>CM077557.1:62770661-67770661 GCA_039657345.1 Stephania japonica | reverse complement strand
GGCAGCACTCAGGTGGCTGTTCCGGCCTCGGTGGTGGTACCGCAAATGGATCCCGAATCGGGCAAGCCCGAGAGTGATAACAAGATGGATTTGAAGGCCTTGAATGAGGAGTTGGGAAGTAAGGATGAAGTTCAAGTTCAACTGCCAAAGACCGAATCTTCAACTTGCAAAATTGAAGCCAATTTGGAGGACACAACAGTGATGAAACCGTCAGTACCCATAAACACCATCTTCCCAAAATCTATTATTTTGATTCATAAATTGTGAATTCTCATATTTTTGGTTTGGCCCATTTTGATTTCCAGGACTACGAATGCTGTGGAGGTTGAGATTGAAAGAAATGAGAAGTTCAAAATTGATCTGATGGTGAGCACTGCATACAATCTCATCAGATCTTTCAATTAATGTGGTTTCTCTTTTTATGGAGACTGAATTAAAATGCTGCCCATTTCGCAGGTCCCCCCATCGTCGAAATCATCCCCAGATAGAGATTGCTCAGCTGATTTTGTAACGGATCCTAAACCCGTGATTCCCGATGTTGAAATGGTGGGTACTCCCAAGTTTTCAGCTTGATTGATTCGTTGCATTCGGTGTTTAATCGGTTTACGCCTTATTTCTGTATAGGAGAAGAAGATGGATGCCAAGGATGAAGAGCGGGTAGAGCGAAAAATTAAGCAAGACGTCGATGATGCGCCTTCAGTAGAGAAGAAGGCCGAGGCGGTATTGGAGGATTTAGATTCGCAGAAGAAACGGGGGAATGATGTGAGAGTTCGTCTTGATTTAGAACAAGATCTGGATAGAGGCATGGGTAATGGCAGTGAAGCCAAGCAACCTCAAATTGAGAACCAACAACAATCGAAAACTGCAGTTCGGAATGAATCAAAGTCGGATAAGTCTGGTAATTATAACTTTCAATCTCTATAGACTATTGGATACTATCTAATGAATGAAACCAATCTTGATGTCTTTCTTCTTTTACCGCAGCTCGGTTCACATCCTTGCCATTGCCAATGACTTTAGCTGGTTGGCCTGGTGGTTTACCTCCTTTGGGGTATAGTCACTACATCCTCTCATATCACTTTACCATTGCTGTCCACCTTTTTAGTTTGCCTCCTTGTTGATTGGCTGTTTGTCGTCGCAGATTCACTGGCCAAGTGCCTCCTATTCCTGGAGTAATGCCCATGGATGGAAATTCAGGGTCTTCAAATGTTATCCAGGTACTTGGCATTGGTTTTTTGGATGATTTTGCCTTTTGTTAGTCTCCTATTCTTGGCACTTTCTAATAGTGCCTTTGATTTTGCAGCAACCACATTTTCTTCCTTCTCAACGTCGACACAAGTGCGCGACGCACTTCCACATTGCTAGGACTATCTATTGTCACCAGCAATTCGCGAGGATGAACCCTTTCTTTGCAGCCTCAGCTGGCTCGGCAGCAGCTGTTTATGGGACCAAGCCGCCTTATAATCTCAATATTCTACCGCAGACGGAGAACGCGATTATGGGTAGTCCATTGCCTGGAATCTTTCCCTTTTCGAATTCCTTACCTGATAAGAACAAGGCCGTGGCGGCATCTTTATCGGGTCACAATGTGAAAGACAAAGGTTCTGTTACAGCAAACTTCATGGATGGAGCACAAACAAAGCAGCTGGTGCTCCAGCAAACATCTCAACCTGCCAATGTAAGTAATTTAATGGTATGTATTGCCATTTCTTTGAATGAAAATTGTTTAATTTACTTATGTTTCTGTGAAAATGAGTTTTCGTCGATAAGTTATTGATTTGTGTTCTTTTCGGTTTCAGCACGCGCCTACTTATATCTTCCCATTGAGCCAGCAACAAGCAGCAGTTGCCACTCAATCTATGCCTGGCAAATCTGCTTCAAGCATTAATGCCACTTCTATGATGATGGCATCAAGTCCGGCTACGGGGGCTCAAGGGAAGAATTCTATGCCAACAGCAGCATCTATGAGCTTCAGCTACCCAAATTTGCCTAATGAGGCTCAGTATCTTGCAGTCTTACAGAACAATGGCTATCCATTCCCCGTTCCCTCCCATGTCGGTGCTCCCCCGCCTTACCGGGGAGGAAACGCTCAGGCAGTGCCTTTCTTTAATGGGTCTTTCTATTCATCTCAGATGCTCCACCCTTCACAACTTCAACAACAGCCACCTCATTCCCAGCAACAACCAGGTGAGCAGGGACATCAGAATATGAGTACTTCAAGTGGTTCATCCTCTTCGCAGAAGCATCAGCAACAGCGGGTTCATGCTGGTGGCGTGAATAATGGTGGTACTGGAAATGCCCATATAGCTCCAAAAACTAGGTCTCAACCACCGCACAATCAGAGTATTCCGATGCCTCACAATGTGAGACAGCTAGAGGCTGAAGCGGGTGGGGAAGAAAGTCCCTCTACCGCTGACAGTCGAGTTCCTCTTCTTCACAAGAATATATATTGTCAAAATTTTACTTTACCGCTTCATCCGCAGAATTTTGCCTTGATGTCTCCGGCCGCATTGGCTGGAAGTGTGAGTGGGAATGGTGGTGAAAAACCACAGCAGTCACAGCAACAGCAGGGAATGAAGGGTGGTATAGAGCTCATTCCTTCTCAGGCATTTGCTATGTCTTTTGCATTCAATGGAGGGGCACCAGCAATTGCCCCTGGTATTGACTTTTCGTCAATGGCCCAAAACCATGCCATCTTCCAAAGTCTTCCTGAGGCTGTTAGGAGAGAGTACCAAATTGCTGCTGCCTCGCAAGCAGCGCACCAGAACAAGACTAACCAAATTTCTGAAGAAGGGAAGACAGGTGAGTCTTCTGCACAAGATGAGGAAAAGAAAGCGAAGGATGTGAAGGGTCATGCAAATGTTGGACAGACCCTTGTGTTTTCAAGGCCGGATTCTTCGGAGCACCCTTCGTCATTGGCAGTTCTGGGGAATCCTGTAATTGATGGCTCCTCTCGAACGCTTAATCTCATCTCCCCGGTGAATGGTAGTCGGCCTAGTAGTTCAGGCATTTCATCTGTTTCGAGCACTGCTACAATACCAGTCAGTACCCAGCAACAGCAACAGCTATTTATTCAGCTTCAAAAGCAGCAGCAGCAGCATCATCATCATCATCAGCAGCAGCAGCAACAGCAGCAGCAACAGCAACAGCAACAGCAGCAGCTCCAACAGCCACAACTGCAACAGCAACTTGCAGCTTCATCGGTGCCCCGGCCCAAACAATCTGGCGCTACAAATGCCAGTGCTTATGCTGACCGTCTTCCAGTGTCTTCTGCAATGTCAGCAAAGCTCCCTAATACCATTTCTGTTTTCCCTCAAGCCTTGATGCAAGGCGGCAACCCTACGCAAAACCCGCAGTGGAAACAGCCTGCGAGGGCAATGACCTCCTCGACGTCTTCTCTGGCCCCTGCGAATTCTTCTCTCAAGAACCTTTCGCAGCATCAAAGCAGATCTCAACAAGGGCTCTCGCAGATATCGTTTGGGGTGAGTCCAAAACCTGCAACATCACAACATGGACAGCCACTCCCTACCAGCAATCCATCACCATCACCTCCAATGGCAGTAGGGTCTCCCGCTTCGGCATCAAAGAGCGCTGGGGGAAGCCCCAGGACGACGACATCGTCAGGAAACAAAGTGGGACAAGTGGGTCCTTCTCCTTCATTGTCATCTCAACAGCCTAGCAAAAGCTCTCAATCAGGCCCCAGTAGTAAGTCCTCTCCTGTTGGTGGAAGAAGTGTGCCATCAATTCTTGGTAATGCTCATGTAACCACCACTTCAAGTTCAGGAGCCAAGGCACAGACACAACAACAGATGCAGCAGCAGCAGCAGCTCCAAAAGCAGTCACTGCAACAAGGCCAGCTCTTCTTCTCGAACCCCTATATGCAAGCGCAGTCGCTCCAGTCATCCGCCGCTGCCACATCCTCCATAAGTGCTGGTTTCTATAACCAAAGACGGTCGCATGAGCAACAGCAACAGCACCAGCACCAGCACCAGCAACATCAAGTTACTTCAAGTGCGGCGTCTGCTGGGCTTCTTGGTCCTCCATTGGCATTGACCAGTGCCAGTGCTGCTGATCCTACAAAAGCAATTCCAGTGTCGGCGGGAGCTAACAACATGAAAGGTGTGCTTCCTCTCCACACAGCGCAGTTCACCGCCCACACTGCTGGTGGGAATTCTCACCCGCTTATGTCGACCCCGTTTTCTTACATGCATTCTGTGCCTGCAGTGCCAGTTAAACCAACAGAACACAAAAAACCTGCTGGTGAGTATAGCTCTATATTACGATTACTTATTTTTATGTTTTTTTATTCTAAGGAAACCAAGCAGTGTCACTGAGATCTTGGGAATTTTTTATACATGCATTTGTATGGTATGGACTATCAATTGCACTGAATGGTGCGTAATGAAAGAGTTTGATCAATGTAACCATCCGCTACTAATTTTAGATTGAGGATATGTTTTATTGTTGCATTTGTATGGTATGATACTTATCCTTTATCAGACAATGATAATTTGCATTCATCTTGGCAGCTTGAACAGAACTAAGCGAAAGGACCGTGGAGGCGCTCCTTTGCAGCAGCGTACATTTTGGCTACTAAAAGTGGCACCTCAGCCCCCATAGCGCAGGCAAGGCCACGCAGAACCCTCGTGCACATCTCTGAGCTGCATCCAAGGAGTCAGACTGTTGGTTATTCAATTGTGCTCAACTGGGTGTTCAATTGTACTCCCAAGTGAGACTCTACTCATCTGTGCATACTGTATATTCTTTTGATACCTGAACGATCAAGCGGAGCACTAACTAGAGTCTAGACGGTACTGAATTGGTCTTGATCATCGAAGGAAGGAATGAATTGCGCCAAGAGTTGCTCAGGATATTCTAATTTTGCAGTAGCAGTAGCAGCAGCAGCGGCCGCGCCACTGTCGCTGTGAATAACACACATATGTTATATAGGGCAAAACATCTCAAAGAGAGCAAAAAAAAATGGGACTCTTTCAATCTGTCCCTACTAGCTTTGAAAAACTTTGTTTATTTTTTTGCTTTCCCTTTAACCCCCCCTTTTTGAACATGTATGTGATTTGTTTGCTGTGAGAAATGGAAAGCAAGAAAAAGAAAGAAAAAAATGGGCATTAGAGAAAAGAAGAAGCAAAGCATGAGAACATTGATAAGTCGATCAAAGCTTATCTTTTTTGGTATTCAAATTTTTAGCCTTATAAATCAGCTCTCATTTTCTTGATCTGCAACTTCTCTTCTTTTGTTGTTTGTGGTGTTTGTTTTTGTTTTGTTTTGTTTTGTTTCCACGTGATTCAGTGTGAACAGGTGTGGAGTCAGTAGTTGGTGCCTGCCAAGTGTTGGGCAGTGAGTGGATATGTGATGAGGTGGCAGAGAGGACCCCACCATCCCTTATTAAATGTCACTTTAATCAGGCAAAAAGTTAGCTTGTCGAAAAGTGCGTATCTAGAGATGCTTTTTTGTCTTATCTGCCACGTGGCTGGTCCACACTCTTGTCCGATTCTCTCCGTGATTATATATTAATTAATTATTATAATAATTATGATTAGTATTTATTACACTATCTTATTATTATTATTATTATTATTATTATTATTATTATTATTAATTGTTAGGGTTTGGATGATCAAGTGGTCCTCGCATGTTCTCTGTAATCTGTATCTCTGTAGCAGTAAATGTTGGGTTGCAAGTGGCCTGCCAATGGGACACGCGGCAATCAATAAGAGTATAGAATGGCAAGCGAGGTGTGACTTGGGAGTGGCAGTAGTAGGTAAGGTTTCAATCGCTTATCAGTTAGATTTACAGTCCATAGGATTCAGTGAAAGTTGCCCATTTTCGGTCCACTTAAATTTATTTTCTGTTTTTTACAAAAATAAAAATAAAAATTATTTCTAGTCCACTGCACAACATGAATATTTTCATCAAAATTTAAAATGGAGAAATGTTTACGGAGAAATGTTTTTTTGACCCACTTTAGACGTGCCAATTTCTGCACTAAACCAAACACACTAAAAAGTTCGATCTATAAAGCCAACCCTATTTAATTTAAGGTTGAGGTTATGTTGCTATTTAGACATCAATTTAGCTCACCCTTGATTGTGACCCCTATTATTTTACCTATATGCAATCGAATTTAATGTGTATCTAAGGGCTCTAAATGAGTGTGTGTTAAATTAATGCATCTAAAGTAGATCAAATTAACGGGACTCTTTTTTTACATTGGTTGTTAACTCATTGTGACCTTTCTTTCAAAAACTAATGATTTTTTTCTGTTGACTTAATTGCTGCATAACATACTTTCTATTTAGTTTTTTGAGGTAAGAGGGACAACGGGGCGGTGAAACATGTGAGACCCCAAGACTTCATTCATGAGTTCTCTTTATTTCCTTCTCATTTTTCTTTTTTGTGTAGGTGTGGTGTGGGGGAAAAGGCATTGAAAGCCCTACATAATTATTGAATATGTACACAAGAAGAGTGGCCCCAACACTCTATGGGACCTTTCAGTGCTCAATCTTACCATCACTACTAGCTCTTGTCAATGTCTTAAACATGCTCTACTATTGCTTTCAATGGACAAAATTAAGCAAAAATGAGTACTCTAGATTGAGTTTGACAAGGCATTTGACATAATTCTCTTACTATTTACACATTCATACATGTATACATGTACATAGGTGGATGCATAAATATCCGGAGACATAGACATAATTCTTTAAATTGTTCATCAAGATATGTTTGCACACATCTTGATGTATATCAAAAAAACTCTTAACAATTTTGCAGCAAATGTATGTGTTAAAAAGTACGTTACACAATTGCTATCCTAAATAACATTCATTATTTGAACTTTGAGTTTGTGGCTTGATTATTTTTTTGATAAGATTTTTTTTTCGATAGGAAGTGGTTTGATTTATTATAATCTAGGAGGGACCTAAACTTCAAACCATGCATGGATAATTAAATAGGGATGCTCTCCGTTTCATAGCAATATACTGTAAAACAAATGAAAGGGCAAATTAACAACTTAGAAGATTTTGTTAATTATTTAGTTTGTTGCATTGCGTGGCATGAATTTTATAAATCCAGTAGTTTAAATTAATAACTTTGGATCCCTCACCACAGCTTCGCATGATGTCTATAATAGTATAATAGGGTAGTGGTCGTGCACAAATTATTAATTAAATAGCACGGATATTAAACAAAGTATTTATGAACTTATAGAATAAATGGAGTGATTAGAAAAAGACTGAAGTTGTTAGAATATATAATCTCATATCGAAAATATAATAAGAGTTGGTATGGTATATAAGTGGTGTAGATTAGATCCTAGCATAAGCCAACTGGTTTTGTGCAAGATGGGCTCCGACCCCATTTATATACCACATGTGTGTGTGGCCCAACACTCTCTAGGCCCATAGATTTCTATATAGTATCAGAGCAGAACGATCTTTGGCTCGTATTTGATGACCTGGTTGAGCTAGCGGTGAAGTCTAAACTCGTTTGTGGACCAAGAAGACCATAAAAGTAGGCCTATGTATGTTTGTCCAAACTTCTAAAAAAGTAGGTCTATGTTTGGTAAGTGACAATTAGTCCAGATTTGTAGATTGGATTCTAATATAAACTAATTGATTTATAGATGAACTTCAATCCCATTTATATACACATATATAAGTGTGTGGTCCAACACTCTCTTAGCCAATTTCTATACTCCGTCGACCGGCACATTTGGAGATCTTCTATAATATGTTCAAAGTGTTTGGCGTTTCAATAAGTGTATCAATGTATATTCTATGTATAATAATGGAGTTATTGTAAAGCGTTCAAAGATAAGCATCGATGATAGTGAGAAAAAAATCTCTTAAT
This sequence comes from Stephania japonica, assembly GCA_039657345.1. Taxonomy (NCBI): domain Eukaryota; kingdom Viridiplantae; phylum Streptophyta; class Magnoliopsida; order Ranunculales; family Menispermaceae; genus Stephania; species Stephania japonica. The sequence continues at coordinate 67,762,789 of CM077557.1, read as the reverse complement.
TTGTTTAAGTTGCATGCAACCTTTTGACTAGTTTAATTACCCCCTAACATAATAATGGAGTTAAGACAACTATGAAATTGATAACTATGATGTAAAACGTATAGCTAACATAAATATATATAGAGAGAGAGAGAGATAAAAAAAATATAAAAATAAATGAAAGGAGAATGCGTATCGATCATTTAATCGATCAATGTAAAATTTTTATCACTCTTTATGAAATAAGTCAAACATACCTATAAAAAATAAATAAATAAATAAAAGTGAAACATATATAAATGTTGGGGCGGTCTCACTCAGCGATCAGCAATATTAGAATTTAAGTATATTAAAAAATATACTTAATTAAGTGCAATGAAAGAGTTTGATCAATATAGCGGATTCCAACTAATTTAAAATTGAGGCTATATTATTATAATTGGCATGGACTAACAATTTAAGGTATCAATGATATGTGGATTAGAACTAACAACTTATATAATTGGTATCTCTAATAATTTGACGTGTAATCACTTACACGTGAAGTTATGGTTTCAAGTCTATTAGTACAAATTCATCTTATCTATAAAATAAAAAAAATTAAGTTAGGTGCACCCCACCGTTTACTAAGTACATCTCAAAAAAAGTCAAATTTAAAAAAAGTCAATTCTACTACAAAATGACTCGTACGCCCCTCACTGTGATTAATGCACCCCACTACACTTTCCTTTCGTTTTGTGCACCCCGTCATCATCCCTCCGCGCACTTTCTTCTTGTGATTTGTAGGTATTATCAAGTGGTTCGACCTCGTAGGTCCGAATCTCTTGTTGGAGAGTCAGTCAGAGCCCATCGAACCTCTAGTTGCAGAGTCAGTTACAACCTGCCGAATTTTTAATTTGAGAGTAAGTCGAAACCCATCAAACCTTTAAGTAGCAGTTGCCAACTAAATCTCACCAAAGAGGTTCAGTTAGACAACACAAAGCCTAGAGGATAAAGTCTCAAGCTTTCAGCTATATGTCGCTGAACCTAAAATAGTTGTCTTGACTAAGGTTTTGGAGTTAGGTGCTTCGGTTCAGATGAAAGGGTATTTTGGTAAAAAATGTAGGGTGCACTTATAAATTGAAAATTGAATTTTGGGTGCCACTCATAATTAGGTGCACTTGGTAAACAATGGGGTGTACTTTGTCGGACTCAAAAAAAATTAGGAAGGAGCTTGAATGATGACACCTCCAAGTTGCACCGCAACGCATACCCATTTCAATTCGCCGTCCTTTTTACTTCAGAATTCGTAAGCTCGTATACTGAAATTCAAAATACGGTTGGATAGGGGGAGTGTGTATTTTCATGAGCATTCTAGGTGTCACTAGCATTTTTGTAAATTAAATTGGTTAAAATATCATAACTTTTTATAACTTTTGTTATTATATCCTAACCTTTTTGAATTTATTATTATATCCTAACTTTTCTATATTGATAAATTTGTGTCCTATTTTACTTTTTAACTTTAAATTTGATGACGTAATATTTAATTAATGAACTTAAAAAAATAAATTAAGTAATAATTTTAGTAATTATAGACAATGATGTAACTTTTTAAAGTTATTGTTTAGATATCACACCATCAAATTTGAAGTAAAAAATAACTTTGAATATAATTTATTCACTGTAAAAAGGGATGATATAATAATAAATCCTAAAACGATACTTTAACTGATTAAGACAAAAATATTTACAATATTCAATCTAAAAGGGGATGATATAATAATAAATTCTAAAACGATATTTTAACTGATTAAGACAAAAATATTTACAATGCAGATGAGTTTGCTATTAACACGTGTCATCCTTCGCTACACGTGTCAATGTTTCAGCAGTCAAAACAAAAACAGTTAAATATAACTAAATTTGGGTTCTGGTCTAGCTAGATTCGACTGCATGCCCTGCTTTAAATAGCTTCTACCGGTCTAGTCACTGTTACTGGACCCCTGCATTTACAAAACAATGCATGGTAACTAGGCCCGTAGTAGTAGTAGCAGCTTGTACTCGTCAAGGTCAGGCCCTCTCTGACCTTTCAAGTTTGAAACACATCTAAAATAAAATGGAGAGAGAGCCCACATGATTGATAATTTTGTTGCACCTATAAGGCTATAATGCTTTTCTTTCTTTTTATTTTTTGACATTCATACAACTAGTCTTTATTATATATGATCAGTAATTCAATTTGTATTTTCACGCAGTAATTAATGTTTGCAAGATACTCCTATATTCAAAGGGAAAGTCCAATTGAGTTGGTCACCCACTGCTTGTATGTGATTCAGTTAAAAAGATAATATATTTAGTTAATTGTTTTTGGTTATATACCATTCACATTATTCGATCTAGTTTGAGAAGTAACCATATTTACCTTGTTGAATTCACGCATGGATTAGGAATTACACACCATTTAAACCGGACCATGCACACCCTTAACTAGTACGCAGTGTGATTTAATTTTTTTTTTTGGGTAGGATGTGATTTAATTATTTCGATCTACTTGCTCAAGCTCTTTAAATTTATTAATTAATCCTTTTTCTTCTATTTAAATCAGGAGGGCTCAGTATTTTTTTAGTTTGTTTGTTTGTTTGTTTGATCAATACTATGGTGAACATATCTAAGCATATCGATCTCTAACAAGTTATCAAGTGTTTGGAGTCACGCACCCTTAATTAATTAATTAATTAATTAATTAACATTAATAATAATGCAGTTTTTTACAATATAATAACCTAGCCAAATATGCACTCACTGCCCAACTATTATGGTACTTCAATTTTCTAATCATGTTTTAAATATTATTGTTATAGGTTTAATTATTTTATTAGAACATTGGCCTAGCTAGCAAAGATGTAATTAAATCTTTCAATTTTTTAATGATTCAAAAACAAGTCCTCTATAGAACTAATGGTCAAACCCTCTCAGTGAAGGGCTATGGAATTGTTTAATCGAAGATTAATTACAAAACTATTAGGCTTTCTAAATTCTAAATTAATTGATTCTTTAATCCACTTTAAGCTTAAGAAACACTGAATCTGGTTCTTTGGGCCAATTATAATTTTAAAATAGACCTGTCTTCTCAACCAAAAAAATAAAATAAAAATAGACCTGTCTTTCTGAACTGGAATCCTATAACAATCTTTTATTTAAGAATCAATTAAGTTTCAGGGTAATGCAAGTTTGCTCTTTATTTAATCCAATAAGTCACAGCTGGTGTGATCCACTGCAATGACTAGGCCATTTTTTAAGAGTTGTTGAGGTCACATTAAATAAACTCGTAGTACTGTTTATATTGACTAAGCAGCATTACTTTATTGGTAAAGTTTCAACTAATCTTTCAATCCCAAAGATTGGTTTGGTAAAAAAATATTTTGAAATAGCGTTTGGGTGATTGTACATTCCTTCCTTATCAATTAAAAAAAATGACAATTGCAAGATTGGGATTAATTTAGTGATATTGTTTATAAAATAATCTAGCAATCTAATATATGGTGCTTGGGCAAGGCTTATAGACGAAAAAGATAAATTAAGTTAATGGTAGTTGGATTTAGTGATTCAAACACCATGTTCCTTAATGAGAGATCTCAAGTTCAAGTTTTAAGGATATAAGAAGTCAGCAAAGTAAGATACAATCAAAATAGTACAGAAAATCAATTCAAAACTAATCAATACATTCGATATTTCTTAACCAAGAGATCTCAAGGGATTCGAAGTAATTGAAGGGGGGTTGGCCTAGCATTTATTTATTGAAAAGATGGACAAATTCAATCAACTTTGAAAGGCAAAAGACTACTGAGAGTGGTCGTATATATTGACCTTCTAATATGAGATTTCATGTCTGATCACAGAGAAAGATAATATGATGTATGATGTGGGCTTGTGGGGGCATCATGATGGACACAAACATGTCTTTAATAAATAAAGAAAAGTGGTTTGGGAATGCAGCCTTATTTGAAGTTTAAATTCAAAATTTGAAGCCTAAAGTATAATGGCAGCAAACCCTAGTTAGAAATAATTAATTCTTGACGTTAGAGAAAGGCCTCTCTTTGTTCCTTTTTTTTTTCTTCCTTTTCTTGTAAAACTGACTTAGTTGCTTAAACAACTACTTTACCAACTAAATTTATCTAAAAAAAGCTAATTCATGGGAGTAAAGAGTCAAAAAGTCTAGGAATATAGGAAGGCATACAAATTATAAATATCAATATACCACATTATCACTTGATCCTTACTAGAAATACATATATATATATACTAGTTTCGTTGAGTGTTTCGCACGAATGAGCCTGCGAGCCTGCTCGTTATGCTCGCGAGAATTCATAACCGGACCTTATTGAGTTCATACTACATATAATGTTTAGAATTATGTAAGGTTACAAGTATGCAAGTTGTAGTGTGAATGACATAATCTACAAATCAAAGAAAGAAAACATAACAAAACAATTTAATTTTTTTTTTATAGAATTTATGAATTGAAGATATATATGAATCGAACTTACGCAAAAAATCAAAACATGAAAAATGGAAAAAAAAAAAAAAAGGGCAAGTGCGAACGAAAAGAGACTAATCAAAAAATAGAGAAAACAGGGCAAATGCGAGTGTGGAGAAAACAGGACAAGTGCAAGGGCAAGTGCGAACGAAAAGAGACTAATCGAAAAATAGAGAAAACAGGGCAAATGCAAGTGTGGAGAAAACACGGGACGAGTGCAAGTACGAGTAAAAGGGAGGGAGGGAGGGAGGGAGGGAGGGAGGGAGGGGGAGAGAGAGAGAGAGAATTCACATACATTGATGTATATGAGTGCAAAAAGACAAAAAATGTGATTCGGAGATGTACGTAAGATTATACAAAAATAAGGGCAAAAAAGACTAGTTCATTCATTTATATATGTATATATATTTGTGCAACCACTTCAAATAGACTTTCCTAATCTAAAGTTTTAATATTTAAAATGTCAACCCAAAAGCAAAAACGAATATTGCATGAAATTTTGTGGGTGAGAACGAGGCATTGGAAAACTTATAATATTTGATAAACGTAATGCATAATCCATCAGTATGCGTACAATATATATGGTGCACTAACAAAGAAATGAGCACAGTAACTCGAGGGCAGAGGTTCATAATTCATTTTTTGATAATATATCATTATTATTTTTTATTTCTTTTATTTTATTTTTTTCAAAATGTCTTTGCCCTTGTGCATCCTTATTCCCAACAACGTGAAGAAGAAGGAGAAAACACTTTAGCTTTAGTTCGATCTTCGCGTTCACCCCACGGTTGTGATTCATTTTCGCATCACCTCGGTCGATCTTCGCGTCACCTTTGTTTATCTTCACTTTTACCTTAAGTCTGGCTTCGTCTTGCTTCTAGGTAGTCGTCGCGCAATCAACGACTAAACTTTGTCGATTTATGGTTGTTTACATTAATATGAATGTTTTATCAATTTTTTTTTACTGTTTTTCAACAATTTTGGTAGTTGTGTATGTATTTGTAACTGTTTTTGATCTAACATGTTGGTCCGTTTGTACTTGATGGTTGACGCTTGATCGGTGACACAAGACCAATTGACAGTGCAATGTTCGGTTGAAGGTGACCGAACAATGCATGTTAATCGATCTTTGATGATCGAACCACGTTGTAGTGTTTAGAACTTGGTTTGAACAAATGTTTGTTCGGTCACCTATGACCGAACATGCATATTTCAATCAGCCTCGACAAAATCGAGCAAAAGCCATTTATTCGGCTCTGCGAGACCGAACCAGAGGCGGAGTCCTTGGCTTGAACACGAAAAAAAAGTACAAAAATTAAATGAAAACTCATGAAATACCTTCCATCTTGCACATTCGTATCTCCTACATGTTCATCCTCCATTTTTATGGTAAATACCACCGAACAATACAAACAAACAATGCCGTACCAAGACAAAAAAAAAATTGTTCAAACCTTATAAAATGCATTCAAAACAGTGTAGAAACATGATTTTTCAGCAAGAAATATGAAGAAATCGGCTCTTATAATGGTAGCTAGTGAACTGCGAAATCGTAAGTTCGCGTCGCCGATGATCAGAGGGGATTATCTGAGTCGAAGGTGATATTTGTGTGGGGTGCATAATGTGAGAAGGAAGAAGGACATTTTTGGAAAATGAATAAAAAAATAAAAAGTGGTTTGCCCATAGTAAAATGTGGTTTCTACATAGCCAGCTGATCATAATTCCCTTTTTTTTTTACTGAATATCATAATTATCTCTCTCTCTCTCTCTCTATATATATATATATATAAACTCTATTTTTTTCAAATCATGAATTCTATTCTTGTTTTTTTCTTTTTATTTTTTAATAATAATAAGAATTTTAATAAATTATTTAACCAACAGAAAATTAGAAAAAACGGTATTTTATTTTCTATAAACTTACCCTAAATATATTAATTTTAAAAATTTTTAAAAATATATATTAAAAAATACAACCCCAAATCTAGGTTTTGGTTTTTCAAAAAAAAAAGAAAATATAGGTTTTGGATAGTTTTAGGCTTCAATATTTGATATAGTATCTATTTAATTTCACTTATTAAAATTTCATAATAAGTCGGCTTGCTCACTTGAATCAAAAATAAATCATTGTACTTATTAAGGCTAAAAAAACATTGTGTGCTGCTATAGTGAAATGCTTAATTCATTATTTTTTCTTGAATTATGGAGTTATGGCCCGAACATAGTGCAATAGTTCACTCACACTATAATCGCGCATTTGAGCATAATTAAAGGTGATTGAGTTCTAGGTTAACAATTACAAACCAAATGGCCGACAGATTCATCAAACCAATCCAAAAAAAATCCAAACTTGTCCCAAACCTTCACAAAACTCTACTTTTTCACTTCCAAACACGCCCTAAAAAAACTTCAACTTCAAAGGCCCAGTTTTTATCCAACACAGAGCTTCATCAATGGCGGTCATAGCAGAGGAAACAGAGCAATCCGAGACCAACCCACTAATCAACCCCTCAAACCAGCCCACGTCGCCTCCAAAACCAACCAAATCAACCAATCTCTTCAATCCATCACCACCCACTTCGCCACCACCACCAACAAACCCCTTCATTTTCTGGGCTCTCCTCACTCTGTTCGTCTCTGCCATCACTCTGTTCTTCGTCCTGATCTCCTCCCTATCCCCCCAAGACGACAAATCATGGTTTCTAAGCCTACCCACTTCGCTTCGCCACCACTACTCAAAGGGCCGAACTGTCAAGATCCAAACAGGCCCTTATGGGTCTGGTTCTGGCTCCACAATCGATGTTTTCGCCATTGAAGAGGGACCCAGAAAGGCAGAGACTGTGCTGCTGTTACATGGGTTGGGTTCCAGTTCTTACTCCTTTAGAAATGTGGTTAGATTGTTGGCTTTGAATGGCGTTCGCGCCGTCGCGATTGATCTCCCTGGATGTGGATTCTCTGATAAGTACATTGTTGAAGAAGAAGAAGAGATTGATGGATTTGGGGGTGTGTTGGGTAGGATTTGGGGTGTGTATAGGGAGATTCAAGAGAAGGGTTTGTTTTGGGGGTTTGATCAGCTTGTTGAGAGTGGGAGAGTCCCTTATGAGGAGATTGAGATTAGGGTTTCGGCGACGAGGAAGAATTGGAGGCATTTGAAATTGGGGGCTGAGGAGATGGGTAGGTTAATTGGGCAGGTGATAGAGGGATTGAATCTATCACCAGTGCATTTGGTTCTCCATGATTCTGCATTGGGGATGAGTGCGAATTGGGTCGCGGAGAATTCGAAAGTAGTTAGTAGTTTGACTGTGATTGATTCGGCGACGAAATCAGTTTCACTGCCATTGTGGGCATTGGAAGTGTTTGGTGTTAGAGAGGTGTTACTTGGGTTTAATTCAGTGTATGGCGGTTTGCTTAGATGGTGTTGTGCGAAGTCGATGGAGGGTTCGGAGGTGGAGGCGAATCGGGTGCTTTTGAAGGGGAGGGATGGGAGGAGGGCTGTTGTTGGGATTGGGAGGAGTTTGAATCATAGCTTTAGTGTTGAGGAATGGGCTGGTTTGGAGGTGATGAAGGGTGTGCCTGTGCAGGTGGTTTGGTCTGGTAATTGGTCCGAGGAATGGAGTAAGGAGGGGGAGAGAGTTGCCGGTGCATTTCCGCAGGCGAGGTTCGTCTCACATTCTGGTAGCCGCTGGCCTCAAGTAAGAATTTCATTTTTTAAGAGATTCAATTTGTTTGCAGTTATTATTTTGGATACCTCTTATACTAACCGTTTAGAAAAGATTGTCGATAACTTGTTGGGATGGTGGCTTCTTTGGTTCACCTCGAAGTAGATTTAATTGAGTCTTCCAAGTTTAGATGGAGAACAAGTAGATGGTTTCATGCGTGCATCATGCAGATGCAAGTTTGACTGCATGCTTTTCATGCCATTGCCATGAATTCTCCATAAATGCGCAATGGTATTGTCATGCGACTTGTAAATATTACAATGCCTGTTGGTTGTCAGTGGCACACTGGCACCCATAACCAAAAATCAAGTGGCTTTATGCTGTATCCTCATTCTAGCTCTTTCACTGACCTACCAATTCCAAAGTATTGAATGCATTTCTTGTTTAAAATATCCCTCTAAAGGTTGGTTGAGATTTGTATTCTAGTATTCTCAATCTCTACTGTCTAGTTCTATTTCTTCAAAAAGAAAAGATTAGGCCTATTAAGTGACCATTCAAGTTTCTTTCTCTTAAAAGAGTGCTCCACTATTCTTTACTCTAGTCCTGCAAATTTCTTATTTTTGTGAAGGCATTCAATTTCTTCGCCTTGTTCTCATTTGTTATTTTATTTTATTTTTTTGTCATAAGATTGACTGACTAGTGACTTTGTTCATTGGTGTTTGGGATCCAACTCTTCTGATGCTCATGTGCAATGGCATCTAGTCAACCTCCTTTTTTGGTCTCCTCGTACAGATGGCAACTTGACAATACCAATGATAGTGAGAAGAAGTAAAAATCACTTCTGAAAACTTGGCTTATGTCAAGTTTTCGACTTGTAGCTGTGTTACACATGTTATGATTCATGTGGCTTCGCTGCCAGTCTTCTTGGTTTATCATATTGTAGAGAATTGTAGGACAACTAGACGGCCTTGGTGTCATGGTAGAGTTTGCAGTTAAGAGTGGGAGTATGCGAGTGAGGAAGTTATATTGTTGAATGGGGGGGTTGGTGCCGGCCTGTGGATTTTTGCTAGTGTCGATACTGTTCCTAACTTAGATACCTTAATAGCTCAAGTGTGGGGTTTTATTGCAAAAGGCTTTGATACTATTGAAGGAGGGAACCACTCTTATGTTGTTCATTTTGAAAGTTGTTCATAGCTGATGTGAGAATATATTTTGGTTCATTATATGCCCACAATCTCCATCCTTGGATAGAAATCCCTACAAGTTTTACATTAGGCCCTAGTTTTTCTTCTAGAAGTCTCATGTCCTATATTCCCTTGCGCCCACAGCTAAGTAACAATTCTTAGGGCAAGGCATATGATTTACTTGTCGTCATCTCGAGCGAGGCGACTCGAGGAACACATCCGGCTTCTAAGCTTTATATATGACAACTACAAGTGTATGATGCCATAATTTGACAAATAATGTCCTTGTGAGTGGCAAATATTCCTACATCAAATAGTCCTTCGAAAAAATTGGAGTTTTTTCATGGAAAAAACCCATCTCTAATTGTTACGAGTATAACTAAGATAACATTAACGCTCTTAATGTAATATTGTTTATGAAGCTTAAGCACTTTGAGAGCATATTAAGGCCGAGGATCAAACTCTCAAACTCATTGGATCTTTTCCACCTTTTAAGATTCTAAAGCCAACATCGATGTATGTGAAGGAATCTATGGGTCTTACATAAGAGCATCTCCAATGTAGTGCCATTTTGGCGCTGCATTGGAATTGGTGTGGGTGAGGGCATCTCCAATGCATTGCACCATTTTGGTGCAAAAAGTACAAAAAACACTATCGTCATCTCTAACCCAATATACTATCTTTTATACCAAATCACAATTATTTACTTTTTTCTAATTTATTATTTCATTTAATGTAGTGGGGCCCATAAAAAAATAATAAAATAACTAAAAGGGGGGGCGGGGGACTCACCCAAAAGCACTCAAGACCACTTTGGCGTGGTGAATAGTGTGACGCACTATTTACAGAATGGCGTTGGATTGGAGCACCCTAGCTTAGTGCTATCATCCAATGCGTCGTCTTTTTGGCGTTGCATTGGGAGATATATAGCACCACACTATTCATCAGGCCAAAGTGGTGTTGGGTGTAGGGATGCAGGTGGGGCGGGTTCGAGGCGGGGAATGCAATCCCCACCCCTATCCCCACTTTTGGTAGGGCGGGGATTCCTCTCTTAAAATTCTCCATCGGGGAATTTTCGACCTCCATTCCCCACCTGGCGGGGATCATATCTAAAAAAAAGATTAAAGAAATTATAGATACAAAATTTAATCATTAAAATCTCTTTTTTCATGACTGTAAGACGCTTTTTCAAAGCTTTTGAATCTATATAAATACTTTAAATAATATACTTACATTATTATATATAAATTTCAAGTTATATTAGTTTTTTCTTGATAAACTTAGTTGTATTTGTTTAGAGTTGATAAGTTTAGTTACATTATCCCCGTGGGGAATCCCCATATTAAGGCGGGGCGGGGAATCCCCACGAGGTGACGAGTAATACCACCCCTGCCCCGGCCCGCATGGTGGGGGTGAAATCCCCCTCCATCCCCTGTCCCGTGGGGGATAGTTGGCGGGGAATCCTCGCCCCACCTGCATCCCTAGTTGGGTGCTTTTTGGTGGGCCCTACACCCCCTTTTTAGTTCTTATAGTATTTTTTTGTGGGCCCCACTTCGTCAAAACAATAAATTAAAAAAAAAACTAATGATTGTGATTTGGTGTAAGAGATAGTGTATTGGGTTAGAGATGGGAATAGCGTTTTTTGTACTTTTTTCAGCAAAATGGTGCAGCAAAATGGTGCAAAAGTTGCACTATTTTGGTTCAATGCATTGGAGTGCCTTAAGTTACTACAATCCTCATATTTGCTTAAAAAATATTGAAAGGTGAAGATAGCTTTTTTTGTATAACTTAGTGGTGATAATTTCTGATGAAAAAAATTATATGAACGTGGCTTGTTGGAAGTGCAGACAACATGGGTATCAAAAAATATTACAAAGAATAGGATAGGAAAAGGAGTAGTTTTGACAAAAGGCTATTGATCGACAAAACAATTCAAATGTTGATGATGACAAATTTCTGGTCCTCAAATCTCATGATGACATTCTAGGAATGCAACAAATAATAGGAATTGTGATAATAAGAGAGAATTGGCGATCAAGAGCGAGGCCACAAGACATGAAAGGTGTGCGAGATAAGTACATGTTCTAGAAACATGGAGCAAGGCCTTAGTATAGAAAGATGATTAAGAAGTGGATTCCAGCAGTTGTTAGTCCAAAGGCTAGACTGGGCTTGGATTATTCTCTGCATTGAAAATGGTGGCCCGAGAACGCAAAGGAGCAAATTCAAAGAAGTTCAATAGACAATCAGTTTTATCAAGGTGAAGATTTATTGAGACGTTGTGACTCAAATTAATTGTTTGAGTTGAAGAGTTTGACTTGAAATCAAACTCGAATGAATAGAATGTGGTTAAGTACAACTCAGTTAGTTTGAAAGTGTTTACGTCAAGCACAAATTCGAACACATGTCTTTGCTTACTATGCACATGCCCTTGTTGCCCTTGTTTGTCGCCATATGGAAGACACTTTGAGAGAGTAAACTTGGTTTTCTTCTATCATAAAGTTGAAGAAGTTTACAGTATTGAAGTTGGAGGTAGTAATCCAAAAAGTCTTTATTGTATTTTTCTGTTCACTAATCTCTTGTTGGGTATTAATCTAGTTTAGTATTAATGAAAGTTTCTTTGATGTACTCAAACCAGTGATAGTGGAGTTTTGTTCTCGCCTGTGATTTTTCCCTTAGTTTGGGAATTTCCATGTTACTTCTTATGTTGCAATCTTGGCCTACAGTGGCGACGGTTGGGGATCTTGGACCAAAATACGGTCTCATATTGGTTAAAAGCTATTTAAGGATGAAGAATATTATTATGGATCACTCCTAAAATGGTAATGAGGCCTTTTGGAGTAAAACTGCACTCTTATGCTAAGTTGGGGACAATATTGATACTAGTGGAAATTCACAGGCCCCTACGCGCCACCCCATGAGAAAATTAGTGAACAATAGAACAAGATAGAGAGTTTCTGGCTAGAATAAATTCTAACTATATTGAGGTAATCGAAGATTACATATGTGGCTTGATGTAGATTTCTCAAGAACTCCTTGGCTCCTTTTGTGTGATTGAGAATTTTAGTTCTTCTATAGATTTTAGAATGATTACAAAACCGTGTCATTTTTTTTTGTCAAAGAAAAACATGTGAATTGATTGCGAGATCAATTCTTTCTACATCTATAATTCGATTGACCTGGCTGTGCGCATGTTTAAAAACTTAGCAAAGGGCGCTACTTTGATAGACAATGAAATATGTGTATTCTTGTTTGGACTTTAAAGAGGCAAGCCCTTGAGTATTGAGAACCACTTATTTTAGTCCTCTTCTTCCTTGCTAATCAACCTGATTTTGCAAGGCTTTCTTAGTATTTGCAAAAGGAAAATGCTAGCGTAACTTTGATACGACACCCGGGTAGGACACGCACTTGTGTGTCTCTTGATTTTTGTCGTACGTGCATGCATCCTGAGGCACATCGAAAAGACGCGCACAAGTGTGTGCCCTATCCAGGTGTCGCATCGAAGTTGCGCTAGCAGGGTCCTTTGCAAGGTGTTTGGTTGAAGTGGAGTTTTGCTGAAGTATTGTAAAGCTGTTAGAGTTTTGCAATGGGAAGGTATGACTGTGGTCCGTTTCACATCAATGAAACATTAAATGAACGATTTGGTTGTAACTTCTTTTAATCCTGATTGATGTGGTACTTTCGTATAGGAAAACTTCAGAAACTTTACAAGTGGACTGGTATAAAAATACACCATATAGGACTGACCAAAAAACCACCATATGTTGGGGGGGGGGGGGGGGGTGGTATAAGTATGGATAATGTTTATTGAGGTTCTATCAGCTTGGGTAGTTCGGTAGTATTATAACTAAATGAAAATAGGTGTCACTGGTAAGCTTCAATTGTGGAGAATCCCTTTTCCTTTCTCAGTTAGACCTTCAGAGGAGATTCTATGTATTAGGGAATAGGGATTCTTCTGTTTGACATTAGGTTTATAATAAGATTTCCATTTGGGATGTGAAGGACTTAATAAAAAATTTGGAGTGTGATTCAAGATCTTCCCTCATTATTATTTAGTCTCATGGTGTAAAGAATTACATCTGTTCTCCTTGGTTGTTTATGCGTAAAGGTCAATGCCGGTATAAATGATGTACGCAATATTCCCCTTGATATTATTGTGAATCTGTGATCTCTTAGAGTAAATTCTCTCCCGTAGTCATCTGGATTGTCCATGTACTAGATCAGATCCATCCAAATTGGCAAACACCTTCTATCAAAATATTGAGGGGTTGTAAAAATCTTTGTTTGTGTTTCCTCCACTGTTATTCAAAGTTTTGTGGCCAATACATGGGATTGCTTCTCCTTATACATCTTGACAAGAATATTTTTTTTCTTCTAGGAATTAACTGAATATGCAGACCAACTTCTTGAGAATTATGTTTTCCCCTTTTTTTTTACATGGAACATATTTCCTTTTATCTTTCAAATTTCTTTTGGGGCCTACAAAAGGCATTATGCCACTACTTGTGCCCTTTGGCAAAAGTAGTGGCATAATGCAGTCGAAGTGTCTTGTTCTGTCTTTTCGTCCTTAGTTTTGTTAGTGCATGCTGGCTGCTGTCTCATTCTAGTTACATAATGGAGATAAACATGATCTATTCATATCAGAACTAGATACTAAAAACCATGCCAAAAGATGGTATTTAGGTGGCTCTAGCTTATGCTGTAAGTCTGACTAGGGTTTTTACAGCTTTACCATCGTCGAGGACCTTTTTCTACCTGTTGTTGCTGATTTCCGGTCCTTTTTGGATCAAGATTCCTTATTGTTTGCCTATTTAGAGACATCACTTCTGCCCTCAAATTATGCTGTCTCGTGCCCCACCTGTATTGTCCTATTTAAGTTTACTCTCCTACATTAGGCTTTGGGACCCAAGATGGCTATTGGAATTAAAGGGAAAATCGCAGCAATTCTATTTGACATGGAAGATTGTAAAAAATGATTTAGAATTAGTTTTGTTAGGTATATTCATTTTTTTTAAGATTTTCTAAAGCTAAAAAAGTATCCTAGTTGTTGATTAAATTCTGCTTATAATAAGATGCTAGCCGTTTGGGCGGTAGTGATGTCCGAAGCGTCACCCTTCGTATGGTAGTTCATATTTGGTTTTTTTTTTTTGTGGTGATTTTATCTTCTTTAGAGAGGGACTGCATTCACTGTGCATGCAAATGGAAATAAACATAGAAGACACAAAAATGTGTCCTACAGTGAATGTATTTTGGCTTCATTGATAACTAAGGATAACCATTTATATTTTCTGCTTCTTATTGTTTGCAATGTTTATTTAATTTTCACTTGCACCAATCTCATGCTCGACGCCCACAAACTCATCGATGTTGAAACTGCTTGTATGTTACTCTCCAAATGTCTCAAGAAATTTGCTCTTCCATTGCTCTTGCTAGGCTAATTTAATACATTGTTGTACTTAAGCTTATATCTGGAATGCAGAGAACTTTCTGTTTATCACACTCATCATGTTAATATATGGTCTGGTTTTATCAGGTAGATGCAGCAGATGAGATAACAGAAATTATTACTGGGTTTGTCTCTTCATTGCCGAAATCCTATCGCCCAGTGGAGGAGGAAGAACTACCACCTGAACATATTCAGAAAATGTTCGACGAGGCCGAAAATTCCGACCAGCACCGCCATCACAACCACCTACATGATCATGACCACCATGGAGGTTATGGTGACGTTCATTCTCCAAACTATATGGATGCATATGGCCTTGGTCATGGATGGGAAACTTGATCTGTAACTTCTTAGATTGCAGACACCTGTAAGAGAATCTCACTGTCCTGTTGGGCTTGCGAAATTTTTTACATATATATATATATAGATTTCTCATCATGTTAGCTTATTTAATCTTCTTCTTCTTCTTCTTCTTCTTCTTCTTCTTCTTTTTTTTTTTTGTTTTTTTGTTTTTTTGTTTTTTTGGGGTCTGTGTGTTCAATATTTGTAATTGATTTTTATCTTTTTTCTATTAAGTTGAGCTTTTGTAATTGAACATACATTTAGATGTTCTTATGTCGCAATTTCATATAATTCAATGGATCATTTTTGTTTTGTTTTTAACTTTTAAGGGAAGTTGAAACCTCTCCCTATCTTGTCTTTTGGCGAATGATACCTCATTAATTTTACCTGAGAATAAATGCTTTGACATGGTACAATTTTGCAATTGTATAGTAAACAAGTATTTCATCGTTCCCTTGCCCTTGATCAATATTTTGATTTTTTTTTTTTTTTTGACTTTAGTGGGAGTGGGAGTTGAACCATGACCTCTTGAGGTCTTTTCTTTTTGGCAAGTGATGTTTTTACCATCTCACTAAAGATGTTTGATGGCAATAATTTGATTATTTGTTTTTTTTAAGTTCGGCTAAGTGCACTCCACTATTTACTAAGTGCACCTCAGAAAAAGTCAAACTTAAAAAAAGGTCAATCCTACTAAAAAATGACCCTTTTGACCCTCATTGTGATTAATGTACTCTACTACAATTTCTAAGTGCACCACACGCACTCTATTCTTTGTGATTTGTAGGCATCATTGAGTTGTTCGGTCTCGAAGGTCCGAATCTCTTGTTAGAGAGTCGGTCGGAACCTACCGAACGTTTAGTTGGAATGTCGGTCACAGCTTGTTGAAACTTTAATTGGTGAGTCGGTTGGAACTTACCGAACCTTTAGGTCGACAATTGTCAACTAGATCTCACCAAAGAGGTTCGGTTGGACAACATCAAGCCTAGTAGATAAGTCTTGGCTACATGTCGCGGAACCTAAAATAGATATCTCAACCAAGTTTTTGGAGTTGGGTGCTTCGGTTTGGATGAAAGGGTATTTTGGTAAAAATGTGGGGTGCACTTAGAAATTGAAACTTAAATTTGGGGTGCCACGCTAAATGGAGTGTACTTAGCCTGACATTTTTTTTTTATTTTTTTATAACTATATGTATTCGCACCCTTCGAGTACGACTAATTCTATAAGGTCAAGTCGGTCCCAACAAATCCATTGACCGAAAAAAACTACCATAAAATGCTTTCATTGTAGACACCAAAACTCACACAACCTCCTTCCATTGAAGAAACCTCATGTAGTAGTTGCTCTACTTTGTCACTCTTGCTGGGTGGTCTATTTTGATTGTTTGTTGATGTTTTTTTTTAAGAGAAATTATTGGCCTCGATTAATTCAAGCTTTTCTTAGTGAAAACAATTTTATTTGTAGAGCTCGAAATCGATATTTTTACACTATTTAAAAACTCGAATTTTTTTTTTTAATGAAAGTGACTCTAATTGTTCAATTAGAGACCAAAAATCTCTAGAAGAATCTATCGTTAGGGGTGTCAATTTTTTGTTCGACCCATCGGCCCGTTTTTGTCTTACCCCAAAAAAAAGTTTGGACAATAATTTTTTAAATATGGGTCGGGTCTGAGCAAGGCTTTGAAGTTCGAATTAAAATTTGGGTCAGGTCTAAACAAGAGTCTCTAAGCCCGGACTCGGCTTGGATTTCAAAAGATACTAATTTTTGAAAGTATACTTCCATATATATATATATTATATGATTCACAAAAAAAACTATAGAAATAAGGAAATTACATACTATAAATGTACTATTTTAATTTTGAGAGAACTAAATTACTTGATACATTTCTTCAAAAAAAAAAAAATTTGCTTGAGATTTTATTATGGATTGTCTTTTAACAAAAAAAAGAACATTATTATGTCTTCTAATTTAAAATGATAAATACAACTTGGCATTACTTTTAAAATCATGTTAGACAAAAATATATTACGAGGAATTTTTAATAATTTTTATTCATTTTAAAAGCTTTTAAACATAAAATAACTCTTAAAAAACTCAAAAAATTACTTATTAAAAAAAAAACTCGACAAATTAGTTAATAAAAAAAAAACTCGGCAAACTAGGCAAGGTAATGCCCAAATTTAAAATAATGTAAATGCTTGGTCATATCAAGGGTGGTTGAGACTGGAACTCGTCCAAACCCAAAAAATGACACCCTGCCCTCGTCTCTTTTATTTGGGCCTCCCAAGTCCCAACCCAATTTTTTACAGTAGTTTGTTACCCTCGCCTAATAGTCAAATAGTCCATACTGCCCCTTGTTTCCAACGACCTACCTCACACTCCAACTAATTATCCTCCCCGTTTCCCACCGTCCGATTCTCCTTCTTCCCAAGTAAAGCACCACAAATCTAACGGTCCACAAACACCATCCCCAAAACCACTCTCCACTTATCGTCCTCCCGAGAGTGGCCTCCTCCACAGTCCCTCCCCCAAAATGGGCTGCTGCTGCAACGAAGACGACGAAGACGACATCCTCAAAACCCTAATTTCCACCACCACCACCACTCTCGCCGGAACCCTAACCCTAGAATCCGCCTCCGCCGTGATCTCTCCGATGAACTCCAACTTCTCGGCCCTGGTCTGCCGCGACATCCTCCGCGCGATCTTCGAACGATTGGACGCTCGCGACCTCGCCCGGTCGGCCTGCGTGTGCCGGACCTGGCACGCCGTGGCCTCGGATCGGGACATCCTGGTCGGAGCCTTCAAGGCGCCGTGGAAGCTGAGGGAGGTGGTCGGGAGTCCGACCTCCACGAGCTTCTGGCGCGACAATGGCCTCGGGAGGTTCGCCATCTCCCATAAGTTGCTGCGCGGCGACTCTCTCGCCAGTCTCGCTGTCAAGTACTCCGTGCAGGTTAGGGTCTCCTTCATAGCTTGTGTTCAGTTTTGAAGAGTTTTGGAAACCCTAGTTTCAATAGATTGCTTTGAATGGGGGGTTTTGGAGTTGGATTCATGTTTTAATTTCAGAAATGTGAGAGCTTTTTAACACATTATTATTGAGAATGTTTGAATCTTGATGAATGAAAAAAAAACTGGGTTGGGAGCATGGTTGTTAAGATCGAGATCCCAAGTAGGATCGATTCAGTGTTCCTTAGAATTGGGATTGTAGGGTCGGATCATGAATCTTAAGATCCTATTGCATATATGCGTAACACATATAGACACAATATATTGTAGTAAAAAATTGCAACGGATGTTATTAACTTTTGTTAAGAGTATGTTATGCATTAAAATTAGAATGATTTGGAAGCAACGATGACAAATGAGTTATGGATGATGAGAAATTCTCATTGATAACTCAAAATTTAGATAAATGATTGCATGCTCTCATGTATGATTAATTAATAGGCCTTTCAAATGGATTTGCTCAACGGTAAAGTGGTAAAACACCAAATTGTTTGATGATGTTGGTGGCATGAGGTCTCAATGTAACCCCTACGAAAGTAAGAAAACTTGTAATTGAATAGATTTGTAGGTCAAGATTCTATGGATAAAATCGGGATCATACAGGATCCCCTAGATCGTATTGGGATCCCACCCAACATCCGATCCTACTAGGAGCTGGAAGTTATCAATTATTTGGATAGTAGGATCGTAAGATCCTAAAATCCGAGTCGGGATCCTAACAACCTTGGTTGGGAGGGCCGCCCCTATATTGGACCCGATTGCAAGCATGGATTTGTCGATGCGGTTGGCACTATTTCACCATGTGAGAAACCAAAAAAAAAAAAAAGCAATGTTTGAATGTTGATGTTCATGTAAATTGAAGATTGAGTTTTCTAATGGCCTTATGCCCTTAGTGATATGGTTTAAAATCCTAAAAAGGAAACACAAGTTATTGGATATTTTGCAAATCTATCACAAACCTATATAGGCTTTAATCTCGTGGTCCACTTTACAACGTTTTGATCGTTTTCTTTCCTCTCATTAAGACCATTGTCCTATATCACTAGATACAACTAAGGATCTGATGCTTTCCTCACAACTTATTCTAAAGGAAAGCGTTTTAATTTTTGAACCATGATGGCTTCATGAATTTGAATTTAAGGAGGTGGTTAAAGAGGCTTGGTCTAATGGCTTGTGTGACCATGGATCTAACCAAGTACAAACAACTTGATGTTTGCGATAAAAACTTGAACAAGTTGAGTTCACATAAACATAGTTCTATACAAGGTTGTCAGGATCCCGACTCGGATCTCAAGATGTTACGATCCTACAATCCAAATTATTGATAACAATTCAACTCCTAGTAGGATCGGATGTTGGTGGGATCCCATGGGATCCCGATACGATCCATGGGATCTTGTAGGATCCCGACTCTATCCACGGGATCTTGACCTATAAATCTATTCCATTATAAGTTTTCTTACTTTCATAGGGGTCACCTTGAGCCCTCATGTCACTGACATCATCAAACAATTTGATATTTTACCACTTTAACGTTGAGCACTTGCTTATCTTCATCCATTTGACACACATATTAATTAATCATAAATGATTGTCCATAACTAATTTATCATCGTTACTTCCAATCATTCCAAGTTTAATAATGCACAACATATTCTTTACAAAAGTTTACATATCCATTGCAATTTACATATTTTGTAAATAGTTTGGCCTATCTTTGTCCTATGAATCAAAGAGTTCAATTTCGGTAAGGATTATTTCTTTGCCGAATTTTTTTAGTAGGAAGTAACACCATTGAAATCGACAGATTTATGCTCTAATAGAACTTTGTCAATCTTCTCTATGTACTTGTAATTCTTTCCTGAGCCTTGAATAATCAATGGGACACTACGAATTCGAGACAAAATATAAAGTCACTAAACAACAAGAGAATTGGTGTCCACTTAGGAGTGTTAGATGAATTAGAGAACATGCCTTTTTTTAAATTAAGTTCCATTAATCAACAATCAAGACTTAATACAGATAGAAGGAACACAGTAGACAACGCTTCCCAATCAAAAGTGTCTAACTAAGAAATGGACTGCAAAGTGCAAACCTTCAAAGCTCTTCCTTGCACAAAACAAAACAAATAGACTTTATGAATCTAAAAGCTAAACAAGATGATTTGGACATTACTAGTTTAGCCAATTCATACGCAACATCAACATTCATCTGCAACTCAATTTAGAAGTCTCGGCCAACTGCAACCAATAATGCGAAGATAACTTGGTTTTAGTGGGTGACGGAGCTATCCAGCCGAAACCTCTTTAGAGGTGTCGGTCTGGTTCGTCCGAGGTGTCAGCTCTGTTAGTCCGAAACCCGCGGGCGACCAGAATGAACAAAAAAACTTCAAAACTCTCGAAAAATACATGAAAATGGCAAAAGTGAATTTTGCTCGGAATCACTAAATATTTTTGATTTCATCGAAACTTTGTACTCAAAAGGCAAGATTCAAGCCTCAAGTCGAAGCCTTAAACCAAAAACAAATTCACAAACAAAATGAATCAAAAAAAAAAACCCAAAAAGAAAAACCTCGAAATCAACACTAAAGAGATGATGAATGCACCAACGTCGTCGAATCCATGTCATTTTACTCGGGTTTCGTCGGAATTGGTTGGTTTTTTGTGAGTGCGGTTTGCTAGAGGTGAGTGGGGTATGGTGAGTAAAAACCCTTTTATATGGAAGGGTAGTTGGGTAATTTTACGAGACTAGGGTACATTTAGCAATTAGTGTGGTCTTTTTACCGCTCCCTTAATTAATTTAATTTTATATGTTTGGTTGAAGTGTATGTTGTTCTTGACGTTTATTGATGGTTATGACATTGTGCCCAGTTTTTTCATAAGCATTAGATTGAGTGGTTTCAAAAAGTTTGATACATTAGACGATCCAAATTAGTTGGGCTTGTGGCTTTGTTGTTGTTGTTGCTGCTGCCATGCGGGTTTGTTTTTGGCTTGAGAATATTGTATTGTTATTAGTTTTATCAGCATTTTGTACCGTTATCTTTGAAGAAGTTGAAATCAATATCCTTGTTTTGCAGGTTATGGACATCAAAAGATTGAACAACATGATGAGCGACCACGGTATATATTCAAGGGAGAGGCTGCTGATTCCAATAAGCAAACCAGAGCTTCTCATCAATGGCACTTGTTACATAGAATTGGATCCGTGCGCTAAGAGGGAAGTCGCAGTGCTGTATCTAGAGGGCAGTCCCGTCCCAGGGCTGTACTCCTTGTCTGGTAGGACAGCAACCAACAGAGGGAAGAGAAGGGTAATTGATTCCATGAGGAGAAGCATGCAGGTGGATGAGAGCACCGCGGAGTACTATTGGGAGGTCTCGAATGGGGATGCTCGAGCAGCATTCTCAGAGTTCTCGGAAGATCTTAGGTGGGAACGGCAGGCGAATCCCCTTTAAAATGAGTGGAATCATTCTAAATGTATTGTGATTTATGTTGGATGAATGTTGTATTTGTGGTATGTTATGTATATGGAACTTCTCTGATGCAGTTTGTGGGCTGCAGTTATTTCCCGCACTTCAATTGAAAAAAAAAAAAAAAATTTATTAGAAAACGAAAGCGATAAAGAAAATAATAGCTATAGATGCTTGGGCGACTGACTTTTTGCACCCAGTGGACGGAGGTCCTTTAGATACACTTTGAAACAGGTGTATCTAACGGCTTCCACTCACTAAGTGCCAAAAATGAGTGTAATAAGTTGCCACTAATTCATTTTCCTTCCGAAACCTCATTATCTTTGATTAAAAAAGATAAAAATAAAAAAACCTCATTACCTTCAAACAAATCTTAAAGCAATGCGGTTGATGACATGCTTTCTTAAAGTTTATCACCCCAACTGATTTTTAATATGTTTAAACCCTTCCCCTCTAATTTAAATTTCTGCATTTCTTATTTAGTCTTTTTATAAATTTCACCAATGCACACATTTTTTATGTATTGTTTCTTTCGTGCCAACATTCACAAATCTGTTTTTTGGACCATTTAGAAATGTAGCGGCTAAACGAATCTCAATTTTAAAATTTTACTTCATGTACCTCATTTTTTACTTAGTTTACTCCACTTTTTTTCTTAAAATTCCTAAAATACCCTTGTTCACCCATCACCCCTCACCCCCACCTCAACACCTTTCGATCCTCTCAATTTCTCGATCTTAGTCATTGTAGAGCATTTGTACTAGGAAAATGATACAATGACCCACTTCCAACGCACACTTTGGGCGCACACCCTTGTCTTTTAGCCATTTATAGCTCTTTCTTGTCTCTCCAGGCGTTGGCCACACATGACAAAACACCATAAACGGCTAAAAGACAAGGATGTGCATTCAAAGTGTGCGTTGAATGTAGGTCATTTTATCATTTTCCTTTGTACTAGGCCACCAAATGTTGTAGGAGTTTTTTTTCGTTGAACAAGGTCGAATGTGGTTGCATCATGTCCTAGAAGTGAAGAAGTGTCACCCACGAGTTTTGAACGAACAAAGTCGACACCTCTAAAGAGGTGTTAGATACACAGGGCTGACATCTCTAAAGAGGTTTTGGACACACTTGGCCGACACCTCTTTAGAGGTTTCGACCGACTCCGATCGATAATGCAAAGATAACTCGATCTCAGTGAGTGACGGAGGGATCCAACCAAAACCTCTTTAAAAGTTTTGGCCCGGTGTGTTCGACACCTCTTCAAAGGTGTTAGTTCTATTCGTCCAAAGGTGTCGATTTTGTTAGTCTGGAACCTGCAAACGACCTAAATGAATAAAAAAACTTCATAACTCTCGAAAAATACATGAAAATAGCCAAAAATATAGTGGGTTTTACTCGGAATCGCTTAATATTTTTGATTTCATCAAAACTTTGTACTATAATGCAAGATTCATGCCTCAAATCGAAGCCCAAAACCCAAAAATAAATTCACAAACAAAACGACTTAAAGAGAAAAAGAAAACCCTTAAAAACCTCGAAATTAGCACTAAAAGAGATGATGAATGCACCCACGACGTTTAATCCATGTGATTTTGCTCGGATTTCATCGGATTTAAATTGTTGGTGAGTGCTATTTGAGAAAGAGGTGATTGGTGTATGGATGAGTAAAAACCCTTTTACATGGAGTAGTTGGGTAATTTTACAAAATTAGGGTCTGTATATTCACTCCCTTCAGAAATTATGTCAAAAACTATTGAAGCTACTGATAATATAAAAAACCAAGAGACCACAAAAAAAAGTAAAATCTCAACCAGGTTATTAGACAAAAAATGAATCTCAACCAGCGTCGAAATTGGCGAGGAATGTAATGCGATATGTATTGCAAAACCCTGCAATGATTCTTTCCGTTTAACATTATATTGCAAAGAGACTTCAAAAGTAGACCTTAGGCAACAATGCCAAATAAATATCTTGCATTTGCCAAAGAATAATGATGTGACATCTCAAGTTCTAAATAACAATACTAGTAAACAATTGATGCCAGAATGCCAACCTCATCAATGCCTACTACATTAGGACTACATTAGGCCTGCGCAATCCCTTTGACGTCGAGAAGAGCTTTTGAGTGGTGGCTCCTTTGATGGTAAATTTCAGCTGCCGCTGGAAACTAATAACTTTCAATCAGAATAAGAAACGATTTGTGAGCTTCCTCAGTTCACGCGGCTTGATTCGCCATTTGCATGTTCTGATGCTGATGAGTTAGTCAAAGTGAACAATTCCTTGTCTTGTTGTTCCTTCAGATACTGCCGTGCAGTTCCAGTGATGATCTTGACAAAGAAGTTCACAAGCACAAGCCATACAATTGTATTCCAGATTGTAGCAAACGATAGATCCCAAAATTTTCCCTGCAGAACATAAACATAAACATAAACATGCAGAACATAAACATAAATTTGGGATTGTTGTATGAAGCTTAATTATATTCTGATTAAAAAAAAGCAGCTTAATTATTTAAAAGCCTACATTTTTTGGAGCTAGCTCCTGTCACCTGTTTTATCATCATTCAAGAACCTAAAATTTCAACTAACTAAATTCCACCAAGCAAAGATTTGTGTTTTAGCTAAAATTTGACAAAAATGTACATAGATATTTACCACTTGGGACCACTGATTTAATTGGAAATGAGCCTTTGAGCAGTAAGATTTAAAATTAATTGTCAAACGAGTTCTCCAAAATTCAATAAGTGAGAGAGGGTACCTTGGGTTGAACTCGATCAGTGATATATTTATCCTTAGCTTTTTGCAGATTAGCAATAACCTTTGGCAGGAAAGAAGAAAGTCCAGGAACAAAACCAAGCATCCATATAAGCTCATTCTCGATCCATCCAAGAAGTTGATTATTGCAAAGTAAGATGATAAAAACTGTCTGCAAGAAAAAAGTATATGCAAAGCTCAGAAGGGGAAAAAGGCAAAAAAAAAAAAAAAAAAGAATAGCTCCAAAGGGTAACAAATGATAGTTACTAAAACTTATTTCCTCACTCTCACGCTTTAAAATGAACCTTTGACACATGAACATTCATCAGCGGCAAAAACTTATTCTTTTCTCTTTTTGAGAAGATCTCTGTGGCAAAATTTTGTTTCAAGGTTAAGCTCTAGGCCTTTAAACAGTTCATCAATCTTTCCACTGTTCTGCTGCCTCATTTAGGAATGGACAATTCTCAACAGGACACACTGCACCAGGAAAAGAAAATACTAGAATGACAATAAGTAAGTCACACTTCAACACACATTAGCCCACAAGAGCCCTCCATGCGGCCTCAACCCGCATGTTATGCACTGGGATCTATGTGTGCCTGCATCCCGAGGTGGGTACCAATGGCTCTTGTGAGCCGATGTGTGTTGGGGTGTACCTTCCTGCTGTCATTGTGGCACTTCTCCCCAAGAAAATGTTCATTTGAGGATAGGCCCACAAGTGGCCCTTGACAGAACAATCCACAGTAACTAAAATTACAAAAATCTTGATAATAGATGTACTTTGACAAACCTGTATGTGAGTCTTAATAATTGCCTTCCCAATAAGTGTTGCAAGAAAAAATTCCCAAAACGGTACTCCAAATTGTCCACACATAATGCCAGCTAGATCAAATAGAGGATTTGGCACCTAGAATAACGGCAATTCAGTAAGAGTCAGCAGCCGCAATTTCGAGAAAACACATTAGAGTAAACTTAAAAAACTGCTACATTCACCTTTGAAACTTAATAGTATAACACAAGGAAAAAAAAAAGGTAAAAGGAAAAAAATGTATGCGCACTGGGTGGTTCGCAAAACCTAAAACAGAGATTCACTCCTTTCAGTTATATATCTTTAATGAAATATCATAGACAACAAGTCCTAACACTCTTTCACTAATTGCAACAACTTCCATGCTAGTATGATGTACAACAGTGAAAGATTGGAAATAGATGCCTGCACATACGCTCTCTTTCAACTGCTGCTTTTTTAAAAGTTAAAAGCCAGATCTAAAAGCACATCTGCAATAATAGGAAAAGAGCAGAAAACATGTGGTGGAGACCAATTATGGAAGCAAATCTAGGGGAAATGGACTGGGACAATGAAAAACCAAAACTTGGATTTTGGTTCCACAATTCACTCCTCTTCAAGGAAGCAGCTAAATTGATAAGTTATTGAAATCCACAAATTCCAACCTAAGGAAAACGAGAGAGCTTCCACAGTTAAAAGGTTTACGATGAAAGAAGCCATCATAAAAAATTCCGACTTGTTTGAAGAGAGCATTTCTAGCTTCAAATTACATGAATAAATGGATAATGATTTACTAAAATAGAACTATACAGAAATGTAGTAAATAACCTCTGAAATAATTATAAAAGAAACAGATATACCCATAATCTGTAAAAATAATAAATAAAGGAACAACATTTTCTCTACCAATTCAGCCATATGAAGAAAGAGATACAAAATGGGATATAGACTAACCGAAGCAAGCACCAAAATCGTAAAGAAGTTCAGATGTTGTGAGTGCGACAGAAGCCAGTGTTTAATTTTGTTTAGAAAGTTAGCTATCACTCCTCCACCTTCCGACTCCTCTATGGCATCCAATGCATTTCCTGACAAGCTTGCTGCACCAACATTTAGCTAAAATAGTGTTAAAATCCTTGATTGTCCTATACTAATGGCTAAGAAAACTTGAATCTAAACCTGACTAACACTACCAAGCAAATAAGCAAGTGAAGATTCTTTTACTGAAAATATACACCAAAGGTCACTAGTATAAAAGACAGTCCAAAAAAACTTCAACCATATCTGAAAATATGTTTTTATCATTATAAGGTTTCAACCATAAATTAACAATAAACAACCATAACTCAAAAAGTGAATCAAATCACTGCTGCAAGTCCTTACACGTGTGGGTGCAAATATATATGTATAAAGAATTTTTTATCAATCTGAAAGTAGGGAAAAAGCACACCTATTACATTCGGTACCCAAGCTAACTACTCATCAAATCCATCCAAAAGTCCCTTCAAACAAAAGGATAGCATTCCCTCACCAATACAATATGACATTCAAACTCCTAATAGAGTCCAAAACAAGAAACCTTGAAATTTCTGTCCAAAGACACCTACGATGAGGTTTGTTTTTTACACATTTCTCAAATATCAACTATCCCATGGATTCTACATTAAATATTCTTAATTCATCTATTCCTCTCAAACCATAAGCTGCACAAAATTAATGCAGCAGCAAATCTGTATAGATATTCTGTTTTGTTGAGATAAACCCCTTTAGTGAAAAACAATTTCCCAATAGTTCAATAGTCCTTGACACAATTTTTATTCACCAATTTGAAGGGAATTAATTTAACTGATTGATGACAATAGCATTTCAATATGGAAGTTAATAAAAAACCCATATGGAATCCAGATTAATTTCGTAGTTCTAAAACCTTTTCCAATAATATTTTGATGTCAAAGATCGAATGAAGTCTTCTTAATTAGTGAACTGTGAACAATGAAACAAAAGAAAAAATAATCACAAGTAACTACAAACAATTTTCAATCTGGGTCTAATGACTATATAATAGATGAACTTGAAGTTGAACAGCAGCACCAAAACATAGCAGGGTTAACCCTTTGAACAGACATCGTGTGTCAAAAACTTGTGAAGGAAAGCTATTCCAAATTATTTTACATCAATTAACAGAAAAATAGAAAACAATCCCTTTGAATTTGATTCATAATTTCACCTATCAAAAAAACTTCTGCCAAATCAATCAACGAAACTTGAACACGGTCTACCAGATTTCCCCAGACTTCCAAAATTAAATTAGAGAAACCACAACCAAATGCAACCCAATTTTATGACAAGAAGAATAAAGTCCTACAGCAAGTTGTGGTCTTCCAAAACTTTCATGCATGAGCAAAATTACATTTGGGAAAAAGAAGTTGTAAAGATCGGGGGGAAACAATAACAATAAAGAAGGTTCCATTAGAAGGCACTATTCCCGCACAAAAAAAGCTTAAAGAGGTAAACATGGTGGCATGGTGCAATAAAACATAGGAAACTAGACATCTAAACTAAGCAATGATAGGTACAAGTCCCTTGCTTGCAAAAAAGACTTAATAGTTTCACTCCCCATCTCATTTCATTTTTTCTTCAGAACAAAAAAAAAAAGGAATAAGGAAAAAAAAAAAGATATTGTTTATAAGCAAACACTTTAAAGTAATTAGATTTCTAGAAGATATTTCAAAAAAAGAAACTTGTCTGCTTTTTTATTGACCAAGTGGCCTCTGCTTCAACTTTTTTCAGGAAAGGAATCCATTTCTTATTTCCTTAGATGAAAATAGATATCAGAGATGTCGGAAGTACGGTTCCTTTTCATTAATAATCATACAATACAAACCTACCAATTGGGTGGGCCAATGGTAAGGTATGGAGTTTAGGATTAAAAGGTCCTGGGTTCAAACCTTGGGGGAAGCAAATGTTTCTTTCTTATCAAAAAAAAAGAAAAAAGAATCATACAATACACAATATGTGCATCAATATAAAAATTGAAATATACCAGCCCTTGAGAGGAAATAAGGAGGCAGCTCTCCAAGCGCAGTTCCAACACCCCACAGAATAGCTTCTAACTGAACCTGTGGCAATATACTACTGACAGGAACTGTTGATGGAAATATAGAAGGCCCAAATTCAGAGCAATCTTTGTCAAGCCAAGAAGGACCTCTTTTTAGTTGTATTGTATCATATGGGGCACTTTTCAAGTCAACTCGACCACACTGTACTGCCTTTATTGTAAAGAGAGCAATATGTGGACCCAAATATAGCAAGAAGGTATGCAAACCGGATCCTGCAGAAGCAAAACAAATAAATAACAGTAAGAGCTTGCCTTTTGTATAACAGTAAGAGCTTGCCATTCACAAGACTCAAACTCGAGGCCTTGCTTAAGGGGACCAAGTCCCTTATCACTTGGGTCAACCGGTTGTTGGTTCTTGTATTATGTTTTTAGGTTTACAGCATTGTGAACAATAAAACATTAAAATGAAGAAATCTATCTTCCTGATCTAATTTTGAACATCTCGAACAATCTACAAAAATTAGAGCACAGATGAATTGCAGAAGAAGCCATGAATTATGAATAGTTATTTTTGACAATATCAGGGTGCTTCTAGATACATCCCAATCTAGGTAGGGCAAAATGATAGACGTCACCTAAACGACTCAAAAACACAAGGCTGTACATTGGCTTGCAAAGCACCCAATTTTCTTGAAGTGAACCGCAATAACACCATAGAGTTCAAACATAATGAGCGAAAAGCTAAACACTAGTTAATTAATAATTTTATGTTGTACTGAGTGTAGCAGAGAAGATGTTTCCAGTTTCCCATTATTCTCTATCTTTCAAATGACCAATTGTATACAGACCTTTTTTTTTTTCAAAAATCTAAGCATTCAAAGCCAATAGAATAATCTGCCTATGTTGTTCACCTACTGAAACAGATTATGCCTTTCCTGAAATAATCTGATTAGTAGCTTCACCTTTAGAGCAGAGGAAGAGTGTAAACTATAACAAATAAAACCAACTTCAGATAAGGATAGCTTCAAAGATGAGTCAGATGACAAACCAACACAAATGTAATATACACAATATAAAAATTACTGACAACCATTGCACGTAAGCACTCAAGATTATTAAGCTTCTGTCCTAGAAAAATTACATAATTAAGTCACGGGGCAGCGTTTCTGGTCACATGAAGAACTAAAGTCAAACTCACCAAGACCAATTGAAGAAGCAACACCAAGGGTTATCCACCAAAGTCCATACCGGAAGTATTGTTCAAACTCTTGGACATGCTGCACAAATATCAAATATCAAAAATTAATCAAGCAACCTTAAAACGATAGCGGAAGGCATTAATAAAAATCATGGACGATAATAGCAAATGAACCAGAGTAATTTTTTTTTTTTTTTTTCCTAATCTTTATTTATATGAAATAACATTTTATTGTTAAAAGAAGTAACGATTATCAAAATGAAAATTACAAGACTAATGCCCAATCCCTAAGTCCTAGAATTTACAATCCTCCAATGACTTTTCTATAGATATGCGTAGCGATTTAGAAGTAAGTCATCTTCCATACATAACCTACTTTTTACTCACTTTGCACCCAAAGATCCTAAACTTGTATCCAAATAGGTAAAAACAATGATGATATGATATATTCCAAGTCATCGTTCATTATTTATTACAGCCCTCTGTGAACACAAAACGTTAAAATGCCAGCACAAGTTTTGGGAGTAACCCACAATACAATAAGTTTTCCAATGAGTTTGGCTCATATGCTTGAACGATTGTTGCACTGAATAAATAGATGACTCAACGCCTCTAATTTGCCCTTTTTCGAGATAGACGCATAACTTACTTTTTTCTTTTTGATGTTGGGCAAGGGACATTTCATGAAACCAGATTTTAAATAAATTCTACAAGTTTTGACTATTTGTCATAACAAACTCAATAGCTAGCAAAAATGACTGTGGAAATGGGAAACTAGTTGAAATCCCAAAACTGGTATGACAACTATAGGAGGTACAACTAAAAAAAGGACAAGACCTGTAAAATGTTACAGCACACGTCACATCTCATCATGAAAGAGGATGTTTCAGAGTTTAACAACATAAATGTACCTTTTCATGGGGCCCCTCAAAAGTCATGAGCAGAATCCCAACAGCCAACATCAAGGTAGCTGAAAGTAAGAGCCAGCCCCCTTTCATTAGAAGATATGATATTGATCGCTTGAGATATTGAGTGATGGCCAACATGAAAATTTTTGATGTTTTGAATGGTTCAGTCAATAATGTCAAATTTTCAAGCTCCAATTTGTGTCTCTCTTGAAGTGCTGTCAGAATAAACAGAAAAACCAGTTAATGAAAATTAAAAGATTTTCTACTGATGCATGCCACAGTTTAACATCAACATGCATGCTTCTTTTCCAACTTCATGCCCTTTACATATCTGAAACTTAAGTAATATAAAAATATCAGGAACAGAGGAACATTTAGAATACATCTTTATCAACAAAATAATGTTCATTTTAGATGAAGCCTTGAAGGTAAAAGATTACACCACACTGGTGAATATATGCCCAATTTAATCGCTAAAAAATGTTCTCCTGAAAGAACATTACATTTTTCTCTCACAAAAAACATAATTGAGGGAAGTGTAAGAAATGTACTCAATCAATTCCGAGACATCCTGTAACTGTATCTCACTCATATTGTCCCCTTTACATATTGTATATACGAACATCAAGTACAAAAGACAAGTTTGATCACCTTCTTAGAAACTTTTTCCAAATGGTTTCATGAACTAAGAAATACTTAGGCAGCATTATTACTTTGTTAGGATTTCTTTTTTAAATCACCAAAAAGCCAAAGAAACAAAGGATTTGCTTTTCCCCAACAATACACCAAAAGTGTTTTTGTATCAAAAATAAAAATGAACCAAAAGGTGGAAACTTGAAATTTCACGTTTTACACTTTCAAGGCAAGATTTCAGGAAACCAATGGAAACTATTTTTAAATTCTGAACCAAACACAACACAAAAATTAAAATTAAAAGGGACTTTTCAGGCTTGCTAGAGAATTGCCAAAATGATTAGGTAACTAATGCCAAACAGACTAAGTGTACCCTGATTCTTGCAATGACTGCCTCTTAACCACATTGCTTCCATTCATGATTACCTTAAAAGTTTAAGGCATGAAAGCCTAGCATGCAAAATCCACAAAGAAACCATTTTTTCATTAGCTCCTATTTATTTCAAGGGGAAGAAAAATTGAAGGTTGATAGAATTAAAAGTGCCATCAATAAGATATCAACGTGAAAAGGAAAACAATGAACTGTAGAGCTTCATGACAAAAAATCAATAACTTCAAAAAAATATTCCTTATGACCAAGCTATACAATACGACATTGCTTCCAATTGATGAGCTACTGAACTTTAAAAAAAATATTATCGCTAACTAGGCACAACCAACTAACACCTGCCTGCCTCAAGGCATGCCCTACATTCCCAATGGATAAAAGACTTGAATTTGATTTTTGGGAGATTGACATAAGTTACATAGGGATACACACGACATGTGTCATTAACATTTAATTAACTCTAGTCCTTGTATCAACCCTGATGTCTATCCATCTTATGCTAGACCAATTTTGGTATGTGTTAGAAATCCTTTAAATTAGTTGTGAATCTATCTTTTACACCTTGAGAGAGTTGAAAATAGGACTCTTTGAATAACTTCTACTTCACACCACAAACGCGCGCACATATCAGCTAGAAACTTGAAAGGAAAAAGAATGAACAATGTATTCCATTATATAACCCAAATCCACAACCCCAATTAAACAATATTGTATTCAAAACAGAGCACTGTATCTGTGACTTCTCGCGCAATCCAACGGAACAAGTAGAACCTTTACTTGTTGCTCTGAAAAGTTAACTAGTTCATCGATATTCCATGCTTATATTGACCACTTGATCCATGATTCAAACAATAATGAACAAGTTTCATACCCTATAATATGATTAACATTCCCCAAAAACAATCATCAAACTACATTCCACAACGCCCCCCGGCAACGAATCCCTCGCATATTCCACACCATTCACTCCAATTGCACCATCAAAAATCTTGATTCAGAAGTTCCATCGAAACAGATAAGCCAATAACCAACACATCACAACCCAGATCTAGCTATCGAATCTTCAAAACCACAGAACCAAAAAGGGGGCAAAAGCCCAAACCTTTGCACTCAAAAACCAATTCCCAAATCAAATCACCATCAAAACCACCAAAACGAATAAAAAAAACTCACCTGAAACCGACGAATCGACGCCGTTCGCAGCCACTGAAGCAGACGAAGCCGATTGAGTCGATCGAGTCGCCATCGTGGCTTGTTTTCGCGCCCCCATCTCTGCCCTCACAACATGCTCTCTCCCACCAATCCCAATCGAACAAAAATGCAAAAATCTCCCACGTCCCACCTCGGAATTCGCGAGTCCGAACTCCAACAATCGCAACAAATCGATGATTGATTGATCGATCGATCGATCGATCGGATTTGATTCTGCAAATCGATCACAAATTGCAAATAAGGGCTTTTTTGGGAGCCCCCTTTTGTAGGGGTGTTTGGGATTTTGGTCTCCTAATTGTAGGAGAAATGTGAAAAGATTGTTTTCACAAAGACAGCACGCTTTTCGAGGACGAGTACTAATTTGTTTTGGAATCAAACTGTTTTTTTTTCGCTTATGTATAGAAATCTATCATGATTGTGTGTAATTTATTTTTTCTTCGAAAAAAACTTAATATGGTTGTTATGAATGGATATATTTCTTCGTTAAAAAAATAAAAATAAAAATTAATATGGTTTCAAATAAGGAGCCAAAATTAATGGGTTTGAATAGATGCTTGATTCGTAATGGAAGCGAGAGCGGAAGAAGGGAAAAAGAAAGTTCTATTTTATTTTTATTCAATTTGGTGATGGGGTATCTTCCATTGAAGGACAAGGGCAATTTTGTCCACTTCTGGTGTGCCTGAGAAAAACATAGGGTGCCCTGAGTAATGATTGAGATGCACTTAATGCGACTCATAATAATATAAAGAAAATGTTAGAATGTTACTCCAAAGTCTCATCTTGCGACGTGACGCATGGACCCTCATTTTTGGTAACCATATGTACATCTTGGGATACACATCCGTGTGTTATACATCAGAATTTATGTGCCTAACACCCATTTTTATATGAAGCCACACGTCACTTCAATTAGGTGTGACTTTGAAATGTCCTTCTAGCCTCTTCCATAATATAACATATGAATGGTGATGAGTAGAACTTTTGCTATATAGTAAATCTACGTCGAGCTTTTTTTTTGAAAATTCCTTCTTTTTTCGACAAAATACGGTTGTTGTATTTCAAAATATAAGTTTCAATCGATACAACCATTACTACCTTATTTTGAGGATAAATCTAATCAGTTGGATAAAATGAATTTGGGTACATATAACCAGGTCGAATAGACCTTCTTTTTTTGAAAAAATAATAAAATCGGATACACGTGTTTAGGGTTTATTGGTATTGAGTAGCATGTAGCCATATTGACATATTGCTATTGATGCTCTGACTTGACTCTATCTGTTTGAAATTACTTGCATTAATGAACAAAGTCTATGTAACGTTTGTTTGTTTATTTGTTTTTTTTTTTTTTTTTTTCACTTGAAAATAAAACTACAATTTCTCGAGGTCTTACCTTTTTTAACAAGTGATGTCTTTATCATCTCACCTAAGAGGCTTTGACAAATTTATATAACATTTTTAAACAGCTAACACGTGTATTGCAATTTTTAGTGCAACAATAACTAGTGATGTAGTATGATGCAATTTTGTAGCAAATAGAACTCCACACCTCATAAATATTGGCACGAGAGACAAATTCGTCTCCCCTCCAACTTTGGTGGGGGATTTTTGGGCAAATATTTGGGGTGCCTTTCGAGGTGCTTAATTTTGTCCCAAGTGTTTCTGCAAAGGAAATTTCTCCCCGCCCCTATATGTACTACTCGTCCCCTCCTAATTAATGGAGAAAAGCATATAAAGGCCCCCTGAATATACATATTGTGCACGCGCATTTTTCAATATGAAATCAAAGCATTTAGATTATGGAAAATGTATATAAGTTGGTGGAGGAGGCCTACATATATTGAATTAACCGGTCTCTATTCTCTACCACTACCAAGTTCCAAGAATAGTTTCCATTCATGTGCAATATTATGTATTTTATAATGTTTTACATCCAATGCAACTTTTTGTGTTACACAAATACACAAATAAGTTTTCTTATGTGTTACATAAAAGTAGGGCTGGCAAAATGTGCCCGGTCCCGTTTGGCCCGGTTTGTCCGGTCCCGTTTTAAACGGGACCGGGCAATTTTTTTTTGACAAACATACGGGACTGGACAATATTTTTTGTCCGTTTAAAAATACGGGACCGGGTGCGGGCAAAAATTTTAAAAAAACGGGTATTCGTTTTGTGATTAATTTGAAGGGTATATTTGTAATTTCTTGTTAAAATTGAGAAAGAGTGAAAACCCTACTTCTCACTTTTCTCGGTTCTCTCTCTCTTCGCCGTTCTCTT
Source organism: Stephania japonica (assembly GCA_039657345.1). Classification (NCBI taxonomy): domain Eukaryota; kingdom Viridiplantae; phylum Streptophyta; class Magnoliopsida; order Ranunculales; family Menispermaceae; genus Stephania; species Stephania japonica. Next base: position 67,727,986 of record CM077557.1, on the reverse strand, counting down.
CTCAGACTTCTCTCCTCGCCTCCTCGCCTCCTCGGTCCCGTCTCTCCTCTCTCACGCTCTCGGTCTCTGGTCTCACCATCTCCTCTCTCACGCTCTCGGTCTCTGGTCTCACCATCTCCTCTCTCACGCTCTCGGTCTCTGGTCTCACCATCCGCTCTGGTCTCTGGTCTCTGGTCTCTCTCGGTCTCGGTCTCTGGTCTCACGCTCACGCTCTCGGTCTCTGGTCTCTCGGTCTCTGGTCTCACCATCTCCTCTCTGGTCTCTCGGTCTCTGGTCTCACCATCTCCTCTCTGGTCTCTGGTCTCACCATCTCCTCTCTCGGTCTGGTCTCGGTCTCTGGCCGTCTCCGCCTCTGCGTCTCACGGTCTCACCATCTCTACTCTCAGTCTCTCAGCGGCTGCGCGGCCTGATCTCTCTCTCTCGCCACCAACTAGTTCCGATTTGGTCTCACCAGGTCCATCAGTACATTCGAAGCATAGTTCCGATTTGGTCGAATTGGTAAGTCTTGAATGTCTCGGACTCTCGAATTAAAACTGTTTCACCCATATTGTTAACAGTAACTAGTAACTGACAATGACATTGTGTTCATTCATTTCAGAGGATGTGACCCCAATTCCCACCGACTCTCGGTTCTCACGACTCGCGGTCTCTCGGTCTCTCCTCTCACTCCCGAGTCTCGACTCTCTGCGGTCTCTCCTCTCGGTACCACATACCTTCACATAATTTGATTTAATTTATATTCAATTGTCTATATATATTATGGCCTCTACTCATTATTAACTAGACATTATTTCTTTTTGTTCACGTAATTGCCTTTATTTGATTAGGAAAAAAAGAATGTAATGCGATTTTATTACTTTGTGTGCAATTTGTGCATTTTTCATATTTTGTTAATGAGATTAATTCACTAGATTTAGATATGATTTTCATTTTATATTATTGCGGCGTCATGGGTGATAATATGCATAGCATTGCATCTAATTCTTCTCAAAAGAAGAGGAAAAATCGATCTAAAGTGTGGGATGATTTTCTTGTAATTCCTCCTGGCACTTCGAGTATCCAGGATAATAGGAAGAGAGGGAAATGCAAACATTGTATGAGTGTTGTTTTGGTGATGGTAATAATGGTACAAATGGCATGAAACGACATTTATCTAGTTGTCCTAATTATAGTCGTTTTGGTAATCGTGATGTGGCACAAATGATATTAGAATCGTCGATTACGGGGAATATGGGATTGAGGTCAATAAATTATGATTAGGGGTTCATCGTGAAAATATGGCAATGATAGTCATCATGCATGAATTACCTTTCACCTTTGTGGACTATGAATATGTTAAGTACTCTTATACCTCTCTTGTTCTGAAATTAAGTGTGTTTCGAGAAACACAGTCAAAGCAGAATATATTAAAAATCTACAAAAGGGAGAAGAGAAAACTTTTTAATTTGTTGCAATCTCTTCCGGGGAGAGTGTGTTTGACTTCGATATGTGGACTTCCATTACATCGATGGTTATATTACTTTTTTGCTCATTATATTGATGAAGATTGGGTGTTGCGAAAAGGATTTTGAATTTTTGTTTTATGCCACCTCCACATAGTGGTGTAGCAATTGCTTGAGAAAATTTACGCTTTGTTAGGGTCTTGGAACTTAGATAAGAAGTTGTTTTCCATTACTTTAGACAATGCAAGCGCAAATGACACATTTGTTGGAATTTTTAAAAATACTTTGAGAATTAAGGATGCATTGCTAGTTGGTGGTGAATTCTTTCATATGCGATGTTGTGCACATATTTTAAATCTTATGGTCCAAGATGGTCTTAAAGAAATTGAAAAGATCCTTGACAAAGTTCGTGATAGTATCAAGTTTGTAAAAGGATCACGATCTCGAAGGAAAAAGTTTTTGGATTGTGCTACACAATTGGCATTCGATTGCAAGAAAGGATTGGTGCAAGATGTGGTTACAAGATGGAATTCTACATACCTCATGATTGAATCTGCGTTATATTATCGTAATGCTTTTGCTCATCTTGCTTTGAGTGACACAAATTATGTATTTTGTCCCGAGTTGGAAGAGTGGAATCAAGTGGAATATGTTTTTAAGTTTTTGAAAATATTTTATGATCTAACTAATATATTTTTGGTGCAAAGTATCCGACAATAAATCTTTTCTTTCATGGAATGTGGAAAATCCAAGCTCGAGTTGAAGGATGAATTGAATAACCGAATCATTTCATTCGATCTATGGCTTCAAAAATGCAATTAAAATTTGACAAGTATTGGAAGGATTGTAATGAAATATTGGCAATTGGTGTCATTTTAGATCCTCGGTACAAAACAAAAGTGGTCGAATTTGCTTTTTCAAAGATTTATGGTGATGAAGGCAAGTTCAAGGTTGCTATAATTCGCGATAAACTTCAATTGTTGTTCGAGACATATTCTCATGAATTTAATCATTCAAGTGGAGATGTTTCATCCACTAGCAACCAAACGCCACAATTTGTTGAAGCAAATGATATAAGAGAAGATGATCTATATGCTATGGTATGTTCTACAATTATGATTTATTTATTTTTAGTGTTTGATTTAGTTGTGGTTCTTACTTTATGATTATCTTATTGTTTGTAATTGTGTGTTAGGGTTATGACTTTTTCCAAGGTGATGATGTTTCTAATGAACAATCGGAATTGGATATTTACTTGCATGAGCCATTGCTTGATAGAAAGAAGAATTTAGACATCATAGATTTTTGGAAATCTGTTCAATATCGATATCCAAAGTTGAGTATGATGGCACGTGATATTTTAGCCATTCCTTTAACTACTGTTGCTTCCGAGTCAGCTTTTAGTACAGCAGGTAGAACACTTGACAAGTATAGAAATTCTCTTTTACCTGAAAATGTTGAAGCATTGATATGTTGTCGTGATTGGGTGAATGGAGCAAAGTTGAAGAACAAATCTGGTGAGCATTATATAATTAGTTATTTGATTGGTAAACTATAAGTCTAAATTGATTTGTTGTGTTTTTTTTTTTTTTTTTTTTTTTTATGTAGATGCTCGAAAGAAAGAGTTTGATGATATCAATGCAGAAATGTTGAAACTGAAAATAGATCTCAATCCCACAACTTCTGGGCAAGCTTCAAATGATGTGGAGGTTGAAGATGTGGGTGACGAAGATGATGGAGTTGAAAGTTTAGGTATTGTTGCTTTATTTATTCTTATGTTTAAATGATCGAGCTTTTACAATTAATGAAAACATTTTTTTTCCTAATGTCTTTCAGATGAATGACTTGAGTTGAGGGGTTAGAGACGGAGTCACGGAGAGTTGAAGGATGTGGAATTGTGTGAGATGAGTTGAAGAACTACACTTAATTTTTTATTAAGTGTTTGTGTCATGAACTTTTTTATGTAGTTGTTGTTGATGCATGAGGTGAAGATATACTTTGATAATTTGGATTTTGGACTATTGAGAATTTGAGGTGATATCTCTTTTTTTTTAAAAAAAACTTTTGTGATGTTTATATTGGAAATTAAAAAAATGTGATATTATGTATTTATTTTTTGGTAATTGGTGATTTGTAGTTGTAGACTTGTAGTTGTAGTTGAGGGGTTTTTTTTTAAGATAATTGATAAACAAAATATTTAATCATCTTTAAAAAAAAAACGGGCAAAACGGGTCCCGTATGTTTTACAAACATACGGGACTGGACAAAAAAACAGTGCCCGTTTTGAAAACGGGACCGGGATCGGGCACCAAATTTTTGGATTTTTAAAATAGGTGTCCAGTCCCGTTTTTGTCCGTTCCCGTATTTTTGCCAGCCCTATAAATAGATATGTAAACAGGTTTGTCAAAAGTAGTGGAAGGGTCTAAACTTAACATTCTTGTATGTCTAAGCATAAATGGTCCAAACATAGATCGCGTGGATAATGGTTCTGTTGTGTGCCAAAAAAAATAAATAAAATGGTTCTGTTGGGCCTAAGGACCCGTGATGATTTCAATTATTTTGTTGGGCTCAAAGCCTTAAAAGCGGTCAAGTGAAGAACAATAATATCATTAGGCTTTGTTGAGATGGTAAATACATCGTTTGTCAAAAAGACAAGTTAGAAATATCGTGGTTCGATTACCACTGAAGTAAAAAAAATATATATATATCATTAGGTCGAACTACATTTCGTTGATTTTAACCTTAGTATCATTTGGTTTGTTAGTTCATCACTTTATAATTTCATTGGATTAAAAATATTGACTATTTTTTTTTTGTCAAATAAATATTGACTAGTTTAGAGCATTCTACCATTTATTTTTATTTTTATTTTATTTTTGTCAATAAATTCCATTAGCCAAATAATTTTAAAACAGAGGTACCAATGTACAAAGGCACATAGTCGGTCCACATCGTGGAAGAGCAGGAATGCAGTGCTACCCTAGCTAAATCATAAGCAACTAAGTTATACATTCAGGGTATATGCTGGAAGTCATGGTTTCCTAACTTGGTTGCTTCCCTCTGTATGTAGTGAGCAAGAAGATCATGCATGGCCACTAAAATCCTTCGCATCCCATAAAAACTGGAAGGCATTCATGGAGTTGGTAAGAATCGTCAAGTCACTGGCGGTGCCTTGGATACTGGTGATGGTAGGCAAAATAGCTTAGAGTTGAGCATGAAACGCCAAAGGTCACGAAAGTTTGATGTAGGAACTTGTGACACATCCAGTCCAATAGGACTGCCTAGAGGACATGTGAACAAGAGATGAGTGAGGGATTCATCCTCCTCATTGCATAATTGACACAATGTGTTAACCGTTAGTTTCCTCTCTGAAAGAAATTTGTTAGTAGGCACTAAGTCATGCAGGCATTTCCACATGAATTATCTAACCTCAAGCAGGTAATTAGTTCTCCACAGTTTGGATCTATCACTGCTCCTCTTCCTACAAAAGTTCCTAGGGTGACTTCTTAGTTGCACTGCAAGGTTGTTCCAATATATGGAGGTCATGTGCAACATTGTAGCCGGACTGGACTGTGTAGAGACCCAATTTAGTGTGGTGCCAGATCAGCCTATCTTCCCCGCGAGACCTTCTTAATGGGATGGATAAGATAACCATCGCATCCTCGGGCTCAAAGAAATGATGAACCAGGAAATGATTCCATGAAGAGGATGCCCGGTAGATCACTAACTAATGAAGGACAGCCAGGACGAACAATCATATGTCGAAAACTTCAAGGTTTCGGCAACAGGGGTTGTAGCTGGCCCAAATCCATCAACCAACTCACCTTCCAGCTGTGTCCCACGAGCACTCATATCTTAATACCAATCAAAATCTCGCTAACTTATGTTGTTTATTAATAATTATTGATCTAAGTTAGTTTAGGGCTCGTTATTATCATTTAACCTCAAAATATGCAGCGGAAGTCTTAAATCATCAAAATAAATATCTAAAAGCAAGTTTTATGAGCATTTACCTAATGTGGAAACCATACTAAAATGTACTCTATATACATATCAAGTGTGATCCTCAAAATATCAAAAGTTAAACCTCCAAGTCATATACCGGTCAAAATACATCTCTCACAACCATACCCAACATAAAACGATAAATATAAACATACGTACGAGTACGACAATCGCAGTCAATCACAGGTAGTCTTCAAGCTTACTCTTCCTTCTGCTTGCACTACAAGAAAATGCACTTTTTGTGGCAGCACTAAAACTGCCATAAAAAGCCTTTTGCTGCCATTAAAGACCTTTTGTGGCAGCTATGTGACAGGATGGATGGTGCCACTAATACACCCGTCGCAAATACATTTGTGACACCAGTAGCTGCCACTAAAAGTATTTGTGATGACAGAAAATATTTTTAGAGGCAGCTTCCACACTGCCATAAAAAAATTTTAGTGGCAGCATTCTACCGCCAAAAAAGATATTGTTCTTTTATGGCATATTAGAAGCTGCCATAAAAAATATATATTTGTGACAATAATTAACTGCTACAAAAAGTATATATTTGTGGCAACAAATTAGCTGCCACAAATAATAGATACATATCGTGGCAGTATTTAGCTGCCACAAATAAAAAAGCTCATACAAAAAAAATAGAACCTGTGAAATTAAATAAATACTGAAATCAAAACATTTTATGATTTGCAAAAAGTAAGACTAAGAATTCTATAACAAAATATTCATTAAGAACCTTAAAAGATTACAAGAGATTTATTATACATAAATATCATTTTTTATGAATTACAATGAAATTCCACTTCTCAATCCTCTTACCATCAGTGCAATCCTCTTATAGCACCAGTAACCATGGACAACCAAAAGTCTCTCCAAAAATCGAAACTGTAAAATAGAAAAATCACTTGTCATTACAACATGCAATAAACTGAAAATTTTTGAGTTTAACCAGAGCATGCATCAAGAATGAATTAAATGTCAGAGCATGCATCAAGAATGAATTAAATGCCTCAAAGAGAACATTCTAGATGCATAGTTAGTTCTTCAAAGTTTTTCCATTATTGATTACTTTCTCATGTAATTTTTGTTTGATAAATAAGGGGGGTTCTGTCCTAAGCATGCAATAGCAGTTGTTGTTCTTCATTGATGATTCACACAGTAATGTTCCAAACTTCCAATAGTGGTGGAAGGACTGTAACTTTCTCATTGTGCCCAACACAAGATGTATACATGACAAATGTCCAAATTTTCAGTAAAGTGTGGTTTGCCATCAGTAAGCATAAATTACAATTTGAACAAGGATTGTAGGGCTCGACATACCTAATCATAATCAACAAGTCATGAGTGTCAGATTCACCATTCAGATGTTCTTCAAGTCAGTGAAAAACGCGAGAGCATCTTTGAATTTGGTGCGAGATAACCCTACATTAAGAAAGGAAAATGTTAGTGCATGCAAGTCATATTTCCTCTCTTTCTGCACCATTGAAAAGGTAAAAGGACTTGTCAAAGTTCATTAAGGCAGAAACCGAGTAATCTAACGAGATTCTTATGTTGGAGCTTGTGAAGTAACATAACTTCATTTTTGAATTCTTCAGAACCCTGTACTGTAGCCTTTGAAAGCCTCTTCACCGCTATTTCCTGCCCATTCGAAGGCCTCCCCTGCAAAGAAAAGATCTGCTTCATTAGATACACTAGTTTTTGCGTTGGTAACTAATTAATCTTTCTACAAATCAATTAAAAATTGAATGATTGGTGGATTTGTGGTGAATGATTAGCTTCTTAATTTTCACCTTGTACACAACTCCATATCCATCTCTCCCAAGTTTATTAGCATCCGCAAAATCATTAGTCGCCTTTCTGATTGTATTCAACGCAAATTGTAGGGATTCTTCGGGTGCAATTCTATCTCCTTCATCAAAATAAGTTTAATAAATCATCAACCCAATTTAATATATATATAGATGTTGATATTAACTCATGTGTAATTGGTGTGTGTAACTTACCATTTATTCCTGCTGTAGGTATGCTCTTCCCTCTTTTTATCCTTCTCCATCTTAAATAGGCAAAGAAGGCTAATAGCAGTATTGGGATTCCTACAACTGTTGGAACAACAAGTTCCACGATATTCACACTTGACGAATTGTCTGCACAGTGCATATATATGATCAGCAAATCTTAAGTTTCTTCAGATCACTATTATGGAGTTTCGATTCGCAACATCACAATTGATTGAAAGATCAAATTAATTGAAATACCACTTGGATCTGGTAGTGAAGGCCCTGGTGCTTGAGGAGGAGGAATAGGTGAGAGTAATGAGAGATCAAAGAACTGTTGCTTCTCATATCGCACTAAACAACTCACGCACACAGCCCGACAACCTTTAACTTTGATCCACCTAACAATTGATCCACCTTAATTACTGTTAAGAACTTTAACTTTGAGGATAACCTTAGGCAACACATTATTGTGCTCAAAGGGGAGCACTTTGTAGGATCAATTTGACTTCAATAACGATGAGAAGAGTTGCACTAAATGTCAAAAAGATCAAACCTTTAGTAAAAACAAAAATGGCCCAAATTAAATTAACTCATAGCTCCAAGCTTTCATGAGAAAAAACAATTTTCTCAAGAAAATTTTCTTGATAAAATTTTAACAAAGAAAATTCTCCTATAGTTGTTTGATCACACACTAAGAAATTTGCATTGGTGAAAAAGTTAGAAGTTTAAAAGCCTTCTGCCCTTCACAGTTAGCTACTACTTTGAACAACCAGACTCTTCAATAACCGAATTAAAATACTATGGAACATCGATCAAAACCACAACAAAAACAATAGCAAAAAGTATAGGAGTGTTATTCTAATAGCTCCATTAGCATCAATAGTTGCATGCTATAATGGTGATATTATAATTATGGGGAATGCTACGGTGACTCACTATCGACACTCTTACGAACAAGCACCTTGATTTTTTATTTTACTTTTTTAACTATTTTGTAGTCATAGTGAGTGTTCGTAGTGAAAAAAGATTGTGCTCATTTATTAAACATGCATCACTACATGGATCACTCAAACAATACAAAGCACTAAGGCATACGAATAATTAAGCAATTAAGCATCTATGCCCATGCGTATGATTAAATACCAATGAACAACCATTATATAATTGACCAAGGCCCAAAAATAAGAATTTAACTTACAACTTTAGGCGGTGAGAATCCTTCAGGAATGACAAAACAACTATGAACACAATACTTCTCCCACATACCAAGACGCCTGTCCAACACTTCTTGAATCATGCTGCTAATTGAGGAAATCCCTACATAATAACCATAGGGGTCAACAAATATAAAAAATGAAATAACCATGTGTTCTTTAGAACTAAGTTAATAAATGAATCATAATTTTACATTAATAAGTAGCATACAGTTTCTGCCCAGTTAGCATTTTTAAATTGTCCTTGAATCATTTATATTGTCTGTAATAAAGATAACTTTATTCTAATCCTAGCATACCAAAACCTTAATGAGATGGATGAAAATAAAACTGTCACTTATTTGTTAACTAGCATACAGTCTCCCAAAGCAATCATTTAAAAACAGAAACAACAACAAAGTGATTATAAACACAATTGGTCTCCCATAGCATCGATCCAAGAATTCGCTTGGATGCCTATAGTTTAAAAAAAAAAACACTTAGCTAAGGATTTTCTTTCCCCAATTGCATTTTAGTTAGCTACACAAATTCTCCTTCCTCATAGACACTCCAAGTGTTTCTATATTATTTCTATCAGTGCACCTCTAGGTTTCCTCCTTCCTCTAATATTGCTTTTACTGTTAAGAATAACAATCTTCTAATAATATGTTTTTGTGCAAATAATTTGGCTGAACACTTATTTATTCAATGAGCTTTGTGCACAGATATCTCAATGTCCATCTGACAAATTTTAGTCAGGTGGTGTAGCCAATGTGTATGTAAACTATATGTTAGAAAATCATTGTTGTAAAGCTAATAACTCATGTACCAAAAAAAAAAAAAGCTAATAGGTCAGTTGTCCTAATTAGCACATCCAAATCATCACAACGGAAGGCTTGTCTTGAGAAATAATCTCAAGCAATCAACTTCGTAGAACCACATAAATTAGGAACCCAATCAACCACTTCCCATATAGAGAGCATCTCGGCAACTAGAAAACCTATTAAACCCGTATTCAACTTTTAAAGTATTAATTGATTATTACTCGTCAACCTCGAACTAGATGGTGTAATCTCCGATCTAATTATGTTTTTTCATCATGTTTTCTCCACGAATTTGCGGCAAATGGAGAAGCAGAAATTACCCTGACAAATATCACTTGATAATTAATAGGAAGACATTTAAAAGGCATTTTCAAGCAAGCAATAGGCATGTTTTGATTAGGGGTCAGGGCCTAAGGCCAACGTAAGAAATAAAACAGGAAATTCCAGATATCAACATGCTTATGTCCTGTACCATGTATTGCGAATGCAATACTGAACCATAATTTCAATTCAAATACAGCCAAATAAGATCAAAATAAAAAAAATCAAATCAAGATCAAAATAAAAAAAATCAAATCAATCGAACATGCTGGCTAAACTATATAAATAATTTGAACCTTACAAACTCAAGTTTGACAAGCCAAATCACATTTCAATATACAAATCCATGAGATGATTTAACCCCAATCAATATTCGAACTCCTAGTTTTGAAATATCTTGTTCCCAAATTTATCTCTCGTCCTCTAGAGAATAGGTGGGTCGACCTCCTTGGTTGGAAAATACTTCACCAACCGTATCCTAATTTAATCCTTAAACTAAGAATATCTCGGTTATCACTTTGAAACTAACAACATCAAATTAAGTCAAATTAAGTAGGGTATGCATTCACTAAGTACAAGTATATTGAGCTAGACTTCACATTTTATATCCAACAACAACAAACTTTCAACATAGCTTCAAATTGACACATGATATAATTTACACAAAGTTGGTCTTCTCGATATCCAAATTACCACACACTAGCCATTCACGTGACTCCATGCCTTGTGACTCGGTGCCTTTCGAGAGATGTCTTTATGCGAGAGAATCGATTCCTTCACCATCCTCTAATCGGCTAGAGGTCTATGCCAATGTTATTGTATTCTAGGTCCACACTTAGGTCGCACTTTTGTTATAAAAAGATAAGAGATGAAGGAGAGTAGCAACCTCACCAATAGATGTTTGGCTTGTTTGTTTCTTCTTTGATCTACATCTAATCAATCTATTAATTGATCAAAACAAAACTTTAATCCTCCCTTTTTTTTCATTAGTTCTTCTGTTTTGGGTTTGTTATCCATCATATTATATGTGAGTTGAAATTAAATTTGAAGTTCATACAAAATCAACGTAACCAAAAAAATTAAAACTTGGCGACACAAATAAATTGTAAACAAGAGTAAAAGCATTTACAGCTTAATTAGACCTCAAAATCGCTCACTACAGCCAAACTTCATCAAATTCACACAACACAGGACGATATGCGCAGAGATTCAACATCTACTATACCGAATCAATGAATTCAGCCGCATAGCCTTCGCGACAAATTCATAAACCAAAGACGAAGGTAGCAGCAGAAAAATGGAATCAAATTAAACATTAAACATTAAACATTTGTTCTAAGAGATAGGATTATAAAGGACACCATTTTTCAGGTAAACAAGTCCAGTAAAATACAACAAATCAGAAATTCTTGTTTTTTAACTATATTTCCTAGTTGTACTCTTAACAGATTCGTTCCTAGCAAACAAAGCGCGATATCGCTTGTTCGATCACTGAAGCTAGACCTCGCGCGATTTGTGAAGCCGGCGAGATATCAACTCGTTATGTGCTAATTCAACAAACAATCATCAAACAAATCATAAATTTAGACACATTGATTCACCTAATTTGAGAGTCCACGGAATAGTCCATCAAACAGATTTCACAAAATGAATAAAAAGTTTGGGATCACAAACTTGAAAACTGAATCAAACAACGAATTCCCCCAAAATTGAACATAGAGATTGAGAATGTACCCGAAGCGTATGCGTTTGAAGATACAAAGAGAGTCAGTAGCGGTGTCATTGAAGCTTTTCTCAAGATCCTTGTCGATGAATCGCGAGAGCAAGCGTGAAGATTAGAAGTGAATGAGAGATAGAAGAAGTGCTTCGAAGTCGATAGTACGAACATCTGTATGTGTAGAGACAGGGATTGTGCTATAGATCTCAAATCATCGATCTTCAATGAATCAATCCATTAAACCGAGAGATCTCTCGCAGAAGACGCCATTGAATCAAGCGTGATTCAATCAAAGCCCTAATTCCAGAGCTCCAGTGACGAAGAAGACGGAGAGGAGCGATTGGAGAAGAAATCAAAGAACGCAAAGATGAAGCGATTGGAGAAGAAATCAAAGCCCTAATTTTAGATCTCTAGTGACGAAGAAGGCGGAAAGGAGTGACTGGTGAAATCAAACACCACACGAAGATGAAGGACGCGAGAAGGTTTTGTTTGATTTTTGTGTTTTAAAGTAAAAAGACTAAACTACCCCTCTAGGACACAAGTCGCGTATACTTTGGTTTCTTTTTCTATTTTTTGGTCTCTTTTTTAGTGGCAGGGAGTAAGCTGCCTTAAATAACTTGTGAACAAATGGTAAGGAAAACATAGACTTCTAACTTATTTAATAACGGCGGGCAATTCCTGCCACAATAAGTGTTTTTGTGGCAATTTTTTAACTGCCATAAAATATCTTGTCACAACAAGTAACTTTTCTTGTAGTGTTGTACCAGGATCTGCACTCAAGCCATCACAAAAAGGCAGATGACGAGTCTAGAGTGAATAATCTCAAGGAAATTCACCAAGTAAATACATAAATAAAACAGTTGGAATCAAAATACTATAAATAAACATGCGAAAGAAAAGAATACAGACAACTTGTGGAAGATCATCGTATGAATATAAATAGCATGGAAACAAAGTGCGTGCATAATCAAAGTCAGATTAGAGCCATAATTCGGACTATTTGTTAGGCACGACCTGTGAGGATACCTCAAACGGGTGACCTTGGACCCTGTAGGTGGCTGATGTAGACCCACGGTGCACCCACACATGTCTAGCACACTGGGTAGCATATTCACCGGCGCATGACTAGAACACATGCTATAGCCTAGTGGATCCTATGCCCCCGCAACGAATAAACACCAGGTGGGAGTAAACTCAACCACCGTTAAGAAATCAGGAAATAAAGATTTCTGAATAAAAAGACATAATTCAAATAAACAAGCAGTAAGTACTAAAGTGAATTTCAGTTGGGACACTACACACCTCAAACCGCGCTCCACTAACGTCCCTAGTCTAAATGTACACATCAAAACGTGTCCAAATATCCGCAATTCAACCTAAACCATCAATCCCCGATCAACTAAACAAATTTCCAAACCTTGTATATCTTGATTCAAAAACCCAAATCATCGATAAAATCATCATTTAGACATCCCAAATAGTTTATACAAGTTCCTAGGATAAACCCCAATTGGTAAATTTTTATTTAAAAACTTCATTTCAAAACTGTCCCAGACGTCGCCGAGTTCAACTCTGCACGGCGTGTCCATAGCATCCTAGGCGCTTGAAGCGCGCCGAACGCGTCTAAAAAATTTACCTGATCAAGAATCAATAAGTATTGGATTGTAGTTATGGCAAATTCGGGGTCGAACCACAAGGACTAGGTAGTTCAGCTTATGTTTCAATGGCACGACAAAAAATAACGGAGTTTGTATCATGAGAGAGAGAGAGGAAACCAAATAATTCAACATTTGAAAAATATGAGGAAAAAGAGTTCTAGACATTCAGCTTCACGAGATCATTCAAATAACTGGGAGTTTGACTCATTAATCATTGGTTCACAAAAAGTATATAAAAACCTTACCTTTGACCTAGTGTAGCTATAAACCCGGTGATGTACGTGGGTCCTCGCACTTCCAAATCTCGACAGCCAAGGTACGACCATTGGCTATTACTCTAACCAGAAACGCAACATGATCGCTAGTGCTCCAGGTTTAACGCACTGGTTGCATTAATTCGGTCTGTGAAGGCACTACACCTAGGCAACCGGATCGCTAGTGCTCCCGATTTAACCTAGATTCCTAAGGCACTTGACCGGATGACCAATTGTCACTAATATGAGTTTACCGTCTAAGGACAGACGTTTCAACTCGGTGGCAATAGGTATTCAACCTAACAAGCATGCACAATACTTTACACACATGTAGATCTAACCATGTTTATGAAAATAGAACCAAAGGAAATAAATCTATGGTAAGAAATCATAAATAAATAAACATAACCTCATATGAGTCTCCCAATCAATGACGAACCTGTTCCACCTCCAGTCAAGAATATGGAGATTAGTCGGACATGGTGAATGTGACGGCCCCAATTTCCCCATGCAATTGGGTACGCCCGGCCTAGACCCGTACAAGCCCCGAGTCATCACTCGGGAACCTGACGAGCTTAGTCAGCCTTCAACTTAATCAATTTAGTAATTTATGAAAGAGTTATTGCAATAATAAACAGCGGAAGACTAAAACAATTATAATAAAAGGGGAAAATAACTCAATTAAGGGAAGTAGAGGAATTCTATAAGTGTGAAGAACCCCAGGTATTCATGTACAATTTGATAGGTATATATACATGATACCAGTCTCACAAAAGAAATACCAAGTTCAATGATCTCAACAATGTAAATATAAAACTATATACACATCAGCAAAAGCATAAACACCTATTAAAGAGTCTCTCTGATGTCGCTGCTAATCCTCACAGTAGATCACTTAGGCAGGGTCCCTTGCCCTTGCTGCTCTCTGCCCTATCTGCACCCACCGTCACAAACTAGACGGTGAGCAACTGAAGAAAATTGAATGTAATGCCAGAATAAGATAACAGTAATTCATGATAATACAAGTAAAACAGTCTAAATATCATGCGGTAATAAAATAACAGGAATTTAAATAGACAAGATGCATGATAAACAGACTAATAGATATCAATCAAATGTCAAGTGTGTTCCAAGAAATCAGAAGAGGCCCATAAGTGGTCTAAATCATAGCATAACGGCGAAGACCTCGCGAGGTCTTCCCGGGCATCGACACAATCGAAAGCACAGCTATGACGGGAGGGACTCGAACCCACCCCACCCAGTACTCGGTGTCACACGGTCACTAAGGGTGGTCACACACTCGTGCGCTCGAGTGCCCGTGTTTTATCTCTCTAGTGCAGGTCCTAATACTTTCGAGACGAAACACTTACGCCAGGAAACACATAACAAGAAATGGAACGGAATACCAATAATAGAGCATAACAAGACTGAATAAATGATAATGAATCACATGGCATTTTCTTACTGGCTTACAAATCGTACATTAGCTTGTGGCAAATGTACTTACCTGACTAATCGCAACCCGCGTACAACACTCTCGTTCCTAACGCGTATTCCCAAGTTTTCCGCTACCTGATAAGGTCGGAAACTCTAATTAGTGGGTCGAGTCATTACTAAACCTAGGTTGAATACCTTAGTGTTTTCCCCAATGTTTTGATGATTCGAACGACTCGATGCAAATCGACTGAAAAATCAAACGAAACACAACTCTTTTAGATTTTTAAAAACCACACCATAACTCGAAATAACCATGTATTCGAACACTCAATACACATCTATACCAAACAAATACCCGACCCTTGTATGTTCTCACATATGCATGAATTCGAATCACCAAATCATGTATTCATGCCACGCGTTTTGAAATGAAATAAACTCAACACAAAATAATAAAATCCCGATGACAAAAACACATGAAATGACACATTCACGTTTACTACCGCGAGGAAACCATGCATGAGCACGCAACTCCAACATAAATTCTTTCTCACACACGACGTGCTATTAATTCAAGTGATTTCAATAAAACATTCAAACTAGATTGATAAAACCTTGACTGAAAACTCAACACCGATGTCATTAATAAAGAATAGTTATCATGATCGAAACTCGAAACCACGCAACATTGATAAGAAATTACGACAAGTCCGATCATTTACTCAAAATTAAGTCAATCAACTATACAACGGAATCACATGACATGACGACACGAATAAAAATCTTCAATACGGTGAATACATTTCCACTTTCATAGGTTATATGTTTTAACATAAACTTTTTTTCTCTTTTTTCTTTTCTCTTCTTTTTTTCTTTTTTTTATATATGGTACACCCCACACCCCAGCCGTGGGGTGTACTACCCCTTTATGCACCCCAGCAGTGGGGTGCACACGCCCCATCACGCACCCCACCATTCATATACCCACGGTCACACACCCTCACACACACACTCCCACGGTCACACACCATCACCACACCATACTGTTTTCACCCCTAAGGAGGGCTAGATGGCGGTGACACTTCCGGTCGGCCATGACTGGGGACGGTCACGACGACTGCAGCCTAGAGGGAATGCTGCACTGGCCGAGAGAACGAGAGAGAGAGAAGAAACGCACACTTACCCCGGTGACGCAGTAGGAGGCGGTGGTGGTGGTTGTTCCAGCCGAGAGAGGAGGCCACCGAGAGCGAGAGAGGCCGTGAGGCCGAGGTGAGTGAGAGACCGAGAGAGAACAGCGAGAGTGAGAGGGAGAACCCGAGACCGAGAGAGAGAGAGATCGCATGACCGAGAGGTAGGCCGAGAGTGATGGAGAGGAGGGAGAGGAGAGACCGAACGAGAGAGGAGAGACTGTGAGAACGTGAATGGGGGAGAAGCCGAGAGAGAGCGGGGAGCCGTAAGTTGGAGAAGATGAAGGAGAGAAGAGAGGCGGCAGTGGGGATGTTTGGAAGAGAAGATGAATAGTGTAGGGTTTTTTTTGTTTGTTTGTTTATATATACAATATAAAGGTCAAATGTCCATTTTGCCCTTCCACTTATTTCCTACACAATTTTAAAGAATTGCCTTTATGGGTCTTTGACCACATCATCTCATCTTAACATACATACTCATCTCAATGCAAATCTCATGGCTCCTCACCATTAGGCTGTGTCACTTTAACAATACTAATCATATAGTCCGCATGTTACATATTTAACCAACTTCCACGTTCAAACGACGTTCCTCGGTCCGTTTTTCCTTGTTTCGACTCTCGTAACGCGCGTAGTCTCGCCTTGTCTCGCCAACTAATTAATTAAATTAATTAAAAATTCATTTATTTGTATGTTTTACTTGTTTTTATCCCCCGTTTAACTAGTCAAAACCTCACTTAATTAAATATCGCTCGACCGGCTCGAAACCCGTAAAATACTACAATACTAATACACACAATTAAAGAATCATAAAATCACTTCGGTGTCGACTCTCGAAGTTTGAAATACTGTCCAGTATTCACGTAGCCGGGTCACAATCCTGATAAGTGTAACGCAAGTCAGTTAAGAATTTGGGGTTATTACAGTGAAACTTGAAAACCAAAGTTTTTTATTCTCCTCTTAAAACAAAAAATGTCCTTCCTAAAAAAACCTAGTTCTTATTTATATCCCAACCCCAAAAAATGAATTACCATAAAAAATAAAATCAAATAAACAAAAAAATCCTGATTTTCGGGATTATTGTGTAAGACATCACGAAGGCGCTATGGGAAGAATGAAGGCGGCAACGTCTTGACGACGTGTTTACATAATACGGTTGTCACGGCGTCTCTGCAGCGAGTTCACGACGTGTACACGACGTCTCCTCCTCAAGCCACTGGTTCACTCGTATGCAGGTGATGCCGTTGGTGGTTTGTCTTGGCGGCGTTTCTCTCATTTCTCTCTGGTTCACTCGTGTGTGACAGATGCCGTGGGTGCTTCCTCTTGGCGGCGTGAATCCTACACAATGAACTTGACTGCCTTGTCTTACTATTTCAAGCCACTTTGAGTCCGAGTCTCATGAAGCTCACAAAAGATGAAATGTTTTTCTCGAGGTATTCTTTCTGGTATGATCAACGATAAGTCTTTCTGGCTTGTGATGCAAAAGTATGTGTCATAATCCCAACACCACTCGAATGTTTCCCACTTGCATATTTTTTGCCTTCCTACACTTGTTTCTCTCCCATTTCATACTCCAAACCTGTAGCACTTGTTAAACATAAAAACAAGCATTTGTCACGATAAATTGTGAGAATACAAGTCCTAAACATGTAATATACAATGCTATATGATGCATGGTTAGACACTTATCAAACACCCCCAAACTTGGACTTTGCTCGCTCGGGCAAATGAGTGAATGAAAGCATACAATACTCCTAATATGTAAACTCCTAATCACTATGATAAGTAATCCTAATAACCTATTGCCCGTTACCAAGGTAAGTGAAGCCCCCTTTTGATAAAAATGCCACCAACTTAACCATCACCTAGGGGAGGTTTGGAGTTAAAATTTGTCTAGAACAAAGTCCAAACATTAATCGAGATCACACTTTCAAGAATTAGACTCGATCCAGACAATGGCCTTCAATTACTCAAGGATTTGCAGGGCCAATACACTCAAATACACAAGCTCAGAATTTTTCACAAATAAGGTGCATCAACACCGAAAAATGGGACCATGAGTAGGAAATGCAACACATTCTCTTAAATATAGACTACAACAACAAAGAGGGGCAATTGGACTTAAAAATTTTTAAATATGGAACAACACGTTGACGTAACCCAATTGATCGAGCTATAAGCACTCGATCGAATCTTTTAATTTGAAGAGTTTTCTTGAACTTTCGCCTTTTTCAAAAATATATGCTCTATTTTTTTCTTCAAAATTTTAAGTGATACAGTCACTGCTCCATTTCCTATGGACCACTTTTTTATTTTTCCCACCACAAGATTCCCTGTTCCATATCCTATGGAATCTGTGAAATAGAATCTCCTTGACGAATTCCTCTGCTAAGAAAAAAACCCTATGTCATCCCCCCATTCCGTAAAACCTGCATACGGGCCGAAGAGATATACTTCATAATTCTGTCAATAAGAGTCCCTCGCAGATCGACCGCTACAAGAGAGCTCCAAATAAAGCTCCAACTTAATCAATAGTAGGCTTTCCCCAAATCGATTTTGATTGCCACCCACCCCTTACGATCTATCTTCCTTCTCATTGAGTGGATGATCTCCTGAATAATGATGTTATTGTCAATAAGCTTACGGTCTGAGATGAAACTAGATTGATTTTTAGATACTAATTTATTGAGGAGCGGCTTCAGCCTATTAGCAATCAATTTAGTGATAATTTTATACAATACATTACAGAGACTAATGAGGCATAATGCTGCAAAAGAGTTAGGTGCATTAATCTTAGGAATTAAGAAAAGTAAAGTATCCTTGCTGCTGTAGTGATCGATTCTCCCACCATGTCCCATTAGAACTGATAGAAAATGGGGCTCCATTCGTCTGGGCCAAGAGTTTTGCAGGCTCCCATCTCGAACAAGGCTTTCTTGACTTCCTGTATATCAATATCACGTACTAGATTAGAGAGGTCATCCTACTAGAGGGAAGGGAATTTATGACCCCAACTCAAATCCCGACAAGTGTGGGTCTCTTCAAAGTATAAGGATTTATAAAACTGTACAGCCAAGCTTTTCAGCTGGTCTTGATCGATCACCTAGTTGCCATCGCAATCTTTAAGGGCTTTAATGTGATTCCTTCTCCTTTTTGCAATAGTGCTACGGTGAAAGTATCAGGTATTCTTATCACCAAACTGCAACCACTTTGTTTTGGACTTCTGGTACTACAACAACTCCTCTTGAAGAAGGACATTTTGCATATGTTGGTGCACCTTATTACATTTGACATCAAGACTATGAGAATATGCCCTATCCAAACGACTATCAATGAGATCTAGTTTAATTTGAAGCCTCTTCTTTCTTAGAAAAATGTTTCCAAACACCTTTTTATTCCACCACTGCAGCTTATCAGTCAGATAGAGCAAAGATGCGGAGAAATTGCCCTCACCTTGCCAATTTCTTTTAACAAATTCTTTGGAATCTTCATGAGTCATCCAACAAGCTTGGAAACGAAAAGGTCTGTCAGACGGGAATGGGATAGCCTTTGAATGTAATTTCAACAAAATTGGACAATGATTGGATTTCAGTCGAGTGAGATTGAAAATGGAGCTTTCAATAAACTCAATCCTCCATGCTCCATTGCACATACCTTGATCTAATCATTCCCGCAACTGACCACGAACTCAAGTGAACTTGGACCCTGAAAAAATCAAATCTTGTAAGGCATTATTGCTCATATACTTATGTAGCTTTCTTCATTTAGACTGGTTTGCCGGTGCACCCCTTACTTTCTCATTCGCCATCAAGTAAACATTAAAATCACCTAACAAAGCCCATGGATCATTTTATTGAATTTGGAGGTTAGGCAGTTCTTCCCATAGTACTCTACACACTTTGTAGTTCGGAGATGCATAAACAAACGTGCAGGGACCATAAATATCTATTTTTTCCAAGACACATGCACCCACTGATTCCTAGACGCCAGAATAGACGTTTGTATGTTGCTACCGTCCCAGAGGACCCATAAGCCTCCTTTAAAACCAACTGCATCAACTTTAAAATGGTTAGGTAGTCCAATACTCCTAATGGATTTATCTGTTGAAACCCCACTAATGCGGGGCTCCAAGATAGTAAAGACATCCAATTTATGCTTACGAAGCAACTCTTTCACACTCATTTTAAACTTAGGACTTCTGGCCCCTTGGCAGTTCCATGATATAAACGACATAGATAACTATGATTGAGAAGAGTTATGACACTTATAGTTTGTTAAGAAAGTTCCCCATCTGGAGGTTTTCTAATTTGCCATACACCCTCCCCGATCCTAACTTTTTTCTTCCCTACCTCAATGTTTTCTAGTAGTGAAGGAAATATGAAAGGGGGGTTGGGGTAGAGTTATGGCCTTTAGGCTTTGATGACTCGATCCAAACAGGCTTAGGCCTTAGGTTAGTGACATCTACTAGTGGCTTGTTACCTGCAGGGTTGGCCTTGTTCCACTGGGCTGCGATTTCTCACTCTTCTTATTAAACCCTTTACAGGGCTTAGATCCTCCCCGGGAAGTCCACTACTAAACCTGATTCAACCTCTGTCCCGTTACTGGAAAAGATAATTCTTTAATTTGACGGTTCCATAAATTGAGACTTTTCGTTAGATTCGGTCAAGTTACCAAATCTGTTATGAATTTCTGTTGGGGTCTTATTCCCAAATCCCTGATTTCCTACCTCTTTTTGGGTTTGTTAAGTTGACTGGTTTGCCTTTGCCGGTCACCGGTGAAGGCGCCTCTGGGCGATCATCCAAGGGCCAAAATTCGGGTCCTCTTCCTCCTTTCCTTGAGTATGTTCACTAGGTTGATGTGAGACGTTTGAACTGGCATTGCTTGAACTTGCTCCATTAATGTGGTTTTCCCTCCCTTTCTACAAATGACATGAAAACAAAATGTGGCAACGCGGCAACACTGAAAGCAAATTTGGGGGATTATTTCATATTACACAGTGAGCTAGATGTCTTCCAGTCTGCACTTCGTTAACAATGGTTGTGATAAGTCCAAATTCACCATAATTTTAGCATACTAACCACTCTCATACACTTCAGTGTTGTAATCAATTCGCATGGTCTGTCCACCATATTATCAATACCGGTGAGGATTGGTTCATGATAATACTTAGCAGGGAGATCTGGAATACGGATCCATGATTAGGCTCTCACAATGGGTGTATTGGTCGTTTTGTAGGTTGGATAGTATTTCTGAACAGAAAGGACATGTCCAAGAATGTTCCACGGTCTGTCGAGAGCTTTATCCATATTGAAATCATAAGTAAAACGCACCAAAAAGTAATCATTTTGCAAATCCATAATATGATACTGACCCCTTGGATTCCATAAGACCTTTATTCTAGTGCACAACATTTTATATCCTAAAAGACGACCAATAAGTTTAACCACCATTGCCTTTTCCATTTGTTCATCCATGGACTTGTGCAATCTTTCTGAAACCTTCATGAACGGTCCCAACTCATCTTTGTCGATCAAAATATCGCTTACTCCCACTTTCATATGTTTGATGAATTTTTTCTTTTTCTTTGTCAGCAAATGGTCCCTATAAGACCGAGAGTCGAAGGATATTTCTCCTTGGCCCTAGGAGAAATATCCATATTAGAGGGATTCGAGGAGCATTCGATCCTCTATAGGATCTTTCTCCATGCTAAGACCATTTCCATCCTAAGACCATTCGATCCTCTACGGGATCTTTCTCCTTGGCCCTAGGAGGGAGCCGAAGAGCATTCGATGGTTGGATTGCAGGCGACGACGTGGGGAAGGGGAAGGGGAAGGGGAGGGGAGAGGGATTCATCCTCGAGGTATTGTAAATAAGTTATTTTCTATAATTATACTTTTTTATTATTATTATTATTATTATTATTATTATTATTATTATTATTATTATTATTTTACTCAGTGACTCTATGAGTTAAACCTGAGACCTCTCCTAACCATTCTTTTTAGCAAATGATGCATAATCTATCTTACTAGATACACTTCGACATTAATATTCTTATAATTAATTAATTAAAATATCATTTTTCATATTTATTAACTCACCTTTATATAAATTACCAGCGCTACTATGAGCTCATTTTTGTTTTACACTAACAAAATATAGACAAAAAACTAAAATTAATTTAATCATATAACATGAATACAATATATATTCGATCTAAAGACTCTAGTTTTTGTGACAAGTGTCACACTTATCTGTTTGCCTAATTAGCTAGCCCAACTGGACGGGTACCTCCCCCTTATCTATTTGAAAAAAAAATAATAATAAAAAATAAAAAAAATAAAAAAATCCTCTTCTTTATCTTTTACTGCTTTTTTTGACCAAGTGTGCATATACCTTGCTTCAGTGTTTTGTCAACTGTTTAGCAAGTACAGTATAAAATTAAATCCGAGTAATAGATATTAATTTTTTTTTAACAAACTAATAATAGATATTAATTGTGCATGCATGGAACGTCTTTTGTATGGATGTACGTAAGCTTGTTTACTTTCGGTTAAGCTTGGCTGTCTTAATAATAAACTCGATTTTATACGAAAGATTGTTTTTCAAGTTAATTATACTAGTCAGTCGAGGAGAAAAACAAAGCGATTTCGTTGTCTTTTTCACCTAATTCTTTGATTAAAAAAGTTAAAACTACTTAATTTGAATTAATAATTTTTATTGAAAGAATTTGAAATTGGCTTTAATTGAAGAGATAGAGAAAAGTGGATTAAAAAAGTTAAAACTATTTAATTTGAATTAACAATTTTTATTGAAAGAATTTGAAACCGACTTTAATTGGTGAGATAGAGAAAAGTGGATTAAAAAAGTTAAAACTATTTAATTTGAATTGACAGTTTTTATTGAAAGAATTTGAAACCGACTTTAATTGAAGAGATAGAGAAAGGTGGATTAAAATAAGGAAAAGTTAGATAATAAACTTCTGTTTTGAAATCTAATTAAAAGCATTTTAATTAGTTTTCAAATTTATCTTGCCCCGAGCCAATAGAAAAAATGCACTTAAGGACAATGTTGGAATTATGTTAAATTTTGGATTAATAGGATTATAAAGAGGGTTGGCATTATAGATAGTATAGATACACATTTTACTAATTAAAGATCCCTCAAAGAAAAGTTTTAACCTTTGATTATTTATTTTTTAATTTTAACCTTTGATATATTGATGGATAATATCTCTTATCGAAACAAAAAATTTTCAATTTTAACCATTGTCAATTTATTTGACGACAACATTAATGGAAGACGACAACATTAATAGAAAATGATAATCTAACATATTTTTGGCGCACACTTTATTTTTTAGTCATTTATGGTCTCCTCATGGTGTGGGTCCCACATCTGACAAAACATTATAAATGACTAAAAAATAAAGTATGCACTGTAAGTGTGCGCCCAAAGTGTGTTAGATTATTATTCTCCAACGTTAATCACTTCTTTTTTTTAGTATCTACGAACAATGAATCATTTATGTGAGGGTAGTTTAGTTTCATTATGAGATTTGTTAAAGCGACTAATCATTTCTTTAATTCTCATTTTTTTAAGAGAAATCAAAATTTCATTGGTCATTCATGGCTAAATACAAGACCAGACACAGAATCACGTAAATTGATTCACTAATCCTATTTGTTCAACGAATTGTCATTAATTTGGTTGTGAATGTGATTGTGAAATTGAAATAATTTGACAATCTGGGATTGCTCTCTACTATGTTGAAACTTATTAAAATATATAAACACCACTAGAACCACATAACGAATAACGAAACTTTCCGACAACAAGAAAAACTTAAAACTTCCAACTAGAGAAGAAAAACCAACTATAAAATGAAAAACTAAAGATAATATCAATCTAGTGCGCCGCATAAATCCACACAACACCGTTGATGAAGACGTATCGCAGCTTCACAAATCTGACAAGATCTACAATTTATTGTATAAACAAAAGTGCAAAGAGATTTGATTGAATCCAACACTGATTGAATAGGAGGATTGGTGGTGGTTCAAGAACAAAAATTTTAAAAAAAATGAAGAAAAAAAATTTAGGGTTTGAAAAAGAAAAAAGGGAAAGCGGCCATCATATTCCCTTAATTCTTGCTAATAATTTAGGGTTTGAGGAAAAAAAAAAAAGATTGACACATTGTCACAGGTGAAAAACACATGTAAACTAATTTGTTTTTTTTAAAAAAAACGTGGTACATTTGCTTTTCCTTGATTCTTTTTTCCGTTTTGGTTAAAAAGTGAGTGCCAGACACCTTTTTTATAGTACTAGTTTTTCTTGCGTTATGTGCACCCAATTATTTATGAGGGCATCTCAATTTATTTGTATTTTGGGGTGCCCTTATAAATAATTAGGGCGCACGTAGCGTTGCTTTTTTGCTTTTGATAAATTCTTAGACATTACTATTCATGATGGAATCTGATTCCGGTTCAAACTTTAATTAATCTCAAGTATGGAAATGTTTAATGAGCACCATTAAAAGTTGAGTGAATTAGTAGGAGACTCCTTGGTTTGCTCATTAGGTAGTGTTCTAATGTTCTATCAACATTCAATTGACAGCACAGTTCATAGCTTTTAATTATTCCCAAACTTAGGCATCTTCAATTAAATTACTCTTGCAATTACCCTTCTTTTACAATTCCTATAATTTATTTCGAATGGGCGCATGGGTCGAATGCTGATTGGTTGCAACACTACAAGAATATGGATTTTTACTTGCAAAAGTATTAATAACCAATCCGAATTTATAAGTAAAAGTTATTTGAAATACAACGCTTATTTTATTTAAAGATAAACATTTAAGACAAACAAATTAAACGTGGTAAATTTGAATATTTAGTTTTTAAACATAATTTTTTAGTATAAC
The DNA here is from genome assembly GCA_039657345.1 of Stephania japonica. Taxonomy (NCBI): domain Eukaryota; kingdom Viridiplantae; phylum Streptophyta; class Magnoliopsida; order Ranunculales; family Menispermaceae; genus Stephania; species Stephania japonica. The sequence goes on along the minus strand of CM077557.1, from coordinate 67,703,031 downwards.
ACTCAAGTAGTTAACTAACACGTTTGTCTCTTAACAAAAAAAAAAAACTAACACGTTTGAATTTTTTAAGATAACTTGCAAACGTGTGGTGGTAGATTTGCAAAGATAACGTCAAACTTATAAAATAAAAGACAATGATGAAAATATAATTTAAAAAAAAAAATTAGAGATCATGGCCAATGATGAAAATATAATTTTTAACTCACGCACGTCAAATTTCGAAGTGCAAGTTCTCAACGCTAGTGCCCCTTTCAAATATCTATGGGTGCATAGTCGATCTTGCTCAGAGTGTATGGATTTGATCGATTGGATATGCATATGAGAACTGCATGGACATTGAATATGCAAGGGAGACTTCGATCATCCTGCACACTGAAGGTTTGATTAAGTTTTATTTTTTTAAAATAAAAATTCAAAAATCCATCTTTAGCTTTATCTGATTTTATGTTTTTTGTTTTTTGTGTTTCGTTGTTGATTGCAGAAGAAAGCTTTGGTTTCACTACTCTCCGGACGTTTTGACCATTCAAGAAGATGAAATTTGGCAAACTTAAAGCTGATAAGACTAAAAATCTTGAAAATAATATTTAATTAATTAAAAAACTATTAACGTTTTCACAAAAGGATAGTAAAATTAACCAAAACACCCAAAAACTGTTTTACCAACGGCCTAAATAATCAATATCGTCAAAAAAACTGCCTAAATAACCAATTTATTAAAAATTATGTTTCAAGAAACAAAAATATTTGAAAAAGAAAATAGGCTTTTAGTAACAAATTTAGTCGTAAGTACAAAGACATCAAGACTTTTAACAACGACCCTATATTTACGACCCACTTAGGAAACATTTTTTGTAAGTGCAAGTTTTGCTTATAAAATTTTAGACTTTTTCTGCAAAAGCCCATTTTCTTGTAGTGTTAGGAAGTGCATGCTTGAAATCTAGAGTTCATACTTGACCATCAAATCATATATATAGACCTAGTCCAAGCTCATCTCGTACACCAAACTTGCTCATCAAAGCATATATAGAGACCTAGACCAAACTTGCTCATCAAAGCATATATACAGACCTAGTCCAAGCTCATCTGATACACCAAACTTGCTCATCTCGTACACCAAACTTTGACCAATGTAGTAATAGTTACAATGAGGCTCCTTAAGGTATGTCACGGTTTTGCGTAGTACCCCCAAATTTGACCCTATCAATGTTTTAGAGTATCTAAGATGATCTCTTTTTTTTTTCGACTAGCAAAGACTAAATCCGATCTATGTTACATCTGTAACTGCAAGATATCCTGCTCTAGCAATATGAAAATATGATTTGGAATATGTTTCCAAATCTTAAAATCAACATCACAATGAAAATATGAAAATATGATATCTCTTATTCTAATACCATCATACATATCCTAAAAAAAGTACCATCATTCATACATAATCATTTTAGTTTTTTTTTTATTATTTTGTTTATAAAAAAGAAACCACAACTTGCTCATCTAATTAAAACTTGATTTCCTACCAAAAAATAAATAAATAATTAAGGCTCGAATATCCCAACCTTTTACTCAAGTACCCGCAACCAAATCAGTTGTGAGTCATCCATTTGTTTGGTAAATAACTAATCATTTAACCTATATATAAATATATATATATATATATATATATAAATGGGAATTTCTACAATGGAGACCAAATATATACTCATGTCATGGAAACCCCTAAAAATATGTTGTGCATTAAATGTTATATATATATATATTATGTTTTGCATGGCTTAAAGCATCTCCATCTCAAATGATAAATGCAGATTGTAGATGTGGATTGATGTCACATCAGCAGTGTGACATTAAAGTTCAAATAAAAGTGTTCAATGTAGATTGCACTTTTTATATATGAATTTTATTGTTTTTTCTATATGTTTTAGCTAGAGAAAATTTCTTACGTGGTTATGGATTGCATCATTTAAAAATAGACATGCATTGAGAATAGACATTATCTATTTTTTCACGTCGTCATCAGCTATATATATACATTATCAATCCATAGTGTCATGCGTGCCACACATTCTTCTCCAATCCACATCTGCGTTGGAGATACTTGGTGTTTGCCACCTCTTCTTTTAAAAAAGGAAAATATTAGAATGCATACCTCTAAAAATCACACCCCCAAGGCACACCTCCCCATCCAACAATGTTTAAGTCTCGAGATACGTAAGCTCACCTCGAGGTGGACATTAGATAAAGGGGTGTCCTTGGGGGTGTACCTTCTAGGGGTGTTATTCTAGCAAAGTTCGAAAAGGAAAAATATAGTTTGACTATTTTCTAATTAAATATGTGCATAAAAAATGATACAAGATTAATATTTTTTTTCTACTTCAATGGGGTCAAACCTACGACCTTGTCAAATCTTGTTTTTTGATAAGTGATGCCTCATCCATCTCATGAGGCAGAGATGCAGTTTGACAAAATTGATCAAGACTTTGCATGACTAATCATTGTCAAGCATGGCTCTTACATTGAGTGGTAGTATCAAGATGGCCCTTACTTGTATCCATATCAAATGTACTCATTATTCCATGTATTGTCAATGTTGCTTGTGAAGAGTTGTATGACATGTGATGTATGTGTTACTTGTAAACATTGTCTAAGTACATTTATCATCATCACTAAAGGGCCTATATAAAGGGTGTCAACCTCATTGTAAAAACACACCAAGTTGTATACAACTTCTCATTTCAACTCTCTCATTTCTCCTCTTCTACTTTGTAGTTGTAGTTCTTTGTAGTAGTAGAAGTTCTTAGTTCTTCTACTTTCCTTCTCTAGTTCTAGCAAGTCTCAATTCAATTCACAACACGTTATCAACACGAGCTTGCTTTAGCATTAAGGAGATCTTGAAGTTCAAGAAGGCTTGTTAAGAAGACAAAGCTAGGAAGGTATAACTTTTATGAGTTCGGTTTATTTCTATATTATGTTGGTTGCTTCACTTTTATATGCATGCTTTATTTATATATTATGCATTATAACGTCACCGATTGCGAAAGTATGCTCTGTAGTTGCTTCTTGTACGATCTTCTACATCAAAAATCAAAAGTCAATATGTGACATAACTAGTTTTCTCGCTATACTACAAACAATTAATTATGCTCCATTCTTGATTTTTTATATTGCAAATAGTGTTATAAGTTTGGGTTGATAGTGGGTAAGCCTTGTCCCCGGTAAAGCTAAACATTGAAAGGGAGACGGGTTATCCCGTACGAGGAGGCATGGTTTTAAGTAGACTTCGTCTTGCCACCCAACCTGGAGGTTGTCCCACCAACTCATACAAGTATTACATTTTGCGTATTTATAATCAAGTTGGGAACATATATTTAATGGTATATTATCTATTTTGTATAAAAAGAAAACTATTTAGTTTATCCCTATTTTCATAAAGATTTTATTTAATTATAATTGAATTAATTACCTTAACAATATTGACAATACTAATTACTTGTCAAGGCAACGGGATGCTCAAATTATATATAAAGTATCTATGCAAGGCTATGCGTATAAATATTTATTCGTCAAATATCTCTTTAGACTCTTTAGAGATTTGAAAAGTGAATATTTCACTTTATATTATCATTTCACCTCATGGAGCTATCTATATCAAGGCCAAAATTGGTGATGCTCCAAAAGGCTCAAAATGAGCAGTTGGGTCTCACGCTACAAAATTTATATCAGTCAAATATCATTTATTATTCTGCAATTTCAATTACCTCTATATTGAAGCTATGCAGAAATATGACTGATGAGACAAATAAAAGTCACGTGGCTCGCCTCGATGTATTACTGCAACAAATTATCGAGCGCGCACGTCAATCCATTAAATATTAATTATGGATTGAATCTTTGTCTCGTGGTAGCTGAGTAAAATAATAAAATATTATAAATATAATATCACTCATGTCCAATTGGTTTAGCTTCAAATTAAGAAGCATATGTTGCATATAATGACCATGGTCGCAATTACAAATTTATGGACGTGGAAAAGGTGAAAAGATATGGTAAAAGTCATATTGACAATTCCATTGATAGTCAAAATAAAAAGTGGTGCTGTGGCGGCCCCAATTTTCACATTGGTCCGCCACGGGAGGCCACGCGGACTCACAACTGACTACGTCACCGCCAGCTGTGTTCCACGCCCAATTATCCATTATCAATTAATTATCAGTTAACCTTGATGTTATGAGTTAACTTTTATTTCCTCATTATCATTCAACCATAAATTACGCAGCGGAAAATTAAATGAACAACATAAAGATTTATCCTGAATTCCATGATCAAAATGCCTAAGTGGAAACCATACCAAATATACATCATATACATGTCCTTTGAGATCCACAAAATATCAAAAGTATACACCCTATCTCTCCAATCCCAAAACCTAGCATAAAACAAGTAAATATAAACATACGTACGAGTAGGGCTAGAGCTATCAATCAATGTAGTCCTCAAGCTTGCCCTTCCCTCGACTCGTACCCGGATCTGCACTCGAGCCATCATAAAAAGACAGATGACGAGTCCAGAGTGAGTAATCCCAAGGAAATTCACTAAGTAATTACGAAGAAGTAAAAGTCTTGGAATTTAAATACCATAAATAAACATGCGGAACAAAAGAAATACGATAACCGTGAAAGGATCATCGCATGTATAAATATAGTAACGAAACAAAGTACGTGCACAAGTAAAAATCGACTAAGTCATACTTCGAGCCTCTCCTTGGGCACAACCCTCAAACACACCAACAAAGTTGTCCCTGGACCCTCAGGTGGCGGCGTAGACCCACGACGCACCCACACGAGCCTACCATAACCAGGTAGCCTATTCACCGTATATGCATAGACAAGTGCTATGACTTAGTGGACTCTATGGCCGTAACGAATAAACACCAGGTGGGAAGTGACCTCAACACCGTAAAGGCTCGGGTAGGAGTAAACTCCACTACCGTAAAAACACCAAGTGAGAGGACTCAACCACCGTAAAGCAAAGTAATGGAATGGAATAATGAATAATCGGAACCGAATTCAAATAAATCAAGCTGTAAATACTTAAAGTGAAGTTCAATTGGGATACTACACACCTCAAACCGCACTCCTCGCTCCACAAATCAACCCCTGGTCCAATACCTCCAAATCCCGGTATCACTCCCGGTCGATTTCGACTAACCCCGACTCAAATTACTATTTCGAGACTCCGGAATTCATTTATGAGTATTAATGATCAATTAATGGGTTCATAATGTTGGTTTGACTCATTTTGTCATTTTCCAATTTTTGGGGTCCGAGAGAACAATTAGCGCGCTAATGAGATAAATTAGCGCGCTAATTAATCTCAATCATCGTTCATCATCTTCATTACTCAGCGTGATTAGCGCGCTAATTTTCCAATTAGCGCGCTAATTGCGCGCATTGTCGTAAAATTTCCAAATTACAAAGTTGAACTCCAAACCCATAAATTCAATTTCCATGTTTCCATAAAACATCAATGACCTTAATTACACCATTTAAACACTAATTACCATAATCAAACCCCAAAATCCACAAATCATGGAAATCACATTTTCAAAACCCACTTTCCAAAATCATCAAATTTCTCCCAAATTTACTCAAAAACACAACCATTTCATGTCATTCTCATACACACTTAACACTCAACAAAACCAAGTGTGTAATCCCTCAATAAATTCGAATTTCACAAATTCAAATCCACATCAAAAATCTCCTAAAAATCCAAGTTTAATGTGTCCATACCTTTGATTCTTGTGGTAGGACACCCAAATCAACCTCTCCACACTTTAAATGTTGTTGTTCTTCTTCCTCCTCTTCTTCTTCCCACCGATCTCTCTTTCAATCTCTCTCAAAACCTCACTCTCACTTTCTCCCTTTTGATCGGTCAAACACACACATATATATATACTTAGTTTAATCAAGTGTATACACAAATCTCGAGAACAATCCAAGGGTTCTTGATCACCCTGTGTCACTCCAACTCCAAACACTTTATCTTGACACTTAACACCCTCTTGTGCATCTCGAGAATCATCCAATTGTTGTCATTTATTCTCCTTAACTATAGGATCAATTGATTTCCAATTAATTTATCACATAATAATTATCTATTCTATTCAATAAATTCCCATAATTTGCAAATAATTTCACATTAGTTCCCCCAACTACCCGGCACCCCGTGCCTCGTGTCCCGTGTCCGCACGCACCCCGAGAAATTCCTCACTCGTCAACAAACTACCTTAACATACATATTGTAATGAAATTAACTAATTTATACATTTTCATCACAATTTACCACAACAGCATACAAAACGAACTGTATACCTAGTTCGAGTGCGTTCCAGTCTCGCTGTGGGACCCCCGACTGTCCTCGCTGGCGTCCACATCTGCCATGACATCATAATTATTGGCAAATATTATTTGGGCCGTTACAGGTGCACCACTAGAAAGGGTAAATTAGTATTGACAAGGAGCGCTCATAATTGTGACATTTTTTTGTTACGTACGAAAGGCTATGCTGCCTAAATATTGTCATATACATACCCAAATATTTTTGATCTTTTACCATGCCTTCAAAATCAAGGCAAAATTATGAATTTTACCATTAAAAATAGCTCAATTAAGTATTGACATATTAAGATGTGTTCAAATTATGAGCTAAATAAAGGCGAATAACGCATGTCTTACTTATTGTACTACATGTACATTGTAATATAAATAGTATTTATCGAATTTAAACTTAGCAGAGGCTAATGTTTATGCAATATCTGGTACAACTATAATGTTGTCAATGTCTTATATAGAAGTTATTCAGTATGATTTGTTTCATCTGAAAATTTAAATTCCTAGCATTACCTTCTGGATTTTATTTGAAAAGGCATGTCGAAACGAATGTCGTATTAAATAAGAAAATTAATGATCCAAATACATTCATTTTATGGCATTACCGGCTTGGTCATCCAGGATCATCAATGATACAAAGAATAATTAATAATTCGCATGGACATCCTTTAAGGAGTCACAAAATATTTTCAGCTGGTGATTATAATTGTGCTAGTTGTTCTCAAGGTAAATTGATAGTTAAATTATCGCCAAGTAAAATTGTTATGGAATCCCCAGTTTTCTTAGAATGCATTCAGGGAGGCATATGTGGACCTATTCATCCTCACTATGGACCATTTAGATATTTCATGATTTTGATAGATGCATCAACTAGGTGGTCACATGTTTGTTTGCTTTCGACCAGCAATGTTGCATTTGCTAGACTTTTAGCGCAAATCATTAAGTTAAGAGCACAATTCCCTGACAACCCAATTAAGACCATCCGTCTTGATAATGCCGGGGAATTTCAATCTCAAGCATTTAAAAATTATTGCATGTCTATAGGAATTATCATTGAACATTCTGTTCCACATGTACATATCCAAAATGGTTTGGCAGAATCTCTAATCAAACGCATTCAATTAATTGCCAGACCTTTAATCATGAGAACTAAGTTATCAACTTCAGTTTGGGGACATGCAGTCTTTCATGCAGCATCTATCATTCGTTATAGGCCTACTGCATACCATGAACATTCCCCTATGCAACTCATTTTAGGTCAACAACCAAATATTTCATACTTAAGAATTTTTGGTTGTGCAGTGTATGTTCCTATACCACCTCCCAATAGAACTAAGATGGGTCCACAACGGAAACTTGGGATTTATATTGAATTTAACTCATCGTTCATTATAAGATACCTTGAGCCCTTAACAGGGGATTTATTTACTGCACGTTTTGCTGATTGTCACTTTGATGAAGCAATTTTCCCGCCATTAGGGGAGATAAGAAGTCAATTCAAAAGGAATGGCGCGAAATTGCTTGGAATGTATCCACCTTATCACATTATGATCCACGAACAAATCAGTGTGAACTTGAAGTTCAAAAAATCATTCATTTGCAACAAATTGCAAATCAATTACCAGATGCATTTAATTATGCAAAACAAGTGACAAAATCACATATTTCAGCTGTAAATGCTCCTGCAAGAATTGATGTCTCTGTGCAACAAAATGCACAAGAACCAACGAAACGCTTAAAGCGTGGAAGACCAGTTGGTTTAAAGGATACAATTCCTCGAAAAAGGAAAACGGGAGTAAAAATAAATACAAATCAAAATACTCCTGAGAAAGCACAAGAATCATTTGATAAGGGTTTGTCAGAACAAGTTGATTCTTGATGTGGAACAACTTCCTCTAGAAAAAGATGAAAAAGATGAAAGTAATGAGATCTCAATAAATTACTTAAACTCTGGTAAGATTTGGGATCGAAATAAAATTGTTCCTGATGATATATTTGCTTTCAATGTGTCCTTTGAAATATGTGAAAATGATGATGATCCAGAACCACGATCAGTGGACGAATGTCAAAAAAGGCCTAATTGGCAAAAATGGCAAGATGCTATCCAAGCAGAGCTAAACTCGTTAAGGAAACGAGAGGTTTTTGGACCAATTGTCCAAACGCTAGATGACGTAAAGCCTGTTGGATATAAATGGGTATTTGTACGAAGAGAAACGAGGAAAATGAAGTTACAAGGTACAAAGCAAGACTTGTAGCTCAAGGTTTCTCACAAAAACCTGGCATCGATTATGAGGAAACATATTCTCCTGTTATAAATGCAATCACATTTCGGTTCTTGATAAGCCTTGCAGTCTCTGAAGGGCTTGATATGCATTTAATGGATGTCGTTACAACATATCTGTACGGATCTCTAGACAGTGAGATATATATGAAAATCCCTGATGGATTTGTAATATCCGATGAAATAAAATCAAAACCTCATAACATGCATTCTATAAAATTACAAAGGTCTTTGTACGGTTTGAAACAATCCGGACGAATGTGGTACAAACGTCTTAGTGATTATTTACCGAAAGAAGGATATGTAAATAATCCGCTTTGCCCATGTGTCTTCATTAAAAGATCATCCACAGGATTTGTGATTATTGTTGTATATGTTGATTATTTAAATATAGTGGGAAACAACGACGACATCGTTAGAACATCCGAATACTTGAAAAAGGAATTCGAGATGAAAGAACTTGGAAAAACAAGACTTTGTCTTGGTTTGCAAATTGAACATTTTTCAAGTGGAGTACTTGTCCATCAATCAAATTATATTGAAAAATTATTAAAAAGATTTTATATGGACAAGGCACATCCATTGAGCTCTCCAATGGTTGTCAGATCACTTGAAGTGGATAAGGATCCATTTCGACCTCAAGAAAATGATGAAGAGCTAATTGGTCTGGAGGTACCATATTTAAGTGCAATTGGTGCACTTATATATCTTTCAAATTGTACAAGACCCGATATTGCTTTTGCTGTCAACCTACTTGCAAGATATAACTCTTTACCAACTCGAAGACATTGGAATGGTGTTAAACACATTTTTCGATATCTTCGAGGAACAAGTGACATGGGTTTATTTTACTCGAGAGGGGTAAAATTGAATCTCCAAGGTTATACTGATGCTGGATTTTTATCAGATCCCCATAAGGCCCGTTCTCAAATGGGATATATATTCACCTGTGGTAATACTACTGTATCATGGAAGTCAGTAAAACAAACTATGGTTGCCACTTCTTCCAATCATTCTGAAGTACTTGCAATTCATGAAGCAAGTCGTGAATGTGTTTGGTTGAGAAACATGATTGAACATATTCAAGAATCATGTGGATTGCCTTCAATAAAAGATTCTCCAACCATATTATATGAAGATAATGCAGCATGTATTGTACAATTAAGTGAAGGATTCATAAAAGGGGACATAACAAAACATATTTCACCAAAATTCTTTTATGCACATGAGCTTCAGAAGAATGGTGAAATTGATGTCAAGCAAATCCGATCGAGCAATAATCTTGTTGATTTATTCACAAAAGCCTTACCAACTATGACATTTAAAAGGCGTACATATGGTATTGGCTTGCGTAAACTTAAAGACATTGCAAGTAAAGAAACTGAACAAGTTTTACCCATGTTCATATGAGGGGGAGTTATTGATTAGTGTATTGCACTCTTTTTTCTTTAGCTGTGGTTTTATCCCATTGGGTTTTCCTAGCAAAGTTTTTTTAATGAGGCAATCCTAACAATATTATACTCATCTTAAGATTAATAAGAAATGTGTACTCTTTTTCTTTTACTAGATTTTTTCCCATAGGGTTTTTTCTAGTAGAAGTTTTAACGAGGCACATGCTCTCAACAATTGTCATCCAAGGGGGAGTGTTATGATATGGATGAACAATTGATCAAGACTTTGCATGACTAATCATTATCAAGCATGGCTCTTACATTGAGTGGTAGTATCAAGCATGGCCCTTACTTGTATCCATATCAAATGTACTCATTATTCCATGTATTGTCAATGTTGTTTGTGAAGAGTTGTATGACATGTGATGTATGTGTTACTTGTAAACATTGTCTAAGTACATTTATCATCATCACCAAAGGGCCTATATAAAGGGTGCCAACCTCATTGTAAAAACACACCAAGTTGTATACAACTTCTCATTTCAACTCTCTCATTTCTCCTCTTCTACTTTGTAGTTGTAGTTCTTTGTAGTAGTAGAAGTTCTTAGTTTTTCTATTTTCCTTCTCTAGTTCTAGCAAGTCTCAATTTAATTCACAACAATATATATATATATATATATATATATATATATATATATATATATATATATATACGGGAAGCATAGATATATGTCTAAGCAATAGACAAAAAAAGGGGTCAGTTTTCGTCAAAAAAAGGGGTTTGTTAGCATAGAACCTGATCAAAAAATGTAACATAAAAGCCTAAAAGCCTCACTACGCCCCACTATCGAACAACTCAAAGGCGCAAGTGACAAACCAGAAGAAAGCCCCAACAAACCTCTAAAAGGGACAACAAACTACAAATCTAAGTACAAAAAAACCCAACAACAAGGAAACAAACCTTTGTAGTGGGAGCAACATCCGCATGCAGGCGGAAGCAACACATAATCTAAACCTAAAACTGATTAGACTAAACACAAACATAAACACAACGGACAATGGACTCATACCACAAAAATGAAGAACCCCACCGTCGGAGTTGACGAAGACACGACAGGCTAGATCCTAGAAAAGTCACCGACACCGAAGCCAAATATCAACTCGGCCATGGCTACAACTGCTAATTAGGGACGTGTCCATGCAGATGATGCTCATAAGCAACTTGCTCGTGTGCCAGCGTCACTCACAAAAACCACACTCTCGAGCCGCTTCAAATTTAGTTCACTTGACCGTCATCCCCTTCATTTTCTCTGGAACACAGAAAGAAACAAAAAAAAGGGAGAAGAAGGAAAGAAAAGAGAAATCGAGAAAGGAAGGGGGAACAAAAGAGGTCGTTGACCTTAGGGGCCATCAGCGACGCTCATGGCCACTAAAGCGTGCTATGACATTGCTAGAAGCCCCAAATGTATCCGATCTGGAGGCACCGAGGGTACGAATAGTCGAAAAAGAGAAACCCTAAGTAGAGCGACGCTTAGGGTTTCTCTACTGTGAAACGGGAGGTAGAGGTTACCAAACATATAAATTAGCCACAAAAATGAGATAGTACATTCCCTGGCTTGAGTAGATGAACATTCTTGGCCAACTAGTTAAATTTGAACTAATTAACCCCCCTAAATAATTAAGGGAAATGTTAGAGTAACCCACTTTTAACACTTATATTTCACACTTACTTTGTTGTGGACTTCTAGATATACTTTAAAATACATGCACACACATCTCAATGCAAAATTTAAAGGGCCACAATAACTTAGTGTCAAATGTAGGTGTCAAGGTCAACCAATCATTTTTCAATAATTAATTATTGTTTTACAAGAGTAACATTAATAATTCATATGATAGTTCATAAATTTTTTTCCAAACTAATTAGTTTCTAATAGGGTATTGTTACAACATATTTGTGTATAACGTACGAGGCGGCTCCTAGAACCTCTTTTTTTTAGTTTTCTCTATTTTGATTCAAGATCTTGAACCACCGCTGATCTTCTCTTTTGATCGCGGTGGTTTCAATCTTCATTTCTCCGTATTTTATTTGTTCAATAAAGTGCAGATCTTTTCAGATCTGTAAAAATTGGATCTTCTTGTTGCGGTACATCATCCTCAATGCTCGTTTTTGGATCTGTGCTACTGTTGGTTTGGTTCTCATTTTTACTTTTATTTTTAGGTAATTTGTCTTCCCTTTGTTTGGAAGTCTTGATTTAGTCTTCTTTTTTTTCAGGAAGTTTTAGGTTTTTTTCTCCTTGTCGGGAAGTTTTGTTATTAGTTTTGTGGTTCTAGCGGGTGTTTGTGTATTGTAGTATGTTTCAACGTTGTAGAGAACAATCTCTTATGGCGTATTTGGTTGGGTTGATAGACTTGTCTTTATAGGGTTGGACTAAATTGCATTGGATTAGTTGGCTATAGATTAAAGGTCATCCAAAATTGGGGACTTGTTCGGTTGGATTGATTAGAGTTTAAGTGGTTCAATCCAAATGACATTTCTACCCTTCCCTATTTAAATATCCAACACACCCAAAATACTCACTTGCGATCAAGCCCTAAAAACTACTCTCGTGTTCAACACAACCTCCCTCCCTCCCTCACGATCTCAATCCCTAGCTCGCTCTTTTGCTCAATCACACCACAACAAAGATAGAATGAGGGACTACGGGAAGGAAATGGCCTCAGGTGTATACATCCAATGGAATCCATGGTTTTGATGAGGAAAAGAGAAGATCAGATGAAGTAAAAAAAATGTCAGCCACAATAGGGCTAACAAGCAACATACAACCAAGAAGAAAGGCCATGATGGTGGAGATATGAAACAAAACCTTAGATGGGAGGAGGGGGGACTTACAGATGTGCAGAGATAGGAGGAGATGCTCTAAAAATGCAAAGGAGATAGAGACGAGAGAAGGAGGAATCTCGCAGAGGAGAGATAGATTTCAAGATGTAAAGAGATTGATTTTGGAAGGAGGGGTCGATTTCGAGAGCAACTCAGAGGATTTGGGTTGTCAAAAATGAGAGATCGAGATCGTAATGTGTTTTAAAGCAAGTGATGGTATAATGGGAAATGACTTTCTGTTTTAGGTTAAATTAATTAGTAATAGGGTTGAGCTTCACTTTTTTTAATCATATCCATAAGACTATTTAATCTGTTTGACAACTTAGTTTGGCTAACCGAATATTGGACTAAAAGTTAATCCTAGGACTAACCTTTTAGTCATCCTAACCGAACACACCAATATTGTCAAATTATTTTAATTTCACAATTGCATTCACAATATAAGTAATGACAATTCTTTTTAACAAATTGGATTAGCGAATCGATGTACTTTTTTATTATTTGTCTAATCTTGTACCGAGCCATTAATAATTAATGAAACTTCTAGTTGTCTTCAAAAATAAAAAATAAAAAAATTTCCCAAACCTTAGGCCTCTTTCTTTTTTTTTCTTGACTTGAATGAGAGTCACAACCTGCACAACCCTTGCCTTTTAGCAAGTGACACCTCTACTTATCTCATTAGAGACAGTTTGGCTTACGCCTCTTTAATTAGATTAGAGTCCAGCCAAGTGCACCCTGGTTTTTAGGAAGTGCACCCCATTTTGCGTGGCGCCCCAAATTTAATTTTCAATTACTAAGTGCACCACACATTTTTACCAAAATACCCTTTCAACCGAATCGAAGCACCCAACTTCAAAACCTTGGTCGAGACATCTATTTTAGGTTCGACGGCATGTAACTGAGACTTATCAACTAGGCTCGGTATTGTCCAATCGAACCTCTTTGGTAAGATTTAGTTGACAACTGCCAACCTAAAGGTTCGATGGGTTCCGACTGACTCTCCAATTAAAGGTTCGATAAGCTGACCGACACTCCAACTAGAGGTTCGATGGGCTCCGACCAACTCTCCAACAAGAGATTCGGACTTCGAGGTCGAACCCCTTGATGATGCCTACAAATTACAAAGAAGAGAATGTGTGGGGTGCACTTAGTAATTGTAGTGGGGTGCACTAATCACAGTGAGGGCATAAGAGTTATTTTGTAGTTGGATTGATTTTTTTTAAGTTTAACTTTTTTCAGGGTGCACTTCCTATAAAAGTCGGGGTGCACTTAGCTGGACTCTTAAATTAACATCTTCTGCATTTGCGCTCCTTTTATTGATTACCATTCACACTCCTTTTACACTTGTATATTTTTCATATGTACTTGCCAAATGCTAATTCTTTGGTAAGAGCTCGAAGTTACCTTCAAAGAGTTCATATTAATGGACTATCTATATACTAGCTCAAGCTTATGGAATAGTTTTAATTAAGGTAAGCCACTTTTGCAAAGAAAAAAAATAAATCATTTTTTACTCCTCAAGCGTGCCCACATGGAGAGTGGAGACATGAACTTTAACCGATCTTATTTTTTTGTTGGAATGATCACGTAAAATATTTCTTAGGCATTTTAGTTTTACCGTGTATGAAATGACTTTGATGATCTCCATATAAATGAGAGCGGTTTTATACAATTGGTAATTGTAAGATTTGCACAATTACCAATCGTAACATGTAACGGCCCAAATTTATTTAATCAGGATTAGTGTTAATCACGATGATTAATGGGTTAATTAGGGCGTTACGTGGACAGCTGGACAGACTCGGATATGAGTACCCAGGTTATATTGTGTTATTTGTGTATATTGTATGTCTATTATTGTGATGTGGGAATGTATTGTTATTATATAAACATCACATGTGTGTAGTTGATATCGGGCAAGGCTACGAGTCGGGTATATGTCACGAAATGCGTGTCGGGGACCGGGGTATAGGGCATGGGTTTGCCGAGTAGCTGAGAGCTAGTGTGACCTCACATATAATTTTTAAGAATTATTTAGTGGTCGAGCCTAAGGTGTGTGAGCTAAATCAAATTTACTAATTGAATTCCTAAGGTTGTAGCTAGGAAAATCAGCGTGCATAGGATTATCCTCGAGATGCACAACAGGGTGATCCAAAGTAATGGGTGTTATGATAACGTGTCCAGAAGTAGGTGACACAGGTTGTTCAGGAGCCTTTAGATCAACCTCGAGATGCGTGTACACGTTAGATTAAAACCAACACATATAAATACCTTTCGATGAGTGTTCAACATGCAAAATCAAACCATTTCTCAACAATTCTGGGAGATCAGTTAGTGAATCTGAGGTTGGGGAAGGTGAATTCAAGCTTTGGAGATGTGATTTAGGCATCAAACTGGGGGATCAAAGGTAATCTCTACATCATAAACTTGAATTTTTGTAAAAATGTGGTTTTGTGGGTTGAGGATGAAAAACAGATTTATTGGATGAGATCATCACTATTTTTGATGAATTAGATGTTCTTGAGGTTGGGTTTGAGGAATTACATCGTTTTGAATTAATTTTGTGAAAAATTAAGGTGAATTTGGTGATTTTGAATTTACAAACATGTACACTGTGATTTTTGGTTTTGTGATAAAACCTTGTTTAATTGGTGTTTTAGAGGGGGATTTGATGTTGTTAGAGTGTATGTATTGATCTTATGATGTTTGTGAGGTGTTGGGTACCAATTAAGCTCAGAATCCATTTCTGGAAATTCTGAGCAATGTGCAATTAGCGCGCTAGGTGATGAACACTAGCGCGCTAATCACGCTGGGGAAGATGATGAACAGTGTCGAAGATCAATTAGCGTACTAATTCCCCTGACTAGCGCGCTAATACTAGAACCCCTAAATTTTTAAAACATGAAATTGAGCCTAATTAATAATAAACCCACTTAATTAATACAAAACACTATAAATTGACTTCAGGGACTAGGAGAACCATAGCTCAGGCATTAGGGAGCTAGGCGGGTCGGTTCGACTGGTCCAGAAGTTGAAGAGCGTGTTTACAGGTGCGTAAAACCCTTGAGAAAGTTACATTTTAAATTCATGGCATACATTTTATTGATTATCTTATCGTATGCGGTAACTGTTGGTGGTTACGCATAGTTTTTCATCTTGGTTATGGCTACACACTCAAGCATGGACTAGTTTGCGACGGCGACCGTGTAGATGAGAGTAGAATGTATCTACAACTGTCTCGAAGGATTAAGGGTACTCTTAGAACTAAAAAGTTTGGAATGGAGTATATTCGTTTACTGAGTTGAGGTGTAGTCATTGTAAGCCTGTTATTAAGCACTGGTTTGTGCTAAGAACTCCAGTTTGCTATTGTATGACCGGCGGGTCGTGGTTTTATCGTGATTAAACGAATGATAATTCAATTACCTGTTGATTTTATGTTCGAGCCCATTTAGTTAATAATTTGTTGGATTTTGGATGTTTTACATTTCCAGTTGATGTGTGATTGATGTGATGCTGTGATGGTTATTTACTGCCAGCCATGGGAATATGATTCCTGTTGCTAGGGTCATATTCACATGTCTCGCAGGTTACTGTGGTTTTCATGATTATTGTGTAGACTTCTCTTGAGAATTTACTCATTGGGCTCGTTGTTGTATGTGTTGGGCAACTGAGCGCAGATCCTAGTGCGAGCAAGAGCAAGGAAAAAGAGGTACTAGGCGACTATTTCTGAGGCTGTTGCTGCTGACAGCTCGTGTTTTGACCACCGAGTATGTATGTATATATTATTTTGCTGGATTTTGGGAACTTTAGAACTTTATCACATGTATATGGATTACTATTTACTTCGTATTAATTATATACATGGTGTTTATTTCTGAGTTTTCCACTACTTAGGTTAAATAAATTCTCATAAAATACGAATTAAATGTTTCTGCTATTGTTATTGTAATTAGCTAATCTACTAGATGTTTAGAAAAATTAAACAACTTAATATAGTAAGATTAGTTAAACGGGGCTTCACTTCACAGAGCTGCGGACGTGGCTGTAGTAGTGACGTGTCTGATGACGTGACAGGCACTGCTAGGCTTGTGAGTGGAGGACGTGGGTCACGAGATGACCCCGGAAGACTGGGGCCGTTACACAACGTGCTATGTGAGATTTGATGGAGAGAATAAAAAGTGTATCTCTTAACTTTTTCTGTTACAAATTTACCCTAACTCTTAATAAGTAGTGCCTTCTCTCCTCTTCTTTGTAGGGCTAGCGTGAAAATTGTTGTGACTTTGGAGTGTGTTCACACAGTTCCCGGTGCATAACACGTGGGGTGTATATCCTGAAGCGCGCATGATCGACTCCTAGAGACGCGGGCCTACACCATTTCTCCCGTAGAGAAAAGGGGAGAATGACGTAGCTTAAAAGGGGGTAAATCTGTAATAGAAAAAATTAAGAGATACACCCATATTTATTCTCTCTATCAAGTGACATGTGACATGTTGCAATTGGTAATTGTGCAAATCTTACATTTACCAAGTCCCATATAAATAGTCTTTTGCATGCTCACCTATACCTCACTCACTCAACCCACTATCCATGCACTCTTACCTCTAACCTCACTCTAACAAAAATTTGGCAAAATCACATCATTCGACATTAACTCCAATCCCACCTCTTTTTTTTGATCAATTTTTTGGATTTTATGTCGGGTTTTTAACGGAGTTGGTTATATGGTGGTGTTGTTTTATTTTTGGTGGTGATGGTGTTTAAGGCTTTGATTTATAGCTCGAATCTCACATTTTTGTAGGTGAAAAGGTCAATAGAATCGAGAAGACCTAGCAATTCATAGCAGGACGAGGTAATTCTTAGTTGTTTTCTCATGAATTTTTTTATGGAGTTTCGTAATTTTTTATTTTTTATTTTTGTTCTTATTGCTATAAGTGACTCCGGGTTGAGACCTATAGTGCAGGTATCGACCATGCATGACCGAGACCTAAGCAATAGGTTTGAAGTGATAAGCTAGTCGTTTTAATTTTCTTTCCAGATAGGAGAAGTTGGCATGTAAAACTCATGAAGGGTGTGCTAAAAATTAGCTTGTTCTCATTGATATATATATATATATATATATATATATATTAGTGCGACTATGAATCATCCCTAAAAAATAAAAAAAGCGAGGTCAATAAAAAGGACTACCGGTCATAAAGGGGCTACACTCCAAATAGAAATAAAACCGAAAAGGGCCTCTCTCTAATTCACATAATAAATTCACTAAACTCTCTGGCAACCAAAGCATCAAACCAACATTAACCTCCCAAGCAACTGAGCAAAACCTCTTATAAATAGGCCTCTATCACTCACACATTCCCTCAACCAATCTCACAAATCATTCAACTCATCTTCTCAAATTAGTACTTGATTCTTCTCGACCCGCTTCGATCACGCTCGATCGCGCCATGTGTCCGCTGAATTTGCAGAGTCTGCTGGGCCTGATCACATGTAGGCGGAGGTACTGGAGGAGCGAGAACTGCAATGGCGGTTCTGAAGTAATTGCTGCAGAATCGAAAAGTTCGGTTGCTGTGAGAGGGCGAGTTGTGCTGGTGAAGAAGAAGGTGTTGGATCTCAAGGACTTCCGCGCCTCTATAGTCGATCGCGTCTACGAGTTCCTCGGCCGCGGCGTCTCCCTTCAGCTCGTCAGCTCTCTCGATTCCGATTCAGGTAATGTCAAGTACTGTGAAGTAGTGTTTCTTCTTCTTCTTCTTCATTTCTCTGCTCAAATTCTTCCTAATCGTGTTTGAGCGTATCTTGAGGAAGATACGTGGTTTTGGTCCCCTCTTCACTTTGTAGCTAATAAAGGTTCAAGAAAATCAAATTTGTGTCTTAATCTTGTTTGCGCGCATCTAGGGGAGTTTTAGGTAGTTTTGTAGGACGACACGTGGTTTTAGTTATTCTAAAATGTTCTACGATTTATTATTCATTTTGGTGCATTAATGTGGGATTAACGTGAGCGGTTGATGTTACGTCCGTTGCATTTTGCACCAGTTCTTTTTTCTACCGTACAAAATTAGCTGATTGTGATGATTTATTAAGTTGGGTGGTACGTACTTTTTATTTATTTATTTTTTTTAAATAGGGTGATAATAAGGGGTGCATACGGATTGGATCTAGTCCAATTACTGTCAATCACAATAACTATATATAATATATTTTCTACAAACTTGTCATCACAATAACCTTCATAATGCAAAATCCTACACAAATAAATATGTCATCCAAAATCTGTACCATACACCCCAACAAATGTAAAAAAAAAGTGGGCGACATAACATATAACCCACAAAAAAGGTTTGAAGGGTAATAAAAGAGTTGAAAACAAACATAGTCTTTGAGATACTATAGTTTAAAGTTGATGCTCTTTGAGACACTATAGCACATATGATTATATATATAAATAGAGCCCTACTAGAATAACTTACATTTGACATCGACCTTCGTGGATGTCGTCCATTTATGCCTCGCGATGCATGCGCACGCATCACAAGGTGATTTGGACGGCATCCAATGAGGTCGGCCAAATGTGGGTTACTCTAACATTTTTCATATATATATATATATATGTTGACGTGATAAATAGATTGGATTAAATTGAATTCATTGTTTTTCAATGTAGGATCCGTAATCCAATCAAGTCCAAAAAGATTAGTGATTTTTCAGTTCAATCCAATCAAAGGGATAAAAAAATGATTCAACTAGTGATAATTGATCCGAATTGGACCGAATCTGTAGATTAGTGCAGTCCGTGTGCACCTAGTATATACTTTTGATACGTACATTTGTTATGTTATTTGTTTGATCAGGTCTTTGATTTTTACATTGTAATCTGTAGACGCACCTAGATGTACATCGAAAGGACCAAAACTACTGTTATGAGGATCAATAGTTTGACACCTCCAGTATGGTCCCCTGGAGTTTATGGGTCGCCTGTAAGAATGGTCTATGGCTGTAGATGTTGATATGAAAAGCTGGATAGACATTAGTATTTTTCAATGGTTTCAAAATTTAATTGTTTGATTTTTGGTTACCCATTTTTTTTTAAAATGTTAAGTTTCATGTCCGATTTAAAGTGTACGTTCTTCTTTTTCTAGAGATGCTCAAGTAAACCCCACAACGTTCTCAAATTGTTTTATGGGTCGCCTGTAAGAACGGTCTATGGCTTTTTTCGAAGGAAGATGCTATAGAAGGTGATCGACTTTTGACACTTGTTGTCTGACACTTATTGTCCGATTTAAAGTGTACGCATGTTGTCTGATACACCTCGAGATGCATGGCTGTATATCCAACGATATGCACACAACTCAGTGCCCACATTAATCTGATGTCAAAAGTACGTCACTAAAATTTCCTTTTTTGAAATCCTTTTAATTAAACATAGTCATCATCAATCATCAACATCATCAGAGCATCTCCAACGGAGTAAAAAACTTTCTCTGATGGTAATGTAGATTAACACTATGAGACGATGTTTCTCAAATAATCATCTACACTATGAATTGCACCCTTTATTTTTAGAGTGTACGATAAACAATGTGTGATATGCCACATCATAAAAAAAAAACTGAAAAAAAGAAGCACATACAACAATTAAGCCGAAAAAATATCCGCAACTAATTTAGATTTCCAATTCGTTTTATATTAAACATTCTTTACGTTATGAATGTTTTTTTTTGCTAGACTATCTTTCAGGAATCTATATATTTATACTATATATTATATATCATAAAACATTAAATTTAAATAATACTTTCCATTTTCTAAAAAACAAATATTTTGAATCTATGATACCTTATATGTATTTATTTATTATTTATATCATACTATATATATATATATATATATATATATCATAGTATGTATCTTTTTTTGGGCCCATATTTTATATATCTTACATATAACACTATATATGTTTTTTAGGTCCATATTTATATGATACCGTATATGTATTTATTATTTATTCTCTTGTTATCTTTTATTTGATAATTTTTGTTTTAGGGAAAAAAGTCATTCACATGTACAATTCATATTATGCATTAGAGAAGATTTTTAAACTTCACTGTCAATTTTAATCATGTGGGATGGACATTCCCTCTACAATAATGCACAATCTACATTTTACATTGGAGATACTCTCAACATAGCCTCAGTCCCAAATTAATTGACTTTTAAACCTAGTCAATCAACTTTTTTTTCGTTATATATATATTGTTAGTGCTGAAAGAGATTAAAATGGGCTTGCTAAAGACAAATCATAAACACACAATTTTAAAAAATTTTAACCTTTTTACCCTTACAACATGTACATTCTCACCCACACTACCACCACCATCACCTACGAGCGAATTCAAAATTTTACGTTGCTCTGGACTAGGCTGTAACTACGTAAGATATGTTGGTAATGAATTTAATGATTCGCTTAAAATTTAGACATAAACGGCCAAAAAGAGAGATATCGGCTCCTATATATTATAGAATACCTAAACAACCATTTTAAATTTCACTTTTTTCTTACAAATTTGATATCGTTTTTTAATAAATGAATGAATAAAAAATTTCACTTTTTATAACATATATATATATATATATATTGATAAATTATAACATATATTGTTATATATATACCTTAAAAAGAAAAAAAAAAACTTATATTGTTATAAGCAATTGAGATAGATATGTAGTTATTTTTTTTTGTTATGTGAGATAGATAGTTTATTGATGTCTACTGAATCGTGCTTTGTCTATTTTTTTTTTGTTTACTATTGGTGTTTGAATCTTTTTCATAGTCTCTGTTTACTTTGGTTCAACCAACCCTCTATATATATATTATTGTTGGACCCTGTCCCCATAACTCAAGAGAAACTAAAGTAATGTAATGTAGTTGTCAAGAATCGAACCTCATAACCCAAAAGTATACATGCCTATTTTAAAATTGTTTAAATGATTCCTCGAAAAAAATTGTCTAAATGATGCTAAGTAATTATAGGATAATGGTCCCATGTTAAGTCACTTATCTATTTGGTAACCGTGCAATACACTTTAAAATATGTTTGCACACATCTCTAAGTACATCACATAGCTTTAAAAAAGGCGTGCGACTTAGTGTGTAAGTGCATTTGCTACATAGTTTGGAGTTTTTTCAATACCCATTGAGATGCATGCATCTACAAATTCAAATTAACGTGAATTGATTTTTATTTTCTATTGTTATGCAGAGAATGAGATGAAAGGAAAGGTAGGGCGACCCGCTTACTTGGAGGAGTGGATTACCAAAATTGGCCCTCTATCGGCGGGGGATTCAAGCTATAATGTCACTTTCGAGTGGGATGAGCATGTAGGGGTGCCAGGGGCATTGATCGTCAATAATTTTCATCACTCCGAGTTCTTCCTCAAGACCATCACCCTTGAAGACGTTCCGGGCGCAGGGCGAGTCCATTTCGTTTGCAATTCGTGGGTCTACCCGACCCGACGGTATAAATACAAACGGGTTTTCTTCAGCAACCAGGTTAGTCAATCAAATTCAAATGACATCGATATTTGTAGCATATGCATATAGATATGAATTCTTATGTATATGAATATTTTCGATTTTTCTTTTCTGACTTCAACTTGAGTCGAACTTCCAACCTCCCTAAACTTTGCCTTTTGACGCAAGTGATGTCTCGTTCATCTCACTTGACATGATTTGGCATGTTTTAGAATTTAGTTAGAAATGTTGTTATTTATTCTATTACTAGCCAATCCTTCTTGAAGAAAAGATAAGTAAAGATTGTCTGCTTGGTTGGCAACCATCTATACACAAGGCATGAAAGCAATGTATCAAAACAAGTACTCTGTTTGGTTCTCTAACTTTACATTTATCTTGATTTGGTCCATGAACTTTGATCGGTTAACGTTTAGTCTTAGTCCCTTGACAGTTTTTCTTTTTTAGTCCTTGAACTTTAATTTTTTTAAACATTTAGTCCTTCTGTTTGGTTTCTTTAATTGCCGTGAGGGCCATGAGGACTAAATGTATGAAAAAGTAAAAGTTCAAAAACTAAATGTCAACAAATTTAAGTTCAAGAACCAAAACAAGAAAAACCGTAAAGTTCAGGATCAAATGTTAACAAATCAAGTGATCATAGACCAAATTTTTTTTTTATAGGAAACCCACTTTGTATTCATTTCTTTCTCAAAAAAATTCATATGTATTTTTTCAGAATATTATATATGCTAATTAACCTTGGCTTCCAAACTTCGCTTTTTATATCCAAATCCTCTAAAAGAATGATCTGTTGTGACTTAAATAGATTAGATCGATGTTGTACTATAAGAATAACTTCACTGATTTTAGCAACCAGGATAAAATAAACCAAATCAAATCTGGCCAAAACCCGACCCACATCCAAGTCAATATTAATATATTGTTGTTGATGTTTATCACACCTTCATGGCTTTCATGCATACACACAAAATGCAGCCACAGTAATGCAAAAGGCGAACTACAACTAAATAAGCTGTATACTATGACATGATTTTGTTAGTTTTTTGTTTTTACAAGCAAATATAAAAAATAAGACATGCTCTTGTAGATTTCCTTAGTTTTGTAAACTTCAAATTAAAGAATAGTTATTCTGATTATCATTGTTAAGTGTTATAGACTTATAGTCCAAGGTGAACTATAAATGCAAGAAATTGAATGTTTTTTGGATTATAAATCTTGCAGACTTACCTTCCATGCAATACACCAGAGCCACTGCGCAAATATAGAGAAGAAGAGCTCGCAAATTTAAGGGGGAACGGCACCGGAGAACTTAAGGAATGGGATCGGGTGTATGACTATGCGTATTACAACAATTTGGGAGACCCTGACAAAGGTCCTGCATACGCTCGCCCTGTTCTTGGAGGCTCCGCGACATATCCTTATCCTAGGAGAATAAGAACAGGAAGACAGGCTACCAAAGCTGGTTAGACGTAGACTCCTTTTCTCTGATTTTATTTCCATGCCATAGTAGACTTTCCATGAGTTCTTACTTCTTAGGTTATTCAAGTTCATAGTTAATTCTACGCGGAATATAGGTATAATATGTCAAAGTATATATCGACATAGGCAGAGAGAGAGAGAGTAATTTCTAATAAACCAAATGCTTGAATGACTACTTATATTTATTTTCATGTAATAAACAGATCCTAAGTCAGAAAAAAGACTGCCCCTTCTGAGCTTGAACTTTTATGTTCCTAGAGATGAAAGGTTTGGAAGTCTTAAAATGTCAGATTTCCTCGCAAGTGCGCTGAAATCGCTTGCACAAGTCTTGGTTCCTGAACTGAAAGCATTGTTTGACAAAACACTCAATGAGTTTGACTCCTTTCAAGATGTGTTCGACCTGTATGAAGGAGGGATCAAACTACCAACTGGTTTGATGAACAAAATCAAGGATGCAATCCCAGTAGAGATCCTAAAGGAACTACTTCGATCAGATGGTGAACAGCTTCTCAAACTCCCTCTCCCCCAAGTGATCAAAGGTATGCATGTAATCTCAATTCAATCTTCCCTATTTTATTTCTTTGACGTTCGATAATGTTAGATGGCTTGAGTTTCCGCATAAACCACAACTTGAGTTTTCTCTTTGGTTTCTTGTGAACAGAGAATAAGTATGCATGGAGGACAGATGAAGAGTTTGCAAGAGAGATGCTTGCAGGAGTGAATCCTGTCGCCATTCGGCTCCTAAAAGTAATATCTAAAGCTTTAATTTCTAAATGAGTTTCAGTTGTATATCATGCAAGAAAACGTAATTTGGACCATGAGATTTTGATCTGCAGGAGTTTCCTCCAAAAAGCAAGCTTGACCCTGAAGTTTTTGGCGACCATACAAGCTCGATAATGAAAAAACATATTGAGAACAATCTAAATGGACAATCGGTTGATGAGGTAACGACGGCATTTTCTTGTTTTGATTTCCTCACTGATGTGACCTCTCTTCTTCAATGTTCTAAAAAAAGACTACACCTACATTGTTGTGATTACAAATATATTTGAACATTTTCATGTAGGCTCTTAAAAATTGCAAGCTTTTCATATTAGATCACCATGATACATTGATGCCATACTTAAACCGGATAAACAAAACAATGACAAAAACTTACGGTACAAGGACGCTCCTCTTCTTGCAAGAAGATGGAACCTTGAAGCCGTTGGCGATAGAACTGAGCTTGCCACATCCGCAAGGTGAGAAACATGGTGCTACTAGCAAGGTTTTCACTCCAGCGGAAAATGGAGTAGAGGGTTCGGTATGGCAATTAGCGAAGGCTTACGTAGCAGTTAGCGACTCTGGCTCGCATCAACTTATCAGTCACTGGTAATGAAACTTCACTTATCCATTATTTGAAACTATATTAATTTTGATGAATGTCGAAGCTTGCTATTCAGAGGAGTTGGAATCAATTAATGTTCATTCCGATTGCAGGTTGAACACTCATGCTGTGATTGAACCATTTGTGGTCGCAACCAACAGACAGTTGAGTGTGCTTCACCCAATCTATAAGCTCTTGCAACCTCATTTCAAGGACACAATAAACATAAATGCCTTGGCGCGACAGATCCTCATCAACGCAGGCGGTATCCTAGAGAGAACCGTCTTCCCTTCGAAGTTTGCAATGGAGTTGTCTTCTTTTATCTATAAAGAGTGGGTCTTCACTGACCAGGCCCTCCCTGTAGACCTCATCAACAGGTATATCATCCGAAACCTGATGCTCGAATCGTATATACATAACTTTGACAACTTGTGAAACATTGCGAAAATGGAATTTGTTTGTGCAGAGGAGTTGCAGTCCCTGATTCAAGAAAGCCTCATGGCCTTCGCCTTCTCATCGAAGACTACCCGTATGCTGTTGATGGGATTGAGATATGGTCAGCTATACAAACATGGGTACACGACTACTGCTCCTTGTACTACTCCAACGACGAAATGGTCAAGAGAGACACTGAACTCCAGTCATGGTGGAGCGAACTTCGTGAGGTTGGTCATGGCGACAAGAAAGATGATCCACGGTGGCCTAAAATGCAAACCTTTGAAGAACTAACTCAAACCTGCACCATAATCATATGGGTGGCCTCAGCCCTCCACGCCGCAGTGAACTTCGGGCAGTATCCTTACGCGGGCTTCCTTCCAAATCGCCCGACAATAAGCAGACGCTTCATGCCCGACCCGGGAACTCCCGAATATGCAGAACTTGAATCAAATCCTGATGGAGCTTTGCTTAAAACAATCACAAGTCAGCTTCCAACTCTCCTTGGCATCACCCTCATAGAGATCCTGTCAAGGCATTCTTCCGACGAGATCTATCTCGGCCAGAGAGACACTCCAGAGTGGACATCAGACTCACAGGCATTTCAGGCATTTCAGAGGTTCAGTGAGAAACTAGTAGAGATAGAGAGCAAGATTTTAGAGATGAATGAGAACACCATTTGGAGGAACAGAACTGGGCCTGTGAATGTGCCATACACATTGTTGTATCCTAGCACATCTGATTACTCTCATGTTGGTGGACTGACTGGTAGGGGAATTCCTAATAGTATCTCTTTGTAGTGTAGGAGGTGTAATTCCATTATACTTCATTATTGCAAATACTTGTAAGTTATAGTGAAAAAAAAAAAAAAAAAAAAAAAAAATTCCATTAGGTTATAGGTTGTAGCTCGACTGATTTTACATGTTCTCACTTTTACATACATGTTAGCCCCCGTATACGAGGGTTCAGTTCAAATTGTTATCCTAAAAAGAGCAATTTGCTTGTTAAATATCTACAATATAGTTATATAATTTATTTACAATACAAAAAAATGATTGGATGATACATTCGTTAGTTTTAATTATTATAAGAGACAAACTTATTTTACCTCAAACTTGTACGTACGCAGGTTTTTGTTTTATTTTTTTTATTTTATTTTATTATAGATTAGTCAATGTTACACGTGAGGATCATGCAGTCTAGGCCCATCATCAACTGGACCCCAAATGGACCCAACTGAAGCCCATTGAACTGATACCAATTATGACAATGGGCAGTGGAGTCTAGGTTCTTTTTTCTTTTATGTAGTGACTCAATACATGACTACATAATCATACATGACTATACACGACTCAATACATACATAGTCATACATGACTATACATGTTAATGTTAGAGTTAATCATTAATTATTAATCGTACGTGACTCAATACATGTTTGTATTAATCATACGTGACTCAATACATGTTAGAGTCAATACATGAGTTAATACATGTATTGACTCAATACATGTTAGAGTTAATTATTATTGTGATAGTTAGATATTATTATGTGTTAGGAAACTAAATAATTGAAGAAATCTTACTTCTTCACTGATTGTGTAACGTTACCGCTAATTATGTTACGTCTCCATTAATTATGTAAATTAGTTATGTATCATTCTATAAATAGGGCACTATACTGTACGTTCCAGAGAGAGAAATAAACTTATTTTACATAAGTTAACATGGTATAAGAGACTTTAACGACACACGCTGGAGAAGGTTGTTATAAGTTTTACGGGATAGATCTAAGGAGTTGAACCTCAAATCCACTACTTCTCGGCCGACCTTGAAGTCTTACGACGGAGATCAAAGTATTGAAGTTCTACAGGTTCATACATTGTTCGGTGTGGTGATTGTGTAGATCTGTCACTGGGGTATTAGATAATTAGTGGAGAAGTAAAATTTCTTCAATTATTTAATTTTATAACACATAATAATATCTAACTATCGCACTAATCGTTAGCTCTAACAATCACTGGCGCTTACTGATATATGCGCGCTTGTATATATTATTTGGTCTAATAGTAAACAATATCCAGCAAGTTAATTAAGGCAAAGCAAAGGAAAAAATGAAGCTAAGAGAGGATTATTCCTTACTTTACCTATCAAAAAATTGAAGATTCCAATACTTGGAAGAAGTGAGGGAGAAAAACAAATTTTTCTTACAAGGCAAAGGACAAAAATTGCATTCTTATAAGGCAAAAGACAAGCCATCTAAAGCACACTTGTCACTTTTTCAGATGAAAACTTGGTATCCAACTCTTTTCTTCCTCATTGTTTCTCTATACCAGGTACTGCCAAATTTTAATAGAATAATGTTTTCGTTAAGCTTTATTCAAGTCATCTCTTGTTCTATGGCATAATTGATTAAACTATTTTAATATTTTAACACTTTTGTTATTATTATTATTACTTTTATTTTGAAGAAAAAAAATTTTCATTAATTATTCATGCATGGTTCAATAAAGATCAGACATTAAATTAATTGTCCTAATAAAAGTACATTGATTCGCTAATCATATTTATTCAAAAGAACTGTGCTATCAATTTGACTGTAAATGCAATTGTGAAATTAAAACAGTGTGACATTAGAGACTGTTATCTACAAAGTTGAAACACATGACAAAACTCAAAGAAAAATGATACTCTAACACACTTTACACTTGATTTAAAGGAAAATGATAATCAAACACCACTAAAACCATATAACGAATAACAAAATTTCTAACAAAAGAAGTAAAACCTAATACTTCCAAGAAGGGAAGATAAATCAAAAAGTTCACCTATAGAAAACAAACTAACTGAAAAATAAAAAAACTAAAAAAAAAGAAGAAAGAAAGACCAACTCAACCACTTCACAAATCCACACACAACTTTTGTTATTATTATATTATAATTTTTTTTGAATTTATTATTATTATCCCAGCCTTTCTAGATTGATAAACTTTTTTGATTAAAAAAAAACTTGCCCCATTAAGATTTAAACCCATGACCTCTTACTCTCCAATACTATGCCAAATTATTAGACCATTCAATTGATTTATAATTTTTAAATTAATAAACTTATATAGTAAGTCATTTTTTAATTGATTTAATGCACTTGATGATAATGTGTTTTTATAATTTTTCATATGATCTATTTTATAGAAAGAGGCAAATATTTGATTGTTATTTTTTTTTCCTTTTTTGTACTTACACCTTTTTTAGGATTATTGATGATAAAGGAGATAAAGGAAGAAATTCAAGAGAAAACGTGAAGAAAAAGCCCAAGGACAAAACGTTGTGACTTGTGAAGACATAGAACAATGTCGTGTGTACGTAGGAGACGGCGTGAAGAGAAGAAACAGACAATGTGAGATCAGCACAAGAGTGTGTGGTGACTAGTTTAAGTATGTACTTTAGTCTGAAAGAGGATTTACTTCAAAATATCAACTCAAGATAGAGTGTACACTCAACATATATAAGCCTTATTATTAGAGGTGGGACCAAAAAATTTAGTTAGGGGGGCAGATTACCTACACCTGACCTTATTTAACACTGTAAAAGTTCGATAACTTAATATAGTTTAAATTCATATATTTATCGGCTAAAACTCTGGCCTTGCAGAACTTATAAAATATTTTAGTATTTACTTTTTTGTGAAAGTTTTGATGTTTACTTTGAAATGAGTTGGTTAGCTTTAAAAAAAGTTATCAAAGAAAATATTGAGTTGATTTTGCATTTCAAGCCATATCACACTTGAGTTGGCCCCATAGAATAAATTCTTTGCGTCGAATTAAAAATGCATTTGTAAAAATTCACAATCGAATAATAAACTAATATTCATAGTGACTTGCAATATAAATTAATAAGATACAAGCAAAATTTTACGAGCAGAAACTTAATAATTTTGTGATTTTTTGTTAAATAAAAAAGTATATATATTTGATCAATTATTTTTTCACCTCTCAAGTTTTCACTTAATTATTTTATGATTTGAAACAATAAAAAATGATGTTTGAGAGCTTTTTAAACTTTATCTTTATGAAGATATTTCACAATTAAATATAAGTTTTATCATCTTTAATTAAGTGTGTATTTTGACTATAACTTTTTAACCGCAACTTGAAATTCAGTTCCAACATTTTTTGGTGAAATTAGATTTGAATATCTTTACAACCTTTGATTTTTACAAGTTTTATTTAACAATGTTCCTAAATACATAAAAAAAAATTGGGTTTAAAAAAGAAATACATAAAGAAATTTATTTTTTAGGTTTTCACTATACATATATTTATTAATTAACATGATCAATTATTCTACCGGAAGAGTGTTGATAGTAAGGAGATGAGAATAGGCTAGGGGCAGAAGCGTTCGAGGGGCGATCACGTGGACATGTTGGGTTGGGGGGGTGTATTTTTGTGAGAGTACATATAACATTTAAAACCTTAATACCAAAAATAAAATAAAAATAAAAACATTTAAAACCTTTTCTCAATTATATAAAAAAGGTTAAAATATCAAGTTGTTTTTGGAGGTGTGGACTTATATCCCACTATACTCAGTCATTTTAGAAAGGTGCGAGACTATCAACATTCCCCCTAAGTGTTTGGAGAGATCTTAAGCAACCTTATGCCTTGTTTGGTTCGGGGAGAAGTTGAAGGAAGTGAGATAACTTTCAAAGAAGTTTCAACTCGCTTTGTTTGGTTGGATATTTTAAAAAAACTTCCCTAGAAGTTTGACCATAACTTCCTCCACATAGGGGAATATAACTCACTTAGTGGGGGAGGGGGGGTGAGTGAGTTATCTTCCTGAGGGGAATGAACACTTATACCCTCATTTAATGCTCTCTTTCTATCTTTATTCCCTACAATCTCTTTTATCAAAAACAGTGTAAAAGGGCATTTATGTCAATTACATTATTTTATTATTTTTAAAATGTGGAACTTCCCAGAAAGTTCAAAGTTGAACCAAATGTGAAAAGTGCAACCTCCTTAGTAGTTAACTTCCCAGAAAATTAAACTTCATTAGAAGAAAACTTTCATGGAAGCTAGTAAAATGAATCAAATGAGGCCTTAGATTTTAGGATCATTTTAGAACTTTTCCTTGAGCCTCGTCTTTGTGATGTTATTGCTAACTTTAGCTTAGATACCTTCTTTAAGTTTTGTAATTTTGTACCAACTATAAAAGTAGCTCAATAATTTAGTATGTGCATTACTTCGGCTAGGGATTGGTGGTTTAAGATAGTGACTAATTAAAAGTAATAAATTGGTTTCTTTCTTATCACGAAAAAAAAACTTTTATAAGTTTTGTTGAATTTTTGTCCAAATATTTGAAGAGAGTGTAACTATGGAGTCGGTTTAGCCGTACCCTTAAATAGTGGTGGCAAAATAAGTTAGTGTGTCGTATCTGTGTCGATCCTTTTCTGACACTAACCCACATAAACTCAACTCTAATACTAACCTGTTAATTTTATGTGTTATCGTGTCAACCTGTCAAACCCATTTATATAATTTATTATATTATAATTTAATATATGTAACATAAAATATAAAATTCTTTTCAAAATAGTACATATTTTCTTAGGATCTATTTCAAATGACTACTCAAACTATGTAAATTATTATTTTCTAATAAACAATAACCTTTTATTATGTTATTTAAACTTTTAAAAGTGCTATTCAACCATTAATATAATCAAATAATAACACATATAAATTATATTATTAATTATTTTAAATGAATTAAATGGATCATAAATGGGTTATCTTTTTTTTTTTTTGGTAATGTTTGACCCAGTCTAAGGTGAGAGAGTGTGGTGACTAGTTTATATATAGGCTTAAGTTTTGAGAGTGGGTACGGTGTTTACTTTAAAATACAAGGCAAGATAGAGTTCTCACTCCAAATTAACTTATAAACCATATTTATTCGCTTTAACTAGTCGATGTGGGATTAATCCCAACATCTCCAACATTATGTTTTTTTTTAATAAGAAAAGAAATTTGCCCCCACTAGAGTTCAAATCATAACATCTTACGCTTTAACCAGTCGATGTGGGATTAATCCCATCCAATTGCTTAGTCCAATAGTATGATATTTAATTAGTGATACTATAAACTATTATGTCATATTTGTAGATTGATTGATCCAACAAAAAGCATGTTGCTGGTTGTATTAAAAAAAATCATAAGATATTCGAATTAGTCAGTCTTGATTGAATGAATAATCTTGGGCATAATTCCTTTACGTCAAGTCTCGGTTGTAAATTTGTAATGAAGTCCCAATATTCTCCTAAATCAGAGAAATATAACCTGATAATTGTCTTAGTAAAGTCCATTAAATTAAAGTCTCACATGAAGCCAATTAATGTTTCATATATTTCACATCATGGAATTTATTGATTGATTTAGATGTTAATATCTTTGTAACATGTCAAAATTAAGAGAAGTAATGCTCTCCTCCATTTGATAAATATCCCATTCATTCAATTAGGAAAAAATAAGAAAATGTCAACAATGGATAGTACATATTTGATGATGAAATACGCTTAATTTGATTAGTTGAGAAACATTCATGGAATTTGGTTGGTTGATCTACATATTTTGAAGATGTCCTTTTGACGCACTTTTCTGAAAAAGTGTATCACATGCCCTTTAGTTATGCATCGAAATGCTTGTACACAGTCTCGATGGCTATCCTAAGGGTTTGACAACGGTGTCAAAAGAATATCATCGTATCATTTTTCATTGATAATATCCCAATCAAAGTAATATCGCATCTATGTCGGCACTAGCTTTATCTTAATTAATATTTCTTCTTCTTCTTGTACATTCTTCCTCACCATCATCATTAGATTTCACAATAATACATTGATTGTTGTTTTCATTCAAAATGATAAACAAAACAGCCAAATATATCCTTATATTTCATTTTTATCCAACTAATAGTTGTATAATACTCATGTTGGTTGTCTCTTAAGTGTTTGATTGATTGAATGTGCACGAGTCGTTGTGTATGTTTGTCTGGTCCTTTATTTGTTAACCACTGTTCGACTATATCTCTTTTGCTGTATCAAACTTATTTAGTTGTGCTGTTAATATATACCAAAAAATGTATTTGGACTTAGAGTCGGACTTATAGGGAAGTTTTTGAAATTATTACAAATATCAAAGGAGTGTTACAAGTTGTTATTTTGAAGTTATTTATTGCTTGAGGATAAATTTAAAATAAAAAATTTTCAAAAACTCTTTGGGAGTCCGGACTCTAAGAGTCCAAATAGCACAACTCAATATATACTATACATTGATAATTAATTAATTAATGTGGGTTTTAGACATGTTTCAAAAAAGCTTTTAACCAAATAGTTCATGTTGTGTCCGCTATGATTCAAATCATTTTGTGACTTTATTTTGGTGTCAAAAAAGGTAATCGACAAAAGAGAAAAAGAACAAAGAATTTAGTAGGAGAAAACATGAAATAGAAATCAAACGAGTCAAGTTGGGAGGAAAGTGGCGAGAAAAATGATTTACCAACAAATTCTGATTTATTGGAAAGGTTAATATACAGTTTTTTTTTTTTTTTTTTTTTTTTTTTTTTTTTTTTTTTTTTAATAATTCAATGGAAGTTGAACAACGACCTCCCAAAACCTTGTCTTTTGGCAAGTGATGTCTACATTTATTTATTTATTTTGATAAGTTTTGGGTCCACCACCCGACTGCCTGTATACACGGACTTGTGGATCTTACTAATATCGATATTGCCCCCCACCTTAGTCGTCTTCAACTCACATATGTGGGGTTTTACTTCATAAGGACTTAATACTATTTGAGAGAGATCCACACTTAGGCACTTATTTATCAAGTCACACTATTTAAGTCCGCACATCTCTATGGTAAGAAGGAAACTTAATTAACAAAAGATAGAAGAATCTAATAACTTGCAACCAAATAACGACATTTATACCAGCTCTGCCTGTATAGAACATATAGTACGTGTAAGTTTTGAATTGCTAATGGCAATCACACAATGATCACATACCACAAAACGAAATTGAATTGTAAAGCAAACCACATTACAAAGAGATGTTGACGCAGTTCAGTCTAAGACTTATATCTGCGAGGCCACACCCAAGTGTGAAGAATCCACTAATTATAAAGAGTTACAGATTTATGTAAGACCCCAACCCCAGTGATTCCTCACCTAGCTTGCTATACTCCCCTTTACCCTCACGATGAACTCTCACTCCAAGATCCCCTTGGTGATGGCGAGTCCCCTTGAAAAGTTTACCCCAACATCCCTTGGTAATTACAAATTCAAGAAAAGAAAAAACAAACAAAAATTCAGTTGCAACTGTTGAACCAAAAACTTATTAGAAGAAGAACGTCCCATGATGCATTATATAGCCTTGTGTTCTTCCTATAAACCAATTGATGTGAGCTTTCCAAATCCGAAATTAGTATGAATGTGTTGAGTTTCTCTTCACATAATTACAAAGTTGCCCAAAGTCTCCCCATAGATTAATTAGGATCGAAAAGAAAAATAGAAATTCCGTTAAAGTTGAAACTTCTATTTTCAATTCAGTTGAAACTACTTTGCCCAAAAGTGAGTAGAAACTTCTATTTTCATCTGTTGCAACTGACCCAATTGTAACTCTAACTCTTACAACTTCACATCCCTTCAATTGTGGTCGTGCAAATATTAACAAATAATATGACACTAACAATATGTGTAGTGCTCAATGCTCTGTATAATGGTCACAAGTTTGGATTAATATATAATAACTCTCAAAATGGGTCGCTCACTAGTTTAGTATGGGATTAGCAGATCAGGTCTTAAAGGCGGGATAAGTTGGTTTCTTTCTTATAACTAAAACAAGTCTAGATAGATAACGAGATTTGCTATAAGTTGGCAATTAGTGTTAAATATTTGTCACTTTCTATAAAATAGACCAAATGAAAAATTATATAGCAAATTATCATCAAGCGCATTGAATGAATTCGTCGACCCATAGAATGGAAAGAGGCTTTGTTGTTTTCTTTTTCTTTTATACTTTAACAACTTTTTTTATGTTGTATCTAAGATTATCCTTAACTATTACACATGAGATACCTCATGCGTACCTTATATATAAAAGAAATGTCTGAAAAAATTATAAAATTATTTAAATTTAAGAATTTATAGAGACCCAATTAGTAAGTCTCAACCACTACACATATGCATTGTGTTAGTCACGATTTTGCATTTTATTAATGTTGTTGTTGGCATTACACAAAGGCCTCTAGTTTAATTTTGCATTTTATTAATGTTGTTGTTGGCATTACACAAAGGCCTCTAGTTTATGAAGATAATAATAATTCATGATGATCAAAGCTAGATTATATATCAAATATTAATAATGACATACGTACAAAAGCTTACGGATGTATGCACTTTTTTGTAAGTATGTGATTTATAAAGAATGCAATGCAGATGATGAAGGAAAATTGAAAATACAAGTAGTAGCAAAACTTGATTTTTTATTTTATTTTATTTTTGGTAAGGACTATGAGATTAATTTAGTACAACCATAACTACCTCATCTTTTTTTTTGTGATAAGAAATAAACTCATTTTGCCCCACGTAGGAATCGAACCCTCACCCCTCTCATACCATTAACCACATACTAACCATTGGACCATCCAATTGGTTACTACCTCATCAAGAGATTGATTTCATACATTTGGCCATTTGGCTAGTATATGTACGAGAAAGTCACTTCATTACATGAGCAGCCCTATTCGCTTGTCTACTAATCCTTACTCGAAAAAATAAAACTTCCAACAAAGAATGGGAAAAAATCAAAACCTCAACTAGGAAAGAAAATCTAAAACTTCCAACGGGGGAAGAAAACTACTTATTTAATAAACTATAAATGAAAAAGTATGGATCCGATATAGCGGCATGCGCAAATTCACACACAAGCTTAAGTTTAGCAGAAATAGTGGTTGCCACTTGTATATAGATTGATCTTTTGTGGTAATTCAATAAATAATCTCTTTTGATAAAAAAAAAATGTAAAGAGTTAAAAATTCGACTTGTGCCAACGTTGAATCTATAGATAACTGCAATACAGAAGGAACTATTCATCAATCTCAAATCTAATTCGATTTGTTTTATTTGACGAACATAAAAGAATAAACTAATATAATTGGAGCCACCGCCGATCAAAAGAGAAAATCAACGGTGGCTTAAAAACTAAAATCACAAAAGAAGAAGTAGCAAAACTTGAATTAAACTACAACAATTTAAAAAAAAAAAAAGAAACCCAATTTAGTAACCCCTCAAACTTACATACATAGACTCTGATCTTCTAATTTATCCATAACCATCATATATCAAATCATTGAACTACCACTTGATTAATAATTGAAGTGGAACAATACTATAAGTAATTATAATTTACTTATATATAATAATTT
Organism: Stephania japonica; assembly: GCA_039657345.1. Classification (NCBI taxonomy): domain Eukaryota; kingdom Viridiplantae; phylum Streptophyta; class Magnoliopsida; order Ranunculales; family Menispermaceae; genus Stephania; species Stephania japonica. The sequence continues at coordinate 67,666,802 of CM077557.1, read as the reverse complement.
AAGTTAAGGCTAGTACTAGAATGACAAGGTGTGTCACACTAGAAGATATATCGGCTCACAAGAGTTGTCTATGCATACAACCTTGACCAACATGTTATGCATCAACATTTGTGCATGCATGTATCTCGACCGAGGCATGTATGGACGACTCAAAGGCTAGATGTGACTCTCAATGTAACATACTCGTTGTCATTCTAACACTTCTTTTAAGTTAGTTAATAAAAGTTGTCGACCAACCTAATGGTAGCTTCAATGGTCTAGTGTGTGTGTGTATATATATGATCTTTACATGAGGTTGAGAGTTCAATTTTGTTTTTAATAAAAATAAAACTTGAAAACTTTCTACATCACGAGACAATTCGAATTTTAGTTAGGGTAGTGTACTTTTTTTAAGCCCAAATAGGCAATTTCATACTTTTCCCATTAATAGGCAATCTTGTCCCTATTACAAGCTCACGAGGAGCAATTACAAGCTTACTGACGCTCAATGGACATACCTAATCAGTCAAAGTAAACCCATAAAACCTAGGTGGGTTGACACAGCGAACCTATAAAGTTTAAGTGAGCCTAGTGGCCCTAATGGACCTGCATAACTACCAATATCTATGTAAACCTGGAGATCTACCAAGATCTCTATAACCTGGATTATTCTACCAAAATTCATAATAGACTCTTCCTACTGTCTCCTTCCCCACACTGGAGAACTGAAAGTTGCCTTTGTTAATGTCTTGTAGGTTCCTTTTCGACGCCCGCCCTTGATTTAGATGTTGGGGCACTAAAAGAGATTTTACTCACGCTGAGCAAGATAAAGTTCCTAAAAAAGGAATAGTTGTACCAACTCACCTCCCCTATTCCACAATTATGTGAAGACCATGAGGGCCGGAAACCCTGTAACAACCCCAAATTTTTAACTGACTTGTGTTGCACTTGTCAGAAATTGTGACCCGGCTACGTGAATACTGGACAGTATTTCGAACTTCAGGAGTCGATACCGAAGTGATTTTATGATTATTTGATTGTGTGTATTAGTATTTTAGTATTTTACGGGTTTCGAACCGTTCGGGCGGTATTTAATTGAGTGAGGTTTCGACTAGTTAAACGGGGGAGAAAAACAAGTAAAACATACAAAATAAATGAATTTTTAATTAATTTAATTAATTAGTTGGCGAGACAAGGCGAGACTACGCGAATTACGAGAGTCGGAACAAGGAAAAATGGACCGAGGAATGTCGTTTGAACGCGGAAGTTAGTTAATTACGCAACATATGGTCTATGGAATTGGAATTGTTAAATTGACACAGTTCAATGGTGAGGAACCATGAGATTGACCTCGAGATGTGGGTGTGTTGAGGTGGAGAGTTATGCAAGTGACAACGTAATAAAGAGAAATAAATAGAATGGTTACACACTTTAATGTGTAATAAAGAGAAATAAATAGAATGGTTACACACTTTAATGTGTAATAAAGAGAAATAAATAGAAAAGTAAAAAGACCCATAAGGGCAATGGTTTAAAAATGGTGTAGGAAGTAAGTTGGAGGTAAAAAGGTCATTTGACCATATAAATATAACAACAACAAACAAAACCCTACACTATTCATCTTCTTCTTCAACATAACCGCCGCCCACCCTCCTTCTCTTCCATTTCGGATCTCTCCCTCACTCTCGGCCTCACGTCACCTCTCCTCTTCTCGGCTTCATGTCGCTGCCACCTCCCTCGCCGTCGGAGACCCTACGTCCCACCCTAGGTGAACCTCTCCTCCTCTCTTGTCTCTCGGGTTCATGATTTTATGTGGATTTTTGTAATTTTTGGGGTGTATGCATGACGGTTTGGTGGTGGGTTGGTGTACATGGGGTGCATGAATGGGGGTATGTGTACACCACTGTGGGGTGTACACACCAGCGTGTATGTGTACACCACAGTGGGGTGTACACAATGGTTGTGGGTGTAAAAGAATATATTAATGTATATTATATAGTTTTAATTAATAAAGTGACATTAACACATGTAAATATGGGGTGTAAATAGCAGTGGGGTGCACACAGCAGCGGGGTGTTATGTGCACATAACAGTGGGGTGTGTGGTGAGTGGGGTGTACACAACAGTTGTACATGTGTGTAGGATGTGTGTATTATGTTATGTTTGAGAATAAATAAAAAGGATAAAAAGTATGGATACTTGTTTAAATGAATATGAATTTGTATTAAGGCCTAATACACTCATGATAATATGGGTCTATAACAAGTTACAAATAGTGTGTTTATAGGTTATGTAAAGCCCAATAAAGGCCCAATAGAATAAATACAACTTGAGGTCAAGACGAAGGCGTAAAATATAAGAATAAGTTTATGTATCTAGGCCCAATAAGTGTTCACATCAAATGCTTACTTAGGTGAGTATAAAACTTGATAAATAAACCCAACAAGAGTTATGTTTTGTAAAAAAAAAGGGAACAACCATAGAGATGGTTTAATCCACAACGGTTTGGGTAATAATCAACAAATGATTGTAAAACAAACACCTTAAGACTAAATGCGAGCCTTAAACTAATATTTGAGATTCAAAACTTTATCAGGTAGTCGAGAACGCACGGGGAACGTATTAGAGTCTCTGAGTGAATATCGGGTTGCGAATAGTTCAGGTAAGTACATTTGCCTTAAAAAGCATTTGTATGTTTGTAAGCCAGGAAGAAAATGTCATGTGATTCATTATCATTTATTCAGTCTTGTTATTCTCCATTATTGGTATTCCATTTCTTGTTGTGTGTTTCCCGGCGTAAGTGTTTCGTCTCAAAAGTACTAGGACCTGCACTAGAGGGATAAAACGCGGGCACTCGTGCGCACGAGTGTGTGACCACCCTTAGTGACCGTGTGACACCGAGTCGGGTGGATGGGTTCGAGTCCCTTTCCAAATCATAGCTGTGGCTTCGCATGTGTCGATGATGCTCCGGAAGACCTCGCGAGGTCTTCGCCGTTATGCTATGATTTAGACCACTTATGAGCCTCTTTTGATTCCTTGGAACACACTTGACTTTCGATTGATATCTATTAGTCTGTTTATCATGCATCTTGTTTATTTAAATTCCTGTCATTTTTATTACCGCATGATATTTAGACTGCTTTACTTGTATTATCATGAATTACTGTTATCTTCTTCTAGCATTACATTCGATTTTATTCAGTTGCTCTTCGTCTAGTTTGTGACGGTGGGTGCAGATAGGGCGGAAAGCAGCAAGGGCAAGGGACCCTGCCTAGGTGATCTATTGTGAAGATTATCGGCTGGATTTGGAGACTATTTTATAGGTTTTTCTTTATGTTTTGCTTTTATGTATATCGTTTTATATATATATGCTTTGGGATTATTAAACTCGGCAAATTTTGATGAGATTGGTATCATGTACCTTTGCATTTCGAATTGTACATGAATACCCGGGGTTTTCCACACTTATAGAATTCCTCTACTTCCTTTGATTGAGTCATTTCCCCTTTATTATAATTATTTTAGTCTTCCGCTGTTTACTGATGCAATAACTCTTTCATAAATTACTAATTTGATTAAATTGAAGGCTGACTAGGCTCGTCAGGTTGCCGAGTGATGACTCGAGGCTTGTATGGGTCTAGGCCAGGATTGCATGGGAAAATTGGGGCCGTCACAAACCTCAACGGGAAACCTTTCACCGCACTATCGCCATCGTTCATCCTAAGCCAGGATCGAACTCTCCATGAGATTCATAGTTGCATTACTTATATCAACAGAAAAAACTACAACCTTACTCCAAATGAGTGAAGAACAATAGATTGGCTGGAAGTGCCATCTCAATCAAGATCACCATCATTGAATGTCACTGCCATTGACCGCTTGTCGCCACTGGTCAATCGCCTACAATGAATGCGGAAGACCTCCTCTATACCTCATCTCGTTGTTTTCATCATCTAAACCATGCTATAGGCAAAAAAGTAAGAGAGAAAATGAGGGAGGTAAAGTGGAGGGACATGGGATAGAAGGGGAGGGGATCTCCAATGCCGCTTACAAATCTAAATCGAGATGCAGCAGTGTCAGATCACGTGATGGAAGAAAAAGTAGAAGGCACGAGGGGGGAAAGACGAAGGAGGGATGGCTACCGACGACAGTCACACTCGCCAGAGCGAGTCGAGCATCACCGAAACCCCTAAGCGACAAATATAAGGGCATGAACTAGGGTTAGGATTTTTTTGGGGTTGGGGGAGAGCGGACTTATTAGGGTTTACTCTTAAGGGTATTAAATTAAGCATATTCATGACATTTTGTCCATGTATTTAATCAAAAGCATATGTACGTCATGGGAGAACACATTTTTTTTAAACAAAATGCTGTCATCGACATCTCAACAAACAACTACTAATTGTGACAAAAACAAACGAAGAAAGAAACAATTACTAATCAAAGAAAACTTTGAAAAAACAAAACAATTTTAAATATTTCTTCACCAAACAGGGCACTTTTTTTTTTCATGAAAGTTTAATTAATGGATAATTAATTGAGTGGAATAGGAAGGTGAGAATTGTCTTCAACTTCTCAAAAAAAATAGGAAGGTGAGAACACAATGTACAAACAGAGGATTCAATGTTGTATTTTCCTGTATATTAATTTAGATCCCATGCACACAGTTCCAAGGATTCGCTTATTGAATTATTTCTGTCTGCTTCCTTCCCTTGTCTCCTTTAAATTGACAATACCTCTCCTCTTCACTTCTCCATTTTTATTTTTATTTTTTTGAGAAATTCACTTCTCCATATATCACCACTCTCTCCACCAAAAATGGCTTCTCTCCGGTCGTTCCGCCACCTCTTTGTGGAAGTTTCCGGCAACCCTACCCTACGTTCACCACCACCTTCTTGTTTATCAGGTCAGTTAACTTACTTGGAGTCCTTCAGTACTTCATCTATGCATGGACCCAGGATATGGATCCCTTCTTAATTTCTTTGTACATATATAATTAATTCTCTTGTTTTTAGGCTTCTTTTATAACATTGTTATTAATTTATTAGTGAGAGTGCTTCCTAGCTCAATTTTTTGTTGTTGTTTTTTTTTTTTTTTTTTTTTTTTTTTTTTGGTATAATATAGAAAGGGAGAATGTCTATAATTAAGTTGCCTGGGTAGCTAATTGGCAAATGACTGGATTGTATTTGTTTGAGAGATTTGCCGACTATTTAATTAAGTGAAGCTCTATAAATCAGACATATTGGTCGGCTTACGCTAACAGTGACTGAGATCTTGACGAGCAAAAACTAATGTATAGATGTTACTTTCATGCATGCCTCTCTCACCCTCTTGATTTCATGTTGTCCATTCATAGTCAATTGGGTAACTCAATGATATGGTACGGAGTTTGAGAGTAAGAGATTATGGATTTGAACTTAGGTGGGTCAATATATTTCTTTCTAATAAAATAAAATAAAAAATGTTGCCCGTTCATATATAGGTGTAGAGGTGCTTAAGTACTTTGAAAACTGTGTTTTTGGTACGTCTTATCCAAAAAAAAAAAAAAAAAACTGTGTTTCGGTACCTAAATTAATGTCCATATGGACCATATCGAAAGCATGCGATATTAATGGCACTTTTTTTTTTTTTTTATAGGAAAGAAACAACTTTTACACCCACCAAGATTTGAAATCTAAATAATATTTTTGCATGACACTTTTTTTTTTTTTTTGTCTATTTTCATTTTTAATGTATTTTGCTTCCCCCTATAATCCTCACCGTTACTCGAGTGTATATGTATATATTTTCGTTGATTTCACAATCAAATAAAAATCAACAACCGATTTGTCAAGTAGTATGGGATTTGGTTCCTTTAAGCAAGGTCTATATTCAAGTCTTGTGAATAGAAAAAATTGGATTGGGGTCGCCCCTCATATGGGGTCTGACAGTGATAGAGTGTGGATTAATCCATGTAGTTGACATCGTACACCACATGAGAAATCAAAATAAAAAGTCTAAATAAAAAAAAATCAAGTTATAACCTTTGATATTGATGAAGAGTGCTGATTTTTTGTTTGCTTTTGAATTAATGTTGATGAAGAGTAATTTTTTTGTTTTAAAGTTCTGAAGTAACTCTCGTCCCATTAAAAGAAAATTTTGTCGCAATTACAAACTTTCAAGGAACAATTTACAAGCTTACTGAAGTTTTTTCTTGGTTTAAATCACTCTGTATCTAGACTATCCGACTACCTCAAGTTCGCCTCAAGTTGTGCAATGTATAGATGGGAAGAGTTTTCAATGTTAGTGTTTCCATTATCAAAACTCGAACTTGATTCATGACTGATTAATCAAACTTACTGATGTTTAGGGGAATCGATAGATCTAATTATTCATAGTAAACTATAAAGTCTTAGGTGGGTTACTGTGAACCCTAAAAGCTTAAGTGAGCTTAGTGGAGTTTACAAATCCACATAACAATGAGGATCTACTCGACCTGAATTGTTCTACTAGTTAATTAAGATCGATCCATGATGAATTTGAATCAACTATCCAATAAAGGTCTAACACTTATTCTAAACATACTATAATAGCCACTAATCGATTATTAGGACTCATAGTTCATGATTTGTATATATGAGTTAAAAGACATAATCTACCCTACAACGTGATCTAAAAAAAGTAGAGGTATCAAAAAATATAGTGGGTCCTACCTAATTGGTAACTACATGTATATAGGTTATTGCTAAAGCATCTAGTGAGATGGACAAATATCATCAAAAAAAAAAAAAAAGTATGAGATGGACAAGAGTATAAAAAACAAAGTTTAATTTGGAGGAGTTGCCGTTCAATTCCTGCTAAATTAAGTCAACAAAAAAAAGAAGTAAATAAAGTATATAGGGTACGATACTTGCACAAATGGACCTAAGAAAGACAATTGCTCCTACGGGCCCAAACAATATAAGTGAATATTTCTTTGTTTATTTTATTTTATTTATTTTTTAAACGGTAGAAGGTAATAAATGAAGGAAAATGCTATATATAACCCACAAAGATAATTACTCATTAAGTGGGAAGTGTGAGCATCAAAGGTGGACACGTGTAGAGCTTAGTCGTTTAACTTTGTGGGTTACAAAATGAATAGTAACAAACTTTTGATCCATAAATTTGCTACTCAATTGTAGTGGATTTCCGGACATTAAGATGGGCACAGCATCTCAATGTGCAATCAAAAGAATTATAACCACGATATGTAGTGATTTTATGTATGTCAAGTTTCATCACCCATTCAATTCCTGATGGAAAGCCTAGCTACTAAAGAATAACAGTCTTGTAGATAATAAATAAAGCCTCATTCCTATTAAAAAAAAGAAAGAAAGAATAACAGTCATTAACTAACTAACTAACCAATCCTTGGGCACACATGCAAACAATGCCCTATAAAACATGTGTGGGCAGTAATCAATTAATTAGGTGATCCAATAGTTTAGTATAAGATTTAAAAGTAAGAAATCATGATTTCAAACTTTGGTGTGCATGTCCATTTCATTGTCATATTCATGTAAGAAAATAATTGGGTGACCCATTTTGGATACTTGAAATGAACACGTACCTGTTGGTGTTCATTAATATTTATATCATATTTGTACACACACAAATTGATATATATTTTAGGGACATCAATAATCATCGAGTGTTTTATTTCAAGTGTTTATTTTTGGTCACCCTCACACTAACCATTCATGTAACATTGATGTGCCCAATTCGAACATTATGAGACTCTTTCCAATGACAAAAGCCTTTGGTTGCATCATTTAGACAACGTTCTCACCTTTGAATCTCAAAAGATAGCCATGAAATTGTCCAAGGTGAGACTTGCGGGCATTTGAACCAACTATACAACAGGAACCATCAATTTTAACAAATTAAGAGGGTTGTGATGGGATGTCACGAGTATCTCCGCCCTTAATTAGATAATCTCATTGAGTTCTTAAAAACAAGAGATCATAATCAAATTTCAAAAGATTTTAACTTTTCTTCCTAGCTATTTTTCAAAAAATTAACGCACTTTCTTAATTGCCTTGGATATTAATTAAGCCTTCACTGATAAAATTAAAGAAAAAATGCAAATAACATTTTCACACATTTAAAAGTTATATTTGTTTGAAAGCCGCACTTTGTATTTTAAGATATTTGCGCACATATTTTTCAAAGCGTATGGTAATGTAGTGCTCCAAGAACTAATCAACTTAACACAATCACGGGCCCACCAATTATCCGACGTGGCTAAACCATGAACAGGGAAGGCCATGTCCCCCAGCTAGTCCTAGAAACTCAACTAGTAGAAATTAGAACAACAGAGAGAGAGAGAGAACAGAACAACATTCCATGCATTCCTTGCTTGTCTTTCAACCTAAGCAAATTCTATCTAGAAAAGAAATCTCTCCCTCCTCTGCTCCCCTTGATGGCCTCTTCAGCTCTCCTCCGCGTCTCCGCCGCAGCGGCCTACAGCAACTACAACTATGGAATTGCTCCATCTGGTGAGAGTCCTGTTGGGCTCACTGTCAATGAAAACCTCTGCTTCACTCTGTGCTGGTCTAGAGAGAGAGAGAGAGAGAGAGAGAGAGAGAGAGAGAGAGTGAGTGTGTGTGTGGCGCCAATTCGTGAATGGTTTTCTTGTTTTCAAAAAAATTTAACAATTGATGGGTTTTGGCGTTCTTTTGCGAAACCATTTGAATTTTGATGAAACAGTGATTTATGGGGTGTCCTTCTGTTCTTGGTTTTCTTGAAATGTGAAGCAGGCTTGTTCTTGTTTCTTCAACTTGATTTGATTGTTTCCGTGACAGGGTTTCGATCGATTGGAGATGGAGTTGGAGTCCATGGCGGGTGTTCTTCGGTCATCCGATTCCGATGCAATGCGATATTGAACTCGAAATCAAAATCTCAAGCTCAAAGTAACAGACACAACATAAAACAAAAACAGAGAAAACAGAGCAACTCTGTTTTTTCTCTGTTTTTATTTATTTATTTATTTAATTTTATTTTTGAATCAATCACTACTACTCCTGCAGTGTACAATGGAGTGATCCCCAAAGACATACTCTGGCGCGAAGTAATCGACGAGGGTGATCAGAAAGAAAAAGAAGCAGTTGAAGCAAGATTTCAAGCAAATTTGAAATTCCCATTTCAATATTCAACATAGAGAGTTCTTTGACAATAACTCTGTTTTCCCTAAATTATTTGTTCCTGTAGGACGCATCAATGAAGATGATCAGTGAGATCAAATCGATGTTGCGGTCAATGGGCGACGGCGAAATAACGGTCTCCGCCTACGACACCGCGTGGGTCGCTATGGTTAGAAGCATCCATGGAAACGGCGGCTCGCCGCAGTTCCCGTCGAGCCTCGAGTGGATCATAAACCACCAGTTGCCTGACGGGTCTTGGGGGGACCACTTCATAGTCTCTGCCCATGACAGGATGATCAACACTCTTGCTTGTGTCATTGCCCTCAAGTCTTGGAATCTCCATCCTCAAAAATGTGACAAGGGTACTCAAACCAATACCAATTCACATACCAATTCACATGTTTTTCATGTTTTCCATGTTTTTCGTGTTTTTCGACTTTGTTTTTGATGATTTAATTGGTTCAATTTGTTTTTGATGATGCTCATCAGGGATGAAGTACATTAGAGAGAACGTAGAAAAGATTGGTGATGAGAAAATAGAACACATGCCTGTTGGTTTTGAAGTTGCTCTTCCTTCACTAATTGAGATTGCAAGAGAGTTGGACTTAGAGTTTCCAGAAGACTCACCAGTTTTACAAGACATATATGAACAAAGAAATCTAAAGCTCACTAGGTAATTAACTATAACAAAAGTTACATTACACATAAAACCAATCATGAAACCTTTTTTTTTTTTTTTAATTTTTAATTTTTAATTTTTAATTTTTAATTTTTAATTACTTTTTTACTAGTATAAGTTGTTATGCTTTTGAGGGTATGTATGTTGAGGTGTTGAGGTGATAATGATAATTATAAGTACACATGGTGTAGAATTCCAAGAGAAATGATGCACACAGTGCCCACAACACTACTCCATAGCTTGGAAGGCATGGCAGGGCTTGACTGGGAAAGGATTCTCAAGTTTCAGTGCTCTGATGGGTCATTCCTCTTCTCCCCATCATCCACAGCATTTGCTCTGATGCAAACCAAAGATGTCAAGTGTTTGGAGTATCTAATCAAAGCTGTTGAAAGATTTGGTGGGGGAGGTACACACTATATTATCTATTCAAATCCATACCACATGTGTACACTAGCTATGTATTATGTGTGTACACCTTTTTTTGTTCCCTAAAAAAGGGTCATCTTGCTCATCTTCCATGTTCAATTAGCAGTCCCTAATGTCTACCCTGTGGACATGTTTGAGCACATATGGACGGTCGATCGGTTGGAGCGACTCGGGGTTTCTCGATACTTCGAATCCGAAATCAAAGAATGCATGAATTATGTTGCTAGGTAATTGAAGAATCAATTAATTTAAAACCTATTTCAATCTTTAATTTGAACTAATTAACAGTATGTTTTGTTGTGGTAGGTATTGGACTGAAGATGGAATTTGTTGGGCTAGAAATTCCAATGTTCATGACATTGATGATACGGCAATGGGCTTTAGGCTTTTAAGGCTACATGGGCATGAGGTTTCACCAGGTGATTTAATTGAAGTCCATTTTTTTTTTTTGTCCACTAAGTAAACACATGCTGATGTGATTAATTTGTTAATTTTACGTTGCAGACGCGTTTCGGTCTTTTCAGCGAGGCAAGGAGTTCTTCTGCTTCGCCGGGCAATCCAACCAGGCAGTCACCGGAATTTACAACCTTTTCCGGGCGTCGCAGGTATCATTCCCTGGAGAGAAGATCTTGGAAGAAGCCAGGGCATTTGCCTACAAGTTCTTAAGAGAAAAACAAGCTGCCAACAAACTTTTGGATAAATGGATTATAGCAAAGGACTTGCCAGGAGAGGTAATACATAATCTTCACTAAACATTAACTCTTCAAACATGGATATATAATTGTCTTTTAAGGCATTGTTTCAAACCTTTATTACTTCAATTAATTTTACATTAAAACTATACGTCTAGGGAACTAATATATAACAACTGAAATTTATGTGATGCCAAACTTAGGTGGGGTATGCCCTGGATGTTCCATGGTATGCTTGCCTACCTCGCATTGAGACAAGGTTCTACATAGAGCAATACGGTGGAGAAGATGACGTATGGATCGGAAAGACGCTCTACAGGTTATTTCATACTCGTATCGTATTGTAATGGTATTTTTCATCGATGGATACATCAATGAATTCAATCCTTGTGAACTTGAAAATGGATTCCCTGGTTTCTCAATTCAGGATGAATTACGTGAGCAATAACACTTTCCTTGAGCTTGCAAAGATGGACTACAACAAATGCCAAACAATGCATCAACTTGAATGGGTGGGCATCCAAAAGTAAGTATGCGCATGTGCAAAAAAGTCTCTAACTCGATCATTCAGAGTCAATCGGCTACAGGAATCAAACTCTTTCACTCTGCTCAATTTAATACATTTCATAACATATGCTTCCGTTCAAATCCTTCTTAATTAGCTATACAATACCACGGTTTCAAAAAAAAAAAAAAAAAAACAAACTATACAATGTCCATATATCTTCAAATTGTTCACTTTTTATAAATGCATGCATGGTGTGTAAATCTTTTAACAAAACATATTTTGCAAGTTCAATTAGCAATTTGCCTTTGGAGGTTTTATCTAGATTATAGCTTATATGGATATATTGAATAAATAGATTACATATTTACTTATATGGGTGTGTACTTGGGTGCATATCTCATTAGGTGGTACTTGCTTTGCAACTTGGGAGAGTTTGGGGTGAGCCAAAAATCACTACTTCAAACGTACTTTTTGGCGAGTGCAAACATATTTGAGGGTCACAGATCGACAGAGAGACTTGCTTGGACTAGAACGGCAGCCTTAGTGGAAGCAATTTCATTGTACTTCAACAATGTGGCCACCACAGTAGCGCAGAGAAGAGCCTTTGTTAATGACTTCATCAGAAACGACCAAAAAACGATCAAGAACAGTTTAAGGTAATTAAAAATTAATGGATTTCTCAAAAAAAAAAAAAAAAAGAAGTAAAAATTAATGAAAAATGCTACTATATATGACACCCCAGAGTGACGTGGCGTGCGGGCCCATATCCTTGGGAGCCATCTATGCACAACTCAATACCTGTATTTACGTGGGGCCCGCACACCATATCATCTGGGTATAATTTTGGGTGTGACTTTGGGGTGTCATCAGTCTAGGATCTTCCGTTGCATAAAAAAGTATAAAATAATGCATTTTTAAGCTTATTAGAAATATTAATTAGATTGTGCATTGAGGCTTATTAAAAGTTATATATTAATTATATGGACATTGCATATATGTATACGTAAAAAAAAAAATTATAAGTATGCCACATTTTAAGCATTTTTTAATGTTTATTATAAGTCTATAAAAAAGAGTTTTCAGCAAAATATATGATAAATGAGTCCTTTCTCAATCAAGTAATACCTACTTGAGATCTAGATTTCATATAATGGGCAATTCCAACATATATAATAGAATTACTATCAAAATAAAATTAAAATACGTTAAGTTAATTTAAATATTTTCAATAAGCTTATTGAAAAAAGTAAAGAGGAAGATGTTGCAATGATACCCCAAAGTCACATTAGGTTGACGTGGCTTGTAGACCTCATTTGAAAATGGATGTGGGTGCATAGCTTTCGGTGCATCACACTTGAGATGCATATTTCAAGGTGTGACAGACGGCTCCTAAAGGATGCCGATGAAGCATGTCAAGTCACCAAGCATGACTTAATTTAGAGTGTCATTATAGCATTTTCTAAAAATAAAAAATAAGTTTAACCCCACAATCAACAACTATCATCCATTAACTTACGTGGAACTCGAACTTGAATCGCACCTACCTTAGTGCGTCATATACTAAACTCATTAATTATATTCTTTTCCAAATGGGGATCTTAGATTAATAAAATAAATTAATTAAATAATCAGAGAAACCTAAAAAAAGTAATAATAATCAGAGAATATTCCCTCCTATAAAACAAACTACTGTATTTAATTTGTTGTTGCTACTAGTGTTGTTGTTGTGTTAATGATGTTGATTATAGTTTAAATTAAGTTGGATTAATCATGTTAAATATGTGTTTTAGGTGGTGGAGAAGCGAAAGGACATCAAGTGGACTCCTGAGTGCTCTGTCGGAGACCATAGATCATCTTTCCCTGGATGCCCTCGTGTCCCACTCCGCCGACATCCGCCACCACCTCCGGCACTCCGTATGTACTTTCTTTACTCCTTACATGCCCCTATATATATATATTCTCTCTCTACATCTTCTATAGCTAAGCTAGCTAGCTATTTCAATTCCCTCTCTATATATAAGACTATATATAATTATGGAAAATATATACTTGTGTAAACCCAACATGGGCACCCATGGAGCGCAACTATTGGCATCCCGTGATTTTCACATTATGATGTGGGCATGCATTGTGTTGTGTATCACAAGGATGACAATAAGTGTTTGTTGTTTCTACGTGTCTATTGTGGGTTACAATATATTAGGATCCTAGAATTATATTATAACTACTACCTAATTAACTCCTACGTGTCCGTTTGTGATGCACGTGGGTTTTGCTGATTGGGACTACTGAATTAGTGGGAGAGGTGGCTGCTGACGTGGGTTGATGGAGAGGAAGGCGGGGAAATAGGAGGAGAGGCGGAGCTGTTGGTGCGGACGGTGAGTTTGTCGGCCGGAAACTTGGCGGTGTGTACGTCTCATCCACAGTACCGCCGCCTCCTCTGTCTCACCAATGCAGTATGCCGTCGACTTCGCCGGATTCAACACCACCACCAAGTCCTTGACGAGGTACGTACTTGACTACAACTCCATAGCTCTACTTTAACATGTCTTGTCTTACAACTACCTTTAAAGGCTCTAATATGATCACTGTTAAGAATCTTAAGATGGATCTGTGTCTACTTAACTTAATCACCTTGAAAACATAGGAGAATAGGATTCTACTTTAAAAAGTCTTGGACATTATATGGAGATAAATGAGCACTTGTCGATCCTTGATTCCTTGTGGAGATAAATGAACACATCCTATATAATTTCCTAAACATGATTTTATAGTTCAGTTTAGGTTTATTTATTTATTTATTTATTTAAAGGAACGAGGCTTTATTTATTTTTTATTTTTTTTGGTTGGAACGAGACTTTATTTTATATAGCCAACATAATTGATATAGATGAACATGGCGAGAAGCAATTTTATAGTCTTGTTTTTGATATCCCTAAAAACATGATTTTAATGATGCATGCATGTGTGCTAGCTCTTTATATCATGTGGTTAGCTGTATCTCAAATCGTGTATTTTGATTCAAGAGACTTGTCACTTGTGCATGGTAGGATAGAATGAGTCCCACCTTCCTTAGTCAGTGTACTTGAATACTTCGAGTATTGAAAATATAACAATATGAAGAATCTTAGCGAGAGATTTTTGCCTATGTGATCTTTCTTTCTTTGAGTTCGTAATTAGTCAGAGCATGGCTTCAAATACTATGATATTAATCTAAAAAAAAATTACTTATTTTGCAAAATCTGAGATACATGCATACCACGTACGACACGTCGACACATAAATTAAGGGCCATATATAGAGAGCCTGTGCGCACTAGATGGCATTTTTGTTTTTCTTGGTTAGGATTGATAACACTTACGTTTGCTATATGCATGCCACAATGAGGTGGGAAGGTTTTTGCAATTCTTACCCTTATCTGAGATACATCCAAACCTTGTCCAGCCAAATATTATCTAATCTCTGCCTGCTGTACTTTGTTTTTGGATTTTGTTCAATATTGGGTGGCTTGTTCATTTTAGGAGAATGTAGAATCAGTGAACCCACACGAAAAAGTAAAATGTATAAAGTGGGCCCCAGGCCAAACAGGCTCGTCAGTTCTGCCCTTCACCTGAAGAATTACCATTTATGGGTCAAGTTAAAAACCAATTCCAATGTGGTTTGGTACCATATGCATTATGGACGAAAACATCCATTATATATCCCCAACGCACGTCTAAGCTTTGCCAATGTCTTTTTTTTGCCCTCACATGATCAATTTAAATTTATAATATATATTATATGTGTGTTTGTAAATAAATACCCGTCTATGTGTCTTAGTGTATGTATATGCATGTATTTTTTTTTTTATGACTCTGGAGATATCTCATGAGCTTCGCCCGACTAATCCCCTAAGGAAGGGTTGTAGCCTCCACCCAAATTAGTTTGGCCGTGACCCGTCAAAGTTTGACAAAAGCAAAGAATTGAACTTGAGACTGTGCGCCTACCACACAAATACACTTGTTACACAGTTATTAGAGTTCTTTAGATATACATCTAGGTGCGCCCACACATCTTTGAAGTTTGAAGTGCATTTCTATAATTTGAAAAACATGGATGCGACTTTTTTTTAATCAAATGGGCATTACTTAATTAATAATAAAGAAAAATCACAATAATAATGTTGATACATTGCACCAACTATTAATTTTGTTATGCATGTGTTATGTTAATTAGGAGGGAAAATTGAAGGCAAATAAAGAAATCATCAATGGAGATCAAGTAGGGTTTATCTTGGAAGCAGAAGTGGAGTCGGACATGCAAGAGTTGGTGCAATGCGTGCTACAAAGGTTTGATGGAATCGACCAAGAAATCAAGAAAACCTTCCTTACCGTGGCAAAGACCTTCTTCTACACTGCTTATTGCTCTCAAGAGACCATAAACCTTCACATTGCCAAAGTTCTCTTCGAGAGGGTACCAAATTAGAACTGTTAAGTTATGAGTATTATTTATTGATTAATGTAGTTCGACCGATTAGTAAACTTGTACATACAATAGAAAATCAAGAAAAATAAAGGAAGGGGTGCAAGGCAGCAGCTAGTTAGATTATAGTTACAATATGGCAATTTGAAGCTAGGTTGATAAACCAATATTGATATTAATAAAATGCTATTTTGTTAGCTAGCTATTTCTTTGGCTTCATGATCATGATCATCATAATTATGTGCACAATATATATATACATACATACATACAATAACAACAACAACAACAACAACAACAACAGAGCCTCAGTCCCAAATTAATTGGCAACTGAGCCTCAGTCCCAAATTAATTAGGGTCGACTATATGGATTGAACTGTTCTATTGTGCTCGGTTTAATGCAATTGATGGTGAGCTTTCCAAACCATTCAAATCTCTCCTAATCTATGCACCCAAGTTAACTTCGGTCTACTCCTACCTCGTCGAATTTTTTCAATTTAAGTCAAGTTTTCTAATAGGAGCATCTGTAGGCCTTCTTTGCAAGTAACCAAAACCACCGCAACCGCCCTTCCATAATCTTTGACTCAATTGGTGCTACTTTTAATTATATACACGTGCATTTTTTATTTTATTATTTTTTTTTCATGTGATGTGAATAGTACGTGTTGGAAAGAATCCAATGGCCTCACCAACTAATGGGTACGTAATCCAATGGTTTGGTATAGATTAATGGACGTAAAAGGGTGTTGATTTGAATCTTCAATGGGACATGTTTTTTTTAGTCTAGACCACCTGCTATTCGGGATTAACAAACTACTTCAGGATCGATTCAGATTGGCCCACTAAGGGATAAAGCTCTCCTAGTGGTGTTTACTGTGTTCGTGGAGTCTCGAATTCAAAATGTCAATTTAAGTCATTGGAATGCTGAACCACTCCAACACACCAGTTGTTGGTCAATAGAATATATTTAAGGGTAATGAGTTGGATCCTTCCTATCAAAAAAATATATATAGGTTTAATCTTAGGGAAAATAACATAATATATCGAGACGTTTTAAGTTTTTTATATATTTATCTTATGTTTTAGTTTTTGCAAATACATCTTAAGGTTTTAGGTGTTTTTAACAAATTTATAATCCTAACATTTCCATTTTTACAAATACATCCTAACATTTTAGTTTTTTTACAAATTTATCCTAAAATCTCCTCATTTCCAAATTTCCAACCTATAAATTGTAGCCGAGAACATGATAAATTAGAAGAAACTCTTCACATTTGCAACAACATAGTTAAAAGTAATCCTAAATTAACTCAAATTATTTATTCATAAGATACAACTTACACAATTTCAAAATGTGAGGATGCATTAGTAAAAATTGAAATCTTAGGATAAATTTGTGAAAAACCTTAAACGTTAATTATGATATATTATGCTATTTACACTACAAAAATTGCAAAACTAGCGACAGTATCCCCCGTTGCTAAGGTTGTACGACCCGTTGCTATATGGAAATAGCGACAGGACTGGCGATGAGGTGGCCTGTTGCTTAATGTCGCAGCAACAGGGTTAGAGACTTGCAACGAGGTCATGCTATTGTTTCCGCTCCCATCGCTATACCTCGTTGTTGATTTATTTTAATTCTTTTTTTTCAAAAAAAAATTACACCCCTGCCGGAGCACTGGCGAGCACAACACCAAAAACCCATTTCTTTAGATCTCTCACTCTTCTCACTCAAATGGGTTTCCTCCTTAGTTTCACTCCTCCTTTCCTACCTAGATCTCACTGCGTTCTTCTACTTCGACTACTCTGCCACCACCCTCCGCCACGTCACCGCCACCCCTATCAAATTTTTTTTTTAAAAATGAAAATCAACGTGTTTTCAATAATGCAATTATGGCTATAACGAAGAAGGATAAAGAGGAGGTGAAATGACGGATATGGGCATCGACGAGGTGGAAAATCTGGACAGAGAGTGAAGCGAGGTGGCAAATCTAGGCAGCGGCGAAGTGGTAGATCATCACAGAGAGGCAAGACAGAGAGAGGCAAGATGGAGAGGGCGGAGGATACAAAGAGAGTAAGGGAGGAGAGAGAGAGAGAGAGAGAGAGAGAGAGAGAGAGAAATAAAATTGAACGCTATAAATCACACCCTAACTATCCCTACTTATCCATACTTACCCATTTGTTCTCTTTCCTAATTCTTAGGTTGGTAATTTTGGAGCTTATTTAGGCAATAGTTTATATTTTTTTAATTATTTAAATATATTCTTTATAACGTTTCAAATCTTAAAAGTTAAGCTATACTAACCGTTTCTTTTTTTCTTTTTTTTTAAGTTGAACCATTTCTTCTTTTTTTCTTTTGTACATTATTCTCTTTCGCATGTACCTAGCTATTGGTGTTCTTCAAAACAAAGAAAAAACACCCATATCTCTATAATCTTGCGTTCAAAACATTCTTGAGCAAATCATTGTAGAAAAACATGTCCCCGTGCGATGTTCAAAGGTTGGATTCACTGTGTACCTCTCTCCAAGTCTTTTTTTTGGGTAGGAATGTCTGAAGTCTTCATATATCCTTCACAGTGAAATGCCATTTATATGGTTACTCTCTGGTATGTGTTATTTATATCAATAATCTCTATTTTTTTATTTTATTCTACAAGATTAATGTCTTATTTAAATATAGATTATAGATTCTAATGTGTTTTTTCACATATTGGGAATATATATCTTTCAACTCGTATTCATTATTGTCAATTTTCTACTTTTCACTTTGAATCTATTTTTTTTAATCAAAATTCTAACAACAAATGGATTGAATAAATAACATGAATTTGTTGAAAATCTCTGGTAAGCGTTATCTAAATCTATGATCTCCAGTTTTAATTTTATTCGACATTTTAAGTTTTTAGTATATATCCTTCACTGTCTCAACAAAATTTATTTGTACATTTGAAGTTTTCTTATGTCGCACTTTTCTACCATAATAATTTTTTTTTGAATTTTTTTTCAGCTGTTTTTTCTTGCTCTTTTCGACTTTTTGATAGCTATTTTATTTTTGATATCTTTATATTCAAATTCTTACCTTCAAGTTTTGATTATGATCACTTTTTTATATTTCTTTTCAGGAGTAAACAAAAATATTTTAGAAATGACATATATTGATTGACAATCTCTGGTATGCGTTGTTTAGATCAATTATTTCTCCTTTTTTTGGTTTATTCTACAAGATGTCAATTTGTTATATATCTTTTATTGTGGCAACAAAATTTTAATTAATTGTTTTTCAAAAAAAATATAGTTTCTATACAAAAAGTATTAAAATGGGGTTTCATCAATGTTTACATAAATTTTTTTCTTCTTTTTATCACTTTCTTTTTCTCATCAAATTAATTTCATTAGGATTATATTTTTAATGAGAAAATGTAAAAAGTTTTTAAACTTTCAAGACACATATTCCCTATTTTTTCTACAAAAAAATTTTTAGATGATTGTTTTTTACTTAAAATTTATTCGAGATTATGTAGCAAGATTATTTTTTAAAATTCTATCTCATTAAATTAATAATGTTTAACTAATGTAATGACACTTAGTCTTACCCTTGCGTGAAGTGCAGGATTTCAACTAGTTATAAATATTCATAAGTACACACGTGGATTGAAGATTTTATTATGATATTATAGTCATCAATGGATAGGATGTTGTTGAGCCTCTTATATGCTTTATTAATTTCTAAATTTTTTTTTTTGAGAAATCTAAAAATAAATGTTAGAATTATTGTTTTGAAAAAAAGAAAATGTTAAAGTTGAGGTTAATGGGAATATAATCCAGCAAGATCTAACAACAATAATTAATTTAGACTTGATTGATTGATATGTTGTAGTATATAGATGCAATGAAGCACTTGAAAGTTAGTGGATCAGTCATTACAATTTGGAGGAACATATATAGGCTTTGATAATTAATGGACCTAAACTGAAGTCAAAAGTATATATAAGTTATCATTTATAGCTTGAATTAACAAATTAGTGGAAGATGGACTTACATATATATACAACCATGAGAGCAATCAAAAATATCATAAAACTGGACTTTTCTAAGAAAGAGACATAATCGAACGCATGATGACCAGATTAAAGAAGTGATTCATGAACTAATTGCGTGGCCTTTATTGTATATTTGAAAATCTCATTGAACTTTTTTGTCCAGAAATGATTAAATTTGATGTCAATATCATATTCTGTATGATTGGAAAAGCTGAGTTTAGTTTAAACTAGCTAGCTATAATGATGATTAAAGCTTCACTTTACATGACTAATTGAAGTGCTTAACTTTTAGAGTACCAAGAACTCGAACATGTAAAGAGATGACTAGTCAATAAAATCCAGATAATTGATAATTAATTGGTAGGTTCAAAAATGTAAGTTATAGTAATCTTATTGCTTTTTTTTGACGAAAAGATATCCATTCATAAAAATTGCATACTATTACATCTGATTTAACAATAAAATTACATCAATAACAGCCTTTTCCCACATAATGGGATCAAAGTGACGTTGCGAAAAGTTTGCAAACTCATGTGCAACTTATACGCGTGTCGAATGTATCGAATTGACTATTTTTTTTTTACTTCTAAGCAACAATAATCTAAAAAACTAAAAAACATATGATTTATGCGACCTATATAAATCCCTAAATTAATAATCGATCAAGGTTGCCAAGCCCTCGACAGTTCAAACTTACACCATTCACGGCTCTTGACTTGTATGCTCCACGAATACTATTAGGCAATTATGCAGTTGTTGTATTTGTGTATTATGATTTATGATAGTTACCATAATTGTATGATTATAGCATTTATGTATAAGTTTATGTATATTCATTACTTCTCCACTGATTGTGTAACTTCCACACTGATTGTGTAAGTTAGTTATTTTTAAGTATATTATTTTGTACCGCTCCATAAATAAGAGCAACACATTGTATACAATTTGCCCTGTTTTACCTTAATCAATACAATTTCATATTACATTCACATGGTATCAAATCCCTAACCTCCTTGGTTAGTATTTTTCCTATGAGCACAATCGTTGTTTGTTATTTTGTCATGCCTGTTAATCTATCAATCTGTGCGAGATTGCAATCTACCCATCTCATATACCCGTCTCAGATTTACCTGTCCCGTCTGCCCGTTTCTCAATTCTGTCCGTGGTCACTTGGATCCGTTCGTCGTGATGTCTCCTCATCTTATTCGTTTGCAAACTCAAGTGGTTTCATTGTCATCATTTTGAATTTGAGGGGGAATATTAGGCAGCTATGCAGTTGTTATATTTGTGTATTATGATCTATGGTAGTTACCATATTTATATGATTATAGCATTTATGTATTAGTTTATATATATTCATAACTTCTCCACTGATTGTGTAACTTCTCCATTGATTGTGTAACTTTCCCACTGATTGTGTAAATCAATTATTTTCATGTATATTATTTTGTACCACTCTATAAATAAGAGCAACCCGTTGTATACAATTTGCCCTATTTTACCTTAATAAATACAATTTCATATTACATTCACAAGCACCGTCGATTCTCTTGTGAAAAGAACTTCAAATCTTCACAATAAAAAGAGGAAAAACTCAAACCTTCCTACAAGGAGAGGAAAATCACTTCCTTTTAGCAAAAGAAGAAAAGGATAAAAAGAGAGAAGAGGAAAGGGCCACCGGCATAGATTGGAGGAGCTGTCTCCGGCAGCCCCAAATCTAAAAAACCCGAAAACTCCGGGTTTTGAGCTATGTTTTTTGAAGAGAAAATGAGGTGAGAGATTGCTTTAATGTACCAGTAATGATTAAGTTTACAATACCTCGCGAAGATTGCAAACAAAAGAATTACATGGTTTTTCTTGAAGAAACATGGATTTTTTTTGATTGTCATGGATGTCTTAACCATTTTTCAACCAAAGAAAAATCAAAGAAATATAATGTTATAACCCAAGAAAAACCAAAGAAGTATAATGCATTGTCAAGAATCGAACCTATGACATCTGCCGCAGTTAAGTTAATTAGCATGATCTTTTCTTTACCACTGCACCACACCCTTATTAGTTAGTATTAGTTGTAAGACTCCTAACCACCTAAGAAAACGTTATATAATAAGATTTTTTCTTCTCCAAGGAGAATGTTCGCAAGCGACGGCTCCAAACCCTGAAAATTCTTGCTTTCATTATCTATTATGTGATTGTAGATCTTGAGCTACCGTCGTTCTTCTCTTTTCAGCGGCAGTGGTTAGAACTGTTCATAGGCTGAGCTTGAGTCTATTAGAGATGTTAGGATAGTCTAACATCGACTACTTAGAAAGAAAAATAAGGTTTATAAGTGTGAAGTGGACACTTCATCTTGCCTTGACATTTTGTAATGAACCCCACTTTTACACTTATGGCCCATACATAATATTAGTCACTACACTCTCCTCACCTTGGATTTGACCTCCTTATAATATAAAAATTGAACATAGTATCAAAACCAATGATTGGCTTAATAGCCCATTGTCCAAAGGCCTTGTAGGCATCCAACAAAAATGGTTGATTAATGCACTGTAATCAAGTCCTAGTTGGACTTGAGGGGGGAGTTGGAGATGTTGGGATAGTCCCACATCGACTACTTAGAAAGAAAAAGAAAGTTTATAAGTGTGGAGTGAACACTCCATCTTGCCTTGACATTTTGTATTGAAGCCCACTTCTACACTTATGGCCCGTACGTAATATTCGTCATCACACTCTCCTCACCTTGGATTGGACCTCCTTATAATATAAAAATTGAACAAGGTAGCCAAAGTGTTAGAAATAAAAATTTGTAATGATCTCAAATACTATCAACAAAACAAAATTATTATAAATTAACAATAGAACTGAATAAACAAATTAAAATGTAAGCGGAGGCTTGTGATAATGCAATTTTCTAAGATAGAATTTTCCTCACAATTTGATTATTAATCAACTTCAAAAGTTTGTCCTCCAAAATTCAACTAAAG
This sequence comes from Stephania japonica, assembly GCA_039657345.1. Lineage (NCBI taxonomy): Eukaryota > Viridiplantae > Streptophyta > Magnoliopsida > Ranunculales > Menispermaceae > Stephania > Stephania japonica. The sequence goes on along the minus strand of CM077557.1, from coordinate 67,643,869 downwards.
TGCTCTTCCAAACTCATAGATCACCAATTTTGAAGTCTGTCAAATTTTATTCATTTCTCTCTCACAAATAATGATTTCTTTTAAAAATTCGAAAATTCAGTGTCTAAGTTTTTGTTTGAGTATGACTTAAATAACTCTGAACAGTTGTTTCAAAGATCGAGACACATCTTTTGATTTTGAAAAAAAAATAACAGTTCAACCATTAACTAATTCAAATATTAAATTCGAAAACAAATTTAATTGTTAATTAACAAATCCGAAAATAAAAAAATTAATTAAAATTTTCTAGGTTGTTTGAAACCAATAAGCCAAGCCAAAGCCCAAGGCCCATCTTTGACTTTGAATATATATATATATATATGTGTGTGTGTGTGTGTGTGTGTGTGCACTCATATGCACCTATCAGGTTACTCACTCCAACACTTTGTCCCAAAACAAAGTAGGATGGGTTACTTTCACTTATAAAGTGTAAACAAGCTTTTTGGTTTTTCAATGTGAGACTAACATGATTTCTTTCAAACACAAGAACAACTCATTTGTTCCAACACTAAAAGCCTTGGCCAAAACCTAGCCCATGTAAAAAAATATAAAACAAATATGAAACCCAAGTCTGACCCATCAAGCTCACTAATATTTTTATTAATAGTAAAATAATTATATTTTTTATTGAATAATTATATATATATATATATTACCAAATAAATAAAACACAAAAGATGAACATAACATGTTGGTAAAGAACAATGCTTAATACAAATGACGATCTTGAATTTGAACCGTGCCTTCAACATATATTTTTAGAAAAAATATACACATTAATTGAGTGTTGAGCCGAGGTTGGGCTTTTTTTTATCAAAAAAAAGGCCTAGCCCAAACTTAATCAGGCTTAGGCCTAAGAAAACATTTCCAAGTTCTACCCATTAATTACAGGTTTTGGTGGGCCGAGTGGGTACCCAAGCTATGAACACTTCTAGCAGTGGCTCCAATCACTTCTTTTTTGTATTTTATTCATTCAATAAGCTACATATCTATTCAAATCTGTGAAGATTAGTTCGTACCATTCTTGTTGCAGTACACCTCTATCACCGATTGTTCGTAGATCATGTGCGGTTGCCAGATTGTTGATTTTCTTTAGATTTTTGTATGTAGTAAGTACTTTCCCTTATTATGGTTTTGTCTTCCTTTGTTGGAAGTTTTATGCTTTCTTCCATTTCTTGAAAGTTTTGTTTGTGGTTGTAGCAATGTTTGTGTACTGTCATATGTTCCAAATGTTTTTAGAATGCAATCTCTGATTATCACACTGTTTAAGTGTTACTGTTACATTCACAACCAAATTCATGATAGATAGATGTTCTTTTGAACAAATAGAATTAGTAAATTAATCTACTTGTATTATGGAAATTAATTATATAGTTGATCATGCAAGCCATTGATGATTAATGAAATCTATATTTTACTTCAAAAAGAATACTTCCTAATGCAAATGAATTACTTTTATGCTTTACTTGGATTGCCTACGCCCAAGCGATATAGGAGCTAGGGAGAGTGTGTATTGAGTGCGAGCTAGTTGAGGTTCAGGATGGAGGCTTCACTAAGATGTCAAGGTAAGATGGTATTGCCTCCAATCCAAACATATTACATTTTTTTGTATTTGAATACCGGATATGGGATTAATCTTAACATTAACAAATAATCTAATACGTGATAGATAATCTCTGTTCTTTTTTATTTTTGGTAGGAGATAATCTCTATTCTATATATGCTTCAGTAAATTTTTGCCATTTTAAAGCAAAAATAAGTGGGCACTCGCATGTAATTTCAGGAGAGACCATGTTAAAATTGTTCCCTGGTGATGAGGAGATGTTAATTTAATTTATTTTAATACCTAAAAAAACATCAACTTATTACCCTTAAATTTGTTGGAGACTCGAAAGTCGAATCTCCGACCTCTTAAATTAATAACCACATACTAATATCAAATTAATTGGCATAATATAAATACATTGATTCGCTAATTCTATTTGTTTTCTTATAAAAAAAGAAACTATGACTTGCGCATAATAAGGCTCGAACTCTCACCTTTTTACTCAAGTAAACCCAATATTTAAACAGTGAGTCATCCGCTTGGTTGTTAATCCTATTTGTTCAAAAAAATTGTCATCCATTTGGATGTGAATGCGACTATAAAATTGAAACAGTGTGATAATTTTATGAATTGCTCTCTACAAACATGTGAAATACATGAGAGTACAAAAATTACTAGAACCACACAAAAACAAAAGAAGAAAACTTAAGACTTCCAACAATAGAAAACATACAATGCAAAATCTCTAATAAGAGAAGGCAAACTAACTATCAAATGAAAAACTAAATAAAATATTAATCCAGCAGCCACACAAATACATGAACGATCATTAAGAGGGATTTATCACTACAAAAATGGAATCAATTTTTTTAGATATGAACATATTTGTAGTTTATTAAATAAATAGAATGAAAGAATAAAAGTATTTGGAACCACGTACTGCCGCTCTAAAGAGAAAATCAACAATAATTCAAAATCAAGAATCACAACAAAAAATCCAATTAAAAATTAAAGAACAATTCTAAACTTTTTGAAGCTCAATAATCATTAAGTTATTTTTTATAATTAATATTTTTAGGATTTTTTTTTATAATTAATATTTTTATAGAAAGATTTAAAAGAAAGAACCTTAATTTTTTTCTTGTATTGTTACATTAAAAAATAATTTTTAAATACAATGTCTATCTTTAATATATTATGTGCAAACCCAAGTCTGGATTGGTATAGTGAAGGTGAGGACGTTCCACGGGCAGTTGAACTCAGGTTTGAATCCTCCCACACACATCTTGCACCTAGAGGAGGGAGAGGAAGGAGATTAGTTAGGTATTATGTAAGTAGACCTGAATACCTCCTATTCTGCATGTCCTCCTAAATCGCAGGGGGCCACTCTAAAATTTATATATATATATATATATATATATATATATATATATATATATATATATATTATGTGCAAGTGCAAGTGCAAGTGCAACTGCATGTCCCTGGCAAAAGAAAGAGAAAAAGTGGCGTGCAGTGTGCGCCATAAACTTCCAAGTTCCAAACCTGCCAAACAGAAGCGGTTCAGCCGAGCCGAATCCATCCAAAACCACCCAACATTCCCAACCCGCTCGTACCGACTCCCTACACATTCCACGTGTGATTCCACCGCACATCCCGATAGCGATCACGAGAACGCGACACCATCCCGGGCACAGAGTGGTGTTACTCATGACGTCAACGCACGTGCGCATAAGTTCGTCGTTCTGTGGCGCACGGACTGTCACGTGGATTGGCGAGGCGACTAAGCAGACGACAACAAGGACAAATTGAACCTATGATTGTCAGGTTTTATAATTTATAACACTTTAATCAAATTTATATTTTGTAATAATACAGTCACTTGACTTTAAAAGTTGCAACGCTTAGTTACTAAACTTTATAAACTATAATATTAAAGTTAAAGTCATTCAGTGTCATTTTCATTTAAAGGTCAATCAAAAGTTCACACGTAACGCCTAATAACCCCTTCTCTTGCATAATGTTTAATGACTTTAAGCGCAATATCATGTATACACTTTTACTAAACCTCCAACTGAAAAGCCATGTAAATAAATTTTATATTACAAATTATAAAATTCAATTACTAATGTAGTATAAGTTACAAAATTGAGTCGTCAATGATCAATATATTACAAAGAAAAATACAAAAGTAACTATTTTAGACACTAACTTTAAACACTCACTCAGTCATATGTCATTTATTTCACTTCAAGATGTACACATACACATCTCGACGTATATTGCACAACATTCGACTAAGTCGGTACTCAAAATGACTATCTAAAGTGAGTTACTCTAGCAGTATTAGAGTATGGGATTGTGAATTGGAGGAGAATGTGTGCCACTTAGGATAGAATGTACATTGGTGTAAAAAATTATTCTCTAATTGGGAGGGAGTGGGGGTTGAGAATGTGGAGATGACGTGGCATAGAAAAAGATAGACAGTCTACGACACCCTCTATTTTTAGAGCATCTCCAATGAGACCATAGATTGGGGTAGAAATAAATCTACCTAAGATGCAATCCACATCCAACTCAAAAAGTGTTCTCCAATGAGACAATGAATTGTGAATGTCTATCCTACGTGGCAAGGAATCAAAGTGGAGGGTGTCTACTTCTAGAAATTGTGATCCATTACCACATCATCAATTATTTGTTACATAAAGTTAAAAAGTCACAATCCATGACTTAAATTCATATTATCAAGATCATTTTGAAATTTGAATGTTTATCTAATGCCACATAGGATAGACATCCTTCCCACATCCATGATAGGACACCAATCTATGATCTATACCCACATTATCATTGAAGATGCTCTTAAAGGGTGTAATAAACAGTGTCTACATTGTCAACTCATCAAAATAAAAAGTAAAACTGAAAATCACGCAACCCCTAAAAATAAAAGTAAAATAGCTGACAATAAAAAATAAATTTCGTTTCTTTTTCATTTTCTTTTTCTTCGTTTCTTGGTTCATATATATGTGGTGATAATTATAGGATTGCACCCTTTTTTTGAATTCCGATTGCACTCTTGATGTGTACTCATTAAGATAAAAATAAAGTTAAAAAAATTAGCGATCTGTTTTTTTATATTAAGACAACTTTTTTCAATTATGTTATGTGGCAGAGACATAAATAGGTAAAAGCACAACTGCTTCAAAAAAACACAATTGTTTTTTTCATTAAATATAAAAAACATTCCTATAATATAAAACTATATTATTAGCTTTTTTTTGGAGAACTATGCTATTACTTAATACTCTATGTTTATATATATTTTTAATTTATATGTTAATTATTCAATACTTGTTTATATTATTACCATCTCATCAATTGAAAGAGATAATTCACGTTGTGCATTAAAAAATATCTTTTAATTTTAATATCTATTTAAATTACATAAAATGTACATCCTTTTTCCTGCTGTTAACATGACAAAAATCTACAACTCCACAAAAATGTTCTTATAAAGTTGGATAACCGCCGTTCAAACACAGGTGTAATTTACCTCAGCAGACAGGGATGACGTAGAGACGAACGTGCAATTTTGTCGTTTTGTGAGTTTGGAGATTCCTGTATCTTGTACTGCTCCGGCTTTTGTCGTATTCGACAGTTGCTTTTCAAAGTGGGTTTGGCTTTGATGATGGTTCGGGCTTCGGATCATCAATATGACTATTTTGTGTTTTTTTTTTTTGGTAGAAAATTTTGTGTTTTTTAAAGTAAAAAGATGTTCAAATTAATCCAAAAAACGACATACATTTATTAAAGTCCATTTAACACACATCAAGACAAAAAATCAAGACAAAAATCAAGGGCGTAGATATTTATTAAAGCTTCATTCTATGTACTAAAATTTAACTAAACTCAAATTAGCTTAACTAAAACATAATCAATCTCATTTGCTTCCCTTCCACAAAAGAAACTATTTATAATAAGTTGTGATTCGACAAATTGTATTAAAAAGTTTTACCAGTCAAGTGCATAACTCACTAGTTTAACACACGAAGTTATTTGAGTAAGAGGTCGAGAATTTAAACCTCTAGTAGGCAAGTTGTGATTTTTTCTTATAAAAAAAATTATAAGAAAAAACGTACGAGTCTTGTAAAAAAATAACAAACCAAATGCTGAAACGTTTATTAATTTGCTTCTCAGGCACTAAACATTGATAACGAATCGACTTTAATTAATTAAAATGGAGTAAGTGAAAACATCTTATCTATGTCAACGTCCACAAATAATTTGAGATTATGATTTTTTATTGTAAATAAACAAAAGAATGGGTCAAGGGCATGTCATTGTGTACAAGGAGTCGAATCCATTTTATACAGCAATGGATGACAAATGTGGCTACTCGCCTTTGTTTCTTATCTTGTTTTTGCCTTGTTCCACTGCAGAATGATGCCTTATTCATTTCATATGGCATATTAAAACTTACCTATCAAATTTAAAGACTTTTGGTTTAGTTAAAGATGAGAAAATTATTAAAAATGTTATCCAACACAGGCTACAATCGTGTGATTGTTACCCTTCAATTTAGTGGGTCCATAGAATACTAACTCCGATATTGAAGGGCCTTCTCAAATTCAGAAAGTGTTCTCCCTCGTTTTAATTCATTCATTCCTTCATTTTGTTTGTTTTCACTTTAAGAAATAAACTTCTCATTAAAGCAATTGAACACGGGCCGGTAATGTTGGCTTTGTCATGGTAGCTCAATATACACACCCTATTGATCAACCAATATATGAGATCCGCGTACAATAATAGGGTGAAGTTTATAACCCGGTCGGGTTGCTAGGATAGTAAGGGCGAACTCGAGGTCGGCCAGATTTCATAATGACACTCCTTACTTTAACAACGGGGTTCGATTCCTACCCCTAGCAATCCCAATCGAACCACTGGAGTACACAACGGCGCCGACTGCATCAGGGCCCGTGAAACTAGTCGCAGTAAACAGGCTACGGACACCCACGGTCATTAAAAAAAAAAAAAAAAAGTGCCCTTCTCGACCTTGAGACTATCTACACTAACCTGTGGCTAATTAAGGGGTAAGACTTTGAGTTTATGAAACTTGAAAGATGACTAATTCTAATTCTTGGGGGGGTGGGGGGGTGGGCAACAGATAGGAAATCGCCACGACTCTTAATGGCACTGACTCTATCACAGTCAATATCAAAAAACTTTACTACCATCACCATCACCACACTATAGAGCTGCCCTTACCACATTTTCCACAACATTTCTTTGTTTTTTCTGCCAACATTTTCAATTTACCCTCCAAAAACATAGACCACCGTATGTGGTCCAGATCCAAAACAACAGAAATTATTTTCCTCAATTTCACTTTCTAATCTATTTTTATAGGTTGAATCAGAAAAGAGATTTTGAATCTCTGTCAATCAACCACATATCGCCTTTTAAGCTTTTTAACAGATCTAAGAACAGAACTATTCATAGATTATGAGCAAAATGTGAACTGAAAATCATACATATAGAGACATATGTACCTTTAATGTGTATGCTTAATGATGATACCATGCATGGCCGGCATCCTGCATGCCCACATAAAAAAAGGTACTAAGTCATCCACTCATGGTCTTATCCCTGCAAATCACAAAGATGAAGTTGTGCATGTGAAGAGAAGAGTAGGAGGGGTTGTGCAAATCATGAGAAGGGAGTGGAAATCTATGCAAGCTTTTCTACACCTTTTCATGGTCACCACTGAGTACTGACCACTCAAAAATATCATCACACTGTATATTATAAATGATCAGTGCCCATAATGACAACCCTATATATGATGCATCTTCAAAGAGAAACAAAAGAAGTAGATTCAGCACCATTTTAAGCTAGAATGTGTACCAGTTGTATGAGCATTGCAGCTCTTCATGTGGGCTTGTCCCTGTAACTCAAGTGGCCAACACCAAGACCCCACAGAAGTGTTTCTGATTCCCAATATTTCATCTCTCTGCTTTTGGCTAAACAAAATAAAATACTCACCTTGCTTTGTCTTCTACTTGTATGGGAGGTTTCAGGTTGTAGACTAGGACACTGTGGCATTCGGTCTGTCCTGTTAAAACATAAACCAACTGCCAACGGAAGGAAAAAAAAAAAGGCAAAAAAAGTAATAGTTTCATCATCAAAACCACATTTGCTATATACTGCACACATCAGTTGCTCAAGGAAAAAAGTTGAGATTTCATAAGCAAGCAAGAAAGATTAGGAAGAGTATACAAAGAAAGTTGAGTTGCTTTCGAAGGGGCAAAGGCAAATTGTTCAGATATTAAAAGCGTGATTTTGGTCTTTGACACTGTTATATGGTAGATAATGGAGTTAACCAAGTATTATTGCCTACACTAATGGTCCGAAATGCCAATGACGGCACTCCTCTAAAGTATAGTAATAGGCACTTCATCTAAAGAGTTTCCCTCTAATAATTTGGACCATTCTAAAGGATTTCAATCCGCGTAATCATTCATGAGCAATTCAAAGGGGATTTGAAGGTCCACGTGCCTGGGCACAAGGCACAGCATTTCACAGAAACTGAGTGAGTTTTCCCTTCAATTGTCAACCCCATCCTTTTCTAGCATGGGGTCATTGTTTTAAGGGAGTGATACAAGTTTTCGCAGAAAGTGAATTCAAAGTTTAGGATTGCACAATACTGAACTCTATAAGTGGATGACAAGCGTGAAAATGAAGATTCGAATCTACTTATGATTAGGATCCCACAAGAAAAATAAGTTGAGAAGTGCAAAGAACAGAAGACACGTTCTCAATCATCTACAGTATAGCATAGATGTACAGATGTGATTCCAAATCCAGATCCTGCAACTTCTTAAGCTATAGTTATGGACATTGACAAGGATGTTTCCTTTACAAGCAGCTCAAGAAGATCCCCAAGTTTGTACAGATTTTGGAAGTCAAAACACTCCGAGACCACATAATAAAAATCTAAGTCTAACATCCACTTTCAGTTCTTTCGCATCCCCAATTCCACCCATTGCTTCCATCAAAACTAAACACATTCAACTATATCGTCAACAGTCAGATGGCGCATTGAAAGATTTCTTCTTTTTCCTGATTGCGCTCATCGGTAGACTTCCCAATGACATACTAATTTGCTAACACATTCAACTGTTTAGTCAACACTCAGTAGTCAGAATGCACAATGACAGGCTTGTAATTATACTCTATTGGAATCATGAGCATATGCTATTATCCAATCATGATACTTCCAACAATCATCAGTAGACCTAAGTCCTAAGGGGTTTCTTAATCCCATGAATTCAAGCCAGGCTCCTGCCCCAGAGGTTGTATTACAAGGAAAGACTGCTGTTAATGGTACAAACATATCACAGACTGCTTAAATAGTTAAATGTACTTTGTTGTTAGCCTATAACCTGAAGAGTTTCTCTACCAGATTAATAATTATACTCTAAAGACATGTTTATTTGTATGTATATGACCCTAGGAAACCTGTCACTACTAAGGGAAATGCATGTTTAACTACAACTCAGTATTACACTCCACTCTTTTCTTTTTCCCAAATTAGTGAAATTCAGATCTACATTGGTTTGTGAGGGCATAAAGTCTGTTGCGTTGCAAAAGCATGTCGTCCAAAACTAGAACCAGGGCATAGAACTTTGTGGTTTGTTGACTATGTCAACTGTATGGTATCTGGCAAATTCATATTTTCAACTAATAAAATGATGAATTGAATAACTTTAACCAAGTTATCCAATTGAGGTCCAACTAGTGATACACTAATAATAGCCCAAATTTTACTGGTTGCAAAAGCTGGGTACTTTTTTTTTTATCAGTTCTAATTGCGTAGAATGTCACCCAAGATTGAGAAATGAAGAGGCAAAAAAGTGCCTAGTGGACCTAGAGAAATAAGAGGGTAAAGCATGAAGAAAGGATGTCGATAACAATTGAGACTTCCAAAATACTTTAACAAGAGAAAACTAAATACTACTAAAAAAGCTGCTAAGAGAGAACTTGCCTCAAAATGAGAAATGAGAACAGGGAATAAACTAAATTCTCTTCCAAGGGAAGACAACAGTTTGCTAACTAGTTTGCAACACCATTGCTTCTCAATAAAAGTTCTAAGCTTTGCTAAACCTCTTTAAGTATACTAATACTTTGAGAGACAATTGGCATAGTGGACCAAGAGATCTTAGAAAAGATAATCACACAACAAAAATAATCTTGAATCAAAAGTAATCTGAGAACAGATTACCAAAAAAAGTAAACTGGTAACTCAACTTAATAGAAAGGCTCAGAACAGAAAAAGTTCTCAAGAACCCAAAAAAGCCCATACAATAAAGACAGGCTTTTGGGAGTTATCTGTATATCCAAAGAAGGAAAACCTTGGTCAACAAGAATTATGCCCCCACATCTCAATAGTCATTGAGGTCCATAATAAAACACTAAAAAGGAACAAACTTGATTCATAATTTAATTTAATTCAATTCTCAACAATAGAAATACAACATTTGAAATAAATATTTTCTTGCACACAAGGAATAATTGAAGCCAAATAAATGAGAAAATATATTGAAAAAGCTAAGTTAATCATACTCCAGCTCATCGGGAGTAACAGGTCTCTTAAGAGGAATGATTGATTTTTTTTCAACATCTCGAGATAGAGCTTTTCTCATATCTGCAAATGACACGTGTCATGTGTGAAGGATAAGAAAAGAATTATACAAGTTGAGGAAAAGAACAAAGAGATTCAGAAAAACTTAAGACTTACCTAACCCATCTTCCTCTCCAGAATAATACCGCAAAACTCGTCTGTAGATTACATATCCAAGCTGGCAGAGAGGGAAGGAAAGATAATGTAAGAATGCTGATTTCTTAAAACAAATACCAAAGATACGAAGTAAAATCGATATAGCAGACACACCAACAATGGAAGATCTTAACCTAAGTTGCACTGAGTATTTACTTTCCCAACATCCAAATTGCAAATCCCTCGCTATAAAAACATTGCACATATTCCAAACGGACACGACGATAAATGTAGTTATATCCAACAAGGCCCTTCTTCACTTTAACCAACTATTTGACGGCAATAATTCTAGCGCAAAGATAGTTTATCCACAAATTACACAATATAAAGCACTGGAAAGGTACAGAATATATTTTGATTCAAAACCAGAAAATGGAAAACCAGACCTTTTCATACATCTTTATGGCTGGCATGTTGGAAGCCCTCACAAAGAGATCCACAAAGTAAGCCTTATCACTGCCAAAGGAAAGATATATGTTACTGATGAAAAAACAAATACAGCATCTAGGGCATAAAAGAAGTAAAAAACATAGTGATTAATAAATTGGCATAGCAAATTCTCGACTGATAGCTTTAAAAAGAAATATATCAGCTTTTCTTGTAGATTAATCTTGCTATCAATGATAATGGACTGGGCTAAAACCACCATCCAACTATTGATATAACTAGCTACTATTCTAAATGAGTTGTTAAGGTTTAATTTGACAGTTTTTTTTTTTATTCCACCTAAACCATAGAATAAACAAGATGCCCAGTAAATTGTCATATTGAGTCAGCCTTTTTTTAGTAATTCAGTAATTTTTTTGGTTACAAATTCAGTAATTATTTTAAATGTAGATTAAGTGCATAAATACTAGATACCCTACAATCTATGAGTTCTGTCAACTGTTAGATTTTTTACCTGTCAAATTAAGTTTATAGACCAATACAACCGATTTTGTTAAAAAGAAAACATAAAATTATTTTAAAAAATAATATTAAAATAAACGTAACTAAAAAAAGGAAAATCAAAAGAAATTTGTACAGGTGGAATATTTATCAGAATTACTATTTGACCAAATAGACAAAAATATCCTGACATTTGCACCTTTTGGCAAAAAAAATCTGGACATTGAACTTTGGCAAATTGAGCAAAGTGGAAGATTTCGATCCATGTAGCCAACAACCCTAACTAATTGAGGCTAGTTGTCGTATTTGAACTTTGGCAAATAAATATAAACATTTTGTTTAGGGAGTGAATTGTATTTTATGATGCCAGTCAATTATCTATTTTGCCTCATTTGTGGACACATTGGACACCAAAGGATAAAATTTAATAATTTATTACTCCGTGAGCAACAAGTTTAACAAGGTTCAACATGTTCGCTGATGCGGCAAAAAATTGATTTTGCAGTACCATAAGATACAACTTTCTATCAAAACAAAAAAGTTCGAATTTATTTTCCAAGGTTTAAACTTCAAAGGATAGGATATACTTGCCAAAAGGTTAAGGATATTTTTGCTTATTACAGTGTACTATTTTCATGACATCAATTTTCATGGCTAGAGAATTATATTGTGTAGCTAACAAATTTGATCATTTATTACCTTCAAAATATCTGCATTTAAAATGTTTAAACAATCTTTCATTGATTTTGAAGACTCTAAGATTCTCAGTAAATGAAATTTAGAAGCAAAACAAATTTTAAGCATTGATACTGATACAACTTTTTCCAATCATTATCAATGGGATTGGATTAGAGATTGTAAAGCTTCTATCTCACAAATTGTTAGCTTTTAAAAAAGAAAAGAAAGGGGGAGGTTCTATCATAAAATTTGATCGTAGGAGTGCTTCAACAAGATGGCATTAGCAAGTACTAATGAGTAGCAACTACTGATATACTTCAAATGTTAATTCATGTTTCACATAAAGGGTATTTTTTTTGGGTTTTGCAACAATATATAACATCAATTATTAGAAGATTATGAATTTGTCATGTTCCTTTTGTCTGATAAGAAAAATCTGCTTAAAGAGTCGATATTTTTATTTGTTGAGTGATTTCAAATATTCAATTACACTATTATTTTGACTTTCGTAGAATCTATAATGCTTTTCGTCCAAGTTGAAAGGAATTTGAACAAGCATGATAATCCACTATTGAGTGCACTATTACCCAAAGTTTAAAGGTCGAAGCATGCAATAGAGACAATACATTTGATTCATTTCTTCATTATGAAGAATTTAACATACATCAAACTTACATCTTGTCACTGATGTCCTCCAGCATGTTCATGAGTTTCTTGGCTAGTTGCTGCCTCCTGTAGTCTGGAGCAACCGTCACTGCCGTGACATGGCCATGCCAAGATTCACCTTGCCCTTCAACCTTTCCCATTACTGAAGGAAATTGGAAGTTTAAAATTATGACAGGAAGACAACAATGATCATGGTGCTATGTACAGTTAGATCAAAGATGTTTTTATTTCTCTAAACAATAACAAGCTGATTCATCAATGAAAACAATGAAAAAATTAGGCAGCAGCTAAACGGACCCCAGTTTTGAATTTTTACTTCATGTACCCCACTTTTTACTTAGTTTACCCCATTTTTATTTTTAAAATTCTAAAAATACCCTTGCTCACCCCATTACCCATACTCCACTTTTGAAGAAGTGTCGCCCGCAGGTTTCGAACGAACCGAGATGACACCGCTGAACACATGGCTGACACCTCTCAGAGGTTTCGGACACAAAGGGCCGATACCTTTTTAGAAGTCTCGACCGACTCCAACCGATAATGCGAAGATAACTCGGTCTCAGTAGGTGACGGAGGAATCCAACCAAAACCTCTTTAGAGGTGTCGGCCCTGTGTGTCCGAAACCTCTTTAAAGGTGTCGACTCTGTGTGACCGACACCTCCTCAGAGGTTTCAGCCCTGTAAGTCCGAAACCTACGGACGACCAAAATGAACAAAAAACTTCAAAACTCCCGAAAAATACATGAAAATGGTCAAAAAAATAGTGGGTTTTGCTCGGAATTGCTTAATATTTTCGATTCCATCGAAGCTTTATACCCAAAATGCAAGATTCAAGCTTCAAATCGAAGCCCTAAACCCAAAAGCAAATTCACAAACAAAACGACTCAAAAGAAAAAAAAAACCTAAAAAAACCTCGAAATCGAAACTTAAAGAGATGATGAATGCACCCACGGCGTCGAATCCATGTGGTTTTGCTCGGATTTCGTCGAATTTGAGTTGTTGATGAGTGCGATTTGAGAGAGAGGTGAGTGGGGTATGGGTGTGTAAAAACCCTTTTATATATAGGGGTAGTTAGGTAATTTCACAAAACTGAGGTCCTTTTAGCCGCTGTCAAAAATTATAACTCATTTGCAACAAAAGCAGCTAAAATCAGATATAATAATAAATCATACAACACACAGCACACAAACAAAAAGCAGAACCACTCTTAAAAGTACTTTCAACACACTCCAGTCCTTGCATGTGCACCAGTTACAAGTTTATCAATAAAAATCTATTAAAAATAGATTATTTTTCTTAAGAAAAAAAAAAAGCAACACCTCCATAACTCACCAGGAAAAAAGGTGTATCCTTCTTAGAACCTTTTCCGCAATTACTCTTTTGATGAAAACAAAAGAAGAAAAAAAAAAAAAAAAAAAAAGGGGAAATTGACTGGTGGGGCAAATCTTGCCATTGTATACCTTCATAACTCACCAGGAAAAAAGGTGTATCCTTCGTAATACCTTTTCTGCAATGACTCTTTTGATGTAAACAAAAGAAGAAAAAAAAAAAAAAAAAAACTGAAATTGACTAGTGGGGCAAATCCTGCCACTGTATACCTTCATAACTAATTTCAAGAAGAGTTAATAATTTCAAAGCTACTGTTTTTCAAACTTACAATCCTCCTTCAAAGTACTCATTTTTCTTCTTTCTCATAGTTAGGACTTAGGAGTCCAATTATGCGGCTGGTTCTATTTCTTTGCACCTACATTGAGCATAAGTTAGATTTTCCTTTTTTTTCTTTTCTTGGAGGTGTTCCAGCTTGATATCTGGTACAAATTTCCCCGACTAATCCTAACTGGCCTTTTTATAGGGCTCATAAGGAGGTGAACTTCCAACAAATTTTTTTTCTCATCGCAAATGCTCAAACTAAAGACCTCTAGTATAGGGTATTGAGTTCTAACCACTCAACCTAAACACTATTTGGCAAGGTTTCACTTTTCAGTTGGTTCTTTCTTTTTTAGTTAGCAAGGTTCCACTTGTTTCATCAAACAAAATAAATAAATAAAAATGTTGCATATTGCTTCTGCTATTTAAGCATTGGCCCAGGAGCAACCAAGTTTTGAATTTATTTCTTGCTAAAGGGCAAGTTTGGTTTTTTTTTTCTTTCTCGCTCTGCCTTCACCCTTTCTGTTTTCTATTCTTCATACTGCTGCATACTAGAATGTGTATCCTTAAAATTGGCAATCAGCATGACCCTTAATTGATCACAACGCAGTTGTATTATTTTTTTTTTTCCCCTAGACTATAATTTTGACTTCTTCTCTTGTTTTGATAAGAGTCACAAAATTCTATTGCTTTGATGTACCACTGACCAATACACACAGCATTATCCAGATAAGGCCAATGCAGCCAATTTCAAATATCTACTATTAATGTTATCACAGTTTCTACTGCCTCGTACACAAGATTGTTGACACCATGATCCTATGCAGAATGATAGGAATATAACTCATAAGATCATGTTGATTATAACAATACTGGAGAATTAAACTGTAGAAAAACAATGTAAACTAAATGCTGCTAAGAACTATGGATAGAGAACTTTCATGATATATCCAAACACTAATAATATATAACTATAATTTTAGCATGTTTCTGGCTATGAGACAATTACAGCAATACCCAATTCCTGTGATACAACGATAATAATAATGACACAAAACATATAGTAGAGAAGAAAACCAAGTATCTAATTTTATCCATCTTTTATCAAGTTCTTGTTTTGACGAAGTAAGGATACCTAAATATCAAAATAAAGTTATGATACCAGTATTCAAAAGTAAGTTGTAATAGAATTGCAGATACAGAAGAATGAACTCACTTTCAATTGTTTTGTCAGCTTCCTAAGTCATTTCAATGGAGTTACTTAATAACTGCAGCTATGAGTTTCCAAATATGTATAGTCTTCGTTTGATTTGGACAACCAAACTAGAATGTATTTATATTTTACTCTATTTTTTTAAAAAGAAAGAAAATATAAAAAAAATCAGAAGATTCAAATGCCAACAAACACCCTTCCTTAATATTTGTGTCAATTGGTGCTACTACTTTTCTTTGAATTTTTGTATTTCTTATTCAATCTTTACGAGTTTTACTACGCATCCACCTAAGCATCTTCATTTCTGCTACATTCATTTTATGTAATTGTTGTTGCTTTACCGTCCAACATTCATGTATGGTAGGAACAATTCGATAACAGATCACACCTGTTGCACTCCTCCATTTCTTCTATCCATCTTGAATTCTATGTGACATCATTCTCAATATTGCCATCATTTTGTATGATTCTATTACCCTAATAAAAAAAGCCTTAAACGGTTATTTCATCGTCGAAGCGCATCATGTGAAAATCACGTGTTGATTTGTGTCGATTCACATGCGGGAATTGGTATATTGGCCTCGATTCGAATCGCTTTTCGGCTCTCGATTTTCTATTTCCTCTCTTTGCCTCTCCTCCAACACCCACTCGCGATGAGGTCGTTGTTTCTCACGCTCACGCTCTCCTTCAGTTTTGCCCTTTTCAATCCTTGTCAACGCTTAACTCTCACTTGCATTATGAGTTCTCTTTTCTCTCCGTCCTCCTCTTCAGCCTGATTCTGCCCTAGAAGGTCTTTGAGAGTTTTTCATGGGTTGATACACCAGATTGCGTTAGAACAGGGAAGTCTACATCAACGAATGAGAAACCAATTGACAACAACAATGCCTACGAGATCACTTTCGACTAGAGTTTTCAATACCCTTTTTGTCAATTTTTCAATTGATCAGTTCAATTGGTTTTTTGGTTTTAGGGGGAATTCAATTTTACACATAGTTCTTCAATTTGAGTACCTAATTTGAAGGTTTAGGGTTAATCTGAAAAATTTTGGGTTTTTGCTTGAAATTGGAACCAACATGCTTGTTTGGTGTGTTTTACTAAGCAAAACTTGGATCTTTAAAGTAAAAAAATTGGAACTTAATTCATGCCATGTGGAATTGAATCAATCGTTGTTTTTGTTTCTGAATTTGGTTGATTTTGTGGAATCTCGCAGTGAAGTATTACCAAAACTAAAGAAACTTCTTTACTCTAGATGTATGAAAGGCCTGGCTGCAGGTATGCTAACATAGATACAATTTAGAATGCTTTTGATTTTACAATCATGTTGTCTTTAGTATGACACCAGACAGTAATAGGTGAATTCCTTTTGCTTTTGATTTTACAATCATGGCTAGGGTTTTCTTTTTTATAATATGTTGTTTACCACTCTTCAATAACTGTACTCAAAAGCCTAAAGGTGATTGGTTGTTGCAATGGGCGGATTTTTTTTGTTGGAATGGCAGTCCCTGACTTATTCTTAATTAGAACTGTTGTTTTTTTTTTAACACTTCATAAATTGTGAGCTTAATTGCTGTTTGGTCTTTGTGATGCAGTAAAGGGTTTTCTAGTGCTTCAGTGAAGTGTCATGGTTGCCAACGTTCGGGCACCAAGGTCTCAATGAGTGCAAGGGTGAGAAAGTTGTTCAAGAAAAGAAGTTTTTGGAAGTTATTTTCAAGAAGAGTATGCAAAAGGGTCAGAAGGTTACATTCCCTAAAGAAGCTGAAAAAGTTGTATGTCATTCTTCTTGAAAACTTTTGCTTACTTTGGAGTGTCGATGATACTGATTGTTGTGGTAATCTAATGCAAAAGGGTCAGAAGGTTCATCCCCATAGCGTTTGTACTTCAACTGAAGGGCAATCCAAAGTTCAAGAGAAAGGTTATGATTGTTGTGGTTTGTCTACTAATAGCTACAACAAGAACTACAAAAACGTTGGGATAACTATTCTTCTTCCTATTCTTCTTTCTACAAGTATGTACTCTCTCTATAGGAAATCATTATTTTTATTTACTTTTTTGCTAAGGATCTTAGTTGGCATGGGTGTTCGTGAGAAAAATTTAAACATCAAGGATATACATATATATATATATAGGGCACTTCTATCATGGGAACCAAATATATACTCATGCTATGGGTACACTATTTAGAACCATTGGATTCAAATCTAACACATTAATCGATGCGATATAAATGCATTATGCATTTAATGCACAACACATTTTGAAGGGTTCCCATGGCATGGGTATATATTTGGTCTCCATTATAGAATTTCCCATATATATATAATAAGCACCAATATTTAAGTTTTCCTTCGTCACATGAAATCCCCAATTTACCCATTCAATTTTCGTGTTCTCCATATGTGAAATCCCCAATTTCGATCGTTCCCAATTTTTTTCTTTTTTTTTCATCTCTTGTTCGTAAAAATTGGAAACTTTCCATTTCCTCTTCGTTGAGTTTCTTCTCAACATACTCTGTGCGTTCACGCTCTCCACCTATTCTGCTTCCGTCGTTCTCTCTCTCTATGTGCTCTGCGCTCCTTCGAAATCAACTCTCTACACTCCCTTCGCTCGGGTTCTGGAGTAAAGTAATCGATTGGCTAGTGCAGGTTTTTGATTTGTTTCTCCTCTGTTTAGAATCGATTGACTTCAAATTGGTTTGGTAATGGATTTTTGTTGGTTTGGTTGTCGGTGTTATGTTTGTGTTCTATATTTTTATTTTTTTAATTTTTTTGTCTCAATCAATTATGTAGTTATTTAGTTTTAGTTTGTAGGTTTGGTTGGCCGCTAAAGCATATATCTAGGTCTATTCTTTAATCTATATTGTTAGGTCTATTCTTTAATCTATATTGTTTGAATGCTTCAATTTGGTCACTGCAAGTTATGTTTGATCATCCTTATTTGGTTTATAAAGTTTAAATAGGGCTTCCACATGTTCAACTGTATATTTTGTTATTGTAGAAGTTGTACAAGATGTGGGTATTGAACAATGTTAGAGTGGCAATTGGATAGAAATGGCTGGCACTTAATCCTCCTTAAAAGAAAGTTGTGCAACCTTTTATGTTCACGTGTGCATAGAAATATACTTGATTGAGTTGGACATAATTCATGTGTGAATTAATCCTAATACTCGAGAATGACACATTTTTGGCACTTGCAATATTGGGTAGTGTTTAGCAGCTTTAATTAACCGAAAACAGTGATGTCACAGATTTTAATGCATATTCAATTGATTTCCTTTTTGATAATTCATGCTAACTTGAGTTCCAATATTTATTTATTTTTTATCTATTGCAGATCAACTTATATAACTTTGTTCCATTGAGTTGACATTAATTGTAGAATGATGAAATCAATTACGATGTCAATTACCCAATTTTACACTTATTGGGTTGATACTCAATTTTTAATGAATGGATTGCGAATAACAAATCCGCAATGTTTATTTGGCAAATGTTTTTAGCGTGGAGTGCCAGCTTCAATGTATTATTTAGGAGTTAGCACGTTAAAGTTGAGTTCCTTTTCTTTTGCTTTATTTGGTTTGACTATAAATGCATTGAAATCATAGTTCTTAAATTGTTTTGTAGCAATTTTCTTCTTCTCTAAATTTTTTATTTGTTTGAAGGCACTTTCCTACATAGACCCCCAAATGGTTTAGTTAGAAATTTATCTGTGTTCAGTAATATTTTGAGTACAAGTGAAATTCTTTTTTCATAGATTGTTAATTTTTTGCTCACATTTCTCGTTGAAGCAAAGGTGCACCTTCAAGAGCAATTCAACAGTGTACTGATCATGTTTGTTGAAAGACTAAGCTTTCTTCTTTCGCAGAAGGAAAATGGACTGATCGCATAGCAGAAATCTTCCATAAGGTTCTCCCCACCTGGAATGACTTCTGAAAGTCACTTCCTTTTAAGTAAAGGAAGTGAGATAACGTGAATAATTGCAGTAAACTTGTTCTTATCAAATGGTTTGCTCAACTACATCTTATTGCATGTGGAGTGGTTTTTTCTAATAAATGAACACTCTTTTGTTGGTCCATTTTATATATATATTTGTAAATCAGAATGTTCTTAGCTTATCTCTAAATAAAATTAAAGTAGATGACTAAAATCATCAAAAAAGATATATTCGATTCACATGCAATTATTCTTAATCTATAGCCGCCATATCAATTATCAGACGTACTTGTTTCCTTAACACCATTGCATACAACATCTCATGTTTTCTTAATTGCTATATATGATGCTATGTATATAAGCTGATTTGGCACATTATTGTTTAGTTGATTGTTTTATATTTTACTCATAGAAGTTCCACAAAATTAAGTATATTCTTTCTCTAACTTCAACAAATTGATCAAAATGAAGGGCACATGAAAATTTCATAATTAATATGACTCTTCGCGTAGGTTTTTTGAATATTAAGATAAGAGTTAAACTGATTTCAGTTTGAGGTGATCAGTCTACAGCTAAAAAATTGAATTTGTAAAAAGCCCTTGTAAAGATATTAACACTTCAAGAAAAAAATATCAATCAATATATCTTCGCTTCTTATCTTGAATTATTGACATAGAAATGGAAAATTACAAACTTTATTACCAGAATTGACACTTTAGTCAGGGTGAAACTTCTTTCTTGGTCTCAACATTTTTACAATTATAATTCTTGTTTAGTAAGATTTTCTTTTTGGTAGAAATTATTAGTAAGATTATATAAATCCAAAAAAAGCAAAAAGATATGCTTAATTTATTGCATCATAATGCCTTAGAATTAATTTTTCAGCATCGGAGGCAATTGATATATAATAAGATTTTGTTTCAAAAACAAAAAGATGGGGCAAAAAATAGTCAAATGACAACTATTATATTACCAAGTATAATTCAAATTTATGTAAAGCATGCGCATTTTTTTAAAATAACAAATAGTTTATTCATTTTTTATAATACTTAAGTTTTATATACAATTTTACATTTATAAACAAATAGTTAGAATTGGATACCTGCGAGCTCAGCAAGTGGGGTTAATCGTGCGTAGCACGTACCAAAAACTAGTGATCCTAGGTATTTAAAGTGGTTTGCCTTAGGAACTTACACTTCCCCTGATTTTACCACTCCATCATCTCGATGTATAGTATTTATAAACTCAAAATGCATGTATTTAGTCTTCATCCTACTCAACTTAAAGCCTTTAGATTCTAATGTATTCCACCAAAGTTCTAATTTCCTATTCACTCCATCTCTTGCTTCGTCCACTAAGACAATATCATCTATAAATAACATACACCATGGTATATCCTCTTGAATACGCCTAATTAGTTCATCCATAACTAGAGTAAAAAGATATGGGCTTAAAAACGATTCTTGATGTAGTCTTGTTGTAACGGAAAATTCTTTTGCAGTTCCTCCAAATGTTTTTATACTCGTTACCACTTCCTCATACATATCCTTAATAATGTTTATTGATCTAACATGCACTCCTTTATATTCTAGAACCCACCAAAGAACAACTCTATGAACTATATCATATGATTTTTCTAAATCTATAAATATCATATGAAGATATATTTTTTTTCTTTTCTCTATACTTTTCCATTAATCTTCTTACAAGAAAAATCGCCTCCATAGTTGACCTTCCAGGCATGAAGCCAAATTGATTCTCTAATATTGTTGTTTCTCTTCTCATAGCCTATTGGTCAATTATCCTCTCCTAAAGTTTCGTATGACTATGACTCATAAGTTTAATTCTTCAATAGTTTGAACAACTTTGAATGTCTCCTTTGTTTTTGAAGATTGGTAGGACGTGCTTCTTCTCCAATCTATTAGCATTCATTTTTTAATTTGAAATTTTGCTGAAAAGTTTTGTTAACCAAGTCAATCTAATTTCTCCTAAGCATTGCCAAACCTTTACGGGTATTCACCTGGGCCACATGTTTTTCCTATTTTCATCTTTTTCAATGCCTCTTTAAATTCAGGAATCCCAATATTGTGTGTATGGTTTACATGTTTTTCTTGGAGTGAGTATTCATTTATTATGATATCGGTTTGGTCATCATTAAATAAACAATCGAAGTAGCTTTTCTATCTCTCCTTAATATCATCTTCGCGCGTTAAAACATTTTAATTTTCATCCTTAATACATCAAACATGACTTGGGTCTTGTTTCTTTTATCTTTTAATTGGCTAGCCTATAAATATATTTTTCGTCATCTCTATCACTTAACTTTGTATATAGATCTTCCATGAAACTTGTTTTAGCTTGACTAACTACTTTTTTAGCTTGTTTTCTAGCTTCTCTATATTGATTATACGCATCTTCATTTAGACACTTCTGGCCTATTTGGTTCAAGAATTACTAAATATTTCCACATTTGCTTGCCTAAGACTAGTCGTATCTTAGCTAATCCTTTGTTTGCCTCTACACAAATTGTGTTAGGCTAGATTTTTTGTTGGACTGTTATGCCCCTTCCACATCATCTTCATCTTTTTCTTTAGATAGGGAGAGGGTAAAGTTGTATTTTTTGACCTTTTGAGTTGGACTTACCTAAAGATAGGGAAGGGGTCTCTTATGGTAAGGAGTTTGAGTGTTTAGGTAAGACAGTGCTAGCTAACACTCGAACCAAACACCAATCTTAAATTTAAGCCAAGGCTTAGTCATGCTAGCACTTGAAGCAAATGTGCCATTAGATCTTTTCTCATACATCTCTCTTTTGATCTTAATTGCTCTTTGAACATCTTTATTCCACCACCACGTTTCCTTCTTTGGTGGTCCCAAGCCTTTAGATATTATACCCAAAGTTGTCAAATCGGAATCGAATCGTAAAATCGGTTATGGCGTATTTTGAATCGAATCGTAAATCGTAAGAATTTTTTGGATTTCTTAATAATGTATTTAAATATTTTTAAATATATGTCTAAATTTAAAATTTATGTTTTACAAGTAAAAAAAAAGACTATTTGAACAAAAAAAGTAAAAAAAATAAAAATAAAAAAGGGACTCCATGTATTAGTGTGGTGTGGTGGTGGGGTAGTATGTGTTTGTGTGTCTATGTATAGAGTTGTAGCAAACACATAAGATGTTACCGATGGCCACAATCTTAATTTGGCAACATGTAGTGGTGGGGCCCATAGTAGAGATAAGGATTGTCTCCTTTTAATGTGAAAAGAAGATGATGTTCTTTGAAAAAAAATAGAGAAGATGTCGTTGAACAATCTGCTACTTCTCTCTCGACAATTCTCACCAACTCTCGACGAGTCTCTTGTCTCTCTCAGCAACTACCTCCTCGTCTCTCTCGGCAAAATCAGGTTCTTTCACTCCTTTCCCCTTTCTCTACAACTTTTTATCCCCCTTCTCCTCTCTCTCCTCTTTCTTCTCTCTCTCCTCTTTCTCCTCACTTCTTTTTTGTAGTCGATCCCCCTCCCAATATCGAAAACAACTCGCAAAACCAGAAAAAACGAAAAAATAAAAATAAAAATAAAAAAATGATTTTGGGAGGACACTGGACTCGGGCGATTCGATTTGAATCGCACGATTCGAATCAAATTGTGCAATTCAAATATGAATCGCCCGATTCTCACACAACACAGAGTTGAGTGTGATCTCAACTCGGCATTGCTCAAAATCGAGTCAAATCGTACGAGTTGACACGCAACTCGTACGATTTTGACAACTATGGAAATACCTAACACATTTGATACTACTCTCCTTATGTAAGTACTCATTTCTAGCCACATTTGGCATCTAAATCAAGATTCTAAACGTTTTTATTAAGTAGTTTATCTCCAAACTCTACTTGTTTACAATTGTTTAGGTTCCACCACTTTATTCTAGGGTTCTTGTCTCTTTTATTCCTATTAAGTCAACGTTTTAGCTTAATATCAAGTACTACTATCTTATGTTGGGTAGTAAGCATTTCACCAAGTATTACTTTGCAGTCTCTACATATTTTTCTATCTATTTTTCTTGTTAAAAGAAAAACTATTTGATTCTTGTTTTTTTATAACACAATTTGATTCTTGCTAGGTCTAATCAAGTGCGACTCTTTTTTCCTAAAACTAGCATTTGCTAAGAATAAATTGTATACTAAAGCAAATTTTATGATTGATTCTCCTTCATTTCTATTACCATATCCATATCCTCCATGAACTCTCTCGAACCCATCATTATTTGCCCTCACATACCCATTTAAATCCTCTCCAATAAAAACCTTTTCATCTAATGGTATGCCTTGCATAAGTTCATCCATGTCGTCCGAAAATTTGTGATTGATGCTCTCGTTTAATCCTACCTGTGGTGCATATGCGCTAACTATGTTAATCTTTTCGTCTCCAATAACTAATTTAACTAAGATCAATCTATCTCCCATTCTCTTAACCTCTACGACCTTATCCTTATAATCATTATCCACAAGAGTACCTACTTCATTGCATTTTCCATCTATGCCATTGTACCACAATTTAAACCACGTGTTTCCTATTTCCCTACCCTTTTCTCCTACCCATTTTGTTTCTCGAGGGCAAGGAATGAAGATTCAAATACCGAGACCAATTTATGGAAATATAAATTTTAAGTAAACATTTAAAATATGAACAATGGATACTTATTAGCACATTTCAAGCTTAAAAGCATATATACAATACTATTAGATATTTGAAGACCCTAAATGTGTCATGTGTCATAGAAGATAAAAGTGTATGCAAACTATGGCATCAATGGATCCGAATTTGCAGCTTACCAATATAAAAAGTACTAGTTCGTCAAAGACATTGAACTCTGACTTAGTGTTTTATCCACTTTAAAAATGTTCAAATGATAACAGAATCAATCTCTTTTTACAATCATGAAATATGACATAAATAATCAAAGGATTCAGATTCATTTACATTGTTCAAATTCTATACTTTGAAACACTTTCTAACTAATAAGTAAAGTTTTTGTACCTAATAAATCTCTGTTATTGTTGTAACTAGTAAGCGTTTTTTTCATTTTTTTCATTTCTATGTCAAAAAAAAGAATTAAATGCAATAGAAGAATGGTTTATGCGCATAATTGCTAAAACATCAAATGCTAAAATTCATGGAACACCCTATAACAGATTATAATAGCAACCCAATGCATCAGATTATATGTTTGTTTCTTTTTTGGCCACAACGGGAGTTGAACCCTCGAACTCCCTATCTTGCCTTTTGGCAAGTGATGCTCATCCATCTCACCAGAGATGTATCGCATGTATATGATTGTTTCACTATATTTTACACTATCCGCATATAATTCTAACACTTAAAACTTAACCCAAAACTAAGCTTAAAAGTTTTCTTTAAAAAAAGTCTGTCAAATTTAGTTTTCGAAAATAACTCCAAATTTTACTAGGCGGAGTCCTACTACCAATCCTTATCCTTATTTTCAAAGGGTAAGAGGGACATGATTTAAGAGCTTAATTATAAATTCAATGACATCGAGTTAAAGTCAACAATAGCCAATTATGACCACCTAAGCTTCTTAAACCAAGGAAAGACAGACTCAAGTAAGCGTTTTTTTCATTTCATTTCTAGGTCAAAAAAAGAAAAAAGCAACAGAAGAATAGTTTATGCGCATAATTACTAAAGCATTAAATGCCAAAATTCATGGAACATCCAATAACAGATTATAATAGCAACCCAATGCATCAGATTATATGTTTTTTTTCTTTTTTGGCCACAAAGGGAGTCGAACCCTTGAACTCCCTACCTTGTCTTTTGGCAAGTGATGCTCATCCATCTCACCAGAGATGCATCACATGTATATGATTGTTTCACTACATTTTACACTATCCACATATAATTCTAACACTTAAAACCTAACCCAAAATTAAGCTTAAAAGTTTTCTTTAAAAAAAGTCTGTCAAATTTAATTTTCGAAAATAACTCTAAATTTTACTAGGTGGAGTTCTACTGCCAATCCTTATCCTTTTTTTCAAAGGGTAAGAGGGACATGATTTAAGAACTTAATTATAAATTCACTGACATCAGTTAGAGTCAACAATAGCAAATTATGACCACCTAAGCTTCTTAAACCAAGGAAAGACAGACTCAAGTTTGTCTACTCTTCCCTCAGCTCTGAAGAGGAAAGCTCTTCAAGACTTAATTATAAGTTATCCCCCTTTGTCGATCGACTCTCATGTTTATTTTTCATTGTTTTGATGACATTGAATTCTTTTCTAGCCTATCCTTCAATGCCCACGCAAAAAAGGAGAATCCCCACCTATTCCTCACCTATTCACCAAAATCTCCAATTGCCACAAGACGACTCCTTTAATCCACCCAATAACACCTAAAACACCCACCCAATTACACCTAAAACAGGCCCCTCATGCTTGGTTTGATTATTTTAGTACCTTTCTTCTTAAATATGGCCTTTTATGTAGTTTAACTTACCCATCTTAATTTTTCATATTGATTATGGATCATTAATACTTGCACCATTTTCCTGGAATTGAGGTCTCAAAAATAAATGGACTCATTTATCACAATTTCATTACGCTCTAACCATATTAGAAAAATCTAATATGGTTGACTACAAACACATGAGCACACCAATCGAAGCAGAAGTAAATCCTTTTCATAATAGTACATTGTTAGAAGATCAAAGTTATTTTAGAAGCATCGTTGGAGCTCTACAATCTCACTCTTACTCACACAGATCTTTCTTATAATGTTAATTATGTTGCCCAATTCATGCATGCTCCGACTTGAGGTCATTTAAAAGATAAAAAATGGTTCAACGTATCCTTCGATACGTCAAGGGAAAAATTGATTTAGGCTTGTATTTTACTTCTAATACAACTCTTTATTTGTGTGCCTTTTCAAATGCAAATTGGGTAGGTTGTCCTACAACTAAACGCTCAACCACTGGCTATTGCACGTTTCTTGGAGAAAATCTTATATCGTGGGGCACACGAAAGCAACATACAGTCTCATGTTCAAGCACTGAAGCAGAATATCGCGCCATAGCCAATACCACTGTTGAACCAACTTGGTTATCATTCATTTTGAACCAACATACAGTCTAATGTTCAAACACTCTCCAATGCAAATGTCAATTAGCACGTGAGCTGACGTGGCAACAATAATGCCAATTTTAAATGTCCAGATCTAGACATTGTGGGTAGAAGACGTCTAAAAGTAGACATTGTGGGTGCAAAATGTCTAGTAATAGACATTCAATGTGGACATTAATGTTGCCACGTCAGTTCACATTATAATGGACATCTGCATTGGAGAATGTTTATTTGGTTTCAATGTCAATTCCGTCTTATGTGGCACACATTTTTCTCCAATCCACATTCCCATTGGAGATGCTCATCAAAAACAATGCCAAAAGTGCATCAACTACTCCACACATTAATCAGAACCCGACGAAAACACTAAAAACCGAAACTTTAATGCCCTAAAACCATCAAAACATTAAAAAAAAAAAAAAAAAAACATGAAATTTAACAAATCTGATCCACAATTCGACAATGCAACAGATCAATTAATTCACACATTAATCAGAACCCAATAAAAGCCCTAAAAATCCAAACTTTGACGCCCTAAAACCATCAAAACACAAAAACCATGAAATTAAACAAATCTAACGCACAATTCGACAACACAACAGATCAAATCGAATCAAAGAACGCAACAAAGGGGGCGCAAGAGATTACTGTAACCCATGACTCGATTTCCGGGGCCTTCGGCGACGTGGAAGTAGTCTGGCCATCTGGCCAAGTAGGTCATGTAGAAGGACATGTTGAACTGCGAAGACACAACGCCATTAGCAAACACACAGCAAGATTGGTTGATTGAAGAGATGGAATCGAAGGGCTTACAGTCTCTGTGAGGTGATCGAGATTCACTGAAGTGAATCGGAGGAGATCGTCGCAGCAGAACCTCCTAATCGTCGTCATCAACGCTGCTCTGCTACTCTCTCTCTCTCTCTCTCTCTCGTGAAGTGCTTTGGTCGGTCTGGTTTTTGGTCTTCTGTTATGGACTTATGGGTTTAAATTGTGTTGGGCTCAACTTGGGAGTAGGCCCAAATACGAAATAGGCCCACTCGTATTCTAAATTTCTTTCTATCTTAGTATGATGTACAGCCCACATACATTTATCCTTCTTTTTTTACTATTTATTATTTATTAATTTTAAGAAAAGTCAAATTGGTCCAAATATCATAACTTTTTACAACTTTTGTTATGATATCCTAAACTTTTCAAATTTTTCATAATATCGCTTTCAAAAAAAAATAAAAAATTTGTCATAATATCTTAACCTTTCTAGATTAATAAATTTGTATTTACTTTTTTACTCCAAATTTAATAAGGTGACACCTAAGTAATGAATTTAGTAATTATTTTAGTAATTTGAAGTGATGAGGTGGCTTTTTGAAGTCATTATTTCGGTGTCACCTCTTCAAATTTGGAGTTAAAATTGACTTATAATATAAATTTATCAATCTAGAAAAGTTGGGATATAATAACAAAATCACAAAGGTTAGTATATAAAAGCATCTCCAGTCAAAGCGTCTCAGGTGAGATGGTAAAAGACATCACTTGCCAAAAAGACAAGAACTCAGGAGATGTGGTTCAATTTCCACTGATGTTAAAAAAAAAAAACATCTTCAACCACAAATCTCTATTTTCCCTTCTATTTTACAGTTTTGTCACGTCAAACTTTATTTCTTCTTCAACCACAAACTTTATTTCAACACTAAAACACTATTTTGTACAAATATTTTTTTCTTTATTTATTTGTATTAATTTTAATAAATTATCTAATCAATAAAAATTTAAGGAAAAATATATTTGTATATTTCTAGAAAAAAGATAATAGACACTTAATATGGCGTTCCACTATTCACTTCCACTATTTTTATTTTCAATGGGAACACTTCCCCTATTTTAGCGGAAGAAATAGAGTTCAGTTAGAATTAGGGGTGGGCAACGGTTTTCATAAAACTACCCAAATCGTCCAAACCGCCTGGTTTGGTCTAGTTTTTTAAACTCAATGTTTGGGGGTGGTTTAGAAAACTTGAAAACCGTGATTACGTGATTTAGTGGTGGTTTTTATTTCTAGAAAACTACAGTTCACCAAATCTGAAAGACAATTTATGAATTTCTATAATTTTACATCTTCCATAACCCTAACCTTGTTACCCGAATGCAATTTGTAAATTCATTTTACCTCCCTTGCCTCCACTTTATGTTTCGATCCTTCTTCATCACCCAATCATTGCATTTCATGAATTGACTTTGTATTTAATTGTTTTTTAGTGGATGGTCATGTGTTTCATTGTATTTTTTGTGGATGAATATGTAAGGACTTTTTTATGGAATGTATGCCAGTTTTTTTTTTTTTGTTGAAAATGTATAGTAGGAAAACCGCAAAACCAAACCGACTAAACCGTGGTCGATTTGGTTGCGGTTTTAATGGTTCGCAGTTTGGCGATGGTTTATAAAACTGTCAAACCGCGAACCTTCAGTTTGGTGGTGATTTGAAGGTTTTCACCACCAAACCGCAGTTTGCCCACCCCTAGTTAGAATACAACCCAACTCTATTTCTCCTTTTACATGTTATTATAGAGTGTGTTGGAGTTGGTCTAATAACATAATTAAAATGTTAAGATATAATAACAAAAGTTATAAACTGATGGGATATTAATTTAACTAATTAAACCGTTAAGAAAATGCTTAAGTAATCCTGCATGGAGAGTACACGCACTCTTCCACTACTTGCACACATATATTTAACACTCCACCTTAGAATGAAATTAATTCAAAGAGTCTTCTATCAAGTCATGGCCCCAAAGTTGGTTCCAATATTATATTAATTTTTTATGTTGAGCCCACTCGCATATATTTAAAAATGGGAAAATATTAGATTGACATGGGTATGACACATCCAAACACAAATTGGTCCACAAGAGCCCTCCATGCAACCTTGACTTGTGTATTAGCACCAGGATCTGTGTGTGGCCCATACTCCGAAGTAGACATGGATGACTCTTATAGGCCAATGTGTGTTATGGTGTGACTTATCATTGTTATTGTAGCACTTCCCTTAATTAGTATAGCATTAATGTCATTAGCAACAAAAGAAGCATTTTTTTTATTAGCAAAGACCAAATATGGTCTAGATTACAACTGTAACTGCAGGATATCCTGCTCTAGCAACATGAAAATATGATTAGGAATATGTTCCCAAATCTTAAAATCAACATCACATTGAAAAGTTTCCTTTGCCATGTGGTTTGAACAGGCATTATTTGTAAGGACCCTAAAATTTAACCCGTGCCACGTGTCAATACAGGTGGTGCATGGGCCCACGCTGTGGTACAGTCATAAATTCTCGGGCGTCGACATCGAGCTTTGTTATATTTGTTCGGTGTGTGTATTATACTGTATAGCCTTAACATTAAATTTAATGTTCCAAACGCTCGAGGACTTTTGTGTGCAAGTGTTAGTTGTGTGAGGTGATGTTAGTGATCTCGGGGACAAAATGAGTTAAAAACACTGACAAACTACAAACTCTGAAATAATTGAAAATAATTGGTATGTGATTCGACCAAGTGCGCAAGACACGCGGAGTGCGGCGCATATAACGACCCCAAATCCATTGGCCGTTACAGTGTGCACTGCGGGCCCACAACCTAGCCAAATCAGCTCCTAGCTGTGTCCCACGATCACTCAAATCCCAATATTAATCAAAATCCCATTAACTTATGTTGTTTACTAGTAATTGTTGAGTCAAGTTAGTTTAGAATTTGTAATTATCATTTAATCTCAAAATACGCAGCGGATAATTAAAATCATCAAAATAAATATTCACAAAGTGTTTTATGAGCATTTTACCTAATGTGGAAATCATACCAAAATATACATCATATACATATTGTAACGGCCCATTTTCCAAATAGACCGCCACGGGGGCCAATGTGGACCCACTGTTTGTCTTACCAGCGACAGCTGTGCTCTACATTGGATTATATCCTCCATTTTATCTTTTTAAACCTTATTAATTATCCATTTACTGATTCAGTTGTATTAAAATCAAATTATATGTTAAATCATCCTAAAATCCTCAATTTAACACAGCGGAAGCCTTACTAACACATTTACTTGGATAATGATACTGAAAATGTGTAACCTAAACCATAAACCTAATGTGGAAAACCCATACACCACCATAAATACCACTGAAGTCACAAAAAGATCAATATACACAAAGTATCTCAAAATCCCAAACCCAAAATGAAACAAATAAATATAATACAAACGTACGAGTCAGGAGATCTCAGATTAACAGTACTCTGGCAACTTGCCCTTGCCCTGCTCGTACTAGGATCTGCACTCAAGCCATCACAAAAGGCAGATGACGAGTCCAGAGTGAGTATTCCCAAGGAAATTAAGTGAGCATTACTGAAAGTAAATACTGGAATTTAAATAAAGTTATTAAATAAACATGCGGAAATAAATACAGGCAACGGCGCTCATCGCATGAATAAATAATAGGAAAAACTCAAAGTGTGTTCCTAGCCCCTAGGGTCAGACTACACCATAATTCGGACTCTTCCACAGAATACTGCCAACGAGTCCAACTCAAGCAGGGCAAGCATCTGGATCCGCTCGATAGCCGGCGTTACACCTACGGCGCACCGACACGCCACGACGTGATACTCGGGTCGTACTATTCACCGAGATCGATCTGGTAGTACGTGCTATGGTGTAGTGGACATACACACAAGAATGGTACGGAGGGAGCCCCGCTCAACGTCCGCCCATATAACCATAACCAGAGTAGAGTATTGAAATGAAAGAAATTGAATTCAAATGCCAAAAGAAATAAATACTCAAGTAATTTCAGTTGGGATACTACACACCTCAATCCGCACTCCGCGTCCCGAAATCCAACCCCGTCTAGCTTCAATAATCACCCGATAATTCCAAATTATCACCCTAAATGTACCTAAGATTATTTATCATTGAATTAGCTTCAATTTGACATATTATGTCAATTTTACGTTTTTTGAGGTAAAAACCCCGACACATCTCGCCAAAATCCCGAGAAAATCCCAAAAACTCATTTATTGACCCATTTTATAATTTCTGAATTTTTCTGAATTTTTACATAATTTTTTACTATTTTTCTCCTATATACATACATATATATATATATACATACATATATATATTATATTAGAAAAGAATGCATACGCACGTGTATTATATTAGAAAAGGATGCACACGCACGACACGTGCGTGTGCGTCTTCTCCATTTTTCGACCAGAGACGCTAACTGGTTCGAACAACCATTTTTTTTTATTCTTTTCAATTCTTTCTTTCTTCAACTACAACTACACCAACACCAACACCAACACCATCACCAACAATCACTACTTCACCATTAAAAATATCGATTTCTTCAAATTCAACAACACCTACAACAAAAACCACATGAAATCCACCATTAAAGCTCACCTTCAAGCTTTCTCGACGCCACCAACGCCACCAACTGTAATCACCACTTTATCGAGCTCTTCTCCTCCTTCACTCCTTCTTCTCTCTCGTCATTGTCTCGCTCGTTCTCTCCCTCTGTTCGATTTTGTTTTCTCGATTTATCGAAGAAGAAGAAGGCGGTTTATGGAAAATGACCAAAATACCCTTGTGTTCATCCACTTTTCCTAAACAAATCAATACCCTTTTTGGTAATTTCACAATTATTTATTTATTTTTTGATTTATATATATTTATATATACATATATATTTTAAATTACATATATATATAAATATATATATATCCGTCTATATTTTCTCGCACCTACAATTTCGTCATGCGCGCCAACGAGCGTACTCGGGCGTGCACACTATTGTATCACCCACGCGTGTTGACCACGACCCCGCGTGTCCCTAGGCGCCCACCAATTTATTATTTTATCACATTTAATTCATTTAATGTGTGTAATATTTTCCCCGGCCTAATATTTCATCTTTTTGTCTATTCAGTACCCGCGTCGACACGCATATCGAGACGAATACTTAACACACAATCTCACACGTCATTTGAGATATAATTACACACATCGCGATGTCATTTAACCTATTTTAACATAAACATTGCAAATTAGACAAAACAACACACAAAATAACTATTTACCTAACTCCGGGCGTGCTCTAGCCTAGTTGTGGGTCTCACGGGTGTCTGAGCTGTCCGCCACGTCTGCAATACGTCACAAATAACGACGAATTAAATTCGGGCCGTTACACATATCAACTGAGATCCTCAAAATATCAAAATATAACCTCCAAGTTATATACAAGTCATGTCTGTCTCTCATATCCCAAAACCCAACATAAAACAAGGAAATATAAACAAACGTACGAGTAGGGCAAATGCAGTCAAGCACAGATAGTCCTCAAGCTTGCTCTTTCCTCTGCTCGTACTAGGATCTGCACTCAAGCCATCACAAAAAGTAGATGATGAGTCCAGAGTGAGTAATCCCAAGGTAATTCACCAAGTAAATACATAAATAAATTTTTGAAAATTAAAATACTATAAATAAACATGCGCAACAAAAGAATATAGGAAACTGTGGAAGATTATCGCATGCATAAATATAGCAGTGAAGCAAAGTACGTACACAATCAAAGTCAGATTAAGACATACTTCGGGCTATCCGCCAAGCACGGCCCGTAAGGATACCTCGAATAAGTGACCCTGGACCCTCTAGGTGGCCGGCGTATATCCACGACGCACCCACACATACCTATCATACCAAGGTAGCATATTCACCGCTGCATGCATAGACATATTCTATGGCTTAGTCGACCTTATGCCCCCGCAACGAATAAACACCAGGTGGGGAGTGATCTACACCGTAAAGACACCAGGTAAGAATACTCAGCTACCTTAAAGTAATAGGAAACAAAGATATTTGAATAAACAGGACATAATTCATATAAATCAAGCAATAAATACTATAGTGAATTTCAGTTGGATTACAACACACCTCAAACAGCACTCCTCGTCCTGTAAAACAAACCCTAGTCCAACTCCTCCAAATCCCCGATATCCAAAATATCGCCCAAATTAACCTATTACCATTTATCATTGATTTATGGTCAATTATTTGTATTTTAGGTCAATTAATATAGGCATTATATCCACCATACCCAAAATAGACAAAAATAGTCATCTGGTGAACACCCAGTGTGTTGGAGGATGACCCAGCGCGCTGGTGTTCATCCTGTTCATCTTCATTATTGACCCAGATTTTCCAGCGCGTTGGGGCATGTGGCCAACGCACTGGGCAATTTTTCCAACAGTTCAACAGAACAGAATTGCTTGAAAATCATCGCCCAAGCCTCCACCAATGTTGTCGACCCCATCCTCACCTCATGGGGGAACAAACAACACTTTCAAAAGCCAAAGGCACAACAAAATATATCAAACATACATCAAATTCCCAAATCCAACACTAAACTTGAAAAACCTCATTTCATGAAAATGAACCCAACCTCAAAACCAACAAACACAACTCTTTTCTCCACACTCATAGCACCAAATAAACACTAAAAACTGGGCAAAAACAGTTGTACACAACTAAACCATGAATTCATCACCAACTTACACCAAACCATACTTGAATGCAAGATAAAGGAAAGGGGATTATAGATCTTACCTTGCTTTGATGATTCCACACTCCAAAGCACTTCAAATGTCCAAGTTAGGAGCTCTAAACCCTCATTTCCTTGTCTTCATTTTCGGATTTCATAGAGAGGAGAGAGAAAAGTTAGTTAAAATGATAGAAAAATGGGTTTTTATAGGAAATCCTTCATCACAACTCACACACCCATCTCTAAGCCTTGTTTGATGGTGGAGATGAGGTCAAATAGTCCTCCTAATGAGACAAAACTAACCATATGGTTCTCTTTGACTTTACACACATGACACCGATTATATGCATCATCGGGAGTTCCAATACCCGGCTCTGACCTCGCCCGGTGTCGTTCACGTTCAACGACTGTACCAACTTCCTCTACATCATTTTATATTAATTATTTAATAAATTTTATCATTTATTGTGTATATCTAGTCCCCGGTCCTACTGTACTAGTCATTCGTCACTCGATATGCGTGCCTTTGCGCTAGTCGCGGTGAAAACGCGTCACACTGCCTCATTCGTCAATGGACAATATAAATACACATATTGCGATGCAAATTAACTAAATTGAACATATACATTGCAATTACCCAACAAAAAACACATAAAACGAACAGTATACATAATCCGGACGTGCTCCGGCGAGTGGGACCCACGAACGTCCCTGCTAGCATCCACGTTTGCAATGATGTCATAAATAACAGCAATTGTAAATTGGGTCGTTATAGCGCGAGTCGAGTATGGATACCCAAAGGATGAGGTGGATAGGCTAGAATGGGGAACAAGCCAACTAGAGTCACCCAATGGAGTCACACAAGTTGGTGGGATGGAGTGAATATGAACCACTTGATGGACCAAGGGATGAATGTTGAGACAAGATTTAGGGTGAAGGTATATAAACCCACACCCACTCCCTTCTCTCTCTCCTCTATCTCTTTTCTCTCTCTTCTCTATCTCTTTTCTCTCTCTTCTCTTTCTTCCTCTTCTTCCCTAACATATCTCCCAAATCATCGGTGGACTGTGGTGGCCGGAGCGGCGCAACGACCGCAATTCCGGACGAGCCAAAGTAAGATCCCTCATCTCCTTGCCACCCTTTACGCAGTGGTATAAGTTTTACTTGTGTTCGTCACAATGAAATTTGGACACCACGTCGAGATTTTGAACTCGATCGAAACTCTCGACGTTTTGGTGGTTTTCTCGACGATCACTATAAGATTTGTGAATGTGGTTTTCAATTTGGAAAGTTTTGGTTATTTTTGGGGATTTTCAAATGATTTTCATTTTGGATTTTCCGTTGAGGTTTCCAGGCGTTTTGTAGTGGGTCGAGGATGTTTTTGGAATGATGTTGCATCCTTGATGAAAAATGGAACAAATCGGCGTAAGAAGGCGCGAGTCGGAGGTGGTAAACACCCCGAAAAGTCCCACAGAAGAGGGCGCAAAGCGCGGCGTTGGGGACAGAGAATGGTCTCTCTGTCCCCCACATCGTGGTGATGCCGTGAAGGATAAACCCTCACGGCGCACCCCACATACGATGGGGCAGAATCGATCTCTGCCCCATGTTGTGAAGGCGCCGTGGAGTATAAAACCCCACGACGCTGCCTACATACGTCTGGGGTAAACTTGATATGCCCCACGCCGTGGAGATGCCGCCGAGGGTAAGACCATCACGGCGTCTCGGCGGTGTCCGGAACCTAAAAAATTTCCAAATTTTTGTGGAATCTTCAGAATGAATTGGGGTCTTCTTGGGGTATCTAACGGGTCCAAATACAACGCAATAACCCAGAATTCGACCTGAAAACACAATAAACATAAATAAGAAAAATTGGATAAGAGTTAATGGAAAACCAAAATGAATTGTATTATCAGGAGTATTAACATGCGGGACTACGTAGGGAGGAGTCGGAGTCCGCGAGAGTGCGATTAGCATGGATCGAGGTAAGTAAACCAGTGAGGAACACTGCAGTTATTTTTTGAGCTTTGAATTATTTATTAATATTATTTCGATGCTATCTTGTCATTCCATTCTTATGAGTTGTCTAAGGCAAATGTGTCAAGCGTGATCCTTACAGAATTCCAGACTCGCAGTGTATTATACTGGGGTTTACAGTTGGGGATACGTGTTTGGTTGAAATGACATGTACAGGGTGAGAGTTCTCCACCAGATTATTGGGGACTCTGCACTCGCGTAGGGGTCTTAGAGAAGATTTTGTCCTCAACTCCTAGCCTGTGAAGAGATTCTGTCCTCGGCTTAACGATTTTGATTGGTCGGGACCACTTATGACTTTCCCTTGTATTCCGGGACACTTAATTTTGATTGCTCATATATTTGTTCACAATCTTTATATATTCATGCACTCCCTATCCTTTTCTTTCTATCTGCATGAATTGACTACTCATTTATTTAATTCGAAATATTGTATTTATTGTTGTTCCTGCTTGGCATTACTTACCTGGGCTCGTCATTCTTGTATTTGATCGAGTGCAGATCCGCAGTTCAGTAAAGGAAAGGTCGTGCAGTTAGGCGATATACTTTGAGTGGCCCTCCTTTGTTGTTCTAGGTGACATTTTGGTGTATTAGTTACTTATATTGTTTTGTACATAGGGTTATGGGTTGAGAGATTGTTGGATATTATGACTTGGATTATACTCTCCTTGTTTTACATGGCATATATGATACAAGGGGTTCCCACACCTTAGGTTTTTGTCTTAACTTGAAGCTTTCGAAGTTGATTGATTAGTTAAGGTTAAATTGCTTCCGCTTTTTACTTTGTGATAAGTTGTTATTTATGCATATTATATATAGTTTATTTATATATTCTAGTGTTGATTCTCTGAATTATGGGCTCAATTATCTCTATTTTTCATTTTTAGGACTTTTGGAGTGCACGGTTGGATCTGGGGCAAAAAAATACACAAAATAGAGTATTTACTTAAAGAAATCGGATACCATAGGGTCTGTTTTGGAGTGTACACGAGAGTAGGTGAATTGGAGTTTCGAATGGCCACGTGTCGCATCCCCATTGGACAGTTCGGCCACACAGCAGTATCAGCTAATCAGCACCTGCCAAGTCGCTCGTCCAACCATCCTCTCTCCCATCCTCGTTGATCTGCCTCGGGATGCGCAACAACACAAACTCCCAGATTGACACGCGAACTCGTTCTCGCTCGCTTGTCTTGCGTGCTTCTACCATCACGCCACGTGTCGTCCGCTTACTCGTCCAACACAACGACAGCAGCTCCTACAATCCATTTTTGCCACATCAGCGGGCTTCAGCCACTCCACCAATCCAACGCTGCCAAGTGTCCTGAACCTGCAGAAAATGTCCAAAACATCCATGGATGCAGAAATCACTCCCGAAACTACGAAAATTGGTTTTTCTCACCTCTACAGACCAAATTTTAGGAATATATATATATATATATATTAGGACTTAACGATTAGAAAGAAGGAGGATCTATTTATTTTTATTTTTTTCTTTTAGTTTAGTTTAATTATGTCTAGTTAGTTCCTCCATCTAGGTTGAAGGTGGATCGATCAAGCCTACGACTTGGGAATCCTTTATGAAGTTTATGTATTTTTAATTATTATTGATTTTTTTCTATGATTAATTTTCTTTGGCATTGTTTGAACAATTGAGGTTAAACACTAGTTTAAACCTTGATTTACATGTCAGTGAGTCGTAAGCACCCGTCCTTGTGTAATAAGACCACACTAATGGCAATTGACCCTTCTAATTGATTAGACCCTTTTGGGACCGGTTAAATACCTTAGGGATCTAGGCTAAATTGGGAGCACTAGCGATCCGATTGTCTAAGTGTAGTACCTTCACGAATCAAAGTAATGCGGCCAGCGCGTTAAATCTGGAGCACTAGCGATCAGGTTGCGTGTTTGGTTTGAGAAGTAGTCAACGGTCGTACCTTGGCTGCCGATATCAGGAATTGCAAGGA
This sequence comes from Stephania japonica, assembly GCA_039657345.1. Taxonomy (NCBI): domain Eukaryota; kingdom Viridiplantae; phylum Streptophyta; class Magnoliopsida; order Ranunculales; family Menispermaceae; genus Stephania; species Stephania japonica. Next base: position 67,605,704 of record CM077557.1, on the reverse strand, counting down.
ACCGAGTGCGTCACCAGGTCTATAGCTGCACTAGATCATACATTAGTTCTCATCTTTTATAAATCGACAATTAATAAATTCAATCCCAAGTTGTATGGCTAAACTGTGAAACTGAATACCTAGATTCAATCTCATTAGATTTTCGTTCCGTTTAATTTCTTTATTTTTAAAATATTTATATATTTTCTCTAAAACCCTAATTTCCCTTTTTTTGTATTTTTCTTACCTAAGAAAGATACCAATCTCTGTAGGATCGACCCTTTACCACTATCTACAAAATAGTTAGTTTAGGAAAAATATATTTTATTGACGTGTTTGGCGCGCGTCACTTTGATAACTCGCTAATTAATTGATTTCACTTTTAAATACTTAATAATTGGTTGAATGGTAAGGAAAGGCTCATTGTCCCCACGCAATTCGGCAGGAATGGCTCGGGGGAATCGCGTGGGCCCAGGCAGGGCGACGCCCGATTATAGGATTGTGGAATTTGGGGCCGTCACATTATTCTCTCTAAATGTGTGGTTGAAAACTACACTCCACTCCTTTTTCGTCTCCCTTAGAATATCATGAATCAATGGATCTCAAAATTGGCTTTGTGTTGAGTCCAAAATAAGATCAATTGTTTCCTGCGAGTTTAGTTCCGCAACGAGTTTCCTACATCCATTATCACATGCCAGTTGTAAGCCATATTTAACTCCTAATAGTTCGACGCAAAGTGGTGAACACTGACCCAACTTTGCTTGAAATGTTGCTCAAAAATTGCCTTTCATCCCCCGTATCACTCCTGTCATTGTAGCTTCCCTATCCTCCCTCGTAGCGCCCCATCACAATTTATTTTCAGCCACCCATCCTCTGGTGCTACCCAATGACAATGATTTCTTCTTGCTAGAGCCTGGCTCGAGGTTGACCACAAACCTTCTGAACAAAGAATTTCATCAGTTCTGTAAATAATGGATCGCGTGACCTCATATTATGTATCAGATCGATTCTCAAACATAGTATTATTTATACAAGACCACAGCTTCCAACATGAGACACCAAACATTACCTTCTTGTGATGTTCTTTCTGACTGAGTAGGGATTTCTAAACTTGGCGAGTTAGTTAGCAATCCCTTAAAACATGTAAGGTGGATTCATCATCTTCACGACATCGATCACAAATCTCATTCTCTCTTATATTCCTCTTACAACACAAGACATTCGTAAGCAGTCGATTGTGTAAAACAAGTCATAGGAAAGTACGAATCCGTTGATATTCGCTCCACTTCTAGATGAAATCCTAATGTCTTGGTGTTAATTGGCAGGACGTCTTTGTGACTAAGGCATATGTTTTTGCCACTGTAAAAACACCCTTCTTATCATACATCCAACTGATCCGGTCAGGTCCCCTCTGCTGATTAGGAACTGGGATAGCTCTGATCTTTTCACATACCTCCAATGGTAAATACCAATGTAATCTGGCAAAGTCCTAGGTCCCCGAACTCGTAACGAAGCTGGACACATGCTCCGTCCAATCGGATTCCTCAAGGTTATTGATGGTGTAATACGAGAGTTTTACTAAACTTTCCACCCATTTATCCTTCCAAAAAAAAACATCATTTCCATCCCCTAGACTCCACGTGAGTCCTGATTTGAATATCTCCCAATTGTTTCTCATGTTTCTCCAAACCATTAACGTTGGCCGAGCCTTCGGGCCATTCGGTTCCCTTTCCTCCCCTCTGCAATATTTTCCTTTTAGGACTCGGACCCAGAGACGTTCCTCTTCAGTGTAAAACTCCCAGCACAATTTTAAATATGAACACCTAATTTTGATCCTGACCCTTCCGTAGTCCCAGTCCTCCTCTGTTCTTGGCTGAGCATAAAATATCTCAATTGATGAGATGCACTTTCTTTTTTTCAACCAAAAATCCCAAACAAATGCCCTAGCCAATTTATCAATCTTATCGCATATATGTGCCAGCAAGTGAGTTGATTGCATAAGAAAACTTGGTATCGCTTGTAAACATGCCTTCGCCAGAGTTAATCGCCCTGCCAACGATAACTATTTCATCTTTCAACTTGATAGTTTGCTTCACACCTTTTTAATTATTTCCTTGTAAATGTCTTTGCATACTCTATCATGCAACAGTGGGGAGCCTATGTATTTTCTCAGGTTATTTGTCATTTCAAAACTGAATCCTCACTGATCTCTTTCCTCATGTCATCTGATACATTATTTGAGAAATATCTTGGACTTTCGGTGATTGACTCTCTGGCTTGAGCTTGATCAAAAAGTGTGCAAAATTCCTCTTATGACACTAACTTGAGCCGGGGTGGCCTCTGCAAAGAGGAACATGTCATATACGAAGAAAATATGAGATAGTATTTGCCCCGATCTTCCCATATGGATGCCTCGCTATTGACCATCGTCCACTGCTCTCTGAATGCCCTGCGATAGAACCTCCATACATAAAACAAATAGGTATAGAGAAAGTAAATCTTCTTGCCTGATACTCCGTGAAGGGATTAAAGACTCATATAAGCACCCATTCCATAAGATTTGCATCCTACTTGATGAAATACAAGTCAGGATTCTTTGTTGTAAGATTTCAGGGATGGGGACCTTTGCTAGTGTTTGTTTGATGAAGAACCACCTTAACCGATCGTACACCTTTTCAACTAGTGTTTGTTTGATGAAGAACCACCTTAACTGATCATACCCCTTTTCAAAATCTATCTTTGTGGTTATCGATCCGCTTCTTCCTGTTTTGCGCCGCATTGAGTGTATTACCTCCTGAACGATGATGGTATTATTTGTGATGTTCCGACCAGGTACAAAGCTAGATTGCATCCTCGATATCCATCTCTCCATTTGCGGCTTAAGCCTGTTGGCAATAAGTTTTGTGATAGTTTTATAGACTAGATTGCAAAGACTTATTGGGCGGAGACCTGCAAAGCAAGTTGGAGGGTGAGTTTTTGGGATTAGTACAAATAGAGTGTTATTCAACGAAGTCGGGAGAATGCCATGAAGGAAGAATTCTTTCACGTACTCGATGACTGACTCACCGACAACACTCCACTGCTTTTGCAAAAAAATAGGGCTCCATCCGTCTGGTCCTGAAGCTTTAAAGGCTCCATTCTCAAATATAGCATCACAGATTTCTGCTAGATTAATTGTTTTGGCAAGGTATGTCCTTTCATCATCCGACACCTCTGAGAATAATATTGGCCAAGAGACCACTATAAATTTAAATTCTTCCTTTGTGTATAGATTCTTGTAGAACTACAAGGCTGACTGTTGGAGGAGTAGCTGATCTGTTACCCAATGCTTGTAACGGCCCAAATTTTATTAAGGTTGTTATTCGCGTACTTTCAAACGTAGACGCCAGCTCAGGTCCATGGAGACGCCACGGACCGACGATGATACACTTGGTCGGGCGGAAAGTATTATTTTTGACTAATTGTTTGACTAACTGTGATGATAATGACTAGGCTATGACTCATTACATCACAGGTGCGGTTTAATATTGACTAGATCAGGTGAGATTATGTGTCGGGTATTCGCCTAAAAATGTGTGTGGACACGGGAACCGGACGAGCGAGCGATGGGAACATTAGGCCGGGGAATGCGTTTATTTCGATAAAAATAAAATAAATTTAACAAAATAGTAAATTGGTAGGTGCCTAGTGACACGCGGGGTCGTGGGTGACACGCGTGGGTGGTAGTGTAGTGTGCACGCCCGAGTATGCTCGTTGGCGCACACGACGAAATTGTAGGCGCGAAAGTATAAGTGAATATATTTATATATATGTATATATGTAATTTAATATATATATATATATTAAAATTAGTAAATAAAAAAAATGTGAAATGACCAAAAAGGGTATTTAAATGTGAAGAATGAGGATAAGAATGTAGAAGTATTTTGGTCATTTAAACTCTAAATTGTTGATAACCACCACCGATACCACCATTTCTCTCCATTTTTGATCGAAAGGGAAGAAGAAGATCGAAGAAGAAGAGAGAACGACAGAGAGACCAAGGAGGTGAGGTGAGTTGTTGTTGTTATGTTGTTTTTGTTGTTGTTGTTGTGCGTTGTTATTGGTTGTTGGTGGGGTGGTTCGGTGGGGGGCTCGGGCTCGGACGACCGAGGATGAACATGGCATGGGAGATGTCTCCCATGCCAAGAGAAGAGGAGGGGTTGTGGTTGAGAGCCAACCCCAACCGAATTGAAAAAAAAAAATTCCATCGAACCAGGGAGCTCCCTAGTTCGATGGAGAAGAAGAGGTGCACACGTGCGACCTTCATGGGCCGGGTCAGGCTGGGCTGGCCCAGACCTAGATGGCCGGGTCGGGCCGAGCTGGCCCAGACCTAGACGGCTGGTTGGGCCGAACCGAATCCTGTTTGGACCCGGTTCATCCCAACCAGAGAAAAAAAAACAGTTTTAAATTAAATAAAATTTTGAAAAATATGAAAATAGCTAGAAATTATGAAATTTTTTTGAAAAATCAGAGAAAATGTGGGAAAAAGTGAATTTCGAGACTTTTTGGACGGTTGGCACCCCGGTGTAACTCGAAAAACATGCTACAACTAAAAATTGGAATAAAATTATAATTTTTTATTGTCACGATATAAAATCAATTAGTTTGATACTAAATCACATAAAAAGACTTATTCGGACACCAAAGACTTAGGAGACCATAGTTGGGTGTCGAATGCGCATCCCGAGGCAAGAATGGGATCAGACCGGGACAAAATATCGAGTAATTGGAGTGCGGTTGAGGTAAGTAAAACCCTTAAGAAACATACTCGAGTGTTTATTTATTTGATTTCATTTGATTCCAGCTATTATTGTTTATCATTGTTTACTCTATTTCCATGTTCATACTCATGTTGCACGGTTGGCATTGTTATTCACCGCCAGATCATCTGATTTACACTGTGATGTGTGGACGGACTTGGGTAGTCTGGACAATAGGAATAGAATAAGGGTTCAGACCGGTGAGGGGGTTGGAGAAGCCACCGGGGGAATGCTAATGTTTGGATTAGGGTTCAGTCCTGTTACATGGCACATTTCCATTATTGGTGTTTATCGGTGTTATGTATACATGCGTCTTAATTACAGTTGTTTGTTTTACTGCGCATGTTTGTTAACAGTTTATTGGCTTCCATTATTATAAATGCTGGTTTGTGTACTTCTGGGTTTTACACACTGGACTCGTCATCTACCTCTTGTGATGATTAAGTGTAGGATCTACTACAAGCAAGGGCAAGGAGACTCTCGCAGACTACCTGTGACCTTGTCACCGACGGAGTTCAAATTGTATGTTTTCATTTTGCTGTATTGACTTATTTTTGAGTTTATAGGGACTGTTTGAGATACCAGTACATGAATGTATCACATTTTGTTATGTTGTATACAATGTACTTTACTGGGTTTACCACATAGGATTGATGCTATCTGACTTGAGAAATTTACATATTTTAAAACTTCCGCTGATTACAAGTATTAAAATGTTAATTACTGATTAACTCAGGCTGAATTAATTAATAATGATGATTAGTTGGGCGTAGGACACAGCTGGCAGCTACGTGACCAGTTGTAGACCCGCGTGGCCTGCCGTGGCAGACCAATGTAGATTTTTGGCGCTACAATGCCCATTGTTGACATATAGGCCCTCAATATAGTTTTATCTCCTCCTGTGCAACGTACTCAAATGGAAGAATCGTGTATTCTTGTCCCCTAGTTGAAGCCATTTGGACCTAGACTTCTGGAACCAAATCAGTTCTTCTTGAACTAGCACTTCCTCGAGTTTCCTTTGGACACCCTCCCTTCTGGTGTATAGAGCTTTTGTAGGGCCTACTACCAGTTTGTGTTCCATTGCTTCAAGTTCCTTCTGCAATTTCTTCTTTCACCAAAATATATTCTCAAACATCGATTTATTTCAGCCTTGCAATTTCAAAGAGAAATCAGACACAACCAAGGCATAGCTCTCCACTTTATTCCAATTCAATTGAACAAATTATGAGAATCATTCATGGGTGATCCAACTTGCCAAGAATCAAAAGGGTTTTGAGATGAGAATTCATTTATCCTCTTCGTTTGCAACAAAGAGAGCGATGATCAGACTTCATCATAGGGAGGTGTGATATAGTACTATCTAGAAATCTCAATCTCCAAGCTGCATTACAGAGAGCTCGATCAAGTCTTTCCTTAAGGCGCCCACGAATTCAATTGAATTTTGGCCCAATAAAGCCCATATCCTGCAGAGAGCATGCTTGCATAAAGTCGTAAAATTCTCTACATTTCGATTGGTTCGCCTATGCTCCCCCACTCTTTTCATCAGTTGTCAAGTACACATTCAGATCACCAATGATCACCCAAGGACAGTCATCCAGGATCTGAAGGTTTTCCAAGTCTATCCACAGGCTTCTCCTCAAGCTTACTGTTGGCGATGCATACACTACAGTACCCAATCCTTCTTCAATTCCTTGCTTCCATTTGAATAAGATCCATTGCTTTTCTGATTTTACTACTTCTACTAAAATAGAGTGGTCATTCCACAAAAGCTATATGCCACCAGAAAAGCCGATCACATATTCCTTCCAACACTTACAAAACCCCAACTTTTGAATCACCACATCTGTCGTATCACCTTTGATTCTCAATAAAAAATCGTAATAAAAAGAGGACTTTTGGCCCCTTGGCAATTCCAAGATAGTAATAACATTGATAACAAATATAAAAAGTAACTAAGAAACCTATAGTTGTTGACCACCACCATTCAAACCTGATTAATTGGTTAATTGTTTACTCCATTATATGCTCAGAAGTTTCTTTCTCTTATGCTTCCATTTTCTGCCTCTAGGACTCCCATTTTGCACTAGCTTCTGCCAAGATTTTTTAACCATTGTTTACAGCGTTCTACATAATTCTTGTTCGACTGTGTTTTTTTACCCATATCAGCTGCTAATTCCTCTGTTGAGATACATTGGAATAGTACAGAGGCTTTTACTCTCCTCCGCATCCCTTCTTTGTTTGTAAGGTCCTAGAAAGGATGGATATTCCATGCATTCTCTTGGATTGAGAATTTAGATGAAAGATCCTCCATGTTAGGCCCAAATGCCTTTAAGGTAAATGTGGGCCCTGACAGCCTTTGGTTTGTTTTAGGAGATTCATTCTTGGAAGGCCCATATTCTTTTGGCCCATCGCACTTGGGCCCATTCATTTTTGGGACATATTATGGGTATGTGTCATACTCTTAGGATTCTTCTTCTTCTTTTCTTTCCCTTCATTGAATATTTTGGAAACTTGACCTTGATTGTTTAAGGTTCTCTTTTTCGTGGAGAAAATTATGATATGACTTTTGTTGTTATCTTTTGAATTCTTTACTTCCAAATCATTTAATTCACTTGAATTGACCAATAATTCAAACTGATCTTTTTAGTTTCCTTGTTTAACACCTTGATGTTTCATTCCATTCAAATCTTTAGATTTATGTTTCTCCTCCCTTAATTCTCACCTTAGAATCTTTCCTCACCATTTTTTAGCAATTTCTCCATTCCGATGATGAGGCTTCCTCTGAGCAATCATCCACGACCTAAAATTAGAATCTCCGGCAACTTGCGCAAGTGGCGCACCACCTCTCGTGTCATTTGAACTCTTTTTTTCCATGACTACAGACCATTGGAGATCCTTAGGAGCATTAAGGGTGACATGCAGTGTTACTGTGCCCCCACCTTTCCACAACGAAAGCATATGTGGGGAAGCCTTTCATACTCCTCCTTCAGCCAAAATTCTTCCACTCTAAATTTTGACATAAGAGGTTTTGAGAAGTCCAATTCCACCGCAACTCGAGCAAACCCCCCTCTGTTAGCTGTAGTAGTACTTGAATCCACCTTAAGCAACCATCCCACTACATTTTCAAGTCCCCAAACGATAGAATCATGGAAATACTCAAGAGAGAGGTCTGTAAAACGAATCCAAACCGTCGTTTTCAATATTGATGCAGTCGCCACTCGAAAAGATGACCCCCATTTTTGCACAAAAAGGACATGGATGAGAATTTCATATGGCCCTCCGAGTAAAGCTCTATCCATATCTCCTGCACACATAAATTGAACCAAATAAAAATCATTAGAGAGATCCATAACTCTGTAATCTCCTTTAGGATGCCACATTGCTATGATTCTATTGCATAACATCTGGTAGCCTAACGATATTCCCATCAATTTCACCACCACTACGTTCTCCATTTGTTTCTCTAACTTGATATGCAGGTTAGGAGAAAACTTCACACAGGGATCTAAAGCATCCGAAGTAATGCTCATATCCCCTGCCTCCAGTGCCACATTTTCTGAGAATCTTCTGTTTCCGACATTGACTAGACGATTCCTGTACGTTTTACGAGTATCCGGATCGTCATCGACCTCCATTCCTCTTTCTTCGGCTCGACAAAACTAACGCAAGGAACTCCAAAGATCACCTTCGAAACCAACACCTTTCACTCGAACGAAAGTTACAAGAAGCATTATTTTCTTTTGTCAAAGAAAGGAACATTATTTTATTATTTTAATTTTTTTTCACAAGAAAGGAGCATTATTTACTTTGGAAGAAAAGACGAGCATTATTTTCCTGCTTGTATTTCAGGTTCTTTCATATAAAAACAGATGGAACTCAACATGTGCATGAATCATTTTCCACAACCCACTTTCCTTTATTTGAGTTGGACAATAAGGTATATATCCACATCATATATGTTGTCATCCACAACCATCTGAATCACCACTAATTAGAGAAGGCACTAACAAAAATATTAAATCGTTGGCATGGAACTCCTTAAACAAAGAAGATGATTAGCACGACTTGTGTGTTTGAGAATCACTAGAGTTTGTCACGATGTTGTCATCCAACACTCCAATCAGCAACTAAATCTTGATTAACTAATTGGGTTGATTTCATAATTTATTAGTTCCACTTAATTTAACTTGGATGGTGTCATTGCCTTGCTAATTTGTTTTTAAATTAATTTGATGTCGACACCTTTTGCCTTGTTTTAGTTGGACTTAATCGATGTTGAGTTTTCCTTAATTTATTACTCCCCCAATTAATCATAAGAAACTCCAGTCAAAGTTGCAATTTTTATTTTATTTTTTATAGTAAATCAATTTATTACCTCTCAAACTTGCACACTCACACGTACAGTGAGACTCGGACCATCCACCTCTTGCAGAATTATTTGTTGAGATGTGTGGATTAAAAAATTTAGTTTCACATTGGTTATCTAAGACTTCTTAAAGAAATTCACAAGAGTGGATCTCTGATCAGATAGTATGAAGGCCTTTTGGTATAAAATCCCACATCTAATGTAAAAAGATAATTAAGTTGGGGATACCCTCTCAAATTTCGCCTATCCGTTTGGCCCATCAATCAAAGAATAGAAGGATACTTCGGCTTCAAGAAGTCTCTCTCTCTAAGAAAGCAAATGCGTGTTTCAAATTATAGGAGGCGGGCAAATTGTGTAGTCCAAAAAAAGCTTGGTTGCCCGATCAGTCGAACCCAAAAATCCAAATTAGCATAAGCAGTACCCTCCAAAGTGAAGATAATTCTGTGGAGAGCAATTCGAGATTTCGTTCCTACTAAGAATTTACATGGGAGGAGAGTCCCCATTGATAACAAATGCCCTGTTTGTAAGGTAGATGTGGAGGACGTCTACCATGCATTGGTGAACTGTGGTCTTGTTCAACAATGCTGGGAAGACATACACCTCAGGTTTGATCAGTTTTCATCTTTCCCATTCCATAGCTAGTTCGGATCTCTAATGCACACATGCTCAAAAGAAGTACTGGGGTTAGTCATGATGGTTGTTTGGAACATATGGAATCACAGGAACTGGTGTGGAAGAATGCATGCTTGGCAAACACGTTCACAGATTACGGCAGGAGCGAAAGCTAATCTATAGGCATGAAAAATTGTGAGGTTCGTTAATGTTGTGAGGAGTGAATGAGTGCCAAGCCAGTCTAAATAAATGGAGGAAACCGAGAATTGGGAGAGTTCTCTTGCAACGTCGATGTGTCGGTTTTTGAGGAAAAAGGCTTAAGCTTTTATGGTGCGGTAATAGCGGCAATAGGCGGCCTTAGGCGGCCTAGTCCTGGGTGTTCTAGAACCAAGGGAATCAGAAGCGATTGGAGTGAGGGAGGTGGATGGTCCGAGTCTTAATTAGTTGAGGTGGATGCATTAGGGGTAGTTCAAGTATTGAAGAGCAACTATTTATCTAGTTTAAGACACTGTTAATGGACATCAGGTCCAATCGAGTTTGTTTTGTTAGTTGATCAGCGAACTTTGCAACCTATACTATTGTTAGGGAGGTGAGTTCTTTGTTTACTTTTTTCGAGTGGTTTTTTGTACCCTGTACCCTTGTTTCTTGTAGATGTACTGCACATGATTTGAAATAACACATCTACGTTAGTTCTCAAAAAAAGGAGGCATGCAAAATGTCAATTTTTCCCTTGATTTATGGAGTTGAAAAAAAATCTTACAATCTCCACCCTAGACAAAAATCTATCCAAGATGAGAACATTACATGATATGTGTTGCTACCCATCTCGAATGTGTGTTTTAAATAGGAGGCATGCAAAATATCAATTTTGCCCTTCATTTATTAGGTTAAAAAAAATCTAACAATCTCCACCTTAGACCGAAGTCCATCCAAGATGAGCACGTTGCATGATCTGTCATTGCTAGCATCTCGAGAAAAATTAACTTGAGGCACACATGCGACTACCAACAGACATTCTTATCTCGACCAAACCACTGGCTCTGATACTATTTGTTGGGTCCATCTGCGTACGCTTGCGCGAGCACGTGAATATTTGCTAGTATGGATATTGCCTCCAACTTAACTACCTTCAATATTATGTATAGGGCTTTACTCTAAAAGGCCTTAATATTATTTTATGAAAAATTCACTCTTCTGAACTTCTTCGAGAAGCCATAAATAACCAATCTAGGGCTAAACTTTTTAGTTCATACATCTAAATAGGGTATATAATTATAAACAACAAATCATGCTGCTCCCATTGAACTTTTTTATTATTAAAGGGTCCGTCAAACATTTTTTAATAACTCCCATTAAACCCTTTGCTACAAGTCTACAATTTATTCATATCAGCTGTTATTGCAACACATAATACACAGCCGTTAATCGTTAATGTACATATTTGAGACATCACGTAAGTCTTCATACACCAATGTACAACGGGTCCACCCTGTACACCACAACGTTATTTTTATTCATTAATTAAGCACCGACGGTCATCGCAGCCAATACAGCATCGAGTTCACTCCTTGTGCGTGCGATCCTTTGATCTCCACCGTCAGATCCACCAATCCATATCTCAGGAACCGCTTTTGGAAGATTCACCATATTTTCCACCACATAGTCAGCTCCTTCACTTTTCTCTTGCTGTCCAACCTTCGCCATCACAAAACATAAAAATTCCAAAACAAGGACAATCAGTTTCATGAAATTAAGATATAATCTCATCCATACGTCTTAGTCACACTTCTTTAAAATTATTTAAATAAAACATTAACTATAATATGTGATGCACAATATACTCTAAGCCTATTTTTTCTATGAAATATATAGTTAGACCTTAACAATGTAGTTTGATATCTTTACATAGAATTTTTTTTACCATTAATATTAATAATATAATATTTTATAAGCAAAAGTAATTAGAAAAAAATATATTGTAATGTGTTTGATGACAATGATTCCAATCCAATTATTTAATTTTAAATGGTTAGTTTCTCTTGGATTATAAGAACATCTCCAATGATAAATGTAGATTTATGTATTAGATTGTCGTCACATCATCAATGTAGAGGGAATCTACACATTAGATATTGTGGATTACCCTAAGCAAACGCACAACTTTCCTTTTTTATAGGCTTTTTTCTCATGTTTAAGCAGTTTTTTTCTTATTTTTATGGCGGTGGTAGTTTTTTCATTTAGTTTTTTGGGTTTTTTGTTATGTTGTTTTAGTTTTCAAGATGACTAGACAGTGTCTATCACGCGAGAGATATTTAGGGTTTTCAAGATTACTAGACAGTGTTTCTGTCGTGTTTTCCACACAAAAAAAATTTACAACCTCATTGAAAACTTTTTTTTTTACCCTAATATTTATCTAAGCCCATGTAAATAGATCCATCCTTAATCCACAATCTCACTGGAGATGCAAGCATGTTGCCAAAGTTCATCCGACTCAAAGAAATAGGAGATCCAACAGCAACTATTATTAAAAACAAGGACAATAATTAGGGAAAAAATATGGTTGTGGATTTTGATTTGGGTGGCCCTAATTAGACTTTATATGTGTTTGACACGTAAAGCGGCAGTCCTAGTCAGATTTCAACATTGACATTTAATTTCAACCGTCAAATCAAGCCACTTATGTTCCCTAAGTCATGAGTGTCACGTTGCTATTTATTTTCCTCTCATTTTCGCACGTTTTCTCAAGTGATCTCAACAACCATGGAGAAACAATAAATAAAGAGGCCGGCTATGTGCACCCCAATTGTTACTCAGGGCACCTCATTTATAAGGGCACCCATCAAATTTTTCAGGACATCCCTAAGTTGGACGAAAATGCCCTTCTTCATCAATGTAAGGCACCTCACCACCAAATCTTCTTTCACACTCCTTCTCATCACAAATCGACGTCTTAATCTACCAAATCTCCTCATTTTCTTGCTCGTTTGCCCTCGATTTGTTGTTTTTTAGGGTCGAGTGAGTGTTTGCAGTGTTTGTGAGGTGAGGGTTTGAATGATGACTTATGGTAGATGGCTGATGTTGAATCATATAGGGTTCGATGGTGTTTTTTGTTGAGTTTGTTGTTCATTTATCTTGTGTTGTTGTTGTCTTTCATGGGAATGTACCCATCACTGAGTTCAACCACAATCCCGTAATGTTCGGCCACACAGGGCCGAAACTATTGAGTAAGTCTCGAAACTGCATGAACGAGACTCTACAATACATCTCGGTACCAAGTAACCGATCGAACATGTAACTTAATTCACAATGGGTTCGGTTATCAAAGAGATCGAGACATAAGAGGATGTCCCGGTTATTGGTAACCGAAACATCCTCTTATGTCTCGGTACCCGGTAATCGATCGAACAAGTTACCCATTTCACAATGAGTTCGGTTAGAAACGAGACCGAGACATAAGAGGATGTTTCGGTTATTGGCAACCGAGACATCCTCATATGTCTCGGTCCTGTGCGTCCGACACTTTCGTGTATGTGGTACATTTCAAAATGCGGGAAACCCTAAACTCAAAAAGGTCAAAACATACCAAAACTCATGCTTCCAACCCTCAAAATGGGGTGGTGGGGTGCCCAAAGTTGTGTCCAACCGTCGACGAAGACGACGGAATCGGTTGGGAGCACAAGGGTGGTGGAGTTCGGTGGTCACACATCAAAATAGGTTGGTGGGGTGCCCAAAGTTGTTTTTTTTTTTTGTTTTTGTTGTGAGTTTGTGTTGGAGGGCATATGAGTCATTACACATATAATTAAAAAAAAATGGGGTGCCCTGAGTGATGACTGGGGTGCACATAGCGGGCCTCTAAACAAATTGACAATGATATAAAATAAATAAATAAATGACAAATGAACATGAAAAATCAACAATGTTCCTCAAATCACATGCGACCATACTAGTCAAGGAACATCAATGTTGTAGCAATTTCAATTGAGAAACGGTAGAATATCACTACAATGTCTTTCGTGTACAACTAGGGTGAATTTCACAGCTCTTGTTTGGTGTGTGTTGTCCTTATCCTTATTTGTCAAATAATGGAAGAGGCGCATCACTTGCATTTTACTTTTTTATTTATTTATTTTTTTATAGGACATCACTTGCATTTTTGTTTAGAGAGGTTGTACAAGTGAAAGAAAAAAAATGAAATTACTTATTTGACCAGCAGGCTCTGATTCTAAGTTTGATATGCAAGTAGGTTATATTTCCTCGAATTCTCATTGTTGCACTAAGGAAGTGCAAGTCTTTGAAAAAAAAAAATCTCATATAAAATTTTATATTTCTCTCATTTAAAAAACCTTCCTTGATTTTTATGGTCGGTTGTGATAATTTATAATTTTCTCATTTTAAAAAATATTAACTTTGTGATTGTGAAGATGTGCACTTTCAAAATATGTAAATTAAACATAACATATGTCACCAAACAATGCCTTTACCAGAACAGTAGAGAGCCCCATAGCTCTTCCCGCGGCAATGTTCCGGGGATTGTCATCGAGAAAAAGCTGAAAAGAAAATTATATAAAGAAATTAATTCACTATTAATAACAATGAAATGAAATCGTATGAAAAACTAATAGTTCCATTGCTTACGGTACGACGCGGATCAACATCTGCAGCAATTATAGCAGTCTTTATGGCATCAATTGATGGCTTAAGAACGACTGGAAACTCATCGGGTCTGGTAGAATTTGGGAGATTTGGATTAATGGTCTCGAACGAGATAATTTGTTCAAAACAATCCAGTAAACATAATCTCTCAAGCACTTTGATCGCATGAGTTCTGTCAGAGTTCGTAAATATCTGCACCAAATTAAGAAATAAAAATATCAAAAAACTTCGCAACAAATGATTAGTCTTGACTTATCAAAACTCGATCAATATATAATTAATTACCATATCATAAAATACTTCTTCTAGTAAAAAAATATATGACGTCAAAAAATATAAGATGTTTTTGGAATATTCAAAAAAACTTTGTACCTCTTATACATATTTTACCTCTATTTTAACTTAAATATTAAATTATAATTAAATATTTGTCATTCTTTCATTGAATAAAATAAAGAATTAAATAGATAAAAATGTAATTTAAACTCACAATTAATGTTTTCTTAAAATTCTAAAAAAAATATGTGAGCCATCATAAATATAAAATTCAAAATTTGGTAACACTTGAAATCATTCAATAAATACTCACTAGCTTTCTCTGGACTATACTCTTCAAGAGAGTGCGTAGCTGAGGGTCAGGTTTGATAGCATCATAAGGCAATCTTCCGTGCACGAAACTACAACAAAATGAGTAAATAAATAAATATTTGAAAAGAAAATCAACAACTCTAATCAATATAATTTCTAGGTTGGTTAAAAATCCATCCCCAAATCTTCAAAATGATGAGTAGTAAGGAGAAGATGATGGGTTGGATTCGCAACAAATGCGCTATTTCTCTTTCTTTTTGACAGTAAAAAAGAAAGAAAAAATTGATGATGAGTAGTAATGGTCCTTCAAATCTCACCTGTGATAATCATCCGCATCGATATCGTATCCCAGCGCCTGGAAATCAAAATTAAACCACAAGAAAGAAACACCATTTCTCAGCCTAAAATTGAATAATTAATATCCAATTTAATCATCAACTGAAACATTAATTAAGTGAATAGATCGTTAATTACTCTGAGTCCTGCCAGAGTACTTCCATAGCTTTTAAACAGCTCGATTCGGACAGTCGAGGCTTTTTCTTTGCTGAATCCAAATCTCTCCACTAGAAAATCTGAAATCGGTTCTAAAATCAAAATCAAAACCAAAAGCAAACCGAATCAAATCAAAACAGATGATATATATATATATGTTATGTACCATCGATGTTTCTTTTACAAGCGGGGGCGATTCCGGTCGACAGCGGATACAGAGTGTCATCGAGATCTTGAACATACCAAAAGGAGAAAGTTGAGTTCTCGGGTATTAGTTAGCTGAAAGTAGAGAGACGGAGTGGAGTGATTGGGCTTACCGAAGAGGAGGCAATCGAAAGGAGAATAATCAGCGGCGCCGCAGAAATCCATGACCGATCGACGGCTGACGATTGGCGAGAGAGAGAGAGAGAGAAGGATTTGAAGGAATGGGAATTGGAGAAGTGAGAAATGGTGGTTGAGAAAGGAATAATTGAAGTTGAGCTTTACTGAACTCTGGAGCACCGGCCTGAAGAGAATAGGCGAGAGGGTATTTATAGGAGTTTTGGGACGGGCCCACCACGCGGCCAGCGCAGCTTGTTCGTTCTTTCTGACCAATAATAAGTTTTCTTCTGGAAGACAGAATTGCCCGTAGACGTGTCTTTTTTTCTTTTTTTTTTTCAAAGGGGTCTTTGTTTTTAAATTGAAAAATGTTGCGCCTTCCTGCCAAAAAAAATGTTGCACCTTCTTTGTAAACACGTTCACCTGATGTCGCGCGTTTTTAGTTTTTTATGTGCATAACACAATGAAAATGTGGATGAATGTTATTTTAATATGAGTAGTGCTACTTGGACTCATGAGTCCGGACTCTTAGGGGGTTTTTCGAAAATTTTTTATTTTAAAGTCATCCTCAAGCAATCAATGACTTCAAAATTATAACTTGTAACACTCCTTTAACATTTACAAAAATCTCAAAAATCTTCCTTTTAGTCTGGACCCTTAGTGTCCAAATAGATTTTTTGTTTTAATATTTAACAAAAAAAATGTTGCACCTTCTTTGTGAATACACTCATTTAATGTTGCGCGTTTTTAGTTTTTAGGTGCATAACCCAATGAAAATGTGGATGAATGTTATTTTAATATTTAACAAAAGAACTGTTTACTTAATAAAAGTGGGGAATGAGACATGTGTCATGTGCCACATAGATGAGTGTGGTGAGGGAGTGTATTCACCGAGAGTAATATATTTTTCAGTCTTCTCTCAATGCCTCCACGTGTCTCATTCTTGCATTGTGTGATTGGGCAAAACTAGAAACAAAAAAATACAGCTTGGGCTTCTTTAACGAATGGAACACGTGGAGGTATTGGAGAAGAGGACTAGAAAGACTTCAAAATATATTACCGTGTGTTAGCCGCGTCCGAAGTAGTTTTTACAAGGGAAAGTTTTCATTGATTCAGGTCAAAGTACACCATGTTGTATCAATGTAATTACATTTTAATGTGGTTGTTTCCTAATAAGTCACACATGTACTTGTGACTTTCTCATAAAAATCTTATTATTTCACGGGCATTCTTATTAGCTTGGTGACGTATGTAGACTATCTCCCAAGCTAGATGATCCTTCAAAATTTGGTTGCAATCTTGAAATAATTGCCTAAATTCAAAGTCATTTGTGCTCGCTTGACGAAGTCCTTGGATCGCATTAGTGCATCAGTCTTCAAGATAACCCACGATAGTTTGAAGGAGTGAGAGATAATTTGTAGAGAAGTTCTAACTAATCTTGTTTGATTTGTAATGTCGACTCCCTGTACGTTATCTGTAACGGCCCCAAATTCCACAACCCTAAAATTGGGCGCTGCCCAGCCTAGACCTGTGCAAACCATCGAGCCAGTCTCGCTAAGCCACGCATGCCTAGTCAGTCTTCCTTAACTTTTACCATTAATTAAGCCATTTTAAATGTAATTAAGTGAGTTATTCCAGTTTAGTGAGTTATCAAAGTACAGCAGAAGCAAATTCTATTCCAACTAAACTAAATAACCCTAAGACACTAGTCAAAACAACCTAGAGTGTGGAAACCCTGCATATGTATTCCTTTATAAGTATACCCGATCATAGGAGAATCAATTACGGTATACATGTTCCGAAATCACTCAAAAAGCCCATATTCCAATGTATCAAAAGCATAAATGTATAATACAAAGAAACCTACACTATTGGCAAGAGGAGATCGTCTAACAACTCTCAACTTCAATCACCTAGTTCCAATCTTTTTCTTAACATCCCTGCAGTATGACAGGGTTGTACCCACCGTCATAAAAAGGACCGTGAGTACAGAAAATAATAGTAACAACCAAGTGGAGTTTAAATATAATTTCAAATGTCAAACAAATGGCTATACTACTATCACGCCGGAATATCACGAAGACAGTGTAGTCCGCATGATAATAAATCACTGAAAAATTCACGATAATTGAGTGTCCAAGAAAACCACAGAAAACGCAAGTAGTCCCGATCAAAAGGTCGTTGCGTCGCGGCAAAAGCCCAGTATACTCGGGTTCAGGTCGAGAACATGGCCTACCAGCCTCAACCCTTGCGACTATAAAGTATCCACAGACCCGAATAAGAGCCCCCGACGTATACCCTATCGAGAGATATCAACAACGTTCAGATAAGAGGTCATATCGCAAATAAATAGTAATCAAGACTCACTTGCTTTTGGACCATTCATTTGGAAATCCACGAAACACAACGTCAATAATCCACCACGAAATTCAAGGAAACATATTTCACCAAGAAATATAACTGCCCAATTTAAATGCACAAATAAAATAATATAAATACTCTCACTGGTTTTACTCACTGTACAACACCACCTCCGTACAACACTCCGCACTCGCTATTTTCACACGCCACCAAAATGACCCCTCACGTTCACCACCCGCTCACTAAGCACCTGGTGATCATTATTGGTCCAATTTGGTCGTGTCAAAGTTTTATTTCCCTTTAATTTCAATTCTCTATTAATTTCACCATTTTACCCAATTTTCCATAATTTTACTCGTTCATCCATTTGGGTCGATTACTCGGGTATTGGGTCGTATTTGAACCCATTTAGACACCTGAGAGATCCCCTAAAGTTTCTGAAAATTTTATAAAAATTTGGCCCCTGTGAAGAGTAACACGCCGCCGAGACGCCGTGGCATCTAATGAACTGGACGGCGTCTCCACGGCGTGAAGATTATATCCACTGCCCAACACGTAAGTGAGTGACGCCATGACCTCATTGGTCGTGACGGCGTTCTCACGACGTGTTCCCCCTGAGGCACTGCCCAAGACATACGTGGGTGACGTCGTGAGTTGGAACACTCACAGCATCGCCACGACGTCTTTTACAGAATGCCTTTAAATTGGGGTTTTCAACACCCCGGCTCGCGTCGCCGTGTTTTGAGCCTATCCCAACTACAATTAAACAACCAAATACACACCAAATCACTCTTTGGCTCACGTCAAAACTCGACCAAACTGTTGATTTGCTAAAATCATACAAAATTTCCTAAAAATCTCCAAAATTCAGAAAAATTCTCAAACATCAAAACCACTTCACAAATCGTGTTTTGATATTTCCATTGACTCCCAATCAATCAAAACAAATCATAAAAACTGATTTCCCAAATTCGTTGTTCGAAATTATCGTGACGAAAACTCACAAAATACCGCCAAAAACATAAATAACGACGTAGATAACCAAAATCTCACCTTAGATTCGAAGATTGGTCGTTCCTTAGGCATAAAATCTCGTCGAAACCCCCAGAAACCCATGTTCTTTTCATTGAATCGATGAAGAGAAATGAGGAAAATGAGAAAAGAAGAGAGAGAAAAGGTGATGGGGTGTTTTATATACCCCTCCCTTCATCTCTTTTCATGCACGGATCGTGACGATCATCCCTTGGTTATCATTCATTCCAACCACCAATTGTGACACTAACTCATGACTCCAATACGTGACTCCCCAAACTTAACTTGGTGATTTCTCGCACCATACACGCATTTTCGGTCCCGTTTCAACCAATTTGGTTGTCACGTCGCCCTGAACATACCAACGTATCACACGCGTTTTACAACTTTTAATTATTATTTATTTTATATTTTGTCGGTGTTTTTAGTTCACTTAAGTCCCCCAGACTAGTAATTATCTGACCAATGTTCGATCGAAACCCTGTTATTTCACGTTCTTCGAGGAAAACTTCCCTCTCAACTCGACGTCACCATCTTGTCATATGGACACGAGTATACATCGATAATACACGTCATCACACAAAAATAATACAAATTTTCGGGTGATTACATTTTCTATATAAATCCTAATCCATACCAATATGGGACTACTTCCAGACTACCAACATCAGTCGAGCCCAATGCTCAATCGCTTTATTGCCCTTGCAATAGTTACCAATCATTTTCAATGAACTAAGGGAGTTTTTGGTCGACGGTTAAATTGAGAAGTTGACACGGTGCATCTTAAAGGACATGGAAAATTAATTATGGACTTCTATTATTTTTTGCCATCTTATAGAAAAGTTTTCTTGCAAGGGGTTAGGAAGTTATCTTTCCCTTGTGTGTGTGAGTTAAGAGATAATTTACAGAGAGTTGGCCTAACAAAGCCAATCAAACAAGACTAATTGGAGCTTCCTTGCAAATTATCTCACTCCTTCCAACTCTTCTCACCCACAATTAAATACAAAGCCTAAGTCATTTTATACAAACGCGTGTACTTATTAAGGAAAGTATTAATTATGTATTTAACTCACATTCTTATCCGTGCTTTAATTACATCGTTAATTACATTAATTTTTTATTTTATCTTATAAAAAGAGAACAAGTGTTTAATTGTAATTAAATATTTAGAATTAAATGAGTAAGGAGGTACATAAGTTTTCTTAATTTCTAAAAACGACTTGGTACATTTTTTGATAAAAACTTTTTGTAGAATGACTCATAAAAATGACATGGGGGGTAGTAATGTACTGCAATTTATTGGTCTAAAATACAGTACTAATTCATTTATCAAAAATGCAATATTTAATGTTATCAATTGATTTTAATTTTTTCTTATAAAAAAATTGATTTCCATTTCTCTTAATGCGGTTCAGACATCCAAAGTTCCAAACCATTTAAAGAATCTACTTACCTGGACTTGGCGTGTCATCTATCTTATCCTCTCTTATCCTAATCTCTAATCTGGCACTAACAGCACACTAGTCATCAAACTCTTTGTTGCTCCTCGAAGGAATCCCTTTTTGTGCAGAAACCGTGTTGGGTTTGACACGCGGTGAATTTTAAACGAGCTTGAATAAAATAACACCACCTGGTCTCCCACATATGAATTATGATATTCCCTTTCGCGCAAGTTTTCCACGTGTTTTTATTTTTGTTGTATGACAAGAAAGTGAGGTGAAGGTGTTTTTGTGAAGACACGTATAAAGGGAGTAGAATGGAATGAACATGGTAGTGGGTACGTTTTAGGTCACACTCCTTTTAAGTTTTAGGCTGTCTTTGGAATGTATGACAAGGAAAAGGTCTCCAACTTTTTTTTTTTTGGAATTTGCTAAAAGGAGCACATTGTCTATTTTGGGCTATTAATAAATACTAATTAAATTCTATACAAAAATGTTGCTCATTGAGTCATTTCCTATAGATAAAAAGATAAAAAAAAAAACATTAACATAAAAAAAAGATAAAAAAACATCTGGTTCATTTAGTTAACTTTTTGAATAATATATATGGTTTCAAAAAAAGTTTTGATATTTATTGTTAGAATATATATGCCACATCAAACAAAATAATAAGAGTTGGTGTGGTATATAAATGGTGTAGATTAGATCTTAACAAAAGCCAATTAGTTTTGTTCAAGATGGGCTCTAACCCCATTTATTATACGTGCATGTGTGTGCGTGTGTGGCGCAACACTGTCTGAACCACTGAATTTCTATACGGTATCAAAGTCGATGGTTTGGTGTGGACCTGTGAAAAAAAAAAAAACCTCTAGATCATGTGACTTTCGGTTTATGAGGGAGTGTTGAAGTCTTGATAATGTGTAGACTGAAAGTTAGTCCCGCATCGATTAAATGAAAAGTCGAAATGAAGTATATAAGTGATTAACTCCCCCCTACAACTAGTATCGATGCCCTTTGAGATAAAACCTCACACCTAAAGTTGAAGGTGCATGGTTAAGTTGGAGACAATATCGGTGTTAGCAGAGGCGATTCACGGACTCGCGCACGCGTGTGCGACGCGGTTGTGAGAATTTGACATGATATCATAGGATATACTGATACAGATTTGGCTGGAAACACCATAGACCGCCGATCTACTACTGGCTACTGCATGTTCATTGGTGGCAACTTAGTATCTTTTGGAAAAGCAAAAAACATGTGGTTTCTTGTTCATATTTGTTGGTTGAAAAGCCTTCTTACTGATCTAGGTTGCTCGTTTGTCACTCCAATTGACGTAGCGTAAACGCTCAAACAAGGAAAAATCCTTAAGGTTTTGAAGAAAAACCAAAATTGAAATAATAATTGATAATAGTTTATTATGATTACAGCCCTAATCATGACTTTATATAACCCATTAGAAACTCTAATCCTTTTACGACTCAAAACGTAATCCTTCTACGATTCAAAACGCTTAATCCTTTTAAGACTCTAAAAACGACTTAAATAAAGTAAATAATGAAAATACCCTAACTGAACAAAAAAACAGAAAGTTCTCGACTGAGCCCTAACTCAATCGGACTCCAAGATAAAAAAACTACGGTCCTACAAAGCATTTGCAACTGCCATGACATCATTCTCTCCCACCTAAGAAAAACTCGACCTCGAGTTTTCTGGATACAAAGGCTCATCATCTGGATAGAATGAAAAACATCCGCTACATTAAATGTCTTGGATATTTCCTTATATGCCCTTTCTGCAACAACTCCTGCACCTTGTCATGCAAGACCTCACTCTCATTCGAACTCATTTGGTAATGTGGGAGGTTTGGCAAACTGGCGCCAGGAATCAGGTCAATGTGGTGTTGAATATCGCGCATAGGAGGTAATCCGTCAGGCAACTCATCTGGTATAATTTCAGCAAATCCTTCCAGCAATGGTTTGACCTGCCTTGGTATCTCAGAAACTGACTCCGTCTCATTCCCTACAAGGATTTGTCTCAGCACCAATGCATGCACCACCTGTGACTCTTTAATGGCTTCGTCCATCTCACGCTCAGTTTGTGTCATTATAAGGAACGACTGTTCCTCCACTTTAGAAGTCTTGGAACGGTTACTTGCCTTTAAAAGAAACAAGTTAAATGTCACTTCCTCCTTCTCCAATTTGTACACATTGTCTCTCCCAGGGTGTTGTGCATTAACATCAAACTGCTAAGGTCATCCAAACAGCAGATGGCAGGCATCCATATCTACCACGTCATAATACGCCTCATCCTTGTAAGTACCAATAGAAAAAGGTACCCTACAACGCTCTGTCACTTGCACCTTCTCAGTTGCCTTTATCCAGCCTATAGAGTACGGACTGGGATGCATCTCCATCTTCAGTTTCAGTGCCTCGGCTGTACCTCTACCAATGATGTTCTCATAGCTTCCACTATCTACGATCAGTTCAAACACCTGACCATTAATAGTGCATCTCGTCCGAAACAGTCTGTGCCGCTGACTGCCATCTTCTAATTTAGGAGTTAACATCAACCTCCTTACCACACAATTTTGTACGTCCCCCTCATCATAATCATCAAAATCATCCCCTCCATCAGGACCACAATAAACTTCCTCTTCGTCATCTCGTTCAATCACATTAACCTGCTTTCTATTAGGACATTCATTCGATCTATGACCAGACAGCCCACAACTATAGCACTTGCCCACAATAGGCTTAGCATAAGGATTTGCAGTTGCCTTTTGTCCCTATTTCTATTCGGCAGGTTTCTTTTCAGGTCCCTTATCTTCCTTCCGTCCAGTACCTTGATTCCAGCCCTGGGTGGACTTACTCCGCTCTGCAAAACTCCTTAAAGTTTCCTCCCTGCTATTATTCCTCTGGTAATTATCACTGCCATAGGTTCGCCAATTGCCCTCATATCGATTTCCACCTCTGTCCTGCATCATTAATTCAGCCTTAATGGCTAAATTTTTTGCCTCGGTGACAGTTTTTATAACTTGCACTCCAATTTTCTCCCAAACTTGCAGTTTCAATCCATCCAGGTATCGTGTAACCTGATGAACCTCGTTCTCCCTCAAATCATTCCTCTCAGTCAATCGCATAAAATCTGTTGTATATTCATGAACAGATCTCTGACCTTACCGACAGTATTGGTATTCCTGAAACAAGATCTGCTCATAATCTGGAGGCAGAAAATCTCGCTGGAGCAACTGCTTCATTCTGTACCACATTCGAACAGGTTGTTTACCTTCCCTGTAACACTTACTCTGCAGCCTCTCCCACCAGGCAGATGCTCCACTCTTCAAACGACAAGCCACCAATTTCACCCTTTTTTTTCTTGAGGAATTTCCATATACTCAAAAAAATGGTCTACTTCGACGATCCAATAAACAAAGTCCTCAATGTTCAGATTACCAGAGAAACTAGGGATATCCACTTTCAACCTAAAGTCGCCCCTATCATGATTACCCCTATCATAATAATCATTATTATACTGATTATTATTGTTATTATATTTGCCGCCTCGATCTTTCCTAACATGTCTGCCCTGATCCTCGGCCAGAATCATATCCTCCTCCTTGTCACTGGAATCACTACCAGCAACTCGACCTCTAAAATTCGCAGCTACTAGTGCAATAAGTGCATCGCCTCGAGCACGCTGATCTCTTGGACGTTGTTCACCATCACCCTCGTGTCTGTTGGCATTCACCCCAAGGGTGTCAAATATGTTAATCACCGCATCAAGGCACTCGTCTATACGTCGGAATTGTTGATCGAGATTTGTCTCCAAGGTTCTGATTGCCGCCTCTTGAGCCTCCACTTTGGTTCGCAAGGCTTCAACATCCTGAACGACGTTCAGAATGCCACCGCTTCCACCAGACATCGTTAGTACGAACGGAATTCACGCTCTGATACCAACTGACGCGCGTAAACGCTCAAACAAGGAAAAATCCTTAAGGTTTTGAAGAAAAACCAAAATTGAAATAAATTGATAATAATTGATAATAGTTGATTATGATTACAACCCTAATCATGAATTTATATAACCCATTAGAAACTCTAATCCTTCTATGACTCAAAACGTAATCATTCTACGACTCAAAACGCCTAATCCTTCTCAGACTCTAAAAATGGCTTAAATAAATCCTTCTATGACTCAAAACGTCTCATCCTTCTAAGACTCTAAAAATGACTTAAATAAAGTAAATTACGAAAATACCCTAACTGAACAAAAAAATAGAAAGTTCTCGACAGAGCCCTAACTCAATCGGACTCCTAGATCAAAAGTTACGGTCCCACAAAGCATTTGCAACTGCCACAATATCACCAATGACACTGTTTTATGACAACCAGGCAGCCATGCATATTGTAGCAAACCTCGTATTTCATGAACAGACTAAACATATTGAGGTGGATTGTCATTACATTCAACAACAAGTTCAATCCAAGCTTATTGCTACTCATTATGCGCGCATGTAGTACCGATCAGCTTGTTAATTTTTTCACCAAAGCCTTGTCGTCTTCTCAATTTCAACAGCTATTATGCAAGCTTGGCTCCATCAATCCTCTGGATCTAGCTTGAGGGAAGTATTTGGAAACTCTCCAAATATTATGTGTATATTCACTAAATTATTTAGTTAGGAAACTTAGTTTCCTAGTTAGGATGTGTTGAATATGGTAGTGTTTGTATAAATAGGCAAGTCTGGAAGTTGACAAACTGTATAACATATTTCTATGATTGATTGATGCAACAATCAATCTATATATCTCTGTAGGTTGTACAAGTCTCTTATGAATAAGATTTTTTTTTGAAATCTGAATAAGATTTCTCTATTCCATAATTTCGTTATGGTATCAGAGTAGAACGATTTTGGGTTCGTATTTGAAGACCTGATTAGGCTAGTGGTGGAGTATAGACCCGTTTGTGGACCTAAAAGCTTATAAGAGTAGGTCTAGGTACGTTTGTCCATACCTCTAAAAGTAGGTATGTGTTTGGCAAGTGACGACTAGTCGAGGCCTAGTTTCACTTGAGGGGGAGTGTTAGAATATATAATCCCACATCGAAAAAATAATAAGAGTTGATGTGATATAAGTAGTGTAGATTGGATCCTAGCAAAAGCCAATTGGTTTGTGCAAGATAGGCTCCAACCGCATTTATATACCCACGTGTGCGTGTGTATGGCCCAACACTCTTCGGGCCATGGATTTCTATATTTATATTTGTCAAAAAAAACTTGATATTTATATTTTTTGTTAATTTTTTTGCCAAAACATCTTTGTTGAGATGGTAGCGTTATCACTCGTCAAAAGGTAATTTTTGGAGAGGTTGTGAGTTTGATTCCCAATTAAGTCAAAAAAATATATTCTTGGTAAGTTTTCTACTTTAACTCATTCCTCTTACTTGCCCCCAACTGATTGTAACATTAGGTTTTTCTTTCTTTTAGATAATCAACATAATATTATTTTAGGACCAAGGGGATGATGTTGTTGTTGTTGTTGTTGATTGAGGCTTTGTTGTATTTTTACTGAGTTCCACATCTTCTCCTTTTTCTTCAGTCTAACTACTCGGTATCTGGATTATCTGACTACTCCGAATTTGCACCGTATATGTGGGGGAGCTCCTGTGACGGCCCCTCTCCTAATCTAGGTCACCGTCTGGCCTAATTTCGTAATTAAGTCCTAATCACGACATGTAGGACCTAATTACGTATTAATCAGCCTTTTTAACCTATTTGCCAACTTAATCGCGCTCAAGATAAATAATACACTAACCCTACCAATTTCAATAACTTAAAGTTGTTCAAAGTATTTAAACAATAAATTTGATTAGCGGAAGCCTTAACAACTATAGCGGAAGTCTTATTTTAATTTAGCGAAACAATTTGATAAACCTAAGTGTGGAAATCAGGAACAACGATCACAATATATATGAACTGTGTGGCGAAACATATAAACAGTGTGATAGTCAAAAGTCGGGGAACTAATGTTCAACCCAATATATGTATATCCCAACATTATGAAAGACATAAATATGTAAAATATACAAAATATCAAAAACAATACCTACAATCAGTCAGTAGTACGCTCCCCAAGCTCAGAGGTAGTCGCCAATCTTCTCCTTGTCGGGTCTATTACTCGACGGATCTGTACCCACCGTCATAAAAAAGACGATGAGTACAAAAGTATAACAGTAATTCTCAAATGACTTATCTACTAACATTTCCAAAATAAAAGAATGGTACTTAAAAGCATAATGATAGCTAAAGAATGCTCTAAATAAACATGTTAAATAAATACCGAGAAATCAAATGAAACTGACACAGGTTAAGCAGTCCGATCTAGATCCGGTCGGCGGTGAGAACTCTCACTTAGCCTTTTCCACTATTTGTATGGAGTTGTGCTCTACATATTATCATATCATTTTCTAATAACCTCAAATGGTGAAGCTGTGCTCTACGCGTATATATCATCTATCATAAATCTCACCAAACACCCCGGTTCATTACGCCATGAGTCGTGCGAGTATAGTGGAGAGTGTCAACATCCCCGAGGTCTCGTGGCCCCGTGAGCCGCCCACTATATAAATGTGCAATGGACCATAGATTCTAAAACTACTTTTAAAGCCAACAAAAAGACTCGGTAAAGAAATTCAAGAATAGAATGCTACGAAGCACAAGTAAACAAAAGTACAAGTCCATTTATAAGGTTATCTAATCCTAATAGCATGCTATTTATCATTTTACCACAACTTCTCAATAAAAATAGACATATGAGATGAAAAGAGGCAATTAAGTTTAATCACAAAGTAATATCATGATGACAAAACTCAATATGAGAGAGTAGAAATAAATCATGATATCCAGATCACAAAATAGAATTTTCAGTCATATGGACTGTCCAACAATATAGCAATTGAAATGAAATGAAAATAGAGCGTTCATGTGAGATTACTCACATCAAGCAATTATCTTAGCTAACTCCTGTCTTTCGACGCCCGAACCCGGGCACCCGAACTCTTGACACACTTCTCTATGTCCCTGGGGTGTTTAGATAGGTATTAGGTTGGATTTAGGCCAAGTCAAATAGATTTGTGAACCTATAACCCAAAACAGCCCGTAAGTTCTTGCAAAACTTTAATTTGATACTTAGCATTGCAACGTTAATTAAACCATCATAAACTCTAAATCATCAAGGACACAGAACAAATTTTTAGCTCTAGGTCTTAGCTTTCTGGAATGGTATGGTGTGCAAGGTTTCGATATAACATGAAGGAGATATCAAATATTTTCAAAGACAACTCGAATTAGAATCAAAATCTTATCAGCGAGATTGAAAAAATCATTTCTCCCAATTTACAGCTCCAAAAATCATGATTTTCGGTCACAAGTCACTTAACATATCCAAGAATAACATAATAAAAATTCATCTTATTTGAATATGAATTGGAGGAGTTATACCTTTTCAAAGTTTACCTTCAACAATCTCGCCATGACATTTAAATCACCTATTTGCAGATCATTTTTTAGTAAGAAAGAGCTGGAATTTCAAAAATATTTTAGATACAAAAGTTGTTCGTCTATGAATTAGCTTTCATATGACATTGAAATCACTTAATTTGGAGTTATTATGAGTGATTTATGTCCAAATTACAGAGGTTGTATCAAGAAAATCAGATTTTCAATTTTACAAGAAAAAATCCCAATCTTTGGTAAAGCTTCTCAATTCTGAAATACAGGAAATCATTTGGTATTTCAAAATGAGTTAAAACATCATTAAAAACATCTTTGAAATCGATTTTATATAAAAGCCTCAATATTTATAGCCAAAAATACAACAATTGAAGCATAAAAGAGTATAGATGATAACTAAGGTTTTAGCTTTGATGGTTGTCACTTGAGCTTCTTTTGTTATGCAAATTTAGCTCTCTTACACCCCAATTTCCAGCAAACAAAATCCCCCAACAGCTTTAAAATCTTTTTTGCTTTATTTGCATACAAATGAGAAGGAAAGTGTTTAAGTGTTTCTTTTATAGTGTTGGGTTTTCATCAAATTGCACAACTCCATTTCCATGTGAATCAAGGGTCATCAAACACTCCTATTTACCCATTTTTTTCAGCTCAATGACACTTGTCAAGCATTTAGTTTCTTTTATCATGGTCATCCATCGTTTGATTATTTGTCCATCTCTAAGATGATCTAGTGACCATTAATCACTCCTACTTCCACTAAAATTTCAGCTTGGTGACAAAAATGCATGACACAAATTACATGAGAGTGTGTGCTAGTACACATCCCTAGGCATATCCAAAGGGTGGTTGTAATTACATTTGACCATAGGCCTTAATAATTGATTTCATTTAAATATATAGAATATGGGTTAAGTAATACTTTATTTAAATTGACGTATATACCATAGGCTTATGTTATGAAATAAATTAATTAACACCCATTTGACTAAACTTAGACTTACCACATGTCTAGCAACCCGAATCCTCAGCTCGCACGTAAATCGAGGCGTGTCCTTGCTAGCGTCTCGACACCTATAACTGCATGAACCAACTTATTTAGTCTACACATATACATATCACTAAGCATACACCACAACAAATATATAATATACATCGACCACGTGCCTCAGTAGATGTGCACACCTCACACAAGTCCCACATCATGGGTTGGTAATCCTAATTAAGAAGTTAAATCAAGGGTTAGAAATTCGGACCGTGACAGCTTCCAATGTTGGTGTTCACTTCACACCTCCTTTCAAAATTATTTTGAGGTCGTACTTTTTTGAATACCTTTAATTATTAGTTTATTAATTAATTAAATGTGTTTTTTTTTATTAAATGTGTTATCACCGTCAAAATCATTGCTCCAATAATTGCCAATAATACGGGTTAAAACAAATGATCTATAGACCAATATTACATTAGACACCTAAGCATATTTTGTAACTGAAAGGAAGAAAACAAAAACTTAAAAGAAAAACAAACAAACAAACAGAAAAAATAATCTCACTAAGTGATGAATGTATAGACAAACGCTTGATGTATAGAAACATGTATTGACGTTGAGTTCGGGAATAGACATTTATTATTTTCTTTTCATCTATATAATATAATTAATTTGAAAGTGGCTAAACCAACCTCACTTTTTGTTAAATACACCTAATTCATCAAGCATATATACCTCGATTTTGAATTTCAATTATCCCACCTTTTTTTTTTCAAAAATTTCAAAAATACACTTGCTCATCCACACCCTTACCTTCACCCCATCACCCATCAATCCTCTCCATTTTTTGGTTTTTTGTTGTTGTAAAGTACTTGTGCCAAGTCGGAAGTGTAATAGGAGTTTTTTTTTTGTTAACATTTGGTCTCATTGGTGGCCTTTAAGTGAGGAAGTGTCGCCCGTGGATCTCGATTACATAGGGTTGAGACCTCAAGTTCCCATCAAGACCTTTGAAGAGGTCTTTTTCGGTGGTAATCCTATTGAGACTTTTGAAGAGGTCTCGATTGCATCTCACTGAGACTGAGACCTCTCAATGGAAACTGGTCGAAACCTCTGCAAAAGTCTTGGGGTGTGGATCCTATGCAATTGAAACCGACAGGCAACAAGAATGAAGAAAAAATTGCCCAAAAAATTCATGAAAGCAAAAGAAAATGATGTGGTTTTGTTGTAAATGGCATACTTTCTCAAATCCATCCATATTTTCGCCTCGAAAGCTGAGATCATAACACAAAATCAAAGCCCTAATCACCATCAACAACATAATAGAGAAAAAAAAGGAACCGACCAACAAAATAGTGTAAAAGGTGTAAATGAGTTTAGACATTGGTCGAAGAATTGCCAGATTTGGGCAATAGTGATAGTCAGATCGAGAGAGATAGGAGAGTGGTGTGTGATTGTGGGTTTTGGAGGTGAGGTATGAGTGAGTAAAAGCCTTTTTATATAAAGGGCAATATGATCATTTTGTGCCGGGGCAAAACTGGAATGACAAAAATTTTGGACTAGGGAATGTTTAGAAAAAATTGAGGTCCATTCACTCGCTCCTCATAATTTTGGCTAGAAATTGTAGTGATTAGGCAAGTCTCTTTGATCGTTCATCTCACTTGAAGCACTAAAAATTACTTGCAGGTAACCCAAGAGAGTTATGGTGGGATTGATGTGGTTGGAGGTTGTAAAAATGAAAAAAACTTTAAAACTCTCGGCCAGAAGTTGTCCCCTTGTGGTCCTTCCTTCCTCGAGTCCGAGATTAGTCGAGGTAAAGTTTTCAGATACACTAACAAAAATAATATATAATAAAGAAAGGCTTAATTGGTTAAAATATCATAACCTTTTACAATTTTTGTTATTATATCCTAACCTTTTTGAATTTATTATTATATCCTCACCTTTCTACATTGAAAAAAATTGTATTATAAGTCATTTTTTTACTCCAAATCTGATGACGTGGCACCTAAATAATAACTTTAAAAAGCCACCTCATCATCTATAATTACTAAAATTATTACTTAATTTATTTTGTAAGCTCATTAATTAAATATTACATCATCAAATTTAAAGTTAAAAAGTGAAGTAGGATATAAATTTATCAATGTAGAAAAGTTATGATATAATAACAAATTAAAAAAAGTTAAGATATAATAACAAAAGTTGTAAAAGGTTAAGATATTTTAACCAATTTAGCCATAAAAAAATCACTTGCAAGTACTTTAAGTGATACTTTAATTTTATTTATTTATAGTTACTTGAATCACCTAGCTATTATAGAATTTGAGCCTCTGAGTTTAAGGAAAGAAAGTTCATATATGGAAATTTTGAGGGCATGAAAGATATTTCACATTGTTAAGATGCTATTAATGTGGGAAATGGCAGGTAGAAAGAAAAATACGAATTTAACCCTACCACTTAAATAAGAACATCTGGGCCTCGAAAAAAATAAAATAAAATAAGAAC
Organism: Stephania japonica; assembly: GCA_039657345.1. Lineage (NCBI taxonomy): Eukaryota > Viridiplantae > Streptophyta > Magnoliopsida > Ranunculales > Menispermaceae > Stephania > Stephania japonica. Next base: position 67,574,065 of record CM077557.1, on the reverse strand, counting down.
ACCTGGTTCTTATCACTTAAATCTCTAATAGGTTTAAGCACATTTCACCTTGTACCAAAAATTCTGACCCTTTCGTGTCATCGACTCATCTATCTTATCCCAAAACAACACTGCCACTAAGGCATTTTTATATTTGTTTTTGGTGACATTAGATCGACAAAAAAAAGTCCTATACTGTAGTACTCCACTGGCAAAAGATGTGAATCAAAACTCACATAAGTACTTAATTCGAGGTTCTAATCATAGCAATTATCTTATATTTCGTTGTTGTTTTTCTCGAATTATGAGATTGAGTTGCTTAACTATGGAACTGGATTAATCAAACTGCAATAATGGCCAAAAATAGTTTGTAGATCCAAGAATATCTTAAAAATAAAACAGTGCCTACCATAGCAGACCCTATCTTTTGCGGAAAAAACTCCTTGCTAAAGTGCAGTGAGCAGATGAGTGCTCATAATAAAGTCTTGTCACTTTTTGGTAGACTGATTCTATAATCTATTGTACATATAACTCAAAAAGAAAAAAAAAAAAAAAAATTCTATTGTACATATTTTAACTCTTTTTTGGTTGAAATATATTTTTAACTTTGAATACAAATATAAACAGGATTTTTTTTTTTGAAGCCTAAATAGACGATTACAAGCTCACAAACAACAATCTTGTCCCCTTAAGAGGTATATTGTCCCGAACAAAAGTTATTAACCCAGTGTTGATTGTTATCTAGACCAAAGTTCTAACTTGCACTCGCTTTACCCTTTAATTGTATGTAATATGGTTCTTCAACTTTTAAGAGGGTAGGCCTAAACTCTAGATACTTAGTTTGAGAAATCAGGCCCATAAACATGTCCACATTCATAAAACTTAGGTGGATCATAATAAATTTATAAATTGTAGGTGATTAGGATGATACGGTACAACGAGCTTATATAACTATCAAGATTGATAAGGGATGATATTATTCTACTAAAAATCATAATAATTTTTTTTGACGATCATAGATATCTAAATAATCTCGGCCCCTCCAAATTAAGGCCCGACTAATTCCATAGAGGCTAAGAGGGGCGCCCCTACTACTAACTTATATGTCACAGAAAAAATAATGCAATTACCGCAAATCGAAATCCATAGTGAATTTGAACTAAATATATCAACTAAATTTCATTATGCTCAGGATCACTAGGAACAAGTACAAGGAAAATGGTTGACATTTTAATGCTATTATGTTAGATGAAAAATGATTTTATGACCAACTTCGAGCACCAGATATGCACACCGAGTGTATTCGCGCCACACGCCTTATGTGCACATCTCGAGGCACATCATGCAACACATGCAAACCACTCGATGAGCCTATCTAAATACCTGAAGTGGGTCCGCGTAGCAACCTCTTTCTGTTATAATGAGACATTTTTTTGAGAGGATATAATCAGACATTAACCCGTTTGGTTGAAATTAAGTGTTAGGTGCAGTGATTGACTTAGCTAAGACTTTTCTTTAATGAAATATTGGTGTTTTATTGAAGGTGTTTAGTTAAGTATTCACCTTTTGGTATTATGGTCTTTAAAACATATAAAAGTGGGTCAAAAGTCATAATTACTCATAGTTATTGTTCAACTACCAATACATTGTTTACTTTACCAATAATTAAGAGATAGATTCAATTTTTTCTTACTTTTCAAGGTAGGGCTTATCTAAAGAAAGGGGGACCCTGTCATTCTTTAAGTATGAATTAAAGTGCTTTAGTAAGACTATATCTCAGGCTTACATAAGTTAACACTCCAACCAAACAAGTGTACCTATACCCGATAAAATGACAGTCCAAAACCAAATCCAAACTCATCAGAACCACACATCTTCCATCACATATTTCAAAACGCATCCCTAGGCATTCCACGTGTCCATCCGGGCCCTCCTTAGATATACACGCTATTTAAGTCCTCTCTTGACTCTTCATTTCAATTCATTCTATCTCGCGCTCTCTCACTCTCTCTACAACAAACATCACAATTCACAAACACTACAACTACATTGCCTCTTGAAACCGATCAAACACCTCTGATTTCTCTGCGATCGTCCCTCTCGATCGCACTTCAACAGTAAGTGATCGATTTCTCTCACCAATCTTGCTTAATTTCTTTAATGAACTTGCCCTGTTTTTTTTATGGTTCTTGATTCATGTTTGTATGATTCTTGCGTTTCTTTTGGTCCAATCGATAAATTGGTTGGTACCCATTATTAGAATCGTGGTTTTGCGAAATGGGTCGGTTTGGTTTTGCCAATTGAGGGGGGTTTGTGATGTGGGCTTGCGATTCTTGATGGAGAGAGAGAGAGAGAGAGAGAGAGAGAGAGAGAGAGAGAGAGAGAGAGAGAGAGAGAGAGAGAGAGAGAGAGAGAGAGAGAATGTGGAGGGTTTGGTTGGTTGGATTTTGGGTTTTATCTTCAATCTTGATGGGTTATTTTGGTTTGTGTGTTTGTGTGGATTGATGGAGTCTTGATTCTTGAAAATGAGTTTGGTGTTCATTGCTTCTAAAGTGTGTGTTTGATGTTTGAGCATTTGGTTTTTTGTTCTTTGATGAAACTATTGTTAGCTCATTCGATTCGAATCTATTATACTGATCATCATTGTTCGATTTGTTATAATAGAAACTATGGTTCTTTCTTGTTAAATTACTTGTGGAATGAACCGGAGTGAAATCTAACCTAATTGGTTAAAGACAGAAAATGCGATCTATGTTCTTTTGACCAATCTTGGTTTTATTAGTAGGTTTAAACACCCGTCGCAACACATTTATCTTTTTTGTCTTTCTTTTGGATTGTTTTGATGAAACATTTGTGGAATTTGTACTTTTGTCATTTTTTTAGATTAATTTGTGAAGAATTAAGGGGAACATTGTCGAACACAGCATCAATTTTGCATTGTGAATGTGAAAGATTGGTTCTTCTACGCCATCGAAACAGTATGGGCGATGGCATCCCTTGATTAGAATGAGTGCACTGTAACTAACTCTTGTGTAGGACCTATGCCTTTCTATGAATTTGAAAGTGAACAATAGAATAAAGATTATGGGAGTAAGAAAAGCAACTAGGAGAACGGCACTAACCGAAACACCAGTCTTCGCTTCGTTGACCATGCTATCTTGATAAAATGTTTGTACATTCAGTTATAATTTCAAAGAAGCAATTTGCTTAGGAGAAAAGTTTTCCAGATTACTTGATAAAATGTTTGTAAAGACTAAATAATGAGTTCCTGATTATTAACATCAATGTTTTGAAGATCTGCAATGAGAGGATAAGATGACAAGATTAATTGAAAACCGACAAAGGTATAGACTATGGAGAAGCTGAAATATAAGGAGAAACCGACATAGGTTTCTTATAAAAAACAGTTTATCTTGTGCCCTGTAATGATATTTTATTTGTGAGAACAATGAGAGTGAATCCTCAAGGGTGTGTACTGTTTTAAGAGTGAATCCATTGAAGTTTATTTTAGCTGCTTCTTATTATCCTTGAATTTCAAAACCGGTGTTGCAGTTCACTTGTTCATTAGTCATGGTACCTGCTATTTTTAGTCATGTTTTGATGTCCTAATCTTATTTTTATGGGTTTCTCACTTAAATCATTTGATGAGACAGCAATGGCTGAACCAGAATACACTATGGAACCCAATAGTGAACGCGAGGAGACCAAACCAGCACCTGAATTTCAAGACCCTGCACTTGGCATTGACATCGGAACTTCGCATTGCAGGGTTGCTGTATGGAATGGTTTCAGTGTGGAGCTGCTTAAGAATGCTAGGAACGAAACAGCATCACAGTCTTACGTTACGTTTGATGGTGAAACGCCTACTGGAGGAATAAGAAATCCCCTCAATGATGAACTTGAAATATTCTCAGGTTCTGCAATTTTCAACATTAAACGCTTAATTGGTAGAGCTGATACTGATCCAGTCGTCCATGCTAGCAAATCCCTTCCTTATATGGTACAGACACTGGATATCGGTGCCCGACCATTCGTTGCAGCTCTTGTTAATAACGTGTGGAGAGCTACCACCCCTGAAGAAGCCCTCACAATCTTACTGGTGGAGTTACGATCCATGGCAGAAACTCAGCTAAGGAAGACTGTACGAAATGTTGTCCTCACTGTACCAGTGTCATTCAGTCGATTTCAACTGACACGAATTGAACGAGCCTGTGCCATGGCTGGTCTACACGTCCTCAGGTTGATGCCTGAACCCACAGCTGTGGCACTTCTGTTTGCTCACAAACTGCAACAAACTGAACTCGAGAACATGGGCAGTGGCTCCGAGAAGGTTGCACTTATCTTCAACATGGGTGCCGGTTATTGCGATGTTTGTGTAACTGCAATTGCTGGAGGAGTTTCACAGATCAAAGGCGTAGCAGGCAGTCCCGTAGGTGGTGAAGATTTGCTCCGGAACATGATGCATTTTCTTGCACCTAGTGGAGTTGAAGATATAAAATTAGTAGGCTTATTTTGGATTGCATTTCAACATGTCATTCACCAACTTTCCTTTCAAGACTTCGTCACAATACAGGCTGATTACGGAAGCGGAACCACAATCAGAACATTATTAATACACCGGACAAGATTCGAGGAAGTTAACCGTAAAGTGTTTGAAGAATGTGAGATGCTGGTGTTACAGTGCATATGTAATGCAAAGATTCATGTGAAAGAAATTACTGACGTGATACTTGTTGGAGGGTGCTCTCATATTCCCAAAGTAAGGAACTTGGTTTTGAACTTATGTGAAAAAGATGTGCCATATCCTGGTATGAATCCACTTGAATCTGCAGTATATGGCGCAGCACTGGAGGGAGCAGTCGCGTCAGGACTTGCAAATTCAGCAGGGAATCTGAAACTATTGTCCGTGCACCCCATTACTCACCCCCTCGGTATAAAAGCCGATGGCCATCATTTCGTGTGCATCATGCAAAGCAACACAGCAATACCTTCCCGGAAGGAGTTATGGTTCACCACTGCCAATGATAACCAAGCTGAGGCTTTGATTATGGTCTATGAAGGAGAAGGCAATACAGTTGAAGAAAACCATCTCTTGGGCTATTTCAAGATTGCCGGCATACCACCTGCACAGAAGGGTTGCTCCGAGGTCAGTGTGGTCATGGACATCGACGCCTCAAATACTCTGAGAGTCTCCGCTGCAGCTTCATGTCCTAGGTCTCGTCAGCCCTTGTCACCTTATCTTGAAGTGAGAATGCCTAATGTAGATGATGGCCATGGTTGGTGTGCAGAAGCACTGATCAACAAGTATGGTTCCACCCTTGACTTGGCAATCCCCAAGAACACATGAAGGATGTATAAAAGCTGCACTTCTTTTTGACAGATTTTCACACATTTTTTCAGAATGGTGATCTGCACCCTTAATCGATCAAAAAGACCCATAAAACTCAAGTGGATTGACACAGCAAATCGATAGAGCCTAGTGGCCCTAACAAACCTGCATTATAACTACCAGGATCTATGTGGACCTGAAGATCTACCAGGATCTATAACCTAGATTATTCTACTAAGATCCATGCATAATGAAATTGGTCGCATGCGGGCGGTAGACGATAATCAAATCTAACTAAGCAACAAAAGAAAAAAATCTACAACCTTGATCCAAATAAGTGAAGGACAATGGATTGGCCGGAAGTGTGCCTCAATGGCTAATCGCCTTTAGACCTGTTCATGAGCCAAGTTTGGGCTTGACTCGGGCCGGGCCTGAGAACCTTAGCCCAAATCCGACCCACTATATATATGCAGGCCTATACATAGGTCCAAACCCGACCCATGTAAAAAATACAAAGCCCAAGCCCAACCCATCAAACCACTGAATAAATATTTTAATATTAAAAAATCTAAAAATAAATTATTTATTCATTTAATAAATTTTTATATACTTTTATGACAAATATGTGTTTCCATATGTATATAGTATATTCATAGATTGTGCAAAAAGAGGAGTAGCTCAAATCGTAAGCATCACTTAATGTGTGCATTAGGTCCTAGGTTCAAACCTTTCCTACAACACTTATTATTTTAGAATATATTAATTATAAACTTATATTCAGGTCGAAATTTTCTTGAAAAGGGTACCTCAAGCCCGATTATTTGTTCACAGGCTTGGGCAGGCTCGGCGGATACCCGAGCCCATGATTAGCTCTCATCACCTTTATTGAATGCAGAAGATCTAGACCTCATCTCGACGTTTTCAGCTTCTTGACAAAGCCATATGCAAAAGAGTAAGAGCAAAAAGAAAGGAGGTGAAAAAGTAAGAAGATGATGGGATCACCAACGCTGCTCACAAATCTAGATCGAGACACGATGACATCAGATCTACAGTGGGAGAAAAAGTAGAAGAAGACATAAATAGGGGGAAGGATGAAGGAAGGGGGCAATCGGCGACAGTTGCACTCGCCAAAAAGAGTGGAGACTCCCGGAACCCTTAAGCGTCGGATCTGAGAGCTTAAACTAGGTGTAGGGTTTTCTTTTTCGTACATAGGTATTTTTGAAATTTTAAAGAAGCTATTTTTAACTCCATTTTGATTGAAATATATATATATATATTATTTTATTTTATTTTTAGATTAGAAAGGCACATTTATCGCTCACAATCCAAGAAGGTAAGACAACCTATTATAATATTTCAACAATTGAATGTATTTTGAACTTTGAAATGCAAACACAAACATAAGTTTTTTTTTTTTTTTTTTTGTAAGTGCACATAGATGATTACAAGGACCAATCTCCTTAAGAGCTATATTTGTTCCTAATAGAAGTTATTAGCATAGTACCATTATTATCTAGACTAAGATTCTAACCTAATTGCTCCCACTTTACCCTTTTTTAGGTTTCCCATATGGTGTTTGACATAAATTGCAGCAATCATTCCACGTTTGGGCACTGTCGGTTTCCATATAGAGGCGACCCTCCTAAGAGGGTGTTCCTATCACTAACCCACATGTCAAGAAAAATGATATATTTGCCGCTAATCAAAATTTATAATGAATTTGAACTAAATTTATTAACTTAATTTCATAATATAATCTAGGCAAAACCAAATAATTGGCCCTCAAACTTTGAATTTTTTTAGATTTGGCCCCTGAACTATTGTTTGGTCGATTGAGCCCTTCAACTTTTATTTTAATTTGTTAAAACAAATGGAAAGATGCCACATTCGTTAAATAAATAAGAAGATCAATAAAATGAATCCAAACTGAGAAATAAAAATAAGCCCTAGTCTAATGTTATTCAAATCGATTAATCACCAGGTATGTCATTCCTTCCTCCCTACCGCCCCCCTTTTCATCCCCAACTTTTTCTCCGACCACCACCCTCATTCCGTCCTCCACCACCATCATCAGCCGCTCACTCCCCTTACTCTTTCTCCCACCACACAACCTACGATCCACATACTCAAGCCTTCAACACAATCTCCCCCACATACCTTCTAATAATCATTTCATCCCTTCAGTACATCCATGAATCCGAACCCACCCTTCGGCAGTCCCCAAGTTCCCTTAATCATAAAGAACCCGCCATACGTCCCAAATCTCACTTTCATGAGTTTCTATGGATGCCCTATGTCCCCAATATCTCCCCTCCTCCTAAAACCCTGTCAATCTCAGATTTCCCCCCTTTGAGCATTCCTGGCCATCATACCCCTTCCTTAGCACTCGAACCAGGGGGGCCCAAACAAAACTGGAGAGAGATCGTCTGTAAACTGGTGCCTCTTCCAACCCTCCCTCTACCCTCCTTCCAGTCGCGTATAGAACTCAGAGAACTTTAGATTGATAGGAAATTTTTCTCTTTTCGTAAAGGTCGCAGTGATTTTTAGATCACTGAGAAATCAAAAAAGGCAACTTTTGCTTTGCGCCTCAACCACAGGGAAACTCAATGGATGTGCCAAGCGATGTAAGATCTGGCAAATGGTGGCGATGTGGTGTCTAGAAAATCTCTTCGAGGAGAGTCTTCCTCAACAATATTTCTAGACAAATTGCCATCTCGGAAGGTCGAGCCATCAAGGTTTGGCGAGCCACGAGGGATCGAAGCAATGCCCTGTTCATCCTAGAAGGCATCAAAGGAAGTGGGTGGAGATTTTTCTGCAATTTAATCCAAGAGGCTCAGGGAATTACACCTATCCCACAACGACCCTCTCCCAAATGCACACAGTCCCCCTATCATGCATCCCCCAAAGAGTGGGAAGAGCCATTATATGTACGAGATCTTCTCCTCATATCTCCTGGAAGAATATTGGGGAAATTTTGGGTAAAAGATTAAACCGATCAACCCACCTCATCGCCTTTATCGATGCCAAGGCGATCATTGTGCTGGAGGACAAAATCAAATTGGAGGACACTCTACGGTGGGGAGAACAATCGACAAAGAAGAGAAAATTTGTCATGTTGCTATAAAGTCTGAAAGCCCATTGGAAGGATGCTATGTTCCACTGTAAAGAAGAATGGTTATCTCTGGAAGGCCTACCCTTTAATATGTGGGAAGAATCATCTATGGTGAACATTGCAGCTCATTATGGGGGTCTTATCTGTAACGACCCTAAAATTCTAACTCGTATCACGTGACATTTCAGAGTCGTATTGTGGGCCCTACTAGCCGTGGTGTACTTGTTTCGGTCCTCTGGAGTCGACAACGAGGTATGTTATGTTTGTTTGGTGATTTGTATTATTTATTTATTACCGAACATTAAATTCAATATCCCTAATGTGTGAGGACGTAGTGAGTGTGTGTTGGTACCGTTGAACGAGTTCGGTACGAAAGAACGCGCTAAATGAGTATTTAAGAGTCCGGGAGACAAAAATGAAATAAAAACACTGTCAAATACAAATAGAAATAATTAATGGAATTAAATAATAAATTATGGGCGCTGAGTGATGCGCGAGGTCGTGGGCGACATGCATGAGTCAAATGGTAGTATGCACGCCCGAATGAACTCGTTGGCGTGCACAACGAAATTGTAGGCGCGAACAATACAATTATATAAATATAATTGTACATATATATATATTTATATATATAAAGTATATATAAATATATATGAAATAAAAAAAATGATGAATGACCAAGAGGGGCATTATTTTATTAAGGAAGAGATAAGAATGGAGGGGCAAAATGGTCATTTCACCTCAAAATTTATTAACAAAATCCCACCGCCACCATTTTCTCACCATTCACTGTAAATAGAAAAATTGAAAATCGAAGGAGGAAGAGAAGGAGGAGATCGAACGAAATTGAGAGATTGAGCTTGGGAAAGCGGTGTAACGGTGTTGGCGAGGTGAGTTTTTGTTGTGGGTGTTGTTGATGTTGTTGATTTGTTGTAGGTGAGTTGTTAATTTTGGGAGAAATTGGATTTTTAATTGGTTGGTGTTGATGTTGTTGTTGTTGATGTTGTTGTTGTTGTTGTTTGTTGAAAAAGAAAAGAGAAAGAAAGAGAAAAGGAAAGAAAAGAGAAAAAAAAAAAAATAAAAATTTGGCGAGAGACGAACCGGAAAAATTCCGGTTCGTCTCTGTTGAAAGGAAGAAGAAGAAGATGGGGTGGGCTGGGTCGTGGTGACCCGGGCCCGACCCGACTGGGCCAGACTGGGCCCGACCCGAGTGGACCCGACCTGGGGACCCGACCTGAGGACCCGACCTGAGGACCCGACCTGGGGACCCACCATTATTAAAATAATAATTTATTTATTTATAATAAATAAATAAATTAATTAAATATGTTTTATTTTTATTTTTTTTAAATAAATATTGGAAAAATCTCGAAAATTCAGAAAAATAGGAAAAAATTCTGAAATATGCGTGATGGCGGAGATATGCGTCCATATCAATGATGATGAGTCGTAATGGCGGAGATATGCGTGAGTTGTTTATATTGCGTCGAGTAGTTGTCAAAGCAACGTAGGGGGTGCACACGGCCTTTCCATGTTGTGTTGACACTCTACGGATGTTAGACCACACCCTGAGTTTCCTACTCGCCGGTGTATGGTCATGTTAAGTTTAGTATTGAGTCGTAATTGTTGGATGACATCGAAGTTGTGTTTCAAGTTGGTTGAACGGTAGTGACGTCGTGGACACACCGCCGGTCCTCGAGACTATGGTGTGATTTCACATACGACTGAGCCGAGCTTAAGACCTATAATTAGGCTTACATAAGTGTGGTTATAATACCCAAAAGAGTCATTGTGTTTCGTTGTATTTTTGGTTTGATTTACCGATTGAGTTAGCGAAGTGTTCGAGTCATTAAAACACTGAGAAAATGTTAGGGTACCAACCTAGGGTTTCGTTAATGATTCGACCCATTAATTAGAGTTTCCAACCTTGTCAGGTAGCGGGAAACTCGGGGATACTTACTAGGAACGCGAGAGTGTTGTTACACGGGTTGCGATTAGTTCAGGTAAGTACACTTATCTCAAAAACTTGTGTACGTTAGTAAGCCAGTTAAGAAAATACTATGTGATTCATCTTCATTTTATTGTGTTTGCTATTATCTATTTGTTGGCATTCCATTCCATATTCCTTGTATGTGTGTTCTTGGCATAAGTGTGTGTCTCGAAGGTACATGCGGCCTGCACTAGAAGGGATAAAACGCGGGCACTCGTGCGCACGAGTGTTTGACCACCCCTAGTGATTGTGTGATACCATGTACTGGATTGTTGTGGATTGTTGTGGATATTGTTGTGGTATTGTTGTGGATTTTAGACCACTTATGGCCTCTCTTGACTCATAGAACACGCATGTTTCGATTGTTATTGTTTCAGTCGCCTATCATGCACCTTGTTTATTTAACTTCCCGTCTTTCAATTCCTCGCATGATATTTAGATCGCCTTGTTTGATAATTCATGAATTCTTGTTATATTCTTCTCGGCATTACTTTCGATTTCTCTCGGTTGCTCACCGTCTAGTTTGTGACGGTGGGTGCGAGATATAGCGGAGTGCGAAAGAGAGGCAAGGGACCTTGCCTAGGAGACTTTATATGAGCAACTGGACTTGAGGAACCCTAGAGTAGGTTTTATGTCTTTGCTCATTTGTATATCGCCTTATATATGTAGGTTTTGGTTTATAGAACTTGGTATTTCTTTTTGTGAGACTGGTATCATGTATATATATGCTTATCGAATTGTACATGAATACCCGGGGTTTTCCACACTTTTAGAATTCCTAATTTCCCTTTGATTGAGTTATTTCCCCTTGTTATTTCTTGTTTAGTCTCATTTGTGTATTATTGCAATAACTCTTTCATAAACTGCTAAATTGAGTAAATATGAGGCTGACTAGGCTCGTCAGTTAACCGAGTGATAACTCGGGGCTTGTACGGGTCTAGGCCGGGCGTACCCAATTGCACGGGAAAATTGGGGCCGTCACAGTGGGTGTTGTTGATGTTGTTGATTTGTTGTAGTTGAGTTGTTAATTTTGGAAGAAATTGGATTTTTAATTGGTTGGTGTTGATGTTGTTGTTGTTTGTTGAAAAAGAAAAGAGAAAGAGAAAAGGAAAGAAAAGAGAAAAAAAAAAAAAAAAAAAAAAAAAAAATTGGCAAAGATTTAACTGGAAAAATTCTAGTTCGTCTCTGTTGAAAGAAGAAGAAGAAGATGGGGTGGGCGGGTCGTGGTGACTGGGCCCTACCTCGGCCAGGCAGACGGCCCGACCCGGGTGGGTCGACCCGGGTCTGACCTAGTTGGGGTGGACCGGGTCGGACCCGACCCGGGGACCCACCATTATTAAAATAATAATATATTTATTTATTTATAATAAATAAATAAATTAAATATGTTTTATTTTTATATTTTTTTTGAAATAAATATTGGAAAATCTGGAAAATTCAGAAAAATAGGAAAAAATTCTGAAAAATTATATTTCAATCAAATAAATAGAAATTTGGGAATTTTTATGAAAAATAAAGAATTTGAGATTCGCAACGAGACTTTTGTCGGGGTTTTTGTCCCGTAAAGCATGAAATTGTTAAAAATAGCCAGAAAAATATTGAAAAATATTTTTCTAAATTGTATGAAAATTATGAGGTTTCGCTCGGGTATCCTAATGAGTTTAAATGGAACCCAATACCAAATTAGCGATCCAAATTGAGCAAAGGAACAATAATTTAGAAAATTGTAGAAAATGAGTTAAACTTGAGAAAAATTGAAGAATACTTGGAATAATTAGGGAAAAATTAACGAAAATTGGTCGAAATAATTGTCAGGTGACGAGCAGAGTGTTGGTAACTAATTGAGGAACGTGTGGAGCTACGCGAGGGAGTCTTTCCTATTTATTGATTAATTATTCTTGAAATGCGAGCCCTTTGTATTCCATTCTAGTTCAGGTGACCTAGGGTTTAGGTAGTCCGACTGTGATGAGAAGTCTCAACGAGTTTAGCAAAAGCATAGGATCGTGGCTTCTCGTTGGAGCCTATCGAAATGATTTAGCATCCAGGCATGTGATCGTGGCTTTCTTTTCAAGTAGTGTGTTAGGAATTTAGCAATGGTGGCTGGCTTTGTCTGTGGCTTTTCCTAACAGAGTGTGCGTTCAGTGGAGGCGACCTTCGGGCCCACTGGTTCGTACGGGTGGATTGAGCAGGGAGGCTGTTTTTGGCCTACTGTGTCGATCGCAAGCTGATGAGGTCTTGTGACCCGCAGTTTGATTGGGACTATCTATTCGCCTATCCATTTGTTTCCTGGTCACTTGATTATCGTTGTTTGTACTTGTTGAATCTATTTATCATACGATTTGCTATCTATTTCAGTTTCTTGTTATACACTACATGATTTATAGACTTGTGATTATTGAAAATTCAGTAATTCATGTTGAGATATCTATTGTTGCTGTTTACTGTTATATTTTGTACTCACCGTCCTTTTTATGACGGTGGGTGCAGATTCACAGAAGAGTAGGGGCAAGGCGCCGATGCTTGGCGATATCCTCTGAGGCACGCTCAGAGCCATTAGTTTTGCTCTCACTTTGTAGGTATTTTTGTCTTTTTGTTGTATATTCTGGCTATGTATCCATTTGTTTTGATATTTTGGGACTTTGGGGAGTTGAACCTAACTATTGATACATATATATATTCCTTTTGGGTTCTCAGTTGATCTGTTATACACATGTGAAGTTGTTTGGATAAGATTTTCCACCACTAGGTTGACTGAGTAGTAAACTATTTTAAGTTGGTGTTAAAAACATTTCTGCTGCACACCTAACTACAATTAAGGATAAAAGATGAGATAGAGTTAAGGTGAATCAAAAAGAGTGATCCAGGGTGAGTGAGTGAATAATGTATTGAGTAATGAGTAAGTTAAGGCTGACTAGACTTGCGTTGACTCATCGGAGACTGGCTCGTGGGTCTACGTAAGTTTAGGCCGGGCGGGACCCAGTTTGTGGGTACTGGGGCCGTCACATTATCAGCTCACACAAACATATATGAGGAGGGCAAACAAGTGTTTCTCATCAACGTGGACGGACTAGGGCAGACATGACACAAGCCACTATGCACCACCCCATAAACGACAAGCTACCACTGGCGCCAAAAAAGCGTACGACCAGACAGGCCTAGGGACAGTTTCACTCAGGGGTAATTCAAATTTAAAAAAACTTGTTTCAAGTGTCATGGGCTCGGATCAGAATATAAGTCCACATGCCTCAAAGCTTACACCATCCCCTTTGGCCCATTCCCCGTCCCCCCTGTTTCATCTAAAAAACTATCAAACAACCTAACTGATTTGGGCCTTGGCCCATCTCCCTTTCTACGTTTGATATCGGTTTAACTAAGGATGATATTCGGTCTATCACCATCATAAGGGGATCTAACTGGAGAGGGAGATCCCGTGTTGCGAAACGATTGAGGTAGAAAGGGAAGATGCCTATGGAGTTCTCGAAGGGCACGATTCACTCGACACAGGAAGACATCAGCCAATCAGCTCTCTTTCCCTCAATGCAGGGATGGCCAGTGACGAAGATGACTCAGTTGGGATGGGTTCTGATCGAGCTGAGGAAGATGATGTCGCCTCCATACGGACCATGGAAAACAACTCATCACAATTGTCGGATGGCGAGCCAGGGGCCGACGAGACCACCGATATGGAGTCCAAAGATGAAGATGGTTTAAATATGGACACTCCCCTTACTCATTCATATAGCTCTATTCCCCATTCTCCTCCCCAACATGTATTGAATGATTTAATGGTTTCTTCACCTATTATGGAAACTCTATTATGCTCTGTCAATAGGTTTCAAGAATCATTGGTGGCCTTGGGAAAGAATGATGATACGTCGTTTATGGCCGTGTCGGCTCTGGAGGTGTCGCCTCCAGATCATCCCTCCTAAGCTAATCTCGATGGTACGTTCGTCCCTCAATCGGTCGAATTTGGAGACCCTATTCCCCCATCCCAGCCCTCCCATCCTCAAACACAGCCAACCCCTGTGCATCACATCAGGGACCAACTTGAAAGGTGTGGTATCTTCATAACTTCAGGCAGCCCTAAAACACCGATCACAACATCATCTAAAAAAGGTAGTATCGATCATGAACTATGGAAGCTACATTCAAGCGTAGATTACTCCAACCCAGATAAAAGGGATTGTTCGATTACTCCATGAAGATATTATCTTGGAATGTTAGAGGCCTTGGTTCGGAAGCAAAACAGAGAGTTGTCAAAGGAGTGATTAAACAACAAAAACCTGACCTGATTATTCTTCAGGAAACAAAAAAGATGGAGATATCCAGGGGGTTGTCTCTAGTCTGTGGTCTAACATATTTAGAGAATGGGTCTTTATTCCTTCGGATGGCAGCAAGGAAGCGTTGTTATTATGTAGGATGTTCGAATGTTTAAAGCAGTAAGTAGTTTGCTCGGGGAGTTCTCTGTCACTGTTCAACTCAAAGGGGGAGACGATAAGGTTTGGTGGATCTCTGGTATTTATGGCCCTTCGCGCCCTAAGACCGAGATGAATTTTGGTGGGAAATTGCAGCCTTGGTAGGATATTGTAGTCCATATTGGTGTTTGGGGTGATTTTAATGTAACTAGGTTCCCTAATGAGGCTTCAAACATTAGGTGATGAAGCAGATGTATGGAAGAATTTGACACCTTAATACATGATCTTGAACTGGTAGATTTGCCTCTCTCAAATGCTAATTTCACATGGTCTAATATGAGGGAGCACCCGACTTGTAGTCGCATTGATAGATTCTTAGTCTCTCACGAATGGCTTGATATTTTCCCAAATCCTACCCAAATCATAGGGCGAAGGCCTACATCTGATCATTTTCCAATCACCTTAAACACAAGTCAGATTAAATGGGCCCCCTCCCTTCCTTTTTGAAAATGTGTGGCTCGCACACTCGGGGCTCAAGGAGATCATGAAAGGGCGGTAGGATGGTCTTGCAGGAATAGGAAACGAGGGTGCAAGTTTCATGACGAAGCTGAGCAGGCTGAAAGAAAAAATAAAAACCAGGGACAAGACGATCTTTGGGCATGTAGGGACACAAAAACATAAGATATTATCAGAAATTGGGGCACTCGACTGCACTCACCCGGATAAGTGGAATCTGATTCATAAGAACCGTTTGACAGAGCTCAAAGCATCATTGGAGCATATCTTGCTCCTTGAATCATGTATGGCCCTCCAGAAAAACCAAAATTCAGTGGATAAAAAATGGAGATGCAAATACCAAAATTTTCCATCGTATGCTTAATCAAACGAGGGCAAACAATACCATCAGTTCCATTGAAGGAGAAGGTGGTGTAATGGTAGAAGACATTGGTCTTATTACTAATACTATTTTGAATCATTTCAGGCAATTTTATGTTACATCCATGGATAATAACTGGCGACTAGATGGGATAGAATGAGAGGAAATCTCGTCTACAGAGGCCTCAATTCTGGAACTTCCTTTTTTCTGAAGAAGAGGTATGCAAAGCTTTAGCCGAGTGTGGGGGTGTTAAAGCCCCGAGAGTGGATGATTTTTCCATGCAAGTCTTTACAGATTGTTGGGGTGTGTTTCGTCAAAACATAATGGCGGCCTTAAACGACTATCATAGAACCAGGGTCATTGATGCAAGCATGATTGAGACCCTTGTTTGCCTTATCCCGAAAAATAGTAAGGCATGCAAGGTGTCTCACTTTTGCCCTATTAGTTTGGTTTCTTCTCTCTATAAGACCATCTCAAAAGTTCTTGTTAGGCGTCTTCGACATGTAGTGGGATCTACTGTGGCTTTGGAACAGGGTGCATTTATGGAGGGTCACCAACTAACATATTTGGTCTTAATTGCTAGTGAATCGGTGGAGGAGTACCGGCATAAGAAGAAAGCGGGGTTCGTGCTCAAATTGGACTTGGCGAAAGCTTATGACCATGTAGATTGGCTCTTTTTAGACTATGTTCTAATGAAGAAAGGAATTGGGGCAATATGGCGAAAATGGATATATGGATGCATATCTTCGGTCTCTTTCTCTGTTCTAATTAACGGCAAACCTCAACCTCGCTTTGCTACGACACGTGGGATGTGCCAAGGATGTTCTCTTTCCCCATTCTTGTTCATTATCGTGGCCAATGTCTTCTCTAGAATGATGAAAATGTTCATATATCTCCCACCCCCTTTTCACTGATGATTCCCTTTTGTTTATTGAGGGACGGGAGGAATAGGGGCAGAGGTTTATGAATGTAGTAGATGGTTTTTGTATGGTCTCGAGCTTGAGGTTGAATAAAGAAAAATGTGTATTGGCGGGCCTGAATGTGGGAGATGAAAGAGTTATAAATTTAACAAGAAATTTAGGTTGCTCAGTGGGTGCTTGACCTTTGAAGTATTTGGGTTTACCGCTCGGGGGACTGCCATGATATAAAGGGTTTTGGGCACCAATCACGGAAAAATTATCGAGGCGTCTTGAAGGTTGGAAGAAGGTGTATCTTTTTAAGGGAGGTCGACTCACCCTGATCTCTTCTGTTCTTGATGCTATTCCAGTGCATTTCTTATCCATATTTGGGTTGCTGAAAGGGGTGGCAAAGAATATGGAGAGATTAATGAGGCGTTTTCTTTGGGAGAAATTTGAGGGGGCGATTCCTCTTCGTTGGTAGCTTGGGATGAAGTTACACATCTGAAAGAGGTTGGCGGTCTGAGAATCAATAATTTAGCAGCACATAATAAGGCTTTGGCATCAAAGTGGTTATGGCGCTTCCCCAGGGAACAAGATATGCTCTGGACAAATGTGATTAAAAGTAAATATGGGATGCACACCAATTCAGGGGATTCAGGAAAAGCTAATCTTACAACTTCTCGGGCTCCATGGAAATTCATCGCCTCGTTAATGCCCCTCTTCAATTCTTTGGTCAAGATCAATGTGGGCAATGGAGAAAATATGTGCTTCTGAACTGATATCTGGCTGGGATTAATCCCCCTTCATGTTAAATTTTCTCGTTTGTTCAATTTAGTAAGATCCCAACGCACCAAAGTCTCGAAAGTTGCAAGGGTACCCGTCTCTAATTCGGCCTCTATGGATTGGACATTGGACTTGAAAAGTAGGTGGCTCACTGACCTAGAGATTGCGGAGGCAAGGAAACTTTTACATATGTCGGAATCGGTGTGCCTTCAGCCAGAGATATGTGATGAGAGGAAATGGCCACTAGGAGACGAGGATAAGTTTTATTTCTTATTTCAAATCGGTTTGGAGGACGGGAACCCTAAATAAGGTGAAGCTTCTTTGTTGGTTGGCTTGCAAAGGTAAAATCAATGTTGGCGATGTTCTTCAACGTCGATGGCCCTCATGTGCCCTCTCCCCTAATATATGTTCATTATGTGGGCGTAATTCGAAATCAATTGATCATTTATTTTTACTGTGTTCGTATACATCTATGTTTTGGAAGAAATTTTTGTTGGAATTGGCAGTCACTTGGGATGCCCCTGAACATCTCCTAGAAGTTTATAATGACAACATCACGTATGTCCAAGGCAAGAAGAAGATAATGTGGCAATATGCAGTGTAGGCAATAACTTGGCATGTCTGGCTGGAGAGAAATGTGAGGCTCTTTCAGAATAGAGACCGGGAGCCAGGGGACTTATGGACCGACATCAAAAGATCGGCGGGTTTGTGGTTATATGGGGGTCACCAATTCAAAGGTTGGGACCGCCTCTTCCTACAAGGTGACTGGAATCCATTGGTTCACTTCTAAGCTTCCTCAGGTTTTTTCACGCATCAGTCTGGGTGCAATTTTCTTTATTTTTGGCTTTGTTTGGGTATGCTATTTTCAGCCAGTTGGGTGCCCATGGACCTTGGGGTGATTTATGGCCGCATCGTCTCATGATGGTCATACTGTATTTTTATGTTGTCCTTCTAAATCTTCTCAAAGGGATTCGACAAGTCTATGTTAGTTGAGCTCCGCTTTATTTAGGTTTGGGGTAAACAATCTCCCTAGGCTGTAAGTTTGTATTTCTTCCAATTAATCTTCCTCAAAAAAATGTTATTCAAATCGATTGCTTCTCCATCTTATCTTTCCCTTGGATAACAGATAAAATCATTAATTAATTAATTGAAATCAAACCAAACAAATTCTCATCAGCAACATGGATCGATGAATAGAGAATTGTATGCGTTTGTCAATTAATTAAACTATATGTATAAACAAATCATCAATTATCATTTCCATTGAACAAACATGTGTAAGAAAAATTGATTATGCGGTCTTCTATAACCGCTCATCTATGTAAGAAAAATTGTTAAGACAGCTGTTATAGTTGATGCTTGATACCACAAACAATCAAAAGTCCCACAACAAACAAGTGGTCCACGTTGGACTCGACCATTATGGTTAGACCATCGTCTCCCAAACCGAACCCTGAGTTGTCTTGTAAGAGATGGGCGACTGTAACGGCCCAATTTTCAATAGCAGTTACTGGTGACGTCAGTGCGGACGTGGACGCTAGCGAGGACGCACGTGGGTCCCACAGCAAGGCTGGAACGAGTTTGGAATAGGTATACAGTCCGTTTTATATGCTTGTTGTGGTAAAATGAAAAAAAAAAAAAAAAATAGTAAATTGGTGGGCGCCTAGTGACACGCGAGGTCGTGGTTGACACGCGTGGGTGGTACGATAGTGTGCACGCCCGAGTACGCTCGTTGGCGCGCACGACGAAATTTTAGGCGCGAAAGGATAGGTGAGTATATATATTTTATATATATATATGTATATAAGAATTTGATATATATATATATATAAATATATATATTAAAAATCAAAAAATTAAGAAAATAATTGTGAAATGACCAAAAAGGGTATGGAATTGTGAAGGAAAAGGATAAGAACTTAGGGGCATTTTGGTCATTTTATCCAAAATTGTTGATAAACACCACCGACACTCATTTTCTCACAATTCGATCGACCAAGAAGAGAAGAAGATCGTGAGAAAGAGCGAGAGGAGGAAGAGAGAACGAAGGTGGAGGAGATCGAGGACAACGACGCGAACAAGGTGAGTTGGTGTTGTTTTTGTTGTTGTTGTTGTATGTTGTTGGCGTTGTGGTGGAGGTGGTGGAGAGCTCGGCCATGGCGGAGCCATGGCCGAGAATTGAAATTTGTCAAGGAGGAAGACGATGTGTGGTCTTCCCATCCTCTTAAGTTCATTGGAGAGAAAGAAAAGAGAAGGAAAGAAGATCAATAGAAAAAAAAAAATTGAAAAAAAAAAAAACAGAGGCGCTGTGCGCCTCTGTTGTGAAGAAGATGAAGGGCCGGTTCGGCCCTGAACCGGGCCGGTTCGGCCCTGAACCGGTCCGGTTCGGCCGAACCGCCCTTAAAAAAAAAAAAAAAAAGAAAAAAAGAAAAATGGAAAAGAAAATCCAGAAAAATAGGAAAAATTATGGAAAAATTCAGAAAAATCCAGAAAAATATGAGAAATTAGAAAAATGGTTCACAACTGAGTTTTGGGATTTTCTCGGAAATGTTGGCGAGACATAGTCGGGGTTTTAGCCTCGAAAAACGTAAAATTTGATATAATATATCAAATTGAAGCTAATTTAATGAAAAATGATCTTAGGTATAATTCGGGTGGAAATTTTGATTTGTTGGACATTTATTCGAGCTGGACTGGATAATTGGAGTGCGATATAGGTGCGTAAACCCCAACAGAAACACATTTGAGTATTTAATTCTTTCAATTCTTGCATATACTGTTGTTGTTGCTATACATACTCATGAGGATCATGTGTTGGTCTGGTTGTCGATGGGTGTTGGATTTGTTTTCTCTATCGGAGTTTATTCGGGACGATTGTGGCACGTGATCAAGCATGCTAGATTGTAGCACGTGTACTTGCGCCGCCGGTGGATTGTGATCCGAGCCGCGGGGTGCACGTGTTCGGTGGGTTTGTGATTTGTTCCGGTCACCGTTAGTAGTTCGGATGTGGTTTAGACTTGATGTGCTCAGTCGGGGTCATCCGAATCTACGAAGTATGATCTAGTATGTGAGATTGCATTCTACTTTTGTCCTGGTTTTATCGTAATTGTTGTGGAGCATATTGTTGCATTATGATTATTCGTTGATCATCTTGCATGCTTGTTACCTACACATGCAGTGTGGTTTTATGGTCGCCCATACTCTTTGCATGTGTAGCTAACGTTAATTATTGGCTTCGAATCGTTATTATTTACTCGATGGTTTTCTTTGGGAGTTTACTCACTGGACTCGTCACCGTATGTGTTGGGTGATTTGAGTGCAGGATTTGATATGTGAAGGAGGCAAGGAGACACTTAAAGATTATCTCATGGATCGAAGACGGAGACTACTCCTCTTATATGCCTAGTTGGTTGTATGTATTTATTTGATTTATCTTTGGGTTTGGGATTTGAGAGATGGGTTGCATATATTTTGATATTTTGAGGATCTTGGATGATATGTATAGGATTTACATTTGGTATGGTTTCCACTTAGGCATTATGCTCATAATTTACATGATAAATCTTTATGTGGTTAGTAAATATTCCGCTGCGTAATTTGAGGTTATATGATATTAAAGGAAATAAAGTTAACTCATAACATCAAAGTTAACCGAAAATTGATTGATAATGGATAATTGGGCGTGGGACACAGCTGGCGGTGACATGGGCAGTTGTGGGCCCGCGTGGCCTCCCGTGGCGGACCAATGTGGAAATTGGGGCCGCTACATTTTGGTATCAGAGCTTAGGTTTGAGGAACCTAGGGAATGGAGTGTGGGTTATGATTAACTCTGATACCGTTACAATTTGGTATCATAGCGAGGGTAAACCTCGGGAATTGGAGTTAAACAAGAGTATAAAAATTAAATAAACTTAGATGTGGAAACCGAAGTGATACCTAGAACTCTATTTGGGAAGTGATGCGAGGCGGGTAGATTCAGAAATTATATATATATATGCGTATGTTTTGATTGTGTACTATATATTATACGCGTATGTACCGAGTCGATCCACCGCACTTTGGTTGTGCGGTTTTATGATGGACGGACAGACTCCTCCTACTCCGCCGACTACTCGGCAGAGGTTGGAGAGACTAGTGATCATACCACTAGTGACGTGGCCGATTTGCGAGCTATGATGCGAGAGATTGACGGAGAAAGCAGCCTATTGCAAGCAGAGCTCTCGGATGGCCGAGTTGATGGAGTACATTCGGAGTTCGAGGGACGCCGCAGTAGCACCGATCGCCGAGCGCGTGCACGCACCTACTACCACTGACCGCATTAGCACCATTTGTTGTTGCTACACAGTAGGCCGGGTCGAGACGATTATAGAGAGGGTTGAGCCTGTGGTGGTACCAAAGCAGAGACTACGGTGGTGACACCCAACACTACTGAAGCGAACAGGTAGGGACTTCGATCGCTAGGAGTAGGATGTCGAAGCCGCAAAGATGGTGAAGGATTTTATGAGATTTAATCCTACGTACTTCACGGAGTCGGTGATCCCGAGGTTGCCGGCGGTGGTTAATGACACATCGACGACTACACCACTGTTAGAGGTACCCGAGGCGGATCGAGCGCGTATCTCGGGGTATTGTTTGAGAGGTCGGCGCGCAGTTTGGTGGACCACCTACACCGACATACATGCGACGCCGCCGACGTGGGGGAGTTCGAGACAGTTATTTCGGACGAGTATATTCCCATAGAGGTGCGATTACGATTCGAGGAGCAGCTTCTTGGGATTACGACGGTGGTAACATGTCGTGTCACAAGACATGGATCGATTCAGATATCTCATGATGTATGCTATGGATGTGGCTAACTCTGAGAGGTTACAGATCTACTATTTTATCGAGGTCCGGATGAGAGGATTGGAGGTGTGATAGTCGCATCGGTGCAGAGACGCTACTGCGATTGTTTATGATAGGGCGTTGGCTCGCGAGACATATTTGTTGCAGATCGAGGAGCAATTAGATCATCGTACACCAAGAGATGATTTACAGTTGGATCATGATTTCAGTGACGATCGTGATTCGAGGGATGCTCAGTACGACTATGATGACGGGCAGATAGATTGGAGTCGCGAGGACGACCAGGACCAGACTAATGATCAATTCAATAATGATGATCATCAGGTGGTACAAGAGATTGTACCTATACCGATACAGCAACCGAGACAGTTGTACATACATACGTAATCGGGATCGAGGGACGGAGTTGGGGTCGGCGCTCGGAGGACCGACGATGCGGAGTCAAGGACGAGACGTAAGTGTTATCGGTGCGGACAAAGAGGTCACATCGGTGTGAATTGCCCTGGAGCCTCTCCAAGATCGAGATTCCACCGACCGGGGGAGAGAACTTATGAAATGACACATCTCGTCGGAAAGACGACATGACAACACGCCTAGGTACGTCGTCATTGTATATTTTCGCTTGTTCTAATTATTTTTTCATCCATTCGTTGCATATAGGTCGGTTAGTTTATTTTTGAACCAGCGTGTTTTAGTTGATGTGTTCACTAGGGTTATTGTGAGACTAGTTGATGTGTTCACTAGGGTTAGGGTGAGACTAGTTGATGTGTTCACTAGGGATATTGTGAGATTGGTAGATGTGTTCACCGGGAGGTGGTTGTGAAACCGGTTGATTAGTTCACCAGGAGTCCATTTGCAGCTGGTTGTGGTGGGATTGGTTTGTGCGGTTCACCAGGGACTGGTCGATGTGTTCACCAGGGACTGGTTGATATGGACTGGTTGATGAGTTCACCAGGGATTGATTTGTACACCAGGAGTGAGTGGACAATCTGGTTGATCGGTTCACCAAATGGCGGATTGATTTTTCTTCACCTAGGTTGAGGTTGATTTATTTACCAAAGTTAGAGGTTGAATAGTTCATCAAAAGTGTTAGTGGAATAGTGATTGATTAGGTTGGCTACATTTGTTTAGGTTGGTTGATTCGATAGGATATTGTATCTACATTGCAGTTCTCTGAGATGAGATATTAGTTATCTCAAATTTCGGGACGAAATTTCAAATTAGTTGGGAAGAATTGTAACGGCCCAATTTTCAATAGCCGTTACTGGTGACGTCAGTGCGGACGTGGACGCTAGCGAGGACGCACGTGGGTCCCACAGCGAGGCTGGAACGAGTTTGGAATAGGTATACAGTCCGTTTTATATGCTTGTTGTGGTAAAATGAAAAAAAAAAAAAAAAAAAAAAATAGTAAATTGGTGGGCGCCTAGTGACACGCGGGGTCGTGGTTGACACGCGTGGGTGGTACGATAGTGTGCACGCCCGAAAGTACGCTCGTTTGGCGCGCGCACGACGAAATTTTAGGCGCGAAAGGATAGGTGAGTATATATATTTTATATATATATGTATATAAGAATTTGATATATATATATATAAATATATATATTAAAAATCAAAAAATTAAGAAAATAATTGTGAAATGACCAAAAAGGGTATGGAATTGTGAAGGAAAAGGATAAGAACTTAGGGGCATTTTGGTCATTTTATCCAAAATTGTTGATAAACACCACCGACACTCATTTTCTCACAATTCGATCGATCGAGGAAGATCGAGAGAAGAAGATCGAGAGAAGAAAGAGGAGAGGAGGAGAGAGAGAACGAGTGGGGAGATCGAGGACAACGACGCGAACAAGGTGAGTTGGTGTTGTTTTTTTGTTGTTGTTGTTGTATGTTGTTGGCGTTGTGTGGTGGAGGTGGTGGAGAGCTCGGCCATGGCGGAGCCATGGCCGAGAATTGAAATTTGTCGAGGAGGAAGACGATGTGTGGTCTTCCCATCCTCTTAAGTTCATTGGAGAGAAAAAAAAGAGAAGGAAAGAAGATCAATAGAGAAAAAAAAAAATTGAGAAAAAAAAAAAAAAACAGAGGCGCGTGCGCTCTGTTGTGAAGAAGATGAAGGGCCGGTTCGGCCCTGAACCGGGCCGGTTCGGCCCTGAACCGGTCCGGTTCGGCCGAACCGCCCTTAAAAAAAAAAGAAAATAAAGAAAAATGGAAAAGAAAATCCAGAAAAATAGGAAAAATTATGGAAAAATTCAGAAAAATCCAGAAAAATATGAGAAATTAGAAAAATGGTTCACAACTGAGTTTTGGGATTTTCTCGGAAATGTTGGCGAGACATAGTCGGGGTTTTAGCCTCGAAAAACGTAAAATTTGATATAATATATCAAATTGAAGCTAATTTAATGAAAAATGATCTTAGGTATAATTCGGGTGGAAATTTTGATTTGTTGGACATTTATTCGAGCTGGACTGGATAATTGGAGTGCGATATAGGTGCGTAAACCCCAACAGAAACACATTTGAGTATTTAATTCTTTCAATTCTTGCATATATTGTTGTTGTTGCTATACATACTCATGAGGATCATGTGTTGGTCTGGTTGTCGATGGGTGTTGGATTTGTTTTCTCTATCGGAGTTTATTCGGGACGATTGTGGCACGTGATCAAGCATGCTAGATTGTAGCACGTGTACTTGCGCCGCCGGTGGATTGTGATCCGAGCCGCGGGGTGCACGTGTTCGGTGGGTTTGTGATTTGTTCCGGTCACCGTTAGTAGTTCGGATGTGGTTTAGACTTGATGTGCTCAGTCGGGGTCATCCGAATCTACGAAGTATGATCTAGTATGTGAGATTGCATTCTACTTTTGTCCGGTTTTATCGTAATTGTTGTGGAGCATATTGTTGGCATTATGATTATTCGTTGATCATCTTGCATGCTTGTTACCTACACATGCAGGGTTTTATGGTCGCCCATACTCTTTGCATGTGTAGCTAACGTTAATTATTGGCTTCGAATCTGTTATTATTTACTCGATGGTTTTCTTTGGGAGTTTACTCACCTGGACTCGTCACCGTATGTGTTGGGTGATTTGAGTGCAGGATTTGATATGTGAAGGAGGCAAGGAGACACTTAAAGATTATCTCAGGATCGAAGACGGAGACTACTCCTCTTATATGCCTAGTTGGTTGTATGTATTTATTTGATTTATGCTTTGGGTTTGGGATTTGAGAGATGGGTTGCATATATTTTGATATTTTGAGGATCTTGGATGATATGTATAGGATTTACATTTGGTATGGTTTCCACTTAGGCATTATGCTCATAATTTACATGATAAATCTTTATGTGGTTAGTAAATATTCATTCGCGTAATTTGAGGTTATATGATATTAAAGGAAATAAAGTTAACTCATAACATCAAAGTTAACCGAAAATTGATTGATAATGGATAATTGGGCGTGGGACACAGCTGGCGGTGACATGGGCAGTTGTGGGCCCGCGTGGCCTCCCGTGGCGGACCAATGTGGAAATTGGGGCCGCTACAGCGACGATCACATACGATGGAGAGTCCAGCGACCAGAGGCAAGAGTGTTGAGCGAGTGGGGGATGGAAATTGTAATTTATTATCATTATTTTTTTAGTAATAAATGTGTACATTTGTTTCTTTTGTTTTTTTTTAAAACAGACGATGCAT
The DNA here is from genome assembly GCA_039657345.1 of Stephania japonica. NCBI lineage: Eukaryota > Viridiplantae > Streptophyta > Magnoliopsida > Ranunculales > Menispermaceae > Stephania > Stephania japonica. Next base: position 67,548,149 of record CM077557.1, on the reverse strand, counting down.
TTACCGTTTGTTTTAACATTAGGAGGATCCAATTTAAACTAAAATAAAAGTTGAAGGGTTCAAATTAACCGAACAATAGTTTAGGGGCCAAATCTAAATAAACATCAAAGCTTGAGGGCAAATTAATTAGTTTTGCCTATAATCTACAAGACTTAGAATCTCTTACTTCCTTGTGCATGCCTATATTTCGATTACTAGCTATTCTAATAACTTTTTGCTACAAAATATATTGACAAGCGATAAATTTCTTTGATAGGATCTCTAAAACAAGAACAAAGAAAATGACATGCTTGACATATTTTACACTATTATGTTATGAAAAATGATTTTCTGACCCATTTTAAGCATTAAGTTAGGCTCGCTAAGAGAGTCCGCGCCACACGTGCAAATCTCGAGATGCACTGTGTAGCAAAAACCCCGCACTCGTAAGTCTATCTAGGTGCCTAAAGTGGGTCGGTCGGCAACATACTTATGTTTTTTTTTTTTTGACTTCAGTGGGAATCAAACTATGATTTCTTAAGGTCTTACATTTTTGGCAAGTGATGTTTTTACAATCTCACCTAAGAGGCTTTGACATCTTTAACTACACCTGATAAAATGATATTCCAAGACAAAATCCAAAACTCATCAGATTCACACATCTCCTTCGGATATTTCCTAAACGCATCTATAGGCACAATTCATCCGGGCCCACATCTTGTCTCTTCTCATAGTCCACTCTTACATGAAGTCCCTCTCTCGACTCTCACTTCAATTCATTCTCTCTCACTCTCTCTACAAAATCACAATTCACAAGCACTGCTACTACATTGCCTCTTCGAACCGATCAAATATCTGTGATTTCTCTGCGATCGTCTCTCTCGATCGCACTTCAACAGTAAGTCATCTCTCTCTCACACTAATCTTGGTTTCTTTAATGGGTGATGAATCGCGAATGAACTTGCTCTGTTTTTTATGGTTTTCGATCCATGTTTGTATGATTCTTGTGTTTCTTGTGGTTCAATCGATAATTGGTCGGTACCCATTACCGGAATCGTGGTTTTGCGAAAAGGGTCGGTTTGGATTTTTCCAATTGAGGGGGTTTGCGATGTGGGTTTGCTTTTGTTTCTTGAAGAGTTAATGCGGTTTTGGAGGGTTTGGATTTGAGGTTTTGGTGGTATGTTGTTGATGATCTTGAATCTTGATTGGTAGTTTTGCCGTGTGTTTGTGTGGATTGATGGAGTCTTGATTCTTGAAAATGGGTTTGGAGTTCATTCATTGCTTATGAGGTGTTTGATCTTTTGATTATTTGATTGTGTTCTTTGATGAAACTGTTGTTAGCTCCTTGAGTCGAATCGATTTACTGATATTTATTGTTCATTATGTTATCATAGAAACTATGGTTGTTTCTTGATAAATTACTTGTGTTATAAACCAGAGTGAAATCTAACCTATTTGGTTTAAGACAAAGAAAATGGGATCTAGGCTCTTTTGTCCATCCTTGGTTTTATTAGTAGGTTTAAACACCCGTTGTAACGCATTTATCTTTTTGTCATTCTTTTAGATTGTTTTGATGAGAAATGTGTGTAATATGTACTTCTGTCAATTTTTTAGATTTATTTGTGAAGAATTAAAGGTAACATTGTGTAACACAGCAACAATTTTGTGTTGCGAATGTGAAAGCTAGAACGCTGTACATTTGGTTCTTCAATGTCATTGAAACCGTATGGGCGATGGCGTCCCTTAATTTGAATGAATGTACCGTAAATAAGTCTTGTGTAGCACCCATGCCTTTCCAAGTATTTAAATATGAACAAGTTAGAGAGAGATGAAAGTTGATTCATGGATAGAATTGGCTGTTTTTATGAAAAGGTGTAGCAATAGATAAAGATTATGTAAGAAAAGTGACTTGGAGAATGGCGCGAACCGAAACATCAGTCTTCTCTTCCTTGACCATGCTATCTAATCTTCACTCTTTTTAATACCCGCCATGTTTCAGTTATATTTCAAAGAAGCAATTTGCTTAGGGGAAAAAGGTTTCCAGATTACTTGATACAATGTTTGAAAGACTATAGAATGAATTCCTAATTATTAAGATTGATGTTTTGAAGATCTGCAATGAGAGGATAAGATGACAGAAGATTAGTTGAAAACTGACAAAAGTATAGACTATGGAGAAGCTGAAATATAAGAAGAAACCAACAAAGTTTTCTTATTATAAAAAAAAAGAAGTTTCCTGGAGCCTGTAATGATATTTTATTTGTGAGAACAATGAGAGCGAATCCTCAACGATGGCGAGGCGTACCGTTTTAGTTGTGCTGAGGCATCTTGCTGCTCAAGTTGTCCTGATCTATTTTAGCTGCTTCTTAAGTCATGCTGCCTGCTATTATAAGTCATGTTTTGATTAATGTTATTCTTATGGGCTTCCCATATAAATCATTTGATGAGACAGAAATGGCTGAACCAGAATATAATATGGAACCTGACAGTGAAAGCGAGGAGACCAAACCTGGAACACCTGTATATCGAGACCCTGCACTTGGTATTGACATCGGAACTTCACAGTGCAGGGTTGCTGTATGGAATGGGTTTGGAGTGGAGCTGCTTAAGAATGCTAGGAACGAAACAGCAATGCGGTCTTACGTTACCTTTGAGGGTGAAATGCCTACTGGAGGGATAAGAAATCCCCTCAATGATGAACTTGAAATATTCTCAGGTTCTGCAATTTTCAACATTAAACGCTTACTTGGTAGAGCTGATACTGATCCAGTAGTCCATGCTAGCAAATCCCTTCCTTATATGGTACAGACACTGGACATCGGTTCCCGGCCATTCGTTGCAACTCTTGTTAAAGACGCATGGAAAGCTACCACCCCTGAAGAAGTCCTTGCAATCTTCCTGGTGGAGTTACGATCCATGGCAGAAGCTCAGCTAAGGAAGACCGTGCGAAGTGTTGTCCTCACTGTACCAGTGTCATTCAGTCGATTTCAACTGACACGAATTGAACGAGCCTGTGCCATGGCTGGTCTACATGTCCTCAGGTTGATGCCTGAACCGACGGCTGTGGCACTTCTGTTTGCACACAAACTGCAACGAACTTTACTCGAGAACATGGGCAGTGGCTCCGAGAAGGTTGCACTTATCTTCAACATGGGTGCTGGCTATTGCGATGTTTGTGTAACTGCAACTGCTGGAGGAGTCTCACAGGTCAAAGGCATGGCAGGCAGTGCCATAGGTGGTGAAGATTTACTCCTGAACTTGATGCATTTTCTTGCACCTAGCTATGAGAAATTCTACCCCACATGTGGAGCTCAAGATATCAAATCAGTAGGCTCACTTCGTATTGCAGTTCAACATGCCATTCACCAACTTTCCTTTCAAGACTCCGTCACAATACAGGCTGACGTGGGAAGCGGAACCACATTCAGTAAAGAAATACACCAAACAAAATTCGAGGAAGTTAACCGTAAAGTGTTCGAAGAATGTGAGATACTGGTGTTTCAGTGTATATGTTATGCAAAGATTCATGTGAAAGATATAACTGATGTGATACTTGTTGGAGGGTGCTCTCATATTCCCAAAGTAAGGAAATTGGTTTTGAACTTATGCAAAAAAGATGAGCCATACCCTGGTATTAATCCATTTGAATCTGCAGTATATGGTGCAGCACTGGAGGGAGCAGTGGCTTCAGGACTTGCAAATCCAGCAGGGGATCTGGAACTATTGTCCATACAATCCAATCATCGCTCCCTCGGTATAAAAGCTGATGGCAATGCTTTCGTGCCCATCATGAATCGCAACACAATAATACCTTCCCGGAAGGAGTTCTGGTTCACCACTGCTAATGACAACCAAACTGAGGCTTTGATTATGGTCTATGAAGGAGAAAGCGATACAGTTGAAGAAAACCATCTCTTGGGCTATTTCAAGATTGCTGGCATACCACTTGCACGGAAGGGTTGCTCTGAGGTCTGTGTGGCCATGGACATCAACGCCTCAAATGCTCTGAGAGTCTATGCTGCAGTTTCATATCCTGGGTCTCGTCAGCCCTTGTCAACTCATCTTGAAGTGAGAATGCCTAATGTAGATGATGGCCATGGTTGGTGTGCAGAAGCTCTGGTGAAGAAGTATGGTTCCACCCTTGACTTGGCTACGCCAAGAACACATGAAGAATAAAAGCTGCATTTCCCCTTTGAAGAGATTTTCACACATTTGTTCATTCTGGTCTTCACGCTTACAGTACAGTCTCTTGTACAAACATGAATCATATACATGCACAAGTTCATACTGGTAAGCTTCTTCGAATTGTCTTCGAAATACTACTTTCATCATGATTGAATTTTGTCTGTTGATTCATGGGAATGTTCTCATATGAATTTTGTTGGTCGCAAGGCGGCACATTTTTTAGTTACTTCGAAACAAATTGTAAATGTAAATATGGTTTGCTTAGAAATGTTTTACCATTGCCATGAATTGCACTGTTAAATAAATGCTTCCTTTTAGTTGCTGTTCTTCCAATAGTTCTTACAACTCATAAATGCCTGCTTTTAGTTGCTGTTCTTCCGATAGTTCTTACAATTCTTGAACTATAATATCTAATGGGCATGAGTGTGTCACAGAAAAAATAAAAAAAATAAAAAAAGCACAGTACCAAGAAACAAATAACAGTAGAACAAAGTACATGACTGAATTCAGTTTTGGTTGCCACAGAAGTTGCAAGATAGTAGTATTTCCCTTATTTCCAACACATGACATGTATCAAAAACAAAAATTAAATAAAACAATACTAATTGACAAAAAAAAAATATCAATATTGCAAAACCCCTACAAGTATACAGAATGAATTGCAGTAATACAGAGTTCACCCACCACCTCTACCTTAAAAAGAATATCAGTGCTAGAATCAGCTATAACATTTCACCTATTCTTTATCTACATTGTAATCACCGGTAAACACACACACGTGAACACACAGAGTAGCACCAAAGAATTCCACCAAAAAAATACATTATTCACTTTCATGGATCTATAATCCAAAGCTTCGGCTCCTCAACCCATCCGCGTTGCACATTCTGCAGTTACATTATGTTGCTCGCTTATGACTTTCCGGTTAAACATCATCTAGTCGGGTTTTGATTGGTTTGAGCTTGATACCTAGGCTCTCTGGGGACAGAAGCTCAGGTGCAATGCAGGAGTGAGTTGATGAGATTGGAGGGTTTGAATTGTGGCTAAGGGCGAGAGGAGCCTGCCTGTAGTAACCGAATCCCATCAAGAAGAACTCAATAGGGATAAGCATCGAGTATGGGTGTTCCTCGGTGACTAACGAACCGCATGCTTGTACCTAGGCAGTGAAACACATTGTCAGAGCTTTAAGTAAGAAGTTTTAATGTTCAGTGCAGATTTTAAAGATAAGTTGGTCAAAAAATATATTGTGCTTCCTTTCCCTACCAAGAACACAGTAGTTAAAATGACCTCAGTACATGAAAACATTCAAAATAAATCTATCAACGCATTTAAAAGGTCACGAAGAACGTTATTACAAAAGAGAGGCATAAGAACCTAAGTCACACTTGTTAAATATTTCTCTGCATGTAACTTAGGGAAATTTTATTTTCTTATTTCCATTTCCGATATAAGAAAGAAAGAATGGAAGAATGTTTTACGAGTTATGCTAAAACCATTTTCATACCCCTGAGCTCTTGTGGAGATGAGGAACTAAGTACGAATTCCACAACCGAAATTCAATAAAAAAAAAAAAAGAAAAAGAGAAGAAGATAGTAATCTCCTACCTCTACAAGAGCACAATTTCTCCTGTCCATTTTCGCACTCATGTGAACAGCCTCGGAGTGGAATGGGCTGCTCTCACCAACGAAAATTAATGATTTGCATTGGAGCTTCTTCAAGCTCTCAGAGAGATCGTCCCTCCTGAAAGAGAAATTACAATAAGCTCAGTTCATTACCAGTTTTAACAATATATTCATTCTCCAACAATCCTAAGTTGGTTGGGGGGTCGGCTATGAATGTTGAAAATCTTTTCACAGTAATTGTACCTGTTACTCGATTGCATTTTCTGTAATAGATTTTCTAATTGGGGTTGATTATCAGCAAACACATTCATTTATAGCATAAATGATTGTAATTTTACTTCTAGCTTAATGCAGAAAATGTAACAATAATACATAATAATTGAATAAACTCACTCGTTGATAGCTTGAAGAAAGCGCATAACATTCATACTTTGTCTTTCATCCAGCAACTGCAAATAGATAAATAAAAAGAAACATATATTTCAGGATAATTGTGATGTTTCAGTTGCAGCTCGTAGGACCCCTGAATAGGAAAACCACAGTGACGCAAAACATATTGAAGAATTATAATTTAAACATGTTGGAATAAATCATTTCAACAAGCAAACATGGTTGTTTTATCATTCTTCTTCTTGATCACATCATATTCTGCCGGAGAATAAAAAGTATGATCGATAGAATGTAAATGGGTTGGTTGTAATCAAGCCTATAACCTGAAAACAATGCATCCTAACAAATGAACAAAGGGCGAGTAATGACAAACGCAAGAAAGTAAAAGCTTGATGAAGGATCATTTACCCTCCTACAAGCATACACAATATCAGACTCTGCGCCGTGCACACCATAACGAATTTCCTGACAGAAGCTTTAAAATTAAATACGACCATAAGCCAGTAATTCAGATAAGTTAATCCAATGATGCAAGTTAATGGAAAGTACCTTACTGAAGTAGCGTTGGAGAAGAAAATCCTTCAGGAGGCCACACATGCCATAGAAATAAAGCAGGTTCAGCATCACCTGCACGAGACTTTATGCTTCAGTTTAGAAATTCATTTTCGTTAATTCCGATAGAAAAGGACTCTTCTTGATATTGACAACATACAAGTCTCTTTATGCATGCGCCGCATTTAAACTTCAAAGGCATCAAATGTTTATTTCACATGTAACTTTCTGCTTCATTAAGAAAATCAATGCAAGACTAAGTACAGAATCTCCATTTTCACAAGTGTTCTGCTAACCTTATTGTAAAACCATTCAGTCCACGAAGGAGCTTTGCAAAGTGGCGAAACGAGCATTAACCCAAGCACACGCTCCTTGTATTTTGTCTGCACCAGGAACAAAACTCAACATTAAAAGAACAAGTTCGCATAAACAAAGCAGAGTTCCAACTTTCACAACCCAAGGCATCATATATGAACCTACTGCAAAAAGTGTGAGGACGTAAGCACCAGCAGTTACGCCCAAGCATAAAACTTTTTCGAGGCTGACAAATGGAAACAAACATGAAATTAAGAAGATGAATAAATATACAAATGCAAAAAAAAAAAAAAAGAATTACTCTTGCAACGATACATAAAAGCGTTAGATATAGTTGAGAAATAAATGACTAAATAAAACTGCTTATAGAAAAGGTTGATCTAGTTCTGTCCTATCCAACTCTTCTATATTCTTCTCAAAGTTTATTGCTGCTGCACTACTTCTGCCTACACAAATGAATCTTGAAGTGCAATTATGATCATGAGATGACTCGATCAAGCTATTTAATCAACAAATTACTAGGCATATTAAGTTGAGTTCAACTGGAAAAAGATGCAACTCACTTTGGATCAACCAAACTACTTTCCCGATTATGGCAAATCATAGGTTGGTGAACCAAGTGGTAGTCTGCATAGTATGTCTAGTTTTCACATTTGCTATAAATTCCGCATTGCAGTATGCCAGTAATATCACAATAGCAACATCCTTATGCCACTTCAATTAGTTGGGATTTTGCACCATTAGGCATCATGCGAGGAAAAATCAAGATGGCCTTCAATTCAACAGTTTTAGATTCTTAATTTCCCAAAACTATTTAGCTCTTCCTTTGTTATGTATCTATTTATAGACAGCACATTTCCTTTGTTAATTGAATCAGCTAAATACCACAAGGATTCGTAAATATAGCTCGAACACCCAAATTGAAGAATCAAACTTCCATTAGAGACTTAGTGATAGGCATCAATCTATTCCATGCGTACCACACAAGATCGAATCATAAAATAAGTAACATGACTAAAACCTCAAATGGCCAAGCACATTACACACCCAAAGAAGTCAAGCACTTCCGCGACCTGATCCGCGAGGTCGTCCATGCTAAGCAAAGGCAAATCTGAAGCAATGGCTGAAGCCCCTAACTGCAAGAACTCTTGAACAAATGGGAGAAAAAAGAACACCCATTAAAACCATTGAAAACAAAATTTCGAAGCCACTACACTAAGCAAAAACTCTTATACTAATAGCTCAAAATGCCGGTTTCGACCTCATGTCCCGGTGCATCAATGTGGTAAATGCAGAAGTTGTGAAGCAACACAGAGGCAGCATCTGGGCAAAAGAATAGACCTTGGAAACAAGACATGTCTGAAAAAACCAAGCAACAAAAAAAAAAACCCAAAATCAAAAAAAAAAAAAAAAAATCACTCCATTCATTTACATCAAAACAAAACTAAGATCAATAAACAACAAAAAAAAAGCTCAAAAGGGTAGATTCATTTTTTCTTTGTTTAGTTAGCAATCTTTTCCCACATAGTGGAGACAAATTACCATTTAGTCAAGCACCCACAAAAAAAAAAAAAAGTTGAAAATACCCACAATGCTACACCAAAATAAGTCCAATCAAAGCATAAGAATATCAAAAATGAGGATTACAATTGAGCGCAACATCTGGGTATGCAACCAAACCAGGCTTCTCTTGATCCCCACAAACATATACTGATAAAGGCCCTTTACTAGTCTCCACCAAACATTCCTGCCAAAACACAAATACCCATTAATTTTAAGACATAATTTAACAATGGAACACAAAGCAAAGATTTCAGTGGAGAATGCATGAGAATCTATCTTGCCTTGCCTCCCAAAGGTATCATCTCAATATCAATGGACACTGAATCACTTGAATCACCCATATCTCCCCCCCTCTCTCCCCCTCACCTCACCAACCAAATATGGAAAAAATATATATATTTTTTAGATTACTTACAAAAATAATCCAAATTTGTTTGTCTCAGTTGGAAACAAAACCTCCCAGCCAAAAAAATTTCCTTTCTCCTCTTCTCTTCATTTCCCATCACTTCTACACTGCACTACTTTCTCTGATTTGAGTTCCAAAACTACCCTCCAATATTCATCATAATTACAAACCTGTCCCACCTGTCCTACCTGTGTCACTTTTTTTCCTGCCGTGACGGTTTTGCCCTCTAGTGAAATTTTGTGTCTTACAGTGGGACACAGCTATATGGGACGATCCAACGGTTAGGACCCATGTAGGTTAAACAGTTAGAACTGTATCTAACGGTCGAAAAAGGGTATAATTGGGATTTTAGATTTGTCCGGGCCTTAACGGCTAAAAGGATGTGACAGGTAATATAGTGTCCAAACACACCGTCGAAATTCGGTCCTTTTTGCGTCAGACAGCTGTGTGCCACCTGGAATACACCGAAGGCGATGATCTCCTACTCCTCAGTCTTATTGTACGCTATACGACTCATCACTGTGAATGTAACATGTTCGGATCTTGAGCTTGGAGAACATAGTCTACGGTGGAAATCTTGGGTACGTGAAAGTTTCTCGTGATCCCACTCGCACGCTTACTAGTTACCGTGCTGTCAGTTGTGAAATGACTAAATTACCCTTCTATTTATTTTTAGTTTTTCAGTTTCCTTTGTGGCTTAAGTAGAGATGTGGCGTAGAATCTTCATTTTACATGGGAATCCACTTTTGAAGACACAGAGATTTTCCACCAATTTACTTTTACGGGATGAAGAATATAGGAAATTTTATCTCCGCCATCTAGAACGGGGCAGAAGTAGTATTACTCGTCTCTATTCATGAAGATTCTTTGTCTCGCCATGTGAAGATTCCCCACAGAGATCTCAAATATTGCATTTGAGAATGCATGAAAATCATTAGATCTTTTTTTTTATGATGAATACTTCAACTTAAAATTTAAAAATTGACTTAGAGTTGTGAATAAAAAACTTTTAATTATTTTAATTTTGAATGTATAATGTATTTGAACTTTTTTTTAAGTATAGGTAGACAAAATGACTATTGAAAATTAGATGTATCTATTAAGATTTATATCTATATTATGTTGCGGACCAAACCATATTAAATCTGTAGATTTTAATGTAAAATCTAGAAGTGGATCCAATCTAAGTAGATTGGCACTTTTATAATTTAATCTAATCCAATTTATAAAATTAATCCGATATGCAACAGGGAAATAAATTGAATTGGATCCACGGGACCGTAAGTATACAAGTCCTTGCTTTAGAAGCCTATGTGATATTGCTAAATGTGAGGGGTAGTTTTGTCACTTTTGTGAGGGTGCGTCGCCGTTGATGACGCTAGGACACATGATTGATCTCTCTTTCTGTCTTTCTCAAAATACCTAATATACCCTTGCTGACAACTATAAATGACGCTGACACTTAGAATGGCAAGGTTTGTAGTATAGTTGAGGTTACGGGGGCTAAATTGGAATTTACTTGAAATGCAGTCACGGGAGTGTCGGTGGACGTACTGTATGTCTGTGAGTGTTTAACCGTGGTTAGGTGAATAACTATGGTCGGGTCAAGTAGAAGATAAGTATAAGCTGGCGGAATAGGTGACGTCATTTAGCCACGTGCGCCGCACGAACGTTAATACGTGGTCGGTGGGGACCACTCGGTGAGAGGGCGACATTTCTTACGTGTCGCACTTCCGTCACGAAAAGTCAAAAATTTAAACAACGTGTTAAGTATTGGATTATAAAACATATACTTTTTTCTTTCTATTTTTATAAGATTATTGTGTAAATGAAAATTAATCACTTAATTATGCCACATTTGCCTAAGCCTAATTGACTCTTCAATAAACATAGTAAGCGGATAAGAATTATTTTTTAGTAAAGAGCCGGTGTTCGTGTGAGATTCTCCTTAAGTACGTGTGATTTTAATTATAAGTCTCTTTAATAGAGTAAATTAAGTAAAAGTATCGTCTTACGTAGGGGTGGGCACGGGTCGGGTTCGGGTTGACCCGACCCGATACTCGACGACCCGACTCATTCGGGTCGGTATAAAAATGACCCGCCACCCGACCCGCCAGACCCTAAACCCGAATCCGACCCGACCCGCCAGATCCTAAACCCGAACCCGAACCCGACCCGAACCCTATAAAACCCACAAAAACCACAAAAACCATATAAAACCCATGATGACGCCCGGACCCGACCCGAACCCGACCTGACCCGACACTATTATGACCACACCCGAACCCGACCCGACACCCGATGGGTCGGGTTTTATGACCCGACTCGTTTGCTCCACTCATCCCACCCGACCCGCCATCCGCCACCCGATTTGGGTGACCCGACCCGAGTCAGGTTCTCGGGTTTCGTGCCTACCCCTAGTCTTACGTAGAGATTTAACGGTGTTTGATTGTAAATTATTGCTGATGTTATTGTATGCAATTCAAAAAGAAATGAGTTGCACTATAAACACTCCAATTGTTTATGAAACCCCAATTTACATACATTTAAAAGTGCCTTCATAAATAATTAAAGTGTATATAGCGGTGTTTAAAGAAAAATAGGTATGAAAATGCTTATAAAAGTTTTGAGAATGGATAGTTTTGTATGCCACATCCAAAGAAACAAGCACAAGCAATCATGTTGATAAGTGTGTCCTTAACCATCTCGGTTTATGTTCTATAGTTTTCAAGTAATTGGGTTTAGTTCATTCAATATGACTTTAGGTCATGTCAATTGTCAGTAGACTTTTTGTTTACATACAATGCAAATAATGGTTTGGAAAGCTCACCAAATTGCACCAAATTAAACACAATAAAAGAGTGAGTTTGATTTATGTAGTCGATTCTAATCCGTACAAACTTTGATAGATTGTTGTTTTACACGTTGTTTACCCTTAAAAATTCATTAAAGATGGGGCACATCAATATCTTCCTAGTCCTTTTCTCAAAAAAAAAATATCTTCCTAGTCTCACAAAAAGACATTATAAATCAATTCACGAAGGACAATTGTACAAGCAATAAAACAACGCTGAAAATTAATAAACATAGATAAGGAATCATCATGTATTACCCAATAATTTTTACTCAACGGTAAAAAATAAAAAGAAGAAAACGAATAAGTCCACCAAACATTAACACGAGAAAAAAAAATGTTAATACATATGGCAAAACATATGTTTTGATTCTTCAACTTTTAGTTTTTTATGTCTTTAGTCCCTGAACTTTTTGAATTTTTATATTTTTGGTCCTTGAACTTTGAGTTTTTTATATTTTTGGAGGAAAATTAAATTTTTTTTGGACATTTGTTAGCCGATGTGAGTCGTCCGGTTCAGTAATATAAATCACTTTACTCTACGCGGCACTTTTGTTACCTGCGTTGGCGAAATTTAACACTTTAAATGGTGAAATGACTAAATGTTGATCTTTGTGAAAGTTGAAGGACTAGATATGTAGTAATAAAAGTTGAGGGACTAAAAACATAAAAAACACAGTTCATGGACCAAAAATAATCTTCACAGAATCACTGAAGAATGTGGTTCTAAGCCTTCTGCATTTATTGTACAACATGGTCTCCCTTGTGTCTCAGATTTGCCAAGTAAAGGAGAAACCAATTCTGCATTCATGATTTGCAGACCAAGTTTTCAAGTGAAAATGGCTCCACCCAAGTTATTACGACGAAAATCGCGCAAAACAAGCCATACAGTCAAGACAAAAGTTGAGTACAGTACAGAGGTGGAGCTATAATCATGTAGTGGTCGAAGGAAGTACTGAATCAAGTGAATCAATTTAAGCAAGCAGAGTGAACCCCCAAATAAATGGAGACCAGTTTCATATATGAAAATTATGGATGAGGGGGGCATTGAAAGGTTTTTAAATTTTGATAGAGACAGGCAGATATATGAGTTTTCTCGGCAAAAGAGAACAGTAATGCAATTGTACAAAGACATGAATAAATTGAATTGTTACGTATGCAGGTAACTTACATTTGGTTTGCGGATGACCTCGTGAGCCTAATTATGTTGCATTTGAACGAGATTTCCACTTGTAAGAGGTGTGATGTGTAGAGCAATGCCTTGGCTTTTTTCTTTTGATAAGAAAGAAATCTAACATCTTATCTTCCCATATGTTTGCCGAAATTTGAAGGGAAAGAGGGTTAATTTCATGGATCGTCATTCAACTTTTTACCTTGCAACACTTGACTTTAGTCACATAACTTAATTTTTTGATTTTTTAACTTTTGCGCAGCATTTTAGAAAGTCAAGTGTTTTTTGATACAAAATTAAGTTTTGTGACTGCAGTATTACAAACTAACAAGTTAAATGACCATCAATGAAATAAGTGAAGTGCTAACATGCACCAAGACGGACATGCATCAAAACAGACACTTTGTCCAGTTAGCAAGCGTAGAGCCCACATAAAAAGCTGTTTTTCTTAATTTTTTCTTGTTTTAGTTGGCTATACCAAATGGCTGTCATGTTTGAATTAGCTAGGTGTAGTTTCTAAGTGCCCATTCTAGTGCATTCCAACATTTTCCATAAAATAAACCCAAGTGAAAGATAAAGTGAAGTGTCTAGTGTCTATCTACCTTTCTAAAGAGCTGAGCGGCAATTGTGCAAATTACAATACCAGTAAAATCCACAAGCATTGATTCAACATGGCATGATACGACCAAAGTTGCAGGAAAATATTATCTAGGTGGGTACATAATTTAGCTTGCAACGGTAAATAAAAAACAGACAAGTCTATAGTAGCTTCAGAGAAAACATAACAAGAAAGCAATCTGAGTTTCAAGAAAAAATTACAATTGAAGGGGGGGAGAGAGGTAAAAAATATATTATGTAAAAGCAAGCTAACAGAGAGGAGGGGGGAAGCGTACAGCTAGTCATGAAGGAGCAGTGCAGTAAATAAAGGGTGATGATGCAAAAGATGAAGCAATCATCAATACACTCAAAAGCATCACAGAAATTTTCCTTGTGATTAAAGTGAGGCCGTAAAATAACCACACTCCTGAAATCTAAGAGATCACCATGTACAAGAATTCTCTCCAGAGGCCCCCTTTCCCTAGTAACCTAGTCTTGCTCAGCGCAGCATTGGCTCGTCACAGATTATACCCAAACTCCACCAAGAAACGGTAACTATATATATTCTGTTCTGTTCCCCAGTGGCTCCCATTTGAAAGTGGTTTTGCAGTCCAATTCACACCCCAATGAACTGAAATCACGCTAGGTACCTGAACATGTTAGGATTTTCTTTGTCCCGCTCCAGATAATCCCGCGTTATCAAATCTTCGATACGCTTCTTGATTGCCTTAAAATCAGGCTGCACGAATGAGACAAACAAATGGAATTAGAATCATAAAAAGCCCGTATCTTTTTTGCGAGAATCTATAAAGTTACCTTGAACATGCGCCCCAACTGTTCCACACATTCCATCACCAACTGTTGATGGCCCAAAACTTTTCTGCTCTTCATGATCCGGACAATGGAAGCATCTATAGCATATCGTCTATCCTTGTCCACATCCTCAATCACTTTTTTCTTCTCATCAACGGGAGGAAGCGGAATCTGCAGTTTTCAATTTATAACAACCTCAGGAATGATAGATATGGAGACAGAAAGCAATAAACATTAATAATGAAAATAATGGGAAAATAAAACCTATGTTACCTGGACCCTTCACTCTAACCCAAAGTACCCGTGTCGGACACTTGAAACGAGTCCGACACTTAAAAAAGACATGGATACTCCATTTATAGAGTTCGTTGTATAAAAAGTATCATAATGCATGAGAAGAAAGAAAAAAAATAACAAAAACTTCCTAGCGTAAAATACAAAATGAAAAATGAGAAAAAAAAAATGGGTATATAAACTATTATATATATATATATATGTAATAACAGATATAAGCATGTGTGTCTCAAGTTTTTAGATTGTTTTTGTCGAGTCCCCATATCTTAAAATTAGAGAATAGGTGGATCCGACCTTTAGACTCATACCCGCACCCGACACCCGCACCCGAGTCCAGGTAACATAGAATAAAACCATAAATGCCCAACCTTGATTCTCCTCATTTTGTCAGTGAACTTTGAATTGAACTCAAAATAGTCCGTTGGAGAAATGGTTTTAGTGTTTGGCTCCTTGATAAGTATTTTGTACTTTGCACAGGAGAGAGAATGCAACAGTCTCACAATGTCATCGTCCGTCAAGTTCAATTGAGCCATGATCTCTGAGTAACTCAACCTATCCGCTGAATTGAATAACAGCAATACAGAGGCCTGCATATAAGAAATACACCCAAGCTCAAACGACACATTTGAAATAGATACATGTGCCCGCTAAACAAAAAACTTGCTATACACCCACTTGATAAGTTGTCACAACCAGCTCCATTGTTTTCGGTTCAAACTTCCCATTAATGTTACAAGTACCGAGCGAATAGATCCATGTGAGTTTTCTGTGTTTCGTTTTTGTTTGATAGAACTCCCTGAAAACTTCGACACACTTCACCTACAACAACAAGAACAATGCCTCAGCACTGAAAACTTCAACAAACTTCACCTGAATAAAGAAAAGTGATGAAAAAGACAAAAGAGAGGACAAAACATGAAACTCTCAATTTCGGTAAAATTATTTTGTTCAATTTCAAGTAATTTGAAAATTAAAACATTGAAGTAGCACAAATATAATACATACCAGCTCAGCAGGTAGGTTTAGATCAAAAGATTTATAGCTTGGCCAAAACCCCGTAGTTAAGACCGTGACAGATAAGTCAATTCCAGGATGTGCATGGGGATTAGTAGTTAGATACTCCTCAAAGTTTGCCTGGTTTTCCTTTGCTAATGTCAAATCAGTGACCTGAACAAAAAATAAATAAATAAACAACATAAAAACAAGGTAAGCCAGACAGGCAAGGCCATGCCATTATGACAATTAAAAAATAAAAAATAATTCACAAGTGAGTCCTAAACCACGAACCATTCCCTCCATCTTTGATGTGAACTGACCACCACATTGCTGCTTCAGCTTGGTCAGTATACTTCTTTCATGGTCATCATTTGCACTCTTGTCAAATAGAAGCCTACGAGCAAGTTTTTTCCTGGAAAAAGATCAATAAATCCCAGTTAGTACAACACTAACCAAAATATATCCCACGTTAGTACAACACTGAACTCGTGAATTTCAAGTCAGATCTTCATATTGAAAAGGAAAACTTGAATGTCAACCAATTTCATGATCATCATTGGAAACTCTTATTACTTGTAACTAGAACTAGATCTAGTAACCCTTAAGCATATGAAATTCATCAAACTCAAGAATTGATGAACCAATTCTAGAAGCAATAACCTTTATGCAAACATGATAGCCAAGTTGGGTTTGGAACATAGATACAAAATTATGGTTTATCTCAATCCCCCTTCCAGAGTTGCATTTTTATTGGATTATAATTGCAATAACTGTTCAACAGTGATTTAGTCTTCATATATGTTCTTGGGACTCTTTATTTACCAAAGAAAGTAAACTTCACCTATAAAACTCAGCAAAGAGGTCCTTGTCGCTTATATAAGCAAGTAGCTTCACCACCTGCTTGATTTAGAAATTTACAGTAAAAAAGAAAACATCCATCAGTCAGTTCAAGAATGAAATAGTAAGAATTATGACATACAAAAATTCAAAGAGAAGAAATGGGAGCTTCGAGGCATTTCTAATGTTTGAAGCGGTCGGAACCAACAACACACAAAGTCAAAACATGTATATAATCTTGATTGATTGACTCTTCTGGACATTCCTGTTACGAATCTTCCTACTCAGCCTCATTAATTCACCTTGAAGACTAATATTCCTTTTAACAATGCTTTCAAATACAAAATTAACTCTCTTTACAAAGTACAATATCGTGCTCAGCCATCGATTAGTGTACAAAATGGTCAATAAAATTTGGCTTAGCACAAGAAGAACACAATGCATCTTCCTATACAGGAAAAGAAAGTGGTTATACAGACTGAGGTTACTTGCCTTCTCAAGAGTTTCCTCAATAGCTTCATCACTTAACTTTTCGCTTCCACCTTTCTTCAAAATATTATCGCAAAAAGTAGCCAACAGCTCAGCACTTGAGCTACCACCCACACCTTTGTTACAGAAGACCTCAAAAGCCTCTTTAAGTGCCTGCAAATATAACAGACAAAAAATATGCAAGAACTTTTTCAGAACACTTAACATGCTTCATAGGGAAAGATTCATTGAAAGATGATGCAATAATCCAAAAGTGAGAAGCATGTAACAAACCTTGTGGAAAAGAGTGTGGTTCATGAAGCAGTTGGTGACATAGGCCAAGTATTTGTCGTGAAGATCAATCACTTTTCTCACGAAAACCTAAAGATCCCAAGATGAGTCAAAACATAGACCTCAATCATGCTAACAAACAACAATATGACCTTTCAGATTTACCTGCTCTTGCAAGCCAACCATATCTCTTTTCTCTGCCTGTAATACAGAATTGGTGGTCAGGTGTAAAACACTCCAGTGTTACAAGGATATCAAACATTATCAAGCGTATTCAGAGAAAGCCTGGTACATTAGGCTGCGTATGATGATCAAGGATGTGACAACTGACAAGTGCTTAAACTACACTACTTGCACTCTAACTTAAAAATAAAGAAACGCATCTTTATACATGGGTGTAATCATATGTTTTCCTCTCAAAATATTTTTGGAAAAATAATTAGTCTAAAAATAAGCACCTAATGGATTCTAAAAATAAACTTAGTCTTAAAACTCCTAAGATGAGAACTTGACAAACCATCACCATCACCTAAAATGTATAGAAGCAAATGAAGTAAACACATTTGATTGGATTGAAAAATACTTTATAGTTTGTAAACTAAGGATTTACAAAAGTAAATAGGATATCTAACCTTCTTATTACTTGCTGCATCTTCTGCCTGTTTAACCAAGGCTGTGCCTTCAGCAGTGACATGCTGCACCACAAAATAAGAACATAAAAATACTAATCACGCGTAACTAAATGGTATAAAAAGTTGTGCTTGTGAGTAAAGTGAGCACATGCGAAGAAATGCTCCCACCTGTTTGAATATATTTGACACAGGGTCCAAGCCTCGAGGAATCCGAGAGAACAACCTATACATCCTAGAAAGATCCTCCACCTAAAAAATAAAAGTTAGGAAAAAAAATTAAAAGGGAATAAAGAAATAATAGCAATGCCATGATTGAGAGCTAGCTAAATATTTTCAGACAAGATATGCATTGCTATGGTACCTTGTCATCTCTGAGCAAAGCATGACATCCCGAGTGCTCCTTTTCAAGAAGTTGGGTTGCATATACCAACAACAACTCAGTTTGTACTTTCTGCAGCACCATAATGAAGATTCAAACGTTTACAGTCTTGACATTAAAAAAACACACTTAAAATATATGATTTTAAATAATTTTTATAACTATATAGCGCACAAATCTCTGATTTTCAAGGCTTGATAAACAATAAGCATTATTAATACAAACCATATAAATAATGGACAAATGACAAACCTCTAACAATTTCTGCTCGCTGCTTGAATGTAAGTAATGAGAGACCCGATCCTTCTCTCTTTTCAAGCAATCCTCGGCCTAAGAATCAGCACATAAATCATTGTTTATATGAGAAATCAGCCTGTAGTTATATTTTAATAGATAATAACTAGCCATAATCCTACAGAACCAGGATTACCTTCTGCATATAGTCTGGACAAGAATCTTCCAAAATCCAATTAGAAGCTTTCCGGGAGTAATAACCTGCTGTGTCATTAAGCATGGCCTGTTCAAAATCGTTTTCATAACAATCCATACTCCCCATCCCAATTTCAACAAAAATATCAAGAACATTCTTCAGCAACGCTCGATCGATCTGCTCGCCCTCGCGCTCTTGATCAATCTAATTGGTTAAAAGTCTAATTAGTAAATTTCACAGACAACGGGATGACTTTTCAGTATCGAAATTTCAAAGCATTGCCATAACATACCAGGGATATCACAGCATCTCTAACTTTAACATTTATTTCTTTATAAACCTGATAATGTAGCAACAAGCACAAAACGTAAATAAAAATCGCATTGGAAAGAAGAGTACAAATAAAGCGCGTCACCATAATGAGAAAAATACTCGTGCAATTTCGCCGATCTTAAGCATTTATTATTCTACCAATTATTTTAGCAATAGGGAATGAACAAATTTGACAAGCAAATATCTTTGGAGATAAATTAGGAAAGCTGAGTTATTGTATATAAAATCTTAAAGTACCAGATCACGGAAGCATGTAAGTCCAACTTCATTAAGTGCTGGAAGGGACCTTCTAGCAATGAAGTAGCGATCTAGGTAGTGGAAGAACCGCGAAAGCCACCTGACCATAATTTTATGATTTGCCCACCTTTTCACAAGCTCTCTCAACATGAATTCGTCGTGTTTTTCTCTCAAAGTTGGTAACACCTGAATCAGGAAATATAGAAATTAACATATAGACTCGACTAAATAAGAAAACACATTTAACGCGGTACTCTTATAGATGCTCTAACGGATTAGAATCGCATAATAAAAATCTAACAGATTGGGTAAAAAAGGAAACAAATCAACCCACAATCAAAATCTCACCGTCGAAACAATGTATTCCTCAAAGGACTCCTTATATTTGTCGTAGAGTTGCTGAGAGTAGTCATGAGGGGGCTTCTGAGTACACATGTTGTATATAGTTCTGCATTCACAATTCAAACAACAAATATTCATAATCATCCATGAACAACTCAACAAACAGCAATCAAGTAAACCAAAGACAAAAAGGGCATACGTGTAGAGCATCATATAGTCTTCGGAGCTGAATTGCGGCTCCGGTAAGCCCTCCAGAATGTTCTTCAACTTGGTAATCCCCTTCTGCATAAACTCCCATCCCTGCTCCAAGTCAATCGTCTTCCGCTCATTAATCGCCATCTCGGCGCGGCCCACTCAAACCTCAGATCCCTGCACCACACCAACATCAATCACCACAACCCATCAAAACCCTAAATTTCCACATCCATCCCCACAATCCTAACCAAATCCAAAAACCCTAACCCTAACCATAACAATCAATCGATCGATCACACAAACAACAACCACCGCCGAATCCAATCCAAGAAACATGAAAGCAGAACCAAAACCAACACCAATTTTACAACAAAACAAGCCAACAACACAGATTGTGATCAAACTTGTCCAAAAAACAGCAACGACAGCGATGATCGATTCAGACGGGTCAGGGAGAAAGCGTACCTGAGCGATTGGGCTTGCAAACCGCAACCCTAACAGAGCGAAATCCGAGAAATCGAAGCACAGAACTGAGATCGCGAACGAACGAACGAACCCTAACGAGCGAGAGAGACTTTATGAAAGAGAGACAGACGACTCTCTCGAGTCTCGAATGCTTCGATTCGAGTTGGGGAATTGGGTGAGTGGTTTTGCTCAAGTTTTCGTATTTACCGTTTGTCATGTTGGGTATGTGGCCTTTTGATCCGTTGGTTTTTTATTGGCTGTGGTTGATGAAGGTCTCGAGGGGGATCTACGTTGTTTGGCTGGGATTGGTAATTACTTATTTACTGCCAATTAGTGATTAAGCCGAAGTTTTTTTTTTTTTTTTTTTTTTTATGAAAAGTCGAAGTAAAGTTGTCTATATCTATACCATGTAGTACTTTGGAGATAATTTAGAAATACGCTATTATAACTTATAAGTACAAGTCAAAGCCTCTCAAGTGAAAGGGTAAAAACATTACTTATCAAAAAGATAAGTCCTCGAGAGATCATAGTTTGATTCTCACTTAAATCAAAAATGTAAAAATATAAACTTATAAGTATTGTTTAACGAGAATTAGAAAGTTCTGTTGTTTTTTTCGTTTTTTTTTTTTTTTACGAAATATGGTTGTTGTGTTTCATTCAACTACAAGCTTGATGGATACAACCATTAGTACCTCATTTCGAGAATAAATCCATTCAGTTGGCTAGCATATGTTTGGAAAGCCGTGTCAATTCATGAGCAACCGCATTCACTTGCCTATTCGTTTTCCTATGTACAAAAAAGTTCTCCTAACAAAGCTTCACTAAGAAAATAAAATTGATTTTTTGGATCTTGACAAATCCAAAAAAACTCTTTATTTTTCTGTACTACTACTACTAATTTGCTACTAATAATTAAACCAACGTTCAACATAGATCTTTGAATAGGATTAGAAAGTATACTTTGGTACATAAATGAGATTTACGTAATACCGGATGTGAGAAGTATTGTTCTGAGTTGAGGAATCTCGTGCTATCACAAAATTAATTTGTAACGAAGCTAGTGTGGAATGTCCTTTTGCTCTGACAAATATCAAAGAGTTTATTGATTACGATGTAACAAATTTAATTTGAACAGGACACCAGACATAGAATTAAAAAATATATTGATTTGTTAATCTTATTTGTTCAAAAGAATTGTCATTACTTTGATTGTGAATGCGATTGTGAAATCGAAACAGTTTTGGCAATAAGAGATCGCTCTTTATAATGTTGAAATACGTTACAATACACAAACACCCACTAGAACTACATAACGAATTACAAAACTTCTCAACGAGAAGAAGAAAACCTAAAACTTCTTGTTAAGGAAAAGACAAAATTAAGATTTTGACAAAGAGAATACAAACTAATTAAAATAAAACTAAAAATAAGGGCCACTCTAATAGGCGCACAGATCAAAAAACGAGCATTGAAGATCTTGAATCAAGAGAGAAAACTCTAAAAAAGAGATTTTAGGATTAGGGCAACCAATCGTGTTCGTTCAACCTCGATGGTTCAAATCATCACATAAATATTTTTTTAAGAGATTATCACATAAGTTATTTATGTATGTCAAAATCGTGCTTTTTCTTTAAAAAAATAAAAATAAAAATAAAAACAAAAATAAAAATAAATAAAATAAAAAAATTGTCTAGCGCTTGGTTTTATTCAAACTAAGGTGCGCGAGGGTCTGTGTCGCATACATATAGGACTACACAACAGTAACTAGTAAGTAAACAGAACTCTTCGGAAAAAAAATAGTAAGTAAACCGAAAATAGATGTCAATATGGTCTATAAACTAGGGTTTTATTGTTGCTTGTAAAAACACTATAAATATGTAATTAAGAAGCATATACAAATAAATTGAAGTCTTTCTTTATTGTGTTTGTTCTTTCTTCTCTTAAATTCTTCTTTCTACTTAATCTAAGTATATTATTCCCATAACTTCTCTCTATCTCACTCTCCATCGCTCTCTCTTAATATCTATCTCTCTTTAATTTGCAAGATGACTACATTAGTATGCTCTATAGAATAATCAAAGATGATGTATATCATTAAGAAAAAGATGGTATACGTCGGAGGCAAAAATGAGTTGTTAGGGGCGAGCATTTTTATTTTTTATTTTGGTTTCCCACAAGGTGTCTGATGCCAACCACACCGATTAATTCACGCTCATACATTGTTGGACTCTATATGGAGCGACCCCCCAACTCAATTTTTTTCATTCGTAAGACTCAAATTCAAGACATTACTTAAGGGTGAGCATTTCAAGTCAATTGCAAAATTTCTCTTATATATGTTGTGAGCTCGATATTATTAAAATTTGTAGGATGAAATTTCTAAGTCCAAGTTTACATAGGAGGGAGAGTGCTTAAGGTTTGGAGTAGAGGCTTCACCAAAATATCAAGGCAAGATTGTGTTCTCCAATCTAAACTTATAACCTATTTATTTTGTATTTATATACCGGACATGAGATTATTCTTAACTGATATTATAGCAAATTAGCAATTGGATGAAGCGATAATTGAAATGTGGGCTTGATTTGTGGTTGGAGGCTAGAAATTGAGTTGTGGGCTTCTTAAAATGGCAATTGGGCTTATTATATTTTGGTGTTTGACTTTTGGACGACCAACTCTTACCGTGGCACTCAAAGAGGGTCTCCTAACCAACAACCGACTGGCCGATCTGTAATGGGGTCGGTCCTTTAAGTAAGATTTTGGGTTTGAGTCTTACAAATAAAAAAAATTGAATTGGATCCATTGGGAGGACCGCCCCTATGTGGGCCTCACAATGCTTGAGCGTAGATTAGTCGGTTCGCCAGATACCACGTGAGAAACCAAAAAAAAAGGTCTCCTGCACATTATCGAAGGATTTGTGCCAGCTTTAACCAATTATCTTGAGTTCGAGCTTTTGGAGTAAAGTCTCCTTAAACTCCTCGAGGGAGAACTTTGTCGCCAACGAATACTAAGTGGTTTGGCACCTTATTTTAGTTAAAAATAAGCTAAATTATGGGATTGTATGGAGTTTGATTGAATAAAGTTTTGAGAAAGTCAGCATTACCGAGTCTTCTTTATAGTACAGTAGGACCATTTAGCTACTTAGTTGTGGTGGACATGTTTTGGTGATTACACCGCACTAATTAAGCTAACGTTTAGGAAAGTAGTATTATGGATTGTCCTTTTTTTCTTTCTTTTTTGGGTAATGGGGTTCTTAGGAACTTTTATCATGACTACTTCAAAGGCAAATGCTACACTTGACAAAAACATTCACCTAACCACACTCATATATGTGGCATATGCAGTTGTTATGCCCCTTAGGAAGCCTAACGTCACATATTAAGTATTGCCTATGTGGGGCCTAACGTTACATATTAAGCATTGCCTATGTATGTTCACAACGATATGCACCAATTTCACGCTAGTTGTCAGCTTATTGCAATTCTCCCCTATTTTTTCGAGTATGAAAAATAGGCTTGAGACTTTGCTCTCCATTTTTCAACCTCTAGGTATAAAAAATGGGCTTGAAACCTACCTCCATTTTTTGACCGGGATGAATTATATGGGCTTGATTCTTCATCGGACTGACCGGTTATGCATCATGCAAGGTAGAAGAAAATCATGTTAGGACCTTTGTGAGGGGATCCAACAAGATAATCAAGTAATTTTCAACAATGAAAGCATACAGAGAATTCAAATATCATCTTGCCTCTTCACAACAAGAAGCAACAAATACTTACAATCTCCTGAAAAAAAAAAATCAAACAAACAACAATCAAGTAAATTAACCAAAGACAAAAGGGTATATGTGGAGTGCATCATATAGCCTTCGGAGCTTAATCGCGGCTCCGGTAAGCCCTCCAATATGTTCTTCGACTCAGTAATCTCCTTCTGCACAAACTCCAATCCTTGCTCCAAGTCAATCGTCTTACGTTCATTGATCGCCATCTCGTGCATGTGAAATTCAAGAATTTATTAAGTTTGACCAGGTGTCTAACTAAGTATTTTTGAGTTTTAATTCTCAATTAGGTATGTGAGGCGGGACCATACATCTTGGGTGGAGATCATATAACTAATGTTATTATTGTGTGTTGATTTCCTAGTGATTATATTAGCTCTGTATGGCAACACCAACTGATAATTTAGCTGATAACTGATAATTTAACTGATAGCTGAAAAGTTTAAATTAATAAATATTACTTATACAAATATATTATTAAATTTTTTTGACTTAACAAAATTATTATGCTTTTACATTATTATAACATGACAAAAAATAATTTTTTTATTTATATAATTTTATAAATGTAATATTAAATATTAATATTTGAGTTTGCATAATATTTTGTCGACCCAAAACATATTTTTACATACACAATATTAAATTATTTGAAAGTAAAATATTAAGTTACATATATATGCTACTGATATTACTAATGTTAATACATGTTAGTTTAATTTGTTATTTTTTTTTTTAGTACGTACTTTTCATTGTTGACAAATTCTTTTTTAATAAATAAAAGATAAAATATGCGTTGGGTTGAAAAGAATCACGGGTTTGGTATCAATAATCTATATATATATATATATATATATATATATATATATATATATATATATTGTTATGATATGGATGAACAATTGATCAAGACTTTGTATGACTAATCATTGTCAAGCATGGCTCTTACATTGAGTGGTAGTATCAAACATGGCCCTTACTTGTATCAATATCAAATGTACTCATTATTCCATGTATTGTCAATGTTGCTTGTGAAGAGTTGTATCATGTGATGTATGTGTTACTTGTAAACATTGTTTAAGTACATTTATCATCATCACCAAAGGGCCTATATAAAGGGTGCCAACCTCATTGTAAAAACACACAAAGTTGAATGACAACTTCTCATTTCAACTCTCTCATTTCTCCTCTTCTACTTTGTAGTTGTAGTTCTTTGTAGTTCTTTGTAGTAGTAGAAGTTCTTAGTTCTTCTACTTTCCTTCTCTAGTTCTAGCAAGTCTCAATTCAATTTACAACACGTTATCAGCACGAGCTTGCTCTAGCATTAAGGAGATCTTAAAGTTCAAGAAGGCTTGTTAAGAAGACAAAGCTAGGAAGGTATAACTTTTATGAGTTCGGTTTATTTCTATATTATCTTGGTTGCTTCACTTTTATATGTATGCTTTATTCATATATTATGCATTATAACGTCACCGATTGAGAAAGTATGTTCTGTAGTTGCGTCTTGCACGATCTTCTACATCAGAAATCAAAAGTCAATATGTGACATAACTAGTTTTCTCGCTATACTACAAATGATTAATTATGCTCTATTCTTGATTTTTTATATTGCAAATAGTGTTATGAGTTTGGGTTGATAGTGGGTAAGCCTTGTCCCCGGTAAAGCTAAACATTGAAAGGGAGACGGGTTATCCCGTTCGAGGAGGCATGGTTTTAAGTAGACTTCATCTCGCCACCCAACCTGGAGGTTGTCCCACCAACTCATACAAGTATTACATTTTGCGTATTTATAATCAAGTTATGAACATATATTTAATGGTATATTATCTATTTTGTATAAAAAGAAAACTATTTAGTTTATCCCTATTTTCATAAAGATTTTATTTAATCATAATTGAATTAATTACCTTAACAATATTGACAATACTAATTACTTGTCAAGGCAACGGGATGCTCAAATTATATATAAAGTATCTATGCAACGCTATGCGTATAAATATTTATTCGTCAAATATCTCTTTAGACTCTTTAGAGATTTGAAAAGTGAATATTTCACTTTATATTATCATTTCACCTCATGGAGCTATCTATATCAAGGCCAAAATTGGTGATGCTCCAAAAGGCTTAAAATGAGCTATTTGGGTCTCATCTCGCAAAATTTATATCGATCAAATATCATTTATTATTCTGCAATTTCAATTACCTCTATATTGAGGCTATGCGAAATATGACTCGATGAGACAAATAAAAGCCACGTGGCTCGCCTCGATGTATTATCGCAACAAATTATCGAGCGCGCACGTCAATCCATTAAATATTAATTATGGATTGAATCCTTGTCTCGTGGTAGCTGAGTAAAATAATAAGATATTATAAATATAATATCACTCATGTCCAATTGGTTTAGCTTCAAATTAAGAAGCATATGTTGCATATAATGACCATGGTCGCAATTACAAATTTATGGACGTGGAAAAGGTGAAAATATATGGTAAAAGTCATATTGACAATTCCATTGATAGTCAAAATAAAAAGTGGTGCACCACTAGAAAGGGTAAATTAGTATTAACAAAGAGCGCTCATAATTGTGACATTTTTTTTGTCACGTATGAAAGGCTATGCTTCCTAAATATTGTCATATATACAATACCCAAATATTTTTGTGATATTTTACCATTTTTTGTTGACTAATGATCCAAAAAGTTTGAGATATTCGTATTTTATTACGAAAAGAGTATTTATTTAATACCATATTGTTTTTCAATGTAGAAATGGATCATCAAGTTATTTGTTCAGATTATGGCGATATATGTCTTGTCGATTGTGCTACAACGCACACTATCCTCAAAAGAAGAGAATATTTCTCCAATTTGAACTTAGTTGAGGCTAATGTTCAAACAATATCTGGCATCTCCAATTTGATTAATGGCTCTGGAAGAGCAAATATTATGTTGTCTAGGGGAACAATAATTCATGTTGACAATGCCTTATACTCGAAAAATCCGAAGAAATTTACTCAAACTTTAAAGATATTCGACAAAATGGATATCACATTGAAACCATGAACGAAAATAATAGAGAATTTCTCTATGTCACATTGGTTTCAAATGGGAAAAAAGAAGTGTTAGAAAAATTCTCACTTTATCCTCTCGGATTATATTTTACTCATATAAGGCATGTCGAAACGAATGTCGTCTTAAATAAGAAAATTAATGATCCAAAGACATTCATTTTATGGCATGACCTGAGCTTGGTCATCCAGGATCATCAATGATGCAAAGAATAATTAATAATTCGCATGGACATACTTTAAGGAGTCACAAAATATTTTCAGCTGGTGATTATAATTGTGCTAGTTGTTCTCAAGGTAAATTGATAGTTAAATCATCTCCAAGTAAAATTGTTGTGGAATCCCCAGTTTTCTTAGAACGCATTCGGGAGACATATGTGGACCTATTCATCCTCTTGTGGACCATTTAGATATTTCATGGTTTTGATAGATGCATCAACTAGGTGGTCACATGTTTGTTTGCTTTCGACCCGCAATGTTGCATTTGCTAGACTTTTAGCGCAAATCATTAAGTTAAGAGCACAATTCCCTCGACAACCCAATCAAGACCATCCGTCTTGATAATGCCTGGGAATTTCAATCTCAAGCATTTAAAAATTATTGCATGTCTATAGGAATTACCATTGAACATTCGTTCCACATGTGCATACCCAAAATGGTTTGGCAGAATCTCTAATCAAACGCATTCAATTAATTGCGACCTTTAATCATGAGAACTAAGTTATCAACTTCAGTTTGGAGACATGCGGTCCTTCATGCAGCATCTATCATTCGTTATAGGCCTACTGCATACTATGAACATTCCCCCATGCAACTCATTTTAGGTCAACAACCAAATATTTCACACTTAAGAATTTTTGGTTGTGTAGTGTATGTTCCTATACCACCTCCCAATAGAACTAAGATGGGTCCACAACGAAAACTTGGGATTTATATTGGATTTAACTCATCGTCCATTATAAGATACCTTGAGCCCTTAACAGGAGATTTATTTACTGCACGTTTTGCTGATTGTCACTTTGATGAAGCAATTTTCCCACCATTAGGGGGAGATAAGAAGTCAATTCAAAAGGAATGCATCAACTTTATCACATTATGATCCACGAACAAATCAGTGTGAACTTGAAGTTCCAAAGATCATTCATTTGCAACAAATTGCAAATCAATTACCAGATGCATTTAATGATGCAAAACAAGTGACAAAATCACATATTCCAGCTGTAAATGCTTCTGCAAGAATTATGTCTCTTGTGCAACAAAATGCACAAGAACCAACGAAACGCTTAAAGCGTGGAAGACCGGTTGGTTCAAAGGATACAATTCCTCGAAAAAGGAAAACGGGAGTAAAAATAAATACAAATCAAAATACTCCTGAGAAAGCACAAGAATCCTTTGATAAGGGTTTGTCGAACAAGTTGATTCTTGATGTGGAACAACTTCCTCTAGAAAAAGATGAAAAAGATGAAAGTAATGAGATCTCAATAAATTACTTAAACTCTAGTAAGATTTGGGATCGAAATAAAATTGTTCCTGATGAAATATTTGCTTTCAATGTGTCATTTGAAATATGTGAAAATGATGATGATCCAGAACCACGATCTGTGGACGAATGTCAAAAAAGACCTGATTGGCAAAAATGGCAAGATGCTATCCAAGCAGAGCTAAACTCGTTAAGGAAACGAGAGGTTTTTTGGACCAATTGTCCAAACGCCAGATGGCATAAAACCTGTTGGATATAAATGGGTATTTGTACGAAAGAGAAAAGAAAAAAATGAAGTTACAAGGTACAAAGCAAGACTTGTAGCTCAAGGTTTCTCACAAAGATCTGGCATCGATTATGAGGAAACATATTCTCCTGTTATAGATGCAATCACATTTTGATTTTTGATAAGCCTTGCAGTCTCTGAAGGGCTTGATATGCATTTAATGGATGTCGTTATAGCATATCTGTACGGATCTCTAGACAGTGAGATATATATGAAAATCCCTGATAGATTTGTAATATCTGATGAAATAAAATCAAAACCTCATAACATGCATTCTATAAAATTACAAAGGTCTTTGTACGGGTTGAAACAATCCGGACGAATGTGGTACAAACGTCTTAGTGATTATTTACTGAAAGAAGGATATGTAAATAATCCACTTTACCCATGTGTCTTCATTAAAAGATCATCAACAGGATTTGTGATTATTGTTGTATATGTTGATGATTTAAATATAGTGGGAAACCACGACGACATCGTTAGAACATCCGAATACTTGAAAAAAGAATTCGAGATGAAAGAACTTGGAAAAACAAGACTTTGTCTTAGTTTGCAAATTGAACATTTTTCAAGTGGAATACTTGTCCATCAATCAAATTATATTGAAAAATTATTAAAAAGATTTTATATGGACAAGGCACATCCATTGAGCTCTCCAATGGTTGTCAGATCACTTGAAGTGGATAAAGATCCATTTCGACCTCAAGAAAGTGATGAAGAGCTAATTGGTCCGGAGGTACCATATTTAAGTGCAATTGGTGCACTTATGTATCTTGCAAATTGTACAAGACCCGATATTGCTTTTGCTGTCAACCTACTTGCAAGATATAACTCTTCACCAACTCGAAGACATTGGAATTGTGTTAAACACATTTTTCGATACCTTCGAGGAACAAGTGACATGGGTTTATTTTACTCGAGAGGGGTAAAATTGAATCTCCAAGGTTATGCTGATTCTGGATTTTTATCAGATCCCCATAAGATCCGTTCTCAAACGGGATATGTATTCACATGTGGTAATACTGTTGTATCATGGAAGTCAGTAAAACAAACTATGGTTGCCACTTCTTCCAATCATTCTGAAGTACTTGCAATTCATGAAGCAAGTCGTGAATGTGTTTGGTTGAGAAACATGATTGAACATATACAAGAATCATGTGGATTGCCTTCAATAAAAGATTCTCCAACCATATTATATGAAGATAATGCAGCATGTATTGCACAATTAAGTGAAGGATTCATAAAGGGGGACAGAACAAAACATATTTCACCAAAATTCTTTTATGCACATGAGCTTCGGAAGAATGGTGAAATTGATGTCAAGCAAATCCGATCGAGCGATAATCTTGCTGATTTATTCACAAAAGCCTTACCAACTACTACATTTAAAAAGCTTACATATGGTATTGTCTTGCGTAAGCTTAAAGACATTGTAAGTAAAGAAACTGAACAAGTTTCACCCATGTTCACATGAGGGGGAGTTATTGATTAGTGTACTGCACTCTTTTTCCCTTAGCTATGGTTTTATCCCATTGAGTTTTCCTAGCAAGGTTTTTTTTAATGAGGCAATCCTAACAATATTATACTCATCTTAAGATTAATAAGAAATGTGTACTCTTTTTCTTTTACTAGATTTTTTCCCACATGGTTTTTTCTAGTAGAAGTTTTAACGAGGCACATTCTCTCAACAATTGTCATCCAAGGGGGAGTGTTATGATATGGATGAACAATTGATCAAGACTTTGTATGACTAATCATTGTCAAGCATGGCTCTTACATTGAGTGGTAGTATCAAACATGGCCCTTACTTGTATCCATATCAAATGTACTCATTATTCCATGTATTGTCAATGTTGCTTGTGAAGAGTTGTATCATGTGATGTATGTGTTACTTGTAAACATTGTTTAAGTACATTTATCATCATCACCAAAGGGCCTATATAAAGGGTGCCAACCTCATTGTAAAAACACACAAAGTTGAATGACAACTTCTCATTTCAACTCTCTCATTTCTCCTCTTCTACTTTGTAGTTGTAGTTCTTTGTAGTTCTTTGTAGTAGTAGAAGTTCTTAGTTCTTCTACTTTCCTTCTCTAGTTCTAGCAAGTCTCAATTCAATTTACAACATATATATATATATATATAAAAGTTAGAGGAGAGAGAAAGTTTCACATGCGCTCTCCTTCCAGCATTTTATTTTTAACATTTTCTCAATTTTTTTATTTTTCTATTTTTAAGTATTTGAATGATTGTAAGAAAAATTTCGGTCCCAACCAACAATGTAAACTCATCAAAGTGTACACACGGTCCCACCCAACTCAAATTTTCAATTTTTATTTTTTTGTACTGTGGTTTTATTGGTTTCCTTTACCAATCAGGGCATTTAATGAACACAAATTTGAAGAGGTCAGGAAACTTGCAGCTGAGCTATGTGGCCACATCCATCTCAAAGTATGTACTCTATTAGAATTAATAAGTTTGATGACATGCCAAATGGTAAGTCATTATTTGCTTGAAATTGTTCTTACTTATCTAATATATAACTTTGTGTGTGCTTCATCATTTTTAAAGCATTGTTGTCATTTACGTATATTTCTTGCTATGTTGAACAGAGCGACGAGAACCTACTGGTGTAAGAATATTGAAGCATACTGCTGCAGAGCATCACTCGGACAGCGGGAGAGTGTTTTTACCATTCCCTCCTGCATGATATTTCTTCTGTAGATCTCCATAAACAGGAATGTACATTAGTTTTTTTTTTTTTTTTTTTTTTTCACAATGTCCTCTGTAAATCAACTCTTCATGTATTACTATTTTAGATAGCAAATATAATCATTTCTACTATTTATGAAATATGGAGTGGTTGATGTTCACATATTATTTAATCAAATACTTTGACAACAGTCACAAATGCATCCAAGTTATATATAACCAGCTCAATCAGAAATAAGGACTACCCACTTCGACAGCCATGTGATTAAAATTATTTCTTTCTTTAATTAAATTCCCGCGAGCGAAGCGAGCGGGCTTAATTGTACGGAGCACGTTATGAAACTAGTATATATATATATATATATAAGTTGGAGGAGAGAGAAAGTTTCACATGCGCTCTCCTTCCAGCATTTTATTTTTAACATTTTCTCAATTTTTTATTTTTCTATTTTTAGTATTTGAATGATTGTAAGAAATATTTCAGTCCCACCAACAATGTAAACTCATCAAAGTGTACACACGGTCCCACCCAACTCAAATTTTCAATTTTTAAGTATTTGAATGGTTGTAAAAATCAACCTCGGTCCCACCCAACGATGTAAACTCATAAAAGTGTACACACACATTTGCACACACTTCACAACATGAGAAGTTCACAACATAGGAAAGTTCAAAGTTTTTGCTTCGTAAAGTGCAAACTTCTAGCTTGGGAAGAGTTCCTGCAATAAAGTATAATGTATGCATCTATTACTACTTAATAATGTGTGGAACTTCAAACTATGACTATATACATGGAATTGAGTGTTGTCAAAGTTTTATACCACCTATAAATATTACCTCTTATCCATTCTTCTTGCAATTCATACCATATGGACTTTGCTTTCTAGGCGCAATTGGTAAGGCGAACTATCGAACAACCTTGCATCTCTTTCCAATGGGATTGTAAAAAATTTTTCATCAAAACTCTGTCTCAGATTTTGTTGTTTGCAATAGATCTGTCTCAGATTTAGATTTTTGTAATAGAAAAACTATGTGCTTTGTGTTCATGTTTCTATGTACTATGTACAACCTTGCATCTCCTCCTTCAATCCGCTCTACCACTCAATCAACTCAAGCAAATCCATGTCCTCATCATCTCCAAAGCCTTCAATCTCACCCCCCTCTTTTCTACTTCGACTCCGAGCAAGGCGTAACGTATTTCGGGGCAGTGCATGAGGTGTTTGGCGCTAACAATGTCTCCAAGCTCCTCCTTCACATACCTTCTCACAAGCGTCATAATGTCGTGGTTAGCATATACAATGAAGCTTTGACTTGCATTCGCGACCACATCTACGATTGTTTGCCCACATCTTTGCCCTTCAACACAGATACACACTCATACTTGAAAATTATTAGTACATACATGTACAGAGTATACATGCATAATTCTATATATTCATTCTCTTATCAAAAAATTTCATATATTCCTTCTTAATTAATAATTCTTAATTTCTGAATTAATATATTTATTTTTAGTTATTTTTTTGTCAAATCTTTTAGTTTGTTGAATTGTGAGGATGACATAGATTCTCCATCATGTCTTGGTTAATTTCGAGCTCTAAAAGTAGAAAAATTTAAAAATATTTGGCTAGACCTTGGGCATGATATTAAAGATCCTATATTCACTCCATTTCTCAATTTTTTGAATTTCATTTTTCAAAATTGTCGTTTCCCAAAGTTTTTAATATTTTTAAGAAATCGAAAGGCCTATATTCATTTTCTATGTTTTCTATGTTTTAGGGAAACAAAACGACTCATGATATTAGATTCATTGAATTAAAGTAGTGAAGTGAAGTGGTTTCCTACCAAAAAAAAGTAGTAGAGTGGTTTCCATTAATTATGTTTATTTTCATAATTAATGAATACATTGAACTTAAAAAAGTACGACTAACTTAACATTAGACCTCTTAGAATTCATGTATGGATACATGCTATGCACCTCTTAATATTAATTAATGCATTAACCTGGATGGGTTGTCAAGTCGATAAGGGCGATTTCGAGGTTGTGTGAGTTAAACGCACAATCCCGAGTTCGATTACCCCGGATTGACAAGTTTGTTCGGGCCACTAGCCCAACTACCTGGTGGGGGGTCCAGTGGCCCTTGGGGATTAATTGGGCGAGCCGGATACCCCAAGGTTATTAAAAAAATAATTAATGCATTTTTAATCTAATAAATAAATTTTTATACTTTTTTCTTAGAAATAATAATAAAAATATAATATAATGTGTTGTACATATGATATGAGTTGATTATTGTGAATTGTAATTTTAATTATAAAACATTACTGTTTATTGATGTAAATTAATTTATTAACTTCCTCATAAAAGATTAAATAACCCATGTGCTGAGCGCAGAAAATCGACTAGTATATATAAAAGTTGGAGCTTAGAGAAAGTTATTAAGCTCTCTCCTCTTACCATTCTATTTTTCTATTTTTCACATTTTTCCTATTTTCTGCTATTTATTTCTTTGTATTATTGGTTGTCTTAGGATATATTCATCCTCCAATTTCTTGGACAACGAAAAACTCAACTAGCTTATATTCATCCCTCCAATTTTTTAGACAACGAAAAGCCCAACTAGTTTGCAAAAAACGAAAAGAAAATTATGATTAAGAGCGACACATAAATTCGAGTTTTTGTTAGCTCAAACACCTAACCCTCATTCAAACCCCACAATTTGCAATCTCCCTCAATTCCTCATTTGGTATGTCCAACTCTAACTTTAGTTATTCTTCTTCATCAAATCCAATTTCTTAGATCCAATTGGACAACAGTAATAGCACAAATCTGTTCAAGGCTTGGAGTCTCTAGAAATTCGTGAGGAATGGAAACATCCTAGATTCTTTTATGTGAGCGGTTGGCTATGGGGTAAGAGGCAATCTGACGTGATTGTGTCTTTTATTTTTATTTTTACTGTTGGTCTGCTGGGGTATCTCTGAATTTTTAGTTTTTAATGGCGGATTTTTTCTGCGGATCATCCTCTGCATATTTTCTTTTGTCCACGTCAATTATTGTAACAATTGAATATTAATTAAGGGTAGGTATATGGATGATGGATTTTATGAGATTCTTTTTTGAGTGGGCTAAGATGGGTGGTCATAAGACTCACAACTACGACCCTTCAGAACTTTGGTTTTGTTTTCTAAATAGACGTTTTTTTTTTTGTATAGTGACTTTTTGTAAGTAGCTAGATAGGTAAGATTGTTTTAATTTTGTTTCTCCATTCTTTTTGTACATGTATTTTTTGACTGATTAATGAAATTTCTTTTTTCAAAAAAAACAACGCAAATCTGTTCAGATCAATCTTCATCTTCGATTCAAATCACCCTAAATCTTAATTAATCTTATTCTTATTGTATATTTTATTTATAAGAAGAATGAGTTGATTATTATGAATTGCAAGTCTAATTGTAAAAATATTACAATACGTTCATATGAATTAATTTATTAATTTTTTAAAAAAGATTTAATAATTCTGCGCAAAGCGCAGGAAATCGACAAATATATATATATAAAAAATTGTTTATGTGAGAAGCTCTCACAACGCGACATGTAGCGTGTGAGAAGACATGTGATATGATGATGTCATAATTGAAATTTTATTAAAAAAATAAAAATAAACACAAATCATTGATTTTTCTCGCACATAAGTGAGGATAGGATGGTAAAACACACAAAATATAATTTGGACATCATTAAAGTATAATTTATATTTTCATTTTTTCCTATTTTTTGGGTTATGTTTTTAATTGTTCTACAAATTGGACTTTTAGTTTTTAATTTTTTTTAATTTTCTAATTTTCATTTTTTTTCTTGCTATTTTTTAGGTTATGTTTTTAGTTGTGATACAAATTGAATTTTTGGTTTTAATATTTTTTCGAGATTTTCTAATTTTCATTTTTTTTGCTATTTTTAGTTGTGATACAAATAAGATTTTTGGTTTTAAAATTTTTTCATAATTTTTTAATATTCGTTTTTTCTTTTGCTATTTTTTAGGTTATGTTTTTAGTTGTAATACAAATAGAAATTTTTTATTTTTTTGCTATTTTTAGGTTATGTTTTTAGTTGTGATACAAATAGGATTTTTTATTTTTAAAATTTTTTTCATAATTTTTTAATTTTCTTTTTTATGCTATGTTTTAAGTTATGTTTTTAGTTTCGATACAAATAGAATTTTTGGTTTTAAAGTTTTTTTTGTAATTTTTTAATTTTTTTAGCTATCACTTATCAAATTGCAAGGTTTTCGGGAGGTCGTGGTTCGACTCCCACTGTAGTAAAAAAAAAACTCATTTATGCTATTTTTAGGTATTTCTTATTTCTATATTTGTTCATTCTAAACATCAAATCTAATTACAAAATTTACAAAATAAGATTATCAATATTTTTTAGTCTTTTAATCATTAACTATCTTTTTGAGAATTACCTATTTATGATTTCTCAACGTCCTTTTTTTAAAAAAACTTTTCTTTTCACATTAGTTCAATTATTTTAGTATAAAATTGTGTAACTAAAGTTTTAACACAATTAAAATTTTATTAGTGGATGTCAAAGTATCTTTGGTATAGATAAAGTGTCAAAGAAAAAAAAATATTAGCCGATCGAACGCAAAAATAGCTATCAATTAAGATTTCCGACTATTTTCTTGAAATTAATATATCAAATTTCTTCGATCCATTGACATTTAAAATTATATTTAGAACTATTTCTATGCAATATTACAAATATTTAATGTTTTTGTGTGGATTTGTAAATATGCATAGTGTTTGCAAGTATTTTTTTTTATTAATTGTTGAGGGACGTAAAAGGAGTGACTTTGAGTTATAAGAGATTATATAATAATTTTTTTTACGCTTTTTTTAACATTTTTTTCATATAATATTTTGATACTTAGTCTTGTTCGTGTGCGAAGTGCGGGATGCCGACTAGTATCATATAAGATAATTATTAATTACATTATAACAAAGTAAAAGATACGTATATACTATGAGATTGTCTTGAGCAAAATCAGGGCAACATGAAAAAAAATTCAATCATGCGTTTCAAAAACTATTAGGATTAGCGAATCAATGTGCTTTTATCAAGGCAATTGATTCAATGTCTCATCCTGTTCTACCAAATGCATTAAATCATCATGATTAATGAAATTTATATTTTACTTAAAAAATAAAATAAAATAAAATAAACGCTACCCCATCTAGCGTCTAGAAGTTTTATCACACATTGCTCCCCTTATATAATCCATGAAGGATGAGCACATCAATATCAAAATTAAAAGAGAATATCTCTAGTACTTGTTCTCACAAAAAGACATTATAAATCAATTCATGAAAGACAATTGTACAAGCAAGAAAACAATGCTGAAATTATAAACATAGAGAAGGAATCATTTATGTATCATATATCCTTCATCTATACAGAGTGAAAAGTAAGAGAAAAAAGTTATTGAAATTCATGGGCTTGAAGCGTGTTGGGCCACAAGTGCACATGGTGGGTATACAAATGAAGTTGAAGCCCATCTTTGCACAAAACCAACTGACTTGTGCTAGGATCCAATCTATACCACTTTATACCACACCAACTCTTATTATATTTCCAATGTGGGATTATATTCCAACAAAAGTTCACCAAACAAGAGAGAAAAAATGTTAAAACTTTAATTTAGTACCGGTCCCAAAAATAATGGGTCTTCACAGAATCAGTGAAGAATGTGGTTCTAGGCCTTCTGCATTTATTGTACAAAATGGTCTCCTTTGTGTCTCAGATTTGCCAAGTAAAGGAGAAACCAGTTCTGCATTCATTTGCAGACCAAGTTTTCAAGCGAAAATGGCTCCACCCTAGTTATTACAACGAAAATCGCGCTTGCAAAACAAGCCATATATACAGTCAGGACAAAGTTGAGCACAGAGGTGGAGCTCTAATCATGTAGTGGTTGAGGAAGTATTGACTCAAGTGAATCAATTTATGCAAGCAGAGCGACCCCCCAAATAAATGGATAGACCAATTTCATATATGAAAATTAAGGATGAGGGGGCCATTGAAAGGTTTTTAAATTTTGATAGAGACAAGAAGATATGAGTTTTCATGCTAAGCAGAAGGGAACAGTAATGGAATCATAGAAAGATAAGAATCAAAATGAATTGTCATAAATGTCAAGGCTCAGAGTGACTTGCAGTGGAAAGCATTGAAGTTTTCACATGGAATCAACACAACACAGATACAAGAACAAGTGAAACTTTCACTAGGTATACACAACGAAGCTAATGTTATCTGGTGAGATTTTCAGGCAAAGTTAACTTTCTAGGATTCGGTCTAACCCAAATATTATGATCATAGGGAGCTAAAAGATCGACTGCTTCAGTCCCCCGAGGGGGTGTGGTATAGTGGTAAAGAAAATAGCATTTTATCTCTGACTGAGGCAAAGGCCATGGGTTTAATTCTTGGTAGCTACATTGTACGTCCGTGGTTTCTCCCAAGTTATGGAGTTGAGGCACCCAACTAACTCCTACGGGATTAGTCAAACCAAAGTAAGGATGGGCTGAAAAAAGTTCGGACACCCACAGTTATCAAAAAATAAAAAGATCGACTACTTCTGTTTCAAAACAGATAATTTCTAATGTAACACTGGTCTTCATGAATGTGGAACCACTTGACCTCGTGAAGCTGTAAATTCAGTTTGTTTATCCTGCAATCGTTAGCTCTCCTATGTTTTGCAGACTACAACCTAATAAACTAGAGAATTTTCCAAGTCTATACTAAGTCGAACTGGTGTGGCGACGCAAAAAGGCCCAGAACTAGTTTTGTTTATGCAGATCAGTTGAGTCAAATCATTCTAGCAGCTAAGAAAATATAATCAAACCCCCAGTTTCTGTACTAATAAAAAGTAACCGACCTGAAACGTAAAAGCATCAACATTTTTTCGGAAGGTTAAACATTGCCAAAGATGTAATCTAAGCAGTAACAAGCAAGCGAATCAGATATTCAGACCCTAGTGTTACCATGCGTAAACATAAAGGACGGAACGAAGATGATGGAACAACTGCAATCTATAAATGGAAAATAAAAACAAAGAGATGATTAAGCTACTTAAGAAGCTCCTGTATTGTCACTATACTACTAAACCTTGCCTTAAAGGAGCTAACCTTAATCATCAAGCATCCAGTTCACTGTCATTTGTTGCACTTGCATCCAAAAGGGCAATGCGCTTCCATTAGTATCATAACGGTTAAACTAAAGGGTCGTTTTTTTACCTGATACAGAAATATAAACAGGAAAACATGGAGAAGTATAAAAGTCGCAATCTCCATAACAGACTAAAATCATTTGTTGCTGCCTTTTTCCGCTGATTTGGCCAACGGTGCATCGACAAACCTCAACCTACCAAAAAAAGTTGATTGTCTTGACACTTTCAAGCATAGAAAATCCAAGCCTTCTTATAGAAAAAAAATATCCATATAAAAGTACACAAACTTAATAGTGAACCTAGCAATTGACTGATATTTAATGAAGTGATCAAAGAAACATGAATTTTTAATTATTAACTGTATCCATTATTTTGTATGCACAACCATTTCAACACATCATGACAATCTAACAGTTCCAACCTCCTCTAAAAAGGACATTAGGATATGAAATTTTGGCACATAAGAAAAAGATGTAAAGGCACTTAACTCATGGAATTTACTGTCTAATTCACACATGATGTTTTACTAAACAAACACAAAAATAAATTATAGAACCACATCTTACAAATATGAATGTCATGCTTCGGTCCATCCTAGAGATTCAGAGGATAAGAATGACTTGAGATTGATAAACAAAGTCTCTATGTTTTAGAAAACTTCCTTCGATATCTAATTTTTTGTGTGACAATCAACTACTGCGATACAATGCAAAAAAAGTTCCATTTCATGTTATACCAAAAAATTAAAACAATATAGTGGAATCCTTAATAAATTAATGCAGCAAACTAATGAAGATATTTTTAATGTTTCCAATATTTCTTTGACCTTGCCAGCCCTCTATGTTCCCTTTTAGAATTTCCATATCATGCTAAAGCAGATATTTGAGACTAGTATGACACATTGACAATGAAATAGTGTTCGAAAAATGGTAGCGTCCTTGGCATCCAATTCTTCACTCTAACCTAAGTTCCATTCAACTTGCAAAGGCCGTGCCATATAACGAGAAAACAAACAATAAAACAAAGAGAGCTCGTAAACTTGATCTATTAGACCAACAACCACCTAGTTCCAATAACAACAAAAGGTAAAGGATCTGTCTGCGTCCCACCAACTATTTGAAAAAAATCAATAAATCAGTTTCCTACTAATAGCCAAATTGCTAGCTGAATCAAATTGTACCAATTTCTGCAAGGAGAATCAAAAGCAGATGCATCTCCCAACATTTGGTTTCCATGAGATAATGGAAACCAAAAACAGTTAACATTAAAAAAGAAAAGAAGAAAGTAGTTGATCAGCATTTTCTTAAAATAGAAACAAAAACCAAGCTCTACTCATAGACTAAAACCACAAAGACACACGGTCGGTCCATTAGAGGAACCCAACCAACTTCACTCAACAACATTTCATTTCAACTCAAAAATTTTGATAAACATTCACATAGGCTACTGTCGATAAGTATATAATCAATAAAAACGGCTCCTTGTTGTACTGGAGGTATAGCCCTCCCTAGTAACGGAAATCAATCCATGCATGTAGTCAAGGAAACACTTAGCTGAGCTTTCTTCTTGGCGAGAAATGAATTAAGTCATGAGCACGTTTCTTCAAGGCGAGAAATGAATCAAGTCATGAGCACATACCTTTCCTGGCTTCTTTCATTATTGCTTCCATTGCAGTAAGCAAAGCCTTGACCTCATCACAATAGTAAAGAATTGAGTCATTATGATCCCTCAAAATAGGGATGCTGACCTCCTGTATGAAGCCATTTGAAACTACTATATCTCTAACTTGCAAATAAAGCAGCACAATATCAAAGAGTTATATACCTGCATTCACAAAAACGGTTGATGAAAATTCTTCAAACAAAGGCTTTGAGCAGTTCCTCACAAAATTCAAGAAAGGCAAATCCGACAACTTTCCACAAATGAGAAAATCATTTGTGTTTGACTAGACCATTTCTTACCATAAGGAGCATATCAGTTGATTGAGCCAAAGCTCAATAAATTTGATCAAGATCTATTGCTTTTACCCCAGATAAAATATATTCGCACCTATGCTTATTGTTGGCTGGTCCAACACATCATTAGCAACATTAGCAAATCCAACGTTTATTCATAAAGTACTTACACAGATTGTGGGAGATCAGATGATCCATATTTGTCTCCACCAGGAACTCTAGAAATTGCACGTATAGATGTCAAAGAAGCAAGTGAGGATCCTCTACTTTGGTAAATTCCATTGCCTAAATCCCATGTTTTGCTTTAACTATCCAAAAGCCTTGAATTTCTTGGGATCATCCCATAAAGAGATGTTATATATCAGAAGCCAATCCTCTAGATTTATAATACCAAAGTAACCAAATCTATCAAACTTCTAACACAGAATCTGTTTTTGAAACAAATCAACAGATAACATCACTCCCGTCCAGAATTTCAATGAGAGAAGTATAAAACATCACCTATCATACTCACCATATATCATACATCCAATTACAATAATATTGCAGAATTGATATCAATAAAAGCAGTTCATTTTAAAGAGCAACTGCAGTATCCTTGACCTTTTAACAAGCAGCTTAAATAAAGTAAAAACATATCCCCAGAACATTTATCCCAATTACCAGTGATCCTTGATGCCAATGTTTTTTCAGCAATCAAACTCTTAGGGCTTAACTAATATCAGCGAACTCTAGTTCCCAACACCGAGTAGCAGTTAAATTTGGAGTTGATTTTAGGTGACTATGAGGTTGTTGATGCGGCGATCACAGCTAAGAGTAAACCAAATTCTGCTGACTCATGCAAGATTTTAGCATTTCGTTGTTTGTAAACTCAAACAGAACGGAGAAAACTTAAAGACCGAGCACAGAATTAAATACCAGGACAAATTTTGAAAATGTTTTTTTTTCTTACCATGCTTTTTTCCTCTATTAATGAACTCATATCCAAGCATCTAAAATTCACCTCAATCCCTGTGCGTAGTTCCTAAACTTAATTGAATATTGCAGAGAAGAAATTGAGCAACAAATCAAGTTCTTCACCCCATACTCAATTTTCTCTCTTCCAAGATATCCATAATTTGAACGTACAAAAAAACATGCTACTAGGCCTGCCAATTACCATAGTCAAATAGAAGAGAAGAAAAACTCGTGAAGGAGATTTTAGACGAAAATAAATTTGTCAAACATGATTAACATTCCATTAGCAAGAACATAATTGTTGCAACAGAAGGTACCATAAATCATTAACGTGTAAGCTTTCAACAAAAGATTTAAGGAAACACTAATGAGAGCAACAATAGAACACATGAAACATACAATTTTGAAACAAGATTGTTTCTTCTCTATGAAATTTGCTCAGCTAAATAAGAAGATAAAATAATTAACAACTTACAAATTCCATTTAAATGTAGTAACATATCAACCGCAAAAAAAATCACTTTGCTCAAAATTTTGTTAGTACTAAAAGAGAGGAAGAATACACCTCTACTCGTTTTTTGTAGCATACAAGATCAGAGAGAAATCAAGGCCTTGCAAGTGTGAATCTCTAAATACTTGAGAGCTAGACCATGACAATACTGCAGGATCCGAAGGGGCATCATTTGCCCACAACTTCTCCGCAGAGAGGCAAGTCTGGAACATGAAAACTGCATTTCCTGGTGTCAAACCAAAAAGCCAATTGTGGGTATCCCAGAACACATCAACAGGAAGCCCATCAACCAAAATGGTCTGATTTCCTCGAAATTTCCACCTCAATCGCTTCACCTGCATCACTATCTTCCCATCAATTCGGATCGAGAGACAAGGATCACTAATCGCAATTGCATCACACTCAATTCTAATGTCATGGATTTGTCCATTGTCGCAGAACTGCGCCTTGGTGCCATACACCCTCTTCCCATAAATATGCTCCCTTTTAGTAATGAACCGTGAATTTGGCGGCATAGGCAAAGCATTAGTCTTCTTATACACCTCCTTCTTAGAATCCCCAAGAAGAAGAACCATCTCTCGATCCGAAACAACAGCCAAGTAAAACCCCTCCAATGGCTCGGGCCCAGATCCAAATTTAGCACTAGACAGATCCCAATACACATCTACTTTACTCGAACCCGCCTTGAAACTCTTACACCCTTTTTTCTTAGAGAACAACCAAGGCTTTACATCAACTTTGCATATGCATTGGTTAGTTGAATCATCAATTCCAACACTAAGCCCTTGACCCATCAAACCCTTACTCCATGTAACAGTAATCAGGCATGAACGCCTACCTAATCTACACTGATACACACATGTGACAACATTCTGATTATTATTATTATTATTACTATTAGTCTTGCTAGAACCAGATGAAGAATCAGCAACTTGAACCCCACTTTCCCCAAAACAAGATGGGAAATCTCTCATTCTTGACACCCAAAAAAACAAAACCCAAAAATCTATCTTCTTCGCCTATGACGATTTTTGGACAAA
Source organism: Stephania japonica (assembly GCA_039657345.1). NCBI lineage: Eukaryota > Viridiplantae > Streptophyta > Magnoliopsida > Ranunculales > Menispermaceae > Stephania > Stephania japonica. The sequence continues at coordinate 67,504,796 of CM077557.1, read as the reverse complement.
AATATGGGCTACCCAGAAACCAAAATCTGAAATCTGAAAAAGGGGTAGGAACAGATTTCTCACCTGAATCAGCCAAAACAAGGGAGGAACTCAAGAACCCACGTCTTCAAAAGCTTGAACTGGTCTTTGAAACCATCCAACAAGTAAAAAGAAGACAAGAACAGTGGAGACAAACAAGGGGACTAGTTTCACTGTCACTGCACCAAAACTACCACTAAAAATCACCCAAAAAAGAACGAGAGAGAGAGAGAGAGAGAGAGAGAGAGAGAGAGAGAGAGAGAGAAATTCAAATCAAATCAAAGACTATATACTATATTCTATATATGTTGTTTTGTAAGTTTTAATCTCGAGAGAGAGAGAGAGTTTTAATCGAGAGAGAGAGAGAGAGAGCCCAAATCAAATCAAAGACTATATTCTATATTCTATATATGTTGTTTTGTAAGTTTTAATCTCGATAAAAACATATACAAGAAGTCCTAATCCTACTAAAACTCCAACTCTAACTCTAACAAAATTGGGGGATTGGATTGATTTGCAATTGCAGCAATGAATGACAAAAATGGCAAATGGGCTTTGCTGGAAAGGCTGTGTTTGACAACATTACAAGCTAGAAACTAAAAGGCCCTCTCTTTCTCTCTCTTGTTTCTCTCTCTAGAATTGAAGAATCAGAAATCATGCACAATGCCACTTTACCTGACAAACCACATGCATTTTTGCCTGAAACAACTCAAAACAAAGAATGCCAATTGAGCAGTCCCTACATACTGCTGTAAATTATGGATGGATTAACAAATGGGTCAATCTCAGAAGACCACAAAAATTCAAAAAAAAAAACCCATAATTTTCTATTCTTCTTTTTATTTTTTTATTTTATTTTATTTTTTTTATGAAATATGATGTATCATATGAATAAACTCATCAAGTTTTCACTGTTTTTTATTTTTTATTTTTTAATTTTTGTTATGGTGTTTTTGGACATTCGATTCTTCACCTCAATTAGTCTCAGACTCGAGGTTCATCATTGAGTGGTGAAACACCTAACTCATAATTTTAAGATGACTCTATTTTTATAGCTCGAACTCGAGATCTCTAACTAAGGATGACCCGTTAAGTTTTCAACATATTGAATATTGATTTTTAATTTTTGATTTTTGATTTTTTGATTTTTACTTTTTGGGAAAAGTTTCAAAGAATCTTATCAGGTAAAGAAAGTAAAGTAAATTCTGATTAGATTAAAGAGAACGTCTTTCAATTGAAAAAAATGATTCGATGACTCACATGTGAAACGCACGTTTGACACATAGTTGTTGATGTCTCTTGATTTGTGCATCGATGTATGTGAAAATATAAATTAATGTATATCTAAAGGACATCAACAATGTGCGTCAAATGTTGGTATCAAAAGTATTCATATAGCATCTCTTTTTAAATTAAAAGGTGGGTCCTGGAGTCGCAAACAAGTGCAATCAGTTCACATTAAATTGAGACGAAAGAATTTCCATTTCCATTTCAATCACCAATCGATCTGTCATTGACTCATTAGGGCCAAATACCCATATCAGATAACTCCAATATCTTACTCCACTGCCAACCCATCACCTCTACTACACATGAAGAATAAAATAAGATCAAATAGAAGTTTCCACATGATTCCCTCTCATTGTCTCATGTCTTCAATTTCAACTGAAATTCTCACATGTAAATATGCTACTTACTAATCATTGTGTTGATGCAATGGTTGGCATTACTAGTACTCTTACATATCTTTTTAACTTATTAGATATATCTTTGATATGGTACAATTGTGTCGCCGTTGAAGCAATCAGAGATGATCATCGTCATTAGAGTACCGAAAATATATATATATGATAATTTTGTGGGATAACTTTGATATTGAGCATGTTGGGTAGAGTGATCAATGATGTCAATTAATTGATTAGTAACAAGACACTTTTCAAAAATTATCACTTTAGTTGGCCATTTTAGGTTAATTTTTTTTAAAAGGTTTTATAAGAAATATGAGAAGTGCACTTCTTTATAGGAGAGGTAAGAAATACAACTTCCATAATAAAGTTCGCTTATATATGATAAGTATGTCCCTAATTTAACTGACTTGATTTTGTTTTAAAACAAATAGTATTATAGTAACTATTGTAACTTGATGTTTTTAAAATATATACCTTTTATAGTAATTATTGTAATTTAATATTTTTAAAATATAGAACTTTTAAGAAGTAGAAAACTCAATCAAACACATTTTTCAATTCATAGGAACACACCTATGAATCAAGCTGAACCTTAGAAGATCTCTTATAGTAAATATAGATTGTGACTGTTGATTCATGCCATGTCATCACCATGAAGGAAATGTCTATATCACACGACTTAAATAGACATTAAAGTTAAGAAACCTTCTCCAATGCACAATGAAACATTTTTTTTTCAAAAAAAAATTTGTCAAATAAAATTTAACAAGAGAGCAAATAAATATATTTATTTTTTTACAGTTAGATGTCACTATTTTTCTTTTCGATTACTTTTTTTGTATATCCGTATTCGATTTCTCTTGAAGCGCCCATCTTTTTTGTTTTTTCGATTATTCTTTATTTTACTAATTTGTTGTCACAATACATATATGATATCAATATATATTATGTAAAAAAGTATCATATAAATTATTCTATATATATATATATATATATATATATATTTCTAAAAGGTAGACCAAACAAAATCCAAAACAAAAGAAATGCAAATCTTCGGATTTTTTTTTTGATTTTTTTTTCTGTGCGCCTACTTTTTTCATTTTTTTGATGATGTAGAATAGGTCACATTATCTGTGACGGCCCCAATTTCTGGGTCGTCCCGTGCAACAGATACCTCTTCAACTCATGCACCAGAAGTAACTGCCACGTCACTCATTCATTTCCTTATCCAATAATCTTCTATTTCATACCAATTACTCATAAATAAAAGCGGAAGTCTTGTCTTAGTAAAAGAAATATTATATAATGTTAATTTATTCAACCTATAGTGGAAAACCCGATTGTACTTGCATATAAGCGATCAAACTATAGCAGTAATATATACAAGTACAATAATGATTTTGGTCTCACACCCTAAAAATAATTCAAAATATCAAAAAGAAATAATTAACGACACACGTACTAGCAGGCCTCGGCGTAGGCAAGTCATATATAATCGCCAAGAATCTTCTTACCCCTGCTGGTATTAGAATCTGCACTCAGTTATCACAAAAACCAGATAACGAGTCCAGTAAGTAAAATCTCAAGGAAAACCACCGTGCATCATAATTTAAGAATATAAATGGAAATCAATAATAGTGTTACATAAGCATGCGAGAAGGAAGAATAATGCAGACAACTGCTCAAAGCTCATTCGCATGAATATAAACACCAAGAATACAAAATGGGTGTGAACCAGCTAACTAAGATGTATACCTAGGACAAAAACTCGATTGTGACCTACTCCAACAACCCCAAGACTGTGTCCTATGCCATACACCTAGCAAACGACCACACCACCTACCAAATACATAGACGGAAAAAACCTCCACTGCTCCAGTAAGAATGGACTCATAAATGATCAATATACAGCTCAAATGAATAACAAATAGTAAATGCAGTAGTAGCGTTTAGTTGGGTTTTACATGCCTCAATTCGCGCTCAAACCCGAAATTACCCCTGGTTCGACCCTCGACTACTTCCCGACTCCAACTAGTGTACTGGGATTCCTGAGACCTAATTCCGAAGTTTATTGGTCAATAATTTGATTTATAATTGATTATATTCAATTTCACACTAATTTCCATTCCAGAGGATCATTAGCGCGTTAATTGATCTTAATCACTGTTCATCATCATTTTCCAGAGGGTAATTAGCGCGCTAATTCTACCTATTAGCGCGCTAATGGCGCTCTGTCCAACTTTTCCAGATTCAAATTTCTGGATTCCAAACACCACACAAACCCATTCAATTCATATACACACCTTCACAATACCTCAATAAGATCAAAAACATCCTCGAACACAAGATTATCAAGTTTAAACCCAAATTCAAAGAATTTCAAAAAAAACTAACGCCGAAACCCATTTTCACAAAATTATCCAACTTCTCTCAAACTTGGTCAAATACACAACCCATGTCATACCAACCTCATGAACCTTAAATCTCAACAAAATACAGTGTTTAATTCTTCAACAATTCGAATTTTCTCAAATTTCCAACCAACACCAAAATTTCATAAACCACCTAAGTTTTAATGAATTTCTACCTTTGATCTTGTTATTGGACACCTTGAGTCTCTCTCCACACTTCAATCAAAGATCTCTTCCTCTTCTCCACGAAATCTCTCTCCAAATTCTTCACTCTTTCTTCCCCATTTGACCGATCATCCTATATATATACATGGTTTTTTATCAAATGTGTGCACAAATCTTGAGGACAATCTTGTGGTCACTGATCACCCTGTGTCACTCCAACTTCTTGACACCTTATCATGACACTTGTTGCCTCAAATCTCCCTGTTGTGCATCTCGAAAATAATCCTAAGGATGTTGATTTATTTAACTATAACTTTACAACCTTATAGATATCATTTGATTTAACTTATATAAATTACCTAAGCCCTCAAATAAATTCCATAAATTGTGAATAAGGTCACACTGGTTTCACGACTACCCGGCACCCCATGCCCCACGTCCGACACGCTTCCCGAGGTAGTCCCACACCTAGTGTACCAATTTAATTATATAACTTAACCCAAAGTTATATTTAAAAATCTATTGTTAAAATCAATCAAACCCCAACGTCTAGTCTTACAACTTCCGAACCCCCGCGTTGGCCTGACTCACGCCATGAAGCCCCGGCGCTCAACCTCACCCGACATCAACTTACACGCATGTGATGTTTATATAAATAATAATAACTTTTCCATCACAATAATAAACATACAACATGCACAAATAACACAATACAAGCCTGGGTACTCATATCCGAGTCAACCCAGCTGTCCTCATAATGCTCGAATTATCCGTTAATCATCATAATTAACACTAATACTGATTAAATTAATTTGGTCCATTACATTATTTATCGCACCCTCTAGAAATAGAGGATGCAATACACGATGTGGATGATTTTGCATGCCACATTATCTCTATGGTGTGAATCTACATTGCCATTGAAGAGAATTTTTTGGTTGGGATGTCTATTCTGTCTTATGTATTCTACATCCACTCCAATCCACAACTCCAATTGAAGATGTTCTTAGTATCCTTTCATAGGTGATGTATGTCTATGATGCGACGTTCAAAAGTATCAAAAGAATAATTGTTGTAAATTGAATTGAGACTTGCTAGAATTAGAGAAGGAAAGTAGAAGAACTAAGAACTTCTACTACTACAAAGAGCTATAAAGAACTACAACTACAAAGTAGAAGAGGAGAAATGAGAGAGTTGAAATGAGAAGTTGTATACAACTTGGTGTGCTCTTACAATGAAGTTAGTATCCTTTATATAGGCCATTTGGTATGATGACAAATGTGCCTTAGCAATGTGGGACTAAAACATACACCCCATGTACATTGAAATGGTTACAAAGAACATGACAATACATGGACTATGAGAAGTACATAACTACACAATATGTTGGTGTACATGCATGGTCATCCACACTTCATAACAATAATAACTTTTATAAGCATCTCCTACCTGCATTTTGCTTCTTATAGGTACTTGTTCAATCAAACAAAGGGTAAGCAGTGGTTGTACCAAATAAATAAATCTAAGAACTAAAAAAAATAAAAAATCAAAGATTATTGTGTCTAAAATATCTTTAAAAATTATAAATCATCATAGATTCAGATGTATAAAATTTCTAATAGAAAATGATTTGGATCAGCAGTACTCAGTATAGCACCTGAGGCTTCCTCTAAAGATCATCATGTGTTATGCTTCGTTTAATTTTTATTTTGGTAGACAGAAGGTTTAGTTTTTAAAGATTTATGAAGTATATAATTACATAAAAAGGTTTGGTGATTGAAGATTGCAAGGAGTTGTTAACGGATATAGAATCCAATCGAGTTTGTTTTGTTATTAGATCAACGAATTTAGCGCCCCACTATGTTGCACGAGAAGCTAGTTATGTGCCTAGTCGAAGGGAGTGGAGCGTTTTACCCACTTTTCTCAAGAATGTGGTTGCTAATGATTTGGAATAAAATGAACTATTTGGGACTAAAAAAAAAATTACATAAAAAGGCCATTTTTTAATTTGTCAAAAATTTTGGTAGGTTTTGGACTGTTCTTGAAGCTTGGTACCTTTTGTTAAAAATAAATAAAAACAGATCTAGATAGGAACTGGCAAAATCTCAGTTCCTGTACCATAATTGCATATGACAACAAAGAATAAGGAATAAATTGATAATATATCATAATAATATAATAATATATTATAAGATATTATATAATATGATAATACATTACTTTATTTTTTACTATTAGTTTTACTATCACTAATATAGTTACTATTACAATTGCAATTGCTATTATACTATAATATAATAATATATTTTTTGTCAGGGAATATAATAATAATTTTTTTTGATAGCCCTTGGGGTATCTGACCTACTCGACTAATCCCCCAAGATATTATACTATATTTAAAAACTGATAGCACAATAATAGTATAAGATATTAAAAAATAATAATAAAGTTTAATATTATACAATTACTTCATTTTTTAAAAATATATAAAAATTGATGGTATAATAATAGTATAAGATATTATGCTATTACTTATATGATAGTAATATTTATATAAAATATTTATTACTTCATTTCTTGTGTTAATTAATTAACCTAGCTAGTTTAAAAACTTCAATATTAATTGTTATAAAAGAAAAGATTATGAAAATGGTGTAATTTTTAGTTTAGATCTCTTAGGTTTTAAATTGAGATCCAACTAAAAATTAAGGCACCTAATTAACAACGTATCATTCAATGGCTTATCAAAAAAAAAACAACGTATTATTCAATACATGCGTGTAGTGTGAATTGCAATATTTAAAAAGATTGTTATGTATATTTCAAAAAAAAAGATTGTTATGTGTACTGTTGTATCTTCTAAGATTACGACAATTCTTATTAAAAAAATTTACATATAAAGTATAAAAAAATAGTTTATTATTTTTGAAAATATATTTACTGTAGTTTTTTTTTTGAAGTCTATTGTAATCACTATAACATTGCAAACATAGACTTTTACAATGAGAATCGAACTCCTAACCTCTTTGAATATTTCTTTTTTTTTTGGCTAACGACGCTCCATCGATCTCACCAAAATACTTTGGCATATTGCAAGCAATAAGCATAACCTTAAATGCAAAATTATATTTTTTTTTTCCATTCAGAAACGATTATGTAACAACTATTATGATTTTTTTTGTTTGTGCATGTGCATCAAGAGTCCAAGATGTGGACCTGCATTCATGGTTTATATATATATATATATATATATATATATATATATATATATATATATATATATATATATATAGAAGGCCGTCATTTATGTTACTTGTCACCAATGCAACCATTTCAATGGGCAAAACCAGCTCATGCATTTATTTATTTATCTATCAAATTTTACATTTTAACATTTTTACTTTATGATTAATTAGTTTATTGTTCAAACCCGATCCATTGTAATAATTAGACTAATGAGGAGTATGGATTGAGAGAACAAAAAGTGTGAGTGATGGATATATATACACACAAGGCACTTCTACAATGGAGACCAAATATATACTCATACCATGGGGACCCCTCAAAATGTATTGTGTATTAAATGTTTTGTGCATGTATAGGTCATAGTTTTTTTTTAATAATAATAATAATAATAATAATAATAATAATAATAATAATAATAATAATAATATTATTATTATTATTATTATTATTATTATTATTATTATTATATACAAACAACAAAGCCTCAATCCTAAATTAGTCGAGTCATTACGCTCAATTTAATTAATGTTGTAGATGGTGTGGTTTCCAAATATTTAAGTACATCCAGATGATAATATAGTGCGTTGCTAGGTGGGAGCTTTTCAATGTTTATATATGTTTGATTCATTTCATAAAGATTGAGCAGCAAGAGTTTGCACATTGAACCTATTGCAATCTTACCTCATTTTTCGGGTATGGATTATTGTGGACATGGGAGCCCTCCTTATTTATCACTAGACTAAGGATTGAATATGTAGCGCATACAATGTTCTAGGACGGAGCAGTTTATTATTAGCTATGTATATGAGTAATCGTATAATGAGAACTATATATAATAAGTTTATGTCATGGGTACTTTTTTTTTCTTTTTTCTTTGAAGCCATTAGAATCGGAATTTGATTATCATATCACACCGCCACCAAAGTCTAAAACGTTCAACTCTCCAATGTGTGTGTGTAAATCCAGGTCAAAATAATCGATGAAGAGATGGTGATTATTGACTTGATTTTTTATAAATACAAATAAAAAACCAGATCAGTTCATCAGATATATGGTATTCATTATCTCTGTTGTTACCTATCATCATCGCTATAACTAAATATTATATTATTGTATAAGTTTTGGGGTCATATTATTATATAATGATTATGACGTTCTAGTCCCCTATTTTCTTACATATACGTATATACTATTAGCCCACGGGGGCTATACGTACAGCTGCAACAATTAACCCATACAGTTTAGGAGATCTTAAGGAATGATACAGCTGCCAGATTCGAATTAAAAACGTGTAACTGAGAGAAATGCTCCAAATTAAAACTAGCGCGGTGATGATATTTTATTAATTAAAATGGAGTACAAAATTAACTAAACCCCTTAAACTTCATTAACACATCTTTAAAAGATATATATATATATATATATATATATATATATATATATATATATATATATATAGCATTCATCATACATGGACAACGAAAGCGAATCAAACTGAAATCTAAAGTTATAAATAGATTTGTCTTGTCTCAACCAAGGCACCGCTAATTTTAGTTCTAAAGCTTACAAACCAACTTTAATGTGTATAGGTCCCATGTCATTAAACCATACTTTGTTTTTATCCTAACTAACAATCATGAAAAATATCTGTTTCAACAAAAAAAAAAGAAAGAAAGAAAAAAAGAAGGGGAAGAATTACCAATTCGAAAATGCTAATGTCTACGAAAATTCCGAGTTGTTGGATGTGCCACGAATTATACAAATTATATATGTTGCGCGTTTGGTGTCCGTGTTGATCCTAATTTTGTAGCACTTAGCACTACATATAGGTGACAACCATGTAAATATATGCTGAAGAAGACCACTCAAATGGAGGCTTGTGTGTGTACATTATTCTCAACAAAACTTTGGACTGTACATGAAAGCCAGCTTGATTTTTCAATGACAAGCACAGTAATTACCAAACCAATATCAGCCAAAGTGATTTTTGAAGGGTATGGACTATAGAGCAAAATGGTTGCAGCAGAAGCTGTTCAATGAGTCCAAAAGAATGTCGTCACCACAACAGTTTGGCCTAGTCTATATCCCGGTAAATTATTTTTGGTTTGGCATGAATTGTTGTGTTGTGCACTCACAGGGTTTTTTTCTTTTTTTTTCAGGGATTGGGCACTCACAGGTTGATTTCATTCTTTCCTTCCATCCCAACTAAAGGTTCCCGGAATTTTAATAAAGCATTCCTTTTTCGATGCCACCCATGTACACAGAAGCTACAAACATACCCTTTTTTTTTAAATCAATTGATGGTGTGTATATATATACACCAGATATTTATACAAGAGAACTAGAGAAGCTCGACATCAAAGGGCCTTCTCCCAAGGAAAATGATTAGGTGCCCGTTCTGATAAACTTCAAAACATCATGACAAGTCTTGTCATGGGGTGGCTCCCAATCACTAAACTGTCTAGCTATAGTTAAAATCTATATAATTTGACCTATCAAGAATCATATACGTAAATACTTCTTTTTTGAAAACACGTATACAGTCTATTTGTTGAAAAGAAAAATGTTTGAGGATACTGCTAAATAAACGGTGGCTCAGCATAGACACATCATAAGGATGCTTGTATGCACATGGCAATGTAAAAAGCAACAGACGTGTTTTTTGTTGGGCAACCAAAATATTTTATTTAAAAAATGATTAGATGGCCTATTTTGGACACTTAAAATGAACACACTTATTAGTGCCCCTTAATTTATGCTTCAATATTTATGCACTTGCAAATTGATATGTATGAAAGGAATACCAATAAATGAATGTCCATTTTGAGTGTCAGTGTCCAAAATATGCACCCCTTTCCAGATATTATAGGCTACTATTTTCTTTGCGACCTCCAAAGCAAAAATACACAAAATAGAAGACTACAGTTTCAAATCCAAAAAATCTTAATGAATTGAAAGAACACCATCAACACCCAACCACCTAGTCACTCCACTGACCCATTGACTATATAAATAACCCCTTTATTTATCAAAAAAAAAAAAAACTAACCCCTTTAAGATAATAACATCAAAACCTTTTATTTTATTTAGTATTCGTCCTTCCATAATCCATGCCATCAACATCATCAACAATATACAACATCATCAACAATATACAAATCAATTTAGGGAACTCCGTAATTTGGTTCTCCTTTGTTTATTGGATGTAATTGAATATAAAGTTGGTTGGGGGCAAATGCCTAGTGTTGAAACTTTTCAACTTTGATTTGCTTTCTATTCTTTTCCTTATTTTAATCTAAAAAGTATGATAAAATGACCCACTTTCAATGCACACTTTGAGCACACATCTTTATCTTTTAGCTATTTATAGTGTTTTGTCAGATGTAAAACCCACGCCTGAGGAGACGAAAGAGTCTGACTGAAAGACAAAGGTATGTGCTCGTGTGCATTGGGAGTGGGTCATTTTATCATTTTTCTTTAATCTATTACAAGGTTGTGGATATTGTTACAGAATAAATATCAAAGCCAGACAAGGTGGGCTCATATACTTGTACATGAATGTTTTAGCTGGCAAGCTTACTGGGACAACCCGGGCAAGCCTAATTAATGGTTTGTAGGACACTTCGCATGTTACACATATACTATGTTATACACAAATTGTGATTTTAAATTCCTTTGATTTTTTCATGACATAGGCTTCAACATGAATGCTTCAAGGATAATTTCAACTGCAATTGCCTGCATACCAATCTGAAAATTTGTATTTTTGTACACATTGTTCTTTTAAATGGTCACCTTCTTTCTTTTCTCAAGTCCCCTACGCCTTGGACATCCGTTCACTAGGATTTTCATAGCCTGGCCACAAAAAAATTAGGACAGCAATTGCATGGCTCCGGTTCATGAAATTGAGTTAGGCACAGGGCTAGGACTTCTGGGATGCACATGCATAAAGTATTACCACCAATGAACATTTATGTCATGGCATACCTCAATTGAACAGCGCACAAATACTAAATTTCACTCTCTCAGATACCTTTTCTCGGACCGTTTGCTAGCATTTGAATGCCGACCACTCCACCTTAATTATTTCCTGACAAGGGCAAAAGAAAATTCAAGAACCCGCAAAAATAGATATAGCAGCAAATAATGTAAACCAAGAAAAAAAATTCATGATAAATACAAGATGCACTTTCACCATAAAAACTGAGTGCAATTGCAGGTCTATTACAACTAAACCAAGTATTTCATGTAATCTTTTTAATCAATTGATCATTTTAGTCCCCATTTCAAAAAGAAGAAATTGATCATTCTAGTCATCTATAATATATTTTTAAATAACATGTTTCTGCTACTACTACAACCATGTCTGTCAGTCAAAGAAATGAATTCAAAACAGTCTGTCAATAACCAGAAAATAATGGGTGAGAAGGCAGAAAGAGATCTCGCCATATTTTCTTTTCCTCTTTTTTCCCACACTGAAGTTTCAAGGATGGGATGATTGTGAAAAAATAAGGGAGCTTTAGATTTAAAAGAATAAGAAATCTCTTGAGAGGTGAACTCGTTCATTCTGAAACACAATCAATGCCTCTTTGAAGTGCACTGCAGGAAAAGATAGAAGAATACTTTTGAGATTTCTCCAATCAATGGCTTGAATAGAAAGTTCTCTCTTTGACAGTTTAACTATATCTAAAAGTAGAACAGCTCTAAGGTTTTTTTCAGATTGACCATGCACCTTGTTTCGGTCATTTACCGGTAAGTGCGAGTGTTTCGAGTACACTGTAAGAGCAATTCAATTAAAGCCAAAGTACCTTTTGTGGAGCTTTTGCATTTGCAGCTTTGCCTCATTTTGCATATGACCATAATTCTCTTTCCATCCCACTTGGGCTTGCTAGCTTTACAAGCTTTTCATGGTCCAAAGAGTTGCAGAGAACCTTTTTTCGTCTTCATTTTTGCACTAAACATATATTATCTATATATACTAACCAAAAGGTCCAAAAACATTAGTGTATAAATATCATTTACATATTAAATATAAATATAAAAGAAGCAAAACATAGTTGAGTTTTTATCAAAATTCTGCAAGCACGCCCACAACAGATGCAGTTGCAACCAAATCTAACATGAACCAACTAATTTCGTAACAAGTTTTGTTCCAATATCAGAGGATGGAAGATGATAAATATTTAATAGAAGTTCACAATCTATAAAATGCTTTGGTACATCATTCTAACATTTGACAGCTAAGAAACATTCCTTGAGAATCAGATATTTGCAAAAAGCAATTACTCGCCAAAATTTCCCACCAAACTTTCCCAACAGATGCTCAATTGCACATGAGAAACTTTTTCATTGGGTGCCAAAAAGATGAAGGGCTTATTCTATGGGTAAGACATGAGCAGCAATGGGTGACTAACTCTTAAAAGTCCTCTCATCAGAAAATTTAAATGAGAAACTTTTCTTACCTCTGCGCGTCCCAACAAATATAATTTCATTTTTCGATAAGATCTACAATGTAATAAAAGAAGATACTGGTTTTCCTCGCCTACCAACAGGACCACGAAGAAGAGGATGAATGTCAACAATCATATTTTAGCTCACTATATGTTGGGTTACACAAGTATTCCCTCTTGAATAATTCACTGGCAATAGAGTGAAACATTCTAAATCTAACCAAGAATAATAAAATTAAAAAGACCATATAAATATATTCAGTAAATGACAAGGCCAACAGCTCGATACTCGAGTGGATTAAATGCAAATATACCAAATAAGTCAACAAAAGTAAAGCAATCCAAGTATAACTACATCTATGAAGTAATGGTGACTGAATAATCCTTGCTATGACCATACATACAAATCCAGACAACTCAATTCAACTTGATCAATGCTCAGAGCTATGCTACCCAGACTAGAGTTGAGAGGAGTTGGATGCAGGTATGTGCCTAAACATCGAATCTACCAATTTTCAAACCTTAAGGACCCAGGGACTCGAGGAAAAAAACAAAAAAAGCTCTAAAAATTTAAACATATAGGGTTACAAATATGAACTTCCACCAACAATTGGTTGGCCCAAATAGTAAGGGACTTGGTCCCCTTAAGTAAAGTCTTGAGTTCGAGTCTCGTGAATGGAAATAACTGGGTTGGTAGTGCCACCCCCCAAATGGAGCTCGACAGTGAGCTCGACAGTGCCCGAGCGAGGATTAATCAGTGCAGTTGGCGCTAGACACCACCACGTGGGAAACCAAAAAATAAAATAAAAATATGAACTTCCATATATATACTAGCCTAAATACCTATATTCGTTCTTATTTTTCATTTCTTACTCTACATTAGAGTTTTTGTAATTTTTCTTTTTTATAACTCACATTTTTTGTAGCCATTTTTATTTTTTATTTTTTACATTTTAAATCTTCTTTATCCAATGAGTTCTTAAAATGGAGTGTCCATTATTTTTTTAAGTTCCGAAAATAAATACTTGGAGTTACAGTGAAGAGTTTGAGCAACATAGGTTCAGAGTCAAAAGTATCAATCTCAATAGAATACCAACTTGACTAAAAAGCTACTTTCAGATAAAACCCAAATAACCAAACCAATCAATGGATTATTGACTCACCTATCAATTCTTTGTTGTAACAAACCCAACAAAACACAAGCAACCCCCAAGTCTCGAACACACAAACTACATCTTTACTAACCATTCCAATTGGAAATTAACAAACTAACCTAAATGCCTTTGTATAGACATGTTCCTCATACATGCTCCTAATACGGACTAAAACACAAAAATATTATTCCAAACACAATCCTAATTGAACTTTAATAACAAACTTCCTTAAAACACTAGACTTCTCCTTAGCATAGAAATCAAAGTTTGAGCCAAAATCCAACAAATCTCCACCTTGCTGAAAACTGTACCAATCAAATCCAATTGACCATAGCACCCGCAAAAATAACAACGATTAACCAACCAAACATTCAATTAACACGTGCAAGCAATCACCTAATCATATTCAACCTTCAAAACGATCAGTTACAAATATTTAATGATTCGTACACCCTTTCTAACCGTACTATAAGCATACTCTACATCAATGACCTGAAAACTCCACCACATCCTTTACGCAACCATACATATTGTTTTTTTCCCTTGTCTTGAACAACCAAGGCTCAAGAATCATCAGGAGCAAAGGAATTTTTATATTCACTATCCAACTTTTCTAGAAGCTAAAGACATTTTAACTTGCACTTTCGTAAGATTATAATGCGTTGAAAAGATGTCAATAACTAAACAATTGTTTTGTCTAAAAAATTAACTACTTCCCTAACATTAGTGAAAACTGGAACAATTATGTTTAAATCTTTAAAACGTTGAGTTAGACTTGTACCTTCTTTTCGTTGGAAAGTAGAGAATTATTGAAACTTCACTATCAATCTATTTGTAAAGCCTTTGCTCATATAAAAGATCATCTACTTTCTTTCATATTTTAGCAGCAATGGTTTTCTTCCTTTACTTAATACACCCCCTTGGTCAACCAAGCATACAACCAAATCAAATTTCTAGCCTTCAAGACCATCAGACCTCATTTTTCTGCATCAGTCTCTATAGGCTTTTAATCGTTTGAATCGCTGCTTCCAAACCTTATTGGATAAGCACGTCCTTTATTCTCAATTGCCATAAACTAAACTTTTGCTTATTATCAAACTTATTGATCATATAATTATATTATAGGACCTAGAAGAAGTCATCTATGTTGAGTAAATCAATAACCAACACTGGTCACTTCAAAGGTCTTACTTCAATATTCTAATGCAAAAAATAACATTCAAATCCGACCACGCATGATCTCATTACCAATGAATCAATTTTTTGTCGTTGATCGAAGTAATTCTGTCAATCACCAATTTGTGTGTTCACATCTAAAATTCGTGAGGGATAACCTTTTCTTTTTTTTTCTTGCGATGACTTTATTAATAGCCACTTTATGAATCAACTCCTTGTGCAATCCTTCTAATCAAGAGAAAATAAATAAATTTATCTCTTCAATTAAAGAAAATCAACCACAACCAACAAAAGTCAAGCACATAAGTCACAAATGTGCTTTCTCTTTTGTGTTGCAGCTGCAGATTTTCTTCTGCAAAGACTCTTAGTGTTGAACTTCAATCGTTTTCTTCCGCAAAGACTCTTGGTGTTGGACTTCAATCGGAATCTCACAATTCCAATAGTTGCGTCCTCCATCTCACCTTTCCTCAAGGCTTTGTACCAGTTTATACGTGTCTTTAGGACGATTAACTCTTCAAGAAAAGATTATAGGAAGAGAAGTTCTTCGATTTGAGGAAAAAAGGAGGAACACTATCCACCAACTATTAGAAAGCGAGGCTCGAGCTTCATGCTAAAGAGAAAAATACTCTTTGCATCACTAATCAACAAAGACATGACCAAAGGATAATGAGATTCATAATTCGTCCTACTAAATAAAGTTGATTTGATATGGAGAGATACGGTGAGCCCCGCTAGACCATAGAAAAGGAATGGCCAAGGTGTGCTTTTCTTGTTGGGCATGCTTGTGCAAGCCTATGGACCTCCAGTCAACACTGATATTGTACCCAACTTAACCACCTCCGACTCATAGGAGTGGAGTTTTACTCCTAAAGGCCTCAGTACTAATTGAGGCGAGATCCACACCAGTGATTGCAAGACGTCGCCTAGGCATTTTGGAAGAAATCGCCTAGGCTCTTTGGGACAAAATCGCCTAGGCGCTTTAGGACAAAATCGCCTAGGCGACGCCTTAGGCAGGCGGTATCCTTAGTAATTTTTTGAAATTTGAAAGGGCTATTTACAATTAAGTTTGATAACAAATACTTACCCAACAACAAAATCTTGACACAATTAATGTTACATAAGAACCTAAAACTTATTAGTACTTTTAAAGTATATATTAAAATATAATCACATTGATTAATAGATAATTAGTATTATTTAAGAACCTATAAATAAATAAATACTTATTTGGGACCTCTAAATAAATATTATTTTGTCTGCATATGCATTATCTAGGTGTCGTCTAAGCACAGTGATGCAGTAAATATATGGGTCTAATATGAGGATTAGAGTTTATTATATGATAGGGGCATATTAGTCATGATGTACAAGGGTTTTAGTATAAAAAGTGCAACCACAACACATTTCCTAGCTTTTTATCAAATCAAATGAAAATTATGTGTTGAACCCTGGATTGGGTGTTTTGAGTTATCTTCTTTGTTATTCAATCATTCCTACTCAACTCTTTGCATCAGTAGTATCAGAGCTCGGTGTAGCGTCCATTAATGGCAGAGAGTGGAAGTGATCGAACTCGCTCCATTGGCAATGACTAGGGAGCGCAGGCCCTATGGGCAGTTCTTCAACGTATGGATCGAAAGCTTAATGAGTTTGAGCGAGAAATCCTTCCTCATCTCAAAGCCTTCAGTGCTCGAAGCTCCAACGTCTATCAACAAGAACAGCGTGCACACAACGTCGTGAGAAATTGAGTGACCAGCCGGCAAGTCGTGGAGATTGGTTTTTCCCAACTCATCGACCATTGACTGCTCAATCGTCTCTGGTCTCTGCACCTATCATATCACCTTCCCCTTCATCTACACAACCTCGACCCCCCACCATCTCTGCTCAATCGGTCCACCATTCGTCCCCATCATCATTTCTCCTCCACCAAAACCTATCCCAATCGCATCTCCATCTTCTTCGCCCATCACCACATCATCTCCTACTTCTTCACCACCACTGCTCAACTCTACAGCGCCACCGTCCTCATCGTCCACCACCACTTCATCTCCACCTTAACACACTCTAGGCCCTAGATCTACTCAACTAGTTCAATCGACCTACCATTTATCTCCTTCAGATCCCGTCATCGCACCCTTTCCGCCTTCGTCTCCACCATCGACCCATGAGTGTTCTGCACTCACTCTTTTATCTCCCCCGTCCACCAACTTCTCTCCATCACCTTTAGCCCTTATTTTACCATGCCCTACAACTACACCACCCATAACCCCTGTCCCTAACTCCCTTACTTCAAGATCTAATGAAGTTAACAAAGGACTTCAACTCATCTCACCACCGCCACCTTCATCCCCTCCATTTGCTCCCTTCGTCTTTGAAACACCGCCACAACCATCACACATCCTTAGCAAACGAAGGTCTGATGAAGATGATGACCAAGATGAAGTGTGTTATTTTCGAATTAGAGATTTCTTCAGCATTACGCATGAGTCTCTTGAAGTTCTACCGCTCAAAATCCCCAATTTTAAGCCATGGTTGCAACTCCAAAAGTCCCCTAAGCACGATCCACCTGACATTGAGGTCTCTCATATCCCTCATTGTGTCGTGAGTCTCGTGACCATCCAATGTATTGGTGTCATCAATCTCAATCTTGACTGGTATGGAGAACTAATTGGGTTCAACTTCTATGCTAGCTATGATATTCGTACTAATGATGCACGAGGGCATGTATCTTGGAGCTATTGCAAACACTGTGTTTCATGTGTTTCTCAAAATTCCATTGGGACATTATGTTGATTGGACTGTGATTAACATGAGGTGCTATTTTATAGAGAACACTAGCAATTTAATCCCTTCTTTGTGTATTCAGATCAAACGCGCTCCACTTGCACATTTAGTTTTTACTTGGGCTTTGTTGCCATCTATGCTTGCAATGGATTGGGCAAACTTTGGGGATCGGTTACCTTTGACTCTAGTTCATGTAGTTGGTACTCTTGTCTTCAACATCATTGCCACTAGATTGTCCACAATTAATAAGAGACAGTGGGAGTTTGTTGTTGCTAACATGCATTATTTCACTTGGTTAATCAATAGAGCTATACTGCAGTTGTTACTTGTTGCAAAAGCTTTTCAAATTTGTTGCCATCCACCACCAACAGAGCTATTTGTCTTAGTTGACAAGTTTTTTACACAAGAGTTTGATGGGTTGTTGAATGTTATTAGTGATGAAGCACGGAGACAAGTCTTTGTATCATGCCAGGCTACCTTGAACACAATTGGTGGGTTTAAATGTGAAGTCAAAACCATGGCGTTAGCATTCTCTTTCTTTAGAGATTGCTTGCTCTTCAATGTGTGGGTTAGGATGCCTATGGGATTAGATCGAAAAGCATGCGTGACTGAGACAATGGACAACTACTTTTCATATCACATTCACTTTGAAGTTCTTTAAGTACATTTTCATTGTGAGCAATGCAGTCACTTCTCCTTTGATGATCACCACCATTGCTCAACTGTTTTTGAGTATGTTGCTGCTACATGGCGTCCTCCGGGAGCTTCTCTATGGTTCAACATACGACTTTCGTTGGTTTTCATACTTGATTATGCTTTGACAACGGGTCGACCCCCAGATCATACTCCTTTGATGGTGATGCTACTTTTAATTGGTCGCTCGTGGTCGAGCTCTTTTTAAGAAAGGGTGAATGATGTAGTAAATATATGGGTCTAAGATGAGGATTAGAGTTTATTATATGATAGGGGCATATTGGTCATGATGTACTAGGGTTTTAGTATAAAAAGTGTAACCACAACACATTTCCTAGCTTTTTATCAAATCAAATGAAAATTGTGTGTCGAAGCCTTGGATTGGGTGTTTTGAGTTATCTTCTATGTTGTTCAATCCTTCCTACTCAACTCTCTGCATCACGCCACCTCGCCTAGACCAGGGAAATTACCTTTAATGTCTTTCAATCCTTGATCCACACTTATATACTTCTTTATGAAGTCACACTTATCCGATGTGGGACTAACTTTCGGTCCACACATTTCCAACACTACACCTTGAACCAAAATTCATTCAAGATGGCTTATACTTAATTTGGAGGCAAGAAGAAGGTTATAATTGAGAACGAAGAGATCAAGGGCGGTTATACTTAATTAGAATGAGAGACAAGCTCTTTTCACCAAAAGTTGATAATTAGTGTTATTTAAGAACTTATAAATAAATAAATACTTATTTGGAACCTCTAAATAAATATTATTTTGCTTGCCTAGGCATTGTCTAAGCACCGCCTCGCCTAGACTAGGGAAATCGCTTTTAACGCCTTTCAATCCTTAATCCACACTTATATACTTCTTTATAAAGTCACACTTATCCGATATGGGACTAACTTTCAGTCCACACATCTCCAACACTACACCTTGAACCAAAATTCATTCAAGATGGCTTATACTTAATTAGGAGGCATGAAGAAGAAGGTTATAATTGAGGATGGAGAGATCAAGGGCGGTTATACTTAATTAGGATGCGAGACAAGCTCTGAAAAAGCCAACAATTTCACCAAAAGTTGATAACAAGCATTCCCGAAGACTTCAATCACAATAAAGGAAAGGCGTATATCCCAAAAAAAAGAATTTTGAAAAAGATACAACCAAAAAAATCATAAAAAATGACTAAGAGAATGAAACATCCATACCTAGCTAGTACTGAAACATAGGATGGTGATGACATTCTTGCCTCAAATTAAATAACCTTCCCTCTTTCTATAACCCACTATTGGAGAGTTAATTTATCTTTATATAAAGACATAGTAGTACATATAATTTTACAATGGGAACAACAAAAGTTATCATGCCATTGACACTATATTTTTTATAATCTTAACAAGTGTTGTCCATTTAATGTTTCATGCATTCATGACCTATGTATAGTTATAAATGCACAAAAACATTGACCATTAGATTTTCCATTAGATCAAAATCTAATGGTTGTAAATGATGTTCCCATTACATGATTTTTTTTTTTGGTACCCATTGTAGTATTGCCTATATAAATATAACAGGTTCATCCTCAGACATCTCACTAGCAATTATGGAACACTTTTAGTCATCTCATTAGCTATTATTTGGTGATGATGTATGTACAAAGTGAGGATATATATATTAATACAAAAACCTAAATGTAACACTCCTGCTCATCCATTCTTCTGTCTCCCTCTAGATGGTTTAACCCCACCACTTGCAAAAAATTATCATAAGCACTAATCTTATATATCTATTGTGAATCTCAAAATCCTTAACAACTATATAGTTTTAACTTCACTTAGACACTATCAGTAACATGATCAATGATATTTGCCTAATCAGTTCATGTACAAGTGAGATGATGAAGAAAAAATAGCAACCCACCCTGGTATATGCAACCATACCACTGCTTAATGCTTATCCAGACATCCATAGTAGTCAGCCTAACATAGGAAGCTCACTTTCTCCTACACCTAAAAACCATCAATTCTCCCTGCATCATAATTAGCAACCTTCACGTGTTCTGTTTTCTTTATGGAGTACTTCTAGTTTCACTCCCTGCTAGCATTTTTAGCCTTCTGTTGTGACCTTTTGTTTCTTTTTGTCCTATAAAGAAAAATCTTCAATCATGGACTTGAAGGAAAACTGTTTCTTTTCTTTTCTTTAATTGGAAATAAGCAGCTGTAGGGAAATCAATTTCGTTCTCCAACACTTTAAATGGTTTCTTTGTATATGCTTAATCGTTTTGCTAAAGTTCTACCATATCCTATAGAAGTTAAGCATCAACAATAGTTTTTCTTTTTTATTTGTGGAACAAGCATCAAAAACAGTTGATGACTCCTACAACGTCGATAACAAAATTTTCAATTCAACTGGATGTTTAGATGTTTATATCTTATTACAAGGCTCATTAACATCTTGGAAAACGTATCAAACCAAAAGAAAGGTTCATTAACCGGAACTACCTTGTGATTATCGAGATTTGTTTTATTTGTAGTTTTGTCTTCTCTGTTTAAATTTATGTCTATCCCTACCATCAGAGCACGATGCCATTGGAGTTTATCCAATGAGTGTCTAGTTGCACAAGATAAAATGATGTGAAGTTGAATAGCATGGAAAACAGGGAATAAAACTATACACTGCAACAACAATTTATGAGCAAGTTAAACTACCTATCATCAGAAACCTTGCAAGGCCAAATAGAATGAATGTTTCAAAAAGAACAATTTCTCCATCAGGAACACGATGATTAGATTCACGAAAAAGAACAATAACAACATACAATTCAATAACTCATGAACATCACCACGTCATGCGTTAAATAAAATATAATCATAACAAGATAGTCATTTATTTAACAGTCGATTACGTCATTTGCTAAATAAAACATAATCCTAAACAAGATGGTCATTTATTCAGCAGTCAAACAACTTGAAACTAAAACAAACGTGATAATAAAAAAAACACAGAGAAATGAACGACTTAAATCAGTTTTTCACCATCATTCATAAAAACATGCACCTTACATCAAGAGATTCTACTTATTAGAGTAAACATGAAAATCAAGAATGTAAAGCAACATACATGAGGATCAGCATTCAAGAATCATCGGCATCAGCAGCTTTTCCAGCAAAAGGATCGTGAGTTGGACCAACATCTTGCCCGATATGCCGTTGCACGAGACGCTGGAGATCAGCCATAACTTTGTGCTCACGTTTTGACTTCTCGTCATAGTTATACATGGCCAATGCCCTTTTGTCCTCAGCACTGTAAACCTGGTTTTCCTTTCTAATACGAATGGCATTCATCCTTTGATGCCTACTACCACTCATGACATACCCAAGACTCTCAAACTTTTGAATCTCTTCAGCAGAAAGGCCCACTTCTCCTCTTCGCGGAATACGCTTCCCCTGTTGCACATACTGAGCAATAGCATCACCTTCACCAGGCCTAAGAGCACCTCCATAGCTAATATGCCCCTCGGCTCTTGGCAGAGGCGCCGGCCCTACAAGAGGTTCATTATCCACCACATTTCTCTTTTGTGATTCAATTAACTCCTTATAGGCTAATTTCTCACTGTCTAACTCAATCATGTCCACATCATCATCTCTTCCTTTATTTTTATCCAAATCAGAACTCTCTTCAGCACTCTCCGAAACAGACTCAGCCCTTCTCTTCTTGCTACTCCTTTTCGAACGAGAAGATGATCTCGCCCGTCTCTTCTTCTTCCCTTTCGCATCATCATCACTTGACACGCTCAAATCAGATTCCACACTGCCCTCACTCCCTTCAGAACTATCTCTCCCCCTCTTACTTCTCGTTTTCTCCGTTTTCCGACTACTCCGTCTGCTTCTTCCCTTCTTTCTTTTGCTACTCGACTTCTTCTTCCTCTTCGTATCCTCGTCGCTGGAATCATCAGAACTCCCAGAATCCTCACTTTCCTCACTAGTCCCAGACTCAGACGACAAGTCCCTACCTTTACTCTTCCTGTGGCTTGCATTCCTACCCCTCTTCTTCCCATTCTTTCCACTCCTCCTCTTCCTTCTTTCCCGCGAACTATTCATCTCCGAATCCGATTCCGAATCAGAACCAGAAATCCCACTCCTACCACCTTTACCTCCATTTGCTTGTTTACTCAAATTCCCATTCCCCTCATCCCCAACAGCTTTAACTTTCTCCCCACCTTCCTTCCCAACATTCAACCCCTTCAATCCCTCTGCCGCCGCCGCCGCCGCCGCCTCCTCCTCCTCCTCCCGCTCGCTCCACGGCGGGCTCGGCGTCACATTCCAAACACAATTCCTCAAATTCCTCCTCAACTTCTGGCGCTTCAGCCGCCGGTACTCCCCGTACGGCAACCCCCTCAACTCCTCATCAGACCCATCCGAATCCTTACCCCGCTGCCCCCACGCCACCGGCGCGTCCCTCAGATCCTCCAAATCCCTCCGATTATACCTACGACTACCTAGGGTTAGGGTTTCCGGACTAAAGCTCCTCCTAGGGTTTGCATATCCGTTCGAATTCGATCTATCGTTGTACCTACCAGAACCGCGACGGTGCCGGAGTCTTTCGCCGGCGTCCGGACTCCGGCTGGGGCTCCGGCGGAGCCGATCCTCGGAGGAGGAGGACCTGCCGGAGTGTGGTGAGCGGCGGTCGGGGGAGGGGGAGGGGGAGCGGGAGCGGTGGCTCCGGCGGGGCCTCTCCGGGACTTGGACCGCCGAGGCGAGCCTCGGGCGATAGCGGCGCGGAGAGTGGCCATCGTCGGAATGGCTATCTCTGTACGCCATTAGAGAGAGAGAGAGAGAGGCTAAGTAATTTTGGTGACGTTGATGATTCTGGTATTTATCGTGTATTTGGGTAGGTGATTTAGCGAGCTTGGACTTGGACCAGATATCCCAGCCCGATTTGAAGCCCATTATACCCAACTTAATAGGCAGATTTGAGGTTGGGCATTAGCTACAGGCCCGGCCCGGCCCGGCCCTGCCCTAGTTAAGAAAGTTGCAATTTTTATATATTCATTTATAACAATAAAATGCTGTTAGTGTGGTTTAAACCCAAAACCTCTAAGTGATGGTGAAACTACTGACTACTGCTCCACCTTCAACTTGTTTGTAATTATAAATATTTATTACATATATTTGGTTTATATAAGTTTTAAACAACCAAATTTAGTCTGAACCAAACTTGTCCAAATCCGGCCCATTACAGGTCTAGGTAGGCTGTCAATTTTGGGGCCTGGGGCAAAGGAAAATAATTGGGTCATTTATATTTATTGACTTATTTAAATCATATATATTAACTTAATATTAAAAAATAAATAAAATAAAGCAATTTAACTATTAGTAGAATTGCATAAAATAAGCATGTCTATCACTTAACTAAGGGCAGAGAAAATTAATTCAATCACTTGTTTTTTTTTTTTGAAGAAAAATAGAAGTTTCATTAATCATTAATGGCTCCGTGCAAGACCAGGCATAGAATAAAAAAGTACATTAATTCACTAATCCTATTTGTCATTACTTTAGCTATGAATGCGATTGTAAAATTGAAACAGTTTGACAATCAGAAACTGCTCACTACAACGTTGAAACACATTACAATACACAAACATCTGCTATAACCACATAACAATAACAAAACTTCTTGACAAGGAGAAGAAAATCTTTAACTTCTCTAAGGAGAAAAAAAATCAAGACTTTCAACAAAGGGAAGACAAGCTACCTAATAATAAAACTAAAAATAATGACCAATCTAACCGTTGCACCGATCCAACAACGAATGTAGAGGAAGATGTCATAACAAGAAGATCTAATTTTCACATGTATAAAAGGATATGTACTTTATTGAACACATAACACGGAGCGATAAAGATTGGAACTACCGCCAATCAAAAAAGAAGATTGCAGTGGTTCAAGATCTTGATTCAAGAGAGAAAACTCAAAAAAGGAGTTTTAGGGTTAGAGCAGTCACGTGTAGATAGGAGTTACCCTTCTTCTTTTTTATTTTTTTCCTCGTAGGAAGAGTTACCCCTTTTTTTGTTCTTTAATTCGATCACTTGTTCCCAGCATGTGCATTTAGCTGTAAATATGTGGGACATAAAATAACAAGATTTAGTTATTTTCTTAAGTAGCTTAGACTATTAATTAATTTCTTTTGGTGATGTTTAATTAATTTTACTAAATGTTCATCAACAATAAAATAAAATTACTAAATGTTCATGCATGTGTTATGTACTTTTAGGGCAGTGAGTTCATCTTCAAATATTAATTAAGTTTTATTCTTTTGTTATGAGGCATCAATGCATATGCGTTGCATTCACATAAAGGGCTTAAATTTTCTTAGCCATTTGGCCACTGTGTATATAATCAAAAATATTCTTTAGTGTGTCTTTTTTTAACATCAAATATGACCGTCAACGGCCTACATAAAATTTTTCAATGAATAAAACGTAAGTCACGTAAGTCACGTAAGTAACGTAATTAACAGAAAAGAAAAAATTTTATTTTAGAGCTATAATTAATGATAATTATGTAAAGTTGGTAACGGACTTGAGCTCATATAGTGTTTCTTTTGTTCGTCGATCAACGAATATAGTAGCTCATACATTAGCAAGAGAAGCTAGTTTTATATTTAGTCGAAACGAGTAAAATGTTGTACTCTCGTTTCTTTTTAATGTACTTGGGAGAGATTTAAAATGTATAAGAGTTGGTTATGGTTTAAAAATAAAATAAAAAAAAATAAAGCGTTGTTTTTTTTTAAGAAAAAAATATTGTGTTGTTAATTTAGAGAGGAGAGACTTTTATAAAAAACAAAACTTTTGATGGCTTTTTTGGAACTTTTTGTTGGCTAATTAACACCATTGAAAGATAAAGTTTAATAAGTGTCCCTCAGCAAGTAGGGGATCCAGCTTAGAGAAAGAGAATTAAATAAAAGTGTTATAATTAGGGGCGGAGCCAAATTTTTTTGAATCCCTGAGCTAAAATTAAGGTAATTTTTTTTATTTAATAATTAAAAATGATTTGATGCACTAACTATGACAAGTGAGTCGGACACGCTCTAGTCTGCTCCCTTTGGTTTTTAGGTGTGTACACACCCTTTGATTCTCGAGCGCGCGTGCATTTTTGAGGTGTGTTAAAGGGCGGACGACGAGTGCGCATTTGTCCTTATTCTTTTTTGTCAATAGACAATTCGTCTCTTTTCTTTTTCTAATGGTGTAGATGTCTTATATATTGACTTGAAGAGTGTAAAAGATTTTAGGGCAGGGAAGGTAGACAAGAAGAGTTATAAGAAGACATTTTTGTTTGTTTTTTTTATTATTATTATTTGTTTACAGTTTGCGTTTTCATTTGCGTATCGCACTTGGCAGTTGGCTCAATTTGGCTATTTTTACTTTTTTGGGCTGGATATTAAGTGAGTTAGACTAAATACAAAAATACAAAAATAAGAGGTGTGCTTAAATATGAATTAGGCTAATTATTAGTAAAAAAAAAATTGTATGGCTGCCCTGCGCCGCCACTGGTTATAATAATTTAAAACAATGCAGACATTTATTTTTCGAAACTTTTGGGTTTTTTTTATTGTTTCGATTGAATATCTTTTTTTTAAATAGTAATAAAAATCATTTGTATTAGTTTTTTTTTTTTTTTGACAAAAAGATATTTCTATTCATAGAAATGGCTCACTATTACATTTGATTTAACAATGAAAGTATGTCAATAACATCCATTTTCCTTTTTATTGAGATCAAATCAACGTTGCGAAAGTTTGCAAACTTGTGTGCAACTTATACACTTGTCTTTTGCATCTACAATAATATAACCATAACGAGAAATATAACTTCTTACAAGGGAAGACATACAAAAACTTCAGATGAGGGAAGACAAACACAAACTTTTAATAAGGGAAGACAATAATTTGGTGAAATAAAAAACCTTGTAAAAAATGTCAAACTGACAACTGACGCAGATGCATACACAAATATATAGAAGTGAGGACGAAATTGAGTGAAAATAGATACATATGTGGAGAAGAGGCAAGTGGTGCCAATAAATCAATGATGAATCTGATAACTGCTCCAGGTCGAATGAAACGGAACATTTCAGATTTGAATAGATCTACTTTTATTGAATAAATAAAAATAAATATTGTTATTGAAACCATCGCCGATCTTCTAGTGGTTAAAAAAAAACAACAACAACAACAACAACAACAACAACAATGTTCCAAACCCTAGCCGCTTTCTCAATTGAAATTAAATCAGTTTGTATTAGTTACCATAGATGTACATATATTAAAATGGGGCCTTTAGTAACCCCAGGACCCCGCTCTGCCCCACAGTAAAATCACAAGTCATCCTCTGAACCAAATTTATTCCAACTCTAAAGTAATCTAGAGTCAACTTTGTGACTTCATCGTATTGTACACTTGTAGTAGCGATCGGCACTACTAGCTAAGTAATAACTAATTAATAAGTAATAAAGTAGATTGTACAAAACTTGTTCACATTAATCTCATAATTTAGAGGTAATTATTCTTTCCTTAATCTGCTTAATTAGTACTCCATATATTTAAGCTGTCTGACGCCTTATGATACTGGGTCGACAAAGCATTTAAAACTGGAACATATCCACAGATATCCACTAATGAAACCACATGGAAAAGACAAAGCATATACAGTATTATTGATGCAGAATATGTACTGAACAAAAGTCATCTTTTTTCCCCTCATGACCCCAAAAAAGACCTCACGTCCTCCCCTACCCCTCCACCAGAGATAGATTAATTCAACAGCAACACTTGTCTGAACTAAAGCGTATAAGAAGTAGAATCCAAGCACAACCAAACACACACAATAAAGCCTTAATAGCAGTAGTAGTAGTACAACCTTGATCACTTCGCGTCACTCGCAACAAAACAAACACGAGTGCAGCGGTCACCACACATGCATGCACAATTTGATCAATTTCCAACACGTTACATGAATCCAAATACTCCTATAATGCACATGCACTTTGACTTCTCACAGTACAAAACACGACACATATTCCTACGTTGAAACTAACAAACTGATCAAATTAACTATTGGAGTACTAGTTTTTCAAAGTTTCAAACTTGTTTAATTTTTTTATTTTTTATTATGAACATATAATAAGGTCACCCAGTACAAGCCATAGATATTTCTCCCCCCCAAAAAACCAATCTGAGTTAATTAACTCTCTCTACCTACAAAAATAATTTTGACCAAGAAACATAGATTTAATCAATTGATTACCCTAATGAGTTCCACAATTAATGATTTCCAAAGCTATGTTCATCGTCGCGACCACGCTGTTGTCCAATTAAACATTTATGCACACCCTGCAAGCACTTCGCCTCATCGAGATACTAGCCACCCATTAATTAAGGAATTAGAATAAAAGAAATTATAATTTGACCATTGTGAGGCTCGCTCGAAAAACCTCGTATTAAACCCCAGTGAGCTATATATATATTTTTTTTTGAAAACCAGTGAGCTATATGTATATCTAGCTACTTGGTTGGTACGAATTAGAACCGTTGAGATGCGGACGCGTGGCGGCGTCTGAGCTGGGGGGCGACGATGGAGATGAGGCCACCGAGGGGTGGCCTCATCTTAGACCTGTAAGTCATCTCATCGTACGGCATTCTGTAGAACCTCAAAAATGGCACAAAAGATTCTCTGCCCTTGTTGCTGCTGTTGTTGACTTGTTCACTGCACTGTAGAGTACTGTTACTACTACTCTCTCTTTTAAAAAACAGAGCTGGAGATTGAAAAAACGACGGTCTGGGTGTTCTCGGGTGCTTCACATCTACGCAGCTCTCGACACTTGTCTTCTCGGTGAGTGGGGTCAAGGGGGGGAAGAAGCTATGGTTGTGCTTTCTGGTGGGGCCGAGGGAGACACGTGGCGCGCGTGCAGTGGGGGAGGCGAATGAGTAGGACCGGGCGTTGATGGGGGAGATCAGGGCGGGGCCCATGAGGGAGGGGCCCACTTTGGATGATGACGTGTCGGTTAAACTGAGGTACCATGGTTTGAGAGAGTCGAATTGTGGGGAGACTGTGAAGGAGAACCGAGAGGAGGCAGAGGATGGGCCGATCTTGGCCGTTGATGATGGATCGAATCGGAGGGACGAGGTACGTGGGAAGAAGGAGAAGTCGTCGTAGACTAACGAGTCTTCGAAGTCGAGCGAGGAGACCACCGTTGTGACCGTTGCCAAGTCCACGAATGGGCGAACACCCTGCACATGCAAGTAAAGGGCAGTTTGGTCATTGCGAATGTGATCCTGATTCCCGCCAAGTACAGCAACAATTTGATTTTGAGGATTAACCACAAAAACTAACACACTTACTAACGGCTAAATTAAAATCAAAGGGTTGTACCAAATCGATATTGGAGATTATTTTCTACAATCTTTCAGTTTATTAACCATGAATGAAAAGTTGACGTCCAACATTCTACTGAAAAAGCAATAAGTGGCAGATTGGTTGGTTAATTATACGAGGGGCTTTCCTCAAGGTTGTTGTATTTTAGTTTCTATTCCTTCTGATATAACTTCCTTACTTATGGAAGATGCAAGAAGGGCTTCTTTCCTCGTTATTGTTGACTTGCTAATAAAAGGTGTATAACCTCCTTCCAAAAAAATAGTAAAATGTCATGAAATTAAATACTTCTATCTAATTTTAAATGTATTGTTTTTTTCCAAGTCATGAGGTAGAGGTGTCTAATTAATTCTAGTAAAAATGATCAAACTTAAGTATAGATCAAGAGACCAAAAAAAAAAAAAAAATCGTTCGATCATCCACGGGCACATATAAGAATCAAGTTTCATGTCATGAAGAAATGTTATTCAAGGAATCAAGCTCAATTAGGCCAGAATTTAGAAGTAAGGTCTCTCTACTTTTTTTTTTTTTTTTTTTGGTGCACGATGTTTCAATAAAAATCACTTTAGTTTAGATATGGGTATATTATGTAATATAAAAATGTTTGACCTATTTTTATTTTTTTGGTCACTTAAATGTTTGACCTATTCCTACTAAAAAAAAAATGTTTGCCCTATTGCCTAGCAAGAATTAAATACAGTATATAGGGAAAAAAAAAAAGACTTTTGGGTTTTATTTTACCTTCCAAAGATATGAGAAAAGCGAGGGAGGATCAATGACAAAGGCCTTGTGGAGACGGCCAGGATAATATTCAGAGATGTTCTTCAAACTCGCCAGCAATAGATTCATGAAAGCTGAAGCGGATCTGAAAAAGCCTGCAAATGCACGCCCTTTGTCAATAATTCCACGCACTATCATAACCACTTTGACAAAAGTCCCAATATTATTCTTTTCAGAGATTAAAACCAAAACTCATTAAAACCCTTCCGAACTATCTTTAGCTTTTCGTACATTTTGGAAAAAGAGACTTCAGGTACCACTACTAATAATCTTTGAGTAGTGCTACTTGGATTCATGAGTCCGAACCTTTAGGGAGTTTTTTAAAAATTTTTTATTTCAAAGTCATCCTCAAGCAATCAATGACTTCAAAATTATAACTTGTAACACTCCTTTAATATTTACAAAAATCTCAAAAACCTCCCTTTGAGTCCAGACCCTTAGTGTCCAAATAGATTTTTTGATAATCTTTTTATGAACATCAGGCCACACCAGCCATGTTGAGACATGAGTTTTTCATTGGAAATTATTACCATGTCAAGTTTACCCCTAAAAACCCGACCAATTCCCACTTCAACGATGGGGACATATCAGGGGTACTCTAATTTGACACCCCGAGATGCATATGGACTGCATCGCTAGGTGAATCCGACGGTTCTCGTGTAAGTGTTATTCCCAATTAAACTTCACGTTTATTAAGGCTTAAGGCGTGGGTGATGTGGGTAATTAAAGAAACCAAGTTTTCAAGGAAAGCATGTTGAGGGATCTTCAGACTGTGTGTGCGCGCTGATAATCGGTTTTTTTAATACGATTTGCAGATGAGATCAGGCGCAAAAAAGCTGCATAACCTTAATTAATTCACTATCTTATCTAGAGTTCTATTTTTAATAGTACTCACTATACTGGCTACCAAAATTTGAATTTTTAAGGGTATGCAAAGGGTAAAACTGTCATTTTCATCAATTAGGATAGTAATGGTAGCTATAGTAGATGCAATAGGAGCATGTTATCAACATGTAAAGTTTTCGACTTCGGCCTTCCTAATCTAACTCACTTTAGGCACAAACAAATAAATGGTCGCTCAAGGCGCATTACACGACACCTACCTACTTTGTGTCCATATGGCATTTGGCGGTGTCAAAATGGGTTGAAAAATTATTTAAGCAAATTAGATTAGAAATGCAAGGCCACTCTATGACACTTGATAGTGTTTGAATATTGATTAATCGGGTTTACGTGCTTTTGAAATTGAAATTAAAAATAAATTAAATAAATAATGATAATAATAATAATAATAATAAAAAAAAGAAGAATACTAACTTGCATCGAAGAGGACGACGAACTGTTCGACATTTCTTGGCATGGAAGCAATGGCCACTTCAAGTGTGAAAACCAGCAATCGTACATACCTATACAAAACATGAACAAATCTCAACAAAACCACACAAATACCCAAAAAAAAACTCAACAAATTAATTCTCTGTGATGAATTAATGATTTCTTTGTAGTACTTACAATTTCTGTGAGTGAAATTTCTGGTAGTCCTGCTTCATCCGAAAAACCTAAAAACAGAACAAAAACATTAAAATTGGATTTTATCACTGGTTTAACTAATTTATCCGGATCGCGACGGAGATCAATAAATTAGTCATTGTAGTTACCATGACAGGTCTGGAATCGTCGTCGTGACCGGCGACGTAGGCGAAGCCTTCCGAGATCTCGGCAGAGAACTCATCAGCGATCAGGTGCTCTGTTTTTCAAACAAGCAGAGAGAAATCAACAAAGTGAGTGATCAGTGCGTGCTTTCACTGTAGAAGAACGCTTTTGCTTTAACGGAATTTTCCAGATTTGAACATCAAAGGAAGTGAGATTCAGATTCTTCTTCTGAGAAAAAGTGATTCATCGACTGTCATTACCAGTTCCGATGCTCTCTCGCCAAGCCAGACATGCTCGCAAGTGCTTCACTGCCTTCTTCACGTTCTCGCCTTTCGCTTTCAGGAATCGCTCCACGCAAGCCACGTTGCAGAACTTCTCCTGAATTACCACAACGATTTCATCAGATCACGCAATAGTGTGAGCAGTAATTTCTTCAGTTGATAACTATTGGAATATCATTGGATCAGTACCTGTTTTACTGTGAGAGGAGCTTGTTTTTTGAGGAGTTGAAGAACGCACTCGACTTTATTGCTCTTCTCATCTTCGTTGATGATCTGATGATCTTTCTTTCCCATCACGCCAATAACTCCACAAATCACAGATCACAAAACACACAAAACAATACAATGCTCACAACAAACACGCCTTGCTTGCTCTACACGCAAACCATTTAAAGCTCCCACACTCACAAACTGCACACTCTCTCTATTCCCTCCAAATAGAAGAAAATACAAAAAACGTGATAGTGTGGAGTGTCTTTGAGTGAGAGATAGAAAAATAGCCCGTATATATAGCTACCAAGTCTGAGAGAGTCCGTTACGCCGTAACAAGAAAATCATAGAGATGGGGTGGACACGCATCTCGAGGCGGGAATCTGTCACGTTTGTAATGGACGAGCGGGAGCTGCCAATGACTTGCTCAGCCACGTCACCTCTCTGACCGGATATCGGAAGTCAAAATGGGGCAGTGCCAGTTTAACTGACGCCCCGGAGTAGGTGATCAGAAGTGGGTTTCCCGAAATGCCCTTGAGCTTTGCTTAACCGAAAGTACTAGAATGATATCTAAAGTCATTACAGCCTGCCAATCAATGCCCTTCAGAGCGTTACATTGAGAACTATGTACGCACCCCTATTTTGAGGTGCGGCTTGCAAATCACATCCCTGAGTGTTAGTGTTTTTTTTGGAACATACTTTAAGTGGGGGGGTTTGAGGGGCTATTTCGAACATCATCCTTCTTTATCCATGATGATCATAAGTAGTTAATTTAAGTGATAGGGTTGTCGTAATTAAGTCACTAAGTCAAAGGTGGTTATTTGTCGCTTTTCAAGTGGTAGTTCTGTAAATATCTGAGGAAGTGTACCTTAATGTTACTGTAGTCTGTAGTCTTTTTACTACACACATTAATGACTGCGATTTCGTACTTTTTTTTTATTGATTTCTTTTACTGCGAAGTGAACAGTGGTGGTTTTGTTGTGGAGTTGGAAGAGAGAATGATGAGAGGTGATCAGGTGGAGCAGGGCGCAGCGTGGTTTCAGTGAGAATGGGCCAGGTGCTGACAGCTCAGCGAATAATTCGGATAATCAGGAAAGCATATGTTGTAGTTATCGAGTAATGATTTGGACTTTGTTTTTGTGTATTTCTGTCGATTTTTGGAAATTTTAATGCTCTTTTGTCAGTCTTTCTAAAAATAATACGAGTACCATACTCATTAATGTTAGTAACTTTTTTTTAATTATTACAAATTTTTAAGAAAAAATAAAAGAAAATCTTATTGAGGAAAAAAATAATTTCAATGTGCCTAAACTATTGAATATTGCAAACCCCCCATGGAATAGATGTGATGATAAAATTACTTAGAGGTGTTTGGCGTCTACTCATGAGATCGAATCCTATCATGCTCTTTATAGTCATTAGGCTAGCTCTTGTAATAAATAATTGAGCTCTAGTGGGGGTACCAAAATAGTGTTCAATTGGCCGATATTAGCTAAGTATATATTCTGAAACTAAACCTTTTTCGAGGGTTTCTTAATTCTAACAAGTTTTATGAACTTGAAGCATGTATATTAATATATGAGATCTTTATGAATAAGCCCAGACTTGAAAACCCTAATAACATTAGTATATATCAAGTTGGGTATTGTCAGGGTCACTGATAAGAGGGCTTAGCCTAAAGATATTTTTTCCACTCAATGTCACTCTGTGGTTCCTAAGGACCATCTTAGTTCAGCACACCAATAAATTTCACTATAACAAACAACAATAGGCACAAAGGGGAGTTTTACTGATATTTGATTGATAAGTTACAACTCTACCACCTTATGCTTCCCCAAGCATAAAGGGTTGGTTTTATAGAAAACGGCTTGAAGTGGTTACATAACCGAATGGACACATGTCCTAGTTTACATGCATCAAAGACGAAGTAAACCACACCACACTCCCATGTAGTAAAGCAGTTGCTTAACTGTTTGCCTCATCTGTTGCCACCTGGCCTCGTAACTGACATGACCACCTGGTCAATAGGCACATCTTCAATGTGCTAGGGACTTGCTTGGACGTGCCTTGGTCATGCTCTGAGCCATGACCAAGGTAGTTGCCTTACCGCCTAGGAACTGCCATGCTTGACCTGGTCCATCTGAGCCTAGTAACGCTTCTTGATTTTAGGGTCGTGCTTGGTTGTGCCTAGCTGAATCTAAGCACCCTTGGATGCGTGCTGAAGCCTGGCTAAGTCCAGGTTCTACCGGTGTGGAGGTGGTTGCATGATGATCTTTGGGCAAGGCCTTGGCATGCATGCCTAAGGCGTTCTCTAAAGGTCACCCTTGCCTTCCTGCCCATACCAACCCTAGGAGAGGTACCCTCCTATAGTAGATGTTAAGCCATTCTTGACCCTCTAATAGGGAACATCTAAAAGTGAGACCAATCATACTTTGACCTGGTCAATGTCAGAGTCAAGGAAAGTCAACTGTGCTCCTGCCAAGGTCTTGCCTTGCCCTTGCTAGGGTATGTACCAAGTTTTCGCTAAGGTACGCTCCAAGTCGCTGCTGTGCTTGCCCCAAGTCACCGCTGTGCTTGCACCAGGGAGAGCGCCTTGCTCGCGCACATGCTCACTTAGGTACATGCGCCTTGCCTGCCAAGGTCTGTACCGTACCCGCTAAGATATACATTGTGCCCGCTAAGGTACGCGCCGTGCCACACCGTGCCCGCTAAGGTATGCGCGGTGCCACATCGTGTCTGCTAAGGTATGCATCGTGCCACACCTTGCCCAATTTGGTAAACACCATACCCACTTAGGTAAACACCATGCACTGAACCTCAATCCATCACCTGAGTCCCCTGAAGCCTTCCAAGTCCACCGAGACTCGGTCATTTGCTGAGTTATCCTGCTGGCCAGCCCAGATACTTCGGTCCAGCTATTGGAGTGGTAATAGGTATGCTATTTGGACTCATGAGTCTAAACTTGAAAATATTTTTTTTAGAGTCATCCTTAAACAATAAATAAAGCAAATATAACAACTTGTAAAATTTATTTGATGCCCCTTTAATATTTATAAATTTTTTAAAAAACCCCTATGAGTCAGAATTTTTGAGTCCAGATATATTTATTATAGTTTATCAAAAACAAAGATACACTTTTAGAACCCTTTTTTATTCATACAACAGTTTTGAACACATTAATTAAATGTGTACTTTTGCATTGAACAATATAAACAGGGCACCCTTATATGCATCCTAGTGCTCCATGCACGAATTAACTTCACAACATCACTATAAATTTGGGGCAATTGACCACCCATATCTCAAGACCACACGCTCATTTACTTTCCTCATTGAATTCTCATCACTCTCAATAATCCTAATCAAAACCCCAAGCACAAAAACATTTGAATGACAAATATATATATATATGAATGCATGCATTGCTCTCCCCAGACAACAACACAAGTCCGTCCTTGTTACGGCGGAGACCTTCCACAAAGTCCCAAAATTTCAATAGTACCAAATTATAAAAGTACTCTTGAAATAATTCCCAAAATCCCACACATGCCCCAAAGTCAAAACCACACATTTGCTCATTTTCAATTGCTCACCGACTGTTAGATTAAATTATAATTATACTTAGTCCTAACAAAATAAAATTATAATTAATAATTATACTTAGTGGGAACAGTGCTGCTTTAGAATAAAACATATAGAAGATAACAGTAGAAAGAAAAGTGGGGTGTCGTCTGTAAGTATGAAAAGTGGATTTGAGAGGGTTAATATATAACTTTGCTTCTTTGCCGTATTTTAGGCTGGCCATGCACACCTTCCCAATGCTTACATAAGCTTTATTGTGTGTGTTTGTGCGTTTGTTATTAGAACCCCAAATTGTACTTAGTGAGTTAGTGGACCATGAGTTTGTGTTTGTCAGTATTTCAAAAGGTTAGTCTTGTGAGATTCTTCTCTTCTTTTTCATTTTTTTAACCCTGTACACTGTGGTGGTGCGGCCGTGTGGTGGTGTTTTATTTTAAAGGAGCCTCCTAATGTAACACAAAAAAAAGACACAAAGGAGCGACACAACTATTGGTATCTCTATCGAGATGCGTGCATACAACATTTATGCGAAAATTAAGGGACACCAACAAATATGTGTCATTCCCAAGTTATAAAAGTATCAGGAAAGAGTAGTGTTATTTGAACTCTTAGATTTCAAACTCTTAGAGACTTTTTGAAAAAAAAAAATTTCAAAGTAATCCTCAAAAAATAAATAACTTTGAAATAACAACTTATAACTCTCTTTTGATATTTGTAAAAATTTTAAAAACTCCCATATAAATCTGAACTCTAAGTGTCCAAATAGATTTTTTAATCACGAAAATACTAAAACGACAACACAAACGCACAACTTCCGCTCCATAGTTATCCTATAAATCAAGTGGGTAACCATTGAGTTTGGTAGGTACCTTAGGGTTAACTTGTGTGAAAGGTTAGAAGTTAGTGTAGGGCTAGTTCTATTTCTTTTTTATAAAAAAAAGGAAAAAAAAACTCCAGTGACTATCGTATTGAGCATCTCGAGATTCACATCGACCACTTGTCTCTTGAGGTAGATCCAACGGATATTATCTGTCATAATTGTACGTTTTTTTTTTTGTGTGTTGAGAGTCTTGAGACCCATATTTTAAGGTGCTTAACACTGTTTTCTAGTTTTCTACTACATGTGGTTGTTTTGGTATGTCAGGGTTCTGAGTCTTTAGACATTGAATAAATATTGTTAAGAGCAGAGATAAAGTTGACAAGTGCCACTTTGAAAATAAACCAAATCCTTTGTGGGTGTTTCTTTTCTGGGGTTTAAAATTTGAAAGAGGTGGTCACTGGCTAATGATATGAGGTTGAGAATCAGTCATCTCTTCAGTTGATGTAGTAATAGTAGTAGAAGTACTCAAAGCACTATTTTTTTGGTTATCATCATCACCGTCACCATCACTTTCATCAGTCACCACTGCTATAGGTACATTATTTTGTGTATCATTGCCTTTCAAATTCAAAAAATTTGATTGCCCTGTTTTCTCAGTCTCCAGACTATAGTGGCCTTTTTAATGTTGTGGTTAATTAATTAATTGATTAGTTATCTTTATTTTAATTTTTTTGATGAGATGCATTAATAATTAATCCCTCTCTTTTTTGAGAAAAGAAAAAGTGAGAAAAGATATCATGGAAAAGCAAAATATATAATACATACGCATATAGTTAAAGAAATTGATATATACATAATTAATATACCCAAGAAGATGGGTTGGTGCAGCGCACATGTAATTGTGTGGATTGGGCGCACAGTTGCAGGTTTGATTTTTCGTTCGCACCTCCCCCCCGGAGGGAGTGGCCATGACCCACTAATGTAGATGTTTGCTACGGTGGGGGGCTTGAATACTCTCGATTATCATATATATATATATATATATATATATATATATATATATATATATATATATATATATATATATATATATATATATATGAGAAGTTCTACAATAAAGACCAAATATATACTCATGTCATGAGAACCCTTCAAAATGTGTTGTGCATTAAATACTTTGTGTATATATAATTAATAATTGAATTGTGTGAGGAACATTCTTACGCACACATTTGGCACCACTTGATGAATTTGATATTGTGGATAGATTTGCATGAGGTTTGAATACACAAGCACAACTTTTCTTTGTATTCAAACGTGGCATCTAGTGATAATTGCACTGACTAGATACACCCCGGCACTGTCAGCTCCATACAAGGGTGGCTCTATCATTCCATTTTTTTTTCAATCCATGATACTCAAATTCGAGACTTTAGTTAAGGGGAATATATTGATTCTTTTACCACTAATTAGAGTAATCGGTTGTTGATGCACATGCATGTTTGCTTTGATTTACATGATCTAGATTTCAACAATCCACAAATTGTACAAAAGAACTTGTGTATAACAAAAGTAAATGTTGCTCAAATATCCTAGCGAGCTACTCCTGGCTATTTGTAATTTTATACGCATTTATATTTTCGTTTTATTTCTACCACATCCCTCTCTTTATAAAATTACACGAAACATATTGTAAAAGATACATATGCTACTCATTACTTGTTTATTTTTATTTCTTCTTTAGAATGATTACTAACTAGCCGTCAAGTTCATCAAACTTAGCCTTTAATTTGTGAAATTTGGGAATGCTAAGAAAAGCAAACAATGATGATCATATATTCTCTCAATCTCTCCAAATTGAAATTAATTTAGTTATTATACGCCTAGTGCCAACTCATCTATATTTTCAAAACAAGCTAAAAAAGTGTTCAATCTGACCCGTTTTACTAACGTTATACAAAAAAAGGAAACCAAGGTTGGTCCCCGTGTGAGTGACCACACTACACACTATAGCCTCTCTAATTAATGGACTTCCAATCATCGTGTCTATTGATCTTTTTTTCTTTTTTTTTTTTTTTTTTTGACAAAATCGTGTCTATTGAACTTAGGTGGGTGTCACTAACATATATTGCTCCTGCACCGT
Source organism: Stephania japonica (assembly GCA_039657345.1). Classification (NCBI taxonomy): domain Eukaryota; kingdom Viridiplantae; phylum Streptophyta; class Magnoliopsida; order Ranunculales; family Menispermaceae; genus Stephania; species Stephania japonica. The sequence continues at coordinate 67,466,116 of CM077557.1, read as the reverse complement.
CACATGTATGTATATATTGTGTGCGATCTCGGGCAGCCATCTTTAACTTTTTAAGGAGTTCAAAATATGGTTTGACTTTGAAGAAATTATTTTCACATGCATGTCGAGGGTCCAACACTTGACTTATTGTGTCGCCAACTCGCCATGCATGGCCCATTGGCCTATCTTATTATGATATTTGTTTATGAAAATGTGTCTTGACTTATCGAAATTTTTATACGCACTTGTTGATATTGTTCCAAGAAATTTAGGATTGTGTTGAGGCCATTAAAGTTAAAGTTATTCATTGTTGAAGGGTTTAGGGTTTAAGGTTTAGGGCACTTCAATAATTTATCAAGGGCACTCCAATAATTTATCAAGGCACCTTGAGATTTTTAACAAAATATCCTTAGTTTGTGAAGCAACGCACCTACTACCCTAGACATATGTTAAAGTAGTATAGATCATGTCATGTTGAGACTCGAACAGTTTCGGTCTATACCAACTGATACTCAAATAAGGTAGTAAAACATCCAATGGATGGGTGAGCATCGAAAACCATACAAGTAGTCTCGATAGCCTTGTGACGAGACATATGTGTATGTCTCGGTCGACACCAACTGACGCAACAACCTATGTTTCTTCTTGTGTGTCCGAGACCATTGGTTTGATCATTTTATTGAGACTTGAAACGTAATGTTGGTTAATGTAGTCTCGAGCTATGGGCACCCCGGTAGGCATCCCACTGATTACTTTGAGCACCTTGGGGCAAATGTGTCATTTTCTTTTAGAACCAACATAAAAAAAAAAAAAAAAAATTGAAGCGCCATAAGAGGATAACGGGGTGCACATAGTGCGACTCAAATCTTTTTCCCACTAATTGGTTAGCATCACAAATTGGTTCATTCCTTCGATATTGTTTCCTTATTGCATAACGAGTGAATTATTAGATCTAATTGTTAAAAATGCACAAGGTTTTGTTTATAAATGTATATTGTAATTTTGTATTTTTTTTATCATTTCACCTTTACTTTGCAAAAAAATAAAATAAAAAAATAAACGCAATATTTTAATGCTTTCAGTGTATGCATATCGATCTCAATAAAAAGTTTAAGGAATTCTAACAACTATAAAAATAGTGGCGCGCGGGTTTTAGATGATGTTGTCAATATAATTCTGATGTGAAGACAATCATGTGAATGTGATGAAGTAGTAATTAGATAAGGACGCTTGACTTGGTGGCATAGTGAAAGGTTGCAGGAGTGGCTGCCAATACCAAATCAAATTAGCTAGGTCCAACTTCGCTAAAGATGTTATTGCTCGATTTGCATGCATGGTGTTTTTTTGACAATTGCTTTAGAATCGAGTTTCAAGAGCTCTAATGTAAATGTATTCTTTTGACGCCATATTGAATTTGAAACTATCATGGAAGGTAAATTAAAAAACAAATATACATTGATTTAATAATATTGAATTTAAATTACCAAAAAAAAATTGCATCAAAAAAATAATTAAAGAAATAATTCTTAAATGTTTTATTAGGGGGAAATAGTATATACTTAAATGTCATACACATGTTTTCTTTTCTAAAGATAAGATTTGGATCCTATCAAAATAAAGAAGATATAAGGTTTGGATTTATTTAATCAAAAAATAAAAACATAACTATACCTTTATAAATTTTTGCTCAAGAAAAAAGCCGTTATAACTTCGCTTTTTCCAGCCATCATGACTCTACACAGTACTGCTGTACTTTTTTAAAAAAATGGCCGTTATTCATGACACTGTTTGTGGAGTCATGCAACGCAATAACTAATATGCACGGATTGCACTAATTCACATATTTGGTCAAATACGGATCAATTATTATTAATTGGACAAATTTTTTTATCCTTTAGATTGAAAAACCATTAATTCAGCTAGATTGGATCGGATTACGAATCTTACATTAATTTAAAAATTACGAATCCAATACAATCTCGTCCGTTTATCACAACAACACATATACATGTATGATCATGTGTACTATAGTATCTTGAAAAACATCAATCCATACTATCAACTCTAAACTATAATATCTCAAAGACTATGCTTGTTCTTAATTATTCCTTTATTATGCTTTTAAACTTTTTTGTGGGTTTTATGTTGCAACGTGCACTTTTTTTGTACTTTTGTGAGAGTGTATGGTGTAGATTCGTGGACTAGATGTTTATATATATATATATATATATATATATATATATATATATATTTGTGGGATGTATATTGTAAACTTGTCATTCATGAGATGTATGATTTTTGTGATTCATTTGTTAAGTTTAATTTCATGAATATTTTGATAGGAAAATGTCAATCTGTAGAACTTGATTCAATCTGATTTGCATTTTGCAAATTGGATTGAGTTGGATTGATGAATTATTTGAATTGGTTTGGATTGTTGTTTTTCAATCCGCAATATTTGGATTAATTGGATTGTGAATTGACCATAATTTGATTGGATCCAATCCGTGTGCACCCTTAGCAATAAGTATCATTTTCACACAATATTTAATTTGTTATGTAGTGGCGTTGTCACGGTTAAATTTTCAAATAGCGTTGGGCTTAATAAATGTGTACGCACATAAGTGTTTATATAATATAAATCCTCATTTTTTTTCTTCAAAACTATAAAATTCTTTTTTTTGATTCACTTTTGTGATTTTTGTTCTTCAAACCACCACCGATCTCTTCGATCGGTGGTGGTTCCAATCAAATCCATTTTGCATTATATTCATACAATAAACAACAAATCTAATCAAATTTGTGGATATTGTTTCATCTTTGTTGCGGTGCATCTTCATGAATGATGTTGCGTAAATTTGTGCAGCACACTGGATTGATCTTGTTTTTAATTTTATTTTATAGTTAGAAGTCTTTGATTTGTATTCTCCTTATTTTTTTGGCATATTTGTATTCTCCTTGTTGAGAAATTTTATTATTTGTTTTGTAGTTTCAGTAGTTTGTGTATTGTCATGAGTTTCAATGTTGTAGAGGGTAGTCTTTGATTGTCAAACTGTTTCAATTTCGTATTTATAGTCAAATTGATGACAGTTTGTTTGAACAAATAAGATTAACGAATCATTGTACTTGATTCTATGTTTGATCTTGTTTTGAGCCAAAAATGATTGATGAAATTTCGATTTTTCTTCATAAAAAAGAACTTATGTGATAAATTAAAATCATTAATCATTATGTGTGAGTGGGAGATGTCGAAATATGTGGTTAAATTAGTTTTTTCTCTCATAAAATAAATAAAAAAAAGAAACCGAGTTTCTTCTCCCTAGAAACTCTTCAAAGTATCTTGGTTGTGGCTGTTGGGCATCTTTCCAATTGTGGGTGATCTTGCCTTTTTGAAAAAAGATTTTATAAAAAAACAGTTTCTTTTTTGTCTAAGTAAAAAATAAAAAAGGGATTAAGTTAAAGTTTTTTTTTTTAATTTATAACAAAGGTTAAGTTAATTTTGCAAAAAAAAAAAAACAAAGATTAAGTTAAAGTGACTTCAATATATAATTTTGCAGGCAAATATTAATAAATTCACGGGGAGCAATGTTTTTTTTGTTGTTTATTAACCATCGATTTTTAGGTACCTGTCTGACAACTAGTCTCATAAATTGTTGAATTATAGGAAGAAATCACTCCAGTAGTCCTATGTTTGACTGTTGTAGAGAATCGAACCTGAGATCGTGTGCTTAGCTCACATAGTTTCGTCTTTGCCCATACCACTATAGTTTCGCCTTTGCCCATACCACTAGACTAACCTGTCTAGGTTGAGGAGGATCAAGTTTTGCCCCTTCAGATTTTTTTTTTAATCAAAGGTTGGCTTATTCGTAATTTTGATTTTACTCAAATTTACGTAATGGGAAGATGATTTTCCCTTGTAATTAAATAGATAGATAGGCCTAGCTCACATAATAGTCAAACGGGTTTCTATATATGATGTATCATGTTTGAAAGACTTGAGTTTGATGGTCCAAGCTTGATTTTTTGGCATGAAATGTATTAGTCTACCATGCCAAAAATATTAGAAGATTAAGTAATTTGTGCCTTCTGTAATAAGAGGTAAATAATCTCACATAGACAGGTTGAGAAGAATTACAAATTAAGGTTACTCTATAAATTTATAACTTCTGTATTTCTTTGCAGCTAGTCTATGTGGGATATTTATTTCCCTCATATCTAACACATTTGACCTTGAAAGATGCACAAGAAGAAATAATGCTAAGTTTTGAACACAACCATGCACTTGAGTATATGAATGCACTTGGTATTAATACAGTATGAATTACCAATTTTCTCCTACGTGACTTTACAGTTTACCCTTCATATTTCGTAGCTTGCTGTTTTCAAAAAAAATAAAAAATTTCGTAGCTTGCTTAATTTTATGAAAACTAATTTCCTGACCCGCTTTGGACACTGAACCAAGATAGGTGCATTGAGTGAGTGGGTGCGTGCGGCACCGCACGACTCTCTGAAAGTGCGTATCTCAAGGTACATACCCACTTGATGCTTAAAGTGGATAAGCGTAACAAAGTCTTGCTTTTATTTTATTTTCTTAGAACTTGATTAATTAATAAGGTTACATGTCAAAGCATCTTTAGTGAGATGGTAAATAAATCACTTGCCGAAAGTAAGATTTCGGAAGAAAATTAATAAGATCACATTTTTTATATTTTAATTAGTTTTCTATGTTTAAAATGAAGTTGTATGTGACCAAAAAAAGTTGAATATATGTAGTCCAATTTCTTAATTTATTTTTATTTTTACGTGCCAGATTAGTATTTTTGGTATATGTAGATATATAGATGTGCATTTAATATATACACCGAGAATAATCATTGACGTTACGGGTGATCAGATTTGAAGAGTATAGTAGAATAAGAAATCAGGGTTTTTTTTTTTTTTTTTTTTAAGGCCAGAAATCAGAGTTTGCTATAACAAAAAAGGCTGTGTGTCACTGTCACGTTCATGTGATTGGGCTTGGGCAATAACCTTTAAAACGTACCCACATTTTTTTTTTTGGTCAAATAAAGCTCCACATTTAATTTCTTTGTTTTCTTGTCCTATAAAAGGTAATGGTTTGTGAATATTTCTTTATCAGAACTTATAGTTTTCTGAAATTTATGAGAAGTTCGGGAATGTTTTCGTGTTCGGGAATATTTCAAATGCCTTTTTTAACAATTGAGAAAGCTACATATTTCCCTCCCTTTCTATGAAATTTTTTGAATAGTTAAGCATTTTTTTTTGAATAGTTAATCATTGTGAAGCCAGAAGCGATTCCAACTCAACTGAAATGCAGTACACAGACCATAACAGTGACCTATAATATTTTTATTTTTATTTTTTTTATTATTTTATTTTTCAGGTGGTATCTGACACCAACCACACCGACTAACCCTTCCAAAAAGATCTATAATTTATAATTTAACTTACGTATCAATTCCGACTCGAACTTTTAACAAAAAAAAAAAAAAATCAGACTCGAACTGTAATCTCCTCTATAGTTGGATCGTAATCTCCTCTATAGTTGGTTAGCCATTAACTATCATATATAGCTTTCATGCTATTACCTTATTTATTTTAAAATTAATAATCATGTTTAGGGAGCGACTAAACGGATCTCACTTTTTGCTTAGAGGACTTCATTACTCTTCATATCCCACTTTTTTTTTGACTTCAGTGGGAATAGAACCACGATCTCCCGAGGTCTTGCCTTTATGACAAGTGATGTCTTTACCATTTCACCTGAGAGGCTTTGACCGAGAAAATCGAGAAAAATGAGAGAATTGAGGGGGTGTTGGGGTGAGGGTATTCTTTCGATTTAGAAAAAAATTGGGTATTTAAACTAAAAAAAAGGGAACAAGAAGTAATGGGGTTGGTTTAGCCATTGTCTTATGTTTATTGTATATTTTCGCATATATATTTGGGTAGTTGAAATAAACTAATATAGTTTACCAAAAAAATAAATTAATATAGTTCTTGTTATAAATATAATGGAGGATGTGGACGACTCTTCCTATTCGACCTTTTATATTCCACCACTATGTGTGAGTGGTTGTAATACACATTTAATTATGCAATTTATTCTTGTGAGTGTAACTTATGATATTTGGCATTCTTGTAATGACCTATATAAAGGGTCCTATCTATGTAATGATACACACTATATTGGAATGAAAGTTCTCTATTTCTCCCCTATTTCTTCTATTGTTCAATTTCTAGTTCTTTACTTTACTTTCATAGCTTTGTTCAAAGTAATTTCACAACACGTTATCAATACGATGTTGCTCTCAGCTAGGGGTGCACATGGATTGTACTAATCCGCAGATCCGGTCAAATTCAGACCAATTATCACTAATTGGATCAATTTTTTGATCCATTGGATTGGACTGGATTGAAAAATCACTAATCCAATTGGACTGGATTAGATTACGGATTCTACATTAAAAAACTGCGAATCCAATATGATCCAGTTCGTTTAGCACATCAACACATATACATATATGATCGTACGTACTTTAGTACCTTAAATAGCATCAACTTAAACTGTTAACTCTAAACTATAACATCTAAAAGATTATGCTTGTTCTTTAACTCTTTTGTTATGCTTTTAACTTTTTTTTGTGGGTTGCATATACGTGCACTTTTTTTGTGCTTTTGTGAGGGTGTATGGTGAAGATTTGTATATGACATATTTGTTTATGTAAGAACTTGTGTAGGAACTTGAATGTCATTGTGATGACAAGTTTATGAGAAATATGCTATATATAGATTTGTGAAATGTATGTTGTAAATTTTTCATTCATGAGATGTATAATTCTTGCGATTCATTTGATTAAGTCTAATTTCATGAATCTTTAGATAGAAAAACGTCAATCCGTGGAACTTGATCCAATTCGATCCGTATTTTGCAAATTAGATTGAGTTGGATTGATGAATTATTTGGCCTGAATTGGACTGTATTTTTTCAATCCGTAATAATTGGATTAGATTACGGATTGACCCTAATTGGACTGGATCCAATCTGTGTGCACCCCTACTCTCAACAAGAAGGAGGTTCGATCAAAGATCAAGATCAAGATCAAGAAGGCTTTGTAAGAATATAAAAGATTTGAAGGAATAATTTTAATTCGAATTAGTATTGGATTACTTGTGCATCAATATTTCATGTTTGTTACTTGTGCATTTTGGAAGGTTGCATGTTTGTGTGACAAATGTATATATTGATAACACAAGCCCTTTGGTTGCACCCCTCAAAATTTTTGGTCACTGATATCATTAAAAAAATCATAGCTTTGCAACTACCATATAGTATTGTTGTCAAAACTTGGCTGTTATATTCATATATAAAATAATTTATCCATCTAATAGCTAGCATCTATGTATGTTAGACAACTACTGAAATATTCTATTTATATTCTGTGTGACAATGAATTATCAAATAAGATTGGCGAGAACGTTTATGCATTGCCATGAAAAGTCACACTACAAGAACTTTTAATTGCTTAATTTATGACTTATCTTAGAGCATGCATCATTCATCGAGGATATATTACTCTCCTTTGAGAAAGGTATAATATGAATTTAGTTTTTATTTAATTTATTTATTCATTTTGTTATACATAAATGATTCATATCATTTTATTATATTATTATGGTTAAACAATACTTGGGTTTTTTAACCGTTTCCATCGATGAATAATATTCATGGCCAATATATATTTAATTTGTTTTTACATAATATATAATTGCATGTTGCATGTGATTTAGGTATATTGGCTGTTCACTTGCTTACATATGTTAAGCGTTATTAACATTCATAATTACTTAAATCTCTCCTATGATCATAAGCACCAAACCCCACTGCTACTATTAATCTTATCAGATTTATTTAAGTTATATATCAAATGTGTGGTTAGCACAACTTTCTTTTATTAAGAAACTTTCATGCTTGTGTCTATTAATCTCACTTTTATTAAATAATATAGAAATAAAAAATCAATAAGTGACAAATAGTTTTTCTCATAAAATTATTAACAGTTAATTATGTTCTATACTTGATTTTTATAATACAAATAATGCAATAAGTTTGAGTAGATAGTGGGTAAGCTTTGTTCCTGATAAGTTAAACATTGAAAGAGAGATGAGTTATCCCGTTTAAGGAGGCATGATTGTTAAGTAGATTCCATCTCGTCACCCAACCTGGAGGTTGTCCCACCAACTCATACAAGTAGTGTATTTTTTTGTATAAAATAATCAAGTTGTGAATATATATATATATATATATATATTTTGGTAGGATGTGAATATATATATTCAATCATATATATGTATTTTTACATTAAAAAAGGGAAAAACTATTTACGTCATTTTTTTCAAAGATATTATACTTGATTGAATTTGTTGCCATAATATTATTGACAAAAAATTATTTGTCAAGGCAACTAGATGCAGAAATTATAAAACATCTATGCAAGGCTATGCGCATAACACTAATATTTATTCGCTGAATATCTCTATACAGATTTGAAAAGTGAATATTTCACTTTATATTATCCTTTCACCTTATGGAGTTATGAATATAAACACCAAAAATTGGTGATACTCCGAAAAAGCTCAAAATGAGCGGCTGGGTCTCAAGCTACAAAATTTATATCAGTCAAATATCGTTTATTATTCTACAATTTTAATTACCTCTATGTTGAGGCTTCGCAGAATTATGACTGATGAGACAGTAAAAGGCCACGTGGCTCGCCTCGATTCATTATTGCAACAAAATATCGAACATGTACGTCAATTCAATATATATATTATGAATTGATTTCTTGCCTGTCTCATGGTAGCTGAGTAAAATAATGAGATATTATTTATATCACTCTCGTCCAATTGGTCAAGCTTCATGAAACACATGTTGCATTTATAAAATGACCATGGTCGCAACTATATAATTATGGACGTGGAAAAGTGAAGGGATTCGGTAAATGTCTTAATAATAATTTCACTCAAAGTGGAATAAAAGTGGTGCAACATATGAAATATGAAAGGCGAAATTCACTACAAAAAAACAGCAAATCAGAAACGGAAATTTCCGTCTCTGATTTGCAAAAATTCCGTCTCTAATTGCAATCAGAAACGGAACAGAGACGGAATCAATTCTGTCTCTAAAAACGTCGTCGCTGATTCGATCAGAAACGGAAAATTGATTCCGTTTCTGATTAGAGACAGAATAAAGACGGAATAATTCCGTTTCTGATTAGAGACAGATTTAGCGATAGAAATTAGAAACGGAACAGAGACGGAACATAAATGGAATTTCTCCGAAAATGGTGCGTTTGTAATTGCAATCCGTCTCTGATTCCGTTGCTAATCACAAACGGAATCAGAGACGGCAATAAGAATTCCGTCTCTTATTCCGTTTCTGATCAGAAACGGAATCAGAGACGGAATCATCAGAGACGGATAATTCCGTTTCTGATTCCGTCTCTGATTAGCAACGGAATTAGAGACGGAATTCTTATTTCCGTCTCGATTCCGTTTGTGATTTATGCATATATTACGGAAAATTAGAGACGGAATAGCAACGGAATGTTTGAATTCGTCGCTAATCCGTCTCTAATTTTTCTGTTCATTTTATTTTCAAACATAAACATAATCCAATTGGTTTTCCAACCTATAACTTGAAATTACAACCATGGGATCTACTCCATCGCTTTGCACCCCCTCCAACAACTTTTTGGGGGTGCTAACATCCTACAAAAAAACCAAATTTAACATTCATACATCGACAATATATATCAACAAATATTCAAAAGAGAAAAAAATGTAAAAATAAAAATTTGAAAAAGATTTATATATCCATGAGAAAATTGTCTTGTATTACAAAAGCTCCAAAGTTGTAAGTATTCACAAAAACCACCAATCCTATTGTTCAACAACCAAAAAAAAAAAGAAAACTTACAATCCTATAAATATGCACATAATAACTATAACGCACTTTGAAGCACTTCCGATTCTCCATCTCGAGGACAACAACCAAGTGATAATGCATATTCACGGGGTTCCTTTTGAGCAGATCTGAACCACATAGAGAGCTAAATAGCGCCTAGGAACAGATCCGCTCCAACGTCACGGTAAAAGCAATACACCACACAACATCAAGAGCTTTCAAGGAAGTAAAAATATATAGGAAAAGAGAGAGAGAGAAATTTGGAAAGTATATGGGGTTCCAATCGTCCGAATCGAAATATGGACGAGCCTACCTCAAATTTTTAGTCTTCTTTCAGTCCACGATAACATCCATAAATGAAATAATCTCCATAAAGAAGTATGGGAATCTAGTATGGTTGGATGTTTAGTGGCCCTTAAAAAATGTCCATTGCTTGTTATCACACTTATGCGAGTGAATGATGGATTAAGATACCCAAAAGGAATGCAAGCAATATATGGCACAATATGAATTAAGAAAAGTACGAGAGAAGAAGAAGAGATAGAATTGCATCAAGTCACAGCACAAAATCCTTACTTTCAGTAACTAATGGGCTTATTTTCATTTTATTAAATATGAGATGGCCATTGATGTGTTCTATTTGCTTAAATTTTGGGAATTACAAAGGAAGAAATGCAAGAAAATACCCATCATGGCATATCAATAAGATCTATAGGTATATTTAGATGTGAATTTGAAGCATCTAACGTGTATCAACTATCACCTGCATGGTGTCGAAATTTCAATACCTTTGAAGCACTAAGTTACTTTTATCAAATGCAATCCATACACCCAACAACCATGAATATTGACGTACCTCATTAATTTCTGAACTAGCTGTTCCGTATAGTACAAGTGCATCATCTATGACAATTTTGGGGAGACCCAATCTGTTGGAAATTATGGTGTGCTTTCTACTTTTCTAGTATAAATACATAGGATCAAAGTATGTATCAATAAGGATATAAATGTAAGTTGTTTATGCTCTTGTGGAACAAATGATTAATTAATTTAAAACTGGAGACAACTAATTACACTTGAAAAATAGATCCATAAACAATTTCAAATACTCTGATAAACAGGATTGTCATGATCAATTCTTCAAAGTACGGCGAATTCCAAAAGCAAAAGGTTTTCATAAGCATGAGGTGCAGTTACAGAAAAATGAACAAAAGGTTCTTATATTTCAAATACTTCCAATAACATCCTATCTGCTGATCTATGACTGAAAATATTTATGATTGAGAATATGCATGAGCAGAAGTCAAATATCAGTGTTGCCCCGAAGTAGAAAGAAATCTCACTAACAATGGCAACTGAGTATCGATTATCATCCAGATTCATAAGAGTATGCAAAACAGTCATCCAGATTGTTTAAGTTGTTTCAGTTCACCAAAAAAGTATATTAGCAACAATCATGATTGAGAAAATTAGCTTACTTCAGTTACTCCCAGAACCTTGCACTATTTTATTTGTAAATAGATATGGGTTGAATGATTGCCTTGATTGAATTCTCAGCATGTTTTCTTCTCCCAAATATTCTGCAAATATTCTGTAGATATAGTATATTTTTCTTTACATAAGAATTTTTCTAGCAACGACGGAAAAGGTCAAAAAAGTAAAATCCATGATAGATTATGGAATATCAATCTAAATATGCACAAAAAAAAATGTCAATCATAAAGTAATGCGAAGAATTCTTTGAAGTTATCTACAAAAAGCAAACGTTTAATCTAAGAATTTACACAAGCAACAAGTAAAATACCTATGTATCACCAAGTCGCTCATCTCGGAAGCCACGCTTACGTCTCACGCTCAACATTGTCCCCTTGTTGTGGTGGATCGACCAGGATCTATTTGCGACGGCTATTCTTTGGTCATGAGTTGGCGGTGGTGGTGGTGGTGGCGGTGGTGGTGGTTGTTCTTTGAGATAGGCCTGCTCCGTCCATGTTCATCCCGAGATTCTTGCATGAACTCCATAACCTTTCGTAGTTGCTCTGCAACGACATTGAACTCTCGCACGCGGCACCATATCGGCATCTCGGACGTGCTAGCACCAGGATCTCGCATATCTCCTCTTCTTTCTCCCTAAAGACCCGAGACCGTAGACACGTCCTTTGGGACACTCACCCGCCACATTGAGGTACACCGCCTCATCATCCACCGATTGGTCCGGTGTAGCCTGGGTGAGCTCCTGACATCTCCTCTGGAGCCTATCCTGCAGATATCAACAACAAACAAAATACATGATATGGTTTAAAGTAAACTTAATACTATTTTACATTTCATTTCTATACTTACATAGAACCGCTCTGATCTAGTATCGATGAATGTCATCCTGTCGTGATTTACGGTGTGGAGATGCAAATACAATTCATTCACCGTCGGTGGCGTCTCGGATGAATCATTCTGCGTACAGGACCAAGCATAGTGAACAAGTGTATAAATGTAAAAAATAACCAAGAGGTTAAAAAAACTTACCAATCTTTCTTGGGTAGTCACAAAAGACACGGAACCACCACTGTGCTTCGAGGGTCCAGTCCCAGGGCCTTCGACCTCAGTGTTCCTATTCGCTGTCGCTTGACTAGACCTGGCAAGGAAGTCCTCGCTCTCCCAGTACTCCAAGTATCTCCTCCATGCCTCATCTATAACATACACTGGTTGCACACGATTCTTCTTTAACTTGTGCATCAATGCGGTGTACCTTATGCCTGCAAGCCTGTCGTACGCCGCTCGAATGAGATCCTCGGGACTCGTGTCATCCCATCTAAAAAATACCTACAAATTGGCGATTGCTATTGTTACGAGACATTGAGGAAATAGTATAAATCATAAGACATTTAGTAGTCGTGTTTACCTTCCATTGGCGCCAGTATTGGTCTTTATGATGAGGCGATACCGACTTCCAACAATACCCTTCAGGAATCATCCATCTTTTGAAAACTTTTGTCATCCTCCGTGCACAAAAATGCGAAGGATGCAACTCCCTGTGTTTCATGAACATGCATAACATCTTAACTACTTCTTCAATAATTTACATCCATATTTAAAACGACATATATGAGTCAAATACAAACTTACGTATCATTGGCAATCAGTCTGATAGGGATCTCATGTACGTCAGGGGGCTCCATCCCTATCCTCTGAGGTGCCCGCGGAGGGCCTGTCACCTCCAACCTTGCTCTTACGTCGTATTGTGGGGATGCTGCCGGTGATGCTGTGTCTGGGGGTGCAGGCCTCGTGGGTAAAGGAGTCCTTGATGTCAACGATGGTGACTGGAACTGCATATTTGGTATAGTCCTTGATGACGACGATGATGGTACGACGACGACGCCGACGGTATGGAAGGCGAAGGTGACGTTGCGGCTGTCTCGTGATCGAGAGAACGAGAAGTCGGAATCGATAATGCAGAATCGACCCACGACCTCGACCGCCACGACCTCTATGGACCCCTCGTGTGGCACGACCATGAGGCCTAGTCGGTATTTCGCCTCCGAGGTCGGTCTTTGCACCTCTTCCGCTGGACGATGTCCTCCTAATGGGAAACCTCGACGTGGTGGATGACCACCTCCCGCCATGAAACCTAACAAAATAGCAATAAAATTTCGAGAGAAGGAGGGCATACAAAAACTAGAAATTAAGTCTAAATGATTGGAATTAATAACACAGGATCCATGCTGATAAAAGTAACTAAATGATTGGACGTTGACATAACATATACATACATTATTCGCTATCATCCGTTTTAAATTCACTCTCATGATTAGAAGTTGATGATTCTTCTTCTGAATCATCTCCACTATATACTTCTTCACTTAGACCCGCTTCAACAATGAATCGAGTCTCATTCGGATCATCCAGATTGTTGATATCGACGATTGCATCGTCGACTACGCACGTGGTGGCCATCCCATCTTGGAATGCAATCTCTGCCGAGCCCTGGTCATTATCGTCTTTTCTAGTTTCCTCGTCAGGGAATTTTGGTTGACAACAACAAACTGCTAGCCATTCTTGTCGGTCGTTCCTCATAGAAGGGTACGAAAGGTAGTACACTTGTGTGACTTGCATTGCTAGTACAAATGGCTCGTAGTTGTTGTGGCGGCCCCAATTTCCACATTGGTCCGCCACGGGAGGCCACGCGGGCCCACAACTGTCCACGTCACCACCAGTTGTGTCCCACGCCCAATTATCCATCATTAACCAATTCTTATTAAATTTGATTCAGTTAATATCATATAACCTCAAAATTAACAGCGGAAGCTTAAATAAACAATATAAAAATTCATCTTGTGTTTTATTAGCAAAATGCCTAAGTGGAAACCATACCCAAATATACATCATATACATCTCATCTGATCCTCAAAATGTCAAAATGTACAACCTATCTCTCTCAAGCCCAAAACCCGACATAAAACGAATAAATATAAAATACGTACGAGGGGGGCTAAAACTGTCAATCGATGTACTCTTCAAGCTTGCCCTTTCCCCGGCTCGTACTAGGGTCTGCACTCACCATCACAAAAAGACAGATGACGAGTCCAGAGTGAGTAATCCCAAGGAAATTCACCAAGTAATTACGGAAATAAAAGTACCTGGAATTGAAAATACTATAATTTAAACATGCGGAATAAAAGAAATACAGACAACTGTAAAAGGGAACATCGCATGCATAAATATAGTGATGAAACAAAGTACGTGCACATAAAAATCAGACCAAGTCATACTTCGGGTTTTCTCCCCAGGCACCAACCGTAAACACACCAATGGGTTGGCCCTAACCCTCTAGGTGGCCGGCGTAGACCCACGGCGCACCTGCACAAGCCTACCATACCCGGGTAGCCTATTCACCGGTATATGCCTAGACAAGTGCTATGACTTAGTGGACCCTATGGCCGTAACGAATAAGCACCAGGTGGGGAGTGATCTCAACACCGTAAAGACACCAGGTAGGAGTACCCTCAACTACCGTAAAGTCACCAGGTGAGAGTTCTCAACCACCGTAAAGCAATAATGAAGCGAAGTAGAGAATAAATGGAACAGAATTCAAATAAATCAAACAGTAAATACTTAAAGTGAAGTTCAATTGGGATACTACACACCTCAATTCGCACTCCTCGTCCCACAAGTTAATTTCCCCGGCTCGATTTCTTCAATCCCCGATAATACTCCCGGTCCGATTCCCGACTAAACCCCCGGCTCCAATTACTATTTCGAGACTCCTGGAATTCATTTATGAGGGTTAATTATCCATTAATAGGTTTATAATGTTGTTTAGACTCATTTCCTCATTTTCCAATTTTTCACATTCCAGTGAACTATTAGCGCGCTAATCAGATGAATTAGCGCGCTAATTCATCTGAGTCACTGTTCATCGTTTTCCATAGGGTAATTAGCGCGCTAGGTCCTCCTATTAGCGCGCTAATAGCGCTCTGTCCAGATTTTTACAGTTCAAAAATTCTGAACTCCAATCACCTCATACACCATTCATTTGGTTCCAATACCTCAAAAATTTATCATTCACCTCAGAAATACCATTTAAACACAAAATTATCAAGTTTAAACATCAAAATCCAATAATCATCAAGCATCACATTTCTAAACCCATTTTTAGAAATCCATCAAATTTCTTCCAAATTGCTCAAAAACCACAACCATTTCATGCCATTTTCATTCACAACAACCCAAGTGTATAATCTCTCAATAAATTCGAATTTTACAAATTCAAACCCACTCAAAGAATCTCATAAAAATGCAAGTTTGTTGTATCCGTACCTTAGATTCTTGTGGTAGGAAGCCACAAATCACCCACTACACACCTTGATGATGTTGTTCTTCTTCTTCTCTTCTCCCCCACCGATTTCTCTCTTCTCCTCTTCCACTCTCCTCAAAACCACCCTTCCTCTCCTTTTGATCGGTCAACCATACACAAAACACATATATACTTGGCATTTGATCAAATGTGTGCACGAATCTCGAGGAGTATCCAAGGGTTCCTGATCACCCTGTGTCACTCCAACTCACTAACACCTAATCATGACATTTGACACATCAATTCTCTCCATTGTGCATCTCAAGAACCATCCAACTGTGGTTATTTAATCCAGCTCAACTATAAGACTTATTGATTTCCAATTGATTTAGCTCATAACAATTCCTATTTTATTCAATAAATTTCCAAAATTTATGGGTAAGCTCACCTTAGTTTCCTCGACTACCCGGCACCTCGTGCCTCGTGTCCCGTGTCCGCACGCACCCCGAGGTCACTCCTCACTCGTCAATCAACTACATTAGCACACCCACATTGTAATGAAATTTACTAATTGTACATTTTCATCACAATTTACCACAACAAGCATACAAAACGGACTGTATACCTAATTCGAGTGCATTACATCCTCGCTGTGGGTCCCTCGGCTGTCTTCGCTGGCATCCACATCTGCAATGACGTCATAATTAACGGCAATTTAAATTGGGCCGTTACAGTTGTTATATCGTCGACTTCGATGAACCTCTACCAATTGAAGTGTTGGGTGAGTCCTCACACCATGATTCGGTGTAGGGTCATACCATTCACACTTAAACAAGACCACACGCTTGAGGCCGGTATACTCAATCTCCACAACCTCTTGCAGTACTCCATAATAGTTATGGGAAACATCGGCGTAGTTTGAACCCTTCACCAAAACACCGCTGCTCTGCGTCGATCTATTAACGTCATATGTTGCGGAGTGGAACTTATACCCATTAACAAGGTAACCAGGGTAGACAGTACATGATCGAGTAGGACCAACAGAAAGATCAACAAGCGACTCGTCAACTATAGAATTCCGAGCCTATTCAAAAAAAATTAGAAATGCAATATGACACATTACTTATGGAAGAAATTTATGAATCTATAACGTACAAAAGTAATGACCTTACGTATGTTTGAAACCAAATGGGGAAGTTGTGCTCTAGACTACTATCAACTTCCGACTCCCCCATTGCTTGAGTGATTTCATCGATGAATATCCTAGAAGAAACGAACATGTAAGTAGGTTGTCTTAGTAAAATATGAACAATGAATGTACTTGCAATATTGAATGAAAGTGACGGATGTCTTGGACGTAAGGAGCGATCTCGGACAATTAAGCAAGTATGTACGAATGAGCGGCATTAAACTCTGCTCTGTTAAGTACCGCTCCTTCGACTTGCTTATGGGTCGACCGGGATAAGTGAAAATTGAGAAATTGCCGACAAAATGCGGTGTGGGCCCGATATCGCCATCGTCGTTACGTTGCACTTTGTCATGCAATGTAAAGACGTGATCTTCAAAGTAGTAAGAACAAAAGGATGTGACCTCTTCGACCAAATAAGCATTACACATGGAGCCCTCTACCTTCGCTTTGTTCCGCACATTGTTCTTCAAATGTTTAAGGTACCTGTATGAATGTTATAGGAAGTGTTGATTTAAAACTTATTGAATGGGAAAATAATTTCAAGGGCTCAAGACAAGCGGTACCTCTCAAATGGATACATCCATCGAAATTGAACGGGACCGCCGGACGGGCCTCGTAGGCCAAGTGGATTGGTAGGTGTTCCATAGAGTCGAATAAGCTTGGAGGGAATATTTTCTCCAACTTGCAAATGATTTTTGGTATTTCAGACTCTAAGACCTCCATATCTTTGAGACTGACACATTTCGCAGTTAGGGATCGGAAAAAAAGGCTTAATTCGTTAATTGCAACCCAAACCGGGTTTGGGAGGAGTTCTCTGAATGCAATTGGTATCAACCGTTGCATGAAAATATGACAATCATGGCTCTTCATGCCGAAAATTCGCAGTTTCTTTGGATCCACACATCGACCAAGATTCGAAGCGTAACCATCAGGACCCACTCGCACAATTTTTGTTTTTTTGATGTATCAAGAGCATAGCATCCAAGGATGTAAGTATTTGTCGCCGAATCAATGTGTAGAGAATGTCGGTGACAATATTCACAAATATCTTGTCTCGCTTTCGCATTGTCCTTACTCTTGCCTGGTACACACATAATAGTGTTGAATATGTTGTCAAAAACATTTTCTCAATGTGCATGACATCTAAGTTGTGGCGAATCAAGTTTGTCTTCCAATACGGCAAGTCCCAGAATATGCTTTTCTTCCTCCATCCCGAATTCTTAGCTATCCGCCCATTCACAGAATCAGCTCCGATTTCTGTCACTTTCATCAAGCCTAACGATTCAATTTCTGCCAAAATTTCTTCACCAGAACGCAAAGCGGGCGGATCATCATTTATGACCATTTTGCCTCTAATGAAATTTTTTTTGTCTTTCCTTAATGGTGATGACTTCGCCAAGAAACGACGGTGACAGTCGAACCACGATGTCTTACCACCATTTCGCAATTGAAATGCATTTGTATCATCCATACAATATGGACAAGCGTACTTACCATGTGTGCTCCAATAGGACAACATGCTATATGCGAGGAAATCACTAACGAGTCCATAAAAGGGCAACTCGCATGAGAAAATTTGTCTTTGTGGAAACGTCGTATGTAATCACACCATTGTTCCATAAATCTTGCAACTCTTTCACAAGCGGCTGAAGGAACACGTCGATTTTCTGCTTTGGGCTGGTCGGTCCAGGAACGATAACCGTTAAGAACATAAACTCAGATTTCATGCACATCGACGGTGGAAGGTTGTAAGGAGTCAAAATCACGGGCCACGAAGAGTACGATTTCCCTGAAAGCCCAAATACTTGAAAACCATCAGTGCACAATCCTAAACGAACATTCCGAACCTCGGCGGCGAAGTCTCTATTGACGTCATTAAAATGTCTCCAAGCAATCGAATCAGAACAGTGTTGCATAACATCTTCTGGCGAGTAATGATCTCCATGCCATCGCATATGTTTTGCCGTTGACTCAGACGCATACAGTTGTTGCAACCGAGGGCCCAAAGGGAAGTAGTACATTTTTTTGCAAGGGCGGTTTTTTGTGTTCCGACCACGACCTCGTCGATGTGCAATGTAGCGTGATTTCCCACAAAATTTACATGACGTCAACTCAGAGTCTACTCCCCAATAAATCATACATTGGTCCTCACAACAATCTATTTTCTCAACAGGTAGACCTAGACCTCGCATTAGTCTTTTAGTGGCATAAAAATTTTCAACCAATGAATTGTCATTTGGCAAACAATCCTTCATGAGTTTAATGATTTCATTATACCCTCGTTCAGATATATGATGTTCCGACTTGATCGCAAGTAATCTTGCCATTGCGGACAACGTTGTCATGGTTTCGCAACCCGGCCACAATTGTTCCCTACTTGCATCAATCATGTCATATAGTTGGCGTGTTTGGGGGTTTGGTGATTCTTCCACGTGATTCCAATTGAAACTTGGACCTGCCACGTTGTGTAGCATCTCGCGGTAAGTTGTCGGATCGTATCCTCCCACATCCAGCATCATCAATATGGCTATCTATTTGGTAAAAGTTTTGCGGGCCTTCATCCCCGTTCTCACCATGTTCGTACCAACAGTGATATCCCGGAACAAATCCATACCTACATATGTGGTACTCAACCGTTTCGACGTCCAGGTACGGTACAAGTCGACATTTCTTAAAATTGCACGGACATCTAATCTTCCTTTCACTTTGGTATGTAGGACAATGTTGTTTGGCAAATGATATGAATTCTTTAACCTTCGCCGCGAATTCAATTCGAACGTAACCGTTGTCGAGCAGTTGTACATCCAGTCTCGACTTGTAGACGACATTCTATTGAAGTGTTGTGCAATTAAATTAGTTAACTAGTTTCTTCCTTTCACTTTGGTACATGACAACTTGTGTGTCCAACTAAACAATTTATAAATAATACCGATATAAAGAAGCCTTATTCAACATGTTTGACACATGTAATGTGACGACCTTAATTCCAAGATATCACTTATGATATCTGAATAGTTATACACATCAAGATATCATAAAATAGCAAGGGAGACACACTTGGTGCCATTGGCCCTACTTTACAAGGTACTAATTGAAATTATCCAACGTTATATCAATTCCACCGGCATTTAAACGATAAGGAGTTTAAAAGGGAAGCGCTAAAAAATCTTAGTGAAGAACTACCATAATGGATCCCAAATTAAACTTCAATCACTACTAAAATGAATCGAAGCATATAAACTAGCATGGGAGGATTGATAATAGTTCAAACCTCACTTACTTCGTTTGCCGCATTATTTTGACTTGTAGAGATATCTAGGATCAAAGTGTTTTTCTAAGACTTATTTCCTCAAGTGAAAATACTTAAGTGATTAACTTCTTTACAATGACTACTTCTTAAGTACCTCAGTTGTTGATCTAAAAATAAATAAATAAATGGTTATAACATAAGAGATCTTTATTCCATGCGTAGGTTTTAATACTATTTATCTATTTAGTTTTTTTGTAATAAACAGGGGTCTTCATATGGGTTTGGGTTATCACTTGTCACAGGGTCAACATTTCAACTTGCTCAATAAGTTTAGATTCACCTAACTGTCAACAATCCGTATAATATTTAATAACGAAACGTAGGAGCAATATCAACAAATTAATGCTAACATGATATTATAAAACATATAATCAATATAATGAACCACCCATGTATTACAAAACTATTGACCAAGAAACACAAAAGAACGGACACCCATAGAGAAACATTGTGAGAGGCTTAATTAAACTATTATAAAACTATTGGCCTTGCTAAAGACTTAAGCATGGAAGGCTTAATTAAACTAACAATTAGAAGAGCAAGTAGAGAAGGAAACAAAAGAGAAGAGAGTTAGAGATAATGTAGAGATTGTATTTCAAGAATTTTTATATTGTGTACAAGAGAATGAACTCCATTTATATGCCCTTGATCATGATGATCATATGTACTTTGAACAAAGATTACAAGCTACAATTGGTGGACAAGGTAAATAGAAGAGTACACAAAGTGGAACAAGTAACAATCACAGATCATTGTAAAAGCAACAATCACAGATCATTGTAAAAACAACTTGTGTATAATAAACTTGCAAAAAACAACTACATACATGAAACAATAAATTCTCACGCCCGAGTAAAAATCACAGATCATTGTAAAAGCAAACAAAACATGTCACTGCCAATTAACCAAAAACAATGTTTCGAGAGGAAAGAGGGAGAACTCACCAATGAAACACAGCGAGGCCCGGACTGAATGAGAGCACAATGAGAGAGCAGAGAGGTCGAAGAGGGGACTGAATGAGAGCACGATGCGAGAGCCGAGAGGAGCAGAGGCGCAGACTGAAAATGTGCAAGACTGGCTCTATGACTAGAGCAGGGCAGTGCTACCAGGGAGCAATGGAGTGAGAGGACGACTTGTTGGGGGTTGGGGATTTGGGGAGCGGTGACTGGAGAGAGACGGAGAGACCAGAGAGAGACACCACTATAACTGGTTGAGCAACAGACGGAGAGACCAGAGAGAGAAAGTTGAGAGCAACGGAACAGAGACGAGAGATTTGTTGGGGGTTGGAGATTTGGGGGCCGGTGGACCAGAAGAGACGAAGAGACCGAGTCTGCAGAGGAGAGACGAGATAGAGAGAGAGACGACGAAGACGAGGTTTTCTCGCGGTGGGAGTTAGGGCTTTCGGTGGTGGGGAGGACGAGGAGGGGTATTAGAGGGGGTAAAGGGGAAATCTCGAGATTTGTTGCACAAATCTCTAGATTTAATGAACGGGTAGAACAAAATAAAGTTTTGGTGGGAATGTTCGCGCCATTTTTTAGAGACGGAATTTAATTCCGTCTCTAATTCCGTCTCAATTCCGTCTCAATTCCATCTCAATTCCGTCTCTGAAGTTTTCGTCTCAATTCTGTCTCTAAATTTTTTTTTTTTAGAAATGGAACTTAATTCCGTTTCTAATTCCGTTTCTGATTTGCTGTTTTTTTGTAGTGATTATCGACAATTAGCATGCTCAAAAGTGTGATAAACTATGTCACATATGAAAGGACATTATATTAGGTCACACTGATTATCTATTGTCATATATGCTCAATATATATATATATATATATATATATATATATATATATATATATATGCCCAAATATTTTGGTGACCTTTACCATGCTAATCAAAGGTAAAATTATGAATTTAATTTATAGCTTATTAAAATCAACACATTGAGAAGTGTTCAAATCATGAGCTAAATAAAGGCGAAGAATGCAGGTCTTGCTTATTTTGCTACATGCACACTATATAAGAGAATATTTCTCAAATTTGAACTTAGTTGAGACTAATCTTTAGCCCATATATGGTACAACGGTTATAATGTTGTTAGTGCCTTACCCCAGAAGAAGTTTACTCTAAATAATAGAGAATTTCTCTATATGATTATGATTTAATCTGAGAATAAAATTCCTGACTTCAACTTCTAGAATATATATAAGGCACATTAAAACGAATGATCTAATGACATTCATAATGTGGAGTGATCTTTTTTATTGTCCATAATTATCAATAATGTGAAAATATTGCAAATTCGCATGGACATCCTTTTTGGAACCACATTTTTTTATCAGTTGGTAATTATCTCAAGGCAAATTAATTGGAGATTTATATTGATTAAACTCTCCATTAATCATATTATAAAATGTCTTGGGCCCCTAATAGGAAATTCATTTATAACAAGTTTTGCTAATTGTCATTTTGATGAAGTAATTTTCCCACCATTAGGAGGAGATATAAGCCAATTAAAAAGGAATGGGGTGAAATTGCTTGTAACACATCAAATTTGTTGCATTATGATAAATGTATAAATTAATATGAACTTGAAGTTCAAAAGATCATTCATTAGTAGCAAATTATGAAATAATTACTTGATGCAATTACTAATATAAAAGAGTAACAAAATGGTATGTTCCAACTGCATTAAAGGTTCATGTATCAAATGATGTCTATGTGCAACAAAATGCTTAAGGTATAAAAAACTAGATATTGTATTTTTAAATTACTTGCAATTATTTGTTGCAATGTAATATAAGATGTCTCACCTATGTGGACATGGGGAGAATCAGAAGGAGTTGTTGATTTGTAACGACTCGAAAATTTATATTGTTTTCTGTGTGATGACGTGTATTATCGGTGTATACTCGTGTCTGTGTGACAGGACGGTGACGTCGAGTTACGAGTGGAGTTCACCTTGAAGAACGTGACCAACGGGTATCGACAGAAGAATTATGCGTACACTGGTCGGGGAAATGAACTTAGAGGACGACCGAAGAATAAAATATAATAATAAATTAATTCAAGGAATTTACGGGTCGTTAATAACGTCGTTAGCGCACGATGGTGCAGGCCGGGCGCGAGAACACTCGAAGAAACCTAATTAATAATAAAAAAGAGAATAAGGACAAGGGGAGTCACCCAAGTGTGTGCATTAAAGTGGTTGGGGTGGTGCATTTAGGGCCAACAGTTGTGTCTCGAGATGTGGGTGTGGGCCAAGATGAGGCCCACACTATAAAAGGTGGGTAAACCCCATATTTCTCTCTCATTTCTCTCTCATTCTTCTCTCTCTTCTCTCTCTCACTTGTTGTCCAAACCAGCCATCGGACTGGTATGGCCAGAGCTGCACCGGCGGTGTTGGGCGATCCGAGGTAAGATCCTTCATCTCTTCATCATTTTCTATGCGTTGGTGTGAGTTTTATCCGCGTTCGTCGCGACGAAATATGGACACCCGTCGAGATTTCTGATTCGATCGAAAACTTAACGATCAACATGAGTTTTGTGAACGTGGTAATCGATTTAGGAGAGTTTTGGATTTTTGGTGGATTTTTAACTGATTCTCATTTTGGGTTTTCTGATGAGATTTTTGGACGTTTTGGAGTATGTCGGGGATGTTTTTGGAATGGTGTCGAGTCCCCGAAGAGAAATGAACCAAATTGGCGTAAGGCGGAGCGAGTCGTGGGTGGTAAACACCCCAAAAAAATCCCACATATAGGGGCACCGTGACTAAAGCCCTATGGCGCCAAGCGCGGCGTTAGGGACAGAGAGACTCCTCTTTGTCCCTCACGACGCCCCCCATATACGACTGGGGAAGAGTCGATCTTTGCCCCATGCCGTGAAGGCACCGCACGGCACTGCCTACGACACCTGGGGCTGAGACACTCTGCCCCACGCCGTGGAGACGTCGCCGAGGTAAAACTCTCACGGCGGCGCCCAAAAACCAAAATTTTCCAAAATTTCATGGAATCTTCAGAACGAATTGGGGACTTCCCGGGTACCTAAATGGGTCCAAATAGACCCAATAACCCGGAAGTCGACCTGGAAATACATTGAACATAAATTTGAAAAATTAAAAAGGGATTTCAATTACACATGGAATAAAATGATAATACTACCAAATTGCAACGAAAATGCTTACCAGATACTTAGTGGAGAGGTAACGGGCTTACGAGGACGTTTGGTAGCGTGTGAGAGCCGTTTCGTATGGTATTTGTGAGCAAAGCCAACCAAAGTATTTAAATTATTTCAATTGTGCATTTATTTAAGCTATTATGTTTGGTGAGCAGTACTTTCATGTGAATTATATGAATTGTTGAATTCCCTTTGGTTATATCTATCCTTGGTGATTTATCGGCGTAGTTTTTGCTTCCATCCCTTGAGTTGTCCAAAGACAAGTGTGTCAAGCGTGATCCTTGCAGAATTTTGGGCTTGCGATATATTATACCGAGGTTTACGGCTAGGGATACGTAATTGGTTTTGATGATATGTACGGGATGAGAGTTCTCCACTATATGACTGGGGACTCTGCACTGGCGTAGGGGTCTTAGGGGAGATTTTGTCATCGACTTCTATCCTTTGAGGAGATTCTGTCCACGACTCAACGACTTTGATTGGTCGGTACCACTTGTACCTTTCCTTTGTAGCTCGGGACACTCAATTTTGATTGCTCATTCATTTGTTTGCAGTATATATATTCATGCATTTCCTGTATTTTCTTTCTATCTGCATGAATTGATTGCTTAATTTATGTGACATTTGAAATATTGTTAAAACTGTATTGGTGGTTTACTCTCTACATCACTGTACTCACTGTCTAGTTTGTGATGGTGGGGCAGACCGACGAGTAGATAAATGCAAGGGACTAGCGCTAGGCGATAGAAGTCGAGGACTACGAGGCGGTCTCCTTTCGCGTATTGAGTAGGTTTTTGTATTATGTATTTATTCCATTTTGAAATATGGGTTATGGGGTTATTGAGAGACCTTGGGCTTGTATGATATTATTGGTGCTCTCCTTTAATTATTATGAGGGATATGATTTACGGGTTTCCAAGATCTAGGTTGTCCTGACTTGTGTGTCTTGAAGTTTATTGATTAGTTTAGAGTTAAATTGCTTCAGTTGTATTTGATAATAACTCACTAATTGATTAACTTCACATGTAAATGCATAATAAATAGTAAAGGGTAAGGAAGACTGACTAGGCTTGCGTGACTTAGTTTGACTGGCTCGGGGGTTCACCCAGGTCTAGGCCGAGCGGTGCCTAATTCTAAGATTGTGGAATTTGTGGCCATCATAGTCGGTATCAGAATCTAAAGTTTTAAACTTGGCTATTAAGTTAAATCAGAATCCATTAAGACACAAGACAACAAAAGTTAGGACAATGGTTGAACTTAAAGTGGAACGCTATGAACCTGACTTGAGTCTTAGTTGGGAAGTGAAAAGAGTTGGGGAAATAAAAAAAAAAATCTGATTATATGAGTTATTTGATGTGTTGTATACTATAACTATCGATAGCTACAACCTGATCGAGAACCCGTTTTCGTAGTAGATAGCGATGGCCGATCGGTCGAATTTTAGTGGTGGCGGTACAGAGGATGCTCAACAGAGACTTGATGACATGTCTCAGTTGGGCACCTTACATGGCCAGCAACTCGAAGAGATTCTCCGATTATTGAGGGCACAGACTGTAACAGCCCAAATCCACATTGGACCGTCACGAGAGCCTACACGGATCCACAACCGGCCACGTGATTGCCAGCTGTGTTCCACGCCCAACTCAACCACACTTTACCTCAATATCATACAGTAAAAGTATTGAACATTGAAATGTACAACATAAGCCAATATTTAATACAAAATCTTAATGTGGAAACAAAACCAAATGGGACTATATCATATATAAAAGTCAAGATTACCTCAATATGTCACAATGTAAACATGGCTCATATACAGGGTATAGTATGTCTCACATCCCATCCTAAACAAAAACAAGATATATATATATACATGCACAAGTACAAGTGGGGTAGTCCTCAATCAGTCAGTCACAGATATTCCTCAAGCTTTCCTTTGCTCGTACCTGGATCTGCACTCAAACCATCCTAAGAAGTCAGATGGCGAGTCCAGGGTGAGTAATCCCAAGGAAATTCACCAAGTAATGACATCAATAAAATGCAAGAATCCAAAATACTATAAATAAACATGCGGAACAAAAGAATACAGACGACTACGGAAGACCATCGCATGCATATCAATAGCTAAGAAACAAAATACATAAACACTCAAAATCAGACCGAACCATACTTCGGGTTATCCACCTGGCACGACCCGCGAGTAAAACCATCCAACGGGTTGACCCTGGACCCTCTAGGTGGCCGACGTAAATCCTAAGTGCACCCACATATGCCTACCATACCCAGGTAGCACAAATTCACCGGCGTATGCATAGACTTATGCTATGGTTCAGTGGACCCTATGCCTATCACGAATGATCACCAAGTGGGGAGTAATCGCATCACCGTAAAGACACCAGGTAGGGAATAAATGACCTCTACCGTAAAGACACCAGGTGATGGTACGCTCAGCCACCGTAAAGAAAACACTATATGGGAGTAAACTTCACCATCGTAAAACAAAGAGGAATAAATTTGCGAATAAATGGACATAATGTAAATAAATAAAGCAGTAAATACTAAAGTGAAGTTCAATTAGGATACTACACACCTCAAATCGCACTCCAAACGTCGTTCCTAGCCCAACTCAATGCCCCAATGCCAGTCAAATCACCAATCGTACTACCTAAGTTCACAAAAGTTCGATAAATTACAAATATCATAAACCACAAATATTCGATTCAAAACCCCAATTCAAAATCATCGATTAAACACCTCAAATAGTCCATTTAAACCCCTAGATTACATCCCATTTGGTAAATTTTTATTAAATTTTTAGTCCTAAAACTGTCCAAGACACCGCTGTGGACGCCCCCACTTTCAACTCACACGGCGCCTTCACGGCGTCTTGGGCACCGTGAACATGCCTTCACGTTATCTCCTCACAGCATCTTAAAAAACGTCTCCCTCACATTACGCCTCTGCCCAAAACGCCACGAGCGGCGCCGTGGGTTCTAAATCCCATGGCGTACCTGACGCCACAATCCATGCTCGCTCCAACAACTCATTAAACACCCCACGAAGCCCATGAAACCGAAACCCCTCAACAACACATGTCTGAAACCCAAACTCGGCATTTTTTGACCAAAAACCCTAAAATCACTTGGAAATCAAAACAACCATAGGGACAACACCAAAACCATAACCATAACCTCAATTCCAACACAAAAACCATAGCAACACTACATAGCTGGTGTGCCCAAACCTCAACCTGAAACTAACGAGAAAACTGACAAAACACAAGCCAAAACGTAGGAAACAGAGAAATGGTTGAGAATCTTACCTCGTTTATTGATTTTTTTGAGTTTTTGAGCTCCAAATCACTACTTGAATCACTCAAAACCCTCTCACACTCTCAAATTTTCGTCCATAATGTTTGAAGAGAGAAAAGTTGTAGTGACCCCAAATTTCACATTGGTCCGCCACGAGAGGCCACGCGGGCCCACAATTGATCACATAACTGCCAGCTGTGTCCCACGTCCAATTATCCATCATCAATTAATTTCCTGTTAACTTTGATGTTTTGTGTTAATAATTACTGATTCAAGTTAACTTAGGTTCCTTTAATATCATTTAACCTCAAATTACGCAGCGAAAAATTAAATTAATAACATAAAGATTTAACATGTATTTTATGAGCATAATACCTAAGTGGAAACCATACCAAATGTACATCATATACATATCATCTGAGATCCTCAAAATATAAAAAATATGACCTACAATTTATATACAGGTCATATCTACCTCTCCCAAAACTCAGCATAAAATAAGAAAAATAAACAAACATACGAGTAGGGATAGAGCTGTCAATCTACGTAGTCCTCAAGCTTGCCTTTCCCTCGACTCATACCAGGATTTGTACTCAAGCCATCACAAAAAAAATAGATGACAAGTCCAGAGTGAGTAATCCCAAGGAAATTTACCAAGTAAATACATAAATAAAGTTACTGGAATAAAAAATACTACAAATAAACATGCGGAACAAAAGAATACAGACAACTGTAAAAGATCATTGCATGCATAAATATAGTAGGGAAGCAAAGTACGTGCACAGTTAAAATCAGACTAAGTCATATTTCGGCTATCCACCAGGTACGGCCCGTGAAAATACCTCGAACGGGTGACCCTGGACCTTCTAGGTGGTCGGCGTACATTCACGAAGCACCCATGCAAGCCTATCATACCCAGGTAGTCTATTCACCGGCGTATGTCTAGACAAGTGCTATGACTTAGTGGACTCTATGCCCCGTAACGAATAAACACCAGGTGGGGAGTGAACTCAACACCGTAAAGACACCAGGTAGGAGTAACTCAACTACCGTAAAGACACCAAGTGAGAATACTCAGCCACCGTAAAACAATAATGAAATACAGTAATAAATAAATATGACTGAATTCAAATAAATAGAACAGTAAATACTAAAGTGAAGTTCAATTGGGATACTACACACCTCAATCAGCACTCCGCATTCCGAAAACCAAACCCGACTCAGCTCCAATAACACCCGACAAATCAAATTATCACCTGAATTATACCTATTACCTTTTATATTTAAATTAGCTTCAATTTAATATATTATGTAAATTTTACATTTACGAGGTAAAAATCATGACAACATCTCGTCAAAATCCCGAAAAAAAAATCCCAAAATTCCTTTATTTGATCAAAATATAATTTTTCTAAATTTTTTCTATTTTATATGAATTTTCTATGAATTTTCCAGAATTTTTTTTTAATTAATTAGGCGCGGTTCGGCCCGGTTCCGACCCCTTCTTCTTCGTTGGAACAGATCAATAGCTCTGTTCCAACAGAAGAAATTTTTTTTTTCCATGCCATGTTCTTCCTCGGATGAATTGCCATGGCAGTTCGTCCGAGCTCGAGCACCCCACCAACACCACCAAACCATCACGACCACCACCACGCACACTAATAACAACAAAAACAACACAACAACATCAACAACTCACCTCTTTGGTCTCTCTCTCGTTCTCTCTTCTCCTTTCTTCTCTTCTTCCTCCTCTCAATCTCTCCGATCGATCGAAATGTGAGAAAACGGTGGTGACAGTGGTATTATCAACAACTTGGGGTAAAATTGTAACAACCCCAAATTTTTAACTGACTTGCGTTACACTTGTCAGAATTGTGACCCGGCTACGTGAATACCGGACAGTATTTCGAACTTCGGGAGTCGACACCAAAGTAATTTTATGTTTCTTTGATGTGTGTGTAATTATAGTAGTTCATTATGGTCTCGTGCCATTCGAGCAATTCTTAGACTGAGTGAGGTTTCGTCTCAATAAACGGGGGAGTAAAACACTATAAAAACACATTTAAATGAATTATTAAATAATTATTTTCTTTATTTGGCGAGACGAGGCAAGACTACGCGCAAAACGGAGAATTTCGGATAGAGGGAATTTTAGGGAACTCTAGGGGTAAAATGGTCATTTCGACCAACTGATATATATAATATATATAAATATATTTAGGGTTTGGGTTTTATATATATAATGTTATAACAAAACCCTAACCCTTCACCTCTATTTCTCCCTAACCGCCGCCCTCTCTTCTCTCACCCTCTCGATCTCTCCTCTCCTCCACCACTCTCTCTCGGCCTCTCATTCCATCTCCTCACTCTCGGTTTCACTCTCTGCCCTCTCTGCCCTCTCACCCTCACGGTCTCCACCCTCACCATCTCTCTTCACTCACGCACTCGGCCTCTCATCTCCCTTCTCTTCATCACTCTCGGCTTCACCACCGTCATCACGATCACCTCCTCCCGGGATCGTCATCACCGCCACTCTCCTCACGGGGTCGACGAGTCAAAGGTATAACCTCTCTTTCTTTCTCGGTTTGTGTACACCCTACCCCACGACTTCTCTCTTCCTACCTCTCTCGGCCAATGCTTTGTCCTCTCCGTCGTTGGGTTTTCGTGGCTGGTGACACTATTCCGGTCACGGCTGGCCTGAGGTGGAGCATCTTTGGTGAGGACCGTGTTGGGGTGTGGGTTGGACAGGGGTGTGTTGTGTGTGTGTGTGACTAGTGGGGTGCATGATGGGGTGTACTATTGGACTGTTTATGGTGTATGGTGTGTGTACACCCACTAGTGGGGTGCGTGATGGGGTTTAACAGTGAACAGTCGTGTGTGTATGTGTGGGCACCCCACTGGTGTGTATGTGTGTATTGGACTTTTGGTGTGTGTATGGATAATGTGATGTATACACCCCATTGTTGGGGTGTGTAATGGGGTGTGCACCCCACAGTTGGGGTGCATAATGGTGAGGTACACCCCACGGCTGGGGTGTGGGGTGTACCATATGTGTGAACAAAAAAAAAATTGACTTGTGTAATGCCAATAAAGGCCCAATGTACACATTACTTAATAAAGGCCCATAACACATATAAGTGTATGTAAATGGACTTGAGTTAGGGCCAATCATAGCTAATATATAATAGGGCCTATAATAAGCTAATTTTATGGAAGTGGGCTTAGGTATTTAAGCCCAACAAGAGTCTAACAAATGAGACACTAAGGTGTATATGAAGTTTGTGTTTGGGGCCCAATAAAGGCCATAAGAGGGACAAGTTTGTGTTAAGGCCCATAACATATGAAAGTAGGAATATATTCACCGTATCGGGGGACTTTTCCCTACGGTTTGAGTCGCCTAAACAAACAAATTTATAAAGACTCACCGTAAGCCTAAATACAAAGACTTAAACTGACCTTTGGGACTTAAAATCCTTATCAGGTAGTCGAGAAATCGTGAGAGACGTGTTAGAGTCTCGGAGTTGATTTTGCGGGTCGCGACAGTTTAGGTAAGTGCACTTGCCCTAAAGCTTGTGTACGATTGTAAGCCAGTAAGAACATTTCATGTAATTCATTTTCGATCATTGATACTTGTTGATTGCCGTTGTTGACGTTCCTATCTTGTTGTTTCCTTGGTATGTGTGTTCTCGGCTTGAGTGGGTCGATGTGATACTTGAGGCCTGTGTCCCTCTTGTATCAAAGTTTGTGCTAGTCTTTGTAACATTGCCGGGAAGAGCCAGCGTTCTCTTTCCGTACGCTCGGAGGCCTGTGTCCCTCTGATGCTGCGCGAGTGTTGTGACATTGCCCGGAAAGAGCCAGCGTCCTCTTTCCGTATGCTGTGATGTGACCACTCACTGCCTCGCTTGTTTTCTTAGAACACATATGTTTTCGATTGATATCTGATAGTATGTTTATCATGAACCTTTATCTTGTTATATTGCCTGTCTTTAATTTTTGCATGATATTTAGACTGCTTCATTTGATGTTCATGAATTACTGTTATCTTCTACTGGTATTACTTTAAATTTTCTCTCAGTTGCTCACCGTCTAGTTTGTGACGGTGGGTGCAGATTTATCCGAGAAATCAAAGTGTAAAGGACCTTGCTTAGGAGACTTTCGTGAGGATTTGCGATTGAATTCGAGCACCCTAGGCTACGAAAAGTTGGTTTGAACTTGAAATCATAGGTATTTGATATCATGTAAGATTTTATTTGGTTTTCGTTTGAGGTACATTAATATTCGGGGTTTCCACATACATAGATTTCCTGACTTTCCTTTTATTGAGTTATTTCCCAATAATTGATTCATATCTAAATTGCTTCCGCTATGTTATAATTTGCAATAACTCTTTCATAAATATTGAAATTTTGATGATTTGAGGCTGACTAGGCTCGTCAGGTTCGCCGAGAACTGACTCGGAACCTGCACGGGTATAGGCCGGGCGTACCCAAATGCATTGGAAATTTGGGGCCGTCACAAAAATGACCAAAATATCCCTATGTTCTTATCCTCCTCTTTCACAAACAAATACCCTTTTTGGTCATTTCACAATTTTTTTTTTATTTATTTTCTGATTTTTAATATATATTTATATATATATATATATTAAATTCCTTATATACATATATATATATATATATATTCGCCTATACTTTCGCGCCTAAAATTTCGTCGTACACGCCAACGAGCGTATTCAGGCGTGCACACTACTTTACCACCCTTGAGTGTCGACCACGACTCCGCGTGTCCCTAGGCACCCACCAATTTACTATTTTGTCACATTTAATTCATTTTATGGTTGTAATATTTTCCTCAACTTAAAATTTTGTCTTTAATCTACCCGGTACCCGCGTCGACACACATATCGATGCGAATACTCAACACACAATCTCACACATCAATTTAAAATATAATTACACACGTCGTGATGTCATTAGCCTATTTTAACATAAACATCACAAAATTAAACAAAACAACACACAATACTATTTACCTAATATGGTCATGCTCTAACCTCGCTGTGGGACCCACGAACGTCCCCACTGGCGTCCACGTGTACAATGACGTCATAAAATAATGACAATTATTAATTGCACCGTTACAAAAGTTGATGAAAATCAACAACAACAACAACAACATTATATATACTTCTCAAGTCGTCACTTCTCACCGACATATCTCAAGGCACCATTAAGGGCCGAGATTTGGTCAAAAAGTCTCCAAATATGCCAAAAAATTGACTTTCAAGGCACCATTAAGGGTCGAGATTTGGCCAAAAGGTCTCCAAATATGCCAAAAACTTGACTTTGTTGACTTGGTGCATGCAATGCCCGGCCCGCCCCCGCAAGGCACGCAGCCGGTGCACCGCTAGTCACAGGCAGTGTGGCACTCCCCTGGAGTCGCACCACACCATCACCACACCCCTTATGGTGTCTTTCGCCCCCCCAGCGACTCGAACTCGCGTCCTGGGGCTTAAGACGTTAGTTCGTTGAGTCCTGGTACCACTTGAGCTCACCATAAGGGGTGTGGTAATGGTGTGGTGCGACTCCAGGGGAGTGCCACACTGCCTGTGACTAGCGGTGCCAGCTGGCGTGCCTTGCGGGGCGGGCTGGGCCGTTACATAAAAGGCGCCTTTTATGTAACGGCCTAGCCCGCCCCGCAAGGCACGCCAGCTGGCACCGCTAGTGTGGCACCCCCCTTTTCCAGAGTCTTTCGCCCCCAAGGACTCGAACTCGCGCCCCTGGGGAATAAGGGGATCCAGGGATGGTGTCGTGCGACCCCAGGGTGGTGCCACACTGCTTGTGACTAGCGGTGCTAGCTGGCATACCTTGCGGGGCTGGCTAGGCCGTTACATAAAAGGCGAGCTCAAGTGGTACAAGGCTCAAGAGTCTTACGCCCTTATTCCCCAGGGGCACTAGTTCGAGTCCTTGGGGGCGAAAGACTTTGGAAAGGGGATCCAGGGATGGTGTGGTGCAACCCCAGGGGGGTGCCACACTGACTGTGACTAGCGGTGCCAGCTGGCGTGCCTTGCGGGGCGGGTTGGGCCGTTACATGGTCTAACTTCTCCTAGTTACAACTATTCAGCTTCCCGGGTGTTCCTATACCCGGCTCTGGATAATTCACTGTCCCGTTTTCACAAACTAACGATCCCAAACGCTCACATACCAGTTATTAAGAATTATTAAGTATATTTTATCATTAATTTAATGTGTTTAAACCCCTGGCTTAGTGTACCAATGGTTCGTCACCCGATATTTGCTTCTACGCGCTAGTCGCAGTGAACACCTGTCACACCAACTTGCACGCCAATAGACAATATAAACAAGCATATTACGATGCAAACTAACCAAATTGGACATAAACATCGCAATTACATATCAAAAAGCACACAAGACGGACTGCATACCTAATTCGTATGCTCCAAATCCTTACTGTGGGACCCGCGTCTGTCGATGTTGTCGTGTCCACGTCTGCAAATGACGTTACACATAATGACATATTAGAATTGTCCATTACACAAACTGTACCAGCAGAACCTATAGTGAAAGAGTAAGTAAAGGTTCAGATAGAGGTAGTACCACCTACACCGGCAGGGGATATGCCGAGTACTCCCATCGACACATTTGTTAGCGCAACAACTTAGACGAGGCAGGCTCGTGATTTTATGAGACACCAGCCGGAGAAGTTCCACAGGGAACTGACCTCGAGGATGTAGAGAAGTTTATAAGGAGCCATGAGAAGATTCATGATGTATTGGCTACATCGGCACACAACCGAATATATAATCAGCCTTACTATTCAGCGAGGCCGATGTTTAGTGGCACATTACGGTGACGTCGAAAGGGAAGCCTAAGGACTGGATGGAGTTTAAGGAGAGGTTTGAGCGAAAATACATCCCTCCTACAATCTGCAACCTAAAGAAAACTGTGTTCCAAAACGTTCGGCAGAGGTCAGACGAGTCTGTGATGCAGTATATTGATCGATACCTGCGATTGATGGAGTATATCGGAGGAGTAGCTGACTCTGACGCTGACCAGGCATATTATTTTGTGCATGGGCTACTCGACACTATTGGTTCGATGGTTGTGACGACATTTCTGAGGACATTGCAGGAGGCCTACGAGAGGGTCATGACCAGTGAAGGTTTTGTTAGTATGTGTACCAGAGAGGTTACCGCAGATCTAGTGCCCGGACTGAATGGTGATTACAAGGACGATGATGTGGAAATAATTGCATCACAGACACGTTCAGTATCTGCGGGGTTGGCTTCGCATGCTCTTGCGAACCGTGTCGCTAGGCGATCACCTCAGGGAGTACAGGCGGGGCGACAGGGACCCTACAGTACCCAGAGCGAAGGCAGTAGATCACAGGGAGACCAATAATGTTACCAATACAGGCAGCCAGGACACATAGCCATCCATTGTCCTCAAATGGGGAGCATGTCGCAGGCCAACACTTCGTTACATGTGCAAGATTATTAGCACGCGGGATAGTTGAGATTAATTGCTTTCATTTATTACTTTGATATAAATTATATTATCAGGATTATTAGCATGCGAGACAACGTAGGGACGAGTCAGAGTCCGCGAAAGTGCGATTAGCTTGGATTGAGGTAAGTAAACCAGTGAGAAACATTATAGTTATTTCCTGAGTTTTGAATTATTTATTGACATTGTTTCGATGCTATCTTGTCATTCCATTCTTATGAGTTGTCCAAGGCAAGTGTGTCAAGCGTGCTCGTTACCGAATTCTAGACTCACGGTGTATTATATCGGGGTTTACGGCTAGGGATACGTGTTTGGTTGTGATTACATGTACGAGGTGAGAGTTCTCCACCAGATTGTTGGGAACTTTGCACTTGCGTAGGGTCTTATAGAAGATTTTGTCCTCGACTCCTAGCCTGTGAGGAGATTCTGTTATCGGCTTAACAACTTTGATTGGTCGGGACCACTTGTGCTTTTTCCTTGTATTCCGAGACACTCGATTTTGATTGCTCATGTATTTGTTCAAAGTCTATATATTCATGCGCTCCCTGTATTTTTCTTTCTATCTGCATAAATGGAGTGCACATTTATTTAATTCGAAATGTTGTATTTATTGTTGTTCCTGCTTGGCGTTACTTACGTGGGCTCGTCATTCTTCTGTTTGACCGAGTGCAGATCCGCAGTCCGGCAAAGGAAAGGTCTTATAGTTAGACGATATACTTTGAGCGGCCATCCTCTGCTGATATAGGTGACATTTTGGTGTATTAGCTACTTATATTGTTTTTGTACATGGGGTCATGGGTTGAAAGATTGTATAAAATTAATGATACTCTCCTTGTTTTACATGGTATATATGATATATAGGGTTCCCACACCCTAAGTTTTTTGTCATAACTTGCAGCTTTCGAAGTCGATTGATTAGTTGAGAATAATTGTTTTCACTTATTACTTTGATAACTCGCTAATTAATTGATTTCACATCTAAATACTTGATAATTGGTTGAATGGTAAGGAAAGGCTCACTAGCCCCGCGTGACTCGGCGAGATTGGCTCGGGGGTTTGCGCGGGTCCAGACCGAGCAGCGCCCGATTATAGGATTGTCGAATTAGGGGCCGTCACAATTCACACCCCTATTTTTTGCTCTTTGTACCCTATTTTTGAATTTTTACTTTGTCTTACCTCATTTTTTACTTGGCTTACCCCAACTTTTTCTTAAAGATTCTAAAAATACTCTTGCTCGTCCCGTCACCCTCACCCTCACTTTAACACCACTCAATCCTTTCTATTTCTCGGTTATATTCATTGTAGAGCACTTGTATTAGGTTACCAAGTGTTGTAGGATGGTGTTTTTTTCATTGAACAAAGTCAGATATGGTCAAGTTGTTTCCTATAAGTGAATAAGTGTCACCTGCGGGGTTCAGACGCATAGGGTTGAGATCTCTAAAAAGGTATTGACCAACTCCAATTGAGATTGTGAATAGGTATCAGTCTCAGTAGGTGACAGAGAGACCCAGCCAAGACCTCCCTGTTTGTCCGAGACCTCTTTAGAGGTATCGACCCTGTCTGTCCGAGACTTCTTCAGTGGTGTCGACCATGTGTGTCTGACACCCATGGGCAACAAGAACGAACAAAAAAACTTCAAAACTCTTAAAAAATACATAAAAATGACCAAAAAAATATTGGGTCTTGTTGGACATCATTTGATATTTTCGATTCCGTCGAAACTTTTTTTTACCCAAAATGCAAGATTTAAGCCCCAAATTAAAGCCCTAAACCCACTACCCAACAACAAAACCACAAGTAATACCGACTCAAAAAAGAACCAAAATCTTAAAATTAATATTAAAAGAGATGAATAATGCACCCACAACATTGAATCGATGTAGTTTTGCTCAAATTTTGTCGGATTTGGATTGATGGTGATAATGCAATTTGGTAACGTGTGGCTGGGGTATGGGTGAGTATAAACCATTTTATATGTAGGGATAGTTAAGTAATGTTACTAGGATGGGGTATGAGAAGCAAAAAGTGGGGATGCGAATAGCCGTGGCTGGAGATTTTAAGAAGTCATGAAAAACATTTTAAATTTAGACCAAATCAATTGTGGTGTTCGCATAATTATCTTTAACTGTTTTTTATTTGGACTTCGGTAGGAATCAAACTACAACCTATAGAAATGTTGTTTTTTGGCAAGTGATGTCTCTACTACCTCACCAGAGATGCTTTGACATCTTTAACTTATCTTACATTACCTTATAACTGTTGTATTTTGTGCTCATAAATAGGCAATAAAAAGTTAAACAACTATGAATAATAATTGAAGGGAGCGGCTAAACGGACTCTAATTTTTGTAGATCTTACCTCATTACTCAAGTGCCCCCCTTTTTGAATTTCAATTGCTAAATTTACCCCACTTTTTTTAAATCCCCAAAATATCCCTCCATTCAAGGAATATGAACCACTTCCCCTTCACCCCACCCAATGCATGCATCAAACCCTAAACCTAATGGTAAACCCCACCATATATACCTCTCTTATTTCAACCTCTTTAGCACTTTTAAGGCTCGGGAATGCCCTAGCTACAATGTTTCTTTGGAGGTTGGATTTTGGCGTGATTGAGTAAGTTTTTTCATTAAAACTTCGTGGGTTTTGTTCCCTATATTTGTATGCGTGTTTTCATGCGTTTTGGTCGATCGTATTAGACTATAGCTAGATTTCAGTTTGGGGTTGGTCGAACGTTATGATTACACAAAACCACGACATCTGAAGAGGTCTCAAGAACATAGAGTGAGACCTCTAAAGGTGTCTCGAGCATACATGGTTGAGGCCTTGAAGGAGTCTTGTGAGCTTACTCCACCCGAGACCTGTTCAAAGGTTTCAGTGTGCTCCAATCTAGACCATTTCAGGGGTATCGACCAATGGAAATTGAGATGGAACAGAGGGGTCACTGTACCCCTTGACCGAGACTCCTAAAGTTTTTTTCTTCTTCTCTTTGTTGGCATAGTTTACGTTGTATTGCTGTACTAAGACTACTACATGTAATTGTCTTTCGTGTTTATATATACTGAAACGTAAAATGCAACCGAGGAGGTCTCCACATTATTAGTACTCATAAAGTGAAGGAATTTGGGTCATGTTGAGATTGTGCTTGCGTTGATTATGATCAGGCATATTGGTCATACAATAGTGTCAAAAGGGTTTATTTGATTTCCTTAGAAAAGGGTTTATTTGATGTTAATTTAAAAAATCTAACCAATTGAGTGGCCTAATGATTTTGTATGATGTTTGAGAGTAAGAGGTCGCGTGGTCAAACCTCAATGGAGTTTTTTTTTTTCTTTATAAATACATAATTTTTTTTTTTGAAAAATCTGAGTTGGATGCTTCAAGCTTGAGTATCGAATCAATTAATGGAACTAGACTACCAGTCTACTATGCTAAAAAAGTTAGAAGCTTAATTTGAACTACCTCTAACCTTGATGAGACAAATGAACAAATAATAAGTCCCCGACTACACCAAGTTTTGAACTTAAATACTCCCTCTAGCTAAAATTATATGACGTTTTGGACATAACACAGTTTTTAAGGAGTGTTTTAATTACATGTTGAGATTACTATATTATGCTTGACAAAAAGAAAGAATGTCTTAATTAAGCTATTAAAACCAAATTACTATTAAATGCTTAAGGGTAGAATTGTTAAAAGTTGCATTGAAATTGTAAAAAGTCTTAGTATTTGAAACCAAACAATGCTAAAACGTCATATAATTATGACTGGAGGGGTGTATACCTTCGTTACCATGAACTTGGTAATAATACAGTATGAATCAATTTTCTTCTTCAATGTACCCTTTATATTTCTCAATTTTGTTTTATTGTATTTCCCTAGAAATCCTTGACTAATAAGACTTCTATTTTTTATATTTTAATTTATTATATTTAAAATGAAGTTGTATATAGTCCAAAATTAATCTTTTACGTAATTAGTACGAGATTAGTATTTTTGGTCGACTACCATCTCATGAAGCGGAGGGAAGACAAAATGTGGTGTTTGAAACGAAATCTCTCATGGTGGTAAAGGGCATACAATCCTCGACACAATTGGATCAGAGTATGGATGCTTGCTTGCGAACTGCTCAGCTATACTTCAAAATCAGGGATCATGGCAGATACAATTTGCAAGGAGAGACGCATTCATGCAAACAAAGTGACTCACAACATGGTTAAACTAGCAAGATTTTATTTTAATATGTATCATGAAATAGTGTGATCCTCCATTAGCTTTTGTAGAAATCATACAATCATATGTAATAATGTAAACCATGCATTAATACCCCCTAAAAAAATGTAAATCATTTGAATGATTAATGAATGGTTTCCTTTTCCTTAAAAAAAAAAAGAAAAAAGAATAGAGGTCAAGGTTGAATTATATGCATGTGCACAAATTTGTGGTAGATTATAACCAAAAATAAAAAATAAAAAATTGTGGTAGGCAAAAAGACCAATTGCATAGACGACGAGGCCCATGGGCTTTCGTATCATAAAAGGATTGGATGATTGGGTAGCATCCCTCACTTTGATGATATGGTTTTCTAAAATATTCATGGAAGCCCATCAATTGCTAATTGATGTCCCACCAATGGACTCGGGAGTTCATTTCAAGACCTTCCTATCAATCATGGTAATATAGTAGAGACTTTTTTTTGGGTCTGACTACTCTAGGTTTGCCTTGAATTACATACGGTATAGGTGGGAGGAGCTCCCAATGTTGGTATTTTCATTGATAGGACTTAAACTCGAGTCACTAGTTAAGACAAAAAACCGAAAAACCTGGTTCAATGAAAATATTTTTTATATATGTGTTTTGAGATGGCTTAGGATCATGATAGTGGCTTAAGCTAAACACAACATTATAACTAATTATAAGATTTATGTATAGATACATTTTTCAATCTTGGAAGAATAACTAGACAGGTCCTCAACATTGTTTTTCCTTTTCTTTCTTTTTTTGGTAAAATCAACAATATTGTTTTTCTGTTTGCATATATATGTAATGCAAACAATAAGCTAGTCAAGTTTCAAGAGGTATAAATTTTACCGCACACGATGTTCGTCCCTTACAGGCATTTTAATTCCATCATTTCATTAGAATTGATTAAAGTTTGGTGGTTCAAATATGCGTTGTAAGGAATCTGGTCTGCCCATTATTGTATAAGAGTAGCTAATCTTAGTATCAGCACTTATAGCAGAGAAAATAACCAGTGTCTTCACCTTATTAATGTGTGCGTTAGAATCATGTCTAGTTTTCTGTCTACAACTCCTAATTTTTACTAGTGCTAAATTCCTATGTGAACTCTAATTTGATGAAATCACAGAGTCCATCCAAAGATTCCGTGTGCTATAGTCGCGCTCAAAGTTTCAACAAGACGAACCGTAATCGATCTTGTATAATTGATATGTTCTGTCTAAAGATGGTCATATTCTTTTTGGTTCACATCACATAATTTACAAAATAAATCAATCACCAAAAATATGATAAGAATACTTTGACTCATTATCATAGTGATCCTATAAAAATCTAAGCACATAGACCAACATGGTTCTAAAATTAATCATGCCCAAACAAAAAGCAATCCATTAATTGAAAAGTTCAGATCAAGAACAGCTTATTTCATAACCTCGATTCACAATATCGAGTACTAATGGTATTATTCAGATTGCTCAGCTTCTATATGGAATTAAAATGTATATTCCCAAACTAACAAGTAATTATATTTTCAGTTGGATTGCTGTATCAAAATAATCAAA
Organism: Stephania japonica; assembly: GCA_039657345.1. NCBI lineage: Eukaryota > Viridiplantae > Streptophyta > Magnoliopsida > Ranunculales > Menispermaceae > Stephania > Stephania japonica. The sequence continues at coordinate 67,425,063 of CM077557.1, read as the reverse complement.
ACTGCCCTATATAATTGATTTCAAGCTTAGCCTTATAATTATATCTTGAATCGTTGTACCATCGATGTAGGCAAACCCTATCCAATATCAGCACTTCTAGCACTCATCCACGAAGCTTCAGTGGTACTTATTCCACAAGCTTACTTGCAAGTTTACTGCGAAAACTCAATTGGACAACACAAATCACACTAGATATTTATGCCACAAAAAACTCAAAGAGCTAGCTAGCCTTGTAGGACACACTTAAGTAATTTTGAGAAACCATATATGTGACTTGAAAGATACGGAAGTCATGAAGGGATAGTGAAGTGTGACAGTGACTTATGGAGTTAATAAAGGGCTCCTTGTCACACAAGGTTGAAAAAAAGAGAAGAAACGTTTTGACAAAGACAAGGCACCAAGACAATTTGTTATGTATTTCATGATTGCCCTTCAAGTGAAAAAAAATTGAATGTGTGTGTGTGAGAGGAATAGTGAGATAGACTCCACCCTTGTCTAAGCAAAACTTCATCTCTAGCTATTTTTTTCCCATTTTCTCACCTAACATGAATCACTCATAGTACTTCTCCAAATGAAGTGGTTCAAGTCCTTCCTCTCTCCATTGAAGAAGCTCTGGGATCATATCCACTCGACCAATCGAAAGAGTAAACATTTCATTATTATTTCGTCAATACATTCTTTCACTTAATTCATGCTCATTGGCATTGCAATGCATTCATTGATTCCGTTTCTTCTGCTATGCTCAATCGCTTATACCAAGCTTTTCACATTGTTTCATATTGCATTTTCTAATTCATTTTCATGTTTCTTCGAGACTTGGTCGCGAATTATGAACATGGCTACTAAAAATGCACATTCTCTTCTTGATCTTTACAAGGGAGGGGGATATACATTCTATACGACGACGTCAAGTCATGCCCTTGCGAAGATGTGCAGATTCTCTGGTCGATCCTAGTGGAGTCTCACACCACTTCATTACCGTCTATGCATTATTGAGGGGTGCTCCTGTAATCTCATTCAAGAATGAAGAAAAAAAATGTGATTCTCTTACTATAATGTCCATATATACTTATTTCTACATTGTATAATCATGCAGGCCTCACTATTATACTAAACTTTTTTTTTTTTTTTTCTGGTATGTATTTACAGAGTATGATGACATATAGAATCTTTATTTTTTTTTGATATCAACATATAGAATCTTTAATTAGGCTCTTGTTTTAGAAAAATCAATTCCTTGTAAATTAGTATTGCACTATTAAGTGCTTTTATTTTGATGTTTGGCCTAGCATTATATTAATCAATATATTTTGTTTTCCTTTCATTTCATGTGTACAGTATATGCTAAAAGATATGGATGTATACTTTTCATAATAAAGGGAGAGAAATTTAATAGAGTTGCACTATGGGCACCCCAACAATTTATCAGGGCACCTCGGTATTTTTACCAAAATATCATTTCGTTTGAAGTGCGAGCACCCCACCACCAAATCGAATGAAACCCTTCTTTTCTCCCTTCCATCACGACATCAAGGCCTCAATATACCAAATTCCCTCACTTTCTTGCTTGTTTAAGGTAGATTTATTGTTTTTATGGTCGGACGATGTGTTTAACTTCAATCCCGTAGTGTTCTGTCACACAGGGCCGTGATCTGCCTTTTGGTCTCGGACGTCCATTGTCGATACCATTGTGTAGGTATTGGTTAATATCAACCGACACCTAAGTGAGAAGGAACCTTAGACCACGTGGATGTGTATCACCGAGACTACTGATTTTGGTCTCGGTGACCTGTTACCAAGACATTAAGCTATGTCTCAGTTGCTTCCATCCGAAGTGTAATAAAAAGCTACATTTGGGATTAAACTCGATTAGTAATAACCGACACCTTTTGTTAGTTATCGATTATAGGGTACCGAGACACTACAACATGTATCGGTCCTGTGTGACCGATAAATTCGCGTACGTGGTTCACCTTCGAAAATAGAAAAAAAAAACCCACAAAAATCATAAAAACTAACTTGTCGTGTGCCGCATCTGCCTCCCACTCATTTTCTTCAACTATTAGACTTTAAAAACATTTAAAACTCGTCGAATCTCCGGACAACAACTGATCGACAAACGCAATTGACAAGGGCGAGTGCGCACTCTTTGATCGAAAAACGCGATGTCTAGCCTGCGACGGATCGACTTGACTTCGTAGAAAAATCGAGTTTTCAAAAGTGGGGTGCTCTAAGAGGGCATTTGAATGGGCATGTGAATTGTTGGGTTGGATGAGAGCATTTTTGTCAATTGATTATAAAAAGCAGTTTTAATTAAAAATGGTGGGGTGCCCTGAGAGAATAGCGGGGTGCCCATAGCACGACTCATTTAATAAGCCTCGAATAATTTTTTTTTGTACTATCAAAGCTTTATTAATCATAAAATATTCATTGATGAAATTGGGAACCCTAAAAAAAGGTTTAAGGGATTTTCATTGTTGCACTGTCCATGTAAGGCAGTTGGAATGGCAGTTGCAGTTGCCTTTTCTCTTTCAATGCTACATATACAAAGAAAGTAAACCTATACTTGATTTTCATGCATTTCCCAGTATGGGGGTGCCACTGTTGCTCTGTCCATGTTTGGCAGTTGGGACGGCCATTATGTATTCATTTTCACTTGTTTTTGAGGATTCATTAAGTTGACTAACATGTTATACAAAATGTAAATATAGCTTGATGGAAGGCCTAAACTGCAGTTACCTAATAAAATATGGGATTTTAAGCAAAACACTACTGCAGGTGTTGTCCCATTGTCACCCTTGACTTTCACTTGGAAAACAAAAGACAAACCAAACATTAAAAATGATGTGTACCCAATTTAATTTGTTTTGGAGTTATTATAATTTATTCTTCCTCATCGTAGCCTTTTTTTTTATTACTTGTACCTCAAAACTTGCTTACGGGGAGGTTTGAACCCTAACAAACCTACTTAATTATACCTCAAAACTTGCTCATGGGGTGGTTTGAACCATAAACCTTAACCATGGGTGATCACATACCATACCAATAGAGCTATCTCTTAGTTACCACCATAAGTATTATTTTTCTCACTAAACTCAATGTAATAAAAACTTTCTAATTTTTGTATTGTGCATAGTTAAATTCTTTATTCTAATTTTAGTGAACGCAATTTATACCATAAGCACTTACTCCCTCCAGTAAAAAAATATATGATGTTTTGAAATTTTTTGGCTTCAAAAAATATAAGACGTTTTCCAAATTCGAGAGAACTTTACCTATTTCACCCCTCTATTAACTCAAATATTTAATTAGCCTAATGATAAAAAATATCCTAACCTTTACAAGTTGTATCAATTATATCCTAACCTTTGAAAATTATCAATTCTATTTCAACCTTTTCGTTTTAGTATCAATTTATCTTCAACTAATTTTGGACACTTTTTCTATGAAATCAACATAATCTTCTAACTTTTCTTTTCATGATCATCCATATTGATCAATTTACACATTAAAAATTTGTAAGCCTCGTGTTTGAATTAATGTACGAGAACTCACAAAAAATATAATTTATAAATCAATGATATGTTATTACCTTAATTAATTTTTTTTAGTTATTCATAAAACATAAATAGTAATAAGTTGATTCGTGTGTATATATACATATGAAAATAACATATAAAACTTATTAGAAGGTACTCATAGTTGTTTAATTTAACAAAAAAATTATGTACTTAGATTATATGTATATGATTGAGTAGCATATGTACATACACTACTATATATGCATTATATACATGAATATATATAAAAAAAAGAATATTAAGCTATATGCATATGTATGAATAAATTTTTAAATAGTATAATAAGAAAATAAAAAAAAATGACGTGTGGGCATAAAAAAGGTCTATATTAATTGAGGATAGAATTGGTACTAAATTTTAAAGGTTATGATACAATTGATAAATTCCAAATATTAGGATATAATTGATACAAGTTGTAAAGGTTAAGAAATTTTTGATCATTTGGCCTATTTAATTATAATTAAACACTTCTCTTTCTTTCATTGAATGAAATAAAAAATTAAATGTGGGTAAGAATGTAATTTAAACTCACAATTAATGTTTTTTAATATGTGTGTTTTGAGAAAAAAAAGTCTTATTTTTTATCGGAGGAAGTATTAAATATGTGTCTTCACTAGAGTTTAGACTAATTGAATTCAATTCAATTACCACGGATTTAAAAATTGCGATCTAGTACAAACATTTCATTCATTTCTTTTTTTTTTGAAGAGAACATTTCATACATTTCAATAATTGAGTTTCTTTTTTTTTTTGTAGGATAATTGAGTTTCTTTCTATTTTCAATGCAGATCAGATTAAATCAAGTTATGCAGATTGATAGTAAAAGAAATATGATTATATATAAAACCACAAATTAATTAAAACTTAAGCAAGTTTCAATCATATAAATATTGATCAAGATTTAAAAGTTGTGTAAAAATATTATTATGTAAATAAAGGTTAAGTGGATTCAATTAAAAATTTTGATGTACCTTGAGATGTTTGAGCCATGCATATATTTGGTGTCGTCAAAGGTGTAATGAATTTAAGGAAATGCTAGTGTACTCTAATTAAGTTAGATACTCTTCTTCAAAAAATAAAAAAATAAAAATTAACTTAGATACTCAGGTCGGACGCGCCTTGTTAGAAACGCCTTGTGCATGTATCTTAAGGCATATCAATTACAATATGCGCCCACTACGTGTCCAACTTGAATGTACAAAAGTGAGTGCACTCTAACATTTTTCACGAGCTTATGCAGTGTATTGTGGTGTTATATCAAGAGTTTAACGGGGGGAAGTTGGAAAGTGTTTGTCATTTTGTTAAGTAATGGACCAATTAATATTGTAATATTTAAGTGATTAGGAGGAAGAGATAAGATTCTTGTAGGATAAGCATTAGACTACTCATTAGTTTATGTATCATTAATTACTTATAGTGATCATGTTGTCTAGAACCTAGGACTTCATTTTTATCCATTAATTACTTATAGGGTTGGTATTGTATCATTAAGTCAGTAACTTCTCCTTGTGCATAATTTTCCAATAAGAAAAGATAAATACTGTAGCTTACAAAAAAGGAAGATATTGATCATGGGTGAAATGAGAGTCACCTATCAATTTTTTTTTGAAAACAGAGTCACTGATCAATTAGAAGCTTTTTGTAGAATATTGCATAAAATAAATAAATTAACTAAATAGAGTTTTTATCCAAAAAAAAAAAAAAACTAAATAGAGTCCATACTCCATAGGAACAATAAGAAAAGGATAAACTAATCATTTTTCGATTCTACTACCATTTATTGTATTTTTATTTTATCTTCAATGTGACTCTTTTTGTAACTTTTTAAGTGGTCTTCAAATTTTATTAGGTGTTCAAAGCCAACCGCACTAATCAACAATACTGAGCAGTAGGGGTGGCAAAAAAAAGGAGTTCGGACGTGTACGGGTTCGGACCTCCCTTTAATAATGACTAAAAATAGTGTGTGGATCCGTACCCATTCTCGAAACAAATATTTTTTTTTGTCTAGACTCATGCTTATAAAATATAGAAGGCTGTTTTTTTATTCGGAACCATTTTCTAATATAATAAGATTATTTTGCTTCAACTAATTATTCACGAAAAACATGATTTTCATGTCACTATACATTCCATTGCCGCAAAAAAAGACATTATATATTTGAAATTTAAGTTTTGCAAGTTTCGATATAGAAACATCATTATTGGAGAATAACAATACAAATATTATCAAAGTTTCTAAATACCCCTATGAATAAATAAAATACATGCATATTAATCACTAAACAAGTACCTATTTTTTAAAATTTGTCCAGACTTAAACTTGTTTTTTAAAACGGACAAAAAACATGCTCGAACCCTTTTTATTTAAGAAAAATCGTGTCCAGATTCATTTTTATCGGGTCCGAACAAATGAGTCTAAATAATTTTTGTCACCCTTACTAACCAGTTAAGATCGATTTTTTTTTTTATTGATGGGGGTTTAAATATCTAAAGGTACAAAAGTTAGCAAGTACACAGTTGTGGGACCAATACACCAATAATATCCTCTAGCATAATGGTGTGTAAACTAAGAGACGAGACTTCGTTTAGATCAACTTTCTGTGCAACCGACATTGAATACATAGTCTTTGGGGGCGACAAGACAAATGGTTTCAAAGATGGTACCAACACGCCCTTAATTAGGTGTTTGGAAAACTCCAGTCAGCCAAATAAGGCCTAGTTTTTTGAAAAATCTAATAACCCATAGGAAAATATTAGAATGATATTACGTAAGTCAGACCTTCAACATATATTGGCTCATAGGTGCCGTCCATGTGGCCTCGACTTGCTCGTAGTTCACATGACCTCAACTCCCGTGTTATGCATTGAGACTTTTGTGTGTCTGCATTCCTAAGTACGCACGAATGGTTCTTGTGAGCCAATGTATGTTGGGGTGGGACTCACCCGTTCTCATTCTAGTACTACTCAAACCTAAATGCACCCTCCACCCACCCTTCAAAAACAAAAGAAAAGAAAAAAAGAAAAAAAGCGCTGCCGTGTCATCTTCTGGAGATGCCACGTGTAACTTTAACTGTCCTGAATATATCGGTCACTCGCACAACAGTGAGTAGGAGTCTCATTTCATTCTGACAATGGCGGCAATTTGTAACCTAAAAATCTCTTCCTCTCCTCTCAATGTGAGCTTTCGAATCCCTAATCTCTTCCGTCAATTCATCGAATTGAGCTTCAAATCCCATCCTTTTCTCTGTTTCAGATCCGGCGAGCTCTCCGCTGCTCGGCGAACGGGCGTAGAAAGAGCGAGACTCCGGGACTGGTGAAGATCGCGGTTACTGGAGTCACAGAGCTTCTCAGGGCCTTCTCTGCGAAGAATCAGAGGTGCCCCTTTTGATTTCGTCTTTATTGCTTGTTTTAGTTGTTACGGTTTGTGTTTAGATCTGTCTAGAAGTGTTTGTTATTTTTGAATGATTTCTTAACAACAACATGGCCTCAATCTCAATTTAGTTGGGGGTCGGCTAAATGAATCAAACTCTTCCATTGCGCTCGATTTGCTGGAGGAAAAAAATGATAAATTGGGATGCATTGATGAAGGAATTACAACAACAATATAGCCTCATTCCTAAATTCATTGGGTTTAGCTACATAGATCAAACTCTTCCATTGTGTTCGATTTAGTGCAATTGATGGTGAGCATTCCAAACCATTCAAGTCCCTCACAATTAATCCATTTCAAGTTAACTTCGGTCTACCCCCCACCTCGTTGAATTTCTTCAGTTTCTATCAAGTCAAGTTTTCTAGTGGGGCCATTTGTAGGTCATCTTTGCAGATGTCCAAACCACTGCAACCGCCCTTCCCTAATCTCTGTGTCGATTAGTGCTACTCCTACTTTTTTTTTTTTTTTTGAATTTCTATGTTTCTTATTCTATCTTTACGAGTTTTACCATACATCCACCTAAGCATCCTCATTTCCGCTATGTTATTTTATGTAATTGTTGTTGCTTTACTGCCCAACATTCACTTCCATAGAGCATTGCAGTTCTATAAAATTTTCCTTTTCCGGAGTGGAAGAGTTCGATGTATCATCAATGTAACATAAACGACTAGTTTGAGGTTGAAGCTTTGTTGTTATTGTTGCTATTGAAATGAAGGTAAAGAGTATAGAATATTGACATAAAAAACAAGCAACGATGGAGAAAGTTTGAGTTTTTAGCCCTGTTCATGGTTCTTTTTGATAATCCGAGCGAAAGATGTTTAGGCCTTTAGGGTAATGATTGCATTGGAAAAGGATATGTACCTATGAGAATTGAAGGTTAGAGGGAATGTAATATCATTGCGCATAAAGAGTTGGAGAATTGGAGGAAGTTATCTACTAAGTAATATTAGTTGAAGAAATATTGATTGTTGAACCGTTGGAGGGTATGGGAATGATTAAAACTGAAGTAAATGTGACGGGTTTCAGTCTTTTGGGTCACTTGAGCCATAGGGATTAACAGCTCTTGATGAAAACTTAAGCGAGGTATTTTGTTCTTCAGCATAATAAAATAAGAGTTTGAGTGTACATTCAAAGGCACCCCCCCTGATTTTTTTTTGGACATTCTTGGTGAGGACATATGCAGGAAATCAACTAGTAACAAGGAATTGAATTTTGTTTATTGTTGAAACCTCTGACTAAAATACCTAAACTTTCAAGGTTGGGAGTTGCTAACTTGGTCATTTTCTCAATTGTCAATAATAAATGAGTTTACCAGTGGCATTACTTGAACATGAGATGATATGATGAATTCAGCTATAGCACAACTTAGAAAAAGGCGCCCTGGAAAAATCTATTTTCTTTTAATAGATAAATATTAGTCTTCAAAAAGTTTGAATAAGAAGCATAAATGATGCAGAAAGGAGCAATACTTGAGTTCAATATAGCATATGAGGCCAAGTCCTCGTTCTACACATTACATTAATTAGCACCTCAATCTGCAAAGTTGAATATGGAGATTATGTCTATCATACCTTTTGTTGATATAATTTGAGCCCTTGGCTCAACGATTTAATGTACCATGCAAACCTTGAGCTCAAGAGATCAAATCCCACCACTTGTGAGAAAAAGGAACTAGAAACTTATGAACAATCAAATCTTTCGCATGATTTCCATTTCAAAAGCAACTTCACTTTAAAATTTCCTAGGTAGTGCAGCTCAGCCAGACTGTCCAGTATCCTAATTTTATGCAATTCCTAGTGCTACCCAACCCACAACAATTGCTAAATGTGGCACCAAGTGGGGGCATTGGTTTCATCAATGACTCGCCCCAACTTGGGGGAAGTAGTTATTCATAGTAGGAACGACGCGTTTTTCCCCTACTACATTGGTAGGGATTTTTCTCGATTTTATTTATGGAAAACACATCATTTCTCGCCTATTTTTGTAAATTTGTATATATTAGGCTATAATAAATAAAGTCTCGTTTCCTACCAAAAAAAAAAAAAAAAAAATTCCTAAGAACATTTACTTTAAAAAAAAATGTCAAAGAAAAAAAAAAAGAAAAAAAAAGGTAATATCTGTAAAAATATCATGCTTATTAGAGTATTTATAAATGGAGGTATTAGATTATCTTTCTTGGTAGCATGGTTTTAAGTTAAGTGTGTTGTTTCTAACATCCTTTAATGGAAAAAAATCCTGTACTTCCCCACTGTTCTTAAAAAGCCAAGCTGACCTTGTTTTGTTGAGGTTGCTCCTTTGTATGTCTCAATGCTTCTAACTGATCTTGCACAACATCTAGTATTTTCCCAAGGTGAGACATAATTCCTTGACTTATTTTTCTTTGATTCACAGATTGGATACAATTTGTAATGTACCAAATGCAGAACCTTCTATTAGTTGTGTAGATGACATAGTTGATATTCTCCAGTTAGATTACAAGAATGCATATTTTCTTACAGGTAAGTGTTGTTTCCAGCTAAGTAGGATTTCAAAAAACTAGAGAAAACTTTTCTGAACTCCCATTCTATATTTCTTCACTCTAAAAGACTTTGGAAATGTAACTATCAGTTTTTAAGATAATAAAAAAAAAATCAATTATTTTGAATGATTCATGGTGATTAGTTCATATAAAGAGTATGTACTATGTTATAAAACTGAACGCCCAAAACCCAACCAAATATGATATCAAGTATATCTAAACAGACCATGCAAGTTGGAAAAAAAGTCCTAATGAAAATGTTATCATATAATGTGTGCTTTACTCATTTACTGTACAGACAGAACCTAGGACACATGATCATTGCTTATTTGATTAATGTTGACAATTAATATTGCAATTCGACTGTTCTGAATACTTTACAAACACTTACGTGTGACTATGTTGAACAATCTCACTGTGATAAAACTCTACAACTTCAAAGAAAATTGAAAAAAAAATAGTTATTAGAGAGAATGATGAGTTATGATTGTACATGGCAGGGAATTTCAGTTCGTCAGTTTATTCTGAAGACTGTGCCTTTGAAGATCCAACTATTAAGTTCCGCGGTATGAACTTAAAACTTATTTTAGTGTGTATACCATTTTCACATCGTCTTTCGCTTGCATACATTAATACCAGTGAACTATAGAAGTTGTAGTTTGAATTTTTTTTATGACATATAGAAGATATTTTGATGGTTAACCAAGGCCAAGCATGCGCATGGCATTGAGTGTTTGAATATGCTAGTATTATCCCATCTTGGACTGCTATATTTGATCAGTTCTATCTTCTATGAGTTAGTTTGATTAATAGAGAATTACCAAATTATTGGAAATTTGGAATATTCATTATCAAGACAAATTAAGATCAACTTTCGCTAGGTTAGGATTGTTGAAACTCTAGCCAGTGGTTTGGAAAATCAATCTTTACATATTTCCAATGGATTCTGTGACATTGGTCCTGATGATTTGGATAAGTGATTCCCCTTGAATTTGAAACCCCTATCGAGCTTGCAATTGAGTTTAGCAAGCAACAATCAGTAGAACAGCAACACAATTCAATCACTAATGAGACTTTATTAATATCAGTAGCAAGACTCTATGACATCTCATAAAGTTATTTTATTTGTAATTATTATGAACAAGAGTCATTGATGTATTAGATGTAACGGCCCATTTTCCAAATAGACCGCCACAGGGCCAATGCGGACCCACAGTCTGTCTTACCAGCGACAGCTGTGCTCTACATTGGATTACATCCTCCATTTTATCTTTTTAAACCTTATTAATTATCCATTTATAGATTAGGTTGTATTGAAGTCAAATTATATGTTAAATCATTATAAAATCCTCAAATTCACACAGCGGAAGCCTTTCTAATGCATTACTCGGGTAGTAATACTGTAAATGTGTAACCTAAACCATAAACCTAATGTGAAAAACCCATGCACAATCATAAGTACCTCTGAAATCACCAAAAAGTTCAATATATATAAAGTTTCTCCAAAACCCCAAACCTATAATAAAACAAAGTAAATATAATACAAACGTACAAGTCAGGCTATTTCGGCTCAACAGTACTCTGGCAGCTTTCCCTTGCCCCTGCTCGTACTAGGATCTGCACTCAAGTCATCACAAAAGGCAGATGACGAGTCCAGAGTGAGTATTCCCAAGGAAATTAAGTGAGCATTTCTAAAAGTAAATACTTTGGAATTTAAATAAAGCTATTAAATAAACATGCGAAATAAATACGAGACAAGCTGTGCTCATCGCATGAATAAATAATAGGAAAAGTGCAAAGTGTGTTCCTAGCTCCTAGGGTCGACTACACCATACTTCGGACTCTTCCACGAGAATCGCGCGGCGAGTCAAACTCCAGCGCAGGGCAAGCATCGGATCCGCTCGATGGCGGCGTTACACCAACGGCGCATCGACACATGCCACGACGTGACACTTGGCCTAAGTTCGATCTGGTAGCATGTGCTATGGTGTAGTGGACATAAACACAAGAATGGCACGGAGGGAGCCTCGCTCAACGTCCGCCCATATAAACATAACCAAGAATAGAGTATTGAAATGAAAGAAATTGAATTTCAAATGCCAAAAGAAGTAAATACTCAAGTAATTTCAGTTGGGATACTACACACCTCAATCCGCACTCCGCGTCCCGAAATCAAACCCCGTCTAGCTCCAATAATCACCCGATAATCCAAATTATCACCCCAAATGTACCTAAGATTATTTATCATTGAATTAGCTTCAATTTGACATATTATGTCAATTTTACGTTTTTCGAGGTAAAAACCCCGGTATAAAGTCTCCTCCGACTTTTGAATTTCTCATTTTCCATATAAATTCCCCAATTTCTATTTATTTGGTCAAAATACAATTTTTCCATATTTTTCCCTATTTTTCTGGATTTTCTTTTTCATTTTCTCTTTATTTTATTTATTTTATTTTTTTTTCTCTTTTGGTTTAGTCCTGAACCGGGCCGAACCGGGTTCGGCTCAACCTAGCCGAACCGGCCGGTTCGAGCACTGTTCATCTTCCTCTTCATACGAACAGAGCGACGCTCGTTCGTTTTTCCCGATTGCTTCTTCTTCTCTTTTGATCTCCCACTCCTCATGAAGCATCGGGAGAATTGTCTCCTGCTTTGCTTCTCGGTTCGGCCATGGCGTCACCATGGCCGAACCTCACCACCACACACACACACCACGCTACAACACAACAAACAACTCAACTCACACATGCTCACCTTGATCTCCTCAATCCCGACGTCACGAGCTCACCTCCTTCGCACTCTCCTCGGCTCGTCTCTCCTCTTCGTTCTCTGTTTTTTTTTTCTCTCTCTTTTCTCTTTCGATTTTCGATTTATCGAGGAAGAACAAGGCGGTTTGATGGGAAATGACTACTTTGCCCCTCATGTCTATCTCTTCCCTTATTTACTTCAATACCCTTTATGGTAATTTCACAATTATTTATTTATTTTCTGATTTATATATATATATATATTAAATTAATTATATACATATATATATAAATATATATACACACCTATATTTTCGCACCTACAATTCCGTCGTGCGCGCCAATGAGCGTACTCGAGCGTGCACACTACTGTACCACCCACGTGTGTCGATCACGACCCCGCGTGTCCCTAGGCGCCCACCAATTTACTATTTTATCACATTTAATTCATTTAATGTGTGTAATATTTTCCCCGGCCTAATATTTCATCTTTTTGTCTATTCGGTACCCGCGTCGACACGCATATCGAGGCGAATACTTAACACACAACCTCACACGTCAATTAAAATATAATCACACATTGTGATGTCGTTTAACCTATTTTAACATAAACATCGCAAATTAAACAAAACAACACACAAAATAACTATTTACCTAACTCCAGGCGCGCTCTAGCCTAGCTGCGGGTCCCACGAGTGTCTGAGCTGTTCGCCACGTCTGCAATACGTCACAAATAACGGCGAATTAAATTCGGGCCGTTACATTAGAAGTCTAATTAGACTTTGCCTATAGTCTGTAATTGTATTCTTAGGTCAATACTAGAAAATGATTTTTTATTGCTCTTGTTTTATTGCATTTTTTGCAAAAGCTATTAATAATAGAAAATTCATTAATTTTTGTATGTTCTGATATTTTTAACTCAATTTTCGTATCTTTCGTTTTTCACAAAAGTAATAGAAACATTAGTTTCCGCAATCTTTTTTTACTAGCTTTATAGCCATTTCTTGTTAATAGAAATAGTTGCAAAAAAAACGACATACAAGTATTTTGTAGCCACGACAACTTAGAGTGTTATTTTTTGTACCCCTTATTTGATTAACTTTCAAACCTCTAATTCATGTGTACCAAACATGCCATAAGGATTAAGATGTAATCTAATATGTCCTATTGTAGCTATAAAATACAAGATCATTCATTCATGGGAAATTAATCGTGATTAAACTCGCTATAAACAGCTTAATAAAGGCGGCGTAGAAAACAAAAAGAATTTCAACATCTATAGTTCAAAGACTAAAACTTTACTTATATTTTTAGATCAAATTATTAGTCACGTGACGAGTTTCCTCTTCCACCTTCCAATAAATCGATGAGCAAAAACACTACAAGAGAATTTCAACCGAAAATTGGTAAAAAAGAAAGATTAAAGGAGGATGATCGAAGAGTTAAAAGTGGATTAAAACAAATAATTCAACAGAAGACCAAATGTTTGGTAACAAGCAAAAAAGTAGAAGATCAAGCAGAATTGCTATTTGATTGAAGAGAATTTACTTAAGCCAACACAACCAACAAAGCAACAATAGGTAATGCAAGCTGATCAAACGACCATTGTTGAAGAAAACTAAGCTCTATAAAACAACCACAAACAAAAATCGCAAAAACAAAAGACATTGAGAGGATTCAAGAACAAATTGCTACAGTACGTATATGATTCGATCAAGCGTGAGAAAGGATTTGTAGCGAGATTTTTGCAAGCGATCGATTAGAGAAGGATCTAAGCAAGATCAAAGCCAAAGGGTGAGTGATTAGAAAGGAATTTGAGCCAGGCGAGCGATTACACAGAAGATTTTTACATCTCGCTCGCACACTATATAGCCGGTTTCAAGTTCAGATAAAGGAGGACTACGAAGCCCATTTCCCATAAAAGAAAATAGGGGAGGGATGTCCCTAACCCATTTTTCATACCTCGAAAGTAGGGAGGGCAAGACCGTTTCCTATTCCTGAAAAATTGGGGATGATTGCAATAGGTTGATAGCTAGCGTAAAACTTTTCTCGCTCTTTATGGATGGATCAAACAAATGAGATAGCACGCAAAATCGTTGTCACCTAGGTCTTCACGTGTGCATTTTCTATTTGACGAAGTAATCCCAATTCTCATTTGATCAAGCAGACTCGCATTTTATTTTTATTATTATTTTTTTCACGTCCTTTTTTTCTATAATAATTATAAAAGCTGCAAAGCTAATAAAAAAGAAAAGTTGTGGAAACTAAAATTTCTATTTTGTGAAAGCTAGGAAAATTGAATTAAAATTGTCGCGGGCTAAATAACATAAAAGAATTGGCGATTTTTTATTATTAATTGCTTTTGTAAAAAGAAATGCAATAAAATATAAGCTATAAAAACATTTTCTAGTAGTGTCATCTAGAGCTATTTGTGTACAATAATTGGCTGAAATATGAAATTGATTTTTTTTTTTCAAACCACTAGTGATGAATGTGTGAAATGATATTTTTAGGTTTTATTTCAAATTTAATAACTCGGTCCGTGGAGTTGAGGCAAACGACTAGACTCCACAATGGGTTCATAGTAACTGGTGAATGGTTGATCCTTCCTTCTAACCTTTTTGTTATTTTGTTGTGCAGGTAAGAATCTGTATGCACAGAATATAAAATTACTGGTTCCTTTCTTTGAACATCCAATACTTATCTTGAAACAGATTGAGAAGGTATTGAATTACTTTCTTGCTGAAACTATTCTATCTTTAGCAGATTTTCCTTGATAGGTTGTTAAATTTCCCCTGTAACTGATTTGTTATCCATTCCACTTTGAAAATAGTGTTTTGGTATCCCATTTCTTCCTTTAAGATTACTCGTCCATTGTGGGATTAGACATGGTTGTATGGTCAGCCTCACAAGCTTTTTCTCCCTTTTATGCTGTAATCACCTTAAACATCTGATGAATTTTTCCGACTTGCGGTCCATTACCCGCAAGCGGCCGCCCGTGGCACTTCTCCACGAGCCATTGATCTCCCCAGTACCGATACTGTCCCAACTTAACCACCCTTCATCTTTTAGGTGTGGAGTTTTAACTCCAAAGGCCTCGGTACTATTAGAGGGGAGACAATCACTTATATCTTCATTTAGAAGTTTTACTTTCCAATGTGAGACTATTATTTTGGTCCACACATCTCAACAACATCACACTGCTTTTAGCTGAAATTTAATGCACATTGATATTCAAGTAGGACTTGTTGAGTAGCATTCACCTCTCAAGTCCTTGTGACTTTCACAGGCAGTCTGCATAAGATGCTCAGGCTATTGACGTTAACATTAAAAGTTCAGAACTTTCTTCTGTAGCTAATGTGCCACTGCTCCTGAACAGGGTGCTGATTCTGATGCTAAATCCATACTAGCTATGTGGAAATTAAGGTAGCTAACTTAATGACGTTTTTACTCTCATTTTGATGTGGCTGTATGCTCGCATTTGTATCTGAATGAAATGCTAGCCATTGAACTGCATCTTTTTGTCTCATTAATTTGGTATTTGTGACGATGGATTTTTCTTTTCGAAGTAAATTGTGGGAATGAACTTAATTGTTGCAATATCTGCTAAATTTTTTGATTTAGCTAGATTGTTGTTTCTTGGGGGAAACTATTAGAATTTCTATAGTTAGCGCAAATATTTCTGCGTATTATGCATGGCCTCAAATATTCAGTGTCTTTTGGCATAGACAAATGAATCATCAATTTTCTCATTGCTAAAGTGGAACTTGACATGTTGGGAGTTGATTATGATATCATTGAAATAATCCTGGTTGTGATTATTTGTTCATGGGTCCAATAAGATTCATTTGATTAATGCATTGTTTGAGGAATCTGGTGATTGATTTTTATATGTATGACCCTGTGCCATCCTTCTCTAATGTGGCCCCATTTATGATGCACACATAGAAAGTGAATAATGAGATTTATGGGAGATGCTCTTTAAGTAATTGAATCGCTCCCTCCGCTGATTATGTAAATTAAGTAAAGCGACAATTTCTCTCTCTTTTTTTTTTTTTTAATGCAAGCATTAGATCCTATGTTTGAAATTGACTTTGGTGGTCCACCTTGCAGAACCTATCTGAAACTCCCATGGAAGCCACTTATTTCCATTGAAGGAAGAACACTTTATGAGTTGGACGATGAATTAAAAGTGAGAAACAACTTTTTCAAACATTTGGTATCTCCAGAATGTTGTTTGATTGATCTGAACTTTCACCAACTAATTGTTTGTATTGTTTTTCAGATTGTTAGGCATGCCGAGAGCTGGAATGTTTCTGCACTTGAAGCAATTAGCCAGATATTCACTCCTGGTGCCAGAAAACCAGGTTAGAATATTCACTTAAATATTTGGTGGTAGGTCTTGATAAAACAAGAGCCTTAGGCAGCTAATACCGTATCTCTAAAATAAGGGCACATTGCACCTACAATGTTGTTCTTTTGTTATTTACTCGTGTATAATTTGTATAGGCAATTACACATTAAATCACTGAACCTTTTTGATGTAAGTTATATTCAAATTATATCTAGAATCTTAGCATATACTGTAGTTAAGTTTAAGAGTCCTTGATATTAAAAGTTCAATTAGTATTTGTTTAGGGTCTGTACATATATTCATAGAGTTTTACTTTTTAGAAGGTCTTCATCAATGATTAAGTTTCAAAATTCGTATTTACTTCTTTTCTTGATTTTCTTGCTTCCATATTGCTTCTGCTATAATGACACACCAAGTTTATGTTGTAAATGATTCTATTGATATTCATCCCATCCTTGTTTTATTTCCATCTCCATATCATATTCGGCCACGTTCCTCTTTGTAAGTTATTTTATTTTTTATTTTTTATGTTGGGAGTCCTTGATCTTTCTGGGCCTTGCAAAAAGTCGATCTAGATTAGTTGGAGCTTGTGCCTTTGATACCAGACGAGAATGATAATTCATTTCATCCTTGTAACTGTCATATTTATTACTTAGTCGTTATTGTATTTGTTATTGTAATTATATGATAATATGTATTCTACACCTCCATTATGGCCAAAGGCCTATAAAAGGAGGTATAGTGCAATAGACATCTTGTACCAAATAAATAAGAGTTCCCTCATTTCTCTCCCCATCTTCTCTTGTTCATTCCATGTTATAAGTTTATATTTTCCATAGCTTTAGTTCTCCATTTTAGTTTATAACACGTTATCAACACGACTTTGTTTATTTGATATATATATATATATATATATATATATATATATATATATATATATATATATAAGCTTTGGGTTGATGCACATATATATTTTTTTCGTTTAAAAATGAAAATTTTGATTTTCTAGTGCATCATCCTATAATCAAGTATCATTTTTTTCAATGACACTTGATACGTGCTGATATTGTGTTATAAATTAAAATGGAGGGCTAAAGCTATGGAAAATATAAACTTATAACTTGAATTGAACAAGAGAAGATGGGGAGAGATGTCTATTGCACTACACCCTCCTTTTATAGGCCTTTGATCATAATGGAGGTGTAGTTGTGGGTTACATATTATCATATAATTACAATAACAAATACAATAACTGCTAGACAATAAATATGAGAGTTACAAAGATGAAATGAGTTGTCAATCACATTTACAAACGTGTCCATCATTTTTCTGTTTTTTAGCCTCATAGTTTTTCTTTGCTCTTTTCTTTGTCTTTACCAGCCATTTTCAGCCTAAGCTTTTCTTTTATGTGACAATGGGAGGCATCTTCTTTGTCATGTATTATTAGGCCACATGGAAACCTAACGTGTGTACATAGGCTGTGGTGTTCTACTGCATGCCGTTCTAGAGTATCTTTGCAGTAAAGGCAAGGGGAACAAAAGTCCTAGTTTCAAAAGTTAGGGACCTGCACACTCGCGTGCATATGAGCTGTAGCTTTTCAAGACCAAGGTATATTATATAGACATTTCAATTTGCTATTGTTTTGTGTTCTTAAGCATACATTGAACGTTAATTTTTTGACATTCCTTTGGTCTCATCACTGGTTTTATTTCAAAACTTTTACTGGTTGTGAGCAGTCAATAATGTGTTAAAAAGTATTATGGTGACCTATGTGGACACGCAAAAAAAAGATGAGTTTCTACAGGATTGGTGTTATCCAGGTTGAGGACAATCATGTGTATAAATTATGTAATAACAAAAATCAAACGTATTCCAACAGCCGAGCAATTATGTAGCCAAAGTGTGACAATAACAACAAACCCTCAATTTTAAATTAGTAGGGATTGGTCATATGGATCAAACTTTTTCATTCTATTAAATACCCTTGACAAGTTATTTTTAAAATCCTTTTTAATTAATGCATCATAAGTTATCTTCGGTCAATTATTATACTGCCGAATTTCTTTAGTTTCTGTTGTATTTAATTTTTTCTAATTTGAGTACTTGCAGGCTGTCTTTAAATGCGTCTAAACCACTGTAGTTGCTATTCCCTAATTTTCACTTCAATTGCGGCTACTCCTATTTTTCCTCTTTCAAACAGTGTATAAATTATGTAATAAACTGTTAATCAACTTAATCTGTATTTTGTTATTCTTCTCTTTCTTTACACCAACCATTCAGTCGAAATGAGAGAGTGTTTAAATTATGTAATAAGCTGTTAATCAACTTAATCTGTATTATATTATTCTTCTCTTTCTTTACACCAACCATTCAGT
Organism: Stephania japonica; assembly: GCA_039657345.1. Classification (NCBI taxonomy): domain Eukaryota; kingdom Viridiplantae; phylum Streptophyta; class Magnoliopsida; order Ranunculales; family Menispermaceae; genus Stephania; species Stephania japonica. The sequence goes on along the minus strand of CM077557.1, from coordinate 67,406,058 downwards.
CGAAACGAGAGAGTGAATGAATTCGCTTTGATTTAGAAAGATTAAGAATGTTTTTTGATTTATTCCTAAAATGATGAAAGAAATGAAAGCTTCAGAAAAATAATTTTCGTAGTTTCTCAAGTTCTTGGAAATAGAGAAGAAAACAAAATTTATTGGTTTTAAATCCTAAACCAAATTCAGTTGCACAATTGAACTTATTTAAAGCCAGCCACAAGAGCGCTTTTTTGTGAAGTCTATAATAAAGTTACATGTAATGAAACAAAGAGGAAAACTTGTACTTGTGGAATCCAAGATAATGTTTTGGATTGGCTGGCTAAGGCTTGGTAAAAGCGTGGATGATCATCAAGGTGAGTTGGAAGTCATGGAAAATTGTCACTTTTGCCAATATTTCAAAAGTAAATCATACATGTGATTTTCATTTTTTTTTTTTTTGATTGGAACGAGACTTTATTTTACTATAGCCATCAAAAATATATGTACATGGCGAGAAACGAATGTGTTTCTCGTAAAATAAAATTAAAAAAAACCCCTACCAATGTAGTGGGGGAAAAGCGTGCGTTCCTCATAAACCTTAGTTCCCCCACATGTGATTTTCATTTTAAGAACAAAAAAGCAAGTCAATGAATATTCGTTGGACAAATGCATAGTCCTAACTTTTATTTTTATCCATTCAAATTTAAAGTTCAATTCACTAATTAAGTATGTCTAAGTAACCTAGATAAACTCAGGCACGACTTTAAAGTGAAGAATATAATTGTGAATCTATATTTAGATATTACTAGCTAGAACCTCTTGGAATAAACCTTGCGTGCATTGGTATTATTGCCGATTGATTGTTGTCGAAGACTCGTTGGCCAACCTGAATTAAGTAAACAAAAGAACAGCTCAAAAAATAAATGTTGCATAATGTTCTCTTAAATTTGCAAGTTTAATTAATTAATATAAAAATTTACAAGTTTAACAACAAAGAAAAATAATCAAAAGGTCTTAAATTACATAAATCATACAAAAAAAAAAAAAAAAAACAAATGCATTTTCCAAGAAGACCTGTTAAAAAATTTTAAGTTACACAAAATAAAACGAAAAAACACATTGGAACACTTCAATCACTCTTCCAGGCATAGAGTAGCAGAGAAAACCCTCCATTGCTCCCACATGATCTAGAAGAAGCACATGAACTCCTCCCACCATCATTGCTCTCCTCTGCCCATTGAAGAACACTTGAACAAGATGATGACCATGTCGAGGACTTCGACACCATTGATGATGGGGAACAAGCTGATGATGGTGACAACAACATTGTCTTCCTCATCAATCTCTTCTCCAACCCCGCTATCTCCGGCCAGACGCCGCCGTCACCCACTTGAAATACAAACACTCCATGCCCTCCTCCACCACCGCCACCACTTACAATCCAATTATAAACATCCCAATAGAACTCAACATCTGATCCTCCAACCACGATCTTCTCATTCCCTCTAAACTTCCAACCCAGCCTCTTAACAAGTAGGCCTACTTTCCCATCCACCTTCACCTTCAACTCCCCACCACTACATTCAATCCCAATTTCATGCTTTGATCCCAAGAACTGGGCCCTTGTTGAGTAAGTACTACTACTCTTCCCACCAAACACATGTTCCCGCCGAGACAACACCGAGGGGACGGCATATTCTCGACTAGCTCCTGCCTCGTTGGGTAGATGATCACCTAGCAAGAACTCAATGTAGGAGTTGGAGGAGATGGCAACGTAGAAACATGAGTCAGGCTCAGCTGAATTTGAAGTGAATTTAGCTCTAGCGAAGTCCCAAGAGAGCTTAATTTTGTGATTTTGATGGTGTTGGCAATGAAGGGTACTGTGTTTGTGCCCTGATCTGCTCTTGAAGAATGAAATCTTTGATGGGTGTTTCAAGGAAATTGTGATGGAGAAAGAGTTGGTGGCATTGATTGTGAGGGAGTGAGAGTGCAAAGTCTTGGACCAAGTGAGTGTTAGATAAGAGGGAGTGTTGTTGTTGCAGAGATGTGTTTGGTAAATTGTGGTTATGAGGCTTTGTGTCTCTTGATGAGACTCGAATTTTGGGCTGCTGCTTGGATTGCTAAAACATGAAGGAAACATGGTGTAGTTTTTCTTCAAGAAAGAAAGAAAATTCAGGCTATAAAGTTTAATAGATTCATGAGTTTTTGGATATAGTTGGGGGTTGGTGGTGGTTGTGATGAAAGTTTTGATTTGTGGCTTTAAGGGTGCTTTGGATGCTTTGTGAGTGAATCATCTTAAACAGATGCAGAGACCCTTTTTTTATTGAGAAATGCTGCAATGACAATGATATTTCACAATGAATGACACAACGCCCACTGCAAACCGTCATGATGTATCTCGAGCTACGTACCTAGCACGTATACATCTCGAGATACATAACACTAAGTAGTCAGTGGGGTGTGTGAGGACATGGGGTTGTTATTCTGGTGTTTTTTCTTTGTTATGTGGGCTCTTTGATGGCTTGATTTGCGCCTTTGACAGAGATTCTATCCAATAAAGAAGAAAAAAATGGGACTTATGTCTTCTCTTCTCTTCTTTTGTGTGTCTAATACTCACAAATGAGCTGTGCTGCAGTATTGGTCTTGTTGCCCTTTTAATAGCTTTACTATAGCAATTCTCTTTGGCACATAATTTGATGGTGCACTAATTCTTTGCCGTTGATGTTTCTCAAATCACACACTGAAAAACACAAGGAAAATTGATGGTCATATCGTCATGGATTGAATCATGCCCCATTTTTTTTTTTTTTTTTTTTTTTTTTGAAATGAGGACTTGGTCCGGTTTGATTTGTTAAAAGTGATCTTGTTGGTCTTTGGCCTTCATATTTGAAAAAATCACTTTGTCTGGACTATGGAGCGTGAGTTTGAATTTTTCTGCACAATAGCTAGCTTGGTCAGTATCTTTTCATCAGATAAACATTATACTACTCACGACACTAGAATTTGCAGTTGTGGAATTGTTCTTGTCAGAATAGGGAGAGAATTTTTTTATCACGAGTCATCGTTTGGTTCACTAGGGCAACTTCCCAAGTTTGATTTCCTGGGAAATAAACAGGATTGGTTGAGTTTTAAGGACAGTGCTGGAATGACACTTCAAGCGCACATCCTGCCACTTCCCATGCATCACAAGATTCAAAATACGGTTGGATAGAGGGGTGTGCATTCTAACATGCATTATAGGTGTGTCAGTCTAGCATTTTGGAGTCCTAATTATAATTGGATAATAATACAACTTTCTTAATTATATTTCTTTTATGTTTCTATATAGTTTTTTTTTTGATAACCGTGTGGGTGTCCACACTCTTTTTGGGTGCGACATGTTTCTATATAATATTTTACTTTGTTTTGTTTTTAATTGGTTATAATATCCTTACCTTTCATAGTTATTATAATACATTCTAACTTTTTTATATTTGTTTTTTATAATAACAAAAAAGTTATTAAATTTATTATTTAAGTGTCTCATCATCAAATTTGAGGTTTAAAAGCAACTTAGGATACAAATCAAAAAAATTAAAATGTTAGAATATAATAATAAATCTAAAAAGGTTAGGATATAATAATAAAAACTGTAAAAGCTTAGAATATTTTGATGATGAGACACTTAAATAATAAATTGTTAAATTTATTATTTAAGCGTCCTAAGCTTTTTTCAACCTCTTTTTACTTGTGAAGGTGTATTAAATTGATGGATTTGGAAGGATTTTAAAAGAGTTTGGAGGATTGTGAAATTAAGGTGTATTTTTAGACTTCAAAGGATTTTAATGGACTTTTAAAAAGTCTAGGTGTAAGTGCAAATATATAATCGTTTACTACTTATCCAAAAAAAAATATAACGGGAGGTTAAAGAGAGAGATGAGTTATTCCGCTCTGTTTGTCGCTTCGCCAGTGAGTGCTGGAGAACCACCGACACGAGTATATCGCAAAGAATATGGTACGAAGAGTGAGGATTCTGGTATGGAGGTTGATCATGGGTCGTATAGAGATAGAATATTGGCGGAGAAGAGGTACAAGTTTGTAGAAAATATGGTTTTGGAAGTAGGGGACATCAGGATTGCTAGAGATGAAAATGGGCCTTTCATGGTGATATCGGATAAGTTGAACCATTTTATAGATCAACAGATGGAGAAGGCACTGATCGTTAAACTCATTGGCAGAACAACATGGTATCAGATGCTTCATAACAAGATCAAAAACTCATGGGATCCAAGGGGTGAGATCACTATTATGGATCTGACTAATGGTTACTATTTGGTTCATTTTACTTGTGAGTACGATGTAGAGAAAGCTTTGAATGAGGGTATGTGGTACATTTTAGAGCATATTTTGTCAGTACAACGTTATTATTCCTCTTTCTGGGAAACTAAAGCTCCGTTGGTGCGAACAACAGCGTGGATCAAAATTCTTGATTTGGCTGCTAAGTATTATCATGAGCCAATCCTTACGGGTATTTGTAATAGGGTAGGAAGAACAATAAAACTAGACCTCAATACTGAGATAAGTCAAAGAGGTCAGTTTGCACGTATTGCAGTGGACTTGGATCTGTCTCAACCCCTAGTGTCGAAGTGTAGATTGGCAAATGTATGACTTACTGTTGAATACGAAGGCATTTCTCATATATGTTATTCATGCGGTCGGGTCAACCATAATGCTATTGTCTGCCCTCTCAAGAAGGATGCGATGTGGGAATCGAAAAAGGCACAAGGAGGGCAAGAGGGAGCTAGTTCATCTTCTGGCAAGGCTACTAATTCGACTCCAAATGAAGCAGTCGGAGATGATAAATTCGGACCCTGGATGATAGCACAACGCAGCCCTCGCCGGAGACTGATGAAGGAAAGCCCGCAAACTCACAAGGAAACAATCACGCAAGGATCTGGGGATTCTCACCCCATAATTATGGGTAATCGTGTGACGGCCCCAAATTCCTAATGCATTTGGGTATGCCCGGCCTAGACCCGTGCAGGTCCCGAGTCGACACTCAACGAGCCTGACGAGCCTAGTCAGCCTCAAATCATCAAATTTCAAGTTTTATGAAAGAGTTATTGCTAATATAACACAGCGGAAGAGAATTTAATACTAATCAATTATTGGGAAATAACTCAATCAAATGGAAATCAGGAATCTATATAAATGTGGAAACCCCGATAGGTTCATGTCCAAGTCAACATAATGAAATTCATGGTATCCACCTCAAAATTTATCCCCAATCCAAAAACTACAATCATATACACATAACATCATACAAACAAAATAAACATGAGCTTACATCTCGATACCTCAAGTCCAGCCGCTCACAAAAAGTCTCCTAGGTAAAGTCCCTTGCCTCTACTGTACTCTGCCCTATCTGCACTCACCATCACAAACTAGACGGTGAGCAACTGAGAGAAATCGAAAGTAATGCCAGAAGAATATAATAGTAATTCATAAATTTCAAACATGGCAGTCTAAATATCATGCGGGAAATGAAAGACATAAATTTAAATAGACAAAATGCATGATAGACAGACTGGAAATGATAGCAATCGAAACATGCGTGTTCTACGAGTTAAGAGATGTCGTAAGTGGTCTAGAATCCACAACAATTCCACAATAGCGATGTCGCAACATCGAAATCCACAACAATATCCACAACAATCCAATACATGGTATCACATAATTACTAGTGGTGGTCAAACACTCGTGCGCACGAGTGCCCGCGTTTTATCCCTTATAGTGCAGGTTGCATGTACCTTCGAGGCACACACTTATGCCAAGAACACACATACAAGGAATATGGAATGGAATGCCAACAAGTGGATAATAGCAAACACAACAGAATGAAAATGAATTACATTGTATTTTCTTAACTAGCTTACTAACGTACACAAGCTTTAAGACAAGTGTACTTACTTGAACTATCGCAACACGCATAACAAACTCTCGTGAATCCTAGCGCGTATCCCTGAGTTTTCCGCCACCTGACAAGGTCGGAAACTTTAATTAATGGGTCGAGTCAATAACTAAACCCACGTTGAATCCCCAATGTTCTCCCAGTATTTTTCACGACTCGACAACTCAATATCTCTCACACACATCGTATGTTCATCAAGATAGTCAATTCAAATCCTTAAAACCAAATAGGAAAAACTTAAAGTGGTTTGGTCATCGAGCATCACGAAACCTTAATAACCAAACATAAATCAATAAAGACACCATCATAACTACACACTGGTATTGTCTGATGTTGGGAGGAGGTTTCCTTAGTATGAGATGGCCGAGAAATACCCTCGAACATCGGTGTTTAAACACATTAACTAAACAATACTCAAACTTAATATTTACATAAAAACATAACAAATTTCTCTAACATATTAAAATTTCGGACACAACCAAGGGTTGCGAGACCTCAACAACAAGGGTTAGGCGAGACCCTCGATAACCCCCACTAGTGGTGGTCCAGCCGGTAGCACCACCAAGAGTGGGGGTTTTCTGCGAGGCTCCACCACCTCTATCACATGAAATGACGATAGTTTCACACTAAATAGGACTGTTTTGACCATTTCGAAGGCTGTGGGACCCACGTATAAGCTTGGTGGGGTCCCCAACAACGTCCCAATCATGGTGGTCCGGTGGTGGCGTCGCCAGTCATGGCGATTTTCGGTGAGTGGGTAAAACCTTATAAAATCAACTCAACGTGTGTAAAATCAGTAGGGACTTTGCATGGGCTATGAGGGGGTGCTTGATGTCGTGGCAGTTACAGATGCTTTACGAGACCGTAACTTTTGATCCAGGAATCCGATTGAGTTTAGGATTTATCAAGAACTTTCTATTTTCTTATTCAGTTAGGGTATTTTCATAATTTACTTTATGTAAGTCGTTTTTAGAGTCTTAGAAGGATTAGGTTTTTGAGTCGTAGAGGGATTACGTTTTGAGTCTTAGAAGGATTAGGTTTTTGATTCATAGAAAGATTACAATTTTGAGTTGTATAAGGATTAGAGTTTCTAATGGGCTATATAAAGCCATGATTAGGGCTGTAATCATTATGAATTATTATCAATTTTTTTATCAATTTATTCAATTTAGAGTTTTATCAAAACTTTAAGGATTATTCCTTGTTTAAGCGTTTACGCTGCGTCAGTTGGTATCAGAGCGTGAATTCCGTTCTTACTAATGATGTCCGGTGGAAGCGGTGGCATTCAGAACGTCGTTCAGGATGTTGAAGCCTTGCGAACCAAAGTAGAGGCTCAAGAGGCGGCAATCAGAACCTTGGAAACAAATCTCGATCAACAATTCCGGCGTATGGACGAGCGCTTTGATGCTATGATTAACAGATTTGATGCCCTTGGGGTGAATGCCAACAGACACGAAGGTGATGGTGAACAACGTCCAAGAGATCAGCGTGCTCGAGGCGATGCTCTTATTGCACCAGTGGCTGCGAATTTTAGAGGTCGAGTTGCTAGTGGTGACTCTAATGACGAGGAGGAGGATATGGTTCTGGCCGAGGATCAGGGCAGACCTGTTAGGAGAGATCGAGTCGGCAGATATAATAACAACAATAATCAGCATAATCATGATTATTATGATAGGGGTAATCATGATAGGGGCGACTTTAGGCTGAAAGTGGACATTCCTAGTTTCTCTGGTAATCTGAACATTGAGGACTTTGTTGATTGGATCGCCGAAGTAGACCATTTTTTTGAGTATATGGAAATTCTTCAAGAAAAAAGGGTGAAATTGGTGGCTTGTCGTTTGAAGAGTGGAGCATCGCACTGGTGGGAGAGGAGGCAGAGAGTAGGCATTACAGAGAAGGTAAACAGCCTATTCGGACATGGTATAGAATGAAGTAGTTGCTCCAGCGAGATTTCCTGCCTCCAGATTATGAGCAGATATTGTGTCAGTAATACCAGCGCTGTCGGCAGGGTCAGAGATCTGTTCATGAATATACGGCGGATTTCATGCGACTGGTTGAGAGGAATGATTTGAGGGAGAACGAGGTTCATCAGGTTACACGATACCTTGATGGATTGAAAATGCAAGTTCGGGAGAAAATTGGAGTGCGAGAGTTATAAGAATGTTCATCGAGGCGAAAAATTTAGCCATTATTTGAATTAATGATGCAGGACAGAGGTGGAAATCGATATGAGGGCAATCGGCGAACCTATGGTAGTGATAATTACCAGAGGACTAATAGCGGAGAGGAAACTTCAAGGAGTTTTGCAGAGCGGAGTAAGTCCACCCAAGGCCGGAATCAAAGTACTGAACGGAAGGAGGATAAGGGACCAGGGAAAAAACTTGCTGAACAGAAAGAGGGACAAAAGGCAACCGCAAATCCGTATGCTAAGCCTATTGTGGGCAAGTGCTATTGTTGTGGGCAGTCTGGTCACAGATCGAATGAATGTCCCAATAGAAAGCAGGTTAATGTGATTGAACGAGATGAAGAAAAGGAAGTTTATTGCGGTCCTGATGGAGAGGATGATGATTGTAATGACTATGATGAGGAAGAGGAACAGAATTGTGTGGTCAGAAGGCTGATGTTAACTCCTAAACTAGAAGATGGCAATCAGCGACACAAGTTGTTTCGAACAAGATGCACTATCAATGGCCAGGTGTTTGAACTGATCATAGATAGTGGAAGCTGTGAGAACATCATCGGTAGAGAGAGGTACAGTGAGGAACCTTTGGCGAAGATGGAGAAGCATCCCGATCCTTACTCTATAGGTTGGATAAAGGCAACTGAGAAAGTGCAGGTGACAGAGCGCTGCAGGGTACCTTTTTCCATTGGCTCTTACAAGGATGAGGTATATTGTGATGTAGTAGATATGGATGCTTGTCATTTGCTTTTTGGACGACCTTGGCAGTTTGATGTTAATGCACAACACGCTGGGCGAGATAATGTGTATAAATTGGAGAAGGAGGGGGTGACGTTTAACTTGCTTCCTTTAAAGGCAAGTAACCGTTCCAAGACTGCTAAAGTGGAAGAACGATCTTTCCTTATATTGACACAAACTGAGCATGAGATGGATGAAGCAGTGAAGGAGTCACAGGTGGTGCATGCGTTGGTGCTGAGACAGATCCTGGTAGGGAATGAGAAGGAGTCAGTTTCTGAGATACCAGGGCAAGTCCAACCCTTACTGGAGGAATTTGCTGAAATTACACCAGACGAGTTGCTAGACGGATTACCTCCTATGCACGATATTCAGCACCACATTGACCTGATTCCTGGCGCTAGTTTGCCAAACCTCCTACATTACAGAATGAGTCCGAAAGAGAGTGAGGTCTTGCATGACAAGGTGCAGGAGTTTCTGCAGAAAGGGCATATCAGAGAATATCCAAAACATTTAATGTGGCGGATGTTTTTCCATTCTATCCAGATAATGAGCCTTTGTATCCAGAAAACTCGAGGTCGAGTTTTTCTCAAGTGGGAGAGAATGATGTCGTGGCAGTTACAGATGCTTTACGAGACCGTAACTTTTGATCCAGGAATCCGATTGAGTTTAGGACTTTATCAAGAACTTTCTATTTTCTTATTCAGTTAGGGTATTTTCATAATTTACTTTATTTAAGTCGTTTTTAGAGTCTTAGAAGGATTAGGTTTTTTATTCATAGAAAGATTACAATTTTGAGTTGTATAAGGATTAGAGTTTATAATAGGCTATATTAAGCCATGATTAGGGTTGTAATCATTATGAATTATTATCAATTTTTTTTTTATCAATTTATTCAATTTAGAGTTTTATCAAAACTTTAAGGATTATTCTTTGTTTAAGCGTTTACGCTACGTCAGTGCTCTGGGACGGTCTGGACTCCAGTGAGTCACCGGAGGTCATCCACAACCGGTCTCCATCACCCCAGCTACCCCACAGTCCACGTACACACCAAAAAATGATGAAAAGCAGTGAGAAAATGAGAGAAAGAGAGGAAGGAAAAGAGAGAGAGAGAGAGAGAGAGAGAGAGAGATCTCTGGTGAGGTAAGGGTGTGACCTCCGGTCACCACTGGTTCGGCCAGGCGTGGCGGTGCAGTGGGCGTGGAGTTGTAGACCGAGAAAAGGGAGAGAAAGAAACAGAGTGGGAGAGAGATTGAGTAAACACGAGAGGGAGGGGAGGATGTGGAACCTCCGTTGAGCTTCCTAGCCACCACTGCATCTCCGGTGACCGGCGTGGACACAGTCGGGTCGGGAGAGTGAGTGAACTGAGAAAGAAGAGTGAGGGAACTCGAAAGAGAAAAGAAATCAAAAGGGAGAGAGAGAGAAGAGGGGGATGCATACCTCCGATTAATGGCAGCCTCCGGCGTCTCTAGTCCGGTCACCGGCAAGAGCAGAGACGATTGTGAGATGAGGGAGAGGAGAGAAACCGTGAGTGAGTGAGAGAGTGAAGAGAGACTGTGAGTGAGAGTGATGGGGTGGATGGGGTGTGTGTGTTTTTAAAACTAAATGTGTATGGTGTGAATAGTAATGAACAGTGAATTAGGTGGTGTGGTGTCTCATGCATGACCCTTCATCTCCATCTAACCACGCATCTCGAGGTTGATCCAATGGTGCTCCATTATTGGACTGTGTCACTTTAACAATCCTACCCCATGGTCTACTTATTGTGTATTCACCCAACACCCGCATTCTCCAACAATTTTCCCGACCCATCTTGCCTCCTTGGTCTGTATTTCTCTGTCACCTACATACTTTCGCCTTGTCTCGCATAAATAAATAATTAAATAATTAAATAATTCTTTTAATTATATTTTTGCTATATTTTTCTCCCTCGTTTACCTAGACAGAACCTCACTCATTAAAAATCGCCCGAACGGCTCGTGACACGCATTAGACTAAAATACTATTACACACATCAAAGAATCATAAAATTACCTTGGTGTCGACTCCCGAGGCTCGAAATACTGTCCAGTATCACGTAGCCAAGTCACGGTTCTAATAAAGGAAAGTCATCAATAAGGGCTCATTCTAAGGAAATCAACCCCTCAAATTGTAGAGATGTTTTTAATAGCCAATGTGAGAAGACAATTTCTCACCCCACAATTACGGGTAACGGTTTTGGAAGCTTAAATTCTAATGATGGAAAATCATCAATAGGGGTTCATTATAAGGAAATCAATTCCTCAAATCGTGGAGTCATTTTTAATAGCCAGCGTGACAAGAAAGTTTCTCAGTATGTGGATGAGACGAAGGATAGAAAAGGAAAGTCTAAAGCCCTTACTGGATCATTAGTGGATATTTCTAACACGGCTAATACCATCTAGAATTTTTATACTAAGAAAGAGTGCTTATGGGACTAATTCATGAGAGGGAAGAATTGCAAGTTGACAAATGAGAAACCTTCATTGAGAGCGGGGCGCCCTGCCTCGTTGGTATGGAGGAGTGTATTTCAATCTTGGCCTCTCTTCAAGGAAGGCCTTACTAAGATTATTGGAGATGGATGTGGAACTTTATTCTGGAAGGAGAAGTGGGTGGAAAACGTGAACTCTCTCCTACCCTATGCTACTGCTTCACTTTCCGACAAAGACGTAGAACAGAAGGTGGCTCATTATACTACAACATCAGGAAGTTGGGACATCTCGAAACTTGCATAGATTCTACTTAGTGAGATGTGCAACAAAATCTTGGCCACTCCTTACCTTAATAGTAGCAAATGAATGGACAGAATCTCCTAGATGTACAACAAGTCTGGGAAGTTTTCAGTTAAGAAGGCTTATGAGCGAATCGCCAATGAAGATATCCAATCTGATGATACATGCTAGAGGTCAGTGTGGGATTAGGAGGGTCCGCAGAGAATCAAGACTTTTCTATAGTTGGCTAGACATGATCGCGTCCCTACTAACATGTTGTGTTGTAAACGCCAAATTAATACCTCCGATGTTTGTGGGAGATGTAATGCAGAATCAGAGTTGGTTCTTCACGCCCTTAGGGACTGCCCTATAGCAAGGACGGACTGGGATAATCTTTTGATGGGAAGACAGAGTCCTAACTTCTTTAATGATAGCCAAAGAGAATGGTTGGACTCTAATCTGAAAGAATGTGCCTCTTCTTGGAAAACCTTGTTTGGTGTCACGTGTTGGGTTCTTTAGTTCACAATAAACGAGTTTGTCTTCAAGGGTAATCAGGCGTCAGTTATGGAGGTGATTTCTCAAGCTCGAGTTAGAGTAGATAAGATAATTAGATGTGGCGCTCGAACACGCACCGCTGGTCTTGAAGGGCAAATTAAGAGGGAGACACGATGGAGGAAACCGGATGAGGGTTGGGTAACACTGAATTTTGATGGGGCAGTAACGAACGACCACGCATGCTCATCCGCTGTAGGGCTGTTACGAGATGACAGATGAGAGTTCATCTCTGGTTTCCAAGTCAAGTTGGGCAGTTGTCTAACTTTGTCAGCAAAAATTTGGGTGTTACATGGCAAAGGAGAAATGACTCACTAAGGTGGTGATCGAGACAGACTCATTAGAAGTTGATTCGCTCATGGATCCTCATCATACTCTGGTTTTTATGGACTACCAGGTCGAGGAGATTCAATGGACTCTTCATCAGATGGAGGGTAGGTACATTAGATACATCCCCAAATGTACTAATGCTTGTATAGACTTTCTAGCGAAGAATGCGCTCAGATTGCAGTATGGAGCTCATAAATTAGACATAGAGTCTCATTGTATTTCCCTCTTATTAGCACAAGATAAATGCGATAGCACAGTGTAATTCTCGACCCATTTTTTTGGGTCGTGTTCCTACCAAAAAAAAAGTCTAAGTGTATTCAATTTTTAAACACATTAAGATTTTGATGAATTTTAATGGATTGTGATATATTTGTATTTAAAAAATGTACATAAGCAAATCCCACCCCTACCTATGAGATTTGGATGGATTTTGGATCAAGTCCATCCAAATCCATCAAATTCCATGAAATCCATGGAAATACATCATTTAAATCGAATCGAATACACGTTTAGACTCAACTATTTTCACGAGTCAGTCGGGCGCTTAGCCAATAATGTCAAAGCTTGAGCAAAGAATTCAATAGATTGGTTGACATTTTCACTTCAATAATAACACGTCTAACCATATCGAAAAGCACCTTCCTTCCTCTCCATGTGGTGCTATTAGGCCTATTAATTTGCATGGCTATTAAGTCTGGGCAAGCCTCACTCGGGTTCACTTGCTTAGAAGTTGAATTACCACTCTGTTGGGGGAGTAGTGAGCATGACTACGCCTAGGCCAAGCCCGTCCAGCTCGACTCGAACATGGCTTAGGCGGGCCTCAACAATGTATAGGAATGGGGTGAGGTGCAAAAGACTTCACTAGTCAGGCTCAATACAAGTGCATCCAAGTAAACAGATCTAGGTTGATATGCACAGAAGTCTCCTCACTTAGATTTCTTCTTGACAATCATATGATACATACTTTTGTTACGTATTCGTTGATGTCCCTTGATTTGTACATCAATAATTGCGAGGCTAAAAATCAATGCATGTATCATGACTCTAGTATTCTCCCCGTTTTGAAAAATGCAAGAAGAACTAGAACTAATGCCCTTCATTAATCATGGGATAAGCTACATTAGGAGAAGGTAGCTCTATAATGTACATAAATTGAACCCAATCGGGTTGCCACAACGGTAAGGGCGAGTACGAGTTGTGTGAGTTCGCACAACACGAGTTCGATTCCCCGGTATGGTAAGATTGATTGGGCCACTGGAGGACATTCTCGATTGAACCGTCAGGGCCCCATGTGAGGATTAATCTCATCCAAAAGGGTGTGGACGGCTCACACGGTTATCAAAAAAATATAAATAAATAAAATAAAAAGTTAATACTAATAATAATAATAATAATAATAATAATAATAATGTACATAAAATGAAATCACGTGTGCTTTTGAATTGAATTGATGTAGTTACTTTAAATTAAACTCAGCCCATGAAAAAAAGGCCCACCAGAATTGTACGCTTGGGCTTGGCTAACTAGTGTTCCTTTATTAGAGCCAAATTTAGAATTGAGAGAACCTTTATCTTGCTCCTTACCTCGTTTAGTTAATGATCATATTTAAGAAAGAAAAGGAAAAAAGGGTATGATGTTGGTTTGGCACTAAAAAACCTACATTCGAAAACTAATGAAATTAAACATAGCTCCACCTAAGTATGGATAAAAGTTTTTTTATTTTTTTATTTTTATTTTTATTTTCTTTGTCTCAAATATAGATAAAAGATATTCTATCTTTGCTCCCTTACATTCTTTTATGTTTTAAGTCCATAGCCATTGGACTATATCCTAAGTATGGATAAAGGAGGACGACTAAAAGATTAGGCGCACTTATGAAATGGATCAAACAAATAATCATATTGATCAGGCCAACGTTGCAAATAGAACTCAAATAGGATGGAAGAAGTAGAGGAGTGTAACCAGAAGTAAAAAAAAAAAAAATAGTAGAGGAGTGTAACCAGTGTTGTATCTTGTATGTGATCACCGAAACATCTCATCAACTTTAAAAGGAAAATTCTATAAATGCATAAGGTGCAAACATTAAGAAAGGCATTAATAACGGTGATTTGAATATTTTTAAGAAGAAGAAAGAGATTTTATTATATCAAGAATTCAAAAAAAAATTCTCCTGAGACCTATTTGTACCCAGGACAGCACAAACTATTTACAGTGGTGGCTAGTCCTTGCTTACAAAAAATGAAAAACAAAAAATTCACTCCATCCCAACAATCAACAAAACATTTGTACAGAAGATTACAAAAGTTACTTATCAAAAAAAAAAAAAGAAGAAGAAGAAGAAACAAAAAGAAAGTTAAGCAAAAAATTCTTCCCAACTCTTTAGTATAATTTGACGAAAAAAAAAAAAAAAAAAAAAACTCTTTACGTATAGTTTTCGTGATCGAGCACATCTCAAATACAAGGAATAAATAGAAAATTAGTTTTTATACACACCACATATCATCGTGTGTATCTTCATCGATTATGAGTCAAATCAAGTCATGTTATTGGACCACATATATGTGGAACATCCATTATATACTTTTTTAACAATCCATCTCCAAATTTTTTTAGAAACTTCTTTTAGATATATAATCATGCATTTAAAGAATTAATTCGGACCATTTACTTATCTTTCTGCATTAAGTTGGTCCATCAATCTAATATATCTATACATTTAAATATTTCAAAATCAAACTTATGTACTGTGACGCGCGGGACTTATCTACAGCTACATCAAATATATATATTAATCCTACTATTGATTTCATAATCAATCAAAATAAGTTAAAATAATCATATAACTGACGATCATGCATGATGTTTTAATCTCTTTTTTGTTGAGATCATGATCTCATGAATCTTTAATCTCCGCTAATTAATAATTAAATTAATGAATGGAATTCCTACCAAAAAAAAAATAATGAATGGAATACCTACTCTTAAATGATTAATCAGTTTTTTAATTAAACTTCAATACATGTATATATATATATATATATATATATATCGGGTTTTCTTCTAATTAAGCATAGTTGGGCACACACATTGCCAACAATTTCTTACGTATGTCCATGCATGAAATTGAATAGAAACAAAGATAACGATGCTTTGCAAACCAATAAACGTAACGACCACGTGACATTATTATTACATGCATAACGTGTAAAATGAAATCAAGACTATTGATGTGTTACGCATGGCTGGTTTTGTTATTTTGGGGGCATGGGGCGGAATAAAAATTTGGAGTCTTTATATTTAACTTTTGAAAATAATTTTTTTTGTGCATATAGTTTACAACAACAAAACCATAATCCCAAATAAGTTGGATTGGCTACATAGGTAACAAAAAAAAAAAAAAAACCTCCCCTATTTTGCTCGATTTTTAGTGCAATTGATTGTGTATTTTTTGTACTTATAGTTAAGTTTACATATATTGCTAATCTCTTACTCAAATTTAATTTTTTTAAAAATTGTTTTGATTTTGATTTTATTAAATTTAGTTGGTGGAGATGTAAACTTCTTCTATTTAGTATTATTTATTTATTGAGACTAAAACTTTATTTATTTTGAGATTGTAGAAAAAAAACTCATTTAAAGGAGTAGACATAACATATAAAAGAAATTATTGTATTTTACAAAAAAAAAAAATTTGTGTGACACTCAACATGCATTGGCTGATTTAGTCATTAAGATCCACTCAATGTGCATTGAGATGAGTACTTACATATTACAATGAGTTTTCATGAATGAACTCCAACAAGTGTGTACAAAGATGCTACTTAAGCAATATCTCACAAATGCCCAAGCTTCTCATTAAAGAAAAACATTTGTAACATTGTTGAAATATAGGGGCCTTTCCTACCAAAAAAAATAAGGGGCCTTGGGTATGGGTGGGGGCCTGGGGCGGTCGCTCGCTTCGCCCATATCCAAAGCTGGCCCTGGTGTTACGATGACGATTCATCCAATAACCATGTGAGATATATACATGCACGGCGGACGCTGAGCTAGAGGGGAGCCGATTATAAAAGACTTGAAATAAAAAATTTTATATATTGCAAAACTTTAAAAATCTACACACTTATATGTTGTAATATGTTTATAAAATTACTTGAAACGAGTCAATTTATTACTTATATGAGTTCTTTATACTAGATGTTGTTCACTCTAATGGCTATTTTATCAAATAACTCTTATATATATAAACTTTAGAAGAGACAAATAGAATATTAATTATATTTATTAGCAAACTAATGGAGACTTTTATTTTTTATTATAATATAATTATTAAAATAGTTGTTCCAAAAATAAAATGAGGGGGACTTAAATGAGTATATAGGAGATGCTAGAGGTACCCACTTGTCACACCTACTTGTTACACCTGACAATCAGTCGTCGTTGATACAACTCGAGATACACGTTTGAGATGTGTCGGATAGTGAACAATTTCTAAGTGTGACAAGTATGTACACTTGGCATTTTCCTATGCATATATGCATAATAGGGGGCCCTGTATACATGTGGCATGCCGCATGTGGGGGTCATTGGTCACGCATGATGCACCATGATTCATTTTGCAGGCATGCTTCATGCCCTGTACGCTACATGACTACAGGCTATGCTCATGAAAGTTGAATTGTTGTACCGTGTCATGAATATATATGAGTACATACAAATAATTAATTGTAAGAATCAATTTTTTCATTTTTATAATTGGATCTATATTAAAATATGTAGGCATCCTATATTACAATTAGCTATATCTTGTTTTGAGATTTTATTACTAATTAATGTCTAATAATTTTTAAAAGAGGGAAAGAGAGTTCTTTGATTTATGGCCTAATGATAAAAAATATCCTAACCTTTACAAGTTTATCAATTATATCGTAACCTTTTTTTTTTCTTGAGAAAACTTTTGAAATTCATCAATTATATCTTAACATTTTCAATTTACTATCAATTCTATCCTAACTAATTATGAGCACTTTTCTTTTAAATCAACTTAATCTTTTAACTTCTCTTTTCATGTCCACATTCATCAATTTACATCAAAATCATTTAAGCCTCATGTTTAAATTAAGGCCTCGTTTGGTTCATTTTACTAACTTCCAGAAAAGTTTTCTTCCAAAAAAGTTTAATTTCTTGGGAAATTAACTACTAAGGAAGTTACACTTTTCACGTTTTGTTCAACTTTGAACTTCCTGGAAAGTTTAACATTTTAAAAACAATAAAATGATGTAATTGACATAAATGTTCTTTACACTATTTTTGAGTGAGAGAGATTGTAGAGGATAAAGGTAGAGAGAACATTAAATGAATGTAGAAGTGTTCGTTCCCCTCAGGAAGATAACTCACTCACCCCTTAAGTGAGTTATCTTCTTCTATACAAGGGAAGTTATAGGTCAAACTTCCAGAGAAGTTTTTTGAAAATATCCAACCAAACAAGACGAGTTGAAAGTTCCCTAAACTTCCAAGAAAGTTTTTTGAAAATATCCAACCAAACAAGGTAAGTTGAAACTTGCTTGTAAATTATCTCACTTCCTTCAACTTCCCCTGAACCAAACAAGGCCTAAGTGTATGAGGACTCACAAAAATAACAATTTATAAATCAATAATAAATATTAATACTCTAATTTAAATTTAGCTATTCATAAATCACCAATAGTAAGTTGATAATCATGTGTATATATATACCTATAAAATGACATAAAAAAAACTTATTAGGAAGTTGATCATAGTTGTTTGATTTGACAAAATAATTATGTACTTAGATTGTGTATGTATTTGAGTGGTATATGCACACAATTATCTGTATATATACATGAATACATAAAAAAAAAAAGAAATATTAAGCTTCAATGCATATGTATGAATAAATCTTTAATTGGTATGACAAGAAAGTTGAAGAGAATGGTGTGTGGGTACATATTATGAAAGAAAAAGAAAAATGCTAGAATAACAACGCACTCATCCCACCGTGTATTGCACTTCGAGATGTGTAAGGCCACATCCCGAGGCTTGCACAGACGATGAGTTTGGCTTGTTGTGCATTTGGGTGTTGTCATTCTAACATTTTTCAAGAAAAAATGGACCTAAATTAGTTGCATATAGAATTGATAGTAAATCGAAAATGTTAGGATATAATTAATAAATTTAAAATGTTAAAATATAATTGATACAAATTGTAAAGGTTAGGATATTTTGGAGAATGCTAAAGTGACTCACTATGGACATTCTTACGAGCAAACACTCTTTTTTTAATATTTTTTTAACAATTTTATAATCATAGTGAGTGTCAGTAGTGAATAACTTTATCATTATCTTTAATCACAAACTTATAAGAAAAAGTAAAAATAAAAAATAAAAAATTAAGATACATACTCGTAGAGAGTACAGTGGGTTGCTTTAATACTTTCTGGATTTTCATGATCATTAGGCCTTATTTGTAGTACGCTGGCTTAAGCTTCAAAATGGTTAGCGAACATCCGGTGATTGTGATCGATTAGACTCTTTGAAGAGTTTTTTTTTTTTTTTTTTTTAAATTTATTTTATTCAGATTTATTTTTGTCAAAACGTACTCTCTTTTGGGGCTTTTAACAATTAAATACTACGCTGAGGCAATAAAATGTTTTTTAAACCCGCAATGAACACACCTCGAGGTGTATTGCACGGTTAGACATCCACTCAGTACAAAAAAATGTCTAATTAGAGACGGGTCAATCCGTCGCTAATTAGATATTTTTCATTGCTAAATCGAGTTAGCTACGGGGTGACCTTATCGCTAAAATGTTTATCTAAAATTCGACTTGGCGACAGGGTTCAGATTAGAGACGAGGTCACATCGCTAATATGGGACAGTTTGACCAGTCCACGCACTAGTAGTGATGTGGTAGACGAGATTAGCGACAGGGTCCCATCGCTAATTGAAAAGAAATATTAAAAAAAATTGAAAAAATAGTTTATTTTTAAAAAAACAGTTTTATTTAAAAAGGTACTATTTAAAAAAAAATAGTTTTATGTAGGCAGCATTTAAATGGACCTCAGTTTTAAATTTTTAATTTGTGTACCCCACATTTTACTTAATTTACCCAACTTTTTTTTTTTAAAATTCTAAAAATACCTTTGCGCACCCCATCACCCTCATCCCAACACCTTTCAATCATCTTTATTTATCGGTTTTAGTCATTGTAGAGCACTTGTACTAGGTCACCAAGTGTCGTATGAGCGTTTTTTTCGTTGAACAAGGTCAAATGCAGTCGCGACGTGTCCTAGAAGTGAAAAAGCGTCGCCCACGGGTTTCGAAACAACAAAGCCAACACCTCTGAAGTGGTGTTGTACACACAAGGACGTACACACAGGGCCGACACCTCTTTAGAGGTCTCGACCGACTCCAATCGATAATACGAAGATAAATCGGTCTCAGTGGGTGACAGAGGTATCCGGCCAAAACCTCTTTAGAGGTGTCGGCTTTGTTTGTCCGACACCCACGGGTATGGAGGTATCTGGCTGAAACCTCTTTAGAGGTGTCAGCACTGTTTGTCCGACACCCACGGGTATGGGTTTAGGTTATTGGTGAGTGCGATTTGAGAGAGAGGTGATTATGGTATGGGTGAGTGGGGTGAGTGTGGTATGGGTGAGTAAAAACCCTTTTATAAGGAGGGGTAGAAGGGTAGTTGGGTAATTTCACAAAATTGTAATCCATTTAGCTGCTGTCATTTTATTTATTTTTAAAAAATATTTTAAATATTTTTAAAAAAATGAATTTGAAAATGATTTAACATTAACAAATTAGTAAACAAAAATATAAAAATAACAACTCCACAAATTAGTTTGTAAATAAAAAAACAGTTTATAATAAATTAAAACATAATTATTAAATAACTTTAAAAAAACCCACAAAAAATAATTAAACATATATAATACTTATCTTCGACAACAGCAAGCGGCAGAGTGCATCACCTACGAGCGGTGGGGTGGCGTAGACGACAACTTCAACAACAACAAGCAACACCAACAAAAACAAAATCAATACCACAAAACAAATTCAAAATAATAAACCCTAGCTATTACAATGTAACAACCCTCAAATTTTAACCTAACTTATATGATACTTGTCAAGACCGTGACTCGACTACGCGATACTGGATTATATTTCGAACCTTGGGAGTCGACACCGTGGTAATGTTATGATTATTTGATGTGTGTAATAGTATTTAGTCTAATGCGTGTCACGGACAGTTTTGGCAATTTTTAATGTGAGAGAGATTTTCGCTTAGGTAAACGGGGGAGAAAAATACAATTAAAAGAATTTTCGTAGAATTTAAATAATTATTTGGCGAGAAGAGGCAAGACCACACGCACAACGAAGAAATACAGATCGAGGAATACAAAATTTATGCAGGAGTTGGTTAACTAAGTGACTCACGAGTCAGTTGTTGGAGAACATATAAGAGATTGTTAAAATAACATAACTCCAATTTGAGGAGACATGGGATTGACCTCGAGAAGTGTAGATGTTTAAGAGGAAATATAGAGGGGATTATAGCAAACTCCAGGGGTAAAATGGTCATTTTGACCAAATGATATATATATATGTTATAAATAAAACCCTAACCCTTCTACCCCCCCCCCTCTACTGCCGTCCTCTCTTCTCTCCCTCTTCTTCTCCCATTTCGGCCTCTCCTTTCTCTCCATTACTCTCGGCCTCTCATCCCTCTCACCCTTACGGTCTCTCCTCTCCACTCACGACCACTCCCTTTCCATCTCTACTCTCACGGTCTCACTCTCACTCACGGCTTCACCCTCCTCTCTCCCATTCACTCACTGTCTCACTCTCCTCATTCACCGTCACTGCCACCCTCCTCCTCTCACTGTCGACGAGCTGCCGAGTGAGTAAACTCCCAAAGAAAACCATCGAGTAAATAATAACAGATTCAGAAGCCAATAAACAACGTTAGCTACACATGCAAAGATTTTGGGCAGCCATAAATCCTTGCGTGTGTAGGTAACAAGTGCACAAGATGATCAACAAAATAATCATAATGTAAACAATATGCTCCACAACAATTATGATAAAACCAAACAAAAGTAGAACGCAATCTCACATACTAGATCATACTTCGTAGATTCGGATGACCCCAACTGAGCACATCAAGTTTAAACCACATCCGAACTACTAACGGTGACCAGAACAAATCACAAACCCACCGAACGCGTGCACCCTGCGGCTCGGGTCACAATCCACCGGCGGCGCAAGTACACGTGCTACAATCTAGCATGCTTGATCACGTGCCACAATCGTCCCAAATAAACTCCGATAGTGAAAACAAATCCAACACCCATCGACATCCAGACCAACACATGATCCCCATGAGTATGTATAGCAACAACAACAGTACATGCAAGAATTGAAAGAATTAAATACTCAAATGTGTTTCTGTTGGGGTTTACGCACTGGACTCGTCCCCGGGAAGCCGAACTCACCGAAGGTAGCTCACTCTCTCTCTCTCTCTCTCTCTCTCTCTCTCTCTCTCTCTCTCTCTCTCTCTCTCTCATCTCACGGTTTCTCTCTCTCTCCCTCTCTCGGTCGGTGTTGTGTCCTCTCTGTTTTGGGGTCGTCGTGGCTGGTGGGACCGTCCCCGGTCACGGCTGATCGGAGGCGGCACTGCTGGCCAGAGGTGGTTCCATCCATGTACAAAAGGTGTGAAACCGTGGCGTATATGTTGGACAGTTGAGTGGTGTGTGGTGATGGCGTGTATGCACCCCACGGTTAGGGTGCGTAATAGTGTGTGACGTGTGTATGTACATCCTACGGTTGGGTGCGTGATGGTGTTGTGCACCCCACGGCTGGGGTGTAGGTGTATCATGTGTATGTATAAAAAAAGAGGAGTATGGATAGTTTATAATTATAGGAAAATATGTGTAAATGGGCTTGTGTTAGGGTCCAATAAGGGCCCAACATAACAACTATATAATAGGGCCCATAATAAGCATATAATATTATGAAGATGGACTTAAGTATTTAAGCCCAACCAAAGTCTAATAAATAAAACAAACTCATGCAAATCAACTTAAGACTAAATGCTAAACCTTAAACTAATATTCAAGATTCAAACCCTTATCAGGTAGTCGGGAAGTCGCGGGGGACGCGTTAGAGTCTCGGAGTTTGTTACGCGGGTCGCGATAGTTCAGGTAAGTACATCTGTCTTAAAACTTGTGTACGTTAGTAAGCTAGTTAAGAAAATACCATGTGATTCATTTTCATTCCATTGTGTTTGCTATTATCTACTTGTTAACATTCCATTCCATATTCCTTGTATGTGTGTTCTTGGCATAAGTGTGTGTCTCGAAGGTACATGTGGCCTGCACTAGAAGGGATAAAACGTGGGCACTCGTGAGTGTGATACCATGTACTGGATTGTTTTGGATTTCGATGTTGCGACATCGCTGTTGTGGATTTTAGACCACTTATGACCTCTCTTGACTCGTAGAACACGCATGTTTCGATTGCTATTATTTTCAGTCTGTCTATCATGCATCTTGTCTATTTAAATTCCTGTCTTTCAATTCTTGCATGATATTTAGACTGTCATGTTTGATAATTCATGAATTACTGTTATATTCTTCTGGCATTACTTTCGATTTCTCTCAGTTGCTCACCGTCTAGTTTGTGACGATAGGTGCAGATAGGACGAAGTGCAGTAGAGGCAAGGGACCTCGCTTAGGAGACTTTTTGTGAGTGGCTGGACTTGAGGTATCGAAATGTAGGCTCATGTTTATTACTTTTTGTATGACGTTTTATATATATGATTTTTAGTTTGGAACTGAGGATAGATCTTGAGGTGGATATCATGAATTTGTTAAGTTTACTTGAACACGAACCTATCAGGGTTATCCACAATTATATAAATTCCTGATTTCCGTTTGATTGAGTTATTTCTCAATAATTGATTAGTATTAAATTTTCTTTCGCTGTGTTATACTAGCAATAACTCTTTCATAAAACTTGAAATTTGATGATTTGAGACTGACTAGGCTCATCAGACTCGTTGAGTGCCGACTCGGAACCTGCACGGGTCTAGGTCGGGCGCATCCAAATGCATTGTGAATTTAGGGCCGTCACATGCAGATCTAAGAAAACTCATACCTTCGATCGGCAGTGGTGGTGGGAGGCCAAGGTTGTCTGTAGAAAATCTGGGAGGCCAAGCCAGTGGTTGTGTTGTGGCCGAGGGAGGATCGGCGCGGTGGTGTTAATTTGGGATGAGGGGGTTTATCAAGCAAGACGAGATGATGATCGATTATCACAACCCCATCGATAGCCCTTACAAACCCTCTCTGCACTCAAGAACACCATCAGCTGCCTCACTTTGTTCCTATCAATAGTTCTACTATACAAAAATACAACATCAAAACCAAAAAAATAAATTAAATAATTTGGAAAAAAAATTGAAAAAAAATGGTGAAGGGGCTAGGCGACCTACACGACTTTGGTGGTGGAAGGATGGGGATGTGGAGCATCGGAGGCGGAGGCGAAGGGCTGTGGTGGCAGTGATGGTGGTTGTTAGGCATCGGATCAAGGAGGGAGGCGAGAAGTGGAGGGAGGTGAAGGATCGATGGAGCAGTGGAGGAGGAGGCGTGGTGGTGGTGGTGGTTGGAGGCCGAGGACCAGAGGCGAGGGAGGCCAAGGGTGGGGGGAGTGAGGGGAGGCTTGAGGGAGATCGATTAGGGGAAGGAGGCGTGGTGGTGGTGGTGGTGGCTAGGGTTTTGGGGGAGGGAGAAAAAAATTGATTTTAGGAAATGGTGGTTTTTCTTTGGGTTTAGTTGGTAGGTGGGGGAAGTGATGACGTGTGGAAGGGGGTCACCCTTTAACAAAGGGCTGGCGACGATGTCAAACCCCGTCACTAAAATGGGGCCACGTGTACATCTCCCAGGCGGGAATATTCTCGCCTAACAAATAACGACGGGATAGCGATGGGGTAAGCCTATCACTAATGGCCCCATTGCTAATCCATCGCAACCCTATCGCAAAATAGTCAAACGAGTCAAACTTGACTCCTGTCGTCGTCGCTAATACATGGTCGATATCCTGATTTTTTTGTAGTGACTTAGGCCCACTGGGTCACGAAGTGAGTGTCTAAAGTTGGTTACTCCAGCATCTTCCAATAAACAACGAAAGTTACTTGCAAACAACCAAAGTTACTAAGTAGGGTATTGTTTTAAGGGAATTGTAATTTCCTGTTTCAAGACTATAACTTGTGTGGCACCATGAAGGGGCGTTGTTTTTCCCAATTTTGTATTCTTAGGCTACAGGAACATGGGTTCATACTAGTTGATTTGGTGTGATCGTGAAACCACAAAGGGGCGTTGTTTCATCAATGACGCGTCTTGGAGTGGGGGACTATAGATATGCTTTCGTTTATTAGGAATGATATGTTTTTCTCCTACAACAAAGGTAGGTTTTTTTCGACTTTATTTAAGGAAAACACATCATTTCTTGCCTTCTCATAAATATGTATATAACGCTTGCAAAAATTCGAGTATGGACGGGTCTGGGTCTGAACAACACCTACTATAAAGAACTATATTCATTGTCCGGGCCCGACCCAATTTGAAATTCAGATAACAATACCTTGTCCAGACCCGTTTCGGTTAAAATGTGGGTTGTCTGATTGTCCGAATTTGCTACAATCTTAAAAATTAACTTATTATATAAAATACCTATTCAAATGTTCAAATATACATGTAAGGATGTTAATGAATTAGTGGTAGATCAGTTCACCCAAAGTTCATTCAGGTCGATTAACCTATTAGGAGTTTTCATCAGCATTTCGTGAGGAAAGATATCGGTTGTCTCAAATTTCAGGACAAAAATTTTCTTATTTGGGAAGAATTGTAATGGCCCGATTTTAATTAATGTCATTATTTGAGTATTTTCTGACGTGGACGCCAACACAGGTCCACGGGGACACCACATACATGCTAGAATACGGCTGGTTAGGCGAAAAATGTTATTTTTTACTAATTGGTTGTGTAACTGCGATGATAATGATTATTTCATGACATATTACATTGCGTATGTATTATACTGATAGACCAAACGAGATAGCGTGATAGGTATTCACATCGAAAAGCGTGTCGACTCTGGTGTTGAGTAAGTAAATTATGGGAACACTAGGTCGGGGGAATGGGTTCACATATACAAATACAGTTAAATGTGACAAATAATTAATATGGGAACATGGCGTAGGCCAATTGGGTCGTTAAAGTTGAGTACGACAGTTCAAGATGTCGGGTGTTAGAACGCCTGAGGACAACACTTGGTGTGTTGAGAGCTTAAGACCAAAGAACCAATTCACTAAATGAGTCACCAAAAGGTGGACTTTTCAACCAAGTTAGGGCCATTTGATGGGTCTAGTGATGAATAAACCACATGAGATCAAGATGGGGTATAATTCTCATCACCTTTTCTTTCTCCTCTCATGAGAAAATCTAGAAATTGGAGCAAACTTGGAGGGTTTTGTGGACTTGTGGAGGTGATTTGGAGAATCAATTGGCAAGGAATTGAAGATCTGAGGTAAAATTCGTAATCTCTTCTTTGTTCTTTATTTTTTTGACCGACTTTTGCAGGTTTCAACACAAGTTTTCAAAGGGTGAGTCGAGCTCACTAGTTTTTGTGTAGTTTGTATGATTTTTACTATGGTTTTTTAGTTAAGTTGATGAAGTTGTAGAGGTTGTTGTTAAAGAAAAATAGTTTTTATCGGTGTTTTCACAAGAAATCGTCGGGTTTGTCGATTTGATCGTGGTTTATCGAGGTTTGAAGTCACTCTATAGTTGGTTTGGAGAACCATATGAGATTGGAATGGATTTGGATTGCGGCAATGGGGGTTGGGGGTCTGAAAAAGCCCCAAAAAAACTTGGGCTTGGGTCTGGCACCACTAGAGGCACCATGGAGTGTAAACCTCCACGGTGCCACCCACGACATCTGGGCAGTGGACCTACCCAGTAGACACCGTGGTAGTTTACCCACGGCTACACTCCACGGCGCCACCCATGACGTCTGGACAGTGGATCTAACCAATTGACACCGTGGTAGTTTACCCACGACTGGCGTCCCCTGCGACACCAGGACAGAAAAATAAAAATAAAAATAAAAATAAAAATAAAAATAAAAATAAAAATAAAATGTTTGGATTTTCAAATTATTTGTTCTGAATACGAAGGGCTCAAGACACAGTAGTCAGGTATTAAACGCGTATTCCGATGTGAGAATGGGATTAGACTGAGGATTATTTAACGGTTTCAATTCTTGCATTTATTATGCTTGTTGTATATTCTCATGTTATATTATTTATGGGTCTGTTTATATATTGATTGGTCGGTGTTGATTAGTTTTTACCATCAAGGATTATTCGGGACGGTTATGGTATGGGATCAGCAGACTAGATTATAGCACATGTACTTGCATTGTTGATGGATTGCGACCCGAACTGCGGGGTGCACGTGTCTAATGGGTTGCGTTTCTATCACCGTTAGTAGTTCGTGTGTGACCCAATCTCGTTGTGGGTAGATGAGACTAGGGGCGCACACGGATTGGATCTAATCTAATTAGGGTCAATCCGCAATCCAATCCAATTATTGTGGATTGAAAAATTGCAGTCCAGTCCAGTCCAAATAATTCATCAATCCAACTCAATCCAATTTGCAAAATGTAGACTGGACTGGATCAAGTTTCACGGATTGACGTTTTCCTATCCAAAAATTTATGAAATTAAACTTAATCAAATGAATCACAAAAATTATGCATATCATGATTGACAAATTTACAACATACATCCCAAAAATTTATATATAACATATTTCCCCAAATTTGTCATCACAAGAACCTTCAAAATGCAAGTTCCTACATAAATAAAAATAGCATCCACAAACTCCACCATATACCCATACAAAAGCACAAAAAAGTGCACATTGCAACATACGATCCACAATTTTTTTTTTTTTTTTCTGAATTGTAATAAAAGAGGTAAGAACAAACAAAGTCTTTGAGATACTATATAGTTTAGAGTTGATAGTTTGAGTTGATGCTCTTCGAGATACTATATAGTTTAGAGTTGATAGTTTGAGTTGGTGCTCTTCGAGATACTATAGTACATATGATGAGATATGTATATGTGTTGATGTGATAAATGGATTGGATCCGCGATTTTTAAATGTAGGATCCGTAATCCGATCCAGTCCAGCCGGATTAATAATTTTTCAATTCAACCCAATTCAAGGGGTCAAAAAATCGATCCAATTAGTAATAATTGGTCCGAATTGGACTGGATCCACGGATTAGTGTAATCTGTGTGCACCCTAGATGAGGCATCCATATTGTCGAAGTATGATCTAGTTTGTTAGCTTGCATAACGCATTTTTCTGGTTTTATCGGAATTGTTGATGTACATGTATTCATTACATTATGGTTATATGTGATCATCTTGTTATTAGTTGTTAACTATGTACGCAGGGTTTTTGGCTGCCCGTACTCACTGCTTGTTTAGTTAATCTTATTTATTGGCTTTTGTTATTATCTACTCGATAGTTTTATTTGGGAGTCTACTCACTGGACTCGTCACTATTAAACTATATTTATTGGGTGACTGAGTGCAGATCCAGGTACGAGCTGAGCCACAAAGACCCTGGGCGACCACCTTTGACGGTGTACAATTCAGAACTTACTTGTACGTGCACATTTTGGTATTTTGCTTTATTTTGGGTTATTGGGGGACTTTTGAGACACATGTACATGTATATATTTACTTTACCTTATATACAGTGTACAGATTTCGTGTTTTCCACATAGAACTGATGCTCTTAAATTTGATGTGATGAAATTGTAAATTGATATGTTGTTAAGTCTTCTGCTGAATTGTTAAATATGAATGTAAAAAACTCTGACTTTTGAGGAATAAGACGTGGGTTGTGTGTGGGATATAACAGGGCAGTGACATGCAAGGCTATGGGCCCGCAATGCATGACGTGATGGGCCTCGAAACTTGGGGATGTCTCAATACATGTATTATAATTTCATATGATGCAATTTAAAAAAGTAATGTCAAAGTCTTAACAAAAATTGCAAACGATAAATCAAAGTAACATCACTGGAAATAATTCATGTAATAATTTAACATTTAAAGTCAAGAAACAAATGTTCCAGTACTAAGTGTTAATTAAAGATAATTTTCACTTTATTTAAAACTCGAACGGGTCTAGGCTAGGTCTGGGGTTAGAAGACCTTATCTAGACTCGTCCTAATTTTTAAATTCGAACAAGAGATTTGTCCAGATCCGATTCGAATTTGTTAAAATATTGTCCGAATCCTTTTTATTCTGGGCATGAAAAACCAGGCCAGCGGGTCTGGACACTATATTGTCAGGCCTATATGTATATATGTATACTTAGACTATAATAAATAAAGTCTAAGTATGAAGTGCTATATGCAGTAGTGTTTGAAGAGGGAGGGGTTAGCTCATATGGAGTGGTTCTAAAGGGCAATGGTGAATGATTTGTAGTTGTCTTAGCAAGAAAGTATGAAGGGGTGTCCAAGGCAAGGGTAGCTGAGGCTATTGAAGTTAAAGAGGCATTATCCAGGCTGAAGGACAGAGGCAAGAGAAGAGTAAAGTTAGAGTCTGACGTACTTGAGGTAGTTAAGGCAATCAAAAATAGGCGCAAAGATAAATCCTATTTTTGAGCTATAATTGATGGTTGTGTGAAGTTGGTAACGGACTTGAGGTCCTATAGTATTTCTTTTGTTCGTCGATCAGCGAATGTAGCAGCCCATATATTAGTAAGGGAAGTTAGTTCTATATCTGGTCGAAACGAGATGTTGTACCCTCATTTCTTTTGAATGTACTTGCGAGAGATTTGGAATGAATAAGAGTTGACTGTGGTTTCAAAAATAAATAAATAAAGTCTCGTTCCTAATAAAATAAAATAAGACTATAACTCGCCACCCTAATTACCAAATACGTCCATTCTTTCTTCCATAAACAAAGCTAGCAAAAAAAATTGTCACACACAAAATTGAAAGAACCGTCACCTCGTCAAAAGATTTCTAGGTTTCTTAATAATAACTAATATATAGCATGTTGATATCAAAAAAAAAAAAAAAAAAAAACCTAATATATAGCACGCAGCAGATCATTTTTTAAACATAGATATAAGAATAACTAGAACAAGTTGTAAATATTTGAAGTCCTATCATTTAAATATTACCTATACTCTTATCAATTATTTAAACGTGTTTGAGAGATAATAAAGTAATTACCTATAGATATTTTAAAAAAAAAACCTATAGATATTTTGTATACATAGCGATACATAAAAAATATATGTGTTGAATTAATTGGTCGTGGCAAGTCAAAGTTGAACAAATTTTATGGAAGTACGTACGGAATGCCTTGTACGTAGTGAGTCAAAGAGTTGATTTCTTTTTCATATTTTATTACACTTATAAGTTCTTTTCTTCCAAGAAACCCAAATTAAAGAAAATGAGACTTCATATATTTATATAAAGAAAGGAAAAGAAAGAAAAAGAGTTGAAGCCATATGATTAAATTAATAGTACTATTCAACTTTAGATGTTCGCCAAACTATGAAAGTGATATCATCTTTGAATTAATGCATATATACTTTAGGGTTTGATCACCAATAAATGAATGCATGAATCATGATCCGTGCTATATATAAAGTCCACACCCTCTAGAATGATTGAAAATCACTTTGTAATATTTTAAGTTTTTAAGACACTAGTTTTAAAATAAATTTGGTATTAAAATTGCTCGAGTATAATTGAAGAAATATTATGACTCTAATATATACCATAATACCAACCGTTGTTTGGTTTTGCATTCGTATATATTATTGTCTCATTAATTTAGGTTCGTATATATTATGAGCATTGTGGAAAGGATATATTGTATAGGTTTGTTCAACAAAAAAAAAGTATATTGTGATGCTATATACATTCAACTAAATCAACATATCATAACCATTAAATTTATATGTAGAAAGTTTGAATTCCAAATTATTTGAAGTCATAAACTTAGCCCAAGTCAGAGCTTGCAAAGATTTCTTTTTTTTTTTTTCAAAAGGTGCCCCACTTTATTAATTAATTAATTGGTCCAATTAATATGAATTTTCCTGAAATCTACATATATATATATATATATATATAAAAGTTGGAGGAGAGAGAAAGTTTCATTTTTAGAATTTTCTCAATTTTTCTATTTTTTCTATTTTTCTCATTTTTCCTATTTTCTGCTATTTATTTCTTTGTATTATTGGTTGCCTTAGGATATATTCATCCCCCCAATTTTGTGGATAACGAAAAGTTCAACTAGCTTATATTCATCCCCTAATTTCTTGGACAACGAAAACCCCAACTAGTTTATATTCATCCCCCCCAAATTTCTTGGACAACGAAAAGCCCAACAAGCTTGCAAAATATGAAGAGACCATTACGATTAAGAGCGACGCATATAAATTCGAGTTTTCATTAGCTCAAACACCTAACCTTCACTCAAACCCCCACAATTTTTAATCTCCCTCAACTCTTCATTTGGTTTGTTCAACTCTAACTTCAGTTCTTCTTCTTCATCAAATCTAATTTCTTAGATTCAATTGGACAACAGTAATAACACAAATCTGTTCAAGGCTTAGAATCTCAACAAACTGGTGAAGAATTGGCACAAAATCTTAAATACTTTTATGTGAGCGGCTAGCTATAGGGTAAGAGGTAACTTGACATGTTGATGTCTTTTATTTTTGTTTTTTCCTGTTGGTTTGTTGGGGTATCTCTGGATTTTTGGTTTTTGATGGCGAGTTTTTTTTGCGAATCATTCTCTGCATATTTTCTTTTGCCAACATCAATTATTATAACAATTGAATATTAACTGAGTAAGGATTGGGGTAGATATGTGGATGGTGACTTTTATGAGATTCTTTTTTGAGTGGGCTAAGATGGGTGGTCACAAGACTCACAACTGCGATCCTCTAGAACTTTGGTTTTGTTTTCTAACGAGACGGATTTTTTTTTGCATAGTATAACAAATGGGACTTTTTGTAAATAGATAGGTAAGATTGTTTTTGTTTCCCATTCTTTTTGTATATATATTTTTTGACTGATTAATGAAATTTCTTTATCCAAAAAACAACACAAATCTGTTCAGATTAATCTTCATTTTCGATTCAAATCACTCTAAACTCTAATTAATCTCATTCTTATTGTATATTTTATTTATAAGAAACATGAATTGATTATTGTGGATTGCAATTCTAATTATAAAAATATTACAGTATGTTCATGTAAATTAATTTATTAATTTAAAAAAAAAAACATAATAATCATGCGCAAAGAGCAGGAAATCGATTAGTATATATAAAAGTTGGAGCTGAGAGAAAATTATCAAGCTCTTTCCTCTCACCATTCCATTTTTTTTTTATTTTTCTCATTTTTCCTATTTTTTGCTATTTATTTCTTTGTATTATTGGTCGTTTTAGGATATATTCATCCCCTCAATTTTTTGAACAACGAAAAACCCAAGTAGCTTATATTCTTCCCCCTCATTTTTCTTATTTTCTGCTATTTATTTATTTATATTATTGGTTGTCTTAGGATATATTCATTCTCCCAATTTCTTGGACAACGAAAAACTTAACTAACTTGCAAAAAATGAAGAGACCATTACGATTAAGAGCGACGCATATAAATTCGGGTTTTCATTAGCTCAAACACCTAACCTTCACTCAAATCCCACAATTTTCGATCTCCCTCAATTCCCCATTTGATATGTCTAACTATAACTTCAGTTCTTCTTCATCAAATCCAATTTTTCAGATCCAACTGGACAACAGTAATAGCACAAATCTGTTCAAAACTTGAAGTCTCAATGAACTAGTAAAAAATTGGCACATCTTAGATCATTTTATGTGAGTAATTGGCTATGGGGTTAGAGACAACTTGGCGCGCTGATGCCTTTTGTTTTTTGTTTTTACTGTTGGTCTGCTAAAATATCTCTGGATTTTTAGTTTTTGATGGTGGGTTTTTTCTGTGGATCATTCTCTATATTTTATTTTGTCTACACCAATTATTGTAACAATTGAATATTAACTCAGTAAGAGGCGGGGTAGACACGTAGATGGTGGCTTTTATGAGATTTTTTTTTAGTGGACTAAGATACCGTCACAAGTCTCACAACTATGATTCTTCATAACTTTGGTTCTGTTTTCTAAAGAGACAGAGTTTTTTTGCATAATATATAGGTACACAAAGGAAACTTTTTGTAAGTAGATAGGTAAGATTATTTTTGTTTCCCCATTATTTTTATACATATATTTTTTACAAATTAATGAAATTCATTTATCTAAAAAAACAACACAAATCTGTTCAGATCAATCTTCATCTTTGATTCAAATCACTCTAAACTCTAATTAATCACATTTTTATTGTATATTTTATTTATAAAAATATGAGTTGATTATTGTGAATTACAATTCTAATCGTAAAAATATTACAGTATGTTTATGTAAATTAATTTATTAATTTTTTAAAAAAAGATTTAATAATTTGCGCAAAGCGCAAAAAAATCGACTAGTTAAATCTATATTTATAGGTCACGAATCCCGATCATTTATTTCTACAAAATTTGTGCGGCACCATACAATAGAATTTACCATCAAAACAAAATATCAGAATATATTTGTCAAAATTCAAAAGTTAAGATGTGCAGTATTAATTTATCAGAAGGTGTAAACATTACATATAATTTTTAGCTATAACTTAGTTAATTTTAATATAATTTTGCAGTTAGTTTAATTTTCTTCTTTTTAAAAAAAATGTAATGCAGAAAATCAAGCGGGCAGCTCACTGGTTAGCACGAGGTTATTTGTGTAAGAGGTGGTGGATTTGAGTCTTGACAAACTGAAACAAAAAGTCGGTTTCTTTCTTGTAAAAAAAATGTAACGCTAAACAACGATATTAGGATTTGAGAGGGATTAATTAATTAACCATAATTTTTTGGTTTTTTCTCACTCATACCCCACTCACCCTAGTCACCTCTGTCTCAAATCACACTAATCAACAACTCAAGTCCGATGAAATCTAAGCAAAACCACATAGATTTGACGCCATAGGTGTATTCATCATCTCTTTTAGTGTCGATTTCAAAGTTTTCTTGAGTTTTTTTTAGTTGTTTTGTTTGTGAATTTGTTTTTGGGTTAAAGGACTTCAGTTTAAAGCTTGAATCTTACATTTTGGGTACAAATTTTTTATGTAATTAAAAATAATAAGCGATTTTGAGCCAAACCTACTTTTTTTTTATCATTTTCATGTATTTTTCAAAAGTTTTTAAGTTTTTTTGTTTATTATAGTTGCCTGCAGGTTTCAAACTTACATGGTCGACACTTTTGAAGAGGTTTCAGACACACAAAGCCGATACTTCTAAAGAGGTTTCGGTTTGATCCCTTTATTATTCATTAAGATCGAGTAATCTTTGCATTATTAATTGGAATTGACCGATACCTCCAAAGATGTATCTGTCTTATGTGTCTGAAATCTCTTTAGAGGCGTCGACCCTATATATCTGACGTCTCTTCAGAAGTGTTGATTCGGTTTGTCCGAAATTTGTAGACGACACTTCTTTAAAAGTGAGGTATGAGTAATGGAGTGAGCAAGAATATTTTTAAAATTTAAAAAATAAAAATAAACTAAACTAAATAAAAAATGGAGTACATAAATAAAAAATTCAAAGCTAGAGTCTAGCCGCTGCCTCAATTAATTTGAAAGACAAGGAAGCATAATGGAGTGAGTCGTTAATGAGAAGGCGTCTCCGCCGCACGCCATAGGGACCTACCATGCAACTTTGTCTTGTACGCACGTGACATGTTATTGCCTGTACCTCGCCCACGTGGTGACATAGCGCTCACCCGTACGTACGTACGAAATATTTATGCCCCACAAACACGCTTTGGTCAATTTATGATAACACGCTTAGTCGTCCTTTGACCCCTTAAAATAAAAGAGTTTAATTAGGGCAAACCGACATTTTTTAGGCTTAAGGCGAGTGGAAAATGAGAGGCTTTTTATATTTGACTTATTTTTTACAACAAAAATATTTTACACTGTTGTTAAATTTATATAATTTTATGACTATGTATTTCTTTTCATGTATAGAATTTTTTTTTTGAAAAAAGAGTGTGTGTGTGTTTTTTTTAAGAAAAAAAATATAAGAAGTACTTCATGTATTTAAAGATAATATAATTGATATGGATAATAAAAAATTAAATCAAAAAGTTAATTATTTTTTATATTAGACTTATATATTAATGAAGTTGTTTATATAATACTAATCGATCTTATTTTTGGGTAATCGTTAATTAGGTTATAATCAAAACACCAATTAATTTCTAGAAAAAGAAAATGTTAATTTTGTTAATTTATTATGATTGCAAAATAATTGAATGTTTGAGTTGATGTATATTACTAATTTTTATTTTATTTTTTGAAAAAATATTACTATTTTTTTTAATCAAAATAAGAGTTGATTTCTAGAAGAAAAAATATAGATTTATTAATTTATTACATAGAGAGATAGAGAGTAACCGAGTAATGAGATTTAATGGGAGATATGTGCTTATTAAATAAAGAGAAAGATTCATATAAGTTGAGCCTACATAATGAGTTGACTAACATTCGCTACATATAACGAGATTCATCTAAATGGGAGTTTTCTACAACCCCACATAATAAATGAGCCGACCATGCGCATAAAGAGATTAACTTAAAAAACACACAAATACATGTACAAACCGGCCCTGAATTAGGGTTTATTTGAGGCAGATCTTCATAAATTATACCTACTCAAACTATTAGTAATATTATACTTTTAAAACAAACAAAAATGATAGGTTAAGATTAGCTAGGGTACATAATGATATCGACTCTTAACTAGTTTTTACGAGAATAACCAAATCTAAGTAGAGACGATTGTGTTAAAAAGAGGTTGCAGCTATTCCCATCCCATGTTTTGCTTCTCATACCTCATTTTTGAATTTTTACTTCATCGCACATCACTTTTTACATTTTTTTTTCTTCTCAAAATATTCTTGCTCACCCCATCATCCTCACCTTCGCCCCTCACCCCAAAAACCCCTCAATTTTCTTTATTTCTCGATTTTAGTCATTGTATAACACTTGTACTAGGTCACCAAGTGTCATATGAGTATTTTTCTTGTTGAGCAAAGTCGAACGTGGTCATAAAAGTGAAGAAGTGTCGTTCGGGAGGCTCGATCATACAGAGTCGAGACTTCTAAAGAGGCATCGATCGACTTCGACCAAGACCTTTATAGAGGTAACGACCGACTCCGACCGATATTATTAAAAGAACTCGATCTCAATGGACGATGGAGGGATCCAACCGATACAGCGATACCTATTTAGAGTTATCGACCCTGTGTGTCCGAGACTTGTTTAGATATGTCGGTCATGTGTGTTCGTCACTACTTTAGAGTTGTCGGACCTATGTGACCGACACCTGCGAGCAACAAGAACGAACAAAAAAATTTTCAAAATTCGTAAAAAATACATGAAAATAACAAAAAAATAGTGGGTTCTGTTCGGAATCGCTTGATATTTTCGTTTCTATCAAAACTTTGTACCAAAAATGCAAGATTTAAGCTTCAAATTGAAGCCTTAAACCCAACAACAAAACCACAAACAATATTGTCTAAAAAACCCCCAAAAATACTCAAAATCAACTCTAAAAGAAACACGGAATGCACCCACGACGTCGAATCAATGAGGTTTCGCTTTAATTTCATCGAATATGGGTTGGAGGTGAGAGTGCAATTCAAGAGAGATGTAACAAGGGTATTAGTGAGTGGGGGTGACTGGGATATGTGTAAGAAAAACCTTTTTATATGGAGGGGTAGTTGGGTAATTTCAATAGGGTGGGGTACAAAAAGCAAAACATACGCGAATCCATGGATCTTATCCATTAGCACTGATACTGTCCAAATTTAACCACCTTCTAACTTTAGGTGTGGATAAATTCTCATAGCCGCACCGCACATGCGCGCGTGAGTCCGTAGATCTCCTCCGCTAGCACCAACACTGTCCTTAACTTAACCACCTTCTAACTTTAGATGTAGGGTTTTATCTCAAAAGACATCAATACTAGTTGAGATGAGTTAATCAAGTCTTATTTAATTGATGTGGGACTAACTTTCGGTCCACACATCTTAACATATATATAATTTAGGCGTGGACATCGGTCTCCACAAAACCGCCCAAACCGTCCAAACAACGTAGTCTGGTTTGGTTTTTTAAAATCGCAGTTTGGGGTGGTTCATAAAACTTAAAAACTGCTATTTTCTGAGGTTTGGTGGTGGTTTTCATTTATAGAAAACTGCAGTTAACCAAACTGTAAAACCACCCCCAAACTTATAATGAAATGAAATTGAGTTGAAGCCTTTTCATGTTGTTTTGAATTTTGAAATGAACTTAGACTAATAATTTTAATTGAGTTTGTGCGTATCATTTTGTTTTTAGTATATGGTCATGTATGAACATGTGTTTTGTTGATGTACATGTATAGACTTGTATATATGGAATGTATTAGTTTTTTTTTTTTTTGTTAAAAAGGTGTCGTAGAAAAATCGCAAAACTAAACCGAGCCAACCATGATCGGTTTGGTTACGATTTTGAAGGTTTGCAGTTTGATGGTGGTTTGTAAAATGGTCAAAACGTGAACCCTCAATTTGTCCACCCCTAATATATATGCAATAAGTTTTTTGACTTACGTAGGAGTTGAACCACAATCTCTCAAAACTGTCTTTTAGTAAGTGATATCTCTATTATCTCATTAGAGATGTTTTGACATATATATGAAATAAGTTATGAAAAAGAAATAATAAATGTCCCAAACAATATACATAGGAATGAGAGGGTTAAAAAAAATAATGAGCAAGGCCTATGATCGAACTTTTTTAGTAAAGGGCCTAGATCGAATTAACTTGGCTTTTGCCGAGCAACCTTTTCTTTTCCCTTTCCTTCTTTTATTTTCGTTCTCAAGAAAAAAAAAAGGTTGAGGGTGAGAAACATTAACATTGTTGTAAATAATGTGGATTGACAACTTTACACATTCCACTATTATGTGTGAGTGGTTACACATTTCACCATTATGTATGAGTGGTTACACATTCCACCATTATGTGTGAGTGGTTACACATTTCACCATTATGTAATTGTAACTTATGATCTTTTAAGGGCCTATATAAAGAGGTTCCACCTATGTAATGATATACAATATTGGAATGAAAGTTCTCTCTATTTCTCCTCTATCTCTTCTCTTGTTATCTTTCTAGTTCTTATCTTTACCTTTCTGGCTTTTCCTTTAATTAGTTTACAACACGTTATCAGCACGAGCTTGCTCTAGTATTAAGGAGATCTTGAAGTTCAAGAAAGCTTCTAAGGAGACAAAGCTTGGTAGGGGGTCATTGTCTTGGTAACAAATATTCAAAGGTAACAAAATATTATTTTTTGATTTCATGGTTTCTTATGTATTTGTGTTTGTCAATTTCTTAAGGTAACCATGAATATCTATGGTTGGTTTGGTCCTCAATTTTCTTGAAAGTTGAAAACCAACATGAAAACACACCAATCAAACATGTATGTTGTGTGCATAACATTAATATTTATTCGCCGAATATCTCTATAGAGATTTGAAAAGTGAATATTTCACTTTATATTATCCTTTCACCTTATGGAGTTATGAATATAAACACCAAAATTGGTGATGCTCCAAAAGGCTCAAAACAAGTAATTTGGGTCTCACGCTACAAAATTTATATCAGTCAAATATCATTTATTATTCTACAATTTCAATTACCTCTATGTTGAGGCTATGCAGAAATATGACTGATGAGACAAATAAAGGCCACGTGGCTCGCCTCGATTTATTATTGCAACAAAATATCGAGCGCGCACGTCAATTCAATAAATATTATGAATTGATTTCTTGTCTGTCTCATAGTAGCTGAGTAAAATAATGAGATATTATTTATATAATATCATTCCCGTCCAATTGGTCAAGCTTCATGAAGCACATGTTGCGTTTATAAAATGACCATGGTCGCAACTATATAATTATGGACGTGGAAAAGTGAAGGGATTCGGTAAAGGTCTTAATAATAATTTCACTCAAAGTGGAATAAAAGTGGTGCACCACATGAAATATGAAGGGCGAAATTATCGACAATAAGCATGCTCAAAATTGTGACAAGCTATGTCACGTATGAAAGACCATTATATTAGGTCACACTGATTATATATTGTCATATATGCCCAAATATTTTGGTGACATTTACCGTGCCAATAAAGGCAAAATTATGAAATTTATGGCTCATTAAAATTGACACATTGAGATGTGTTCAAATCATGAGCTAAATAAAGGCGAAGAATGCATGTCTTGCTTATTTTGCTACATGCGCACTATAAAAGAGAATATTTCTCAAATTTGAACTTAGTTGAGACTAATGTTAAGCCAATATCTGGTACAACGGTTATAATGTTGTTAGTGTTTTACACCAGAAAAAATTTACTCAGAATAATATAGAGTTTCTCTATATATTATGATTTAATCTGAGAAATGAATTCCCAGCTTTAGCTTCTGGAATATGTAAGACACATTAAAACGAATGATCTAATGACATTCATAATGTGGAGCGATTTTTTTTATTGTCCAGAATTATCAATAATGTGAAAATATTGCAAATTTGGATGAGCATCCTTTTTGGAACCACATTTTTTTATCAGCTGGTGATTATCTCAAGGCAAATTAATCGGAGATTTATATTGATTAAACTCTCCATTAATCATATTATAAAATGCCTTGGGCCCCGAATAGGGAATTTATTTATAGCAAGTTTTGCTAATTGTCACTTTGATGATGTAATTTTCCCACCATTAGGGGGAGATATAAGCCAATTCAAAAGGAATGGCGTGAAATTACTTGTAACGCATCAAATTTGTTGCATTATGATCAATGCATAAATTAATATGAACTTGAAGTTCAAAAGATCATTCATTAGCAGCAAATTATGAAATAATTACTTGATGCAATTACTAATATTAAAGAGTGACAAAATTGTATGTTCCAGCTGCATTAAAAGGTTCATATATCAAAAGATGTCTCTGTGCAACAAAATGCACAAGAACCAACGAAACGCTTAAAGCGTGGAAGACCGGTTGGTCCAAAGGATATGAGTTCTCGAAAGAGGAAAACGGAAGTAAAAATAAATACAAATCAAAATACTCTGAGAAAGCACAAGAATCCTTTGATAAGGGTTTGTCAGAACAAGTTGATTCTGATGAGGAACAACTTCCTCTAGAAAAAGAGGAAAAAGATGAAAATAATGAGATCTCAATAAATTATTTAAACTCTGGTAAGATTTGGGATCGAAATAAAATTGTTCCTGATGATATATTTGCTTTCAATGTGTCCTTTGAAATATGTGAAAATGATGATGATCGAACCACGATCAGTGGACGAATGTAAAAAAAAAGACACGATTGGCAAAATGGCAAGATGCTATCCAAGAGAGCTAAACTCGTTCAGAAACGAGATATTTTTGGACCAATTGTCCAAACGTCAAATGGCGTAAAGCCTGTTGGATATGTAAATAATTTATTTTGCCCATGTGTCTTCATTAAAAGATCGTCAACATGATTTGTGATTATTGTTGTGTATGTTGATGATTTAAATATAGTGGGAAACCACGACAACATCATCAGAACATCTGAATACTTGAAAAAGGAATTCAAGATGGAAGATACTTGAAAAATAAAACTTACCATTGATTTGGAAATCAAGTATTTTCAAGTAAAATAGTTCTCCATCTATTAATTTACTTTACTCAAAAGAGTAAATTTTGGTTGCAAAGATTTGTTGCAATATAAGATGTCTCACCCATGTGGACATGAGGGGAGAATCAAAAGGAGTTGTTGATTAGTGCATTGCACTCTTTTTCCCTTGTCTAAGGTTTTTTCCTACTGGGTTTTCCTAACAAGGTTTTTAATGAGGCAATCCTAACAATATTAATACTCCATTATCAAAATTAATAAGTGTATTGTACTCTTTTTCCCTTCGCTATGGTTTTATCCCAATGAGTTTTTCTGGCAAGGTTTTTAATGAGACAATCCTATCAATATCATACTCCATATCAAGATTGATGAGAACAATGTACTCTTTTTCCTTTCTTTGGATTTTTTCCCACTGGGGTTTTTCTAGTAAGGGTTTTAACGAGGCATATTCTCTTAGCAAGTTGTCATCCAAGGGGGAGTGTTGTAAATAATGTGGATTGACAACTTTACACATTCCACTATTATGTGTGAGTGGTTACACATTTCACCATTATGTATGAGTGGTTACACATTTCACCATTATGTGTGAGTGGTTACACATTTCACCATTATGTAATTGTAACTTATGATCTTTTAAGGGCCTATATAAAGATGTTCCACCTATGTAATGATATACAATATTGGAATGAAAGTTCTCTCTATTTCTCCCCTATCTCTTCTCTTGTTATCTTTCTAGTTCTTATCTTTACCTTTCTGGCTTTTCCTTTAATTAGTTTACAACAAACATATATTTCTATTTACATGTTTATGTGATCCCCATTTATTCAAAAAAAAAAAAATTGCATAATTTTCAATCAACAATAATGAATGAACATATAGATAAGAGTTTAATTTCGTCATAATTAGTGGTGGTGAGTTTTTATTAAATTTTTTTTGTTAGTTCTTTTGGCAGGTGCTTTTATTTTTTAAAAATAATAAATGACTAAGGTTTTTTTTTTTATCATATACTACATAACAGTATAGTTTATTTTTTATATAAAATCAGTGTTTGTTGCCTCTCAGATTATTAATGATTTACTGATGTAAAATAGCAGCAAAACTAAAAAGTAGCCTGCGCATAACACCCCTAATAGTATCTTAATCACTCGTGTATATATATACTTCGCTAATTATCTATCTTATTATTAATATATAATTGTCAAACCTCTGCCATCAAATAAACTTGCCATCCTAGACTTCAAGTCAACCTGACATAATTGACCGAAAATTAGATCTCCAAATGACCGATGATGATAACTTGACAAAAATAAAAATAAAAATGACCGATGATGATCATGAGATTTTTATCATCAGACCACCCATTTGACGGCCCTGATTTGCTGATGATGAGTAGTTGGACCGTGCCTTGTTTCACTTGTCAATGGAAAATGATAATCTAAACATACTTTTGGTATACACTTCGATGTACACTTTGTCTTTTAATTTATTTATGATATTTTATTAGATGTGGGATTCACGTCTAGAGAAACAAGAAGTAGTAGGGGTGCATATAGATTGCACTAATTCGCAGATTCGGTCTAATCCGGACTAATTATCACTAATTAAATCAATTTTTTAATTCATTGAATTGAACTGGATTGAAAAATTACTAATTCGACTGGACTGGATTAGATTACGGATCCTACATTAAAAAATACAAATCCAATCTGATCCAGTCCGTTTAACACATCAACACATATACATATATGATTGTATGTACTTTCGTACCTTAAAGAGCATCAACTTAAACTATTAACTCTAAACTATAATATCTAAAAGACTATGTTTATTCTTTAACTCTTTTGTTATACTTTTAACCTTTTTTGATAGGTTGCATATACGTGCATTTTTTTTTGTGTTTTTGTGAGGGTGTATGGTGAAAATTTGTGGATGACATACTTGTTTACGTAAGAACTTGCATTTTGAAAGTCATTTTAATGACAAGTTTATGGAAAATATGCTATATATAGATTTGTGAAATGTATGTTGTAAATTTGTCATTTATGAGATGTATAATTCTTGTGATTCATTTGATTAAGTCTAATTTCATGAATATTTGAATAGGAAAATGTCAATCTGTGGAACTTGATCCAATCTGATCCATATTTTACAAATTGAATTGAGTTGGATTGATGAATTATTTGAACTGGATTGGACTGTATTTTTTCAATTCGCAATAATTGGATTGGATTACAGATTGATCCTAATTGGACTAGATTCAATTCGTGTGCTCCCCTAAGGAGTCATAAATAGATTAAAAGATAAAATATGTGTCCCAAATATAAGTTTAAAGTATGTTAACTTATCACTTATCATTTTCCATAAATAAATAATCCTCAAAACACAAAATAGAGAGAGAGAGACCTCAAAACACAAAATAGAGAGAGAGAGAGAGAGAGAACTCTCCATTCTCTAGTTGTTATACGTTTTTGGTACATAGGAAATATCCAGGAAAGTAGTCCATGATGATCATACCAAGATCAACACCACACATCACCCACCCCTCTCTCTAGTCTTTAAAGCATATTTATCAGTTTTGATGAGCAAATTGAATGATTGAATGGTTGTACTTGTGTGTGATTGAATGCAAGGCCCAAATGATGATAAATAGAGGAGTTAATGACATAGATTGGTTTTGTGATGGTTTTTACTATGTGGGTCGGTTTGTTGATTGGACTATTGGATTGCCCCTCTTAGTCAGCACTACATGAGTTCCTCCCTCTCTCTCTCTCTCTCTCTGTTGTTCTTTTGTTGATGTTGCTTTGATTGAGCAGTTTTGCATCTGAACCTGAAAAAAAGAAACAATTTTTTTGTTGTTCTGTTTTGGGGTGTGAGAATGAATGAATCTAAGCCATTTGAGACTGATTATTCAGAGTTTGTTGAAGTTGATCCAACTGGGAGATATGGAAGGGTAGGCATTGTTGATTTGCAAATCTGCCTTTTTGGCCCCTCTTTTTGTTGGGTGGTTTTGGATTTTAGTTTCTGATTTTGGGTTTTTTTGTTGTTTCAGTACAATGAAGTTCTAGGCAAGGGTGCTTCAAAGACTGTGTAAGATCTCCAAAAAAATCATGTTTTGTTGAATACCCTTTTTAGATTTGAGTGTAAATTGAAATGGGTAGTTGTTGTTTTTCAAAATCTTTGATGGGTTTTCACGTTTTGTTGGATTGGTGTGTGCAGGTACAGAGCTTTTGATGAATATGAAGGGATTGAAGTTGCTTGGAATCAAGTTAAGCTTTATGATTTTCTTCAAAGCCCTGAAGACCTTGAGAGGTTGTACTGTGAAATCCATCTCCTTAAAACCTTAAAACATAAGAACATCATGAAGTTCTACACTTCTTGGGTTGATACCACCAATAGGAACATCAATTTTGTCACTGAAATGTTCACTTCTGGGACTCTAAGACAGTAAGTTCAAGTTTTGGTCTTGTTTTTGTTGATTATTGATGTGGGTTTTTGAGATTTTTTATTTTAAGATTGAATTGGATTGTGTTTTCTTATATTTTGTTTGATTTTTTGTATTGTTTTTGGTAGGTATAGGCAGAAACACAAGAGGGTTAATATTAGAGCAGTGAAGCATTGGTGTAGACAGATCTTGAAAGGGCTTTTGTATCTTCACAGCCTTGATCCTCCTGTGATTCATAGAGATCTCAAGTGTGATAACATCTTCATCAATGGGAATCAAGGGGAGGTGAAGATTGGAGACCTCGGTCTCGCGGCGATACTCCGTAAATCCCACGCTGCTCATTGTGTTGGTAAGCTCAATGGAACATTTTTTTAGTTGCTCAAAAAAGATTGGTCATTGATGGAATCACACATTGAGGTCACTTTGCCATCAAAGCAAGAAACAAATCTGATATTGATTCACTTTTACTGATTTGATAATGTATATATAGAGAGAGAAATGTAATCAAGCTGAGATATATTATAGTATGTTTTTTTGGCTATGTTCAATCTCCAGGGACACCAGAATTCATGGCTCCTGAAGTGTATGAAGAGGAGTACAATGAACTAGTTGACATTTATTCTTTTGGAATGTGCATCTTGGAAATGGTCACCTTTGAATATCCTTACAGTGAATGCACGCATCCGGCGCAGATATACAAGAAAGTGATATCTGTAAGAATTCCATATTTCAGCCATCTTGAATGCCCTCATATGGTTTTTTTTGCTCCGGCGCCTCTCATGTTT
Organism: Stephania japonica; assembly: GCA_039657345.1. Classification (NCBI taxonomy): domain Eukaryota; kingdom Viridiplantae; phylum Streptophyta; class Magnoliopsida; order Ranunculales; family Menispermaceae; genus Stephania; species Stephania japonica. Next base: position 67,361,443 of record CM077557.1, on the reverse strand, counting down.
GAGTTATGATGTGTTCTATTTAGGGAAGAAAGCCGGATGCGCTTTACAAAGTACAGGATCCTGAAGTGAGGCAATTTGTGGAGAAATGCTTGGTGACGGTGTCCAGGAGGCTCCCGGCCAGAGAGCTTTTGAAGGATCCTTTTCTCCGAGTTGACGATTATAGCGGCGAGTTGAAGCAGATTGAGTATTTGGGGGAGTTTGATGAGATGGGTCCAATGGTAATGCAGCCATTCTATGAGCTTCACCATAGTAGAAGTTCCTTGATGAATGGATACTACAATGACCTTGACCTTGACCTTGATCTTGAAAATGGATGGTGTTACTTTCCCGCCGATGGCGAATCCGATGGAATTGAACTCTTCACATACCATGAAGATGAGCAACGGCATCATTTGGACATCTCAATCAAGGGAAAGAGAAGAGAAGATGATAGCATCTTTTTAAGGCTCAGAATTGCTGATAAAGAAGGTTTGGAATTAATTTTGCTAATTTAATCTTTTTGGCTACTTGGTCGATGTCTTTCTCTATATGCTAAATCCAATTATTGTTGATCGCTGTGAATGAATATATACTAAGTGCTTTATTCCTATCTCCAGGTAGAATCCGAAACATATACTTCCCTTTTGATATAGAAGCTGATACGGCATTGAGTGTTGCGACCGAAATGGTTGCAGAACTGGATATAACTGATCAAGATGTGACTAAGATAGCAGATATGATTGACGGCGAGATAGCTGCCCTGGTGCCTGAATGGACACCAGGACCCGGAATAGAGGAAACCCCTCGGTTTGCTAGTGCAGGTTTTTGTCACAATTGCGCTTCCAATCGCACCTCAAACGGTTCACTAATGGATTGTCTTTCCTCCAGCAACCACGATGCAAACAACCTGCTGGACATTCGGTGTCCTAGACACGGATGTGGAGCTATGCATGGAAGGTTTGAGGAGATCACATATCAAGTCGAAGGATTGGAGCATCATCAAGCGAATGGAGCACCTGAAGTTAGTTCACAAGGATCAGGAGAGACCTATTCTGATAAAGAACGTCGGCGATTTGATCAAAACCATATTTCTGAAAATGGGACTGTAAATTGCGAAAGCACCATTGACATGCCCAATCACAATGAGGACAATGCGAGAAATTCCGCGCGTCAATTTTCAGGTGACCGTTCTTCCCCCATGTTTTGTTCAGGGTCTTGCTCCCTTACAGACGATTACGACAAGGATATAACTCAGGAACTGCGGTGGCTTAGAGCAAAGTATCAAATGGAACTAAGGGAACTCAAAAGTAGAGAGTTAGAAGGAAAATCGAGAAATTCGAATCCGGGTAGTTTGTCGGAGTCTCCTATTATGCATTCTTTGGTCTCAAGCCCAGTGGCAGAAAACAATGGAAGTCTATTGAAACCATTTTCTTCAAGCAAGCATTGTTCTTTATCCCACACACCTTATCTTGACAATGTCTGCCTTAGCAAAGAGGCTTTGAGAGGCCGACTTTGCGGGTCAACGACAACATCCTTTAGCCCTGACCATTTCTTCACTGCCAAGAGTTTCTACACTGGGACATCTATGACTAACTCTCTTCACAGAACAACATCTCTTCCTGTTGATGCTGTTGATGTCTAAATTTGTAAGCCATTCTTTCACCATGCCCAAACACTCTAGACAATCAAAAGTTGCATTTTTGTTGGAGAGTTGTTAAGGAAAAATCTCTATTTGTGATCAGAGATGTAAATTTAAAGCTTCTAGTATACTTGAAGAGGCATCATTTGTATGAAAATGAGTCTTGTGTACATTATTATCCCCCGATACCATAAATTATCAAAAGCAGGCAAGTTGGTGCAAATCTTTTCTTCATATTTAATGCTTAAGTTGGAGAGAATTATTGTATATGTCAGTTGTGGCTGGCCAATTGCAACTACCAGAGTATCTCAATTCTCAAGGCCTTTGTCAACTGGAGCATGCCTCATTATTGAGTGCTGGGCCATATGTCATGTTTGCTTCCTTGAATGTCCTTGCATGGCAGCTTCTCCTACTTTTGACAAAGCAACAATAGTATTTTCCCCTTTTCACCTTTAAAAGGGGTGTCTTGCGCGGCTGATATTTGAGATTACCTCGACAGACTGACCTTATGAGATTCACAAGCCATAAGGAGGTGAGGACTTCCATAAAGAGATGAGTAGGAAAATCGCAGAAGCTTTAGATTGTTTGAAGTAGTTTTTAGTATCATATCAACCGATTGAAAGAAATATCAAAGTGAATAACAACGACTTAAAAGTTGCTTCTTTAGTGCCACGACCAGAGGTGGATCTAGAAAATTTATTTAGGGGGAAACTTTAACCTAAATCTATTTATAAGTTTGGACTTCATTCGACATGCACGCTCGACGTCGTGGATCTAATTTAAGCTGTAAAAAAAGACAATATAGACCATACCTTATCTAAGACACTATATAAAGTGCAATAATTTGATGTGCAAGCCACCTAGATTAATTTGTATTTGCAGCTCACGTCACTTCCTCATAAAATTTATAAAATATTTTAGTATTTTTACTTAAAAATAAATTGTTGACATAAAAAAAAAGTTTTCGAAAGCAAGGTTTGAGTTAAGCCTGCCTAAATCTAACTAAACTCAACTTGTATCAGGCTTAAGTGGATCACATAAAATAAGATTTGCATCGAATAAAAGAATTATGTTATAAAATTTAAATATAATAATAAACTAATAATTGTAAGATTTGTGAAATAAATTAATAAGATACTCCAGAGTTTTACGAGAAAGGAGTTGAATTATACAGTTTTTTGTCAAACCAGAAAATATATTATATTGACTCCTTAATAATTTCTCATTCTCCCAAGTTTTATCTAAATTATTTTAAAGCTTAAAATAATGAAAATGAGGCAAAGAGTTTTAAAATTTTTATTTTCACGGGGCGAGTTCTATAAAATTTTGGTCAAAATAGATTTCAATACCAACCTTTCTAACAAGTGTTTACATGACTCACTTAGAGCTATTAAAAAAATTATAATTTTTATAAGTTATCACTTATTAACAATCAATATACCACAATAATTAATAAAGAAGCTTACTTTTTTTTATTTTTTATTTTATTTTAGTGAAAATCGAACCACGATCTCCCGATATCTTACCTTTTTGGCAAGTGATGTCTTTACCATCTCACCAAAGAGGCTTTGACTAATTTTTTTTGTTTTAACTATGTATACACATTATTTAAATAATAAATTGTCCATCCAATACAATTCGACTTGTTTGTATCGGCACCAATATTATTTAGTCTATATTTATAATCTGTCTAGTTCCGCCCCTGGTCACGACGTCAGATATAAGCACAAGCTGTTTTGGTACCGAACATGCTCTAAATACAATGAATAAATTAAGCTTAGAGAATAGTGGATTATAGTTATTAGGATCAAAAGGGTAGAAGGCATACTAGACTGTGTGGGTAGAAGAGAGAATACTAAAAAATTTCTCATGAGTGTTTAGCGTGAGATTGCAAGTCACTTAGAAAGTGAGCTGAAATGCTTGATAGTGATGAGCACAATAAAAGAATAGGGTGGGCTTTTGAGTGGTGCATGGAAGTTGATGTTGATGTTGAAGGTTGTATCTCTCTTTTCCTTTTCATGGTTTTCTTATCAAACTTTAATTTTCAAATTATGATGAAGATGATGTGTTTGCTTTGCATGCATGTTGTGTTATATATCCTCTTAATTAGTTGCTTGTGATCAGAAGTGAAAAAAAGGGTGCAAAAGGAGAGTTCAATCACACCTAGGCACTCCTTTCAAATACTTTCAAAAGGTAGTCTCTCTTTACGGATCTGCCTTCCCTAGTTGAATTCAATGCTTCAAAAGTTTTGTTTATTTTATAAAGCATTGTATAGTACAGTACAGATACCCATCTAAGATAGAAAATTTGCTGTCTGTCCCCACCTCCCACTAGTATCTCCTTATTTAATAAGGGGTTTTCTTTTTACCCTACATTGAATGTACCCCCTATTTCATGAAAGGCCAACACTATTCATTATTTTTATGTCCCCGTGTCACCTACTTGATTAAATGTGAAGTAGAGAGCACAACATACTACTACTCCTGCCACTACAAGTCTACAACAACAAACAAATCCTGTCTCCAAATTAGTTAGGACTCGTTTGATTTATTTTTGCTGACTTACAGTATTAATTTGGAGTTCCTTAGAGTTTATATTTTCATGTTTGATTTATCTTTAAACTTGCATGGAAGTTGAAATTTTTAAACAATAAAATTTATGAGTTGACATAAATAACCTTGAAACAAGAGAGAGATATGAGTAATAAAAGGATCATCATTAATAAGGGTCAATTGCATCTACAACTCTTGAGAGATAACTCCTCAGGGAGTAGGGGAGATATCTCTTGCCCTTATAAGTTGGAGATAACTTACTGGCAAGTTGGACAACCAAACAAGATTAGTACCCAACTCCCTGTAAGTTATCTCCGAGAGATAACTCCACCCCTAACCAAATAAGGCCTTAGAGTCGGCTACATAATCCAACGTTTCTATTTTGTTTACTTTAGGCATCTGGTGATGTAATTTGTTAAGCTGGAATTGTCAGGGGCTTGACAATCCTCGACAAGCTACTACTTTAAGGATTTAGTTAGGCGAATAAGTTGTATGCTCCTTTTTCTTAGATTACTAATGTAGAAGCAAAATAAGTAGAAGTATATAGAATAATCATTCGATGACAAGCTTATAAATTGCATATAAGTTAGTAAGCTTTTGTGCAACGTCATTTTGATCCTAAGGTGTAGAAGAAGGTTGCTATTGATATAATTTTATTGTTAAATCAAAAGTAATAATAAACAATTTTTATGAATGGATATATTTTTTACGTAAAAAAAAATTTGTGACTTCTTCTATTTTTCATTTTTTTGGTAATAACTTCTTTTATTTTTAACATATCCAGTTTTCTTACCAGAACAATTGCGAGAGCTCGAACATATAGCGTAATATATTCCTAACATTACTATTTTCCATGTGAACTATATATACCATTTTAAAAGCCACTTAACAGATCTTTAAGTCAAAATTGATTTGTTGATTGAAAAGTAACTACTCCCCGACCCATTTGGTTGACAAGATAAAGTTGAAATCCCTTCTATACCAGACTAAAGCATTTTCAAAGCACAGTGGTGACATCTCAAGGATAAGGCCGAATCCCACTCCTTTCATGTTCTAGATGAATAGCAAATCTAAACAAGGCACCAAATATATTTGGGACCCATGCACCTGCATCTGACTTTTTGTTACTAGATTTAAAATGGTGCAGTGGGAGCACATGGAGAAGAGTGTACTAACCGTGGAATGAGAAATACAAGATGAACACATCATTCAATTCTGTGTGTTGAAGGTGAAACATGGTTTCCCTGTCCTCAATTACTGATGAAAACAGTGGCATTAAGTGATAACTGAATCTTGTAACAAGAAGAAACTGCATACGAAGAGTTTGTCAACAGATTTCCGTGTTCGAATCCTTTAAAAAGTCGTGTTCAAGTAGGCAGGAGGGAAGAGTCGAGACCATAAGTTATGAAATGCATCCTCATTTATTTGATCCATACATAAATAGCAACAAAAGTTTTACGTTGACTGTCAAGATGTCGCAACCCTCTCCCATTTTCTAGGAATAAAAAAATGAGCTTAAGATCTCCTTCCCTCATTTCCTTGATATGCATCTTCATAAGACTTGCAAATTTGGAGATTTGACATTCACGTCATGTTTAATTGCAAAGAAAATGTTCCTTTCCATTGAAAAAAAAACATTTTCTTAAGAAAGTTTATCTAAATGTTTTTGATCGCACATACAATTTTTTCCTCAAAACTCACCAATACATTTTTTTTTGAAATAAACATGAAAACTTAACATATACTATATTAAATATATGGCCTAATAGGCAAATATATTCCAACGATTTCAAGGGTTTTGCAAAAATATCCTAACATTTTAAAATTTTGGCAAAAATATCCTAACCTTTTGATTTCTTGTAAATTGTATTCTCATTTCATATTATTTGAGTAAATTACACTTAAAAATATAAAAAATTATGCACACAAATAAAAATATTATTTCATATAATGAAATGTGTACGCAATCTAATGATCATTCATCACTTTAATTGTGGTTTAACACATAATAACTACAAGCAAAGATACAATTTGATTGAAATCAAAAGGTTATGATATTTTTACAAAAATTAAAACGTTAAGATATTTTTGCCAAAACCTTGAAACGTTAGGATATATTTATCTATTAGGCCTAAATATATTTTTATATTTAAAAAATAGATTTAATACGGGTCTTAATATAACCCTTTTTCTCGAAAAAAAAACTCAATTTGCCCAACTTAATAGGTGGAAAAATATGAGTCCTAATATGAAAAATAAAAAATCATGAGAAAATGTTCTGCGAGAAAATTTTATTTATCAAATGTAAGAAAATGTCATTTTTCTTCCAATAATGAAATTTCAGCTATCAAACGTAAGAAAAAGTCATAATTGCATAGCAATTCTCTTAGCATATAATGTAGACAATACGTCCTGTACACTATCTTCTATCAATGAGATTTGTGTTTTGATTTTTCTACTCTATAGAGGGAACTAAATTTTACGATCAAATATGAGATCAAAAACCATTTACCAATCTTCATAGAGGCTTCAAAAGAGGATAATCTTCAAGTAGTTGCCGCTCCGACAGTGTATCATTTTCATTCTGTGGAGTCCACAAAACCTCAACTGCCTGCATATATCCAAGAACAAATTCAAGAGTTGGTGACACTAGCAAGTAGTAAAGTAATTCAGATACTCGAATAAAGAAAGAAAGCCACAAACAAAAAGCATTAGAGAAAGTTGGTGTAAGTAAATATAAGCGAATTGCATAGAAATAGTTTCACATGTCAAAACAAAAGCCCTTTAGTAACACGATAGATCAAAGAAGTAAATATAATCGGTAAAGGTGCAGAAAAACAAAATGCATAGACGGCCACAACATTGTTAAGGGTTTCTCGAGGGGTTTAAAAATAAAATAATGCTGTACAAATCAGAAAATTTAGATTAATACTTCAACTGTGATTTAACGATGTAGAAGTAGAACAGTAGATTACCAGAGTTTTACTGGTGGGGATGGAAGCAAGCTTCTGCAATGCCTCCTTCAAGTCGGCATTGCTATTGATGGCAGGAAGTTTATGAACCTCCTTGGCAGCTACCAGGACGGTTACCTGAAGAAATTAAAGACGAGTTGGTGATGTTGAGACACTCAGAATTGGACAATTGAAAATGATTGCCCCATTCATGGCTAATCAGTTAGGTGATAGCAGAATAGTCCTTCAGGCAACCAAGTTTGAAAAGAAACACAAGAAAAAAAAAAGAAAAAAGCAACGGTCATGCGATCCACCAAGCATGCCCCCAATTTCTCCTTTCCCCAATTGTTGGCAAACACAAATTATAATACTTAGGCTACGTTTGGTTGGGAAAAGAGCATTTCAATTTAATGGTTTTGATCATTTCTGTAAAAGAAATGCATTAAAACAGAGTCCATACCACGATGTAGTCATTGCTGAATCCATTATACTTCTGGCTCCATGATCTACGCCTTCTAATGCTATCAACATTTACAAGAGTCTCTTCATCAAAATTTCCACGTTCTTCAATAGAAAGCTGATTAAAGTGACTCTATCCTTCTTCCATACTTTGTCTCACATTAACCTGCAAAGCCAAATTTAAATCATTCATGAATGGCCCAAGTTTAGCAAACCCCAAGTAACTAGAAATTGAGAGCGTGCTACTTTGTTGTTGTTGATGATGATGAATGACCCAAGCTCATATCATAACTACCTTTGTCACCGCTACACCAAAACAAAATGCAACAACAACAAAGCCTTAATCCCAAATTAGTTGGGGTTGACTACATGGATCAGAATTTTTCACAGTTCTTGATTTAATGCATGTGATGGTGTACTTTCATAATCCTTTAAATCCTTTCTAATAAATGTATCACAAGATATCTTAGATCAACCACTATACGTTTTCAATTTCTATTGTCTATTCTCTAACTGGGGCATTTGCAGGTTGCCATTGGATGTATCCACCATGACCACCCCTTCGAAATTGTTCAATCAATTGGATGTATCTGTCTAAGCATCCTCATTTCCGATACACACATTTTATGATTGTTTCTTTAGCGCTCAAATTCAATCCAAAAAATAATAAATAAATGATTTGAAAAGATAAAAAGTGTTTTTAACAGATACTCAACATGTGGAAACACTTTAGGACTGAAATAACTTTCTTTCAGATATATGCATGTGATAAGATAAAATAACTCAGAACATTTTGAGTTGTCAAGGCTAATTTCAGGTTGCATATAGTGAAGGAAGATAAGAGCAAAGAGAACTCTATTATCTTTTTAAATTAGAGAAATCATGACAGTTCACATACTTTCGACAAACATGGGACTAAGGGAGTTCATTGGAACCTGCGCTGGGACTTGCTCATGCACACCTCTGCAGAATCCTACAAATTCTGATAATTATGTAACATATGTGTGTTGCAAGTAGATTTTGCAGTCTTATTGTCAAAAAAAGGAAGCTTCCGAACCACCATTTCTACCTATACTAGTAATACTGCTGTTGAACTTGAAATAGTGAAACATTAACAGATTAATTTTGACAATTTAACACAGCCTTTTCAAAAAAAATATCTAAACTAAACTGAAGAAATTCCTGGAAAAAAAAAAAGAAAAAAAAAACTGAAGAAAGCATTTTCTCTAAAATCTAGGTTTGGCTACACAAATCAAGCATATTCTGCTTCGACTAATGGTCTATTTGTATATCACAAGCTCCAAGTTCTGACATATGAAAACAAAACAAACAAAAATACGTTAGAACATAATATTCACCCTCATTCATGGAAATCCATATGAATATGTTGTAGTAATGACCTAGGTCTTAACCCTTGCAACAAAACCAATGTCTTTTTTATTTCTTAAATTCTCTTCTACTATGTTACCTATTTCTTGATTGAAAATGACTAGATAACATTCTTTTAATACATTTTTAGGAATCAATTGTTCAATCGATTGGGTGTATCTGTCTAATGCAAACTTCTCAATTCATTTATAAAACCATCCTGGGCAATAGATTCAATAAACTTTCCCAAGGAAAAATAACATGTTTTAAAATTGTAAAGGCATATCCTCAACTTTTTCTCCAAGGTCCACAACCATTTATATTAAGTGTGGATGTATTCACATTTTAAGGCTTGAACACTAGTCTATAGTAGAATGGCATGCACATTTTATCAAAAGTACTGTTTCAATACTTCTCTGTAACAAAGTGACATTAACCTTGTTTACATCCTCCATACAAATCATCTATAGTTTTGTTTGAATGGTAGCAAAATATTAGGATCATAAATACGGCAATGCTGCAGTGTAATGAATGTAAATTCTTTGAAGATAAAATCCCAACAAACGAACACAAAATACGGCAATTGTTGCACCAAAAAAAAGGAAGAAAATCAATTGAAATGGTTGTGAAATATCTACAACAAAGACTGATAGATGCGCTGGTTGTAAAACAACAGCCTACTAACAATAGATGAGTTGTGAAAAAAAAAACCAATAGATGAGAATATTAGAAAAAAAAAATATAGAACACTAAAAGAAAATAGACCTAGAATAACATTTAATAGAGATAACAAGGAAATGAATAGCCATTTTTTCTTCCAAAAAAAAAACATGTTACAATAGAGATAGTGAAACTGTGTAGCCTAGCCAACCAAGAAATGAATAGCCATTTTTTCTTCCAAAAAAAAAAGAAGAAACGAATAGCCATTTTGGAAAGAAATTGCAAAATAGATGAGGCCACCAATGCAAGATCCTATACCTCGTATCTGCCTACTTATGATTGATGTAAAACCATCATTTAATTTCTTCTAACAAAGGCCCCGTTTGGTTCAGCTTATGAGCTTACTTATTGATGATGTGGCATCGCAACGCAGTTGAAAAAGGGAGTTTAGATAATATGCGATTGGGTCCTAAATCACAGAAAAGCTGCTTTTCGGATAAACATCCCTCTCCATGCTTATCAATATTGTGAATGTGATTTGACAAGATTTTCTAGGTAAAAATGCTTTTTAAAATGAGGAACCAAACACACCAAATTTGCTTATAGTAAAAGCAATTATGACATAACTACTTAAGCTATAAGCAATAAGCAATAAGCAATAAGCAAAAGCTGAACCAAACAGGGCCAAAATAATAAAGATTATCTTCTGATTGCCATGTTTACAATTGAAGCGTCTCTTTGACAAATCACAAAATCTATTAAGGAATGAATGTTCAAAGAATTAAGGACGACATTACACAACATAACATTATGCCAAACCAAAATCGAATAATTGAAGACGTTCTATTCCTTTTCCAAGTCAATGTCAAGCAAAAACCTTATTTACTTTTTTTCCTAATGTTTATATGGTGAAGTATGTACGTAATTGTGCATCAAAGAGTGTATATGTAATATGGGTAAAACATTAATCATTATAATCTAGATTAAGACGTAGTCTTTTAATAGGTTTAGGATTTTTTTCATTCAATTTTAATAAGGACTCAGGTTTTCTCGTTTTGCTTTTTTTTCATGAAGGTAATCTTGTTTAAGATATATATTAAACCATGTTGATATTAAATTTATGAAAGTAATAAAATTTCGGAATTCTGGTTTTTGAAACATTTCATGGTATCATAGCACCTTGATCTTGGAATGTGATTTCATTCTTGAAGGTAAAAGAAAAAACAAGAATCGCTAATAGAATTGGGTTGTGAATCCATCTAAAAGAGTTGGAGCGTACACTTATAGAACAACGCCCACGAAAAAAAAACAACATTGTAAGAAATTTTGTTTTGGTTAATGACAAGAGAAATTAGTTATCGTGAGAAACTTGGAAGAATGTGATATGTTTTGGTTTTAATGACAAGCGAGGTTGTACTAACTTTCAAAACTTCCTAATGAGAATGCTTTTGACTCGCATTATACAAATTGCTCAAGTTGAAGAAAATTTATGCGCAGGCCCGACAAAATTTATCTTTTTCTTCACCAAATAATTAATCTACAACAACCTATTGTTAAGTGGATTCGAATCTTAATAACAAAACAACTATTAATCTTCTTCTTCAATGAAACCTGCTTGCAATCTCACTTTTACTTTAATTCTGTTAAGGTAAAAATACTTCTTGTCATTATTTGTACAACCTATGATGGGTAAGAAAAGGATATGGTAAGTTTACATATAATCTGTAAGTTATGTGCAGAACTGTTTTGCCGGTTTTGTACTCACAGGCTTGCCTGTGGGCTCAAAAACTCATCCTCAATAGACTCACAAAACACGCCCTAACGGTCAAGCAGGACAGCTAGACAAATTTGTTGAATGTGCTCTCCAAATCCAGTCAGAAAAGATATCACTCACAACTCACAAGGGATATTCTCTAGCATTCTTTCCTAGCAAAATAAACGTGATTGAAGAATAAAAGGAAAGAAGATATTCGCCAACTCTTTGATTGAAGACATAATTCAAATCTTTCAATGTATGTTTTCTTTATATTCATGTAATCAGATCTGGTTCTTTGTCCCTTCTTTGGAGACAAAAGCCGATCTTGAGATAGATGAAGAAGAACACTAGTTCGTTCTTCTTTTCTGTTTTATTTAAACCTGTCAAGGGCACTTGACTTGTAAACCGAGGGGATGGGATCTTGGATTAGTGTAGGATCATTATAAGGGAAGTAAGGAGTGCATCAATGTTCGATAAAGGGTCACTAGCTAGATGAGGGGTCACTCGTTAGGAACTTTGTGTAAATCTGTATGTCACTTTTATTAGTGGATCTTACACCTGGGCATGGCCCCGCAGATGTAGGACAGTAAGTTCGAACTACGTAAACAAGATCGTTGTGTTGTGGTTTGGCACAATCATTTTTGTTTACTGTTTTGCATTATTTACTTTTTGGGTGCATTGATCATATCAAATTCCTCTACAATTTATGGAAGCAAAAATAGAGCACCCAAACTATCAAAGAGCTCTTCTACTTTGCTACAAGAAACCTATGTGTTTCTTGTTCTTCTAGCAAAGCGGCCCCAAATCTCTTCTTCTTTAATAAATTCAAAACTAACTCTCACCCTCAAGACCAATTTGCTTTGATACCAAAAAAGATTTTAAAATTGAAATATCAAAATTTTGTTACTCTTAAAAGAACTTAATAATAACATCGTATAAGCAATTCATAGACAAACCGGACTTAAATCTATCTCAAATATAAAGTCCACATATAATTCAAACTCAATCGGGTAAACCCAAATAAAACTAAAATTCATAATTTAGATGAGCCTATACTTTCAAATGTTATTTCAATCTCAACTGGCACTAGTGGTTTGCTCCAGATGAGCAGCCAGCTCGACTTCAGATCAAACCTAATAAAGTTGTCGATGATGGAAATTCAGTTTGTTATGCGACACTCGCAAATTCAACCTCATTAGTTTTGAGGAAGTTGTGTAAGAGCTTCATCGGATTGAAGCCAAAGCTTATGAACAAAGACCAGAATTTGATTATTAGGAGAAGATCAAGTGCAAAATAAAAGACCATTTGGATTACGGGGAGTGACAATTTTAGTTCAAATACATAACTTAGATTATGGGAGATGCTAAAGTTATAATCTAAATTAGAAATTAGAATTTTATTAAGTTTAGGATTCTGGGTTTAAGTTTAACTATGACTTAGGTTTTCTTGTTTAAGGTATTGCCCATCTTATAATCAATTAAGTTTAACTATAACTTAGGTTTAGGATTCTTGGTTGTAGTGGCTTATACACCTCCAAAGATGGCCTACAAATGCTCCCACTAGAAAACTCAAGTCAATAGAAACAAAAGAAATTCGACGAGGTGAGGGTAGACCGAAGCTAACTTGGAATGCATTAATTAGAAGGGATTTAAATTATTTGAAAAGCACACCATCAATTGTACTAAATCGAGCGCAATGGAAGAGTTTAATCCATGTAGCCGACCCCAACTAATTTGGGATTGAGGTTATGTTGTTATTTTGTTTGAGTTTTTCATAAAAATATACTCTAAGGAGCGATAAAAGTCATGGAAAAGTAGGCATCATAATTCAACATAGGCTCCCTAGACCCAGGCACTATCAAGTCTAGATTTAGCCAATCACCTAAGAAAGACCGATTGTCTTGACAGCATGTTGAAAATAGAACACTGCTAGATGAGAAAGTTAAAAATTCATTAAATATAAAGCCAAACAAACAATAGCTTGGGTTTTGCTATAATTCTAAATTGAAGTGAACAGCTACTGCAACCAAATGACTACACATGTAAGCCTTACCATCATGAGCAGTTTTAATTGACTGCCAAAACAGATTATCCACATATGCACATATGCACCAGTTTAGGATTTTTCCGTTTTCATGTATAAATGCATAAATCCTCGTATTTCCTCCGATGCCCTAGTGAGAAGGATATATATATATGTATGTATGTATGTATGTATGTATGTATGTATATATATATAGATTCTTCTACAATGGAGACCAAATATATACCCATGCCATGGAAACCCCTCAAAATGTGTTGTGCATTAAATGTTTTGTGCATTTATGACGCCTCGATTAATGTATTGGATTATAATCCAATGGTTGTAAATAGTGTACCCATAATAACATGGGTATATATTTGGTTCCCATGGTAGTAGTACCCTATATATATATAGACAGTTGAATTTACATGGTGCACAAACCACTTCAAGGCATTTTCACATAGGAGAGCCAGTTTTACATCATGGTGACAGTTTTGATGAACTAATTTGGAAGTCTTAAATATATACACCTTCATAAATTTCTCATTTTCACCATCATATTGACCAATAAAATGTAGTGTTACATTCATAAAGTAAACAAATTGTAAACTGTACTTACGTATGAGTAACCTAAGATGCACCAAACTGGACGCCGAAGCAATGACAGTATGGTCTCTGCAACAAAAGAGGAATGAGCAATACATGGGAATAGGAATAAATCAGCAAAAACTCAACAAAATGGAATTATCAAGCACCAAGGTAACCACTTCAATGTTAAGATCAACTCAACATCAAACCAAAACTTAACTTACAATAAGCTGGCAAGATGTCTACAACAGAATAATTTATTCAATAAATTAAAACAACAACAAAGTCTCAATCCCAAATTAATTGAGGTCGGCACATGGATCAAACTCTTCCATTGCACTTGATTTAGTGCAGTTGATGGCATGCTTTCCAAATCCTTTAAGTCCTTCCTAATTAATGTGTCACAAGTTACCTTTGGTCTACCCCTACATTGTTGAATTTCTTCAGTTTCTAATAAATTAAGTTTTCTAACGAGGACATTCGTAGGTCGTTTTTGGAGGTGTCCAAACCACCTTAAACGGTCTTCCCAAATCTTTGCGTCAATTGATGCTACTCCTATTTTTCTTGAATTTATGTAGTTCTTATTCTATCGTTACAACTTTTACCACACATCCACTTGAACATTCTCATTTCTGCAACATTCATTTTATGTATCTGTTGTTTCTTTACCACTCGACATTCATTTCCATAAAGCATAGTTGGCCTAATTGTAATTCTATAAAATTTTCTGTTTAGTTTACCATGGATATTTCGATAACGTATTACACATGTTGCACTTCACTTCATCCATCCAACTTGAATTCTATGTGCAAGTCATTTTCAATATTACCATCATTTTGTATGATTGATCTTATATATCGAAAGTTGTTCTACTCCCCCTAATTTTATCACAACATCATCTTGATACCTAGTATTTCTAAACTCACAATGCAAGTCCTTGATATTTGTCCTACTCAACATAAAGCCCTTAGATTTTGATGCCTTCCTTCAAAGTCCTAATTTCCTATTTACTCTACTCAACTTTAATAGTGTCTATGTATCTATTTCGCATCATTTTCTTTATAGAACCCAATAAAGAATGTCTCTAGGGACTTTATCATATGCTTATTCCCAATCTACAAACATCATATGAAGATCCTTTATTCAATCAGTTAGTAAAAACAAAATCTAACTCTATCGAGTGTTGGGAAAAGGAAGACAAAATCCAATGCATGATCTTTCACTAAACATATCAGCGCTTCAGTGTACGCCCAAAAGACAAGCCTGAGATAACCAAGGGAGGTATTGGCTACAAAATCTAATCCTATAAAAACTAAAATGACCTCTTTACCTGTAAGAATAAAATTCAAACCACCTGGAGTAGATGTGTCGGCGGTTTCAGCAATCCAATCAAGATCACGCTGGAACGACCTCGCCGTGCCCGATAACCCAACCTAAGCAACACACAACCAAATTCAATACTTCAAAAGACAATCTCAAATAACCACTCAAGAAAATTTACTTCATAGCCTCAATTCCTACCTTAAAGACTAACTTTTTCATAAAACAAATTCATAACAAACTATCAACAATCAAACAAACAACTAAATTGAGCACAATAGACATGAAATCCACCATACCTGAAGCTTAAGAACCGTCGGATTCTGCGTCACGGTCAGAACACTCCCATCCCAACAAACAAACAAGAGCACAGACACCAACAGAACCACAGCAAGCCCTAAGAGAAACACAGCATCTCCACCAACCGCCCCAGACCCTCTACAAACCCCAGCCCCAGCCCCAGCCCCCGCCACGATCACCGACGGTGGCGCGTAATCCCCCCACCCCACCCCACCCCGAAGCCCCAAATGCCGAATTGGGAATCTGCGTCATCAACAGCATCACCAAGGCAGCGATCACGGGCTTTCGCAGCGACTTCAACGCGTTAACGATCAGATCCATCACTCCTCCAATCACACTAATGTGGTCTTCATCGCCCATTGAAGATATCACGCTTGAGCTCCCTCTTCCGCTCCCGAATGTGCACGAATTGGTCGAATAGGAACCGAATTTAGGGTTTATGGAGAGTTTCAGAAGACGATTGTGCCCTGGGGCTCGCCACGCACAGTTCATGTTTTACTGGACCTAGTCCAAACTTACCGGCTCAGTATTGTGTTTCTCATGGAAGCAAGAATTCATCATTCTAGAATTGACGTCGAAGGTTTGTTCACTTCGAAAGGCAAAGGCTATGGAGGAGGTCTTGCTCTGTTTTGGAAGAAAACAGAGGTGGTTGAGATACTTTCATCATCACCAAACTTAATTGACGACGTAAGGCTTACGAGTAAGGGTATCGTACAAATTAACTGGATTTTATGGCTTCTCGGAGATAACGAGAAGGCGAGCTTCATGGAATCTTTTGCGTTCTCTTGCTACAAAAACCGCAGAACCATGGTCCGTAGTTGGAGATTTCAACGATATGATTCACGAGAGCAAGAAATGTGGATCAAGGCGACAACCAAGATGGTGCTTAGAGGGCTTTAAACGCGCTCTTGAGGACTGTCAAATGGAGGACTTAGCAATGGATGGCTATACATACTACACTTGGGAGAGACATAACGGGACAACGCAGTAGGCAGAGGAAACGTTAGATCAAGTCGTATCTAACCGATCGAGGAGACAGATGTTTGACAGAATCAGAGTTCGAAATCTAATTGCACCAAGTTTCGATTACAGAGCCTTATTTCTTGAAACGACATGCTGACAAGCTACCAAGAAGAAGTTTTATTTTCGATTTGAAAACTTAGGTTGAGAAACAAAGTGCAAAACAACACTGCTTCAAGTTGGCGACTCCAACACAAAGTAATTTCACGTCTATGCCCAGACGAAAAAGAATTCGATCAATGTGACGGCTCCAATTCTACAAACTTAAAATTGGATCCCGCCCAACCTAAATTTACATAGACCCCGAGTTCATCTCACGCAGTTAGAGCAAATCTAGTCAGCTTTACCTTACTTTTTTCCATTTATACAATAATTTAAGATGTGATCATTAATATTAGTGAGTTACTCAAAGATAAGTTGAAGCATTTAACATCTCTAACTAATATAACAACTTCAAGACATAAGTTATGATAACTTAGAAATGTGAAAACCCATCAAATATATACATCATTACCAAAGGTCATATCATAGAAGAGAATATCCTCATACACAAGTCCCAAAATCTCTCATTCTCAAAACCCAGTTTCAAAACATATAAATATGGTAATACAAAACAAACCTATATCGAGTCCAAAGATAGAACAGCTCTGCTATCCTCAAAGTAAATCACCAAGCTGAGGAACGTTCCTTTTGCTCGACTGTGGATCTGCACTCAGTCAAATACAAGAATGACGAGTCCTAGGTAAGTAACGCAAAGTATGATGTTTACAGTATTTCACAATAAATAACAATCAATATTCATGCTGATAGAAAGAAAATGACAGGAAATGCATGAATAAATAAAGACTAGAAATAAATCTGAAAGCAATCGATAATGAGTGTTCATGAATTAAAAGGAAAGGCGCAAGTAGTCTCAACTTAGTGAAACAGTCATTTGAGTCGAAGAGAAACATCTATCAAGCTTTTGCAGAGCAAAGGCAATTCATCATCCCAACTCGGAATTTTAGGACGTGGCTAACTCACACCATCCTAAAATCCACGCGAAGGAATTCCTCAGCAATCTAGTGAAGTAATTCTTACCCCGTATATATAGGAACCAAAAGATCAGCTCGTAAATATTAAGTTCCAAAATAGTAACGTGCATCCCCCCAAATCTCAAGGATTACGTTGACTCACTTGTCCTTGGGCCACTCAATCAGAATAGAGTTCTGAAACAGGATAGAGCAATAACAAAAATAAATTAAAGCACAAAGAAATAACTGTAAATTTCTCCATTAGTTTACTTACGTGTGTCCAACGTTACTACAGACTCACACGCTTCCAATAATTACCCTCCATACCCAATTATATTATGGTTAAGCTTCAAGTGAAACCAAATCACGAAACATCGTGAACACTGCGACCAAAGTACGCTCGAGAGCTAGTTCCAAAAATAATTATTTATAACTTCAACTAACTTCAACTAGCTAAATTGGGGTAACTTTTTAACCTTGAAAACCTCAATATTTGTCATACTGACCAAAAAGCAACTTGTAGTACACATTTCGTACTTTCCATATACTCAAAGAACACTCAAATCAAATAAAAAATAGAGAAGTTATGAATTTTCCTATATGGCCTGTTGATAATGCAAACTTTATTTGTTTTGAACTAACAAAACTTCTCCAAATCAATATTTTCGCGGTTAAATCCTCAAATCTCGCCAACAAACACCACAAAACCATTTGATACCAACTTTCAAATATTTCCACAGCCCGTGGAGTATATTTAAATCAAAACCAATATTCAATTCATCCAAAATCCCAATATATTCAATATCAACTGCAAAAAACATCTTCAAAACTTATATCAACTAAGTTGCATCACTTCAAATCACAAAAACCCTATCCCATGCCAGTGGAATTTATTTCAAATTGACGCAAATCAACCCAATACATCAATTCACAACAATTGATATTAATTCCTACGAAAACCCTGTGAAAGAAACCGAAAAATCATTAGATTCCTAATTGAATTGAGGAAAAACACCCTGAATTGAGATTTTATTAGATTCAGGGCCAAATCCCTCTTTCCACCACGACAACTTAGCTCAAACTGACCGTCCCACGATGATCTACTATTTTGTGGAGAGAAACCAGATGAAAATTGGGTGTCGGACGCTTCGCATGTGAAAAACCGAGTGGAAGGGAGTTGAAGGGTTTCATTTCAACAAAACAATTTTGTTCTGTTTAATGGATTGAATTTATATATATATATATATATACCTTCAACTATTTGTTAGCAGTTTAATTTTTTTTTATTTATTAATTCTCATAAATCTCTATTTTGACGGTTTTTAACTTTCGGTGCCCGTTTTGGATCCAATTTTTCACCAAATTGAGTCAAACTCTTAGCAAAACAGTTCATCTTCATAAAATGCTCATAACACTGATCTTTGCCATACTAAAACCCTATATGTCTTAACTTTTTCTATGACACACTAAACTCTTATGGACCAAGTCTCTTACCATACTTGTCTTACCACGTTTAATTATTATATTTTATTGTATTTTGTCAGTGTTTCTATTCAATTTGTCCTCCAGACAACTAAATACCCAACCACAGTGCGCCCTGGCTCCCGAAAATCGTATTTCCTTGAGTCGAACCCATTCCTTCACGTCAATGCTCTCACTCAAACGCCCTTACACATTTGGAACATTGGAATCTAATTTTGGGTAAATAAATAATAATACAAAATACCAACCAAAAATAACATACATTGGTGTTGATTATCGAGAATTGTTCACATGTATCACGGTAAGAGCTCTACGTATGACCTAAAATGACACGTGGCACGAGTTAGATTTTAAGGTCGTTACAATCAACAAACTGAAATATTCCTCTGGTCAGTGGAGAAATTGGGATCATAGACTAGGGGAGATTATTTGCAACTACTTTGATGAACTTTTCACTTCAAAGGAAATCTTCTCAAACACATTTCTAGATGTCGTCCCGCAAAGATTCACTGATAAACACAATTCTTTCCTTCTTCAACCTTTCATGACTGATGAAGTAAAGGAAACCATTTTCTCTATGCATCCAGAAAAGAGTCCTAGTCCTGATGGCATGAAAGCAGTTTTCTTCCAAAACTTTTAGGGAATAGTTGAGAAAGGGGTATCGAAAGCTTACTTAGGCTTTCTGAATTCAGGGAGCGTTCCTGATTCTTTGAATGATACATTAGTAGCACTCATTCCAAAAAAAGATACGCTTGAATACATTACTGATTTGAGACCTATTTCGTTATGTAACGTTTTGTATAAAATTTTCTCTAAAATACTTTCGAATAGGCTGAAAGTTGTTCTTCCTAATGTGATTTCTGAAGGTCAAAGTGTTTTCCTATCGGGAAAACTCGTTACTGACAATATTATTGCAACCTTTGAAGTTAATCACTGACTCCACCGAAAAACTCAAGGGAAGAACGGGGATGTCGTTTTGAAGTTGGATATGAGCAAGGTCTACAATTGAGTTGAATGGACATTCCTCATTGCAATCATGGCTCGGTTGGGCTTCAATCAAAGGTGGATTGATTTAATGCAGATGTGTTTTAAATCAGTTCGCTATACTTTTTCAGCGGGAGAGCCCAAAGTAGGTCCTATTGTCTCATCGAGAGGGTTTAGTTAAGGCGACCCGATCTCACCATACTTGTTCTTACTTTGCGCCTACCATGATAGCTAAGCAAAAAACTTTGTGGACTTTACATGGATGTCATATAACAGCGAGGGCTCTAGTAATTTCCCATCTTTTTTTTGCTGATGATTGTTATCACTTCTTTAAAGCCACGACCAATGAAACTTGCATTATCAAGGAATGCCTTCAGAACTATGAGGAAGTCTCGGGCTAGATTATTAATTTTCAGAAATCAGTTGTCCATTTCAATATGAATATGCAGCAACCTACTATGGATAACGCGTGCAACATTTTACAAGTACCACATTTTACCTCTAAAAGCTTTTACTTAAGCCTTCCAAGTAAGGTAGGTGGTAATAGGGGCGAGGTCTTTTCCTACATCCGAGAGAAAGTGAATAAAGGACTGCAAAGTTGGAAGGGGTCTATGCTTTCAAGGGTTGGTAAAGAAGTACTACTTAAATCTGTAATTCAGTCAATCCCATCATATATTATGAGTTTGTTTCTACTTCTAAAGGGACTTAGCGACCAAATCGAAATTATGATGAATAAGTTTTGGTGGATTTCAGACATAGACAAATATAGAGGCATTCGATAAGGCACTTGGAGCAGTATGTGTGTGCCAAAAAAGTTTGGTGGACTAGGTTTATGTAGGGTGCGAGATTTCAACAAAGCCATGCTCTTAAAACAGGTTTGTAGACTTCTCATCTTTCCAAACTTGTTGACAACAGAGTTGCTAAAATCTAGATATTTCCCCAATACACATTTGTTTAAGGCATGGCTAGGGAGAAACCCGAGCTATATTTGGCAGAGTCTAATGGAAGCTCATGGGCAATTGATACAAAATTGTAGTTGGAAAGTAGGAGATGGCGCCTCTATTCGTATCTTTCAAGATCCTGGTTGCCAGACTCACAAAATCATAGAGTGCAGACTGCTGCGCCTAGCAACCTCTAGAGGCAAAAGTGAGTCAGTTATTTTGTATGGAACGAAAATCTTGAGATGGGGATGTCCTGTTGGGTTTTGGGGTTCAAACGCAGCAGAGATTTCAAAACAATTTTGAGAAAAAACCCCAACAGGATCCGAATCTGATTCCATTAAAACACGTTTAGACTATGAAAACTTAATCATACCTCAGTCGCAATGTACCTTTCTGAAGGTTAATCGATCTCTAAGGCGCTGGCAACAACGAACGCCCTCTATCAGCTGTCCACACACGAATGGCGACCGAGATTCAAAGTGCTAGCTTCGAGAGAATTTCAAACTTTTGTTTCTCTCCAAAACGATCCAGAGAATACCAAAAACTCTAAGTTGTTTCTAAAACGAAAAATAGAATTTCGGCCTTTTAATAATTCTTTCGTACTTGTATTCTAACTCAAAGCGTCTATTTATACAACCCTTGTATATAGACGGTTAAGTAAATTACACATATACCCCTACTTAAAGAAGTATAAGTGTAATACACTACAAGGACGTTTCTGTCATGAATTTTATCATATAAAATTCATTTTTTTGAACCATCTTAAAATCTCGCAAAACCATTCTCGAGTGTGCGACCTAATAGGCTCATACAACGTTGGCGGTGTACCAAAACACATTTTGGTATACAAGTCATAAGCGCCTCTAGCAAGACATTATGACTACCCAAGTTGTACGAATATCAAATCGATATAACCTAATCAATAGTGTATATAATATCCTTTTGTCACACGATATCCTTTTGATCAAACATAAGGCATGGAATTGTCATCCAACATGTTCAATCGTACTAGTCTCGATTTCTAGGTAGATGAAAACATCTAAGTGACATTGATCAATATCAATTCACTTAGACTAGGCCTTTTAACAGTCTAACACATCGAGGATCCACCTGGATATCTCTCTTTATATGAGAGGGACAAATTCTATCTCGATTACACAACTTCACCACATTATTCACATGTAACCAATCACAACCTTTATAATCGTCCTAGGTTAAAGACAACGTTTGATTGCGTCAAATCACTTGTATTCCTAATGTTGAAGTCTCTGGTAATCTCAAGTCAGAGGACTAAAAATATACCTATCATGAGAAACAACTATGACTTAATCCATGTGATGTTCTCATAGCGGGTCGGTCCAGTACTTTGTTCCCTAACAAATACTCATGATCTTGATTCGTATTCCTATACGTATAATCATCGTATGATCATCAATCAAGACTCACACTAGTCTTAATTTATTATAGTTCCCAGTATAATAATCGACTAGGGACATTTAGGATATTTTTGTAAATACCCATGGATCTTATTATAATGTAAACATGCAAATCAATTATAATAAACAGCAAATGAAATCCTCTATTTTATTAACTAAAATGTATTCATAAAGACTGTTAATGGATTGACCTAGGGCATATTTCCCAACATGTCCTTCGTGATATATTTGAAGAAAGAGATAGGAATATTATCCTATCAATTATGCTATGCATATGCAATGTGCATGACGAATGGATGTGGGGTTTAGACTCGAAGGATTGTTACACAGTAAATGATGGATATAAGAACTTCATGGGGGCACTATCTATAAACTCGCCTTCAAATAATTTTAATCAGTGGAATAGGTTATGGAGCCTATCTATCGCACCTAAGGTTAAAAACTTCATGTGGAGAGCAATTCATGACAAGTTTCCAACTGCTAGGAACTTCTATGATCGAAGAATACCAATTGACCTTATGTGCACCTTTTGTAAAGGAAGAGAAGAGACCACTCATCATGCTATGGTGGTTTGTGTGACGGCCCCATTTCCCCATAAAACTGGGTCCTGCTCGGCCTAGACCTACGTGGACCCCTGAGCCCTTACTCGCAAAGTTTACGCATCCTAGTCAGCCTCAAATCCTCATATGCAACATTATTTTATTATTTAAATGTGTGAATTATAGGATTATAAAGTTATTAGGAAATTTGCAACGGAAATCACTATAATCAACTATAACTTTGTGACTGGAAAATTAGAAAAAACAGTAACATATCATGTGGAAACCCTGATAAATGGATAAATACATGCATATTTAGTGATCAAAGCTAAACAATACGATATAACATGATATCCCTAGTCTCTCAACCCCAATACATATCTTAGTGTTTTACAAAACATACAATACAATAATCACAATAAAAAATAGCAAGACCTACAGTGAGTAAATGAAAGAAACGCTCCGAGAGTCCTTAGAGGATATCACCTAGCATCAACTCCTTTCCCTTGCTCGTCTCTGCTTTATCTACACCACCGTCACAAACTAGACGGTGAATGCGTGAAAAATATGAAAGTAATGACAGAAAAAACTAAACAGTAATTCAAGAGTTACTAAATCAACAGTCCAAATATCATGCGGTATTGAAAAACATGAAACATAACAAATTGCATGATAAACAGACTGGCAAACATAGCAACGAAGTTTGAGTGTCTAATGAGTCAAAAGAGGCCCATAAGTGGTCAATTTCCACATCATTCCATAACCGTACCACATCCGCAACCACAATAATCCACATCCACATCAATATCCAGAACAATCCAGTACTCGGATTGTAAGCCATTATTAGGGGGTGGACAACACCCCTGCAAACAGTGTTAACATTTACTTAACTAATATGGATCCAAGAGTACCTTTATGACACACTTACTCCAAGACACTCAACCAAGGAAATATATAATGAAATTCCAACAAATAGCTCAATTCAAATAGAAATGGCAATAATGGAAAATGAATTAATGTGATTTTTTTACTAGCTTACAATCGATGAAAAACATACTTCAAATACTGCAAAACTCCGATCTTTGCGTAACCCTCTAAGTTGTCTCACTCGAATTCTCAAAGTCTGACAATTATTTAACCTAAATTTGGTTCAATTAGAGTCATTCTGTGACCCTAAATAGTCCTCCAAAGTTTTCCAAAATTTTAGAAATTTATTTAAAAATTATTTGAATTCATTGTTCCAGACGCCGTCGTGACGCCGCTAAGCAAAAACCCACGACGCCACTTAAAGCATGAACAATGATTTGCTCACTGCCTCTGATGCCGCCAAGCAAAAACCCACGTCCCTCGCTGCGCGGCACCCTGAACACATTTTTCGGGGTTTTTCGGAACCCCGGCTTGTCGCTACGTTCCGAGCCTATCCCAAACTCTTAGGGACATCTAAAACAACAACATACACCTCACTTTACGTGAAAACCCCGCCAAATGCCTCGATTCGTAAATCACACGAAAATTCATCAAAAATCTCTAAAAAATTCTAAATTTCCTCAAATACACAAACCGATTCACAATTCATCAATTAATCACCCATTGAATTCTAAAAACAACATCCAAACTTATTTCTAACATTTTTCGAAAATCTCGCATGAAATCGTCGTGACGAAAATCCACAAAATTAACATCAAACCGTAGATAAACTCGAGGAGAGTTGGGATCCTACCTTTTTACACGTAGTTGGTCGATCCCTAACATCTCAACAAGCTCAAAAAGTCCGAAATCCCTGGTTCATCCCTTCGTTCGTTCGAGAGAAGAGAAGACAAATGAGAGGAGAGAGAAAAATTGATGGATATTTATATTCCAACTTCATCAACTCACATACACGAATCTTAAGGCACATCTTGTGTCTCCTCTTCAATCCATCCAACTACTATAACTCACATTCGTAACTTCACTAGGTGACTTTATCTTCAAAACCAAACCATTTCTTGCTCACAGCGCTCGTTCTTAGACCCGTTTCACCTCACAACTCGCACCGTGTGTGTTTCCGGACACAACCTCGCTCTCACATTTTATTTAATTATTTATTATTTTTTGATATTCCCTAATTACCATTTTTTGGTGTTTAATTATCTGTATTATACCATAAAACTCATGTTTTTCCTAGGTGAATCTCACACTAAATTCTGTGGCGATTAATAAAACAAAATCATGCACTATGACATATAGAGTTCACATTCGGGTATAAATAATAATACAAACATCACAGAAAAATAAAATATATCTCAGTGTCGACTCTCGAGGCTTGAGTAATATGACAAGTTACGATAGGTAGGTCACGGTCCTGAAACATGACATGCGTCACCAATTAAATTTGAGAGTCGTTACAGTTTGCAACACGGCTTCACAATGTTGGACCTCCATGCGTGTTGACACTAGTAGAGATGTAAATTTTACCTTTGATCACTGTATACAAGGTCTATTTGAGAATAATGACAAGGAAGTATTAAAGGTCATTGCTATGGTGGCCTGGAATTTGTGGAATACCCGCAACTCATGTATATGGAAGAAAAAGAAACTGGCAACAATTGATATTGTGAAATCGACCAAATCTCATTTGAAGGCATAGAAAGAAGCAAGGAAGAAGGAGGCTCAATCAAACTCGGCAAGATCGAACTTGCATGGCCAGAGATGGTGTGAGCCAAGAAGGGGATTCTTGAAGTGTAACATCGATGCCTCTGTCATCAAATCTACTAGGAAAAGCTCATTTGGAGCGATTGTCAGATATGACTTGAGAACTTTTGTAGCAGCATATAGAGGATCACGAGAAGGTGTCTGTGAACCAAAAGTTGTCGAGGCAATCAGTCTCCGAGAAGTGTTAAGTTGGTTGAAAGAGAAGGGTATTGAATGAGTGTTTTAGGAACTGGATGCTCTAATAGTTGTTTGGGCAGTCCAAACGAAATTGGTTGATAATTCATATTTTGGAATGGTGATAGGGTACTGCATTGAATTGTTAAAGGACATGATGTCCTACTCCTTGTCTTTTGTGCGTAGATCAACGAATGTAGTGGCCCATTGTATTGCAAGGGAAGCTTATTCTATGTTTGGCTAGAAAGAATGGTGTGAAGTACCATCTTTCCTTGTTAATGTTTTGTTAACAGATTTGGAATAAAAAAATTAGAGTTTTTATCAAAAAATAAATGTCCTTTATGTA
Source organism: Stephania japonica (assembly GCA_039657345.1). Classification (NCBI taxonomy): domain Eukaryota; kingdom Viridiplantae; phylum Streptophyta; class Magnoliopsida; order Ranunculales; family Menispermaceae; genus Stephania; species Stephania japonica. The sequence goes on along the minus strand of CM077557.1, from coordinate 67,335,223 downwards.
GTAATGGAATGAATTGTGACAAAAAATCATGTATTTTTTTGAATAATTAAGTGGGAAAATTTATTTTATTATATTAAAAAAGGGTCTAGACAAAAATAAAGTGTCCGATTCAAAAATGGGTACGGGTACGAGTACGGGTCCGGACATTACTTTTAGTTGTTATTAAGAGGAAGTGTCTGGACCCGTAACTGTCCAGACCCCTTTTTTTGCCACGCCTAATTGTGGAGAGGAATTGAGAGTGATGGTTGATTCCATGAAGAGGGTTTAGGGTTTTTTTTATTATGATGAGAGTAATTGGTTTGAGAAACGAAGTTGCCGCCTTGGATTTTGTTAAGTTTTTGGCTTAAACTCCATGTCCTAATATAATTAGGATTTTAGTGTTTTTAGTTTGCGTTATATTAGTAAGTTTGAGTTTTAGTAGGATTTGATTGTTTTAGTAGTATTTGTGTCAGAGTTTGAGACTGATTAGAAGTTTATGGCCTATATAAAGTATATAGCAGGTTAGTTTTGTGTGTTTGGAGTGTTGGGCAAAATTGATTTTTTTTTTGGGTAGGAGATTGTTAATTATTCTAATATTGAATAAAGATTGTCCGTTTGATTGTGTTTCTGTTGTGTTGATGTGTGTTAATATAGGTTAATATGGGTTTATCCCTAACAAATTTGAGGTTTAAAGTATTTTTATTTATTTTTTGTTATGCTTCACTCCTGCACTTTTGACTAACTTAATATAAGTGTTCTACAATAGCCATAATTGAAAAATAAACGCGTTGTTAGGGTAAGTGTGATGAGGTTAGCAAGGATATTTCGGGGATTTCAAAAAAAAAAGTTTGCTTAGCAATTAAAATTAGGGGTATGGTTGAACAATGAGTTACATTGAGCAACTTTCGGGTTTGGTTTAGCTGAATCAAATTGTATTAATCACCTAAAGAAAATATATATTTCAACTCATTTAACAAAATTTGTTATAGTTAAAAAAAAATTATTCACTTTTGTGATTTTTGTTCTTAAACCAACATCAATCCTCTCAACGATCGGCGATGGTTCTAATCAAATGCTTTTTGCTCTTTGTTCATTTAATAAACAACAGATCTAATCAAATTTATAGAGATTCGCTCATCCTTGTTGTGGTGCATCTTCATCAAAGGTGTTGCGTGGATTTGTGTAGCGCGTTGTATTGATTTATCTTTAGTTTTTACTTTATAGTTAATTTTTCCCTAATTTGAAGTCTTTGATTTGTCTTCTCCTTGTTTGGAAGTTTTTAGGTTTTTTCCTTGTTGGGAAGTTTTATTATTCATTTTGTGTTTCCAGTACTTTTGTGTATTATCATAAGTTTCAATGTTGTAAAGAGCAGTCCCTGACTGTCAAATTGTTTCAATTTCAAGAAAAAAGCCAAATTAATGACATTTTGTTTGCACAAATAGGATTAACGAATCAATGTACTTGATTCTATGTCTGGTCCTGCATTGAGCTATGAATAATTAATGAAATTACAATTTCTCTTCAAAAAAAAAATTGTTAACACGTTATTAGAAGAATTGCGCTATAGTAGCGTCAACTAAAGGCACCATTTTTTTGAATTAGGTTTCTATTCTCAATGGAAATGACATATTTGCTCAACATCGACTAAGGGCACCCCAACGTCCCTCCACATTCCCACGCGCCCCATCTTCGTTGCTCCATCATCTTCCAATCGAGACCACTTGCTCCGTTGCCGACCAGACATCAATTTTGTCTTGTTGATAAAAAAGTACACACAAATGTTATAAGTCTAGATTCCATGCTATTTAAGGGTTGAAACACTAGCTTTGAAATGTTTTTGTGTGAAAAATAGTGGCATCGTTGGGTTTCATTCATTCGCTTTGAGTGTTTGTATGATGAAATGGACGAAAAAAGGCAGTGGAGACAGACACGCTTCATGAAGAGGTAACTTTTCATATTTTTTGTGGTTTTTTTCTCATTTCTGGTTGTGAACCACGTACGTGATTGTCTTGGACACACAAGATCGAGACATAAGCTGTTGTATCAGTTGATTATTGTCACGACCCAAATCTCTAACCCCGTTTTGATTTCCTTAATCAGGATCACCGACCCGTCACGTGAGACCCACACCGTGATGCACACGTTGACCGAGGCATGTTGCCGGCCGAGGTATATGATATTTTTTTTTATTTATTCATGCCTAGTGTTATGTAGTGTGTAGACTTATTAAGTCAGTTTGTACAGTGTAGACGTCGAGACGAGAGCGGGGACACGCCTTGAGTTACGTACGAGCTGGGGAAAGAGTTTACATAGATAAAAATAAAATAAATTTGAGAAAAATAGTAAAATTGGTGAGCACCTAGTGATACGCGGGGTCGTGGTCGACACGCTTGGGTTGTACGGTACTGTGCACGCCCGAGTACACTCGTTGACGCGCACGACGAATTTGTAAGCGCGAAAATATTGGCAAATACATATGTAAATATATATATATATATATATATCAGGAAAGGAGAAATGACAAAAAGGGGCATTGGCTTATATGGAAAAGGATAAGGTTGGAGGGGTAAAGTGGTCATTTGCCCCCCCCCAAATGCCAACAACCACCATCGCCACACACACATAATCCACAAAAAAAGAGAGGAAGAAGAGAGTTCGGGAGAGGGAGAGAAAATTCGAGAGAGAGGAAGAGAGCTCATCAAAGGAGATTGATGTGATGGCCCCAGCAACCACAAACTGGGCCCCGCCCGGCCTAAACCTACGTGGACCCCCGAACCCGTCTCTGATGAGTCAACGCAGGTCTAGTCAGCCTCAACTTACCAATTACTCAATACATTATTCACTCACTCACCCTGGATCACTCTTTTTGATTCACCTTAACTCTATCTAATCTTTTATCCTCTATTATAGTTAGGTGTGCAGCGGAATTGTTTGTAACACCAACTTAAAACAGTTTACTACTCATTCAACCTAGATGTGGAAAATCCCTGTCCAAACAACATCACATGTATATAACAAATCAAGCGAAAGCCCAGAATAAACATATACATGTACCAACAAAGTTAAACTCCCCAAAGCCCCAAAATATCAAAACAAATGGATACATAGCCAAATATACAACAAAATGACAAAATACCTACAAAGTGAGAGCAAAGCTACGGCTCGAGCGTGCCTCGAGAGGATATCGCCAAGCATCGGCGCCTTGCCCCTACTCGTCGTGGATCGCACCCACCGTCATAAAAAGGACGGTGAGTACAAAATATAACGAAGCTTGACAACAATAGATATCTCAACATAATTTATTGACTTTTAAATAATCACAAGTCTATAAATCATGCAGTGTATAACAAGAAACTGAAATAGATAGCAAATCGCATGATAAATAGATTCAACAAGTACAAACAACGAAAATCAAGTGACCGAGAAACAAATGGATAGGAGAATAGATAGTCCCAATCAAACCGCGGGTCTCAAGACCTCATCAGCTTGCGATCGACACAGTAGGCCCAAAACTGCCTCCCTGCTCAATCCACCCCGTACGAACCAGTGGGCCCGAAGGTCGCCTCCACTGAACGCACACTCTGTTAGGAAAAGCCACAGACAAAAAAATTTGCTAAATTCCTAACACACTACCGAAAGAAAGCCACGATCACAAGCCGGATGCTAAATCATTTCGATAGGCTCCAACGAGAAGCCACGATCTATGCCGCATTTGCTAAACTCGTTGAGACTTCTCATCACAGTTCGGACTACCTAAACCTTAGGTCACCTGAACTAGAAAGGAATACAAAGGGCTTGCATTTCAAGAGTAATTAATCAATAAATAGAAAAGCAATTATGTTGATTCTATTGTTGCCTTTACTCACCTCAAATCCCGCTAAAAACGCCCTCGCGTAGCTCCACACGTTTCCCAATTAGTTACCAACACTTCGCTCGTCACCTGACAATTATTTCGACCAATTTCCGTTAATTTTTCCCTAATTATTCCAAGTATTCCTCAATTTTTTTCAAGTTTAACTCATTTTCTACAATTTTCTAAATTATTGTTCCTTTGGGTTCCATTTAAACCCATTAGGATACCCGAGCAAAACCTCATAATTTTAATACAATTTAGAAAAATATTTTTCAATATTTTTCTGGCTATTTTTAACAATTTCACGCTTTACAAGACAAAACCCCGACAAAAGTCTCGTCGCGAATCTCAAATTCTTCATTTTTCATAAAAATTTCCAAATTTCTATTTATTTGGGTGAAATATAATTTTTCAGAATTTTTTTCCTATTTTTCTGAATTTTCCAGATTTTTCCATTATTTATTTCAAATAAATAAAAATAAAACATATTTAATTTATTTATTTATTATAAATAAATAAATAAATTATTATTTTAATAATGGTGGGTCCCGGGTCGGGTCCGACCCGGTCCACCCTAATCGGGTCGACCGGCCGACCCACCGGTCGGCCCGGTCTGCTCGCCCAACCGGGTCGGTTCCGGTCACCATGACCCGCCCACCACCTTTCTTCTTCACGAGAGACGAACCGGAATTTCCGGTTCGTCTCTCGCTTCATAATTTTTTTTTTTTTTTTATCTTTTCTCTTTTCTTTTCTCTTTCTTTTTCAACAATAAACAACAACAACAACAACAATCATCAACAACAACATCAACACCCATCAATTAAAAATTCAATTTCTCTCAAAATTAACAACTCAACACCCCAACAACACAACGTAACAACAATCACAACTCACCTTTGTGCCGATTCCCCGAACTCTCGACCTCAATCACTTCATCAATTTTAAAACTCCACACCCTCACTTGATCGATTCTCTCTCTTCGATTTCCTCCTTTTCCTCGATCAAAATGTGAGAATGGGGGTGTCGATGGTGCTTTTGATCAAGTTTTGGGTCAAATGACCATTTTGCCCCTCCAATTCTTATCCACTTCTTTAATAAACTAATGCCCCTCTTGGTCATTTTACATTTTTTTTTTTACTTATATATACATTTATATATATTCTATATATATAAATATATATATAATTGTATTTCTCATGTCTAAAATTTTATTTTGCGCGCCAACGAGTTAACTCGACCGTGCACACTAATATTCGACTCCCACGTATCGCCCACGACCCCACATATTACTCGGCGCCCATAATTTATTATTTAATTCCATTAATTATTTTCATTTGTAAATATCAATGTTTTTATTTCATTTTCGTCCCACGGACTCTCAAATACTCGATTAACGCGTTTTTTAAATCGAACTTGTTCAACGGTACTAACGCACACTCACCACGTCTTTACACATTTGGAATATTGAATTAATGTTCGGTAATAAATAAATAATACAAATCACCAAACAAACATAACATACCTCGATGTCGACTCCCGAGGACCGAAACAAGTACACCATGGCTAGTTGGGCCACAATACGACGACCCCGAAATGTCACGTGGCACGAGTTAAAATTTTAGGGTCGTTACAGTCTCCTCCTTATTAAGAATTTCGTCCTCGAAATTAAACGAAAATACAGGTAAGACTCAGGAATCAAAACAAGTAAGGGAAATGCTCGCGCATATAAGACTCCAGTTCCCAAGTCAGTTCTTCATCCCCATGATGCTGCCACTTGACGAGAACCGAAGGAATTTCCTTATTTCTCAATACCTTCACCTTCAGGTCCATAATCTGAATAGGTTGCTCATCGTAAGTAATGTCTTCTCTCAGATCAATCTGACTCAGGTCCACAATCGGTCGTCTGCCCTCTCTTGACTTATCCAGTCGAAGCATTGATATGTGAAATACAGGGTGAACTCCTGCTAACTAAGATGGTAACTCAAGCTCATACGCCACCTTGCCTATTCGTTTCTTCACTCTGAACAGACCTATAAACCTCGGCGCAAGTTTACCCTTGATCCCAAATCTTTTGTGACCCTTCAGTGGAGAAACCTTCAGATATACATAGTCTCCCACCTCATACTTTAACTCGCCATGGTACCTGTCATAATACCTCTTCTGCCTCTCCTGCGCACCCTTCAACCAAAGTCTGATCAGTCGTACTTTCTCTGTGTGATCCACTACAATCTCTGGCCCAATCATCGCCACATCCTCGGCTCGCGCCAAAGAAGATGGAGATCTACACGCCTGTAGTAGAGTGCCTCAAACGGTGCCATACCAATATCGGCTCGATAAGCGTTATTGTAAGCAAACTCACACGAGATGAAGATACTCCTCCCAAGAACCACCATACTCTAAAACACACATCCTCAACATGTCCTCTAACACACTGAATCGTCTCTCTCGATCGTCCATCGGCTCTGTGGATGATAAGTCAGTCACCGAGATCCAACTTCGTGCCAAGCGTGCTCGCATACTCGCCAAATCTGCGACGTAAATTGCGGCCTCTGTCGACACGATCGACAATGGCACTCCATGCGGCCGCACTATCCCTCTCTCGTACAAGCTCGCCAACCTATCCACTCGATGTGTGGTAGAAATCGGTATGAAGTGCGCAGACTTCGTCAATCTATCCACAATCACCCAAATCTTGTCATGTCTCTGCGCCGAGACCGAGGTAACCCACCGACGAAATCCATAGCGATATGGTCCCACTTCCAGCGAGGAATGGGAAGCGGCCGCATGATAATCCACCGAGGCCTCCTATGCTCGGCCTTAACTCGCGGCATATCTCACAACCTCTAACATAATTACCAACATCGGTTTTCATCCCCGCCACCAAAACATACGACGCATATCAAGCATACATCTTGGTCCTACCCGGATGAACTGAAAAACGTGAGCGGTGAGCCTCCTGGAGAATCTCATCACGTAACTCACCATCGATGGAATCCACGTCTCCTCTAAATCTCAGCGAAATCGTCGACCGACTCCATTACGGGTGATCGAACTCGAGCAAACTCACTGTACCTCGATATCGCTCATCACCGTCGCCCATCAAGTACACTCGAATAGAAACTATCGAGTCCTCAATCGCCCACAAATCAACACTCTAGTGCTAGTCGGAATATCAACAGCATACATTATCTCGACCGCCTCAAGTAATCCATACTCATGTGTCATACGACACGTCACAACCTCCGAGTCAACCCCTCTTCGGCTCAATGCGTCAGCTACGACATTAGCCTTCCCCGGGTGATACTCCAACGAAAAATCATAATCCTTGAGGAACTCTAGCCACCGTCTCTGTCTCATATTCAGCTCTCTCTGAGTGAAGAGATACTTCAAACTCTTGTGGTCAGTAAACAACACAAACCTCTCTCCGTACAAATAATGACGCCAAATCTTCAGTGCAAACACCACTGCCGCCAACTCCAAGTCATGTGTAGGGTAATTCTTCTCGTGAATCTTCAGCTGTCGGGACGCATAAGCTATCACTCTACCATCCTGCATCAAAACACAGCCTAAACCGACCAAACAAGCATCGGTGTTCACCTCAAAACCCTTCCCTGACTCAGGTAATACGAGCACTGGCGCGGTAGTCAATCTCTCCTTTAAAGTCTGAAAAGCCTGCTCACAACTATCATCCCACTGAAATCTGACTTCCTTCTTCGTCAACTGCGTCATCGGTGCCGCAATCTTTGAGAAATCCTGCACAAATCGTCTGTAATAACCAGCCAATCCCAGAAAACTCCGAATCTCTGTCACTGAACTCGGTGTAGGCCAATCAACAACTGCTCTAACCTTAGCAGGGTCTACTGACACTCCGCTAGCTCCGACAATATGACCAAGAAATCCAACCTCTGTAAGCCAAAACTCACACTTACTGAACTTGGCATACAGTCTATGCTCCCTCAACGTCTGCAAAATCGTCCTGAGGTGCTCCTCGTGCTCCTCACGAGTCTTAGAATAAATCAAAATGTCGTCAATGAACACTATAACAAATCTATCCAAATATTGTCTCAATACACGATGCATGAGATCCATGAACATTGCAGGGGCATTCGTCAACCCAAACGGCATGACTGTAAATTGGTAGTGTCCATATCTTGTGCGAAAAGCCGTCTTCTCTCTGTCCTCTGCTCTAATCCTCAACTGATGATAGCCAGATCTCAAATCAATCTTCGAGAACCACTGCGCTCCAGTCAGTTGATCGAACAAATCATCAATACGAGGTAATGGATACTTGTTCTTCACTGTCACTCGGTTCAATTGCCTATAGTCGATACACAATCTCAAGCTGCCGTCTTTCTTCTTCACAAACAAGACCGGCGCACCCCAAGGTGACATACTCGGGTGAAAAAAACCTAATTCCAACAACTCATCTAGCTGTGATCTCAGCTCCTCCAACTCCTTAGGAGCCATCCGGTATGGTGGAATTGATATCGGTTTGGTTCCAGGAACCAAATCAATGATGAAATCAATCTCTCTCTCTCGGTGGTAACCGGGAAGCTCTCGCTGGAAACACGTCCGAAACTCACACACAACCGGTACCTCATCGATCTTTGCCTCGGCTCTTCCTACCGTACTTAAAACACTCATAAACGTCTTAATCTCATCGCTCGTGGCTACTCTGCCTCTGGTAACTCTCAACTGAGTCGCACCGCCACGAAAAGTAAACTCTGGCTGTCCGAGAATCTGAAATGTGACAGTCTTGTCGAAACAATCAATCTGTGCGTGATAAGGTCCTAACCAATCCATGCCTAACAACGCATCAAACTCCAGAAACTCTAACACTCTAAGATCTATTGGTAACTCATGTCCCTCTATCTCTACAATACAGCGTTCACAAATCATGTTAGGGTAGACTTTATCCCTAGCAGCTGTGCTAAGAACTAGAGGTCTCTCTAACCTAACTGGTCTTAACCCTAACTCATCAACCTTGCGCCCAGAAATAAAGGAAACAGTAGAACCAGAGTCAATCATAACATACATCAAATGACCACAAATGTAAATCATACCCTCAACGAGATGCCGAGTCGCCTGAGGGTCTGCCTCAGCAACAACATGTGCACGTTCCCTCGTATGTTGCTGACGTGGTGCTACTCTCTGCTGAACATCAACAGGCTGTGGACACTCTCTGATGTAATGTCCCGTCTGTCCACATCGATGGCAAGCTCCCGCAAGTCTCTGTCGAAACTCATCTGGCTGTGGGCACTCTCTGACAAGATGACCCATCGTCCACACCTATAACACGCTCCAAAGCAGTCTCTGTCTTTGAGTAATCTCGCCTACTCGATCCCCGACCGACATATGTCCCCGCTTGTACACTACCCCTACCTCTCGCCTCCACCATCTCTAGACCGCGCAATCGCTGCGTGGTGCGGTGGTGGTCGACTAGTGGTAACTCGTAATCGAGTAGGTGTGGTGACATATGTCCGAACCGGCTGCGAAGAGGCGTGCGATCGAAGCTACACTCGAGCTCGCGCATTATCGAATTTGCCATATATTCCTCTTCCTCCTGCCCCCTAAACGGCCTTGTCCCCGCTCATCCTGTACCTCACGGGGCTGATCATATCCCTGTGCGGGATGTGTCCTCAAATATGCCTCCCTCGTCAAACTACGGTCATAAGCATCCTGTAGTGTAGGAGGTAGAGTAGTGACCATTGTCCCTCCAATAGCTGGCAACAAGCCCTCAGTAAAATAATAGACCTGATCTCTGTCTCGGTTAGCTACTCCATCAGCAAAAGGAAGTAAGTGCTGATATCTGCCCATATAAGTCATAACTGACTCTCCTAATGCACCGTCGGATATGCATAAACTCATCCCTCTTGGCTATCATAGTGAAGGTGGATAAAACTTCGATCGAAATATTTCTTGAAGTCTAACCAGTAGTCGGCTCTCCATGTGTGGATACTAAATTTTCCCACCACATCTCTCGCATCTCCAGTCAAAGAAAATGCGCCAACCCGGGTTTTCGCTATCCTCGATCTTGAGAAGAAGTTTCGAACCTTCTCGTGACTACGAATGTACAAATCCGCCTCATCTACACTTGAACCGCCGCTCGAACTTCTTTGGTTTATACTTCTCATACTTCCGAGTCCACCTCGCCTCTGCGATCGGGCGTGCATCAATATCATCATGAACACGTGACTCCACCGCAATCGTGCGGAACAAGCTGCGGTGATAGGTGGTGCAGTGCGCACTAGTAGTAACAACCTTTGTGGAGTAGCACGAGGTGTAGCCGGGACTCACATCCTGTCTAGGAGCTATCCCTGAGGTCGATGGAGATGGCAACAGCTGTGCCTGTCCCCTGAGAATATCCAATATCTCATCCATCCTCCGTCCCTGTAACTCTACTCTCTGAGTCCAGGACTGTAACTCACGTGCCAGAGCTGCAACGTCACTCGGCGCATATGGTGGAGGATCACGGACTCCACTCTGATCTCCAGCATCAGGCTGGTCAGCCATCGCAATCTACAATAGCAAATGGCGAGCCTCGATCAGTCTTATGTAACGATATATTATATTACAAATTAAAATTTAACATGCTCAAAATAATATATCATTTCCCACTTCCCAACTATACTTAAGTTAAATTCTTAAGATTTTCCACACTAAGTTCATTGACTTGTGCTTTAAGAGTCATGGTGATAAACCTTTAGGCTCTGATACCAACTGTGACGGCCCCAGCAACCACAAACTGGGCCCCGCCCGGCCTAAACCTACGTGGATCCCCGAACCCGTCTCTGATGAGTCAACGCAGGTCTAGTCAGCCTCAACTTACCAATTACTCAATACATTATTCACTCACTCACCCTGGATCACTCTTTTTGATTCACCTTAACTCTATCTAATCTTTTATCCTCAATTATAGTTAGGTGTGCAGCGGAATTGTTTGTAACACCAACTTAAAACAGTTTACTACTCATTCAACCTAGATGTGGAAAATCCTGTCCAAACAACATCACATGTATATAACAAATCAACTGAAAGCCCAGAATAAACATATACATGTACCAACAGTCAGGTTAAACTCCCCAAAGCCCCAAAATATCAAAACAAATGGATACATAGCCAAATATACAACAAAATGACAAAATACCTACAAAGTGAGAGCAAAGCTACTGGCTCTGAGCGTGCCTCAGAGGATATCGCCAAGCATCGGCGCCTTGCCCCTACTGCTCGTGGATCTTGCACCCACCGTCATAAAAAGGACAGTAAGTACAAAATATAACAGTAAACAGCAACAATAGATATCTCAACATAATTTACTGACTTTTAAATAATCACAAGTCTATAAATCATGCAGTGTATAACAAGAAACTGAAATAGATAGCAAATCGCATGATAAATAGATTCAACAAGTACAAACAACGAAAATCAAGTGACCGAGAAACAAATGGATAGGAGAATAGATAGTCCCAATCAAACCGCGGGTCTCAAGACCTCATCGACTTGCGATCGACACGATGAGGCCCAAAAGCGCCTCCCTGCTCAATCCACCCCGTACGAACCGGTGGGCCCGAAGGTCGCCTCCATCGAACGCACACTCGTTAGAAAAAGTCACAGACAAAGCCGGCTGCTAAATTCCTAACACACTACCGAAAGAAAGCCACAGTCACAAGCCGGATGCTAAATCATTTCGATAGGCTCCAACGAGAAGCCACAGTCTATGCCGGCTGCTAAACTCGTTGAGACTTCTCATCATGATCGGACTACCTAAACCCTAGGTCACACCTGAACTAGAAAGGAATACAAAGGGCTTGCATTTCAAGAGTAATTAATCAATAAATAGAAAAGCAATTATGTTGATTCTATTGTTGCCTTTACTCACCTCAAATCCCGCTAAAAACGCCCTCGCGTAGCTCCACACGTTTCCCAATTAGTTACCAACACTTCGCTCGTCACCTGACAATTATTTCGACCAATTTCTGTTAATTTTTCCCTAATTATTCCAAGTATTCCTCAATTTTTTTCAAGTTTAACTCATTTTCTACAATTTTATAAATTATTTTTCCTTTGCGCAATTTGGGTCACTTACCCGGTATTGGGTTCCATTTAAACCCATTAGAATACCCGAGCAAAACCTCATAATTTTAATACAATTTAGAAAAATATTTTTCAACATTTTTCTGGCTATTTTTAACAATTTCACGCTTTACGAGACAAAACCCCGACAAAAGTCTCTTCGCGAATCTCAAATTCTTCATTTTTCATAAAAATTCCCAAATTTCTTTTTATTTGGGTGAAATATAATTTTTCAGAATTTTTTTCCTATTTTTCTGAATTTTCCAGATTTTTCCATTATTTATTTCAAATAAATAAAAATAAAACATATTTAATTTATTTATTTATTATAAATAAATAAATAAATTATTATTTTAATAATGGTGGGTCCCCGGGTCTGGTTCGACCCGGTCCACCTAACCGGGTCGACGACCGGCCGACCCACCGGGTCGGGCCCGGTCTCAGCTGGCCGGGTCGGGTCCGAGTCACCATGACCCGCCCACCACCTTTCTTCTTCACAGAGACATTTCCAGTTCGTCTCTGCTTCATAATTTTTTTTTTATCTTTTCTCTTTTCTTTTCTCTTTCTTTTTCAACAATAAACAACAACAACAACAATCATCAACAACAACATCAACACCCAACAATTAAAAATTCAATTTCTCTCAAAATTAACAACTCAACACCCCAACAACACAACGTAACAACAATCACAACTCACCTTTGTGCCGATTCCCCGAACTCTCGACCTCAATCACTTCATCAATTTTGAAACTCCACACCCTCACTTGATCGATTCTCTCTCTTCGATTTCCTCCTTTTCCTCGATCAAAATGTGAGAATGGGGGTGTCGATGGTGCTTTTGATCAAGTTTTGGGTCAAATGACCATTTTGCCCCTCCAATTCTTATCCACTTCTTTAATAAACTAATGCCCCTCTTGGTCATTTTACATTTTTTTTTACTTATATATACATTTATATATATTCTATATATATAAATATATATAATTGTATTTCTCATGTCTAAAATTTCATTTTGCGCGCCAACGAGTTAACTCGACCGTGCACACTAATATTCGACTCCCACGTATCGCCCACGACCCCACATATTACTCGGCGCCCATAATTTATTATTTAATTCCATTAATTATTTTCATTTGTAAATATCAATGTTTTTATTTCATTTTCGTCCCACGGACTCTCAAATACTCGATTAACGCGTTTTTTCGTACCGAACTTGTTCAACGGTACTAACGCACACTCACCACGTCTTTACACATTTGGAATATTGAATTAATGTTCGGTAATAAATAAATAATACAAATCACCAAACAAACATAACATACCTCGATGTCGACTCCCGAGGACTGAAACAAGTACACCATGGCTAGTTGGGCCCACAATACGACCCTGAAATGTCACGTGGCACGAGTTAAGATTTTAGGGTCGTTACAATTGAGATCAAAGACTTCAAGGTGCGACGACGGCGTTGGCGAGGTGAGTCCGTTGTTGTTGATGTTGGCGTCAATTTGTCGGTGTTGGTGTGTTGTTGGTGTAATGGTGATGGCGGTGATTGGGGTCTCGGACGAACTGCTCTTGCAGTTCGTTCGAGGAGGGAGGCGACGACCGTCGTCGTCTCCCCTCCCAATCCCTCTCAAATAAAAAATATATATATATATACACTTACATATACATACATATATATACATACATAAATATATAATAAATAAATAAATAAATAAATAAATAAATAAATAAAAACACATGAATGATGATATAAAATGATACTTCAGGAACCTAGGGGTGTTCCGGAAGTTTGGGAGCGCAAGTCGAGGTGTCGGGAGACCGAATTGACTAGGAATTTTGCGTGAATGTGAGTATACCCATTGAAAATTTAAATTAGCATTTCGTTCCATAATCTTGTTAGTTATTATATATAGTCATTGTTGACTATTTTTCCCATTATATTATAATATCATGTGTTCTTGGTGTTCTATGCTCACTTGTGAGTCTAGTTTTGCATGATATTTACTTGTTGATTTGATTCATTGCCTCTATCCCATACTATGTCTATTCTTGTTGTTTAAATGTGAAATAAAGGATAAATAGCATGCTATTAGGCTAGTACATATTAAAAAGGTTTTATATGGATTTGTACTCCCTATTTGATTAGATGGTAAACTTGTCTATGCCTTGACATTCCACACTTTGTCTTCCTTGAAATTAAAAAGTAGTTTTAGTAATTAGGTCCCGTACTCGATCGAGGTGTGCGCAACTCACGGGGTTAGAGTCCCTGGGGATGACGACACATATTACCTAACACTATATAACACTCGGTGTTAGAGTCCTTGATGTAGTCAACACACCGGGGTTAGAGTCCCTGGACTCACTTGGGTTAGAGTCCCTTGTGATTTATCATTATTGAGTCGGAGTGATGTGGTTCACTGTCGACCGGACCTAATTCACCACTACTTAGCTCAGTGTCAGTTTCACTTGTTTAACTCTGGTATTTACTTGCATATGGTTTATTTTTCAGCTTTCTTAGTTATATGCTTTTAAATACCAGTCGATTATATTTGGAAATGAAAATTTAAACTTGTCATAGGAGATTACTGTTTATTTCTTGTACTCACCGTCTTTTTTATGACGGTAGGTGCAAATTCATCTACTAGCCGGCCAGGCAAGGAGAAGATAGGAGATTTTTCCTGAGTAGCGGCGCGGCACGACTTTTGTTGTAGGTCCATTTTTGATATTTTGTATGTATTAGATATCATGTCTTTTATTACATTGGGTTGTACATTTGGGTTGAGCGTTAGTTCCCCGACTAGACTTAGACTGTTTTGCTACATTTTGAGGTTACCTGATATGAGGTCATTCTTGGTTTTCCACACTTAGGTTATTTTTCAATTTACTTCCGTATAATATTATAATTTATTTCCACTAATTAACAAATCATGTTAATAAATATTTAACTAACACTAAAGGCTAATAATGGATTTGGACACGAGAAACAAGGTAAATAGGTTGTGAGGCTGACTAATACGTAGTTAAGCCCTACGAGGCTAGGATTAGGGCTTAATTGCGGGATTAGGCCGGGCAATGCCCTATATTAAGGGAGGGGCCGCCACAGTTGGTATCAGAGCCTAGGTATCAGAACTTTAGGAAAAAAAAAACATAAACTCGCATAAAACACAAACCTTAGAAGTAGAAACTATATGATCCTTACCTAGAAACTAGCTGATTCGCGTACGTGGTCAACTTGCAGACACCGATGGCAGATTCCCGCGAGGCCGGAGATATCGGGGCTAGCGGTAGTCAGCTTCCCGCTGTATCAGCTGAGGATTTTCAGAGGTTGTCTGATCAGACGGCCGCTCAGGAGCGACAGATCGCTGACTTCATCGCTTACATGTCGGCGCACCTGACTTCACTTACATCGACCGCTCCCGCTACTACTATTACGGCACCCCCGACCATAGAGACTTTTGCACCAGCCACTACTACTACCGCCGAGGCACGAGCACCAGCACCACCACCAGAGCCTGCGGTACCTCGTCTACCAGCTCTACCGATAGTCACCGTACCGGCAGCAGAGACAGTTGTAGACACGTCCACACCCACTACTCCTGAGACCACTGGCTTGTCGAAGGACGCCAAGCTAGTGAAGGAGTTCATTAGACTCAGGCCGGCATGTTTTTCTGGAGAGAGGGACTACGACAAGATCGAGAAATGGATTTTGTCGCAGGAGAAGCTACATCTACTATTGGACATTGAGGACAAGCTACAGCCAGTTCTTTCGTACTACACCCTAGACAAGGGTGCTGACGTGTGGTGGAGGACCACAGTAGCGAGCAGAGGCAGCTTCTCTTCCTGGGCAGATTTCAAGGTAGAGTTCTACAAACAGTACTTCCCAGCTTCCATGTTACAGAGGTTGAAGAAGAAATTCATGAGTTTGAGACAAACCGAAAGGGAGTCCGTGATGGAGTACCGTGATCGTTATGGCTACACGAGACAGTTCGCGGGAAACTTAGTGAAGGATGACGCAGATGATGCATTCTACTTTGGGGACGGACTGAGGCCAGAGATTGCGAGATATGTTGTTGGCACTGGGGCACGCACTTTGCAGGAGATATATGAGATATCACTCGCTCAAGAGACGTATGAGTTGGGTAGATAGGAGGAGAGAGCAGCAGAGGGTTACGCTCAGGGTTCGGATTACGATTAGAGGCGCAGGGGTAAGGGACACAGGAGAGGAGACAAAGGTCCACAGAGAGTTGCTCCTATTTCAGCAGTGCCCTACACACCGTACCATGCACCGACACAGGCTTACAGCAGAGCTCCGTTGCCATTTCCCACCAGATAGGCTTTACCCGCTCCACCAACACCGAGACAACAGTAACAGTATTAGGGTGGCCGGGATAGAGGCAGAGGCCGAGGTCGGGATGTACCACGACAGGGTCAGCGGCAACCACAGGGACAGACACAACAGGCAGGACAACGTCGTCAGGTAACTTGCTGGAGATGTGGTCAGGTTGGACACATGTCCAGGGAGTGCACACAGCCAGCAACACATCTCACACAGCAGAGAGAGAGAGCTCACATGGTCTCACAGCCAGACGCCGGAGCGACCCGCAGTCTTATTGAGGGTACGATTTCTATTACTGGTAGAGATTCTTATGTTTTATTTGATTACGCTCTACGAGTGTCTTTTATTGCTGGTCGCGTGGTAGGCATACTAGGTTTGACACCTGTTAGGCTTAGGGTACACCTAATTTTGAGCACCGCAGCCGGGGATAGGGTTTACCCTCATAGTCTAGTTGAGAGATGTCCAGTGGAGATAAGTGGGGTAGAGTTACCTGCAGACTTTAGAGTCCTCGAGATGTTAGACTTCGATGCACTACTTGGGATGGATTGGTTGTCAGCTTATCACGCGCACATTGACTATTTCAGTAAGTCAGTTGTATTTGAGGTTCCTGGCCGACCGATATTTGTTCATCGAGGTAACACACCGAGAGTCAGTACCACAAGAGGTCGACTTACATCCAGTGAGGAGATGGAGACTCTAGTAGCTTCGTACACAGTGGCAGAGAGTCAGGAACCCAGACTTGAGGAGATACTGGTTGTTCGAGACTTCCCAGATGTCTTCCCAGAGGATTTACCTGGATTACCGCCACCACGAGAGGTAGACTTCATTATCGAGCTCGTACCAGGTACCAGACCGATCGCGATACCACCGTACCGCATGGCTCCGAGGGAGTTAGAGGAGTTGAGGACTCAGCTTAAGGATTTGGGAGACAAAAGATTCATCACACCTTCAATGTCACCCTGGGGAGCGCCCGTCCTGTTTGTGAAGAAGAAGGATGGTAGTCTGAGGCTATGTATCGACTACAGGCAGCTGAACAAAGTGACGGTCAGAAAAAAGTACCCACTACCGCGGATTGACGATTTGTTTGATCAGCTGAGAGGAGCGCAGTGTTTCTCCAAGATAGAACTGAGATCGGGGTATCATCAGCTTAGGATCAGGGACGAGGACAGATCCAAGACAACGTTCAGTACCAGATACGGACACTACCAGTTCACGGTCATGCCATTCGGGCTGACCAACGCCCCCACCATGTTTATGGATTTGATGCACCGAGTACTTAGACCATATCTTGACCGTTTCGTGATAGCCTTCATTGATGACATCTTGATATACTCGAGGACACGAGAGGATCACGAGCGGCACCTTAGAGAGATGTTGCAGACTTTGAGGGAGCACCGACTTTTTGCCAAGTTTAGTAAGTGCGAGTTCTGGCTTGCAGAGGTTAAGTTCTTGGGGCATGTTGTCGGAGCAGCAGGCATTGTAGTAGATCCGGCCAAGATTCAGTCGATTATGGATTGACCGGCACCGACATCAGTATCGGAGATTAGGAGTTTTCTGGGGTTAGCCGGATATTATCGCAGGTTCGTGAAGGATTTCTCAAAGATCGCTTCACCGATTACGAGGCTGACACAAAAAGGCGTTCCTTATGAGTGGACTGAGAGGTGCGAGGCCGCATTTACTTAGTTGAAGAGATCATTGACTACCGCGCCAGTGTTAGTATTGCCAGAGGCTGGGCAGGGATTCCTAGTTTACACAGATGCTTCTTACACGGGTCTAGGTTGCGTGTTGATGCAAGGCACTAAGGATGTTGCATACGCATCGAGGCAGTTGAAGGTACACGAGAAGAACTATCCCACACACGATCTGGAGTTGGCAGCAGTTGTGTTTGCACTAAAGACTTGGAGACACCTTTTGTATGGAGAGAGATTCATACTCTTCACTGATCACAAGAGTCTGAAATATCTCTTCACACAGAAGGAGCTGAATATGAGACAGCGCAGATGGTTGGAATTCTTGAAGGATTACGACTTTTCCTTGGAATATCATCCAGGAAAAGCAAACGTAGTCGCAGATGCGCTAAGTAGGAGACCGACTGAGGTTGTGAGATGTCTCATGATGCATGAGTACGGTTTACTCGAGGCAGCGGCGACGGCATGTCAGACAGAGGTTCCTACCGATACCCAGGTGATGATTTGCGCACAAATGAGGCTACAAACCGTGTCTACACAGAGGGTGTCAGAGGGTCAGAAGACCGACCGGTTGTACTCGAGATTCAGCGAGTTAGAGCATAATGCAGAGCGTATATACTGGGCAGAGACGACAAATCAGTGTCTGAGATACCGAGGCAGGTTATGGATACCAGAGGTACCAAAACTGAGATACGAGATCCTTCATGAGTCGCACCGTTCCAGATTCACCGTGCATACAGGTAGGACTAAGATGTACCATGACATGAGGAGACATTTCTGGTGGCCTGGGATGAAGGCAGACATGTCTGAGTTCATCAAGAACTGTGGTATTTGTCAGCAGGTGAAGTTCGAGCATCGCAGACCAAGAGGACTACTACAGCCACTTCCCATTCCTCGATGGAAGTGGGAAGACATATTTATGGATTTCGTTAGAGGTTTGCCGAGGACCGCGAAGAGACATGATTGGATCTGGGTGATAGTTGACTGACTGACAAAGTCTGCACATTTCCTGCCAGTGGCGTTGCACTACACATTTGACCAGCTGAGCGTACTGTTCGAGAGAGAGATTATCAGACTACACAGAGTACCTTTGACGATCACATCAGACCGAGATGCTATGTATACGTCCAGGATGTGGCGGAGTATGCAGGAGCAGTACGGTACGCGCCTACAGTTTAGTACGGCTTTCCACCCTCAGACGGACGGGCAGACTGAGAGATTGATTCAAGTCCTCGAGGACATGCTACGGGCGTGCGTGTTGGAGTTTGGCGGATCTTGGGCAGAGTACCTACAATTGTGTGAGTTCGCGTACAACAACAGTTATCAGGCTAGCATTGAGATGGTGCCGTTTGAGGCTTTGTATGGCAGACCGTGTCGCTCGCTGTCATGTTGGGCTGAGCCAGAGGACCGGGAGATTGTGGGGCCTGAGATTGTTGTTGATCACACGGAGAAGGTCAAGCTGATCCGTCAGAGACTTAGAGGAGCCCAAGAGAGACAAAAGAGATATGCAAACAAGTATCGCGGTGATCTCGCGTATTCCGAGGGAGCCTGTCTTTTTAAAGGTTTCCCCTCAGAAGGGACTTCAGAGATTTGGAGTGAAAGGCAAACTAGCACCGAGGTACATCGGGCCTTTCATGGTTAAGAAACGAGTTGGGAAAATGGCATACGAGCTTGAGCTACCTCCACAGATATCAGGGGTCCATCCAGTGTTCCACATTTCAATGCTTCGATTAGCCGAGTCGAGGGCCGGCGTGCGACCGACAGTTGACATGAGTCAGATCGACCTTAGCGAGGACATCTCATACGAGGAGCAGCCCATTCAGATCCTAGACCGAAAGGTACAACAGTTGAGGAGCAAGTCCATTCCCAAGATGCTCGTCAAGTGGCAGTTCCACGACGACACGGAACTCACTTAGGAGCGGGAGGACTACATGCGAGATAGATTTCTGTACCTCTTCGAGTCAGGTATAACCCTAACTTGAGCTTAATTTCGAGGACGAAATTTCCATTTTGTTGGGAATATTTGTCACGGCCCAAATCTCTAACCCCATTTTGATTTCCTTAATCAGGATCACCGACCCGTCACGTGAGACCCACACCGTGATGCACACGTTGACCGAGGCATGTGGCCGAGGTATATGATATTTTTTTATTTATTCATGCCTAGTGTTATGTAGTGTGTAGACTTATTAAGTCAGTTTGTACAGTGTATACGTCGAGACGAGAGCGGGGACACGCCTTGAGTTGCGTACGAGCTGGGGAAAGAGTTTACATAGATAAAAATAAAATAAATTTGAGAAAAATAGTAAAATTGGTGAGCACCTAGTGATACGCGGGGTCGTGGTCGACACGCGTGGGTTGTACGGTACTGTGCACGCCCGAGTACACTCGTTGGCGCGCACGACGAATTTGTAGGCGCGAAAATATTGGCAAATACATATGTAAATATATATATATATTAATATCAGGAAAGGAGAAATGACAAAAAGGGGCATTGGCTTATATGGAAAAGGATAAGGTTGGAGGGGTAAAGTGGTCATTTGACCCCCCCAAAATGCCAACAACCACCATTGCCACACACACATAATCCACAAAAAAAAGAAAAGAGAGGGAGAGAAAATTCGAGAGAGAGGAAGAGAGCTTATCGGAGGAGATTGAGATCAAAGACTTCGAGGTGCGACGGTGGCGTTGGCGAGGTGAGTCCGTTGTTGTTGATGTTGGCGTCAATGTGTCGGTGTTGGTGTGTTGTTGGTGTAATGGTGATGGCGGTGATTGGGGTCTCGGACGAACTGCTCTTGTAGTTCGTCCGAGGAAGGAGACGACGACCGTCGTCGTCTCCCCTCCCAATCCCTCTCAAATAAAAAAAAAAAAAAAAAAAAGAAGCGAGACGACGCGTTGTGCGTCTCTGCTTCTCTGTCTCTGTGAATGGGGGAAAGGGGAAGGGAACGCACGCACGCGTGTGCGTGCGTGCGGTCCCTGGACCGGTCTGGCCGGTCCGGTTGGACCGAGTCAGACCCGGTTCAACGGTCCAAACCCAAAATATATATATATATAATATATATATATAATAAATATATATATACACTTACATATACATACATATATATATATATACATACATAAATATATATAATAAATAAATAAATAAAAACACATGAATGATGATATAAAATGATACTTCAGGAACCTAGGGGTGTTCCGGAAGTTTGGGAGCGCAAGTCAAGGTGTCGGGAGGCCAAATTGACTAGGAATTTTGCGTGAATGTGAGTATACCCATTGACAATTTAAATTAGCATTTCGTTCCATAATCTTGTTAGTTATTATTTATAGTCATTGTTGACTATTTTTCCCATTATATTCTAATATCATGTGTTCTTGGTGTTCTATGCTCACTTGTGAGTCTAGTTTTGCATGATATTTACTTGTTGATTTGATTCATTGCCTCTATCCTATGCTATGTCTATTCTTGTTGTTTAAATGTGAAATAAAGGATAAATAGCATGCTATTAGGCTAGTACATATTAAAAAGGTTTTATATGGATTTGTACTCCCTATTTGATTAGATGGTAGACTTGTCTATGCCTTGACATTCCACACTTTGTCTTCCTTGAAATTAAAAAGTAGTTTTAGTAATTAGGTCCCGTACTCGATCGAGGTGTGCGCAACTCACGAGGTTAGAGTCCCTGGGGATGACGACACATATTACCTGACACTATATGACACTCGGGGTTAGAGTCCTTGATGTAGTCAACACACTAGGGTTAAAGTCCCTGGACTTACTTGGGTTAGAGTCCCTTGTGATTTATCATTATAGAGTCAGAGTGACGCGGTTCACTGTCGACCGGACCTAATTCACCACTACTTAGCCCAGTGTCAGTTTCACTTGTTTAACTCTGGTATTTACTTGCATATGGTTTATTTTTCAGCTTTCTTAGTTATATGCTTTTAAATACCAGTCAATTATATTTGGAAATGAAAATTTAAACTTGTCATAAGGGATTACTGTTTATTTCTTGTACTCACCGTCCTTTTTATGACGGTGGGTGCAGATCCATCTACTAGCCGGCCAGGCAAGGAGAAGATAGGAGATTTTCCCTGAGTAGCGGCGCGGCGCGACTTTTGTTGTAGGTCCATTTTTGATATTTTGTATGTATTAGATATCATATGTCTTTTATTACATTGGGTTGTACATTTGGGTTGAGCGTTAGTTCCCCGACTAGACTTAGACTGTTTTGCTACATTTTGAGGTTACCTGATATGAGGTCATTCTTGGTTTTCCACACTTAGGTTATTTTTCAATTTACTTCCGCATAATATTATAATTTATTTCCTCTAATTAACAAATCATGTTAATAAATATTTAACTAACACTAAAGGCTAATAATGGATTTGGACACGAGAAATGAGGTAAATAGGTTGTGAGGCTGACTAATACGTAGTTAAGCCCTACGAGGCTAGGATTAGGGCTTAATTGCGGGATTAGGCCGGGCGGTGCCCTGGATTAAGGGAGGGGCCGCCACAATTATAATCGAGACTACGTTTCAGGTTTCGGTGGAGAATGACTGAACCTATGGTCTAGGACACACTTGACCGAGACAGCTTATTGTGCAGTTGGTGTTAACCAAGACATATATACATGTCTCAGTACAAGGTCACCGAGACCACTTATATAATCTTGGTGGTCACCCATTGAGTTGAGTGTATGACCACCTTATTTGGGTGTCGGTTGGTATAGACCAACACTTTAATACGAGTCTCGATAAGACATAACCGAGACTACCTCCCGTCCCTGTGCAACCGAACAACACGAGAATCATAAAAAATCGTCCTTTGATGGCTAAATTTCAATGAACAGGAGTAAGAGAGCAATTAGGGCTTACTATGCGAGAGAGAAGCAAAACACGAAATAGGAGAACGAAGATTTTGAGTTCGTTTTATGTGTTTTGGGTGGCGAGGTGTTTGTTGACATCAGGGATATTTTGGAGAAAAGTTGGGGTGACCAAATAAATAGTGTGCCCTTAGTCGACGATGTGCCTATAGCACGAC
This sequence comes from Stephania japonica, assembly GCA_039657345.1. Taxonomy (NCBI): domain Eukaryota; kingdom Viridiplantae; phylum Streptophyta; class Magnoliopsida; order Ranunculales; family Menispermaceae; genus Stephania; species Stephania japonica. Next base: position 67,312,243 of record CM077557.1, on the reverse strand, counting down.
TATATTAAACAAACTTTTTTTTCGTTGAAAAGATATTTCCATTTATAGAAATTGCTTACTATTACATCCGATTTAACAATGAAATTACATCAATAGCAGCCTTTTCCCACTCTTTGAGATTAAATCGACGTTGCAAAAGTTTGCAAACTTATGTGCAACTTATAAGTTTGTATTTTGCTTCTACAACAATAGAACCATAACTGGAAATAAAATTTCCAACAAGGAAAGATGAACAGAAACTTCCAACGAGGGAAGACAAACATAGTAGCAAATCTAACAATTATATTTAATCCAAGTTCATCATAAAATATTGGTAGAATAATTCAGATCCAGTGTAGAACATATAATTACGTGAAGTTGTTAGCCCCCACTAGAGTCACATAGGCTTTTATGAGTTTGTTGTGACCATGTAGGTTTATGAATCTACCATGACAATTATACTAGTTAGTGATGAGCCAATGATTAAGAAAGTCTTGGATACAAATGAAACAATTTATAAAAGTTGTGATATAATAACAAATCTCAAAAGATTAGATAAGATAAACAAAGTGCTTAAATGTTAGGATACATTTACCGATTATGCTTAAATTCCTAACATTACTATTTCCCATGTGAACTATATTTATACCCTCTTGCACCCAACAGGAAGTCAAAGTTGATTTCATGTCAAATGAAAAGGTTAAGTTGAAATCCCTTCTATACCAGAGGGAAGGGATTTGGTGCAATTGGAATTTGTGGTGTTAGTAATTTTTTGCAAATTAATTTAAAACTGAGGCTATATTGTTGTTGTTGCTGCTGCTTTTACACTTTTGCCCTCTCACGTTTATGCTTTTGTACACACGGCATTTTCCTAGTTGTTTTGATATTACAAACAGCACAACCCCAACTGTAGCAAATCCCCTGCCTTTACCAGAATAAAGCCCTTTCAAAGCACGGTGGTGAGTTCTCAAGGATGGCTGAATCCCACTCCTTTCATGTTCTAGAACAATGGTAGCAAATCTTACAGTAGAATGAGAAATATAAGATGAATCACATCATTCAATTCTGTGTATTCAAGGTGAAACTTGGTTTTTCTGCCCTCAAGTACTTGTGAAAACATTCGCACCAAGTGATGACTGAATCTAATAACAAGAGTAATCTGCAATAGAAGAGTTCGCCAACAGATTCCCGTGTTCGAAACCCTACTTCTAAAAAATTAAGCGTTCACGTTGGCCAGACGGGAAGAGTCGAGACAGAAGTTATGAAATGCATCTACATCAGACTAACAAATCCAGAGATAATTTGATATTTAATTGCACTTCTGCAGTTATGAAAGCTTTTCTCTTAGCATATACAAATGTAGACAATACATTATGTACAGTATCATCTATGTACTGATCAGATTTCTGTTTGAATTTTTCTACTCTATAGAGGGAACTAAATTTTACAACCAAATACAAGATCAAAAAACATTTACCAATCTTCATAGGGGCCTCAAAAGAGGGTAATCTTCAAGTAGTTGCCGCTCCGACAGTGTATCATTTTCATTCTGTGGAGTCCACAACACTTCAACTGCCTGCATATATCCAAGAACACATTCAAGAGTTGGTGACAATATAAAGTAGGAAAGTATTTCGGATGCTAAGAACTATGAGGTAACACTATTTATTGCCCGTGTATTTGACAGGTACTCAAATAAAAAAAAAAAAAGGAAAACCGCAAACAGAAAACATAAGAGAAAGTTGGTGCAAGTAAATATAAGAATTGCAAAGTAATAGTTTCATATGTCAAAACAATAACCCTTTAGTAACATGATAGATCAAAGTAAATATAATTGGTAAAGGTGCAGGAAAAAAAAATGCATAGATGGCCACGACATAGTTAAAGAGTTTCTCAAGGGGTTTAAAAATAAAACAATGCTGCGCCAATCAGAATAAGTTTGATTAATACTTCATCTGTGATTTAACGATGTAGAAGTAGAATAGAAGATTACCAGAGTTTTACTGGTGGGGATGGAAGCAAGCTTCTGCAACGCCTCCTTCAAGTCGGCACTGCTATTGATGGCAGGAAGTTTATGAATCCCGTCAGCAGCTACCAAGATGGTCACCTGAAGAAATTAAAGAACAAATTGATGCCATTGAGACACTAAGAATTGGATGATTGAAAATGATTGCCACATTCATGGCAAATCAGCTAGGTGATATCAGAATGGTCCTTACGGCAACCAAGTTTGAAAAGAAACAAATATGACAAAGAAAAAAAGCAACAGTCATGCGATCCACCAAGCATGCCCCCAATTTCTCCTTTCCCCAATTGTTGGCAAACACAAATTATAATACTTAGTCTATGTTTGGTTGGGGGAAGAGCATTTCAATTTAGTGATTTTGATCATTTCTGTAAAAGAAATGCATTAAAACACAGTTCATACCACGATGTACTCATTGCTGAATCCATTATTCTTTTGGCTCCTTGATTTATGCCTTTTAATGCTATCAACATTTACAAGAGTCTCTTCATCAAATTTTCCACGTTCTTCAATAGAAAGCTGATTGAAGCGGCTCTCTCCTTCTTCCATACTTCGTTTCACATCAACCTGCAAAGCAAAATTTAAATCATTCATGAATGGCCCAAGCTTAGCGGAGTCCAATTAATTTGAGATTGAGCGCATGCGAATTTGATATGATGATGATGACGATGACCAAGATCCCATCACAAACTACCTCTGTCACGGCCACACACCAAACAACAACAACAACAAAAACAAAGCCTCAATCCCAAATTAGTTGAGGTACATGGATCAGAATTTTCCACTCTTCTCGATTTAACGCATGTTATGGTGTGTTTTCATAATCCTTTAAATCTTTTTCAATAAATGTATCATAAGTTATCTTAGGTCGACCATAGTACCATTGAATTTATTCAATTTCTACTGTGTCTAGTTTTCAAACCAAGGCATTTGTGCGTTGCCTCTGGCTTTGGATGTATCCAAATCACCATATCCTAATTGTTCAATTGTTTGGTGCTACTTCTACTTTTCTTTGAATCTTCATATTTCTTATTCTATCTTTACGAGTTTTACAACACACCTGCCTAAGCATCCTCATTTCCTCTACACTCATTTTATGCAGTCATTGTTTCTTTACTACCAAACATTCAATCCAAAAAATAATAACTCTTTAGGACTGAAATAACTCTTTCTTTCAGATATTGAACATGTGGAAACGCTTTAGGACTGAAATAACTCTTTCTTTCAGAGATATGCTTGTAATAAGATATACAAACTCAAGTCACTTTGAGTTGTCAACACTAATTTCAAGATGCATATAGTGAAGGAAAATTAGAGCGAAGAGAAACTATATTATCTTTTTAGACTTGAGAAATCATGATAGTTCACATACTTTTGACAAACATTGGAGTTCATTGGAACCCACGCTGGGACATGCTCATGCACACCTTTGCAGAATCCTACAAATTCCAAGTATGTAGCAAATTTGTGTGTTGCAAGTAGGTTTTGCATTCTTATTGCCAAAAAAGGAAGCTTTTGAACCACCATTCCTACCTATAATGTTGTTGAACTTGAAAGAGTGAAATATTAATAGATTAATTTTGGCGATTTAATATGAGCTTTTCTAAAAATATCTAAGCTCAACTGAAGAAAGTCCTGGAAAAAACAAATAAATAAATAAATAAATAAAGCATTTTCTCTATAACCTAGGTTTGGCTATATAAATCAGGCACAATCTGCTTTGATTAATGGTCTGTTTATATATCAGAAGCTCCAAGTTCTGACATATATGAAAACAAAACAAGCAAAAATATGTTAACGTACAAATGTAGATCTTAACCCTAACAATTTGTTTCCTATGTTGCCTATTTTTTTAGATTGAAAATGATTGGGTGACATTTTCACACTTTTTGCAACACCGTTGTTGGAGTCCTCTAAATTATGCATTGAGATGTGTGTGCACACATCTTCAAGTGTCAAAAGGCACCCTAGTTATGAAAAAAAAAGAGGTCACCCTAGCATTTTTCTTTTTAGTTTTTGGATGGAAAGGAGAGGAATAGATAATGCAAACTTCTCAACTCATTTATAAATCCATCTTCGGCAATAGATTCAATAAACTTTTCAAGGCGGAATAGCATGTTTTAAAATTGTTAAAGACATCCTCATCTTTCTTACTAAGGTCCACAAGCGTATATATAATGTGTGGATGTATTCACATTTTAAGGCTTCAACATTTGTCTATAGTAGAATGGCATGCACATTATATCAAAAGTACGGTTTCAACACTTCTTTGTAACAAAGTGCCATTAATCATGTTTACATCCTCCATACAAATCATCTATAACTTTGTTTGAATGGTAGCAAAATATAAGCATCATAAATATGAGAATGCTGCAGTGGAAAGGCGGTAAAATCTTTAAAGAAAAAATCCCAACAAACAAACACTAAATACGGCAAAATGGTTGCACCCAAAAAAAGGAAGAAAATCTATTCAAATGGTCGTGAAATATCTAGAACAAAGACTGATAGATGCACTGGTTATAAAACATCCTACTAACAATAAATGAAGTATTAGGGAAAAAAAATAGAGAATACTAGAAGAAAACAGAGATCTAGAATAACATTAATAGAGATAACAAGGAAATATACATGTACCCCTACGGTAACGATGGATATGGATGTAGCCAAGGATAGAAGTTGAAGAGCCATTTTGGAGAGAAATTGCAAACTAGATGCGGCTAGCAATGGATCCTACAACTAATACCGGCCTACTTAGGATTGATGTAAAATCATCAATTACTCTCATAACAAAATCTTACGGATTTTCTTCCTGTTACCATTGCTTACAACTAATGCAACTCGTTTGACAAATCACCAAAGCAATTAAGGAATTAATGTTCAAAGAATTAAGGACAACATTACACCGCATAACTCTATGCCAAACCTATGTCAAATAGCTTAAGAGGCTCTATTCCTTTTCCAAATCAAAGTCAGACAGAACCCCTATTTAATTTTTCCTAATGTTTATATGGAGAAATATGGATGTAATTGTGCATCAAAGAGTTTATATGTAATCTGTGTAAAATGTTAATCATTCTAATCTTGTCTTTTGATAAATTTAGGACTTATTAATTTAAGTTTAATAAGGACTCAGGTTTTCTTGTTATAGTTGGGAATTAACCATCGTTAATATTAATTTTATGAAAGTAATAAAATTTTGACCTTTTTTTTTTGACATTGCCGACTCCAATTAATTTGGGACTAAGGATATGTTGTTGTTGTTGTAATAAAATTTTGACATTCCAATTTTTTAAACCTTTTATGGTATCAAAGTACATTGACTTTGAAATGTGATTTCATTCTTGAAGGTTGAAGAAGGAAGAGAAACAACAAAAATGGCTAAAAGATTTGGGTTGTGATTCCATCAAGGGAGTTGAAGCGTACACTTATAGAACAACACCCACGAAAAAACAATGTCGTGGTTTGTTTTGGTCTAAATGACAGGTGAAATTTGTTATAATGAGAAACGTGGAAGAATGTGATTTGTTTTGGTTTTAATGACAAATGAGCACTTACTAACTTTCAAAACTTCCTAATGAGAAAGCGTTTCGATCACATTGTACAAATTGCTTAAGTTGAAGAAATTTTTTGTGCATGCCCCACAAAATTTGTCTTTTCTCCACAAAATAATTAATCTACAACCTATTGTCAAGTGGATTGAATAACAAAACAACTATTTATCTTCTTCTTCAATAAAATTGGTTTTGCAATTTCGCTTTTTCTTCATTTCCTTTAAAAGACATGGAAGCAAAAATAGAGCATCTAAACTGCACCACTTTTGTAACAACCCTCAAATTTAATCCATGCCACGTGTCACATTTAGGACTGTGACCCGGACCGTCGTGACTTTTCATACTTGTCCAAGTCCTCGATAGTCGACACCGAGATACATTTTATTTTTGTGGTGTGAATTATTATTTATACCCGAATGTGAATTTTGAATGTTCTAATGCGTGATTTCATTTTATTTACCGCGCCGACTTTGCGAGTGAGGTTTTGCCTAGGAAAACGTGCAGAGACAGGTGCAGGGCGAATTACGAGTATATAAAACATAGGAAATGAATAATTATCAAATTATTGGGAAATTATGAAAATGTGAATAATAATATGGGAACGTGTTTTAATCGTTAGTATTAGTATTGGCACACGACGGTGCGAGTCGTGTTGCAGGCCAGGTATCGAAAACCCGAGAGAACACAATTAATTGTGCTTTGAGGATAAGACCAAGAGACAAAACCAATCCAAGTCATTTAAGTTGGCGGATGGAGTGATTAAGAGCCCTTAGATGCTCATTGGGATGAGCACAACACAAGATTAAGTCAAAGGTATAAATAGGTGTTTTGTTGAGATTTTTTATCAACATTTATCTCTCCTCATTTGCAAGTCCAAAAATTTGAGAGCTTGTGAGGGTTTTTGATGATCATTGGAGGTGATTTGACGGCTTGGGAGTGATCGACAACATAAACCAAGGTTAGATCTCGCTTCTTTGACTCATTTTAGTCGGTTAGAGCATAATTTTTGGGGTTTTCGTCATGAAAGTGTGAGCAATACTTGTCTCATGAATTTTTGGATTTTAGTATGTGTTAATTGTAGCATGTATATTGTGGTTGTGGTGGCATTTGAGCGAAAGTTGTGATTTTGGGAATTTTGAAATGATTTTGATTAAATTGGGAAAATGGTTTTATGGACGTGATTTGATGTGTACGAAGGTGGTTTGTGTTGGTATTTAAGGTCCCTACGAGGATGGGATAGGCTCGTAACGCGGCGATGAAGTCGGGGTGTCTGAAAAACACCGAATGTATTGACAGCATTAGACGTCATAGGGTTTTGAACCCCACGACGCCAATCACGGTGTCCAGGGCAGCGAGGAGCCCTGGAGAGCGTTTTAAGTGACGTCACAGGGTTTTGAACCCCATGGTGTCCAGGGCAGTGGACTGCCTTGGATCGCGTTTTAAGTGACGTCGCGAGGTTTTGACCTCCACAGTGCCACTTAAAACATCAAACCTGTTTTAGGTCATTTTTTTTTTCAGAAATCTTTGGGGATTTATAATGGGGTATAACATGACTCAAATACAACCAAATTGAGTCTAAATGAATACCAAAGGTTTAGGGAAATCGAATTTGAAATATTAGGAGCCGCGAGAGACGATTTTTATGACGTTTGAGGTAAGTAAACCAGTTAAGGGAATGCATAGTAATTCATCATCCATTTTCCTTGTATTTATTAATATGTGCTATTTTCGAAATTCCATTCTTTATTCCTTGGTTGAGTATCTATGGCCTAAGTGTGTCGAAAAGGTACTTTTGAGATTATAGCTAGTTGGCTTAACACTACCAGCGGGTGTGCAGCTAGCCAACCAAACGTGAACTTTCCCCGAAACCTAGATTTGTTGTGGCTTGTTGTGGATTATTGGGGATTTAAGACCACTTAGTATGCCTCTCTTGATTCCTAGGCACTCATTATCGTTGTAAATACTTGTCAATCTATTTATCATGCACTCTTTCGTTATTTATCTGTCTTTAAATACCCTCATGATTCTTATACCGCTTTTAAATGATTCATGAATTACTGTTTATATTCTCTTGGTTATTACTTTCTACTTTACTGTACTCACTGTCTAGTTTGTGACGGTGGGTGCAGATCGGGCTGAGACGAGCAAGGGCAAGGAACCGATGATTGGTGACTGCTTTTGAGGACTCTCGAAGTGGTTTCTTCTCTTGTACTACTGTATGTTCGGCCATTTTGGTTTGTGATTATTGTATATTATTGTTTTTGATAACACTGGGACATATACGGATCGAGTGATACTGAATATCATCTATTATCGCTCTTTATGTTGATTGTCGCCAGATATGCATGTTTATCCAGTTATTTTAGGGTTTCGCACTTTAGGTTGTCCTGACTTTATTATATCTCCTGTTTAGAAATGTTTAAGTTTATTTCCGTTGCGTAACCAATAAAAACTTGCATAACTTGATAACTCAACTTTAAAACTTTATGTTAATGAAAATGTAATTAATGGAGCCTGACTAGGTGTACGTTGACTTCGCGAGGACTGACTTAGAGATCCACGTGGATTTAGGCTGGGCGGGGCCCAGTTTTATGGGGAACTGGAGACGTCGCAACTTTTATCAAAGTTCGCTTCTTTGCTTCAAGAAACCTATGTGTTTCTTCTTCTAGCAAAGCATCCCAAAAATCTCTTCTCTTCAACAAAGGAAAGAAGAAGAGAAAACCCCACCTTGTTATTTATTTATTTATTAGGTTTAAGAATTCTTGATTTAAGTTTAACTATGACTTAGATTTTCTTGTTTAAGGTATTACCCAACCTTGTAATTTATTTATTTTCATTGATTAATTCTTTGAGAATAAGATATTTTGATTCCATTTTTAGAATATTTCATAAAATATTCTCAAGGAGCTACAATAGTCATGGAAAAATAGGCATCATAATTTAACAATGAAGCCAAAGAAACAATAACTTGGGTTCACTATAATTCTATATAGAAGTGAACAACCACTGTAATTTTTGATAAACTAACTTGGAAGTATTAAATATAGGAAAATGATTCTTTTGACATTCTTTTGTTACATACATTTGCTACACAATAGTGTCGATTCCATTGTGTAGCAAATATATGTCTCCTAGAACGTAAGATTATTATCTTAAATATATGCACCTTCATAAGTTTCTCATTTTTGTCATCATATTGACCTATAAAATGCAGCAGTACGTTCATAAACTAAAATTATAAACTGTGCTTACATATGAGTAACCTGAGATGCACCAATCTGGGTGCCGAAGCAATGATAATGTGGTCTCTGCAACAAAAGAGCAAAATGAGGAATACATGACAATAGAGATAAACCAACAAAAACTCAAATCAAAATAACGAAATTGGCACCAAGCCAACCACCTCATTGTTAAGAACAACATGACGACACCGAAACTTAACTTACTGTAAGCAGGCAAGATGTCTAGAACAACATAATATCCGTCCAATCAGTTAGTAAATACAAAATCCAACTCTATTGATTGTTAGAAAAAGGAATAGAAAATCAAAATGCATGGTGTTTCACTCAATAATTTATATTTCCGAATCATGGCCACAATTCAGTGTACAACCAACAGACAAACCTGAGATAACCAATGCAGGTATTGGCTACAAAACGTTATCAATGTACAAAATTGACCTAAAGTTGATAAACAAGTAAATAATCAGAAGCACTTGTATTTTAAAGTCATTATAGATCAATAATACAGAAAAACAGCAAAAGCAGAACCTCTTTACCTGTTAGAACAAAATGCAAACCAGCTGGGGTAGATGTGTTAGCGCTTTCAGCAATCCGATCAAGATCTCGCTGGAATGACCTCGCCATTCCCAGTAATCCAACCTAAGTTACACACAATTAAATTTAATACTTCACAACAACAACATCATAAACATATCCTCAATCCCAAATTAGTTGGGGTTGGCTACATGGATGAAACTCTTCCATTGTATTCGATTTAGTGCAATTGATAGTGGGCTTTCCAAATCATTTCAATCCCTCCTAATTAAGCCGTCCCAAGTTAGCTTCGGTGTGCCCCTACCTACCTCGTAGAATTTCTTTAGCTTCTATTGAATCAAGTTTTCTAATGGGACCTTTGTTGGTTGTCTTTGGAGGTGTCCAAACCACCGCAACCCCCCTTCCCTTGTGTCAATTGGTTCTACTTCAAAAAACACTCTAAAATAATCACTCAAGAAAACTTACTTCAAAGCCTCAATTCCTACCTTAAAGGCTAACTTTTTCACAAACCAAATTCAAAACACACTATCAAGAACCCATCTACCATTGCTAGCACCGAGGCGCCCACTCTCAACAATAAAAAAACAAAAAACAACTAAATTGAGCTCAATTTACAATCAATCCACCACACCTGAAGCTTAAGAACTGTTGTCTTCTGCGTCGCGGTAAGAACACTCCCTTCCGACCGATCAGACAAGAACCCAGACACCAAAACAAACGCGGCAAACCCCAACAAAATCAGAGACAGCCCAGACCCTCCACCAACCCCCACGCCCACCCCAATCCCCGGCATGAACGGCGACGGAGCGTAATACGGCGCTGAGAACGCAAACCCACCCGCCCCAGACGGCGCCCTCATCGAGTATCCCTTCGAAGACGAAGACGAATACGAAGAAAACCCTCTCCCGCCCACTCTCCCTCCCGATGCCCCAAATGCCGAATTGGGAATCTGCGTCATCAACAGCCCTATCACCACCGCTGCAATCACCGGCTTTCGCAGCGACTTCAACGCGTTAACGATCGCGTCCATCACTCCTCCAATCACACTACTGTGATCTTCATCGCCAATTGAACATTTCACGCTTAATCGACCAGTTCGTGTACCGAATTTAAACGAATTGGTCGAATAGGAACCGAAATTAGGGTTTTTGGAGAGCTTTAGAAGACGATTGGGGAGAGGAATTGAGAGCGATAGTGGAATCCGTAAAGGGGGTTTAGGGTTTATGATTGTGATGAGAGTGATTGGTTCGAGAAACGAAGTTGTCGCCATGAATTTGAGGTTTGATTGGATCGAAAATTGGTGAATTGGGATTTCAAGATCGGATTTTTAGGGTTTCTTTGTGTTTGGGGTTTTTTGGGTGGAAAATGGGGAAGTAATTATAAATATAACTCATACATGACACTTCGTTGTTTATGTGCGATGATTGGTCATCGATGTTTGTAAGAGCGTAAATCGATGTGAGATGGTTGGTGGGTGTTGTTCGTGTGTGATGGTTGGTAAGTAACTGTATATATATGTTTTTTGGGTTAGGGAATGGAGGGGATATCTGGTGTGGGGTCCAGTGGTTCGAGCCCAGGCGTGTCCTCGACCGCGCATTTGGGTCGCGACCAAAAATATCCAGGGGACGGATCACTAATTTTTATGGAGCTTAATATGGGAGAATTCTCATGTTTTATTGGTTTTAAAACGTACAATTTCTTATGAAGTTCAAAGTCGAACCAAACATATATAAAAATATGAACTTTTATATGAGTTAATTTGCCAGCAATAAAAATTTCATGTAAGTTAGACAAAAATGAATCAAACGATGCTCAAAATATTGCATGTCAATTGCATCAATTTTAAGGGGAATACATTAAATTTTAGTTTCAAAGTCTCATTTCTACGTGAATTATTTCAACTTCAATACTCTCATGAGTATTTCAAGATCGCTAGCTAGTCATCAATTGAAGGGAGACCTAATTAAGTTGATAGATTTTTCAAAACTTCTTAAGAAGAGTATATGACTAATGGTATAAGTGCAAGCTATATAACGCAATCTAAAGTTTAATGGAAAGAAATAATACCAATAGAACTATACGTGTGTATAATATGGTAAAAGTACTTTGCAAAGCTCTCAATGGGTCAATGCCTTAATGAGTTAGTAGCAGTCCTTAAAGATGATGTAATGGGAGTTTCTTTCCCAAAGATTTGTCCATGTAATTAGGCATATTCGATTCATTCTAATCCAAAAAAAAAAAAAAAAAAAAGAATACTCAATGAATTGTTTAGAGTGAAATTAAGAAAAGAAATTCAAAGTACAGACTGCTTGGTTAGATAATGTTTGTGAACATGGCTTATTGTTCTAGATGCCCACCTTGGCCTAGATATAATTAGTGATCAATTAGGATACTAAATATATACAGTTGTTTTAAAAATTGTACTTTCTAAAAAAAAATTGTACTTTCTGTCAATTTTTTCCGTCTTGCAATACGTTACCTGCAAGTGACCGCCCACGACAATTCTTCATGAGCCATTGATCTCCTCATTACCAATATTGTCCCCAACTTAACCACATTTCAATTCTTAGCTGTGGGATTTTATCTCATATGGCATCGGTACTAGTTGAGAGGATTTAATCACTTATATAATTATTTATGAAGTATTATTTAATCAATGTGGGACTAACTTTTAGTTCACACATCTTCAAAACTCCCCCATAGACTGAAAGTCACATGATCCAGGAGTTTTTTCCTAAGTCTCATTCAAACCATGAACTCTAATACCATGTCAAATTCTTTTGTCCTGCAGTTGCCCGCAAGCGGCTGCGGTGCTTCCGCGAGAGCCATTGATCTCCCCATTACCGATATTGTCTCCAACTTAACCACCTTTCAATTCTTAGGTATGCGGTTTTATCTCAAAAAACCTCAATACTAGTTAAGAGGATTTAATCATTTATATACATTTTTATGAAGTATTTTTTAATCAATATGGGGGCTAACTTTCGGTTCATACATCTTTAACACTTTCAATACCCATGCCCACTTAAGAAGTTCAAATTGATTTAAAAAAAAATGAACTTAAACTTCTGAGTGCTTAGCTTAGTGGGCACTGCAGGGTTATCCTTGAAATCAATAATCTAGGGGTTACTAAAAGCAAAGTTTGGAAAATCAACAAACTTCGGCTGAAGTTTGTCGATTTTTCAAATGGCGAAGCGAAATCTAGGTGCTCAAATAAAAATGCACTATTTCAGCCAAAAATTCGACAGACATCGGGAACTTCGACAACTTCGATCAAAATTGGACCAAAATAGAAGTAAAAATGTAAGGCTTCGATCAAAGTAACTCTATTTCGACGAAAAATTCGATGGACTTCGAGAACTTCTATCAAAGTAACTCTCTTCACATTAAGTAGTAAAAAAAATAAAATTTATCATGTAAAATAATATAAAAACAAATATTAATGTCACACATGTTGCGAATTGCGTGTTTATCACAAAAATGACTATTTAAAACAAGTGTGTTGCGATCGTTATGCATTATTATTGTATAATTAAGTATATTTCTAATATTTTTATGAAGGAATTTGAGTTTTGTAGTATTTAAAATGAAATTCCATAAACTTTCGTGCATTGGTAAATTTTTGTCAAACTTTTGTTGTCGAAGTTGACTTCCTCGAATTACTTCCATATTTTAAGTGAGCAAAGTTTAAGGTGAAGTCAAATTTTTGAACCCTTACTCAAAGTATTCAAAATAGATCTTGCACACCAAACAAGTATTGGAGTATGTTATCTCTAATTTTTCAGCTTCTTTATCGTCAATAGGAAGTTCAAATTCAACATACGCTTAGAGAAGGAATAAGGGCGACGGATGGAATGACTACAAGACGTCGAGTCTTTTGATTGGCACACACCATATCCCTCAGCCGTTGTTGTATCACGTAAAATTGCACACCTATGTCATAAAATATGTTCTGCCTATCACTAAAATGTATTAATACACTTAATTGTCTTATATTTACTTTTATGATTTTGCATTTCTTAACTACTCAATTAGTTATACTTCTGTCCTCAAAAAAAAAAAAGTTATACTTTCAAATAATTTTTAATTGATCAGCTAGATAATTAGTTTTCCGTTATCAACTACTAGATTATCAAGTATCAACTAGATTATCAGCTTGCCAAACAGAACCTGTGTATAAAAAGAGGGCAAGTATCTAAATATGCAAAATTGGGTATGACTATACGAATATAACGAAGAACCAGCTAAGCTCAAATATGTTTTGTATAAAAATAAATTAAATATATCATACTTCAATTTGTTGTTTAAAAATAAATTTACGTTTTAACTTTTAATTAAGAAATCAACTACTTAAGCCATTTGAAGCTGAATATTATTTTTATTTAACATAGTGATGAGTCCTCATGCTATTTTTATCTTATTCGCAAAAACTTTAATTTACAATTTTTAAATTGAAAAATAACTGAATAACTCACTTTGGCACCAACTTAGTCAGGTGCCATGCAATACACCTCAAGACACATGTGCACATTGCGAGGTGTATCGCACGGTGCCCGATTGAGTCAGTGCTCAAAGTGAGTTACCGTGGTATGCTCCTTCCAAATTTCATTGTTCTTATTTTAATTTTATAGATGGATACTCAATGGGGTGGGCAGGGGTGGGCCGTACCCGCCCCATTTGTCATCCCTAGTTATTAAACTCACCAAAACCCTAAAACCACCTCCCTCGCTTCCTCTCTCTCAACGCGCAGGCTCAGAAATTAGGGTTTAGTCGTTTCATCTAGTTTTACAATCATGGCGGACAAAGCAGTGACGATCCGGACGAGGAAGTTCATGACCAACAGGCTTCTATCCAGGAAGCAATTCGTGAGTCTCTGGCGATCCGATCGATCTCACTTTCATTGATTTTCAACTTCTTTGTCAAAATTAGGGTTTCGTGAGTTCAAAAACTGACCTTTTTGTGATTTTCTGTGATTTTTGTTGTTGTTGTTCAGGTTATAGATGTTCTTCATCCCGGGCGAGCCAATGTTTCCAAGGTCAGTGCTTTTGGATGAGAAAAATTTGACCTTTTTCGGATTTGTTTCAGATTTTTGGTTTGTTTGGTTCCTGTGGTGATGATTGGTTTGTTGTGTAGGCCGATTTGAAGGAGAAATTGGGGAAGATGTATGATGTAAAGGATGTGAACTCGATATTTGTGTTCAAGTTTAGGACCCACTTCGGAGGGGGCAAGTCTACTGGGTTTGGGTTGATTTACGACTCCGTCGAGAATGCGAAGAAGTACGAGCCGAAGTACAGGCTCATCAGGGTAAAAAAAATGATTACCATTGCTAAGTTTTTTCAAGTTTTGTTATTATTTGTTTGATTGAGTTGTCATTCAGGGTTTGTTGCATTGTGTTTAGGCATTTTATGTTTTTTCATTTGCATGAGATCAAGCGCAATGGAAGAGTCCATGTAGCCGACCCCAACTAATTTGGGATTGAGGCTATGTTGTTGTTTGTTGTTGTTTTGTCATTCGTGGGTGCTCCATTGAGGCTATAGGAATGTAGAGACTATAACTTGGCCTATAAAACTTGGGTAGTCATCCATGTGGACCAATATTGCATTTTGTTATAGCTAGTTATTTACAATTTTGACGAAGTCGTGGGAAACAAAATAATCTTTTGTCAAAGCTTTTGGAAGGGCCTACTTTTATCAGTTCATCTACCCTGGTAGTATCAGCATGCTGTTTGACTAGATGATATAAGCCTGCAGTAATTTTTGAGTTAATTTTGGCTTATAGGCGTCTCCCTCTACTTTACCAGAACATTACGTACTAACATGAGCATTTCCCTTTTTCACAACCAATTTGGGACTTCAATGGTGGGCTCATTAACTATGTATGATGTATCCCAATTGTAAAAGAACTATTCAACAGGGTGAAGAGTTCAATTCCCAATGACCTTGTTAGTAGAAGCCAAGAAAATACTGCACAGCTTAACCCTAAGACTCAATTTGATTGGCTTGGGTGAATGAGCAATAGATTACTTTGAATTTAGTATTCTGGATTTGTTCTGATTGTTGCCATTGGCTCAAAAATGTCCAACCTCTGGTGTCATGAAGATGGTCAGAAATGTAGAAAATTATTTGCATTTTTAGGGATTGATCATGAAATGAAAAAAAAATAAAAAGCAACAAATATTTATTCCACAACTTCATGACTTTTTTAGGTTTCTACAGTGTGTACGAAACTTTAGTTGGATTTGAAATTAACAGCAGTGTATTTTACACATGACGTGTACCTATTGGATAGAAGTAATTGTGGTTGTCTGACAAAATTAGAATAATAGGCACTGCTAGTAAAAATAATGATATACTCAAGGAAGAAGACATTGTATCAAGAATTATTTATGAGATTATAAAAAAGCTAATTCTACCTGCAGCATGTACCTAGCTAGATACAAAATTTAAAACAAGTTAATTTTTATAAAATGTCTCTCTTATAGTGATGCCCGAATTAGTTTTAATGTTGAGTAATGAAATTCTATGGTAATTGGTAAACATGCAATGTTTGAACAGCAGAAATAGACTTTCTCATTGTCCTTGAACTTCTAGTCTCACCTTGATCTTTTGTGTTCAAAGTCAAGATTTACGAATCTTGACAGACTTAGGGCATTTCATATGCATTACACTAAAATGGGGCGACTTTTGCACTATCATCATTTTGGTGTAAAAAGTACATAAAAACACTATTTTCATCTGCAATTTAATACACCATCTTTTACACCAAACCACATTTATCATCTTTCCCTTTGTTTTTTTTTTAAAATTTCATTCTATATTGTGGGCCCATCAAAAAATAAAAAAAACAAACATTAACATGAGCTCCACCAAAAAAGCGCCCAAACCTTTATACATCATTTTAGCGTGGAGCAAACAATTTCACACTATATAGCACGACATTGTTGCTTCACACCAAAATGGTGTGGAGTTTGGCGCTGAATTGGAGACAAAACCAACGACAAACCTCCAACCTAACACCAAAATGGGTTGGGAGGGAGTGTTTGGCGTTGGCTCCAATGCAACGTCAAACTTCACACCAATATGGTATGAAGACTTTTTTGGTGGGCCCTACAATGTTCAATATTTGTTCTATTATTTTTGGTGGGTCCTACAATATAGATTTACAAAAATGAAGGAAAAGAAGATTAATGTGATTTGGTGTAAAAGATAGTATTGGGTTGGAAATAGAAAGTGTTTTTTGTACTTTTTACACAAATAGTGTAAAAGTTGCACCATTTTAGTGTAATGCATATTAAGTAAAGCATATGATTTATGATGTTGAGATTATGTTTAAGCAAACAAATGATTTCCGTGGCATTATTTTGCATCGCAAGTGGCCTAACTCTCTAAACTTGTATGGGCAATCACAATGGAGAAGGGAAGTCGTGTATGCACTCCTCATACGGGAGTGTAGAGAATTGGCTCAATCCTCGTCTGCAAGCAAGTGTTGAGTCGACGGGCTCCATGTGCAAAAAAGCTCTGCGTAGGGCCCACAACTTTTTTTTGGAAATAATTTGATTTTCGACTACTCGTGGGGCCCGCAAGTGTCTAGTAAGTGTGTAGTTATGATTTCACATATTTTGAGTGCAATGAGGTGCCACATCATCATTCCATTACATTCTCATCTACTACACCTCACTCTTACAATCATTTAAACTCTTCACTATACACTATATGAGACCCACAATCACATCACCATTCTTTTCAAAAAATAAACACATTTTAAAAAATAATCACATCACATATTTTACAAATAAGTAATAAATAAAATAACTATTATTTTTACATATCTAAATATCTATTTTTGAAATTTAAAAGAAAACTACTTTATTAATTTTTTAGATAAAAATAATAAAAATATTTTTAAATTAAAAAGTCACTTCACAAGACAATCTATTTTTTTTAAACCAATACAAAATTTAATTTGTTATATACTCAACACTTTTTTAATTAAAAAATGATACTTCTTTTTATAGGTGTGAATAATTTTTTTAAAAAAAGTAAAAATATTAAAAATTAGCAAAAAAATTGTGAATAGTAAAAAAAACGAATAAAAAAAATCAAATCTCAACAATTAATTTTTTGACTTTAAAAAAAATGGTAAAAAAAGGTTAAAAAAAGTTGCTTAAAACAAAAAATGTTCAAAAGAAATAAAATCAAATTTTTTATTAGAAAAACAAAAAGATTAGCGAGGTCCACACGTTTAATGCGCGTGAAGCCCGCTGGCGCTTGCGCATTGGCAGAAATTTCTGTCATTGCAAAAGCGCACCACTCACGCCCCACAATGGGGGCTTTATAGATGCTCTAACCATTGCTCATGCCTTTATCTTCACTATGAGGGCATTTACAACGGTGTGTAGTGCAATGACAGTGATTTCTGCCATTGCGCAAGCGCTAGCGGGTTCCACGCGCTTTAAGTACGTGAGGCTGCCAATATTTTTGTTTTTTAAAAAAATTATTTTATTTCTTTTGAACGTTTTTGTTTTAGGCAATTTTCTTTATTTTTTGGTCAGTTTTTAGATGTTTTTTTATTTAGAAAAACTAACTCCTATGATTTGATTTTTTTATCCGTTTTTTTACTGTTTACACATATTTTGTTAATATTTAGTATCTTTACCTTTTAAAAAAAAATTTCTTCACACCTATATAAAGAAGTGTCATTTTTTAATTAAAAATGTTGTGTTTATTTAAAAAAAATAACTTTTGTGTTGGTTTAAAAAAATAAATTGTGTTGTGATGTGTCTTTTATTCAAGAATATTTTTATTTAAAAAATTAATGCAATAGTTATTTTATTGTTTTTAATTTAAAGAATAGATATTTAAATATATAAAAATAATAGTTATTTTATTTATTGGTTAATTGTAAAATATTTGATGCGATTTTTTTAAAATGTGTTCATTTTTTAAAAAGAATGGTGTGATGTGATTGTAGGTCCCATAAAGTGTGTAGTGAAGAGTTTAAATTATTGTGGGAGTGAAGTGTAGTAGAGGAGAATGTAATAGGATGATGATGTGGCACCTCATTACACATATTATGGGACCAACATCCATTGAATTTGAGCAAAACAACATAAAGGTATAGAGAAATGCAAGAATGAAACGGAAATGACACCCGGTCAACGCACTCAGTAACATCTACAACCTAATATCAATTGTTTTTGGGTGGAACCCACGGGTGTCCACGTCATTGGGTACGTTGATCAGGTGCATTTTCGGGTATTCTAGCATTTCTCAAAGCTATAATGCTAGTGGAGCCCACCATACTCTTTCAATGGCAAAAACCTCTGCGATTGAACAAGCAGACCATTGCACACCCACAATGGGGAGTGCAATGGTATGGGGTTGCAGTGCAATGCACTTCACCCCATTGCAGGTGCTCTTATCTTCACTATAACTATACGCTTACTAGACACTTGTGGGTCTCACGAGTAGTTGAAAGTCAAACTTTTTTTCAAAAAAGAAAAACAGTTGTGGTCCTCACGTGTAGCTTTCTGCATGTGGGGCCTGCCGTCTTAGCACTCTTTCGCATTGAGGTTGCCCTAAACGTAGCATAAGAGAAGTTAGTGGATTAGTGATTTGGCACTCTATTACACGCCAAAAGTGTGTAACCCCATTGCTCATGCCCTGAGCACTACCTACCTGTCCCATGCTATAGTTGAGTACCATGCTATAATTGAGTACTGTGCCATATCTTTTCTTTGTAAAAGCTGACGTGCACTTCGTATTTTTATTGACCGAGTTTTTTTGTATGTAACTAGAGACTCCTCGTTTCATTGCATATATGTGACACGTAGCTTTAACAACAATTTTCTAGCTTGTGTTCATTGATTCTACCAATGTCTGGACTTTATTGTAATAAGGTTACTAATTATGATAAAGGGTTTGTACTTAAGTACAAGTAGATGAAGCTTTATATAGCTCCTTTGTCAAATGCTTTTTTTTCTGGACTCTGGTTATTGATTGGATTTGAACATTTGATCTCTAGGTTGGCATTACCTTTTGTATGTGGCTCATAATTTGTTATAACTTACCATTTAGTTGGTTATTTAAAATTGCAGAATGGACTTGCTACAAAGGTGGAGAAGTCAAGGAAGCAAATGAAGGAAAGGAAGAACAGGGCCAAGAAGATTCGTGGTGTGAAGAAGGTGAGCAATTAGTTTACCATAATTTTTTCATGTCTTTCTTCTGCAGTCTACCCTACTAACTTTTCTGCATTTGATATCATTTTCCACAGACAAAGGCCGGAGATGCTGCCAAAGCAGGAAAGAAGAAATGAGCTAAGAAGGATTTTGACGACAACGGAAACCTTAGTTCTTTTCTTTATTCTAATCCTTTTTCATGTGTCAATTTTGGATACTGTCTCGTGTTCTGTTCTGTTCTTTTTTAGACTTTCAGCTATTGGAAATTTAGTGGTCCCAACTACATGAAGGGAACTAATGTTCTTCAATTTTAGTGCTATGATTGTGATCTTTATTTGTTCTTGATGAATGTTGCATATTTCGATTAGTACACTTATCATCGATCACATGATTATACCTCTCTTGCAATTAGGAAAAACTATCATGGATGGCTTAATGGGATTTGTTTGATTTGGATGAAGGTCGAAACGAATGGTGATACATTTGCAATGTTTTGCAATTTATTGATTTGTGGCGTATTTGATCATCTTTGGCAACACACATTTCCATACAATCAGAGCCTTGGTATGACATCATACTGTGCAGCCTGACAATCTGCGACAACATTGCAATGCATAGGTCTCTAGAATGGCAACGTTTGTCACCAGAGGTCAGTCACATCACATTGCACTGCATAGGTTTTTAGAATATCAAAGTTTGTCACTGGAGGTCATATCAACTCTTTTGTCCATTAATGCCTTGAGATGTGGAAATACAAAGATCTCTGAGAGTGTGGGATTGTTACCCTAACAATTCTCGTTGTAATAATGGTTAAGAAACACTCACTTCACAATAGCCTTCGTTTGATTCAACTTGCAGTCAAATTTTCTCACATGGAATCAACTTGCAGTCAAATTTTCTCACATGGAATTAACTCAGAGAGAGCCAACTCATGGGAAAATGTTTGCTTAAACTTGAAAACTTACAAAATTTTAAAACAATTGAACATAAAAATTGACACAAATACCCATCGAATAATAAAACATGTAATAAAGATGTGATTAATTACTAGTTTCATCAATTTGCCATCAGGGAGATAATTTGCATGAAGGAGTTCTCTCTCTTGAGAGTGTAGATAACTTGCAAAAAAGTTGAATTTATAAAACTAACCAAACAAAATTAGTATCAACTCATTGCAGTTATGACACTCCAAGAGATCAACTCATGTTGAAGTTAGGAGTGGTGTTGTAATTAAAGTGGTTTCTCATCAATAATATTGTACTAGTCGCGCATGCTGCACGTCAATGGCACAACGGAACGCCAGTTCTGTAGAGGTGCCAGTTCCCAGAGATTTCAACAGTGACAGTTTCGTCTATACAGAAAACATTCAAGCACAGAAATCATTGGCATGGGATCTATGAAACATGAATACCAACAGACTTCAATAGAAAATTCTTACCGTCCACTGAAAATGCAGGTTTAGTGGTTTGCTAGGGCAGTGCTCAAATATTACTCTGCTGTTACACATGGAGACGCAATGCACGCATAAACCACAATTCATTGAAGAGTACGCAACTAATTTCAACGCTTTAGCCGATTCAAGATAGAACAACAATTAAAGAAACAGGAAGAAAACCTAATTGTTTAAGACCTTTCTTTGTCATAGTAAACCAAGATAAACAAATTCCACAACAACCATAAAGGCGAAGAGAATCTAATGTCAAAAAACCAATAACAAAAAGTGGCGAGACTCATCCTTCAACTTGCTCCCTCAACCTTCTGATGGTGCTTCTGACGGTAACAGCACTAGCAGTGCTGCAAAGAAATCAAGCATACCACATTAGCAACAAAACAAGTAGGCAATTAAAACAAAAAAAAATGTAGTCTGAGAATTTACTTCAAAGTGTAAGCACCGCCGGCTTTAACTTTGCCGCAATCCTTGCAGCCCCAGATTCCAACAGCCTTTCTCTTCACCGAAAACTGCATCGCAGCAACATTTTTAATTGATTAGGTGCATTTGAAATCAAAGTCACGGAGTAAAGCTGGAACAAAAAGAATCAGAACCAAGCAAAATTGCAGTATCAAAGATTAACTTACCTTTCCGCAGAACTCACAGAAGTACTTAGAGTGCTGACTGACTTCCATCTTCTTAATCTGCTTCCGCAGACTGGCACCATACCGGGTACCTGAAATAGCAGATATCATGTTACTGATGACATACAATCATATCTACAAGACACACAAGCTGAGAGATAGTATTGACAAATTAAAATCAATACTTTATTCATCATTTATCATATTTTTCATTTAGTCCTACCATATTTCCCCACAATTCCAGCCTTCTTCGTGCGCTTTGTCTGCATAGACAAGCAATTGCCAATTAAGAATGAAGTAAAAAGTAAAGATATCAACATTATTGACTTCCAAAAACACAAGGCTCAGAAACAACTTTGCTCAAGCAAATTTAAAAAACAAGGCCTTAAATTTTCCATCTCTTTTGAAGGACCACAATGCTTCTTCATTACATACTTTTACTTGACCACCCACCAATTACCAGAAAAGGCATAAGGGATAAAAAGGTTAACAATTCTAACATCTTCACAACATGAACAGCAAAAATCATATCTTTACCCTGTACTTCTAATTTTTTTTTTTTTTGATGGGACACGACACGAAAAAACATACTTTATATGTAGCCGGATATTGTGACCAGAAACAGCAATGAGTTTCAAGACATCTTCATCAGGCAAAATTAATTTGGGCTCAAAGCGGCAGATGGGCTGCCATTGAAGGGGCACCTACTGTTGACTCAGATTTAGAGCCCATTATTGTTCAATACTTGGTCAATCAAACAACTATAATACCAGGTTTTATTTTCAAATCAAAGAAACAAAAGAAAAGTTGGCAGATAATAAACAATTATTGAAGAGAGGTTAAAAGGTTAACAATTCTAACATGTTCACAACATGAACAGCAACAATCATATCTTCACCCTGTACTTCTACATTTTTATTTTTATTTTTGATAGGACACAACAAGAAAAAACATATTTTACATGTAGCCAGATATTGTGACCAGAAATAACAATGAGTTACTAGACATCTTCATCAGGCGAAATTAATTTGGGCTCAAAGCGGCAGACGGGCTGCCATTGAAGGGGCACCTGCTGTTGACTCAGATTAAGAGCCCATTATTCTTCAATACTTGTCAATCAAAATCAGTTTGTAAGAACAGAAAATTAGACAACCATAATACCAGGTTTTCTTTTCAAATCAAAGAAACGAAAGAAAACTTGGCAAAAAATAAACAATTAACAAAGAGAGAAACACTAATGAACTTTCTGGAGTTGGTGAAACCATACCTCGGACTTCTACATGAATGAGACTAAAACTAATGATTGCATGTTATCTTCTAGGCGGCGGGCCCTAGAAGTCTGATGACACAAAATATGTATGGCATCCTCAGCCAAGGGTTAACAGAAAACTTGTGGTATGAAGTACAAGTCACTGAACGGAAGTTCAAAAACCAATCAACATATAAACCAAAAGTTTTATCGTTCAAGGTGATGCTAACAGCCTCAAGATGAAGTAGCGCAACTTACGTGGAAGAACCAGCAACGTGGCTCACTTTCCACAACATAAAAAGACATAAAATTACCACAATCAATATGTGACAAACTTGTAAAATCCTAGGAAATGCTGAGACCGGCTCTAACTGCAAATTATAGGTTGCTAATCCTGAATGAGTATAACAAATTGCACACACATCATAGAACGGGAAAGGTGGAAAACTAACTCAATACAGTTAACATTCAAGAAAATGCTGCTGAACAGAAACTGAACCTTAGTTATAGGTCTCACATGCTGATCCAATAAACTAATCTTCTATACATTAAAATGATAACAGTCCCTAGTCTCATTCACAGTTAAACGGAATTTATAATTTATTAGCTAAGAAGAATAATAAATTAAAATAGTATAAATTACATGTATTGACTAGATATTTTGCTAGAATATTCTGGTAAGGAAAAAAAAATACAACACTATAACTAGGACAAATGCCAAAAAAACAACAAAATCAAGCATTTTATAACGAAAAAGAGCTTGTGAACTTTGCAAACAATCTCAAATATAATTGAAAATTAATCAACTAAAACAAACTTACAATGCAGAAGGCATGCCTTTTCTACATAACATGTGTGGAAGAACAAAACATAGTACAAAATGCCAACTTTATTAGTTATTAGTTACTAACTGTGGTAAGAAACTCAGTTCCCTTTAAGCGATGTATGGAGTTCAAGTCTCGTGAATAGAAAAAAACTGGATTGGTCGGCCGCAGGGCCGCCCCCATATGGTACTCAACACAAAGAACCATTCCTGGTTTTTGTAAATCTTTTTTAATCAGTATATCTTCCCTTATGAATGCAAAATTGGGAAATCAAGACCACACAACTAATTCTTCCTTAATATAACCTCAAAAATTGCTTCTTTAGCAAATCAAACGCATTAAATATTCTACACATACAATCTAGCTCCTTTCAAGTGCGAATTCAAACAAATGCAAGCCAATAACTCAAACAAGACAACAAAGAAAGACATTCAATTGCTCTGTTTGCCATCAATAGACCTAGAATCTAACTCAATCAACAACAATCTAAATCATTGCAAGCTCCGAAGATTGTAATCAACCATAATTTCACAAATGCTTCAATAGAGATCCAAAATCACGCGAGCTTACCATTGCTGCGACTGGATCGAGAGCTAGGGTTTCGGATCTTCAGATGAGTTCACGTTGCGTTAGAGAAGAGGAGCTGAGCTAATGTTGGTATTTATAGCCACGTTTAGGGCTTCGTTGCAGGGGATGTTGGGCCGACTATTGGGCCTCGAGTAACATCACCATTTTCCTTGTTTAAAAGAAAATTCTCTTAAAGCACATAACCAAGCCCAGGCCCAGCCCAATAGTCATAGTCAAACTTCGGTTCGGTCCTTTCTGGTCAGTGGCGAGTTGGCGACAGAGGCGTCTCAGAATTAGATGCCAGCTCGAAAATCATCTACTGTCCTCAGACAGAAAACAAAAAAAACATTCAAACAAAATCTCGTCACAACAATAACTCACACCCGCGTTGTAGTCCGTGCCACATACATCGAGATGCACAAAAAAAGTATCTTTACCGAATCCAACGATTGATAATAAATTGTGTTAACTGTGTGAGAAATCTAAAGTCATTATCCGAAAAATAAAATAAGAATTGAAAACGTACATATTTATTTACACCGACGACGATTTGGAGGGAAAAAACGAACAAACCACCAAAAAAAAAATAATAAAAACCAAAGGCAAAAATTTCAACAAAAGCAAAACACACAATAAAAAGAGGGTTCTTTCCACAGATAGGAGGCATCGCTACAGGTCGAGCCGGGGAAAAATCATCTCGACCACTTTTGTGGAGATTCGGAGATTCGAAGCGAAATCGAACGACACATTCAACAGATTTCGATCCCATCCAAGCTGATCGGATGGATCGATCGATCGATCTTCTGGCGAGGTAACGATTGGGTTGATTTCTGTTATTGTGGTCAGGGTTTGAGCTTTCATGGATTCGATTGGGGGTTAGGATTAGGGTTTGAGTTTTGGTGGGTTTTAGGGTTGGTTTTAGGATGAGAGAGGGGTCCAGATCTGGTTGTTTGGTTGTGAAGAAGAGGCGGAGTGTGGCGGTGGAGGGATCGGAGTCTGGTAGGGAGGATTTGGCGGTGTTTAATGGCGGCGGCGTCGTCGCGGTTAGGAATGAGGTTTTGGATTTAGGCGAGGGCGAGGAGGGGGTTGGAGGTGTGAGGAGGAGGGGGAGATTTCTTCCGACTGAAATTGTGAAGAAGAGGGGTCGAATGTGTGATTTGGATTGTTCCGAAGATGATGATGAGCTCGACGAAAGCTCGATGGAGGAAGAGGAGGAGGAGGATTTGGATGATGACGACGGCGCCGCCAATGGAGCATTTGTAAGAAGTGATGTTGTGGGCTCTAGTGTAAAAGTACCAAATGGGAAATGTAGGGATGTTGGAACTGAATGCAGCGGCAGCATTAGGTTGCGCACGAAAGAAGGTTTTAACTTCGGCCGAAAGTTTGCATTTTCGGCTGGGCAGGACAAGAGAACTGATCTCATGGATGCCCAGGAGTTTGAGGTGAGGGAAGGCGGAAGTTCTCATTTAGATGGTTCAATGAGGGAAAAGTTTGGGAATTCTTACAGTCAGCCTATCAGGGTTCAGGGTAAAAATGGTGTATTGAAGGTGATGCTCGGCGGTAAAAATACGTTGGGTGCGTCGGACAAAAACTACAATCACAGGGAAGCTAGAGTTCCTAGGAAGGCTTCTATGGGTACAAAAGCTTTTAATTGGGAAGGGGAAGCACCCCTTTCTCCTACATTGTGGTTGGAACCGAAGTTTCATGGAAGACCACGCTCAGCTGTTGTGCGGAAAAATAAGGAAAATTCAAAGGGTGATTTGTCAGGATACTGGGGATCCCGGAATAATAAGCCCGGGACCAGCAACAATTCATTGTTGATGGGTTTGAAAAGTGTTGCTATATCTGTTTCCGAGAAAGAAAAAAAGAACAAAGGAAAGAATTGTTTGACGTCCAAAGCTGTTGTCTCTATTGGAGGTAAGGAAAGAGAAGTAAGGCGTGGCAATGCCACAGAAAAGCAATTGCTAAGGGAGCGGATTAGGCGTTTGCTCTTCGACGCAGGATGGACAATTGATTTTCGGCCTAGGAAGAACAGAAATTACCAGGATGCAGTGTACATTAATCCATCCGGAACTGAGTATTGGTCAATCATCAAGGCATATGATGCTCTTAAAAGCCACTATGATGATGGTATCTTGGACTATAGAGATGGGATTGGTTCTTCGTTTATACCAATACCAGAGGAAGCGCTTAGTCAATTGACAAGGCAAACACGGAAGAAAATGGAAAGAGAAAAGATCACGAAACAAAAAGGACATAAAAGATTAAAATCCTCAGAAAATGAGTTTCGGAAAAAGCAGGCCAAAGCTAGAATGGGATGCAGTGTCAATGGAAAAGAGTTGAATTATTTCACGAGGAAGGATGGCAAGTCACTGAAGTTCAGAATAAAGGACAATAACTCTATTGTTCTAAATAACAAAAAATCTTATGAGCTTTCAGACGACTCTGGCTTCAGAGAAGGAGAATCCCTTCTCCAATTAGAAGATGTATCGAGTGGAACTTTGGGAAAGGAAAAAACAGAGTCCTCACGTATTAATGCACTAGGAAGAAAACATAAAAAACAAACCGGACGTGGTTTGTTGATACGCAGTTCCAAAAAAGGGGTACATTCTGGCGACGATGATTTTGTTCCTTATTCTGGAAAGCGGACCATTCTATCCTGGCTAATAGACATGGGTACCATTCCCATGAGTGGAAAAGTGCAATATAAGAACAAGAGGCGGACTCGAACTTTGCTGGAGGGATGGATCACAAAGGATGGCATTCATTGTGGTTGTTGTAGTAAAATTCTCACGGTATCCAAGTTTGAGATTCATGCAGGAAGCAAGTTGCGCCAACCATTCCAGTATATTTTTTTAGAGGATGGAGCTTCTCTTTTACAGAGCCATATAGATGCTTGGAATAAGCAAGAGAAGCGTGAAAGTAGTGGGTTTTGTTTAGTAGACTGTGATTGTGCTGATCCCAATGATGATACCTGTACCTTATGTGGAGATGGTGGGGACTTGATCTGTTGTGATGGTTGTCCTTCGACATTCCATCAAAGCTGCTTAAATATACCGGTACAAATTTTTATGCAATTCTCGCTACTGCCTATTATTTCATTTTAATAATAAGCCAGTGCAAAAGATATTTTTTCAATGAAACACAAACTTGCACCTAACAAGTGCCACGGCGCTAAAATTCACAAAAAATAAGAATTGGAGGCATATCAAGAAAAGCATTCCACTTTTTGCTTGACATACACTAGATACCAAAACTTAGTGATTTTGTGTTGTAATTGTGTTAATTTTCTTTACATGGGGTTTTCCCTGCTTTCCAATGGTACTTTACCTGCTTTCTCCATCTTAATAAAACAGTTGAAGCTTTAGCTCAACTATTATAAGTCTGGTTCTTCCTCTTTCTTTTAATTGAGGCTATACCCTACATATATTTGAGGCAAAATTGACCTCTATGTCTATCAATAAATGATTTTTGGTTCAATCTTTTCTTCTTTTTGGAAGTTGCTAGTAGTTTGAGTGACATAAAAGTAGTTATTAGAATACTTGTTTTGCTATTGGAAACTCTTGGCTCAAGGTCTTTTGTCCAAGGTGTTGTGACCATTCATTTTGTCAGACTTGCTTTAGCTTCCTTTCTCATCTCTTGTGGTACTGATAAGGATAATGTTGTGATGGTGAAAGTCTGAGGTTAAACTAGAGCTATCTGGATTCTGGTGTCCATCTATTCATGGCATGATTTAGCTTTGTTTCATAAAGAGCATAGAATTGGCTTACTTGTATATATATATATAGCAGATGGGGGACTTACATCACAATTAATGTTAACATTTCAGATGCTTCCAGTTGGTGATTGGCACTGCCCAAACTGCTCATGCAAATTTTGTCAGGGCATAGGTGGTACAACCGGCCAAGGGAAAGATGCAGCCTTATCATTGCTTACTTGCAGTCTCTGCGAAGAAAAATGTATTTATTTTGTTTTCCATGTTGCATCATTTTTTCTCCTTGATCCTCTCTCCTTCTTGGTGTTGGTATTGGTGGGGGACAGAATAGTTGCTTTCTGCTGCTGCATACATGATTTCCTCAGATTTGTTACTGGAGCTGATGTTGTTGACAACTATGACTTTCAGATCACCAGTTGTGTTGCCAAGATATTGAAACTAGACCTGTAGATCCTTCTGCTTCAACATCCTTTTGCGACCGAAGTTGCAAAAAGGTATTGTTTTGTTTTTCATTATAATGGTTAACCATTGATTTCATGGAGCTTGTAGGATGCACGTTTTTTATTGTTATATGAGTTGGTTTGTGATTCCATTTCCCTATTACAGTGGCATTGGGAATTGTTCTCTGCATGATTCGACTATATAATCTCAAGCATCACAATTCTGATTTGTATTACTGGACTTATAGTGCGAGTGTTCTTTATTTTCTACGGTACTTCGTTTCCAGCAAGCATTAAAATGTTTCTCCTCCTTTGAGACAGGCCAAAGCCAGGGCATCCCTGTTGGATTGAGTGGGAGTGCAATTTCTCTTAGAACTGAGAATTTAATCAAGTCATACTTGAGCTTAAAAGGATGTCTCGAGTTCGAGATTACACGAATGCAGAACCACCACTGGGAGAGCTTTACCCTTTAGTGGGCCCATCCGGTTCGAGTCCAGAGTAGTCGGTTAAGTCCATATACCAAGTGGTCTAGACCAAAAAAAAGGCCTTCTAATTCTTTAAGGGATTTATTTGCAAAATTGTGATTATAACGAGGAAGACTTTTCAAATTCCACATGAGATGCTAGACAATTCTAGTTTGATGCATCACATTTGATATCTTTGTATAAGAATCAAGAAGATTTAGATCTGCACTGCTCTTATAATTTTGGATTCTCTTTTACATCATCGATTACTCATTGTTTTTCACTAGCACAATTCCAGTTGGCTTGCAATACTCATTCGTGGAATAATTCATCTT
Organism: Stephania japonica; assembly: GCA_039657345.1. Lineage (NCBI taxonomy): Eukaryota > Viridiplantae > Streptophyta > Magnoliopsida > Ranunculales > Menispermaceae > Stephania > Stephania japonica. The sequence goes on along the minus strand of CM077557.1, from coordinate 67,283,067 downwards.
GTTTCTGTTGGTTTTGTAGGCACTAGTTAGAAAACTCAACACGATAAAAATTGAAGAAATTGGACGGCATTGAGGATAGGCCTTTGGTTTTGTAATGAGAAGCATAGGGTTTAGCACTTATCTAACCATCACTTTTGGGTAGGATTTTAGCTTTACAATGGCAAATGGCAAAATTGCAAATGTGTAACTTGGCACAATATATCTACTGATCAATTGGGATAATTGAGTTTCAGACCAAGGGCCGGTTAAGTAGAAAATGGTTGCGTTGAACTTCTTGGAAAAGTTTTCCATTTATGATTGACGAATGCTGATGAATACTTGCCGAGTTGTTTATGCTAGTTTCTGATTCATATCTATAGAAATAGGTGATTATGAGCTAGCAAGTGTCTTGTGACTTCAAAACCAGAATCTTGAACAGTCTGCATAAACATTTTCTGTCACAAGTATATTTTGTTTATAGGAAAGAAACCAACTTGCGCCTCCAATGAGACTCGAACCCTCAACCTCTTGCATAAGCAACCACATACCAGACCATTAAGCTACCAATTGGTTGGTCTGTCGCAAGTAGAATTAAGAGTCAATAACATTACTTAAAGCATACCGAAAAAGTCTGTAGTGATCTTTTGGGGAGTTACTGATCCAGATAAGGTGGTGCATTGGGTGTCTGGAAATAATGCACACTTCATTTTGAGAAAAAGAAAGGGATACTACTAGAAATTGCTACTTTTTTTTTATTACTCTTACTTTGTCAAAAAGAAAACTTCTGTGGCCTTTGTTGTTAGTTTTGTTAATTTTATTCAGGCTCTTGAAGATATAACTTTGGGGCTTCGGTGCTGATTTTAGTTGATATCCTAATTCATGCATCAATGTTTTCATGATGCCAATGATGGAGCTGATCTGTTGTTTAGAAATGGTGCAGTTTATCATCCTACTGGTTTTTCTTTCCGTTTCCTTTGTATACGCAATTATGCATTGCTTCAAGGCAGTTGACTAGTACTAATTTTCTAATGTTTTTAGATGAAACATCGTTTTAGGTAGTGCACTATACAGTTTTCTTGCTTCTATTCATTTTTCTGGCAATTCTTTTGTCATAAATGTTAGTTGTCGTCCATTTGGATTGTGATTTCTTTTAAATACTGAAATTTGCGCTTTTGCATTTTATTTCTTCAGATCTTTCAGAAATTGCAGAAGCTCCTTGGAGTTAAACAGGAACTTGATGCAGGATTTTCATGGACTCTTATACAGCGTTCTAATCTAGACAGTGATACATCTGACCACAGTCTAGCTCAGAAAGCAGAATGCAATTCCAGATTAGCCGTTGCACTATCTGTAATGGATGAATGTTTTTTGCCTATCATTGATCGGAGGAGTGGAATTAATTTGATTAATGGAGTTTTATATAATTGTGGGTAAGCTTCAAACATTTGCAATAATTATATCTATTATCTTTTAGAGACATGCCTTCTCTTATTGACTGTGTGATGGAGCATTGGATGATGTTTCTTTTTTTTTTTTCCCTAAAATTGAACTCTATGCTGATGGTCAGACAGGTTACTGGTGGTTTCTCTGGCATTGTTGCGTGTTGTTTTTATGATTTTATCTGCTATGCAACCTTTTTAAAAAAAAATAAAAAATCTTCAGCTAGTTGTCTTTCTGCTCATGCACATCATATAGAACAAGAAGGGGTACACTTAGGGATTGGAACTTTAGTTTTATGACTTATTGCACTTCTTTTGCTAATGCAAAGTAGGGGAATAACATATTCTCTATTCTAACTGTATATTTCTTTTATGTCCAGGTCAAACTTTCATCGTCTAAATTTCAGTGGGTTCTACACTGTTGTTTTGGAGAGAGGTGATGAAATAGTCTCAGCCGCATCCATCAGGTAAAAGTAAAACTCTTATCATATATCTACTTATTTAAACCAATTGTAATGGTGAAAGTAGCAGTGAAAGACAGACACTCTAAATTAATAAAGTTTATTCCCTGAAAATTGCAGGTTTTTCGGAGAATTTTGAAAATTATTTTGAGTTAATATTTGTTTTTTTTTTTTTTTTTCATAATGCTTCACATTGTTCAGATAGAACATGCTTTCCTGAGATGACAATTGACAAATGATTACTATGATTTATTAATTTCGGTTATAGTTTTTCATTAATTCATAATTTAATTCAACCTAAATAGAAGACATGGTCTTTACTCTTTTTTATCGAATGCAAATTTGTGAATTGTGATGTTTGTTTCAAAGAATCTCTGTATGAGATTTTTATTGACTTGTAAGAATTGCTTGATTTTGCTCTTCTTTCTATCATTTCTTATGTGATATGGATGTGCTCTTTTTCCCCACGGTTCATACAATTCCGGTCAACTACCTTTCTCAAAAATAATGGTTTCCTTCTTAATTTGGAAGGTGAAGTATAATTCTATTTTTAATTTGATATGCTCCTTTCTCAAGCATGCTACTTGTTTGATGCTTTCTTTATGTATTAAAAGTTGTATCCGGTGTTGCACAAGAAAAGTGTCACGTGTGAATATGTAAACTAGCAAGTGCACACGAGGAAACATCTGAACTTTTTTTGGTACTTCTAATAGCAGACACTCTTAAACTCTAATGAAAGCATATAGTAATTTCATAGCAGGAGTAGGACAAACCTTCAGATACTTCTAATAGTAGACACGCCTCTCATGAACATATTTTCTGGTTTCATATCACGAATTTGAAAGCTGCAACATTTTAAACTAACTCTTCAGGCCTTGTCATATAAAAAGTCTTGCAAAGTGAAATAATTACAGTGGAGTTGGTGTCAGATTGATATTTAATTGGTGTGTTATATTTACTAGTGATTGTGTTTGATACTGTAATTTACTAAGTACGTATGCTTCAACAATGGTATTCCGTGCATCAATCAAGCTTCACACTCATCTATGATTCTTTGTTCAGTTTTTTTTACCGGGAAAGGCTTGTCTTTATACACTTGTTAAAGATATTTCCATTCCATCAAATAGCTCAATAGAACAGGTTTTTTCAGATGAAAATAAGTGATGCACATTTATATGCATTCTCTTTAAGTTTAGGTTATCTGCAGTATGTGCATACTGCAGTTCTTATCATTTACCAAACCCCAGTTGTTGAAGTTAACTTCTTACACTAGCTTGACATAATATGAGATATTTCAATCAGGGTAATGCTAGATTGCTAGGGTGACATACTTTTGCTACACAGTTGTCGCGGTCCATTGGACACACATTGGAATGCGCGCGCGCACATCTTAATGCATGATTCAAAGTTCTCAACAATTGTGTAGCAAATGTATGTAGCGAAAAGAATGTCACATAATTATCTTCCGTCTAATTAATGCTTAATTTTCTTCAAGTCACCCTTTTAAGTCTGTTTACCTTCCATTGTATACTTGTTAAATAGGATCCATGGGAGCAAGTTAGCGGAGATGCCATTCATTGGAACCCGCCACATCTATAGGCGTCAAGGAATGTGCCGCCGGCTTTTAAATGCTATTGAATCGGTAGGTTTTATGGGATTTGTTTTATCTGCTGTTGTTGTACGTGTATATCCTTTAAAATTAAGTTATGGATTTTTTTTAGAGGCAAATGATGAATGGATATTTTTCTGTTATGGATTAGTTTGTATGGTTTTATTCCAAGTTCTTTGCTACTTGGAATTTGAGTCTCTATTTTAAAACTTTGGACATCAGAATATCTCTTTGTTACTGTTCCATTTTGGGTCCTCATTGTATACACACACACACACACAGAGAAAATTAGATCTCCAAACAGGAGCTTAGGATTTGCAGACCCTTGTTACTTAGCTGGTTAGGCTTCTGGTTTTTTGACATGCTTACCAACAGGAATGCAATAGTTCTTTCTGAAAAGCTCATAAATCCTAATCATAGTAGCTGATATGATCATGCGACTTTAACAAGTAGATGAATAGTTCTTGGATCCAAAGATCCTGATTCTTATGGTTTTTCTAGTTGTTTCTGACTTTTCGTTTTCTTCGATCTTTTCTACCTCACAAAGAAGCTATGCTTTTTTTATGCTTTCAATATTTCCAACCTTTGCAATGTGTTACTATCTTTTAATTGGCATTTGTCTATCTTCAGGCTCTGTGTTCTTTGAATGTTGAAAAACTAGTAATACCTGCTATTTCTGACCTTATGGACACTTGGACGAAGGTTTTTAACTTTAAGCCTCTCGAGGAATCACACATGCAAGAAATTAGGTCCATGAATATGTTAGTATTCCCTGCTACTGGTTTACTACAGAAGCAATTGCTGATGGACAATTCGACCGGGGAAAATATGTCTGATGTTTCAGGTAATGTTCTTTTATGTTTTCTGATATACACCCATTAATTCTCTTACTTAGATATTTGACTGTGTGTGTGTGTGTGTGTGTGTGTGTAGTTGTCAGGGCCGTTGAACTGGAAAGTAATTGCCGTTCTGTTACAAAGAACACAACTGAATCTGAAATTGGTTCACCTAAGGGCATCCATTGTTCTGATGAGGGAGCGATCCACCATCCACAGGGTATTAACAATGAAATAGTTCTTACTGAAACTAGCGCACATGGTCTTGGTGGTTCGACTTTTGATGACATTTCTAACAAGTTAAGCAATCATGAGCTCATTTTTCATGCTACAGGGAAAGACGCTGCTTCTGATGTAAAATTGCTGCCAAATTCTAGAGGGCCTTGTGATGATGAATTAAAAGTAGAAAATGGGCATATGCCTAGTTCTTCCAGTGCATCCAAGTTTCTATCTTTTGAGGAGGATGTGGTAAAAAAAAATGTAGAAACTTCTGATGGTGATTCTGAATTTCATTCAGCTGAGTCGTCTTTACAGAATTGGACTACTAAAAACAGTAATTACTTGGATGCATCCCGTGGTTGTAATCTGCAGTCAACAAACTGGAACATTTTGCAATCTAACTCTGACATGCCTCGCCATGAAGTGCGAGGAGCAGAACTTAACACTGATGAGGTCCGTCATTTTGTGTCTGATGCATCTGTTTGTGAAGAGCATGCGTCAGGTGCATGTGCTGAGATTATGGATCAGGATTCTTGTGAGTTGGAATTTGAAGATATTGCCATCTTACCTGACGAGGTTCAGCGTGACAAGGACTGTGTGGGCTGCCTTCCTGACGGGATTGCTCAACCCGAGGGTGCTACTCCTGTAAACAGCTCTCAATGTTCAGGTCACAATGATCTGTTTCAGGATACAGAACGTGCTGATGACCTTCATAGAGTTTCAAATTACATGTCTGGGAGCACTATTAAGACTATGGTGCATCACAACAAATCCTGCATGTCGCATCATGTTCAGAAATGTGCTCTTACGAACGCTTCTGAACCTGGTACTTTTCAGGCTGAAGGAGAAGCTTCAAATGGGGAGTATTTATTTCAAGTAACACGGGAGGATGCATCAGAATTTACTCTTAAGGTGGAGGCCCTTGAGGGTGAGTCTTTATATGATGCTCTAACTGTAACTGTACCATCTGGTGAATTTGAAAGTTGTCAGATGCTGCCAAACAATTACAACACATATGCTGATTTAACTTTTCTCCCTGCTTCAGAGGCTGACTATCAGAACATCAACAATTTGGTAGCGGACTCTGATGTAGCATTTTCTGATGGGTCCTCTCTTCACGTCCCCTAATCAAGACAGCATACTTGACACATGCAATGCCAAATAGTCTTTGCATTTATTAACCCAAGGGGCCACATATTTAGGTGAAGGATCCATGCTAATGATCTTGAATCTGCTGCTGAGCCTAGTCTATGGCTTCTCTTTTGAATAACAGGATTTGAAGTCTTTGATGGCTGATGAAGATCCCGTAATATCAAATTTGGTTCTAGCGGTTGAAAATCATCTTGATTATAGTGGCTGCATAAACTGCAAAATATCTGATGTCCAGCTTCTCAAGATGGTGGTTTTGTTGTTACGTAGTTAAAAGAAGCATAACAGCGAGGAAACGTCCCTTGCAAGGGTATTAATCTCTCTTCTTTCTTTCTTTCATTCTTGTTTCCCTTTTTATTTCTATCTATTCACTGCATTAATTGATGCCTGCTTGTTAGTTGGGTGTTTTACTTGTCCTTTTTCTCATAGAGGATGAAAGGGCAATATGTTTCTATGCTTGTTATAACCTTTGCTTTATTTTTAATCCTTTTCTCATTTTTCTCTTTTCATGCTGAATGCCATATAAACTGTTCATCTTTTGTATATTTTGGTTGGTGGCTGCTTACTGGTTTTGTTCGGAAGGGTTAGAGTTTAAGCTAATTGGTTTCCAAACTTTTATTTAGTTTTTATGTCCTTATGAGTGGCAGAGTAACAGAAATGTATTTGACAGGTGATACAAATTCCATGCATAGTTCTCTTTTTTGTTATTTGATTACATCAGTTTTTGGTGGCATTTGTTGTTCATTTAGAAATTTGTAAAATGCAGTTTCTAGATGTTTTGCTTATAAGGAGGAACTGCTGTTACTGTTTCGGAGAGGAAAATTGTGCATGTACTTTGGAAGCTGGAAAAATGAGCAGAAGTTCCTTGCTTACATTGGGAGAATACACATCAACCGCTGTTAGCTGGAGGCCTGTGTGGTCCTTGTAATCTACAACACACACATCATAAGGGGTTTTTATCTCACGCACAAGTTTAGCAGCATAAAAATTACCTGCTATGATAAATTACTAAACTAACGTAGCATTTGACTGTCATATTTTTGCATCTGTGGAATTTATTAGCTGAAGATGGTGTTCAATTTTTTTTTGGAGGTATGTCGTCTTTTGCCTTCAAGTTCCTTTGGATCGTGTCTTTTGTTACTCTTCTTTTTCCCTGCAGTTGTACCTTTAGTATAGAAGATCTTATCAGTGGGGGTGATTTTGTTTTTTCAATTGCTGTTGTGCACTAAATCGATTTTATTTTGCACTATATCGAGCGCAATCATTTTTTTAAATGCTGTTGTTGTTGTGCACCTCCTGTCTCTAAATGAATGATGAAATGGTCCCATTACATATTAATGCACAGGGACCTGCTTAGTAGTTTTGGTGGATTTTTTATTCACAAGACTAGGATTTGGAGTTTATGACTCAGATTTCTGTGCATTTTAGATCTCTCTCCCATATCTCCAAGACCTAATCCGCATTAATGCTTCTGTTCTTTGAGCTAGGATTTTGATTAACCTGAGTAGGATTTGTGGTTTATAATACTGCTTTCCACGTATTTTTGGTTCCTATCTTCATAATGCTCCCTTCCGTTGTGTTCAGAAAATCTTTTATTCCTTTTTTAATGCAAAAAATTACTCAAATGGAAGTGAACATGGTTGTATTCAAATACTCACTTGAACATCTGGAATCTATTGTTAATTTAGATATAACACGTACTCGTGATGTTGTCATAATCAAGATATGAATTGGTAGGTGGCATTCATCTGAATTGCGCTCTGGTTTGGCTTCATTTAGAACCTTGTTGGATTGTGCGAGACTATTGTAGGAAATTTAAGTTGATCCCGTCAGTGGACTATAATTTGACATATGGGCAACAAATGCAGTCCCCATCTTTTTATGTGATCTTCTCTCATGTTATTTACTGCATGCTCTATTTTGATATGTGCAACCTCTAGTCAAAACTCTCAGTCGTAAGCAGTCCTAGAAGATGCCTATTGAATTTTTATGACGTGTGGTAAATCTGTCAAGTTCTACCGCTTCTTCCAAAACTTTCTCCTCTATTCCATTTGCTTGAAAGGAATTGTCTGATAACATCAACTACAGTCAGGCTAATTGTAATTATGTAGTTTGGAAGCTTACTTTTTTTTTTTTTTTGGTAAATGTTTGGAAACTTACTTTATCTGTTCTACTAAAGGCACTGTATTTCTACTGTTCATTGCTCTGTGGAATGTTCCGTTATATGCTTTCTTCCTTCACTTCTTTGTGCCTTATTTTTTTTAATTTTTTTCCCTTTTTTGAGCGTGAACAGGTGTTTTTTATCTGATCGAAGATGGAGTTGGAATCTGGCGTCTGGAACACACGGGAACACTTATGATATAAGCTGGACTTTTGTATGGATTTGCCCCAGCTAAACCTGGACTAGAAGTTGGAGTTAAGTTAGTTGATCTGTGTTATTTTTCTCCTTTTGTCACCAATTTTGTTGTAAATGTTGTTAGTTGTTCTATAGGCCAAGATTTCTTAGTTTCGAGGACCCTACTGTTGTAATTCATTATAGGCTCTGCTTGGTCTTCAATGTTGTAAATGTTGTAATTGGTAAAAAGTTGTGTTCACTATAATGAAAGCAACTCTCATGGCATTTGTATTTATGTTTATGAATCATTCAAGTAAATGCATACATGGTTGTGCAATTGCTGTTCTGGTACTTAGAAAGTATGAAAACCATAAAGAAACCTATGAAGCAAACGTGATTTGCTATAAAAACCTAAACTAGTGACTGAGAAGCTTCGATGGAATTAAAAGATACTTGGGACAAAAAAAATCAACGTAATGTTTGGTTAGAGGGGATTTATCGAGTTTTTTTAATTTTCATTATTTAAAAGCTTTGTTAAGAAATAAAATTATTATATCCGTCAAAAAAAAAGAAATAAAGTTATTATAAATGTTTCTTCAAAAAAAAAATCATTATAAATATAATATCAAGCAATCAAGGTAAGTTCAAGTTGTATTCATTATTTTAAATTACAAGGCATTAGAATGTTATTTTTTTCTTTTTTTTCTTACTTAAGTGGGAGTCGAACTTGCAACTTCTAACCTTGCTTTTTGACAAGTGATGCATCTACCATCTCACCGTAGCATCAATTTTATTTTTATTTTTGTGAAAAGATTAAACAAATAATGTTATCTCAAGCAATCTAGGTAAGTCTTAAAATTATATATATAGGAGAGAGAAAGTTTTACATGCTCTCTCCTTTCACCATTTCATTTTTAGAATTTTCTTAAAATTTTCTATTTTTCTCATTTTTCCTATTTTCTGCTATTTATTTCTTTGTATTATTAGTTGTTTTAGGATATATTCATCCCCCAATTTCTTGGACAACGAAAAGTTCAACTAGTTTATATTCATCATCCTAATTTCTTGAACAACGAAAAGCTCAAGTAACTTGCAAAATACGAAGAGATCATTACAATTAAGAGCGACGCATATAAATTTGGGTTTTCATTAGCTCAAACACTTAACCTTCACTCAAACCCCCACAATTTTTAATCTCCCTCAATTCTCCATTTGGTATGTCCAACTCTAACTTCAATTCTTCTTCATCAAATCTAATTTCAATAATAACACAAATCTGTTCAAGGCTTGGAATCTCAACAAACTGCTGAAAAATTGGCACAACATCTTAGATCCTTTTATGTGAGTGACTGGCTATGGGATAAGAGGCAACTTGGCATGTTGGTGTCTTTTGTTTTTATTTTTCCTGTTGCTTTGTTGGGGTATTTCTGGATTTTTAGTTTTTGATGGCGAGTTTTTTCTATGTATCATTCTCTGCATATTTTCTTTTGCTTATGTCAATTATTGTAATAATTGAATATTAATTGAGTAAGGGCTGGAGTCGATATGTGGAGGGTGACTTTTATGAGATTCTTTTTTGAGTGGGCTAAGATGGGCGATCATAAAATTCACAACTGCGATCCTCCAGAACTTTAGTTTTGTTTTCTATTTTTTTGCATAGTATAACAAAGGTGACTTTTTGTAAGTAGATAGGTAAGATTGTTTTTGTTTCCCCATTCTTTTTGTACATGTATTTTTTGACTGATTAATAAAATTCATTTATTCAAAAAAACAATACAAATCTGTTCAGATCAATCTTCATCTTCGATTCAAATCACACTAATCCCTAATTAATCTCATTCTTATTGTATATTTTATTTATAAAAAATACGAATTGATTATTAAAAAAATTAATAATCCTGCGCAAAGCACAGGTAATCGACTAATATATCTATATACATATACATTAACAAGAGATTACTGTAAACACAAGCACAGAAGAGCCACACCACGAACGTCATCTAGAATAATACGTGTTGCGGGAGGTCCCTAACAAAGCTTGCCAAAAGATAACCTCCACTGTTCCCTTCACGATATATGTACGTGAGAAAACCAAAGTGCAATCATGTGACACCAAATGTCGTATATCCCGTGCAAAGCTAAAATGGAACATACCTTGTGCCGGATGCCCTTTTTCTTTTTGGTTTACAAAGGAGAATTAAGGCTTATCTACCTATCACTCGAGGCAGACTAGCAACGTCGCAGAAAATGAAAATTCTAGAATTCCCTCGATGTGAAATGTCACCATCTTGCTAAAACAGTCGATATGTGCGTGATACGACGATAACCAATCCATACTCGCGTCGAATTCCAAGTATTCTAATACTCTAAAGTCAGTCGGTAACTGATGTCCTTCAATCTCAACTACACAATCCCGACAAATTCGGTTAGAATAAATCTTATCTCCAGCCGCCTCCGCGCGAACGGAACTCCCATAGCATCAGCTAACAGTTGGCCAATGCCATTTGGGGGCTCCGTGTGCATGTACAAAAATTCATCTATTCCTGTTGCTCTATTTGCTAAAGCATCAGCTACTTGATTTGCTTCCCACACGTTGATGGCGGACAATCCAAAAGGAGTTAAGCAGTTCCTTGCAGTCAAAGAGAGGAGTGTTGCTGCAGGGTGGAGGATTGGATCATACAGTTTCAACAAGGACAGGGCCACCTGAGAATCCGATTCCAGCACTAAATGAGAAACATTCAATTGTTTGGCTAATTTAAGGCCTTTACGTATTGCACAAAGTTCCACGACGACATTCATGTTGAATCCGATATTGCCCATGTATCCTTGTAGCCAGGAGTTGTGTAGCGGCCCCAAAATCTGAGGCCCGTCACGTCGTACACCATGAACCCACAACCCTAACTATACCGATCTAGTTGTGTTCCACATGTACCAAATCATCTGTCAATCTTCATTACTGCTAACTTTCCTCAAATTAATATAAAGAGTTAGTTTATGGACTACAAATCATCTGTTAAACCTTAAATAATTCAACGAAAGACTTAAATCAATAAAGTAACCAATTAGAAGTGAACTATAAATTATGTGAGAGCGTCATCCCTAACGTGAAAAACCCGTCATAATATATATAATAGTCATGTCTAGTCAAAACATCAGAACCTCAACAGGTCAATATACATGTCTCTTAATCACTCAAGTCCCAAAACCCAAAATAAAACGAATAAAATAAACACACATACGAGTGGGGAATATCTGATCAATCAGAAGAACCCCTCAAGCTTGCCATTCCCTCTGTTCGTACTGGGGTCTGCACCAGCCATCACAACAAAATAGATGACGAGTCCAGAGTGAGTAACCACAAAAAAATTTAAAAAGTAAATACAATAAATAAATGTTGTAATCAAAATACTATTAAATAAACATGCAGAAGAAAAAGAATACAGACAACTATGGAAGATTATCGCATGAATATCAATAGCATAGAACAATAAAATGTGTGCACGATCTAGATCAGACTAGCACCATAATTCGAGCTATCATCCAAGCATCGCTAGTGAGCACACCTCAAACTGACTGAAGTCCCTTAACCCGTTAGGTGGCAGGTGTAGACCATGGCGTACCCATATGTGTCTAGTAAAAATCAACATTAGAGTCGACTATCCACCGAAATGTCAATATAACACATGTTATGGCCTAGTGGACCACATGCCCCCGCAATAAAATAAACCTGGCGGGAGTAAACTCAACCGATCGTAAATAAATCTAGAAAGTAAGATTACTGAATAAAAATGATTGAATTCAAATAACCAAGCAGTAAATACTCAGATTGAAGTTTAATTGGGATACTGCACACCTCAAATCCGCGCTCCACTAATGCCAATTTCCAAATACACGCTAAAACTGTGTGTCACTACTCGTCAATATCACCTAAAACTTGAATTCCCAAAAATTTCAATCAATTCCCTAAACCCCGGAAATCATTAATCAACGTTAAATTTTCGATGAAAACAACCCTTAAACCATTTAAATGGGTTATGTAAATCCCTAGATATACCCACAAATTTTTCCAATTTTATTTAAAATTTATGGTTTGTCACTGTTCTGAACGCCGCCGGAGGCGCCGCAGTGTGTAAAGCCTCCATGGCGTGCCTCACGGTGTCCAAGGCTCCATGATAGACGTCGTCACGTACACACAACCGATGCCATATGAAGCGTGGGTGGAGGTCTCGCCTCTGGTTTGGATGTTGCAGGTGGCGCCGTGGCCTCCAAATGGCCACGATACGACTGGTGGCATCCGAGTCATAACATATTATTGGGGTTCTCGAACCCCCTTGCCTCGTCGCTGTGGTCCGCGCTCATCCAAACCGCTCACACAACATCTAAAATAACTCAATATATTAAAACCCCACGACACAAATCGTCCGAAACGTAGCCAAAACTGAAAATTTCATTGAAAACCCATAGCAACCCATCAGCAACATCACAAACACAACCCTTTGTTGCTCAAAACCAACAATTAACATCATAGCAACACCATCCTAGCTGGTGTGCTCAACTCACATTCCCAATAATCTCGTCAAAACCCAAGAAAATAGGTATGATTCGTAGAGAAAAAGATGGGAATCGAAGATCTAACATTTTATTCGCTTTCCCTTGTGCTCCAAATGATCTTCAAAATCCCACAAACCCTCACCACCTTACTTATTTTCGTTCAAGCCAACAAGAGGAAAGAGAAAAGGTGATAAGAGTTGGAGAAATGTGATATTTATACTAAAATTTCCATCTTTTGTGCATACCAATCCCAAGACATGTTTTGATGATTGAGATGAAGTTAAATGGTCATCCAAAATGTAACTTAGATGGGTGACTTTGAGCTCACACTTAACCTTGTACATAACAACCAAGCCACACTCGTGCATTCCAACACCCGGTCCCAAACCGTCTCGACTGTCCAATGCGTACACTCGCGTCACTCGCGTATATACGACATATTATATTGATTATTTAACGTTTATTGTCGTTTATTGTGTTTATATTAACACTCGACCTAATGTAATAACCATTCACCTCCCCAGTTCCCATGTCAACATGCTACCCGGTTGTCACATTTTCTTGCTCGGCATATATAATCTAACACACAACATTGTGATGTCAATAATCTAATTTAAACAATTACATCGCAAATACAACAAACAACATACAAAAACAGATTGTATACCTATAATGGCATACTTTGACCTAACTCTGGGGTCTACACGGGCGTCCTGTATGACATCCACATCTGCTACCACGTGTCAAATAATGGTAAATTAGATTTGGGTCGCTACAAGCCATCAGAGTTGCGAAGGACACCTCCAATAGAGGTTGTACCACGGTTTCCTTTAGAAGCCATCTGTATTCAACTTCATTCATTGTGTTGGGGGTGACTGCCAAGTAACCTACTGTAACGATGGAGGTTTCGTAGTCGCTATTTCAGTGGCCTCAATTTGCTCCAAATCCTCACGGGGGAGACAACGTCGAGCAACAATCTCTCCATTCGGTCATTGCGTTCCTTGAATGAGTGAAGCATTTCAGGATGCCCAGACTATCCATAAAGCAGAGAGAAAGTGAACTTCTAGGCTACCACTGCCAGTGCAATTGAAGGTGATCCAATCCACCAAGGGCATAACAAAGAAGTTCTTATCCAAACGGCTACCTTCACATACCCACCATACCCGTCGTGCCTCAAGGCAGTCCCTTATTGTAATGACCCAATATTAATTAGCTGTCAATAATGACGTATTTGCAGACGTGGCTGACAGCTCAGATACCTGTGGACCCCGCAGATAGACTTGGACTCGCCTAAAGTTAGGTAAATAGACCATTTTGTGTAATTATTGTGTTGATTTATGATGTGTGTATATATACATGGTCATTAACGTGCGAGATTGTGTGAAATGTATGCACCTAGATATGCATGTCGACGCGGGTACCGATTAGACAAATGATATAACACTAAGTCGGGGTAGTTAATACACACATGAAATTGAATAAAATGAATTAAATAATTAAATGTAATGCTAACTCGAAGTTTTGTGGTAAATTAGTTGTAACGACCCAAAAATTTGGTTATTTGTGGATGATAATGCATGTATTATTATATTAGTATTTTACGGGTCTCGAGCCGTTCAGGCTATATTTTGATGGAGTGAGATGTCGCCTAGTTATACGGGGTGTTTCGGGAACCGTTTTAGTGGATTTATTAATAAACAAAGCCAAATGAAAAACATGACCTAAGTTGAGGAAAATAAATTTTTACAATAAAGTATAACATAAGCATAAGGGAATTTATTCAAATCCCAAGGGTGGGACCGCCTCGGGAAGCGTGTCGAACGCGGGACACGGTGCACCGGGTAGGCGAGAAGTTGTGTAACTTTATTGGTAATTTATTAAAATTAATGGAGTTAATTTAATAGGATATTATGAATGGAATTGTTAAAATGACACAGGTGAGTGAGGAGGACCATTGGATGGGCATAGGGATGTGCATTTGTGTTGAGTTAAGATGAGGAGGCAAATGACCCATAAGGGTAGCTGTCCAAGTGTTGGGAAGGTTAAAACTCAAGGGCAAAATGGTCATTTCGTCCTAAAACACAAGTATAAAAACAAACAAACCCTAATACACTATTCATTGTCTTCCCCACTCAACATGGCTACACTGTTCATCGTCCTCCCTCCGCTGCGCGCGCCTCCCCGCCGGCGTCACGAACTCCGACGAGGTGAGCTCCACCTCTCTTTCTCCCCGATCTCTCTCGTTCTCTCTCTTTCTCTCACGTTTTCACTCTCGGCCTCACATTCTCACTCTCGATCGGGGTTGTTTTCGTCCCCTCCGTGGACCACCATCACCGCCACCCACTACGACCACCTACCTCTCCACCACCACCGGAGACACCAAGGTGAGCTTCTTCTCGCTCTTTCTTGATTTGTTTTAGCTCTCCTTGACGGTCTCTCTCCTTCTCGAGTTCTTCATGTTTGCTCACGGTTTTTGACATTTTTATTTCGTTCTCTTCAACCTCATCTTGTCGAGATGTTGTAGTTGGGGTGTGGAATATGTGTTGTGGGTGACTTGTATGTGTGGAATCAATGTGGGAAATTCGGTTGTGAGTGTGTATGTGAACTGTTGATGTGCTTGTGTGAAGGTTTTGGGATTTCATGTGTGTGTGAAAACTGTTTTGTGTTTTAAGTTAAGTGTGAAAGCTGTTTTGGTATGGATTTTGTGCAAGGGGTGTACAATGTGTGTACACCACATTGGGGTGTACACAACAGTCGTATATGCTTGGAACAATGAAAATGTGTATATAACATAGTTTTAAATAATAAAGTAATGTACTAATAAATGTGAACATGGTAAATCACAATGGGGTGCACACACCCGGTGGGGTGTGTGTGTGCACAAGCAATGGGTCTGTGAAGAGTTAGTGTGCACACCAGTGGGTGTACACATCAATTGTATGTGTGTGACCATAATGTACATTATTATAGGTTTAAGAATAAGTAAACAAGATTTTTAAGTATAGACATTTATATAAAATGAATATGGAAGTGTAATAAAGGTTCAACACACAATGTAATGAGGACCCAACACATCCAATACACAATACAATCAAAGCCTAATGCAATAGGTACAACATAAAGAATGAATGCGAACCTTAAACTAATATTCGGGATTCCAAAACTTTATCAAAGTTGTTGAGAACTTGTGGGAAACGCGTTAGAGTTTCGGAGTGGTACCGAGTCGCGAATAGACAGTAAGTAAGTACATGCATGCATTGTGTGTATGTACGTTAGTAGACCAGTAAGAAAATAACATGTGATTTATACATCTTCTATTTATTGCTATTGTTGCATTGATCCTTTGCTTGATATTCCATTCCTTTTCCTTGGTTGTATGTTCTTGGCATGAGTGTGTGTCTCGAAGGTATCATGTGGTCCCGCACTATTTGGGACAACGAGGGTGCCCTCTGCGCAGGGGTAACCGACCACCCCTAGTGATGATGTGTGTGGGAGTCTTGGATTCGAGAGGTGTTGCGACGCCTCTCGATTTCACGCGCGCTAGTGTTGCGACATTGCCGGGAGATCTTGCGAGATCTTTTCCGTATTCTTTGTGAAATAGACCACTCATGGGCCTCCTTTGAATCTTAGAACATGCAAAATATCGATTGTTTATCTTTCGGTCTCTTTATCATGCATTTGATTTATTTACTTTCCATTATTTCTTTTCCGCATGATACTTAGATCGCTTTTCTTGTTATAATCATAAATTCTTGTTACATTCTTCGGTACTACTAGCAATTTTATTCAGTTACTCACCGTCTAGTTTGTGACGGTGGGTGCAGATAGAGTGAGAGAAGCGGCAAGGGCAAGGGGCTCGCCAGGCGATATACTTTGAGGAGTTGCAGGATATCGAGAGACTTTAGGTGATTACATATTGTTTTTTGAGGTGTATATCGTTTTATACCTATTTTGTTGAGATTATTGAACTTGGTATATCTTTTATGATTCGGTATCATGTATATATACCTATCGAATTGTACATGCATACCCGGGGTTTTCCACATTTATAGAATTCCTAATTTCCCTTTGATTGAGTTATTTCCCTTTATTATGAATGTTTTAGTCTTCCATTTGTGTATAAATGCAATAACTCTTTCATAAACTCGCTAAATTGAGTAAATATGAGGTCGACTAGGCTCGTCGGGTCTGCCGAGTGATAATTCGGGGCTTGAACGGGTCTAGGCGGGCGTACCCAATTGCACGGGGAAATTGGGGCCGTCACAGTTGGTATCAGAGCATAAGGTTATAACAACCTAACTCTTGATTTAAAACACAAACCATTAAGACAGCGGAAGTTAGGAACGGTTGAACTTAGAGTGGAAACCCTATGATCCTGACTTAGAATCCTAGTTGGGGAGTGAGGATGAGTCGGGGAATGGAAACTGAAAACTTATTGGGATAAGTCGGATGTGATGTTTATACATATTACGATTGTTGTGTGTATTATATGGTATCGGTAGCTATCCACTGATCCGGAAATACGCTTTCGTTATGAGATAGCGATGGCGGATCAGAAGGGTCTTAGTGACGACAGCGGGACGTCGAGTACTCGAGCTGTTAGCATCGACGAGTTTCAGACTTTGACGCAGAGAGTCGCATGTCAGGAGCGATAGTTGGAAGAGATTTTGGCGATAATGAGGACGTCAGTTGTTGTTGCATCGGTACCATCAACGGCTAGAGTAACCATTACTCAAGAGGCAAACACACCGGGGGTTACGACCATGACTTTGCTTCCTTCCACCACTTCAATGGCACCAGTGATGGCGGTTGTACCTCGTGCACCGACAGTGTATGACATTATGGCGACTATTAAGGCCAAGCAATGGCGAGAGTTCAAGAGGCACGACCCTGTCATTTCTATGGAGGCACTGACGTGATCGTAGCAGAGTTGTTCCTGAAGAGTCACGAGAAGATACCCATCATAGATACGGAGGATCACATGAGAGCGACGATTTCCTCATCCATGCTTCAAGGAGAAGCTGACGATTGGTGGACTACGATTGTGAGTATCAGAGGCGTACCGAGGGACTGGATAGAGTTCAAGACCCAGTTCAAAATGAAGTACTTTCCTCCCATCGTGATGAGAGCCAAGAGAAACGAGTTCACTTCCCTGAGACAGTTAGCGAATGAGTCCGTCATGGAGTACATGGGTCGGTTTTTGCAATTATTACCATATGCTGGAGGATCAGCTAGCACGGAGGCAGACCGAGTGTACTACTTTATTGAGGGTCTACTACCCGAAATTGGAGGTGCAATCGTTACGACCGAACCAGGGACGTTGCAGAGGACATACAAGCGGAGTTTGGCTAGAGAGAGCTACCTGATTTCTCACCACGAGGAGATTGAGCCTGATCGACCCGAGTTGCAGTTAGAGCACCGATCAGGGGGACATGACGGGAAACGAACGAGGAATCTGAACGATGATAGTGGTTCTCAAAAGCGGAAGGTGTGTTACCAGTGTGGACAGCCTGGACATTTTCAGAACCGATGTCCTGATTTGTACGAGGACCAGTAGGATGACGATCAGCTTCAGGCCATTGAGGACGTGCACATGGCGACTGAGCCAGCTGACAATGATTCGTGATCCTACCGAAGGTAAGGAATTTTCTTGATTATCCCATAACATGCATGGAACCGATTAAATGAATCTTTAGGTGTTTAAATAGGATGTTGGACGTCATGTAACAGAGTTAGGGTTGATACTGGCTAGAGTGGTACCGTTTAAACTTAGCAATGTTGTCTAGGATGAGACAGACCTAACTGAGATAAGAGTCCAAAAGAGATGGTAAGTTTGGGCACAATGGGTTGCCAAAACTAGCCACAAGTACACCTAAAGAGAGGCAGGACCAGACTGGTTGTGATTCATCTTACGATGCATGGACACGTAGTGTACATGGTGGCCACGGTTACAACTTTGTCGAATCTATTTTACTGCCTGGGTATAGATAAACTTGCGTCGAGACGCGAGTGGGTGGGGAGGTTTTCACGAGTATGACATACGAGTCGCGATCGTAGCGTCTTATGTCGTGATCACCAAGTTTGAGTCGTGGTTGTGGGCAATGTTTGCGACGAGGTCGTGGCATTCCTACCATTTTGGGTAACGGGAGCGGTCTAGAGAGACCGTAGCGAATTAGGTCGTCTGCTGAAGTGGTTGGGACCCGCAGATCGAGGATCGAGGTAAAATCAAGTTGTTTCAGTGGCGAGAGGCCCACAGTTTGATAGATGTGGAGAAAAGGGAGTGGATTTAAGATGTTGTGCTGTGCAAAGAGACATTGTACAAGTTCGCATTCAATACCTAATGTCGAGAAATTTGTTGGAAGTGACTCTCGCGAGAGTCCACGATTGGTCATGGCTTATTGAGTCAGTCTGTCTGACGACTTTGCATTGGTCTCGCAGTTCAACGATGATGAACGAGCATGTCGAAGTGGCTACGAGGTAGTCCGCGATTCGAGATAGAGGATCCAAAGCTGTCTCGGAAGCGGCCTGTAAGCTCGCGGTTTGGACGAGTGGCGAACGGGTGTAGTTCTCCTTATTCACTCGATTTAGAACTAATTTCGAGGACGAAATTCTTGTTAGTTGGGGAGAGGCTATGTAACGACCCAAAAATTTGGTTATTTGTGGATGATAATGCATGTATTATTATATTAGTATTTTACGGGTCTCGAGCCGTTCGGGCTATATTTTGATGGAGTGAGATGTCGCCTAGTTATACGGGGTGTTTCGGGAACCGTTTTAGTGGATTTATTAATAAACAAAGCCAAATGAAAAACATGACCTAAGTTGAGGAAAATAAATTTTTACAATAAAGTATAACATAAGCATAAGGGAATTTATTCAAATCCCAAGGTGGGACCGCCTCGGGAAGCGTGTCGAACGCGGGACACGGTGCACCGGGTAGGCGAGAAGTTGTGTAACTTTATTGGTAATTTATTAAAATTAATGGAGTTAATTTAATAGGATATTATGAATGGAATTGTTAAAATGACACAGGTGAGTGAGGAGGACCATTGGATGGGCATAGGGATGTGCATTTGTGTTGAGTTAAGATGAGGAGGCAAATGACCCATAAGGGTAGCTGTCCAAGTGTTGGGAAGGTTAAAACTCAAGGGCAAAATGGTCATTTCGTCCTAAAACACAAGTATAAAAACAAACAAACCCTAATACACTATTCATTGTCTTCCCCACTCAACAGCGACTACACTTGTTCATCGTCCTCCCCCTCTCGCCGCCGCGCGCGCCTCGCGCCGGCGTCACGAACTCCGACGAGGTGAGCTCCACCTCTCTTTCTCCCCGATCTCTCTCGTTCTCTCTCTTTCTCTCACGTTTTCACTCTCGGCCTCACATTCTCACTCTCGATCAGGGTTGTTTTCGTCCCCTCCGACTGGACCACCATCACCGCCACCCACTACGACCACCTACCTCTCCACCACCACCGGAGACACCAAGGTGAGCTTCTTTTCGCTCTTTCTTGACTGTTTTAGCTCTCCTTGACGGTCTCTCTCCTTCTCGAGTTCTTCATGTTTGCTCACGGTTTTTGACATTTTTATTTCGTTCTCTTCAACCTTACTGTCGAGATGTTGTAGTTGGGGTGTGGAATATGTGTTGTGGGTGACTTGTATGTGTGGAATCAATGTGGGAAATTCGGTTGTGAGTGTGTATGTGAACTGTTGATGTGCTTGTGTGAAGGTTTTGGGATTTCATGTGTGTGTGAAAACTGTTTTGTGTTTTAAGTTAAGTGTGAAAGCTGTTTTGGTATGGATTTTGTGCAAGGGGTGTACAATGTGTGTACACCACATTGGGGTGTACACAACAGTCGTATATGCTTGGAACAATGAAAATGTGTATATAACATAGTTTTAAATAATAAAGTAATGTACTAATAAATGTGAACATGGTAAATCACAATGGGGTGCACACACCAGTGGGGTGTGTGTGCACAAGACAGAGGGGTTTGTGAAGAGTTAGTGTGCACACCAGTGGGTGTACACATCAATTGTATGTGTGTGACCATAATGTACATTATTATAGGTTTAAGAATAAGTAAACAAGATTTTTAAGTATAGACATTTATATAAAATGAATATGGAAGTGTAATAAAGGTTCAACACACAATGTAATGAGGACCCAACACATCCAATACACAATACAATCAAAGCCTAATGCAATAGGTACAACATAAAGAATGAATGCGAACCTTAAACTAATATTCGGGATTCCAAAACTTTATCAGGTTGTTGAGAACTTGTGGGGAAACGCGTTAGAGTTTCGGAGTGGTACCGAGTCGCGAATAGATTGTGTAAGTACATGCATGCATTGTGTGTATGTACGTTAGTAGACCAGTAAGAAAATAACATGTGATTTATACATCTTCTATTTATTGCTATTGTTGCATTGATCCTTTGCTTGATATTCCATTCCTTTTCCTTGGTTGTATGTTCTTGGCATGAGTGTGTGTCTCGAAGGTATCATGTGGTCCCGCACTAGCTATTTGGGACAACGAGGGTGCCCTCTGCAGGGGTAACTGACCACCCCTAGTGATGTGTGTACTGGGTACTAGATTCGAGAGGTGTTGCGACGCCTCTTGATTTCACGCTGCGCTAGTGTTGCGACATTGCCCGGGGAGATCTTGCGAGATCTTTTCCGTATTCTTTGTGAAATAGACCACTCATGGGCCTCCTTTGAATCTTAGAACATGCAAAATATCGATTGTTTATCTTTCGGTCTCTTTATCATGCATTTGATTTATTTACTTTCCAGCCTATTTCTTTTCCGCATGATACTTAGATCGCTTTTCTTGTTATAATCATAAATTCTTGTTACATTCTTTCCGGTACTACTAGCAATTTTATTCGATTACTCACCGTCTAGTTTGTGACGGTGGGTGCAGATAGAGTGGAGAGCAAAGAAGGGCAAGGGGCTCTCGCCAGGCGATATACTTTGAGGAGTTGCGGGATATCCGAGAGACTTTAGGTGATTACATATTGTTTTTTGAGGTGTATATCGTTTTATACCTATTTTGTTGAGATTATTGAACTTGGTATATCTTTTATGAGACTGGTATCATGTATATATACCTATCGAATTGTACATGCATACCCGGGGTTTTCCACATTTATAGAATTCCTAATTTCCCTTTGATTGAGTTATTTCCCTTTATTATGAATGTTTTAGTCTTCCGCTGTGTATAAATGCAATAACTCTTTCATAAACTGCTAAATTGAGTAAATATGAGGCTGACTAGGCTCGTCAGGTTGCCGAGTGATAATTCGGGGCTTGAACGGGTCTAGGCCGGGCGTACCCAATTGCACGGGGAAATTGGGGCCGTCACATTAGTGAGTGTATATCGACTTTTATAGTGTGAAATCGGACGTCAGAACGCTGGGGAGCAATTTGATGAATTTTGGATAAGTGAGTGTGCCAAGTGAGTCATGAATAGGTGTTATCAGTGAAGATAATGCAAATAAAAAGAAAAGAAAAGGAGAAAAGACCAAAAAGGGCTTACGTTTTATTTGGAAATAAAGATAGGCTTAAAAGTATTTTGGTAATTTGGCTACCCTTTTAATTTATATAAACTTACCACCGCCACCACGGAATAGTTGAGTTCGCGAGAGAAGAGTTGAGAAGGAGAGAAGTCGAGATGAGAGAAAGAGGAGGAGGAGAGATCGAGCTCGTGTTGGAGAAGCGAGGTGTAGGCGAGGTGAGGAGTTGTGTTATTTTTTGTAACGACCCAAATATTCTCCGACCCATTTTAAAGGTATTTTATTGATTTTATATTAAAGTATGTGAACAAATGAAATTGTTACACAAAAAAAAAATTAATATTAACAAGATTTGGACTAAGTGAAAATAGTTTGAATGGGCTTAACGAGGAAATTGGACCCATAGAGGTATTTATGTCATTAGGGTTGAATTTGTGAGAAACCCTAACTATATAAGGATAAGTTGTAAACCGTAGTCATCCCTTTTTGTTGTTTCAACAAGTTTGAGAGAGAGGAGAAGAAGAGGAAACATTGAACAATCAAGGAGAGGTAATCTTTTGGTGGTGATTTTTTCTTTTTTTTTTGTGTAACAATTTCATTTGTTCACATACTTTAACATAAAGTCAATGAAATACCTTTAAAATGGGTCGGAGAATATTTGGGTCGTTACTATACATAAATACCCCTATGGGCCCAATTTCCTCGTTAAGCCCATTCAAACTATTTTCACTTAGTCCAAATCTTGTTAATATTAAATTTTTTTTTTGTGTAACAATTTCATTTGTTCACATACTTTAATATAAAATCAATAAAATACCTTTAAAATGGGTCGGAGAATATTTGGGTCGTTACATTTTTGTTGTCGTTGTATGTGTTGTTGTTGTATGTTGGTGTGGTGGTTCGTGCGAGGATGAACATGGTCGGGGAGATGTCTCCCATGCAGAGAGAAGAGGAGGGGTTGGGGTTGAGAGCCAACCCCGATCGAAATCAGGAAAAAAAGAATTGAAACAGAGTAGTTCTGCTGCTCTATTTCAATGAAGAAGAAGAGGGGGGTCGGCCCGGTTCAGGCCAACCCATCCCAAATTAAAAAAAATTAGAAAAATCCCGAAAAAATAGAAAAATTATATTTTGACCAAATAAAAGGGGATTTATGAATTTTTATGAAAATTGAGGTATTCGGGATTTTGGTAACATGTTATGTTGGGGTTTTTACCTCATTAAACGTAAAACTGACATAATATACTCGATTGAAACTAATTCAATGATATATGGAATTTAGGTACATTCGGGTGATAATTTTGATTGTCGGGTGTTTATTGGAGCTAGACTGGGGTTTGGTTTTTGGGATACGGAGTGCGGACTGAGGTGTGCAGTATCCCAACTGAAATTTATTGAGCATTTACCTTTGGCATTTGAATTAAGTGCTTTGTTTCTCTATTTCATTCTTGGTTGTGGTATTATATGGACGACTGGCTGAGGATCTTGTCTCGTGCCATTATTGTGCATGTCTACTACACCATAACATGTTGCTAATGATCGAGCTCGGTGAATAGGACGACCTGAGTGTCACGTCATGCAACGTGTCGGTGCGCCGCAGGTGTTACGCCGACCATCGAGCGGATCCAGAGACTGGCCTTGGTAAAGTGCTACTCAGTGGCAGTGCTCTGTGGAAGAATCTGAAGTATGGTATAGTCTGACCCTAGTGCGCTAGTTAATTCTCTCCTATTATTTAAATCATGCGATGGGCACAGTTGCCTGTTTATTTATTTCCGCATGTTTATTTAATAATTTACTGAAATTCCAGTATTTACTTTATGTAATTGCTCAATGAATTTCCTTGGAAATACTCACTTTGGACTCGTCATCTACCTTTGTGATGGTTTGAGTGCAGATCTGAGTACTAGTCGCGACAAGGGCAAGTTAGCTGACTATTTGTGATTCTTCTTAGGACAGGAAGCCAGACTTGTACGTTTGTATATCTATACTTATCTATTTTTATATTGGGTTGGGACTGAGAGTTATACATTTTGATCTGTATAATGATACTTTGTGGCTTTGTTGAGGTTTTATTACTGTTAATGATGATGTATGGGTTTTTCACACTAGGTAAATGATGTTTTCCACTTAATTTATCAGGTTTGAGCTTTTCGTTGTGATTTAAGGTTTTAAACAATATTTAGCAAATGGTTCGAGTTCAGTAATAATTCAAATTTATGAATTTATTGTTGGGTTATTAATGATGATTGGGCGTGATAATTGCATGTAGGACACAACTGGCACTAGTAGGTCAGGTTGTGAGCCTGTATTGGCACCGTGGCGGCCATTTGGGGAGAATGGGTCTTTACACTTAAGGCATGTAATGATATTTCATAAATTAGCTCGTATCTTTTGCAAATCACGGAAGGCGCCAACATTCTTCTGTACCGGGCGAGTTCAGTGACTAACTGATCATGCAAGATTTGCCATAGGAAAAATCTAAACTTTTGAGGACCCTGCAGTTTCCAAACGTAACTCCATTCAATTTGAGACTCCTTAGGTACCCTTGTTAACTGATACACCGAGCTCATTGTGAATGTACCATTCAATGTTTCGCCCCAAATTAATTGATGAGGTGTCAATGAAGAAGGTAGTGAGACACCCTTTATGCGCTGAATGCGTTCATGGGTACCTGAGTATGCAGATACGCTAACTCCCATTTTCTCGTAGCGCCATTGACGTCCTTAACATACAACTGATCTTCCATTGGGTGAATTGTCCCAGTTCGGTCTCGTTCCCACGCCATCTATCATCCCATAGCCGCACATTCTCGCCATTCTCGATCCGCCAGCTAGGCCCCTCTTTTAATGTTGCAATCTCATATAGAATAGCCTTCCAAACTTGGGAAGCAGAGGATTTCTTGGGAAGGTCTAGCACTGGTGTGCCCTTTACATATTTATGAGAAAATGCCCTGACCCAAAGAATAGGATCCAAACGGATCCGATCTTATATGGTCTTGTTTAGACCTGACTCGGATTTAAATGATTTCTATCCAAACCATTTTTTCTTTGTTGGACAAAATCGTTCCAAGTCCAAAAATAAATTGAGCCACGGCTATTCGCACCCCACTTTTTATTTTTTGTACCTCATTTTTAAATTCTTACTTTGTCGTACCCCTTTTTTTACTTAGTTTACCCTTTTTTTTTTCTCGAAATTCTAAAAATATCCTTGCTCACCCTATCACCTTCAACCCAACATCCCTCAATCTTCTCTATTTCTCGATTTTAGTCATGGTAGAGTACGTGTGGTAGGTCACCAAGTCTCGTATAAATATTTTTTTCATAGAATAAGGTCGGATGTGGTCGCGCCGTGTCGTATGTATGGTTCGGGCGTACAAGGCCGAGACCGACTCCGATCGAGATTGTGAAGAGAACTCGGTCTTAGTGGGTGACGACGGGATTCAACCGATACCTCTTCAAAGTTGTCAACCCTATGTGTTTGACACCTACTTGCAACAAAGAACAAACAATATTTTTTTTTAACTCCTAATAAATACATGAAAATGACAAAAAAAAAGAGTTTTCCTTGAAATCACTTGATATTTTTGATTCCATCGAAACTTTGTACCCAAAATACAAGATTGAAGCCCCAAATCAAAGCCTCAAACGCAACAACAAAATAATATCGACTCAAAAAAGAAAAAAAAAACAACAAAACCTCGAAATCGATACTAAAAAGACGAGGAATGAACCCACGACATTGAATCAATGTGGTTTTGTTTGAATTTCGTCGAATTTGGATTGGTGGTGAGAATGCGATTAGAGAGGGGGTGAGTAGGGTATGGGTGAGAAAAAAAAATTTTATATGGAGGGGTAGTTGGGTAACTTCACTAAGGTGGGGTACAAAAAGCAAAAAATGGGGTGGCCAAAAATTGACACCCCTAAACAGTACAACCAACACACAACGAAATAAAAATACAATGGCCCTAAAGTCGGCATTAAAAATCAGTTACGTCACTCAAGTCACAAACAACACAGCAAACACCACCTCCTCATCTCTTCCCACTTCAACTCCCCCAATTTCCTCTCTCTCTCAAACCCTAGTTCTCTCCGATCTCCCTCCATGGGAGTCCCTGCCTTCTACAGATGGTTAGCCGATCGATACCCTCTCTCGATCTCCGACGTCATCGAAGAGGAGCCCTCGGAAGGCCCCGTCGATCCCTCCAAGCCAAACCCTAACGGCCTCGAACTCGACAACCTATACTTGGACATGAATGGGATCATCCACCCCTGTTTCCACCCCGACGGAAAGGTTCGGACTCGATCGATTTCGCTGCGAATTTCGTTCAGATTGTTTTGATTTTGATTGTTTGGTGTTTCCTTTGGTTGTTGGATTTGTGGGTTTAGGGTATTTTTTGAGAGCTTGTGTTAGGGTTTCAGAATTCGTAAATTTTGTATATCTCTGATTAGGGTTTGGATGGGCAGAGTGGGATTTTTTTGGAAGATTAGGGAAGATGAGAATTTGACTAAGAGACCTGATACGGTAACCCGGTAACCCACTTTGGGCACCGATCCAGTCGGTTGCCACGGGATACACCTCTCGACGAGCCTACATCTCGAGGTGTATTTGACTGGGTCGGTGCCCAAAGCCGGTTATTGAGTATTTTTCTTTGACTAATCCTGCAAAGAAATGGAATAAATTCTAGTGTAGATGCTTTGGGTGAATTTTATCCATCTCTATTAAGGGTTTAAATTAACAGATTGGGTTCTTATTGGGAAGTTAGGGAAGATGAAAATTGAGTAATTTCTGCAAAGCCATGTTTTCAAGGCGACGCATAGGAATTGCCTTAGGTGTTTAGGGGTGTCCACCACCTAGTCCTTAATTAGGCAGGCAGTGGGCCTGAGAATATTCTTTTTTAAACTTTTTAGGGAGGTCTGTAATTTTCAAAACTTTTTTTACTATTTTATTATTTTATTTGTGAAAATATATATATTTTTTTATTTCAAAATGTGTGGAGGTGAAAATATGATAATGAGAATGTTTAGGTGAAAAAATGTCCCTCACCGTTGGGGGTCTTTAAATAAATAAATTATTTCTTAGGGAGGTATAAGTAAATATTTTGTGTCCCTAGGTGGGGCTAAACCGCCTAACACCACCTTGAAAACATTGCTGCAAAGAATTGAAACAAGTTCAAGTGTAGATAGTTTGGGTGATGTATTATCTAGAAATGCCGATACAATTGAATGGTCAAATTTGTTGGTAACTGCAGCCTGCGCCCCCTACGTATGATGACGTATTCAAATTGATGTTTGACTACATTGATCATCTTTTCACTTTGGTTCGCCCGAGGAAGCTTCTGTACATGGCTATAGGTGAACATTTTATCTAATTGTATTGTTGTTTATAGTGACTGCTGTAGTGAACTATATGTTTACTTAAAAGTTAGAATTTTTACAGATGGGGTTGCGCCTAGGGCTAAAATGAACCAGCAGCGTTCACGGCGATTTAGAGCTGCGAAAGATGCTGCCGAGGCTGTAAGTTTCTTGTTTAATTGGGTATTTCGGTGAATAGTGGTGGTGTGGTTGTTCAAACTTCAGTTTTTTTCAGGAAGCTGAAGACGAAAGATTGAGAAAGGAGTTTGAGGAAGAAGGGAAAATGCTGGCGGCAAAAGAGAAACCTGAAACGTCAGATTCTAATGTTATTACTCCTGGAACACAGTTTATGTCTTCACTCTCTGTTGCACTTCAGTATTATATTCACTCCAGACTGAATTTTTACCGTGGCTGGAGTTCTGTTAAGGTCGGGATGTCATTTCCTTAAATTTCTTTTTGATAAGACCATTTCCTTAAATTCTTAGGATCCAATAGTTCCTCCTTCGCATTGTAATTCTCCCTTGTCCTTGTTCCTGAATATCTCTGTTTTCAGGACACTTCTCTCTGTCTAAATTTATTCATGGGGCTACATTGGGTGATTATTTGAAGGTTATTCTTTCTGATTCAAATGTTCCTGGTGAGGGTGAACACAAAATCATGTCCTACATCCGGTCGCAGCGGAATCTTCCTGGTTTCGATCCAAACACACGACATTGTTTGTATGGCTTGGTGGGTGTTTGGCATACCTGCTTATCCTTTTTTATTGCTTATGGGAACTTAAAACTTCCCTTTTTTTAACTAATTTAGTCATAATTAGCCCTTCTTGAATCTTTTTGTAGGATGCTGATTTAATCATGCTTTCTTTAGCTACTCATGAGGTTCATTTCTCTATTTTAAGAGAGGTTTGTTACTATTTTTCTTCCTTTTTCAAATTCATTGGCTACATTTTAACTGTGATAATTCTCAAAATATTCTCAACTGACTTTACAGGTAATATCCCTGCCAGGACAACAAGAAAAATGCTTCTTCTGCGGCCAAATTGGCCATCTGGCTGCTGAATGTGAAGGTAAACCTGGAGGACAAGGTGAAGATTCAAGTGGGAAAGCTATGGATGAAACCCCAATTCATAAAAAGAAATATCAGGTTAGATATATTTTTTGACCCGGCTTGAGATACCAGCATGCTTAATTTTTTCTATATGGTTTCATTCTAGAAATTTTTCTTCAATATTTGTTGCTGAGTTTCTGGAATTACTCTTGATCTCATAATTAATTTGCAGTTCCTCAACATTTGGGTATTGCGGGAGTATTTACAGTATGATATGGAGATTCCAAATTGTCCAATTGAGATAAATTTTGAACGGCTGGTTGATGATTTTGTTTTCTTGTGTTTCTTTGTTGGCAATGATTTCCTGCCACACATGCCAACCCTGGAAATACGTGAGGTATGCAGTAGGCTCCTAACTACTAGTTATAATAGTCAAGTTCAACTGCTGCTCATAGCTAATGAAGATGGGATGGCTTGAATAGTATTTCTGAAATATACTTCTCAGCATTTTTCTTCTAACATTATTTATTATTTATGTACTTGTCACTCTAGGGTGCGATAACTCTTCTAATGCATATTTATAGAAGAGAGTTTACTGCTATGGGTGGTTATCTTACAGACGGGGGTGAGGTAACGTCATCTCCCTACGTTAATGTTAATGTTCCTTCGGTCATATAATTTTGTCCCGTCAATAGTTTTTTATTATCTTTATTTTTTTCTTTGTTCAATGGCTGATGTGAAAGATTGATTGTTGGCATCTTGATTCTGATTTCTCCCTATATTCTCTATTAGTCTGTTCTTCATTGGTCCCCCGCCTTTCTTCACAAAGAACATTGTTCGCTCCTCATCAATTGGTAATTTGATACTCACTCCAGCTATGAGGATCATAGCTCGTGTATAGATATGAGGATTATAGCTCGTGTATAGATATGAGGATCGGTCTATTGAACTCTTTAGTCTTACATCAAAATATAGATATTCATTGAGTGCTAAAATGAAACGTGATTAGAGCTTTGATAAATTTGATATTTGTGGCTGCAATTGAGATCTCAATTTGGTTTAACAATCTGCATAATTAAGAATTTACAAAATAAGGTTAGCAAATTAAGAAGATTAGCAAATCAATTGTTGATGAGGTAAAGTCTACTTTTGACCTCTCAGGAGCCTTGCACATTGTAAAGGACGAATTACCAAATTCAACTTGCTAAGTTACCATTTTGTATTTGGTTGCAAAGGATAGAAAAGATCTTTGTGAAAAGTATTGACCAATTTCTCTATTCTATATTTGTAAAGCTTTACTTTTTATTTTGTGGATGCAGTAGGTTCATTTTGGTTTTCTGTTGGAATCTCAAAATTATCATTATTGTGAACAAATTTAAGTTTTTCTTTTGGGTACATGAACAAATGTAAATGGAATAACAATTATTTTGCATTAGATTTACTTTCTTCTAAAATGAAAGAGAATATCTGCTATCTACCAAGAAAAAAGAGAATACTTACTCCTTCCAAAAATATAAGTCTTTTTAGCTAAAGTTTCATTTTATAAAAAATATAAGTCGTTTTATGAATTCAAGAGAGCATTTATACCTATTAAACTATTTTACCCCTTATTTAACCAAGTACTTACCCCTATTTTATGTAATTAAAGCATTTTGTGTTTTTGTGTCAAGGGTTGAAAATGTAATTTAAGCTCGTCATTAAAGTTATCTTTAAAGCTACCTTACTTAGCGTGCTGTATCCAAAACGACTTGTTATTTTGGATGGAGAGGGTATTTGCTTAAATTTCAATGAGGGGTTTTAAGCCTTGAAGCATGTGCCTCATGATTGTGAGCTGTAAGATTCTATAAATGCAATTAGGTTCAAGATGTGTTGCCTTTTTTTTTAAATGCCTTGCCTTGAGGAATACACTTCGGTTCAAATTGCAAAGACTATATAACAACATAGCCTCGGTCCCAAATTAATTGGCATCGGCTATATAGATCAAACTCTTCCATTGTGCTTGGTTTAATGTAATTGATGGTGAGCTTTTCAGACCATTCAAATCCCTCCTAATTAATGCATCCCAAGTTAACTTCGGTCTACCTCTACCTCTACCTCGTCGAATTTCTTCAGTTCCTATTAAGTCAAATTTTCTTGTGGGGGCATCTGTAGGCCGTCTTTGCAAATGACCAATTAGTGCAACTCCTACTTGTCTTTGAATTTCTGTATTTCTTATCCTATCTTTATGAGTTATACCACACATTCTCCTAAGCATCTTCATTCCTGCTACGTTCATTTTTATGTAATTGTTGTTGCTTTACCGCCCAACATTCACTTCTATAGAGCATAGTTGGCCTAATTGCAGTTCTATAAAAATTTTTCTTTTAACTTGGCAGACATATTTTTATCACAGATTACACCAGTTGCACTCCATTTCTTCTGTCCAGCTTGGATTCTATGCGTGACATCATTATCAATATTGCCATCATTTTGTATAATTGATTCTAGATATCTAAAGTGTTTCACTTTAGGAACTACTTCCTCTAATTTTACCACTCCATCTCGATGTCTCGTATTTCTAAACTTACAGTGCATGCATTCGGTCTTCATTCTACTCAACTTAAAGCCTTTAGATTCTAAAGTATTCATCCAAAGTTCTAATTTCTTATTCACTCCATCTCTTGTTTCGTCACTAAGACAATATCATCTGTAAATAACATACGTCATGGTATATCCTATTGAATATGCCTAGTTAATCCAAAACTAGCGTTTAGAGATATGGGCTTAAAGCCGATCCCTGATGTAGTCCTTTTGTAGTTCCTCCGAATGTCTTTATACTAGTTAATATTCCCTCATACATATCTTTAATCGTGTTTATGTATCTAGCATGCTCCCCTTTTCTTTCTAAAACCCACCAAAAAACATCTATAGAAACCTATCATATGCTTTTTATACATCTACAAATACCATATGAAGATTTTTTTTTTCCTTTCTCTATATTTTTCCATCATTTGTTTGATCCATTTCATGAAGAGTGACAAAAGTTTTACGCTGGCTGTCAACCTATCGCAACCCTCCATTTTCAAATTGCGAAGACTGTGATAAAGAAAATTAATCTATGGAAAATGCTAGTGTGGCCAGGTGGGACACACATCTAGGGCACGCACTTTGTCAGCATCCTTGACACATCTCGAGATGCATGCGCACCCCGAGAATCAAGGCACTAACAAGGTGTGTGTCCTACCTGGGGCACGACAACATTTTCCTTAATCTATTACTAGCTTTATGTTGTGTTTTTCTTTTTTTGGGCGTTGAAGATCCTAAGGGAGAATATATGCTTTGAGAAAACTACTCGTTGGGTTTGTGGTTCATGCCATGGGTTGAGCCCCACTGGGCTAAATGCAATATTTTCTATTCTTTTCTTTTCTTTTCTTTCTTTCTTTCTTTCTTTCTTTTCTTCTTCTTCTTCTTCTTCTTTTTTTTTTTTTTTTTCATTTGCTTGGTTTGTTCAGGTTATCTTGGAGAGGGTAGAATACTTCATTCAGGCAGTTGCGGTGCATGAGGACCAAATCTTTCAGAAGCGTGCACGCATCCAACAGGTTTTATCCTTTGTTAATGCTTCTGACATAACATTTTTTATTTTCATTGAGAGGGAACAAAGTCAGTTACCATTAATCGGAGTCGAAGAAGCGATTGTTTGGAAGAGTTAACTGTAGTATCCAATCACTGATATTCTTTCCTGTTAACAATAGAATCATAGAATTACCATATGTAGCAATTCAACTAGGTAATATTTGTTCTTTCAATGCATTCCAGAGTTATGATCTATCTGTTTTATAATGATTAATTGAATTGGACCTACTTAATGCTTCTCGTGGAGTATTGTCTATTTCCTATTTACAGTTTAATCTTGTTTTATATTCATTTGTTGAGATGGAGCTTGTATTTCTGTTTCTGCGTGGAGCATTTCCTGTAAATCACCTTTAAAACTTCTGTATGCTATACTTGAACTGCTAAATGTTGAGTTTATTTTTTCATTTCATCACTTTTCAGTTCTTAATAGTTAATACATGTGTTTGGCTGTAAATTTTCTTCCTTGGTCATTAATTAGAGGAGTATGCATGTGTATACCCATCTTTTTCTCTGTAAATAAAAATATGAACTGTTCTGAAGCAATTATTCAAAGAATCGAGAACTTGAAATCGACATGATGTTCCTGCTTTTAGGTATTGTATTGTCAGGCATAGACCTCAAAGCTCAACTTCAATTCTGGATTTATGTCCTGGTTTAAGAAGATTTTGATTTTAATTAAATATTAATATACAATAGAACAAGATTTGGTGATTGTTAATTTCTGCTTTTCAGGCACATGAAAATAATGAAGATAGGAGGGCAAGGAGGGAGAATTCTAATGAAGCCCGTGTCACAGTGGTGGACAAGGTTCCCTTCATATTCGAAGAAAATTATGCTTAAATATTTGATGAACATCGACAGTGGCCAATTTGTTCTCCATGCCCAATTTGTTTTCCATTTTGAACTAATTTTATGGAACTCTTCCATTCCACTCTATTTAATGTACTTGATGGCGTGCTTTCCAAATTCTTTAAATGTGAGGATATATGCTATTTATGTTTTAGCTGGGGAATCTATATCTGCCACACATGGGGACGTACAAAGATGCCATTTCAAATTCACATAGCTGGGGAGTCTTTACCTGCTCAAGAACTTTATTTAATTTATTTTCTAGTCCCTTATTAAAGACTGCGGATAAGTTAAGCTAGGGGAAACGAGCTTGCTATTGCATCTAGTGACTTATGTGATTGCTAGGTTCTTCAACAATTGATGACTGCTTATGATGTTGCACTACGTATTAAACAAGTGATGTCATGATATTTATTTGTATGGACCGTAATGGAACGAAATATATAATGGATTGATTATATGGTTCTCCTATTTTCCAGGTGAAATTGGGGGAGCCAGGGTATAAAGAGAGGTACTACATGGAGAAATTCAACTTGTCATCCCCTGAGAAAGTAGATGAAGTCAAAAGTGATGTTGTAAGCTCATTACTTCTTTTGTTTATGAAAATTTTGATCCAATGGTGCTAGTGATGTTGGTAATTGTTTTCCCTATGTAAACTGCTCTAGATTGTGTAGTTTTCTGCTCTGGCCGTTTTAATGTGGTCCTGTGGCATACATGTGAACAAATGTTTTTGTTATTTAAAACAGATTGCCTCACTTCTCATTGTTTTTAAATTTCAAGTTGTTGCACTCCTTTTGCTGAAGAGACCATGAAACGATGAACTACTCCTTCCTTTGCAGATTCATGCAAGAGATTCGGAAATGTATGACATATGACTTTAGGCTGCCAAGTTTTTAGATCAATTACTAATTTCCTAGAAAGTAATTTTTGCTAGTAGAGGCATTTATGGATCTTCTAAAATCTTGTAAGTATTACAAAATGTTGCAGTGCCTGACCGCTGGCTAGTCTATGTTATCATGGATGGAAATGAATGCTAGAACTTTTTAAGACATTTTGTTGAGATGTGAGGTAACATCAAAGCCAAGGCAGTGCTTTCAATGATTTCTTATTGGTCCTTTGGTTTCTTCTTGGATGATTGGACAAGATATCACAATGCAAGACTTCACAAGCAGTTCGAATTGTAATTTTTTTTTTACTGATGAAAAGCCAGTTTTCCAATAAAGAAATCTTCTTACTGTGTCAATTTGACCAGCAGTGTGTTGTTGATAAATTATCTAACTACCACTAGCCAATCACATGTCATGGTACCTGGCTTAACATCTCCGTTAAGCTTAGGGTATGCATCTCTTTTTTTTTTTTTTTTCTTCTTGGGTTTGATTTATGGCGTGTTAGTTGGAATAGTAACTCAAGGCGCAGCTAGGAATTTCTGTGGAATCTTATGGAAAAAAACTTGTAGGTTGGGAAGTGTGTGGATTGATGTAGAGTGTTTAGAATCATGTTTCCATTTTTATTTTTTTTTTCCAGTACGATTCCTCTGATCAAGATTCATGCATACATCTATTATAGTTGGAGCATAGCTGTATGTCAGTCATCAATTTCTGACTTAAAATGAATTCTTGCAGGTCTTAAAGTATGTCGAGGGTCTTTGTTGGGTAATGCGATATTACTTCAAAGGTGTCTGCTCCTGGCTGTGGTGGGTATGACCTCAGGGTCAGAGAGGATTTAGTTTTCATTAGACAATAGACACTAGTATGCCTCAATTCCTTCTAAAATTTTGTGGTTCATTTCCCAAATGACTTTCTTTGGCTATAACATCGGATCCAACAATGAGATAATGTGCTGTAATAAAACTATATTCAAAGTTCAAACTATATAATGTTATTGCCTATTAATCTTTACCATGATGCTGGCCAACAATTTTTTTTCTGGATCCATCAAGAGAATTTGCATTGAAATGAACCTAGAAGTTTTTTTGTGGATGCAAGGGAATTGAAATGGGAAGAAATGAAGAATATGAGTTTGACATTAATAATTAATATTGATCTGTTTTCAATTACAATTACAATATAAATTTTTACATTGTAAAAGATCCATGGATGTAATTGGGTAAGGGGGGTTGATAATGTATGACAAGAAAAAAAACATCACATGGTTAGTGATTTACAGCGGATCAAACTGCAATTGACAAGAGCTTGGAAAGTTGTTCTACAGTCTAGTGTTTCTATAGGGGACCAATCTTCATAAAAATCAGGACCTGATCTTCACAATTCTTTGCTTTTTTTGTGCCTATCTGGTACCAACCTGCCATCAGCTTCCTATTTACTGGTGGAATATGTACATTATGATTAAATGACACTAAAACTTACATCATATATCCTTCTTTTTTTTTTTTCAGGTTTTACCCATACCATTATGCTCCTTTTGCTTCTGATCTTAAAGATTTGGTGGATCTGGAAATCACATTATTTTTGGGAGAGCCGTTTAAGCCCTTTGATCAGCTCATGGGAACTCTTCCAGCTGCCAGGTGGGTGTGTCATTACAAAAACAGGAATAAACTTTTCATTGTATTGCAATTTGATTACTGCAACATTTTTTTTTTTAATTCCTTGTAATAATAAATCCTTATATTGTTGCAGTTCAAATGCCCTACCAGAACATTACAGGACACTGATGACCGATCCATCATCACCAATAAGTTCTTTTTACCCTGCCGGTAGACTTTGTTCGAATGAATGCCATAAACTAGCTAGTCTAGCGTAAGGTTCTATATTGCAAACTAATCTATGTGATTTTTTAACAGATGTGGAGCTTGACATGAATGGTAAACGTTTTGCATGGCAGGTAGTGTCTTCTCCATTCTTTTGGATATATCATCATTTTTGGGTGTTTTTCTCTTGTTAACAAATGACAATTGTTGTTTGCGTGGAACCCAGGCAGTTGTGAAATTGCCATTCATTAATGAGAGGAAACTGGTTGCTGAAACAAAGAAGCTTGAGGAAGCTTTAACGGTGTGAATCTCCTTAAATTTCTCTTTAACTTCTGGACTATTTGTTTGCTTTATTTAATTTATTTTCTGGAAAAGAAAGCTAGTCCATTGAAAGATTTGGGTATTCTCTCTTAATCACCGAAATGAATGTAGACTGCCTATTTATGATTTCAGGAAGAGAGATGGTCCTCATTTTACTGTTTCTCATTGATGCTTTGTTGGTGAAACTTCTGGTGTTCTATCTAATAATGGGATCACACTTTTCATAGAAGGGGTGGGCATGCTTCACATTCAACCACGTGTTGTAAGCAGCACTTTTGTTGGTGCTTTGTCACATTGGAAGAGTTGAGCAATTTGAGAATTGAGACAATTCAGCAGAAGTAGTTTGCAATTTGGCCAAGTTTGATTATTGATGGCTTTAGATAGGCGTTAGAATTCCTGTGAAGGACTAGTTATGAAATTGAGAGAGTTTCTTTCAAACTTTTTGGCTAGTTAGTAGTTTGTGACTTTTTGATTTGCTTCTTGTACTAGATTGATAATCCTTTCACTGTTTTTGTAGGTTTTCAACCTCTGTTTCATTTTATAGGTTCTCCTATATTGTTCAGTTGGGTTGTGATGAGAAATAAGCTCTAGTGAATTGATTTTTTTTGTCAAAATTTATTACTCGTCTCAAGTTGTCTTCTTTCAGCACATGTTTTGCTCAACTTTCTTATATTCATCCTTTTAGATCCTATAATGACCAGCATTTGGTTCATACAGGATGAAGAAAGAATGCGGAACAGTGTGATGTTTGATTTGCTATATGTTCATATGAATCATCCCCTGGCTGAACAAATTTGGTGGTACTATCAAGTGAGCCCTCAACTTTCCACAGATAAGAGAGTACGTTGTGTCATTGATGCCACTGCCAGGTTGGTTCAACAATAAACAATTATGCTGTGAATGTAGCACTTCATGTTCATGTACATATGTTTTTTTTTTGGTCAATACATCGTGTACATATGTTGATGTTGACTTCTGTTCAATGTTGCAGCGGTGGAATGAACGGCTATCTATGGTTGTGTGGGAGGAATGGCACCTGGAGAGGGTTTCCTTCCCCTGTCAAAGGATTGAAAAACATCGAGAACAATTTAGTCTTGTATCTCTCTCTCTCTGCACACGTGCACACACACACCCACACCTATCTATCTCTGTGTAACCTATCTCATTAGAATTATGCTAAGTACGTATTTTTGCAGGAATATCACTTATCTGTATCCTTCTGTACACCAACACATCCTGGAACCTCCCAAAGGTGTCATTATGCCCAGAAAGGTAAATGAACCAACTGGTATACTAGTGTCACTTGGAGGGCAAATCTGTTGCTTATGCAGTTGTTCAATGAAACAACAACAAAGCCTCAATCCCAAAATTAGTTGGGGTCAGCTAAATGGATCAAACCTTCCATTGCGCTAGATTTAGCGCACTTGATGACGTGCTTTCCAAATCTTTTAAATCTTCCTAATCAATGCGTCCCATGCTAGCTTCGGTCTACACATTTAACGTTGAATAGTTATTCAATGAAGAATTAAAATGAATAGGAAAATTCTATTTGCATTTTTGAAGAGTGCATTTTGTCTTCCTATCAGCTTAAATGCAAATTTTCTGGCCCATCTGGCCCATCTGTTCTATGGTGGCATGGCTGAAATGCTTGATTTTTCTTTGGATACAATTACAGGTAGTGAGACCTACAGATGTAAAGCCTTTCCCTATTTTGTGGCATGAAGACAACAGCAGCCGGCGCCATCAATATAGAGAGAGGTGAACATAGCCACACTGATTTAAATTTATGATATGATAAATTTATCAGATTCATGCTAGGAAAACCTAAGGCTGTTTTCAGTTTGTTTCAGTTTTAGTAGAATGAAATTGTACTCCTTAAAAAAATTAAAAAGAAAGTTGTTTTTGAGGTTTTTCCTGTTCTAGCTGTTTTCCCCTAAAAGTTAGGAAATTCAACTGGCGTTCTTGAAATTTTGAACTGCATCCCACTTTACTCTTCTGGGCATGTTGAAAACGGACCAGGCACCAAAAATGCGGTTTGAAGTATCTGTTGGTTACTTCACTTCTCCCAATAAATGAAACTTCTATTCGTCCCTGAAGTTTTAGCTCTTGTAGAATATAAACTTTCATTTCTGTGTGGTAGGATATTGGTGAACAATTACTAATTTTGTAGGCACTATTGCCAAAGCATCTGTAGTGAGATGGACGAGGTGTCAGTTGCCAAAGGCAACGTTGGTGGTTTGGCTCTAGTTGGAATCAATGGTGTCCATCTTTCTCTAGATGCGGGCCCGTGCCCTTGTTACTACGCTAGAGTTTCATGACTTGTCATTGATCGATTTCACTTATCTAGATGCGGCAACGTTGGTGGTTTTGGCACGAGATTTCACTTACTTTTTCTTCCAAACATTGACCCATTGAATTCACTATAATCATTGTTTGGCGTGTGCAAATTAAGATTCTTTTTTTTTTAGCATATTAAGATTCTTTTTTGACTTTAGTGGGAGTCGAGTTGAACCCACGACCTCCCTAGACCTTGTTTTTTGGCATGCAGTGCCTCATTCATCTCATCAAAGATGCTTTGGCGGGCAAATTGAGGATTATATAGTTAGTTACTTTGTAACAAAGAAAATTCTGACATTTTTGAAATTTCTTTGCAGGCCACAGGTACCCCAGGCCATATACGGTGCTCATTTGGGAGAAGCGGCTCATCGACTACTCAAGAACACTCTCAATATCAAACCCAACAACTCTGGGTTTTTTGACCAGGGACCGAGCCGCAATTTCCTTAGCAACCACACTCCGAGCCGTCAGAGACCAGCAGGACCTTCAGGATATGAAAGAGGGTATCTGCAGAACTCCAATTATCAATACGAGCATCAAAATAATTATGCCAGACCTGCCATGAATAACTCAAGATCGGCGCCTTCTTTCAACGAGTGGCAAGGGAATAATCCGAACTATAGACCACCACAGGATCCATCTTTCTATCATGAGCGGTACGACGTCCAGATGGAAATGTCTTCTTTGACAGTTCAAGAAGGACCGCTCAACTCGCCACATTCTAGGACGCTGCAGTGGGTTCCAAATAATGTCAGACCGTCGTCAACAGTGTACCAACAACAGCCACAGCGGCAACCTGTCCAGAATATAAGTCAGTTGCCGAGGCCACCCATCAACTGGATCGATAAATTAGTCAATGGAAAAGTTGAACCGTATGCTCGACAAGACGAAAGTGGCTTGCCTGGTCGACCAACTATGAATCAGGCTCAACAGGTTTATCAAATTAGAAGGCAAGGACAGCAGGAACCCCGTAACTATTTATGGGATCTGTAACCTTTTCTTCTGCTATTGTTTCTTCTTCTTCCTTATTCCTACTGCTATTGTTTCTTCTTACCAATTTCAAGTTTTTAAGTTTGACGTGGCGAAGGGTGCGTTGATGGTGCTTTTTGTTGCTTTATTATTTATGACATATATGGAACATGCAACATGCAACTCTTAACAATTTATTTGAGAGAGATCTAAGGACATAAACCAAGTGTTGATTATATAGAAGCGTTTGGTAACATTTTTCTCAATAGAATCAGTGATTCTTTTTTCTTTTTCTTTTTTTTTTTTGACTTCAACGCTAGTCAAACCCACGACATCTCCAAACCTTGCTTTTTGGCAAGTGATGTGTTACCCATCCCACCTGGTTTGGCCAATTAATACCAATACAGAAAATAACCAGTGAAGTTAAAAGAGTTCAGCAGGGAAACATGTATAATCGAATCATCAATACAAATGATTCTGTGACATGCTTTTGAAACAACTTTGCTAGTAAAGAATGAATTTAAATTTTGCATAGAACTTGAGATGGCTGCAGCATAAATGGAATATTGAAGGTCGAAACCTCGAAACGCATTATAGAAAGGCTTCTGCATTGTTCAAGTCTTCCA
The DNA here is from genome assembly GCA_039657345.1 of Stephania japonica. Lineage (NCBI taxonomy): Eukaryota > Viridiplantae > Streptophyta > Magnoliopsida > Ranunculales > Menispermaceae > Stephania > Stephania japonica. Next base: position 67,243,152 of record CM077557.1, on the reverse strand, counting down.
AAATGCTGGATTTCACATCTTGAGGAAGTTCTGCTGATGGACCTGCTTTTGAGTAGAAGCTAGCAAGCGATCTGATCGCTTTCTCCAACGCAATGTAGGACTCCTGAAATCATGAAATTGGTAGTGAAGAAATCTTATCGGTAAATAAGAATAAGAGATAGCAACCACTTGAAAACAGTAACAAGAGCACTGATCATTCAATTTTGAAATGCATACCAAGAACAGCAATTTCAAAAGGCATTCAACAATAGAACATTTCAGTATCAACATATAAGCTGGTTTACATATCTAAAGAAGCAACATTAAGGACTCAAAACAACTTCTTGTTTACATAGCTTGTTTAATATCACTGCCGACGTCAAGGAGACCGCACTTAAGAAGTTATCATCCACTCTGTGGACATATATCATCAACCAGAAAACATACCAAAACTACTGGTACTGATGACAAACATGTCCTTCTAAATCAAGATAAGGTTCAGCAAATACTAACCCAATCACGGACTTTAACTTGGCCAATTGTACTTATAAGTAGTGTAGTGAGATAAACAAAAAAGGAACATTTTTAAGAGTTCATTTTGATTTGTGAAAGTAATATCACAAATCAGCATACTATAAAGTAAAACTTCATACATTTTTTTTTTCCAAAAAAAGTAAGATCGATCAGTGGACATCTAAAACACCTGACACACATGCATATAAGCTGAAAACGCATTCCCAGTCGTTTACTCCCCATAACTTTGCTTTGCATAAGCATTTGAATAGTTTGATCCAATTGAAAGCTAATAACAAACCATGTACTCGATCCTTTTGGGCGAGAAATTTCTACGACAAGGATACTGATCGGATAGTTTTTATTTATTAAAAATACTTGTTTCAATGTGAAATTGTTTTCAGTGAAATTGTTTCTCAGGCCCTCAGCATCTTAATTACTACTTCCATGTTCTGAATATAGATCAAGTTCCATTCATAAGTTCGTTCAAGCTTAAATTCAATGTTATCAACACGTTGCCATCATCAATCCATAAAGAAAAGAGCAGACTGCAGAAATACAATTATACAAGACATCAGAACACCTTCAGATTTGTAAAAGCCAATTTAGCTAGATCCATACCTCTCCAACAACCGTTTTTTGGCCCCTCCAACCATTTAGATATTCACGAATTGATTCCTTTGCTGCATCCGCATTCCTTCTAAATTTTGAAATATCCTTTGTATCTTCTTTTAATGACTCGCGTAGAGTCTTCACAACCTCCCTCGCAGATTTCAAGTACGCCTTCGGCAACACCTTTCCTGAACTTGTTTTTTCATTTGGATCTAACAGCGATGTAATCGCCCCTAAGACCCCTTTGTCACCTTCATCGTCCTCTTTTTTTACATCCTCTGCCCTAACCATTAACGGTGCCAAACCATAAGTAAGAGTAAAAAAGGCAACCAATGAGGCTCCATTGCAAAGAATAGCATGTCTTCTTCCATATGAAGTTCCATGGCAAGACACTAATAAAGCAGGTCTTGATTGTTGTTCATCTGCTCTGTTGCAAGATAAGGAAAATTATTAAGTTTGCTCATTATTACATCAACTAAAATAAATCAAGCGCAATGAAAGCGTTCAATCCATGTACCCTAATTCGGGATTGGGGGATCAAATTAATTATAGGAACAGGAGTTTCATTAGCCGATATATCAACTAGACGGGTGACGGGTAATTAAGCTTACAGCTAAGTATTAAACAAGATCATATTATAGGCAAATCATCATAGACTAAAAATACGCCACTCGATTTCGAACTTTCAATGCACAATATCGACCAATGAGCAATACCTAAATTTACTTCCTCCTATTTCTTTGAAATGTTGTATTAAAAGACCAATTCTTTGATATGCAAAACTATATATTATGAATGACCCTTTATTTCTTTTGGGGTCATGAATTGAATTCAACCAAATACATGAATAAAAGCAGTGGTGACTTACACTTGGGGAGTGCTTTGAAACCCTTTTCAAGGGATTGCAGAGAAGTGTTCACTGTCAAAGAAAAAGCCATTCTTGTTGATGAAACTCAGCTAAATGAAGATACCCTCTTAGTGCATAACACAGTAGCCTGTACAAAATCACAGTTCAGTATGTCAAAACAAACAAATTCTGCTTTGTTTGTGTAATTTCTTTTGAATTGCATTGGTAATTGTGGAAAGCAAGAATTGATGAGAGAAGTGAAAACAGAAGATGTGATGTGGAGAGAGTTCACCTTGACTGTGCTCCAGCCTCCAGTGTTTGTGAGGTTCTGCTTTGTTGCATTGATTGATAATTTGTGCTAGTACTAGAGAAGACTAGTTGAAGACAATTACATATCTCGAGGCAATCGAAGAATAAACGGTCAATAGAGTACCACATGACAATGAAGGATTCAAATGACCGTCTTGCCCTGAAACATAACCAACCAACTACAATTTGTTTTGGGTTTATTTTGGCTTAATGATAAAAAATATCTTAACTTTTACAAGTTATATCAATTATATCTTAACCTTTAAAATTTGTCACTTATATCATAACCTTTGAAATTTAGTATCGATTTTATCCTCAACTAATTTAGACCCATTTTTTTCCCACACGTCATTTTTTTTCTTATTATACCATTTAAAGATTTATTCATACATATACATTAAAGCTTAATATTCTTTTCTTTTTATGTATTCATGTATATAATACACATATAGTAGTGTGTGTACATATACTACTCAATCATATACATATAATCTAAGTACATACTTTCTATTCAAGTACATAATTCTTTTGTTAAATTAAACAACTATGGGTATCTTTTAATAAATTTATATTTTATTTTTATATGTATATACACATAATTTCCAATTATTTTTTATGAATAACTAAAAAAAAATTAATTAAGGTATTAACGTATCATTGATTTATAAAAAAAATTGTGAGTTCTCGTACATTAATTCAAATACGAGACTTACAAAATTTTAATGTGTAAATTGATCAGTATGGATGATCATGAAAAAAAAAGTTAGAAGACTGTTAATTTCAAAGAAACAGTGCCCAAAATTAGTTGAGGATAGAATTGATACTAAAATGAAAAGGTTATGATAGAATTGATAATTTTTAAAGGTTATGATATAATTGATACAACTTGTAAAGGTTATAATATTTTTGATTATTTGGCCGTTTATTTTTATCTTTATTTTCTTTTTTATTTTTAAAAGTAGTCTCTAAACAACTACTAGTTCAAAAACCAATCGGAGTAGACCTAAAAATATTGAGATTGTGGATTCACACTCTTCCTCAAACAATTAGAAAGATTTTATTAACTTTTACTGTGTTTAAAAACTTGTTACTTTTGAGACAATTGTTGTTAGAAAATAATCTTAAAAGATTTCAATTTAAGTCGCGTAGTTGTGGTATGAATTACAACGATTTGACAAACCAATCATTAAAATCATCACTATTTTATAAAACTACTCAATCAATATGTACCAATCAAACAACATAAGACTGCAATGCAATGTCACAAAAAAACAAAAAAAAAAAAAAAGCTAAAGAAGCGAGGACAGTTTGGTCTTTTCACTGCTTCATCTGCCACATTACACCTCGAGATCTCGCGTACCAAATCTCTATACTAGCACACGATTTTTAGGGTTTCACTCTCGCTCACCATATAAAGCCATCACCGAAGAAGTCACGTCCGAGCGAGCGCACACTCGAGAGAGAGCTTGGAGAGCAAACGAAACCCTAGCCATGGTGAGGGAGATCTGAATCTCTACCAACACTGTTTGCGATCTCTGTTGTTGTTCTTTAATCGCACTAACGTCTTGATCTGTGTTGTGTTGCAGTCTCTGGTCGCGAACGAGGATTTCCAGCACATTCTTCGTGTTCTGAACACGAACGTCGATGGAAAGCAGAAGATCATGTTCGCTCTCACCTCGATCAAAGGTATCGGGCGCCGCTTGGCCAACATTGTGTGCAAGAAGGCCGATGTCGACATGAACAAGAGGTTCGCTCGGTTTGCGACTCTGCTGCTAAGTTTCTTTTGGTTTTGGAAGTCTTGATGTGATGATGTGTGGTGATTTGATCTAGTGTTTGAATGCTTAGAACTTGTTATTGTGATGCAGTTGATCAATATTTGGTTTTAGTTTTTGTTTATATAAAATGGTAAATCTTCATCAATTTTGAACTATATGCGTTGTTAACTGTGTGATATGGAGGGATTTTTTCGGTTTGTTTTGTGGAAAAATGTTCATGTCGCGGTGTTCGGCTTCTGTGGAGATATATTTGTAGTTTATTATCTCTATGAGGTAGATCGATAAATTTAGGGGAATGGCAGTTTCTTGGGAAGGACTAGGTAGAACATTTTCTTTGGATATGGAATTGTATAAAATTGCCACCAGCAAAATGAAACAAACTAATCTCATTTAGTGGCATTATGATCTATCATAATAATTATTATATTTTTAATAAACATAAGAGTACCCAACTTTTAGTAAATTGAATGTTCTGCCAACTTTTTTTTGGAAACCAACTTATACATTATCATAGTTGAAGTGTACATTAAGCTATGTGAGAATACATTTCATGTGAAGTTACTCAACTGAACAAAAAAAGGCCTTAGGCACTATTTGGTTGGGTGAGGCTTGATGTGATCCATTTGGACAACTTAGTTTCTTAGGAAGTGTACTTATTAGGAAGTTGATATTTATGTGTTTGGTTGAGCTTTCTATTTTCGTTTGACTAAGTAGGGTATTTAAATTTGTCTATAGTAATAAATTGTTGTAATTGACCAGCTCTTAAGTTAATTCATTTTGAGATATTTTTGTCCGAAAAAGTAATTTTCATAAGGAAGACACTTCTCTTGGGGGAAAGATGATACCTCTTGTTTTTTGAGAATGCGAGTCAAAATTGTCAACCAAATAAGGGAATTTGCTTGCTTCTCGAGAAGGCCACTTATTCCCTCCTACATGCCCCTACCAAGCATTAGAGGGAAGTGCACTTTGTGGGAAGTTGACAACTTTTCTTGTTTGGTTTGCAATTTTGGCCCACTTTTCGAGAAGTTGGAGTTGGTTACTTCCTTCCTAGAGGAGAAATGTACTTCCTTTGAAGAAATTAAGGAAGTGTATTTCTTTTGGGAATTACATTTTTTTAAAAAAATATCTTTGGATGGAATTAACTTAATTTTTTTCAATGGTGTTTTAGTCAATTACAATGATTTATTTTGTATTTTTTAAATATCCAACTTAAGAAGTTAAATGCTCAACAGAACACTGTAATTTCAACTTTCTGAGAAGTATACTTCGTAAGAGGTCAACTTCTAGTTAAGTTTCTTATATGAACCAAATGGGCCTTTGTTATGAAGTCAACTTCGTCAGAAGTCAATTTCTAGTTCATCTGAGAAGTAAATTATTTGAGGAGTTGGTATAATGTATGTGTTTTGCTGAAAATTCAATTTTTTGACAAGTTTGAAGTTTTTTAGTAAAACAAGTTATTATGGTTGGCCATGATACTTCTGATTTTTTAAGTGAGAAAGGTGAAAGTGTTGGTCATGGATTTTGTTCTAAATTTATTTTCCTCCAAAGTGGAATGCCCATCTAGAGGAGAAGTTGGCAGCATCCAATTTATGGGAATTGCTATTAAAATGCAAACCAAACATGTGAAATGGGTAACTTATTGGAATTGCTCTCTCCCCTCCAATTTACCCTAACCAAACAAGTCATTAGTTCTTCAACCAACCTTTATTCTATCTGTCATGGTTTTCCAAATGTCCCTGAATTAATTAGGTTATTGTAAAAGCACTGAATCAGGGATTAGATATAAATGAATTTTCACAAGTCTTCCATGAAAGTTATTGCGAAATGATAAGATTTTGAAGCTTTTGTACTTGTAAGAATATATTGTTATGATTGACTAGTTCTTTAAGTTAAATCATTTGGAGATATTTTTGTCCAAAAAAAGTAATTTCTATAAGGAAGTGCACTTTCTTGGTCCCTACAAGGAAGTGCACTTCCCCTCTAGGGTGAAAGTTGACACCTTTCACTTCTAAGAATGTGAGGCAAAATTGTCAATCAAATAAAGAGAATTTATTTACTTCTCATGAAGGCCACTTCTTCCCTTCCACTTGTCAATGACCAAACATAGGAGGAAGTGCACTTTTTGAGAAGTGGACAACTTTCTTTGTTTGGTTTGCAATTTTGTTCTACTTCTCGGGAAGTTGAAGTTGATAACTTTCTCTTTAGAGGGGAAGTGCACTTCCTTGGAAGAATCAAGGAAGTGCACTTCTTTAGGGAATTGTGTTTTTTTGGACAAAAATATCTCTGGATGGAATTAACTTGGAAGTCTTTTAAAGGGTGATATAGGCAATTATAACAACTTATAATAGTTTTTAGTGCCCAACTTCTCGAAATATAGAACGTTCAATCAAATATCACAATATTAACTTCTTGATAAGTGTACTTCTCTAGTATCAAATGCTTGTGAAGTCGTTCAAATGAACTTAAGACATTGTCTTTTTCATTTGAGAAGCTGATGATGCATGTGTTTGCTTGAAAATTCAATATTTTGATGAGTTTGAAAATTTAAAGTAGAACAAGTTATTATGGTCGACACGATGCTTATTATGATTTTTTAAGTGAGAAAGATTGAAGTGTTGGCTCATGGGTATTTTGTTTAGAAATTTCTTTCCTCCAATCGAAGTAGTATTCTCATCTAGAGAAGTTGACAACTTCCAATTTCTTGGAAATTACTTAAAAATGTAAACAAATCATGGGAAGTGATTTAACTTATTGGGGGTCTTCCCCTTCAATTTACCTAAACAAACAAGTCATTAGTTCTTGACTCAACCTCTATTCTAGTTGCATTTGTATTTGGGTTGGAAGGTTTTTGGTTGAGATTTTTAACTAACTCTATACCAGGTTTATGAGAGGTAATTTGTCCATGATGAGATCTTATGTCTTGTAATTATAGTTTGATATGGTTTCAGATGACACCTAGCACCCTTGGGAACTTATTTTTCGTCATTAGGCGTTTTAGTGGCTAGGTTGTCTTGGCTTTAGACACCTACTTAAGAAACAATTGTAATAGATTGCCGACCAAACTTACATGTTATTGTAGCTTAATTTCGAAAAAATATTTTTTTGAAAATATTTTTTATTTATTTATTTTTGAAAATGTTTTTTATTTCAAAATGTGTGGAAAAGTGTGGAGTTGAAAATATAGTGGTGAGAAAGTATGTCTCTTATTGTCGAGGGGTCTCTAAATAAATTAAAATATTTCTTATGGAGGTCTAAGTAAATATTTTGTCACCCGCCTAGGCGATGCCTCAACTAGGTGGGGCTATACTTCCTAACACCGCCTTATGTATTGAAAACATTGGTTTTAAATTTTTAATGTAGTTAAGACATAAGAGACTATATAAGCATTTTATATAATTTCAATTATGATCTTATGTGTATGTTGCATTTTTGCTGTTCTTATTAGCTATTCCAAACTTCCAGTTTATTTAGAAATGTCGTGGAGAAGTAGCAATCTTGCATTGAGTACGGTCTAGGTGATGACTAGAAAATGCTCTCTGACCATATGGGTGATTCATAGAACACTTCTTGATTACATTTTTATGAATACAAAATTAAGTTTCTGAGCCTATTGTGTAGAATGCAACGACAGATTGCTTCATTAATTTTGTTTTGTTACTTGATCAAGTCCAACCTTGGAAGCCAAGTAGGAGTATAAAATTATCGATAATTTCTTTTGGAAAAAAAAAAAAAAAAGCTCATCTAGAACCTGTGTTTGCAATTATGTTTTTGGAAAAAACTATTTTGCTAGGGTTTCAACCTTAAATCAGCTTGAGTGGAAGCATTTGTTCCATATAGTCGACCCCAACTAATTTGAATTGATGCTTGTTCTTGTATTTTGCTTTGGAGATAGTTTTCAGTACTTTCTTATTTTATTTTTGAATCCTATAAAAATTTAATTTTGGATGAATGATGAATCTTTAGGATTATCTTTTACGGCATAAGATTCACAAGTCACAACCTTTTTTTGCCTTTGGTTTTATGCAAGTTTTTACACCAAGTTATGCATGATAAAGTGAATTTTCATTGTATTGTTGGTTTGGAAAATTGACATTTCATTGTTCTCATAAGTTCTCTATATGTTGTCATTGTCCAAATCCGGAGAAGATAGTCATCTCAACACGAAAATGTGAAATCATATGCGTGTGCATAACAATGGCTTTAGTGAAATATATATTGTGAAGGTCTAGAAGTGAAAATATAGCTCTTACACACAAGACAAAAAGAGAAGAGATGAAAATCAGTGTAAAATGGAAATAACTGGCTTATGCAGCTATGCCATTACATTTAGTAATTTACATTGTACTTTTATGGCCACTTCCTCTTTTCTTTTAAACAAACTCTGCTTTTCTATTATTGTTTTAATCCTGTTGACTCACATTCTTTACTTTAACTGTTAAGCTTGTTGTATTTACTACTTGTTCATATATATTTGGTACATGGATATACTAATAAGATGAGGTAGGGCATGTAAGTAAACATGTGAAATAGTAAAGGACAGCTTTTTCTCTTCTTTCATTCTGCTACTTTTGGCACCTGATACTAAATTTACTTATTTGTTGAGTCTGCCCTGGATGCTTAGGATCTTTATCTAAAGATCTCTTTACTGGCTTTGGAATGGTGCTTGTTGATTTTTCATTTGCATTTTCACTTTTTTTTAAACCAGCATTGGCAATATACATCCAGATTATTTTTCTTGTGATTGGGAACTTGGCTCGAGTTTTTGGTTACTTGATGTACTGGCGGGGTTGAAAATATTATTCATCGTGAACTGATGTTTCAATCTCCGGGTTATTGCAGAGCTGGTGAGCTCTCTGCTGCAGAGCTTGAGAACCTGATGGTGATTGTGGCAAATCCCCGCCAATTCAAAATCCCTGACTGGTTTTTGAACAGGAAGAAGGATTATAAGGATGGAAGATATTCTCAAGTTGTCTCCAATGCTCTGGACATGAAACTTAGAGATGATCTGGAGCGATTGAAGAAGATAAGGTTTGTTCTTCTGCTTTTCTGCCGGACTTGGAATTATGATATCTTTATTGTGTTGTATAGTTACGTTTCAACATGTTACCTTTTTATGTTTCAAAGAATAACATGAAACAAGTTGCTCACCAAAAGACCTCAGTTAATCCTCCCCTGAAATTTCTAGCGTCTCAATTCCCATGCCTGCCTATCACAACTTGCATCTTCGATTTTAATGGCCAGACTGGTTGCGTAAATAAAGCCGCATTAGAAAATTTTGTACTCATTGTTGCTGCTGTCTAAGTTTTGCCTGTGCTCTCTTGATTCGTATTATTGATTTGCATACTGAAATGAGTGGGGATTGAGTAATAAATCATTGTTCATGTCTTTGATCTTTCTCAAACTTTTCAATTCACCAGGAACCACCGTGGTCTTCGACACTACTGGGGCTTGAGGGTGCGTGGGCAGCACACCAAAACCACCGGCCGTAGAGGAAAGACTGTTGGTGTCTCGAAGAAGCGATAAGTTCATCATCATAATCCCATTCAGTGCCTTCTTTTCTTTGGATTTTTCGTTTGTTGGAGATTTTGCTTATTGTTACATGAGGGTAATACTTCTTAAAAACAAAGAGTTAGGGTAGCTGACTTCTTGTTGTTTGGAAAAAAATTTGATCCGTTAATATTTTGTCAACTAATGGTTGTTAAAGTGTGATACTTGTGTTTTGTCATTTTAAGTACCATATATGGTGGGTGCTCTCATCTTTATCTTTAGAGAATTACTTGTCGGGTATCTGAATAACTGGTTGAGATTTCTTTAGGGTTTTATTCATAGCTGTCATTGGTGATGATGTGACTCGCATCTGGCTACACATGCTGGCTAATTGGCAGTGAGCAGCATAGTTAATGTAGCATTAGATTATTTGTTTATGAATGGTATGGTGTAGGGGGACCCATTTTGAGTGTTCGTGAGCCTGAAATGGCGGTGTCATTGGACCGCTAGTGCTGCTACCAAACTGTATGGTTCTATGAAATTTTGATATTGGAGAATCTGCTGAGTTGCAAGCACATCGATTGAAGTAGAAGAAAATCTAGGCCACCACGTGTATAGGGTGGAGTGGTGAGCCGACAGTTGATGTGTCTACGAAAGTTTGGTAGATGATTGGTGGGTGGATGGTGGCAATAAGAGGGAAGACTTTTGATTTGTATTTGCTACAGATGCATGAGCAAGCTTAGTTTTAAAATTGTAATTTAAATATTAAGGTCAATATAGTGTAGTGAAAGAAAAAATTAAGCATAATAGAAATGCAAATTACCTACCCTGTCAATGAGTTTCTTTTGAACTAATGTTGCAAGTCTAGCTCTTAAGAGAGGGTATTGGGTGCTGTTTAGGTCATACCAAAACCTGTTGTAAGTTATTTAGCTCAGTTGAAAGTTGGGTGCGAATGTTATGATCAACGAAAACAATGTGAATCTAGTAAGATGTACAAGGCATTACAGGCTAAGCCAGGTTGGGGGGTCATCAATTGCTACTGTGTCGTATGCAAGTCATATTTAAAACGTTGTTTTCTAAATCAACTAGTTGTCGAGAGTCTTAAAATCCTTCGTTAGAAAACTTGATACAATAAAAAGAATTAGAAAAAAAAAAAAAAAGGAGTTTAACTTTTTCTTAGAATATAAGATAAGCTTAAGATAATTTGTGATGCCTTAAATGATTTAAAAGATTGTAAAACCACGCTATCAAGTGCTTTAAATTGAGTAACGTGAAAGTGTTTAATCTATGTTGTCATCTTAAACTAATTTGAGTATAGCCTCCAAGGTGTTTGGTGTAGTGGCAAAGGAGCATCAAACTTATTGAGACAATGGTCTTGTTCAATTCTTGATAGTTACATTAAATTTTCTTGTTATCTTTCTTTTAGTGAAGCAATAACATAAATGAGTGTAGCAGAAATGTTAGGTGGTAAAGCAACAATTACATAAAATGAGTGTAGCAAAAATGTTGATGCTTAGGTAGATGTGTGGTAAAATTCGTAAAGATAGAATAAAAAATATAGAAACTCAAAGACAAGTAAGAGTAGTATCAATTAACACAAATTAGGGAAGGGTGGTTGCGGTGGTTTGGGCACTTGCAAAGATTGCCTACAAATGGTCCCATTAGAAAACTTATGTCAATAGAAACTAAAGAAATCCAACGAGGTAGAGGTAGACCGAAGTTAACTTGTAACAAATTAATTATGAGGGATTTGAATGATTTGAAATGTTCATCATCAATTACACTAAATCGAGCACAATTAAAGAGTTTGATCCATGTATTTGACCTCAATTAATTTGGAATTGAGGTTGTGTTGTTGTTGTTGCTGCTATTTTTTGGTCTATGGAGTTGGAATGCTTGACGAGCCTTGTGAAATCAGTCAAATGTGGTACCCAAGGTTCTCTAAAATATATATATATATATATATATATATATATATATTAAAATGAAAAAAAAAGAAAACAAATCTTGAGCTATGTATAAAATAATAATAATAAACAACATAGGAAAATGAAGGTATTGGCATACCTAATGTACATACCCTAGCATTCTTAAAGCCCTTAGGGTTAGTGTTATTTGCAAACGATCATGACTATATGTTTCTGAGAAAAAAAATGATGACTATATATGTTAAAAAATTACTCTTATCATTATTTTGTAAGATTGCCACATGTAGCAATCAATACACTTCATGACTTGTGCTAGATTTCTAGTTTTCCTGCTCAAATAAATAAAAATGGTCAACCACGAGAACATTTTTATATTTATTTTATTTTATTTTCTTGACTTCAGTTGGAGTCGAACAATGCCTTCCGAGGACTTGTCTTTTTGGCAAATGATATTTTTACCATCTCATCAGAGTTGCTTTGACAAACACTAAAACATTGTTAAAATATGATATTTTGCTATTGAATTAATCATAGAATAACTACTTCTTACTTTTTAAATTACAATTGAGTTTTTAGGTTTTTTTTTTTTTTTTTTTTTTTTTTTTTTTTTTTTTTTTTTTTTTTGGGTATAAGAATTTTTAGTGTACTTGAGAAATTACGTTTTGGTTCTCCAGAATATCCACTTTTATTGTATATGTAGTTATATATATATATATATACACTATATATAAAATAAATAAATTTCTTCTGTGTACTCATATCAGGATAGCTTGATAATTGAGAGCCTACCTTATAATAAGATGCTAATGTGTCTTTTTTTTTCTTTTATTTATTTTTTTTTTTTTTTGACTTTAGTGGTAATCGAACCACGATCTTCCAAATTAAAGTCTTACATTTTTGGTAAGTGATATCTTTACCATCTCACCAAAGAGACTTTGACAAGATGGTAATATATTATGTATATAGTCTTCGGCTCTCCTTCCACGATAGAAATAGATCCCGACTAAGTGCACCCCAGTGTGTATTAAAAAAGGGCACATTGATTCTAATTGCATCCCAAATTTTAATTTTAATTTATAAGGGCACTCCACATTTTTACCAAAAAACTCCTTCATACCAACTGCAGCACCCAACTCCAAAAATCTTAGTCGAGACTTATTTTGGGTTCAACAATATATAGTCAAGACTTATCTTCTAAGTTCAGTGATGTCTAACCGAACCCCATTAGTGAAATTTTGTTGACAACTGTCGACTTAAAAGTTTGGCGGGTTCCGACCGACTCTCCAATTAAAGGTTCGGCAGGCTTTGACCAACTCTCGAACTAGACATTCGGTGAGCTCTGATCGATTCTTCAACTAGAAATTCGAATTTGCAGGCTTGGGCTACTCGATGATGTCCTACAAATCACAAGAATAGAGTATGTGGAAGGATGATGGTTAGATGCACAAAATGAGAGGAAATGGTCGTGGGGTGCACTAATCACAATGAGGAGCGTGAGAGTCATTTTGCAACATAATTGACTTTTTTTATGTTTGACTTTTTCGCTAGAGTGCCCTAAACATTGAGATACACTTAGCAGGGCTCTAAAAATATGAGAGTTGTATGTAATGGTATGTTATCAAAGAGAAAATGATTGACACATCGAATAATTTAGGAATTGTCATTTGTCACTAATTAAATGCTCATACTAAATATATATCTTTTTGGTATGATAGCAAATATTTAATTTGACAAAAAAAAAGCAATTTTTTTTTTTTATAATTTCAAATATTTTCTTTTGAATCGTGTTGTTGTTATAAAGAGTCTGAGATTATTGAACAGTCTATATAATGGTTAGTGTGATGCACCATGGAACCGTCAACTCGAGAAATTGAAAAAGAAAATAATGAACAAAAAAATAAAATATTTTTTATATATACATTGTATAACTTTTTATTTGCTATATCAACTCAAAGAATTTGAAAAAAGGAATATGCTAGGGGTAGTCACTTTGATATCGAGGTGTATCATATGCGTTTCAAATGGGTAACTCATATGAAAGGCATATGATACACCTCGAGATCTTGAGATCCGTACATATGTGTATCAGAGACGATTGCTAGGTCGCGGTGCCTGATGCCCATCCCAAATAAAATGGGATAGGTGGAGAGTAGAGCCCACAGGCACTCGAAGAGAAGAGGAGGGAAAAAAGAGACTCTCACGTGCGATCCTATGTAACGCATCATGTCATGTATAGCAAGTGTCGGCACCCAATCACGTGGGCCTGCACGAGCCGAACCACCATCGACCCACACAAGCATGACACGACTTCAAATCACGTGCTCTCCACGTGTTACCAACCGTAAACAACAACTGTTATAACTAACTTAATCTTAAACCAAAGAATGTTTTTGGACCGCATCCCCATAAAAACTACCAAAATTTTTTGTTCAGCGCACGTTAGCGCCTTGCTGTGCACGTTAGTTTCTTGATTTTTTTTTTTGTAGGAAGTTTCTTAATATTTCTATCAAGGAAACTTATCAATAGAAAACGCTTTTTCATCCACTTTCACATTCACTTAATTGGGACGATTAATTTCTACATTAATGTTTGTGTATAAAAATTGATGTGTATACAAAGGACTTTCAAATTCTATATGAAGTTAACGTATAAAAATAGCTATAAAAGATGTAGGAAGAGGCAACAACTCTTTTTTTTTTTTTTTTTCTCCCAAACCCTAAAAATTTTGTTCTTCATTGTCGTTTGTGATTTTTGTCCTTGAGTTACTGTCGATCATTCCATTCGATTAGTAGTGATTTCAATCAAATTCCTTTGCACTTTTGTTCAACTAATAAACTGTAAGTCTAGACATATTAGTCTAGACATATTTGTAGACATTGATTCATCATTGTTGCGTGCATCTTTATCAATAATGTTATGTGAATTGTGCGGTGCGCTTGATTGATATTGTCTTTGATTTTTCATTTTATAGTTAGTTTTTATTCCCTAGTTGAAAGTTTTGAATTTGTCTTCTTCTCGTTGAGAAGTTTTAGGTTTTTTTTTTTTTTTTTTTTTTTTTTTTTTTTTTTTTGTTAGAAAGTTTTAGTATTCGTTATGTAGTTTTTAGTGGTGTTTGTATATTGTAATTGTTAGAGTTGTAATCTAAATTACATTAGTGTTTGAGTTTAATTAGGATTATGAGTTATTAGTGTTTGAGTTTGATTAGGATTTCGAGTTAGAGTATGAGTCTATTTAGGGTCTCCTAGTTGGATTAGGAGTATGTTTATGTGAGTCTATAAATTAGAGTTGACCCCCGCATTGTAATTAACGAGTTTATTTGAGAGATTAATAAAGTGTTTGCTCCAGTTGCTCGCATTGAGACGGTCCGATTATTGATTGCCATTGCTGCCCAGCGAAGGTGGAAACTTCACCAGATGGATGTGAAATCAGCCTTTTTAAATGGCTACTTAGATGAAGTTGTTTATGTCAAGCGACCACCGGGATATGTTCAAGAGGCGGTGAAGAAAAAGTTTATAATTTGAATAAAGCACTTTATGGCCTAAAACAGAGCATCATGAGCTTGGAATAAAAGGATAGATGAATTCTTTCGGGGTTATGGACTCGAAAAGTGTGCATATGAACATGCTTTGTATGTGAAGATTGATGCTTCTACCGGTATTGTAATGATAGTTTGTCTTTATGTTGATGATTTAATTTTCACTTTGGAAATGATATCAACATGATCGAGACTTTAAGCGCTATGATGCGAGAGTTTGAGATGATGACAGACGTTGGTATAATGTCATACTTCCTAGGCATTGAGGTAAATCAGCGAGATGATGGCATTTTTATATGTCGAAACGATATGCAATTGAGATCTTGAAGAAATTTGAGATGTCTAGTTGTAATCTTGCTTCTACACCGTGGAGGTTGGTACCAAGTTGTCCAAAACAGACAAGATGCACCTGGTTGACTCGACATATTTCAAGCGAGATAGTTGGAAATTTGAGATACCCGACTTGCACTAGGCCTGGATATTCTTTATGGCGTTGGATTACTCGGTAGATACATGGAGCACCCTAGTCAATCTCATTTGGTTGCAAAGAAAGAGAATTGCGTTATATCCGAGGTACTACTGATCATAGGTTATTTTATTCCACTTCAATGGATAGTTCTTTGTTTGGCTATTCGACGGTGATTGGGAGGAGATCAGGATGATCGAAAAAGTACTTACGGCTATGCTTTTTATTATGGTTCTACTATATTTTCATGGTCTTGAAGAAGCGATCTGTCGTAGATTGCATTGTCTACCTGTGGTGAGGTCGAGTACATTGCAGCCGCCTCTAGTGCATGCCAGGCTATTTGGTTGCGAAAATTATTATCACAGATTCTTTTTCCGTGTAATGGCCCTACACCAATCTATGTTGATAATGTTTAGGCCATTGATTTAGCAAAAAACCGATTACACATGGTAGGAGTAAGCATATTGATATGCGATATCACTTTCTACGTGATCAGGTGAAGAATAAAGAGATAGAGCAGGCGGCATCTTGTAGATCGAGGATCAAGTTGCGAGACTTGTTTACCAAGGCATTCAAGATTGAGTCTTTCATGAAGTTTAAGGCTATGATTGGGGTTTGTCCAATCTGAATTATGGGGGATGATTTTTAATTTAGATAGGTAATTTAGATTATGGGGGGATGTTAGAGTTGTAATCTAAATTACATTAGTGTTTGAGTTTAATTAGGATTATGAGTTATTAGTGTTTGAGTTTGATTAGGATTTCGAGTTAGAGTATGAGTCTATTTAGGGTCTCCTAGTTGGATTAGGAGTATGTTTATGTGAGTCTATAAATTAGAGTTGACCCCCGCATTGTAATTAACGAGTTTATTTGAGAGATTAATAAAGTGTGTCATTGCGGTGTCTCTAAACCTAACAGTAATGAGTTTGAACGTTGTAGAGAGCAGTCTTTGATTGTCAAACTGTTTTAATTTCACAAATCACATTCACAACCAAATTAATGACAGTTTGTTCAAACAAATAGAATTTGCAAATTAATGTACTTGATTCTATGTCTAGTCTTATATTGAGCCATGAATGATTAATGAAATTTCGATTTTTCATTAAAAAAAAGAGTAAAATGTAGCTCAAAATACATAACTCGATAAAATACTAAACAATTATCAGTAAAATACTTTTGATAAAAATTTACTACAGTTGATAAAAAAATTTCAAATATTTTTAACATGAAACAAAGTAAAAAATGTTATTTTGCAAAAAAAAAGAGTATAAAACTCTGTCAAAAAATAATTTCGTGGCAACCATATTATCACGAGAGTCGATTATCGTTAACTGATATTTGAGATATGAGGGCATGAATATGCTCTTTAATTTTAGTTAAATTTTGATCTTTTTAATTGAATTGTCGACTAATTTTACCAGATAAAATTCAAAAGACTACAGTATTTGTGTGTTAAAATTTGCCACCGAAATTCCCAATCATTTTTCAAAGACAAAACCTTTACCCACCAGCGCAACCTAGTGAACTAGATGAGCACCTTAACGCATGCGCACCAGAAGCGCACGTTAGTTCCTTAGCATCCTCTCTCCTCTATCTGCCGCCACTTTTTCAGACCACGCCCACTAACTCCATCGCCATCGTACACGTGTCCAACTCTCACTCGTCTACGTACCCCCTCTTTACATTTCTCGTCTCTCTAGAAAAAACAACAACAACAACAAACAACACGTATATACACAACGTAATCTAAAAAGCTCATATCAACCGTCTATATTTGTAACATATTCGGAAATACGCATCTCGAGACAAATAACACGTTAGTCTGTGAGACGTTCAGGGTTGTGTCTAAGTTATATTGTCATTATATAATTTTCTACTCTCTTCGTCTCTCTATACAGTCTACAGAAGCTCGCTTTATCGCCCGCCCCACCTCACCCCACTTTCCCATCTCCCTCACTCTCTCTCTCTCTCTAGGGTTTCAATTTCTCACTCACACACTCTCTCTCTCTCTCTCGATCTCATCAGCAGCGATGGGGTCGGTCGCCATTACAGGCGAGGAGATGCTGCAGACGAGCTTCGATGACTTCCAGCGCCAGACCTCTCTCATGGCGAGCTGTACCCTCCTGTGGAAGGAGCTGTCGGACCACTTCACCTCTCTGGAGCAAGATCTGCGCAGGAAATCTGAAGCTCTCAAGGAGCAGATCCAGAGCCTGGACAGCAAGACTAAGGAGTCCCTGGACGTGCTCGAGAAGCGCGAAGAAACGATCGTAGGAAACGTGGAGCAGGCGATCGGAAAGGTGGAGCAGAGGAAGGAGGCTGCGCTGATCGCCTTAGGGCCAGAGAAAGAAGTAGAGAAAGAAGTGAATGAGGTAAACTATTAGAATATTAGTAATTTACTTTTAAGAATATTTAAGAATATTGAAAAATAAATTGCCAATATTCCAATATGCAGGACGTGGAGGAATCGAAGTTGAAGGGTTTTTGCACGAAGATGGATAGCTTGGGGTTTTGGGAGTTTGTGATCGGGAGGAAGAAGGAGATCGATGTGATGAGGGCTCAGATTCCTGTGGCGCTGGCCGACGCCGTCGATCCGCCAAAGTTCGTGCTGGAGGCAATTTCGGAGGTGTTTCCGGTGGACAAGAGAGAGGGCAAAAGCGAGAGGTCAAATGATTTGGGTTGGGCCTGTGTGTTGATCCTGGAATCGCTGATTCCTGTTGTGGCTGATCCGGTTTTCGGGAATTCGAGGCCGTTGGTGACGCCCAAGATGAAGAAGAGGGCCAAGGAGATTGCGGAGGTGTGGAAGGAGAGCTTGGATCAGCGCGGTGGGATTGAGAATGTGAAGACACCTGATGTGCACACTTTCCTGCAACATTTGCTCACTTTTGGGATTGTTTCTAAGGAGGATGCTGGGTTGTATAGGAAGCTCGTGGTGGGTTCTGCGTGGAGGAAGCAGATGCCCAAGCTCGCGGTTTCTCTCGGATTGGGAGACAACATGGAAGGTATGCGTATGCCTACTGTTATTTTAATTTTCTTAAAATTTCCTCTTTTCAATGTCGATTTTTGTTGACTCCCGTCTTGGGTTGCAAATGATTCATTACTTAGGTAAATGGGTAGGCAAGGATAAGTAGTTGTGATTGGAATCTTTTTTTTTTTTTTTTTTTTTTTCCATCTAATTTGATGTAATTCCAAGATTGATCCTTTTGTTAGTTCTTAGATTGGAAGAAAAAATGGTTCAAAACTTGAAATGAGCTGAGGAGAGTGTGTTTTGTGGAATCAAGTAGGTTGCTCGGAGTGAATTATAGTACAAGGAATCACTATCTCTGCTTTGTTGCTTACTCACTCATGTGCATATACCCCTCTAACAATGCTTACACAACACACACGGACACACAAACAAACAAAGACATGCACTAAATATGGTGGGAGGGGGCTTGGGATGGTTTTGGTCTTTATTGTGTTGAGCTTCACTTGACGGTCAGAAGGGCCGCTTTCTCGTGTTCTGAGCTTCTTTTTTTGTTTGTTCAGTTTGGTCACGACGAAGTCGTGCATTATTTCCACTTTTTAGTGGCTTTATTTGATTTTGATTCACCGTGAGGATCTTCCTATTTCTTAGTAGATATGGTGAGTGTCAGGTCTTTTATGTTTCCCTTTTCTTTGGTTGGCTGTTTTTCCCCTTTTAAATTGATAACCCTCTAGTAAGCTTTGCAATTTTTGTTATTAGTCTTGGATTAACTGTAATTCTGGACAACATTAAGTTTTGCAAGTAATGTACTCTACTTAATAGTCAGCTCTAGCTTATACATACTGTTAGTTCTGAAATTTTAGCTCGTAGTTTGCCACACCTATTAAATTACAGTACCGCGCTAGTTGTTTCTATTATGTCTTTTTTTTTTTTTTTATTTGTATTCTTAAATGTTATAAGCACCCTATTTGGTATGTTTGAGTCAGTGTGAGTGTGACCTATTAATTGTGTATTTCATTTTTCAAGTTAGTGGAACAATGTTTTCTTTGGGAGTTTGTGAACAAGCATGAAGGTAATTTTCCTTTTTCAATTTTTAGAATGTTTTCTTTTTGTAATTTCGTATTGAACTTTAGCTTATTGCGTACAGATCCATTTCTTTGGCTTGTATTCAGAAGGAACGTAGATAAGAATCATATTTGTATACAATTTATAAACAACTTAATCTGTTTGGCAAGTAAAATGTGATATTGTATTTTGATTGACATAAAGAACAAAAATGGGAGTGATGTCTCTCCAGGCGGTTAATTACTTTGCATTTTCTCTTACTTAGAGGTATGTTTTGTGTACACGTAAGTTGAAATATGGATGGAACTATTTAAGTTTTCCATTGAAAAGGTATTGAAAATATGGTGATTTCTTAAATATGATAACACTCGACCCTACCTGTATTGGTTGTTGGCCTAGAAGTTGATGTTTAAAGGGGAAGGCTCAGTTCTTAGATATTTGGGGCTTTTAGCAGGTGACGACATTGACTGGTTTTACCTCATAATGTGGGTAGATTTGTATTTGATGGATGGACTAGTTTGGCTTATGGTTTATGGTTTGTGGTGTTTATTCCTTGCAGACATGATTCAGGAATTGATAGACAAGGGCCAGCAGGTTGATGCTGTACACTTTACTCATGAAGTGGGTCTTGTAGGCAAGTTCCCACCAGTTCCCTTGCTGAAAGCTTATCTGAGGGAGTCGAAGAAGGTTGCAAGTTCCATATTGGAGGACAAGAACAATTCTGGTCGAGCTGGTGTAAGTATTGCTTCTTACTTTCCCTAATTTTTTGTACTTCTTTTCCTATCATAAGCAAGTTGAGTTTCTGTTAAGCCTTTTTTTAAATGCTCATGAGTCGTATTCAAATTAGATAAACGTTGTGAGTGTACTAACTTTGACTGGAATGAGAGAAAGTGTTGGTAACAGGTTTGTTCCTACAGATGGTGTCAGTGATTAGAAGGGAATCCCTTTTCTCTTATGATGATAAAATTTTGTGAAGTGTTTAGCCGCTAGCGTTTGTAGTGTCCAGAATGTTTAAGTTACATAGGCAGAGGGAGATTCAAAATGCCTAACATGGAAGAAACTTAATCTTTATAACTTAAGAGTTCGTTTAACTTTTACGGTATCCATATGGTGAAGGATATGTCATTGGTTGTATAATTTTGTACCTAAAATCTTGGTGATATGAAATGTTTATGTTGTGGTGGAATGCAGAACCTTGCAGGGCGTAAAGAGCAGTCGGCATTGCGAGCTGTTATCAAGTGCATTGAGGAGTACAAGCTTGAGGCTGAATTCCCCCCTGAAAGCCTGCGTAAACGTCTTGAACAGCTAGAGAAGGCCAAGGTCGAGAAGAAAAAGCCAGCTGCAGCCCCAGCTACCAAGAGAACAAGAGCTAGCAATGGTGGCCCCATGCCTCCTGCAAAGGCCGGACGTCTGACCAACGCATACGTCTCCTCTTTCCCTGTTGCAGCTCCCACATTCATTCGTTCGCCATCACACGCTCAGTATCCAGCTGCGGTACCATCTTACCCATATGATAGGCCCATGTATGGCAGCAGGAGCCCGCCAGCTGTTGTATACTCTCCAGAAGAGACTGCTCCTCCACCCATGTTTGGCGGTGCCTATCCTGGAGCTCCCTTGACTTACGCCGCTTATGGAGGATACGGCAATGGTTTAGCAGCAGGTTATCAGCAGGCATACTACCGATAGATGACAACGATTACTGATCTAGCTGAGACGATGACTACAACTTCACACAGGATATAACTCTCGGAAGACGGTAACACTGATGATGACCCCAACCCTGATGACTAAGTGCTGTGAATGGTTTGTTGTAACTAATCACTAATTACTTATGCTAGCTCCCATGTGTGTGTTTATTATGCCCTTGCTTTAGGTGGACTTGTATTTCCTACTTGTCGTCGAAACCGTATTAGGTGATTGTGAAAAGTAAATCAGTTTTAAAGACTCTTCATCTCTTATATGCTCTACTAAGTTTTACTTTGTAGCATCTGAAACTAATGCTAATTGCATATGCAGGTCGGACCCGTATTTTTCTGATGAGCTGCGGCGTAATTTGATGCTCATCTAATAACTTTGAAGTGACTTGTATGTGTGGTAGATGTTGCAGTTGATATCAAATATAGTAATTTTGGTTTTTCGTTGTAGGTTTTTGCTTGCTCAACATACTTTTATCACTTCAATACTCTTGGTGCATGCATGTTACCTTGTTTTCTGACACAGTGCATGCTTGATGATTCTTTGAAGGCAAGCACCAAACAGCCTAAAATTCCAGCAACTCTGGCATGCTTTTAGGCATGCAGTGTGTCATTGAAGGTATTATGATATCTACTCGACAACACATTGCTATCCTTACATGTGCTGCTTCCTCTACCACATAAGCTAAAACTTGTTTGGTAAGCTTGAAGACCTTTGGGACCTTTTTATGTTGAAAACCACCAAATAGCTTGAATGGCAAGTATATGGTTGAGCATTGCCATCACATGCAATGCTTACATTATAAGCCAAGATGGGTATAGCCTTGGTTCATCTTCAGAAATGTATGTCCCTTTTTCTTTATCTGGTCCTGAAATATCACATTGTTTCATTGTGTCCATTGATACAGCCATAAAAGCACTAAGAACCAAGATTCACTTTTTGGTGGCACCAGAAACCTTCGTGACAACAACACGACCCAAATTATTAACTCAGGCTCAATTTAGTAATAGGTGGTTGTAGCTTTACACTGGACTACTCGACTACGTTGCAATAAAATCGGTTAGTGCGGAAAACACATTGAAGATAAACATGAAATTTTCCTCTTATGTTGTGTAAGAGATAGAACCTGCCTCTTGGTTGTAGGGGCATCCTTAATTACCAACGGAATTTATTTCACCTTTGTTTGTTTGTTTGTTTGTTTTTTTTTTTTTTTTTCAGATATTTCGCCTCTGTTGAGACTTAAACCTCAACACCCTCTTATACCATTAACTCCATACCAAATCATTGGGTCACTCAATTGGTTCGTGTCCCTTTCAGATTAATTAGTTCTCAATGGTGAGAAAGGTGAGTGAAGTGGAAAGTGGGCATGGTGGTGTGACTTGTGAGTTCTTTTTCTGTTCCTTGAACTGTGTAAAGGTGAAGGTGGTAGGGTTATGGTTTTGCTCTTCTTCTTGGCTGCACACCAAACAACAAAAAGAGTGTACAAATGGGCACCACACTTAGCAATAGATGAGTATGCAAATCTGTATAATCTGTTGGTGGGCACCAGTGAGCACATCTCAAAACTTTGAATCTATGATCACAGATTCTTATAAAAATTAGGGTAGATAGTGGCGGCGGCGTTGCATTCCCACATAAATTCTTTTCAATCTCTTTTCCCAATTCGATTTCGTTGTGATGTACCTCAATTTTATAGCTTACTATAACCAATTATATTGCCCACTCAACTTCACTAAACTTAGAATTGTTCCTTATGAGATGGTAATTGGAGCAAAGTTACCTCTTAAATCCGCCCATGCCCGCCCAACATGGGCCACTCTTGGGCTAAGTGGTGAAACCCAAGTCCAGCGCAACTCAAGTACTAACTTTTTTTAGTTTAAAAGCAATTTTTTAGTTCACATGTACATACAAACTTCTTTTAGTTTAAAAGCAATTTTTTAGTTCACATGTACATATTGTTGTAAACTAAACTTAAAATAAATTGAAGCTAGGACCATTGACCATTAGTTACATTGATAAGAATGCCTCACAAGTTACACTTTACGTATAATTACAAGAATAAATAAAATTAAGTACATGTGCAACGCATAAAGTGGGTGTTACATAATGTAAATAGTTGGGGTACCGACACTACAAGAAAGTAGTTTTTTTACCAAACTATACTTTTTACCACTCCTTAATCTACAAAAATAACTCTATTACCACAAACCTATTGTAAATTTACTACTAGTGAACTTATTTGTTTACAACAAGTATTATTTGTGGTAGAAACTTTTGTTGACATGAGCAAACTTGTTGTAGCTTTGACAGTTGTAAAAAGTTCATGCTTTCAACAACAAGCAACATAAGAGTGCTTATGGTCAATAATCTAGTTTCTTGTACTGGCTAATGAGCGGTGTCCTTGTGCATATGCATGGTGGGGGCATCAAAGCACATGAAAATTATAAAAGAAAAATAAATAAAATGAGTAGCGATTGAGATACACAGGGACGGATCTAGAAATTTATGTTGCCCTGGGCTAGACCATAAGTAAAATATGTTGTGACAATCGGCTTAAGATTAATGCATGACCAAAAAAGAGATATTGACTACTACTACTACAAAATCTCTAAACTAACATTTTAAATTTCACACTTTCCTTAAAAATCTCACCTTTTAACAAATCAACAATTTCCTCTTAAAAAAATAAAAATAAAAAATCAACAAATTCACTTTTTAACAATATATGTATAAGAAGAAAAAGATATATATATATATATATTGTTATAAGGAATTAAAACATATATAGTTATGCAGCGGCTATTCAGACTCCATTTTTAACTTCTTTTACCTCCACCCATATGAAATAACCCAACTACTCCTCCATATAAAATTTTACTCATGCATACTCCAGTCACCCAACTCACGCATACCCTAGTGGCCCTTTCCTCCAACTGCACTCTCAACACCAATCCAAATCCGAGTGAAACCCTATCGATTCGACGTCGTACATGCATTCTTCATCTCTTTAATTTAGTGTCGATTTTGTGATTTTTTGAAGTTTTTTTTCCCTTTTTTAAGTCGGTACTGTTTGTGGTTTTGTTGTTGGGTTAAGGGCTTTAATTTTGGGTACAAAGTTTCGATAGAATCGAAAATATCAAGTGATTCCAAACAAAACCTACTATTTTTTGTTATTTTCATGTATTTTTTAGGAGTTTTTTTTCAAAAATTTGTTCGTTCCGCGGGGTTCGAACGCACAAAACCAACAACTCTTAAGAAGTGTCGCACGCACTGTGGCCGACACCTCAAAAGAGGTCTTGATTGGATCATTTTGTCACCCTCTGAGACTGTGTTTTGTTCACAATCTCGGTCGAATTCGACCGACACCTCTTTAAAGGTCTCGGTCAGATTCAACCGTTATCCCTTTAGAGGTCACGGTCAGAGTCGACCGATACCTCTTCAGAGATGTCGGCTCTATGCGACAGAATCCCGCGGGCAACACTTTTTCGCTTCTAGAACACATCGCGACTACATCCGACCTTGTTTAACGAAAAAAAACTCTTACGACACTTGGTGACCTAGTACACGTGCCCTACAATGACTAAAACCGAGATAAGATGATGGGGGTGAGGATGAGGATGATGGGATGAGCAAGGGTATTTTTAAAATTTTAAAAAAAAATTAGGTAAATTAAGTATAAAGTGGGTAAACAAAGTAAAAAATTCAAAAATGATGTACAAGAAGCAAAAGATAGGTCCGAATAGTGGCTGCCAAAATTTAAGACACATAACATAACATTGCAAGCTTACAAGTACATAAAAAAATGTGACTTAAAAGTAGAAGGATCATCGATCTAAACATCACCAATCCATGCTTCTCAAAACTCATAACCAATGAGACCCCCACCCAACAAAACCATTCCCTTCAATTCTTCTCCCCCTACACCCACATCATCTAAAAATCATCCCACCCCCACCTCTCCCAATACCACCACCACCACCAGTCGCCGCACCGACTTCTCCTCCACCTTTTAGTCCTCTGATGACAACCAACTCATCAATCTTCACTCGAAGCCTGAAGTCATCGACTTTTCCATGCATCTTGTCTTCTCCTCCCAACGTTCTTCTCATCCGTCCCCGGCCGCTACATCTCCATGTTCGACTCCCCAGAGAGTGCCACAATGGTGGCTGGAGTTGTCCCTTTACCAGACGTTCTCACGGGACCATTACCTTGACTTTCGACGATCAATGTGGGATTTGTTTCAGACTCATCACCAACTCATGTATGTAAACTTTATAAAGCTCTCTATGGCTTGAGACAAGCACCTAGAGCTTGGTTTGACAAGCTTAGACATACTTTACTGAGTTGGGGTTTTCAGAATTCAAGAGCAGTTTCATCGCTCTTCATACATCACATAAATGGTTCAATCCTATATGTACTCGTCTATGTAGATGATATTGTGATTACTGGTGCTAGTACTCAAGTGATTCAGACCTTTATTGATCAGCTACATAATGCATTTGCCTTAAAAGACATTGGGGAATTAAATTTGTTCTTGGGGTTTGAAGTTCATCGTGATAAGACACGTCTTTATCTCACTCAAACTGGGTATATTTCTACTTTACTGCAAAAGGCTGAAATGACAAATGCCAAAGCTGCTGATACACCTGCTGTTATAGGTAAATAATCGTGCTCTAATGACAGTGCTTTTTTTCATGATCCCTTTTTGTTTCGAAGCATACTTGGTGGACTACAGTATGTAGTAAATACTAGACCATATGTTGCATTCATCGTTAATCGATTAAGTTAATACCAACAAGCACCTTCCATTCAACATTGGCAAGCATTGAAGAGGGTTTTACGTTATTTGAAAGGCACTAATCATATTGGCCGTTGCTTTAAACCAGGTTCTAGTCTTCTTCTTACTGGTTATTCTGATGCAGACTGTGCTGCCTCTGTTGATGATCGAAAATCTATTGGAGGATATGCTATATTCTTTGGATCCAGTTTTGTCTCATGGCAGTAAAAAAAGCAAAGTGTCGTGGCGAGGTCTAGTACAGAGTCCGAATACAGGGCGTTAGCACAAGTCACTGCTGAGCTTAGTTGGCTTCAATCTCTCCTTCAAGAACTCAGATTTCCACTTCTTAAAAGGCTTGTCGTTTGGTGTGATAATCTCAGTGCAACTGCCACAATCCTGTTTACCATTCTAGAATTAAACATATTGAGTTGGACATTCACTATGTCAGGGATAAAGTTCTCGCTAGTTTACTTGTTATACACTATGTGCCTACTCATGATCAAGTTGTTGATGGCTTCACAAAGGCCTTGTCTACTTCTAGATTCTTATACTTGCGGAACAAACTCGACGTCTCTTCTCTCCCCTTTCGTTTGAGAGGGGATGTAAGACACAATCATTAACATGATGTGTAATATTGTTGTGTGTAGTTACTTTGTGTAATAGGGATGTTAACTCTGAGAGCACACGAGATAAGTGTGTGAGTTTGTTAAGTGAGAAAGATTAGGATCATGACATGTATGTACACATTCAATGGCCCAGATCATTCTTGAGATATATAAATATCAATGTGGTCTCTGTATTGAAACAAAGATTGAGAGGAACTTTCTTAATCTTCTATTCTTGATTTTCTCTCTTAATGTCTTCTGTAATTTCATGATGTCTTCTGTGTTTCTTCTCTGATTACAAGGAGGGTGCCCGAATGTTTTGATAACAGAACAACAATAGTTGTAAGATCTCATGCATGTATGATGTAATTAACCGTGGTCTAACTAGATGTTGGATATGCATCGAGATCGAGCATGTAATGTGTATCCAGTTTTAGAGGTGTTGGTCAAATCTGACTATTATTGTAAAGAAAACTCAGTTTTAGTGGGTGGCAGAAGGATCTAACCGAGACCTCTTTAGAGGTATCGGGCATGTGAGTTGTCGGTCCTATGTGTTCGACATTTCTAAAGAGCTATCGGCTCTATGCGTCCAAACCTTGCGAACAACATGAACAAACAATTATTTTTTCAGAACTCCTAAAAATACATGAAAATGACAAAAAAAATAATGAATTTGGCTCGGAATCACTTGATATTTTCAATTCTATCAAAACTTTCTACTCAAAATGCAAGATTCAAATCCCAAATTAAAACCCTAAACCCAACAAAATCACAAACAATATCGACTTAAAAAAACCTTAAACAATCACAAAATCGACACTAAAATAAATAAATAATGCACCTATGACGACAAATCGATAAGGGTTTCGCTCGAATTTTGTCAAATTTGAACTGAGGTATGCATAAGTGAAGTGACTGAGGTATGCGTGAGTAAAAACCCTTTATATAGAGGGATAGGTCATTTCACATGAATGAGGTAAAAAAATAGAATTTGAATAGCCGCTGCCTAAATTTTTTATTTTTTTCCAACTAATCCCAAACTAAATCAAAGAGAAGGACCACAAAAGACAACAATCTTTAACCACATTCTAATTTTAAATGTTTCTTCTTTTGATAAAAAAAATTAATATGACATCGAGATGCGAACCCATGACCTTCCTCCCAAGCGGTATTCTAGTTTGAAATGTTGCCACTCGAGTAGAAGTTCTTATCAAGAAGGAAAAAATAAAAAAAAGTACATTATGGTCCATAACAATACGCAAACTATCACCAAACTGATAAGTAGTTCACAACAAAATTGAACATACTTCATATTTAACAAGACAATCCAATCCAAAGACTTGGAACTGAAATTCTAATAAAACTTATTCAAAAGTAAGAGCAGTCACCAAAAACCGTCACCCAAACAACTCACTCGACAACATTGCGACAGGATTAATTAGAAGTCCTAAAAGCACAACAAAATTCAGCATCCCTATAGCTAAGGGTGTATCCGAAGATAACAAAAGTATGCCTCTCTAGTACTCTTATCGATCACGTACTCTAACAAGGTGTATAGATGTGTGCATATATTTACAGGACTCATCCATCACATATTTATGGCCGCGGCGCCCTTACAGGGGGGAGGTCACATTAAATCGGGCAGCTGTAGCCATGGAGTCCCCAACACCTCCGCGTTGGACACCGGTGTAAGGCTCGTTCCTCACCTCCGCCACGATCACCCTCTCTGCGTCCTCCCCCGTCACCACCTTATCCGCCGGTAGCATCAAATATGCATCCTACATTTGTGCACCAAACCACGAAATATTTAACAATCGATCATTAACTAATTATCACCAACATTAATTGATCATAAAGAAATTAAACCTACACATAAATTACCCTTTTTGATAATTGTGGTTATCCTAACCTTTAGTTTGACTAAAGCTACGAGAGCTAATCAGGTGCCCACAACCTTATAACTGGAGATAAACCAAGAAAATATAAGGTAATTGTCAAGAATCAAACTCATGACCTCTGTCTCAAGAGAAACCAAGGAAAAATACTAAGAATCAAACTCAAACATCTACCTCAATAAAAGTTATGATGCTCCAGAGAAATCAAAAAAATACAAGGTAGTTACTAAAATCGAACTTACTCCTTTCTTTTGTCCCTACATTATACCCCTTATCCCTTGGGGGCAAATGTCCCAAAGTTAATAAGATCACTCTATCTATATAATCTTTGGTGAACACAACTATATAATCTTTAATTGATCGATTAATCACTTATTATAAGTTTAAAGTATGTATATGAATTTATACATACGGAGAGGACATCAGCGATAGTGGTCTTGCCCTGCTGACCACTGTACCGCTGGTTGGCGCTGGCAGCTTGAGCAGAAGCAGCTATTCCTCCCGGAGCCACCATGTTGGTACCTGCGGCTCTCACCTTCGATGCTGTTGGCCTCCACTGGCTTGTCTCCTACCATCAGCGCGGTTGCTTCTAATGCTTCTCCTGTAGTTATTGCGTCTCTCTCTAAAGCCACCGCCGGAGACCTCTCCACTACCGGTATCGGCCGCAAATGCTCATCAACAACCTTAATTAATCACATAAATTCATCAATGAATGAATTAATTCAGCTTTAAGCACGCAAATTAATTAATCAGTATATATATTAATGATCAGTTAACCTGCCCGGCGACAGACTCCGTTATGAAACGATGTCCCTGGACGTCGGTTTCAGTAACGGTGACACAGTAACTCTGGCGGTGGTGTCTTTGTGACCGACCAGACCGGCCCTCTCGTTGAGTGTGGCGGCGCCCTGCATGGTTGCGGCGGTGCCACCCTTTTGCATCTGGCCGAGGATCAAGTTCTCGGCTGTCTGCATCATGGCAGCGTCCTGTGGAGCTATGGGCTTGGATGCAAGCTCGCCGGAGACGTGGAATACGTCGCCGTACTTGATGGGTCGGGGATGCTCGGCCTCATGAGCTTCTTCTCTTTGTAGTTGCTCTAGTTCACTCATGATTTTGCCTGGCTTCTTGTTGACAAGTCTCTTGAGCTTGTCTAGTATTAGACACACAGCATGCATGCATATTTAAGATGTTTTGAGTTGGGGATAGTTTGGCACGCATGTGTGGTGGAGTTGCCACGTGTGAGAGACGTGGCAAACCAGGGAACGATTAATGATATACGTGGCAACTTCTTTTAATGTTCAATTTCACCTCCAGATACAACTGTCTCGAGATGCAAAATGCTACAATATTGGGCAAGTTATATTATCACTAGAATAGTTTTGATTTTTAATAAAAGTTTCAAAACCCTTAAAGATGTGTCATTAAATATCATATAAGAAATACGTTCGATGAGTCGTATTTTAATTGCATACAAGTATTACGTAGAGATTGTTTAAAACGCTTACCAATTAAGTATTAAACAAGACTTATTAAACATATTTCTCACATGACATTTAATAACACAAATCTTTAATAAAAATTTTGAAACCTCTATTAAAAACTAAAATTATTTTAGTGAATGTGCATATATTCTTTTGCGTGTTTGGTCCATGTAGTTGACCCAACTAATTAATTGTGACTTTGTTGTTGTTGTTGTCGTCGCAGTGGTATGTTTGATGTATAGAATGAGCATAGAACATGGTAATGACGAGAGATCATCCCTCAAGAGAACATATTACAAAGCAAGTGAGCAACTAACATAAAGAACAAGAAACAGAGAAGACGTGAACGTGAAACCAATGTCACGTTCTTTGAACCCTTTAACAACGACCAGGGCTGATTTTGTTATTTTGGGGGCCCAGGGCGAAATAAAAATTTGAGGCCTTCATATTTGACTTCTTAAAATAATTTTTTTTTGTGAATATATATAGTTATAACAACAAAACCGTAATCTCAAATTAGTTGAGTTGAATACATAGATTAAAAAAAACTTTTCTATTTTGCTTGATTTTTTTTTTCTTCCAATTTTGCTTGACTTTTAGTGCAATTGATGTTGTGCTTTTTGTACTTATAGTTAAGTTTACATATTGTGAAAAAAAAAAACATATATTGCTAACTATTCTCTTACTCAAATTTAATTTTTAAAAAAATTGTTTTGATTTTGATTTTATTAAATTTAGTTGGTGGAGATGTAAACTTCTTTTATTTATTATTATTTATTTATTGAGACCAAAAATTTATTTATTTTGAGATTATAGAAAAACTCAATTAAAAGAGTAGACATACATATAAAATAAATTAGTGTTACCAACCAAAAAAAAAAAAGATTGTGTGACATTCAACATACATTGACTGATTTAGTTGTTAAGATCTACTCAATATACATTGAGATGAGTACTCACATATTACAATGAGTTTTCATAAATGAACCCCAACAAATTTGTACAAAGATGATACTTTAACAATATCCCACCAATGCCCAATCTCATCAAAAAAATAAAAAAATAAAAAAATTGCAGCATGGCTAAAAATATAAGGGGCCTTGAGTGTGGGTGGAGCCTAGGGCGGTCGCCCGCCCCGCCCATGTCCAGCACCGGCCCTGACAACGATGGCAGTACAACCTTAATGACAAATTAGTTGGAGTCGACTACATCAATCAAACACTTCCATTTAGCTCAATTTTTTAAGGAAAAGATGAATATATGCAAATGTAATAAAGGACAGTCAATTTACTAATTCTCATCAGTTTCAGATCTGATTACATAAATATATATATACTCTTGCATGACGTAAGAGTTTCAAAGAGCAACTAACATAACAGACTGACAAGAGATAGGTTAGTTAGACAGCATAACAAAGTCACAGAACCTGCATTAACACAGCTACAGAGGATAATGATCATACTAAAACTTCTTATGATATATAATACCTAGCATGCACCATTTGAATCCAAAAATATTACTGTTGTGGTGCTGCCCAGCTTCCTACCTCCAAGCCATAGCCTGTAGAGAAAGCATTCAGTTTGTGTAAGTGTGATAATTAGAAAGTAGAAACTATCTATATTTTACAAAACGTTTAGCAAAAACAAAGAACTAAATTAAAGAACAAAAAAAAACCTTGAATAAATTAGTTGGGGTTTACATGAACCAAACTCTTCCACTCTGCTCGATTTAATGCTACACAATTAGTCTATTATCACCCTAATTCCCTTGGGCCACTGACAAGTGGCTGTATAATTTGAGTAAATCATTATGCGACTACTGTCAATTATTACTTTATGAGTAATTCCCCCCATGTTTAAATTATAAAAAAAAAAAATCTAATAGGGTCAAGATGCACAAGCTCTAGTTAAAACTAGAGATAAATTTTCAAACAACAACATTATAAAGAAAGAACACAAATGTAACATCTTGTTAAACACTGGGTACAACATAATTTCCAAAGGAACTGAAGGGCCCTGCTAATAACTCAACAGTCAGCTACATTGCAATAAAAGCTATGAATTTGACTGACCAGCATAACAGTTGTGACTAAAATATATGTATGGCAAACACCTCAGGAATTCTCTAGTAATAATGAAAGTATATACATGCATAAAAGATAACAGTCCTAGAACCATGTCTAATAAGACTAACACGTGCAAGGGGCTGCAAGACAATCCAACAAAAAAAAAGAAAAGAAAAGAAAAGCATAAACTCAAGTGGGATAATGACACTGGCTATTTCTCAGCATTTATTCTATAAAATTAGAAGGATCGTTGTTTGATATTGAGGTTTTCCTCCATTAAAGCAGCCCTGAGTTTGTATTGGTTAAAGTTCTCCTTACTTTAGATTGATCGTGATATCTGTGACTCAATATGGTAAGATCCACTCAGCCAATTCTGGTTTACTAAGGAAAGAACTTGACGAGGCAATGTAATTATGTAAGGGGGCAATCAAAAGATAGAAACTTACCATCTGGATCAAAGAAGAAAACTTGCTTTGTTTTTCCATCAGGTTGAGTCTTCTCAAACGTCTCAATTCCTTTTTCCTGTGAGATTACTTTCAACTCAGCATGTTTTTCCATATTTTAGGTGCAAAAAAACACCACCGGTAATGCTAAAATAATAATTTAAAATAAAGTTAACTTAAGCAACATGCAAGCGACAAACAAAAAACGTTAGTGAATAGCAATGATAATTAGATTGCATTTTAACAAATGAATTCAACAAAACAACTTTCAAAACAAAATTAAAATTACCATGCTCTTTCCCTCACGTTGTCATTGTGTTGTGACGAGATAAGTACAATATTCATTTGCATTTAGGTACACAGCCGCACTAATGAAATCGACTAAATGGAATGGGTAACAAATATTTTAAAACAATCATTAAAACATGTGTTGGATTGGATTTGTAGCGCAAAACGTCAAAATCTAAAACCATGATCAGATTCAGACCTTACAAACACTCGAATTATAAGCTGACACTACCGACCCTGGAAAATGACCTTCCACAATAACTTTCTTCATTTGTTTCTCCGATTTGTTCGCATTTTACAATTCACAAACCCTCTTTAATAGGTTTAAATTCTCATTCACAATAGTATCACAAAGTCACCAATCACCATACAATTAGAGTTTCAGATTGTGAATAACTGAAAACTCCAAACATATAAGCATTGCAAGTAGTGGATGGAATCGAATAGTTTTTCTTTGAATCTCAAATCTAATTCAAGTAAGCCAACAAGAAAAATTCAATTTTGAGCCTTCAAATTGTGTGCAAATGCATAACAGAGTGCTTTGTTTCCTCCAATCACTTCACAAACACTGAGTAACTAACAATACCTTCAGAGAGCGAACGAAGTCGTCGAAATTCGACACCGAGAAGCAAACGTGGTGCCCTCTCGGAAGCATCTTCGGATTCGCTCCGGTTCGCTCCTCCAGCCGCGGCCCCGCCTTCATTCTCTGAGAAATATGGATCGTCGTCTTGGAATTCGGCAACCTCATCCAGATCACTACGCCTCCATCAAACGCCGGAGTCTCAATCCTCTCAAACCCTAAAACCTGAACAAAAAACCACAAATCCATCTCAACACCACCACCAACCAACCAACCAACCAACCAATCAATCGAGCAGTTCAATACCTCTTCGTAGAACTTGGCGAGTCGCTTCACGTCATTCGAGACTCTGGCGATGTGGCTGAGTGAAACGCCCTTCGCCGCAGCCGCCGCCATGGACGTAGGTGTAGATGTGGATGGAGTCTGTGGAGTTGTTGTTGTTGTTGTTGTTGTTGTTGTTGTTCGTCGTGTTCTTCTTCTTCTTCTTCGGTTGTTTGGGCGATTTTTAGGGTTTCGTGAGCGATAATTGGATGAGAAGTGTTGTTGGAGAGGATGAGATTGTTGTGGAGAATCTTGAGAGTGATTACTTCTTCTTCTTCGGTGTCTAGAGCCTCCAAAGTTTTCCGGATTTCATAGTCGCTATCGGATGATGATGATGATGATGATGATTGCGAACTGAAAGATGATGGACGCATTTTGAAGATCCACAGCACTGTAAAAGTGAAAAAGTGAAGGGTAAAAGAGAATAGAGTGGGGGGAATACTAAAGTAGGCCGCCCTTATTTATCAACCAAGGTGTCTGTCTTTGGCGCCGGACAGGAAAAGCTGAAAAATGATGGAGGGAAATCAAATTTACTTTTTTTTTTTTTTTTTTTTTTTTTTTTTTGGCAAATATCTAATTTACTTGATATTTATATGGGGTAATGTTAATGTGACCTACAAACTACACACTAATTTGTGTCCATTGGTGCACGATATTTTTCTTTTGGGAAAATGTTACTGTGCCAGAGATGAGACATGCAACACTCAAGTGCCTTCACTCTAACCTAAAGTACCCGTGTCGAACATTTGAAACGAGTCCGACACTTAAAAAAGACATGGATACTCCATTTATAGAGTTCGTTGTATAAAAAGATTCATAATGCAAGAGAAGAAAGAAAAAAAATAACAAAAACTTTCTAGTGTAAAATACGAAATGAAAAATGAGAAAAAAAATATGGGTATATAAGCTATTATATATATGTAGTAACATATATAAGCATGTGTGTCATGTGTGTCTCAAGTTTTTAGATTGTTTTTGTCGAGCCCCCGTATCTTAAAATTAGAGAATAGGTGAATCCGACCTTTAGACTCATACCCTCACCCGACACCCGCACCCGCACCCGAGTCCAGGTAACATAGATTCTAATATTACCTATGAAACTTTTTTTAGCCATCAAATAGTAGAATCTTAATGTCATTATCAAGTTTTTCCATTCTTTCCACAATTGTTGAAAGATATTTCAAGCTTTTTCCAACAAAATAAAAGTCTCTAACTGTAACAATATTAATTTTCATTTTGCCTAATTAATTTGCCAAATATTAGTAACAAGAAGAATATTAAACGCACATAGACAAACATGAAAAACCAATAATGAGGGAGCTAAAATCTCAAATAAACAACGATAATCGATTATTGTAGTTGAATTTTTTATTTGGTATTCAACATATATGAAATCTGAAAAGAGATGGGCATAAGGAGTAAACCAGCACAGAACTGAAAACGAAATTATGAAATTATGACATTATAAAGCCGTGCCGCTTAATATGAATCCGTGAGATCCTTAGCGAATATATATTTAGGGCAAACACACTGCATGAATTTGAACCAAGACTAATCTAGCGAGCTGGTAAAGATGCACATTCACCTCAAAACATGTATGTTAATATTCTTTTTTTTACTAATGACTAATGAATGAGAGTTACCGTAGTAATGACAAAATCATTCTCGCCGCATCAGCAACTTGAGCAACAATCTAGAAAAGAAAATGGATTCAAAGCTTACATACAACAACATGGAGGCAAAGTTATATATTAATGGTTAAATAGACCTTACAAACAAATATACACGTACAAGCAATTACTCAATGTATAAGAAACTACTTCAATTTATAATACAAAAACAAAATAAATAAATGAAGAAGATATTAACCAGGATTCTAATTTATTCTCATTTCTGATATTGTAAATGAAGATTGAGCAGCGCCAACTGAACCTCTTTCTTCCAAACTAGACCTATTTCTTCCATTGTACCACTTGCTTACTTTCAGGCTAGAAACTGATGAACTTTGAAGCCAATTGATAGAGCTTTTCATCGACATGCTTCAGAATCAACGGAGAAGCCAAAAGAGAAACAAAGGTCCCCAATTTCCATCTTTGATGTTAGCAACTCCGGACATTGACCAACATGCAACTCCTCACTTTTTACATCCAAAGTTTGGGATTTTAACTAACCGCAGCACTATAAGTGTTGAACAGAATACATAAGGACTAATAAGCGAGGAGTGTTCTCAGACTGGATAGTGAATAATTACTTGTTACTACCGAGGCTCTTCTTTGTAATTCACAATGTAATATCAAAGAGAGATAAGAATAAAGACGACAGACCCCAAGTAAAAGTCCAGGGGAATGATTTATTCCATGGTTCAAATTCCTGCATGGTAATTCAATTCTGTCAATTACTTGGACAAAAACCGAGGAAATAGTAAAGAACAAAAACTTTGTAATATAGAAGTGGCTACATGGTTCATCAGTTTTTGCTAGCAGAAGAGGAGTTTCTTAGTGAAGTAAAGCAAGACAACATCTTTGTTCCAATCAGTTTCTATTGCTTTCCGAGGCATCTTTATAATATTAAAAAATTCCACATTTTCATGCTGTAAAATGAAACATTTTACACGATACAAAATATATCACATCCAAATGACAAAATGTTTAAGACACTATGAAACAATTGACATGAAAGGTAAAAAGGAAAAGTCCTAAACTAGAAAAAGAAGTTTCTGACGCCACTGAATTAAGTCACTAGAAATGTGTTTAAATAAGTTGTCAAGAGCGTAATATATCATATTGCAACAGAGATACCAAGCCGGCATTTGCGTAGCTTAACGAAATGTGTGTACTAAAACTTCAATAAATATTCTCTCATTCAATGGAGCAAAAGTCTTTAGTGCAAAACACTTGCATGCCTATGCAACCAAAAAAACAAGAGATACTCTAAAATCATTTAATACAGTATCACTATATTTTTTTTTGAAAAATAAAGATTCATCAACGAAAACTCAAACTCCATCCAATCAACTAAGCAACTAGAAAGAAGAAAAGGAAAATCTCATTGTTGAATCTTTCAAACGTGAGAAATCCGGCTTCAACTAAACGATCAAAATCACTATTTTAAACTTGATAGTTACAAATTTACAATTACAAATTCCCACAGCTAATCAAGATTATGAACGCTCACATGTTTTCCTACAATCCGTAACTAATTTCTTTGTTACACACATGAGAAAATTGTGAACTAAAATCAATTAGCATGCTTTGGGGAAAAAAGTAGCGTGCCAGACATAAAGTAATATCCTACCTTGATGTATCCTGATTTCATTGTGAAAGAGCACCATAGAAGCTATGAATGCAGATTTTCTAAGCTGAGTATTCTGAATGACCAAGCTCCATCAATCGCTCAATATCATCATTGATATTCTCATCAGCACGCACACCAATAGCAATAATTAAGTCCAATTCCCCCTCTAGTCATACCAACCTTGGACATCTTTGAATCCATAGTTTCTCCAATGATATAAGATATGGCAATTCGTCAAACACAAAACTCAGTTGAGAGCATCATTCAATAAAGACTCTTTAAAAGAACTCGTAAGCTGTATCTTTGGCAACAATACCAAACCAATGCAAGAATGGATACTTTAATGCTGTGAAATTCCCTAATTCTTCAGATAAAAGTCTTTAGTTGGGAGCAATGACCAATTGATAAGTATTGAAGGGGAAGTCCCCAAACTTAATGTACAACTACAAAGAACATGATTTACCAATAATCCCGGCAAGAACATTGGTTATCCTTGAACCGATGAAACCGATTGTTATCTCTTACAATGATTTCTCTATCAACTATTTTGGAGATGAACTTAATCGCACTATGGCAATCACCACAGACTCGAAGGTTCTTGGTTATTCTTATAGGGACACCAGGAGGAATAGAGATGAGCCCGAAGGCGAGGGCAAGCTTCTCGCTGTGGTACCAGACCTCAGTTTCTTTCTCTTCCTCCTCTAGATCATAAAGAGCAAAATTGGTGTCTGCAATGTAGCCTGATGCCTTCATATCTGTTCTTAGTTTCATTAGCATTGCCTGAATCTCAAAGTTCCTCTCATGGGAGGTATCCTTTGCTTGGAAGACATGAACGATGTTCCTCACTGAAATCCAGCTACATCCAGCCCCTTTCTTGATTCCCACGTCCTTCATCTCCTTCCTTACAACTGTGGCGTCTTCCCATCTGTATCATATTGACATGCACAATCAATTGAAAGTAAGAACATAAGTGCACAATAGCCATTATAGTTATGATGCTTTCAGATGATTCATAGAAGCAATGAAAGTTACCTGCCTGCAGCAGCGAACATGTTAGAGAGTAAGACATGGTTGCCAGAGTCCTTTGGATCAATCTCAAATAAGTTATCAGCTGCTATCTTTCCCAATTCAGGTTTTCCATAAACTCTACAAGCCCCCAACAGAGCCCCCCAAACAGAGATCGTTGGACGAATTGGCATTCCCTTGATAAAATCGTATGCTTTCTCTACCATTCCAGATTTTCCAAACAAGTCCACCATACAAGCATAATGCTCAGCCCCTGGCTCAATCCCATACCTCTCTCTCATTGACGAAAATATCTTCTCCCCCTCCTCAACAGCCCCAGCTCGACTACAAGCTGAAAGTACACACACTAGCGTCACATAATTCGGCGAAACCTCATGCTCGCAACCTTCTGTCATCTCCTTAAACAATGCCAGAGCCATGTCGCCATGACCTTGGTGAGCATAGCCACCAAGCATTGCATTCCAAGTGATCAAGTTCCTCACCGGAATCACATCAAAGGCTCTCTCACAATCCTCTACGTTCCCACATTTACCATACATGTCCACCAATGCACTCCCCACATACACATTCTCATCCACACATGCCTTCACAGCAAGAGCATGCACAGACCTCCCAACTTCAAGCCCAGCAAGTCCAGCACAAGCACTCAACACACTTGATGCCATGAAATCCGTCGGTTGAGCCCCTTCCCTCCTCGCATCCAAAAACAAAACACAAGCCTTCTCTTCTTCATTATTCTGCTCATAAGCAGCAATCATTGAACACCACGACACCACATTCCTTACACCCATCCCCTTAAAAACCACCTCCGCAGATTTAACCTCCCCACATTTCCCATAAAAATCAACAAGCCCATTCCCAACCGAAACATCCCCATCACACCCACTCCGAATCAAAAACCCATGAACCTGCCTCCCTAACACCACGTGCCCACAATCAGCACACCCATTCAAAACCGCACAATAAGTAATCGAATTCCCCTCCCCGCCCACACACCGAAACTCCACAAACGCACCAAACGCATCACCAATCCTCCCCTCAAACACCGAATTCGATATATACGCGTTCCAAGTCGCCACGTTTCTCTCAGGCATTTCATCAAACACCTTCCTGGCATCGTCCCAACACCCACATTTACAATACATATCAAAGGCACTACAGCCAACAAACACATCCCCAATCAAGCCACACTTGACGGCAAGACCGTGAACCTGGCGGCCGGCGGGGGGCTCCCGAAGCGCCCCGCAGGCCTTGAAGGTGCAGGGGAGGGTGAAGTCATTGGGTTGGACGGAGGATTGACGCATTGCGGAGAAGTGGCGGAGGGCGGTGTGGTGGCGGTGGTTTTGGGCGGCGCCCGCAATGAGGGCGGTCCAGGTGACGACGGTGGGGTTGGCGGTGAGGCGGAGAGCGAGGCGGGCGGAGTCGGGGAGGTCGAGTTTGGAGTACATGTTGACGAGGTGGTTGGAGAGGAATTGGGGGAGGTCGGTGTGGGTGGTTAGGGTTTTGAGGATTTGGGCGTGGACGGAGCGGCCGTGGAGAGGGGATTGGGCGGCGACGGCGGCTTCTATGAGGGCGCCGAGGGAGTTTGGGGAGAGGAGTGGCATGGTTTGGCAATGGCAATGCCAACATTATCAACAATGAATTAAGCAATCGCAAATTTGAGATAACAACATCAAATAATCAATGAAATTGATTTGGTTGGGAGAGATGGGAATGAACAAAACCTGTTTGTAGAGCTTGGAGAGAGTGAGAGCCAGGCAGTTATCTGCTTGTGTGGAACATGACAAGTAGGATGAAGAAGATTTAAAAGTTGAGCACAATCTAATAATTTAGTAGCTAAATGCAAGGCTGGCGAGGTTGTGAGTTTAATACATGTAATATTTGTCATGATTTATGAGTGAAAATTTAATAATTCACCCGCCAAAAGATTAATAATTATCTTAAAACGACATACTTATGATACAAGGTTTACACAGATGTTGGGAGTCCATGGTTGTATCTATAAATAAACATCCCAATGTGCACAGAAAACACCTAGAAGCTGATCTAAATGTCTGTCAAAAGTGTGTTGCACAATCATTTCACTTCTTTTTTTCAATTTATACCGGAGTCCAAGCCCCTCCTTACTTACTTCAGCTCAACTAATTCATCTTTTAAGTTAGTCACACGCCCAACCCCATAATCCAAGATAAAACAAAGAAATGTAATGTAACTATTACTATGCAAACTCGCAACCTCTGGCTTAACTAGAGCTATTATACTCTTCTTGTTGCCACTGCAGCACATCTCATAGGGGCACAATCACTTCATTTCATGCTTGTGGTATCATGAACCCACGACATCTCGAACATTTTACCTGCACCAAAGTAGTCATCTTCCTGATTAAAAAAAAGTCTTGTTCATGGGTCGGGTTGGGCTGGGCTTGGGTCGGGCCTAAGTGTGACGGCCCCAAATTCCCAATGCATTTGGGTACGCCCGGCCTAGACCCGTGCAGGTCCCGAGTCAGTTCTCAGCGAACCTGACGAGCCTAGTCAGCCTCAAAACATCAAAATTTCACGTTTTATGAAAGAGTTATTGCAACTATAACACAACGGAAGCAAAAATCATATCCTAATCAAATATTGAGAAATAACTCAATCAAAGGGAAATTAGGAATCTATATAAATGTGGAAAAACCCAACATTTTCAGTTCTAAATCAACAAAATGGATTGATGGAATCCACCTCAAAACATATTCCCCAGTTCCAAAACAATCATATATATATAAACGTCATACAAAAAGAAACAAACATGAGCCTACATCTCGGTACCTCAAGTCCAACTGCTCACAAAAAGTCTCCGAGGCAAGGTCCCTTGCCCCTACTGCTCTCCGTCCTATCTGCACCCACCGTCACAAACTAGACGGTGAGTAACTGAGAGAAATCGAAAGTAAAGCCAGAAGAATATAGCAGTAATTCATGGAATAATAAACAAGACAGTCTAAATATCATGCGGGTACTGAAAGATAAGAATTTAAATAAACAAGAATGCATGATGATAGACAGACTGGAAATGATAGCAATCGAAACATGCGTGTTCTACGAGTCAAGAGAGGCCATAAGTGGTCTATATTCCACAACAATACCACAACAATCCATAACAATCCACAACAATCCAGTACATGGTATCACACAATCACTAGGGGTGGTCAAACACTCGTGCGCTCGAGTGCCCGCGTTTTATCCCTTCTAGTGTAGGCCGCATGTACCTTTGAGACACACACTTATGCCAAGAACACACATACAAGGAATATGGAATGGAAGGCCAATAATTTGATAATAACAAACACAAAGAAATGAAAATGAATCACATGATATTTTCCAAATCGAAAGCTTACTAACGTACAAATGCTTTTTAAGGCAAATGTACTACACGAACTATCGTAACCCGCGTAAAACGCTCCCGCGACTCCTAACACGTATCCCCAAGTTTCCCGCTACCTGACAAGGTCGAAAACTCGTATTAATAGGTCAAGTCATTCACTAAACCTAGGTTTAAACTTATCATTATCCCCAATGTTTTGAATGACTCGGACGACACGACAATTTAATCAACAAAGGAATACTCTCTCTCTCGGGTTTTGAAAACACAATATGTATAAGCCTCATCGCGAATCATAGGCTCGGCTCAGTCGTATGTGGGTCATGTCGTGGTCTCGAGGACCGGCAACATGACCACGATGTCATAGCCATTCATTGCCACGCGATGTTTGATTACCAACCAACACTTAACCATAACTCCACGTGAAAACTGAACCGACATGTACAAAAGAACATGGAACCTCACTGGTGTTTTTCGACGTTAGTGAAGGGTTTCCTTAGCATGGAATGGGTGGGAAATACCCTCGAACATCGGTGTTCAAACACATTGACTAAACAATTCTCAAACTTAATATTTGTATAAAACATAACAATTTTTCCAACACATAAGATATTTCGGACACAACCAAGGATTGCAAGGCTTCCAACAATGTTAGATGAGACTCCCGACAACCTCCACTGGTGGTGGTCCGGCCGGTAGCGCCGCCGGCAGTGGCGGTTTCCGGCGAGGTTCCACCACACCAAACACATAAAATAACAACATTTTTAACTTGAAATGAAACTGTTGTGGCCACTCTTTGGGCTGTGGGACCCACGTATGAGTTTGGTGGGGTCCCAGACAGTGTCCCCGTTATCGTGGTCCGGCGGTGGTGGTGCCGGTGATGGCGTTTTCCGGCGAGAGGGTAAAAACCCTATAAAACCAACTTATTGTATGTACACTAGTAGGGACCTTGCATGGGCCATGAGGAGGGTTGCTCCGAGACGGTCTGGACTCCGGTGAGTCACCGGAGGTCGCCCACAACCGGTCCTCGTCACGGCACCCACTCCCGCAGCCCCGCATGCACACAAAAAAATGAAGAAAAACAAAAACAAAGTGAGCCGAGAGAGAGAGAGAGAGAGAGAGAGAGAGAGAGAGAGAGAAAGAAAGAAATAGAGGGATGGAGAGAGAGATCTCCGGTGAGGGAGTGAACCCCGGTCACCACCATCTCCAGTGGGAGAGGTGGTGTCGTGAGAGAGAGAGAGAGCAAACCGAGACGAGAGAGAGAGAGAAAACCGAGAGGAGAGAGAGAGATTGAGTGAGCACGAGAGAGAGAGGGGAGTGGACCGAGAGAGAGGGAGGCCGAGAGATGAGAGAACAGTGAGGGAGATCGAGAGAGAGAAGAGAAGCTTACCTCCGGTCAACCGCGATCTCCGGCGGCCTAGTCCGATCCCACCGACGACGAGCGAGAGACGGTGATGAGGTGGGAGAGAGAGGGAGCTCGTGAGTGAGAGTGAGAGTGAGAAGAAGGTGAAAATCGTGAGAAGAGTGAGGAGAGTGAGCACGGGAGATATGAGTGTTTGAATGAGGGGGTGAGGTGAGTGACGTGTGTGAGATGGTGAGATGAGTGTGACGTGAGTGATGGGGTGGATGGTGAGTGATGGGAGTGGGTGGGGTGTGAGGAGATGTGAGTGATGGGAGTGGGTGGGGTCTTTAAAATTTGAATGGGTATGGTATGAATAGTTCATTAAGTGGGGTGTGTCCTAGTTGTATCCACCCATATTCTTACCAACCCACACATCTCAAAGTTTAACCCAAAGGTTCCCCGCCCCATCTTGCCTCCTCTACCCGTATTTCCCCGTCACATGCACACTTTTACCTTTGTCTCACACAAATAAGCTATAAAATTGTTAAATAATTCTTTTAATTATGTATTTTAGTCTCTCGTGTACTCGTAACCCAGTTGTCGAATCCCGCGCGTCGATTTTTCCCACTCGTTTACCGGCTTCACCGTCCGGTCACTCAAATACAAGTATAAATACATATTACACATCATCATTCACAAATAACCAAATTTCCGGGCCGTTACAGTCTCCCCAACTAACAAAAAATTTCGTCCTCGAAATTAGCTCTATCTCGAGTGAATAAGGAGACCTTACACCTATTCTCACTTCCTCCAAACTGCGGCTTAGCGCCATCACTTCAGACAGCTCGTTCCTCGTCGTTGAACTGCGGACCAATGCAAAGTTACTTCAGACAGCTCAATAAGCTATGACCAACTGTGGACTCTCGCGAGAGTCACTTCCAACAGCTTGACATTAGGTATTGAACTGCGGACTTGTACAAAGTCTCTTCAAACAGCACGACGTCCTAAATCCACTCCTTTTCTCCAAATCTATCAAATTGTGGGCTTCTGCCACTTCGAACAGCTTGATTTCATCTCAGTCTTTAGGTTGTGGGTCACCAACCACTTCAAACAGACTGACGCAACTACGGTCTCTCTAGACCGTTCTCATTTCCCCAAAATGGTAAGAATGTCACCGACCTCATCGCAGACACCCTCAACCACTACAATACAAGTCAGGCAATTACGAAGTAAGATGCTACGATCGCGACTCGCACACCAAACCCGTAATGATCTCCCAACTTACTTGCGTTTCAACGCAAGTTTATTTCTACCCAGGCAGTAAATATGTTCGACAAAGTTGTAACCGTGGCCACCATGTACACTACGTGTCCATGCATCATAAGATAAATCACAACCCATCTGGTCCTGCCTT
Source organism: Stephania japonica (assembly GCA_039657345.1). Classification (NCBI taxonomy): domain Eukaryota; kingdom Viridiplantae; phylum Streptophyta; class Magnoliopsida; order Ranunculales; family Menispermaceae; genus Stephania; species Stephania japonica. The sequence goes on along the minus strand of CM077557.1, from coordinate 67,199,089 downwards.
TCTTTAGGTGTACTTGTGGCTAGTTTTGGCAACCCATTGTGCCTAAACTTACCATCTCTTTCAGACTTTAGTCTAAGTTAGGTCTGTCTCACCCTAAACAACTCTATTAAGTTTAAACGGTACTACTCTAGCTAGTCCCGAGCCTAGCTCTGTCACATGACGTCCGACATCACATTTAAACACCTAAAGTTTCAAATAATTAGTCCCATGCATGTGCATAAACCAGGAAGATTCCTCACCTCCTGTAAGATTACGAACCACTGTCAACTGTTGTTCACTTGCCATGTGCACGTCCTCAATGGCTTCGAGGCCGATCGTCATCTTCTTTGGTCCTCGTACAAGTCCGGACATCGATTATGAAAATGTCCGGGTTGTCCGCACAGGTAACACACCCTCTGCCCTCGAGAACCACCGTTGTCATTTGGATTCCTCATTCGTTTCCTGTCTTGTTTCTCTGATTGGTGCTCTAACTGCAACTCAAACTGGTCAGGCTCAAACTCCTCCGAGTGAGTACTTAGGAAACTTTCCCTAATCAAGCTCCGCTCATAGGCTTTCTGCAATGTCCCTGGCTCGGTCGCAACGATTGCACCGCCTATCTCAGGTAGTAGACCCTCAGTAAAATAATACACCCGATCTGCCTCCGTGCTAGTTGATCCTCCAGCATATGGTAATAACTGCAGAAATCGTCCCATGTACTCCATGACTGACTCATCCATTAACTGTTTCAGGGAAGTGAACTCATTCCTCTTGGCTCTCATCACGGTGGGAGGAAAGTACTTCATGTTGAACTGGGTCTTAAACTCTACCCAGTCCCTCGGCACGCCTCTGGTATTCACAATAGTAGTCCACCAGTTGTCAGCTTCGCCCATCAACATCGAAGAAGAAATAGTAGCTTTCATGTGCTCTTCATTAGCTATGATATGATGTATCTTTTCGTGATTCTTCAGGAACAACTCTGGCGCGGTCACGTCAGTGCCTCCATAGAAAGCAACAGGGCCGTGCCTCTTAAACTCTTGCCACTGTTTTGCCTCAGTAGTCGCCGTAGTGCTATACACTGTCGGTGTCGCTGGTGCAATCTCTGTCGGTGCACGAGGTACAAACGCCATCACTGGTCTCGTTGCAGTTGTGGTAGGAAGCAAAGTCATGGTCGTAACCCCCGGTGTGTTCGCCTCTTGAGTAACGGTTACTCTAGCCGTAGATGGAACCGATGCAGCCGTAACTGACGCCCTCAATATCGCCAGAATCTCCTCCAGCTGTCGCTCCTGAGCTGCAACTCTCTGCGTCAAGGTCCGAAACTCCTCAATATTGACAGCTCGAGGACTCGATGTCCCGTTGTCGTCATTAAGACCCCGCTGATCCGTCATCTCTATCTGATAACGAAAGCGCGTTCCCGGGTCAATAAATAGCTACCGATACCATATAATACACACATTAAACATACTTATACAAATAACTTTCAGTTTTCATTACCCAACTCATCTTCACTCCCCAACTAGGATTCTAAGCCAGGATCATAGGGTTTCCACTTCTAAGTTCAACCATTCCTAACTTCCGCTGGTTTAATGCCTTGTGTTTTATGAATTTACATCAAGAGTCGAGGTCTTTAGAACCTTACGCTCTGATACCAACTGTGATGGCCCCAAATTCCCAATGCATTTGGGTACGCCCGGCCTAGACCCGTGCAGGTCCCGAGTCAGTTCTCAGCGAACCTGACGAGCCTAATCAGCCTCAAAACATCAAAATTTCACGTTTTATGAAAGAGTTATTGCAACTATAACACAGCGGAAGCAAAAATCATATCCTAATCAAATATTGGGAAATAACTCAATCAAAGGGAAATTAGGAATCTATATAAATGTGGAAAAACCCAACATTTTCAGTTCTAAGTCAACAAAATGGATTGATGGAATCCACCTCAAAACATATTCCCCAGTTCCAAAACAATCATATATATATAAACGTCATACAAAAAGAAACAAACATGAGCCTACATCTCGGTACCTCAAGTCCAACTGCTCACAAAAAGTCTCCGAGGCAAGGTCCCTTGCCCCTACTGCTCTCCGTCCTATCTGCACCCACCGTCACAAACTAAACGGTGAGTAACTAAGAGAAATCGAAAGTAAAGCCAGAAGAATATAGCAGTAATTCATGGAATAACAAACAAGACAGTCTAAATATCATGCGGGTACTGAAAGATAAGAATTTAAATAAACAAGAATGCATGATAGACAGACTGGAAATGATAGCAATCGAAACATGCGTGTTCTACGAGTCAAGAGAGGCCATAAGTGGTCTATATTCCACAACAATACCACAACAATCCACAACAATCCACAACAATCCAGTACATGGTATCACACAATCACTAGGGGTGGTCAAACACTCGTGCGCTCGAGTGCCCGCGTTTTATCCCTTAGTGCGGCGCATGTACCTTTGAGACACACACTTATGCCAAGAACACACATACAAGGAATATGGAATGGAAGGCCAATAATTTGATAATAACAAACACAAAGAAATGAAAATGAATCACATGATATTTTCCAAACTGGCTTACTAACGTACAAATGCTTTTTAAGGCAAATGTACTTACCTGAACTATCGTAACCCGCGTAAAACGCTCCCGCGACTCCTAACACGTATCCCCAAGTTTCCCGCTACCTGACAAGGTCGAAAACTCGTATTAATAGGTCAAGTCATTCACTAAACCTAGGTTTAAACTTATCATTATCCCTAATGTTTTGAATGACTCGGACGACACGACAATTTAATCAACAAAGGAATACTCTCTCTCTCGGGTTTTGAAAACACAATATGTATAAGCCTCATCGCGAATCATAGGCTCGGCTCAGTCGTATGTGGGTCATGTCGTGGTCTCGAGGACCGGCAACATGACCACGATGTCATAGCCATTCATTGCCACGCGATGTTTGATTACCAACCAACACTTAACCATAACTCCACGTGAAAACTGAACCGACATGTACAAAAGAACATGGAACCTCACTGGTGTTGTTCGACGTTAGTGAAGGGTTTCCTTAGCATGGAATGGGTGGGAAATACCCTCGAACATCGGTGTTCAAACACATTGACTAAACAATTCTCAAACTTAATATTTGTATAAAACATAACAATTTTTCCAACACATAAAATATTTCGGACACAACCAAGGATTGCAAGGCTTCCAACAATGTTAGATGAGATTCCCGACAACCTCCACTGGTGGTGGTCCGGCCGGTAGCGCCGCCGGCAGTGGCGGTTTCCGGCAAGGTTCCACCACACCAAACACATAAAATAACAACATTTTTAACTTGAAATGAAACTGTTGTGGCCACTCTTTGGGCTGTGGGACCCACGTATGAGTTTGGTGGGGTCCCAGACAGTGTCCCCGTCATCGTGGTCCGGCGGTGGTGGTGCCGGTGATGGCGTTTTCCGGCGAGAGGGTAAAAACCCTATAAAACCAACTTATTGTATGTACACTAGTAGGGACCTTGCATGGGCCATGAGGAGGGTTGCTCCGGGACGGTCTGGACTCCGGTGAGTCACCGGAGGTCGCCCACAACCGGTCCTCGTCACGGCACCCACTCCCGCAGCCCACATGCACACACAAAAAAATGAAGAAAAACAAAAACAGTGAGCCGAGGGAGAGAGAGAGAGAGAGAGAAAGAAAGAAATAGAGGGATGGAGAGAGAGATCTCCGGTGAGGGAGTGAACCCCGGTCACCACCATCTCCGGTGGGAGAGGTGGTGTCGTGAGAGAGAGAGAGAGCAAACCGAGACGAGAGAGAGAGAAAACCGAGAGGAGAGAGAGAGATCGAGTGAGCACGAGAGAGAGATCGAGTGAGCACGAGAGAGAGAGAGAGGGGAGGATGTGGGACCTCCGGCGAGCTTCTCCGTCACCACTGGACCTCCGACGACGGCGAGGACTCGGCCAGCTGAAAGGTGAGTGGACGAGAGAGAGGAGGCCGAGAGATGAGAGAACAAGTGAGGAGATCGAGAGAGAGAAGAGAAGCTTACCTCCGGTCAACCGCGATCTCCGGCGGCCTAGTCCAATCACCGACGACGAGCAGAGACGGTGATGAGGTGGGAGAGAGAGGGAGCTCGTGAGTGAGAGTAAGAAGAAGGTGAAAATCGTGAGAAGAGTGAGGAGAGTGAGCACGGGAGAGATGAATGTTTGAATGAGGGGGTGAGGTGAGTGACGTGTGTGAAATGGTGAGATGAGTGTGACGTGAGTGATGGGGTGGATGGTGAGTGATGGGAGTGGGTGGGGTGTGAGGAGATGTGAGTGATGGGAGTTGGTGGGGTCTTTAAAATTTGAATGGGTATGGTATGAATAGTTCATTAAGTGGGGTGTGTCCTAGTTGTATCCACCCATATTCTTACCAACCCACACATCTCAAAGTTTAACCCAAAGGTTCCCCGCCCCATCTTGCCTCCTCTACCCGTATTTCCCCGTCACATGCACACTTTTACCTTTGTCTCACACAAATAAGCTATAAAATTGTTAAATAATTCTTTTAATTATGTATTTTAGTCTCCGTGTACTCGTAACCCCAGTTTGTCGAATCCCGCGTCGATTTTTCCCACTCGTTTACCGGCTTCACCGTCCGGTCACTCAAATACAAGTATAAATACATATTACACATCATCATTCACAAATAACCAAATTTTCGGGCCGTTACACTAAGAACCTTAGCCCAAACCCGACTTTATTCATTTAATAAATTTTTTGTAGACTTTTTTTAACATGTGTTTCCATATGCATATAGTATATTCATATATCGTGCAAAAATGAGGAGTAGTTCAAATGGTAAGCATCACTTAATATGTGCATTAGGTCCTAAGTTCAAACGTTTCCTACGACACTTATTATTTTAGGATATATTAATTATAAACTTATATTTGGGTCGGGCTTGAGCTTTTTAAGGTGGCCCAAACCCAACCCATTTAAAAGCGAACCTAAATGGGCTCGGGCCGGGCTTTTCTTGAAAAGGGTTGCCTAAGCCAAGTTATTTGTTCACAGGCTTGGGTGGGCCGGACGGGGTACCCGAGCCCATGATCAGGTCTAGAAATAACATAAGTTTTTCAAACCCAAGCTAGTGTAAATTTTTTTAGGGTAAATAAGCTAATCTATCTCAAACTTTGTTTTGAGTCTCAGAACTATCCCGAACAAAAGATTGTCTCAAATCTATCTTAAAGTTCATCTTTTGATCTCAATTTTATCCCTACCCAAAAATTTGAAGAACTTGTACTTATGTGGAAGAACAAATCAATAAAATGAGTTCAATCAAGCATCAACATATGGAGATGCTTCTAATTAATTTTAACAAAATTTTTTGATCTCTATATAAAACATTAGAATTTGTAATCCATAAGCACAAATTCCTTATAATTTTGGGTGGAGATAAAATTGAGATTAAAAAGTGAAGTTTGGAATAGAGCTGAGACAATCTTTTGTTTGAGATAGATTTGAGACTTCAAGCAAAATTTGGGATAGATTAGACTATTTGGCCTTTTTTAACCATTTTCATCTTTAGAACTCAGATCATTGCCAACCAAAAAGGCAAAAAAAAAAAAAAAAACTCAGATCATTCAACTATTTGCACAAATCAATTTAGTATTCTGATCATCGGTTTGATCTAGGCAAGCAAACTCATTTATGCATTCCATAAAGATAGTTCGTGAAGGTCAAAAAAATCCACCAACAAAATCTAACTAGCTCCCTAAAGTTGAGCACCATTATAAATTTGTCAGACTAGATATATGTTCCAATCTGGCCATTCATAAAACCATATGGTTGAAATAAGGCTTCAACTAATCTTCAAAGGGAATTACAATTTCAAGTACAATATCAATCTCCAAAAGCAAAAATGGTTGAAAGTTTAGGGACCAAAATATGGTTTTTTCCTATTTTTTATAACTCCTTCAAAAGAAGAGTACCTTCATGTAACTATGTAATTAACACTTAAGTGGTCATGTGGATATAGTTTTTAATTTTGAAAACATTAACATCCTCAAGTCAGAAAATCGTTCATACAAACCTTCCCCTTCTCTTCTTTAAGAGCTACATTTAACATATTAGAGGGGGGAAATAGTACAACCAGGCTGTCCATAAATCTGATAATAGACTGGATAATGCAAAATAAATTACCTTCTTTGAATGGGAACCTTGACTAGTGATTATGTACATGCCTGCAATGATATAAATCGGATGCTACTTCAGTATCATAGCCGTCGTCCATGTGATTGTTTTGCATGTATCATTTTCCTCTTTTAGACAAAGTAAGGTTCTGAGAAATCATTGTTAATTAGTATAAAACTACATCATTCAAGGTTTTGACGATAAATACCTCATTACTTCCTTTTCTGTTGATTCAGTTCATGGCAGAATTTTTTGTGCAAAAAATATTTACATGTCAAATGAAGAGTACTAGGCATCTACAAAAAAAAAAAAAAAAGAGTACCAGGCTACAACTGAAAAAAAATATGAAATCACAGCTTTCTTCAGTTGCTTTTTGTGTTATGGCATTATGAAACAGCGAAAAGTTTGTTTTCAACAGAATTATGCAAGTGACTTCGTAAGAATGCCATGTTAAGCAGCTAATGATCAAGAACTACTACTAAAATCACATTATGAAGAAAAAGTTCTAAGCCTGAATAATTACAAACACCCACATCAGAGTAAGTTAAGGACAAGGTTCGATAATAGTGGAGACATGATACCAGATAGAACAATAAAACACAAATAAAGAAAAAATAATTACATGTATGGTCGTATAGCAAGTGAAATTGTGTGATTGGAATTGCAAAGAAGATTTTAATGAACAGATTGTGCAAAAAACAACTAACTTGGATTGTCCTAGGGGCTCATTCAAATTGCACAAAACAGTACTTAATGGAGCAGGTTAGAAGATCTATATGTTCTAGATTAACAATTACAAAAAACCTGAATATGCTCAGCGTAAGAGAGAAAATCTTTTATACACTTTATATGATTCCTTCCATGGAAATCAACTTTGCTGTATCCATTTATTTATTTATTTGCAAGGAAAAAAACAATTTTATTTTATTGAAAGGGAAAGGAAGCAATATAAAACCAAATGGCTCAAATCACATTACAGCATTCTCTAATAAATAGTAGGTGAGAAGGTAACTTTTAGGAGAACATAATCAGCCCCATAAGTTCTGTAAAGGAGATTCCATGCAATTTGAACGGTACACTAAAATTATCAATATCATTGTTTGAAGACTGACAACGAGATTTTTTTGTTATTACATAGAATTTTTAATGTTATTATCAAATTTCCCATCCTTCCACTCTCATTTAGAGACATGTATAATTTTTTTCCAACAAAAAAGAACATCTCTAGCGTACCAATATTTATTATCATTTTGTTTAATTGATTTGGCAGATATTAGTTACAAGAAGAATATTAACCACATTTGGACAAACATGAAAAACTAATAATGAGTGAGCAGTGATCTCAAATTGGACAAGGATTACTTGATTATTGTAGTTAAGATTTTTGTTTTGAGATTCAAGAGAGAGAATCTGAAAAAGAGATAAGAGACAAAAGGATGAAACTGACACAGAATTGAAAATGAAATTGTAAAGGAGTGTCATACATGCATCACCGTGATCCTTCGAAAATATGTATCTATAGTGAACACGCTGGATGAGTGTGAACCAAAAATCAGTTCAGTATGATGTTTATGCAAATTCAACGTTAAGCACATATAAAATAATATATTAATATTCTTTCTTACTAAAGATAGATCAACCAGAATATGACTAAAACTACTCTCACCTCCTACACAAATTGAACAGCAATCTAGAGAAATAAAATGGTTTCAAAGCTAAGTTAATGTTAAAGGTTAGTTAGGTAGACTTTAGTACTTTACTTACATATATACATGTAGAGATGAAAATACAATCAAGTACACAACAAACATGCAAACTACTTTCATTTATTCTACAAAAAATAAATAAATAAAACGAACGAACGAACGAATGAATGTGAATTAATGAATGAAGAAGTAGAAATCACCTTGATTCTCATTTCTTCACATAATGAAGGTTGAGAAGCGCCAACAAGGCCTCTTTCTTCCATTGTACCTCGAAGCCAATTGATAGAGCTCTTCATTAACACACTTCAGAATATCAATGGAGAAGCCAAAAGAGAGGCAAAGGTCCTCAATTCCCACTTGATGTTAGCAACGGTGGACTTTCGCTAATATGCAACCTCAATATATAAATCTGAAGTTGGGGGTTTTAACTAACTGCAGCACAAGAAGTGCTGAACATGATTTATTTGTGATTCACGACGTAATATCAAGGAGAGGTCACAGGTGAAAAGATGACAGTCTCCAACCAAAAATCCAGGAGAAAGATTATTCCATGCTAGAAATTCCTGCATAATGTAACCCGAGTGGGTCGATTAGTTAGACAAAAACAGGGAAATAGTTAAGAATTGATATTGTACAAGTGCTGCATGATTCATCAACTATTACCAGCAGAGCAAAAATTTCTCAATGAAATAAAGCAAGCCGACATCGTCGTTTCGATCAGTTTCTATTTCTTTCCAGGAGATGTTTATGGTCTAAAGAGATTCCACACTTTCATGCTGCAAAATATGATACACAATATGCCCAAATTTTTTTTAAGACACTAAGCAACAATTGACAGTAGGTAAGAAAGAAAAGTCCCAAATTAAGGAAGAAATATCTGAAGTTGAGAAACTAGAAATGTGTTTAAATAAGTTTACAGGCGCATAACATATCAAATTGTGGTAAAGACACCAAGCAGACAACGTTCATTGCTTAACACCACGTATAGAAACTTCAATTAATATAATCTCACTCAAATCACCAAAAGCTTTTAGCATGACACGCATTACATGCCCATGCAAACAAAAAAACAAGAGAAGGAAATGAGGAAAAGACATACTTCCACCAAACAATCCACCAAAATAAAACCTGAGACAGGGGCCTTAGTACACAAATTCTGCTTCAATCAATGATGAAAACTGCTAATTTACCCTATAAATCAATAGTTCCAAAATCCCAGTCAACCAAGCTTACCCACACAATCATCATGTAAACAATCCCTAACTAACACATTTCCTTTGTTACACACGTGAAGATTGTAAACTAAAATCAATTAGCATGCCAGATTATTGACACACATTCATCATCATGAACCAATGATATAAACAATATATGTGAAATTTTCTTTCAGCAATTTAGATGGTTTGAAATATGCTGCACACACTAAAAGTCAACAGCGGGCAGCCTTATTTATAGATAAAGAATAGATGAAAGGAAGATGAAATGCAACCAACGATGTAGTCTCACAAGCAAAGTTGTAATGCTTCCGAAAGTAACAGGTTTGATTCTCTTTTTATTACATGAAAATGAACACTGGCAGAACTAATAAAAAGAAACATGTATAGAGTAGCAACCAACCTTGAAATGTCCTGATTTTATATTCTGATTGAGCTCCAAAGAACCCATAATCAAAGAATATCTTCGACAAGTATTCTGAGACCAAGCTCCAGCCAGTCGCTTGATATCATCATTGATAGAGTTTCCCATTGACGTGCACAAGGATGGATGGTCCCCGAAGATCAGTAATTGACTTCAATGTCCCCTTTGGTATTACCAACCTTGGACATCCTTCAATCCATAGTTTCTCCAATGATGTAAGATTCAGCAATCCGTCAATCACAAAGCTCAGTTCAGGACATCCTTTAACAATCAACTCTTTAAGAGAAGTCATGAGATGTAACTTTGGCAACAATTTTAAACCACTGCAACAATGAATACTTAGAGACTCGAGAGAGCTGAGCTTCTGTAATCCTTGAGGGACTGAAACCAGTGAGTTACACCATTGAATGCTCAATGATTTTAATGCTGTGGAATTCCCTAATTCTTCTGGTAGAGTCTTCAGCTGAGAACAATGACTAATTGATAAAGATTCAAGAGCAGGAAGGCATTCACCTTGTTTCCAGTTCAACAACCATTCCTCTAGAAAGGGCATTCCTTGAAAACGAATACTCATTAGTCTTGGAAATGAAGATAGCGGATCAGGCATCTGCATCCATTCCGGAAACCTTGATCTCGGATATCCATTTATGCTAAAGACTTCAATGTTCACAGGAGGCTTCAGAATTTGCAACACTTTTTCAGCATTTTCAATTTCACTACCAACATTAACATTAGGGAACCACGAAAGCTCTAGACTTGAAAGACTTTTCTTATCGGTCAGCAACTCCTCCTCTTCCACCACTGCCACCTCTTCCTTCTTCTCCCCCTCCTCGAGGACATTCCTGACATTCCCAATCCCCTCTATTACAAGTGATCCGCCAAGAGATTCTAGACCTTTCAACTCTTTCATTCCACTTCCAACACATAAACTCAATTTTTCAAGGCGAGTTAATTGTTTTCCTATGCCAGCGGGCATGCCCTTTAAACTTTCACACCACTGGTTCTCCAACCGCCTGAGGCTGCATAACTTGCTAGTGTTTTTGGGCAACCATTCTAGTCTCTTACAGAAGTCCAATTTCAATATCTGTAATCTTCTAAGATTGCAAAGAGATTCTGGCAATGATACTATTCTGACATTATAAGAGAGGTTCAGGAGCCTTAAATTATCCAATTTATCAATTGAATCTGGAATTGTCTTTATCTCTCCATTGTAACTCAAATCTAAAATTTGCAAATTTTTCATACCACAAAAGGATTCAGCTGGCAATGATGAAAGGTAACACCTACTAAGATTTAAGTATCTTAAAAGTTTCAACTTGCGAAAAGATGGTGGGAGTGTCTCCAGAGTAAAATTACCACTGACATCTAGCACTCTTAGATATTTAAGACCAGATAACGTAGAAATATCACGTGGAGAAAGATGGAGCCCAGAAGGACGTGAAAATAAAAGGAGTGTACGCAAGTGGTGATGGGATGAAAGAATAAATCGATGAATTAGATCGAAAGAAGCTCGTAGTGGTGGTGACAATAGAATTATCGACAAGTGACGAGGCTTAATTTTATAATGATGATAATTTACATCTGTTTTCATGCCAACCTCAATGACGAGTGATTGTTCACTCCTCATCTCCAAAGATGCAAGATCATGCAAGAGATCATGCACTTTGAATGTTGTTATATTACCCTCACTATCTTCTCTTACATCTTGGAAAAAGGAATGTAACAACAATTCACAAAAGACAGTTTCTCCCATGTCTTCTGGTTCCATATCTCCAATATCGAACTGAAGAAGGCCACTTGCCAACCATAAATGCACAAGCTCTTCTTTCTGCATCAAGTAGTTTTTTGGAAAAAGGGAGCAATATGCAAAGCATTGCCTGGTGCGTGCGGATAGATTGTGGAAACTCAGTTTTAAAGTTGTCATGATCGGATTTTCTGCATCTTCTCTAAGCTTCCAAATTTTGCTGTCCTTGATGATCTTCCACTGAGTTTCATCACTTCTTAAACGTAATAAACTTCCTAGAGTTCTTGCAGCAAGAGGTGATCCTGAACACTTCTTTACTATATCGTGGCCGATGCTTACCAAGTTTTGCTTTACTTTGTCCTTTGGGCCAAAAGCATAATAACTGAACAATGACCAACAATCATCCTCCGAAAGACCACCCAATTGGTGAGGTGGAACTGTACCCACTGTAGATGCGACCTTCTCGAGTCGAGTAGTTATAATAATTGAGCTTCCTTTAATTTCAGACTTTAAAGAATTTTTCAACATGTTCCACTCGCCTTCATCATAACTCCAGACGTCATCTAGAACAAGCAAGAACCTCTTTCTCCTTAAATTTTGCATAAGACGATCTTGTATCAAACCCAAGTCATTATAATTAAGGGGCATCCCGAGCAATTCTAAGATTTTCTTCAGAAATCTTTTAACACTAAAATCATCAGAGACACAAATCCAAAATCTCACATCGAAATGGTCTTTTACCTTATCATCATCATAGACAATTTGAGCAAGAGTAGTCTTTCCAAGACCACCAATCCCAATTATGGGATACACAGATAGGCCTTCTTCATTACTCACTTCTTCTACCAGTATTTTTACCACTCTTTCTTTATCTGCATCTCTCCCATAAATTTTAGGTTCCTTTGGAATGAAGGTAGTTTCTCTAGTTTGGATGTTGGATTGATTTACCTCCACTGGCATATCCACTTTCAAATGAAAATCAGACTTTTCTTTGGTAATCTGATTAATTCTTTCACTAATTTTTTTAATCTTTTTTGCAATTTTGTAATGGAATATAACCCGCCTCAAATTAAATATAGACGAGAGAGAAACCCGTACCCGATTGGGAAAGTTTTTCCCTGGTACATCTGATTCTAGTTGTTGAAGATGCTCATGAGTTGACCATTCATCCAATATGTCTTCAGCACCATAAGCAGCATCTTTAAGCTTGACCAGCCAATCTTGGAATGCCTTTCCCTTAATTTGCTGCGGCTCAGGATCTGCAAGCACAGACTGAATCGTCGACAAGGTACTAGAGAGCTTCTCTATGTCAGACTTCACACCCCACCATAGACCACATTCCCTTTGGATTAAGGACTCAAGGCTCTGAATGAGTAGTCCAAGAGCTGCTTCAGCCATTTGATGCTGGTAAATCAAGAGAGCGAAGAAATGTTCGATTAGTCTTAACAGAAAATATTGAACTTGTAACACCTCTCTTCTAGCATCTTATATGCATCATTTCTTTGTAGCAAGAGTAAGGAAAGTATAATAAAAGCAGAATTCATTGCTTGTTTTCTTCCAACAAAAACAAGTTAAAAAGAGGATTCTTTGCTGTACATATATGCACAATGGAACCTAGCTATCATTGTTCAATGAAGGAAAACAATTGTTCGTCCACTAAATTTTCAATGAAGGAAAGGTATTACTAACATGGGTATTGAACCAAAAGAAAAGTTAAACATTGGGTGAAAATATACAACACGATTACCAATCATCAAAGTTGAGATTATCTTCACTGCAGCACATTTGAAATTTCTTTTCATGAGTTTGCAGAACCAGTTTCAACAATTACTAATGTTTAGAGAATTAAGGGTGATATGGGTACCGAGAAGGGGATACTCGCAGGGGTCTCCGTATTTTGGAAAATAATATACATATATATTAAGAAAAACATCAAAATATATATCAAACACAAAACATTTGATATGCTCTATGATGTTGTCTATTGATTGGTTTATAGTTAATTTCATTAAAAGAATTGTAATTGTAATGTAATATAAGTTTCCACAAGGAATGAAAATAGGTATTCCTCGTAGAGAACTAAACTGGAAAAATGCCCCACCGGGAATTAAACAATATTACAGTTATATACAAGTACAACTCAATTTAGCTCTTACCCAACAAAAAAAATCTCTACTTGAAAATAACAATGAGCAAGACAATCTTTATCTGTGAACATTTAAGTAGAAGTAAAAGCATGATTCTGAAAAGGGAGAATACAGATATATAGAAAAACCGAACATGTTAATTGAGGAAACAAACAATGAACATAGGGAGAATAAGAGTCATTTGAAAGAACCAAACCCTTGAAAGAAAAAGAATAAATTAGCCTTCACTGTCATAGAAACATTAGGAACATAATTTATGCTAATAACATATATGTTGTTCATGAGAGTTTTGTCCATAAACATAATTCGCACATACACAGAATTGTCTACAAAAGCAACAACGATTGGGCTACTTTTGACACACACATCTGTTATACAGTTAATGCTGGAGTCTATTTAAAAACAGTGATAAATATGAGTCAAAAGAGTGCTCCACAATCACTTCACTTCTATATACTCGTGGACCTCACGATTCCATCACTTCCAAGCAGTTACCTGCACAAAAGCAGTGATCTGTCTGATCAAAAACAAGCAAAACTTTTCAACAAAAAGACCAATAACAGTTTCGTTTAGTTCAGTTCAAACCAACAATTTGATACTTTCTTTGCTTTTTTGCCACAGTTTGCAACAAAAATATAAATTTATCACGCATTCTTGCTGAACAAAAAATAAAGTCGTTTAAAAAGTTTATAGATGCAAAATACCACTCATCAATGTGAATCATCCTAAGCACAAAGTAAAATATACAAGCCATTCTACAGTTATCCTTCCAAATAAAAATTGAGTAAACAAAGATAGTGTAGCTGAAAAAAAAAATCACTCTGACAAAAATCTAAGTGGCTCCTCAAAGTTTAGCACCTTTATTTCTCTACAAAAATAGATAGCTTAATCCAAATTTTGGATTCATTGACTTCAGATGTTCGATGTTGGATGGGTAAAAGTTGAATGAGAATTATTTTTGGATCACACACAAATGACTATACGTGTGCATCTGGACACTGAAAAAACAACATAGTTGAGATGAGGTTTTTTTTCCGTACTATAATGGCTTCAACTGATCTTCAAAGAGTTTCAAGTATAAATAGCAAGTCCAAGTGTTAAAACGCAAGGATATATGACATGTAAAGAAAAATCTTAAAATAGAAAATAAAGATATACATAAAAGAAAATTTTATTATTTTATAATGGCAGTTCTCAAATTGAACATCAAGCCAGATGACACATCAAAGTACCATACTTGCTAAAATCAGTCGCTAAAACTTAAAACTATGAAGTATTCAAAGAAACAAGCTTTACATATACATCAATATATATGTCTCTATTGTATCAAGTTTTCTATAATAAGAAAGCATTATTCCAAACTGAAAAAACTAGCTATATTTGCAAGTTTCTATAGAAGATTGAATCAAATTTAATGATCTCTTTTCCCTGGAGATTTCAATCCACCAAAGCTTACGAGTCCAAGATCAGAAGAGTAGTCAGCATTGGTTGCGTATCAAAACAATCCTAATCCAATCAGAATCTACCTATCATCACCCAATTAAAAATTACACTGAGGTTGCGCAAAGAAAAAAGGTTTCACTAACCATCTGGATCAGAGAAGAATCCTTGCCTCCTCTCCCCAATACTAAACTCGAGAAACCCAATTCCTTTCTCCTGCAGAATTAAGTTCTGTTAAGTGAGATATAATCAACAGTAAGCCACTACCAAGAGCACAAAGAAAGTTCAGCTGAACTTCTACATTAGAAATTTCAGATTTATTGTTCCAGAGCACGAATTAATGGGAAACAATATGCAAAGAGAAAAAATTTCAACTAATGCCAACCAATGGAAATCAAAACCTGTCAAAACTAAGACAATTGACGAAAAAAAAAACATGGAATCCTTCGACATCGTGTCTTCACTAAAATCCAACGAGAGAAACACATTAAGTTTTTTGGTAAACAAGGTTGGTTAATCATCACAGCTTTAGTATAGAACACCACAACACCAACCAAAATCATCTAATTTTGCTTTGCAGCAATTACACTCCCCTATTCAAAGTCGAGCCCGTATCATAAAGCGCTGCTAAATTCATGGGAAACCTCGGTGCCGGCCTGTCAAGGTTCAAATTTTACATTGGGCAATTGCACAGCGCAGGTTGAATAATCACGAATGTGAAGGAGACACTACAACAATGAATGCCTCACAACCTGCATTGTCACTAGAGTGGATTACATACAATGCACACATTGTAAGCATGAACTACCAAACCAATTCTGCGTGGTGGTGCATTTTGAAATCATAAAGTTTCGAGCTTTAGGTCGGTCAATAATCAAAGGCTGCATTCAATCCAACAACTAGTTTAGGATTCAATTATTCAAATGACCTTCAAAGTGTTAACAAACTCGTCGTAGTTTTCGACGGTGAACGAGACATGACTCCCAATCTCCTCGCTACGAACAACCTCCCCAGTCAACTCAGGTTCCTCCGGCAGCTTCGACTCGGGGTTTCGCTCGATCAGGTGCATCATCGTGGAAGAAGAGTCGCCAGGAAGCTTCAGCCATATCACCTCGAAATCTGCGAAGTTCGGAGATTGAATCCTCTCAAACCCTAGAATCTGAGCAGAAACAAAAAAAAAAAAAAAAAAAAAAAAAGCTCATCAAAACCAACAAAGAAGAGAGAAGATGAAGAAATATAAAGCCCAAACCCTAGGCGGGACCTCCTGGTAGAATTGGGCGAGATGTTTGACGTCCGGCGTCGCCCTGGATATGTGGTTCAGCCAAACTCCTTCTGCTACTGCCATTTTCGGTTCTCCTACTCTCACTCTGCTTCTGCTGCTGCTGCTGCTCTTCAAATAATAGTTTTTTTTAACAAATATATCACAACACCTTATATTCGCTTCAATCTTTGCGGTCCACTTTACTTTGATAGATTTCTTTCATTTAATTTTTACCATTGTCACATATCACTACTACATACATGATCAAAATGACTTAAAAAAGGATCTCATGTTTTATTCAACTTAATCTAAAGAAAGACATTTTTCAACATGGTGGCATCATGATCTTGAATTTAAGAAGATGATTAGAGAGGCTTGGTCTACTTGTATTTGTGCGACCACGAACCCAATCAATAACAAACAAAGCTTGATCTTTGTGATCAAAATTTGAAAAAAAAAAATGAACTCACATAAACATAATTCCATCTCTAAGCAAACGAAAGATAAAATAACAATCCAACGCATGGTATAATGAACATGGAGTGCAATTGCTTGGAGTCTCATTCTTGCGGTTCTTTTATGTGTTGTAGAGAGATTGAAGCTAATATGGGATTTGTGATATATGTGAAAAAAAAAATAAAGTTTGTGATATATTTAAAAAATTAAAAGTTTGTTTTAGACTAAAAAAATTATTAGTTTGTGTTTTTTTTTTTTTTTTTTGCTATTAACCCTTTTTTTGTTAAATAAAGGTTTCCTTTTCCAAACTCTTGACTAGAAGTTATATGATGTCTCCTAATTCTATTTTTTTTTCTTTGGTGAAGATATCTCCTAATTCTAAAGTAGAGGCAAAGCTTCAAGCACCCGACCAAATACATGTAATTTGACGAAGGAGGCAGAGAGTTTTTTTTTTTTTGAAGAAAAATAAAAGTTTTATTAATCATTAAAGGCTCGATGCATGACTAGACATAGAATCAAAATGTACATTGATTCGATAATCCTATTTGTTCAAAAAAACTGTCATTCATTTTAATTTTGAATGCGATTGTCAAATTGAAAAAGTTTGACAATCAGGGAATGTTATTTACAACGTTGAAACACATTACAATACACAAACACCACTAGAAGTCTAGAACCATGTAACAAATAACAAAACTTCTCAACAAGGAGAAAAAAACTTAAAACTTCTGAACGCCACCTAGGGAAGACAAACTAACTATGAAATTAAATATTAAAGAAGAGATTAACCCAGCCACTGCACAAAAACCACACACAACTGTTGAGGAAGATGTACCGCTACAAAGATGGACCAATCTTCATAAATCTGATTAGACCTGCTTATTGAATGAATAAAATATAATTTGTACCACCAAAAGGCAAAGAGTTCATTTTCATTTCATTTTAACTTTTGAATTTATTAACATTTTGAACTACTACAGTTTGTAGTGTTCATTCTTGATTCAACTCTTTTTACTTACCCGCACATGTTCCCTCACTTGTTCTGTTACGTTTGTTAAGAGTCTTATTTGATACAAGGCAAGTTGAAAAAAAAACTTCATTGAATTTGATAATCCAAATATGAAAGACAATTCACCATTCATTCCATAAACAAAGAAAAATGCACAAGAAGGATCAAATTACATTTACAGAGACAATGCTCAATGCTCAGAGCATTACTAGATCCTCACTAAAACACCTCTCCCTCTCCTCTCGTCTCCTCTCTTCACATCTCCATCTATCTATGCCTATGTGCCCTCTCCCGCTCTCGCTCTCGCTCCCCCCTCGAATGCCTCGCATCCTGCTCCCGCTCCACCACAGGGAGAGGTGGGGGCTCATACCTCAACGGCCGCCTCTTAAAATGCCGTTCTTCATCACTCGAATCATTATCCATCGAAACACTACTGCCCCGCCTCGAAGGCTGCACACCACTACCACTCCCACCACCACCACCACCACCACCACTACCAACTTTCAAAGGAACATCTTCTCGAGTCCCATGTGAAGTACTAGTACTAGTAGTACTTCTAATCACATCACTAGATGAATGATGATGATGACTACTATGCCTATGATCCTTCTTGCTCTCCATAACATGCCCGTCGGCCTCAGCCGCGGCCTTTCGCTTCTGCTTCTTGGCCCCTCCAGCTGACTCCCCTTCAGGGAAGCTAATGCGAGAGAACACACTCCCTTTATGCTTCCCACCATCTTGCACTAAGGAGGCGGCCTTGATGATGAGCTCCTCATCTTCCAATGCCTCGCTCGTCGGCCTCCGCTTGCGAGGCGGTGCCGCCGCGGGGTTCTCGTTGTGTTCCGCCCTCCGCTTGGAGGGCCGGGGAGGGTCGTAGGAGTCCCGTGGAGGGCGGTCGAGGCTAGTGGCCTTATCGGGTCGGTGTCGGTGGTGGTGGGCTCGAGTGGGGCTCGGTGGTGCTAGCTCGTCGCGGTGGTCACGGTGGTGGTGGATGGGTGGCCGTTCTGGGGTGAGGGACCTCTCGCTCCGCTGATGGTGGCGACGGCGTTGCTCGGAAGGCTCAGCCTGGCTCGATGTGGACTTCTGCAGCCAACCGACAACAAAGGTGTTCGTTAGAAACAAACAAAATAAAAATTAAATAATTTTTTCTTTGATAAAAAAATAAAATTTTACTACAGTAATTTTTTTTTTACATCAAATAAGATGTTATTTAAGTGGTCCTACGACGGCGTCAGAACCTGGGAGGTTATAATCGTCTTTACATAGAAAAGACCAAACACGGCCCACCACTTAGCTTGCCACGTTGCATCCCATTTATGTATTGCATAGGTATATAATACTTTTTTTTATAAATGCAATTTTTCTTTTTTGAAACCTTAATAAATGTAATTTATACATTTTTTTTAATAAGCTTTTTGAAACTAGCGCGTGGTATATTGAAAACTTTTATTCGATATTTTCGATTCCATTTGAGATTACCAAATCGTTCAAATGCTTTAAAAAATTTATTTTTCGAACCAATTAGCAATGACAAATTTTGGGTTGGACCAAGAGCCAAGGGAAATTGAGCTAGCTTGCTCACACAACGCAACAACAGCTGTTCCCCTAACCATGACATATAGCTATTTTGAAACATATATTAAACCAAGTGATTTCTCAAGAAACTATTTTTTTTTTTGAAACATATTTGTTTTACATATAAATATATATATCATAAATCCCAAGGTTTTTTAAAAAATAGTAGAAATAATAATCTAATAATTAAGTGTAAGGAAAAAAGGGTGAAAACACCTATAGAACTGGACACCTCTCTTAAGGAAGAACCAGAGTTCTACTGACGAATGCAAAAAGAGACTGCCGTTGGTAGAACTACCCACGTGTCCTACAAGGCTTGAACACAAAGCAGTCAAAGCAATCCAAATACTCGGATATAGTTGGAACATTTTTAAGAAAATAAAATAAAAAAAATGTCGGCCTAGATGTGCAACGAGCCCATCTCAAGTCATGTGAAGTGACTTCCACATCTCTGCATACACCGCCGCTCCACAATAGGAAATGAGCCATTGACATCATAGCAAGCTACTAACACCAAAAACTAACTAGCAAACCTGAAAAATTAGTTCAACCACTTGAACGTAATAATGTCAGGGGCTGCAAAGATATTATTATGGTCAAGAAAACTTTTAAGTATTGAGTTTTTTTGCGAAAAGTTCCCAGACTCTAAAAGCACTCTTTTCCTCGTGCCTTTAGGAGAAACTTGAAAGTTATTATATCTAATTTTGACATCCACCGATTGAACTAATGGATTTTCCTCAAGGCAATGAAATGAATTTTGTTTATCCGCGGCAGAAGAGAAAAGCAGCAATTTCTTGCCAAAATTGCTGCAGCCACGACTGGCACCCTGCGATAGTACATGAGCAAAATCGATGGAAACAAAATTAGACGATAAAACACATACATGTTTTGATTTCATCGAGGGAACATCCCCACTGCCACTCAATTCTCTACTGTAGTCACGCTCCTTTGAAAAGCCCCTGTTGCATATAAGAGAAAATACTATTAGAATAAACCATGTCAAAGAGATTAAGGCAGACTGCTACAATGATAAATGTAGCAGACCACTTAGAAAGAAAGCACGCAACACTTTGATGAGTCCCGACTTTAAAGAACCACAATAGGTTAGGTTAGGATGGAGAAGAATGTACCTTTCAGCACCGCGCTGCTCCATTTCACGTTTCCTTCTCAAGTCAGCTTTACGAGCCTCAAACTCTTCCCTGCTCATCACTGGTGGACCTGGCTTTGCGCCCATGGCAAGCTCTGAAAGATCTCTGAAAATTTTGATCTATAAGTCAGGCTGGTCTATTAACATTTTTTCCAAAGCAAATGTGTGGAAACAAGACGATAATGCAGAATAAAATCTCCTCAAAACAAATACACAGGCATCAATATACCTCTGAGGTGGAACAACTGGCATCATATATCCGCCAAATGGATCCTGTGGTAGCATTCCTCCCATTCCTCCCAGTGGAACATCGAAGGGACCAGGAACATAACCCATGTAAGGCATTGTACCCGCATAAGGATTCATAAATCCATCCATTCCAACCATGCCACCCCAATAAGGATTACACGCTGAGGGACCATAAGGCATCATACCATAGCCACCATCAGCTGCAAAATCTTGAGGGGTTCTCCACTGTAGCTCTGCGCCTGTAATTTATAAAACAAATAAACCAATCACTATTAACACCTAAGAAACAATAATAGTACAATGGAATCCTGAAAAATTATAAAGAAAGCTATCAATGCTGGAAGCGACAGAGATGGATGGAAAGCATCAACAAAACATATAAGAAAAGGAGTTTTGGAAAGCAATAAAGATGGTTCCATCAGGTTCAAACAAGAAGCTACTGGCTAAACAAACTGAAACATCACTTACCGTTGAGAGGCACGCGAACTTTCTTCTTCTTCTTTTTCTTTCCTGGAAAACAAAAAAGAAGTGTCAGCACATAGATGACTCGAAACGTCACCACCAGAAAAATGTATTCCAAAAGAGTATTAATATAGACAATATTAAAGTACTGTTCCAAAAAACTTGGCTTCATTTCCTCTAAAAAAAAATGAGCTTACAACAATAGAACACACACCCAGGACACAAAAAGGGTATCTGGGATGAGCAGATTTAAAAAATGAAATAATAAAAATGAGAAATAATTAAATCAGACCCTCCACAAATGCCAGGAAACAAAGCGTTTTGCAGACAACAAAACTGCAAAATTGTTCCACTAATCCAATCAATTAAAAACACTGTATAAATCCACAGTTTTAATAATTCACCAGGCTCAGAAGCTGATGGCCTTTGCTGCACTTCCTCCTCAACCACTGCGGCACTTCCTTGTGATGTTGTCTCTTTCACCATCATTGATTCATGAGTGGCTTCAGATATATCTGCAGCTTTTGCTGTTCTTCCTTTCTCCACCAGCTGTTGTGTCCCAGTGGGACCATTCTGTTGTGGCCCAGTAGAAGCACTCTGCCGCGGCCCAGTGGGGGCGCTCTGCTGTGGCTGTACAGGGCTCTTACTCACATCTTGTGATTCAATTGCAATCTCCTTCGTTTCTACATTATCCTTACTAGGTGGTGGTGGCATCAGTTCACCCTTGGAAGCCGCAGAAAGAGTGGGAGCCGCAGAGAGAGAAGGAGATGGGATTTTAGGCTGAGAAGGTCGAGCAGATTCCATATCTACATGTAGACAATTAGGCCTTAGTCATACTAACAAATGGAAGGAATGTCAACCAAAACCAAAGACAAAAGGCAACTAAAACACCTTGAATTTGCAACATGCTTCCAGCATTTTCTGCACTGCTGTTATTTGATTCCAACAAACGGTAAATTGTATCCCTTAGAGTCTTATTTGGTAGAAGGTCGTCCGCAAGTACATTAGTGGCTCCACAAATACACGCCGACTTTGAGATGATGTGGTCCCTGATACCTGATTACGAACAAGTTGCACGTTAATATCACATAACCAGAACATAAATGCCAGAATAAATCGGAAAAAAAAAATAAAAAAAAAAAAAATCTTTGATAAAATAGAATAGCAACTGCTAGACAAAAGAATACGTTTATCAAAAACCTCTTCTTTGAAAAAGAACAATGAGATGAGAGAAGAAATCTACAAGAAAAAAATTAAGAAGTCACTTTTCCAAACAAAAATAAAGCAAACGAGATGATGTGGTCCCCAATACCTGATTATGATCGATAAGTTGCACATTAATACGAGAAAACCAAAACAAAATAATGCCAGTTTAAATCGGAGAAAAAAAAAGAAAAGAAAAAGGTTATTTGATGAAATAGAATAACAAAACAATGTTTAAAAGCAACCTCATTTTCAAACACGAATAATGAGATGAGAGAAGTCAACAAAAAAGTTTAAGACGTCACTTTTCCAAACAAAATAAAGCATGAGAGAAACAGGAAGTTCATAACAACTAATTTCAACTTAACCATGGTATCATAAACAGAAATCATTAAAGTATTGCATACGAAATCAACATGACCAAAGAAGAGACGAACTCATACACTTGTCACAGAAGCTTTTGAAGCAGCATTTGCTTGTTAGCACAGCATCTTTCATTACTTCTTTGCACAATGGGCAACGGAGTTCTGGTGGAATATCAGTGACAGAACGAGTTGAAGGTAATCCCTCTATTTCCTTCTCAAAAGCAGCCCTGTTTTGTGCAAAAGAACAGCCGGGTCAATTTCACAAACTATCACGAAACCATAAACTACTTCAACTAACTGACCAACACGACAATAAAACCAGAAACAAGAAAAGCAGCTTACTCGTTAGGCTTCAGAACAGCAACAGCCCCACTGGGCAATGCATAAGAACCATCTGGAGTTGCCATGAGCATTGACTTAGGAATACCCGTAGGAGGTTTCACTTTCTTAATGTCATAGTTAGGATCCCCATTAGTAGGGCAATGCTGAATAAAATGTCCTGGGTAATAGGAAGACTAATAATCATTTCCACTTGGTAAATTGATATTACTCTTGAAAATAAGAAAACATCAACCAAGAAAGTCAACCATCAACATACCTGGAATCTTACACCTGTGACATATATAACCAGCAGGAGGTGTCTTACGTTCAAACATACTGCCGCCGCGACCTTCAAGATGAGCATATGAATAAACAAAAAACTCCAGAAAATGACACAATTGTGGAGTAACTAAACTCTTTACAAGTTAAGCAAAAAGAAAAGAGAAGAAACTAAAAACTCCATGGAAGCCATACATCACAGATGGAAATTCCTGGCAACCATTAGGACAGAATTGAAGAAAATATAGCACATCAAATTTTAAAGGGACGCCAATGACTCAATATTACACACCTAACTCCTATTATTAAACCAAAGAAAAAGAATTAGAACAAAAAACCATGCTTCTTAAAGATTTAAAAGATTACCAAAACCCCGGGCTCCCATCATTCTTCCACCCATACCCCTACCAAAGCCCCTACCAGCACCAAAAGCATCCTGGGGCTGCCTGTAAGACCATATCAATTTCAAAATATAACAGTAAAGAAGGCAAAGAATTCATCCAAACAATGGGTGGAGAAATGACATCAGTCGCAAATAATAGGTCACTTCTCACCTTAGCCAATCCAAAGCAGAATTATCTACTAAAGCCTTAATCTTACTATCCTCATCAGCTTTATTAGAAAGGGTAGCCTCCTGCACCATATTGCTTGATTGTACTTGCAGCATTTCTGGAATGGCATACAAATCATTTCCAAATTCATCCCATTCAGTCTCCTCCGGCTGCAACCCCAACAAATAGGAGTGTCAATACAACAGATTTTCAACCATAAGTTCACCAATTGAACCTAATAGACTAACCCTTACATATTTCATAATAGATGCATCTGCTAAGGGTAAGCCACTCTTTGATGATTGAACATCCTCTTCCTTGTTGTCTATGGGTTTTGTCCTGCACAATAAACACATGCATCCGGTGTTTATGAGACTTAGAACTTTCATTACTTTCATTCTAATTAACAGTGGGTAAAACACAGATAATTTGAAGTTTAGTTTTTTAATGGAACTTAATGGCCGAAACAATGACCTGCAACAAGGCCATTCACTGCAGCCCCTAATAAAGTGGTTAAGCAAAACTATGTTTTTTTTCTTTTTGTTGATCTATACAAAACAAAAGGCCAAAGAGTTAAAAGATTCAAAATAGTACTCTTCTCGTTCAGTTACAATAGGCATGCGAGGCCGTCCTGGAATGCGGCGAACTAAAACAGAGGTGTTTTTGGGTATCAGAGCAGCTTCATCGAGGTACTCTGAAATTGCAAGCACAGAAAACAAAGTGTGTAATACTGCAGAAAAATAAATCCACCCATGCAAACTATAGAACAACTACACAGAATCCCATATCCCAACTCTATAGACTACTGTCATGGTAAACTAACTACAAAACACCAATCACCGTCTGACAATGATTTATATTCTGCCCCAAGTGTTTCAAGTTTGCTCATGAAAATTAAGCAACAATTCTTTTGTATATAAGAATTTAAGAAAGTCTAGTTTTTTATCCCAAAAGGATAACCAACTTTCCTGCCAGACTAAAAAGGGCTAAATGGAACCCGTAAAGAGGATTTTTATCCCTCTTCTCTCAAACTTGTTCAGCTTTGATAAGCTACATGAATTAGTATATAAGATTCTAATGAAAATCATCCCAACAAAACCCCAATAGGGAAAAAAAGATTGATCTTTCTACTCTCAAAATTGATCAACTTGAATGAGCCAGCTAATTCAATTAAAAAGGGAACCCATCAAACCAAATTGGTCAATCATCAACCCTAGATGAATCAGGAAACCCTAACCCTAATAAACTTGATTCTAACACAACCCGCAATGATCGAACCCCGATCCAATCCCCCTACTATCAAAATTGATCGATTAGAATAACGAACAAGATGAATCAACAAACAATTATCAAGAAACAAGAACCAACCTTCATTAGTCTGAGCATTGGCGACCATTAGGTCAAAATCAGTGCCCCTCCCCAAATGCTTCGATTCAAAAATTTTTTCTTTCAAATTGGCAACCGATATGAAATGTCCATCAATAGGAATGGAGTCATAATCTTTCGCACTTTTGAACTTATAATAAACAGCCATTTTTTTCTAAATTTTTTTTTCTTTGCAACTACGAATCAGAGCAAACAAGAATTATAGAACTTTGAACAGAACAACAAAACTGGCCGTCCAATCAATCTGAAAGGCCTGATATTGCAATCAAATCAAATCAAAATCAAAAATTGAACAAGTACAAAAGATCAATTTTTCATCTCTTTTTTTTTCTTCAATGATATCAAACCCTAATCAATTCTTCTCCAAACAAGTGAATCGAATCGAATCGAAAAGCGCTTTTAGGGCAGAGAAAACCAGAGATCTTCTTCAACTTCAGATTAACAAGGCAAATCCGCAACCAATCCCTTCTCGAACCACCGCACCATCAGAAAGCGTTTAAGAACCACAGATCGGCTACGATCTCCGCTTCAACAATCTAAAGAACCGCCGATCTTGGAGAAACCCTAGCTTTGGAGGCGAAACCGAGCAAATCGCCTTGGACGCCGCGGAAACCTAGATCGATCGCGATCTCTGCTTTGGGACTTGAGAGAGAGGGTTTGATCTTCGAGAATCCGAGCTTTGGTGGCGGAATCGAGCGAAGCCCCTTCGTAATTGCAGTGTAGCAAGAGCGGATTTGGGGGGTCTTCTAGGGTTTCGCGGTTGTTTGGAGGAACCGCAAGAGGAGTGAAGCGCGTGAGAGAAGTGTGAGAGAGAAAAGGAGTCTCGAATCTAATAGAGCCGAGGCTTCACGAGTTATCTCTGAAGGGTTTATATAGGAATGAAGGGCGTGAATTAATTAAAATGTTAGGTATTTCCTTATTTACGGTATTTAGGTCCTATTATATTCTCCTCATTGATTAGTTTTTTTATTTGTGTATTCTAAAGCTTTATAAATAATAGCACCTCATTGTATTTAGTGTTACCCTAATTATCAATGAAGATTCAATTAAGTTGACATGGTATCAAAGTTCAAATCTTAGGTCGGTCGACTTTTGAGTCGCGGACCAGCCCGTGGTGCTCCTTTGCATTGTATGTTATATTTGTTGTAATTTTTTGGTTCTCCCCGGCTTTTTTGGTCTTTCTATTAAATTTGTGTCTTCCGCCTAAGTAAATCGGTGTGCGCGTGTCGCCCCCTGTTGCCCATACGTCTCATGCCCACATCTGCTTCATTCCAAATTGATCAACTATCAAGGGTTTTTCAAAAAGTAGGGTTGGTTTACTTTAAAATTCATTAAATAGGGTAAATTTTTTTAAAATTTCAAAAATAATGTATTTCTTCTTTACTAGAGGGGTTATTGAGTGCGATGTAGTGGTGGGTGGTGAGGTGGCAATTCCAATTGTATGAATGACTCCTTTTGTACAGAAGTCATTTATACAATTGGAATTGTGACGTGGCGTGGGTGTGTGAGGTAGCAATTCTAATTGTATGAATGACTCTCTTACAAAAGGAGTTTCATACATTTCATATTTTGTATGATTCATGCATGAAGTGCGATGTGGCGTAGGTGTGTGAGGTGGCAATTTCAATTGTACATACATTTCATATTTTGTATGAATGACTTATTTTCAAAAGGAATCATTCATACAACTTATATTTCCTCATACCTTTGCCTGCCTATATTAAAAATACTGTACATACATCAACCCAAACCATACTAAAATACGTATTGGGTGTGTTCCACACCAAATCGAGATGCATATAGATAACTCAAACACCAATGTGTGTTTTGGTATGTCCATGTAGCATTCCTCAAACATAATACCATTTTCGTGTTACGTGGCGCCACGTCAACTGAATGCACGAATGGCGCCTTTACAAAATGCGTCATTCGTGTTAAGTGGCGTTCAACGAATGACGCATTTTCCGAATACGCCATTCGTTGAATGCCCACATCTACGTGATGCGCCACGTCACAAGAATGACGCCTTTTGTAAAGGCGTCATTCGTGTTGTTCAGATAACGTGGCACCACATCACACGAATGACACATTTACAAAAGGCGTCATTTGTGTTACACTGTGGCATGACACTGTTTACAGGTAATGGCGCCTTTTATAAATGTGTCATTCTTGTTACACCACAATTTAAAGGTAATGACGCCTTTTCAAAATGCGATATACATTAATTAAAGAATAAAGAAAATCACAGTAATTTTTGAATTAAAAAAAAAAAAAAAAAAAAAAACACGGTACAGATGTAATTTTTTCCAACTATCATGCCTATATGGTCCATGTAAAGAGTGGGCTTCAAAATCATATGGGCCTCTCCATGAGAAAACTAATGTCATGAAGCATACTCTACTTATTTTGTTTGCTTGTTTTGTGTGTGTTTGTGCACTTTTGTTCTGCCTATTGGACGTCACTGCCCAAGCCTCCAGTCGGTGAAAGTAGTCCGTGATGGTTGCCTTTCGTAGTGTTTGAGTAACGACCAAAATTTAATTTGTCGTTATTTATGACATAATTATAGACTTGGACGACAGCTCAAACAATCGTAGACCCCACAGCTAGTTCAAGACACATCCAGATTAGGTATACATTCCGTTTTTGGTGTGCTATTTCTGTATTTTATGATGTGCATGTTCAATTTAGTTAAATTACATCGCAATATGTGTTTTATGTTGTTTATTATCGAGCGAGACAGTGTGACGGGTATTCGCCTCGAATAGCATGTAGATGCAGGTATCGGGTAGGCGAATTATTGATACACTAGGTCGAAGAATTATTCACACATAATAAATAATAAAATGTGTTAAATAATTAATATAGAACGACATTTAGATGGTTAGTGACGCGAGTGTACGCGATTGGTACTCAACACAGTGCGGGACTGAGTATCGGTATGCTCGAGTGGCAAAAGGATTGTGTTGAGCAAGGATAAGAACATGGAACCAAGTCATGAAGTGGAGTCAATTTAGGCTGAAAATATTGACCAATCTTGGCCATCAAAGAAAGCTGGGATATGACCAACACATGAGATGGCAATTTTACTATAAATATCTCATTTTCTACAACCTCATCACCTTTTATCTCCCCTCACTCTCACTTGGACGAAAATTGGGTGATAAGCCTAGGGTTTTGTGAACTTTGGAACCTCATTTGACGGATCAAACGACGTGGAACTCATTAAACAACATTAGATCCTCGCTCTCCACGTCGTTGTTTACATTTCGGGCATAATTTCTCATATTTTGACGAGGGTTTCGAGGATGCGAGTGAGCACACATGGTTTTCATTGTGTTGCTATGGGTTTTAGTGTTTGATTTGGAGCAACCATGGCTGGGTTGTGGGTATTGTTGTTGCGGTTTTGAGTTTTGTTGGAAATATCTGGTTTTTGCAGAGAAAACTCGGGTTTTTCGTCTTTGACTTGTTTTGTTGTGTGCGGCCTGCGACGATGAGCCGGGGGTTCTATTGATTCATGAGAGGTTGGGACGAGTGCGGCCTACGACGATGAGCCGGGGGGTCCGAAAACCCCAGGAGTGCGTCTCTGGTTCAAATGCTGCCAGGGACGCCGTAGGGGATAAACCCCACGACGTCACCCGCGACGTCCAAACCATTGACCACTTCGCACCTCACGTTTTAAGTCACGTCGTAGGGGTGGACTCTTGGTGGCATGAGTCATGGTGCCCAGGACGTCGTAAAGCACACCATAAGTCTTTGCTTATGGCGTCCCAAACATAATTTTTAAAAAAAAAAAAAATTTAAAATAAATTATCCTATTGGGAGTTCACTTAGGGGTTTATACAACTCATATGTAATGTTTAATTGGTGAATTTGACATTGATTGATATGGAATGGGGGATTTTCACGATTTGGAATTTGATTTGGTTTAACGGAAATCGGGTATTAGGTTCATTTGACGGGTAGTTGACACGTAGTTGGAGGCGCGTAGTGACGTTAGTGGACTAGTTGGAGCGCGGTTAAAGGCGTGTAGTAACCCAATTGAAATTCACTTTGAGTATTTACTGCTTGATTTATTGAATTCATATCTTGTTATTCATTTACTCTTATTTTTGGGGCATTTAGTTACGGTTGGTTGAGTTTACTCTCGCCGGGTTATTCAGTTACGTTGGCATGTGGCACACTAGACTATAACATATGTTGTAGAAGTATGTCGGAGGATTGTCGACCCAACTGTTGTTTCCCTAAGCATATGTTGGTGTGTAGTGGTCTATGCCGACCACCGAGCTGACTCAGGGATTTTAGTCAGTTTGAGTTTACTCACTGGCAATGCCTGGGTGATAGTCCAAAATATGGTGCTAGTCTGACCTAGATCTTGCATGCACATTTGACACATTTGATTCACTACTATTCGATATTCATGCGAGGGTCTTTTACAGTTGCTTGTTTACTTTTCTTCCACATGTTTATTTAATAGTATTTTCAATTCCAGTATTTATTTATTTACTCGGTGAAGTCCTTTGAATTTACTCACTATGGACTCGTCATCTGTTTTATTGTAATGATGGAGTGCAGACCCTAGTACGAGCAAGGAGAAGGGCAAGCTTTAGGACTTCCTGTGATCGATTCCCAGCACGTGACTCGTATGTTTGTTTACTTTACTATATTTTTATGTTGGGATAGGACATAAATTGACACATTTTTGGCATGTATATGACCTACTTGAGGTATTTTTGATATTTTGAGACATAAGGTACATTGTATATATTGTTGATTTTGGTTGGGTTTTCACACTAAATAAAATGCTCTTTGACATGATTTCCTGTTTTACGTTGATGAATCATGATTTTAAGTCTTCCGCTGAGAATAAAATGACAATAAACAGATGAAATTGGGTCCACCAGCTAACTTAACAAACTATTAAGGAAAATTATATAAAAGTTAGCGGTAATAGGATTGATAAATGGTACATGATGCGTGTGGGACACAACAGGGTCGATTTGTTGCAGGGTTGTGGGCCCGCAGTGCATGACGTGGCAGCCTCAGATTCTAGGGCCGTTATAGTTTATCTACCTGTTATGTTCAATTTGCATGTTCTTTTTAATTTGCCTTCGTCTCGTTGTGCACGAGTGAAGTCCTTCGTCAGAGTTTCATTCGAAATTTAGAGCTTCATCCGAATTTCAGTCCTAGTTTCATTCGAACTTTGATCCGAATTTTAGTCTGAAATCAAGCCCAATTTCTGACTGGGTTTAGGGTTTTTTTTTGTTTCCAAACTCAAATTAGTTCTATTAATTGTCATTACTTTGAGTTTGAGGGGGATGTTAAGCAACTATAGAAAGTTGTTATATTTTCTTATTTATGATATTTAGGTATTACTATATTTGTGTCATTAATTAGTTTCCTTATTTGTGTATTCTAAAACTCTATAAATAAGAGCACCCATTGTATTAAGTTTTGCCCTAATTATCAATAAAGATTGAATTACATTGACAAGAAAGTATAAAGTAAATGTAAAAGAAATAAATAAAAGAGGTGTGGAGGTACCAACAACCGGTTGGCCCAAATGGTAAGGGATTTAGTCCCCTTAAGTAAGTTATCTTGTTCGAGTTTTGTGAATGCAAAAATAAATAAATAAAATAAAATAAAATAAAAAATGGATTGGGTATTATAGGTGATTTCTTGTATGCACTTACTGATCCACTGAACCTAAAATAAAAGAGTTTGGAGGTCATCTCGTGAATGGAAAAAAAGTCCAATGAAACCAAACTCTATCTATATTTTAACAACCCCTATTCATAAGTCACCCACTTTTTCTTTTAAAAAATTGATATATTCATCTTAAAAAAAAAAAATGGGTGATCTTATCAGTAGGAGTTGTTAAAAGATAACTAGAGTTTGGTTTCACTGGACTCTTTTTCCATTCATGAGATGACTTACTAAATTACCTCAACACTTGAAATTGGTAACAACCCCATAACGTCATCGACGGCTCTGAAGATTACAAAGGCAATTAATGTCACGGCCGCATAGGCGGGATGGTGGTGGTAGCGACATACTTGATGTGGTAGCGACATACTTGACGTGGTGGCGACAAAAATGAAATTGATGGGAGATGAAAATAAATTATTAGAGCTAGGAGGTGGCGTGCATGAGGGAGAGGTGAGGGGTGAGAAATTTCGAAAGATTGCAAGGTCAAAGTTTTTTCGATTTGTTAACCATACTCAAAGAAAAAAAATTTAGAGTGAAGGGTGTTGCCACCTATATAGGGTTTGATAATGCTCGAGCATGAATTAGTTGGTGTGGTTGGTGTTAGACATCATATGAGAAACCAAAAAATAAAATAAAAAGCGCGTGCCAAATTTACATTTATTTGGATGAAACCAAATATTATTTTTTGTTTTGAATGAGACCAAATTTATATATATATTTGAATCCCAAACAGGTAATGTCATTTTATCAATGGAGATCTAGTAGTACATTAGACGAGATGACTCTTGGGATAGCATCCATCCAGGACCACATATATTACTCTCCATAGCTACACTTGCTAAGGAGCAAGCCACAAAATTACATTCCTTATGTGTGAGCACAATTAGATCTCCTAAGGGGTTTGCCTTGAAATCAGAAATTTCGGAAATCAAAGGGCCAATCGGACCCATCTCATGGCGTTTGTTGATTGCCTCGACAACCATTGAGCAGTTCGTCTCAAGAACATAAGGAGACACCTGCAGTTTGATGGCCATCAGCAAACCCTCCCTCACTGCAATGCACTCCGCCGATTCAACTGAGAAAAAACCTTCAAATCTCTTGGATAAGGCACCCCAAACACACCCCAGCTGATCACGAATCATCCCACCTACACTGCAGCCAAAAAAATATGCATTTTGTGTCGAAGTTTGAGAAATTATTGTGTTCGCTAGGATGACAGATTGCTTACATAAATGGATTATAAATTTTAAGTTGCACTATGTAATAATTTCTTTGACAAAAAAAAACTATGTAATAATTTAAAATACATTTATATAATCAATTGGCAAAAGAAAAAGAAAATTACTCTTATTAAGACTTATTATTTGTATCTACCACGAGAGGGATTTCAAATTATTTATTAAAAAAAAACTTTAAAAGATGTAAGTAAATCTTTTTCTTTTCGACTTCAACATGAGTCAAACTCATGACCTCTCTAAACCTTGTCCTTTGGCAAATGATGCATCGTCCATCTCCATCTCAACAGAGATACTTTGACATTTAAGTAAATTTAAAAATTGATTACCCTCACTAATAAATGGAGTGCGTGTAGTTATGGCTGCTCAAAAAATTATAAATTTCTACTTACAATTGATTTTTTTTTAAATCTTTGTAAGTTCTTTTTATTATTTTTATGCTTAAAATAAATTTCTTATTAGGCTTTTTGAGGTGTTTATAGGTTTTTTCTTACTTTTTTATGATTTAAGTTTCTCCTTTATTCTTTTCGGGTTTTATACAAGTTACCTTTCTTATAACATTTCAAAAATTATGTCAAAAAAAAAACACACACACTTCAAAGTTATAGTGTTATACAGTTATAACTTATATTTATTTTTTTGTACAAGCTCGAGATGAGCCACCTCAACCCATTGAGAGGCGTTTTTATCCCAATTTTAAGCTCACAAGGAGCAATTTCAATTTTATTGAAGTTCAATAAATGTACCAAACTTATCATATATTAGACATACAAAACCTAAGTGGATCACAATGAACCATAGAGCTTAGGTGAACTTAACGAGTACGGTGAACCCGTATAACTACCAAGATACCGACTACTCCAAGCTCGAGCTAGATCGGTCCACTAAGAGGTAAAACTCTCCCAATGGTGGTTTTTCTGTTCCTGTAGTCTCAAGCTCGAGATATTCCCTGAAGCTACTAGAGTCTCAAACCACTCCAACGCACTAGCCTTTTGTGGAGAAAACAAACTAAATAATTCATAAAACTTGGCAAAAGCAAAGAGTAATATTTATAGACTTGTTGATTATTAATATCATCATGGGGAGTTTCTGGATACAATTCCAGTTTTTCTAGTTTTTACTCACCACTATAATTTTCTAAAGGTAACGACTAAAATGACTCCAATTTTTGCTAAAAAGACCTTAATTTTATGAAATTACACAACTACCCCTCCATATAAAAGAGTTTTTACTTACCCATACCGCACTCATCTCTCTCAAATCGCACTCAAATCCAACGAAATCCTAGCATAACCACATGGATTCGACGCCATGAGTGCATTCATTATATCTTTTAGTGTCGATTACGAGATTTTTTTAAGATTTTTTTTTGATTACGAGATTTTTTAAGATTTTTTTTTTCTTTTGAATTGTTTTGTTTGTTAATTTATTTGTAGGTTTAGGACTTTGATTCGAAGCTTGAATCTTGCATTCTGTGTACAAAGTTTCGATGAAATCAAAAATATTAAACTATTTTAAGCAAAACCCACTATTTTTTTTTACCATTTTCATGTATTATTCAAGAGTCTTTAAGTTTTTTTTATTTATTCTAATCGCCTGTGGGTTTCAGACTTATCGAACTAAGCCGACACCTCTTCAGAGGTATCTAACACACAAGACTGACACATCTAAAGAGGTTTCAATTAGATCCCTCCGTCGCCCACTAAGACCGAGTTATCTTCATATTATCGGTTGAAGTCGACCGAGACCTCTAAAAGAGGTATCGACCTTATGTGTTCGAAACCTCTTTAGAGGTGCTGACATTGCGTGTCCAACATCTCTTTAGATGTGTCCGCTCGATTCGGCCCACGATCGACACTTCTTCAAAAGTGCAGTATGAGTAATAGGACGAGCAAAAGTATTTTTAAAATTTTAAAAATAAAAGCGAGGTAAACTAAGTAAAAAGTGGGGTACACAGTAAAAATTCAAAACTGAGGTCCATTTTAGCAAAAACTAAGATCCGTTTAGCCGCTGCCTTTTCTAAATACACAACATTGAGACCTTGATCAAATAAAAAACTGAATCTATTTTCATTACAAAAAACGGTTGCTAAACATTAGTTGCCTATTCTGACATAACTCATCACAACACCCAACGAGTTGAACATTTCTCATCCCTCTTCCTCTTCCCATCATCAAAATCAATATGCTTCATGAGATCTCATGCATCAGAGTAGAAGGGTGAGCGCAATTTTGGCGGAAAAGCAGAATAAACGAGTAATATTAAAATGTAAATAAAGAAAAAAAAAAAAAAGAAGGAAATTAAACATCAGTCAAGATCAATGACGATACGATCACAACATAAGCAAGAACAAAGAATAAGGCTATCTGAATGAAGAACTTCGGATTTTCCCGCATATTGGGTGAGGTGACCGCCCTGCAAAAACAATGAACATCTTTGTAAGACACAGAAATATTGCAACATAGGACACTTACAAAATCAGAAAAAAGACGGAACAAGGTTCTGCGAAATTTAAAACAAAATGATCAGGCAAGGAAAGTAAAAAACCTTGCTATACGCTGAGAAAGCCTGTGAAAGGGCAAGCTCTGTAGAAAGACAATGCCCGGTCCCGTTAGAGTGGCTGTTACAAGATTCTCACCTTGCTGCAGAAATTAAATGATTAGCACACATTGATACTGTATAATGTATGACTAATCAGCTATAAGCATAAATTCTAGGTTACAATCGTACGCTACAATCTAGTATCTCAAAGGCCAGTGTTGCTATGATATGTTATTTTGGAAAGTTAGGCTGTTGAACATATTGGATGTGTAACATTGACAACAACTGGTATTCTTATTGATATGAAAATACAATTTTCCAACTGGAATGTTAGCGTGCAAATACGCTTTCCCCATGTTTTTCAATGAACCCAACAAGCATAGGGAGTAATTTATAGTTGGGTATAATCAACTGTTAGAATATTTATGAACTAAAATTTCGAATTCGATGAGAAGTTAAAACCAAACTTTGTTATTGTTAATTTGTTAAGTGAGAGGACCTTTCAAGAAATGAATTAGTAGGGACCAGCTAACACAGATCAAACTCTTCCACTCCACTCAATTCAATGCTCTCAATGGCCTGCTTTCAAAATTAAGGGAAAAAAGAAGGAACAAAATAAGAAGAACATTCTCACCCCCAAAACTACTCTTCTCATTGGACCAACGTTTTTAGCTTGAAAATTCATTGTTGAAGTCATGGCCACGATACATGATGCATCCACTACTAGTACTTCACCAACATCAAGGTTTTTCTGGACAACTAACACAGAAAGAAATACAGAACTTGTACAGGTTAGCCCAATAACATATTTGGAATCCCAAAATTAAACAAGATACAAATATGTAAACAATACTCCAAAATTAAATAGTAACAACCATGGGCACAAGCAGTACATAATATCGCGCGCGCGCGTGCACACATACACGCACAAAAAAAAAATAGAGGTGGGCAAAAGAGGAACCAAAGAACTATGTGCATATATGGCACATACAGACGCGCAGGAGATAAATTTAACTACAGAAATACACACTATATTCAATAGTCTTTGAGTCTTTGACAATATGTTTAACTACTATTTCTCCTCCTTTTTTTTTGTAAAACTATTTCTCCTGTTTGACCTAATTAATTTGGGACTGAGGCTATGTTGTTGTTGTTGTATTTCTCCTGTTTGAGAGGTATACAACACCGAGTGAACAACAACCAATTAAAACAAAAAACTAAAGAAAAAACTTTGTCCGATCATGAGTCATCACAGACATATTAAGCTCAAAAGCATCATTTTAATCCATTGAAAGAATCCAGGAGTTTGTGGGACAAGAGAGCCACAAAGAGATGCAAAGTAAGAGGACATGGCATGAATATTAAATTGACATGTTTTGTGTCCCAGAATTGAAAAATAAATATTGAATAGTAGAAAATAATCAGAGGATAACTACACAGGGTCACAAAGCCCACAGTAAGATCTCTAAAGCATGGCATCACATGAACATAATGAGATTTAAATGGAGAGCGGGGGAGAGGAGAGAGGAAGAGAATGAAAGACTCCAACTAGGAAAAAAATGTGCATACCAGATCCACCAGCAACAATGAATGCAAGCCCTTGGCCAGTTAACTTTTGCTTCAAGATTCCCTGTAAGAGACTAAAGTTAAACCTCAAACAGATGAAACTGTATACATCACGTTTGTATTCGAGAAATCAAAACTACGAATTTAAACAGGAGCAAATTTTGAAAGGAAGCGACTACTATTGACAATCTTACCTCCACCCCAGATACAATGTTACGGGGCCGTGGATCCAATGAATTTGTGACTGTCACCTCGTTGACTGAGCAAAGAAAAGCATCTGGCTACAAAAATCAAATTTTAATGTCATACACAATATCCACTAGACAATAGAAGAAAATTAGAAGCCCAAAAAATATCATTTTGCAGTAGTTTTGACTCTTTCAATCAAGAACCAGTGATATATTGACAAAATCAACAAAAGGAATGAGCGCTACCTGGCATAAAAGTTCTCCACCAAACATAGCCAGATCAATCTACAAAGAACAGAATTAAATCAAAAGAAGAAAAGGAAATAGTAAGATCTTGACCATATCATTGCAAGGATCCCACCCATGATTTTGAATGGACCAATATATTTAAAAAAATGATGACTGATACTTTTATGAAAATTAGACACGCTTACTGGTAGTATCCTTGCAAGAGAAGGTGCAGCTATACCAACAAATCCATCATTTGGACCAGGATTGTAGAAAATTACACTAGTCGCACTCTTGCCAAAAAGCCACTGCCAAAAACCTCCATCATTTTCATTGAGGTATACATTATCCATTTGAATGGATCCAGACATGTAACACATGGAACCTACAAAAGCAGAGCCACAAACCAGCCGTTTCTAAAATTCAACAACCACAAATCAAAGATATAATAATAACATTGACTAAATGAGAAGACAATCAAAAGACAGATCCAATGGCACATGGGCAGGCATCAAGTAAAGAACTACACTCATAGAAGTTCTGGTCTAAACTTTAGTAATGAATCTCACCACAGACAAAGTTCTGTTTAAACAGAAACTATCACACACTGAAGTGTGCAATGGAATAATTTATGAATGAAAAGATTAAAAAAAAAAAAAAACTAAAGAAAATTTCGAATCTAGCAAAGGATATCAGACATGAGGCAAATTACTGGACCTGCTGGGAAATACCATATTAATAGGAAGTAAAAGGACAAGCTATATGAGAAAAGAAGAAAAAAAAGGAAAAAAGGAGCAAAGCCAAGGTCATGATCCATCAAAGTTATAAGTGAAAGAAAGGGAAAAGGGAGTGAAGCAAATGTAGGGAGTGAAGAGACGCCAAAAAATTTGATGTTCTAAAAGAGTTCAAACGTTCAATATTGAAGTTCACCTTAAGGTATAAGGTAGTTGATAAGTAGGTAACAAAAAAAAGACAACACATCTGCACACACACGAAGAAAAAAAAGAAGGCAAACACAACAAAAAACTCTCGCCCTCCATTTTCTCACCATCATATGTGACTACGCCACTATTAATGCATCTCAAACTCTGAAATCTGAATAGTTAACACAATTGTTAAAACCATTGGACCATCCAACTGGCCCTCAATCTTAATCCCAACAAAGACACCCAAGCCTTTGTAGCTTCTCATTGTATACAATGTGCTATTTCTTTGGCATTCCACTAACTACCAGAAACGACATGGTTGAAATTACTGGTTATTTATCCCAAAAACAAAAAATTAAGTAACATGACAGTACATCTAACAGGCCCAAAAACAAACCAGTCATTTGGAGTTGCAGAGACTAATTTTGTCGGCTATGATGACTGTTTAGTAATAAGATTAGTGGGGAATAATCACCACAATGGAAGTGTTGTCAATGGATAAAAGGGAAACAAGAAGGCAAATCAAGAATTGGCCAAGCTAATCTCATCACAACAAATGTCTTATCAGAATATTGTGGACCTAAAATCGCAATCTTGAGACAAATGTAGCCATAAACCACAGAACTTATAAGGAAATAAATTCCCATGGGCTTAAAACTAAGCTAGAATTAGTTGCATTCTTATTGGGCTTTAAAATTGACATATACTCCTAATTACCCAAGCATATTAAACTCCTTTTATCCTTTTACTCTTTGAACCACCAAAACCATTGGTTGATGAGAATTGTATTCCTTGATGTTGCAAATTGTCAAGGACTCAATGCTTCTTTTTCCCCTTTGGATAATGTCTGACTTCCAATTGATAAAATGAAAAATGATTTCCCATCCAGGATGTTCCACAAAAAAGATGCCATCCAAATGGTTGAAGCTAAATTGTATAACAATAGGCAACCTGACAAATGCTTAACAGAAGCCACCAACAACCCAAAAGAACAACAACATCATAAGAGAGGAAACTTCACTTTCAAGTTCTAACCATCTAATTTCATGGATAGCTGACTCTCTATTCGATTCCGAAATCAGATTTTGTGGAACTTCCTCTTAAAGCCAATGCCAAATACTTCAACAATCAAAACTAATTCAATAACCTACTTTATTTACCAATCAAAGTATCAAGCTAATACTAAGTGCTTGAGTCTAGCCATAGGAGATGGAACACTTTTGAAAGTTTCCCCTTCCACCTCAAAGCCTTTCAAATGAGTATTTTTGAGCTTTTATGCAAACATGTAAAAAAAAAAAAAGAATGAAAACAAATTGTGTTAACGTAAATCAGGTTCCCATAATCCCATGTAAGTTTCCCCAAGGCTCGCCATTACTCACCACAAGCATGACCAACAATTCCAAATTAGTTGGGTCAACTACTTTGATCAAACTATTCCATTCCACTCGATTTAATACAATTGAGGTGTGACTTCCAACTCATTTAAACCCCTCCTAATCAATGTGTTCCAAGTTAACTTTGGTCTACACCTACCTAGTTTAATTTCTTCAGTATCTGTGAGTCACATTTTCTAGTGGAAGCATTAGTAGACCATCTTTGGAGGAGTCCAAACCACCGCAACTTCCCTTTTTGTGTCAAATGGTGTTGCTCCTACTTTCTTTGAATTATGTATTTCTAATTCTATCTTTACAAGTTTTACCACGGATCCACCTAAGCATCCTCATTTCTGCCACATTCATTTTATATACTTGTTTCTTTACCGCCAAACAAGCATGAAAAGAATCTTCGGTAAAAATTGACCCACTTTATCCACCAATCAAACTAGATATTTCGTATGCACTACAAAACAAATAAGAAATGAAAGGTAAAATAAGCATTGCAAAACGCACTTCATAACCGACTACAAACAAACAATCAATTGACCCTAGTTTTGTATCAACAAAGTTTCATCATTACCTACTTATTATATATGAAACTGTAATTATTTATTTAATTACTTAATCAATTTATCTGAAACTAAGTGGAGGGGCCCGAGCCCTTGATTTTAGGTCTCACATGCCTTACGCTTGTTATGGTACCAAGCATTTAGCCCTATAAATTTGAAACAACAATAGTGATAATAACAATAAGAAATGAAAGGTAAAATAAGCATTGCAAAACGCACTTCATAACCGACTACAAACAAACAATCAATTGACCCTAGTTTTGTACCAACAAAGTTTCATCATTACCTACTTATTATATATGAAACTGTAATTATTTATTTAATTACTTAATCAATTTATCTGAAACTAAGTGGAGGGGCCCGAGCCCTTGATTTTAGGTCTCACATGCCTTACGCTTGTTATGGTACCAAGCATTTAGCCCTATAAATTTGAAACAACAATAGTGATAATAACAATAATAGCAATAACAATTATAATGTTGGGCAAAACCCTCGCTAAGACTGCATAACTAAAGCAGGAAAGCGGCCAAAGGATGCCCAATTGTCAATGTACGCCCATCGCACGTTATATCGTACGCCACAACATACCCTCTCTCGTGGAATACCACGCTTCCCCTTCTCTCAAGAGGTAAGCGCTCGGCCTAAGGCGCTTTATTTTAAAATCTATTTTACACCAAATAAATAAGAAAGGAATGGAAAAACTAGAACTCCGGCTTTAACCTTATACTGTCAAATATCCAGCTTCAAAAAAAAAAAAACAAAAGAATTAAATAGATAATGTTGAATGGATATGGAAGTCGAAATGAAGAAAAACTAGAATAAGGAAATACAAAGGGAACTTGTAGCAACATATTTAATTGCCTTTAGAACAACATTGTGTTCTCTCACAATTTTAAAATAGATCTTCTTTACAAAATCTTGTTAATATTAAAAAAAAAAAGCCATTCCAACAGGCGAATCAGACAGGACATAGGATATTAGAACAACCCTATCCCCAGTATAATAATAGGTAATAAGTACTAAAACTTAAAAAATTGCATCCAAGCATATGACATCCAATATGAACAACAATATTTAACACCTAGAAGGTAAAGTGCGTGAAAAAAAAAAAACAATAAGAAGCGATCACATAATTTATTGCAATATCATAGATTCATATTTATCTAAATTACACCTTCATGTGTGGCTAGGGAAACTTACCGGGCTTTGCAATAACCTTTTCTTGTGGCTTTAACATAATCTAATAACCAGAGAACAAAATTTGAGAGTAAGAGTTAAAAATTCAGCACATTAAGAAACAAAAAATGAACTATAGCCATGCCAAATGTTTGAAATTAAATACCTGAACTATTTGAGCTTCACCACCCAAAATTTGAAAAGGAATGACAGCTGCTTGTGGACTCTGCAATACGATTTAAAGAAATGAAGTCGTAAAGAAAAACCCAAACAATAAGAAGAAAGATAATCAAAAATTTAAAATAAATACTCAAGCAATATTTTTTTACGGTTAAACCTTATGAAATAGTAGAATGGTAGATCAATGTCGCATTACATTAATTAATTAACGACTTTATAGTTTATATCGAGCAAAAATAATAAGAGAATAAGAGAAAACAGGGTCGGAAGGTGCCAACTAAGTCCATAAAATCAAACTTGTACACCTGCCTGCATCTTTGGGAATGCTTCGGCACATTTCTTAGGTAAAGGACCTAAAGGTTATATGGTTATACCTTTATGATCACTTACCAAGTTAAAATGAAACAAATTCAATTCCTAGCTGGAAATTGATCCACCCAAAGCCTCAACACACCATGTCAGACCCATCTACTATTTTTTTTTTTTGTCGAAAATCTCAAGTCCAATTCCTCGGAACGTTGAAGTTGCAAGCCCCTAATGACATGCCAAAGCAGCATACACACACATATACCATCATTTCGAGATGTGTAATTCACCATATACAATCTTACAACAACCACAACAACGACGACAACGACAACAGCAAAATTTAAACTTTCCTAGTGTACAATCTCCAAAGCAAATTCTAGCGATGTATAACTAAACCAAACCTCCAAACCTAAACCTAGAGACTGATAAGTCTTCAAGGCAACAATTTTTTCACTGCGTTTCCTTCGCAGTTGAATCAAAACCCCTCTCATCACACACAAGTAGACGATCACACACAATCACGACTACGACCAGTCCACTACACCACCGATCACTTCATAAACCCTAGACGCCTCACAATCTAATCAATTGAACTGAATTGAGCGAGCAATTAGGGCTTTAGTGAAGCAAAACCTGGTACACGTACGGCTGGAAAGGCGTGTTGAAGAACGGCGCGGCCATTGCTATCGAAGAACGACGAACGAAAAATCTTTTTCGATCACTGTTGTCGACGATTAGGGCACAGAGTTTGGGAATCCATTAGAGATCTCGACGAGTTCGATCAATGTTGGGTCTCGAAACAGGAGCAAGTCTTCGTTTTAGTATTTGTGTTCCGATATTGTCCCTAGGTGTAAAATGGATTTACCGAATAAACAAAACCTACTGAATTTTCAGTTGGTTTCGGTCGTGAAGGGTGTTTTGGGAATGTGAATGTCAAACCACCGCCTCTGCCTTGTCGCGCCAGGCCTTGTTATTGGTTTAGTGGGGACACGTCAGCAAGATTGTTACGTGGCGGGTTCTGATTGGTGACAAAACGAGCTGGGGTGTGTCATGGATAGTGAGTTTCACTAATGGTAACGCTAGGTTTAGGAACTATATATATATATATAGACTTAACGAACTACTCTGAACAAGAGCTGGGTTGACTCACTAAGGGGTAAAGCTCTTAGAGTGGTGGCTTATGCGTCACTCTTTAAAGGTAGGATC
Organism: Stephania japonica; assembly: GCA_039657345.1. Taxonomy (NCBI): domain Eukaryota; kingdom Viridiplantae; phylum Streptophyta; class Magnoliopsida; order Ranunculales; family Menispermaceae; genus Stephania; species Stephania japonica. The sequence continues at coordinate 67,156,803 of CM077557.1, read as the reverse complement.
CACACTTTACCAACAATTAAACACTTCGAGTGGAAATGGACTCGATTCTTCGACTCATGTAAGGTTTTTTAATTTTTTTGTTGGTCGACGCCACTCAGTCATGAAGACTCTGAACTTGCTCCTGGTCGGGTTGCAATCAACGTAAGGAAGTGAGTTTTCAATTTTAACTACTGTGAATAGAGTAAATTGAGTTGAGAGAGTTACCTAACTCTAGATAGAACGGCAATATTGCCTAAACGGGATACTCTTTGCCCTAACTCTAATCAATCCACTTATACAATCCATGAAGTTCGAGGTAGGCCGAATTAGTCTCTCTACTTCATCTTTTTCGGTAACTTAGTCCCTTCCCCAATTACCAATTAGGAGTGTAAGTGGGGTGAGAAATCTCAATTACCTCTCATAATGAAGTGAGAATACTCTAAATTTTACTTCCCATAAAATATGAAAATGGAGTACAATTTATATTCCCCACGATGAATAAGGTCCCAAACTACTAATTAAGGATGCAATTGGGGTTGGGAATCCTCATTCCATCCCCTAATGAAGTGAGAATTTTCCATATTTGACTCCCCATAAAATAGGGAGGAGAGACAATTTATTATCTCCATGATGAATGAGGTGAGGGAGGGAGTCACTTTCTTCCTACAAGAAACTCCCTACCCCCATTACCTACTGGGATCCCCATAGAAAATAGGTGTCTGCACATAGTTCTTAGTGCATAACACGTGTGATGCGTATCCTGATGAGTGCACAAAAGTCTTATAAAGACGCAAACTCACATGCCACGTCTTCCGGTGTGACTTTGGCATGTTATTATAACATTTTTCAAAAATAAATATTCTCAAATAACACCCTTGACATCACTCCCCATGATTCAATGAACACCCCACATCAGAAATAGGGGAGATTTCAGCCCTTAAACTTTGGGTGGAAATATTATCCCTTAAACTTAAAGTGAGAGGATTTCAATCCCTAACTTTGCCAACACATTACATATAACAGCAAATTTACGGAAATTTAAAGAATGGGTAAATTCCTCTCATTTTTCAGTTTAGTGGCTCCTCTCACTTTTAGTTTAAGTGGTACCCTTAAACTTTTCCCCCACATCCCACCCTATTTTGATTCTTGAAAGCTTAAGTGCGCATCCCAATGTAAAACGCACGAACGGTTGATGGAGATGTTTTTTTTAATTTTTTGAAACCATATCTCGGATGTTATATAGTATAGTCTAGCATTCCCCATCTGAAAAACAATAAAATATTGCAAGTGACATAAATACCCTCTACAAGGAGAGGAACGTAGAAGAGAGAGGTGATTTAATGATGGACAATTCTGTCATAATTTCTGACATTAAACTCCAACTAAACAACTTCTTCCCTCGAAGTTGGTAAGTCACCAAAAGCTTAGCAGAGAGAAATTCAAAACATCTTCCTACAGACCCGCACAATCCCACGACCAACTCTCGTAACGCCTCCCCACAATTCCGCACAAATAACAGAGCTCCTAAACCCTCGCTGTTTCAGATCCACACCACAAAGCACAAATCAATCTCACCGATTCACCAATCCCGATGCCAAAGCGACGACTCCCAGCAGCAGCAGCAGCAGCAGACACCAAAACCCCCGTCAAAGACAGCGAGGAGGAGCTGAGGGAGAACGGGATACTGCTTACGCCGGTGGCGGGGGGCTCGGCGGGGGAGGGGCTACCGTACGCGCCGGTGGACTGGCCCGAGGTCGGCGACGTGTGGGGATGGAAGGTCGGGAAGAGGAAGACCAACACCGGGTTCTTGATGGACCGGTACCTGTGCCTGCCGCCGCGCCTGCAAGCGGCGTACAAGACCAAGTCCTACTTCGCCAGCAAGCTCTCGGTTAAGCAGTTTGTGGAGAGGGAGTTCCCTGATGCCAATGTGGACGCCTTCTTCTCCTTGTTCAGTTGGAAGGTGCCCTCCGCGGATCATAATTGGGTGAAAGGTCTGTCCTTTTTTACTTTACCGTCTCCAATTTTGCCCTAATTCCTACTAATTGCGCAATTGTGGATGACTTTTATTCTTATTCAGTTGAGTATTTAGATACTTGCCTATGTGAATTATGATTAATTTGAGGATCACAATTGGGGGAAAGGTTTATCCTTTATTAGTGTACCAACTCGAATTATGCCCTAGTTCCTCCTAGTCGTGCAAATTTTGATGATCTTTTTTGTTATTAAGTAGAGTCTTTAGGGTTTATCAGTTCACCGACTCGAACTTTGTCGTAACTCCTCCTAATTGCACAATTGTGGATGAATTTTATTGTGATTGAGTTGAATCTTTAGATCTTTCCTATATGAATTATGATTAATTTGAGGAGACAATGTGTTCCAAAAAACCGCCTGCAAATGCTTCAGTTAAAAAACTTGACTCAATAGAAACTGAATAAATTTGGCGATGTAGGAGAAAACCTAAGATATTACTTGGTACTTGGGAGGCATTGGTTAGGAAGCATATCTAATTCCTTTGAATTGTGCAAATTTGGATGAATTGATGAATTTTGCTGTTATTTAGAAGAGTCTTTATTAGGAAACGCTAAGAATTTGATTAATTTGAGGAGACACTATGTTCCAAAGACGGATGCAAATGCACCAGTTAGAAAACTCGACTCAGTAGAAATTGAACAAATTTGACGATGTAGGGGAAAACCTAAGCTAACTTGGGAGGCATTGATTAGGAAGGATTTAAAGGATTAGTGTATTGACTTGAATTTTGTGGCGATAGAAAGTAAAGTAGTTTTTAGGTCTTGGAAAATATGGTATTTTGAAACCTATATGAATTTAATTACTTCAAGGAAACATTGTGGATGGATTGAACCCTTTTTTTTTTTTTGAAATTTCCTGATTTTCTACTACATACAGTGGCGAGATGTCGATTTCTAACCATGTTTGTTTCTCATAATTTTTATATGTAGATCCAATTCCAATCTCTTGTGCATATCCAACAGCTGAACCTTATTATTTAGAGTCAGATGATGGAAGTTTGCTTTGCAAAGCACGTAATAAGACGTGCAACCTCCATCAAGAGGAATCGAGAAGTTCTTTACCGGTGATAGAGTGTCAAATCTGTTGCCTTGAGCCTGGCTTCTGCCGCAATTGTTGTTGTATTCTTTGTTCCAAGACTATTGATTGGGCCAATGGAGGCTACAACTTTGTCAGGTGTGAGGCAAAGCTAAGTGAAAGTCACATTTGTGGTCATGCTGCTCATATTGATTGTGCTCTTCGATCATACATGGCTGGGACCGTAGGGGGGAACATAGGGTTAGATGCAGAGTATTATTGTCGGCGTTGTGACCAGAAGACTGATCTTGTTTCACATGTTACAAAGGCTATGAAGATCTGCGAATCCCTTGACTCTCAAGGTGACATTAAGAAGATATTAGAAATGGGTTTCTGCATTTTGCGGGGGTCACATGCAAAGTGGTTGTTGAGCCGGATTGAGTTGGCCTTGAGAAAGGTACACTCTATCAACATGTTGCAAAACATTAGTCATTGTTTTTCTTAATGTGGTTTTTAACTTGTTTCACGACTGTCTTGTATTTACATCAGCTGAAAGCTGGAGTTTCTTTCAAGGACACTTGGGACATGGAACGTGATCTTTCATCTGTCTCTGCAGGCTAGTTCTCTTCTTCCATTTCTTTTTTTTTTTTTAATAATTCTATATCCATTTTTTATTCTTAGAACTTTTTGCATGTGGTGACTTGGTTAGTTTTGCACTCTTATTTTTCATATACTTTGAATTGAAATTTACGTCCTTCATAAATTTGATGGAATGTGATAAACTCTCAAGCAAGCTCATAACGGAAAAGTAAATAGATTGAGTCCATTAAGCTTTGCTGCCATTTAGATAGTAACTTCCAAATGTTCTAGAGAGTTCTTTTAATTAGACGACATAAGTGTTTCTTGACTTGCTGGAGAAGTATGTGTGATGTATAAGGAGGACGTATTTGGGGATTACACTGAGTATTTGGGAGCACACTACCTCTTGCAAAGTTGTAGCTCACTTGTTTCCTTAATTCTAGTCAATAAAGAGTAGTTCAATGTCTTCTCTTTTGGTGTTGTTTTATTATATTGCATTGTTGGTGATCGACGTTCGAAGTAAAAGAAGTTTCTAGAAGATTTTGAACTTGAGTTGATGGTGTGTAGGTGGATGTATGATAAAACTTGTAACTATAGTGTAAGAAGTACAAAGATTCAAAGAAAAATAGAGTGACACCAACAGATGCAAAAAGTGGGGAAGGGCAATTGAAGTGGTCATCTTAAGACCTTTTTGCAAATGTCCCAGTTGGAAAACTCGACAAAGTAGGAATTTAAAAAGTTTGACGGTATAGGGGTAGGCCTAAGATAACTTGGGATGTATTGATTAAGAAATATTTAAATGATTTTGAAAGCACACGATCAATGTAGTGACCCCAACTACTTAGGATTAAAAGAGTTTTATCCATGTAGCTGCCGCAACTAATTTGGGATTGAGGCATTGTTGTTGTTGTATCGTAGAGGCTGCAAAGTCGATGGGGATTCAACTATTTTAATGTGTTGTAGAGCTGAAAATCTATCAGATTGTTAGAAAGCTTTAGTGTGAAATTGCCTATGATGTATGTGAGGTTACCAATGAATGGGTCAAACATATTAGGGATAGAATATAAAACTTACTATACCAAGAATGCAATGCGTAGTTTTTTTTTTTCAGTTCTGCTTCAATTTTCCCCTATATGTAACTTACGGATTCAAGAAATAAAATGTCTTGTAAAGGAAGAAGTCGAAGAACTACAATTCTAGGGCATTATTTCAGTGTGTCACTGACATGAATATCTTATCTACGAAAAGTCGTGTCGCTATTGTGAGCATCAATATATGTGTATATATATATAATTTTATTTTGGATGAGAAAACACCTGCTTTCCTTAATTTTTTCAATCATAGAAAACAAAATTTCTACAAGGCCAAGGGACAAACAGTGCGCAATGTTGTGACAACCAGAATGGATATATAGAAATTACACTCAGCAGAAAGAAAAAAAACAAAAATGCATTAGTGTGCCTCCGAGGCGAGGTCTGTATACTCAGGACTTCAATTTAAAATAGATGTTTCCATTGCCCCTGCATCCAGTGGCAGTAACAAATCTTGAAATCCTTGTCTTTTGTCGCCTAAGATGTCGTCTTTTTCTTCACCTCATCTCAATGATTGCCATGGTTTCTATCATGTCCCTGGAATAATCTTGCATTTTTCTCAAACCAAACTGTCCATTGGAGTGCCTGACTTAGCAACCTCCAAATAACTTGGTTTTTTTGCTTTAATGAAGAAAGTGATTATGCTATACATGCGTATGATCAACCCATGTCAACCCCAATTCATGTAGGATTGCTTTCCATGGGATTGTCCAACTGGAAAAAGTAAGAGCAAATGGTGTATGGACTTTGAGTTGTGAAGGCACAATAGGCACCGCCGCACCAGTCAGTAGATAATTAGACAAAGCAATAATGGGTGTTGTTCTTTGCAAGACCCTCTGCCACATTGACTTTACCTCTCCATACCAACCAAATAAAGAAATTAATCTTCATTAGGGAACAGATTTTCCATACAGCGTTAAATGCTTCAAAGGATCTCACCTGATGATGGCTAGTCAAAGCCTTGAAACTATACATGAGCATTTGGGGTTTGAGTACCAGAAAAAAGATTTGTACAAGCCTGCTGAAGTGTTTGATCTTCAATCAAGAAGTCTTTCCAAAAGCAAATTTTGCTATCATTGCCCATAGTTGATCCCAACTACTTTGGGATTGTTGTCCATAGTTATCGCCACTTGTTACCAAAGGGGCAAGAGAATAGATAAATTTCCAAGGGCTTCAACTTGCATGACCTGATCCTGCTTCCAAACCTTGCAACCATAATGACTTGTAATGGCCTTAGCCCATAATGCCTTTTCTTTTCATGGGAAGGCACCATAGCCACTTCGAAACTGAAGCTTGATTGCGAATCTTTAGATTTCCGACACGGAACCCACCATAATCTTTGGTTATATCATCCCTCTATGAACAAGTGGTGCTGATCTTCCATGTGCAAATCTTTTCCTTAGGAAATTTCTCATTAGTGCTTCTGTGGTGTTGGAGCTGTGTTATGAGCCGGGATTGAATAAATGAATAGGAAATGAGTTGAGGTAGTGTCCAATACTGATGATAAGATGGTAGGCCTCCTTTAGATAGGAAACCTCGTTTCATTGGCTACTACTGGGTTTCGAAAGTCCTTTGATGAGGGATTACCTCTCAATGGGAATCCTAAATATTTCAGGCCAACTCCCTATCGAACATCCCAGTAGTGTCTCCATACTTGAAAACTCATTCTCTTTCACATTAATGCCGACAATGTTGCTCTTGTCCTTTTTCAGATGTGAATGCGGTGTGACATTGAAACACTCACCAAGTTCCGTCACATTGTGTCATCGATAAAGAGCCATCAATGGATAATAGTTGCAAGTAAATCATGGATGAGTGGCATGAACCTTGTCCCTTTCCATGTTGACACCGATTATCTTCTCTTGTGAATTTGCAACATCAAAATATCTACTCATCATGTTCACAACAAGAATTAATAAGAAAGGCGATAGTGAATCTCCTTGACGAACAACTTTCATAGCTTTAAATTTGCATTGAGGGCTTTCGTTGATGATAAAGGAATAATAGGCGATTGAATGCACCCTTACCATCTTGCCCCAAAACCTTCGCGATGAAGAACTTGAAGGTTGAAGCTAGACCACCCAGTCGACATGGTCTCATTTGTACTTAGGCTAACTCTAGTTTCTCTGCATAGTCCTTTTTCTTAGTATGGTGGACATCAACTGCTTCACATGCAAGCAAGGCAAGTTCAATGTTTTGTTTTCTTAAGTTCCCTCTACAAATGCTCTTTGTTCCTAGAAATGGGTGTTACCCATAGAATGTCTTGTCTCCTTGCAAGAACTTTGGAAATGATCTTAAACAAACAAGTTACCTAGCTTATTGGACGATAGTGAGATATGCTACTCACGAAGCGACTTTTCAGTATGAGGCAAATAAGGTCTTGTTTGTAGCTTAGTTGATGACACCATTCTTATGCTATAAAAAATTGTCATAATTGTTGGGATATCCTCCTTGAAAATGCTCGTCAATCTTTCAATATTTTTATTGTGAAACAAACAATTCTCACAAATTTCTCACCATTGCACTCAACAATTGCTTTTTATACCTTTTTCGGTTTTTCTTGTTTAAAGGAAGTTCGATTCTCGTGGTTGATTGGGTCTGAACTCTGAACTAACCTTTTACTTTTTGTTTGAAGAGTTAACCACATTAAGGCTCAATTGTTGACTTAGGTTGTTTTTTGGTCTAGCCGTCAACAAGTAAGCCCTTCCTCATGTGTTGTGTGCCCCGTACTTGACTATGATTTAAAGAGAAGCATCACATGGTCATTCTTAATCATTTTCGTAGCATATGTTAATTCTTTTACCCCCTTTTGGTTGAAGCCTTTGGTCCATTGAATGACCCGTCTCCTTTATCATTTGCGTCGAAGACACCTACAAAGCTGTTTCCTCTATCATTTGCGTCAAAGACAACGACAAAGTTGTTTCCTCTCCATCCCCTTCAACAATGGCTTCTACCAGTGATACAACTATCTGGACGTCCCAATTGCCATGGAGCACCATCAATTTTTTGGGAAAGAAAACATCTAGACCTCTTTTCTTTCTAAAAATGAAGGCTAAGTTTGAAATGCCTTTTACCTTTCACCAATGATCTATCAAGTTCATAGGCATGCCTTCCCCTGAAGTCCACTTCCCTGTTCTCTGGATTAAGATTTGGAAGTACCCTACGTGTGCATTCCTTTATGCAAAGCATTTCTCCATGGAGCTTGAATACAGAGAAGAAAACACTTACTTTCAATGTTAAAGCCCTTGAAGACAAGTTAGGGTTTCATTTGGGCTTTAGGCTCAAGTTTTGAGACGTAGTGTTCTTGACAAAGTCTGCCATGATTGGTGCAACATCGTTGTGTTGTGATGATGCACATTCGTTTTTTTCATGCTTACTTTTTTGTCCTATATAGTTAACTAGTCGGCATCCCACGCTTTGCGCACGGGCAAGACCAATTATCAATGATTCAATATATATGATAAAAATGATTTAATGAGAAAAAGAAAAGTGAAAAAAAGAACTTCCATTGTTGTTTGAGGTTCCACAAAAAAAAAAGAATCTTGCTTGTCAAGGACAATTTATGGAGTGCATTATTGACCCTCCCAATTTTGATGATGTCATATTTCTACATTAGAGAGCTCATAGTTTTTAGCGTAATAATTAGAACTCTAATTCGACTAAATTACCACATCATTCTCATCAATCCTTATCCTGTTAAAAAATCGTAAAAATAAAAAAAGAGAACGAAATAATTTAAAAAAGAAAGAAATTGAAAAAAAAGTTGAAAATATATAAATAGATATAATGAAATTTTAATGCCACATGTCACCTCTATAGACCTTCTCACAAAAGTTGTTCAGTTTTTTTTTTTTTTTTTGGTAAACGTTGTCCATTTATATATATGTATATTTCTCTTAAGAAAAAAAAAAAGATACATTATTCAAAGAAGATTTTTTTACATATACCTAGTGTTTAGAGAAATTTAATTTCCTCCTTAAAATTGTTATTGTTTTAATTCTCGTCAAAACTATGAGGAACACAAAAATGACAATAAATATCACACAATTCTTTCAATTAGAAGAAAAGCACATAGTTTGATTCTCTTTGTATTTTCTTCTTCAAAGCGCTAAAAATATATAAAAAATAATATTGGTATAAAAAACTGCTAAAAATAGTTGCTACTATATATGTAATTATATTTTCGACCTAAGAATAAATAAAAAGCTTAAAAATTGTTAAAAAATTATGTTGATATGGAGAATCCTCTTATGAGAGAGTGCTATATCATACATTTTAAAATATCTACCTTTATATATCAACCAAATATAACTAAAATTTAGAAAATTAAATAATGAAAATCAAACCAAAATAAAATGCAAATAAATCGTTGTCGTAAAAAAATCAAGAGAAAGCAATACATCGAAGCAAAGAAAGTCTAGAATTAGTTGGTGTCAAACTTATAAATATTTTCATTACTGAGTTAAAAAGTTGTTCATTTGTTCACAAAAAAAAAATTTGATTTTCAATACAAATTTACAACCCATCCGATTTGGTGTATTTATGTTAATTAAAAGTTTTCCACTATAACTCAAAGAAAAAAAGTTTCCCACTAAACAAGTCGTTAAAAAAAGTTCTTTTTTTATAAAAGAATGCATGTAAACCAACATAGCGGTATTATACCGATTTGTTTTGGATAACTATAATATTGTTCGTGCATTATTCTAATAGCAATATAACATTTTCCTATTTGAAAAACAATTTCCTATTTGGTTTACAACTTGAGCACTAGCCTAACCCCTTACAAATTTGTTCACATTGTTCTGACTCTTGAGTTTAGTAGTAGTTGATCAATAATGCCGACTTTAAAGGGCATGATTAATCGATTGATGGGAAAAAAACTTATGAAGAGCCTACAACCCCTAGCGCCCCGTCGAGAGGGTATGTTGTGATTTACACAAAGATATCAAAATATTAAATAAAAATAAATTTAATGAGAAATGAAAAAGAACTTATTAAAAAATATCATTCAGATTCCCAATAAAAAATTGAGGATTAATTAGAAGTACAACTGAGAATCAATATGTTAGATAAAAAAAATGTATTAGATAAGGAAAAAAGTGAAAAAAAAAAAACAGATCTTACTATATAATCACTGATGAACTGGAAGCCTAGAACAAAAAAAAAAAGAATATACAACTCGAAAGATAATCTTTAATATGCTTATTAAGCTAGTGTTTGGAAAAAGTGAGTGTGAATATTAGATAAACACATTAATATAATTTGACAAAATTAAATTTGATGAAGAAAAGAAATGTGTGAAAAAAAAAACTATGTAATATTCTCCGATGGCATATATTAAACTTTTTCCACACGATGAGACTTGAAGATAATTCACGAATAGAAAATGAATAAAAAAAAGAACTTACTATGCAATCTACGATGAACTCGAGCTAAGAACAATATCATTCAATTTCCTTGTAACAAAATAAATAGGAGAATATGTAACTCAAAAATTTATCAAACTTTGCATGTGTTTCTTATGAAAAGAAAAAAACTACGACACTGTTTTGTATAGTAGTTGTTGTACATCATCAACCATTATGGATCAATAACAGAGAATTGGTAACTTATATGCAATTATGTTTTTTTTATTGGTAAGAAATATCATAAAAAGAATAGTTAACAAGTAGCTGAATTTTTATGTTATGCAATCGGTTTAGCTACACAACAATTAATGTTATAATTAGAATAGGATAAACTACTATTAGAATCATATGCTAATCCAAACCTAATCCTATTCTAACTGTATTACTCTAATCTTATTGCGAAACGATTAAAGAATTTATTCAGAATAGCTTGAAAAATATTCCAAAAGTCCCATAAAAAACACTTACAAAATAGCCGATCCCGAAAAATATCCCAAAAATTTGTATTTCAAAAGAAAATATAGTATCGATTGAATACATTCGAAATATATCTCAAAAATCCCATAAATCAAAAACAACTAAAAAAAATAGGCGAAAAAATATACCAAAAATTGAAAAGGAAAATGGAAAGTGTGAGTTCATGATGCCACATGTCAAAGCGTGAGAGCTCCTTCCAAAAACAGTTCCTTTCTATATATATATGTGTGTGTGTGTGTGTGCGTGCGTGTGTGTGTGTGTGTTTGATATTTGATTTGATTTGGTTCACTTGAGTGTATACATATATGTATGTACAACAATTTAATGAATCAAATATTGAATCAAGCGCCTTAAAGATATTTGATCTTCTAACATTATAGGTATTGGTTTAAGTAAATGTCTAATACTATAATTTTTTTGAAGCCTAGGTCTAATACCATATTGCGTCACTTGAAAATTCAAGTGCATTAAGTTGAGCTGAGTTGGAGAGTTTGATCCATGTGGCCAGCCCCAACTAATTTGGGATTGAGGCTTTGCTAAAGAATGGGATAAATTAAAAAAAACCTATGTTAGAGTGAGAACCATAGCTCGCTTTCTATCTTAAAGAAAAAAGGACTTCGAATACATTGGTCTGTCTCATAAATCTCTTATACTTGGTGGCAAATTATTTTTACCATTCAATTTGTTCTAATCAACGAAACAAAAAATAAGAATAGGCGCATGCACACTTTGGCAAAATAATTTTGGTCACTTGATAATGATTTTGCTCACTTTTTAGCCTTGGAGACTCAAATAACATAAAAGTTGTGTTAGATACTCTCATCTCTTTTCTTCGAGTCTCTTCTCAGTTCTTATTACATTTTTTGTTTGAACTGTTTCTAGTATTGAATAGTATTTTTCAGTTTTCTATTGGTGCCTATTTTGTTTTTTGGCTGTGCTTGTGCTTTTTGTTTCTTGCATTTGTTTCGCTGTCACCAACTTCCTTAAATTTAGTTGGCCTTCTCGATGCAGCTACTAGTTGATTTCTCAAATATACGGGCAAGTGATTATCTAACATATCGTTGACCAACTGAACTCTTGTTCTCTGAATTGTGTCCTTGTATCAATTTGATATATAATGCAATTGTATAGTGAAAGAATCAATGTCTTATAGCAGTTTTTAAATTTTAAACCAGTTTATTCTGAATGCAGGAGGAAAATCTCGATCCGAGAGCAAAGGATTCCAATCAGGGACCTCTGAGGCCACCACATACGATGGAAATTCTGCAAGCATCGGAAAGTTGCACGTGAAGAAGAAGAATTCCCGAAACTCCGAAAATCTAACTTCAGAGCATGAGAAAGAATCTTTAAAACTTGATGATGAGATCGCTCAAGTACTCCAAGACTTGAAGAAGTCGCAGGAGTTGGAGTATAGAATGGCCGAGCAAAAGTTGTATGCTCAGAAGGATATACTTGTCAATCTGTACGAACAACTTGATACGGTGAGGGCTGAACTAGCTCGCTGCACATCGCAGACTATGGAGCAAAATGCTAATGTGCTTCTCAGCAGCATCTCGAACAGAATAATGCAGATCAAGCAGGAGCTTGGAAAGCTCAAGGATATCGAAGAAATTGCCAAAGGATTTGGAAAGACACCGAGAAGTATTCTAAAGGTGCATTTTGGTTTTCAACCAGATGATTAACAACCACATGTAAGTTCGATAACCTTTGTGCCTTTTGTTGTCATTTGGAATATTTTCGAGCTTGAATGTTACATCGAGTGATCGACTAACGTACTTTTCATATAGACATTGTCTACACAATTATTGGATTCCTTTGGATAGCTTTGAGATTTATGCATTCAGTTTCCTCAAATGCATTAGAAATGTGTTTTAATTTATGCTTGCACATATTGATTCACAAGCCAAATAATAGCAAATGTGAAGCCAATTTGTTGTGTGTGTGTGCACTTATTGATTTGTAATGCGAAGGGCTCTAATATTTGCGTAGCAAGTGTGTGGTATTTGTGTAGGTCTTGAATCATAATCCAAAGACTTCTAACGATTGCATGGCAAATGGCGGTCTAGTCTTCGTCGTTGTAGGTTCAAGAACGTTAATTAATTATCTGACAGGCTAGTGCCTCAACTTGGTATTGTAGTTTGGCAAATTTGAACTTATGTTTCATATCATTTAATGGAAGTTTCAAATGCATAAACACTGTATTTGCTCTAATGCTGATATGATCTTGAATGTCACAATATAACTCTGATAGGCTGATGCCTATTGATTATTGATGCAGGGAAGATGATGATCGTAACAATTGTCAAGAACATAAAGTTGTTAATGAGGTAAATGGATTGTAGCACATTTATATATGTGTTGTCTTCTTTCTCATCACTTGCATTTTATCAACATATAACTCGCTTTAAAGTGTATTTGGCATCTGTCCATGCAAGCGTTAGAAGAAACCAAAAGAGAAAAAATAAAAAAAATTAAAAAAATGATTTATGCTATTAAACAAGATTTGAGTGAAGCTATAACTCTGCATATATTGAGTGAGTCAATTTATGGTTTGGAGAGAATTTGCAAACAGCACACACACACACACACACAAAAAAAAAAAGAAAAAAGAAAAGAAAAAGAAGCTGATTATTCATCAAAATTGTTCGTGATGTTCTTTCTTTTGTTTGTAATTTGATTGTAGCGTGTGTGGAATCAATAATTGGAAATAGAGTATAATGATGCTTAAATCACCACGTTCACATTATTATAATCTCTACCGTTATCATGAGGATATTGTGATGAGAATGATGCATCTGTAAGATTAGGGAAAAGAAAAAAACAATGGAATTTAAAATAAAAAAAAAAAAAAAAAAAAACTTTACAAAGGAGTGGTTCAGCCTATTTCCACCTGATATGTGTATCTTCTCTTTGGTTTCTTCATCATTGAATCTAATATTACAAGCCAATCAATTTTTTTTAACGTCAACAATCAAATACTTAAGCTACGTCGATGCCAACAATCAAATACTAATGGGCACATGACAGGTAAAACAAAAAATACGACTGAATTGACATGTTTGGCGTTCATCTTGTGAAATGGATGACCACTTAACTAAGTTCGTGGATAGTCACATTGCAAGTATGACTCTCACATTGAATTGTAACAAACGTGGCTCCTACATTGAATGTAACTTTGTACTCTATTTTTTTTTTTTTTGAAAACACTTGTGTACTCTATTTAACTTGTATTTCTCTCCAATTTATATTCACTGTCCATGTATTGTTATGTAACTTGTAATCTTGTATGACATTTGACTTTGGTGTAACTTCCACACTTTGTGCAAGTACTCATTCTCATCATGACTAAGGCCTCCTTCACTTGTAAAGAACACACCAAGTTGTATACAACTTCACATTCTTATTTCTTCTCTTCTCCTTTGTAGTAGTAGTTTGTAGTAGTAGAAGTTCTTGCTTCTATACTTCTCTCATTTTTTCTTTTTTTTTTCAATTTTTCTTCTTTTTTTTTTTTTCAGCCGTCTTTTTTTCCTTTTCTTTTTTTTTTTTCGGAGATCATTATAGGTTTTTAACCGATATTTCGATTTCATAACTCGGCTATAGTTAGCTTTAATCACCGATCTATACCATAAACCTTTAGTTCTCTCCTTTTTTTTTCTTCTTTTTTCTTTTTTTTTTTTTTTTCTTTTTTTTTCAAGGATTACCATAGGTTTTCAACAGATACTTCAGTTTCATAACTCGGTTATAGCTGGCTTTAATCACCAAACAATAAGGTTCCTTTTTTTCTTTTTTTTTCTCACAAAAAAATGCATTGCAGACATGTCGTAGCAGACGATTAACAAGCAAGATTACACCTTAGGATATGACCCGCACTTGTTCTTCATGGCTGCTACTTAATGTTGTTCGTGAAAGCCTCACACTCATCCTTCATGGTCGTCATTGTGGGTGTTCGTGAACACCGTAATTATTGACAGTAAAATTCATCCCCAAACATCTGCAACATCAAACATTGATTATTTAATAATTTTGACAGTACACAAGTAAACTACAGTTCTTGACAAGAAATGCAAATCCCTATATATATATAATGTTATTTGGAGTCATGAGTCTGGACTCATATGTGGGTCTTTAAAAAAAATTTGTTTCAAAACTTCTTTGATATTTGTAAAAAGTTTAAAAACCCTCCTATGAGTTCAGACTCAAAAGAGTTAAATCAGATTTTTTTTTGATATATATATATATATATAGAAATGGTTTAGAAAAAAAGCATTTAAAAGAGACAATATGCGGAATCAAAGATGATCAATAACAATGTTCAATCAAGAAAAAAAGGTCTATGGCATCAATTTACGAGTTTACTTGAAACAATGGAAAAATTCGTAACCGCAAAAAAAAGGATACAAAGAAATTAAGAACAAAATCAAAAGGTTAGAATGGCCATACCATGTAAACATCAAACTAAAAGAATTTCGTTAATATTTGACTTGAATCTTCAAAACCAAAACAAGAAAATTGACCTCGATTGGTTCATTTTTGCTATCTTATAGTGTTAGTTCGGAGTTATCTCCTTGGAGTCAATATTTTCGTGTTTGGTTCAACTTTAAGCAGGGAAGTTTCAAAATTTTAAACAATAAAAGTGACATGGCTGACCTTCAAACAAGATAAAGATGTGTAATAAAAGAGTAAATAATGAAGGGTAATTGTGTCCATAACTCCTGGGAGATAACTTCTCTAGGGGGTGGAGAGAAATATCTCACATTCAAGAGTATAAGTTGAGAGATAACTTGCAGAAAAGTTTGACAACCAAACAAGATTAGTTCTCAACTCCCTTTAAGTTATCTCACGAGAGATAACTCCAACCCTAACCAAATAAGGCCCGAGTTCGACATTGGAGACTCAATAATTTCATCAAGTCGCCCATAATTTCATCAAATCATCCTATAAGAAATTAATTCATTGATCTAACATAAAACAGAGATCCAAATTAATAATAATCTTGTTAATAAGCAGAACATAACACATTAACTGTAATCACATCTAATTCAATGTAACCTCAACTCTCGATTGGAGTACCAACACAGATCCACACAATAGCCAACCAATAAATCATGTCACGTAAGCCTTGCTATACAGAATGAATTAATGAACCAAAAAGAAATATTATATATAAACACAACAATCGATGCTAACAATGAACAAACCAAAAATAAATTCTATAAACAACAAACAATCGATCATGAAGACATCTAAGAAGAAATCTAAAACACAATCTTAATCAAAAGCCTAACATCGAAGCCTAACATCGAAGACAATCTTAATCCAAACATCTTAATCAAAACACAATCTTAATCCAAACATCTTAATCCTAAACACAATCTTGATCAAAAATTTAATCAAACATAATCAAAAGCCTAACATCGAAGACATCTAAGTAAAAATTGAAACAAAAGGAAACTCGAAATCAATAAATTACAAAGGAAAGAAAAGAATTAAACCTTAATCGAAGGAGTGCATTGCGGAATCATTAATTTGTTTAGCATGCCTCAACGAGGCGAGGACTCCGCATTGATGGTTTGTCATGAAAAGAGATGAGAGTTTGACCCTATGCATACGTTCATTTCCGCTAACGTTCAGTTAAGGTGGCCTTAGGTTCTCATTGATCTACCTTAAAGTCGAAAAATCCATCATCATCATAAATGTCATTGTTACATGCTTGAAAGAGAACTTTGGCTACGACAATGAGGAGCAAATCATCAGGAAGGCGAAGAAGAATCAGAAGAAGGAATGATGGACATATCCAAGGCCAGACAAAGTTACGTACATTTTCCTTTTCCTTATGGACTTGCAAACAAGCAACATTGTCTTTAAGAAAAGCTAATAGGTAAAGATGTTCAACGTTAACGCTCAGGTTGCTTTCATATAGCTTAGTGCACTATTTTTATTTTTTTTTTTTTTATTTTTAAATATTGGTAACCCTAAACCCTAAATTCAATTCAACTAAACGAACACAAGAAAAGAGCTTGGTCCATATAGCCAATCTCAATTAATTTGGAATTAAAACTTTGTTATTGTCGTCGTCGTCATCATCTTGATTCAATTAATCTTAAAAGAGCTAAAAGAGCTAGTCAAATGCCCCACAACTCTGCTTTGGTTAGAGCTATGATGAGCATCTTGTTGCTACTGCACCACAACCTTTAGGAGCATAATCAAGTACACCATGTAACACGAGAAAATTAGTCAACGAATAAAATATAGAAGATTCTTCAAAACACTAAGAATTGTTGAGGGACATTAACCTTGGTTAACCTTTCCTAAATGGAACCTAAGACTGTATCCCAAAAAGTTAATCCAGCAACGACATACACTTGTTTGCACGCTGTCTATTTCAACGTTCACACATCCAAAGCGTATTGCGCGGAGCTCAAACAGGTAAATATAGTTCCTGGGTTAACTTATGGACACGTCTATGTTGGGTCGCCCTAGCATTTCCATTTCCTGAATTAAAATGGCTGTGCTCAGCAGCACAAACTATGAGAAATCCACCAATCCACGACGGCTACTAATAATGGCACAGAAACAGGAAATCAAGATAAGATACCTATAACATACATAGATAAAAAGTGACCGGCAAAGTTCAAATATATTCTAGCATTCATATCAGTTTAGTTTGATATGACTTCAAAGTGGGATAAAGATCACAGGGGACCAAGAGGAAAAGAAAAATAGAATCAGTTCTCTAGCTTTTAATCACACTAATCTTTCTCAGTAAGTTGAAGAATGAAAGTGGGCACAAGAAGCTGATGATGCCAGTTAAGAGGGAAGAAGCCGCCAACCAGACAACCCTTCCTAACATAATAAGCCTTCACCGTTTTTCAGTCTACGACGTTGTGTCCGTTCTAGTCTCATGGAATCACAGGTACTAAATCAAAACCAAACTGCAACCACCTAATTCCAACTAAATACCAGAAGTCTCTGGGCCAAAAAGAATCCATTTCATCTCCTCCAGTCGATCAGTTCACAAATCACAACATAGCAGTTTCAGAAAGCAAATGTCATATTCTCCTACCATGGATAATTCAACACCAACATTATAGGCCCCATAATTCTTTTGCTAATAAGGAAAACTATAACTAAAGTATGGAGTCCAACAGGTCTTGCATCAGAAAGAAAGTCTGTTAACTCCACTAGGATTAAATGGAAATCCAGAGAATCTAATTTACATCAACAAAGAAAGTCTGCTGCACCAAAAAATATGATCAAATGTAACAAGAGAAAGCAAGAGAAATAAGGATGAGCAGCACATCAGCAGCGACTTTGGTCGGGTTTGTATTCGCCTAGAAACCTTTAAAATACAAAGCTCTATGAGCCAAGCTAGTAGGTTTATCAGTCACTTAACGAATGTGAAGTAACTGGTTAGGTTGGTTAACCAATTGACAACAACTCTACTACTAAGTTCTAACTGGAGCTCCTCCACAAGTTGTGCAAGCGAACCCCATGAAACAAGATATTCAGCATATAGATTCATACAATCCCCCTTTAGATCTACATAATAAAACCCACTCGCCCATATGCTGGTTAAGCATACAAAAAGAATGATGAACTCATGAACAAAGGTTTAAAGAAAGTAAACCAAAAAAGAAAAAGAAGAAACGTTTAAAGAAAGAAACTGAAATTAAAATTCAGAACACAAGAGAATTGGCAAAAGATCACCTATTGTTCAAGAACAAGATTCCTATCTCACGGCTTCTGATATCCTCATTACCTTCTTTAGAAACCTCTTCTACCACCCTTGATTCACCTCTTCCTTATCATCAAAACTCATGTTCTTCAGAGCCGCCACATTGAGCACTCCATTAACCAAGCAATGACCATGAAAAAAGTCACCGGATGGTCCCAAGAGACAAGAGCTTTGGTGTTGATGAGGCAGATGATCAAGAAGAAGTGTTCCAGAGAAGGAAATTGGGACATCAGGGATTCAGAGGCCATCATGCGGGCCATCATGTTCTGGCCATCATGTTCTGGCATGATGATGAAAGCCATATTTACTTCAAAATATATTAAAAAGCTACTGCAAGAAAAAGAAATGCAGTGTCCTGTGTATAATGCACCAATGGAAAAAATGAAAAGAAGACATAAGAATTGGTATCGTACACTATTATAAAATGGAGTGGTATAATATATGACAATAATGCATAATAGATCATTGCTAATTCTGAATTTCTAACCTCGATTTGCTGAGTATCAGCAATGACCAGATAGATTTCAGAAGGAAGAGCAGTGACCAGAGACAAAATCGATGTTAAAATCATATCTAAAATACAATTTTAAGAAACTGAATGCCACAATCAAAGAAGGAACTACAGACAAGGGCAGGAAGGAAAACAAGGAAAAACTAGAAAAGAAGAAAGTCAATAGTTAACAACCAAGTCTGTGAAAAGAATCATCTCTGGGATACACTAGCTTATTTGAAATTTAGCTAGTTTTAGAAAGTGTTAAAGAAGCGGCATATAGGAATTTTCGAAAATTTTGAAACCAAATACAGGTAGTAGCACTCAAATACACAAGAAAATATCACCATGACTAAAATAAAAGGCCCATATAAGAATACCCTTTCCTTTAACTTAAAATTCAGTTGAGATTGGCAGTTAAGAACAACAGCTACAGTCGTCTATATAAAACATTAGTTAAAGTTACCAAATTCACAGGTAATCGACAAATTTATTTTCTTGAGGATCAAGAATTCCTTTTCAAAATTAACGGGGCGGTACCATATTATTTAAGCAAAGCCCCAGATACCCATTATACCACAGTGCCAATGGCGATACCATAGACAATTCTCCTGATGGTAACAGCGAATCAAAAGTTCAAAACATCAAGACAGTGGACTGTCTTTCTAGCACTGTTTGGTAGGTAAATCGTAAAAATATCGCCAATTGAACCCATTGATTACGGCTAACTACGAATAACCAGAGACCCTTACCAATACATGCCAGCCACAACAAAATTCAGAGGTGAAAACAAATGCGAGTAACCTCCAACTACCACAACATATGCTATTCAATAAACTTCAGAGAATCCCACATAACAAGCACATAGGACAACAACCAAGACTTGTAACAAAAAAAGGAACCTGAACTGCATTTTCAGAACCCGAAAGTGTATCACTGTACAAGAACGAGACGTCCAATGCCGTGATCATCCCCCATTTCATCATCGTCGTCATCATCATCATCATCAACAATGCTTGGGTCCTTTGGAACGGTCACAACGAGCTCCCCATCGACATAAACCGCGCTAGCAAGCTCCGGCTTTGTCGAAGCTGGAAGCCTAAACCTCCACATATCAAGCTCAAGCTCATCCATTTCCAATTCAATCACATTACTCCCCCTAATCACAATCTTTGTCACACCTGGATGAATCTCAATTATATGGGCCCTAACATCACTCCCCACATCATCAGTTGTCACGACAAAGCGAAAACTTTCTTGATTCTCCTCCACAAACACATCTGCATCAGAATGGAATGGCAGCACCAACACCTTGTTGAAGATGTGAGGGAGCCTCCTGAGCTTCTTCTGCCTCCCCATGATCCGACTCGCCGCCTCGTTGAGGCTCGAATTGATGTCGTAGCGAATCGTGATGTTTCGCTTTCGCGGCGCCGGGTGAACCTTCATGGCTGCTGCTGGTTTTTCGACGAATTCGAGTCGATTCTCACCAAAACAACAAGGAGTTTGTTCAAGATCGAGAACCAGGAACAGAATCAACCAAACCCTAATGACCATTCATCAACGAAAACCTAATTATCCATGAATCCAATCGAGACCACGCGAAACCATCTATTTGTTCAACGAAACTCAACAAGATCGAATCTTTTTTAGTCAAAGAAGAAAGAAATCATTCAAAATCAAGAATCAAGAACAGAATCGACGAAACCCTAATTGATCGTCAACGAAGATCCATGAATCGAATCGAAACAACGCGAAAACCATTAAATTGATCGGCGAGACTCATCAGCGGATTTGATGAATTGAATCTTTTGAGAAGAGATTCAACGAAACGCCCAGAAATCTCGGATTTGTTGACTGAGAAGATCTGAGAGAGCTCTCTCTCTCTCTGTGATGGTGAAACCCTAACCCTAAAAATTGTAGTGAAGAGCATTTGTTGGCAGGGGATGGTGTTTTGGTAATTTCGCGGGGTCTGGAGAGGGAGTTTCCGTTAGAGAACGTCTGGGTTGCGGAGAAGCTGGGATATGGAGGATTTTGCTGGGTCTATTTTGCCCTTATTTGTGAGAAATTGACGGGATTGCCATTTTTGCGTGTAAGATGTTTGATGGTTGTGAAGTATAAACCAAGTTGTTTGTGTCCCTTGATTTGTTCATCGAGATTTGCGAGTACACGAATTGATCTGGGAAATGTCACAAGTCACAATTGGATTCAATAATTTTTATTTTTAACTAATACACATTTGGCTCATAAGAGCCGCTTATGCTGCCTCGACTCACTTATTATGCACTAAAATTTATATATACACACATCTTGAGGCGCACATGGTCAATTTCTATGAATTAATGTGTCTTGCAACATACTATATCATTGTAATTTTAGTACTTCTAATAATTATGTCTAAGATTTGCTCTATTGATATAAGAATCAAATCCACAATAATGAGGTTGATTCCCACATCTAGTATAGGAATTTTGTGACTAAAAATTTGATGTGTACGCATTTATGTTTGTGCAACTCTTACAAGATGGTATTCATAAGAATGTAGGTTTCATCAAAGCTTTCAGAGCACATTTGAAACTTCTCCTAAAATACAATCGCTTAATTGTGTATACATTATTTGTCCTTTTTCAAGGATGATTTTTTACTATTTTCAAATTGAAAAAGTGCAGGTTGTTTTGTAATTCATAATAGATTTAAGGGTTCACTTTGTTTATAGAAAGGTCTTTCTCAATATGGGCCAAAAAGGGCAGAGGAAAGTACGTGGATGCTTCATTGATAGATTTAGGATGGTGATTAATGACAATACTTTGGACTTTTTTTTGGTACATCAAAACTTTGGACTTTATTAATCAAGAGAATAGAGCTTAAAAGATAGTCCTCACACAAATAACATAATTAGTCATTAATACCGGGTTTGTTTTTTGTTGGGTAAGGGCATCTCCAATCAGTACCATTTTGGTGCTGGTTGGGATGTCATGTAGGATAAAATAGCGCTGGGTCAACTCAGCGCCATTTTGCTATACGCCATCCTACGTGGATGGCGCATAGCTTACGATGATCTTGCACCAATTTGGTGCAAGACTGTTCACGCTTTTTTTTTTTTTTTTAATATTTATTGGTAAAGGCACATATTAATTTATTGTTTAATTATTTATTAGATAAGTAATTGATTAATCTTAATAAATTAATTTTAATAATATGTAGAGCAATATATTTAAAATATATAAAAGATTCAATTTTAAGAAAAGAATAAAATAATAAATAAAATAATAATAAAGTCAGATAGTGTAAAAGATAGTGTTGTGGGTTGGAGATGGTTTTAAAATTTAGTCTAAAAGTTACACTAAAATGGTGCAAAAGTTGCACCATTTTAGTGTTGTGATTGGAGATGGCCTAAGAAAACGACCCGATGGCTAATAGACTTAGCTAACTGCTAAGTGATTACATTAATCATTATTTAACAAAACAGTAATAACGGTTTTAAACTTATATTATTATAATTTTTACACTAAAACTTGTTGAAATAATTTTTTCAAATTGGAAAACAAGAAACAAAATAGGAATAATTTTTTTGCACTTATTTTTTTTATCTGTGCGGCTATTGGGTTGGTCTTTATTGTAGTTGTAATTTTAAGTAGTTTGTGTTCCCTTTGTTAGAAGTCTTGATTGTGTCTTCTTCTTGTCGAGAAGTTTTAGCTTTTTTTTTTTTGTTAGAAAGTTTTGTTATTCGTTATGTAGTTTTAGCGAGTGTTAGTGTATTGTAATATGTTTCAACGTTGTAGTAAGTAGTTCCTGATTTTCAAACTATTTCAATATCACAATCACATTCACAAGTAAAGTAATGCAATTCTTTTGAACAAATGGAATTAGTGAATCAATGTACTTTTTTTATTCTATATCTGGTCCTGTACCGAACCATTAATGATTAATGAAACTTTGATTTTTCTTCAAAAAAAAAAAAAAAAAAAGAGAATACTAGTCAAAGCCTCTTAAGTGAGATGGTAAATATATATTTTGCCAAAAACGCAAGACATTGAGAAATCGTCGTACGTTTCCTATTGAAGTTAAAAAAAAAAAAAAAGTCAAAATAGGAATACTAAACAAAGACTTAAGACGCATAATCATTCTCTTTTGGACAAAATTTTTCTCTTTTGATCAAAACCGCAAACACACAATGAAAACTTGTCTTAATGCAATCAAAGCCTCTAATGGTTGTTGAATATTATGTATCTCCAACCAAGAACATTCTTTGAAGAATTTAGAGAGAATGATGTTAGAACAAGTAGAAAATCCATTTGATCCAAAACTTTTAGTTTGTCAATATATTTGATATACACGAAGACTCTAATTTATAGAAAATCAAAGGATATTAGTCCATAACAAAGAAAAAAAAAACACACACGCACACAGTTTTTGGTACTAAAAATGGGTACTTTTCGTTATGATACTGGGTGGGCACTGAGAGTGGAAGAGGGCTCACTGTTTTCAGTGTTGGCCCGACTTACAAGTCAATGTGAAAGGGGGCTTCCTTTTGAACTTAGGCACAACCATTGCGTGGTTACGATATTGTAAGAGAGACACGTACGTTTTAACAAACTCTTACAACTGGTAACATTGATCAAGCAACTCCTCATCCGTGCGTGAGAAATTCAAATTTCATGAACTAAGACAGTCCCCACTAGGTTGGGCTCTATTATCCAAAATGATGTAAGTAGAGTTTTCTTTTCAAGATTTTGTCCTTTCTAATAATACTGAGGAAGTATATAAAATAATGATTCATAAAAGTTTTTGATAGGATAACATGCATGTCACTCTTAACCAAAGGTCTTAAATCGTCATTTTGAATTTAAATTAAGAACTAAAGGTAAATTAAGTAAATATATATATATATACATTTTTATCTTTCAGATCTTGAGTTCAAATAACGTAGTCAGAACAAAGCTCCGTACATGCACCTTAACTCAAACTCATAAAAAAAATCATACGGGTTCACGTAACAAATTAGAAAGGTACTTTGACACACCCAAAAAAAAAAAGAGATAAACTAGGCACTTCAACAAAATAAATTCAAAAATGTTGTATGAAAAGATACATTCTCACGAAAAAAATATATATACATTCATTGCGTTCGAAAAAGAATTCAACGGACTCTTTATCATATGGAGGGTAGCTACATTAGATACATCTCCAGATGTACTAATGCTTGTGCAGATTTCTTAGCGAAGAATGCGTTTGGATTACATTATGAAGCTCAAAGATTAGACATAAAACCTCATTGTATTTCCTTCTTGTTAGCACAAGATAAGTGCGATAGCACAGTGTAATTTTTTGCCCATTTTGTTCCTACCGAAAAAAAAATTAATTGCCTTCGAAAAAGAAAATATTTATGTGTACTAAACAAAAAAAACATTTGTGTAAAAAAAAAAAGATTCAGCCCAACTATGTGCAAACCACATTTTATTAAGGACAAACCACTTTTTTTTTTTTTTTTTTTTTTTTTTTTTTTTTTTCCAAAATGCTCTTGCCCTTGTGCACCCCTATTCCCAACAACGCAAAGACGAAAAAGGAGAAAACACTCGAGCCCTAGGTCAATCTTTGCGTTCACCCTACAATTGTGGTTCATCTTCGCATCAACTCGGTCGATCTTTGTGTCACCTCTGTTTATTTTCGCTCTCACCCTAGGTCTTGCTTCTAGGCGGTCATCATTCATAAGGTTATCTATCCCTAATAGCATGTTATTTATCATTTTACCACAACTTCTCAAAAAAAAAAAGACATATGAGATGAAAAGAGGCAATTAAGTTTAATCACGAGGTAATATCATGATGACAAAGCTCAATATGAGAGAGTAGAAATAAATCATGATATCAAGATCACAAAATAACATTTTCAGTCATAAGGATTGTCCAACAATAGAGCAATTGAAATGAAATGGAAATAAAGAGTTCATGTGGGATTACTCATATCAAGCAATTATCCTAGCTAACTCAGGCTTTTCGACGCCGAACCTTCGCACCTGGACTCTCGACACACTTCTCTATGTCCCTGGGGTGTTTAGATAGGTATTAGGTTGGGTTTTGGTCTAGTCAAATAGATTTGTGAACCTGTAACCTAAAACAACCCTTTAAGTTCTTGCAAAACTTCAATTTGATACTTAGCATTATAGCATTAATTAAACCATCATAAACTCTAAATTATCAAAGACACTTAAGAAGAAAGTTTTAGCTCTAGGTATTAGTTTTCTGTAATGGTATGGTGTGCAAGGTTTCGATATAAAATGAAGGAGATATCAAATATTTTCAAAGACAACTCGAATTAGAATCAAAATCTGATCAGCGAGATTGTAAAAATTATTCCTCCAAATTTATAGCTCCAAAAATTATGATTTTTGGCCACAAGTCATTTAACATATCAAAGAATAACATAATCAAAATTCATCTCATTTGGATATGAATTGGAGGAGTTATGCATTTTCAAAGTTCATCTTCAACAATCCCGTCATGACATTTAAATTACCTATTTGCAAAACATTTTTGAGTAAGAAAGAGCTGGAATTTCAAAAATATGGTAGAGCTAAAAGTTGTTCATATATGAGTTAGCTTTCATATGGCGTTAGAATCACTTAGTTTAGAGTTATGATGAGTGAGTTATATCCAAATTACAGAGACTGTATCAAGAAAATTAGATTTTCAATTTTACAAAAAAAAAACCCAATCTTTGGCAAAGCTTTTCAATTCTGAAATACAGTTTAGGGAAATCATTTGGTGTTTTAAAATGAGTTAAAACATCATTAAAACATCTTTGAAATCAATTTTATATAAAAACTCAATATTCATAGCAAATAACCCAACAATTGAAGCATAAAAGAATATAAATGATATCTAAGGTTTTAGCTTTAATGGTTGTCACTTGAGCTTTCTTTTGATATGCAAATTTGGCTCTCTTACACCCCAATTTCCAGCAAACAAAATCCCCTAATAGCTCTGAAATTTCTTGCTTGATTAGCATGCAAATGAGAAGGAAAGTGTTTAAGTGTTTCTTTTATAGTGTTGGGTTTTCATCAAGTTGCACAACTCCATCTCCATGTGAATCAACGGTCATCAAACACTCCTACTCACCCACTTTTTTTCAGCTTAATGACACTTGTCAAGCATGAAACTCCCCTTAATGCCTCTTGTCAAGCATGTAGTGTGGCGGCCCCAATTTCTACATTGGTCCGCCACGGGAGGCCACGCGGGCCCACAACTGTCCACGTCACCGCCAACTATGTCCCACGCCCAATTATCCATTATCAATCAATTATCAATCAATTATCAGTTAACTTTGATGTTATGAATTTATTTTTATTCCCTTAATATCATTTAACCATAAATTACGCAACGGAAGATTTACTATCAATATAAATATTTAACCTGAATTTCATGTATATTATGAGCAAAGTGCCTAAGTGGAAACCATATCAACTGTACATCATATACATATCATCATCTAAGAATCCTCAAAATATCAAAATATACAACCTATCTCTCTCAAGCCCAAAACCCGACATAAAACGAATAAATATAAACATACGTACGAGTGGGGCTAAAAATCGTCAATCGATGTACTCTTCAAGCTTGCCCTTCCCCCAGGCTCAGATCTTAGTCTGCACTCACCATCACAAAAAGACAGATGACGAGTCCAGAGTGAGTAATTCAAAGGAAATTCACCAAGTAATTACGAAAGTAAAAGTCTTGGAATTTTAAATACTATAATTTAAACATGCGGAGCAAGAAATAATACTGAACAAGCGTAAAAGAAAGATCATCGCATGCATAAATATAGTGACGAAACAAAGTACGTGCACATAAAAATCAAACTAAATCATACTTCGGGCTTTTCCCCAGCACGGCCCATGAAAACACACTAATGGGTTGGCCCTGGACCCTCAGGTGGTCGGCGTAGAGACCACGACGCACCCACACTAGCCTACCATACCCGGGTAGCCTATTCACCGGCGTATACCTAGACAAGTGCTATGATTTAGTGGACTCTATGGCCGTAACGAATAAGCACCGGTGGGGAGTGATCTCAACACCGTAAAGACACAGTAGGAGTACACTCCACTAAGTAAAGTCACCAGTGAGAGTACTCCACCAGTAAAGCAATAATGAAATGGAGTAAAGAATAAATGGGCGAATTCAAATAAATCAAACGGTAAATACTTAAAGTGAAGTTCAATTGGGATACTACACACCTCAAACGCACTCCTCGTCCCAAACCAAACCTCGCTCGGCTCAATAGCACTCGACAATTCAAATTACCACCCGAATTATACCTATTACCATTTATCATTAAGTTAGCTTCAATTTAATATATTATGTAAATTTTTTCGTTTTTCGAGGCTAAAACCCCGACTTTATCTCGTCAACATTCCGAGAAAATCCCAAATTTCCTTTATTTGATCAAAATATATTTTTTCTATTTTTTTCTTATTTTCTATGAATTTTCCAGAATTTTCCAAATTTATTTTTTTTATTTTTATTTTATTTTTATTTTTTTTATTTTTTATTAAGTCAGGTGAACAGGACCGGTTCACCCGGTCCGCTTCGCCAACCGAACCGGATCAAGCTAACCGGGTCGGTCGACTCGCCCGGAGGACCGGGCGGGTCGACCCGACCCGGTTGGTCATCTTCTTCGTTTTAACAGAGGCGCAACGGCGCCTGTTTTTTTTTTTTTTTTTTTTTTTTTTTTTTCCATGGAAGATAAGGAGAGGGAGAGGAGAGAGGGAGAGGGAGAGGAGATGGGGGAGACGATTGTCGTCTCCTCTCCTGACAAATTGCTCTCGCAATTCGTCCGAGCTCTCGAGCTCCCCCCACCATTAATCCACAAAATCGCCACCTCCACCATCATCCAACGACATACAACATCAACAACAAAACATCAACAAAATCTCACCTTGTTCTCCTCGATCCCACGAGCTCCCGATCCTCGATCTCTCTTCCTCCTTTCTCCGATTCCTCCTCTTCTTCTCTTCAATCCAAAATTGGGGAAAATGAGGAAGCTGTGGTGACGGTGGTGGTGTTTATCAAATTTTGGGGTGAAATGACCATTTTGCCCCTAAGTTCTTATCTTTTCCTTAACAAACAAATACCCTTTTTGGTCATTTCACAATTATTTCCTTAATTTCTGATTTTTAATATATATATTTATATATATATACATTAAATTCTTTATCTACATATATATATATATATATATAAATATATATATATATATATATATATATTCGCCTATACTTTCGCGCCTAAAATTTCGTAAAAATGTGCGCGCTAACGAGCGTACTCGGGCGTGCACACTATCGTACCACCCACGCGTGTCGACCACGACCCCGCGTGTCCCTAGACGCCCAACAATCTACATATTTTATCACATTTAATTCATTTTATGTGTAACATTTTTCTCAACTTAAAATTTCGTTTTAATCTACCGTACCGCGTTAAGCAACACGCATATCGATGCGAATACTCATCACACAATCTCATACGTCAATTTAAAATATAATTACACACATCGCGATGTCGTTAACCTATTTTAACATAAACATCGCAAATTAGTCAAATCAACAAACAAAATAACTATTTACCTAATACGGCGGTACTTGACCTCCTTTGTGGGACCCACGAGCGTCCCCGCTGGCGTCCATGTCTGTAATGACGTCATAAAATAACGGCAAATATTAATTGGGCCGTTACATGTAGTTTCCTTTATCATGGTCATCCATCATTTGATTATTTGTCCATCTCTAAGATTATCTAGTGACCATTTGTAACGGCCCAATTAATATTTTTCGTTATTTTATGACGTCATTACAGACATAGACGCCAGCGGGGACGCTCGTGGGTCCCACAGTGAGGCTGAAGTACCGCCGTATTAGATAAATAGTTATTTTGTTTGTTGATTTGACTAATTTGCGATGTTTATGTTAAAATAGGTTAACGACATCGCGATGTGTGTAATTATATTTTAAATTGACGTGGGAGATTGTGTGATGAGTATTCGCATCGATATGCGTGTCGACGCGGGTACCGGGTAGATTAAAGATAAAATTTTGAGTTGAGAAAAAAATATTACACATAAAATGAATTAAATGTGATAAAATACATAAATTGGTGGGCGCCTAGTAAAACGCGGGGTCGTGGTCGACACGCGTGGGTGGTACGTTAGTGTGCACGCCCGAGTACGCTCATTGGCGCGCACGACGAAATTGTAGGCACGAAAGTATATGCAAATATATATTTATATATATATGTATATAGGTAATTTAATATATATATATATAAATATATATTAAAAATCAGAAAATAAATAAATAATAGTGAAATGACCAAAAAGGGCATGAACTTTGTAAAGGAGTGTGGATATGGATAGGGGCATTTTGGCCATTTCACCCCAAAAAATTTTGATAACCATCACCGTCTTCTCTCTTTCTCTCGATAAATCGAGAAAAAAAAAAGAGAAGAAGATCGAGAGAAATCGAGAGTCCGTGAGAGAGGAGAGAAGAAATCGACGAGGAGGAGGGACAACGAAGATCAGAGGTGAGTTGTTGTGTTATTTTTGTTGGTGTTTGTTGTGTAATTGTATGTGTTTTTGGATGGTGGTGGTGATGGTGGTGGTGGCGGTTTGGTGGTTCGGTGGTGATGGTGGGGAGGAGCTCGAGAGTTCGGACGAATTGCGAGAGCAATTCGTCCAAGGAGAGAGGCGACTCCCATGTCGTTTCCCCTCTCCCTCTCCCTCTATTGATTCAAGAAAAAAAAATTGTGAAACAGAGGCGCTGTGCGTCTCTGTTGAAGAAGAAGACCCAACCGGGTCGGGCCGACCCGGCCCTGTTCTGGGCGGGTCTGGCCGACCCGGTTGGCCGGTTCGGTTGGGCCGGACCGGACCCGGGTGAACCAGGTCCGGTTCACCCAACTCTAAAAAAAAAAAAAAAAAAAAAAAAAAAAAACAAAACAGTTTTGAAAAAAAAAATCTGAAAAATTCATAGAAAATTCATATAAAATAGGAAAATTTTAGAAAAATTATATTTTGATTAAATAAAGGAAATTTGGGATTTTCTTGGAAATGTTGGCGAGATAATAGTCAGGGTTTCAGCCTCGAAAAGCGAAAAATAGACATAATATATGAAATTGAAGTTAATTTAGTGATAAATGATAATAGGTATATTTCGGGTGATAGTTTGAATTGTCGGCATTTATTGGAGCTGGACTAAGGTTTGATTTTCGGGACGAGGAGTGCGATTTGAGGTGTGTAGTATCCCAATTGAACTTCACTTTAAGTATTTACAGTTTGATTTATTTGAATTCAGTTCTATTTATTCTCTACTCCATTTTATTATTGCTTTACGGTGGCTGAGTACTCTCACCTGGTGACTTTACTGTAGTGGAGTGTACTCCTACCTGGTGTCTTTACGGTGTTGAGATCACTCCCCACCTGGTGCTTGTTCGTTACGGCCATAGAGTCCACTAAATCATAGCACTTGTCTAGGTATACGCCGGTGAATAGGCTACCCGGGTATGGTAGGCTTGTGTGGGTGCGTCTTGGGTCTACGCCGACCATCTAGAGGGTCCAGGGCCAACCCATTAGTGTGTTTTCATGGGTCGTGCCTGGGGAAAAGCCCGAAGTATGATTTAGTTTGATTTTTATGTGCACGTACTTTGTTTCGTCACTATATTTATGCATGCGATGATCTTTCTTTTACAGTTGTCTGTATTATTTCTTTGTTCGCATGTTTAAATTATAGTATTTAAAATTTCAGTACTTTTACTTCCGTAATTACTTGGTGAATTTCCTTGGGATTACTCACTCTGGACTCGTCATCTGTCTTTTTGTGATGGCTGAGTGCAGATCCTTATACGAGCCGGGGGAAGGGCAAGCTTGAGGACTACATCGATTGATAGCTCTAGCCCTTCTCGTACGTATGTTTATATTTACTTGTTTTATGTTGGGTTTTGGGACTTGAGAGATAGGTTGTATATTTTGATATTTTGAGGACCTTAGATGATATGTATATGATGTACAGTTGATATGGTTTCCACTTAGGCATTTTGCTCATAATATACATGAAATTCAGGTTAAATATTTACATTGATAGTAAATCTTCCGCTGCGTAATTTATGGTTAAATGATATTAAAGGAATAAAAGTAAATTCATAACATCAAAGTTAACTGATAATTGATTGATAATAAATAATTGGGCGTGGGACACAGCTGGTGGTGACGTAGACAGTTGTAGGCCCGCGTGGCGTCCCGTGGCGGACCAATGTGGAAATTGGGGCCGTCACACCATTAATCACTCCTACTTCCACTAAAATTACAGTTTTATGACACAAATGCATGGCACAAATTACATGGGAGTGTGAGCTAGTACACATCCCTAGGCATATCTAAAGGGTGGTTGTAATTACATTTGACTATAGGCCTTAATTTTTGGTTTCATTTAAATAGAACATAGGTTAAGTAATAGTTTATTTAAATTGATGTGTATATCATAAGATATGTTATGAAATAAATTAATTAACACTCATTTGACTAAACTTAGACTTACCACATGTCTAGCTACTCGACTAACCGGCTCACACACAAATCAAGGCATGTCCCAGCTCGCATCTTGACGCCTATATATAACTGCATGAACCGACTTAGTTAGTCTATACATATACATATCACTAGGCATACACCACAACAAATATATAATATACCTCGATCACGTGCCTCGGTAAGTGTGCGCACCTCACGCGGGTCCCATATCACGGGTCGGTGATCCTGATTAATGAGGTAAATAAAGGGTTAGGAATTCGTGCCGTGAAAAATATTTCCAACAAAATGGAATTTCTTCCTCGAAATCAACTCAAGTTAAGGTTAGACCTGACTCGAAAAGGTACGAAAAATGATCTCTCATGTAGTTTTCTCGCTCATAAGTGAGTTCCGAGTCGCTATGGAATTGCCACTTGACGAGTATCTTAGGGATAAACTTATTCCTCAATTGTTGTACCTTTCGATCCAGGATCTGGATAGGTTGCTCCTTATATGTTATATCCTCGTTAAGGTTGATCTGCCCCAAGTTAATCGTCAGTCGTACGCCTGCCTTCGACTCAGCTAGTCGAAAGCATCGAAATATGAAAGATCGGATGAACGCCTGAAATCTGCGGAGGAAGCTCTAACTCGTATGCAACATTTTCAACCCGTTTCCTAATCCTGAAGGGCTCGATGAAACGCTTATGCGAGCTTGCCTTTCGCACCAAACCTCTGAGGACCATTCCGAGGGGAAAACTTAAGATATACGTAGGCTCATTCGGGATACGTGAGATTGCTATGGTACCTGTCTACATACTTCTTCTGTCTCTCTTGGGCTCTTTTAAGTCTCAGACAAATTTGTCGTACTTTCTCCGTGTGGTCAACAACAATCTCAGCCCCACTAGTTCCCTGTCCTATAGCTCAGCCTAACACGATGGCGAGCGACACGGTTTGTCATATAAAGCCTCAAATGACGTCATCTCGATGCTGGCATGATAACTGTTGTTGTATGCAAACTCACATAACAACAGGTACTCCTCCCAAGATCCGCGAAACTCTGACACACAAGCCCGCAACATGTCCTCGAGGACCTGAATCAGTCTCTCAGTCTTCCCGTTAGTCTGAGGGTGAAATGTTGTACTTAACTGAAGGCGGGTATCATACTGCTCCTGCATATTTTGCCACATCCGAGATGTATAGGTAGCATTTCCGTCTGATGTAATCGTCAACGGTACTCCAAACAGCCTGATGATCTCTCTCTCGAACAATACACTCAACTGATCAAACGAATAATGCGAAGCAACTAGTAAAAAGTGAGTAGACTTCGTCAGTCTGTCAACTATGACCCATATCAAATCGTGTTTCCTAGCTGTCCTCTGCAATCCTTTGACAAAGTCCATGGAAATGTCTTCCCACTTCTACTGTGGAATGGGAATTTGTTGTAATAATCCTTCAGGTCTGTGATGCTCATATTTCACTTGCCGGCAAATCCCACAGTTCCTGATGTAATCGGATACATCCGCCTTCATCCCAGGCCACCAGAAGTGTCGATGCATGTCGTGGTATATCTTGGTCTTGCCTGGATGAATGGTGAAACGGGAACGGTGCGAATCCTGAAGAATCTCATCTCTTAGCTCCGGTACTTTGGGTATCCACAATCTTCCTCTGTACCTCAAACACTGATCCAACATCTCTGTCCAATCCACACAATTTGAACTCTGCGGTAACTCACTGAATCGGTGTTATAACCTGTCGGTCCTCTGACCTTCTGCCACTCTTTATGGAGTACTCTCATTTGCGCACAAATCATAACTCGTGTGTCGGTAGGAATCTCTTATTGACTCGCTGCCGCCGCTGCCTCGAGTAATCCGTAATCATGCACCATGTGACAACTGATAACCTCGGCATCTCTAGTCGGTCTCCTACTCAGTGCGTCGGCGACTACGTTCGTTTTTCCTAGGTAATACTCCAAGGAAAAAGTCGTAGTCCTTCAAGAACTCTAACCATCTGCGTTGTCTCATATTCAACTCCTTCTGTTTGAAGAGATACTTCAGACTTTTGTGGTCAGTGAAGAGTGTGAATTTCTTTCCATAGAGATGATACCTCTACACCTTCAGCGCAAATACGACCGCTGCCAACTCCAGATCATGTGTCGGGTAGTTCTTTTCATGTATCTTCAACTGTCTCGAAGCGTAAGCAACAACTCCTATGGCCTGCATCAGCATGCAATCAAGACCCGTATGAAAAGCATCGGTGTACACTAGGAATCCTTGTCCAACCTCTGGCAGTACTAATACTGGTGCGGTCGTCAACAACCTCTTCAACTGCTCGAATGTGCTCTCGCATTCCTCAATCCAATCATATACGACGTCCTTCTGTGTTAGCCTAGTCATCGGTGAATGATCTTAAAGAAATCCTTCACGAACGCGTAGTAGTAGCCTACTAAACCCAGAAACCTCATGATCTCTTTGTCACTGATGTCGATGCTAGCCAATCCATAATCGTCTAAATCTTGTGCGGATCTACTGTAATCCCCGCTGTTCCAACAATGTGACCCAGAAACTTAACTTCTGAAAGCCAAAATTCACACTTGTTGAACTAGGCATATAAACGGTGCTTCCTCAAAGTCTGCAACGTCTCCCTATGGTGTTGCTCGTGATCCTCCCGTATCCTCGAATAGATTAGAATGTCGTCGATGAAGACTGCCATAAATCGGTAAAGGGATGGCTTGAATACTCGGTGCATAAGGTTCATAAACACTGCGAGGGCATTGGTTAGCCTGAACGACATAACCGTGAACTGGTAATGTCCATATCTTGTGTGGAACGCTGTCTTGGACCGATCCTCGTACCTGATCCTAAACTGATGATACCCTGATCTCGGGTTATCTTGGAGTAAAATTGTGCTCCTCTCAGTTGCTCAAACAGATCATCAATCCTCGGTAGCGGGTACTTGTTCTTGACTGTGGCTTTATTCAGTTGCCTCTAGTCGATGCAAAGTCATAGACTACCATCCTTTTTCTTTACAAAAAGTATTGGCGCTCCCCACGACGACATAGAATGTGTGATGAATCCTTTATCCTCCAAGTCCTTCTTCATTGAGCCTTCAACTCCTCTAACTCCTTCGGGGCTATGCGGTAAGGTAGTATCTCGATCGGTTTGGTGCTTGGTACTAACTCGATGATGAAGTCTACCTCTCGTGGCGACGGTATTCCTGACAAGTCCTCAGGGAAACATCGGGAAACTCTCTAATGGTGTATAGGGCTACTAGGGTCTCCATCTCTCCACTGGACGCTAGTTGACCTCTCGTGGTACCGGCTCTCGGTGTACTACCCCTATGAATGAACGTCGGACGCCCTAGGATCTTGAATATCACTGCCTTATGGTAGCAATCAATATGTGCGTGGTATGTCGCTAGCCAATCCATCCCAAATAATGCGTCGAACTCCAAAAACTCGAGTATTCTGAAATCGCAGGTAACTCTACCTCACCTATTTCTACCAGACATCGCTCTACTAGGCTATTAGGAATAACCCTATCCTCGTTCGTGGTACTCAACATCAAATGGAATTTAAGGCTAACCGGTGTCAATCATAAAATGTCTACCATGCAACTCGTAATAAACAAAATAATCGAATCGGAATCAAATAAAACATAAGAGTTTCTATCGAAAATGGAAACCGTACCCTCGATCCTCTTGTGGGCTGGCGTCTGGCTAAGCCACCATATGGGCTCCCTCACGACCCTGTTGTGGGTACATGGCGATTGGCCGTGGGCACTCCCTCACTATATGCTCGACTTATCCATATCTGTAACATGAGACTTGTCAACGCTGCCCAATCTGCTATTGACCTTGTTCCTGTGGCGGTCTTTGTCGTTGATCCCTGTGTCGTTCTCTGTCCCTGACGTGGTTCATCTCGGCCTCCACCTCTGCCTCGACCTCGACCACCCTACTATTGTGGTCGTGGTGCTGGTGGTGTCGGGTGTGCAGCTCTCACTGGTGTTGGTAACGCTAGTCTGACTGGTGGTGATGGCAAGGAACGCGTGCTACCTGAACTACTATACGTCGGTGTAGTATGAAGTGTAGTGTGTGGCTGGTGCACGTGGTACATATATCCCTGTCTCCTGAAAACCTCTGTCCCATCTCTCTGACCTTTGCCCCTCTACTGTCTCCTCTCATACTCGACTATCTGGTCGGGGGTCGAGGTCTGACTCGAAGCAGTCCCGTCAGCGACTTGACACAAGTAATAGGTATTGTGTGAAAGTGTGCGCTCATATATCTCGGTGAGTATCTTAGCGCTCGTGCTGACCACGTGATAATCAATGTCTGCCCCTCTTAGTCCAACTCCAAAGTGGTACACGCCCTTTATCTCATCTCGGACTAAATCTCTGGCTGTGACGGCCCCAAATTCACAACTCTAGAATCGGGCGCCGCCGGCTTGGACCCACGTGAACCTCCGAGCCAATCCCGACGAGTCGCGCGGGTCCAGTGAGCCTATCATTACCATTCAATCATTTGTCAATCATTTGAAAGTGAAGTCAATTAATTATCGAGTTATCAAAGTAATAAGCGAAAAGCAATTAATCTCAACTAATCAATCAACTTCGAAAGCTCTAAGTTAGGACAAAAAACTAGGGTGTGGGAACCCCGTATATCATATATATCATGTATAGCAAAAAGAGTATCATCGAAGTCATAATATTCAAGAATCTCTCAACCCATAACCCTATGTAAAAAAAAAATATAAGTAACTAATACAATAAAAAAGTCACCTATGTTAGCAGAGGAGGGCCGCTCAAAGTATATCGCCTAACTGCACGACCTTTCCTTTACCGGACTGTGGATCTACACTCGGTCAAACACAAGAATGACAAGCCCAGGTAAGTAACATCAAGCAAGAACAACAATAAATATAACATTTCGAATTAAAATAAATGAACAGTCAATTCATGGAGATAGAAAGAAAATGACAGGGAGAGCATGAATATATAAAAGACTGTGAATAAATAAATAAGCAATCGAAATTGAGTGTCCCGAAATACAAGGGAAATGCATAAATGGTCCCGACCAATTAAAGTCGTCAAGCCGAGGACAAAATCTCCTCAAAGGCTAGGAGTCGAGGGCAGAATCTCCTCTAAGACTCCTACGCGAGTGTAGAGTCCCCAACAATCTGGTGGAGAACTCTCACCCCGTACATGTCATTACAACCAATCACGTATCCCCAGCCGTAAACTACGGTATAATACACCGCGAGCCCAGAATTCTGCAAGGATCACGCTTGACGCACTTGCTTTTGGACAACTCAAAAGGAATGGAATGAAAAGATAATTTCGAAACAACATCAATAAATAATTAACTGCTCAAGAAATAACTATAGTGTTCCTCACTGGTTTACTTACCTCGATCCAAGCTAAATCGCGCTAACACGGACTCTGACACGCCCCTTACGGTCCCCGTGTGTGCAATAATCCTGATAATGCAATTTATATCAATTTCCTTAATCTCCTATGATTTTTTCAAATTTCTAGCTATTTTTGTCAATTTCACATTTTTCAAGGCAAAACCCCGACATAACGTCTCGTAAAAATCTCGAATATTTCACTTTTCGTAGAAATTCCCAAATTTCTCTTTATTTGATGAAAATATAATTTTCTAGAATTTTTCCTGAATTTTTTCTATTTTTTCTAAAATTTATTTCAATTAAAATCATTTTTAATATATTTAATTGAAATAAATAATTTTTATTAATTTTATAATAGGTGGATGGGTCGCTGGTCGGGTCAGACCCGACCCGAATGGGTTGGTTGGGTCGGGACTCGGCTCTGACCGGTCAAACAACCGGTCAAACACCGGTCCCACTGGGTCGGTCACCTTGACCCGGCCCGGTTCTCTCTTCATCTTCTTCGTTTGTTGTTGGTTGCTGGAACAACAAGCGTTCCAGCAAGCAACATAAACTTTTTTTTTTATACAACACAATAACAATCAACACCCACTTCACCCTCATTATCACCACCATTTTTACCATTTAAATCCACAATCCCCTCAACGACAACCTCGACAACAAATCTCGGAAACTACCACAACGACACACCAACAACGAAATCAA
The DNA here is from genome assembly GCA_039657345.1 of Stephania japonica. NCBI lineage: Eukaryota > Viridiplantae > Streptophyta > Magnoliopsida > Ranunculales > Menispermaceae > Stephania > Stephania japonica. Next base: position 67,119,344 of record CM077557.1, on the reverse strand, counting down.
TAACTTCTTACCTGGATCTCGCCTCGACGTTGCGTCCACGCTCTCCACAAACTGATGCCTTCCTTTCCTTGATATCTCCTCTCGGTCGATTTCTCTCTTCTCCAAATTTTTTTTTCCAAATCGAATATGGGGATTGTGGTGACGGTGGTGTGATGAAATTTGGATATTTTGGTCAAATGACCAAAATACCCCTCACCCTTATCCATACCCTTTACAACTTTATTGCCCTTTTGGTCTTTTTCACAATTTCACATACCAACTTTGATAACTCAATTGGGTGACTTAGTTGACTTGTCTTTCACTCTAGCCTCTCCACCACATCTTTTTGCAATCCGGACTCGACCCGCGCCGCACTATGCGTGTCTTGCGAACTTGGTCGAATTGTGTACCAATTGTTTCGATAAATTTGAATTTGTATGTTATTAGTGTTTTTAATTAAGTTTTCCCCCATACCACTAACCATCGCGTCACATAACCAACACTCGCACGCAAACATCTTTACACGTTAAAAATCTGAAATTGCATAATTGAAATATAATATAATACATACACCATACAAAACTAACATACCTCGACGTCGACATCCGAGAATTGATGACTATACCACGGCGTGAACCCACGTATTACCTGTATTAACACGTGGCACGGTTAAATTTTTAAGGTCGTTATAGTGGCGAACTTTCTCAGATAACCATATCTGTCTCGGTAGTGCATGATTGACCCATCCGCCTCCTGTCTCATACTTATGAACTCTCTCCTCATTCTCATCATCACCGCCGGTGGGAAGTACTACTGATAAAACTTAGCCTTAAAGGTCGTCCATGACTTAAAATATCTATCGGTAACTATGGTGGTGCGCCACCAGATGTCGGCGTCCCTCTGCAGTGTGTATGAAGACAGGTCTGGTCGCAGTTGATCCTCAATCCCAAGAATTTGATTTAGTTTCTCTTGTGATAGTATCCACCCACTATCTTCTAAAAAAAATTGGTCAATTTAGTTTTCAAAAGGTCAATTTAGTTTTTAAAAAAAATGGTAAATTTAAGGTCATTTCCATTAATATGGATGTTTTATCAATTTTTTTTGCCCTTTTTGAACAATTTTGATAATTCTGTATGTGTTTGTAACTGTTTTTGATCTAATATGTTGATCGATTTGTGCGATGTCGATGGTCGATGGTTGATCGGTAACACATGACCTTCAATTGAAGGTAACCAAACAATGCTATGTTAATCAGTCTTTGATGATTGAACATGCATGTTTCAATCGACCTCGACAATCAGAGCAAAAACTATTTGTTCGGCCCTGTGAGGTCGAATCAGAGATGAAATCCTTAGTTTGAACACAAAAAAAAATACAAAAATTGAATGAAAACTCATAAAATACATCTTCATCTTACACATCCGTATCTCTTACACATTCATCCTCCATTTTTATAATAAGTAGCCACTAAACAACGTAAACAAACAATGCCCTAGTAAGACAAAAAAATTGCTCAAACCTTATAAAATGCATTCAAAACAGAGAAAAACACATGATTCTCCAGTATAAAATATGAAGAAATCGACTCTTACAATGATAGCTAGTGGGCTTTGAAATTGTAAGTTCTTGTCACTGGTGGTTAGAGAAAATTATCTGAATGTTTGTGTGAGGTCCACAATATGAGAAGGAAGAAAGACATTTTTAAAAATAGAGTAAAAAAATAAAAAATAATTTGCCTTTAGTAAAATATTAGTAAAATATGATCTGCACGTATCCGGGCTGAAAAAAAAAGCTTTAACCAAAAAAAAAAGAAGAAAACATTTATGGACCCTTAATGTTGCTTCGAGATGTTCACACTTTTTTACTAGGTACTTCTACAATTTTAACATTCAATCGTATATAGGAGTTGATCTGTGGAACATAATTGCTTTAGATTCGTGTATTGGTGAGGTGGGCTACTGTAAAGCGGACACGTGGAAGTAAAGGAAATTAGTATTTTGGTTGTTCTATCTGTGGTACTTATCTTGGGAAACATAAATAAATTGATAAAATAAGTAAATTACAGAATTACCCTGCGCATGACAATCATATAAACCGATTTAGGTAATAAAGGTAACTGTAAAATGACAAAAGTGGACATATTATTTTTAGAATCGCTCCTGAAATAGTTTTACTTATTTCATGTAGTAGTCTTCATTTGGCTCATGACTAAATTTAATAGAAGTTTTTTAAATATTTTATAAAAAAAACTCAATGGGCTCGGAGAGCGAATATGCAACTTCCATATTATTTCCTCCAAAATAGGAAAGATTTAAATAGTTAATTTAAGGTGACTTTCAAACAAACTTAATTTTGTCATTTTTTTATGAAAATATCTTTAAGAAGATTTAGATGCAAAACAATTACATTACAAATTATAAAAACCTTTAGATTTATATCTAACTTAGTAATATAAAGTAAGATGGTAAATATAGATAATTTGCTAAAAAGCAAAAACTTTGAAAGAGCGTAGTTTGATTTTCACTAAAGTCAAATATATATATATATATATATAATTTAGTTGTAAGAGCTATACATTGAATATATAATATCTACAGTATTTATATAAAAGACGACCTCATGCAAGTTTTCTTTCTATTTAATCTAAAAAAAGAAAATTTTTGACTAAAATGTCCTTCAAATTAATGACATTTCTCTCCCTCTCTTCCTTATTTTTTTTTAGTTAGAACTCTTTCCTATATTTATGTCATTCATTTGATAAATTTCTAAAGAATAGAATCAAAACTCTCTAAGTAAAAAAAAAGTAAAAATTTAGCAACATTTCTTTCAAAATCTCATGCGAAAGTTACACGTTTTTTTTGAAGAGGAGACTCAAAATGAATTGAGTAATAGATCATCAATTCTATCAAAAGCCTCAAAATTAACAAAAATGAAAGAATTACTTTGATGGTAAACTAAATCAAAACAACAAAAAAAATAAATTGAATAAAAATGATAAAACAATAAATGAAGATTCCCAATAAAGAACAAAATGAAGAAACTCGAGAAGAACGTCACTTAATTTATGATATTTTTTTGGTGTGCAATTTTTGACGTTCCAACATAACTAAATGTTTCTACTATAATGTATCTCTCTGATCATGCTCAGTAAACCCCAATACAAACAAAATAATGGTTTTGAAAAAAATAAATAAAAAAGTGCCTTATGAAAGATGGGGGCATGTTCGTCCTTCAACAACAACGTAATCCCCACCACATCCGTAAATTTCTCAAAAAGGCAGGGCCATTTTCGTAAACCCAAAAAGGCCACAACCTGAGCACGTCAGTCACTATCCATCCTAGTCTAATTTTTTAGTTAAATCCAATTCTGAATAATTTGAGATCCGCGATTATTGTTCATAGCTTCAAAGCTGTGCTCCAATGGCGATTCCACTCATTCGACGAAACGCAAAGCTCAAGCAGATCGAATCACTGATCTGAAAAGCTTTCAATCTCTTATTCACTCGCTCTCTGTAAGTCTTCCGTCCAGATTTTGCTCTCTTTCTGCTCATTTCGACTTAATTTCTGCCTTGAAAATCGAACCTTTCAATCTGTTCTTTGATTTCGTCTTTTTCGAGTTAGAGACCGATCTGGATCTTAGATTGCTGTTCTTTCGGTGTTTTTTGGTTATTTTGTGTGTTTGGATCGATTGTAGGGTTTCTATGTGGTTTCTGGATGAGAGATTTAGTTGATTTTGCTGTTTTTATGCTCATTTTGACTTCATTTCTGGCTTGAAAACCGAACCTTTTGATCTGCTATTTGATTGCATCTTGGTCGAGTTAGAAACCGATCTGGATCTTAGTTTACTGTTCTTTCGGTGTTCTTTTATGTTTGTTAGCGTGTTTGGATCGATTTTAGGGTTTCTAGATGAGAGATTTAATTGGTTTTGCTTTTTTCTGCTCATTTCGACTTCATTTCTGGCATGAAAAATCGAACTTTTCGATCTGTTCTTTGATTTCATCTTGTTCGAGTTTGAGACTAATCTGGATCTTCTTAGATTGCTGTTCTTTCGATGTTTTTGATGTTCGTTAGTGTGTTGTTTTGATCGATTTTAGGGTTTCTATGTTGTTTGTCTATGAGAGACTTAGTTGATTTTGCTTTTGATGTCATATTTGTTTAAGTTAGAGACCGATCTTGATCTCAGAACGCTATTCTCACGGTGTTTCTGTGATTACTTTTTCAATTCTAGAGTTGCTCTGTTGTCTGTGGACGGAGATTTAGTTGTAGATTGAGTTTTAGAGTTGTAGTTCGATTTAGTTGATTCGTTGGATGAGTTGAGTTTTACAGATTGTTGTTTCTTGGTTCATCTGATTTTAGGTTTTGAAGTGGTGTTACGAGCTGTGTCGTCTGGATCTTTTTGAACGATCAGAAATGGAGACGCTTGTGGTAGCACCGCCGCATCGGAATCAATATTATGGTAGGAGGAAGTATGGAGTTCGTGATAGATTTAGTTCGCATTCTTCGAGAGGTTTGAGAGACATCAACTGCAGATTTAAATCTGGATCAGGTATTCTGCCAACTCCTTTGAGCCTATACAACGGTTATTTTGTTGCTAAGAAGGGGTTTTCATTCCAATCTACCAAAGAACCAGTTAGCCCAATTGATAAAGCTAAGAAAGTAATGATATATAAGGATAAGAGCTGTGAAACCCCTGTGTTTTTTAAACCAAATGATGGAGAGAGATCTTCTGAGGATTGTCTCTCTTGCTCAAAATTGTGGGCTGGGCCTGCATATTCAAACTCACCTCCACCTAGTTCACTGCCCATGCCCAAATTTTCTATCCTGCAGAAGCATTGTGTTTCGCATGAATCTGGGGTACTTGATCATTCTCGAAGGGATTCACTTCTGAACACTGACTCTGCGACAAAGGATCTGCGAAGAATTCTTCACCTGGATATGGGTGATGAATGAGAGAATGGAGGAGTTTTAATTGCTGTATATAGATAGGTCGACAACTTTTTTAGCATACACTCTTGTATATATGGGGTGAATAATGTTGTTGTGGTTCTTTGGAAGCTCATCGAATGGCGTAGACGATGGTGGAAGAAATACTGCAATGGCTGGTTAGATATAACTGAGCTCTGCAGGGTTTAGTTGCCTTTTATGATCTCTTTGTTAGAAGTATGTTTTGGGTTAATAGCTGATGGTAAAGAATGGTGGTTTGGAAATTAAAGTAGCAGGAGCATGCAATGTCTGAGACTTTGAAGTTTGGTTGGGGAAAAACTTTCAGTGATTGGATGGGTGAGGTTGTGACTTAAAATATTTGGTGGGAGAGAATCTTTTCTCTTGTTCATGGAGTTCCATTTCAACATTGTTGTTGTTTTGAGATTATAGTGTGCCATGTAGATACTGGGGTAGGTTTCTGTCGAGTCCTTAAATCTTTAATCTAATTTTCCTCTCTCATTCCATCACTTATGTCATAGCTCGAAGTTTTGATTATATGGGTCATCAGTATATTTTGAATCGATAGCTGAGACGATACACTCGACTTCTTCATGTTGCCTTTCTTCTAGTAGATAGTCCTCTGAATGCTGCTTCATGATCAAGTTCTCCTTTACTAACGCCTGACTGCTTTCTGGATGCTCTGTGAGGGCATTCAGTTCCACTCACCCTCTCTTTTCCATATTTTTGAACGGAAATTGGGGAGTGAGTTGTTGAAAAAAATGTCAGTTTTTGAACTTCTTCCACCTTTCAAGCCCGATAGATATTTGTGTGCTCTGCCTTCTTGTCCAAAGCCCCGGTTGTTGCCCTCAGTATGTCAGTCTTCTATGTTGTTGCTGGTCTCTTAAAAATATCGTTTCTTCTAGTCTCTGTTGGGCTAGTCTTCTAGTTGGTCTCCATTTTTTATACGCTCTTCCCGTCTTTGATGCTACTCTTCTGTGGGGATGGCTTATTATGTGCTGATATCATCAAGGTACTTCCGTTTCCTTATTTCTATTATGAATTGATGTTTTATGGATTTTGTCGTATGCTCAATTCTGACTAATGCATTTTGCATTTTCTTCTGTGTAACAGTGCTGAATCTTGGAGCCAATGGAGGAAGGTTTTTCTTGGGAGGCTATTATGTTATTGGTCCTGTCAGTTGGTTTGTTTTTACTTTCTTAAAACTACAAGTGGTTTTTTGTTTATGGAAGTGTTCAAGTACTCTTTCGAAACTCATTCTCGTTCGTGCAACTCTATGAGTATAATAATGTTCAGTTGATTCCTAATTTGTTTCTCGCTATTCAATTTAGTTTACATGTTATGTTGTGTTTATATTTCATATATGGTTTGGTTTGGTTTGGTTTGGTTTGGATTTTGTCTATTGTGGTTTGGTTATGATTAAAAAAAGGTAAAAAAAAATAAAATAATGTGACGGTTGGTGTGGTTCAGACTTTGGGATTCAAAAAAAGGTGAAAAAAAAATGTGACGGTGGTTGTGTGGTTCATACTCCAGTCTTATTTTTAATGAACTTTGAAGATAAGACTGGACCAAGTGATAGGTATATTTATGTGGTTAGATAGGATTATTGTTGTTTAATTGGGGCAAAACCTATCATTTGGTTCTAAACTTTGTGTTTTTATGCTTTTTTTTCTCTAGAGCTTTTATTACTACACATTAGTCCATGAACTTTCACAAAGAACTACATTTAATCCTTCCATCATTTAAGTGTTAAATTCTGTCGATGTGAGTAACAAAAGTGTCACGTGATTGACTAATGAAGAAGAGTAAAGTGGTTTATATTACTAAATCGAATGATTTACATTGACCAATTAAAGTTTGAAAAAATTTAATTTTTACTAAAAATATAAAAAATTTCAAAAAGTTCAAGGACCAAAGCATAAAAAATAAAGTTCAAATCAAAAGTTAGTATATAAAAGTCTCAAAGTTAAAGATGTTATGTCTTTAATTTTATTGAATATAATTTATTAAGATATTGAAATTAGGTTGTGGTGTATTCGATTGTCCCTTTTTTTATGTGAAAATGTTATAAAATTTGCATGTACATTTATAGATCAAGTAGAAACATTTCAAAATCAAATGCGTGGAATATGACTTTTTTGCGTGAGATTTTCAATATGCCCATTTTGTAAAAGAGAATGCTTCTTGTGCCCCAGCATGGAAGCACCTATTAGTGTCCCTTGATTTTTGTGTCGACATGCATGTGCACGCATGCATATATGTATTGGAGGGATGACAACAAGTGTGTTGTTACCGTGTCTGTGCAGGAGCACATTAGCAGGGTCCTTTTGTTAATGATTTAATACCTCAACTCTAAATCGCAGCACAAGTCAGTGACCTGTAGATGAGGTAACCATTGGGCAGTCGGGCCTGCCTTGGTTGCTTAACGCTTGTCAAATTGACTTGTTCTGTCATTGTGTGTTTAGAATGTCATTGCGAAAGTATGTTGCTAGTGGGCCCCAGGTCCGACACTCACCTCCGTGAGCATGCGTTGTGCCCTTGGGTATATCAGCGCAATGGATAAGGTTGATCAATGTAGCCTACTGATTCGTATGGTTACCAAGTGCTCACATCATCTGTAAACTAACTATCCAAAATTAGTTCTCTTCGTCTCAAATCAACCAAGTTATTTTTGGATGAAGGCAGTTGCTTCAATGAGTTTATTGGTGTTTGTAGATTTTTTTGATAACTCGGATGTCTAGCTTTTTTTTTTTTTTTCCTAACTAGTCCTTGGGGCCTCGGAAACCGATTTGTAGAAACTTTAGTGGCCAGAACAGAAAATTGAATTTGGAACCGTGCGTCTATCACACAGCCTTGAGTGCCCTTACCGCTAGGTCAACTTGTCGTTATTTTTGTAGGTTTGAAATTGACTTGGTCTCAACATATTCATTTGTAAAATAGCGGCTGCGACTCAAACATATTGTGATATAGTTGAAACCTTGTGATCTGCAAGTGGCAGCGACTCAAACACAAAAACTGTGCAATTTAGGTTGGTCTGTACTGTGATGGATTGGTCTGAGAAAATACTTGGACAAATTTGGTGGTGTATTAGTGTATTAGCAAGACAACATCCATTAGAGTTTAGTCGGTATGATTATTTTTTGGTGGATGGTTTAGTTGTAAAGATTGGATATACTAGGTACAACAACATTGAAAAAGGACCACAGACAACAAAGCCTATGAACAAAAATCTAACGTTTTCATTCAAATCGATTAAATGTAATATATTGATGATTATCTTTTTAAATTTTTTATAATTAAATTATGGGTAAATTACACATATTAATGGTCATCTGACTTCACAATTTATAATACTTTGGTCGCTAAACTTGTGTTTGTAATGATATAGTCACTCAACTTTATAATTTGTAACAAAAAAGTTACTCAGCTTTACAAATTATAACACGGAGTCACTAGCTGATTTTCAGATTGGAAATTCGGCAAATGAGCATACGTGGGGTATTGCACCCAAAGTGGGGTGGTTTTCCCCCATATTTTTCTTTTGCATAAGCGTAGGAGAGAAGACTCTCTTCTTGGAGTGGCTATGGATTTAATCTTAAGGATTTTATATCGAAACTTGCGGTGTAATGTCACCGATCACCTAGTGTGGGCGTTGGTTGAGTTATTTATAAAAAAGCTACTATGAGTGACTTTCATCCTACAATTTGTAAAGTAGGGCAACGTTTGTGGTAGAACACTATATCGTTACAAATGTAAATTTTTTTTATAGGAGTTACGAGTATAAGTTTAGTAACCAAAGTGTTACAAATTATATAATTGAATGATCATGTGAATATTATCTTTGATATTTTTAGCTCATTGAGTTTTATAAGAGAGAATCTAATAAAATCTTTATATTCTATTTGGTGCTTCTCCTGAAATAATTTGATCACCTATTTCATTCATTATTTGAATAATGGACTTGGATTCTAATAAAAGAAATCATGGCTCAATAAATTTTAGAAGAAACTTCTATAATAATTGAACTGTTCTGAATAATGTTCAAACTTCAATGGTGTTGAATGTTGTAATGAAGGGAGAAATGTAATGGAGGGAGGAAAGCTAATTTGACGTGACATCCGTGGGTTCCACTAAAAAACAATTGATTTTTAAGCGTTGATCAATGGGTGCTTTGACGTGACATTCGTGGGTCAAATAAACATTTCTCATAAAAGCAATAATGGTTAATATTTTAGAGTATTGACGTCAGTGGGTGCTTTAGGGGTTTTTTAAAAATTTTTTATTTCAAATTCATCCTCAAGCAATCAATGACTTCAAAATTATAATAAACATTTCTCATAATGGAGGAGCAATAATAGTTAATATTTTATATGCTTCAATTTCACACTATAATAATGCATGTCAATTATTTGGACTGTCCATTTCTCAAAAAAAAACTATTTGGACTGTCCATTGAAATTGAATGCTAGAGCAAAATATCTTCACAAGTGGAACAGATTGGACTAATTTAATATAGGGAAAATGATACATGAGCAGTCAAGAGAGATGCACAACCCCTTTAATTTGTATTGTATACAACAACAACAACTAATACTAATACTATTTACCAAAAAAAAAAAAACAACTAATACTACAAAGCCTCAATTTCTTTTTGAAAAAAAAACCCTCAATTTCTTTTTGAAAAAAAAAGCCTCAATTTTAAATTAATATACATGGATCGAACTTTTATATTTGGTTCGATTCAATGTCCTTAATGGTGGAGTACTTTCAAAATCCTTTCTAATCCTCCCATCTCAAGTTATCTTAGACTAACTCTTACATCATTAAATTTTTTTCAAGTTTGTTAATTGGGACATTAATTTTTAAATATGTATTTTTTTAAAAAAGTATCACATTTAAACGGGGATGCATAAATGAGATCACTTGTTTAGGAAATCTTTGTAGAATTAAAGAAATTTCTTAGTGAAAAAAGCTATAAATCAAGGAGTACTTGAATTAAAGTTGAGCTTTTGGCAAGAGAGTCAACAAATGAATGCACCAAGCCTTTAATATGTTTTCTCTGCTATGAAAATGATTTTTTTTTTTTTTTTTTCCCTAGTTTATGGAATTATTGGTGAACAATTAATAAAATAGATTAAAACCCATTTTGGGAATTTTCTTTTCCCTATCAAAAAATAAAATTAACCATAAAATTCTCTATTTTCTAATAAAATGGATTAAAACTCTTTGTTATACTGAAAAATCCTTAAAATTTTTGCTAATTCTCTGTTTATCATGTAGAAAGAAAGACAAAGAAGAAATCCATACATGTCAAGCAAAACTCATTAAGACAAAAGTGTAAAGCCTCTCCAATATTGAAATAACATCTTTTGTACAAGAAGAAAGCTTAGAAAGAGAGGAGAGAATTAAATAGCTAATTAATTGAGGAAGTAACTTAATTAGCTCTTGAAAATTACTTCAACAAAGATCAGTTCAATTCAGTTCTCCAACTTGTAATATTTCAAGCTAGCAAAGACTATAGGGAGGTGGGTGGTCACCTACTTTCGAAGTGCTCGCGGAACGAAAATACGCCTTCGAGGTCGACGACGGATTCTGTTTTGGAGACTGCGTCAAGTCACTGGATCGCCTACGGAGCATCTGCCTCATCCCATCAGCCACTCTCACAGCAGGGTTAGAATTGAATTTGCTGCAGAAGGAGATGTGAGCTTTCATGGCTTCATCTACTCCAAATGATGACATTTTTGCCCTGTTGAGTTCATCACCAACTGCCTCAGCACACAATCCACACAGCCATTTCCCATCAAACTTGGACTTCACTTGAGATATGTAGTCTTGGGTGCAATCCTCTTTGAGTCCACAACACTCACACTTGGCCAATTCAATATCCATTTCTTTTTCTTTTTTTTTTTTGTTTGGCTTCACACCTTGATAAAGGATAGGACTAATAATAATCAAACTATGGACATATTTGAACAAGAAATTAAGGAATTATGGATAACTTGATAGGTGATGAGAAGGGTGTGGAGGTTTCATATTTTCAATCTTGATTTGATTGTAATCATAGTGAAGAAAGAGAGAGAGGGAAATTTTCTATTCTCTTGTAGCTATATAAGTTTTTTTGATGGCTTTAATTTGTTGCCATGGCAGGTGGAGTTGGGCCTTATGAGATAGCTTTTATGGTGGGGAAGGGTAGAGAGAGAAAGAGAGATGAGGTAGGGAAATCTGCCATAATTTCCTCCATGTTCTAAGGAACATGGGGAGTGGAAAATGAGACAATGTGGATGGGGGAAGGTCTCATGGTTGAGCCTTTTTTGCATTAATTAAAAACTCAATTTGGAGGGTGTTGGAATTGGATTCTCTACTTCTCAATGTGTCATTTCTCAATATATCCTTCTTTTTCTCTATAGTTTGACTGTTTGTTTTCACATGGGCAGCTCTTATGTATATAATAACAAAATATAATTGGTAGTGCCTCTATTCTTAGAATAGTGGTTGGTTTTGTAGTATGAAATTTCAAGTCCAAAAGTTCACATAGGAGATAAGTTGAGACTTGAATTAATTAGAGCAACTAGCCAACAGAGACAACTCAAATCCAACGAGCATTGACCAACTATGACAACTAGCCAACTGGAACGGTCCAATAGGACATTGGCCAAGACCAAGAGGATAGTCTACTTGAAAGTTTATTTGGACTGAAACATTGGACACCCACATTTTATTGCTTTGACATCATAATAGAATTTATAGGATGAAATTTTTAAGTCAAGTTTACATAGGAGAAAGAATGAATAAGTGTGTACTTAAGGTTTGAAGTGGAAGCTTCATCAAAATATCAAGACAAGTTGGTGTCTCTAATCCAAACTTATAATCCATTTATTTTGTATTTATATATCTTACGTGGGATTAATCTTAACATGCTCAGTATAACATGTTGACTCTAAAGAAAACAGCGTAATCAGATACATTTTTAGGGCTTATTTTGGTGACTCAATTACCTTCTCCCACTTTAAAAGTGAATTCATATTGATCTATATATTTTAAACTACAAAAACCTTATTTTCTAATATGGAGAGGTTTTTTTTTTTTTTTTTTTCCTTGTCAAGGCTATGGAGAGGTTTGGATTCTTGTGCAACGTGCTATGTCTATTTATTACGTATTTTTTGTCTTAAGGTTATGATTATAAGTAGAGAAGTACAACAGAAAATGTGCACCTCTGATTTTATAAAGATGGTGAACAAAATCATCATTCACCACTTTATTATTTATTATATATTATTATGTGGAACTAAATTGAAGTACTAATAAGCGTTGAATTTCAGATGTTAATAGCTAATAGTGTGATTGTTAAAATGTTTCAATGTCATTACAGTCAAATTTTCAGCCAAATCATGAAAGATGGATTTCCTTTAAACAAATAGGATTAGCAAAATAATGAACTTTTATTAGGGCAATTGAATGTGTCTAGCATGTTTAATGAAATTTCTATCACTTAAAAAAATGTGTTGAATTCCTACTAACCGTAGTACATATCATCTTTCTTACGTCATATTAATTTGTGTCATCACTCACTAGTCACTACAACAAATGGTGCTTACAGATATTAGATATACATACACACATTTAATTGAAAGAAAATTAAGGAAATTTCTAGTCCCCTTCTATGTAAATGCCCTCTCTCACAGGACACCAAACACACATTAAGTCTGAGAGAAACCTATCAATATTCAAAAATAAGTTAAAGATCTAAAATGGATTTATATTTATATGGATTTATTATTATTTTTTTTGTCTTAACCACCTGGTATTCGCGATAACTATCCGATCGACTACTCCGGGTAGGTCCCGAGTCACGCACCGTATAGATAGAGGAGCTCCCAAAGATTGATATTTTCATTTCCAAGAGTGTTGAACTCCAATCACTAGTTAAGGGACAACAACCATCACTTCTAGTTGTGTTAACCTATGGCTAATGTGTATTCACCGACATATCCATTCCTATCCAATATTCAGTCATAATTATTATAGCTTCTTTATAGTTCTAGCTAGTTTTGTTCTTCTTTGTTCTTGATGTTTCTCATGCTAGACCTGATCTTCGCATCTCATATAGTATTTGTTGTAGGGCGACAATTGAAAAGTCAGTTGTTATTCATACTATGCTGTGTCATACAATATCTTTAAATGATGAGATTTTTCAACTTTATTTAGAACTTCTTTTTTCTTTTCTTCTCTTTTTATTTTTTATAAAATAAATATACGTGGACTTGATATTCTTCATTTAATGTTTTATAAAACAATTATCAACGTTGATAACTATATAATCCAAATCTCCTACTTTAAGTACAGTTTAATAATAATGTAAGTCTTTTATATTTCTATTTATTTGATTTTGCAATTATTAATTATACAATGTCTCCATTAAAACAAGCTAGTAATGAGAAACGTTTTTGAATTATTGTTGCACCTATAATTCCACATAAGACATGATAAAATAATCACAAATTGTCTAGACCTTTTAAAGTCTAATTTATGAAATCAAATCATAAAAGAAATGTTGTGAACTTGGACGGGTGTGGCCTAGTAGTAAGGGTTGTGTGGGTTAAGTGCACGACCTCAGTATTGATTCCCATGACAGCCAAGCGTTAAGTCACTGGTGGTCTCGTTTTGTAATTTCAGGACCCGCGTGACTAGTCAAGAGTCTGGATATCCATAATTACTCAAAAAATAAATAAATAAAAGAAATGTTATTAATGTGAGCTTGTCTAGTGTTCAAATAAATTGTCATGTTCAAAGGAAAGCATGCTCCATGCCTTCTCCTCTACTGTGGCTTTCCCTTCAATGTAAGAAGACCAATCTTATCTTTGTCACATCTTTAATACGGACCAAACATAAAAGGTATGCATGCTCAAAAGATTTTTCTTTCAAATGTTGCTTTCATTTCTGATGAAAGCGTTTTCAATAACATGTTGATTTGCCTATTAATTTTCTTATTTTCTTAACCATTTGGACTACTATAATTTTGACTAAAGAAAAACTAGAACATTATTTAATTGTTTCCTAAATTATTGTTTTAAAACGAGTATTTAATTACTTACAATATAAAAACTATTTAGACATTCTAAAGATTTTTTTTTTTTTGGTAGGATTCTAAAGTTTTTTTGAAAACGACATTCTAAAGTTATGTTTAAAAAAAGATTAAAAAAAATAGCTTGGAAATATTGTAATACAAATCAATCATGTGCGTGCACGCACATTAGATTAATATACATCTTTAAGCTGTCTTTAAGATGTTATATATTTGAATTCTTCTATATACATAATACATATAAACATTTGGATTAATTACAATTTTTTTTTCTTACACTCCTATGTCCTTTTGGTTTCTTTCAAATTATGGAGTTGAGCCACAGACTAACTCTAAGGTAATAGGGAGCGATGATACATATATATATTTTTTTTGATGCAAGTGGATGATAAGTGTTTGCACCAAAAAAAAAAAAAAAAAAAAAATAAAAAAAATAAAAAAGTAAATATATATATATACACACCATGTCATGGGTACACTATTTAGAACCATTGAATTTAAATTCAACATATTAATTGAGACGACATAAATGCACAAAACATTTAATGCACAACACATTTTGAGGGGTTCTCTGTTCCCATAACATTAATATATATTTGGTCTCAATTGTAAAATTTTCCGTATATGTATATATATATATATATATAATTAAAGTTTTCAAAATCACATAATTATAATTATTTTCTAAAAAATAAGTGGTAATGGTAAAAAATCACATAATTATAATTATTTTCTAAAAAATAAGTGGTAATGGTAATGAAAGAAAAGGGCATTAATTGCGTCCATGATCTGCTAATAATGCATGCATTAATTTTCTCAATCAAATCTTTTTTTTTTTTTTTTTGGTAGGAAAAATCTTTTTTTTTTTTTCTTCAAGGGTTGACTACCATGCTGTGTTAGTTTAACCTAACATATAAACAAGTTAAATATATATAGAATGAGATAGAGTGGGAGTGGTTGATCCTATTGGGTGTCTCATTTTAAAAACTATATAACTCAGATGTCGTCACTGCTTTTTCCAAATAATTAATGCAACATATATAAATTGTATGGTTAACCTAAATCTTAACCTCAAATTAATGCAGCATAAATTAGAAGCTTAATTTTCTTAGGCATCCATCACTATGTCTCTTTCTTTTGGTTGGCCAATCAAACCAATGTGATGAGATTTTCATGATGTTCATTGAATCTTTGACAATTTAATTATATTATATATGTGATTATCTAAAAAATAATTTGGATTGAGTGTTGATCATGATTGGGTATGAGTTTTTTTGGTTTACTGATTGACATGCACTTAGTTTTTTATAATTAACTAACAAAACTTCTACCAAAAAAAAAAAAAAACACTAACAAAAGTGATCCAAAGGTGCTACATATGACAATTGAGAGCATTCCTTTGTTGTAAAATTATGAAAAGTAAAAAGAGG
The DNA here is from genome assembly GCA_039657345.1 of Stephania japonica. Classification (NCBI taxonomy): domain Eukaryota; kingdom Viridiplantae; phylum Streptophyta; class Magnoliopsida; order Ranunculales; family Menispermaceae; genus Stephania; species Stephania japonica. The sequence goes on along the minus strand of CM077557.1, from coordinate 67,103,912 downwards.
TTATACATTATAAGCTCAAAGTGATGGCCACTCAGCCATATGACTAATTGTTTATTTAGCATAATTGATCATTACTTGTCATTTACTAACCAACAAATCACTTTTTGCAGTACTACAAAGCAATTCTTCAGTCCATTTTACTTATTTAAGTTTGTAGCTATGCCATAAGAGCAATTGGTTAGGGGCCTTTATGACATGTCAAAACATAAAGCAACTCTCTCCCCCTCAATTTTAATTAATTAACTTTATACTTGTAGTAAAAAAAATTAGACTAGAATCAACACTAAAGGGTGAAACACCCCTCATCCACAAAAAAATACAACAAAAAATCAAAGTTTTTTTGATAGTTATTTCTATTTTAATTAGTGTTGTTAGGAAACTGATTGTGTATACCATAACTTACTCACTGATTGTGTATATTATAACTTCTCCACTGATTATGTAACTTCCCCACTAATTGTGTAAATAAGTTATTTCTATGTATATTGTTTTGTACCGTTATAAATAAGAACAACCCGTTGTATACAATTTGCCATATTTTACCTTAATCAATACAATTTCATATTATATTCACATGATATCAGAGCCCTAGCTTGTCTAAGTTAGTTTTCTCAATTAACACTCCTCTTGGTATGTGTGTACTTTGTCTGCAATCGTGCGTCTCTGCATGATTTCCTTTCGTCTGTACTTGTCTCTGTTGAACACGTGTCTTAGTCTCGTTTGCCCAGGGCGTTTCAGTCCTGTTTTTGCAATTTTGTACATTGAATCTCATGGGATTTCACCCATGTTGGCCGCATCAATAACCACACATCATAAGAAAGCAAAAGTGATGAAAAAAAAGGGTAGGTTTATAATTTGTGATGTTGGTATTGCATCTAGCAATAAGCTTCCCGTATACTTGAAGTGCAATTTGCTTTGGATTTGTCTACTTGTCTGTGCAAGCGCATATCGTACGATCCTGCCCATTACCCATGTAATGTTGTTATAGATCTACTTGTCCCGTTTGCCTGTCTGTCGATTCTGTCCATGATCATTTGCATTCATTCACTGTGATCTAGTGTCCCTACGTAAAACTATCGTAGGTTTAGTGTCTTCTAATCTTATTCATTTGTAAACTCAAGTGGTTCCGTTGCCACCACCTTGAGTTTGAGGGGGGATGTTAGGAAACTGATTGTGTATACCATAACTTCCCCACTGATTGTGTATAACATAACTTCTCCACTGATTGTATAAATCAGTTATTTCTATGAATATTATTTTGTACCGCTCTATAAATAAGAGTAATCGTTGTATACGATTTGCCTTTAACCTAATCAATACAATTTTATATTACATTCACAAGGGTATTTCTAAGTTTTAGTATGCAATATAGTATCTATTGCATTTATATAACTGCCTAATTCTAATTTGTTGCTATTTATGACATCATCACAGACGTGGATGACAGCTCGGACACTCGTGGACCCCGCAGCTAGGTCGGAGCACGCCTGGATTAAGTATACATTTCGTTTTTGTGTGTTATTGTTTTGTTTTGTGATGTATATCCTTAATTTAGTTAAATTACATCACAATATATGTGTGTTTATATTGATATTTACCGAGCGAGACAGTGTGACGGGTATTTGCGGTGAGTAGTATGTAGACGTGGGTATCGGATAGGCAAATTATTGATACATGGCTGAGGGTTTATACACACACAATAAATGATAAAATGCAATAAATAATTAATATAAACGCCGTATAGGAGTTAGTGACGCGAGTGTACGCGTTTGGCATGTGACACAATGCGGGACCAGGTATCGGAATGCCCGTAGATTAGTTTGTTTGTTGTGAAGGATGAGGATAAGGGTTTAGTGTGACGACCCTAGTTCCCCATAAAACTGGATCTCGCCCGACCTAGGTCTATGTGGGCCCCCGAGTCCTTATTCATGAAGTCTACGCATTCTAGTCAGCCTCAAATCCTCATATACATCATTATTTGAATGTTTGAGTTATAGTATTATAATGTTTATTAGAAAATTCACAGCGAAATCACTATAATCAACTATAACTGTAAATTGAAAATCAGGAATAACAGACAACCTATAATGTGGAAACCCTGAGAAATAAATAAATACATGCATGTCTGGTGATCAAAGCTATATAAAGCGATCATACATGATATCCCTAGTCTCTCAAATCCCAATACATGTCCCAGAGTTTAACAAAACATAATATACATAATCACAACCAAAAAAACAACCACCTACACTGAGTAAAGGAAAGGATCGCCCCGAGAGTCCTCAGAGAAGATCACCTAACATCGGCTCCTTCCCCTTGCTCATCTCACCTCTATCTCTATCTCTATCTCTATCTGCATCACCGTCACAAACTATATGGTGAGTGCTTAAAAAAGAAAAATTAATGCCAAAAAAACTAAACAGTAATTCAAGATTTCAAATAAATAGTCCAAATATCATACAGTATTGAAAAGCAGAAAGAATAACAAATAACATGATAAACAGACTAACAAGTTGAGCAACAAAAATTTGAGTGTCCACAGAATCAACGAAGGCCCATAAGTGGTCAAAATCAATGTAGTATCACACCACCACATTTTAAGTCACAATAGTGACTAACAAGCTTTAGACACCGCAACATCTAAACAATCCAGTACTCAGCGTATAACCCGCTATCAGTGAGGTGGAACAACACAACCGCATAAGTGTTCACACTTACCCCTCATATGGACCCAAGAGTACTTCGCAACACACTTACGCCAAAACAATCAACCAACAAAATGAGAATGAAATTCCAATAAAGGCTCAATTCAATATAATTGACAATAAATGAAAAATGAATTAATGCATATTTCCTATATGGCTTATAATCGTACGATAACATGCCTCGGTCAACCGCAAATCTCCGATCCTCGCGTACCTTTACTAATCCACTCGAACTCTCAAAGTTTGTCAATTAACTAATTTTACAAATCCTATTAATATCTTTCTAATTTATCCAATTTTCTATAATTATCAAATTAGTGTAATTGGGTTGATTTTCAGGGTATTAAGTCATATTCGGACCCAATTGAATATTGAGAGATCCCTAAAATTTTCCAAAATCTTTCAGAAAATTTGGTATCTGTGAACAGTGTCATGCCGCCACAAGCGCCATGACCATTTGCTTGGGTGGCGTCTCCATGATGTGGAGAAAAAACCCATCTGCCAAACTCGTATATAGGTAACGCCGTGACCAATTGCACTAGACGGCGCCCCACGACGTCTTCCCTGGATTTTCGTTGTGTTCACTCTGCTCAACATGTCTGTGAGTGACGCAGTGGAAAGATCCTTCTAACGAACGTCCCCGTGGCGTGTTCGGCAGAACACCTATTCCAGGGTTTCTCGAAACCCTGACTCGAGTCGCCGTGTTTCAAGTCTATGCTAAACCCTTTGGGACATCCAAATCAACTTGAAACTTAATTCCTTTTCCATCAAAACCTCGACAAAACTCCCCAATTCGAAAATAACTAAAAATTCTTCAAAAATTCTCAAAATTTCCAATTTATTTCAAACCCACAAACCACCACCAATTCATCAATCAAACACCCAATTGATTCAAAATCCATCATCCAAATTCACTTCCCAACATTTTTCCAAAATTTCACCCGAAATTGTTGCGACGAAAACCCCCAAAATTTACGCTAAAACGTAAATAAACACGCAAGGATTGAAGATCCTATCTTTTTATGCAATTTAGATTGCTCCACGACGTCGCAACGTATCCACAAACCCATGAAACCCACGCCTCTCTCATCATTCTCACGTTCAAACCAACAAAAATGAAATTGAGGAGAGAGAGAAACAGTGATATATATATATACAACCTTTGTTATCTCATCACACGCACGGATCTCAAGGCTAATCTTGTAGCTCCTCTTCATTTTGTCCAACAACTCTAACACGACATAATAACTCCAATGGGTGACTTTAACTTCAAAATTGCTCCATTTCTCGCTCAAAACACGTGTTAACGGACCTGTTTCAACTCTCAACACGCACCGCGTACGTTCCCGGACATAACCTCGCTCCACATTTTATTTAATTATTTATTATTTTTGATAATTCACTAATTATTATTTTTCAGTGTTTAATTACATTTTATACCCTAAATTTTTGCTTTTCCTAGTCGAATCTCACACCAAAATCCGTAGCAATTTATAAATGAATACCACGCGCTAGGACACATAGAGTTCTCATTTCGATATAGATAATAATACAAACATCATAGAAAAATAAAATATACCTCAGTGTCGACTCCCGAGGCTTGAGTAATATGGCAGATCATGATGGTAGGTCATGGTCCTGTAAAACACACGACACGTATTGCCAATTAAATTGAGGGTGGTTACATTTAAGTTCACATTCACGTCGCCAATTGGGCTGAATTTTTGACTTCACGAGGACCTTTAGATGAGTCCTTGAGATGTGGGCACACATAAGATGACAATTTCCATATAAATATCTCATTTTCTCACTCTCACCACTTTTTCTCTCTCCTCTCAAGTGTTGGACGAAAATTGGAAGATAAGGCTAGGGTTTTGTGAGCTTTGGGAGCTTGTTTGGAGCACTACAAGGCTTGGAACTCGATAGAAAAGGTTATATCCAAACTCTCCTTTTGTTCTCTATCTATCGTGTGTATTTTCTTGGGTTTTGATGAGGGTTTCGAGTGTTGTGAGTTGAGCACACCAGTTTGTAGGGTGTTGCCATGGTTTAAAGGTTTTGATTTGAAGCAACAAAGGATGGATTGATGGAGTTGTTGTTTTAGTTGTTAATTGGATTTTTGGGTTTTTTTGCCGAAAAATGTTGGGGTTTTCGTCTCTGATTGGTTTTGTCAGGGGTTTTTGGTTTCTTATGGATGTTTTGGTGTTTCATGAGAGTTTTGAATGAGGGTGAACCGTCGTGACGATTTGAGGGGGTCTGAGAACCCTAGGGGGCGTATCTAGTTCAGAGCCGCCAGGGACGTCGTGGGGTTAAATCCCACGACGTCACCCGCGACGTCCAAACCAGTGGCCACTATAACGACCCAAAAATATACTATGTTTGTGTGACGACGTGTATCACCTATTTATACTCATGTCTATGTGATAGGACGGTGACGTCGAGTTAGGAATACGGTTCGCCTAGAAAACGTGTCAAACGAGTATCGGGTGAACGAAATACGGTACACGGGTTCGGGAAACGATTTTCATGGATGACCAACAAATAAAATATAATAATAAATTAATTCGAGAATATGTTCGGGTCGCTAATATTTCCATTCGCGCGCGATGGTGTAAGTCGTGGTGCATGCCGGACGTAGAAACACCCAAGATAGGGCTAATTATTGGTGCAAAAGAGATAAGGATAAGGGAAGGAGTCCCAAAGTGTGTCACTAAGTTGTTGGCTGGTGTGAAAGAGGACCTTTAGATCAGCCTCAAGATGTGTGTATGGGTCAAGATTTGACCACACTATAAAAGGGAGTCGACACTTCCTTTTCTCACTCACTTTTTCTTTTCTCTTATTCTTCACAAGAAAACGGAACTGAGGCGGAGGGTTTCATGATTTTCATCGAGGATCGACGCTAAGGGATCGTGCAACGATGCAAATGGAGATGTGATCTCGACTCCCATTTAGTTATCGTGTTTTCATTCGATTGTTGGATCGGTGGTGAGTTAGTTTTCATGTTTTTATTTTAGATTTGGATGGGTATCGAGGTCCCTACGAGGTTGGGATAGGATCGAACACGACGACTCAAGCCGAGGTTTGCGAAAAACCCTGACAATCACATCTTGCTCGAAACGTCGCGAGAGACATCGTGACCAACCACAAAGTTTGGGGCAGGGGTGGTCCTACCCTACGCTTTAAGTGGTGCCGCCAAGGTTGGACTCCCACGGCGTGGCATTGTTCACATGACCAAATTTTTGAAAATTTTCAGAAACTTTGAGTTTTCTCGCGGGTATCCAAATGGATTCGAATATGATCTAATACTCGGGGAATTGATCCAAAATAATGGAATTGGGTAATGTTTGGAGAATGGAAAAAATTAACGAGAAATTACAATTAAATGTAAAATAAGACTCTAACGCGATCAAATTGGATTCGAGCTAATTTCAGGTGCTTAATGGACTAGTGACGAGTATGCGGGATCTGTTTGGTGACGCGTGAAAGCCGGAAGCGCGGAGTTTAGCTTGGTAATTTGTGAGTAAAACTAGTAGTAGTATTTATATTATTTCATTAGTTCATTTAAATTGGACTGTTATACTTGTTAAAGCCAGTATTTCTTGTGAAATATGATTTCTTGAATTCGTTTGTGATGTCCGTCCTTAGTGGATTATTGGGTTTGTTTTCCTTGAATTCCTTAATGAGTGGTTTTTTGGGTCTAAATTGGCGATATGGTGGTTATGGGTGCGGTGAGACTGCTTAGTGATCTCTTTTACCACCGTAAATACATGTATTCTAGACATGCCTAAACGCGCAGGTTAAGGATTGGTAGTCTGACCGTGAGTTGAACTGTGTGTGGGCTCTGGCAGCAAAGTGACTCATCTTAAGCTATCTAAAGTGGTTTGTTTAGGTCCAGAATCTGTTTGGAGGTCAGGTTGCGTACTTTGTGTTGCAATCGGATGAACTTGAAACACTAAGATGTCTTTTTGCTTTGTGCTCTCGATACTCATTTATCGTTGATATCTCAACGATTTATTATCATGTTGTATCTTATTATCTTTGTGATATTCACATGATACTAGTTAGTCGTTTATTTAACATTTGAAATTATATTGAAACTCCACTTGGTTATTACTGTTATCTTTTGTACTCACCGTCCTTTTTATATTGAAAAACAAAATAATTTTTTTAAAAAATTAGCTTATAGGGGGTTCACCTATGGGTTCATTTGACTCATATGGAACAATTAATTGATAGATTTAACAATGATTAGTATGAAATGGGAGATTTCCAAGGTTTGGGGATTGATTAGGTTTGTCAGAAATCTTTGTTTGACAGGTAGTTGAAATGCGGTTGGTGGCGTGTGTTGGCATTTCTGGATTAGTGGAGCGCATACCGAAATTCACTTTGAGAGCTTGGTTTATTTGAATTCATGTCTTGTTGTTCAATTAAATTCTATCCTGTATTTATTTACGGTCGGTTGAGTTTACTCTCGTCGGATTTATTCTATTGCGTTGACATGTGGCACACTAGACCATAGCATGTGTTTTAGGGGTATCTTAATTTAAGTCTTATTTTGATGGTACGTGGTGTGCATGGGACACAGCTGAGCCGAGTTATGGCAGGGTTGTGGGTGTGCGGCGCATGACGTGGCGGCTTCAGATTTTAGGGCCGAATTTCACTCTTTGAAATATTGTAAAAGGTTGGCTTACCCTTCTTGAGTTAGGAAAGTGCCTTTTTAAGCTTCAATATATATATATATATATATATATATATATATATATATATATAATCAAAGTTTAAGTCTTAGACAGTACATTGAAATTAGTGAACCGAGATTAGTAATTCTTTTTAGGGAAACAAAGAAAGTTGTTTTATGTCAAAAGTAACCTTCGTATGCACAATTATATCGATGCATCTCGATTGTTTCTAGTTCAAAGAAATTTACAATGTTGAACAAAAAGGGTTTGGCACTCCCCCTCCTATTGTGAACTTTTTTGCTGCTTAACTTAAATTAGGGTATACATGTTCCTAATTAATTTGAGTTTAGGTGGCCAAGCATGTTACGTTTTTCAGCTTTGGCATTTTAATCCGCCCTGCCTTGTCAATGTTGTCATTTTCACACATCTAATCCAGTCTAACAGGGCATCTTTCAATACTAGTTTTGGTTTTTTGTTTTTTGTTTTTTTTTTTATTCTTTATTTTTCAAGGATCTTTCAATACTAGTTGGCTTAACAACATTGGCTATATATTCAACAGCCAACATACCCTTTCATTAGGTCATATAAAAATGTATATCACGTATATTGCCATATTAAATGAAATTGTTTTAGGTACTTCATGACTCTTGCATTAATTATAAGAGAAAATATTCCTCTACATTGCAATCAATGTACACGTTGGCAGCTGTAATACTAATACTTGTATTATTAATCAGATCTAATCAAATTATTTTATTAAGCATGTTTTTAGGATAATTATATCATCAAGTATTAAAATTAAGATATTACGCCATACAAAAAGGGGGAGTGGTTCACGTGGTTGTTAAAATATGTTAGTTTCTTCTAGATCGGTCGTAAGATTGGAGCGCACAACTTACTGTTGTGATTGTCGAATAGTCAAGCCTAAACAGAGAGAGACTATTTCTTGTAGTGGTAAGTATATATGTAAGCCAATCATTTTCTAATAAATCAAAAAACTTGAGCCACAAGAAAATAAAAACAGTAAACAAAATGAGTTTTAGTGTTCTAAGTAAGATATTTTTTAAATCAAAATGTACAAGAGAAGTCGCTTGATATATTCTTTTTTGTGTAGATTATGGGGGGATAGTTGTTATCAATAGCTTGATCTATACTACAAAATGATTTGTTTGTTTTTTTAGGGCTCTCTTTCTATTATGATCATCTCATGATTTAAGTACACTACATCCTTTGCTTGCTAGTCCAATTATTCTCACATGGTGTAGTTGGTTTGCCCTATTTGTTTAAGCAATTCAAGCAAACATAAATTTTAATTGGAGAAGCATATACTTAATGCCCTTCACATGGCAGCCCACATGATTCCCTTTCAATTGTTTGCTTCTCAAAAAAAGTCAAAAAAAGTCACAACTGTCAATTCTACTACAAAATGGCCATTATGCCCTTCATTGCTATTAGTGCACCTCGCCACCCTTTTCCTCTCATTTTGTGCACCCCACCATCATCCCTTACACACTCTTCTTGTAATTTGTAGAGCATCATCGAGTGGTTCGACTTTACAAGTCGAATCTCTAGTTGGAGAGTTGGTCAGAGCCAACTGAACCTCTAGTTGGAGAGTCAGTCAAAGCTTGCCAAACTTTTAATTGGTGAGTCGGTTGAAACCTATCGAACCTTTAGACTGGCAGTTGTCAACCAAATTTTATCAAATAGATCGATTGGACAACATCGAACCTAGAAGATAAGTCTCGATCATATGTCGTTGAATCTAAAATAGATGTCTCTACCAAGATTTTGGAGTTGGGTGCTCGATTAGGATGAAAGAATATTTTGATAAAAATGTGGGGTGCTCTCATAAATTAAAATTTGAATTTGGGGTAAACTCAAAATCTGAGTGCATAGCCGGGCTCTTTTTTTTTTTTTTTTTTTGGGTCTTCTGCTCTCAGTCGGACCTTGGTTTTATAATTCACCAATCGTTAGGTCCCTTGCTCTATTGCATTTTCTGATTTTCAATCACATTGATAAGGTTTTGTTTATGACAGGGAATAAGTTGCTACAGAACACTAAATAATTCAAAATCAATAAAAAAAACAAAAAACTTGTGTGAGAGTTTAAGTTGTTAGTTAAGGTGGTACAAGTAGGTGAAAAAACGTACAGACTAACATGCAATTTTTTTTCAAACCATAGATGTCTGAAACTTTTTCAACCCCTCCTTATTTTGATTTTAACACGCAACCAACTATAATGTTCTAACACGCAACTCTTAACATGTCACTTAACTTCATTTCTTATTCTTTAAGTTTCTGATAACCAAGGTTCATATTTCTTTCCAAACTAATATGATACTATAGTAGTTAATAGTTTGGTATGTTGCAGGTTGAAATTCGAGTCTCCTAGTCAAGAATTGCAAGGCATTAAGGTGATCTCGAAACAATTTTTCTATCCTAAGCGAGGCAGTGCCCAAACGATCTCGAAATGATGTCAAGGTAGACAAAATAATATTTATCTAGAGGTCCATAAATATTTATTTATTTATTTATTTATAGGTCCTTAAATAACACTAATTGTCTATTAGTCACTACAATTCCTATTCGAAATATACTTTAGAAATACTTCAAAAATACTACCAAGTCTTTAGGTCCTTTTAAGTCCTTTCGTAACATTAATTGTGTTGAGATTTTGTTGTACGAAAGGTATTCTTATTGTCGAACTTAATTGTAAATAGTCCCTTCAAATTTCTAAGAATTAGCTAAAAGGACACGCTTGCCTAAGCTACCATCTAAACAGTCTTCTCCCAAAACGCCTCAACGATGCCTTTATAACTGCTTATCGAACTAGTTTGAGGGTAATAAGTTGATTTCTCATTAAAAAATAATAAAATAAAATAAAATAAATCTGAATTGAATGTAGCAACGTGGTCCAGAAATAGACAACTTTTCCTAGATTTTTTGCTGAATAAGAAATTGTGTGATATACAACTTATGTCAATGTTATTGCAAGCTGATCCACCTTTTCTTCTTGATCTGATCCAATGTATCTTCATTCTTCACCTTATTGTTGGCATTCATTCTGGTGCTAGTCAATGTTCTTCCAATGCAACTTTTGTCAATGTTATTATTGCATGAGGATTTCTCGCCTGATATATTTTAGTCCTTATCGTTGACATTGATCTTCGCAATGAAAGAGAATGATCCATGTAACCGACCCCAACTAATTTAAGATTGAAGCTATGTTATTTTTGGCATTGATCTTATTCATCTCAACAACACACCTCTTCTCACTTAAATACCAAAAACCTAATCTTAACTAAATCAAACTTTCTAATTGCATATAATCCTAACAGCATATAATCCTGGCACATCTCAACCCTCAACTGATTAATTTACGACGTCACATTTCACTCACTTTCATACCTATAGTTTTCTACAATGGCCCATCACTCTCCAGTGTAAACTTAGCAGAAGTAGCAGATTTATGTAACTGACACCATTGACTTTGAAAAAGACTTCAGAGAGTCAAGATTTATCATGGCTTCAAAGTAGAAGCGAGACCATCCATCCAAGCATATGAGGTGGTCTGCATTGTGATATTTCAGAATCAGAGAACTTTAAGTCTTCAAGACTATGGCAAAATACTACTACTACTACTACTACTATTTTAAATCAGTGTATCATACTATCGTCTTAGTTCTATTCGAGAGACAGCTATTGATTGATCTCCTTTGATTCCATCACTATACTAAATAAATCTGATGGCACCGCCATTGAATTCAACAGCGCTCTTGCGTTGCGTCTGCCCAACAGATGAGGCAATTGAATGCAATGCCACGATATCCACATGGCACCGCGTTTCATCTTTAGATGATGCCTAAATGTAAAAGACGTAATGTAGAGCAAGAATTATTTCTAAGCCTGTCTATAGTGCTAAAAATCCCCAAAATAATAAAGATCAGTAGGGCCTATGAGGGATACAATCTCATTTAAAATCAGATATCAATGCTTCTAAAGATGTTAAGACATTCCTAAGGCTCGACTTTGCTCTGAAATAAAATCCAGGGTAGGCTTCAAGGCCACATGTATCTGTCCCCCTAAATTCATTGCAATGCCAGTTCAGCCATCCAATTTGGACCAGGACACATCCTTCACATGTATTCCTCCAGTGATGTTGTTTTCCTTTATAAAAGTTCCAATTCTAGTTTTCAGAACATTGAAAAATGAAAAGACCAAATCGAACATTGAACGCTCCTAAGGATAATATAAGTTAATTTAATGAAAAAACCAATGCTACAAAGATGAGCAACAAAGAGCAGTCTATTTATAGGAATGAAATTTGTGAAGATTAGATCAAATCTAAAAAACTAATTTGACAAAATCGACCGTGAGGTCAGAATCCTTTTTTACAATAGAGATTCAAACTCTGATACTAAAAGTTAGAATTTTTGTCAGTCTTTAAGAGGCGGTAGCTCTAGCATGGCGCTAAGCACAATGTTGAGCACAATCTATTGCCGATATGTGGTGTTAGGGTTCAGTTGGGCTTCAAAGCATTATCGAGAAGGCCTAGGGGTGAACTTTTTATTTTTCTCATGAGACATCATTCAACAAAAGCCGGAGATAGGATATCTCAATTTCTTTACAGTAAGAAGGAAGGAAATCTCAAATCATGGGTCATGAAGGGACTTGCATGACAAAGATTGAAGAGTTGGGTCGTGTCATTCAGTTAGACTTCATCTCAACAGCATCCACATTTTGCTTTGAAAGGTCATCTGGGTTGTCTTTGGGAAGGAGCCGAAGAAGAGGCAAAGGCAACAAAGAGCTGAGATTGCAGAGAATTATCAGCGAAGGTAAGTTATCAAAGCTATCCTTTGTGACGCCAAAGAGTTGGGTCAGACCAGCACCAATCAACCCTCCGACCAAACCTCCCCCATTTGAAATGGACATAAGAGTAGCAAAAGAGTTGCTTCCATCCCTGGTGGGCACAATCTTGCTGCCAGTACCAGTACCGGCATGAAAGACGCCTGCAAGTATAATCAGTTAATGGCTATAACCACAAAATAACAGCGATGTATAATTGTTTGACACATGAAATATAAAATTAAATTACAAGGAAGAAAAATGATTATTTGATGTGACAATAGTTGGAGACCAAAAGGAACTTAGCCAATTGGATAACAAGAAAAACAGTGTTTCAAAGTTTTTTTATTCTAATGTATCACTGAGAAACTTGCTGAGAAATCAACTAATTTTTCTCTTGTTGAACTTTCAAATAATTTACACGACCCTACTTAGAAAATGCCAGATCTCCGTAACTACAGATGAGCATATCAACTATACTAAATAGGAATAGGTTGACATAATTCGCAAAAGTCCTGGCAAACAGTGACAAAAATTGCAAAACTTCCATGACTACATGGAAGTTTTGGGGAAGTTCATGAAAGTTTTAGTGAATTTTCACAGAATATACCAAAAACAAATCTAAAATGAAACCTTCGTAGTTGGCGAATTACATGTTGTATTGCAAAATAATGCTATGTATTGTAAAGTGCATGCTTTATTAAAGATTAATATTTTAAACAATTGTATTGCAACTCTTGTGCTTTACAATTGTAAACCTATGTGTATTTTTAACAACTTTAACGAGAAATTAGAGTTTTCAGCATTTACAACGAAAACCAAGGACTTCCATACACCAGCAATTTTTTGCACAACTTCTCCTCGTGGAGTTTAACTTGAATTATTTTGAATTTTAAGTGGGTGAACTACAAGGTGAAGTTTGAGTATTGAAGCTTGTAAGGCACAACATGGTTTTAAAATTTTTTAAAAAATCCCTAAGTTTTGACAAATTTTATCGATTTTCAAAAGAGGGGAAACGAAATCCATATGTAAAATTTGGTGAAAACTTCAATGACTGGGACAAAGTATCGGGGAAGTTCATGAAAGTTTCGAGGAAATTTCATGAAAGTTTTAGTGAGATTTCGGAGAATATACCAAAACCAAACTAAAATGAAACCCTAGCGGTTGGCGAATTGCATGTTTTATTGAAAAATTAACTATTTTAAACAGTTGTATTTTGACTTCCCTGTGAATTTTTTGAGTTTTTAGCATTTAGAATGAAATCCATGAACTTCCATACACCGGTGATTTTTTGCACAGCCTCACCTCGTCGACGTAAAGTTCCCCAAATTATTTCCAAATTTGAAGTGGGTGAATTACAAAGCAAAGTCAAAGTTTCGACTGTTGGGCACAAATGTGCTAATTTTGATTCTAGATCAAAGAAAAAAGAAAGAAAAAATGAAAAAGAGAAAAAAAAAAGTTAAGCCGAGATTCTTCTTTCCCCATTTTTTTGGGACTTAATTAAAATTTTAAGAAATTTAGATCAAACATTTTAAAGTTTGCATGAAAAAGAGATAGCCCATGGAGTAGTTAAGGGAACCTCGAAGGAAGAGCCAAACCATTAGAGAGAACCTAACCCAGAAGCTAGGCAATTTATTGAAGTTCTCAAATTGTAAACAAAAGATTAGACTGATTAGAACTGCAAAGTAAGAAATGAGCTCCTCATTGGTTCTATTGGTTACAATAGAGGCAGGGAATGCTCATCCTCATATAATTAAGGACTGAGATTTCAGACAAGAAAATGAAGAATGAGCTGCAAAATGTTGAGAGATGGGATAGCTGCAATTCGAAGGAAACATAGCAGTTCTCTAAAAGAAAAAGAATGTCATAGCCAATACAATTTGAATATGCATGATGAAGCACAAGTTCTTTGAGCTGAATAAAAGACCTTGGAAACAATACCTGGCCAAGAACTGTAATAATTAAAGAATCTCCAACAGCAAACCACTCATCACTTATGCTGAGCTGTCTATTTAATCCAGTAACAAGGATGACCTGCACTCCAAAAACATAGAAAGATTAAAAAAAAAAAGCAAACTAAATCTCAAAATGGTCAAGCTGAATAATGCTAAACATCGAGCAGCAGAAGAAAAGAAATGCACTAGGAAACCTGTGTCATCCCAAGGGCTGAACCTATAATTGTGGTCACGAGAAAGATCTTCCGTAATGGAACATTCTTCAAAAACCCATTATAAAGTCCAACACCAAGAAGGGATGCGACTGAAGTGACAAGCTTCACTCGACCAAGAAATTCAGGGGTGAAACCAAGCCTATTTGTGCTGCAATCCAAGAACAAAAGAAATAACAAGGTTCAGTTAAATAGATGACAGAAGTTCCTGTACGCATTTCACAACAAATGTAGGCAAAATAACTATTTAATTATTTAAACATACGTGAAGTAAAACATGGCAGCATCAGATTGTGGTGTTGCTTGCCAGAGGAAGATAAACATAGTAGGCAAAAAAACAGTAGGCTGCCTGACAGCACTCCACAATTGAATCAGATGTTGTTTTGAGCTTTCAACAAAACCCTGGCCAGTAGGATGGTCTTTTGTCCTGACTGGGGCACGATTTTCTTTCACAAGCACAGCAACTGCAGATGTTATCAATGGAAGCAGTGCAGTCACCCCAAAGACAAACCTATGATTTTAACAGTCGAGAGAACTTTTTTGGTTAAGATCCCAGCCATAAAAATGGAACTCTATAAAGTTATAAATAAAGCAAAAAGAAAAAATATAGCAAGTGGTCCATACCTTACACCATATGCACTCACTAGAGAACCACTAAAATAAGCACTGACTATTCCCCCAAATGCAGAAGATCCCCAGCATAAAGACTGAAGTGACCCAGATGTGCTTTGCGACTCACCACGAGCCCTTTCTACAACCATAGAATCAACAACCTGCACCATTCTTCATTAACTCAAGTAAGATGTCACATAGACGATGTTGAAGTCCAACCAAGTATGCCTTCTAATACTATCGACATTTATGCTTCCAGGAACAAGGTACACAAAGGATGCAACTATGCAAGATATCACTTGTCAGATATGACAACAATTTCCATAGCACAGATTACAGAACATCTGAATTAATTAGATTCTTTAAAACATTAAATTGCAAATTATATAAAAACAAAATTTTACAAAAGAAGTTGTCAAACTAATGGATCATTAAAGTTTTCAGTCCATGTTTATTAATTTATCAAAACTAATAGTGACATTAAAATTTATAAATTAGACATGTATGAAATGTCAATCAGATATTTTGTCACGGGCATGCACTTCACAGAAAATATGATTGACTGTCATAGATTAAAAACTCTGATAATGATTAACGAAAAAGCACCATCCCCAGAAAAAGAATGCTAGAGTTCCAGAGCAAATGCTGATACTTACAACATCTGAAAAGGCTACGGAAAGAGATCCAAGTAGAATACAGAATGCAGCAGTATACTTGCTGTCAGCAAAGGTGGCCATTAATGCCCATGAGAAAGCTCCCAGAAGACCTGATAGAACAAGGTATGATCTTCTCCGATAGCCAAAAAGTGGGATAGAGTCGCTGCAGACCAAAAAAAAAAAAATATCAGGACCAAAAAGATGAGAAACTAAATGCCTAATCACGATTCATAAATAACATCAAAAAATTAAAAATAAAAATATAAAACATCAGAAAGAAGGAGAAGAAACCTAACCTTATAAATCCATAGAGAGGCTTTATAAGCCATGGTAATGCAGAAACACCAGATACCACTGCTGTCTAATTACCAGGAAGAATTTGTCAGTCCTTACAATACTTGGTCCATCTCCAAATATCAATGACACATGAAATAACATACACAAGAAACCAAATAACCCAGAAACTCCCACATCCTAAATAAACATAGCAGTGAATGTTGATCAAGGCACCTAAGAAGCCTTTTGGGCTTCAATGAAGCACAAGAAATCCAATTAAGTGCAAAAAGGAGAGCAAAGATTTCCATTATCTACTTGACAAAACATCAAAGGAATAGATTTTCATTTTGAACTTGTTCTTTTCGTGGTAACAATTCTCTAAAGGCTAAACGTACACAATCTATAATGTACACAGAACAATACATGTGAATAACAATTTCACCCCAAATAATTTTCTTCATATCCCTGTAGTCATTGGCACAGGAACTGAACTGAGTAGAAATGATAAGGTTAGAATTCATAAATGGTATCCAAGGAATGAAACTATTCTTATAGCATTGATTACACCAGCTTCTTGGATCAGTGGCAATAAAAGGGAGCTGGAGAGATAGCTAAAGTTGCTCCAGATAGTTTTTCACATTATATATGGTATTATTGTTTTGAATATTCTTATAAACATTGATTCCTTCAGCTTTTGGGTCAGTAGAAATGAAAGTCTGGGAGGTAGCTAAAGCTCCACATGGTCTTTGTCATTATGCAGGTGTTGCAATGTACTTATTTATTTTCTATCCACATTTATTGCTTTTGTGCAGTTCAAATGATGTTATCAATCTCGAAGAAAGCTACATTAGAAATACCAATAAAAGACTAGAAGTGATAACATCTACAGACTCCATCAAGTAACTAGTTTCATGAAATCACTTCAACTACAAAGTTCTTGTGATCAAGAATTAGATGTATAGAAGCTCACTGCAAGCCTTGAGTAAAATAAACATGATATTGGTTATAAGAAATGGAAATGAAAAAGAGTACCTCAGCAGGATCTAGATGAAGATCATCTTTTAAGTAGAAGCTCACTGCAAGCCTTGAAAGGCCTAAGACTCCCTGAACAAAGTATACCATAGCAACGGCAACATTATCCGGTGATAATTCCACCCCAAAGCATGTTAGAGAGTTAATGTAAGATCTCTTCTTCTGGGTAGCAGTTTTACTAGAAGAGCAGGTCTCACTCTCTATGTCTGAGAGTAACGGACCCCTTGATTCAGCATCCCCTGATCTCCAATAATGGCAATGATTAATTGATTACTTTGCCAATTCATTGATGATTAATGAGTACAAAACAAAGATAAACATGATCTGTGCAAATTGGCTGATTTCTCTGGATAAAACATATTTTGTGAACATATGGATAATGGAAGGCAAACTTCTAACTGAGTTTTGCACTTGCAGTTTTGAGCCAAAATTAAGTGAAAACAAGCAACCAACCATTCTCCAAGGTTCAATCAACTCAATCTTTGTGAAGACTATATAGAATGAAAATCATGATCCTATTTTGAGACCAAGGAAGGAATCAACAGTCATTCCTCCATTCATTTCATTTGAAATGAAATAACTAAGACGCATAATCGGAGAAGAAACAAGACTCTAAGAAACACCAATTTGATAGTAAAATTCAAATACTAGTAACAATACAGCTTAAAACTGGCTGACTAGTAGAAAGCATATATAGTGTGTTTACAAGTGACATGGAAGGTCCAGTTTGTCACAGTGGATGAACCAATTAGCTTTGAGATAAAAAATAGGAATACAAAAATGGCAGCAAAGGTTCACAAACAAGTTCAACTGCTTTTAAATTTCTTTCTTATTTCTTACAGTGACTACCTATTATACAATCCAACTCCTCTAAAAGATGATTTGGATATGCAAGAACTTGTTCAATCACATTATGCAGATGCATTAATCGCCAACTGAGCATTTGCCATTTCACTCAACAAGAAGTTTGATAATTATTTTCACCAATCACAACCTGCCTAGAGCCATTCCAAGAGTATCCACTACCCCTTGCGTACTCAACAAGGCATAATCTTCACTTTTCTTTGCTTTCATCACTTTCAAGAATCAAAACAACTATTAATTCATTCTTTTAGACTCGCCTCCAAAACTCATTCACCATTGACCATTCTCAAATCAAGCAATCAGACATTAACTAGCAAAAATAGCTCCTTTTAGTTTCATTCCAAGTTTCTAGCCCAAGAGAGCAGCTTCCTTACAACTAGTTGACAATTGGTCTCCTAATCAAAGCTCAATCTCATCATTTCACAGCAGCTACCACTGCCAATGCTACATCCCCACAACCCAAGCACCGGTAGAAGGAACCAATATATAGAAGAAACAAATGATATGCATTCACTCTATCTCAGTCAACGGACTTCATGGATTTGAGTTGAAAATAGGACTTCCAATAAATATCATATTGCCACAAACAAGCTCAAATGCTATTAAATTTCTCTCTTTATTTCGGTCACATACCATATAATCGAATTCAAGCCCCTAAAATAGAATTTGATATTCAAGAGTCTGTCCAACTCCAATCAAATTGTTCCAATGCCCATAAATTGGTAACTAAGCATTTGCCATGTCACCTCGATTACGCTCTGCATGTTAGATCTTCATTACGACCACTCACAAATAAGGTATCCAACAATATCAAATACGCCTTACGATAGTTATGTACTCAACAATGACATATTCCTCACTTTCATTTCATCAGTGTCAAAACAACTATCAATTCTTTCATTTTTTTAGATCGACTTCCATTGCACATTCTCAGTATCCTCGCGAAAACTAGCAATTCTCAGCTCCATTCTAACCCAAGCAACCGACTTTCTTACACCGTCAAGGAACGCTCTCGAAATCGAGCCCCAATCTCATCATTTCAAACGAACTACAAACCAATGGTTCAAAACTAAACACCACAGATAAGATCACTGAGAATCGGATAACATTACGAAGAACCTAAACACCAGATTACACACAAACCTCACACTCCAAAATTTCCAATCAATCTCAATCACTCATTCAAAATTTCAAACAAACCAATCGAAATCCACCGAAACACCTAAAAATCAGTGAAGATTGAAACAAAAGCACAGATGAGAACTCACAGATTCTGGAATCAGAGAAGCGCGATTCCTCGTCCTCGGCATCGCGCAAGAGCTGCGGCGGCGTGGAGATCGGGAGGCTGACGGACATGTCGTCGACCTCCGGCGGCTTGGGCCTAGGTTTCCGGCGAGTGCGTTTGGAAGCTCCGGCGAGGGGGTTAGGGTTCCGGCGGAAGGTGGAGAAAGTGGGAGAGGAGGGTTTGGATGGTGAGAATGAGAATAAGTGGTGGTGAGTTTGGGATGGGAGGAGAGAGACTGAAACGGTCTTTACGGAAGCCATCATTAAAAACTGGTGCAGGTGTAGGTGTGGGTGTAGCAGAAAATTGTACCTGATTTTTCAACACACATTTTCAGCACCTTAATCACAAAAAAATAAATAAAATAAAAATAAATAAATAAATAAATTGTTGAAAAAAATATACTACCTTAGTCAACTTGTGAGATTTTTTTTTGTTCTACAGTACGTGTTACATTAGTAAATCAAAAATATATTAAATTTGTTATTTTCAATTCTTACTTTATTTTATTTAGTTAATGAAATCACCAATTATTTTTTTTATACAATATATAAAATAAATAAAGTCATTTATGGGAGGTAATATAGTCTTATTATAAAATTTTAATGATAATTAATTATCACCTATTAATTTTTGTGCTCAAGTCAAAATGTGACCGATAATATGAAATGAAGCGAGTAGTAAAGAATATGTATATGTGTATATATATAATAAAAGAAAAAGTTATTTACCAAAAAAAATGAAAAGAAAAAATTTACGAACAAATGGTTGGTTTGAATGGTAAGAGATTTGGTTCCTCTTAAGCAAGGTCTCATAGATGAAAATAATTGAATTGAGAGGATGTAACGGCCCAATTAATATTTGCCGTTATTTTATGACGTCATTACAGACATGGACGCCGGAACGCTCGTGGGTCCCAGTGAAATGAGGTGAAAGTACACGCAGTATTAGGTAAATAGTTATTTTGTTTGTTGATTTGACTAATTTGCGATGTTTATGTTAAAATAGGTTAACGACATCGCGATGTGTGTAATTATATTTTAAATTGACATAATATATTAAATTGAAGCTAACATGATAAATGGTAATAGGTATAATTTGGGTGGTAATTTGAATTGTCGAGTGCTATTGGAGTGAGCGAGGTTTGGTTTGGAACGAGGAGTGCGATTTGAGGTGTGTAGTATCCCAATTGAACTTCACTTTAAGTATTTACCGTTTGATTTATTTGAATTCGGTTCCATTTATTCTTTACTCCATTTCATTATTGCTTTACGGTGGTGAGTACTCTCACTGGTGACTTTACGGTAGTGGAGTGTACTCCACACTGGTGTCTTTACGGTGTTGAGATCACTCCCCACCTGGTGCTTATTCGTTACGGCCATAGAGTCCACTAAATCATAGCACTTGTCTAGGTATACGCTAGGTGAATAGGCTACCGGGTATGGTAGGCTTGTGTGGGTGCGTCGTGGGTCTACTTCTAGACCACCTAGAGGGTCCAGGGCCAACCCATTAGTGTGTTTTCATGGGCCGTGCACTGGGAAAAGCCCGAAATATGATTTAGTTTGATTTTTATGTGCATGTACTTTGTTTCGTCACTATATTTATGCATGCGATGATCTTTCTTTTACAGTTGTCTGTATTATTTCTTGTTCCGCATGTTTAAATTATAGTATTTAAAATTCCAGTACTTTTACTTTCGTAATTACTTGGTGAATTTCCTTGGGATTACTCACTATGGACTCGTCATCTGTCTTTTTGTGATGGCTGAGTGCAGATCTTAGTACGAGCCGGGGAAAGGGCAAACTTGAGGGTTACATCGATTGACAGCTCTAGCCCTACTCGTACGTATGTTTATATTTACTCGTTTTATATTGGGTTTTGGGCTTGAGAGATAGGTTGTATATTTTGATATTTTGAGGATTCTTAGATGATATGTATATGATGTAAAGTTGATATGGTTTCCACTTAGGCATTTTGCTCATAATATACATGAAATTCAGGTTAAATATATATATTGATAGTAAATCTTCCGCTGCGTAATTTATGGTTAAATGATATTAAAGGAATAAAAATAAATTCATAACATCAAAGTTAACTGATAATTGATTGATAATTGATTGATAATGGATAATTGGGCGTGGGACACAGCTGGCGGTGGCGTGGACAGTTGTGGGCCCGCGTGGCCTCCCGTGGCGGACCAATGTGGAAATTGGGGCCGCCACATTTTGGTATCAGAGCTTAGGTCAAACTTTGAGAATTGGAGATTGAATAATAGTATAAACTCAATGAATAAATCTTAGATGTGGAAACCACAAGTGAATGATTAAAGGCTTAGTTGGGAAGTGATGTGAGGCGGGTAGATTCAGGAAATTTATATACGTGTATGTTTTGATTGTGTACTACATATTATACGCGTATATACTGAGTCTGATCCACCGCACGTTGGTTGTGCAATTTAGGATGGACGGACAAGCTCCTACTACTCCGCCCACTACTCAGGCCAGAGGTTGGAGAGACTAGTGATCATACCACTAGTGACGCGGCTGATTTGCGAGCTATGATTCGAGAGGCGGCGAGCGCGATTGATTCAGCGAGAGCAAGAGCTATTGCAGCAGGCTCAGATGGCTGAGCTAATGGAGTACATTCGAAGCTCGAGGACACCAGCAGTAGCACCGACTGCTGAGCGTGCTGCACCTGTTACCACTCATACCGCATTAGCATCGGTTGTTGCTACACTGAGCGCAGTGGGTCGAAGACGATTATAGAGAGGGTTGAGCTGTGGTGGTACCAAGCAGAGACTACGGTGGTGACACCCACCACTACAGAGCAGCAGGTAGGGACTTCGACTGCTAGGAGTAGGATGTCAGAAGCAGCGAAGATGGTGAAGGATTTTATGAGATTTAATCCTACGTACTTCACGGGAGTCAGTGATCCTGAGGTTGCAGGACGTTGGTTGATGACTCACAGACGACTACACCAGTTGTTGGAGGTACCTGAGATAGATCAAGCGCGCATTTCTGGCTATTGTTTGAGAGGTCAGGCTGCAGTTTGGTGGACCACCTACACTGATATACATGGTACGCCAGCGACTTGGGGAGAGTTTAAACAGTTATTTTTGGATGAGTATATTCCCACAGAGGTACAGCTACGATTGAGGAGCGATTCTTGGGATTACGACGGTGGTAACATGTCAATGTCACAGTACATGGATCGATTCAAGATATCTCATGATGTATGCCATGGATGTGGCTAACACGGAGAGGTTACAGATCTATTACTTCATCGAGGCCTAGATGAGAGGATTGGTGGGGTGATAGTTGCGGACCGGGTGCGGAGACGCTACGAGTGTTTTTGTGAGCATTAGCTCGTGAGACATATTTACGACACGGGGTGAGCTTGGAGACGGGTCGGGACGAGCTCTCGGTCGATCAAAGACCGAAGAGACAGAGAGAGAACGATCTAATCGACGAGACATGATTATCGGGGTCGACGAGATAGACGTTCGAGCATCGAGAGAGGAGACGAGAGGCGGGGTAGTGTACGTTCTTGTCGCACTGCCGGTGAGCGACCTCGACGGCGTGTTCGAGATGGAGGAGGTCGTGGTAGGGGACAGAGATATCGAGGTCATGATAGGGCTCAGTTCATATAGTGTCACGGTCAGTTGATTGGCGGGATACACGACGATGTTTCGGATGTCATCGGGTCGGGCATATACATAGAGATTGTCCGATGTCGCCTTCATCCTCACGATTGGCGGCACCGAGCGAGGTTAGGGAGAGGGCTCATGCAAACTGCTACACCTACTACCACACACCCGGTGCGTGATGCGACTCGTCACTTGTCGAGGGTATGTTATCTATATGCGATGTTTCTATGCATGTATTATTTGATTCGGTAGTACTTTGTCATTTATATCGGGACGTAGGGTCGGACGAGTTAGGGTTATCTATTGAGACTTTAGATCCACATCTTGTCCTCAGTACGGCTGCTGGGGATAAGATTTACCCTAATCGGATATGCCGGAATTGTGTGGTAGAGATTGAGGGACACCGGTTACCTGTCGACTTTCGTGTCCTAGAGTATTTAGAGTTTGATGCTTTATTGGGTATGGACTGGTTATCGGCGTATCGCGCACACATTGATTGTTTCGGTAAGACGGTAGTATTTGATATTGAGGGCATTCCAGTATTTACTTTTGTTGGTACGGCGTCAGACTTACCGATTACCATAGGTCGATTAGCTACGACACAGGAGATGGAGGCGTTTAGGACGGTGGTTGAGCCAGACCTGAGACCAGAGATTAGAGTGGAGGATGTCCCAGTAGTGTGTGAGTTTCCTGAGGTATTCCCAACGATTTGCCAGGTTTACCACCTCCTAGGTCAGTTGAGTTTATGATTGAGTTGATTCCGGGGACGCAGTAGATATATATATAGTAAGCCGTCTGGGATGTCGGCGTCGGAGAGAGGAGAGTTGAGATCCCAATTAGAGGAGTTGTTGCAGAAGGGTTTTATTCATCCCAGTATGTCTCCTTGGGGCGCACCAGTCCTATTTGTTAAGAAAAAGGACGGTTCTTTGAGGTTGTGCATAGACTACAAGAAGCTGAATCAAGTGACGATTCGAAATCGTTATCCACTTCCTAGGATTGATGATCTATTCGATCAGTTGGCGGGTGCTAAGTTTTTCTCGAAGATTGATTTACGATCTGGTTATCATCAGTTGAGGATTCGGGAGAATGATATAGAGAAGACGGCATTTAGCGCGCGTTATGGATTGTTTGAGTTCATAGTCATGCCATTTGGGGTGACTAATGCGCCGGCTATCTTTATGGATTTGATGCACCGAGTATTACGGCCATTTTTGGATCGTTATGTGATTGTGTTCATCGATGATATCTTAATATAGAGTAAGACTCGTGAGGAGCACGAGAGACACCTCAGAAATGTTTTGATGACATTGAGGGAGCATAGATTGTACGCTAAGTTCAGCAAGTGCGTTTTTTGGCTGGGAGAGGTGAAATTTCTCGGACATGTCATTGGTAGTCAAGGAATATCTGTTGATGGAGACAAGATTCGAGCGATAATTGATTGGAGGACACCTGAGACAGTTTCAGACATTCGTAGTTTCTTGGGGCTTGCGGGCTATTACCGGCGATTTGTGCAGGACTTTTCGTTGATTGCAGCGCCGATGACGAGGTTGACCAAGAAGAATGTTAAGTTTGAATGGTTTGAAGACTGTGAGGCGGCATTTTTAGAGTTGAAGAGGAAGTTGACTTCGGCGCAGTGTTGGCTCTACCTGAGACAGGGAAAGGCTTCTCGGTCTACACAGATGCTTCCGGGATTGGGTTGGGATGTGTGTTGATGCAGGAAGGACACCCAGTTGCATATTTATCGAGGCGATTGAGACCCCACGAGGAGAATTATCCGGTACATGATTTAGAGCTAGCTGCAGTTGTGTTTGCGCTCAAGGCTTGGCGACATTACCTTTACGGGGAGCGATTTATGTTATTCACAGATCACCAGAGTTTGAAGTATCTGTTCACTCAGAAGGATCTGAATATGCGGCAAAGACGGTGGCTCGAGTTGTTGAAAGACTACGATTTCGCAATTGAGTATCATCCTGGGAAGGCGAATGTAGTTGCTTGATGCATTGAGTCGGAGTGGTGTAGAAGTCGGTGTCTTTGCGGCGAGATGACACATGAGCATGGATTCTTTGGAGGCGCGACGGTGTTGTGTTTGTCGATGCTTTTGCTTGATGTTCATATCGTTGCCGGATACGTGTTCTGTGGTGTCGTTAGAGAGGGTCGTTGAGTGGCAAAGGGCGACGGACATTTTGCTCGCTTCACTGTTGTCGGCTCGGGATCGGGTTGCACAGATTGGTCAGTGGTTCGGACTAGTGCTTGAGACACGAGAGGCGAGTTGTGGATACCGAGGTGCGGGAACTACGCGATAGTATTCTTGAGGATGCACATCGTTCGCGGTATACTGATTCATCTGGCGGGACCAAGATGTATCATGATTTGCGACGTTTATTTTGGTGGCCTGGGATGAAGGTCGATGTGGGTGCATATGTGAGAGCTTGTCATATTTGTCAGCAGGTTAAGGCCGAGCACAGGAGACCAACTGGATTGTTACAGCCACTACCGATTCCACAAAGTGGAAATGGGAGCATGTTACGATGGATTTTGTGAGCGGGTTGCCACTGACTACGAGACGTCATGATCTTTGTGTGGGTTGTGATTGATAGATTGACGAAGTCCGCACACTTCATTCCTATATCGATGAAGTATTCGTTTCCTCGATTGAGTATCATTTTTGAGCGAGAGATCGTTAGGCTACATGGGGTACCGCTATCTATTGTATCGACGAGACCCCAGGGTTGACGTCGAAAGCTGTGGAGAGCATGCGGGAGCGATTTGGGGACGAGGCTGCGAGTTTAGCACGGCTTATCATTCTCGAGACAGAGATGGTCGATCGAGAGATTGATACGATATTGGAGGACATGCTTAGAGCATGCATTTTGCGATTTGGAGGTACTTGGGAAGAGTATTTACCGTTGTGCGAGTTCGCGTACAACAACAACTATCGAAGTAGTATTGGTATGCCACCATTTGAGGCTTTATATGGCAGACCTTGGGTCACCAACTTGTTGGGCAAAGACACCTGAGGATGTGGCAGTGATTGGACCTGAAGTGGTTGTTGATCATACCGAGAAGATTCGACAAATTAGATTGAGATTGCAAGCAGCTCAAGATAGGCAAAAGAAATATGTTGATAGGTATCTTGAGGGTTTGAGTTATGATGTGGGTGACTTGGTATATCTGAAAGTTTCTCCCTGGAAAGGACATCAGAGGTTTGGAATCAAGGGGAAACTAGCACCGAGATATATTGGACCGTTTAGAGTTATAGCACGTGTTGGGACGGTAGCATATAGATTGGAGTTGCCGCAGAGAGTTAGCGGCGTTCATCCAAGTGTTTCACGTGTCTATGTTGAGGTTAGCTAAGTCGGGACCGAAGTAGATGGTGGATATTAGGCATGATTGAGGTTCGTCACGATGTTTCATATGAAGAGCAACCCGTTGAGATTATGGATCGTAGAGTTCGGACTACGAGGAACAGGGAGATTCCGAAAGTGTTGGTACAATGGCAGCATCACGAGACCGAGGGACTCACCTGGGAGCTCGAGTCGACTATGAGACAGAGATATCCTCAGTTATTCGCTGGTGAGTGTTGATTATAACTTAAATTTAATTTCGGGACGAAATTTCAATTTAGTTGGGAAGAATTGTAACGGCCCAATTAATATTTGTCGTTATTTTATGACGTCATTACAGACATGGACGCCAGCCGGAACGCTCGTGGGTCCCACAGTGAGGCTGAAGTACCGCCGTATTAGGCAAATAGTTATTTTGTTTGTTGATTTGACTAATTTGCGATGTTTATGTTAAAATAGGTTAACGACATCGCGATGTGTGTAATTATATTTTAAATTGACATAATATATTAAATTGAAGCTAACTTAATGATAAATGGTAATAGGTATAATTTGGGTGGTAATTTGAATTGTCGAGTGCTATTGGAGCTGAGCGAGGTTTGGTTTGGAACGAGGAGTGCGATTTGAGGTGTGTAGTATCCCAATTGAACTTCACTTTAAGTATTTACCGTTTAATTTATTTGAATTCAGTTCCATTTATTCTTTACTCCATTTCATTATTGCTTTACGGTGGCTGAGTACTCTCACCTGGTGACTTTACGGTAGTGGAGTGTACTCCTACCTGGTGTCTTTACGGTGTTGAGATCACTCCCCACCTGGTGCTTATTCGTTACGGCCATAGAGTCCACTAAATCATAGCACTTGTCTAGGTATACGCGGTGAATAGGCTACCGGGTATGGTAGGCTTGTGTGGGTGCGTCGTGGGTCTACGCCAGACCACCTAGAGGGTCCAGGGGCCAACCCATTAGTGTGTTTTCATGGGCCGTGCACGGGAAAAGCCCGAAGTATGATTTAGTTTGATTTTTATGTGCACGTACTTTGTTTCGTCACTATATTTATGCATACGATGATCTTTCTTTTACAGTTGTCTGTATTATTTCTTGTTCCGCATGTTTAAATTATAGTATTTAAAATTCCAGTACTTTTACTTTCGTAATTACTTGGTGAATTTCCTTGGGATTACTCACTCTGAACTCGTCATCTGTCTTTTTGTGATGGCTGAGTGCGAGATCCTAGTATCTGGTGGGAAAGGGCAAGCTTGAGGGTTACATCGATTGACAGCTCTAGCCCTACTCGTACGTATGTTTATATTTACTCGTTTTATATTGGGTTTTGGACTTGAGAGATAGGTTGTATATTTTGATATTTTGAGGATTCTTAGATGATATGTATATGATGTACAGTTGATATGGTTTCTACTTAGGCATTTTGCTCATAATATACATGAAATTCAGGTTAAATATTTATATTGATAGTAAATCTTCCGCTGCGTAATTTATGGTTAAATGATATTAAAGGAATAAAAATAAATTCATAACATCAAAGTTAACTGATAATTGATTGATAATTGATTGATAATGGATAATTGGGCGTGGGACACAGCTGGCGGTGGCGTGGACAGTTGTGGGCCCACGTGGCCTCCCGTGGCGGACCAATGTGAAAATTGGGGCCGCCACAAAGGACCACTGCTTGTTGTGGTCTATATAATTATTTCCGAGAGTGGATTAATCGGTGTAATTGACATTGTATATTACGTGGAAAAATAAAAGGATCTCAACAACAATAAAGACTCTATTCTCATTAAATGAGATCTTAATTTCTAGTTTAGTACATGGAGCAAACTAGATTGAGTTGTTAAGGGTTCAACAATGGCCAAGTGTGGATGCAACAAGTTGAATTGGGATTAGCTTCAAGTGATAAGAGGCTTCATTCTTCCTATGTGAAGCTTTAATTTCAAGTATCGATGGAGGGATTTGGAATAAGAGTTTCACATATGGATGGAGAAAATCAAATTAGGAGTGATAGGGCTTGACAACGTCGGAGTAGCATGGATGGAACAAACTAGGCTGCAGGAGCACATTTTGACGATGCCCGAATAAAGATTTTTGTGGGTAGTTGGATGAACATAGATATTTCTTAACATGCATCTCGAGGGTATCCAATGATCATAGAGAAAGTATCTAGTTGTAAAAAATAGTACTAGCTTTCAAGTGAAGTGAGACCTTCCAATTAAAAGACCACAACCTGCATCAAAAGCAAAGTCGAATCAGTAATCTAACTTTTTTTTTTTTTTTTTCAGGAAACATCCTTATATATTTCTATTAACCAGAAAAATATATGGGTGAGGATTATACCAAATGCAGTTTCGACGCTTGCAAAGAGCCAATTTCGTTAGCACGTCAGCTTTTACATTGTGAACCCTTGAGATGTATCAGAAATCCAAGGGGTCCCTATCTCTAATTAGGTTACGCACATTACAAAAATGATATCACAACATGTAGAAATTGGTGAATTCAGTACTTCAATCATTGTTTTCGCAATCAACCTTTGAAATCCTTACCAACAAAGCTCCTTCAATTCCCATACCGTGATAAAGATTAAAGTTTCAAAATAAATTCCCAAGAGTCACAATAGAGGTTAAATAGCATTAATCAAAGGCACGTATACAGTATACTCCCCTATAAAAATGTACCAATTCATACCAAAAAACCAAAGCCACAATATATACTTCAAAAAAAAAAGCCACTGTATATGATAGAAAAAATAATGAATATGAATGCTCCAAATGACCTATTTTGTTTAACACATTTATACAACAAGAAAAAAAAAATTGTAATTGAAAATTGGACGAGTTAAGAAAAAAAAAAACTTAGTTATTCTTTTTTTAAATTTCTGACACGGCACCTAATAATCCACTCATGGACACCGTCAAGACTCATATGAATGGTGGCCCTTCTAATTCAAAACTTAATTTTTATGTTGGAGCTACTTAAATTAACGTGCTCATGGGATGGGTTTAGATTAGACCCAATCAGGCCTAGGCTTAAGACTATTGGCTTTAGCTCAGTCTATTACCTATATGTGGATCTTTATACATTGGCTCAAGCCTAATGTATATAAAAAAAGTGTATATATATATAACCCAAGCCCGACTCAAAAGCCCACATTTTTTATTACAAAATACAAAAATGATGTGGGCTTTGAGCCCAACTAGGGTTTGGGCCGGGTTTAGCTCAAAAACCCAGGCCCGAGCTTAAAGGTAGATTTTTTATACAAATTGTTGTGCATAAAAAAAATATAGTATAAATGTTAAGGTATTATTTTATTTTATTTTTTTATTTTTGTCAAAAGGCACAATGAGATTCATTGATTTTGTGAGAACTCTTACAACGATGATACAACGATTCGGTCTCCATGAGAATAACGGAGGAAAAATAAACCTCACAACAACCCACCATCAAATCCTCTAAGACACAATTGATGGGGGGAGAAAAGTCGTATGTTTGGTGGCCATTAGATCCGACGATCAATTCCTGCCAGCACAACCATATTTTTAATAGCTTATTTTTTTTTGGTGAACTTAAACGCTTTATATATATTAGTATATATTTTTTGACGAAAAATATATATTAGTGTCTTTGGGTCTGAGTACACACTACTTCGTGCAAAATCAAATCGACACCAGCAAACTAATTTGTTGCTAAATTATGTAGGCAAGCTATGGTCAAATTTCATTTTCCTTCGCGAGGACGAAACTAGTCTTAGAGTCAATTTTGAATAGCTGCCAAGTTGAGTAGATTGTTGATTAAGAAGTAAATTAACCTCATAACAACATTGACTAGAAATAAGATAGACACTTGGACAGTATTAGACATGATAGACCTGGTTTCAAAAAAAAAAAAATGACACATGATAGACCCCTGAAGTACGATTGATTTTCTATTATAAAAGTACCAACAGAAACCAATACTAATTAGTCTAATCTAATCATTAATTAGATATGTAATTTGGCCACATAATTATTTATATGTATATAGGTAGAATCCAATCACAATGCTTTGTTCTGTTCAAAACATATCAAATGTTTATATCAATTGAAAAGTTACCATCAAGTGTTGCTATTCATTAGGGGCTAATTTTAAGAAATAAAGGGTATTTAGGTCATGCACACTTAAATGTATGCACCTTTGACAATAAATAAATAAATAAATAAATGTATGCACAAGTACCAAGAACTTATCATACTTATTGAATCTAAATCTAACAAAATAATGGTGATTTTCTCTAACAAAAAATTTGTTTGGATTTATAGGGGGTTTTTGAATTTTTTATAAATATTAAAGGAGAGTTATAAGTTGTTATTTCGAAGTCATTTATTACTTAAGGATAACTTTAAAATAAAAAAATTTCAAAAACTCCCTTATAAGTCCAAACTCTAATAATCCAAATAGTACTACTCTTTCTCTAATCGCCATATATGGTAGAATCACTTATTTAAAGTATGTGTTCTCTTTTTGGTCTAACATCCAAGAAAAACCCCAAAACTCTTTTTGAAAAAGACAAGTCAACCACAATAGAATCGCTATAGTGCCAAGATCTAGTTTTTTTTTTTTCAAGGCGTAATAAAATTGCATTGATAAATGAGAACCTTTACATCCATGATATAATATTAAGGCTCGGTCTCCACGAGAATAACAGAGGTGGCGAAGCCTCACCATAATCCACCATCGAGGTCTTTAAGGTTCAAATGATGAGGAAGAAAAGTCGGATACTACCGAAAGATAAGTCTTGACAAAAGGAAGACAACCCCAAGGGGAAACACACTACAATAGCTAGACACAAAAAACCCCACAATAAGGAAACAAACCCCAAACAGTGGGTGACATACGCACGCAAGCGGAACTAAACTGGCCTAAAACTTAGAACAACTGGACTAAGCATAACACAAACACAAACATAAAATCCCTAACTTCAATGGTAACAGAGAAAGATAAAAACAAATAGAAGAGAACCACCAAAAATTTTGTAACGGCCAAATCTAATTTTTCGTTATTTGACACGTGGTTGCAGACGTGGACGCCAGCTTAGACGCGTAGACCCCACCGTTAGGTCAAAACACGCTGATATAGGTATGCAGTCCATTTTGCTAGTTATTGTTGATTGTTTTGCGGTGTATGTATTTAATTTTGTTTAAGTACGTTGCAATGTGTGTATGGATTTTTTATATACCGTGCGAGGTAGTGTAACGGGTATTCGCCTCGAGTAGCGTGTTGACGTGGGAACTGGGGAGGCAAATGGTTAGTACACTAGGCCGAGGGGTTAATATACACACAATAAGTTATAAAATACATTAAATAATTAATATAAAATGTCGTATATACGTGAGGAACGCAAGTTTACTCGTTGGACAGGCAAAATGGTTCGGGACCGGGTGTTGGAACGCCCGAGGATTGGATAGGTTGTCAAGAGAAGGATGAGAATATGAGCACAAAGTTTCCTATTAAGTCACCTATAGAAGACCAATTAACCACATCTTGACCAGCAAAATGTGCATTGGGATTGGACCTACACACAAAATGACATTTCTCATATAAATATCTTTAAAAACACAATCTCACCACATTTTTCTCTCCTCATCAACACTTGGACGAAAATTAAAGAAAGAAGCTAGGGTTTGGTGGATTTTGGAGCTCATTGGAGGTGTTTGATCAAGTGAAAATCAAATACAAGGTTAGATCTTCGATCTCATCTCTTTCTCCACATCTCGAACCTCATTTCTCGGGGTTTTGACGAGGTTTCCGGGGGTGTGAATTGAGTACACCAGCTATGTGGTGTTGCTATGGTGTCAAGTGATGAACTTGAAGCAACAAGGTGATGTGTTTTGGGTGTGTTTGTATTGTTGTTATAGTTTTCAAACGGAATTTATGGTTTTGTCGAGAAAACCCGAGGTTTACGTTTCGGACGGTTTTCGTCGAGAGGTTTTGATAAATGACGGTATTTTAGATGTTTTATGGGCGGTTTGGACGAGCGTAAACCACGGTGACGAGATGAGGGGGTCCGAGAAATCTATAAAATTTTCCCTAGCTCGGACACTGCCAATTACGCCCGTAGGCATTTAGAGGCACGACGCCACCCGCGGCATCCGAGGCAAAACATCAACCCACGTTTTATATATGGTGTGTGGGGGTTTAGGCGTGACGACATCCTAGACGTTGTGAGGCACGCCATGGAGACTTTGTACACGACAGCGCCTCTAGCGGCGTCCAGAACAATGTCAGACAATAAAATTTAAATAAATTTGAGAAAATTTGAGAGTATATCTAGGGGTTTATACAACCTATTTAAATGGTTTAATGGGTATTTGTATCGAGGATTTGGCATTGAATAATGATTTTCGAGGTTTAGAAAATTGATTTGATTTATCGAGGATTCAGCTTTTAGGTTGAATTGATGGGTAGTTGACACACGTTTTAGGCATGTATTGGCATTGCGTTAGTGGAGCGCGATTTGAGGTGTGTAGTAACCCAACTGAAATTCATTTTGAGTATTTATTGCTTGCTTGGATTATTTGAATTCTTGTCCAGTTGTTTCATTTATACTTGTTTCATTTATTCTAATTCCAGTATTTATTTACGGACGATTAAGTTTACTCTTGCCGGATTTTATTCTAATATGTTAGCATTGCGGCACACTAGGCCTTAACATGTGTTATAGGGTATGTTGGTGGATTGTTGACCAGATTGCTGATTTTTCCTATACTCATGTCGGTGCGCCATGGTCTACGTCGGCTACTGAGCGAACAATAGGGATTTTAGTCAGTTTGAGTTTACTCCCTTGGCGTGCTTGGGTGATAGTCCGAAGTATGGTGCTAATCTGACCTAGATCGTGCACACACTTTGATTATTCATTGCTATTAGATATACATGCGAGGTCCTTCCCAGGTGCCAGATTCTTTTTTTTCCGCATGTATATTTAATAGTTATTTGATTCATGCATTTATTTATATTATTTATTCGATGAATTTCCTTGAGATTACTCACTTTGGACTCGTCATCTATTTTGTTATGATGATTGAGTGCAGACCCGGTACATGCAGAGGGAATGGCAAGCTTGAGGATTTCTTGTGATTGATCAGCTACTTCCAACTCGTATGTTTGTTTACTTTATTTGATTTCTATTGGGTTTTGGGACTTGAGCGACATTTGAACATTTATATGACCTATTTAGGTCCTTTTGATGTTATGATTGTTCATGACTGATATATATATATATATATATGATAATTATT
Source organism: Stephania japonica (assembly GCA_039657345.1). Lineage (NCBI taxonomy): Eukaryota > Viridiplantae > Streptophyta > Magnoliopsida > Ranunculales > Menispermaceae > Stephania > Stephania japonica. Next base: position 67,070,520 of record CM077557.1, on the reverse strand, counting down.
TTGATGGGTTTTCCACACTGGGACAAATGTTCATCTAATTTATTTATTTATTTAAGTCTTTCATTGATCATTTAATGTTAAACATATGAAAATGAGTCATTACGCTAACATGTATAATCGATTTGGGAAAAGTTAGTGGTAACGTGATTGATAGATGATTTAGTGTGCGTAGGACATAGCTAGGCCGGTTTAGGTAGGGTTGTGGGTCCACAACGCATGACGTGGGCCTCAAATTTTAGGGCCGCTATAAACCTCTTCTTCAAGATCTTGCTCCATCGCACTTTTTGTAGCGTCCCTTTAACATCTCTTCCAAAATCATCCCTATTAGAAATGAGTGCAAAATGGAGCCGAGAAACAAAACAAACGTTGGGAGATAGTGTCATGGAGTCTTTTTTGGGAATCGACGAATCAGGACCAGAGGAACCCCTGAACAACTTGATCTCCAAGATTTCCCTTTTTTGTGTTTTCCGTGCGTAAATCAATTTCTTCTACTCAAATACCCCTTTTCGTCATTACAAGGATGAAAAGAAGAGAAGAACAAATAAGAAATGAATAGAAAGAGAAAGAAGAAAAGAAATGAAAGAATGAGACTAGCACAGACTTACAAAGCAAAAACAATTAAAAGAAGTGAGGATCGACCAACAACAGTGGACGTTAGCCGAACAAGGAGGGGCGAAGAAGAAAGCCTTTGTCTAGGGTTTTTACAAGGAGGCAATTTTACTTGGGGAAGAAGTTATAATATTGCTAGACTTTTAATTGATACTTAGTTTGCATTTATCGTAAATCTTGAAAAAATAATCTAGGTTCACTTTATATCTTGATATATAGATATAAGGCTTACTAAATTAAGATTTATGTGTTTATTGTGATCCAACTAGGCACTATAATTAATTAAGCTGATAAGTTAGTGGCAATATAAAGTGAACCAAAATGCCCTCGCGCTAAGGGCACCCTGCAATCCTCTCAGGGCACCCCAACAATTTATCAAGGCACCCCGATACTTTTACCAAAATGTCATTTCGTTTGAAGTGTGAGCACCCCACCACCAAATCGAATGAAATCTTCTTTTCTCCCTTCCATCACAACATCAAGGCCTCAATATACCAAATCCCCATTTTCTTACTTGTTTAAGGTAGATTTGTTGTTTTTATAGTCGAACAATGTGTTTAACTTCAATCTCGTACTGTTCGGTCACACAGGTCCGTGATCTGTCTTTTGGTCTCGGACGTCCATTATCGATACCATTGTGTAAATGTTGGTTAATATCAACCGACACCTAAGCGAAAATTACCCTTAGACCACGTAGTTTTATATCACCGAGATTACTGGATTTAGTCTCGGTGACCTGTTACCGAGACATTAAGCTATGTCTCGTTTGCTTCCAACTGAAGTGTAATAAAAAACTACGTTTGGGATTAAACTCGGTTGGTAATAACCGACACCCTTTGTTAGTTATCGGTTATAGGGTACCGAGACACTTCAACATGTCTCGATCCCGTGTGACTGTAAAATTCGCTTCTGTGGTTCACCTTCGAAAATGAAAAAAAACCCCCACAAAAATCATAAAAACTAACTTGTCTTGTGCTACGCCCGCCTCCCACTCATTTTCTTCAACCATTAGACTCTAAAAATACTTAAAACTCGTCGAATCTCCGGGCGACGATGGATCAACATACACAATTGACAAGGGCTAGTGCGCATTCTTTGATCGACAAACGTAATGTCCGACCCGCGACGGATCGACTTGACTTCGTAAAAAATCGAGTTTTCAAAAATGGGGTGCCCTGAGAGGACATTTGAATGGGCATGTGAATTGTTGGGTTGGATTAGGACATTTTTGTCAATTGGTTATAAAACCAGTTTTAATTAAAAATGGCAGGGTGCCCTGAGAGGATTGTGGGGTGCCCTTAGCGCGACTCTAATTTTATCTCATCACATTTTTCTCTTATAGAGCGGCGCATAGGCTTTTCTTCTCCGCTTCAACTCCGGTCCTATTTATGTTATTTGTTGGGGCTTCCGGCGACGCCAAGGCTCGCTATGGTAGCTGCCACAGGGCCAATGAAAGAGGGGTTTTTCACTAGAAAATTTTTCTCTCAATTGAACCTGCGGTGCTTATGGGCCACCTTAGTTCAGCACGCCAATACTCGAATTAAAGGGACAGAAAGCAATAGGCAACAAGGAAACGTTTACTAGCTCTCAATTGGAATTACAACTGTGGACCTCTATGTTTCCCCAAGCTTAAAACTCTTGGCTTTATAGACTAGCCATCAGGTAGTTACATAACCAACTAGGACACATGTCCAGTGTTCATCAAACCATAGACCTGGTAAATCGCCACTCTCTTAGTAGTCAAGGCAGTTGCCGAACTGCCTTGTTCCCTTGCTGCCACCTGGTTCCGTAACCGCCTCCATTACTGGGTCAGTTAGCACATGCTCCATGTATTCGGGACAAGCCTGGACGTCTTGGTCATGGCCCGACCATGACCAAGGTAGTTCCCCAACTACCTCGACTTGGTCTTCCACGTTTCAAGGGACGTGGTTCATGCTTCTCTAAGGGACAGGGACTGCGTCTCGTGGTGCCTAGCCGTGTCTAGGCACGTAGGGTGCTAAGTCGGGGCTCGGGGTCGAGTTCCACCGACTCGGGGTGGCCGGACCATGGTCCGTGGGTCTTCGCCTTGGCATGGTGCCCAAAGCGTGCTCGAGGGCCTTCCTTGTCTTGTTGCCCATGCCACCCCAGGAGAGAGCCCACCTCCTTATAGTAGATGTTAAGCCGTTTCCCCAGCTCCAATAGGAAACATCCCAAAATGAGACGAAGCGTACTTTGACCAGGGTCAATGCCCGATTCAAGGAAAGTCAACTGTTGTGCCAAGGCCTTGCCTTGGCCTTGGCCTTGCAACTGGCCTTGCCTTGTCTTGCCTTGGCTGGCCGGCCTTGCCTTGCCTTGCCTTGGCCTTGCCTCTTGTGCCTTGGCCTTGTCGTGCCTTGCCTTGCCTTGCCTTGCCTGGCCTTGCCCAAGCCTTGCCTTGCCCAGCCTTGCCTTGCTTTAGCCCAGCCTAGCTTCGCCTCGCCTTGCCTTGCCTTGGCCCGGCTTGCCTTGGCCTGGCCTTGCCTTGCCTTGGCCTCGCGCCTCGCTTGGCTCGCTTGCCTTGGCCTGGCCTAGCCTTGCCTTGGCCTGGCCTAGCCTTGTCAAGCCTTGCCCGTGCCAAGCCAAGCCTTGCCCTTGCCAAGGCTTGTCCACTTAGGCACGAGCCATGTACTAAACCCCAATCCGACTTTGGAGTTTACCGAAACCTCCCGAGTCCACCGAGACTCGATCATCTGCTGAGTTATCATGTTGCCCAGCCCAGCATGCTCATATCCAGCTTATTGGGGTGGTAACAAACCTCCCCCGGCCGAAATGTTCGATGCCCTCATTGAACTGCTCGGTTCTTGCCTCTTCTGGTAGTCTGAAATCTCCTTCTCAAACTGCCATAGGGTAGTATCCCGCTCCCAAGTAGGTTCTTCCACATCAACCCACTTGATTAGGTAGAAAATCCGCCTATTTTTCTTACTTTGCCCACGCACCTCGTGGTTTAGAATCTGCTCGATCTCCCCTGCAAATTCCTTCCGTATCAAGGGTGGAGCACGTCTGCCTTCACTCCGCCCTGGATCCTCCTAATCTGAATGGAAAGGCTTGAGATACTTACATGAAATGTAGGGTGTATCTTCAACCTTTCTGGTAGCTTTAGGCGATAAGCTACCCTCCCCACTCGATTGACCACCTCAAATGGTCCTTCGTATCGTGGCACCAGGCCCTTGTGTGTCTCCTTCTTGTTGAATTTCTTCAATATCTGAGGAGTAAGCTTCAACAAGACCAGATCTCCTTCTTGGAACTCTAAGGGTCTTCTGTGCTGGTCAGCATACTTCTTCATTCTCCTGACAGCTTTGGCCAAACTGTCATGAGCTGCTTCCCTCAGCTCCTGCTTGTTCCGTGCAAACCGATATGCCGCCGGGCTCGACCCTATCGACTTTGACTTGACTACTTTATGTGGAGTAGCCGGTTGTTGTCCTGTCGCCACCTCGAATGGACTCATCTCCGTGGCTGAGCTTTTGTGCAAATTGTAACAAAATTGGGCTGTATCAAGTAAATCTACCCAATTCGTCTGACTGGCATTCGCATAATGCCTGAGATAATCCTCCAGAAAAGCATTGATTCTCTCCGTCTGCCCGTCTGTTTGAGGATGGTTTGCTGTGAAAAATTTCAATTCTGATCCCATCAGATTGAATAAGGCAACCCAAAATCGTCCAGTGAACCGAGCGTCTCGATCACTGATGATGTCCTCTGGGATGCGCCAATACTTCGCCACATGTTTTAAGAACAGCTCTGTCGTCATGTCTGCATCACAATTCTTCGAAGCAGCTATGAATGTAGCATACTTCGAGAATCGATCGACCACCACCAGTACGCTGGTCATTCCCTGCACATTAGGAAGACCAGTGATGAAATCCATGGAGATGCTCTGGAAGGGTCTCTCTGGTATGGGTAGAGGCTCCAGCAACCCTGGTGCCTTCCTCCTCTCCGTCTTGTCCTTTTGGCATACAAGACAAGTCCGCACGTACTGATCCACGTCCTCCTCCATCTTCGGCCAAAAGTAAGAATGTGATAAGAGGGCATAAGTGCGCTCCATGCCCGGATGCCCAGCCCACCGAGCATCATGTGTCTCCTTCAAGAGTAGCCGCCTTAATCCACCTGTACTAGGGACATAAGGACGTTCTCCTTTGGCATAGAGGACCCCGTCATCACACTAGAACCTCTGAGTGACTCCCTCCGCTACTAGCTTTAGCAACTTCTTACAAGTAGGATCTTTGTCGGTCTCCTCCTTGATTCGAGGCAGGAATTCACCTTCCAGCCTCACTACTGTTGTCACCATTTCGGCCACCACCTTGCGACTGAATGCATCCGGAATTGAATTGAGCCTACCAGGCTTGTGTTCGAATTGTAAATCAAACTCTGCAAGGAAATCCAACCATCTCGCCTGCTTTTGGTTGAGCTTTTTCTGGCTCATGAAGTAGGTAATTGCTGCATTGTCTGTCCGCACCACAAAACTGGTTCCCAGCAAGTAATGCCTCCAAAGATGGAGAGCATGAATCACAGCTAGCATTTCTTTCTCGTGAGTCGGGTACCTCTACTCCGCATCCTTCAGTTTCCTACTTTCGAAGGCAATAGGGTGTCCCTCCTGGACAAGCACCGCCCCCAATGCCCTATCTGAAGCGTCTGTATGCACCTCGAATGGTAGTTCGAAGTTTGGTAGTCCCAAGCACTGGTTCAGAGGCAATGACCTGCCTCAACTCCGCCATAGCTTGGTTGCATCGATCCGTCCATGCCCAAGCTCGATCTTTCTTTAACAAGTCTGTCAGTGACGCCACCTTCCGTAAGTAGCCCTCCACGAACCGCCGATAGTAATTCGCCAACCCCAAGAACGATCGCAACTCCGAGACCTTCGTGGGGTTTGGCCATTCCATGATAGCCCGCACCTTCTCTAGATCCATTTGCAATTTACCCTGGCCTACAACATGACCAAGGAAAGAAATTGTTTGTGCAGCAAACTCACATTTCTCCCTCTTTACATACAAATGGTTAGCCCTCAAGGTAGTCAGAACCATCCGTAAGTGATCCACATGATCATGGAGGTTCTGACTGTAAATCACTATGTCGTCAAGGTAAACAACGACGAATCTATCAATGAATTCCCTCAATACATCATTCATTAAATTACAGAATGTAGCAGGGGCATTTGTCAAGCCAAATGGCATGACTAAGTACTCAAACGAACCATACCTAGTCACCATGGCCGTCTTTGGAATGTCACCAGCTGCAATCCGAACTTGATAGTACCCCGACCTCAGGTCCAGCTTTGTAAAGTAGGCCGCACCAGATAATCGATCAAACAAGTCTGCCACAAGTGGGATAGGGTACTTGTTCTTCACTGTTAACTTGTTTAGCGCCCTGTAGTCCAAGCACATTCGAAGAGAACCATCGTGCTTGCACTGGAACAGGACTGGTGCTCCGTAAGTGGCCTTGGATGGCTGAATGAATCCAGCATCCAAAAACTCTTGCAACTACTTCTTTAGCTCCTCCAACTCCTTTGGAGCCATTCTGTACGGGGCTTGTACTGGGGTTTTTGAGCCAGGGATCAGCTCAATCTCATGGTCAATTTCCCTTTTTGTGGGTAATTGCTTTGGCAACTCTGCCGGCATCACGTCTCCGAAGTCCTCTAGCACTTCAACGACTACATCAGGGACCTTCGATGTCCTTCTTGCCTTGGTCTCCACCAAGGCTGCTAGGAATGTGGGTTTTCCCTTCCTCAGTCCATTTTTCACCTGAATGGCTGAAAGATGGGATAGCTTCGTCTTCTCCTTTCCTACAATTGTGTTAGTCGCAGGGACAAAACAAGGGTGGGACTTGTTCATCACGAACAATCCTTTCAAGAACGGCATCAATGCAATGCTCCCCAAGTGCAAAAAGTCATTCCCTAGGATGACATCGAAATCATCCAAGGGAACAACCATTAGGTTGATCTTTCCCTCCCAATATCCAACCTTCAAATTCACATTAGTGGCCATACCTTGAATTCGCTTAGCCTCCGAATTCATTGCTTTCATTCGACTGGAGTTCTCAACGAGATCCAGTCCCAATTTTCCCACCATATGGTCTGGCACGAATGAGTGAGTAGCTCCCGAATCCACCGTCGCCAAGACTCGTCTCTAGTTCACCTCAGCATCCACGTACATTAGCCCTCCTAAGGGCTCGTCTTGGCTTGTTGAATTGCATTCAGCAGCTGTAATGGGTTCATTCGGGGCTGGCCATCATCCTCCGCGATCAAGGTTGAAAGTTTCTCCTTCTTTGGGCAGTCTCGTGCCCTGTGAGGGCCATTACAAATAAAACAGCCCTTACCTGCGGAGCTTGATGAGGGCTTTGGGTCTGTTTTGGGTGCTGGTTTCGAGTTCGCCGGCTTAGGAGGAAAAGGCTTCTTTTCACCCTTCTTCTGGTGGTTCTTGAACGGCTTCTTCTCCTTGTTCTTCCATTCACTCGGGGAGGAACTAGTCTTGAAGTCCACAAGACTATCAGCAGCCGCAATTGCACCAGGCAAGTCCTTCACTCCTTGCCTCCTTAGCTCAGCTTGAGCCCAAGACTGCAATCCCGTGGTGAAATTGAAAAGTTTATCCTCCTTCGACATGTTTTTGATGTCCAGTAGGAGGGAAGAAAACTCCTTCACATGGTCACGCACCGATCCCGTCTGTTTGAGCTTGCGCAAGGCCTCCTGCGCTTGCCAAGCCGCATTGGTAGGAAGGAATTGATCCTTCAATTCCCTCTTGAGCACCTCCCAATTTACAATTTTTGGTATCCCCGCAGCCGCATCATCATCCACTCTGGTTCTCCACCAAAGCTTCGCATCACCCTCAAGGTACATAGGGGTCAGGATGACCTTACGATTCTCCTCCGTGCCAACATGTAGCAAAGAAATCTTGCTCCATGTCCCAAATGAAATTCTCAAGCTCCTTGGCACTCCGCTTGCTGAGAGAATTTCTTTGGTTCCGCACCTTTGTTCGGGGCTTTGCCACAACAACACCCTCCGAGGTTCCGCCCACGCTCGCTCAGTAAGCTCACCTCCACAGCCATTATCGAGGCTAGCTGTTTCGGTAGTAAGTTCCCCCACCGACCGCACATCGGCTACAAGCTCCTCAAATATTGATTCCCACATGGCAATCATGGCCTCTTGTGACTCTCCCCTAGTCACCAAGGAAGCCACCAACATTTCCAAGGCTTCAATACGTCAGGACGTAGTTGAAGACTCCGCCAATTCCGGCCGGAGTGGCCATCGTTGCTATCACATGCTCTAGGTGAGACACCCTCTCACCTAGATCGCTGTCGCTTTCGGGTCGCCATTGTCTCCAAACGTGGCTCTGATACCAATTGTCACAGGGTCAATGAAAGAGGGGTTTTTCACTAGAAAATTTTTCTATCAATTGAACCTGCGGTGCCTAAGGGCCACCTTAGTTCAGCACGCCAATACTCGAATTAAAGGGACAGCAAGTAATAGGCAACAATGAAACGTTTACTAGCTCTCAATTGGAATTACAACTGTGGACCTCTATGCTTCCCCAAGCTTAGAGCCCTTGGCTTTATAGACTAGCCATCAGGTAGTTACATAACCAATTAGGACACATGTCTAGTGTTCATCAAACCATAGACCTGGTAAATCGCCACTCTCTTAGTGGTCAAGGCAGTTGCCAAACTGCCTTGTTCCCTTGCTGCCACCTGGTTCCGTAACCGCCTCCATTACTGGGTCAATTAGCACATGCTCCATGTATTCGGGACAAGCCTGGACGTGGCTTGGTCATGGCCCGACCATGACCAAGGTAGTTCCCCAACTACCTCGACTTGGTCTTCCACGTTTCAAGGGACGTGGTTCATGTTTCTCTGAGGGACAGGGACTGCGTCTCGTGGTGCCTAGCCGTGTCCAGGTACGTAGGGTGCTAAGTAGGGGCTCGGGGTCGAGTCCTACCAACTCGGGGTGGCCGGACCATGGTCCGTGGGTCTTCGCCTTGGCATGGTGCCCAAGGCGTGCTCGAGGGCCTTCCTTGTCACTGTTGCCCATGCCACCCCTAGGAGAGAGCCCACCTCCCCTTATAGTAGATGTTAAGCTGTTTCCCCAGCTCCAATAGGAAACATCCCAAAATGAGACGAAGCGTACTTTGACCAGGGTCAATGCCCGAGTCAAGGAAAGTCAACTATTGTGCCAAGGCCTTGCCTTGGCCTTAGCCTGGCCTTGCCTTGTCTTGCCTTGGCTTGGCCTGGCCTTGCCTTGCCTTGCCTTGGCCTTGCCTTGCTATGCCTTGTCGTGCCTTGCCTTGCCTTGCCTTGGCCTGGCCTTGCCCAAGCCTTGCCAAGCCTTGCCTTGCCCAGCCTTGCCTTGTTTTGGCCTAGCCTCACCTCGCCTCTCCTTGCCTTGGCCTGGCTTTCCTTGGCCTGTCCTTGCCTTGCCTTGGCCTTGGCCTCGCTTTGGCCTGCCTTGCCTTGGCCTGGCCTAGCCTTGTCAAGCCTTGCCCGTGCCAAGCCAAGCCTTGCCCTTGCCAAGGCTTGTCCACTTAGGCACGAGCCATGTACTAAACCCCAATCCGACTTTAGAGTTCACTGAAACCTCCCGAGTCCACCGAGACTCGATCATCTCGTCGATAGCCATGAGTGTCGTGGTGGCCCCTGAGGTCCTTGACCTCCATTTCTCTTTTGTGTTTCCCCTTCCTCTCTCCTTGTTTCTCTTTTTCCCTCTTTCTTTTCTACCATCCTTTCTTTTGTTTGTGATTCTTGGTGATAAGATGAAGGGGAAGGCGGGTTTAAGCAAGCTAGATCTGAAAAGACCGTAGAGGATGTTTTTGGGAATAGCTTTGGCGTTGTTGCTACATCGGCAAACTAGCGGTTTCTCTAACGAGGTTCTTCGACGTGTGACTCTAATCAGTGGTCGCGACCATGGGCAGATGTAGACACCAGCGAGGACGGTCGGGGGTCCCACAGCGAGACTGGAACGCACTCGAACTAGGTATACAGTCTGTTTTGTATGCTGTTGTGGTAAATTGTGATGAAAATGTATAAATTAGTTAATTTCATTACAATATGTATGTTAAGGTAGTTTGTTGACGAGTGAGGAATTTCTCGGGGTGCGTGCAGACACGGGACACGAGGCACGGGGTGCCGGGTAGTTGGGGGAACTAATGTGAGCTTATTTGTGAATTTTGGTAATTTATTGAATAGAATAGATAATTATTATGTGATAAATTAATTGGAAATCAATTGATCCTATAGTTAAGGAGAATAAATGACAACAATTGGATGATTCTCGAGATGCACAAGAGGGTGTTAAGTGTCAAGATAAGGTGTTTGGAGTTGGAGTGACACAGGGTGATCAAGAACCCTTGGATTGTTCTCGAGATTTGTGTATACACTTGATTAAACTAAGTATATATATATGTGTGTGTTTGACCAATCAAAAGGGAGAAAGTGAGAGTGAGGTTTTGAGAGAGATTGAAAGAGAGATCGGTGGGAAGAAGAAGAGGAGGAAGAACAACAACACTTAAAGTGTGGAGAGGTTGATTTGTGACTTCCTACAACAAGAACCAAAGGTATGGACACAATAAACTTGAATTTTTGTGAGATTTTTGGTAAGGGTTTGAATTTGTGAAATTCGAATTTATTGAGGGATTACACACTTGGTTTTGTTGAGAGTTAAGTGTGTATGAGAATGACATGAAATGGTTGTGTTTTTGAGTAAATTTGGGAGAAATTTGATGATTTTCCAAAATGGGTTTTGAAATGTGATTTCCATGATTTGTGGATTTTGGGGTTTGATTATGGTAATTAGTGTTTAAATGGTGTAATTAAGGTCATTGATGTTTTATGGAAACATGGAAATTGAATTTATGGGTTTGGAGTTCAACTTTGTAATTTGAAAATTTTCTGGACACCGAGCAATTAGCGCGCTAATGGGAGAAATTAGCGCGCTAATCACGCCGAGTAATGAAGATGATGAACAAGTGATTGAGATTAATTAGCGCGCTAATTTATCTCATTAGCGCGCTAATTGTTCTCTGGACCCCAAAAATTGGAAAATGACAAAATGAGTCAAACCAACATTATGAACCCATTAATTGATCATTAATACTCATAAATGAATTCAGAGTCTCGAAATAGTAATTTGAGTCGGGGTTAGTAAATCGAAATCGAGCAGGGAGTGATACCGGGATTTGGAGGTATTGGAATGGGGGGTTGATTTGTGGAGCGAGGAGTGCGGTTTGAGGTGTGTAGTATCCCAATTGAACATCACTTTAAGTATTTACTGCTTGAATTATTTGAATTCTGTTCCATTTATTCTCTACTTCGTTTCATTATTGCTTTACGGTGGTTGAGTACTCTCACCTGGTGACTTTACGGTGGTTGAGTACTCTCACCTGGTGACTTTACGGTAGTTGAGGGTACTCTACACTGGTGTCTTTACGGTGTTGAGATCACTCCCCACCTGGTGCTTATTCGTTACGGCCATAGGGTCCACTAAGTCATAGCACTTGTCTGCAGGCATACACCGGTGAATAGGCTACCGGGTATGGTAGGCTTGTGTGGGTGCGCGTGGGTCTACGCCGCCACCTAGAGGTCCGGGGACAACTGTTGGTGTGTTTGAGGGTTGTGCCCAAGGAGAGGCTCGAAGTATGACTTAGTCGATTTTTTGTGCACGTACTTTGCTTCGTTACTATATTTATACATGCGATGATCCTTTCACGGTTATACGTATTTCTTTTGTTCGCATGTTTATTTATGGTATTTAAATTCCAAGTACTTTTACTTCCGTAATTACTTAATGAATTTCCTTGGGATTACTCACTCTGGACTCGTCATCTGTCTTTTTATGATGGCTCGAGTGCGGATCCGGGTACGAGTCGAGGAAGGGCAAGCTTGAGGACTACATTGATTGATAGCACAGCCCTACTCGTACGTATGTTTATATTTACTTGTTTTATGTTGGGTTTTGGGATTGGAGAGATAGGTTGTATACTTTTGATATTTTGTGGATCTCAAAGGACATGTATATGATGTATATTTGGTATGGTTTCCACTTAGGCATTTTGATCATGGAATTCGGGATAAATCTTTATGTTGTTCATTTAATTTTCCATTGCGTAATTTATGGTTGAATGATAATGAGGAAATAAAAGTTAACTCATAACATCAAGGTTAACTGATAATTAATTGATAATGGATAATTGGGCGTGGAACACAGCTGGCGGTGACGTGGTCAGTTGTGGGTCCGCGTGGCCTCGCGTGGCGGACCAATGTGGAAATTGGGGCCGCCACATTTTGGTATCAGAGCTTAGGCTCGGTTTGGAGATTTAATAAGAGTATAAACTTGATGAATAAATCTTAGATGTGGAAACCACAAGTGAATGATATGAAGCTTAGTTGGGAAGTGATGTGAGGTGGGTAGATTCAGGAAATTATACATATACGTATGTTTTGATTGTGTATTACATATTATACACGTATGTACTGAGTCTGATCCATTGCACGTTGGTTGTGCAGTTTAGATGGACGGACAGGCTCCTACTACTCTGCCCACTACTCAGCCAGAGGTTGGAGAGACTAGTGATCATACCACTAGTGACGTGGCTGATTTGCGAGCTATGATTCGAGGTCGATCGAGCGAACGATTGATTCAAGAAGAAAGAAGAAACTATTGCAAAGAGCTCGAATCATGGTCGGCGATGGAGTACATACGGAGCTCGAGGACGCCAGCAGTAGCACCGATCCGCCGAAGCTATTTGAGCGCACTGCTACCACTCAGACCGCATTAGCACCAGCTGTTACTACACAGGCGGCTGGGTCAGAGACATTGATAGAGAGAGTTGAGCCTGTTGTTGTGCCAGCCGAGACTACTGTGGTGACACCCACCACTACAGAGCAGCAGGTAGGGACTTCGACTGCTAGGAGTAGGATGTCAGAAGCAGCGAAGATGGTGAAGGATTTTATGAGATTTAATCCTACGTACTTCACGGGAGTCAGCGATCCTGAGGTTGCAGGACGTTGGCTGATGACTCATCGACGACTACATCAGTTGTTGGAGGTACCTGAGGTAGATCAGGCGCGTATTTCAGGCTATTGTTTGAGAGGTCAGGCTGCAGTTTGGTGGACCACTTACACTGACATACATTCTACACCATCGACGTGGGCAGAGTTTCGACAGTTATTTCTCGATGAGTACATTCCCACATTTGAGGTGCGATTACGATCGAGGAAGCTGGGATTCTTGGGGCTGCGACAGGTAGCATGTCCGTGTCACGATACATGGATCGATTCGAGATATCTCATGATGTATGCCATGGATGTGGCTAACACGGAGAGATTACAGATTTACTACTTCATCGAGGCCTAGATGAGAGGATTGGTGGGGTGATAGTTGCGGCCGGTGCGGAGACGCTACGAGTGTTTTGACGAGCATTGGCTCGCGAGACGTATTTACGACACCGGGGTGAGCTTGGAGAGGTGCGGACGAGTTCTCGGTCGGATCGAGATCGAAGAGACGAGAGAAGCGATCGATAGACAGAGACATGATCGGGGTCGACGGAGAGATTGGCATGATCGGGGTCGACGAGATAGGCGTCCCGAGCACGAGAGGGATGAGAGGCGAGGTGGTATACGTTCGCACCAATATCTTTTGAGCGGCCACGACGGCGTGTTCGGGATGGAGGAGGTCGTGGTAGGGGACGAGAGAGGTCGGGCGTGACGGGGCTCAGGTACATATAGTATCACAGTCGGATTGGCAGGATACACGACGATGTTACAGATGTCATCAGGTCGGACATATACAGAGTAATTGTCCGATGTCAGCTTCATCATCACGACCGCAGATTGAGGCAGCTAGGGAGAGAGTTCATGCTGCTGCTACCGCACCTACTGTCGTACAGCCAGATCGTGATGCGACTCGTCAGCTTGTCGAGGGTATGTTATCTATATGCGATGTTTCCATGCATGTATTATTTGATTCCGGTAGTACTTTGTCGTTTATATCGGGACGTAGGGTCGGACAGTTAGGATTACAGGTTGAGACCTTAGACCCACATCTTGTCCTCGACAGTGCTTTGGGGATAAGATTTACCCTAACCGTATATGCCGGAATTGTGTAGTAGAGATTGAGGGACACCAGTTACCTGTCAACTTTCGTGTCCTAGAGTATTTAGAGTTTGATGCTTTCTTGGGTATGGATTGGCTAGCGACATATCGCGCACACATTGATTGCTTTGGGAAGATGATAGTATTTGATATTGAGGGTATTCCGTATTTACTTTTGTTGGGACGGCGTCGGACTTACCGATTACCGAGGTTGATTAGCTACGATTCGGGAGATGGAGGCGTTTAGGACGGTAGTTGAGCCGGACACGAGACCAGAGATTAGATTAGAGGATGTCCCAAGTAGTGTGTGAGTTTCCGAGGTGTTCCCAAACGATTTGCCAGGTTTACCACCTCCTAGGCGATTGAGTTCATTATTGAGTTGGTTCCGGGGACACACGGCCGATATATAGCCGACCGTACTGGATGTCGGCGTCGGAGCGAGGGAGAGTTGAGATCCCAATTAGAGGAGTTGTTGCGAAGGGTTTTATTCATCCCAAGTATGTCTCCTTGGGGCGCACCAGTACTATTTGTTAAGAAGAAGGATGGTTCTTTGAGGTTGTGCATAGACTACAGGAAGCTGAATCAAGTGACGATTCGAAATTGTTATCCACTTCCTAGGATTGATGATCTATTCGATCAGTTGGCGGGTGCTAAGTTTTTCTCGAAGATTGATTTACGATCTCGCTATCATCAGTTGAGGATTCGGGAGAGTGATATCGAGAAGACGGCGTTTAGCACGCGTTATGGATTGTTTGAGTTCACAGTCATGCCATTTGGGGTGACTAATGCGCCGGCTATCTTTATGGATTTGATGCACCGAGTATTACGATCATTTTTGGATCGTTATGTGATTGTGTTCATCGATGATATCTTGATATACAGTAAGACTCGTGAGGAGCACGAGAGACACCTCAGAGATGTTTTGATGACGTTAAGGGAGCATAGATTGTACGCTAAGTTCAGCAAGTGTGCTTTTTGGTTGAGAGAGGTGAAATTCCTCGGACATGTCATTGGTAGTCAAGGAATATCTGTTGATGGAGACAAGATTCGAGCGATCATCGATTGGAGGACACGAGACAGTTGCGGAGACATTCGTAGTTTCTTGGGGCTTGCGGGCTATTACCGGCGATTTGTGCAGGACTTTTCGTTGATTGCAGCGCCGATGACGAGGTTGACCAAGAAGAATGTTAAGTTTGAATGGTCCGAAGGCACGTGAGGCGCATTTTTAGAGTTGAAGAGGAAGTTGACTTCGCGCCGGTGTTGGCTTTACGAGGCGGGGAGAGGCTTCTCGGTCTACACCGATGCTTCAGAACCGGGTTGGGATGCGTGTTGATGCGGGAAGGACACCCGGTTGCTTATTTATCGAGGCGATTGAGACCCCACGAGGAGAATTATCCGGTACATGATTTAGAGCTAGCCGCAGTTGTGTTTGCGCTCAAGGCTTGGCGACATTATCTTTATGGGGAGCGATTTATGTTATACACAGATCATCAGAGTTTGAGGTATCTTTTCACTCAGAAGGATCTGAATATGCGGCAAAGACGGTGGCTTGAGTTGTTGAAAGACTACGATTTCGCGATTGAGTACCATCCTGGGAAGGCGAATGTAGTTGCTGATGCGTTGAGTCGGAGTGGCGTAGAGAGTCAGACTGTGCTGCGGCAGATGACACATGAGCATGGATTGCTGGAGGCCGCGACGGTGTTGTGTTTGTCAGATGCTTTTGCTGATGTTCATATCTGTTGCCAGATGCGTGTTCCTGTGGTGTCGTTAGAGAGGGTCGCTGAGTGGCAAAGGGCTGACGGACATTATGCTCGCTTCTTCGGTATGTCTGGCTCAGGATCTGAGTTGCACAGATTGGTCTAGTGGTTCAGACCAGTGCTTGAGACACAGGGGTAGGTTGTGGATACCTGAGGTGCAGGAACTACGCGATAGCATTCTTGAGGATGCACACCGTTCGCGGTATACGATTCATCCCTGGCGGGACTAAAATGTATCATGACTTGCGACGTTTGTTTTGGTGGCCTGGGATGAAGGCGATGTGGGTGCTTATGTGAGAGCTTGTCATGTTTGTCGCGAGTTAAGGCCGAGCACGGGGAGACCACTGGATTGTTACTGACCACTACCCATTCCGAGTGGAAATGGGAGCATGTTACGATGGACTTTGTTAGTGGATTGCCACACGGTCTGCGAGACGTCATGATCTTTGTGTAGGTTGTGATTGATAGATTGACGAAGTCTGCACACTTCATCCCTATATCGATGAAGAATTCGTTTGCTCAGTTGAGTATCATTTTTGAGCGAGTGGTTGAACAACTGACCACATCACCGCCAGCTGTGTCCCACGCCCAATTTTCCATTATTAATCAATTTCCGGTTAACTTTGATGTTATGAGTTAACTTTATTTCCTTTAATATCATATAACCTCAAATTATGCAGAGGAAATTGATTAATAATGGAAAATTGGGCGTGGGACACAGCTGGCGGTGACGTGGTCAGTTGTGGGTCCACGTGGCCTCCCGTGGCGGACCAATGTGGAAATTGAGGCCGCCACAGTGGTACCAAGCCCTACCCCGTCCGTGTCCCCCAGCGCGGTCTTTCGCCTCCTCGACTCAAACTGGGTCCCGAGGGATAAAATTCAATTTCACGAGTCAAGTAGTACCGGTGGTGGTTCAAGCACGAAGGCACGGATCCCATCGAACTCGCAGATTAAGCGTGCTGAGCGAGAGTAGTACCGGGATGGGTGACCTCCAGGAAGTCCTCCCAGCTCGGTGGTACTAGACTCGTGAAATACGAAATCTTATCCCTCGGGACCCAGTTTGAGTCGAGTCGAGCGAAAGCCGTGTGATGGGGACACGGATGGGGTTAGCCCATCCGTGTCCCCCCGCGCGGTCTTTCGCCTCCCTCGACTCAAACTGGGTCTGAGGGATAAGATTCAGATTTCACGAGTCGAGTACCGGTGGTGGTTCGTGCACGAAGGCACGGATCCCATCGAACTCCGATTAAGCGTGCTGAAGCGAGAGTAGTACCGGGATGGGTGACCTCTGGGAAGTCCTCCCAGCTCAGTGGTACTCGACTCGTGAAATCGGAATCTTATCCCTCGGGACCCCGGAGTTTGAGTCGAGGCAGCGAAAAGACCGTGTGTGGACAGGATGGCCATCTGCAACATGAGCTCCACGGGGGCGTACCCATTTGCAGCACCGCTAGTCGCGAGCGAGGTGGTACCAAGCCCTACCCCCGTCGTGTCCGCCACACGGTCTTTCGCCTCCTCGACTCGAACACGGGTCCCGAGGGATAAGATTCAGATTTCACGAGTCGAGTACCAGCGAGGCAGTGGGATAGTGGGTTTCTACAATGGCGTCCCTTGTTAGATCTGATATGTCGCTCCGAAGTTGACGTCGTCGTCGACTTTGGATGGTTGGGTGTTTCTCCTCTATATATTTTGGTTTGTTGACCGCAAATAATTATTAGGTTTTATGTTTGTGCTTTATGTGTTTTGTTGATCAGTTTGTTAGGGTTTAGTCCCCGCTAATGTGCGGATCATGTTATCCCGTTGTCGAGGTAGTTGTCCCTGCCTTAGGCTTGGGGTTAGGTTGCACTTTAGTATGTGTGTTTTCAAAATTTGTTCTATGCTTCATTATTATTAAATCTATTTGTAATAGATGTTTGTCCAATTGGACTAGGAATGCCACAATACAAATCACTTTGATAAAAAAATAAAAAATAATAAATAATAAAAAAAAACAAAAACAAAAACAAAAACAAAAAACAAAAAACTAGGCGCTATAATTATTACCGTTTTGATCTGTTCAATGCACTTGAATAAGATTGAGATTTTTCGTTGTGAGCATGCATGTAAGGGATCATGAGTTGCTAGCTCTCTCTTCGCGAGCTTATAATAAAAATGAATAAAGAAATTTTTTCTTTATTAATTTTTTTTTAAGGTATTCCATTGTAAAGGAAAAATAATTGGGCGATTCACCCAAAATAATAATAATAATAATGATAAAGAATAATTGGGTGACATATTTTTGCTACTCTTGATACACGGGTGTTTAGTTGCTTTAAATTATACATGAGATGTGTGAGTGCACACTCAATAGGTGTCCAAAGGACTCCAACAATTGTGAATCAAATATAAGTAGCAAAAGAATGGCACTATTGCTGTAAAATACCGCTATAAACCACAATCTGTATATTCAATTACCTAAATGAAAATGCTAGGGGATATACATACTTTTGTTAAAGGCATCGTTTGGTTTATTTTTGCTTGCTATCTTACAGTGTTAATTCAAAGTTATCTCCTTATAGTTAACTCATTGGAGATAATATTTTCATGTTTGGTTCAACTTTAAACTTGCAGGAAAGTTTTAAATTTTTAAATAATAAAAAAAAATGAATTGACATAAATAACTTTCAAACAAGAGAGAGAGATATGTAATAAAATGGTAATTAATGAAGGGTAATTGTGTCTACAACTCTCGGGAGATAACTCCCCTAGGGGGAGATATCTCGCACCCACATATGTAAGTTGGGAGATAACTTGCAGGGAAGTTGGGCAACCAAACAAGATTAGTTCCTAACTCCCTGTAAGTTATCTCTCGGGAGATAACTCCATCCCTAACCAAACAAGGCCATAATGTTTGGGTACAATATTGACGAGGTCATTGGATCATTCATTGAGATAATTATTATTTCATTTTCGTCCCACGGACTCTCAAATACTCATTTAACGCGTTCTTTCGTACCGAACTTGTTCAACGGTACTAACGCACACTCACCACGTCCTTACTCATTTGGAATATTGAATTTAATGTTTGGCAGAGTATGCAGGCACAGTTTGGCACGAAGTTGAATCTCAGTACAGCTTATCATCCACAGACCAATGGACAGTCAGAGAGACTGATTCAGGTGTTGGAAGATATGTTGAGGATGTGTATTTTAGAGTATGGTGGTTCTTGGGAGGAGTATCTTCATCTGTGTGAGTTTGCTTACAATACGGTTATCGAGCCGTATTGGAATGGCACCGTTTGAGGCACTCTACTAAGCAGTCGTGCAGATCTCCATCTTCTTGGGCGAGTCGGAGGATGTGGCGGTGATTGGGCCGAGAGATTGTAGTGGATCACATGAGAGAAGGTACGACGATTAGACTTCGGTTGAAGGGTGCGAGGAGAGGCAAAAGAGGTATTATGAGTTGTGTGCGGACATTTCAATTTGTAATTAATAGACCTTATCAATGTTGTATTCAAAGGTTGTATTGTTGTACTCGAAGTATGTAACTCTAACATTTCTCTACCTAAATACTCATAAAAAAAAAAAAATGTATTTGGATAGTCCGGACTTATATGGAGTTTTTTGAAATTTTTACAAATGCCAAAAAAGTTTTACAAGTTGTTATTTCAAAGTCATTCATTGATTGATGATGACTTTCAAATAAAGAAATTTTAAAAACCCTCTTAGGAGTTCCGATTCATTAGTTCAAATAGCACTATTAAAAAAATATAAAATAATAAAATCAAAATTACTGAAATGCCCATAATCCAATGACCAGTAATCACATTTGATGCACACAAAATAAGAAATGAAAACTAGAACCTCTTAATTAGTTTTCACCAAATGTCAATTCCTTACTCCGATCAAAACAGTAGAAATTTAAGAGAACAATCAATGAAGGTCAGCACCCAGCGAGTTCAGCCCCGTTTGGCTTGTTTGTGAGAAATTGATATCTTCTCAAGCAATAAATGAAAATTAAAATACTGAAATCTCTGACACCCAAATTACTTCACTCTCTCTAAATTAACCTATTTAAAGAACCCTTTATCTAGAGTTCTACTCCAATGTCAAATTTTCACAAACTCATTTATTGCCAAATACATCTTAAATTACGCATTTAAAATAATTTGGTTACCATCTACAATCTAAGAAAAAGGTTCATACTCTCGAGCAAAATGATCATGACTTCGAATCTTGACCTCTCCCTCTTTAAAACATAGGCCTGGTTTGATTTTTATTTCCAATTGAGTTGTTGCCTTTTTAGATCATATTTATTGTCGGGACTCCAAAGAAGTCTTTTGTACTTATCAAGTGAAGAAGACTCGTTGATGTTAAGCTTCTAATATCAATAAATAAATACTGTACTATTCGTAAGGGTCTATGTAGCATAATGGTCAATTGAATTTTTAAAAAAAAAATTTAAAAATAAAAAATAAAAAATGTTGATGTTAGCATGGTAATTTTGTTTCATTATTCTACAGATTTTTTATTTCTCAAATATATTAATAATTAGAAATCTTTGATTAATTTAGTTCTTAGCTCACTTAAGCTTATCCAAAACAATGCTTCGATCAAATCCTTGTAGCCTTTACAACAGAAGACGACATGAGAGAGCTAGTTGTAAACACTAATCAATCCAAGTATCCAATCACAGAGCCAGCTCTAAGTTGGCACAGGGATCTTAACCACTCTTGACTTATAGACTAGTTTTATACATAATTTAGTACACAAGAACATATTCCATAGATTTTTTATTCTCCAAATCAAGGTAAATTATTGAGCCAATCAGTCTCATAAAGTATAATTTCCTTAATTATTATACCAACCAACAGTAGGTAGAGTTGATCCAACAAAGACTTCATTTTCAGAATTGAAAACCCTTCACTGTAGCTGAAACTAATCCACAAAACCAATCAAAAAAGAGGAAGAATTATGCAAGTTTGATGTATTGTCATTAGATCAGCATCTTAGGCTTTTGAAGTCTCGGTTACATTAGATCTAAATACAAGTTGCGCACGACGACAAAAAAACCTCAATTCCAAATTAGTTAAAGTAGTACAAATTTTTCACACTGCTTGATGACAAGCATCCAAAATCTGTTAGATCATTTACAATCAATGCATTCCACATTATCTCAAATTGTATTCTGTACTGTTGAATTTATTTTTTTGAGGAAACTATACAGTCGACTTTCTCCAAATCTAACAAGTTGCTACAAAGCAACAAATTGTTTTTTTTTTTTTTTTTTTTTTTTTTTTTTTTTTTTTTTTTTGCTATATAGACTGTATAGAATTGAAGTAAATCTGAGATAAGTTGGAAAGCATTGATTATAAATGATCTAAAGGATTTGAATGCATGCCATCAAGTGTATTAAATCGAGCAAAGTGAAAAACTTGGTCGACTCTAACAACAAATTGGAATTTATGTAAAACAAAAATGTATCAAGAGTAGTCTGAGAAGAAAAATGGCAGTGTATCAGTTATAGAATAGTTCAATATCCTTTGGAAACCATGTAAACAGTTCAGTAAATTCACCACTCGGAACCTTAGATGCAGTATTGAAGCCCTCAAATCTGTGTTCTCTTTTGGCAAACACCTGGGTTTTCAGTTCCATGAATCGGTTTTTACGAAACAAGTCATGAAGGACTCGACGAACACAACTTATCTCAACATGCAGGATGATGCATGAGAAGCATAAAAAACAATCAAAACCTGCTAATTTGTTAGCACCATTGAACCTGCCGAACGATAAACAAGAGTTGTATGCATTAACATGGACAGCAACAATCCCTAAATTCTCTCTAGTGATTCATAGGCCTTCTCTGATTTGTAAAGTCAACCAAGAGTTCATTTACATTCCAAAACAAGTAATGGCTGAAGAACTAAAAAGACGGCTTGGGTCTCGACATGATCTCATAAGAGAGAAGGATGCAAGCTTTAAGAGTAAAAACTAACAGAAGAGGAAGATAAATTGTATGCATATGGAAATAACTATGAAGACAAAACATATATATAGATTAAAAGTTTCAATCATACATGATCACCCCACAAAGCCAAAAATTTGTGGACACTCTCAACAGCAATGCAACAAAATCCAATCTACAATATCTCAGCCTCTCTACATGCAGAGGGAGGACAGAAGGGACACAAAAGAAAACAAGGAACACAAAAAGGATTTGAACATCATGTATATCAATTAACACTTTGATAATCTGCATGCCCTTGAAGTTGCGTTGTCTAAACTCCATTTGCGCATCGAAGATTGATTGGTGCTCACATATGGCAAAATTGTTTATTTGTAGATAACCATGCATAAACTTCATAGTTCCTTTATGGAAGAAGAAGAAAGATAAGGCCAATCTAGGAATTGTATTAAGGGAGCGATTCTACTCTGGCTCCTCAAACAAAATCTCTTGGTTGCGGCAGTCGTGACTGCAGAATGCTTTCTCACCTCTGAAAGGAAAAAAAATTACAAACCAATTCAAACTTTCTGTCTATGGTACTTAAGTGATTGGAGATGGCAACCAAAACAGAATAAACAATACAAAGCTTCACAAATAGGATATCATCAAACATGGTAAATGATCACAACAAACTAAGACGCGAATCCAAAAAATTAAATCTAAAAGACAAGAAGAAAGCACGAAATGCACAAATTAGACTTCCTAGAAACTAAACCACGAATCTTATCTAAGTTTGATTATGCACAGGAAGTTTCTATCAAAATTTCAATCACAAAAGTTAACAGTAGCTTAAAAATTAAAATTGCAAGGCAAATGAATTGGACTAACCTGTAGATGTAAATATCTTTTCCCTGGTCAAGATTCTTGTTGCAAGTGTAGCAAAAGCTGAGGAAATCTGGAGACGGATAATTGGGAGCGTCGGAGGACAAAAAAGTTTGTTTTGTCAATGCCGACAACCCAAGGACACCACAGCAATTCTCCACAATACAGTCCTCAAAGATATGAGTTGTTTTCGGGTTGGGTCCATGAGTGATCACACATGTGTAATCTTCAGATGATTCCATCTCAATGGGAGAAAGACACCCAGTAAAAACCCGAGGAGAAACCGGTGTTCCGACGACAGAATTCACCGATTTCTTGGAATAACCGGGGGACAGCCCAGACGAAAATGACAATGAATCAAACTGGGCATCATGGATCTTCTGGCCAGGAGGTGACTCCGCCATCCAAGGAGGGGACGGCGAAAGGGGGGGAATTTGAATCTTAAGCTGTGATCCAAACAAGATCATACGGCTCTCCGGCTTATCGAATTCCCGATCCAATTCGCCACCGTTGAGAGCATCAATGATCCCAAGACCAACGCCTCTAGAATCCAATTTCTTCTCCCATGGATGTCTATTCTCCAAACAAGGTTCTGGGGATGAACTAATGCCATAAACACCATTATTCCTCTCACAACCAAAGGAGTTTCCGAGGGCCGCCGCGAAGGGCTTATTGTCAAGTATAGAAGTTGGGCTCAAAAGTGAAGTAGGACTCATCAATGCCTCAGTTTCAGAAAACCCAGTGAACAGCCTTGGAGAATTCAAGAAATATGAAGTGGGCTTTGTGTACTTGCTTGTTGGGGATGCCATGGAAGACCCATTGTCACCCATTAAAGCTTGCTTCGTGTTTACCGACCTAGATCTCTTCCTCAGCATCACTCTACACGCTATATGATGAACTGATCAAAATTACTAGATTTTTCTATTGAGCCAATTCTGGGTCTGTCAGGGATTTTGGGCATTGATCAAAAAAGGGTAACATTGAAAGATCACAAAGGAACAAAAACTGGGTGATTTAAGAAATTTAAGAAGCAAGTGCTCAAACAAGCCCAAACCCAGAGAACACAAAATTCCAAGCAAACTCTGCAACTTCACAGACACCAAACACAGAACATGAAAATAAATCACGCTTTCTTTCTCTCTCTGCGGCCCTCTTTTCTGCTTTGCTTTTCCAAACTGGGCATCAATGTTTCCTCACTTTTTGACAAAGAAAAAACCCATCGCAGAACCAAAAACAGGGCACCAAAAATGATTCTGTGCTTATACAGTACAGTATTCTACTAATTTTCTAGCTCAAACACTTGAAATCATCAAAACAAACAAAACCCTGATTGAAACACCAAAAAAGTTCAAAAAACATTGAAAAAAAACCAACCCATCACACTAACAAATGCCTCCCCTGCTTCACCCTTCACGGATTGAGCTCCCCAAGAAGGTTTGATTTATGTAAGTTTGCGAGAGTTTGAGGGTGCCTGAGAAAGAAAGAGTGATCAAAATGGAACTATATATAGTGAAATCATGTCGACAAACACGGAACAGAGGAGAAACAGAGTCGATTGCTCTGTTTTTTTGAGTGCTCTGTTCTTCTCTCTCGCTGTGAATATAGGAAATTAAACAGATCGAATGACGACACTCTTAAGACCGCCACCCGTACTAAAAAGCTTCTTAACCATGGTCAAGATCGTACGAGTTGGGATTTAACCTGGGTTGAGTTTAGTCCCAGCTCCCAAATCATTAGAGTCCAAAAATAGGATTATATGAGAAACATTGTTTTTTTTTAAACAAAATATTACTTGGTGCTTTAACAATTGATATAGAATCAATTGTTTAATAAAAGTAAATTAATTTGTTAATCTTATTTATTTAAAACAACATATAACTATTATGAATTTAACTGTGTGAATGTAATGATAATATTAAAATAACGTGACTATGCTCTCTAAATATATGGAACACATGGTAATACAAAAACATCACTAAAATCACAAATGAATAAAAAATTTTAACAAAAAAAGACAATTTAAAATCATTGTTGAGAAGAGATCAAAAACAAAACATCGTTGAGAAGGATATATCACAAAAGAATAGAATCAATCTTGTGGATGACTCACTGATTTGGTATTGAGGTAAGGAGTTTGAGTCTTGCAATAAGCAAGGTATGATTTCTTTTTAGTAAAAAAAAAAAAACTTACCTTCATTTAAATCTATAGTTTACTGAATAAATAATTATAAAATACAAAAAGATGTGATTGCTTTGAAAAAAAAAAGATGCGATTGAAACCACCTTTTAAGTAAAAAAAAAACATTGACCGCGTTTGAAGATTTAAAATCACAAGAGATGATCATATAAGAAATTTTAAGATTTGGAACTGCCCCAAGCGAAGAAAAATAAAATAAAATATTGTTATTAGCTTTAACAATTTTTAAGAGTATTTTATAGTGATAATGATATTATTATGGGTAATGCTAATGTAACAAGAAACATTCACTTGTTGGTGTTCCTTTGATATACATCCAGATACATGCACACAACATCGATGGACAAATCAATGAACACTAATAAGTGTCTCTTTCGTGGGTTACATAAGCATTTTTCTATTTTATTATTGGATTGAACAATTTTAAAAGTATTTTTTCTAGTATATACAAGGATTATGGATGCATGTATGTATGTATCTCACGTGACATCAACATGAAAATTAGATAAATTTTGGGCAATATAATGTAATATTTTGATTAAGTAATATTCAAGATACTAAAGAGGCAAGAGCCGGTAGCTTAATGACATTTTTTTTTTATACGAAAGAAACAACTTTCCTCCAACAATTTTCGAACCTATGACTTCTTACTTTCAAATCTCATACCAATCTATTGAGGCACACAATTAATTGTAGGCTCAACTCTCCCCCTTACATATATATGGGGTTGTCAAGGTGACTTTCAAACTAGCGACTAGAACAATTTTGGTCTTTGAAAGAGGTTTCAAAATCCCTATTAAAAATTAGTGTTATTAAATGTCATGTAAGAAACGTATTTAATGGGTCGTGTTTTAATTGTTAATACAAGTATTACATAGAGGTTGCTTGAAACTCTATCAATTATATGTTATTAAATGCTAAAACTCTTCTAGTTCTAAAATACGGCCTATCAAACACGTTCTCACATAACATTTAATAATACACATCTTTAATAGAGGTTTTGAAACTTCAATTAAAGACCAAAACTGTTATAATAAGCTCTCATTTTTGTTGCAGATTCCTTGACGTATTCTCGCACTTAAGAGTATGGGTTTGGGATGATGTTGCCAAGAAGAATTTGGAGCAAGGAAAGCCAGTGCTATAGATTGGGAAATTAAAATGTCAATCTCCAAAGTACTGGCGCGGTGGTGCGGAATTTAGTTCTGAAAGCTACAAATTAAGTAGTTCAATTAATGCATATGATCTATGATCTATATATAACATACCAAACTATTGGGCCAACCGGCCAATTGGTTAGCTTACCCATAATTTAAGTTAAGAAAAAAAATGTAACCACATCTTAGCAAACTCGACAACTCACTAGACCCCCCAAGATAGAGCTCACCCCATGATAATATGATCATGGGTTCACCTCCTGGCCTCCCTATCTTGAAAAATATGAGAGATCGATATGCTACATATGTATGTAACTATGAAATAGTTTAATTTGGAGTCATTAATAATTTATGTCGATATATAAGATGTTGTGAAGTGTTGTGAGTTGAGGCATTTATGAATAAAAGATGAACTGAAATTTGATTCAGTCTGAGTAGGGCTAGCTTGAAAAAAAAAAAAAAAAGTTTGGAATACTTACGTTTATCAAAGTGAAAAAAAAAAAGGGTTTGAAATTTGATGTAATGGGTTGGGAAGAAATAGAATTTATACATTTGCTAGCAAAAAGTTAGATTCTTTTGAATTCCTATCTAAAACGTGTGTACACGTCTTAAAGGGTGTTTAAAATACTCAAAGTGGTGAAAGCATCTTTAGAGAGAGGATAGACATCACTTGTGAAAGACGTATAAAATTGAAGGAGGTTGTGGACTTCACTTATGTTGGAGTCAAGTAAGTTTTTAATCCTTTATTTAAATAATAGTTAGCGTAAAGATGTGTATATAGCAAATAATGTATATATCTCACTTAATCCCTCTCCAAGTCTACACGTATCTAGATTTTTTTTTTTTTTTTTGATGAAAATGGATCTAGCTAGTAATTACTCTAGAAAATATTTAGTAGTTTTTTTTTTTTTTGACCAAAGAGAATATTTAGTAGTTTTTTTTTTTTTTTTTTTTTTTTTTTTTTTTTTTTTTTTTTTTTTGTTAAGGAAAGAGAATACTTAGTGGTTACTACACATATGTCATTACTTAACATTGCTAATATTGTTTATTTACATCTGGAACTTATATGCTCGATCGACTAATTACTCGGTTATTTAATTTTTTTTAATTTTTTTTGTCTAGTATTTAATTTGCTTTAATTACATGCATGTTTCTTTACTTGGTTAATATATAAATCATTGATATATTTTTATTAAAAAATTAATATTATTATTAATTTTCTCAACAAAAATTTAATATTATTATTTCAGTAAGCCATAAATTAATAATAGTAGACTAGTAGTATATATAATAAAGTGTTCTTGCTTTTGAGATTATTTTGTTGCTTGTAAAACATAACATATATTTTCTATATATAGAAAAAAAAGGACCGCGTTACTGTTATTTTCAACCGTCCTATTGAATCTGTCCTTTCCCATAGCCTTTTGTGAAGTTTAACACATGTTTTTCATGCTTCCTAATAATCGTAACACTTGCAAAATCTCAAAGGAAACTCCAAAAACTTAGTAATTCCTTTTGTTTTTTTTTGGTAAACGTTGTTGCACGCATGTGACAAAGTAAATTAATAAAAAATAAACAACAACAACAACAAAAACATAGCGTTTTTACCAAATTAAACAAAAATAAAAATATCAAATTTAATTAATTAATTACTTTAAATCTTCAATTTTTTTTACCTAATGACAAAGCATCCACTTTTTTTAATACAAAATTTAATATCTCTCAAATTTGCAAGAGAGTTACTCACATAGTAATGATTCATGAATAACTTACATGGCAGCCAAAACATAATTTTACAATTTTAATAAAATTTTGATGAAACAGAAATAGTTTAATTTATTTTCAAATATAGTAATATATTTCGTGCATACATATATGTTTGGAATAAATAGAATACAAACAAGGACACTACCATTCCAAGATTTTTACTACCTCATGAGTCATGATTATTATTGTTAATTCTTTATTTTGCTATATATCAATTTATTAAATAAGTTTAAATGTCTAAAATTCTCTTTATTACTTTATCAGGTATAGTACTATTAAGAAGACATCATTAATTAGTAACTCTCACAATGAAAACCATGATTGAAACTCACGAGCTTGAAAGACATAAAGGGATGTCAAAAAATAGAAATTAAGAAATAAAAGGGAAATTACCTTAAAGCAAAACTTGGTTTCAAAAAAAAAAAGAAAAAACTTAAAGCAAAACTTCTTTTCCAATATCTCTTTTCTTACATAATGTATTTATATAACTAACTTTTTTGGTTGAAGTAGAAAATCTCATTAGTATTAAAAGTTATATAGATGATTTTACCTTTTTATGTCCTTTTTTGTTTATAAATATACGTTATACGTGGAACTCCTAAGTCCTAACAAGTGCAACTATATATCAATGCCATGAGAATCCCTCAAAATGTATTGTGCATTAAATGTTTTCTGTATTTATGACGCATTGATTAAATATTATATATATGATACTTCTACTATGGGAATCAAATACATACCTATGTCATTAGTACACTATTTATAGCTATTAGATTTAAATCCAACACATTAATCAAGGCGATATAAATACACAAAGCATATATATGGGTACTTCTACCGTGGGAACCACCACATTAATCAATGTATCATAAATGCAAAAAACATTTAATACACAACACATTTTGAGAGGTTCTAATATATATTTGGTCTCCATTGTAGAATATTCCTATATATATATTTAAATTTTTATTTATGAAAATATATTTAATCTTGTGACAAAAAAAAGTTTACATAATTGATGTTACAATTTTCTCCCACTAACTAGGTACTAGTATTATCTCTTATTCTCTCCAAAACCCTAAAAAAATTGATTTACTTTTGTAATTTTTGTTCTTAAACCACCATCGATCTTCTCAACGGCTGGCGTTGGTTCCAATCAAATCTCTTTTACTATTTGTTCATTCAATAAACAACAAATCTAATCAGATTTGTAGATATTGATTCATCATTTTTACGGTGCATCTTCATCAACGGAGTTGCGTAGATTTGTGCAATGCACTGGATTGATTTATCTTTAGTTTTTACTTTATAGTTAGTTTTCTTCCCTAATTGAAAATATTTGATTTGTATTCTCTTTGTTGGAAAGTTTTTAGCTCTTCTCCTTGTTAATAAGTTTTAGGTCTTTCTCCTTGTTAGAAAGTTTTGTTATTCGTTTTGGTTCTAGCATTTTTGAGTATTGTCATAAGTTTCAATATTATAGAGAACAATCCCTGATTGTCAAACTGTTTCAATTTTGAAATAAAGTCAAATTAATGGTAGTATATTTGTACAAATAAGATTAACAAATCAATGTACTTGATTCTATGTCGGGTCATGTATTGAACCATGAATAATTAATAAAAATTCAATCTCTCTTCAAAAAAAAAATTGGGTACTAGTGTTGATAATATTAATAAAAAAAAAAAAAAAAGAAACTAGGTACTAGTGTTAGGCATAATTGCTCTGAGTGGTAACGTCTTATTTTTCTTTTTTTTTTTTTTTGGGACAAGACGGCATGCATGTTGTCTTTTTTGTGACAAATTATTAACTATATAAATATTAATTAATCTAGACAATACCTAAAAAAACATTAATCGATCTAGATAGCGTTCAAACTAGAGTTTTTTGGTTGCAAGTAATATATACATCATATTGATTGTTTTGATAGATTAAAAAACTATTTGACACCAAATCATTGTATTTAAATTAATAAGCTAGCTAATAGAAGCTGAATTATTATAATGTTAAAAAAAAGCTAATTATTATTATTTTTTTGGACACCACAGCAAAAATGTTAAAAAAAGCTAATTATATATAGGAAATGTCTGAGAATTGCCAAGTGTCACTTTCTATCCTTTTTGTAGCGCCACGTGATATATCCTAAAGTCTTCCTTCATTAAAATCTCACTCCAAAAAATGTTTTCACTCCCCAAATTCAACTCCAACTTTATTGATGGTCAAACGCCACACCATAAACTCCAACTCTAATGGTCCCCACTTTAAAAAACGTTTCCACTCCCCAAATTCAACTCTAACTCTAATGATAGTCAAACGCTACGTCATCTCTCCAACTCTAATCACTCCAACTCTAATATATATTAAGGAAATATCTCGGGATTGGCACGTGTCACTTTCCATAGTTTTCGTAACGTCACGTGGCACATTCCAAAGTCTTCCCTCACTAAAATCTCACTTCAAAAAATGTTTTCACTCCCCAAATTCAACTCCAACTTTATTGATAAGAGTAGTGCTACTTGGACTCATGAGTCCGGACCCTTAGGGAGTTTTTTGAAAATTTTTTATTTTAAAGTCATCCTCAAGCAATCAATGACTTCAAAATTATAACTTGTAACACTCCTTTAATATTTACAAAAATCTCAAAAACCTCCCTTTGAGTCCGGACCCTTAGTGTCCAAATAGATTTTTTGTATTGATAAAAACGCTACATCATCAACTCCAACTCTAATTGTCTCCACTTTAAAAAATGTTTCCACTCCCCAAATTCGACTCTAACTCTAATGATGGTCAAACGCTACGTCATTTCTCCAACTCTAATCACTCCAACTCTAATGAGAATAAAGTAATATTTTCGGTTCTCACTAATCATAATAAAGATAAAAAACATCCCAACACTAAAAAAATGTCTCCACTTTCACAACACCAAATCTTCTCTCTCTCCCTTTCTATTTATCTTTCGATTCTGTGTGCTCAAACGTGGTTCATCTCATCTTACGTTAATGACAAAGAGGAGGAGAGGTTTTGGTGACTAAAATGAGCGTCTTCGTTGAAGGATAGAGTTTATGCTATAGGATTGTTCGATTAACAAGTTACAGCTGGGGAGGAGAGGTTTTGACTTTTTCATAGCTATTTTATTTTCGATGTTTTTTATATTTAGATTTTTACTTTTGGGTTTTGATTCTGATTTTTTTTTCAAAAGCAAATAAAAATATTTTAGAAATTACATATATATCATTTCACAATCTCTAGTATGTGTTGTTTAGATCGATAATCTCCATTTTCTTAGTTTATTTGGTTTTGGTGGCTTATGGGAGCATTTTCGTTGAAGACTGAAGTTTTTGCTATACGATTGTCCGATTAACAAGTTATAACTTGGGAGAAGAAGTTTTGACTTTTTATAGCTCTTTTATTTTCGATGTTTTTATATTCAGATTTTCTACCTTTGGTTTTTGATTTTGATCTCTTTTTTTTTCCTTTTTAGGAGCAAACAAAAATACTTTAGAAATGACATATATATTGGTTGACAATCACTGGTATGTGTTGTTTAAATCAATAATCTCTATTTTTTAAGTTTATTCCACAATATTAATGTCCCATTCAAATATAGATTATAGATTCTAATGCATTTTTCACATATTGGGAATGTATATCTTCAAACGTGTATTCATTATTATCAGTTTTCTACTTTTTGTTTTCATTTTAGGATTGAATCAAAATTATAATAAAAAAAAAGATTGAAGAAATGGTAAGTTTATTTAACAAAATCATAAGTTTATATTATATATCCTTATGTCACACTTTTCTACCATAACATTTTTTTTTTGGATTTTTTGAGCTATTTTTTTCTTGCTTTATTCAACTTTTTGATAACTATTTTTAATTTCAAATGTTTTTTATATTCAAATAGTATTAAATTGGGATTTCATCAATGTTTACATAAGTTTTTTTTCTCTTTTTATCCCTTTCTTTTTCTCATTAATTAATTATTTTTAAACTAATATATTGACACTTAATTTTACCCATGCACGAAGCTCGAAATTTCGACTAGTTATGCATACAGTACATTCATAGTATTTATGATATATGGATATATATTGCTCCCCGAGCTAATCAATATAGCTTTAGAGATCTGTGGACTGAAATAATAATTTATTGTCTGTTAATTAAGACTTCATCAATAATGAATATGTAAGTGTAGATCGCTCCTCAATTAATTGGTATTGAGACCTTTTAAGTTAAAACCCGACCCACACCTACACTTAGTGTAGAAGTTAATTAAGTTGGAGACAATATCAGTACTAATAAAGATC
The DNA here is from genome assembly GCA_039657345.1 of Stephania japonica. Lineage (NCBI taxonomy): Eukaryota > Viridiplantae > Streptophyta > Magnoliopsida > Ranunculales > Menispermaceae > Stephania > Stephania japonica. The sequence continues at coordinate 67,038,848 of CM077557.1, read as the reverse complement.
CACAGACTTAGGAGTGCCGGCGGACCCAACATGAAAAAAACAATTAGAAGGTACTATCTTAATAAGAGTTTTAGCAAAATCAGGTTCAAATAGTCTTGTAAAATAGCAAAGGCTAATTCAGGATACCGCAAGTTAAAACCACACACCCACGTACACCTAGTGTAGAAGGTGGTTAAGTGGTAGGGTTGTAAGTAGGGCAGGACAGGGCAGGGATCAAAATTACTATCTCCGTCCCCACAAGGCACCGGGCAGGGATTTATTTCTAGAAATCCCCCATGGGACAAACTTTGCCACCCGACGCCCCATGGCCCATCAATTTTGTAAGAAAATGTTTCTTTTGATCTTCACTCTTTAGTCATTTTGGCACGTAACTACTTTCTCAATTTATTTTTGAGAAACTATTTCTCTCAAATTGAAGTATTAATGTGATTTATTTTGTTTTTGATATGGTTATGTTGATTTAGTCACAAGTTATCATACTAAATTAAATATATAAGATTTTTAAAATAAGTGTGGTAAATATATTTCAACGATGTTCTAAATATAATTTTTATATATCCTTATGATACAACATATATAAGAGCTTACAATATATATATATAGGAGAATTGATTTAATTGTAACAATAGATTTTATTGTTAGAAATATTTAGTTCCATTCCATGCATTACATATGTTTTTAGTAAAAAAGATTATACAATTTTTAATAAAAATATAAAAAATAGAGAATTTTATGCAAGGGATGCGGGGCAGGGAATTCCCACGGGCGAGAACAATCCCCTCCCCGTCCAAGGTTTTGCTCTGTGCCCTGCCCCACAGAGAGTAAAATGTGGAGAATCCTTGCTCCATCGGGTCGGAAGCCGTGGGGAATAGGGATTCCCCGCCCCACTTACAACCCTATTAAATGAAGAACAATATCAGGACTGGTGGAGATCCACAGAATAAGCGTGTAACGGCCCAATTTTCAATGGTCGTTATTGATGATGAAATTGCAGACGTGGATGCCAGCGGGGACGTTCGTGGGTCCCTAGTGAAGAGACGAAATTTAAGCTCGGGTTTAGTCGTGATTGACACGCGTGGGGGGTACGTTAGTGTGCACACCCGAGTACATTCGTTGGCGCGCACGACAGAATTTTAAATGCAAAAATATAGGTGAGTGTATATATTTATATATATATAGGTAAATTGATATATATATATATAAATATATATGGTAAATCAGAAAATAAAATAGGAAATGCAAATTACCAAAAAGGGTATTGAAGGAAAGAAGGGAAATGGATAGACATGAGGGACAAAATGGTCATTTCCACCATCAAAACCATTTTCTTCTTCTTTAAATGTGAAAACGTAGAAGAAAGAAAAAAAAAACAGTGAAATCGAAGGAGGAGAAACGAAGAAGGAGACCGAGGGAGATCAAGAGGAGGTGAGCGCGGGATCGTGGAGAAAGAGGTGAGTTGTGTTATTTTTGGTTGTTGTTGTTGTATGTTGTTGGCGTCGTTGGTGGTGGTGGTGGCGGTGGCGGTTTGGTGATTCGGTGGTGATGGTGGGGAGGAAGCTCGAGAGCTCGGACGAACTGCTCTCGCAGTTCGTCCGAGAAGGGGGACGACTCCCATGTCGTTTCCCCTCTCCCTCTCCCTCCATCGATTCAAGAAAAAAAAAATTGCTGGAACAGAGCCAGTGGCTCTGTTCCAGCAAAGAAGAAGGGGCCGGTTCGGCTCGGTTGAGCCGAACCTGGTTCGGCCGAACCGCCCCTATTAAAAAAAAAATAAAAATAAAAAACAGTTTGAAAAAAAAAAAAAATTTGGAAAATTCATAGAAAATTCATATAAAATAGGAAAATTTTAGAAAAATTATATTTTGATCAAATAAAGGAAATTTTGGGATTTTCTCGGAATGTTTACGAGATATAGTCGGGGTTTTTGTCTCGTAAAACGTAAAAATTGATATAATATATCAAATTGAAGCTAATTTAATGAAAAATGATCTTAGGTATAATTCGGGTGGAAATTTTGATTTGTTGGGCATTTATTCGAGCTGGATCGGGTAATTGGAGTGCGATATAGGTGCGTAAACCCCAACAGAAACACATCTGGAGTATTTAATTCTTTAAATTATTGCGTTTATTATTCTTGAAATTCATATTTATTGTGATCATGTGTTGGTTTAGTTATTGGTTGGTGTTGGATTTGTTTTCACTATCGAAGTTTATTCGGGACGATTGTGGCACGTGATCAAGCATGCTAGATTGTAACACGTGTACTTGCGCCGCCGGTGGATTGTGACCCGAGCCGCGGGGTGCACGTGTTCGGTGGGTTTGTGATTTGTTCCGGTCACCGTTAGTAGTTCGGATGTGGTTTAGACTTGATGTGCTCAGTCGGGGTCATCCGAATCTACGAAGTATGATCTAGTATGTGAGATTGCATTCTACTTTTGTCTGGTTTTATCGTAATTGTTGTGGAGCATATTGTTGACATTATGATTATTCGTTGATCATCTTGCATGCTTGTTACCTACACATGCAGGGTTTTATGGCTGCCCATACTCTTTGCATATGTAGCTAACGTTAGTTATTGGCCTCTGAATCTGTTTATTATTTACTCGATGGTTTTCTTTGGGAGTTTACTCACTGGACTCGTCACCGTATGTGTTGGGTGATTTGAGTGCAGGATTTGATATGTGAAGGAGGCAAGGAGACACTTAAAAGATTTTCTGTGACTGACAACGGAGACTACTCCTCTTATACGCCTGGTTGTATGTATTTATTTGATTTATGCTGGGTTTGGGACTTGAGAGATAGGTTGTATATTTTGATATTTTGAGGATCTTGGATGATATGTATATGATTTACAGTTGATATGGTTTCCACTTAGGCATTATGCTCATAATATATATGATAAATCTTTATGTCATTAGTAAATCTTCCGCTGCGTAAATTGAGGTTAAATGATATTAAAGGAATAAAAGTTGACTTATAACATCAAGGTTAACCGGAAATTGATTAATAATGGAAAATTGGGCGTGGGACACAGCTGGCGGTGACGTGGTCAGTTGTGGGCCCGCGTGACCTCCCGTGGCGGACCAATGTAGAAATTTGGGGCCGCCACAAAGCGTGTGTGGCAAAATTATGTACTCTTGTAAAGCGAGTTAATACCCACATTGCAGTGACCACACCTAGTGTAAATGGTGGTTAAGTTGAATACAATATCAATACTAATGGAGATCCACGAACGCAAGCCTATTTTGGAGAGCCCAACATGAAGAAAATAATATATATATATATATATATATATATATAAAAGGTATTATCTTGAAGGTACCATGTCTCAATAAGATCCGCAGACTGAGGCGTGCACGAGCATGCGTAACATGAAAAATAACATAGAGACAGAAGATACTATCTGTTTTCAAAAAAAAAAAAAAAGAAAGAAGATACTATCTCTAAGGTACTATCTTAATATGAGTCTTAGGAAGACCTACAACAAGTTTTGGAAAGCGGAGGCTGGGGTTTGGAGCATTGATTATATTTTTGTGATTTTTTAGTTAGAACTGTCGCTGATCTTCTCTTTTGATCGGCAGTGGTTTCAATAACAATCTTTATTTTTATTTATACAGTAAAAGTCAAATCTATTCATTATAAGATGTTTAGTTTCTTTTGGCCTGCAACAGTTGTTAAATTCATCATTGGCACCGCTTGTCTCTCCTCAACACATGCATCTGCTATCATTCAATTTGGTCCACACTTCTATATGCTCGTGTATGGATTTGCGCTAGTTGTTAGTTTAATATTTTTACTAAGTTTTCTTTTTCAATAAGTTGTTGTCTTCCCTGGTTGGAAGTCTGTTTTTGTCTTCCCTCGTTGAAAGTTTTTGTTCGCCTTCTCTTGTTGGAAGTTTTATTTTCTGTTATAGTTTCTATTGTTGTAGATACAAAAGACAAGCGTATAAGTTGCACATAAGTTTGTAAACTTTCGCAATGTCGATTTGATCTCATCAAGGAGTATGAAAATGATATTATTGATATAATTCATTGTAAAATTAGATGTAATACCAATTGGTATGAATGAAATATCTTTTGTCAAAAAAATAAAAAATAAAAAGAGTCTTAGCAAAAGTAGGTTCAAATGGTCTTGTAAAATAGTCAAGGCTAATTTAGGACGCCACAGATTAAAAGAAAAAAAAAAAAAAATCAGGTAAGAAATCTTGAACTATTTCCATTCAAAAATAAATTATCGATAAATTCGATCTTATATACTGGCTGGAAACCTTTTAAAAATTTGGCCTACTAATTTGAGCAAGTGGTCTTACTAATTAGCTCATTTTAATTTGTAATAATTGTAAAACCATTAAGGATTATATATGTACATTCATCCAATCATCCGGATCAGTTACTGCATGTGTATACCTATAGTAACATTTACAAAAAAAAATATATCAATTAGTTATCAATGATTAATTCATACACATCCCCACATCTGATGAACTGCCATTTGTTTGACTGCCCTGAAAATTCAAAGCAAACATTTTCTCTCTTGGACAGGAGGGCTGGACCAAATAGAGCCATGACCCACATGCCCACGCTCAAACAAAGCATAGAAATCGAACCCTTCTTTGGGAAGAAAATGCCAAGAAAGATGGTAATGTCGACATCATGATTCATATCACATATTAAAAAGAGGTTCAATGAAGCCTAAGCATAGTTAGTGAAAGTTTGTTGCTTTAATTTCCCATCATGATGTAATGGAAAGCCTGTTTTTCATAAGAGAAAACTAATTAATTATAAAGTCATTAGTTCATAACTTAGGTAGGGTAGGGTTTTCATCATCTATTGTCTGTGTTTGTGTGCATTGTAGCTTTTAATTAGGCCCCTACTCTCCCATTTTTTCTTCTTTTTTTTTTTACTAAAATGTTACACTGACATTACCTGTGATTCTAAACGCACACCCACTTATCTTCTATTATCAGATGCATCTCAATTCACACTTTTTGAATAATTCAAGGAGAATCTAACGACCGAAAGAGCGCGTTAGATATTCAATGCCCCGATTGATGCCAATGTGGTACAATTACTTTATTACTAATATTTTTTTATATAATTTGATTTGATGGAGAGGGTCAATTTTCCTTTATAATTGTATTTGATGGGGAGGGTCAATTTTCCTTTAGAGTGCATAAGAAATGAGTAAAAGGGATTTGTTGATCAGTTCCATGCCAATATTAAATGGTTAAATCGTTCTTGAGGAACCAAACATTGGGACCCTCTTTTTGAGTTGGTTTACACATTCCAACCATTTCATCAACATCAACATTGATGTTAATGTTTGGCCCCTTTCATTAGAGTGCAACTTGTTTTTATTAGACCAATTGGATAACACTTTGAACATGTGGGTTCTCCTATACATGGTCCATAGTTCTAATCAAGAGTATTCATTCCATTTCATGATCTAAGTTTCACTTGGTAAATGTGGTTAGTTTCATTTGGCAAAAAAAAAAAAAAAAAAAGAGTGGTAAGTTTCTAACTATGATGCTTTCAATCTCAAGTAGATAAATTCCAAACTATGCAATTATTCTTCAACTAAACTGACGCAGCATAAACGTTCAAACTAGGAAGAATCCATAAAGTTTTGAGAAAACTGAAATTGAAATAAATTGATAATAATTGATAAAGATTACAACCCTAATCATGGCTTTATATAGCCCATTAGAAACTCTAATCCTTCTACGACTCTAAACTTAATCCTTTTATGACTCAAAACGCCTAATCCTTCTAAAACTCTAAAACGACTTAAATAAAGTAAATTACGAAAATACCCTAAAACTAGACAATAAAATAAAAATTCCCGATGAAGGCCAAAACGAAAGAATTTGGATCCGTGAAATCCAATTCCGAAGAGCAAAACTTCGAGAACGGCTGTAGAGCATAAAACGCTATTTCCAAAAAGGTATTATAATAATCAATCGGATTTCTGGATCAAAAGTTATGGTCCCTCAATGTATCTATAACTGTCACGACATCATAAACCCTGTAAGAGCCTTGCCAAGACTATTGCAATGCAATTGGCAAGTACGGCTTCATATATATGATTCGAGGTACATCTAACAACATCATTCCAAGATCTTATTAGAATTACTACGATGATGGCAAACACTAAAAAAAAGCACATTTGAAATGCGGTCGAGCGTGCCCCTTATAGTCATCGTAAAATCTTCGATGGATCTTAAACCCTAAATCTCACTATGTATGCATTACATATTATGGCTTCAATGCCAGGTCATGCTGCTGAACCTTCAACGTCTATATGAATCATATGATCGCAGTGCTTTGTTCATATGGATAACTGCAAACATCACTTCTTGACCTTTTTTATTTTTTTTTTCTTTTTAAACTGCTAACATCACTAGTCTTTACTGGACATTCAATTGAGCAGAAAGCTCGCCTAGCTAGGCATGAGTATTATTAAGTGTCCCTAGATACAAGTTACTTTACTATATATAATATTATCCACACAAAGTCTCATTTTTATTTTTATTTTTGTTTTTTCAAATGGCCTTATCACATATTATGGGATTCCTATCTAATGAGTAACTAGAATCTAATATCCAAGTCTCAAACTTACTTTATTGTTTGCTAAAACTTAACTTTCAATATATTAAATAATATTTTATGAATACATTATCAGCAATTGACTCGGTATGTGGTTGCCAAAGCCTCTCTAGAGAGATAAATGAGACATCACTTGACAAAAGGTCAGATTTAGAGAAATCGTTGATTCGATTCGTACTATATTTTTAAAAAAAAAGTTGTCGCTATGTGGTTCAATTTCCACTCCGACACGTGGAGGATTTCGTAGTTAGTTTTGAGTTATGTTAATTAGGAAGGTTTGTCACATGTTCGCCTATGTGGTTGTCACATATATAGTGGTAATTGGTAAACAATATTTTCGTGCTAGATTTGTGTAGATGTCAAACCTGACCGCAATCTGAACTTGAGTTCAAGAGCTGTAGTGGTTTAGCAATTTATCTAATAGATTGGAATATGAATATGTAAACCTCAAGCCTTATTGGTTTAAAAGTCACATTTTTTTTTTATTGAAGCTATGTTTAACTTCTCACTTAATTAGTGCCAATTTCAAAACTGGACTAGACGGTGAAACAAGGAAGGGGACTCAATTGAACCCACTTCACCTTATTAAACTACAACTACTCTCCAAGCTTGTGCCAAGTGTAATATTGTGATTGGTTCATGGCACCATTGTGAGAGAGATTTTTATTGTACCAAGTGCTCTACACTTTGTGGCGAGTGGATTTACCCAGGTTTACAAGCTTTAGATTTTTTTTTTATAAAATGGGTGGTGCCCAATTATGTGTGGGGACCATGTAGGATAAAATTGACACATTAAAAGTGAGTTAATTAAACTTCTCAAACAAGGCAAAACAAAAAAATTAAATGTCACTCTCAATCCACTTGTCTCAATAAGAGAGTGCCGTGTGGCTTGATCAATGGTTGGATTTAGTTCCCTCTTTTGATGCTACTTTAAAAGCACCCATCAAAAGTTATTACTAAGCAACAAAAATGGGTAGGTTTGTGCTTTCAAAGATGCCAAAACCATCTTTCATTATGAATTTGACCACCGAAAAGGAGAAACAAGTCTACTTGTAAACTTGATATGTTTTGAGGCCTTTATACATTAGATCAATTAGTTTAGAGAAGAGGCCCATGGTTTGAGCAAAGAAAAAAAAATTCCAAAAAGAGTAAGAAATTTAAAATACACAACTTTTAGGCCTTTGTTAGATGCGCCTCGAGAAATGTGCTTACACATATAAAGCTTGACGAGATGTTAATTAATCTCTTTGGTGTTCGTCAAATGCACCTCAAAATGTTAAAAATGTTGATAAGCTGATAGCATCCCCATGCGAGTGCTTGCGTCGCGAAAGCTTTATAAGACAATGACCATGAATTTTAATAAGCATAAACTTCTATAGGAAGATGTGTTGATGTTAATCTCTTAGAAGTATTTGTGTTCATGTCATCATGAAGGAGAAGGGTTTGAGAGGAGAGAATGAGTATAAAAAGCAGAAAATGACTCTAGGTCTTGTTTTCACTTGTTTGGACTAATCAGATGCTAAGTACATTGATGATTACAAAAGGACATTGGACCACTAGTGCAATATTACTTCTCTTCCTCTACAAAAAATAGTTTACCATTTCTGCGCAACTAGCTCTTTATGGGGTGGTTGGTTAGGGCACAAGAATAAAAGCTAGCTTGCGTTTATTATAAAATCTGTTGCATTTATTATAAGAGATTAAATTATTTGTACAAATCTGTCTTTAGCTCAGAAAAGGATTTCTTATCGATTTATTGCATAGGTAGAGAGAATTATTAAAGCAAAAGTAAGGCCTTTGTAAAGTTAGGAATGCAATCCATTATCAGACAAAATGTATGTATGATTCATTAGACTGAAATGGACTCAGGTCTGCATCTATTCAATTAAGATGGACCATCTATTGCCAAAGTTCTAAGATTGTAGACCAGATGTTCCAGGCAAAATTCATTCATTGTTGCCTGTTTTGGTGTTCTTAATCAATCCATTAGGGTTTCTCAAGATTACCACACTAGTCCCTTCACTATATTCGCAAACTTTATAATCCAAACTAAACCATATTAAGAAAAATTCAGAAAATACTTCATGAAATACGACAAAAAACAGCAACAACAACAAAGCCTCAATTCTAAATTAGTTAGTATCATCTAAACAAATTAAATGCTTCCGCACAATTCATATACCAACAACTTATTTTATTTTGTGCAGTTCAATGAGTGCATCGGCAAGTGCAATGTCTAAATTTCTCCGTATCATTATTTATTTCAAATTGAATTTACTGGCTATGATTTCTCCTCTAAAAGTCATGTTAAATGAACCGTTTCTTTACCATTATGAGGAGAGTGAACAAATCACAATAACAAGGGGTGACTTTTGATAAAATAACCAAGAAAACATCTAATCAATTCCCACTTAAATAATGAACACTTGGACTGGATCCAAAGGTTCAATCCCAAGTCAGTCACAAGTCCAGAGAACTATAGTAACTTAAGAACTCACTGTCTATTGCACTCAACTTTAGATGAAGAACCAAAATTTACCAAGTTGTAATCTCTCTATTGTTTCAGTTTTCTGTCATTCCTACTCTTCTTCCTGAGTTCTCGCTTCTCAACAGAATACTGTCGTTTGATTAGCAAATTCCGCATTGCTGTCTTCACTGCTTCAGCAGCTGCGGCCAAAGTCTCTTCCTCATGTGCAATGTACACACTTCCTTGCAATTTCTCAAGCAATTTGGTTCCCCCAGGAACCTCATTGTCTTCCAACACTGCTGGTTTGAGCTCACTCGAATCTGGCATTTGCTTCAACCTGGAGATAACCTTTACACGGGCCAAAACTGAGGAAACTGAACCAGGTAGATTTGATGCGCCGCTGACCATCCACAAGTTTTCTCCAGATACGCTCATACCCAAGCTAGTAGGGGTGAATGTTTCTTTCATGGTCACTACCTGTCGAAGAAAAACATATTTGAGAAATAAGAAAACTGTATCTTTTTTGGGTGACAGGGATTTCAGACATAACACAATATCTGGGAGCCAAGTTCGAGAACAAAACGGATCTAAACAAACAGAAGGTGGATATTTCATATTAGTAGTAACTAGTAAGTTATTAGATAGTGAGCATTAATAAAGACGTACAACTTCCATCTGAAAGAGAGTTTTCGCTTTACATGAAGTTTGCAATTCCTCACCATCACAAATCAGTAAGTTCTACCAGTAAAATTAACATGTCGAAGGTTTAATTATCCCCACATCGCTAACGGGAGTGATGAATGCAAGAACAGAGGGATTTATTGATTCGACAAGGAAATAGAAGACCAAGAATGGAGAAGGTTTAAAATATGCAAATCCCTTGCAGGCCAAAACATCAGAAATGTGAGGGAGAGCCCCAATCTTCAAACTGTGATTAAGGGAGAAGTAGAGTCAGACTGTCAGATAAAAAGCCTCTTGATAATACCTAGTTCACCTCTCCCCACAGACATTACAATGATCGAAGCATCATGCACCAAAAATTACTTCAATTGCATTTCACCATTTAAGAAAGAAAAGAACGCTATGAAAGAAAACAGTTGTAACAGCCCAAATACCTAAACCATGATTTGTCCTTAATTATAGGATTATCCACCGGTGACATGGTGCCCGTTGGCGAGTACATGGTCTGACCCTCGGCATGGAGATTGAGATAATATTATTTTTGATTAATGGTTGCCTAGTGTATTGTATGTGTGTATGTTTACTTAAGTTCATTGTCAATTCGAGAGTGAGATAGTGCCTCAAGATACGTGTATGTACATGCAATGGGTAGTTGATTAAGTTAATCTAAATAACTTGTTCGAATTAAATGAGATTTTGGTTAGGCCATAAGTTTAGGTTTAATGTATTTGATAAATCAAGGTCCTACGCTAAAGTCATAGTGTTGAATTTAGTACATTAGTGACGCCTCGAGATATGTACTAGGGAGCGAACGCAGGTAGCGATGTACCATGAGATCAGTGATAGGTTGATGATAGGTAGTTTATGACCACTATATTACTAGATAGTGTCTCATTTGGTGGTAGCATGTATATAACTACCAAGAGAAATACTAGAGTAACATTGTAAGTGCACAACCTAAGCACACCGACCTACATGGCGCCTATACCTGAGACGCAGGACCCACCCTATTAGCTTCTCAACAAAAAAAAAAAAACGAAAAAGGCTGAAAAGTCAATAAGTTGGTTTCAGTTGGTCTGACTGACTGTCAACTGACTGACAGACAAATGTCAGTCGACTGTACAATCATCATAACCATTGATTTGATCAAATTTTTTGAATCTCCCTCTTGTTTCATTAGGAGAGAAAGCTCATCTCGACCTCATCTCCTCCCTCTTGCTCTCATTTCCTCCCAAACCTTAACCCAAACTTGAGAAACCCTAAAATTCCATGCTCACTCATTCTTGCTCTGGTTGGAAGTTTGAGATTGTACAGTTTGAAAACTAACTTGTAGTGGAGGGTTGAAGAACCCCAAACTAGCAAGGCGAACTTGTAGTGGAGGCTTGAAGTCTCAAAACTAGGATGTCTTTGACCTAACAAATATGTCAAAAAATGAATTAATACTTTCACTTCTCTGGGTCGTAGACATCCTAGCTCAAAAATACTTCTTCACATAGACAGGAACCCATTTCTCCCTAATGTTATACATGTCGTTTAACTAGGTAGTCAAACTTTCACCTAGTTTAAACTCCGTGAACAAACCAGCAAATGCATTTTCAAATTCATTTTCAGTGTGTATTGTAAATTGCTCGTTTCAAACTTGATATGATGCGCTCCTGATTATGATGACCCCCAACATTCTCAGGCACCTTTCTCATGGTGTGCCATAGACAAAGGCAGTGCCTTGTGTTACGGAGTACTTTGGGGTCGACATTTCCAATGAAAGGGCATTGGTCGATTATGATGCCCTTTTGGTGCCTTCCCCATACACTCGAGCTATGTCTTGAATAGCCACTGGTAGCTTTCCTTGGTCTCGTCAGCCAATAATGCACAACTGAACAAAATAGATTGCCCGGGATGGTTCACACCTATGAAGGGAGCAAAGGGCATGTTGTACTTGTTGGTTAAGTAGGTTGTGTCGAAAGAAACCACATCCCCAAAATACTCATAAGCAAATCTACACCAACTATCGGCCCAATATGTTTGAGCTCATTTTGTTCACCAAGGGCCATCAAATGGAAGCAGTTGGGATTTTGCTTTTGCTTTTGCATTAAATATTGTTGAATAGCCTCCGCATCGCCATCACCTAGCCTAAGCCTACGAGCATATTCTATGTGGCTCCTTATATCCTTTTGTTGAATGTCATATTATCAAACCCTCCAACACAAACTGACTCTGCCATAAAAGACTTGCAAGGCGGAATGCCTACGTTGTCGTTTAATTCAAGTCTCTTCTTGGTCGAAGTTGACATGAACTTGTTGCACTGATAGAACCTCACCTTTGTAGGACTGACCAAATGATTATGCTCTAGAAACACTTTGGTAAGATGTCACTTACCATCGGGGAACAACCTAGTTGTCACTTGAGTGCGACAGTCGCACCTTGAAGTTAGGCTTCCTAATTGATGTCTTTCGTTTTCTTATGGCCTTAGCACACGTGAAAACATACTTCCAAACCACATCGTTCTTTTTCTTATCCGTTGATCGAACTTTGATATCCTTTTGGCATATTGATTGAAGAAAATTTTCACATGCTCAGAGGAGTCGAAAATCATATCCATCTCAGGGGCAGGGGCAGGGGCAAGGGCAAGGGCAAGTAGGGCTGGGCGCGAAACCCGATGACCCGACTCGGTGGCGGGTCGGGTAGAGTGGATAAAAATAAAGAGTCGGGTCAAAATAACCCGACCCGTCGAGTATCGGGTCGGGTTTCGGGTATGATCAAAGGTCACCCGACCCGACCCGACCAACTCTATGAGGATATATAGAACAACCCGACCCGACCAACCCGATGGCCCGACCCGACGACCTCTCTCTCTCTCTCTCTCTCTCTCTCTCTCTCTCTCTCTCTCTCTCTTTTTTTAGGAAATCGAATCACCCGAGACCCGACCCTAAACAGGTCGGATATATATCGAGTTTGCTACCTGGCGGGTCAGGTGTCGGGTCAGTTTTACAAAGACCCGATATGAGTCGGGTCGTCGGGTATTGGGTCGGGTCGACCCAAACCCGACCCGTGCCCACTCCTAAGGGCAAGGGTAGGGGCAGAGGCAGTGTTGAATCCCTCGACCACGTCATCATCATCATCAATATCACGAACAACCTAACCACTATCCTCAGTTGGTCTCATTGCCTTAGCTGATCCCACTGCCTCAACTGATCCACAATAAAAATTACCCTCATGATTCGAATCTAAATCAATCGTAGCTTCCATAGGCTCGTTCTAGTCAATAATGAGCTCCATGATAGTAACTACAATCAAGTGCACAAGAATTTAGGTTAGGTTCCAATAAATCCCTAACAACCAAGTTTGTAAAAATTTATTGCCATTAGGTTGAAAATTAATTTTTGTTCAATGGTGCACCGAGATATTTTCCTTAATGTTCAATGGTGCACAAAGAAATTTTCCTAATGTTCAATGGTGCACAAGATATTTTCATCGTTAACCTTGAACAATAAACCCTAACATATGCATTAAGTCGAGCCCCATTTCACTTACCCACTAACTTATAAGGCCTAAAAATCTTATTAGTAGTAAAACCCTAACAAATGCAAGAAACCGAACCCCATTTTCCTTGGCCACTAACTTGTTAGCCCTAAATGTCCAATATGCAATAACAGAACCCTAAACAAATGCAATAAGCCGAGCCCACCCATTTTTGCTTAGCCACTAACTTGTAAGCCCTAGATGGTCCCCATCCACACCCATCAAATAAAGTAGAATCTCCATACAGGACAAGAGAAAAAATAAGAGAAGAGTACATTACTGACTGACTCACTAAGTTCCAAGAAAGAGATTCTTGCACGGCCTAGGGGATGGTCTTCTTCCTCAAAAGTACCGAGATTCCCTTCCTCACCATAACCAGAAAACACCACGCTTTTTGCTCTCCGCTCGAACGCCTAGTCGATTGTTCCAGCACAAAGCACAAATTAAGCACAAAGCCGACTTTCTCTTTGATTTTAAGGTTTCTCAGGTTTGGGTTAGTGTTTAGGAGGAAATGAGAGCGAGAGGAATGAAACAAGGTCGAGATGGGCTTTCTCTCCAAATGAAACAAGAGGGAAATTCAACAAATTTGGTCAAATCAATGGTTATGATGACTGTACAATCTACTGACAGTCAGTTGTCAGTTAGTCAGACCAATTGAAACCAACTTTTTGACTTTTCAGTCTTTTTTGCTTTTTTTGGTCGAGAAGCTGATGGGGTGGGTCCCGCTTCTCAAGTCCACGTAGGTGCCACTTCAGGTCAGCGTGCTTAGGCTGTGCACTTATAATGTTACTCTAGCATTTCTCAACTACTAATATGTAACCACTAGTACATGCAACTCCGCCTTTTCACATATTACCTTCCTAATGTTTCATACACACTAATTGTGACGGCCCAAATTAATTAAACCGGATTTAGCTTTAATTATGGGAACTAACGGCTTGTAATTCAGATTTACATGTAAAACTTAGTCAAACTCGAGCTTGAGAACCAAGGATTGATGTTATTTTTGGTGGTGTATGATCACATCACCCTGGTCCTAGCAATGACTTATTATAGTAACTAAGCTACTTTGATATCCCAAATTTCAGCCTTGGTTTGATAAAGGTAGTGTATGACCACTCAGTCACTAGTTGGTATCTCACATTTGGTGGTAGAATACAACTACTAGTACACAACCACTAATGTAAACAATCACTAGTGTCCGTAACCACAAGTGTAATGGTGTATGTGAATGATTTGTGTGTTGACTAGATATTCCACATTGATAAACCTAGAGATGTGCCCAAGGATGAGGATATGTTGTGAAGATCAAACAACTAGGAACTATACAAGCCAACATTTAGTCTCCACGCACATTTTGACATGGATTCCATCCAAAATAAAGAATAGAAGAGAGCACGTGTGCTGAAATTTTTGAGAAAATCAAGGGGAGAGTGATTTCGAGGGAAATCAAGGTTGGAGGATCAAACCTTAGGTAACCATTTCCCCTACTCTTTTGTTTCAATTTGGATGAAAAATGCTTCAATGCATGCTCAAGTTGAGTCAAATGGTTTAGCTTGTTGATTGCTTCATGATTTAATGGTTTTTTAAAGATGAAGATGAATCTTTTAAACGTCAATATGACTTTGGTTTCAAAGAAGTTAAGCTTATTTTACTTAATGAGAAAATACATGTTGATAGTAATTAGTTGGATTCATGAAATAAGAGTTAAACTTCAAAAAAGGAATAACTCTCTCGATATTAAGTTGATTCTTGAGTATGTTGTTTTTAGTATATTAACTGTCTTGTGACAAAAAATCACGATTTTTTTGAATAATAGATTGGGAAAAATGAATTTTACAAACTTGTGGGTCAGAATATGTTCAAATTTCAGTTGTCTTTGTAAATTTATCTCCTTCGTTTTTAATCGAAATTGCGCAAACTTTACATCTTCGGATGGGTAAGACATAGGCCTAAAACTTTTATGTTTTGAGATTTTGATGATTTGAGATTGTGGTGGTCCAATGTGTGACAACATTGTGGTGGTCCAATGTGTGACAACGTTAAGGATCAAAACTATATTTTTAAAAGTCTTAAAAACCATCTCTGGTTGAATCACTGAGTCACCACTGACCAGCAGTTAAACCAATAAAAGAATGGTTTTCAAAAATAAATAAATAAATAAATAAAAGAATGAGAATATTATCCTTGTAGAATGACTTGTACATGACCAACTGGCCAGCGGTTTAACCACTGAATTACCATTAGGTAACCATTAACCATTGATCAAATCATTAAAGGAATGAGAATTTGATTTTTATAAAAGGTCCTTGTACATGGTTCAAGAGTCTAAGCTAAATTGCAAGACTTCTAACACACCAAAATTGACGTAATTGGACGGACACCAGAGACATGGTATCATAGTCAGGTGTCAGGTACTGATTTCGAGGCGTGTATGGTCCGATCCAAAGTGTATTTTTGCGATGTTTGGGGTGAGTAAACCCACGAGGATGTCACATAGAATTCAATATTGTTTATTCATTTCATTTGTTTTGCCCAATTTCAAATGGTTGTGCTCTCTATTCTTGCGTGTGTATTGATTTTTGATGACTTAGACTCAAGCACGTGTACGAGCTCATACTCGATGCTCCCCACATTGTCTCGTTTGCAGAGTTGCACATGTTGACGTTTTGTAGTAATAACAATGAACTGTTAAGAGGATATAAGGGGATGGTTTCAACGCAGGCACGCGTTTGACGTGTCTCCTGGTGAACATAGTTGGTCTATAATTGTTGGTTGTTTTAGTCTATGATACCCAACTCCATATTGTAGGGCGGAGTATCCGTGTCGACACGGACTCCAACCCTGGACATGTGTCGGATCCTGGAAAGATAAGGATGGACGCGTTGATGAAGTGGAAGAAGGAGAAATGGAAGAAAAAAGACAGGGAGATAGACATCGCTAGGGGTGGCAAAAGAACGAGTCCGGACGGAAACGGGTTCGGACACACCCCCTAATAACCACTTAAAATGGTGACCGGACCCGTATCCGTATTTAAAAACAGACATCTTTTTTTGTCCAGACCCGTATTTTTCTAAAACATACGGGACCCTTTTTGTCTAGTTTTATTTTTAAATATGATAAAATAATTTTTTTATCAATTATTATTTAAAAAAATTCTAAAAAATTGATTCATCATTCAAATGAGTGAAGTTGGAACTTAGTGGTGATGCTCAAAAGCATACAAGATATCTCAAATGTGAAATTACAAGAATATCCCTATAAATTTTTTGGATAAAATTGGATTAGTAAGTGAAGTTGGAACTTAGCATGTAAAATTACAAAAATCCCCCTATAAATTAATCCAATTAATCGTTAAACGGGTACCTGTTTTTTGAAATTTATGTCCGGACCCAGACCTGGACCTGTATTTTTAAACGGACACAAAAAAATGTCCGGGCCCGTTTAAAGAGGCTCTGGACAACTTTTGCCAGCCCTTAATGCCGCTGGCTCTGTTTCGATTATTCAATAAACCCATAAAGAAGAGGAAGAAGAAAGAAAATGAGGTGTGAGAGAAAGGAAGAAGTGGTTTCGTTGTTGTTGAGGAAGAAGAAGCGGTGTAGACGTTGTTGCTGCTCTCTCTCTCTTGTTGTACACTAAAGCTCTATTTCTCTCCCTTGTCATACAATTAAAGTTGTACAACTGCACTAAAGTTGTACAACAGTACCGTCTATACACAAAACAAAGTTAAGGGATTGTTTGCTATTTTATTAAAAAACAATTTCTTATCATGTTTTAGAAAAAAACAGTTTCATTTATTTAAAATGTTTGTTTTATCATAATAAAGTACCAAACTAAAGAATAATATTTAAAATTTACAATTTCTAGCCGTGTCCGAGTACCCGTGTCTAAAATTTTGGACACTTATTACCAAGTCCCCGAGTCTTGAAAAATAAAAAAAGCCAAGTCGGACCTCTAGATACATACCCGCACCCGACATCCGTATCCGAGTCTGGGTAAATTAGGTTTTAGTACGCACATGGTCTCTTTTATTCATTATCTTTTATCTATTTCCATGCTTGCATGATATGTAGACACTGTTATTTGATTCTTGAATAAAGTGTGAGCTTCTCTGGGATTTGCATTTTGGAACTAGTCTTTTGTGGCAAATTTCATATTCTAGGACGGATTAAGGCAAGGGAGTATTTAGCAACTATCTTTGATCTTGCATAGCCCATCCAACCGACTCGTAGGTCTTTGTATATATTATTTACTGTTTTATGGGTTTTGGGGAGACTAAAGACACTTGATACATGTATATTGATCTCATTGTACTTTTGTCGCCTTCATAATTATGCATGGTATCCTTTTATCGATTATCCACTCCGTCGGTTTTATATAAATGAAAACTTGACAATTTACTTTCATTTATGCATATATTAAGACTTCCACTAACTTAAATTTTTGCACGAAAATCTTTACATAAAACATGAAAAAGATCAAGTTCTGGAGAAATAAAGAACGAACGAGGGTTAAGGTCCTGGGCCATCATTGATAAGCATGCAATGACACGGTGGACTTAGTGATGTGTACGAAAATGTGGCAGTGCACAATTTGCATCGAAATTTGGGGCCGCCACACTAATTGGAGTCACTATTGACCCTCGGACCATGTACAAAGTCCTACAAAAATAAAATTCGCATTCTTTCATTAGTTTCACCTCTAGCCAGTGGTTGCCTATTGTTGACTCGGAAGGTTAACCAATGATGGTTCTTAAAACTTAAAATTATAGTTTTGATATGACCACCATAAACTTATAATTATCAAAACTTTAAAACATGAAAGTTTTAGATCTGTCTTGGCTTGCAAATGGCATATATGGAATGTCAAAACAAAGTTAAAACGAGGGAGATACGGCCGTTTTACGCATTCAACTCAAATTTGAACATGTTCTGATCAGCAAGGTTGTAAAATTCATTACTTCCAATCTATAGCTCCATAAACAACATACTCGAAAATCACCACTATCAGATAAGTATCAAGAGAGTTGTGCTATTTTGAAGTTTGACCTTTATTTCGTGATAATTGATGCATTTACGCATTAAGCAAGACATACTTTATCTATTTGAAAACCATAATTCTGTTGGTATTTAAAACATTAGTCTTCACCCTTAGAAAGCCATGAAAATGAGAGGAAACTAATAAGCTAAACCATTTGACACAACTTGAGCATTTATTAAACATCTTCATCCAAGTCTGAACTAAAAGGGATAAGAAGTTAGAACTCAATAGTTAAGCTTTGATCTCCTTTAATTTGCCTTCTCTTAGCTTCAATCAAGCTTGAAAGATCCTAATCCTACCTTGAAATCAAAGATGCTAGCCCTTTAAAACTCTTTTGTTTTTCCTTTTTGGGTAGCATCTATATGAAATGTGCATGGGAGATCAAGTGTTTGTTTATATAGTTTCTAGTGGCTTGATCTCCACCCCATCATCCTTAGGCACATCTTGAGGGTCATCCTATGGCTCTCCTCATGACAACAAGCATCTAATTAACCCATTTTGTTTGTCATTTGGCATAGGTTGTCTCATATTAGTCCTTTTTGTCAACAAATATTGTTATTCCCAGTGGTTGTAAGGCGTCAAGGCGATGCCTAGGCGTTTCCTCATAAAAGGCAAGGCGTCACCTAAGCGATAAAAAAGATATTAATTTAGAAGCCCCTGAGAAATTATTTATTTATTTTTGACTCCCTGTCTGTTTACTACATTAATAATAATAATAATAATTAATTAATATTGAAGCTTCATACTTGTAAGTTAAAAAAAAAAATCAATACTTCAAAAAATATAGTTAAATCCGAAAACAATTAATTAAAGACACTTTAGAATGTCCACTAGAACCGGATGCCATTCTAATCTATAAGAAAATTAACAATTTAGAATCTTAGATATTTTATTAGTCTTGAAAAACATCATAAAAGTGTAGGTAGAAAAAGAAATTTATTTGTAAAAAAAAAATTTGTAAACTATTTTAAAAAACTATGAATTTAAAACAACTCAAAAAGATTTTTTTTTTGAAAAAAATTTACTGCTCACGGTGCACAATAATTACTACTGTTCATCGTCTCCTTTGTGAAGACGATGAACAGTTGGCCAATACTCTTAAAACATTTACTAAGACCTCTCTAAAGACCTTAAATATGTTCAAATGCACCCACCGCCCGCCTTAGGAACCGCCTAGGCATTTTTTGCCTAAACCGCCTAGGCGCCACCTTACAACCACTGGTTATTCCTATTTTGTCCTCACTTTATTTGGAAAGTCACATATAAGTTCATAAGAATTATCTTTCTTTTGCCACTAAATGTCTCCATAATTACATAATGAACTATAAATGTAACAACCCAAAAATTTAAAATACATACGTTAAGGCATTTTTGTAATTTCACAATTTTATATGTGGTTGGTGTGGTAAATACTACTATTATATTTATTGACATTAAGTTAGTGAAATTACAAATTATTAATTGATTTTTCAACGTTATTGAAAATAAATTAAAGTTTAGAGATATTAATTAAAATAAATCTAAAATATTAAGTAGAATGGGTCTAGGGGGCACAAATCAAGAGGCACATCGAGTGGTGTGCTCCCAAATGAACCCCAAGTATGTATACAAGTTAAGAAAAACACCATTTGAGTTCAAGTGAACAAAAATCAAGAGAGGAAGTGTAGGAGAGCACAAGGTGATGGTTTTAGGTGGATTGGTATCCAACAACACAAAGAGAACTCCTATGAAGATAACCGATGTCTCCCTATCATCTCTAATCTCATTTTTTTATGTTTAAATGATAAAATAAAAGCATGGTTTTAGTTTGCCTATGGTGGAGAGCTTGTTGGACACCTTATTACTTTAATGATGGAAGTAGGGGTGTTGGAGCACCACCACAAAGTTAATGGCGTTCCAAGAATCACGTTTTGGTTGGAGACTCCATTTGTGTGGAGATTTGATCAAATATCAAAAATTTAGAGAGAATTGACGACTCCGGCGTGTTGGAGAACCCCAAAAGAGGGGGGCGCCACCACGACGTCACCGGAGAGGAGCGGCAACAACTACGCCACCGTCATTGGAGAAGGGCGATGGCACTATCTCCGCCGTGAGTGGAGGGGGGCACCACTAGGCACCCCCACCCAGCGCGACCAACCCCTAGGCATTGAACCAACAGATCGGCCCCTAGACCCATTCAATAGGAGCGCTTGGCCCCTAGACAAAAAACAAGGGCGAATTCCCACTAGTCCTAAAAACGGGGCGCACTCCCGCGCCTGGGGGAAAGATTGGGCGGGTCCCCACCCTTCAACCCTCACCGGCGACGAAGGACCCACACTTGGGGGAAAGATTAGGCGGTTCAGGGTGCAGGGGCCAAACAAAGGGACCCAGTGCCAATGTCATTGCGTTGGTCCCCCTGGCTGGGGCACCAACAAAGGGCACCCTTGCCAGGACGCACCTACCGGGGTCTTAGGCACAGGGTGGGGGTACCTAGTGGTGCCCCTCCACTCACGGCGGCAACGACGGTGTCGTCGCCCTCTTTCAACGAAGCCGGAAGAGTTTGCCACCGCCCCTCTCTAACGATGCCTCCCCTCTTGGGGATTCCAACATGCCGGAGCCACCAATTCTCTCCCAATCTCTCAAGAATTTGATCAAATTTCCATGCAAATGGATTCTACAACCAAGATGAGATTCTTGAAACACCAAAACATCATTAACTTGGTGGTGGTGCACCAACACCCCTATTTCCACCATTAAAGTGTCCAAACAAGTTATCTAATATTACAAAACCAAAACTAAGCTTGTATTTTATCATTTAAATATCAAAATGGAGATTAGAGATGATGGAGAGACATGGTTAACTTTATAGGAGCTCTCGTGTTGTTGGACACCAATCCTCCCTAAACGACTACTTTGTGCTCTCCTACACTTCCTCTCTTGATTTTTGTTCACTTGAACTCAAATGGTGGCTAGGGTTTTCTTAACTTATATTTATACTTAGGGTTCACTTAAGAGCACACCACTCAACCACTCGATATGCCTCATGATTTGTGCTCTCGAGACTCATCCTACTTAATATTTTAGATCTTTTTTAATTAATAGCCCTAAGCTTTAATTTATTCTAATAACTTTGAAAAACCAATTTATAGTTTGTAATTTCACCAAATTAATGTCAATACATATAATACAAACATTTACCATGCCAACCACATAAAATGGTGAAATTACCAAAATACCCTTGACATAGGTATTTTAAATTTTTGGATCGTTACAATAAGAGGAATTCTAATTTGACCCGAAAATTACACCCGGTCAAAACACTCGCTGATGTCAACGCCCGAAAACTAATTGTTTTTGAATGAGACCCATGGGTGTCACGTCAACGGGTGCTTTGAACGGGTGTGATTTCCGAATCAAATTAGCATTCCTCTTATAATAAATAATTATACACACTAGTAGTTACATGCACTAATAGTTACGTACACCACTACACTACTAGTGGTTAAATATGCTAGTACCAAATACACTACTAGACTAGTGGTTACATACGCTAATGATTGCATATTTGATTGCGTATTAGTAGTTATATGCGACCACCAAATGAGACACCAACTAGTATACTAGTAATCATACACTACCTATCAATATCATCAACCCGACGCTTATCTCGAGGTACATCCAATCTCCCACATTTATCTTCACTTCACGTTCACGCTAACCGCGTTCGCTCCTTAGCACATATCTTGAGGTGTCACTAATGTACTAAATTTAACGCTATGACCTCACCTTAGGATCTTGATTTATCAAATACATTAAACTAAAACTTAAGGCCTAAACCAAAATCTCATATAATTCGATTAAGCCATTTAGGTTCTCTTAATCATCAACTACCCATTACATGTGCATACGCGTATCTCGAGGCACTAATTCACCAACGAATCGGCAATAAACTTAAATAGTTAGCGCAACTCAGTTCATTAACATACACATACATACTATACACTAGGCAACCATCAATCAAAAATAATATTACCTAGATCTTCGTGTCGAGGGTCAAACCATGTACTCGCCAATGGGAGCCACGTCATGGGTCGATGATACTATAATTGAAGGAACACCAACAATCAGGTATCCCAAAAAGGTCATTGCAGCATTGTCCTTGTAAGAGATAGAGGTTTCAACGACTTAATAAGGGCATCCACAATGGTGAACTCATTTTGGAGTTAGTTGAGTGCCACATCATCATTCAAATACACTCTTCTCTACTGCACTTCACTACCAAAATGGTTAAACCCTTCACTATACTTTATGGGGCTCACAATCACATCACACTATTCTTTTTTAAATTTTTTTGTTCAAAAAAACTAAAAAAGAGTAACTTTACCAAAAAAAATACTGGAATTTAAACAACATTAAAAAAACTGACTTTAGCGCACCAAATTGCTTGCTCAATGTGCGAGCAAACCATTTGCACACCCATTGTAGCTGCTCTAAATATGATGACATGACTATTTCATTGGCCTAAGAGCAGCTACAATGGGCATACAATGCAATTTCTACATTGGCCTAAGAGCAACTATAATGGGCGTGCAATGGTCACGCTCAGTTGTAGAGAATTTTGTAATTGAGCGAGCAATTTGACAGGCCTCGTGCATTAAGTCAGTTTTTTTTAATGTTGATTAAATTCTTTTTTTGTAAAGTTACCCTTTTTTGTTTTTTAAACTAAAAAAAGTTTTAAAAAAAAATGGTGTGATGCGATTGTAGGTCCCACAAAGTGTATAGTGAAGGGTTTAACCATTATGGGAGTGAAGTGTAGTAGACGAGAGTGTAATGGAATGATGATGTGGCACTCCACTAACTCCAAAATGAGTTCACCCATACTGGATGGCCTTAATAAGCAAATCTATCCTAATGTGTCGAGGTTTTGGCCAAAATGTACTAATGTGTTGCTTTTAGCAATAATATTTTAATCATATGATTTCTTGCAAATTGCATCATTGCTTGTAATTATCAAGTAAATTGCATATGAAAAAACTTTAACCTTGTAACATTATTTCATATGACGAAGCGGACATGTAATAAAGATAAGTGACCCTTCGGTTTTTTTCATTATGGTATAACACATAATAATGGCAATGAGAAGACAATTTGCAAGATTTAAAACGTTAGGATATTTTTGCAAAAATCAAATTTCAGAATTTTTTGCAAGAATCAAAATGTCATAATATTTTTACAAAAAATTTGAGATATTAGGATGTCCTTGTATATTAACCCTATTTTATGTAACTAGCATTTGGCTGACAATCGCTTAATGAAATCATAAAACCAAGCACAAGTTTGCAGCGAGATCTTATATATTGATGCTTTGTCACAATAAAAATATCACAAGACAAGGCCAGCCAGATAGCTTAGAATCAAAGATCACCATGTGGGGGGCCTTGATGCACAAAGTTTCTATGCATTTATAGTGCTCCCATTCTCTTGCCTTTATGCTTGTTTCGTTTCTTCATACAATTTTACATTCACCCTACTTGTTTTGTATTTTTGCAGGAAAATGAAGAAAATGGGAAAATATAGGCCTAATTTGGCGGTAATTTGATAAGACTTAAGAGGGACAAAATAGTAATGTTGCAATGATTTTAGGTGTTCTACAGTCACTTAGGCCATTCGGATGAAGGTAGAATCATTTGGTTATTTAGTTCGATTTGCATTTTCATGCATTTCAAGACTTCAGAGTGCATTTTACAGATTTGTGCACACCCATGGGCCCATCATGCTATTTTTGTTTATGGAAAACAAGATTGTAATTTTGGACGAATAGAAGCACGAGTTTTGGAAACTAATGCACGGTCTTGGGTTCGACAAAGACCTTTGTCAAGCGATGGTCGGGACTCAACAAGTGAAGTGGCTTGGGTGGTCAAACCTTATTTGGGAAGTAATTTGACGATTTTTCATTTATTTTGTTCACTTTAACCAAACATAATTTGATCGAACTCCATATTTTGTTGTTGACTTTAAACTTCAATTTGTAGATACATTATACTTTGAAATGAATTGTTGTTATCAATCCTTGTTAGGCTATATACTTTGATTGCATTAAAATTCATAATTCATTTGAAACCAGTAACAAAGAGTAGTCAATACGAGGAATTATGCAATCCAACTGCTGGATTTGGTACACTTTCCATGCTACAATCATGACTATGGACTCGAGCTAAATCAACTTTACCTGGATGCTTAAGCCTTTGACTAAATGCATAAGTCAAGTAATGTCGTGATGAATAATGATTGAAATTCATGTTCCTAAGTCATTACTTAGAGCTTAATGCTTTCGAGTGATTGATCACCACTTGGATGATATCAAAAGAGATTTTGTGAAGGACCGAGAGGGGAAATATTCTCTATGTACATGAATTTGGGACCCTAATTCAAACCTAAGATAGATACATACCTAGGTTGATTAGGTTGTCAAGTGGAAACCATAGATCTTAACAATTCACGAAACATTTCGAACAGTCATCGATAGATAAGCAATTGGCATTTTGCGAAATTCCTTTTGTTGCTCAAGAGAGAACATTAGGTGAAATAAAACTATCCAACCTAGAATTGACATTTCTACACACATTAATCAAAACCTAAAAACATTGGATGCACTTAGATGAAATCGACACTTTAATGACCTCTATTTTCTTGATTTCATTCTCTCCAAAAACTTGCATCTCTCTACCTTATTCTTGTTCCATTTACTATATAATTCTTTTGCATTATTTGCTAGTTTTTATTTATTTACGCAATTTTAGTTCATCAATTTACCAAATATAGTTGGATTTTACCAATTTCGATAATTAGAATTTTGTCCTCATGGGGACAGTACTCTTCTCACACTTTCTTTCTTGTTGCAACACATGCACTTGAGGTGTGATAATTATTTTGCGACCAGGGTTCATCAACCTTTCAATTGCACTAACTCCAATGTTTTCAAGGCAGTGTTAGGCAGTTTAGCCCTGCCTAGTCTAGGCGTCACCAAGGACAAAAAATATTTACTTAGACCTCCCAAGGAAATAATTTAATTTATTTAGAGATCACTTACATTAAGAGGCATATTTTTTCACCTACACAATTTCATCAACATATTTTCATCTCCACACTTTTTCACACATTTTGAAATAAAAAATATTTTCAAACAAAATAATTATATGATTAAAAAGTTTTGAAAATCACAAAGACCTCCCTTAAAAGTTAAAAAAAATTGTTTTAGGTCCACCGCCTACCTAATTAAGAACTGGGTGGTGGGCACATCAAAACGCCTGAGGTGGTGCGTAGGCAGCACCTAGAAAACACTGACTAAATTGAACACAATAAAAGAGTTTGATTAGTCTAGCCGACCCCAACTAATTTGGGATTGAGGTTGTGTTCCAAAATTTACCTCCTTGACAATACTAATTCATTTGGTCCAACATTACAACATTTCTCAATTTCAATATGTTCCAAGATTGACCTCAGTTCTTTTGATGGTGGTTTCAAATTAGGGATTCACTGGCAGGATTGGCTTAGAATTTGAAGCATGAAATAAATACAATTTAGCCGATTTCATTTTTGCAATGGATTAATGCTTTGTCATGGTTTACCTCATAAAACCTTCACATCTAAAAACCAAAAGGCAGTTTAACGTAAATAAAAGAACAAAAACATACCTTGGAAACAGAAAGCCTTCTAGAGGAGAGATCACAAGTTAGAAGCATTACTCCATGCAAGCTAGAGTGAAGAGAGAAAAGAAAAGAAAAAGAAAATTCTTTTAGTGTGAAATGATTACATAAGAAAAAGTCGTTTGACATGAAGAACTAAATAAAACACTTAGAAACCTGCCTTTGAATGGCCACGGCAACTAATGAACGATCAGGAGAGGCACAAATATCTGTAACAGCATGACCGCATGACCCTTCATCTCCATTTGAACCTAAAATTTCTGCCTTCAAAGTGAATAGCATAGTTCAGAAAAGAAGTGGAGAATGATTGCAGCATTGGACCATGAAGGAAGACTACATGAATTACACATAAATCTACGCAGAGCATAAAAAGGGAAACTTTATTATATTTACAAAGTTGATTTGTTATTTTTTATCAAAATAGTAAAAAAAAAAATTGGCATACATGACTTACTTGAGCTCCAACCTCACAAGTGTCAAGAAGTGTTCCTGAAGTAAAATCCCACAAACGAACCTAACAACGAAGCAAGACAAATTTGTGGGCATAGAGTATTAGTCTTCAAAGGAAATAAGCATTTACTATGCAATGGCACATAGTCCTAAACATCATGAAATACTTACAGTAGAATCGCCACCTCCAGAAAGAAGAAACCCTTGAGGATACTCTGAGGTGCCAATGAAGGAAACACAAGAAACAAACCTGCAAAATGAACCAGATTACACCAGCAACTAAATCCAGGCACATTTTACAGAGTCCAAGGAAAAACCTAGTTTATATTATACACCCTCCGGTCAAAAATGTTAGTTGTTTAAGGATAATGCACACTGTTTAAGAAGTCTTTAATTACATGTTAACCTTACTAAATTACCTCTCATCAAAATTTTTTTGCTTTTTTGAAAAACTCATTAATATTTTTGGGTTTAAGTGAAAAAGAGAAACTCGATTTTGATTTTTCTTTTCGCTGGTGTTCAAGGACTATCTATTTAGTCGATAGACAGGGATTTTTTTTTCATTTGTCGTTCGATCGCATTTTAAAGAAGAAAGCAAGAGAAGAAGAAAGAAGCCATCTGCACGCTCCTTCCCACTGAGACACCCTCCATTTTTCCCAAAAAAAAAAACAGAGAGAGAGAGCGACTGCAAAAATGGCCCTTGTGAAGTCAATCTCCAAATTCAACAAAACTACTCCAAGATTCAGCAACCCAAGAGCCAAGCCATGTTGTTCATACATCAGAATGTCCGCTACAAAACCCTAACATCCGAACCCCAACAAATCCACCAATCCAGACCAACAATCACAATCAAACCCCCAATTAACCCAAACCTCGCATTCAGTGTTCGTCCGATGCGCATCGATTGGCGATTAGCTGGCTTGATTGACAGAAAACGCAGGAACTGAAGAGAGAGAGAGAGAGAGAGAGAGAGAGAGAGAGTTGATGGTTGGGACGTTGTTTGGAGGGGCTGTTTCGAGATCGAGAAGAGAGAGATTCTTGGTTTCTCCTATAAAATTAAGTTGGTCATTGAATTCGGTATTAAAAGTCGGCTTGTACTAGGGGTATAATAGGTCAAATATGGATAAAATAGTGAAAACGACATACATTTTTGAACCGGAGAAATTGGCTTAAATGATTAACATTTTTTACTGGAGGGAGCATTAAGCAACAGTCTATTAAGAAGGGAACAGAAAATCGCAGAAAGGAATGGACAATAATAGTGGATATTGAGTGGTGATAGACATCTCGAACGTCTCGAACATCTCGAAACTTGAAAGAGTTCAAGCTTCATCATGACAGAATGCCTTCCTTTACCTCATTATTGGCCTAGATGAAGAGAACTCTATCCAAAATCCAACATAGTATCGATAGTGTGACTTAATATATTGCTAGCCACCAAACAATCAAGGAAATGTATAGGAGATAATCCTCATTGGGCTAGATATCAATTGGATCACGCCAGTTCCTTCCTCTCAAGATCCACATACCACTGAATACCCATGCTTCCATATTGCCAAAGTAACCTTCCATTTCTCCTCCATCCCACTGTAAAGTAATCCATAATAGGTCCTTGCCACCTACAGCCAACACCCACCTCCATTGCAACTCTTGATTCCTGAATCAGTCTTGATCAAGGATGCACCAAGTGGGAGCAATGAGGAAACAAATGATCACACATTTCCAGAGGGTCTTATCTCAGTCCCCATAGCAATGAATTCCTTCTATGGAGAAATAACGTATATTTAATTTGTAAAGGACCAAGAACTAACCAAAGAATACTTTTACAATATTATAACTTCTGAGACACGTAAAACTGACATTTAGGAATTATAAGAATAATCTGCTAAAGAATCTTCACTCATCTGCATACTCATTCAAGTAGACTGAATTTTTAGAGTCATGGATGTATCATTTTAAGCATCAGAAAAGTATTCATAATTAAAACTAAAATGGCTAATGATCTCTAAATACAACAAAAAACTTAACTGATAGATTGGGAGAATAATAAATGACAGATAAATAGAATTATAGGCTCTTGACTAAGCATCAAAAAAATGCAAAACAGCACAAGGTAAACAGCATGGAGAACACTCACTCAGTATGACCAAGGCAATAACTTTGTATCTCATGAGCACCACTAAACGGTTTCTTCGGAAACACAGTAACCTATCAAACAAGCGTAGAATGTAAGACAGATGTGTACCTTTAATTAGTTTTAATGGAGAAGAATAATATGTAAAGTAGATGTGTATTACACGAATTTTAAAATCCCGATCGGCACTAAGAATGAACTTCCCATCTGGTGAAAATTCCTGCAAACTGGGAAGCAAATGAATAATAAAAGTAACAAAAAGATAACAATATAGCCACAGAAAGCTAAAGTGCAGGGCGAATATAGTAATGATAATATAAAGCAACAAGCAATGGGGCTGTGACTGAAAAATTATGTTGAGAGTCGCAATCAAAATCTGTAATAAAGGGATAATCAAACTTCAAGAAGACAGCATATAAAAATATTTTAATTGTAGCCATTCAATTGAGCTAGTCAACAAGTCGAAACAGTATTAAACCTAGAAAAGGAAACTGCAAGAGGAGTACTCTCGTGATGCAACATTAAATACAAAATAAATTGTAAGTCGGTCTTTCATCATATGAATCATGATACAATACAAGAAGATGCTTACCAGACTTGTAATGATACTACAGTAGTGAGCAAGAATTTGTGTTCCCTTGTCATTTCTTTCGTTTTCCTCCAAACTCACTATCCATACAACCCCAAACTTATCGGCAAAAGAAACGAAATGATCATCACAGCTTATAGCAGCTGCACTCACTCGCTTCTCGGAGAACCTGCGGGATGGATATCAAGATCAAGAGTCTTAGAACGAGTGGGTTTATTATTAGATGAATAAGAATGAGTTTGTGTTTGGGTGAGAATTTGAAACAATTCTCTATTGAGTTCTTTGGGTTTCGTGTTGAAGTGTTAGGGGGTAAACACCAGTAAAGAAATGTGTATTCGCAGAATTAACAAATTGTGAAAGATTTTTTTTGTTTTTTGTTGCGAGAAAATTCATGGAATCTTGCCACATAACTGTGTTTAAGGCAAAAACGAACCATCCATAGGAAAACCCAAATTCCAAAAGTAGATCTTATCAAGTAACTCATATTAGATCTAAGAAATTAACTACATTACACACTCGCCCTCATGCAAACATTTCAAATAAAGGGTTGCCCACGTATCCCAGAAAAAATTCTGCTCCATGAACTAGAAGACCTTACACTGTATGTATGCACTGCCAGGAATCCGTGCTCCAAACCTTGACAAGCTTGTCATCACCAGCAGATACAAATAGTTTTCCACTTGCACTAAAACCAATTGTTCTTATAGAATCTGAGTGCTGAGACACGCCAGAATCATCCAGCATATTAGCACCAAAACCTCTCCTGTGAAAACAAACAAAAAGAAGAAGTAAAGAAAAGACAAAGATAGCAGAAATGTTGTTAAAGAATTAGAATTGACCTGACTTCAAAGATAACTGATCACGAATGAGACATTTGTCACACATAAAATGAAAGAGCAACTCCAATGGTAATGTGGGTTTAGACCATGGATTGTTACCTTGTCATGAATGTGGGGAGGATGTCATCCTATGTGGCATTAGACAGATATTCAAACCCCAAAATGATCTCCAATGGACAATGGATGTAGACCATAGATTGTGATTGTTTTGTCTTTCTATAACAAATAATGATGATGCGGCAGTGAAGAGAATGTCTACCACAATGTCTAGAAGTAGGCATCGTGGTAGACACGCTCTACTTTGATTCTCTGCCACATAGGATAGCATTCACAATCCATGGTTCCATTTGAGAGCACTTTTTGAGTTCGATGTGGATTGTGTCCTAGGTGGATCCATTTTCACCCCAATCCATGGTCCCATTGGAGATGCTCTAAGGTAAATAGTATATGAAAGCTATGAATTCCCTAAAACAGAAGGTGACAAGTAAATGTGTAAAAATGGTCAGCTAACTCCTAGGTCAGTAACTGCTTGCTTTGCAGCAGAAACACAGAAGGATGGAACACGTATCTTCCCGCTCAAAAAACCTATCGCCATGAAATGAAATATATTATCATCTGGCCAGCAATATATGCTTTACCTACTTGGATGGAATCATGGAAGCGACTCGGCTTTCCAATTTTCATATACACCATGGATTTGGATCCCAAAATTCAAGTTTCGTATGCTAGCTCATTCACTAACATGTTTGAATACTAAATGAGCCACAGACTTTTAAAACTCCAATCTCCATCACATGAAATCCATCTTCAATACAAATTTCAACATGGAGCAATGAAACTTCTCAAAGTTTTACTGACAAAAAAGTTTGACATGGTGACAATCTCATACGACCAATCCCACATACACTTACCACTTGTCTTGAGTAAATACATATATAAGCTCTTCAATGCCGAATTTCCCTTTTCCTGTCCCTTTATACTTCCCCACATAGAGAGCGAATAGCGCTTCACTTCTACTAAATCCTTTTCCCTTCATTCATCCACTACATTCCTTCATCTCCAAAATCCCTTTTTTTTCCACTCTTCACAGAAAGCAATCGTACAACTACAGTACACCTTGTTAGTAGCCTCTACTTTCTATATTTTCTTCAATTACATATACCTAGAACCAAATGAAACGAAACCTAAGTATAATGACATTCTCGGGTTCGCGATCTCTCCAATGCACTGGAAAGACGAAACAGGTTGTTCTAACAATAGGAGAATGAGATGAAATTGATTCTTAGAAGCCTAATTACTGCTGCGAAACAAATCTTCATTAAAATTATACCTTTGAAGCTCTCAAAACCCTAAAAAGAGCCCAAACATCCCCCATTACATGAATTTCCCTAAAATCTGATCCAACTCAGCAAAATCACTAAAATTCTTACCAATCATAGTGAAGAACACCAATAAAATGAGGAAAGCTGAGACCTTTCACAAGTGGAATCACAGATTCGACTTGAACACAAACATATTCAACAGAAAAAACAACAATCACTGTCTGGAGTCAAATATTACTCTAAATCGAAGACGCGAAGCTCGGAACCGATCGCGACTGCGACGAACTTCTCGAGCGGATGAACAGTGATGAGCGCCGGAGCGACTTCTCCATCTCTGCTGTTGTTCTCTGCTTCGTCGATTAGGGTTTCCTCCATTGCTTGACAGAGATTCGTCGAAGCGAATCACTTTTCTGCTTGGTTGTTTGGGTTTTAGGGTTTATCGAAGGCTCTGTTTGGGTATTCGTTCCGGAGATTGAGTTTTGTTGCAATTGAGGGAAGTGTAGAGCTAATGGGCTTGAGCCATAAAACAGGCTAGAAAGAAAGCCTACTTCACATCAAAAGCCCAACTAAGTTTTCTTTTGTTTTTCTGGGTTAAGTTATCCCTGTTTATTGGGGTTAATTTCACGTATGGTTACTCAACTAAATAGTTTGTAATACTTTAGTCACTAAACTCACATTTGTCCTAAATATATCACTCAAATTTATAAAATATTTCATAAAAATCACTTTGGTCACTCTCTGATCAAAAATTTGATAACGCTGCTTATGTGGCGGCACGTGGTATTTCATAAGAAGTCACTTAACTTTTGTGAATGATGATGTGGCCAATTACCACCCATCCCTCTCCGATGAAGCCACCGAAGGCAACCGTACCGCCTTTTATGCCAACTCTGAAGTCATCTCTGCCACCGGCGAGGTCTCTGACACTGACTTCCACTCCTGCCGTCGCTTCTTCGTCCATCATCTCCGCACCTCCATCCGAATCTCCTTCCAGCGACGTCGTCGCCTTGTGCACACTCACCTTCATGGGGTTCCTCTTCTTCATTTGAGCAGTAGGTCCATATTTTTAGGTGGAGTGAATTTAGTTAGGGAGCTTGAGGGGTAGTGGGTCCGATCCTAAAAGTAAATAAATCATCCATCATCAGAGCAAACGGTGGTGGAGGAGGCATGCTCCTCGTTAATGATGTCTAGGGAGCACCTTGGTGGTGCGGCGGTGGGCGAGTAGAGGTGGCGTTCACCATCATGTGCTGGGAGAGGGTGTTCTAACCGTCGTGGAGGACGGGGGAGTCCACCATCATGTGCTCGAAAAGCGTCGGCCTCCGCCGCCCACTCACCTTTATTTACTAACACCAACTACTCTTATATATGTCAAAATCAAATCCTAAAAAAAACATGAATTGAAAATCCAAGAACCACCCCCATCAAATCGATGATGATTTACAATACTCTGTTTTCAAAATTTGATCTGTTTTGGGTTTAGGACTCCATTGGAATATAGGATTGGATGGGATGCCTTTCTTGGGCTTGGATTTTGAAGGGTAGGAAATTTAAGAAGTTTGTTGGGGGGAGACGCGAAGAAGAGGAACCCAGATCTCCTTCCAACTGTGAATTTTGAAGGGCAAGAATACATGAAGAAAAGGAACCCGACGAAGGTGAGACTGCACAAGGCGGCGACGTCACTGGAAGGAGATATGGATGGAGGTGCGGATATGCTGGACAAAAAAGCAACGACGGAATGGAAGTCGCTACCGGAAACCTCACCAGTGGCAGTAACGACTTTGAAGCCGGCATAAGAGGCGCTGTGGTTATCTTTGGTGGCTTCACCGGAGAAGGATGGGGCGATAATTGGCCACATCATCACTTACAAAGTTAAGTGACTTCTCATGAAATCACATAAGCAGAGCCATCGGATTTTTGATCGGAAAATGACCTATAGCGACCCCAAATTTCACATTGATCCGCCATAGGAGGCCACGTGGGCCCACAACTGATCATGTAACCGTCAGCTGTGTCCCGCGCCCAATTATCCATCATCAATCAATTTCCTATTAACTTTGATGTTATGTGTTAATAATTACTGATTTAAGTTAACTTAAGTTCCTTTAATATCATTTAACCTCAAATTACGCAGCGGAAAATTAAACTAACAACATAAAGATTTAACATGTATTTTATGAGCACAATACCTAAGTGGAAACCATACTAAATGTACATCATATACATATCATCTAAGATCCTCAAAATATCAAAAATATGACCTACCATTTATATACATGTCATATCTACCTCTCCAAACCCAAAACCCAGCATAAGACAAGAAAAATAAACAAACATACGAGTAGGGATAGAGCTGTCAATCCACGTAGTCCTCAAGCTTGCCTTTCCTTCGACTCGTACCAGGATCTGCACTCAAGCCATCACAAAAACCAGATGACGAGTCCAGAGTGAGTAATCCTAAGGAAATTCACCAAGTAATTACGTAAATAAAATGCTGGAATTTAAAATACTATAAATAAACATGCGGAACAAAAGAATACATGCAACTGTAAAAGATCATCGCATGCATAAATATAGTAGCGAAGCAAAGTACGTGCACTGTAAAAATCAGACTAAGTCATACTTCGGGCTATTCCCAGGCACGGCTCGTGAAAACACCTCTAATCGGTGACCCTGGACCCTCTAGGTGGTCGGCGTACATCCACGACGCATACACA
The DNA here is from genome assembly GCA_039657345.1 of Stephania japonica. Lineage (NCBI taxonomy): Eukaryota > Viridiplantae > Streptophyta > Magnoliopsida > Ranunculales > Menispermaceae > Stephania > Stephania japonica. Next base: position 67,004,806 of record CM077557.1, on the reverse strand, counting down.
CAAACCTATCATACCCGGGTAGCCTATTCACCGGTGTATGCCTAGACAAGTGCTATGACTTAGTGGACTCTATGCCCCGTAACGAATAAATACCAGGTGGGGAGTGAACTCAACACCGTAAAGACACCAGGTAGGAGTAACTCCACTACAGTAAAGACACCATGTGAGAGTACTCAGCCACCATAAAGCAATAATGAAATTGAGTAATGAATAAATAGAACTGAATTCAAATAAATAGAACAGTAAATACAAAAGTGAAGTTCAATAAGGATACTACACACCTCAATTCGCACTCCGCGTCCCGAAAATCAAACCCGGCTCAGCTCCAATAACACCCGACAAATCAAATTATCACTCGAATTATACTTATTACCATTTATCATTAAATTAGCTTCAATTTAATATATTATGTCAATTTTTCATTTTACGAGGTAAAAACCTCGACAATATCTCGCCAACACTCTGAGAAAATCTCAAAATTCCTTTACTTGATCAAAATATAATTTTTCTAAAATTTTTCTATTTTATATGAATTTTCCAGAATTTTTTTTCTATTTTTATTTTTAAAACTGTGTTTTTTTTAATTATTTAATTAGGGGCGGTTAGGCTCAACCGAGCCGAACCGACCACTATGTTCCAACAGAAAACTTTTTTTTTTGAATTAGGAGAGGGAGAGGGAGGGGAGACGACATGGGTGTCATCTCCCTCCTCGGATGAGCTCCCAAGCTCCACCCCGCCACCACCGATCCACCACATCATCACACCTGCCAACAACATACAACAACAACAACAAAAACAACACAACAACATCAACGACTCACCTCTTCAGGCTCTCTAACATGAGCTCAATCTCTCTTCCTATTTCTCTCGATTTCTCCCTCCTCTTGGTCTCAACTTCGATCAAAAACAGTAAAAAAATGGAAACTGTGGTGACGGTGTGGTGTTTATCAAATTTTTTGGGTGAAATGACCATTTTGCCCCTGATATTATCCTCCTTTTTCACACTCTAATACCCTTTTTGGTCATTTCACAATTATTTTCTTAATTTTTTTGATTTTAATATATATTTATATATATATATATATATTAAATTACCTATATACATATATATATATATTCGTCTATACTTTCGCGCCTATAATTTCGTCGTGCGTGCCAACGAGCGCACTCGGGCATGCACACTACCGTACCACCTACCGTGTCGACCACGACCCCGCGTGTCCCTAGGCACCCACCAATTTACTATTTTATCACATTTAATTTATTTTATGTGTGTAATATTTTTCTCAACTTAAAATTTCGTCTTTAATCTATCCGGTACCCGCGTCGACACACATATCGATGCGAATATTCAACACACAATCTCACATGTTAATTTAAAATATAATTACACACATCGCGATGTTGTTAACCTATTTTAATATAAACATCGTAAAATTAAACAAAACAACACACAAAATACTATTTACCTAATACAGTTATACTTCAGCCTCATTGTGAGACCCACGAACGTCCCCGCTGGCGTCCACATCTACAATGACATCATAAAATAGCGGCAATTATTAATTGGGCCGTTACATGACCAATTTGATTTTTGTGAAACCTTTTAAAAAGTTGAGTGATATATTTGGGACAAATGTGAGTTTAGTGACTAAAGTACTACAAACTATACATTTGAGTGACCATCTGTGAAATTAACTCCTGTTTATTGTTACCAATAGACAACGGAGGATTCAATAATTGTAACTAGGGTGCCCTTAAAGCAAAGTCTCGATTTCAAGTCTTGTAGATGAAATAAATTGGCCTAAAGGATTACCCTTCGTATAGAGCTCGATGATTCTCGAACACAGATTAATGGTTAGCGTTGGATACCATGTGAATTCTTCTTCTTATTATTATTATTATTAGCATTATTATTTGGTTTCTTATGTGGTGTTCAATACTAATGGCACAAATTAATTCAAGTTCGGGCACTGTTGATTTGCATATGAAGCAGCCTCTAAAGTAGTTTTTCTATCCATGAAACTTGAATTCAATACCTCGTTTAAAAAAACTGAGTCTTTTACCACTCAGACCTAATAGGTTATTGGAGCTAATGTTGGTCTTTATTTATTATTTATCAATTACATTTCGAGCATCTCCAGTGGTAAGTGTAGTGTGACGGCCCCAGTTTTCAAACCTAAACTGGGCCCCGCCCGGCCTAGACTTATGCAAAAACCCCGAGCTCATCTCGACGAGTCACGCAAGCCTAGTCAGCCTTAACCCTTACCATTTTCTGTTTATTTACAATTTTACAACATTGATTAGTGAATTATCATCAATATAGCGGAAGCAAAACTCAAACTTATCAATTAATCACAACTATATAAAGATAAGACATCCTAGAGTGTAGAAACCCCACATATGTATATCATCATAAATGATCAGTCAGAGGAGAACAACCCAATAGATATACATGCCCAGAATCTCTCACATACCCAAAATCCATGTTTCAAAATATCATATATATATATATATACAATAATACAAAATAACCTACTCAGTCAAGTGGAAAGCTTGCTTTAATGTCCTCAAAGAAAATCTCTAAGCTCTGGTGCCTTTCCCTTGCTGGACTGTGGATGTGCACTCCATCAAATACAAGAATGACGAGCCCAAGTAAGTAATGCCAAGCAGAACAATAGTACAACATTTCGAAATAAATAAACATCAGTCCACATTCATGCTGATAGAAAGAAAGGAAACAAGGAACGCATGAAATGTATAAGACTGTAAATAACTCAATCGAAAGTGAGTGTTCGAGTTACGAAATGGAATTGCAAGGAGTCCCGACAACAGTCGTTGAGTCGAGGTAAAACCTACAAGACTCGGGTTCAAGACAAGAACACAACCTTCCAGCCATAAACCTTGCGACTATGAGATATCCATTGTAACGGCCCGATTTTAAATTGCCGTTAATTATGACATTTTTGCAGATGTGGATGCCAGCGAAGACCGCTGAGGGACCCACAGTGAGGACTGGAATGCACTCGAACTAGGTATACAGTCCGTATTGTATGTTTGTTGTGGTAAATTGTGATGGAAAGGTATAAATTAACTAAATCCATTACAATATGTATGCTAATGTAGTTGATTGACGAGTGAGGAATGACCGTGCGTGCGGACGCGAGACACGAGGCACGAGGTCTTGCGGGTAGTCGAGAGAACTAAGGTGAGCTTACCCATAAAGTTTGGTAATTTATTGAATAGGGTAGATAATTATTATGGGCTAAATCAATTGGAAATTTATAAGTCATATAGTTGATTTGAATAAAACAATAACGAGTTGGATGGTTCTCGAGATGCTCAGTGAGTCATTGGTGTCATGATAAGGTGTTTGGAGTTGGAGTGACACGGGGTGACCATGAACCCTTGGATGCTTCTCGAGATTCGTGCACACACTTGATCAAATGCCAAATATATATACACATGCTTGATCGATCGGTCAAAGGAGAGTGAGAGTGTGAGATTGAAGAGAGAGCTTGGAGGAAGAGAGAAATCGTTGGAGGGAAGAAGAGGAGAGGAAAAACACCAACAAGGTGTGAAGAAGGTGATTTGTGGCTTCCTACCACAAGAACCTAAGGTATGGACACATTAAACTTGGATTTTTGTGGAATTTTTGGTGTGGGTTGGAGCTTGTGGAAATTCGAATTTGTTGGGGAATATACACTTGGTTTTTATTGAGAGTGAGTGTGTGTGAGAATGACATGAAGTGGTTGTGAATTTTGAGTAAATTTGAGAGAAATTTGATGGATTTCTAAAAATGGGTTTGAAAATGTGATTTCCATAAATTGTGGATTTTGGTGTTTGATTATGGTAATTAAGGCTTAAATGGTGTAATTGAGGTCATTGATGTTTTATGGAAACATGGAAATTGAATGTATGGATTTGGAGTTCAAATTCTTAATTTGGAAATTTTCTTCGGATGACGAGCAATTAGCGCGCTAATTGGAGAAATTAGCGCGCTAATCACGCTGAGTAATGATGAGGATGAATAGTGATTGAGATAAATTAGCGCGCTAATTTATCTCATTAGCGCGCTAATTATTCTCTGGACTCCAAAAATTGGAAAATGACAAAATGAGTCAAACCAACATTATGAACCCATTAGTTGATTATTAATACTCATAAATGAATTCCAGGAGTCTCGAAATAGTAATTGGAGTCGGGGGTTTAGTCAGGAATCGGACCGAGAGTGATATCGGGGATTTGGAGGTTTTGAGCCGGGGTTTGACTTGTGGAACGAGGAGTGCGAATTGAGGTGTGTAGTATCCCAATTGAACTTCACTTTAAGTATTTACCATTTGATTTATTTGAATTCGGTTCCATTTATTCTTTATTCCATTTCATCTTTGCTTTACGGTGGGCACTCTCACTGGTGACTTTACGGTAGTGGAGGGTACTCCTACCTGGTGTCTTTACGGTGTTGAGATCACCCCACCTGGTGCTTATTTCGTTACGGCCATATAGTCCATTGAGTCATAGCACTTGTCTAAGTATACGTAGGTGAATAGGCTACCGGGTATGGTAGGCTTGTGTGGGTGCGTCGTTGGTCTACGTGCAGGACCACCAGAGGGTCCAGGGACAACTTTGTTGGTGTGTTTGAGGGTTGTGCCCAAGGAGAGGCTCGAAGTATGACTTAGTCGATTTTTATGTGCACGTACTTTGTTTCCTCACTATATTTATGCATGCGATGATCTTTCTTTTACGGTTGTCTCGTATTTACGTACTCTCGCATGTTTAAATTATAGTCTTTTGAATTCCAAGTACTTTTATTTCCGTAATTACTTGGTGAACTTCCTTGGGATTACTCTCTGGACTCGTCATCTGTCTTTTTTGATGATGGTGAGTGCGGACCTAGTCTGAGCCGGGGAAAGGGCAAGCTTGAAGAGTACATCGATTGACGGTTTTGGCCCCACTCGTACGTATGTTTATATTTATTCGTTTTCTAGGGTTTTGGGCTTGAGAGATAGGTTGTATATTTTGATATTTTGAGGAACATATGAGATGTATATGATGTATATTTGGTATGGTTTCCACTTAGGCATTTTGCTAATAAAACACAAGATGAATTTTTATATTGTTCATTTAAGCTTCATTGTTAATAATTTGAGGATACATGATATTAATTGAATCAAATTAAATGAGAAATTGATCAATGATGGATAATTGGGCGTGGGACACAACTGGTGGTGACGTGGACAGTTGTGGCCCGCGTGGCCTCCCGTGGCGGACCAATGTGGAAATTGGGGCCGCCACATTTTGGTATCAGAGCTTAGGTTTAAGGAACCCAGGGAGTGAAGTGTGGGCTATGGTTACCTCTGATACCTCCACAATAGTATAAACTCAATGAATAAATCTTAGATGTGGAAACCACAAGTGAATGATTAAAGGCTTAGTTGGGAAGTGATGTGAGGTGGGTAAATTTAGGAAATTATACATATACGTATGTTTTGATTGTGTATTACATATTATACACGTATATGTATTGAGTCTGATCCATTGCACGATGGTTGTGCAGTTTAGGATGGACGGACAGGCTCCTACTACTCCGCCCACTACTCAGCCAGAGGTTGGAGATACTAGTGATCGTACCACTAGTGACATGGCTGATATGCGAGCTATGATACAGAGGCTGACTGAGCAGCAGTTGATTCAGCAGGAGCAGCAGCTATTGCAGCAGGCTCAGATGGCCGAGCTAATGGAGTATATACGGAGTTCACGAGTACCAGCAGTAGCACCTACTGCTGAGCTAGTTACACCTACTACACGGGCGGTGATTGCACCAGCTGAGGACATACAGACAGCTGGGATAGGGGCAGTGATAGAGAGGTGAGCCTATTGTGATGCCAGCTGAGACTACGGAGGTGACACCAGCTACTACCGAGCAGCGTGTAGGAGTTTCGACTGCCAGAAGTAGGATGTCTGAGGCAGCAAAGATGGTGAAAGACTTTATGAGATTCAACCCCACGTACTTCACTGGAGTCAGTGATCCTGAGGTTGCCGGCCGGTGGTTGATGACACATCGACGACTACACCGGCTATTAGAGGTACCGAGGCGGACAGCGCGTATATCGGGGTATTGTTTGAGAGGTCGAGCGGCGGTATGGTGGACTACTTACACTGACATACATTCTACACCGTCGACGTGGGCAGAGTTTCGACAGTTATTTCTCGATGAGTACATTCCCACTGAGGTGCGATTACGATCGAGGGAGCGATTCTTGGGACTACGACAGGGGTAACATGTACGTGTCACAAGTACATGGATCGATTCGAGATATCTCATGATGTATGCCATGGATGTGGCTAACACGGAGAGGTTACTGATTTACTACTTCATCGAGGCCTGGATGAGAGGATTGGTGGTGTGATAGTTGCGGCCGGTGCGGAGACCCTACGAGTGTTTTGACGAGCATTGGCTCGCGAGACGTATTTACGACACCGGGGTGAGCTTGGAGACGGGTCGGACGAGTTCTCGGTCCGATCGAGACCGAAGAGACAGAGAAGCGATCGATCGACAGAGACATGATTATCGAGTCGACGAGATAGACGTTCCGAGCATCGAGAGAGAGACGAGAGAGGCGAGGTGGTGTACGTATCGTACTGCACACGGTGGTGAGACCTCGACACCATGTGCGAGATGGAGGAGGTCGTGGTAGAGGACGAGAGAGGTCGGGGTCGTGACGGGGCTCGGTGCATATAGTGTCACGATCGATTGGCGGGAGACACGACGATGTTTCGTGTGTCATCGGGTCGGGCATATACATAGAGATTGTCCGATGTCGGCTTCATCTTCACGACCACGAGATTGAGCCGATTAGGGAGAGGGCTCATGCAATGCTACACCTACTACCGTGCAATAATGCGGAGCGTGATGCGACTCGTCGGCTCGTAGAGGGTATGTTATCTATATGCGATGTCTTCATGCATGTATTATTTGATTCCAAGTACATTGTCATTTATATCGGGACGCGAGGGTTGGACGATTAGGATTACGAGGTTGAGACCTTAGATCCACATCTTGTCCTCGATAATTCTTGGGGATAAGATTTACCCTAACCTTAGGATATGCCGGAATTGTGTAGTAGAGATTGAGGGACACCGATTACACTGTCGAGACTTTCGTGTCTCTAGAGTATTTAGAGTTTGATGCTTTCTTGGGTATGGATTGGCTAGCGACATATCGCGCACACATTGATTGCTTTGGGAAGATGATAGTATTTGATATTGAGGGTATTCCCGTATTTACTTTTGTTGGGACGGCGTCGGACTTACCGATTACTGAGAGGTCGATTAGCTACGATTCGGGAGATGGAGGCGTTTAGGACGGTAGTTGAGCGGACACTTGAGACCGAGATTAGATTAGAGGATGTCCCAGTAGTGTCCGAGTTTCCGAGGTGTTCCCAGACGATTTGCCAGGTTTACCACCTCCTAGGCAGCGGTTGAGTTCATTATTGAGTTGGTTCCAGGGGACACAATGTACGATATATAGCCGACCGTACGGGATGTCAGCGTCGGAGCAGGGAGAGTTGAGATCCCAATTAGAGGAGTTGTTGCAGAAGGGTTTTATTCATCCCAGTATGTCTCCTTGGGGCGCACCAGTACTATTTGTTAAGAAGAAGGATGGTTCTTTGAGGTTGTGCATAGATTACAGGAAGCTGAATCAAGTGACGATTCGAAATCGTTATCCACTTCCTAGGATTGATGATCTATTCGATCAGTTGGCGGGTGCTAAGTTTTTCTCGAAGATTGATTTACGATCTGGTTATCATCAGTTGAGGATTCGGGAGAGTGATATAGAGAAGACGGCGTTTAGCACGCGTTATGGATTATTTGAGTTCACAGTCATGCCATTTGGGGTGACTAATGCGCCGGCTATCTTTATGGATTTGATGCACCGAGTATTACGGCCATTTTTGGATCGTTATGTGATTGTATTTATTGATGATATCTTGATATACAGTAAGACTCGTGAGGAGCACGAGAGACACCTCAGAGATATTTTGATGACGTTGAGGGAGCACAGATTGTACGCTAAGTTTAGCAAGTGTGCTTTTTGGTTGAGAGAGGTGAAATTTCTCGGACATGTCATTGGTAGTCAAGGAATATCTGTTGATGGAGACAAGATTCGAGCGATCATTGATTGGAGGACACCGAGACGATTTGCGAGACATTCGTAGTTTCTTGGGGCTTGCGGGCTATTACCGGCGATTTGTGCGGGACTTTTCTTTGATTGCGCGCCGATGACGAGGTTGACCAAGAAGAATGTTAAGTTTGAATGGTCCGAAGGTCGTGAGGCGCATTTTTAGAGTTGAAGAGGAGGTTGACTTGCGCCGGTGTTGGCTCTACACGAGACAGGGAAAGGCTTTTCGGTCTACACAGATGCTTCCGGGACTGGGTTGGGATGTGTATTGATGCAGGAAGGACACCCAGTTGCATATTTATCGAGGCGATTGAGACCTCACGAGGAGAATTATCCGGTGCATGATTTAGAGCTAGCTGCAGTTGTGTTTGCACTCAAGGCTTGGCGACACTACCTTTATGGGGAGTGGTTTATGTTATTTACAGATCATCAGAGTTTGAGGTATCTATTCACTCAGAAAGATCTGAATATGCGCAAAGACGGTGGCTCGAGTTCGAAAGACTACGATTTCGCGATTGAGTACCATCTGGGAAGGCGAATGTGAATTCTTGATGCATTGAGCGGAGTGGGGTAGAGAGTCGAGCGTGTCTTTGCGGCAGATGACACATGAGCATGGATTCTTTGGAGGCCGCGACGGTGTTGTGTTTGTCGGATGCTTTTTCGATGTTCATATCTCGTGGCCGGATGCGTGTTCTGTGGTGTCGTTAGAGAGGGTCGCCGAGTGAGGCAAAGGGTGACGGACATTTTGCTCGCTTGTTGTCTGGCTCGGGATCCGGGTTGCACAGATTGGTCTAGTGGTTCGGACCGGTGCTTGAGACACGAGAGGTAGGTTGTGGATACCGAGGTGCGGGAACTACGTGATAGTATTCTTGAGGATGCACACCGTTCGCGGTATACAGTTCATCCTGGCAGGACTAAAATGTATCATGACTTGCGACGTTTGTTTTGGTGGCCTGGGATGAAGGCCGATGTGGGTGCATATGTGAGAGCTTGTCATGTTTGTCGACGAGTTAAGGCGAGAGCACGGGAGACCCGGTGGATTGTTACTGACCACTACCCATTCCGCAGTGGAAATGGGAGCATGTTACGATGGACTTTGTTAGTGGATTGCCACAGTCTGCGAGACGTCATGATGCTGTGTGGGTTGTGATTGATAGATTGACGAAGTCTGCACACTTCATCCCTATATCGATGAAGTACTCGTTTGCTCAGTTGAGTATCATTTTTGAGCGAGAGATTGTTAGGCTACATGGAGTGCCGATATCTATTGTGTCGACGAGAGATCCCAGGTTGACTTCGAAGTTATGGGAGAGCATGCAGAGCAAGCGATTTGGGACGAGCTCACGATTCGATGCGGCTTATCATCCTCGAACAGACGGTCGGTCGAGAGAGATTAATACGAGATATTGGAGGACATGCTCGAGCATGCATTTTGCGGTTTGGAGGTGCTTGGGAAGAGTATTTTAGTTGTGTGAGTTCGCATACAACAACAAACTATCGAGCGAGTATTGGTATGCCACCATTTGAGGCTTTGTATGGAAGACCTTGCGAGATCACCAACTTGTTGGGCAAAGACTGAAGATGTGGCGGTGATTGGACTGAAGTTGTTGTTGACCACCGAGAAGATTCGGCAGATTAGGATGAGATTGCAAGCGGCTCAAGATAGGCAAAAGAAGTATCTTGATAGGTACCTTGAGGGTTTGAACTATAATGTGGATGACTTGGTATATTTGAAAGTTTCGCCCTGGAAAGGTCATCGAGGTTTGGGATCAAGGGGAAACTAGCACCAAGGTACATTGGGCCTTTCGAGTTATAGCACGTGTTGGGACAAGTGGCATACAGATTGGAGTTGCCGAGCAGAGCTAGCGGCGTTCATCCAAGTGTTTCACGTGTCTATGTTGAGGTTAGCTAAGACGGGGACCGAGGCCGATGGTGGATATTAGACAGATTGAGGTTCGTCCCGACGCTTCATATGAAGAGCAACTGTGGAGATCATGGATCGTAGAGTTCGAGACACCGAGGAACAGAGAGATTACGAAAGTCTTTGGTTCGATGGCGCATCACGGAACCGAGGGACTCACTGGGAGCTCGAGTCGACTATGAGGCGGAGATATCCTCAATTATTTACGGGTGAGTGTTGATAAAGATTTAAATTTCGGGACGAAATTTCGAATTAGTTGGGAAGAATTGTAACGGCCCGATTTTAAATTGCCGTTAATTATGACATTTTTGCAGATGTGGATGCCAACGAAGATCATTGAGGACCCATGATGAGGGCTGGAATGCACTCGAACTAGGTATACAATCCGTATTGTATGTTTGTTGTGGTAAATTGTGATGGAAAGGTATAAATTAACTAAATCCATTACAATATGTATGCTAATGTAGTTGATTGACGAGTGAGGAATGACCTCGGGGTGCGTGCGGACGCGAGACACGAGGCACGAGGTGCCGGGTAGTCGAGAGAACTAAGGTGAGCTTACCCATAAAGTTTGGTAATTTATTGAATAGGGTAGATAATTATTATGGGCTAAATCAATTGGAAATTTATAAGTCATATAGTTGAGCTGAATAAAACAATAACAGTTGGATGGTTCTCGAGATGCTCAACAGAGTCATTGGTGTCATGATAAGGTGTTTGGAGTTGGAGTGACACGGGGTGACCATGAACCCTTGGATGCTTCTCGAGATTCGTGCACACACTTGATCAAATGCCAAATATATATACACATGCTTGATCGATCGGTCAAAGGAGAGTGAGAGTGTGAGATTGAAGAGAGAGCTTGGAGGAAGAGAGAAATCGTTGGAGGAAGAAGAGGAGAGGAAAAACAGCCAACAAGGTGTGAAGAAGGTGATTTGTGGCTTCCTACCACAAGAACCTAAGGTATGGACACATTAAACTTGGATTTTTGTGGAATTTTTGGTGTGGGTTGGAGCTTGTGGAAATTCGAATTTGTTGGGGAATATACACTTGGTTTTTATTGAGAGTGAGTGTGTGTGAGAATGACATGAAGTGGTTGTGAATTTTGAGTAAATTTGAGAGAAATTTGATGGATTTCTAAAAATGGGTTTGAAAATGTGATTTCCATAAATTGTGGATTTTGGTGTTTGATTATGGTAATTAAGGCTTAAATGGTGTAATTGAGGTCATTGATGTTTTATGGAAACATGGAAATTGAATGTATGGATTTGGAGTTCAAATTCTTAATTTGGAAATTTTCTGGACAGCGAGCAATTAGCGCGCTAATTGGAGAAATTAGCGCTAATCACGCTCGAGTAATGATGAGGATGAATAGTGATTGAGATAAATTAGCGCGCTAATTTATCTCATTAGCGCTAATTATTCTCGGACTCCAAAAATTGGAAAATGACAAAATGAGTCAAACCAACATTATGAACCCATTAGTTGATTATTAATACTCATAAATGAATTCCGGGAGTCTCGAAATAGTAATTGGAGTCGGGGTTTAGTCGGGAATCGGACCGAGAGTGATATCGGGGATTTGGAGGTTTTGAGCCGGGGTTTGACTTGTGGAACGAGGAGTGCGAATTGAGGTGTGTAGTATCCCAATTGAACTTCACTTTAAGTATTTACCATTTGATTTATTTGAATTCGGTTCCATTTATTCTTTATTCCATTTCATCTTTGCTTTACGGTGGGCACTCTCTCACTGGTGACTTTACGGTAGTGGAGGGTACTCCTACCGGTGTCTTTACGGTGTTGAGATCACCCCCACCTGGTGCTTATTTCGTTACGGCCATATAGTCCATTGAGTCATAGCACTTGTCTAAGTATACGCGGTGAATAGGCTACCGGGTATGGTAGGCTTGTGTGGGTGCGTCGTTGGTCTACGCCGACCACCTAGAGGGTCCAGGGACAACTTTGTTGGTGTGTTTGAGGGTTGTGCCCAAGGAGAGGCTCGAAGTATGACTTAGTCTCGATTTTTATGTGCACGTACTTTGTTTCCTCACTATATTTATGCATGCGATGATCTTTCTTTTACGGTTATCGTATTTTACGTACTCCGCATGTTTAAATTATAGTCTTTTGAATTCCAGTACTTTTATTTCCGTAATTACTTGGTGAACTTCCTTGGGATTACTCACTCTGGACTCGTCATCTGTCTTTTTGTGATGGCTGAGTGCAGACCCTAGTACGAGCCGGGGAAAGGGCAAGCTTGAAGAGTACATCGATTGACGGTTTTGGCCCCACTCGTACGTATGTTTATATTTATTCGTTTTTTAGGGTTTTGGGCTTGAGAGATAGGTTGTATATTTTGATATTTTGAGGAACATATGAGATGTATATGATGTATATTTGGTATGGTTTCCACTTAGGCATTTTGCTAATAAAACACAAGATGAATTTTTATATTGTTCATTTAAGCTTCCGCTGTTAATTTGAGGATACATGATATTAATTGAATCAAATTAAATGAGAAATTGATCAATGATGGATAATTGGGCGTGGGACACAACTGGTGGTGACGTGGACAGTTGTGGCCCGCGTGGCCTCCCGTGGCGGACCAATGTGGAAATTGGGGCCGCCACATCCATAGACCCGAATAAGAGCCCTCAGCGTACACTTAACCATGAGATATCAATAGCGTCTAGATAAGAGCTCATATCACAAATGCAATAACCATAACTCCCTTGAGTGGACTATTCAACCAAAAGAGATTCCAACAGATATGATGATAAACAGAGAAATAACAACAAATTAAAGCTCAAGAAATAACTGTAAAAGTTCTCACTAGTTTACTTACTTGTAATCCAACTATTACGCACTCAACGAACCCCTGACACGTCTCCTATGACCTCCCGTGTCCCATCAATGTTCAAAAACCCCTAAAATACATTTACATCAAAATTCTCATTAATAACCCTCATTTTAACCAATTTTCTATAATTTTATTCGTTCACCCATTTGGGTCGATTACCTGGGTATTAGGTCGTATTCGGACCCATTTGGATACCCGAGAGATCCCTGAAATTTTTCAAAAATTTTATAAGAATTCACTACTGTGAACAGTAACACGCCTTCGGGACGCCGTGGAGTCAAATGACCTAGACGACGTCTTCATGGCGTGGAGACTATACTTCACTGTCCAACAAGTACGTGAATGACGCCGTGATCTCATTGGTCATGGCGGCGTCCTCACAGCGTGTTCCCCTGGGGTTCCTTCCAACAACGTACGTGGGTGACGCTATGAGTTGGAACGTTCACGGCGTATTATGCAGAACGCCTCTGAAAACGGGGTTTTCACACCCCAACTCCCATCGCCGTGCTTCGAGCCTATCCCAACTATGACTAAACATCCAAACACACACCAATTCACCCTCGACTCGCGTCAAAACCTGGCCAAACCACCAATTTGCCGAAATTACACAAAATTCACCAAAAATCTCCAAAAAATCAGAAAAATTTTCAAACCTCAAAACCACTTCACAAATCATGTTTTAATCACCCCATTGAATCCCAATAAAAAAAACATCTCATAAAAAACTGATTTTTTTCCAATTCGTTGTCCAAAATTACCGCGACAAAAACCCATAAAATACTGCCAAAACATAAATAATCACGTGGTGAGTAGGATTCTCACCTTAGATTCGAAATTGGTCGTTCCTTTGGCGTCGAATCGCATCGAGATCCCCGGAAACCCATCGTGCTTCACGTTGAGATTTCGATTGAAAAGAGGGAGAGATATGAGAGAACAAGATGAAAGGGAAAAGGTGATGGGTGGGGTTTGTATAACCCCTCTAATCTTTTTTCACACGCGAATCTCGATGCACATCCTTAAGCCTGTATTCATTCTAGCCAACAACTAAGACACCAAATGATGACTTCAATGTGTGACACAATTCCTTGTTCAAGCCTTTTCTCGCACAATACTCGCGTTTTCGGACTCGTTTCCAACACCAAACTTGTTCGCCGCGTCGCCCCAGACGTACCAACGTATCGAATGTGCTTAACACTTTTAATTATTATTTATTTTTTTATTTTGTCAATGTTTTTAATTCATTTAAGTCCCCAGACTACTAATTACCCGACCAACGTTTACCCGAATCCCGTTATTTCACGTAATGCTTGAGCTGAACCGCTCCCCGTACCAACGCTCATACTCAAACGTCCTTGCACGTTTGGGACATTGGAATTTAACATTCGAGTAATACAATATAGTGCAAAACACCGAACATAAATAACATACCTCGGTGTTGACGATCGAGAATTGGGCTTTGTATCACAACAAATGGGCCCACGTACGACCTAAATTGACACGTGACACAAGTTAGAATTTAGGGTCATTACATGTAGATTGTAAGCGTAGATTGATGTCACGTCAACAGCATGGAGAGAATGTTTGTCATAAGTGGCTTTAATAGACGTTAAGTTCAAAAGTGCTCTCCAATATGTAGTCAATGTGGATTGCACTTTCTATTTTAAAATTTTATTGTTTTTCTATATATTTTGGAGAGATTTGTTGATGTGGCATATGGATTGCACTGTCTAGAAGTAGACATTCAAAATAGACAATGTTTATTCATGCCAGCTCAACATTCAAAATGTACATTCCCATTGAAGAGGTTTTTTTCTCCTCAATTTTATTTAGTCCTAGCCTTCTACATGACACACATTAACATCCAATCCACATTCCATTGGAGATGCTCTAAGGTCTTGTTTAGTTCATTTTTGCTAACTTACAATGTTAGCCCAGGTTGTAACGACTCTTAAATTAATTGGTGACACGTGTCATGTGTTTTACAGGAATGTGACCTACCGTCGTGATTTGTCATATTACTCAAGCCTCGAGAGTCAACACTGAGACATATTTCGATTTTCTATGATGTTTATGTTATTATTTATATCCAAATGAGAGCTCTATATGTCCTAATGCGTGGTTTTCATTTATAAATCACTACGGATTTCTGTGTGAGATTCGGCTAGAAAAATGAAAATTTATGGTATAAAACGGATAATTAAACACCGAAAAATGATAATTAGTAAATTATAAAAAATAATAAATAATTAAATAAAATGTGGGAGCGAGCTTATGTCTGGGAATGTACGCGGTGTGAGTCGTGAGTTGAAACGAGTCCGGAAACATGTGTTTTGAGTGAGAAATAGAGCGGTTTTGAGTTTAAGTCATGTATTAGAGTTACTCTTTAGTGTTAGAGTTGTTGGACAAGATGAAGAGGAACCACAAGTTTTGCCTCGAGATCTGTGTGAAATGAGACGAGAGATTGGTATATAAACCACCTTTTCTTTCTCCTCATCCATTTTCTTCATTTTCGATTGAACGAGATAGGGGATAAAGAGAGTGGTGGATTTGCAGACACGTTGCGACGTCGAGGAGCAACCCAAATCGCATAAAAAGGTGAGATCTTCATTCTTTGCGTGTTTATCTACGTTTTGGCGTTAATTTTGGAGGTTTTCGAACGAATTTTTTGGAAAAATGTTGAGAAATAATTTTGGATGAGGGGTTTTGGATCAATTAAGTGTTTTATTGATGAATTGGTGGTTGGTTTATGGTTTTGAAGTGAAATGGAGATTTTTTGGAATTTTTGGAAAAAATTCGAGCTATTTTTGAATCGGGGTGTTTTGTCGGAGTTTTGACGGAAAGGGAGTTGAGTTTAAGTTGTTTTGGACGTCCCAAAGGGTTTGGGATAGACTCGAAATGCGACAACACGAGCTCAAAACCCCGGTATAAGTGTTTTGTTGAATACGCCGCGAGGGACGCCGTGAGTAGTATTTCCCACAACGTTACTCATATACGTCTTGAGCAGAGGGAACCAAACGAAAACCAGGAAAAACGCCGTGGGGACGTCGTCTAGAACAAAATGGTCACGGTGTCATCCACATACGAGTTGGGCAGATAGTCTTTTCTCCATGCCGTGGAAACGCCGCCTAAGTCAAAGACGTCATAGCATCTTGGCGGCGTGACACTGTTCACAGAGACCAAATTTTCTAAAAATTTTCTCATTGATCCAATTGGGTCCAAATACAACTCAATACTTTGAAAATCAACCCAATTACACTAATTAAAATATTATGGAAAATTAGGTAAATTAAAAAGATATTAATAAGATTTGTAAAATTGGTTAATTGACAAACTTTGAGAATTCGAGAGGATAGCTTAGAGGTACGCGAGGATCGAAGATTTACGATTAATCGAAGTACGTTATCGTACGATTGTAAGCCAGATAGGACGTATGCATTAATTCATTATCTATGTATTGTCAATTACATTGAATTGAGCCTTTGTTGGAATTCCGTTCTTATTTTGTTGGTTGAGTGTCTTGGCGTAAGTGTGTTGCGAAGTACTCTTTGGTCCATATGAGTGGGTAAGCGTGAACACTTCTGCGGTTGTGTTGTTCCACCCCACTGATAGCGGGTTATACCCTGGATTATTTGGACGCTACAGTGTCTTTGGCTGGTTGGTCACTATAGTGACTATAAATGTGGTGTTGCGATACTGCATTAATTTTGACCACTTATGGGCCTTATTTGATTATGTAGACACTCAAACTTTGTTACTCAGCTTGTCAATCTGTTTATCATGATATTTGTTATTCTTTACGCTTTTCAATACTGCATGATATTTGGATTGTTTATTTGAGAAATCTTGAATTACTGTTTAGTTTATTCTGGCATTACTTTCTTTTTTTCAAGCACTCAGCGTCTAGTTTGTGACGGTGGTGCAGATAAAGATAAAGATAGAGGTGAGATGAGCAAGGGGAAGAAACTGATGCTAGGTGATCTAATCTGAGGACTCTCGAAGCGATCCTTTCCTTTACTAAGTGTTGGTTTTTGTTCTTTTGGTTGTGATTATTATATATTATGTTTTGTTAGACATCGGAACATGTATTGGGGTTTGAGAAACTAGGATTATCATGAATGATCGCTTTGTATAGCTTTGATCACCAGACATGCATGTATTTATCCATTTCTCAGGGTTTCCACATGAGTAGGTTGTCTATTATTCATGATTTCCATTTTATAATTATAGTTGATTACATTAATTTCCACTGCGAATTTCCTGATAACATTATTGTGACAGCCCCAAATTTCCAATGCATTTGGGTACGTTCGGCCTAGACCCGTGCATGTCCCGAGTTGGTACTCAGCGAGCCTGACGAGCTTAGTCAGCCTCTAATTAATCAATTTAACAGTTTATGAAAGAGTTATTGCAATTATACGCAACGGAAAAACTAAACAATTATTGGGAAATAACTCAATCAAACAATTATTGCAATTATACCCCGAATTGCCATGTACCTCAAATGGAATCAAGTAAAGTTGTACATGATATCAAATACCTATGATCCCAAGTTCAAACCATCATGAGGTATATATATATAAAGCAAACAACTTACAAGTAGAAATCCAATATAACCTAGGCTAAGGTGATCGAATTCATCCACAAGTCTTCACAAAACCTCATAAAAATAGAGTTCCTTACCCTTCGAACGCTCTGGTAAATTTGCATCCACCGTCACAAACTAGACGGTGAGCAACTGAGAGAAAATTGAAAGTAATGCCAGAAAAAAATAACAATAATTCATGAACATCAAATGAAACAGTCTAAATATCATGCGAAAATTGAAAGATAGGCAATATAACGAGTTCAATGTGCATCATAAACAGACTATCTAATATCAATCGAAAACGTGCGTGTTCTTAAGAAAACAAACGAGGCAGTAAGCGATCAAAATCACAGTATACGGAAAGAGGATGCTGGCACTTCTCGAGCAATGTCGCAACACCAGCGCAGCATCAGAGGAACACATGCCTCCTAGCATACGAAAAGAGGATGCTGGCTCTTCCCAGGCAATGTTACGACACTAGCACAGCTTGATAAGAGAGGGACACATGCCTCAAAAATCACATCGACATGTTCACGCAAAGAATACACATACCAAGGAATCAACAAGATAGGAATGTTAACAACGAAAATCGACAAGCAACAATGAACAAAAATGAATTACATTCAATGTTCTTATTGGCTTACTAACGTACACAAGCTTGAGGGCGAGTGTACTTACCTGAACTATCGCAACCCGCGTAACAACACTCTCACGTTCCTAGCACGTATCCCCGAGTTTCTCGCTACCTCCGGTGAACAAAGAGAGCTCCGGTGAGGCTCATGTCCGGTCACCAAGGGAGAGGGGACGAGTTGACCGAGAGGGAGGAATGGGAGAGGAGAGTGGGTGGCGGGAGTGTGTAGAGTATCAATAATTTAGGGTTTTTCCCTTATAAATACATATATATACCCATTATTTTGCTCAAAATGACTATTACACCCCTTGATCTTTGTTATATTTTCCACTATGTTTCATCTCCAAACACACACGCATCTCGGTATAAATCCTAAGGCTCCTCAAACTATGGTTGTGTCACTTTAACAATTTATATCACATAGACTGTATGTCACGTAGCTATCCAAACTCCCCGCATTCAAACAACGTTCTTCGATCCGTTTCAACTCATCGCACACGTAGTCCCGCCTTGTTCCTTTAAATAATTATTTAAATTATCCAAAAATTCATTTATTTGTATTTTAACGGTATTTTACTCTCCCGTTTAACTACGCGAGACCTTACTTAGACTAGTATTTGCCCGAACAGCTTAAGACACGTAATGGACTATAATACTAATACACACATCATGGAAACATAAAATCACCTCAATGTCGACTCCCGAGACTTGAAATACTGTCTAGTATCACGTAGCCGGTTCACGGTCCTAACAAGTGCGACACAAGTCGGGTTAAAATTTGTGGGTTGTTACAATTTCCCCCACTTATTAGAATTTCGTCCCCGAAATTTCACTAATAAGTACATTTAAAATTAACGGTTACACTAAACCTCTTCACCATCTTGAAGAGATTGTTAAACCTCGAATCGAGTCTTTCTTGCCATCGAGCCAGTCGTGACCCTTTAACATAAAAACCTTTAAGTCTACTTAGTCTTTCTACATCGTGATACTCGACAGGTATTTCCTCTGCCACTCATGGGTACTCAAAAGTTTCAAAGGAATCTACCGTACATTCTCAGCATAATCATCAACAATTTCCAATCCATCTGCCATAACATCCTCTGGCTCAGTCCAACAGGAAAGAAATTTATGAGGTCTATCACAGAGCGCTTCAATTGGTGACATACCGATACCTATCTAACAACTGTTATCGTGTGCAACCTCGCACAAGTAAAGGTACTGCAAATTCCGTAACTCTGTCCACAATTTTCTAGATGATATCGTGACCACAAGAAGACCGGGGCAACCACTGACGGCATCCATATCAATACGTTCCCACTTCCAGCGAGGAATGGGTAGGTGGTGTAGCAGTCCTTCAGGTCATCGATCGCCCAGCCTCTACGCGCTGGCATGTCACCCGCTTGAACAACTCCGACACCTCGAAAATCATCCCTGGCCACCAAAAGAGATGTCACATGTCAGCGTACATCTTAAGTCGACCTGGATATATAATGAAACAAGAGCGGTAATTCTCCTGAAGTATCTCGTCACACACATCAGCTAACAATGGAAACCCCAGTCGCCCGAGATACCTTTAGCATGAGTCTGTCGGTTGACTCTAATCTGAGCAATTTGAACTATCCGCCATCTCGTCGTACCGCCGTATGATGCATCGTTTTGTTGTTCCTTGCATACAATGCCAAATGAGATGGTCTGCAACATCGTCTGACCACGTATCCGTGTATTAATGTCCTAGTAATCGACGACACGTCCGCTGAATTCATCAACTCGACTGCCTCATGTAACCCACGCCAATGGTCCTTTAAGAACTCAAGCTGACGTCTCTATCTCGCTCCAGCACGCATGCCACTCGCGAAGGTCTCCAATTTGTCTTCTCGTATCAATCGAGCAAAACATGTAATGCTCAAAACTAGTTCACACCAACCAAGGCATCGAACTCATTCGACTCCAATACTCGTATGTCTACTGACGACTCATAGCCCCCTAATTATACCAAAATATTAACACAAATCGCGTTCGAGTACATACTATCCCAGTCAACGTGTCAAGGACTTTATCGTTTGCCAAGTCTAATGGCTTTGTAATCCTAACATGTCTACTATACGTACAATAATCAAGAATCAATATAACTTGAATTGAACATGGTATACATGAAAGTACTTTAAATGAAACTCATACACTCAGTAACGTATTTGGACGTTTTCTAGTCCGTTTCAATAGTAGTCTGCACGTGTTCATACCGGTGCTGGTGGTGTTATTGTTAGACTCGCTTTGACTGAGTACAATTCTTCTAGATGTGACCATCTGTCTGCATCGATAACAAGTTCGGGTCTCTCGTGTCTGTCTTCGTGTATGCACCTGTTGTTGGGAATGTGCCCTAGGTCAATCCATTAATAGTCTTTATGAATACATTTTAGTTAATAAAATAGAGGATTTCATTTGTTGTTTATTATAATTGATTTGCATGTTTACATTATAATAAGATCCATGGGTATTTACAGAAATATCCTAAATGTCCCTAGTCGATTATTATACTGGGAACTATAATGAATTAAGACTAGTGTGAGTCTTGATTGATGATCATACGATGATCATACGTATAGGAATACGAATCAAGATCATGAGTACTTGTTAGGGAACAAAGTACTGGACCGACCCGCTATGAGAACATTAAATGGATTAAGTCATAGTTGTTTCTCATGATAGGTATATTTTTCAGTCCTCTGACTTGAGATTACCAGAGACTTCAACATTAGGAACATAGTGATTTGACACTATCAAACGCTGTCTTTAACCGGATGATTATAAAGGTTGTGATTGGTTACTATGTGAGCAATGTGATGAAGTTGTGTAATCGAGATAGAATTTGTCCCTCTCATATAAAGAGAGATATCTAGTGGATCCCTCGATGTGTTAGACTGTTAAAAGGCCTAGTCTAAGTGAATTGATATTGATCAATGTCACTTGGATGTTTTCAGTCTACCTAGAGATCGAGACTAGTACGATTGAACATGTTGGATGACAATTCCATGCCTTATGTTTGATCAAAAGGATATCGTGTGACAAAAGGATGTTATATACACTATTGATTAGGTTGTATCGATTTGATATTCGTACAACTTGGGTAGTCATAATGTCTTGCTAGAGGTCGCTTATGACTTGTATACCAAAATATATTTTGGTACACTGCCAACGTTGTATGAGCCTATAGGGTCGCACACTGAGAATGGTTTTGAGAGATTTTAAGATGGTTCAAAAAAATGAATTTTATATGATAAAATTCATGACAGAAACGTTTTTGTAGTGTATTGCACTTATACTTCTTTAAATAAGGGTATATGTGTAATTTACTTAACCGTCTATATACAAGGGTTGTATAAATAGACGCTTTGAGTTAGAATACAAGTACGAAAGAAAAAATGGCTGAAACTCTATTTTCATTTTAAAAAGAAACGACTTAGAGGTTTTTGGTATGCTCTGGATCGTTTTGGAGAGAAACAAAAATGTTTGGTATTCTCTCGAAGCTAGCACTTCAAATCTCGGCCGTCGTTCGTGTGTAGACTGCTGATAGAAGGCGTTCGTCGTTGGCAGCGCCTTAGAGATCGATTAATCTTCAGAAAAGGTACATTGCTACTGAGGTATGATTAAGTTTTCATAGTTTAAACGGTTTTAATGGAATCAGATTCGGATCCTGTTGGGGTTTTTGTCAAAATTGTTTTGTAATCTCCGCTGCGCATGAACCCCAAAACCCAACACCTGTGTCTGAGTTTGAGTACTCTGAGTCTGTCCTAGTCTCTGTCCCTGTCTCTGTCTACCACCTCTACTAGTAGACTGCTCTTATGTCTGCTGCACTATCCTAGTAGACTAGGTAGGATGGCTCGCAAAGATCGGTAGCGACGGAATCATTTCACCTGGCTTGGTGATCTATTGAAAAACAGATCCAACACTCAGTGCTTCAAAGTCTCGCTGATGGAATCGGTTCATCCTCCGTCTCTTGTCCCGATGCTGGTCCTCTGATTGAACCTCTGATCTGGTCGGTTTAAGCTCCTCCTCAGGATGAGTGACCAAATAGCTTTCCCTCACTAGACTGCGCTCATATGCTCTCTGTAAGCTCTCTGGCTCGGTCGTAACAACAAATCCTCCGACTACGGGTACCCTTGGTAAAGTAATAGACTCGATCAGTCTCGGTGTTTGCAGATCCTCTAGCATAAGGCAACAACGATATAAATCTACCCATGTACTCCATCACGGACTCGCATGCGCTCTGCCTTAACGCAATGAACTCGTTCCTTTTCGCTCAAAGGACAGTCAGTGGAAAGTACGTCTGACTAAACTGGGTCTTAAAGTCAACCCAATCATTCGGGATGCCTCGGGTAGCAACGATTGTCATCCACCAATCGTCTGCCTCCCCCTGCAACATTGACGAAGAGATCGTCACCCTCATGTGCTCCTCAGTAGCGATGATGGTGTGAATCTTCTAGTGATTCTTCAAGAATAGCTCTACTGCTCTACATCGGTACAGCCATAAAACTTTAACGGATCGTGTCTCTTGAACTATCTCCACTACCTATCCTCTGCAGTGGCTCTTAAACTCTTCGCTGGAGTCGTAACTGGAATAGTTTCGGCAGTGGCCACAGGTGTAGCTAGTGTAGTTTGGGTCTCCTTTGCCTGTGCTATCGGCGGTGTCTTAGCTTCAGTCAGCGCAACTTGCGTAACAACAGCTTCCTCAGGCATCTCCACTAATGGAATCGGAGGCGTAACTACAGCTGCAATCGGAGTCTCTACTCCTCGAGTAGTCATAGGCGGCAATGGCGTAGTCGAGGTCGATGGTGTCGTAGTAGTAGCCGTTGCGAGCGTCCTAAGTAATCGCAACATCTCCTGTAACTGTAGGTCCTGCATCGCAACTTGCTGCGTCCAAGCATGAAACTCCTCTGCAGTGATGTCACGAGTATCCGGTACCCCGTTGTCATCTCTCGGACCTAACTTATCCGTCGTCCTCATCTGATTAAGAGAGCGAACTTCTCGAATCAGTCGATAACTACCGTATATCATACTCATACACATAACAATCATAACATATATAAAAATTCACCCGACTCATCCCATTACTTCCCCAATTAAGTTTCTACAGGATCATAGGGTTTCCACTCTAAGTTCAACCATTCCTAATTTTCGCTGGATTAAATGGTTTGTGTTTTATGAATTTAAACCTGACAAGCTCTGATACCAACTGTGACGGCCCCAAATTCTCAATGCATTTGGGTACGCCCCGCCTAGACCCGTGCAGGTCCCGAGTCGGTACTCAACGAACCTGACGAACCTAGTCAGCCTCCAATTAATCAATTTAACAGTTTATGAAAGAGTTATTGCAATTATACGCAGTAGAAAAACTAAACAATTATTGCGAAATAACTCAATTAACTGAAAATTACGAAAAAACTATGTATGTGGAAACCCCGAATTACTATGTACCTCAAATAGAATCAAATAAAGTTGTACATGATATCAAATACCTATGATCCCAAGTTCAAACCATCATGACATATATATACACACACACACATATATATACATATAAAGCAAACAACTTACAAGCAGAAATCCAACATAACCTAGGCTAAGGTGCTTGAATTCATCCGCAAGTCTTCACAAAACCTCATAAATAGAGTTCCTTACCCTTCGAACGCTCTGGTAAATCTGCACCCATCGTCACAAACTAGACGGTGAGTAACTGAGAGAAAATTAAAAGTAATGCCAGAAGAAAATAACAATAATTCATGAACATCAAATGAAACAGTCTAAATATCATGCGAAAATTGAAAGACAAGCAATATAACAAGTTCAAGGTGCATGATAAATAGACTATCTAATATCAATCTAAAACGTGCATGTTCTTAAGAAAACAAACAAGGCAGTAAGCGGTCAAAATCACAGCGTACGGAAAGAGGACGCTGGCTCTTCCTGGGCAATGTCGCAATACTAGCGCAGCATCAGAGGGACACATGCCTCCTAGCATACGGAAAGAGGACGCTGGCTCTTCTCGGGCAATGTTACGACACTAGCACAGCTTGATAAGAGAGGGACACATGCCTCAAGAATCACATCGACACGCTTACGCCAAGAACACACATACCAAGGAATCAACAAGATAGGAATGTCAATAACGAAAATCAACAAGCAACAATGAATGAAAATGAATTACATGCAATGTTCTTACTGGCTTACTAACGTACACAAGCTTAAGGGCGAATGTACTTACCTGAACTATCGCAACCCGTGTAACAACACTCTCACGTTCCTAGCACGTATCCCCGAGTTTCTCGCTACCTCCGGTGAGCAGCGAGGCTCATGTCCAGCCACCAAGGGAGAGGGATGAGTTGACCGAGAGGGAGGAGTGGGAGAGGAAAGTGGGCAGCGGGAGTGTGTAGAGTATCAATAATTTAGGGTTTTTCCTTTATAAATACATATATATACCCATTATTTTGTTCAAAATGACTATTATACCCCTTGATCTTTGTTATATTTTCCACTATGTTTCATCTCCAAACACGCACGCATCTCGGGGTTAATCCTAAGGCTCCTCAAACTATGGTTGTGTCACTTTAACAATCTATATCACATAGGTTGTATGTCACGTAGCTATGCAAACTCCCCGCATTCAAACAACGTTCTTCGATCCGTTTCGACTCATCGCGCGCGTAGTCCCGCCTTGTTCCTTTAAATAATTATTTAAATTATCCAAAAATTCATTTATTTGTATTTTAACAGTGTTTTCTCCACCGTTTAACTACGCAAAGCCTCACTCAGACTAGTATTTGCCTGAACGGCTCGAAACACGTAATACTAATACACACATCATGGAAACATAAAATCACCTCAGTGTCGACTCCCGAGACTCGAAATACTGTCTAGTATCACGTAGCCAGTTCACGGTCCTAACAAGTGCGACACAAGTCGGGTTAAAATTTGATGGTTTTTACAATTATAATCTTATAACTTACGCATTTAAATGATTAACTAATGATGTATCTGAGGATTTGAGGTTGACTAGGATGTGTAGACTTCGCGAGTAAGGACTCAGGGGCCCACGTAAACCTAGGCCAGACGGGATCCAGTTTTATGGGGAACTGGGGTCGTCACACAGGTTATCTCCTTTGAGTTAACTCATTAGAGTTAATATTTTTCATGTTTGGTTCAACTTTAAACTTGCAACAAAGTTGCAAAATTTTAAACAATAAAAATTTTAAATTGACGTTCCGCACATGATGCTCAATTAAAACCCTAAATTTCAATTTTTTGTCTCTTTTGCTTTCTTTTGTGGTTCTTGCATGAACCACCATCGATTTTCTATTTAATCGGCGGTGGTTCTAGTAAGACTGTTTACCACATGCATTTTCTTCAATAAAACACAGATCTATACAAATCTGAGAGTTTCAATCCTGCACCAATTGTTAGATTCGTCATTGGCACCACCACTTGCTCGCCATCTATGTGCATTTATCATCATTCAAGTCCAGCTCCACTTCTATTGTTCGTGCGTGGATATGCACTTACAGTTGCATGTTGGTTTGATAGTTTTATTAAGTTATCTTTTTAATAAATATTTGTCTTCCAATGTTGGAAGTTAGTGTTCAGGGTTTAGGGTTTCTAAATATTTGTCTTCCCGTGTTGGAAGTCTTTATTTGTCTTCCCTTGTTGACAGTTTTATTTTTTGTTTTGGTATTAATATGTTTCTGTATTGTTGTGTTCCATACGTTTGTCAAGTGAACAGTCACTGATTGTCAAACTGTGATTGTAAAAATGGACAATTTGACAATCGCAGTTTCTCAAAATCAACTATATGGCAATTGAATGTTCTGACAAACAATTAGAATTAGCGAATCAATATGCTTTTATTAAGGTAATTAATTATATGTCTCGTCCTATTCTACCAAATGTATTGAGCCATCATGATTAATAAAATTTCTATTTTACTTCAAAAAAATATAAATTGACATAAATAGCCTTCAACTAATAAGAGAGAGAGATGAGTGATAAAAGGGCTATTAACGAGGGGTAATTATGTTTACAACTCCTGATAGATAACTCTCTGATATCTTCCCTTAGGTATAAGTTAAGAGATAACTTACAGAGAAGTTGGGCAACCAAACAAGATTAGTTCTCAACTCACTGTAAGTTATCTCTTGGGAGATAACTCCACCTCTAACCAAACAAGGCCTAAAAGCATCTCCAATGGGACCATGGATTACATAATTCATATCCAACCAAAAAAGTGTTCTCCAATGAGACCATGGATTGTGAATGTCTATCCTACGTGGCAGGGAATCAAAGTGGAAGGTGTCTACCACAATGTTTACTTCTAGACATTGTGGTACCCATTATCTCAACTATCATATCATTATTATTTGTTATAGGAAGTCAAAAAGTCACAATCTATAATCTAAATCCACGTTACCAAAGGAGATCATTTTGGAATTTGAATGTCTATCTAATGCCACATATGATAGAGATCATTTTGGAATTTGAATGTCTATCTAATGCCACATATGATAGAGGATCCCCACACCCATGACAATGTATCAATCTATGGTCCAAATCCACATTACCATTAGAGATGCTCTTAGATCTCAGTGACTTGTGATGTAGAATTAAATTAAGGAAAATTGGTTGAATTAATCCCCTTGAAAATTTGAATAATTTCAAACAATGTGCACGTTTTCTTAAATTTATCCCAAACGTTTTTTTTTTTTAGTATTAAATATTTTAATAAAACTGTACTTTTGTCTCAATTTTTGTAAGCCTAGTCTCAAATTTATTTAATTACTATAAATTTTAAAGAAGAATTATGCTTGCAAGATTTTTGGTAAAGTTAGGGTAACACCTATTTTCATTATTTTCCTTTGAAAAATTGAATGCCGACATCTCATAACAAGATTCAATGTGTAGCAAACGTATATGTCAAAAGTATGCCACCCAATCATTTTCATTATTTTTCTTTGAAAAATGTTTTTAAGCAAGTTCAAACAGTTTTTTTCTACCTGTAATAAAAGAACAGTGTTTCCTTCTTTTATTTTTGACAAATCGATCATTTGACTTCATAGACTTGGAGCATGCTTTTTTAATTTTTAATTTTTAATTTTTTTATTAGCAAAGAACAAATTCGGTCTAGGTTATATCTGTAATTGCAGGATATCCTACTATAGCAACATGAAAATTTGATTAAGAATATGTTATCAAATCTTAAAATCAACATCACACTGAAAAACTTACTTAGCTATGTGGTTTTCACATACATTATTCTCTCGAAATGTGTGACTGAAAACTACACTTCACTCCCTGTCTGTCTCCCTTAGAATATCATGAATCAGTAGATCTCGAAATTGGCTCTGTAATGAGTCTAAAATAAGATCAATTAGTTCATGCGAGTCTAGCTCCACAACAAGTTTCCTACGTCCTTCATCCCACACCAGTTGTAAGTCATGTTTAAATCTCCATAGTTCGACTCAAAGAGGTGAACATCGACCCAACTTGTCTTAAAATGTTGCTCGAAAATCGCCTTTCATCCCCCATATCACTCATGTCGTTGTGGCTTCTCCATCCTCTTCTCGTACCGCTTCATTACAATTTGTGATTCACAACTTCAAACGGCTTTATAACATATGAATAACAAGCTAAGCCACACTCAATCACTTCATCTCCTTAAAAAGAATACAACACCAATAACAATAAAAATAAAAATAAATTAATTAGGGTCCGCTTCATCATGAGTCAAAGTTCTTTCATTCATTGTGCATTTGTGGACACATAAATCAAATTCGTTAGTAATTATTTGTCCACATCTATGATGGAGATTCATGAGTTAAAACTCAGCCACTTGTTTTTATACATTAATGCTACTAGCTAGCTTGTATGCACATGCCCTAGCTCTGTTTCCTAGCGGCGCTAGCTTGTATGCACATGCCTCTACATCATTCTTCTTTGGTGTGCTAGAAAATTATTTTCCTTTAGCAAGTAAGAGAAATTAATTTTTTTAAGAACACTTATGTTGGATACACCTCAAAATATGTTTGAAACGTACGTAGCTTGTGCTCGGATAGAGGCTCATCCAACACACATTAACAGAGGCGCTGAAACTTGATGCCTAAATCAGTGTAATCATGTGTAGTATAATTCATTGACAGCAAAAAATGTGTGACAGGTTTTTTTTTTTTTTTTTTTTTGGGTCAAAATCCAGCAATACTGCCAATACAATTGGTCAAATATCGGTTAACACTGAAAGAATCCACCAACATAACGATTAGGCTAAAGCATCTATGTGTCATAATGCAAAGTTTGGGAACGTTGAGTGTTGGACTCGTGTTGAAGTAAAAATAACATAATAATTGTTAGATAAATCTTGTAAGTTGTATTTTGTTGATCTAAAATACCCATCATTTAGATCTCTAAGATGGGAGCCCAAGACTTAAAACCCATGCATGCACGACCTCTCCTTGTGGGGGACTCTCGGCCATCCAACCAACTATTGGCGGTGTCTATAGGACATACATTTTTATTGGATAATATGACAAGCCTAATTACTAGTAGTTAACTTTTCATCTCTCCGTATATATAGTCCATGTTAGGAAGGATCTTATAGCAAAACATTGATGATCAACTCCTTCATTAATTCCAAACCAAGAGAATTAATTAATGAAGGAACCTAAGATCTCTCTCCGGCCGATCGAGCTATCCGACGTTGACGATTTCATAGAATGGGCAGGAGACGATAAGGTCACTAAATATTGCAGATGGAACACATTCACCTCCAAAGATGAAGCTCTAATCTTCCTAAGAGAAATAGTTGTATCTCACCCTTGGTACCGTGTTATTATCTTTGAAGGCCAAGTCGTTGGTTCAATACATGTAACTCCGGTTGGGAGCGGCAAGGACGAAAGAAGAGGAGAGCTTGCATACCACTTGAAGGCCAAGTATTGGGGCATGGGCATTGCGACGGCAGCCGTGAAGGCGGTGGTTTCTTGTGCGTTTAAGGAGTTGCTTTGGTTGGAAAGGATGGAGGGGCTTGTTTTTGTGGAGAATAAAGGGTCACAAAGGGTGTTGGAGAAGGCAGGGTTGGTTAGAGAGGGTGTGTTGAGGAAGTATTTCTTTATTAGGGGAAAGAGTGTGGACATTGTTGTGTTTAGTATTTTGGCTGATGAGGTTGATTAATTAGAATAATTGTGATTGTAATAGATCATTGCAATTTTTTTTTTTATCATAGATTAATTGAATTGAATAAACAATTTCGATAGAACAGTATGTACATTGAGATATTAGATTTTTTATTTATTATGATCAAGCAAGTATTTATATATAATTAATAAATAATGATTAATAAATTAAAATGTCAAATTTTGTTATTGGCTATGTGAGAGAGATCAAAATTGAATAGGCACACAGATTAATATGGCTTTATGGGGAGACAGAGAAAAGAAAACAGAGATCTGAAGATCAGAGAATACATGCAGGCTATATATAGCTAGCTGCGAGAAATATTACATGCATTGGCAGTTTGACACTAATAAACGGTATACCAACAACTAACCTTGTATATTCGTCAAAAAAAAAACAACTAACCTTCTATATTTGATGTTGGATACACATGAATCAAATCAAACATTTTACATGACTCGACGCATATTTGACAACAAATACACTTGGAACCAAAATCCATGGCGAGGGCATTTTCTAATTCTGGTATGTGCTAATTATGGAGTTGAGGGTTCAAATCTTTAGAACGCAAGTTTGGGAGGATGTTAAGTTGTTTCTTATGGAAATGGTTGTCCAAATTAAATCTTAACTCAAGCATCTTGTACTAATCACACCAAAACTCGTTCACATTAATACATATATCGAGAAAGGGATTGAACGCACAACTTAAAAAGTCGTGAACATATATCCCCTGTGGCAATTGAGCAACCACTCTTAAAAATGAGCAAACCAGCAATTGTATATATGTATCAACTCTTAAAATAGTTTGTATGATTAATAGAAACATAGATTCCTCAAACAAGTTCTATCTTATAACATTGTGTGCTTAATTATTTTCGTTAATTGGTTAGCCATATCAAAGCTAAAATTCCAAGAGAAAACATTCATACATATGAAATATATTATAATTATACTAATAATGTCTTGATATATCAAACAAATACACGCTATAATTAGGGGAACTCTCAAACAAGTTCTTTTTTTTTCTTTAGAAATTATATATGTAACAACAGTACCCAAGCACACTATTAAAACATAACACAGAAATTAAAAATATAGGCCCTTCACAACTCTGAAAGAAAATTCACTCAACAATAGCTAATTAATGAAAATAACGGTAAAACGGTAAAACCCAGTGAAAACAAGGAAGACAGTTACGACATTTGGAAGGAAATTCGGTATGTTGGTTAGACTTGCTCCAGAGGAAGCTTGCCCAACTGTTTTGGATCCACCTCCTGCACCATTTGCACAAGTACTCAAATTAATATAATTAAGAAGCTATATACATGTATATATGTTTGCTCTGTCAACATTTTTTTTTCGAGAATCATTTTTTTTCTTTTTTTAACAAAAGAGAATAATATTTTTTAGATAAGAAAGAAATAAACTTTTCTTTGCCCCCTTGGGACTCGACATCCACGCGTAACAATACCACACACGAAACCATTGGACCACCCACTTGATTTTTTTGAAAACCATATTAAAATCCCTTACATTACCTGTAACGGCCCAAATCTAATTTGTCGTTATTTATGATGAAATGACAAACGCGGGCGCCAGCTCGGAGGCTTGCGATTCATATGTTCAATTTTGTTAAATTACATCGCAATATGTGTATTTAGATTGATTATTACCGAACGAGACAGTGTGATGGGTATTCGCCTCGAGCAGCGTGTAGACTCGGGTACCGGGTAGGCAAATTACAGATACACTAGGCCGAGAAATTATACACACATAATAAATAATAAAATGTGCTAAATATAAAATGTCGTTTAGACGTTAGTGACGGGAGTGTGTGATTGATACGCAACACAGTGCGGGAACGGGTACCGGAATGCTTGAGGATTCATTTGGTGTGTCTTGAGAAGGATAAGGACCAAGGGACCAAGTCCACATTGGAGTCATTTTGAGCTGAATTATTAACCCATCTAAGCCATCCAAGTGGCCTAGGGATATGTTCAACACATGAGATGACAAATTTTAGTATAAAAGTCCTCATTTCATCTCATCCACCACCTTTTCTCTCTCCTCACTCTCTCTTGGAAGAAAATTGGCTCAGGTGGTAAGGGCTTTGTGAACTTTGGGAGCTCATTTGGAGCACTAAATGACGTGGAAATCGATAAGCGAGGTTAGATTCGAACTCTTCTCTTCATTCTCTATCTGTCGGGTTCAATTTCTTGTGTTTTAACGAGAGTTTCGGGGGTATGAGTCGAGCACACCACCTTTTAAGGTGTTGCTATGGGTTTTAAGGTTTGATTTAGAGCAACCATTGAGGTTTGAAGGTGTTGTTGTTGATTGTTTTGGTTTTGTTGGAAATATCGGGTTTTTGCCGAGAAATATCGGGGTTTTCATCTCGGACAGATTTTACCGAGGGTTTATAGTTTCTCATGGTTGGTTTAATGATACATGAGAGGTTGAGAAGAGTGCGGACTGCGACGACGAGCCAGGGTGCCCGAGAACCCCAAAGGGAACGTCCCTGGTTCAAACGACACTAGGGACGTTGTGGGGAATAAACCCCACGGTGTCACCCACGACGTCCAAACCAGGGAGACCCCAAGACACATTTTAAGTCACATTGTGGACACCAACACATGGCGACACACATCATGGAGCCAAGGACATTGGCTCACTGTCCTGAACACCGTGAGCATTTGCTTACGGCGGCGCCACTATCGGCGTCCAGACCAGAATTTGAAAAATAAAATTTTTAAAATAATTGGCCTATTGGGGGTTCATCTAGGGGTTTATACAACTTATATGGTAGGCTTAAATGATGGAATTGACATCATTAATGTGAAATGGGAAATTTTCAAGGTTTGGGATTTGATTTGATTTATCGAGAATAAAGTAATTAGGTTCGATTGACGGGTAGTTGACACACAGTTGGAGGTGTGTATTGGCGTTATCGGACTAGTTGGAGGTGTGCATTGGCGTTTTAAGGTGTGTAGTAATCCAATTGAAATTCATCTTGAGTATTTACTACCTGATTTATTGAATTCATGTCCTTTTATTCATTTACTCTCATTTTCGAGTATTTATTTACGGTTGGTTGAGTTTACTCCCTCCGGGTTACTCTATTGCATTGACATGTGGCACACTAGACCATATCATATGTTTTAGGAGTATGTTGGTAGATAGTTGACCCGACTATTGTTCTTATGCATATGTCAGTGCATCGTGGTCTACGCAGGCCACCGAACGGATTCAGGGATTTCAGTCAGTTCGAGTTTACTCACTGGCGATGTCTGGGATAGTCCGAAGTATGGTTCTAGTTTGAACAAGATCCTACACGCACATTTGCTTAACTACTATTAGATATTCATGCGAGGGTCCTTTACAGTTATCTGTTTATTTTTCTTTCGCGTGTTTATTAAATAGTTTGTTAAATATTAGTATTTATTTATTATATTTGCTCGGTAAAGTTCCTTAGAATTACTCACTCTAGATTCGTCATTTGTTTTGTTGTGATGATAGAGTGTAGACCCTAGTACAAGCATGGGGAAAGGTAAGCTTGAAGACTTTCTGTGATCGATTTCCTGCACCTGACTTGTATGTTTTTTACTTTTCTATTTCCTCGTTTTTATGTTGGGATGGACATGATAGATACCTGGCATGTATATAATGTACTTGGAGGTTCTTTTGATATTTTGAGACATATGAAACATATATATATATATATATGTTGGTACTTTGGTTGGGTTTCCATACTAGGAAAATGTTCTATGACATAATTTTAGTGCTTTATTTTGATAAAATCATGGTTATAAGACTTCCGCTGAAAAGTTAATGATAAATATTATGATAAATAGATGAAATTGAGTCCACTAGCTAACTTGACAACTAATTAAAGAAAATAATATAAAAGTTGACGGTAAAAGAGTTGTTAAATGGTACACGATACGCGTGGGATACAGCTAGGCCGTGATGTGGTATTTGTGGGCCCGCGACACATAACGTGGCGGCCTCGGGTTTTGGGGGAGTCAAATTACCTTAAAAGACATTAGCACTCAAATGTGACATCCAATTAGGTAATTAATTCTTAACAGGAGCAAAATTCCTAACATTAATTTACAACTTTCGGCAAAATATTTTCGTCAAAAAAAAAACATTCGGCAAAATAATAGGTGGCTTGTGCATCTCAATTAAGCATGTTTTGTATGCATATCGTGTATCTCTTGGATAAAAATTATACTAATTAAACCAAAAGGTTGGGATTAAATTACCTATTAAAAAAAGTTAAAATTGTTGTAAATAATGTGGATTGACAACTTTACACATTCCACCATTAGGTGAGTGGTTACACATTCCACCATTATGTGAGTGGTTACACATTCCACCATTATGTAATTGTAACTTATGATCTTTGAAGGGCCTATATAAGGAGGTTCCACCTATGTAATGATATTATATATTGGAATGAAAGTTCTCTATATTTCTCCCTTATCTCTTCTCTTGTTCAAGTTCTATTTCTTTACTTTACTTTCTTAGCTTTGTTCAAAGTAATTTTACAATACGTTATCAGCACGAGCTTGCTCTAGTATTAAGGAGATCTTGAAGTTCAAGAAGGCTTGTTAAGGAGACAAAGCTTGGAAGGAGGTCATTGTCTTGGTAACAAAGATTTGAAGGTAACAAAATATCATTTTTGATTTCATGGTTTCTTATGTATTTGTGTTTGTCAATTTCTTAAGGTAACCATGAATATCTATGGTTGGTTTGGTCCTCAATTTTCTTAAAAGTTGAAAACCAACATGAAAACACACCAATCAAACATGTATGTTGTGTGCATAACATTAATATTTATTCACCGAATATCTCTATAGAGATTTGAAAAGTGAATATTTTACTTTATATTATCCTTTCACCTTATGGAGTTATGAATATAAACACCAAAATTGGTGATGCTCCAAAAGGCTCAAAACGAGCGGCTGGGTCTCACGCTACAAAATTTATATCAGTCAAATATCATTTATTATTCTGCAATTTCAATTACCTCTATGTTGAGGCTATGCAGAAATATGACTGATGAGACAAATAAAAGCTACGTGGCTCGCCTCGATTTATCATTGCAACAAATTATCGAGCGCGCACGTAAATCTATTAAATATTAATTATGGATTGAATCCTTGTCTCATAGTAGCTGAGTAAAATAATGAGATATTATTTATATAATATCACTCCCGTCCAACTGGTCAAGCTTCATGAAGCACATGTTGCGTTTATAAAATGACCATGGTCGCAACTATATAATTATGGACGTGGAAAAGTGAAGGGATTCGGTAAAAGTCTTAATAATAATTTCACTCAAAGTGGAATAAAAGTGGTGCACCACATGAAACAAGAAGGGCGAAATTATAGACAATGAGCATGCTCAAAATCGTGACAAGCTGTCACGTATGAAAGACCATTATTAGGTCACACTGATTATATATTGTCATATATGCCCAAATATTTTGATGACATTTACCGTGCCAATAAAGGCAAAATTATGAAATTTATGGCTCATTAAAATTGACACATTGAGATGTGTTCAAATCATGAGCTAAATAAAGGCGAAGAATGCATGTCTTGCTTATTTTGCTACATGCGCACTATAAAAGAGAATATTTCTCAAATTTGAACTTAGTTGAGACTAATGTTAAGCCAATATCTGGTACAACGGTTATAATGTTGTTAGTGTTTTACACCAGAAGAAATTTACTCAGAATAATAGAGAGTTTCTCTATATATTATGATTTAATATGAGAAACGAATTCCCAGCTTTAGCTTCTGGAATATGTAAGACACATTAAAACGAATGATCTAATGACATTCATAATGTGGAGTGATTTTTTTTATTGTCCAGAATTATCAATAATGTGAAAATATTGCAAATTCGCATGAGCATCCTTTTTGGAACCACATTTTTTTATCAGCTGGTGATTATCTCAAGGCAAATTAATCGGAGATTTATATTGATTAAACTCTCCATTAATCATATTATAAAATGCCTTGGGCCCCGAATAGGAAATTTATTTATAGCAAGTTTTGCTAATTGTCACTTTGATGATGTAATTTTCCCACCATTAGGGGGAGATATAAGCCAATTCAAAAGGAATGGCGTGAAATTACTTGTAACGCATCAAATTTGTTGCATTATGATCAATGTATAAATTAATATGAACTTGAAGTTCAAAAGATCATTCATTAGCAGCAAATTATGAAATAATTACTTGATGCAATTACTAATATTAAATAGTGACAAAATTGTATGTTCCAGCTGCATTAAAAGGTTCATATATCAAATGATGTCTCTGTGCAACAAAATGCACAAGAACCAACAAAACGCTTAAAGCGTGAAAGACCGGTTGGTTCAAATGATACAGTTCCTCGAAAGAGGAAAACGGGAGTAAAAATAAATACAAATCAAAATACTCCTGAGAAAGCACAAGAATCCTTTGATAAGGGTTTGTCAGAACAAGTTGATTCTGATGAGGAACAACTTCCTCTAGAAAAAGAGGAAAAAGATGAAAATAATGAGATCTCAATAAATTATTTAGACTCTGGTAAGATTTGGGATCGAAATAAAATTGTTCCTGATGATATATTTGCTTTCAATGTGTCCTTTGAAATATGTGAAAATGATGATGATCCAAAACCACGATCAGTGGATAAATGTTGAAGAAGACCTGATTGGCAAAAAAATGGCAAGAGGCTATACAAGCAGAGCTAAACTCGTTAAGGAAACGAGAAGTTTTTGGACCAATTGTCCAAACGTCAAATGGCGTAAAGCCTGTTGGATATGTAAATAATTTATTTTGCCCATGTGTCTTCATTAAAAGATCGTCAACATGATTTGTGATTATTGCTGTATATGTTGATGATTTAAATATAGTGGGAAACCACGACAACATCATCGAACATCTCGAATACTTGAAAAGGAATTCAAGATGGAAGATACTTGAAAAATAAAACTTACCCTTGATTTGGAAATCAAGTATTTTCAAGTAAAATAGTTCTCCATCTATTAATTTACTTTACTCAAAAGAGTAAATTTTTTGCAAAGATTTGTTGCAATATAAGATGTCTCACCCATGTGGACATGAGGGGGAGAATCAAAAGGAGTTGTTGATTAGTGCATTGCACTCTTTTTCCCTTGTCTAAGGTTTTTTCCCACTTTGGGTTTTCCTAACAAGGTTTTTAATGAGACAATCCTAACAATATTAATACTCCATATCAAAATTGATAAGTGTATTGTACTCTTTTTCCTTCGCCATGGTTTTATCCCAATGGGTTTTTTTCGGCAAGGTTTTTAATGAGACAATCCTATCAATATCATACTCCATATCAAGATTGATGAGAACAATGTACTCTTTTTCTTTTGTTGGATTTTTTCCCACAGGGTTTTTCTAGTAAGGGTTTTAACGAGGCATATTCTCTTAGCAAGTTGTCATCCAAGGGGGAGTGTTGTAAATAATATGGATTGACAACTTTACACATTCCACCATTAGGTGAGTGGTTACACATTCCACCATTATGTGAGTGGTTACACATTCCACCATTATGTAATTATAACTTATGATCTTTGAAGGGCCTATATAAGGAGGTTCCACCTATGTAATGATATATAATATATTGGAATGAAAGTTCTCTATATTTCTCCCTTATCTCTTCTTTTGTTCAAGTTCTATTTCTTTACTTTACTTTCTTAGCTTTGTTCAAAGTAATTTTACAACAAAAATTATATTTTGCCTAAAACTCTATACATTTGGATATTTGCACCTATTTAGGATGCCATGTGCCATGATCATCTCCAATGTTAAATGAGGATTGGGGATGAGGATCGCCACCACATCATCAACGTGGAAAAGATGTCCTCATTATGTGGCCTAAATACACATCTAAGAGCATCTCCAATGAGACTATGGATTGGAGTGGAAATGGATCCACCTAGTATGCACATCCAAAAGTGTTCTCCAATGAGATAATTGATTGTGGATGTCTATCCTATGTGGCAAGGAATCAAAGTAGAGGATGTTTACCACAATGTCTACTTCTAGACATTGTGACCCATTGCCACATCATCAATTGTTTTTTTTACATAAAGTCAAAAAATCACAATCCATGGCCTAAATTTACATTACTATTGGAGATCATTTTGAAATTTGAATGTCCATCTAATGCCACATAGGATAGACATCCTCCCCACACCCATGACAAATCACCAATCCATAGTCTAAACCCACATTATCATTGGTAAATGTGGATTGTGGTTGTTGATTCTTGCCACATCATCGATGTGGAGGGGATGTTCACTCTAATTAGCATAAATACACATTCAACATTTAAAATAGTCTCTAATTCCTACCCAAAAAAAAATAGTCTCTAATGAGTAATGTGGATTGCACCTTCTATCCATGAAGTGACTACTTTTTAATTTTGATAATCATCTAACTGAATACATTTTTATTTTAATTTTTATAGCTGATTATAGTTGTTAGAAAGTATTAAACGATTCTATATTTGCGATTATACAAATATTATATTTATAAATACGACTGTTATTATATATAACCGCTCAAAAAAATAGCTTGTTTGTATTTATCCTTTTTTCTAAACTTATCTATAATGATCTTATATATACTATGATAAGTACAAAAAAACTAAAGAAAATGAAAAACGGAAAGTATATGTCAATCAAAAAAAATAAAAATAAAAATGCAATGTATATAGTATAGAACTAAAAAAAAAAAACTGAATTACCCAAAGTATTTTTTCTCGCTTTTTGTATTTTTGTATTAGTTTTTTATAATGTGGCACAACGCACATTGTCTATCGCATCCTTTAGAAATAGAGGGTGCGGTAGACAGTGTGGACGGTCATTTGTGCCACATCATCTCTACAGTGTGAATCCACATTACCATTAGAGAAATTTTTTGGTTGGAATGTCTATTATATCCTACGTGTCCTACATCCACCCCTGGAGATGCTCTAAGAGTAAAAATAGTCTTCAATAGGTAATACGGATTATGCTCGAGAAACTCACTCCTTTACTTGTTTTTAGACCTACTTTATAAGCAGTTACTAGTTTTTTTCCCTTCTTTAGGCAATTTTCAATTTTCTCCTTTTTTTTTTACAAGATGTGGACTTTTTTTCATTTTCTTATTTTGGTTTTTTCTCTCCAGAAATAGAGGGTGTGGTAGATACTGTCTCCGTCACATCACCCATACAAAGCAAATCCAAAGCCCCATAGGAGACGTATATTTTACTCCAATGTCTATTTAATTCAACATGACATACATCTACTCCCAATCCATAACCCTAGTGGAGGCTCTTGAATTTTAAAAAAATTTAGAATAACACTTTAAAAAAAGTAACTAAGCAAACATATATACAATACTAATGGTCTTCAATTGGGCTTGGGTACCTACCCAGCCTACCCAAGCCTACCTAGGCACGGGCTGGGCTTAGACACACTAATAAGGCTCAAATTAGCCCGACCCAAGTACTATTTTTCAAAGTTATATAAATGTTTTTTACATGAAATATAGAAAAAAGTATGTGTTCTACAAATAAAAATAATACTTATTTTTTTAATTAAAAATTATAAATAGCCGGGCCTCTTGTGCTATGTCGCGCAAGCCCACCCAGCTCGGCCCATGAACAATTCCCAATTATTTGGGGTGTATTAGTTGTGCATATCCCTTGCTATATTCGCATATGCATTTTTTTGGTGGTATTGCTAAACCCAATTGACATGTATTACCTGCAGCAGGAATGCCGTTCACTTCTGGACCTGGTGATGTAGCCGGGGACTCGGGCTCAATATTTGAAGCATCAGTCGGAGAACTCGCCGGGGTATCGGATGGGGAAATCGTCGGAGAAGTTGCAGGTCCATTAGCAACTAAACATTGATCCCAGCAGACATGTACAACTTATTAATTAGTAACCAGTATGCAATATTACTGATGAAGATATATGCACAAGAAAAGAACTAGCAAGTCTCTTTCTAATCTTCACATATTTTTTTTTGCTAGGATTCACATAATTTTTAAAACAATATACATTTTTGTAATTACTGGTGTGATGGTGTCCAAACCTTTTTTCAGCCCCTTCATAACTATTTATTGTTTTGGAGAATGATGATGGAACGCCGACTGTTTCAATTAATCGGCCCTTTCCTATTAATTAGACTCAACTAATTCCATGTTAGTCAGTCGAATGCCTTGAAATTTTTTAAACCACATATATATTTTTTTGATGACTAAACCCCATATATAGATATATAACAAACAAAGCACGTAATGTCTATAGATGTATCACTAGTGAACTCACCATTGCATGCACTAACTGGGGGAGTTTTAACATTGCAGGCACCAGGAAGTGCAAGTGCAAGAGTCTGGTTGATAGTAAACCCCATGATTCCACCACCACCACCACCACCAAGCACTTGGCAGAGGCACCGCGGCTGCGACCGGACAACGCTGGCAAGCTGCGAACAGCATGATGTGGACGGTGTGGTCGCATTTCCGGTGACATAACTCAGGCACGGTGCCAGGCCAATGAGGGCAGTGGTGCAGCCTGACTGAGCCATGGCCCCTGCCCAAAGCATGGAGACAATTAGGCCACAGACCACTCCTACTAGACCCATCTCAATTGTTTTCAAAGCCAAGTTGTAACAATTAAGTTATGTGTACTCCTTAAGTAGATTTTAATTTGATCAGACATCACAGGGTTTTATATAATGAAGATTAAGGTTCTAAAATTGGCAAGCACAAATTTGGTGTTTCTGGGTGACCTACTTCCCCTGCATATATAATGTCTGGTGTGTGCTGAAATTTTCCTAATAAGATGATTTGGGTTGCGTGGCATTTGTTAGGTTGATTATGAAGGTTTAGATTATGTTGCTTTTGTCATCTTAATACCTACTAATTTCCATGTGTTTGTGGGCGAATGATATAGTCTTCAGATAAACTAGCTAGCTATATTTAGTTGGTGTCTCATTCTTTCAATTATTTGACTTTTCAAAGTATAATCAATGCTTTTTTCTCTTCAAAAAAAAAAAAAAATCAATGTTTTTGTAGGCGAAGGATATATAGTTTTTATATAAGTGGTCTAGGGTATGTAAATGGATAGGATACCCACAAAATTGACTCTACCCATGCATGTATTGGTCTTCATTTTTGTATATGATACAAATATCTGTACTTAAAACCATTTGGGTGGTCTAATGGTTTAATAAAGATTATGTGAGTAAGAGGTGTAGGTTCAAACCTTAGTGACGAGATGCAAATTAAATTATTTCTTTCTTATCAAAAAAAAAAAAAAAAACTTGTAACTACCCTACATTCAGTTAATGTATAGACCTTTTGTCCCAAACTGTATTAGGATTACACTCAGAGTACCCCAATTACTTGAATACCCAATTTTTGATAATTAAATATATAAATATAAAAATTAATACAAGGTACCCATTTAAGTATTCATTGATGATTAATGAAAATCTTTATTTCTTCAAAAAAGAAAAAAATACAAGCTACCAATTTATATATAAAAAATACATTTTTTCTACCCAAAAAAAAAAAAACATTTTAATATTCATTCACTGAGTATCTAACTTTTCTCAAGTGACAATTGGCAAAGTACGTTTATCATATGTAAGATAAGAGTTTAATGGATTAAGAGATCAAACTTATTTCTTACATTCTCTCTCTCAAAAAAAAAAATTGTTTCTTACATTTTTATGGGATATATCTATCAATATAATAAAAGTGAGAATACTTTACATTTCCTTCGTCACTTGAAATTTATATTTTACCCCCCTTTCCTCCGTAATCTGAGTTCCACACAAACATGAATCATGAATTCTGCTCTTTTGGTGCTCTTTTGGTTTCCGTTTTTCTCTAGTTCACCGTAATCCGAGTTCAACACAAACATGAACTCTGCTCTTTTGTTACACACACCGAAAAGTAGTGTGCAAATCAAAATTCTCACACACGACTCATCTCTCTCTCTCTCTCTCTCTCTCTCTCTCTCTCTCTCGTCCGCCCTATTCCTATCTCTTCCTTCCGCGCTCTGATTTCCTTCGCTTCTCTTCTACGCTCGACTTAGTTGACGCCCTAGCATTCTCTGGTATGTCTCTTCTTCTTTTTCTTTTCTTTTCTTTTTTTCTTACATGTCATATGATGTTGGTTTTTCGTATTGTTGCATACACACCAATTGTTTCGAGAATCTAAATTTCAATTAGTCAATTCTGTCTTGATGGAAGTTGATTACATTGGGAGTTTCATTGAATAACTTTTGGTTTGAATTGATAGTTTAATAGGATGCTCTAAAATTGTTTGATGAAATGCCTATGGGAATATTGGTGTGGTAACTTAGATAGGTCAATGTTGCTCGCTTCGGCATTAAGGAAATCGGACTTTTCTTCTCTTCACAATCTCGTCTCTCTCTCTCTCGACTAAGTATATGAAACTCAATCTCAGGGATCTTAAAGTTAGCTCCATTAGTTGATATACCAACTGCAATTTTGCCCATCTACATAAAAAAATAGATGATTGATTAGTTAGGAGATAAGAAGAAACTAAAGTAAATGTTAGCTATCTTACATGATCAATTACACCATGGAGATTGTATCATGGTTTTTGATATCTACATGAGATGAACTTGATGGAAGTGATCCCAACATATCGTCTCCAGGACATGTCCCTTCTTGAAGCTCGGCAGGTTAACGAAAGTAGTCATTTGGATGATAAGGACAACATTATTCCGAAAATTAGGTAGGCAACCATTGGCTTTCCATTTACTCCACTTCTCAACCGATTACTCGAGAAGAGAAGTCTACCAAATGAAAATATTTCATATTTCTTCACCTCTCATTGGAAGTTGTATGCTTTGACTCCAAATGCAAATAAGGAAGCAAAGAGCACAAGTGAAACCTACCAACGCTTCAAAGAACCACTCCCATGTAATCAATGTGAAAACCATAATGATTTGTTGTATAAAACTTGATAAGGAAATCGGACTTTTCTTCTCTTCACAACATATTTGTTGTATAAAACTATTGGCAAAACTAGATATTAGGGAAATGCTAAGAAATTTTAAAAAAAAATAAATAAATAATACCTCGATGAGATTTAGACATTCTTGGTTGTCTTCAAAATGAACATTTTTCCAATCAATGCCATCCTTTTCATATTCCTGCATCATTTTTATTCATATAAAACAAGTTGAACTAACTATAACCATTACATTAACTTGAAAGTTGAAGTAAATTGTAGGCGATCAGATAAACAAAACTCCAAGTCCGAAAGTAGAAAGTAACCATATAAAGGGTAAATTGTGAATTGCAATATGAGATTCATATTAAATATCTGTTCAATGTGCAATCAAGTTATAACTTAAACCACAAAAAGAGTACAAATAAGATCATTCAACTATTATTGCAACTGTTCTTAAAACTCAAAAGGACTATTCATCAGGTGGGAAAAAGACATACAAATTGGCTAGAATCAGCATGCTTGGATGTTTTTGAATTTCCAAAAGCCTCTAGGATCACACGAGTCTGTTGAAGCTTTTGTTAAGAAGGTTAGTCAAACATTCAATCACTACTGTCGTTGTTTGAGTTTTTCTAGCTCCCTTTCACCACTACAGTAGAAGTCCAAATATGATTCCCCAAATGATACTATGTCAAGTTAAAAACTTAAAATTTCAGCAGATCGCTAAAGAATTTTTAAGTGCAGAGACAGACTCAAGGTGATTACAAGAAGAAGAACAAAGCTACGGTACCACATAAAATCAAGATGGAGATAAGAAAAAGGCATATATACTTGAGAATCAAATCAGATGTCATTCCTGAACATGTAATCTAACAAAAAAAAATTATTTTCACCATTCATCATGACATTAAAGGCATCTTTAGCCCAAGACTAGATGCCAAGAAAACACTGGGCTTTTTCCTGCAACCTGCG
Organism: Stephania japonica; assembly: GCA_039657345.1. NCBI lineage: Eukaryota > Viridiplantae > Streptophyta > Magnoliopsida > Ranunculales > Menispermaceae > Stephania > Stephania japonica. Next base: position 66,961,434 of record CM077557.1, on the reverse strand, counting down.
AGTAACATGTGCTTCAGCCCCTTTGAATGGATTCGTCGCAAGTAAACCGGCCATGCTTTAGTCTATAGAAAACAAGCTGAAAGTTGATGCTAGGAGAGAAACGATCAAATAAATTTGATTGCCTAGATGAAATAATTTGCACAAACATACATAAGTTTTGTTTTGAGAATATCTACAGCAGAGATTGTGAATAACTGAAGGCTCGTTAAAGAAGCTCAACCGTACAAGATCGGCAAGATCTTCAAGGACATAGGAATTTGCAGCAAAACACTTCCCTTTGACATTGTCAAAACCTATAGAAATATGAAGTACATAAAGTTTTAAGTACTTGAAACCAAATGACATTGTCACTCATCTATAAATACTATTGTGTACTATGTGATTGACAAAGTTTGAGAGAAAAATATCTGATCTACGTTTTAAAACGACAATTTAGTGAATTTTAAACTGCACTTTAGTGATGAAAAGCTTAGGACATAGAACACATTTTTTTCTACTAAGAAATCAACAACTTGACTCTACTATGATACTATGAGTCGTAATTGAAAGAGCTTCTAATTAAGCAACTTTTGGTTTACCAAAACATTATTTTAGCCAAGTCAGGTTGTCTTCTCGGAGTGGTGGCTAGCCAAAACTCAAAACTCTAAAATTAGATCTTGATTTCTCTAACTATAATCAGTATAGTAGCGAGACCAAGTACAAACTGAAAATCAAAGGGAACTGAAGGTGACGAAGAATTATGTACTTCACAACGGCAGAATCAATGCCCTTCTCTCGCTCAATTTCGCTTCATATAGAGCGTGCTTTGCATCAATTGATTCAATGTAGCCAACCCCTACTAATTTGGGATTCATTTTGTTTCGAAAATAAAGTATTCTCTATTTGAGATGCCAATTTAATTGATTAAATTGAGAGTTCGAGTTGAAGCGACGATTGGAGAAAAGCTTTAGAATTTAGATGGTTGTAGATTAGTAGGAATACAAGTGTATGCATGTGGTGAATGCAGTTTCTAATGGAAGTGCAAATGCAAACAGAGAGACCACATACATAGGCGCAAGGGCTGAGATTTGAGAGGCATTGTTGGTATTTTATTTTCATTCACCTATTTATTGGGAGGGGCAAAGAAGAAATGAATTTATATAATATATATGGGTTTTAGGACCAATTAAAAAAAATTGGGTTAAGTTGAACAGTTCTTCTAGAATATATAGTATATAATCAAGACATTGCTTTCGAGTTGAATTACTTATTGATATAAGAAGAACTCTATTCAACTACCCATTTTTTGTTGGATGGGAACAAAATGTTGGGCAACAACTCAATATCTCAAATTAGTTGGGGTCAGATTCACGGATCAAAATCTTCCATTCTACTTGATTTAATGTTGGCAATTGAGTAAATCTGAAATATCATGTGGGGAATCGATTCTAAATGCTTAATTAATGCATATGCAAGTGTTACTTGATTGTATTAATAGAGGTTCCTTTTACATTTGAAATGTAGTATATGCAATTTTGTTGCTCCTCTGAATTCTAAAAATAACTTTATTTGCTTTTGCAGGCTACACACCAAACATTGGTCATCACTGCAACAGTGTGTTGTTGGAAGATGTAAGTACTTACTTTCTGATATGTTGTAGCTACAATTTTAAAAAAAGAAATCTATGTTATAGTTACACTTACTTGCATCAAGTCCAGATATTACATGCCTTAGGTTTTGTTGAGCTTGATTTTTGGCCTGCAACGACTTCTCTCTTGTTTTGATTATACATGCCTAATGAACCAATATCCATGCCCCATATATCCATGCCGTTGAATGAGAAGAAAAAATTCCCGTTGGTGAGAAGATGCAAAAACTCAACCGAGCCGAACCGGCCCGATCAGGCCTAAACCAAAAGAATAAAAAAAAAAAGAAAGAAAGAAAAGAGAGAATGGAAAAGAAAATCCAGAAAAATAGGAAAAAATATGGAAAAATAGTATTTTGACCAAACAAATAGAAATTGAGTGATTTCTATGAAAAATGAGAAGTTTGAAAGTCGGAGGAGACTTTACACTAGGGTTTTACCTCGAAAAGTGTGAAATGGTTAAAATATGTTAGAAATTAGGTCCCGAGATTTCGGATTCGAATGGGACTAATTTAGAAGTATTAGTAAATGAATATGAGATTTAAGTTGATAACAATTGGTTTATTTTAGGTAATGAATCGATGTGAAAAGGTTTGAGGACTCCGGAGAGTCGTATAAGTCGGTAAAACATAGAAGCTCAGAACAGGTAAGTGGGACTCATAGCTTTTATCAATTATGCAATGTAAAATAGTATTATTAGAGCATGTAGTGTACTGGACTGGGAATGGGGCAATGTACCGTGATTTGACTTTGGTTTTACAAAATGTTTTGAAATGAAAATGGATTCGGAAAAAGGTTTGACGGGACGGATCGGCCTGGGGTTTGGAACTGTGGTGGAGTTGCTAACCATCACCGCACCCTTGATGACTTGGGAATTATCCCGATCAATGCTTTCCATTGAGTTTAGCAAAGCTCATTAGTCATAAACCAATCGAGATGAGCAAGTGATTGGTTTAGTGATGATGAGTAAGTGCGACTCGGTGTTTTATGAGTTGGCGGCACATTGACAAGAACGGTTAGATGCCCAATGATTGGTTCTTGGATATGTGAGGGGGCGACCCAATGCAAATACGAATATGTGAAATACAAATCACGGGTACATTGCAATGAACCAAAGAACTTGCATCTGTTATATATATTGTTTATATTGATTCATATGCTCCTGTAGATATGCATTTGATTCATGTTGTTATACATTGCCTTGATATTAATTGATAGTTGATGGTTGGTATGAGAGTCACTTATCGAGCATGTAGGAGCTCACCCACCTTAACATTTCCCAGGTATGAATGTACGCTAGGACTTGGAACTCAGGAAAGGAGAAGACCAGGGGTTTAGTATCTTCTCTACGGTGCAGTGAGTTCTTGTTATATATATAAATTGTTTTGCTTTATGATTTGTAATAAATTGGGTGGGAATAAGAGCTCAATATCGATGTTCATGCCGGTATTGTATATCTTGTGATTTATCGAAAAAGTTTTAAATTTTCCGCTGTGTTTGTTTATATTGTTTATTTAAATCAAGATATACAGGCTATTGTCAGGAAATGTTGTAAGGCTGCTGGCTCTAATTAGGTCCGATCTGGTTTACCGGGGCCTAATTAGGGTTTCAGGCCGGATGTTCCTTAATTAAAGTTAGGGGATGTCACATAGAACATATGCCACTCTGTCACATATAACAACAATCACAAGTATAGGTTGTTGCCATGTATGGTAGAGGCTTATAATAAGGCAATGCAAACCCATTTTAGCCGAATGACTTATATGTAATTTAAGTGGGGCTATTTTATTTTAAAAAATTATAAACTTAATAGGTGGCAAATATAAGGTCGAGGGGGGCAAGTAGTCACACCCTATATTTATAATAAATAACTATACTAGGCAAAACATGTTACCTCGTACCCAAACTCAAGATCAGTGTTTTTTTATATCCAAACCTCTAAAGTACAATTACTATTTGGATTTTTTTCTTTTTTTAAAAATTATTTCTCATATGTTTTTAGTAGGGCACTAACTTAGGGATGCAAATGGAAGGGTAGGGGATGAAGACCTCATCACTATCCCATCCCCACTTAAAAACCCATCACCATCCCCATATTCATTCGGAGATGAATATTCATACTCATCCCATACTCGTCTAAAACCCGTGGGGATGGAGAATCCCCATGAATTTTTTTTTTTTCATTTCATTTTTATTTTGTGGGAATTTTCATGGGAGATTTGGGCATGGGGATTTTCCCATTTCATTATTCACGGGAATTTTTATGGGGATTTTTGTGGGAATGAGGAATCACCATGAGAAAAATATTTATTTTCACTTAGTTTTTCTTTAAAAAAAAGAATTATAAAAATAAGGTGTCAAAGATACATACATAACAACATAATTGTTAGATTCATCATTGGCACCATTTCATTCCTCGACCGCCCAGGGCCCCTTATATTTTTTTATGCAAGATTTTAATTTTTTATTTTATTATGAGATTGAACATTTGGGATATTGCTAAAGTATGATCTTTGACAAATTTAGAGGTTCATTCATGAAAACTCATTGTAATATGTAAGAAAATTGAGTAGATCTTAACAACTAAATCATTCAATGCATATTGAATGTCACACAATCTTTTTTTTTTTTTTTTTTTTTTTTTTTGGTAACACAATAATATCTTTTATATGTTATGTCTACTCCTTTATATGTATTTTTTCTACAATCTCAAAATAAATAAAGTTTTGGACTCAATAAATAAATAATAGTAAATAAAAGAAGTTTACATCTCCACCAACTAAATTTAATAAAACCAAATCAAAACAATTTTTTTTAAAAATTAAATTTGAGTTAGAGAATATTAGTTAGATTTTTTTTGCACAATATCACTAAACTTAACTATAAGTAAAAAACACACCATCAATTGCACTAAAAATCAAGCAAAATGGAGGAGTTTTTTTTTTTTTTTTTTTTTTTTTTTTTTTTTTTTTAATCTATGTAGCCAACCCAACTAATTTGGGATTACGGTATTCTGTAACTATATATATTCACAAAAAAAACTATTTTAGGAAGTCAAATATAAAGGCCCTATGCCCCCAAAATAACAAAATTGGCCCCGGATGTTCTCCTCCACACATGCATCTGCTATCATTCAATTTTGTCTCCACTTCTATATGTTCGTGTATGAATCTATGTTAGTTGTTGGTTTAATGTTTTCACTAGGTTTTTTTTTTCGATAAGTTATTGTCTTCCTTTGGAATTTGTATTTGTCTTCTCTCATCGAAAGTTTTTGTTCGTTTTCCTTTGTTGGAAGTTTTATTTTTCGTTATGGTTCTATTTTTGTGGATGTAAAAGACAAGCGTATAAGTTGCAAATAAGTTTATAAAATTTCGCAACGTCGATTTGATCTCATCGAGGAGTGAGAAAAAATTTTATTGATACAATTTAATTGTTAAATAAGATATAATAACAATTTCTATGAATGAAAATATATTTTTGTCAAAAAAAACATAATTGTTGGAAATTTCAAAAAAAAAAACTATCAACATTTCATGCAATGAAAGTATCAACTTGCTTGTAATTAAGTTTCAACAAAATGGTTTAAAAAAAAGTTTCCACAAAATCATTGGCAATAATATACAAAAGAAAAGTTCAAATTCAAAATAATTCTTAAAGTCACTCAATATTCATAACCCTTTAAACCACCTAGTTATCTACTTATTAATTATTGTTAGATGAGAAATAGCAAAATGAAGCGTTTAAAATTATTGAACTATTAAGAAAAGGGCGGAGGACCTATAAAATAAATTCTTGCAATTTTTCTCATTTGATTTTTTTTTTTTTCAAGTACATTTGATCCTAAAATCGTAAGATATAAATATAGTTGCAAACAACAATTCATTGAAATCAATGAAATCGATGATAGCGTGATTGAGGTATGCGTATTGTCTTATCTTGTTTTTCCTTATTTTCTTCATTCGAACCAGATTTGTTGGAGTGTTTATCAGAACTAGTTCTTGTTGAAATCAGTTCTCAATGTGAGTCAGTTAGGGTTTATCTTCGCTATCCTTTTTCTTGATCTATTTTGTTTGTTTCTTTTTGTTCTCTGTAATGGGTTTCGCTTATTAGATACATTGATTCATTCATTTCTGATTTGGGCTTCACAATGATTTGTGAATTCCACAATTTTAAGCTCACCACTTTGCGATAAACACATGAAACTCGATTTAACCTGTCGATTGTCGACCAATTTTTGGCACTGCAGAAGTTGGAACACCACGTCAATAATTAAAGATGGATAATGTCTTGATCTGCTTCATAAAAGCTCTTAATTTCAAACCAAGGTGAAGACTAGGCTTACTAGCTAGTTTGATGTTTTACAGCACAATAGAGAACACCAATGCAGCAGCCCAACTTTGAATTAGAAAAAAAAACCCTAGGCCCTAAAAAGAAAACCCAACTATGAATTTTTCAATGGAACTTTATCTAATGCTTCCGCGACTCTCTCCGACCTAAAATTTATCCAATTGTGAAGACAATCTGTTTTTCTTTTCCTGTTTTTGTTTCAACTCTTCATAGAACTCTATAGGCGACAAATTTTTTGTAATATTCCTTAACATCTCTTATTATCCTTATTGCATCAACCCTTCTTTTGGCTTTTATCTCATTGATGGGTTTATGGTTTAGGCCACAACGACTATGATTGTTCTGCATTGTTGTGTTGGAGTGGAGACGGGATCTACTTGGTGGTGGTTTTAATTGAGATAACTTTTTAGCCTTTATCTAGCAAGTTAAGTGTTGAGGCTGCGTCATCCGCCATCTTTCATAGTTTTGTTGATTCAAGTTCTTGTATACGTTGAAAATTCTGAAAAGAATACTATAGTCTATGGACCAAGAAATTCTCCAAGTGACTTCTTTTGGTTTCTCCAAGGCCATCTTGGTTTTTTTTTTTTTTAAAAGGGATGTGAAATTGATATGCTCAGGTTCATTATAAAATGTTATATAGGAGTCAGGTATTGTCCTTCAATGTAAACTTGAAAACACATTCACCATTTTGATAGATTACTATAATAGTATAATTTCTCACTTGTTACTAGATGCATTCATGTCTCTGAAAAGCAAACTTGACGTATCCATTTCTTGCTCTAGTGTCAATTTGACTCAAAAGGTTGCCTTCTCAAATATTATCTTTCTTTGGGTATTTCAGCTATTTGGATTTTAATTTGGGTGAAATTGGTGATCTTGATAATTCCTTTTTTCAGATAACTTGAACTCGTAAAATATATCATTGTTGAGGTTTATTTCGTTATTTGTGGAGATTTGATCTTGTTGATGCACCAACGTCTTATTTAAACCTTCTGGTTTTCAAAAATATTATTAGGTTAATAGTTAATGCAAAGATTAAGAAAATGTTGTTGTTTTTATTTCAAAAATATGTTGCATGGTTGAATAACATATGAACTAGTTGAATAAATTGTAATGTTGTCTCCTGGCAACATGCATGTACTCAAGCACTACCGAGATTCACTTGAGCTGTGCTGACCCCTTGTTTAAAGAATTAAAGTTTCTTAGCTGGTGACCTTGGTTCATAACCGACATGGTACCTGCCATCCTTGCCAACCGCACCGACTAATCCACCGGTGGACACTATTAGGCCCGATATTGGGGATGGCCCTCCCAATCTTGTTTTCTCTATCCATAAGACTCGAAATTGAGACCTTGTTGAGGGGAATTGAGTTTTTCGCCACACAGACCAATCAGTTGTTGGTATAAAGTATATTTATTTAATCATAAGTTTTAGAAAGATCTAAAAGCTTCAATAATAAATGAGTTCAAAAATAGTTCAAGGCCTTTAATTCTTTTGATGTTGATTGGATCCCATCTTTTATGTATTTTCTTTTTGCTAGACAATGCTCCATGTTTTCTCCTCTTTTAAAATTATTTACGAAGCGTTTTTATTTATTTATTTTTGCAAACTGTATCTACATAGGTAGCAAAAGTGAAAACAGGAATGACTTTACACACACACACACAAAAGCACATAATTATTGTCCATCACTTATTTTACTTATTTTTCCAAATGGATGCTTCATCAACGTATTGTGCTTAATTGGTCTTCTTTATTAAGGCTCATTTATAGAAGTTTTACTTGTCTGAGTGTTTTTGAAAGTTGTGATGTTATGCTTCTATACATTATATATGTTTTTGATGCAGTTATTGAGTATTTATATGGATAAAAGTTGGATTTCTATGAGGGACAGGACCTCCAAAACATATATTGATGGAATTAACCGATTTTAAAATTTTGCATATTCTGATCATGGAAAGAAAGTAACGATATAATGCCCATGCAAGAAATGCTGCAACATTTTCTTACGTCCACAACATGAAGTTGAGAACATCTAATTATAAAAGACTTTTTGCAGAAGTATAAGAACTGGACCAATCATGATGAGGATTGTGTTTCTTTGCGTGGTCAAGAGGAAATTGTCAATCAAAATCACTTGATTCAGGAAAATATTTTTGGAATGGCTAATGAGGCTATTGTTGTACCACACATTGAAAATGAATGATTATATATCTGAAAATGGCATAGTTCCTACAAATATATATATGTTTGAGCAACATTCTTGAGTGCCTAGCATTGAAATGATGAAAAAAATTACGAAAGGAGCTGTGAGAAGAGATACGTGAAAAACTAAAAAGACGAAATATTGGAGGAGATAAGAAAAGAGATGCAGGATGAATTTACAAAATAAAAGCTAATTTAATTATTATAGTGCAACCTTATCTGGAAAGCGTGGGCTGCTAGTGCTGGGCATCTCCCTCCCTCTAAGTTGTATGCAGGCATAAAATGTAGAGGTTTTTTTTTTTTTTTTTTCAATCAGAAAGAGATATGTGTATGTTCAAAAGAAATGGGATTGGGAATTTTTGTTCCACAATCCTTTACAACAGTTATATCTACATAAGTGTCCCCTCCATCCAAAAACCAAAAAGACCATAAAAAACAGAGAACGGTTTTGTCAAGCTCTAACACTGAAGACAAACAACCTTCCTACTCCCCCTTATAAAATGCCCTATATACTTTTTAACTTAATCCTGTGAACCAGCCTCACTGAAACCCCCAAAGATCGGTACAAGAGGCAAAACTGAAACCCACAAATGCCCCGAGTACCCTTCCCACCATGGAAATCCCTCCTCTCCCCGTGCTCAGGTATCGAACTTGGCAATAACCAACGTAAGAGTGGAAGGCATGATGTTCTAGGTCTAGCAGAGAAGGGAGTCTCATCAACGAATATCTACCGCCGTACCCGGTCCACAACTATTGCTTATATTCCTCATACCTGAAACCCACATTGATTCTAATTCCTGGTAAAAATAATACGAGACCACATATTGTATATATGCGTCAAAAGGTGTCACTAAGAGAGGAACTTTGCTTCCATCCCCATAGCGATAGAAGTATACAAAAGAATAACCAAAGCATTAGTTCTCAATCCTCTTCAGTTGAACCAAAAGTGCACAAACAAAAACCAACCCATCGTCCACCCTTGTAACCCATCACTCCCTAAATTGTAACTCGTATCTGTCCCAGGTGAGAAACCAACCCCAACACAAAAAGGCTTTCTTATCGAATGTAGAGTAAACCATTAGTTGTTCCTTCATGTATATATTTATTTTAATTTAAAGATGACGTTGAACCATGTAAAACATCTCTTTTTATTTGATAGGTTTCAGGCGCATCTTGTGTCAAGCATATAATCATCGAGATCCCTTCATCACCACTTCTCTACATCTCTTGTCGTCATGAAAATTCAACAGAAACATAGTAAGTTTTGTGCTTCATTAAATATTACTACTTTTATGTTCGGTTCTCTTTTTCATAGCTCCTATTTTTAGGCTTAAAAGTACAATACAATCCGAATCATGGATTGGTGCAAAATTTATTGAATATGCTTTGGATTAGTGTAAGATTTTCTTTCAATCACTGAATATATCAAATCAACTTTCAAGGTGTGACAGACTACATATTCAGTTATTGATATTGTTTCATTAAAGCAAGGGAGGAGTTTGTAAATAGATGAACTTTGTTACCTGTTTTTTATTCTTCCAAACTTCACTCAATTCCTCTTTCATTATTCTATATGTTCTCCTTTGGTAACTAACTCATAAGTTGGAAAGTAAATTTGACTTGTGATGAAATTTAGTTTCAGTCTTGTGCAGTGGTCCCAATCTTATATTCCACCCTTCTTTGATTGATCAATGGACTCCAGTGAGTAGTGCAAACGATCTTATGATATCTGAGCTTGAAACATACAACATTTTTTTTGTCACTCGCTCTCTTGTTCTTTAGCTAATCTCACTTTGATTCACAGAGTGTCATGGCTGAGGAAGATATTTGGCTAGCTCTTTCGCCTTTGTGACTTGGTTGTCATGCGTGCCTTTCCTCACACATTAATCAACGACTTTGTTGGTTCTTAATTATCCTGCAACTTGCTTTTGCCTTCTTCCCAAGGAAACCATTTGATTTCTTCTTTCAAATACCAGTCATGCATGTGCAGCAATAGATTCAAACTGTAAGACACGTTTTGTACAACACATAATAGTACCTCTCTTTCTGCCTGAAAAACATTATTATCTCTCTAAATAAATTGCGAGAAGAAGTGCATCTTGTGTGGGGAGAGTTTATTGCAGTCATTTGTGTAATCAATAAATATAATTGATATTAAGCAGGAACTTACGAGGCAAGTAATTGTTGTGGAGGATTTGGATTGGTGCTTAAAAGCTTGCTGCTTTCTTAATTACTAAGTGTTTTTAGCAATTCTTTCTTCTTTATATCTACCTGTAATGGTTTCATGTTCAAGATTTATTATATCTTGGGATGATATCACAATAAATTATATACTGTATTTATTAATTAAGCATTTAAGTTGCTAATAATTCGCCCAAGAAATGTCCTTATAAAATGCTATCAAATGAATAGACATTGTGCTTTTTGCTAAAGAATCTTTGTTACCGTTTGCTTGTGGGATATCTTCATATGTTTAACATATTTATTGAGTTGGTTCTTGGATGCTTTATTTTCTTTTTTGGTAAGGAACATACACCTACCATTAACAACCTCTGTTGTCACACAGGGAGACTCAAACCCTCAATCTCAAATAGAGGTGATGGCATATGAAATCAACGGAGCTACCACTTGATTGGTCTGGGGCGCTTGATATTCTTTATCTTTTCCTCTTTTTTTTTTCAAGAGTTTAATTCGTGTTTTGTTTGTTTTAGGTTCTGATTTAGAACCTAGTGTTTTGTCTTCATCTACAAATAGCAATGGTGTCATTTTGAAAGTAGGATTTCTATGATTTGTTATTTCCAAATTTTGAAAGGATGCTTGTACAGATTATATTGGGATTGCTGCCTTTTTAATGGAATTGTTTGGTAAATTTCATACATCTAACTTATGGAATTTTTTTTTGATTGAGAAAGAATTGGTGGATGCTTGTATATTACATTTTTGGGACGGTTACATGTACATGGTGCCCCAAAAGGTTTATGACTGTACAATGTATTTGCTTTCTTTCTTAATTAGACAATTGCTTAATAATCTGAATTGCTTTTTTGAGGTGGTTGCTTAAAGCCCTTAATAGTTTTCTTTAGATCTTAGCTTTTCTTTTTTGGGTTGCTTTCTTTTAGTTTGTTTATTTGGTTACATAGATAAGAAAAATCAATTTGTAGAAATATGCTTATGAAAATCGATCACAACTCTTTTGGTATTTCTTGATAATTTTGCATATTGATGAGCATGGCCCTGATGACTACCAGAGTTATTAACTATGGATGACTGATGGATGTCTATTTACATACATAAAAGTATTTTCGATGGCAATTTGCTGCACTTCATCTAAAAGTTAATTTATGTATTTGGTGAAGTAAAAAGGTGTGCATCATATTTGGCATTTACTCTCGCAGATATGCTTTAAATTGATTAAGTTGGTGTTTATCAAAATTCAGAACTGAATCAAAACTTTTGTGTTTGGGAAAAGGAAAATGTTGGCACCCAACACAGACACGCATGTGTTAGCGTCCATTGCTTTTTTTATATTGGGATGCGAGTGCGTACATTTTAATGTGTATCGATCTCACGGACACCGATGAGTGTGTGTCTGTGTCGGGGCACCATAGCAACACCCTAAAACCAGTTTTGAGGGATTTGATAAAGTTCATACGTATGTTTGTTGTAGGTGTCCTTTGGATAGAGATGAAGAAGCAAGTGCACAAATCTCGTTGCACAAATCAAAAACCACCACCTACTGTAAAGAAAATGTACACTTCATGGCACCAAATCATTTTTGGGGTGACTAGCTAGAACTAGAAGGTTTGAATTCTCCGAGTTGACTCACCAAGTCGTGAAGAACTTTAACGATTCATATATAGAAGTTGAACTAACCACAAATCTTGCTTTCTTGATAGAATTACAAATATAGAAAATCAAGCCATGAAGCGTGTCATAGACATATAGAAAATAAATTCACTCTAACAATTCATGCCAACACAACCAAATTAAGCCATTGATATTGATATTCAATTTCAACAAGCCAACTACCAACCTATGTGTGTGACATGTTAGTTTAAGTTAGTTAAAAATTGGTGAGCTAGTTTCAAATCCACACACACACAAATCACTAACATTGATTATAAATTTTATATATACATATATACACACACACATTCATTAATTAAGTTCCCTCTCCATTAACTTACAGAACTCATGGAGGCTTTTCATCGCCATGACTCCCATGATCACCGATTTCGTTGCTTTATAATCACTACGATGATGATATCGTCGATGGCCCTTTTCCCGACGAGTTCTGCGCAGATCACCACTCCGTGCACCTTGTCGATGATCAGCAGCTTCACGCCGTGCATGAACTTTATCACTGGGAGCAGCAGCAACGGGTCGTCACCAACAAGAGACTGTTGTGGGTCATTGAGGTCACTTATGAGCAGTGCCATGGACTGTGCTTGCCTCCTAGTCACTGCTAGTGTTCCCCTGAATCTGCCTATCAACCAGACCCTGGCCATCTCTCTCCCAAGGGCTTGCAACGTGGGTGGAGTCCCTGTCCAGTGCAAAGGTACATAATGTTATAGTCAACAGATGCTAATTGATCCCCCTCGAATAGTAGGATGTCACATGATTCGAGGAAGGTCGATTAGTGTGGTTTTCTATTTTTTTTCTATTAATGAATGATTGGTATACTAATTTTGATTCTAGTTATTTTTCTATGTTTGCAGCCTCTGGTTCTCCTCTACCTGCTCCAGGTACTTAATTATGATACTCATTAAATTTTTTAGTCATGGTTAATTAAGAGAATTGTTTTCCTCAAATAATCGCCAAGCAAAAGCCTTACAACAACAACAACATAGCTACAGTCCCAAATTAATTCGGGTCGGCCATATAGATCAAACTATTCCATTGTGTTCGATTTAGTGTAATTGGTGGTGAGCTTTCCAAACCATTCAAATCCCTCTTAATTAATCTAAATTAAATTGCTTGAGGCTAGCTACATGGATCAAAATTTCTCATCGTGCCCGACTTATTGTTCATAATAGTATGCTAGATTCATTTTATTAAGAGTGACAAAAGTTAAACACTGGTTGTCAACTTAGCGCAACGTACCCTTCCTACTATCCGGGTATGGATAATAGCTAGGCTTGGACCCCCTCTTTCATCTGGACTTGGAACCGGCTACGTAGAACATACAATATTCTACAAATGTGGAGTACCTCAAATAATCACTAGTTAGAGTTAATTAGATAATAATTAAGTGCTCATGAGTTTGTAAGTACTTATTTACGTAACTTTTTGGATAAAAGTTTGTAATTAATATATATTTTAAATATATACTGGATGCATTTATACAGGTACCTCTCCATTTGGTCGATCTCCAGCACTACCTTCAGCGCCTTCTCCCAATCCTTCAACTACTTCTACAGGTAAACTAAAAACACTAGTGACCAATCTTCTCAAAATTCTAATTAACTATACATTATATGATGTAATTGTACTTGATTAACATTTATCTCTAACAGGCTCTGTAGTTCCTCAAGCACTATCCCCAAGTGGAGCACAAGATCCAGGTACAACATCTAATGTGTTACCACCTTTGGCACCTCCTCCTCCAACGACTGCGGACACGCCAAGTGAGTTTCCGGGGCGCCGTCCAGTTGTGACGCCGAGCTCAGCCTTTAGCAACCTCTACCATTCTCCAACTCTTGTCTTCATGGTTTTATGGTTCACCACCACGGCCCTTCTCAGGCTTTCATAATAGTAGTTCAGCGTTGGTGTAGTTAATACGTTTGTATAAAATATTTTTATATAATATAAACTTGGCTCACTTGACACGAGCGTCGCTTTGGCCGAGTGGTTAAGGCGTGTGCCTGCTAAGTACATGGGGTTTCCCCGCGAGAGTTCGAATCTCTCAGGCGACGTTGTCTCTTTTTTATTTTTTATTTTTTATTTTTTTTATTAATTTTTTTTTAAATCTTTTTAAGTGCATTTTTGGCATATATACTACGGCTTTCTTCTACTAATTACAAATTTGACATTTCTCATTTTCTATTTGACAACTTTGACATTTTTTGTTTTTGGATCAAGAAATTGATACCTTCTATATTTTTTCAATTCTTTTTTGAACACATGTGGTGCCAACCGCATTGACTAATCCACACTCGAATATATTGTTAGACTTCATTTGAAGGCAATGTCCCTCCTAACTCAATTTTTTTCATCCACAAAACTCTAACTTAAAACTTTACTTTAAAGGGAAACTAGTTTTACTACTTATACCAACCAATTGTTCGGTTCGCAGGATATGTAGTAATAATATATTAGCGCGCATGTAATCCCGCATTAGTATCAAGAAACTTGTATACATCATTAACCCTCATGCATATATATGTACATCACCCTCCTCAATTTTTTTTTTGTTTATTTGTTGATGAAGGTTGTTTTCATATTTCATTTAACTCTTATGAGATCATTTAGTATAATGTCCAAAGCTAACTCATTTTGGAGGTTGATTTTGTGCAATAATTGGCTAGTATATATAAGTATGAGAAAGTTGTGTCTCTACATGAGCAACCATATTTTCCTGCAAGCGAACAAAAAATTCTTCTATAGCTAATCTTGGTGTTTGCAACATATTGCAACACCTCTTTCTCAAAATCATAAGGATTGAATTCAAAAACTACATGGAGAAGTGAGCACACGCTTAATTAAATAATTTAGAATGTATATAGATTATAAACATACTGAAAAGTTTTGAAAGCATTCCATCAAAACTATTTATTAAATGGAACTGCTTGGAAGAGTTTGATTCACATGACATAAAATGATGTTAACAAGAGTAAATAATTATATTAGCGTAATTTTGTTCCAAGAACATTTGCAATATGTTATTGTTGGAAGTCCTATAACAAAAAGTAGTTTCATTTTGAATTCAACGACGAGCAACAACCAGATTGAAATCCGTGGATACACACCGAGATACGCACCCGAACACCCAAACCTGTAACTCACCCCTAAAGTTCTCTCTAATTACAACAAAACCACTCTCTCGCTGTATTTAAAGGGCACTGCGCCACTGACACACCATACCACACCACTCTCTCATTCTCACACACATCACAAGCATGAACTCCGTCGCGCGCATTCTCCTCCTCCTCCTCCTCCTCCTCCTTCTCGCGGCGGCGTGTCCCGCTCTCACGGCGGCGCATCCCACCACGGTGGCGGCGCACGCGGCGGCGCCGGAGAACTTAGGAGCATGCGCGGACCAGCTGATGGCGACGGCGCCGTGCCTCACCTACATCTCCTCTCCGCCGAACAACTTCGCGTCGGCTCCGTCGAAGCCGTGCTGCAGCGTCTACTCCGCCGCTTTTGAAACCGGCTCCGCCACCTGCTTCTGCATCCTCCTCCGCCGGCCTCAGCTCCTCGGATTTCCTCTCAATGTCACGAAGATCCTCTCGCTCGACGCGCTCTGCGTGAACGGGAGTAGAAGCAGCGGTCGCGGTTCGGCGAAGCCTGTCGTTCCTCTGGAATCTTTCTGCGAAGGTTGGGATTTGTGTGGAAATGCGTTTTTGATTTGAATTTTAGTGACTGTGTATGAGGTTTTGAAGAAATTTGGTTTTCGAAGCTGATTTGTCGATCGGATTGTGTTACTTGTGTATTTGTGTTTGTGTGGTGATTTTGATGAGAATTTGATCCATCGTTGTGTTTTGACGTTTCGGATCTGATCTGATCGTATGGATCAACATCAATTCGTTTAAACTCGGAGAGTGCTCTGTTTGAGTGATTGTGTTTGAGATTTCTTAAGAGATATTTGATTTCCGAAGCTGATGTGTCGATCGGTTTGTGTTTTTGTGGTGATTCTGATGAGAATTTGATCCATCATTGTATTCTGAAGCTTCGAATCTGATCGGATGGATCAATTCCTTCAAATTCAGAGTTCTCTGTTTGATCGATCGGATTTCATGTTTTTGATTTAAAATTTTGTCTTTCGCGCCAGAATTTTTGGCAAGATCGTACTATGCTGTATATTCTTGACTTGATCGTTCACGAATCGCAAACTCGGATCTGAAGAAGATCAGTCATACAGTCTTTGATGATTCCCATTGTGTGCGATCGAGTTTAATTAGTTCGTTTTTTTCTTAAATGATACATCATACATGTGATTCTGAGAGACTTCGATTGATATTGTTCTGAAGTTCTTGGATCTGATCTCATAGAGATCGATTCATTTGAATTCTGAGAGCTTTGGCTCTAATCGATCCGATCTCATGTTTTCTATTTGGATTTTAAATTTTTGCGCCATTTCTTCACTCTGCTTCTATACTTTTCAAGATCTTCCTCTATTCACTGATAATGCAAGTTTCGAGGAAAATCAACTGTGAACGGTCTCGTCAACAATGTCTTCAAAATGTGTGTCGATTGATGTCGATCTGATAAAATGCTAAACGCTAAGATGAAAATGATACTAACATTCCTCAAATTTGACGTCGAAACAAATTTGATTGCTTGATCGCTTGAAATTTGTCGTTGAAACAAATTTGATTGAATTTCGTGATGAAGCTCACACAGTGTTTAACTGTTTGACGTGTTTTAAGACGAATGAGAGCTCCAATTGCTTAAAAAGCTTGCTTAGTCTGAGCAATCAAGCAAGACAGTTTCCTGACCATCGAATTTCTCAATGTTCATTGCAGGCCCTGTGACTTCACCACCTCCAGTACAGACAGTGCCGACAGAACCAGCCGCGAGTCTGCCAGCACCAGCACCTGCACCGCCAAGCCTACCACCTGAAGCTCCAGAACTCGGCCCAGCTCCATCTCCTGCGGAGCCCATGGAGATGGACGCCATGGACAGCAGCTGTCGCCAGTTACTGCCAGGACTCATCCTTACTCTTGTTTCCAGTATTGCCTTTATTCTGTAACATTCTGCGTCATTCATGCCTTTCAAAACTCTACTGATAACTCGGCTGTCACGCAATCCATCGATCGAAGATTTTGGTTGTCGTGATAGTATACCGCCTTTTGATTGTATCTCAGAAGTGATCAAATAAAATGATAGAAGAAATAACTGTACAAATAAGAACCTGAAAGTTCGGTTTTTTGCCCAGAAAACAAGTATTATGTACTTCCATTTGCTTGAATGTATGCATTACCTGTCTCAAGGATCCCACCACAAAGTTCAAAAATTACCAGATTTACATGGAAAGACTACTTACCATCCCTTTTCCTGCAAGTTCTGTTTCATGGACGCCAAAATAAATCGAGATCCATAGAATGATCCCCAAGTTTTAGTTCCATCTTTGAAAGAGTCCCTCGCAAAAAGTTGTTCAGTGGTGAACTCTGTGAATGCGGGATGAAAAAGAGAGTTCAAAAAGCTTGCCTGCGCCTATGGTTACCGGAACTGCAGTTCATGACTTCCAACCATCAGACCATTCGGCTTCATCAGTGACTGGCGCGGGGAAGTCTGCCCATCCAGCTTGATAGCTTTCATTACCGAATGACTTGCGGGAGTATGAGCATCCAGGTTCACTCCCTTCATTACTGAATGGCTTGCGGCGGTCTGACCATCCAGCTTGATAGCTTTCATTACCGAATGGCTTGCGGCGGTCTGACCATCCAGCTTGATAGCTTTCATTACCGAATGGCTTGCGGTGGTCTGACCATCCAGCTTCACTCCTTTCATTACCGAATGGCTTGCGGTGGTTTGACCATCCAGCTTCATTCCTTTCATTACCGAATGGCTTGCGGCGGTCTGACCATCCAGCTTCACTCCCTTCATTACCGAATGGCTTGTGGTGGTCTGGCAATCCACCTTCATCGCCATCATTGGTTGGATTGGGGTGGTCTGGCAATTCAGCTTCGTAGCCTTCATTGGCGACTGGTTCTTGAGCTTCAAAAGACCCATCGCCCCAATTCCCGTTAAGAGAATTCTCACCCCAGTTCCCTTTAAGGATGTTTTTTCCCAAGTTCTCTTTGAACGAATCTCCGTCACCTTGTTTCCCTTCAAAAGAGTCCTCACCCCATTTGCCCTCATCCCCGATCTGGGGATCGTCTTTGTTGTTTTCTTCAGTGAAAGTTTGCTTTTCAGGAAGTGGACACCCTTGATAGGAGTTATTTTCAGAGCAGTACCACAATATCTTTTCCCAATAAGGATCCTGCCAAAGAAGCCAACAAAATCGAAAAAAGGAAGCCATCGATCAGCAGTCATGAATTTGGACAATACGTCGTGACCTTCTTAACAATGGTCTCTATATAAGGCATACTTTTATCACCATTTGTATTTATTTATTTATTTTTTACATCTAATTATTTTCTACCCCAAAGAACAAGTAAGAACAAGAACAATTTTTTTCCTTTTCCATTTTTCCTTATTCAGAACATTACCTGCCGATGCAGGAATATTTATTTGCATTAAAAAACTTTAGAATCCCACTTTCGGTATTTCAAGAAACATCGATCAAGAGAACAAGCATTTCCACCATGTCTCATAAAAGAACAAATAAGATTTTAATTTTGAGTAACAAATTTCCCACATGTTTCAAAAGATCCTGAGAATAGTTTCGGTCTCAGCAACATAGAGGTTTGCAGCATTTATGAGGGATGAACTCGAATGTTCTATGATTCAATTCCATAGCACTATTTTCAAATAACACATTCAATTGATGCTGAGAAATTCTCATTTGAACCTAAATGTAGGTTGGCATGCTGCAGAATGACTTGTCACGCAGATTAAACACTGAATTCTATTGAACTTTCTACCAAACTAAGAAAGCATTATAAATTCTTCAAAAAAAAAAAGAAAAAAAGAAAAAAGAAAGAAAGCATGAATAAATAAACTCAAAGTTGACCAGCAAAGCAAAGCCAAGTTCAGCCTTATCAGCACAAAACATTGTGGCAAAGATATTCCTCGTCAACGGTTTAAAGCTTGGTCTTCACTTTGGAACTTCCTATAATTACTTTCTTTAATAATTTATTATTGTAAAATACACGTTCACAACATCAAATATTATGCTAAGAATAGTTTGTATACGAAAACTGCGATGCATATGAAGAAGTGAAAAGGTAAATTTGATAAGAAAAAAAATATATTGTGATGAAGGGCAGAAGAAACAGGACATGATCGGGGACAGAACCTTGCTATCCAATATTTTTGATAAGATTAAGCCACGTGACACGTTTTGAAAATTGTTTATTTTTATTTTTTTAATTTTTTGGTCAGAGTTTATTATTGTGTGTTAATATATTTAGTAGGCATGACTTTGGTAAGATTGATATTAGAAGTTTTATTCGAGTCAATTAATTAGATGGTGGCGGGTTAGAGTTGGTATCTTTAATGAAATTGTGTTTTTTTTTAAATAAAAATAAAATGGGTGCTAATTCTCTGTTTGCCTAAATTTGATTGTTCGTTGCCCTCCATTAATATTGTCCATCTCCTTCTCTTCCCTTAAACATTTGACGTAAAATATGGAAAACTTAACATAACAATATTGTGATTCGTACATTATCAAGATAATAAACCTTCTGAAACAGACTATTTGAGTTATCAAGAATAAAGATAATAAACCTTGTCAAGCTGTTAAGCTTAAATAAATATAATGATGTTATTATTCATTTATTTGACCAAAGCTGACCCGAACTAATTTGGGTCTGAAGCTTTTTTGTATTAATTTATTTGACAAACCCCTTCAAACAAAAGGTTTTAGCCATTTAACATGGTTCACAAAGCAAGATGATATCTAGATTACATAACACTGCAGGAAAATCTCTAAAGGATAATTGTAAATTAAATACATAAAAGTTATGGACAAATACGAGTTAAGTTCCTTCTGTAGAGTAATACTTTTTCCCACTCATCACTATTTGATTGCGGCGAACCAGTTCTTAAGCACCTGGAGCATATTTCATATTAATATGTAATTTACATATGGTGAGTGAAAGAATTAAAAAATAAAAAGAACTTTCCTATGGTAAAGGGACTGACAAACATGGTGAAAACATTGGTACAATGTACGTACAACAACAACAACATAGTCTCAATCCCAAATTAGGTGGGGTCAGATACATGGATCAAACTCATCCATTGCGCTTGATTGATTTAGTACAATGTTGGTACAATGTAAAATTAAAAAAAAAAAAAGAAGAAAAAAGGGAATGACACACTCACACACAATTAAAATGCAATATTTTCTTTAAATGAAAAAAGAAAGCTGAAAAAATCCCACTTTTGTTTCTGATTTAATGCCAGTAAAAGACCAAAAAGAAAATGGTGGATGATAAAGAAGAATCAGGAAGCTAATGCAAATGATTATGAAAAGGGCTTGGCAAAGATAGGCGATAAAGAGATAGAAATCGAAGCATACCTTACTTATAATGTGTGGATTTCCCACAATAATAAGCAAAGATTTAGCACGAGTAACAGCCACATTAAACCTTCTTGGATTACTAAGAAATCCTAGATAGTGCAGTCGGTCGAATTCGTTGTGCTTGATGGTAGACCTTACAGTAGATATAATGATAACTTCTCTTTCCTGTCCCTGAAACTGCTCCACACTACCAACTTTCACATCAGGCATGTCTAGTGTATCTTCAAGAGCCTTTTTCAGCTTCAGCACTTGTTGGCGATAAGGAGTTATCACCCCAATATCTGCATCACTTAAATCAGTCGTGGCATTCAGCTTCCTGATTATCTCGATGACCTTGCTTGCTTCAATTCGATTGAACCAAGAAGGATTATGTCCTTCCCTCTCATCACATCCTTGAATGCCAATGAAAAGAAGAGGAAATTCTTTGTTTGGTATGATCACCTTCCAATCATCAATTGCAGACTTGCCTTCATTACATGCAATAAGTTCACCCTTGTAGAAAATCTCCGAGGGCAGTTTCAAGATCACTGGATGACACCGGTAATTTCTCACTAACCTTGTCACATAATTTTCATCCCCTTTACAGTATGCGTCAAACTCAAACAGTCTCTCCAAGTATGATCTTCCCAGTCCATATACCTCCGCATTCTTTGAGTAAACAACAGGACCAAGTTGCTTCGGATCTCCAGCTAAAACAACAACCGTTTCCTTTTTACAGAGATTGGATATAGGGATCATCGTTTCTGGCTCTGAGGACTGACCGGCTTCATCCAAGAATATATGGGAGAAATGACCCCTCTTGACGCCTTCTGCATAGAGCAGTGAAGCACTCATGTAAGTGGATACTATTATCCTGTAACGAAGCAATGCCCTGATTGGAGGACACTTGAATACGGATTCAACAAAGTAGCAAAAACGAAGATGATCGGGTTGAACATCCTCATAGGAACGGCTTGTTGCATTTAACCTGAATATCTCACTCTCTCGAATTTCAAAGTCTTTGCTAACCAGTTTCTGTAAAACATGGTCAGATGCACTATTTGAAGATGCACAAATTAGAATCCGTGCATTCTTTTTTGTTTTGTACAACTGTAAGATTGTTTCCACCAGTGTCTTTGTTTTACCAGTCCCCGGAGGCCCATGAATGGCATATGGTGGGGCACCTGAACAGCCCAGGATCATCTCGACGGAACACTTTTGCTCCTCATTGAGACTTTGAGTCAATGGCACTATAGGAGTTCTACGGATTTTTCTCCTAGATGTAGATGGAAAGAGAAGTTCAGTCTCTAATTTTTTTGCAGATTCAACTGCATGATATAAGCGTCTCATGTTCACCCTGTTATAAGTAAACCTAATGCTATAGAGATTATCGTCCTGATGAGAAAGGTGGAACTCTTTGGCAAAATTCAAAAATACTTCATCAGCTTCCACTCGATGGATGAAACCCTGTAATGTAAAGGATATATTCTCACGATGCAACTTATGGTATAAAGACATTTGGAATGCTAAGTTTACGCCATCGACTCTACTGTAAATTTAAATCATTCCACATAGTAACATATGCATTGCTGTTGCTCATGAAAACAGAGAGACCACTTTTGTTACTAAATTGTTAAATGTACATGCAATACGCAAAAGTAGGATAGTCATACCAACCAAAATTAAGCCATCATCTATTCCTTCCATACTGTATAAATCATTTTTTTTTTACCAAGGTTAATAAGAGAGGACAAAGAAAGAATAGACTGAATAAAAATAAATAAAAATAAAAAATAAAAATAAAAAATAAAAACTATATCCAATTCAACAGCAGAATAGAGATTGACAGAGAATATGCAAATTAGCAACTAGATAATGGCTGAGGCTGTCTCATGAAAAAAAAAAAAAAGGTAAAGAAGATTTCAAGGCCATTCCCCAGTTGTGAGATTCTGATCCCATTAAGTTTAGGAATAAGTCACCATATCCTTTTCCCTCATTCCCCTTTATAGTTCTCTTCTCACATTCAAAAGGTGTGAAGTACTTTTGCATGAATGGTTTACCAAAGACGAAAAATTCTATAAGATGTAATAGAAATCAATATGATTACCAAGTACGATAATAACTGATTAATATAGGGTATTTTATTGGCCAAGAGATCATCACATTGAAGTCCCTTGTTGGCATTAACTATAAAAAGCATGAGTAAACAAATACCTGGTATGGCTGAACAGATTCATCATGATTATCAGAAGTAAGCTTGGCAAAAACATAGTCCCCATGGACTAGTGAAGGTCTTCGTTCAGCCAGTCCAGGAACCACTAAGGCCAAGAAAGACCCTTTTTTTTGCATAGATACTTGCTCCATACCATGATTTTTCATTTCTTCCTGAATCAACAAATTATACATTCAATCAGAAAACAAATACAAAATTTTCTGTTAACCATAATTCACCCATTAAATTAAATGTGATAGTCCAACCTCCAGTTTTAATTCTTCCATGATAATCAGCACGCTAAAGAAACTAGCATAAGTCTCCCTTGCTAAACCATTCAATATAACCTGAGGCATTTGCTCACTCTCTAACAGCTGCCTAAGATCAATAGGTATCTCGTATTTGGGAAGCCTATATTTAAATCCATGAACCGGAGCCTTAACAGGCCGAGATCCTGGCACAAATTCAGTCACCTCAAAATGCTTCCTTCTTGGAGCCCTCGAAAATGGCTTCTTTGAAACAAGTGAGCGTGATATCATGTCATCAGCCAAGAGAAAAACCACACGCTCGACCCTCTCATCGTTTGCATCAAAATGCACAATCGTTGTGTGCAACCCAATCTCTTTTGGCTTACAAGACAACCAAATTCTCAGAGTCCCGTGCGGCTGAATTGTTCTTTCTTCCAAGGAACACAATTCCAAGAACCCCCGAATGGTTTCTTCATCTGCATCATTAGAAGGCGGTTCCATTACCGATAAAGTATACGAGTCCTCGGGATTTGAACTGAAAATCTTAGTTGCCCATAATGAAACTGGTTCATCAGTAGTGTTCTTAATGGTCATCATTTCCGTTGTGGTTTTCCCCACGAATATAGACTGTGGCTTCCCATCGACAAATGGGAAGGGGACCGATATTGTAAGAGGCCCCTCTTCTTCAGGGTTATAGCTGCACACCGATCTTTCATCCCCATAGTCAATAAAACCAATCTCGCCTTTGTCACCAATCACAGAACACTCCTCATCTGAATCATCCCAGCTCCTACCCATCACACACCGATAAACTATACAAGGCCTTCAATTCATAGACAAAACAAAAACAATCAGAAAACACACCATAACCAACAACATTATCATCACCTTAACAATAACAAAAAGCCAAAACAACAGAGCCTTAGTCCCCAAGTAGTCGGGTTTGGCTACATGGATCCAACGCTACCATTCAGCTCGATTCAGCAAGTGACATTACAATGCAAAGCATACACAATTTATCGGGCATGATCTCAAAAACATAACACACCTTAATCTCAAGATTCTCAACAATTAAATCAGCAATTATGTACAAGACAAACATAACCCCAAACAATTCAAAGCTCCCACATTGTCCTAAATCAGGCATTATGCCCAATCAAACAATCACAACATATACAAAGCCTTAGTCCCAAATTAGTTAGCGTTGCTTACATGGATCCAAATGTTACCATTCCGCTCGATTCCGCAAAGCACACTACATACAAGGCATCGCAAAAAACTCACCCAAAAGAGCATTCATTTAAACCACCCACATTGTTTTATCAACAAAAAACAACAAAACTCCAGTCAAACAAACACCATAATCCACACTTCAAATCAGATTAAAAAAACCAAACCCAGAATCAAAACAAAAAATTCCCAAAACTGAAATGCTAAAACCCAACAACCCATTAATCAAAGACCAACATTGAGACGTCACAAACAACCCAGATAAGAATAAACACTCACAAACACAAAAAAAAACCCAGAAAAAGCAGTTTTTCCTCATAAGGGGGACTAGAACTCTAAAGGGCATCAAAAGCAATCAAACCCATTAAACATTCAAGTGAACAAACTCAAATCAAAGCCAATTCAAAAAGGGTATCCTCTGATTGAAGACCCCAAATTGATTTGATCAGAGATAAACCTGAGATCGAATCAAAACCTCGAAAGCGAGTGAATAAGAAGCCCTGAACCACCACTCTTGAAACCGATCACTTGGGGCCACCAAAGAAACCTTTGGACATAAAAAAGAGTAGAGAGGCTGAGTGACGTATTTTGGTACGTGGTTGTTGGAGTCCTTTGATTGTTGCATCGAGATCCGAGTGGACGTGCTTTTTGGTTTGCGATATGAGGTGAGTGAGATATATCTGTTGTTGCAGTTATTTAGGATGGTGAGTGATCTGACGTTGGTTCAGTGGACTTCACTTGCACAACGCGGACAGTGGAGAGGTAAATCCAGGCCGTTGATTCAGCGCCATCTGATCTGATAGAGTCTGAGATGGTGCATTGGGTCATTTCTCGTCAAAGATATTTGACTCGGTCACCTTCTCAGAATCTCAGGTAAAGAATGTGAGTTTCTTGGTGACTTTTGGATTTGGTGACTCGTTGGTGTCCTTTGGAACATGTTGGTATGGTATGCGTGTGTACAAATCTCGATGCATAATTTAAGGCATCAACAGCCTATGTCAATGGCCATGTCTTAAATTTCGTCGCCCAATTACTTTTTATTTTTAAAGTAAAATAAAATTTTATTAATTATAATGACTCAATCCATCCATTCAATAAAATAGAACCAAACATTAAATCGATTGGCCTCATAAAAGTACATTGATTTTGAAGAGATGCGGTTATAACGGTGAAACTCTAACACCTCTAATAGGGAACTGCCCGACACTAAACTACCATTAATCAGCCTTATAGTCCAATCTTCAGAACATGACAATTCACTTAACTAAGTAAATCTATTACCCTCTTAAAAAATGGCTTAAATGGTTACTTCAACATCAAGGCTCTCAAGTTTCAATACGGACATGGTGAGACATGGTGAGTTTCATGTGACGCAAATGAACCAATACGTGACTCTTTTCTTTCTCGCGATCATGAAGTAAAACTTATCCTTTTTAATATATATATGTTTAGAACGCAGAGAAGAGTGTGAGTGATGGTGGAAAATGAGGAAGATGAGACAGACGAAATCGATGATGATGAGTCATTGTTGGTTGTTCTGAACCATGTGTTCGCCGAGTTCTTTTTTCCTGGGCCATCAGATATTGGGAAGTCTGTGGTTCACAGAATGAGGAGTCAGTTCAAAAAGCTTCGTGAAGGTTTGTGAACGATCTGATTAGGTGGACTCACATAATGGAAAACTTTTTCGTGCTCTTCTTGTCATATCTGTAAGTGAGGTTTTTGGGATTAGTTTCACTGAAGGTCTTCCAAGTGTATTTCTTGTAACACTTTCGTCATAAAAGTTTAACTTGTAACAAAAAAATCATTGTAGTTTTAAAAAATTTCATGAAAGTCACATATGGCTAATGTGGCAGTGATGACATGGTAGTCTGCAACTAGGGCTGGGCACGGGTCGGGTTTGGGTCAACCCAACCCGATACGCGACGACCCGACTCAGGTTGGGTGGGTATAAAAATGACCCATCACCCGACCTGCCAGACAAGATATCCAAACCCGACCCGACCCGCCACAAAAGATACCTGAACCCGATCCGACCCGACTCATCTCAAGTTTGTATCAACTACTATCCATAGTTTTAAAAACTACAAAAACCCTATAAAAGCCATGATGACACCCAAACCCGACCCGACCTGACACTAATATGATCACACCCGACCTGACCCGACACTAATATAATCACACCCGAACCCAACCCGACACCCGATGGGTCAGGTTTTGATGACCCGACTCGTTTTCTCCACTCATCTTACCCGACCCACCACCTGCCACCCGATTCGGGTGACCCGACCCGAGTCGGGTACTCGGGTTTCGTGCCCAGCCCTATCTGCAACTCGAGGAAGATCCCATGGCAAAAAATAATCACTTTCTTACAAGAAAAAACGCTAAATTTAAGTTTTTGTTATTATAATTTATCAAAATTAATGGAAGACTCGAGGAAGATCGCACGACAATTGCTCATCTTCTTCAACTGGTAAAAAATACAGGCTTTCACATGGCGGGCGATTGATTACAAGGCGGCGTTTGGCTGTCGCTTATTCGTAGGTGGCGAGGGAGAGCTGGTGGGGCCGGAGAGGGGAGGGGCACCATAGCTATTTTTCCCAAATTGGAGACTGCCCATATTAACAATTTAATTCTGGATTCTCTGTTATTGTTGCAGCCCAGAATCAATTAATCTCTCAAGAATTTTTTTGGATAAACAATCTCTCAAGAATTCAACCCCCTATACGATTAATTATATCTACTTATCTTCTATGATTTATCTATTCCAAAGTCTAATCATGGGTAGTGAGGTGAAAGAGAGGAACCCAAACTATGATTTGTGTGCTATTGATGTGTGGTTCGGTTGAGCAAGTTGTGAGTGAGATGGGTGTGGCCAAAGACATGGATGTCGATGTTGTTTAGACCAGACTGGACTAGAGGTTTTCCTATTTCATTATTGACTTTATGTGAGGTTTTCCTATTTCAACTTTCATTGTTTCCTATTTAAGTGGTGGACAAAAAATTAAATTGATTGATTTCTATTATTTCTACTTTGATATTTTCAATCTAATCCATGTTTTGAAGATTGATTAATTGACACTAAAAAGTGGTATTTTGTGGGAGACACTGATACTACTTCATGGATTGCACTTATTAAGGGTTATGTGAAGGTTGGTCGATACATTGATGCCATTCGAGTGTTTTTATATTACCCTTATAAAAGGGACTTAAATTTGTGTTTCGACATCAACATTACTCACGCGAAAATCATGTGAAAATTGAAGTGATGCATCGAAGGTCGAATGTCGATTCACGATTTGGGTAGATTTTTCTCTATCATCATCTCTTCATCTTCTTGAAATCGTGAATCTCGCGTAACTGCTGCATTTGCACCTCTCTATTTTCTATTTCTTCATGCCTCGCTCCCTTTTTTTTTCGAATTGACGATTGAATAACCTAAACTAACTTATTGATTGGTTCGTCCCCTTCTCTACATATTATGCGGGAGGGAAACATCTTTGTGAAGACACACACGGGTAAGTGGAATTTTTTTTTTTGTTTTAGAAAAAAAAAAATTATCTCGATGGAATGTCTATGCTCCTTCTAGGCTCTTATCTCTGTTTGTTAGTCATTCTCTCGCTCTCTCTTGCAATTACTATCACAGAATAGTGATTCCAAGTATATTTGTCTGTCTTGCAGGTTTCAACAGTGTTTTGTATGATTGATTATCTTAAACTAGGATCTTTGTATAGACCATTGAGTGATTCTTTTCCTTTTTTGGGTTCAAATTCAATGCATTGTTGGTTTTAGATAAAAATAGATTCTAGCATTCATGAAGTTTGATTCTTTTTATGGGACTTGAAAGTTTGGTATATTCTTTTGGAGATTTTGTTGGGCAGTCCTGCTTTAGTTTGATGGTTTGCGTATACTCAGATGCAAGTGTTCAATTGTCATCGTTTAATGGCCCAAAAGGCCCTTCGTGCTTACTAATTTTTGGTTCGTTGGTAGTGTTTACACTAAAAGAAAAAGGGACTTTAGTCACCAAATAGTGACCGTACTTAAATTTCGTGGTTAAAAATATTATTCAGTGAGGGGAACATCTTTTGATCATTATAAGGCTTGAGAATTGAGGGGATTTATATTTCATGGCTAATTAAGTTTTTTATTGTCTTCATGCAGGCACATTTTTTTATTTTTATTTTTTTGCTTCAAAAAATAATTTATCGTAATACTACATGAGTGATTGTTATTTTGATTTTGAGAAGTGAACCATATATTCCTGTTTGTTGCATGATGCGTCAAGCAAGCAAAAGGACTAAGAGCCATTATTCATATATCATTCTTAACTTGGACTCAACAATCGTTGCACAAGCAATGCAGATGGAGAAGGCACTCTTTGAGCATCAATCGTCATGGTTCTTTTGGGTTATATGTCAATGATGATGTTGAAGTTATATATGCAGATGACAAGTTGAACATTTTATAAAAGAAGCATGAATGTATGGTTTCGCTCATCAATATTTAGTATTGAATAACAACCCTTTTATACATTAATTTATTGTGTTGCTTAATTCTATATATGAATATTACAAAACTAAATCATTGTTCAGATTTTTCTTTTAAGATATCATTGTGAAGATTTAAATTTTTATAATTAATTCACTTTTTGAATAATAAGGATAAAATGTTCAGGTTGTTAAAATTAACTTTCTGCAAGCGTAGCGAGCAAACTCTTCACAAAACTAGTATTTTGAAAAAGACATGCAACAATATATAAAGTTGATAAAACTCACAATTATTGCTAGAGATGAGAAGAGTATGGTGTTTGTATCACTACTATAAAAACCCATGTAATATAGAGATGAGTGAATATCATATAGCAGGGGATCAATTACTTATCAAAAAACAACAAATGAAAAATATAAATGGGACCAATCTCAATATTTTCCAATCTGAACGCATCTGAACATTGGACTAGGTTGTTAGTTTTTAAACTTAAAGATGTGATGCACTTGTGCTAAGGAATTAGTGAGATAGCGAAATTTAGTTGAGCTAGAGAAACAAATTGTATAAAAGCCAATCATGAAAACAAGGCCAAGATTACTTGCTTTATCAATCCAACTTTTTTTTTCCTATGAAACGCCCTTTTCAAGTTGTTTTAATTGAAGGATATGTATGAAACTGACCACTTAGTAATATAACTTCAATTAAATAGAATTATTATTCTTATGATCTAGGGTTTCTTCGATATTTGATGTTTTCTTTTATTTTGTTCATAGGGGGGAGAAAAATCTTATAGTTTCTACTCTGCATATGGTGGTTGTAACTTGTAAATGAGGATCCTCAGGTATTTATTTTTGTAATGATGGTAATTTCATTTTGCATTGGGAATGCTTTTTTTTTTTTTGTATTGTTTTTTTTTCCAAGCCCTAGAATATGTATATTGTAAAATATGTGCATAACAAAATCACCATTCTTTTTTTAAAATAAATTGGCTTGTTTTCGTTTCATCCATGTAGAGTGGAAAAGTTTGGTCCATGTGGTATGTCCCATGTTGTGGTTGTATTAAAAACAAATAATTCAAGTCAAAGCACATATGAAGACTATGTCAACAACTTTCAAACAATCATTTCTATCTTTTATCAAATTAAGTTTGATTAGAAGTTGTGTTCTTTATCTATAAACAAAAAGTTCTTTTTTGTTGCAGCATGGAAGTAAAAAATGGTGTATATGTATCAAATTCTATCAATGCGATGTAGTTAATAATTTGAGTGTCAGCTCCATGTATCTAAGGAGAACAATTAGTTCTAATAGAACAATCCATTTGGCCTCTAACAACTTTCACCAAAATATTTAATTGCTTACAATTAAGATTGATGTTTATTTTATAAGCATAGCATGTGTAGCATATCATGTAAGATAAAAAATAATTCACTTTTATAGAGATTCATGAGATTGTTGGATTTAAAGATATAGCATTAAATATTATATATAAGAAATCCTTATATTAGTAAGGATAATATATTGGAATTAAATATTTTCAATTGGCCTTCAATTCGATGTTGGGGCGTAGTAAAGGAAAAACCGGAGAAAGCTATAGTTTTGTTTATGTAAGATTCTTATATATTTTAGTAGTTTAGTTGAACCGCGTTATAGGTGTCAGGAAACAAAAGAGCTTGAAGAGTTGTTAATTTTTCTTGTAACCACTTCTTTCCTTTTCATTCTTTTCTTATATTTTCTTTTACACATTGCCAATAATACTTTTTCATCGAGCAATATATGAAGCGCTTAGTTTGCTTGTGATGGAGGGAAAAAGTTATTGGTTTGATAGAAACTTTGCTTGAACTGCCAACTCTTCTTCTGAGGTATCCCTCCATTTGGCTTTGGTACATCTCTATTTGTATTTTTAGGGACTTGATAATGGTTGGACAATGCACAGGTTATCTTTTTCTTCTTTTTTAGCTGAAGTTGTTATTGTTTGGGGTTTTTCAAATTTATTTATTTTTTGATAGTCTTGAGTATTTTGGATTTGGATATTCTTCAGACAATGTAGAAGCTGTTTGGTTTGGTTTTTAGCTGAATTGAATTAGCACACAACAATTGTTCAGTTTCTCATTTGGTATCTTGCTGCTTGCAATTATTTTTGAGTCGCGTTAAGGGTACCCCGCAATCCTCTCAGGGCATCTCACTATTTTTAATTAAAATTGATTTTATAACTAATTGACAAAAATGCCCTCATCCAACCCAACAATTCACATGTCCATTCAAATGCCCTCTCAGGGCACTCCACTTTTGAAAACTCGATATTTTTATGAAGTCAAGTCGATCCGTCACGGGCCGGACATTGCGTTTGTCAATTAAAGAGTGTGCACTAGCCTTTGTCAATCGCGTTTTGTCAATCTGTCGCTGCCCGAAGATTCGACGAGTTTTAAGTGTTTTTAGAGTCTAATGGTTGAAGAAAATGAGTGGGAGGCGGACGTCGCACACGGCAAGTTAGTTTTTATGGGTTTTGTGGGTTTTTTTTTTTTTCCATTTTCGAAGGTGAACTACGGATGTAAATTTATCGGTCACACAGGACCGAGACATGTTGTAGTATCTCGATACCCTATAATCGATAACTAACAAAAGGTGTCGTTTATTACCAGCCGAGTTTAATCATAATCGTAGCTTTTTATTACACTTTGGTTGGAAGCAACCGAGACATAGCTTAATGCCTCGGTAACAGGTCACCGAGGTCAAAACCAGTAGTCTCGATGATACACAATCACATGGTCTAAGGGTCCTCACTTAGGTATCGGTTGATATTAACCGATACTTACACAATGGTATCGGCAATGGACGTCCGAGACCAAAAGACAAATCACGGCCCTGTGAGATCGAACAATACGGGATTGAAGTTAAACACATCGTCCGACCATAAAAATAATAAATCTACCTTAAACAAGCAAGAAAGTAAGGGGATTTGGTATATTGAGACCTTGATGTCGTGATAGAAGGGAGAAAAGAAGGGTTTCATTCGATTTGGTGGTGGGGTGCTCACACTTCAAACGAAATGGCATTTTGGTAAAAGTACCGGGGTGCCCTGATAAATTGCTGGGATGCCCTAATCAGCGGGCTGCCCTGAGAGGATTGCGGGGTGCCCTTAACGCGACTCTTATTTTTCCTCAAATGAAAATGCAATTAGTTTTTTCTTAAATGTTGATTATTATTAATCACAATTACAACTCAATCAACTGCAATTTAATCCTTTTAGACTTTACAAGTACTACCCTGCTTCAGAGATATTCATAAATGACTTTATGACCAGTGAGCAATCAGCTGAAGTTTGTGGGTTGGATTCAAATTGTGGTAGTGACATATCAATGAACATTGGGTAACAACGATCCGTCATAATTCTTTAAACAAGTCAATACTCATAGCTCATCCTAAAGGACCAAAACTATTAATGATAAGTTTTTTTTTTCTTTCGAATTGCTATGTTTTATGTGCAGACTAAGGTAATTTTGACGACCACTTTCTGATACTTGAAGATTTGATATTTCACTATTTCCTCAATTATATAATTGATTTTTCTGGTATTGCTTATTACCTATAGAGATGCTGATCATAATGTGACATTTTGTGTGTTTTCACATAGCACACGCCTTTGTAGCACATTATTACAATGGCATTAATAAGTGCATTCTTCCTCCAACATTCTATATCTTCCTTGTTAGAGGTCAGTTAAAGTCATTAGCATTTATTGAAATTGCAAGAGAAGTCGTGTATTCACAATCCTTGACTTTGTGTTTTTATTTCGAAAGTTAGACATAGGGTCTATTACATAACTGCATATATGATGGTTACCTTATGTTTAGTACATAACTGCATTTATGAAGGTTACCTTATGTTTAGTAATAAACCAACTTCATATGATGCCCACCCGAAATTCAATTTTTTTTGTCAAAGACTTGAAATTCACTTTATTCACAGAGAATTTATACCTTTCAAATAATGTCGCAATCTATTAATTTGATGCTAATATCTATTACTTGGGTTATTTGTTTAGATCCATTGTGTTCTCAAACTTCACTCGATTTGCATTTGTAAAGAATTAATGCTACTTCTACCTAAATAAATACTTATTAAATTTTTTAATATCTCAAATGTATTTACCATTGGCAGGTAGTGACCATATGTTCAGTGGCAGATCAAATGTAGTTGGTTCAGATTCCTCAACTTTAAATCATGTAAAGATTGTCTCTAATTAAGTTTAAAAATTAAATGTCATATTTAGGTGAGCTTGTGCATATTTAGTGGTGGATCGAATGTAGTTGATTTAGATTCATCAACTTTAGATCATGTAAAAATTGCCTCTAATGAAGTATAAAAAAGCAAATGTTAGATTGAGGTGAGCTTGAACATGCTATTAAAAGACAACGAAGTTGTTGGGAGACAAATTGCTTAAGAGTTACAATGCAGTGCTTTCGTTGTGTCGGAGGAAGAGACATCAGACGATGGCCATGTTAGTTTTGTGTGGGCCCCACACAAAATAGAAAAGTTCAACACATAAAGCAACAAGTTGGACTTTGAATAGGAATCTGACAGAGAGAGAAAATAGGAAGTGAAGAAATATATATGAGTCGATATTGTTGTGCGACTAGGAGACCGAAAAAAATAAGTGTTATAGAGAAGTCGACGAGTAGTTCGGCTTGGTGTGCGCATAGGGGTGTATGTGCATTATCTCTCTAAGGTTTTCTCTCTACATTGAAGAACAACAAGATCTTGAATCCGAAGACTCGCGGTGAAGGTTTTGGTGATTTCTTGGTGTTCAAGAAAAGAAGTGTAAGGGTTTGATACAATTGGGGTAGTATTCTTTGTTCTTAGTGTGATCATCTAAGTTCTTGGAAGAGGTATTTATGTATTACTCCATTGTTGGTGAATCTCATTAAATTGAGATATCTTGTACTCTTTGTTGACATAGTGGATTGTTCGGAGTTTGGCCCGTGGTTTTTACCTCTGATTTGGAGGGTTTTCCACGTTAAATATTTTGTGTCTTGTGGTGTATTTATTTTATGCATTGATCGTGGTTTGGCGAAATTCATTATTCATCTGTTTCATTATTAGAAGGGGTTGAGTAAAACCCCAACAAGTGGTATCAGAGCCGCGGTTAGTTCGTGCTTCGAGAATCTTTGTGGGAATCAAGATGGTGGATGATGATGACAAATCAAGCAATATGGTCAAGTTGACGGCTACGAATTATTCAATTTGGCAACCGATGATGGAAGATCATCTTTATTGCAAGGATTTATTTGATCCAATTGAATTTGGACAAAACAAGCCAGAGAAAATATCTGATGTTAATTGGAGGAAGTTGCACCGAAAAACTGCTGGGACTATTCGAAAGTGGATCGATCTCAGTATTTATCACCATGTCAGCAAAGAGGTTGATGCACAGGAGTTGTGGAGAAAATTGCAGAATATGTGTGAGAGGAAAGGGGCTCAGAACAAGGCTTCTCTAATTAGAAGGCTTGTTAATATGAAGTACAAAGATGGGCGGTCGATGATAGAGCACTTGAATGATTTCGAAGCATTGTTCAATCAATTAAGTGCTATGAAGATTGTGCTTGAGGATGAGTTACAAGCACTTTTACTCTTGAGCTCGTTACCAGAAAGCTGGGAAACCTTGGTGGTGTCTCTAAGTAATTCTCTCTCAGGGAGGTGTCTTGTCTTCATCCATAGTGCGGGATAGTCTCTTTGACGAGGAGACTAGGAGAAAGGATAAAGGCATTGAAACTTCACAAGCTCTTGTTACTACTGCAGAACATAGAGGCAGAAGTCAGTTTAGAGGTCCGAGGGGGCGGAGTAAATCTAGAGGCAAGTCTCAAGGAAAAGGAAAATTCTCTTGTTATCATTGTGGCAAGGAAGGACACATAAAGAAAAATTGTAGAGTGTGGAAAAAAGAACAGAATGATGAGAAAAATCAAAATAAAGCGAATGATCAGAATACCACGGCTGCTATATCAGATGTAATTGACGACTTGGTTGTGCTTCCTTTAGTTGAGGATCAAGGTCATGTCACTAATACAGATAGTGAATGGGTTGTTGATTCCGCAGCATCCTTCCATGCTACTCCAAGGAAGGATTTCTTCTCTGTTTATCGAGCAAGAAATTTTGGTAAGGCAAAGATGGGGGACAACAGTTTTGCAGATATAGTTAGCATTGGAGATGTCTTTGTGCAGACAAATATAGGTTGCACGGTAATTCTGAAAGACGTGCGACATGTTCCGGATCTACGTCTGAATTTGTTTTCTACTCATGTTTTGGACCTAGATGGTTACTACAACATCTTTGGGGGCAAGGAGTGGAAACTCACCAAAGGCTCAATGGTTGTTGCTAGAGGAAAATTGAGCTATACACTTTACAAGACTCAATTGAAGACCGTCAGAGGTGACCTGAACACAATTGAAGATGATTCTTCACCAGATCTGTGGCATAGTCGGCTGGGTCACTTGAGTGAGAAAGGGTTGCAGGTGTTGGCAAAGAAGTCTCACATTCCCTTTGCCAAAGGTAAATATTTGAACCCTTGTGATGATTGCTTATTCGGTAAGCAACATAGAGTTTCTTTTTCTTCATCATCTGAAAGAAAAAGAAATTTACTTGAGTTAGTATACTCTGATGTTTGTGGTCTCATTGATGTGGAAACTATGGGAGGTAGCAGATACTTTGTTACTTTTATTGATGATGCTTCACGGAAGGTTTGGGTGTTTGTGTTGAGAACAAAATGTCAGGTTCTTAAGTACCTCAAGAAGTTTCATATGATGGTGGAACGAGAAAAAGGCGTATCTTTGAAGTGCCTTCGTAGTGATAACGGGGGAGAATACACTTCAAAGGAGTTCGAGAATTATTGCTCAGAACATGGAATCAGACATGAGAAGATTGTTCTGGGTACTCCTCAACATAATGGTGTTGCTGAAAGAACAAACAGAACCATCCTTGATAAAGTTAGATGTATGTTAAAAATGGCTAAGTTGCCCAAGTCGTTTTGGGGTGAGGCTCTCAGTACTGCTTGCTACTTGATGAATCGCTCTCCTTCAGCACCATTGGAGTTTGATGTTCCAGAGAGAGTTTGGTCTGGGAAAGATGTTACTTACTCTCACTTAAAGGTGTTTGGATGCAAGACATTTATGCATGTGCCTAAGGAGCAGAGACAGAAACTTGATGATAGAACTGTTTCGTGTATCCTCTTGGGATTTGGAGATGCAGAGTTTGGTTATAGGTTATAGGATCCAGAGAAGAAAAAGATTGTCAGGTCCAGGGATGTGGTCTTTCATGAATATGAAACCATAGCAGATTTGAAGACATCAAAGAAAATCATAGTTAATGATGATGATGTTTCTGGATTGGAGTCTCCTTCCATTACTGATGCCACACATGAGGGAGACTCATTTGAAGAACATGGGGTTGATGTGCCAGAACCAGTTGATGATGCTGAGCAGGGGGAACAAACTCCTCCACCAACAGCTTTAGTTGAACCTTCACTTAGAAGGTCTGAGAGAGGGTTGCTTCCTTCTACTAGGTGCCCCAGTTCGAATTATGTTACAATTACAGAAGAGGGGGAGCCAGAGAGCTTCCAAGGAGTTCAGATTCACAAAGACAAAGCTCAATGGATGAAAGCAATGCAGGAGGAGATGAGTTCTTTGAAGAAGAACAATACTTATGAGCTGGTGGAACTTCCAAAAGGTAGAAAACCTTTGAAGAATAAATGGGTGTCACAGGAAAAGTATGTTGAGCAGGTCTTGAGCAGATTCAATATGAACAATACTAAGCCAGTTAGCACACCCCTTGCTAATCACTTCACACTTAGCAAGAAATCATGTCCCTCTACTTCTATAGATATAGCGGAGATGTCAGATATTCCTTACTCCTCTACAGTTGGGAGTTTGATGTATGCGATGGTTTGCACCCGACCAAATATTGCTCACGCAGTTGGTGTGGTCAGCAGATTTCTCTCAAATCCTAGAAAAGTTCATTGGGAAGCAGTGAAATGGATTTTGAGATATTTGAGAGGTACTTCGAAGATGTCTTTATGTTTTGGGGGCTTGAAACCTATTTTGGAGGGATATACAGATTCAGATATGGCAGGTGACCTTGATGGCAGAAAATCTACTTCAGGTTATGTGTTCACTTTTGCAGGGGGAGCTGTATCTTGGCAATCAAAATTGCAAAAGTGTGTTGCTTTGTCCACGACAGAGGCAGAATATATTGCTATAACTGAAGCAAGCAAAGAAATGCTTTGGTTGAAGAGATTTCTTCAAGAGTTGGGGTTGAAGCAAGAAGATGGGTATGCAGTGAACTGTGATAGTCAGAGTGCTCTAGATTTGAGCAAGAATGCTACTTATCATTGTCGCACTAAGCATATTGATATCCGATACCATTGGATTCGAGAAGTTGTGAATGGTCATGAGATGAGTCTGAAAAAGATTCACACTGATAAGAATCCAGCTGATATGTTGATGAAGGTGGTGACTCGTGAGAAGCATCAGTCCTACACCAAGTTGGTGGGGCTGAGTTGTTATTGAGCATCAAATATGATTGAGATCTTCCCATGTGTTGGAGGGGGAGATTTTTAGTTTTGTGTGGGCCCCACACAAAATAGAAAAGTCCAACACATAAAGCAACAAGTTGGAGTTTGAATAGGAATCTGACAGAGAGAGAAAATAGGAAGTGAAGAAATATATATGAGTCGATATTGTTGTGCGACTAGGAGATCGAAAAAAATAAGAGGTGTTCTAGAGAAGTCGACGAGTAGTTCGGCTTGGTGTGCGCATAGGGGTGTATGTGCATTATCTCTCTAAGGTTTTCTCTCTACATTGAAGAACAACAAGATCTTGAATCCGAAGACTCGCGGTGAAGGCTTTGGTGATTTCTTGGTGTTCAAGAAAAGAAGTGTAAGGGTTTGATACAATTGGGGTAGTATTCTTTGTTCTTAGTGTGATCATCTAAGTTCTTGGAAGAGGTATTTATGTATTACTCCATTGTTGGTGAATCTCATTAAATTGAGATATCTTGTACTCTTTGTTGACATGGTGGATTGTTCGGAGTTTGGCCCGTGGTTTTTACCTCTGATTTGGAGGGTTTTCCACGTTAAATATTTTGTGTCTTGTGGTGTGTTTATTTTATGCATTGATCGTGGTTTGGCGGAATT
Organism: Stephania japonica; assembly: GCA_039657345.1. Taxonomy (NCBI): domain Eukaryota; kingdom Viridiplantae; phylum Streptophyta; class Magnoliopsida; order Ranunculales; family Menispermaceae; genus Stephania; species Stephania japonica. The sequence goes on along the minus strand of CM077557.1, from coordinate 66,923,570 downwards.
CATTATTCATCTGTTTCATTATTAGAAGGGGTTGAGTAAAACCCCAACAAGATAGTGCTGAAGCAGTGAAGACATTGCGGAAGTGAGAACTAAGGAAGAAGAGTAGAAATGATATTACTTTCATTGCACTACTCAATGTTGAGCTTGAATTTTTGCTTTAAGAGTCAATATGAAGCTTAAATTTATTCTGAGTTTGATGGATGACATCGTGGATAGAAATCATGATTTGATGTTTGTAGTTGTTGGTACTATGTTAACTTCATTACGTTGTTCTGGTAATGTTCGAATGGCTACTTGTTGGTCGAGGGTTGGAAGAAAACACTAAATTATAAGAATTAAATGTATGCATAATCAATGAAGCAACACCAAAATAGATAATATGAAAAAGTAACTTTTAACATTGCTTCATTCTTTTTGAAAATTATTTTCATTCAACTTATTAGTGAAGATACCATGAAGATCAATAAAGTTCGCACACAACAAATTTCTTAATTTAGTTAAAGAGCTTAATGAGATTATTTAGCCTTGATTGTTAAAGTGATTTGTTATATTGAATTACTTCTAATTATATACAACAACAACATAGCCTTAATCTCAAATTAATTGGGGTCGGCTACATTGATCAAACTCTTCCATTATGCTTGATTTTGCACAATTGATGGTAAGCATTTCAAATCATTCAAATACCTCTTAATTAATGCATTCTAAGTTAACTTCGGTCTACCCTACCTCGTCGAATTTCTACAGTTTCTATTGAGTTAAGTTGTATTTTATAGAATAATTACATTTTTAAAGAACTAATTGAATTTTTTTGGTTCAAAAAATAAAATAAATTTCTTTAGTATCACTTTTCTTTTCATATTGAAGTCTATCACCAACGATAAAAAAAAAGTCTATCACACATTAATTGGCCTTTTTATTTTACATTATGTTGGGTTTACAAGGTACATAATAGACAAACTTTTTTTTCGATAAAAATAGACAAACTAAGATAAATATGAACTATAATCTATCATCTATTCAACCATATTGCTACTATTAATTTTATTTTAAAAGGAATATTTGTACCCTTGTATTCTACTTCATCCTAATAAAAAAAAGAAAGAAAATATTTCAGCTGTGCGTGCGTATATATATAAAGGACAAGTGTGTTTTTGTTCCTTCCTTGATGAGTAATGTAATTAGCAGGGTTCTAATAAAAAGTACTGAACGGTATTATGCTGATCGATGTGCTAAGAAGACTTTTTTTCGGGCGAAAAGTTAGGGTTTACATAAAAATTAATACCTTTTATATTATGGAGTAATTTCCATTCGGTCCCAATAGCTGCACTCAATCTTCACAAACGTTGAAAATATAACAACGCCAAAAAAAAAAAGTTTGAAAATAAGAGCATATAGCCAGGGTATAACAAGTGGCAATTAGGTTTCCATGCAAATTGATTAGTGTCTCGCGATCTACAGTATACAACTAGTTTTGTCGTATAATAATGTACATACATACAAAACAATTGGATGCACATGGCAAGGGTGCAAAAGCGACCAAGACCCAATACGGACTTAATATCATGACGACTAAAACAACAATGAGACAAGAAGGCTGAAACTTGTGAAAGCAAAAGCTAGCTGTGCTCGGCATGTCTTGATGCCCTCATCCATATCCTATCACATATAATTTACTAAAATATTTTACAATGAGAGCATTTAATTTTTTTTAGTAGATATGAGACTATTTAATTGCACGACCTCCCCCGTAAGTCCATAATTGACTTTATTGTGGACATATATATTGACAAAAAAGTAATAATAAAATAATTTATATTTTTTAAAGTTTTTTATCTAACACAGTTGCTAGGAAAAGTACTTAAAATATAACAGATATTTAAAAGTCATCTTTGTGAGATAGGATAATAAAATATATGCTATAATTAAATTGATGTGGTAATAAGGTTGTTGGGATGTACTTATTAATAACTAATATATAAGTCATAAAATCAATTATTGTCCTTCAATTTTAGATATGTCAAATTTTTTGAGTCATAGGGATTGATGCACGAAATAGCTCTGGTGAGAATAATCTAACTTATAAAACTTCAAACACTTAAAATTATCATGAACAAAAAATAAACTAAAAGTAAAAATAACAATAGTTAGTTGATACTTCAAAACAAGTAAAGTTAAGTTCAAGAACAATGTGTTAGAACAATTTTGATTTTTAGTAAAGGTTTCAAAAATATAGGTGTCATTAAAACTCCTATTAAGGATTGATGTTATTAAATGTATGTTGGCTAGAAATATGTTCGATGGGCTTTGTTTTAATTGCTAATACAGGTATTATATGTAGAAGTTGTTAAAAACCCTTATCCTGTCAATTAGATGTTATTAAATGTTAAAACTATTTTTGAATTAAAACACGATACATCGAACATGTTTCTCACATATAAATTAATAACACCCATTTGTTTTCAAAAAACAAACACCCATTTTTAATAGGCGCTTTTAACCCTCTATTAAAGGCCAAAACTGTTTTAGTGATACGACCTCACAAAAAAAACCTTAAAGAAAATATGACCTCAAAAAAAAAAAACCTTACAAAATCTCCATTCATCTATTGCGATATCGTATAAACACAAGTAGGGCCGGTTCTTGGGTAGGGCGGGGCAGGGGGGTGACTTCCCCGGGCCTCCACCCCAGGATAGACTCCTAGACATCCTTACTCCCTAACTAATGTATTATGTAAAGAATTTTCCTTAAATTGTCTTCCATATGCACTACAGAGAATATATAAGATGGCTTGATGTATGTGACTATCTCACTTTCTCACATAAGAAAATATTAACCTGGCTATATTTCTTTCTCTTAATAATATTAACCTGATTACATAAAATATAATTTTTCTTCTTTTAAAAATGAACTTTTATTTTGATTAAAATATGATTAGTAATATACATAAACTCAACAATACATTTATTTGGGCAATTGTAATAAAATAATTAACTAGCATTTTTTAGAAATTAGTTATTATTGTTTTGATGGATCAATGATTATCCAAAAAAAGATTAGCATTATATATAAATAATTTAATTAATTAATGTATATGTCTATTGCCAAAAAAAAATTAATATATTTATTATCCAAAAAAAAGTAGTACTTTTTATATCAATATTAATATTTTTATAAAAATTTTAAATCTAATGTAACTCGTATGCGCTTAATGTACAAAAAAAAATGTGCAGTTCATAAAATTATGTACATATATAGTAATAATATAAGTTTAATTAAAAAAATAATAATATAAGCATATCAAAAATAATTTGAACAAGTTAATTATATGTACAAAATAGTTTATGCTACAAAAAAAATTATGTAACATAAATTATTTTGTATAAGCATATAAAAAATAATATATAAATTAATTTTTAATTGTAAGACATAAAATTATATTTGTTTTCTTATATAAAATGTAAAAAATGCCTCAATTTATCGTGTTACTTTACACCTCAAAAATATCAGAACTGGCCCTGAACACAAGTACATATTGTACATACACATATTGGTGGATAAGGATTGAACTCAAATTTTATTTTATTTTTTTTCAAAGCACATTAAACTTATCTTGTTTGCGCATATATATATATATTACATTATGTTATGTTATGTTGTTACTATATATGCATTCTTCTCGATCTATCATAAAAAAAAAAAAAATAATAATAATAATAAATAAATAAATAAATAAATAATTCTCCTCGATCTAGTAATTAAAAAACCAAAAAATATATACTACTCTTTTTTCAAAAAATAACAAATCAAGTATATATTTACTCCAATTTTTGTACAAACCGGCACGTGACCTCCGCGTAGTCGCATCGCCACGTCGTTTCTTGAACTGCCACATCATTAATTCTCTTGTCCCTTCTCTATAAATTGAGACATCGCCTGATATGAACTATTTCATGTCTATCCGACGGAGAAGATTCGATCCTTAGTTTTGTCGTTTTGGTAAAAAAACAAAATTGCCCATCTGTTAAACACGTGAACACGGCGTCGAGATTCGCCAAAACCCACCAAAACACGCACTTATGCCGTAGTACCGTATACTTAGAATCTCTAACTCTCAATTACAGTCCGTACGATATACCTAAAGATATGTAGTTAGTCATCTGAGCAGACTATCGAGCGTTTTTGTATGATTGTGTCGCGTAAAAAACAATTAGACTTTGTATATCATTTCTCACGCCGTCGCGTCACAGGGCCTCCTGGCCTCGACACGTAGAACCAACACACGTCGACGTGCATGCACTCCTTCAATAAAAGTGTCATCCACATTCCACTGCTCACCATTTTTTCTCTCTCTATAAATACTTCTCTCCATACAATTTTATTTCATCTCAAACTCCACATCCACCATCATCGACACTCACCACAATGGCTATCATGAAACGTCTCCCACTTTTCTTACTTCTCTCTCTCCTTTATGTTACCGTAGCCCTTTCTTACAACATTGACGAGCTCCTCTCAAACCAGAGAGGGGACCCTGAGCAAGAGCTCCAACAATGCATGCAGCAGTGCCAAGTGACTCGAATGGCTACTGAAGAGTGTGAACGAAGGTGCTTGCAAAGGTACGTTCGTATAGTATTATTTTATTTTATTTTATTTTCTCAGTCTAATATATACAAGGTATTATTATATTTAGTCTGATCAGTTGTACTATATATTTCTCTATTCAACCTCTTGACTTAGTGTTAAAGACGCCCATCGAACCTCTTGAGACTAGTGAGTCCTTAATCTGGAGGAGCCACTCGGACAGCTACAGTCACTAAAAAATTATTTAACTTTTTCGCAAAAATATAAATTTTTTTTTTATTCTTTGATAAGAATTTTTTTTGTTTTGGTTTTAAAGTACCTGTAATTTTAAGAATCAACAAAGCATTAATTAACTGTTTTTGTAACTATCATATAGATAAAGTAATTTATGGGAATGTATCTTAGTTCTAAATTAAAAACTTTTAATGTATCATTTATTTTTTTAAGGTTTATTCACACACACACACACACACACACATATATATTGGTAGGTATAATTAAGGATCCAATATTTTTTTTTGTTACTAAAACTTCTGAATTTCGTAACTAATAATTCTACCCTTTATCACAGTTTATTAAACTCAAGCTTTTGATTTTTTTTTTTTTCTTGATCAATTGAAACTTTTGGTTCTAAATTATCTATATGTAACAGGTACGAGGAGCAAAGGAGGGGCCAGGGCCAAGACCAGCAAAGGAGAGACCCGGAGAGAGAGTACCGAGAGTGCCGGCAACGATGCAGACAAGAAGCAACGAGGCCGGAGGAGCAGCAACAGTGCGAGCAGTGGTGCGAGGATCAAAGGAGTAAGGGCCAAGGCCAAGACCAGCAGCGCCGCGACCCCGAGAGAGAGTACCGAGAGTGCAGGCAACAGTGCCAACAAGAGACAAGGCCCGAACAGCAGAGGCAATGCGAGCAGTACTGCGAGGAGCGAAGGAGGGGCCAAGACCAGCAGCGCCGCGACCCCGAGAGGGAGTACCGAGAGTGCAGGCAACAGTGCCAACAAGAGACAAGGCCCGAACAGCAGAGGCAATGCGAGCAGTACTGCGAGGAGCAAAGGAGGGGCCAAGGCCAAGGCCAAGACCAGCAAGAGAGAGAAGAGCACCCTTACCACTTTCAGCGACAACAGCACTATGAGACTCGGTTTGGGTCCGAACAGGGCGAGCTCAGTGTTCTTCAGAGGTTTGATCGTCGATCTAATCTGCTTAAGGGACTCAAGGACTATCGTGCGGCTTTCCTTGAAGCTAAGCCCAACACTCTTCTTCTTCCTCACCATTGTGACGCAGAGTCAGTTTTCTTCGTGGCCAAAGGTACGTACACATATATAAAAAAAAGTTACACGTGCAAAAGTGTGTTTTTTTATTATTAATTAATTACTATATTTTTTAACTTTTTTTTGTTATTATTTTTGAATTATAGGTAATGGGATAGTGAACTTGGTGAGGAGGGAGAAGAGGCAGAGCTACAACGTGAGGTATGGAGACGTATTCAAGGCTCAAGCAGGAACCATAATATACTTGGTGAACAATCATGAAAGAGAGAACCTCTGGCTCGTTCAACTTTCCTTGCCAGTCAACACTCCTGGTCACTTCGAGGTAATCATGATCTAACGGTCTAAATTTGTTAATCTTATGAATTAATACATGTTAAAATGTTTAATAATTTATTGACTATACGTGACACTACATATATTGCATGCATGCAGGAGTTCTTTGGTGCAGGAGGTGAAAACCCTGAATCATTTTACAAGTCCTTCAGCCAAGGAATCTTAGAAGCAGCATTCAACGTATAAATTAACTAATTTATAAATGTTGTCTTATTTTATTCTATACATTAATTAATATTACTTGTGATGACCTAATGTATATATTTTTTTCTTGTAACATTTTTTGAAAACTTAACTAGGAGGAATATGGGAGGCTGCAGAGGATGTTCCAACAGCGTCTAGGCCCCTTTGTTCGAGTGAGCAGAGAGCAGATCCAAGCCTTGAGCAGACACTCCTCAAACGCCAACAGTTGGATCTTCGGCAAAGACCGCCGCGGCTACGAAGAAGAAGAGCCCTACCGAATCACCAAACGCAAAACTGAATCAAATCAATATGGGCAGCTCTACGAGGTCAGGCCCGACGACTACAACCCCCTCAAGAACCTCGGCATCACCGTCTCCTTCAAAAACTTCACCAACGTAAGCCATAACCATTGTTAACTATTGTTGCCTTAATTATTTGATTATTTTACATCATTAGTAGTTTTTTTCTTGAAGTATTATCATCAGTCTAAAACATCCAAATTATCCTATATTTATACTATCTAACTATTACTTTGAGTTCATCCAGAGTTGTCCACAGTATAAATGGGGAGCTCTCAATGTTATTATTTTCATAGGACAACAATCTGCATTCTGTAATCTCAACTAAGTGTGACTCATCAATAGTAGATATGTATTTATCTACATTATGTAATCTCAACTAAGTGTGACTCATCAATAGTAGATATATAATACATAATTTATTAAGTATTATTGATATTGATTAGTGTTTTGTGATTGATTATTTAAATTAATATAGGGAGGGATGATTGGACCGTACTACAACTCGATAGCAACAACGTTGGCATTTGTGGTGAAAGGGACGGGGTACTCAGAGATGGTGTGTCCCCATTTGTCGTCTTCTTCGTATGAACGTGAAAGTGAACGTGGAGAGAGGGGAGAGAGTCAAGAAGGGTCCAGGGGTCAAGGTCAGCGCGGTCAAGGTCAAGGTCAACGAGGTCCGAGTTACACAAGGGTGAGGTCAAACTTGTCTCCTGGTGACTGGCTCGTTGTGCCAGCTGGACATCCCGTCGCCACAGTTTCCTCAACCAATCAGAATCTTCAGGTGGTATGCTTTGAAGTCAACTCTTGGTCCAACGAGAGGATCCCACTTGCAGGTACTATGTGTACTACTTTTCATTGGACTATGCGGCATATATACTATGAGTCTATATATGATAATAAATAAATAAAAAACAATAATTTTTATTCTAATATAAGGTAAATTCATGAGGGATTGCAAATTGATTATCAAGACAAATTAATATTACTAACAAGCTAATTGGCACCAGCTGACCTGAGTGGAAGCGTTTGATTCATGCAATTTATGCAGGTAAAAATAACGTGATGAAGCAGTTGGAGGATGTGGCGGCAGAGGTCTCATTTGGAAACATTCCAGCGAGAGAGCTTAAAGAAATCTTCAACAAGCAATCAAACTCGTTCTTCTATCCAGGGCCGGAGTCGAGACATCCTAGAGGACGTCAGGGCTTGTTCTCTGTAATATGAATCAACACTTGATGTGTGCATGGGGGAGAGTGGTCGAGAAGAGCCGTGCATGAGAGAGTACTGAGTTGATGAGGGTGTTCCATATGAGGAAACCCGATATGTTTGTAGTATATAACATATATGTAATGTACGTGATGTGCATTATGTCCTACTAGTAACGGTGTTTGTAGCTGCCTTGCAGCAGTTGCGGAAACTATAAATAATGAAATAAAGGGAGTTTTGTGCATTTCACGTATACATGCCTTAATGCCTAAGGTAAATAAGGTGGAAGTAATTTACAATATTTCTCACATTCTGGGTGCCCTAGACTATAGCCCCAATGTGTACCTGCTTAGTCATGCTTAGGCACTTAAGAAAAAAAAAATCTTAGCACACCTAATAATTTTTCAAGTCTAGCCCATCTCAAATTAAAAAAATAATAATAAAGGAAAATAAATTAATTAAAGTTCATTTTGTCGACATTTAATTAAATAAATAAGGAGTGAGATGGTAGAGACATCACGAGGTTGTGAGTTCGACTTTTACTTAATTATATAAAAATAATAATAAGGAAACACAAGAAAAAATAGGATTAACAAAATTTAGTGTTTATTTCATTGCAACTGTTGTTATTATCATACTTTTATTAGTTCTTTACCACTTCATCTTCGATTTTTTTCTTTAACTACAAGAATTAAAACATATAAGATTATATTATGGGAACGAAAAAGTTTCTTCAATATAGCCGACCTCACAAATTTGAGAGCTGAGGTGGTTGTTAAAATAAAATTAATATGAGCTAGTTTTGGGGTGGTGTAGTTGGTGTAACACCATAAAGAAATATGAATTTGCACCTCTATTGTCCTGATTACAATAATCGAGTTGAGCCTTATAGCATAAAATAGTTGGTAGCTATATTGCTATATAGTTGGTAGCTATATTATCTTTCTTCCCTAGAGAAAAAGATAATTGACACTAGCTAATATATTTTCACCTTTTTTTATTTAAACAGAAAGGGCCCTTCTATTGTAATTCAGCAATGTCAGCACTTGTTAGTGTCCCTCTAACAGGCATTAAGATGTGTGTGGGTACACACATGGGAAAATCAAAAGGTGTCATTAAGCGCGTGTCTTTTCTATATTGCAAAAGTATTTTTCAAAAAAAGAATTTCAAATAAAAAAATATATTTTAGTATTTAAGTCTCCTCGATTTGCCCCTGGTGAGCTAGCTAGGAATGTGTCAGATTCTCACAGCTGAGCCGCACAAGCTTATGCGAAAGCTTATGCGAACTCGTAGATCTCCTCCACTAGCACCGATATTGTCCTCAATTTAACCACCTTTCAACTTTAGGTGTGGGTTTTTATCTCAAAATGTCTCAGTACTAGTTGGAAGGAGTTAATCACTTATATGTTTCATTTTGAAGTTTCGTTTAATTAATGTGGGATTAACTTTCTGTCCACACATCTTCAACATTCCTCCATGAACCAAAAGTCACATAACCTAGCACTACTGAAAAAAAATGTCTTTTACAACATAAAAAAATGTTGTAATACTCTACATGGTTAAAATTTATTTAATAAGTAATTAATGTGTAAACAACATATCTATAAATAAAAAATTATTATATAATGATTTATTAATTAAATTAAATTCTTTGTTTTATAATATTTAATCAATTATTAATCATTATTTTTATCCTAAATAAGGTTTATTTATATGTTAAATTCAATAAGTTTTAACAATATATGGTATAACAACATAATTAAGTGTTTTTACCGATCAATTTTCTTGTAGTGCAGGGATTTTTTTTTTCTTTCCAAGGTCCCTTCTAAACATTGGGCTTTGATACCATGTTAAAATCAGTATAATAGTTTTTATCTCATTCATGTTCTCATTTTTTTAGTTCTGGAGGTATCCAGACCCACTTTGGGGGTCCTGACTAATCCCCCACAGCCAGGGGCGTGCCAACAAAGTTACTCTTTCCCTCCCCAGGAATGCAAGGTGTTAGTGGTGAGAATCGAACCCCCGCACCCTTTCGCAGGACGTTCCTTATTACCACTACACCAATCCATCCTTGGGTCTCATTCATGATCTCATTGGAAAGAAGCCTATATAAATACGCTATATAAAAGCTTAGTTTAGCAACTTTACATCCTAGCACGGAATTAAGGGAAATCTATTTCTAAAAGTAAATATTTTCTTCCATACATCACTTCTATAATGAAGCTACTAATTATATGTCGACACTCCCCCTTAACTAGTTCACATAACCTAGCACTACATGAAAAAAAAATATCTTTTACAACATAAAAAAAAGTTGTCATACTCTACATGGTTAAAACTTATTTAATAAGTAATTAATGTGTAAACAACATATCTATAAATAAAAAATTAATATATAATGATTTATTAATTAAATTAAATTCTTTGTTTGATAATATTTCATTAATTATTAATCATTATTTTTTGTCCTAAATAAGATTTAATTATATGTTAAATTCAATAAGTTTAACAATATATGATATAACAACATAATTAAATGTTTTTACAGATCAATTTTCTTGTAGTGCAGGGTTTTTTTTTTTCTCTCCAAGGTCCCTTCCAAACAATGGGCTTTGATACCATGTTAAAATTAGTATAACAGTTTTTCTCTCATTCATATTCTCAATTTTTGAGTTCCGAAGGTATCGAAGTCCACTTTATGGGTCTTGACTAATCCCCCACAACCGGGGGCGTGCCAACAAAGTTACTTTTCCCCTCCCAAAAATGCAAGGTGATAGTGGTGGGAATCGAACCAACGCACCATTCCACGGGACATTCCCTACCACTCCACCAACTCATCCTGGGTCTCATTTATGTTCTTATTAGAAAGAAACCTTTATAAATAGGCTGTACAAAAGCTTAGTTTAACAACTTTATATCCTTACACGGAATTAAAGGAAATCTATTTCTAAAAGTAAATATTTTCTTCCATACATCACTTCTATAATGAAGCTACTAATTATATGTCGACACTCCCCTTTAAGTTGGCATCAAGATATCTTCTAAGCCTAACTTGTTTAGTGAGTTGGAAAAAACTTTAGCTGAGACTGCATGTGTGAGAATATCAAGCAACTGCCCACTTGATCTAATGAATGGAATATCCACCAACTTCATCTCCAGCTTTTCTTTAATGAAATGTCGATCAACTTCAATATTTTTAGTTCGATCATGTTGCACTGGATTATTAGCTATTTCTTGAGTTGTTTGATTGTCACAATACAATAGCATTGGTTCCTTCAGTTGAAAGCCTATTTGTGATAGCAATGTTCTTAGCCATAAAAGTTCACATATCCCATGGACCGTGCCCTTCAGTTGATGATCTTGCGACAACATTTTGTTAATTTCTTGCTTCGCTATGTGACAAGATTTCCTACAACAAATGTTAAGTAACCTGAGCTGGACTTTCTATCGGTGATCTTTCCTGCCCAACCAGCATAAGTGAAGCCTTTCACTTCAAATGTTCATGTCTTTTCTTTAAGTTCCCATTTGAATCATGAGCTGTGATACCATGTTAAAATCAATATAATAGTTTTTTTCTCTCAATCACGTTCTCATAAGAAAGAAGCCTTTATAAATAGGCTGTACAAAAGCTTAATTTAAAAACTTTACATCCTAGTATGAAATTAAGGGAAAAATATTTATAAAAGGAAATATTTCCTTCCAACACCACTTCTATAATGAAGCTACTAATTATATGTCGACAGAATGTGTAGCCCAGCCGGCAAATAGGCTTAGACAAACAGACACATTCGATCAATATTCATCATTAACTAGAATAGGTCAATTGAGGGTGATTTTACACATTCGATCAATATTCATTAACTAGACTAGAGGGTGATTTTACTATGGTGATTGGAGATTTTTATTTTGAATCATTAAATTTTGATTGAATGGATAATATATTAGTGTACTTTTGCACACATTTAAGAGAATTAATAGGTTTATAAAAATGACCATTACATCTCAATTCAACATGTTATCACGATAGGGGCGGATCCAGAATTTTAAGTAGCCCTGGGCTAGACTTAAATACTAATATGTATTTTTTTTATTTGAAATTTTTTTTTTAGAACATGCTTTTGTAACGTAAAAAAGACATGCCCTCAGTGACATTCCTTGACTTTCCCCGACGTGTGTGCCCGCACGCATCTAAAAATTTCGAAAATATATTAGTAAGTGTTAATTATCTTTTTCTTTAGGGAAGAAAGATGATGTAGCTACCAACTACATTATACCATAACGTTCAACTCGATTGTGATAATGATGGAGATGCAATTCAAATTCCATTAATATGGTGTTGCACCAACTACTCCACCACCAAAACTAGCTCTTTTTTTTTTTACTTCAATAGAAATCGAACCAGCACCTCCCGAAACCTTGCCTTTTGATAATTGATGTCTCTACCAAAAACTTGCTCATTTTAATTTTCTTTCAATAACAACAATTCAATGAAATAAACACTAAACTTTGCTAAACCTTTTTCTTGCTTTTCCTTCTTATTTATTTATCTTTTTTTAACTTTAGGGGGAGTCAAACTCATGACCTCCCGGCTTGCCTTTTGACAAGTGATGTCTTACTTAATTTTTTTTCTTTTATTGATTTTTTTTATTCGGGGCGGGCTAGGCTTGAAAAATCTTATTAATGGGTAAGCTAGGCTTTTAAAAAAAATTTGGAGTGGCCTAAGTATGTATATATAGGGCGTTTCTGAAAAAAAAAATGTATATATAGGGGGTTACATGTATCTTGCCCTGGGCTATAGCCCAGGGCAAGAGACATGTAGATCTGCCCCTGATCACCATTCATGGTGACTTTTTTTAATCACCATGGTTGATTGAACTACATACCTATTTTTGTACAAATAACTCCTCTATATACTAATCAATAATCAATCAATAACCCCTATAAAAGAGAAATAAAATTTTGGGTTCAACGTCTCAAATTAAATCTTTGTTCATTCAATAAACAACATATCTAATCAGATTTGTAGAGATTGATCCATCCTTGTTGTGGTGCATCTTCATCAACGGTGTCGCGTGGATTTGATGCTATGTTGTTGTTGTATGAGTGTTATACATAATACATCCTTCAACGTCATTTAACATTTATCAACTACTCAATCAGCTAGTTTTTCCAAATAGTTTTAATCGATCAGTTAGATTATCAGCTCTCAGCTACTAGATTATCAACTTTCAACTAGATTATCAACTATCAGTGTTGCTAAACAGAGCCATAAAATGTCTTAACGGAGCCATTGTACAACTCTCACTAACTCAACCATAATAAGACCGTTACCTTAAGCACGTGATTAATGTTAATCCAAACATTAATTAATCCAAGTTAGGCTCGTGGTTAAGTCCGATTTATCACGATTAACGCGTGTGTGGATTGGCATGTTGTGTTGTGTTTGTGTGGTGTGTATTCGTATGTATAAATGAGTAACTGAACCAATGAGAGAATGTCTAATATCATGCGTGGGTCAAGGTGGACACACATGAGACGCGGGATAGCATTGACGCCCGAGTGTACTCGTTGGTGTAAATTACAAAATTATAGGCATGAATATATATTTATATATTGTGGTTATATATATAAAATATATATTAAAATGGAAGATTAATAAAATAATGGTAAATTGTCGGGGAGCTGAGCGACACGCGAGGCCACGAATGAGACGCGTAGGTCATACAGTAGTGTGCATGCCCAAGGGTACTCGTTGGCGTGCACAACGGGATCGTAGGCGCAACAATATTGATGAATATATATTTATATATAAATTAGTATGTATAAATATATATATATATAATAAAATCAAATAAATAGGAAATTACCATAAAGGGTAACAGATTTAAAAAGAAAATGAGATATGCATGAGGGCATTTTGGTCATTTCCAGGCCAACCACCTCTTCCTCCTTCGATAAAATGTGAAAACAGAGAGAAGATGAGGGAGACGAGTGAAGGAGCAGAGAGGAGGAGAAAGGAGCGAGGAGCTCGGGAGCTCGTGGAAGTCGACGTTGAGGTGAGCTTGAGTTGATGTGCTTGTTGTTGTTGTTCCCATTGTTGTGAGTTCGGTTGATTTGGTGGTGGTGAATAAGCTCGGCCAGGGCGGAAGCCATGGCCGAGAGTGGTGAAGATAGGGGAGTGGTCTCCCTTGTCAGGTCGAGTTGGGGTTGGGGTTGGGAGCCAACCCCAACGATGGAAAACAAATATAAAAAAAAACATAGCAAGACGTTTTGTTCTCATGTTGGAGAAGGTGACCCTGAAGCGGGCTAGTTCGGCTCAGTTTAGACGAACCCGGTTCGGGGCCAAATAAATATAAAGAAAAAAAAGAAAAGAAAGAGAAAAAGGAAAAGAAATTCTAGAAAAAATTTAGAAAATAGGGAAAAATATGGAAAATAGTATTTTTTTGACGAAATAAATAGAAATTGAGAAATTTCTATGAAAAATGAATAATTGGAAAGTCGGGGGGACTTTATTCTGGGGTTTTTACCTGAAAAACGTGAAATGGTCAAAATATGTTAGAAACTAGGTCCCGAGATTCTAAATTCGAATAGGACCAGTTTATGAGTATTAATAAATGAATATTAGACTTAAATTGATAACAAATGATCTATTTTTGGTAATGGACCGAAGGGGAAAAGGTTTGAGGACTCTGAGGAATCGTACAAGTCAGTAAACATAGGAAAGCTCAGGACAGGTAAGTGGGACTCTTATTTTTTTTTTTTTATCAATTATGCAATGTAAAATAGTATTATTAGAGCACGTAGTATTCAGGACTGTGAATGGGACAATGTACCAAGATTTGGTTTTGTTTTATATAAATTGTTTTGAAATGAAAAATGAATTCGGAAAGAGGTTTGGCGAGATGGATCGACCTGGGGTTTGGAACTGTGGTAGAGTTGTTTTCCATCACCGCGCCCCCAGTGACTTGGAAAATATCCCGATCAATTCTTTCTATTTTAGTTGACTGCTCATCGGTCATAAACCAATCAGATGAGCAGTGATTGGTTTAGTGATGATGAGGAAGTGCGACTCTATACTTTTATGAGTTGGCAGTACATTGACAAAAACTGGTTAGATACCCATTTAATGGTTCTTGAAAAATTTGAGAGGGCGACTCAATTCAAATACTAAGATTGAAAGTACAAATCATGTGTACATTGCAATAGACCAATGAACTTGCATCCATTATGTATTGATTGTATTGATTCAAATGGTTCTTTAAATATACATTGGTTGCACGTTGTTATATATTATTTCTTGATAGTAATTGATAATTGATAGTCTATATGGGAGTCGCTTACTGAGCATGTAAGAGCTCACCCACCTTAACATTTCTAGGTACGGACGTACGCTAGGACTTGAAAATCAGGAAAGGAGAAGATCATGAGTTTAATATCTTCTCTACAGTGCAGTAATATATATATATATATATATATATATATATATATTGTATTGCCTTATGATTTTGTAATAATCAGGGTGGGAATATGGGCATAACACCGACACCGAGGTTTATGTCGGTGTTATATATTTTGGTTTTAAAAAAAAGTTTTTAAATTTCTGTTGTGTTTTCTATTAAATTTTTATCGATTATCAAGATATACAAGTTATTGTATTGAATAGGTACAAGACTACTGATTCTAATTAGGTTCGATCTGGTTTACCGAGGCTTAATTACGGTTTCAAGCCAAATATTCCCTAATCGGGATTAGGGGACGTTACAAGACTCATTTTAGAAACATGCTCATAAAGAGAGAGAAAAGGTGGCAAGCGTCGACCTGTTTAACTAATGACCGTGGGAGATGAAACGCATGCATGCATGCCGATAGGGATCATATATTGTAGCATTTTCCATATGTATTTGTTCTGATTAAAGCACCCAGATATATTTGTTAAGAAAAAAGAAACAATCTCTTATAAAAGTATATTCAAAAAATAAAATAGCTATTTATATAGGGGAATTTCTACGATGGAGCTCAAATATATACTCATACCATCGTAACCCCTTAAAATGTATTGGATTAAAATTCAATGGTTGTAGAAGATGTTCCCTTGATATGGATATTTTTATGACTTCCATGGTAGTAGTACCGTTTATATATAAAGGTAAATACAATTAATTTGGTTCATGTGGTTTATTAAACTTTATATATATAGCAGAAAGAGTACTCATAAAACTTAGATTAGAAAAGATGGTGTATTTTCACTAGGAACTACGCATTTTCCCTTACTACATGCACAGGGGCTTTTTTTAACTTTATTTAAGGGAAACTCATCTTTTCCTGCTTTTTGTAAATATTACTACCTTAGGCTATTATAAATAAAATCTAGTACGTTCCTATAAAAAAAGATGGTGTATATATTTTTAAGCGCCTAAGTCTTGTCTCACTGTGAGGACCTTGTTGTTACGATTTTGGATTTGTTTTTATTCTTATACGTATGTACTTTCTCTTATACATCTCTTTCTGTATGTCAAAAATTAGTCCACGATTGATTCCCATATCGAATACTAATTAATATTCTTTTTTTGATGAAATATTAATTAATTAATTAATATTCTAAATTTTGTGTGATGGTGTGATGGCGTGCATGAATTAATTAATTAAGGAGAAGTATTACAGTATTTGGTTAATTTGGTGTTGGGCTCAACCAGGTGCAAACTGTTCATATTATGTAGAAGTTGCTGTTTTTTGGTCTATTAATTAAGTTTTCTACCATTCAAGAGTGTACACTCTAGATATTCTCCAATAATTAATATATTATAACCGGCCGGGACGCTGAAATTGAAAAAGGTTTGCGCACTAACAATGCGCAATTAAACTCATGAACTTTTACGTTCATTTCTTTATTATATTCTTAGTTGCTGCGGCATATAATAGACTAATATAGTACGTCTAGTTCCTATTACATTGGCAACTTATTTATTTACTAGAGTTCCTCTACTAGTACTCCACCCTCTTATGCTTCAAGTGATCAGTAATTGATGAGGAAGTCATGACCAGCAATGCTTCTCCGGGCGCACTTGAAAGGACATTCTGCAGTCCGACGCCGGCTCTCATATGCGCAACGCCCCACGCATGAGCCATAATCCTTTAGGTCTGACCACCAATCATTGACTGGTTGCTGCCCCGGCTCCTCCGTTGAACTCCTCAAGCACTCCTCTTCGCATGCCGATTCAGCGGCTCCCGGCAAGAGACGACACGTCTTCATGCATTGCTCAAGCCGCTCCTCTCTCTGCTGGTTAAGGTTGTTGTGATGGAAAGAGAGTTGTCTCGTAGCAGTGGAGGTCATCACCAGCAGAGAGGAGACAACCAGGCCAAGTAGTATAGCCGAGACTGCTGGGAGGTGCTTCATCATGACTAGCTAGCTAGGTTAATAAATAAGAACAGTAGTACTTGATCACTAGTAGTAGTGTAATGTGCTTGAGATGAGATATCTGGAGAGTGGGTTTGCATGGGATTTATAGCGAGAGAGAGAGAGAGAAAAGGTGGCATGTGTCGACCAGTTTACTTCATGACTGGGGAGATGGAGCGCATGCATGCATACTGGCAAGGATCAACACTCATGTTCATTGAAGGAGCGCATGCGATCGACGTGTTGAAGGCACTTTGTCCTTGCATCCGTGTGGGCCCTGTGGGGTCCGTTACTCTCTTACGATAAAAATTTTTATTAATCATTAATGGCTCGATAAAGAAACTAGACATAAAATCAATTGCCTTAATAAAAATGCATTGATTCGTTAATCTAATTTGTTCACAATAAGAGCTGCCATTAATTAATTTGCAACATTTAACACCACTAAAACAACATAACTATTAATAAAATTTTTAACAAAAAAAAGTAAATCCTAAACCTTTCAATAAGGGAAAATAAATAAAAAACTTTCAACTAAAAGAAGATAAATTAAATATAAAAGGAAATGAAAACTAAAGAAAAGACCAATTAACTCACCCTAGTCGTCGCATAAATCCTGACACAATCGTTGACAAAATATGTACAGCTATAAAGATTAATTAAATTAATTTTCATAAATCTGATTAGATATGCAATCTATTGAATAAATAAAATATAAATAAATGTGATTGGAGCTAGCTACCGTCGATCATCGAAAAGGGAATCTATGGTGTATAAAAAATCAGGAAATAGAATCAAAGAGAATTTTTTTGGGGTGTCATGTGATTTTAGGGCCTGTCTAGTTATCTGTTCTAATTCATATATATTGTCCACATATTTATTTGAACTAACAAACTCTAATTTTTGATCCCCAATATGAAATGGGAATAAACATATATGGTGGCCAATAAGCCCAAATATAAATAAAGAGACAACAGCTCTTACAAAGTAAATTGTTTATCATACCAAAAAAAAAAAGGTAAATTGTTTAAAAATCTATTTAAAGCAGAGATACAAAACCAGCCCACTTATTATAATTTTGTCGCTTTTTTATGTTATACAAGGTATATTTTGCCGCGTTTTCACCTCGTAGGAGTCGTCAATGTGAAGAATGTTGGTTTTTGTGTGGGCCCCACACAAAATAAAAAAAAAAAGTCCAACACATAAAGCAACAAATTGGAGTTTGAATAGGAATATGAGAGAGAGAAAATAGGAAAGAAAATTGGAGTGAAATAAGGAATTGGGTGATTCTTCTAATTAGCCAGCTTTTGTGTGTTTTGGCAATTTTTCTTCTCTCTTCTACATTGTGCGTTCAAGGCGGTGAATGCAACAATTTTCTCTACATTGAAGATACATCAAGATCTTGAATCTGAAGACTCGCGGCGAAGTCTTTGGTGGTTTCTTGGTGATCAAGAAAGGGTACAATTCGAGGGTGGAGTTCTTCAGGATCTTGGTGTGACCATTCAAGTTCTTTGAAGGAGTTATATTGTATTTTCCTCAATTGAGATTCTTGTACTCTTTATTCATATAGTGGATTTGTTTGGAGTTTGGCCCGTGGTTTTTTCCCTCTGATTTGGAGGGTTTTCCACATTAAATCTTGTGTTCTTTGTGGTGTGATTGATTTGGTGCATAGTTCGTGGCTTAGTGAATTTTATTCATCTGTCTCTCGAGTTGAAGGGGTTACTTTCTTGTTGAGTAACCCCAACAAGTGGTATCAGAGCCGCGGTTAGTTCGTGCTCTAGGAATTTTTGTGGGAATCAAGATGGTGGATGATGATGATAAATCAAGTAATATGGTCAAGTTGACGGCTACGAATTATTCAATTTGGCAACCGATGATGGAAGATCATCTTTATTGCAAGGATTTATTTGATCCAATTGAATTTGGACAAAACAAGCCAGAGAAAATATCTGATGTTAATTGGAGGAAGTTGCACCGAAAAACTGCTGGGACTATTCGAAAGTGGATCGATCTCAGTATTTATCACCATGTCAGCAAAGAGGTTGATGCACAGGAGTTGTGGAGAAAATTGCAGAATATGTGTGAGAGGAAGGGGGCTCAGAACAAGGCTTCTCTAATTAGAAGGCTTGTTAATATGAAGTACAAAGATGGGTGGTCGATGATAGAGCACTTGAATGATTTCAAAGCATTGATCAATCAATTAAGTGCTATGAAGATTGTGCTTGAGGATGAGTTACAAGCACTTTTACTCTTGAGCTCGTTGCCAGAAAGCTGGGAAACCTTGTGGTGTCTCTAAGTAATTCTGCTCCAGGCGGTGTCTTGTCTTCATCCATAATGCAGGATAGTCTCTTTGACGAGGAGACTAGGAGAAAGGATAAAGGCATTGAAACTTCACAAGCTCTTGTTACTACTGCATAACATAGAGGTAGAAGCCAGTCTAGAGGTCCGAGGGGGCGGAGTAAATCTAGAGGCAAGTCTCAGAGAAAAGGAAAATTCTCTTGTTATCATTGTGGCAAGGAAGGGCACATAAAGAAAAATTGTAGAGTGTGGAAAAAAGAACAGAATGATGAGAAAAATCAAAATAAAGCGAATGATCAGAATACTACGGCTGCTATATCAGATGCAATTGAAGACTTGGTTGTGCTTTCTTTAGTTGAGGATCAAGGTCATATCACTAATACAGATAGTAAATGGGTTGTTGATTCCGCAGCATCCTTCCATGCTACTCCGAGGAAGGATTTCTTCTCTGTTTATCGAGCAGGAAATTTTGGTAAGGCAAAGATGGGGAACAACAGTTTTGCAGATATAGTTGGCATTGGAGATGTCTTTGTGCAGACAAATATGGGTTGCACGATAATTTTGAAAGATGTGCGACATGTTCCGGATCTGCGTCTGAATTTGATTTCTACTCATGCTTTGGACCTAGATGGTTACTACATCTTTGGGGGCAAGGAGTGGAAACTCACCAAAGGCTCAATGGTTGTTGCTAGAGGAAAATTGAGCTATACACTTTACAAGACTCAATTGAAGACCGTCAGAGGTGACCTGAACGCAATTGAAGATGATTCTTCACTAGATTTGTGGCATAGGCGGCTAGGTCACTTGAGTGAGAAAGGGTTACGGGTGTTGGCAAAGAAGTCTCACATTCCCTGTGCCAAAGGTAAATATTTGAACCCTTGTGATGATTGCTTATTCGGTAAGCAACATAGAGTTTCTTTTTCTTCATCATCTGAAAGAAAAAGAAATTTACTTGAGTTAGTATACTGTGATGTTTGTGGTCCCATTGATGTGGAAACTATAGGAGGTGGCAGATACTTTGTTACTTTTATTGATGATGCTTCACGGAAGGTTTGGGTGTTTGTGTTGAGAACAAAATGTCAGGTTCTTGAGTACCTCAAGAAGTTTCATATGATGGTGGAACGAGAAAAGGCGTATCTTTGAAGTGCCTTCGTAGTGATAACGGGGGAGAATACACTTCAAATGAGTTCGAGAATTATTGCTCAGAACATGGAATCATACATGAGAAGACTGTTCCGGGTACTCCTCAACATAATGGTGTTGCTGAAAGCACAAACAGAACCATTCTTGATAAAGTTAGATGTATGTTAAAATGGCTAAGTTGCCAAAGTCGTTTTGGGGTGAGGCTCTCAGGACTGCTTGCTACTTGATGAATCGCTCTCCTTCAACACCATTGGAGTTTGATGTTCCAGAGAGAGTTTGATCTGGAAAGATGTTACTTACTCTCACTTGAAGGTGTTTAGATGCAAGGCATTTATGCATGTGCCTAAGGAGCAGAGACAGAAACTTTATGATAGAACTGTTCCGTGTATCCTCTTGAGATTTGGAGATGCAGAGTTTGGTTATAGGTTATGGGATCCAGAGAAGAAAAAGATTGTCAGGTCCAGGGATGTGGTCTTTCATGAATATGAGACCATAGCAGATTTGAAGATATCAAAGAAAATTATAGTTGATGATGATGTTTCTGGATTGGAGCCTTCTTCCATTACTGATGCCGCACATAAGGGAGACTCATTTGAAGAATATGGGGTTGATGTGCCAGAACCAGTTGATGATCCTGAGCAGGGGGAGCAAACTCCTCCACCAACAGCTTTAGTTGAACCTTCACTTAGAAGGTCTGAGAGAGGGTTGCTTCCTTCTACTAGGTACCCCAGTTCAAATTATGTTACAATTACAGAAGAGGGGGAGCCAGAGAGCTTCCAGGGAGTTCTGATTCACAAAGACAAAGCTCAATGGATGAAAGCAATGCAGGAGGAGATGAGTTCTTTGAAGAAGAACAATACTTATGAGCTGGTGGAACTTCCAAAAGGTAGAAAACCTTTGAAGAATAAATAGGTGTACAAGTTGAAGATGGATGGAGATAAGCTAGTAAAATATAAAGCTCATTTGGTAGTGAAGGGGTTCAATCAGAAGAAAGGAATTGCCTTTGATGAGATTTTTTTCCCTGTTGTGAAGACACTACAAAAAAATGGGCTTTTACTTACAAACATGATTGTTAGTAAAAGTTCTAAAAATCGTAAGTAAAAACATTTACTTACGAAATGTTGTTGGTAAAGGCATTGTAAGTACAGGCTCGTCGCTAAAAGTTTACACTTACAATAAAAGTCGTAAGTAAAGCACATTACTTTTACTTACAATATATTGTTGTTGGTAATATTATCCAACTTGCAAGTAAAGATTTGTTATTACTTACGAGAATATTGTAAGTAAAAAGAATTATCATCATAATGCAGCATAGTTTTACTTACGAAATACATTGTTAGTAAAAAAGCTATAAGTACTTACCAATTTTCTTGGTTACTAAAGACAATGAACTTGTTACTAAAAGTACATTTTTACTTGCAAATGTAGCAGAGCATCCAACTAGTTAGAAAGGTAGCTGTCAAACTTTGAATAGCAACAACATTCCTTGCAAATAACAAATATCCCTGCATGGCTGCATTTTTTTTAATTAAAAGAAATGCAGGGATATCTTCTCTTCCAAAGAAGACATCCCAAAGACTAACCCCTACAGGTAATCAGATATACAACCATCTGTAGTGCATATCATAAGATAACAATGGATCCACCTATTCAGCAACATATAAACAACTATAAACATATTACAACAACATTAAAAAGAAATGACACAACTTAACCACACAAACTTAACCACACAAGAAGTTTGACCAATCACCACATGACCTACCTAAATATGACAATCATAGCTAAGACACCAACAACAACAACAACTAATGAAGTGCACCGAGTCTTTTCCGCACTAAGTCTTTTACTACCAAGTACTAGTATGCAACATGCATAAGCATATTAGAATGAACTCCTAAAGTACTTAGTATGTAGCATCTAATAGGCCTCTTTCAAGAAGCATCAACAGAAGGTGGAGTGTCTCCTTGAGAATATCGTCGTATGATCTCTTCCAAATGGGCAATTTGTTGCTTCATCTCATCAATAGTCTCAAACCGCTCACGATAGCCTTCTACTTCACGCTTCAGTAATGCAATTTCTGATTCTTCATCAGGTTCACTATTGAATTCATCCCTGTTTCTATTTGAAGTTTTCTGCGTAGTCGCTAGTCTAGCCCATCCGCGCAAATATGAAGATTTCTGGCCAAGTACATCTTTCAATATGTTCAAGTCCGAGACAAATGGCTCATCCACATGATCTAAAGGAGGAGGCCACATGTTGTTAAGCCTCTTTTCTACCATCTCCAACTACCACACAAGAAATAAGCATCAAAATGTAGAAGTTAGAAGAGAAATAAAATATTATTAGAAACATATGCTTGAACCACTCACATAAGCCTTCTCGCATTCATCATTCAGCCATTCGCCCCTCTTAGTAGTGTGGTTCCTCTTAAAAGTTTCTATATGGCCAACACCACAAAAAAGCTCATTGTGCAAACGCAATTGATGATTAGGAGTTGAAACTGATCCATTCGTTTGCATGTACTTTCTTTTCGAACGGTTTTCAGAGTTAGCAGCTGACATATTCTACAATAGAGATAATATCATCATATCAGCAATTCCATACAAGTATTGTGCACATGAATTTTTAAGAATTAATATATGCAGTGAGCGGTGCTCCATTACATATATAAGGCAATATAATGCCCAAAACACTCAGGTATTCAATGCACTACAACCCCCTCATCACACTACCCAATCAGTACATTCATTTTAGCAATTGATTTTAATATAAAAATGTAAGAAAAATAAATCAAAAGCTAATGAAAAAAATGTAATAACTAACACACCCAACAATGACAAGGAAAAATAAAACACATACAATAAAAATTGTTCTTAAACAATGATAAATTTCAACAACTTACTTGAAATTCAGCAGATGCAAGGTAATCACACAACTTCTTCCATTCTTCTTCCGATTCTGCTGTCTCGTGTTTTTCACTTTTAGCACTTTCCAAATCACTATAACCTCCTACCTTTTTAAAGTGCTTATTTAATTGAAATCTCCATGTTCTATAGGAAGCGCCCATTTGGTGGTTAATTACTTTGCGAACATGCCTTGAGTTTGGATTAACTTGAAACTTCTCCTGCAAAACAAAAGTGAGAAAAATAATACTTTAAGATATTGATGTGAATTAAGATAGGCTTGCAATTACAAAAATACTAAAGTCTTATGTATTTACATACCATGACTCTTTGATACATAGGCATTTTCTGTTCAAGAGGTATTTCTTTCCAACCCTTAACATCAAGAGGTGCATGCTCGCGTACAACAGCCCCACAAAGATTATTAAACCAAGAAGCATTTTTCCCAGTTGCTTGCTTAAGTTCAGGAGTGATTTGTATTGGTAACGGCCCTTTGTCTTCAAATTCCTTTTGTAGCTCTAAATTTCTAGTGACTCCACGAACATTCTTTTCAGCAGCATCCTGGACTTCTTCTATAAATAAAACATAAACAGATAAAGTAAATCACATTAGCATATTACTAGTCCTTAATGGAAATGATTAAGATAATAATAAATGATGATATCTACAACTCTAAATATAAAACAGTTAAGTTTGCAAATAGAAAAAAAATATGATTTTTAATAAACACAAACCAGGGGGAGATGCTACATCAGAAGGTATTGTTGGTGACGATACAATGTCTTGCTCTGACATGATTAACCTAACAGAAAAAAATAAAAAATAAGTGAACCATTACAAAAATAGGATATGAAAGGACACTAACAATGAGTTTTTTGTTTTCAATAAACACATACAATTAACTATTCAAAAGAACTCAAAAAAATAAAATAAAACACATACAACATTATTAATCACTATCATCATCATCGTTGTTAAAGTCATCTTCACTGCATGTTTCCTCCTCACTATTTATTTCCTCCTCAACATCTTCATAAGTACCATCACAAATAAAATCATTTTCTCCATCTTCCAGATTTTCTTTCGATAAGTTTACATTCAAAACTATTGTTGGCTCAACATCATTTCGGACCAAATTCTCTGTTTCTATGTTTGGCACTTCTGGAGTGAGAATCGATTCGAACAATTTTGGTCTTGATACACATCTTCAACCAATTGTTGGTCATCTTCATCGATTAGTGGGATGTCCCATATGTGTCGGTGATTGACCTTTTGAATAATTCTCCAATTGGATCCATGCTTATAATCAGCGATATAGTATATCTGCTGAGCTTGAGTTGCAAGAATAAATGGATCATTATTGTACCAATGCGAACTGACATTAATGCTTGTTATGCCACATTCGGTGATTGTTTTCTTTTGTCTTCTATTGGAGTTGTACCAATCACAATTGAACAAAATAATTTTTCGTTGATGTAAGTATCTTAGTTCAATTATTTCCTTCAACACCCCACAAAATTCCATTGGTTCTCCTCGATGACTACTAGGAACCAACACGCCACAGTTCTGAGTTCGCAACTTATCATCTTGGGACTTGCAACGAAAGCGAATACCATTCACAATGCAACCAGTCCAACTATTATAACTTCTTGTAGGTCCTTCAGCAAGTGAGTACAAGTCGTCAGTAGCTTCCGGAGACTTCTCAAAACGCAGTTTTTCCATCTAAATTGGGCAATACAAATGGAATTCAGTTAATTGTTTGCAACGTTTATTAGAGAAGCAATGATAATTTTAATTGTACTTACTCGTGCCTTGAACCAACGAGGAAAAGCTTCCTCTTGCAATTTTTCTAAATTTTGAGAATGGTCTCGTCTTAAGATAATCATGTGTTCACTGCACGTGATCATAAATGTATAATTAGACGTATTTTAACTTGTGCATTTCTTAAACATGTTCTTAATTGTAGAAGCATACTAAATACTTACTCTTTATATGGTTGAAGCTCTGGCGAGTTGTTGATTATGTACCAGTGGGCTCGATTTCGCAATTCGATTGTAAAGAATCTGTTTTTTTCCCGCCATAACATCGACTTGTTTCTTTGAAGACATTGATATCATGTTCTTTTGAATCGACGTTAACATCATAGTTTCGTTCAGGCCGATTGAACTTTGTTTCGATTCTTTTGAGGTACAATGAACAAAATGTCAATGCTTCATTTGCAACATAAGCCTCGGCAATTGACCCTTCTGGACGTGCCTTGTTTCGAACATATTTTTTGTATGTACCCAAACACCTTTCAAACGGATACATCCATCTCAATTGAACTGGTCCAGCTAGTAGAGCTTCATCAACCAAATGCACACATAAGTGCACCATAATTGTGAAGAAGGCAGGAGGAAATATCTTCTCTAATTTGCATAAAATAAGAGTGATTCTCATTCTCAAGTCCTCGAGATCTTTAACATATAAGGTCTTTGAGCATATTTTTTGAAAGAATGTTGAAAACTCAATTAATGTGTTCCGAATCTCTTTATTGAAGTATGGAAGTATACTAGGAGGTAAAAGTCTTTGTAGTAACACGTGACAATCATGTGTCTTCATACCAAGTATCTTGCCATCACCAGTGACACGATTAGCAATATTTGAAGCATATCCATCAGGCATTCTAATTGATTTAAGATACTCAAAAAATCTTTTTTTCATCTTTTGATAATGTGTATGAAGCATGAGGCTTTAGCATTCTACCCCCCGAGTTTCTTAACCATAACTCTTTACGAATTCCCATGTCCTCTAAATCTTTACGAGCTTTGTCAGTATCCTTTGTTTTCTTTTCATTGTTAAGAAGAGTTCCCAAAATGTTATCACAAACATTTTTCTCAATATGCATAACATCCAAATTATGTCGCAACTTCAAATTTGACCAATACTCTAACTCAAACATAATGCTTTTCTTTGACCAATTGCAATTTGAATTAGCACACTTGTTGTCACCATCGACATCATGAGGAGCTTTTCCAGGTACATGCACCGGTAAATCATGTAATTGTTGTAGTATTTCCTTGCCAGATAATTGCACTGGTGGACCTGCATATTCAGGGAACCCATCAAATTCACTATCCTTTCTCCAAAGGTGTCGCTTCGGTAGGAATCTTCTGTGACCTATGTACGAGATCCGGTTTCTCAATCGTATTGATTTGGTATCATCAAGACATACAGGACATGCCATATATCCTCTAGTGCTCCAACCAGATAAGTATGCATAAGCAGGAAAATCACTTATCGTCCACATAACCGTTGATCGTAGATTAAAACTCGATTTAGAGTAAGAATCATACGTGTCTACCCCATTGTGCCATAAGTCCTTTAGTTCATCTATCAAAGGTTTCATGAACACATCAAAGTCTTTTCCTGGAGATTTTGGACCAGGAATAAGCAGTGTCATCATGAAACTAGATTCCTTCATACACTTCCATGGAGGCAAGTTGTAAGGTACGCATATGGCCATATACTATGAGCATTTGACATGTTTCCAAATGGATTAAACCCATCTGAAACAAGTCCCAATCTCACGTTTCGACAATCACTTGCAAATTCAGGATAAGTTTGATCAAAATGCTTCCACGCGGATCCATCTGCAGGGTGCCTTAAGATACCATCTTCTTCTAACCTTCCTTCCTTGTGCCATCTCATATCTTTGGCACTATATCTTGAATTGTATAACCTTTTTAATCGAGGTGTTATCGGAAAGTATCGCAACTTCTTATGAGGTATCTTACTATTTCCACGTGATTTATCTATTTTATATCTTGATTCATGACAAACTGGACAAGCTAGAAGTTTGGAGTTCTCCTTCCAAAACAAGGCACAGTCATATTTGCATACATCAATTGATTCGTACCCCAATCCTAACTCGTGCATTACTTTTTTTGCTTCATAAAAATTCTTCGGAATTCTAGCACCATCCGGAAATGAATCTCTTAATAGTTCTAAGAGCATATTAAAAGATTTATCGCTCCATAGATTCAATGATTTTATATGCAACAACTTTACCAAAAAATTTAATGCAGAATGTTTGGAGCAACCGGGATACAACTCGCATTCAAGTTCATCAAACAATTTATGTGGAGGTCGATTCTCAACAATTATTTCTTCGTCTCCTATTTCAGTTGAACTACCTACTTCCACATAGCACTCATCTCTTACTCTAACATCTCCCGCAGACATATTAGTATCTTCAACAACTACATTTGGTAGAGGTGTCACTTCATTAGGATCTCCATGATATATCCACTTTGTATACGACCTAGAAAATCCGTACTTCATGAAATGAAATTCGATAGTACCGATTTCGTGCCACTTAAGATTCAAACAATTCGAGCACGAACATCTAGTCCTACCATTTTCATTCACGTGACACTTTGCTACTTGTAAGAAGTTGTTAATTCCTATAACATATTTTTTGAAATATGATTTCGCTCCAATATCCAACTTCGATCCATTCGCAATAATAAAAATAACTGTTTCACAAAGGACCCAAGTGAATAAAATATGACTAAGACATTCATAAAGTAATATAATTAGAAAATGTAAGAGTTAACGCAATACAAAGGGATATTTTCCAGCTAAATAGCAGCGACTAACAAGACTAGTAAAAGAGTAAAAAAGACTATTCACCAACCTAACTACATTTTTACTCACGCCACTACAGAAGTTTTCATAAGAGAAAACATAGCTAGTTAATACGAAACAAATATAAACAATTGAACTAATTAATGATCTCTATCATAGATTTAATTGAACTAATAAATCTCTTCAAGCAAGGTACATGCTTATGGAAGCTATTGTAAAACAGTAAAATAGACTAAAGAGTCTATTTCTAGTTGTTGCACCAATGCTAATAGAATTTCCTTTCCCCTTCCGTTTCTTTCTTTTTTAAGACATTCAATAGTAATTTAAAAAAAAAATTCTTCAAAAAAAAATGTAATTTTAAAAACTTGTCCCTTAATGAAACTTATTAAAAGTTAAAGAAATTTTGCTAACATAAGCTCTTTGAAAAATCAAGCTTCAATTAATGAACATAAAAAAGGCATTAATATTTTGATGTTCAAGATCAAGTACTAAGTAAACTTTATTGCATTAAGGGCATAAATATTATATCCTATTTTGTAATCCAAAAAAAATCATATCCGTTTTCTTTACTTAGGGCATTTTTTGATTTTTTATTTTTATTCTCATAATAAATTTCAAAGCATGAGAAAATACAGAAAAAGAAACTCAAATACAAAGAGGAATTTGACTTAGAAAAAATGCACAAGAATCCTATAGGAATTCCACACACAAACGCACTAGAATCAAATAGAACTAAGAAACAGAAGGTCAACCACAAAGAAACTTAAATCATGTGAAGAAAAAGAAAATAACTAACCTCAATCGACTTTTCACTTTCAGTCAAGAAGAATCGCGCTCTAGAGAGAGTTTTGTAAGTCGTGAGCAGTTTTTAAGGCGAGAGAAGACAATGAAGTCGTGAGCCCGGGAAGATCGACGTGAACGCGGGAGAGGATAACAAAGTAGCGAGCGCTGGAAGATCGTGGGTTGCAATCCCTCCATTTTGATAGATGGTATCAGTTAGGATTTGGATTGAGGCACTTTTTCTCTCTCAAAACTCTCGACTCGTTTGAACTTGGGGTTTTAGGGTATGTGGTGACTTCAATTGCTTTGTGATTTGAGGGCATAAAATTTTAATATTCTTCACATACAACCATTTAAGTCTAATGGATAGACATTGAGATGTGTTCACACATTATGATACCACATTCAAAAGACTTCTTTTATAAGAGAAGACACAAGTAACATACTAAAAAAACAAAATATAGATAGAAACGTAAAGTTAATTTTTACCTTAAAAAAATATTTTCTCTTTTTCCTTTCTTTTTCTTTTTCTTTGCTTTTTTTAATCTAGTGGTCTAGACTAAGAGAAAAAAGATGGACAAGTGAAATTAAGTTTTTTTTTTTATTTGGAGAATACATCACTAATAAATACCTTTCTTTTGAAAAAACAAAACCTAAGAAGTTCTTTTTCTCATCAAATTAGTTTCATTAGGATTATATTTTCATACAACCATATGCAAAAAGTTTTTAAACTTTCAAGGCACATAATCCCTATTTTTACTACAAAGAAATTAGATGATATTATTCTTCACTTAAAATTTATTCGATATTATAAGGTAAGATTATTTTTTTTAGTTTTTTTTTTTCAAATTTCTCATTAAATTAATTATTTTTTAACTAATATATTGACATTTAGTTTTACCCGTGCGCGAAGCGCGGGATTTCGACTAATTTTATTTATTGAGAGACAAACCTGAACAAGTTGGCTTAGTGGTAAAGGAGAAGGTGAGACTATGCGGGTTAAACACACGGTTTCGAGTTCACCAAACGTCGAGTCATTGGTGAACTCTTTCCGTAATCCCTAGGCTCATGAGACTAGTCAGACAAAAGTGTCAGGATACCCGTGGTTAATAAAAAAAATTATTGAGAGACAACTTTTGCCATTACAGCTTGAGAAATAAACAAAGGCACGTGATCTTGCCTTATAGTAGATGTTCATAAGGCTCAAACTCTATTTTTTTAGTGATAGGCTCAAACTCTATTAGCTAGAGTATAAGGAAACTTTTTTGTGCATCCGAGTGATGTGAAACAAATAGATACTTACGCTCAATGATTATAGGCAAAAGTTTATATTTTAATTACAAACGACTTTAGTTTTTTTTTTTTTGAAGAAACAAACGACCTTGGTTATTAAAAGTATATTTGGTTATTCCTACAAAAAAAAAGTATATTTGGTTATTTATTTACGAACAATCATGTTTTTCTTATGAAACAACACTTGCAAGTGAAAGTATACTTTTACTAACGAAATTTACAATTTTTACTTACAAATGATTTATTTTCACTTACAACACGCGACTTGTAAGTGAAAATAATTTTTTGGTAACGAAATTCACAATATTCACTTATGAATGTTCAAGGTCGTAAGTAAAAATGGACTTTTACTTACTATTTTTATTTTGTTACTAATACATCTGTAAGTAAAAGCCCAAATTCTTGTAGTGAGATGAGTTCTATTCGAGTGATTTTGGGTCTGACTGCTAGCTTGGATCTTGAGCTTGAGCAGTTAGATGTGAAGACTGTATTCCTCCATGGTGATTTGGAGGAAGAGATTTATATGGATCAACCTGAAGGATTTGAAGTAACAGGAAAAACACATTTGGTTTGCAAGTTGAAGAAAAGCTTGTATGGAGTGAAACAAGATCCAAGGCAGTGGTATAAGAAATTTGACTCTTTCATGATTAGTCAAAAGTACACTAGAACAGATGCAGATCATTGTGTCTACTTCAAGAAATTTTCAGATGGGAAGCTTGTGATCTTGTTCCTCTATGTTGATGATATGTTGATAGTGGGGCATGATGTTTCCTTGATTGGAAACTTGAAGAAAGAATTATCTAGTTCTTTTGATATGAAAGACCTGGGGCCGGCAAAACAGATTCTTGGCATGCAGATTATTCGTGACAGGAGATCCAAAAAGCTATGGGTGTCACAGGAAAAGTATGTTGAGCAGGTCTTGAACAGATTCAATATAAACAATGCTAAGCCAGTTAGCACACCTTTTGCTAATCACTTCACACTTAGCAAGAAATCATGTCCCTCTACGTCTATAGATATAGCGGAGATGTTAGATATTCCTTACTCCTCTGCAGTTGGGAGTTTAATGTATGCGATGGTTTGCACCCGACCAGATATTGCTCACGCAGTTGGTGTGGTCAGCAGATTTCTCTCAAATCCTGGAAAAGTTCATTGGGAAGTAGTGAAATGGATTTTGAGATATTTGAGAGGTACTTCGAAGATGACTTTATGTTTTGGGGGCTCGAAACCTACTTTGGAGGGATATACAGATTCAGATATGGCAGGTGACCTTGATGGCAGAAAATCTACTTCAGGGTATGCGTTCACTTTTGCAGGGGGAGCTGTATCTTGGCAGTCAAAATTGTAAAAGTGTGTTGCTTTGTCCATGACAGAGGCAGAATATATTGCTATAACTGAAGCAAGCAAAGAAATGCTTTGGTTGAAGAGATTCCTTCAAGAGTTGAGGTTGAAGCTAGAAGATGGGTATGCAGTGAACTTTGATTGTCAGAGTGCTCTAGATTTAAGCAAGAATGCTACTTATCATTGCCGCACTAAGCATATTGATATCCGATACCATTGAATTCGAGAAGTTGTGAATGATCATGAGATGAGTCTAAAGAAGATTCACACTGATAAGAATCCAACTGATATATTGACGAAGGTGGTAACTCGTGAGAAGCATCAGCCCTGCAACAAGTTGGTGGGGCTGAGTTGTTATTGAGCATCAAATATAATTGAGATCTCACCATGTGTTGGAGGGGGAGATTGTTGGTTTTTGTGTGGGCCCCACACAAAATAAAATAAAATAAAAAGTCCAACACATAAAGCAACAAATTAGAGTTTGAATAGGAATCTGAGAGAGAGAGAAAATAGGAAAGAAAATTAGAGTGAATTAAGGAATTGGGTGATTCTTCTAATTAGCCAGCTTTTGTGTGTTTTGGCAATTTTTCTTCTCTCTTCTACATTGTGCGTTCAAGGCAGTGAATGCAACAACAATTTTCTCTACATTGAAGATACATCAAGATCTTAAATCTGAAGACTCGCGGCGAAGTCTTTGGTGGTTTCTTGGTGATCAAGAAAGGGTACAATTTGAGGGTGGAGTTCTTCAAGATCTTGGTGTGACCATTCAAGTTCTTTGAAGGAGTTATATTGTATTTTCCTCAATTGAGATTCTTGTAGTCTTTATTCATATAGTGGAGTTGTTCGGAGTTTGGCCCGTGGTTTTTTCCCTCTGATTTGGAGAGTTTTCCACATTAAATCTTGTGTTCTTTGTGGTGTGATTGATTTGGTGCATAGTTCGTGGCTTAGTAAATTTTATTCATCTGTCTCTCGAGTTGAAGGGTTACTTTCTTGTTGAGTAACCCCAACAAAGAATTCTTGTGCGCATATGGAGTTCTTATTTTTTTCAAGAGTCTTCGGAGCATTACATCCGATCCTTTTTTTTTTTTTTTTTTTGTTTCTTAATTTGCGTAGAAATCGGTCAATTAGTGGTCTAAGCATGTGCCAGTTTAGGATAATCATAATTTTAATTTTCTTTATCAATTAATCATGATTTTTTTTTGGAATGATGGAAGTTTCATTCAAGTTGTCAAAAATTATACACATACACAAAAAGTAAGGGGAAAAAGCAAACGTATAGCAATACATGTTATACAAAAAAATCCCCACTGTCACCCAAAAACCCACACCAAAATGCGTACGTCCCATGATAAGAGTAGGACTTGGTCCTGTCAATGTAACCTCCTTCCACTTAATGCGTACTCAGTTATTCAAGTGTTGCAATAACCAACGTAGGAAGAACGAAGATAAACAAAAGGAAGATTGAGATCATGAGGTGCACCCTCCCAAATAGCCGTGCCCATCCTCCACGAAATGACCAGTGATGGACCTGCAAAGAGCCAAAATGTTATACCAGCTAAAGTACGCCCATCAATACCATCCACCCTTGGCCCTTTTTGGATGAAAAAGGACGTCCCATATCTCGCCAGTCACCCCTGCCTCCCAAATAATCATGATTTTAATTAGTAGGAGTTTTATTAGCATGCATTCTTTAAATATTTCATACGGCCGGTAAGTTCAGAAAATTTAGAGTTTGATAGGTATAAAATAAGTTTAGAATTAGAAGTTTTGGTTCTTATGAATTTTGGTTATTTGAAAGCCTATATAAAGCGTATATAAATTTGTTTTTATGCTTATACGTATGTACTTTCTCTTATACATCTCTTTCTGTATGTCAAAAATTAGTCCACGATTGATTCCCATATCGAATACTAATTAATATTCTTTTTTTGATGAAATATTAATTAATTAATATTCTAAATTTTGTGTGATGGTGTGATGGCTTGCATGAATTAAGGAGAAGTGTTACAGTATTTGGTTAATTTGGTGTTGGGCTCAACCAGGTGCTAACTGTTCATATTATTTAGAAGTTGCTGTTTTTTGGTCTATTAATTAAGTTTTCTACCATTCAAGAGTGTACACTCTAGATATTTTTCAATAATTAATATATTATAACCGGCCGGGACGCTGAAATTGAAAAAGGTTTGCGCACTTACAATGCGCAATTAAACTCATGAACTTTTACGTTCATTTCTTTATTATATTCTTAGTTGCTGCGGCATTCAATAGACTAATATAGTGCGTCTAGCTCTTATTACATTGGTAACTTATTTATTTACTAGAGCTCCCCTACTAGTACTTCTTCTACGTACTCCACCCTCTTATGCTTCAAGTGATTAGTAATTCATGAGGAAGTCATGACCAGCAATGCTTCTCCGGGCGCACTTGATGGGACATTCTGCAGCCCGAATCGGGCTCTCATACGCGCAATGCCCCACGCATGAGCCATAATCCTTTAGGTCTGACCACCAATCATTGGCTGGTTGCTGCCCCGGCTCCTCCGTTGAACTCCTCAAGCACTCCTCTTCGCATGCCGATTCAGCGGCTCCCGGCAAGAGACGACACGTCTTCATGCATTGCTCAAGCCGCTCCTCTCTCTGCTGGTTAAGGCTGTTGTGATGGAAAGAGAGTCTCGTAGCAGTGGAGGTCATCACCAGCAGAGAGGAGACAACCAGGACAAGTAGTATAGCCGAGACTGCTGGGAGGTGCTTCATCATGACGAGCTAGCTAGGTTAATGAATAAGAACAGTAGTAATTGATCACTAGTAGTAGTGTCATGTGCTTGAGATGAGATATCTGGAGAGAGGGTTTGCATGGGATTTATAGAGAGAGAGAGAGAGAGAGAGAGAAAAGGTGTCATGTGTCGACCAGTTTACTTCATGACTGGGGAGATGGAGCGCATGCATGCATACTGGCAAGGATCAACTCTCATGTTCATTGAAGGAGCGCATGCGATCCACGTGTTGAAGGGACTTTGTCTTTGCATCCGTGTGGGCCCTGTGGGGTCCGTTACTCTCGTACAATAAAAGGGCCAGTCCTAAGTGTTGTAAATAATGTGGATTCACAACTTTACACATTCCACCATTATGTGAGTGGTTACACATTCCACCATTATGTGAGTGGTTACACATTCCACCATTATGTAATTGTAACTTATGATCTTTGAAGGACCTATATAAGGAGGTTCCACCTATGTAATGATATACCATATATTGGAATGAAAGTTCTCTATATTTCTCCCTTATCTCTTCTCTTGTTCAAGTTCTATTTCTTTACTTTACTTTCTTAGCTTTGTTCAAAGTAATTTTACAACACGTTATCAGCACGAGCTTGCTCTAGTATTAAGGAGATCTTGAAGTTCAAGAAGGCTTGTTAAGGAGACAAAGCTAGGAAGGTATAACTTTTATGAGTTAGGTTTATTTCTATATTATCTTGGTTGATTCACTTTTATATGCATACTTTATTCATATACTATGCATTATAAAGTCACCGATTGCGAAAGTATGCTCTGTAGTTGCGTCTTGTACGATCTTCTACATCAGAAATCAAAAGCCAATATGTGACATAACTAGTTTTCTCGCTATACTACAAACGATTAATTATGCTCAATTCTTGATTTTTTTTATTTTGCAAATAGTGTTATGAGTTTGGGTTGATAGTGGGTAAGCCTTGTCCGACCAACTCATACAAGTAGTACATTTTGCATATTAATAATCAAGTTGTGAACATATATTTAATCGTATATTATTTATTTTTAAAAGAGAAAAATTATTTACTCAATTTTTGACATATTTTCAGACTATGGCAAACCTTCAAAAACTTGAATATGTTGCTCTTGATATCTTTGGAAATAATTATTTGCCATGGCAGCTGGATCCGAGATACATCTCCAAGCTAAAGACTTAGGAGAAACTATTATAGAAGGAAATGAAACATCAATTCAAGACCGTGCGAAAGCACCTGATATTCCTTCGTCATCATCTCCATGAAGGCTTGAAAAGTGAGTATCTCACTATAAAAGATCCTCTCACCTTGTGGTTAAGCTTGAAAGAACGATATGATCACCAAAAGACGGTGATATTTCCAAAAGCTCAAAACGTTGGTGAATCTTAGTGCAAGATTTCAAAACGATCAGTGAATATAACTCCACCATGTTTAATATTACCTCTCGTTTGAGGCTTTGTGGAGAAAATATATCCGATGAGGCAATGATGGAAAAAACATTCAAGATTACTTTTCATGCCTCGAATGCTGTTGTTGCACAAAGCAATATCGAGCGCGCCAATTTAAAAAGTACTCGAGAATTAATTTCTTGTCTCATGGTGGGTGAACAAAATAACGAGCTTCTATTGAAGAACCACAACTCCCGTCAATCGGTTCCGCTTCAATTAATGAAGCAAATGCAAGCATCCTATAATGACCATAAAAAGGGTCATGGAAAAGAAAAACCACGGACGTGGAAATGGGAAAGGATCAATCAAGCAAAGATCGTGGCAAGCCCTATTCTAAATTTCGTGGCAATAAGTTCCAAAATAAATGGAATAAGAATGATGCCGTTCGAGAATAAGGGGAAAAATATTGCTTTGAAAATGGGCATGCTCGTAATCGTGACCAACCATGTCATAAATGTGGTCTAAAAGGCCACTTTGGGCTCATGTATGTCGCACGCCTAAGCATTTTATTGATCTTTATCAAGCATCCTTAAAGGAGAAAGGCAAAACAGTTGAGATGAACTTCTTTGTCGGAGATGGCTTATCGAACATCAATTATATGGATGCCCCAAATTTACATGATGATCCGAACACTAATCTCGATATTTTTAATGATCATATGTAACGATTTTAAATAATTCTATGTACTGATTTTTGCTATGCTTACTAGTTTATGAATGAGGTCATTGTCTTGGTAACAAAGATTCGAAGATAACAAAATATCATTTTTGATTTCATGGTTTCTTATGTATTTGTGTTTGTCAATTTCTTAAGGTAACCATGAATATCTATGGTTGGTTTGGTCCTCAATTTTCTTGAAAGTTAAAAACCAACATGAAAACACACCAATCAAACATGTATGTTGTGTGCATAACATTAATATTTATTCGCCGAATATCTCTATAGAGATTTGAAAAGTGAATATTTCACTTTATATTATCTTTTCACCTTATGGAGTTATGAATATAAGCACCAAAATTGGTGATGCTCCAAAAGGCTCAAAATGAGCTAATTTGGGTCTCACGCTACAAAATTTATATCGATCAAATATCATTTATTATTCTGCAATTTCAATTACCTCTATGTTGAGGCTATGCAGAAATATGACTGATGAGACAAATAAAAGCCACGTGGCTCGCCTCGATTTATTATTGCAACAAATTATCGAGCGCGCACGTAAATCCATTAAATATTAATTATGGATTGAATCCTTGTCTCATAGTAGCTGAGTAAAATAATGAGATATTATTTATATAATATCATTCCCGTCCAACTGGTCAAGCTTCATGAAGCACATGTTGCATTTATAAAATGACCATGGTCGCAACTATATAATTATGGACGTGGAAAAGTGAAGGGATTCGGTAAAGGTCTTAATAATAATTTCACTCAAAGTGGAATAAAAGTGGTGCACCACATGAAATATGAAGGGCGAAATTATAGACAATGAGCATGCTCAAAATCGTGACAAGCTGTCACGTATGAAAGACCATTATATTAGGTCACATTGATTATATATTGTCATATATGCCCAAATATTTTGGTGACATTTACAGTGCCAATCAAAGGCAAAATTATGAAATTTATGGCTCATTAAAATTGACACATTGAGATGTGTTCAAATCATGAGCTAAATAAAGACGAAGAATGCATGTCTTGCTTATTTTGCTGCATGTACACTATAAAAGAGAATATTTCTCAAATTTGAACATAGTTGAGACTAATGTTCCAATATACGGTACAACGGTTATAATGTTGTTGTGCTTTACACCGAAGAAATTTACTCGAGAATAATAGAGAGTTTCTCTATATATTATGATTTAAATCGAGAAACGAATTCCCACTTTAGCTTACGGAATATGTAAGACACATTAAAACGAATGATCTAATGACATTCATAATGTGGAGTGATTTTTTTATTGTCCAGAATTATCAATAATGTGAAAATATTGCAAATTCGGATGAGCATCCTTTTTGGAACCACATTTTTTATCAGCTGGTGATTATCTCAAGGCAAATTAATCGAAGATTTATATTGATTAAACTCTCCATTAATCATATTATAAAATGCCTTGGGCCCCGAATAGGGAATTTATTTATAGCAAGTTTTGCTAATTGTCACTTTGATGAAGTAATTTTTCCACCATTAGGGGGAGATATAAGCCAATTCAAAAGGAATGGCGTGAAATTACTTGTAACGCATCAAATTTGTTGCATTATGATCAATGTATAAATTAATATGAATTTGAAGTTCAAAAGATCATTCATTAGCAGCAAATTATGAAATAATTACTTGATGCAATTACTAATATTAAATAGTGACAAAACTGTATGTTCCAGCTGCATTAAAGGTTCATATATCAAATGATGTCTCTGTGCAACAAAATGCACAAGAACCAACAAAACGCTTAAAGCGTGAAAGACCGGTTGGTTCAAAGGATACAGTTCCTCGAAAGAGGAAAACGAGAGTAAAAATAAATACAAATCAAAATACTCCTGAGAAAGCACAAGAATCCTTTGATAAGGGTTTGTCAAAACAAGTTGATTCTGATGTGGAACAACTTCCTCTTGAAAAAGATGAAAGTAATGAGATCTCAATAAATTATTTAAACTCTGGTAAGATTTGGGATCGAAATAAAATTGTTCCTGATGATATATTTGCTTTCAATGTGTCCTTTGAAATATGTGAAAATGATGATGATCCAGAACTACAATCAGTGGACGAATGTTAAAAAAGACCTGATTGGCAAAAATGGCAAGAGGCTATCCAAGTAGAGCTAAACTCGTTAAGGAAACGAGAAGTTTTTGGACCAATTGTCCAAACGCCAGATGGCGTAAAGCCTGTTGGATATAAATGGGTATTTGTACGAAAGAGAAACGGAAAAAATGAAGTTACAAGGTACAAAGCAAGACTTGTAGCTCAAGGTTTCTCACAAAGACATGGCATCGATTATGAGGAAACATATTCTCCTGTTATAGATGCACTCACATTTCGGTTCTTGATAAGCCTTGCAGTCTCTGAAGGGCTTGATATGCATTTAATGGATGTCGTTACAGCATATCTGTACGGATCTCTAGACAGTGAGATATATATGAAAATCCCTGATGGATTTGTGATATTCGATGAAATAAAATCAAAACCTCATAACATGCATTCTATAAAATAACAAAGGTCTTTGTACGGGTTGAAACAATCCGGACGAATGTGGTACAAACGTCTTAGTGATTATTTACTGAAAGAAGGATATGTAAATAATCCGCTTTGCCCATGTGTTTTCATTAAAAGATCATCAACAGGATTTGTGATTATTGCTGTATATGTTGAAGATTTAAATATAGTTGGAAACCACGACAACATCATCAGAACATCTGAATACTTGAAAAAGGAATTCAAGATGGAAGATACTTGAAAAATAAAACTTACCCTTGATTTGGAAATCAAGTATTTTCAAGTAAAATAATTCTCCATCTATTAATTTACTTTACTCAAAAGAGTAAATTTTGGTTGCAAAGATTTGTTGCAATATAAGATGTCTCACCCATGTGGACATGAGGGGGAGAATCAAAAGGAGTTGTTGATTAGTGCATTGCACTCTTTTTCCCTTGTCTAAGGTTTTTTCCCACTGGGTTTTCCTAACAAGGTTTTTAATAAGGCAATCCTAACAATATTAATACTCCATTATCAAAATTGATAAGTGTATTGTACTTTTTTTCCCTTCGCTATGGTTTTATCCCAATGGGTTTTTCTGGCAAGGTTTTTAATGAGACAATCCTATCAATATCATACTCTATATCAAGATTGATGAGAACAATGTACTCTTTTTCCTTTCTTTGGATTTTTTCCCACTGGGTTTTTCTAGTAAGGGTTTTAACGAGGCATATTCTCTTAGCAAATTGTCATCCAAGGGGGAGTGTTGTAAATAATGTGGATTGACAACTTTACACATTCCACCATTATGTGAGTGGTTACACATTCCACCATTATGTGAGTGGTTACACATTCCACCATTATGTAATTGTAACTTATGATCTTTGAAGGGCCTATATAAGGAGGTTCCACCTATGTAATGATATACAATATATTGGAATGAAAGTTCTCTATATTTCTCCCTTATCTCTTCTCTTGTTCAAGTTCTATTTCTTTACTTTACTTTCTTAGCTTTGTTCAAAGTAATTTTACAACATATATATATATATATACCGTAGTCAGCTTATAATAGGTTTTGGGTCTGTGGAAGTGGAAGGGACTCATATATATACATATACATATATATATATAGAACTTGAACTCAAGAGTAGATAACACTACTAAAAGGACCGAGTGCCGAGCCACGTGGACCACTACTCGAGACCAAAATGCGACAGTTATATACTGACATAATGTATTCAACCTTAGATGAACTATTAAATTGAGTTATTTTTCCTGGTAATTTGGTAAACCATCCTTTTGAAATTAATTAGTTTTATACAAGCACTAGCATTCCTGTATTGCAATTTAGTTCATCATAAACAAAGAGTCGCACTAAGTGCACCTCGTGTAACGGCCCGTTATTTTATTAATGCCGTTATTTACCTTATTTCAGATTAAGACGCCAGATCGGACGACACGTGGATGCTGCGGATAGATTAGGCATGTTCTGGACCTAGTATTGACTGTGTATTGTTGTTTTTTCTAATTTCGGTGATTTATTGATATTTTCATTTTCTTGATAATGATGTATTATCTCGTCTAGGTGTGCATTTAAAATAAACTTGTCGGGCGAGTTGTGAGCCGGGGTTTTAGTTCGGTGAACGCGCCAACGCGGGGTTTGGTAGCAGGAGGCCGGGCGTTGGGGTTAATTAGATTTAGATTATTTAAACATGTTATGGTTGAGGATTTATTTAATTAGATGTAAATATATAAGCTTAGGCTAAGCTAAGGAAATAAAATTGGGTACACTAAGTGTGGGACCGCCTCGGGAAGCGTGCCGGACATGGGGCACGGGGTGCCGAGTGGTCGGGGAATTAGTGTGACTATATTTACAAATTTATGAAATTTATTGATGACTAGAATAGGTGTTATGAATTAAATCAATTGGATTATAATAAAGTCCTATAGTTTGAAATCAATAATCAGTACACCTAGGATTGTCATCGAGATGCACAACAAGGAAATTCGAAATACATGATGTCATGATAGGGTGTTCATGAAGTTGGTGACACAGGGTGTTCAGTGACCATTGGATTTACCTCGAGATTCGTGTGCACGTGAGATTAAAACACCAACTATATATACACTTCATCGATCAAATGCATGCAAATCCCATTTTGCTCAAACAATTTGAGGGATCTGTGAGAGAAATCGGGGTTGGAGAAAGAGAATTCGAGCGTTGGAGAGTGGATCTAGGCGTCAAAACGTGGATCTAAGGTAAATCAAAATTTCAGTTTTTGGTTTAAATTTCCATTAAAATGGGTTGTGGTGATTTCGGATTTTTGGACAAAATTAGTACTGTTTTTACTGGATTTAGAGTTCTTGAGGTTTAATTTGATGAATCTTATCGATTTGGATTGAATTTGTGGATATTTTGAGGTGATTTGGTAAATCTTTTGGTTATTTTCATGAATTTTAATTTGGGAATTGGGTGTTGTTCTTGGGGTTTTGTGGTGAAATTTAGAGGTTTTAGAGGTCTCTAATGGAGTGAGATTGAAGAGTAATCGAGAGGAGAGTGATGAGAAGCCAAAAGAAGAAAAAAAAAATATATATATATATATATATATTATATTTTCACCTTATGGAGTTATGAATATAAACACTAAAAATTGGTGATGCTCCAAAAGGCTCAAAATGAACGGTTGGGTCTCACGCTACAAAATTTATATCAGTCAAATATTATTTATTATTCTGCAAATTCAATTACCTCTATGTTGAGGCTATGCAGAAATATGACTGATGAGACAAATAAAAGCCACGTGGCTCGCCTCGATTTATTATTGCAACAAATTATTGAGCGCGCACGTAAATCCATTAAATATTAATTATGGATTGAATCATTGTCTCGTGGTAGCTGAGTAAAATAATGAGATATTATTTATATAATATCATTCCCGTCCAACTGGTCAAGCTTCATGAAGCACATGTTGCGTTTATAAAATGACCATGGTCGCAACTATATAATTATGGACGTGGAAAAGTGAAGGGATTCGGTAAAGGTCTTAATAATAATTTCACTCAAAGTGGAATAAAAGTGGTGCACCACATGAAACATGAAGGGCGAAATTATCGACAATGAGCATGCTCAAAATCGTGACAAGCTGTCACGTATGAAAGACCATTATATTAGGTCACACTGATTATATATTGTCATATATGCCCAAATATTTTGGTGACCTTTACCGTGCCAATCAAAGGCAAAAAAATTATGAAATTTATGGCTCATTAAAATTGACACATTGAGATGTGTTCAAATCATGAGCTAAATAAAGGCGAAGAATGCATGTCTTGCTTATTTTGCTACATGCACACTATAAAAGAGAATATTTCTCAAATTTGAACTTAGTTGAGACTAATGTTCACCAATATCTCGTACAACGGTTATAATGTTGTTAGTGTTTTACACCGAAGAAATTTACTCGAGAATAATAGAGAGTTTCTCTATATATTATGATTTAATCGAGAAACAAATTCCCAGCTTTAGCTCGGAATATGTAAGACACATTAAAACGAATGATCTAATGACATTCATAATGTGGAGTGATTTTTTTTATTGTCCAGAATTATCAATAATGTGAAAATATTGCAAATTCGGATGAGCATCCTTTTTGGAACCACATTTTTTATCAGCTGGTGATTATCTCAAGGCAAATTAATCGGAGATTTATATTGATTAAACTCTCCATTAATCATATTATAAAATGCCTTGGGCCCCGAATAGGGAATTTATTTATAGCAAGTTTTGCTAATTGTCACTTTGATGACGTAATTTTCCCACCATTAGGGGGAGATATAAGCCAATTCAAAAGGGAATGGCGTGAAATTACTTGTAACGCATCAAATTTGTTGCATTATGATCAATGTATAAATTAATATGAACTTGAAGTTCAAAAGATCATTCATTAGCAGCAAATTATGAAATAATTACTTGATGCAATTACTAATATTAAATAGTGACAAAATTGTATGTTCCAGCTGCATTAAAGGTTCATATATCAAATGATGTCTCTGTGCAACAAAATGCACAAGAACCAACAAAACGCTTAAAGCGTGAAAGACCGGTTGGTTCAAAGGATACAATTCCTCGAAAGAGGAAAACGGGAGTAAAAATAAATACAAATCAAAATACTCCTGAGAAAGCACAAGAATCCTTTGATAAGGGTTTGTCAGAACAAGTTGATTCTGATGAGGAACCACTTCCTCAAGAAAAAGATGAAAAAGATGAAAGTAATGAGATCTCAATAAATTATTTAAACTCTGGTAAGATTTGAGATCAAAATAATATTGTTCCTAATGATATCTTTGCTTTCAATGTGTCTTTTGATATATGTGAAAATGATGATGATCCAGAACCACGTTCAGTAGATAAATGTCGAAGAAGATCTGATTGACCAAAAATGGCAAGAGGCTATCCAAGCAGAGCTAAACTCGTTAAGGAAACGAGAGGTTTTTGGACCAATTGTCCAAACGCCAGATGGCGTAAAACCTGTTGGATATAAATGGGTATTTGTACGAAAGAGAAACGGAAAAAATGAAGTTACAAGGTACAAAGCAAGACTTGTAGCTCAAGGTTTCTCACAAAGACCTGGCATCGATTATGAAGAAACATATTCTCCTGTTATAGATGCAATCACATTTCGGTTCTTGATAAACCTTGCAGTCTCTGAAGGGCTTGATATGCATTTAATGGATGTCGTTTAAAGATATCGTACGGATCTCTAGACAATGAGATATATATGAAAATCCCTGATGGATTTGTAATATCTGATGAAATAAAATCAAAACCTCATAACATGCATTCTATAAAATTACAAAGGTCT
Source organism: Stephania japonica (assembly GCA_039657345.1). Lineage (NCBI taxonomy): Eukaryota > Viridiplantae > Streptophyta > Magnoliopsida > Ranunculales > Menispermaceae > Stephania > Stephania japonica. The sequence continues at coordinate 66,879,653 of CM077557.1, read as the reverse complement.
TTGTACGGGTTGAAACAATCCGGACGAATGTGGTACAAACGTCTTAGTGATTATTTATTGAAAGAAGGATATGTAAATAATCCGCTTTGCCCATGTGTCTTCATTAAAAGATCATCAACAGGATTTGTGATTATTCTTTGTATATGTTGATGATTTAAATATAGTGGGAAACCACGACGACATCGTTAGAACATCCGAATACTTGAAAAAGGAATTCGAGATGAAAGAACTTGGAAAAACAAAACTTTGTCTTGGTTTGCAAATTGAACATTTTTCAAGTGGAGTACTTGTCCATCAATCAAATTATATTGAAAAATTATTAAAAAGATTTTATATGGACAAGGCACATCCATTGAGCTCTCCAATGGTTGTCAGATCACTTGAAGTGGATAAGGATCCATTTCGACCTCAAGAAAGTAATGAAGAGCTAATTGGTCCGGAGGTACCATATTTAAGTGCAATTGGTGCACTTATATATCTTGCAAATTGTACAAGACCCAATATTAGCTTGCGTAAACTTAAAGACATTGCAAGTAAAGAAACCGAACAAGTCTCACCCATGTGAACATGAGGGGGAGAATCAAAAGGAGTTGTTGATTAGTGCATTGCACTCTTTTTCCCTTGTCTAAGGTTTTTTCCACTGGGTTTTCCTAACAAGGTTTTTAATGAGGCAATCCTAACAATATTAATACTCCATATAAAAATTGATAAGTGTATTGTACTCTTTTCCCTTCGCTATGGTTTTATCCCAATGGGTTTTTCTGGCAAGGTTTTTAATGAGACAATCCTATCAATATCATACTCCATATCAAGATTGATGAGAACAATGTACTCTTTTTCTTTTGCTGGATTTTTTTCCCACAGGGTTTTTCTAGTAAGGGTTTTAACGAGGCATATTCTCTTAGCAAGTTGTCATCCAAGGGGGAGTGTTGTAAATAATGTGGATTGACAACTTTACACATTCCACCATTAGGTGAGTGGTTACACATTCCACCATTATGTGAGTGGTTACACATTTCACCATTATGTGATTGTAACTTATGATCTTTGAAGGGCCTATATAAGGAGGTTCCACCTATGTAATGATATACAATATATTGGAATGAAAGTTCTCTATATTTCTCCCTTATCTCTTCTCTTGTTCAAGTTCTATTTCTTTACTTTACTTTCTTAGCTTTGTTCAAAGTAATTTTACAACACTAAGTAGTTTTTTTTTTCTTTTTTTTTGTTAAAAAAGAGAGAAATTTTTATTAATCATTAATGGACCGATAAAGAAATTAGACATAAAATCAATTATTTTAATAAAAATGCATTGATTCGTTAATCTAATTTGTTCATAATAAGAGCTGCCATTAATTAATTTGCAACATTTAACACCACTAAAACAACATAACTAGTAATAAAATTTTTAACAAAAAAAGTAAAACCTAAAACTTTCAAAAAGGAAAAACAAATAAAAAACTTTTAACTAAAGAAGATAAATTAACTACAAAAGGAAATAAAAACTAAAGAAAAGATCAATTAACCTACCCTAGCCGTCGCACAAATCCTAACACACCCGTTGACAAAAGATGTACAGCTATAAAGATTAAATCAATTTTTACAAATCTGATAAGATGTGCAATCTATTGAATAAATAAAATATAAATAGATGTGATTGGAGCTAGGTACTGTTCATCATCGAAAAGGGAATCTATGGTGTATAAAAAATCAGGAAAGTGAATCAAAGAGAATTTTTTTGGGGTGTCATGTGATTTTAGGGCCCGTCTAGGTATCTGTTCTAATTCATATATATTGTCCACATATTTATTTGAACTAACAAATTCTTATTTTTGATCCCCAATATGAAATGGGAATAAACATATATGGTGGCTAATACGCCCAAATATAAATAAAGAGTCAACAGCTCTTACAAAGTAAATTGTTTATCATACCAAAAAAAAAAAAAAGTAAATTGTTTAAAAATCTATTTAAAGCAGAGATACAAAACCGGCCCACTTATTATAATTTTGTCGCTTTTTTATGTTATGCAAGGTATATTTTGCCGCCTTTTCACCCCGTAGGAGTCGTCAATGTGAAGAATTCTTGTGCGCATATGGAGTTCTTATTTTTTTCAAGAGTCTTCGGAGCATTACATCCGATCTTTTTTTTTTCTTAATTTGCATAGAAATCGGTCAATTAGTGGTCTAAGCATGTGCCAGTTTAGGATAATCATAATTTTAATTTTCTTTATCAATTAATCATGATTTTTTGTTTGGAATGATGGAAGTTTCATTCTAAGTTGTCAAAAATTATACATATACACAAAAAGTAAGGGGAAAAAGCAAACCTATAGCTATACATGTTATACGAAAAAATCACCACTGACACCCAAAAACCCACACCAAAATGCGTACGTCCCATGATAAGAGTAGGACTTGGTCCTGTCAATGTAACCTCCTTCCACTTATCCCCACCCTCCCCCGTACTCAGTTATTCAAGTGTTGCAATAACCAACGTAGGAAGAACGAAGATAAACAGAAGGAAGATTGAGACCATGAGGTGCACCCTCCCAAATAGCCATGCCCATCCTCCACGAAATGACCAGTGATGGACCTGTAAAGAGCCAAAATGTAATACCAGCTAAAGTACGCCCATCAGTACCATCCATCCTTGGCCCTTTTTGGATGAAAGAGGACATCCCACATCTCGCCAGTCACCCCTAGCCTGCCTCCCAAATAATCATGATTTTAATTAGTCGGAGTTTTATTAGCATGCATTCTTTAAATATTTCATACGGTAAGTTCAGAAAATTTATAGTTTGATAGGTATACAATAAGTTTAGAATTAGAAGTTTTGGTTCTTATGAAATTTGGTTATTTGAAAGCCTATATAAAGCGTATATAAATTTATGTGGGGGTCAAAGCATTTCTAATAACATGATAAAGACATCACTATTAAGGAGGTAAGATCTCTAAAGATTATAGTTTTCACTGAAATAAATAAATAAATAAACTAAAGATTATAGTTTTCACTGAAATAAATAAATAAATAAAACTTTGTGGGTTGACTAATTGATTTTATAAGCGATTAACTCTTCTCAACTAGCCTTTTGATATAAAATCTCATACTTAAAGTTGAAGTGTACTTAAGTTAAGGACAATATCGATGCTAGTGGAGAAAATTTATAAATTTGCACGTATTTAGTTACAATCTATTCTTAGTATTGTACCCAAAACTTACAAAACTTACGAATTGAGCTGCAAGAAAGCACTTTCAAGGTGAGTTGGTGCTGCAGCAGGCGGATCAGCCTTCAGACAGTTGGACAAGTGAGAAGGAGTGCGGACAGGCGGCAACACAGGCAGGCGCACGGGCAGCCGGGCAGGCGCGCGGGAAGGCGCAAACAGGCACACTAGCAAACGGGCAGGCGTGCTGTTAGGAGGTCAGCACACGTCAGCGTTGGTCAGCAGCATGGGACACGCATTGATGAGGATGTCCACGGGGGACGATCTGCGTAAGGGACGAACAGTGCCATCAACACACGTGGGGGACGCGTGACGCGTGGCGAACTATCAGCGCTGGTTCGGACGTGCGGACGGGAGAGGCGCGGTGGACGGTGGACGTAGCGTTATTGATGGCATAATACAACAACGTACAAGATCAGAACACAGTAAAACGTGCATTAAGGCTTTTATACCATAACAAGTTCCATAAAACTGAATGTAATAATACTTTGGTCAATAAGTAACAAAAAAATTATTAAAATATTTTAAAATATTTCACTAAAGTCACTTCAATCTCTTTTCAATTACTTTTTTAATGATGAGATATAACGTGACACTTATGTAGCATTTTTAACCTCCAGATCTGTAATAGTTTGTCTCGATGTCCCATTCTTACCATTAAGAAGATCATCCAACGGTCCTTATTTAAATGTGTCAATAATAGTTAATGTAGACCTTAAACCCAAACCCTAAACCCTAACAACATGAGGAGTTTTCACACCATGGTTTCTACCACTACAGCCAAGATGATCCAGTGAGTGGTGCTGCAACCAATGCAACAACCTAACAAGCAGTATCATCACCACCACCAATAATACTCAACATACATGTCTGATCATTATCATCATAGAACATTAACTGAACCATCAATGTCATCATCATCAGATCAATAGTCCAACAACAGTTCCCATTTTGGTGCACCACATTTCATAGACTTTCTTGGGGTGGGAGCTAAATGAGAGTTTAGTTTCAATTAGAAGGGTCAGGGTGTGTTTGCTACAAGAGAAGTAATATCAATTTGATATATAGTGCTCAAAGAAAAGGGAAGTCAGTTTCTAAACATGGTAGAAGGAAAGGATTGTTTGTTGTTCATTTGGGTAGCTGAAAGCCATGTGATGATGATAATAACTATAGTTATGAATGCTGCATGGAGTCACAAGTTATAAAATTAGTGTTTGATCCTGGTCTATTAATTGCGTAAAATTTAAGGAAACAAAATCAATGGAGAAGAATTAATTAGGCCTGTCTCAATACGGAAACAAAATACAATGTTTCCTAACATGAACACAAATCAAGCTAGAAGAAATCTTCTCTACTCTCTGTCTCAGAACACTCAAAAGCCCCCCGAAACCCTAACCATAAATCAAAAATCTTCACAAATTCGATTTCTCTCATAAACCGATCGCCAATGTCGGTGAACCGGAGCCGAATCGGCCGCTCATTGAGCCCCGGCAATCGAGGCTTGCTCGATCTGCTGTCCCCGACTCGGCAGCCGAGCGACCAGATCATAAGGCCTCCCCACCCAATCGTCTTCACATTAGGGTCTCCGCAGTCGGACGATCTCATCGATAAGCGAACCGGTGCGTTTCTCGAGGCGTGCTTTCTGTGCAAGAAGAGGATCAGTGACCAAGACGACGTTTTTATGTACAGGTACGTGTTTGTTTGGGAATAATAAAATGTGATTTGCTCTTGCGTTGGTACGTTCTGATCGTTTTCGGTGATTCGATTGTGTCAAGTTTGAATTTTGTTTGTGTGCGCGCTTCAATAGATTGGTTGAATTCATGTAGTTTTAGGGCGACACGTAAGCTGGATTGATGTGGATTGCTTCATTGCTCGCCTTAGATTCGTTTTCATGCATAGATTATTGTTGACGTGGAAAAAGAGGGGACAGAGTATGGTGGGTTTGTTGTATTTTTTGGTTAAGTGGAATATTGTGGAGGTATTCGTCAACGCGGCCCGGCCCCTTGTTATTCTAAGTCCCTGTTCTGGTTTAACATAACAATCTTCAATAGGAGAGTCTGTCTTTTTAATGGAAAAGGAAGGTACAATTAGAATGATCAATCGGATATATGAATTTGAATGGTCGAATAGCAGATATATTCATTCAATCATGTAGGGATAGCTCTTTATTCTAAGTCTATCAGTGATCGCAAGGCGTTTTGGGACAGACAAGATCGCCTAAAGAATTATTAGTATTTTTGAAGTGTATATTAAATAATAATCACATTGACTGATAAGCAATTAGTATTATATAAGGACATATAAATAAATAAATACTTATCCAGGGATCTCTAAATTATGTCTGCCTAGGCACCGCCTCGCCTTAGGCCAGAAAGTCACTTTGGGATGGCCTTAACGCCTTGCAACCTTGGTCTTTGTTCTGGTTTAGCATAACAATCGTTAATAGGACTGACTCTTTTTCAAGTTTTTAATAGAGAGGAAAAAAAAATTTTAATGGAATTAACATTCAACTATTTATGAACTAAGTGGGTAGCTTACTCGTTTGGTTTAAGTGTTTGAGTAAGAGATTGAGGGGTTTGAGTTATAGGGTTATTAAAAAAGTAGGGTTGGTTTTAGGGTTGGTTTTCTTTTAAATTCATTAAATAGGGTAAATTTCTTTAAAGTTTCAAAAATAATGTATCTCTCCTTTAGTAAAGGCGTTATTGACGATGACGTGGCGTGATGTGGCGGTGAATTGACGTTTCGTTTATGAAATGGTGACGGGATTGGCGACGGGGAGCCCGTCGTAAAAAATCGATTGGCGACGGGAAGGCCGTCGCCAAAATCGATTGGCGACGGGGAGTCCGTCGCCAAGATCGATTGGCGACAGGGAGGCCGTCGCCAAAATCGATTGGCGACGGGGAGTCCGTCGCCAAAATCGATTGGCGACGGGATCCTCGTCGCCAAAATATATATTCCTACATCCCATGCAGCTGGACCTAACAAGAATGGCGCCATTTGTAAAGGCGCCATTCTTTTTAGGTGGCAACAACGTGAATGGTGCTAATTACGCCTTTTCAAAAGGTGATATACTGTAATTAAAGAATAAAAAAACAATCACAGTAATTTACGAATTAAAAAAAATAAAAATAAAAAAAATAATAAAATAAAAATTGTACGGATGTAATTTTTTCTTGAGTCTAGTTTCTTATCTTCAATGGAATAACAATCAGCTATTTACGAATCAAGCGACTAGCTAACTGATTTGGTATAGCTTGTTTTGAGTATGAAGTTGGGGGTTCAAGTCTTAAAAAGGGTCATACGACCCTAATCATATAATGTGTACAAAATACTATATGGGTTAGTTAAGAGACTCTACAAGTTAATCACAAGGATTATGTGGTGTTTGTGTTTTCAATTTATAGTATAAATAGAGTATGAGAGGGTGAACAGCGTCTTGAATGTTGTGGGATAGTTGTTTTGTGGTTGAGTTGAGCAATAGATATTCTTCCCCTCATTCAATTCTCTTATTTTTATGTCTTCTTAATTTGTTAATTCTGTTGAATCAAGGTTCAGGGGTCTATCATTTGTATCGTGAATGGATTCTAGATCTTCTTAATTAATTGTTAGAAAGTCGTGTCGGCGTTTGCCCAGCTCCTCTGGTGTGGATGGTCAATCTCTCGAGCACACCGAGCAATGGATGCATTCCTCGACTCCATCTCTGAGGATTCATGCTCTGCTACCTCCACCTTCATCTTGTTGAATCGAACGCCCAGAAGATCTTGATATGCTCAGATTCAATCCCTCCACTTCCACCAAAACCTCCAGATTTGATGGTGCTCATAGAGAGTTTGACTAAGGCGGCCTTGGCCACCACCTCCATCTCCTTTGTTGCTGCTATTCATTCGCGATTTTACATTCTCCCTCCTTAGTCGAGCCTTTTCTTCATCTATATTTGGAGAAGCAGATAGGTTTTCTGGTTCTTCTATGTGCATCTAGAGGAGGAAATCTGATGTTGACAGCGTTGCAAACGCATGAGGTTTGAGGTTCGGTTTTCTCATTTTTCATCTCATCTCATCTCATCTCATCTCATCTCATCTCGTGTTGGGTTATATTGTCTCACTTTAAAGTGGTTGGTCCACTTAAAATGATACATCATTCGAGGAATATCCAACTCATGCTATTTATTCTCATGCCCATCTTTGTTGGATGTGCAGTCTCATCACCACTGGTCACTACTACCTTGCCAGTCGTGTACATCGTTGGGTGTCTCGATGGGATCTACAGACTACAGTCATCGTTGGGTGTACATCTTTGTTGGACGTTGCTAACCTTTTATCTCTCTTGTGTACCACAATGCTTTGGGGTTGTCTACGTTACTGGTGGCAACAGTTATGTGTGTGCAATCCATGGTTGAAGTTTTTTTTCCTTGTTTAACTATGTGCACCCAACAAGAGTTGTTTTATGTGGTACTACTGCCTTTATATGTTCCTCTATCAATTACACACTCCACCATCTCACTTGTTGGACGACACAACGCACATTTTTGGAGAAGGTTGGTGTTATTTCACTATTCAACAGGTTTTCTTCCTACCTCGTCTGCCAATGTGTAGTGCGCTTGCACATTTTTGGAGCTCTTCCTTAGGTTGGCAGTTTGATCAAAATTTCTTCACAATGCCATTAGCTTTTGTGGATTGGCACTGGCTTTCATTTCATGCAAGTGAATAACATGTGCTTCTTGTGCGTTTCATTTTGGAGTTCTTGCTATCTAGTGCTGCCCGGCCCTGGTCCGAGCCCGTTAAAGCCCGGTAATTTAGTGGGCGGGCCTGAGTTTGTACTTTTTCCCAGAGTCCATCCCGCGTTAGATATGTAGTTTTTTCCCAGAGTCCATCCCGCGTTAGATATGTAGTAGACTTTTTTTTATAGATATTTGTCAAAAATACTCCAAAAGTAAAGTGACGCAATGAAGGTTTGAACTTGAGTCGCATATTCTACCTACCAAACCAACTTTTTCTTATTTGTTTTCTATTCTATATTTATTATACATAAGTTATTGACATGCCCATCTAAGCCCGACCCAAGCTTGGCCCGCACGGACTTGGGCCTGACAGATACAAATTTGGGCCTGAACAGGGATTTGAAAAAAATAAATGCCTGGGCTTGCACTGGTCTACATACATACATATATGCAGACAATCACACATACTTTTATGTTCTTTTGGTTTAAATGAATCCTAGTGGGGAACGACATTCTATGGCTTTGTCTCTTTAGCTGTTTAAGTAAAGCGCTACTAATTTAGGACTAATTTTGGTGGTTCAACATGAAAAATTGAATCCTAGTGCGGAACTAGGGCCTTGTTTTTTTCTATGTATGGGTACGCTACTAACTAAGGACAACAATTTCTGGTTAAGCCATAAAACTTGAAAACAGCATGTGTGATACGAATCATTAACTTATTTATTATATTATGGGGTGCATTTGGCATATGATTGAAAAATTAGTTTCTTTCAGTTGATCACAAGTTTTTGGATGACAAAATAGGTTTTCTTTTCTGATTTGACTGTTCTATTCTGTTTATTTAATATGTATTTACTTCTTTAGATGGTTTGGGTCTGGGGGCAAGGGAGTGTAATCTGAAAATAGTTTTCGGATTTCGCTAAACCAAAGGCATAGCCCCTTTTTGCCTTTTCTTTAATTTTTTGCCTTTCCTTGCAGAACTTGGAAAATACTGAAAAGTTGTTCTCTAGGTTCTACCATGCATTTTTGGTTTACTTCCTTTGGGTTGAATTAGAAAATAGATTCCTTATTACTTGTATGGGCGAAGTTTTTTTTTTTTTTTTTTTTTTTTTTTGTGTGTGTGTATATCTTAATTAGGTATAAGGGTAGATCTAAGGTAAGTTGGGGTGCATTAATTACAACAAACAACAGCAACAACAACAACATAGCCTTAGTTCCAAATTAATTGGGGTCATGTCATCGACTACATTAAATCAAGTGGAGTGGAAGAGCTCAAATTTATGCAGCCAACGCCACACTAATTTGGGATTGAGGCTTGGTTGTGATTTTTATATCTTATTATAATAATTAGGAAATAATCCAAAAGAGTATAGGCCATCTTGATTTTATGACCAATTAAATCGAAGATCGAAGTTTTGAGAAAATGAATTTTAAGAGATAAGGGTGCTATTTCAAATGTGCTTTTTCTGAAAGGCAAATCATTCATAAATTTGTAGCTAGAATACTTCTTCGATTCATGATGCAGTCCTATATGCTACCGTCTTACCATACTGCATCTAGATCTTTCATTGAATCTTATTGCAACAATAACAATTTAAGAAGGATATGCTGTTAGAATCTGTGTATCAAGTTGCTACCCTCTACATTTTATTTCATTTTTTGGTCAAACTACCCTCTACATTTAATTTAAGGACTGTTCTTGACTAACATTTGCTATCTGAATTATCAGTTGCCCCTGAACTTTTATATTTCAGTTTTCTTTTTTTGATCTGCAATGAGACATTGCGTCTTTATTTTTTCTTATTCCTTGTGCTAACTGGGCGGCTTTGATACTTTAAACAGTAATTTGTGTGCATTCTGTTCCCCTGAGTGTCGAGACGAGCAGATTGCGAGAGATGAAAGGCAGAAGCCGGCTTGCAGTAGATCATAAATCAAGCACGTCCTAGTGGAGCATACTAACAGCTAGATTGTCACCATCTTTGAACTTTACGTATCTTTCGAGAAAAAATACGAAAAAGTAGGTTTTATATATTAGTTTATTACACAATCCTAAATCAGCAATAAAGAGAGTTATAACAGGTTATTTATTTTGCTAAGGTTATTACAGTACACACATAACACATGCTTATAAATCAATAAACTAAAATCGAGTGTTGAGAGAGAGATGGCTTCAATGTATGTGAGGCCTCGTGAGCAAGAAGGCAAATCCATGAAGCATTTATCTTTTGTCAGTGAAAATTAAGTAACAAAAAACTCACAAACACCGACCACAACGCACTAATTAGTAGCGCAATTTTGGGGCCTACCTGTGGTGGGGGGCCTGGGGCGGTTGCCCCTCCCGACCTACCCCAAAGCTGGCACTGTCTCTAGCGTTAGTTGTTGAGAGAAGTTAAAATCATATTTTTCCTCTATTAATATTAAATGACTGTCCTTAAAAGAAAATTACTACGTGAATGTCTGGACTAATATAGTTTATATGAATTAACATTCACATTCAAGCAAAAAATAGTCCCATTCAAGGACAAATGCCGAAACATGTTCATAAGGGTTCCTGTATGATTATCCAATGAAAGTATCACGGTTCTTACCTTGTGTATTGATCAAGAGTCATCCAAGTTTCTATTGTCTCATTCAAGGACAAATGTTGAAACCTTCTCTAATTAAAAGTTAGCAAAACTCTCACGATCTCATGAGAATCTAAAGTCTTGGGATGCAGCTTGTGGAGACATTGAGACATTATTGTAACACATTGATGTAGTGAGCTATACAAATGAAATTGGTCTTGCTTTTTCCAAAAAAAAAAAAAAAAGGTTGTGTTGATCGCATCATTGTGTTTGTGATCTATTGTGATTAAAAGTCTTCCTATAAAAAAAAAAAAAAAAAAAAAAAAAAAAAAAAAAAAACTCGCGCGCAAAAATGAAAATGCATCCACAATTAGAAAAAAAATCGGGAATGAAGCACAATATCTTTTAATTAAGGGGAATGAAGCATAATTTTAGAGTGACCTTCAAATTTTAGGTCAGAAAACTTTAGCCCTCTTAGGCATATTAAAATTGCAAATCCAAATAATACTTAAGTTCTTTAATAAAGTATTTATATCCTTGTTTCGGACTCTTTGGTCTTTGATAAAAAAAAAAAAAAAAGAAGACTCTTTGGCGCTTTTTAATTAGTCAATATTATCAGAAATAGTTCAAAAATATTATATTTCAAATAGGTGAATTTTATATAGTGCTAATTTTTAACACCAGACATAATTTACATAATATTATGTTTTAACATTTAAAAAGTTTGTTGAATTTTATAGTTATTTTTTTACTTTATTATTTTTTTTTTAGTAGGAATTTTTTTTAATTTAATTTACATTACTCGTGGTAGAAAGTGCACCATAAGTGACAACTAGTATTTATATATAGGGTTTAGGGTGAATGTCAATACAAAATTATATAGTATAGGAATGTCAATAAAAAATTTCTCACAGCTTTGTTTAATCAATTGTTCAAATTAATCATCTGTAATGTCACGAATCAATGACATACACACGTTCAGAGACCTCAGTGTCAGTGCGGTGACGCCACCTGTCGTGACTCAGTTGACGCGCAGTACGTCATAGATTACCGGAATATGAAACTAAAACGTATGCACTTGCGTACGGCACAGGTCTCGCAATCACTTAGTCACCCACTCAAGATTCTTTGCTGACTGACACCTGTCTCATGCTCGCTGATCACTGATCATCACTTTGATCATTGGAAAACTAACACGCCAGATCACTACTGTACATTTCATCACACCCTTTCTTGTCTTTTTAATTACGATTGAGACACTAATGACGTTCACTGTTCGACTTACGTGCGTGCATGGATTTACACACCGTGTTAGTGTGTTGTAGTTTGAGTTCTTCACTTCACCTTTCAAGTTATCAAAGTTTGACTTCCTTCCAGTTTTTAGTGCATGTATGCATGCATTAAGATTTTTTGCTATATTTGTGTACATTGTGCGTATTTATATTTGTATCTTAAAAAAAAAAAAAAAAAAATTAGATCTCATAGGATGCACCTCATATTATGTATTTATTGAGGTTTTAAATTACATCATTTGCTAATCTAAAGAGATCATTCTGCATATATACGTCAATTAAATGGTATCTCACTCGTATCTATAATTTAGTGCGGGTAGTTCTTATGGAGAAGGTAGAGAGCTCAAGTATCATGATTAAGAGCAATTTTTGAGATTTTAAAGTATATCATTTGCTTAATATATAAAGAATGTGTGTGCAAGGTTAATAAGACTTTAATCCTTAAGCAAGGTCTCGAGTTGGCTCAAGCGGTAAGGGACTTAAATCCTTAAGCAATGTCTCGAGTTCGTATCTTGTGAATAAAAAAAATTAAGTTGAGAGACGAGGGTCACCCCCAGTATGGAACATAATAGTGTACAGACGTGAATTAATCTGTACAGTTGGCGTCGGACGCTATATGAAAAAAAAAAAAAAAAAAAAAAGTATTTATATTCACATGATATTAATGCCAGGCTTTTTTCACACCTGAATACATGTATATGTAGTAGCTTGAAAACTCGAGAGACGTAACGAACGATGACATCACGTGAGTGTCGCGTGGCGTGAGGGCGCGCAACTTCAGCACAATCACTAACTAAGTGGACTTGCGTAAGCCAAGCAGTCGCTTCGCTAATGATCACTAATTAAGAGAGCTTGCGTGCATATGCCACAATCTTGATCCGGTTGGGTGAACTGACGGATTGACACGTGTCATATCGGGATGTTAGCCGTATATGCTAAGTGTGCACTACAAGTCCATCTAATTAAATGCTTTTGAACCCACTTTTCACAGTTAGGGAGCCAAAGTAAACAAAATATCAATTTGGACACTAAGGGTCCAGACTTAAAGGGGGATTTTTGAGATTTTTGTAAATATTAAAGGAGTGTTACAAGTTATAATTTTGAAGTCATTGATTGCTTAAGGATGACTTAGAAATAAAAAATTTTCAAAAAACTCCCTAAGGGTCCGGACTCATGAGTCCAAGTAGCACTACTCCAAAGTAAATCTCCTTCCATTTAATATGTTTCGAGGGGCGTGTATGCATATTTCAAGATGTTAAGTACACAACTCAAGATGCATCATATTTTCAAGATGTTAAGTACACAACTCAAGATGCATCATATGAAGAGACATTCATTTAAACTTACTAAATGTTTAAAGTGAGTTATTTTAGCATCTCCCAAGTCGTGCCTAAAGTGGTTACTTTAGTAGTCCTGACAAACTAAGACTAAAAATATGCCTCTAAAGGTGTGGTGTAGTGATAAAAAAAAAAACTTTAATTTTAACTAAGGTAGATGTCACAAATTTAATTCTGGTAGTAACATTATATTTCTTTAATTAATTTCTCTCGAGTTATGGGGTTGAGATGACTGACTAACATATATGGAATTAGTGAAATGAAAGTAAGGAGAGGCTGAGACGCCTATGATTAAAAGAGAAAAAAAAAAAGAAAAAGACTAAAAACACAAAGTTGGCAGAGCTGTACAGGAGGGTTGTGTTTACTCTTCCAAATACCAACTTTCTTGAATATCAGATGTATTTAGTATTTGAGCTATTTATTATTATTTTTTTCTTCAACATGAGTCGAAGTGCATAACTTCTCAAATTTTTCTTTTTAGCAAGTGATGTCTCATCTATCTCACCAATTTAAAATGTTTTGAGAAAAAATTATTATGGGAACGCATGTTTACACACAAAAATTAATTAAATAAAAATAATAAGTAGACAACTAAAAAAGGCAATATTAAACCTATTGATTATTTTAATTACAAGAAAGAAATAAATTTATCTTGCCCCATTTGAAACTCAAACCATGTCCTTTTATAACAACACCACATATTAAACTCTTAACTCACCCACTTGGTAAGTGGTAACCTATTGATAATTGGGCAATTTCTCTATAATTTTAATTTTATTTATATATATTACAGCTAAATTATATATATATATTTTAAATAATTTGTATGATGAGTATTTCTCAATACAAGGCTCACTGGTTTAGTACATATGGGGCTACTTAGGTAAGATGTCGGGAATCACAACTACATGCATGAATCAATTCTTTTACTTGTATACATGCACATACTATATATATATAAAAGAAAAAAATTATAAATGTATTATTCGGGAGTGAATGAATTAATTTGATGCCATATCAAAATATGACTAACTCAAAACAATTACAATATAATATATATATATATATATAATTAACTACCCCGCTATAAAAGAAAGTAAAGATCAATATAGCAATTTAAATTAAAGAAGAAAAGTTTGCAACGTATGTACACGTCTCTCAACATTTCAAGCGACCATGCATGCACAGCTAGAGCCTAGAGCTCAGAGAACAAAGAGTTGTGCCCTCATTAGGGCACACTAAGTCAAGTTTTCCAAAATGAATGTACAGTTCACAAATTATTGTTCTCTCTTTTTCACCAAAAATAAAATAAAATTATTGTTCTCTATCAAAAGCTCCATCTCCTATTCCTGTGTAAAAACATAGCTATACCTGATCAATGAATGAGTAAATGATAATAATAATAATGTTGACATGACAGTGACATTACGCGGCTGTTACTTACACAAACTTTCAGAGACAGAAATTACTGGCAGTCAAATCGCGGTTCATACACCAAAAAAGGCACGTCTACGTTCACAAACAAATCGAAGAGTTAAGGAGATGTTGTTGTTGTTGTTGGTAATTTTTTGAGAGTGAAAAACGGGGAGTGTTTTATGCTGTACATTAATTATACGTACGTGTTGTTGTGATTTGTGCATAAAGAGAGACAAAGAGAGGGTCGCAAATTTTAGGGAAACCCCTAGACACATGCATGTCCTCTCTCTCAGCACTGCACGACTTAGCTATGGGTAGCTCCTAGGTTAATTTAATTGCTTCGGCAGCGAGTAAAAACTGAGAAAGGAAAGTAAAAAAAGGTGAGCTAATGAGCTAACCTATACATAAGATTACTTGTATACAAGCAAAAAATGCTCTAGTGATCGTATTTATTGTTATTGGGATTTAATTTAGAGAATGATTTGTAAGTTTGAAACTATGCTATGTAATATATATATATATATATATATAATTTCTCCTATCAATTTTTTTTCCTATATATAATAGTTAATTAATATTCTTATAAAATAGTTAATTAATATCGACATTTAACTTAATTATTTTTAGTTTTCTACCTACCAAGTGGGCTGGTATGGCAGGGGTTATTAAAAAAGTAAAGTTGTTTTACTTTAAAATTCATTAAATAAGGTAAATTTTTTTAAAATTTTAAAAATAATGTATTTTGTCTTTACTAAAGGCGTTATTAAGTGTGACGTGGGTGAAAAAGCTGACATGGCACGAATGGCGCCTTTTGTAAAGGCGCCATTCGTGATGTGGAAGCTGACATGGCGCCAAATATGGATTGGCGACGGGGAGTCCGTCGCCAATCCATATTTTATATATATTAAAAATAGATTGGCGACGGGCTCCCCGTCGCCAATCTATTTAAGTTTTATTATATATATTATAAAACAATATATATATATAATATATTATATATAATATATTATATATATTTTATATATAATATATATATATAAAATAGACAGGAATATATATATATAAAATATATATTATATTATATATATAATATATTTTTTATATATAATATATATTCCTGACTGTTACGGTTTTTTTTTTTTAATTCGTAAATTATTGTGGTTTTTTTTTATTCTTTAATTACAGTATATCGCCTTTCGAAAAGGCGAAAGGCGAAATTAGCGTGAAACACAGCATGGCGGACTAACACGCATTCAGTGAGAGCAGTGACGCGTGGGATGCCACATGGGAGGACACCACGCATGCAGTGACGCGTGGGATGCCACATGGGAGGACACCACGCATGCAGTGACGCGTGGGATGCCACATGGGAGGACACCACGCATGCAGTGAGAGCAGTGACGCGTTGCAGAGATTCTTTGCATGCATGCAGAGAATCTTTGCAAGCACCCCCTACAACCCCCCTATCGACAACCTAGGGTCGTCAATGGGGGGTTGAATGTTGGTTGGGGACAGTGAGGGGTGTTTAAGTGTTTAAAAGAGGGAGAGGGAGAGAGGCAGTGAGAGCAGTGAGGCAGTGCGAGAGAGAGGAAGAGAGTGTGTGGGAGATCGAGAGAGGCAGTAGCGACGCGACGGCGACGGCGAACGGAGGCAGCAACGGCGGCGGCGAACACAGGGGGCAGTGTAACTGTGTGTGTGTTTGGGTTAAGTTTGTGAGCCAAGAGAGAGAGGGAACAGCCGAGAGGGAGAGGGGCTTATTAAAAAAGTAGGGTTGGTTTTCTTTTAAATTCGTAAATTTTTTTAAAATTTCAAAAATAATATATATCTCCTTTAGTAAAGGCGTTATTGACGATGACGTGGCGTGATGTGGCGGTGAGGTGGTGATTTTTATGAAATGGTGACAGGATTGGCGACGGGTAGCTTGTCGCCAAAATCGATTGACGACGGAGTCTCCTGTCGTCAAAATTCATTGGCGACGGGTATATAAAAATATATATATATATAATATATAATATATATAATATGTTATATAATATATATATATTTTTATATATATAATATATTATATATATTATATTATATATATATAATATATATATTATATATAAAATATATATATATATATATAATATATATATATATATATTCATGCAATCGACGTGGCGCCACATAACACGAATGGCGCCTTTACAAAAGGCGTCATTCGTGTTCGGACGCCACATCAGCCTGGATTACGCTTTTTGAAAATGCGATATACCTTAATTAAAGAATAAAAAAGAAAATCACAATAATTTACGAATTAAAAAAAAAAATACCGTACGGATGTAATTTTTTCGGTATGGCATGGGTTAATCGTGTGAGTGGTTGGTATTCGAATCCCTCATAGGGCAAGATGTGGTTTTCTAGCTATATATCTTTTTCTTTTTGTAAAATTAGCTATATATCTTGTCAAAAAAGAAAACTACATATATTATCTATTATTGATGAATAATAGATAATGAACTGTGCGGTGATTAACTGTAATGGCGTGGAGTTAAGTTTGTGTGTAGTGAGAGAGAAACAGTGGTTTGAATCCATATAAGAGCGTAATTGAATAATGCTTAGAGACAGGGCAAAGCCACTGTGACTTTGATGCTTGGTTTTGAGAATGCTTTGAGGATGAGAGGGTCGAAGTAGACGAGACCCATAAACCGAATAACTATTTTTTAGGCTACATAAACAAATTAAATTATTTGTGATAACTATTGATTTGCTAATTTTTGAGAAGGAACAATTGAAGAATGAATGTGAGTGAGCATTGTGAGATCCATTGAACGACCGACGATTGCATCACTTGTTTTGGATGGGTGAGGAAGAGGGTAGGGCGTGCGAGTTTGGTTTTGTTGCAATTGAGAAGAGAAATGTTTGTAATGTCACCAATGGCAAAGTGCCAAGTGTACAATAGTAATGTGCTTTTACACTTTTATCTTCCCACTTTATTATTTTGTACACGTGGTGTTTTGGTATTGGCATTGGCGGAGCCAAGTAGGAGCTTGCCCTAGGCTCCAGCCCAGGGCAAGCTCCACATAATCCCTTATATATATATATGTGTGTGTGTGTGTGTTTTACCTAACAAAAATGGTAAAATATTTGATTTAGCCCAGAGCTAAGTATTAGCAAACTAAGTGTATTATTACTCCAACCTAACTCAAAAGCAATAAAATACTAGTTGAAAAGTCACCCATCAACTAAAGAGAGAGAAAACAGTAGGAGCTCACTCCGTCGATCTATCTTATTCTAGCTGAAAAAATAATGACAAAGATATTGAATTTTACTTATGGATACATGCATGCATTTGATATACAAATTTACTGGATTTCTTTGCACAAACTTTGCGGGCACCGTAATTGGATGCACAATTTTTATTTTATTTTTTTTTAATTTTTTTATTTTTTTGGTGATTATTGGATGTACAATTCCACATAGTGCAATAATATTATGTGACAAATGGATGTATTACAAGTATGTCACTTGATATTCTTTTTTCTAAAAAAAATAAATAAAGAAAGCAATTTGAAAAGAAAAAAATTCTATACATCAATTCAATTGTAGATTTGATTTTTCTTTTTTAATTTTTTTCAGAGATTAATTGAAATTTTAAAGTTGATGGCTTTTTTAACTAGTAATTTATATCAATATTTTACTTATTTTTATTTAAAGTTCTTTAGATTATTTAAAAATAAAGTAAAGAGAATACCAATAGGTAGTTGGTGCGAGTGAAAGCGACTCGCATTCCCTTAAGTCCACACCCAGAGTTTGAAATTGGTTGTGCGTATAAAAACGACAATGTTGGGAGGTCCGATCCCCCTCCAAATGGAACACGACTATCTAGTAGAATTTAAAGTAGTCGATTAATCTGGATACCAGGTGGTTTTGAAAAATGTAATGAACTAAAAAAAACTTATAAATTTTGTAGTTGTTTATTCAATCAAAAGAGCGAAGTTTGTGACCAAACTTCGCTCCAAGTCATTGTTTTGCATTGGTTGCGACCTGCTGAGCCGCTAACATGTGCATTAATCATAACAAATCATGATTGAATGATACCTCACACATATAGTTAGCCCAGGGCAAAAGAAAATCTTGGGTCCGCCCCTGGCTATTGGTAATATCAAAAAACAATTCCGTACTCAATTGCAGCAAGACCGGACTCAGAGCGTGCAATGGGGAAAAGGGGTGTTATTGTCATCAACTTATAGGGTTTTTTTCAAGTAATTTTATTTTTTTTACGCTGAGTGGGTAGATAGGTTGAACGGGTTAAAATAACAACCCTCTTTACTTATGATATATATTTGCTTACAATAAACCGAAAAAACACCCTCAGCCTCCCTCCAACACCCCTAAATCCTCTCATTTTTCTCAGTTTAACCATTGTATAGTAAAAATACATGGTACAAAGAGTAATGAAGTCCTTTTAGCAAAAATTAGGGTCCTTTTAATCGATACCTACAATAATTGGGATGATGTACAATATATACTTGGAGTTTGAGATGCATAAGCGCGGGCGCACCTTGATGTATGCTGAAAATGACATAAAGTCTGGTGGGTTGTGTAGCAACTGTATGAAAAAAAAGAAGGAAAATAATTTGGTGATATTTTTGGTGACACAAACCAGCCACACGACACACGTGGCGCACACGTGTTTAACTTTTGTTTGTGGTGGGTCCCACCAACAACCACTAAAAATTGAACATATGTGCTGGTGCGATCAGTTTGTGTCACCAAAAATGTCACAGTATCATCTTCCAAAAAAAAAAGTATGCTTCAATCAATTTAATTAGGTGTAATATGCATATATCTTTTGAAATACAAGAAACAAATTAAGTCTAAAGAGTTTACTAGTATATGATAGGAAAATGATACGATGACATTTTTTGTGACACAAATTGGTCGCATGGCACAAGTGGAGTATATATGTTCAACTTTTGTTAATGATGGGTCCTACCAGCAATCACTTAAAATTGAACACGTGTATCGACGCGGCCAGTTTGTTTATCCAGAAATGTCATCAGATCATTTTCCTATACGACAAACCATTAAAATAAATCCCTCTCGTGATACGTGAACAAACTATTCCACGTACGGTCTGTGTTGTGACTTCAAGGAGTAGTTATGAGCGGGGTATTTTGGGAAATTAGACAAATAAAGCGTTACTACTCTACTTTTTAGTGCTCGCCCACGCTGTGGACTACTTATATGATGACGCGTGGAAGAAATTGCTTCGCTGGAAATTAGACAATAAAGCCGTCACTCTAACTCGGCTCAAGCCTGTATTCTTTATTAGTCTTCGAATTCAATACAATGTATTTGAAAAATAAAAAATAAAAAAATACCACGTGGCCATATAATTAAACAAAAAAAAGACAAATTATAAACAACTTTCACTAATTATTTAGATGCGTTTGGTAAAATTTTAGATAATACATTCAAATTTTAAATTATAAGCTATTAATTTTCAACTTACATGAGTTTTATAAGTTTTTAGTTAGATTAATGGTTAGTTTTGCAAGACAGAGTCATAACATTAGAAGAAAAAGAGAGAAATTAACATATTTAATTTGATTCATTTATATATAGCTGCTGAATCTATTGGATTAATTGTATATAGTAAATTGTACACCACAAATCTCGATTTGCGCATCCAACTGATACAATTGCCTTGTACTATATGTAATATTAATAAGTTCCTAATAGATTTTAGTTTTAACTTTAATTTGATGAATTAAAAATAAAAATATTGTTAAAATAGCAAAAGAAATACCAAAAATATTGGTGAAACTGAAAAAAATGAAAAAAGTGAGAACCTTCTGTACTTCTATAAAGAAGTCCTACAATTATGCCTTCTCCATGTATCAGTCATGCCTATTTAGTACTGTATGTGCTTTTCTCCACATAAAACCTTTATGTTTAATTTCTTGCATGAAAAAGTAAGAAAGCAAGCCAAGTTGCCAAGAGAAGATCAATCAAAACGTCCCTTTTTTTTTCAGTAAAATCATGAGCTGCATCAGAGGCAGAACATCACAAAATGTATCTATGAAAACATCTTTTCGTCTCTTTACATGACTCAAGTACTGAGGTTTGATCACATCTCAACATTCCTCTTTTGATAATTACAACAAAAAAGAAGCAGAAAGCATTATTTTGGTCAAATCCTTATCTTCTTTGAGATTGAGTAAAACCAGTTCCATAACAGAAATGGTTACAAAAAGAATAATGTTAGAAAAGAATTAATATAATGTTAGAAAAGAATTAATGATAGCGATCTGCCGACGCCATGTCCTGCAGCTTCATGCTTGAGAAAATTTTATCCTGCATCGGCAGCAATGATGCATTATTTGAGTTCTTTAACATTGGTGTATCGTATAGAAAAATCAGTCGTATTCAATTTTAAAATGTACTCACCTAATGTAAATATTGAGGGGAAGATGATTGGATTGTCGCTCTTTTGACGCTTCGTTGACATTGGAGTAGTTAAGGACGTAGGCGAGCTGTGCAAACCAATGGACTGGTTATTAGCTAGGTGGGGACTTGGTGTTGAAAATGCAGGATGTTTCATTGAAGTGGAAAATCTATGTAGCTGTTGAGATGTAAACGCAAGAAGACAGTTAAATTGATGGCGATAAATCGGAGGGAAAAATTAAGAGTAAACACAGACAAGAAGAGAAAAAGGACTGACATTTCTTCTTCTTTTTAATTCGGTTGACGGAACGTCTCCATCGCCATTAACACAGGGTTCCTCCACATGATTCTTCACCTGCAACCAGGGACCATCAATGGATAAGAATGTGGACAAGTAATAAACTGGGGACCATTAGCAACTAACTTATGGACAAGCAAGAATGTCTTCATTTGGATAACTATCAAAGAATAAATGCCCGTTTAGAACATCATTTTCGGATAAAAATTGTTGAGAAGGTAGATATGGCATAAACGTTAAAATTTCCATTCAAAAACCTATAACGAGGCCCTGGTTTTAATCTTAATGTTTAACTTCTAAAGAAACAAGCATGATTCATGTAGTTTGGACCACAATAGCAACCTGCCTCCCACAAGATTCAATTTTTCTACAAAAGAAAGGATTGATGAGCAAATTCTTAAGATAGAAAAAAATAAATAGTTGCTGCAATCATCATCTACCTGGCTAAAGGACAATACTTTTTTAAAATTTTCAAGTTTGATCAATGACTTTACCAGGGAATTTGAGAGATGGAGACTTGGTGTAGTTCACAAAATGAATTTTCATTTACATGAAGCCAGAAAAAGAATTACTGATATTAATCAAACATTAGCTTAGAAAATTACAAGTTCTTACCTTAAATCTTGTTTTTTTGTCCAAAATATGATGATAGAGCTCTAAACTCAGAACATCAATTCTTTCAGCGCAATTTTCTTGTATCCCTGCAAGTATCAAGCAACTGTCAATAAATATAAAAAGCATTAGTAACAACCGAACACAAAGTGAGAGTGAGAAAGAGGTTACTTGAATTTAAGGATTCCAACAATCTAAAAGAAGTTATGCTCATGTCCATTTGAGCGCGGCAACAATTCTTCCACCTCAATCCTTGAGCTCATATTTCTCTTCGTTCTATGATGACTGACTGATTCCACCTCTGCTGTGAAAATGCTATAAACTGGTCTGTGGTCCGAGAACCGAGACTCTCCCCGAACATAGGATAACTGATGGAGGCCTCTTCCATACCAGAGTATACGATCACACCTTCACACACAAATAAGTCTATGAAATAGGTGTTCATGCTATCCCTTAGTTTTATATGTAATTGATGAAATGCTAAGCAAGTGATACTATTGTCACATATAAAGCTCTTACCACGCAGGAGTTCGTCGTTTCTCTTTAGGGTGCATGTCATCACCTGCATATCGGTCAGAGTTGTTTGAATACTTGTATGTGGGAGGAAAATATATCCTTCCTTCATTCCATCCTCTAAAAACTCGACCACGCTTTTGTTCTATTCGTAGCTGCAAAGAGAATCAATAAAGATTTAGATTGATATCATGCGTTATCAAAACTTATTAAACACATAATTAATAAATAAGTAAATATTATTTTTTAAAAATAAATTTAACAAAAAATGTTATGATATTTTGATCATACTATATTATTAATCTTATATTATTTGATAGATCATTTCATATGAATATTCAAGATTAATAGGATGCTATAGTATGTCGATTATATATTGATTAAGCTTTAACATTGTGGCTTTCAACAACATTTAGAGTGTCATAAAATACATATTTTCTTGTATCAATAAGCCTAAAAAATAAATAGAATATGATGTGCTAAATCAATGTAGATAACTTGCCTGGTCATTTTCTAGCAATGCCCTCCAATTGCGCATTTCAACAAGGGCCTTTGCCGAACGATAAGAGAGGGATATCCGATAGTTGAGATCTCCAAGCCATACAACACGACTATATCAAGTACAAAGCAAACAGTTTATCAGAATAAGCAGAATGACTTCATAGCTTAAACAATCTAATTACTCAACAGAAAAATGGAAAAAATTAAACCACTTCATCCACCAAGCTCAAATGTGATGAATAAAATTCTTAGAACAATGATCATATTGATAATACTCATGCTCAAGTGTACAATGATCATACTCATGCTCAAGGATTGTCTCTGGAGTCTTTTCACCGACTTTCCCTTGAACCCGCGGAAATCTTGTTTTCCTCAAGATCTCCAAGACATCTGAATTTCTTCTCAGCTCATCGCCCTCCTTTTGCCCAGATGTCAAATGACTACAGATAAAACAAAAACTTGTTTGGTGCAAGGACATGCTGATAGAGATTGATCCCTGAAAAACCAATTTCAAGATTGCACATTTCTTAGTTCTTCAATTCATATGATTCAAGAAAAACCAACAAAAAGAAAATTACAAAACAAGATCAACTTGGTTCATCTCAAAACTATACCTTATTTCCAAGATATCCCATTAGTCCTCTCCCAACACAAGAGACTTTCAAGTTTCGAACGGCATCTGTTAAATCGCTGCGCACCCATACTGTAAGAAATATCCCTACCATTTGCTTACTAGCTACCAAGCAGTACCTAGAACTTCCCGATGATCTCTCTCGGTCCTCCATGGATGAGGATCCAACATAAGATGTTGGTGAATAAGTTATGGTACTTGGAGAGCAATCTCCAGGACCATTCTCATCATCTGACGAACCCCATCTATTGGAATCGTAATCACTTGGTCTTGAACCCCATCTATTGGAGTCAAAATCGCTCGGCCTTTGAGCAAAAATAACACGGTCGCAAACGCTGAATCTTCGATCAAGTCGGGGCTGTGGGAACCCCATCATGTCAATATCCATTCTCATACTGCGACTCAAGGACTGAAATGATCGACGAGGGAAGAGACTTGAGGCCTTTGACCTACTTGAGCCTTCAAAATCAGCATCATACTCTTCAATTTGATCTGAAACAAAAGAAGGTGTGTGACATCCTCCACCTCCACTGGCACCAGGTAGATTGTTGAGTGTTTTCCGGATTAGAGCGCGCCATTTCTTTGCGGGTCCGTTGTCTTCTGCCCCCAAAACATTTCCAGCATTCAATGGAACTATCTCTTGAAACCTAAAATCAGAACATTGAAAACAAAAAAATTCAATCTTACAACATTGCAAAAGCAAATGAGATTCAAAAGACAAAAGACTAAATCAAAAATGTCAATCTACATACCCTAGAACATAAATATCTGCAGGAGGTGAAGTATGAAGCCAATCTTCAAGATTCAAATGACTTGTTGGAGATTTTCCACCTACATTCCATGTAGCTACAAAGACACTGCTCTCTCCAACATAGAACAAGAACAAATCTTTGTTTACAAAACAAAACATTGCCCATATCAAATCAACAATCCACAACTAAAGAACACGAAACTAACCTGTAATTCTGCACATCTATAACTTGAGGTGGGTCAAAATCCATCTTCCCCCGCCCTGCCCTATCGGAGTTTCGCTTGTTAAATTTCTCTGCACACCCAAATAGGCACATCACATTACACATAGTCCCATTTTTAGTGCAGGGAAGATGAGGAGTTGTGGTCCAAAAAATTCTTCAATGGTGGTCTGAAATTTGAAAAAGCATTGATCCCATACCTGTTCTGCTTTTCTTAATCTTGGTTGCCTCCATCTCTGAAGAACTGGTCCTCCATTCTCCATTACCACCTGAAAAAAACACATAAAAGTTAATAAAGCTGTTTTTCAATCACTCTATAGCACTCCAAGTACCAAAATTTTCAAATTCAACAAAGGAACCAAAAGGGGAAAGAAAAATTTTGAAATTCATTGAAGGGAAGCAACTCCAAAGAGTCCAAACCAATACCAAATTAGTTGGAGTCGGTTACACGGATCAAACTCTTCCATTGAGCTCGGTTTAGTGTAATTAATGGAAGCAAGACCATAACAAAAAAATTAAATTTTTTTTGGGGTTTTTTGCAATCAAAAACAAAATCATTGAATTCATGCCTAAATCAAATAAAACAGAAGAAACAGAGAAGAACAGAGATGCCCACCTCCACGAACATCATCTGATTGGAAGTTATGAGGCTTGGCTTTGATATTGAACCATTTTCTGACAAGGTTTTTGGACCATGAGAGCTTGCTTTTCTTAGATTTCTCATCTCTCATTGTGTCTACCTCCACTTCATACAGCTCTCTAATCCAACAAAAATCAGAGGAAAGTTGATGGGGCTCTCTTGGGTTTCTTCAAATTTCTCTGCTTTGTACTTGGGAATTGATTAATCAAATGACACAGACCATGAAAACAGAGTTGTTGAGAAGATAACAACAAATGGGCACACTTAACTCCTCTGGTTTTTTCAGTGTTTTTCCTTGAAAACAACAAAGAAGAAGAAGAAGAACAAATTGAAACTAGGGACTTCTGTGTGTTCTGCAATTTGGGTTTCTCGCAGAGCCAACAAAGAAGAACAGAGAAGCCCAGTTGTTGAAACACCCAACAAGAGCAGAGGAAGGTGAGATTCTGTAGTTAGAACAAGACAATGCACACTCAAGAGAGAGAGAGAGAATCAGAGTTTGCCTTTCTCTTTAAACCTCGTTCTCAGTACTTCTCTGCATCGAATTTGTGGAGAATAAAGTGAAGAGAGAGAGAGAGAGAGAGAGAGAGAGAGAGAGAGAGAGAGCTTTGTTTTGCTCTGTTTTGCTCTGTTTCTCTTAGGCCTTTCCAATGCCAACCCAACATGGGACACTAGCTACATGTATCAGTCACACATACGCACAAAACCACTTCAATAGGTGACACAGAGACACAAAGAAAAAATAAAATAAAATAAGACATGGTCTCAGCACCAAAAACTGTGATTGGTCAGCAAAGCTATTGCCCACACTGTACTCTTCTTCTCTCCACTGGGGCCTTGGCTGCTACCTATGTTGTTATGTAGAAAGAAAAGCAGTTAAAGAAGAACAAAAGATAAAGAGGGTTTGAGTTGGAAGTTTGTATTGTTTGATTTCTAATCCTCTCTCTCTCTTTATATTCTCTTGAAGTAATCCACAAATGATAAAACTAATAGAACTATACATACGAGATTTTTGAGGGTTTTCTTGGCTTTCTCAAAATATTTTTAATGGGCATTTGTTGTATGGAATGTTTAAAGATCAGTGGTCCAAAACCAAATGTGTGGTGTTCAAGGTTTTGGAGGGATATGTACTAATGTGCATGTAGTGGTGTTCCCTAAAAGTAATTCTCTTCAAAAACTAAGTACATGCATTAACGTTAGCAATATTTTGTTATTTGGTTACTATTTTCTTAATGGGCTTGTTTTTATATGCTGTGTACTAATGTATATGTAGTGGCGCTCCCTAAAAGTAAACCTAAATACATCCATATATATGAGAGTTTTGAGGGTCTTTTTGGTTTTCTGAAAACTATTTTCTTTTATGGGCACGTTTGTATGGATTATGAAATGTTTGTAAGGTGTACGGTGGTCCCAAAATATTTGTTATTGCTTTGTTGCCAATTTTAACCCCTATCAAATTAGTTAATAACATATTAATCAATTTTTTTTACAATACTCATCATAAGTGAAGTTATTTATGAGAGGATAATTTAATCTTTTTATAAAACTTTTATGATGAATCTTTCATTTTTTAATTCTTGTGCAAAGTCAGATTTATAGGACGAATGGAGGAGTTGAAATGGGTCTCAATCTAATGGGGTGAGGTCTTCAAGGGTTTGGAGGGATATGCAGTGGTGCTCCCTAAAAGTAAATCTCCTCGAAAATCAAATTAAGTACATGTCAATTAACATTGGCAACACTTTTTAAAAAATAAAAAATAAAAAAAAATTACTAGCTATTTTCTTAATGGGCATGTTTGTATGGAATGTTTGTAAGGTAATGGAAATGGGTTTTTAAGATCAGTGGTCCAAATCTAATGTGGGGTCTTCAAGGTTTTGGAGGGATATGTACATGTACAGTTCCCTAAAAGTAATCTCCACCCAAAACTAAGTACATGTCATTAACATCAGCAACATTTTGTTACTTTGTTTGAGAAGGTGCATTGCATGGAAACCTATCTTTGGCTTACCCTAGACTAATGTCTATGTGAATTGTTACATTGGTCCTAATATAAGGCTCTAGTGCTTCCATATATTTGGTTTTGTTTGTTAGAAGCTAAAAAAACTTTTGTTTGAAGGCATGGATTCATGTGGAGAGCTTTATTTTTTTAAGGCATTGGGTTTGCCTTCATTGGGGAAGATTCCTACAGAGCATTGGTTTAGGATCTTGTAGGGCACTCTTGTGGTACCAATCCTACCTTGACTGCACCTTAAAGGTCACACTTGTTAATTTCTAGGAGAGATTTCTCACAAAGCAAGTCCTTTGGTTCAAGCTCTCCTAGATTCAAATCTTGCTTGACTAACCTTTCATACACATGCTTCACATGGAAGACTGTGCATGTGACCATTCCCTTAATTAGCTTAATCTTGATCCTCAAATGTTTCATATTAAGTAACCTAAACTATTTTTTATAGACACAAAGAATAAAATTATTAATTTTATTCGATCGACGGCGGAGTATTCCCACATTAGGACCACACAATCTCTATTAAGGATCTCTTAATTAACCCTAGATTAGGGCCCATAATCCCTATTAATTAATGTTATCCTGAATGGGGATCTCTAACAAAGCTAGATATATATGTTTCCACCAAGTGAAGCTTCCACTAGCTAGCAAAATTTTAGGGTTGTTTAGGTCATCCTAGACTTCCTATTGAAGGCCCTCCTCTTTGCCTAATGACATGGCCAATATAATTGTTTATTCATTGACTCGTTTAAAACAATGCCTTTCCTGTCAATTTTCTCTTTTACAATGCTCAAGTGGTGGAATTCCATCCATCCATCAATTAAAGTTCATCGATTAAAGTTCATCTAATCAATTTAAGGTTATGGTTGTTTTTTTTTGTCAAATTTATTTCATTGATGCTCCTTTTACCCAAAACAGGTACAAGAATCTATTACATCAATGATAATAGACATTACAATCCACTTAAGTTTGGAACATCATCCTTAGAAGGAGGGCAACAACCTTACAAGGGAATCAACAACCTCCCGAAGGAGGGTAACTACTCCACTGAAGCGCAGTGGATGGGGAAGAACGTTGGTGAGACACCGGAGAGACTAACAACAACACCATAAGGGGCAACCTAAACACAAACAAATAACAAACAAACACATACACGGAAATCCTAACCCTAACACATCCACCATGACCACTAGAGCACCTTGAGCTTCCGTAACATTTCTCATCTTCGAGAACAGCTCCATCACCTCTTTTGCAGCAGCCCTTCCACTCACACAAAAAGGGAAGAGAAGAAAAATGGAGCCGAGAGGGATGTGAGCAATACCAAATCTGACTGTTTGATGCACGACAGTCTATAGTTCGCCTCTAATGGTGACGCTCTCGTCGTTATTGTACGGTACCGCATTCCCTCATTGATGCTTCGATGAAGCTTAGATGGTCGTCGCTCTCAACCACACTTCTCCTAAAAAAGGTTTCTTCTCTGCGATGCAGATACGTTGTCTTCAACTCAAAACCACCTCCACTCGCCACACTGCACAATACACTGTCGAGAGAAAGGAGAGAAGAGAGAAGAAAATGGTATTTTTGTGTGACTGTAAATAATTTTTGTCCTTATTTTTGTATACTTTTAATTCTTGTCTTGGATAGTCCTCTAATGGAGACAAATCAAAGTGAACTCTGATTAACACAACACAGCAAGTAAAAGTTAGCGTTGTGGGTCTGGATCAATTAATCAATTAAAGAGTAAAAAAGCAAGAGAGTTCAAGCAAAGCAGAAATGGCCACTTGTTTAGCCAAGTTTAGGTAAGGCAAGTCCTTTTTATGGGACCCCATATGATAATATAGATTTAAATTAAGTTGCCTCTTTTTTTTTTTGTCAAGGATTTAAAGTTGCCTCCTTGGAAGTGAAAAGTAGAATTGAACAATATAATTTTTTAACCCTTTCTTCACATTTTCTTTTTGACCCACATGAAAATTTCGTTCTAGGTAGTTAAGGGTTGTTAGAGTAACAGTAGTAGTAGTAGTATTTTTTCTTTTTTCTTTTTTCTTTTTTTAATGGACAGTAATAACTTTACTTTCACTATCATAATTAATTTTTTTCTTATTCTAGTAAGAATAGATCTACTTTTTTGTAAGAGCAAATGTGAATACTCACTAAACCCTCATATATAGATATATCAACAATGTATGAAGAAATAACTCGAAGCATGTATATGGCATATAAAAAAGTAATATAAGCATGTTACATCTATACACAATATATAAAAGTACGAATACCTAACAAATCGACGGTAAGTAAATTTATTATTTTACCTTTTTCAACTACTAATTTATTAATTTAGAAAATTATACATTGTAATTGTAATTGGATAAAGATAATGAGTTGAGTTGTTCATATCTTCAAACTGTGTTACATGTACAACATTAATTAAGTGTTTCACTTTAACTCAACAACTAATAACTATAGTCTATACCTCGTGAGAAAAAAAAAACGTATGTACATTTCAATTGAATACATTATATATAATTAATCTTTCCAATTGAATAATTAAGTAATTGATTATGAAATATTTTTGACATGTTTGAACGGTTTTTACTAAATAGATATCAAAGCTGACAAGCTTAAAAAAATAAAGAATCGCGTGTCTTATGATTTAATTTCATATACAACTTTTTTTTTCTTCATTTTTCTTCTTGTCGTCGTTGGTAAAAAAAAGTCTTTTTGAAATTAACTTTATTTATATATATATTTTTTATGTTTATTAATATAATCAAAATCATACTTTATTAATTATAAAAATATTGTTTTGTAATTGAATTAATTCTTGTGAGCGTGGCGAGCGGGCTCATTCGTGCGAAGCACGTAATAAAACTAGAACCATAAAAGTATTAAAACCACAAAATGAATAAAAAAACTTTTCAACAAGGAGAAGAAAACCTAAAACTTCCCAACAATGAGAAGATAAATCAAAGACTTCCAACTAAAGAAGAAAACTAAATATAAAGTAAAAACTAAAAGTAAATCAATCCAGCGCGCCGCACAAATTCACGTGACATCGTTGATGAAGATGCATCGCAACAAGGATGAACCAATCTCCACGAATCTATTTAGATCTATTATTTATTGAATGAACAAAGAGTAAAAAGGATTTGATTGGAACCACCGTCGATCGTTGAAAAGATCAGTGTTGGTTCAAAAACAAAAATAACAAAAGTGAATTAAAAAAAAGAATTTTAGGGTTTTGGAGAGAGAAGGAGAGGCGGCTCTTGTTGGGGGTTGAGTTTTTTCAATTTAATGACACAGTTTTATAGAAACTTTTATATAATTCATCCTATTATAAATTCTATTATCTTAGTCTTATGTTCTATATCAAAATTTCATTTTTGACTTCTAGCTATAAAAACTATTGATCTGGTTCTTTTCTTACATAAGAAAAGCTTAGCTTATTTTTTCATTGAAAGAATCTTCGATAGATCAGTAACAAGAGTGACTTTGAGGTTCTACTGTTTCACTATCCTTTCTTCATTTTTGTGATTGCTTTCTCGTTAATTTGATATTTTTTCACATTTGATATTACTACTAGTTCATTGTTAAATTGATTTTACTCTAAAATTCGATTAATTTGCAGCGTGTTTGATAAATTTTTTAGGTTAGTTCATTGAAATAAAATTAAGAAGAGTAAATTCTAAATAATACTTTAATCAAAATGAAAAAAAAAACTTTTTAACTTTACAAATGAAATGCAAAATTCATTGCGGGTCCTAGAAAATAAAACTTTATAATTATATATTGTCTATCTTGCACCTTTAAAAAATATTTGTAGAACACGAACTCCACTTTTTTTAGGAAGCCCGAATTTTAAATTTCGCCTAGGGCTAAAAGACTAGAGTCGACCCTAAATTGCATGTTTAAATGCATCAATATTTACTCTTACTTTTTTTTATTTAAGAATATTCGCTCTTATTACTTCATTTGGTCACAAAAGTAAGTCATTTAAGGTAAAAACGCAAGAATTAAAACAATATTAATTACGAGTTTAATTTACATATACGTCATTTGGCATTAAATGAATTGAAGAATCATAAATGTTTGAATTGTATAAAAGTAAAATGGGTAAAAAAATAATAAATACACTTTTAAATTTGAAAAACGACAATTAAACTTGAACATAGTAATATTGAAGGTACCTAATTAGATAAGACATTGAGGTGATCAATGATTGTTGAACTAAGAAAACAAAGAAAAGGCAAAGGTCTTATTGACGAGGTGTTGAATTGGAGATTGGGAATGGTGAAATTAATGGAATATAGAGGGGACACCACATGACTAAATTCCATAAAACCATCATGAATTTATGATTTTCATTCTCCTACAACTGTAGGCCACGTGGGGAGTGCCACTTGCTCTTGGGAGAAATTCCATCTTTTCTTCTCCATTTTGCCCATTGTATGTAGGGGAAGCTAGTTAAGGGGTGTCTTTTCTTTGGACACCACCACCATTAATTTTCTTCCACTTCAAAATGTCCACTTTCCCTCACCACTATAAATTACAAACTTTTTGTTTTATGACACTTTACACTACTCTAAACCTAATTTGTTGACATCTAAAATGTGAAATAATGCAATTTTAGATTTTTTTTTTATTCAATTCAGTTTTAGATTTTAAGTGCATGTCTCCATATACGTGTCTACAGTATGTTTGGCGTGGTCCACAAGTACATATCAAATTATGTTTGGTTATATAACCATACATATACTCACACTGTTAGGTCATTTTTTTTTTATTTTTTATTTTTTTGTAAACCACTGTTAAGTCTTTTTTTTTGTTATATAAACAATGGAGCTTTCAAAATAATTATTAGATTTAGATTTAATGGTTTATTAAAAAGTCAAATCACTATAGATGATGATTTTTTTTTTTAAATTACCATAGTAAAATTTCATATATATATATATATATATATATATATAGATCCCAGTGTCAAAATAAACCGTTAGAGTTAGGTCGTATTAATATTGATCTCTCGAAACAGGATGTATATATGTTATAATTTGATGAGACACCAATCAATTATACGCGTCTCAATAAGTTCCACATTTATAAGAACAAGAGTTGATGGGCCTTGAAGATAGGAACCATCCATTCCATTGCTGTGATACATTAGTCAAAAGAGTAGAAAGTCCTACAAAAAAAAAAAAAAAAAAAAAAAAAAAAAAAAAAAAAGAGTAGAAAGCATATGCCATGTGTCTCCCAAGGAGAGCTCTGCCTAACTAATTTGAACTCTTAGTCGTATAACTTATTAATGTTTGAAGTGAATGTAGTGGACTCAATTAGAAGGACGGAACCAAAAGATGTAAACATTGCTTAAGGAACAATAGTATGTTAGTTTAGATATATACATCTAGATAAAGCCTGTAAATAAAAAATTGTCACAGCATCTCTCATAATATAGATGAACTAGTTAATACCCAAAAGAAAAAAGGGGCAAACTTGTGTTTGGGTCCGATTCACAAAAGAAATGAAGACTCAGGTCCGATTTTAAAGTTGTTTGTGAATCGATTTATATCACATCAAATCATATATGGCTTAATATTAGAATTAGAATTTGTTATAGTATTGTTGCATATTAATTAGGGTTTGTTTATAAAAGGTGTAAACACAACTTCGTTTGTAATTTTTTTTGTCAAAAATGAATTAATGAATTAATATTGAGCTGTGAGACTTATATTTAATTGCGAGCTGCAGTTAGAAAGTTATAGCCAAAATACACGCTTAATTAAGGATGATAAAACTTATATTTAATTGCCAAATGGCACAATAAAAATAAAGTTTAAAAAGCTCACAAACCTCATTTTATTTATTTATTCAAATTATAAATAATTAAGTGAAAGCTAGGAAGGAGGAAAAATAATTGAGAAGTGATATAATATATTTTTTATTTAACAAAAAATTACAAAATTAACTCATTCTTGTAGAATTTTGTTCGTATACAACAACAACAACAACAACAACAACAACAACAACAACAACAACAACAACAACAACAACAACAACAACAACAACAACAACATAGCCTTAGTCCCAAATATGATTATTAGTTTATTATTTGTTTTGAGTTTTTACTTATATATTTTTTTATTTGACACAAAAAACTTATTCTATGTGACCCACCCAAGTCTGATATGGACTAAGCTAAGCTGCGTCTCGACGGACCCAAATCAACCTTGTCTTTGATAAAAAAATTTTAAAAGCCAATTAACGTATTTTAAAGTAAATACCAAAATATTTTATTAGTTCCATGAGGGCGTAGCTTAATCTAATAAGTACAAATTTAAATTCGTCAGTTAAATTATAGAACTTGTTGTCAACATATTATAGGGCTTTTGTCAAAGCATCTCTGGTGAGATAGTAAAAACATCATTTGCCAAAAAGGCAAGACTTCGGGAGGTCGTAGTTTGACTCCCACTGAAGAAAAAAAAAAAAAAAAAACATATTATAGGGCTTTTAACACTCTTAGATTAGATAAGGTCGGGTTTATATTAGCCTTACAACTCAAGCTAAACCCACATTGGATGGACTAAGCTAGTGAGTATAGATGTAAGTAAAATTTGCCCCACTAACTATTTTTTTTGGTTCCGCCTACTGCAATATAGTTGCTGGAGTATATAATCCCACATCGAAAATATAATAAAAGTTGGCGTGGTATATAAGTGGTGTAGATTGAATCCTAGCACGGGTCGATTGGTTTTTTGCAAGATAGGCTCCAACCCCATTTGTGTATCCACATGTGCGTGTGTGGCCCAACACTCTTCAGGCCCATGAATTTCTATATGGTATCAGGGCATAACGATTTTGGGCTCGTATTTGTTGACCTGGTTGGGCTAGCGGTGGAGTCTATAGTCGTTTGTGGACCTATAAGCCTATAAGAGTAGGCCTAGGTATGTTTGTCTGAACCTTTTAAAAGTAGGTCTTTGTTTGAAAAGTGACGACTAATTTAGGCCTAGTTGCACTTAAGGGGGAGTGTTAGAGTATATAATCCCACATAAAAAATATAATAAGAGTTAGTGTGGTATATAAGTGGTGTATTTGAGGATAATAACAAGGAGGTATTGGACGTCATTGCAATGGTGGCTTGGAGTTTCTGGAATAACCACAACTCATGGATATGGAAAAAAAAGAAACTGACGCCAATTGATATTGTGGAATCGACCAAATCTCACTTGAAGGCATGGAAGGAAGCAAGGAAGAAGGAGACTCAATCGAACTTGGCTGGATCAAACTTAGATAGCCATAAATGGGATTCTTGAAATGTAACATCGATGCCGCAGTCATCAAATTTACTGGAAAAAGCTCATTTGGAACGATTATCAGAGATTACTTGAAAACTTTCGTGGCAACATGTGAAGGATCACGAGAAGGTGTCTATGAACCAAAAGTTGCCAAGGCAATCGACCTCCGAGAAGTGCTAAGTTGGTTGAAAGAGAAGCGTATTAAACGAGTGTCATTGGAGCTGGATGCTCTAATAGTTGTTCAGGCAGTCCAAACGAAATTGGTTGATAATTCATATTTCAAAATGGTGATGGGGGACTGCATTGAGTTTTTAAAGGACATGATGTCCTACTTAATGTCTTTTGTGCGTAGATCAACAAATGTAGCGACCCATTGTATTGCAAGAGAAACTTAGTCTATGTCTGGTCGGAAAGAATGATATGATGTACCATATTTCCTTGCTACTGTTTTGTTAACAGATTTGGAATAAAAAACTAGAGTTTTTATCAAAAAAAAATGGTGTAGATTGAATCATAATACAAGTCAATTAGTTTTGTGCAAGATGGGCTCCAACCCCATTTGTGTACCTATATGTGCGTGTGTGGCCCAATACACTTTTGGCCTATGAATTTTCATAATAGTTTTTAATTTTTTTTTTTTGAAAACTATAATAGTTTTTAATTTGTAAAATTAAAATACCATAAATAATAATTTTGTTACGAAAAGTAAAAGATACAACCTTAGAGGCGTCTAACCGATCCTTGCCTAATTAATCGAGCCTATAGATAGATAATAGCCTGAAAAGCTTAATTTGAACACTGATCAATTCTTAGAATTATAAAATAAAATAAAATAAAATAAAGAATACAACTAGATCGTATATATGTATAGCAAATGGACACATTCATACCAAAGACTACATAGAGTGGAGGTTAGGATTGCCTAAACTACTAACGTGACAGGTAAATTAAAGTCACAAATGCTCTGAACTTTTTGTATCTCAACGAAAAATAGGTTAATTTTGGTTTTAGTCTTAATGAAAAACTATGCCAAAAATATCATATATGTAGTGATTGCTCTTATCTTGCTTGCTAGTCCTTTTCAAGCCACGTACGTCGACTTCCTCACCTCCCAAATTGGCTATCATGTCATATACTAATACTTTATATAGCTATCTTTTTTTTTTCTTCTCCTAATCAATAAAAATATGGCCCCCCCCTTTAGTTATTTGCATCATCTTTAATTACAAACCATGGGATTGTTAATAGGAATGTCTACTCATTCAACCATCCCGTCTTCTCTTCAATGCATGTATAGTGATTAATTACATTCTCAATTAATTAAACCTTCACAATAAGCTTACTTAATTTTAAAATGAAAAATGCTAGAGTACATGCACTTGTGCCACCTAGGTCGAATACACAATTATCGTGCGCTGTCGATACTCCTTGAGATGCATGCGTGAGACACATCCAACAAGGCACGTGTCTAACTTATGTGTCTGACCTGAGTGCACTAAAGTGCGTGATTATTATATTTAGTATCTGACAATTTGAACTTTTTTGTGTTTTCTTTTTTTTGGTCTATCACATAAGAAAATATTAGTGCCATCTAAAGTGATTGGTCTATACCTAAAAAGAATC
Source organism: Stephania japonica (assembly GCA_039657345.1). NCBI lineage: Eukaryota > Viridiplantae > Streptophyta > Magnoliopsida > Ranunculales > Menispermaceae > Stephania > Stephania japonica. Next base: position 66,843,591 of record CM077557.1, on the reverse strand, counting down.
GATTGGTGCAAGATCGAATTGAAAAATAAGCAATTAATTAATGTGTTACCAAGTGTAAGATCGAATTGAAAAATAAGCTATCAAAATTAAACTTTTTCTCTCATTCCCCACTTTTTATTCGGCAGGTGGCCACAATGGATGTCGACCGACCTTTCTCAATAACAACGACATCTATATGCAACCATCCTCTCAATAAAACAATGTTTCGATTGCTTTTGTTTATTCGTTTTTCTTTGTGTGTTTGTGTTGCCTATTCTTCCTCTTTCCTCCTTGTTTCTTAGATCTAAAGATATCTTCTTAGATCTATAGTTTTTCAATGAGATAAAAACAGATAGTGTAGTAATGGTGGAAGAAGGTGGGATCGGATAATGATAAAGACAAGAGATTTTGAAATTTTATGAGGTGTTTAGAAGTTGTTGATAGCCCTCGTCAGTGCGTGCGGGCAACGATGATTGTGGATAGTACCTTAAAGCATACAAAAACTTGACAATAACCTTGCGGTGGTGGAGTTTCTTCTACGAGGCAATTAACAATCCATTTTAACAAAGTACTTTGGTGGTATTTTTCTTTATATAATTCTTCTTCCGTTAGAATTTAATTTTTGTTTTGTTATAAGTTTAGTTTATGTTTAATTTATGTTTTATCTCCTCATGCGAATGTTTTGCCAAATTGAGGTAGGCGTCCCCCTTTATGGGGGTAGTTATCCCTTTTTGTGAGATAATTCTCCCTATTTTTATTAATGTAGTTCCGGGCTTTAGTACGTAATGTAATAATATCTATTACATTTCACTCGTTGAAATGTTGTAATAGTTTGACTTACTTTATTGGGTTAGGAAATGAACGTTCCTTTTTAGGCTTAAAAAAAACTATCAATTCATTAAAAAAAAAATATCTTGACTTTGTTTATAATAGATATCACACAAGAAAATATTACTATCTTTTTTTTTGATTAGTTTTTTTTATTAGGAAAATATTACTATCTAAAGTGATTGGTCTACACCTAAAAAGAATCAATTGGTGTAATTTCGAATTGAAAAATAAACAATTAATTAATGTGTTACCAAGTGTAAGATCGAATTGAAAAATAAGCAACAGTTAATGTGTTACTAAGTCCCAAATCAAACGGATATGTGTTGGAACAAAAAAGTCTCAAAATGTGAAATATACTACTCCGCACATGGAGTATAAAACAAAGAGATAATTTTTTTAGTATAACGTAAATCCCTTGACATAACAAGCTTCCGCACATATGTCACGAGTTAAACTTCATCAATTCTATGTTAAAAATTTTAATAAATCCCTTATCCTTCAAAATAACAGTCTGAGTAGCTATGTTATATTTGATTTTTTTTTCTGCTGTTACACCTAAACCAACTCCTCCAATATTAGTCGAACCGAAATAAGAAGTGTCTAAATAAGAAGAATGTAAAAAAAAAAAAAAATGATTAATTTTGACTTAGAGAGTGGGCTTTAATGGTGAAGGTCAAGGTGAAGGTCAAGGTGAAAGACTTGTGATTGTAGTCAAGAGCAAAGCCCTCCATTTCGCAGTTCTCCGCACCCCTCGCGGGTTGTCTCTCTCGATCTCTCCTTCGCCATTCAATTCTCAATTCCCAAATGTGTCGATCATTCTAGCTCTGTAAGTGTCGAATGTGCTGATTGAACGAATTGATTGTATTGTTGAATTGCAGAGAATGAATGCCCCATTTGATTTCAGTTTTTTTGATGGTTGTTTGCTATTGTTAGGTTTGATTCGATTTCCCCCTTCTTGTTTGCTTGTTTGCTTGTTTGTTAGGTAAAAATGAGGCTCCTTTTTCGAATCCACGCCGAGTTGAATCGCATTCGATGTTTAGGGTTAAGGCAGTTCAGCAGCAGCGCTAAGGATTCAGGGAAACTCGATTTCACCGACTTGACGTAAGAACGAGGCGGAATCATTCTTTGTGGCTGTATTTCTTTGTGTATTAGAATTTGAATTGCTCAATTGGTGTTAGGCATGTGAAAGTAGTTTCATTTGATATTGGCATGCATAGTCACATCAAATGGAAACTAGGAAACATTTTGGACCCCATTGGCAGCCCTTAGCGGAACACTATTAAGCCCACTTCTTTGGATTTCCCCATTTAATTTTACGCCGGGAGAACTCCATTACAAAAGCTAGTTTTGATTGAAGTGTACAAAAGCTTTGGATTTTTATTATTATTTTTTTATTACCGTGGGTGTCTGAACTGCCTCAGCCCCTCCTGAATAAGGCCCAACTAATCCAACGAGGGTTAGGAGGATGCCGCTACCACTAATCCAGAGGTCGAATGAGAAATATTGCAGTTACTGCAAATCGAACCCATCACCTCTACCTTAGTCAGTGAAGGCCTTAATGAGTGGTAACAGTTTAGGGCACGAGGGCACATTTTCGACGGTTACTTAATTGTACATATGTATATTTATTTCCACTTTAGTATTGCTGGATTGTGTTTAGAAATCTTGTATGGTACATGAGTAGATATTTTTATTTTCCTTAGAATTCCTTGATATAATTGTTGAAAATTGAATACTTTAGCCTTTCTCTCTTTGTTTTCTCTTGTATTTTTTATCATCTTCCATTCTTCCTCTATGATTGTATCAATTGCACTAAATTGAGCGCAATGAAAGAGTTTGATCTATGTAACTGGCCCCAACTTCTATGTTGTTGTTGGTGTTGTTGTTCCTTTATGATTGTTTGTTGCTACCATCTACTTGCACTTCAATAGTATGTGCCTGATTGCTCTAACCCAATGTAGATATTCCTGCCATCAATTCTTTCCGTGCCTTTTTAGTCAATCATTCTTTTCATTTAGTTCTCTCTTTCTATGATCATTCTCCCTTGAGTGCTACCTGCCTATGAGCTGCTATGTATTTTTGTGATACTTCTTTATTGGCCAATGTTACCAACAATTCTTGGAACTTATCCTTCTCCATATTTATTTGTAGTTGTCCTCATACCTGGTATCCGATTGCTCGAAGAAAGAAACGTAATGTTATTTTGCATGTGGGATCCACAAACAGCGGAAAAACATATCATGCATTGAAGCAACTGGAATCAAGCTCTTTAGGTAAAAAAAAAAAATTATTGGATTGATTTGTTGTTTCTAGCTTTTATATTATCTTTTTACGCCAATAAAAAGCTATGGCTCCTTAGAAAAAACTCTTCGACTATTGTAAAAGTGACATGCACTATATTCACGGTTGTTTCGTGTTTGATGCAAGAAAAATTATATAGAGGAGTCCAAGGGATTTTTAGGTTATCCTATTTGAATGGAATCTTTGCAATTTTTATTTCCATTAATTGCACTATTTTTTAGCCATTAAATGCTCGAAATCGAGCGCAGTGATCCATGTAGCTGACCCCAACTAATTTGGGATTGAGGCTTTGTTGTTGTTGTTATTGTAGGAGTGTATTGTGGACCTTTGAGGTTGCTAGCTTGGGAAGTTGCAAAAAGGTTAAACAAGGCAAATGTTCCTTGTGACTTGATTACTGGACAAGAGAGAGAAGAAATCGAAGGTGCAAAACACAAGTCTGTGACTGTTGAAATGGCTGATGTGACATCTGATTACAAATGTGCTATTATTGATGAAATCCAGGCAAGTGTTCATTATCTTTATTCTTTGGTTCCATTGTTTTTGGGTACAATTTCTTGCAACTTGTAGACTTCCTCATTTAACTGCGCATAGTTGAAGCAGTACTAAACAAGATTACACTAGGTTTCATGTTGTAATTTTAACTTGAGAGCAACCAGGCTTCTCTTGCTTCTTTTCTTATCCTAAAAAAGAAGCAAAAATTTCTTTCTAGGGAAACCTAGTTTCTGTACAATCCTGGTTGGCATTTGTTCTCACACCTATGAGGTTGTGCATGCATATGATTGCAACAATCATGAAACTGTCATTGTGATTTTTTATTTAACCATATGCTACTTTCCTGAACTGTATTAGAATTTCTAATGCTTGAAATTGTCTACAAGAAGCAAGGTGAGAATTGGGTTACTTGATGTGTATCACTGTTACTGGCATATGATGGGATATGGTATTCTTCATAGTTGAACCAATGAAAAAAGAAGAGTTGAGGGGATCCTATAGGAATTTGTTCTAATTCAGAGTGACTATAACTTGTTCAACCTAAATTGTGCACTAGGTGTGACTAACCCTACTCCAATTAAGGAACGCCCAACTAAATCATTACTTAACCCCCTTGTATCTTGAGCAAGCTAAAGCAATAGCTTAGTAACCCGTAACCTGTGGAAAGAACATTATAACAAGGAAAATGATTGGGCGACCTGCTTTGGACTCTCGAAATGGACACTGACTTATTAGAGTACCTTAATTTGTGATCGATGTTTGTGTGCATACAGATCAATGTGTATTTAAGGAACACCAACAAGTGAGTGTCCATTTCGGGTATTAGAAGTGGGTCACCCTAGCACTACCCTTACAATTCTAACAATACTAGGCCAATTAAAATTTGTGGAAATATAGACTAGGCCCCTTCATATTGTATGTCAAAAGTGAAGTCATAAATCTTGCAAACCGAATGCAGACTAGTCCAAAGTACTTCCCAAATAAATCCCTGTTTTAATACAAGTATTTAGACAACAAAATAGAGTAGCTCAATGCAAGCAACCTCACATCAAAGCTAGAGAGGCTCACTTCCTAGGCCTTCTCTTTCCCCTTGTCTATAGCGAGCGATGAGTTCGTTGAAAATGTTATTAATGGGGTGAGCAAAACAATGCACATAGCTAGTGGCCTTTCGCATGTCCATCAATTATCCAAGTAATACCAAATGCATGGATAACTAAATGTAACAATAGTGATAAAGAATTCATAATAGCAACTCAGGGATACCAAAATAGTGTAAACATAAAAAGATATACATAGAAATGCAAGTTCGAAGGTATTCTGCAAATGCAACAAGTGATCTCACACATCGTGATCGGCTGCCCTCATGAAATAGACTGCATCCTTGACCCGTACGTTAGCTATACACACGTCCCAAGGGCATCTTTTAGGCTCATGGTTCTCTCCAAAGCCACAACTGGTCTTAGTCAACTGACAACTCTAACGTGATTTGTGAGGAATAGGCGTCACAACCCATTAGTCTATAGAAGCACTCGGCCATTGTAAGGAACATACCCTCTACACAGGTCCTTCATTCTATCATTCTATGACCTCCTAACATCAAGCAAGGAATAAACTCAATGTGTCATGACACATTAATCATAAGATCATCATTATACATTCACACCCATTCCCAAGTATTTTGACTACATGGGTCCTACTATATACTAATAACATGGCATGAGTGATAATCAGGGAAATGCCACTTACCTCAATGCACCACAAATCCTAATCTCGATCACCTCTCAAGAAGCCCCATACGAGTCTTCCTTGAGTATCTATATGAATAGAGGTATTTCACAACTTATTAGACTCTAGGGTGAGTAATCGAGGTAACACAAGTCGCAGGAAACAATCTGAAAAATCCACAAAATTGCGAATTGATTGGAGGTCAAAATGGGGCTCGAAGTTGCCATGCTCTATGTCGTGCTTTGGGATTTTGAGCACTATCTCATAGGGTGCCACATACCCGAGAGCACCCAGAAGTGGTGCTCTACACCGCGCTTTGAGCTTGTGCTCACAACGCTGCCTATAGGGTGCTGTGCAGCCTTATGTTACACTTGAACCCAAAATTCCCGACTTCCCACTCCTAAATCCGACCTCAATGGGTCGAAAACCATAACTGCAACAACAAAAGGGAGTTCAAATGATAGCATGGGCGTCATATCCACAAGCATGAGGGTTTCAAATGTGAACCATAGGTCTAATCTAGGGTTTAAGTAAGATTTGGGGCAATACGTTGAAGTGCTTTCGCGTTTCATGAATCTTTGTTCAAATCAAAAGGATTGAGTCCAAGGGGTTCTAGAAAACTCAAGAAGCCTAGAAAAAACGTGGACCACCATTTTCTTAAAGATTGGGCAAGAGAGAGGGTTAGGGCATTACGACATTACATAGCTTGGATTAGGGTTCCAAGCTTGAAAGGGAAGATGGTAGCGGTGATACTCTTTTCCTTGCGCTCTAAACGCCAAGATCCACCTCCCATGTACAAGCCCTAGCTCTACCTTCCTTCTCCTCCTTTGTTCTCTCTATCTCTTTTGTGTTAGATTTTTGGACTTTGGGAGCACAATTCTCCGCCATTCATTTCATCTCATTACATCATCTCCCGTAGGCCCATCTAAGGGTCCCAATTGTGTACTCATAGTTAGTTGGTCATTCTTTGCGTACCAAATTACGCCTAAGTCTTAGTTTGGCATTAATTTGGGTTTTAAGGGGTGCAACCCCACCAATTTGGGTCCACTTCACCAAACAATACATTATATCATGATACATTCGATAGCACACCAAACATTACTCACATGTGTCGTATAGTACTTGAGCACATTGGCCGTTTGCGACTCGTTATTGGGATTTAATATCATTAATAATTCAAATTTTGCGTTAATCAACGAATTAAAAGTATGGGTTATTACACTAGGTTGAAAGGCTTAAAATTAGGAATGGTGTGGCCAAACTAATATAATATGTTGAACTTTGTTAAGTAATTAGCTATTTGTTTGATAATGAAAATTTAGATTTGATAGATCATCAAAGTGCTTCGTTTTGCCTCAAATCCTAAGCTTTGATGTGAATGCTCCGCTGCCTCAATAGTCACTACTGGAATGCAATGTACATGTACACGCCTCAAAGTTGTTATGAGTGTAGTACTCAATTTACCTCTTGTTTGATTAGTAACAAGCCTTTTAATAATTAGAGATCATGGACTTATTGACTTATTGTCTAACATAATTTTTTTTTTCTTGAGAATATGTGGAATGAAGTTACTTTTTGCTATATCATCTCGTTGTTAAATGTTGAGATCTTACCGTATCATGACCCTCTAGATTAGGGATGCAAGTGGAGTGGGGAATTCCCGTTCCCGTGGGGACTTGCCCGACGAGGCGCAGATTCCCCGAAATATCTCCCCCGCGGGGCGGGAGTGGGGGGCAATCCCTCCTACCAATGGGGAATAGGGAGTGCTCTCTCCTCATTGGGATTTCCCGCTTCGTCCTCCATGGGGATTCCAGTGGGGATTCCCCTCGGGGAACCCCCACCCTATAAGAAATTATAGATTTTCTTTAAAAATTAATATATGCAACATGAGTTTAACCTTTGACATCAAAAATTTTTTCTATGCTTCTAAGTGTTAACCATCTATGACGAGTCAATAATCATAATTTGTAATTATAAGTGATATTTTTTCTATAATACTTGATTAATAGATAATCCCTAAACATATGTATCATTATTATAATTTTACTATGTAATGTATGATCAAGTTAAGTATGATTTTAAATCTAATACAATACATTTTTTTTAATTGAATATGTGATAGTGTAGTCCTAAATATGTATGTTTCTATTATGAAAATGTGATTCATCAAAAAATTGGTGGGGAATAGGGATCCCTGTGGGAATGGGGATCCCTGCGGGACAGGGCGTGGGGGAAGAAATATTAGGATAATGCACAGTTTCAATAGCACTCTTATTGCTAAAGTGCTCTTATGGCTAAAGTGCCCTTTTTCTTTTTTCCTTGGGTAGATGGTAGGGTGTAATACAAGAGGCTCTTCGTTCACACGTGCATTATTAGGCCTTCCTGCCGACGAACTTCATCTTTGTGGAGATGCTGCTGTTGTTCCCCTTGTTCAGAAAATGCTTGCTGCAACTGGTGATTCTGTCAAGGTATCAAACTTGTATCTTGACTGTGCTAGTGCTCAATTTATTTATTTTTATTTATTTTAAAGTCAGGAGGAACCTCAACATGTTTACTAGCATCTTTGTGTATATTGATCTTTCTTGTTGAGAACATGTTTTGAGTATTTTATCTTGGGTAAGATAATCAACGATCTAGACTCTAGATAGACTATTTCTCCTTTAAAAGGTTTTCAATCTCTTTGTATTGTGCCATTGATTATGTTTGTTGCAATCTCTGCATTGTTTCATTAATTTTGACAGTCACTTACTACCTGTAACCTTATGTCAATCTTCAATGGTCGAGTAGATGGAACTCAACTTCATATTCTGCTTCCTCAATTAGGCTTCACGTGCTATGATGGTAATATCCAGTTTGTTATAACTGGAGTTTTATTTTGGTTTTGGTGATAATTAACGTTGCCTTGGGAACAAAAGTACACATTTGAAATTGATGTAGCAAGGGCTACAAGGAAGATAGATTTCTCGAGTGATTCTTCAAGTTGTCGATTCGTTGAATGCCCCAAATGGGAAGAGGTAAACATTAAACAATCAGTGCTTGTTATTTGTTAATTCCCACTAATACTGAATAAACAATCAAAAATAATTTTCACTAAAAAACTTCTGTAATTTCTGTTAGCAATTCATTAAAAACGAAATAAAAATGCTATTCTAATCGTTCTAATGACTTATATTGGCAATATAGAAATCCAAGAAATCCTAGCTATAGCCTAGCTTGGATTTTGATTCTTATTACAATTTCTAGATAAATAAATTAATCAATGAACGGCAACATAGCTATGCAAAGTTGATTGGGTAGTGAGAGACGCATGAATAACCCTAATATGAGAAGTTGAGGCGATGGTTATCAAGGTGAATTAACAACTTTTCGACCGAAACAAAGCTGATTGGATGCATCAAATGAAGAAACACCAATTACCCTCTAAAATAGTTACAACAAGAAAAGTATTAAGATACAAAAGCCAACATTTACTAAGTCCTAAAAACACTGAAACAAAACAAAAACAATACTCATACATTAACAAAATCCTAATTGTTATGCTAAAACTAAACAATGCATCCCACAACATGCATTCGCTAATCTCTGAATCCATCAAAAATCACAAGAATTGAAACAACCCTGAAACAACCCACATTCCAAATCATAAAAAACAATTAGAGACCAAGTTAATCACCAAAATGCCACAAACTCATTTCAACAATCGTCAATACCAAGACGAAGGCATACATGTAACAAATTACAACAACAACAGCTTAGCCTCAATCCTAAATTAGTTGGGGTCGACTACATGGATCAAACTCTTCCATTGCGCTTGATTTAGTGCAATTGATGGTGCCCCAACGTTTATCTCACTTGTTCGATCCATTCATAAAGAGTGACAAAAGTTATATGCTGGCTATCAACCTATCGCAACCCTACCCCATTTTCTAGGTATGGAAAAATGGGTTTGGGACCTCCCTCCATTTCTCGGATATAGAAAATGAGTTTGGGTCCTCCCTCTCCCCATTTTTCGGTATGGAAAATGAGCTTTGGAGTCCTCCTTTATCTAGACTTGGGACCAGCTAGGTAGCTCATACATCGACATAGGTGGAGTTAACTAATTAACAAATTACAAAATATATAAAAATACCCACAAAATGCGAGCCGAATTAGCATAAAATGGTGACTACTCGGATCATAAAACAAATTAGGCCATCAAGGCCTCATAAAACTTCATCATATAATGAAATCACCAAAACAAGCTACTATATTGCGCTAGAAGCAGTTGTGTCAGAGATGACGATCACTTGGTTTGCCAGAGGCGGATTCTTCTTTATTTCCTATAAGGCATCACGGAAGATATTGTATGCTTCTCATCCTCCAAGGGGACAAAATCAAACTTTCCTCCTCTATTGACAAAAACAGTCTCTTTTCTTTCAAGTTGTTACGAAGTGTGTCGTATTTTCCTTCCATAATTGAGAAAATAGTCTTAATCTCAAATGGAGATGGAGTAGACTGCGAGCCCTCGTCAGCCTTGAAGGAGACTTTGTTGGAGGGGTTCGAGACATGTTTTTTTGAATGGTCCTATTTTGTAAGGACTTCGCTATACCTGGCCAAAGGTATATGGGTGCAACTGTGCAAGTTTATGCAGGGCAATATGTTTATTAAGGATGTAGTGTCAAGTGTAAATACATGCCAATCAAGGCAGACCACCATCAACAATGCAAACCATGAAAGTGGAATAGCCAATGAGCTCTACCCAAATTATCAACGTTGTATGCAAAACGGATGTAGTGATGCACACAAAACCTCTTAGCAACATATCTTCAAACTGTCAGTCCCCCTCGCCATCAAAGCAATTGATCGACCCAGATTACCACTTAACGCTGATAACCTAGTTAACACCAGATTACCAATAATTCAAAACTTCAAATTAAGTTTATCGACTCTTTAAGTGGGCGAAAATAGGAAATCACATCATTAACATTTCTCATTCCTAAATAAAATTCGACAACATTTCCACTATAACTCGACCTATGTCACTAATGTTGGCCTTTCTCAATCTATAAATACCTGCAAGTAAGTGTGGGGACACCCATAATGGGACTTACACCCAAAAAGTGAGAACGAACAAGAATTTACATTCATTCCTGTTCATTCCACAATAAACAACCCATAAACGTGTTACAGGAGCATATCAATAAACGTGTTACAATATCCTTTAACAATTGTTTCCAACACTCAAAATAACTCAAAAAAAAATTGCAACCATTTAAAATTTTATAAAATTTCTCGAACCCCTCCAACTAAGTCTCCCCTCAAGGCTGATGAGGGCTCGTAGTCTGCTCCATCTCCATTTAGGATGAAGACTATTTTCTCAACTATAGAAGGAAAATATGATACACTTCGTGACAAATTGAAAGAGTTCTTGAAGAGACTGCTTTTGTCAGTGGAGGAGGAAAGTGGTTTCTGTCCTCTTGGAGGATGTGCATGAGTTGCTTTTGTCAATAGAGGAGGAAAGTGATTTCCTTTGGCGGACCAAGTGATCGCCATCTATGACACAACTACTTCTAGCTTAATATAGTAGTCTATTTTGGTGGTTTCTTATGATATGATTTAGTTTTATAAGGCCTTGATGTCCTTGTCTTTTTTTTATGATTTGGGTGATCACTATTTTGTGCTGATTCGACTTGCGTTTTGTGGTTTTTTTTTATAAAAATTTATAGCTTGTTAATCAGTTCATGTCTATCTTTGTGTTGATGTCGATGATTGTTGGAATGGGTTTGTGGCATTTTGGTGATTAACTTGGTTTCTGATTGATTTTTAGGATTTGGAGTGTGAGTTGTTTCAATCCTAGTGATTTTTGATGGGTTCGGTGATTCTACAAATGGATGTTGCGGGATGCGTTGTTTAGTTTTACCATAACATTTGGGATTTTGTGAATGTGTGACCATTTGAGTTTTAAGCAGCATTGTGAAATCTTAGTGAATGTTGACTCTTGTATCGTAATGCTTTACTCGAGGTAATTGTTTTAGAAGTGTAATTCATGTGTCTTATGTTGGGTTAACATTCTCAAGATGCATAAGATCTCTTTATTAGTACAAGTATTTTATGTTCCTCATGTAAAAGATAGTCATTTGAGTTTTAAGCAGCATGGTGAAATCTTGACTCTTTCATTTGAGAATCTAATAGTCACTTGAAGTTGGTAAGATTGGCTTGATCTATCATGTCAATTTTGTTATGAACCTTTATTTGGAATCTAGTCATGGGTCTAGACACAATTGAATTACTAAAATTGAGAGGGGCGTCCGTGACTCCTCAAACTCCTCCTTTCGATTTTTTTTTCTTTCACATAAAATAGCTTGTTTTATTCATCCTTAATACTTCCTAATACAATAGAAACTAGTAAATAAATAGCAACCACTACTTAAGTAGTTGATAAAATAAGAAACCTACTAAATAATAAACATATAAACTTCCTTAATAATAAAATAGAAACTACTAATAATATCTCTAAACCCTAAGATCGCATCAAATTGACATTGTGCTTGCCATGGATTTGTTTTGATGGTCATCATTGAGTTGACATTGCTACAAGTCTCATGCCAATATGAACCTTGATGGGTAATTGTGGAAGCACTTATAAAGTACTGTGGACCCTATCATCTATTCACGTTACAAGTTTAATGGAATTTTGCGTGGACAACCACAATTAACATTATCGCCATGTCAGAACTTGACCTAGTAGACAAATATATCCTAATGTTTATAGGATTTTGCGAAAACATCCTAATGTTTTGATTTTTGCAAAATTAAACTAAACTAATTTCATGCAAATTGTATCCTTTCTTGTAATTATTGTGTCAAAACCCAATCAAAGTGATGAATGATCACTAGATTACATACGCATTGCATTATATGCAATAATATTTCTAATTGTGTTTATAACATTTTGTATTTTCAAGTGTGACAGACTTCGATAATATGAAGTATGGCACAATTTACAAGAAATCCAAAGGTTACCATATTTTTGCCAAAATCGAAACATTAGAATATCTTTGCAAAAACCTTAAAACGTTAGGATATATTTTTCTATTAAGCCTATGAACTTGTGCATATGTGGATGCTTTACCTTGGTTATAATTGTAATGGCCTGTTATAGTTCTGCATGTTGACAAACATTTTTGTTATTGCTACGTTACCAAGAACAATAAAAATTAATTTTCGAAACCTTATGAACCATGCACTATATAGCCTAGATTCTTATCTAGCAAAAAAGATGTATAACTGAAAAACTTGGAAAGGGCTCTCTTCGAATTCATGGCATAGTATTTGGGTGGTTATCGGTGTTTTATAAGATTTGGGTGGTTATCTGTGTTTTATAAGATTTGGGTGGTTAACAGTTATTACATGTATCCTTAGTACTCAAATTGCTTTTTGTGTCTTTTATAAGATTTGTGTCTTTTATTACATGTATCCTTCTTGACGAAATACATTTTTTATGAGAGAGTACACCAATATTAGTATGGTTGCGTCATGACCATTTCCGCACTAATGAAGAATATTGTATCTTTCAATCTTTGATTGTGAGGGACGTAATGTCTGTTAGGATCATAAGATGCCACAGCTTTTGATTTCTATAATTCACCTTTGAATGATGATAGGCAGGTCAATCCTTTTGATTCTTTTCTTCCTAGTAAACTGATGGTTTATGTGAGTGTGTATGTCAAAAGTTCATCGAATTCTCTCTTTGTACTGATGATATTTTTTTGTTTTTCCTTATTCCAATTAACTGTTTATTACTGATAACCTTTTCAAATGGTACCTTTATGGATTCATTCTTGGTCATCTATTGGTGGTTCATACTAATAGACATTCCTGCCACCTTATAGTTTTTCATGTGTAGTTTTACTTGTAATCCTTCTAGGTGATATTTCATTTTCCTTGTCTCGGCCTTCTCTCAGGTTCAATATTATGAGAGGTTGTCACCTCTTGTTACATCAAAGGTTCCTCTTGGAGCTTTCTCTAACATAAAGACAGGGGATTGTGTTGTGACCTTTTCAAGGCGTGAGATATACAAATTGAAGGTACGGTTCATCTTTTGAATGGATTTCTTGTTTTCCTTATATGATTAGATACATATAGGTATTTACTGAAGGTTCAACACAGCTTTAAGGCTTGCTTTCATGGTTGATTGCTAAGATCACTTCTCTTGGAAATCTTCAAATCTTCAAATAGGCCATTTCTAAGATCCTGACGAATGGGATTGAATTGGAATTGAAGATTCATCATTCATCAATAATTCATTAGAATTTCTCAGATTTCTTAAGAATAAAATAAATGAACACACATTGTCTAAAAAATTGAATATTACAATTATTAGGCGTTACTTATTTTGCGCCATGTTAAGCATTGTTTACTCATCCTTTGCCATGGAGTTCAATTTCTTTTTTTCTTATATACACCTTGTAATTCTTTGAATGATTGTTGAGTTATAGAATTAGAGATCTTGTATTTAGATGCTAAATTGCTATTATGTGTAGTTGGAATTTCAAACCCGAGTCCTAAGATTTGGGCTTAAAAGGATTCAAACCAAGATTTGAATCATAATGCGTGAGATTCAAAACTATGCGTAAGATTCAAATCATAAATTACAAGATTTTGGTAATAGGGATCAGATATTAATTTCATTTTTACACAACTATCATTTTAACAAGTATTGGATATCATGGTACCTCAGCCTTCTCAATTATGTTTAAAAAGCGTGGAACCTGAAAAACTATTGTGGAGGTTAGAACTACTAAAATGCAAGTAAAAAACTTTACACACATACACACAAACACATTTATTTACTTTATTTTATAGCTTCAATTTATTCTAAAAGAAATTATGTTACTTTACGGTGTATGTAGATATGTAGTTCTCCCAAACTTGCTCTACAACCTTGATAAGAGTATGCTGCATGCTTAGTACCCAAAACAAAATGTATTAATTGGTTTAAAGTCTCTTTGTCCTCAAAGATTATCTGTGGAGAAAAGATTTTGTTGGAGAACTCTTCGTATTACTGTTTTCAACTTATTATACTTTATTCCTATAGATTACTGTTTGGCCTTAGAAAGTATCCTTATCGTGAGACCCCACCAAAATATGCAAAAAAGAAGGTTCCCAAATGAGGTGGAGTCAACCACTTGGATCAAACTCTTCCACTTTGCTTAATTTAATACAAGAGTTTTACATAATTTTCCATATTATTTTAGTGAATTGAATTTCTTTTCTCCACCTTTATTATTATTTATTATTTATGCATGTGCATCCTCATTGTGGTGGCAATCTAACACAAGTTCGAAGCCTCCCCTTTCCCATATTGAAGTGGATTTCTTTTTTGTTGTCTTCTCAATGTTCTTATTGAAAATTACAGATTGACCAAATATATTTCATTTGTAGATAAATAGAATTTATTTATCCTTAGTCACAAAATTAAATTAGTTTTTTTTTCTCTCATACGAGCTATATTTAAATGATGGGTTCATTGGATAGTTGTGACAAAAGTAAACCTTGACATCTGATATATTATTACTATTGAGCATAAGTTTTTTCTCCTTTTAGCTTGCTATGATTCATGTTATCCCATTGAGTGGGTTCTAGTAATCTCATGGATGGTTTCCTTCTTCTGTTGTATTGTAGAAAGAAATTGAAGGTGGGGGAAAGCATTTATGTTCTGTGGTATATGGTTCTCTACCATCAGGAACTCGAACAAGACAGGTTTTCTTCCCCTTGCTTTCTTTTACTAGTCAAGTTTGAGTTGAGTGTGAAACGTGATGATTGTCTTTTTCCATATTTATTAGTTTATTTGTTCTAGTCCTTGTCATCGTATTTCATTTTGTATTTACTTAGCAAGTGCGGGATTTTTGCATTTTTGCTTTTCTGTAATTATTTATGGGAATGTAGCATATCTACATATCTATTGAACGCTTAAAAACTTACATGTGGAGTAACGGTATGGTGATACCGTTTATGTATTTTGTAGGTTGATCTATTTCCTATTTGCTTTTGTTGTCTTCAGAACAAACTACACCTTCTACATCTACCATCCTCATTACCTTCAATTTCCTGCCTACTTCTTTATTAGTAATAGAAATGTTCATTTCTCACACTTCTTGATGTCAATAGGCACAACAAAGTTTATGCAGGACAATGGTTTCAGGCATCGCCTTTAGGCATTTAGGGATGCCCACCGCCTAGTCCTTAATTAGGTAGGCAAATGGGCCTGAAAATATTTTTTAGAACTTTTTAGGTAGGTCACTGTAATTTTCAAAACTTTTTATTATTTTATTTGTTTGAAAATATAAATTTTTTTAATTTCAAAATGTGTGAAAAAGTGTGGAGGTGAAAATATGTTGATGAGATTGTGTAGGCGAAAAAAATATGCCCCTTATTGTTGAGGGGTCTCTAAATAAATTAAATTATTTTTTAGGGAGGTCTAAGTAAAAAAAAGTTTTTGTCCCTAGGCACCGATTAGACTAGGCGGAGCTAAACCTAACACCACCTTGCCGCCTTGAAAACGTTGATGCATAAGCAGGATGGAGGGAATGCTAAAATTAACTACTTCACGTCAAGAAGAATACATATGCTAAGAGAACAGCAACCAAGTCCAAATTTTATGATAATCAAAACGTTTCAGTGCCAACTTTCAAATTGACCGTGTTTGTCTTTGCATCTTATGTACTTCAATTCCAATGATGAATCTTCTTCAATGATTTTTGGAATAATAGATGCAGTAGTTTGATTACTTCTTTTTATTATTCCACCAATATGATCAGTAATGCATTTTTTGCGGAATTTGTGTTGCTTAATGACTATTTTGAGAGTATTGTATCTTTGAATTATATCTGTAGTAGTTGTTCGCTTCCCTTGTGCTAAAAATATGAGATATATTAAGAAGAAATAGATACAGTGATACACATAAATGACAATCTGCGGTCCTTGGCAACACAACATGCACTTTGGTTTCCTTCTCTCTTTTAGACCATTCCTTGTTCACCAGTCACCAGCATTGGCATTTGCCCTTCTGCTTCTAAATAATCTCGGTGTGCTTTTCTTTGAACCTGAAAACTCTTTCCTTCTAAACCACTGTGAGACTTTGTCAGTCTCTATGACAAGGATCAAACGAAGTCTATCCTTCTGCCCACATGAGTCACATCAACTTTTCCCCGCAGCACAGCACTATAAATTATTTTGTTTTCTGGTCTGAAATCGGTGTGTCTTAGCTCTCATTTTGTTTCCATAATTCAGACTTTAATTTCCTTGGTGTTTCTTGATTCATCAAACCTTTTGGCGGTCTGTTGCCACACTCTTAAAGTCTTAAATGACTTGGACATTTTAGGTATTCTGGAGATGCTTATATTTTGGCATTGGTATCACTCTCTTCATCTTAGAATAAATCGAGAGAATTTGGCGATAAGGAAATCCATGTAGTCAATAAACTATTAAAGTACTATCAAGCCTGAAGTTGGTGGGATAGTCATAAGCCCACGTTAAGAAGCAGGAGTCTTGTATTCGAACCCTAATCCTAGTGGTAACACTGCTGGGTTTCTATTTTTTTGGAGATGTCGATGGTTCGCATATATCTTGAGGGACTAGTTGGATGCTCTACACGCTTTGATACCCTTGGCTCACTGGTTGTGCCCTTTTCAATTATGCTTTGGGGTACAACATAATCCAGAAATGATAGTGAATGTCTACTGGAACATTCTGAAATTTGTATTGGTTGTGCCCTTTTCAATTATGCTTCATCGTATGTCTTAGGCTCACTGGTCATTTTTTCTCTTATAGTTATAAAAAAATCAAGTAAATTAAAGACGTGCTCACACCTTTCTTCCAACAAAAAGATTAAAAAAAAAAAGAATAAAAAACAAAGCGACTTGGCTTGACCTGATTTTTCCATTGTCTGCCAGTTAGCCTATCACTTTGTTAATAATTAATCTGAAAAGTTGGCATGCCAGATTGCAATAAAATGATGAACCATTTTAAAATACCAAACGTTTGGTTGATGGCAGCGGGCTTTGCTGTAATTTTTACTAGGGGCTTTGTTTTTTGTCTTTATTTGATCTTTACTTTAAATTTTCAAATGTTCATAAAGAAAATGTATAATTTGTAGGACATCACGATATTAAAATCGGACAAGTCTAAATATCCTATTAATGCAGTCTTAATTATTTTAGTGGTGACTATGGGATTCTCATTTTCTTTAGGTCTCTTCAGTTACCTTGTCCCAATTTTCTATACTCTTTCGCAGTCCATAAGGCTGACTCATAGTATGTGATTGTGTTTAAGCCATTTCTATTTTGGTTTAATCTTCTAAGCATTCTCATTCAGTTTCTTTTCTTTCAGTCAAAAGTTTATTCACTTGGAAAACACTTTTACAATGTATTTGCTCAGCATTATTAGCTTTGCTAGTATTTTAATCTTCTAACCTCCTCACAGATGTTACAATAATTAATTTATTTGTGGTCTTTTCAATGATTGCAAGGCGTCGCCTGGGCGTTTTGAGGCAAAACCGCCTAGGCCGTAGCTTAGGTGGGCGATGTCCTTCTAAGTAACTTTTTAAAAATTTGAAGGGGCTATTTACAATTAAGTTTGATAATAAGAATACCTACCCAACAACAAAATCTTAATACAATTAATGTTACATAAGGGCCTAAAGACTTATTAGTATTTTTTAAGTATATATTGAATATGAATCGCAATGACTAATAGACAATAAGTGTTACTAAGGACCTATGAATAAATAAATAATTATCTAGGGACTTCTAAATAAATATTATTTTGTCCGCCTAGGCACCATCTAGGCACAACCTTGCGTAGGCTAGCGAAATCGCCCCGGGATCGCCTTGGCACCTTGCAATCCTTGGGTCTTTTTCCAAATATTATCAGTGACTTATAGTGGAAGCCTGTCCTAATTTCAATTTCCCAGATATCCAAAGTGATTGGATTGCAACATGTAAATTCTCTCATCCAAAAATAGTCGTAAAGTGGTTGTAGTTACTAAAACAAATCTGTTGGTCAATGGTATTTACCAATTGCTAGTCTTTGACTCTGCTTTCTTTGAAGCAGCTCATATAATCCTGTACTGGATGAACTTATTCTTAACTTGTTGAACTTTGTTGATGAAGTATTTGCGTTACAACCTATCTATTTTGTAATCAAACATGAAAGCAAATGATGCAAATATATCAACTTATTGCCTAAACACATAGTTGCAAGGTTGTGTATTAGTACTTGTACTTAAGGTATAATCAATATTTTGTGATGTGCAATTCCGTCTCAGAAGTTGCTTATCTTAATCCGTGATTTGGTTATCATGAACATTTGTTAATTCCTTTTTTAATGTTCATATTGCTTTATGTTTTGACTGTACCGTGAATGAATTTGGTCTTTGGAAATGAAGGCAACTATGTTCAATGATGAGCACAATTTTTTTGATATTCTGGTGGCTAGCGATGCCATTGGCATGGGCCTGAATCTAAACATTTCAAGAATCATATTTTCAACATTGAAGAAATTTGATGGCTCAGAATTGCGGAACCTTACAGTACCTGAGATCAAACAAATTGCAGGTAGTTGTATGCTTTTAGTCTGTGGGGGACTTCTATCTCAGATCATTAAATTGACATGTTGACTTTAGATGTTCTTTCCTGTGGACCCCTTAGACAGGATGCTGTGGATGACATCCTTTCCAATATGGGCTTTCTACCTCTAATTTTTCAACTGTATATCTTTGATTTCTTTGTTTTTTTGTCTGCTAGTGAAGTGTGAGACCATCTTTTGTCACATTAAAATTTCATGCTGGTGGGTGGATTTACGGTCTTACCTGCCCTATAAAGACTAAAAGAGTCAAGAAAAAAGTGTTGAAAATTAGATTATGTTTTTTTCTTCTTAGAATAAGAGTTGAGGCCCACTATGTGCACCCCAGTCATCACTCGGGGTAGGGGTGGGCACGGGTCGGGTTTGGGTCAACCCGACCCGATACGCGACGACCCGACTCATCTCGGGTTGGTATAAAAATGACCCGTCACCCAACCCGCCAGACAAGATACCCGAACCCGACCCGACCCGCCACACAAGATACTCGAGCCCAACCCAATCCGACTCATCTCGAGTTTGTATCAACTACCATCCATAGTTTCAAAAACCACAAAAACCCTATAAAAGTCATGATGACACCCATACCTGACCCGACCCGACACTAATATGATCACACCCGAACCCGACCCGACACCCGATGGGTCGAGTTTTGATGACCCGACTCGTTTTCTCCACTCATCCTACCCGACCCACCACCCGCCACCCGATTCGGGTGACCCGACCCGAGTCGGGTACTCGGGTTTCGTGCCCAGCCCTAACTCGGGGCACCCCATTTTTTCTATTTGTATGTGTTATGACTCATATACCCTCCAACACAAATCCACAAAAAAAAAAACACAACTTTGGGCACCCCACCACACCTCATTTTGATATGTGACCACCAAACTCCACCACCCTTGTGCCGCCAACCGATCTCGTCTTCTTCGTCGATGGTTGGACACAAGTTTGGGCACCCCACCACCCGATTTTGGGGGTTGGAAGCATGAGTTTTGGTGTGTTTTGACCTTTTTGTGTTTAGGGTTTCCTGCATTATGAAATGTACCACATACACGAAAGTGTCGAACGCACAGGACCGAGACATAAGAGGATGTCTCGGTTGTTGCCAAGACATCCTCATATGTCTCGGTCTCATTTCTAACCGAACCTATTGTGAAATGGGTTACTTGTTCGATCAATTACCGGGTATCGAGACATAAGAGGGTGTCTCGGTTACCAACAACCGGGACATCCTCTTATGTCTCGGTCTCTTTGATAACCGAACCCATTGTGAAATAAGTTACTTGTTCAATCGGTTATCGGGTACCGAGATGTATTGCAGAGTCTCGTTCATGCAGTTCTGAGACTTACTCAATAGTCTCGGCCTTGTGTGGCCGAACATTACGGGATTGTGGTTGAACTCAGTGATGGGTACATTCCCATGAAAGACAACAACACGAGATAAAGGAACAACAAACTCAAGGAAAAACACCCTCTAACCCTATACGATTCAACATTAACCATCTACCACAAGTCATCATTCAAACCCTCACCTCGCTAACATTGCAAACACTCACGCAACCCTAAAAAACAACAAATCGAGGGGTAAACGAGCAAGAAAATGAGGAGATTTGGTAGATTGAGGCGTTGATTTGTGATGGGAAGGAGTGCGAAAGAAGATTTGGTGGTGGGGTGCCTCACATTGACGAAGAAGGGCATTTTTGTCTAACTCAGGGGGGCCCTGAGAAATTCGATGGGTGCCTTGAGTAATGACTGGGTTGCACATAGCGGGCCTCTAAGAGTTTGATCTATATAACAGACCCAACTAATTTGAGATTGAGTTTTTTTTTATAAGAGAGAGTTATGTTAATAATGAAGAATATGTGAGGGGAAGGGGATTAGGCCTTCATAACTTCGTGAAAATAAAGGAGAGTACTAATTTGATCAATGATCATACCCCTATTCACAAATATAGAAGACAAACAACATTAAATGCTTTATCAAATGACTACTACACAGAGACCCTGTAATCAGTGAAATTCCTTAACGATTCAACATTCATCACCATGTCTTAAAAAATTGGCCTACTACGCAAAAATAACCGAATGTTTGCATTTTTTTGGCAAATATATCCTAAACTTTGAATCTTGGTAAATATTATCTTTTCTGTGAACCTTGAAAAATATATCTTCAACTTTCATTTTGGTTGTAAATTCTTTTATGTGGACTGGTACTAGACAATTTTTTTTTTTTTTCGTGCCACGCCAACGACATGCTGCACACATAGGGGAGAGTTTACGAAGCTGTTTATGGCTACGTTAAATACTGTTAATTGGGTGTCTAATGTGTGCACTTTGGAGGCCAATTGTGGGACGCCATATCATAGAATTTACTACCAAAAAGAAAACGGTGGGATATATTTTTCAAGGTTCAAATGTTAGAATGTGTTTGCCAAAAGGTGCAAACACAAGGATATTTTTGCTTATTAATCCTGAAAAATCATACATTTTTTTGTTTCTTTATAGTCAAAATTTGGGATCGAGGCTATGTTGTTTGTTTCTTTATGGTCAAATGATGACCAAGGATGCACCGTTCAATGCAAAACTTTGCATAATTTCTCCTATGACTTGCTCCATGAGTTCCATGAAAGCATGTGATGCAACAGAATCCACCAGCTCTAATTGTTCTTTGCATAGGTCAATACTTAATTTGGAAATAGGCATAAAGAAGGAATTGAATCATTGTAAAAATCTAGATGATATCTAGTAGTTCTTAGAAGAAACTAAGATATTAATGAAGAAGCTTCTTGTCAGCAAAAGTGGGAAACTCCCACTGGATATGGTTCTTTGTATAGTATATTTTGACTTGAGGGTTATTCTCCTAAAATTGAAGTGTTTGATCCAGTCAACCCCAACTAATTTGGGGTTGAGGTTTTGTGGTAATGGGTTATTCTCCGAGAATTTAATTAAGTAGGATACTTGAAACTTAGTTGAAGTGTCACTCCTGTGACATAATTTAAATAAAATCAACCTAACTTTTTTGGATAATCCAATTTCATCCATTTAATGACATTATCAATGATGATATTTCTGATCACGTGGAAATCTATGTTAACATTGTACAGGTGAGTACTTGTTAGGGCAGTTTGTGGATGGAGATATTAATTCAATATAGACGTAGCAAACTCTATTAATACTACTACGATTGTTTCTGACATTTTCCTTCTCACATTCTTGTCGTCGTTTAATATATCCATGTTAATCATATTGCTATCCTTCAACAATATGTATGTTCCTAATCTTTAGTATTTTACTAATGTTTCAAAAATTCAGATCTCTAAACTACCTTTGGCTTGTAGGGAGGGCTGGCAGGTATGGATCTAGATTTCCTAATGGTGAAGTCACATGCCTAAATAAGGAGGACCTCCCTTTAATTCATTCGGCATTGGAGTCCTCTTCTCCATTTCTAGAGGTGTGTCTTGAATCGTAGATGCTTTGAACCTGTGCTTTTACTCTGAAGCATGATAATATATATTGTCTCTGTGGCAACATAAGTATTTTTATTTTAAACATATGCAGCGTGCTGGATTATTTCCTGCTTTTGATCTCTTGTTATCATATTCACGTTTACATCCCACAAGAAGTTTTTATGCAATCCTGGTATGTTGTTCTCAACCCATTATCATTTCTATATAAAACATTTATTTCCTTGCCAATATCGCCCTTGTTCTGATCTTTATCTGTTGGGTTTAAGAACTCAATTGAAAATTTGCATTATTATCGAACAAGTAAAATGAAAATGGCGAAGGATGAGATCAATGTGGAAGCACCTTTGTTTTCTCCTGTAGTTTTAGGTGACAAAATTGTGGTGGTCTAATCTTGGGATTCTTTGATATATCTTTACTGTATTCTCCTAAAAAATCAATAATATTGAGTCGTTCTATAAATTTATGTGGTCATCAAAAACATTTTATGAAGATTAATCCTCTTGTATGATTCAACAATAGCATTTTGAATAATTATGTATCATCCATTGTAACTATCTTATTTTTGCAGTTGTCTAAGACTCAAAATATGGTTTTTGTGTCGGAATCTCTGGTGCCAACCTAAATGGACTACGGTCTTTCTGATTTCTTCCCTGGTGTAACGAGAGAGATTTCACTTTAATTTACTGAATTAGTAGTGGGTTACTTCATAAATGATCAAATTTGGTTTATTGGCCATTGCTTCCTATCTCAAGCTAGTAGTGTCTTCAGTTTTATAATGATTCTTTACTCGAGTGTTTTGAAAAGTAATCTCTTCCATGCCTTTGCATATTTTGGAATAGATGATTTTTTGTTTGTTTGTTTTTTTTTTTTTTTTTTTTTTTTTTTTTTTTGAAAAATGGAATAGGTGAATTGGGTTGAATAGTCGAGATGAAATTTGGTTGTTGGAACTTACCTCTGCCCTTGCCTTGTGCGTGAGCTTGCAGTCTTCCTGTGATCAATTGTGTTTGCCTTGATCATGAACTGTTCTCATTTGCCTCAAGTTCTCCAAATATGTTAAAATAATTTGAAGGCCCATTTATGGAATACTAAGAAAATTTAGTGGAAGTTGTTAAATTTCTCGCTCGCGGGGCACAACATTCGCAAGCAGTCTCTACCCGCAGCGCTACTTCGCGGGCATGTGAATCTCTGATGGTGCCGATATTGTTTCTAACTTAACCACCTTAACTCATTGGTGTGGCGTTTTATCTCAAAAAGCCTCTGTACTAGTTGAGAGAAGACAATCAATTATATACTTCTTTATGAAGTATTATTTAATAGCCCGCAAAGAAGTGTCGCAGGCGGGCCGCTTGCAGATGTTGTGCCCACGAGTGAGAAAATTTAACATGGTATCAGAGCCGATGGTTTAAGTGAGACCTGCCAAAAAAAAGTCCCTTAGATCATGTGAATTTTGGTCCAAGGTGGAGTGTTGAAGATGTGTGTGGACCAAAATTAGTCCCACGTTAATTAAGTGTAACTTCATAAAGAAGTACATAAGTGATTATCTCCCCTTCTAATAGAACCGAGGCCTTTTGTGATAAAACCTCACATCTAGAGTTGAAGGTGGTTAAATTGGGGACAGTATCAGTACTGGCGGAGATTCGCATGCCCGCAAAGAAGTGCCACGCCCGCGAGCGAGAAAATTAATAGAGGCCAAAAAAGCAGAAGTGTAAAACAGTGAATCATTTTGAAAAAACTGAGTAGTTTTCAATAGACTCGACACCTGCCAATGTGGGAACGAGGCCATACTAGTCATGCCCCGTGATATTGCTTCCTCTCATTTTCTTTTTAGTCTGGGACATATTGGACAAGTATCCAGATGCTAACAAAAGGCGGCTTGTGAAGATCTGCAATTGATGGGAATGTTTTTTTTTTTTTTTTTTTTTTTTTTTTTTTTTTTTTTTTTTAAAGGGAAAAGGAAACGGGGTGGAGGAGTTTGCAGTTGGCTTCAAGGGGTCGAGGTTCTTAACTCTCTGTTTTGTTAACTGCATAATCTAGAAGTAAGGAAGAGCATCTGTTAACTTCCGTTTCTGCATTAATAGTTGCTTTTTGTTTGACAAACTTTAAAGTTAGTCCTTCCTTCTCCCAATCACATTTTCTGGTGTTTACAATGGGAACAAGCCTAATGGCATCTTCCTTCTTTCCCCTGTTTGTTTTCATTTTTTTCTCTAGTCATTCAGATATAAAGTCATGATATTTTCAGATAACTTTTTCTCCCTCATGTGCTTACGCACTTGCATGCACACATACACACACATGGATGGACCCAAGTGTACTGTATCAATGTGTGGGCCACATGATTCACATCCTCCATTTCAGTCTCCCCTCTCATGTAAAATTATGTTTTTTCACAATTACTTTGACCATCATTTATAATCTATAACTATAATCTCTATTAATTTGAGTGTTTTAACTTTAAAGAGAACTTTGTAGTCATAACTTGTTCCAAATCTGCTTAAATTTAGGTGGCTAATAGTTGATGATGTCCTTTTTAGTGCTTAAGAGTTGTTTGGTAAAATGTCCACTAGAAGTAGCTACATCTAATTTGACAAACTCAAATGGGTAATAGATTGATGCACTTCAAAAGGTATACAGACAGAAATATTAATAGTAATGTTAGCTACTTTTAGAAAATCGAATTTGGTGGTTTTCTGTTATGGTGGTTTAAAAAATAAAAGTCTTCTTGATCAACATATCCTAGCCTACGAATGTGATAGATTTTTAATGTTTTGCATGCTATGAAAACATTTATTTCAAACCTTTGTACTTGTTTGACCTCCTATTAATAAACAAAGTACTGTTCTAAAAAAAAGTACTCATATAGAGACTAAAAATGAATAGGAACTTATTTAAAAAAAATGGGTAGGTACTAAAAAAAAATTACTGTGTATAATATTTTTTCTCATCAAGTTGGCCCCCATCTAGCTTGGGGATGGATCCACCACTGCACACACAGACACCAGATTCCATCCTTTATAAGTGGAGGGAACTATTTAAGTGCTCTTCCGTTGTTCCACATTTAAATACTATATTTGTATGCAGGAAGATTTTGTAGAAAATGCTAAATTGTCCCCAACCTATTTTATTACAGACTGTGAGGAGATGCTGGTATGTCTTCTTCTCTTCATTTTCTTGTTTCTCATTATTTATGCATTTATGGTTTTGCATCTTGTTGCAAATAACTCATTGTTTCTTTTTCTTTTTTTAAATTATGATTTTCATTTGCTGTTATAGAGAGTTGCTGCTGTGGTTGATGAATTGCCCCTTGGGTTGCAAGAGAAGTACCTTTTCTGCAATAGGTATAAATTCTCTTTCTTTAATTGCAAAATTTATGAAGCACATTTATTAGATTCTTTAACTTCATTGAAGAAGAAAGCAAGTGCATGGATTATTTTTGTTAAAGCTGCATAAATAATGGAAAATTTTGTTAAGATGAATTAGAAATCGCCGGTCAATTTTGGAAGAGTAGAAGCGGAGTGGTCTGTTTTTGCAGTATTGAATTTTCTGCTTATTGGTTTCTTACTTTCTTTATATGTTATGAGGTTCTAGGAGAAAAGGAGAATTGTTTTTTTAGTAAAATAAAAATTAGTCCCTGTGGTTTACCATAATATGCACTTCAGTCCTCAAGGTTTTAAAAATATGCACTTTGGTCCCTCCTACCAACTTTTTCTAAACCATAGTTGAGTTAGTGTGAAAATACTATTCTACCACTACAAAAGAGACAAAATGGAGACTCGATACTTTCAAATTATGACTTTTTTATAAATTTTTTTAAAACAACTTTTTGATAATATTTTTTGTAGAATTTATATATATTCTTATTAATTAGTATTTGATTTTAATATAATGTTGATTGACTATTTTTATAACCTTCAATAGTATTTTTTGTATTTATTTTTACAAATTATAGAAAGGTATAAATTGAAAAAACAAGGTGAGAATTTAATTAATAATTTTTATTTTTGGGTATACATAAATTTACACGCCTTTTTGCATATTTTTTACTTTATGTAGGAATAAACATGACTTTACTTTTTTAATTGTAAGCACACCTAATCCTATTTACAAAATATAGATTATTAATTTTTTTTATTATTAAATAATAAACATACTCACATTTTTATTATTATTTATTTATTGCAAAATATTATTTTTCTTAATTTAAAATATATGAATAATTCTTAAACACATAAATAAATATAGTTATGTTCATATAGTAGACTAAAGTTGATAATTTTTTGAAACTTAAAGGGTATTGTTGGTAAAATAAATATGTCACATCATCAAAAAGTAATATAATAATAATATGTTAATTTAACACTAACTCAAGAATGTTTTTGACTAACCAAAAGTAAACTACAGGGACTAAAGTGCATATTATAGTAAACCTTAGGGACCAATTTGCAATTTACCCTTGTTTTTTCAAATAATTAGTGTGGCAATTTCAAGCATTACAATATGTGGCTATTCTGCCAATTCAGGGTCTTTGAAGGGGGTCCATGTGATGTGTTTATGTCCCTACCCTTCAATACGAATAGTTAGAAATGTTGTTTGCAAGAATAAATCCCCATATTCATGTCCATAAGATAGGGGAGTTTTTTACGTTACCACAAGCAAGGAACTGTCTTATTATCTGTCAGTACGATGATGGAGTTCAGAATAAGTCTGGTTGACATCCTAATCTGGTTCTCACTAATCAATGCAGGATCGAAATTGCAAACGGACATGTAGATGGACAACACTAGAAGTCAATTTGGTCATGTGTGTGCTTTAAAGTGAATTTCGCCAATGCATCTCTAGTGAGATGGATGAGGCATTACTTCCCAAAGGCAAGGATCGGGGTTTGAGTCATTTGACTCATGTTGGAGTCAAGAGTGTTGTAGTTAACAACATTATTAGGTCAACGTGTGAAGTTAATGTGGCACATTATTAGGTCAACGTGTCCATTTTTCTGATTTTATTTACTTCTCCTAACTCGCAGTCCAGTGGACATGAACGATGAGATATCATCTCAGGGTCTAGCGCAGGTAAGATACATCCTTCTTGTTAAGTACTTCCTTAGTATTTTCTTCTGAGGTGGTAATTTTTTTGTAAATTTATGATTGTGAACCAGTTTGCAACAAACTATGCCAAAACGCGAATTGTTCGGCTTCGAGAAATTTTTACACCGGAGATGCTTCAAGTTCCTAAGACACAAACTGAACTCAAGGAGCTCGAATCCGTTCACAAGGTGAGACTCTTTAACCATTTGGCATTGCGGTACAACTAATTGGTGGCAATGATTGCAAATTGCAGGAAATTACAAATTTGATTACTGACTTCACAGAATTTAGTAATTGTGGAGCTCCTTTTATCCATTTGAGATGAATTTTCTGGCTTATTTTACAAAAGTCTAATCAATAAATTAATAAAAAAAACAACAACAACATTTGTATTTGACAGCTTACAGTTGCATTAGCATGACGGCAACTGAAAGTAAGAACCAAAAAGGAGGATGATTTTGGAACAATTTTAAACCTGTGTACTTAAATTTCCATTCATGCTGTAATTCCGTGATTGCAGAAGTCCTTGTGTCTTGTATCAATTTTTTTCCCCTTGGTTTGATTACTGCTACGTTTTGTTCGCAAAGTTCTCCACTTAAGTTATCGTTTTGTGTTAACAATAAGGTCTTGGAGCTCTATGTCTGGCTGAGTTTTCGTTTCGATGATTCATTCCCTGACCGTGAATTGGCATCTTCGCAGAAGGCAATTTGTAGCCTGTAAGTAACTTCAAAACCATCTGCACTTTGCATATTTCGTGTTGAAAATGTATGGTTTTCTAATTTCATATAACAGGTTGATTGAAGAGTTCTTGGAGAGAATTGGATGGCAGAGGCCAATGTTGAGGACTAGAATGTGGGCCGAGTCATTGCGCCCTGGCATGAGAAATTTACTGTCCCAAAAAGCAAGACAATATCTATGAGATCTGTCATTTCTACCGATCTTTGAAATAAAGATTTATATCATTTTTCATCTGTACATTCTTTTATGTTATCTATAGTGCATCTGTTGTATATTGGTTAACGACCATGAATGTTCAACAACAACAACAACATAGTCTCAATCCCAAATTATACCATGAATGTTCCTGAAAAGGAAAAATCAACCGTGAATGTTTACCATAATGAGCAATTCTTTGTAAGTGTAAATGAATTGTGTCAATTTAATTATAAATGAAAGGTTATTTAAATCGTGTAATGCTCTTTTGTGTCATTGAAGTAGTGGTTGTGTGGTTGTTGGTTGATTTAGTGGTTGCCTTGGCATAGTTCCTTCTTTTATCTCCTAGGTTATAGGGGTTGTTGGGCGCCTAACCGACCTAGTCCGATCAGCCGGGCTTGTTGAGTACTTGGGACCAAGAGAGTATAGTAGTTTGAGTCTGGTATCACTTGGGCGGGTGATGTCTTTCTAACTAATTATTATAAAACTGAATGAGCTTAATGATATGGATATTATCAATTTTACTATAAAATTTTAACATAATTAATGTTACATAAGACTTAAATAGCTTATTATTATATGTAGGTCACAGTGATTAATAAAAGGCTAGTGTTGATTTAAGAAAAATAGAGTTTCTCAAAAAAAGAAAATAGAGGATTAGTGTTAGTTTAGAACCTATGGGCAAATTCAAGGTTACATTTCACAATAATTTGGTACTTTTTTTTTTCAAGATTACATTTCACAATAGTTTGGTAGTTTTTTCTCATTAGCTAATAAAATAGTTTTTATTATGCGACTGGATTCCATTGAGCATCACTCTCGGAACTTCATACCTTACCAAAGTCCATGCTTGTGATCCACAACTCGCCCTCATTGAGGCTCAAACACCAACCTCTTCCACTCTTACAAAAGTGACTCATCCATACCTACCTTCCCCTATTCTTCTTTGTACTTTTTTTTAAAAGAAAAATTGAAGTTTCATTAATTTTTAATGGTTCGATACGTAACTATATATAGAATCAAAAAGTACATTTTTACCAAAAAAAAAGTACATTGATTCATTAATCCTATTTGTTCAAAAGAACTGTCCTTAATTTGATTATGAATATGATTGTGAAATTAAAACAGTTTGACAATTATGGACTGCTCTCTAGAACATTGAAACACATTACAATACACAATCACTACTAGAACCACATAACGAATAACAAAACTTATCAACAGGGAGAAAAAACCTAAAACTTCTCAACGGGAAGAAAACAAATCAAAAACTTTCAACTAGGGAATACAAATTAACTATAAAATGAAAAATTAAAGAAGAGACCAAATCAGTCGCCACACAAAAACTAAGCACAATCGTTGAGGAAGGTATACTGCAACAAGAATGGACTAATCTTCACAAATCTGCAGTTTATGAGATGAATAAAATGTAATCCGATGTGATTTGAACTGCCACCAATCGAAATGGAGGATTGGCGATGGCGGTGTTTCGAGATCAAAAATCACAAAAGATTATCTACACATCCAATTGATACATCATTGTAGATTCACATTAGAATTTACATTAATTTATTGTATTATAAAGTCTAAATTGTATGTTTACCATAAAAAAAGCAGTACCAGTCACCCAAAGAAACTGAAAAGTAAAGTCCCCCTATTTATTGGGGTAAGATCAAATAGCATCCCCTCATTAACATTAGATCAAATAATAATGTACATCAAAGTTCCTAAAAATAAAATGTACATTACGGACTTGCTTCCTTGCATAGTATTGGCACTCAAGCGACATATTTTGCGATATTGGTACCCCCGATAGCAGATAAATGTGGACTATGATGCACTCGCGGATGATGACTCATGTGAGATCTCAACTTCTCTTAATCCATTTGTTAATCAACAATCCCAACGGGGATTGTTGAATAGACATTGAACTTCAAAAGTGTTCGCTAATGATCAATGTGGATTGCACTCTCTATTTAAAATTTTATTATTATTTTTATATATTTTGGAAATAATTAATTGAAGTGGCTATAGATTGCACCGTTTAGAAGTACACATTCGAAATAGATAATGGTTATTGCTTACATGCCAATGCACATTCCCATATGAAGATATTTTTTTCACCCCAATGTTTATTTAGTATTTTTTTTTATGAAAAGATATTTCTATTCATATAAATTGTTATTAATTACATCAATAACAGTCTTTTCCTACTCATTAATGAGATCAAATCGACGTTGCGAAAGTTTGCAAACTTATGTGCAACCTATATATTTAGTCTTTTGTATCTACAACAATTGAACCATAACGAAAAATAAAACTTTCAACATTGATTGCATTCTCTATTTTAAAATTTTATTATTTTTCTATATATTTTGGAAAGAATTAGTTGAAGTGGCTATAGATTGCACCGTCTAGAAGTAGACATTCAAAATAGATAATCTATTTCTTACATGCTACGTCAGCTTGACATTCACAATGTGCATTCAAAGATTTTTTTCACCCCAATGTCTATGTAGTGTTTTTTTTTGACGAAAAAACATTTTAATTCATAGAAATTGCTATTACATTTGATTTAACAATAAATTACATTAATAGCAAACTTATGTGTAACTTATACACTTGTCTTTTGTATTTATAACAATTGAAATATAACAAAAAATTAAACATCCAATCGAACAAAAACTTCCACCGGAGTTTAACAATAAATCTACTTGGACTCATAAGTCCAGACTTATAGGGAGGTTTTTTAATTTTGTATACATATTTAAGGGGTATAATAAGAATTTTACAAGTGATTATGGTTGTTTCATTAATTACTCGATGGTGTATTTAAAATTAAAAAAAAATTTGAGTCTAAATTCACGAGTCCAAATAGCACTACCCGAAGTTTAATTTGATTTTTCCATGTTTGTACGCAAGTAGTATTTTTTCTTACCGAATTTTGACCAATAACGTTGTTTTAATTGCATCTGGTGATAATATTCCCTATGGGCTACAGTTGAACCTGGAATTTTTGACCTCCAAGAGGAGACTTATTGGGTTTGTGGTCCCAAAAAACCCGACTTTTTTTTATTTTTATTTATTTTTATTTATTGTGATCCATTTTGGACACCGACACTCACATTATTAGTTTCCATTGAATTGTGCGTCTATATTTGTGGATAAATAATTTGACATGCATTTAAAGGATACTAACAACTAGACGTCCATTTGAAATTAAAGACTCTTATATAAGATGGTAATGACATCACTTGCTACAAAGGTAATATTTTGAGAGATCGTAGTTCAATTCCAATTAAAGTCAAAAGAAGAACAACTAAATATTTAGACGCCCATTTGAAATGTCCAAATAAAAATGACGGTAACACTAACAGTAAGTTTAATTTTTTTATAAGAAAGTAATCAGAACTTGCCATATAGTTTACTAGGAAATGTATTTGTAAGTCGTACTCGTATGTGATGAGTCGGTGAGTAAAGTTATCTGACGGTTCATAGGCATTGTAACGAAGAGCTATGATATTGTGTACAACAATACACTTAATACTATATAAATGAGAAATAGATGGTTTGCAAGGAGTCTCACAGATGAGAGTTTGTTGTTGTCGTCTTCCCCATATATGTAGGGTTTGATGTGTTGTGCCATATCAGTTTCAATACTATTAATGGGTGGTAGTAATTTGATGATCAGTGGACGACATGTGCGTGCGTTGTTGCTTTTGGCCATGTTGTTGTTGTTGTTGTTGTTGACTTGGCCGGCACTGAGTACCTCTGCAAACGCTAGGCGTAGTAGTACCTTCAGCCAACGATTATTGAGCACGTCGGAATTGAGAACTCGGAGACGAATGGCACCGCCTCCTCCTCCCAAGGGAAATCCTTTGAGGAACTACCAAAGACCACCAGCGTACAAGTTCCGCCCCCGGCCCCCGCCCCCGCCCCCCCCCGCCCCGCCCCGCTATGGAATGAAGTATGAAAGGGTTCATCTAAGTATATGTTAGAAAATTACTCGAACATGTTGGCGAAGGCAAGACTGTGTGAGTTAGGTTCAAGGTAGCCCACGACAACCAGCCACTAATGTCATAGGAATTTTTTTTTCCGAGTTTCATAATTGTCTCTTCCTATATATATATATATATATATATATATATATATATATATATGCATACTAGTTAACCAGCGTGTGGTGCAAAAATAAAATGATTTACTATGTTTTTATTTAATTCTTTGTACTTAAGAATATTTGAGTGTATTGTTAAAAAATTTAGGCGCGGCTTCTCCCAAGTTGGAGCATCCTATTAACTCTGATGGTAAATAAGAAAATGATCATTGTTGACCCACTTTGGATACGATGCAGAGGCACCCCCACCTTTGGAGATACAACCACGACTCACATCTTAAGATATATCGTTCAACATATATAGCAACCTCTTGAAAAATATTAGATGACCCCTTTAAGACACATTTAACACTCACCTTCTCAGTGTCTCTTGATTTGTGTATCAATGTGTGTTGGCACAAAACGCGACGTGTATCTAAAGGACACCAATAAAATAAGTTGAAAGTGCATCGTCAATTCAAAGAATCGTTTCAAATCGTATTATCGAAGCATCACCTTTTCGTTCTCTAGGGTTTCATTGGCTTTTCTGAAACCCTAGGTGTACCAATTGCAAAATCCTAGAAACGATTTGTGGGAGTTGTTCAGCAGATTGTGAGGCGATCGATGAAGAGGGCAATGCCATGGAGCTCCAAAGCGGACGAATCTTCTTCGTCTTCTTCGTCGGATTCCGACTCAGACTCTGATTTGGAAGGTCAGACTTTTAACTTGTTTAAACTTGTTCTTGGTGTTGATTTGAACAAATTGTTTGATGTTATGGTGTTGCTAAAGAGGAAAAACAAAAAAAAACCCTAACTTGTGATATGGGTAGTTGAGGTATGATTGTTTTGATTGTCATGAATCTGTGTAGGCAACCTTTGAGAGGGTTTTTGGTTATATTGGGAACAAATTGTTTAATGTTATGAAGTGTGTGCATAACAAGACAACGACTGTCGTTCGCGTGGTTTAGGTTATTCCTGTGTCATCTGTGACTGTGGCAGAAGTCTTATTGTACTCGATAATGGGCATTTTAATTGATCCTACATTGAGTAGGTAGAACAATTACGATGTGTACACTGGAAGCTTTTGGGCTTCCTCGCCTTAGATAGTTGATTTTGTGAGGTTTTTGTAGCCCATGATGTTTGAGAAGAGAACATGCATGTTAGGGGCTGCATTGGCTATATTATCTCTAGTAAGTTGATGGATAACTAAAGAAAAATGAACGAGTGTTTGAGGCTTATCCTCTTGTGTATTTTGTTTTTTTTTTTTTTTTTTTTTTTGAGTTTTCTAGTGAAGGCATTTGTAGGCCGTCAATTGCACTAAATCAAGCGCAATGGAAAAGTTTGATCCATATAGCCAACCCAAACTAATTTGGATTTGAGGCTTTTTTGTTGTTGCATTCCTCTGCGACACTAACAACACCCTGTAGCATTCATGTAATTGGCAACAATCTCCTTACTAAGGAGAGATGGGACATGTAAATGTCGATCAACCATTGTGGGGTAGAAAAACTGCAAGAGCATTTGGCAGTTGTATTAGAAGAAATACAATACTTATTGGGGCCACACATGTATGATATAAAATATGTCGTGCCATTATTTGGTTAGCCTAAAATAGATTGACCTAATATGATGCAAAGTAAGTGGCCAAGGGGCATAATTCTCATGAAATCATGTTCGGTGGTTACCGGATTGATATGCCAACATTATCAGGGGCAAAGTTGGCATATTCAACTATAATTGTTGAGTTTTATAATTAAAACTGACTAAATTGTGAAGGAAGAGAAATCAATACCAAATGCACGAGTAGGTCCTCAAACAACTCAAACTTTAATTCTTTAAACTTAGATGTTGTATTAAGCATCTCCATGATATATTCACTTATTTTTCCTTTTCCTTTGTTTTTTTTTGGGAAATCAAGCGCTGAAGTAATGTGTGTTTTTTTTTGCCTTATTGTTTTTTTGAAAAACGTTTCTTAATTTTGGAAAGGAAATTTTGGCATAGGGTATCCCATCAATACTGCACCGTTGATTAGAAACTGCTCATGGTCTGTTTGTAAGATTATCGCGTCAATCAAATCTTGGGTATGAAGTGTTCTGCCAGTAACCTGGTTAGCTTCACAATGTTTCCTGTCGCATTTTGTTTTTGAAAATATTAATGATTTTTGTCGTTCCACCAGTAAACTGACTACATTAGAGTTTATGACCAGTTCCTTGGCATGGTATCTTTTTAAGTATGTATTCTTGAGACACATTCAACGAGGTAGGGTAGAGCGAAGTTAACTTGGGATGCATTGATTAGGAGGGATTTAAATGAGTTGGAAAGCACACCATCAATTGCACTAAATCGAGCGCAATGGAAGAGTTTGATCCATGTAGCCAAACCCCAACTAACTTGGCTTTGTGCTATGTTTTTGTTGTTGTATTCTTGAATTATTGCTGAACCTTGATAAATTAGCTGCGCAGATACTGTCAAGCATGCAAAGGGAAAGGCAGGTGCTGCCATAGACTTCAAAACCTTAAGTCGCCACGGATACAAGGGTGGACTCTCAGTTCTGAGCATGCCCCCACCAAAGGAAGAGGATAAAGAGCCAGACTGGTCTTGGTCCAACGGCAAGGAAAATGCTTCAAAGAGGGAGGGTGAGGAGTCTTACAAAGATCGTCAAAAAACCAGAGATGCGATAGCTGAGGGAGAGAAGCTAGTGCATGCACAGACGAGGAGCGAGAAGGAGAAGGCGAAAGAAAAGAACCTCTCTTTCTCACAGAAAGAGAAGAGAAAGAGAGACCTTGGGCAGGCCAGTAGGGGCAAGAGCTATGTTGAAGAAGAGAAAAGGCTTTTGAGGGAGAGTGGCATCTACTCTGGCTTTGATTCCTGATCAATGCACACTCTCAATTAAGGCAATGAAAGGGCGACCCGTTTTGGACACCCGGTTGTTGACGTCCCTACAATACACATCAATTTGTGTGCGCACAAACATCGATGTATAAATCAATGGCGTCAACAACCAGGTGTTCATTTTGGATGTCACAAAACGGTTCACCAAATCATTTTCCTTATTGGACAATGCTAGACTTCAAAATGTAACTCATCATGGATGGATTGTACACTACCTACTGTTACTTTTTCTGGGAATGTTATCTCTTGTACAAAACTAGGATATGTAGTTTCTGATGGTGAAGTTGAAATGAAATCATGAAAATTATGGTTGGACCAAACAGTAGATGAGCACCATTTGATATCATACTTTTTGTTACCAATATGAACTTCCATTTATTGTTAAGAGACTTACTGCAACATTTATTTACATAAACCTACAATACAAGCTTTATATTCCTCTCATGGAATTATAGGAAGTTGATGGAGAAACAGCTTAGTTGGGAGTCAGAGAAACCGACTCCTCGGCGAGGATGTTGGATATGGCTCTTATAGTATTAGGAGTTGTCCTGCAGCACCCACCGAAAAGAGAAGCTCCAGCCTCACGCCATTTGCTCACATACGACACGAAATCTTCATCGATAACCCCTTCAGACTTCTGCATGATAAATTCATGCAAGGACAATGCTTGTGTCAATGGATAGAGTCAACTATTTTCATGGGTTTTTAAAGCATGAATCAAAGACAGATTATGTATTGTCGTCACAAAAAGAAAAAACATGAATCAGTGAAGACAGATTATATCAGTGCTAAGAAGATGTAGATTGGAACTATATAATGCAAGCAACAATTCAAAAAATGTAATAGAGAAAAAGTCAGCATGAACTTACAATCCATTTCTTCTGAGTGGCGTCGTAAGTCTCCCCGCTGTTCGGATAAACAACTATTGGTTTATCTGTCACCTGCATAGCGACATAGATTATTAAAAAAAAAAAAAAAAAAAAAAAATGAGGGGTTGAATACCATGAACATATTTGAGCAATTCACCTAATATACAGCAATAGAGCATCTAGCATATCAGCATTTTTTTCTTCCAACCAAAGTTTGACATAAATTGGAGCTTTCATGAGACATGATTCTGAAATAATCTCTTTCTCATCACTCTAAACACCTAAAACTTCCCCCTTCTTTCACTTCAAATAACTCTAATAATTATTGAGATATCATCCCCAAACTCATAACCAAACGCAACTTTGTTTTGCTTAAAACGCTTCTAATTTAGGCACTTGACGAGTATGCATTTTGAGAAATTCACACAAACACATACAATTTGTGAAAGCAAGTCTGCCAATGGACATATGTGGATTTTCGGTACCCAGTTGAGGGCGATGTTATGAGTGTAGCTTTTAGGCAACCATAAATGTCGCAGTTCATCTCTTGTACACCCAAAAAAAAAAAAGGTTAGATTCTCGATGCCAAAATAACTTCATTATACCGACAATTCTCTTTGACCGTTCACTAATTCATTTAGTACATCTTGACATTTTATAAGATATGCATTGAAAATATATATTCCTGTATCCTTGGAAGTTATCAGCTTATTGCAGTCAAATTAAGTAACAGAATGATGCTAATTTCAACTACCATGCAGTAGGCACTGATGAGGCATGCAGATTAAATGGATCGCGAGATAATTTGCTTTACATTGGGAGAATAAGATTCATGCAACACTGAAACAGGACCATCACAAAATTGTACGTCATTCTCCATAGTTCAAAAGAAAGAAATGCGCACTTAAAACCTAGAATAGGTTCAGGAATCATACCTTCTTGATGGATTGAATTAGTCCATGGATAAAATGCGGAGCAGTACAGTTAATTCCCATGGCAACAACATTTTTACTTGAATCGGCGATTTCAGCACAATCGAAAATAGAATCTCCATTAGCCACATTGACGCCATCCTTGGAACTAAAAGAAAACCATGCCGGAATCTTTATGTCCTCTTCCTTCATAATCTCTGCATAAGCCTTTTATGAAAAAGAAAAACATTAAGAAAACTGAACTTGTAACTCATGCAATGGACTAGTATCATCACACAACATGATCTGATCCATAGATTGTCAATATGCATCAATGATCTGCATTGGAATAAGCCCAATATGCATCGGCCATTCTCATTTTTAAGAATAATTATAATTGTCGACTAGTTATGTCTCCATTACCTGAGCTTCTATTTTATTTGGAATAGTTTCGAAGGCTATAAGGTCAGCTCCCGATTGCGCTAGAACCTGAACTCTTCTCCTGTGGAATTCTTTCAACACCGAAAGCGTAACTGCCTCGCCGTAGTTCCCACTGCAATGCAAGTTGTAAAGTTAGCAAATAAAAAGCACAATGTGATTTATATTGAATTGAATTTTGAGTGGCATCAACAAGAATTCAAGCTTAACATGGAGAAATGTCTTAGCAGACCTGTACTCAGATCCATCAGCTAAATAAGCTCCATAGCTGCCTATCGACGCAGCAACTAAGACCGGTCGATTTCTCATATTTCTTTCATATCCAATATCAGTGCCATCACAAGAAATATCCGAACAACTTTCATAATAAATGTTGCGTGCTTCGATTGCAATTTGAACACTCTTGAGCAACAATGCTTCTGCCTCTTCTCTAGAAAAGCCTTTAGCCTCAAAGCCCTGAATGGTGGCCTGCCTTGCATATTGAATGTATGAGCACTACTCATTAAGATTTTTAAGAAAAAATACAAATATATATTTGGACACATGAATGAGACTCATTGTGTGTGTTGAACATTCTTTTTTTCTTTGGTTTGAAAGAAGTCCCAACTTACCCGCACTGAGGCTTGAAGCTCCAGTCTCTTTCACACGTAATCAATATCAAATTAGTGAGCACCCAGTTGTTAGGTTGTTTTAAACATTATTTTTGTACCTGATAAGATGCTGTGATGATGATGTCTGCACCGGCTTTGAGATAGTCCAAGTGAACCTGTTAATAATTCATCAAAAGTAGAGCTAAGTACATTAGAAATTAAAAGCAGGACCACAACTCCACACGCGCGCGCACGTACAATAATTTTGAGCACCGCTTGGTGCCTCGCGTAAAATACATATAATATTGGCTCACCCTTACAAAAAAAAGTGGAGTGTCTAAAGGCACCTCAAAAATTTTATTTTTAATGAAAATAATCCTTGTGCCCCTCACTGCATTAATGCACCCAGCCCGGCCCCTTTTCCTTTCATTTTATGCGCCCCACTTTCATCCCGCTACACACACTCCTTGTGATTTGTAGAGCATTATTAACGACGAAATTTTATCAAAGAGATTCAGTTGGACAAAACCGCATTTAGAAGATAAGTGTTGTTCAAAGTTTTAGAGTGATATTTTGAAGATTTTAGTAAGAAAAAGTCAAGGTGCCCTCATAAATCGAAATTTGGAATTTGCATCCTACTGAAAATTGCACTGCCTTTATAAAAGGTAAGGTCGGAGTGCCTTTAGCTTGACTCTTTTTATTTGGTAAGAGTAGTGCTACTTGGACTCATGAGTCCGGACCCTTAGGGAGTTTTTTGAAAATTTTTTATTTCAAAGTCATCCTTAAGCAATCAATGACTTCAAAATTATAACTTGTAACACTCCTTTAATATTTACAAAAATCTCAAAAACCCCCTTTGAGTCCGGACCCTTAGTGTCCAAATAGATTTTTTGATTTGGTAAATAGAGCCAATATGGCCCTATCTAGTTTTTGTTGCAATTTAAAAAAATCGTTTGAAGTAGTGTTGCGGAGCTGAAATTAAGTCCTGAAACTTATATATACTTGGATGAATCGTCTACAGATCAGCCTGTGTTGTTGTCGCGATTAATTAGTTTTTTATTTACTAAAAATTATTCAAAAATAATAATAATAATAATAATAATAATAATAATAATAATAATAATAGAAGTAGAGAGTAGAGAGTAGAGAGGAGTGAACCTTTGTAATGAGGTGAGGCGTAGTGAGGAGACATTTGGCGCTCCAGAGTGGATCATTGAGGTCCGCCCCGTGCCGCTCCAGCTCCGTCGCCAGTCCGCCGTCCACCACCGCCCATAATCCTCTCCTTACATACTCCCACATCTCCCCCATTAATTATCTGATCGATGATCCTGTGATCCCGCCGCACTGATCTCCAATCCTACGTACCAGTTACCACACCACTACTTAATTAATCGCCAACTTGCCACCTCGCGCTCTCCTTCATGACCTCTGGAATTTATGCAACGTTGCGTCGTGGTGGGCCCCACGTGCCCATGTCGTGTCTTACAACTTACAATATAGCTAGTCAGCGTCACACGCACCATATATGTTGTGTGAATATGTGACGTGGGTGGAGTACTATTATTCAAGAAAGGATTTTTTTCATAAAAATTGAAATTATTCATGATAAAGGATTAGGAAGGATTAACATATAGTATATGCCTTCTTAACTCACCAACAA
Organism: Stephania japonica; assembly: GCA_039657345.1. Lineage (NCBI taxonomy): Eukaryota > Viridiplantae > Streptophyta > Magnoliopsida > Ranunculales > Menispermaceae > Stephania > Stephania japonica. The sequence goes on along the minus strand of CM077557.1, from coordinate 66,803,711 downwards.
CATGTACGGACTATTTCTACCACATGTAGTACTTATTACTGTTCCGTGATTTTTATATTATCATGTGCGTGTTGTTACGTTGTAGGGTATAATAATAATAACATACTAATAAGGAGATTCATGTACCCAAATATTAAAAAAAGAAAAAATGAAACACATGTATACGCATTTACTATTTACTATTTATGTACCTAGACCCTAAAGATTTTACACGAGGAATAAATGAATCTAGCCGCAATAAGGGATTTATTCGCTCACCGGGACTGAAGCTCAAGTGAATGGAGACGTGATTAGGAAGAGATTCAATGAGGATAAAGACCTGCATGAGTAGTATATAGGATAAATATATGGCGCATGAATATATAAATATATATACATGCACACACTTATGCATTAAATATATATATATATTTTTTGGTAGGATTTTAAATATATTTTCAAAGATGGACACATGCATAAGTAATCTTAAGCCCCAATATATGAATGTGGCAGACACACACACCTGTAGCCAAACAAAATAAAGTAACATCTAAAGAGATAAGTGACTCATAAGTCTATGATTTTAAATATATTTCGACAAATTAACACCATTAACTTGCGTTTGGAAGTGAATTAAGTTAATGACTGTTTAATTTAGGTGTTAATCATGATATCTATCTAAACTACAAAAATAACAAATGAATCGAACCCTTGTCAGAAAAAAGACTAGATCGATGACACAAAAGTCTTGTGCAAATCAATTCAAGCGATAAGCAATATTGCAATATTGGTGTCATTTCAATAGACTATTCTCTATGTATGCCTAGAATATTTTGGGATTCCTATTAGATCACCATATATATCTTTGACATGGATGTCACTACGAGCTTTCGTGCTCAACACACAGATTGTAGATAAGATCAATTGGTGACTCAACACCATCAACAGTGTGAGTTACTCAATGGTTAGGTTTGTTGGTTATTTGTATAAGAGATTGGAAGTTCTAAATCTTAATTGTTGCCTTACGTGTGGGATAACTTTGATGGAGATGTAAATATTAGAATCAATTAATTACGTGAATCCTCGTTTATTAATTTGAAGGTGACAAATGGGTAAACAACATTTTTTTTCCTTACACAAATTGTAATGTAGCACTTCATTGTAATCTTTCAAAGTACCAGTATGTACTGTGAGGAACTACTAGGAATATATTGATCATAGAATTGAAGTGTGCAAGTATGCTTGTAAATAGGCCTATTCATTTACTGGGTCAGGCTTGAGTTTTAAAATTATTATAGAGGCTTGGCCAGCGAGAGTCCAACTATTTAGTGGGCGGGCAGGGTTTGATAGTCCAACTATTTAGTGGTTTTTATACTCATAAAAAAAATATAGTTATCAACAAACGGTTTGACCAAGTAAGAGAATTTGTCCTCATAAGTAAGATACGAGTTCGAGTCTTACGAATGGAAAAAATTGAGTTGGGAGGGACACCCCCCATATGAGGCTCAACAGTGCCTAAGCATGAATTAGTCGGTGCGGTTGGTGCCTGACACTACTGAGTAGTGACTCTTACCAATAGATCAACTTTTCTTTGTGTTTTCATGCTCAATATATATTTATTTAATATGTCTAGTTTCAACAAAATATTGACAGATCTCTAGGGCCGCCCAAACCCAACTCATATATATAGGACTTAGGCGGACTTGAGCTCCCCGCATTTAAATTTGGGCCTAGACAGAGCCTTAAAATAAAATTAGGTTTGCTTAGTAAACATGCCTAATTTTAAATAGCAGACACACTTACACCAATTTTTATTTTTATTTTTTTTTTGAGGTTAAAAAACTTTCATATAACATTTAAGAACTGATTACAGATAACAAGCACTAAGGAATAATGGAACCCCAGTCATAAACACTTGACTTAGAGGAATAATGAAACTCCAATCATAAGCGCCTGACTTAGAAATAGAACCCTAGCCAGGTTATGAGCTAACTGATTCGCAGACCTAATTAAGTGGTTGCTTTAATATAATTAATCGGTATCGGATCATCTATACATATAAGGCTGTTAAGGTCTCAATTTTTATTTTATTTTTTTGTCAAAATTAAGGGCTCAAATTTCCCTCTATGAATATAACGGGTATAAATTGATTTCTCATCAACAGGGAAAAAATGCAAGTAAAACTACTTTCCGCACAAACGTGCTTTTTTTTTTTTCCCTTTTTTTCCTCAACTGCAACATCTTTATTTTTTGACAAGTGATCTACCTCATCCTCATCCATCCCATCATATATGCTTTTGGCCTTCTTTTTTATTATTTTTTTATTTCACCCGGAGTTGAACTCATGCCTCACCCATCTCACTCATGTTTTGAACAATTCTTTTAAGTGTTGATTTGGTCTTTTAGTGGCACAAAGTCAGTTCAACATATATATATATATATACATATATGAGTGGTCATTTAGTGGTAAATAGTAAATACCTGTCACGGCCCGAATTTCTAACCTTGATTAATTCTTTAATCAAGATCACCGACCCATGAAGTGGGACCCGCGTGAGATGCGCACATTGACCGAGGCACGTGGCCGATGTATATTTTATATTTGTTGCAGTGAACGCCTAGTGTTATGTAAATGTGTAGACTAATTAAGTCGATTCATGTAGTTATAGGCGTCAAGACGCGAACCGTGATGCCCCTCAAGTTGCGTGCGAGCCGGGGGACCGGGTAGTGAAACTTGTGGTAAGTCTAAACTTAGTTAAATGTGATGCAATTAAATTATTGCATAGCCTATGATTTTAATTAAATGGAATCAAATTTTAAAGTCCTCTAGTCCAATTACATTACAACAACTATAGGATTTGCCTCGTGATATGAGCTAGCACACACTTCCACATTGGTGTGTCAATAAAGTGTCACTGGAAACTTGGAAAACCCAATTGGAGTCTTAAGATTTTCCTTGAGATAGGGTAAGCACGTTAGATCAAAACATAAGTATATATAAGATAGGTGAGTGGGAAAAATGAACATGCAACATTTTTTCCAAAACATAGAGAGAAAAAAAATCAGAGTTTTGTTGTACCTCTTGTGCTGGAAAATTGGGAGATCTAGAGTCCAAATTCATCACCTAGGAGAAGAAATAAGAGTTGGAAAATTCACAACAACCCTAGGTAAGCCTCTAACTTCCATGTGTTAAATTCAAGAGTTGTGGCTAGAGAGATTCATGGTAGTTTTGTGTAAATCAGTTTCAAATGAGTTTTAATGTGGTTTTGAATAAAAAACAAAGCATTGAATTGAGTTTTAAAGTCTAATTTTCGGATTTCACAAGTTTGCTCAAATTTGGGGTTTTTGCATGGTTTTGGAAATCGGATTTGTGGGTGTTTTAAATGAGTTTGTTTTTTAAAACAAGAAGTGGATTTGATTTTCTAATGAATTGTTGATAGTCCAGCTACCAAAGATTTCGAAAAATAGTTGGGTTTTGACATATTTTCAAGTTTGAGTGTCCTTCCTTGTTCTTGATCAAAATGCATGTTTTTGATTCATGAATGAATAATTATAATCGAAGTGTTTGCCTTGTTGTGGAGGTTGAGAGGTTGTGTTGAACCTTGGTGGAGGAGATTAGTGGTTAATTATGGGATTAAGCCGGGCGGTACCCTAGATTACGAGAGGGGCCGTCACAGTAACCTATAAACGAAACTTTCAATTATTTTTTGTTATGGTTTGAGCAATGTACCTGTATACTATCATGTTTCATAGGTTTATTACTATCATGTTCCATACGTTTATCAAGATAATAGTCACTGATTGTCAAACTATTCATAGTTACAGTCGCAGTTCTTGAAAGTCATCCTTATGGTGGTTGAATATTCTTTTAAATAATTAGTATTAGCAAATCAATTTGTTACGGTGATTGATTCTATGTCTCGTCCTATTTCATTTAATGTATTGAGAGTCATCAATGATTAATGAAATTTTTATTTCTTTAAAAAAAAATTTATAATTTGAAACAATAAAAAGTGAGGTTTTGGAGCTTTTTAAACTTTATCTTTACAAAGACATTTCGTAATTAAATATAAATTGTATCATCATCAATTCAGTGTGTATTTTTTTAAGCTATTAAGTGTTTGTTTGGCTATAACTTTCTAACCACAACTTGAAATTGAGTTTCATTTTTTTTTTAGTAAAATTAGACGTCAACATCTTTACAAGTGCTTATCTATATGACTCATTTTATACTTAGTGAAAAAAATGTGATTTTTACAAGTTTTAACTAGGGGTGCCACGGATTGCACTAATCCGCGGATCCGGTTCAATCCAGACCAATTATCACTAATTAGATCAATATTTTGATCCCTTGGACTGGACTGGACTAGATCGGATTACGGATCCAACATTAAAAAACCGCAGATCCAATCTGTAACGACCCTAAAATCTTAACTCGTGCCACGTGACATTTCAGGGTCGTATTGTGGGCCCAGCTAGCCGTGGTGTACTTGTTTCGGTCCTGGGAGTCAACACCGAGATATTTTATGTTTGTTTGGTGATTTGTATTATTTATTTATTATCAAACATTAAATTCAATATCTCAAATGTGTGAGAACGTGGTGAATGTGCGGTAGTACAGTTGAACGAGTTTGGTGCGAAAGAACGCGCTAAATTTGAGAGTCCGGGGGACGAAAAGGAATAAAAACACTGACAAATACAAATAAAAATAATTAATGGGATTAAATAATAAATTATGGGCGCCGAGGGATACGCGGGGTCGTGGGCGACACATGTGAGTCGAATGGTAGTGTGCACGCTCGAATGAACTCGTTGGCGCGCACAACGAAATTTTAGGCGCGAAAATACAATTATATATATATATTTATACATAGAATATATATAAATGTATATATAAGTAAAAAGAAAAATGTGAAATGACCAAGAGGGGCATTTGGTTGTGAAGGAAAAGTGGATAAGGATAAGGGTATTTTGGTCATTTAACCCAAAATATCACAAAAGCACCTCGCTGACACCAACGTTCACCATTCTCACTGTTTAAAAAAAATTGAAAATCGAAGGAGAGAGAGAGAAATTCGAGAGAGATTGAAAGGTAAAGAGAGATTGGATCGAACTCGGAGGAGAGGCGGCGAATGTGAGGTGAGTTGTTGGTGTTTTGTTAATTGTTGATTTATGGTTGTGGTGACTATTGGGATTGTTAATTTTGGGAGAAATTAGATTTTAATGGTGGTGTGGGTATTGATGTTGTTGTTGTTGTGGTCTGTTGAAGAAGGAAAAAAAAATGGAACGATTGGTGGGCCGGGTCAGGGTGGACCCGACCTGACCCGAAAACCCACCACCATTAAATAATAATATATATATTTATTTATTTATAATAAATAAATTAAATATGATTTATAAATGAAATAAATTTAAGAAAAATCAGGAAAAATTCTAGAAAAATAGGAAAAAATCCTGAAAAAATATATTTCGACCAAATGAATAGAATTTTGGAATTTTTATGAAAAATGAAGAATTTGAGATTCGTGGCGAAACTTTTGTCGGGATTTTTGCCTCGTAAAGCGAAAAATTAGCAAAAATAGCCAGAAAAGTATTAAACAATATTTTTTTAAATTGCATGAAAATTTTGGAGTTTCGCTTGGGTATCCTAATGGGTCTGAATGCAACCTAATACCCGGGTAAGCTACTCAATTGCGCAAAGGAACAATAATTTAGAAAATTGTAGAAAATGGGTCAAACTTGAGAAAATTGAGGAATACCTGGGATAATTAGGGAAAATTAACATGAATTGGTTGGAATAATTGTCAGGTAACGAACGGAGTGTTAGCAACTAATTGGGGAACGGGTGGAGCTACGCGATGATGTTCGGGATTCGAGGTGAGTAAAGGCAACAATAGAATCAACATGATTACTTTTCTATTTCTAGATTTATTATTTTTGAAATGCGAGCCCTTTGAATTCCATTCTAGTTTAGGTGACCTAGGGTTTAGGGGTTTGAGAAGGTAGTGACATAGATTGTGGCTTCTGATGAGAAGATTTCTCAATGTGACTAGTTTAGTGTGTTGAACATAGATTGTGGCTTTCTCAGTGTGCTTTTGGAGCGACTTATATCGAATAATTTAACATCGGCTATGTGAGGTTATATGGCTTTCTTTCGCGGAAGTTAGGAACGGTCAAAGCGAGAAGTGGTGTTAGGAATTGGGAAGTAATGGGTAGTCGAATTATTTTAATACATATTATGATTATTTGTATTATTATAATATACGGTAGCTATAGGCGTGGTTTTTCCAAACGAGTGTGCTTTCAGGGTGACGATGGAGGCGATATTGCGGACGATGCTTGACTCGAGAGAGTTGCGTCCGACTACACCATTGCCACATACTACTACCCGAGGCGAGACCCCGATTCTTTGCGGCATCCACGCTCCGATTCCGTTAGAGCGTACGAGGAGCTGTTGTTGCACCGACACGCAGGCGAGGCGGAGACACATCCTTCTGCGACGAGAGATAGCTCGGCGACGAGAGACACCAGCTACGCCGGCGCCTATTGCGAGAGGTTACTCCGATTACGACTCCATCGAAGAGTCGGGAGCCACTCGCCGAGCGAAGCGATGGAGGGAATTTAAGAGACATGATCCTACGAAATTCTATGGCGGCACGAGATGTTAGAGCGACGAGTTGTTTCGAAGAATCATGAGAAGATTCATTCGATCATCGCCACGGAGGACCACATGCGGCGACTATCTCTTCGTCGATGTTACATGGAGAGAGCGAGATGATTGGTGGACGACGATCATTACTACTAGAGGTGTTAGAGAGGCGGATCGACTTCAAGACCCGGTTTAATCGAAATACTTTCCACCGACGGTGCTTCGAGCAAAGAGGAATGAGTTCATGGCGTTGAGACGGGCGCCAATGAGTCGTGATGGAGTACATGGGTAGGTTCTCATCGTTGTTACCTTATCTTTGGAGGATCGGCGACACCGAGACCGATCGAGTGTATTATTTCACGAGGGTTTGTTACTGCGATCGGTGGTTTACGTAGTCACTACACGGCGGAGACTTTACAGATTGCATACGAGCGGAGTTTGGCTCGAGAGGGTTACCTACTTACTCATCCCGAGGAGACCGGATCGGTCGGACCGAGTCCCGATTGGAGGAGCACCATCGGGTCAAGAAGAGGAAGAAGAATAGGTGGAATTTCCGGGACCGTAGGACTCAGAGTGTAGGGTTCGTTGCACGATCGACTACTCGTCCGATACATATTGCTCCGCCGATACCCATTTTGCCGATCATCCACCACGGCCTAGTCGACCGGGACGGCGATCGCGAGAGACAGACTATTGAGTAGAGGTATCGGCCAGGAGACAGGCGAGAGGAGGACACGGGGTGCAGTCGGACTCGGACACGAGAGTTCGCACGGGGACGAGGCCGAGCGGACTCGGGGATCGCGGGATACCCGCACTTGTTTCGGGTGCGGAAAGGTCGATCGTCACATACGAGAGGAGTGCCCTCAACCACCAAAGTACCGCCGGCATCATCGCATCGAGAGAACGTGTTCGAGCGGCCGTTGAACGACCCGGGGGCATCCGAAACCTTGTCGAGGGTATGATTTCTATTTGCGGTACTTTCATGCATACCATGTTCGATTCCGGTTCCATTGTTTCATTCATTCTTTGGTCGAATGGTAGATAAGCTAGGTTTGAAACTGTTAGGCTTAGTAAACCCCTAAATCTTCCTTAGACCGCATTCTTTGGAGATAAGATTTACCCGAATTTGTTGTGCCTCGATATTCGGTAGAGTTAGGGGGTTATGAGTTACCGGTAGATATGAGAGTACTCGAGTTTTGGAGTTTGATGCTTTGTTGGGCATGGATTGGGTGGGATCGTTTCATGCTCACATTAGTTGTTATGAGAAGAGAATCACGATTCCGTTAATAGATGGTTCGGAGCTCGGCATTCGGGTACGGCATCGCTACTTCCTATCACCGAGAGCGGGGAAGCCATGAGTGGCGAGATTGAGATTGTTGCGAGTGTCATGAGCACTGGGGGCGAAGCGGGAGATTTGCTTTTCGAGAGGTACCGGTTGTGTGCGACTTCCCGGATGTGTTTCCGGAGGATTTGCGGGATTACCACCACCGAGGGAGATAGACTTTATCATTGACCTTGTACTGGGGACTAAGCCGATCTCGATACCACCAAATGCCACCGTATGGCACCTCGAGAGCTTGAGGAGTTGAGGAGTCGGCTAGATGAATTGTTAGAGCTTGGTTTCATCGATCCAGAGTATGTCGCCATGGGGAGCACCGATCTTGTTTGTAAAGAAAAAGGATGGTAGTTTGAGGCTATGCATAGATTATCGCCAATGAGCGAGTTACTGATGAAGAACAAATATCCGTTGCCGCGCATTGATGATTTGTTTGATCAGTTGACGAGGAGACGCGATGGTTCTCGAAAATAGATCGAGGTCGGGCTATCACCATTTCGGGATTAGGGTGAAGATCGAGAAAAGACGGCGTTCGGTACAAGATACGGTCACTTTCAATTTGATCATGCCATTCGGCTTAACTAATGCGCCAGCAATGTTTATGGATCTCATGCATCGCGTGATGAGGGAATACCTTGATCGGTTCGTGATTGTGTTCATAGACGATATCCTCATCTATTCTAGGACTCGTGAGGAGCATGAAGGACATCTACGAGCAGTATTGCAGACTTTGAGAGATCATCGACTGTTTGCCAAGTTCAGCAAGTGTGAGTTTTGGTTGCGGAAGTCCGATTCCTTGGGCATGTTGTTGGAGCTACCGGTGTTCTTGTTGATCCGAGAGAAGGTTAGAGCGGTGATTGAGTGGCCTACGCGACTACCGTTACGCAAATTCGCAGTTTTACGGGATTGGCGGGATACTATCGCCGATTTGTGCAAGACTTCTCCAAGATTGCCGCTCAGATGACGAAATTGACTAAGAAGAATGCGAAGTTTGATTGGGATGAGGAGTGCGAACATGCATTCAACACTTTGAAGAAGAAATTGACTACGCGCTTTGTGTTAGCGTTGCAGAGGCCCGGGAAAGACTTAGTCGTGTACACCGACGCATCGAAGGTTGGCTTGGGTTGTGTATTGATGCGGGAGGCGAGTTATCGCTTATGCATCTCGACGGTGAAGGTTCACGAGAGGAACTACCGACACACGACTTAGAGTTGGCGCGATAGTGTTTGCATTGAAGATATGGAGGCACCACTTGTATGGCGTACGTTTCGAGTTGTTCACGGACCACAAGAGCTTGAAGTACTTATTCACTCAGAGAGAACTAAACTGAGACAGAGACGTTGGCTAGAGTTCTTGAAGGACTATGATTTCTCGTTAGAGTATCATCCGGGGAAAGCTAACGTGGTTTGATGCTTTGAGCCGTAGAGGATCGATGCGAGAGGTGGTCGTATGTCGGATGACCCACGAGTATGGTCTTCTTGAGGCGGCCGAGTTGATGAGTTCGGCGGACGTGCGTGTGACTACCGGGACACGGATTTGTGGTCGGATGAGGTTACTGAGACCGTTTCCTTCGCAGATCGTTCTCGAGGACGACGGGCGATGAGTCGTACAAACAATTCGGTGAGATGGCTAACAGTTCGAACATCCAGTTGGAGTCGGTCGACGGACTCTTGCTTGAGGTATCGTGGGCGGCGTGGATTCCATTGGCGGGCGACTTACGCACCGAGATACTTCGGGAGGCTCACCGTTCTCGATTTTTCGTGCATCGGGTCGAACCAAGATGTATCTTGACATGCGACGTCTCTTTTGGTGGCGGGGATGAAATCCGATGTGTCGAATTCATTAGAGCGTGTGAGATATGCCGGCGTGTGAAGGCCGAGCATCGACGGCTGGAGGATTGCTGCGGCCCCTACCTATTCCTCGATGGAAGTGGGAGCACATTGCTATGGATTTCGTCGGTGGCTTGCCCCGATCTCTCGTGGTCATGATAGCATACGGGTAATTGTGGATCGATTGACGAAATCGCTCATTTCATACCAAGTATCCACTACACATCGAGTTGACATGATGAGCATTCTTTACGAGCGTGAGATTGTCGGACTACACGGAGTTCGTTGTCGATCGTGTCGATCGAGGGCGCGATTTACTTCGTTATTGTGGCGAGCATGCGAGCTCGATTCGGCACGACTAGAGTTGAGTACGGCGTTTCATCCACGAGACGGACGGACGGATCAGAGAGGTTGATACTGGTGTTGGAAGACATGCTCAGGATGTGTGTTTTGGAATACGGCAGGCCTTGTAGATCACCTTCTTGCTGGGCTGAGCCAGAGGATATTGTGACAGTTGGTCCCGAGATTGTTGTTGATCACACGAGAAGGTACGACAGATTCGTCGAGAGGCTTAAGAGTGCTCAAGAGCGACAAAAGAAATACTATGATCGTATCACGATGAGCTTCAGTACGACGTGGGAGACTATGTATACCTAAAAGTCTCGCCTCTGAAGGGTCACAAACGATTCGGAATCAAAGGGAAGCTTGCTCCTAGATTTATCGGTCCCTTCAAAGTTGTGAAGAGGGTCGGTAAGGTTGCTTATCGTTAGAGTTACCGCCGCGCTCGCCAAGCATTCATCCAGTGTTTCACATTTCAATCTGCGACTAGACAAGTCGAGCGAGAGGACGGCGACCTACGGTGGACTGAGTCGGATCGAGTTGCAAGACGATGCCACGTACGAGGAGCGACCAATTCAAATTGTCGGCCAGTAAAGTCAAAATGCGAGGAACAAGGAAATCCCTTCCGTTCTTGTGAAATGGCAATTCCACGGGGACGAAGAGTTAACTTGGGAGCTAGAGTCATACATGCAAGAGCACTTCCCCTATCTATTTGATTAGGTGAGTTTGAAGTTTAATTTACTTATTAGTAAATTTCGAGGACGAAATTCTAATAAGTGGGGGAGGCTGTAACATCCCTCGATTTTTAACCCGACTTTTGTGACACGTGTCGGGATCGTGACCGGCTACGCGATCTTGGATTTGTATTTCGAACCTTGGGAGTCGACAGAGGTAATGTTATGATTCTTTGATGTGTGTAATAGTATTATAGTTTAAATGCGTGTCACGAGCCATTTGGGCGATTTTTAAAATGAGTGAGTTTTCGCTAGGTAACCAGGGAGAAAATATAGTAAAGAGATAATTAATAATAATTATTTAACAATTATATAGTTCAATTGTGTGAGATAAAAGTAAAAGTGTGCACGTGACGGGAAAATACGGGTCGATGAGGTAAGATGGGTCGGGGAACCCTTGTGTTAAAGTTTGAGATGTGGGGGTCGGTAAAAATGGGTAGACACAACTATCATACCCATTTAAATATTCAAACACACACCTTACCACATCACTCCACTCACCTCACCACCCACCCCATCACTCACGTCACACTCATCTCACCATCTCACTCACGTCACCCCCATTCCCACTCATCTCTCTCACGTAACCTCTCCTCACTCTCTCATTTCACTCATCTCTTTCTCTCACTCTTCACTCTCCTCACGGTCTCTCTTCACTCGCTCTCCCTCGTCGTCCTCCTTTTCCTCATCTCACCACCGCCATTGCTCTCGGTGCCGGGACCGAGGGACGTCGGAGGTTCTTGTCAAGCCGGAGGTATGCATTCTCTCCCTCTCTCTCGTGTTCACTCGATCTCTCTCTCCTCTTTTCTCTCTCTCGTCTCGGTTTGCTCTCTCACTCTCACGAAACCACCTCTCCCAGCTGGAGATGGTGGTGGCCGGGTTCACTCCTCACCGGGAGATCTCTCTCTCCATCCCTCTATTTCTTTTCCTCCTCTCCCTCTCTCGATCGATCCATGAAAAAAAAAAAAAATTGGAAACAGAGGCGTGTGCCTCTGTTTAGAAGAAAGAAGAGGCGGTTCGGCCCTGAGCCGGCGGTTCGGCCTGAGCCAGGCGGTTCGGCCTGAGAACCGTCAGTTCGCCGAACCGCCCATAAAAAAAAAAAAAAAAAAAAAAAGAGAGAAAATAAAGAAAAATGGAAAAGAAAATCCAGAAAATAGGGATTTTTTTTATGAAAAATTCAGAAAAATCAGAAAATATGAGAAATTAGAAAAAATGGTTCACAACTGAGTTTTGGGATTTTCTCGGAAATGTTGGCGAGATATAATCGGGGTTTTAGCCTCGAAAAACATAAAAATAGATATAATATGTCAAATTGAAGCTAATTTAATGACTTAACCTATTAATACGAGTTTCCAACCTTGTCAGGTAACGAAAAACTCGGGGATACGCGTTAGGAGTCGCGGGAGTATTATACGCGGATTACGATAGATCAGGTAAGTACATTTGCCTTAAAAAGCACTTGTACGTTAGTAAGCCAGTTTAGAAAATATCATGTGATTCATTTTCACTTCTTTGTGTTTGTTACTATCGAATTATTGGCTTTCCATTCCTTATTCCTTGTATGTGTGTTCTTGGCATAAGTGTGTGTCTCGAAGGTACATGCGGCGCACTTAGAAGGGATAAAACGCGGGCACTCGAGCGCACGAGTGTTTGACCACCCCTAGTGATTGTGTGATACCATGTACTGGATTGTTGTGGATATTGTTGTGGATTGTTGTGGTATTGTTGTGGAATATAGACCACTTATGGCCTCTCTTGACTCGTGGAACACGCATGTTTCGATTGCTATCATTTTCCAGTCTGTCCATCATGCAACTTGTTTATTTACATTCATATCTTTCGGTACCGCATGATATTTAGGCTTTGTCTCGGTTGTTATTTCATGAATTCTTGTTATATTCTTACGGCTTTACTTTCGATTTCTCTCGGTACTCACCGTCTAGTTGTCACAAGCCCATTTGGTTCGTACGGGGTGGATTGAGCAGGGGAGGCAGTTTTAGGCCTACTGTGTCGATCGCAAGCTGATGAGGTCTTGTGACCTGCGGTTTGATTGGGACTATCTATTTGCCTATCCGTTTGTTTCTTGGTCACTTGATTATCATTGTCTGAGCTTGTTGAATCTATTTATTATGCAATTTGCTATCTATTTCAGTTTCTTGTTATACCCTGCATGATTCATAGACTTGTGATTATTGAGAATTCAATAGTTTATGTTGAGATATCTATTATTGGTTTTTATTGTTATATTTTGTATTCACCACCCTTTTTATGACGGTGGGTGCAGATCCACAGACGAGTAAGGGCAAGGCGTCGATACTTGGCGATATCCTCTGAGGCACACTCAGAGCCTTTAGTTTTACTCTCACTTTGTAGGTATTTTGTCATTTTGTCGTATATTTTGGCTATGTATCCATTTATTTTGATATTTTGGGGCTTTGTGGAGTTAAACCTGACTGTTGATACATTTATATGTTCATTTTGGACTTTCAGTTGATCTGTTATATACATGTGATGTTGTTTGGACACGATTTTCCACATCTAGGTTGAGTGAGTTGTAAACTGTTTTAAGTTAGTGTTAAAAATAATTCCGTTGCACACCTAACTATAACTAAGGATAAAATATTAGATAGAGTTAAGGTGAATCAAAAAGAGTGATTCAGGGTAACTGAGTGAATAATGTATTGAGTAATTGATAAGTTAAGGCTGACTAGACCTACGTTGACTCGTCAGAGACGAGCTTGAGGGTCCCGTAGGTTTAGGCTGGGCGGGACCCTGTTTGTAGTTGCTGGGGCCGTCACACAATCCGATCATTCCATTTAGCACATCAACACATATACACATCTGATCATATGTACTATAGTATCTTAAAGAACATCAACTCAAACTATCAACTTTAAACTATAATATCTAAAAGACTATAATTTTCTTAACTCTTTTCTTATACTTTCAACCATTTTTTATTGGTTGTATGTTCATCGTGCACTTCTTTTGTTCTCTTGTGAAGGTGTATGGTGAAGATTTGCGGATGACATATTTATCTATGTAGGAACTTACATTTTGAAGGTTATTGTGATGACAAATTTCTGGAAATTATGCTATATATAGATTTGTAAAATATATGTTGTAACTTTGTCATTCATGAGATGTATAATTTGTGTTATTCATTTGATTAGTTTAATTTCATGAATCTTTTGATAGAAAAACGTCAATCCGTAGAACTTGATCAAATTCGGTCCGCATTTTGCAAATTGGATTGAGATAGATTGATGAATTCTTTGGATTGGATTGGACTGTAATTTTTCAATCCACAATAATTGGATTGGATTGCGGGTTGACCCTAATTGGACTAGATCCAATCCACGTGCACCTCTAATTTTAACTAACAATGTTTTGAAATAAATAAAGAAATTCCTACCAAAAAAAAAGAAATTCATTTTTTCACGTATCTACTATAAATACATTATCAATATGATCGTTTATTATATCGAAAAAGTGTCGACAGTACTAAAGAGACATTTCCCTTTAAAAATGATGCTCATATCCATTATCATCGAATCTTATTAAAAGAAAATAATTAACAATGTTTGGCATCCGAACTTAAACCAACTACATCAGCCTCAAGCTACAATAAACTAATCATATTCTATTAAGAATGGTCAATTCCTTCATATTGAACCTTGATTTTGATACGACTACTTTTGTGATTTTTGTTTTTAAACAACTGTCGATTCTCTCAACGATCGACGGTAGTTCCAATCAAATCCCTTTTCCTCTTTGTTCATTCAATAAACAACATATCTAATCAAATTTGTAGAGATTATTCTGTCCTTGTTGCGATGCATCTTCATCAACGGTGTTGCGTGAATTTGTGCGGCACGCTGAATTGATTTATCTTTAATTTTTACTTTATAGTTAATTTTTTTTTAATTAGAAGTTTTTGATTTGTCTTTTCCTTGTTAAGAAGCTTTAGGTCTTTTCCTTGTTATGAAGTTTTGTTATTCATTAATTTGTGGTTCTAGAACTTTTGTGTATTATCATGAGTTTCAACATTATAGAGATCAATCTCTGATTGTCAAACTGTTTTAATTTTGAAAAAAAAGTCAAATTAATGACAATTTATTTGCATAAATAGGATTAGCGAATTAATGTATTTGATTCTGTATTCGGCCATTATTGAGCCATAAATAATTAATGAAATTTCGATTAACCTTTAAAAAAAAGAAAAAAAAAAACCAATGTCGGTTATCGTCGCTCTTATCCCAAACTCCCCAAATATCTTCCACGTCACCACCAGATCACACTTCCCTCCAGTCAGCTCAACACATCGTTAACTCCCGCCCCATCAACGGCTCACAATAGAACCAGGATCACCTAACACACATCTCCAAGCACATCCATCGTCCCAACCAACAAATGACAATAATACCCCCGTCAGCTATAGATAACTTCACTACTGTACTCTCTCAACTCGCAGAGCTCGAACGAATCTCCAATGGCGTCGCTACTTCTCCGAAGAACAACCAATCGAAACCCTAAACCACTCACAACCCCCAATTTCTCACTCAATTCCGATCAATCTCATCGTCTTCTTCTTCAACAACTGAGAATCAGAAGAGCGGATGCATAGAGAAGATCCTGATCGCGAACCGAGGAGAGATCGCGTGCCGGATCACGAGGACTGCGAAGCGGTTAGGGATCCGAACTGTCGCGGTTTACAGCGACGCCGATAGGGATAGTCTTCATGTGAAGTCTGCCGACGAGGCTGTGAGGATCGGGCCTCCGCCGGCGAGGTTGAGCTACTTGAACGGTTCGGAGATCGTTAGGGCTGCGATTCGTACTGGTGCGCAGGTAGAGTTTTGTTTCGGTTGTTTTTTGGTGGAATTTGGGGAGAATTGCGGTTTTGTTGGCAAATTAGGTTTAAAGATTGAGCCTTTTTAGGGATTTTCTTGTATATATGAAGGATTGTGTGTTGTTGATGGTGTTTTTGGATTGGTAAATGCTGGTTTTTTAGCCCTTTATGGGAATGAATGTTTGTTACTAGCTAATGATTCAAAATGTGGAAATTGAAGATTGGATTGCGCCCAAAAGGTTACTAGTAGCGTAGTTGGATGAGGTTGAGATTGAAGAAGAAGCTAGTGGGCAGGTTGAATTAGCCTTGTAGCATGTTAATTGCTTGTTGTCTAGGTGGAACCTATTAAACTCGATATGGGAGTGTATTAGTTTGTGACTCTGTGGAGTGGGGGGTGTCCAAGAGGTTACTTGATACTCAACAGCAGATCATTTATTCGGAGGACATGTAGAAGCCTTTGATTAAGCCATTTGATACTGAACTTGACTAAATGAACTGAGCACAACAATGCATTTCTCCTCTCAGGAAACTATGACATGCATTCGGGGGGAGGGGAGTAAATATTAGCGAAGAAACTTGACGCTAAGATTTCTTACAAACTTAAGCAGCTTTGATGCTAAAGGTACACTTGACCTAAAAGCTTTAACTTATAACTAGGGCTCTAGAAATGCATACCAATCTATCATTACTAGTTATGTAAGCTGGAAATGGTTTTTGGTTGTATTTTTAAGCAGAGATTGCATTTCCAATTTTCCAGCTAAGAGCTTTGTTGGCTGACTTAATGTAGTTTTTTATTTTTATTTTTATTTTTATTTTTTATTTTTTATTTTTTGTTACTTTTCTGGCTACCTTGTATTGTGTAGAAAACTATTTATTGTGCCAATGTCACCCCGTCAAAACTGAGTTACTCGTATTTCATTTTGAAGGAACCGGCATACGGTTTGCTTGTAGTTTTTGAATAATGAATCAAAAATAAATTATAATCAGGTAGTATAAAAATATGATAATAGGGGTGGCACTAAGTTTATGTGCACAAGCAGCACCACTTCTGAGAAAATGTTCTTCAATGAATGCTTTACGAACTTGATACTTTTTGAATAAATAAGCTTGAAATGATCTTTTCTTAGTAGGGGTTTATGGTTTTGATATTTAGGCTATCCACCCTGGCTATGGTTTTCTCTCAGAAAATGCCGAGTTTGCTCAACTTTGTGAAGCTGAGGGACTCACTTTTATTGGACCTCCAGCATCCGCAATTAGGGATATGGGTGATAAAAGGTACCGACTGGAGGTTCTCTTATTTTTGGGCATCCTTTTTTTAGCATATTCTCTCTCTAAGTTGTTCTGACAGTATGTTTCATTTTCATTTCTCGTCATCTACATGTCTGTTGGCATTGATGTTTATTTAAATCTACCTTCACTGATCATGCTACGCATATATCAGACTTGTTCAATGAGCCATCTGATTTCTTGCATTGTTGCATGTACACCATTTTGAAGCCATTTCTTCAGTCTTTTTTGCTTCTCTTTTACTAAAAATCATATTTGCATCGAGTTCTTATTTGAGAATTTTTGTCATTTGATGATCTGCTAGTGCATCAAAGAAGATAATGGGAGCAGCAGGGGTGCCACTCGTGCCTGGATATCATGGCAATGAACAAGACGTTGAATTTATGAAGTTAGAAGCCGACAAGATTGGATATCCTATATTGATAAAGCCAACTCATGGGGGTGGAGGCAAGGTTGGTTCTCTCTTCTTTTTTTATTTTTTTATTTTATTTATTTGTTTGTTTCATGTAAAATGAATTATATTAAATTGATTTCTCAAAAAAAAAATTATATTAGATTGAGGCAATAAGATCACTATTGAACAACTCAACAAATTGGTCTATAGAACCATAGAATGGACCAAATTAGAGTTCAATGGTCCTTTATTAATCATGATTTATGATTCAACAAACTTAATTACTGTGAGAAAGAGATGAATTGAATTACAAATAATTGAGCACCTGTCTGAAAAGATAGGCCATTCAAGAAGTCTATCTACTCTCATAATTCTCTAAATAGAAACACGCAACCAATTCTTCTCATGTCTTTCATTCATAAATTAATAATTATTTAGAGATCTCTAAATAAATATTTTTTATCGCTTGAATGCCGTCGCAACAGTCGGCACTGCCTCACCAAAATGAGGGAAATAGCCTCGGAATCCTTGGCTTATGTAGAACTTAACTTTTGTGCTGCTTCAACTTTTTGTCAATGAGTGGATGCTTAGTATCTGCTTTTTCTTGATGTTGTTAATTAGATACAGACAGCATGTTGTCTTTTAGAGCTTTAGTTGTAAATCCGTTAATTCTTTATGTATGGAGGAACAATCCATCTGATATTTCTTAATTCCTGTGCACAACTTTGAACCCCAATTGTTCTTGTGCTTAGTTATCCAAAATCTAAACCAAAGCCTTCTTGAGAGATGGAGCATTAGCTCTGATATACCACCAATCCCCTCTCTAGGTATCTGTTTCTAGTTTGTGTATTGTGTTGAAAAGATTTTGAAATAAAAAATTTAAGATCCTGTGGACTTCAATGGTGATTATTCTTTCATATACGTTGTACCTTCGAAGTATTTTATTACTTTTTTTTGGTAAAATTGAAGTATACTTTTTATTTAGTTCATGACTAGGAGAGATAACATTATTGATTTGACTTTCCCATAGAAAACTCTTGACAGAACTGGACAGTGATTTACATTTGCTTTGTTCATATTAATATTCCAGGGTATGAGGATTGTACAAAGTCCTGATGAATTTGTTGATTCATTTTTGGGAGCACAACGTGAGGCTGCTGCTTCTTTTGGTGTCAATACAATCTTGCTGGAGAAGTACATCACTCGACCGAGGCATATAGAAGTCCAGGTCATAAGCTACCCCAGGCTCTGGATTTTTCGGACTAAATTTTTTGATGTCATATCTAGCCTATGTATCCAGATTTTATTTTGTAATACTTGCAAGTTTTAATTAGTTTCTATATCTCGTTTATTCAGATATTTGGGGACAAGCATGGTAATGTTCTGCATTTATATGAGAGAGACTGCAGCATGCAAAGAAGACATCAGAAGATAATTGAGGAAGCACCAGCGGTAATGCTTGCATTTTGGATTTTCCATTATATATAATTTTTCTCAGAGTTTCTGAACTTCACGGCTTTCTGATCTTCACAGCTCATTGATGCAGCCAAATATTGCTAGCGACTTTCGTTCTCACTTGGGTGAAGCGGCCGTGTCTGCTGCCAAGGTGATGTACATAGCTTTAGTTTCATGAATCTTGTCAGTATTTGAAAATGTAGGTCTCGTTCAATTGAGTTTTATGAAAATATTTAAGGTGAAGAACTGGATTTAGCATGCACTTGATTTTAATTTTTCATCGAATTCCCTTCTCAATGGTATGATTTTGGCTATCCCGATCAATGTCAATTTTAAACCATAAAAAATTTGTGTTGTTCAGCTATTTCTTTTTGAAATGAAAGTCTCTTTCTTGTCAACCAAAAAAACAAAAGGAAACAATAAATAAACCTGTTACACAGTTTTTATAGAAAATGGGATAACCATCAAGTTTTTCCTGGTTTTAACTTTGTGACATGGAAAGGCCAATTACAACATAAGACTATTTTTGAACGTACTGGGCGACCCAGTCTATGGTGTGGTGGTTCTCTTTCTACAAGTGCTTATTAATTTATGCTGGTTCTTGTTCCTATATGCTTTTTTAAGACTAGGTTGTGCCTTGTTTTATGCCTTTAATTTGACCTATTAATTCCTTATGATTGAAATTTTCACTGATTTGATAGCCTCTGTTTGAAATTGACTATGTGAAAAGGCTGTATCTTATCACAATGCTGGTACGGTGGAGTTCATTGTGGACACCATCTCTGGCCAATTCTATTTCATGGAGATGAATACCCGTCTTCAGGTGCATTGGATTCTAGTTCTCCTTTTTTTTTCAATATTTGATATTCAATCTAAGTATCTATTGCAGAATTTGTATTGAAAACTCAAAACCTCTTCCAGGTTGAGCATCCTGTTACCGAGATGGTTGTTGGTCAAGATCTTGTGGAGTGGCAGATCCGTGTTGCGAATGGTGAACCTCTTCCCTTGAATCAGTCACAAGTCCCATTAAAAGGTATACTTATCTTAGAAAAGTTTCTTTGAAATAAGTGAATTCTCTCTTTTTCTAAAGGTACCAACTTTTATCTAGACCTACTTTGAACTATTAGCGTGTATTTCTGCTGTCCTGTTTGGCTATGCATTACTCAAAATACAGTGCTTCAAATTCTCAAGGCATCATTCACATAAAAATTTTTAGGAAAAGCGTGATATGTGAGACACTTACATTGAGATTTGAGCATTTTTTTCATCTCGGTTTTGTTGTGTGAAGTTGATGTAGCATCCACTAATTTCTCGCTACATAGAAAGATATGAAATTCTTCCAATTCATTTAGTCTTCAAGTACCCGAATTGAAGAAGAAACCATGTTTCTTTACTGGTGTTTACTCCCAAACATTCCAATACAAAAATCACATAAAAGAATCCAATATCTCGAAACACAAACTTTATTCACCACAATTCGATCACAACTGATGTTACAAACGTAGTAAGCATTTATATAGGGTTTACAACCTAATTTAATGATTTACCTACTTAACCGGAATTGGTGTAATACTGTAGTTTTTGTTAATACTAAACCACCTAAATAATTCCTATCTAAATTGTCAAATTACGTGCTTTACCTAGATAATATTTTTAAAGCCGATAAATATGAAGTACTCCAATATGTCCAAAACTCTATGGCATGCACTATACTAATTAAATAAAATAGAAAGAAACTAACCAGAAGAAAATAAGCAATTTATATATGCATGAGATCTGCAATTTGTGTTGTTCCAACTTGATAGCTCCATCTTTATAGGGTCTCAACAATGTGCTAAAGTCTTAACTATCTTTATCTTCGTCAGATGTGCATTATGTTTGAATTGAGTGGTTCATTTATTATGTTTCTAGTTTCCTTTATTCTGGTGTTTAGTGTGAAATAGGAACTTTAAGGATGTCCATTGATCATCATTTTTTTTTCATCTTCTTTATTTGTGCAGGGCATGCATTTGAAGCTCGAATATATGCTGAAAATGTTCCAAAAGGATTTCTTCCATCAGCTGGGGTGCTCCATCATTACCATCCTGTCTCTGCCTCATCAACAGGTACATGATTAACAGCTGGTAGAATTTTGACTTTTTAGCTCTGCTCGCAAAAATGGGTAGATAGGAAGATAATGCACCATTTATTTTTATGCATAATTGTGTGCAAAAAAAATTACAGCCCTACATTCTGTAAGGCTTAAGCCGGATACCAATTTTTGTCGAAAAAAAAGGAGTTGAAATGAAACCGAAATTCAATCAGTTTCCTTGCTATTGAGGCGTTCTCTGCACCTAAACCTTAGACAGGGAAGAAAATAAACAAACTTTTAGTATTATTTCATTGTAATTTTAGTATTTATAACATGCATCTGTGTAGAAGAAATCATTTAATCTAACACTTTTTCTGGGGTCAACATCATCAAGCAGTTCGAGTTGAGACTGGAGTGGAACAAGGAGACACAGTTAGCATGCATTATGATCCGATGATTGCTAAGCTTGTGGTATGGGGTGAAAATCGCGGTGCAGCATTAGTGAAAATGAAGGACTGCTTGACGAAATTTCAGGTATAATTATCGTGATGTTTTCTTCTGAATATTAGGGACCTAGAGGTATACTGTTTTAGTCTCTGACAGTATTTCCTTCTTAAAGAAACAAGACTATATTTGACTGGGCAAACCGGCAGTCCGCCATCAAAAGCATTGCACAAAAAGACAGAATTTTCACAACACCTAAAAACCCAAATAGTTTTTTCTTAAATCAAACCAAAGAATTGCAAAACTCTGTTGTGTGAAATTTCGTGTCTTAAACCAGTCTGCCAAATGAATGACAAGAACAAATGAAAGATAATATGGGCGAAAAAGAGTATTATTTGAGGAAAGTGAATGGCTTAAGGATATCCCTGCCAACTTATCCTCTGAGAACTTATGGAAGAGCCTTTGTTACCCTTAGCTCCATATATGTCGGAATATCTTGGAGTGTTCATATTACCAAATTCGGGGCTACCAAGAGTGCCTTGGGCCCTTGATGTGTAGCACCCCAACCAATTTGAACCATTCCATAAGAAAGGGCCATTATGAATGCTTATCTCCTAAATTGAGTATTACCAATTGTTTACCTGCCTTTTCCCACTGGTCTTTGGACTACTTCACATTTTACTGAATGTAGTAGGCTTCTTGATTCCAATCCTTGATTGAATAATTTCTAAATCATCCTCTTTCCTTTGTGAAGATTGTTTGAGGGACCTAGAAGCAGTGTTTTCAAGGGGGTGCTTAGGCACCACCTTAGGCCTTTGGGGGTTTCCACCGCGGCAGGGGGTGGGCCTGAAAATAATAAATAATTTTTTTAATTAAAAATATTATTTATTTATTTATTTTCTTGAAAATATTGTTTTTAAAAAATATTTTTTATTTCAAAATGTGTGAAAAAGTGTGGAGTTAAAAATAGGCTTAATAGGTTAAAATATCCTAACCTTTTACAACTTTTGTTATTATATCGTAACCTTTTTTAATTTGTTATTATATCCTCACATTTCTACATTGAAAAAATTGTATCGTAAGTCAATTTTTTACTCCAAATTTGATGATGTGGGACTTAAATAATAACTTTAAAAAGCCACCTCATCGTCTACAATTACTAAAATGGTTACTTAATTTATTTTTTAACATCATTAATTAAATGCTACCTCATCAAATTTAAAGTTAAAAAGTGAAGTAGGATACAAATTTATCAATGTAGAAAGGTTGGGATATAATAACAAATTCAAAAAGGTTAGGATATAATAACAAAAGTTGTAAAAGGTTAGGATATTTTAACCAATTTGGCCTTAAAAATATGGTGGTGAGAATGTGTAGGTGGGAAAGTATGCCCCTTACTGTTAAGGGGTTTCTAAATAAATTAAACTATTTCTTAGAGAGGTCTAAGTAAATATTTTTTCGCTCACCTAGGCGCCGCCACAATTAAACGGGGCTAAACCGCCTGACACTGCCTTGCCTCATTGAAAACATTGCCTAGAAGGATGCATAAAGAAAGTAGAAGAGACTCCAAAACTGATGCTGTAAGAAGTTAGAACAGAACTCTAGGTTGGAGCTGTTGTTCATCCTTTCTGAAATCTTACTTGGCATTGGATCATAGTGCTTGGAGGTACTTGTCATGTATAACTAAGCTGTAAAAATCTTCATTGGAATATATGGAACTTCGAAATTTGGATAATGATGGCTACTTTGGGTAAATTCTGGGCGACAGCCGAGAGAAAGTGATTTAGCCTAAGCGTGGGAGGATGGTGAAGGTATAGGTAAAGTTATCTTGCTTGAATGCAAGTGACAATCAGTTTTCTTTTTCTTTTTTTTTTAGTCGACATTTTCCGAAAATGGGTCTTTCTGGGTAATGTTGTAACTTGTGGACCAAATGCGAACGCCTATAGTATTAATTGCTATTTTATAAGATCTATAATCTAATAGCTTGTCGTGTGAACCCTTTTTGAGGACACAAACGGTCTAGCAGCTAACATCTGTTAGCTTCATCCAAACTAGTAGTTTTAGAACTTGAGTGGCATGCAACAGCTGAATGGACATTTCTAATGATTAATTTCTGTATTGGAATCTGAAAGCAAAGTGCCTACATTTTTGCTCAGGTTGCTGGGTTACCCACAAATATCAACTTTCTTCAAAGACTTTCTGACCATTGGGCTTTTAAGGATGAACAAGTTGAAACTCACTTTATCGAGCATTTCAAAAACGATCTCCTTGGTGATCCCAGTAATGAAATGCTGAAAGCAGTGGCATACAATACTGCAACATTTGCTGCAACCTTGGTTGCTGCCTGTGTTTGCCGGAAGGAACATCAAGTTTCAGTGTCCAGCCTCCCTGGTAAACCTTGTGGCTTGGAACTTTCTAGATTGCGGGCAATATTTTTAATATACTTAATTTAGCCTTCTATGCCATCTCAGGGAGCAACAACTTAAACTCATTGTGGCTAGCTCACCCACCATTCCGAGTTCATCATGATGCATCAGAAACAATGGAGCTTCAGTGGGACAATGAAGATGCTAACGACTCGAAGCAAATAAAACTTGCTGTAACTTGCCAATCAAATGGAAATTTTTTAGTTAAGGTGATTTTTTCCTTCTCTTTTGTCAATATGAGGCAATATGTTATTCATCGATGTAGAATGGAGATACTGCTATGTTGTTTCATTTGGCAACCTGTTTGTGTGCACTTCATTGTGATACGCTCATACTAAGTCGTAATATACTTCCCCTTGTATCTCAACGTATGCTTTATTGCCCTGCAGATAGCTGATAATAGTTCATCTGGACATGAAGTTAAAGTGTCACCCTTAGGTCCGAATGATTTCAGAACAGAAATAGATGGCTTAAGCATCAATATCAATTTAGCAGTTTATACTAAGGTAAACTATCTCATATATGCATTGTTTTTAAATTCCAGACGCTGGGAGTGAATTTGAATAGACACTGTTTACACTCCAGCTGGGTAATAGGGCTCCAAAATTGCTCTCTAACATTGAAAAGATAAAGAAAAGGGATTTATATTTGGTATACAGATCATATTGCATTGTATTGGTGCATTTCTTGCTGCACATCTTGAATTCCTCGTATAATGAGGTTTTACAACTTCTACTTTCTATGAAGTACAGTTTTTACTCTTTTCTGTTTAGTAACTTAATGTACTAATTTGCCTTCAATATATGTATTAATTTAGGGTTTCTGATTGATGCGTGCAGGATTATACCAAGCATATTCATGTATGGCACGGTAAGCATCATCATCATTTCAGGGAGAGCAAGAAAATCCATTTGCCTAGTGACGATGATTCCAGCCACAGGCCAAGTTTTGATATGGCTTCCCATCCACCTGGGACGGTCGTAGCTCCAATGGCCGGTCTAGTGGTGAAGGTATTGGTGAAGGATGGGATGAGAGTGGCGGAAGGACAACCAGTCCTGGTTTTAGAAGCAATGAAAATGGAGGTGCGAATGATTTATCTCTCCTCGCATCTAATTTATTCAAATGCTCCATGATCTCATGCTTTCCTTCATTTTCAGCATGTTGTCAAGGCACCACTTTCCGGCTGTGTTAATCAGCTCAAAGTCAATACCGGCCAACAAGTATTCGACAACAGTGTGCTCTTTGTTATCAAGGTACGTTTCTCGACTGCAATTACGTTCTTTGGAATTATTCCCTTGTCTAAGAAAGAATTCCCCTCTAGACCTCTAGGTCCGTTATCTATTGCCACATTTTTCCCTAGAAAAACCATGCTCTTCCTCTAAAACTAACCTTTATCAAAGTGAAAAGGATTTGCATTTAACATTTGACGAATGCCGGTTCGTCCTCAAAAAAAAAAAGTATGCCCGTTCAGTTAGGTGTACTTTTATGGCAAAAACCTAATCGAAGTGCAGCATAATCAGATTGAGTTCAACTTTTATGGCAAAAACCTAATCTAAGTCCAGCATAATCAGATTGAGTTCAGTTTGTGCTTATTGGTTTAATTTTCACTATTAAATTGAAATGGACCCAACCTAATATGTTCAAGCAAGGAATTGCATTAATTCTACTTCCAGCCAAAAAATAATAATAAAAGACACCCACATAATGAGTATATTTTGGGTAATTTTTTGATGAATTCTATTTTGGGAATTGAATTTATAAGATACTATTCTTTTCATCTGGAGTACCTAACCCAAATTCTGACCAAACATTTTGTTTTGGTATTAAGTATCCATAAGTTAGATAAAGGTTCACATGGGAAAACCAAATTGAAGTATTGAACTGACTAGGATGGTTAGATTTGTTTGTCTATATGTATTTGAATGATCTATTTCTTCGATCTTATTATGCTCTAAATTCATGCTTCAAGTTCCAACCATAATCCCATGTGTTTAAAGAATGGTATGAGATTATGAATTATCATAGCTTAGTAGACGAATGACGAATTCGATCCGTGCTTACTTTTTCTTTTTCTTTATGATATAGGATGAATAGAGAAGATGCAGTTCTCCTGATGTGCCCTGCCTAACTACACAGTTTCAGGAGCTGGTTTAGCTGAACCCACTCACAGAAAATAATTTCAGGAGATACCTTTGATTGAATTCTCCATTTATTTTGTGATTAGAATGTTAGCATAATAATTGTTGTCCTTCAAAATACTAAGAAATCATGTAAATCCTAATCTCCATCTTCAATAAATAAGTTATATCATAATGTCGTTTTTTTCTTGGCTCTCTAGTCGCTATTATTCTTCTTCTTTACTTCCTTTCAACTTCATGTTGAGGCATCTACTGATGTTATATCGGACAAAGTGGTTTTTTGGCTTTTTATTAGTATTATTATTATTTTTTATATAAGAAGCCTTCCTTTACACCTGCCTATTAAGTATTAGCAACCCCTACTCTCACACAGATATTCGGAACTCTCAAGTCTCAACCATCACTAAAGTCTAAAAGTGAGGATGTTTTATGTCTCTCATTTTTTTTTTTTTTATGTAAGAAAACAATATAGTTATGACACCCTTGACTACAATATAAGTTGAACAACCAAATCTTAAGTGAGAATATTTTTTGTTGTTGATGCTGCTCTTGATGCAATAAGGTAAAATTGAGATAAAGTTGTAAAACATATATATTCATTAATGTAAAAGGAAAATGTAAAATATCTTGTCAACAAAATGCCTTTATACAATTACTATTTTTATTTTTATTTTTATTTTGAGAAAAAGGAGGCGGTGCTCCTGAAATTTTTTTGATTGCAAAAAAAAAAGAAGAAATTACATGCATCCCAAAGGAACTGTGTGCCCTCGAGTTTGTCTGGTTGATTGGTTTACGATTATACATCAACCATGTGAAATGCAACATCTTTGTCTAAACACAAAATCCACCAAATGAAGTAGAAAAAAAATAAAAAATGAAAGTCTCTCTACAATGTTGTCCTCTCTTCTCTCCTCCAAATGGACCAGGCCTTCATCTCTGCATTACAGTGTCTCTTAAGGTGTGGGTAGTAGTAGCTCCTTTGTCTCGGTGCGAATTTCTGTGGCCAACAACAAAAATAAGGGAATTCTAAAAGATTGATCAAAAGAGGTAAATTTGAAGTTTATTTCAATGGTAATTGTAATTTTTAGGTCAAACATTAAGATGTACACATACAATGCACAGTTAAAAAAATGTCCCAAATGTATTCAATAACCTCCTTTCAAAAAACAAAAAAAAAAAAAAACATCTATTTCCCCTAAACATTTTTTATGAAAAAAATGGAGATGACAATCAGAACAAGATTTTAATATACTGATATCTTGAAACACCATATTTAGGTACACACATAGTGGTCACAAACCTAGCAAACATGAAAATACAAAAAAACTACATATGTATGCATCCCTCAATTTGTAAGCTGTTAAGCTTGGGGTGTACGTTATTGGTAAGCAATCGATCTGAAGACTGCTATGAGGTATAAGATATTGATGGGATATGGTACACAAAAAGCAAAACTTGAACACTGGTATTTATCGGTCGTGCATCCCGGGAATAGCGATAAGATGTACAATGTCATGATCAAGCACTTCGCCTTTTGTATTGTAACTCACCAATAACTAACCATGTGTAACATTAATTAGAGTTTTTTTTTTTTTTTTTTCCAACTTCAGTGAGAGTCGAACCTACAACTCTCTAAACCTTGTCTTTTGACAAATGATGCCTCATCCATCTCACCAGGGATGTTTTGGCTAAATATTCCCCACAACATATGCGCTCATGGCAGCTTAAATAGAGAACAATGGTGTTGACAGATAATATTGTAGAAAAGCTGTAAGATCAACCTAACTAACAAGCAGATTTCAAAAAAATAATTGAAGTTCTCCTCCCTTTCGTGAAACATGAAAATCAATACATCAAATTTTAAGATCCACCAAAAGTACAGACGGACTTCACTCTCAAAACAAAACAAAAGATGTCCTCTTTCAGTCGACACAAGAAATGGACATAGAGTTCTTTTGCCGAACAAAAGTAGCAGCACCCTTCCACAGTACAAGAACAAAAACGATGCGAAAATAAAACACATACGCATGCTAACTTCGACGAGGCAACATCCCTACTGCCTATCAATCCTCTGCCTATGTCACGAACCTTTGTGAATTCCCTGTAACATGGAAGAGAAATACTTTCACTGTCAGCAAGTTCAAATGATTAAATAAAACATACATTCCAAAAAAAAAAATGCTGTCAAACTGCATATCATCTTCAAGTATTATTAGAGATCAAAGTCTTAATCAATTTCAGATGGAGGATTGGACAAAGAAGAAAGCGCGCACCTTTCAAAAATGTGTTCGATTTCATGCTTTCTCTTCAAGTCTGCAGAATGAGAATGTGATGGAGGCTTGGCAAGTTGATAAGATTCTAATAAATCTCTCACATTTTTGTTTGGAACAAGATCATCTGCAAGTATGTTTGTGGCTCCACAAGCACACATCGACTTTGAGCTGATGCAGACCCTAATACCTGATGTTTATGATCCAAGAAAATATATATTAATGTGAAAAATATACAATACAATCAAAATCAATGCATGGCTAAATCAAAAGAAGAAAGATTATTCAATAAAATAGAACAAAAACTGATTAACACAACAATAGAACTTAACAACACCTCATAATCTTTTGCAAAAAAAAAAAAAAAAAAAAAAAAAAAAAACCTCATAATCATATAACAAGAACAAAATGATCCAAGAAAACTACAAATCCTTAATTAATAGTGTTTGCGAACAAAATATAGACGCAAGGAATTAAGGATATGTAATGATTTTCTTTTTCTCTTAAAAAAAATACTAACTTCAACCTAAGCATGGCCATGGCGATATAGGCAAGTTAGTGAAAACATTAGAAAACTTTTGCATGTGAGTAACATGAACAAAGAGGACAATCAGATTATGTTCAACTTGAATTCCTTAACATTGTCTAGTGTACAATAAATAAAACACTTACATTTATCGCAGAAACTCCTATAGCAACATTTGCCCGTCATGACGGCATCTTTCATTACTCCTTTGGATAATGGGCAATGAAGTTCTGGTGGAATGTCGACGGCAGAGCGAGTCGAAGGTAATCCCTCTATTTCCCTTTCAAAAGTGGTCCTATTTCATGCAAAAAAAAAGCCAAGTGAATATCGAAAACTATAAAAAAAAAAAAAAACTACAATACTACATCAACCAAGGAACTACAACCATCAAGCTAGAAGTAAAGTTAGATTAGCTTACTCGTCAGGCTTCAGAGCGGCAACAACTCCACTGGTCAATGCATAAGAGCCATCTGAAGTTGTCATGAGCATTGACTTCGGAATACCAGTTGGAGGCTTCAGCTTCTTAATGTCATAATTGGGATCGCCATTAGTAGGACAATCCCAAATAAAATGCCCCAGAATATTACACCTGCAACAAATGTAGCCAGCAGGAGGTGCTCGGTCACTAATACTCATTCTTCCATTCATAAATCCTCCAAAGCACTGATAAGCTCTTGATGAGGAATCCTGAATTTGCCTGCAAGTCCATTTAAGTTTCACAATTCATTAGTATATGATAGAAAGGAATCCAACCAAACAAATAAGTTGAATGACAACAATTGATCAGGCACTAATGTACTAACCAAGTATTGATTACAGCCTTAATCCTCTTGTCCTCCTCAACTTTACTAATCATAGGGAGGGCATCTTGCGCCGCATTGTTTGATCGTTCTTCAAATGCATCAATGGTACATAAATCACCAAAATCGTGCCAGTCGTTCTCCTCCGGCTGCAAGACCAACTAGAAAAATTAAACATATATACAATATAATTCCAACAGAACTTTCAACCATCAAAAGTTCACCAAATGAAACCTCCAAAACTAATTTTTATGAATCTCATATCATATGCATTTAGCCATTTACCTTGGGTGGACTGCTCTTTGATGATTGATCAAGATCCTTCTCCTTATTGCCTACAATGTTTGCCCTGCACCACAAACATATACATCTTAGCAAAATTCTAGATTTCAACCAAAAGAATGATCGGCGACAGGGTCAATGACTGCACAATATCAAATTAGTCAAGCAAAACTTCTCTAGCTCTCTTTTTATTTTTTTTTGCAAAAACAAAACTTCTCTTTTGATTATATAAAACAAATGGTTAAAGATTTGAAAGTTGAAACTTATACCCTTTTCGTTCAATTACGATAGGCATGTGAAGTCCTCTTGGAACGCGGTGAACTATAACTGAAGTATCCCTTGGGATCAATGTAGCTTCATTATACTCTGGAATTGGAACAACAAAAAAGAAGTGTTTAATATCATGCAAAAAGATAATACATCCCATCCCATCCCATGTAATGTAGACAAATCAAACTATAACTGAGGCATTCCTTGGTCTCAGTAAATAATTAGGAAACAAGATAGGACCAACCTTCATTGGTCTGAGCGTCGAAGACCATAAGGATGAAATCAGAACGCCTCTTCAAATGCATGGACTCAACAATTCTTAGCTTCAATTCGTCCACAGATACGGAAGGACCGACAATTGCCAAAGATTTATAATCTTTTGAGCTCTTGAATTTGTAGTGCACAACCATTATCTCTGCTGCAGATAATTCCTCTAGGTGATCAAATACAGAAATTAATCAAGGGTGTTTCTTTGGCTGGAATCTTCCAGTGTCAAACTTAAACGTCCAAAAAACTGTACTGCAAAAATGCAACTATGTTATGCACTTCAACTAATTAAACCATAATTATGGATGATAAATTAATAATTGTGCACAGTAAAAGTTTCAAAATGACTGCAGAGTACCAAGAAATTGACTGTATAGATCAGAACCATCAGATTATATATTTATAAACAAACATGCTTTGATTAAGAAAAAAATTATTACCATGTTAAGTAATAAAACTTGTTCAAATTCAAAAACTTCATGTTGAGCAAAACTTGTTTACATTCAAAAGCATTGGATTTTGAATCAGTTGATTGGTTCCAAAAACTACTTGGCATAAATTTGATAAACCGATTAATTAAATTTTATTTTATTTTTTGATATTCTTGGGTATTTATACGAGTCCGACTATTCCCATGAGATCATGATGCAATTGACCTGAGCGTACCCCACCGACCTATGCAATTTTGACACAATATTGGGTCATCCCGTCCATATTTACACCAATCAATTAATCGAGACATTAATAATCAACCACCCAAGAAAAAAATATATAAACCCATAAGCACAAGATTAGAGTTTGATTATGGCTGCAACCAAGGTGAACCTAGAGTAGTCGATTAGTTTGAATACTAAGCGGCTGAAAAATAATCCCAAGTGTAAGGACTTGCTTTTTTATATTTGGCGAGTCATTAATTAGATCTTTCACCCTATTAATTGAGTTATTAATTCTATTCAAGGCTTACTCAAAATCATTAAAAGTGAGTTGCTCATATTGAATAAGAAAGAATTTAACGAATTTTTTGTCACTCGGTAGGTATCCGATCCCAATCGAATATGATAACGAGAAGCATTATTTTGAATTTGCTTGAAAATATAGTAAGTAGAATAAATAAACAAAGATAGAAAAACTTAGAAATTTGAACCAAATCGAAAACTAGAGCGGAATTAATTCCAAGAAAATTCAACAAAAAAAAAGAAGAAAAAGAAATGAAACTACAAGTACAACATAATTAGTCCAAGAACCAAAATAACAAGAAGCCTAAACACAAAGCTAACTAATTCGGTAACATAATCACATCAATTACAAAACTCTAAACCTTAAAAAGACAGGGCCGGCTTTGGGGCAGGGCCCAAAGGGCGACTGCCCAGGCCCCCATTTAGTATGAGGCCCCAATTTAGCCATGTACAAGTATTAGTATATTTTTCGTTTTTGATGAACATATTTGTGTATTTTCACTTAATTACTAGAAATTTAACCATCTTATTTGTGTGCTATCTATTTTTATCGCGTATGTATTCCGAGGCACATTGCACGACACACAAACAGATAAGTTAAGTTTATGAGTTACAATTTACAAAAGCATTTATTATATTTTTAATCTTTTTCTCACAAAACTGCAGGGAAGAAAACATGGCTTATTCGTTTCTCTTAACTTACGAATGCAACTCAATTATCGATATATTAGATCCTTACTATCAAGCTTACAATTAGTATATTATATTCTTGTAAAATCTGCTCTCTCTAATTTATATTTTTTTATATTTCAACAAATGTATAGTGTGTATTCTAATAATGCTTGAATTGCGTATATTTTATACAATTAAGATAGATGGTTTTTTTTTTTTTTCAGGAAATTTATATAAATTTTTACTTCAAAAAATATATATTGATGAAGCTTAGATAAAATATTACTTCAATAAAGTATTGTTTAAAGTCATTATAGACTATAAAAATAATAGAACTTATATTTATTTTTAAGCGAGCTAGTTAGTCAAAATTAATATTATAATAATTTACTTATAATTTTGTAAACTAGAATTATATATTTGCTCCATATAACAATTTATAAAATTTTATAATGTTAGAGTAACACAATTAGATACACTATATACAAAATACTTTTTAAGACAAATAAGTATTGTAGTAATACTTATATTAATTGACATATAAGTATTGTTAATTTTTAAAAATCACATATTGACATATCATAATATATTACGTTGGTAAAACTTAATCAATATATAATTTCTATATCAAAACATATTGTTAATTTTGAAAATCATATGTAATGATTTACTAAATAATATATAAACTTAATAATGCAACAACCAACATATATTTAATTATATGCAAAATTTACATAATAATATTTTTATGTATTAATTATGCATTTAATATATGTTGATAATGTAATTATAAACAACAGTTTTTATGTAGTAAAATATTTTTATTGAAGGCCACATTTTAAAATTTTGCCCAAGGCCCCCAAAATGTCAAGACCGGCCGTGTAAAAGAGAATACTATACAAGATCAACTTTACATCAATTAAAACCCTAGAA
Source organism: Stephania japonica (assembly GCA_039657345.1). Classification (NCBI taxonomy): domain Eukaryota; kingdom Viridiplantae; phylum Streptophyta; class Magnoliopsida; order Ranunculales; family Menispermaceae; genus Stephania; species Stephania japonica. The sequence continues at coordinate 66,770,805 of CM077557.1, read as the reverse complement.
GAGGGCAAATTAAAGAAAACCTAAAAAAAAAAAAACCATCATCCAAAAAGAAACCCCTTCTCAATCTCGTCCTTCTCATCAATTTGTAATCAACTTAACGTATTTATATAGGAAAAGAAAGATTGGGCACCGACTTACTGTTAGTTTAGCTCCGGATTTGTACGCACGAATCTTGGGGCTGGTTGGGTTATAGAAGTCCAGGTCATAAGCTACCCCAGGATCTGGATTTTTTGATGTCATATCTAGCCTATGTATCCAGATTTTATTTTGTAATACTTGCAAGTTTTAATTATTTTATTTTCTATATCTTGTTTATTCAGATATGTAGGTCTCGTTCAATTGAGTTTTATGAAAATATTTAAGGTGAAGAACTGGATTTAGCATTTTTCATCGAATTCCCTTCTCAATGATATGATTTTGGCTATCCCGATCAATGTCAATTTTAAACCATAAAAAATTTGTGTTGTTCAGCTGTTTCTTTTTGAAATGAAAGTCTCTTTCTTGTCAATAAATAAACCTGTTACATAGTTTTTATAGAAAATGGGATAACCATCAAGTTTTTCCCGGTTTTAACTTTGTGACATGGAAAGGCCAATTACAACATAAGACTATTTTTGAACGTACTGGGCGACCCAGTCTATGGTGTGGTGGTTCTCTTTCTACAAGTGCTTATTAATTTATGCTGGTTCTTGTTCCTATATGCTCTTTTAAGTCTAGGTTGTGCCTTGTTTTATGCCTTTAATTCGGCCTCACTGATTTGATAGCCTCTGTTTGAAATTGACTATGTGAAAAGGCTGTGTATCTTATCACAATGCTGGTACGGTGGAGTTCATTGTGGACACCATCTCTGGCCAATTCTATTTCATGGAGATGAATACCCGTCTTCAGGTGCATTGGATTCTAGTTCTCCTTTTTTTTTTCAATATTTGATTTTCAATCTAAGTATCTATTGCAGAATTTGTATTGAAAACTCAAAACCTCTTCCAGGTTGAGCATCCTGTTTCCGAGATGGTTGTTGGTCAAGATCTTGTGGAGTGGCAGATCCGTGTTGCGAATGGTGAACCTCTTCCCTTGAATCAGTCACAAGTCCCATTAAAAGGTAATACTTATCGTAGAAAAGTTTCTTTGAAATAAGTGAATTCTCTCTTTTTCTAAAGGTACCAACTTTTATCTAGGCCTACTTTGAACTATTACCGTGCATTTCTGCTGTCCTGTTTGGCTATGCATTACTCAAAATACAGTGCTTCAAATTCTCAAGGCATCATTCGCATAAAAAGTTTTTAGGAAAAAAGTGTGATATGTGAGACACTTACATTGGGATTTCAGCATTTTTTTCATCTCGGTTTTGTTGCATGAAGTTGATGTAGCATCCACTAATTTCTCGCTACATAGAAAGATATGAAATTCTTCCAATTCGTTGAGTCTTCAAGTACCTGAATTGAAGAAGAAACCACGTTTCTTTACTGGTGTTTACTCCCAAACATTCCAATACAAAAAACACATAAGAGAATACAATATCTCGAAACACAAACTTTATTCACCACAATTCGATCACAACTGATGTTACAAACGTAGTAAGCATTTATATAGGGTTTACAACCCAATTTAATGATTTACCTACTTAACCAGAATTGTTGTAATACTGTAGTTTTTGTTAATACTAAACCACCTAAATAATTCCTATCTAAATTGTCAAATTACGTGCTTTACCTAGATAATATTTTTAAAGCCGATAAATATGAAGTACTCCAATATGTCCAAAACTCTATGGCATGCACCATACTAATTAAATAAAATAGAAAGAAACTAACCAGAAGAAAATAAACAATTTATATATGCTTGAGATCTGCAATTTGTGTTGTTCCAACTTGATAGCTCCATCTTTATAGGGTCTCGACAATGTGCTAAAGTCTTAACTATCTTTATCTTCATCAGATGTGCATTATGTTTGAATTGAGTGGTTCATTTATTATGTTTCTAGTTTCCTTTATTCTGGTGTTTAGTGTGAAGTAGGAACTTTAAGGATGTCCATTGATCATCATTTTTTTTTCATCTTCTTTATTTGTGCAGGGCATGCATTTGAAGCTCGAATATATGCTGAAAATGTTCCAAAAGGATTTCTTCCGTCAGCCGGGGTGCTCCATCATTACCATCCTGTCTCTGCCTCATCAACAGGTACATGATTAACAGCTGGTAAAATTTTGACTTTTTAGCTCTGCTCGCAAAAATGGGTAGATAGGAAGATAATGCACCATCTATTTTTAGCATAATTGTGTGCAAAAAAAATTACAGCCCTACATTCTCTAAGTCTTAAGCGGGATGCCAATTTTTGTCGAAAAAAAAGGAGTTGAAATGAAACCGAAATTCAATCAGTTTCCTTGCTATTGAGGCGTTCTCTGCACCTAAATCTTAGAGAGGGAAGAAAATGAACAAACTTTTAGTATTATTTCATTGTAATTTTAGTATTTATAACATGCATCTGTGTAGAAGAAATCATTTAATCTAACACTTTTTCTGGGGTCAACATCATCAAGCAGTTCGAGTTGAGACTGGAGTGGAACAAGGAGACACAGTTAGCATGCATTATGATCCGATGATTGCTAAGATTGTGGTATGGGGTGAAAATCGCGGTGCAGCATTAGTGAAAAATGAAGGACTGCTTCATCCAAACTAGTAGTTTTAGAACTTGAGTGGCATGCAACAGCTGAATGGACATATCTAATGATTAATTTCTGTATTGGAATCTGAAAGCAAAGTGCCTATATTTTTGCTCAGGTTGCTGGGTTATCCACAAATATTAACTTTCTTCAAAGACTTTCTGACCATTGGGCTTTTAAGGATGAACAAGTTGAAACTCACTTTATCGAGCATTTCAAAAACGATCTCCTTGGTGATCCCAGTAATGAAATGCTGAAAGCAGAGGCATACAATACTGCAACATTTGCTGCAACCTTGGTTGCTGCCTGTGCTTGCCAGAAGGAACATGAAGTTTCAGTGTCCAGCCTCCCTGGTAAACCTTGTGGCTTGGAACTTTCTATGCTGATAATAGTTCATCTGGACATGAAAAGGGATTTATATTTGGTATACAGATCATTATGCATTGTTTTAAATTCCAGATTGTGAATTGAATAGACACTGCAGCTGCGTAATAGGGCTCAAAATTGCTCTCTAACATTTGGTATACAGATCATATTGGATTGTATTGGTGCATTTCTTGCTGCACATCTTGAAGTTTTATGTCATATTATTTGGTTTAAATTTGAATTCCTCGTATAATGAGGTTTTACAACTTCTACTTTCTACGAGTACAGTTTTTACTCTTTTCTGGTTAGTAACTTAATGTACTAATTTGCCTTCAATATATGTATTAATTTAGGGTTTCTGATTGATCCGTGCAGGATTATTCCCTTGTCTAAGAAAGAATTCCCCTCTAGACCTCTAGGTCCGTTATCTATTGCCACATTTTTCCCTAGAAAAACCATGCTCTTCCTCTAAAACTAACCTTTATCAAAGTGAAAAGGATTTGCATTTAACATTTGAAGTATGCCGGTTCGTTCTCAAAAAAAAAAAAAAAGTATGCCCGTTCAGTTAGGTGTACTTTTATATTTTGGGTAATTTTTTGATGAATTCTATTTTGGGGAATTGAATTTATAAGATACTATTCTTTTCATCTGGAGTACCTAACCCGAATTCTGACCAAACATTTTGTTTTGGTATTAAGTATCCATAAGTTAGATAAAGGTCCACATGTGAAAACCAAATTGAAGTATCGAACTGACTAGGATGGTTAGATTTGTTTGTCTATATGTATTTGAATGATCTATTTCTTCGATCTTATTGCGTTCTAAATTCATGCTCCAAGTTCCAAACATAATCCCATGTATTTAAAGAATGGTATGAGATTATGAATTATCATAGCTTAGTAGACGAATGACGAATTCAATCCGTGCTTACTTTTTCTTTTTCTTTATGATATAGGATGAATAGAGAAGATGCAGTTCTCCCGATGTGCCCCGCCTAACTACACAGTTTCCAGGAGCTGGTTTAGCTGAACCCACTCATAGAAAATAATTTCAGGAGATACCTTTGATTGAATTCTCCATGTATTTTTGTGATTAGAATGTTAGCATAATAATTGTTGTCCTTGAAAATACTAAGAAATCATGTAAATCCTAATGTCATTTTTTTCTTGGCTCTCTAGTCTCAATTCTTCTTCTTCTTTACTTCCTTTCAACTTCATGTTGAGGCATCTACTGATGTTACCACGGACAAAGTCTTTTTTTGGCTTTTTATTAGTATTATTTTTTTTTATATAAGAAGCCTTCCTTTACACCTGCCTATTAAGTATTAGCAACCCCTACTCTAACACAGATACTCGGAACTCTCAAGTCTCAACCATCACTTGAGTCTAAAAGTGAGGATGTTTTGTCTTCTTTTTTATTTTTTATGTAAGAAAACAATTTAGTTAGGACACCCTTGACTCCAATATAAGTTGAACAACCAAATCTTAAGTGATGATGTTTTTTGTTGTTGATGTTGTTGTTGTTGCTGCTGCACTTGATGCAATAAGGTAAAATTAAGATAAAGTTGTAAGACATATATTCATTAATGTAAAAGGAAAATGTAAAATATCTTGTCCAACAAAATGCCTTTATACAATTACTATTTTTATTTTTATTTTTATTTTCATTTTGAGAAAAAGGAGGCGGTGCTGCTAAAATTTTATTGATTGGCAAAAAATAAAAAAGAAATTACATACATCCCAAAGGGATTGTGTACCCTCGAGTTTGTCTGGTTGATTGGTTTACGATTATACATCAAACATGTGAAATGCAACATCTTTGTCTAAACACAAAATACACCAAATGAAGTCGAAAAAAAAATAAAAAATGAAAGTCTCTCTACAATGCTGTCCTCTCTTCTCTCCTCCACACGGACTAGGCCTTCATCTCTGCATTACAGTGTCTCTTAAGGTGTGGGTAGTAGTAGCTCCTCTGTCTCAGTGCGAATTTCTGTGGCCAACAACAAAAATAAGGGAATTATAAAAGATTGATCACAAGAGGTAAATTTGAAGTTTATTTCAATGGCAATTCTAATTTTTCGGTCAAACATTAAGATGTACACATACCAAACACAGTTAAAAAAATGTCCCAAATGTATTCATTAACCCCCTTTCAAAAAAATAAAAATAAATAAATAACATCTATTTCCCCTAAACATTTTTTAAGAAAAAAATGGAGATGACAATCAGAACAAGATTTTAATATACTGATATCTTGAAACACCATATTTAGGTACACACATAGTGGTCACAAACTTAGCAAACATGAAAATACAATAACAACTACATATGTATGCATCCCTCAATTTGTAAGTTGTTAAGCTTGGGGGGTACGTTATTGGTAAGTAATCGATCTCAAGACTGCTATGAGGTATAAGATATTGATGGGATATGGTACACAAAAAGCAAAACTTGAACACTGGTATTTATCGGTCGCACATCCCGAGAAGAGCGATAAGATGTACAATGTCATGATCAAGCACTTCGCCTTTTGTATTGTAACTCACCAATAAGTAAGCATGTGTAACATTAATTAGATTTTTTTTTTTTGCAACTTCTATTAGAGCCGAACCTACAACCTCTCTAAACCTTGCCTTTTAGCAAGTGATGCCTCATCCATCTCACCAGGGATGTTTTGGCTAAATTTTCCCCACAACATATGCGCTCATGGCAGCTTAAATAGAGAACGACAATGGTGTTGACAGAGAATATTGTAGAAAAGCTGTAAGATCAACCTAACTAACAAGCAGATTTCAAAAAAATAATTGAAGTTCTCCTCCCATTCATGAAACATGAAAATCAATACATCAAATTTTAAGATCCACCAAAAGTACAGACGGACTTCACTCTCAAAACAAAGCAAAGGATGTTCTCTTTCAGTCGATGCAAGAAATGGACATAGAGTTCTCTTGCCGAACAAAAGTAGCAGCACCCTTCCACAGTACAAGAACAAAAACGATGCGAAAAATAAAACACATAAGCATGCTAACTTCGACGAGGCAACATCCCCACTTCCTATCAATCCTCTGCCTATGTCACGAACCTTTGTGAATTCCCTGTAACATAGAAGAGAAATACTTTCACTGTCAGCAAGTTCAAGAGATTAAATAAGGCATACATTCCAAAAAAAAAAAAAGAAAAATTGCTGTCAAACTGCATATCATCTTCAAGTATTATTATAGATCAAAGTCTTAATCAATTTCAGATGGAGGATTGGACAAAGAAGAAAGCGCGCACCTTTCAAAAATGTGTTCGATTTCATGCTTTCTCTTCAAGTCTGCAGAATGAGAAGGTGGAGGCTTGGCAAGCTGATAAGATTCTAATAAATCTCTCACATTTTTGTTTGGAACAAGATCATCTGCAAGTATGTTTGTCGCTCCACAAGCACACATCGACTTTGAGCTGATGCAGTCCCTAATACCTGATGTTTATGATCCAAGAAAATATATATTAATGTGAAAAATATACAGTAAATCAAAATCAATGCATGGATAAATCAAAAGAAGAAAGATTATTCAATAAAATAGAACAAAAACTGATTAACACAACAATAGAACTTAACAACAACTCATAATCTTTTGCAAAAAAAAAAATAAATAAATAAATAAACCACCTCATAATCATATAACAAGAACAAAATGATCCAAGAAAACTACAAATCCTTAATTAATAGTGTTTGAGAACAAAATATAGAAGCAAGGAATTAAGGATATGTAATGATTTTCTTTTTTCTCTTAAAAAAATACTAACTTCAACCTAAGCATGGCCATGGCGATATAGACAAGCTAGTGAAAACATTAGAAAACTTTTGCATGGGAGTAACATGAACAAAGAGGACAATCAGATTATGTTCAACATGAAATCCTTAGCATTGTCTAGTGTACAATAAATAAAACACTTACATTTATCGCAGAAACTCCTATAGCAACATTTGCCCATCATCACGGCATCTTTCATTACTCCTTTGCATAATGGGCAATGAAGTTCTGGTGGAATGTTGACGGCAGAGCGAGTCGAAGGTAATCCCTCTATTTCCCTTTCAAAAGTGGTCCTATTTCATGCAAAAAAAAAAAAGCCAAGTGAATATAGAAAACTATAAAAATAAAAAAAAAAAAAAAAAAAACTGCAACACTACATCAACCAAGGAACTACAACCATCAAGCTATAAGTAAAGTTAGATTAGCTTACTCGTCAGGCTTCAGAGCGGCAACAACTCCACCGGTCAATGCATAAGAGCCATCTGAAGTTGTCATGAGCATTGACTTCGGAATACCAGTTGGAGGCTTCAGCTTCTTAATGTCGTAATTGGGATCGCCATTAGTAGGACAATCCCGAATAAAATGCCCCGGAATATTACACCTGCGACAAATGTAGCCAGCAGGAGGTGCTCGGTCACTGATACTCATTCTTCCAGTCATAAATCCTCCAAAGCACTGATAAGCTCTTGATGAGGAATCCTGAATTTGCCTGCAAGTCCGTTTAAGTTTCACAATTCATTAGTATAGGATAGAAAGAAATCTAACCAAACAAATACGTTGAATGACAACAATTGATCAGGCACTAATGTACTAACCAAGTATTGATTACAGCCTTAATCCTCTTGTCCTCCTCAACTTTACTAATCATAGGGAGGGCATCTTGCGCCGCATTGTTTGATCGTTCTTCAAATGCATCAATGGTACATAAATCACCAAAATCGTGCCAGTCGTTCTCCTCCGGCTGCAAGACCAACTAGAAAAATTAAACATATATACAATATAATTCCAACAGAACTTTCAACCATCAAAAGTTCACCAAATGAAACCTCCAAAACTAATTTTTATGAATCTCATATCATATGCATTTAGCCATTTACCTTGGGTGGACTGCTTCTTGATGATTGATCAAGATCCTTCTCCTTATTGTCTGCAATGTTTGCCCTGCACCACAAACATATATATCTTAGCAAAATTCTAGATTTCAACCAAAAGAATGATCGGCGACAGGGTCAATGATTGCACAATATCAAATTAGTCAAGCAAAACTTCTCTAGCTCTCTTTTTATTTTTTTTGCAAAAACAAAACTTCTCTTTTGATTATATAAAACAAATGGTTATGGTTAAAGATTTGAAAGTTGAAACTTGTACCCTTTTCGTTCAATTACGATAGGCATGTGAAGTCCTCTTGGAACGCGGTGAACTATAACTGAAGTATCCCTTGGGATCAATGTAGCTTCATTATACTCTGGAAATGGAACAACAAAATAGAAGTGTTTAATATCATGCAAAAAGATAATCCATCCCATCCCATCCCATGTAATGTAGACAAATCAAACTATAACTCATGAGGCATTCCTTGGTCTCAGTAAATAATTAGGAAACAAGCTAGGACCAACCTTCATTGGTCTGAGCGTCGAAGACCATAAGGATGAAATCAGCACGCCTCTTCAAATGCATGGACTCAACAATTCTTAGCTTCAAGTCGGTGACAGATACGGAAGGACCTACAATTGCCAAAGATTTATAATCTTTGGAGCTCTTGAATTTGTAGTGCACAGCCATTATCTCTGCTGCAGATAATTCCTCTAGGTGATCCAAATACAGAAATGAATCAAGGGTGTTTCTTTGGCTGGAATCTTCTAGTGTCAAACTTAAACGTCCTAAAAACTCAAGTGCAAAAATGCAACTATGTTATGCACTTCAACTAATTAAACCATAATTATGGATGAGAAATTAATAATTGTGCACAGTAAAAGTTTCAAAATGACTGCAGAGTGCCAAGAAATTGACTGTATAGATCAGAACCATCAGATTATATATTTATAAACATGCTTTGATTAAGAAAATAATTATTATCATGTTAAGTAATAAAACTTGTTCAAATTCAAAAACTTCATGTTGAGCAAAACTTGTTCACATTCAAAAGCATTGGATTTTGAATCGTTGATTGGTTCCAAAAACTACTTGGCATAAATTCGATAAACCAATTAATTATATTTTATTTTATTTTTTGATATTCGTGGGTATTTAAACGAGTCCGACTATTCCCATGAGGTCCTGGTACAATTGGCCCGAGCGTACCCCACCAACCTATGCAATCTTGACACAACGGAGAAACAAACTTGATACCGTATCCAATAATCCCATTGTTCCAAGCTCGCCCTTACCGTTGGGTCATCCCATCCATATTTACACCAATCAATTAATCGAGACATTGTCAAACGAAAAAAAAATAATAATCAGCCACCCAAAAAAAAAATATAAACCCTTAGAGCACAACAAGATTAGAGTTTGATTATGGCTGCAACCAAGGTGAACCTGGAGTAGTCGATTAGTTTGAATACTAAGCGGCTGAAAGATAATCCCAAGTGTAAGGACTTGTTTTTTATATTTGGCGAGTCATTAATTAGATCTTTCACCCTATTAATTGAGTTATTGATTCTATTCAAGGCTTACTCCAAATCATTAAAGGTGAGTTGTTCATATTGAATAAGCACAACAAGAAAAAGACTCTTTAACGAGGGGAAATATGTGCATCAATGGATGTTGGGGTAAATGTGCTCAACAGATAAATAATTTAAAACACACCAGTAGAAAACATTGTAGACAAGTTGATTAGAGAATTAAAATTTGTGGCATTGCAGCTAAAATTGATAGTAATGGGTACATAGAAACATAACTTTCTCATGGAGCTTAAGAAATTACAGTCCTACATTCAGTGAAGAATTCGTCCTATGTTCTAAGGTGCCTTCTGGTTACACATCCGGTGTTGTCATCGCCTTCTATGTAAGTTCTCTATTCTCTCTACTGTTGCACGTGCACATTCATCTAGTATAGATACATTGTTTAAAGGAGCGTAAGTTGTTCACAACATTCCAGAATCTATGTTATATGCATTTCTATGTATATATGGCAATTCTTCATGAGAATACTGAACTGTATTGTCCAAACAAACGATAAAAGCAGACAGAAAAATATGAAAAGAAAATACAATCAGAATTTTATCTGAAAAGAACCAAATTTAGCTAGTTATATCTTGATGCTGTTTTTTTGCTGCTTGTGATTGACGAACCAAACTCATATTCCCATTAATTTCTAATACACAGACCCAAGCAGCATTTCTAACGAAGCCTAAACTTGCTAAAATCCCCAAGCATTGTCACTTATCCTACTCACAGTTTTCATGATGGTAAACATGATTTGGTTAACCTCATAACCATCTAATTTTTACTCTTCATATCTATCGCTATGCACTCAGTGATCATTTCATTCCCATGCTTCACATTTTTAAGGCTGAATATAGAGTACTAAAGATCTACAATAACCCTAAAGGCCCAAAAATCCAACGTTTGCATATGGTATGGTAAAATGCAAGAATTTGTTTGTGGATTCGGCCAAAGATAATTAGAAAAGTGAAATGATTGGAAGATGAATTTCCAAAATTCACCCTTTTAGGTTAGGCCAGATCCAATAGTAATGAACAAGTTTGTTCAATTTGCAAGGTATTATGAAGTTGAGTAGGCTTGAAGAACTGCAGTTATGGGGAAAAACCTAAAACCATCAATCATCCCAACCAAACAACAGAAACCACAAACAAATGCAATCAATTTCAACTGAGAATCAACAGAAGTAGTTCGAGAGAACGAATCACATTTGCATTTTGCAATTGACAGCAAAACCAGCCAAACCACAAAAAAAAAAAAAAAATCACCTGAAATCTCAACTGCAAAGGCTGGTCTCTGCAAGCCGATTAAGCCCTAAATCACAGTCTCCGTCCGTCCGTTCGCGTCGGTCTCCTGTAAATCAAACAAAAACGAACACACAAAGAGAACTGAAAAACGATGAAATCAAGACATAGAGACAGAGAGACAGAGATTTACAGAGTTGACGGTTTGGTTGCAGAGACGGTGAGATCGACGAAGCAATGTGAATCGAATTCAAGAAGAAACAACAATGAAGAGAGATCTCGCACAGTCGCACTCACTCGAGAGAGATCGAGAGACCGAGAGACAGAGAGAGACAGAGAGATCACAGATGAGCAGATCTGCGAAGTCGAAGACGAAGACGAAGCCGATTTCGATCCTTCAGCGAAGTGAGCGAACCCTAGACGAAGAGATCGAAGAAGTTGAAGACGGTGTTCGTTCCTCTTGAATGAGTTTTATTTACTCGTACACTAAGGTTGTATTTGATAGCAAAAATGGAAAAAAAATGTGAAAAATTGTTTTTTTTTTTTTTTTTTTTAATATAACCGTTTTATTCACTGTTTGATACCGTATAGAAAAAAATCCCACGCCGCTAATATTTCTCGTTTTTTTTTCTTTTGTTTTGGCGTGGAAATTCACGATTTTTTCTAGCGAATTCGTCTTCCACCCAAACTTGGACTCCTTCTTCTACAAGAACTCGTCCACCGATATCTCTACCAAATCTCTTTATAACCCAATCATCTCCGCTCAAACAACAGTTTTGCTATCTCTTCAATCTTGAGAACTTGAACTCTCAACGATCTCATCTCATCGATCCTTCTCTCTCTCTCTCTCTCTCTCTCTCGCTCGCGCAATTCATTCACGGTGCTCCTTTGCTCGCTCGATCCCGCCTTCTCGTTCAATCCATCGCTCGCTCTCTTCGTCGTCGAAGAATTGAAGGTATGCATTTTTTGTCTCACTGGGATTGACATTCTCGTTTCAATCGTGTTCGTTGATTCGTTCGCGCGATGTCAGCAAATTTTTAGTTTGATTAACATGCGATCAATTCTAGTTTAGATCTGTTACCTGCGTGGAATGTGAAATTTTTCGTTCTTGGCTTTATCGGACCAACATTGTCTCGGAAGCTTGTGCCGTGAAATTCATGTCTTTCCTTCTTTATAAAATATGGTCCAACCAAAAGGGCTATATGTCCAGGGAACAATTCCCTTCGAGAAATTTGGAAAATCGGGACCAATAAAAAAATAATAGGCATCGAATGCCCCTGTTGAGGAAGAGAAGTGGACAAGGAATTTAAATTCGAAATCGTTATGATCTTTGTCTATAAAGTGTTTGATTAAATGCCCTTAACATTGTTGTCTTCAATGTGTTTGATTAAATGCCTTGTCGATTTTTTTTTTGTCTACAAAGTGTTCGTTGTCTTCAAAGTGTTTGATTATATTTCCAACATCTGTTTCTTTTTTTTCACACAAATGCTTTACTCGTTTACGAGACTTATTTTATTAGAGATCGAGTATAATGTATTTTTTTTGTTTGCTCTGAAATTTGTAAACAAAAGAGTTGAGTGATGGTATTCGATACGCAATTTTTTTTTTTTAATTTGCTCAGTACGGGGATTTGAGTTTTGAGGAAAGTTCAAATGATGAAACAATCGTGAGATCATTTTCAGACCTTGTTTGAAAACATGTACACACTGCAGATAATTAAGAGGAAATAGGTCGTAAAAAAATCTACTCCATCTAGGATAAATTGTAATTGGTTTTTTGTTTTGGCTCATCACTCAAAGTCAATTGTACTCTAAGAGAAACTCAGTCACAAACACACCTATTAATCTAGTTAAAGAAAAGTTTCATAAAAAGCAAAGCAAGTTTTGCATTGTTGAATGTTGGGGACCTTCTTGTTTTGGTTGAAATGTTTGGGACCTTTTTAATTTGTTAATTTCTGCGAACTTTAACAGATATTAGGATCTTGAGATTAACTATTAATGGCGCGATGGTTTTGTGATATCTAGTGTATGCCCTTGGTTTTTTAGAAAAACAGTTACAATAAAAAACAAGTGTAAGTCCGGGAAATTAGCCTTTAGCGGTGGTTTGGTCACCTGCAAAGACGGCCTACAAATGCCCCCACTAGAAAACTTAACTCAATATAAAATGAAAAAATTCGATGAAGTAGGGGTAAACCGAAGTTAATTAACTTAATTAGGAGGGATTTGAATGGTTTCGAAAGCTCACCATCAATTGCATTAAATCAAGCATAATTGAAGAGTTTGATCCATTGAGGCTATGTTGTTGTTGTATCTATCCTTTCAAAAGTACTTTCTGCCTCTTTCTAATTGGAGCTTTTACTGTGTATGTTAGTTGTGAATAATTTTCGAATGAGCTTTATCTCTTGAATTTTCGCTAATTGTGCAAGTGATTCAGATCGAACTTTTTCAGTTTGTGTTCGATCCATAAATAGGTAGCAATACTAAAATGATGCTTCAACTTTGTTAGGGAGCTTATATTTTAGAGTTTGTTTCAAGAATTGTTTTACCGTCATATCCTCATTGATTAAATTTACATTTACATAGATGCCTATTGAAGAAGATAGAAAAAAATCAGCAACTATAATGATGATTTAGTCACAGTGGTGTGTTGATTTTGACTGATTTTGGTTATTGTTGGTTGAGATTTTGGTGCGTCGTTGTCATTCTTTGTTACTAACTTTGGAGTTCGAATTCTTGGAGACTTTGAAAGCACATAGAGGTACACAACACATTCTCAATTTTATTGTGGTTTCTCACTCAAAATCTGTTTCTTACTTTTGAGGTGGATGCTATTCTTTGAGCTTCTTCTCCTATGTGGTTTTCTTTGATGTAAACTATGCTCGAGATAGTGTTTGATTATATGCTTCTCTAACATTGTATCTAGAATCCCCTTAACATTGTTGTCTACAATGTGTTTGATTAAATGCCTTGTCGATTTACTTTATTTTAGGGACTTCTCATTCACTCTATACATTAGAATATTTACATCCTCATCCAGAGCTTTCCTCTTATGTTCCATTTCTACCTCAAACTCAGCCATTTTTAAGTTCAAGGCACTTTTGAATTTTCTCCTATAGCAGTCTAAGAGAAAACACTAAATTAGACATTAACGTTTCACCCCAAAATTTACAACATTGAATAAAGGATAGTGTTACAGTGGCATAATGTTGAAACCAATTGCTAAAAAAAACAGCCATGGGTTTAGTAGTTCGACTCCTCGGAATTGAAATTCAGGTCAATGTCAGTAGGTTTTTCAAAAAATCCGTTACATCTCATTAGATGCATTCATATGCATACTTTGACAAGAATAGAAAGTAATTTTATGCCATTCACAAAAGAAGGGAATAACATAACCTTGTCCTGACAAGAAAGATAACTCTCTCCCCATCCTCCTGAAGCCAGCTGCTTCTTCAACAAAAATTCACAAGCTTTGCGGACACTAGAGCTGTTCTTAAAGGTTTTTCCTCCTGCCACCAATGCCTTCATCCCAAACCATGTTGCATAGGTAAAGCAAACTGCCCAAGAGCCATACCTATCAACGAACATTTGTATAATGTTCTCAAATACATTTTAGACAAACTGAAAATAAAGAGTAACAGTTGCCCTAAATGGAAGCAAATGTGGATGGATACAGACCAAGACCCATCTGGTTTTTGGATATTTTCTATGAACTTCACAGCTTTAGAAATACAACTTTGTATCTCTTCTCTCCTATGGCCGGGATACAATTTCTTAAAAGAAGTCAATGCCTGAATAGCTGCAGAGGTGCATTCTAAATACCTGCAGATTCATTATGATTAGCATATGAGAATAGAATTGCAGAAACACATCCAATTCAAATGCTAGTCTTACGGATAATCAATGACGATGTCTCCAAAGGGTTCAGCAGGATTCAGTAACTGAAAATACAAAATGAAGATTGAGAACAAGTTTATGCAGCAAAAACAAATCCCAAGAAAAAAAAATGGCAGCAGAAGTACATACAGTTATCCTCTAGTGTTATTTTCACTTTCTTAACAACAACCATTGCAATGACGTTAATGTGTCCCTAAAGCCATCAATGCATATTTAAACTACCTGGTTCAACTATAACTGCATTAATCATACCTCAAGCCTTAAAGCATCGACATAATTACTTTCATCTCCAAACATGTAAGTTTCAACAAGCAGTAAAGGAATAAGAATGATCACCAAAAATTTTGTTTTGACACAATTGAAAATGCACTTCACTGATAATTTACAACTACAAAGAAGCAGCAACCGAAAGTTACAATAAATTGTGCATACATAAACAATAAGAACTGTGCAAAAAAATTAAAATAAATGGCTGATACATCAAGTAGGGCATTAGTTCTTTGGGATAAAGGTCTCCTTCCTACTGTTTTGTGTTTTGTGCACTTCGTTTGTAGCACGATTCTTTCTAGAAATTCTATGCAGTTCACCCAAACTGTTTTTACTCGTGCGTTTGTTTTTTTCCACTGAAATAAAACCATTTTCTTTCGATTCATTACCTTCCCCTCCACAATAAGTAGCCTGCAACATAGATATCTTCAAGGAAGTTTCATCAGATATTCCGAATTAGCATTTCTTTGACACGTTATCTCTTTTGTCTTTGCTTCCTTCCTACAACATAGATTTCTTAAATCTATCGCAACATAGTTTTCTTCGTATCGCAACATAGATTTCTTTTGTACTGCAACATAGATTTCAACATAGATTTCAACATAGATTTCTTTTGTACTGCAACATAGATTTCTTTGACAAGAATAGAAAGTAATTTTATGCCATTCACAAAAGGAGTACTACGTGTGTGTGTGTGCGTGCAGACACATTCAAGAAGTACTACGTGTGTGTGTGTGTGTGTGTCTGCGACATGAGCTCTTCTGATTTGTCTTAAATATGTCTCTGAAGGGAATATTTTCAGTCAGTCAGGAAAGGTGTGGTTGGGTTAGTCAGCCAAAAAATGGTTAAAAATGGCCTAACTACTTGAATGCAAGAGACAACTAATAACTAATAAGGATTCTGTAATTAGTTATCTCATGAAGAAGGGCTTATTAGAACATTGTAATCTTATTCATTTGAATGGAAAGAACAAATCAAGACGAAATAAATGGAAAGCTTGAGGATTTGGTAGTTTAATTAAACACGTTAATTTCGCCAAACATAATTTATTACAATTGTACTACTCTTATCCTATATTTAATCTCTTTAAGCCGAGAAGGCACTCATGCACTACTTAAATGAATAAGATTTCATTGAAATGCTTTATGACCCATCTTATATAAGAAATCGATTGTCTTTGGCTTTTGTTACCAAGATTAGTCTTGCAGACTAGCTTTGCTTATCTCGTTTGATATCTACAAGCAAACACTAGAAATACCGAATAACCCCGCACGATTTAACTTCATTACCAACTAATCATTCATAATCTAAAGTTGGATGCTTTTAATTCCCTAAAGTAGAATAGTGTTTGGTCCAACATTATTGTATTGTCGGTTTATGTTGTTGAAGTAGAATCACATCATTATATTAGTCACACTTAATTTAATCCAAACAATTAATTATCAAAGAAAGTATGTTAATTACACCCTTAACACAAGACAACTCATTGCGTTGAGAAAGTTTTCTTTTTGTTTATTTTTTTAAGCATCACAAGAATTATATAACATTTCATATTAGTCCTCTAACTTTACTCTGAAGTCCTCTCAAGAGCGCTATATTCACTAGAGGAATTGAAATTCAGGTAAATGTCAGTAGGTTTTTCAAAAAATCCGTTACATCTCATTAGCTGCATTCATATGCATACTTTGACAAGAATAGAAAGTAATTTTACTGTCATATCCTCATTGATTAAATTTACATTTACATAGATGCCCGTTGAAGAAGATAGAAAAAAAGCAGCAACTATAATGATGATGATGTTGCTACTTGATTACGTACGACGTCGTCATTCGTTGAACATACAACCTCGAGTCAATAGAGATGAAGAAAGGAAACTAATATTAAAACATTTTTACAAAGAGTCTGACAAAAATTGTAAGGAACAATTGCGATCGAAACGAGGTCCATTCAAAGAGCTTTGCAGAATTCTTCGTACACATGGGCTAGTTAATGGACGTAGTGTAAAAGTAAAAGAACAAGTAGCTATGTTTTTGTTGATAGTTGGACACGATAATCGAAATAGAAGGACGAACTTTGAATTTATTCGTTCTGGTGAGACAGTTAGCCGCTACTTCCACGTTGTTACAAGAGCTCTCATCAGTATGTATAAAGACTATGTCAAACCTGCAAATATAAATAATTCTCCACAAGATAAGGAATCGAACCCAAGTGCTTGGTATCACTATTTTGAGGTAATTGATTTTTTAGGGTATTTTTTTTAAGTTTGTCCTGTATATAGCATAATAATAAATAAATTATAATAATTTGTGTGTATAAATTAAATAAATATTTAATATTAGGATGCGGTTGGAGCATTAGATGGAACTCATTTTCCAAATGGCGTGATTGAAGAAGCAATGAAGTATCGCAATAGAAAAACTTTTACATCCTAAAATGTCTTAGTGGCTTGTACATTTGATATGAAATTTACATACGTACTTGCCGGTTGGGAGGGCTCGGCTCACGATGGTCGTATATTAAGAGATGTTGTTAGGCCAAGTCGAGTAGATAGACTAACTATACCACCAGGTTAGATACATTCGTATTAAAATTATTGTTATTACTTTTTCGTTCTTGTGATACTTTCAACTAGTAACTTTTTATCATGATATCATTTTAATGTAGGAAAATATTATTTGATTGATGCTGGGTACCCTAATGTTCCTGGATTTTTAGCACCTTATCGTGGTACAAAGTATCACTTAAAAGATCAAGTTGGTCGTACACCTAGAAATGCAAGGGAATTGTTCAACTTTCGACATTCGTCCTTGCGTAACGTAGTAGAAAGGACAATAGGGCTTCTAAAAAAACGATTTGCATTTTTGAGGCACGAACCATTTTATAACGTTAAAACTCAATCAAGTGTCATTTTAGCATGTTGTGCGATACACAACTTTATGAGAGAAGAAGATCCAAATGATCTATGCGAAGATGAGGAAGATATTCATGAAGATGAAGAAGATGATGATGATGGTTACAGTACACATGAAGATTATGTCTCCATACATCATTCTTAAATTTGGGTAGCTAAACGAGATGCATTGGCTGAGTTAATGTGGAATGAGTATCACTAATTTATACAAGTTTATTTAGTTTTTCTAGATGAAATGATATAATGTTGAGTACATGGGTTAGTAATATAGGTTGTATGAACTTTTTATTACTTGAATTTGATTTATTTGAAACTTTTCTTAATTAATAGATTGTCACATATAGTCTTTTGTCGTATATTATCAAGTTTACCTTTTTTTGTTAAATATATATACAACTTTGGTATCATATAAAAATAGTGATGGAAGAATCAATTGGGAGCGTCAAAGTAGTGACAAAGGGGCAATTGCGATGGGACGACAAAATGGATAAAATATTGCTTGAAATTATTTTGGAAGAGTATGGATTGGGTAACGGTTCAAATACTTCATGGAAGGCTGAGGTTTATACCCGAGTATGCGTAGAATTGCTAAAGCAATTAAAACTAGAAGTGAACCCTTCAAATGTGAAGGGTAGAATCAAAACATTTAGAACCAATTACTTCCTTGCAAAGGATGTAATTTCTCAAAGTGGGTTCGGATGGAATCCAGATACACAACTTGCTACGGCAGATGTTTTGACTTGGAAAGATTATCTTGAGGTACATTTTTGGTTTTCTTAATTAGAATATACAGTCATATTATTGATGTATATTAGCTAATTATGTATTTTTGTGTGTTGGTGTATATGTTTACATGTAACAAAAACGTCCAGAAAAGGAATCATACCGCAGGAAGCGTGTGCCGTACTACAATGAGTTGTCTATCATATTTGGAGATGATCAAGCAAATAGTAGGAATGCAATGACTGGTAATGAGGCAGACAGAGAGTTGCCTTCTTTGGAAGAAATGAGTGAGTAAAGTTTGTAGAAATAATTGTTTATTATTACACTTTTTAGGCTCACATTGCATTTTTAGAAGAAATATATTGCATGACTTATTTTTATTTGCAGGCAATATAGAGAAGTCACTTCTAACTAAAGAAGAAAGAGAGGAGGTAAATCGCTCGTCATCTAGTTCAAGTCATATGGCAACAAATGGCGAAAGGATTAAAAGGAAGAAGAGTAGTGACGTTGATCCTAACTAAGGACTAATTGCAGCTGCCAACCGACTAGCAGATGCATTTGCGCACACAGATTGTGCACGTCTTCAGAAGGAGCTTCGTAGTATTCCTGAACTAAGTAGAGAAGATATAATGCGGGCTATGCTTTTGTTGGGAAGTGAAGTTAAGGATGCAAATATATTTTTTCAGTTAGACGAAGACTTGAAGAAGGATTGGGTGATCTTATATTTAGAGAGGAAATTTTAGATTGATTTTTTTTTTTTGGGATGGTAGGAAAATTTTAGATTGATTTTGAAAGCGAAAACATTAGTTTTTTTGAAGAACGTTGAAACATTAGTTATTTTCTTTCATTTATGTTAGTTCTCACTTAAGATTCTTTTGAGTTCATTCATGGTTATCAAAGATAGTTGTCAATTAAATTTTGATGAATATTGTTGATTACTTCATCAAGCACAATACTTGTATAGTGAAGCAGGTATACCGGCAGTCTCTTGCATCTGCAATATCTGATTATTGATCATTTTGGAACGCAAAGAAAGTAAATCTATTTGACACATTGGGATCGAGAGATATCCTTTTTGAGATTAAGTTACCATGGACTTGTTGAATTGTGACTCTTAAGCATGTTTAAATTCGTAGGATTGTGGAAAAATCTAGTAAAAAATTGAAAATTAAAGAAAATTTTAATTTCTTATCAAACACTAGAAAATTGAAAAATAAAATTTTCTCACGTGCAATCAAACAACATTGAGAAATTTCTCTTAAGAAAATTCTCTAAAGAAAATTTACAAAAGAAAATAATTTTTTCTTATAAAATTTTATTTTGCTATCAAACACACCCTAGGGTATGTTTGATAGCAAAATAAAATTTAAAAAGAAAAAACTATTTTCTTTAGCAAATTTTCTTTAGAGAATTTTCTTAAGAAAATTTTCTTAATGTTGTTTGATTGCATGTAAGAAAATTTTATTTTTCAATTTTTTAGTGTTTGATAAGAAATTAAAATTTTCTTTAATTTTCAATTTTTTACTAGATTTCCCTGCAATCCCACGAATTTAAACATGCTTAGAGTCACAACTCAACAAGTCCATGGGAACTTAATCCCAAAAAGCATATCTCTCGGTCCTAATGTGTCCATCCACGCTTATGCAATCAAAAACCTCCATGTCGATCCCATCTCATCACACAAACATTGTACTGACATGAACCCATACAAGAAACTAATAAATTGAGTTGGGAGACAAAATATCAGATACATTACCTCAATCACAAATCATATCGTCATCTACTTCAATGAGTACATCATGAAACCATGCGATTTCATTAAAAAAAAATAATTGAAACTCATGCGAGATATTCCAAGCTTCTCTTTAGAGACAGAAGAATGAATGATAGGAATCTGTTACATTCTTTACATTCTCCTATGTAGCTCTAATCATCTATTAATGTCTACCACTCTACCTAGTGCAACTATGTGGTATTTCATAATTCGATTGCAAACTGTTTTAGTAATAGGAATTTGTTGTAACCATAATTACCATTTTTCTATAACCCCGATTAAGAAACAAGTATTGTTTTCAATGAAATACAAAAGAGCTTTTTGGCTATTTGTAAGCTTATTTTTACGTGTGTTCGAAAGAAGTGTCACTTCATGCTTCATCGTCGCTATTGATACGTACACATAGTATTTATGTATCATTTTTTTTTGGTTTACATCCTTATGTATCATTTACGTAGCAGAAATAAAGTTCGGCAAACTACAAGCATTATTAAAGATGATACACACATAAAACAAAAAGAGTTTAAAAAGAAAAGGTCATTATGACCAACTGATTAGATCATTGCTTTGGCATTCAACAGTTATATCATGCATTGTGCAAGATAATAAAATCCCTTTCGTGCCTTAAAGAGAGAAAAGAGAAGGCGGACCAAATAAATCCATGAGCATAAAATTTTTCCAATCTCATATCTTACACTTCAATTTGAGAATACAATACAACACATGAATCACAAACCTCAAAATATGATTCCAAAGTAATTATCAAGCCTTCAAGTGGTACCATAAATGATAAGACCGAAATATTTCAAGGGTCATAAATTCTAGCTTTTGGAGAATCAAACATATTCCTTGAGCACAAAGTAAAAACAAAGAAATGCCACTGATGAGGATTTGAGTTCAAGCACACTATAGAGATTGCAACATTATCACCATCCCTCATTTCATCCCAGTGATACCCACCATAAGCTTTTGAAACATGGATTACTTTTACGAAGCACAAACATGAGCATTATTTGCTAATTCTAAAAAGCAAGATCTTGACTTCATAAAGTCTATAATCTTAATGTTCACCCTTCTCAAGGCTATATAGCCTTTAGCTCTGATTCGGATTTGGTGAATCCCATGAACTATTCTCTAAAACACATCATTTACTCGATTTATATTTTTCATTCATGAAAACACTTTCATCTCAATAGCTACCAAAACTTTGAAACCGCACCTCAAACAAAACCACATAGGAGAAGAATATAATCAAACACTATCTCGTGCAAGACTTTACAAACATCAAACAAAATTACTCAAAATCAACACACCTTTGTCAGTCACTAAATCAAACAAAACAAGAGAACAAGCTCAACGAAATGCGAAAACACACAAAAATCACTAGCACAATCCTCACCAAATCTCATATCTTAGTCCGATCAAGCCAAGACCGAAACTTTCACAAAGTGAGACGAAAAGTGTGTACCTTCGATTCTTCGACGACGAAGAGCTCGAGCGATGGATTGAACGGGAAGGTAGGGAAGTGGACCGAGCGAGCACGTGCACGAGCGCGCGAGAGAGAGAGAGAGAGATGGAGAGAAAGATCAGATGAGATCTGAGAAGAAATCGAGAATTCAATTTCTCAAGATTGAAGAGATCGATGAGGCAAAACTGTTGTTTGAGAGGAGATTGTTGGGTTATAAAGAGATTTGATAGAAAATCAAATTTTCACCCGAAAATAAAAGAAAAAAAGAGGAAAGTTTGGGGTGTGAGATTTTTTTCTATGCGGTTACTAATTATATCAAACAGGGAATAAAAAAATTAAAAAAAAAACAATTTTTCATAATTTTTTTCATTTTCTTTGCTATCACACACACCCTTAAATAAATTTGGGCTGTTAGTGAGGGTATATAATGGTCTATAGTGACCGATTCTAATACTCTCACTAAAGTTAGTAGCTAATAATTAGATTTCTTGTAGTGAAGTACAACATAATTAGTCCAAGAACCAAAATAACAAGAAGCCTAAACACAAACCTAACTAATTCGCTAACATAATTACATCAATTACAAAACTCTAAACCCTAAAAGAGAGTACTATACAAGATCAACTTTACATCAATTACAAAACCCTAGAAGAAGGCAAATTAAAGAAAACCTAAACAAAAAACAAAAATCTAAACATTCTTCACATCGATTACAAAACCATCATCCAAAAAGAAACCTTCTCAATCCCCCTCCTTCTCACCTCTCTATTCTCTTCTTCGTCGATTTGTAAACCACTTAACGTATTTATATAGGAAAAGATAAGATATAAAGATTGGGCACCGACTTGGGGCACTGACCAATTGGATACTGTGAGTTCACCTCAAGATTTGTGCGCACGAATCTTTGGGTATATCGCGCGGGCAGGTTGGGTTCCAAAGTCGGTTGTCAGCTTTTTTTCGTAGCACATAGAGATAGCGTGGGCAACATGAAATCAGAAACGACAGTGCCCGAGAGTGAATTAATAATATCAGTGTCGTTGGCACGGACATACCATGTGAGAAACCAAAACGCACACACACCGGTGAGTACCCTATATAAACTAATATGTATATTTTTTGTCAAATTATGCTAACATATTTAAAGAGGATATATTTACACTCGTATCTATTTGAAGTAAGGGAATATTTTTTGCCGAAAACGTATATATAAATTGAAAGTGGTTAAGTTGATGGCAATATGGTATATAGTAGCTAGCACATTAGGATCTCTCTCTTGACATCAATTTTGCACAGTTGTACTTACGGTTTCTATTTTGGCCTCGTTTGGTTCATTTTTGCTAACTTATAAGGAGTTAATATTTTCATGTTTGGTTCAACTTTAAACTTGCAGGAAAGTTGTAAATTTGTAAACAATAAAATATATGAATTGACATAAATAGCCTTTAAATTAATAAGAGATATAGATGGGTATATAGTAACAGGGTCATTAATGAGTGTAATTGTGTCTACAACTCCTGAGAGATAACTCTCTATGGGAGGGAAAAGGATATCTCTCACCCTAGAATGTATGTTGAGAGATAACTGGCAGAGAAGTTGGGCAACCAAACAAGATTTGTTTTAAACTCTCTGCAAGTTATCTCCCAGAAGATAACTCTACCTTTAACTAAACAAAGCCTTTGTTTCTCCATTGAGAACTATGAATATATATTGGGTATGTTATGGAATATTTAGGCAATTTGTGTATTAAGCAACTACTAATTGTGTAACTTCTCCACTAATTGTGGATACCATAACTACCCCATGGACCGAAAGTCACATGATCCACATGAGCTTTTTTTTATTCTCAAGTCTCATTCAAACCATAGGCTCTAATACCATATTATTTTTCTCACGGCCGCGCCGCACACTCGTGCGCGAGCTCATGGATCTCCTCCGCTGGCACTAATATTATCCCTAACTTAACCACCCTTCAACTATTAGGCGTGGAGTTTTTATCTCAAAAGGCATCGACACTAGTTGGGAGGAGTTAATTACTTGTGTACTTCATCATGAAATCTTAATTAGTCGATGTGGGACTAAGTCCACACATCTTTAATATGTGGGTATATAAATGGGGTTATAACCCATCTTTGTACAAAATCAATTAGTTTGTGCTAAGATCCAATATATCCACTTATTTACCACACCAACTCTTATTATATTTTTGATGTGAGATTATATATTCCAATTGGGCCGGGTACAATCCGCCCTGCTGTTGGCTAATGGCTACGTATAGATATCTTTAGATGTGGTAAATTACATCCCATTGTCATTCTAATTTATAATTTATAATATTTTGATTGTTGAACTTTTGTTTGTACGTAACAATACGATCACTTAACTTTGCAAGTTTTAACACACAAGTTACTGTAATTTATAAATTGTAACATAAGTTATTCAGTGGCTTTTCGTTTGGAGGTTTGGTGAAAGTTCACACGTGTCGCTTAGCGGCCTCTTCTCTTGTATAATTAAAGTTTAGTAACTTTGGGTGCAACATCAAGTGTGTGCTCTCACAGGACCTCCAACTAAAAAGTCACGTGAGTGTTACAAATTGTAGGAGTTGAGTGACCACATTGTTATAAACGCAAGTTTAGTAAGCAAAGTGTTGTTAATTATAAAAATTAGATGACCATGGGTGTAATTTACTAATTTATATACCCCTCATTATATGTGTACTGAAAATACGGGTGCACTCATCTCGATACGTATCTAAGGTTCCAACAATTGCGTAACAAATGTATGTATATGTATGATATATGTATTCTTCCACACTGCCTCATCTAATGAGTAGCCATGACAGCGACTTTACACCAATTATTTGTAAACACAATCCTACCTTCGCGCGTGATGAGCGTGAGTGGTCACCCGGCCAGTCCGCGCATCGGCCTCCCGTGACTCTCATAAACATGTACATGCACACTATTATTAACTGTCACTAGTAATTTACTGGGCATGACCTATATTAATGTACGTGCATATATGGACACTCTTAATTCTATGCAGTATTTTAACGTACCATGTAGTTGGGTGAGATGTCAGTTTCACAGGAAAAAACAAACTAAGCATAGTCACCAAATCTTCATTAGTTTTTTTTTTTCTTAGTAGGAAATCTTCATTAATTTAAGTATGCTTCATAGACTTATTCCAAGATTTATGCCCTAAAAATCCGACCTGGCACAATCAAAATGAGCTCATAACGGACCATTTTATTTGATTTATCCCACGCTTTCAATGAACAAAACGCGTTATACATTTAATCCCACATAATTATCTACAATGATACGAAGGTTTCAAAATAAAAAAATAAAAAAAAAGAAAACTACAATGATATGAATGATCAAATAAACGTAACAATCCACTAATCAAGCCTCCCTCGTCCACGTGTCACCCCCAAATCAACAGCCAATAATCATCACAGGCTCACAGCTAAGCAAAAAAAGCACGTGCGTAACGGCCGTCCGTACGACCGTAACCACTCCCACGTACGCACCAATCTCCCACCGCTCATCACCAGACCACAAACACCGAGATCCGCGACGTCCAGGTTTCCGCGCACACGTGGCAGTGCGTTAATTTTAAACCGCTTTGTTTTGTGAGAGATGGACCACACCACCAATAAGAATAGCTTTTATCAATTGGGTTTTGGCGTTCCCGCCTTCGCAGTTTGTGTTGTGTGTTGAATTTGGTTCTTCTTCTTCTTCTTCAGTGATGGTGTGTCGTTGTTGTGGTTGTTGTGATTGTTGTGGGGATGGACTCGCCGGAGCGGAACCAGATCGAGACTCCCGTCTCCAAGTTCGAGGTCTACATCTCTCTCTCTCTCTATGCTTTTGTGTTTGTGGGTGTGAAAGGGAGTCCTTGATTTGGGGGTTTCTGCTGTTTCTATACTTTTTGCTTTTCATTTTGGCGAAGGATTGCTTGTTTTGCTGAAAGATTTTTAGGGTTCAGAATTTTTAGTGGTTTTGGGGATTATTTTTACTCAATTTAGTATAAAACAAGGGTTTTGTTCGAGATTTTTTTTGGAAAATTTGTTGCGTGGTTTAGCGTGAGACTACGAGTTTTTTCTTCTTTTTTTTTTAGCGGTGGGTATTCGGGTCACTGACACCAGACTGGTGGTGGACCTGACTAGTCCATTGGGGGCGTCTTTAGTTGCAATTAGAGGGAGGAGGGGGAGGCAAGGAATTGAACCCCGCACCTACTTCGAATCATATTCAAGGGTGTAGATTTCTGATTTCATTATATAATTGTTAATTTGTGGTTTGAACTGCGAAAACCCTCACACTCTGTGGTCTACTGCTGGTTTACTTTCTTGATATAGTTTGTTTTTATTGCAAATGATATTTTTTGAATTAGTAAATGTCTTTTTTTTTATTCCTGCTAATTTGACTTCAATTTCACTTGCCATTTCCGCACGCACGTCAATTTTTGTGCGCGCATGCATCAAAGCAAAAACCAACAGTGACAAACACAATCATCTGTGTGTCAAAATGGCGTGTTAAAAGTGGATCAAAACAGCATATTTTTTTTTCATGGATGAGTTCTTTAATGTGCATGTCCATACACAGTTTTCTACGGTTTTTTCTTTCAATAATGCTGTTTATTTGTAGAGAAAATTAATCTTCTATGAGAGTTATATTTTCTCTAAATTAGAAAAGGAATTAGCATGTTTAAGATTTTGTTGTTGTTCTTTTTTGAGAGTTATCTACATCGGCAATCTCTCGTGTTTGTGTTGAATCGCCATGTGTGCTCAAGCAGATATGTTTCTAATTGCAGGAGTCCTCCATTTTCAACTACATCGATAGTCTTTCTCCTATCAAACCTGTTAAATATGTAGATACTACTCGAAGTTTTAATTCACTGAGTTTTGCATCTCTTCCATCCGTGTTTACTTCGCCACATCTCAATTCCCAGAGAGAATCCAGATTCTTAAGAAGGTAAATACTGCTTACTTGTCCATTCTATGCGCAAGAATACTTGCTTGTGGTTGTTGAATTCAATGTGAAGCTGTTCTTTTGTTTGTAGGCATGATTTCTCAGACTTGCCAAAGCTTGACTTTACGCGTGATGATCAAACTGAAGGCCGTGGAGCTCTTAATGTTGGTCAGGACTTAGATTGTTCTGCTCATACTGAGAACGGTTTTGATCATATTAATCCAGAGCTTCATGTTGAGGTTTCACAAACATTTAAGTATGATCCGGGCAGGCCGGAAAGTGCATCTGTTACTCTTCCTACACAAGGTGTTGAGACGGGTTGCGTGCTCGAAAATGCTGGCATGCTTGCGACTCTTAATCAGTTTGTTGAAGAAGCCTCAATTGAAATGAACCATTCATTAGATTCTGAAGTGGAGTTGCAAAATATATTCTACAATGAGCCAAGAAAAGAGGAAAGAATGGGATGTGAAGATGAGAACTGGATTTGCGATTCATCAAATCTCTTAATTTACGATTCACAAACTGCATTGCAGGCTCCTATTGAACAAGATAAAAAATGGGTGAACCATGAAAGTAGCTGCTTTACTTCGTTTGCGCCACAGATGCCACAAAATGGAATATGTGATTTACTACATGCCAAAGAATCAGCATGTGAATTTAGTTTGAGTGTGAAACATGAAGTGGAAGATGTTACTGGTCAAGTTGGGGAAAATGATCAGAATGGGAGGAAACACCAAACTATGGAACATGGTGGATCGTCAAGTATTTTCCACATTAAACAGGATTCTAGTGATCCGAGTGAGAACATCAGCAAGGAAGCAGGGAGTCACTTTCCACTAGGTTGCAAGGTGAGCTACTTGGTTTTCTTTTTTTCTTTTTATTTCCAATTTAAGTAGATTTAACTAAATCCCTGAGTGTAGGTTTGCAATTATTAATTGATATTATTACAAGTTACATGTTTCTTAATCTACCAAGTGCTCAAATACTTCAACAAAGAAAGTAAGAAAAGACAGAAATACTATAAAAGAAAGATGAAGAAATTGATTGTTCTTATATTCTATGTTAGTTTGACAACATATCTCGGTTTTCTTTAGAAGAACACGCAGAAGTTAGCGAACATGACTTGTCCTGTTTTAAATCAAGGGTGATTGATTTCTGTTTGATAATTCTGCTGCTTTTGGTGATCATTTAGTTTTCTAATGTATATTTGCATTATGATCTGTTCATATGGTCTGATTCTTAGCAGTTGGGTGGCGGTCTGCCTAGGCGCTGCCTAGTCTTTGAAATAGGTGGAACTCAAAAAATGAACTTCGGCGCTAATCATGATAATAGTTTTCCAGTTTCATTTCAATGCAATGGAGATTTTTTCCCCGATGAAAAGAAGTTGATTCCTATCAGTCCTACAATCAGTTCTTCCACAAGGTCGCTTCCTGCAATTGGTCTGCACTTGAATGCCCTTGCAGGTACTCCAAAAGAGTGCAGAGTTGTGAAACATGAGACTTTGACTTCTGGAAACCAATCGCTGACATTACCAAGTTCTGTGGAGTCTTTTAGCTCTCTGAAATCCGATCAAGAACCTGGAAATAAATCCTTGGATGTGGAAAGATTGTCGGCTCCAGATGCCAATGGTGTTCAAGTTGAGAAAGATGTTTCACAATCCGCATTTGCAACTAGTCATGAGGATCTCAATCAGAGTGCACACAAGAAGAAGAGGCATGTATATCTTTGACTAATTTGAGGGATCGGAATCTTTGTTTATGCTTAAACAATCTTTTTTCTGCAATCATTGCTGGCTGATTTTTGAATTTTAAGATTGAAAAATGCAGGCGCAAGGTGGAGCATACTGAAGAAGGTGATGCCTGCAAGCGTTGTAACTGTAAAAAGTCGAAATGTTTGAAGTTGTAGGTTTCTTCCGCTCCCTTTGTTTTTGTTATAGAATTTTTTTTTTTTTCTCTTGAACATTTTACACATGATTCCCAGTGGTAAGCAACCTGCTTCTGTCCGGCCCTTGCAACATTTTTGAATTGCTTGCTTCTTTTAATGCTCGACAAAGTTTCGCTTGGTAAGCTGTACTTGGTGTCTCTTGATACATCCCAAATTTCAGTTTGTGCATCTTGTAGGTGTCATTGAATGTGTTATGATGCAACAACATATCTTTATCTCCATTTTTGTAGGAAAATGATGATCTAACACACTCTCAACGAACACTTTGGGCACACGCCTTGTCTTTTAGCCATTTATAGCTCTTTTTTGTCTTCCCAGGAGTTGGCCCCACATCTGACAGAACATCATAAATTGCTAAAAGAAAAAGGTGTGCGCCCAAAGTGTGCGTTGAGAGTGTTATATCATCATTTTCCATTTTGTATCATGTTTTAGTCAGAAGTCCATGCAGTAAAATCTAGCCTCTATTTGGAAATTCTCAATTAATACTTGCAGCAAAAAGTACAAAAATAATAATCAGTGAACTTCAATTACTGCATTATTTTCCCTCTTTTTTGTTTTGGCATTACTGTTTAACTTGACAGTTATTAAATTGCTCACCATTTATTGTGATGCATTTCCACTGGAACGCTTTTGCAAGTCATCCTCTTTGATTTTCCATACAATGAGATCAGTTTTTATTTTGTCATGGTTCTGTATAATGTTTGAAATTCGTGTTGAAATTATAGTGCCTTCATTCTCATGTCAAGTTCTACTATGTAGATACTGTGAATGCTTTGCTGCTGGACTTTACTGTGTGGAACCTTGCTCTTGTAATGACTGCTTAAACAAGCCTATTCATGAAGACACTGTTCTTGCAACTCGCAGACAGATTGAAACCCGTAATCCTCTTGCATTTGCACCCAAAGTCATCACTAGTTCCGAATGGGGCCTAGAAACTGGGGTAAGAAATGCCACATTCACTTTGCAATAATCATTTTTGTATTACCGATTGAAGGGATAGCTTTGAACACTCCTATATGTCCGTCCATGCAGGATGAATTGAATAAAACTCCAGCTTCATCTCGTCACAAAAGAGGGTGCAACTGCAAGAAATCAAATTGCCTTAAGAAATATTGTGAATGCTATCAGGTTTAGGATCTTGGTTTTTACTTTGTTGTTATGTTCATTTTTCTGATTCTGAGATATGCATTTTTTGTTTTTGTTTTTGTCTACCAAAGGGTGGTGTCGGTTGCTCTATTAATTGCAGATGTGAAGGGTGTAAAAATACATTCGGCAGAAAATATGGTTAGTATCTTTTGGCTGGTTTCACTTTCAAGGTTTCCTTCACTTTCTTATGCATCCTATTAATTCTTTAGTCACTAATGGCTTCTGGAGTTTGAAAATGTTTTTTTGAGACCATTGTAATCTCCATTGCCTTTATTTAAGTTTCTCACATTTTCATCAGGATTATATCTATTTTTAACATTTTCTTTATGCGTAGTGCTAAAAGTTAGCATAATTCAACCTTTCCCATGCTAATACTTTTGGATATCCTCTGCGACAATATGAAATGAAATTTAGCGGTTAGCGCAATCCAAAATTATTAATGACTGACTAGGCTGAATTATAATTTGAATGTCATCACTTCAGCATTTTGCTTTTTAATTTCCGCATTCCTTAGTCTTTTTATGCTCTTCTTTGGGATAATGAAGTCTTTGTATAGTTTATATATCATTCTTAATAGCTTCCATTTTTCTTTTCTGGTTCTGTTAACTTCATCAGGAGCAAATAAAGCGGAGGTAGAAGAGGAAGAATCCGAAAGCTATGATAAGTTAGCTGAAGAAAAAACTTCACTAACAGATAGAGGCCAGAATGACAACGAAGACAAATATCCAGAAAATATCCTTCCTGAAACGCCTTCGTTACAGCTTTGCAGGTATAATTCTTATTTATTTTTCTTGGAATTTTAAGCAGTTCGTGTTGTGTACTTAAACATTGATGGTTGCTTTCTTTTTTTTTTTTTTTTTCAGACAATCAGTCCAGTTGCTGTTCTCTAAGGCGAATCCATCCCAATCTTTTGTTTTCTCTGATGAATCATCTCCTAAGTTGAGTTCCACTAGCCGAACTCTCGAATCGGATTCTTTTCGACCTCATCCTAGATTTGGAAAGCATTTCCAGCTAATTTCAGATGGTGAAACTCCTGAAATTCTTAGAGAGAAGTGCTCCCCCATTAAAACTTTGAAGATAGCTTCACCAAATTGCAAGCGAGTTTCACCGCCTCACACCGAGTTAAAGGTGACACCCAACCGAAAACTTACTCGAAAACTGGTACTGCAATCGATCCCTTCTCTTCCTCGTTTTGAAAAAAATTGCAATGACACTCCATGAAAAAGAGTTATCTATACTAGTTGATGGCATTGCTTGTATTTTAGTATTTATTCTCATTTAATTGTTATATTCCCGCTGTTTTAAAAAAAATTGTTATATTCCCACTATGTACATAGGTCATCTCGACCTCCCTCGTTATATTCGATTTCTTTTATTTATGGGGATTTCCCATCCCAAAAGAACAAAAAAGTAAGACAATGTAAATTGTCCGATTATTAAGTTGATTTTTTTTTTTTACTTCTTATTTCTCTTCTTCTGCTCTTCACTATTATAATTTAAATTGAAATCCCTTGTGCTGTATCCTCCATGCTATGTCCATGGTATTTCTTACATTTTCACTGACTTGCCACATCAATATTCGTTTGGGCTTTGGCTTCACAGCCCTAGCACTGAGGGGATTTAAGAAAATGCATCCACATTTTCCTTAACACAAATAGTCTTTGTAAATTATAAGTCCTGGCAACCCTCTCCTCGTAAGCTGATTTTCGAGGATGAATTATTTATGAACATGATCATTTCTTCAAAAAATAATGAACAGTATCATTTGTCATTGGAAGTTTGGAGGTAACGTAAAAGGTTGCTAAGTTGCTACTATCATGAGAGTCTGTATTTTTTTCTTCTTCCTTTTTAGCTTATACTTGGGCTCCTTATAGATTCTTTGAAGTTGGTCCAGTCCAATTATTAAGCCTTTTTGATAAAGAAATCCATCCAACTTTTGTGCAAGACTTGCTAACACTAACGCTCATATATTATTTTGTTATAGCAGTCTTTTGTTTATGTTTTAGGAGTTCAACCCTATATTGTTTTGTGTGTGGTTGGGACCAGTTAGTTGCTCACCTGTGTCTTCCTTTTAAGGTTTAAGGTTCAAATCTTCTTCTATTATGGCCTGAAGAGCAGGAATAGTGATATCTTTTTTAAGCAATCCTAACAAAATCTTATGATAGAAAAATTTTGCTTGTCAACTAATTATGCAATGTTTTGGTTTACCTTTTTTATGATGATTGTTAAGTAGGACGGCTAGTCTAGTAACACAGGTAATGTGGTGCTATCAGATAACACAAATTTTTAAATAAGGCGTATTTCAATGATATGATATGTTTCTCGTAAGCTCCAGGTAGATGTGTGACTTACTGGAGTCATTTTGGCTTCTGTCCTGTGACATCTTCAAAATTATGACATCTTCATGTCAATATCTTAATTTCTTCATGTATGTGGAAGAAAATGGAATGATACAACTGATTCTATACTCATTGTTCAAACCAATTTTATTTCCTTGTTTATGTTACAGATTTCAACTTACTTTGAGTTGACATTTCAAATTTGATTACAACCACATACCAAATTGAGGTGGGCATGCAGCAGAAAACAAAATTGAGACTTTTAAGTCACTGGTTTGAACCCTAAATCCAAATTTTAGACTTAATGTGACGACCCCTTTTCTAATCTAGGGCACGACCCAGCCTAATCTAGTAATTAAGCCCTAATCTTGATCTCGTAAGACTTAATTACGTATTAGTCAGCCTTTCTAACCCATTTACCAACTTATTCAAGTTCATAATAAATAAAACACTTGTCTCATTATTGAAATTTATAGTTAATTAAAACTTTTCAATAAATTATTAAATATCGCAAAAGTCTTAACAATTTAGCGAAAGCATATTAAATTAAACCTAAGTGTGAAAATCAGGAAATAACGATCACATGAATCTATAATAAGATGGCGAATATAAACAATGTAATAGTCATCAAAAGTCGGGAACTAATCGCTCAACTGAGTATGTACAACGCAAAATGTATATAAAAGACATAAGTTAATAAATACATCAAAATATCAAAACCTACGTCAGTCAATACGCGAAGGCTCAGAGATAGTCGCTAATCGCTTGCTAGTCGATGGATCTGCACCCATCGTAATAAAAAGGATGATGAGTACAATAATATTTATCCATATTTCCAAATATAAGAAATAGGTATTTAACAACATAAAACAGAGAAGGATTGTTTGAAATAGAAAACATGTTATAAATACTACAAGAACATAAGTAAGATTGACTCGGATATAAACATACTTGTAGTGTACATCGGTACTACCCTTATTGGTTTTAGACCTCTGTCCTAACGACCTCATGTAATAGGTCAGTACACGTGCACTTCGTACTACCCTAATTAGTTGCGGATTTCGTCTAACAACCTCATGTAGAAGGTATGTAACACTAACTGAATAGATTTCGACACCCTGGGTCTCATACCCCGTGAGTCGCGCACATCTATTTAAGTATTTAAGGATAGCGACAAAGAACGAATAGTACTTCAAAAAGGAATGTCATAAACTAATTACTCCAAACAAGAGCAGATCATTCAACAATCATGGCATTTCGAATACAAAGGTTTAATACGCATGTATCAAATGAAAATTCAGAACTTAAAGCAGATATGAAATGAAAATAAGTGTCTAGTCTGTCTACTCAACTTTCACACAATGATTCCTAGCCTAACAGGCTTCCCGACACCCTAAACTCGCGCACCTGAACTCCCTGTACACTTCCCTAGGCTCATGTTATGTTTAGATTTGGTTTGTATTGTTTTTAGGTCGTTTAGGTAGGTTTTATATTCATTTAGTCGAACTAGCCCCTTTAGTTAATTATTTTTCTTAAAAAAATGATTGAACAGTACCTAGCGCGCTGGGGATCTATCCAACGCGCTACCGTTCTTGGTGGAACAGTGGCATATTCTCCAGTTCAGGTGCGTCGAAACCCAGGATTCCAGTAATGAATTCTGGCGTTTCCGATGCCCGTGGCCACCTCCTTCGCTTTTGTCGACCCATACTAGACTCATGGGGAACCAGGGCCGACACTGGGCATGGGCGGGGCGGGCGACCGCCCCCAGGCCCCACCCACACCCAAGGCCCCCTATATTTTTAGCCATGCTGCAAATTTTTTTTTTATGAGATTGGGCATTAGTGGAATATTGCTAAAGTATGATCTTTGTACAAATTTATTGGGGTTCATTCATGAAAACTCATAATATGTAAGTACTCATCTCAATGTATATTGAGTTAGATCTTAATAACTAAATTATTGAATGCATGTTGAATGTCACAAAATCTTTCTTTTTTTTTGTTGGTAACACAATAATTTCTTTTATACGTTATGTCTACTCCTTTAAATGCATTTTTACTACAATTTCAAAATAAATAAAGTTTTGGTCTCAATAAATAAATAATAATAAATAAAAGAAGTTTACATCTCCACCAACTAAATTTAATAAAACCAAATCAAAACAATTTTTTTAAAAAATTAAATTTGAGTTGGAGAATAGTTAGCAATATATGTAATTTTTTTTTTACAATATGTAAACTTAACTATAAGTAAAAAAAACTTACTATCAATTGCACTAAAAATCAAACAGAATGGAGGAGGTTTTTTTTTATCTATGTAGCCAACCCAACTAATTTGGGATTACAGTTTTGTTGTTGTAACTATATATATTCACAAAAAAAATTATTTTAGGAAGTCAAATATAAAGGCCCCAAATTTTTATTTTGCCCTAGGCCCCCAAAATAATAAAAACGACCCTGTGAGGAACACAACCAACCGCCCAGAAACATCAGAAACGACAATAATGTATCAATTAAATATCATCAATATGCATGCATTTATTTTCCCCAAATAACATGAATCCTACACCAAATCATTTTAAAAACCTACTTGGGTGCTAGTATATACTCAAATACACCTAAAGACCTTATAAAAACAGTGAGAAATCCCAAAACTCATTTTAAACGGAAAATCCCCAAATTTTAACTTCATTTTAATGGAGTTTTGGAACATAGGAAGGTGATGAAGATAATTACCTTGGTCCTAAGCTCTCAACCTTTAATTTTCTAGCCCCAAACCTCGATTTCCAACTTAAAATTCTCCTTTGGTTGTCTAGAATTTGCATGCAAGGATGGTGGTTGTAACGACCCTCAAATTTAATTGGTGTTACATGTTGTGTTTTCAG
Source organism: Stephania japonica (assembly GCA_039657345.1). Classification (NCBI taxonomy): domain Eukaryota; kingdom Viridiplantae; phylum Streptophyta; class Magnoliopsida; order Ranunculales; family Menispermaceae; genus Stephania; species Stephania japonica. The sequence continues at coordinate 66,735,763 of CM077557.1, read as the reverse complement.
GACTGACCTACCCGTCGTGACTTGTCATATTACTCATGCTTTGAGAGTCGACACTAAGGTATATTTTATTTTTCTGTGATGTTTGTATTATTATTTATACCCAAATGTGAACACTGTATGTCCTAGTGTGTGTGATTTTGTTTTATTAATCGGCACAAATTTTTGTGTGAGATTCGCCTAGTAAAAATGAGAATTTTAGGGTATAATACGGATAATTAAATAAAATGTGAGAGCAAGGTTATGTCTGGGAACGCACGTCATGCGAGTTGTGAGGTGAAACGGCTCCGAGAACGAGCGATGTGAGCGAGAAATGGATTGGTTTTGAGGTTTTAAGTCACCCATTGAAGTTACTTTTTTGAGTTAGAGTAGTTGTTAGGGGTGAAGGTGGGACACAAGATGTGCCTTAAGATTCGTGTGTGAGAATTAATGACATGAGAAGTATATAAAGGTTATCACCTTTTCTCTCTCCTCAATCCATCCAATTTTCACCAAACGAATAAACGAAAAGAGGAAGTGGGTTTCGGTGTGTTCTCGAGGTCGTTGCGACGTTGAGGATCGACCAATCACGCGTAAAAAGGTAGGATCCTTACTCCTCTCATGTTTGTCTACAGTTCGACATTAATTTTGTGAGTTTTCGTCACGAAGATTTTGGATGATATTTTCAAAAAATGTTGGAGATAAGTTTGGGTAGTATTTTTTGGAATTAATTGGTTGGTTTATTGATGTTTTGGTGATTAGTTTGTGTATTTGAGGGAAATTGAAATTTTTGGGGATTCTTGAAGAATTTTCGTGTGATTTACAAATCGGGGTATTTGTCGGGGTTTTGACGCGAACCGAAGGTGGTTTGTCATAGTCACGGACGTCCCTAAGAGTTTGGGATAGGCTCGAAACGTGGCGACGCAAGGCGAAGTTTCGAAAAACCCCGAAAAGTGTATGCAGGACTCACGCCGCGAAGGACGTCGTGGGCAATAGATGCCCACGACGCCACCCACGTCGTTGGGGGCAGTGAGCCCCCGAGTTCACGCTGTGAGGACGCCACCACGGCGTGACACTGTTCACATGGGAAAAATTTATAAGATTTCGAAAAAATTCGGGGATCTCTTGGGTATTCAAATGAGTCTAAATACAACCCAATACCCTGAAAATCAACCTAATTACACTAATAAAATAATTATAGAAAATTGGGTAAATTAGAAAGTTTTTAATAGGATTTACAAATTTAGGTTAAATGGTTGTCAGACTTGGAGAATTCGAGTGGAACAACTTAGACGGTTACGCGAGGATCGATGTTTTGCGGTATTGAGGTATATTTTCGTACGATTGTAATCCAGTTAGAAAGTATACATTAATTCATTTTCCATTATTGTCATTTCTATTTGAACAGAGCTATTTGTTGGAATTCCATTCTATACTTCCTTGATTGGGTGTCTTGGCGTAAGTGTGTTGTGAAGTTACTCCTAGGTCCATATTAGCTAGGTAAGCGTGAGCACTGCCTGCAAGGGTATTATCCACCCCCTAATAGTGGGTTACACCATGAGTACTGGATTGTTGGGAACTGTTGTGACTATAAATTGTGGTATTGTTGTACTGCATATAAATTGACCACTTATGGGCCTCTCTTGACTCTTTGGACACTCAAATTTTGTTGTTATGCTAGTCAGTCTGTCTATCATGCAATTTGTTACATTTTCTGTCTATATCGCATGATATTTAGACTGTTTATTTGATAAATCTTGAATTATTGTTTAGTTTCTTCTGACATTACTTTCATATTTTTCACACATTCACCATCTAGTTTGTGACAGTGGTGCAGATAGAGCAGAGACGAGCAAGGGAAGGAGTTGATGCTAGGTGATATCCTCTGAGGACTCTCAGAGCGATCATTTCCTTTACTCACTAAAGGTTTTGTTCTTTGGACTGTGATTATTATATTGTATGTTTTGAAAAAAGTGGGACATGTATCGGGGATTGAGAGACTAGGGATACCATGTATGATCGTACTGTTTAGCTTTGATCACCAGACATGCATGTATTTATTCATTTCTTAGGGTTTCCACATGATAGGTTATCTATTTTTCCTGATTTTCATTTATTAGTTATAGTTGATTATAGTGATTTTCGTTACGAATTTCCTGATAACTTTATAATTCTATAACTCACACATCTAAATGATAAAATAATGACGTATATGAGGGCTTGAGGCTGACTAGGATGCGTAAGCTTCGCAAGTAAGGGCTTGGGAGTCCACGTAGGTCTACGCCGGGCGGGACCCAGTTTTATGGGGAATTGGTCGTCACAGTGATTTTTATGAGAAAATCCATCAAGTTGTATATATATTCTTGTTGTAATCTAGTGTGTTGCGCATCTCGAGGTATATCCTGTGGCCTCTGTTTAAGATGTCTAGCTCATTGTTGACACATCTTTCCTCACTTATTTATCCTAGAACCACCGCTCTAGTATCATCTCAATGTAGATCTATAGCCTAAATACATTGCTCAAACTATAGGACTTCCTTGATTTACTCTCATTTAATTACTTAGGCGCATTAACTACTTATGGCTAGTGTATTAATAATATTTGTTGACCCATTGGTGGCCCCACTAACCCTTATCTACCCGGTACCCGGTGCCCACGCTCGCATGCAACTTGAGGCATTTCCTCGTGTGTGTCAAATCGTCAAAACTGTCAAACTCTAATAACTTCGATATAAGGTACACATATACATCACACTAGGCATCCATCACACAAAAATAATATATTACTCGGTCCTCATGCTGAGTGTTGGTCTACGTACCCGCTCTCGGGCCACGTCACGAGTCGGTGACCTCGATTACGACCAAAATTTAGGATTAGAAATTTGAGCCATGACACTTAATAAATTTGAGACTCGAATAACTTTTTGAGGCATATCTTTTTGCGCAAAATAATGCAAATAATTTCTATAAAAAAATAGTTTTATGAAACCAAAATAAAAATAAAAAATAAAAATGTTACACTCTTAGTCAAACTTTTCCAAACAAAATATCATCAATGTAAGGACTCTGAAAAGAAAAAAGGTGAGATAAATAAAGCTGAGGACTTGATATCACTCATAAGTTGCTTTAAGCAACATAGATTAATTACCATATGTCACCAGTTTCACTGCAAAGATAGATAGCCTTCTAAGTCACCAACACCAACAAAAGTAACACAATTGAAAAAACAACAATAATAATGTCTACACAGGACTTTCATAATTTTTTTAAAAAATGGTGCTTTGTTTGTGCTCAAAAGTAATGAAGACATAAAAAAAAAGGGGGTGGTTTTGAAGACAACCTGAAAAAAGAAAACATCAGTAGTCTTCACAGGCAGTAGAGATATAAGAGGCTCAGATCTCCAAAAAAATTGCATGCATGAGAGCAAATGAGGGTCCACATCCTCACATGCCTCTGTGATGGTTTGATAAACTGATATCTAGCTTTACAGAGTGCCAATTATGTCAATGAAGTGTTTCTGGCACTCTTGCTTGCACTTTCATCCAAGAAAATAAAGGTTTAAATAGTGCTAATTGTAGTAGATGGGCTTTTGGAATCTATGGAACATGGGCACTGCTGGCCAACTCCACTAGAAACGAAAATATGATTTGGATTAGATCTTCTTAGGGGCCCCCATATTGAATTTCATCAATTTTATGAGGTTTTTCCTAGTATATACTTTATCGTTGATTCTGTTTTGAAAAATACGCACTTTAGTTCCTTTAGTATCTTTACGACAATTGTAGAGAAGCAGCAATCTAAAAACGAACGACAAACAAAATTAGTTCAACTGAAACATAGTCTATACTTGTTGCTATTTGATTTTGAAATCTTCAAGAGAGAATGCATTTATGCCAGAGGAGAGACTATTCTTGGTATTGTGATTGAAACCAACTGAATTCCCAAGTCATATTAGTGGTTGGGAGAGTGGATGGTTTATGGAAGGTAGATGTGGTGTGTTGAATGTTAGGGTCTCCCATTAGAACTCCATTTCAAGACATTGAGAGCACTCGATCATTCTTCTGATTTCAACTTCCTTTCACATGTATATGTAGGACAGACTAATTAGTATATTAGTACATCTTTCTTTTAACCAATTACTACATCCTTTTGACTTTGAGTATACATTGGCTAATTTAGCAGTTATTGAGTCCATTCGATACACATAGAGATATATATGCCCACATCTCGAAATGCATAAATCGATAGACTCTAACAATTATGTAGCTGATTTGTGCGTCAAAAGTATGTTAATTAGCTAATTTTTATGTGAGAAATGAAGGGTTATTGTTGCATTTAAATTTTAATATATAACATGTGCATATACTTTTTCTTTATTTTTTAGTTTTTTTATATTAAAACATTTCTATGGGTCCAAACATGCCCTAAAGAGTGTTAACCAATAGTCTCTATATATATAGGCATGTGGGGTTTGATTAGAGTAAATGTAAAGTTGGACAAAGAGGACTGAGGACAGTGTAATGTATAGGACCAATACATGTATATAAAAGTTGTAAACCGACACATGAGCTATATATCTACAAACCTTGATCTTCAATGCTTCATGTGTGGCCATGAAAATGATTTATAGCTATTACTTTTTTGTCAAATTATATCGATGTCTTATATCCACCGATATAAAGTAGTTGTATTGGAAATTCGTTTCTTTCGCTGGCAAGTTTTTTCAATTAATAATTAGCATTGATCTATTTTTAAATTTAAACTCATTAATTGAAATTAAGTTTTAGATGAACCTTATTATAAGCTTCATATCAATTTCACCTACTCAAAAGCCTGGTTGACGCATTCTAATTTTTTTTTTTGGTAGAGACGCATTCTAATCTGAAATGAGATCGATGATTTTTTATTATTTTTTGGTTAGTACATTTGTTGTAGATGTGCAGATTTAAAATAATCACATACATATTGATTAAGAAGAAATTTTTTTTTTTTCATTACAGGCTCATTAGGAGCAACATCATTAAAAGTCATTTTTTGTTCCAAGTATGCAAGCTCGCTAACATTCAATGGGCAATGACCCATAGAGCCTAGACAAACCTAGTAAGTCCAACAGGCGATCGTATAACTACCAGGATCAATAGTACTAAATTATTCTACCAAAATCCATGGACTTAATCCTGTTGATGGAAATACTAGATTTTGGTCACCGTAGTTATATATTCTATGGTTATTTAGAAAGAAAAATTAATCAAAATAAATAATTAATTTATATATTAATATGAATCTCTTCCTAAATAATACTGACATTTTTTTGAGTATAATATTTAATTTTTTTTATAAATTATTTACAAAGATAGGTCTAATCAATGCCTAATTAAGATTTGTGCCGTGCCTTGATTTTATTTGAGATTATATTTGTGAAGTAATTCTAAATCGATTTAACAAAAGAAAAATATAAAAGCAAAATAAAAAACATTCAATTGCAAGAAAACAGGTAGGTATACAGCTATATACAAATTGATTCAGGACTCCTCAAAAAGTGGAGATTGAAAACAAAGACACGTCCAAGAGAGTAATTTCATTGCTTCCCTTTTGTCAACATCTTGGCCCCATAACTTGTGAGCTACTGTCCCTTGGCATCACATATCCCCCCACAAACATATGCATAGAAAAAGATTTCTCTCACTAGCACACTCTTATATAATGATTTCAAGCTCTTTTACTTTCATCTCCCAACATTATTCTTGCCTAATCCGATACTCACGTCACGAGAAATATACCTCAAAATTAAAGTTAAACGATTTAGATTTGTAACCTCAAAGAGGCACAAGTAACTATGTGGGGGTGGCCCAAAAATTCGGTGTTTGGTTATGGATATAAGACGTTGGGGATCAATTCTCAAAAAAAAAAGCCCTCAAAGGCACAAGTACTGAGTGTACATATGGTCCAATGACTGGTAATTCAAGCTTTACCAAGTTGTCTAAATTACATTTTTTTTTTTATTTCTTTTTTTTTGTATGATATCTCTATAAACAAAACACAACACCTTAAAGGTTGCTCAAATAACTTTTCTTTAATTTCAACCCACTTCTTTTTCTCTTACCACCCAAAATATATAAACAGTAAAATTAAACGCCTCTCTTGTTATGAGTCCTTTTTGTCTGTATCAAGTGGTTGCAAAGGCTCAACCGTTACTTTACGCTACTCCAAGTGCACTACATATTGTCCTACATATATATTTCAAGTGACAAAGACCTCTCAGCGCTAGTGCTGTTTCTTCAAGGCTCAATAATAAGTGTGACTTTATCATTTGGCGACTGTATGTATATATACCTTTCAAGTTAATGACAATAGTAAATGTGTTTTGGGCAAACTCATATATATATATATATATATACATATATGTTTGTATATATTGTAAAAGGAGGGGGAATATATACAGGTACAAGTAATATGCGATATCAAACAAGAAGAAAAGATAGATGTTTTAAGGAGGCCATGTGGTCCAACAGATAAAATTCATGTAATATTGAAAAAGAAAATGAGAGAAGAATCTTATATATTGAGCATGAGAGCTTTTTTTTTCATTTCTTGTAGGGTAAGAATTTGTTGTGAGATTAATCTAAATTAATTGAAACTCTTGCTTAATATATACTAGTTATAGTTGAGAAATTATGAAAGTAAAATTAGCCGATAAAAAGTATGCCTAAATGTCAACAAATTGTGTCGAGAGGAATTGCAATGTTTCATTATATTGCAGTATTGATATAACTATTAATTTGAAGCACTAAGAATCTAACAATTTAAGATCGACATTACAATAAAATTATGACTTTTCATGACATCACACCTCCTGAACTTGTTGACTCATGAGACTTGATTTTGACAACAAGTGTCAGCCTTCTCTAAAATAATTAATACGTAATACTTAAAATTGACTAGTTTAAAAAACACCTTGAACATTTCATATAATAGTACGTAGGGAGAGATATTTAGAGAACTCATAACCAAGATGTTGATGTGGAAATGTCAATGGAGCAACCACTAGTAAATTTCAATTACTAATTTTACATCATATAAAAATTTACAAATTATACTATATATGGATCGATATATAGCCAATTAATGAGAAATAGATAGAACATTTTTCTATCTATTTATTAAAATTAGTAAAATTGTGCTATAATATATTTCAACAAGTCTTCACTTTTTCACAATTGATAATTAGCAGGAATACTTTTTCTTTTTTCTAAAAAGAAAAGCTCGAGACATGCTGCAAGTAGTCGATTATCTCATGCGGTTTGGTCAAACCATAATTTCTTCCACTGTAACCCCTTAAAACTAGTCTCTCCTCTATTTTTAGGTGAATGAAGGAATAATTAGTTAACTTACTGAATTCATATCTCATCACTTTCATTTCTTTTACATAATTACTAATTCATTAAGTGACCATGAATAAGACCCTAAATAATTGATGTGCAAACTACTAATTAAATTAATAATTATATGTTGATCAGATGAAAATGAAAGAAGATAATCTAGAATGAATTTCAGCTGATGCATTATCATTAAATTCTAAAACTGTATACAGCATAAAAATCCAAAACCCCAAACTTTACTCTATTTTTTATGCATGCCTTTCTTCATGCCAACAATCCAATAATTATTTTCATATAAGGTGAGCAGGAAAGTCCGAAGCCATGCATATTATTATTCTCCACTAGCTAGGGTCATGATCTGGACTTATATGGAAGGCATGACCTAAGCTGTACTGTTTGTCCTATCCACCTTGATAATTAAGACTATTGACACATTTTCACCACATTTATATAGTTTTATTTTGGCATATTTTTTTTTTTTAAGAAGCATAAAGTATTATTTGGTCCCGAACTTTCAAGCTGATGTTTATTTGGTCATCAAACTTTTGTCAGTTCATTTTTAATCTTTAAACTTTCATTTCTCTCTACTTTTAGTATTTTTTTTATTTTAAAGTTTGAAAAATAATGATTGGTAACAAAATGTTTTATGAACAATTCATGAGCGGTTCACAATTGATTCAACTCAAAAAATCGACTGTGAACTGTTTCATTAGTATTCGTTACTCTCCAAACATAAAAAAGAATCAAAATTAGAGGATTAATTAAAAGTAAAATGATTAGAGTTTGATGACCAAATCAATAAAAACATGAAAGTTCAAGACCAAATGATACTATTTGCCTATTATTTTTAATTAACATAATACATATATATATATATATATATTTAATTTAATCAAGCATCCTTTATTTTTTCCTAAAAATTTTGAAGTTGCATGTATAGAATACATTGATATAAATAATTTAAAAAACGCATCATCATGATTAAGGGTTCTGATGAACCAAGAGTAGAAACAAATTAAAAAGACAGATAGAGATGAAAATTAAATAACTTCTTCTTTTTGTCATTTCATTTTCATTAATTTGTGGCTTAAATACAAACTCTTAGGGTATCCTTCTACTCATTGGGTTATAAAACATCAAATAAGACCCAACAACTATGACTCATTTTACATAACAATATTAATAAAGTCTTTGGTACAGCTTGGTCTTTTGGTAACTCGCTTGAACTTCTTGAGCCTGAGCAGTTTCATTTGAAGAATTAAGGCTTAACGAGTCGCAGTCTAATGACTTAGTGCTCTCTTATAGTACGTATCTCATATCAATGTAATAGAATTAAAGAATTTAACTCTTCAAAAAAAAAAAACGGAAGAATTTAATAATTCGTAGCTAGTCAAACTTATTTGTGCTGCAATTAACTTTGTTGTAGTTAATTATTTTTTTCTCTCTAACTCTTAATTAATTATTAAAAGTTTATTGATTTTTACCTTTTTTTATGAAAATTAACTTTTAAGTTATCCATGGTTAAATTGTAACTTTTTAAAAAACAAAAGGCATAAAATATAGTGATTTATATTTTGTTAGAAAAAAAACTTTGGCTAATGCATGTTCATAGCTAACTTCCTCAATTCTAAAAACAAATAAAGTATAAATAATTAATTTATAATTCAATTAAGAAATCCTTGCCTCTTATTCTGTCATATTTAGATTTCTTAATGGAAAACTTATTTGTAAACTGTCGATATAACATTAATTTTAGAGATGGTAATCGCAATAGATCAATTTTGACTGTGTTTAAGCCAACAACAATAACAAAAAATAGTAATACCATTTGTTTTCTCTTAAAAAAAACAAAAAATAGTAATACAAAAAAACTTAAAAAAAAAAAAAAAGAGAATTCCGATTTGCTACTCTCTGTCCTATCGCTGCATGTGTACCAAAGTTCGGCCCACATCTAGCCCCAGCCTGCACGTGGGCCCATCATCTATAGATCAACGACTGTCCTTAAACTAGCAGCCACGTGTGAAGAGTAGATGCTTTATATCTGTGGCCCCCACATAGATCATCGATTGGACCAACAGAGACGCAGTACGGCAGAGCGTGTATTATATAAGTGTGTTAGTTTTAGAAGTGATGTAGGGAGTGAGCTTTACAGTCACGAGTTCAATAATATTCTAATTCAGAATCTGGTCGGTCAGTTGAGTCACCGCCCAGACGGCGAAAGCCGCCGCCACCGCGGACTTCAATATGCCAAAGTTGTTGGGTGGGACTTTCACTCACCTAATCTTACATCTACACTCTGAATATGCCCTCATTTTTTTTAAAATTATTTTATTACCTCTTAATTTTTCATACTCCGTATTTGAATAGGGAAATAGGGGCAAGCTGAATGTTGAGGGGAGTTTTACAACTAACGTAATAGTTTTGTCACTTTCTATAAAATAAATTAAATATTTGAAAACTTTATGGCATTCTCACCTAAGATATTTTGACGAACTTAATTTCACAACCCTAAATTGAGCTCCGTTTGGCTTAGACTTATGTGGACCCCCGAGCTAACCTCGCAAAGTCAATGCAAGACTAGTTAGCCTTACTTACCATTTACCATTTATTAAACATTATTATACAATTTAAATGAGTTATTCAAGTTAGTGAGTTATCATAGTATAGCGAAAACAATTAAACTTCAAACTAACAGAATAATCTCTAAGACACTAGTCATGACGACCTAGAGTGTGGAAACCCCGCATATGCATATATCATCATCAAGTATAATCATGTCACAGGAGAGTCAAACATATAGTATGCATGTCTCAAGATCTCTCGCAAACCCATAATACCCAATGTAAAAAAAAAACATATATATACATAATACATCAAGAAAATTTACATCAGTCAGAGAGGGAGAACCGCTTCGGTATCCTCAAAGCAAATCACCTAACTGCTGAACCTTTCCCTTTCTCGACTGTGGATCTGCACTCGGTCAAACACAAGAATGACGAGTCCAGGTGAGTAACGCCAAACAAGATGTATACAACATTTCGAAATAAATAAGCAGTCTGATTCATGCAGATAGAAAGAAATTTGCAGGGAACGCATGAATATATAAAGACTATAAATAATTCGAATTCAATCGAAATATGAGTGTTCAAGATATCAAAACAGAGAGGTACAAGTAGTCCCAACCAAACAATCATTGAGTAAAGGAAAACTCTACAAGACTTGGACTATAGGATGTGGTCAACACCCAACAAGCCCTAAATTCATGCGGATTAGAGGCTTCCAGTTAAGAACTCTCATCTCATATAGAACCAATAACCAGTGCAGTGCATTTTGAAGTCATGACGTTTTGGTATGTTACCTCAGACCGCCACTCCTTCCAAAGATCACTATTGACTCACTTGCCCTCGGACAACTCAATAAGAATGGAATTCCAATATAGGAGTAGAGCAATAATAATAACAAATTAAAGCTAAAAGAAATAACTGTACATTCTTCACTGGTTTACTTACCTGTATCCAATACTATTCGCACTCACACAACTCTGACTCATCACCTACAAATCCCTGTATGCCCGTCACTATACTACACTCCCCAGTAGTTATTGAATTACAATTTACTTTAATTTTTTCAATTTTTCATAATTTTATTCATTCGCGTAATTAGGTCAATTACCCTAGGTATTGGGTCGTATTTAGACTCATTTGAATACACTAGAAAAGCCCTGAAGTTTTCAAAAATTTCTAAAAATTTGTTCAGATGAACAATGTCACGCCTGGTGTCAGCACCCTGCAGCGTCACTTAAAGTGTGGGGACAGGGGTGTCCCTGCCCCAGACGCTGTAGGTGGCATCAAATCCAGTTCGACGCCATATACACAAATCTAAAACCAAGTTCCAAGCCTATCTCAAACTCGTAGGGATCTCGATACAAATCCAAAACCAAGTTCGAAACAAATAAAAACATCCGAGATTCGTTGTTCCCAATTTATACCAAAATTTCACCAAAAAATTGTCCAAAATACACAAAATTCACAACACCTTCAAGCCATCATAGCAACAACATAACCCATCCACGATCATAAAAAAACATCCACAAAATCATCACAAAAGTTCAAAAAAGTCGTACTCAACATGGGGTGCGAGAAATCATGATGAAAATCTGCAAAATAGGCGCCAAAACGACAAGAATCGAGAGATGAGATGAGATCTCACCTTTATACACGTCGTAGATTGATCCTCGGCCTTCGATTCGCTCTCAAAATCGACAAAACCCCTGGTGTATTTTCGGATTTAAGAAGAAGATGAGAGAGAAAAGGTGATGGACTCCCCAAATTGACCCCTTTTATAGTTGTATGGTCATATTGACCCAACCACTCATCTCTAAGCACAACCTGGGGTCCCAATCCACCCCATCCAACCACTTAACACTCCAATTTGTGACTCTAATGGGGACTTGGCCCCTTGGCCTTATCATTTTCAAATAAAATAAAGGGCTTTCCTGAGCGTTTTCACATCCGGACCTCGCCACGACTCGCACCGTTATGTGCTCACGGACGTACCAACGTATCAGACATGTTCCTCATCGATTAATTATTATTTTAAATTATATTTTGTTAGTGTTTTAGTTTAATTTATCCCCCGAACAGCTAAATACCCGTTAACAGTTCGCCCCGCACCCATTTCACACGTTTTCTCAGGTTGAATTCACTCTACAACTCGAACGCACTCGCACAAACGTCCTCACACGTTTGAGACATTGAAATTTACATTCGGGTAATAAAAAAATAATATAAACACCATACAAAAATAGCATACCTCAGTGTTGATGACCGATAATTGGACACGCATATCACAACAAGTGGGTCTACGTATGACCTAAAATGACTCGTGACATAAGTTAGATTTTAGAGTCGTTATAGACGTGTTGCATTGAACTCAAAGACAGTGATAAATAGAACCTCTTAATTATAAAAATAATAATTTTTATATTAATATTATTTATATTTATCCTTGGTTAAAGGTAACTTAGGTCAAATAAACTATGTATACCTAAAATAATACTTAATCTTAAAGGACCACAAAAAATGAATTTGATTCATATGTGGAAGAAGATTTTACTAATTATAGGTAATATAATTCATCGAAATGATTAAACTAGTGATCTCAGCTTTCAAGAGGAAATATAAAAAGAATTTTGTATCTGAAAAATATAAAGTTGGTTGTATATCATATCGTTAATTATTGCATAAAATAATACTCCTAGTCTTAATTTGGATAGGTTGACTTAGTGGTAACAAAAGCAAGACTATGTGGGTTAGACATGCAGTTTTGAATTTGATTTCTTGTAACAGTTAAACGTTGGGCCACTAGTAATTTTTTTTTATAATTTTAGAATTCATGAGGTTAGTCAGACAAGTATCTAGATACACACTGTAGTTAATAAAAAAAAAAAGATCCTAGTCTCGTACTTAACCTTATGAAGGAAGGAAGGCACGTGTGCATGTGTTCTTGATTGATGCTCAAATATTAATTTGAGCACGTTACATCATTAAGTGCACGTTAATATTAATTTAATATGGAAACCGAAATACTAAACAAATTCAAAAATTGAAGCGAGGGGTTTTTAGGTATTCCAGTGTTTGTCCTAACGTTAGCTCGTTTTCCATAACGACAACACAAAAAGAACGCCCAAATCACGAGATTATGCGTTTTTTGGAAACTGAATTTAAAAAAGAAAATCTTAGATTATTTTTTTTGAGAAAGAAAATGTTAGATTGATACTTCAAATTGACACTATAACGTACAGTGAGCCCTCGAATCATGTTATGCACAAAGATTTATATAACTGTATTTTGAATATTTTGAGGCATAAATGGAGGGTTAGTGCCGTTCAATGTATGGTCAGATATGAAAGTTTGGTCTCTAATAAATTAACGAAAACATTAAGCCTCTTTGCGACTCGCCATCATAAGAGCAATGGAGACATAAGCGGATATAAACCTCATTGCGACTCACCATTACAAAAGTAATGGAGACATAGGCGGATATAAGCCTCATTACGACTTATCATTAGAGCCGTCTATGACATAATTGATAGGGAAAATACTTGTATTTGCATCAACCAATAATTTTTTTATTCTACTGTACGTAGGCTTTTAACTTTCAAGTACTCTGTATTCAGTATTGTTATCTTACTCCCGTGACAAAAAATACTCCTACTTTTTTTTATCCTACTGTAAATGCATCAACCAATAATTTTTTTTTTCAAGACATCAACCAATAATTTAAGAAAAAGTAAAATTGAGGGACTAAATGCTTGATAGTTATGTTGCATGTTGTCCATATTTTTCTAACAATTACATTAGTGGAGTGGTTTTTATTGCGGTATTGTAGAATTGTCGATAGAAAGTGATCATGGTTTTTGAAAAAAAAAAAAGGGATCATGGTTGATAAAATAAAAAATTTGAAAAAATCTCAATTCATAACACATTATTACTGTGAATAATTTTATGTTATATTATTTATTTTTGAATTTCGAAATTAATTTTTCGTTATGATTATATTGTTATGAATGCAAATGACAAGTATATAAGTTGCGCATAAATTTACAAACTTTCGCAATGTCGATTTGATCTCATCATGGAGTAGGAAAATACTGCTATTGACATAATTTCATTATTAAATTAGATGTAATATCACTTTCTATGATTGAAAATATTTTTTTGTTAAGAAAATAACATAGCCTCAATCCCAAAATGTGTTGATAAAACCTAACATGATGAATAATTATAATTAGTCTTTAACAAAAAGAATAATATGGATATTGATTCCGAAAAAAAATATAAAGATATTGAAGAAATAGATAATACTAAGTCATCCAGAAAAAAAAAAGTAAAAATCGACATTTGATATCCTTAAAAAAATTATTACTGTAACCAAGAAACAACACATACATAATTACTACGTTGGTTGGATGCACCTCAAAATGCATGCACACCTAAAATCAAAGGCCGTCAGACATGTTCATGTCATTTGTGCATGTCTTTTCTAGGTTACAAAAACATTTTCCTTCAAAAAAAGAAAAATACTAAGACGATCAATTTTTGAACAACCTGATCAATGGACACTCAGTTGTTGATGTCTATTTATTTTCACATCGATATGTATTGAAATGACACCAACAACTGAGTGCCCATTACGGATATCTAAGTCACCCGAGCATCTTCTTAAAAAAAAAGAAAAATAATAATCTAACACACTTTCAACGCACACTTTAGACGCACACCCTTGTCTTTTAGTTGTTTATGGTGTTTTATTAGATGTGGGACTCACACTTGAGGAGACAAAAAAGAGCAATAAATGACTAAAAGATATTAGTGTGCGTTGAAAGTGAGTCATTTTTATCATTTTCCAAAAAAAAATCCCAATAATTAAACCCATAAAGTAACCAGGAGTCGGCTAGGTTTCCAACTCACAGGAGTAGAGACTCTTCTTCAACATTGCCGTTGGGTAAATTAATTTTCTCTTAGATTGGAAACAAATTTTCCTTTCATAAATTGTCTTAAATTTTTTTAATATTCATTCTCTCTCCCTACGCCTCTATGCTTTTTTACTTTAGAGTCCGACACAATAAAGTAGTACGACACACAATAAAAAAGCACTAGCATAGCAAATCCAACAAACAAATATACACACAAAGAGAGCTTCAGAGAGAGAGAGAGAGAGAGAGAGAGAGGGATTGGTTGATGAAGCCTCAAATGGGTTGAACACCACCAGAAGCAGCTGGAGAGATCTAATCATCACAGCTGCTCATCCTATTTTTGATTCTGTTTTATGGGTAAAGATCTTCATACCAAATTCTTTTTTTTTTTCTTTTTTTTTTTAGTTTTTGATTCTGTTTTTTTGTGAGTTTTGGATCATACCCATATCACAAATTTGTGTTATTGATGCCTATGTTATGAAATCTTGTTGATTTTTTATTGATTTCTTGTGATTTATGAGGTTGGATTAGTTGATCGGTTTGTTCTAGTGAAGTTTTTCTGTTGAAGGGCTGATCAGTGATAAAAAGATTGAATTTTGGGGGTTTTGGTTTGATCAAGTTTTGATTTTGATTTTTTTTTTGCATAGTTGATGCTTATTATGTGTTTGTTGAATTGCTTGTTTGATTGTTTTTGGGTATCTCTGACCATTCTCTTCTTTGGATCTGTTTTTGTTCAGACAGATTTTTTGGTGTGGACTCCAGGACTTGTGTTTGGAGAGTGTGTTCAGTTTTGTTGATCAGGTAACACTTTTTTAGATTTATATTGATTAATTGATATAAGTGATTTGGTTTAACACTTTGTTTGATTGATATGAATCACTCTGTGTTTCTGATCTTGCTTTTGTCACTTGTGTAGGCAACTGGAGTGAGAGTTGTTATAAGATTTTGGCAAAATTTAATTAGTCGCCGGGGAGTCTAATCTTACAGTGTTGAGTTTCTTTAAGTAAATCCGTTTGGATTTGATCGATTGCCGCTTGGATCCATTACCATTACCAGAGTTTGGTACGAGGATCAGGGTATTGTGGGGGGTGGAACCGATTGCGCTCGTGTTCTTGGCCGGAGCAATGGCGACTTTAACACATGCCGAGTCGCGACGCATGTATTCGTGGTGGTGGGACAGTCATATCAGTCCTAAGAATTCCAAATGGCTTCAAGAAAATCTTACTGGTATAATTTTGTTTTACCATCTTGTGATCAACTCTTTTGAGTCTCTGGAACTTAGATTTGCATTGTTTCGTGGCCAACGTTGCTGACTTCGCACATATCTTCGCATGTGCATTTATGTTTCTGTTGTTAATGGGCGCTATACATTGAGATTGTAGTGAACTACTTCATAAAGTTCATATTTATGTGGCATTAATGGTTATTGACTAGTTTTCTTTCATGCTCACTCAGCTATGAGAGCAATGATGATGATACAGGCTGGTCTACTCTTGTTTGGTTTCCTTTTTCTTTTAAAAAATTTCCATTTTATTTTCAAGTGCAGATAATGTTGGAAATGTAGAATTTTAATGAATAAAATCTTAGATTTCTTGATTTCGCTTAAGTTGAATAATTGACGTACCGTGTTAATTAAGCATCTTTTAAAGCCATCTTCAGATAGATATAATTGATTTTCTCGCATGCATTCGTCGGAATCGTTGGTTGAGACTCCTTCTTTTTCTTTATCTAATTGATTTGTAAATTATGTTAGTTGTTGGTTTAGAAACTTCAATTCGTGCATTACAATTTCATGATAGGCATGTTGGCATTCTCAACTATTCTCAGCGGTCTACTGTTTTTCAGTTTGGAGTGTATAGATATCATCTTGTTCAAGTCTGGACTAGATCAAATTTAGCTTTTTGGCATTCAACAATCTTAATTTCATTCTTAGAAAACATTGTGCAAACATCCAATCCATTCTTAAAGATTATGTCAGTAATCGTCGATGTTTTAGTAAGTTGGTTCTGCCGTGGCCCATATTGGACTCATTTTTCATCTTTTATCTAAAGTGGAGCACCCTGTAACTTGTTACATATACCTTTCTGGTATGAAAAATTGGAGTTAAAGGGGCATTGTATTTTATGCAATGTTGCACATATCTTTACATGAAAAAATAAAATTGAATTTATCGAAAGCACAAAGAAAGGACTATCTGATCTTTGTGATACGGTGAAAGATCTGCTGTGGTCTCCCATTTTCATGTCTTCATGATCAATCTCTACGCTTTAGTGAGGTAGTCATTTTATCCTCATAGATTGTGACTACAAGGGTGAACAAATCAAAAGCTAAATTTGTTATCCTCTGATCATGTGCCCCTTGAAGGAATATCCCATTGTTCCCATCTGTTGAGAATGATTCCGGAGTGAAGATTTTATCTATACATGCATTAGACATGACTTTTCTAGATGCATGGGCCACTCTCTTCCCCCTTAAACGGAGTCCTACATCCAGGATTGCAAATCACCAAGAATGTATTGATCCCGACCAAGGGAGGTTTCTATTCACATCGTTCTGTTTTACTCTAAACCCAACAACATATAATGCCATCTCTATTTTCTTACACGAAAAAATTGCAGCTGCTGAAGAAGGATCCACAATTTATTGCTGAAAGAAAAATGAACATGTGATCTATGCTCTTGTTATTTTCTTTACATACTACGGGATTGATGCATTCAATTAGGATATGCCATTTCGTTATATAGAAGAAACAAAGACGTGTATCCTAACCTGATGTATTTTTATTTCTCTAGTTTGTATGCGTTTATTTTTGTAACTTCTTAATTTTCAAACTTTGTTTCCATTGCTAGGCAGTGTGAAGGCCAATTTTGTGTCTTCAAGCAAAAAAAGTGCATTGATATGATCTTGTGTCTTTGTTATTAATTGGAGTTACTATTTAGACATTGTTGGCTAAAGCATTTGATGAATTTTAATATACTAAAAGAGAGGAAAAAGGCTCAACATCTTGGTAGCATATCGCTTTATAGTAAATAATTTGCATTTTTCTGTTCTTAGTCTAACAATCTCTTGGTGATATATGGATGGTTTTTTGCTTACACCCGAACTTTTTAGTGTATGTGATGTAACTGATGTTACATCTGCTAAGAATTCCATATTCTAGTTTAATGCACTTGATGCAAATTTGTAATGTCATACTAATGGATTTTTTTTTTATATATATTTTTGATTTATCCAGATGTGATCCATTGCATGTGCATTTCACCAGATCTAATTCAGCTAGCTATACCAGCTCGAATTTTTGCCTTCAATTACTTTGATCATGGATAACCTTGTTAAGTTTTATGTGGTTTTAGTGGCTATGGCATTTTTTACTGATCAAGTTTTGTCTTTCTAACAGATATGGATGCCAAAGTCAAAGCAATGATCAAGCTTATTGAATTAGATGCCGACTCCTTTGCTAGAAGGGCGGAGATGTACTACAAGCAACGTCCAGAGCTTATGAAACTGGTTGAGGAATTTTACAGAGCTTATCGTGCTTTGGCAGAAAGATATGATCATGCTACTGGGGCCCTCCGCCAGGCTCATCGGACCATGGCAGAAGCATTCCCTAACCAAGTTCCCTTGGTACTGACTGATGATTCACCATCAGGCCCTTTTCCTATGGAGTCTGAGCCTCACACTCCTGAAATGCCTCATCCCATGCGTGCGTTCGCTGACCCAGATGATTTGGGGCCGTCATCTCAATTCCATTCTCTGAACCGGAACGGACTCCACACTGATGAATCTGATTTCTCGGCAAGCAGAAAAGGGTTAAAGCAACTCAATGAATTCGGTGGCTCAGGAGAAGGGAGGGTGAGAAAAGGGCTGAATTTTCATGAGGATGAAGGACAAGGATTTGACAAACCTGAGGCCGTACATGTATGTAAATCTGATGCAGAAGTCCAGAATTTAAAGGAAGCCCTCGCGAAACTGGAAGCAGAAAAAGAATCTAGCTTAATTCAGTACCAGCAGAGTTTGGAAAGATTATCGAACTTAGAGACTGAAGTTTCTAATGCTCAAGAAGATGCCAGAGGGCTTAATGAACATATGAGAAAAGCCGAAAACGAAGTTCGGACTTTGAAGCAATCTCTTGTTAAATTAGAGACTGAAAAAGATGCTGCTATTCAACAATACCAACAATGTCTGGAGCGAGTGTCTAATCTGGAGTCGAAAATCTCGGTTGCTGAGAAGGATGCGGGAGGACTAAACGAGCGAGCATGTAAAGCTGAAGATGAAGTCCAAACGCTGAAGCAGGCCCTTGCTCGACTGGAAGCTGAAAAAGATGCTATCCTTCTTCGACACAAGCAGTGTTTGGAGATCATAACTAACATGGAGAGAAAAATCGCTCAAGCTGAGGAGGAGGCCAGAGGACACAAGGACAGAGCTGATAGAGCTGAGGCTGAGATTCAGTCGCTGAAGCAAATTATTGCTAAACTAAATGAGGAAAAAGAAGCTTCTGCGATTCAGTACCAGCACTGTTTGGAATCCATATCGCATCTTGAAACCAAAGTCTCTAGTACTGAAGAGGAGATCAAAAGGCTTAACAATGAGATTGCTAGTGGAGTTGCAACATTGAACAGTACCGAGCAGCAGTATCTCTTGCTTGACAGGGATAATCACGCCCTACAGAAAGAGGTTGAAACTCTGATACTGAAAATTGAGATGCAAAAACAAGAACTTTTCGATAAGCAGAGTGAGTTGGAAAAGATTCGGTCTCTTCTACACGAAGAGAGCTTGCGGTCTGTGAAGGCTGAAGCTACTCTTCTAGCTCTTCAAACTTTGCACACCGAGTCTCAGGAACAGCAGAGAGTACTGGCGGTTGATCTCCAGAAGAGTGTCCTTATGTTGAAGGACATGGAGCATTGGGGCTGGGGTCTAGAGGAGGAAGTTCGCCGAATCAAAGAGGAAAATAAGAACCTGAATGAGCAGAATTTGTCTTCTGCTATGTCGATGACTAGCATGCAAGATGAGATCATGAAGTTGAAGGAGAGGATCGTTAAACTTGAAGAGGAGGTTGAACTACGAGTCGATCAAAGAAATGCACTTCAGCAAGAGATCTACTGCCTGAAAGAAGAAATCAATGACTTAAATCGGCAACATCAAGGCGTAATCAAGCAGGTGGACTCGGTAGGATTGAACCTGGAGAGCCTTGGTTCGTCCGTGAAGGAATTGCAGGAAGAGAACGTAAAACTAAAGGAGATACACCAAAAGGAGAATGATGAGAAACTAGCTCTTCTTCACAAGCTAGAAAACATGGAGAAGCTTTTGGAGAAGAATGCTCTCTTAGAGAATTCCCTCTCGGATGTAAATGCCGAACTGGAAGGATTAAGAGAGAGGGTGAAGGAACTAGAAGACTCCTTCCAGGTGATGCAAGGTGAAAAGTCTACTCTATTCGCGGAGAAGGCCACCATTATTTCTCAACTGGAGGTTGCTGCCGCAAATATGGAGAAGCTCTCAGAGAAGAATTCCTTTTTGGAGAACTCTCTCTCTGATACAAATGTTGAACTTGAAGTCTTGAAGGCTAAGTCGAAGAGCTTAGAACAATCTTGTGAATCTCTTGACAAAGAGAGGGCCGCTCTAATCGATGAAAGGGAAACGCTGGTGTCTCATTTGAAGACCTTTCAGCTAAAGCTGGAGGAGCTGGACAAAAAATACATTGCACTTGCAGACAAATATTTGGATTTGGAGAAGGAGAAAGAATCCACGATCCATCGAGTGGAAGAACTACAAGTTTCCCTGGATTTAGAGAAACAGGAACATGGCAGTTTCGTTCAGTTGACTGAGATCCGCTTGACTAGTCTGGAGGAACAGATTCTTCTCCTGCAAGAAGAAAGTCGCTGGAGGAAGAGGGAATATGAAGAAGAACAAGATAAGTCTATAAAAGCTCAGGTCGAGATTTCGATTTTGCAGATGTGCATCTATGATTTGGAAGAAAAGAACATACTTTTGACGAGAGAATGTCAAAAATACTTTGACGAACTGAAGTTGTCGGGGGAAATGATTTCTGAGTTGAAGGAGGAATCTCTTGTACAACAGAAAGAAACCAACTTCTTGTTGAAGCAAATTGAAAGTCTGAGAACTGGAATTCAGCAAGTGTCTAAGTCGATCAAGATTGAATCGGATTCCGGGTGTCAATCCAAGGTTGAACAAGACCAAATGCTTATTCAGCATATTTTGCAGAACATCAAGGATGCCGAGACCGCTTTGTTGCTAATGCAGGACGAGAAGCAAGAGATTCTGCTGGAAAAATCAATTCTTGTTACTTTGCTTGGACAATTGAGACTGGAAGCGGCAGACCTTGAGTCAGAAACAAAGACCCTCGACAGCAAGTCCAAGGCGCAATCCGAGGAGTTGCTGATATTGAAAAGTGGACAGCAGAGACTCCAAGAGATCAAGGAACAGTTGCAATTGGAAGTCCAAGCTGGTCAAGAGAGGGAAGGAGTTCTCAATGAAGCAATTGAAGCCTTAAACACAAAGTTGTCTGTATTGCAAGAGGCATACCTTTCTGTAAAGAGTGAAAGCAAGAAGTTGCAAGAAGAAAACGGATCCTTAACAGGGGAGTTGTCGGATTTGAAACGGGAAAAATGCATGCTCGAAGAAGAAAACAATATTCTTCTTCATGAAGTTATTGCACTTGATAACCTATTCATGGTTTTTAAGAGCCTTAAAGCTGAGAAAGCTTTGGAGGTTCAACAACTCACCAAAGATCTGGATGGTCTGCACGGGGTTAACAGTCTTCTTGAGGTAGAGATCACGGCAACAAGTGGGAAGCTGCAAGTGGTGGAGACAGAGAACTTGCAACTCAAGGAGTCCGTCGAGAAATTGGAGAGTGAGTTGGAGACAAGCAGGAATGTTACTCAACAGCTGCATTCCGAACTTGAACGTAAAAAAGATATGCTGAATCAGAGGGAAATGGAGCTCTCGGAAGTAGGCCAGATTCTAATAGACAAAGAAACTGAGACTATGGAGTTGTGCATAAACATCAACAGTTTGCGAAGAGACTATGAGGAGTCCACATTGAAAAGCGAAGAGCTGGAAAAGCACATGCTCGAGTTATCCGAGGTGAACAACCAACGGGATATGGAAATTTGTTGCCTTAACGATATAAATGAGAAGTTTAAGGAAGAAATGACCAATTTACATGAGGAGGTCGGGCAATGTAAATTGAGAGAAGAAAGCTTGAGGTCTGAGCTGGTGGAAGCGAGGAACGTGATCGAACTCCAGGAAGCCGAGGCTGCATCCTTGTATGGCAAGCTTCAGCATTCTATCATCTTAGGTTCTTTATTCGAAGGAAAAGCAAATGAGCTTTTGTCAGCATGTCAGAGGCTTGAAAATGAAAGTGCCTTAAAATGTGAAGAGGCTGAACACATGAAAGAAAGAATCCTTGCGCTGGACTCTGAAAATGAAGAGTTTAAGGAAGAAATGATCAATTTACATGAGGAGGTCAGGCAACGTAAATTGAGAGAAGAAAACTTGAGTTCTGAGCTGGTGGAAGCAAGGAATGTGATCGAACTCCAGGAAGCCGAGGCTGCATCCTTGTATGGCGAGCTTCAGCATTCTGTCATCTTAGGTTCTTTATTTGAAAGAAAAGCGAATGAGCTTTTCTCAGCATGTCAGAGGCTTGGAAATGAAAGTGCCTTAAAATGTGAAGAGGCTGAACACATGAAAGAAAGAATCCTTGCGCTGGAGTCTGAAAATGGAGGCCTCAAATCTGAGCTAGCCGCATTTTTCATCATGATGAATTCTTTGAATGATAGTTTAATCTCTCTCGAGGATCATGTTGCATCAAGAACAAAGCTCTTGATGGATTATAATCAAGAAACGAAGGTATGATTTCTTCTTATCGAAAAAAATATTTAGTTGTTTTGGCTTTTCAGAAACTAGCTAGATTGAGTTTTATTGATGGTTTTAACCTCAGCCATGTTTCATTTTTACTGCCAACTCCACTTTTCATTCGTAAGAGATCATAAAGATCATTTTATAAATGACTATTTACAAGTTGGATTCTTCCACGGTTTTGACTTCATTCATTGAGTGGATTGAAAGATCCTTAAAGTATATCACATCATCTCACCAAGTTCTATTACAACTTCTCTCTACCTTTAAAGTTCTGGTAGCAATTAGTATAGCATTGCAAGAATCTCCCAATACAAACTTCAGTGTATCTGTACATTATATGCTTTTATCAGATAAGTTGTGATTCTTTCAGCTTTATATAAAACTTGAAATAGATCTCATGATTATTTCGTTCTTCTCATTCTCAGGATGCGCCGTTGCAAAGTCAACTGCATGAGCAGAACAGTAAAGAGGTCATTGCCGATCAAGGTCAAACAGTAGTGGCCAATGATACATCGAGCGTGCATGGATTGGAGAGTGCAGTCAAAGCAGTTGAGGATGCCATGATTGAAATGGAGAGGGTCGCGTTGCAGGAAAGCTTTGTCAACAATATCAAATTAGCCGCTGCAATGAAGAAGCTTGAAGAGTTGAAATCTAAAAACAGCTTTTATGGGAACGAGAAGCTAAAAGTTGTGCCTGCTAATCTCAAGCCGAAAGCAGAAACTGAAATTTCTAAAGTTCGAAATGGGACTGTGGTGAAGGACATTCCCCTCGACCAGGCATCAGAATGTTTGCCATTCGATCATAGAATTGGGCAACAGGGTAAGACCAGGAGAGAAAAGGGTCAGACAGATGATCAGATGCTTGAATTATGGGAAGCTACCGAACAAGACTGTATCGTCTACCACCAGCTCAACAATGGTGATAATGCGGCGAATGCACCTACTGCAGAAGACCCCTATCATCATCTTGAGTCTGTGGAAGGGCAAAGAAGCGGATATCCATCTTCGGAGTTGCAGACTGAAAAAGAATTGGCAGTGGACAAGCTTGAGGTATCCCGGCGGTTTAAGGGACTGTCACGGCAAGGGACGAAAAAGAAGACATTAGAAAGGCTGGCCTCTGATGGTCAAATGTTGGTGAACATTCAGATTACTATTGAAGACTTGAAGAAGAAGATTGCAATGTCCACTAAGGGAAAGCATGCAAAGGGTATGACAGAATATGATGACTTGAAAAATCAGCTAGAAAAAATCGAAGAATCGGTTACACAATTAGTTGATTTGAATGCCAAATTAGCAAAGAGTGCTGAAGGGAGCCCCTCACCATCGCGTGGAAAGGCTACTGGCGAGGAGTCAGACGACAGTAGT
The DNA here is from genome assembly GCA_039657345.1 of Stephania japonica. NCBI lineage: Eukaryota > Viridiplantae > Streptophyta > Magnoliopsida > Ranunculales > Menispermaceae > Stephania > Stephania japonica. Next base: position 66,711,690 of record CM077557.1, on the reverse strand, counting down.
AAGATTCGAAGGCGAAAAGTTATAGAACAGGCACGACGAGGGTCTGAAAAGATCGGGCGGCTGCAGCTAGAGCTTCAGCAAATTCAGTTTGTTTTGCTAAAACTAGAGGATGCAAATGAGGTGAAAGCGCGCAGCACTACAAGGAGAAGTACTAAAATCCTCCTGAGGGATTATATCTATGGCGGTGGTCGGAACGGTCAAAAGAAAAAGAAGACTCCATGTTGCGCCTGTATGAGACCGGCAATAAGGGGAGACTCATCATCAGGTGATTAGCCATTTTGAATACTAGCAGATTACTTGCTGGCATGTATGATCCAGTATAAACCCTTTGTTCATTACAAATATTAGTAGATGCCTATTCTAGTTGGTTAGAGATATGTTCTACTTTTATGTTAAGAACTGTACATGTTGAGCTTTTCTGATAAAATGCTGCCCTTTCTGGGCTGCTTTCCATCAATTTCTGTCTTGGTCTTTGTTGAATTGAATCTTATTAGAGGAACACAATCCTTTTAGATGAGAAAAACTGGAGGGTGGGATGATATTGCAACTCGAAATCGTGGTGCAACTTTTTACTTGAGCATTAGAACACCCTTGATTATAGAAACCTGGTTTTCCAAAGATTCTATAGTAAAGGTGCTCCCCAAAACATGGCAAAATCTCCTTGCCAACTACAATGATAAGCTACCTAAACACTGCCTAAATCATGATTGACAAAAGCATGTTGCAAAATGCAATACCTTATGTCTTGAATGGCTGCAATATCTTATGGGCTTCAGGCAAGTAACAAAGGAGCCTAGACAAAATGTGAGCTGGTTCATGTGAATAGTAGTGTTAGCAATGGCATGCGTCATTCAACTCATAGTACTGTCAAGCCTCAAAGCTAATACAATCTTCATTCAGTTGGAAAAAAGAAAACATGCCCTAATGACATAATGATTATAATTTATAGATAAAGATGCATATTTTAAATGGGTACCAGTATATATTATCATTAGGCATGAAGAGCAATAAGTATTATTGTACACATTTTCAAAATGTTTGAGAAAACAATAGGAAGATAAGGACAATCAATACTCAAAAATTTGAAAACAAAAGAACCCTTGGCATTTTTTACTTAAACATAGATTCTCTGAAAGGGGAAAAAAAGTTGAAGAAAACAAAGAAAAAATACACCACAACCTAAGGCTTAAAATTGAGGATAAAAGGATTAAATCAAGCTCTCACAATCTGCAGCTGTTCTGCGTATAATTGTCGACAACCCTTTTGTTTTTTCGCCCACTCAAGACTGGGTTGTAGTCTGAGTGAAAAAATAACTTATTAAGTGGTCAGGGCTGAAGCTTTAAATTTCTCAATGTGGCTGCAAGTAGAGGAAGCTTGTCGGAAGCCTTCTTCTTGTACTCCTTCTCCAAGGCGGTGGAAGCGAGAGATTGCAGCTCGAAGCTGTCCTTATCTTCTTTGTTCCTCCCTTTCGAGAGCTGTCCAATGGCAATACTACACTGCATAACAGAATCATTTGCTTTGTTTCAGCAGTATGAATTGGAAAAAGCTTTAAGTTTCAAAAGTGGAACAGTTTAAAAATTCAGGATAAATGGTAACCAATGGAAATCTCTCCCAATAAGCACTACAAATAGAAAGATCAGTAATGTAGCACAATTTCATAACATTGAGAATTGTGTTGGCAGTTTCCTCAGTAGAGAGGTCTCCTCAAGATTAATTCAATGCATAATATGACATTGAAGAGAAAATGCACAACATTGCATTGAAGAGAAAATGTGAGCTATGGTTCTATGTTGAAAAAAAATTCAGTTTAAAAAGCTCACCAAGCAAATGCCATAAAGCGCTCTTGTATTCTTTCCCCCCGTCAAGTCGATTGTAGATGCATAGTACTTTTTAGCCAGCTGATAATTCTCTAGGCCACCAAGAGTATACAGTACCTGTTATGCAGAAGAAAGTAAATGTCAGGGCTCCTGCAACAAGTCAAAGCTAAAAACGAGCGTTATGGGATTACGATTAACAAGTTATCCCACAGATATCACAAGAGAATATATCGTCTTTATAAAACACTAAACGTTTGACACAATATTTCTCCTTGAAAAGTAATATACATGTCTTTCTCTTTCATAAGAAACAAGCACTGCATTACTAAAAATATTGAAGGAAAACAAAAACAAGAATGAATGCTGCTCCTTAAAAATCACACGACCTTTCATCCTACAAATTATCCTCAGGACCCCAATTATTATGCTGATTTTCATAAGAAAAGCCCTCGTTTTTCTTAGCCAACAATCAATCAATAATTTTAGCTCGACAAAGTTCCACATTTCCTCCATTGCCATCACTTTTCCTTGAATATTTTTCCCTTTGCCAAAGCAGTAAGATGGCTGTATTCTATGCCACTTCCAAAACTTTAGGTGACCCTTGGGCACCACCACTACTACTTAGCAACACTACCCAACAATCAATAGTCATTCTATTTTACCCAAAATAATAGGCATCAATCTCCATACTTCTTGAGAATAGTCGTGCTCAATGAACAAACAATCAATGGTCTCATCGTCATTCTGGCACAATATGCACGAACTAGGTGATAGGGCCATGTGAGGTAGTTGACTTTGGAAGTCTAAAAAGTGTTGATTTCAGAGGGTCGACAAACATGAGAACACTTTGACCTCATAGGGAATGGGAGCTTTCCTAAAAGAGCAGACAGGATGCCCTCTGCTAATTTCCTCGTTTAATCTCTATACCTTCAACTTAATGGGACTTAAAACCTTGAACATGATCAAAATAGAAACAACAATGCATGTCGTTCACAGGGCAAAGATACAATAAAAATAAAGAAATAAACACCAACAGCAAAGAGGAAAGAGGGGAAATCACATTACATCAGCATAAGCTAGATGATAGAGAGGAACTGTTGGTTGGCTTAGTATTAACTCCTCATAACAGAAAGTTGCTTGTTTATACCTGTACCCAAAAAAAAGAACTTTTAAGTATGAGAAACTCGGAAGAAGACTTTAGCATTATTGCATCAATTGTCTGGGAAATTCCAACACAGCAACCTTCAATAGAGAAGTAATAGGGCACTCTGGAAAAGAGACATACTTCTAATGGTTCCATAATTAGCTCAAATATAGAATCTAGTCCTAAGATGCGAGTTATCAGAATAGTGTTGCTAAGGTGTTCCAGTGGATTTTCATAGGATACTGAGAAACATTTTTTCTTTTGAGTTCGGAATTGAGAAATATCTTACAGTTGCAATGAAACATAAATTTCAGCAAGTTCTCTCCAGGCGTCTTGATCTGCCATAAATCTGACACAAAAAAAAAAAAATAGTTAGCCACTTCGTGACAGAAACAAATGGTACTCAAGCAGTTATGTATATATATAAGTATTTTATATGGTTCACTTACATTTCAAGATATTTATTAAGCCGTTCAATTGCCACAGATAAATTGCCTTGATCCTTAGCAATAGCAACCCTCCTCTTGAGAATTACCTGACAAGAGAAACAAAAATGACCATTTGGAGAAAAGATCTTTTAAGTGCAAATTTATGTGATCACTGATGGGAGCAACGCTTCCTAAAATAAAATAAAAATGGAAATTTATTTTTAATGCCACTTAATGTGGTCATACTTGATCAAGTGGATTATCCTCGAGAAGATTTGAGTAAGCCTTTTCTGCATCTGCCCACAATCCTTTAGCTTCCAGAAACATAGCTTCTAATCTCCCTGAGGTTGTTACCCAACAGTTAGAGACTAGTCACTGCTTTGTAAATTAGCAGTAGCTGCGTATCTCTTCCAATAGTTTGCATAAATAGAGAAAATATATAAAGATATTACCAATCCTCTTGCTCTCAGGGAATTGCTTTCGCAGTGCCTTAATGCAATCCTGCATTAATATCAAAACAATTGTTGACTGAGACTCAAGAATACAAAAGCAACTAGTAGACAGTATGCGGACTCTAATGACTAAGGGTAGCTGGGCTTTCAAGCAAAAAACAAAAAAGTTCAATTACACAAATATGAGTAGCATTTGATATTAAGACAATGGAGGTTTCCAAATTTAATATTCACATCTTTCTTGTCCACAACACTTAATCAAGTTTCCATGACACTGTTGACAACTTATATTCTCTTCTACCACAAACTTTTGTGTTTGTCTTATCTTTTTTTCATTACTTCTATTAAAGAAGAGATGCATGTGTATATCTATCTATATACCAAGGAAAAACATAGCATTTAAGTCATGAAAAATCAGGAGTCCTCCAGAAAGAAACAGAAAAAAGAAAGCTGCAGAAAAGGTACTGGAACTGTGAAACAGTCGTAATAGCCTACTATACATATTAGAAGCCCATTCAGCTCCTCAACCAATCTTCCCAAAAACAACTATGACTATTTCTCATCTTACAACCCCACCATCCCTCACCATTTCTTAAACCCACTAAAGCGTAATGCCTTCTCATTTTCAAGAAACAATACCAAACAAAGAGAAATGCTCTTTAATGTAATTATATTCATCTAGGAAGGGAATTCAAAAGTTTCCAAAATAACATATTTGCAAGTTTAAAAGCTAAAAAGCACATAAAGTCAATAATATGACTGTATTAGCAATCCCATAGGAGGCTCATACTTCCTTCGTCATTAGCAGAATATCATTTTCTAAGAAGAAAGATCAAATCAACTAATATAAATGGAACCATTTAAAGTTACATATATTTAGCAAAAAGAGATACAGAGACTGGCAGACAAATAACTGCATAAGGACAATTAAAGGTTTTCTGCATGTACAATATCAACCAAGAATGACTCAGAAGGTCATGGAAGTTAGCTTCAATACATCAGGCTTGTTTCTAAAAAACCAAAAGGCCAAAAAAGATAAAGGCTATACAATTTAGACGAAATTGGTCACAGAAATCAAGGATAACGTTATCTATGGGCATCTCTGAGACTCTGTATACACTCAGGATTGGATATACAGAAAAGTTTTCTTTTGACTTTATTTAACATTAAACGTCAAGAGGACAATCAGAAGTTTCAAAAAACGTGAAACAAATCATCTAAAAAGTTCTGGAAGTTATCGTCTTGGACTTCATTTTCATTAAGAGCCAACAACATCCTATCAAACACAAACTTATCACAACATAAATGAAAGGGCGCACTTTTGAAAGTAAAGACACGATCTAAACGGCACATATTCAAACAGGTCCAATAAATTTTAGGATGACCCAAAACTGATCCGCACAGAAGTCAAGATGAGTAAAGAATGCAATCTCTTAAGAAAACTTCAACTTTTCCAGTCACATAAACACACACACCTATTTTACTCATTCATATAAATATGTTTTGCAGTGACCACAAAGAGCTTTTCTCACGTCATAAGCAAACAAAAAATACATCATCTTGCTGACAAGACTGAAGAAAAGTGGTAAAAAGTGATACATTTTAGGCCAGATACTCTAAAAACTTAATTTTGACTGGGGTAACAAAAATAAAAAAATCCACAAAAAAGATGAAGAATGCATGGAACAGAGACTTGCCTTGGCAACATCAAGACATTGGCAATCCATGGCTGCCACAGCCACCTGCTCATAAAGAGTCCATTCTACATCAAGAAACAAATGATATTTAGTCTAATGTGCCATCAAAAAAAATTTACAGCCACAAGATACATAGCTAATGAGAAACTTTTGCATCTCTAAATAAAAAACAGAAACAATAGAACAAGACCAAACAATCCAAATTGAAGATTAAAATATATTGCATTGAATACTTTGAATAATCTTAGTGATAATCCAAAAAACACAGCATAGAGATGCAATAGCAAGAGAAAATTTGGAATAGGAAAATGCTAAAATGACCCACTATTGAAACGCACTAAGAGCACATGCCTTGATTTTTATTTTATTTTTTTCACTTTTTTTACAATCAAGGTGCGTGCTCATAGGAGTGTTCGTAGAGTGTTCGTAGTGAGTCACCATAGCATTCCCCTTTGGAATATAGGACACTACTAGGGAACAAAACTTCCATGAAATCTTTTAAGAAGCCAATATAGGAACTCGAAGTATAACTTCCCAAAGTAGTCTAATTCTACAAATGTACTTTACACTTTATGGTAGTTTTGGCACATTAGGAAGTGTAAACAGACATGCCAAAGCTCGAAATTACAGTTCTGAGAAAAATAGAAGCTGACAAAACAGAAGTCCAGCATGTAGTATTGGTAAAAAAAGAAAAACTTGGATGAATGTACTTCTAAGAATATTTGCAAGCAATGAGCCAAAACAAAGATCTTACAATCATGGAATCTGGAAAACAAAAATTAGCTGCAGTGAATATGATGAGAGTTCCAACTAAATGCATGACATAAGCAATAATATGACTAGCAAATCAGTAATGTATTTGGAAAGAAAATGTTGGTCACTTTTGCCATTGCTCATCATACTTTAAACTAAAAGCTAGTGTAAACTGTGTTTAGAATATTTCAATAAAATTCTCTGCACTACTTGATTCCTATTTGTGAAATAGTTAAAAAATAATCAAGACAGATAACTATATATATGAGACCTTTTCAAACCATCCACAGTAAGGAGGACTGAAACTTTAACACCTCCTACACAGTAGAAAAACCAACGAAACTAAAGCTATTGGTAATATAATCATTATGTTGTCCTTCACTCATTCCTCAAGAGCTTTTCTGGTTCCTAAAGACCTTTTATGACTATGGGAGGAAATAAAGATTACATGGCAGTATGGCACCGCCTACACAATTACATAGGCTTTTTGACATAAATCACCAAGGCCGCCCAATAGGTACAGGCTGGAGAATAATTTTAAGCCAAAAAAAAAAAAAGCTACGAAGTAAATTTGTCGATTGATACTTCTGAGTTCTGGTAGTTTTGATAAACTATTTTGTAGTCAGATCACAATTGAATAAGATTTTATACTTGGGTTGTGAAGGTAATCATAATTGAAGGTCTTATCTTCACTCTTCAGAAACTGAATTCGATGACCATGACGGTCACTTCAATGTGATTTGAATTTATTTGTAGCAACATGAAATTAATTCATGAAAAGTGTTTCTCGTCATTTTCACAAGTAATATGGTTACTATTTTTGGAAAATAAAAAAAGCAATTACAACTTTACAACCATACGAATGACTATGACTAGTTCTGTCCTGGACCTAAAAATAAACATTGACTCCCCAGGTCGGCACAACCTGGAAATAAATATTATCCTTGCTGCCTACACGCTGCATGGACACACCATCAGGGCTCCACCCAATTTAGATGAGGTTAATTGCCAGTGTCTTGCAACCTAGCAATAATGAAAAATATAATACTCAATCAAAAAAATTAAGCATTGCTCGTGGAAAATGTAGGGTAGAAATCCTTAATGATAAAACATTTTTACTATTTACAATAATTTTGTGATTTAATGTTTGTAATGAATAACAATATAAGAAGCATATTATCTCTAAATTATTTTATTAAATTTTTTTTGTTGCAAGTACTCATAAATGCCTATTAGGCCCTCATTTTGATTTGATCTTTTCAGTTTCAGCTACATCTACAGATCTACGTTGAATTTCAAAATCTTTCTATATGAAAGAACCTTCTTATTTGTTAAATATTAATATAAACTATGTGCCATTCTTTAAATAAATTTAATACCCACAATTTGAGACAATAGAGTTTTAATCATTTAGAATTAAAATTTGTTATTTAATCCTCTAATTATGTGGGTGGGGTAACTCCAGTCAGATCCTGTTGCTGTAAGGTAGGAAAAGTAGAACTGTTGAGCTAAAAGTCCAATGGAGTTTCTTCCTTAGTTAACTGGTGTGCTAATGTCCAACTATGTGTTTTTCACAAAGAATTGAAGCCGCAAAATGTAGCACTTGAAGCCATAAACCATGCAGTAAGATACACTATACCCAGAGAAGGTGAAAAATCTAGAGACAACAACAACAGAGAACAACAAAGCCTCAACCTCAGAATCTGGAGAAACATTAGATAGTTATGCTGATAAGAGAAAAATTCATGACAAACATCTATATGGATATCACATTTTTTAATTAAAATACCAAAACAAAATAAAAAGATTTTCCATTTAATTGGAGTAAAAATCACTGATAGAGAATAAAACAAAATTGATGTTACAAGCTTTCAGTTTTAATATCAACTCAAAAGTACCTTATTCTTATAAGCTCGTCATAAGTACATAGTTGCAGAATTCTTTCTAGAAACTAATTCTAACCAAATTAGTCTTGGAAGCACTTCCCACTAATTTTATGTATCAACCCTCCTAAAGGCGTGAAGTTTCACGAAGCATAGAGAAATTGGCACGAAACTTCCTTTCCAAGGGATGGAGGAATGCCATCATATTATCAACTTATCATGTTGCTTGGCAAAGTTTGTGAAAGCAAAGAGAAAGGAGGACTTGGGAACAGAAAAACAGTGACGAGGAATAAGACATCAGCCCAAAAAAATTGTAGAAATTTACAATGTAGAAACATGTCAATCCATTGATTCTTCATCCACCCATCAAAGCACCCAACAAGGACCAAACGTTGATTAGGTTGTCTCTTTCAGAGAACATATGTAGGATTAATCTTCTATGTGAATAGAAGTCATCCAAACAATTTGATCTTCAAGGAATTTCAACTTTCAGGGAAAAGAAAAAATCAAAAAGGTCCTTTAGGATCATTAGGGAGATAATGGAAGTAGGACTTACAAGAGAAGCTTCATTAGGCTTCGAGACTCCAAGAGCGAATATCTTGATAAGCTTGGTCTACGTTAACTACACTAAGAGATGCTATGATATGGACAAGCATAGGATTAGTCCCAAATGTTAATTAGGAGGGATTTAAATGGTTTGGAAAGTAAAAAATGTAGCCGACTCCAATTAATTTGTGACTGAGACTATGTTGCTGTTGGAGAACGTCTAAAGTAAAAAATCTGAAATAGGTAAGGTTGAAAATAGCCAAGTATAGAGCAGAGAAAGGTCCAACAAGAGAGTATCAAACATCTTTCAATGAGATAAACGATGCAGCGAATAAACCATTGAAATAATGCTAATTCTATATTAAGACTTTGATAAAAGACAAAAGAAGTTTCAATCAAACGAAACATAAAATTTCTTTTTGAAGTAAACAAAACTAAGAATTCAAAGATGAGCAATGAGAAAAAATACTTTTCCAAGAATGATCAAAATAGTCAAAGGAATCCACATATTTATAGTGTGCTAGATCCACACTTAATCGGAATAACAACAAAATTAGAAATAACTACATCAGAAAGATCACAAAGCCTTAGTACCAAATTAGTTGGGGTTGGCTACACGAATCAAGCGCTTTCATTCAACTTGATTGAGTTCAGTTAATGGTGTGCTTGGATAGTCTTTTGAATCCTTTCTAAACAATGGATCTCATTCTCAAGTTATCTTAGAGTACCCCTATCCCTATTTAATACAACAACAACATACAAACCCCTATCCCGATATAGTAGTACAAAATCACAAACATTTTTTAACTATACATAAGATACTAAAATGGTGATCATCTAATAAGTAAAGAGATCCTAAATAATTAAGAAGTAAACTACAATGATTCAGAAACTTTTGAAAATTAAAACCTAAAATATAGTAGTTTCCTATTCCAAGTAGGATTAGAATATACTTTCCAAAAAAAAAAGTGGAATAAGAATCTACAAGCTTTCTTGTTGGGCTTTCGTTGCTCAATTAGGTTGGCAAATTCTAGCACCGTATATTCTACTTCAACAATGTTTCACCCATTCCCATTTAGAGAATGTTGGAGGAAGAAATTATTACATGGCTAGATACTACAACTTCCAAGGGCTTCTATAAGATTGTATATTAGCTCCTCCAGTATCCCAACCATTTTGACGTGATCCATTCTTATTATTGAGAATTCCATCCCAACAAATATTTGCTTCTCCTTGGAATCTACAAGTAATTTGTTGCTAGAGTCTTATTCTTTTTGTCAATGTTCACAACATCAAATCCTATTTGTTTCTTGCACTTGCACCATGTTTCCCACAACACATGGTGCAGATGACTTGTCACCAATTTCTGCCCAAGGAAAATCTCTTTTGAGATTTTTCCATTCTTTACCACCTTTAACGAAACTTTAAATAGAGAGATGAAATAAATTGGTAAAGCTTCTAGAATCACATCAATAAATATCTAACTTCCCCCTATGAAAATTTTTTGGTTCCTTCATTACCTTCACGGCTTCCACAAACAAAGCTTTTGTGTGACTAACCCCTACTAAATGACCTCAAGAATTTTGTGGCCCAATAATCTCAAATCTATACTTGATATTTATAATTTAAATCCTGCACACTATCCCTTGCTACCAAAAGTGAATCCTAAGCTTCTTATATCTTAAATTGATAGTTGCCAAGGTGATCACTTGCGAAAATGACAAGAAGAGAAAGTTGTAGTGGATAAACTAGAAACTAAAACAAAAACTTCTAAAAATCCAGGGGAAAAAAAATATGACAATCTTGGTGCCACAATATAGATCACGATCGTAATGCTTAGATGATGTACCCTAACTACCCTTCAATGACAGACTAATAGTTTAAGACAATGTTTTCAATGCGGAGAGGTGGTGTTAGGCGGTTTAGCACCGCCTAACTGAGACAGGGACCTAGGGGCAAAGAAATATTTACTTAGACCTCCCTAAGAAATAATTTGATTTATTTAATAACCCCTCAATACTTTCTCACCTACACATTCTCACCACTATATTTTCAACTCCACACTTTTCCACACATTTTGAAATAAAAAACATTTTCACAAAAAATATATATATATAAATTTTTTTCAAAAAATAAATAAATAAATAATATTTTTAATAAAAAATAATTTTTCATAAATATTTTTAGGCCCACCGCCTACCTTATTAAGGGCTAACCGGCTAGGCGATGGAAACCCCCAAAGGCTTAAAATGGCATCTAGTCGCCACCTTTAAAACACTGGTTTAAGATGATGAAGCTTTGCTTTGGCTTGAGGTTTTATAGCAACAAAGTCTTTTTTTGTGGTTTTTAGGAAACTGGCATGTAGCCTTTTCTGAAAAGGATGTTCACATACATGAGATCATTTTACATTTAGGATTCCATCTACTTTAAGGCCTCGTTTGGTTCATTTCTGCTAACTTACAATGTTAGTTCGAAGATATCTCCTTGGAGTTAATATTTTCATATTTGGTTCAACTTTAAACTTGCAGGGAAGTTGTAAATTTTTAAACAATAAAATATATGAATTGACATAAACAACCTTCAAATAAGAGAGAGAGAGAGAGAGATATGGGTAATAAAGGGTCATTAATGAGGGTAATTGTGTCCACAACTCCTGGGAGATAACTCCCTATAGGGGGATGGGGAGATATCTCTCACCCTTCCCTGTAAGTTGAGTGATAACTTGCAGGGAAGTTGGACAACTAAACAAGATTAGTTCCCAACTCCCTGTAAGTTATCTCCCGTGAGATAACTCCACCTCCAACCAAACAAGGCCTAAGATGCATCATGAGAGGCCTTAATGTTTGATGGTCAAAAGAGACAAAGTAATGATTAAGAAGATGAAGTGTAAACGATCATTAAACTGATTTCATCATTACAAACATTTAGCATAAGTAAGTCACGTTCTGCAAATTCAATATATCAGATTGATAAAAAAAAAAAGCCTACAAGAATAGCATACTACTCAAACCTGGACATTGCAATGGATAGATGATAACCCCCTATTAAGTTTCTAGCTAGCTCTCTTTCTACACTAATATCTCTAGTTATAATTGGCTCAGCTTCTTGGCATCATCAAAAATTGAAAGAGCTCATCACCAATCTTGTTTGACCATAAATGGTAATTGTTTCTATTTATCGGTTTAAGAATGTCACTATATCCACTTTTGAGCACACCATTACAAAGAAATGGAAAAACCTACAATCGTTTAGACATCAACAAAAACAAGGTGTTATTTTTTCATCCCATATCTTCAGTACTTGTAGAATAAGGTGTCAACATTACCAAAATTACGCCCTTTTTTATTATTATCATGGTATCGAAGCATAGCCCTGACTAATCCCAAACTCGAGGAACGTAGGACCACAAGAGTGGTGCCTCTAGCCAATAGTTGTTAAAGTTTTTCTATTCCTAGGACTCGAACTCGAGACATTTGGTTAATGGAGGGACCCGTGCCATCCTACCACAACCCTCTTGCTTCCAAAATTACGTCCTTTGCTCAACCAAGGGCGGTACAAGTAAAAAAATTCGGTCCATAAACTAGTCCTAACCCCTCCCCTCAAAAAGGCGATCCATCCAACTTCAATCAAATTAATTACTTTTTTTTTTTTGATAGCAGAGGGTATCCAAGCGACCGCCGATAACACCAAATTTGATGGAGGACCTTACTAATCTCTCAGGGGCTAGGAGCTATGAGGGCATCTCTACCACTAACCCAGAGGTCGAAGAAGAAATAGTGCAGTTGCAGCAAATCGAACACGTCACCTCTGCCCTAGTCAGAGTACTAAGACCCTTCGAAACCACTACACCACACCCCTTGGGTTGGGGGCAAATTAATCACTATATCACTATCAATTAGCCTAATTTCTTCAAACGGGACAAAAGGGTATCCCCAAAATCCAATCTTTAGCACAATTTCGAAAACCTAATTCAAAGCCCCCAATTTCAATCAATCACAAATTCTGAAACAAACAAACAACAACAATGAAATCAAAACTCACCTTCCCCGCCGAGTCCCGATCGCTGCTTGTGATCGTTGAGGATCGACAGCCCGTGCTTCAAGACCTTATCGGATCGCCTGATCTTGAGCTTCCTCACCAAACACAGGTACTCCCAAGCGCCTCCCCCGCCATTGTCGACCTGGTTCTCGAGCCTCGCCAACTGCGCCTCCTCTGCCGCCCCGACCATCGCTTGCTGTGGAACGCACGATCCGACGACGAAGAACTCGATCGAGGATCTAGAGAAGAGATCTGTGATCTCTGGTTTGGTCTGTGTCTCGTTGGATTGATATTTGGGGGCTCTGACTCGGACGGCTTTCTTTGGATCTATTAAAGGCTTTCTACAATTGTTAAGGATTCACACGCCCTTAACCATTACGACTAGGACTCTTTAAGGCCAACTTTAATTGCCTTATTCATGTGTGCTTGTTAAATTGTTAATGCCTTAATTATCCAAAAAAAAAAAAGACAAAAAAAAGTTGTTATTAAAGAAATTTGACAAGGGGTTTGAATTGTTTGAAAAATTTGCCATCAATTGCATTGAATCGAGTACAATGAAAGAGTTCGATACGACCAACAAATAATTTAAATTAAGGCTATGTTGCTTTTATTGTTCTTGAGTCTTGACTCATGAGCTTGTAATCAAAATAAAAATATATTTTAAGGGCAACCTCTTGTAACTTGTCAGTATATATTATTATTATTATTATTATTATTATTATTATTATTATTATTATTATTATTCTATTTTTTAACCATCATTTCGATTTGTGAGTAATGATATTGTGTTAAAGGTGAAGAACTTGAATTACCCCTCCATACGTGCTAAGGACTAAAATGCATCTTCGGTGAGATGGATGAGACGTCACTTGTCAAAAAAGTATAGTCCGACTAAGTGCACCCTATTTTACGTGGCACTACAAATTCAAATTTAATTTATAAGTGCACACCACATTTTTACCAAAATACTCTTTCATCCGAAATGAAGTACACAACTCCAAAACCTTGATCGAGACATCTATTTTAAGTTCGACAATATAAACCGAGATTTATCCACTTAGGTTCAGTGTTGTCAGACCAACCTTTTTGTGAGATTTAGTTAACAACGTAGTCAACCTACAGGTTTGGTGAGTTTCAACTAACTCTCTAGTTAAAAGTTCAACAAACTATTATGACCAACTCTCTAACAAGATATTCGAACCTTCGAGGTCCAACTCCTCGATGATGCCTATAAATTACAAGAAGAGAGTGTGTGGGTGTACTTGAAAATTATAGTGGACTCACTAATTATAATGAGGGCATAAATATCATTTTGTAGTAAGAATTAATTTTTTAAAAAATTTGACTTTTTTTGTGTGCATTTAATAAAAGGTAGGTGCAGTTAGCCAGACTCAAAAGGTAAGGTTTATGGACACGTGCGCAGATTTGTGTGTATTCAAAAAAAGTAACTTTTGATGCCTAATTATGGTGATTCATTGATGCACTTTTAAGAACATGCGGATGGGCCGTGAACCTGAAAAAAAAAAAAAAAAGGGGGGCCTTTGATATAATTTTTTGTTGTTTTAAAGCCTAAAAGGCAGCCTCTGATATAAAATTAAGGGATAAAAAATAGGAGTGAAATATATGTCAACCAATAAGCTTTAATTTTTGTAACCTAAGAAAAAAAAGACTTACGAGGGTGTATTCAATTGAGATTTTTAAATACTTTTAGTTACTTTTATTGACTAAAAATATTTAGGGGTATTCAATTAAAACTTTTAGAGAGTCTCTAAAAGTTTGGTGTATTCAATGTGAACTTTTAGAAACTTTTAAAAAGTCTCTAAAAGTTTTGAGGTATTCAATTTAAACTTTTAGAGAGTCTCTAAAAGTAAAGTCTTCTCCATGTCTTTGCCTCCACGAGAAACTTTTGGAGACTTTCTTTTTTCTTCTTTGTGGCCTCTCTCTCATCTCGAAATCTCTTTCGCTCTCTTTTTCTCTCTCGGTCGTCTGCGCTCCTCCATTCGACGCTGCCTCGCTTCTCCATTGCTGCCTCGCGTCTCCATCGCAGCCTCGCTTCTCCATCGCTGTCTCGCGTCTCCATCGTTTGCTTCGAGAGGTAACATCCAACGTCTCTCTCTCCCTCTCTCTCGCTTCTCCAACGTCTGGTTCTCTTTGTAATGCATTCACAATGTGTTGCTTCTGTTTATTTGCTTTAATCCTAAACCCAAATATGTATACAAATAAGAGCCTACTTCGAGAGGAGGATTGAGGATTTGGCGAGTGATTGGCCGAGGCAGGCCGTTGGGGACATTTTAATGACAGTTTCTTGTGTTTTCTTTCTTGTATATACGTGGAGAGAGAAGTACGATTAGGGTTTCTGGGTTTCTGAGTTTGGGAACTGGCTTTACTTGGTGAAATATGAATTGAATTTTTTGGGAAGGTGGAGAAGGTGACTACAGAGTGGAAAGTTTGAATTTTTATGGTTTTTTAGTACAGATTTAAGTGGTTTTTTATGATGATTCTATGTAACTGTTTTTTTTTTTTCACTGTAAAGAATTCTCTGATAATAAATTGAATCTGAATTACTGTTTTTAGTTTTTTGATAGTCATTGGTTTGATTCAATTTCAAATTTTTGTTAATTTGGTTGGTCTTGAGCTCAATAGAAACCTAAAGAAATTCGACTTGGAGTTAACTTGGGACACATTTATTCGGTTGCACTGAATCAAGCTCAATAGAAGAGTTTGATTTATGTAGCCAACCCCAATTAATTTGATATTGAGGTTATCTTGTAGAATAGAGATTCTAATTCTTTGTGAAATTATAGGTTTGTGGTTTACTTAATTTCCTGAAATGTGGAGTGATGTTGATATAGTAAATAATAATATGCATTAGATCTATGTTCTTTCTTTCGTACTTTATTTGTTATTTTTACAATAAATATTTTTAATAACCTTAGCATTTTTTTTTCAATTAAAAATTAACCTATGCTTTAAAAAATGTGCAAGAAGTCCATCAAAGTCAATCGACCCCTTTTTTTTGTTTTTTGGTTGGGGTTGAGCATAAACTCTTTCCTCCCCCATAGCCGAATACAACCATAGCCAACCTCCCCCTAGTCAAGTCATCTTCTTCCTCTCTCTCTGGTTCGACTGTCTCGGTCACTTCTATTTTTTTCTTTATTGATTACTTCTTTCCTTTCTCCCTCTCCCTCAATCACACAAACACCCACACATACACAGTCCTTAAAATCAAAATTAACAGTCTCGTCTTCTTCTTTTCTTCTTTATTAATCATAGGGGCAAAATTGAGAGAGAACGAGAGAAGGGATTGAGAGAGAGAGATTCAACAAGACAGTGAGGAGAGACGAAGGAAAAGCAAAGCAAAGGTTGAAGATGGTGAAAAGTGGGGCACATACCCCTGTTCGATTTCGAGATTAACATGGATGTTTATCAAAAGTCATCCAAATAAAAGTTTATCAAAGTCTATTAAAGTCCTTACAAAAGTCCATTAAAGTTACTAAAAGTCATTAAAAATAAAGTCTATCAAAGTTTGCCACAGTTTTTAAAAGTTTACAAAAATCTACAAGTCTCTAAAAGTCTCTAAAATTCATCCACTTATAAAAGTAACTAAAAGTCTCTAAAAATCTCAATTGGTCTTCCCAATAATCGGTAGTGGTTCCAATCAAATCTTTTTTGCTCTTTGTTCATTCTATAAACAATATATCTAATTAGATTTGTAGATATTGGTTCATCATTGTTGCGGTGCATCTTTATCAACGATGTTATGTAGAATTTGTGTAGCGCACTTGATTGATTTATCTTTAGTTTTTTACTTTATAGTTATTTTTCTTCCCTAATTAGAAGTCTTTGATTTGTCTTTCCTTATTGAAAAGTTTTTAGGTATTCTTATTATTGGGAAGTTATAGGTCTTTTCTTTATTGGAAGTTTTATTATTCGTTTTGTGGTTTACTATTTTTGTGTATTGTCATGAGTTTCAATGTTATACATAGTAGTCTCTAACTTCAAACTGTTTCAATTTCCAAAAAAAAGTCAAATTAATGGTAGTTTGTTTGCACAAATAGGATTAGCAAATCAATGTACTTGATTCTATATTTGGTCTTTGTATTGAGTCATGAATGATTAATGAAATTTTTATTTTTCTTCAAAAAAAAAAAAAAACAATTGATTGGTCGTCCTCTCCAAAACGCTTAAAATTATTTTTTTTATTCACTTTTATGATTTTTGTTCTTGAACCATTGTCGATCCTCTCAACGATTGGTTGTAGTTCCTAGAGAATTAGCGGTGGTTCCAATTAAATTCCTTTTGCTATTTGTTTATTCAATAAACAACGGATCAAATTAGATTTGTAAAGATTGGTTCTTCCTTGTTGCGGTGTATATTCATCAACGGTGTTGCATGAATTTGTGTGGCGCTTGATTGATTTATCTTTAGTTTTACTTTATAGTTAGTTTTCTTCCTAATTGGAAGTTTTTGATTTGTCTCTCCTTGTTGGGAAGTTTTGTTATTTGTTTTGTGGTTCTAATACTTTTGTGTATTGTCATGAGTTTTAATATTGTAGAGAGCAATCTCTGATTGTCAAATTGTTTTAATTTAAAAAAAATCAAAATAATGGCAGTTTGTTTGCAAAAATAGGATTAGCAAATCAATGTACTTGATTCTATGTTTGGTCTTATATTGAGTTATGAATAATTAATGAAATTTTGATTTCTCATTAAAAAAAAACAATTGATTGGTCGTGGTTCTAGTACATTCATGTATTGTTGAGAAGTTTTGTTATTCGTTTTGTTGTTCTAATACTTTGTTTATTATCATTAGTTTAAACGTTATAGAGAGCAATCCCTAAATGTCAAACTATTTCAATTTTGAAAAAATCAAATTAGTGGTCATTTGTTTCCACAAATAGGATTAGCGAATTAATGTACTTGATTCTATGTCTAATCTTGTATTGATCCATGAATGATTAATGAAATTTTGATTTCTCTTAAAAAAACAACTGATTGGTATTGGTTCAACTCCTACTAAAAAAAAAAAAAATAAATAAAATTATTGGTCCGTCAAAGCTTCTCAAGTGATATGGTAAAAACATCCCCTGTCAAAAAGGCAAGACCTCGAGAGATCGTGGTTCGAGGTGATATGGTAAAAACATCCCCTGTCAAAAAGGCAAAACCTCGAGAGATCGTGGTTCGATTCCCACTGAAGTAAAAAAAAAAAAACTGATTGGTCCAAAGGTTAAGGAACTCGGCCCCCCTTAAGCAAGGTCTTAAGTTTGAGTTTTGTTGATGGAAAAAATTGTGTTGGTAGATGTGGCAATTTGTATTGGTGAGTCATAAACGTGTTGTGTCGTAAACAGATCATGACTCATATAATGTAAATCCATGACATGACATGTTTATTAATCGTGTTAATCGTTTCGTGTCTAAATGAGTTGTGTTATAAACATATCGGTATTCATGTCACTTGTACTTATTAAATATTTTATTTGAACATTTTAATTTATTTAAATTTATAATTTGTTTACTACATTTTTAAAAATATCTATATTAATAAATTTAAATGAACATAATTAAATAGACAATAAAATATAATGGAGATGTAGTCTTAAGTATTACTTTACTTTTTCATTCAAATCATTACTCTTTAATGTTAATAATAAAAGGAAAATGACTCGTAACAAGAACCCTAAAAAAAAACGTGTAAATTTGCATATTTTTTAATAAATAATTATTAATAAAACTTTAAACTTGAATAATATATTAAAAGTAAAATAAGTATTTCCTTTAAAAATAAAGTTAAGTATAGAAAATGATGTCTGCAAATAAAAAATAAATCATGTTATTAACATATATTCAAATAGGTTAATTTTACAATAATTTATTTATTATTACATATTTATTATTTATAGATCATTTCTTAATCGTGTTAAGTGCGTTATAAATGAGTAAAGCAGGTTAACATATTAATGACTCATTTATTAACCGTGTACAAGCAGATTAACTTGTTTATGACTCAAACCCACTTATGTCAAACTCACAACATATTTATTACGTGTCGTATCGTATCGCGTTAAACGTTTCATGATTAAAAATTATCAACCATAGTGTTAGGAAGGCTACTCTTGATCTAGGGCCAGCGGAACGTGAATACAGAACCAAAATGGTGGCCTGTAATGAAAATAAAAACTCATTTCACTTGGACTAGGCCAAGGTCCATACCCAAAACCTAAGCCCATTAAGTCTAGGCCCGGACTTAATGAAGTCCAAGTCCAAATTCTCAGCGCGCACTTCTCACATCCGAATTCCCGCTCGAGTTTTACCAATAAAAAAAAAAAAAAAAGAATTCCCGCTCGAGTATTACGGGAAAAAAAAAAAAGAATTCCCGACTCGAGATTTGGAACATTTATGATAAATTATATCTCACCTTTTTGTTTCGTTTAATGCTTTCCTCGAGGATTGGTGAATACAAAGATTTCTGATGCTTGTTCTCTAATTTGTTTGGGTGGATGATTTCGGTGAATTTTTGCTAGATTTGTTTGTGGGAGATCGATTAATTGATTGATTAAAGTGATATAAAATTATGAAAAAATTAAAATTTCTTTTGGACTTGTTAGGTTTTTGTCACTCATTTGATTGATTATATATATATATAATATTGTTATTGACATTTGATGCTGAAGTTAGGGTTTAGGCAAACCCTAGATTATTATACAAGTTTATTTGATTAGTTGTTCTTTGATGAGCTTTTGAAGGTATTCGTTAATGAACTTCTATTGTTTACTAGAAAATAATTGATTGATATGTAGGGTTACGTACTTTGGGTATAAGCTTTAAGCACGACATTAACGTGGTATATTGGATACATATTGGAATGTGCACGCACATATCTCAATGCATGATTTAATGGATTCCATATGATATGTAAAAGGTTATAACAAAAATATATATATCCCCTAACATTTCCTTAAGTATGAGATACATGCATACATGTTTTGAAGTATATCCAAATGATCACACAACAACTGAGTATTGAAAGTGGTTACTTTAGCATTTCCCTAATTTAATAGTCTAACCTACATTGGACCTATAGATATACTAGAGATAAGAAAGTTTATTTTTATTTAGCTAGAGAACTTAATTATAGGCTGAAATTTTTTGGTGTACTTCATGTTGTGGGTTGACGGGGTCTTTGCCAATATCGATATCGTCTCAACTTAAACACCTTTGACTACACCAATGTAGGTTTTATTCCAAAGCGCCTTGAATTTATTATTCGGGGAACTCAAATAGCTTACCTCCACTCCCTTTATTTTAGTAGCTAACACTTGTGAGTTGTGGTCTCTTCAATTGTCTTTTTTAATTATTATTAACCATGAATATTCACACACTTGTTTGATTAATCTCATAGGCCCTGAGATTGTAAAAAGAGACCACTAATAACTCATGTTTGGCTGTCATAGAACAAAAAGGCTTCTTCAATTGGTGCTACTTGCTCACATGGCTTAAGACTCAAAACTACTCTTCTTAGGGTGTCTGCAATGGAGATATTGTAGGTACAATGGGGAGCATCTCAATGGTTAAAACGTCTCTACATATGGAGATGCTCCAACTTGGGCCCGTTGCTGTTGTGGGTCCTTTTTTATTTTTTTATTTTTTTAAAAATCAAAGTTTTACCTTTTTAATAAATATTTTAAATTTTAGGTGTGGTGTGATTGTAGATCTCATTTCATTTGAATCTAAAAAAGAGTCTAATCATTATGGAGAAAAAGTAAAGTATGAGAGAAAAATAAGTGGATTTAATAAATTGATGATGTAATAGATTAATAACTCTCTTTTGAATACAATCATTGCTTGCACCCTTAGTCTGCTCCGGTTTATATTACAAGCTTTAACTGCACATATAATTGGGTTCAAAAAATCCATTCAAGGCTTCAAAGCTCCACAAAGTCAATAACATAAAAACAAAACACCTTTTTTTCTTGCCACGTACGTGGCTTCTTCGAAGTCAAAAAATGCTCCGTTGAAACATCTATAATGTACAAAAAGTATGCTCTTGAATGAACCTAAAATTACATCTTCATAACTTCAGCAGTGTGTGTTCTTTGACCTTTAACGTCATCAATCACCTAAGCTGGCCAAACTGCCGAAGTGTTACAAATTAAATTGATTTTGTCACCCTTGTATTGATATTAGGTCTACTGTTTCTCTTCAACAAATATATGAATAAAAGGGTTTTGTCTTTAATTACTGATGGCTTTTGTGATTCTACAAATGGCGATTTTTAAAATCTCTTATTAGTAAGCAAATTAATTTGAATGCACATGCAGAATTTAAAAAAAAAAATGAATGCACGTGTAATGCTTAATTATATGTAATGTGATTAATTAAACTAGAACTTTACTTCCATTGGCTTGGCATGTTGTAAATTTACTACAAGTAAGTTATTCTCTTACAACGAGCAAGTTCTGCTGATCATAGTAAAAAGTTTGGTGGAGATGAACAAATTTATTGTTTTTTTTTTTTTTTTTCCATGGGCCTTAGGATTACGAAAAGAGAGCATTAGTAGTATGACGCTTAGTTGTCGTGGAGAATCAAACTCAAGACAGTACACCTAACTCACACAATCTCATCTTCACCCTTATCACTAATTAAGCTAACACGTCGGGTTATGAACAAGCTTATTGTAGATATAAACAATTTAAAAAAATTCATACCTTGATCACGCATCTATTCCTTGCATGATGGTTGAGAGTCAATACTAAAGCGCGCTTCAGCACCATACTTTAAAAGAAACCAACATATTTAAAGTTGAATGATAAGATTATTTGATCTAATGACTATTGATTATCATTAAGTATATCACAATAACTTTACCACCACATCCATGTCAAATAACTATTTTGTACATTAATTAATTGAACTTCAAAAAGGAAATTAACAATTGATATTAATTTTTCTCCAAATTAATTTTGACTGATCAAGATATTATGTTTGAACAAGGCATTTGAAAAATATATCTGACCTCACAAAAAAAAAATAAATAAATAAATTTTATGTAAAATCTGTGAATTGCACGTGTGGTTATCTTTTTCTGTCCAAGAGTACATAGAGCTTCCCCAGAAAACATCTAAGACGGCTGTGAAAGGTTTTTTGGTCAAATTTGAGATCTTCGTGTCTCTCTATCTTGCTTTCTAGACAACAAAAATAAAGATAATGTCTGCATTCAATATTTGACAAAAAATATAATATATACATATATATATATATTATAATATTGGAATATATATATATATTATAATATTTCATTCCAATACTCAAACTACATACTGTTATTTTGGGTCAGGTATTATATAGTATATAGTTACTGTACCAAGCTTAAAAATTTGACAACGTAATATTTAATAAACCAAAAAAATTAATATACAAATTGGTCTACTAAATGATTGTTTAATACTCTATAGACCACAATAAGTGTGGTTTTCTCCTTCCTCACAATTTTTAAGAAAATCATTTAATTATTTTGCATTATATATTGATTGGGGAGATAGTGATAGTTAAATGACTAAATCACCCTTTATCTCTTTTAACGCCTCCATTTATATATATATATACTAGTTTTAATGTGTAATTATTAAACTTTATTTTACTAAGAAGGCGGCATAAAAGTTAATTGAGTAATTAATAGGTATTGATACTATCAAACGATAAATACTGCGAAATCCTTCAAAATGGCTAAAACGACATTTAATGCGGTCTAGAGAGAGTAATGAGTATGATTGATATATAGCGCTACTGAAGGGATGCAAGTGGGGTAGAAATTCCCCGCTTGAAATTTCCTATAGGGAAAATTTTGACCCCCATTCTCTACTCAAGCCAGCAAGGATCCCCACCCCCTCACACGTATGGTGAGGACCCCCACTAGAAGAGGCTAATGGTGGTGAGTTCAACCAATAAATTGGGAGCGGCTAAATGAACCCCACTTATGGTGAGTTCAACTCCCACTTGTGATAGTTCAACCAATAAATTAACAAAGTGCTATGAATTTTATTCTTATTTTTGAATCTTTGATCCTCACCCCTACATGTGTCCCTTCAACCTTATAAATGCTCAACGGTTAAATGGACTCCACTTTTTGCTTAAAGGACCTCATAGTCCTTTGTATCTCACTTTTTTGCATTTCAATTTTGTTATATACTCCATCTGATAAAAAAATGTAAGTCGTTTAATGTAAAGACACAAAAATTAAGGCACGCTTAATTACGAGTATAATTTACGTATACATCTAATGACATTAAATGAATTGAAGAATCATAAATGTTTGAATTGTATAAGAGTAAAATGGGTAAAAAAAAAAGTAAATGCACTCTCAAATTTTAAAAATGACTTACAATTTTGAACAAAAGGTTTTTATATATATAATGACTTATATTATTGACCTGGGAGAGTAATGGTTAAAATTGAGTAAAATAAGATAATTTGAGAGTGTGTTGGGGTGAAGGTGAAGGGTATTATTAGGAGTTGAGGTTGAGAAGATAAATTTTGAAGTGTGGTTTAAGAAGTAAATGGGTAGGTTTAGCCATTGCCTATAAATTAGGCCAAACCTCACCTCCTCAACTCTCCTATCTCAACCACCATTAACACTGCAATAGCCACCCGAGCCAAGCCGGCCCAAATCCGGCAACAAATACCCACATAATGGGTGGTCTCGATCACAGGATTGCGGTCCCAGTGCCGCCGCCGCAGCCCTTCTTCAAGACCATGAAATCCACCATGAAGGAGACGTTCTTCCCGGACGACCCACTTCGCCAATTCAAGAACCAGACCTTGTGTAGAAAGGTGGCTTTGGGGTTCCAGTACTTCTTCCCCATTCTCGAATGGGCTCCTCGCTACACCCTCGACTACTTTAAGTCGGATCTTATTGCCGGAATCACCATCGCCACCCTCGCCATTCCTCAAGGCATCAGCTACGCCAAGCTCACCAACTTGCCTCCCATTGTAGGCCTATGTGAGTTGCAACAATATGTACATGGTTACAATTACTTATTTTTACATGTAATTAAATAGTGATCATTACTAATGTCTATTATATAAACTGCAATTCGATCTATTAACCCAAACAATGTATACTAAATATATATATTAGAGAGTATGCCACATTTGTCCGCTAGGTGTCTCAGGTAGGACAAGCAAGTGCGACATGTATTCATTATCGTTCACCCTCGATACACATCTATATGTGAGCGCACTTCAAAATCAAGGGCGACAAGACAAGTGCGTGTCACACCTAGGCACCACAACATTTTTCAAGAATTAACGATGAATAATAGAGTGTATGTTAATATAATTAACTAAATAAAATAATTAATGATTTCAAAAATAAGCTAAATAAATTATTTTAATTTAATTATTTTAATTTAAATTAATTTTCGGGCATTGTGATATGGATGTTAATTAGAGTATACGTTAATTAATGATTAATTAATGGTGCAGATTCGAGCTTTGTTCCGCCGTTGATCTACGCAATGATGGGGAGTTCGAGGGATCTTGCAGTAGGGACAGTGGCTGTGGCGTCGCTGCTGATGGCATCGACGTTGGGAGATGAGGTCAGCGCTGCTCAACAGCCAACTTTATACCTTCACCTTGCCTTCACTGCCACGTTCTTTGCTGGTGTTTTTCAGGCCGCATTGGGCTTATTAAGGTTAATTGATTTTTTTTTAAAGGGTGAATCGAAATTTCATTAATTAATCACTTATGGCTCAATACAAGACTATACATAGAATTAAGTACATTGAATTGTTAATTCTATTTGTTCAAACGAACTGTCATTAATTTGATTATAAATATGATTATAAAATTAAAATAGTTTGATAATTAGAGAGTGTTTTCTACAACATTAAAACTCATTACAATACACAACTAAAACCACATATCGATTAACAAAACTTTTTAATAAGGAGAAAAAAACTTAAAACTTTCTAATAAGGAGAAGACAAATCAAATACCATTAAGGTTAATTGATACTATAATTTTCATTAATTAAAAAATTGCAAAAAATTAAATTAAATAAAAAATTAATCTTGTTTTATCTTCCTAATAATTATACTAATTATAACCACAATAGATCAATAGCCGCGGCAGCCAAGGTTTAGCCTTTCCACTAGAGATGGAACAAAGTTCGAGGACCTTGACATTTAATCTAAGTCCATTTAGGATTTTGGAATAATAATAGATCTTGGTTTACTCAACCTTTAGGCCAACTAAACTCATTAAGTTCCATAAATTTTTTGTGACCCACCTAAATTTTACAGATCTATTATAACTGGCTAAGGTCCATCTGTTTGGTAAAAGTCATTAAGCTTGCAAATAGCTAGTTGAAAATATGGACATTTCTTTAAATTGATTAATTGGTTAATTAACTACATGTCGATCGTAATACTCTAATGATTTTGTAATTAAACATTTTTGGGTGATTATTGCAGGCTAGGGTTCATAATTGATTTTTTGTCACACGCGACCATAGAGGGATTCATGGCTGGTGCAGCAACGGTGGTGTCATTGCAACAATTAAAAGGGATAATGGGAATAGACCACTTCACCAACAAGACTGATATTGTCTCTGTCATGCGCTCCATCTTCACCCAAACTCATGAGGTCTCTCTATTAACTAATTCATCTTCATTACATCCTTAATCACTAATTTATATAGTTAATGTGTTGGATGTGGAGGAGATATGTATATATGTGGACCGAAATATAGTCTCGAATCGATTAAACTAGACTTAATGATGAAGTGTATGTATATATATATATATATATATATATATATATATATATATATATATATATATATATATAAAAGTGAGGGTCTCTCCTCAATTAGTACCAAAGCCTTTTGAAGTAAAACCTACACTAAGCATAAAATATAGTTAAGTTAGGGATAATATTGATACTAGCAGAGATTCACAAGTTCTTACTTTGTTTTTAAGGATAATCCTCATCATTGCTTTTATTAAAATTGCTATCTATGAAGATTGTTTAGCTTATAAGGAACATTTGTTTGTGAAATAATTGTGGTGGTACTGATGGTGTTGATTGTTGCAGTGGGAATGGCGAACCGGGGTCATGGGTTGTTGCTTTCTCATCTTCCTTATTCTCACAAAACGCATTGTAAGTGAAAACATGGCTGGATTATTGTAAGAAAAACATAAACATAAAAAAGTTCGGACACCTATATATGGATTAATGGGTATCAAAAAAAAAAAAAAGTGTTATATTACTAGTCTATTGTGTTACCACAACATCGCCCTATACTAATAGATATGATAACAATTAAACAGAGCAAGATACGCCCCAAATTGTTTTGGATTTCAGCAATGGCGCCTCTCACTTTAGTTGTCATCGGAAGCCTTGCAGTTTATCTCTCTCATGCCGAAAGACATGGCGTTCAAGTGGTGATCACTCTCTCCTTTTATTTTTCCTTTTTATCTTAGTGTGAACTACTCAATGTCTAGATTTATTGAGGACTACGCTGAGTTTGAACCATAGTTAACCCATAAGGAACTTTTGGCTCTCTCAGTAGAACTTCATTAGTAATATTACTTAAAGGACTTAAGTGTCAAGTTACTCGGATCACTTTTCATTCTTTTTCCTTAATTATACCTATAAAGCGACGACAACTTATGAAGGAAAAAAAAAAGCAAAAACAAAAGCAAATTAGTTGAGATTTAGGGTTTAGGGTCAATGCCCATTTACTAGATTTTTCATTTCGATCTCACTTAGTAAAACAATTTGGCATGTTTTTTTATGGATAATATAATTTTCCAGTTTTGCCTTTAGCTTGGTCCAAATAAGTGTGTTAAATCGATATCTGTTTTTGTCTTTTTATGCTACCAGGTAGGACACCTCAAAAAAGGACTAAACCCACCATCTTTGACTGATCTTGAATTCGGGTCGCAGTATCTGACCACGGCCATCAAAACCGGGATCATCACAGGAGTTATTGGTCTAGCAGTAAGTCACATGAACACGTGTCATCATTCTATTTGCCCAACACATCAATTTTGCTTTACATATTTTTGAGCAATTCGAGGCATATCTAAGTACCCGAAAGTGGATTTGTTAATATGGAGAAGATAATATTGGTAATGTCTCTCAAAAATAATACTGTCACGTGGATAAAAAAGTAAAAGTGAGGAGAAGATAAAAGTGTAAAAATATATCTACATTGTACATGTGACATATTTATAATGGTAAACATTAATAACATTACACTCTTAACTGAAAGAAGATTTGCTAATGTTGAGTAGT
Source organism: Stephania japonica (assembly GCA_039657345.1). Taxonomy (NCBI): domain Eukaryota; kingdom Viridiplantae; phylum Streptophyta; class Magnoliopsida; order Ranunculales; family Menispermaceae; genus Stephania; species Stephania japonica. The sequence continues at coordinate 66,684,635 of CM077557.1, read as the reverse complement.
TAGATGTTGCTAATGTCCACTAATAGTAAAGTATCACGTATTTAATATATGATATATTTTTACACTTTTGTCCTCATACTTTTACTCTATTGTACACGTGTTGATTTATTATTGGTAGACATTACTAATATTACACTCAAAATATTAATAAATTTCTTTCCCTCTTAACTTTAGCAAATCCACTCCCGTATCGTGCCATGCTATTACTATAAGTCAACAACATTGATAATCGAGATGGGTGCCAACACATCAATTTGCTTTACATGTTTTTGTGCTTTTTTTTTTTTTGAAACCATGTTTTTGTGCTTAATTATGTTATGTTGTTAACTTTTGTGATGTTCTTAGGAGGGAATAGCAGTTGGGAGAAGCTTTGCAATGTTCAAGAACTACAACATTGATGGCAACAAAGAGATGGTGGCATTTGGGACTATGAACATTGTTGGCTCTTTCACCTCTTGTTACTTGACAACAGGTAGGCATACCCTCCAATTCTTTCCATTTGTGACACATAATTTTCTTTGGCAAAACGAGGTAAATGACCCCTGAATTAACCAAGAATTTTTGATTGAATTCATAAACTTTTACAGTATTTATTTATTTATAAGAAAGAGACAACTTACCACCACTAGAGTTTAAACCTTGAACTCTTACTTTCTAAACTCATACCAAATCATTAGGTCACCCAATTGATTGTTAACTTTTAATTTTTAATTATTTTTAAAAGTTGAATTTATAACACATAATTAACTTTATTTTTTGCCAAAACAATATTAATTACTCTTGAATTTATCGAGAATTTTTATTTGAGCACATAAACTTTTATTTTAAAAGTTGTCCATGCCCCCAAGAGTGTGGTGCAATGGTAAAAAAAAAATAGCATTTTAAATCTGACTAAAGCAAAAGTCATAGATTCAATTCATGACATCAATAATATATTTTCTTAGTCGACTAACTCCCATCGAATTAGTCGAATCAAAGTAAGGAGGGTATGAAAAAGATTTGGAAACCCATAGTTATCCATTAACAAAAAAAATTGCTCATAAAATTTTATTTTCCCCAATTGAGCTCTAATTAAAACTTCATTTTCTCTTAATTAGTCCTTCTTAGATTCAACTTTGAATCTAATTACATAAACAACATAAATTTAAGTCAAGTTGGTTGGTTTGAAGGTGGGGCCAGTATGGGTTTTAAGGGGAAGAAACAACTCAGAGATAAATTAGACTCAAGGGTGGGAAACCGTTGTCTTACTTAAGGAGATCATAAATGCTCAATTTGGAAAAAAAATAAAAGTTCGAAGTCTCAATTAAAATAAATAAATTTAGTGACTCGATCAATTAAGAATTCCTAGTAAGTTGAATTCCAAAAAAAAAAAAAAGAATTCTCAGTAAGTTTAGAAGCCATTTAAGTCGTTTGCCTTTTATTTCTAACAGGCGCTTTCTTTTTCCTTTTTTTTTTTTTTTTTAAATTGAGGCATTTTAGTTAGTCTTGTGATAGACATAATGGCAAATCTGAATTTTCAGGGCCATTTTCGAGGTCTGCGGTGAACTACAACGCCGGATGCAAGACGGCAGTGTCGAACATAGTGATGGCCATTGTAGTGATGTTCACACTGTTGTTCTTGACGCCATTGTTTCGCTACACTCCTCTTGTAGTCCTCTCTTCGATAATAATCTCTGCAATGCTCAACCTAATCGATTACAATGTCGCCATTCATCTATGGAAAGTCGACAAGTTCGACTTCGTGGTGTGCATGAGTGCCTTCCTCGGCGTGGTCTTTGCTAGCGTCGAGATTGGCCTCGTCATAGCGGTAAGCCAGTAACTAAATTAATTGCCATTCTATACGTGTTTATACGTAGATAATTAATTTATGCGATATAGGTTAATAATGTTAATTAATTACAATTTATATGTAGCCTTGATTAATTACTTATAATTGGTTTGTTGAAATGTAATATCAATATGTGTACTTTAGGTTGCATTGTCATTGCTTAGAGTGCTTTTGTACATATCAAGGCCAAGGACTCTTGTTATGGGCAACGTTCCTGGATCCAAGATGTACAAGAGCATGGATCACTACACAGTTGCTAGCACAGTTCCTGGAATTCTAATTCTTCAAATTGGCTCTCCAATCTACTTTACAAATGCTGGTTACTTAAGAGAGAGGTACATTTAATTAATTTTTAAAAGTTATAAGCTATATATGATTCTTTAGATTAATTTAACTTTACTGTTAACTTTACTGTGATTAATTTAATTTTTATTGATTAGGATCTCGAGATGGATCGATGAGGAAGAAGACAAGCTAAAATCATCTGAAGAGTCAAGTTTACAGTATGTCATTCTAGAGATGGGTGGTAAGTGATATATAGATACATAGTATTCAAAAATATCAATCATATTGATTTTTTTTATTAGAAAATTTGTTTGTTTCTTTGTTTTGTAGCTGTTGGTAGCATTGACACCAGTGGACTAAACATGCTCGAGGAGGTGAAGAAAAATATTGAGAGAAGAGGGTTAAAGGTAAGTGCAGATGCAATGAACAAATTTTATTGATTTAGTGAGGTGTAATAAAAAATAGTAAATGAGATGAATGAGTTTTGGTTTAAAGACTTAATTACCTAAATATTTCTTAACTAGAAGTTTCAAATTTGAATTCTAAAGTATTAAAAAATACCTTATTCATATATATCTGCTCCAATATAATTAGATTAATTTGAATTAATTGAGACGGTTTGCTTCAAATTTTAAGTTGAACTAGAAAAACTTAATTGTAAGAGGCAACAAATTAGGCACTTGATTGTGCTTTAGGGTTTGCAATACCATTTCTCTGCAATCCACATTGATGCTAATTTCTGGATGAATGATCAGATGGTGGTGGCTAATCCTGGGAGCGAGTTGATGAAAAAGTTGGAAAAGTCAAAATTGATGGAGGAGATTGGTCAAGATTGGATCCATCCAACGGTGGAGAAGGCTGTAGAGGCTTGTAACTTTATTCTACACACGTACGCGCAAACATAATGGGGCCACGTGTCCACAAAGCTGACCACGTAGGATTTCACATGTAGGACCCACCTGGATTCCTCTCCTAGTTTTCAACGGAGAAGAACTGGTAGGGCCGAGATGTGCACCGAAAAAAGAAATTGAAATTAAAATATTTTTATATAAGTATATGATTTTTTTTATTTTTAGTCACATGGGAATCTCAGCTTTTTAGCCAGTTACATGTTTTTTTTTTTTTTTTTGTTTTCTTTTATAAGTGACTTGAAGCTTAATCTAACCTGAGGCCTCTCTTATCTATCTTTTAGAAAATAATGTCTTATCATCTTGTTAGAGATGCCTTCTACTGTATTATATAGTATGCATAATTACTAAGATTATCGACTCAAAAAAAAGTAACATCCCCTATGGTGTGGTGTAGTGATAAAGAAAATAATATTTTAACTTTGACTAAAGTAGAGGTCCTAGGTTCGATTCTTAACAACAACATTATATTTCTTATTAGTTTTTCTCAAGTTATGGGGTTGATACACCTGACTAACTCTCTTGGGATTAGTTAAACCAAAGTAAAAAGGGCTAAAAAAAAGGTTCGGATACCCATTGTTATCAAAAAAATAAAAAGTAATATCAAAGTGATTAATCGACAAAGTTTTTTACTACTAAATTTTAGCGACCACAACTTAAATATAAGGATTTTCTTCACATATAAAAAGTGATTAATCGACAAAGTTTTCAATTTATACTAAGGTAGAAAGTTCAATTTTTTTTAGGTAGTGGCTAAAAGGATCCATTATTCTTTGTACCCCTTTTTTTACTATACAATATGGTTACCCTCAACCTCACCCCAACACCTCTCATTCCTCTCATTTTTTTCGTTTTAACTATCGTATGATAAAATAATGGGATGCAAAAAGTGGGGTACAAAGGGTAATGGAGTCCTTTTAGCCGCTCCCTTTTTAAGGAGTTGGGCCTGATTGACCCAACAAAGGGTCGGGTTTGGTTTCAATCCCAGGCCAGAGTAGGGAGCGCACAAGCTCTGCGCTCCCCTCCCTCTTTTCTTCCTGCGAACTGCACGACTGTGTAGTTGTCCCCCTTCTCTATTTATTTATTTATTTTTAAATTGAAAATCAATCTTTCTTTAAAACTTAGAATACATCAAATTTTCTAGTAGAATGATAGAAAATCTAATCAAAACCTTGACAAAGATGTGAACAAGTTTAAAACAAAATTTAAAGGGATTACTTAATGCGAAGAACACCACAAATCACCTCTCTCGTTCTCCTCTCGGCTTTCTCTCTTGGTCTTCCTTCCTCTCTTACGTTTCTTTTCTTTCTTGGTCACTTGTAAGCAGTCTCTTTCTCACACCCACGTTTTTTTTTATTGGAGGATCTATTTAGATCCTAAAAATCCTCCAACTTCCTAATTTAGTTGTGATATTTGTTTAATTACTTTCCTTAATCCCGTAGTAGTTTTTGAAATGTGTGTGGGCACACCTCTAAACCTTAGCCGTCACACATTCTCTCTCTTGCGTATTCTTCTAACTGTGTGTTTTCTTGTGGGCCCACATTAAGATGAAAAAGAATAAGGGTTTCAACCAACATATCAACACAATTAGGCTATAGTTTGTTTAGGTGAAAAATAGGATTGTCACACATATATCACCCCTACGTTTTTGCAGACCCTTGCCCCTTTCTGCCTCATTTGCTCGCCTCCTATAGTCAACACACGCCCCTTATAGTTAAGATTCGTCGCTTAACAAAATTTTCTAGATCCACCACTGATTTACATTTCCATGCAAGCACCCATAAATCTTGCCTCGAGATGCACAGTTCGCATTCTTAGAGATGATTTAATGGGAATTGCTTTCCCATGTAAGGTTTTGTCCTGTGTAATAAGGTATGCATATATTGCTCACTCTGGTCACCCATACCCCAGTCAAATAGGTCTCTACTGACTTCCACCAAAACCTATTACAGGTCTCAACTAACACCTACGGAGACATCTTTAAAGGACTCAACTGGCTCTCTCCGTCTCCAACTGAGACTGAGACCTTTTTACAGTTTAGGTGGCATGGGAGGTGACCAAGACCTCATTAAGGGTCTATGTGGAAGTTAAGCCAAGACCTATAAAGATTTCTCGGTTGTGTGTGTCTGAAACCTGCGGGTGACACTTCCTCCTTTCTACGACACGACAAGACCAGATTCGACCTTGTACAAGTGTTCTACAATGGTAAAAACCAAGAAATGAAGAAGATTGAAGGAAGTTGGGTTGAGGGTGAGGGCGATGAGATGAGAAAGGGTATTTTAGAAATTTTTGAAAAAAAAAGTAGGGTAAGTTTAGCATTTGAAATTCAAAAATCAAGGTATACTGAAGTAATGGGGTATATTGAGCAAGTTCTAGGGTCATTTAGCTGCTTCCTATTATTTTATGTAACAAATTTTTTTTTGGTTAAATTTATGTAATAGATTGATTTATCATGACTTAGGTTTGGGAGAAAAAAAAAATTGTACCCAAACAATAATAAAAAAAAAAAAACTTATGATGCCCATTACTTATTCAGTTACTTCACCCAATTACATCACTTAGAGATGCCTAACTGCTAATAATTTATGCATCTCGAGTACCCTAAAAAAATGGATTCATAGTATACATTCTCACTTCACAGAAAATAAGGAACATTTTAATTCCTTGCTTCCATAACAACAGAGGACTTCGTATCCATTCCCAAATCCCAATCAACTCCCACGTGTCAAGATCCCATTGGAGGATAACACTTGATGAAGTGGGCCCGCATCAAACACCCAGAAATTCTCAGCCGTTGGATTGAAGTACAACAGTTGACCCATCACATCAAACGGTGTTGTCTGCATTGGTGTTGGGCTTGCACGTGTGGAGCATGAAGTTACACGCACCCACAGCCTCCGCGACCGTCAGATAGATCCATTCCTGTCCGATCTCCTCCATCATCTTTGACTTGTCCAACTTCTTCATCACTTCACTTCCAGGGTTGGCTAGCACAAGCTGATCAAAATTTTCAACACAATTGCACGTAAGGGTCTACTTGCTAATAAAGCTAAATCATTGAGGGGGATGCATCGCGGGTCGGATATATAAAGAAATTAATTGAACTAAGGCACCCCTCATTGGCTCATTTTCTAGCTATCAAGTGGGATTAGACCTGTTCATTGTGCAGACTTGAATCGAGCCAAGTTAACATAAACCTTTTTATACCCAAACACAACTCATAGTAGTTGGGCCTAGACAAGTACTCAAACTCATGAACAAGGGGCAACAATTCTAATGGAAGTAGTGATGCATATTTCAAGGCACATTCGACGGACATATACAAAGGATGTGAACAATCTAAAGATCTCTAACAATTATGTACCAAATGATATTTGTCCTTAGTGTCATTGTTGTAGCACCCATGATATCAATTTGCTAATTTACTTGTTAATGTACGTTGGAGTACGTAAATATGATAGGAGTTGATGTGGATATAAATGAAGTAGATTGGATCATAACATAAATTAATAGGTTTTGTGTAAGATATGTTCCAATCCTATTTATATACCCGCATGTGCTGTGTGGCCTAACACTCACTAAGCCTATCAATTTCTATAGTTAATGAGTTGCTTCTCAAGTAATATATATTTACCTGTTGTCCCCTTCTCTCAACACTCTTCTTCACTTCATCAATCAAGCTGATTCCACTGGTGTCAATGCTACTAACAGCTGTTAAGAATCCAAAAAAAGAAACATTTCCCACATTAGAACAAGTATAGTTAAATGTACATGTATGCATGTTTATGTACAAGTATTAATCTAGAGTCAAGACTACCTACTTTAAAATAACTTACCACTCAAATCAAGGATGACATACTGCAAGCTAGCCTCTCCTGATGATTTTATCCTCTCTTCTTCCTCGTCAATCCATCTCGAGATCCTAAGAATGATCAGTACAAACAACAATGTGATTAGAAAATCCCATGAAAACTTTAAAGGGAAACTCTTAGAATTGTTGCTTTGATATGTGAATAAACTATGTTTTCAAGTCCTATACCTTTCTCTCAAATAGCTGGCATTGGCGAAGTAGATTGGAGAGTCGATTTGAAGAATGAGGACTCCCTGGACATTGTTCGCGACTGGGTAATGATCGACGTTTCTGTAGATCATGGAGTTGGGAATGTTTCCAAGAACATGTGTTCTCGGCCTGGCTATAACCAAAAGCACTCTTAGCACAGATAGCGCGACCTGGATAAATTTACATGCAGAGAGAACAGGATTAGAACCATGCAAATCATATGCAGCAAGCAATTGAAGACCACTCTAGCGTAAGTCTTTGTATCATACCGCAATGACTAAACCAATCTCAACGCTGCCAAAGACAACCCCGACGTAGGCGCTTATGCAAACAACAAAGTCAAACTTGTCGACCTTCCATAGATGAATGGCAGCATCATAGTCAATTAGGCCAAGCATTGCAGCAATTATAATTGATGAGAGGACTACAAGGGGAGTGTAGTGAAACAATGGAGTTAGGAACAACAATGTGAGCATCACTGCAATTGCCATCACAATGTTGGAAACCGCCGTCTTGCATCCCGCATTGAAGTTCACCGCCGATCGCGAAAATGGTCCTGCAAGTCCATTCCACTCTCATTCATTATAAGTTTACATGAACAAATTACGCACTTTTGACGAGTTCTCAAATTAAAGCTGTAACTTTAAGTTAAAGTCTGAACTATTTATCGAATTGGCCATACCGGTGGTCAAGTAACAAGAAGTGCAAGATCCAACAATGTTCATGGTTCCAATAGCAATCATCTCCTTATTCCCATCAATGTGATAGTTCTTGAACATGGCGAAGCTTCTCCCCACCGCGATTCCCTCCTGCACCCCAGCCCCAGCCATTGCAAGACAATTTAAGATAAAAGTCTTTTTTTTAAATTAATCATGGGTATCCAGACTATAAAAATCTATAAGCCCGGAGAGTGTTGGGCCATACGCGCATATGGTGGTATACAAATAGGGTTGGAGCCCATCTTTGCACAAAACCAATTGGCTAGTGCTAGGATCCAATCTACACCACTTTATACCACACCAACTCTTATTATATTTCTAATGTGGGATTATATTCCAACCAAAAAAAAAAAAAAAAAAAAAAGGATCATGGTCCATGTTGGTAAAGCCGACTTACAGCGAGAGCAATGACCCCGGTGACAATGCCAGTTTTAATGGATGTTGTCAAGTACTGAGACCCGAATGCTAAATCAGTCAAGGATGGTGGATTCAGCCCTTTCTTGAGGTGCCCAATCTGGGAAATTTGAATAAGAAGAGACAACAAGGATAAAATGGCATCAGAGTCTGTTTAACATTTAGCTATAACAGGGCCAAAGCAGAGTAATTGTAACTAATGAATTTGAAAGATAACAAACAAAAGAAGTTGATGGCAATTTTCAGAAACAAGTAAGCCAGGAATTGAAGGTCATCCTAACGTCCTTACTCTGTATAGGTATTCTTTTTTCTTGGTTTTGGTACTTGGTATTTGTATTACTCTAACTACTCTACATCCCAAAGACAATCCATTTATGTACATGCCAGGATTAGAACCCTTGCATCTATCCGGAGGCGCCCGAGTCTCTTCTAATTCTTATATTGTTTCCAACTAGCCACCTTCAACTCATAGGCTGAAGTCTTACTTTAAAAAGTCACATATATATTTGAAAATTGTGCGATACATATCAAAATACATGTGTATACATCTCAAAAATATTGCACGATTGTTAAGGAGATGAGAAACTCAGTGTGTGACCCCAACTGTGCTTGAGGGGCATCCAATTTCTTATCAATAGATCCAAAATCTATTGACAATCTCAACAATTTTGATAGAGGGTGGATCCCCCTAGCCATCTTGACCATAAGGTCCAAATTTTCTTTTTTTTTATTATTATTGTTAAGGTATTTGGAGTCTTGCCTCGACTAATTCTGAACTCGAGGAAAGAAAGACCATGATCCACAAGAGCCACAACCTCAAGAGTCTTAAAGTTTTTTTCATTTCCAAGGATTAAACTTGAGACCCCTTATTAAGTGAGGAGGGACATGTGTCATCCTACCACAACCCTTTTTATCCATAAGATCCAAACTTTCACTGGGCATTTTGTCAAACAATTTTATCCTTAACCGCCCAGGTACCTAAAGCTACCATTCCCAATAATTGAAGTTGCCCACAAGTCTACTTTTTCATGGCCGACCCACATGTGAGAGACCCATCAAAGATTCAAAGACACTGATAGAGAGATGACTCACCACTTGAACCCCATGTTTCTCAGCGTGTGTGAGGTACACAAGCACACTCCCTAGAATAACTGAAGTCAGCGGCGCCATTGCTGATATCCAAAAGAATTTTGGCCTTCTCTTGCTCTGATCAATCCAAAAATAAAAAATAAAATACCAACGTTGTTAGATCAATCAAAATCACAAAAACATAAGAATAAAAAAAATAGTCTCAAATTGGATTCTTCATTGTATCAAGTTGGTTTGAACCACTAAGGCCCTTAAAAATGAAAATAATAATTTAACACATTTTGGACTTACAAGTGTATACATTATTTTTTAATTATTTATAGTTCTTTTTTCTCCCGGACATAAATCTCACATTTAATAAAACATTATAAATAGTTAAAAAATAAAATATATACTCAAAGGTACGTTCAAAATGTGTTAAATTATCATCTTTCTTTTCAAAATAATCAAGATAATAACGTACAAACATGGATACCGACTGTTTTCAAAAACATAAAAGATAAAAAATAAAAAAATAAAAAAATCCCTCATTTGACCAAATTCAACCCAAATGGGTCTTTGTAGAACTGTTAAAAATAATTGTGCAACAGAGCAATGATTCTATGTGATAGATAAGTTGCACCTAATTAAGGGATGAGGAGACTTGTGTGGATTGGAGACTTAATTAATTGGGCAGGAATGTGACAAAAATTCATAGAGGACAAGTTGAATCCATTTTGGGTTCTTCAAGCGAGACAGGCACATGGAGACAGATCGCATTGTTTTGTAGTGCTGTACTCGTTGTTTTGTTGCTGGTGCTGTCAAATAAGGTCAAATAGTTACTTACTTATGTGTTATTTTTCAGAAGTCTCCGTGACCCTTGACCCTTGAAAGAAACACATAGCTTTCATTTATTTTTATAAAAAGGATTTTACGCTTTTAATCTTTATTAGATAACTATAATAAAATTCTTTTAAATTCCTGTAAGGGTATCTCGACTAATTCTGAACACGAAGAACTTAAGATCATAAAGGCAACACTTCCAGTTAAAAATTTCATTTTCAAGGCTTGAAGCAAAGATCTTTGGCTTCATTATTTTCTTAAGAAAATTATTCTGTAATTTATAAAAATAGAACAATTTTTAGTCACAAATTTAATGCAATTTAGATGAGTGAAAATACATTTGAAAGAAAGGTTTAAAAAAACAAAGAATTACTAATTTTGGTAACAATACAAAAGTTTTTTTTTTTTTTTTTTTACTTACAAAGTACTTTGTGAGGATGAGGAAGAAAAGGAAGCAACAGCCCAAAACACCACTTTCCCATCTCCACTGCAAAAGCAAGATTAATTAAGAGCATATGTTAGATCCCAATACTTAATCAGGTAATTCAGAACATATGAAAAATTACTATTAATGGAACTAATGAGTAGCTAACATAAAATGGCCCAATTTTGACCAAATACATAAAGTTGGATACACGTAGAAATTTTGGTCACACACGTGACAAATAATTCAACATACCGTGTCGAAGATATGTTAGCCAATCTATTGATGATAAATATCATTTGACAAATAAACTATTGATAAATATTCCTAAAACTAGTATTGATCAAGCAATTATGCCTAATCATGTTAGGTTCTAGTTACCAGTTCCTTTATATAATTATCGTCTCCTGCCTTCTTACCTTTTTGTTATAGTTTTTCTTTTTCTTTTTTATAAGAAAGAAACTTGATTCATCTGAAAATTGAGCGCCCACCTTTTACTTCCATAACCCTATACCTAACTGTCTAGTTGTAGGTAGAAGAACTCATTAAAATACATTTTTTAGTTTTAAAAATTGATCGATATTGATCGTGGACCATACAATTAGAAATTATGAGATTACATACTATAAAACATGTGTTAACACATCTCGAAATATATCCCAGAGTCTTCACGTTAGTATGTAATTATTTTTTTAGATAAAGTAGCATGTAATTATTAAAGCGCTTAAATATTAGATTATCAGTTTTTTTTTTTTTTTTTTAAAAAAAAAGATTATCGTAATGGGAATGTGAATGAGAATAGGACGTTGTTAATAAAGCAACTTACTTTTAACACCACTAAATAGACACCCGATACACTTCAAGACATGCACGGTGCATCAGTCTACGTCCAATCTAATCGTTGTCCATTTAGCGGTATAAAAGTGGAGTAGCAAATCATTTAATAAGTAGGATAGTGAAGTGGATGACCTGGTGTGTTTGGGTGAAGACGGAACGCATCACGGACACAATGTCAGTACCCCGGGTGAAGTGTTCCAGTCCTAAGATTCCTTTAAGCTGTTGAAGGCACACCACTGTCGCTGCCCCTGCCATGAACCCTACTATCGTTGCATGTGACAGAAAATCCACTATGAACCCAAGCCTGTACATACATACATACATACATATTACACATGAAAATTATCAACATATGTAAATTTCAGATTAATTAATTAATTAATTAAAAATATTTAAATTATTAATTAATTTAAAACATGTCTAGCTTTTCTTTTTTTTTTTTTTTAAGTGATAATTTTTTATTAGTTTGTAGTGTGAAAGGGATATATTAGCCAAATGAGTTGTGCAATCACACACATGACTACAAAGTTTCATTTAGGCAGTGTCATCATCAGTCAATTAAATCTGCAAACAAACGAAAATAGATAGAGAAAACCCAACCTTATAGGTAGAGTAGAACTAACCAGCTATATATTAAATTAAAGTGCCCTCAATGTTAGGCTACATATATTGCTCCTCAACTAAAACTCTTAAATGGAACTTACAAAAATAACCGATCACAGAGAGAGAGAGAGAAAAATACTACTCCTATGATACCCCGAGATGCGCACGTAATATTTACTCGAAGTTGGTGGTAATCATTGAAGCACTTTTCAAGCAAAAATAATAATGAATTCAATACAAAAACAAAATATTTTTTTAATGTAATCAAATTAATAAAAAAAGAAAGTAACACACATTACATAGTGCACTGACCTTAACAAACCTAAGGAGGCCTGAAAAACTCCGGCAAAGAAGGTGGCAGTGAAGGCAAGATGAAGATAGAGCGTAGGATGCTCCGCCGCGTTCACCTCATTTCCGAGCATCGACGCTGTAAGTAGCGACGCCACCGCCACCGTCCCCACCGCCAGATCCCTCGAGCTCCCCATCATCGCGTAGACCAAAGGCGGAACAAAGCTCGAATCTACATGTGCATACATAAATACGTACATTAACGTTAGTTAGAAAAAAAAATAAAAATAAAAAATTTTAACCTACTTTAGACACTGTGAAATGGTCACCGACAGTGCACAACGCATACTGCTTGAGGTGTATGGCTCGACACCAACTCAGTTCATTGTTATTCGACCGTTACCATGTTTAAAGTGGATTACTTAAGCGAGGTATAAATTAATTAATTAGTGTCTCATATTACTACTAGTACGTACTATATGTACAGCTAGCTAGGTATCTAGTTACTAGGTAGGACTTACAAAGGCCTAGGATTGGTGGCAAGTTAGCCAGCTTGGCATAACTAATCCCTTGTGGAATAGCAAGACTGGCAATAGTAATCCCAGCGATAAGGTCAGCCTTGAAGTATTGAAACGTATATCTAGGTGCCCACTCTAGTATGGGCATAAAATATTGTAACCCCAACACTATCTTCCTTGACAAGGGCTGCCCCTTGAACTGCCTAATTGGGTCGTCCGGGAAAAAGGTCTCCTTCAACGACCCCTTCAGCGACTCCACGAACGGCCGCGGCGGCGGCACCACCACTCGCTGCCCCGTCTTCTCCCCCGCCCCGACCGAGTACGCAAAATCCAAGTTCCCCATGTGCACTCAAAATGAAAAAATAAAATTTGTTGTTGAAAATGCCCTTAGTGGCAGTGCGGCCAGCCGGAGATAGATAAAAGTGTTGCCTCTGCTGTGGTGCGGAAGCTACCAGTGTTGAGAGGGTATGGTTTTGGGGGGCCTTATAAAGAGAGGGTCATGAGTGAGTGGGTGGGTGGGTCCAAGGTGTGGAGAGGGCACGTGGCGGGCGCAGGAGTGCTCTGTGGGGCCCGCTTGGGAGGCCGAGACCGGTACTGAAGATTCCTGCTCGGTACAACTGGGGAGTGATAGGTTGTACATTCGTTGCGGGTCGTTGATGTGAATGGATATTTGTTGGTGCGTGTATCGAGGTGGGTCGAGGGAGTTTTGATGCATGTGCCTATTTAGTGTGGGGTTGAACGTCTGAGTGGAGGTAGCTCTGCACGTGGTGTGTTGTTATTGGCTGTGTCGTTTTTGAATGTACACGTGGCGGGTAAGCGAGTTACGTATGAGCAAGTTGGGTAAAGTGACCGTTATTAGGGAGGTTGGGAGTGAGGAATATCTCTATCCGTTATGAAAATATTGTAACATTGATTTTTTTTTTTTTTTATCTTGGTTTAGTGGTAAATTCATGTTTTAGAATAAACTTTTTGGGGTGGCAGCTGGTATGTGTGTTTATTAAAAACGTTTTTAGAATAAATACTTGTCTAAGCAATCACCATGATTTAAATAGAACTAATTCCATCTATTTTTTATTATTTTTTAATATCTATAGGTGTCCGTTACTTATATGATTAGTTTCATAGAGGCTTAACAAACACAACGTCAATTCTATCTATATATATATTTTTTTTGTAGGAAATTCTATCTATTTTAATGTTTTACTAATGTGCATTTTTATTTTAAATAAAGTACCAATAAAGATAACCTACCTATCATAAAAAATAAAAAGATAACCTGTATACCAAAAAAGAAAAAAAAGATAACCTTTGATAATAGTATATAATAATATTGATTCCTGTGTTTCAACGGGTTTCGTGATGATAGGGTATTAGGGATAATTGGTTGAATCCGATAAACTCATTTATTCTTTGAGAAGACTTCTTGGTATGAATTAAATTCAGCTTCGATATTCTTGAATAATCTACTCGGGCAAATAATCTTATCAATAAATCTACTTGGACTCATGAGTCTGGATTCATAGGGAGGTTTTTAAATTTTTTGTATATATTTAAGGGATATAATAAGAATTTTACAAGTGATTATGGTTGTTTCATTAATTGCTCGAGGGTGTATTTGAAATTAAAAAAAGTTTTGAATCGGGACTCACGAGTCCAAATAACACTACCCTAACCTTATTTTCTTGCAGGTTCAATACGAAACTTTAATATTGGCAACCTAATAATGGTTGAGAGAGTCATGCAATCAATACACATATTTGCACGAGGACATGTACAAATTAATCTAGTTTCTTCGTTTCATTGATGCTCAACGACTTCCTATATTTTTTTGAAATCGAAATTTCATTAATCATTCATGGTTCAATATAAGACCAGTCATAGAATCAAGTACATTGATTCATTAATCCTATTTGTGCAAACAAACTGCCATTAATTTAGTTTTTTTTTCGAAATTGAAATAGTTTGGCAATCAGGGACTGCTCTCTACAACGTTGAAACTAATGACAATACACAAAAGTACTAGAACCACAAAACGAATAACAAAACTTTCTAACAAGGAGAAGACTTACTTCCCAACAAGGAGAAGACAAATCAGTGACTTCCAACTAAGGAAGAAAACTAACTATAAAGTAAAAACTAAAGATAAATTAATTTAGGACACCGCACAAATCCACGCAACACCGTTGATGATAAAGATGCACCGCAATAAAGATGAATCAATCTCTACAAATTCGATTATATATGTTATTTATTGAATGAACAAAGAACAAAAGGGATTTGATTTGAACCACCGCCAATCGTTGAGAGGATCTACGGTGGTTCAAGAACAAAAATACAAAAGTGAATCAAAATTTTTTTTTAAGGTTTTGAAGAGAAGGAGAGGCGGTTTTTTTTAACGACTTCCTATATTAGTATATATAAAAAAATATATAAAAAAAGGACAAGAGCTTCTCTTATATATTACATAATCGGTCTTAAATCTTAAAAAAGAAGAAGTTTTAATTAGCAGCAAGTAGGTGATCAATATAAAACTATATATAGTCATTTTTTTAATGAAAATTGATAAAATAGACGAGAGACAACATCAACTATATTAAGTCAAAATTAAAGGAGCAGAACAATTTAATTCATGTAGTGGATCTCAACTAATTTAAAATTAGTCAATACTGCAGTGAAAAAGGTATCTTCCCATCTCTGTGAGGTCCGGTATTTAATTCTCCAAAACTAATTTAGAATTAAAATGTTATAATGTTAATAACGTCATCATTCTTTTTCCTTTTTCTTGAGAGAGAGGGAATATATAGTAATTTTATTTTTTAAATGTTGGAATATATAATCTTACATTGGAAATATAATAAGAATTGGTATGGTATATAAGGGGTGTAGATTGGATCCTAGCAAAAGTCAATTGATTTTATGAAAGATGGGCTCCAACCCCATTTCTTAATTATTTCTTAAAATAAAAAATGTTTTTTTAAATATCTTAAATGTTTTTTAAAATAAATAAAACTGTTTTTTTAAACAGGGCCATTTTTCTTAAATAAAAATAAAACTGTTTTTCAAAAACAAAACTATTTTTTTCAAACATAAAACTGTTTTTTAATATATATTTTTCAATTTAGCGACGAAGATTTTATAATCCCCGTCGCTAATACATTTCAAAGGCGGGTCATGTGATTAGCGACGAATTTTCCTATTGTTAATTCATCATTTTCTTGTAGTGGTGTGAGTGTGTGTGAGAGCCAACACTCTCTATGCCCATGCATGGGTCTATATAGTATCAGAGTGGGATGATCCTGAGCTTTTATTTGAAAACTTGGTTGGGCTAGTAGTGAAGTCTATACCCATTTTGGACCTAGAAGCATATAAGAGTAAGCATAGGCATGTTTGTACTAACTTGTAAGAGTAGATATGTGTTTGACAAGTGACAACTGGTCCATACCCCGTTACACTTAAGGGGAGTGTTGGAATATATAATCTCACATAAAAAAATATAATAAGAGTTGGTGTAGTATATATTATTGTAGATGTAAAAGACAAAGCGTATAAATTGCAAATTTTCACAACGTCAATTTGATTTCAAAGAGAAGGAAAATGGTTGCTATTGATATAATTTAATTGCTAAATCATATATAGTATATAGTGAACAATTTCTATGAATATGAATACTTTTTATTAAAAAAAAAAAAAATGGTGTGGTATATAATTGGTGTAGATTAGATCCTAGCATGGTGGTATAAAGATGGTGTAGATTAGATCTTAAGCATGGTCCACTATATTTGAAATTCTACAATTTATATGCAAAGAAATGGACTTCATTAAATATTTTGTGCATTTATGACTCATCAATTAATGTATTAGATTAATATATATATATATATAAATAAATAAATAAGTGGCTCTTTTTTGGATTAAGAGGAGGCAGAGCGACGTGATTACGCTGCATTTGACCCAACATTAATCTACTTCAATAAATTAATAATGGTCATATTTGGTTTAAGTTGTGCTCATATTTAGCGCTGAGGTGATGTTTAATGAACAATTTTTATATTGTTTTGATTGTACATCTTTTATATTTTCTACAATTGATTGATGTGGACTACTTAAAATTGTCAAAACCATAACGTTTGGTTTTTGTGCTCATATTTAAGCATGAACGTGATATTAATGAACAATTTTTATTGTTGAAAAATCTCAATTGAATGGGTCAAACCATCACGATTTTTTTGGCGTAATCGTGGGTATTCAGATTCTTTATATGAAAAATTTTAAATGGCCCTGAGATTGCACAATGAGACCACTAGTGGCTCGACGATAAAATAATTACAATTGTAAAAAGTATATTCTATATGCTTTTTACTTTTATGAGTACTTGTCCATTATCAAAACAAAACATCAGCTCAAAACAAAAGCAAATAGGGTCAATAATATTAGCTTCTAATTTTCTCAATTATGATGGTTTTGTTTGGTTAATAACATGTGTTAGGAAGTTAGGACATGCATTGTGTACGCGGCACTTCTACTGTATAAATCGGTACATTGAACATGAATGTAACGGTGGATGCGCAATCCGGCTTTGCTCCACACGTGTCCACTTTGACCGATCGGTCCCCCGACTGTATCTTTTTTTTGTAGACAAAAAAACGTGTCTGAAATCTGCGATTTCTTAACGCTCTTTAACGGCTAAGCTGAGCTGAGTCAGCTGACCGGGTTGCCATGAGTTGACACGGTTTGACGGGATTTGAATTGGTGGTCAGAAATGCGGAGGCGTGTTTGGTCGCAAAAGCGGAACTGTCCACTTCTTCTGGTGTCACTTTCGTGACGCAAGTACGCTCCAGGTTTGTTTATTCCATCGAGACGAATTTGCCCTCATCACTCTTCCAAAATGACGTATCGTGTTTACATATTTTCCCTACATTTTTTAAGATAATTTACTATAACAAAATGCAGATTGACTGGGATAAATTCAAACTACATTTTTCAAGATAATTAAGATAGACTGAAGAATAGGCTACAGCAAATAGGAATTGCAGATTGGTTATGATGAAGAGTCGGCTACAATAATTTAAGATTATATATTTACTGGCTGCAACAAAAAGGATCGTTCGTTATGATACCATATATAAATTTATGGTCCTAAAAAGTGTTGGGCCACACACACATATGAACATACAAATGAGGTTGGAGTCCATCTTGCACAAAATCAATTGACGTGTAATAGGATCCAATTTACACAACTTATATATCACGCTAACTCTTATTATATTTCTGAAGTTGGATTATATACTCCAACATTTACAAAAAAAAAAAACATTTACAATACAGCATTTTTAAGACTTGAAAAGATATTGATTTTTTTATTCAAAGCAATCTTTTTTGATTAGACAATTTTTTTTTGCTATTAATTAATAATTAAAATATTTTCTTTATAAAACTAGTTAATTATGCTTTTTTTAATTTTGGCAATCAGTTAATAGTGCTTTATATATATTAATTACTTCCATATAAGTTTTTTTTTTTTGACGAAACTTCCATATAAGGTTAGTTAGTTGTCATACGAAAGTTCTCCAAATTTAAACTAAAAAAAAATTTCTCTATTTTTTTTTCATCAACAACTACTCCAATATGTCACAAGTATTTTTTTTTTTTGGGAATTGGTATGTACTAGTTGGGATCCCAAGCTCGCGCGAGCGGGCAAGACCGAAAATCAATATATTTGTTAAAAATAAATTTGATGCAAAAAAGTTTAATTGGTTAAAAAGTCTTAAGTCTTTCCCAAACCTTTTTTGATATTATATTCTAACATTTTGAGATTTGTTATTAAATCTTAATCACTTGTGATGCTAAATCAGTAGTATTGTTGGCACACTATCAAAAGCTCAATATGCAAGATGGTCTCTTAAGTTTTTGAAATGGGGTCTTTGATGAATTAATTTTATTACACTGATTCCTAAAGTAGAAACCCCTGAATAGGGGTGCACACGGATTGCACTAATCTGCGGATCGGTCCAATTCAGACCAATTATCACTAATTGGATCAATTTTTGATCCATTGGATTGGATTAAATTGGTTTGAAAAATCATTAATCCGAGTGGACTGGATTGGATTACGAATCCTACATTAAAAACCGCGGATCCAATCAATCCAGTCCATTTAACACATCAACACATACATATATTTCATCATATGTACTATAGTAGCTTAATTAGCATCAACTCAAACTATCATGTAACGGCCCAGCCCGCCCCGCAAGACACGCCAACTGGTACCGCACAGGTGGTATGGCACTCCCCTGGAGTCGCACCACACCTCTGTGTCCCCCCTCACGTGACCCAGCTCAGTGGTACAAGGTTCGCTAAACTGGGGCTCTTAAGCCTCCAGGACCCCAGTTCGAACCTTGGGGGCAAAAGACTGTGCCTTACGTGTGGGTCACGTGAGGGGGGACACAGAGGTGTGGTACGACACCAAGGGAGTGTCATACCACCTATGCGGTACCAGTTGGCGTGCCTTGTGGGGTGGGCTGAGCTGTTACATATCAACTCTAAACTAAAATATCTAAAAGACTATACTTGTTCTTAACTCTTTTATTATGCTTTTGATCTTTTTATTGTAGGTTGAATGTTCAACATACACTTTTTTTGTTCTTTTGTAAGGATGTATGGTGAAGATTTGTGGATAACACATTTATTTATATAGGAACTTATATTTTGAAGGTTATTGTGATAATAATTTTGTGGGAAATATGCTATATATAAATTTGTAGAATGTATGTTGTAAATTTGTTATTCATGAGATATATATAATTCTTGTGATTCATTTGATTAAATCTATTTTCATAAATTTTATATAGGAAAACGTCAATCCGCAGAACTTGATCCAATCAGGTCTGCATTTTGCAAATTGGATTGAGTTGGATTGATGAATTATTTGGATTGGATTGGATTGTAATTTTCTAATCCGTAATAATTAGATTGGATTGCGGATGGACCCTAATTGGACTGGATCTAATCCGTGTGCATCCCTACCCCTGAATGCTTCAGTCAACTTCGGTCGATTAGTCTATGCACCGTAAATTATAAGCTCATCATGAAGGTAGTAGCAAATAGACTGAAACAAGTGATGCCCTATCTTGTCCGCCCTGAACAAACCATCTTATTGGAAGGTCGACATATAACAGATAATATCATTATTGCTCAAGAACTTCTACACTCAATGAGACGTCTTAAGAGCCCCAAATATCTAACCTCGTTTTGATTTCTTTAATCAGGATCACCTACCCATCACTTGGGACCCACACCATGATGCACACGCTGACCGAGACACGTGGTCGAGGTATATGGTATTTTTGTATTGATTGTATGCATAGTGTAATGTAATGTGTAGACTTACTAAGTCGGTTCTTGTAGTCGTAGATGTTGAGACGAGAGCGGGCACATGCCTCGAGTTACGTACGAGCTCGGGAGTTGGGTAACTAGACTATGGTGAGTCTTGTTTAATAATAAAATGAAATTATAAAAGCTTTACATGCATTATGGAGTTATCTATATGCCTAAGGTTATTTGTATTAATGATAATTAAATCAAGTCGTATAGTTTTGGTTTATAAATCAACAACCATTGGACTTGCCTCGGGATTCATGTGAGCACACACTCCCATGAATTGGTGTCAACATGTTGTGTCACATGGCTAGAAAGTTAGTGGGTGTAGGAGTTAATTTGAAGCCTTAGATCAACATAAGATCATGAGAGAACACAATTGATAAACCTAACAACTATATAAACCAATTTCTCTTTTCCTTGATTCAAAATGCATGTTATGAACAAAAAGAAATAAGAGCTATGAGAGAGAGCTCTTTGTTGGAAAACTTGGGAGATTTTAGGAGTGTTTCATCATCAAAAATAGGAGGTTCAAACACCCCAACCATAGCTACAACCTTAGGTATAGTATTCTCCATTCTCATGCATTCAATTTGTAGTGTTTTTGAGTTCAAAATAGAATATGTTTTACTACTATTTTGAATCAAAATGGAAGCTTTGGTTTGCATCTTAAACTCCAATTTTTGATTTTGACAAGTTTTGCCATTTTTGGGGTTTGTCCTTATGAAACTGATTTTTGGATTTCGAACTTGAAAATAAGTTTGTTTGTAATTTCTAATGACATATTAGGATTCCTTATCGAATTCCACTTGGGTTAGCACCAAAGCCTTATATTTTCAGTTTCATTTTGAATCAACGTTGGTGTTTTTTGAAAGTTTATGTGTTCTTCCCAAAACCTTTAAATGCATGTCTAAATCTTTGTTTAAATTGATGTTTGAATGCAAATATGGAGTGCCTAGTGTATGTATGTTGTGGAAGAGGTGATTGGATTTCCTAGTGGTAGAGAATAGGGATCCAAAGGCTTGGGAGTTGGCCAATTTGGGTTGCTGAAACCCATAAAATTCTGAATTTCTGCACTCAGCATGCTAGGCATTTTAGGAAGCAGCGCGTTGGGGACCTAAACAACATGATTTTTGCAAGCCTGTTGAAATTCCTGCATCACTACTTACACCATAACTTTCTCATTTTAACACAAATTTTGACGCTCCATATACCGTTGAAAAGCTAAGACAGAGAAGGAACAACCTAGAATCATTAGTTTTTCAAAATTAAGTCATATGTTTTTTCAAAAATGGGTCAAAAAAGAGACTTGTTTATATAATGGTCATTTGTATAGCTATTTTGGATCGTTTTGATGTCGGATAGTTTTAACGCCTAATTTAAAAACTAAGTACATCTAATATAACCTATATTGACACCAGCAAACTTCGGGAGAGATACATGAGTCCGGTTGCTAGAGTTTGGGTGCGGGAGGCCTGGATTGACTAGGAATTTGCTTGCATGTAAATATACCCAATGACAATTTACTTGGCATTTCATTCCATTAACTTGTTGTTCTTGTACAGTCCCTTTGGACTGATTTGCTATTGTATTTTGGTATCATGTGTTGATTGTGTTCTATGCTCATGTTGATGAATCTTTGCTTGCATGACATCCGTTTCCTTGTTAACTTCATTGGCTTTATCTCATGCCTTGTCCATTATTGTTGTTTTAACTATAATTTGAATGATAAATAAATGCTATTAGGTTAGTGAATATCTCATGATTGCTTAATCGAACTTGTATTCCTCATTTGCTTAAGTGTGTAGGTGTGCCATGCCTTGACATTTATATACTTGGTCTTTCTTGAAATAAAAAATAGTTTTTGTAATTAGGTCCCATACTCGATCGAGGTGTGTGTGACTCACGGGGTTCGAGTCCCTAGGGATGTTGGCACATATTACCTGACACTGTATGACACTTGGGGTTAAAGTCCTTAAGGTGGTCTACACATCGGGGTTAGAGTCCATGGACTCACTTGGGTTAGAGTCCCTTATGATTTATGATTATGGATTCGGAGTGACGCGGTTCATTACCGACCGAACGTAATTCACCACTACTTAGCCTAGTGTCAGTTTCACTTGTTTAACTCTGGTATTTACTTTCATATGGTTTATTTTCTTTCAGCTTTCCTAATTATATACTTTTAAATATCAGTTGATTATATTTGGAAATGCAATTTAAACTTGTCAGCAGGGATTACTGTTTATTTCTTGTACTCACCGTCCTTTTTATGATGGTGGGTGCTGTAGCGGCCCTAATTCCATCGACTGCTATGGCGTGTACCCCAGGCCCACAACCTGCCAACTCACCATCCAGCTGTGTCCCGCGACTACTCATAACTCAATATCAATCAAAATCTTGCTTACTTTATGTTATTTATAAATAGTTAGTGATTCAAGTTAGCTTAGGATTCTTTATTTGTGACGGCCCTAATTTCCCCGTGCAATTGGGTACGCCCGGCCTAGACCCGTACAAGCCCCGAGTCATCACTCGGCAACTTGACGAGCCTAGTCAGCCTTCAATTTAGTCAATTTAATAATTTATAAAAGAGTTATTGCAATAGTAAACAGTGGAAGACTAAAACAATTATAACAAAGGGGAAATAACTCAATCAAAGGAAGTAGAGGAATTCTATAAGTGTGGAAAACCCCGGGTATTCATGTACAATTCGAAATGCAAAGGTACATGATACCAATCTCATCAAAATTTGACGAGTTTAATAATCCCAAAGCATATATATATAAAACGATATACATAAAAGCAAAACATAAGGAAGCCTATAAAATAGTCTCCAAATCCAGCCGCTAATCCTCACAATAGATCCCCTAGGCAGGGTCCCTTGCCCTTGCTGCTCTCCGCCCTATCTGCACCTACCGTCACAAATTAGACGGTGAGTAACTGAATAAAATCGTATGTAATGCCAGAAGAAGATAGCAGTAATTCATGATAATACAAGTAAAGCAGTCTAAATATCATGCGGTATTAAAATGACAGGAATTTAAATAGACAAGATGCATGATAAACAGACTAATAGATATTAATCGAAAGTCAAGTGTGTTCCAAGGAATCAAAAGAGGCTCATAAGTGGTCTAAACCATAGCATAATGGCGAAGACCTCGCGAGGTCTTCCCGGGCATCGACACAAGCGAAAGCACAACTATGATTTGGAAAGGACTCAAACCCATCCACCCAGTACTCGGTGTCACACGGTCACTAAGGGTGGTCACACACTCGTGCGCACGAGTGCCCGCGTTTTATCCCTCTAGTGCAGGTCCTAGTACTTTCGAGACGAAACACTTACGCCGGGAAACACACAACAAGAAATGGAACGGAATACCAATAATAGAGCATAACAAGACTGAATAAATGATAATGAATCACATGACATTTTCTTACTGGCTTACAAATGTACAAATGCTTTTTAAGGAAATTGTACTTACCTGACTAATCGCAACCCGTATACACTCTCACGTTCCTAATGCGTATCCCTGAGTTTCTCGCTACCTTCTAACAATTGCCATTGCATCTTGGTAGCGGTTGTACATATCTCTAGGGCTCCCATTATATGATGATGGAAGAATAGTTCTTTTACTCTATCTGCACATGCTTCTCCAACATTTGTTGCATCTTGCAAACCTTGGTATAGTTGGATCGAAGAGTCTTTTTGTAGTCTTTTAGATACTTCAATCTCAATGATTCAATTTTCACATACATGTCTCCGCATATTATTGTAGAAGACATCCACCGCGTAAGCAATAATGAGGTCGATGGTAGGATCGATATGAAAATGTTAGTTTCTTGTCTTAAATAGTGTTGACTTTTAAATTGTTAACGTTATATTTCTCAAATATCTAACTCCCTCCCTCAATTATCTAATGTTATAAATAGAGGTTATATTTCTAAAAAAAAAATTAGACGTTATAAATGAACGTTATAATTAGACGTTATAATTATAACGTTTTAAATAGACGTTATATTTATAACACTTTAAATAGACGTTATATTTCTCAAAAATAATTAGTAACGTTATAGACGTTAGCGTGATTGAGGGAGTAGTAGTTAAGGGAGAGATCAAATAGGTGAGAGAGTAAATCGATTTTAATTAAAACTTGCAAAACGTTGCTTGAAAATAATAATTTTTATTTTATAGTCCGTACGTTACATATTTAACCAACTCCCACGTTCAAACGACGTTCCTCGGTCCGTTTTTCCTTGTTCCGACTCCCGTAACTCGCGTAGTCTCGCCTTGTCTCGCCAACTAATTAATTAAATTAATTAAAAATTCATTTATTTGTATGTTTTACTTGTTTTTCTCCCCCGTTTAACTAGTCGAAACCTCACTCAATTAAATATTGCCCGACCTGCTCGAAACTCGTAAAATACTAAAATACTAATATACCCAATCAAAGAATCATAAAATCACTTCGGTGTCGACTCCCGAAGTTCGAAATATTATCCAGTATTCACGTAGCCGGGTCACAATCCTGACAAGTGTAACACAAGTCAGTTAAAAATTTGGGGTTGTTACATTATTATCATTTAATCTCCAAAATACGCAACGGACAATTAAAATTATCAAAATAAATATTCATAAAGTATTTTATGAGCATTTTGCCTAATGTGAAAAAATAGTATTTTGACCAAATAAATAGAAATTAAAGGATTTCTATGGAAAATGAAGAATTCAAAAGTCGGAAGAGACTTTATACCGGGGTTTTACCTAAAAAACGTGAAATGGTCAAAAAAAGTGTGAAACTAGGTCTTGGAATTTCGGATTTGAATGAGATCAGTTTAAGAGTATAAATAAATGAATATTAGATGTAAGTTGATAACAATTGGTCTATTTTAGGTAATGGACCGATAGGGGAAAAGTTGAGGACTCGGGGAGTCACACAAGTCGGTAAAACTTAGGAAAGCTCAGGACAGATAAGTGAGACTCGTATCTTTTATCAATTATGCAATATAAAATAGTATTATTGGAGCATGTAGTGTAGTGGAGTGGGAATGAGACAATGTATCGTGATTTGACTTTGGTTTTACAAAAATATTTTTAAATGAAAATGGAATCCGGAAAGAGGTTTGGCGGGACGGATCGGCTTGGGGGTTTGGAACTGTGATGGTGTGGCTTTCCATCACTACGCCCCAATGACTTGGAAAATATCCCGATCAATGCTTTCCTATTGAGTTGGCAGCTCATTTGATTGGTTTAGTGACGATGGGGAAGTGCGACTCTTTGTTTTATGAGTTGGAGGCACATCGATAGGAACTGGTTAGATGCCCAGAGACCGGTTCTTGATGATGTGAGAGGGCAACTCAATTCAAATACTGAAATTGAAATACAAATCACGGGTACATTGCAATGGACTAATGAACTTGCATCTGTTTTATATATTATTATATTGATTAAAATGCTTCCTTAGATATGCATTGGAATCATGTTGTTGTATATCATTTTTGATATTAATTGATAATTGATGATTGATGCGGGAGTCACTTACTGAGCACGTAGGAACTCACCCAACTTAACATTTTCAAGTTAAGGACGAACACTGAAAATCAGGAAAGGAGAAGATTATAAGTCTAATATCTTTCCTGCGATGTAATGTGAGTTCCTATTATATAATTATTGTATTGAATATTATTTTGTAATAATCAGGGTGGGAATGTGAGGTTATGTGACGGCCCCAATTTCCCCATGCAATTGGGTACGCCCGGCCTAGACCCATACAAGCCTCGAGTCATCACTCGGCAACCTGACGAGCCTAGTCAGCCTTCAATTTAATCAAATTAGTAATTTATGAAAGAGTTATTGCATCAGTAAACAGCGGAAGACTAAAACAATTATAATAAAGGGGAAATAACTCATTCAAGGGAAGTAGAGGAATTCTAAAAGTGTGGAAAACCCCGGGTATTCATGTACAATTGAAAATGCAAAGGTACATAATACCAATCTCATCAAAATTTGCCTAGTTTAATAATCCCAAAGCATATATATAAAACGATATACATAAAAGCAAAACATAAAGAAACCTATAAAATAGTCTCCAAATCCAAAACCGCTAATCCTCACAATAGATCCCTTAGGCGGGGTCCCTTGCCCTGCCGCTCTCCGCCCCATCGCACCCACCGTCACAAACTAGACGGTGAGTAATCGAATAAAATCGAATGTAATGCCGAAGAAGATAACAAGTAATTCATGATAATACAAGTAAATCCGCCTAAATATCATGCGGTAATAAAAATGACAGAAATTTAAATAAACAAGATGCATGATAAACAGACTAATAGATATCAATCGAAAGTCAAGTGTGTTCCAAGGAATCAAAAGAGGCCCATAAGTGGTCTAAATCATAGCATAACGGCGAAGACCTCGCGAGATCTTCCCGGGCATCGACACAAGCGAAGGCACACGCTATGATCGGAAAGGGACTCAAACCCATCCACCCAGTACTCGGTGTCACACGGTCACTAAGGGTGGTCACACACTCGTGCGCACGAGTGCCCGCGTTTTATCCCTCTAGTGCAGGTCCTAGTACTTTCGAGACAAAACACTTACGCCGAAAAACACACAACAAGAAATGGAAGGGAATACCAATAATAGAGCATAACGAAACAAAATGAAAGATAATGAATCACATGGCATTTTCTTACTGGCTTACAAACGTACAAATGCTTGTGGCAATTGTACTTACCTGAACTATCGCGACCCGCGAAATAAACTCTCGTTTCTAATGCGTATTCCCAAGTTTTCCGCTACCTGACAAGGTTGGAAACTCTAATTAATGGGTCGAGGCATTAATTAATCCTAGGTCGATACCCTTCACATTTTCCCATCCTTTTAAATGACTCGAAAACCTCGACAATTCAATCGGTAAATCAAACCCAAATTGACAAAACTTTGATCGAAAACTCAACACCGACGTCATCAACAAAGAATGATCAAAACACGAAACCACACAACATTATTAAGAAACTACAACGAGTCCAATTGTTTAATAAAAATCGTAACAAGTAATTCGTCAAAATAACAATATTAATAGTATTTTAGATGAACCAAAACCGCGAGAGACCATTGAGGACATGAGCAAGATCCGTGATAACCCCCACACCAGTGATGGTTCAACCAAAGCAAATCCTTTCAAACATGCGATTTTACGGCAAAAGAAAGAATAAAAATAAGATAAAATACAACACAAAAACAATCACATGAAATAATAAAACTGTTTTAAAACGCAACCGGATTTCGGACACACCGGAGGGTTGTATGACATTAGTATGGGCGAGATCTAGTCCCCGACAACCTCCCCGGGTGCGGCGGTCCGCCGATAGCGCCGCCAAGCTTGGTGTTTTCCGGTGAAACCAAAACAACAATAAATAAAAAAAACAGTGAAAAACGTAAGAAATAGTGGAGAGAGAGAGAAAGCGGACCTCGGTGAAGGTTCGCGAGGGAGATCGAGTGGGAGACCGACGAGAGAGATGAAGGGAGGAAGAAGATAAGTGGCGGCGGTGGTTGTTTGGAGAAGGAGGTGAATAGTGTAGGGTTTTCTTTTTTTTTTATATATATATATAAGGCCAAATGACATTTTTACCCCCAACTTAATTCCTACACACTTTTAAAACACTACCCTTATGGGTCTTTTTACTTTTCTATTTATTTCTCTTTATTGCACATTAAAGTGTGTAACCATTCTATTTATTTCTCTTTATTACACATTAAAGTGTGTAACCATTCTATTTATTTCTCTTTATTACACATTAAAGTGTGTGTGTGTGTGTGTTGTCACTTGCATAACTCTCCACCTCAACACACCCACATCTCGAGGTCAATCTCATGGTTCCTCACCATTGAATTGTGTCAATTTAACAAATCCAATTCCATAGACCATATGTTGCGTAATTAACTAACTCCCGCGTTCAAACGACATTCCTCGGTCCATTTTTCCTTGTTCCGACTCTCGTAATTCGCGTAGTCTCGCCTTGTCTCGCCAACTAATTAATTAAATAAATTAAAAATTCATTTATTTGTATGTTTTACTTGTTTTTCTCCCCCGTTTAACTAGTCGAAACCTCACTCAATTAAATACCTCCCGAACGGCTCGAAACCCGTAAAATACTACAATACTAATACACACAATCAAAGAATCATAAAATCACTTCGGTGTCGACTCCCGAAGTTGGAAATACTGTCCAGTATTCACGTAGCCGGGTCATAATTTTTGACAAGTGCAACACAAGTCAGTTAGAAATTTAGGGTTGTTACAGTCTCCCCCACTTATTAGAATTTCGTCCCCGAAATTAATCTAATAAGTAAACTAGATTAGCACTATTCGCAACTCCTAACGAGTCCGATAAAAACTCAGAGTGAGTCATTTCTTGACTCCAAACCGTTCATGACCCTTCAGTGGAGAGACCTTCAAATATTTATAGTCTTCCCTAATTATACTGAAGCTCATTGTGATACTCGACAAGTATTTCTTTTGCCACTACTGGGCACTCTTAAGTCTCAAACAAAACTATTCACAACTACCCAGATGCTATCGTAACCACGAGGAGATCGGGGCAACTACTAACGAAATCCATATCAATATGTACCCAATTCCATCGAGAAATGGGTGGGGCTGTAGTAGTCCTCCAGGTCGTCGATGCCCAGCCTCTACGCGCTGGCATTTCACACGTTCGAACAACTCTGACACCTCGGAAATCATCCCTGGCCACCAAAAGAATGTTGCATATCAGCGCACATCTTAGGTCGACCCGGATACACAACCAAACCGAAATGATGAATCTCCTAAAGTAACTATTCACACACATCAGCCACCAATGAAATCCCCAGTCACCCGCGATACCTCTAGCATGAGTCTGTCGACCGACTCGTCTGGGCAATCGAACTATCCACCATCTCACCGCACCGCCGTATGGTATGACGCATCGTCTTGTCGTCCCTCGCGCACAATGCCAAATGAAATGGTCTGCAATATCGTTTCACCACGTATCTAGGTCCTGGTAGTCGTCGGCACATCCTCTGAACTCATCAACTCGGTTACCTCACGTAAACCACACTCGTAGGTTCTTTGACACACGACTACCTCCGCATTCAATCCTTTGAAGTGCAACGCATCAACAACAACGTTGATCTTCTCGTATCCACCAATCAACGCACGTAATGTTTATACCTAGTTCGCACCAACCAAGGCTTCGAACTCTAACAACTCTAATACTCGCATGTTTACTGGTAATTCGTAGCCCCCTAACACTATCGAAATGTCAAGACTATGCACATTCGAGTATATCGCATCCTGACAATCGTGACTAGGATTAATGTCTGCTACGTCTAACGAGTTTACAACCCTAACATGTCTACCAAGCGCACAACAATTAAGGAGTTGACGTAACTTACATCGAACATGATATGCATGTGTGTCTGGACGCCCCCTGGTCTAGCTCAACAGCAGCCTAAACACGCTCCCTCTGGTACTGGTGATGCTTCAAGCTCTCAGGATCATTACGTAACTCGAACGAGCATCATACCGGTGACGCTCTCATATCCTCAGCACGAACACGATCGCAGCTCACTCTAGGTCGTGGGTTGGTCAGTTCTTTTCGTATTATAACCCGAACATGAAATGCACCAACTAGTTCGTACCAAAAGAAACATTATACCCTAAACTCCATCACGGACTCGCCTGCGCTCTGGCTCAACGCAATGAATTCATTCTTTTTCACTAGAAGGACAGTCGGCGGAAAGTACTTCAAACTAAACTGGGTCTTGAAGTCAACCCAATCGCTCGGGATGCCTCACATAGCAACAATTATCGTCTACCAATCGTCCGCCTCCCCCTGCAACATTGACGAAGAGATCGTCGCCTTCATGCGTTTATCAGTAGCGATGATGGTGTGAACCTTCTCGTGATTCTTCAAGAATAGCTCTACCGCTCTAATGTTGGTACCACCATAGAACTTCAACGGGTCATGCCTCTTGAACTCTCTCCACTACCTAGCCTCGGTAGTGGCTCCCACACTCTTTGCTGGAGTCGTTAAGTAGTCTCATCATTGGCCGTCGGTGTAGCTAATGTAGTAGGTATCTCCTTTGCTTGTGCTATCGGCGGTGTTTCAGCCTCAGTTTGAGCAACTGATGCAACAACAGCTCCCTCAGAATCGCCGCTAACGGAATCGGAGTCGCAAACGTCGCAGCAATCAGAATCTCAACTCCCCGAGTAGTATTCGTAGGAAGCAACGTAGTCGGGGTAGATGGCGTCGTAGTAGCCTGTGCAAGTGTCCTCAGTGACCGCACCAACTCCTCAAATCTCTGATCCTGCGTCGCGGCTCTCTGAGACAATGTATGTATCTCCTCAAGGCATCGTGACAAAATCATGTCGATATCGTCGCTCGGCCCTGGCTGATCCGCAATCGTCGTTTGAACAAGAAAACGACTTTCTCGGACCAATGAATAGCTACCGATACGATATAATACACACAACAATCATAATATGTACAAAGTTAAATCCGACTCATCCCGAACTCCCCCATCTAGGTTTTTTTTTTTTTTTTTAAAAGGATCATAGGGTTTCCACTCTAAGTTCAACCGTTCCTAACTTCAGCTGGTTTAAATGGTTTGTGTTTTAAATTGAGAGTCAGGTCGTTATAACCTTAAGCTCTGATACCAACTGTGATGTTGGTATCACAATTTTTAGACAACTCTAAACTCTGTGTCTAAGGTTATAAAGCCTATGCTCTGATACCAACTGTGACGTTGGTATCACAATTTTTTAGATAACTATATACCATGTCCCTAAGATTCTAAAGCCTAGGCTCTGATACCAACTGTGACGGCCCCAATTTCCCCATGCAATTGGGTACGCCCGGCCTAGACCCATACAAGCCTCGAGTCATCACTCTAAGCAACCCGACGAGCCTAGTCGGCCTTCAATTTAATCAAATTAGTAATTTATGAAAGAGTTATTGCATCAAGAACAAACGGAAGACTAAAACAATTATAATAAAGGGGAAATAACTCATTCAAGGGAAGTAGAGGAATTCTAAAAGTGTGGAAAACCCCGGGTATTCATGTACAATTGAAAATGCAAAGGTACATAATACCAATCTCATCAAAATTTGCCTAGTTTAATAATCCCAAAGCATATATATAAAACGATATACATAAAAGCAAAACATAAAGAAACCTATAAAATAGTCTCCAAATCCAGCCGCTAATCCTCACAATAGATCCCTTAGGCAGGGTCCCTTGCCCTTGCCGCTCTCCGCCCCATCTGCACCCACCGTCACAAACTAGACGGTGAGTAACTGAATAAAATCGAATGTAATGCCAGAAGAAGATAACAGTAATTCATGATAATACAAGTAAATCAGTCTAAATATCATGCGGTAATAAAAATGACAGAAATTTAAATAAACAAGATGCATGATAAACAGACTAATAGATATCAATCGAAAGTCAAGTGTGTTCCAAGGAATCAAAAGAGGCCCATAAGTGGTCTAAATCATAGCATAACGGCGAAGACCTCGCGAGATCTTCCCGGCATCGACACAAGCGAAACACGGCTATGACCGGAAAGGGACTCAAACCCATCCACCCAGATACTCGGTGTCACACGGTCACTAAGGGTGGTCACACACTCGTGCGCACGAGTGCCGCGTTTTATCCCTCTAAGTGCGGGTCCTAGTACTTTCGAGACAAAACACTTACGCCGAAAAACACACAACAAGAAATGGAAGGGAATACCAATAATAGAGCATAACGAAACAAAATGAAAGATAATGAATCACATGGCATTTTCTTATCGGCTTACAAACGTACAAATGCTTGTGGCAATTGTACTTACTCGAACTATCGCGACCCGCGAAATAAACTCTCGTTTCTAATGCGTATTCCCAAGTTTTCCGCTACCTGACAAGGTTGGAAACTCTAATTAATGGGTCGAGGCATTAATTAATCCTAGGTCGATACCCTTCACATTTTCCCATCCTTTTAAATGACTCGAAAACCTCGACAATTCAATCGGTAAATCAAACCCAAATTGACAAAACTTTGATCGAAAACTCAACACCGACGTCATCAACAAAGAATGATCAAAACACGAAACCACACAACATTATTAAGAAACTACAACGAGTCCAATTGTTTAATAAAAATCGTAACAAGTAATTCGTCAAAATAACAATATTAATAGTATTTTAGATGAACCAAAACCGCGAGAGACCATTGAGGACATGAGCAAGATCCGTGATAACCCCCACACCGATGATGGTTCAACCAAAGCAAATCCTTTCAAACATGCGATTTTACGGCAAAAGAAAGAATAAAAATAAGATAAAATACAACACAAAAACAATCACATGAAATAATAAAACTGTTTTAAAACGCAACCGGATTTCGGACACACCGGAGGGTTGTATGACATTAGTATGGGCGAGATCTAGTCCCCGACAACCTCCCCGGTGCGGCGGTCCGCCAAGAGCGCCGCCAAGCTTGGTGTTTTCCGGTGAAACCAAAACAACAATAAATAAAAAAAAACAAGTGAAAAACGTAAGAAATAAAGAGAGAGAGAGAAAGCGGACCTCCGGTGAAGGTTCCGAGCGAGGGAGATCGAGGGGGAGACCGACGAGAGAGATGAAGGGAGGAAGAAGATAAGTGGCGGCGGTGGGTGTTTGGAGAAGGAGGTGAATAGTGTAGGGTTTTTTTTTTTTTATATATATATATAAGGCCAAATGACATTTTTACCCCCAACTTAATTCCTACACACTTTTAAAACACTACCCTTATGGGTCTTTTTACTTTTCTATTTATTTCTCTTTATTGCACATTAAAGTGTGTAACCATTCTATTTATTTCTCTTTATTACACATTAAAGTGTGTAACCATTCTATTTATTTCTCTTTATTACACATTAAAGTGTGTGTGTGTTGTCACTTGCATAACTCTCCACCTCAACACACCCACATCTCGAGGTCAATCTCATGGTTCCTCACCATTGAACCGTGTCAATTTAACAAATCCAATTCCATAGACCATATGTTGCGTAATTAACTAACTCCCGCGTTCAAACGACATTCCTCGGTCCATTTTTCCTTGTCGACTCTCGTAATTCGCGTAGTCTCGCCTTGTCTCGCCAACTAATTAATTAAATAAATTAAAAATTCATTTATTTGTATGTTTTACTTGTTTTTCTCCCCCGTTTAACTAGTCGAAACCTCACTCAATTAAATACCTCCCGAACGGCTCGAAACCCGTAAAATACTACAATACTAATACACACAATCAAAGAATCATAAAATCACTTCGGTGTCGACTCCCAAAGTTGGAAATACCGTCCAGTATTCACGTAGCCGGGTCATAATTTTTGACAAGTGCAACACAAGTCAGTTAGAAATTTAGGGTTGTTACAGGTTAACACTGAGGTTTATGCCGATGTTATATATCTTGGTTTTTATCGAAAAAGTTTTAAATTTTTTCGCTGCGTATTATTATAGTTTGTTATTCGATATTAAAATATACATGTTGCTAACAGGAATAGGTACTAGGCTGCTAGCTCTAATTAGGTCCGATATGATTTATTGGGACTTAATTGGGTTTCAGGCTGAATATTCCCTAATCGGGATTAGGAGATGTTACATATCTTATTTCCATCTACTTGCTGGAAGATATGGCACTCAAGGAATGATAATGTTATAGGTGGCAATGAACAAAATAACCACATCTTTGTTAATTCCATCCTGGCGAATGCAGAGAATTTCCAAAACCTCAATTCGTTGGTAGCAAAAATGCGCAACAGAGGCGTCGCCAAAGTAGAACACCTAATTGGGTGAACTCTTCCGCCTATGAACTGGCTCAAAATTAATACTGATGGTGCGTTGAGACATGGTACCTGGGCAACAACAGATGGCAAAATCCGTAATGCGAGTGGAGAATGGATGGGAGGCTTCATGGCAAATTTGGGATCTTGTTTAATATATGACGCGGAGCTTTGGGGTGCTTTGGTGGGCTTGCTGTAACGACCCAAATTCTCCACGACCCAATCTATGTGTATTTTGGTAATTTCATGATAAAAATATGTTGGGTGTTTGATGTGGAAATACAATTTTAAACTTGTCAAATTAAATATGTGTTAGGGAGTAAGTAAAGTTTTATTTTAAATAATAAAGCCCAATTGAGATTATGACCCAAAAGGGCATTTTAGACAAGTTGTAAATAATCACAACCCTAATCCCTAACCCTAATGCTATTTAAGCAAATCAAAGAAAACCTTAGCCCCAATCTTATTAAACACCCACGTAGAGAGGAGGAGAGCAAGAGGAGGGTTCAAGCTCAAGAGAGGTACAACCTCACTTCCCTCATTGATTTCTTTATTATTTATTGAAGATTTGGAGACCAAAGGGTCGATGGCATCGACAGCGGCAAGCATGCGAGGAAAATAGAGAAGAAAAGAAGAAAAAAGGAAAGATTTGATCTATGTTAGAATGAGATTTTGGAAAGGATTTGGAGTGAAAGACTCCATTGAAGGCATGGTGAGACTCTAATACTCTCTAGATTTATTGTCTTAGTGTTGGTATTGGCAATGAGAGTTGATGATTTTCAAAGTTTGTTCAATTTTTCTTAGATCTAGTCTTGAAATGGGTTATACAAATTTTTAAGCTTAATGATAACAAGTATTATGGATGAATCAATCTTGTTTGCCATGGTTTGACGGTACATGAAAGGGTTTCCCTATGATTTTAGCAAATTGAACGTGGTTGAAGTTTATGGATATGGATTTGGCATTTAAGGTTGAGTCGAGATTTAAAAAGGGACTTTGAATCTTTTCTTTGGGAAATAAACTTATTCGATAAATTTGTGAACTTTGACTGAATATTGTCATTCGGGAATTTAAAGTCTAAATTGAGTTTTGTGTGGTGATTTAGATCTTTTTAATTATAATTAATCGAACGTCTTCGATTTTTGTTGAAAAAACTAAGTCTTAGCGGATTTTCCTTGTTTTACATCACCGTATTCTTATTTTACTCAAATCATCGATTCTAATTTTAAGTGTCGATTTTAGAGTCGTGAATGACCTTTAGTGAAGTCAGCTATAAAATAGGGTGAATTTTTAAGGTCTAGATAATTGATGTTAAACTTGTATCGTTATAGATATATAAAGTAATTATTCTTTCAAATTGTCTTGATTCGCGAGATGGTTCATATCGAGCCCAAACGCGAGAGGATCGAGATTATGATTCGCGGCAAGTGCAGGTAAATGGGGAGCTTGCTCAATTATCAAATATAACATGATTATTAGTTATGTTTAGGATTCATAATTTGAATTAAAGACTTGAGATTTATGGGTTGCGTTGTGGTATTGGCTCGAATCTACGTATCTATGGAATGTGAATGCACTGTTTTTCTCATCTATGTTATTCAAGGCCCCAGAATGTTTGTGGAGTTCCACCGAGGGTCTTATTAGCAAGTAAATCTGTAAGAACACCTCAAAATGTTGTGGCACCACCGAGGGTCGTTAACACTTCAGGATGTGTGGAGTTTACCACCGAAGGCTTTACTTGACTAATTGAATTTATAAGTATGTCACGTAGGGACATGAGTTGGAGTTCCTTCTCTTGTACTCTTGAGACATAGGGATGTGCATCGGTGATGGCTTGGACAAACCTATCGTTGATTTGATGGGACAAACGAGAGGGCACATAAGGCCTATGTGCTAGCTAGTTGTTTCCATCACCTCGAGAGTAGGAGAATCGATCACCGGATTCTTGCCAATACCTAGTATGCATTGAATGAAACATCAACTTATCGTATTACTATATTTTATAGTACATAATCTCGCGAAACCCCCTCATTTGCATGAAAGCTTGAATTTATGTAATGATTTGTCAATCTCTTTAATGCTATGTATGATTATTGTTGTTACAATTTGATGGTTTATGAATATATCGTATTTGCTATGAAAGGATGAATTCCTATTTATTTGTGGCTTACAAACCTTATGTCCATGATAGTACTTGATAGTTCATTATACGTCTATCTTTTATGAAATCCTGCTACCATGCTACTATTCAATGAATCCTTGTTTGTTTTCAAATACATGCTAGACTTTACATGCTTATTAGGTATTACTTGCATATTTGATGGTTGAACGGGTTTTTCGCATTACTGAGCTCCGTTGGTTCTTTTAGCTCACCCCACTTACATCTCAGGTATCCACGACAGTGCTAGGTTAAGGCAAGGGAGAGACGAGCTTGAAGTCTCTTCTTGATGTGAGCCTTTGTTGATATATATTTTATGTATATTTGATTTTGAAACTATTCAACTTGGGGAAAAATAGATCTTTGGGTAGCTTGAATCCTAGTTACCTTTAGTTGATCCACTTCAGAGATTTAATAAACTTGTTTAGTTTAAATGAGCATGAACCCATGTATAGTTTCATTAATGTTCTATGAACTTAAATCTATTGGCTTAAGAATATCTCTTTGTATTTATTCCGCAATTATTATCCTTTGATTAGCCAATGTGCTTTCCACAGGCTTATTTGAGAGGCGTGCCTGATCGTTATTTGGGCTGGTTTCAAGTATCGGGTCCAAGTGGCGTGCAGCGACTTAACCCTAGGTCGGGCAGGTCGTCACACTTGCAACTAGCTTGGAGTATGGGGCTTCGGAAGATAATATTGGAAGGAGATAATAAATTAGTTGCTAACAGACTGCAGGCACGAGACAACCCTATCAATAAATACTGGCATTTAACGTCACTAGTACTACGTACGATAAATAAACTGTGGGAGATTGTGAAGGCAATCGTGCCGCTGATTGGATGGCAAACGAGAGATTTCAAAAGCAAACAGGGACTCATTTCCCAGCTCTGCCTGGTAGGGTTGGGATATATTATTCATGAAGTTATAATGGGTGTCTTTTCCTGGACTATGTGTGATGTAATGTCGGTGTCCTACCCTCCCCTCATAATAATAATAAAAAAAAAAGATCACCCTTCACTCCTTAAGAAGTACTTTTTTTTGAGGAATCTATCACCAAACCTTTTACATATATATATATATATATATGTAGGTATATATATGGTATATTTTTTCTATTGCACTACAAGCACATATGGATATATATATATATATATATATATGTAGGGTATATTTTTTCTATTGCACTACAAGCACATATGGTTGGTTCTGCTTAAGAAGCTTCATTGATCATTGCCTAATAATAAACATTAATAATTTTTTTTTATCCATGTCATGATTCATAGGCCGGGCTATGCCTACTATTGACCATATTACAGGAACATACACATATGAATGAGAAGGTCGGATGAGGTGCCCGTGACAGTCATTAATAAAATACATCATCTACAAACCCAAAAAAAAAAAAATACATCATCTATTGACTATTGATCGATACAAATAGAAACTATTGAGTTATATATCACAAAAGTGTTTTGTCCCGAAATTAAGAACACATGTCACGGAAAAGCTCTTTCCCACTTGACAAAAATTGGACAACCAAGTCCGAGCTACTTGACAAAATCTCAAACACAATGAGTCAATTGATGTCTAAATAGATATGTAACATGAGTGAATTATTGGGGGTTAAATATGTACTTTTTATTAGTTTAAACCAAGTTACAGCCAATTGCCTTTATCTATTCATTTTCAAGTTGAATCAATATGTCACACATAAGGCTCTTTTTTGGCTTAAAAGGTGAAAGTGCACTGGACTTGAATCAAGAAGAGATCAAAAGCACTAAAAAAGAGTCCAAAATGTTGAACGGCCCCTCAAAACTGATTATCTAATTATCAACTTGGAGAATTTGAATTTGTAGTCTCAATTATTAATTAGAGGGCTTTAATCAATTCAGTTCTCCACTTTCAAACATGATTAGGCTTATTATAAAAATATATATTTTTTTATCTGATTTGGAAATTGGGATTCATATTGTCAAGTTCAAAGTAGGGCAAATTTTGCTTTAAGCAACCAACAACCTGTTGGACACAAGTAGTAAAGTATTTTTTAAATGATAATGAAACAAATTAGATTGGGAGAGTTGCCCTTGCCCCCATATAAAGCTGTGCGATAATAGTCAAGCATCGATAAGATAGAATAGTATTTTGTTTACATATGAAGTCACACTATTTATTTATTTATTTATTTATTGAAGCCCTTTTCTTTTTTAATTTGATAAGAACAAACAACTATAACCTCCACTTTTGTCTTCAACAGATATGCCTCATCTATATCACTAGACATGCTTTGACTCTAAAGTCATTCGTTTTATGTTTTTTTTAAGAAATAGAATTCTCCCCTTCTAATTAATCATCAATGAATCTTAATACATTCAATGCAATATATATGACCAAATATGTATAATACCAATTACCTTGATAAAAAATAATTGATTTCTTAATTTTAAATGTTCAAAAGAAACTTCAATTGTTATCAGGTTGGGTTTTAAGAATTGGTGGCATATATATTTACTTTTTTTTTTTTCTTATTACTTTGATGGGTGTCAAATCAATGACCTCTCCAAACCTTGGTTTTGGCAAGTGATGCATTATTTTTTATTTTTTTCAAAGATTCCTAGCTAGTCCATTTCATCAAGATACTTTGGAGGCACATTTTATGTTAAACATTACCAATAATTAGTTAAAAATTTGTGTGGATGCGTGGACGAAAAGATCAACCTTTGGAAGCCTTGCTTCTTGAGAAAAATAGAATAAAATAAAACAATAAAAATAGTCCGGACACATAGGGAAAATGGAAGCCAAGTTTTTTATTTCTTATAAGAAATTTATTTTTTTTACTATCTCTCACACTTCAAAATAAAAATGATACTCGAAACTCTCACACTTCCACATGATACTCGAAACCCTCAATCTCATCATAGGATTTGAAACCGAGATCAACTCTCCAACATGCAACATCCGTTGGTGTTTATTGCGATTACATGACCACATATATAGGAATCATACCTTCCATTAATTGCCATATGGTATGTGATGTCACACGGTCATGGGTGATGGCTAGCTGAATACTATATTATATTTGACTTTGGTTTGTTCTCCAATAGCACTTGTGACATACAAATCATTTGCATCTAGGAATCAGATAAATCTCAATTTTTATTTATATATTTCAAGTGTTCGCATATTGGATTGAATTTATTATGCATAAACAGGGATAGATATTAGGTATTTATAAAGTTAGAAGTTTCTGTTTTTATTTATTTATTTATATGTGGGAGATTTACTAATTATTTACTTTAATTTACTTATAATATTTTTATATAAAAAAAGCCCAGGAAATGAAGGGATTGCAATTACATAAGACACATTCTGGGGTGCATGATCCCCCTTGTATCATCAAGTAAAATGGTTTTGACGCAATCGTGAAGTTGAACTAATTCTGACACTTTGTGGTAGTACCCATTTACTTATATTTTTACTATCCAAAACCAAACAATTTATAAAGTGCGCAACTCTAACAAGAACTTCTAGAAAAAATATAGACAAACTAATTAATCTTTGAGCTACTAAAGATTATTGTGATTATTGCCAAAACATATTTGGTGAGATGGATGAAACATCCTTGTCAAAAGATAAGGTTGAGGGAAGTCGAACGTTCCTTGCATGCCCATATAATTCAAAAAATATAAAAATTGTTGTGATTATATTAATGTAACTTAATAATTGAATTATGTAAACACATCTAATTAAACTAATTTCACTAACTCAACTAATTACTTGAGTTTTTTTTTTAAAAAAAAAAAAAAAACTAATCACTTAAAGTAGCGACTCTGTTTCCTGATATAATGAAATTACTAACACTATTTAATATTATTTTGGGTAAACACTAAACAGTGACACTTAAGAGAACATCATCATCACTATGTAAGGAATTTATATATGCATCCCTACCCCAACTATTGATTAGGTCTCAACTCTAACTCGCGTAGCTCATTCTCTAGATCAATTTCAAAATTCAATCTAAATATGCATGACTGTTATTCCTAGATGTATAAAAGAGAGCCATAAGAAAAAAATAATAATATATTAATTAGTGCCCAAATATATTTCTTCATTTAATATATAGCACAGCTAAAGGCACTTTAAAATATTGAGATGTCTCACATAAAATACATATAAATTAGGATGCTTATTGCAAAGCCCTTTATATAACTCTTAAAAAAAAACTTTATAGGAAGGTTCATTTCATTAAGGACTTTTAAGAGTTCATATATTTGCACAGTGATTTCTAAAACAGATGAAAAATCAATTATGTATTTGGATTTCTCTTATGATCTAGGTACATTTTTTTTTCTTCTTTTTCTTGTTTTGACCCAACAAAGAGGAGTGGACTTGGTCGGTAGATACTAGAAAGCAAGTCAACTTTGGTCAGGGCAGAGTATATTTATATTGTAGGACACAACTTCAATTATATGGGGATAGAGAGAGAAAAAAAAAGTGGAGAACCAACACCACCAATAAACTACTTTCTTAGCTGATGTTTTACAGTCCTTCCATTTTGCTCCACTGTTCCAGGTATCTGATTTGTCTTCCTCAAACAGAACATTCCAGACTTTAATTGCTCTCTATTTGCCTCATATTTTTGTTCTTTTTTTTTTTTTAATGGTTTCTGTTCTTCTTTTTTAGTGTTTGCTTACATATATGTGCTTGTCCTACACAATACATATATTGAAAAGACTAATTATGCATTAATGTGATGTATATGATTTTAGTGTTATGGAGTAATATAATACTTGGTCAATATGAGCAGTGTCATAAATTAATTCATATTTTGTTTTGGGGGATATGACTTAATTTATAAGGGTTTAAGATTCTAAATATTTGAGAAGATTATGTAGAGGGAGCAATACCTCAACTATCTCAAGCATCATGCATGAGCGACCATAGTAATACCCTTTTCGACTCAATAACGAATAACCTTTGTATTTGTAACTAAATGAACTACCACATTCATTTCTATAGCTAGAGAGCTTCAAAAGCATTATACTAACTACATTATTTGCGAAACATGAGTAAGTCTAAGGTTAGGCTTGAAAATTGTTGTTTTTTATTAATCCACATCAAATATTACTATTCTAGTGGACTCAAATATTGGTTACAAAGTTGATAATGTGTTTTTTGTGGAGCTAGAGATGGTAATCTTTGAACATTGTTCATGAATCAATCAAGTCAACTTCTCCCACCAAATGCCACCACTACTCTGCTAATAATTCTTCATGCAAAGACAGGTCTTTTTCTCCCTCAAAAACCCTTCTTTTCAACTTTCACTCTTCCTTCATTTTCAAGTCTGACCCTACTAATCAAGCTTTCATTGAATTAAGGGATTAATTAGTTCTATTGGCATTGTGGGGTCTGATTCAGGTGGTCCAATTAATGTCCAAATCCAAATTCCAAATTCCAAATTTCAAGAGCTTCTCATTGGATGTTATTAACAAAGCACATATTCTGCCCCCATACCTCTTTAGTCTACCCACCAACAT
This sequence comes from Stephania japonica, assembly GCA_039657345.1. Classification (NCBI taxonomy): domain Eukaryota; kingdom Viridiplantae; phylum Streptophyta; class Magnoliopsida; order Ranunculales; family Menispermaceae; genus Stephania; species Stephania japonica. The sequence goes on along the minus strand of CM077557.1, from coordinate 66,642,913 downwards.
TTTCAAGTCCACTCTCGTTTGGATTTGATCCGTTCTTGAAGTATGTGGTCTTGCAACATTTTAGTAGTAGTACTTTCATACATCAAGTATTCATTGATACATATGTAGGAGATACTATAATATATATGTGGGTGTTTTAATTTGGTGAATATGAAGGATGCGTGAGCCATGCTCAATTTGGTTCGATCGATCTTCGGTGCTTGTTGAGCTTTAATGGAACGTACACTAACAAAATGAAACGAGAAGATTCGAACCGTAAACCTTGATATTCAGATTCTAATCGATCACTAGTCACCCACATTGATCGATCATGTGGTGATTGTTCACTCCTTGACACTTCAAAAAGCAATACATATATGTTTTTAATTTGCAAAGAATAATTGTGCATTATATATCCAATGCACCATCCATCAGTTATAGAACATTGAAGACCACTTGACACGAGAAAATCTTGCGCATGATCTTTAAATGGATTTTGCTTTCATAGCTTTATCAATTGGGGCACATAAGCACACCATTTCAAACTTAATTTACTTAAAAAAAAAGCCAACTCAATACTTCACTATATGGCAATATTGCAATTAATGGTAAAGAAATCATGATCATTGGTCTCTCTATGGCCAAGAGTCCATGACTAAATGAACACACAGCCTTTATTGTGTAGTCAGCATTGTGGCTATAGAGCATGTATATATGGGCACAATCCAATTTGTAACTAAAAAATCCTTTTCAGGGTACGTACACAGAATCTGTAGTTGTTGGGACATCTGCAATGTTCTGTGTAATTTAAGACCATGGACTCAATAATTTAGCTAGATCAGTGAGACATATATGGGTCCCCATCTCAGTATGGCAACACTGTTTGGATTGCATCACATATTGAATTATTTGTGTTGAAAAGATGACATAAGAAGGGTATTGGTAGCTTATTGGATTAAGAGGAATCATTTCTATATAAGATGTAGTTCATGAAACAATAAAGAAAGTATGTTTGTGGTAGTCCTCCTCAAGGGCTTCTCAATCACATTTTAAAAAGAAAAAAAAAAGGACTCACATGAAGAAGAGAGAGTAAGTAGGGCAACCTGAAAGACCAACTTTTGCTAGTCCAGGATATCTGCACAATTTGAAAAGAAAGACATTCCTCTGTCCATTTTTTTTAACAAAAAAAATTTAATTTTTGACCAAGTGGTTAATTAACTCAGTTGGTGTGAAATTAAACTTACAAATATGAGTTTTTTATTTTTTATTTTTTTTTATTTTTGTGTCTTAAATTCTCAATCGAACTAAATTGAGTACAATGAAAAAGTTTGATCTATGTAACTGAGGTTATGTTGTTGTTGCCGTAGTCTTAAATTTATCATTAGAGATTTCTTAGGGCATCTCCAACCAGCACCATTTTGGTGCTGGTTGGGATGCCATGTAGGATAAAATGGTATTTGGTCGCACAGTTACGATACGATCTTGCACGCACCAATTTGGTGCGACATGCGTTTACAACGCTTTTTTTTTTTTTTTTTTTTTTAATATTTATTGGTAAAGGCACATATTAATTTATTGTTTAATTATTTATTAGATAAGTAATTGATTAATCTTAATAAATTAATTTTATTAATACGTAGAGCAATATATTTAAAATATATAAAAGATTCAATTTTAAGAAAAGAATAAAATAATAAATAAAATAATAATAAAGTAAGATAGTGTAAAAGATAGTGTTGTGGGTTGGAGATGATTTTAAAATTTAGTGTAAAAGTTACACTAAAATGGTGCAATAGTTGCACTATTTTAGTGTTGTGATTGGAGATGGCCTTAGTCCATCCACCAGTCTGGACAAGTGTCTATATGACATGGCAAACAAAAGTGCCACGTGGCTGTTAGTTTGCCACATGTATAACAGTTGATAAAGTCGTCGTTCGATTGAGTCATCGCGATGCGTCCTTACACATGATTTCAATGGAGTGACACATATAGACATACATTGCTACACAGTTGTGCAATTCCTTTAGACATACTTCGGTTACTGTTAAAATCAAAATCTCGATGCATATCTCAACCGTTCACAACAACTACGTATCAAAAGCACGTCACCTAGCATTTTCAAAACTAAATATCTTATCCCTCTCTCTCTCTGTAGTAAGGGTTTTGGGTTTTGGAGCTTCAACGTTGAGTTGAAGAAGTGAAACCAAATCGCATGGAATCGATTCAATCACACTCTCTCCTCTCACTCTCTTCGAATTTAAGGTACCACACCAAATCCACAGTTGATTTCATGTTTCCGTGAATTTCTAACAGTGTAGATTTGGACTCGTTTGAGCTCAATTTCACTATATGTATGCAATTACTTGATTTGTTAGTGCACTTCAAACAAGGGTTCTTTTGTAATTTCTGTGATTGTTGTGGGCGGGATTTGGTGGAATTCAAATTGTTGATTAGTGTCAATGCTAATTTTGAAACTAGGGTTTTTGCGGCGGAGTTTAATTGGGGAAAAGAGGGAAATGATGGGCAAATGACTGAATGTTTAAGAAATTATGAATGGCATTTCGTGTCGATGCGATTTGTAGTTCGGAGTGAAAAGCAATTTGATAAGCAAACCTTCTGTTTCTGGTTTCTATTAGTTTGAATTGGCGCGATTTCTCATGTATTCGCGGTTGTTTGCTCCACTTGTCTTCATATTTGAAATGCATCTTTTGTGGTCAATAGAGAGATAGAGAGAGCTTGCAAATTGTTTTTCTAAGTATATTGGTTTCATTGTAGATAATTAAATTGTGACCCTTTTCATCGAGAAATTATAATATCTAACAACCAGCATAGCAATTAATTTGTTTTCGAATGAATACACATTCTCTTTATCAAATTGCATTAGTCGATTCGTATCTAAACTGCAATAAAGGCTTTTAAGTTGATTTGTTAATAGTATAAAACCGTCAATTTATAGTAACTTTTCCAGAAAGGTATAAAAATTGCAATGTGTGCCATTGTCTTATTTGTTAGAGTTGGTATCAAGTGCGCTTATGATAGAGTTGATTGCTTTATTCAATCACTAGTTGATTCACGTGAGAGCAAGTGGGGTAGGCTGAGGCCTGGGTGGGATTTAGGTTTTGTTGATCTAAGCAGTCATGCATTAGGAAATATTTTTTGTCGTTGTTTACAATTAACATTTTTCATCTTGTTCTTAGTGAAGCAAAAGTATTTGGGAAGCAATTATGTCACAATGTCAAAGTTCATGGAAGGATGGAGGTAGTTTGTCTCGGCATGTTGGCTCCGAGGAAGTTCATGCAAAGGAGGAGAAAAGTTGAAACTTTCAAGGATGCCGCAGATGAAGCAGATCAGAAAAATTGGAGGAAACTTATGGCAGAGATTGATGAGGCTGGGTCTGCTGTTTCAATCCTTAAAAGCCAGAGGTCCAAATGTGAAGCTCTTCCTAGAGATCTTGTTCTTGGTACCTTGGTGAGGTTTAAACAGCTGAAGAAATGGAACCTTGTCAGCGAGGTATGAGTAAAAGGTTTTCTTCTCCCTTGTTCGACTAGTCAGTGTTTTTGTTGCTTTAATTGTTTTACATGGTGAAAAGAATGGCGGTGTGACGAAGTAGGATATTACTTTTGCATACCACTCGAATTGTTATTTGGCAAGTTACTTAAGCATTTATGTTAATACATGCATCGTTTTTGGGAAATGAGCCAAATTACTAAGGTTTAGTTTCTGCAAAATATCATGGTGCAGATTTGAACAAAAAAAAAGTGGCAGCAATAGAATTAATTTGGTCATTCCTTCACTATTGGTTGTCGAAGCTTGACAGTATTGTATCTTTGGCACATGTATAAGCTATAAATCGATATTATTGGTATTCATGTTCATCAACTTGTGCTTTTGTTGCATTATGATTGGCGTTGATGTTCTGTGGTTCAAATCAATAGGTTAATCTAATCATCCACTCATTGGAGGAGTTGAGATGAAACCTAGAGGTCCTAGACAGTAGACGTACAAAAAAGAAAATGAAGAGTTATGAACGAAATTTTTAATGGTTTAAAAATACTCATTTGAATATGGGCGGTTTGAAGTCCCCTGGGCTGAATTAACTATCATGTATTCTTTTTTATTTTGTCAAAAAAACTAAGTATAATTAGTCTATACATATTTTGAGGTCCCCTGGGATTATTCTGACTATTTACCCTTTGAAAGAAATAAGCTTCACAATGGAGCTACCCTCATTGTCAAGCTTATTTTTTTTAAGCAATGTAGCTAGTGTTAATTATCTTCGTGCTGGTTAGTGGCAAGAAAAACCAATGTCTTACAATATAAATTTATTAATGACTTGAGTACTTGTGTTAAAAAATATAGCAAGTCAGATTCTTTTGTAAATTAGACAGTGATAGAAAATAATAACATCTAATTTAGCTAATTTGTTCAATTATACTCAAAAACGACTTTCTCGTTGCACAATGTTCGACTCGATTGTAATCGTTCATGAATCATGATCGAAGCGTAATTCAAACTATCCCCTTGTTGCACCAACTAAACCAACATCAAAACTAGCTATTTTATTTTTATTTCAATTCTTTAATATCAACAACTTCAACAATAATAAGCCTCATTCTCAAATTAGTTAATGGATGTAACACTTCCATTCTTATTTCAAATAAAATACTTTAAAACAAAAAGTAGACTAATTATTTGAGCAATATCCACAAGAATAAGGAAAATACACTTATACTAAACCCATAGTATAATCTTTTATAATTAATTGAAGGTTGTAATGAATAAGTCTCTAGTTAAGAACCAAAAAATCTAGTTGAAAAATTAATTGTAGAAAAATAACAATAACAACAATAGATCAATGGTCTAACTGAGACTAAATTTTACTGATTTTTTTTCCTTGTTTATTTCATTTAATTTGAAAATAAAATTGATTTTTCCCTTCGTTTTTGAATAACTTCTTTTTGTTTGAGATTGGGGTGGGCTAGGTGTGAAAATTCTCTTAATGTGGTGGGCTAAGCTTAAAGAATCTTCTTAATTTTGGTGGCCAAATTATGTGTATATAGGGGGTTACATGCAACATGTAGGTCTGCCACTGCATGTGATTGTTTATTGATGTTTCCAGATTAACATGTATTCTGTTCTTTGTGCATCATGCAACAACAACAAAGCCTCAATCCCAAATTAGTTGGAGGTCGGCTACTTCGATCAAACTCTTTGCTTACCATGCAGTATGCTTCTTTGTTTAGATTCTTGAATGGCTTAGAACTCAACACTGGTGGGACTTCAATGAGATGGATTTCATGATGATTATCATTGCATATGGAAAGCTTGGAGACTTCAAAAGGGCTGAAAGAATTTTAAGCTACATGCACAAGAAAGGTTATCCTCCTAGTGTGATATCCCAGACGGCTCTTATGGAAGCGTATGGAAGAGGTGGCCAATACAATAAAGCAGAAGCAATATTTCGTAGGATGCAGTCTTCTGGTCCAGATCCATCGGCTTTGACTTATCAAATAATCCTCAAAACATTTGTTGAGGTAAATAATCTTCATTTTCTTCCAGAAGTTGTAGAGTAATCTTTGATGCTTTTAGTAAGTATGCTAGTTTCGTGTTCATATTTCGAGCGAAAGAAGAGTATTAGGGTCCTTGATGATTTTTAACAGGAGTGTTTTGACCATATGCCATTGATTTGGAACTCGTTAATTCTTGTGTTGTGACCGGATGGAATATTCCCCTTTTTTCTTAACGTCAACGGGAGTCGAACCCACGAATTCCCCAAACCTTTCCTTTTGGCAAGGGATGCCTTGTCCATCTCACTAGAGATGCTTTGGCGGATAGAATATTCCCCTTTTGCGACTGTACCATGTGGGATTTGTCTCTGTATGAAGATGTTTTAATTTTTGCACTGAAAATTCTAGATTATTAAATGTGAAAACAGAGACATTTATACGTAATATCAAATAATTAATTTAAGAAAATGGTTTTCATAGGAAATTAATGTCTTCCATCTTTCTTACCGGAACTGTACAAATATGGATTTTTTTTTAGTATTGTGTTTTATCAAGTTATGGCGCATGTAATTTTTTGTTTTGTTGCTTTTCAGATGTGGTTTGTTGAGCTTTTTGCGTTGTATTAGATTGCAACCTTCGCATTCATTTATGTTTTTACTTGCATAGTTGATTTAGTACTTTCGTCTGAGTTTGGTTGGTGGTAGATTTTCTAGAATAGTAGCTGAATCAATTAATAGGATTGCTACAATTGTCAACTCAGCATAGCTTTTCAAATGACGTATTATTGACTTTATGAATCTGCTTCCTTCAATATGTCCTTTTAGGGTACTATTTGAAATCTGTATGAGTGGGTAGAATTGGGTTTGGTTCAATTCACTGCCCAATCCAATCAAGGTAGCCGAACAGTTCGACCAAACCCAATTCAGTATTACCCATTTGTTCGACCAAACCCAATTCAGTATTACCCATTCCGACTTGTCTCAATGGCTTCGGGAATTTGGTTGGGTTGGTCTAACTTGAACTATTTGTTACAAATAATTTGATAATAGCCTAAAATTTGGAAGTTTCAATCCATGGAATATTGATTAAAATTCACATCAATAAAAATACTACTTAACAAAAGAATCACATATTCTTATAATTAAATGACCATATATCTTGAACATATGATGCAACACGTATAAAAGTTATCTATTGTCAAATATAGGTATGATGTGGAGTAAATTCTTGACTAAGCATTGAAGCAAATTGTTTAGTTTTATAGGTTTGGTTGGGTTATTATTTAGTGGTTGTGTATTTTTGAACTCTATGCCTTGAAATTTGTAGTGAAGAGGACCATCAAATTAAATCATGATTCACTAATATGCCTAGACCTGCTAGTTGGATATTGTCACTTGTGCATTATGAATTCGATTATATTTGTTTTTAGTGCTTATATAATAATCATTTAGTGCAAAATATTACTGTAGGGAGACAAGTTTGAAGAAGTTGAATCAATATTTGAGACTCTTTTGAATGATGAGAGGGCACCTTTGAAGCCAGACCAGAAAATGTTTCATATGATGATTTACATGCATAAGAAGGCAGGAAATTACGATAAAGCTCGTAAAACGTTTGCGAAGATGGCTGATAGAGGGGTTCCTCAATCTACAGTAACATATAATAGCCTCATGTCCTTTGAGACCAATTACAAAGAAGTTTCAAAAATCTATGACCAGGTATTGTTGAAGATTTTTCTATTCTGCTTACCTTGTGATTTGTGTCTTTCCATATTCTGACCAATGGTGATAGAAAGAATTTTCACTGAGTTACGTGCCTAATCTTAACCTCTTGGACATTTTTTCCACTTGATGTTTGAGTTTTAGTAAGTTATTTTCATTGAACTTATATTACAGTTGGTGTAGCTCTCTCCCTTTCCATTTTTCCTAGTGAGGTTGTTTTTGCTTAATTTCCTTTCTATCCTCAATATTCAATTTATATCTTAGGCTTAGGCATATTAATTGCATAGGCTTCTTGAAAGGCTCAGTTTGCAATTTAAGCTCATGGTTCCTGGCCATCTTTTGGAAATTTTCATTGAATGACTGAGGTTATCTCCTTTGTCTTTGTGTCTACAAATTTTTATCTTCTTTTGTTTCTCGTTAAGTCAAATATATTTTATGCCATTGTGTTGCCATTTATACTCCTCTTGTAGTTCCAGTTATGAAGGGAAACTTTATAGATCAACAATAAATTTAGGTGGTCTTATTAGTGCTCAATTATGAGAACTTCAAACATTGTGTGGAAGAATAGGTTTCAGGAACAATTCAGAGCGGCTTGGAATATTACTATTCTAGCTACTTTTTGGCACATTCTCTTGGAAAGGAATAGACATATTTTTGAAATATAAGTAAAGGGTAACTGAGATTTGGGAAGTAGCTAGAGATGGTGCAGCATTGTGGATGACAGCTATGGGTAAGTCCTTCAGTTTCTCATCTGAGGTTTGGAGAAGAAATTGGAAAAGTGTTGTAGAAGAGAGCTAAAAGATGCCGGATGATTGTTGAGTGTATTGGTTTTGTTTTCATGTTCATTGTATTCCTTATATCTTTTTGTAGGCGTCTATTTTCTTTCTTGTCCTTATGGTATGTATGTGTAGAAAATCTTTGCTTATATCAAAGGCTCTTGTAAGAAAATGTAAACTCTAAAACTTTATTGATGAGCACTGCTACTAGAAAGAAGATTTTAGATATCTATAAATAACAAGTCCTTATGGTAAGTATGTGTAGAAAGTCTTGAGCATTGCTTCAAGATAGGAGAAGCTTCCAGCATCAGTGAGTTGAGATGATCATCCTGGCCACCGAGACAGCAACAAGAAAGAAGATATTAGATATCTATAAATAACTAGTCAATAATGTACCAAAAAACAATAATGACAAGTCAATAGGTTGCTCGCAAGGGGTATGGTGTAGTGGCAAAGAAAGGTGCACCAAATTCTGATTGAAGTCGAGGTCTTGAGCATTGCTTCAAGATAGGAGAAGCTTCCAGCAACAGTGAGTTGAGATGATCATCCTGGCCACCGAGACAGCAACAAGAAAGAAGATATTAGATATCTATAAATAACTAGTCAATAATGTACCAAAAAACAATAATGACAAGTCAATAGGTTGCTCCCAAGGGGTATGGTGTAGTGGCAAAGAAAGGTGCACCAAATTCTGATTGAAGTCGAGGTCTTGGGTTCAATTCTTGGTTGTTGCATTATATTCCCTTGTTGTCTTGGTGTGCCCGACTAGCTCCCATGAGATTAAACAAGTTAATAGGAGGTACTAGTTGAATTTACAATGATAAAGACAAAGAATTCCTCCATGAAGGGGATGGTGGGTGACAACTGAAATGATATGATGGCGATATCATGCGCTGTGGACGAGATGCAAATTCTCAGGTCTCAAACAGAGTAAGCAACGAAAGCGTTGATAACCACTTTTATTTCTAATAGACTAGATTCTGAGAAATCAAATGATCTTATGTCTAATAGACTTGATTCTGGGTAATCAAATGATCCTGAGAATATTCTACATCTTGTTCTATCTTCACATTTTGTTTGTCCTCAGTCAGTTCCCTATTTCCTTAAGTACATTCCACACTGTTTTTCCGATTCCTCCAACCACTACAGCAATTCCCAATAAATTGGTGTTAATTGATGATTACAATAGAGTGATTACCTGAACTCCTTAACTGTTTTTTATGATAGAAAGTCTCAAGAACAATAAGATGATTTAACGTGCTGTGAAGACAGTTAAGGAAGAGGTAGTATTTACAAATACCTGCTGAAGAGAAAGAAAAAACCTAGAAAATTGGATATACAAAATACGATTACCATTATGAGGTCAGAATAAAAGGTTAATGATTTGTTTATAACAGGAAGTTCCCAAATCCGCCATTAAGTGGTTTGTCATTTATATTACACTGACTTTTTGTTTGGAAAAGTATTACACTGATTTTTACTATCACATTAAACTTCAATTATTCAGGAATTATTAATATAGGCGATTCTGTTGTAAAAGCTCTTCATACATTACTTTTTCCAGATGTTCTATCTGCCCAGTATCAAGAATTGATTCAATACTTGATGTTTTTGTTTGAGCATATGATACCTGCTGATAAGTGCAATAGCTTTCATGCTCACCAATGTTATTGTAAAATCTTACTCTCTTCATTTATGGGACAAATTTGCTGAACTTCTGAAGTGAACACTTTCCTCAGATGCAGAGAGCTGGCCTTCAACCTGATGTTGTGAGTTATGCTTTACTCATTAGTGCTTATGGGAAGGCCAGAAGGGAAGATGAAGCACTAGCAGTTTTTGAGGAGATGCTGGATGCAGGTGTCAGGTGTGTAAGTTTTTCTGTTAAATTCTCTGGTGGCATTTGTTCCAAATTCGAACTTTCAATGTTTGAATTGATCAATGTTAATGTTAAGTCAACTTCGAACATCTATAATGTGGTAGTCGAGGTTTTCTTACCCCAAGAATAATGATGATGAACGCTTGTCATTGACATTGAAAATATGCATCGCCATTGAGTCTTACACCAATCTTTACTGTATAATTTTATTTGCTTCTGCATACTTGGTTTAGTTGTCGATACACCAAGCCTTCGTTGACAGTTCTGACAGCTAAAATCAAGTTCAGGTTGTCAGATAGAGTTATTGTTCATGTTTCATTGCCTGAATGAAATATGTTGTGATAATAAATGTACGATTAGGCTACTTTAGCATTTGTTGAACCATACAAATGTTACCAATTACACACATATAGTTTATTATCGAGGAATCATTCACTGGTTGTGGTTAGCTAAATGTTAGTGTCCTTTTGGTTGATAGTAGGTGGATGCAATCTTGAGTACACGTTGTCTGATCAGATGAGGAGGCAAAGTGGTGTGTATTGTTTTCATAATGGGTTCATACTTCATAGATTTACGCATTTGTTTTGAGGGTGTTATTGTGGGTTTGGTTTAGGCTATGGTTTTGGGACATGGACCCTGGGCCTTCTTCGATTCCAGCATCTTATGTATGATTCCTCTTTCCATCATTTTCCCTACCGTCCTTTAATTTGGAAAACTCTATCCCCCCTCATAATAAAAAGTCTCTGAACGTTGCTGGCTCTTTGAAAATCCACCGTGCTGTTGCATTCTATTATAGATCATGCGGAGCGGAAAACAATAGTTCTATTCTGTTATCACGTTTTCAAGTAAGATCATGGTGGGCTGGTGGCCATGTCATTTGTTTCCCAGTAGGTCCCCCATAAGAATAACTAGGTATCTATTGCATATCCTATCATTTGTTCAATTGCATCGCTCAGTTTTTGATCAATCACATCAGTACTTTTTAGGCCACACCGAGGTAAGGACTCGGTCATCACCTGGGCGTGTTCACCTCAAATTGCCTAGGCCATACTCTTGCATAAATAAGTATTATTTGTAATTGTTTTTGGAAGTGGCGGTAAAGAGATATTTGATCTTTTTTTTTAATTAGTTTTTTACACGTGGAAAAGTCGAAGCATAAAATACTTCTTTAGAATTCAAAAGCTCAAAAAATTAATATTCTTTGTGGAGTTATAATTTTTATTGCGTAGGGCATCACCTGCATGCAATCTATTGAGAAAAAATCAATTTAGACATATCTGCATTTGTGTTAGGGTTGTATGGCTTTGCTTATGAATTGGTTAATTGGTTTTCTTATTGCCAAAAAATCTGATTTTATTGGATGTTTTGAGCTCCATTACTGGGTGTCTTTTGTTTTAAATACAAACATGAAATTTAGCCTTTATAATTCTCATTCTTACTTTGGCAAAATTACTTGATATATATGGCCTGATGCCTCTTAATTGGAGTTCATTACTTTACAGGCCAACCCGCAAAGCTTACAACATTTTGCTCGACGCATTTGCAATATCGGGTATGGTGGAGGAGGCTCGAACTGTGTTTAAGAGCATGAGAAGAGACAAGTAATAATATTCCCTTTCTTTTTTGCGATTAAACATTGATAGTACAAATTTCATCTACTAATATTAAAATTTTGAATAATGTTTACTGGTTTTACTCTTCTTCCATTTCTATTGATCTTTATGTGAATATTAATTTCGATAGACCAGATATCTTATTAGTCCCCCCATTCCTCTAATGAAGTTGTTTGTGCTTCATAGTTGCGTGTCTTGAGTTCAATTGATCTTGTTTTCTGCAGGTGTGTGCCCGACCTCTGCTCTTATACTACCATGTTATCTGCTTACATAAATGCATCTGACATGGACGGCGCAGAAAAGTTCTTTAGGAGACTGAAACAAGATGGTTTTGAACCTAATGTTGTAACCTATGGAACACTAATAAAAGGTTACGCCAAGATGAACAACCTTGAGAAAATGTTGGAGAAATATGAAGAGATGCGAGTGCAGGGAATCAAAGCTAACCAGACTATTTACACAACCATCATGGATGCTCATGGTAAGAACATGGACTTCGGCAGCTCTGTGATTTGGTATAAAGAAATGGTGTCCTGCGGACTAGCCCCCGATCAGAAGGCGAAGAACATTCTTCTCTCTTTGGCAAAAAAGGCAGAAGAAAAGAGGGAAGCCAATGAGCTTACCAGCAATTCCACTCGTTATGATCTTGACGAAGGAGCTGATGACGACATTGATAATGGCACTAATTTTCCTATTGCTGCAGCCAATGATAGCGGCACTGATGATGATGAAGATGACGATGACGATGATTATGAAGATGAAGATGACGACAATGATGATGATTATAATGATGAAGATCGGCAAATCCGTGCCTTAACTGATGAAAAGGAAGAACTTGCATCTCTTGTCGTTGATCATCAAACAATTCACGTTTAGAATATGTTGACTTGATAGTGATGATTGAGCAAGTTTTGTATGGTAATTGTATCATAGAAAATGTGTATGTTGAAACCAATTCTAATTATTCTTCTATAGAAGCAGCAATTTTATGAAGTCTTCTGCAATTCAAAGTTCTCTGATCAGACAATATGGGCTGAATATGGTCCAATGCGCTACAATGGCAGTTATCTAATACATAACTCCTTAAATTCACACAGTTATCTAATACATAACACCTTAAATTCACATATCTATTTGGTAACAGTGTTACGCCCTAGGATATGATATAGGAATCAACTTGTCTGCCAATACACTTTGATGTTCATCCCACGGTTTTTAAGTAGGTGTGTGACTTGAATTAACAGATGTCTTCTTCCCATCATCGTCAATTCATCACAAGACAATAACTCACTAGAGACATAACCCACGGTTTTTAAGTAGGTGGCCGACCTTGGGGCAGGGCCCAAAGGGCTACCGCCCCCAAGCCCCAATTTGGACACTATATACATGGGTATTAGTGTCTTTTTTTTTGAACATATTTATGTATTTTCACTTAATTACTAGAAACTTAACCCACTTATTTGCTTACTATTTTGATGAGCATGTGTTCCTAGGCGCATCGATTGACACAAACAGATAGGTTAGGTTCCGAATTACGAAAGCATTTTCTATATTTAATCTTTTTATCACAAGCCTACATAGAGGAAAATGTGGGTTTAATCATTTTTTTTAACTCATGTATACAACTCCATAATTAATATATTAGATCCTTACTATCAAGCTTACAATCAGTATCTTAGATCCTTTATAAGATAACTCCATTTTTTTTTTGTTTGAGGAAACTTAGATAAACTTTTACTTAAAAAAAATATCTATTGATGAAGCTTAGATGAATTTTTACTTCAATAATATATTGTTTAAATTCATTATAAACTATAAAAATAATAGAATTAATATTTATTTTGTAAGCGAACTAGTTAATCAAAGTTGACATTGTAATAATTTATTTATAATTTTTTTAGAATTATATATTAATTTGCTCCTAAAACAAAAGCGTGTACAATTTATAAAATTTTATAAATCTAATAATAATACAATTAGATATACTATATGCAAAGTTAAAATACTTTTAAGACAAATAAGTATTGTTGAATGTTACGTTGATAAAACTTAATCAATATATAATTGACATATCATAACATATTGTTAATTTTGAAAAATCACATATAATGGCTTTTATCCATGTTCAACTTTTGTCTGCGATGGACCTCACCAATAACCACTTAAAATTGAACACGCGTGCTGGTGCCACCAATTTGTGTCACATAAATGTTACTAAATCATTTTTCTTAATAACCGAGTACCATCTCCAGATAACCCAGATTCGGATGAAGATGAGGATGAGGATGAGGAGTCGGAAGGACCATCTCCAGATGTTATTCTAAGCGACTGTCTAACATGCAGCACAGTTTTTGTTGGAGGGAACGTCTATTGGTTTCTCAGGAGCGATTCGCCTCACACGACTGACTACATAATGTGGTTTGATCATAAGAAAGATGTTGCAGGTTTCATTCAGTGTCCGAGACCAAGGCCTCGCCAAAGTGAAATTGGCGTGAGTAATGGTGAGCTAAGCTATAGTATGATAACGAAAAAAGGAGATATAGAAATATGGTTACTGAGACACAATAAAGAGAATTGTGAAGAGTTTCAGTGGGTGAAGAAGCACACAGTGAGCTTACAAGAAGTGTTTGACCAAAACTGGAAGATCTTGTCGAAATTCTGCAGAGTGATAAACTAAGGACACGAAAAAAGGCTGCAGTAGTTATGGCTTCAAAGTGCTTAATCTTTCCAATGCCATATCTAGATGGAGAGGAGGTATGGTTTTGGATGGGCAATCTCACAAAATCCAAGTATGGAAAGCTACTCTCAATCAACCTCGGAAATTAAGAGTTGATGGCGTATGACAAAAGAACCTTACCTTCATGTGCTTTTTCTGCAACCTTTTTACCTTGCTCAAATTAAAGCTTATTTTCTTTTCTTTTTTGTTATGTTTCAGCATTTCCAAAGATTCAGTTTTGCATGATAATGAAATTTGAGCTTGGAATTCTGATTTTACTTTCAAGAGTTCTCCCTATGAATTTCAGTGCTCCTTCCAAAATTTTTCTCTTCTTCATATTCTAAGAAAAGTGAAGAACAAAGGTTTTTTGACAGAAGTATCGAATTCCTAAGTTAACGAAACCTCAACCAGTCTTCCTACATGTTGATGTTTTTCTCGTCAATGAATCTATTGGCATCGAAGTCCGTCAACATATTCATTGGGACCATATTGAGAATCAACAATTGATGTAATTTCCATGCTTTGTTTCATATCAAATGCATATGCTTTTTTGCTTAACCTAAACAAATGAATGGCTAATTTGTTCTTTCTTATCTGCATTTCTTCTTTCCTTGTAACATCCAACCTAATAATTTTCTACTTACAGAAACCAAAGTGTAAAAAAAAGAACAAAATAGAAGTACTGCTAAGAGAAAAAGTAGGGAAAGCAAAACTCTGGTTGAACTAAAAAGCCTCTATCACTATAGAACTAAGATGAGGATAGGGGGGAAAACAAATGAACAAAATAAAGAGTACTTCATGAACACCACTTTTGAAACTTCATATTCAAGTATTAAAAGACACAAACACGACATAGTACTCAAAAGAAACTAAGTTCGCGACATCTTTCCTGTGATTCGGATTTCTTAATTTGTTTTCACAACATGACAGTGTTTTCAATGAAATGCCAAAAGCAATAGATAATGGAATTGATGTTAGTATATATTCTTATTAATACCAATCATAATTGACAAATTAGTCAAGACGTTGAGTTGAACTTTAAGTTTCGCCTGACCTCTACTAATCTAAATGCACCATTAAAAATCATGTTTCGCATGTATAAACACGAAAAGGACACAAGACTTTAACTTCACAAGATAATATCACGCTATGTTGTCATTTAGACGTAGTCTGATAGTGATCCTCAAAAAAATACTCAAATTGCGCATCTAATGGAATATTGAGTTACGACTCATGGGGGTTACCTTTTCAAGTCATCGTCGAAGATCAGGAACCGTCTAAGAATTGATGGCAACAGTTGCATAGAATGCTCATAGGAAGAGCTTTACATTGAGAATATACAAAGCAGGCTCGAGGACACATATTCCATTACAATAAATGGGTGCCATCTTTATTCACTTTGCACATGATTCAGACAACTCTGGATTCAAAATCTATAGTACTAAATTATGAGTAGGTGTAAAATCCAGGATTTTGTAATCAACGTAAATTATAGATTTTAGTCATATTTCATGATGCGAATTTTTATCAAAGTAAGCAATAGGTTAAACATGAGATATGCTGTTTCAATCACCAATCTGTAAGAGATACCAATGAACAGGCAGCATTGCCTTGATGAAATATTATAATGAGGTGTAATCAGCAAAGTTGTCTCCATTTTTTTTCTGTTTGATGACTACATCTTCAGCAAGTTTGAGTTTTGCTGCTTCTACAATTAATCAGCTGCTTTTGAAGATTTTAGGCTACAAGTAAAAATGCATAAAATTGATGAAGCAGTAGAAATAACTGAAAGCAACTACTAAAGAAAGTACAGAAGAAATACTAAAAGCTTACTACAATCTATGGAACCGAATCAAGGGAAAATCTTCCAGGTGATGCTTTAGTCAAGTTGAGAGAAAGATGGAAATGAGAATTCCTTCTCTCCAGCCTTATCGAAATATATGCCATAATTGAACAAGCAAAATATATGCCATAAGTGACAATGGAAAAAGAACTAACTGAATAGAAAGAAAAGAAAAACCCAAAAACGCACCCATTTAAGAGTTCGAAGAGAGGAATCGCCATATTAGTCTCCTAAAGAAACTTGGATCGCAATCAACTAGTAATTTGGCTCTTTTTATTGTTGACTCAACATGATTATACTAATGGCAACAAACTACAAAAAGTCATAGATTATAGGCTTGACAATGGAACGATTTCAACTTTAACCAATCATAATTAGAAAATTGGAAATATGTGTCTACTTATTTCATTACACCATCACGCCACTAATCCCCATCCTAATTGTTTAAATTTATCTCCTACCTCACTCGGCATTTGTAAAAGTTTAGACAAGAAATACCACGATGATCCAACTAAAACAACTGAAGCAAGAAATGCATTCAAAGTTTCATGGAAAAATCTTAATGCATTTCAGTAAAGCAGCCAATTGTGATAAAGAACAAGTAGCATTCATCACAACCACATTTTCCCATTGAATCCACACGTGCAGCGGAATACCAACTGGGTTTATAAATTTATCGTCAATATAGACACTTAATTATTTAAAGGCAGAAAAGTAGTTCACATGTAGTTAAAGAGACAATCGAAAAAAGAATTTGAAGAATCCAAATGTTCAATTTCAGGAACAGTTGTTTGATGCATAAATATAATATGGTTGGCATTATACGAAATATGGTTATAGTAGTATAAGGATAGTATTCTATTTCTTCTTTGATATCTCATAACACTTATTACATTCTCTTCAAAAAAAAAATTATTTCATCTTTATATAGTAAATAAATCCTAACATACTACATAAAAATTACAATACTATCCTTATATACTACTATAACTATATTTTGTATTATACTAACCATATTACATGTATGCATCATTGTTGTAAATGCACAAGAAGCCACCAAAATTTTGAACATGAGACCATTTTCAGGACCAAACATAAACCATATTTTCGGATCTTGTCTGATACATTGATCGACTATAAAAGTGCACATAGAATGAGAAAAAAAAAAAAAAAACTGGAGCTCATGAATACAGAGAGACAGGGTCGAAGGAACAGTTGACCCACATGAATTCCATGCCTCAAGTATCGATGGAAGCTGTTTTACAACCTAGAACTATGCTAGGAACGAGATCCTTGCATAAGCAAGAATGGCCAGCATAATCATCCAGTAAGGCTCACGGTTACATGCTCGTGAACAATTTATTAGTTCGCAAATCACTGGATATAGATATAGATTATTATATATGGAAATCTTATATATAAATCTTAATTAATTTTTCCAATTAAGCATATCTATAAAACATGTACATGGCCAAACACGTACGTGTATTCTAAATCCTAGTTAATACTAATCTAACTAAAACTTTATAAGTTTATATAATCGCATTCAATCATAGACTGGTAATTCATCTAAACCAATATTCTTTCTTTTACATGGTAACTCTGACTTATTTTTTCTTAGCTTTCTTTCTTGCATAAACACTGGCCTAATTCGTGAAGACACATCTAACTTCAGCAATATGCTGTTTGTCCAGGTCAAGCAAACACTAACTTCAAGTTCTACTCACAGTCATAGCAAAAAACATACATACATATATATATATATACCAAGTTAACCAAAGATGCCCGCGATAATGAAGACGGACTATTGCAAGAAGACCTCTCAGTTTCCGGAGCATCTAAACATGTATGAGATTCTTCCTCGCTTGGCCATCAAGGCGCTTTTAAGATTGAAATCGGTGTGTGAAAATTGGCACAATTTAATCACAAACGACCACTACTTCTCTACGCTCTACTACTCCCATATACAGTGCAAAAAATCCTTCTGGTTCTTTTAGTAGTGTCTACTTCCCGCAAGACAATCGAGTGATCTCGAGCAGAGATGACCAAGAGGACAACTATTATTTCAAACAGCAGGGTGATATTGAATTTTCTGGCTCAACTCATGGATTAGTCTATGGTAATTGTCTCAACATCAATAGAGAGATGTATTTATTTGTCTGCAATCCAACCACCAAACATTCAGTGTACGTGCCCAACCCGAAAGGCCTAAAACGCATGGCGGTAGCATTCGATACTCCTTGCAATCCTACTAATGGCTTTGTGATCGTTACGATTGTCCATAATTATTGCTGGCTCAGCAGCCTCAGCCAGGTTGAATTTGAAGTGTACTCCTTGAAGGCAAACCGGTGGCATGTGTCAAATGCAAAGGTACAAGTTGGTATTTGTCTAAGTGCTTTTGATGTTAACAGCCATGTTTTCGTCGGAGGGAATATTTATTGGTCATATATAAAATACATTCTCTGGTTTCATTACAAGCAAGATGTTGCAAGTCTCATTGAATATCCAACCAGCCGCGGAACAAAACCTTTTGGCCCATATTATAATATTGGATTGAGTAATGGTAATGAACTAAGTTGTGGTTGTATTATAGAGAATGGAGAGATGGAAATATGGTTATTGAGACATGACAAAGAGAATGGTCGAGAGTTTGAGTGGGTGAAGAAACTCGTGGTGAGGTTACAAGAAATTGTTGAACAGAATTGGAAAACCATGTCGAAATTTTGCAGAACAAACATGATATGGACGGCAAGAAAGGATGCTAGAGCTTTTGTTGATAAGTTCTCCATCGTACCCTTGCCTTATCTAGATGGGAAGGTGGTATGGTTTTGGATGTTCGTCAGCGGAAAAAAGTATGGAAAGTTGTTTTCAATCAAACTCGAAAGTCGAATGTTGGTGTTTGAGGGTAGAATTTCCTTGCCTTCATATTCTTTTTCAGCATCCCTTTTCCCTTGTTCAACTTAAGCGTTTCAAACATTTTGCTACCTGTAGTAGAGCTTTGAATGCATTCCTTGCCCTTTAGGATTAAGTTTTTTTTTTTTTCAGAAGATTAAGTTGTTATGAAAGTTCTGTTATTGTTTTAGAGTAGTTTGTCAAGTTTTTTCGCCTTTATTTATAGAAACGCATTGTTTCTCGCTTTGTGAAAATTATCATAATTATTTTTTGTACATATTGGACTATAAAAAATAAAGCATCGTTCCTATAAAAAAAAAAAAAAAAAGTTGATCTCAAGGAGTCAAAATTGTCTTACAGGCCACTTCTCCATTCTTCATTGTTAATTAATTGTACCAATGGCCTATGTGCCATCATGAATAGGCATGAATTCCCTTTTTGATAAAACATTTTTTCATCATTTTCTTAAATTCTTATCATAATATGATAAGCTTATTGTGTATTGATCTATTACATATGTCTCTATTTATAGAGATGTGATTACATATCAAAGAAAATATATAAATAAGGAAGCACATAATTACGGGAGTGATTTGTGCATATTTTTTAATTGCACAATATTTCTCAACACTCCCCCTCAAACTCAAAGTGGAAGAACGGAACTACTTTAAGTTTGCAAATCAACATAATTACGAGAGTGATTTGTGCATATTTCCTAATATAACAATATTTCTAAACATTTTTTTAACATAAAATAATACTCATTATGATCTAGAAAATACTCAACAAGGACTTAATAGTAGTATGCTAACAATAATTACATACGAAATAGTTGAAACATAGAGAGGAATATATACATATAGGAAAATTTTACAATGGAGATCAAATATATACCCATGCCATTGAACCCCTCAAAATATGTTATGCATTAAATGTTTTATAAATTTATGTATCCTCGATTAATGTGTTGGATTTAAATCTAATGGTTCTAAATAGTGTAACCATGGTAGAAGTACTCATATATACATAAACTAAGTGCGCGACCAAATCAATCACGACCGGCCTTGATCTTTTTTGATTAACCATTGACAAAAACTAATTCAAGATCAATCAAAGTCCCTGAAAACGCTTTGCGCTAGCGCTTTGCGGCCACTCGTAGGAGCTTTTTAGGCGTCGGAGGGCACATAAGAAGGGGCTTTCACAAGTACTTTGAGACGTTGGAGTGCGGCATTCTTCGTCGTTGTTGTTAACAGCTAGATCGTCAACAACATTGTTCAAATGGTGATGACGATCATCAGCTTTGGTGAGTATTGGGGTGATAGGGTTGGGGATATCGAGACCCATTACCATTCATGAGACTGCGAGAGAATATGAGGTCTTTTTAGATATTCAAATGATGCATGACCCAACCGTTTATGTCATAACCAAATTTTAGAATTTTGTTTCTCTTCCTAGGATCCATCTGTAATCAACCGTTTATGCCAATCGTCTGTCTAGTTTGGATATCCTTCAAAGTTTGTGGTGGTTATGACATCTCCATTTGTTCTATATGGCACCATCTTTTTCATCTTATACAATTAGTTGATCGATTCAAAAAAAAAAAGAACAACAAGGCAAAAAACCTTTGTCTCTAATACCATGATGAATTTTAATAGAATACAATAAGTTTATTGTGTATTGAACTATTACATATGCCTTTATTTATAGAGATGTAATTACATATCAAAAGAAATATATAAATAAGGAAGAATGAAGCATATAATTACGAGAACGACTTGTGCATAACATAATTACGGGAGTGATTTGTGCATATTTCCTAATCTATATCTATATTTATATCTATATATCTATTATAATAGCAATATTTGGATTTTAAAGAGTTCAAAATTTGGTAGTTGACAGTGAAGCCTAATTGGCCACCAAACTGCCAAGAATGCCCTTAGTTGCATTTGGATTTTAAAGATTTCAAAAAATTTAAGTTAAAGGACAATTGTATAATTTTATTTTAAATCAAAATTATTTTAGACAATTTCCTAAATTAATATGCGGTTTTGACAATATTTGCACGAATTTGAATTTAAATGGCCAAAGCAAAATTTAATTAGTTTTCAAAAATATACTCCTAATTAATTTTAAATCAAAATTTACTCTAGACAGTTTCCTAAATTAATAGACGATTTTTACAATATTTGAGCCAATTTGAATTTAAATGGCGGGAGTAAAATTTAATTAGTTTTTAAAGGTGCTCCTAATTAATTGGCAGTTTCCTAAAAATTTAATTAGTTTCCAAAGTTGCTCCTAATTAATAGGCGGTTTCCTAAAAAGTGGGATTTGATGGATTTTATAACTATATCATTTTTCAAAACTATACGCACAAGTTTTCTAAAATAATTTTGTTTCCAAAATGGAGAGAATATAGATAGATCTTTTTTTAGGCCAATATAGACAGATTTTCAACGACTCTAATATGAATGTCAAAAATTAATAGGTGGTTTCTTAAAAATTTAATTAGTTTCCAAATGTGCACCTAACTAATAGGTGACAGAAGTAAAAATTAAAATTAAAGGGACCATAGTTTTTATTAAATAGTGGTCTTGGCTGACTCCAATCGATAATGAAGATAACTCGGTCTCAGTAGGTGACGGAAGGATTCAACCGAAACCTCTTTAGAGGTGTCGACCTTGTGTGTCTGAAACTTTTTCATAGGTTTCAGCCCTATAATTCTGAAACCCGCGGACAACCAAAATAAAAAAACTTTAAACTCCCAAAAAATACATGAAAACGGTAAAAAAAATGGGTTTCGCTCAGAATCGCTTAATATTTTTGATTTCATCGAAGCTTTATACCCAAAATGCAATATTCGAACTTCAAATGAAGCTCTAAACCCAAAAGCAAATTCACAAACAAAACGACTAAAAAAAAACCTCAAAGAAACCTTTTAATCGGCACTAAAAGAGATGATGAATGCACCCACAACGTCGAATCTATGTGGTTTTGCTTGGATTTCGTCAGATTTGAGTTGTTGATGAGTGCGATTTGAAAGAGAGAAGTAAGTAAAAACTCTTTTATATAGGGGTAGTTGGGTAATTTCACAAAAATGGGTCCTCGTAAAAAATTATGGTCAGTTTAGCCGCTGCCTTTATATATTGTCACTAGACTTTGGCCCTTTGGCAATAACTTAACAATTGCTACCAAGTTAGACCCCACTAACAACAATAGCCTCAACTCCAAATTTATTAAGGTTGATTACACGGATCAAATTCTTTCATTGCGCTCGATTTTGTGCAACTGACAGTGTGCTCTCCAAATCCTTTTAAATCCTTTCTAATCAATACGTCCCAAGTTGTTTAGTTTCAATCCACTCCTACGTAATCGAATTTGTTCAATTTCTATTGAATCAAGTTTTCTAAAGAGGGCTAAGAATTCCTATATAATTTTGAAAATAAGAAATTGGCAAGAGTTTTAGATCTACACATATAAGTCCATCAAAAAATCATCCTTCAAGCTCTATCTATTTCTTATATATTTTTAGATTGTCTAGTTAGTGTTTTGTCTCCCCTTGTAAAAATAATCAGATCCACATTATGTGAGTCTATTAAGGTCATTAGGCTCACCTAGACTCTATGGCGATGTTCGGACCCACTAGATTTTATGGGTCTACTATGATCGATTAGGTCTGTCCATTAAACATCAATAAGCTCGTAATTGCTTCTTAATTAATGGGACAAGATATGAAATTGTCTATTTAGACTTGAAAAATAAAAATAAAAATAAAAAAATCTTATTGCTAAGTTGCTAACTGAGAACTCATTTTTTTCAGAAAAAAAAATAATAAATAAATAAAAAAATGAAGCCATTATTTTCTATTTTTCTGTAACTTAATTTTTCCACTCTCTCCAAGAAATTAATCCTCGTTCACAAAGCTTTTGGTTTTGGTTGATGTTGATTTGGCAAGAAGAATTCGTCCAGATCTTCAACCGGAAGAACTGGATTATGGATCGAAGGAGCATAAGGAGTTCGTGCTTCTTCGTGGTTGTTAAGGGAGCGAATTCAAGAGCGAAGGAAGCTTTGAAATTGAAATGTAATCGGGTTTTTTGTTTGAATGGTCTGAGATTTAGGATTTGTATCTTGACATTTTGGGATCTTTGGTTCGATTGATGTGAGAAAATGGGGGGTCTTTGATTTGGGGAATTAGTTTTCATGTATCAATCAATTCTCTTAACCTCTTCTACATTCACGAGTCCCAATCACTCTAATCGCGTAATAGATAGAGAAAGAACTCGTGGAGGAGGAGAAGAACACATCCTATAAGATCTCCAGCAAGTGTTATCAATTTTTCACTTGGTATTAAGAAAAAACACATGATTTCTTATAAGATTTGGCCCCTTTGTGTACTCTTTCTTCCTTCAATATTTTATCTTTTTTTTTTTTTTTTTAGTACTACTCTTTCTTCAGTTTAAAATTCATGTTGATCATGTTGTGTTCTTGCTTTTGTGTCAATTGTTTTTCCCTTACACCAGATATGCAGGCCAAATCCGAGAGAGGTGAAGGGGTGGTGAGATAAATGACTTCTTCTGGGGTAGAAGAGTTTCATTCTCCCAGTTCCCCTTAAATGCGGTTCTGCTCTCTTAGTTCATGTGTTCTACATCGATGGAGAGCAGCGCAAAGTAGAGGAAGAATTTGAAGCCAAAATACAAATGAATTCATGTCTATCAACTGGCAGAAACTAACACATTATATTAAAGATGAAGACGAATTTCATTTGCATTGAAAAGCAAAGGAAGCTAAGAACAAAATGATGCTTCTCTCAAAAGAGTGTGAACAAGAAAGTATTACAAGACTGTGATTGTAGTGTGTCATAATTGCTTCAAACAATTTGAGACCTCTCGGAGGAAAGGGAAATTGGCTCTTGATATCTTGGAAAAAATTACAGTAGTACGGTTTTTATTTTAAAAAAATTCGTACATTACTGTGATTTTTCTTTATATTCTTTAATTACAGTATATCGCCTTTTGAAAAGGCATAATTAACTTGTAAGGGCCAAGTAAGCGCCACGTGGATAAGAATGGCGCCTTTTATAAAGGCGTCATTCTTGTCCACGTAGCCAAAATCGATTGGCGACGGGGGAGCCCGTCGCCAAAATCAATTGGCGACGGGGCCCCGTCGCCAATCAATATATTTTATATAATATATTATATATTATATATAATATATATATTATATATAATATGGCGACGGGAGCCCGTCGCCAATCAATATATATATATATATATATTATATATTATATAATATATTGTATATTATATATTAAATATATTATATATTATATATTATATATTATATATATATTTTATATATATATATATATTAGCGACGGGCTTCCTGTGGCCAATCGATTTTTGGCGGCGACCTCCCCGTCGTCAATTCCGTCGCGTTCACAATCATGCCACGTCATCGTCAATAACGCATTTACTAAAAGAGATATACATTATTTTTGAAATTTTAAAGAAATTTACCCTATTTAATGAATTTAAAAGAAAACCAACCCTATTTTTTTAATAACCCCCTATATTCAAATTTGATTGAGTTTATATTCAAATTTCATTAAATTCGATTGGAATGTATGAATTCATTGTTGCCCTCGAATGTATGAACGTATGAATTCATTGCATTGTTGTAAGAATGTATGAATTCATTGTATTGTTGCAGGAATGTATGAAGGAATGTTTCTTGCTCTCGAATGTAGGGTTGGGCACGAAACCCGATGACCCGACTCGGGTCGGGTCACCCGACTCGGGTCGGGTCACCCGACTCGGGTGGCGGGTTGGGTATAGTGGATAAAAATAAAGAGTCGGGTCAAAATAACTCGACAGGTCAGGTATCGGGTCGGGTTTCGGGTATGATCAAAGGTCACCCGACCCGACCAACGCATGGATATATATAATAGGGGTCTATGACCCGATGACCCGACCCGACGACTGCTGTTTTTTTTTTTTTTTAAAGAAATCGGGTCACCCGAGGACCCGACCCTAAACGGGTCGGGTATATATCGGGTCTGTTGTCTCGCGGGTCGGGTGACGGGTCAATTTTACAAAGACCCGATATGAGTCGGGTCGTCGGGTATCGGGTCGGGTTGACCTGAACCCGACCCATGCCCACCCCTACTCAAATGTATGATCCCTAAACCGCGAAATATATATTATATATATATATAATATTATATATATATATATTCCTATCTATTTTATATATATATATATATATTATAAAACCCTAAATATAAAATATATATTCTATATAAAATAGATTGGCGACGGGTAGCCCGTCGCCAATCCGATGTGTACACGAATGGCGCCTTTACAAAAGGCGCCATTCGTGTACACATCACAGATGTGCCACGTCACACTCGATGACGCCTTTACTAAAAGCGAAATACATTATTTTTTAAATTTTAAAAAAATTTACCTTATTTAACGAATTTTAAAGTAAAACAACCTTACTTTTTTAATAACCCCGATATCTTGGCTAGCTGCACTTTCGAATTGTTGAAAGAACTTTTACTTATGTGTGAAATTTCTAGTACTTTATTTAAATTCCTTCAATATCTTTATGTAATTATTTTTTTTCACGATAATATCTTTATGTAATTAGACTATTTTTTCTATTTTTCTGTCCATTAAACAAAATGTGTTTATTGTTGGCTATTTAAATGTACACCATTTTTTGTTTTTAATAAAAAGCAAATGTTAATTATCAATAATTTAAAATAATGTTTATAGAATAATGTTTGTAGACACTGATACGTTAACTACACTGATGTTACCTTGAGAAATCATATTTAAACATTCTCCGCGGTCCTATTTAATTCTTGAATGAGTGGATAATTGAATTTTACTTCAGCTTTCTTTCTTCCTTCTCTTCCTCGTAGGATCGGATATTCTATTGGTTCCTCCTTCTATATATATCATTTTGGCCTATGCCCATCTGCCAAAATCTTTAAAGATTCCGTCAACCTCTAAACTTTTCACTTAAAGAAAATGTATATTTTAGGCTTAATTGGTTAAAATATCCTAATCTTTTACAACTTTTGTTATTATATCCTAATATTTTTTAATTTGTTATTATATATTAACCTTTCTACATTGAAAAAATTGTATCATAAATCACTTTTTTACTCCAAATTTGATGACATGA
Organism: Stephania japonica; assembly: GCA_039657345.1. NCBI lineage: Eukaryota > Viridiplantae > Streptophyta > Magnoliopsida > Ranunculales > Menispermaceae > Stephania > Stephania japonica. Next base: position 66,616,796 of record CM077557.1, on the reverse strand, counting down.
CACCAAAATAATAACTTTAAAAAGCTGCTTCATCATCTATAATTACTAAAATTATTACTTAATTTATTTTTTAAGCTTATTAGTTAAATATTACCACATCAAATTTGTTGAAAAGTAAAGTAGGATATAGATTTATCAATATAGAAAGGTTATAATATAATAACAAATTAAAAAATGTTAAGATATAATAATAAAAGTTTGTAGAGATTAGTCCATCTTTGTTGCAGTGTATCTTCATCAACGGTGTTACGTTAATTTGTGCGGCGCGATGGATTGATTTATCTTTAATTTTTACTTTATAGTTTGTTTTCTTTCCTAGTTAGAAGTCTTTGATTTGACTTCTCCTTGTTGGGAAGTTTTGTTATTCATTTTGTAGTTTTAGTACTTTTGTGTATTGTTATGAGTTTCAACGTTGTAGAGAGCAGCATCTGATTATCAAACTGTTTCAATTAAAAAAAAACTAAATCAATGGCAGTTTGTTTGCACAAATAGAATTAGCGAATCATGTACTTGATTCTATGCCTGGTCCTGTATTGAGTCATGAATGATTAATGAAATTTTAATTTCTCTTAAAAAAATAATAATAAGTTGCAAAATATTAGGATATTTTAACCAATTTGACCTATATTTTATGTTACCCTTAATGTTGTTAAAACATAATTAATACATAATCGATACTTTATGGTATGTTATTAATCTTGAAAATTCATATGAAATGACCTATTAATAATATACTAGATGACAGGCACGTGCAGTGCAAGTGATGCACACTTTTCTCCTCCCATAAGTCAAGTATAGATCTCCTTCCTAATCACATTTATATGAAGGGAACTTCAAAATCAATTCAGAAACTAATTCTTATATATATAATAAAATGAGGAAGAAACACCAATAAAAATCCATGAAAATTATAGAGAGAGCAAACAAATCAATAATTTCTATTTTGGCAGTAATCAAATATGGAAGCTGAGAAGATTAATTAAGAAAAATTTTAGTTAAATATAATTTGGCTACCCAAAACACCCTCATAGTCTAACTGTCATTTATTTTTAGACCAATAAGAAAAAACAAATTAAGGGCAATATAGGCAATAATGCAAAGTTTTATTTAATAGAATTCAAAGGAGGATTGATATTATATACAGTATAGATATAGATATATAAGATTAATAATAAAGAATGATCAACATATCATAAACTTTTTGTTAAATTTATTTTTAAGAAAATATTATTTACGTATGTATTAATTATGTAGTTAATAAGCATTGACAATATATTCAACACAACTTTGTTTTTCTATTTTTCAAGAGAACGATGTTGTTCGATGTTGTAAAATATGTTTATTTATAGTGTTTTTGTTATAAAAAAGTGCTTCTATTTTCAATACAGTAGTGATTCTGCCTGAGTGTTGAAAAGTGTTTCTAGAAAGAAACTTGCACTTAAGATACATTAATTGTCACCATAACGCAAATGATGTGTAACGGCCCCAATTTTCGAGGCCGCCCGTGGCCAGCTATTTCCCCTACCCGTGCACTGGAAGCACCTGCCACATCACTAGTCTATTCATTTATCTGACAACCTTGAGTTTCATGCCAATTAATTTAGCTGATTACATATAGTTTTAGATCTAAAGATTAAGTTGCAAATAGATAATCAACATTTATAATAAATAAAATCGGAAGTCATAATATTACAAAAGAGCATATTAAGTTAACTTGTTCAACCTATAGTACAGTACTACGCATATAGGCGATCAATTATAACAGTAATATATACAAGTACAGGTGTGAATATAGTCTCCCAGCCCCAAAAGATAGTACAAAATATCAAAAGTAATATTTACTAGCAAACATACTAGCAGGCCTTGGCTAAGGTAAGTCAGATGTAATCGCCAAGAATCCCTTTACCCCTGCTAGTACTAGGTTCTGCGCTCAGCCATCACAAAAATCACATGACGAGCCTAGTAAGTAAAATCTTAAGGAAAACCACCGTGCATCATAATTTAAGAATATCAATAACAGATCCAATAAATAGTGTTAAATAAACATGCAGGAAGAAGAATAAATGAAGACAACTGTTCAAAGCTCATCACATGAATATAAACACTCAGATATACAAATGGGTGTGAACACAACTGACAAATGTGTGTACTTAGGACCAGGAACCCTGGTCGTGGCCTACGCCATCGACCCTACGATTGTGTCCTAGCGGCATGAGCCTTAGTGGGGTACATCGAACACATGAATCGGTATTCTACTCGGAATATCATCTACCGAGGCAGTGAACACGCGCTACACACTTAGCAAGTGACAACAAATTATCAAATATTAACAACTCAAATGAATAACAATAAGTAAATGTAGCAGTGGTGTTCAATTGAGTTTTACATACTTCAACCTACGCTCAATAACCTCAAAAACACTCCCAGTCCGACCCCCGACTAGTCCCTGACTCCAAATACTGTCCCGTGACTCCTGAGATCGATTTCTGGTGTTTTATTAGTTAATTAAGTGGGATCAATTAGGCTCGATTTCCTATTTAATATTTTAAGGGTTCTGGTCCCAACGCACTAGGCATGGTGTAACGACCTAAACATTCTCCGACCCATTTTCAAGGTATTTTATTAATTTTATATTAAAATATGTGAACAAATGAGATTGTTACACAAAATTGATCTTAACGAGACTTGGATTTAGTGAAAATAGTTTTGAATGGGCTCCACAAGGAAATTAGGCCCATAGGGGTATTTACGTAATTTTGGGTTAAATTGGTGAAAAACCCTACCTATATAAACCTCTTATAAGTTTGAAGCCTCTTTTGTGTTGAAACCCTAAACTTGGAGAACAAGTTGGAGAGGGAGGAGAAGAAGAGAAATCATTGAGCAATCAAGGAGAGAAAAAAACTTGTGGTGATTTTCTATTACTGTTCTTTCTTTCTTTTCTTTCTTTTCTTTTCTTTCTTTCTCTTCCCGTTCCTTTCTTCTTCTTCTTGTTTTGATTCTTTTTGGGTCGATGGAGGCGGTGCCGCCACCGGGAGAGGGCGCGCGGCTGAGATGGGCGACGGCGTCGGCGAGAGCAGCGGCGCCGCCACCAGCGAGGGTTGGGAGGGTGGGCTTTGCCACCCCTTCGCTCTCACTTTTACTCCACGGCGGCCGGCCGAGAGGCGGCGACCTCTGGCCGGCCGCCGGAGATCCCCCTCCGTCGCGTGGAAGCGACGGAGGGTGGTGGTGATCGGGGTCGTGGAGGGGAGCTTGTGCTCCCCTCCCGCGGCAGTCGATGGGGGGAAGATGAACTTCCCCCCACCTTAACCAGTTGGCGGTCAAGGGTCGATTGACCCTGGACCGGTTGACCAGGGTCAATTGACCCTTTGACCGAGTTGACCGGGGGCCAACCCGGCCCCTGGACTCAACCAGGGACCGGTTTGGCCCCGTAGTGTGATTTAAGGGGCTGGAATGTCCCGGCCCCTCTATGACTCCATCGGGCGCACACGCGCACTCGAGGGACTCGACGACGGGTCCCACCCTCGACAATGTGACATCGGGAACCCGACAAGGACTCCAAACGACACGAAAACTACGGGACAAGCACAAATGGGTCCTTAAAAGTAAATGAGTTAAATAATTAATGACTTTGTAATAGAATATGCATTGATAGGTTGTTGTATGAATTGTTTTAGTGACACGCGACGGTTCACGTGGGACCCCAAACGTACGAGGAGTCGGTATAGGCGTCGCGACAGGTCCAAGTAAGTGGGGAGCTTCGCTCATGCATTAAATATGGCTTGATTATTAGATAATTAGGAATGCATGTTTTGAATTTAAAGACTTGGGAATGGGTTGCGTCGTGATATTGGTTTGGATCTCTATTATCTATGGAATTGTGAATACATTGTCTTGCTGTTATGTTATTCGGTGCCTGTGAGTGTGTGGTAGTTAACCACCGAGGGCCAAAGACACCCCGAGTGTGTGGTAGTTAACCACCGAGGGTTTGCTTGACTAATTGAATGCATAAGGTGAAATAATTGAGTGTAAGGGTTTGGAGTTCCATCCTTTGCTACTTGATGTTTCTTTGAGACGTGTAGCGGTGACGGCTTGGATGAATTTATCTTCGTTTTGGTGCGATTATCTAGAGGGCGTAACGGCCATTACGATTCCACGATTATTGTACCAATACGAAAATAGATGATTCGGTCACGGATCCTTACCAATATCTAGTTCGCATTGAATGGAACAACGGCTTATATTAATATTTATATCTATCGCATTTTATTTAAATCTTTCGTGTGATTTTATTTATATGTCATGTTTTAATTTATAAATGAAATGTGATGAATATTATTATGCTTGACATATATGAAAGTTTATCAAATGTGTTGTGAAAGCTGTTAGGCTTTTTATGTCTAGTATGGTGATTGGAATTTGAATTGAAATATTGATATATAAAACTATTGCATATCTAAATTAGATGTGGAAATAATATTTAGATATTTCTTCTTAGAATATAATACCATCTTTCATAACTACGTTGAGCATAAACCATATATTTAATTGGATCGAATTATGTACTAAATGATTATGCTTATAAGTTTGTTTTGATTTACATGTATTCGGTTATTACATCTTTGTGTTATGCGTATGGATTGAATGTCATGTAGAATTTGCATGAGTACTAGGTAGTACTTGCATATTTAATGTTTGAGCGAGTCTTTCCACTTATTGAGCATCGTTGGTTCTTTAGCTCACCCCACTCTACCCACCACAGGTCCTTCTACCAAGTAGCGATAGACAAGAAAGGCAAGGGAAAGGATCTATCTTGAAGTGCTTTCATCTGTGAGACTCATATAATACTAGGTTATTATTATTATTAAATTGTTTTGTAATCGTACGTGGGTTATAGCTCGAGTATTAGTAATGGGTAGTTTTGAACCTTTTGATATTATTATGAGGTTGTATGAGACATTTAAATACTAGAGATGATAGATATTATCATGATATACAGGTTTATATGGTTTAGTTATGATTACTTTTCACACACTTATTATTATATATATTGTTTAGAATGATTATTCCGCAGGTTATTTAGGCGTGCCAAGTCGTTATTTGGACCTGGTTCAGGTATCGGGTCTAAGTAACGTTTTGGGCAGGGCGACCCGACCCTAGGTCGGGGGAGGGTCGTCACACATGGTGGCCAGTGTGTTGGGTGATCAGGTTACTGTACCTTGTCGTTAGGTCCCCAGCGCGCTGAGTAGAATAGCCAACGCGCTAGACGATTCTTCTCCCAGGAAGGAGGCTCGTCTTCTCCAGCGCGCTAGTGTTCATCACCAAACGCACTGGGTACACCCCTGTCCAGAATTCCAATAACGAATTCTGGGATTTTGGAATTTTTTCCAACACCCAAACATAATTATCGACTCAACAACAACTCAATCGCACAAAACATGTCCAAAACACATTTTTAACACAATTAAAGCCCCAAAACTAGTGGATCAAACATGCATGTCCAAAAACCCAAACTTTATCCAAATCACTCGAAATTCCCACAAATTTGATCCAAATCAACATAATTCACCAAAACAAACCTCATGAACATCAAATCCTTTAAAAAAAATTGTAAATTCCCCAAGAAATCCAAATTTACTTCAACTCATCAAACCATATTTTTCATGGAAATTCAAAAATTGAATGAGTAGATTACCTTTAATCTCGTTATTGGAAGCCCAAATCCCTTCCTCCAACCCTTGAATTCTCCTCTCAAGTACAAATTTTCCTCACATGGAGACCAAAATTTTGTTGAGAAAGTTTTCGATTTCAATTGTGAGCACTCATCGGATGGGTTTTATAGTTGGTGTTTTAATCTGGCGCACACACGCATCTTGAGGCTAATCGGCGGTCCCAGATTAGCTTGTGTCAATCAAATCCTGGACACCTCATTCTAACACAAATTGCCTTGTATCTCCTTATTGTGTGTCTCGAGGACAATCCTAGGTGTGTTGTTTTGTTTGGTTACAACTATAAGATTTGTGTATATTATTTTGATTCAACTTATATATCCTAACTAAGCCATCAAATAAATTCCATAAAATGGTAAGTAGGGTCACACTAACTTCCCGACTACCCGGCACCCCGTTCCCACGTTCAGCACGCACCCCGAGGCGGCCCCACACTTAGTGTACTTGATTGATTTGCTTTGCTTAGCCTAAGGTTGTTTTTAAATCTCATTAATTTAAATCCTCAACCATAGTCATATTGTTATTATTAAATTTAGTCTAACCCAACGCCCGGCCTAGCAACTACCGAACCCTCGCGTTGGCACGTTCTACGAAACAAAACCATGGCGCTCAATCTCGCCCGACAAGATAATATAGATGCACAACTGTGATGAATAATACAGAAATGATAATAATAATACATCATAGAACTGAAAAACAACAGTACACATTCAATACCCTAGGTCAGTATCATGCCTAGCCTATCCACGACGTCCACGTGTCGTCCGAGCTGGCATCCTAATATGAAATAATTAAATAACGGTGTTAATAAATAGCGGGTCGTTACATGATGTGGCGTCATATCTTTTCTTGATGAGTTGTCTCATCAAATGCCACTATATGATGCAGAGAGATTGAGGGAGAAAGAATAACGAGAGAGAAAAGAACACAGAGTTTGAGCTCAAAGCCTTCTAGGCAACAACTGTTTTCAATATTGATTCAAGAAACTGTCTCTATTCGTTGAGAGGCCTTACATAAATACCAAATGATTGGAGGAAAAGTCAAACAACACATGGTGTATATTGGGCTAACGGATAGGGAGCATGAGGTGCAACCTTTGTGGCTCGACAAGAGACCACAGAGAATCGTCCTTGGGATTACTACCCGTTACACACTTTTAGAAATTTAAAACAGCTAATATTCTAAACATAAACATAATTAGGAACCAATGATAAGTCTCGAACCCAACAACTCTGATGTTCCCGTGATCAAGCTTGAATGACACAAGATAGGATGATCGCTGCATCAGACCCCCTTCTTGAATAGAGCTCGACCTCGAGCTCGAAACTTGGACATGAACGTTGTCATTCGAGTTGAAGGGAGTGAGTTTTGATACATTAAAAGTCGCATGAAAAGGCCGAGTCAGGGGGAGGTCGATTATGTATGCATTGTCACTGATTTTGTGTTTGATTGGAAAAGGACTAAGGCGCATAGGATGAAGCTTGTTGTTAGGCATATGTTGCAACCTTTGTTTGTTCAGATGATCATCACTAAGTCACTAGGCTTGAACTCTTGAATTTGACGATGGAGGTCGATTGTTGCTTTGTATTTGGGGTTGGCTGCGCAGAGGTGATCAAACACCTACTGTTGGATCAGTGAAACAGATTCAACAAGGTTGTTGGCGCCTTTGTGACTCTTCTTCAGTGTTGGAAGTAAGACAACAAGAAAGTTAGGGACCTTAATGTAGAAGACATGGAATGGGGAAAAACTAGTGAACCTATTCACTATACAGTTGAATGCGAACTCGGCTTGAGGAAGGGCATTATCCACTTGTTTGGGTGATCACCAACGAGACAACAAAGCATATTCCCAACCGTTCAATTGGCCACTTCAGTTTGGCCGTCCAATTGAGGGTGATAGGCACTGCTGAAGTTCAATTAAGTGTCGAATTTGCGCCAAAGGGAACTCCAAAAGTGGCTAAAAAATTTTCACATTGCGATCGAAAGTAATGGACTTAGGTACCCTATATGCAATTGAATGATGTCATGGAAGAATAGATTGGCCATGTGACTTGCATCTGTTGTCTTTTTGCAAGGGATGAAGTGGGACATTTTGGAAAATCGGTCAACCACCACGAAAATGGAGTCAAAGTTGTGTTGCATCTTAGGGAAGCAACAATGAAATCCATGGAGAAATCTTCCCATATGTTTTCAGGAATCAGCAAGGGTTGATAGAGGCATGCGTAGTAGTATCCTTAGTTGATTGACAAACTAGTGCAATAAGCAATGAATTTAGCAACGCCCCTCTTCAAGTGAGGCTAGCGTTCGCTTACAAGGGATGTAGTCTTGTTGTGACCGAGATGAGCAGCGAGGTCGTTGGCATAAAGTTCAATAATGAGAAGGAGGTGCAAGGATGTGTTTGGTATGCATAATAGAGACCTCTTGAAGAGATACCCGTCGGAGATGTGGAAGTCCTCTATACTGAAATGAGATAAGCATTTAGCCCAAGCTGTGACGGCCCCAAATTCCCAATGCATTTGGGTACGCCCGGCCTAAACCCGTGCAGGTCCTGAGTCAGTTTCTCAGCGAACCTGACGAGCCTAGTCAACCTCAATTTATCAAAATTTCAAGATTTATGAAAGAGTTATTGCAATTATAATACAGCGGAAGCAAAATCACATTCTAATCAAATATTGGGAAATAACTCAATCAAAGGGAAATTAGGAATCTATATAAATGTGGAAAACCCAACATGTTCGGTTCTAAGTCAACAAAATGGATTGATGGAATCCACCTCAAAACATATTCCCCGGCCCAAAACAATCATATATATAAACGTCATACAAAAAGAAATAACCATGAGCCTACATCTCGGTACCTCAAGTCCAACTGCTCACAAAAAGTCTCCTAGGCAAGGTCCCTTGCCCCTACCGCTCTCGTCTATTTGCACCCACCGTCACAAACTAGACGGTGAGTAAGCCGAGAGAAATCGAAAGTAACAACCAGAAGAATATAACAAGTAATTCATGAAATAACAAACAAGACAAGCCTAAATATCATGCGGGTATGCTTGAAAGATATGAATGTAAATAAACAAGTTGCATGATAGACAGACTGGAAAATGATAGCAATCGAAACATGCGTGTTCTACGAGTCAAGAGAGGCCATAAGTGGTCTATATTCCACAACAATACCACAACAATCCACAACAATATCCACAACAATCCAGTACATGGTATCACACAATCACTAGGGGTGGTCAAACACTCGTGCGCTCGAGTGCCCGCGTTTTATCCCTTCTAGTGCAGGCCGCATGTACCTTCGAGACACACACTTATGCCAAGAACACACATACAAGGAATAAGGAATGGAAAGCCAATAATTCGATAGTAACAAACACAAAGAAGTGAAAATGAATCACATGATATTTTCTAAACTGGCTTACTAACGTACAAATGTTTTTTAAGGCAAATGTACTTACTCGAACTATCGCGACCCGTGTGACAACTCCGAGATCCTAACGCGTCTCCGTGATTTCCCGATTACACGATAAGGGTTTAAGTCTTGAATATTAGTGTAAGGTTTAGCATTAAATCTTGAGTTGATTCGTATGGGTTTGTATCATTTGTTAGACTCTAGTTGAAGTTGGGAAATATGTAAGCCCATTTTCATGAAATTATTTACTTGTTATAGCCCCAGTCTTAACATTTTTTTTTGGTTATGTTGGGCCCTCATTGGACCTTAACACAAGCCCATTTACATCACTTTATTTTGTTCATAAAGTGTCCGGACTTCTCTTTTATTTTTATTTTATTTTATTTACACACATACACATAATGTGACGACCACACAATTAAGTATACCCCATTGTTATGTGCACACAACACCCCACTGTTGTGTGCACCCCACTGTCATGTGCACACAACACCCCTGTTGTTGTGTGCACCCCACTATTTTACATTCCATTCACATTCACACACATGCATGCACATGCATACACACCACCCCACTACCAAACTGTCCGCACCCCACTCCATATTACCTTGGCTGTCCAGTCCACCCACACCCCATCACGCACCCCAACTGTGGGGTGTACATGCATACACATGCACACTCTCATGCACACACATGCATGCATGCACATACACACACACATGCATGCACGTGCACACAACACACACGCCAAACTATCCACCCACACACCCGTCCAACGCCACACCCCATCACCTTGATCGTCCACCCATACCCACTCACGCACCCCAACAGTGGGGTGTACACACGCACACATCACCTCACACACATTCACAAAAAAAAAACAGTTTTAAAATAACTAAAACAAGTGAGAAAAGAGAAAGAGAGGGAGGAAAAGAAATAGAGGGATGGAGAGAGAGATCTCCGGTGAGGGAGTGAACCCCGGTCACCACCATCTCCGGTGGGAGAGGTGGTGTTGTGAGAGAGAGAGAGAGCAACCCGAGACGAGAGAGAGAGAGAAAACCGAGATGAGAGAACCGAGAGTTCAAGAAAAGAAGGTGAGTGCTTACCTCCGGCGTCTCAACTCCGATCACCGGCGAGGAGGAGAGGCTGGTGTGAAGAGACCGTGAGGAATGGGCAAGGAGAGCTCGTGAATGAGAGAGTGAGAGACGGTGAAGAGAGAACGTGAGAGACAAGTGAGATGTGTTTAATGAGATGGGAGAGGGTGAGATGAGTGACGTGAGGTGAGGGGGGGGTGTAAGAGAGTGACGTGAGTGAAGAGATATATGAGAGGTGTGTGTTTATATATATATATATATATATATTATATATATAAAAAGGAGATGTGAATAGTAGATGAATAGTGGGTTAGGTAATGTGTTGTCATATGCCTAGCCCTTCATCTTCCACCTAACCACACATCTTGAGGCAAATCCAAAGGTGTTCAAATTTTTAATTGTGTCACTTTAACAATTCTACACATTTGTCTATTTGTTGTGTATTTAACCAACACCCGCGTTTTCCAACAACTTTTCTTCGACCCGTCTTGCCTCCTCAGTCCGTATTTATTTGTCACACACATACTTTCGTCTTGTCTCGTACAAATAAATAATTTATTCAGTAATTCTTTTATTATGTTGTTTATTGTATTTTTCTCCCCGTTTACCTAAACGAAAACTCACTCATTTTAAAAAAAATGAATGGCTCGTGACACGCATTTAAACTATAATACTATTACACACATAAAAGAATCATAAAATTACCTCGGTGTCGACTCCCAAGGTTCGAAATGCGGTCCAAGATCACGTGGGTCGAGTCACGGTCCCGACACGTGTCACACAAGTCGAGTTAAAAATCGAGGATGTTAAAGATCTCCCCACTTATTAGAATTTCGTCCCCGAAATTAATCTAATAAGTAAACTAAATTAACGACTCTTCGCAACTCCTAACGAGACTGATTAAAATCATAGTGAGTCATTTCTTGACTCCGAACCATTTGTGACCCTTCAGTGGAGAGACCTTCAGGTATCTATAATCTCCCCGAATCGTACTGAAGCTCATCGTGATACTCGTCAAGTATTTCTTCTGCCACTTCTGGGCATTCTTAAATCTTGAGCAAATCTATCCACAACTACCCAGATGCTATCGTGATCACGAGGAGATCGGGGCAACCACTAATGAAATCCATATCAATATGTACCAAATTCCATCGAGAAATGGGTGGGGTTGTTGTAGTCCTCCAGGTCGTCGATGCCCAGCCTCTACGCGCTGGCATGTCACACGCTCGAACAACTCCGACACCTCGGAAATCATCCCTGGCCACCAAAAGAATGTCGCATATCGGCGCACATCTTAGGTCGACCCGGATACACAACAAAACTGGAACGGTGAATCTCCCGAAGTACCTCGTCACATGCATCAGCCACCAATGGAAACCCCAGTCGCCCGCGATACCTCTAGCATGAGTCTGTCGACGACTCTTGTCTGGGCAATTTGAACTATCCACCATCTCACTGCACCACTAGTATGACGCATCGTCTTGTTGTCCCTCGCGCACAATGCCAATTGAGACGGTCTGCAACATCGTTTGATCACGTATCTAGGTCCTGATAGTCATCGGCACGTCCGCTGAACTCATCAACTCGGCTGCCTCACGTAAACCACGCTCATAGGTTCTTGGACACACGACTTGTAACAGCCCTCAAATTTTAACCGTGACCGCTATGTGAATATCGGACAAGTATTTTAACTTCGGGAGTCGACAGAAGTGATTTTATGATTCTTTGATTGTATGTATTAGTATTTTAGTATGTTTCGGGTCTCGCGCCGTTCGGGCGATTTTAAATTGAGTGAGACTACGCCTATGCAAACGGGGGAGTAAAACATACAAATAAATGAATCTTTAGTTAATTTAATTAATTAGTTGGCGAGGCGGGGCTAGACTACGCGTGTTACGGGAGTCGGAATAAGGAAAAACAGGTTGAGGAAAATAAAATTTTTACGATAATGTATACTAAAAACATGAGGGAATTTATTAAAATCCCAAGGGTGGGACCGCCTCGAGAAGCGTGTCGAACGTGAGGAACGATGCACCGAGTAGGCGAGAATTTGTGTAACCTTATTGGTAATTTAATAAAATTAATGTGGTTAAATTAATAGGTTAATATGGATATGATTGTTAAAGTGACACAATTGAGTGAGAAGGACCATTGGATGGTCATGGAGATGGGGATATGTGTTAGATTGTGAGGAAGAGTCAAATGACTCATAAGGGTAGCTGTCCAAGGGTTGGGTAAGTTTAAACTCAAGGGGCAAAATGGTCAATTAACCTTTATATTGTATATATATACAAAATGATGGAAAGAAACCCTAGTAATCATTTTCTTCTCCAATCATCACCGCCACCAACCCTTCCCTCTCCATCTCTTCATCTTGATCTCCTCTCTTCACTCGGCCTCCTATCTCCATCCCCTCACTCGGTCTCTCCACTCTTGATCTCACCACCACCGCCACCCTCCTCTTCTCGTCGACGAGTTAAATAATCCCCGGGAAAGCCACCCTAGCCGAAGGTAACCACTCTCACCTCACGGTCTCTCTGATCTCTCGTACTCTTTCTCTCATCTCACTGTTGTTAGTTTGTTGTTGAAACCGAGGTGTGTGTGAATGGTTGGGTGTATCATATATCAAAAAAAATATAAAAAAATAAAATAAAATTGGCTTGTTGGTGTAGTTGGTAGTGAAGGACGTTAATGAAGCATGTGACCAAGGATCGAATCTTGTATACAACACTTTTATTTTATTTTTTTTTTTCACCTCACGGACACTTTCCTCTCTCTCTCTCTCTCCCACTCTTTCTCACGTTTTTCTCACTGTTTTTTTGGAGTGTGTGAATAGGCTATGGTGTGCACAGTTTGGCTGGGGTGTGGGGTGTGTGCGTATGTGCGTCTGTGTGTGTGACGTGGTGTGTGTGTGCATGTGCATACATGTGGGTGTGTGTGAATAATTAAAACAAGGAAAGTGTATGGATATTTTGAATACAAATTGTGGTTTTATATTAAAGCCCAATAAGAACCATTAAGGGCCCAACACACATCTTGTATATATAAGGCCCATAACAAATACAAATGATGTGTAAATGGGTGGTGTTAAGGCCCAATAAAAATATGTACAACTTGAGGCCCAAGACAAAGACATAAAATATGAAAATGGACTTATGGATTTAAACCCAAAAAGGGTCCACACAAAGAGATTACTCATGTGAGTATAGACTTGATAAATGGATCTAACAAGAGCCTAAAGATGGATATGTTTTGTAAAAAGGACAATAACCATAGAGATGGATTGATCCACAATGGTTAAGTCAGCTTAATTAAAAATATTTGAACTAGACATGTGAGAAACATCCTAAAACAAAATACTAACCTTAAAAGAACATTCGGGATTTAAACCTTATCGAGCAATCGGAAAGTTTCGGAAGACGCGTTAGGATCTCGGAGTTTTCACACGGGTCGCGATAGTTCAGGTAAGTACATTTGCCACAAGCATTTGTACGTTTGTAAGCCGATAAGAAAATGTCATGTGATTCATTATCATTTATTCGGTCTTGTTATTCACTATCATTGGTATTCCATTCCATTTCTTGTTGTGTGATTCCGGCGTAAGTGTTTTGTCGAAAAGTACTAGGACCCGCACTAGAGGGATAAAACGTGGGCACTCGTGGCCACGAGTGTGTGACCACCCTTAGTAACCGTGTGACACCGAGTGCGGGGTTCGAGTCCCTTGTCGATCATAGTTGTGCTTTCGTTTGAGTCGATGCCGGGAAGACCTCGCGAGGTCTTCGCCGTTATGCTATGGACTAGACCACTTATGAGCCTCTTTTGATTTCTTGGAACACACTTGAATTTCGATTGATATCTATTAGTCTGTTTATCATGCACCTTGTCTATTTAAATTCCTGTCATTTTAATACCGCATGATATTTAGACTGCTTTACTTGTATTATCATGAATTACTATTATCTTCTTCTGGCATTACATTCGATTTTTATTCAGTTACTCACCGTCTAGTTTGTGACGGTGGGTGCAGATAGGGCGGAGAACAGCAAGGGCAAGGGACCCTGCCTAGGTGATCTATTGTGAAGCTTAGCGACTGGATTTGGAGACTACTTTGTAGGTTTCTTTATGTGTTGCTTTTATGTATATCGTTTTTATATATACATGCTTTGGGATTATTGAACTTGGTATTTTGATGAGATTGGTATCATGTATAATTACCTATCGAATTGTGCATGAATACCCGGGGTTTTCCACACTTATAGAATTCCTAATTTCCCTTTGATTGAGTTATTTCCCCTTGTTATATATTGTTTAGTCTTCCGCATTTGTGTAATATTGCAATAACTCTTTCATAAAGTACTAAATTGATTAAGTTGAAGGCCGACTAGGCTCTTCGGAGTTCTTGAGTGATGACTCGGGGCTGTACGGGTCTAGGCGGGCGTACCCAATTGCATGGGGAAATTGGGGCCGTCATGATTGTATCAGCCTAGGTTTGAGGAAAAGGTGTAGGGGCCGATACCAACATCACGGTTGGTATCGAGCTTAGGCTTTAGAATCTTAGGGACATGGTATATAGTTATCTAAAAATTGTGATACCAACATCACGGTTGGTATCGAGAGCTTAAGGTTTAAAACGACTCTTGATTCAAATTCATAAAACACAAGCCATTTAAACCAGCGGAAGTTAGGAATGGTTGAACTTAGAGTGGAAACCCTATGATCTTGACTTAGAATCCTAGTTGGGGAGTGGGATAAGTCGGATGTGATGTTTATACATATTACGATTGTTGTGTGTATTATATGGTATCGATAGTAACTATCCACCGATCCGAAATACGCTTTCGTTATGAGATGGCGATGGCGGATCAAAAGGGTCCTAGTGACGACGACAATGGGACGTCGAGTATTCGAATTTGTTAGCATCGACGAGTTTCGAGACTTTGACGCAGAGAGTCGCATCTCAAAGTGATAGTTGGAAGAGATTTTGGCGATAAAGAGGCGGCGTTACATCGGTACCATCAACGGCTAGAGTAATCATTACTCAAGAGGCAAACACATCGGGGTTACAACCATGACTTTGCTTCCTTCCACCATCAATGACACCGATTATGGCGGTTGCTAGAGTGTATAACGACGACTATTAGGTTGCAAAGAGTTCAAGAGGCACGACCCTGTCATTTCTATGGAGGTACCGACGTGACCGTAGCGAGTTGTTCTTGAAGAGTCACGAAAGATTGAACCCGATCGACCGAGTTGTAATTAGAGCGCCGATCAGGGAAACATGATGGGAAACGAACGAGAAATTCGAACGATGATAGTGGTTCTCGAAAGCGGAAGTTGTGTTACCAGTGCGGATAGCCTGGACATTTTTAGAAACGATGTCGATTTGTGCGAGGATGTGCACGTGGCGAATGAACAATAACTTATAGTGGTTCATGATGTTAACGGAGATAAAGAAATTTCCTGGTTATCATATGACATGCATGGAACCGATTAAATGAAGCTTTAGGTGTTTAAATAAGACGTTGGACGTCATGTGACGAGTTAGGGTGATATTTGCTAGAGTATTACCGTTTAAACTTAGCGAGTGTTGTCAGGATGAGATAAACCTAACTTAGATAAGAGTCCGAAAGAGATGGTAAGTTTGGGCACAATGGGTGCTAAAACTAGCCACAAGTACACCTAAAGAGAGGCGGGACCGGATCGGTTGTGATTCATCTTACGATGCATGGACACGTAGTGTACATGGTGGCCACGGTTACAACTTTGTCGAATCTATTTTTGCTGGTATAGATAAACTTGCGTCGACGCGAGTAGGTTGGGAGGTTTTCACGAGTATGGCGTACGAGTCGCGATCGTAGCGTCTTACGTCGTGATCACCAAGCTTGAGTCGTGGTAGTGGGCGATGTTTGCGACGAGGTCGTGGCATTCCTACCATTTTGGGAAAACGGAGCGGTATAGAGAGACCGTAGTTGAATTAGGTTGTTTGAATTGGTTGGGACCTACGATGAAGGCGAGATAAAATCAAGTTGTTTGAATGATGGATGTGGAGAAAAATGAGTGAATTGAAGATGTTGTCTTTGTTGAAGAGATAAAAGGTTCAATACCAGATGTCGAGTGTTGGAAGTGACATTCGCGAGAGTTCACGTGGTTATAGCTTATTGAGTATGTCGAAGTGACTATGCATTGGTTTGCAATTCAGCGATGATGAACGAGTATGTCAAGTGACTTTGAGGTAGTCCACAGTTCGAGAAAGAGGATCTAAGTCGTCTCTGCGGCATTTGTAAGCCCACGGTTTGGGAGAGGTGCGAACTAGATATAAACATTATATGCGTTGATTTGTGGATAGGAGAAGATCAACGTTATTGCTGATGCGTTGCGCTGCAAAGGATTGGATGCAGAGGTAGTTATATGTTAAAGAACCTACGAGCGTGGTTTATGTGAGGCATTCGAGTTGATGAGATCAGCGGACGTGCCGACGACTACCAGAACCCAGATACGTGGTCAAACGATGTTGTGGACCGTCTCATTTGGCATTGTGCGTGAGGGACAGCAAGGCGATGCGTCATACCAGCGGTGCAATGAGATGGTGGATAATTCATATTGCCCAGACGAGTCGGTCGACAGACTCATGCTAGAGGTATCGCGGCGCGTGGGGATTCCATTGGGGTCGATGCTTGTGAAGAGTTACTTCGGGAGATTTATCGTTTCGGTTTGGTTGTGTATCCCGGGTCGACCTAAGATGTGCGCCGATATGCGACATTATTTTGGTGACCGGGAATGATGTTCCGAGGTGTCGGAATTGTTCGAAGCGTGTGACATGCCGGCGCGTAAAAAGGTGGGCATCGACGACTGGAGGACTACAGCGGCCCCACCCATTCCTTGATGGAAGTGGGAACATATTGATATGGATTTCGTTAGTGGTTGCCCCGATCTCCTCGTGGTTACGATAGCATCTGGGTAGTTGTGGATAGATTGCTCGAGATTTAAGAGTGCCCAGGAGTGGCAGAAGAAATACTTGTTGAGTATCACAATGAGCTTCAGTATGATTCGGAGAGATTATGAATACTTGAAGTTCTCTCCACTAAAGGGTCACGAATAGTTTGGAGTCAAGAAATGACTCACTTTGAGATTTTATCGATCTTGTGAGGAGTTGCGAAGAGTCGTTAATTTAGTTTACTTATTAGATTAATTTCGGGGACGAAATTCTAATAAGTGGGGGAGACTGTAACAAACCTCAAATTTTAACTGTGACCCGGCTATGTGAATACTGGACAGTATTTCGAACTTCGGGAGTCGACACCGAAGTGATTTTATGATTCTTTGATTGTATGTATTAGTATTTTAGTATGTTTCGGGTCTCGCGCCGTTCGGGCGATTTTAAATTGAGTGAGACTACGCCTATGCAAACGGGGGAGTAAAACATACAAATAAATGAATCTTTAGTTAATTTAATTAATTAGTTGGCGAGGCAGGACTAGACTACGCGTGTTACGGGAGTCGGAATAAGGAAAAACGGGTTGAGGAAAATAAAATTTTTACGATAATGTATACTAAAAACATGAGGGAATTTATTAAAATCCCAAGGGTGGGACCGCCTCGAGAAGCGTGTCGAACGTGAGGAACGATGCACCGAGTAGGCGAGAATTTGTGTAACCTTATTGGTAATTTAATAAAATTAATGTGGTTAAATTAATAGGTTAATATGGATAGGATTGTTAAAGTGACACAATTGAGTGAGAAGGACCATTGGATGGTCATGGAGATGGGGATATGTGTTAGATTGTGAGGAAGAGTCAAATGACTCATAAGGGTAGCTGTCCAAGGGTTGGGTAAGTTTAAACTCAAGGGGCAAAATGGTCAATTAACCTTTATATTGTATATATATACAAAATGATGGAAAGAAACCCTAGTAATCATTTTCTTCTCCAATCATCACCGCCACCAACCCTTCCCTCTCCATCTCTTCATCTTGATCTCCTCTCTTCACTCGGCCTCCTATCTCCATCCCTCTCACTCTCTCCACTCTTGATCTCACCACCACCGCCACCCTCCTCTTCTCGTCGACGAGTTAAATAATCCCCGGGAAAGCCACCCTAGCCGAAGGTAACCACTCTCACCTCACGGTCTCTCTGATCTCTCGTGCTCTTTCTCTCATCTCACTGTTGTTAGTTTGTTGTTGAAACCGTGGTGTGTGTGAATGGTTGGGTGTATCATATATAAAAAAAAAATATAAAAAAATAAAATAAAATTGGCTTGTTGGTGTAGTTGGTAGTGAAGGACGTTAATGAAGCATGTGACCAAGGATCGAATCTTGTAAACAACACTTTTATTTTATTTTTTTTTTCTCACCTCACGGACACTTTTCTCTCTCTCTCTCTCTCCCACTCTTTCTCACGTTTTTCTCACTTGTTTTTTTTTTTTGGAGTGTGTGAATAGGCTATGGTGTGCACAGTTTGGCTGGGGTGTGGGGTGTGTGCGTATGTGCGTCTGTGTGTGTGACGTGGTGTGTGTGTGCATGTGCATACATGTGGGTGTGTGTGAATAATTAAAACAAGGAAAGTGTATGGATATTTTGAATACAAATTGTGGTTTTATATTAAAGCCCAATAAGAACCATTAAGGGCCCAACACACATCTTGTATATATAAGGCCCATAACAAATACAAATGATGTGTAAATGGGTGGTGTTAAGGCCCAATAAAAATATGTACAACTTGAGGCCCAAGACAAAGACATAAAATATGAAAATGGACTTATGGATTTAAACCCAAAAAGGGTCCACACAAAGAGATTACTTATGTGAGTATAGACTTGATAAATGGATCTAACAAGAGCCTAAAGATGGATATGTTTTGTAAAAAGGACAATAACCATAGAGATGGATTGATCCACAATGGTTAAGTCAGCTTAATTAAAAATATTTGAACTAGACATGCGAGAAACATCCTAAAACAAAATACTAACCTTAAAAGAACATTCGGGATTTAAACCTTATCAGGCAATCGGGAAGTTTCGGAAGACGCGTTAGGATCTCGGAGTTTTCACACGGGTCGCGATAGTTCAGGTAAGTACATTTGCCTTAAAAAGCATTTGTATGTTTGTAAGCCAATAAGAAAATGCCATGTGATTCATTATCATTTATTCAGTCTTGTTATTCACTATTATTGGTATTCCATTCCATTTCTTGTTGTGTGATTCCGGCGTAAGTGTTTTGTCCGAAAAGTACTAGGACCCGCACTAGAGGGATAAAACGTGGGCACTCGTGGCCACGAGTGTGTGACCACCCTTAGTGACCGTGTGACACCGAGTATCGGGGTTCGAGTCCCTTGCCGATCATAGCATGTGCTTTCGTTTGAGTCGATGCCGGGAAGACCTCGCGAGGTCTTCGCCGTTATGCTATGGACTAGACCACTTATGAGCCTCTTTTGATTCCTTGGAACACACTTGACTTTCGATTGATATCTATTAGTCTGTTTATCATGCATCTTGTCTATTTAAATTCCTATCTTTTTATTACCGCATGATATTTAGACTACTTTATTTGAATTATCATGAATTACTATTGTTTTTTCTACGGCATTACATTCGATTTTATTCGAGTTACTCACCGTCTAGTTTGTGACGGTGGGTGCAGATAGGCGGAGAACAGCAAGGGCAAGGGACCCTGCTTAGGTGATCTATTGAGAAGCTTAGCGACTGGATTTGGAGACTACTTTGTAGGTTTCTTTATGTGTTGCTTTTATGTATATCGTTTTTATATATACATGCTTTGGGATTATTGAACTTGGTATTTTGATGAGATTGGTATCATGTATAATTACCTATCGAATTGTGCATGAATACCCGGGGTTTTCCACACTTATAGAATTCCTAATTTCCCTTTGATTGAGTTATTTCCCCTTGTTATATAATGTTTAGTCTTCCGCTGTGTAATATTGCAATAACTCTTTCATAAAGTACTAAATTGATTAAGTTGAAGGCCGACTAGGCTCTTCGAGTTCTTGAGTGATGACTCGGGGCCTGTACGGGTCTAGGTCTGGGGCCGGGCGTACCAATTGCATGGGAAAATAGGGGGGCGTCACGGTTGGTATCAGAGCTTAGGCTTTAGAATCTTAGGGACATGGTATATAGTTATCTAAAAATTGTGATACCAACATCACAGTTGGTATCAGGGCACAAGGTTCTAAAGACCGGACTCTTGATTCAAATTCATAAAACACAAGCCATTTAAACCAAGCGGAAGTTAGGAACGGTTGAACTTAGAGTGGAAACCCTATGATCTTGACTTAGAATCCTAGTTGGGGAGTGGGATAAGTCGGATGTGATGTTTATACATATTACGATTGTTGTGTGTATTATATGGTATCGGTAACTATCCACTGATCCGAAATACGCTTTCGTTATGAGAGGGCGATGGCGGATCGAAGGGTCCTAGTGACGACAATGGGACGTCGAGTACTCGAGTGTTAGCATCGACGAGTTTCGAGACTTTGACGCAGAGAATCGCATCTCAAGAGCGATAGTTGGAAGAGATTTTGGCGGCGAAGAGAGGGCGTCGATTCTTTGTTGCATCGGTATCATCAACGGCTAGAGTAACCATTACTCAAGAGGCAAACACATCGGGGTTACGACCATGACCTTGCTTCCTTCCACCACTTCAATGACACCGATTATGGCGGTTGTACCTCGTGCACCGACAAAGTGTATGACATTACGACGACTATTGAGGTCGCAATGGCGAGAGTTCAAGAGGCACGACCCTGTCATTTCTATGGAGGTATTGACGCGTGACCGTAGCGAGTTGTTCTTGAAGAGTCACGAGAAAGATTGAACCTGATCGACCTGAGTTGTAATTAGAGCGCCGATCAGGGGAAACATGATGGGAAACGAACGAGAAATTCGAACGATGATAGTGGTTCTCGAAAGCGGAAGTTGTGTTACCAGTGCGGATAGCCTGGACATTTTTAGAAACGATGTACTGATTTGTGCGAGGATGTGCACGTGGCGAATGAACAATAACTTATAGTGGTTCGTGATACTAACGGAGATAAAGAAATTTCCTGGTTATCATATGACATGCATGGAACCGATTAAATGAAGCTTTAGGTGTTTAAATAAGACGTTGGACGTCATGTGACGAGTTAGGGTGATATGCGGCTAGAGTATTACCGTTTAAACTTAGCAGTGTTGTCTAGGATGAGACAAACCTAACTTAGATAAGAGTCCGAAAGAGATGGTAAGTTTGGGCACAATGGGTGCCAAAACTAGCCACAAGTACACCTAAAGAGAGGCAGGACCAGACTGGTTGTGATTCATCTTACGATGCATGGACACGTAGTGTACATGGTGGCCACGGTTACAACTTTGTCGAATCTATTTTACTGCCTGGGTATAGATAAACTTGCGTCGAGACGCGAGTAGGTTGGGAGGTTTTCACGAGTATGGCGTACGAGTCGCGATCGTAGCGTCTTACGTCGTGATCACCAAGCTTGAGTCGTGGTAGTGGGCGATGTTTGCGACGAGGTCGTGGCATTCCTACCATTTTGGGAAAACGGAAGCGGTATAGAGAGACCGTAGTTGAATTAGGTTGTTTGAATTGGTTGGGACCTACAGTCTGAAGACGAGATAAAATCAAGCTGTTCGAAGTGGCAGAGGCCCACAGTTTGATGGATGTGGAGAAAAATGAGTGAATTGAAGATGTTGTGCTGTTCGAAGAGACTTTGTACAAGTCTGCAGTTCAATACCAGATGTCGAGCTGTTGGAAGTGACATTCGCGAGAGTTCACAGTTGGTTATAGCTTATTCGAGCATGCTGAAGTGACTATGCATTGGTTTGCAATTCAGCGATGATGAACGAGTCTGCGAAGTGACTTTGAGGTAGTCCACGGTTCGAGAAAGAGGATCTAAGTTCTGCCGAAGCGGTCGTAAGCCCACGGTTTGGGAGAGGTGCGAACTAGATATAAACATTATATGCGTTGATTTGTGGATACGAGAAGATCAACGTCGTTGCTGATGCGTTGCGCTTCAAAGGATTGGATGTAGAGGTAGTTATATGTTAAAGAACCTATGAGCGTGGTTTATGTGAGGCATTCGAGTTGATGAGATCAGCGGACGTGCCGACGACTACGAACCCGATACGTGGTCAAACGATGTTGTGGATCGTCTCATTTGGCATTGTGCGTGAGGGACGCAAAGAAGGCGATGCGTCATACCGGCGGTGCAATGAGATGGTGGATAATTCATATTGCCCGGACGAGTCGGTCGACGACTCATGTTAGAGGTATCGCGGCGTGGGGATTCCATTGGGGTCCGATGCTTGTGAAGAGTTACTTCGGGAGATTTATCGTTTCGGTTTGGTTGTGTATCGGGTCGACCTAAGATGTGCGTCGATATGCGACATTATTTTGGTGACCGGGAATGATGTTCCGAGGTGTCGGAATTGTTCGAGCATGTGACATGCCGGCGCGTAAAGGCCGGGCATCGACGACTGGAGGACTATCTGAGCGGCCCCACCCATTCCTTGATGGAAGTGGGAACATATTGATATGGATTTCGTTAGTGGTTGCCCCGATCTCCTCGTGGTTACGATAGCATCTGGGTAGTTGTGGATAGATTGCTCGAGATTTAAGAGTGCCCAGGAGTGGCAGAAGAAATACTTGTCGAGTATCACAATGAGCTTCAGTATGATTCGGAGAGATTATGAATACTTGAAGTTCTCTCCACTAAAGGGTCACGAATAGTTTGGAGTCAAGAAATGACTCACTTTGAGATTTTATCGATCTTGTGAGGAGTTGCGAAGAGTCGTTAATTTAGTTTACTTATTAGATTAATTTCGGGGACGAAATTCTAATAAGTGGGGGAGACTGTAACAGCCCTCAAATTTTAAGCGATTTATGTTGCACTTGTCGAA
Source organism: Stephania japonica (assembly GCA_039657345.1). NCBI lineage: Eukaryota > Viridiplantae > Streptophyta > Magnoliopsida > Ranunculales > Menispermaceae > Stephania > Stephania japonica. The sequence continues at coordinate 66,593,654 of CM077557.1, read as the reverse complement.
ATTATGACCGGCTATGTGAATCTTGGACAAGTATTTCGAACTTCGGGAGTCGACACCGAAGTGATTTTATGATTCTTTGATTGTATGTATTAGTATTTTAGTATGTTTCGGGTCTCGCGCCGTTCGGGCGATTTTAAATTGAGTGAGACTACGCCTATGCATACGGGGGAGTAAAACATACAAATAAATGAATCTTTAGTTAATTTAATTAATTAGTTGGCGAGGCAGGGCTAGACTACGCGTGTTACGGGAGTCGGAATAAGGAAAAACAGGTTGAGGAAAATAAAATTTTTACGATAATGTATACTAAAAACATGAGGGAATTTATTAAAATCCCAAGGGTGGGACCGCCTCGAGAAGTGTGTCGAACGTGAGGAACGATGCACCGAGTAGGCGAGAATTTGTGTAACCTTATTGGTAATTTAATAAAATTAATGTGGTTAAATTAATAGGTTAATATGGATATGATTGTTAAAGTGACACAATTGAGTGAGAAGGACCATGGATGGTCATGGAGATGGGGATATGTGTTAGATTGTGAGGAAGAGTCAAATGACTCATAAGGGTAGGTCGTCAAGGGTTGGGTAAGTTTAAACTCAAGGGCAAAATGGTCAATTAACCTTTATATTGTATATATATACAAAATGATGGAAAGAAACCCTAGTAATCATTTTCTTCTCCAATCATCACCGCCACCAACCCTTCCCTCTCCATCTCTTCATCTTGATCTCCTCTCTTCACTCGGCCTCCTATCTCCATCCCTCTCACGGTCTCTCCACTCTTGATCTCACCACCACCGCCACCCTCCTCTTCTCGTCGACGAGTTAAATAATCCCGGAAAGCCACCCTAGCCGAAGGTAACCACTCTCACCTCACGGTCTCTCTCGATCTCTCGTACTCTTTTCTCATCTCACTTGTTGTTAGTTTGTTGTTGAAACCGTGGTGTGTGTGAATGGTTGGGTGTATCATATATAAAAAAATATAAAAAAATAAAATAAAATTGGCTTGTTGGTGTAGTTGGTAGTGAAGGACGTTAATGAAGCATGTGACCAAGGATCGAATCTTGTATACAACACTTTTATTTTATTTTTTTTTTTTCACCTCACGGACACTTTTCTTTCTCTCTCTCTCTCCCACTCTTTCTCACGTTTTTCTCACTTTTTTTTGGAGTGTGTGAATAGGCTATGGTGTGCACGGTTTGGTTTGGGGTGTGGGGTGTGTGCGTATGTGCGCGTATGTGTGTCTGTGTGTGTGACGTGGTGTGTGTGTGCATGTGCATACATGTGGGTGTGTGTGAATAATTAAAACAAGGAAAGTGTATGGATATTTTGAATACAAATTGTGGTTTTATATTAAAGCCCAATAAGAACCATTAAGGGCCCAACACACATCTTGTATATATAAGGCCCATAACAAATACAAATGATGTGTAAATGGGTAGTGTTAAGGCCCAATAAAAATATGTACAACTTGAGGCCCAAGACAAAGACATAAAATATGAAAATGGACTTATGGATTTAAACCCAAAAAGGGTCCACACAAAGAGATTACTCATGTGAGTATAGACTTGATAAATGGATCTAACAAGAGCCTAAAGATGGATATGTTTTGTAAAAAGGACAATAACCATAGAGATGGATTGATCCACAATGGTTAAGTCAGCTTAATTAAAAATATTTGAACTAGACATGCGAGAAACATCCTAAAACAAAATACTAACCTTAAAAGAACATTCGGGATTTAAACCTTATCAGGCAATCGGGAAGTTTCGGAAGACGCGTTAGGATCTCGGAGTTTTCACACGGGTCGCGATAGTTCAGGTAAGTACATTTGCCACAAGCATTTGTACGTTTGTAAGCCAGTAAGAAAATGTCATGTGATTCATTATCATTTATTCAGTCTTGTTATTCACTATCATTGGTATTCCATTCCATTTCTTGTTGTGTGATTCCGGCGTAAGTGTTTTGTCCGAAAAGTACTAGGACTGCACTAGAGGGATAAAACGTGGGCACTCGTGGCCACGAGTGTGTGACCACCCTTAGTGACCGTGTGACACCGAGTACCGGGGTTCGAGTCCCTTGTCGATCATAGCCGTGCTTTCGTTTGAGTCGATGCCGGGAAGACTTCGCGAGGTCTTCGCCGTTATGCTATGGACTAGACCACTTATGAGCCTCTTTTGATTTCTTGGAACACACTTGAATTTCGATTGATATCTATTAGTCTGTTTATCATGCACCTTGTCTATTTAAATTCTGTCATTTTAATACCGCATGATATTTAGACTACTTTATTTGAATTATCATGAATTTATCGTTATCTTTTCTACGGCATTACATTCGATTTTTATTCGATTACTCACCGTCTAGTTTGTGACGGTGGGTGCGGATAGGGCGGAGAACAAAGCAAGGGCAAGGGACCCCGCTAGGTGATCTATTGAGAAGCTTAGCGGCTGGATTTGGAGACTACTTTGTAGGTTTCTTTATGTGTTGCTTTTATGTATATCGTTTTTATATATACATGCTTTGGGATTATTGAACTTGGTATTTTGATGAGATTGGTATCATGTATAATTACCTATCGAATTGTGCATGAATACTCGACGTAGCTTGAATCGAACATGATATGCATGCAAGTACCGCAAATGAAATTCATACCCTCATCAATGTGTCTGGATGCCCCCCAGTGCTCAGCTCAACGAGCGGCTGAACACGCTCCCTCTCAGTGTGGTGATCTTTGTTGCTCTCGGTGGTTGAGGGCAATTCCTTTGAATGTGGCCAATCTTTCTGCACTTAAAACAAGTGCGAGTATCCTGCGATCTCTGAGTCTCGCTCTGGCCTCGTCCCTGTATCGAACTTTGTGTCTGAGTTTGACTAGACATCTGTGTCCTCCTCTGCCTGTCTCCTTGATCAGTGCCCCTACTCTCGAGATGCACATCGCTGCGATCGTCGTCTTGATCGACTAGACTGCGGTGGATGGCTGGCAAAACTCGGCACTAGCGGGATAGTCTGTGTCGGACGAGTAGTTTGCTGTGCAACGGACCCTACACTCGGAGTACTATGATCACGAAAATTCCACCTATTTTTCTTCCTCTTCTTGTTTTGATGGTACTCCTCCGATCGAAACTCTGATCTGGCCGGTCTGGCCTCCTCTGAATGAGTAAGTAGGTAACCCTCTCGAGCTAAACTCCGCTCGTATGCAATCTGTAAAGTCTCCGGCTGCGTAGTGACTACGGAACCACCGATCGCAGGTAACAAACCCTCAGTGAAATAATAGACTCGATCAGTCTCGGTGTCAGCCGATCCTCCAGCATAAGGTAATAATGACGAGAATCTACCCATGTACTCCATCACTGACTCATTGGCGCCCTGTCTCAACGCCATGAACTCATTCCTCTTTGCTCGAAGTACAATCGGTGAAAAGTATTTCTGATTAAACTGGGTCTTGAAGTCGATCCAGTCTCTCGGAACACCTCTGGTAGTAATGATCGTCGTCCACCAATCATCTGCCTCTCCTGTAACATTGACGAAGAGATAGTCGCTCGCATGTGGTCCTCCGTGGCGATGATCGAATGAATCTTCTCATGATTCTTCGAAAATAACTCGTCGCTCTAACATCGGTGCCGCCATAGAACTTCATAGGATCATGTCTCTTAAATTCCCTCCATCGCTTCGCTCGGCGATGGCTCCGGACTCTTCGATGGAGTCGTAATCGGAGTAACCTCTCGCAATAGTCGCTGGCGTAGGCTGGTGTCTCTGTCGCTCGAGCTATCTCTCGTCAATAAAGGATGTGTCTCCGCCTCGTCTGCGTGTCGGGTGCAACAACGGCTCCTCAGTACGCCTCTAACGGAATCGGAGCCGTGGATCTTTGCAAAGCAATCGGGGTCTCGCCTCGGGTAGTAGTATGTGGCAATGGTGTAGTCGTAGTCGATGGTGTAGCGGTAGGCGATACGAGTGTCCTTAACAGTCGTAACATTTCCTGTAGCTGCGAATCCTGCGTCGCAACTCTCTGAGTCAAGTATGCACATCGTCCGCACTAGCATATCGTATGCCGGATGTGCCGCTATCGTCGCCCTGACCGGTCTGATCCGCCATCGTCGTCTGAATCAAGAAAACGAACTTCTCGGATCAGTCTATAGCTACCGTATACTATAATAATACACATAACAATCATAATATGTATTAAAATAATTCGACTCAACCCATTACTTCCCCAACTAAGTTTCTACGGGATCCTAGGGTTTCTACTTCTCAGTTTGACTGTTCCTAACTTCCGCTGGCTTTTATGAATTTTCATCAGGAGTCAAAGCCTTTAAAACCTTGCGCTCTGATACCAACTGTGACGGCCCCAAATTCCCAATGCATTTGGGTACGCCCGGCCTAAACCCGTGCAGGTCCTGAGTCAGTTTCTCAGCGAACCTGACGAGCCTAGTCAGTCTCAATTTATCAAAATTTCAAGATTTATGAAAGAGTTATTGCAATTATAATACAGCGGAAGCAAAATCACATTCTAATCAAATATTGGGAAATAACTCAATCAAAGGGAAATTAGGAATCTATATAAATGTGGAAAACCCAACATGTTCAGTTCTAAGTCAACAAAATGGATTGATGGAATCCACCTCAAAACATATTCCCCAGTTCCAAAACAATCATATATATAAACGTCATACAAAAAGAAATAACCATGAGCCTACATCTCGGTACCTCAAGTCTAACTGCTCACAAAAAGTCTCCTAGGCAAGGTCCCTTGCCCCTACTGCTCTCCGTCCTATCTCGCACCCACCGTCACAAACTAGACGGTGAGTAAGCGAGAGAAATCGAAAGTAAAGCCGAAGAATATAACAAGTAATTCATGAAATAACAAACAAGACAAGTCTAAATATCATGCGATACTTGAAAGATATGAATGTAAATAAACAAGTTGCATGATAGACATTTGGAAAATGATAGCAATCGAAACATGCGTGTTCTACGAGTTAAGAGAGGCCATAAGTGGTCTATATTCCACAACAATACCACAACAATCCACAACAATATCCACAACAATCCAGTACATGGTATCACACAATCACTAGGGGTGGTCAAACACTCGTGCGCTCGAGTGCCCGCGTTTTATCCCTTCTAGTGCAGGCCGCATGTACCTTCGAGACACACACTTATGCCAAGAACACACATACAAGGAATAAGGAATGGAAAGCCAATAATTCGATAGTGACAAACACAAAGAAGTGAAAATGAATCACATGATATTTTCTAAACTGGCTTACTAACGTACAAATGTTTTTTAAGGCAAATGTACTTACCTGAACTATCGCGACCCGTGTGACAACTCCGAGATCCTAACGCGTCTCCCGTGATTTCCCGATTACCTGATAAGGGTTTAAGTCTTGAATATTAGTGTAAGGTTTAGCATTAAATCTTGAGTTGATTCGTATGGGTTTGTATCATTTGTTAGACTCTAGTTGGACTGAAATATGTAAGCCCATTTTCATGAAATTATTTACTTGTTATAGCCCCATTTTTTTTTTTGGTTATGTTGGGCCCTCATTGGACCCTAACACAAGCCCATTTACATCACTTTATTTTGTTCATAAAGTGTCCATACTTCTCTTTTATTTTTATTTTATTTTATTTACACACATACACATAATGTGACGACCACACAATTAAGTATACCCCATTGTTATGTGCACACAACACCCCATTGTTGTGTGCACCCCACTGTCATGTGCACACAACACCCCACTGTTGTGTGCACCCCACTATTTTACATTCCATTCACGCTGCATGCACATGCATACACACCACCCCACTACCAAACTGTCCGCACCCCACTCCATATTACCTTGGCTGTCCAGTCCACCCACACCCCATCACGCACCCCAACCGTGTGGGGTGTACATGCATACACATGCACACTCACATGCACACACATGCATGCATGCACATACACACACATGCATGCACGTGCACACAGCACACACACGCCAAACTGTCCACCCACACACCCAGTTCAACGCCACACCCCATCATCTTGACTGTCCACCCATACCCACTCACGCACCCCAACAGTGGGGTGTACACACGCACACATCACCTCACACACATTTACACAAAAAAAACAGTTTTAAAATAACTAAAACAGTGAGAAAAGAGAAAGAGAGGGAGGAAAAGAAATAGAGGGATGGAGAGAGAGATCTCCGGTGAGGGAGTGAACCCCGGTCACCACCATCTCCGGTGGGAGAGGTGGTGTTGTGAGAGAGAGAGAGCAACCCGAGACGAGAGAGAGAGAGAAAACCGAGACGAGAGAACCTAGAGTTCGAGAAAAGAAGGTGAGTGCTTACCTCCGGCGTCTCAGCTCCGGTCACCGGCGAGGAGGAGAGGCTGGTGTGAAGAGACCGTGAGGAATGGGCAAGGAGAGCTCGTGAATGAGAGAGTGAGAGACGGTGAAGAGAGAACGTGAGAGACAAGTGAGATGTGTTTAATGAGATGGGAGAGGGTGAGATGAGTGACGTGAGGTGAGGGGGTGTAAGAGAGTGACGTGAGTGAAGAGATATATGAGAGGTGTGTGTTTATATATATATATTATATATATATAAAAAGGAGATGTGAATAGTAGATGAATAGTGGGTTAGGTAATGTGTTGTCATATGCCTAGCCCTTCATCTTCCACCTAACCACACATCTCGAGGCAAATCCAAAGGTGTTCAAATTTTTAATTGTGTCACTTTAACAATTCTACACATTTGTCTATTTGTTGTGTATTTAACCAACACCCGCGTTTTCCAACAACTTTTCCTCGACCCGTCTTGCCTCCTCAGTCCGTATTTATTTGTCACACACATACTTTCGTCTTGTCTCGTACAAATAAATAATTTATTCAGTAATTCTTTTATTATGTTGTTTATTGTATTTTTCTCCCCCGTTTACCTAAATGAAAACTCACTCATTTTAAAAAAAATCACCCGAATGGCTCGTGACACGCATTTAAACTATAATACTATTACACATATCAAAGAATCATAAAATTATCTCGGTGTCGACTCCCAAGGTTCGAAATGCGGTCCAGTATCACGTGGCTGAGTCACGGTCCTGACACGTGTCACACAAGTCAGGTTAAAAATCGAGGGATGTTACACAAGCATTACAAAAATAATTATCCGAATGATAAAGATCTTTGAGGAACTCAAAGCCAATCAAGGATAAACTTATCATGGTGTAAGCAAGTGAGGGTGACAACTAAGGGCATCAGCTACCCGATCGGAGACAGCCCTGTTTGTGTTTAAAGAGAAAGGAAAATTTCTAAAAGAAAAGAACCTATCGAGCATGCATGCGGTTGAGTGTATTTTGGGAGTTTAAATGTTGTAATGTCACATGATCCGTGTGGAGAATAAACTCCTTTTGAATGAGGTAAGGTTCCCAATATTGCAAGGACAAATCAATGCGTAAAACTCTTGTTCATATGTTGACCACTTTTGGCGCGCCTCACTTAACTTCTCGCTAAAGAAATCGATCGGCTTCCCTTTTTGAAGAAGAACAACCCTTACACCAATGACGAAGGCATCGTCTCCAACTTAAACACCTTGTTAAAATTGGGTAATGCTAGGACAAGGGCAGTTCTGAGCATGTTTTTCAAGGCTTGAAAACTTTGTTATTGGGCAAGCCCCATGTGAACTTATGATGCTTCAAACAGTCAGCCAGGCGAAACTGCGGATAAAATGTCGGTAGAAGGTCGCAAGGCCATGGAAGCTTTGAACACCATAATGGAGGTAGGAGTCGGTCAATCTTGAATAGCTTGCACTTTATTCTCATAGACGTGTATGCCTTCAAGACAGATGATGAAGCCAATAAATAATAACCTAGTTTGAATAAATAAACACTTATTGATGTTAAGAAAAAATTGGTTAGTTCATAAGAAAAGCATGACTGCTCGGTGTGCCAGGTGCTCCTCCATGGTTTTGTTTAACACTAGTATATCATCGAAGTAAACCACCACAGAAGTGCCTAGAAAAGGCTTGAGAATATGTGTCATCAAACGCATAAAAGTACTAGGGGCGTTGCTCAAACCAAAGGGCATGACAAGCCACTCATAGAGGCTACTCTTAGTCTTGAATGTCGTCTTCCATTCATCGCCGGGGTGGATACAGATTTGGTGGTAGCCATTCTGTAGATCCAAGTTAGAGAATATGGATGCACCTCCTAAATTATTGAGCATGTCTTCAAGCTGGGGAATCGAGAATCGATACTTGATAGTAATTTTGTTTATAGCTCGGCTATCAACCCTAAACCCTAAACCCTAAAACCCTAAACCCTACACGTCCCATCCTTTTTAGGGGTGAGCAAGGCGGGCATGACCAAGAACTTAGACTCTCTCAGATCAAGTCATTTGTAGTAAATCATTGACTTTCTATTGCAAAAAAAGGTGCTTCGAAGGGCTCATTCGGTAGTGAGGTAGATTGGGTAGGCTTGAACTGGGAATAAGATCAATTTGGTGATGAATGGTGCGAATGTGGTAGGGAATTAGGCAAATCAGGTGGGAAATGTCAAAGAACTTATCGAGAACACATAAAAGGGTCAGGGGTAAGGTGAAGAGGTTAAGCTGTTATAAAGTAAGACATAAAGAGTTTTGGTTGCAGACATAAGGTCACTGAAGTCATGGCCAGAAAGGGTAATCAATTAAGGTGTGGGTGTACCTCGGATGGGAAAAGTAAGTGGTGGTAATGGTAACAAGTGGACGCTCTTCGAATACCAATCGAAGGCGTATGTGTTCTCATGGCCTATATGGATTGCACGCACGTCACATTGCCAAGGGGGACTCAACAAGAGATGACATGGACATGTTGACAACATCACAAAGCACAACGTCTTGGTAGTGTTGCCCTAGTGAGAAAGCACACGACACTGTTCTGAAATTTTTGTTTCATTACCTTTTTATCCAGCTATCTTATAGGGATTAGGATGGTTGGAAGATGGAAGTTTGAGTGCTTTCACAAGAGCCTTAGAGATGATGTTCTCACAGCTTCCGCTATCCATAATGACACTGCATACTTTCGCTTTGATGGTGCAACGAGTGCGAAAAATTTGATGGCGTTGAGTGAGTGGGGGTTGCTTGGGACTCAATAAAGAGTGTTGGATGATATAATTAAAAGCTTCATCATCGTCTCCTCGGACAACATCGATTACAGGATCATTACAATCCTCAGGGTAGTCGCCAAATGTGTCTTCATGGACAATGTCGTCTACTAGATGAACATTTCGTCATTGGGGGCACTAATTGGATCGGTGGCCAAGCTGCCTATATTAATAACACTTACGGTTCATTGGTTTCAAATAAGGGTTTGGAGGTGGTAAGGGTACTAATTTGGTAGTGTAAGAGGAGGAGGGCCGAGTGCCCTTTGTCCTTCTTGGTCGAATGGCGGATTGGGTAGTTTGGGAAGAAGTGGACGAACTGGTTTCAAGAATTTGGGTTGGTTGTTGGGTATAGGAATGTAGGTCGGTGGAAGGGCACCTGAGTAACTGGAATGGTTGGAGGGTCTAGCCAGTTGAGCCATAATCTTAAAGGCAAGGCTTACAATTTCAGATAGATGGAAGACTAGCCGTGGAATGAGTTGGTCTTGGATGGTTCTTTGAGGCACCCACATAACGAGCGATTTGTTGTGCCTCGGACTTGCTGAGGTTGTTTCTTACATTCAAACTATAAAAACTCCTCGATGTATTCCGCAACGAATCTCTGCTTTTGGAAACATTTTTGGTATTAATGATAGAGGAGTTATTCGTAGTCAGCCGGGATGAAGCGACCTCGTAGAGAAGCCTTATTTTGGGCCATGCTCTGACTGGTTGCTTGTCCTTACTACGACAATTGGTTTGAAGTTGCCCCCACCAAGTGGAGGTGACTCCCTTAATTTATAAGCAACAAGCTTCACTTGGCGATCTTCGGGTACTTCCATGTATTCAAAGAAATTCTCGACATTTTGGAGCCAATCGAGAAAATCATCGATGTATAAATGACCATCGAAGAATGAGATGTTTATCTTCATCTTGTACTCAGAAGTGTCTCCCCGATGATGATGCGCGCATAGTGATGTTAATGATGAGGTTGGCCTATGGGCACGTCATTCTCGAAATCAGAATCAAAAGTGACTCGTTGGTTCCAAAGGGGATGGAAGCGGGGAAAACCTCTCCCTCATCGAGAGCCTCCTTACCCTCTGACATGGCGATATAGGGGAGGTACCAAGTCTGCACAGTCTGCTTCTTCCAGATGTGGTTCAGCGAGGTCGATGTCGTGCTCTGGAACAGGAAAAGAAATGGGATCTCGGCGCGAGCTAAGAGACAGTTCATCGAGTCGTTGCTCGATGGCGGAGACGGCTGCCTAAAGGGCGCACACTTTGATCTCCACCAATGGGGTGGGCTCGTTCTCGTCCACCGTCTGCCATAGATACACATCCTGCTAAGGCTCTGATACCACTTGATGCCGAGAGATGGAGGGAGAAAGAACAATGAGAGAGAAAATAACACAGAACTTGAGCTCAAAGCCTTCTAGGCAACAACTAATTTCAATATTGATTCAAAAAATCGTCTCTCTTCGCTGAGAGGCCTTACATAAATACCAAATGATTGGAGGAAAAAACAAACAACACATGGTGTATACTGGACTAACGGATAGGGAGCATGGAGTGCAACCTCTTGTGGCTCAACAGAAAGCACATAAAATCGTCCTTGGGATCACTACCCATTACACACTTTTGAAAATTTAAAACAACTAATATTTTAAACATAACATAATAGGAACTGTAACGATCCAAATTTAATTTGCCGTTATTTATGATGTATTGTAGACGTGGCAGATAGCTCAAATACTCGTAAGACCCGCAGTTAGGCTAGGGTGCACTTGGAGTTAGGTAAATAATAATTTTGTGTGTTGATTTGTCTAATTTGCGATGTTTTATGTTGAATTATATTAAACGGCATCGCCATGTGTGTATTTATATTATGCTTGACGTGCAAGATTGTGTGTTAAGTATTCGGCTCGATATGCATGTCGACGCAGGTACTGGATATGCTAAAAGACAAAATATTAGGCCAGGGAAAATAATATACACATGAAATGAATTAAATATGATAAAATAGTAAATTTGTAGATTCCTAGTGGCGCGAGGTCGTGGGTGACACATGTTGGGTCATACAGTAGTGTGCACGTCCGAGTGCGCTCGTTGGCGCACACAACATAATTGTAAGTGCAAAAGTATAGGCGAATATATATTTATATATATGTAATTTAAAATATATTATATATATACTATATATGTTAAAGTCAGAAATTAAAAAGAAACGTGAAATGACCAACAAGGGCATTTGTTTGAGAAGAAAGTTTAAATAAGGATGGAGGTATTTTGGTCATTTGACCGACCCCCAAAACATCAAAGAAACCCAACCGATTCATCATTTCTCACAAAACTGAAATAGAAAGAGTGAGAAAAGAAAGAGAAATTGGACCAAGAGAGATGAGAGAAAGAGAGATTGGATCAAGCAAAGAGGAGAGCTTGGAGGTGGGGGCGGTGGCGATCAAAGGTGAGCTTTAATGGTGGAGTTATTGTTTTGGTTGTTGTGGTTGTTGTTGTCGTTGATGTGGTGGTGGTGGTTGATTAAGAGCTCAGATAAACTGCAAGAAGCAGTTTGTCTGAGGAAGGAGATGACATAGGAGAGTCATCTCCCCTCCCAACTGACCAAGAAAAAGAATTAATTTACATAATTGGAACGTACAGAGAGTGAACTCTTTGTTTGTCCAGTGAAGGAGACGCACAAGCATGATTATATGTGTGTGTCCCTTTAGTGGGTCGGACCAAGGGCCTGGGTCGGGTTAGACTCGACAAATAAAAAAATATATATATATATATTTCTTGAAATTCTAGAAAATTGGAGAAAATAGCTAGAAAATTATGAAAAATTATGAAAAAATTCAAAAAACATGAGAAATTAGAAAAAAGATTTGAAAATGGGTTTCGAGGTTTTTTGGGCGTTTTGATACCCTAGTGTAACTCAAAAAGTGTGCCACAACAAAAAATTGGAATAAATTCTAAATTTTTTGTCAAAATATAAAATCAATTAATTTGACGCTAAATCATATAAAATGATTTATTCAGACACCAGGGACTTAGGAGATTATAGTCGGGTGTTGGGCATGCATTTCGAGTCGTGAGCGGAGTCTAATTGGGGATTATTTTTGGGACACGGAGCGCGGTTTGAGGTGTGTAGTATCCCCAAATAAAAATACTTAAATATTTACTTCTTTTGGCATTTGAATTCAATTTATGTTATTTCAATATTCTACTCCGATTGTGGTTTAATGGAAGGATGTTGAACGGGGTTCCTTTCGTGCCATTTCAGTATGTATGCCCACTAGGCCATAACACGTGTTACCAGATCGGTCTCGGTGAACAACACGACCCAAGTATCACGTCGTGGCATGTGTCGGTGCGTCGTAGGTATAACGCCAGCCACCGAGCAGATCCAGATACTGGCCCTGCTTAAGCCGGACTCGCCGGCAGTATTCTGTGGAAGAGTCTGAATTATAGTGCTAGTCTGGCCCTAGGCTCTAGGAACATACTTTGAGCTTTCACTATTATCTATTCATGCGATAAGCGTAGTTATCTGTATTTATTTCTGCATGCTTATTTAATAGCTTTATTTAAATTTTAGTATTTACTTTCAGTATTGCTCACTTAATTTCTTTGAGAATACTCACTCTGGGCTCGTCATCTGCTTTTGTGATGGCTTGAGTGCAAATTTTAGTACGAGTAGGGGTAAAGGCAGCTTCCAGAGTACCATTGACTCATAGACACAAAGCCCAACTTTTACGTTTGTATTATATATATATTGTTTTCATTTTAGGTTTGGGATTGTGAGATACCTTGTATATTTTGACCTTTTGTGAGATCAGAGGTATTTATGGATATATATGGGTTTTTCACACTAGGTTTACATTTTATCTCATTTGATTCATTATTATTATCTGAGTTAATATGTTGGTAAGACTTCTGTTGTGATAATTTGAGGATAAAAAGATATCTTGGCATGTAATTAGTGTTCAGTACAAGTTAATCAGTAAATTGTTGATTAATAAGGTTTAAAAGGATAAAATAGAGGATGTCATCCAATGTGGAGCATAGCTATCGTTGGTAAGACAGATTATGGGTCCACATTGGCCTCTTGTGGCGGTTTATTTGGAAAATGGATGGTTACAGTAACCAATGATAAGTCTCGAACCCAACAACTCTGATGTGCCCTTGATCAGGCTCGAATGACACAAGATAGGATGATCCCTGCATCACACTACCAGAAAATATATATTTTATGACACTCTCAATGTTGTCAAAAGCTGCATTGTTAAAACTAAATCAATTCATAGTTGACGCTTTATAGTATATTATTGTTCTTGAAAATTCATATAAAATGACTATTAAATAATAAGAAATTAATAATATAGTATGATCAACATATCATAAGATTTTTATTAAATTTATTTTTTCAAATTTTTTTTTACTTATACATTAATTATATGTTTAATAAGTTTTGGCAACGCATTCATCAACAACGTTATTTGATGTTTAAAATATGTTTATTCTTGTAGTGTGCACAAAAGAAATGGAGTTTCTTGAAGGTTTGGAGATAAAATTAAACTTAAGAAACTCATTAGGATTGGTGAAAGTAAATATAACTTAATGTAGCAACCCTCCCTCGATCAAGATTATATAGGTGCACGCATCAAATTAAAAAGTTTGAAAATTGACACATTATCGCAACCACGAGCTAATGTTGTTGATAATCCCCAAAGCATCTTTGAAATATTAAAAAATAAGTAAAAACTAATAAATATTTTTAAAAAAAGTGCAATCACATTAACTTAATGCAAAATATTCAAACACTAATTTTTTTATGTAAAAAAGAAATTATGTAGTTATAAAAAGTTTTTGAAAGTGGGGTCGGATGGAGGCTTGGACCAGAGCAGTCGTTCTACTAGGATCAACCCGATAAAATTTTTTTTTTTTTAAAAAAAAGGAAAATGTTTGGAGTACATAGTAAAAGAAAAAGTTGTTATAGTAAGTCTTTTTTTTTTTTTTAAATAATTTAATTAAGTCTTTCTAGTCACTCTCTGTCTCCCGTACTCCTTCATGGCTAATGGTTCCAGTTGTGCAGACAAGCCCAAAAGGACTCACGTGCATGAGATTTGATGGTGGGTCGACAACACAAAAATCTGTATATATTTGTAGATTTTGTAGTCCCTCTTCAAATCTATTTAGGCACAAATGAAAGCAACAACAAGAATATTAGTTCTTTCCATCCACCAAATATAAAATCACAAACAAGCAAAACAAACAGACACACAGCAACACCGAAAGATTCATCTTCTAGCTATGTGCAACAACAATAGAAGTCTAGCTCAATATGCCAAATTCGTTTGGGGTCAGTATGAATATATCAAACAAGCACTTCCACTTAGCTCGATTTACAGTAATTTATTTAGATAATTAGTCCTTAATGAAATAATGAGTAATTTATTTAGATAATTAGTCCTTAATGAAATAATGAATACATCCTAAGTTATCTTTTTTCTACTGTAAAATCTCTTCAATTAGTTTCTAACGAGCCATACCAAATTTCTTGATTGAGAATTTTATCTTTTTTTTATGTATATCTGTGAGTATTCAAGTGAGCCTGATCACTATTCTCACGAGCCCTAATATAATCGACTTGAGCGTATCCCAATGGTCTGAACAATTTTGATACAACAGGGAATCAAATTTATTGGGACTGTGCGCTTAATCGACACAATCCCAATCTCTTACCAAAATTTTAACTTTTATGCTTGTACAAGTGTGTCTAAATTATAAATTAAACATCGTGAAAGGCAAATGAAAACAATATATAAAAAGAAATACTAACAAAAGATCTATATATATAATGTGTATGATAGAGACCTTCCTCCTGTCTTTTTAGTTTACACAAATTCAGAAGCTACAGTACACTAGGCACTGTGCAGCAACCGACACTATTTGATCCCTCTGGTTCATAATATTAATGAAGCTCTATTGAGAATCTTTCATAAAATATATACCTTTGCAAAGCACTAATTATAATTTACGTCAACAATCATACATCAATCAAGTGGATCACTCACTGATTTGATATGGGGTTACTACGCGAAGAAGTTAATCAGGAGTTCGTATCGAGCCTCACAGTGAGCAAGTTGTAGTCTCTTAAGTCTATTGATATGACTATATAGTACCACAATCATTATAGTTACAATATTTTTCAATTAGTGGTTGATCCGTTGAACTCTTAAAGTTTGTGATTAACCCTTATGAGTCCAGAGTCATGACTTCACCCAACATTATTGTTAAAAAACATATGTCAACAATCATACACATATTTATATTAAAAAAACAAAGAAAGAAATAACAAATCATGTATATTCATGCATTAATCATCATAAACTCATCTTATATATTCCTTATATCTTGCTCTTAAAAAAATTGTTGATGTATTGTACTTCATATATACTATAAAAACAAGAGCACGCGTAGGGTTTGGCTGACCTCTTCTCCACTATAAAGACAAATTAACACGTACATTGACTTTTTTTGTTGGAGCCATTAAAACACACATTCGAATGTGCTTATATATGCTAATTAATTAGATGTATAAGGTTAGGTTAGCTTAGTTGATTCAATTGAATGGATGAGGAGGTGCACTTCAAAAATTAAGGGAGGAATATATGTACGAATGAAGTACTCGGCCCCTAGATTGTATACATACATCCAGGGCTACTTTGCAAATAAATAGCTTGATGAGAAGGCCATATATTGAAAGGTCGAAATAATTTCTGTTTAGAGGCGTGATTAATGAAATGTTATATTACAGTTGCTTTAGCCAGCTACGTGCTATTTTTTTTCATATTTTTTTGTCCTAAATAATAGAACTTTTATTTATTTATTTATAATTTTTCTTAAGTAGGTAATTGTTATAATTTTGTTTCTGCAGATTGTGAGAACTGAACCAGCAGAAACAATCAATTCTACGTGCATACATAAATTTCATTTTTATAGTATTTTGACAAAAATATAAGTTTATAGTAATAATTTAAAAAAGCATTTGTGCTTACGACATACCCACGGAAAAGGAAACCAAACAGCGAATTGGATGGCTAATTTTGCAAAATACTCCCAAATTGATTCTTTTGTAATAAACCCAGTTCCCGAGGGTTTGAGATCTATTTTATTAGATAATGTAATGGATGTTAAATTTCCCACGCTGCTCAACTAGTAATAAATGGCAAATTAGCCTCTATTGATCGGAAAAAAAATAAAAGAAGTGCTAGACAACAAAGTCCTTGAGTTGAATAAAAGCGAGAGTGCGAAGCACTTTCAGATTTTTCAAAAGGAAAAAATACGTGAATGACAAAACTAGCCCTACTTAATGACAACTATTATGTACACATCTCCTAATCAGATTGGTTTAAAATTACAACACTTAAAACTCAAAATCCACATTCATTAGATAAGATTGGTTTAAAATTACAACAATTAAAACTCACGGGTACTGCTATTTGAGTTAAAGACCCAGTTTTATTTTTTTTTTAATCATCTTTAAAGTTTACTTTATTATTCAAACACCCCTTTATAAATTAATGGATTTTAAATTTTATTTTTGATTTTTTTAATTTTTTATTACAAAACCCTTAAAAAACACACAATTTGCAAACAAATTGCAAAAACTCTCAATGAATTTGAACACATGAGACACACGAGTCCGCATAAATTTATTGAAAACTCAAATCTACATCAATCTTCTTTTTAGATTAAAAACTATCTTGACAATAACGTAAATATATTGCAACAACATTGATTTGGAAGCTTTCAGTAATTAATGTGCAACATTAAGTCCGTATTGATATTTACATCAAAGTAGGCTACAAAACTGGCTAATTTGACAAGCACTTCAAACGAGCACAAAATACTCTTTATTTTAAGGAGAGTTTGAATCATTCCCACCTGGACCAACGAGTTAGGGTTGTTGACTCTCACCTTCATTTTTCAACTAACATGAAATTTTCTCTTCTTTTTCCAAATGTATTACGACTAACATTTAGATTTCATTTTTTTTCTTTTCAACACGATTTGACCCTTCTTTTCGTGCTAAAGTCAACTGTGGATTTCGATGTTTAGTTTTTATGAACGTGATGGCAAAACATTCAAGTTAAAAGGCTTTTTCAAGAATTCAAGTTAAATGGTTTTTTTTTTTTGGGATTTAAGTGAGAATCGAATCACGATCTTCCGAGGTCTTACCCTTTTGGTAAGTGATGTCTTTACCATTTCTCCGGAGAGACTTTGACAATTCAAGTTAAATGGTTAGTTTTGACGTTAATGTGTAATTTTAGCTACACAAATTGTTATTTTATTTTTTTTGAAGAGAAATCGAAATTTCATTAATTATCCATGGCTCAATACATGATTAAACATAGAATCAAATACATTTATTCATTAATCCTATTTGTGCAAACAAACTGTCATTAATTAATTTTTTTTTTTTAAATTAAAATAGTTTGACAATCAGGGACTGCTCTCTACAATGTTGAAACTCATGAAAATACACAAAAGTACTAGAACCATAAAACAAATAACAAAACTTCTTAACAAGTAGAAGACCTAAAACTTCTCAACAAAGAGAATACCTAAAAACTTCCCAACAAAGATAAGACAAATCAAAAAATTTTAACTAGGGAGAAAAAAACTAACTATAAAGTAAAAACTAAAGATAAATCAATCCAGTTCGCTGCACAAATCCACACAACATCGTTAATAAAGATGATTCGCAACAAGGATGGATCAATCTCTAAAAATTGATTAGATCTATTGTTTATTGAATGAACAAAGAGCAAAAGAGATTTGATTGAAATCACCGCCCAATCGTTGAAATGATCGATGGTGGTTCAAGAACAAAAATCACAAAAGTGAATCAAAAAAGAATTTTAGCGATGCGAAGTTGTTACTTCCACCTTTATTTTGTTGAAGCCTAAATGGCACATTGATTCTATCATTATCTAAGAGGGTAAGTCTACATATCATTACACTTCAAGAGTGAACACATTATATGTTCATGGACGAGAGGGGCATACCTGTCTTTTTGCTCATCATAGACACAAACTTTAGAGTTTTTCAATACAATTGTAGATTTGCAAGACAACGTGAAGTTGACATGACAAAAATAATACTCACACAGGTAAAAAATGTAAGTCGTTTAAGGTAAAGTCACAAGAATTAAGAGAGTCTTAATTACGAGTGTAATTTACATATATGTCATCTGACATTAAATGAAAAGAAGAATTGAAGAATTATAAATGTTTGAATTGCATAAGGGTGAAATGGGTAAAAAAAATAATAAATACACTCTCGAATTTTGAAAATGACTTACAATTTTGAACAAGGAGTTTTTGCTAGAATGACTTATATTATTTATCGGAGGGAGTACATCTTTTACATTAATTGCCTTGCCAAAGTTTGTTTTCGCAAGCTGATGCAGAGAATTTGTTTCGAAGAAAAGAACAATGAAAAAAATAACTAATACCGAATTCAAGGTTTCAATACCAATTCATTGATTCATTTGATAAAAAAAAACTAACTAGTACAGGGTCTTCACAACTTTTTACACTAAAACACTAAAAACCTTAATACATCAATACTATATATTCCTAATATACCCATATAATATATTATACTATAACTAGTCGATTTCATGTGCTTTGAGCAGGATTATTAAATCTTTTTTTAAAAAATTAAAAAATTAATTTACATGAACATACTGTAATATTTTTACAATTAGAATTGCAATTCATAATAATCAACTCATTCTTCTTATAAATAAAATATACAATAAGAATAAGTTTAACCAGGGTTTAGGGTGATTTGAATCGAAGATGAATATTGATCAAAATAGATTTGTGTTGTTTTTTTGGATAAAGGAATTTTATTAATTTGTCAAAAAATACATGTACAAAAAGAATGGGGAAACGAAAACAATCTTACATATCTACTTACAAAAAGTCTCATTTGTATACTTATATACTATGCACAAAAAAAACCCATTTCTTTAGAAAACAAAACCAAAGCTCTGAAGGATAGTAGTTATGAGTTTTATGACCACCCATCTTAGCCCACTCAAAAAAAAATCCCATAAAAGTCTCCATCCATATATCTACCCTAGCCCCTTACTCGATTAATATTCAATTGTGACAATAATTGACGTAGGCAAAAAGAAAATATGCAGAGAATGATTCGTAGAAAAAATCCGTCATCAAAAACTAAAAATTCAGAGATACCCCAGCAAACCAACAGTAAAAACAAAAACAAAAGACATCAGCATGTCAAGTTGCCTCCATAGCCAACCGCTCACATAAAAAGATCTAAGATGTGCCAATTCATCGCGAGTTCGTTGAGACTCCAAGCCTTGAACATATTTGTACTATTACTGTTGTCTAATTAGATCTGAGAAATTAGATTTGATGAAGAAGAATAACTGAAGTTAGAGTTGGACATACAAAGTGGGGAATTGAGGGAGATTGCAAATTGTGGAGTTTGAGTAAGGGTTAGGTGTTTGAGTTAATGAAAACCCAAATTTATGTGTCGCTATTAATCGTAATGGTCTCTTCGTTTTTTGCAAGCTAATTGGGCTTTTCATTGTCAAAGAAATTAGGGGATGAATATAAGATAGTTGGCTTTTTGTTGTCCAAGAAATTGGGGGGATAAATATACCCTAAGACAACCAATAATACAAAGAAATAAATAGCAAAAAATAGAAAAAATGAGAAAAATAGAAAAAATGGAATAGTGAGAGGAGAGAGTTTGATAACTTTCTCTCATCTCCAACTTTTATATTTATCAACTATATAAAAGAGCCAATAACCAATTCTTAAGTGATAAGCAAAATTACTCTATTGCCCTTTTTAATTTTGTGATATCTATGCATATATGTATGTATGTAATGTAATATAATAAATACGAATATTGATTTTTTCATCCGTCACTTAATTTTACAATTTTGCCCTTTTTAAAATCGATCTCTTACAAGTTACAAATAGATCTTTTTTTTCATCTTTCATTCAATTTGACAATTTTACCCTTTTTCAAATCAATTTCATATATCATAATATATCTTTCTATCATTTATTTTCAAATCAATTTCATAGATAATGATATATCTTTCTATCATTTATTAGATTTCCTTTTTTTTACAATTATGATTTTTCAAGCGAAATACATTCATGTCTACAAATATCAAAGTCTAGCTATCAACTTTCATATATCTAAAAAAAAAGTCTCACATTACTTCTTTATATTTTGTCATATTCAAGATTTTTTTTCTTTTTATTTTTTTATCGCAATTATTATTGGTAAAAAACGTTTTATTAGATTGATAAACTTCTTTCATTCTTTGTATTTATATATTGTTTTGTTTCTTATATTATAACTTAATTGTCTTATATTGGATATGAAAAAAATTGTCTTATATTTCTTTAAAAATTCATGATTTATCCTTTTTTTAATAATAAAAATATATTATTTTACTTAAATTAATTCCCGCGAGCGCGGTGAGCAAGTTCATTAGTGCGAAACACGTTTGTTAACTAGTATATATATATAGAGATACTAACATATGGCCCACGTAGGAACATCACAAAAGCTGCTAAATGCTTGTATCGGAGATTTTTTTTTCTCAATCGAATATTCACTCTTATCTTACATGACGCATTTTTTTTTCTTGTAACCAACATTTGCATCGGGGATGCTCCTACTTGTGCTTTCAACAAGTTTACCCACCCAATCAAACACAAAGCTCAATCAAAAGACTCTAGCGACTGTGGAAAAAATTGTATGGATTAAAACTATAAAGCATCCCAAACATTTTTATTTTTTCATTAACTGTTCTAAACTTTTTTTCCCTTCCTACCTATAACTCTTAATTCCCATCAAAGTTGATCGATGGATTTGCTCCTTCCTATTATTTTTTTTTTCACTATAATCAATTCTTATTCATTCTAAATCTCTTGCAAGTACATTAAAAAAAATGAGGATACAACATCTCACTCGTTTCGACCAAACATAAAACTAACTTCCTTTGCTAATGTATAGGTCCCCTAAGCCTTTTTTTTTCTTTTATATTGTGGTGCCAAAGATTGTCTTTGAATTTTTTATAAGCATCATTTAAAAGTTACGTCTATAAAAATTAAGAGATTCGATGTTTTATCAAGCCAAGTTTGATGGCAAAAAATAAAATAAAATAAAAATTAAGAAATTTGAATGGAAGGTCTTGTAGAAGTGGAGCGAACAATTAACAAGTTCCAACAATTTGAAAAAAGAAAAAAAAAATCCCAATCATTACCCTGAATTGTATTTTTTTTTTTTTTTTTTTTTTGAGAAGGCAGACACTGGATCGGTAAAAGGCAGAGAATTAGGTTGAACCACGGGGTACATGCAGAAACCCGCAGTTAAAAAACACAAAAAACACCGGAATTCCGGGTGAGCTCCAACACAGTCTCGTGAATCAGTGATAAATAATACGGACGACTGACAGTAATGCATCGGCGTCCATCATTTACGCATTGAGATACACACTTACACATCTTGATGTGTACCTCACGTACACCGACAACTACGTCTCCTTGCAAGTATCCACATTAGCAGACTCCGATAGGGAGTGATCTCTTTCTCTCTCTGTCGTCAGACATAAAGCCACGAAAACTGCCAAATTGCTCCCTCAATCACTCACTCTCTCTCTCTATCTCACTTTTTTTTCTTTCTCTCTCTAACTTTTCACCCAGAACAAATGACTGAATCCCCAAAAAGCAACATAAAAAGAAAAGAAAAGAAACCAATCCCCTCTCTCTGTCTCTGTCTCTCTCTCTCTGACCTCTGTTGTGTTTGAAGTTCGAATTCCTGAACTTCCTCTGCTGCCGCTCTTCCTCCTCTACAGACCTCACAAGGTTTTGAATCTGGCGCCGACGCTCGATCTCGTCACTTCTGGTATGTTCAATGTGTTGTTGCTCTCGCTTTCGCTTCTTCTTCTTTAGTGCTCCTCAAAAGGCGCTGTTGTTTGTTCTCTGCTGCTTCTTCAGTCCAACTCTTCTTTTGAGATTCGGACACTGATCTGCGCCAGACATTGTCTTCCTTTCGAAATCCGTGTTGTCTTCAGTGTTCTGGAGGCGCATTTCTCTTCGATTTTGCGCCTTGTGAGTTGTTCGGTTCTGGATCAATAATGTGCGCTCTTAATTTGTGATTTCTCATTTCTAACATCATCATGTATGAACCGATTTTCACATTTTTGGTTCAAATTCATGGACTCTTTCGTTCTGGCTACTGGCTATTGTCTTTATTGTTGTGCTTTCTTCATTGTTAAGATTCAACGACCTCCGAAAGGCGAATGAATTGAATGCTTGGTTTGGTTAGGTTTCTGTCATTTTGAAGTTAGGTTTACGTTTATGACTACTTGTTTGTCTCTTGCATTGCTTCATTAGCTGCAATGTGCATTTATTCTCCAAGAAAGCTAGTTTTTGAGTTGGACTGTTGCGTCGGTGTTGTGTAGCGGCGATCTGCGTTTCTTAATATGAGAATCGCGACGTTTTTCTTTCATTTTGGTTGCAAATGTCTGTGCTTGAGGTAGTGGAGGGTCTAATTATTGAGTTGCTATTGTTACATCAATGTGGTATAGTGGAAACATGTGCTTTCTAGTGTGAGAATCATGACATTCTACTTTCGGAAATTCAATTAGTTGGTTCTTTTGGGGGGATTTGGTGGGAGTGATTGTGATTGTTGCTCTTTTTCCCCTTTTTTTGATTTATTTTCAAAGTCAATAAAATTTGATTTGGTGAGTTTGGAACTTTTTGTTTTCCAAGTACGGATTTCGGGAGTAATTCTTCCACCTTTTGTTTTAATCTAAACAAACTAGGCAAGAACTCTTGAAATTTTATGTAATTCACGTTTGTACATACTTAGTGATGTTTGATTCTGCAGAAGCATTGATAGGAAGAGGAAGAAGAGTGACCGGCGGCAATGGAGCAGTATGAAGTGCTGGAGCAGATCGGGAAAGGGGCATTTGGCTCCGCTCTTCTTGTGAGGCACAAACATGAAAGAAAGAAGTGAGAATTGACCATGCAATTTGATCCTTATCTCATCCTTGTTAGTTTGCTGACATTTTTTTTTTAAAAAATTTTCTTCGTATAAGGTACGTCTTGAAGAAGATTCGTCTTGCTCGTCAAACAGATAGGTGCCGCCGGTCTGCTCACCAGGAGGCAAGAACTGACTTTTCCGTTTTTCTTTTATCTTGAAACACCAAAAATGTTTGTCTCTCGTCCGTATATGCTGTTTTTTTTTTTATTATTTCAAAGGGTTTTGGAAGTGAATATTTGGAAATCAAAATTTATTTTGGGATGAGAATTCTGATTCTTGAAGCTGTGGCAAAAGATGATATTGCCATTTGAAAACTCATACGATCACAAACAGAATATACAAATGAAGGAGTATGGCATATAACAATTGTGAACCTAATTTCTGCATTGTGCAATTTGGCAACTTCTCGGTTGTGATCTTTGAGTAATTCCTGAGATGCTATGGCAAAGGCTTACATAACATGCAATAGCCTGTATTTTGTTGTTGTTGTTGTTGTTATTTATTTATTTTTTAATATTGATCATGAAAAGATGCTTGTGAGAGATACTTGAGCCTTCTGTGGTTTCTTATGAGGTGGTACTATTGCATCATTTGATTCATACAGTACAATTAAATTAGTGTGGTTTCTTGCTTTAATAATGAACTACATTGTTACACTAGTTTGTTTTCTGTGTGTAGATGGAGCTGATTTCCAAGGTCCGGAATCCATTTATTGTTGAGTACAAGGACTCTTGGGTTGAGAAGGTAAATGGCTAATGCTATTGCGATTATGGTTGTATTGCACCAAAGGGCTGTCTTCTCCTACATTGAGGTTTATGTTTTGTTGAACTATATACATCCTGTTGGGTGCGTGAGATTGTTGTCCAGTTCTAGTGAGTTATTTGTGTTCAATTTTTATATTACAAGGCCCAATTCAAGGTGAAGAGAGTGTGGTGACTAGTTTTATGTATGGGTCATAAGTGTGAAAGTGGGGTTCACTCCAAAATGCCAAGGCAAGTTGGAGTGTCCACTCTATCTTATAAACCTTCTTTTTCTTTCTAAGTAGTCGATGTGGAACTATCCCAACATCTCCAACAATTTGCAAATGCTTCCTAAGTTTTCTGACATTCTTTATATTCCCATAGGCATCTCATACATCTTTAATTGATCTCTTTTGCTTCCAAATTTACAGTGTGCACATATATACATATGGCTGCTTTAAACTTTTCAAGATGAAAAATTGGCAAATGAAGAATCAGGATAGTGATTCATATATTATATGATTTAGTTGCCCTTTATTTACTTCCAGTGATAAATGTGTACTCGAGCTTCTTTAATTAGGAACTTAATGTTACTTTCGATTCTGCTGAGTAAGCAATTGGTCATAACTCATAACATGGTTCTAGGAAAGCTATTGGATGCTTATTTTTGAAAGAATTATCTTTTGAAATATTACGGACTTTTTTTTGGTAGAAAACCCTTTCAGGCAAATGAAAGTTATGTTTATTCACTCTTGTTTATTCTTGTTTATCATATTTCTTCACAAAACTTTCTTCAATAGCGTGAATTCTCGATTTATTGGTCTTATGCCCCCTTTTTACAATATTGCAAGGATTGCCATAAGGCCCTCAACTAATTATGTTTCTTTATTCCATTTTCAGGGTTGCTATGTGTGCATCATTATGGTTATTGTGAGGGGGGAGACATGTGAGTTCCCATTTAACTTTCATTAAATGATTAGAAAATAATTGATTAATTTCTTTTATGCATGTCATTTAGACCATGTGCACGTGACTTATTCTGTTGTGATGCTTCCTTTTGCTACTGCAGGGCAGAGGCTATAAAGAAAGCCAATGGTGTTCATTTTCCTGAAGAGGTGCTTACTTGAGCAAAGTAATTTACATTAATAATTCTCCGATAGGAATCTAGGGAGACCCCCTCAGTTTAGTTCCGATGGTTACATTAATTCGTTAAAGCATTTGAACTTGGTGGAATGGAATTCTATTAGGTGGAAGCTTTGAAGCTTCTTTGTTGATATATTCCCATAAAAATGTGTGCAGAAGCTTTGCAAGTGGCTTGTTCAGCTCCTCATGGCGCTTGATTACTTGCATGTTAATCACATTCTTCATCGTGATGTCAAGGTTTGTGAATTTCTGTCAATTATAGTTCTGTAACTTCTGATTACCATATTGGTATAAAAATATTTAATTCCGTGATGTACTGATAGTGTTCTGCAATTGTTTCAGTGTTCAAATATATTTTTGACTAAAGAGCGGGACATACGACTAGGTAAGTTTTTTTTTTTTTTTTTTTATATGCCGAAGACATTTTGATTTTTCCAAGCTTGCTTCTAGCCTTCTACGTGCTGTCTTAATTTTTCATATTGGTTGCTTAAGTTAATGTTTTCAAAGCACAGGCGACTTTGGACTTGCTAAAATGCTGACTTCAGATGACCTCGCCTCTTCTGTGAGTGATTTAAATAGGTTTTCCTTTAGAGCTTTGAAACGTGCAAAGTTTTTCTGTTAATGAGAGGTGTTGATTTCATGCAGGTTGTGGGTACCCCCAGCTATATGTGCCCCGAGCTTCTTGCAGACATTCCATATGGTTCAAAGTCTGATATTTGGTCTTTAGGTAAATCATATGGAGATTTATAATTTTATTTATGGCTAGATGGAACACATTTGATATATCTGTTTTCCAGGATGCTGTATATATGAAATGGCTGCTCACAGACCAGCTTTTAAAGCTTTTGTAAGTTTAAGAATCTCTCTCCTCCCTCTCCCTCCTGTTTGTAAATGTGTGTATATTTTGCTTTTTCAGTAGAATCATTTTGTTATGCAGTGCTGTATATTGTTAATGATGAGACTATTGCAAATTTTTAATGAAGGAATGATGCATATATAAAATGAGTAGGTTGATATGGGCGGCAACAACCATAAGTGGTAGTAACAGATATTCATTTCCTTGAATTAAAGAAAAAAAGTAGATCAGCATTTCAGAGTAGTGTATAGCGTGCTTTGTGCTAACTAGAGAAGAATTGGTTGTGATGGTTCAGCTGGGATACAAAGGCATGGGTCGTACAATTGAGAGCCAATGTTGTTGTAAGTGTTAAGTTAAAAATAGAAGGCATAATAGTGAGCCAAGACAAAGGTTAATGAGGCTGAACATGGCTCAATAAGCAGATTCAATTTTTTAGGATTGTTGTTATTATTGTTATTATTTTGTCCCAGCCAATCCAATTAGTTGGTGCACAACTTCATTTTGATGTCAATATCTAATACCTTTAGCAGCAGTTAAATGGCTGTACCTAAGTATTCACTTTTTCCATTATTTCCTTGAAAAATGCTCCATATCCATTGTAGATAAAAAAAAATCCCGAAAAGAATTCTGGTCTTGGATTTAATTTTGCATTAAAACAAGATGTACTATGTGATTTCAAGAATGTGTCTTGGAATTTTAGTTAATCTTTTTTCTGCTTTCTTCTCAGGATATGCAAGCTCTTATTAACAAAATCAACAAGTCTATTGTGGCACCACTTCCAACCATGTACTCTGGTGCATTGTGAGTGATCTTCTGCATCTCGTGTGTGTGTGTGTGTAGTAGTGTGGTGTGTTTTGCATGGAGGGTGAATGTGTTAATGAATAGGCCAGATGTGATGGTATTGAGCAACTACTTCACTTTTCATCAGTCAACTAATCTGTTGAGATAGTTACACAACTTTTTTGATCAGAGATAGTTACAGTAACATCAGTTCTATTCCCTAACAGAATTGTGATGCACTACTGCTGTCACTAAGGAGAGCATGCACATAGAATACTAACTCATGACAAGATTTATGTGGATTACTCCAAATCCAATGGATGTCATAATTACAAATTTGCTATTAGTTCGTTATCCAGACCTACTCGCAGGCGCAGCCTGCCTAACCTGCTGCAAGCATGCCCCCTGTAAATATGTTTTATACAATGCAAGAAATTCGTTGCGTAATGTTAGGTGCATATTGGTATATGATTCTTTAAGTGGCATACTGGAAAATTGTGTTGGAAGGAATCATCCATATTCCTTTTAAATATTATGTTTGCTGAATTTTGCTTTTCTAATAATGAATTTGCGTTTGTATTTGCACTTTTGCAGTCGTGGACTTATTAAAAGCATGCTACGGAAAAATCCAGAACTGAGGCCTAGTGTATGTGCTTATCCCCTTATCGTGTGATATATATCGTACTTGCTTCTCTTCGTTCATTGGATATATAAAATGTCTGTCTACCTGATTGTGTTGGATCATTTTTAATCATGGCTCATGCTAATGGAGCAGCCTTACCTAACAGCATTGGGAAGAATGGTTGAGAATCCCTGGAGTGTTGGAGGGTATACTAGCCTAATTTAACACTGGCCAATGAAGTGGTTTCAGTTGAAAAGCATGTGTCCATGTTAAGTTGACTGTGTTATTGGCAGTTCTGTAGGCCCAGAAAGAATCCTTAGTGTCACTGGGTCAGTGTAATCCCCAATGAGTTGTGGAGGTCTGAATGCTTTCTGGCCCATTTTCGATATTTTTTGTAGGTGTTTAATGGAATGGTTAAAATTGTCATGATCATTCTGTTGATTCAGCTTTGACATGTTTTCTTGGTAGAATTGATGACTTTGGATAGAACCCTAAACCTAAGGTTTTGAGCTTCCATCAAGTAATGTAGGGTCCAGATGGCGTGACATCAGTTTATCACCTGTTTCATCTTTTTATTGACATGGATGATTTTAGTTTCTTATTTGGCTTAGTTTTGGATCATGAAGCAAGTGGAAATGAGCCGGTCTTGTACTTGTATAAATGTGCTACAAGACTATTAATCATCGACTGTAATTTTAGATTTCTGTTTTTTTTTTTTCAATCCATGTTAAAAGTTGTCTCCTCTATTGTGTCAGGCTGCGGACCTGCTAAGGCATCCACACCTTCAGCCATATGTTCTTAAGATCCACCTGAAGGCTAATACCCCCAGACGCAATGCTTTGCGGGTAAACTGGCCCGAAACTAATTATACAGTCAAAGCTAGATTCCAAGAGCCAGAAGATGTTTTACGCTCTGACAGAAGGCGATCATTCAGCAATGGCCGGACTTTGAATCCTAGTATTTCTGGAGCAGAGCAAGATTCTCACTGTTCTGATGAAAGAATTCCAAGTTATCTCAATCGCAAGTTGTCTGAGTTGTCCGTTGGCAGTGCTAATGAAGATATAGGTGTGGATAAACGGATGACTGATAGAACTACAAGTAATCTCAAGACACCAAGATTGACTCCTGCAAAATCTTCCTCAACTCCAAGAAGACGGAATGAACATCCAAAGATGACCTATAGTAGTTCTAAACGTGACTCTGTAAGGCTTAATCTTGTTCCGTAGGGACTTGTGAATTCCTTTTAAGACTGCATATCATTTCCTTAAAGTTACTTGGGAGCACTGATCTTTTGTTCTTGTTTACAGCTTCCAGCATCACGCACTCCGCAAAGTCTGTGAGGCCAACTCGCAGAGCCTCCCTACCACTGCCTACCCCTATCAGAGCTGCTGGTCTGGAATCCCATGCCAGAACCAACATCAGTCTCCTTCACCGCATGGCCTCACCGGATGTCTCAGTAAATGCTCCACGAATTGACAAGATGGCTGAATTTCCTCTGGCCTCATCTGAGGACCCATTCTTCCCCATCCGGAGAAACTCTTCAGCATCAGCTCATGGCTCTTCTGCTGCATCTCCTCATTGTGGGGATCTTTCAATCACGAAGGACAAATGTACAGTTCAGATCCATGACAGAGCCTTTTCTAGGCCAAGCTTCTCTGATGCCTGGCAGGGGATTCGGCAGAGCAAGTATCACAATGGTTGGGATGACAGGAGTGGAAGCTCGGACCGGAATCCAAACGGGTCATCAACTCGTAGCTCATTAGAGAGACAACGCAGGTTTGACACCTCGTCATACCAGCAACGGGCTGAGGCCTTGGAGGGGTTACTTGAGTTCAGTGCGAGGCTGCTACAACAAGAGAGGTTCGACGAGCTTGGAGTGCTATTGAAGCCATTTGGGCCTGAGAAGGTTTCTCCGAGGGAGACTGCCATCTGGTTAACCAAAAGCTTCAAGGAGACTGCGGTAAGGCATGAAGACTAACATCTATGAATTGTATAATGCGTTGATTAGCTCAAGATTGACTGTCAGGTCAGTTTTAATGTTGTACTTCTGTAAGCGTACAGCTTCCGTGTTTAAGGACATTGAAGTAAATGAAATAGATGTAGAGATAGAAATTTTACAAATTATCTTCTCAGGGAGTGAGTTTCGGCTCAAGGCAATGCCAGGATTTGCTTCTTTCCCATCCTTACTGTAATCTGTTTGGAAGAATTATGCTCCCTCGAAAGTGAACCTTTTTTGTTTCTTCGAGTGCTTGAGCCATTTGTCTTTGTGAAGTTGTTGCTTAGGTGCATTTTTTTTTTCGTTTTCTTAGGTCAAATGAGAACATGTATCGTTACATCACAAATTCATTACTACTAGTTTCTTCTGAATGTAAGTTAAAGGTTGCTAGGTGGTGCTCGCCATTGCAAACCAAATGCAACTGTATTTTTATGACGCACATGCCTCAGTTGTTATGTTGGTTGTCTTGTGGATCTTGTTGATTGAGATTAATGATAGGTTGTTTGAAGATTTATCTCAAGGAATTATGAAGATTTAAGAAAAATCTAAACCTCAACTTTTTGTTATATTTTGGTCTGTCATTTCTTTTGTCTCAGGACTTGCATGTTCACTAACCTCTGTAAATCTTCTTTAGTGATGAAAGGTCATCTCAGTTTCTTCTCAAAAGAAAAACAAAGGTACTACTTCTTGCTCATAGTAGTTGATGAAAAGCTGCTTAACTGTCATGAATTTGTCACCATTGCTTGAGAGCTTCCTGTTAAAGTGTTTCGAATGCCGGGGATTTTATCAGAGAAATGTGATGATGAAAGGTCTTGAAGAATATATAATGCCTGTGCTTAGATAGAATGTGCAGAGAATCAGAAGAATTTTGGACATCACAGGCTTAGAAATAAAGTAGATTCTTGACTGTTTTTTTTTTTTTTTTTTTTTTTTCAATACATTCATGTGCAATATTTGCTTATGAACACGCAAAGTTGAGACTCTTACCTCTACAGCTTACTTTGATTGCTTTGTTTACACTTGGTGATGAAAAATGAGCTTTGCAGTGTCTACTTTACTTGTTAGTAAGAAAGATTTCTTCTGCATGTTTTATCTTTCTCAGTCTGTTGTACTTGTACAGACAGTTGCAGGCTTGGCATTGCAGCTTATCTATTATAAAGGGAAGCAGTGCTTTAGTTCATATACTGCAATTGGTGCTTCTTTGATGAGAAATCAGGCTGTGGTAACTTTTTTCAAGCCCTCTTTCATTAATTCATTGAGAAATCAGACCTAGTCCTTAAGCACATAAGTCTTCATATTCATTGCATGCACCATAGATTCATATGCCATGGATCGGTTTGATTTAAGAAAAATGTAAAAGAAATACAATGTGATATATTCTTCAAGCAATTGCAATTGCAATGACCCTTATACAAGTAATGGCAAAACATGTCAAGAAAGCAACTGGTTTCTATTGTCATGCTAATTGAAATAGGTCAAAGTCGCGACGAAATTCTGTACCAACTGCAATGACCTTTTTTCTCTCAAATACAGGCAAAATTCTTCAAAAAGTTAACAAGTTCATATTCTCTTGTTAATCTAAATTGAAATCACTAGTTTCTATTTTGTTTTTTCTTTGATCAATTATTTCATTAAACTTCAAAGTGGCAAGACAAGAGAAGCCTAAATGAAAAAAGAGCTATGCCAAGTTTGTGCAACTGAGTCTGATGTCATCTCTTCTTACTGTACTTGTGGATTTGTCAATAATTACATGTGCTTAGCTGGGAGTCTGGGACCTATGTACAAAACTTTCACCATTAATGCTTATTGGTCTAGCAACATGTACTATTAGACTGAAACTTAGCCAATTGTTGTGATCTTATTAGTATCATCATTTTGAATCTCTGGTGAATGAATGATTTCCTTCTCTTGTTGATTTTTGTATTTGTCTTTATCATTCTTTACTTGAATATATGTATCTATCCTCTCTAGAAATCGGAAATTTGGAGAGTTGATGGTATGGTGCCTTCCAATCTTGGCCACTACATAGGAATAAAGAGATTAGGTGTTCCCGCACAGGGTAAACACGCCTTGATGGAGTCGGACGAATTACACCCTTGACGCCGCTTGAGTTGTTTCTACTCCAAAGGCGAAAAAAAATCAGTTGTCTTGTTTAGTGTAAATGGATTACGCTTTCAATCAAAATGGTATAATGATAGTAGTAATTTAAAGAATCAAACTGTTAAATCACAATCATCAGACTAGAAGAGGGCAAAAATGATGATTAACAAGTGCAATAACCTGATTTTGGTAAAACATTAACCAATGATCCTTAGTAAGAACATTGCATAATCTTTTATGTAAGCATTACATATATTTTTTAACTGATCACAATTTTGTTTCATGAAGACCATCCAAGACTTGGAGCTGTCAGTAGTTTCTCAGCTCATAAGCATGCAAAGGTCTTGAATAGTTAGCGTTGGCAAATAAAGCACTAGTAGAACCGCACTCGCTTTCTTTGAGAGATGCCGTCGATCTATCAAGCTTGATCGACCAAGGAAACTTGTATCCGTTAGGAATTGAACCTACATGTGAAGATGAACGCTGCATTTGAACATTTCGAGGTGCATTCCTTCCTTCAGCGTACGCCTTTCGCCTGCTTGGTTGCCTCTCATATGACTCAGGCCGTTGCTTTGGCGCACTCTGCGATCGGGTTTTTGCCTTCGAAGATTTTGTGTTTGACATGTAGTTTGGGAAGAATGTGAAGTCATCATGATCATGAGACATTGAGTCTGCAAAATTGGCTTCTTGAGGAAAATCCAGAGGTACTCTTCCTAAGTATGGTTTCGACACAGGCGAATAGTACATGGGACTGTCCTCTTCGACATTGAAGGTGTAGTCATCGAAATATCCGCTGAACGCCCTCGGGTTCATGCCGGCAAAAGCTTTTGGAGAAGGTGGCATCTGGAATTGCTGCTCTTGAAATTTTGGTTGCCCAAGATTATAATGAGCTTTATATTTGTGATCTGCATACCTCTCACCATGATTTTGGTTAGAATTTACATAGTTGATCCTGCTTTTCGAACTTCCCCTGGTTTCTCCGACGTCTACTTCAACCGTCTTAACGTTCTCCTCGGTTCCTCTATTGATCTCCTGTATGTGCATTGATCAGACAAACTGATCAGTAAATGAAAATCCCAAACACCATTTAAAAATGCTATATTCAATCTCATCAAAGAGAGGGAGAATTAACATTGTATATGTGTCTGCAGAGTTTGTGATTGTCCTTTGAGGATCTTCTATGAATGGATTGCTTGTTCTGTGCAGTTACTCTTGGTGTTGCACTAGCTGCTTGAATCCGTTGCACTTGCGCTCGAGCCTGAACTGTCAACAGCGACTGCATACACCGGAAAGTCACAGCCGCTTGCTTCCTCACAAGGTAACCCCTCACCAAGGCCTGCAACTTCACTAGTCCTCTCAATGCACACAATGCCTTTCTTGCCTAAAAACACAAGTTCAGTACCATATCAATGAAATAGTCACACAATGCAGCTACTATATGTCAAGGGTGGATAAAGAATTCGTACCAGATATGATCGAAAAACCGACTGAATCTTGATTGCCGCAGCCTGCTCAGTTTCACTCGGCAAGATGACACGCCTCTTCCGCTCATATTGCGACTCCAACATGACCTCCAAACCCGGTGCCGGAGTCGAAACAATGGAGGCAATGGCGTTAACGTCTTTCGGCCTTCGGAAACTCCATCTCCTCTTCTCTTTAGGGGTGCCAAGGTTGGAAATTGGAGTCATCGGAGTCTTTGGGCTCTCAGTGATCACTGAATAAACTTGATTGTAATTGTACTCCTCTCTCTTCATCTCCTTCTGATCCTTCTCTTTTTTCCCATTCAAAATGCTCCTAATCCACTTACTTGCCTTCCCCATCTCCTCAAATTCAACAAATTAAACACCCATAAAACCAAATCAACAAACAAAGAGAAAAACACTCTCTACTAGGCTTGTAGCTTTGAAGAACACTTTTTTTTTTAAAGGGCAGTTTGTTTTCTATCAAAACAAACTACCCTTTAAGTTATATAATGATTTGTTGCTTCTATATTCAGTTGTTGATGATCCAGTCTGGTTGATGAGTCATTGGTGGAAGGCCTGCAGAAAGGCTGATGAAACAAAGAGGAAAAAATTGAACTCACCAAATAAGGACACTGGATTGATGGGAAAGATTCCTTTGTCTATGATGTCAACATGTATTTTCTCTACTGCCCATTTTGCAAATGTTGTTAGATCTTGCATTGTATATGGGTCTCATATGGGTCTATACATATATATGTTCTCTAATAATTGAAGAACAAATATTGGTATGGTTGGTGAGATTGATTTGTGAAGAGAATGTGCAGAAGGGTCTTGTTGGGTTCATGAACATTTTTTTTTAGTTGAGTTGGAATCCCATGTAAGATTGGTGAATACTTTATGGATTCAGCTGTGAGGGTGGTGGGAGTAGTCCAATTAAGCCATGGGGTTTGAACGTGGTTGGGTATGCTGTCCTATTTGTTTGGCTCGATGTCCAAGAATTATGAGACATTCTTAAGATTTATTATTATAACTCATTATAAATATAAATATAGGTGAGCATTTCTTTTTATTTTCTTACGACGAAGGAACCCCCTTAGACCCTTTTCCGATTAAGGCCTAACTAGTTTAAAAAAAGTGCCCCTACCATTGACCCAAGATGTCAAATAAAGAAAAATGGTGTAGCAACTGTGAATATCAAACCTATCACATCTGCCTTCGTAGTTTTGTAATCACTCCACCAAATCACTTGGATGTATAGATTTGTATTTTAGATATAAAAAACTTGTACTTTTGTGTATTATATAAAATTTTTCGGACACAACTGTAGTTCAATTTTTCTAATTACATGCATGTACTCTACCAGTAAATTTATAATGTAATTTTTCCTCCTAAATGAAAAAAAAAAAAAAAAAAAATCCTTCATTTTTATAATATTTATACATATTGTATAAATGGAATGTGATCATTGTTGGGCCGAGGCCATTTATGTTGAGCTTCTCATATATAAATTAATGTAACAAAACTGTATAAGAAAAATTAAATGAAACAATATATAACAAATCTTGACCATCAAATTTTGGGTTTTTGGAAATTTGGTTTTATGGCCCGACAACTCTTAGAACTGGATCCAAATGACCTACAAGAAATCTCAAGATCTACAAAAGTTGGTTTGAGAAACCTGAATTATATATAAAAAAAAGGTATATTATCAATTGGCAAATATTAATCAAATTCCACTAGGCTATAAATCCGGCTGTCTTAAGCTGGGGTGGCTTGTAATTAATTAAAGCTAACAGCAGGATGTGTTGCTAAAACTGGTTTTGAGAAGAAGAGAGACGACTCATGAGTTCCAACTGGGAATGGTTTCAGGAGAGGTTTTGGAAAATCTCAAAATTAAAGCTATCTTTAATTCTGTATTGCAAAAGGTGAACATCCTTTTTGGGTAGTTACAAAAAGGAGGCTTAAAATTACTTGATTAGTTTAGTTGGTTTATGTGCCCACATGCATGTGAGGGTTAAACTTCCAGCATGCCTATCATCAATATGGAACTTCATCAATTACTTACGTGTGCTATTTGGACTTTTGGAGTCCTAAGAAGTTTTTGAAAATTTTTTTATTTTAAAGTCACCCTCAAACAATAAATAACTTTAAAATAACAATTTATAACTTTCTTTTGATATTTGTAAAAATTTTAAAAAATTTCTTATGAGTCCGGACTCTAAGAGTCCAAACAGATTTTTTGTCTTTTTTTTTTTGTTTTGTCAAATACTGTGAGTATCAATTACTTGCTTCTTCATTTCTTTAAGGGTATCCTATCTTTAATACTCCATCCGTTTCATATTATCTATCATATTTTGACTTTTACACAAGAATTAAGGATAGGAGATTATTAATTCATAATTAAGATTATGTAATTAACAAGGTTAAATTACCTCTCATAAATGACTTTATTTATTATAAGTATTATAAAAAAAATGATTGATGGTGTCATTAACTAAATAGAATGGACTTAGAATTGAAAATAAAGCATTCAATCCTTTCTTGATTTCCTAATGCGACATCATATTGTGGAACAAAAAAAATATTTAAAATGCAACATATATATATGGAAAGGAGGGAGAATAAGAAACCAACTCAACATGTCACACGCCAATCGCGCATGCAGAGCAGTAAAAAAAACATGTTACCACTTCTGCTTTATAAGGTGTGGTCATCGAATCCCGCTAAAAAATTTCTAAGCATTGTGCACAAAAGGGCTCGAACCTTCAACTTATTGATAAGTAAACCTTCAGAAAATCTAAATGCAACTTAGATGGACATTGGGATACTTAAGCCCACATCTCAAGTCATGCATGGACAGCTCAAGCCAGCAGATGGGGGTTTGGTGTGTTGGGTGATGTCACTGAAGCATTTCTCTCGATGGATTGATATCAACTTCTACTATTTTTTCTTTTCCCTAAAAACAATACAAAATCCAATTAATAATAATTAAATAAAAACAAAGTTTAGATAATACAATATTAACACCAAAAAAAGATAATACAATTAATATTATCCAAGAAACAAGTACAAATGCTAAAGCATGTTTGGTCAGATGGAGATGCATAACTTTAAGGAGGTCATTCTATAAAAACAATTTATTGTAAAGATTTCGTCAACGAATTCAAGCAGTAAAGGTGGTCAGCTCATGCTTCTTAATTGTAATTTTATTAGCTATTCAGGTGTTTTTTTTTTATTTAAATATCTATCCAAACCTGTTGTTCTCTTAATTAAGAGGGCAAGGGTCGCTCTCCATAAAATTGTGATAGAAAAAGAGAATAAAAGGAAGACAAAAGTATAAAGGCTAAATTGGTTAAAACATACTAACATTTCACAACTTTTGTTTCATAAATATCATTCTTTCTGCGACGCCAGAGCGCTCCAGCGGTTTTGCGTCGGCCCGATAACCCTCTTCTCCCCGTTTTGTGTTATTGTTTCTTCCTTCCTTTCCCTCTTCTCCCCTGTTTTTCGATCGGTGCCGATTATAAGGATTTTTTAGCGCTTAATGTCCGATCTGCACATCGGAGAAGAGATTCCTCCTCCTTAGTTATCTTGGTGTAGTTGACGGCCATGTCGGCCCTCACAATCCCTCCATTCTTCAAGGGGGTTTAGGTGGATGTTGTGAAAGGTGTTCATGGGTAACGCGAAGAAGAGAGATTTTGATAGATCAAGTGGTGAGAGGTTCGCTTTGCCAGATCCGCAGATGCCCAAGACTGACTCTAATGATGGAGTCGGTGGTGGAATGGCGATGGAGTTGTTGTGGGAGGAAAAGTACAGTTCGCCTGACGATCGTTGCGACACGATTATCCCAAGTGTCTTGCCCTTTACCTTCGACTCGGTCCTCTTCTCTCTAATTTTGTATGCTTTAAAAGAGTTGGTTTTGGGTTGCTACAGAAAGACGAGTAGAAATTGTTCTGAAGAAAGGGTTTTTTATGGCCCCTCTTTTATGTTTTTGTTGATCTTTCTGTATGCTTTTGTTTAAGGGGTCTTTGTGTTTTAGTTCAGTTGTTTAGGTTTAGTTTTCTGTCTTTCCTTGAGGGTTATCCTCCCTTTGTCGGGGTTGTTCTCTAGGTTATTTTCAGAGTTCTTCCCCATCACTTGTGTTGGAAAATGTGCCCTAGGTCAATCCATTAACAGTCTTTATGAATACATTTAGTTAATAAAATAAAGGATTTCATTTGCTGTTTATAATAATTGATTTGCATGTTTACATTATAATAAGATCCATGGGTATTTACAGAAATATCCTAAATGTCTCTAGTCAATTATTATATTGGGAACTATAATGAATTAAGACTAGTGTGAGTCTTGATTGATGATCATACGATGATCATACATATACGAATACGAATCAAGATCATGAGTACTTGTTAGGGAATAAAGTACTGGACCGACCCGGTATGAGAACATCACATGGATTAAGTCATAGTTGTTTCTCATGATAGGTATATTTCTCAGTCCTCTGACTTGAGATTACCAGAAACTTCAACATTAGGAATACAGTGATTTGACGCAATCAAACGTTGTCTTTAACCCGACGATTATAAAGGTTGTGATTGGTTACTGTGTGAATAATGTGGTGAAGTTGTGTAATCGAGATAGAATTTCTTCCTCTCATATAAAGAGAGACATCCAGTGGATCCCTCGATGTGTTAGACTGTTAAAAGGCCTAGTCTAAGTGAATTGATATTGATCAATGTCACTTAGATGTTTTCAGTGTACTTAGAAATCGAGACTAGTATGATTGAACATGATGAATGACAATTCCATGCCTTATGTTTGATCAAAAGAATATCGTGTGACAAAATGATGTTATATACACTATTGATTAGGTTGTATTGATTTGATATTCGTACAACTTGTGTAGTCATAATGTCTTGCTAGAGGCCGCTTATGACTTGTATACCAAAATGTGTTTTGGTACACTGCCAACGTTGTATAAGCCTATTGGGTTGCACACTGAGAATGGTTTTGCAAGATTTTAAAATGGTTCAGAAAAATAAATTTTATATGATAAAATTCATGACATAAACGTCCTTGTA
Organism: Stephania japonica; assembly: GCA_039657345.1. Lineage (NCBI taxonomy): Eukaryota > Viridiplantae > Streptophyta > Magnoliopsida > Ranunculales > Menispermaceae > Stephania > Stephania japonica. The sequence goes on along the minus strand of CM077557.1, from coordinate 66,555,658 downwards.
GTGTATTACACTTATACTTCTTTAAGTAGGGGTATATATGTAATTTACTTAACCGTCTATATACAAGGGTTGTATAAATAGACGCTTTAAGTTAGAATACAAGTACGAAAGATTTAAAAAAGGGCTGAAACTCTATTTTCGTTTTAAGAAACGACTTAGGGTTTTTTGGTATGCTCTGGATTATTTTGGAAAGAAACAAAAAGGTTTGGTATTCTCTCGAAGCTAGCATCTCTCGCCGTTCGTGTGTGGACTGCTGATAGAGGACGTTCGTTGTTGGCAGCGCCTTAGAGATCGATTAACCTTCAGAAAGGTACATTGGGAGTGAGGTATGATTAAGTTTTTATTGTATAAACGTGTTTTAATGGAATCAGATTCGGATCCTGTTGGAGTTTTTCTCAAAATAGTTTTGAAATCTCCGCCGTGCATGAACTCCAAAACTCAACAACTTGTGCCTTAGAGGCCCTCGATGGTGGATGTGGTGAGGCTCATCGCCTCCATTTCTTCTTGTGAATACCGAATGTTACCAGTGTATTTTGGATGCAAGGTTTCTCGTTTCATCAATGCAATTTTATTGCACCTTAACAAAAAAAAAATATCATAACCTTTTGAAATTTGTTATTATATCTCCCCTTTATGTATTGTTTAATTTGTATCATAAACCTCTTTTGAACTTCTAATTTGATGATGTGGACACTTAAATAATCAATCTAAATTATAAAATTAATAATTATTTTGTTAATTATGAGTGATGAAATAAATTTTTAAATTCATATTAAGGTGTCATTTCATCAAATCTTAAGTTAAAAATTAACTTGGGATATGAATCAAACAATTTATAAAGGTTAGGATATAATAACAATTTTTTAAAAGTTATAATATAATAATAAAAGTTGTGAAAGATTATTATATTTTAATTAATTAAGCCAAGTATAAAAGATAAGAAGAATGTAGTTGTAAGTCCATTATAAGACATGTAGCGTTGTAAATAAGTTATCAAAATAAGACATTAAATATGCATCAGTCATAAAATTTGGTTATTATATAATCCCTTTTTCTTTTTCTTTTTTTATTTCATATAATCTCCTTTTTCTTTGTCGTGAACAAATTCAATCTATTAATTAGTGTATATAATAACGTTTTTTTTTTTCAAAAATAGCTAGAGTCAGACTTTAGGCCACTGACAGAAATCATGTTTGCAAAGTGTGCTCACATTTGTACCCGAATATTAATGGTTCTTTCTTTTTATTTTTCGTACTTTTTCTACAACTTTTCAAACCGGCCTTATAAATATACTTTATCTAAGTTTCCATCGATCTTACTAATTATGTTTTTGGCTCAATATTTAGATATGGAGCTATGGTGCTGTGACCACGTTTAGGGGTGCATATAGATTAGATTCAATCCAATTAAGGTCAACAACTTCTTCAAACCGGCCAAATAATTCATCAATCCAACTTAAATGCAAAATACTTTATCTAAGTTTCCATCGATCTTACTAATTATGTTTTTGGCTCAATATTTAGATATAGATAATGGCAAGCAAATCTTAACCATAAATCTCACAAAAACACAAAAAAAGTGCACGTACGTACAACTTACAAAAAAAATGTTGAAAGCATAATAAAAGAGTTAAGAATAAGCATAGTCTTTTAGATATTATAATTTAAAGTTAATAGTTTAAGTTGATGCTCTTCATGATACTATAGTACATATGATCATATGTATTATTGATTGATGTGACATTTTTTAATAAGTAATTTTTGTCGAATTAGTAATTTTAATTAATCCAAGGGATCAAAAAATTGATTATTTGATAATTGATCGATTATGATTGGTGCAATCCGTGTGTACCCCTAACCACGTTTGGTTCGACTTATGTTCTTACTTATTATTAATGTGACATTCAATAAGTAGCTTTTGTTCTGTTTAATTAATTTTATATTTTTTATGATTAGCCTACGTGACGCTGGTGTGATAACCAAAACTCAATAAGTGTAATTCTCAAAAATATCTCTCTACATATTTTTTATTTTTTATAATTATTTATCAACGTCATCAAAATTATAATTTAGAAACATAATTTAAAACATAAGCTCAACCTAACAAAGCTAATTATGAAATAAAAAAAAAAAATAAAAAATCAATCGATCTTCCAAGTATATAGGAAATTTAGAACGAGTCAAAGTTAACAAATTTAATCTTCTTCCGAGTTGCCACATGGCACACTCAAGTCTAGATGGGCTTGGTTTTTCAACGATCCTAAAGTCAAACAGTCTCCTTTTTTGATATCTCTACGTTATTTTTGACATTCGTCGACCTCTTCCTCTTGTTCTGTTCTTTATATTTGTCTGTTGAATTTTTTTTTTTGTTATAGCGTGTAATTAACCTGTTCAAGCTTTAAAAAAAAAAGAAAAAAGAGAACAACCACTCAACCTTATTTTATGTTCGATTCCCACAACATCCAAATGCCGGGTTAGTACTAGTCTTTTTTTTTGCAATTAATCCTAGAGTCCATGAGATTAGTCATGTGACGACCCCAAAATCTAAATTGATCTGCCACGGGAGCCACGCGGGCCCATAGCTGGCCACGCAGCTGCTAGTTATGTCCCACGGCTAACTAGTCACTATATTTATCTAATTGTCAAATTAATTATTGATATATTGAACGTACGGAAGCTTTTGATTACCATAACTGAGCATTACTAAGTTAACCATGTTACACATATAGTGGAAAACTTGGAAGTACTCAGTATATAGGCGATAACTGTCATTCGTGAATATTTATATACCAGTACTGAAAATGATATATTCACAAGTCCCTAATCATAATAAATAAAACAACTTAATAATATACATACCAGTAGGTCCTCGACAGTGGACAAGAAAAGATGTGTCGCCTGTGATCTCCTTGCCCCTACTGATACACAAAATCTGCGCTCAAGCCATCACAAAAAGCAGATGACGAGCCCAGTAAGTAAAATCTCAAGGAAAACCACCGTGCATTATAATTCAAGAAATAAATAATAGAGCTAATAAATAGTGTTAAATAAACATGCGAGAAGAAGGAAATATATATGCAACTGCTCAAAGCTCATCGCACGTAAATAAACACACATAAATTACAAATGGATATGAACACAGCTGACTAAGTATGTACTTCGGACCAGGAGCCCTTAGATGTGAAATCTACCCATCCCTCCGACTGTGTCCTAGCGGCATTAACCCTATGGGCATACATCGAACACGTGAACCGGTAGTCGACTCGGGATAACATCTACCGAGGCTGCGAGCACGCGCTACATACTTAGCAAGCGACCCCAACAACCCTCGGATATATAGGCGGGAGTAACCTTAACCAACTTAGTAAGAATAGACTCACAGATTTCCAAGAAATAACATCTCAAATGAATAAACAATAAATAAATACAATAGTGGTGTTCAATTAGGTTTTACGTACCTCAAATTTCGCACTTTGACTTCCCCTGGACTCTCAAACATGACTTGTCTAACTCCCATACTCGAACTAAGGTCCCCCTAGTCCCTGAAGTCCATTTATAGTATTAAATAAAAATTCTAATTTTCAGTTGTGGTACTTTTTCCCTATATATCGGGGTACCAAAAACACTCGAAAGGTCCCAGAACCACTTTTTTTTACCTTTTTCTTAACTTTTGCTATTTTTTATAATTTTTTCCTATTTTCTGGATTTTTCTAACTATTTCCCTTATTTTCCATAAATTATATATATATAATTTTAATTAATTTGTTTAGGTGGGGCCCACTTGGACCGGTCTAGTCCGACCCAGAGGGACGCACATGCGTGCCCCCCTTTCTTCTTAAGAGACGAATTTCGTCTCTGGTTCGGCTAGAGACGAAATTCATCTCTTTTTTTTTCTCATGCTTGTTCTCCTCTCTTCCCTCACTCATTTTCAACTCTCAACCATTGAAGACCTCAAAACACCATGAAATCTGAAAAACACCAATTTAGAACCGGATTTAACCCAAAACGGAGAATCAAGTGTGCATGTCTATATACCCGAATTTCATTCAAATCAACCCAATTTCCCACAATTTTGACCCAAATTGTTTCAAATCAACAAAATATACCTCATAAATATGAAATCCGTCGAAAACAGTGGTGAAAACATTTGAAATCCATTTGAACTTCAAAACCTAACCAAACCATGCTTTCATGCAAATTCCAAGATTATGGTGGGGAAATTACCTTAGTTCAGTTGTTGAGGTGCTTGGATTCACTCTTAAAACCACAAATTCATCTTGTCTAACTCGGATTTTCACTCACAGCTCCAGATTCTTGTTGGAAAGTTTGTATTTTGCATGGTTTCCACTCATCGTCTCATATTTATAGTTGTGTTTCTAATCTCGCCCACACAAGCATCTCGATACTGATCTAAAGGTCCCTGAGCAGCTATATCACACAAGTCTTGGACACCTTATCATGATACTCATTGCCTTGTTTTGATTTGTTGTTAATCTCGAGGACAATCATAGGTGTGCTGATTTATACAGTTCAACTATAGGACTATATTAATTCATTTTGATTTAATACACATAACCTAACTAAAACCATCAAATAAATTTCATAAAATGCAACTATGGTCACACTAACTCCCGACTACCCGACACCCCGTACTCCGCGCATCTGGCACGCTTCCCGAGGCAATCCCATTCTTAGTGTACCCAATTTGATTTACTTAGCCTGATGTTATATTCAAATCTAATTATCCAAGTCCTCAATCGACATCACATTATTATTGTTTGCCTTAGTCTATCCCCAACACCGGCCTAACGACTATCAAAAACCCCGCGTTGGCACATTCTACGAGACAAAACCCCGCACTCAACCTTGCCCGTCATCAACATATACGTATACGATGTGGCATTTGTATTAATAAACTTTAACACCGCAATAGGCATACAACATACACAAATAAGATATACATCCTGGGTACTCCTATCCGAGTCATTTCAGCTTGTCTATGTAACGCCCAAATTAACCCGTAAATCCCCAGAATTAAATTTGGACCCTTACAAGTCATACTCATGGTTAATTAAATGGATAATGGCCGAGTCTAGACCTTTTTTTTATTTATTTAGATGTTAGTCTAGACCTTTTATTAACGTTTAAATGGATATTTCCGAAGACTGCATTAATTTAGATAAACTGAAGTTGGTGGAAATAAAAAATAAAAAAAATCGACCAAGATAACTTGAGATGGGAAATTAATTAAGGATCTAATGATCTTGAAAATTAAATGGGGCATCAAGTGCAATTTTTTTTTTTTTTTTTTGTAAATACAAGTGCAATTTTTTATTCAACCAATTGGATGATTCAAGTTTGTTATGAGATTTGAAAGTAAAAGATCATGAGTTCAACCTTGATGAGTGCAGAAATTAATTATTTCCTATCAATAAAAAAGTAATTTTATTATTCATTGTAGCAACACAATTTTAAACGATTATGCAACTTCTAAGGCAATTCACATTAACTTAATTGTCTCGATTCAATTTATTTTCACATAGAGTTTCACTAATGACGTACAAAATAATGACTTGTTCTACTTGATCTAAGACTTTTTCCCAAACCCAATCACTAAATTAATACTCATCGTCCGACCCAAAAAAAAAAAAAAATTAATACTCATCTATCAATCTCACGATAATGGACAACTATGTACATGAATTTGTATAAATTTGATGTAACATCTAACTCATATATTAAACCATATTTGTAGAATAATAACAGGAATAATATATAGTACTTCTATCAACGTTAATTAACAAGTAAAAAAAATATATTAGTGCTAGCCTGTTGATATACTTTGAAAAGCATTCCTAACTCCGCACGCATTGGGATGTGCAAACACAATTTCGATGCACATTTCAACAAAATTCAACAATTATTTAGATTTTGATAGGAAGAAATACCCAAGTTCAAGTGAAAAGAGGAAGGTGAGGTCTTTGACAAAAAAAAAAGTGGAAGCGAGGGGAAATACACTAAATGTCCAGGCAATAACTACTTTAGAATAGCTATGGTGACCAATATTTCCATTAGAATGACTGAAGTTAATATCGTGGAATGCATAATAAATGTTAAAGCTTTAGTTAATATTTAATTTCATCATAAATTTATGCAAGATAATTTTGGTAGTTATGTGGGTCTAAGAACTATAGGCTCTTCTAGGTTTTATGGGTCTGATGTGACCCACCTAGATTCTAGAGGTCTATAACCAATTACATTAATTTGTCCACTCCATTGAACGCCACTGAATTTGCACCAAAAGAAAAAATGCCACTGAAAATGTTATTAGACACTCCAAAGTCACACCAAATGACGTAACATCTTTGAAAGTCGTTTGTGTATACCTCGAGATACACATCCCACATATTATGCATTGAAATTATTTTGGCACATCAATTTTTTATATGGGGCCCTCACGCCTCGTGACTTTTTTTTTGTCAAGCATAATAATGAGATTCAATGATAATTTGTGAGAACTATTACAACTTCAATACAAACAATATAAATCATTTTTCTTGAGAACAACAAAAGCAAACAATGCCTCATCCCAAACCACCTTCGAAGGCCATTTAGGTACATTGGATAGAGGAGAACATCGATATCTAATAAAAAAGATAGCCCTAACAAAAGAGAAAAACAACCCTATAAGGGAAAACCTAAATACTCTAAAATAACAAAAACACATACACATAAACCATCAAACAAGAAAACCATATAATGCATCCGTCATGATTACTAGAGCACCTTAATTTTCTACAATCCCTCTTATTCAAGATGATTATTAAAGAACCCTTTCAAGCCTAAGAGATAAGAGAGAGAGAGAGAAAGAGAGAAAGAAACGATTAATATCATATAACTACCTTAAGAAAATCATATAATGCTTTAATCCATCATTGATTATTTCGTCGTTGATGAGCGTTACCTTGTTGGAGATTTTCTAGAGGGTAAAGCGATTTGTACTTCTCCTAGTTAAACAATTGCTTCTTGTGAAATTGTGATTAAAAAAAAAATGTGTATGGTAAGATAACGCCTTACATTTCAACTTATAACCAAGTTTTTTTTTTTTTTTTTTTTGATAAGATCTTATAACCTAGTTGAATAGTCTCAAATAGAGGACATGTGATTATTCTTTAACATCCCTTATTAGGGTTTATGTGAGGGATGATCCGGTACTCCACGATGGAGACTTCAATGCTAAAATCCCATCATGATTACAAGTGGCCTCATCCCACGCCATTTGACCTCCTAAATCCACCATCGGCCCGCTTTAACTCCTCACACCAGAAAACCAGAACTACGCGCCGACCACGTTTAAAATCGCCCAACACAAAATCGATAGACTTAAAGGCACACACTCATTCACTCACCTACATACTAACCGTAAGACACACTTTAAACTATGTTCTACGCATCTTAAGACAAATCCCACGGCTATCAAATTTGAAAGTGACTTAATGTGTCAACCTTACCGTCTCAAAACACGATTTCCCCTCAAAACTCCCATTTCAAATTTCTACACAATTTCGTCTCTTCAACACTTTAAATACACTTCAAAATCCAAAACCTCTCTTCCCACTCTTCCATGGCGTCCCCAAATCTCCTCCTCCTCTCCTTCCTCTCACTCCTCCTCTTCGTCCACCCCCTCTCCGCCGCGGACATCCTGGCTCCCATGCTCTCTCCCTTTTTGGGTAATTCGATTCGACCACAAATCGGGTCTCTGAGTCTCAAAGTTTCAATTTTTTTGGTGTTACTGGCGTTTTTCTGATGTGGGTTTTGTTGGATTAGATAATATATGCAAGGGCGTGATGTGCGGGAAGGGAAAGTGCAGGGCCTCTTTGAACTCCACGTTTGATTTCAGGTGCGAGTGCGATCAGGGGTGGAAGCAGAGCGTCAGAGACAATGAGAGGCGTCTTGGGTTCTTGCCTTGCGTGATCCCTAATTGTGAGTTTTAAGTGCTGATTGTTGTTTTTGTTTTGGTTTTATGAGTCTTCATTTGTTAGTTCTGCTTTTGCTCTGTTTCTGAGATTCAGATCAGATCAGTTTGAGTTGGTTTCGAAGAAGAGGGTAGTGAAAAGACGGGAGTACCCTTGCGCTTTGCTGATTAGTAGCTTTAAGTTTTGTGGAATTAGATTAGTTAGGAAGGGTATTTTGGGATTGTTGGAAGGCCACGTGAAAGTAATCGAGCGGTTTAAGTGGAGGTTGATTTTCGTAGTCGTGCGAAGTTTCCAGGGGAAAGTAAAAACCACGTAGTTCGGACAAAAGAAGGATAATGCCCCTAAAAGTGACGTGGCTATGTTTTTTTTTTTTTTTTTTTTTTGGAGTAACCATGGCCCCACGTTTGAATATTATGAGAAATTGATATCGAGGTATGTGGCTAACCTACACAACCCTTCATCATTTTCCATCATTGTATATGTTTTTTCTTTTTATTTTCTCTATTCTAAATGATTTTAAATGCGCTTTATCAGGTGTATTAAATTGATTAGAGTAAACGAATTTAGTTTATATAGTAATTTTAATTAATTTGAAACGATGTAGAAAACTGGACTTAATAGAAACGAATAAAATCCGACCATGTATGGGTAAACTTAAGTTAAGTTGGGATGCACTTATTAGAAATGATTTAAAGATTTAGAAAGCACCCTCATCAATTGTATTATATATAAATATATATGTATATATTTAGCACAATGGAAGAGTTTGATCCATGTAGTCAATTTCAACTAATTTGAAATTAAGGCTTTGTTGTTGTTAATTTTAATTAATTTAAATTCTTGTAAATTTGAAGTAAAAAAAAGTTCTAGTATACCATGGTGGAGATAACAGTGCCTCCTTGGATACCATGGGTGGAGATAACAGTGCATCCTTGGGGAGATTAATCGGGCGAAGCTCGGATATCCCGAGGGTAATAAAAAAAGTTTTTGTAAATTTTTTGCTGGTCAAAGATATATTAAATATTAAAAGTATTGTGTTTCGTAATATTTATTGGTCGACATGGATTGTATTGAAGTCAAGTTAATTTAATGGTTCATGGAGGTTGAGTGCAATTTTGGGTAACCCTCCATGACCGGTGCATGTGACATCCAATAGAAATTAGGCAGGTCTTAATTGAGATAGAACATGGTTTGATATATGACTAGCTAGTAATGATATCAGGAGAATTTTTTTTTTTTGGATATCAAAGTATAGGTAAAATACAATTAATAAGACCTGCTAATTTCTAGCTAGTCAGTGTAGTCCGTGTAGATAAGGCAATGATTTGGTTCTAAAATTTGCTCCAATACTGTTCTGGTGTAATCTTTTGCCTATGTAAAATGTTGGGATGTGTTATAAATATATGCTCTTGCAATGATTGACTTCAAAAGGAAGGACATATGTCTAGATATGCATATCCCAACAAGTATTGTGACCTTTTGGTGTGGAACTAACATCTATCCGAAATGATGGTTAAGTTGGGATAATATTTGGTATGGGTAGAAGTCCATGACCTACTCTATATCATAACCTTGCATCCTTTGAGTAGGGAGCAATGTCACTTTTGGTATGTATGTATGTAGTCAGGCCAACAATGCAAGACCTTAATTAGTTTAATTTTGATGAGACAATTCAAGCTTTATTATTGAAAGCCCTTAAATATTTTGAACAATAATTTAACATATAAGTATATATAAAAAAATAATGCTACATATTGTTCCGGAACAAATTCTCCTTCACTTGTGCTTTAAAATTTTCTTTGGTTTGCCTAGATGAATGTATTGACCAATTCATCACCTTTATCGTTCATATTTATTTCTAGCATTAGAACTTGAAAGCAATATCTTTATATTGGTCCATCACACTTGAATGACAACCTTGAAATATGACCACTTCCAATCTCTTAATGTCTTGATTCTCGAATAAGTTCAGTTCCAATCATAGCAACACAAATAGCATTTTGTTTGTACACATCATTCCTCTTTTACTTCTACGTTCTGCACAAAAAATGGCTGTTGATATGATGTTTAGCCCTTCCATTAATGTTAATTTTTTTTTTATAGGTACCGTCAACTACTCTTGTGCAAAAGCAGAACCCCCTGCCCCGGCAAGCAAAGAACCTCCGGCGAACAAATCATCATTCTTAGACCGTAATTTTTATTACCATGCCAGTACTCAAAGCATTGCTCTTCTTCTTGACAAAACCCCCCAGAAATTAACTAACCACTCTTACTGTGCTATGTTTTCAGCTTGTTTTTGGGCTTATTGTGGAGAGGGAACATGCCAAAAGACAGAAAAAATGAGTCACAAATGCGAATGCAATCCGGGTCACTCGAACCTCTTCAATGTCAGCTCATTCCCATGTTTCACTGACTGTAAGAGAGAGAGCTAGCCCAGCAATCTAATGTGATTTCAATCAATTTTCACTATAGTGATGAAGTAAAACTAACATGCAGACTTTGTTCTATGTTTTGATTGTTCTAAAGGTGCTCTTGGAGCAGATTGCAAAGAACTTGGCATTACACTATCCAATGCCTCCTCTGCGGCTTCGCCATCCGGTTTGTCCGGAGATGACAAAAGTGATGGTGAGTAGAATTCTTTCAGCACACACTTCCACTTTTGTGTTGTCGAATATTAACAACACGGAGGCGGCTTAAATCATTGTAGCACTACTAAGATTATTAGAGTAGTCTTATATTATGTTAGGCGTTCTTAATCTCTCTCTTTTAATTTGTTTTTCAGCTAGTTCAGTTTCACTGGGTAACCTACTCTGGGTGGGTGTCTTGATACTGATAAGTACTGCTTTTGTGCCCTGGACATGAAGTGCTAGAGATTGCAACAGCTTCAGATCTCCCTTGATGACCACTACATGTTTTTTTCAGTTGATTTTGATTGAGATGTATTCTTTGTGTAGGAGTATTAGCTTGTATATTTTTTATTCATGTACGTAGCCGTTATATTATAAAGTGCCTGTATCACATTTGGTTGGTTTTGGCCATTCATGTAGCATGGGAGATTTTATGTATGATATCATATTTATTTATATAGAATAAAGGCCATAGATATGAGCCACTTGTGATATATATATGTGAATATGTCGTTTTCTTTGGTTTTTCAAATTTGATTTTCTCTCTCGGTCGTCATCAATTGCTTTCATGAATGACTATAGACTAATTAACTAATTTGATTTTCTAAGTCTAGATTGGTTTTTGAAAGTGAGGCTACCTTTCAGATTGAAAATTACCTATTAAACTAATGGAAAATGATTTTTTTAACATATAAACATCCCAGATTCCTAATAAAATCTACGTACACTACTTTGTAGCAAATCTATGTCTCATATAATGTTAGATTATCATCTCAAGTCAGCACCCAACCTTAGTGAAAAAAAAAAAAGAAGTTAGCCCCCAATCCTTCATTGGCACTGCAAAATGTCAATTAATCCTAGTTGAGATTTATTTCCCAATTTTCCCTTCATGCTAGGTGACAACTTTATCGATTGATCCACGCTCGAAAATTATTGAGTCCCATACAAAAAGTAACCCTCTTGTAAACTAAAAAAAGAAAAAATGAGTAACCCTTTCAAGTCTGTTTGCTCCAACAAAACTTAAAATCAAGACTTTGCTTATTGGGAATTGAATCCCTCACCTCTCAATTGTGGGTAATTAGTAGACTACTTTAAAGAAACTAGGAAAGCAGTTCAATTGAATCAAATTTCAATGATTTCCTAAAATGTTTGACAAAAAAGTGATTTCCTAAACTTCAATAGTTAATTTAGCCCTTCCGAAACCTCTTCACCTAAAAAATTACCTAAAGTTTCTGCTTCACTCACATGGGAAAATTTTCCTACGGGCATCTACTAATTTTTTTTTATTACAAGTTCACAAGAGCAACTTTGCATTATTAAATGAATTTTTTGTCTCAATTATAAGCACGAAGAGCAATTAAAATGGATAGACTGGGTCAAGTAGACTCGTAAAACTTAAGTGATCACAAGATTCACAATAAACCCATAGAACCTAAGTTAGTCAAGTGGGCCTTAACAACCCACATAACTATCGGAATCCATATTGGCTTCAAAAATTCATTATGAATTTAGACTAAATATCTAACATTTATTACGCATGATACTCAAACCTTGTCTGTCTACGTGAAATCCTAGACCTTGGTACTCTACGGTGGTCATCTACTTCAGAAAATTCTCCTCATGAAACACTTTCTTCGTAATTAAATAAGGCCTAGCCTATACTAAATTCAAGAAAAACGCCTTAGAAGTCTTCAACAGCATTTTAGAAGTTTGAAAATAAAGAACTTCACACCTAGCTGAAGCTGACCATCTGAACTTATTGTAATATTTCTTGGCATACAAAAGGACTAAAGACCTCACCAACGATAGGAGATTTGCTAATGTTAAATAGCTAATGTTTGTAATATCTATTTTCAAAAAAAAAATGTTGGTAATATCTACCAATAATAGCACGCCACGTGAACAAAAGATTAAAAGTGGGAAGGGCAAAAGTGTAAAAGCACATTAATTTTGTCTATGTGACGTGTTACCATTGGTTGACATTATCAAGTGAAGACTTCACCCTAAGAATTCCATAAGCATCTAAACAACGTCCTACTTTATCAAACCTTCAGTGCTGGGAAATGGATTCCAAATCAAAGGGGAAAAAAAAATTACTTCCCATTTTTTAAATGCAATATTTTGACAAACAAAATGGTGTTTACAAAACAATGGATTTACATCGAATTTCACATTATTTCTTTTGCAAAAAGAGAACTTAAGAAAATAGAGTACATCAAGTATCAGCAGCCCTGAAGATGGTAAGCAAAGAGAGGAAGAGGTTGATTATATCAAGATAAAGCGAGACAGCCGCCCATATGAACTCGTCGTAAGAGTATCTCTTGATCAGATTGTCCGTGTCATAGACAATGTACCCGCAAAATATAATTGACGCTAACGCCCCATATATCATCACTGAGATTTTCCCAAGTGGGAAAAACACCTGCCCAAGACAATGCGCAGTTCAAAACACAACTCTTAACTCACTGAGCACCACAAGAGAGTTCGAAGTTTCAACCATAACACATGTGAAGGGGAAAAGAAAATAAGTACCTGAATGATAGCAAAAAGGATGAGCACCATTACAGCTCCAAATAGAAATGGACCGAGGAAATTGAAATCATAGCCTTTTCTGGCTGCCCAGAATGTGAAGAGAGTGAGGCTTATCACGACTGCAGCAGTTAAGATAACTGATTCCAGAATAATCTTCCCTGTAACAGTGACAATATTGTGAGACTCATCAACACAATACAATGCAATTCCATACAGCACAAATGTCTGCTAATTTCAAACCCTATTCAATTTGCCGAGCGGCAGATGTAAGACCTCCCATAAATAAGAAGGTCCTAAACAACAACAAACATCAACAACATAGCCTCAATCCCAAATTGGTTGAGGTTAGCTACATGGATCAAAATCTTCTGTTGTGCTTGATTTAGTGCAAGAAGTTCCTAAACCATGACCAATATTAATAATCGGCATCAATTTTGCCACAGGCTCATTGTAACACTAACAATACGTAAAGCCTAACTCGAAACTACAACTAGAAGATAATACCGCTCCACCTCAAATCAAACCAATGATTCAAGGAAATGAATTATCTATGAACAGTCACTAAGCTTGGAGTGAGTTTTTTGATCTAGATTGTTTCCTTTTTTCCCTTGAGAGGAAATGAATTATCTATGAACAGTCACTAAGCTTGGAGTGAGTTTTTTAATCTTGATTGTTATTTTTTTTTTCCCCTAAGAGGTGAAAATCGAATTAACCCAGTTGAAATCAATAATAATCATCAATCTGCAACGCATTGTAAACTGCCAACAAGACCACTAGTGACGAGGCTGTATATATTATCCTATCCATTATTATTACTCTTTGATACTATGATGCAGGATTACCCTGATCATTTCACAGGAGACAAACACCCCTAAAAAAGATTTGCCTTGAAAGGTTAGAATATTGAAACTTGTAACCTCAAGGAGGCCTAGGCGAACAAGTAGAAGGTTCCAATTGTTACACCAAGGCAATGGTTGGTAACTTACTTTTCATATTAATTGATTCTCTACCAATTAAACGCTAATTCTAAATTCTTCCATAATTTTCAATGAGGAGAGTCTTTGACTAGGCTGCTCACGGGTCAGACTCGGGCTTCCCTAAAATTGTCGCCCGACCTGAAAATAGCTAAGGTACCCCGATACCCAAAGATGCCCGACGTGTCGTTACGTTGATTGCCCGTGCGTGCCCAGAGGCGAGGCGAGTCGGGCATTTGAGGCACAATAAAGTGTAAGGAAGGACTGAAAGAAACCTAATTTTTCCACCATTAATGACTACAACAAGGTACGTTATTTCCATGTTCCCTCTCAAAAACATCAAAATCAACAAGAAACACCACAACATACAGATCTACAAATATCAATGCCTTTAAATTGCAAACCAGCAACAAGAAACTTAGACTAAGCCAAATCCTCCATCCTTAATCTTAAGTTTCTTCCAATTTGATGTCTTGCAAGTCAGGCAGGTCGGGAAAAAGCAAGCCATTGGGTTTGTTGCTCACCCCTAGCTTGTAGCTTCAACTTTATTTCCTTGGTGTTCTACCTTCTTTATAACACATTCATTGAAAAGCTTAAACTTCCAAAGTCAAAAACCATTACAAGTTTTTAACAGATTAGGAAATGAGAACTTGTCAAATCCACTCAAACACATGGTGGTCATTCTGGATAAACGATCCTCAATAGCACATTGATAGAACACAACCTAAAAGGCAAAAACTGTAAACTGAAAAAATCTTATTTTTAACATTGAGAACAAATATGACTTAAATTGAAGACTCAAAAAAACCCAAAAGAATAGTGCAACTTGAACATTAAGTTTTTTATGCTTTTGGTTCCTGAACTTTCATTAGTATGCATTTGGTCCCTGAACTTTCATTGTAGTACATTTGATTCCTAAACTTTTTGAGTTTTTTATGCTTTCATGGAAATTGGGTTTTGTTTTTGTTTCTTATTATTGAAGTGAGTCGTCCAATTCAATAATATAGACCACTTTGTTCTTCTTGGCTAGCTAGTGGCTTCTCCGTTAGCCACGTTAATGGGATTTAAAAACTTAAATGGTAGAAGAACCAAACGTACATCTTTATGAAAGTTCTGGGATCAAATGTGCAGTAATAAAAGTTTAGAGACCAAAAGCATAAAAAACACAGTTCAGGGACCAAATGATGGGTTTTGCCAAGAATAACTTATCAGTCTAAATATGAAAAGAGGGCACAAAAAAAAAGTTAGGGCAATTGCTAAAAAGGGCCGACCTCAATGGCACAAAGATCACAACCTAAAACTAGAAACTCAAAGATATTCAATTTCCACCAAAACTAGATACTCATAATCAAGAACTTAACACATTGCAACTACAAATAAAGCTACAAATATCATGTACAGCAAAACAGAAAAATTAGGGCAAATCAACAAATCTTGTAATTGAATCACTCACCAGGAACAAAAGCGCAGGTCAATCCAACAGCGAAGGACAGCGCAACCGTGAAAACCGTCAAGAGCAGATAATTAATCGGATGGCGCTGGTAATAGAAAGACAAAGGACACAAAACTGCACCACAACAACAAGACCAAAACCCTAGAATCAAAATCCAACACATACCCACAAAAACTCTCCAATCAAACACTCCAAAAACTCCAAAATCAAGAACTCACCTATGAAGGGCGTGATTATGATAACTATATATAAAGCCAGCCCTGCACCAGTAGTGGCGAAGAAGAGCGAAATCGGCCTGACCGTGACGACGACGGCGGCGATGGCGACTGTGAGGAGCAATTGAAGGGACAAGATCGAGTAGATCTTTCGGATGAATGCCCATCGGAGCTCTGGGCTCTCGTGCATCATTGGGTACAGGGGCCGCGCCCCTGTTTCGATGTCGGCCTTGCCCCATTGACCTTGCCACATATTGGCTGAATCAATCGCAAAATTGCCAAGCACCCACTAAAATTCAAGTCTTCGGATCTCTTGAAATCAAAGAAAGTTGAGATTTTTGGGGTTGATTGATGGGGTTGTGGAGAGGTTTTGGGGGTTAAATTGGGAGAGTAGAGAGAGAGACAGAGAGATTGAATGGTGGACAGAGAAAGTTCGAGAACTGGGGAGGTGGAACACGTGGCGGGAGGAGTGAGAGACACGTGGAATAGTGGATCTATCTGTCGTTCTGGGGTTTCTAGTCCTCTCTCGCTTCGCTTCGAAGGAAGAGCTTTCTCGGTAAACTTTTTGGGGTCTTTAGTGCAGTATACTTTCGATTACCGGGGAGGTTTCCAGGCACAGCAAAATGGGCACAGATTCTTGGAAAAAAAATAAAACAAAAAATCTGTTTAAACTTAGGATCTGAACTCATACAAAATTTTTACAATTTTTACAAATATCAAATAAGTGTTATAAATTATTATTTTGATGTCATTTATGGCTTGAAAATGATTTTAAAATAAAAAAAATTTAAAAATATACTAAGAGTTCAAACTTTAAGAGTTCAAATAGTACTACTAAAAATAAAAATGGGCATAGATAATGATACACTTTGAACTCAAAATGCATCTCGAGGTGAATTGCAAGACCGCCCTTTGTTTTTTCTTTTTTTATGAAAGAGCCATAAGTCAATTAATGTTTAAGTGGTGTTCAAAGTGGGTTAGTGAAAAAAAAAAAAAATCTTTTGAGCCCGGCTAAGTGCGCTCCACCATTTACTAAATACATCTGATTATATGTTGTACCTCAAATTTAAATTTCAATTTATAAATGCACCCCACATTTTTACTAAAATACTCTTTCATTCAAATCGAAACACCCAACTCCAAAACTTTAGTCGAGACATATTTTTTAAGTTTAGTGACATATGGTCGAGACTTATTTTTTAGGTAAGTCTCGGTATTGTCCAATCGAACCTCTTTTATGAGATTTAGTTAACAATTGTCGACCTAAAGGTTTGATAGGTTCCGACTGACTCTCCAATTAAAGGTTCAGCAAGTTGTGACCGATTCTCCAACTAGAGGCTCGGTGGGCTCTGACCGACTCTCCAACAAAAAATTCAGACTTGTAAAGCAAAACCACTCGATAATGCCAATAAATCACAAGAAAATAATATGTTAAGGGATGATGACAAGGTGCATAAAATGAGAAAAAAGTGTAGTGAGTGCACTAATTATACTGAGGGGCATAAGAGTTATTTTATAGTAAGATTGACTTTTTCTGAGGTGGGCACAATGGTGCTCTTCCTCTTTAAAGGCGAATAACTGTGTTTGCCAAATTAATTGTATTTGACTTCTTATAATGGTCAATTTATTTGGCTTCTTATAATGGAAACAGTGCTTGCCAAATTAATTGGTTTTTGATTAAAAAAAAAACAATTAATTTGGCAAGCACTGTTTCCATTATAAGAAGCCAAATAAATATAAGTAAATATATGTCTTTTTTTTTTTTTTTTTTTTTTTTTTGCTATCAAACCTCTAATCTTTTACATGTGCCTCTATCAAATTAGTGTACTATCGTGCTAAATTAATTTACAATTCTTGGCAAAAGAAATCATAAGAAAGTGAAATCAAAATTATTTTAGAAGTCTTTAAAGTTGTAGTTCTCTAGATCAAAATATAAGTAAATATATGTCTTTTTTTGCAGTATATAAATAAATATGTCTTTACCGATATTTTTAGACTAATATCTTTAATTGTAGGGCATTGTATTAAACCACAATGTTATTAATAAAAAAAAGACAAAACCTTAGTTTAGCCAATCTTAATTGATTTGTAATCAAAAATTTATTATTGTTTTTTTAAGAGATATCGAAATTTCATTAATCATTCATGACTCAATACAGGACCAGACATAAAATCAAATACATTGATTCACTAATCCTATTTGTGCAAACAAATTGTCATTAATTTAATTTTTTTTTTCGAAATTGAAACAATTTGACAATTAGGGACTGCTCTCTGCAAAATTGAAACTCATGACAATGTACAAAAGTACTAGAACCATAAAACGAATAACAAAACTTCTCAACAAGGAGAAGACCTAAAACTTTCTAACAAGAAGAAGACATAAAAACTTCCCAACAAGGAGAAAACAAAATAAAAAATTTCCAATTAAGAAAGAAAACTAACTATAAAGTAAAAACTAAAGATAAATCAATCTAGCGTGCTGGACAAATCCACACAATACCATCGATGAAAATTTATCATTGTTGTTGTGATATAATTCTTGAGAAATCAAACACAAAAATCTTTGTCTTAATGTTTTATTAGAAAATTTAAACCATAGAAAACCTTTTGCAAACTCGCTTAATAATCCTAGGCAAAAAAAGGTACGCAGAAAGTACTAAGTATCTTTACTCCCCTTCAATCAAAAAAAAAAGTTTTTAAAATGTTAGGAAAATGTTAAGTGTACATATTTGTCACACCTAACGATTGTGCACCGTCGACACACCTTGAATGCGTTTCTTAAGGTGTATCGACAACGAATAATTATTAAGTGTGACAAGTGGATACCTCTAGCATCTTCTAAAATGTTACGAGGACCCAAATGCAACCTAACTTTCCACTGAAGAGCACATGGTCCGATTGTGCTCCTACGTGTAAGTGTAACCTAAATCACGAAAGAAATGTGTAGCATTTTGATTATTCATTTGTTCAGGTTGAACTACTGACTAGCTAGTCAACTAGCTTGTGAAAGTTCCAGCATTTTAGCTTTTTTTGGTTAGTGGTGCTCGAAACAGTCCTGCAAATTGTTTGGCCTTTTTTGAGGTCTTCAACCAACTGCAACAACTAATTTATATGTAAGTAATGTCGGACACTGAATAATCTACATGTGGGCAATATCGGACCATATAAGAGGTGGCCTTTTCAAGTCTTAAATTAATTTTCTCCATTTGAACACAGACATTATATAAGGAAAATTGAATAATTTACCACTCAAACCTTGATCGTTGGCAAGTTTAATTTTTCAAAGCAAAGATAATGAATTTATCAATGGAAATAGGGTCAATGATGGTTTTCATATGATCTTTCATCACTAGTTCAAACTTGGGGTGGGACGTTAATTTATTTATGGTAATATATACTTATAGATAGTTTTAATTATATTTATACCCATTGATAGAAAAAAAAAAAACAAAATAAATAAATAAATAAAACAAAAACAAATTGCTTTGCAAAAAGAAAAAATGTGACCCTGGTTAATGAATACTAAAATATATAGGCATAATAGGTATAAGGACCCGACTCACCCAAAATGCCTCACATAAAATACATGTAATTAATATTGTCTTGCTCTTACAAAAATTGGGGTGCCTATCGCACCGCCCTAAGTGTAAATTAATATACGCTCTCTTAAATTCACATAACAACGTACATAGAGCTTTTGGTACAAGTAGAATGGGTTATATTTTTGGACAAAGGAAGTGGTGGTTTCTAGTGTTTGAAATAAACATAGGACTCCTACCAAAAAAAATAAAAATAAATAAACACAGGACTGTTGACAAAAAAAAAAAAAAAGTTTCTCCCCACATTGTTCTTAATTGGACTATAATAAATAAAGTTTCATTCCAATAAATAAAATAAACATATATTAAGACAAGCATGCATCTGTCCATCACAACAACAGTTTGCTCATTTAGTGACAAGTTTTTTAGCGAAAAGCAAAAATTTGTTGCTAAATGTGGTCTACACAAAAAATTTGTAGTCATCACTATAAAGTAAGTTATAGCAACAACTTGTTAGCAATGGATTTAATCATCACTAAATAACACACTTAGCAATGAAAGATTTAGTAACAAGGACTAACTCTTACTAAATGTCGGGCGTAGTGAGAGTAAATATTTTCTATCACTATAAAGCTATATTTAGCAACTTAATTGTTAGCAAGGGTTTTATTTCATCACTAAAAAGGTGGAGGACTTGCTTCAAATGCATACACTAGCGTTTTTCTCCCCGAAATAACACCCCACACACACACTATATATATATCAAATCCCCAAATCTTAAGCTCTTTCGTTCGCTCACTCTCAACCTCTTGATCTGAAGTCAAGATCCACAACTCTTTGCTCCAATTTCAGGTTTGATTCTTCACAAATCACTCTAAATCACTCTCGATCCGTCTCTTTCTTTGACCTAATTAGGGTTTCGTCGTTGTTGTTGTTATGTGTTCTTTGATTCAGTCATGGAGGGCGTTGACGCGGACGCACCATCTCCAATGGCGCCGCTGGCGAAATGGGGGATGACTTTTCGAAGGTGTTCCAGTACTACCTTGACAGATCCACGCCCCATACTATGTAGAGATGGATCGGAACCCTAGATTTCTCCCCTGTTTCCACTCTTGTCTACCGCCTCTCCTCCGCCTCCAATCCTGACATCGATAGAGTTGATTCTAGCAGAGGCAGTTACGGTTGGAGCGGCGAAGATGGTGGATGTGGTTGGGGAAGCGACAACAGTGGAGGTGGTTGCGGCGACAACGACAAGCTCACCGAATTCAAGTGATGCAAATCGTCTGAGATTTTGTTCTTCGATCAACAAAGATGGCTATCGAACTGATTATTCAAGGTGATTCTTCAATCGGCGGTTCTGTTTTTTGTACTGGAATTGATGCATAATTTCTTTGCTCTCTCGCAATCTGTTCACTTATAACAATGAAAAACTTCTATTGCTAATTGACTTTTAGCCAGAAAAAACAAATTTTCTTGCTGAAGACCTTGGGACGACACTTTAGCAACAAAACTAATGAAAAACTTTATTTCTCACTAAAGAGCATTAGTGACAAAAGTTGACTTTTAGTGATGAAAATTTTCATCACTAAAGCATTTTTCGTTTTAGTGATACACAAGAAGATTCCTCAAGTAAATGAGCAATGTTATTGTTGGATCTATAGGTATCATCTACAGTAACTCTTAAGACATACGAATCAAAAGACATCAACCCATCTCGGCCTCATATCGATTTCAAAGCCCACTAGCTACCATCGTAAAAGTCGATTTCTTCATATTTCTTGTTGGAAAATCATGTTTCTCCACTGTTTTGAATGTATTTTATAAGGTTTGAACAAATTTTTTTGCTTTGCTAGGGCATTGTTTGTTTGCGTTGTTCGGTGGCTATTTACCATAAAAATGGAGAATGGACATGTAGGAGATACGAATGTATAAGATAAAGAAGTATTTCATGAGTTTCCATTCTACTTTTGCAGTTTTTTCATGTTCAAACCAAAGATTTTGCTTTTGGATCGGTCTTGCAGGAATAGCTTTTGCTCGATTTGTCGAGGCCGATTGAAACATGTCTGACGGTCATAGGTGATCGAACAAACATTTGTTCTAATCAAGTTGTTAACACTACAATGTGGTTCGATTATCAAATACCGATAATATACATTGTTCAATCACTTTCAACCGAGCAGAGCACTGTCAATCGGTCATGTGCACCGATCGAGCGTTGACCATCAACAACACACAAATCGACTGTGACGGCCCCAAATTCCCAATGCATTTGGGTACGCCCGGCCTAGACCCGTGCAGGTCCCGAGTCCGTTCTCAATGAACTTTGACGAGCCTAGTCGACCTCAAAACATCAAAATTTCACGTTTTATGAAAGAGTTATTGCAATTATAACACAGCGGAAGCAAAAATCATATTCTAATCAAATATTGGGAAATAACTCAATCAAAGGAAATTAGGAATCTATATAAATGTGGAAAACCCAACATGTTCAATCCTAAGTCAACAAAATGGATTGATGGAATCCACCTCAAAACATATTCCCCAGTTCCAAAACAATCATATATATATATAAACTTCATACAAAAAGAAATAAACATGAGCCTACATCTCGGTACCTCAAGTCCAGCTGCTCACAAAAAGTCTCCTAGGCAAGGTCCCTTGCCCCTACTGCTCTCTCGTCCTATACGCACCCACCGTCACAAACTAGACGGTGAGTACCGAGAGAAATCGAAAGTAAAGCCAAAAGAATATAACAGTAATTCATGAATTTTCAAATAAAGCGGTCCAAATATCATGCGGTATATGAAAGACAGAGATTTAAATAAACAAGATGCATGATAGATAGACCGGAAATGACAACAATCGAAACATGCGTGTTCTACGAGTCAAGAGAGGCAATAAGTGGTCTAAATTCCACAACAATTCCACAACAAACGACGATGTCGCAACATCGAAATCCACAACAATATCCACAACAATCCAAGACATGGTATCACACAATCACTAGGGGTGGTCAAACACTCGTGCGCACGAGTGCCCGCGTTTTATCCCTTCTAGTGCAGGCCGCATGTACCTTCGAGACACACACTTATGCCAAGAACACACATACAAGGAATATGGAATGGAATGCCAATAATTTGATAATAACAAACACAAAGAAATGAAAATGAATCACATGATATTTTCCAAACTGGCTTACTAACGTACAAATGCTTTTTAAGGCAAATGTACTTACCTGATCTATCGTAATCCGCGTATGACACTCCCGCGACTCCTAACGCGTACCCCGAGTTTTAGTTACCCGACAAGGTTGGAAACTCGTATTAATAGGTCAAGTCATTAAATTAGCTTCGATTTGACATATTATATCATTTTTATGTTTTTCGAGGCTAAAACCCCGATTACATCTCGCCAACATTTCCGAGAAAATCCCAAAACTCGGTTGTGAACCATTTTTTTCTAATTTCTCATATTTTTACGGATTTTTCTGAATTTTTCATAATTTTCCCTATTTTTACGGATTTTCTTTTCCATTTTTCTTTATTTTCTCTCTCTTTTTTTTTTTTTTTTTTTTTTCTAAGGGCGGTTCGGCGAACCTGACCGGTTCAGGGCCGAACCGCCGCCCCGGTTCAGTGGCCGAACCGGCCGGTTCAGCCGGCCGGCCTTCTTCTCTAACGAAACAGAGGCGCACGGCGCCTCGTTTCCAATTTTTTTTTTTTTTTCATGAATCGATCGAGAGAGGAGAGGGAGGAAAAGAAATAGAGGGATGGAGAGAGAGATCTCCGGTGAGGGAGTGAACCCGGTCACCACCATCTCCAGTGGGAGAGGTGGTTTCGTGAGAGTGAGAGAGCAAACCGAGACGAGAGAGAGAGAAACCGAGAGGAGAGAGAGATCGAGTGAACACGAGAGAGAGGGGAGAGAATGCATACCTCGGTTGACAAGCAACTTCAGACGTCCACTGGTCCCGGTCCACCGGCGAGAAAGCGTGGCGGTGGTGAGATGAGGAGAGGGAGGTCGTGAGGGAGAGCGAGTGAAGAGAGCCGTGAGGAGAGTGAAGAGTGAGAGAAAGAGATGAGTGAAATGAGAGAGTGAGGAGAGGTTACGTGAGAGAGATGAGTGGGAATGGGGGGTGACGTGAGTGAGATGGTGAGATGAGTGTGACGTGAGTGATGGGGTGGGTGGTGAGGTGAGTTGAGTGATGGGGTAAGGTGTGTGTTTGAATATTTAAATGGGTATGATAGTTGTGTCTACCCATTTTTACCGACCCCCACATCTCAAACTTTAACACAAGGGTTCCCAGACCCATCTTACCTCATCGACCGTATTTTCCGTCACGTGCACACTTTTACTTTTATCTCACACAAATGAACTATATAATTGTTAAATAATTATTTTAATTATCTTTTTACTATATTTTCTCCCCAGGTTACCTAGGCGAAAACTCACTCATTTTAAAAATCGCCCAAATGGCTCGTGACACGCATTTAAACTATAATACTATTACACACATCAAAGAATCATAAAATTACCTCGGTGTCGACTCCCGAGGTTCGAAATACGATCCAGTATCGCGTAGCGGGTCACGATCCCGACACGTGTCACAAAAGTCGGGTTAAAAATTGAGGGATGTTACGATCTCCCCCACTTATTAGAATTTCGTCCTCGAAATTTACTAATAAGTAAATTAAACTTCAAACTCTTAGGAATCAAATAGATAGGGAAGTGCACTTGCATGTATGACTCTAGCTCCCAAGTTAACTCTTCGTCCCCGTGGAATTGCCATTTCACGAGAACGGAAGGGATTTCCTTGTTCCTCGGTATTTTGACTTTACGGTCGACAATTTGAATTGGTGCTCCTCGTACGTGGCATCGTCTTGCAACTCGATCGACTTAGGTCCACCGTAGGTCGCCGTCCTCGCGACTTGTCTAGTCGAAGCATTGAAATGTGAAACACCGGATGAATACCGACGAGCGGCGGCGGTAACTCTAAGCGGTAAGCCACCTTACCAGACCCTCTTCACAACTTTGAAGGGACCGATAAATCTAGGAGCAAGCTTCCCTTTGATTCCGAATCGTTTGTGACCTTCGAGAGGCGAGACTTTTAGGTATACATAGTCTCCCGCGTCGTCTTGAAGCTCATCGTGATGCGATCATAGTATTTCTTTTGTCGCTCTTGAGCACTCTTAAGCCTCGACGAATCGTCGTACCTTCTCGGTGTGATCAACAACAATCTCGGGACCAACCTGTCACAATATCCTCTCGGCTCGGCCAATGAAGAAGGTGATCTACTGAGGCTGCCATAGAGCGCCTCAAACGGTGCCATACCGATACTTGCTCGATAAGCGTTGTTGTAAGCAAACTCACACAAATGAAGGTACTCTTCCCATGACCCGCCGTATTCCAAAAACACATCCCGAGCATGTCTTCCAACACTGTATCAACCTCTCGGATTTGTCCGTCGTACGTGGATGGAACGCCGTACTCAACTCTAGTCGGTGCCGAACCGAGCTGCATGCTCGCCACGATAACGAAGTAAGCTGCGCCCGATCGACACGATCGACAACGGAACTCCGTGTAGTCGACAATCTCACGCTCGTAAAGAATGCTCGGTCTGTCAACTCGGTGTGTAGTGGATCGGTATGAAATGAGCAGATTTCGTCAATCGATCCACAATTACTCGGATGCTATCATGACCACGAGGAGATCGGGGCAAGCCACCGACGAAATCCATAGCAATGTGCTCCCACTTCCATTGAGGAATAGGTAGGGGCTGCGCCGAATCCTCCAGGCCGTCGATGCTCGGCCTTCACACGCCGGCATATCTCACACGCTCTAATGAATTCGACACATCGGATTTCATCCCCTGGCCACCAAAAGAGACGTCGCATATCGGCATACATCTTGGTCCGGCCGGATGCATGAAAATCGAGAACGGTGAGCCTCTGAAGTATCTCGGTGCGTAAGTCGCCCGCCGATGGAATCCACGATCGCCCACGATACCTCAAGCAAGAGTCCGTCGACCGGCCAATCCGGATGTTACGAACCGTCGACCATCTCACCGAATTTTTGGTACGACTCATCGCCCTCGTGTCCTCGAGAACGATCTGCGAGTGAAACGGTCGCAACCTCATCGACCACAAATCGTGTCTGGTAGTCACCGATACGTCCGTGAACTCATCAACTCGGCGCCTCAAGAAGACCATACTCGTGGGTTATTTGACATACGACCACCTCAAGCATCAAATCCTCTACGGCTCAAAGCATCGCAACCACGTTAGCTTTCCCGGATGATACTCTAACGAGAAATCATAGTCCTTCAAGAATTCTAGCCAACGTCTCTGTCTCAGGTTCGGTTCTCTCGAGTGAATAAGTACTTCAAGCTCTTGTGGTGCTGTGAACAACTCGAAACGAACGCCATACAAGTGGTGCCTCCATATCTTCAATGCGAACACTATCGCGCCCAACTCTAAGTCGTGTGTCGGGTAGTTCCTCTCGTGAACCTTTAGTTTGTCGAGATGCATAAGCGATAACTCGCCCTCTTGCATCAACACATGACCCAAACCAATCTTCGACGCGTCGTGTACACAACTAAGTCTTTCCCGAGTCTCGGCAACGCTAACACGAGCGCGGTAGTCAATTTCTTCTTCAAAGTGTTGAATGCATGTTCACACTCCTCATTCCAATCAAATTTCGCATTCTTCGAGTCAATTTCGTCATCGGTGCGGCGATCTTGGAGAAGTCTTGCACAAATCGGCGATAGTATCCCGCAATCCCGAAAGCTGCGAATTTGCGTAACGTATCGGCGTAGGCCACTCAATCACCGCTCTAACCTTCTGCTCGGATCAACAAGCAACACAGGTAGCTCCAACAACATGCCCAAGGAATCGGACTTCGACAACCAAAACTCACACTTCGCTTGAACTTGGCAAACGATCGATGATCTCTCAAAGTCGCAATCTTTGCTCGTAGATGTCCTTCATGCTCCTCACGAGTCCTAGAATAGATGAGGATATCGTCTATGAACACAATCACGAACCGATCAAGGTATTCCCTCATCACGCGATGCATGAGATCCATAAACATTCTTTGGCGCATTAGTTAAGCCGAATGGCATGATTGTAAATTGAAAGTGACCGTATCTTGTCTTGAACGCCGTCTTTTCTCGATCTTGACCTAATCCTGAGTGGTGATAGCGACCTCGAGATCTATTTTCGAGAACCACTGCGCTCCTGTCAACTGATCAAACAAATCATCAATGCGCGGCAACGGATATTTGTTCTTCACTGTAACTCGGTTCAGTTGGCGATAATCTATGCATAGCCTCAAACTACCATCCTTTTTCTTTACAAACGATCTTGGTGCTCCCCATGGCGACATACTCGGACTGATGAAACCAAGCTCTAACAATTCATCTAGCTGACTCCTCAACTCCTCAAGCTCTCGAGGTGCCATACGGTACGGTGGTATCGAGATCGGTTTAATCCCTGGTACAAGGTCAATGATAAAGTCTATCTCCTCGGTGGTGGTAATCCCGCAAATCCTCAGGAAACACATCGGGAAGTCGCACACAATGGTACCTCGAAAAGCAAATCTCTGCTTCGCCCGGTGCTCATGACATTCGCAACAATCTCAATCTCGCCACTCATGGCTTCCGCCTCTGGTGATAGGAAGTAGCGATGCGTACCACGAATCCGAGCTCAGAACCATCTATTAACGGAATCGTGATTCTCTTCTCATAACAACTAATGTGAGCATGAAACGATCCCGACCAATCCATGCCCAACAAAGCATCAAACTCCAAAAACTCGAGTACTCTCATATCTACTCGGTAACTCATAACCCCCTAACTCTAGGAATATCGAGGCACAACAAATTCGGGTAAATCTTATCTCCAGCGGCGGTCTTAAGGATGAGGGGTTTACTAAGCCTAACAGGTTTCAAACCTAGCTTATCTACCATTCGACCAAAGCAATGAATGAAACAGTGGAACCGGAATCGAACATGGTATGCATGAAAGTACGCAAATAGAAATCATACCTCGACAAGGTTTCGGGATGCCCCTGGGTCGGGCTCAACGGCCGCTCGAACACGTTTCTCCGATCCGATGATCTTTGTGGCGGTACTCTTGGTGGTTGAGGGCACTCCTCTCGTATGTGACCGACCTTTCCGCACTGAAACAAGTGCGGGTATCCTGCGATCCCCGAGTCGGCTCTGGCCTCGTCCCGTGCGGAACTACGTGTGCGAGTCCGACCGGACCCACGTGTCCTCCTCTCGCTGTCTCTCGGTCGATACCTCTACTCTCGATAGTGCCTCTCGTGATCGTCGTCTGGTCGACTAGCTTTGTGGCGGATGATTGCAAAGCCCGGGTACTTGGCGGAGCAATATGTATCGGACGAGTAGTCGATCGTGCAACGGACCCTACACTCGAGTCCTACGGTCCGGAAATTCCACCTATTCTTCTTCCTCTTCGACTGATGGTGCTCCTCCAATCGGGACTACGGTCCGACCGATCTGGTCTCCTCGGGATGAGTAAGTAGGTAACCTCTCGAGCCAAACTCCGCTCGTATGCAATCTGTAAAGTCTCCATTTGTGTAGTGACTACGAGAACCACCGATCGCAGTAACAAACCCTCGGTGAAATAATACACTCGATCGGTCTCGGTGTCGGCCGATCCTCCAAAGATAAGGTAACAACGATGAGAACCTACCCATGTACTCCATCACCGACTCATTGGCGCCTGTCTCAACGCCATGAACTCATTCCTCTTTGCTCGAAGCACCGTCGGTGGAAAGTATTTCTGATTAAACTGGGTCTTGAAGTCGATCCAGTCTCTCGGAACACCTCTAGTAGTAATGATCGTCGTCCACCAATCATCTGCCTCTCCATGTAACATCGACGAAGAAATAGTCGCTCGCATGTGGTCCTCGTGGCGATGATCGAATGAATCTTCTCATGATTCTTCAGAAACAACTCTGCTGCTCTAACATACGTGCCGCCATAGAATTTCGTAGGATCATGTCTCTTAAATTCCCTCATTTCTAGCCGCTCAGCGGTGGCTCCGGACTCTTCGATGGAGTCGTAGCTCGGAGTAACCTCTGCAATAGGCTGGCGTAGCTGGTGTCTCTGTCGCTCGAGCTATCTCTCGTCGATAAAGGATGTGTCTCCGCCTCGGATGCGCGTGTCGGGTGCAACAACGGCTCCTCGGTGCGCTCTAACGGAATCGGAGCGTGGATGCGCAAAGCAATCGGGGTCTCGCCCTCGGGTAGTAGTATGTGGCAATGGTGTAGTCGGAGTCGATGGTGTAGCGGTAGGTGGTACGAGTGTCCTCAACAGTCGTAACATTTCTGTAGCTGCAAATCTGCGTCGCAACTCTACGAGTCAAGGCATGCACATCGTCCGCACCGGCATATCGTGTGCCGATGTGCCGCTTATCGTCACCACGGCCGTTCGATCCGCCATCGTCGTCTAAATCAAGAGAACGAACTTCTCGGATCGCCTATAGCTACCGTATATTATAATAATACACATAATAATCATAATATGTATTAAAATAATTCGACTCAACCCATTACTTCCCCAACTAAGTTTCTACGGGATCTAGGGTTTCCACTTCTCGGTTTGACCGTTCTAACTTCATTTGGTTTTAATGGCTTGTGTTTTATGAATTAACATCAAGAGTCGAGTCTATATAACCTTGTGCTCGATACCAAGTAATGACGGCCCCAAATTCCCAATGCATTGGGTACGCGCCCGCCTAGACCCGTGCGGAGTCCCGAGTCCGTTCTCGCGAAACGACGAGCCTAGTCAGCCTCAAAACATCAAAATTTCACGTTTTATGAAAGAGTTATTGCAATTATAACACAGCGGAAGCAAAAATCATATTCTAATCAAATATTGGGAAATAACTCAATCAAAGGGAAATTAGGAATCTATATAAATGTGGAAAACCCAACATGTTCAATCCTAAGTCAACAAAATGGATTGATGGAATCCACCTCAAAACATATTCCCCAGTTCCAAAACAATCATATATATATATAAACTTCATACAAAAAGAAATAAACATGAGCCTACATCTCTCGGTACCTCAAGTCCAACGCTGCTCACAAAAAGTCTCCTAGGCAAGGTCCCTTGCCCCTCATCGCTCTCGTCCTATCGCACCCACCGTCACAAACTAGACGGTGAGTACCGAGAGAAATCGAAAGTAAAGCCAAAAGAATATAACAAGTAATTCATGAATTTTCAAATAAAGCAGTCAAATATCATGCGGTATATGAAAGACGAGAGATTTAAATAAACAAGATGCATGATAGATAGGCGGAAATGACAACAATCGAAACATGCGTGTTCTACGAGTCAAGAGAGGCAATAAGTGGTCTAAATTCCACAACAATTCCACAACAACGATGTCGCAACATCGAAATCCACAACAATATCCACAACAATCCAAGTACATGGTATCACACAATCACTAGGGGTGGTCAAACACTCGTGCGCACGAGTGCCGCGTTTTATCCCTTCTAAGTGCAGCCGCATGTACCTTCGAGACACACACTTATGCCAAGAACACACATACAAGGAATATGGAATGGAATGCCAATAATTTGATAATAACAAACACAAAGAAATGAAAATGAATCACATGATATTTTCCAAACTGGCTTACTAACGTACAAATGCTTTTTAAGGCAAATGTACTTACGATCTATCGTAATCCGCGTATGACACTCCCGCGACTCTAACGCGTACCCCGAGTTTTAGTTACCCGACAAGGTTGGAAACTCGTATTAATAGGTCAAGTCATTAAATTAGCTTCGATTTGACATATTATATCATTTTTTTATGTTTTTCGAGGCTAAAACCCCGATTACATCTCGCCAACATTTCCGAGAAAATCCCAAAACTCGTTGTGAACCATTTTTTTCTAATTTCTCATATTTTTACGGATTTTTCTGAATTTTTCATAATTTTCCCTATTTTTACGGATTTTCTTTTCCATTTTTCTTTATTTTCTCTTTTTTTTTTTTTTTTTTTTTTTTTTTTTTTTTTCTAAAGGGCGGTTCGGCGAACTGAGCCGGTTCGGGGCCGAACCGGCCCTTCTTCTTTCTAACGAAACAGAGGCGCACGGCGCCTCTGTTTCCAAATTTTTTTTTTTTCATGAATCGATCGAGAGAGGGAGAGGGAGGAAAAGAAATAGAGGGATGGAGAGAGAGATCTCCGGTGAGGAGTGAACCCGGTCACCACCATCTCCAGTGGGAGAGGTGGTTTCGTGAGAGTGAGAGAGCAAACCGAGACGAGAGAGAGAAAACCGAGAGGAGAGAGAGATCGAGTGAACACGAGAGAGAGGGGAGAGAATGCATACCTCGGTTGACAAGCAACTTCCGACGTCCGGGTCCGGTCACCGGCGAGAAGCTGGCGGCGGTGGTGAGATGAGGGAGAGGGAGGTCGTGAGGGAGAGCGAGTGAAGAGAGACCGTGAGGAGAGTGAAGAGTGAGAGAAAGAGATGAGTGAAATGAGAGAGTGAGGAGAGGTTACGTGAGAGAGATGAGTGGGAATGGGGGTGACGTGAGTGAGATGGTGAGATGAGTGTGACGTGAGTGATGGGGTGGGTGGTGAGGTGAGTTGAGTGATGGGGTAAGGTGTGTGTTTGAATATTTAAATGGGTATGATAGTTGTGTCTACCCATTTTTACCGACCCCCACATCTCAAACTTTAACACAAGGGTTCCCAGACCCATCTTACCTCATCGACCGTATTTTCCCGTCACGTGCACACTTTTACTTTTATCTCACACAAATGAACTATATAATTGTTAAATAATTATTTTAATTATCTTTTTACTATATTTTCTCCCCCGGTTACCTAGGCGAAAACTCACTCATTTTAAAAATCGCCCAAATGGCTCGTGACACGCATTTAAACTATAATACTATTACACACATCAAAGAATCATAAAATTACCTCGGTGTCGACTCCCAAGGTTCGAAATACAGTCCAGTATCGCGTAGCCGGGTCACGATCCTGACACGTGTCACAAAAGTCAGGTTAAAAATTGAGGGATGTTACATCGACCAACATATTAGATAAAAAATAGTTACAAACACATACATAACTATCAAAATTATTCAAAAATAGTAAAAAAAAATTTGATAAAACATTTATATTAATGGAAAAAACCTTAAATTGACTAAGTTTAGTCGTTGATTGCGCAACGATCACCTGGAAGCAAGACTTATGGTGAGAGCAAAAATAAACAGAGGCGACGCAAAGATCGACCGAGTTGATGCGAAGATAAACAATAACCGTGCGGTGAACGCGAAGATTGACCTAGGGTTCGAGTGTTTTCTTCTTCTTTTTTGCGTTGTTGGAAAATAGGGGTGCACAAGGGTAAGAACATTTTGGAAAAAAAAAAAAAAGATAAAATGGTTTGCCCTTAGTAAAATGTGGTTTGCACATAGTCGGACCGTTCCCTCCATTTCAAATTAACTGTTACTTTAACTTTATAGCGAAGGTTTTGTTTTAGGTAACTATTGTACGTTTTTTTTTAAGATAAATCGAAATTTCATTAATCATTCATGACTAAATACAGGACCAGACATAGAATCAAACACATTGATTCGTTAATCCTATTTGTGCAAACAAATTGCCATTAAATTGGTTTCTTTTTTAAATTGAAACAGCTTAACAATCAGAGAGTGTTCTCTACAACGTTGAAACCCATGATAATACACAAAAGTGCTAAAACCACAAAATGTATAATAAAATTTTCCAACAAGAAGAAGCCAAATTAAAGACTTTCAAGTAGGAAAAAAAGTAACTATAAAGTAAAAAATAAAGACAAATCAATCCAGTGCGCTACACAAATCTACGCAACACCTTTTAATGAAGATGCACCGCAACAAGGATGGATCAATCTCTACAAATCTTATTAAATATGTTGTTTATTGAATGAACAAAGAGCGAAGGGATTTGATTGGAACCACCACTGTGACGGCCCCAAATTTCACAATCCTTGAATTGGGCACCGCTCGGCCTAGACCTACGCGAACCCCCGAGTCAATCTCGCTGAGTCACGCAGACCTAGTCAGCCTTCCTTACCATTTACCATTTATTACATATTTATAAGTGAAGTTAATCAATTAGTGAGTTACTATCAGATACAGTGTAAGCAATTAAACTCCAAACTAATCAATAAACTTCAAGACACACAAGTTAAGACAATTCTAGGGTGTGGATACCCCGTAATTATATCCGCCATATAAATCAAAAGAGAGTATCGATAATGTCCTACATGTTCAAAGTCTCTCATAACATAATCTCATGTTCAACAAAATAATATAGATACTTAATACAAAACATACTCAATACGCGAGGGGAGACTGCCTCATGGTCCTTGCATTCAATCGTTTAGCGCTAATCCCTTGCCTTTGTTGTTGGTCTGCCCATCATCATAAACTAAACGGTGAGTACAGTGATGTATAGAGTAAAATAACAATAGAGTCTTAACAACATTTCAAATATCACGTAAATGGCTAAACTAGTATCATGCATGGATATCATGAAAAATATAAAAGACAGCATGATAAGTGAATTACGGAGATAACAACGATAAATGAGTGTCGAGAGCACAAAGCAAAAGAAAATGCATCAAAGTATCTCAAGTCCACTAGGTTGCCACACTTAGTTTACAACCTGACTTCCAAGACAGACTCTGAACCTACACAAACCCAAAGACAGTCTATAATAAGACATTTAGCCCCAAGTCACACTTTGTTCGCATACAGGCACCGCAGTGTCACACACAATTCAACATACAACCACCACAATCCAAAACTACGGGTTTAACCATGTCCAAAGTCCGTGTACTCACGACATAGACCGTGAGCACCATGTTGTCCACTTAGACCCAAATATACCACTTATTAAGAAATCCAATCAAAACCACGCCGATAAATCAACAAAGATAGATATAACAAAAGTGAATCCAACAAAGATATATTACACAAAGAATTATGCTCAAACAAGGATAACATCCAAATAAATGTACAAATGAAATAATGTAAATACTCTGATTGGTTTACTCACGAATACCGTGCGTAACTATGCGCTCGCGACTCTCATACACCACCAAAACGACTCCACACACTTGTCACTAATCCACTAAGCACCTGGTAATCATCATTTTTTTATCCATTTACATCATGTTAGAGCTTATTTGGAAAATCTTGATTTCTAAATCCACTTCCCATGTTTTCCTTGATTTTTCTAAATTTCTTGGCTATTTTTGTCAATTTCACGTTTTTCAAGATAAAAACCTCGACATAACACCTCATAAGAACCCCAAATACTTCATTTTTCATGGAAATTCCCAATTTTCTCTTTATTTGATGAAAATATAATTTTCTATGATTTTCCAGAATTTTTCCTATTTTCTGAAATTTTATTTCAATTAAAATCTTTTTAAATATATTTAATTGAAATAAATAATTATTTATTAATATAATAATGGGTGAGTGGGTCTCGGGTCGAGTCTGGCCCGACCCGACCGGGTCGGCCATGACTCGTTTGGGTCATCTTCTCCAGTGTTGTTCGCTGGAAATTTCCAACGAACAACACTGCAACCCTTTTTTTTATTTGTGCTTGGAATTTTTCAACCACAACTTCGATCTAGGTTGGAGAGACTACTCCCCTACCGTCGTCATCCTCGGACGAACTGCGTTGCAGTTCGGTCGAGCCATGACAACAACAACGACACCAACAATCACAACATCAACACTTACCTCAACTCGCCAACGCCGTTAATGCCGCTTCCCCGAGCACTTGGCCTCGTCTCTCGCTCTCTTTCTTCTCGGCGGCTTCCTCACTCTCTTCTTCCATTTCTCCATGGTGAGGACGGTGGTGTGTGGATATTTTGGATGGTTGATCAAATGACTAAAATACCCCTCAATTCTTATCCATTACTTGATAAACAACTTGCCTTCCTTAGTCATTTGCATTTAAATTTCTGATTTATATATATATATATATAATTTCATACATATACATATATAAATATATATTTACCTACAATTTTGTCGTGCGCGCCAACAAGCATACTCGAGCGTGCACACTACCGTACGACTCACGTGTGTCGCCTATAACCCTGTGTATCACTTGGCAACCATTAATTTATTATTTTGTCAGTGTTTTATTTAAATATATTTCCCCTGGGACACCGTAAACCCGTAATTTTCCCGTCGAAACTCATTCGACACATTTTCTCGAGGCGATCACTACTCGTTTATCGACGTCACCGCCCTATCACACAGACACAAGTATAAATCAATATTACACGTCATCACATAAATAACATAAATTTTTGGGTTGTTACAACCATCAATCGTTGAGAGTATCGACGGTAGTTCAAAATAAAAAATCACAAAAGTTCTTAAAGTAAAATTTATTCGTAACTATTGTATGTTAAAACAACCAAAAGATATATAGTGATAAATTTTAATAGTATTAATGTACATTATCATATGTAATATACTAATAGATTTACAAATATTATCTTGTGACAAAAATGATATGTAATGATCTAATATATTGGTAGTTTTATACTGTGCGATAGGTAATTTATTGTTTTTAATAATCAATAATATTTCATAATATACAAATGATAAATTACTCGAATTTAATTAGTGTTAGCAACATAGACTTTAACATCATATTTTAATATAGTCCTAATTAAGTTTTTTTTTATTTAAACAACAATAAAAAAAAGGTTCCACATAGTAATAACATCTAAATTAGTCTTAGTTTGTTCAATGGAACGAAAATAATTTTCTTATAATACAACGTTCGACTCGATTGTCATTGGTGGCATGTATGAACGTGGAGCAATTCAATCTACTAATTGAACCACCACAAATTAGCTCATTTTATTCTTGTTTCTAATCAAAATAATTTAAAATCTTATATGTTAATTGAAGACTATAAAACCAAGTCCACATTTAAAAAAAATATATAGAAGATGAAAAAGTGAAGGAACTAATAGTAGTTAAATGACAATATATTACAATATTAATAGTGCAGTGAACTAAATACAAATTTTGCTCTTTGTTTTAATTTTTTAATTGATTTTTTTGTTTAAAATTGGTGTGGGCCAAGTGTAAAAATACTTCTTCGTAAGATGGGCTAGTGTTTAGCAACTTGATAATTTTTAAACAACCTAAGTATAAATATAAAGGGGTTATATGTGTATTACCCTATGCTACAGGCCAGGGTAAAACATATGTATATTCGCCTTGGCTGCATGAATCAAATTCTTCTATTGTACTCAATTTAGTGCAATTGATAAAAATAAAAAAAAGTTTTACTATAAGTGAAGTTTCAGTACTACGCTAAAAGTATTGCACCTCAACCAAATGATATCTATATGTATTAGTATAGAAAAATATTAGAATAACTTACATTTGACACTAACTTTATTAAATGACATTCGTTTTTACCTCACGCACACAAATTTCAAAGTGATTTGAATGGCATTGAAGATGGTCAGTTCCAAACGTCGGTTATTAGCTTACAAGCCCGGCTCATTTTATATTGCACTTTTTTCCAGTGGACGTTGTCATGTATGGCCTTATGTCGTACTCTTATCATGTCAGACGATAATAATTTGTCGTCGACAAAATTTTTTTAATTTCAAAGCAATTAATGAAACAATCATAATCATGTAAAATTCTTATTATCTAAAATATATACAAAAAATTTAAAAAATACAATACGATTTCAAGTCAAAGTAGATTTATTGTGATAATTTTTGGCATATACGTACCAATTCACGTGCACATGAAAACCATGTCACTACTTCTCGGTACTCCGTTATCACATGCATGTATGAAAAGTCTTTCACTCCCCTGTCCTCCCCATCTATAAATGCAGAATAACGAGATTGCTTTACTTGGCACACACAATTATAATTAACTAAGATGGCTACTCAAGTGGAAGTTGTTAAGCAGGCTTCTTGCACAAGATCATCAACTAGTGTGTTTGAATTGGGAAGTTTGAGCATAGAAGTGTTGAAATTACGCAAATCTGAGCATGGTTCTCCAGCTCCATTGTTGAATATTCTCAGCCCTAAAGTTGAAGGCCAATATACCCAGTTCTCATCTTTAATAATGGCTTTGCCATACTAAACTCAGATTACACGCAACTGCTCACCCATGTTGCCTCCCATGGCTACATCGTTGTTGCTCCTCAGGTTCACCCCTCTCTTCCCATATATACTACTTACTATATATTTTTTTTGCATTATAATTCATAAATATTTTTTCTCTTAATTCGGGTTCTTGCTCCTCAGGTCTACCTCTCTTCACCGGAATTTGAGTCTTGTCTATGACTTAATAATTTTTTTTTGAGAATTGACTTAATAAATGTTATATAGATCTTTATTAGTCGATATTTAGTTTAAGTTCATAATATGTATAAAGATCTTGATAAAGTAATTCATGATCATATCCATAATGAATCTTACAACTGGTAGCTATACCAGTCCATATATTATATATGAGCTTAATTATTTTTTAAAGTGATGGGAGTTGCTTGATCCTCTTGTAATAAAAATAGAAATTAACATTATGAAGACCCATTGAACTACATTATGAAGACGCATCTTTTTTTCCTTTTTTTTTAAGTAGAAGCATCTAATTAATTAGTAATTGATTAAGAAGATATACAGAAGATGGTTTGTTTTGTACGTACGTTGGATCGGATAAACGCGTCTCTTTTAATTAAGCTGCTTGTGTGTTAGATATATATGATTCCAATCTGTGA
Source organism: Stephania japonica (assembly GCA_039657345.1). Classification (NCBI taxonomy): domain Eukaryota; kingdom Viridiplantae; phylum Streptophyta; class Magnoliopsida; order Ranunculales; family Menispermaceae; genus Stephania; species Stephania japonica. The sequence continues at coordinate 66,518,526 of CM077557.1, read as the reverse complement.
CCTAATGATAAAAAATATCCTAACCTTTACAATTTGTATCAATTCTATTTTAACTTTTAAAAATTATCAATTTTATTCTAGCCTTTTCGTTTTAATATCAATTCTATTCTCAACTAAATTTGGACATTTTGTCTTTGAAATCAACCTATATAATCTTATAACCCTTCTTTTCATGATCATCCATGTTGATCAATTTACAAATTGAAAATTTGTAAGTCTCGTGTTTAAATTAATGTACAAGAACTCACAAAAAAAAATAATTTATAAATCAATGATATGTTAATATCTTAATTAATTTTTTTAATTATTCATAAAGCACAAATAGTAAGTCGAAAGTCATGTATATATAAAACTTATTATAAGGTAACATAGTTGTTTAATTTAACAAAAGAATTATATACTTGAATAGAATTATGTACTTCGATTATATGTATATGATTGAGTAGCATATATGTACACACACTACTATATATGTATTATATACATGAATACATAAAAAAAATAATATTAAGTTTTTAATGCATATGCATGAATAAATCTTTAAATGGTATAATAACAAAATTAACAAAAAAAAGATGTTTGGGCAAAAAAAATGGTCTAAATTAATTGAGGTTAGAATTGATACTAAATGTCAAAGGTCAGGATATAATTAATAAATTTCAAATGTTAAGATATAATTGATACAACTTGTTAATGTTAGGATATTTTTTATCATTAAGCTATTATTAAATGCCTAACTGCACTATCTCTCATATGTATGTTTTTTTTTGAGAAAATCTTTCATATGTATGTTATCATAAAAGAAATTTAAAAAGTTTGAAAGAAAAGAGAAAAATTGAAAAAATAAAATAAAATAAGAACATCTTTTTATTTTAAACTTATAAGGAAAAACCCCAATTAAACAGTCATACATATTAATTTGTTCTGGTTACAACTTACAAGTTCACAAGAAAATTTGTTAGTTATGACTTCAAGGAGCAATTACAATGTCACTTAAGTATATTGGACAGACTAATTAAACGTTCTTACTTAAGAATATTGTTTTAACAATAATAATTGCTAGACTCAATATATATACATGCTTTACGATAAATTAAATAAATAAAAAAAACATATATAAAGCACAAATGTTGAGTAGAATTTATATAAAAAAACAATATATGAGATTTTTTATTTCTATTTTATGGTTTCCAACTAGTGTATAGCTCTAACCACATTGACTAATCCACGTTTGATCAATCGGCCCCTATATTGGAGCATCCCTTCCAATTCAATTTTTTTTTTTTTTTTGATTTCAATGAGAATTGAATCACGATCTCCGTCTTGTCTTTTTGGTAAGTGATGTCTTTAATCTCAACTGAGAGACTTTTTTTATTCATAAAACTCAAACTCAATAAGCTTGTTGTTGGTTGATATATGGGACTTGATATGTATATTGATATGTATATTTTTCTTTACTTTCAGCTGTGGACCACGTTTCCATTCTTCAACTACGACGAGATGAAGATAGTAGCTGACGTCACAAACTGGTTATCGGACAGTCTTCCACCACTGCTCCCACCAAACGTCGAAGCAAACCTACACAAGCTAGCCCTCTGTGGCCACAGCAGAGGAGGTCGAACTGCCTTTTCTGTCATCACACACAAACCAGACAACATGTCTTTAAACTTCTCGGCCCTAATTGGTGTGGACCCAGTCATGGGCTTCCCCATAACGGGCCAAATCAAACCTGATGTCCTCACTTTCAAGCCCAACTCTCTCAACTTGGGCATGCCAGTGATGGTCATTGGGACAGGCCTTGGAAGTGTGTCAATGGATGGACTTGTTAAGCCTTGTGTCCCACAAGGACTGGGTCATGAAGAGGTGTATAGTGAATGTCAAGCCCCATGTTTTCACTTTGTGACCAAGGACTATGGTCATATGGACATTATAGATGATAACCCTCTAGACCCAATTGGATCAATGGCTGCTTGTTTGTGCAAGAAGGGCGAAGGGGGTAGGGACCCCATGAGGAGGTGTGTTGGTGGACTCGTTGTTGCCTTCTTGGAAGCTCACTTGGAGGGCAAAAATGGCGACCTTACTACGATAGCCAACAACCCTAAAATCGCTCCGGCGGTTCTTGATCCAGTGGAGTGGCGCGAATGTTCTTGAGTCTATAAAGATAAGAAACTTAATAAGGAACCAAATTAATTAAGTTGTTGGGACAAATAAGTGTTTTTCTTTTGGTGTTTACACAATTAGTGTCTTTGACTCAAGTATGTATCATTATCAAATCAGCAACCTCTCCTCAGTTACCTGTGCGTGGTAGATATTGCATTGTAGTTGGTGGGTTTGTATTATTGTTTTTGATTTTTTATTTTTATTTTTTTGGGTAGGATCTACTTCTCTATATAATTAACATTTGTACTCAATATTGCATTTGGAAAATTACTAGTGAGCTCCAATATTTGTTTGTTTGTTTATTTGTTCTTTTTTGTTTTTTACTTTTTGTGAATGAGCTCAAAGATTTTAGAGGGATTTTTTTTTCTTAATTTTATAAACTAATAGTAAATATACATATATATATATATATAGGAAAATTTTACAATGGAGACCAAATATATACTCATGCCATGGAAACCTCTCAAAATGTATTGTGGATTAAATGCTTTGTGTTGCCTTGATTAATGTGTTGGATTTAAATACACACACACTCTATTCTTTAACAAAAAAATCTGTTTGGACTCTTAGGGTCTGGACTCTTAGGGGTTTTGAATTTTTTGCATATATCAAAGGATTTTTACAAGTTGTTTTCTCAAAATCATTTATTACTTGAAGATGATTTTGAAATAAACAAACTTCAAACCCTCACAAGAGTTTAGACTTTAAGAGTCTAAATAACACTACTCATCTTTTAATACTATGGGTATATTTAATATGGATCATATATAGGATCAAGATCCAAGGATCACAACGAACATCTAGCGAATGTATTGTCGTTACTAACCGAACATGTAATTGAATTTATAAAATGTAAGGTTCGATCATAAATCTGAACATAGAAGATATATTCTATCATATCAAACCGAACCAAAAAAATTCAGTGGGGGATGCTCAACCGAACCTTTCAATATAGGATTTGTCAGATACTAGGTTCAAGCACCCCTAACCGAGCATCAACAAAAAGTTTGGGCACTAGTAACTGAAACATAGATAGGCATTCGGTCATGTTCAACCAACCTTCTGTATAGGTATTTTCAACTGTAAGGTTCAGTTATGCAGGCCCGAACCTTCTTTCTTTGTTCGGGCTTGCTTAACCGAACCTTCTATGTATGTTCAGGCCTGCATAACTGAACACACGCGTTAATACATGTACAACACGTAATTTGCATTCGAGTCTGTCTAATCGAACACACACATATCAAACATCAAAACAAATCCAAATAATAATGAAGGCAACAAAATATATCAAATTTGAACCAACAAAATATATACCAAGATTAGTGACTACCATTGACATGCATTCCAGACTAATAACAACCAAAAGAAATTTAATGTATAAAGTCAACATAAATCCAACATTTCAAATTATAATCACACACAAATAGTCACTCATTTCTTTTGCTCCGCTTTTTCTTATGCTGCAGCTTGCCATGTTCCCTGCACTTTGACGAACCGGACTCATTCACATTAGTGTAAGATTGGGACTGCGTGGCATGGCTATCGTGCTCGGACTTCCTTGCTGGCTCGTTTCCACCTGATGCAGTGGTGGCGGATGAGGCAACCCCTTTCCTCGTTAAATGCATAAACACATCGTTGCCATCTTAAATGCAGATGCCATGTCAGCTTCACCTGATGGCAATGATCTCCACTTCAACACTACGTCCACCGTTCGTCTTAGGCGCTATACACAATATAAGGAAAAAAATCATCAATTTAGATAAACTTATCTTAAGTTCATAACATAATACAAGATTCTAAAATTATAAAAGAATGATTTATAAATACATCATCAAGTTAAATAAACAACTTACATCGAGCAAGTTATCTTCATCAAGGTTGCCGCCAACGTAATACTCGGGATTTTCAATAGTTAGGTGTGATATCTTGAGGAACCAAGGAATATATTCCGGTGCAGCTTCACATGCATATGTTGCTCTATTTCCTCTTGATCTAGCTGACAATAAATGATCTTGCCACCTCTCCCACATCTCCGGCTGGAAATTGTACTTGGCAATATAGCTTGCCGTGAACTTGCCTCTTTTCACTTGAGTGGGCTTGTAGGGAGGTAAAGGGATGCATTGTATGTAGGCCATTTGTCGTAAAAACCTATCAGGCTGATACGGCTCAACAATACTCAAAAACTTGAGGGTCCCGATATAGAACGCAATCTCAACATTATCATTGTCCATTCTAATATCCGAATAGGGGTCTCACGTCACCTATGCCAAATAGATCATAAATAATGAACTAAAATCGCATATAATAAAAACTTAATATATTCATAAACAACACAAATAGTACCATTAAACTACATGCATGTCGGCTCCACCTAATATCATTATATATGTCTTAAATGGTATTCACGATAAAGGAAGCATAAATCTTAATAAATCTTTTAAACATAAGTCACATTCAACTCTAATAAAATAAAAAATAACTCATAATATGATATGAAAAACCAGTGACATTCGTACCTCGACTGGGCGAGCCCTGTCAAGTGACTTTCGTAGCCTTTCAACATTAGTTGTATTAAGCCCTTGCCTTTTCTTTTGGACCCACCTAGATACACGCGGAAGGGTATTGAGATATTCTGTGTTCGTATGTGCTAGGCGAAGGTTGAAATGCTCGTATACCCATCCCTGCAAACAATATAAAAAATAATAAAGCACTTAAAATAAAATGATTCATGGATATTACAAAAAAAAAATGAACCTCAAGCAAGGTGAGATACCCCGCAATCTGACAAGCATCAACTCGAGTGGGGCATCCAAGTTGTTGATACAGGTATGCTAGTGCTGCAGCTCCTCACGCATAGGTATTAACCTCATCTAAATTCTCCAACAGCTTAAGAAGTTGGACAGGCACCTTTGTCGATGTCTTGTCCACGAATAGAGGGCATCCTAGCATATACCATAGGTACGCTCGAGCAGTGCACTCAACCCGAGGGTATGCTATGTCCTTCTTTTTGCCCTTCTTTGTCAGTTGCGGTGTCTCCCCCTTGATTTCAACCAGATTTTATTCACTTTCATGCCCCTGTGTGGACCAATCGTCATCTCTGCCTCTTTTTTAGATACATCAAGGCATCTCGACATCAACTTTACAGCCTCTAACTTTGATAGCGATTGAACTGCAACTGCCTTTCCTACCACATAAATTTTTAACAGCATGCTCACATCTTCTAGTGTGATCAACATTTCACCAAAAGGGAGGTGAAAAGTGTTCATCTCTGGTTGCCACCACTCTACAAATGCAGAAATGAGGGTTTTGTGTCCTAGGTCGTATGAGCACTTAGTAAGTGTGCTCAACCTGACCGATGTATGATCCTCTTAAGGCTAGCAGTGTCTCGGTGACACGTCTGTAAATCCCACTCCGCCTATTGGGCACCATGATTGATGCATCTAAGCAACGGACGTTGCTACAAATTGAACAATAGAAGTTAATGAATGAAAAAAAAACCAATTCAATTAGGATTAATGAAGATTTAGACAACATTGAGATGAATTGCTCATTAAAAGTGAAGTTGTTGAGGGATTGAAAAGAAAAAAAAAATTCAGGTGCCCTCCGCACGAAGAAATTGTTGCACTTACATGTTCCATAACAACATGACTATCAAAGCATGGCTATCAAAACAACTAAACATCTAAATCAAGTGTGTCTTCACCAACGCAATAATTTGATTAGTTACACCAATGTTAATGTAACTAATCAAGTATAGATGATAAAGTTGTTAGTTTAAAGATATAAATCTTTCAAGAGGCCCATTTCAAGAAAAAAAACTTACAAAAAAACACTAGAAGCCCATTTGGTATCTCATTATTCCATATGGCAGCTGCCACATGGTTTTGAAACTGCTTAATATTGTCCAGTCTGAGGGTCACCCGGACAAGGTCTGGAAAGTTCATCTTCTGCTTCTTGCACCACTTTCCGGCTTGATCTTCTTGACTTCCCACGAGCCTTCCCATGTGACCTCACTTCCTCCTCTTTTGAATCCTCTTGTTCTCCTTCTTCAGCTTGATCTTCTCTCTCTTCTTCTCCCTCTTCATCTACCTCTTATTTATCTTCATTTTCACCTTCATCTTCTTCATCCGCTTCTTGTTCCTGCGATTCATCTTGTTTTTCTTCAATGGAGTCGGAAGAAGAAGTTTCGGCGGTAGTGACTTGACTTTTGTGGAGTTCTATCTCCCTTCCTACAGTAGCGGAGGCCTTTACTACGGATGTCTCATCGTGTACCTCATCGACATCACTTGCATCTGTAACACATGCTGATTCCTTGGACTTTCTATACAATATTGTTTGAGGTCTCCTTCCATGACAGCCACCGCACAATCCTGTCGTGCTACCTGTCTCTTCCCGTGTCACAGGCTTCTTAGAACAAGCCATCCTTGTGTATGAAGAGACACCAACATCAGAATCTAACAAAAAATTTTAAAAATAGTGGTTCGGTTAGAATCAACCGAACAAATATTATAGTTTTAGTGTATGGAAACCGAACCTATATGTTTTGTTCGGCCTCGCACAAACAGATAGGAACACATTGTTTCGGGGATCATCAACCAAACAAATTACTTAGGTTCGGCTCTGCAAGGCCGAACCAGACAACACATGACGAAATCAACCACTTGATAACAAATTTCAAAATCTAACAATAAAATATCATATGAGAAGAAATTGGCACCTTGTAGTTGATCCGGGTCCTCCTCCAACACAAGAACCGCTGCCACTCCCTTTCCCCTCCAACGCACGAACTGCCACCACCCCCTTCCCCTCCGACGTACGAACCAACAACCACCACAGCAAGCAAGAGGATGAATTTTCGTGGAACGATTCCGAGCCTAAATCGCAGATAATGGGGCGAGATTTGGACAACGAATAAGTGGCTAGGTTGAATTGAGATCGGTTAGGTTGAATATGGCTCTCAATTAAAGGATTATGGGGTGCCCTTATAAATTAGAAAAAGGGTATTTAGATAATTAAAATATCACATTGGGGGTACCCAAGTAAAATCATAGAGTGCCCTTAGTGTGTGGCTTGCCCTTACACTTGTGGGGTACACATAGCGCTACCCTTGACATAATCAGTTAAAGGGCAAAAATGACTATTGACGTGACGAATGAATCTTTCAAATTTCAATATTGGTGCTTATTAATTATATTATATTATTATTACTATTATTTTGATTCCATTATTTTTTTTTAAAACAATTCCATTATTAATATTAGTTAAAGAATATGCAAAAATCTCTTATAAAAAAAGAGAGGATAGGAACAAATAAAATTAATTAGGATGTAACTCCTCCGCTACATGCCAAATGCCTAAACGTGCATCACGTGTATAGCACAATTTTCTTATATTACAATTTTTAGAGCAACTCCAATGGGTACTTACTATATTTCTCCTCTATTATAGAGTTGAGTGAATAGTCTTAACTCTATAATAAAGTTTCTTTATTTTTTTATTTTTCATTTTATTTTTTCTTTTAAAAAATTATCAATAATTATTTCTTTTTCAAAAAAATATGAATATATTTTTTCATAATTTTTTAATGATTAAATAATTTATTAAAATTAATACAAATAAATAACAAAAAAAATAAAAGTAAGAAATAGAGTTTTGGTGTAGAAATAGAGTTTGTGGTTGGAGAAAGAATAGAGTTTGATGTGACAGAACTGTAAAATAGAGGAGGAAATAAAGTATTGTGATTGAAAATGGTCTTAGCATACATGCAAATCACGTATGAAAAAGATGTTGCCTATTAATTAAGCTATGTATAGATGAGACAAAGTTGGCATTGGTGTTTTTAATTATTGTCTTCGACTCAATTATGCATCAAATAAACCTTCTCTCCTCAGTTACCTGTGGGTGGTAGATATTGCATCGTAGGTTTGTATTATTGTTTTTTTATTTTTATTATTATTATTATTATTTTAAAGTTAGTATACGCATCCATGTATACTTCTCTTTTTAATTAACATTTGTAGTCAATATTGCATTTGGAAAATTAATATTGAGATCTTCTTCTTTTTTTTTTTTTTTTGGTGAATGAGCTCAAAGGTCTAGTGATGCAGCTAAGAGATTTTCTTATTTAAATTTTTTATTTTATTTTATAAGCTAATAATATATATATATATATATATGGTACTACTACCATGAGAACCAAATATATTGTACTACTACCATGAGTATATATGGTACTACTACCATGAGTATACTATTTACAACTATTGGATTATAATCTAATACATTAATCGAGACATCATAAATGCACAAAGTATTTAATGGATAACACATTTTGAGAGGTTCTCATGGTATGAGTATATATTTGGGCTCCATTGTATATAAGGTGTTTCTACCATAGTGATCTAAAAATATCACCATCTATAGTGATTTAATATGCTGATCATTGGATTTAGATCCAATAGACAAATATTCCTTCTTAGAACTTGTGCATGCATTTAAGCGTCATTAATGTATCTTTCATAACAATCATTGGATTTAAATCCAATGGTCAGCATATTAAATCACCATGGATGGTGATATTTTTAGATCACCATAGTATAACTACCTTATATATATATATATGAGAAATTATACAATGGAGACTAAATATATATCCATGTCATGGGAACCCCTTAAATTGTGTTTTGCATTAAATGTTTTGTGCATTTATGTCGCCTCGATTAATGTGTTGGATTTAAGTCAAATGGTTATAAATAGTGTACCCATAGCATGGGTATGTATTTGGTTCCCATGGTATAAGTATCATATATATATATTAGTTTCTATCTTTCATGTTTATTATATATGGGCCGCACTTAGGGGTGGACACGGGTCGGGTTTGGGTCAACCCGACCCGATACGTGACGACCCGACTCATCTCGGGTCGGTATAAAAATGACCCGTCACCCGACCCGCCAGACAAGATACCCGAACCCGACCCGAACCGACTCATCTCGAGTTTGTATCAACTACCATTCATAGTTTCAAAAATCACAAAAACCCTATAAAAGTCATGATGACACCCGAACCCGACTCGACACCCGATGGGTCAAGTTTTGATGACCTGACTTGTTTTCTCCACTCATCCTACCCGACCCACCACCCGCCACCCGATTCGGGTGACCCGACCCGAGTCGGGTACTCGAGTTTCGTGCCCAGCCCTAGCCGCACTATGTGCAAGCCATAAAATTGCAAGGGCAAGCCACTAAAAAAATTAAAAGAAAAATACAATATTTGGCCCATGTGAAAGTATATATCAACTTACCCCTTTAAAAATCCAAATTCTCTCCTCTGACTTCTTTCTCTCATGATTCATCTCATGTCCTATTCGTGCACACCACAAAATTGCCTCCAATTCCTTCGACCATTGGTGACACAACATTGATTTTTCGAGTCTAGAGATTGTAACAATTGCTATAAGCATGCTTTCCTTCATGTTCGATGCATGAAAATATGCTTTGAAACTGTTTTGAATGGATAGGTTTGAACCCCTTTGTTTGATTTATTAGGACTTGGTCATTTGGCATCATAGTTGAGTGTTGATGATCGAAAATGGAGGATGAACATATATGGAATGATGATGTGCAACATAGAGGGGTAGATGTTGCAATAATTTCTTGACTTGTCGATTTTTTTGTTTGAGATATTTTGATTTTTCACATTTTGGTTTGGCCTCCAAACTTGTATGTTCGGTTATAGGCAACCGAACAAGTTTTAAATGTTCGGTCGATGGTAACTAAATATACACATTTGATTCTGTTGATGGAAACCGAACATTGACATATCGTTCGGTCTTGTGTGGCTGAACCTCCTATTTTTTAGAGTTTATTTATTTCTTTTTTAGCCCTTGTTGAAGTTCCCACTTGATGATTTAATACTCCTATTTTTGCAGGAAATAATGCATTCTAGTGACTATAAGGACTACATTAATGACTTCATCTCCAAAGCACCATTTGAAAATAGGGATGAGGCGGTCAATTGGGTGCAAAAATAAGGGTATTTATGGTGAGATTGGAAGAGATTGGAAGAGACGGGGAGCTTGGATAAGACGAATGGGTCTAAGGTTCGATTCGATTGAACGAATTGCTGTGGAGTGCCCTTTTAAATCGAAATGAGTGTTTTGGGAAGAAAAATATTACATTGAGGTGCCCTTATAAATTGAAAGGGGTACCCTCAATGTATGGCTTGCCCTTACATTTTTGTGGCTTGCAAATAGCGCGGCCCATTATATATCAACTGTCACTTAAATTTACACTATTTGACCCTTAAAGAAGGGACTTCCATATATTAAATCTAAATAGTTATAATTAGTTGTCAAAAAAAGTTAGAATAAAAATGAAGTAGTATACGCACTTTTTGGAATATAAAAAAAATAGATTGTTAGATTAATTAAAATCCCACAAGTGTAAGGAGCGGGTTTAGGGATGCGTAGCACACTTCATAAACTAGTATATAAATATGTGTGTGAGTGTGAAGATTGATTTCATTAATATAAGTTAAAGAATATGAAAAAATTTCCCATGAAAAAAAGAGAATATGCAAAAATAAAATTAATTAGGATGCTGACAATATACTCTTTTGCTATATTCCAAAATCAGCTTGCGTGAACAACTCAAAAACTATCTCATAACTATTTTTGAAAAGTGGATGTTAGGGTTTGGTGCATTAGTTGCTTTTTGTGATTCTTTAGATAGAATTACTGTCAATCTTCTCTTTTGATAGGCGTTGGTTCCAATAACAATCTCTATTATATATATGAAAATTAATTTCGTTAATATAAGTTAAAGTAGAATATGCAAAAAATTCCTATGAAAAAAAAAGAATATGCAAAAATAAAATTAATTAGGATGCCGACAATATACTCTTCCGTTATATTCCAAAATTGACATGCGTGAACAACTCAAAAACTATCTCATAACAATTTTTGAAAAGCGACTGCTAGGGTTTGGAGCATTGCTTGCTTTTTTGTGATTCTTTAGTTAGAACCACCGTCGATCCTCTCTTTTGATAGGCGGTGGTTTTTGATCGACGGTGGTTCCAATAACAATCTTTATTTTTATCTATACAATAAAAGTCAGATTTATTCAGATATGAGATGTTCAGATTCATACTGCCTGCAACAATTGTTAGATTCACATTGACACCACTTGCCTCTCCTCTACGCATACATCTGCTATCATTCAATTTTGTCCACATATCTATATATGTTCATGTATGGATCTGTGTTAGTTGTTGTTGGTTTGATATTTTCACTAGGTTTTCTTTTTCAATAAGTTGTTGTCTTCCTTTGTTGAAAGTTTGTGTTTGTTTTTTCTCGTTGGAAGTTTCTGTTTGTCTTCCCTTGTTGGAAGTATTATTTTTCGCTATGGTTCTATTGTTGTAGTGCAAAAGACAAGCGTATAAGTTGCACATAATTTTGTAAACTTTCTCAATGTCAATATTAGATAATATCAAATATCACATGTAAATCTTGCACTGATATATTTTAGTTATGATTAATTTTAATTATTTAGTTATGATTGATTCGGCTAGTCAAGATTTTCTTTTCTTTATTTGTAGTTATCACTACCTAGTATGTAGTTATATATATGTGTATTTTGTGCACCAAATATAATTGAAGAAAATGGAGGTTTTCCTTCTCTCTTTCATTTATTTTATTTTGTAATAATTTGATCTCATCAAAGAGCAGAAAAATATTGTTATAGATATAATTTTATTATTAAATCAGAAGTAATAACAATTTTTATGAATAAAAATACTTTTTTGCGAAAAAGAAAAAACAATAAAAATCGACATGTGTATTACGTGTGCTTTGTCGGACATGATTATGTACGACAATAATCAATAGTAATGTCTTACATCGGTTCGTTTGCACCAAAATGTGATTGAGACAATCAAGTGGGCCCTATTTTTGTTTTTTATTAACAACGTTTGTGTGTGGAATTTGTGGTGTGGTTCATTTTCACGTGCATGAAAAATCTGTCGCCTATTGAAAACTAGTCCTCCCAATCTACATATAAATGTTGGCATTACTGGCCACACAAAATGAATCAACAAATTAAGATGGCTACCCACGTGAAAGTTGTTAAGCATGCTTCAAGCACAAGTTCAACGAGTGTGTTTGAGTTGGGAAGTTTTAGTGTAGAAGCTTTGAAATTGAAGAAATTAGAGCATGGATGTCCATCTCCATTGTTGATTCTCAGCCCTAAAGTTGACGGCCAATACCCAGTTCTCGTCTTTATTAATGGCTTTGGCTTGGAAAACTCAGATTATACGGTGCTGCTCACCCACGTTGCTTCCCATGGCTTCATCGTTGCTGCTCCTCAGGTTTACTTCTCATTTACAGTATTTACATATATACTTTTTTTTTTAAAAAGAATTTGCATTAATTAGACTATTTACTACTAGTTATATCATCCACAGTTGCCTAAATTCTAGAGGCGCTCTTCGAACCATATAATTAACTAGCACTTTTTCAGTCAAAAATATATGACGTTTTGAAATTTTTTAGCTTCAAAAAATATAAGTCATTTTCTAAATTCAAGAGAACTTTGTATCTCTTATACCTATTTTACCCCTATTTTAACTTAAATATTTAATTATAATTAAACACTTGTTATCTTTCTTTCATTAGATGAAATAAAGAATTAAATGTGGGTAAGAATGTAATTTAAACTCACAATTAATGTTTTCTTAATATGCGTGTTTTGAGCAAAGAGTCTTATATTTTTTACCGAAAAGTATACCTAGGGCTGACAATTTAGTGTTCGGGCATGCTGGCCGATTTTGTTCGGCCCAGAATAAAAAAGGTTCGGACAATGTGTTGATAAATTCAGGTCGAATCTGGACAAAGACCTCTTGTCTGAATTTAAAGTCGAGTCGAGTCAGGACAAGGCCCTGGAACCTTAACCCGAACCTAGACCCGAACCCGATTTGAATTTTAAATAGTGTTAAAATATCTTTGATAAAAAGTATATTAGAGACTTAGTACTAATAAAATACATTAACAAACAATAATTTACTCTAATACACGCAAGTTAATGTACTAAATATATCTTTGATTTTAAAATAAATTAAGTTTGTCTTTTTTATATTTGAATATTTGTTTCTTGACATTAAATTATTTGCAATAATGTCACAATGATTTATAGTTTGCAATATTTGTTAAGAATTAACGTTACTTTTTTAAATTACAACATATTGGATTGTAATCTATGCATATTTTAACATTTGAAGAGGTTTTTGATATGAGAAGTAAGTTATCAAAATTGTGACAAATCCGGACAATATCGGACAAACCAAATTTTAAGCAAATTCGGTATGGACAAGCTAGTCTTGTCCGAATTTAAAACTGGGCAGAGTCTGAACAATGAATATACTCTTTATAGCAGCGATTGTCCAAATCTGGACCCGTCCGAACTCAAATTTTTGCCAAACCTAGCTAGGTATACCCTTATTCCTTCTTTTAATGTTAGTAAGTTGTGCATAATTATAAACGATATTGATGCTGCAACCTTGCATCTGAAATATGTCTCGTATGAATTCAAAAAAAGACGCATCTAGTATTTTTCCCCAAAAAAAAAAGACACATCTTTTTTTTTTTTTTTTTTTTTTGTTATAACATCTAGTATTTTTTCCAAAAACAAAAAAACGATACAGGTATTGGGATTTTCTTTTGTTGTCGCGCATTGTCAAAGATTTAGTTGTTATACATGGGTATAAATAAAACGAAATTATAACTAATTAACAACAGGGTTTAAAAAAAAACTAATTAACAACAGAATTGGATAACAAAAAATAATAAAAATCTCTAATTAGAGGCTTACATGATAGCAATGTCCTAATTAAGACAAAAATCTCTCATAATTCAATGATTAAATTTTCACAGAGATCTGCTCCCAGGATATAATATATTGGATGTCATTTCGAAATAAATTAAATGCACCAATTTTGAAAGTCTGTCAAACCTTTTTTTTGCTTCACTGTCAAATAGTATTAAGTATTTCGAAATTCAAGTAAATTTTTAGTGTTTTGATTCCATTTAATTAGAATTTGATGCATTGTTTTAAAGCAAACGTGACTCTTTAATTACAAAAATAATATCGGTTGGTGTGTTATAATTAACTGCCACACCTGTTAACAACATAACCAAAATTGACTGTCGAAATATTTAATTTTAAAATAACAAAAAAAGTTGTTTTAAAAAAAAACAAAAAAAAAAAAACTTGATTTTATAAAGTCGATAAGCCTCTCTTCAAAAAAAAAGTCAACAAACCTAAGCCCCCAGCCCTAAGACCCATTTTTTATTTTAAACATCAAATATTTATATATATAATGAAAATATCAATTTGTTATTAAATTTTTAATGAATATGATAGTATATAAAATGAAACTCAATCACTTATATTTGTACATATTTAAGTAATCAAATATTAATAATTAACCTTAATAAATTAGATTTAAATTAACAAGATCGTGTATTTATATTTGTTAATTAGATTTAAATTCGCTGAGAGAAAGAATAAGACATGTATATAATCAATTATATTTACATATATATGGTTTTTAAAAATTTCTTGAATATTGCTAAAAAAATACAACAAATTTATCAGGAGAATGAACAAGATATGTATGTAATCGATTATACATACATATATATAGTTTAATAATTTTATAGTTGTCGGTACATCAAACAAGAGTTGTACAGTTGTTTGGTTGAGGCGCAACACTTAACAACACACAATTAATTGTTTAACATGATTTTGAAATAGGAAAGTAGGATAAAATCGAAATTACTAAAAAATAAAAAAAGAGTTGTATGGTTGTTTGGTTGAGGCGCAATGCTAAACAAATCACACCAATTAAGTGTGTAACGCGATATTGAAATAAGAAAATAGGTACAAATTGAAATTACTAAACAAAAAAGTCAAAGAGAAAAAAAATCGAGAAACAATTAAAATCGCAAATCATATTAATTATGCATAGAAAATATAGGCGGTTTCCAAATAAATGGATGCATGTAAAATAGTAAAAAATAAGAGCAAAAAAGTCTTTTGCTTACCGCTAAAAAATTGAATATTGACTCTTTTATAGATATGTATATAAAGGGAAATTCTACAATAGAGCCTAAATATATTCTCATGTCATAGTAACTCTTCAAAATGTGTTGTGCATTAAATGTTTTGTACATTTATGACGTCTTGATTAATGTGTTAGGTAAGAATCTAATAGTTATAAATAGTGTATCCATAGCATAGGCATATATTTGATTTTTATTGCAGCACCCATGTATATATATATATATATATATATGGAAAATGATAATTTAACACATTATGAGAGCGCACACTTTATTTTTTAGCTATTTATGGTATTTTGTTAGATGTGGGGCCTATACCTGAAGAGACAAGAATAAATTATAAATGACTCAAAAATAAAATGTATTCTTAAAGTGTGTCTTTTCATATATATATATATATATATACTCTACTACAAAATACATCAGTTGGGTCCTATAAGCAAAGCTATAAATATAGTATAGAAGTGACTGATGTGGGACTAATGGAGTTTTTTATTCAAACCATTTTTTTTTAAACTTTGCCTCACGTTCTAACAATAGTATTATTATGTTAATCTTTGACCCGTTAAAACTTGCTAAGTTTTTTCGTTGTCGTTATTGTCCGAGCTTGGCCTAATAACTAGTTAACATCTAGACGATGCATGATAGCGATAGGTCGGTAATTTCTTTTTTTTTTTTTGTTTGGTCAAAAAAGGCTCGTTAAAAGCCAGAACTTTAGTGGTTTATTTTATTAAATTCGAGGGAATTTTACTTTTTTAAGAAAGATTTTTTTTTTTGAAATATAATTTTTTAAGAAGTTAACTACTAAGGAAGCTGCATATTTTATGCATGACTATTTTAAATTTTTTTAAAAGTTTTAAGTTTTAAAAATAATGAAATAATGTGATTAACATAAATGTCATTTACATTATTTTAATAGAGAGATTATAGAGAATAAAGGTAGAGACAGAGTATTAAAAGTGGCTAAAAGTGTCAAGTTTTTCTAAAGAAGATAACTTACTTACCTCCAAGTGAGTTATCTTCTCCTACATAAAAAAAAATTGGAGAGTCAAACTTTTATAATGTTTTTTAAAAATATTTAATCAAACAAAGGATTTATTAATGAAAGAAGCATGACTTGTCATGATCGAGAAGTAAACAAATACAATCTAGGACAAAATTAAAGCAAATGACTCTTGGTCTAATATTAATGGCCTATTTGGCTAATCTGTCAGCACACATATTGTGTTGCCTTAGAAGCTTCTGCAGTGTGGTCTCCCCTCGCCTGTTCAGAAGTTCCTTAATCTCCCACACCAACTGATCCCCTTGCTCGTGACCAGTCAGATTTCCTAGCAGCTGGATCACCTCTCTACATTCCCTATCCTTTTCTATTTAGCCCATTCCAAACCCCCATTCACCCCCTAAAGTTCAACCCGTAACATCCGTTGGCACACTTCCTTCCAGAGGTATATCCGTCGCAATATTAATTTATCTATACATTTTTCAGGTGTGGACCATCACGCCATCATTCGACTATGGAGAAATGGACTGCGTAGTTAACGTCACAAACTGGTTATCTGACGGTCTCCCACCACTGCTCCCACCAAAGGTTGAACCAAACCTACAAAAGTTAGGCCTATGTGGCCACAGCAGGGGTGGCAAGACTGCCTTCTCTCTCATCGCATCCAAATCAGTCGACAAGTCCTTAAATTTCTCTGCACTAATAGGCGTAGACCCAGTTATGGGCTTTGCCAAAGTTCTACAAACCCAGCCTGACCTCCTCACTTTCAAGCCCAACTCTCTCGACATGGGCATGCCAGTGATGGTCGTTGGGATGGGCCTTTCAAGTGAGTGGAATGTACTGTGCCCTCCTTGTTCCCCAGCGGGAGTGAACCATCAAGAGGTGTATAGTGAATGCCAAGCCCCTTGTTACCACTTTGTGGCCAAGGACTTTGGCCATATGGATGTTATAGACGATAATCCTGAAGACCCAATAGGGGCAATAGCTTCTTGTATGTGCAAGAAGGGTGATCAAGGTAGAAGGGACCTTTTGAGGAGGTGTGTTGGTGGACTCATTGTTGCCTTCTTGGAAGCTAACTGGGAAGGCGAAAGTGGCGATCTCAATGCGGTCATCGACGACCCTGACATCGCTCCGGTGGCCATTGATCGCGAATTAAAGTAGTCTATAGGGGATATAGTTAATTAAATAATTGCTCAGGTTTAAGAGCATGTATGGCGCAAGATAAGAAACTTATAATAATGGCATAGCTAAATTGTTGGGACAAACTTATAGTTTTGTTAAGTCAAAATATGTGTCCATATATGTGATTGGTTTGTTCCATATTCAATATATATTTATGGTCACTAGTAGTGAAAATAATGGCTCAAGATAAATTTATCATGCTCAATATTTCTTCAATTTATTTTTCTTTATCTTCGTCATCTATTTGAACTTGGAATAACGAAAATTAAAATGATTTAATATGATATTGTTGACTCCAACAACAACAACATAGCCTCAATCTCAATTATTTGAGGTCGGCTGCATAGATCAAACTCTTTCATTGTGCTCGAGTTTGCACAATTGATGGTGAGCATTCCAAACCATTCAAATTCCTACTAATTAATGCAATCATAAGTTAACTTCGGTCTTCCCCTATCTCATCGAATTTCGTCAGTTTCTATTGAGTCAAGTTCTCTAGTATAAGCATTTGTAGGCCGTCTTTTCAGGTGTCTTGTTATTGTTGACTCCAATTCAAGATAAAGTAAATATTAACATTAAATGTTAATAAAAAAACAACTAGAGTAAATACAAAAAAATATTTTAAGGGTATTATAATGACTCCACATTCCCTCCATTTCAAATTAACTGTTACTTTAACTTTATATGGAAGGTTTTGTTTTAGGTTTAAAACAACCAAAAGATATATATAGGGATAAATTTTAATAGTATTAATGTACATTATTACATGTAATATACTAATAGATTTACAAATATTATTTTGTGACAAAAATGATATGTAATGATCTATTATATTTGTAGTTTTATACTGTGCGATAGATAATTTCTTGTTTTTAATAATCAATAATGTTTCATAATATACAAATGATAAATTACTCGAATTTACTTAGTTGTAATAACATAGAGTTTAATATCCTATTTTAATTTCGTCCTAAGTTTTTTATTTAAACAACAATAAAAAAAAGGTTCCACATAATAATTGTAGTTTTTTTTTTTCTTTTCTTTTTCAAATATCCATTTCCTTTTTTTTTAATTTTTTCTTAATTCACTTGAATATAAACCGAGGATGACAATTTTGTAAATCAAGAGTAAGGGGGTGTATTCAATTTCATAAATCCATGAATTTGTTTAAATGATGGATTTTCATGGATTTCATAGAATTTGATAGATTTGGAGGGACTTGATCTAAAATCTATCCAAAACTCATGGGTATGGGTGGGATTTCCCATACATATTTTTTGACTAGAAATACATTACAATCCTTTAAAATCCATCAAAATTTCAATGTGTTTAAAAATTGAATACACCTAAACTTTTTAGAAATCCATTAAAATCCATCAAAATCCATCAAAATCCTAATTGAATACCTCTTGACTTTTCAAAAATCCATTAAAATCCTTTGAAATCCAAATTAAATATATCTTCATTTCAAAACTCTTCAAAATCTTTTAAAATCTTTCAAAATCCATCAATTGAATGCACCCCCTAAGAGTAGAGTTGAAACCATACAAATCAAAATAATTGAAAATATCTTATCTCACGTGGCGTTAGACTAAATAGAATAGCCGCCAAAAACTAACACTGATCAAGTAAAGTTGAAACTAGGAGAGAAGAGTGTGGCAAATTAATCGAGGATTTTAGAGTATTACAATAATATATAATTGAGACGGAAAAATAGTATAATCATTATAAATCGCGGAATTGATTTTTCTTAGTAACCACGATATCAAGACACTTTGTCTAACTAATACTTGGATTACAAAAAGAAGCCATCAGTGGCCTGACGACTGATTGTCAGGAGGAATCAATACCGAGATTGCCTAAATGCTAACTCACATAACTTGCTCTTACCACTAGGCCACACCCGTCTGGGTTTTGGATCGCTGAATTAATGATCACAATCGATGATCGAAACACAATGTAAATTGATCAAAATTGAAAGTCGATCAACTTAAAACCAATTGACAACCACTTGTGAAGTGCAAAATCTGAACTGCTAACAAATCACTCGAACGAAAACTCGATTGCCTGAATCACTCACGAAATGTGAAATCAAGTGAAGCTCTCTTGATTACAAAGCGAAACCTTCACGGTCGAATCACTAGCGAAGTGCAAAATGTGAAATCAACATAATCACACTAGACTGTGAAGCAAAATGTTAAAGCAACCGAATACCCAACGCCAAACTTGTAAAACCGTAAAGGCAAAACCAATTGAATGGCCTCTAACTTTGAGAGTTTTTTAGATTGGGCCTTTCAACTACTGAAAGTGTGATTCAAGCCCTTCAACTACTGAAAGTGTGAATTCGATATTTGTTTGGTCGGTTATATATAGAGTAAAATATTTTGGGACTTTTTCATATAATCATGTGTGATTGATTCGACATTGTAGAGTTAGGAGATAGGGATTATTCTTTGTACACCTATCTTCTTGTTTTGATCAAATATTTCAATAAATTAAGAGTACGGACTACCAGTACTTCTGTAATTTACCACATTATGTGATTTATGTGGTTGCGATTGATTCAATCATTCAAGCTCAAGCTCTATGTTTCATCCATTGATGGGTACTTTTGGAGTATGTAATTTCACATCCAAAATATAATAAGAGTTGGTGTGACATATAAGTGGTGTAGATTAGATCATAGCAATAATCAATTGGTCTTGTATAAAATGGGCTTCAACCCCATTTATATACTCACATGTGTGCGTGTGTGGCTCAACACTCTCGGAGCCCATGAATTTTTATATGATATCAGAGCAAAACAATCTTGAACTAGTATTTGATTACCTGGTTGGGATAGCGGCAGAGTCTATGTGACGACCCTTCCCCGACCTAGGGTAGCCACTTTGACCCGATACTTGAATCAGACCCAAATAACGGTCTAGCACGCATAAACAAATAAACCTGCGGAATAAACATTGGCTAATCAAAGGATAATAATTGCGGAATGAATATAAAAAGATATCCTAAGCCAATAGATTTAAGTTCATAGAACATTAATAAAAGTTATACATCAGTTCATGCTCATTTAAACTAAACAAGTTTATTTTAATCTCCGAAATGGATCAACTAAAGGTAACTAAGATTCAAGCTACCCAAAGATCTATTTTAATTTTTAACCCCAAGTTGATAGTTTCAAAATCAAACGTACATATATATATATATATATATATATATATATACAAAAACTCACATCAAGAGGAGACTTCAAGCTCGTCTCTCCCTTGCCTCAACCTAGCACTGTCGTAGATACCTGAGATGTAAGTGGGATGAGCTAAAAGAACCAACGGAGCTCAGTAATGCAGAAAACCCGCTCAACCATCAAATATGCAAGTAATACCTAATAAGCATGCAAAGTCTAGCATGGATTTGAAAAACAAACAAGGATTCATTGAATAGTAGCATAGTAACAGGATTTCATAAGAGATAAACTTATAATGAATCATCAAGTACTATCATGGACATAAGATTCGTAAGTTACAATTAAATAGGAATTCATCCTTTTATAACCAATACCACGTATTCATAAGCCATCAAATTGTAGCAACAATAATCATGAATAACATTAAAAAGATTGACAAATCATTTCATAAATTCAAGCTTTTATGCAAATGAGGGGGTTTCGCGAGATTATGTACTATAAAATATAATAATACGATAAGTTGATGTTTTATTCAATGCGTGCTAGATATTGACAAGATTCCGGTGACCGATTCTCCTACTCTCAAAGTGATGGAAACAACCAGCTAGCACACAGGCCTTATGTGCCCTCTCGTTTGTCCCATCAAATCAACAGTAGGTTCGTCCAAGCTATCACCGATGCACATCCCTATGTCTCAAGAGTACAAGAGAATGTAACTCCAACTCATGTCCCTACGTGACATACTTATGAATTCAATTAGTCAAGTAAAGCCCTCGGTGGTAAACTCCACACATCCTGGGGTGTTAACGACCCTCGGTGGTACCACAACATTCTAAGGTATTCTTATAGATTTACTTGCTAATAAGACCCTCGGTGGAACTCCACACATTCTGGGGCCATGAATAACAGTGCATTCACATTCCATAGATATGTCGAGCCAATACCATGACGCAACCCATAAATCTCAAGTCTTTAATTCAAATATGAATCCTAAGCATAACTAATAATCATGCCACATTTGATAATTGAGCAAGCTCCCCACTTACCTGCACTCGCCGCAAATCCTAATCTCGATCCTCTCGCGTTTGGGCTCGATGTGAACCATCGCGCGTCGCTATATAATTCATACATTATCACATCAATGCATATTCTAATACAAATTATAATCTAAGTCATTAGTTTCAATTTAATTGTGTTTTGGGTTCACTAGTGTGGACCCCACGGGTCTTTGTGTCGTCTGACCATTCCTTCGGGGTATGCAGTACAACGCCCCATTTGAAAGTTTGGTACATTTCCTTCATTTACTTATTTTTATTCTATTTAATTCATTTATGTACATATACATATACATATATATATACACATTAATTTTTATTTATTTATTTATTTATTTGTTTTTATTTATTTATTTATTTTTAAATTAAGGTCCAGGGTCAGTTGACCCTGGTCAGTTGGTGAACAGTTGACCCTGGTCAACTGGTGAACAGTTGACCCTGGTCAACTGGTGAACAGTTGACCAGTTGACCCGTTAACTGGTCCAGCTGACCAGTTGATCGGTCAACAAATCTGGTTGGCCGATCAGAGGGGGGAGTTCGTGCTCCCCCTTGTTGGGGCCGTGGAGGGGAGGACTCCCCTCCACGCCACCGCCCTCCTCACCTCCTACCGGCGACCCCCGTGGAGGGATCCCAGCCGGCTGGACGGAGGGTTGCCGCCCTCCGGCCAGCCGTCGGGGAGGCGGTAGTGGAGGAGGAGAGGTGGTGGAAACCACCCCTTTTTCCCCCCTCCTCCTCACAACCCATAGTGGTGGGGCTCCCTAGTGGGGCCCCACCTGCCGTCTCCGGCGGCGGAGACTGGAACGCCGCCCCACCACATGCGGTTGTGCCGCCGCGGCTACACCACCTTCTTTGGGTCATTTTCCTTGTCCAAACTCCATTTTTTTTCAATAAAATAAACATATAAAAGCTTAGATGAGATGAGGGGAGGGTGTGTTACCTTCTTGAATGTTTAAATGGACTTCATCATCATCATCTTCATCATCAACCCTCCTCCACTTCTCTCCCATCTCAATTTTGGGGTTTCAACACAAAAGAGGCTACAAACTTTATAAAATGTTTATATAGGTAGGGTTTTAGAGTAGGGTTGTGTACAACCTTGTTATTTTATCAAAATACCCTTATGGGCCTCCATATCATTTACATCCACTTAACTCTTGTTAGGCCCAATATTTATTTATGCTAAGTTATACTTTTACACTTAAACAATTCACAAAGCACACTTGCACACATTCAGTATTGAAAATCACTAAATTACCCTCGAGTCGGGTCAAGTAGAATTCGGGTCATTACAGTCTAGATGGACCTAGAAGCCTATAAGAGTAAATCTAGGTATGTTTGTCTAAATCTCTAAAAGTAAGTCAGTTTTTGGCAAGTGACAACTAGTATAGGCCTAGTTGCACTCTAAGGTAGGGTTGCAAGTGGGGTGGAGAATTCTCGTCCCCCGCGGAGCCCTGCACCAGCCGGGCGGGGATTCCCACATTTTTGCCCCTGCTGGGGCAAGGCACGGGGTCGGGGCGGGGGCGGGGATTACCCTTGCCCCGCGAGTTTTTCTCGTACCTCGCCCCACGGGGATCCCCCTCGCCCCGCCCCATGGGGTATCCCCTTCGCCCGCCATGTACCCTGCCTCATGAGAAAAAATTTGAAAAAATATATTAGTTAAAAAATAATTAACTTAATGTCAATATATTAGTTAAAAAATAATTTGATGAGAAAAAGGAAATGATAAAAAGGGAAAAAAACTTATGTAAATATTGGTAAAATATCAATTTAATACCTTATGAATAGAAGCTATTTTTTTTCTGAAAAATGATTAATTAAAATTTTGTTGCCACTATAAAGGATATATAACAAATTGACATCTTGTAGAATAGACTAAAAAATGGGAGGTCGTTGATCTAAACAATGCATACAGAGATTATCGATCAGTATATGCTATTTCTAAAAAAAATTTGTTTGCTCTTGAAAAGAAAAATAAAAAAGAGATCGAAATAAAAACTCAAACGTAAAAACCTGAATATAAAAAATACCGAAAACCAAATAGCTATCAAAAATTCGAAAAGAGCAAAAAAAAATAGTTGATAAAGTAGCCAAGTGACAAAAAGAAGACTAAAGATAAAGATCAAGACATAAAGTGCACGAATGAAATTACATAAGAAACCAATTATATAATCACAATCAATTAGCGAATTAAATCAATTAATCCTCAATACATAGTTTTCAATAATGCTCTAGAACAAATGTTGATTAATTAAGTCTCTCCCTTGAAATATCATTAGCATACAATTGATTAAAAAATTTGTTTGACAGATATTCAATTGTTAATTAGTATGATTGACTTATTCTAATTAATCATATAAAATTTGAAACTAGTAGTACTTAGGTAGAGACGCGTTGTATGTGCATCAAATAAAAACATAAAAAATATGAAAGATTGCGGATCATAATATGGACTTATATAAAGTTCACACTCCGCAGGGATCCCCGCACCCTGCGGGGAATTCGGTGGGGTGGGGTGGAGTGACGAAGTTTGCCCCGCAGGAAATTTCGAGGATAAATCCCCACCACGCACCCTCACGAATGCGGGGACGGTATCTTCAATCCCTGCCTCGCCCCGCCCCATTTGCAACCCTACTTGATAGGAAGTGTTGTAGTATATAATTCCACATCGAAAATATAATAAGAGTTGGTGTGGTATATAAGTGATGTAGATTTTTTTTTGATAAAGTGGTGTAAATTGTTTATTAAAAAAAATTGGTATAGATTGGATCTTAGGACAAGCCAATGTTTTGTGCAAGATGACTCCAACCCCATTTATATACTCACATGTACGCATGTGTGGTCCAACACTCTCTGGACCCATAAATTTCTATATGTTCTAACTTCTTTGTTTCCTCTCCTATTGTCCTCTATTTCTCGCTCACGGCTTCCACAACTTCTCATTTTTGTTGATTCGCAAGATTCCCTACTTCGTCAACCAAGTCTAAAACTCTGAATTCTATGATGAGGTTGGCAAATAGAACGTTGAGAGGTGTTGGTGGCAGTGGTAACTTAGCAGATTGGGTGGTGATGTGGCTAGCACCTTGGAGAAACAATCTATCAAAGAATAAGGTTTCACAAAAGCAAGTCCGACCTCAAAGAAAGAAGGAAATAAAGGTTGTGGACTAGCTTCTAAGACCATCTCCAACTAGCGTCAAAATGGCGCTGGTTGGTGAGTAGTGTTAACATTTTGGTGCTCTAATGGAGCACCAAAATCCCAACACTATCCCTGTTGGATAGCATTGGGTGAATAGTGTCACACGATTCACACCTTCTAACACTATTGACCTTTTTTTATTCTTTTTTTATTCCTCTTTTTACTTTTGTATTATTTAAGCTAAGACCTTTTTATAATTATCACATTAATTTGGTGAATAGTGTAAAATATAATGTTGATGAGTTGCAAATGTGAATAGTGTTAAGGTCACTATTTACCCAAAAATAGACGTAAATAATGTTAAAGTTACTCTATTTTAAAGTTGATGGGTTAGAGATACCCTAACGTGGCCTTTAGTTTATAGGGTCACATTTTCTGTTAGTAGGACACAATGTGAACAAAAATTAAAGTTTGAGGGCCCAAATCACCAAATTAATAGTTGACTGACCAAATTTAAAATTCCTTCAAAGTTTGAGGGTGATTTAATTAGTTTTGCCAACTGTAAAACCTTCACGATTGAATCACTCAAGAAATGTAAAATCAACTGAAACTCTCTTGCACAAAGCCAAACATACAAAACCTTTACAATCATCATTATCACTATTAAAAGAGGTGGAATCATAGTAGAACTCGTTCAGACCAAAATAATCAGCTAATCGACTAATGAAATAATGAGAATTATGTAATCACCAATTCGCAATCTCCACGACACTTTAAACTTCAAGACAAACCACTTGCTTTTGAGCCCGGCCAAATGCACTCTATCATTTACTTAAGGCATCGCAAGAAAAAAGTCAAACTTAAAAAAAAATTTATTCAACTGTAAAATGACATTTATGTCCATCACTTCGATTAGTGCACCTCATCACCATTTTCTTTAATTTTGTGCACTCCACTATCATCCCTCTGCACACTCTCTTCTTGTAATTTGTAAGGCATTATCGAGTGGCTCGACCTTGCATGTAAGGCTGGCAAAAGTTGTTCGGACCCATTTGTCCGATTTTATCCGGACCTACTTTAAACGGATCCGGACACTATTTTTCTTAAAAAAATGCAAGTCTGGACATTTTTTTGTGTCCGTTTAAAAATACAGGTCCGGGTTCGGACATACATTTCAAAAAACAGATATCCGCTTAACAATTAATTGAATTAATTTATAGCGAGATTTTTGTAATTTTACATATACTAAGTTCCAACTTCACTTATTAATTCAATTTTATCCAAAAAAAAATCATAGAGGTATTTTTTCTAATTTCACATTTGAGATATCTTGTATGTTTTTAGCATTGCTACTAAGTTCCAACTTCACTCATTTGAATGATGAATCAAAATTTTGGGATTTTTTAAAAATAATAATTGATAAAAATAATTATTTGATCATATTTAAAAATAAAATCGGAAAAAAAAGGGTCATGTATGTTTTATAAAAATATGGATCTGGCCAAAAAAGGATGTTCATTTATAAATATGAGTACGGGTCCGGACACTATTTTAAGTCGTAATTAAGGGGTGTGTCGGGACCCGTTTTCGTCCAGACCCTTTTTTTTGCCACCCCTACTTGCAGGACCAAGTCTCTTATTGGAGAATCGGTTAGAGCCCACCGAACCTTTAGTTGAAGAGTTAGTTAAAGCCTGCCGAACTTTTGATTGGAAAGTCGGTCGGAACCCACCGAACCTTTAGGTCGGCTATTGTGAACCAAATTTCACCAAATATGTTCGGTTGGACAACACCAAGCCTAGAAGATAAGTCTCGGTCATATGTCGCCGAAACTAAACTAGATGTCTCGACTAAAAGGTTTTGGAGTTGGGTGCTTCGTTGAAATAGAGGGGTATTTTGGTAAAAATGTGGGATGTCCTTATAAATTGAAATTTGAATTTAGGGTGTCACGTATAATCAGAGTGCACTAAATAACCGTGGGGTACACTTAGCCGGGCTCTTCTTTTTTGATAAGAAATAAACAACTTGCACCCATTTGGGTTTGAACTCTTGACCTCTTACTCTCAATTCTCATATCAAACCAATATTAGGCCAACCAATTAGTTTTTGACTTCTCCCTATAATGACAAAATAAAGGGTATTATCCACATGAAGACAAAAAAAAATCGCAATCACGGTCTAAATCTATATTACAATTGGAGATCATTTTTTGAAATTTAAATGTTCATCTAGTGCCACATAAGATAGACATCCTCCCAATATCTATGATTTGACACCAATCCATACTTTGAATCCACGTTACCATGAGATGTTCTTATACTACAACAAATTGTTGATTTAGCAACAAACTTCCAGCAACGAAAGGAAATTTTATTGCTAAACAGTATTTTTTAGGAACAAAATATTAACTTTGTATCTATTTATCAGAGCAGCAAAAAACTTTGTCCCATTCTAGCAACAACACCATCATTTGTTCCTGTTAGTGTAATGAAATAGAAAACAAAAAACAGCAACAATTTTTTTTGTTTCTAAATAGCACATCCTGACCAAAAAACAAAAAGAAAAGTCACGCACACTTGCAACGACGGATCCCTCGCGCACGGATCACTCTCGCAAATCTCTGGCGACCTTACCGGAACTCTCGCGCATGGATCACTCACACTCATCAATCTCTTGTAGAGATTTTGTTGGTTCGATTTGGTGTTCAGATCGAATGAGCTAATTAGTTTTCTATCCCCATCAATCATCTTTTGTTCCAAAAAAAATATGGACGTACTTAACTTAGGAAAATGATAATCTAACACACTTTTAATACACACTTTATCTTTTCGTCTATTTATGGTATTTGTTAGATGTGAATCCCACGTCTAGAGAGACAAGAAAGAGCTATAAATAGGCTAAAAGATAAAGTATGTGCTCCAAATGTGTTAAATTATCATTTTCCCTTTTAATTTATTCAAAAAATATTTAGCTCAACACTGCTTAAGCCCATGGGCTTGATAGACATTGAGAAACAATATTGTAAAAATCTTGGGCGACCGATGGAAATGACCAACCTCAGTTATGCTGATCACATTACGGTTGGACACCTTGCCAAGACTTGCAAACATGCCTTATCACAATGGGGCTGTGAATTAGAAGTAGACGTGAGACACGTAATATAGAATAGACATCCTAATCAAAAAAGTCTTTTCAATGGCAATATGGATTCACACTATGAAGATGATGTGGTATAAATAATTGTTCATATTGTACATCCTACCTTCTATTTCTATAGGGTGCGATAGACAGTGTGCGGATGCCACATCATCAAAATAAAAAAAAATGCGTATGAAAAAATCCTCGAAAAAAGTGGCGCATACAAAAAAAAAGGCATTACATTAAACTATACCATATCATATATATATTTGGCATATATAGGATATACACTACTTTATATGAATCTAATTAATATATATATAGGATATAGAGGATATATACTACTTTATATGACTCTTATTAAAAAATATGTACTGATACATATATACAACACAAAAATCACCGTCAAACAAAAAAAATAAAAAAATTTGCAAAGATATATATATATATATATAATGTTAAAGAATAAATATATTTTTTTGTTTTTTATGGTTTTTTAATTAAATTTTATTTAATAGTTCTTTTGAAAAAAATAGCCTTCATATGGACAATCCACAATGTGCATTAGAAAAGATTTTTAAACTTCAATGTCTATTTAGTCCACGTAGGATACACATTCCCTCCATAGTGATGACGTGGCATGAATCCACAACCACAATCCACATTCACCATTGGAGATGCTCTAACTATCAATCATTTACTCTTGCATTTTTCACACTCCAGCACGTGTCAACCAGTCGATAACCTACTTCTTGCCGATACTGTAGGCATCCCATTCATATAGTTTAATTTAATGAAAAATGTTAAAGTGACCTACTATTGACACTCACTAAGAGCACGCACCTTGGTTTATATTTTTTTTTACAATTTTGTACTTGTAATAATTAAGTTACCCTCTACGGACACTCAACGCAACTATAAAATTGTTAAAAAATAAAAAAATCAAGATGCATGAGTGTCCGTAGTAAGTCACTGTAGCATTGCTCTAATTTAATATATAGTCGAGTTACTCTCTTCTTCTTTTTTACTTCAGTGGGAATCGAACCACGCGATCTTCCGAGGTTTTGCTTTTTTGGCGAGTGATGATATCATCTCACCGGAGAGGATTTGACGAGTTACTCTCTTATATATATATATATAAAAAAAAAAAAAAAGAGATAAAGATAAAAATCGTGATAGGAAGCTTAATTTGAACCAAATATACCCATCATCATCCTCGCATTAGCGAAGTTGTCGAAGTTACTACTGGAAAGTGGCTAATGTGACCACTCTTAAAAAAAGTTTTAAGAGTTTAGTGTCTGAACTTATTACAACTTTTGTGACCAAATTGATACAATTTATAAAATTGAATAACAGTTAGTGAAATTAACATTTTATGTCTTTTGAATTAAAATAAAAAACTTCTCCTAACAAAAATAAATAAATAACTTCTAAATATCTTTAAATAGCCTTTAAAATATGAATCAAATTGGTAGCTATTCCAATCAAATATAGATTGATGCAAGACATATAGAGTTCTATGTTGCAGGTTGATCAAATCTCAACAAGTTTATATAATCTAGATCTCAAATAAATATTTAGAGATAGAGGAGATTGAAGAGTAGAATTAGAGAGGAAGATGGAATAATAGAAGAAATAAAGAAACTAATTTATTTATTTTTGATATTTAGAAACTAAGTTTTCATTAATTCATTACAGACCTATATAGTCATACACATTACTATATTGGTCCAGCTCTTACATCATTTTACTAAATATACATGCTACATTCTATGACTCAGTTATGATGAGCTCACACGTAATGTGGTATGCCAATATAAGGATTAGTCAGTGTGATTGGCGTTGGACTCCATGTGAGAAATTAAAACAAATCAAATAACCAAATTACACCACAATTGCATAGAAATTTGTTTCAATTACAAATGCTCTAATTAAAGAAAAATGCTTTAATGACCTAATTAGGAGCACAATTTTGTGCATCTAGCTGATGTGGACAGTGGGCCCCACCAACTGTCAGTGAGACAGCAGAATCCACTGGGTGCACAAAATGGTGCATCTAACTGAGTCACTTTAGCAGGCTCCCTAATTAAAAGACTTGATTTGATAAAAATTGAATAAATCGAAACCAATTAGAGACACATTAAATATATTTTTTTTGGAGACTGCTAAAGTGACTCAGTTAAGGATATCATTTTGTGCACCCAACGAGTCCCATTGTCTCGCTGATAACCGGTGGTGTCTACAAAACTGTGCCCTTTAACTAAATCTTTGAAATATTTTCTTTTCTTTTTTCAAGTAGAAATAAAGCCAAACTAGGCCTAGATGTTACATTAACGTTGCAGGTTATCTTGCTCTAAATATAACATTATTGATCACGATGAGGGAACTCTGTCCTAAACCCTAAAAAACTCTACATTTTGGTAGGCTACGTCAGTATTTGGTGACGAGGGTGTGACACGTGGCATTCGCGGATGCGCGTTTTGAAAACGTGTGGTATCTCCGGGCCTACTGTAGACTGTACCACGTACGATTTGGGTGTGGTGGGTCACGGTGCCAGGGCGTGATAATTAACACGCTACTTTTGGGTGTCCATTCAATGGTCTGGGCTGTCACCCCCTACTAGACACTCTACTCTTCGCTGTGTTTTGGACTTGCATGTGTTGTACACTACCCACTCTAGAGTGTAGCCCCATCAATTCCCTCAAATTAATCAGCATTAAGTCTCATATCATCGCTAGTTCACTATACCAAGGCTTGTCCTGATATTATTTTTGGGGCGTAGGGCGATACCAATAGTTATGGTTCCTTTTTATATTTAACTTATTTCTTAAAAATTAGATATTTAATTTGTTCAAATTATTTTCGATATACTTATAATATTACTATATTTATGTAATTTTATGAATTGCACACAAAATTAAAAAAATGCTACAATGATACCCTAAATGACACCCTATGATATGGCATGTGAGCCCACGTCCTTCGAGTCATTCAAGCATACACACTCCGTGTGTTATGCACTGAGAACTCGTACGCACGTAAAACCCATTTTCATGTGGGTTTATAGCATCTCCAATGTAAATTGTGGGCATGGTTTATCAATGTGAAGAAGATGTTCATCTCATGTGACTTAAATTGATATTAAACTTCAAAATAGGCCTCCAATGATATATGTGAATTTGTTACTAAATTGATGATGTGACATTTCTTTTTGTAATTTTATTAATAAAATGTAAAACTAAAAGTCTAAATAAAATAAGTAAATATTTAAAAAACCTATTATCCAACATGAATGTCGATTTGAATATCAATAAGTGACATTCAAAATAGACAATGTCTATCCACTTCATTTTGGCATTCAAAATGCACATTCCATTAGATAGGTTTTTTTTTTCACTCAAATGTCTATTTAGTCATAGGTGACACACATTGACATCCAATCCACATTCCATTTATGTCACTTAGAGCATTCACAATGGTTTGATATTGTAACGGCCGTTATTTATTAACGCCGTTATTTACCTTATTTCAGATTAGGACGCCAGCTCGGACGACACGTGGACACCGCGGATAGATTAGGCATGTTCCGGACCTAGGTATTGACTGTGTAATATTGTTTTTCTAATTGTGGTGATTTATTGATATTTTCATTTTCTTGATAATGATGTAATATCATCACTTAGGTGTGCATTTAATTAAATAAACTTGTCGGGCGAGTTGTGAGCGGGGTTTTAGTTCGGTGAACGCGCCAACGCGGAGTTTGGTAGTAGTTGAGGCTAGGCGTTGGGGTTTAATTAGATTTAAATTATTAAACATGCTATGGTTGAGGATTTTATTTAATTAAATGCAAATACATAGTCTTAAGCTAAGGTAGGGAAATTAAATTGGGTACACTAAGTGTGGGACCGCCTCGGGAAGCGTGTCTTGGGACACGGGGCACGGGGTGCCGAGTGGTCGGGGAATTAGTGTGACCATATTCACAAATTTATAGAATTTATTGATGACTAGAATAGGTGTTATAAATTAAATCAAATTGGAGTAAATAAAATCCTATAGTTTGAACTGAATAATCAAGTACACTTAGGATAAGCCTCGAGATTCACAACAATGAGATTCAAGGCTAGATGGTGTCTTGATAAGTCTCTAGGAATTTGGTGACACGGGGTGATCGGGAACCGTCCGATCTTCCTCGAGATGCGCACGTACGCTAGATTAAAAATCCAACTATATATATGCACACAATCGATGGATCAAACATGCAAAAGGAAGCATTGTTCTTCAAGAAATTGTGAGGAGATCAAGGAGAGGTCCGAGGTTGGAGAGGATGATTTGAGGCTTGGGGGAGATGATTCTCGGGGCGTCTAACACTCAAGCTAAGGTAATAAATTTTCATTTTTGTTGATTTTTCATTAAAATGGGTATTTGAGTGAAATTGTGATTTTGAGAGAATTCATCACTGTTTTTGTTTAAATTTGGTGTTTTTGAGGTTGGTTTGATAAACCATTTAAGTTGGAATCGAATTTGTGGAAAATGGAGGTGTATTGTGGATTTCGAATTTTTGAAAAAAAATTCTATGTGATCCGAGAATTGGGTTTGTTCTTGGGGTTTTGTGTGAAATTTGGAGGATTTGGAGGTCTTCGATGGATAGAGAATCGATAGGAGTAGAGGAGAGAAGAAGATTGAAGAGTGAAAAAAAAAAAAAAAAAAAAAAAAAAAAGAGAAACCAGAGACGAAAATCGTCTCTCTCGGTTATACCGAAGACGATTTCGTCTCTGGGAAGAAGGACGACGCACGCGCGATGCGTGCGTCCCCCCAAACCGGCCGGACCGGTCAGTGGGGCCCACTAGAAAAAAAAAAAAGATTAAAAATTAAAATAAATAAATCTAAATAATATATTATATATATACTAATTGCTGGAAAATAGGAAAACCACCGTGCATAAATAATTAATGAAATAATTATCGGAGCCAACAAGTAGTGTTAAATTGGCAGGCGTTTCCGGTGCACGAGCAGGGGAAATGGGAAGCCACGGGGCGGCCTCGGAGTTTGGGGCCGCCACAGTTGGTATCAGAGCAAGGTTGATAGGGCTCTGAATTTAAAAAAAAAAAAAAAAAGTTTCACAAGATCTTAAACTTTAACAAACTAGATGTGGAAACCCGATGGGTCTGCCTAGAACTTTTAGTTGGGAAGCAAGAAAGCGGGTAGAGCTAGGATTGTTATGTGATATATGTATTGTTGTATATATATACTTTACGAATACGTATATACGAGGCTGATACAGACACGCATCACGATGCAGGACACGATGGATGGACAGTCTAGTGATACCGCGAGGGCTTCCGGATCGTCAGTTCCCTTAGAGGATCGAGTTACGGCGCATGAGACTCAGATAGCCGAGATCTTACGACTATTGAGAGAGCGGCCGCTATGATGGCTGGATTAGCTATGTCTCAGGGAGGCGTGGCGACTACGGGACCCACGAGACCCCGGTTACTCTTACTCGGGTGGTGGTACCCGAGGTTCGGGCGATCGATACTACCCCGTAGTAGTAGCGAGCGGTGGAGACACCGATTCCTACACCTACCGCGACGGTAGAGGTTACCCGACGGTAGTGTCGAGTATGTGATGGATCAGCAGCCGGGAGGTTACGGGATTTCCTCAAGTTTCAGCCCGCTTACTTTTATGGAGGAGGAGACCCTGAGACTGCAGGAGATTGGATTTTGTCGCACCAGCGCCTACACAAGGAGTTGAATACGGAAGAGAGGTTCAGAGCGAGACTATCTGGGACGTGTTTTAGATCAGATGCCGCAGTGTGGTGGACTAACTACCAGGAGACGCATGCTGATCCCGCAACTTGGGCAGAGTTCCGAGAGATATTTTATGACCAGTTCATACCTATGGAGGTACGATTGAGATTGAGGAGGAGTTTTTATCCCCGAGGCGGGGAAACGGAGCATGATGCAAAAGTATATGGATAGGTACCGATATTTTCTTTGCAGATTCTCGATGGATATCGGCACGAGCGACGATTACGGATCTACTACTTCATTCGGGGAGTGAGGGATGACATTGCCGCCGCGATCGTATCGTCGGGCACCGACATTCGAGCGATGTTTGAGCGAGCACTTACCTACGAGACGTTCTTGATGCGGAAGAATGGTCTTCCTATGACAAAGATCGGCCGAGGTGGAGGTTGGGCGAGCTCTCGACGGGATAGGAGGCCGAAGAGACGGCGGGACCAGTTTAGTAGAGGTCGCCGGGATGGCAGAGAGGAGACGTCGGGATGGCGGGGATCGATATAGGACGGGCGGACACTGACACACCATAGCTCCAACACCACAAGACGGCGCAGCGGCTCAGCAAAGCACCGGGTTAGAGATCGGGGTGGGCGAGACAGGGGTCGAGGGACCGGGGTCGGGAGCCGAGATCGGATGATGCACGGACGGGAAACGGGAGACACGCAGATGTTTCCGATGCGGTCGGAGGGACATTTGAAATTGGATTGCCGGGTGCCATCTCCACGACGGGAGCAGGGTCGAGAGAGAGACGGGGTACATGCAAAAGAGTAGCACCGGATCCAGGAGCCACCCAGACGACTAGTTGAGGGTACGTTACTTATTCATAGTAGACTTATTCATGCCATGTTTGACTCGGGTAGTACATTGTCATTTATTGCGGGACGGTTAGTGGGGGAGTTAGGGTTGGACACACACACACTAGAGACCCATCTAGTTCTCAAGCACATTTGCTTGGGGATAAGATTTACCCTAATCGGATAGTTCGGGACGTCATGGTTGAGGTTGCCGGACATCGATTACTACAGCCGATCTCCGAATCTTGGAGTACTAGAGTTTGATGCACTCTTTGGTATGGATTGGGTGGACTTACCATGCACAGATAGATTGTTATGGGAAGAGGGTAGAGTTCCGTATTCCGGGTTTACCAGAGTTTACATTGATCGGGAACGCCTCCGAATTGCCTATTACGAGGGTAGATTAGCGACTGCTCAGGAGATGGAGGACTTTGCAGCGATCGTTGAGTCTGAGACCGGAGTATCTTTTAGGATCGAGGACATACCTATAGTCCGAGAGTTCGCGGACATTTTCCCAGATGATCTACCCGGATTACCACCACCACGTGCGATAGAGTTTATCATAGAGTTGTTACCAGGGACCCAGCCTATATCTAGCAGACCTTATCGTATGTCGCCTATGGAGCAGGAGGAGGTCAGGAAACAGTTAGAGGAATTGTTGGCGAAGGGATTTATTCAACCGAGTATGTCACCGTGGGGAGCACCAGTGTTATTTGTGAGGAAGAAGGATGGATCGATGAGGATGTGTATGGACTATCGGAAGTTGAACCAGGTAACGATTAAAAATCGTTACCCGCTTCCGAGGATTGACGATCTGTTTGACCAGCTGACGGGTGCACAGTTCTTCTCGAAGATCGATTTACGCTCGGGATATCACCAATTGCGGATTCGAGAAGAGGATATCAAGAAGACGGCTTTCAGTACCAGATACGGGTTGTTCGAGTTTACGGTGTTACCGTTTGGTTTGACGAACGCTCCGGCGATTTTCATGGATCGATGCATAGAAAGTACCGAGACCCTACTTGGACCGATACGTGATAGTTTTCATTGACGATATCGATATACACCGGACGCGAGAGGATCACGAGAGTCATCTTCGATCGGTGTTGACGACGTTGAGGAGCATCGGTACCGTATGCGAAATTCAAGTAAGTGTGAATTTGGATGAAGGAAGTGAAGTTTTGGGACATGTGATCAGCGGTCGGGGCATTTTGTTGAGGGAGACAAGATTAGAGCGGTGATTGATTTGGAAGAGACCGAGACTGTTTTTGAGATACGGAGTTTCTTGGGTTTAGCAGTTACTACCGCCGATTTGTACAGGATTTCTCCACGATTGCGGCACCAATGACGAGGTTGACGAAGAAGGATGTTCCATTTGAGTGGTCGAGGAATGTGAGCAGGCATTTCTAGAGTTGAAGAAACGGTTGACGATCGCGCCGGTGTTGGCATTACGAGCGGGGAAGGAGTTAACGGTATACACCGATGCATCGGGAAGCTGGATCGGGATGTGTTCGATGCGGGAAGGACGACCGGTGGCTTATTTATCCAAAGCGATTGCGACCGCATGAGCATAACTACCTGTACACGATTTGGAGCTTGCGGCGGTTGTGTTTGCGGCGAAGGCTTGGAGACACTACCTCTACGGAGAGAAGTTTGTGCTTTACACGGACCATCGAGTCTACGCTACATTTTCACACGAAAGATCTTAATATGCGTCGAGAGGAGATGGTTAGAGCTGTTGAAGGATTACGATTTTACGATTGAGTATCATCCGGAAAGGCTAATGTAGTGGGCGATGCATTGAGCAGATGTGAGGTTGACGGTCGAGAATCGAGACTCGACACATGGGACCGTTGGAGATGGCGTCGATTATGAGCATGTCGGACCTTTCGGTTATGCGGGATCTACGATTTGTGGTCGGATGAGGTGCAGAACGGTGTCACTGGAACGGGTATCGGAGTGTCGAGAGGTCGATGGGCTTTATGGGCGGTTCGGTGGATTGGCACGGGATCCCGAGTGCAGCGATTGGGCGGAGACATCGATGGATGTTTGCGGCATCGGGGTCGACTATGGGTACCGGCCGTGTCGAGAGATACGAGATAGTATATTAGAGGATGCTCATCGGTCGCGATACACGGTTCATCCGGCAGAACCAAGATGTACCATGACTTGCGGAGGTTGTTTTGGTGGCGGGGATGAAGGCGATGTTGGTGAATATGTTCGAGGATGTCACATATGTCGCGAGTGAAGGCGGAGCATAGGCGACTGGAGGATTGCTTTGCAACCGTTACCCATTCCTCGGTGGAAGTGGGAACACCTCGCTATGGATTTTGTCGGTGGATTACCCCGGACTTCGAGGCGACATGATGCAATTTGGGTGGTGATAGATAGGTTGACGAAATCGCACACTTTATACCGTTTCGATGAGGTATACTTTTCACCGTTGAAGCAGATTGTTCGAAGCAGGAGATCATCGGATGCATGGGGTACCAATCTCCATAGTATCGACCGGGATCCCGAGTTCACTTCGAGATTTTGGGAGGCGATGCAGAGCGATTTGGTACTAGGTTGCGATTCAAGACGGCTTATCACCCGCAGATGAGATGGCCGGTCCCGAGAGATTGATACTGAGATTTTAGAGGATATGTTGAGAGCGTGCATTTTACAGTTTGGAGGCTCATGGGAGGATTACCTACCACTGTGTGAATTTGCCTACAACAACAGCTATCAGGCTAGTATCGGGATGCCTCCTTATGAGGCGCTGTATGGGAGGCCCTGCAGGTCACCAGCGTGTTGGGCAGAGCCGGAAGATACAGTTACGATTGGGCCGGAGATAGTTGTTGATCACACAGAGAAGATTCGACAGATTCGTCAGAGGCTTCGAGCAGCACAGGATAGGCAGAAGAAATACGCGGACAGATACCACGACAGTCTGAGCTATGAGGTTGGCGATATGGTTTACCTGAAGGTTTCTCCTTGGAAGGGCCAGCAGAGGTTTGGGATTAAGGGAAAGCGGCGCCGAGATTTATCGGACCATATCGAGTTGTAGCGAAGGTTGGCAGTGTGGCGTACAGATTAGATTTACCGGCGGAGTTAGCAGGGATTCATCCTACTTTCCACATTTCGATGTTGCGATTGGCTAGGACCGGGCCACGACCCATGGTTGACGTGCGACAGGTGGATGTTCAGCCTGACGCAACTTACGAGGAGCGGCCATTGGCGATATTAGATCGTAAGATCCAGACTCTCAGGAACAGAGAGATAGCTAAGGTACTCGTACGGTGGCAAGCATCACGGCACGGAGGGACTTACACTGGGAGTTGGAGTCGACCATGCGAGAGCGTTATCCCCAGTTATTCCACGGTATGTTCTAAACTAACTCAAATTTCGGGACGAAATTTCTTTTAGTTGGGAAGAATTGTAACGGCCGTTATTTATTAACGCCGTTATTTACCTTATTTCAGATTAGGACGCCAGCTCGGACGACACGTGGACACCGCGGATAGATTAGGCATGTTCGGACCTAGGTATTGATTTGTGTAATATTGTTTTTCTAATTGTGGTGATTTATTGATATTTTCATTTTCTTGATAATGATGTAATATCTACATCACTTAGGTGTGCATTTAATTAAATAAACTTGTCGGGCGAGTTGTGAGCGGGGTTTTAGTTCGGTGAACGCGCCAACGCGGAGTTTGGTAGTAGTTGAGGCTAGGCGTTGGGGTTTAATTAGATTTAAATTATTAAACATGCTATGGTTGAGGATTTTATTTAATTAAATGCAAATACATAGTCTTAAGCTAAGGTAGGGAAATTAAATTGGGTACACTAAGTGTGGGACCGCCTCGGGAAGCGTGCTTGGGACACGGGGCACGGGTGCCGGGTGCCGAGTGGTCGGGGAATTAGTGTGACCATATTCACAAATTTATAGAATTTATTGATGACTAGAATAGGTGTTATAAATTAAATCAAATTGGAGTAAATAAAATCCTATAGTTTGAATCGAATAATCGGTACACTTAGGATAAGCCTCGAGATTCACAACAATGAGATTCAAGGCTAGATGGTGTCTTGATAAGTCTCTAGGAATTTGGTGACACGGGGTGATCAGGAACCGTCCGATCTTCCTCGAGATGCGCAGACGCTAGATTAAAAATCCAACTATATATATGCACACAATCGATGGATCAAACATGCAAAAGGAAGCATTGTTCTTCAAGAAATTGTGAGGAGATCAAGGAGAGGTCGAGGTTGGAGAGGATGATTTGAGGCTTGGGGGAGATGATTACGGGACGTCTAACACTCAAGCTAAGGTAATAAATTTTCATTTTTGTTGATTTTTCATTAAAATGGGTATTTGAGTGAAATTGTGATTTTGAGAGAATTCATCACTTGTTTTTGTTTAAATTTGGTGTTTTTGAGGTTGGTTTGATAAACCATTTAAGTTGGAATCGAATTTGTGGAAAATGGAGGTGTATTGTGGATTTCGAATTTTTGAAAAAAAATTCTATGTGATCCGAGAATTGGGTTTGTTCTTGGGGTTTTGTGTAAAATTTGGAGGATTTGGAGGTCTTCGATGGATAGAGAATCGATAGGAGTAGAGGAGAGAAGAAGATTGAAGAGTGAAAAAAAAAAAAAAAAAAAAAAAAAAAAAAAAAAAGAGAAACCAGAGACGAAAATCGTCTCGGGAAGGGGACGCACGCGCTAAAGGCGCGCGTGCGTCCCCCAAACCGGCTGGACCGGCCCTGGGGCCGGTCCAACCACCTGGACCGGACCGGTCCAGTGGGGCCCACTAGAAAAAAAAAAAAAAGATTAAAAATTAAAATAAATAAATCTAAATAATATATTATATATATACTAATTCTTTGGAAAATAGGAAAAATATGTGAAAAATATCGGGAAAATTGGGAAAAAATTCTAGAAAAATATAGAAAATTAGAAAAAGGTAGAAAAGTGGTTTCGGGACTTTTCGGGTATTTTTAGAACCCCAGACATAGCCCGGGAGAGGTACCACAACTAAAAAATTTGTAAATTTTTATAAAATAACATAAAATTATAGAATATGTTCTCAAAAAGTATAAAACACTATAAATGGACTTCGGGGACCGGGAAACCATAGCTTGGACATTGGGGAGCTAGGTGGGGCGTATCTTGACGGTCCGAAAAGTCGGAGTGCGTATTTTCGGGTACGTAAAACCCAATGAACACCACACTTTGCATTTACTTATTT
This sequence comes from Stephania japonica, assembly GCA_039657345.1. Taxonomy (NCBI): domain Eukaryota; kingdom Viridiplantae; phylum Streptophyta; class Magnoliopsida; order Ranunculales; family Menispermaceae; genus Stephania; species Stephania japonica. The sequence goes on along the minus strand of CM077557.1, from coordinate 66,478,738 downwards.
ATTTCCATTGAGCTTTATATTTCCTTGAAAATCTATGATTTATATTCCTCTTGGGACGGTTATGGTACCGTCTATGTATCCACGGGTGGTTGAGGTCATTGTTTGGGTGTGTAGCGCGTGATCTAGGAATTCGGTAGATGATATCCCGAGTTGGACTCCATTTCACGCGTTCGATTAGCCCACTAAGGTTAATGTCGCATTTGGGATACGATCGTAGGGTCGGAGGCATGAGCCACGACCAGGGCTCCCTGGTCCTAGTACGCACTTAGTAGCCGTGTTCACCCCCTTTTGTCTATCGTTGTGTTTATATACATGCGATTAGCTTTGAGCGATTATGCACATTTTCCTTCTTTCCGCATGTTTATTTAACACTACTTGTTGGCTCCGATAATTATTTCATTAATTATTTATGCACGGTGGTTTTCCTTGGGATTTTACTTACTGGGCTCGCCATCTGGCTTTTGTGGTGGCTGAGCGCAGATCCTAGTACTAGCGAGGGCAGGGATCATCGGCGATTTCATCTGACTTGCCTACGCCGAGGCCTGCTGGTATGTGTGCAAATATTATCATGTTTTGATATTTTGTATTATCTTTTGGGTTGGGAAACTGGATATACACTTGTACTGGTATACATACTATTACAGTTGATCGCCTGTATGCACAGTACAGCCGGGTTTTCCACTATAGGTTTGATCAGTAAGACTTTTACATATATATAATGTGAATGCATTTTGTTAACCTTAGAAATTCTTCCATTTGTTAATTTCTTCTAAATGATCAATTAAGTGACTATAACAACTTATACGATAACTACCCTAAGTACGAAGGTAGGCGAGTGACGTGGCAGGCGTTTCCGGTGCACGAGCAGGGGAAATGGGAAGCCACGGGGCGGCCTCGGAGTTTGGGGCCGCCACAGATATGTTTTGGTGTAATGGAGTGTCACATCATCATTTCATTAACTCTCCTTCATTACACTTCACACCCACAATCATTTGAACTCTTCACTATACACTTTACGTGTAGCATCCCCTAATTTCATTAGTGTGACACTCGGTCTAAAACCTTAATGAAGCTACAGTAAACCAGATCAGACCTAATTAGAGCCAGCAGCCTTACACCAATTCCTGACAATAACATGTATAAATTGTTATTAAATAACCAAAATAAAACAAAACTCAACGGAAATTTAAAACATTTTCGATATATATAAAATATACAAATCCGTTATAAACGTCGGTGTTAAACTCATATTCCCACCCTGATTATTACGAAATCATAAAGCAATATAATATATATATATATACACACACACAATAGGGAAAATCAAAATAAAACAAAACTCAACGGAAATTTAAAACATTTTCGATATATATAAAATATACAAATCCGTTATAAACGTCGGTGTTAAACTCATATTCCCACCCTGATTATTACGAAATCATAAAGCAATATAATATATATATATATATACACACACACACAATAGGGAAACTCACAACACCATAGAGAAGAAACTAAACTCTTGATCTTCTCATTTCCTGAGTTTCAAGTCATAGCGTACGTTCATATCTGAAAATATTAAGGTGGGTGAGCTCCTACATGCTTAGTAAGTGACTCTCATACCAATCATCAACTACCAACTAATATCAAGAAATAATATATAACAACGTGCAACAAATGCATATTTAAAGGATCATTTGAATTAATATAAACAATATATAAACAAATGCAAGTTCATTAGTCTATTGCAATGTACCCATGATTTGCACTTTCAATTTCAGTATTTGAATTGAGTTGCCCTCTCACATCTTCGAGAACCAGTCACTGGGCATCTAACCAGTTCTTGTCAATGTGACGCCAACTCATAAAAACATAGAGTCGCACTTCCTCATCATCATTAAACCAATCACTGGTCATCTGATTGGTTTATAACTGATGAGCCGCCAACTCAAATGGAAAGCATTGATCGGGATAATTCCTAAGTCACTGGGGGCATGGTGATGGGAAGCAACTCACCACAGTTCCAAACCCCAGGCCGATCTGTCCCGCCAAATTTCTTTCTGAATTCATTTTTCATTTCAAAACAGTTTTTGTAAAACAAAATCAAATCATGGTACACTACCTCATTCCCAGTCCTGAACACTACGTGTTCTAATAATACTATTTCACATTGCATAATTGATAAAAAAAAGTACGAATCCCACTTACCTGTTCTGAGCTTTCCTATGTCTATCGACTTGTACGACTCATTGGAGTTCTCAACCTCTTTCCACATCGGTCCATTACCTAACATAGACTAATTGTCATCAACTTAAGTCTAATATTCATTTGTCAACTGTAACGGCCCAATTAATATTTACCGTTAATTATGATGTCATGGCAGATGTGGACGCCAGCGAGGACGGTCGAGGGTCCCACAGCGAGGCTGGAACGCACTCGAACTAGGTATACAGTCCGTTTTGTATGCTTGTTGTGGTAAATTGTGATGAAAATATTTTAAGTAGTTAAATTTCATTACAATATGTGTGATAATGTAGATTATTGACGAGTAAGGAATGACCTCGGGGTGAGTGCGGACACGGGACACGAGGCACGAGGTGCCGGGTAGTCGAGGAAACTAAGGTGAGCTTACCCATAAATTTTGGAAATTTATTGAGTAAAAATAGGAATTTTTATGAGCTAAATCAATTGGAAATTAACAAGTCCTATAGTAGGCTGAATAAAACAACAACAGTTGATGTTTCTCGAGATGCACAACAAGTTCATGAGTGTCATGATTAGGTGTATAAGTTGGAGTGACACAGGAAAATCAGGAACCATTGGATCATTATCGAGATTTGTGTACACACTTGATGGAGACCAAGAATATATATATACATGTGACCGATCAAAAGAGGAAGAGAGTGAGATTTGAGAGAGAGAGAGAGAGAGAGCTTGAGGGAGAGAATCGTTGAAGAAGAGGAGAAGAAGAACAACATCATCAAGGTGTGTAGAGGGTGATTTGTGGCTTCCTACAACAAGAATCTAAGGTATGGATACAACAAACTTGGATTTTTATGAGATTCTTTGAGTGGGTTTGAATTTGTAAAATTCGAATTTATTGAGGGATTAAACACTTAGTTTTGTTGGGGATAAGTGTGTATGAGAATGGCATGAGATGGTTGTGATTTTGAGCTAATTTGAGAGGAATTTGATGATGTTATGAAAGTGGGTTTTGAAAATGTGATTTCCATAAATTGTGGATTTTGGTGTTTGATTATGGTAATTCAGGTTTAAATGGTGTAATTAAGGTCATTGATGTTTTATGGAAACATGGAAATTGAATTTATGGGTTTGGAGTTCAAACTTGTAATTTGGAAATTTTCTGGACAGCGAGCAATTAGCGCGCTAATTGGAGAAATTAGCGCGCTAATCACGCTGAGTGAAGAAGATGAACAGTGATTGAGATTAATTAGCGCGCTAATTGATCTCATTAGCGCGCTAATTGTTCACTGGACTCTCAAAAATTGGAAAATGAGAAAATGAGTCAAACTAACATTAAGAACCCATTAATTGATAATTAACCCTCATAAATGAATTCCAGGAGTCTCGGAATAGTAATTGGAGTCTGGGTTTAGTCGGGAATCGGACCGGGAGTATTATCGAGGATTGAAGAAATCGAGCCGGGGAATTTAACTTGTGGGACGAGGAGTGCGAATTGAGGTGTGTAGTATCCCAATTGAACTTCACTTTAAGTATTTACCGTTTGATTTATTTGAATTCAGTTCCATTTATTCTCTACTTCATTTCATTATTGCTTTACGGTGGCTGAGTACTCTCACCTGGTGACTTTACGGTAGTGGAGTGTACTCCTACCTGGTGTTTTTACGGTGTTGAGATCACTCCCCACCTGGTGCTTATTCGTTACGGCCATAGAGTCCACTAAGTCATAGCACTTGTCTAGGCATACACCGGTGAATAGGCTACCCGGGTATGGTAGGCTTGTGTGGGTGTGCGTGGGTCTACGCCGGCCACCTGAGGGTTAGGGCCAACCCATTGGTGTGTTTACGGTTGGTGCCTGGGGAGAAAACCCGAAGTATGACTTGGTTTGATTTTTATGTGCACGTACTTTGTTTCATCACTATATTTATGCATGCGATGTTCCCTTTTACAGTTGTCTGTACTTCTTTTATTCCGCATGTTTAAATTATAGTATTTTCAATTCCAGTACTTTTATTTCCGTAATTACTTGGTGAATTCCTTGGGATTACTCACTCTGGACTCGTCATCTGTCTTTTTGTGATGGCTGAGTGCAGATCCTAGTACGAGCCGAGGAAAGGGCAAACTTGAGGATTATATTGATTGACCGCGCTAGCCCTTTTCGTACGTATGTTTATGTTACTCGTTTTATATTGAGTTTTGGGTTTGAGAGACAGGTTGTACATTTTGATATTTTGGGAATCAGATGAGATGTATATGATGTATATTTGGTATGGTTTCCACTTAGGCATTTTTGCTCATAATATACAAGATAAATCTTTAGGTTGATCATTTAAGTTTCCGCTGCTAACTTGAGGTTATAGGATATTAATTGAATCAAATTTAATAAGAATTGGTCGATTAAGGATAATTGGGCGTGGGACACAACTGGTGGTGACGTGGACAGTTGTGGGCCCGCGTGGCCTCCCGTGGCGGACCAATGTGGAAATTGGGGCCGCCACATCAACACTCTTGAACTAGTCTCATTCGAATCCGAAATCTCAAGACCTAGTTTCTAACCTATTTTGACCAATTCACATTTTTCAAGACAAAAACCCCAGTATAAAGGCTCATCTGACCTTCAAATTTCTCATTTTCCATATAAATCCCTTAATTTCTATTTATTTGGTCAAAATACTTTTTTTTTTCATTTTTTTCTATTTTTCTAGATTTTTTTTCCAGAATTTCTTTTCATTTTTCTCTTTTTTTTTATTTATTTGGCCCTGAACCAGGCATGAACCGAGTTCGGCTCAACCGAGCCGAATCGGCCCGGTTTAGGGTCATCTTCCCCATTGTGAACTCTGTTTGCTGCTGTAATTTTTTTTTTCCATCGCTGGGGTTGGTTTTCAACGCAACTCCCAACTCAACCGCGCACTCCCAGCTCCAGTTCGCTCTCTCTTTCTCTTCTGTTCTCGTCTCGACTCCCTCTTTCACGCTGTTGCGTTTTAAAGAGGATGAAGGCGGTTGTCGAGGGAAAAGACCAAAATACCCTCAAACCTATCCACTCTTTCTTTTAAAACCAAAACACTTTTTAGTAATTTTGCATTTTTCTAATTTTTATTATATATTCTAATATATATATATATATATTTATCGATATGTCGAGCCTAAAATTTCGGTTTGCGTGCCAATAAGAACCCTCGGGCATGCACATCACCGTACGTCTTATACGGGTCACAGGTGGCATGTATTACTTGGTGCCCCGACAATTCACAATATTTTATTTATTTTTCATTTCAATATATATTTATAAATCCAAATATATAAAAATTTATATAACTTTGCGCCTATAATTACGTCCATACTACGTAATTTTCGCCACCGAGCACACTCGGGCATCAACGCTATCCCGCGTATCATGTGTGTCATCTTTGACCCACGCATGTTATTAGGCATTCCTTCATTGGTCTGGTTATTCATTTATACATACTAATACAGTCCATACAAACACAATACAACACGCCAATCCACACATGCGTTAATCGAGACAAATCGGGCTTAACCACAAGCCTAACTCGGATTAATTAATATTCATATTAACACTAATCACGTGCTTAAGGTAACGAGTCGTTACATTACGGGACCCACAATTACATCATACTATTCTTTTTAAAAAATTAACACATTTTTAAAAAATCAACACAATTGTTTAACCATTCAAAACTACTAAAAACCAATTTCTTATTAAAAAAATGGTGGGCCCCACACCCATTAAAGTGCGCGAAGCCCACTAATACTTGTGCAATGACAAGAATTTCTTCCATTGCACAAGTATACGATTCACGCCTCACTGTTGATGCTCTTAGGGTGTCAATTGGGATGTCATTTTATCATTTCTCGCATTTGTATAGAAAAGCATGTATGTGGTATATTAGACTTAAGCTTTTATGAAAAAATATAAATATTAATATATAAAGTAATACATGTTTTTGGATAAATAAATGATTAATTATTTTTTTGGCAATAGACGTATGTATTAATTAATTAAATTATTTATAGATATTGCTAATCTTTTTTGGGTAATCGTTAATCTTCTTTTTATCAATACAACGATTAATTTCTAAAAAAAAGATATTAGTTCGTTACTTTATTGTCATTGCCCCAATAATTGTATTATTGAGTTTATGTACATTATTAGTTATATTTTAATAAAAACAAAAGTTTATTTCTAAAAGAAAAAAAGTTAATTTTTTTAACCAAAATCAAAAGGTTGGTTTTATTATTTTCTTACCATGCCCAAATACGCTAGAGGGAGAGAGTATAGTCAGGTAAATATTTTCATGTGAGAAATAGAGATATTTATGTAAGTGGGGCCCACCACAACTAAAACATCACATAATAAGCGATGATGTAGTCGCGTACATGAAGCCATTTATATTCTCTCTAGTGTATATAAAAGGTAATTTCATATAAAAGGCAATTTTAAGAAAATTCTTTACATAATACATTAGCTAAAGATATTTGGGGGCCTGGAGCGGTCGCCTACCTCGCCCTACCTCAAAACTGGATCTTCACTTTACTAATACTTAACTTTGAGGGTACTCAAATCATTCATGGCATGGTCGAAGGGACTCTTGAAACATACACTTATCTGCATTTTTTAGTAGTAATCGTCTTGAGCTAGCGCCTCCGCTATAAAAGGAAAAGGAAAATGTTAGGTCACACAACACCCCTGTCCAACCCTATTTTGAATCTCAAGAAGGGGTATCATTCTAGCACCGCCTCCACGATAAAATCATTTGAAAAATCACCTTAATGTATACCCTTGCAAAACTCATCTAAAGGCTTTATTTGGTTGGAAGGTGAGTGGAGGGAAGTTGCAACTAATATTGTTTAATTGGTTTTATAAATCCAATTTTTCTACAAGTTATCTCTCAACTTATACCCATCAGGGTGAGACAACTCTTCACCTATAAGGCAGAGTTATCTCGCATAGGCTTATAGACACAATTGCCCTTCATTAATCACATCTCTATTACCTACATCATTCCCTCTTGTTTGAATAGTATTTATATCAATTATCATGTTTTATTGTTTTTTATATTTACAAATTCCTTTGTAAGTTCAAGGTTGAACCAAACATAAAAATTAATATGAACTTCCCTGTGAGATATAACTCCATGCGAGTTAACTTGCCCACTAGAAAACTTCCCTGTAAGTTGGCAAAAATGAACCAAATAAGGCCAAAATGAATGGAAAATGAGTTGGAATGTAACGGCCCAGCCCCCCGCAAGGCACGCCAGCTGGCACCGCTAGTCACAAGCAGGGACGCATCCCCATCCACAGTGCCCTCACCTGTGGTCTTTCGCCCCCACGGTTCGAACTGGAGTCCTGGGGCTTAAAAGCACTAGACTAACAAACCGTGTACCACTTGAGCTCCACAGGTGGGGGCACTGTGGATGGGGATGCGTTCTTGCCTGTGACTAGCGGTGCCAGCTAGCGTGCCTTGCGGGGCGGGGTGGGCCGTTACATAAGCTCAAGTGGTACACAGTTCGTTAGTCTGGTGCTCTTAAGCCCCAAGACCCCAGTTCGAACCGTGGGGGCGAAAGACCACAGGTGGGGGCACTGTGGATGGAGATGCGTCCCTGCCTGTGACTAGCGGTGCCAGCTGGCGTGCCTTGCGGGGCGGGCTGGGCCGTTACATGGAACTTTTAATATCAAGTTTGCAAGTCAAACCCCTTAGTAGAACTCAATTTGTCTACAATTAATCCACATGATAGTATATTGTTTTATTTGTTCTAAAGTTAAGATTTTTCTAACCAAATAAGAACTCCTTTTAGTCATTCTTATGCGAATTGATATGATGAAAATCCCATCATAGCTTCGCAGTTGAGCATGTTTAGATAAGAGTAATACTAATGAATGGCCTAGTAGTGTTGCACCCCCTTTTTACTTTGGCAAGAAAAAAAATTAATTTATTTTGAATTTTTTGCTCCACTGTATAAGTGAATCTCATACATAAGCATGAATTAGATCCAAATGATTTTTTAGTAAAAAACTTTTTTTTTAAACCTAATAAAAAACTAATTTTAATTACAACGTCGTTGACTTTAAAATAGTCGAACACTTGGAAGTCGCCATTATGCAATGTATTTATGGAAGTCGCCCTTATGCTTGCAATGAATTTTAATTCATGACTTCAAGGTGATCAGTGGTTCTATACCTCGTTTTGTTCAATAAAATGTATGGAGACTTGAGACTTGAGACTTGAAAGCCAATTAATGATTAATAAAATTTTTATTTCTTTCAAAAAAAAAAGAAGACAAGAAAAAGTCACACAAATCCTCCCCCAAATACAACACAAATTGTCAAACCCACAGCAAACCACACATCATTTGAGTGTCTTCTGCATCTTCATCGTCAACCCATATCAATCTCTCAATCAAGCAACTGGTGAGCTGGTCCAGATTGGCAAAGAGAGACGATGAAGTGTAGGTCGGTGAAGTGGTGGGCATGATGAGCTTCATGAAATGGCGGGGTCTCCTCCAAACACCCCTTCAGATTTCTTCGAATCAACCAATTTCAAGTCCACAAAACCAGTCATTGTCTTCCACCTTCACACAATGTTCGAGAATTCGACTTCGCCTTAAACTTCGCTCACTTAAAATACGAAAGTAATTCGAGGAAGTCAACTTCGACAATAGAAGTTTGACAAAAATTCGCCAAATGCAAGGAAGTTTATGGAATTTCATTTTAAATGTTACATAACTCAAATTCCTTCACAAAAATGTCAAAAATATACTTAATTATACAATAATAATGTATAATAATCACAACATACTTGTTTTAAATAATCATTTTACGATAAACACGCAATTCGCAACATGTGTGACATTAATATTTATTTTTATATTGTTTTATATGATAAAATTTGATTTTTTACTACTTAATGTGAAGATAAGATAATTTGTAGATGTTGTTTTATTGTGTTGCAGGTGAAAAATTTTAAGCATGGGTTTAACATAATCAAGTATTTTTTTTAAAAGTGAAGTAGAAGTGAAAAACAAAGTTTGAATGAGTAACTGATTATTTTTAAGAGATGTATAACCAATTTGTCAAAAAAGAAAGAAAGCCCACACTAAAAATATACATTATCATAGATAAAAAAAAAACACTACAGAACTGAGTTGTTGATGGCCTAGTTGATGTCCTTCGAAGCTTTTTTGTCATTTAATTTCTTCACTGTTTTTTTTTTAAGATATTAACATTAGCCCCCTCTTAAAAAAAAGACATTTACACACAAACATTAGCCCCCATAAGTTTAACAAATAACAACTTAAAATTGAAGTTTGTATATATAGGGAAATGATCTTTTGACATCACCAACACTTAAAACAAAAATAACAATCTTAGATCCAAAAAAACAAAATAAAACAACAATCTCAATGTATAATCAAAGAGTAGATAGAGTTGGTGTACACACATGTGTACAAAAAGAGTCACTTGGTGGACGTGGAACCCAATTTCCAAATAAAACCCTCTCTCTCTCTCTCTCTCCCGTCGTCCCTTACTCCCTCCTCAATCGCATAGGTGCAGCACACACAAACCCGAAACTCTTCTTCGTCCAGTCATCCAGTCATCAACTCAAATCCTATGCGGCTTGACCTTTCTTCGTGTCTCCTTCTCGATGTCCTTCGTGTCTCCTTTGTCGCTCCCTTCTCTCTCTGCGGCTATTCAGATCTTAAACCCTATCTCTTCAAAGCTTTAAAAGTTGGTAAGAAGAGTTAAAACCCCCCTTCAAAAGTCAAGACAATCATTACATCGATGCTCAAACCTTCAGAGATCAGACGCGCAAAGGTATGGATTCTTCTTTTTTGACTTCCCGGGATAATTTCGACATTTTGTCGAAACAGAGTTACTTCGATAGAAGGTTTACATTTTTACTTCTATTTTTGTCCAGTTTTGATCGAAGTTGTCGAATTTGGAAGGATGCAATTTCTTAACCGCGACAGTTTCTACTCCAGCTAATAGTTTTTTAACAACCTCCGTTTTAAATATAGGGTGTTCAGACTGAAAATTTAATTAAGCCCCGGTACACCAGATCAGGCCTAACTAGATTTTAACAGTCCCTACTTTAAATAGAGGATGTTCGGCCTGAAACTCTAATTAAGCCCCGGTACACCAGATCAGGCCTAACTAGAGCCAGCAGTCTAATCCCTTATCACCTGCTAACAACCTGTATATCGCTTATATCAAATAAAACTTTTAATTTCAAAAACAGCGAAAATTTAAAACTTTTATAGTAATCTTATACAATGTCTCAAAACTATATTATACCAAACTTTGTTGATCTGTAAAAGCAACCCAACCCCCAGTTATATATACAACATAATCAAACAATATATACATATGTACTTCAGATTCATTACATTAAGTGTAACGGCCCGATTTTTAATGGCCGTTATTGATGAGGAAATTGCGGACGTGGACGCCAGCGGGGACGTTCGTGGGTCCCATAGTGAAGACGGAGCACGGCCGAATAGGGTTTGATCCGTTTTGTGTGCTCTGGTGGTGAAGTTGCGATGTATAGGTCCAAATTAGTTAAATGGCATCGCAATATGTGTGTTAATGTAGTTTATTAACGAGTGAGGAATGGCCTCGGGGTGCGTGCGGACACGGGACACGAGGCACGGGGTGTCGGGTAGTCGGGAAACTACGGTGAGCTTACCCGTGAATTTTTGTAATTTGTTGAATGGAATAGATACTTGATATAGGCTAAATTAATTAGAAATCAATAAGTCCTATAGTTGGGCTAAATAAAATAACAACAGTTGGATGGTTCTCGAGATGCACAATGGAGAGAATTGATGTGTCAAATGTCATGATAGGGTGTTAGTGAGTTGGAGTGACACAGGGTGACCATGAACCCTTGGATTGTTCTCGAGATTTGTGTACACACTTGATCAAACTAAGTATATATATATATGTATGTGTGTTGACCGATCAAAAGGGGAGAGGAAGTGTGGTTTTGAGAGGAAGAGAGAGATCGGTGGGGAAGAAGAGGAGGAAGAACAACATCATCAAGGTGTGTAGAGGGTGATTGTGGCTTCCTACAACAAGAATCTAAGGTATGGATACAACAAACTTGAGTTTTATGAGATTTTTGGTGTGGGTTAGAATTTGTGAAATCCGAAAATATTGAGGGATTAAACACTGTATTTGTTGTGATTTAGTGATTATGATAGTGGTATGACATGGGTTGAGTAGTGGAGCAAATTTGGGAGAAATTGAAGGATTTTCTAAAATGGGTTGTGAAAACGTGATTTCCATGATTTGTGGATTTTGGGGTTTAATTATGTTTAATTTGTGTTAAAGGAGGTAATTGAGGATATTGATGTATTATGGAAACATGAGTATTGAATTTATGGGGTTGGAGAGTCAAAATGTTAAATTTGGAAATTTCTGGACAGCGAGCAATTAGCGCGCTAATTGGAGAAATTAGCGCGCTAATCACGCTGATTGAAGACGAAATGAACAGTGATTGAGATTAATTAGCGCGCTAATTGATCTCATTAGCGCGCTAATTGTTCACTGGACTCCCAAAAATTGGAAAATGAGAAAATGACTCAAACTAACATTATGAACCCTTTAATTGATCATTAAACCTCACAAATGAATTCCAGGAGTCTCGAAATAGTAATTGGAGTCGGGGATTTGGAGGAATCGGATTGGGATTTGGGTTTCGGGTAATCGGAGTGCGGTATAGGTGCGTAAACCCCAACAGAAACACATCTGGAGTATTTAATTCTTTAAAATTCTTGCGTTTATTATTCTTGAAATTCATATTCATTGTGGTCATGTGTTGGTCGGGTTATTGGTTGGTGTTGGATTTGTTTTCACTATCGAAGTTTATTCGGGATGATTGTGGCACGTGATTAAGCATGCTAGATTGTAGCGCGTGTACTTGCGCCGCCGGTGGATTGTGTCCCGAGCCGCGGGGTGCACGTGTTCGGTGGATCTCGTGATTTGTTCCGGCCACCGTTAGTGGTCGGGTGGATCCAGTGTGGTGTGTTTCCTCGGGCGCTCGGATTGACGAAGTATGATCTAGTATGTGAGATTGCATTCTACTTTTGTCTGGTTTTATCGTAATGGTTGTGGAGCATATTGTTGACATTATGATTATTCGTTGATCATCTTGCATGCTAGTTACCTACACATGCAGGGTTTTATGGTTGCCCGTACTCTTTGCATGTGTAGCTAACGTTAGTTATTGGCTTCTGAATCTGTTATTATTTACTCGATGGTTTTCTTTAGGAGTTTACTCACTGGACTCGTCACCGTATGTGTTGGGTGATTTGAGTGCAGGATTTGATAAGTGCAGGGACAAGGAGACACGTAAAGATTTTCTGTGACTGAAGGCGTGAACTACTCCTTTTATACGCTGTTGATTGTATGTATTTGTTTTATGCTGGGTTTGGGTTGTGAGAGTTATATTCTAGTTTGTTTATGACTTTGAGGATGACACTTGATTTATATTTGGGGACTACATTTTGGTATGGTTTCCACATTAGATTAATTGATATTTAGACTTGTTACATTTGGTATCATTTAATGATTTGAGACTTCCATTGCGTAATTTATGGTTAAATGATATTAAAGGGCATAATTTAAGGATAAATGATATTAGAGGAACTAAAGTTAACAGAAATTGATTGATAATGGATAAGCGGGCGTGGGACACGGTGGCGGTTGAGTGGTCAGTTGTGGGCCCACGTGGCCTCCCGTGGCGGACCAATGTGGAAAATTGGGGCCACCACATTTTGGTATCAGAGCAGGTCGATAGGACCTAGGTTTGAAAAACCTAAAGGAATGAAACGTGGATGATTGTTAACTCTGATACCGCCACATTTTGGTATCAGAGCTTAGGTTTAAGGAACCCAGGGAGTGAGGTGTAGGTTATGGTTACCTCTGATACCGCCACAATTTGGTATCAGAGCGAGGTCAAACCTTAGGAATTGGAGATTGAACAAGAATATAAACTCAATGAATAAATATTAGATGTGGAAACCACAAGTGAATGATTAAAGTCTTAGTTGGGAAGTGATGCGAGGCGGGTAGATTCAGGAAATTATATATATACGTGTATGTTTTGATTGTGTATTACATATTACACGCGTATATATACTGAGTCTGATCCGATGCACGTTAGTTGTGCAGTTTATGATGGACGGACAGACTCCTACTACTCCGCCGACTACACAGCAGGAGGTTGGAGAGACGAGTGATCATACAAGTAGGGAGGTGGCTGATTTGCGAGCCATGGTACAGAGAGTGACTGATCAGCAGCTATTACAGCAGACTCAGATGGCCGAGCTGATGGAGTATATACGGAGTTCACGAGTACCAACAGTAGCACCGACTGCTGAGCGAGCTGCACCTACTACTCAGACAGCATTAACACCAGCTGTTACTACCCAGGCGACTGGGATAGAGGCAGTGATAGGGAGGGTTGAGCCAGTTGTAGTGCCAGCAGAGACTACGGTGGTGACACCCACTACTACGGAGCAGCAGATAGGGACTGCGACTGCTAGGAGTAGGATGTCAGAAGCAGCGAAGATGGTGAAGGATTTTATGAGGTTTAACCCTACATACTTCACTGGAGTTAGTGATCCTGAGGTTGCCGGCCGGTGGTTGATGATACATCGACGACTACACCAGCTGTTGGAGGTACCCGAGGTAGACGTGCACGTATTTTGCATTCTTGTTTGAGGGTCGTGCATAGTTTGGTGGACCACCTACACTGACATACATGCTACGCCAGCGACGTGGGGGGAGTTCCGACAGCTATTTCTGGACGAGTATATTCCCACGAAGGTGCAGTTACGATTGAGGGAGCAGTTCTTAGGTTTGCGACAGGGTACCATGTCGGTATCACAGTACATGGATCGATTCAGGTACCTGATGATGTATGCCATGGATGTGGCGAATACCGAGAGACTTCAGATCTACTACTTCATCCGGGGACTGGATGAGAGGATCGGAGGTGTGATAGTCGCGACTGGTGCAGAGACGCTACAGATTATTTATGATAGGGCGTTGGCTCGCGAGACATATTTGTTGCAGAGCGAGGAGCAATCAGATCATCGTACACCCAGAGATGATTTGCAGTTTGATCATGATTTCAGTGACGATCGTGATTCGAGGGATGATCAGTACTACTATGATGACGGGCAGATAGATAGGAGTCGCGAGGACGACCAGGACCAGACTGATGATCAATTCAATAATGTCGATCGCCAGGTGGTACATGAGATTGTACCATACCAAGACAGACCACCGAGACAGTCGTACAAGACGAGAATCGGGATCGAGGGACCGGAGTTGTGGTCGGCGCTCTGAGGACCGACAGTCTGGAGGCAGGGACAGACGTAAGTGTTATCGGTGCGGACAGAGAGGTCACATCAGTGTGAATTGCCCTGGAGCCTCTCCAGCATCAGAGATTCCACAGACCAGGAAGAGAGTTCACATTATAGTACCGCCAGTCAGAGAGACGACTCGACAACATGAGTAGGGTACGTTGTTTTACTAGTCCTTTTTCATGCATTCGTTGCATATAGGCTGGTTAGTTTATTTTTGAACCAGCATGTTCTAGTGGATGTGTTCACTAGGGTTTTTGTGAGATTGTGAGATTAGTAGATGTGTTCACTAGGAGGTGGTTGTGAAACTGGTAGATGTGTTCACCAGGAGATTGTGAAACTGGTTGATTAGTTCACCAGGAGGTTGTGAAACTGGTTGATTGGTTCACCAGGAGTCTATTTGCAACTGGTTGTTGTGGGATTGGTTGATGTTTTCACCTGGGACTGGTCGATGTGTTCACCAGGGACTGGTTGATATGGACTGGTTGATGAGTTCACCAGGGATTGATTTGTACACCAGGAGTGAGTGGACGACTGGTTGATCGGTTCACCAGTGGCAGGTTGATTTGTTCACCTAGATTGAGGTTGATTTGTTTACCAAAGTTAGGGGTTGATTAGTGTAACGACCCTAAAAATTTAACCTATGCCACGTGTCAAAATGGGTGATATGTGGGCCTACGCCGTGGTACAGTCATCAATTCTCGGACGTCGACGCCGAGGTATGTTAATTTTGTATGATGTTTGTATTATATTATATTTCATTTGTGCAATTTTAAGTTTTTTAAACGGGTAAAGGCGTGTACGAGCGTTGGTAGTCTGGGGAACAAATTTAATTAGAAACACTGACAAAAATATTAAATAAATAATAATTAAAAGGTTTTAAAGTTTGTTTGTTACGTCGGTAGGTCGGCGGTGACGCGACGAACAAAGTTAGTATTATGAGTCGGGTGCGATAATACCCGAGAGAAACTTTGAGTGTTGGTTGAAATAGATGAGAACAAAAGACCAAAAGTCAACTAAGTCACCCAAGTGAGTTAGTAAAGTTGGTGGAGTTGATTGTAAAGTGACCAAAAAGGGCATTAAACTTGTAAAGGGCTTAGTTAAGGGTGAGGGGTATTTTGGTCATTTGACCAAAATACCCAAAATAACAACACGCCACCGTCCCCTATTTTCGATCAAAAAAAAATTTGGAGAAGAAGAGGAATCGGTGAGAGGAGAGATCGAGGAGAGGAGATTGACGATTCGCGAGACCGTGGACGCGACGTCGAGGCGAGATTCGGGTAAGGATTGATTTCGTTGTTGGTGTGTAGTTGTGTTGGTTCCGAGATTTGTTGTCGAAGTTGTCGTTTAGGGGATTGTAGATTCAAATGGTGAAAATGGGGTTGATGATGGTGGTTAGGTGTATGTGATTGTTGTTGTGTTGTTGTTGTTGCAAAGGAGAAAAAAAAAAAAAAAAGGTTGTTTGTTTGTTGCTTGCTTTGGAAATTTTTCCAGCAAGCAACGAAGAAGATGAGAGAACCGGCCGGGTCAAGGTGACCCGACCGGCCGTTTGGGTCGATCGGGTCGACGCGGTATGGCCGGGTCGAGACCGGGTTTGACCCAGGTTGACCGGTCAAACCCAGTTTGACCGGTCAGACCCGGTCAAACCGGTCATGACCCGACCCGCGACCCACATATTATTTTATTAATAAATATATATATATATATTTCAATTAAATATATTAAAATTGATTTTAATTGAAATAAATTCAAGAAAAATAGGAAAAATTCAGGAAAAATTCTAGAAAATTCTAAAAAATTTTATTTTCATCAAATAAAGAGAAATTTGGGAATTTCTATGAAAAGTGAAATATTCGTGATTTTTGCGAGACGTTTTGTCGGGGTTTTCGCCTTGGAAAACGTGAGATTTGACAAAAATAGCTAGAAATTTAGAAAAATCATGGGAAATTAAGGAAATTGATATAAATTGCGTCATCAGGATTATTGTACACACGGGGACCGTAAGGAGCGTGTCGGAGTCCGTGTTAGCGTGAATTAGCTTGGATCGAGGTAAGTAAACCAGTGAGGAACACCACAGTATTTCTTGAGCTTTTAATTATTTATTGATATTGTTTCGATACTATCTTGTCATTCCATTCCTTTTGAGTTGTCCTAAGGCAAGTGTGTCAAGCGTGATCCTTGCAGAATTCGGGCTCGCGGTGTATTATATCGGAGTTTACGGCTGGGGATACACGATTAGTTGTAATGACATGTACGGGGTGAGAGTTATCCACCAGATTGCTGGGGACTCTGCACTCGCGTAGGAGTCTTAGAGGAGATTCTGTCCTCGACTCCTAGCCTTTGAGGAGATTTTGTCCTCGGCTTAACGACTTTAATTGGTCGGGACCACTTGTGCCTTTCCCTTGTATTCCGGGACACTCAATTTCGATTGCTTATTTATTTATTTACAGTTTTTATATATTCATGCGCTCCTTGTCCTTTTCTTTCTATCGGCATGAATTGATTGTTCATTTATTTAAATTCGAAATCTTTGTATTTATTGTTGTTCCTGCATGACGTTACTTACCTGGACTCGTCATTCTTGTGTTTGACCGAGTGCAGATCCACAGTCCAGCAAAGGAAAGGCCACGCAGTTAGGCGATATACTTTGAGCGGCCCTCCTCTGTTGATATAGGTGATTTTTGTTGTATTAGCTACTTATATTATTTTTTTGTACATGGGGTAATGGGTTGAGAGATCTTTTTGGATATTATGACTTAGATGATTATCTCCTTGCTTTATATGATATACGGGGTTCCCACACCCTAGGTTTTTGTCCTAACTTGTAGCTTTCGAAGTTGATTTATTAGTTGAGATTAATTGCTTCCGCTTATTACTTTGATAACTCGCTAATTAATTGACTTCATTTTTAAATGATTAACAAATGATGGAATGGTAAGGATAGGCTCACTGGCCCCGCGCGACTCGTTGGGATTGGCTCGGGGGTTCGCGCGGGTCCAGGCCGGGCGGCGCCCGATTCTAGGGTTATGGAATTCGGGGCCGTCACAGTTGGTATCAGAGCATAAAGGTTGAATAAAATACTCTTGAAGTTAAATCACAATCCATTAAGACATTGGAAAGCGGAAGTTAGGATATTGTTTGAACTTAGAGTGGAACCCTATGAACTTAATTTAAGTATAAGTTGGGAAGTGAGGAGAGTTTGGGAAAAATCGAAACTTGTAATGTACATGTTATATTTGAGATGGTGTATTATTATTATATCGATTAGCTATTCACTGATTCGGAGATTCGCCTAATTGCAGACTGCGATGGCGGATCAGCCGGGTTCAGGTGATGATAGTGGGACGCCAGGTCCTAGAGGAGTCAGTATGGAGGAGTTCCAGATGTGGACTCAAAGGATTATGAGTCAAGATCATCGACTTGAGGAGATCTTGAGACTATTGAGAGCACCCCCCACATCGACACCATCTACGCCGACTACTTCTCAGTTGACTGTTGCACAGGAAATTGGTACACCGGCCTACCGCGGCGACGTCGACGGCTCCTACTCCGATTTCAGCGATGCGGAGACCACCGTAGCTCCGATAGCACAGACAGGGGTTGCATTGCCTACTCAGACGGAGGTGATACCATCGACACCGAGTACGTCACTCACTGAGACGCCTAGTACCCCGACTACTCCGAGTACTAAGGCTACGCCGGAGGCGAGGCAGGCCAGAGAATTTCAGAGGCATCAGCCCGAAAAGTTTTACGGAGGTATGAATCTTGAGGCAGCATAAATCTTTTTGAGGAGTCACGAAAAGATTCACGACATTCTTGCTACACCGGCCCACATGCAGCCAAGTATATCTTCCGCTTCATTGTTCGGAGAGGCCGATGTCTGGTGGCGTACTACGGTGGCCACGAAGGGGAAGCCCCGGGATTGGGTTGAGTTCAAGGAGAGATTTGAGCAGAAGTACATTCCTCCTACGGTTCGTAACTTGAAGAGGACCGAGTTTCAGAATATTCGACAGAGAGCCGACGAGTCCGTGATGCGGTACATGGACCGATATCTACGATCGATGGAGTATGCGGAGGAACGAGATATGCGACGCCGACCGGGCTTATTACTTTGTATGCGGGCTACTTGATTCGATAGGTTCGATGGTAGTGACGACGAGCTTCGAGCACACTACGGGCGCGTATGAGAGAGCTATGGCCGGTGAGGGTTTTGGTAGTACACGCACCGGGGCATGAGCTATTTCATCGGCACCTTCTCGGTCGGGGAGGCCTTCGGGGGATGGTAAGAAGAGGAAGAGATTCGGGCATTGGTCGAGAGAGACCGAGCTCATAGTGTAGCATCGTAGCATCTCCACCCACCCGCAGCGGTTGTATCATCCGCTCGGTACGGAGTTATGCTAGTGTTCACCACCACGTCTCGGTCGGGCCAAGATAGACAACAAAGCATCGAGGACCGAGGCGAGGCGGTGGTCGGGAGCGAGAGATACCGACGAGGGACGACGACGCGATCGGGTCGGGACGAGTTCGGTCGGCACCGAGACGAGGGACGGCGTGGTCCGCTTAGTTCGGGGTCTCGAGGGGAGCATGTTTCGAGTGCGGACGGTTAGGCCACTTTGTCGGCGCTTGCCCACGGTTGGGTCGAGGACGACCACGAGCGGGAGCGAGTTCATGCCATCGCCGCACCGACGCGACGCGCTTCTCGCGGAACTTAATTGAGGGTACGGTTTACATTTGCGGTCGATTTATGCATACCATGTTTGATTCCGGTTCTACGTTTCTTTTATTTCGGGTCGTATGGTTGACGAGTTAGGGTTGAGACCTATTCGATTAGAGAGACCCTTGATCCTTAGCACAGCCGCTTGGGGACAAGATTTACCCGAATTTAGTGTGTGTAGAGGCGTCCGGTAGAGATAGAGGGACACACCTTACCCTGAGACTGAGAGTGTTGGAGTTCCTAGAGTTTGATGCACTCGGGCATGGATTGGTTGGGTGCTTATCATGCACAAATTTCTTGCTACGGTAAGAGGATCATGTTTCGGATTCGGGGCATCCGAGTTTAGCTTCCATGGGACTTCGACCAATTTACCGATCACCGGGGGTAGAGTCGCCACTAGCGTAGATGTAGAGACATTCGGCGGCGTGTTGAGTACGACAGAGCAGAGTAGAGACTAGGTTAGAGGATGTGCCGTAGTATGCGAGTTCCCGACGTTTTTCCACAGAGTTACCAGGCTTGCCACTACCTAGGGAGATAGATTTCATCGTTGACTTGGTCCCGGGGACCAAACCCATTTCTATTCCTCCGTATCGCATGGCTCCGAAAGAGCTAGATGAGTGAGAGGACAACTCGACGAGTTGTTGGAGTTAGGCTTTATTCGACCGAGTATGTCGCCTTGGGGAGCGCCGGTATTGTTTGTGAAGAAGAAAGACGGCGACTTAAGATTATGCATCGACTACGAGCGGTTGAACAAGGCGACGGTGAAGAACAAGTATCCACTTCCTCGCATCGACGATTTGTTCGACCGGTTTGACTGAGTTCGCGGTGTTTCTCGAAGATTGATTTGAGATCCGGGTACCATCAACTAAGGATAAGAGCAGAGGACATGGAGAAGACTGCATTTCGCACACGATATGGGCACTATCAGTTTACAGTAATGCCGTTTGGATTGACTAACGCCCCAGCGATGTTCATGGATTTGATGCATCGAGTGTTGAGACAGTACTTGGACAGATTTGTCATTGTGTTCATCGACGACATCTTGATATATTCCAAGACTCGGGAGGAGCACGAAGAGCACCTTAGGTTGACTTTGCGGACACTGCGAGAGCATCGATTATTCGCTAAGTTTAGTAAGTGTGAGTTTTGGTTGACGAGAGGTAGGATTCCTAGGCCACATTGTTGGGACCGATGGAGTGTCGGTGGACCCCGCTAAGGTCGGGCGGTTAGCGATTGGCCGACACCGAGATCAGCATCAGATATCCGCAGTTTTCTGGGCTTGGCAGGTTATTATCGGCGTTTTGTACAGGATTTCTCGAGGATCGCGGCACCGATGACGCAGTTGACGAAGAAGGATGTCAAATTTCAGTGGAACGATGACTGTGAGCAGGCGTTCAGGACATTGAAGGAACGATTGAGTACCGCACCAGTTTTGATTTTACCCGAGTCGGGGAAGGGTTTTGAGGTGAACACCGATGCTTCTAAGATTGGTTTGGGCTGTGTTCTAATGCAGGAAGGTAAAGTGATTGCCTACGCGTCCCGACAGCTGAAGATTCATGAGAAGAATTACCCTACTCAAGACTTGGAGTTGGCGGCGGTGGTTTTTGCATTGAAGATTTGGCGCCACTATCTCTACGGGGAGAGATTCGTCCTATTTACTGATCACAAAAGTTTGAAGTATCTCTTCACGCAAAAAGAATTGAATATGCGACGAGTGCGATGGCTTGAGTTCTGAAAGACTATGATTTCTCATTGGAGTACCACCGGGGAAGGCTAATGTTGTTGCGACGCATTGAGCGTAGAGAGGTCGACTCGATGTTGTTATCGCCACATGACGCACGATTACGGTTGCTCGAGGCGGTTGAGAGGATTTGTACCGAGGACTTTCCAACCGATACTAAAGTAATGATTTGCGGGCGAGATGAGGACTCGACAAGTGTCGATACGTAGAGCGTACTCGAGGGCCAGACAGGACGACGAGCGATATCAAAATTTTTAGAGTTGGCGCGAGTTCGGATCATCCAGATTGGAGTCGGTCGACGAGACTCATGCTTGAGATTTAGAGGACACCGTGGATTCCATCGATGGTCGAGTTACGCGATGAGATACTTCATGAGGCACACCACTCACGATTTACGGTTCATCCAGGCAGGACTAAGATGTATGCAGAGGTGCGTCGTCTCTTCTGGTGGCCAGGGATGAAGACCGATGTTGCGAATTTTATTAGAGGGTGTGATATTTGTCAGCGTGTTAAGGCTGAGCATCGCAGACCTGGTGGGTTATTACAGCCACTTCCCATTCCTCATTGGAAGTGGGAGCACATTGCAGTGGACTTCGTCAGTGGGCTACCTCGATCTCGGCAACGACATGATAGCATCTGGGTGATTGTGGACAGATTAACTAAATCCGTGCACTTCATACCGATCTCGACCACACATCGGGTAGACAGACTGGCAGAGCTTTACGAGAGAGAGATTGTTAGGTTGCATGGGGTACCGTTGTCGATTGTATCTGACAGAGGGTCGCAGTTTACATCGCAGATCTGGCCGAGCATGCAGGCACAGTTTGGCACGAAGTTGAATCTTAGTACCGCCTATCACCCACAGACTGATGGACAGTCAGAGCGTTTGATCCAGATTCTCGAAGATATGTTGAGGATGTGTGTGTTAGAGTACGGTGGATCTTGGGAGGAGTACCTTCATCTGTGTGAGTTTGCATATAATAACAGTTATCAGGCCAGTATCGGCATGGCACCATTTGAGGCATTGTACGGGAGGTCGTGTAGATCTCCATCTTGTTGGGCGGAGCCCGAGGATGTGGCGGCGATTGGGCTGGAGATTGTGGTAGATCACACAGAGAAGATACGCCAGATCCGTTTGAGATTGAAGGGTGCGCAGGAGAGACAGAAGAAGTATTATGACTTGTACCACGGGGAGTTAGAATACCAGGTTGGAGACTTTGTATACCTAAAAGTATCGCCATTGAAGGGGCACAAGAGGTTTGGGATCAAGGGGAAACTTGCGCCGAGGTTCATTGGTCCGTTCAGAGTGGTGAAACGGGTAGGCAAGGTCGCGTACGAGCTAGAGTTACCACCTCCAATGTCAGGGATTCATCTTGTCTTTCACATATCGATGTTGCGACTGGATAGGTCCAAGGAGGGCAAACGACCGACAGTAGATTTGAGCCAAATAGACTTAAGAGATGATGTTACATACGACGAGCCGCCTATCTAGATTGTAGACCGCAAGGTCAAGACCTTGAGAAACAAGGAGATCCCATCAGTTCTCGTCAAGTGGCAGCACCACGGGGACGAGAAGCTGACGTGGGAGCTGGAGTCATATATGCGCGAGTGTTTCCCCTACCTCTTTTGAGTTCGGTAAGTCTTTCCTTTAATTTCGTTTAAATTTCGAGGACGAAATTCCAGTTAGTTGGGAAGACTGTAACGACCCTAAAAATTTAACCTATGCCACGTGTCAAAATGGGTGATATGTGGGCCCACGCCGTGGTACAGTCATCAATTCTCGGACGTCGACGCCGAGGTATGTTAATTTCGTATGATGTTTGTATTATATTATATTTTATTTGTGCAATTTTAAGTTTTTTAAACGGGTAAAGGCGTGTACGAGCGTTGGTAGTCTGGGGAACAAATTTAATTAGAAACACTGACAAAAATATTAAATAAATAATAATTAAAAGGTTTTAAAGTTTGTTTGTTACGTCGGTAGGTCGGCGGTGACGCGACGAACAAAGTTAGTATTATGAGTCGGGTGCGATAATACCCGAGAGAAACTTTGAGTGTTGGTTGAAATAGATGAGAACAAAAGACCAAAAGTCAACTAAGTCACCCAAGTGAGTTAGTAAAGTTGGTGGAGTTGATTGTAAAGTGACAAAAAAGGGCATTAAACTTGTAAAGGGCTTAGTTAAGTGTGAGGGGTATTTTTGTCATTTGACCAAAATACCCAAAATAACAACATGCCACCGTCCCCTATTTTCGATCAAGAAAAAAAAAATTTGGAGAAGAAGAGGAATCGGCTGAGAGGAGAGATCGAGGAGAGGAGATTGACGATTCGCGGAGACCGTGGACGCGACGTCGAGGCGAGATTCAGGTAAGGATTGATTTCGTTGTTGGTGTGTAGTTGTGTTGGTTCCGAGATTTGTTGTCGAAGTTGTCGTTTAGGGGATTGTAGATTCAAATGGTGAAAATGGGGTTGATGATGGTGGTTAGGTGTATGTGATTGTTGTTGTGTTGTTGTTGCAAAGAGAAAAAAAAAAAAAAAATGAGTTCTTCTTTGTTGCTTGCTTTGGAAATTTTTCCGAAGCAAGCAACGAAGAAGATGAGAGAACCGGGCGGGTCGAGTGTGACTGACCCGGTTTGAGTCGACCGGGTTTGACCCAGGTGGACCGGTCAAACCCAGTTTGACCGGTCAGACCCGGTCAAACCGGTCATGACCCGACTCGCGACCCACATATTATTTTATTAATAAAAATATATATATATATTTATTTCAATTAAATATATTAAAATTGATTTTAATTGAAATAAATTCAAGAAAAATAGGAAAAATTTAGGAAAAATTCTAGAAAATTCTTGAAAATTATATTTTCATCAAATAAAGAGAAATTTGGGAATTTCTATGAAAAGTGAAATATTCGGGATTTTTGCGAGACGTTTTGTCGGGTTTTCGCTTTGGAAAACGTGAGATTTGACAAAAATAGTTAGAAATTTAGAAAAATCATGGGAAATTAAGGAAATTGATATAAATTGCGTCATCAGGATTATTGTACACACGGGGACCGTAAGGAGCGTGTCGGAGTCCGTGTTAGCGTGAATTAGCTTGGATCGAGGTAAGTAAACCAGTGAGGAACACCACAGTATTTCTTGAGCTTTTAATTATTTATTGATATTGTTTCGATACTATCTTGTCATTCCATTCCTTTTGAGTTGTCCTAAGGCAAGTGTGTCAAGCGTGATCCTTGCAGAATTCGGGCTCGCGGTGTATTATATCGGAGTTTACGGCTGGGGATACACGATTAGTTGTAATGACATGTACGGGGTGAGAGTTATCCACCAGATTGCTTTGGGGACTCGCACTCGCGTAGGAGTCTTAGAGGAGATTCTGTCCTCGACTCCTAGCCTTTGAGGAGATT
Source organism: Stephania japonica (assembly GCA_039657345.1). NCBI lineage: Eukaryota > Viridiplantae > Streptophyta > Magnoliopsida > Ranunculales > Menispermaceae > Stephania > Stephania japonica. The sequence goes on along the minus strand of CM077557.1, from coordinate 66,454,282 downwards.
TTGTCCTCGGCTTAACGACTTTAATTGGTCGGGACCACTTGTGCCTTTCCCTTGTATTCCGGGACACTCAATTTCGATTGCTTATTTATTTATTTACAGTTTTTATATATTCATGCGCTCCTTGTCCTTTTCTTTCTATCGGCATGAATTGATTTGTTCATTTATTTAAATTCGAAATCTTTGTATTTATTGTTGTTCTGCATGGCGTTACTTACCGGACTCGTCATTCTTGTGTTTGACCGAGTGCGAGATCCTGATCCGCAAGAAAGGAAAGGCCACACAGTTAGGCGATATACTTTGAGCGGCCCTCCTCTGTTGATATAGGTGATTTTTGTTGTATTAGCTACTTATATTATTTTTTTGTACATGGGGTAATGGGTTGAGAGATCTTTTTGGATATTATGACTTAGATGATTATCTCCTTGCTTTATATTATATACGGGGTTCCCACACCCTAGGTTTTTGTCCTAACTTGTAGCTTTCGAAGTTGATTTATTAGTTGAGATTAATTGCTTCCGCTTATTACTTTGATAACTCGCTAATTAATTGACTTCACTTTTAAATGATTAACAAATGATGGAATGGTAAGGATAGGCTCACTGGCCCCGCGCGACTCGTTGGGATTGGCTCGGGGGTTCGCGCGGGTCCAGGCCGGGCGGCGCCCGATTCTAGGGTTGTGGAATTCGGGGCCGTCACAATTAGTTCACCGAAAGTGGTAGTGGAATAGTGATTGATTAGGTTGGCTACATTTGTTTAGATTAGTTGACCTGATAGATAATTGTATCTACGTTGTAGTTCTCTGAGACGAGATATTAGTTATCTCAAATTTCGGGACGAAATTTCAAATTAGTTGGGAAGAACGGTAACGGCCCGATTTTCAATGGCCGTTATTGATGAGGAAATTGCGGACGTGGACGCCAGCGGGGACGTTCGTGGGTCCCATAGTGAAGACGGAGCACGGCCGAATAGGGTTTACAGTCCGTTTTGTGTGCTCTGGTGGTGAAGTTGCGATGTATAGGTCCAAATTAGTTAAATGGCATCGCAATATGTGTGTTAATGTAGTTTATTAACGAGTGAGGAATGGCCTCGGGGTGCGTGCGGACACGGGACACGAGGCACGGGGTGTCGGGTAGTCGGGGAAACTACGGTGAGCTTACCCGTGAATTTTTGTAATTTGTTGAATGGAATAGATACTTGATATAGGCTAAATTAATTAGAAATCAATAAGTCCTATAGTTGGGCTAAATAAAATAACAACAGTTGGATGGTTCTCGAGATGCACAATGGAGAGAATTGATGTGTCAAATGTCATGATAGGGTGTTAGTGAGTTGGAGTGACACAGGGTGACCATGAACCCTTGGATTGTTCTCGAGATTTGTGTACACACTTGATCAAACTAAGTATATATATATATGTATGTGTGTTGACCGATCAAAAGGGGAGAGGAAGTGTGGTTTTGAGAGGAAGAGAGAGATCGGTGGGGAAGAAGAGGAGGAAGAACAACATCATCAAGGTGTGTAGAGGGTGATTGTGGCTTCCTACAACAAGAATCTAAGGTATGGATACAACAAACTTGAGTTTTATGAGATTTTTGGTGTGGGTTAGAATTTGTGAAATCCGAAAATATTGAGGGATTAAACACTGTATTTGTTGAGATTTAGTGATTATGATAGTGGTATGACATGGGTTGAGTAGTGGAGCAAATTTGGGAGAAATTGAAGGATTTTCTAAAATGGGTTTTGAAAACGTGATTTCCATGATTTGTGGATTTTGGGGTTTAATTATGTTTAATTTGTGTTAAAGGAGGTAATTGAGGATATTGATGTATTATGGAAACATGAGTATTGAATTTATGGGGTTGGAGAGTCAAAATGTTAAATTTGGAAATTTCTGGACAGCGAGCAATTAGCGCGCTAATTGGAGAAATTAGCGCGCTAATTGGAGAAATTAGCGCGCTAATCACGCTGATTGAAGACGAAATGAACAGTGATTGAGATTAATTAGCGCGCTAATTGATCTCATTAGCGCGCTAATTGTTCACTGGACTCCCAAAAATTGGAAAATGAGAAAATGACTCAAACTAACATTATGAACCCTTTAATTGATCATTAAACCTCACAAATGAATTCCAGGAGTCTCGAAATAGTAATTGGAGTCGGGGATTTGGAGGAATCGGACTGGGATTTGGGTTTCGGGTAATCGGAGTGCGGTATAGGTGCGTAAACCCCAACGAAACACATCTGAAGTATTTAATTCTTTAAAATTCTTGCGTTTATTATTCTTGAAATTCATATTCATTGTGATCATGTGTTGGTCGGGTTATTGGTTGGTGTTGGATTTGTTTTCACTATCGAAGTTTATTCGGGATGATTGTGGCACGTGATTAAGCATGCTAGATTGTAGCGCGTGTACTTGCGCCGCCGGTGGATTGTGTCCCGAGCCGCGGGGTGCACGTGTTCGGTGGATCTGTGATTTGTTCCGGTCACCGTTAGTGGTCCGGGTGGATCCCAGGTGTGGTGTGTTTCCTCTGGGCGCTCGGATTGACGAAGTATGATCTAGTATGTGAGATTGCATTCTACTTTTGTCTGGTTTTATCGTAATGGTTGTGGAGCATATTGTTGACATTATGATTATTCATTGATCATCTTGCATGCTAGTTACCTACACATGCAGGGTTTTATGGTTGCCCGTACTCTTTGCATGTGTAGCTAACGTTAGTTATTGGCTTCTGAATCTGTTATTATTTACTCGATGGTTTTCTTTGGGAGTTTACTCACTGGACTCGTCACCGTATGTGTTGGGTGATTTGAGTGCAGGATTTGATAAGTGCAGGGACAAGGAGACACGTAAAGATTATCTGTGACTGAAGGCGTGAACTACTCCTTTTATACGCTGTTGATTGTATGTATTTGTTTTATGCTGGGTTTGGGTTGTGAGAGTTATATTCTAGTTTGTTTATGACTTTGAGGATGACACTTGATTTATATTTGGGGACTACATTTTGGTATGGTTTCCACATTAGATTAATTGATATTTAGACTTGTTACATTTGGTATCATTTAATGATTTGAGACTTCCGCTGCGTAATTTATGGTTAAATGATATTAAAGGGCATAATTTAAGGATAAATGATATTAGAGGAAGTAAAGTTAACAGGAAATTGATTGATAATGGATAACTGGGCGTGGGACACAGCTGGCGGTTGAGTGGTCAGTTGTGGGCCCACGTGGCCTCCCGTGGCGGACCAATGTGGAAAATTGGGGCCGCCACATTAAGAGAAGTCTTCGAAACTCCTAAAGCTTCCCTTTTCCTTTCTCTTCCGCCGTAAGTCGAGAACCTGAAATTAAGTTGTTGGGTGAGCTCCTACATGCTCAGTAAATGACTCTCGAATAATCCATCAATTATCAACTAAATAATAAAATCAATGCATAACAATATGAATCCAACATATATTTAAAGAGGGTGTTTAAACAATATAAACAATACATAAGCAGATGCAATTTCAGAAGTCTTTTGCAACTGTATTGTGATTTAGGTTTTCATTTGATTAAAATCACAGAATCGCACTCCCACATCACTCATGAATTACCACTGACAGCTGATAATTCATAAATGGTGTGCTGCCAACTCAAATGGAAAACATTGGTCGGAATAATTTTCAAGTCATTGTGGCGCGGTGATGGGTGACCTCCCAACACAGTTCCAAACTCCAGGCCGATCCGTCCCACCAAACCTCTTTCCGGTTCTCATTTTCTTTTGTAAAAACAATAACAAAATAGTTTAAGTCACAATACATTGCCCCATCCCCAGTCTCTAATACTATATGCTCTAATAGTATTTAATTACGTTGCATAATTGATGAAAAACACGAGTCCCACTTACCTTGATTACGTTTCCTTAACACCTCCTCTTGATTTCCTTGCTCTCGAGGTTCACTTCCGTCTCCTTGTGCTCGAAAACTTATTCCACATTAACTAATGTCAACCTATAATCTACAGTATGATTTACAATTCAAATCTAAATCCATACTCTACAAAATTTCCCTCAACTAACTTCAATATTCTTAACTTTACTATTTATCACGTCCAACTCATGCTAACGCAATATTTCACATTCTCTATTCTTTTATTCCTACTTCTCACTGTCCATTGCGTTGCACCAAGGCTAACGCGATGTGAATACCCTTCCTAATTCCCTTCTCTGGTTCACTCAACGTGCTAGCCATTGCTCCAGCGCGTTGGCCATCGATTTCCTACAACAGAGCTAAATCAACTCTATTGCTATTACTCAATTTCCAAAGTTTCAACAGCAAACAACAACCAAATAATCAAGAACTTCAACAATCTATCCAACATCAGTTAAAACCCAAATCACATTCCAATCTACAAACTTATCAACTTTTCCTGCAACAGTTCCTACATCTTCTTAATTGTTTCCTGCAACAGTTCCTGCAACAATTCCTAAACCACATCCAAATCTACACTTTCATATTCTAGCAACAACAATCCCTGCAACCTCACATTACAATTTCATATAGACTTTTCCTAAAAAATTCATATAGACTTTTCCTGCAAATTCATATAAACTTTTCCTGCAAATGCATATAAACTTTTCCTGCAAATTCATATAGCTTTTCCTGCAACAATACAAATTCATCAACCCACAAATCACCTATTCATATCACTTTACTGTAACAACAGTGCACAAATTTATACACTCACAAACCACTTATTCCTATTATCTTTCCCTATGCAGTTCACAAATTTATCACGTTTCGCAACATCCTATAAACTTTTCTTGCAACGATTGCCTAATCTAAGACGGCATGTTGCATTGCTTTCTTCTTCCCAAACCCACACATTCATCCTCACAATTTGATTTTCACACAAATAGGGTTCTAATGATCCTTGTAACCTTCCCAAACTCATTACAATAAAATCCTATACCTTGATACAATTCCACCTCCGTTTTTCCAAATTCCCGAAACCCCCAAATTTGAAAGAAAACCTGCAAAAGTTACCCGAACTCGCGAACACCACTCCACACTAGTTGATCTCTTCGTCACCTTCCCGTTTTTCAGCTCCGTCTCTCCCTCGCGTCCCTCTTCTCCTTGTTCTCTCCCTCCACCGCTCTTCTCTCTTCTCTCTCACGATTTCGATGAGCAGAGGCGGTGGAGCTTTTAGTTTATAAATAAAACCTTGTCTCAAGAGGCGGATGAGCTCGCGAGTGGTACCAGGACTCAACGAACTAGCGCCTTAAGCCCCAGGGCGCGAGTTCGAGTCGCTGGAGGGGCGAAAGACACCATAAGGGGTGTGGTGATGGTGTGGTGCGACTAGCCCGCCCCGCAAGGCACGCGCCGGTGGCGCGCACGGGCGGTGTGGCATTCCCAAGAGTCGCACCACACCATCACACACCCCTTATGGTGTCTTTCGCCCCCGGCGACTCGAACTCGCGCCCGGGGCTTAAGGCGCTAGCGAGTCGAGTCGCTGGGGGCGAAAGACACCATAAGGGGTGTGGTGATGGTGTGGTGCGACTCCAGGGGAGTGCCACACTGCCTGTGCTGTGCCAGCTGGTGTGCCTTACGGGGCGGCGGGCCGTTACATATAAAAAAGCTCAAGTGGTACCAGGACTCAACGAACTAGCGCCTTAAGCCCCAGGGCGCGAGTTTGAGTCGCTGCGGGGGGGCGAAAGACACTATAAGGGGTGTGGTGATGGTGTGGTGCGACTCCAGGGGAGTGCCACACTGCCTGTGCGGTGCCAGCTAGCGTGTCTTGCGGGACGGGCTGTGTGGCGGCCCCAATTCCCACATTGGTCCGCCACGGGAGGCCACGCGGGCCCACTAGCCACGTAACTGTCAGTTGTGTCCCACGCCCAACTAAGCATCATTATCAATTAATTCAGCCTAAGTTAGTCAGTAATTAACATTTTAATATTTGTAAACAGCGGAAGCTTAAAATATGTCATTTTCTCAAATTATAGATCATTAATCCTATGTGGAAAACCAGGTAAAGTACACTGTATTCAACATAACAAAATGTGATACACTCATGCACTGGTATCTCAAACAGTCCCCATAAACCCAAAAATAAGTCAATACAGCAAAATAAAAACATACAAGACGAACTCCGTCGGTGACAAGGTCACAGATAGTCTGCAAGAGTCTCCTTGCCCCTGGTCGTAGTAGATCCTGCACTCAATTATCACAAGAAGTAGATGACGAGTCCAGTGAGTAAAACCCAAAAGTACACAAACCAGCATTTATAATAAGTGAAGCCAATAAACTGTTAAATAAACATGCGCGATAAAAACAGTAATCGTAATTAAGACGCATGCATACATAACATCGATAAACAACAAATAATGGATGGATGTGTGCAGTGTAAGCAGATCGAACCCTAATCCGGACATCGGCATTTCCCGGTGGCTTCTCCAACCCTCACCGGTCCGAACCCTTATTCTCGTCCCTATTGTCCAGCCTACCCAAGTCCGCCCACACATCACGAGTAAACAGAAGATCCGGCGGTGAATGACAAAACCAACCGTGCAACATATGTATGAACATGGAAATAGAGTAAACAACGATAAACAATAATAATTTGGAATCAAATGAAATCAAATAAATAAACACTCGAGTGTGTTTCTTAAGGGTTTTACTTACCTCAACCGTACTCCAATTACTCGATATACGTTCCGATCGATCCCGCTCTCGCCTCGGGATACGCGCCCGACACCCGACTATGGTCTCCTAAGTCCCTGGTGTCCGAATAAGTCATTTTATGTGATTTAGTATCAAACTAATTGATTTTATATCGTGACCATAAAAATTAGAATTTTATTCCAATTTTTAGTTGAAGACGTTCTTTCGAGTTACAGGGGTGCCAACCACCCCAAAAGTCTTGAAATTCACTTTTTCAACCATTTTCTAATTTCTCACATTTTCTCCGACTTTTCAGAATTTTTCCATAATTTTTCCTATTTTTCGGATTTTCTTTTCCATTTTTCTTTATTTTCTCTTTTTTTTTTTTTTCTTTTAATTTAAGGGCGGTTCGGCGAACCGGACCGGTTCAAGGCCGAACCGGCGATTCAGGCCGAACCGGCCCGATTCAGTGGCCGAACCGGCCGATTCAGGGCCGAACCGGCCGATTCAGGGCCGAACCGGCCCTTCTTCTTCTTCTCAAGTGCGAGCGCGTCGCTCTCGCTCGTTTTTTTTTTTTTTTTTTTTTTTTTTCAAGCGGGGTTGGCTCTCAACTCCAACCCCTCCTCTTCTATTGGCATGGGAGACATCTCCCATGCCATATACATCCTCGGACGAACCGCCATGGCGTTCTTCCGAGCCTTGCCCCCCCCCCCACCGAACACCACACAACATACAACAATAACAACAACAAAAACAACACCAACTCACCTTGTTCGCCTCGATCCCACGAGCTCGTCGCCTCTCCTTCTCCCTCCTCGGCTTCTCTCCTCTCGGCTTCTCTTCTCTCTTCACTTTCGATCGATCGAAAATGGGGAAAATGGGTGTCGGTGGTGTTTATCAACAATTTTGGGGATGAAATGACCATTTTACCCCTGCATTTTTATCCTCATTCTTCATCATCAAATGCCCTTTTTGGTCATTTCACAACAATTTTTTTTTTTTTTTTTTTTTTTTTTTTTTTTTTGATTTTAATATATATTTATATATATATATATTTTAAATTACTTATATACATATATATATAAATATATATATTCGCTATATTTTCGCGCCTACAATTTCGTTGTCAGGCGCGCCGACGAGCGTATTTCGGGCGTGCACTCTACACTACCACCCACGCGTGTCGACCACGACCCCGCGCGTCACTAGGCGCCCACCAATTTACTATTTGTCAAATTTATTCTATTTTTATCGAACTAAACGCATTCCCCGCCTAGTGTTCCCGTCGCTCGTCCTTCCGGTTCCCGCGTCTGCACGCATTTTTAGGCGAATACCCGACACTAAATCTCACCCGATCTAAACAATATTAAACCACACCTGCGATGTAATGAGTCATAGTCTAGTCATTATCATCACAGTTAGTCAAACAATCAATCAAAAATAATACTTTCCCGCACCAGGCGTATCTTCGCCGGTTCGTGGCGTCTCCGTGAACCTGAGCTGGCGTCCACGTCTGAAAATACGCGAATAACGGCCTTAATAAAATTTGGGCCGTTACAGTTCTTCCCAACTAGGGGAAAATTTCGTCCCGAAATTTGTGTAGACCTCCACATCGAAACACGAAACCGCAACACTGGCAAAAATAAGCTGGCATCACCATTTCATCCGTGACTCAATCCTAGACCATACTCTGGTACATCGGGATCCCACTAGTGTACGCATCACCTGGCCAATCACCTAGAACCCATCCCTCTAGGATCCCACCAGTGATAACGCCCAATCCTAGTCAATCACCCGATAGCCCTCGCTATGGCCTAGTGTATCGCGTGATCAATCAAATCTTCATCAACATCTTCCGGTGAACACATCGACCGTCCGCAATCGCGTAGGTAATAAAACTATAGTTACACCTACGAAATAAAACGACACAATAAGTAAATAAACTCATACGTACCCACAACAGTCTGTCTAGTCTCCTCCGGGATCGACGGTGCAACAACGTGGACCCTATCTCTACTCGCACCGGCTCCGGTGGTAGTGATGCTCTCCCGCAATCCGCTCGGAGGTGTCCAATCTGACCGCAACGATGACAACGACGTGTCTCTGGTCTCCTAACCTGTCTATCCCTGGATCTTTGACCCCAACTCTGGTCCCTCTGATCCTGGTCCTGTCTGTACGACTGTCTCGACTGTATCGGTATAGGTACAATCTCATGTACCACCTGGCGATCATCATTATTGAATTGATCATCAGTCTGGTCCTGGTCGTCCTCGCGACTCCAATCTATTTGCTCGTCATTATAGTCGTACTGATCGTTTCTCAAATCACAATCATTAATGAAATCATGATCCTGTTGCCAGTGAACTCTACGTGCTCGAAAATCCGCTCCCGATCGCTAGATTGATTTCTTTGTCTCTTGCCTCTCGATCGGATCGAGAACTCGTCTAATCTCGATGCAACAACTGGGGTGGTTTCCTCAACCAATGTCTCCGAACCTGTTGCCTGAACAGTGACAGTTGAAGCAAGTACCGCTTAAGTAGTGGTCGTTACCAAAGTAGTCGTCGGTGCAGCTGTCGCCACTCACCTACCCCGAATGTACTCGAGAACCTCTGCCATCTACGTCTGATGTAATAACTGTTGGTCGGTAACTCTCTGCACCATAGTCCTCAGATCGGCTACCTCTCTAGTGAGATCACTAGTCTTCCCGACCTCTTACTGAGTAGTCGGCAGAGTAATAGTCGGAGTCTGTCCGTCCATAGTAATCTGCACCGCCAACGTGCATCGCACCAGACTCAATATATACGCGTATAATATGTAATACATAATCAAATCATACACGTATATAGATTCCTAAATCTATTCGCCTTTCATCACTTCCCAACTAGAAATCTAGGTATCACTTCGGGTTTCCACATCTAAATTTATTTAAAGTTTATACTATTGTTCAATCTCCAAATATAGCCATATCAAAGCTAGCTATAATCCCTATTCCATTCCCTAGGCTCCTCAATTTAGATTCCTTAAACCTAAGCTCTGATACCAAAATGTGGCGGCCCCAATTCCCACATTGGTCCGCCACGGGAGGCCACGCGGGCCCACAACTGGCCACGTAACTGTCAGCTGTGTCCCACGCCCAACTAAGCATCATTATCAATTAATTCAGCCTAAGTTAGTCATTAATTAACATTTTAATATTTGTAAACAGCGGAAGCTTAAAATATGTCATTTTCTCAAATTATAGAGCATTAATCCTATGTGGAAAACCGGTAAAGTACAACTTGTATTCAACATAACAAAATGTGATACACTCATGCACCTTTGGTATCTCAAACAGTCCCCATAAACCCAAAAATAAGTCAATACAAACAAAATAAAAACATACAAGACGAACTTCGTCGGTGACAAGGTCAGAGATAGTCTGCAAGAGTCTCCTTGCCCCTGGTCGTAGTAGATCCTGCACTCAATCATCACAAGAAGTAGATGACGAGTCCAATGAGTAAAACCCAAAAGTACACAAACCAGCATTTATAATAAGTGAAGCCAATAAACTGTTAAATAAACATGCGCAGTAAAACAGGCAACTGTAATTAAGACGCATGCATACATAACATCGATAAACAACAAATAATGGATGTGTGCCGTGTAGCAGGACTGAACCCTAATCCAGACATCGGCATTTCCCCGGTGGCTTCTCCAACCCCCTCACCGGTCCGAACCCTTATTCTGGTCCCTATTGTCCAGCCTACCCAAGTCCGCCCACACATCACAGAGTAAACCGAAGATCCGGCGGTGAATGACAAAACCAACCGTGCAACATATGTATGAACATGGAAATAGAGTAAACAACGATAAACAATAATAGCTGGAATCAAATGAAATCAAATAAATAAACACTCGAGTGTGTTTCTTAAGGGTTTTACTTACCTCAACCGTACTCCAATTACTCGATATACGTTCCGATCTGATCCCGCTCTCGCCTCGGGATACGCGCCCGACACCCGACTATTGTAACGGCCCGATTTTAAATTGCCGTTAATTATGACATTTTTGCAGATGTGGATGCCAGCGAAGACCGCTGAGGGACCCACAGTGAGGACTGGAATGCACTCGAACTAGGTATACAGTCCGTATTGTATGCTTGTTGTGGTAAATTGTGATGGAAAGGTATAAATTAACTAAATCCATTACAATATGTATGCTAATGTAGTTGATTGACGAGTGAGGAATGACCTCGGGGTGCGTGCGGACGCGAGACACGAGGCACGAGGTGCCGGGTAGTCGAGAGAACTAAGGTGAGCTTACCCATAAAGTTTGGTAATTTATTGAATAGGGTAGATAATTATTATGGGCTAAATCAATTGGAAATTTATAAGTCATATAGTTGAAATTTGAATAAAACAATAATGATTGGATGGTTCTCGAGATGCTCAACAGAGTCATTGGTGTCATGATAAGGTTTGGAGTTGGAGTGACACAGGGTGACCATGAACCCTTGGATGCTTCTCGAGATTCGTGCACACACTTGATCAAATGCCAAATATATATACACATGCTTGATCGATCGGTCAAAGGAGAGTGAGAGTGTGAGATTGAAGAGAGAGCTTGGAGGAAGAGAGAAATCGTTGGAGGGAAGAAGAGGAGAGGAAAAACACCAACAAGGTGTGAAGAAGGTGATTTGTGGCTTCCTACCACAAGAACCTAAGGTATGGACACATTAAACTTGGATTTTTGTGGAATTTTTGGTGTGGGTTGGAGCTTGTGGAAATTCGAATTTGTTGGAGAATATACACTTGGTTTTTATTGAGAGTGAGTGTGTGTGAGAATGACATGAAGTGGTTGTGAATTTTGAGTAAATTTGAGAGAAATTTGATGGATTTCTAAAAATGGGTTTGAAAATGTGATTTCCATAAATTGTGGATTTTGGTGTTTGATTATGGTAATTAAGGCTTAAATGGTGTAATTGAGGTCATTGATGTTTTATGGAAACATGGAAATTGAATGTATGGATTTGGAGTTCAAATTCTTAATTTGGAAATTTTCTGGACAGCGAGCAATTAGCGCGCTAATTGGAGAAATTAGCGCGCTAATCACGCTGAGTAATGATGAGGATGAATAGTGATTGAGATAAATTAGCGCGCTAATTTATCTCATTAGCGCGCTAATTATTCTCTGGACTCCAAAAATTGGAAAATGACAAAATGAGTCAAACCAACATTATGAACCCATTAGTTGATTATTAATACTCATAAATGAATTCCAGGAGTCTCGAAATAGTAATTGGAGTCGGGGGTTTAGTCGGGAATCGGATGAGAGAGTGATATCGGGGATTTGGAGGTTTTGAGCGGGGTTTGACTTGTGGAACGAGGAGTGCGAATTGAGGTGTGTAGTATCCCAATTGAACTTCACTTTAAGTATTTACCATTTGATTTATTTGAATTCGGTTCCATTTATTCTTTATTCCATTTCATCTTTGCTTTACGGTGGGCACTCTCACCTGGTGACTTTACGGTAGTGGAGGGTACTCCTACTGGTGTCTTTACGGTGTTGAGATCACCCCCACCTGGTGCTTATTTCGTTACGGCCATATAGTCCATTGAGTCATAGCACTTGTCTAAGTATACGCCGGTGAATAGGCTACCCGGGTATGGTAGGCTTTGTGTGGGTGCGTCGTTGGTCTACGCCGACCACCTAGAGGGTCCAGGGACAACTTTGTTGGTGTGTTTGAGGGTTGTGCCCAAGGAGAGGCTCGAAGTATGACTTAGTCGATTTTTATGTGCACGTACTTTGTTTCCTCACTATATTTATGCATGCGATGATCTTTCTTTTACGGTTATCTCGTATTTACGTACTCCGCATGTTTAAATTATAGTCTTTTGAATTCCAAGAGTACTTTTATTTCCGTAATTACTTGGTGAACTTCCTTGGGATTACTCACTCTGGACTCGTCATCTGTCTTTTTGTGATGGTGAGTGCTGAGACCTAATCTGAGCCGGGGAAAGGGCAAGCTTGAAGAGTACATCGATTGACGGTTTTGGCCCCACTCGTACGTATGTTTATATTTATTCGTTTTCTAGGGTTTTGGGCTTGAGAGATAGGTTGTATATTTTGATATTTTGAGGAACATATGAGATGCATATGATGTATATTTGGTATGGTTTCCACTTAGGCATTTTGCTAATAAAACACAAGATGAATTTTTATATTGTTCATTTAAGCTTCCATTTGTTAATTTGAGGATACATGATATTAATTGAATCAAATTAAATGAGAAATTGATCAATGATGGATAATGGGCGTGGGACACAACCGGTGGTGACGTGGACGGTTGTGGGCCACAGCCACCCGTGACGGACCAATGTGGAAAATTGGGAAATTTGTCACATTTTGGTATCGAGCTTAGGTTTAAGGAACCCAGGGAGTGAAGTGTGGGCTATGGTTACCTCTGATACCGCCACAATAGTATAAACTCAATGAATAAATCTTAGATGTGGAAACCACAAGTGAATGATTAAAGGCTTAGTTGGGAAGTGATGTGAGGTGGGTAAATTTAGGAAATTATACATATACGTATGTTTTGATTGTGTATTACATATTATACACGTATATGTATTGAGTCTGATCCATTGCACGATGGTTGTGCAGTTTAGGATGGACGGACAGACTCCTACTACTCCGCCCACTACTCAGCCAGAGGTTGGAGATACTAGTGATCGTACCACTAGTGACATGGCTGATATGCGAGCTATAATACAGAGGCCGACCGAGCGATTGATTCAACAGAGCAAGAGACTATTTGCAAAGAGCTCGGATGGCCGAGCTAATGGAGTATATACGGAGTTCACGAGTACCAGCAGTAGCACACCTCTTTGAGCTAGTTACACCTACTACACGGCGGGCGGTGATTGCACCGGTGAGGACATACTGACAGTGGGATAGAGCGATGATAGAGAGGGTGAGCCTATTGTGATGCCAGTGAGACTACGGAGGTGACACCGCCTACTACCGAAAGAAGCGGCGTGTAGGAGTTTTATTCGCCGTAAGTAGGATGTCCGAGGCAAAGAAAGATGGTGAAAGACTTTATGAGATTCAACCCCACGTACTTCACCGGAGTCGGTGATCCCGAGGTTGCCGGCGGTGGTTGATGACACATCGACGACTACACCAAACTATTAGAGGTACCGAGGCGGACTGAGCGCGTATATCGGGGTATTGTTTGAGAGGTCGAGCGGCGGTATGGTGGACTACTTACACCGACATACATTCTACACCGTCGACGTGGGCGAGTTTCGACGATTATTTCTCGATGAGTACATTCCCACCGAGGTGCGATTACGACCGAGGAGCGATTCTTGGGACTACGACGGGGTAACATGTACGTGTCACAAGACATGGATCGATTCAGATATCTCATGATGTATGCCATGGATGTGGCTAACACGGAGAGGTTACAGATTTACTACTTCATCAGAGGCCTGGATGAGAGGATTGGTGGTGTGATAGTTGCGACCGGTGCGGAGACCCTACAGAGTGTTTTTGATGAGCATTGGCTCGCGAGACGTATTTACGACACCGGGGTGAGCTTGGAGACGGGTTTGGACAGAGTTCTCGGTCTGATCAGAGACCGAAGAGACCGAGAGAGAAGTCTGATCGACAGAGACATGATTATCAGAGTCGACGAGATAGACGTTCCGAGCATCGAGAGAGACGAGAGGCGGGTGGTGTACGTTATCGTACCGCACCGGTGAGCGACCTCGACACCATGTGCGAGATGGAGGAGGTCGTGGTAGAGGACGAGAGAGGTCGGGGTCGTGACGGGGCTCGAGTGCATATAGTGTCACAGTCTGATTGGCGGGAGACACGACGATGTTTCAGGTGTCATCAGGTCGGGCATATACATAGAGATTGTCCGATGTCGCCTTCATCTTCACGACCACGAGATTGAGCCGGTTAGGGAGAGGGCTCATGCATTGCTACACCTACTACCGTACTGGCCGGAGCGTGATGCGACTCGTCACTCGTAGAGGGTATGTTATCTATATGCGATGTCTTCATGCATGTATTATTTGATTCCAAGAAGTACATTGTCATTTATATCGGGACGCTTGAGGTTGGACGATTAGGATTACGAGGTTGAGACCTTAGATCCACATCTTGTCCTCGATGCATTCTTGGGGATAAGATTTACCCTAACCGGATATGCCGAAATTGTGTAGTAGAGATTGAGGGACACCAGTTACCTGTCGACTTTCGTGTCCTAGAGTATTTAGAGTTTGATGCTTTATTGGGTATGGATTGGCTAGCGACATATCGCGCACACATTGATTGCTTTGGGAAGATGATAGTATTTGATATTGAGGGTATTCCCGTATTTACTTTTGTTGGGACGGCGTCAGACTTACCGATTACCAGAGGTCGATTAGCTACGATTCAGGAGATGGAGGCGTTTAGGACGGTAGTTGAGCCGGACACGAGACCGAGAGATTAGATTAGAGGATGTCCCAGTAGTGTCGAGTTTCCGAGGTGTTCCCAGACGATTTGCCAGGTTTACCACCTCCTAGGGCGGTTGAGTTCATTATTGAGTTGGTTCCGGGGATACAATGATATATAGCCAACCGTACGGGATGTCGGCGTCGGAGCGAGGAGAGTTGAGATCCCAATTAGAGGAGTTGTTGCGAAGGGTTTTATTCATCCCAAGTATGTCTCCTTGGGGCGCACCAGTACTATTTGTTAAGAAGAAGGATGGTTCTTTGAGGTTGTGCATAGATTACAGGAAGCTGAATCAAGTGACGATTCGAAATCGTTATCCACTTCCTAGGATTGATGATCTATTCGATCAGTTGGCGGGTGCTAAGTTTTTCTCGAAGATTGATTTACGATCTGGTTATCATCAGTTGGGATTCGGGAGAGTGATATAGAGAAGACGGCGTTTAGCACGCGTTATGGATTGTTTGAGTTCACAGTCATGCCATTTGGGGTGACTAATGCGCCGGCTATCTTTATGGATTTGATGCACCGAGTATTACGGCCATTTTTGGATCGTTATGTGATTGTATTTATTGATGATATCTTGATATACAGTAAGACTCGTGAGGAGCACGAGAGACACCTCAGAGATATTTTGATGACGTTGAGGGAGCACAGATTGTACGCTAAGTTTAGCAAGTGTGCTTTTTGGTTGAGAGAGGTGAAATTTCTCGGACATGTCATTGGTAGTCAAGGAATATCTGTTGATGGAGACAAGATTCGAGCGATCATTGATTGGAGGACACCCGAGAGACGATTGCTGAGACATTCGTAGTTTCTTGGGGCTTGCGGGCTATTACGGCGATTTGTGCGGGACTTTTCTTTGATTGCGCGCGATGACGAGGTTGACCAAGAAGAATGTTAAGTTTGAATGGTCCGAAGGTCGTGAGGGCATTTTTAGAGTTGAAGAGGAGGTTGACTTCGCGCCGGTGTTGGCTCTAGAGACACGGGGAAAGGCTTTTCGGTCTACACGGATGCTTCCGGGACTGGGTTGGGATGTGTATTGATGCGGGAAGGACACCCGAGTTGCATATTTATCGAGGCGATTGAGACCTCACGAGGAGAATTATCCGGTGCATGATTTAGAGCTAGGCTGAGTTGTGTTTGCACTCAAGGCTTGGCGACACTACCTTTATGGGGAGTGGTTTATGTTATTTGAGATCATCGAGTTTGAGGTATCTATTCACTCAGAAAGATCGAATATGCGGCAAAGACGGTGGCTCGAGTTGCGAAAGACTACGATTTCGCGATTGAGTACCATCCTGGGAAGGCGAATGTAGTTCTTGATGCATTGAGCCGGAGTGGGGTAGAGAGTCGAGCGTGCTTTGCGCGAGATGACACATGAGCATGGATTCTTTGGAGGCCGCGACGGTGTTGTGTTTGTCGATGCTTTTCGATGTTCATATCTATGGCCGATGCGTGTTCTGTGGTGTCGTTAGCAGAGGGTCGCCGAGTGGCAAAAGGGTCGACGGACATTTTGCTCGCTTTGGTGTCGGCTCGGGATCCGGGTTGCAGATTGGTCTAGTGGTTCGAACCGGTGCTTGAGACACGAGAGGTAGGTTGTGGATACCGAGGTGCGGGAACTACGTGATAGTATTCTTGAGGATGCACACCGTTCGCGGTATACGATTCATCCTGGCGGGACTAAAATGTATCATGACTTGCGACGTTTGTTTTGGTGGCTGGGATGAAGGCCGATGTGGGTGCATATGTGAGAGCTTGTCATGTTTGTCACAGGTTAAGGCCGAGCACGGGAGACCAAATTTGGATTGTTACGACCACTACCCATTCCGCGGTGGAAATGGGAGCATGTTACGATGGACTTTGTTAGTGGATTGCCACAGTCTGCGAGACGTCATGATCTTTGTGTGGGTTGTGATTGATAGATTGACGAAGTCCGCACACTTCATCCCTATATCGATGAAGTACTCGTTTGCTCGATTAGTATCATTTTTGAGCGAGAGATTGTTAGGCTACATGGAGTGCCGATATCTATGTGTGTCGACAGAGATCCCAGGTTGACTTCGAAGTTATGGGAGAGCATGCAGGAGCAGTTTGGGACGAGACTGCAGTTCAGTACGGCTTATCATCCTCAGACAGACGGTCAGTCAGAGAGATTAATACAGATATTGGAGGACATGCTCAGAGCATGCATTTTGCAGTTTGGAGGTGCTTGGGAAGAGTATTTGCCGTTGTGCGAGTTCGCATACAACAACAGCTATCAGGCGAGTATTGGTATGCCACCATTTGAGGCTTTGTATGGAAGACCTTGCAGATCACCAGCTTGTTGGGCAGCACCTGGAAGATGTGGCGGTGATTGGACTGAAGTTGTTGTTGACCACACTGAGAAGATTCGGCAGATTAGGATGAGATTGCAAGCAGCTCAAGATAGGCAAAAGAAGTATGCTGATAGGTACCTTGAGGGTTTGAACTATAATGTGGATGACTTGGTATATTTGAAAGTTTCGCCCTAGAAAGGTCATCAGAGGTTTGGGATCAAGGGGAAACTAGCACCAAGGTACATTGGGCCTTTCAGAGTTATAGCACGTGTTGGGACAGTGGCATACAGATTGGAGTTGCCAGCAGAGCTAGCAGGTGTTCATCCAGTGTTTCACGTGTCTATGTTGAGGTTAGCTAAGACAGGACCGAGGCCGATGGTGGATATTAGACAGATTGAGGTTCGTCCTGACGCTTCATATGAAGAGCAACTGTGGAGATCATGGATCGTAGAGTTCGGACAATCGAGGAACAGAGAGATTCGAAAGTCTTGGTTCGATGGCGCATCACGGAACCGAGGGACTCACTGGGAGCTCGAGTCGACTATGAGGCGGAGATATCCTCAATTATTTACGGGTGAGTGTTGATAAAGATTTAAATTTCGGGACGAAATTTCGAATTAGTTGGGAAGAATTGTAACGGCCCGATTTTAAATTGCCGTTAATTATGACATTTTTGCGAGATGTGGATGCCGGCGAAGACCGTGAGGACCCATGATGAGGACTGGAATGCACTCGAACTAGGTATACAAATCGTATTGTATGCTTGTTGTGGTAAATTGTGATGGAAAGGTATAAATTAACTAAATCCATTACAATATGTATGCTAATGTAGTTGATTGACGAGTGAGGAATGACCTCGGGGTGCGTGCGGACGCGAGACACGAGGCACGAGGTGCCGGGTAGTCGAGAGAACTAAGGTGAGCTTACCCATAAAGTTTGGTAATTTATTGAATAGGGTAGATAATTATTATGGGCTAAATCAATTGGAAATTTATAAGTCATATAGTTGAAATTTGAATAAAACAATAACAGATTGGATGGTTCTTGAGATGCTCAACAGAGTCATTGGTGTCATGATAAGGTGTTTGGAGTTGGAGTGACACAGGGTGACCATGAACCCTTGGATGCTTCTCGAGATTCGTGCACACACTTGATCAAATGCCAAATATATATACACATGCTTGATCGATCGGTCAAAGGAGAGTGAGAGTGTGAGATTGAAGAGAGAGCTTGGAGGAAGAGAGAAATCGTTGGAGGGAAGAAGAGGAGAGGAAAAACAGCCAACAAGGTGTGAAGAAGGTGATTTGTGGCTTCCTACCACAAGAACCTAAGGTATGGACACATTAAACTTGGATTTTTGTGGAATTTTTGGTGTGGGTTGGAGCTTGTGGAAATTCGAATTTGTTGGGGAATATACAATTGGTTTTTATTGAGAGTGAGTGTGTGTGAGAATGACATGAAGTGGTTGTGAATTTTGAGTAAATTTGAGAGAAATTTGATGGATTTCTAAAAATGGGTTTGAAAATGTGATTTCCATAAATTGTGGATTTTGGTGTTTGATTATGGTAATTAAGGCTTAAATGGTGTAATTGAGGTCATTGATGTTTTATGGAAACATGGAAATTGAATGTATGGATTTGGAGTTCAAATTCTTAATTTGGAAATTTTCGAGACTGACGAGCAATTAGCGCGCTAATTGGAGAAATTAGCGCGCTAATCACGCCGAGTAATGATGAGGATGAATAGTGATTGAGATAAATTAGCGCGCTAATTTATCTCATTAGCGCGCTAATTATTTCTCGGACTCCAAAAATTGGAAAATGACAAAATGAGTCAAACCAACATTATGAACCCATTAGTTGATTATTAATACTCATAAATGAATTCCAGGAGTCTCGAAATAGTAATTGGAGTCGGGGTTTAGTCAGGAATCGGACCGAGAGTGATATCGGGGATTTGGAGGTTTTGAGCCGGGGTTTGACTTGTGGAACGAGGAGTGCGAATTGAGGTGTGTAGTATCCCAATTGAACTTCACTTTAAGTATTTACCATTTGATTTATTTGAATTCGGTTCCATTTATTCTTTATTCCATTTCATCTTTGCTTTACGGGGGCACTCTCACTGGTGACTTTACGGTAGTGGAGGGTACTCCTACCGGGTGTCTTTACGGTGTTGAGATCACCCCCACTGGTGCTTATTTCGTTACGGCCATATAGTCCATTGAGTCATAGCACTTGTCTAAGTATACGCCGGTGAATAGGCTACCGGGTATGGTAGGCTTGTGTGGGTGCGTCGTTGGTCTACGCCGACCACCTAGAGGGTCCAGGGACAACTTTGTTGGTGTGTTTGAGGGTTGTGCCCAAGGAGAGGCTCGAAGTATGACTTAGTCTGATTTTTATGTGCACGTACTTTGTTTCCTCACTATATTTATGCATGCGATGATCTTTCTTTTACAGTTGTCTGTATTTCTGTACTCCGCATGTTTAAATTATAGTCTTTTGAATTTCAGTACTTTTATTTCCGTAATTACTTGGTGAACTTCCTTGGGATTACTCACTCTGGACTCGTCATCTGTCTTTTTGTGATGGTGAGTGCAGACCCTAGTACCGAGCCGGGGAAAGGGCAAGCTTGAAGAGTACATCGATTGACGGTTTTGGCCCCACTCGTACGTATGTTTATATTTATTCGTTTTCTGCCGGGTTTTGGGCTTGAGAGATAGGTTGTATATTTTGATATTTTGAGGAACATATGAGATGCATATGATGTATATTTGGTATGGTTTCCACTTAGGCATTTTGCTAATAAAACACAAGATGAATTTTTATATTGTTCATTTAAGCTTCCGCTGTTAATTTGAGGATACATGATATTAATTGAATCAAATTAAATGAGAAATTGATCAATGATGGATAATTGGGCGTGGGACACAACTGGTGGTGACGTGGACAGTTGTGGGCCCGCGTAGCCACCGTGACGGACCAATGTGGAAAATTGGGGCCGTCACAACTATGGTCTCCTAAGTCC
Source organism: Stephania japonica (assembly GCA_039657345.1). Taxonomy (NCBI): domain Eukaryota; kingdom Viridiplantae; phylum Streptophyta; class Magnoliopsida; order Ranunculales; family Menispermaceae; genus Stephania; species Stephania japonica. The sequence continues at coordinate 66,433,818 of CM077557.1, read as the reverse complement.
CTGGTGTTCGAATAAGTCATTTTATGTGATTTAGTATCAAACTAATTGATTTTATATCGTGACCATAAAAATTAGAATTTTATTCCAATTTTTAGTTGTAGCACGTTCTTTCGAGTTACACCGGGGTGCCAACCACCCCAAAAGTCTTGAAATTCACTTTTTCAACCATTTTCTAATTTCTCACATTTTCTCTCGATTTTTCAGAATTTTTCCATAATTTTTCCTATTTTTCGGATTTTCTTTTCCATTTTTCTTTATTTTTCTTTTTTTTTCTTTTAATTTAAGGGCGGTTCAAGGAACCGGACCGGTTCAAGGCCGAACCGCCCGGTTCAGGCCGAACCGGCCCTTCTTCTTCTTCTCAAGAGCAGAGCGTACGCTCCGCTCGTTTTTTTTTTTTTTTTTTTTTTTTTTTTTTTTTTTTTTTTTTTTCAGCGGGGTTGGCTCTCAACTCCAACCCCTCCTCTTCTATTGGCATGGGAGACATCTCCCATGCCATATACATCCTCGGACGAATCGCCATGGCGTTCGTCCGAGCCTGCCCCCCCACCGAACACCACACAACATACAACAATAACAACAACAAAAACAACACCAACTCACCTTGTTCGCCTCGATCCCACGAGCTCGTCGCCTCTCCTTCTCCCTCCTCGGCTTCTCTCTCTCGGCTTCTCTTCTCTCTTCACTTTCGATCGATCGAAAATGGGGAAAATGGGTGTCGGTGGTGTTTATCAACAATTTTGGGGGTGAAATGACCATTTTACCCCCTGCATTTTTATCCTCATTCTTCATCATCAAATGCCCTTTTGGTCATTTCACAATTTTTTTTTTTTTTTTTTTTTTTTTTTTTTTTTTTTTTTTTTTTCTGATTTTAATATATATTTATATATATATATATTTTAAATTACTTATATACATATATATATAAATATATATATTCGCCTATATTTTCGCGCCTACAATTTCGTTGTGCGCGCCGACGAGCGTACTCGGGCGTGCACTCTACACTACCACCCACGCGTGTCGACCACGACCCCGCGCGTCACTAGGCGCCCACCAATTTACTATTTGTCAAATTTATTCTATTTTTATCGAACTAAACGCATTCCCCGCCTAGTGTTCCCGTCGCTCGTCCTTCCGGTTCCCGCGTCTGCACGCATTTTTAGGCGAATACCCGACACTAAATCTCACCCGATCTAAACAATATTAAACCACACCTGCGATGTAATGAGTCATAGTCTAGTCATTATCATCACAGTTAGTCAAACAATCAATCAAAAATAATACTTCCCGCCCAACCAGGCGTATCTTCGCCGGTTCGTGGCGTCTCCGTGAACCTGAGCTGGCGTCCACGTCTGAAAATACGCGAATAACGGCCTTAATAAAATTTGGGCCGTTACAGGCTGGGCCGTTACATATAAAAGGTGCCTTTTTATGTAACTGCCCAGCTCGCCCTACACTCAAGTGGTACCAGGACTTAACGAACTAACGCCTTAAGCCCCAGGGCGCGAGTTTGAGTCGCTGGGGGGGCGAAAGACACCATAAGGGGTGTGGTGATGGTGTGGTGCGACTCCAGGGGAATGCCACACTGCCTGTGCGGTGCCAGCTGGCGTGCCTTGCGGGGCTGGCTGGGCCGTTACACCAATGTGCGTTTTGATGTCTGTGTGGCATTCCTCAAACCCAACACCATTTCATTGAATTCCTCCAACAATTAATTTTTCAAGTACACAACAAAACAACAAAATCTGCATTTTACCTTCACTATGGTATTACCACAATTTTTTCACAACGGAATAAAATTTCTATGATACATTGCCCAGTTTTCTTGAGTTTGTCCTCTCATTTGATGCAATGTAGTTAGGTGTCAAAATTCACAATTAGGTAGCACGACCTGTGTGATTCCTTATTATCACATTACCCTATTTGGTCGATGCCACTCGACTATATGAAAACAAATCAAAGGACAAATCAAACACCAACTCTCATGGCCTTCAGTACAAATACTGCAGAAGAGACTCGAATGCATCAACATATGGTTGCCACACCATGACATTTTCCCTCTGCATCAAGTGCATCATGGTAAGTCGATACGTGTGTCGTAGTCTTAGTAATCGAAAATCCAACTATCCACTTGTACACAAAACAATAAATTAGTCATAAATAAAAAGAATGCTATAATAATTAAAAATATTATGAAAAACATTTTTATTACCAATTTTGTCAACGACGTTATTTAATTTATTTTCATACTCGAACACCAGCCTAGGTCCACGTGGACGCTGAGGAAAAGCTGGGGCACACCTAATTGGGCATAAATGGTTATTATTGCGTGTTGGATGACATATTGAGATGTTCATTTATTATTTTTATTCACTAATGCATCGCATGTGTGTAATTATTTGGTTATATCGTGTGAGACTGTATGACGGGTAGTCATCTTGAAAAACGTGTAAGTACGAATACCGGACAAGCAAAATACAAGTACACTAAGTTTATAATAAATGATTTGTATAAACAAACAAAGTAAATATAAACAAACAAAGTAAATGTGACAAAATAATAAAGTGGTGGACGCTTAGTGACACGCAGGGTCGTGGGCGGCATGCGAGAGTCATATAATAATGTGCACACCCGAGTATGTTCGTTAGCGCATACATGAAAATATAGACATATATAAGCCTTGTTTAGTTCGGGGGAAGTTAAAGAAAGTGAGATAATTTCTAGAGAAGTTCCAACTCGCCTTGTTTGGTTTAATATTTTCAAAAAACTTTCTTAAAAGTTTGACCCCAACTTCCTCTACATAAGGGAAGATAATTTATTTGGGGGATGAATGAGTTATCTTCCTGAGGGGAATAAATACTTCTACCCTCATTTAATGATTTTTCTACCTTTATTTCTTACAATCTATATAAAAAACGATGTAAATGATATTTATATGAATATATTATTTTATTATTTTTAAAATGTAAAACTTTACAAAAAGTTCAAAGTTGAATCAAATGTAAAAAATGTAATTTTATTAGTGGTTAACTTCCTAAAATATTAAACTTCCCATATCATGCCGAGAATATATTCATTACATGACGCTATTCGTATACATTTATGGCAGTCGACATGTTACGTGGATCCATGTTATATACACGGATTTAAAAGGAGAAATGCATTAGTCAATGAATAAAAAAAAAACGTGTTGTCCTTCGCGAATTTTAAAGAAAATTAACAGTACGGATGCATTTTTTCCTAATCCTGCCCTAAATTATAAACCCAATAGGCCCTTTACTTTTTTGTTCGTTTAAAAATGAAAGAATCGATCGACGACGGGACAACCGAAGTCATTTTCAGTCTTGTCCGCGGATAAAACAGTAAAATTACAAAAACACACCAGAGTATATTACGTGGCAGCCTGGGGTGCATCCCTGGGAAATTGATTAAAAAACCCCAAAAGCACTCGCACTCGCACTCCCCACTCTTGCTGGCGCTCCCGCTCCAGCCCCAACCCAATCATAAAAACAGAAATCTCTGCACTCTCTCCCCCAAATTCCCACAAATGTAAACCCTAGAAAACCCGCCACTCCCAAACCCTAACACATTGCCGTACGAGACTCCGCGATTCTGACAAGTGTCGGGGCTCTCCTCCGGCGGACATGGCCTCCGGGGAGGAGATTCTCCGGTCGCCGCTCGACAAGCCGCTCGGCCAGCTCACCGAGGAGGATATTTCCCAGCTCACGCGCGAGGACTGCCGAAGATACCTCAAAGAGAAAGGTTTTCGTTGTTGTTTGGGTTTTGGCGAGATTTGGGGGTTTGGAATTCTTGATTTTGTTGGTTTTTGTAGGAATGCGGAGGCCTTCGTGGAACAAATCACAAGCGATCGAGCAGGTGATCTCGCTGAAGACGCTGCTCGAGACCAGATCGGACTCCGACGCGTTTCCCGAGGACAAGATCCACGCCAGTTCGCGCACGGACAACGCGCCGACTGATGTGAGTTTTGTGAGTTTGTTTGCTCGTTCGATCAAAGCTGCTAAGGGTATGTTTGATTCCTTTTTTTTTTTTTTTTTTGTTAAGGTCCATGTGAAGAGTTTGAGTAGTGGAGATCGTCAGATATCGGTATCGGCGAACGAATCGGAGTCGTATCGGCGCAAAGATACCCCGAAACCCTCGTATCGGGCTGACGTGGCGTGTCGGCCTCTCCCCGCCGCAACTTCTCCCAGGTTCTCTCTCTAAAATCTTCTCTGTGCGCATTTTTGCTAACGTGCGCGGAATGCGCTCTGTACGGAAGTTTTTTTGGTTCATTTGTTTAATTATTTTTTGGTTTATTTATTATCAGAGGGTCTGTTGTTGCTTTGAAAGTTAGATTTGAAGGTAAAGATTGTGCTTTTAAGAGTGAAAAGCTCATGGGTTGCTTTATTTAGTTTAGTGTTTGTTTTGGTTTGTGTGCTGATTTGAGATTATGGGATGCTAATGATGGGTTATTGGGATTTGGGTCATTGGATTAAGAGGGTAATGGGTTGATTAGGCTCTCTAATTGAGTTGTTGGGCCGTATATAAGGTTGAATTTGATAGGTGGGTCTCTTGATTTGTTCAATTTACGAGGGGAGAATGTGCAGCTATGCATGCATCACTGTACTTTGGATTTGTCACCAAAAAAATCATAAAATATTAGTTCGAGCCTTTAAGGACATTGCCAGGGACACGAGTTAATGAAAATTTCATTTTAGTCTGAGTTAGGACTGGGCACGAAACCCGAGTACTCGACTCGGGTCGGGTCACCCGAATCGGGTGGCGGGTGGTGGGTCGGGTGAGATGAGTGGAGAAAACGAGTCGGGTCATCAAAACCCGACCCACCGGGTGTCGGGTCGGGTTCGGGTGTGATCATATTAGTGTCGGGTTGGGGTCGGGTGTCATCATGGCTTTTATATGGTTTTTGTGGTTTTTGAAACAATGGATGGTAGTTGATACAAACTCGAGATGAGTCGGGTCGGGTCGGGTTCGGGTATCTTGTCTGGCGGGTCGGGTGACGGGTCATTTTATACAGACCCGAGATGAGTCGGGTCGTCGCGTATCGGGTTGGGTTGACCCAAACCCGACTCGTGCCCAGCCCTAGTCTGAGTTTTTATTGAGAATTGTCAATGATCAAAAGATGCTTCTTTTTATTTTTTATTTTGGTCAGAAGGGTCTAGATTTTCTAAATGAGGTTAACTTTGTTTTTTTTTTTTTTAAATCTTAGTTTTTTAAGGGAGCGGCTAAACGGACCCCACTAATTGCAAAACGCACTCCAGTTTTGAATTTTTACTTCGTGCACCTCACTTTTTTACTTTGTGTACCCACTTTTTTTTCCTTAATTTCCAAAAATACCCTTACTTTGTGTACCACACTTTTTTACTTTGTGTACCCCATCACCTTTGCCCTCACCCCAATACCCTTGTCTGCGAGTATCGGACAAACAGAGCTGACACCTTTGAAAAGGTGTGGGATATACAGGGCCGACATCTCTTTAGAGGTTTCGGTCAACTCTGACCGATAATGCGAAGATAACTCGGTCTTAGTGGTGACAGAGAGATCCAACCGAAACCTCTTCAGAGGTGTTAGCTCTACTCGTCCGTCACCTCTTCAGAGGTTTCGGCTCTATTAGTCCGAAACCTGCGAATGATCAGAATGAACAAAAAACTTCGAAACCCTAAAAAAATATATGAAAATGGCCAAAAAAAAAAGTGGGGTTTGCTCGGTATCACTTAATATTTTCGATTTCATTGAAACTTTGTACTCAAAACGCAAGATTCAAGCCTCAAATCGAAGCCCTAAACTCGAAAACAAATTCACAAACAAAACAACTCAAAAAGAAAAAGAAAAAAAAAAAAACCTTGAAATCGACACTAAAAGAGATGATGAATGCACCCACGGCGTCGAATCCATGTGATTTTGCTTTGATTTCGTCGGATTTGGCCGATTTTTGGTAAGTGCGATTTGAGAGAGGTGGCTGGGGTATGGTGAGTAAAAACCCTTTTATATAGAGGGGTGGTTGGGTAATTTCACAATTGGGGTACGTTTAGCAATTAGTGGGGTATGGTGAGTAAAAACCTTTTTATATGGAGAGGTAGTTGGATAATTTCACAATACTGGGGTACATTTAGCAATTAGTGGGGTCCGTTTAGCCACTCCCTTTTTTAATCATGGTACTTAATGGCAAACTGTTCTTATTTTTGTGTCCACAATCAACATTTGAGTTATTTAGAATCAAATTCATGGAGAAAAAAATTATTGATTTATATTCCTAGGTATTATAAATATCTAGAACAAGATTGTTTGTGGAAATTCTATGCCCTGTTTACAAAATTAATTATTAGATTTTTCTCGAGGTGCATAGCTTCTTCTCACCATGTAGCCGACCCCAACTAATTTTAATTTTGGGGTAGAGAATATGTTTTTATGTTGTTGTGTGCATAGTTTCTTCTCACCATACTTGAAATTCTTATAGTGTAGCTTCAAAAAAAAAGGAAATTCTTATGGTGTATGGTGTAATTTGTGTTCGAAGTATTTGGTCGACGTTGGTTCTATTGCATTTTTTCATTTATTAGTAGTCGAGTGACATTGAGTAACAACCATTAGGATTACTTATTGGATTGTTTATGTTAATATAAATGTTAGAATCATCCAAGATTATCTTCAGATTTGTTCTGTTCTGCTCATCCTTTTATTCCACAAGAAAACTAGAACCTAGATTGCAAATGTGCCGCAAATATGATATAGAGACCAAAGGAAGATATTCCTAATTCTAAAGGATAAAAAATTCAATTCATCTCTATACTTCGCCTAGTGAAAACTCTGAATTAATTAGGGTAAGTTTTTTTTTTTTTTTTTGATAAAAGGGTAAGTTTAATTTACCTTGGAAAATATTATAAAGAGAGATGCTACATTAACCCAATTTCTAACCCACTTTATACACTTACATCACCAAATTAAAAGTTGTACTACTTTTTGACTTTTACATTAATTTATTGAAATATAAAATATAAAAATTATAAAACATTTTAGAAAGTGGTCAACAGAGCAACAAAACACACATCTCTAACATCGATCGTCCGTTTTCACATCAAGATGCGAGCTTAAGCATATCGAGATGCATAACACTATAGGTAAGAGGCCGGGGGATGCCTTGTGTTGTCAAGGGTGTTATTCATGTATTTTTGAAAGTTAGAAATAAAAAAGTAGTACCAATAATCTCAAATTTGGAGATGTGAGTGTCTAAAGTGGGTTAGAAATTGGGTTGAAACATCATTTTTCTATTATAAGAACTCCTTATCGTAGGGAACTTAAGAGAATTTTAAAGTTGATATTGATATTGTAAGATATGATGAAATAAGTAGTAATAGATTAGTGAAATTAATAGTAAAGCAGCAAGTTTTGTTTTGATAGGAAAATATTTGTAAGTTATTCTTCTATTGTAATCTAATTTTAGTTGACAAAAGTTGACAATGACAGTTAATCATTCATATAATTTTAAGTTTATATGTTTGTTGGCGGCCATTGAACGAAGAAGGAATGGAAAGTATGCATATTTTTCCTTATAATCCATCTTATTTTCGAATTTCTCATTTTCTTTTTGAAATTCTACTTTTCTGTGCATCTTTGGGTAATGGATAAATTAGACAAGTTTAATAGAATTTGACAAAAATGATTTTTTATCATTTTTATTACAAGTAATCTATGCTCCCATTGAAAGAGTGAAATAATTAGCCAAAAACTAGTTGAAGTATGTCGAGTTTTCCTGCCTTGTCCAATTCATTTGATTGTGTTGGAAATAAAAAAAAAGAAGCAAAAGGAATAATCCCACATCCAACTAATTGAGAAGACCGACGAAGGCTTATAAGGTCGAGGTAAGGCGACTTCTCCGACATGCCAAGGCACTTCAGAGTTTCTATCCCCAACTTATTAATATTTGTCTTTCTTCCCTGCATGCAATGTGGAATTGTTCCTTTTACTTATTTTTTTTTTTTTTTTTTTTTAAACTCCATTACATTGAAAGCCATAACAAATCAACTTTAGGTTCGGAACTCAATTGACCTAGTTTTGGCCTATATAAAAGGCGCTACTTCTCTCCAAGATTGAAAGTTTGTTTTCACCTTATTTCTCGTTGTTGAACTTGGAACTAATTCAAGGAGTTGCAAGTCAACATGGTGGTTTTTTTGTGAAAATAATACATTAATTGATGCTTTATAAGCTTTGATAAATTTCACTTTAATGGTTATGTTATTCATTATTCATATTTAGTGGATTGAGAGGTCCACTGCTTTGAATTAACTTGATTGAAGATGGCATTAGTCTGAGTTCTTGAAAGAATATTTTACACCAATTTATACATATATTTTGACAATATACATAGCGATGAATACGTTAGCCATTTGAAATTGGATTAGGAAAGTAAGTGAGTCGAATTAAAAAGATAATATAGGCTAAATATTTGGTAATATTCACATTAAGTGGATTGGTATTGAAAATGTTTGTGCCAGATTTTACAAAGAATTGTGATTAGAGGGGAAAATAAGGAGTTTGTGATATGCCTCAGGTCACCTTGTTCTTTTCCCTTTCTACTCAACTCTTAAATCCAATAAAAATGGAATTGAAATAAATTACAGTTGCACTTAGGTTTGTGCTATTTAATGAATAATTTAAAAGCTTGTAATAAATATATAAACATATTGAATAGTTGTATATATATTTGTTGATAATATGATAAGTAAAAATTATAATTTAGTAAACTAGGAAAGACAATGAAACATAACCAATTATTTTTTTTGAGAAAGAAACTATTTGTATTACGATATAGATGTTTACAAAAAGGATGCAAAGAGTGAAATGAGAACGAGGAGTCCTCACTCAACAAAAGCATTTAGAATTTCCCTATCACATATACAATTTTACACCCATATAATGCTCCAGTCACGAACTAGATTGGAGAAAAAGATGTCTTTCCCCATTTGGAATGCGCAATCTAGAATGATGCTAGATTCTTCTCATTCTCCCAAATGAAAGATGCCTTTCCCTATTTGGAATGCGCAATCCAGAATGATGCTAGATTCCTCTCATTCTCCCAAATGATGAACCAATCTAGTTCTCTGTTTTCAAAAAGTCTCCTATTTCTTTCCAACCAAAGTGTCCAACAAGTAGCAAAAAACAATATCTTGAAAATCTCCTTGTTCTTTCTAGTCAAGTTAGGTGAAGGAAACTTGAAGAGTTCAAGAAAAAGTGCCATTGATTAAAAGGTGCCTCTTCCAGGCACATGGTCATTGCTTTCTCCATCTGCGATACTTAGACTACAACAATGAGGAGAGATATAAAGGTACGGATTCCTCCTTTGCATCAATTCATAGGTGTTGAACTTTCATAATGCCGCAAGCCAACCAAAGACTTTAATTTTGGAAGGTACCAATGCTTTCAAGATGAAGTCAGCAGGAGGTCAACAAGAGTGGGGATAAAATACTTATATAAACGACCTTTTGCGTCCTCTTTCCATGCAATTCTATCTTCTTTGAAAGCCTAAATGGAAATTGTTGTAATGCGTGAAATGAAAATATTCATAGAAACCACACCATTCCTAGTAAGGGCTCTACATAATTTAAAATCCCATGACAGAGTAAATGAGATGGTTAAATTATGCCCGGTAGAGATAGAATACAATGAAGGGAAATCATCAACAAAACTAGAATTGCTACACCAAATTTCTCAAAATTGAATAGCATAACCATTCCCAAGTTTCAAGGCTATGTGAGGTATGAAGGTTGGATAAGGGGCGGTGATGGCTTTCCACAGATTTCGACAAGACACTATTTGCCACTTTAAAACCCCTCTCATTGCCCTCCCAACCGTATTTCCATGGTCATGTTGCAAGCAATGTGTAACACCTCGAAATACTTCACACCTCGACAAACTTAAATGAAACCATCCAAACTTGATGAATGGTTAAACAAGTGGAGAATAACATACTTTCATAACTATGTATCTTTATGTTATCTTGACACTATGACTGACAATGACACTTAAAATCTTCTCTTGTCATTATAAATGAAGATGTTCATTATCTTTATTCTGTCATTATGATTAACAATGATACGTAACGTCTTGTCCTTTCGTCATAGATAATGATGCTCATTATCTTTATCCTGTCATTTTGATTGACATTGGCTCCAATGCTATATCTTATACTCCTACCACTATAAATAGAACAAAACGATTCAACATTAAAGCAACCTCGGACTTCCTACCTTGTAAGAATTTTACAAGATTTCTCTATCTTGAGGTCATTGTCAGTTATAATGACATGATAAAGATAATGAACATCTTTATTTATAATGATAGGATTAGATGTTAAGTGTCATTGTCAATCATTGTGTCAATATAAAGATAATTTTAAATAATAGTTCTGAGAGCTTCTTATTCTCCACCACCTGTTTAATCGTTCATTAAGTTTGGGATGTTTCATTGTGTTCATCAACTGCAAGATGTCGACCCATTAGTGGTGACGAGATCACTGTTATTTTGTTGGCGCTCTCCATTCGGATTTAATTCTATGCATTGCTTCGTCGTGTGTGGATCTCAAAGCAAGATCGAGGGTGGTGGATTGGCCTTCACTGCTAGGCCTGGCTTCTCGATTGTCGAGCATGACTTTTTATTCACGTGTCACGACCCTCCCACTTTCATGTCTTGATTTAAAACCATCCATCTCATTTCGTAAAACATTTTTTGAAAGTAAGATATTGACAGTGCTATTGCCTTGCTAGACCTTAGGTGTTCGTGTCGCCTCTCCGTCCATTTGATTGCCTTGAGATGCGTGATGGTCCATCTTTCATGGCGTCTCACTTTGTGAACAAGATGCTTGTCCGTCGGTGATGTTCTTATCACTGTTAATCCTCTCGGGAAACAATCTCATCCCAAATGGTTGTCCTCCAATGGGAAGTTGAACAAAGGGTCGTCCTCCAATGGGAAGGAAGTCGTATTCTCCATTATTAACTTTGATCTTTGCGTATATAAGAGACTAAGCCGGGTGAAGTGCATGGTGTTGGCTATGATAGCTCTGAGACCATCACAAGCCTTGTCGATAGTATTGAGGGTGTCGATGTACCATCACATGCCTTGTCGATAGTATTGAGGGTGTCGATGTTCCAAAACTCTTGATGGTATGCCTTCTATACCAATCCACTCATTTGTACATTGAAATTTCCTATTTGTCCACTGTGCCTCGACAATTCATTGTTGGACTTTGAAAGCTTCCCCTTCGAGGTTCTTTCCTAACATGCTATGCTTTTCACTTGTTGATTGGAGTTTGATTACTACTGTCGTCCCCAAGAATGTGAGCCTTGATGGACCAACCCATGTGTGTAGATGCCATTTCCTCCACTTGAGACCACCTAGTCCACACATTGGAATGGTACCATCACCGCTAATTGTGAGTCAAAAAGATTAGAGGGCCTAGTGTTACTTTTGTTGTTCATGATGGTTCAAACATAATGGTTGTGTATGGAGTCCATGCTCTTGTTTTTTATTGTGGAAGCTGTTGATAAGGTCTCTCATATAATTCCATTTTTGACCACCATCTAATGAAGCAGGTACAAGAATGAACTTTACACGTTGTCTATCGACTCTTGAAATCTTTAGCCCTTCTCCTAGCTTGTTAGCAAAGAAATCAACTGTATAGACCGCTTGATTCTTCCAAAAGTAGCACTTAAAACCTATTAAGTAATGAGTCCTCTCAATATCCTCAATGACGTCTTTAAGCCATTGTAAGGTTTTGATTTCAAGCACGATTGGGAAAACTTTTCGACCTCCAAATTATGTTCATGCCGCCAAGATGCTTCCTACTTTCCATCTCAATGATACCGTTTTCCACTGAATCTTCACTAACCCCATTTTATAGACTAGGAATAAAACGCGACCAATTAATAAGTACTGTCAATTACCTAGTGAAGTAGTAACTATGTAGGCCTTAGTTGATGTATTATAGTTTATGATATGATAGGGATGTATTAGTCGTTATGTATTAGGGTTTTCCTATAAAATGTGTAAACACAACTTGATTGTTAGCTTTTTATCAAATGAGTTGAAGAATTGAATCTCGATCCCTGGATTGGGTGTTTGTGTGCGTTCTTTGTTGGTTTGTTCTTTCATTCCTCCTCATTTGATCCCCTCTACTTCACCTAGTTGCCCTGTTATGCTAAAGGCGTCTCGTCGCTTGGATGATTAGTAGAGAAATAGAGACTGGGCTAATTATCCAGTAGAAAAGGAGAGTGCAATATGATACTTTGTTAAATAAAATAAGCAGTGTAGACATTAACATTGGGTACAAAATGTTAGCAAAAAACTCTTGGTGTTTTTTTTAATCAATAATAAGAAAGGAAAGAAAAACATAATAAAATTTTAAAAAAAAAACTGGGCCACTTGGTGCTCTCTTTGAAGAGAAAATAGGGGGCTGCATCTATACATGCTTATTGATTGGTTAGGTACAAATAACATAGAAGAACGATTTGCTTAGACTTTTCAAGTATAACCATGTTTACTGTGCTGTACATAAACAGTTAGATGTTTGAGTTGTCGCTTACCACCTGTAAAGTGGTTTCTATGGATGGAAATTCATATTACGGAATGCTGAGGTTAGAAATTTGTTCAAATTTTTCAGTTGAGTTTTCTAAAGAAACTGACCCTCTACTCATAATGCTTGCAGAAACACAACCACAGCTGATGGGATGGCCAGTCAAATGACGATATTCTATTGCGGAAAGGTGAATGTTTATGATGGCATTCCAATTAACATGGTAATGGAGTTTTTCTTGTTAGTACACCTTGTAATGAATCCCTAAACTTGTTCATTTTTTTGATTCAATTAATTGCTCCTCAGGCAAAATCAATCATGCAAATTGCAGCAAGCCCGGTTCATCTTCCTCAGTATTCTCCTCTGGCTACAACTGCAGCACTTCGACTCTTTCCTCGCCAACTACAAGCTGAGTCAACCAGACCTGCATTTACTTCTGCTGTGGGCTCTCCCATCATTCAAAATAGTAAGCTCTGTTGCAGATGAAGGAACTTTTATTTTCTCTTTGAGTTAATAACTGTGATTTGCATCGGACAGACTCACTACCTTCTGGTTCAATTGGACTCACTCATAAGTTATCCTGGATTTCAAATGATAGATGGGGAGAGGGATTGCCGCAGGATTCAGTGGTTACATCAAGACATTGAAAAAAATCATGGATGTTAATGTTTAGAATTCAAACCATGGCAAGGTTAAAAAGAATAGCCCATAAGTACTGGATGAGTTTCTTATTAACTCGTGGTACTGGTCTGGTTTTGACAGCTACAGCTGATAATTCTCAGCAATACAGAGAAGAAGGAATGCTGTCTACAGAAGTTGATCCAGGTAGGAGTGTCTGTTTGCTTTACTGACATTATCTTTAGTTTCTTCAAGGAGGGCCTAAGGAGAGCAAGTTCTTTCAACTTGAACTACTATATGATGGTGTTAATGTTTTGTTGTTCTATAGATCTGTTTGCTGTATTATAAGACCTTACTAGGTCTACTTATTGCGTAGATTAGGTAGACATATTTGCTAATGTCAACCAGAGTTGTCGGTGTTCTCCTGTCTATACTAACATTTTATTTCTTGTGTAGAGTGCCCTGCCAGGAGAGAGGTGTCGCTTCAAAGGTACCTTGAAAAGCGAAAGGACAGGTACCATTTTTGTCGATTTAGAAACCTTATTAGAGGTATACACATGAGCTTGAAAAATCAATTGAACTCTTTTTGTTAGGGGAAGATTCAAATGCAAGAAAAAGGTTGGAACATCTTGTTCTAGTTTGGAAATGTACTTGAACCATCAAAACAGGGGTCAAAATCTAAATGAGCAGTCAAGCAGAAGCAGCACATCCTCTCCAACACAACCTAGACAGCTCCATGCTACTTCAAATGACAATTTAATTGATGACAGGGCCAAGACCATTGGTCTCTCTGTAGATCTCAATGATAATGGTAAGCTTTATGTTTCATTCTTGGTTCATTTCAATTGGTGGGAAATGGATGAATTATTCAGATATTCAACTTATTGACAGACAAAAAATTAGGATAGTTCCACTATCAAATGATTAACAGAACCCTTGCCTAAAAAAATGATTAAGTCTTAAACAGAATGTCCCATGGATGAGGTGTCAGCTCATAGAGTTCTTTTATTTTAAGAAAGCTCATAGAGTTCTTAGTTGCACGTTCCAAACTTTTCTTTCATTTCCTTAATGTTGGAAGGCACATTGGCTCTTTTGAAGGTATTGGCGTATTGTATTGCCCATTCAATGGGAGGCATTCATTCACTAAGGTCTTTGGGACTCAGTGTATTTGAAGTTATTAACAAAAAGGGGTTTCCCAACCAAGTGATTAATGGATATCCCATGTTTGTAGTGTTAGCTCATAAAGTTGTTGGTTGTGGCGTACCCAAATTCTGCTTGCTTTTAGTCCTCGGAAAAAAAAAAATTCTTTACTTGCTTGCATTGAATATAAACGAAGCTGTGGAATGTTTATCGAGAAGTCATGTTGGCTCTTCTGTAGAAATTGCACATTCAATTTCAATCAGTGAAGTCTCTGGGACTCACTGCATTTGCATGCTAGGAATGTTTTTCTTGAGATATTTGATTGCTTCCATTTTAGATGTAGTCACTGGTTAAAAGATGAGGAAAAATTTCTGAACTGCAGTCTCTTTGGACTTGGTGTCTTTGACTTAATTACACGTGAATTTATTTCAAGGTTTACTCTTCCATTTCTATTAGTTTTCGTTATCAAGCGTCAATTTGACTATAGTTTTCCAGACTGGAATGCTCCAGTTGTTAGGGAACAGAGCAGGGGATGCCATTGCACTGGGACATTGTACCTGAGATTTACATTGCAACATCTACCATTTGCTCCATGTCTATTTTAGGTCTTGAGATCCCCAATTCATTTTCTGGTTGACATCGACTATCTTAGTGATTATTCTTGGGGATTTTGTTTCCAAATCTCGTAGTAAGCATTTGCTTGTTTATTTGCTGCTGCCTTTCCTCCCTAGTTCAACTGATCTGGTGGTAATTGTCTAAAGTTTGACAACAACGCCTCAATCGCAAATTAGTTGCAGTCCTCAAAGTAAAGTTTTGATACAGGGCCAATTATTATTTAATATTCTCAAATCACGAGTTTTCTCATATTTGCGAAAAATCTAACAAAAATCTTATGGTTATGCAATTTGAACCCGATCTGATTCTGGGCCTGCATCTTGATGCTTGGATGGTTCTCATAGACCTTCCTTAAAGGATCCAAGTGACTATTATTTCCAGGAGGAAGTGAGGAATCCATTTTTTATCTAACCACCACGACTCCTGATTTATAGAGCCCTTCTCTAGATCGCATTATATTGTCGAGACTCCATGCATGGCCTTAGGCTGCATTTTTCCTAGGTTTGCTTTCACATTCTTTTTTTGCTGGGTTGGTTCGCCTTGCTCTGACTTGCATATATTCTCAACCTCAAGGCACTTTTGACAAAGTGGTCTGAATGGTTTGACAAAGGGAATCTGTAAATGTATGAACCCTGATAATGACGTTATTCTTGGAAGATGTCTACAAGGTCAATTTGTTTGGACCCTTGATAATGAGGTTTTGCTGTTGTATTCAGATAGTGTTGAGATTATCCATAATATTCAGTGTACTTTTTTTTGCACTATATTGTCGTGAATCTTTTTTTAAACTCCATTTGATTTGACTTGTAACTTATTTTCTTTTTCAAGCTATTTTTGATGGATGTAGTGGTCATGGTTGTTCATAACGATATACGTGGATCATGACTTGAGGCAGTACTTGGAGTGCACAGTTACAGTCTTAGGGCTAGGTTTGGCTAAGGTCGATATTGATGCTTGCAAAGAGAATTTCTTTTAATTTTTTTTTTAATATTAAATATATACACACCAGCCAATAAACCAAACCCGAACTCTCATACTCACATGGAGGTGATGGCATGCCAAATTAGTGGAGCAACAACCACCACAATAGTAGTGAAACATCCTAAATGTTGACATAAAAAAGCATCGTAAATGTCCAATTATCTATTTTTTTCTTCTCATTTTACGCAACATTTTCATGCCGTCGTTTGCATTCTACGACTTGTGTTACAGAACAACTTTTTTGCTTTACTCGTGTTGCAGGTGCTTTCCAAGATGATTCATTAGCTGAAATCCCCGAGACACTGGAGAAGTCATCTATGGGTTAATCATCACAGGTACGTTCAGTGCCATATATCCGGTTCTTCTGTTTGATGTAGAAGCCATCTAGATATGTCGGTACCAATGCGATATGCTTAGTTCTTTATTTTGTGAAAGATTATTCATCACTGTTGTGAAATCTTTTAAGTGTGTCTTACGTTTGGGATTGAATGGACAATATTACTGACATTTCAGATATTCCAGACTCAATATTGGAAGGTATTTAAACGGTACTGTGATGAGCTTTCTCTATACCAGAGGTGCTGCTTCTTGTGCCAACCGTTCCACATGATCGACTTCTACTAGCTCTCTTGATCGCTAACTTACTATCGACTCTCATCCTCATTTCCAGATGACCGGCTTTAAGGATCTAGTGCCTCTTATGAGCGAGGAACTCACTGAGAGATGGACTTGCATGTCCTTGGCATTGATGTATCATCCAGATGTGTATCTATATGTAGATTGCAATGCAAAGGATGAGAGGCTATTCTGATCTTGGCCTCTGGTCCTCGTCGGGGAGTGAACAAGACAAAAATGAGTGCTTTGTACACAGACAATTAATGAAACTTGTTTTTAACTAAATTGGTAGAAACACAGAAAATATGCAGAATTAGATGACCTTGGATCATTCCTTCCATGTGTGGTTCAATCGTTTGTGTTTCTATAAATGTTTATCATGTTCTCTATTCCTCGTCTGGAATGGAAAGTTAGAAAGTTCTAGCGCAGTGTCATTAATGATATTTAGTGTTGTCTGGAATGGAAAGTTAGAAAGTTCTAGCGCAGTGTCATTAATGATATTAAGTGTTGAAAAATGGGAGAGGAGTTACTAAAAGTGAGCCATTACCGCCTTTCTGCATGTCCAGTTTTAGCAAATGCTAGTTAATGCTCTTACTCTTACCTCTTAGCAACTTACTATGTTTTATTAAAGGAAAATGATAATCTAATACATTTTCAACGTACACTTTTGTCTTATGGTGTTTTGTTAGGTGTGGGGCTAACGTTAGAGGAGACAAGAAAAAGTCATAAATGGTTAAAAGACAAGGATGCGCGTCTAAAGTATGTGTTGAAAGTGGGTTATTTTTTTATTTTCCTTCACCAAAAGTGTTGAAACGAATAGGTTGGTATTTGAGTAGTCATAGCATTGGTTTGGGTTTGGGCTATAAATTGACGTGTATTGAAGGGACTTTAAAATAATTGAGTTTCTAATTCAGAAATAATTGAGTTTCTAATTCAGGTGTGAGTTCGGATCACCTAGCCATAGCACTACCCTTTATCAATACGTATTTGGCCCTAATTGAGATAAAGAATGTAGTTTGTGAGTGCTATATTGTATTTTTTTGGTTTCTTGGTCATTAATTGAATCAAAGTAAGAAGATGTTTTAAAAGGTGAAGCTAGGCCACTTAACAATGTCGTTATACCTATTGATGCTAGGCCACCTAACATTACAGTTATAACAGTTTTATATTGATTTTTTCTTAGTTTGTGACTTTCTTTGGTCAAGTTGACCACGTTTGACTCTTTTTTTTTAATAGCAAAAGAAACTAACTTATTAGTATTAACGACCTCCTAAAAAAAAATTATTAGTATTACCCGGCTCTAAATATTACTCTTCAAACTTTTATTAAGAATCTTTGACAAAAAAAAACTTATACTAAGAAGGTTTAAACCTTCAATCTATTTCACGGGCAATCATATACCAAGCCATTGTGTTAACGGTTGATATATTTGATTTTATCATGACTTAAGATTCCATTATGAAGACAATCGGTCAAGAGATAATTATAGCACATTTTGGAGATAAATCATCTAAAAATCATGAAGAAAGCTTAAGGTGATAGCAACTGAATCAAAGTCAACATCAAGAATGAGAAAGCAGTGGAGAAGCAAAGAAGAAGTGCCGTTGAAGTCTCATTGATATTTGACATGAACCTTTGACATGAACCTTCAACAAAATCAATCCTTTTATGATGAAAGAATTGGTGATACTGTCAATTTTTGACAAAATTCAAAGCACCCATTATTTATTTAATTACTCTAATATTTAATTTAAAATATCTTATCATAAATAAAAAAATGTATAGTTCACAAGAATTGTCTTTTGCTTGCATATGGTTTAGCTCATTTTCGAATCATCACTTTTTTTTTTGACTTAAGTGGGAATCGAACCACGATCTTCAGATGTTTTGCCTTTTTGACAAGTGATGTCTTTGTCATTTCACATAAAAAGCTTTGATTTGAATCATCACTTTTATTAATTTTAACAATAGTAGTTGAAGCTAAGTCTTCTCCCCTTCTCTCCAAAAACCCTAAAATTATTTTTTTGATTCACTTTTATAATTTTTGTTCTTGAACTACTGTTGATCTTCTCAACGATCGGTGGTGGTTCTAATCAAATCCCTTTGGCTCTTTGTTCATTTAATAAACAACACATTTAATCAGATTTGTAGAGATTGATTCATTCTTGCTGCAGTGCATCTTCATAAACGGTGTTGCGTGGATTTGTGTGGTATTTGGATTGATTTGTCGTTAGTTTTTACTTTATGGTTAGTTTTTTTCACTAGTTGAAAGTTTTTGATTTGTCTTCTTCTTGTTGAAAAGTTTTAGATCTTCTCCTTGTTGGGAAGTATTATTATTCGTTTTGTGGTTTTAGTACTTTTGTGTATTGTCATGAGTTTCAACGTTGTAGAGAGTAGTCCCTGATTGCCAAATTGTTTCAATTTCGAAAGAAAAAATCAAATTAATGGCAATTTGTTTGTACAAATATGATTAGCGAATCAATGTAATTAATTTTATGTCTGGTCCTATATTGAGCTAAAAATAATTAATTAAATTTCTATTTCTCTTAAAAAAAAATAGTTGTTGAAGCTTTATTTAAAAAAAAAGAAAAAGAAAATTATATTAGAACCTCATGATGATCATCCTCTGCCTCCTTAGTATATATATATCAACATCTATTTCTCAATTACAAGCTCACCATAATCCTAATAGACTTGAATTATTTTATCAAGATCCATGATGAACCTGAACTTCAACAAAAGGTCTAACATTTATTATGTTATTCACAAGACTCGAACCTTATAGACCTTAGCTACTGTGGTTAATTTATGGGCTAGTCGAAACTTTACTCAAATTTCCTACAATGATGGTTATATCCTTATTTATAAATTGACTAATGATGCAATTTACATCTTTTTTTTTTTTACTTTATTACCGAAAAACAGAAAGTAACAAAAATAACAATTAAATTTCAATCTTTCATCAAAAAAAAATCTCAATCTCAAATTAATTGGGGTAGATTAAATATTGAGCAAAAAAAAAAAAACGTAAGAGATATAAAAAATTACGTAAAAAGTAAGAAAAAACAAAAATAAAAATAAAACATTCCAATCTGAATTTAAATCAAACATTTAATAAGTTCTCGAAGCATTTATCTATATATCAAGAAAAAAATTATGCAATAGAAGTATATATATATATAGTACATAGCAGATATTACATTTGATGAGGTGAATTAAAGATGTTGGCGTATGGTCGTGAATTGATGGCAAGTTGGCAACATATTCAATTATTTAAAACTCGTTCTGTGTGAAAGCTGTTTGTTCGCTTTTTGATGTCTCTGTCGCAACTTACCACTTTCACTCTTTTGAAAACTCAACCCCCAACATTATTTCACAATTCTCATGGTGACCAATTTTGCTGTTATAAAAAGGTGGGAATATATATAATATATTATTACTGAAAATTATCAATGTTATTAGTATTTATATTAATATTAAGCATGGTGGATACCTTTTTTTTTTTGAAGAAGAAGCAGAGTAGTCTTAGTATTTTTTTTTTGATAAACCACAGTAGTCTTAGTAGATAGCTTAGTACGTGTTAATTAGGAAAAATATTAATTAAGAATCATTAAAAATCGCCATCAATTCTATTAAATCGAACTAATTAAGTTACCTGAACAGGTTGACCCAACAGTAAGAGCGAGCTTGGGATTATGTAGGTTAGGCGGACGATCCCAAGTCGATTCCCTGATGCGTCAAAGTTGTATGGGCCACTGAGGTACGCCATCTCAGTCCGATTGTATTAGGGCCTTGTGAAAATAGTCAAGCTCACCTTGGATCCCCATAGATTAAAAAAATAAAAAAAATAAAAAACAACGAACCAACAAACTAAGCTTCAATGTAGTCTATCACACTAACTAATCTCTAACTAATTAGCTACTTAACCTTTCTTCGGCATGTGACAAACCGCCATAGAATAATTACAATAGTCAAGGTCTAGCATTTCCACTAGAGACAAGGTTCAAGTCTCATAGAATACATAATACAAAAAATCTATTTGGACTCAAGAGTCTGGACTCATAGGGGGGTTTTTAAATTTTTTGCAAATATCAAAGGAGTGTTGCAAGTTGTTATTTCAAAATCATTGATTACTTGAGGATGACTTTGAAATAAAAAAATTTCAAAAGACTTCCTAAGAGTCCGGACTCATGAGTCCAAATAGCACTACCCTACATAATAAATGTTAGACTTTCAAACATTTCTACTAGAGACAAGGTTCAAGTCTCATAGAATACATAATAAATGTTAGACTTTCAAATAATACTTAGTCTAAGTTCATCATGAATCTTAGGATATAATCATGATATATAGTTATATGTGCAGGATGTCGAGCCCACTAAACTCACCTAGCCTCTATAATTTACTGCAATCTACCCTAATTAAATTTTAGGGGTCTACTATGACCGTTTAAATCTGTCCATTGAAGGTTAGTAAGCTTGAAATTGCTCTTCATCGTGAGCTTGTGATTATGTGACGGCCCCAATTTCCCCGTGCAATTGGGTACGCCCGGCCTAGACCCGTTCAAGCCCCGAGTTATCACTCGACAATCTGACGAGTCTAGTCAGCCTCATATTTACTCAATTTAGCGAGTTTATGAAAGAGTTATTGCATTTATACTCGGCGGAAGACTAAAACAATTATAATAAAGGGAAATAACTCAATCAAAGGGAAATTAGGAATTCTATAAATGTGGAAAACCCCGGGTATTCATGTACAATTCGATAGGCATATATACATGATACCAGTCTCAATAAAGATATACCAAGTTCAATAATCCCAACAAAACAAGTATGAAACGATATACAATCAGCAAACAAAGTATAGTCACCTACTATAGCGTCTCTCAAATGTTCTGAATCTCCTCAAAGAATATCACCAAGGCAGGGCCCCTTGCCCTTCTTGCTCTCTACTCTATCTGCACCCACCGTCACAAACTAGACGGTGAGTAACTGAATAAAATTGCTAGTAGTACCAGAAGAATGTAACAGTAATTTATGATTATAACAAGAAAAGCAGTCTAAGTATCATGCGGAAAGGAAATAACTGGAAAGTAAATAAATCAAATGCATGATAAAGAGACTGAAAGATAAACAATCGATATTTTGCATGTTCTAAGATTCAAAAGAGGCCCATGAGTGGTCTATTTCACAGCAATACGGCAAAGATCTCGCAAGATCTCCCGGGCAATGTCGCAACACTAGCGGCGTGAAATCGAGAGGCATCGCAACACCTCTCGAATCCAGTACCCAATACACACATCACTAGGGGTGGTCAGTTACCCCTGCAGAGGGCACCCTCGTTGTCCCAGCTAGTGCGGGACCACATGATACCTTCGAGACACACACTCATGCCAAGAACATACAACCAAGGAAAAGGAATGGAATATCAAGCAAAGGATCAATGCAACAATAGCAATAAATAGAAGATGTATAAATCACATGTTATTTTCTTACTGGTCTACTAACGTACATACACACAATGCATGCATGTACTTACCTGTCTATTCGCGACTCGGTATCACTCTGAAACTCTAACGCGTGTCCCCACAAGTTCTCAACAACCTGATAAAGTTTTGGAATCCCGAATATTAGTTTAAGGTTCGCATTCATTCTTTATGTTGTACCTATTGCATTAGGCTTTGATCGTAATGTGTATTGGATGTGTTGGGTCCTCATTATGTTGTGTGTTGAACCTTTATTACACTTCCATGTTCATTTTATATAAATGTCTACACTTAAAAGTCTTGTTTACTTACTCTTAAACCTATACATTAGGGTTAAATACACAAATTGATGTGTACACCCCATTGGTGTGTACACTAACATTTCTCACACCCCATTGCCTTGTGCACACACACCCATTGGTGAGTGCACCCCACTATGATTTTCCATGTTCACATGCATTAGAACATTAATTTATTGCTTGGAATTATGTTGTATATTCATTTTCTATCACACCCCCATATACAAGCTGTTGTGTACACACCAATGTGATGTACACATACAGTCTTTGTGTACACCATTTTGGTGTACACACCCTTGTTGTGTACACCCCATTGTGGTGTACACAAAGTGTACACCCCTCACAACCTTCACACTTACATACACTTATGTAAATGGAAGTCCATACACATATAACTCATGAAACCCATTCCCATACATCAATTAGGTTGTACACACCCACACCCCAGCGGGGGTGTGTACACACACACTGTGTGCACCCCTCATACTTTGAACAGCCACCCCACTCCTATTAATAGCCACCCCACTCATATTAACCAAAACCATTACATACAATCCCTTTGCTCACAATGTACACACATATATATCATAGTGTAACCTACAAATTAATGGTTGTGTACATACACACTCCCAACTGGGGTGTGCACACGCTCTGTGCACCCCACGTCTTCACACACACCCCACACAACACCCACTTCGCCAAAACAGTTTCACACACATGAAAACCCAAAAAAACAGTCCACATACCCATCAAACAACCACACCTATCCACTCCAACATAACCCCATGGGGTCACCTCCGACAGCAGCGTCGTCGGAGGTTGACCCGATCGGCCAAACGGGCTCCGGCGTCGGTCACACAAAAACAGTGACAAACCATCACGTAAAACAGTTTAAAAATAAAAGCGTATATATGGCCGTGAGATTGAGAGAATGAGAGACAAGAGGGGAGGAGCTCACCTTGGTGTCTCCGGTGGGTGGTCGAAGTCCAAAGGTCCGTGAGGGTGACGGTTGTGACTTGGAAGATGAGAGAGAAAAACGATCGAGGGTGAGAGAGAGAACTCGTGATCGCCAAGTGAGAGGAGGGAAGGAAGAGGGAGGAGGAAAAGCTTACCTAGCGTTTTCCGGTGGTGGTGGAGAGGTAGGTGGTCGTCGTGGGTGGCGGTGGTGGTGATCCGATCGGAGTTGGAACGACCGTGACGTGAGGCCGAGAGAGATGTGGTGGCCGAGAGTTCGAGAGTGAGTGAGAACCGAGAGTGAACGTGAGAGAAAAGAGAGAGAGAGAGATCGACGAGAAAAAGAGGGAAGCTCACCTCGTCGGGGTCCGTGACGCCGGTGGGAGGCGGCGGCGATGGCGAGAACGGTGGGTGTGAACGGTGACGGTGGTGGTTGGTGAAGATGATGAATAGTGTTTTCGGGGTTTTAGGGTTTTCACTTCTTTTATATCATGTATCATAGGTGAAATGACTCATTTGCCCTTACACACTCACTTGTCCAACCTTTGGCCGCCTACCCTTATGGGTCATTTGGCTTATCCCCTTGATCTAGCACATGTGCACATCCCTATGCCCATCCAATGGTCCTCCTCACTCACTTGTGTCATTTTAACAATTCCATTTAATATCCTATTAAATTAACTCCATAAATTTTAATAAATTACCAATAAAGTTACACAACTTCTCGCCTACTCGGGGCACCGTGTCCCGCATTCGACACGCTTCCCGAGGCGGTCCCACCCTTGGGTTTTAAATAAATTCCCTTATGCTTATGTTATACTTTATTGTAAAAATTTATTTTCCTCAACTTAGGTCATGTTTTTCATTTGGCTTGTTTATTAATAAAATCCACTAAAATGGTTCCCGAACACCTCGTCTAACTATGCGACATCTCACTCAATTAAAGCATAGCCCAAATGGCTCGTGACCCGTAGCACACTATAATACTAATACACAAAGCCAAAGAATCATAAAATTACCTCGGCGTCGACTACCGAAAGTTGAAATACCGTCCAGTATCCACGTAGCCGGGTCACGATCCTGACACGTGTAACACAAGTCAGTTATAAAAATTCGGGGTTGTTACAGTCTCCCCCACTTATTAGAATTTCGTCCTCGAAATTTAAACTAATAAGTAAAACTAATTTACAAACTTACCGGAATCAAATAGGTAGGGAAAATGCTCGCGCATGTAGGACTCTAACTCCCAGGTCAACTCCTTGTCTCCATGAAACTGCCATTTCACGAGCACTGAAGGAATGTCTTTGTTCCTCAACTTCTTGACTTTGCGATCAATGATCTGGATCGGCTGCTCCTCGTATGTGGCATCATCCTGCAACTCGATCTGGCTCAAGTCTACCGTCGGTCGTCGCCCTCCACTTGACTTGTCTAGTCGAAGCATCGAAATGTGGAATACTGGATGAACACCGGCGAGCTCTGGCGGTAACTCTAACTGATACGCAACCTTACCGACCCTTTTTACAATCTTAAAGGGACCGATAAACCTCGGAGCGAGCTTCCCTTTGATTCCGAACCGTTTGTGACCCTTCAGAGGTGAGACTTTCAGGTATACATAGTCTCCCAAGTCGTACTGAAGCTCATCGTGATACTGGTCGTAGTATTTCTTCTGCCGCTCTTGGGCACCCTTAAGTTTCTGACGAATCTGCCGTACCTTCTCAGTATGATCAACAACAATCTCAGGACCAACTGTCACAACATCCTCTGGCTCAGCCCAGCAAGAAGGTGATCTACAAGGCCTACCATAGAGCGCCTCGAACGGTGCCATACCGATACTCGCCTGATAACTGTTATTGTATGCAAACTCGCACAAATGAAGGTACTCTTCCCATGACCCGCCGTATTCCAAAACACACATCCTGAGCATGTCTTCCAACACCTGGATCAACTCTCTGACCGGTTTGTCCGTCGTCTCGTGGATGGAACGCCGTACTCAACTCCGGTCGGTGCCAACCGAGCTCGCATGCTCGCCATAACAACGAAGTGAAGCTGCGCCCCTGGATCGACACAATCGATAACGGAACTCCGTGCAATCGACAATCTCGCGCTCGTAGAGGATGCTCGATCTGTCAACTCTATGTGTAGTGGATACGGTATGAAATGAGCAGATTTCGTCAAACGATCCACAATTACCCGGATCTTTGTCGTGACCACGAGGAGATCGGGGCAAGCCACCGACGAAATCCATAGCAATGTGCTCCCACTTCCATCGAGGAATGGGTAGGGCTGCAAGCAATCCTCCAGCCGTCGATGCTCGCTTTCACACGCTGGCATATCTCACACGCTCGAATAAACTCCGACGCATCGGACTTCATCCCTGGCCACCAGAAAAGACGTCGCATGTCAGCGTACATCTTGGTTCGACCCGGATGCACAGAAAAACGTGAACGGTGAGCCTCCTGAAGTATCTCGGTGCGTAAGTCGCCCGCCAATGGAATCCACGATCGCCCACGATACCTTAAGCAAGAGTCGTCGACCGACTCCATTCGGATACTCGCACCGTCGCCATCTCACCGTAATCTTTGGTACGACTCATCGCCCTCGTCCTCGAGAACACTTTGTAGTGAAACGGTCTGCAATCTCATCTGACCACACATCTGCGTCCTGGTAGTCGTCGGCACGTCCGCTGAACTCATCATCTCGGCTGCCTCAAGTAACGCATACTCGTGAGTCATACGACATACAACTACCTCTCGCATCGATCCTCTGCGGCTCAAAGCATCGGCAACAACATTGGCTTTCCCGGATGATATTCAAGTGCAAAATCGTAGTCCTTCGAAATTCAAGCCAACGTCTCGTCTCGATTGAGTTCTTTCTGAGTAAACAAGTACTTCAAGCTCTTGTGGTCTGTATACAGCTCGAAACGCACGCCATACAAATGGTGTCTCCAAATCTTCAATGCGAATACAATCGCCACCAACTCTAAGTCGTGGGTCGGGTAGTTCCTCTCATGAACTTTCAAGCGTCGGGATGCGTAAGCGATAACTCGCCTCTTGCATCAACACACCACCCAAACCAATCTTCGACGCATCAAGTATACACGACTAAGTCCTTCCGGTCTCGGGCAATGCTAAGACAGTGCGGTCGTCAATTTCTCCTTCGAGTAGAAAATGCCTGCTCACACTCTTCATTCCAATCAAACTTCGCGTTCTTTCGCGTCGGTTTCGTCATTGGTGTAGCGACCTTGGAGAAATCTTGCACGAATCGGCGATAGTATCTGCTAAGCCAAGAAAAGCTGCGAATCTGAGTCACGGTAGTCGGAATAGGCCACTCAATCACGGCTCGAATCTTCTCTGGGTCAACGGCAACACCGTCCGCTCCAACTACGTGCCCTAAAAATCTAACCTCTGGTAGCCAAAACTCGCATTTGCTAAACTTAGCGTAGAGTCGGTGGTCCCTCAGAGTCTGCAACACTATGCGTAGATGTCCCTCGTGCTCCTCACGAGTCCTGGAATAGATGAGGATGTCGTCGATGAACACAATCACGAATCGATCTAAGAAATCTCTCATCACTCGGTGCATCAGGTCCATGAACATCGCCGGCGCATTAGTCAATCCAAACGGCATGACGGTGAACTGGAAATGACCGTATCTCGTCTTGAATCTTTGTCTTCTCTTGATCCTCGGCCACGATCTGAAATTTGGTGATAGCCGATCTAAGATCTATCTTAGAAAACCACTGCGCTTCGGTTAAGCGATCAAACAAGTCGTCAATGCGCGCTTGTAACGGGTACTTATTCTTCTTGTAACCTTGTTCAATTGCTACTGCGATCGATACAAAGTCTCAAACTACCGTCCTTCTTCTTGACGAACAATACTTGGTGCTCCCCATGGCGACATCTGGGACCGATGAAGCCCAACTCTAGCAACTCATCTAGTGACTCCTCGGCTCCTCAAGCTCTCGGGGTGCCATCCTATACGGTGGTATCGAAATCGGTCTAGTCCCTGGGACTAAGTCAACGATGAAATCTATCGTCCATTGCGGTGGTAATCCTGGTAGATCTTGGGGAATACGTCGGTGAACTCGCACACGACCGGTACATCTTCTATGTCAACCTCTTGTCTTACACCAGTACTCATGACGCTCGCATGACAATCTCGACATCGCCATTTGTAGCCTCTCGCCTCTGGTGATCGGAAGTAACGGTGCAGTACCCTGAATGCAAATCTCCGTACCGTCTGCCAACGGAATCGTGATAGTCTTCTCGTAACAACCGATATAAGCATGGTATGCTCCTAACCAATCCATGCCCAATAAGGCATCGAACTCAAGAAACTCAAGTACTCTCAAATCAGCAGGAAACTCGTGGCCCTCTATCTCTACCGGACACTCAACACATAAAAGGTTCGGGTAAATCTTGTCCCCAGCAGCCGTGCTAAGGATCAAGGGTCTGTTAAGTCTAACGGGTCTCAACCCTAACAAGTCTACCATACGTCCGGAAATAAACGAAACAGTCGAACCAGAATCGAACATGGTATGCATGAAGGTGCTACAGATAGAAATCATACCCTCAACTAGGTTTCGGGACGCCCGGATCTGGCTCAACCGCCTTTGCACCCGCTCCCTCAGTGCGATGATCTTTGTGTCGTGTCCTCTCAGTGAGTACTGCTGCGCTGGAGATGGCCCACTCTACCGCATCTGTAACATGTACGTGTATCCTGTGTACCCTGAGTCTGACCCTGTCCGCGACTCTGTGTAGACCTCTGAATCTGAGTCTGAGTCTGCCCTGACCTCTGTGTCTGTCTCTGTCTACCTCCTCTGCCAGAATCTCGGCTCGCTGTAGAGATCATTGTCCCTGTGACTGCTGTATAGGTCTCGTAGGCTGTGGAGGATGACTAGCAAAGCTCGGCACTGGTGGAGTCGTCCGTGCTGGTCGAGCAGGTGGTGCAGTGGATCCCACACTCGGAGCCCTGGAATCTCGATAACGAAGCCTATTCTTCCTCCGTTTCTTGTCCTGATGATCATCTGATCTAGTCTCCAATCTGACCGGTCTGGCCTCCTCAGGATGAGAAATCGGGTAGCTCTCTCTAGCCAAACTCCGCTCGTATGCTCTCGAAGAGTCTCGCTCGGTAGTGACTCCGAACCTCCGATGGCGGGTAGCAAACCCTCGGTGAAGTAGTAGATACGATCGGCCTCGAATCTCGCGATCCTCCTGCATAGGGTAATAGCGAATGAATCGCCCATGTAATCCATCACTGGCTCTCCCACTGACTGTCGCAATGATGTGAACTCATTCCTCTTCGCCCGTAACACCGTCGGTGGAAAATACTTCTGGTTAAACTGGGCCTTGAAATCGATCCAATCTCGCGGAATGCCTCGGGTAGCTACAATGGTGGTCCACCAATCATCTGCCTCCCCCTGAAGCATGGATGAGGAAATCGTCGCTCTCATGTGATCCTCAGTCGCGATAATCGTATGAATCTTCTCGTGATTCTTCAGGAAAAGCTCCGCCGCTGCCACGTCTGTACCACCGAAAAACTTAACTGGATCATGTCTCTTAAACTCTCTCCACTGCCTCGCCTCAGCAGTGGCCCTAGGACTCTTCTCCGGAGTAGTGACCGGAGTAGTGACGGGAGTAACCTCTCGTAGTAGTAAGCCGGCGTAGTCGGTGTCTCCGTCGCTCGTACCAACCAACTCGCTGTAACGGAGGTGTCTCGCCTCGTCTGTGTCCCCGTCGCAAAGAATCGCTCCTCGGGAATTGCCGCTAACGGAATCGGGGCGGTGGAAGCCGTAACAACTGGTGTCTCCGTACCCTGAGTGGTAGAAACAGGCGGCAAAGGCGTAGTCGGAGTCAATGGTGCCGTGGTAGTCTGAATGGGTGTCGTCAGTGACCTCACCAAATCCTCAAATCTCTCGTGTCCAAGCGCGAAACTCCTCCGAAGTAATAAATCGAGAATCGTCGTCCCGCATTGTCGTCGCTCGGACCTCCCCGATCCGCCATCGTCGTCTAAACAAGAAAGCGAATTTTTCGGATTAATGGATAGCTACCGCATACCATATAGTACATACAACAATCATAATATGTACAAAGTTAGATCCGACTTATCCCAACTCATCCCTCCGAACTAAAGTTCTAATTAGGATCATAGGGTTTTCCACTCTAAGTTCAACCATTCCTAACTTCCGCTGTTTTAATGGTTTGTGTTTTAAATCAAGAGTTAGGTCGTTATAACCTTAAGCTCGATACCAAACTGTGACGGCCCCAATTTTTCCCCGTGCAATTGGGTACGCCGCCTAGACCCGTTCAAGCCCCGAGTTATCACTCGACAACCTGACGAGTCTAGTCAGCCTCATATTTACTCAATTTAGCAGTTTATGAAAGAGTTATTGCATTTATACTCAGCGGAAGACTAAAACAATTATAATAAAGGGAAATAACTCAATCAAAGGGAAATTAGGAATTCTATAAATGTGGAAAACCCCGGGTATTCATGTACAATTCGATAGGCATATATACATGATACCAGTCTCAATAAAGATATACCAAGTTCAATAATCCCAACAAAACAAGTATGAAACGATATACAATCAGCAAACAAAGTATAGTCACCTACTATAGCGTCTCTCAAATGTTCGAATCTCCTCAAAGAATATCACCAAGGCGGGGCCCCTTGCCCCCTTTCGCTCTCTACTCTATCGCACCCACCGTCACAAACTAGACGGTGAGTAAGCGAATAAAATTGCTAGTAGTACCGAGAAGAATGTAACGAGTAATTTATGATTATAACAAGAAAAGCGATCTAAGTATCATGCGGAAAGGAAATAACTGGAAAGTAAATAAATCAAATGCATGATAAAGAGACCGAAAGATAAACAATCGATATTTTGCATGTTCTAAGATTCAAAAGAGGCCCATGAGTGGTCTATTTCAAGCAATACGGCAAAGATCTCGCAAGATCTCCCGGGCAATGTCGCAACACTAGCGCGCGTGAAATCGAGAAGCATCGCAACACCTCTCGAATCCGGTACCCAATACACACATCACTAGGGGTGGTCGGTTACCCCGCAGAGGGCACCCTCGTTGTCCCGGCTAGTGCGGGACCACATGATACCTTCGAGACACACACTCATGCCAAGAACATACAACCAAGGAAAAGGAATGGAATATCAAGCAAAGGATCAATGCAACAATAGCAATAAATAGAAGATGTATAAATCACATGTTATTTTCTTATCTTGGTCTACTAACGTACATACACACAATGCATGCATGTACTTACTGTCTATTCGCGACTCGGTATCACTCTGAAACTCTAACGCGTGTCCCCACAAGTTCTCAACAACCTGATAAAGTTTTGGAATCCCGAATATTAGTTTAAGGTTCGCATTCATTCTTTATGTTGTACCTATTGCATTAGGCTTTGATCGTAATGTGTATTGGATGTGTTGGGTCCTCATTATGTTGTGTGTTGAACCTTTATTACACTTCCATGTTCATTTTATATAAATGTCTACACTTAAAAGTCTTGTTTACTTACTCTTAAACCTATACATTAGGGTTAAATACACAAATTGATGTGTACACCCCACTGGTGTGTACACTAACATTTCTCACACCCCGCTGCCTTGTGCACACACACCCATTGGTGAGTGCACCCCACTATGATTTTCCATGTTCACATGCATTAGAACATTAATTTATTGCTTGGAATTATGTTGTATATTCATTTTCTATCACACCCCCATATACAACTGTTGTGTACACACCAATGTGATGTACACATACGGTCTTTGTGTACACCCATTTGTGGTGTACACACCCACTGTTGTGTACACCCCATTGTGGTGTACACAAAGTGTACACCCCTCACAACCTTCACACTTACATACACTTATGTAAATGGAAGTCCATACACATATAACTCATGAAACCCATTCCCATACATCAATTAGGTTGTACACACCCACACCCCTGCGTGGGTGTGTACACACACACTGTGTGCACCCTCATACTTTGAACAGCCACCCCACTCCTATTAATAGCCACCCCACTCATATTAACCAAAACCATTACATACAATCCCTTTGCTCACAATGTACACACATATATATCATAGTGTAACCTACAAATTAATGGTTGTGTACATACACACTCCCAACTGGGGTGTGCACACGCTCTGTGCACCCCACGTCTTCACACACACCCCACACAACACCCACTTCGCCAAAACAGTTTTCACACACATGAAAACCCAAAAAAACAGTCCACATACCCATCAAACAACCACACCTATCCACTCCAACATAACCCCACATGGGGTCACCGCCGCCGACAGAAGCGTCGTCGGAGGTTGACCCCGATCGACCGACGGGCTCCGGCGTCGGTCACACAAAAAACAGTGACAAACCATCACGTAAAACAGTTTAAAAATAAAAAGCGTATATATGGCCGTGAGATTGAGAGAATGAGAGACAAGAGGGGAGGAGCTCACCTTGGTGTCTCCGGTGGGTGGTCGAAGTCCGGTCTTGCCGTGAGGGTGACGGTTGTGGCTTGGAAGAGAGAGAGAAAAACGATCGAGGGTGAGAGAGAGAACTCGTGATCGCCAAGTGAGAGGAGGGAAGGAAGAGGGAGGAGGAAAAGCTTACCTAGCGTTTTCCGGTGGTGGTGGAGAGGTAGGTGGTCGTCGTGGGTGGCGGTGGTGGTGATCCGATCGGAGTTGGGAACGACGGCGTGACGTGAGGCGAGAGAGATGTGAGTGGCGAGAGTTCGAGAGTGAGTGAGAACCGAGAGTGAACGTGAGAGAAAACGAGAGAGAGAGAGAGATCGACGAGAAAGAGAGGGAAGCTCACCTCGTCTCGGGGTCCGTGACGCCGGTGGGAGGCGGCGGCGGTGGCGAGAACGGTGGGTGTGAACGTGTGACGGTGGTGGTTGGTGAAGATGATGAATAGTGTTTTCAGGGTTTTAGGGTTTTCACTTCTTTTATATCATGTATCATAGGTGAAATGACTCATTTGCCCTTACACACTCACTTGTCCAACCTTTGGCCAGCTACCCTTATGGGTCATTTGGCTTATCCCCTTGATCTAGCACATGTGCACATCCCTATGCCCATCCAATGGTCCTCCTCACTCACTTGTGTCATTTTAACAATTCCATTTAATATCCTATTAAATTAACTCCATAAATTTTAATAAATTACCAATAAAGTTACACAACTTCTCGCCTACTCGGGGCACCGTGTCCCGCATTCGACACGCTTCCCGAGGCGGTCCCACCCTTGGGTTTTAAATAAATTCCCTTATGCTTATGTTATACTTTATTGTAAAAATTTATTTTCCTCAACTTAGGTCATGTTTTTCATTTGGCTTGTTTATTAATAAAATCCACTAAAATGGTTCCCGAACACCTCGTCTAACTATGCGACATCTCACTCAATTAAAGCATAGCCCAAATGGCTCGTGACCCGTAGCACACTATAATACTAATACACAAAGCCAAAGAATCATAAAATTACCTCGGCGTCGACTACCGAAAGTTGAAATACCGTCCAGTATCCACGTAGCCGGGTCACGATCCTGACACGTGTAACACAAGTCAGTTATAAAAATTCGGGGTTGTTAACCTTGTCTCTCAAGTGGTGGTGACGGAGTTGCTTCTCATGAGCTTGTAATGATAAAAAGAAAATCTTTATAATAGATAAAGATAAGGTAATTTTGACAAAAAAATAGTTAAAAAGACTTCATTAATGCTAGAGGTTTAGTATTATATTAGATCTGTATAGTTTGTAGGAGCGAAAAACCTTGTTTTTGTTATGAAGTGTGGATGACCATGCATGTACACCAACATATTGTGTAGTTATGTACTTCCCATAGTCCATGTATTGTCATGTTCTTTGTAACCATTTCAATGTACATGGGGTGTATGTTTTAGTCCCACATTGCTAAGGCACATTTGTCATCATACCAAATGGCCTATATAAAGGATAGTAACTTTATTGTAAGAGCACACCAAGTTGAATGAAAACTTCTCATTCCAACTATCTCATTTCTTCTCTTCTCCTTTGTAGTAGTAGTTTGTAGTAGTAGAAGTTCTTAGTCTTCTATTTCCTTATCTAGCTCTTAACAAGTTCCAATTTATTTTACAACACGTTATCAGCACGAGCTTGCTCTAGCATTAAGGAGATCTTGAAGTTCAAGAAGGCTTGTTAAGGAAAAAAAAGCTAAGAAGGTATAACTTTTGTTATTTAAATAAGTTCAATTTATTTCTGAATTACCATGGTTGTTTCCTTTTATTACATGCATAACTTCTATATGCATACTTTATTCATATACCATTATAACGTCACCGATTGCGAAAGTATGCTCTGTAGTTGCGTCTTGTACGATCTTCTACATCAGAAATCAAAAGTCAATATGTGACATAACTAGTTTTCTCGCTATACTACAAACGATTAATTATGCTCAATTCTTGATTTTTTTATATTGCAAATAGTGTTATGAGTTTGGGTTGATAGTGGGTAAGCCTTGTCCCCGGTAAAGCTAAACATTGAAAGGGAGACGGGTTATCCCGTTCGAGGAGGCATGGTTTTAAGTAGACTTCGTCTCACCACCCAACCTAGAGGTTGTCCCACCAACTCATACAAGTAATACATTTTGCATACTAATAATCAAGTTGTGAACATATATTTAATCATATGTTATGTTTTTACATAAAAAAAAGGGAAAACTCTTTTATATTAATTTTATTTTCAAAATTCTTTTCAACCATAGTTTGTTTTTGTTACCTTATTATAATTCTTGTCATGATAATTCTATGCAAGGCTGTGTGTTATACATAATCATTCGTCAATTTCTCTTTGGAGATTTGAAAAGTGAATATTTCACTTTATATATATTTTCACCTTATGGAGTTATACATACCAAAAGGGTAATTCTCCAAAAAGCTCAAAATGAGGTAATTTGGGTCTCATGCTACAAAATTTAATCAGTCAAATATTAATTATAATTCCACAATTTTAATTACCTCTATGTTGAGGCTATGTGGAAATATGACTGATGAGACAATAAAAGGAAGGTCACGTGGCCCGCCTCGATTTATTGTTGCAACAAATATCGAGTGCGCACGTCAATCCAATAAATATTAAGGATTGATTTCTTGTCTCATGGTAGCTGAGTAAAATGATGAGATATTATAAATATAATATCACTCCCGTCCAATTAGTTCAGCTTCAAATTAAGAAGCTTATGTTGCATATAATGATCATGATCGCAATAAATTTATGGACGTGGAAAAGGTGAATATATCAGGTAAAGGTCGTATTGACAATTCCACCAAATTTTGGAATAAAAGTGGTGCACCACTACAAAGGGCAAATAATTATTGACAATGAGCGCTCATAATTGTGACATTTTTTTAGTCATATATGAAAGACTATTTTGCCTAAATATTGTCATATATATGCCCGAATATTTTTGTGACCTTTACCATGCCTTTAAAATCAAAGGCAAAATATTATGAATATTATCATGACTCTTTTTCTGATTTGTCAAACATTATTTGTCCGGATGGATCAACAAATCATGTGTTCAAGTCATGAACCAAATAAGAGCGATATGTGCCTTCCTTGATTGTGCTATAACGCACACAATTCTTAAAAACAGAGAATATTTCTCCAATTTGAACTTAGCTGATGCTAATGTTCAAACAATATCTGGCATCTCCAATTTGATTAATGGCTCTGGAAGAGCAAATATTATGTTGCCTGGGGGAACAACAATTCATGTTGACAATGCCTTATACTCTGAAAAATCCAAAAGAAATTTACTCAGCTTTAAAGATATTCGAAAAATGGATATCACATTGAAACCATGAACAAAAATAATAGAGAATTTCTCTATGTCACATTGGTTTCAAATGGGAAAAAAGAAGTGTTAGAAAAATTCCCAGCTTTATCCTCTGGATTATATTTTACTCATATAAGGTATGTCGAAACGAATGTCGTCTTAAATAAGAAAATTAATGATCCAAAGACATTCATTTTATGGCATGACCGGCTTGGTCATCCAGGATCATCAATGATGCGAAGAATAATTAATAATTCGCATGGACATCCTTTAAGGAGTCACAAAATATTTTCAGCTGGTGATTATAATTGTGCTAGTTGTTCTAAAGGTAAATTGATAGTTAAATTATCCCCAAGTAAAATTATTGTGGAATCCCCAGTTTTCTTATAACGCATTCAGGGAGACATATGTGGACCTATTCATCCTCACTGTGGACCATTTAGATATTTCATGGTTTTGATAGATGCATCAACTAGGTGGTCACATGTTTGTTTGCTTTCGACCCGCAATGTTGCATTTGCTAGACTTTTAGCGCAAATCATTAAGTTAAGAGCACAATTCCCTGACAACCCAATCAAGACCATCCGTCTTGATAATGCCGGGGAATTTCAATCTCAAGCATTTAAAAATTATTGCATGTCTATAGGAATTACCATTGAACATTCAGTTCCACATGTGCATACCCAAAATGGTTTGGCAAGAATCTCGATCAAACGCATTCAATTAATTGCCAGACCTTTAATCATGAGAACTAAGTTATCAACTTCAGTTTGGGGACATGCAGTCCTTCATGCAGCATCAATCATTCGTTATAGGTCCACTGCATACCATGAACATTCCCCCATGCAACTCATTTTAGGTCAATAACCAAATATTTCACACTTAAGAATTTTTGGTTGTGCAGTGTATGTTCCTATACCACCTCCCAATAGAACTAAGATGGGTCCACAACGAAAACTTGGGATTTATGTTGGATTTAACTCATCGTCCATTATAAGATACCTTGAACCCTTAACAGGGGATTTATTCACTGCACGTTTTGCTGATTGTCACTTTGATGAAGCAATTTTCCCACCATTAGGGGGAGATAAGAAGTCAATTTAAAAGGAATGGCGCGAAATTGCTTGGAATGCGTCAACTTTATCACATTATGATCCACGAACAAATCAGTGTGAACTTAAAGTTCAAAGGATCATTCATTTGCAACAAATTGCAAATCAATTACCAGATGCATTTAATGATGCAAAACAAGTGACAAAATCACATATTCCAGCTGTAAATGCTCCTGCAAGAATTGATGTCTCTGTGCAACAAAATGCACAAGAACCAACGAAACGCTTAAAGCGTGGAAGACCGGTTGGTTCAAAGGATACAATTCCTCGAAAGAGGAAAACGGGAATAAAAATAAATACAAATCAAAATACTCCTGAGAAAGCACAAGAATCCTTTGATAAGGGTTTGTCAGAACAAGTTGATTCTTATGAGGAACAACTTCCTCTAGAAAAAGAGGAAAAAGATGAAAATAATAAGATCTCAATAAATTATTTAAACTCTGGTAAGATTTGGGATCGAAATGAAATTGTTCCTGATGATATATTTGCTTTCAATGTGTCATTTGAAATATGTGAAAATGGTGATGATCCAGAACCACGATCAGTGGACGAATGTCAAAAAAGACCTGATTGGCAAAAATGGCAAGATGCTATCCAAGCAGAGCTAAACTCGTTAAGGAAACGAGAGGTTTTTGGACCAATTGTCCAAACGCCAGATGGTGTAAAGCCTGTTGGATATAAATGGGTATTTGTACGAAAGAGAAACGGAAAAAATGAAGTTACAAGGTACAAAGCAAGACTTGTAGCTCAAGGTTTCTAACAAAGACCTGGCATCGATTATGAGGAAACATATTCTCCTGTTATAGATGCAATCACATTTCGGTTCTTGATAAGCCTTGCAATCTCTGAAGGGCTTGATGTGACGGACCCAAATTCTCAATGCATTTGGGTACGCCCGGCCTAGACTCGTGCAGGTCCCGAGTCAGTTCCTCAGCGAACCTGACGAGCCTAGTCAGCCTCAAACTATCAAAATTTCAAGATTTATGAAAGAGTTATTGCAATTATAACACAGCGGAAGCAAAATCAAATTCTAATTAAATATTGAGAAATAACTCAATCAAAGGGAAATTAGGAATCTATATAAATGTGGGAAACCCCGATGTAGTCATATCCACGTCAACAAAATGGATTGATGGAATCCACCTCAAAACATATTTCCCAGTTCCAAAACAAACATATATATATAAACGTCATACAAAATGAAATAAACATGAGCCTACATCTCGGTACCTCACGTCCAGCTGCTCACAAAAAGTCTCCTAGGCAAGGTCCCTTGCCCCTACTGCTCTCCGTCCTATCTGCACCCACCGTCACAAACTAGACGGTGAGCAACTGAGAGAAATCGAAAGTAACGCCAGAAGAATATAACAGTAATTCATGAAATAACAAACAAGACAGTCTAAATATCATGCGGGTACTGAAAGACAGGAATTTAAATAATCAAGAATGCATGATAGACAGACTGAAAATGATAGCAATCGAAACATGCGTATTCTACGAGTCAAGAGAGGCAATAAGTGGTCTAAGTTCCACAACAATACCACAACAACGATGTCGCAACATCGAAATCCACAGCAATATCCACAACAATCCAGTACATGGTATCACACAATCACTAGGGGTGGTCAAACACTCGTGCGCACGAGTGCCCGCGTTTTATCCCTTCTAGTGCAGGCCGCATGTACCTTCGAGACACACACTTATGCCAAGAACACACATACAAGGAATATGGAATGGAAAGCCAATAATTTGATAATAACAAACACAAAGAAATGAAAATGAATCACATGATATTTTCTTAGCTGGCTTACTAACGTACAAATGCTTTTTAAGGCAAGTGTACTTACCTGAACTATTGAGATCCGCGTATAACACTCCCGCGACTCCTAACGCATATCCCCGAGTTTTCCGTTACCTGACAAGGTTGGAAACTCGTAAGGTTGGAAACTCGTATTAATAGGTCAAGTTATTTACTAAACTAGATTTAAACTTATCATTTTCCCTAATGTTTTGAATGACTCGAACGACACGACAATTTACTCGATAAAGGAATACTATCTCTCTCTTGGGTTTTGAAAACACAATATGTATGAATCTCATCGCGTATCATGGGCTCGACTCAGTCGTATGTGGGTCATGTCATGGTCTCGAGGACCGGCGACATGACCACGACGTCATAGCCATTCATCGCCACGCGATGTTTGAATACCAACCAATACTCAAGCATAACTCTTCATGAAAGCCGAACTGACATGTACAAACGAACATGGAACTTCGTTGGTGTTGTCCGATGTTGGAGGAAGGGTTATCGTGGCATGGGTAATGCCGGGAAAACCCTCCACTAGTTCGGAAGTTTCGTCAACACATAAATTACGACTTGTCGACGGCAACACATGAAATCACGTCAAAACGCCTTAATAAAATTGTTTCAGACTTAATCGAGGGCTGCGAGATGTCAACCAATGTTAGGTGAGATCTCGACAACCTTCGCTGGTCATGGTTCGACCGGTAGGACCGCCGGCAGTGGCGGTTTCCGGCGAGGCTTCAATATACAAAACACATTAAATAATGACATTTTAAACTTGAAATGAAACTGTTGTGACCACTCTTAGGGCTGTGGGACCCACATATGAGTTTGGTGGGGTCCCCGACAGCGTCCCATTCATGGTGATCCGGCGGTGGCGCCGCCGGTGAGGTGATTTTCCGGCGAGAGGGTAAAAACCCTATAAAACCAACTTAATGTGTGTACACTAGTAGGGACTTTGCATGGGTCATGGGGGAGGTTGCTTTGGGACGTTCTGGACTCCGGTGAGTCACCGGAGGTTACCCACAACCCGTCCTCGTCACGGCATCCACCACAACAGCCCACATGCACACAGAACATAACAAAATCGAGAGAAAGCACACAAAAGAGAGAGAAAGGGAATGAGAGAGTGAGAGAGCTCTGACGAGGGAGTGAACCCCGACCACCACTGTCTTGCAACAGTCAAGAGAGAGATAGAGAGAGAGGAAAACCGAGAAGAAAGAGAGAGCTCGAGAGTATACAAGAGAGAGATCGTGAGAATGAATGAGAGAACGAGAGAGGGAAGGAGGTAGGAGGACCTCCGGTGGGATTCTCGACCACCCCTGAACCTCCGGTAACAGGCCGTGAACACAACCAGACAGGGAGGTGAGTGAAATCGAGAGGGGAGTAGTGCATGACCGAGAGAGAGAAACGACCGAGAGGGAAGAGAGAGAAACGGAGAGCACATACCTCCGGTCGACAGCACCCTCCGGCCGTCCGTTTTGGTCGTCGACGACGAGCCTGAGGCGGTGGTGAGGTTGGAGAGTGAGAGAGGCCGTGAGGAGAGTGAGAGAGATGAAGACCGTGAGAGAGTGAGGAGAGTGAGCACGGGAGAGATGAGTGGAAAATGAGAGAGAGATGCATGATGTGAGTGACGTGTGTGAGATGGTGAGATGAGTGTGACGTGAGTGATGGGTGGGTGGTGAGTGATGGGAGTGGGTGGGGTGTGAGGAGATGTGAGTGATGGGAGTGGGTGTGGTGTTTTAAACTTTGAATGTGTATGGTAGTTGTGTCCACCCATTTTTTTTACCAACCCACACATCTCAAAACTTAACCAAGGTTTCCCCATTATTTGATTGTGTCACTATACAAAATTTTTAACCCAACACCCGTATATTTTCCAAACATTTTCCCCGACCCATCTCACCTATTCGGTCCGTATTTCCCCGTCACATGCACACTTTTACCTTTGTCTCACACCAATAAACTATAAAATTGTTAACTAATTCTTTTAATTATGTTTTTAGTCTCCCGTGTACTCGTAACCCAGTTGTCGAGTCCCACGCGTCCATTTTTCCCACTCGTTCACCGGTTTCACAGTCCGGTCACTCAAATACGAGTATAAATACATATTACACATCATCATTCACAAATAACCAAATTTCCGGGGCGTTACACTTGATATGCATTTAATGGATGTCGTTACAGCATATCTGTACGGATCTCTAGACAGTGAGATATATATGAAAATCCCTGATGGATTTGTAATATCCGATGAAATAAAATCAAAACCTCATAACATGCATTCTATAAAATTACAAAGGTCTTTGTACGGGTTGAAACAATCCGGACGAATGTAGTACAAACGTCTTAGTGATTATTTACTGAAAGAAGGATATGTAAATAATCCGCTTTGCCCATGTGTCTGCATTAAAAGATCATCAACAGGATTTGTGATTATTGCTGTATATATTGATGATTTAAATATAGTGGGAAACCACGACGACATCGTTAGAACATCCGAATACTTGAAAAAGGAATTCGAGATGAAAGAACTTGGAAAAACAAGACTTTGTCTTGGTTTGCAAATTGAACATTTTTCAAGTGGAGTACTTGTCCATCAATCAAATTATATTTAAAAATTATTAAAAAGATTTTATATGGACAAGGCACATCCATTAGCTCTCCAATGGTTGTCAGATCACTTGAAGTGGATAAGGATCCATTTCGACCTCAAGAAAGTGATGAAGAGCTAATTGGTCCGGAGGTACCATATTTAAGTGCAATTGGTGCACTTATGTATCTTGCAAATTGTACAAGACCCGATATTGTTTTTGCTGTCAACCTACTTGCAAGATATAGCTTTCACCAACTCGAAGACATTGGAATGGTGTTAAACACATTTTTCGATATCTTCGAGGAACAAGTGACATGGGTTTATTTTACTCGAGAGGGGTAAAATTGAATCTCCAAGGTTATGCTGATGCTGGATTTTTATCAAATTCCGCTAAGGCCCGTTCTCAAACGGGATATGTATTCACCTGTGGTAATACTGCTGTATCATGGAAGTCAGTAAAACAAACTATGGTTGCCACTTCTTCCAATCATTCTGAAGTACTTGCAATTCATGAAGCAAGTCGTGAATGTGTTTGGTTGAGAAACATGATTGAACATATACAAGAATCATGTGGATTGCCTTCAATAAAAGATTCTCCAACCATATTATATGAAGATAATGCAAGTATGTATTGCACAATTAGGTGAAGGATTCATAAAGGGGACAGAACAAAACATATTTCACCAAAATTCTTTTATGCGCATGAGCTTCAGAAGAATGGTGAAATTGATGTCAAGCAAATCCGATCGAGTGATAATCTTGCTAATTTATTCACAAAAGCCTTACCAACTACGACATTTAAAAGGCTTACATATGGTATTTGCGTAAACTTAAAGACATTGCAAGTAAAGAAACTGAACAAGTTTCACCCAGGGGGAGTTATTGATTAATGTATTGCACTCTTTTTCCCTTAGCTATGGTTTTATCCCATTGGGTTTTCCATGCAAGGTTTTTAATGAGGCAATCTTAACAATATTATACCCATCTTAATATTTATGAGAATAGTGTACTCTTTCTTTTACTATATTTTTTCCCACAGAGTTTTTCTTAGTAAAAGTTTTAACGAGGCACAATCTTTAAGCAAGCGTCATCCAAGGGGGAGTGTTATGAAGTGTGGATGACCATGCATGTACACCAACATATTGTGTAGTTATGTACTTCCCATAGTCCATGTATTGTCATGTTCTTTGTAACCATTTCAATGTACATGGGGTGTATGTTTTAGTCCCACATTGCTAAGGCACATTTGTCATCATACCAAATGGCCTATATAAAGGATACTAACTTCATTGTAAGAGCACACCAAGTTGAATGAAAACTTCTCATTCCAACTATCTCATTTCTTCTCTTCTCCTTTGTAGTAGTAGTTTGTAGTAGTAGAAGTTCTTAGTCTTCTATTTCCTTATCTAGCTCTTAGCAAGTTCCAATTTATTTTACAACAGTTTTATCAAGTTTTCTTGATCTTTTTTTTGTAAGCCGTTTTCTTAAACTTTTTGGTCGTTGCATGAAACCATATTCTTTTTTTTTTTTTGAAGATAAACCATATTCTATTTTGAGATAGTCAATCAAATTAACTATAAATATTTATTTTTTTTTTTTTTTCTTCTTTTTGTAAGGTAAATCATTTTTTTCCTCATTGTTTAGGGGATGGTAGCTACGTTTTTGTTGGTTAATTAGTATTCAAGTCATTCTTTCTTTTATTTTTTTTCTCAATAATAAAATGATCTATCCAAATAAAATTTGGATTTGTTTGTTTGCGTTCTCTAGTAGATCTACCAATTTTTGTGCAGTTTTAGTCCATTTGTCAGGAAAATTTGTTTAGTTAGCAGCAAAACGAACCCCAGTTTCGATTTTTTACTTCGTGTATCCCACTTTTTACTTAGTTTACCTCACTTTTATTTTTAAAATTCCAAAAATACCCTTGTTCACACCATTACCCATACCCACTTTTGAAGAAGCATTGCTTGCGGGTTTCGGACGAACCGAGAAGACACCTCTGAAGAGGTGTCGGACGCACAGAGCCGACACCTCTAAAGAGATTTCAGACACACAAGGCTGATACCTATTTAGAGGTCTCGTCCAACTCCAATCGACAATGCGAAGAAATCTCGGTCTCATTAGGTGACGAAGTGATCCAGCTGAAATCTCTTTAGAGGTGTCGGCCTTGTGTGTCCGAATCTTCTTCAGAGGTATCGACCATGTGTGTTCCAACCCGCGGGCGACTAGAATGAACAAAAAAACTTCATAACTCCCAAAAAATACATGAAAATGGTCAAAAAATAATGTGTTTTTGCTCGGAATCGCTTAATATTTTCAATTCCATTGAAACTTTGTATCCAAAATGCAAGATTCAAGTTTCAAATTGAAGCCCTAAACCCAAAAACAAATTCACGAACAAAACGACTCAAGAAAAATAAACACAAAAAAACTTAAAATTGGCACTAAAAGAGATGATAAATGCATCCACGGCGTCAAGTCCATGTGGTTTTGCTCGAATTTCGTCGGATTTGAGTTGTTGATGAGTGCAATTTGAGAAAGAGGTGAGTGGGGTATGGGTAAGTAAAAAATCTTTTATATAGAGGGTAATTGGATAATTTCATAAAACTGGGGTTCTAGTAGCAAAAACTGGGGTTATTTTAGCCGCTGTCTTTGTTTATTCAATCCAATCATATTTGAACTTCATAGACCATATAAAAGTAAATCTGCCTTCATATTTTTATGTTTTATACGTATCAACTTTTTATTTTTTATTATTGTTATGGTATTCAAGGCATAGCCACTTGTAGTAATTCTAGACTCGTGGAATGTAGGACCACAAGGGCAACGCCTTTAACCCAAAAATTTAGAGTTTTAAAGTTCTAATATATCAACTTTTTAATAGCTTCAAATTATGTTATTTTTTCTTCTTTTCCTTTAGGGATAAGTAACTAATGAGATTAATCACTGTCAAAGCATGTAACGGTAGGGTTTGGAGCATTGGTTATTGTTTTGTGATTTTTTTAGTTTGAACCACTTTCTGATCTTCTCTTTAGTTCGGCGGTGGTTCCTATTGCAATCTTTATTTTTATTTATTCAATAAAAGTCGGATCTATTTCAGATATGAGATGTTATATTTCATTTGGTCTGCAGGAGTTGTCAGATTTATCATTGACACCACTTACCCCTCCTCCACATATGCATCTGCTATCACTGAAATCCTTCCCCACTTCTATACGCTCGCGTATGGATTTACGTCAGTCGTTGGTTTGATATTTTTCACTAAGTTTTCTATTTCAATAAGTTGTTGTCTTCCTTTGTTGGAAGTCTGTGTTTTTCTTCCCTCGTCGAAAGTTTTTTTCGTTTTCCCTTGTTGGAAGTTTTATTTTCCGTTATGGTTTTGTTATTGTAGATGCAAAATACAAGTGTACAATTTGCACATAAGGTCGCAAACTTTCGCAATATCAATTTGATCTCAAAGAGAAGGAGAAAGGCTGCCATTGATGTAATTTTTGTTGAAGATGTGTATGATGGCTCCAGTTCCCCATAAAACTGGATTTCGCTCAACCTAGACCTTCGTGGACCCCCGAGTTACTCACAAAGTCTACGCATCCTAGTTAGCCTCAAATCACCATGTACATCATTACTTTATTATTAAATGTGTGAGTTATATGATTATAAAGTTATCAGAAAATTCGCAGAGGAAATCACTATAATCAACTAACAACTCTGTAAATGGAAAGTTAGGAAAACATATAACCTATCATGTGGAAACCTTGGGAAATGGATAAATACATGCAAATTTGGTGATCAAAGCTAAACAGTACGATATTACATGATATCCTTAGTCTCGCATTCCTAAAATATGTCCCAGTGTTTTACAAAAAAATATACAGTACCATATTCACAATCAATAGAAACAAGACCTATAGTGAGTAAAGGAAAGAAACACTCCGAGAGTCCTCAAAGGATATCACTTAGCATAAACCATTTTCCCTTGCTCGTCTCTGTTCTGCCTGCATCACCGTAACAAACTAGACAGTGAGTGTTGGGTAATGTGCCCTAGGTCAATCCATTAACAGTCTTTATGAATACATTTTAGTTAATAAAATAGAGGATTTTATTTGCTGTTTATTATAATTGATTTGCATGTTTACATTATAATAAGATCCATGGGTATTTACAGAATTATCCTAAATGTCCCTAGTCGATTATTATACTGGGAACTATAATGAATTAAGACTAG
The DNA here is from genome assembly GCA_039657345.1 of Stephania japonica. NCBI lineage: Eukaryota > Viridiplantae > Streptophyta > Magnoliopsida > Ranunculales > Menispermaceae > Stephania > Stephania japonica. The sequence goes on along the minus strand of CM077557.1, from coordinate 66,388,961 downwards.
TATGAGTCTTGATTGATGATCATACGATGATCATACGTATAGGAATACGAATCAAGATCATGAGTACTTATTATAGAATAAAGTACTGGACCGACCCGCTATGAGAACATCACATGGATTAAGTCATAGTTGTTTCTCATGATAAGTATATTTTTCAATCCTCTGACTTGAGATTACCAGAGACTTCAACATTAGGAATACAGTGATTTGACGCAATCAAACGTTGTCTTTAACCTAGGACAATTATAAAGGTTGTGATTGGTTATTGTGTGAATAATGTGGTGAAGTTGTGTAATCGAGATAGAATTTGTCCCTCTCATATAAAGAGAGATATCCAGTGGATCCTCGATATGTTAGATGTTGTTAAAAGGCCTAGTCTAAGTGAATTGATATTGATCAATGTCACTTAGATGTTTTCATCTACCTTGAAATCGAGACTAGTACGATTGAACATGTTGGATGACAATTCCATGCCTTATGTTTGATCAAAAGGATATCGTGTGACAAAAGGATGTTATATATACTATTGATTAGGTTATATCGATTTGATAATCGTACAACTTGGGTAGTCATAATGTCTTGCTAGAGGTCGCTTATGACTTGTATACCAAAATGTGTTTTGGTACACTGCCAACGTTGTATGAGCCTATTGGGTCGCACACTAAGAATGGTTTTGCGAGATTTTAAGATGGTTGAGAAAAATGAATTTTATATGATAAAATTCATGACGTAAACGTCCTTGTAGTGTATTACACTTATACTTCTTTAAGTAGGGGTATATGTGTAATTTACTTAACCGTCTATATACAAGGGTTGTATAAATAGACGCTTTGAGTTAGAATACAAGTACGAAAGAATTATTAAAAGGCCGAAACTCTATTTTTCGTTTTAGAAACAACTTAGAGTTTTTGGTATTCTCTCGGATCGTTTTGGAGAGAAACAAAAGTTTGAAATTCTCTCGAAGCTAGCACTTTGAATCTCGGTCGCCATTCGTGTGTGGACAGTGATAGAGAGGCGTTCGTTGTTTGGCGCCTTAGAGATCGATTAACCTTCGAAAGGTACATTGCGGCGAGGTATGATTAAGTTTTCATAGTCTAAACGTGTTTTAATGGAATCAGATTCGGATCCTGTTGGGGTTTTTTCTCAAAATTGTTTTGAAATCTCCGCTGCGTTTGAACCCCAAAATCCAACAGTGAGTGCGTGAAAAATAATTGAAAGTAATTCCAGAAGAAACTAGACAATAATTCAAGAGTTACTAAATAAATAGTTCAAATATCATGCGGTATCGAAAGACAGGTAATATAACAAATTGCATGATAAATAGACTGACAAACTTAACAACGAAATTTGAGTGTCTATCGAGTCAAAAGAGGCCCATAAGTGGTCAATTACCACAACATTCCACAACCGTACCACATTCACAACCATAACAATCCACATCCACATCAATATCCACAACAATTCAGTACTCGGGGTGCAACCCACTATTAGGCGGTAGACAACAATTCTGCAGAAGTGTTCATGTGGCCTAGCTAATATGGACCCAGGAGTACCTTCACGACACACTTACGTCAAAACACTCAACCAAGGATATATAGAATGGAATTTCAATAATAGCTCAATTCAAAAAGAGATATCAACAATGGAAAATGAATTAATGTGCATTTTCTTACTAGCTTACAATCGTACGAAAAACGTACATCAGATACCGTAAAACTCCAATCCTTACGTAATCCTTTAACCTGTCCCACTCAAATTCTCAAAGTCTAGCAATCATTTAACCTAAATTCTGGTTCAATTAGAGTCGTTCTTTGACCCTAAATAGTCCCTCAAAGTTTCCTAAAATTTTAAAAATTTATTTAAAAATAAACTGTTTTTACTGTTCTAGACGCCGACGTGACGCCGCCAAGGGTAATTCCCATGGTGTCACTTAAGGCGTGGGTTTGGTGAACCTCACTAGTTTAGACACTGTGAACCGACGCCGTGGGAGAAAATCTCCACGGAATCCCTTGCAGCGTGGTCCACTTAACATATTTTTCGGGGTTTTTCATAACCTCAGCTCGCTTTGCCGCGTTTCGAGCTTATCCCAAACTCTTAGGGATGTCCAAAACAACAACAAACACACCTCGTTTTGCGTAAACCTCGCCAAAAACCCCGATTTGTAAATTACACAAAAATTCATCAAAAATTCCTAAAAATACCAAATTTCTTCATATAGACAAACTAATTCACAAATCATCCATAAATCACTCATTTGATCACAAAAACAACACACAGACTTATTTCCAACATTTTTTGAAAATCTCGTCCGAAATTGTCGTGACGAAAACTCACAAAATTAACGTCAAACCGTAGATAAATAAGAGGGGAGTCGAGATCCCACCTTATTTCACGTGATTGGTCGATCCTCGATGTCGCTACTAGCTCGGAACACAAAAAACCCTTGTTCTCTAGTTCGTGTAGTTCGATTGAGTGTGAGAAAACAAATGAGAGGAGATAGAAAAGTTGATGGATATTTATATTCCCACTTCATCAACTCCCACAAATGAATCTCGAGGCACATCTTGTGTCTCTCCTTCAATCCATCCAACTACTCTAACTCACATTCATGGCTTCACTATGTGACTTTATCTTCAAAACCAAGCCATTTCTCGCTCACATCGCTCGTTCTCGAACCCATTCCACCTCATGACTCGCACGTCGTGCATTCCCGGACACAACATCGCTTTTGCATTTTATTTAATTATTTAATTATATTTTGATAATTCACTAATTACCATTTTTCGATGTTTAATTATTTGTATTATACCGTAAATTCTTGTTTTTTCCTATGCGAATCTTATACAAAAAATCGTGGCGATAAATAAAATAAAATCACAGACTAGTACTTACAGAGTTCACATTCGGGTATAAATAATAGTACAAACATTACAGAAAAATAAAATATACCGCAGTGTCGACTCCCGAGAATTAAGTAATATGACAAGTCACGACTGACAGGTCACGGTCCTGAAACGTGACACGTGTCACCAATTAAATTTGAGGGTCGTTACAATGTGTTGACCAAAAGTTAATCTGCACATCGATTAAATGAAACTTCGAAATGAAGTATACAAATAATGATTAACTCGTCCAACTGCTACCGAAGCCTTTTGAGTTAAAACCTCACACCTAAAGTTGAAAGGTGGTTAAGTTGGGGACAATGTCGATGCTAGTGAAAGAAATCCACGGGCTTGCGCATGCATGTGCGACACAATCATAAGAATTCAACATGGTATTAGAGCCCATAGTTCGAATGGGACCTAGGAGAAAAAAATACCCCTGGATCATGTAACTTTGGTCCATGGGGGAGTGTTGGAGATACGTGGACCGAAAGTTAGTCCCACATCGATTAAATGAAACTTCGAAATGAAGTATACAAGTGATTAACTACTCCCAACTTGTACCGAGGCCTTTTGAGTTAAAACCCCACACCTAAAGTTGAAAGGTGGGTGGTTAAGTTCGGGATAATATCGATATTAGCAGAGGAGATCCATGGGCTTGCTCACGCATATGCGGCGTAGCCATAGCCGTGAGAAGTTATAATAGTGAGTAATTTCTATGAATGGAAATGTTTTTTCGTAAAAAAAAATCACTGTCAAAGCATCTCTAATGAGATAGTAGTGACATCACTTGCCAAAAGGCAAGGTTTCGGAAGGTCATAGTTCGACTCCCACTTAAGTAGAAAAAAATAAAAATAAAAGTAAAAACTAATGAGATAAATCACTAATATTACGTTGAAATGAATGGTCCTACGTCAAGATTTAAAAAATAAAAAATAAAATTCCAAGAATAGCTAGGTGGGCAAAGTCTAAGCTATTCATAGGAAATAGCCGGGTTCAAGTTTTGTAGATTGAGCCTTGTAGATATTATCCATGATAAAGGCTACACATTTTCTTTTTGGTTTCCAATGTAGTATCTGGCACACCAATTGTACTGACTAATTCATGTTGGAGTACTGTCGGGCCCCATATATATTAGAGGCGGCCATCTCGACTCAATTTTTTCATTTGCAAGATTCAAACTTGAAACTTTACTTAAAGAAACCAAGTCTTTTACCACTTGAGAAAGGCTAGACCTTTAAATGATATGTATTTGATCAATTTTTTTTATTTATTTTTTTTGGTAGGAATTTGATCAAGTATTTATAATTAAGTCCATATTATAAACTTTAGTAGAATAATCAATCCATGTCCATCATATATCTTAATTAGCAGTTATACAGATCCATTGTGATCAGTAGGTCCAGCTAGAGCCTTATTTAGGTTCTATGGTTCATGGTGAACTGTCATAATTGTTTGGAACTGTATGCTACCCTTTTATGTTTAAATGCGTATGCTACCCATTACTTTAGTAAGATTGATATAACTTCTCTTTTTTTTTGAATATTAGACTGTTATAAGTCTTTGCGAGCTTATAATTATATTGAAAAACATATATACGTATATCTAAAGAGCCAATCAAAAAAATAATGTTAAAGTTTTTCTCGATTTTATTTTACGAGAAACACAATGTTTTTCGCCATGAACATATTCTATTATTTTGGTTATAGTAAAATAAAGTCTCATTCAATTCCTATAAAAAAAAAGTGCAACCGATTGAGCCATTGATACAGTGGTGTTAGAGGCGACCAAAACAATTGATATGGATTTTATTGTTCTTTCTATCACCCAACAACAACATAGCCTCAGTTCCACATTGGTTAGGGTTGACTATATAGATCAAACTTTTTTATAACACTTGCCTTAGTGCAACTAATGACATGCTTCCTAAATCATTTTAATTGCTCGTAATCAATGTATCTCAAGTTAGCTTTATTCTACCACTACCTCGGTGAATTTCTTCATTTTCGATTGACTCGAATTTTCTAATGAAGACGTTTATAAGTCATCTTGGACGTGTCTAGTTAAACCACCACAATCGTCCTTCTCTATTTTCTTGCCAATTATGTTGATGTGCCTTTTGAATTTATGTATTTCTTATTTTATCTTTTTTCATATTTAAAAATAGGTTTAATTGGTTAAAATATCCTTGCATTATACCACTTTTGTTATTATATCCTAACCTTTTTGAATTTGTTATCATATCCTAACCTTTCTAGATTCATAAATTTATATCTTAAGTCACCTTTTAGCTTCAAATTTGATGAGGTGACACTTAAATAATAGTTTTAAAAAGCCACCTCACCACCTCTAATTACTAAAACAATTATTAAATTTATTATTTAAACTCATTACTTAGGCGCCTCTTAATTAAATTTGGACTTAAAAATTGACTTTAGATGCAAATATATCAATATAGAAAGGTTAGGATATATATATATATTAACAGATTTTTCAAATTTATGATATAATAACAAAAATTATTAACGGTTAGAATATTTTAATTAATTTGGCCTTAGAAATTTTTTGCATTATTGATTTAGGATGACTTTTATAATAATTAATTTCTTGTTGCGGTATAGGCTAATTGCGCTGATTTTAGCTACTATTTAGACTGCCATTGGCAACTTAAGTTTCATGTACCTCAAAGTTGTATAATCATTACAATTTTATAACAAAATAAACCAAATTAAGAACCCTCCATTAAAGTTAGAGTCATGCTATGTGCATCCCGACATCTGATCAAGGCACCCAACGTTTTCAAATAAAAACTTTGTTTTATAAGGAAATATCATATTTTTCCTTCCAACCCAACCGATTCACATGCCTATTCTGTACACATTTCCTGCACGCCCCACTATCGAACACTCGATTTTTCTACCAAGTGAAGTCGATTCGTCACCGGCCGAACATCGCATTTGTCAATCAAATAGTGCGCACCAACCTTATAAGTCTCTGATTCCACATTTTTGTGTAGTTTAATCATCTAAGATCAGTGGTTTTTAAGGTGAGAATAGTGTTGATTTTGTATTGTAGGGTTTATGAGACTCGACGAGCTTTAAGCATTTTTAGAGTTTGATGGTTGAAAAAAATGAGTAGGAGGCGGATGTAGTACACGATAAAGTTAGTTTTCAGGATTTTTTTTTTCATTTCCAAAGGTGAACCATGAACACGAATTTATTGGTCACACAGGATCGAAACATGTTGTAGTGTCTCGGTTGAAGATAACCGATACACCAATCAAAGTCTCGTTTATTTATAACCGAACTTGTGGTGTCATTGGGATATACGTGTCTCGGTTACATAGTACCGAGACTATAGGAATGGTGTCAGTCATACGGTACCGATACTCCTTATTAAGCATCGAACATGTAGTACCGAGAAATACTGATTTTAAGATTTTTTGGACTTCTCATACCGATTACTTATGATACACAATTTTTCTTGCAGGAAGTGTCATATACACTTGTTTTGTAAGACTATAGTAATGTTGTCACTTGGAAAGAACCGTTTCCCGTTATGTCATCGGTGAACATATTGCACGTCTCCCAACGTGATACCGCATTTGCGGTGCATACTTCCCGTTTACAATCACTGAAATCATAATCAAGTTCATCATCATCGCCACAACCACCTCTAATTGTATATGAAACAGAGCTCTTCGACGCACTATAATCTCTATCGAGGTTCGTGTCATCATTTCGTCGATTCCCCGAGTCATCTAAGTCATCGATGTGTTTGTAACGGCCCCTATTTTCATCTAGGGCACCGTCCGTCCTAATCCCATAATTAAGCCCTAATTTCAACACGTAGGACCTAATTACGTATTAGTCAGCCTGTACTACCTATTACCTCGTGAATTGGGTTCAGGGATAAGAAAATTCCCAATTATTTTATAGAATTATCAAATTAGCGGAAGTCTTTAACGTATTAGCGAAAGCAGTTTATATAAATCCTAGATGTGGAAACAAGGAAATAACAATCACAATATCAATATGCAATAAACGGCGATTATATAGACAAAGTGAAAGTCAAAAGTCGGGTGAACTAATTCTCGTCCCAACAAAACAACACAAGCAAAAGACGTATATAAACATAATACAAAAAATTATGACCTACGTGTACGGCAGCTACGCGCTACGAGCTCAGAGGTAGTCGCGATCTTCTCCTTGCCCGGTCTGGTACTGCTCGACAGACCTACGCCCACCGTCACAAACTAGACGGTGAGTATAGTGATATTTAAGTGATAACCGGGGAATTCTATACTTTATTTCCAAATTAAAGACAGATATTTAAATGCATAATATCGCATAAAAAGATGCTGAGAAAGTAATGCATATAAATATCACAGTTAACCGAGTTAGATAGACTGACACAGGCTAAGTCGAGATGATGTACGTCCGGTCGGCGGTGAGAAATATCAACCAGCCTTTTTCCACTATCGTATGGAGATACCATCAACATACTTTGTAAATTTTTGAATATATATATAGAACTTGCCGACAACCCCGTAGTTCAAGCTACGTGATGCCACCCAAGTAATAGTGGTGAGTGCTGGAAACCCCGAGGTCCAGTGACCCCGTGGTCCAGTGACCCCGTGAATCCACCCATTTCTCGTGCAATGGACACTAGATAATCTCCAACTTTTGTTTCAAGGATTTTCATTTCTAAAGTTCTACGATATCAACAATAAGTTAGGCTACAAAGCCCCAAAGGAAATGGAATACAAACCAAATACCACAGTAACCCTAGTGCATGCATTTCTAACATCAATTATAACATAATTCACAACCAAATATGGCACATTAGGAAAAGAGTCAATGAAATCATCGCAAGGCATCATGCCATTACAACATTCAACTTGAATAGAGCAAAGAAAACATGATGGTAGATTACTAACAGTAAGTCATCAAATTGACTGAAAAAGGAATTAATATGAATGAAATAAAGTAGAGTTCCCACAGTTTCACTTACAAGTCACAGGATAGCTATAGCTATCCGGCCTCGCGACACTCCGACTAGCGTTCTCGAACTCCCGTAACACCCCTAGGTCCCTGAAAAGTTATTTCATATCATTTATTTATTTATTAATATTTTGTTACATAGATATATTTTATGTGTATATACATATGTGTATTTGTATATATATATATATATATGTATATGTATGTATACATATATATATGTATATGTATTTATCATTATTATTTATTTTATTATTATTATTATTTTTTTGTATATATACATGTGTATGTGTATATATAAATATACATACATGTATATATTATGTATACATATAATGTATGTATATATATTACATATATATTTTTTATTTTTTTATTTTTTAATTTGAGAGGGATTGGGAGGGGAGACGACGATTTTGTCGTCTCCCTCCTCGGTCGAACTGCAAGAGCAGTTCGACCGAGACCCCAATCCCCACCATCACCATTACACCAACAAAACACCAACAAAACATCAACATCGACACATTGACGCCAACCTCAACAACGAACGACTCACCTCGCCGTCGTCTCGATCTCCTCCGATGACCTCTCCTCTCTCTCGGATCTTCTCTTCTTCTCTTCTTCTTCTTCTTCTTCTCCTTCTTCTTCTTCCTTTTTGTGCGGTGGTGGCGGTGGGGGGTTTTTATTGGTGCTTTCGGGGGTCAAATGACCATTTTACCCCTGCAACCCTATTCTTTTCTATATAAACCAATGCCCCTTATTGTCATTTCACAATTTTTTTACTGATTTTTTTTAACTGTATATATATATATATATATTTATATAACATATATATATATATATGTCCAATTCAATTTAAATAAATATATAACCATAGGCTATGATCTAATATGCATTAATTTAATTACGTTGCATTTTACTAAATTTAGACTTACCGTAAGTCTCGCTATTCAGTATCCCGGCTTGCACGCAACTCGAGGCGAGTCCCTGATCGCGTCTTGACTGGATAGTTGCAAATACTGACTTAGTCAGCCTACACACATACAAAACACTAGGAATACGTCAAAACAAACATAAATTTTACCTCGGCTACATGCCTCGGTCTGTGTGCGCATCTCATGCGGGCCCCACATCACGGGTCGGTAATCCTGATTAAGCAGTTAATCAAGATTAGCAAAATTGGGTCATGACAGTGTTCACCGATGATATTACGAGGGAACGGTTAAAGAAGAAGAAATTTTTAGGGGGTTAGATTTTTTGGAAACAATAGACTTCCCTCGAGCCATATCAGATAAGGAAAGACGTTGTAAGTACAATGCGCGAGAATCATGTAAGAAAACTAAATAAAACCACATAGTAAAATGTATCAGTACCATATAATCGAGTCATATAAACATGTTTCGCTAACATATAATCGATAACTACCAAAAGGTTTCGATTACTACCAATCGAGTCTAATCCCAAACATGGCTTATTATGACACTCGGTTGGAAGACCGAGACATATCTTAATGTCTTTGTAATAAGTCACCGAGACCAAACTACTAGTCTCGGTGATACACAACCACGTGGTCTTGGGGTCCTTCTCACTAAGGTGTCGGTTGATATTAATCGACACTTACTCAATGGTATCGACAATGTACTTCTAAGACTAAAAGACTAATCACGGCCATGTATGTCTGAACACTACGGGATTAAAGTTAAACACAGTGATGGTATATTTTCATGAAACACAACAACAAAACAAGATAAACAAACAACAAATACAATGATTGCTTGACGATCCAACCAACAACCCTAAAATCGAAGTCATCACACAAACCCTCACCTCTAAACATTTCTACTAAACACAAAAACATTCACCCGACCCTAAAAATAACAAATCTACCTTAAACGAGCAAAAAAATGAGAATATTTAGTGTATTGAGGTTTTAATAGCGTGATGGGAGGGAGAGCATTAGGTTTTCGTACGATTTGGTGGTGGGGTGCTTGTGCTTCTAACGAAAGGGCATTTTGAAAAATGTCTCGAGGTGCTCTGAAAAATTCTTAAGCTTTGTTCAATGGAGTTCCTTGATCAGATGCTTAGGTTCACATCGCGTGACTCTAAATTTAATGGCATAGAGTCAAGAGTGGAAACATAGGTGGTTGAAGGTCATTTTGGTCATTTCAACGTTCAGAATGCCCTCCCGAGAAAAAGGTTCAGGAGATGAGGAGCAGCATGTGCCCGTTGGCTGTCTCACTGCCTCAATTTGCTAAGTTGTCCCACAAACAATTTCTTCCGTCAAAAAAGAAAAATAAATAAATGCATCTATGGTTTATTAAAAAAAAGCACTCATTTCTTGTTTTGAATTTCAATTCACCTCCCTCTGTTATTAATCAAAATGTTCTGACCACCTCAGTTGCCATGAAGAAGATAAGATAAGAACGGTGAATACTGAAAGACACGTCTAAATATCTCAAAACAAATTTAAAGTGCTAAGTAGGCCCGCTTTGCTTTTTTATTGGCCTTGTTTTTATTAGTACTAATATTTAGTAAGTCAATAAACTTATTTTTTGCTAATTTTATTTTTAATATATATAAAGTCTATGTAAATATCTCCACTGATAGTAATGAACTTTGTCTTCCTCTACAATATAAAAAAAAAATTGGGGAAGTAAAAATTTGTTGATGTGCATGATTATGCATCGAAATGTATCTAAACATTTTAAGGTGTGTTTATCCTAAGTTTGCAACGAGTATCTATGGAAAAATACGTCATTGATTACTTCTTTTACATTTTTTATCATCAATGATGTGCCTCTTTTGATTGGAGATCTAAAAAACTAAAGAAAAATTATTGAAACCAGAGTTTAAAAAATGCATTTTAATTTCTTCAAGAAAATAAAATAAAATGCTTTTTAATTAATTTTTATCGTAAATTCTACTCATTTTACAAAATTTACTATGACTTTAATTATTACAATTGCTAGAAATATACTTGCCCTATTATCCTATCCTCCAATTCTCATTCCATCATATGTTCTCCTACATATAAAAATATGGAAAATGATAATGTAACATATTTTGGGCACACACTTTATCTTTTAACCTATTTATGGCTCTTTCTTGTCTCCTTAGGTGTGGACTCCACATCTAACAAAATATCATAAATAAGTTAAAAGACAAAGTGTGCGTCCCAAATGTGCGTCTAAAGTGTGTTAGATTATCATTTTCCTAAAAATATATTAGCTATCTAGATACCATTGGATAGACCTCAAGATATACATTAAGATCGAGATGTTTTAATTACATAATTTTCTTCTTCTTTTTTCTCTTTTTTTTTTTTATTTTCCACGTGGTGTTTGGTACCAACCCTAACTAATTCACGCTCGAAAGCACTGTCATAACTTATAAGGGGCGGCTCTCTCAACTTAATTTTTTATTCATGACACTCGAATAAATCTTACTTGTCCCTTACCACACAAACCAACTGATTGTATGATTTTCTTTTTTGTAGACGCTTTTCTTTTGTCAAATTCTTTTTTCATACACATTGGATTCAATGGTCCATCTATTGGTAATCATCGTGGCATTACCAATAGATGGACAAATCAAAAACTTCAATCTCCAAGGATGCACTTGCAATTTTGCAAATTCACAACAACAATTAAAAAAAGAAAAATATATTTTCCTTTTTTTTTTTTTTCCAATTTTTTCCGAGTCCAACGACTCTCTTGGTCACTACCGGAAAGAGAAAAAACGAATAAACAGAGAAAAAGAGGGAAAAACACCCCCTTTTACCCAACAAAAGTAAAGCCAAAGTCAGAAAATTTTCTCTCATTCGATTCCATTCTCTTTCAACCAAATCCAACCATCTCATGATTTGGCCGTTTGAATTTCACCTCTGAAAGTGTCGGGTAACTCTCTATTTGGCCTACAATTCCTTCGATTCAACGAATCCATCGAGTTTCTTCTGGTGGGTACTCCCCAATTTTTCAAAATCACTCCCTTTTTTGGAAGATTCGGTTGATTGGGTAGTGTTTCTGGTGGGGATCTCACCTAATCCGATATGGGTATTTGAGTTTTTGTTTGATATCCCGCTCTTTGATGTGATTCTGTAATGGGTTTGTTAGAGATTTGAGATTCAGTTATTTGTTGTATTGATTTCATGATTAATGGGGTCTTGTAGATTTGGCTAGTTTGGATTTGTTCATCATGAATGGTGTGTATAGAATTGATTGTTGTTGATTAATTAGGGATTGTAGATTAATTAGGGCTTATCGATTGTTGTCATTAAATGGTAGTAAGGAATTTGTATTTTGTAGAGATTGAGATTTGGGGGGTACCCATTTGATGTACTTTATTGATTTGGGGAGAGGAAAGACTGAGATGTGATGGGTGAGAAAGTTGTCATTTTGGTGTGTTTGTTTGGGGTTTCATTCAAAGTCTTAAGTGTAGTTTAGGGCGAGACGCGATTAGGGGAGTGTGGAGATCTGGGATTTGTTACATTTCTTATGTTCAATGAGGAATATATTCCTCTCGGAATCGTGTAAACAGACACCGCTTCATGCGCTTAATCCGCAGTCGTGGCTTCAAGTTGAGAGGGGGAAGTTGTCCAAATCATCGTCGCAGCCTTCGTCATCTATGTGAGTGATCTGAACCTTCTGTCTCTTTTGGTTCTGTAGCTCCCATTTCTTTCATGAGTTAATTATGAATTTTAGTGTTTTTGATTTTTTTTGTATTCATTATTTTGATTCTTTTTAATGTTATTTCCTTTAGAGGAGCTCTGACCAAAGTTTCCGAACCGCCCATTTTTCCATCGTTTAAGCCTATTGATTATGTGGAAATTCTGGCTCAAATTCATGAAGAGCTTGAATCTTGCCCTGCCTTTGAGAGGTCAAGCCTCTACTTAATGCAATTTCAGGTCTTTAGAGGCCTTGGGGAAGTGAAATTGATGCGGAGAAGTCTCCGTTCCGCATTTTTAAAGGCAGTCACTATTCATGAGAAAGTCATTTTTGGAGCTTGGTTGAAGTATGAGAAGCAGGGGGAGGAGCTTATCTCTGATTTGCTTGCCTCTTGTGGAAAATGCAATCAGGAGTTTGGGCCGTTAGACATTGCTTCTGAGCTTCCAACTGATATATACTTGAGTTTTGGTGAAACATTCGAGCAGAATAAGAATATTATATCTGATAGAGTCAGTTTTCGAATTGGAGAGAACAAAATAGATTGTGATAGGCAGAAGATTGCGGGCTTATCAGCTCCATTCAATGCAATGCTTAATGGGGATTTCACAGAGTCTCTTAGGGAAGAGATTGACTTGTCTAGAAATGGTATTTCTCTGCCGGGCATGATGGCTGTTAGAGAATTTAGTGAGACTGGCAAGTTGAATGAGATCCCTCCTGATACTTTGCTCGAAGTCTTGATCTTTGCCAACAAGTTTTGCTGTGAAATGCTTAAAGATGCGTGTGATAGAAAACTCTCATCTTTGATTTCGTCAAGACAAGATGCAATAGACCTCATGGCATGTGCACTTGAAGAGTACTGTCCCGTCACAGCTGCCTCATGCTTGCAAGTCTTTCTGCATGAACTTCCTGAGTGTTTGAATGATGATCGCGTGGTTAAGATCCTCAGCGAACCTAGTAAACACCAGAGATTAATTATGATTGGATCTGCGTCTTTCTCCCTCTACTGTTTGTTAAGTGAAATTGCCATGGCTCGTGATCCCCATTCTGATTTCACCGTTTGTTTCTTGGAGAGGTTACTGGATTCTGCTTCCAATAGTAGGCAGAAACAATTGGCTTTTCATCAGCTGGGTTGTGTGAAGTTTATGAGAAAAGAATATGATGAGGCAGAAAGGCTCTTTGATGCAGCTTGTTCGGCGGGCCATGTTTACTCCATTGCCGGCTTGGCTAGAATACGTTTTATCAAGGGTCAGAAACTTTGGTCGTATGAAAAACTCAGCTCCGTGATCTCCTCATACAGCCCTCTTGGATGGATGTACCAGGAGAGATCGCTCTACTGTGATGGTGATATGAAGTGGCATGATCTCGAGAGAGCAACAGAGCTGGATCCCACTCTCAACTATCCATACATGTGTAGGGCTGCATCTATGATGCGGAAACAAAATGTTCAAGCTGCTTTGGAAGAAGTTAATCGGGTCCTTGGGTTCAAGCTTGCATTGGTGTGCTTGGAACTGAGATTCTGTTTTTATCTAGCACTGGAGGACTATCAGAAGGCCTTATGTGATGTTCAGGCAATTCTTACTCTATCTCCAGACTACAGAATGTTTGATGGCCGTGTACCTGCTACCCAACTCCGAACACTTGTTCGTGAGCATGTTGATGGTTGGACTACTGCTGATTGTTGGATGGAGCTTTATGATCGGTGGTCTTCTGTTGATGACATTGGATCTCTCTCAGTTATCTATCAGATGCTTGAGACTGATGCTGCAAAAGGTGTGCTGTACTTTAGACAGTCTTTGCTTCTCCTCAGGTACATTAATCTCTCTTTGTCCAATACAATAAACAGTTTTGTCTGTCCAATTAATGTCGTGAACTGAAGACGTCGCACTTCTCGGTTATTAGGTTGAACTGTCCTGAAGCAGCTATGCGAAGTCTGCAGCTGGCACGTCAGCATGCTGCAAGTCAATATGAACGCCTCGTTTATGAAGGATGGATCTTATATGATACAGGTCATTGTGAGGAAGGGCTTTGGAAAGCGGAGGAATCAATTCGCCTCAAGAGATCATTCGAGGCCTTTTTTCTAAAAGCATATGCTCTGGCAGATTCCAGTCCTGATCCTTCTTGCTCGTCAACTGTTGTGTCACTTCTTGAAGATGCCTTGAAGTGCCCTTCAGACAGGCTTCGCAAAGGCCAGGTGTGCTTTTATTACTTTATTCTTGTTTCACATCTTTTGAAGTTTTATACACTTGAATGCAAAACAGCCTTGCACTACTATCCCAGAAAATTCTTTTTGGAGAATAGAATCTAATGATAATGGGGATATTCTCTTTTAAGAATTGTGAAATTGTAAAAATGATGGTTAGATATATTATTTGAAAATGAAAAGTCAATTAGAGAAATACTACCATATACACAAAGGACTCTTGGTACTTTGGAGTTTTAGGAAGATCAATGTTTGTAGCCTGAACTCATTTTGTGGAGAGGATCAATCTGAAATCTGAACTAGTGATAAAGTAACTTTATTATTGCTCAAGAGCTCACCCTTCATTTTCAATTAGAGTGAATTTACTGTATGCAGATGTCACTTTGTGGTTTATTAATGATTGGCACAATCTAGGCTTGGCGGTTGTCACTTTGATAAATGTCACATTTGCCTCATCATTGAGCTTATAGAATGTTGTAAGTTCTGCCACCAAAAATAAAAATGTTGGATGTTCCTCATTCAACTATTGGTTTGAAGAAAGGAGAAGAGCAATCAAAAACATCTTTATAAAATTTGGAGCACAAAAGCTGATGATCATCTCAATGACTAATATATTGGTTGTTCCATTGCAATTAATTTGTTTGTAGAAAACCTCTACTAATCAAACTCAGCTCATGAGTTTAGACTCTGATGGCGCTTAATGAAAGTTAGATTCAAGTTAGAATCATAAACATAATTAAAATATTATATATTGTGATTCAAGTAAGACTTCTATTTCCTTCAATATTATGGTCATTTTTGAACCTCTAACCCAAATTTTTGTGTTATCCTAAATTTGAGAAGGAGGTGGACTTGTATCATAATCAACTCGAAGAAACTTTATCTTGTATGGTCGGTTCTTAAACTGGCTGATTAAGTCTTAAGGCAAGACTGAACTCACTGAAGTGACAATTTCATCTTTGGCATATCCTCGGTTGCCTTTGGGAGGTTGAAAGGTCTTATGTAAGGACACTGGCTGTGGAGTAGGACACTCTAAAGAACTTTCAGAAGGAAAAAGGAACTGATATTCAAATTTAAAGTTGATTCACATAAATGTTTGATTAGATTTATGATAGCAAGGGCCGAATGCTTGAGCGGTTTGAGCCTATAATTTCTTAAAACAATTATGAAAATATTGCCCATAAATATCTGAACTTTATAGTGCAATAATTTCTATTGAAATCCTGATTCTCTTGATTATTATTTAGTGGGAGCTTTAGCATCCTAATATTTCAGACTCGTAGCTTAACTTTGAATATCTAAAATCTTGCATTAATTGATCAAGAATCACAGATATAGATGTAAAACTAGGAAATTGGAGAAAAATGCTCTGGACGTAGATGAAGTAAGGATTCATAAGGTGACCATATGGTAATTCTTATTTCATTTATTGACATTTTGACGTGGAATATCTAAAATATTGCATTATTGGCATTTTTTTTTTTTTCGATTGAAGGGGAGCTAAAAGTGGCCAATTACATTTACAAAAAGTTACAAATATAGAGTCTTGGGAGACTAACTCCTGCAACATCATATAACAGAATGGTTTGCGAACCAGGAGGTACTGCAGGCAATCAATGGATGCCCTAATCACCTGAATAGGCATGGTTTGCCAAGCATTATTGGCATTTCAACTTGGAATATCTAAACTATTGCATTATTAGATCAGGAATCACAGATATATAGATGTACAACCAGGAACTTCGGAGAAAAATGGTCAAGATATAGATGAAGTCGAAATTCTAATTTGCATGATTACATTAAGCATGTAATGTCTTAAAATAGTTATAACTTAGTACATATTAGAAGTCAAAAGACACTCAAATGGTCTTTGAAAATGTTGACAGTATCCTCTCTAGTATATTGCTGCAGAATTAAATGATATTAGTATCGTCTTGTTTGCTTAGAAATCTTTCAAGATACATTTGTTTTTTGTTATGATGGGTTGCGGCTCTTGATGTTGGAATATATATCCACCTACCTCTAGAGCTTGTTGTTACCAATTGAAGTTAAAACATTTTCAGCCATGATATTATCTATCTATCTATGTACTGTTATTAGTACACATTGATATAAAACGCAAATCAAGTTTTCATGCAAACTTGTTGATATATGTGATGTAGAGGCGAGTCCAAAACCTTTTAGAATGCAGCTCAACAAGTTAGATTGATGTTCTTTAACTAGTACACAATTGTTTCATGTTCCTTTAAACATCTTAGTAGCAAAACAGATTTCAAGTTTAAGTTTGAGATTATTTCATTTTTCTGTTAATACTCATTATTACTTTATTTTTTCACTATGTAGGCATTGAACAACCTTGGCAGTGTGTATGTGGACTGTGGGAAGCTAGAGGAAGCAGCGGACTGCTACATCAGTGCGCTTAAGATCAGACACACGCGAGCTCACCAAGGCCTTGCACGAGTTCATTTTCTCAAAAATGATCGAAATGCCGCCTATGAGGAAATGACAAAGCTGATTGAGAAGGCAAGGAATAATGCCTCGGCTTATGAGAAGAGGTCGGAATACTGTGAACGTGAACTGACTAAGGCAGATCTAGAAATGGTCACCCAATTAGATCCACTCCGAGTTTATCCGTACAGATACCGAGCTGCAGGTCAGTTCCCTTCCCTCATTTTATCTACTGTAGGCTACACAATCTTCGACTCCAATGGGCTTTATTAATGGAAATTCGAAGGAGTGGCGGAACCAGAAACTTTCAACTTTTGGCTAATGCTAAATAAATATTCTTTGAGAATCTTAAAATGTGATCACTGATTTTGGTACCGGAAACTTTCCGACTTTTTTTCCAGATTGGTTTGGAGCTTGTTTATTTCCATATAATTAGTATGAACATTGAAGTTGGTTTGTTTTGGTTTTGGGGCAGTATTGATGGACAGCCACAAGGAGAAGGAAGCAATTGCAGAGTTGTCGAGGGCAATTGCTTTCAAAGCCGACCTTCACCTCTTACACCTGCGAGCGGCATTCCATGAGCACATCGGAGATGTCTCTGGAGCCCTTCGTGATTGTCGGGCTGCACTCTCCGTCGACCCCAACCATCAAGAAATGCTGGAGCTTCACAGCCGCGTAAACAGCCAAGAGCCTTGAGAAAAGATCGATAGCAACAGAATGTACACTAGCATAGATACAACCAACACCACTGCCCTTTGTATCTGTTTTTGGGTTTCTCCCTCCAATCATTTTATTTATATCCTCTAATGTAATCTATTTCTTTGACGGTATTTAAAGTTGTATTCATTCCCAAGTTTTCCATCTTTTTTTTTTTTTTTTTTTTTTTGGTTATAGATTTATTTTATATGAAGATGAAGAGATACAGGCGCAAAAGAAATTGCCAATTTTGCCAGTGAAGGAGAAAATATATACTGAGATTGCAAGCGGCGGACTTCGAGTCGGAACCTAAGACACTTGCGAAGAGAAGATGGAGAGTTGTGTATAGATGTCAATGGCGTCGGCTTGCGAAGAGGCCACGAGGAATCCAATGTGAAAAGAGAACTAGAAAAGAAGATGCTTGAGCTAGCTATCAGAGATGACAACCATCAGACGAGGAGATTGACATTCATGGCCTCAAATGTCATCGCGAATGAGAAGTGTAAGGAACAAGTGATGACTAATTTTATCATTAATATACAATAAGTTTTTTTTCAAACATATATGTTTCACATACACAACTCTAAAATCAAGACAAAATATTAGTGGAAATACAATAAGGAGGCGCTTTGATGAATACTAATTGCATATTGCAAGCTGCATGCAGCAACTCCACTAAAAC
This sequence comes from Stephania japonica, assembly GCA_039657345.1. Lineage (NCBI taxonomy): Eukaryota > Viridiplantae > Streptophyta > Magnoliopsida > Ranunculales > Menispermaceae > Stephania > Stephania japonica. Next base: position 66,370,386 of record CM077557.1, on the reverse strand, counting down.
TTTTTATTATTACCCTCAATTAATCCAAGGACATCCCAAACCTCATATAACGTTAACTTTTACCAACAATTAAAGATCGAGGTGTTCTTAATTCCATAGGGGGCCGGGGCGGGGGCGGTGACGGGTGCCTGAAAATATTTCCACTGGGAGGAGGCGGTGTGTATAGCGGCGCCTTTAAGTTGGACGTCCTCAATCGTCCATCGTCGTCGCTTAAGGTACTCCTACCGTTTGCAGAGGTAATCAGTGCCAGCCAAGTCATCAACAACACGGCCAAAAGCAACAACGCATACACTACATGTCGACTACTGAACATCAAATTACTAGAACCCATAATAGTACTACTTCTTGGATCTCAAAACCTGGCAATTATACTCTTAAAGCTTCTATAAAGATGAAGTTCGTAAGGAAATCAAGAAGAGCTGATTCTCAGATTTTCATTTCATTCTCTAAAGAAAGTCTCTTACAACATTATACGAAGGTGCTTTTGATCTCGTACGTCCATCTATTTACTAGATAAGATCTCGATGACAATACAACTTACACTTACGCATTACTCACCACCTGGCCAGTATGACACCGTGAGATTATCTAATGTGCTGTCTATAGAGCTTAATTATATTCTAATTAACTAGCTAAAACCCAGCATTAACGATACTCGACTCTCGAGCTTATCTTCTAGCTAGCTTATAAAAAAAAAAAAAAAAAAAAAAAAAACTTATCTTCTAGCTAGCTTACAGAATAATGGTAAGGCCAGGGACCCACTACACACACTCGTAAGTCTCGTATACTACAAGCACGCACTACTTTTTTTTTTTTTTTTCATAATAATTTTTTTATATTTTTGTGGTTGAGGAGGTTGACAGTGTGTGTACACATGAAGGAGGAGGTACATGGGAGGTAAGAAAAAAATTATAAAAAAAAAGTAAAAAAAAGTAGTGCGTGCTCTAGTGTATCACTTTAGCATTATTAAAAAAAATTAAGGATTGTGCGAAGGTGACCACAATTTGGGACACTTGAAATGGATGTACATTTTGTTGTTATAGGTCAGGAGCCTCAATATGAGCAAATTATGATTTCTTTTGGGTGGGCATATTTGGACCCTACATTTTACTTCTTTTTATCCGTTTTTAAATTTTTACTTTGTTTATCTCACCTTTTACATAATTTATCGTAATTTTTTTTTTTCAAAATTTCAATAATACCCTTGTTCACCTCATACCCCATCACCCTCAACCCAACACCCCTCAATCCTCTATATTTCTCGATTTTAGTCATTGTAGAACACTTGTACTAGATCACCAAGTGTTGTACGAGTGTTTTTTCGTTAAACAATGTCAGATGTAGTCGCGATGTGTTCTAGAAACGAAAAAGTGTCGCTCGCAGAATTTAGTCGCATATGATTGACACCTATGAAGAGATGTCGACCGACTCTGACTTTAACCTCTAAAGGGGTAATGGTCAGATTCGACTGACACCTCTTAATGCGATTGAGATTGTGAAGAAAACTCAATTTCAGTGGGTGACATAGAGATCTAACCGAGGCCTCTTTAGAGGTGTCAACCTTGTGCGTCCGAACACCGCGAGCAACAAGAAAGAATAATTTTTTTCAAAACTCTTAAAAAAACACATGAAAATGAAAAAAATAGTGGGTTTTGCTCATAAGCACTTGATTTTTTGATTCTATCAAAACTTTGTAATTGTACCCAAAATGTAAGATTCAAGCCACAAATCGAAGCCATAAACCCAACAACAAAACTACAAACAATACTGACTTAAAAAAAAAAAAAACTACAAAATTGACACTAAATGAGATGAAGAATGCACCTACGACGTCGAATCGATGAGGTTTCGCTCGAATTTCATCGGATTTGGATTGGTGGTTAGAGTGCGGTTGGAGAAAATAGTGACTGGGGTATGCGTGAGTAAAAAACTTTTATATGGAGAGGTAGTTGGGTCATTTCACAAGGGCGAGGTAAAAGAAGCAAAAAATAGGGTCCGAATAGCCGCACCCTTTCTTCTTTTATAAAAAAAGTTAAAGGTGGTGGGTGACTGCGACTTTAGACACTCGAGCCTTGTTTGGTTGAAGGTGGGGTTATCTCCCAGGAAGATAATTTATAGGGAGTTGAGAACTAATTTTGTTTGGTCGTTCAACTTTCTTGCAAGTTTTCTCCCAACTTACATGGAAGGGTGAGAGATATCTCTCCCACCCCCTATAAGGAGTTATCTCTAGGGAGTTGTTGACACAATTACCCTAATTAATGACACTTTTATTACTTATTTCTCTCTCTTATTTTAAGGTTGTTTATGTCAATTCATATATTTTATTATTTAAAACTTTATAACTTCTCTGCAAGTTGTCAAACATGAAAACATTAACTCCAAGAAAATATCTTTGAACTAACACTGTAAGTTAGCAGAAATGAACCAAACGAGGCCTCAAAATGAAAATAGACATCTGATTATTAGTGTCCATTAAAAACACATCAATTTCTTGTGTGCCCCACAAGTATAGACGCATAATTCAATAGACCACCGATTGGGTGTGGTGTCCATAAATAATATTTATGGTGCAAAAAATGGATCACCCAATTAATAAATAAAAATAAAAATTAAATCGAGTTTCGGGACCTCAAACCCAATAAGTATCCTTTAGGGAGGTCCAAAATTCTAGTACAAGGTGTTCAGCTGTAGCCTGTAGGGAAAATCAAATTAGGCGTCAAATTACATTTTGAGCTGTGGTATGGTTTAGACTGTAGACTGTAGACTGTGGACATGCGGTGGCAAAGAAAAGAAGGTTTTAACTCTAATTAAGATTATAAGTTTGATTCTTGAAGCACCATTATATTTTATTGGTTTTTTCAAGTTTATAAAGTTGGGGTGTTGAACTAATTACTACCATGTGAGTAGTTGAACTAAAGTTACAAAGAAGGATTAAAAAAGTTCAAACACTCGTAATTTTAAAAAAAAAAATTACATTTTGAGTTGTCGTACTTTGAGTTCCATTATTTAGTAAGTCTTTCAAATTAGCATCCTACCTATTGTGGTATGATGCACTGTTGAATACACCACAAATAATCTCAAATACCGAATTACTATAGATTTGCCGAGGTTATTAGCGGGGTCGAATTCGATTGGATACAATCTTTATGCGAAAACGGGGAAATTAACTATACTAAAACAAAAGTAATTTTTAAAATCAATGTGAAAGCAAGACAAGATATCAAAACCTTACGGTAAAACAGTGAAATGAAGACTTTAGATCAAGGTGGACCAAGACTGACGTAAGCATGAGTTTAATCATAGATTCAAAAAAATTGGTTTTTAAGAAATCTTATAAGCGGTAGTGACTGATCCAGCGCCCGTCTCTTCGTTTTCCAAGCCAATGGCGTGCGACACATGTGGAATCCTTTTGAATTCAATGATATATTCATAGATTTTAAAATTTCAACTTGACTGTATATTTTGAGATAAATTTGTGATTAATTAATGGCTTTAGTCTTGAAAAAGCTTATTGTTTGGCGGAGTAAGCCCGGAGAAAGTTAGTTGGTCGAGAATCTTGACAAATAGTAATTGGCTCTGCATGGCTCTGCAGATAACATCATTTGTTTAGTCTTTTAAAATAATAAATATAACTTGAACGTACCTAGATTGCTTGAGATTCTATTTATAACTATTTTATCACCTACAAAAGCTTTTAAATAACAAAATGCCTTTTAAAAAAATTGAGGAATTTAGACAATTAGACAATTGAGATTCAAAGTATATTGGGTCTATCAAAAATATTACATGTCCAAATTTAAAATTGATCGGGTCTAGACAACGAATATGTTAGTTTATATGAAGGGCGGCCTAGACTCAGACCGTCCAAATCCAAAAAACCCTAACCTTCTTATTTCATTTGATGAAAAAGGAAAAGTGTTATAAGAAAATAGTTAATTATGTGAGAAATGACATTTTCTTGTGTTTGATAACTAAAATTTTCTAGCGGAACATTTTCTCACTTTGCCAAATTTTTTTTGATGAATTACTATTGCCAATTTTTCAAATTAAGACTCATATATTTTTCACTTATTATGGTGGACAAATTGAGTTTTATTTTGAGCAAATGAGTTTCGATATTAAAACCCATATTAAAATTTATATTTAAACATATAAAAATTAATATATTTAATATATATTTGAAGCTTTCATCTTTAATTTGAAAACTTGGTGTACGTGAGTTTTGAGGAAAAAAACTTTTATATGTGCAATCAAACATGTAAAATTTTTTTTTTTATAAATATTTACTTGAAAATTTTTTTTCAAGAAAATATTCTTTTTCTAGAAATATTTTCTTTGCAATCAAATACGGCTCTTAGTTTGCAATGTACAGTATCTGGGAAGGAAGCAAGGGCAATCAGGTCATTTCACAATTGTATCCAATAAACCACTGGAAATAGCCAATGCCAAGGCTCGCTTTTCAATTATTTATTTTTCAATGCAGAGCTATCGTTAGTGGTCATGATAAAAATGTAATTAAAGCTTAAACAAAAAATCTATTTGGACACTAAGGGTCCGGACTCAAAGGGAGATTTTTGAGATTTTTGTAAATATTAAAGGAGTGTTACAAGTTATAATTTTGTACGACACTTTGAAATAAAAAATTTTCAAAAAACATACTCAAGCTTAAATTACACAACTATATAGAGAAGTACGACATACAAAACATTAATAAATGATAAAATCTAACATACTTTGATTTCCTCAATTTTAAAATCTGTTTTTCTGTTATTGAATAGCTTTTTCTTGGAAGACCTACATTTAATATTTTCACTTGAAATTTCTGAGTTTTCAATCGCTCCTATCATAAATATGATGACTAAGTAGAGCACGTGCATAATATTGACATATACGTTTTCAAATTATATTAAATGCAAAATAAACATATACGAAAATATTTTTAAACAAACTAAATTATATATGGTAATCACTACATCATATGGTTTGTCTATTTGATAAATCATTATATATGGATTTTTAAAAGTAAATAGCATATATAATATACCAATTATATATAGATTAAGTTCTAACAATCAAGTTCACTGTTCACCAACATTTTTTTAAAAAAATATTCTTAATTAATAAAATATTACTTTATTACAAAGTTTAGAGACCAAATGACGGTTTTGCCCTTTATAAGTACTCTTAAAGTTTGTACTACTTAAAAATCAGCCTAGTCGGGTTGGTGTTTTAGTGGTGTCATCGAGACGGATTAATTGTGACGCTTCAAAAGTGTGAGAGACCAAGTACAAGAGTGCCATGATGAAACCCTAGCAGAGCGGAAAGGGAAGGGCTCTCACTGTTCTTGACTCATCAGTCGAAGAACAGTGGAGTGATTTATTTCATATTTATAGTCAAGTAAAAATGTGTGTAAACTGTTAGATCAGAGTCATCGAGATTAGCTAACATGTAGATCCTATGATCCAGTCCCTTAGATCCTGCAGTATACAATGTAATATTCAACACCTATGATACACAATTCACAGAATAAGTACATTAATGATTTACTAAGAAAAAGCCGCCGTTAGCCTTACACAGCCAGCTCCTCCAAAAGAACTAGAAATAACTGTTGTAAATTGAATTGGGACTTGCTAGAATTAGAGAAGGAAAGTAGAAGAACTAAAAACTTCTACTACTACAAAGAACTACAAAGAACTACAACTACAAAATAGAAGAGGAGAAATTAGAGAGTTGAAATGAGAAGTTGTATACAACTTGGTGTGTTTTTACAATGAGGTTGATACCCTTTATATAGGCCCATTGGTGATGATGATAAATGTACTAAGACAATGTTTACAAGTTACATATACATCACATGTCATACAACTCTTTACAAGCAATGTTGACAACACATGAAATAATGAGTACTGTAACGGCCCAATTTTCAATAGCCGTTACTGGTGACGTCATTGCGGACGTGGACGCTAGCAAGGACGTACGTGGGTCCCACAGCGAGGCTGGAATGAGTTTGTATGCTTGTTGTGGTAAAATGTGAAAAAAAATAGTAAATTGGTGGGCGCCTAGTAACACGCGGGGTCGTGGTTGACACACGTGGGTGGTATGGTAGTGTGCACGCTCGAGTACGCTCGTTGGCGCGCACTACGAAATTTTAGGCGCGAATGTATAGGCGAATATATATATATTTATATATATATGTATATAAGGAATTTAATATATATATATATATAAATATATATATATTAAAATCAAAAAAAATAAGAAAATAATTGTCAAATGACCAAAAAGGGTATGGAATTGTGAAGGAAAAGGATAAGAACTTATGGGCATTTTGGTCATTTTACCCAAAATTGTTGATAAACACAACCGACATCCCATTTTTTTCTTCTGTTTCGATCGATCGAAGGCGAGGGAGAAGAAGAAGGAAGAGAGAGAGATCGCGAGCTCGACGGGGTCGTCGCGAGGCGAGGTGCGTTGATGTTGTGTTATTTTAGTTGTGTGTTGTTGGCGGGAATGGTGGTGGCGATGGTTCGGTTGTGGTGGTGGAGGTGGAGTTCGGGACCTCGGACGAATCGCTTTCTCTTTGCGGTTCGTCAGGAGGGAGACAACTCTCGTGTTGTCTCCCCCCCCTTCCAATCCATAAAAAAAAAAAAAAAAAAAAAAAAAAAAAAAAAAAGTTTCTTTGTTGAAACAGAGCGGCTCTTCGCTCTGTTTCAACGAAGAAGAAGGGTGGAGCACGCACGTGTGCGTGCGTGCACCCCCATGGGCCGGCCGAACCGGCCCTGCCCGAGTGAGGCTGGGCCGGGCCCGACCCGATTGGGTCGGGTCGGACCCGATTCGGGGGCCCACCCCCATATTATTTAAATAATATATTTTATTATTTTATTTAAATAAATTAAAACAGTTTTAAATAAAATAAAATACAGAAAAAAAAAAAAATAGTTAAAAATTATGGAAAAATTCAAAAAAAATCCAGAAAAATATGAGAAATTAGAAAAATGGTTCACAACTGAGTTTTGGGATTTTCTCGGAAATGTTGGCGAGACATAGTCGGGGTTTTAGCCTCAAAAAACGTAAAAATTGATATAATATATCAAATTGAAGTTAATTTAATGACAAATGATCTTAGGTACAATTCGGGAGGTAATTTTGATTTGTTGGGCATTTATTCGAGCTGGACCAGGTAATCGGAGTGCGGTATAGGTGCGTAAACCCCAACAGAAACACATCTGAAGTATTTAATTCTTTAAAATTCTTGCGTTTATTATTCTTGAAATTCATATTCATTGTGATCATGTGTTGGTCGGGTTATTGGTTGGTGTTGGATTTGTTTTCACTATCGAAGTTTATTCGGGATGATTGTGGCACGTGATTAAGCATGCTAGATTGTAGCGCGTGTACTTGCCGCCGGTGGATTGTGTCCGAGCCGCGGGGTGCACGTGTTCGGTGGGTTTGTGATTTGTTCCGGTCACCGTTAGTGGTCCGGGTGGATCCAGTGTGATGTGTTTCCTCGGGGCGCTCGGATTGACGAAGTATGATCTAGTATGTGAGATTGCATTCTCTTTTTTGTCTGGTTTTATCGTAATTGTTGTGGAGCATATTGTTGACATTATGATTATTCGTTGATCATCTTGCATGCTTGTTACCTACACATGTAAGGTTTTATGGCTGCCCATACTCTTTGCATGTGTAGCTAACGTTAGTTATTGGCTTCTGAATCTGTTATTATTTACTCGATGGTTTTCTTTGGGAGTTTACTCACTGGACTCGTCACCGTATGTGTTGGGTGATTTGAGTGCAGGATTTGATATGTGAAGGAGGCAAGGAGACACGTAAAGATTATACGCGTGATGAAGGCGTGAACTACTCCTTTTATATTTGTTGAATGTATGTATTTGTTTTATCTTTGGGTTTGGGTTGTGAGAGTTATATTCTAGTTTGTTTATGACTTTGAGGATGACACTTGATTTATATTTAGGGATTACATTTTGGTATGGTTTCCACATTAGATTAATTGATATTTACACTTGTTACATTTGGTATCATTTAATGATTTGAGACTTCATTGCGTAATTTATGGTTAAATGATATTAAAGGGCATAATTTAAGGAAAAATGATATTAGAGGAACTAAAGTTAACAGGAAATTGATTGATAATGGAAAATTGGGCGTGGGACACAGCTAGCGGTGATGTGGTCAGTTGTGGGCCTACGTGGCCTCCCGTGGCGGACCAATGGGGAAATTTGGGCCGCCACATTTTGGTATCAGAGCTTAGGTTTGAGGAACCTAAAGGATAAAACGATGATGATAGTTAACTTTGATACCGCCACAATTTACTACTTGGTATCATTGAATAAATCTTAGATGTGGAAACCACAAGTGAATGATTACAGGCTTAGTTGGGAAGTGATGCGAGGCGGGTAGATTCAGGAAATTATATATATACGTGTATGTTTTGATTGTGTATTACATATTATACGCGTATATATACTGAGTCTAATCCGATGCACGTTGGTTGTGCAGTTTATGATGGACGGACAGACTCCTACTACTCCGCCGACTACGCGGCAGGAGGATGGGGAGACTAGTGACCATACCACTAGTGAGGTGGCTGATTTGCGAGCCATGGTGCAGAGACGCTACAGATTGTTTATGATAGGGCGTTGGCTCGCGAGACATATTTGCTGCAGAGCGAGAAGCAATCAGATCATCGTACACCCAGAGATGATTTGCAGTTGGATCATGATTTCAGTGACGATCGTGATTCGAGGGATGATCAGTACTACTATAATGGCGGGCAGATAGATTGGAGTCGCGAGGACGACCAGGACCAGACTGATGATCAATTCAATGATGACGATCGCCAGGTGGTACATGAGATTGTACCTATACCGATACAGCAACCGAGACAGTCGTACAGACAGAATCAGGATCAGAGGGACCGGAGTTGTGGTCAGCGCTCTGAGGACCGACAGTCTGGAGGCAGGGACAGACGTAAGTGTTATCGGTGCGGACAGAGAGGTCACATCAGTGTGAATTGCCCTGGAGCCTCTCCAGCATCAGAGATTCCACAGACCAGGAAGAGAGTTCATATTATAGTACCGCCAGTCAGAGAGACGACCCGACAACATGAGTAGGTACGTTGTTTTACTAGTCATTTTTCATGCATTCGTTGCATATATTTGGTTAGTTTATTTTTGAACCGCATGTTCTAGTGGATGAGTTCACTAGGGTTTTTGTGAGATTGTGAGATTAGTAGATGTGGCACTAGGGTTTTTGTGAGATTGTAAGATTAGTAGATGTGTTCACTAGGGTTTTTGTGAGATTGTGAGATTAGTAGATGTGTTCACTAGGGTTTTTGTGAGATTGTGAGATTAGTAGATGTGTTCACTAGGAGGTGGTTGTGAAACTGGTAGATGTGTTCACCAGGAGATTGTGGCTGGTTGATTAGTTCACCAGGAGGTTGTGAAAGCTGGTTGATTGGTTCACCAGGAGTCCATTTGCAACTAGTTGTTGTGGGATTGGTTGATGTTTTCACGGGGGGAGGTCGATGTGTTCACCAGGGACTGGTTGATATGGCTTGGTTGATGAGTTCACCAGGGATTGATTTATACACCGGGGAGTGAGTGGACGGTGGTTGATCGGTTCACCAGTGGCAGGTTGATTTGTTCACCTAGATTGAGGTTGATTTGTTTACCAAAGTTAGGTGTTGATTAGTTCACCGAAAGTGGTAGTAGAATAGTGATTGATTAGGTTGACTACATTTGTTTAGATTAGTTGACCTGATAGATAATTGTATCTACGTTGTAGTTCTCTGAGACGAGATATTAGTTATCTCAAATTTCGGGACGAAATTTCAAATTAGTTGGGAAGAATTGTAACGGCCCAATTTTCAATAGCCGTTACTGGTGACGTCATTGCGGACGTGGACGCTAGCAAGGACGTACGTGGGTCCCACAGCGAGGCTGGAATGAGTTTGTATGCTTGTTGTGGTAAAATGTGAAAAAAAATAGTAAATTGGTGGGCGCCTAGTAACACGCGGGGTCGTGGTTGACACACGTGGGTGGTATGGTAGTGTGCACGCTCGAGTACGCTCGTTGGCGCGCACTACGAAATTTTAGGCGCGAATGTATAGGCGAATATATATATATTTATATATATATGTATATAAGGAATTTAATATATATATATATATATATATATATATAAATATATATATATTAAAATCAAAAAAAATAAGAAAATAATTGTCAAATGACCAAAAAGGGTATGGAATTGTGAAGGAAAAGGATAAGAACTTATGGGCATTTTGGTCATTTTACCCAAAATTGTTGATAAACACAACCGACATCCCATTTTTCTTCATTTGTTTCGATCGATCGAAGGCAGAGGGAGAAGAAGAAGGAAGGAGAGAGAGATCGCGAGCTCGACGGGGTCGTCGCGAGGCGAGGTGCGTTGATGTTCTTTGTGTTATTTTAGTTGTGTGTTGTTGGCGGGAATGGTGGTGGCGATGGTTCGGTTGTGGTGGTGGAGGTGGAGTTCGGGACCTCGGACGACTGCTCTCTTGCGGTTCGTCGAGGAGGGAGACAACTCTCGTGTTGTCTCCCCCCCCTTCCAATCCATAAAAAAAAAAAAAAAAAAAAAAAAAAAAAAAAAAAAGTTTCTTTGTTGAAACAGAGCGGCTCTGTTTTCTGTTTCAACGAAGGAAGAGAAGGGGGTGGAGCACGCGCGTGTGCGTGCGTGCACCCCATGGGCCGGCCGAACCGGCCCTGCCCAGTGGGTGGGCCCGGGCCCGACCCGATTGGGTCGGGTCGGACCCGGTTCGGGGGCCCACCCCCATATTATTTAAATAATATATTTTATTATTTTATTTAAATAAATTAAAACAGTTTTAAATAAAATAAAATACAGAAAAATAGGAAAAAAAATAGTTAAAAATTATGGAAAAATTCAAAAAAAAATCCAGAAAAATATGAGAAATTAGAAAAATGGTTCACAACTGAGTTTTGGGATTTTCTCGGAAATGTTGGCGAGACATAGTCGGGGTTTTAGCCTCAAAAAACGTAAAAATTGATATAATATATCAAATTGAAGTTAATTTAATGACAAATGATCTTAGGTACAATTCGGGAGGTAATTTTGATTTGTTGGGCATTTATTCGAAATTTGGACCAGGTAATCGGAGTGCGGTATAGGTGCGTAAACCCCAACGAAACACATCGAAGTATTTAATTCTTTAAAATTCTTGCGTTTATTATTCTTGAAATTCATATTCATTGTGATCATGTGTTGGTCGGGTTATTGGTTGGTGTTGGATTTGTTTTCACTATCGAAGTTTATTCGGGATGATTGTGGCACGTGATTAAGCATGCTAGATTGTAGCGCGTGTACTTGCACCGCCGGTGGATTGTGTCCGAGCCGCGGGGTGCACGTGTTCGGTGGGTTTGTGATTTGTTCCGGTCACCGTTAGTGGTCCGGGTGGATCCCAGGTGTGATGTGTTTCCTCTGGGCGCTCGGATTGACGAAGTATGATCTAGTATGTGAGATTGCATTCTACTTTTGTCTGGTTTTATCGTAATTGTTGTGGAGCATATTGTTGACATTATGATTATTCGTTGATCATCTTGCATGCTTGTTACCTACACATGTAAGGTTTTATGGCTGCCCATACTCTTTGCATGTGTAGCTAACGTTAGTTATTGGCTTCTGAATCTGTTATTATTTACTCGATGGTTTTCTTTGGGAGTTTACTCACTGGACTCGTCACCGTATGTGTTGGGTGATTTGAGTGCAGGATTTGATATGTGAAGGAGGCAAGGAGACACGTAAAGATTATCTGTGACTGAAGGCGTGAACTACTCCTTTTATACGCTGTTGAATGTATGTATTTGTTTTATCTTTGGGTTTGGGTTGTGAGAGTTATATTCTAGTTTGTTTATGACTTTGAGGATGACACTTGATTTATATTTAGGGATTACATTTTGGTATGGTTTCCACATTAGATTAATTGATATTTACACTTGTTACATTTGGTATCATTTAATGATTTGAGACTTCCGCTGCGTAATTTATGGTTAAATGATATTAAAGGGCATAATTTAAGGAAAAATGATATTAGAGGAACTAAAGTTAACAGGAAATTGATTGATAATGGAAAATTGGGCGTGGGACACAGCTGGCGGTGATGTGGTCAGTTGTGGGCCTACGTGGCCTCCCGTGGCGGACCAATGGGGAAATTTGGGCCGCCACAAGTACATTGGATATGGATGCAAGTAAGAGCCATGCTTGATATTACCACTCAATGTAAGAGCCATGCTTGACAATGATTAGTCATACAAAGTCTTGATCAATTGTTCATCCATATCATAACACTCCCCCTTGGATGACAATTGTTGAGAGAATGTGCCTCGTTAAAACTTCTACTAGAAAAAACACTGTGGGGAAAAATCTAGCAAAAGAAAAAGAGTACACATTTCTTATTAATCTTAAGATGAGTATAATATTGCTAGGATTGCCTCATTAAAAAAACCTTGCTAGAAAAACCAATGGGATAAAACCATAGCTAAGGGAAAAAGAGTGCAATACACTAATCAATAACTCCCCCTCATGTGAACATGGGTAAAACTTGTTCAGTTTCTTACTTGCAATGTTTTTAAGTTTACGCAAGCCAATACCATATGTAAGCCTTTTAAATGTCGTAGTCGGTAAGGCTTTTGAAAATAAATCAGCAAGATTATCGCTCGATCGGATTTGCTTGACATCAATTTCACCATTCTTCTGAAGCTCATGTGCATAAAAGAATTTTGGTGAAATATGTTTTGTTCTGTCCCTTTTATGAATCCTTCACTTAATCGTGCAATACATGCTGCATTATCTTCATATAATATGGTTGGAGAATCTTTTATTGAAGGCAATCCACATGATTCTTGAATATGTTCAATCATGTTTCTCAACCAAACACATTCACGACTTGCTTCATGAATTGCAAGTACTTCAGAATGATTGGAAGAAGTGACAACCATAGTTTGTTTTACTGACTTCCATGATACAGCAGTATTACCACAGGTGAATACATATCCCGTTTGAGAACGGGCCTTATGGGGATCTGATAAAAATTCAGCATCAGTATAACCTTGGAGATTAAATTTTACCCCTCTCGAGTAAAATAAACCCATGTCACTTGTTCCTCGAAGATATCGAAAAATGTGTTTAACACCATTCCAATATCATTGAGTTGGTGAAGAGCTATATCTTGCAAGTAGGTTGACAACAAAAGCAATATCGGGTCTTGTACAATTGGCAAGATACATAAGTGCACCAATTGCACTTAAATATGGTACCTCCAGACCAATTAGCTCTTCATCACTTTCTTGAGGTCGAAATGGATCCTTATCCACTTCAAGTGATCTGACAACCATTGGAGAGCTCAATGGATGTGCCTTGTCCATATAAAATCTTTTTAATAATTTTTCAATATAATTTGATTAATGGACAAGTACTCCACTTGAAAAATGTTCAATTTGCAAACCAAGACAAAGTCTTGTTTTTCCAAGTTCTTTCATCTCGAATTCCTTTTTCAAGTATTCGGATGTTCTAACGATGTCGTCGTGGTTTCCCACTATATTTAAATCATCAACATATACAACAATAATCACAAATCCTGTTGATGATCTTTTAATGAAGACACATGGGCAAAGCGGATTATTTACATATCATTTTTTCAGTAAATAATCACTAAGACGTTTGTACCACATTCGTCCGGATTGTTTCAACCGTACAAAGACCTTTGTAATTTTATAGAATGCATGTTATGAGGTTTTGATTTTATTTCATCGGATATTACAAATCCATCAGGGATTTTTATATATATCTCACTGTCTAGAGATCCGTACAGATATGCTGTAACGACATCCATTAAATGCATATCATGTGACGGCCCCAATTTCCAGGGTCGCCCCGTGCAACAGATACCTCTCCAGCCTATGCTCCAGAAGTACCTGCCACGTCACTCATCCATCCACCTCAGCTATTACTATATCCACATATGCTTTGTGAAGTGATGTTTCTGAATTTTATATTATTTTATCCATATATTACCATTTCACAGCGGAAGACCTTAATACTGTCAACTACTTTAATATAGGATTGATTAGTTCACCTACAGTGGAATCCCGAACTGTACATGCATACATGCGATTAACTAAAACTGTGTTATACACAAGTACAGTAATAACAAGTTTCTCATCCCAAAATACTACAAAATATCAAAATCATATATGTACCAGCGCACGTACTAGCAAGTCTTGAAATGGTAAGTCAGATGTAATCGCCAACGACCTCCTTACCCTTGCTGGTACTAGGATCTGCACTCAGTTATCACAAAAACCAGATAACGAGTCCAGTAAGTAAAACACCAAGGAAAACCACCAGGCATTTCAATTTATGAACATAAATGGAAACCAATAAGCAGTGTTAAATAATCATGCCATAATCAAGGAAATAACGCAGGCAACTGCTCAAAAGGAAATGCATGAATACCAACACGAAGATAACAAATGGGTGTGCAATGAATACCGCCAGTGAAGCTAGGATCAGTGACCCGGTCATGCCCTACTCCAATGACCCCACTGACAGTATCCTAGTCACCAATTATATTTGAGAAAAACAAACCCCACACACCGAAAAATAGCCGGAACGTTACCGTTCCCATCACAATCGAATTTAGATTGCCAAAGAAATAAAGTTCAATGAATAGAATAAGTAAATGCAATAGTGGTGTTCAATTGGGTTTTATATACCTCAATTCGCACTCCAACAACCCCGATCTAGCTCCAATAACACCCGACAAATCAAATTATCACCCCAAATGTACCTAAGATTATTTATCATTAAATTAGCTTCAATTTAACATATTATGTCAATTTCACATTTTTCGAGGTGAAAACCCCGGTATAAAGTCTCCTCCGACTTTTGAATTTCTCATTTTCCATATAAATTCCTCAATTTCTATTTATTTGGTCAAAATACTATTTTTCCATATTTTTCCCTATTTTTCTGGATTTTCTTTTCTATTTTCTCTTCATTTTCTCTCTTTTTTTCCTGTTTTTTTATACTGTTGTGTGTGTGAACCGGGCCGAACCGGTTGAACCGAACCGGCCCAATTCACCCTCTCCTTCTTCCTCTCGCCAAAACAGAGCCGTGCTCTATATTTTTTTTTCCCGTTTTCATTTCTTCCTTCCTCTCTCGTGGTCTCTATCTCGTCCTACACCTCACGAAGCAGCAGGGAGAGTTGTCTCCCTGCTTTGCTTCTCGGTTCGGCCATGGCGTCACCATGGCCGAACCTCACGACCACACCACATACACAACGTCACAACACAACAACAACACAAACTCACCTCGTTCGCCTCTCCACCACGAGATCAATCTCCTCTCATCCTCTCAGTCTCTCGCTCTCTCCTCGGCTTCTTCTTCTTCGTTCTTTGTTTTTTTCTTCTTCTTCGATTTATCGATTTGTAGAGAGAAAGAGAAGGCGGTTTGATGGTGGAAATGACCACTTTGCCCCTCATGTCTATCTCTTTCCTTTTTTCCTTCCATACCCTTTTTGGTAATTTCCCATTTTCTATTTTATTTTCTGATTTATTATGTATATTTATATATATATATATATATCAATTTACCTATGTGTATATATATAAATATATACACTCACCTATATTTTCACATTTATAATTTCGCCGTGCGCGTCAACGAGCGTACTCGGGCATGCACACTACCGTACCCCCCATGCATGTCAATCACGACTAAACCCCGGCTCTCAACCTTGCCCGAATCAAAATAATATAGATACACACCTGTGATGAACTATAACATCAATTACATCACAGAATTTATAACCAACACATAAAAAATACCTAGATGCGGTCTTATCCAGCCTACCCACGGCTTCCACGTGCCGTCCCAGCTGGCGTCCTACTAGGAAAATGATTAAATAACGGCGTTATAAAATAACGGGTCGTTACATATCAAGCCCTTCAGAGACTGCAAGTCTTTTCAAGAACCAAAATGTGATTGCATCTATAACAGGAGAATATGTTTCCTCATAATCGATGTCAGGTCTTTGTGAGAAACCTTGAGCTACAAGTCTTGCTTTGTACCTTGTAACTTCATTTTTTTCGTTTCTCTTTCGTACAAATACCCATTTATATCCAACAGGCTTTACGCCATCTGGCGTTTGGACAATTGGTCCAAAAACCTCTCGTTTCCTTAACGAGTTTAGCTCTGCTTGGATAGCATCTTGCCATTTTTGCCAATCAGGTCTTTTTTGACATTCGTCCACTGATTGTGGTTCTGGATCATCATCATTTTCACATATTTCAAAGGACACATTGAAAACAAATATATCATTAGGAACAATTTTATTTCGATCCCAAATCTTACCAGAGTTTAAATAATTTATTGAGATCTCATTACTTTCATCTTTTTCATCTTTTTCTAGAGGAAGTTGTTCTACATCAGAATTAACTTGTTCTAACAAACCCTTATCAAAGGATTCTTGTGCTTTATCAGGAGTATTTTGATTTGTATTTATTTTTACTCCCGTTTTCCTCTTTCGAGGAATTGTATCCTTTGAACCAACCGGTCTTCCACGCTTTAAGCGTTTCGTTGGTTCTTATGCATTTTGTTGCACAGAGACATCAATTCTTGCTGGAGCATTTACAGCTGGAATATGTGATTTTATCACTTGCTTTGCATCATTAAATGCATCTGGTAAGTGATTTGCAATTTGTTGCAAATGAATGATCTTTTGAACTTCAAGTTCACACTGATTTGTTCGTGGATCATAATGTGATAAAGTTGATGCATTCCAAGCAATTTCACGCCATTCCTTTTGAATTGACTTCTTATCTCCCCCTAATGGTAGGAAAATTGCTTCACCAAAGTGACAATCAACAAAACGTGCAGTAAATAAATCCCCTGTTAAGGGCTTAAGGTATCTTATAATGGACGATGAGTTAAATCCAACATAAATCCCAAGTTTTTGTTGTGGACCCATATTAGTTCTATTGGGAGGTGGTATAGGAACATACACTGCACAACCAAAAATTCTTAAGTGTGAAATATTTGGTTGTTGACCTAAAATGAGTTGCATGGGGGAATGTTCATGGTATGCGTAGGCCTATAACGAATGATAGATGTTGCATGAAGGACTGCATGTCTCCAAACTGAAGTTGATAACTTAGTGCTCATGATTAAAGGTCTGGCAATTAATTGTATGCGTTTGATTAGAGATTCTGGCAAACCATTTTGGGTATGCACATGTGGAACAGAATGTTCAATGGTAATTCCTATAGACATGCAATAATTTTTAAATGCTTGAGATTGAAATTCCCCGGCATTATCAAAACGGATGGTCTTGATTGGGTTGTCAGGGAATTGTGCTCTTAACTTAATGATTTGCGCTAAAAGTCTAGCAAATGCAACATTGCGGGTCGAAAGCAAACAAACATGTGACCACCTAGTTGATGCATCTATCAAAACCATGAAATATCTAAATGGTCCACAGTGAGGATGAATAGGTCCACATATGTCTCCCTTAATGCGTTCTAAGAAAACTGGGGATTCCACAACAATTTTACTTGGAGATGATTTAACTATCAATTTACCTTGAGAACAACTAGCACAATTATAATCACCAACTGAAAATATTTTGTGACTCCTTAAAGGATGTCCATGCGAATTATTAATTATTCTTCGCATCATTGATGATCCTGGATGTCCAAGCCAGTCATGCCATAAAATGAATGTCTTTGGATCATTAATTTTCTTATTTAAGACGACATTCGTTTCGACGTGCCTTATATGAGTAAAATATAATCCAGTGGATAAAGCTGGAAATTTTTCTAACACTTCTTTTTTTCCCATTTGAAACCAATGTGACATAGAGAAATTCTCTATTATTTTCGTTCATGGTTTCAATGTGATATCCATTTTGTCGAATATCTTTAAATTTGAGTAAATTTCTTGGATTTTTCGAGTATAAGGCATTGTCAACATGAATTATTGTTCCCTTAGGCAACATAATATTTGCTCTTCCAGAGCCATTAATCAAATTAGAGATGCCAGATATTGTTTGAACATTAGCCTCAGCTAAGTTCAAATTGGAGAAATATTCTCTTCTTTTGAGGATAGTGTGCGTTGTAGTACAATCAACAAGACATATATCGCCATAATCTGAACAAATAACTTGATCCATTTCTACATTGAAAAACATTATGGTATTAAAGAAATACCCTTTTCGTAATAAAATACGAATATCTCAAACTTTTTGGATCATTAGTCAACAAAAGCATGGTAAAATGTCACAAAAATATTTGGGTATTGTATATATGACAATATTTAGGCAGCATAGCCTTTCATACGTGACAAAAAAAATGTCACAATCATGAGCGCTCTTTGTCAATACTAATTTACCCTTTCTAGTGGTGCACCACTTTTTATTTTGACTATCAATGGAATTGTCAATATGACTTTTACCATATCTTTTCACCTTTTCCACGTCCATAAATTTGTAATTGCGACCATGGTCATTATATGCAACATATGCTTCTTAATTTGAAGCTAAACCAATTGGACATGAGTGATATTATATTTATAATATCTTATTATTTTACTCAGCTACCACGAGACAAGGATTCAATCCATAATTAATATTTGACTTATATAAATTTTGTAGCGTGAGACCCAGCCGCTCATTTTGAGCCTTTTGGAGCATCACCAATTTTGGCCTTGATATAGATAGCTCCAAGAGGTGAAATGATAATATAAAGTGAAATATTCACTTTTCAAATCTCTAAAGAGTCTAAAGAGATATTTGACGAATAAATATTTATACGCATAGCCTTGCATAGATACTTTATATATAATTTGAGCATCTCGTTGCCTTAACAAGTAATTAGTATTGTCAATATTGTTAAGGTAATTAATTCAATTATAATTAAATAAAATCTTTATGAAAATAGGGATAAACTAAATAGTTTTCTTTTTATACAAAATAGATAATATACCATTAAATATATGTTCACAACTTGATTATAAATACGCAAAATGTAATACTTGTATGAGTTGGTGGGACAACCTCCAGGTTGGGTGGCGAGACGAAGTCTACTTAAAACCATGCCTTCTTGAACGGGATAACCCGTCTCCCTTTCAATGTTTAGCTTTACCGGGGACAAGGCTTACCCACTATCAACCCAAACTTATAACACTATTTGCAATATAAAAAATAAAAAATGGAGCATAATTAATCGTTTGTAGTATAGCGAGAAAACTAGTTATGTCACATATTGACTTTTGATTTATGATGTAAAAGATCGTACAAGACGCAACTACAGAGCATACTTTCGCAATCGGTGACGTTATAATGCATAATATATGAATAAAGCATGCATATAAAAGTGAAACAACCAAGATAATATAGAAATAAACCGAACTCATAAAAGTTATACATTCCTAGCTTTGTCTTCTTAACAAGCCTTCTTGAACTTCAAGATCTCCTTAATGCTAGAGCAAGCTCGTGCTGATAACGTATTGTAAATTGAATTGGAACTTGCTAGAACTAGAGAAGGAAAGTAGAAGAACTAAGAACTTCTACTACTACAAAGAACTACAAAGAACTACATCTACAAAGTAGAAGAGGAGAAATGAGAGAGTTGAAATGAGAAGTTGTATACAACTTGGTGTGTTTTTACAATGAAGTTGATACCCTTTATATAGGCCCTTTGGTGATGATGATAAATGTACTAAGACAATGTTTACAAGTTACACATACATCACATGTCATACAACGCTTTACAAGCAATGTTGACAACACATGAAATAATTAGTACATTGGATATGGATGTAAGTAAGAGCCATGCTTGATATTACCACTCAATGTAAGAGTCATGTTTGACAATGATTAGTCATACAAAGTCTTGATCAATTGTTCATCCATATCATAACAATAACTATATATGTTTTTCCCTGATCGAAGCTCTCACAGTTCTCGCTCGAATCGCCTCTCGCACTCTCGGATCGAAGTTTTTAATCATACTATTACATATATGGTTTGAATCTCTGTTGTCGACAAAGCTGTTGTTTTCTTTTGATGTACATGCCAATTCACGTTGTTTTTTCATTGTTGCTTCATTTCAGAATAGTATCACGTACGATGAAAACTCTCAAATGTTCGCATTAGTTCACCTTTTTATCGCGATATCGATTTCAATCGATGTTTAATGTAGTACTGTTAGTATGGTATGAGGACTGAATGAATGATTGTGAAGTATTTAGCCTTAAAATTACCTAAATTTTGGTTGCCGAGTTTTTTTTTTGTGTGTAATAGTTAAGAATTTTGAATTTTTCTGGTGCTTTTGTACATAGTTGTGATTTGGAGACCTCGCTGGAGTTGGCATAGTTGTTGCTTTCCCTCCGTACCTCAAATCTCCTCTCAAGAGCAAAACCGTTGGAAATTTTTGCTTGAATCCTCTCTATATATGATGACAAGTCTCTTAATAATGTGGATCATATTTTTTGATAGGAAAGAAACAACTTTTGCACTCACTAAGGTTTGAACTCATTACCTCTTACTTTTAAATACATACTAAACCATTGGCCTATCCAATTGGTTGGTTATTATGTGAATCATATTGTTTCAGAAAACCCTAGAACATGTATCTTGAGTTTGATGTTTACTTCAAATCTTGCTTGAATGAATTAACAAGAAACAATGCTGGCTACTAAATGAAAATATTAAGTATGTTTAACAAATTGAGGAAATCATAACTTTTGATGGATCAAATTCTCCCACTCGCTCGATTTAATGCACTCAATGGCACGCTTTCAAAGTACTTATAAAGGTAACTTTTGATATTAATAAACATTCTTTGTATGTCAAGAAGGCGATCAATGCAACGAACTACAGGTGACGACCCAAGAAGGATCGCAAAATGGGAATATGTTGATTGAGAATGATATGGAAACCAGTGATATTTAGAATGAAGCTTTCATTCATCTGAAATATTGTGTGAATTAGAGCATATGGTGGGTGTAGAAGAAAATTGGAGAACGTCAGTTTGATCCTTCGACTGAAGTGAAATATTTGTTTCTAGAAGATCCTATTGTGATTGACGCGGTGAAAGTTGTTCCAAACTGATTATTCAACACACGAATAATGCAATTCAGGGCTTTGAGAATTAAACCCTAATTCTCGAAAAGAAACACTGTTATTTATTAAAAAAAATCAATAATAAACCCATAAACTATTACACATATAGCCTTTATATAAGCTTGTAAAATAATAAGACTTATAATTCTAATAGAATACAAAAGACATATTAACTGTAATTCTAATAAAACTCTTACTACTAACTCCTATTGAAACTCTAACTTTGACACAAAACTTGTAATCAAACTAAACTAAATCATCTTATCTAATAAATAAAAAAATCTAATCGAACACAAACTCTTATTTCCATCATTATTCTCTCTCGGTTGAGAAAATTCATCATTGAATTCAATGCTAGAATCATTCTCCCGTACATGACGTCTATGGTCTACATCTTCATCAGTGATCGAGGCCAAAAGATGAATGAAGAACAGATTCAGGAAATCATCCTAGGCAAGAGGTATTTGAAGAAACATACTATGGGGAAAGGGTAGGCGGTAATGATGCTGCATCCATTTCATGCCCAATCTTATGGAGATGTTTGATTGTCCATCTAATTGTACTAAAAAACAAGAATAGTTGAGAGTGAGTGGAGGGATGGACGAAAAGGGTAATATGAGAAGTGGTACGTAGTAGCAAAACTCGAAACGTTAATTAAAGAGCCTTCTGGTGGAGCTGATGGAAAGGAAGTGAACGGATTCAAGGGAAGTAGTGATTTCTTATTACCTATGATAATCATTTCCCTTTGTTTCTGCAGAAAGCAAGTCCTGCTCATGTTTATGCTTTAAATGCTTGTGTCCTCTATGATATTCTCATCTTTAGCTGGAAGCTATGTTATTTCTTTTAATGTTTGAAATCAGTAATCCATGGATAAACTAACACAAGTGCATCTCAATGAACATATTTGGCATTTGGCTAATCTCGTATTAGTCTTTTGTTTGTTATTGGTGAAAAATTTTGTGGCCCCACGATTTGTGAGTGAATATTACACCAAGAATTGACATTCAGATGAGATTTGTAGTAACCTACAATGATTTGGTATAGATAGTTGGGGAAAAACAGGCAAAGACTTTGAGGTTGGAAATCAAATTAAATAAATTAAGGGGTTTCACTTATTTTAAAATCCATGGGCTCTAAGAGTGTTGTGTGACACAGGCACACACATATGGGTATCAAATGGGGTTGGAGCCCATCTTGCACAAAACCAATTACACCACTTATATACCACATCAACTCTTATTATATTTCTGATGTGGGATTATATACTCCAATACTCCTCTCAAGTGCAATTAGGCCTGGAGTAGTTGTCACTTGCCAACACAGACCTACTTTTAGAGGTCCAGGACAAACATACCTAGGCCTAATCTTATAGCTTTCTAGGTCCACGAATGGGTCTAAACTCCACCGCTAGCCCAACCAAGTCATCAAATACGAGCTCAGGGTCGTTCTACAAAACACAGCTCCTGCCTCCATTCCTCTTTTCTCTCGGTTAAATTAAAAGAGAATCATGGTATTACTTCAAGTATCTCAAATAGATTTGAGGGAAACCAGAATGGAATATCTTTTTTCCCTGCTCATAAGAAAGCAATTTGGTGTGCTCTTTACCGCTTCTATTTTTTTTTAAAAGAGTTTTGTGTGCTCTTTACTAACATTATTAAAATTTAGTAGAGAATATAGATGAAGTTCTTGAAGACTTTATTGAAGACAATTTTTCATTATTGATGATAAGAAAGCAATTTGGAAGTTTTTTTTTTTTTTTTTTTTGTTTTGACTGCGTATATTGGAAGGTTTTCAAGTAATATTTTCAAGTAATTAAATAGTTACTAACCATGGTCTTCTTCAGCCTGTGATGACAACAACTTCAAATGGTCAAGCAATGGTGAAGATCATGAGTTATTTCCTATTTGTCTTAGCTCTTAACTAGAAAGATGGCACATCTATCTATTGCATATTTGTTATCCGTTCACATATTATAAAATCTTGTTCTTGTGTACGTTACTCTTATATATGGAGGCGATCGATACCTTTATTTTCTATTCCAGATTTTTTTACTTATTTTTCTAATTTATAAATATTATGTTATTTCAGATTCTTGGCCCTTATTTCATGCTTGAAAGGAGATGAATGTCCATTTGACCATCAACTCTCCAAGTATGCCAAGCGTTACAAGTTAAATGGCTATTGCAACAGAGGTGACAAATACTAGTTTTCACACGAGGTAATCCACTGCACTAATTTGAACACAATGGAAGAGTTTGATACATGTAGCCGATCCCAAGTAATTTAAGATTTAGGCTTTATTGTTGTGTACATTGTTTTGTCATCACTAATTTTCTTAGTACCTCCACAGATCATGACAGTTGAAAGTTCCAACCTTGCATCGACTAGTGGTCAAATTAAAGAATTAAACCAGAGGCTTCGTCCCTGCAGCCTTGTGTGGACTCAAGGAGGCCACTGCAAAATACCTTGTCCTTGCAGACCCTCAAAACAGTGAAAGAAACATCTGCCAAGATTTGATCTCAAAAAAAAAAAAAAAAAAAAAAAAGGCATCTGCTAAGAGTACACCTGTGGCAGAAGCAGTGATCAAATAGTAGCAATTCACAATGCAGTGGGAGTGTCCAAAGACTCCAAAAGGGTTCAATGACAGCTTCTAATAAGATCTTGCAGGCGTTCTTATTTGCTAGCAGTTGTAAGAGGGATACTTGATCTCCTTATTTTTATCGTTATGTAATGTAAATTCATATCTTTTGCACATATTCATTCTTTTGTTCATAAAAGTTTTAGGGAAATGAAGGTATGAGATCTCTGAAGTCCTATATCTAGAGATATGTGCATTACGCATGAGATTTGTGTATGTACATCTCGATTCTCGATTATTATCATGCACTCACCAAGTGTGTGTAATCTTATATGGTGACATGTTGACAACCATGAATATTTTAAAAGACAAGGGCACTCTGTAGATTAGTGGTTTGTTATAAAGGAAAATTGAAGCACAAATATTTGTTCAAGTGTTTGATATGTATTATTATTGCATTTGTAGCAGTTAGCACTTCTCAAGATCTTGTAAATTAATTGTCACATAATCTTTGGTGAGATAAAAAAGACATCACTTACTAAAAGATAAAGTTTAAGGAGGTCGTGATTCAACTTTCCACTAATAAAAAAAAAAAAAGATCTTGTAATTAATTGCCAATTTCAATTTCCCAAGATAATTGCAATTCAGTGAGGAACCAAGTAATTACAATTCCTTTACATATTAACAAAAAATATCATTCTATCAATTAAAAAAAGACAAAACATCATTAACATAAATGAGCAAAAAAAAATCAACTTCACAGTAAATAAAACTTTTAACTAAACATCTATTGAAGTCGAACCCTCCTATTGTAAAAGTAAGTTAACAACTAATGATGGGGATTTAGAGGTGAATGAAAGGAGCCTGTTTGTTTGAGTCCGTTGATTCATATGAATTGGACTTATTTTGGGCTCAAATCCATCAACCTATAAAAGTCAATCCTACGTAGAGTTGCAAGTGGGGCTAGGTGGGGCGGAGATTAAAGACATCATTCCCACATCAGTGGGGGTGCGAGGTGGAGATTTATCCTTGATATTTCTCACGAGGCAAACTTCACCGCCCCACGCCCTGCCCCGCTGGATTCTCCTCTGGGCGTGGACTTTATATAAGTCTATATTTTGATCTACAATTGAATAAGTCAATCTTACTGATTAACAATTGAATATCTTTCAAACAAATTTTTTAATCAATTGTATGCTAATGGTATTTCAGATGGGAGACTTAATTAATCAACGTTTGTTCTAGAACATTATTGAAAACTACGTATAGAGGATTAATTGATTCAATTCGCTTATTGATTGTAATTAAATAATTGGTTTCTTATATAATTTCGTTCATGCACTTTATGTTTTGATTCTTATCTTTAGTTTTTTTTTTGTCACTTGACTACTTTATCAACTATTTTTTTTGCTTTTTTCAAATTTTTGATAGCTATTTGGTTTTCGGTGTTTTTTATTTTCAGATTTTTACATTTGAGTTTTTATTCCGATCTCTTTTTTATTTTTCTTTTCAAGAGCAAACAAAAATATTTTAGAAATGACATATACTGATCGACGATCTCTGAATGCATTGTTTAGATCAACGACCTCCATTTTTTTAGTTTATTCTACAAAATGTCAATTTGTTATATATCCTTTATAGTGGCAACAAAATTTTAATTAATTATTTTTCAAAAAATATAGCTTTTATTAATAAAAGTATTAAATTGAGATTTCACCAATATTTACATAAGTTTTTTTTTTCTTTTTATCCCTTCCTTTTTCTCATCAAATTATTTTTTAACTAATATATTGACGTTAAGTTAATTATTATTTAAGTAATATATTTTTTCAATTTTTTTCTCATGGGGTGTGGTACAGGATGGGCGACGGAAATTCCTTGTGGGGCCGAGTGATGAGGATTTCCCGTGGGGTGGGATACGGGAAAAACCCGCGGGACAAGGATAATCCCTACCCCCGCCCCCCTCGCCCCGCTCCGCTATAACTTTCGCTCCGCGCCTCGCCCCGACAGAGGCAAAAATGCGGGGAATCCCCGCCCCGCCCCGCCTCGCCTCGCCTCGCTTCACCGGTGCGGGGCCCCGTCGGAGACGGAGATTCTCTCGCCCCACTTGCAACTCTAATTCCATATGAACTTGAAATCCATGAATCCCAAATCACGAGAATGAACACAAGTGACACTTCTTTATATAATTGGTGGGCCCGCATTCAAGGGAGCCGCCCCCATTTTTATGTAGGGCCGACGTGCCAGGTCATAGGTGTAGATTGTCCTGTATGATTCCCTCCTCAGGTGACCAATGGCGCGGGGATTTTATATAGACGAGACGACAAACTTTAAAAAAAAAAACCTCCGAAATATGAAGGATGATGGCGAAGCTCAGATCTCCGCGAAATTGTTCGGTTGTTATTCTCCTCTTCTTCATTTCAATTTCTTCTTCTTGTTGTAATGGAGAATCATCCAGAAAGTGTCTCATGGTTTACAAGGAAGGCGGCGCGCCGGCGGTTTTCCAATCCCCAAAGTGCCCTCGCTGGTCGCTCTCCGCGGACCTTCGCCGCCGCGGACAGAACTGTCAATCTGCGGTGGTCCAGGGGAGGAGGAACCATCAGGAGGATCGGCTCCTCTGCGCTCTCGACATTCGGATCCCCTTTCCTGGTAATCAATCTGAATTCTCTTTTACCCTTCCTTCAATTTTTTTTTTTTTTTTTTAGGGTTTTCAATTGTCTGCAGCTGTAATTCGGTCTTGTATGTGTTGAATTTAGGGTGTATGTGTTGAATTTAGGGTTGTAGTGATTAAACTAGGTTTTGAATTATTAGGTGGTTTTGTTGTTTATATATGGAGATTGGTGATATATCCTTTTGGATTTGAATTTCGAAAAATGAATGTGAATGAGCTCATTGTTATGGTTTTGAAGCTGTCTGTAATCAGCCGCGAGTTATCTAGTTGAAAGGACTGTAGGAGTATGCGCTCTGGGAGCCTTCAACCGAAAAACATAGGAATTCCGTCTCTAAGAGGAGTGTCCCGTGGTCGACGAGTTCCTAAACAAGGAAAGATATTGAGCGGATGACTGCTATGAGTTACGGAGCAACAAAAGTGTGGACTGGATGGCATTGTTCCTTCTGGAACAAACAAAAAAATCCGGGACAATTGAAGGCATGAAATGGATGGTGTTGTTCTGTGAGGCCTTTTAGCCGGAACTCTACTCGTCTACTTGCCCCTTTGAGTATTGTAATAGTAGTAGTAGTAGTAACTAGTATGTTCCTAATGTCGAGCAGAGGCAGACGAGGAATGAAGGCCCTTTTAGATGTTTGTTTTTGGTAATAATGGATTCTAAAAGCACACCATCATCTGCATTAAATCGAGTGGAGTGGAAGAGTTTGATCCATGTAGTCGACCCCAGCTAGTTAAGGATTGATGATTTTTTGTTGTACTCGTTGTCTTATTAGAATATTGCAACAACTTATGGTTTCACCATGGAAAGTCACCTCTTCACATAGAAGGAATGCTCACTTTTTTCAATGTTAACTATGTAACGAACAACTGATTAGATATTGTCTGCAATGGTTACTTGAGAGTTTTAGTAATTTACTTTAAAAATGGTTAGATTACCACTGGCAAAGCATTATGGCAACACGAAAGTTATCATTTGTGCACATCCATTAAAGTCTACTTGACGTATGTTGAGATGTGGGTGTTGTGTATCTTGAAGAATATCAATGGACTCCGACGTGTTACAAAGTTCTGTTTTCTTTTGTTCTACCGTATCATCGCTCGTTCCACTGATTGGCGAGATGTGGATATTGGAAAGAAATTTTATGAAAGGAAAATATTTTCTGTGAACTAGGACAACGACTTGGAAAATCCAACACTTCCACAAATTTGCCAAGGAAGACTTTAGCCATCCAAATTTCTAAATGTGTGGTGATTACAATTTACATCCCAAAAAGTAGCCTGAAGCTTTTTCGTGCTGAGATTTATGCACTAACATTTAACGCTAAGACATACATGAAAGTACTTATTATATCCCTAAGAGATAACTTAGTAATGCCAAACCCAAGTTGTACATGTACCAAACCTAAGTTTTTTACACGTCCGATTACCAAAGAATCAAGGGGTGTCTGTAGAAGAAAAGCAACATTTAGATCTAGCTTATCGCAAATGAAGTAGTGGAGGATTATAGAGTCAGAACATTAAATTGCATTGTGTTGAGACTTGACATGGCAAAAGCATATGATTATGTAAGTTGGTATTTTCTTATTCATGTGATGGAGATAAAAGGATTTGGGACCTTTGGGTATTGATGGCGGAAATGGATTTGGGGTTTTATTAGTTTGGTTTTCTATTCTACACTGTTAAATGAGAAGTCATGTGCAAACATCAAGGCTCAGAGAGGCTTTTGCTAGTGCGGCCCATAATCACCTTTTCTCAATACTCTTGTTGCCGACATACTTGGGAATTCTATAGATAAGGCTAAAGAAGAATCGTTAGAGGTTTTGTGTTGAGATAGAAAGAGCGGAGATTACACACCAACAGCTCACTTATGATCCACTTATTTTTCTTGACAAGGAAGGATGTTGGTCATATGAAAAGGACCCTGGCTTTGTAAAGAGTATTTGTTACTTGTATGGTCTAAATATTAATAAGGAAACTTTTGTTGGTGATGTCAACACCGAGCAGGTCTTATAGGCTGGAGCCACTAAAGACCCTTTTTATGGAATGTTTCTTTTTGCTGATATTTATCTGGAGGTCTAATGTGCCTATGAAGGTGTAAGATTATTTGTTGGCTCATGGTATGGCATTGGATCAACATGGGTGAGATGTTTAAGAGAAGCATGGCATTATGTGTTCGTACCCTCGTCGTTGACCTATGTTCCAAGCATGGTTGTTCGATTGATCACTTGGTGTTTCATTGCTATTCAGCTATTCTTTATGGAATAAGTTGCCGAAGATTTTTTTTTTTTTTTTAATTATTATTATTATTATTATTATTATTATTATTATTATTATTATTATTATTATTATTATCATCATCATCATTTAGGATGGGCAGACCAACAGGAGGCTGCTTGCCTGGCAAATTGCTGTTATGTTTACTTTGTGTGCTATTTGGATCGAGCGGAACCCCAAACTCTTTAATAACAAAGAGCGGAACCCAGTCGAGTTGCCACAAAGGTAAGGGTGAAGTTGGGTAAGTGTGAGTTAAGCGCACGTTCCCCATTTCGATTCCCCGGTGTGTCAAGCTTCGACGGGCTATTGGTCAAACTACCATGGTGACAACAGCGCCCCCTTGGGGGGATTAGTCGGACGAAGCTCGGACACCCCCCAGGGTCAAAAAAAAAAAAAAAAAAAAAAAAAAAAGAAGAGTAGGAACATAGTGCAGTTTTGGACATTGCACATATTAAGGTGTCTTAGTTGTTGTTCATTAACAAGTTATTTGGTTCTTGGAGTGTTTCAGATTTGATTTGTGACTGATAACATTTCCGTGTTTTGCACTTGGATTCCACATTGTCAGTTGAAGTGGTTATCGTTCTTTCATTTTTGTATTGTTTTATGCGCTGATTGTGTTTCTAGTTGGGGCAGTCATATTTTGTAGTTCTGGAGTTAAGACTGCTGCACATCAATATACTTGTTGATGTCAATGTAGTATCATTACTTCGATAATGAGCTGCAGGTTTCTTTCCTTTTTCTTTAAAAAAAAGAAAGAATTCGTTTTGTAATTATGTTATTCTTTCAAATTATGAAGTGCCCATAGAGAGAAGAGAATTACTGCTTAATTAGAGAAGGGATTCGAGGTAATAATACTTGGGGATAGCCACGTTGATGTCTAGGCTACCTCTTAACAACGCATCTTTTTGTGGATCCTAATGTGCATTTCATCCTTATTATATATGGTTTTTCAGGTAGTTAAGTTTCTCTTCAGCTTTAATAATGCATTATTTCCTTGGTGGACTACTTAAACCATGACTCCTTTCTTTGTTATCTATCAACCTTTCAAATAGCTTGTTTAAATATTTTTTTTCTTTACATTTTGATTAAAGCAGGTAGTGCTGGAATCAAGGAGGTTAAGGTTGGGGTGGTAGCAGTTTTTGATGGTCATAATGGTGCTGAAGCTAGTGAAATGGCTTCAAAGCTTCTTCTGGAGTACTTTTTCCTTCACGTTTATTTTCTTCTTGATGGGTTGTATTCTTTCACTACGGAAAAATCAACCAGAATGTTGCCATTCAACAAAGACTCAGAAATGCTTTCTGAAGTACTTAATAAGTATCAAGCATGCAATCAATGTACCTTGGATATTAGAAGGTAGATCTTTCTATTTGTATGTATACAGTTTTTTTTTTTTTTTTCATGAATTTGTATGTATACAGATCGTCAAATGCTTTCTTCAGTTGGTTTCTTTGAAACTGTGGAATAATAATTAAAAGGCTAGTATTAAAACAAATGGGTCTGTATCTAGTCTAAAGTTTAGGTATTCTAATTATTTTTTGGCTTTCACAAGGTGGGCCTAAACCATAATACTGTAAAGATGATAAGTCCCTATACAAATCTCTTAAACCTAGGGACACCAATGTATGTGTTATTTGTTAGATAATTCTTAATTCCTTTGCGTAATTACATAAAATGAGCTGACAAGTTCTTATTGGTCTTTCTCTAATGTAGTTTTTTGAATTGTGAAAACAAAATTTAGGAGTTGAAGGGTCCCTTATGGAAAAAAATTGTAGAATTTACTCAATTGAATTTTAACTATATGAATAATTTTTCAAATTATCGAGAAGACAGTAAAGCTCATTCAGTTTCAACTCTATTGACTAATCTTATTGTATAAAAAAATAATAAACTCAAATCTATTTTTTAAAATTTAATATTTTTTTAATATTTACTTTAGTTCTATCTGGGATTGAGGCTTTGAGATATAGCAAGCTATTCTTCTTGATGGTTGTTATAATCTTGATATTGGAAGTCTTATTGTATAAAAATACAATACTTGGTGCATCCTTTTTCTAGATCTATATGATTCTAGATTCAACCTCCAATCCAATCGATCCATGAGGCCCTTCATTGCTACTATATAGCATCTTAGTCTGGACAATCTTGATCTCGACCTCTATCTTTATCTTTAGTCAGTATCTTCTTGTCTGATTTCCGTGAAGCAATCCATGTTGCTCATAATACCTGCATGAGACTTCTAATGTATCCTAGTTGAACCTTATTGTCTCCCGTTTAGATGAGAGCCTTTTTTTTTCCATCAACCTTAACACTGGCTTCTCTGTTTATTTAGGTGTTTGCTCCTATTCCCTCCCTCCTCTTTGAGTACTATACTACTTGTTCAGCGTTTTCAATTTGTTAAGATGACAGAAATGTAGTGGTGTGCATGAGATTAATAAGGGTGAAAGACACTGCAGTAAAAAATGAATGGTATATAAACAAACGTCAAATTGTTTTATTACTATTTACCTTTTAAACTGGTTAATTCAATTCTCATCCAGATTGACGTGGACATTGACTGAGACATTCAAGGAATCATCTCATCTGGAAATCTTGAAGGAATCATTAGTGAGAGCAATTCATGATATAGATTCAACATTTTCCAAGGTTTGCTTAACTTTTGCTTATGTTATTGGGTTTTACGCACAAGTATCAGCGTACTTCCTTCTCGCTGGTGCTTTATTTTATCTTATACATGCAGGAAGCTTTCAAAAAGAACTTAGATGCGGGATCTACGGCAACCATTGTTCTCATGGTAGACCATCAAATCTTAGTTGCTAATGTTGGAGACTCAAAAGCTTTTCTGTGCTCAGAACAGTTCATGTCTCATCAAGAGTACAAACGTTGGTTGCTCTTTTTTTCCTGATTATTATCTTTTGTTTTGGGTTATTGTTTTAAGTTCGGGAGGGCAGACAATAAGGTTCGGAATCAGATATGATTGTTCTGCTGCTGTTCTTAAAATGAATTGATCCATTTAATCATTTTTCTTTTCTCATATTTGTATACAATTATGTTGAGCCCATTTGCTATTTTTATTTGTTAACTGCAGATGCTTTTTTGAAGTTACGTAGGCAGAGGAGACGTAATGGGTTTGTTTCTCCTGTTAAGAAGTGTTGCAATACTGAATTGGCAGTCTCCTATGATTCAGCTAAGCATTTTTCTGTCAAGGAGCTGACAACAGATCATCATCCGGATAGATACGATGAAAAATTGCGAGTTGAGGCAGCTGGTGGTTATGTTGTTGACTTGAGTGGCACTTCTCGTGTCAATGGTGAGCTAGCTGTATCGCGAGCTATTGGTGATGTATCCTTCAAAAGGTTAATTTCTTGTTCCAGTGAAGAATCTCAATTGCTTATCAATTGAAGCTGTTTTGCCCTTTATTTATTAACAAGAAGAAAGTTATGTTTGTTGGATGTCAAAAATGTATGCTTCTTTTTCTGGAAAACTTTTCTTGGTTGAGGCTTTAATTGATGCTAGATAAGACTTGTATCATTTGTAGAATAGAATGAAAATTATTGTAATTTAAACTGTAATGTTAGAGCCTCCATTGCTAGAGATGGAGTTTACTACCATCTTCATTCTTTCCCTTGGTTGTTTCAGCTATGGTGTTACATCTACACCTGAGGTTACTGATTGGCAGCCTCTAACAGCCAACGATAGCTACCTTGTTGTTGCTTCTGATGGCATAATTGAGAAGCAAACCACTCAAGATGTTTGTGATTTACTATGGAATGTGCATATTCAAGGCAATGAAAACTTGGAACCGTTCTCAGCTTGTATGGACTCATTAGCTGAATGCGTTGTTACATCTGCTTTTGAGAAAGGTAGCATGGATAACATGGCTGCTGTTGTGGTTCCATTGAGAAAAACTGGTTGCTTTGGGTCTCTTGCAAATAACGAATGTGAAGGAGAGGGTCGTTTTGGTTCCCCTATCACTGACCTACAAATGATCAACTTTGTGAAGCCTGGTAATGTTTCGATTTGCCATCAATCAGTGATTTATAGTCACATTTTCTCCAAACGCATTCTGCTAAATTTGCTTTTCCTTGCATTACTAGTGAGTACTGATTTTAATAGTCTGAAGAAGTAATCATATCACCAAATCTTCTTTACCATTCAAGGATCGCAAGGCGTTAAGGCGACCACAAGGCGATTACCCTGGCCTGGGCGAGGCGGTGCCTAGATGGCGCCTAGGCCTAGGCGAACAAAATAATATTTATTTAGAGGCCCCCGGATAAGTATTTTTTTATAGGTCCTTGAATAACACAAATTTTCTATTAGTCAATGTGATTATTATTTAATGTATACTTTAAAAATACTAATAGGTCTTTAGGTCCTTATGTAACATTAATTGTGCTAAGATTTTGTTGTTGGGTAGGTATTTTGTTATCAAACTTAATTGAAAATAGCCCCTTAAAATTTCTATAAATTACTTAGAAGGACACCGCCTGCCTTAGGCACCACTTTGCAATCACTGTTACCATTAGTAGGTTTAGTTGGTAGGTTTGAATTGTTGTCTACAATGCTTTTTTCTTGCAATAATGAACACTACTGGTGGGTTGAATCTTATTTTATGTTTTATTTCATGTCAATAAGGTAAAATCTGCACTTATATTGCATTGAGACAAATTTTAACATGCTTCACTTCCAAGGTCAATAAAACACATTCTGAAATCTTGGTGTCTATCTGATAAGTTACAGCTAGTCCTATCAATGGTTCTAACTAGTTTTATAACTTTTAAATATTTAATCTGTTTTTGATAGTCATAAACTGGACTAATATTGATGATCTGCCAATCGGGCGACGATTATCTGTAAAGACAGGTTTATGGCCTTTTTTAATGGATCTAAAGTATTTTGGTTCAGATAACCAATGGAGATTTCTGTTTAGTGTCCTCTGCTGATAATAGCTGAAACTAACTTTGTTGAGACAGTTGTTAGTGATCACCCATAGAAAATGCATCTATGCTCAAAATGATAAAGGCTCTTAGTCGTCTCAAACAAAGACTGCCCTCTAGATTTTATTATGGTACTACCAAACAATTCGACCTTACAGTTACCACATCGTTTTCATGTAGAAAAGGAGGAATATATACTTATAAAAAAAAATGACATGATTGGAGTAATGGAGCATTGGGAGACTGAACTGTTGAAGATAAAATAATATCGTTGAACTTGTCATTTTTTGTTTACATTGTGGGAACATATGAATAGTTTACTCATTTTCCTTAATTCATGGGGAAGGCTAGTAAGATAGGACAAAGGACATATGGATTCCATTACTTCGTGTTCTCTGTTGTAAAAATGCATTCGCTCATATACTGATCAGTGTCATCAGTCTAGCAGAAAGCAGCAATAGCAATTGTTCCAGGTAACAATTTCCAAATTAGCGATACGGGGAAGTATGTTGGCATAATTCATTTTTTATTCTTTATTCATAATCAGCCAAGAGGTCGTTGGCAATGCTCTTTTTGTGCTTTTTATTATTTGAGATTCTTAAGTATTGTGGCCTGGAATTGGTTGCAAGATTTTATGGACTGCAATTGAAGGTACGTTAATTAGGAGGGGATTCTTGGTAATTCAACTCGTGTTCATGCATTTTTTTTTTAATTGTCCAAGTATGGTGAGGTGCTATGAAGTGGTCTATAAATTTCTTTTACACTCACGATTCACGAATGCACAAAGACACACATTTGTATAAAGAGCATGAAGGAAGACTTTTTGCAGATGTAGTCATGGAGGTTTTTTAACTGCAATTGAAAGAGAACTGGTTACTTTCAAAATCTATATTCATTTAACAGGAAATAATTAACACATCTTCTTCGAAAGCTTTATTCGATAAACTGCATAACTATATCACCTTTTCTATTTAGATGTCTTCTCAATGTCAAAAAAAGGAACTGTTTCTAATTATTACCAGAAAAAAGATCTATTTCTAGTCATCTAGGGACTTGTATTTAAATGAAGAAGAAACCAACATGAACATTCTTTTGGATATTATGTTTTTTAATAGCTCGAGGTGCGACTCAACTTGCTTGCTTGCTGCATCATTATTTCATCTTAATGAAATATATACATTTTCCAAAATTTTTGTATATCACTTATTAACAGTCCTTTCTTAGCCAATCCTGATCTATGCTAGATATGTTTCTTGCATATTGTCATTCTGTTTCATCTTATTCTGCATTATCTTAGTTTTGCTTACTTGATCCTATTTATTTCTTCAGCTAATACCCTTGGATCGAGTCTTTTACCAATGGAGTATGTTTCTCAGGCTACAAACAATTTTAATAGGTTATGGGTAAGTACTAGATGTCAACTCTTTTTTGTGGCTGTGTTTTCTTGAAGAAATCTGATTTGCCTCTTTCACAAACTTGGAATCTATAATTTTTATGTGTTTGTAATTCATTTATTAGTCAATCTTTTTGTTTGAAAGCGATTTGGGCATTTTACCAAATCATTTTTTTTGGGGATGTAGCTTTACTAAGGTGTATGAAGAGCAATGCTCACTGACTTTGTGGAGAGACATGAAGATTGATGAGTGAGATTGTGTTTCCTTGGTAGAGGCATTGGTAGGACAACCGAAATCTGTATATTGCCTGGAATACTTCAGTATATGATTGAGAGAAATAGCGAAATCTTTGTTGGATAGGGCAGTAGAATGGATGTGTCAGGAAGTGTCGAGCACAAAGCAGCTCTGTGGTTGGTGGCATGGAAGAATCTTTGGTTTTGTATGGTGGGTTAGGTTTAGAAGTTAGAGGGCTATACATGAATGAGATAAAAGTTTGATTTTAGGGGTTTGAGTAGTGTGAGTTGTTTGGGGTTCACATGTTATTTTCTTTCATTGCATATTTTGATAATTAGCTTTTGTAATTGTAATTTTTTTTCTTGATACAAAAATGGTTTCTTGTAAAAAAATGTATGATGCTGATGGTTCAGCGACCGAAGTTTCATGTATTAGAGATGGTACCTTTTCTGTGGTCAGAAGATGATTTGGTTATTTCTTTTATTGCGAAAGCAAACTCCAAATTGTCTGATAATTTTTAGTTTAATTATATGACTCTGAAAATGAGTCGAGTTATCTTGTTTTGTTTGTTGTATTTGGTTTGGATGATGTAACTGTCTTACTGATAACACTGACTTTATAAGACTGTGCCTTGTAATGGCTTGAAAAAACTGAGTGGTGAGTTTACTAAGCCATGCTTACATGCTTGGTGTCAACATTGTACTTTGATCTGAGGTTGGTGATGCAATTCTTGTTAGGGAGGGAAGCGGACAAATTGCTCCCTGCTAGGAGCCTTCAAAAGTTAAAACAACTGACACTGTAGAATTTTATGAGTTGAGGAAATTAGACGGTGATGTCCAAAATGAAGAATTACTTAATTTAGAGTTTATTTGGGTAAGTTAGCACCCTTGTACCGAAAGTAACAACTTTTTGTATTGGTCATTGGTGAAATTTGCTATTAGTAAACCACAGGGCTGGGATGAATCTCGTATCCACTTGCCATAGAAACCATGGATCAAAAATCTGAGTTCAACTCATACTTTGCATATTGAAGATTTGGAATTAATTTGGGAACATGAAATTTTATGAGATTTTTTTGTAAAAATTGCTAACTCAGAGGAGTTGGAAGATTTTTTTTGCTATGGTAAAACTATTCAAACTCCACCTATGTAAAACACCGTGTGCGCTACATAGCCAGTCCCAAGTCCTGATAAAGGGGGAGGGTTGCGATAGGTTGATAGCTAGCGTATAACCTTTGTCACTCTTCATGAAATGGATCAAACACATATGGTTTGGAATGCTCACCATCAATTGCACTAAATCGAACACAATGAAAGAGTTTGATCCATATAGCCGACCCCAATTAATTTGGGACTAAGGCTATATTGTTGTTGTTGTCTGGTAAAACTATTCACATATACTCTAATATTTGTAAGAAGTAAAAAACATAACGATATCCTTTTAGAACTTGGAAAATTACTATTAGACCATCTTCTACTGCGATGTGCTTTGTAACATTTATTGGCATTGCTGCCTAAAACAACTATAATTATTTGGACTAATCATTTTCATATTTTGTAATAGACTAATAGTATGACATTTAATGTTTATAAATACTCATCTATAAAGATATTTCTTTTTCCCCTCTTTTTTTTAGGTGTAGAAACAAAAGAAATTACTAGCTTATCAATTTGATATCAAAACTTAGTAAAATTTTGAATTATCTAATTTGTCTTATTATTCTAAATGTTTTCAATCTTTTTTTTTTTTTTTGGTGTGTGTGTTTTCTCAATTTCTATTCCTGGCTTTTGATAAAAAAAGAAGTCCAACAAAAATTGATAAAATTCGACAATTTTATGGCATTTTCATTAATATGTAATGAGGCTAGCAATACTTCAAAAGTTTGGTTTTAATTTTGCTAATCATTTCAACATTTTATCGAGGAATATTTTTATTTTAAATGTTAGCTCTTCTATTTATAATTTATTTCTCATGATTTTTGCTTTAGGTTGAAGGAAACCATGGCAAGTTAGGCTTTTTCTATTTGTATGAGAATCTCAGTGAAAGTAGAGCTTTTGCTATTGAATCTCAAAAGGACGATTGGCAGAAAGTGCATGATCTGCCATTATCTGGGACTGGTGAGGGCCATCATAGTAAGTACAAATTGCTTCTGTTAATCTCCGTTCTAATTTCATCGTGGCCTCTCTGTTTTTCTGTGGAATTAGTGGTTTGCTTGTCTATTCTTTTCTTTTTTATTTGTATTCTGAACTGAAAAATCAATTGCAGCTGTGAATTAATAGTTTAGCTGCTATTTAGGTTAGAAAGAAGCAAGTGGTTTTGGATTTTATTGGATGAGATCCTCTTCTAGTGATATACCAATAAGACAATGTTCAAGTAGTTTTCTATGCAGGGTTTGTGAAACTGCGTAAATGCACAATCTCTGTTGTGATTTACATATGTGAGTTGCCTTTTTATTGTTTTCTTAAACCTTTTGAATTGCAAAAGCTTCCTGCATGGTATCTGTCCTTTCTTTCACGGGAGAAGCTGAGTTTTCACCTTTTCTGGTCTAGCTTTCAATCAAGGAAGTTAGCAGGACAATATAATTATGTCCCCTACTTAGGAATGTGAAGATATCCATCCCCCTATATGTATACTGAGCATTGTTCTGATGTATATTTGTATTCAATCTGCAATTATTTTTTATTTAGGATGGAGTTCGATAAACAAATCAAGAACCTAGCTTGGTTAGCAATTCACATTGATGCTAATAAATGTCAAGTTGATGTTTAAATTATTCTTTAAAGCAAACCCAATTGTCCTCAGAATAAGTGGATCTGCCATTATGACAACTGAAAAGTTAATAATATTAACATCTGCCACTATTTTATAGATTTTACCCATTGAAAAAGTCATTACTGCATCGAACATAAATTCTTGACTTTGGCTTTGAGTCTTTGAAAGAAAATTGGAGAACTTGATATCGCTTCTTGGCGAAATCTTCTCTATGAGCAGTGTTGACCATGGAGAATTTTAGCTAAATTCATGAATTTAATTAAGCCAGCAAATTTTCCTCACAATACATCTTTTGGAGTGAGAACTATATGGCGAAATCTTCACTATGAGCAGTGTTGACCCTGGAGAATTTTTGCTCGATTCATGAATTTAATTAAGCCAGCAAATTTGCCTCACAAATCTTTTGGAGTGAGAACTATATAAATGATTGCCTTGTTGTGCATCTGTCTATAGCTTTTACTGTTGTAACAGTATAACCTGGATAATCTTTTTTTTTTCAATCAGCCCTCAGTTTGCGAAGGTGTTTAAATTTGTCATCCAAATGCTAGCTCATCAATAATCTAGACCATAAACTTACTCGTTTGGTTAGGTTATGGATGTGTACATTTTATTTTTTCTAGTGTAAGAGGAAAAATGAACAATTCTTTATGTATAAGCAAAATAAGAGCCTACTCCGAGACAAAGAATCAATGGTTCCATAATCGGATAGCTTACATATAAAAACCAGCTACCAGGTACAACCTGTTAATACATAACATATTTCCATTCTTTCAGTCATTCCTTGTAGTCTACTTTAGAATCTTAACTAATTGTGATTTAAAACAAAGATAAGATATTGGTTTACTTTCATAATCGGATAGCTTACATATAAAAAGCAGCTACCCGGTACAACCTGTTAATACATAACATATTTCCATTCTTTCAGTCATTCCTTGTAGTCTACTTTAGAATCTTAACTAGTTGTGATTTAAAACAAAGATAAGATATTGGTTTACTTTCTAGATCTTATCCTTAAGTCAACCATATCTAATCAAACAATGATTCTGATACCAATCTCTAAAATAGTGAGAATGCAAAATACAAATCTTGTATTAACCTAAACATGATCTCTATTCTCTAGTATGTAAACACAAAGATTTGCATTTATATCATGTATTAAGTCCCAAATCGCATTAACTCGAATTAACCTAAGTATGATCTAGCATGACAAGAAAC
The DNA here is from genome assembly GCA_039657345.1 of Stephania japonica. Classification (NCBI taxonomy): domain Eukaryota; kingdom Viridiplantae; phylum Streptophyta; class Magnoliopsida; order Ranunculales; family Menispermaceae; genus Stephania; species Stephania japonica. Next base: position 66,331,115 of record CM077557.1, on the reverse strand, counting down.
TGATTTGAATCAAGTGATATATTCATGGATCATATACATCAATGAATAGCATGCTTCTCAAATCAATACATGGTAATAGTTCTCACAAAAACATTATGTATATCACATATACATCAACTGATGACATGCTTTCAAACATATATTTCATATATACCAAAAAAAACATGAAAAAAGTTTAATGGAATCTAATCGAAGGGCTCTGATACCATTATTGGATCCTGTTTGGGGATTGTCGAAAAAGTTTTGAAATTACGCTGTGTTTTGATCCCCAAACCCAACAGCACAAACTTCTGGCTTCTAAAGAATCCTCTTCCTTTTGTACCATATTGACCATAAGATATGTTGCATCACAATTTGTGCTGAATTGTTGTCTCTATATGATTCTCTCGCAAGGAAAATGTAAGGAAACTTTGTATTGCTAATTCTTGAGCACCCCTCCCAGTAATTCCAAATCGTAGTTGCAGATATGCTGCTAAGGTGAATATTTGTTGCTGATTCTCCATTCTTCAAGCACAGGTAGCAGCAATGTGGAAGAAGCATCATAATTGTGTTCTTTGTTGAAGCATATCTTGGGTGTTGATTTTATTGTGATCCAAGAGCCATCCATGCAAATACCTAATTTTAGATGTGATGCTTGCATTTCAAATGATTTCCTTTTTGGCATTAGGAAAAAAGAGAGAACGTTAGAAACGTTGGATTATCTCTGTCTTTGATCTATTGATCTTAGAAAGAATGTTTTGCATGAAAATTCATGAGAGAGGTTACAAGCCCAGTCGCCTGAAAATTTTGCCTAATTGGGTGCAAAGTGTAGCAATGAGAGCTTTGAATTCAATTATTTCTCTTTCCTTTTCTATGAGAGAGTCTTCTACGAAAAATGAAAACTCCACGCAACTTGGATGGGAAAATACTATAGAAAGCTGTTTGATGAGAGACCATATGAAGATGAAATGTTATTGCTAATGTTTGGGATCTGCACCACTTAGCCTCTTCCATCTCCAATTTTGAACGACGCGAATGACTGCATCTTTTCAATTTTTAAGGGCTTTCAGAATTAGCATCGGCTGAAACCCAGCATTCCAACCAACTTTGGACAAAGAATTAACGCTTATGAAGACTCAAGCCCAAAGTGATTTTGTGGATCATGCATCAAGGACGAAGGCAATGTACAGAGAAATTTTAGAGAAGGAGCTGTATTGATCAGACTGATAATGACAAAAGGGGAGATTATAAACAATTCAAGTGATCTATAGCACTCCCAACTCCCAAGCACAGAGTTCATACATAACATGTCCTCTCACTCTCTTCAGTACATTATTTATACTCCCAAGATGTAACTAACGAAAGGTTTGTCACTATTGACATCACAACTTCACTTCGCAGCAACATCTGAACCATCGTCATGTGTCCCCTCATGCTTCTTGTGTTTCCGTGGGTATTTCAATTATATAGAAGGCCTATTAGCATCATTCTTTCTTAGACATTGACTGCTAGTATGAATGAGAAGGTGGAGATGCGTTAAAGTTCCCTCCATTTCTCCTTTTTTTTTTTAGTTTCCCACTGGTGTCCAGGTTTTTTCTATATCAAATACTGTAGAAAACACTATTGATAGACAACCATTGATTGGTTCCATCTTCTCTTACTCCCTTTCTTAGACATTACAAAAGCCCCTTTCATCTATGTCAAAAGCTTTAGCTTAAATCAATTACCAATGGTACTTTTTTTTCCTTCTTGTTGTTTTTGTGTTCTCCAATGACTTCATATGCAATTATAAATGTGTCAAGGATTTATTTATGATGAATTAATGCTTCTCCAGTATCATCATAATGATTTTTAATCTTTTTGACGATACCAATTATACAATGGCAGCTCATGATTAGACTTACCTGTTTGATCTTCATCTTGCATGAACTTGACTTTAGTGAGACACATACATATCTCTTTGACTCCAACGTTGACCAGCTTGCTTTGGTAAAATATTTACATGACGTGTGTGAGCTCTTCTTCAATGACGTCCCATGAATGTTGAATGTATTCCATGGAATACCCATCCAGTTCTGATGTCTTATCTCTTTCACACATGAAGACTGTCCCTTTGACCTCCTCTACTCTGTCAAGAGGAGGTTCAGGCCATCCTGCATCTGTGCATCGGCATCACTTATTAGATTTCATTGAATCCCTCTACTGTACTGGCACAATTCTGGTTTACTGAAGAATTATTTTCTGAATCGCATGCTGTTCTTCTTCTATTTGAGGGGGTGTCTTCTATGATTGTATCAAATGCATTCTTAACTTTTCTAATTGTTTTCCTTGACCTTTGATTTAAGTAGTTTGTGGAAGTAATTTGTCTTCGTGTAATTTTGCTTTTGGATAAAAGAAGTGATCCTCTTTTATTTTTTGCTAATTCTCTCTTTGCCTCTCTTTTTTTGGCTTGCATTTTCGAATTTGAGTGCTGCTTATTTCCAACTTAATCATATTCACCCAGCAGCAATTCTAATTCTTATTTCCTGACTTTGATCAAACCAAGTTCCTGTTTCCCACTCTTCAATCATAATTATCAAATCCGACAATTTTTCATGAATCTGTGAGTCGCCCATCCATTGTCGAGTCCTCTCCTTGCTCCTGCCCTCTTCAAGCCATCTGTTTTAAATTTTAAATTGGATAGACTCCATTGATTCAAGGTGTTCGTAAAGTAATTGGGAAATGGCCTGATGTACATCTAGGGAGAACTCTCGACAAATTGAAGGAAACGAACCTTCCCACTCTAAAATAATGCATCTTACTGGCTACAAGTCGGTAGGTCTTTATAGTTAGACTTAGTGTATTTGGCTTAATATGAGGAGGTTCTATTCAATCTCAATTCTAATTCTTAAATTAGCAATTGAAGTTCTTCATGCTTGCAGTGAGCCTATGATTAGTTGATTGCTTGATTTTTCCTTCACTCTTCCTTCAAGGCGATGCCTGTCTGCAAACAAGACACTGAGACCAGGAATCTTGTTCCAAAAATCTCTCTGGGCTGCAACGATAAACACTGATCAACCATGGGGTTCCATCCTTCTCCTTGATATAAATAGAGAGTGGGAAAGCCACAATCTTATTATCGACCTCATTGTTTCTGAATTTCAAAATTATTGTGATTTTCTTGCATTAAATTCCTTGAGCATGCGTAGAGGCCTAACTTCTTGATCTCGCATCTGGCAGACTATCTATGTTGTTTTTTCTGGCAAAATAACTGCGCTTAGGTTTGGTTTCCTTGAACTCTTTCTGATTAGGAACATCTTAAAGCTGCTCCACCACCTCTTCCATTGCATGATAGTATTTCTTTTCAAACTTTTACATTGCTCTTTCCTTTTCTTCGTGACTGCTCATCTGAGATTCTGAAGCTCTAGCTGATTGTTGTTTGCTTGGTGGATTTATAAAGGCTTACAAAAATGAGGGGAGAAAAACGAGTGAGGAGGGACGATGCCAACAGTTTTCTAAGCTATTAACGAACCTTACTGATTCCTCTTATTGAGGCCAATGTTTGTTAGGACATGATAAATGTAGTGACTACAGTGATGGGTGATGTTCTTAATATACGTGGCTTAGTAATCAAATTGAAGATTACGTTGATTCATGACTATTTATAGCCAATCTACATATTTTAAATATTTGTGGTTAATTGTTTATGACTCATAATTGCTCAAAACTTTTTTTTTTTTTTTTTTTTTTTTTTTTTTTTTTTTTTTTTGAGGTCATAATTGCTCATATCTTGATGGCACTGTTCAATGTTTTTCAGGTAGTCTTTTGGACTTGTACCATAACCAAAATTTGTGCTTGAACTTTGGGATGGATGTTGAAGGAGAGAGTGGCCAGTGCATAAATCCTGAAACTTTTGCTAGGTTTATTGGAATGCTTGCATCAATCCCTGGTGTTGATTCTAGTGAAAATTCTTCGGAGACATTTCCCAATGATATCCCTAGCTCGAGGTAAAGAACATGCTCATCTACTTCACATCGCTTTTTAACAATTTTGTCCTATTCCTTATGGAAGATATTTTAAAAGGTTCACCATATGAGTAGATATCAGAGAATCTTCATCAAACATAGGTTTTAGATGTAAGCCTTGTGAGACAGTTAGGAATGTGCAAGATGTACTGCCAAGTCTGTCCAAAGACCAAAGATTGACCATATTTAGGTGGGTGGTATTTATTCCTTTTTTTTGCAAAAATCAACACAACTTGGCTCAATGGTAATATCAGACCGAAAAATCTTGGATGGCAAAGGCCCAACCTATCTGATAAAATAAGTAATATTATTAATATAAATATGTATAAATATATAAATTTGGATTGTTGGCCGTCAGTTGTCAATAATAATAGTTGTTATTTTTCCAAGTCTCTTCAAAAAGTGTGGTTGAGTTATATAAATGTAATTTTTCCATTGTTCTTTTTATTATATATGCTTATGTTTACATACACCTTTTGTATCAAATAAACTAAATAATGCATATCTCTGGTTGCAGCTGCATGCATTTATTCAACTTGACATGTGGGAAGGCCTTTTTTTTAATGAATATAGCTTAGTCGGCTCAGCTTGGTCTCACTCCCTTTTGGCACACCTTTTTCTACATAATGACCACTCGTTTGAAACCCATGAGTCTGGTTTAGGCAAGCGGACTCATACTTTACAAGGATTTTAAGTGTTTTATGAGTGCTTCTAATAGTTTCTTCATCTAGGGGATTTGGTGCTATTTCTTAGTCTATGACTCATATGGGTTTGAAAGGTGCTGGCGGCTGCATAGTTTATAATGGTGTTTAGTGTTGTGAGTATAGCCTTAATTGTTACTTAGGTGGGTTGGATAGAAATTCAAGTCATCAACCTTGACTTGTCATATGGTCTGTTCTGGAAAGAACATCAAATATATGGAGTAAAATTAATAAAAAAGAAGGGATTGAATAGGCTTTCTATGCAACACCATGGAATTTTGATGGTAATCATAAACGGAATCAGTATTCTTATTTTTTGGTGTGGCCTTCTATGCAACACTATGGCTTTAGATCACCTTGTTGTTTGGTTAGCTATCTAGAAATACATGTGTGAAATTATGAAGAAGGTTTATAGTATTGTTGTACTAGTCAATCATGATTCTTGAGTTGTGCCTTAACGTCACTTTGGATCTCATAGCAATACTTGTCCATTGCCCAATGATTTACCTAAGAGTGCCATCTTTTTTTGTGATAATAAAGGATGCCTACATTGTGATCAGTGGTTGCGAGGCGTCAAGGCGATGCCTAGACGTTTCCTTGACAAAGGTGAGGCGGCGCCTAGGTGATAAAAAATACTGATTTAGAAGCCCCTGAAAAATTAACTATTTATTTTTAACTCCCTGTTTGTTTACTAGTTCTACTACTCAGTCTGTTTACTACTAATGTACAAGAAAATTAACAATTTAGATATTTTACTCTTGAAAAACATCATAAAAGTGTAGGGAGAACAAGGAAATGCATTTGTAAAAAAAGTAAAAAATTTAAAAACAGTGTAAACTATTTAACAAAATTTATATATTAAAACAACTCAAAAAAAAATCTCTAAACATTTTTTTCAAAAAAAAAAGTTGTTCACCGTGAACAGTTGTAGAGGCCAATGTTGGCCCCTGCGACCTCTGCGCAAAGGTTGTGGAGGCCATTGTTGGCCTCAGAGACTTCAAAAATATGGCAGGGTTGAGTCGTCGGAGGTCACAGGGAGGTCGGAGTAGTTGCCGAAAGTACAGAAACTAGAACAAAAAGCGATAATTTACCTTCCTCAACTCAATGAAAGTACGCTAGAACCTTGTCGGAGACGCGCCAAAACCTTGTAGGAAGTCTCGCCGGAGATCAGAAAATTGTTGTTGGAAGGGATGGTGGTGGAGCAACCATTATGGTGGGGTAGAGAATGGAGATTCTATTAGGGTTTAATTTACTTATATATATATATAAATAATTATAATAAGACTCCTGTACTTTTATAAAAATTACAAAGACCTCTCTAAAGACTTAAAAAGTGTTCAAAAACACCCACCGCCTACCTTTGTGAACGGCTAGGCGTTTTTTGCCTAAACTGCCTAGGCGACGCCGTACAACCACTGATTGTGATATCCCCTAAATTAAAAATTATTTGGAATTAACTTGAGCTCAATTCGATGTTAATCTTTCCCAAAAATAATGCTAAAAAATTATTGATTCTCAAATGAAGTTACTATAAATTAAATACTTGCAATTTACAAGTAAATAAGCAAGTGAAGAGATTTTTTTAATTTTTTCTATTAGTATGAACCTGCACATATATGAGTAGATAACAATTGGAGGATGATAATGTGACGGCCCCAAATTCCATAATCCTTGAATTGGGCACCGCCCGGCCTAGACCTACGCAAACCCCCGAGCCAGTCTCGTTGAGTCACGTAGGCCTAGTCAGCCTTTATTACCATTTACCATTTAATACATATTTATAAGTGAAGTTAATTAATTAGTGAGTTATTATCAGATACAGCGGAAGCACTTAAACTCCAAACTAATCAATAACTTCAAGACACACCAGTTAGGACAATCTAGGGTGTGGAAACCCCGTAATCATATCCACCATATGAATCGAAAGTGAGTATCAATAATGTCCTACATGCCCAAGATCTCTCATAACCCATAATCCCATGTTCAACAAAACGATATAGATACTTAATACAAAACATACTCAATATGTGCAAGGAGAACGCCTCGTAGTCCTCGCCTCCAATCGCCTAGCGCTAATCCCTTGCCTTGCCTTAGTACGTTGGGATTCCGCCCACCGTCACAAACTAGACGGTGAGTACAGTGATGTAGAGAGTAAAATACCAATAGAGTCTAAACAGTATTTCAAATGTCAAGTAAATAGCTAAACTAGTATCATGCATGGATATCACGAAGAATGTAAAAGACAGCATGATAGGTGAAATCACGAAGATAACAACGATAAATGAGTGTCAAGAACACAAAGCCAAAAGAAAAGGAATCTAAGTGTCCCGATGTCACCAGTTTGCAACACTTAGTTTACAACCTGACTTTCAAGACAAACTCTGGACCTACACAAACCCAAGGCAGTCTAGAATAAAGCATTTAACCCCAGGTCACACTTAGTTCGCATACGGGTACCGCAGCGTCACACACAGTTCAACATACGGTCACCGCAATTCCACACTATGGGTTTAACCAAGTCCAGAGTCCGTGTACTCACGGCATAGACCGTGAGCACCATGATGTCCACTTAGACACAAATAGACCACTCATTGAGGAATTCAATCAAAATCAAGCAGATAAATTAACAAGGATGGATATAACAAATGGAATTCAACAATTCATATGATCCACAAGAGAATACTACTCAACAAACATAATAGCTCAAATAAATGCACAATTGAAATAATGTAAATACTCTGGTTGGTTTTACTCACAAATACCGCACGTAACTCCGCACTTGTGGTTCTCACACGCCACCAAACGACTCTGCACGCTTGTCACCAATCTACTAGACACCTGGTCATTATTTTTTTTATCCATTTACATCATGTTAGGGCCTTTTTGGAAAATTTTGGATTTTTAAATCCATTTCTCATATTTTCCTAAATAATAAATTTTTTAAAATTTCTTGGCTATTTTTGTCAATTTCACGCATTTCAAGGCAAAAACCCCGACAAAATGCGTCATAAGAACCCCGAATACTTCACTTTTCATGAAAATTTCTAAATTTCTCTTTGTTTCATGAAAATATAATTTTCTATAATTTTCCAGAATTTTTCATGAATTTTTTTCCTATTTTACGGAATTTTATTTCAATTAAAATCCTTTTTAAATATATTTAATTGAAATAAATAATTATTTATTAATATAATAATAGGGGTGGGTCCCGGGTCGGGTTTGACCCGACCCGACCGCGCTTGGTCGACTCCCGTCCCAACCGGGTCGAGGCCATGACCGGTTTGACTCGGCCGGGTCGGCCATGACCGGTTTGACCCAACCGGGTCGGGTCAACTTGACCCGACCCGTTTGGGTCATCTTCTCCAGCGCTGTTCGCTGGAAATTTCCAGCGAACAGCGCTGCAACACCATTTTTTTTTTTTTTTTTTTTTTTTTTTTTTTTTTTTTTTTGGGATTGGCTCTCACCCCAATCCCAACTAAACCTAAAACCCCTAATCTCGGCCATGGCGAGCTTTGCTCAACCATCACCACCACCACCGCACACACACACACACGCCGCACATACAACATCACCACACCAAAAACACAACATTAACACTTACCTCACCTCGTCAACACCGCCAATGTCGCTTCCCCGAGCACTTGGCCTCGATCTCTCGTTCTCCTTCTCTCGGCGGCTTCCTCACTCTCGGGCTCTCTTTTCCTCTCTTTCTCTTGATAATTGTGTGGTGGTGGTGATTTTGGGTTAAATGAAAATGGTAGCCAAATTACTAAAATGCCCCTCAATCTTATCCTCTTTCTTAATAAGCCCAAAGCCCTTCTTGGTCTTTTGCATTTAAAATTTTTGACTTTTTTTAATATTTATATATGTATATATATAATAAATTACATACATATACATATATATATATATATATATATATATATTTATCTACAATTTCGTCGTGCGCGCCAATGAGCATACTCGGGCGTGCACACTACCATACGACCCACGTGTGTCGCCTATAACCCCGTGTATCACTCGGCGACCATCAATTTATTATTTTGTCAGTGTTTTATTTAAATGTATTTTCCCCGGGACGTAGTAAATCAGTAATTCGCCGTCGAAACCCATTCGACATGTTTTTCGAGGCGATCACTATTCGTTTATCGACGTCACCGCCCTATCACACAAACACGAGTTTAACTCGATAATACACATCATTACACAAAAATAATATAAATTTTCGGGTCGTTACAGTCTTCCCAACTAATAAGAATTTCGTCCTCGAAATTAATCTTAACTCGGGCAAAATCTTAATAAAACGCACTCAGCAGGGAAAGTACTGTCTAAACAATCCTTGACCATACTCACATGGACCCATCCAAATGTGAGTAGGTAAGACCATGCTCTATAACTGGTGGGCACCAGCTAACTAACCAGTCTATGATCGTTCCGTAAATTACAGGCTCACTTAGAGAAAAAAAAGAAAAAAATAATAAATAAATAAATAAATAAATAAATATCGGATTCACATAGAATGTGTGCACTTAACTCGATATCTTGTTTGAATCTATGGACTCATTTAAGGTTATAAGGTAGATGCCGGATTCACATAGAATCCGCACACCTAGCTCAGTATCATTTTCCTCAAAACGTAAACTCGCCTAGAGTCAAAACATGTGACTCCACTCAGGCTCACATAAATCTTAGACTTACCAAGAATCTACGCACACAACCCTCTTAACTCACCTAGAGTCTAAACTCACACAGAGTTCTATTACACAGTATACTCTCACTCACGTGAGTCTAAACTCTCATGAGTACTCACTATGTGATCTATTCTTATTCACAAAGAGTCCGACACAATCTACTATCACTCACAAAGAGTCTAAACTCTCAGAGTACTCACACACACTGATCTATTCTTACTCACAAAGAATCGACACGCAGTCTACTTTCACTCACAAAGAGTTTAAACTTTCACAAAGACCTAACACCCAGTCCATTTTTTTCTAGACCCACAGAGTCCTAGCACACGGCCTCGTCCACCACTTCGAAATATTGACTCACATGAGAATCATTGCACACGGCTAGATATCCTTTCAAAGGTTAGACTCACACTGAGTCGGGGCTCACACATGAGTCGGGAGTATCGCACGCGGTTTGCTCCTCCCCTTCGAAAGTTGACTCACACAGAGTCGTCGCTTGCGACTAAATATCTATCATACCTCGAAGGGTGTATTCACACGAGAATTTCTCACCATTCCTCACACAGAGCACGTTCAACTAACAATCTCATACGAGTCTCCCCAAGTCGACTCACCTAGAGTCATTGCTAGTCCTTGACTCACTTAGAGTCACCGTTTACCACTGACCCACCTAGAGTCTATTTTTAACTCAGATTCACCTAGAGTTCACTTGAGTCGAATATAAACTACTGACCAAATACAACAAATTTATGCTAAGACGCAAAATAACTCTTACCCGTTGTTGGGTCTCGCGTCGTCTCCGGAACTAGATCTGCAATGGCATGTGCTCTCTCTTGCACGTGTAACGGAGCACTAGCCTGTGGCATGCTCGCCAACTGAGGACAATGGATGGCTATGTGTCCTGGCTGCCTACACTGGTAACATCGTCTGCCTCCTTGTGATCTACTACCTCCGCTCTGGTTATTATACGGTTGTTGTCGTCCAGCCCGTACACCCTGAGGTGATCGCCTAACGACACGGTTCGTTGGAGCATGTGAAACCATCACTGTAGGTACTGAACGTGTCGGTGGTGCAGCTATCTCCAAGTCATCATCCTCATAATCACCATCCAGTCCTGACACTGGATCTGCAGTAACTTCCCTAGTACGTGTACTAACAAAGCCCTCACTGGCCATGGCTCTCTCGTAGGCCTCTTGCAATGTACTCGGAGCCGTCGTCACAACTATCGCACCAATCGAGTCGAGTAGCCCATGCACAAAATAATAAGCCTGGTCAGCGTCAGTATCTGCTGCTCCTCCGGCGTACTCCATCAGTCGTAGATAGCGGTCCATGTACTGCATCACGGACTCGTCGCTCTCTCTGCGAATATTACGAAACTCGGTCCTCTTCAAGTTATGAACCGTAGGAGGAATGTATTTCGCTCAAATCTCCCCCCTTGAACTCGGCCCAATCTCGGGGCTTCCCCTTCGTGGCCACCGTAGTGCGCCACCAGACGTCGGCCTCTCCGAACAATGAAGCGGAAGATATACTAGGTTGCATGTGGGCGGTGTAGCAAGAATGTCGTGAATCTTTTCGTGACTCCTCAAAAGATTTCGCGCCTCAAGATTCATACCTCCGTAGAACTTTTGGTGATGCCTCTCGAAATTCTAGGCTGTCTCGCCTCGGCGTAGCCTTAGTACTCGGAGTAGTCGGGGTACTAGGCGTCTCGGTGAGTGACGTACTCGGTGTCGATGGTATCACCTCCGTCTGAGTAGGCAATACAACCCCTGTCTGTGCTATCGGGGCTACGGTGGTCTCCGGCATCGCTGAAATCAGAGTAGGAGCTGTCGACGTCGCAGCGGTAGTTGGTGTACCAGTTTCCTGTGCAACAGAGCAGCGAGAAGTAGTCGGCGTAGATGGTGTCATTTGTAGGGGGTGCTCTCAATAATCTCAAGATCTCCTCAAGTCGATGATCTTGACTCATAATCCTTTGAGTCCACATCTGGAACTCCTCCATACTGACTCCTCGAGGACCTGGCGTCCCACTATCATCACCTGAACCCGGCTGATCCGCCATTGTAGTCTGCGATTAGGCGAATCTCCGAATCAGTGAATAGCTAATCGATATTATAATAATACACCATCTCAAATATAGCATGTACCTTACAAGTTTCGACTTTTCCCCAACTCTCCTCACTTCCCAACTAAGATTTAAGTTAGGTCCATAGGGTTCCACTCTAAGTTCAAACAATATCCTAACTTCCGCTTTCCTATGTTTTAGTGGATTGTGATTGAAATTCAAGAGTATTTTATTCAACCTGGCTCTGATACCAACTGTGACGGCCCCAAATTCCATAATCCTTGAATTGGGCACCGCCCGGCCTAGACCTACGCAAACCCCCGAGCCAGTCTCGTTGAGTCACGTAGGCCTAGTCAGCCTTTATTACCATTTACCATTTAATACATATTTATAAGTGAAGTTAATTAATTAGTGAGTTATTATCAGATACAGCGGAAGCACTTAAACTCCAAACTAATCAATAACTTCAAGACACACCAGTTAGGACAATCCTAGGGTGTGGAAACCCCGTAATCATATCCACCATATGAATCGAAAGTGAGTATCAATAATGTCCTACATGCCCAAGATCTCTCATAACTCATAATCCCATGTTCAACAAAACGATATAGATACTTAATACAAAACATACTCAATATGCGCAAGGAGAACGCCTCGTAGTCCTCGCCTCCAATCGCCTAGCGCTAATCCCTTGCCTTAGTCTGTTCGCCGGTCTGCCCACCGTCACAAACTAGACGGTGAGTACAGTGATGTAGAGAGTAAAATACCAATAGAGTCTAAACAGTATTTCAAATGTCAAGTAAATAGCTAAACTAGTATCATGCATGGATATCACGAAGAATGTAAAAGACAGCATGATAGGTGAAATCACGAAGATAACAACGATAAATGAGTGTCAAGAACACAAAGCCAAAAGAAAAGGAATCTAAGTGTCCCGATGTCACCAGTTTGCAACACTTAGTTTACAACCTGACTTTCAAGACAAACTCTGGACCTACACAAACCCAAGGCGAGTCTAGAATAAAGCATTTAACCCCGAGTCACACTTAGTTCGCATACGGGTACCGCGACGTCACACATGATTCAACATACGGTCACCGCAATTCCACACTACTTATGGGTTTAACCAAGTCCAGAGTCGTGTACTCACGGCATAGACCGTGAGCACCATGATGTCCACTTAGACACAAATAGACCACTCATTGAGGAATTCAATCAAAATCAAGCGAGATAAATTAACAAGGATGGATATAACAAATGGAATTCAACAATTCATATGATCCACAAGAGAATACTACTCAACAAACATAATAGCTCAAATAAATGCACAATTGAAATAATATAAATACTACGGTTGGTTTTACTCACAAATACCGCACGTAACTCCGCACTTGTGGTTCTCGCACGCCACCAAACGACTCGCACGCTTGTCACCAATCTACTAGACACCTGGTCATTATTTTTTTTATCCATTTACATCATGTTAGGGCCTTTTTGGAAAATTTTGGATTTTTAAATCCATTTCTCATATTTTCCTAAATAATAATTTTTTAAAATTTCTTGGCTATTTTTGTCAATTTCACGCATTTCAAGGCAAAAACCCAGACAAAATGCGTCATAAGAACCCTGAATACTTCACTTTTCATGAAAATTTCTAAATTTCTCTTTGTTTCATGAAAATATAATTTTCTATAATTTTCCAGAATTTTTCATGAATTTTTTTCCTATTTTTACGGAATTTTATTTCAATTAAAATCCTTTTTAAATATATTTAATTGAAATAAATAATTATTTATTAATATAATAATAGGGGTGGGTCCCGGGTCGGGTTTGACCCGACCCGACCGACGCCGGGAGTCGGGTCGACCCGCCCCAACCGGGTCGAGGCCATGACCCGGTTTGACTCAACCGGGTCGGCCATGACCGGTTTGACCCAACCGGGTCGGGTCAACTTGACCCGACCCGTTTGGGTCATCTTCTCCAGCGCTGTTCGCTGGAAATTTCCAGCGAACAGCGCTGCAACACATTTTTTTTTTTTTTTTTTTTTTTTTTTTTTTTTTTGGGATTGGCTCTCACCCCAATCCCAACTAAACCTAAAACCCCTAATCTCGGCCATGGCGAGCTTTGCTCAACCATCACCACCACCACCACCACACACACACACACACACCGCACATACAACATCACCACACCAAAAACACAACATTAACACTTACCTCACCTCGTCAACACGCCAATGTCGCTTCCCCGAGCACTTGGCCTCGATCTCTCGTTCTCCTTCTCTCGGCGGCTTCCTCACTCTCGGGCTCTCTTTTCCTCTCTTTCTCTTGATAATTGTGTGGTGGTGGTGATTTTGGGTTAAATGAAAATGGTAGCCAAATTACTAAAATGCCCCTCAATCTTATCCTCTTTCTTAATAAGCCCAAAGCCCTTCTTGGTCTTTTGCATTTAAAATTTTTGACTTTTTTTAATATTTATATATGTATATATATAATAAATAATACATACATATACATATATATATAATATATATATATATATTTATCTACAATTTCGTCGTGCGCGCCAATGAGCATACTCGGGCGTGCACACTACCATACGACCCACGTGTGTCGCCTATAACCCCCGTGTATCACTCGGCGACCATCAATTTATTATTTTGTCGGTGTTTTATTTAAATGTATTTTCCCCGGACGCCTTGCAAGTAAATCCGTAATTCGCCGTCGAAACCCATTCGACATGTTTTTCGAGGCGATCACTATTCGTTTATCGACGTCACCGCCCTATCACACAAACACGAGTTTAACTCGATAATACACATCATTACACAAAAATAATATAAATTTTCGGGTCGTTACAGATAATCTAACACACTTTGGACGCACAGACTTTTATTTTTTAGCCATTTATGGTTCTTTCTTGTCTCACCAAGTGTGGGCCCCACATCTGACAGCCTCAAGTGTGCGCCCAAAGTGTGTTAGATTATCATTTTCCATAACAATTTATAATTAAGTCTGAGTACCTTCGACACACTAATTAATAAATTATAACAGGCATGCATAACATGATAGACTGACCAAAATATACAAGTGTTGGAATATATAATCCCGCATTGGAAATATAATAAGAGTAGGTGTATTATATAAGTGGTGTGGATTAGATCTTAGCACAAGCCAATTGGTTTTGTGCAAGATGGGCTCCAACCCCTTTTGTATATCCACATGTGTGTGTGGCCCAACACTCTCCGGGCCCATGGATTTCTATATGGTATCAGAGCAGGATGATTATAGGCTCATGTTTGAAGACCTGGTTGGGCTAGCCATAAAGTTTAAACTCGTTTGTGAACCTATAGCCTTTGAGAGTTGGCCTAGACATGTTTGTACGAACCTCTAAGAATAGGTATGTGTTTGACAAGTGACAACTGGTCCAGGCCCAATTGCACTTGAGGGGGAGTGTTGGAATATATAATCCCACATTAGAAATATAATAAGAGTTGGTGTAGTATATAAATGGTGTAGATTGGATCTTAGTACCAGTCAATTGGTTTTGTGTAAGATGGGCTCCAACCCCATTTGTATACCCACATGTGTGTGCGGCCCTATAAAAATCCATGGGCCCGAAGAGTGTTAGGCCACACACGCACACGCCACACGCACACACACGTGGGTATATAAATGTCATCTTGCACAAAACCAATTAGCTTGTGATAGGATCTAATCTACACCACTTATATACCACACCAACTCTAATTATATTTTCGATATGGGATTATATACTCCAACACTCCCCCTCAGTGTAACTAGGCTTGGACTAGTTGTCACTTGCCAACACATACCTACTTTTTAGAGATCCGGACAAACATACCTAGGCCTACTCTTATTGGCTTCTAGGTCCACAAACAGGTCTAGACTCCACCGCTAGCCCAACCAGGTCATCAAATATAGGCCCAAGATCATTCCACTATGATACCATATAAAAAATCCAGTGGCCCGGAGAGTGTTGGGCCACACACACGTGGGTATATAAATGGGGTTGGAGCCATCTTGCACAAAACCAATTGGCTTGTGCTAGGATCCAATCTACACCACTTATATACCACAACAACTCTTATTATATTTCCGATGTGGGATTATATATTCCAACAGGCCCAACGCTCTCCGGGCCCATGGATTTCTATAATAAGCATTATGCATCAAGAGTTCTAAAATAGTAGATAATCAAGTAGTAAAATTAGGGAAAGTGGAAGTTCCTAAGGTGAAAATGCAAGAAATGGTTGTATTGAGGATGAGTTTACATGGAGAATTCAATTGTTATGGAAGAAGTGGAGGTGTGCCAGGTTTAATATGTGCTTGAAATATCCTTGTTAAGATAAAAGAAAAATTCTATAAGATCACAATTAAACCGGCTATGATTTATGGAAGTGAATGTTGGGTGGTAAAGAGACAACACATACATAGTGTAGGAAAAATGAGGATGTTTAGGTGGATGTGTTGTAAAACTTGTTAAGATAGAATAAGCAATAAGAAGATTTTTTCAAAAAAAAAAGTAGTAGCGCCAATCAACAAAAAAATTAGGTGGCAATTGCGGTGGTCTGGGCACATCCAAAGATGGCTTGCAAATACTGTAGTTAGAAAACTCGACGCAATAAAAATTGAAGAAATCTGACAGTGTATATGTATATTATATATATATATATAAGAACTAATTAAAAAAAATTTGAAGGATTTTGAAAGCACACATCAACTACATTAAAGCGAGCAGTGTGGAAAATTTTGATCCATGTAGCCGACCCATACTAACGTTGACATGTTTGATCTTTAATCATTTGTGTCGCTTGTATTCAGAATTTCTCTCTTGAACATGTTCTCGAAAATGGAGTATTTAATTCTCAAGTATTTCTAGATTTATTCTTTTATTTTTCGAGAGATCAAATCGAAGCACTAAAACCAATAAATTTTCTTTGGTATGCTTCCTTAATATGAACTAATCAAGTATATGTGTATGTAACACATTCTTCCCTTCATTTTTTTCTTGAGGAGTTACGCATTTCCCTTTTTTTAGAGACTTCTAGTTATGGTGCACCAGTTTATGTCTGTCAAAAAATGATTAATTTCTTGATTGGGTGTTTCCATCGGTGTTACAATATCAAATATATTATTATATATTATTTGAAGAAACCTTATTGTTTCATTTCTTTGATGCTGATAAACATAACTGGTACAGAAATTGTTTATTGTAGGTACGTTCTGAGAAGAAGGTTTGGTCGTGGATCATTTGGTGAGGTTTGGCTGGCGTTTCATTGGGACCGTTGTCAAGGTGCCAATGCGATGACGTGCATAGAAAAATATAAAAATTGCGCATTGAAAAGTTCATCACTTGATGTGCACAATTCTGGCAGTAATTTGCATTCTAATTCATCTGCCCCCCATTGTCATGCCAATTCTAGCACTGATGATTTTTTCATTTTGAAGCGGATCTTGGTGAGCCATTTGCATAGTGAACCAATTCCTTTCTCCTTTTTCACTACTGTACTATATTCATTAACTTGGATGGTTGGGAAATTCTGATGCCTTTTGTTTCGTATCTTGAATAAAGATGCAATTATGCAAGTGTTTGTGAGTGTGTGTTTTCTTATGAAAAACTTGACGAGAACAAGGGTTCAAAGTGTACTTCTTTGCGGCCCATCCAATAACTATTTATTGTCTTACTTCACGTTGATTTATGGCTGCTAGCAGCCATGGTTTTCTTTATTTAAAATGCATTACAGTTCAGTTAAAAACATAACGTTTTCAAACATTATTTTGGATTTCAGTACTCTGTTACAAATGCAAAAAGAAGTAGACAAATATAACGTTTACTGTTAAAGGTACTGTCCATTTCGTCTTTTTCTTTTCCATGTTTTCTGATCATGATGACTTGGCTTGAGCCTTAAACATAAATTTGATAGCCTATGGATGAAAATAGACAAGATTATACTTCAATGATTTTTTTTTCTTGGTAGAAGATGATACTTCAATGCTCCAAGGACCAATAGGATCAATGAGTTGAAATCTAAATAGGGGAGTTCGAGTTACAAACAAAAGGTCAGCTGCTAAGAAAGTAAAAATGTCTCCTAAGAAAGTAAAAATGTCTCTTTTTAGAATGACTTTTTTATTTTATTTTATTTATTTTTATTTTTTTTTTCTGTTAGGCCCCTTTATTTGCTTTTGTTTTTCAATAATTGTTTGTGATTAAGGGGAATTTGTCATGTTTGCTATATGGAGGACTGTAAGTTTCTTTTTGGAGCATTGAACAAAGTTTTGGACTCCCAATGATTCTCTTTGAGGTTGTGATTTATGCAACATTATCCACCCTTTAGTGCAATTTCAAAGAACTCTATGAGTGACTTGGAGATGTTTTAGTATACTCTTCCCTTTCATTTTCCTATTTCTCTTTCCCATAATTATTCCATATCCTAAACCTGCTATCTCAGTGACCCTAATTCTGTTTTAATCATGTTTCCTGCATCATCTCTTTCCCTCTTCTTGTCAAAATCACCCATTTCAGCTTTAATTTATGTTCTACATCGATTTGGTGTGTCAGAGCAAGATTATCGGCCTGATCCTCTTAGCAATTAGCATTTGTTTTCTCCACATATGTTCTGTCTTTCTTTGGACTCTCCTTCAGCAGGTTGGTTAAGTAGCTTGATATTCACTTCATCCCTTGCATATCAGCTATAGTCCTTGGTTCGGGTGGAACAATGATTGAAAATTTTACTTTGCCTATGATTTTGATCACTTAAAATTTGCAAGTAATTAGAGAAGTCTAATTTGATTTAGGGATTTATTACAAAATCTCGATGCATAGGAGAAGTAGAAGAAAGTACATCTAAGTGCTACAAAGACTCTTATTTATCAAGGCATATTAAAGAACCCAAGCCTAACCCGCAGTGGGCGAGTTGGGCAAGTACATCAAATTGTTTGAAGGATTGCATTCGGTTCATGGAATAAATTCTGAACAAATTCCCCGTTATTATTTTTCGGCAAAAGATTTCCAATAAGTTAACGTTTTTGTAATTAGGAAATTTTATAGAAGTAAAATCATATGAGGGTTCGATTGACTTTTACTGAGGCTTTTGAAACAATCTTGATCACCTTCAGCTGAACCAATGACCTCAGAAACTTTAAGAAAAAAGCTCATTGTCATCGTTTCAACAATCCAATTCTATGACTATTATTCACAAGAAACGACCAAACTAGATGAGTGTAGTGTGAGGCATGATATAAGAGTGAGCGCCATTTGTCATTGGTGAGGGTGGGGCAAAAGGGACCATGATGAATAAGTGCAGAGTGGAGATGAAGGTGCTTTGGTAATCGTTACCTTGAGATGCATCTTATAACTCTTTTGGTAATCACACACGATTATCAAAAAAAAAAAAGAAAACAAAAAAAAAATCCAATTTAATGCAGTTGAAGATGTGATTTGGAGATCTTATAACTCTTTTGGTAATTTATGCGTATATATATATATATATATATATATATATATATATATATATATATATATATATATATATTAGGTCTACCCCTACAACAACAACCATGCTCCTGTTTCAAACTAGTTGGGGGCAACTTGGGGTCACTTAATTTTAGGCCTAACATTTTCAATTTCATTCAGCTTCTAGCACATCAAGTTTTCAAGTTATGTTATACAACATATAGATGAAAATGAGCTAGGTTGCTTTTTCAAGTTTTGATCTTACTAGTTTTATCGTGTAATCGTACTGTGTACAAATATATATTATGTATATGTGTATTTTTGTTAATAACCTGTCTAATCTTACAAATGTGTTTTGTAAGGTGCATGGCAAAGTCATGAAGTATCCCTATCAATCTAAAAGGAAAATTGTACAAGACTACAATTAGGCTTATGAGAGTGAGAGATGGGTGGTAAAAAAGCAACACATACATAAAATGCATGTAGAAAAATGAGGATGTTTAGGTGGATGTTTGGTCAAGCTCATGCAGATAGAATAATAGATACACAGATTCAAAGAAAAGTAGTAGCGCCAATTGATGTGAAGATTATGGAAAGGTAGTTTTCGCGGTTTTGTCATATCCAAAGCTATGTTACCTGGACTCGGGTGCGGGTGTCGGGTACGGGTATGAGTCTAAAGGTCGGACCCACCTATTTTCTAATTTAAGGACACGGAGACTCGGCAAAAAGTGTCTAAAACTTGCGTGACATAGCTTATATATGTAATAACATATATTTTTTCTCATTTTTCATTTCTTACTCTACACTAGAAAGTTCTTGTTAAGTTTTTTTTCTTTATTCTCTTACATTTTAAATCTTTTTATACAAAGAGCTCTTCAAATGGAGTATCCATGTCTTTTTAAGTGTTAGACTCGTTTCAAGTGTCCGACATGGGTACTTTGGGTTAGAGTGAAGGGTCCGGGTAACGTAGATCCAAAGACACCGTGCAAAGCCCCACTTAGAAAACTCAAAACAATAATTGAAAAAACTCGACGGTATGGTAGTGGACCTAAGATAACTTGCAATGCATTACTTGGGAATGATTCAAAGGATTTTAAAAGCACATAATCAAGTACGTTAATTCGAGCAGAGCAGAAGAGTTTAATCCATGTAGTTGGCTCCAATTTATTTGGGATTGAGGCTTTTTTATTGTTGTATTTGGTTTTTGTTTATTAGTATTTGCCAATTGCATGAGTATGATTTTGTCTTAGTTTTTTATATTGTAATGTTTATAAATAACATTTTTTTTCTTTAAAAAAAATGCTTCAGCTTTATGAACCTGTGGTTTTTTGTAATATTTGTGACTTTCTTTTATTTTTAGCTTATTTTTGTGAGAATATGAGGTTTATGCCTCTCTTCAACTGCCTATTTAACTTTATAACATTGTGTTGAACTGGATCACAATGATCTCTTATTCTAGGTTCGAAGATTGCAGTTCATATCTCCTTAAATTTTAGGTCCCCACGGTAAAGAACTCTTAAATACTGAGCTGCATGGGGATGAAAACACTTGGAGTTAAGACAATGATGCCGTTTTAGTACTAATGATTTTTATAACAGGTTGAGAGAGGGACTGCTGTCTACTTAAGTGGATTGCGGGAGAAGTATTTTGGTGAAATGTTCTTAAATGCTTCAATGTCTCTTGGAAGCCCTTCAGATGAAGTTTCTTATCCAATCTCCGAAGTAAAATTTAATCTATACAACCTCTTCAATGCTAACCAAACATCTCAGCCTCAGATTGATTACATGCAAATGCATTTAAAAGCAGAAGGTCTGAAACACATTGCTAGATATGTAGAGTCGTTTGAGTCTCGATCAAAGGAAATGTGGCTTGTATTCCAAAATGAAGGCATCTCTCTCTCAAAGCTCCTGTATACAACTGAACGAACTGTCAATAATACTGATAAAGATGATAACGAACATGTTCTGTTACTGCAACCTTCTTCATGGTGGCATTGGTTGAGGACGACAGAAATTGGAAAAAAGGAAATGTGCAACCTTATCTGGCAGTTGGTATGTCTGTTCCAAGCTATTCTTTCTGTTTTCTGATCTTGCTGTAAATATTTTGCCGTCCAGATCCATGACCAAGTTTTATAGAGCAGACTAGTTATTTTATATTTTTATTTATTTTAAAAAAAATAAGCTGTATTGTTTTTAAAAAAATGAAGTTATATTGGTGCAATGAGAAATTGCAAATAACAAAGTGGCTAAAAGCCAAATGCAAAGCAGTCAACCCACAGAATGTTTGCCCCTAAGTTAATGCCAAATTTCCTCACCCCCCAAAAGTTTTGCCTATAGCTTGAGTTTGCTTCAGCGGATGACTTTTTGTTTGTTGACATGATGCACCTCAGACTTGTATGTATGAGGCTCAGATATTGTGATGCCATGATGTTTTCTGTCAAATAACTTAATTAGCATGTGAAAGAACTGTCATATGATAATCTTGTGGGTACTTTTAGTGTTTGAGATGCTGATGTGGAAAATTGATGGTTTTCAGATTGACTAAACCAAACACCAAGGTATTCTGTTTGTTGCTTAAACTTTAAACTAGTTAAAACAACTAACTGAAATTTTGAAGTTTCTGATCATACAATAGCAAGTGTGTGTGTCTGACCTGAACACTTTGCTGGAGAGAAGATAGAGACTTGTAGAATTCAACACTTATTAAACTTGGAACTTAAGAATTAACTTAAAACAAAATATTTGGCTAAGTTGATTCATAACATACTAAAATCGAAGGTGATTTTTCTTTGGGCTCCCCTAAAAGATAAGGTTGTCATTCATAGAAGTATTCCCGTAAAACCCAACCCTAAAGCTGCAGTTCTTTTCATTTGATAATTGTGCTCTATTAATCTATTTAGTACAAATCTACGAGAAGCCACGATTCTACCAATAATAAAATCCAAGTATGTAACATGGTATGTTAATATCCAAAAACCACTAATTTAAGATCTTCAGATTGCAATAATTAACTAGAAGTAACTTCAAGTAAACCAAATCGTTAATGGAAACATATTTAATTTATTGATAACAAATATTTGGAAGAAGAGCTTTGAAGATAATTGAAGAGTAAGGAAACTCGTCCTGGTTTCTATCACTACAGTGAAGAAACTGCTAGGTCGTCTTTCAAGATGCAAATGGTCATAGCAAAGGAGAATCAAATAGAACACTGCTGAGAACAAGAATAGAGCGGTTTTCCTGCTTTTGCAAGACGTTTTGGCCATGTGGGTAATGAAAAAAGGTGTTAGTGGTGCAGCCTCTGCTGATTTCTCCAAGTACTACATAATAGCTATTACCATGCAAATATCAAATATGTATGTTGCAGCTAAAGGAATGCACATTTTTTCTCTTCAAGTTGTTTAAAGTTAGTTGATCTTATAATTTTTCTTATATCTTGTTCAACATAAGTTTAGTTAATCCTTACCTCTGTTGAATTTTATTTTTTTTAAATCAAATGGAAAAGGACTAAAGTAGGGTATCATGTTTCAAAAGCACTTATATTTTGTACATATTTTCTTTCCGTGCAATCTGTAACTCAACTTGAAGCCTAGAGCCGATTCACTTGCGATTACACAAAATATGTCAATTTTTCATTTGTTGGAACCAAATAGTACGTAAAATGAAAATCATAGGGATTTAAGTGATGTGTTTGAATCAACTAAATTAATGGGCTTTAAGTTGGATGATATCTTGTAACCTGACTGATGGATGTTCTTTTTAGATCATTTTGGTATTAGCTGGTGTAATCAATTGTAGGTGTTCTGGTTAAGTTCTTGTCTTTGTTTGGCTAGGAAAACTCCTTGTGCTCCTTTCCTTTTGACTTGGTCATGCTGCTTTTCGGTGTTAAACATTAAATAGCTTTTCATTTATATGGTTGTTTCTAATCTTAATATTTATTAAATTCTTTATTATTTTTTCTTCTTTTATTAGTTGTTGGCACTGAAATCTTGCCACGATCGCAATGTCACACACAGAGACGTCAAACCTGGTGAGGAAATTTTTTTTATACTTCAAATGATCTGCTTCCCTCAATTACTCTGAGATTGCCAAAACTTAGCATTTGAGAATTGCTTTGTATATGTTAGAGAACATGGTCATATGCTTTGAAGATGAGACGGGCAGATGTTGGAAAGGAAACCCAATTGGAGATAAGCAATTTTCCTTGAACATGTACATCCTTACAACCTTATTGAGGACATTCTCTTTCTATACTATTTTGTCTTTTCAGCTGATGGTTGGACTAGCTTCATTTAGTGTATATTCCTTTCACTATTTGAAAATCTCCATTTATCTGTATTTGGTTTTCTATTTAGGATTTATGCATGTATGGTTTTCATGCAATCTCCTTTGCCCCACAGTTGTGAAGTTTGATTCGGCAACCCTGAGAATCCTGCTTTCACTCTGAAGTGAGATGGAGCAGTTTAGAAGCACATGAAATGCTTTACCAGTAAAATTCCTTGTTGGCTGCAAATCATTTTATAATGCATTCCTTGGAGGATGGAAATTCTACAGTGATGAGTGCTAGGAGCTAATGTTTTGAAATTCAGCTCTTTTACAATTGCTCCATAGATTAGATGATAGGTGTAACCCTTCAGTGCAAATTTACACAATAGTTGGTTAGATTTTTATGTAGTACTTTCAATTTGTGGCATATTCAAGTTTGGGTGTTCGTTTCCCAAATTTGATGGAAATTACATTTAAGGCCATTTTATTCCATGGTGAATTTCTATACATTCATATTGTTTATCAATTTTCTTGAAAGGATATTTGAGCACCCCTAAACTTTCTATCTCAGGCGCATAATTGACTTTGGAAGTGGGGTTGATGAGTTCACAATCAAGCATTTATATGGGTCGCATGGACCATCTAGGTATTTTTCATTTTATATAGGAAATCCATTTCTTGCTATGATCGTGTTTTATACTTCAGGAATACATCTTGATTACTCATTTTTTATATCTTGGGGCAAATAAGCCACATAACTTTGCCTTTTTAAAAAATGTGTTAACCGTTTTTGCGTTAGTGAAAAACTCCACGGTTACAAAATAAGACATCAAAAGTTTGCTTTTTAAATAAACTAGTTTTCCATGCAAACCAGCTTCCTAGGCTAGCGGGATGTCAAATTTACAACTTATATTTTTTTCCAAAAAATATTATTATATGACATAAAATTACCTTATTTATACATAAAATCTCTTTACCGTAGTTTGATTTTTCGCTTTGAAGCCATCAAACTCATCAATTGCAATGCTTGATATGCAAACACATCAGTTACTTATTGATTATTTATGTGTGTCATTTTCATTAAGCTTTAATTATGCATCTCTCATATGTCAGGGTGTTTGCTATTGAGGTAGATGTAAAAATAAAATGGTAGAGCATTAAATCATATTTAGATACCTTTAAAAGAGATTTATCCCTATGCAAATAGTGAATTTGATGGCATCAATGCACGCAACTAGATCATAGATTAAAACCCTCAATTGGTTAGTAGGTCGTAAATTTCATTGTTGCAGCCGTGGAACGATTTATCTTTTGTTTTCTTACGACCGTTGAGTTATTGGACCATAAATAATTAGGATTGCACCCTCTAAATTGTCATCTAGCTCCTCTCGCTCTTCAGTTTAGTGAAGAAGTGATGAGAGGGAGCAGAGAGGTTAGAACCCAAAGGTTGTGCAAAATCATTAAGATGAGTAATGGAGTAAAGCTTAGAACCCTTTATGGACGCACGCTGAGTGAAATAACAAATCAAAGAAATAAATTGAGCCAAAACATTGATCTAAAATCTCAAAAAACTCTAGTTGAATCAAACAAGAGCTTCTTTGAAGAGCAAAAAGAGGTAGAAAGTTATATGAAAAGCCCCAAAAGAATTGTTGGAGGAACCACCATGTAATCATATACTCCCTCCAGTCAAGAATATTTGACGTTTTGCAAAATCCTGTTGTTAAAAAATATAAGACGTTTGACATATTTGAAGCAATTTTTGCCCATTTTACCGTTCTTTCTTAGCTATTAATTTTATCTAAAATTCTTGCTCTTGGTAGTTGGTACCAATAAGTCAGAAATCATAAGGGAGAGAGAAAAGTGATGTACTATTTGAGAAACAAAACCAACAGATCACAAATCTGTAAGATGTTGGTCCAAAAAAAAGGACATGAATCTGTAACAGATTAGAGCACAAAAGTAGGCATGAATCTCAAAAACAATAACCACAAAACATGAAATCTCAAAATTAGGTGGTCACACTAAATCGACCGCTAATCCGACATAGATCTAATTAAATCTTGGCTAGGGATCAACGCGTGCCGACTCCGACACCAGCAACAACCAGAGTTTGCCTTCTCCTTGTCGGTGCTCTGCTTTGCCTTCACGTTACTTGTTGACTTCATCGTTGTCGATCTCACTTGGTTTCTCCATTCCTCTCTTATCTTCTTTTTCTTTGTTGATAAAGCAAAAAGGCGTTTGTAGAAGAAAGGAATAAATGTGAAAGTGATTTTTTTAAAGTGAATTTAACAGCTAGTTAATGTGTGAAAAGACTCACTAGGTGATGTATGGTGTGCAAAGGAAAACGTGTCGAACAAAGCAAAAAGTTTAAAACCTAATTAAAGCACTCTCCGGTCTTATATTTTGTTGTAAGGGAAAGAAAGTAATTTTAGCCTGTAATTAAAGCATATTTTGGTTTGTGTGTTTTGCTCAAAACGTCCAATATTATTGACGGGAGGGAGTAGGTGCTAAGAAAAACTCGCATAGAAATATGAAAAATTGAAGCCATTCACTGTTATTGCATTCTATTTGAAGAAGTCCTCGAGAAAACCTCGATGGTCCACAAGGATAAAAAAATCAGCAAATTTTTTCGAATTTTAGGAGAAATTTGTCGAGATTTGTTACAGCGAAACAAAACTCACTTTGAGTTTCAAAATTGCAAATAAATCGTCGAATTTTTTGATAAAATTCGAAATTTTTTACATTTTTCCCTTATCAACAAAACACTGAGGAAATTTTTTTTAAAAAATCGAGCGACAATTGGAAAACCCTAAAAGTTAGGGAATATTCGTACTTCTTGAATCGATTACCTCATAGTGATCCATCACACTGCCAATCGCCTATTCACCTGAAAAGCTTAAGATTCTTCTCCCTTTGGCTTCAATGTCACCTCAACTCGATACTCGAGAGCATAACACCGTCACAGGACGAACAGTGGTTCTGGCCTTTGGCTTCAATCACTCTCCTTTTCTTCTCTTTCCATTTTTTTTTATGGTTTTTGCACTTCAGGGTTACTGAGGTTGTTGGAGTATATAATCTCACATTGAAAATATAATAAGAGTTGGTGTGGTATATAAGTGGTGTAGATTGGATCCTAGCACAAGTCAATTGGTTTTGTGTAAAGATGGGTTCTAACCCTATTTATTTACCCACATATGTGTGTGTGGCCCAACACTCTTTAGGCCCATGGATTTCTATATGGTATCAGAGAGAAATGATCATAAGCTCGTATTTGAAAACTTGGTTAGGCTAGCGGTGGTGTCTAAACCCGTTTATGGACCTAGAGCCTATAAGAGTAGGACTAGGCATGTTTATATGGACCTTTAAGAGTAGGTCAGTGTTTGACAAGTGACAACTAGTCCAGACCTAGTTGCACCCGAGGGGGAGTGTTGGAGTATATAATCCCACATTGAAAATATAATAAAAGTTGGTGTGGTATATAAGTAGTGTAGATTGGATCCTCGCACAAGTCAATTGGTTTTGTGCAAAGATGGACTCCAACCCCATTTATTTACCTACATGTGCGCATGTGGCCCAACACTCTCTAGGCCCATAGATTTCTATAGAGGTCTAAAACAGTGATTGCAAGGCGGTGTCTTTCTAAGTAATTTGTAAAAATTTGATGGAGCTATTTACAATTAAATTTGATAACAAAATACCTACTCAATAGCAAAATCTTGCACAATTAATGTTACATAAGGATCTAAGGACTTATTAGTATTTTTGAAGTATATATTAAATAATAATAACATTGACTAATAGACTATTAGTGTTATTTAAGGGCCTAAAAATAAATAAATACTTATTTGGGGACTTCTGAATAAATATTATTTCGTCTGCCTAGACGCCGTCTAGGGACAGCCTTGCCTAGGCCAGGGAAATCGCCTTGAAGCCTTGCAATCCTTGGTCGAAAAGCCAAAAAAATGGAAAGAGGAAAAAAAAATGAGGAGATTGATTGAAGCCAAAGCCCATAACCATTGTTCTTCTTGTGATGGTGCTATGCTCTCAAGTATCGAGTTAAGGTGACGTTGAAGCCAAAGGAAAAAGAATCTTGAAGCTTTTCAACTTTTAAGGTAACTAGGCGACCGGAAGTGTGATGGAGCACTGTGAGGTAGTCGATTCAACAGGTAATATTCACTAATTTTTAAGGTTTTCTGATTTTTTGAGATGGAATTTGGGTTTGTTTGAGTGAACTGTAAAATGGGTAGTGAGGATTGGGTCTAAATAGGTGGAGGGAAATGGGGTTCCAAGAAGGATGGCAACACGGTTGTGGCAGTTGAATCGCCCCAAAGGCAAAGATCAATGAAGACGAAGAACAAAGTGACCCTACAAAGACTAGAAATCGCTTTCTTCTCTCGCCCTAAAGATCAAAATCGACTCCTCATCCTTCAATTTCGTGAATCAACCTAGAGAAGAAGGCGTCGCGTGTGGTGAAGAAGACAAAAAAGATCATGCATGCGGAAGTCCGAGTTTGTCTAGGTCGAAGATACCGCAGAGAGAGAGCTAGAGAGAGAAAATCTCAATGTTCTTAGTCAAAAGATGAGAAAATAAATGAAGAAAATAGGGGAGTGGTTTTTTTCTCTATGCAGTTACAAGTCTATCAAACAACAGAAAAATAATAATAATAATAATAATAATAATAAATAATAAATTCCATGATTTTTTTTTATTTTTTTTGTTATCAAACACACCTTAGTGTTTTGTTGACGAGTGATGATAAAAAGTTGAAAATCTCGAATTTCATCAAAAACTTATATGATTTTTGCAGTTTCGAAACTCAGTGAGTTTCGTTTCGCAGCTACAAATTTTGCAAAATTTGTTGATTTTTAATCCTTGGTCCTAACTTAGATGATTTCTTGCAGTTTTGAAACTCAAAATGTTATGTGCTACAAAACATTGGAGAGAAAGCACCTTGATTGCATAACAAAAACATTTATTGGCATGGAAAAAGAATATGAAATAAATTTTAAAGCAATGTACTGAGCTCAATATATACCATATTGTGAGTTTTCTTAAAGCTACAGAAATTGTATGTAGGTACTTCTCACAAAACTTTGTGCGCTTTTGTTAAATCCTGCATAATCTAAAAGCCATAATTCCTTACTACCAAAAAAAAAAAAAAAACAAAGCTAGGATTTCTAAGTGGGGATGCAACATTTAATACCAAGCTATACCAAGAACCTTCCTCACTTGCAACCCCATTTGTGCTTGGAAACCCAAAAGACAAAAAAAAAATATCCCAAACATGCAATTAGGAAACCACCTATCTTAATGGTTTCAGAAAGACTTGAGCTATCAGTAATAGTGTTTTCTATATCAATATTATCTGAATTGGTACTTCTAAATATAAATTTTATTCACGATTTAACTTCCTTTTGTTTGGCTTAAAAAAAAAACGTTTCGTTGTTCATCACTATTGAAATCAATTCAACGATTCACCAAAAATTTAAAAAAAAACTCACCAAAAAAACCAATTCAATGATTCTTTTCATTATTAAATTTGAAACTAACAAAAATCCCTTTACATCTTAAAGTGGGAATTTGGGATATGAACCTATATAAAGTCTAATTAAGATTTAATTATAGCAATGTACCATCTGGTTTTTGTGGTTGGGAACTGAACCCCTAAATTAGATTGGAAGTTCACACACAACTTTAAGGCTGACGAAAAATGATCATTTGGTTGTAGTGTAATAACCAAGATGTGATGAGGTGTCCAAGGCAGTCAATGGAGCAAAAGGTTATTCCTCTCGAAAAAAGAATGGAACAAGTAGTAATCATCATTATTTTCTCTAGCACATAATTATAAAGGGGAAAAATTGTAGAGAATAACAAATTTGCTCTGTTATTTCTATTTTTAGTTGCGTAAATTATTAAATCAACTAGTTCATTAGAGGAACTATCTTTCTTCCTTTGGTTACATATCATTTTTAAATCAAACAAAAATAAGATTATCCATGTTAAAGATGGGAGCGGCTAAACCGACCTCACGAATTGCTAAACATACCCCAGTTTTGAATTTTTACTTTGTGTACCTCACTTTTTTCTTAAAATTCCAAAAATACCCTTGCTTACCCCATCATCCTCACCCTCACCCTCACCCTCACCTTCACTTCAATACCCTTGCCAGCAGGTGTCAGAGAAACAGGGCTGACACCTCTTTAGAGGTCTCGGCCGACTCCAAGCGATAATGCGAAGATAACTTGGTTTCAATGGGTGACGGAGGGATCCAGCCAAAACCTCTTTAGAGGTGTCGGCCCGGTTTGTCCGACACCTCTTCAAAGGTGTCAGCTCTATTCGTCCGACACCTCTTCAAAGGTGTCGGCTCTATTTGTCAGACACCTCTTCTGAAGTGTTAGCTCTGTTAGTCCGAAACCCGCGGTGACCAGAACAAACAAAAAAACTTCAAAACTCTCGAAAAATACATGAAAATGACTAAAAAATAGTGGGTTTTGCTCGGAATCACTTAGTATTTTCGATTTCATCGAAACTTTGTACCCAAAATGCAAGATTCAAGCCTCATTTTGAAACCCTAAACTCAAAAACAAAATCACAAACAAAACAAGTCAAAATAAAACCCAAAAAAACCTAAACCCTAAACCCAAAAAAACCTCGAAATCAACAATAAAAGAGATGATGAATGCACTCACGTCATCGAATCCATGTCGTTTTGCTCGGATTTCGTCGGATTTCGTCGCTTTTTGGTGAGGCGATTTGAGAAAGGTGACTGGGGTATGGGGTGAGTGGGGTATGGTGAGGAAAAACCCTTTTATATGAAAGGGTTAGGTAATTTCACAAAACTGGGGTACGTTTAGCAGTTGGTGGGGTCCTTTTAGCTACTCCCTTAAAGATCTCCATGGAGTGTCCTTTTTTTTATGTTGATTACCAAGGTCCTGTCTAATGATGAGTTTAGTTCCTTGTACAAAATCCTATATTCCACATTAGTAACTTGGGTTTTAAGGCAGACAAGTGTTACTATTGAAGATGTGTGGATCGGAGTAATAGTCCACCATCGATTAAGTGAAACTTCTTAATAAAGTATATAAGTGATTGTCTCCCTTCTAATAGCACCAAGGCCTTTTGAGATAAAACCCACACCTATAAGTTGAATGTGCTTAAGTTGGAGACAATATCGTGTTGGCGGAGACCTTTGGGTTCGTGCTCGCATGTGCGAGCGAGCCTAATATGAAAATTAGCATGGTATCAGAGCCAATGGTTTGGCGTGGGACCTTTGAAAAAAATCCCTTTGATGGATTTCGGTCTAAGGTAGAATGTTGAAGATGTGTGAACTGAAATAATAGTCCCACATCAATTAAGTGAAACTTCTTAATGAAATATATAAGTGATTGACTCCCCTCTAATACCACCGAAGCCTTTTGAGATAAAACCTCACTCCTATGAGTTGAAGATGGTTAAATTGGGGACAATATCGATGTTGGCGGAGACCTTCGGGTTCATGCTCCCGTGTGCGGGCGAGCCTAATATGAAAATTAACAGTTACCTTAACAACACACAAAGATCACAGGACTGTGATTTGGTGAATTAAAAATTATGTGGTAGATTCGTATTGGATGGTCGCCCAATGCAAGGGTTTTCTTTCCTTGACATGATCGACATAAATACATTCTGATCAACTAGAAGAAAAGTTTTTTTCCTTAATAGTGTTAGTAATGATATTTTATGGGAACATTTTTCAATATTTTATGTGCTTATGCGTATACTTCTTTTCCAGATCTGAACAGACATATGAGTACACTCCTCCCGAAGCTCTTCTGAATTCCAGATGGTTTGAGGGGCCTACAATTGCAAGAGTGAAGTATGTCAATTCTCGTGCTTGACATTGTAAACTGGTTTTGTTTCTTTCAGAAATCAGTGTAATTTCATGATCTCATTTGTTTTCCTCTGCCAACTTACATACAAACTGCTTTCTTTTCTCTTTTAACTGCTAATATGCGAAGAATATATTTCATTTCATTTTGCAAATCTTCTCAGTAGTTCAGTAGGACTTATGTCTGAATGATTAATTGATTAGTGCCTGTTTTCTTGAAAGGTATGATATGTGGAGTGTGGGCGTTGTGATGTTAGAGTTGATTTTGGGGTCTCCACATGTTTTCCAAATAAATGCTCGAACTCAAGCTTTGTTAGATCAGCAACTTGACGGTTGGAGTGAGGCTACCAAGGAGCTTGCTTTTAAGTAAGCCCTTCTTTTGACGATGCTGAAAAATATCAAGTCCTGAATTTTCTTTAAATTCTAGAAGTAAGCTGAGATCAGATATCAACCAGATGCGATATTTATGCATTTTCCGTATGTTTATTAGCTGAATGATCTAGATAATATCCTATGTTTGACCTTTTAATTTTTTGTTATATCATCAGCATTAGGTGTAAAATATCCTGGCATCAAGTAATCATTGTTTGTGGTGTAGAGATGTATTAACAATCATATCATCGATCATATACGTATGCATCCTTGTGAACTGGAGAAAATACTGGAAACTCGTGGGACATTTCCTGCATCTTCATTTTATATAGAGAAAAAAAAAATGTGTTATCCTCTTGCGTGACAAATTGTTTTGTCCTTGTTCGGCATGAAGTTTATGAAAAAAAATTCTTTTTTTGGTTTACAGTATTTTCTTTTCCTTAAAAGCATAATACTGGAGAAAGCTAAATATACTGATATGACTTGGTGTCATGAGGATTATGGGTATCTAACCAAACATGTTTCAACAGATACTGGATAAAGCTACATAATATGCAATTTCTTGGTTCTATTTTCCCGGGTGTTACGAAGACCGAGGATTGTCGTATGAAAAACCTCTCCACGACAATATTAGGTCATAATTTTCCTCTATTGACTATTTAATGTGGTTTGTGCCTTTTTTAGGACTAAGAGGGATTTAGCAACACATTTATTTTCAGGGTGTTTCAGTGTACTTCAAACTTATTGAAGAACACTGAAAATAGAGGAAGAGAAAATCTTTTTGAGGAATTTTTTTGTTTGAATTATTTTTCATTTTAAGTCTTGAAATGAGGATGCTAAGGTGGATGTGTGGTAAAATTGACAAAGATATAATAGGAAATATAGAAATTCAAAGAAAAGTTGGAGTAGCACCAATAACACAAAAGTTAGGGAAGGGCGGTTGTGGTGGTTTGAATACCTCCAAAGACGGCCTACGAATGCCCCAGTGAGAAAACTCGACTCATTTGAAACTGAAGAAATTTGACGATGTAGGGGTAGACTGAAGCTAACATGCGACGCATTAATTAGGAATGATATAAATGATTTGTAGAGCACACCATTAATTGCACTTAGTTAGGTGCAATGGAAAAGTTTGATCCATGTACCCGATCCCAACTTGTTTAGGATTGAGACTCTGTTTTTGTTGTTGTCCCATTGTTATGAGTTGCGTTGCCTCTACCATTTTCTTGACTTGCAGTCTTGTTGTCTTGTTTTCTTTTCCTGTCCAAAAGGTTAAAAAAGATTTGTTGTCACGAGAATTATGGGAAGCCAACCAACTATATTTCAGCACATACTATGAGAGAAACCTACAAAATATGCACTTTCTTGGTTCCTTTGAGTTCTTGAGGTTGAACTTAAGATTGCTGTGTGAAAGCTGCTTTACTGCAATATTTGGTCATCTTCTTTCTTTGTTGACCAAATAATATGGTTTGTACCTTGTGAGGATAATAGACTGTAGCTCAGCAAAAGCTATATTTAAGAACAATGAAAAGGAAGGATAGCATTTGATCTGGGGAACTCTGTGTTCTCTTTTCTGTGTTTGAACAACTCCTGTGCCTTTTTCTATTTTGTGTTTATTCTTAGGACAGCATGATTCGCATCTGTCTTCTCACTTTGTTAAGCACTTCTTCTTAATCAAAAGAGAAATTTTATATTTTCCTCCTTGTTTTGTTAGAAATATTTTCCTCTTTGAAGAATGTTGGTATTCATTTTTATTTGTCTTTCCCAGGTTAAGATCATTCATGGAGTTGTGCATCTTGATCCCTGGGAGTTCTACAAAACGTCATCGGGTTGGGAATACTGAAGAGCAAGTGAGTTTTTGCTGCTTTATTTACCTTTGTTTTTCAAGTCGTCTTGGTTTTAAAGCTAATGCTCGTTTTTGCATTTTTTTTCTTTACAGCAGACATAGGAAATAACCTATTATGGTAGTGGCATTAGGATGAGATTTACTATATTTTTTCTTACGTATATCCTATCCAATCATTCGTATTTTTATTGGCAGATAGGGCTAAATTAAATCAAAGTTAGCTTAAACTTGATAATGTGAAAAAATGCTTGAACACAAAATAGCGTCGAAGTTATTTCACAATTAATTGTACATTTTTTTTGAGGTCATAACTTTTTGTGCATTAGAATGAACTTAATGGAAGAGATTTTGATCCATGTAACCAACCGCAATTAATCTGGGATTGAGGGTTTGGTATTGTTGTTTGTATTATAAATTTTTTTTGCCATGACAAAGAAACAAGCTTTAATTGTTAATCTAACAGTCAAATCTTGATCTAGGCACAAATAAGACATTGTAAAATCTTTGATGCCATTATTTTTTCAAGAAAAATAGAAGTTTCAATAATTATAACGGCTCGATACGGGACCAAACATAGATCAATTGCCCTAATAAAAGTACATTGATTTGTTTATCCTATTTTTTCAAAAGAATTGCCATTAATTTGGCCGTGAATGCGAGTGTAAACTTAAAACAGTGTGACATCAGGGATTGCCTCTACAACATTTGGAACACATGACAATACATAAATATCCTTAGAACCACATAACAAATCACAAAACTTTCAACAATGGAAGAAAAATTAAGACTTCCAACAATGGAAGAAAAATTAAGACTTCCAACAAGAGAAGACAAATCAAAAACTTTCAACTAGGGAAGACAAACTAACTGTAAAATGAAAAAAAAAAAAAAAAAAAAAAAAAGAAAAGACCAACCTAGCCGCCGCACAAATCCCCGCACAACCGTTGAAAAGAATATGTACCGCAACAAGGATGAAACCAATCTTCACAAATCCGACTGGACCTGCAGCTTATTGGATGAATAAATTGCAAAAAAATGTGGTTGGAACCATAGTCGATCGAAAAGGAAGATCGACGGCGGTTCAAGATCAAAAATCACGAAGGAGAATCATGAAAAAGTTTTTAGGGCTTCTATTAGAAAGAAAAGTGGTGGCTACACCCAATAAAATCTTTAATGCCATTTATTTGATAAAATTGTGAATTTTAAGAATGGCCTTCCCTTGCAAGTAGTAAGGAACCTCAACTGTAAATTGTAAGGACTTTGTTAGCTGAGGTAAGGTTTTTCTTTTTTTTCTTTTTCTGTTTTTTCCCTTTCAGCAACCTCATTTTGTTGTTACGTAAACTTTGATGTGCGATGCCATTTGTTAAAATTGTTTCTTAAGATTCTATTTGATAATAATTCAGTAAATTGGTTGAATGTCTTTCCTTTATGATCCTTTCTCTTAAATAAGAATTTATGTACAATCTATATTAGGCAATAACAATAGTTAATGCACTAATGCAGCAACTAATTATACAATCTATATCAGGCAATAACAATAGTTAATGCACTAATTTAGCAACTGATTATCCTAATATACAACTAATACACTAATTATTAATATTCTATACTAGGTAAGAATATATACAAAATATACGCAGATCCTGAGCATAAATCATGCCATAATCTTTGCCATTGATACTATTGAGACATTTCTTTCCATTATGATAGTATGAAACTTGAGTGTTCTAAAACAAAAACAAATCCTCAATCCCATAAAAAACTGTCTTTTCTTTCTTCCGAAAACCCTACAATTTCTTCTTGATTCTCCTTCATGATTCGCCGATTGTCCTCTTCGATTGATGGTGGTTCCAATCACATCTTTTTGCATTTTATTCTTCCAATAAGCTGCATATCTAGTAAGATTTGTGAAGATTGTTTCCATCCTTGTTGCACTACATCTTCATCAACTGTTGTGCGTGCATTTGTACGGTGACTGGGTTGGTCTTTTCCTTAGTTCTTTTTTTTTTTTCATTTTATAGTTAGTTTGTATTCCCTAGTTGGAAGTTTTTTATTTGCTTCCTTTATTAGAAGTTTTAGATTTTCATCCCTTGCTGGAAGTTTTATTATTCGTTATGTGGTTCTAGTGGTGTTTATTTGTTGTCATGTGTTCCAAATGTTGTAGAGAGCAGTCCTGATGTCACAATATTTCAATTTCATAATCGCCAGCCAAGTTAATGGCAGTTCTTTTGAACAAGTAGGATTAGCAAATCAATGTATTTTTATTAGGGCAACTGATTCCATGTCTAGTTCTATATCCAGCCAGTAATGATTAATGAAATTTCAATTTTTCTTCCAAAAAAATATCATTCCCAAATTAGGTAGGATCATGTACGTCCTACATGTTGTGGAAAAGCTTGAAAATGTATTCAGACTTTGAAAGTGTTGTGTAAAGGCTTGAAAATGTATTCAGATTTTGACTTTCAAAGTAATAATATATTAGTTGGTTATGTATGTTGGTTTTTCCAGGTTCAATGTCATCCATATAAGCAGTTAAATTTCATATCTTAATAATAATAAGTTTTTTACGCCAAAAAAAAAAAAAAACTGATAAATCTGTTTTTCTCTCTCTATTCAAACTTTGTTATAGACTCGCTACTTTGGGGGCATAAATGTTTTTACTTGATTAATAGGATGATTATATTAGCCAACCACAACTAATTTGGGATTGAGGCTTTACGAGGATTACACAAGTAATTAGGCTCTTCAAACGGCCCAACAATTGACCTAACCATTTCTATCAAACATTTCTCTTTTTTTTTTTTTTTTTGGTTACTACAAATTCTCTTTATTACTAACCAGATGCCACATTGCATGACATCAACTAGGTAGTCTCAATGTGTCAAACCTGAACTCTAGATACAGGCCTAACTACTGACGGTTTATAGTGATTTCTCATCAATTGTTTGTCTTGAGTATAGGAGTTATATTGTTACTTCAGGACACTTTAGTAATGATTTAGTCTACATATGATATGACCAGATTTAGATTTACTGCAACTTTTCTTGATCCTTTCTTTTAATGAATTAAGAGCACAAGTTAATTTTAATATTAAACTAGAAGCCCATAGCAACAGTCTACGATAATAATGGGGACACTTTCCCCACCTTGGGAAGCAAAAATGCCCTTCTATCAAATGTCTATTCAAGTATGAATTTTCAACTTCAATTCCGATTATGGTATGAAATGTATATGCTTTGTCCAGAGATGGACAAAAGAACATATTAGTGTGATTTGATTCGTCTTGAATCTGCTAAAAGTTATTAAAGGTTACAGATGTGCCATAAACCATATTCTTGGATGTACCTTGTTTTGGCCTAAATTTATACTTTGGAAGTGGTTTGTTCATTTGAAGTTTTGAACTTGTAACACAATTAAGAGAGAAGGCAACAGCGAACTCTTTTTGCTGCAATTATCATTTGTATTTTGCCCCTTTGAATGTAGAATAAGGCATGGTTGGCTTCTTGGAAATGCTCTGAGGAGTTCTTTTCAGATCAGGTGAAGAAGAGAGATCCCCTGAAATTCGGGTTAGTTTCAAATATGGATCCTCCGGTTCTTGTCACATTGAAGTTGTAATTTTACTTCTATACGTTCCTTGTGAATTTTTCTTGCCTTTCTTTTTCAGGTTTCCTAATGTTTGGGCTATGCGTTTAGTGCGGCAGCTGTTGACATGGGATCCAGTAAGTCATTAGGGTGCTGCTTTTTAATTTTCATTTTAGTTGAGCACCCTTAAATTGGCATATTCTAGAGACAACATTTATGTGACTTAATGAATCTGAGATTTCTCAACTTATCTATCAAATATTCAAATCAGTCCTATTATAATTTCCATTGCCTTTTAACTTGTGAATTAGATTAATTTGTTTGAGTTTCTTATCCATAAAAGATTGTTCTTAAACTCTTTAAATCAATAATCAGTACTTCACACTTGTCTGTCACATGAGGATGATAGATTTGAGAACTGTTGCTTCAAATGTGATTACTAAGCCAAAATATGCTATCTAGGACATTGGCCGAGAAATCACTTGAGAGCTCACCCTTGTCATTGACCTCCAGGTCATAGTGATTTGTTCGTCTGAGCATCGCCTTTAAACTTAACGTTGAACTGGTAGTAAATTCTTATCGAAGAGTGACCTCTCCTAGAATTGCTTTTACCCTGTCGTTCTTGTCTGTGAAGCAACTTGCTTTTAGCCGTGTAGTTCTTGCTTGTGAAGCCCATATACCTTAGAGGAAAACCTTATTGCGATTCAAATTTACATGTAATTTAATATTTTAATTCATGTACATCTGAAATCCAGGAAGAGCGACTGAGTGTAGATGAAGCTTTGCAGCATCCTTACT
This sequence comes from Stephania japonica, assembly GCA_039657345.1. Classification (NCBI taxonomy): domain Eukaryota; kingdom Viridiplantae; phylum Streptophyta; class Magnoliopsida; order Ranunculales; family Menispermaceae; genus Stephania; species Stephania japonica. Next base: position 66,293,478 of record CM077557.1, on the reverse strand, counting down.
TTGAAGATTTTCGACAAAACTTGAATCATGGGTAGGCATTTGACGCTATGAGAGGTTCAGCTCATTGGCACGTTCAATCACCTTTAACAAGGTATGTTCTTATTCTTTATTGATCTGCTCTATGATTTACAGAATCGAGATCTCTCTTTTTGTCAGTATATTAACATTTTTTTTTTTTTTTTTTTTGTTGATGTGCTCTTGTTGCAACTTTTTGTAGCGATACGAATTCCAATTTCTATGAGATTTCAGATACTTCACGTGTGAAACCATCTCCAAAGAACATTTATATACCTGTCAATGGAATAGAATTTCCAAAAATCACACCTTCTGACCTTCAAGATCGATCATTCATTGGGATTGAAAGAGGCAACGCATGATAAATAACGGAAGCGGAAACCTCATTTGTCTCATAACTTTCACCTTAAGGGGTCTGAGAAGTTGAAGTGATTGAAAAACTTCTCAGTTGCTGCGTCTCGTCAATGGAGGTTGTGTTTCTCTTACAACGTCGCCATCCAGAACCCCAAGTTTGGCTCCGAAAAGTCTTTCAACCAGGGTAAGAGCAGATGGACTTCCTCACTGTTTGACACATATACATGTATATAGAATACTGTTCAGTTCAAATTCTTCAGGTTTTAAATCTCAGACTGCAACTCACATGTCCTAATTGTACAAACATCACAAGTCACTGCAATACCAAGGCCCTTATTCTTCATAGTGCAGCGTTTTAACGCCATTATCTTCATCTATACAGAAATCTGAGGTTCGTCTGCCGAAGTGATGAATGGCACCTTTGAAGCAAGGTGCAATTATCATTTAAAGAGAAGTGCATGTCCTTGATCATTCTGTGATTGCGTTGATCAATTTTTTAGTAACTGTTTTATCTATTATGACCTGTGGCACGTCCTTTTTAGGAAGATCTACATTTGTTACTGTCATGGTGTCACCCTCTATACCTACCTGAGTTTACATTTGTCAACGGGCCGGGCCTGGCCGGCCAATTAGGAACTTAAAAAATATTTTCATGGTATGATACATCCAAGCATGCTCTAATTACAGCCTCGTTTGGTTGGGGAAAGAGGGAAGAGGAAAGTGTATTTTTCAAAAAGGTTGCCACTTCCCTTGTTTGTTTTGCCGTTTTGATCCAACTTTGTAAGGGAAGAACGTGTTCACTTCCCCTCTAAAGGAGAAATAGATTTCCCTAAAAGAGGCAAGGAAATGTAATTTTTGTAGAAAAGTATGATGTTCCTTTAACAAATATATCTAACCAACCCAATGTTTTATTATATTTTTTTGGTCAACAAAACTAACCCAATATTGTTTTAAAAAAAAACAGTTCAAGCCTAACTCGTATCACAGCTAATTAGTTCTCTTTTTTTCTTTTTGGCTACAATTTGTTCTCTTTAGAGGGGTTTTGAGTTGACTCTTTATTAAAAGAAAACAGTCGCGCTAAGGGCACCCCGGGCACCCTGCAATCCTCTCAGGGTACCCTACTGATTATGGTACTCCAACAATTTATCAGGGCACCCTGATACTTTTATCAAAATGTCATTTCGTTTGATGTGCGAACACTCCACCACTAAATCGAATGAAACTCTTCTTTTCTCCCTTCCATCACCACATTAAGGCCTTAATATACTAAATCTTCTCACTTTCTTGCTTGTTTAAGGTAGATTTGTTGTTTTTATGGTCGGACGATATGTTTAACTTCAATCCCGTAGTGTTCGGTCACACAAGGTCGTGATATGTCTTTTGGTCTCAGACGTCCATTGTCAAAACTATTGTGTAGGTGTCGCTTAATATCAATCGACACCTAAGTGAGAAGGACTCTTAGACCACGTGGCTGTGTATCACTGAGACTACCGGTTTTGGTCTCAATGACTTGTTACCGAGACATTAAGCTATGTCTCGGTTGCTTCCAACCGAAGTGTAATAAAAAGCTACATTTGGGATTAAACTCAGTTGGTAATAACCGACACCTTTTGTTAGTTATTGGTTATAGGATATCTAGACACTACAACATGTCTCGGTCCTGTGTGATCGATGAATTCGTGTCTGTGGTTCACCTTTAAAAAAAAAAAAAAAAAAAAAAAAACTTCACAAAAACGATAAAAACTAACTTGTTGTGTGCGACGTCCGTCTCCCACTCATTTTCTTCAACCATTATACTCTAAAAACACTTAAAACTCGTCGAATCTTCGGGCGACGATGAATCGACAAATGCAATTGACAAGGGTTAGTACGCACTCTTTGATCGACAAACTCGATGTTTGACCCGCGACAGATCAACTTAACTTTGTAAAAAAAATTGAGTTTTCAAAAGTAGGGTGGTCTGAGAGGCCATTTAAATAGATATGTAAATTGTTGGGTTGGATGAGAGTATTTTTGTCAATTAGTTATAAAATCAGTTTTAATTAAAAATGATGAGGTGCCCTAAGATAATTGCGGGATGCCTTGGTGTGAGTCAAAGAAAAAATATAATTGAGAGTGTTGCATTATATATAGCTTGAGCCTGACTTAATCAGAGCATATATTAGTCGTGTGGTTATGTGGTTAGTGGCGGGCGATGAATACACGGGGACACAAATACAAAATGATTATGACGTGCCACTGCCACCTTTTTAATATGTAAGGTACGTGTCATGTCAGGGCCAGTTTTACATGGGGGCCTGGTGGGCAATCGCCCCAAGCCCCCAAAGTGAGCAAGGCCCCCATTTGGCACTAAAGTAGGGATATTTTTGTAATTTCATATTTTTATTTATTTAATTATAGATTATTAAAGGTACAATACGTTGAAACTTCCAAAAAAAAATCTGCGACTTCGACAACTCTACGACTTCTCAACTCCCCTTCCATTCGACACGTAACCTATTCAGCTATTCTCTCTTCCCCATCAAATCAAGCAAAAAGTCTTTTCTTCTTCTTCTTCGCTAGATCTCTCAAGTCTCACATTTATGCTAGATCTCTCTTTATAGCAAACTTGAAAAAAAACATCTCTCACACAAGATCTCTCCTCAATCCTCATCATCCTCAAACTGAGGACAAAGTTTAAAGAGTCCTATAGAATATCTTTCAGTGACATCTCTCACAGTCTCACATCATTGGTTGTTCAATGATCTTCAATTGAGCACTCCTGCATCATCTCTCACTCTTTGATATATTTCTTCTTTTTGGGTTACAAACTCTTTTAGTATACTTTTAAGTTACTACTATTACTTTTTTTAGTATAATTACAGTTCTTATTGTTACTTGTTTATACCTAAAAATAATTGATTTTTGGTGGCGATGAAATACTCATTGATAGAATCACACGTGATTCAAGTTAATCAAATCTAATTAAAATCAAATTCAAATGGTTGTTATTATCTTGAGTTTGAATATTTGTTATTATCCCAAATTCAAAAAGTGATTGTATTGTTATTCTAGTCAATGTTGTTCCACTTTTGATGGAATAACAATCGGATGTAATTCTTATATATACATGTGAAGACTCAATGAAAAACATCTTTACCACTAAATCCTTTATGGTATCAGAGCCCCATTAGCCAAATAATCAATGGCCTCTAATAGCTCTACTTCTGAGAACCTAACTCTCAATGTCATACCAACCAATTCTACTCCTATTGTCACTTCTTCAGCCACCAATGGCTCTCCCCACCCTCAAATTATTGCAATCAATGCTGCTACCCAACTACCATTGAAGCTCACCAAGCTAAATTATCCATCTTGGAGAGCCCAATATCAATCTCTACTCTTTGGCTATGATCTTGAAGGCTATATTGATGGAAGTCTTCCATGCCCACCACCTACAACTGTGGATCCCATTACTCAAGCAATCGTTCCCAACCCATCTCATCGATTTTGGAAGAGATAAGATCGTTTTCTCTTTCATGCTATGATTGCTTCATTGACTGACACTCTTGTGCCACTCATCACCTCTGCTACTTCTGCAGCTGAAGCTTGGCTACGTCTTGAGCGCACATATGCGAGCAAATCGCATACCCGAGTCATGAGCCTTCGTGAAATTCTGGGCAACACCACCACCGAGAACTTAAGCATATCGGAGTATATGCAGAACATCAAGAACATCTCTGAAACTCTCTCTCTTGCCGGCTCTTCGATATCAGACGAAGAACTCATTCATACCACTCTCAAGGGCCTTGGCTCTGAGTTCAACACCGTCGCTGCTGCTATTCGGGCTCGTGATACACTCATCTCATTTGAGGAGCTCCATGACAAATTGCTCGACTTCGAAGTCACCTCAAAACGTAAGTCATCCTCTTCCGACAAGACATCAATCACAGCTCAAGTTCACCAACGCAACCCACCCCATTCCAAAAACTTCAATTTTCATCGCCAAACCAACAAATCTTTTCACTCCCGTCAACCATTTTCTCGACCAAATACTTCCACCCAACCCTCTAGCCAACCATGGAGACAATCACCTGCACAACCTCGTTCAATATGTCAATTTTGTGACAAACACGGCCACTGTTGCCAAAACTTGTCGATCATTATTCCCTCCACAACCTGTCCAACCTCAAGCGCTACTATCTCAAGTAAACTCTCCCCATGGAAGCGACCCACAATGGATAATGGATTACGGTGCATCTAACCACATCACATCCGATTTGAACAATTTATCGGTGCACTACGAATATGGTGGTAATGACGACATTATTGTTGGCAATGGTAACACTATTCCTATCTCTCATCTTTGGTTCCACTACTCTTCCTTCTCCTCATTCTTCATTTATGTTAAATGATGTTCTTTACTCTCCTCGAGTAAACATAATCTCATTTCCGTATCTCAATTTTGTTCCCAAAATAACACCTCAATTGAGTTTTTCTCGATTCTTTTATTGTGAAGGATCGAATACGGGGGCAATTCTTACGCGCGGCCCGACCGGCGCACAAATATATAAGTGGCCATCCCGGTCTCAACGTCCACCCATTCTTGCCTTTGTCATGTTGCGAAAGCTTCTCTTCAACAAGTGGCATTCCCGCTTGGCCATCCGTCCTCTCCCGTTCTCAATAAAGTCATCTCTACATCATCACTACCTATGGTGGCATCTACCTTAGATCATTGCAACTCTTGTCTTTCCAATAAAAGTCACAAAGCGCCATTTGGCACATCAACTATCTCATGTTCTAGGCCATTAGAAATGATATACAACGATGTGTGGGGTCCATCACCGCTTCTCTCTTTTGATAATTTTCGCTACTATGTTGTTTTCGTTGATTACTACACCAAGTACTCTTGGATTTATTTATTGAAAAATAAATCGATCTTTGCAATATCTTTCCAAAATTTAAAGCAAGTGGTTGAAAATTATTTCCGCACCAAAATAACCACTTTATATTCTGATGGAGGTGGTGAATTCACTGGTTTATCACCTCTCCTCCAACAATTCGGCATTCAACATCTTAAATCCCCACCATACACACTGAACTTGTCGAATGATGCTTTCGAACGTCGTCATCGACAAATAGTTGAGGCGGGATCACCCTTCTCCATCACTCGTCTATGCCCTTACGTTATTGGTCACTTGCTTTTCGCACTTGCTTGATCTATTTGATCAACCGATTGCCAACTCCAATATTGTCGCATCACTCACCTTATCAATTACTTTTTGGTAAATCTCCCAATTATCAAAAATTACGTACATTTGGTTGTTTGTGCTATCCTTGGCTTAGACCTTACTCTACCCATAAACTTCAACCTCGGTCTCACCCTTGTGTGTTTGTTGGTTATTCTGCGAGCATAATGCATATTGTTGTCTTGATACACAAACACAACGCATTTATGTCTCACGTCACGTTGTGTTCATCGAGTGTGTATTTCCCTACTCAACTCGTACGAAACTCCCACCACCGAGAATCACATCCACAGTGGGCTGCTCTTGTTGACTCTCCTATTCATTATTCGATTCCCACGCCTTTGCTACCACACCCTCCTCCCATATCCACTCCATCTCCAACACCTTTGCCAAACTCTACAGGTTACACCACCAATAAATAATCACACTCCACCTCAACCATCCAATGAGTCCAATTCAACAATCCAACACTTGATGGTTACCCCGGTCCAAAAACAACATAATTAAAAAGAATCCAAAATTTTGTCTTACATCAGAACTTTCCCTTACCCATACTGAACCCACTACATTCACCCAAGCCCAAAAATCCCCAATCTGGCGTCAAGCAATGTCGGAAGAGTTCGATGCCTTAGTTCGAAATAACACATGGAACCTCGTGCCTTCACACAGATCTCAAAATATTGTTGGATGCAAGTGGATATACAGGATCAGCGGCACCCCAATGGCTCTATCTCTCGTTACAAGGCCCGACTAGTTGCCAAGGGTTTTCATTAACGCCCAGGCATTGATTTTCATGACACATTTAGTCCAGTGGTCAAGCCTACAACTATTCGTGTTATTCTCACTATTGTTGTTCACAAGAATTGGTCTATTCGTCAACTTGATGTCAATAATGCCTTTCTTCAAGGTTCTCTCTCTGATGAAGTATACATTCAACAACCACAGGGATTCATGGATCCTAATTTTCCAACTCATGTATGTCGTCTCAACAAGGCTCTTTATGGTCTTCGACAGGCTCCCCGTGCTTGGTTTCATGAGCTTCGAAATTATCTACTGTCACTTGATTTCAAGAATGCCCGCTCAGATGCATCCTTATTTATTTACTCCAAAGGCTCACTCACTGTTTATCTTCTTGTATATGTTGATGACATCCTTGTTACAGGAAATTCTCAAGAGCTGCTTAATCATTTTATCAAGTGCATCTCTACCCGCTTTTCACTCAAGGATTTAGGAGATCTCCATCATTTCCTTGGTGTTGAAGCTCAATCAACTAGTGATGGACTGTTCTTGTCTCAACAAAAATATACAAGAGATTTGCTCCAACGCACCAACATGTTGGACTCCAAGGAAGTAGCCTCACCAATGAGCACCACAGACACACTTTGTCTCAATGATGGTAGTGCGTCAACTGATGCAACTCAGTTCAGGCAAACTGTTGGTGCATTACAGTACCTATCCTTGACTCGTCCAGACATCGCTTATGCAGTAAATAAGCTATCTCAATTCATGCATCAGCCTACCACCCATCATTGGTCTGCAGTTAAGCGATTACTTCGTTATCTTAAAGGTACCTTTGCTCATGGTATCCTCATTAAGAAAGCTGTCCCTCTCACCTTACATGCATACTCTGATGCCGATTGGGCGGGTGATGTCAATGATCGTACTTCTACCTCTACTTATGTTGTCTTTCTTGGCGCTACACCCATCAGTTGGAGTTCTAAGAAACAGAAAACTGTTGCTAGATCATCAACCGAGGCGGAGTATAGATCGGTAGCTTCAACGCGCCGAACTTAATTGGGGTTCAACATTTGCTTCATGAAGTTGGCATCCCACTCATACAAGTTCCTACAATTTACTGTGACAATGTTGGGGCCACGTATGTATGTGCAAATCCGGTTTTCCACTCTCGGATGAAGCACATCTCTATTGACTTCCACTTTGTTCGTGAACAGTGTAATAGATAACCGCTTGCGCGTGTCTCACGTTCATGCCGATCAATCAATGTGGTGATTCATTGACTAAGCCGTTGTCTCGCCAACAATTTTTACATCACCGTTTCAAGATTGGTGTTCGCAACGGCTCCTCCATCTTGCGGGGGCATGATAGAATCACACGTGATTCAAGTTAATCAAATCTAATTAAAATCAAATTCAAATAGTTGTTATTATCTTGAGTTTGAATATTTGTTATTATCCCAAATTCAAAAAATGATTGTATTGTTATTCTAGTCAATGTTGTTCCACTTTTGATGGAATAACAATCGGATGTAATTCTTATATATACATGTGAAGACTCAATGAAAAACATCTTTACCACTAAATCTTTTACTCATCAATAGACCTTCAAGTCGTTTAGATCAATTTTTTTTAAGGTTTAGATTTCTTAGCGCTTAAATTTTTTTTTATTAGTGTAAGATACGTGATGCATAAAAAATATGCTTCCGGTTTTGATAAACTTAAGAAAAAAAAAGGAAACAAGATGCGTTAGCCAAATCTTTACAATAAAGAGTAATTAGTCTTGAAATTGTTCGATTTTATTTTTGATGCTAGTGCTTTTTTTTTTTGGCACATCTTTTTTTATCTCAGTATAAGCATCATTTTTATTTATATATTATTTTTTTCATTTTTGTCACTTTATGCGACTAGACTAAATTGGTTAAAAGTATCATTATCTTTCACAGCGTTTAAGTGACATACATCATCAAATTTATAGTTTAAAAGTGACAAGGATACAAATCAACTAATATAGAAAAGTTATGATACAATAACGAATTCCAAAAAGTTAGAATACAATTAAAAAAAGTTGTGAAAGGTTATGATACTTTTAACTAATTTTGACTTGTTACAAAACCCTTTTTTAACTCTACCAGTGATAAGTGTTTTACTTTTTATTGTCGGTCCAAATTTGAAGAGAGGAGGAGGGAAAAGGCTAATTTGAAAATTGTTGAATTTAAGTTCATTGCATGCTATTCATATATAACTCACTTAATCTTTAATTTATTTTTTTAAAATATATTTATTTTTATATAGAAGGCCCCATTTTTAAGATTCGCCCCAGGCCTCCAAAATGATAGGGCCGGCCCTGTGTCATGCTCAACAATCGAGCCAGCAAGGACGTTAACAAAGCTTCAGAACTTTTGTCGCTACAAAAGAAAGGAAGTTCCGAGAAATAACTGAAACGTGGCGCATTTGGATTGGCCAATCCGAGTGACAAAGTAGGCATCGACTGCCACGTGTCAAATGTATTTTGCCCCACGACATGTGATGCAATATTGAACTGGCATACAAATTCCATAACTTTCTATTCCGCAGCCATTTGAGGTTGTTTTTTTTATTTAAAACAAATATTAAGTACCATGTTAGCTGAGTTTTCTTAGAGAGAGAAAAAAAAAAAAGGAGGCCTCGTTTAATTTATTTTTGCCAAACTTGTTTGAAAGTTGATTTCCTTTGTTTACTTCAACTTCAAAAGGCACGGGGACACTGTTGGAAATCTTATCATTTTTTGAAAGTTGCATGATTTAAAAATAATAAAATATAGAATTAATAAAAATATTTATTAAAATATAGATAAAGAAATTTAAGGAGGGGCAATTAAGTCATAACTCATAATCTTTAGGAGTTGTCTTCAAGGGGGATCAACTTTTGTAAAAGTTTTTTTTGGTAAGAAAGAAACAATGTGACCCCATTGAGTCCGAATCCATGATCTCTTACTTTTAAACCTTGTACTAAACTATTAGGCGGCCCACCCAATTAGTTAGTATTTTTATAATATTTGGACATAAAAAGGCAACTAAACAAAAAAGAAAAATGATAAAATGACTCACTTTCAACCCACTTTGAGTGCACACCCTTACCTTTTAGTCATTTATGACTCTTTGTTATCTCCTCATACGTGGGCCCCACATGTGACTGAAATACTATAAACGACTAAAAGACAAAGGTGTGCTAAAAGTGTGCGTTGAGAGTGTGTTAGATTATCATTTTCCAACAAAAAAAGTCTCAACTTCCTTATAAGTTAACTCACTTTCTCTTTGACAAAAATAAAATAAAAATAAAAATCACTCTCTCTCCAACCAAACTAGGCATTAGTGTATCTCCAATGCATTGCACAAAGTGGTGAAAAAAGTACAAAAAAAAACACTATTTCCATCTCCAACTCTTCACACCAATTAAATCTCGCACGAAAAGTGGGACACATCACAAATCCCACATCCAAAACTCACCCAAACTTTAAAAAAGTTGGCAATAAAAAAAAGAGGGCCCGCCAAATCCCCTCTCACCTTTACTTTGCGCCATTTTGGTGCAATTACTATAGGACAACATCACTGTAACGACCCTAAAAATTTAACCTATGCCACGTGTCAAAATAGGTGATACGTGGGCCCATGCTGTGGTACAGTCATCAATTCTCGGACGTCGACGCCGAGGTATGTTAATTTTTGTATGGTGTTTGTAATATATTGTATTTCATTTGTACAATTTCAAGTTTTTAACGTGTAAAGGCGTTGTATACGAGAGTTGGTAGTTCGAGGAACAAAACTTAATTAAAAACACTGATAAAATATAAATTCAAATTTATCGAAACAAGTGGTACACAATTCGACCAAGTGCGCAAGACACGCGTAGTGCGGCGCGAGTCGAGTTAGGATTGCACAAAAGATGTGGTGGAGAGGCTAGAGTGAAAGACCAAAAGTCAACTAAGTCACTCAATTAAGTTAGCAAAGTTGGTAGGTAAAATTGTGAAAAGACCAAAAGGGCAATAAAGTTGTAAATGGTATATATAAGGGTGAGGGGTATTTTGGTCCATCACACCACCGTCACCACAACCACACTTTCGATCAAAAAAAAAAATTTGAGAAAGGGAGAAATCGATCGAGAGAAGGGAGTTCAAGGAGAGGAGAACGGCGATTCGCGGAAAGCGTGGACGCACCGTCGAGGCGAGATCGAGGTAAGGAGTCATTGATTTCGTTGTTGGTGTTGTCGTTGTGATTTTTCCGAGATTTGTTGTTGAGGTTGTTGTTGAGGGAAGGGTGGATTCAAATGGTGAAAATGGAGTTGATGATGGTGGTTAGGTGTATGTGATTGTTGTTGCAAAAAAAAAAAAAAAAAAAAAAAAAAAAAAAAAAAAAAAAAAAAAAAAAAAAGGTTCTGCTTTGTTGCTTCTTTGGAAATTTTTCCAAAGAAGCAACGAAGAAGATGAGAGAACCGGGCCGGGTCAAGGTGACCCGACCCGGTTTGGGTCAGACCGGGTTTGACCGGTCAGACCCGACCCGCGACCCACCTATATATTATATTAATAAAAATTATTTATTTTGATTAAATATACTAAAAATTGGTTTTAATTGAAATAAATTCCTGAAAAATAGGAAAAATTCTAGAAAATTCTAGAAAAATTATATTTTCATCAAATAAAGAGAAATTTGGGAATTTCTAAGAAAAGTGAAATATTCAAAATTTTTACGGGACGTTTTGTCGGGGTTTTCGCCTTGGAAAACGTGAGATTTGGCAAAAATAGCTAGAAATTTAAAAAATCATAGGAAATTGAGGAAATTGATATAAATTGCGTCCTCAGGATTATTGTACACACGGGGACCGAAAGGGACGTTTCGGAGTGCGGGTTAGCGCGAATTAGCTTGGATCGAGGTAAGTAAACCAGTGAGGAACACCACAGTATTTCTTGAGCTTTTAATTATTTATTGATATTGTTTCAATACTATCTTGTCATTCCATTCCTTTTGAGTTGTCCTAAGGCAAGTGTGTCAAGTGTGATCCTTGCAGAATTCCGGGCTCGCGGTGTATTATATCAGAGTTTACGGCTGGGGATACACGATTAGTTGTAATGACATGTACAGGTGAGAGTTCTCCACCAGATTGCTGGGGACTCTGCACTCGCGTAGGAGTCTTAGAGGAGATTCTGTCCTCGACTCCTAGCCTTTGAGGAGATTTTGTCATCGGCTTAACGACTTTAATTGGTCGGGACCACTTGTGTCTTTCCCTTGTATTCCGGGACACTCAATTTCGATTGCTTATTTATTTATTTACAGTTTTTATATATTCATGCGCTCCCTGTCCTTTTCTTTCTATCGGCATGAATTATTTGTTCATTTATTTAAATTCGAAATATTGTATTTATTGTTGTTTTCTGCTTGGCGTTACTTACCTGGACTCGTCATTCTTGTGTTTGACTGAGTGCAGATCCACAGTCCAGCAAAGGAAAGGCCACGCGGTTAGGCGATATACTTTGAGCGGCCCTCCTCTGTTGATATAGGTGATTTTTGTTGTATTAGCTACTTATATTATTTTTTTGTACATGGGGTAATGGGTTGAGAGATCTTTTTGGATATTATGACTTAGATGATTATCTCCTTGCTTTATATGATATACGGGGTTCCCACACCCTAGGTTTTTGTCCTAACTTGTAGCTTTCGATGTTGATTTATTAGTTGAGATTAATTGCTTCCGCTTATTACTTTGATAACTCGCTAATTAATTGACTTCACTTTTAAATGATTAACAAATGATGGAATGGTAAGGATAGGCTCACTGGCCCCACGCGACTCTGCGGGGTTGGCTCGGGGGTTCGCGCGGGTCCAGGCCGGGCGGCGCCCGATTTTAGGGTTGTGGAATTCGGGGCCGTCACAGTTGGTATCAGAGCATAAAGGTTGAATAAAATACTCTTGAAGTTAAATCACAATCCATTAAGACATTGGAAAGCGGAAGTTAGGATATTGTTTGAACTTAGAGTGGAACCCTATGAACTTAATTTAAGTATAAGTTGGGAAGTGAGGAGAGTTTGGGAAAAATCGAAACTTGTAATGTACATGTTATATTTGAGATGGTGTATTATTATTATATCGATTAGCTATTCACTGATTCGGAGATTCGCCTAATTGCGATCTGCGATGGCGGATCGGCGGGTTCAGTGATGATAGTGGGACGCCGAGTCCTAGAGGAGTCGGTATGGAGGAGTTCCGGATGTGGACTCAAAGGATTATGAGTCAAGATCATCGACTTGAGGAGATCTTGAGACTATTGAGAGCACCCCCACGGCGACACCATCTACGCCGACTACTTCTCGTTACGTTGTTGCACAGAAATTGGTACACCAGCCTACCGCGGCGACGTCGACAGCTCTCTACTCCGATTTCAGCGATGCGGAGACCACCGTAGCTCGATAGCACGAGACGGGGTTGCATTGCCTACTCAGACGGAGGTGATACCATCGACACCGAGTACGTCACTCACTAAGACGCCTAGTACCCCGACTACTCCGAGTACTAAGGCTACGCCGGAGGCGAGGCAGGCCAGAGAATTTCAGAGGCATCAGCCCGAAAAGTTTTACGGAGGTATGAATCTTGAGGCAACAGAAATCTTTTTAAGGAGTCACGAAAAGATTCACGACATTCTTGCTACACCGGCCCACATGCAGCCTAGTATATCTTCCGCTTCATTGTTCGGGAGAGCCGACGTCCGGTGGCGCACTACGGTGGCCACGAAGGGAAGCCCCGAGATTGGGCCGAGTTCGAGGGGAGATTTGAGCAGAAATACATTCCTCCTACGGTTCGTAACTTGAAGAGGACCGAGTTTCGAATATTCGGCAGAGAGAGCCGACGAGTCCGTGATGCAAGTACATGTACCGCTATCTACGGCCCGATGGAGTATGTCGGAGGAGCGGCGAGATCGACGCCGACCGGGCTTATTACTTTATACACGAGCTACTTGATTCGATAGGTTCGATGGTGGTTACGACGACTCTCCGAGCACGTTGCGAGCGGCATACGAGAGAGCTATGGCCGGTGAGGGCTTTGTCGTACACGCGGGGGGCACGATCTACTTCATCGGCACATTCTCAGTCGAGGAGGCCTTCGGAGGATAGTAGGAGGAAGAGGTTCAGGCAGTGGTCGCAGAGAGGCCGAGCGCATAGTGTAGCATCAGTAGCATCTCCACCCATCACAGTAGTTGTATCATCCGCTCCAGCACGGAGTTATGCTAGTGTTCAGCCACCACAGTCTCAGTCGGGCCAGCAAGATAGACAGCAGCACCAGAGGACTGAGGGCCGAGGCGGTGGTCAGGAGCAGAGATACCGACAGGGACAGCGACGCGATCAGGGTCAGGGACAGAGTTCTGGTCAGGCACCGAGACAGGGACAGCGTGGTCCGTCTAGTTCAGGGTCTCAGTGGGGAGCATGTTTCGAGTGCGGACAGTTAGGCCACTTCGTCAGCGCTTGCCCACGATTGGGTCGAGGACAGCCACAAAGCCGAGAACAGGTTCATGCCATCGCTGCACCAAACGCGACTGCCTCACGGAACCTGATTGAGGGTACGGTTTACATTTGCGATCGATTTATGCATACCATGTTTGATTCCGGTTCTCTTGTTTCTTTTATTTCGGGTCGTATTGTTGACGAGTTAGGGTTGAGACCTATTCGATTAGAGAGACCCTTGATCCTTAGCACTGCATTTCTTTGGGGACAAGATTTACCCGAATTTAGTGTGTGTAGGCGTCAGGTAGAGATAGAGGAACACACCTTACCCGGACACTGAGAGTGTTGGAGTTCCTAGAGTTTGATGCACTCTTGGGCATGGATTGGTTGGGTGCTTATCATGCACAAATTCACCGCTACGGTAAGAGGATCATGTTTCGATTCGGGGCATCCGAGTTTAGCTTCCAGGGGACTTCGACCAATTTACCGATCACCGGGGGTAGAGTCGCCACTAGCGTAGATGTAGAGACATTCGCCGGCGTGTTGAGTACGACAGCAGAGAGTAGAGACTAGGTTAGAGGATGTGCCGTAGTATGCGAGTTCCCCGACGTTTTTCCACAGAGTTACCAGGCTTGCCACCACCTAGGGAGATAGATTTCATCGTTGACTTGGTCCCGGGGACCAAACCCATTTCTATTCCTCCGTATCGCATGGCTCCGAAAGAGCTAGATGAGTGAGAGGACAACTCGACAAGTTGTTGGAGTTAGGCTTTATTCGACCGAGTATGTCGCCTTGGGAGCGCCGGTATTGTTTGTGAAGAAGAAAAGAGCAGCTTAAGATTATGCATCGACTACGAGACGGTTGAACAAGGCGACGGTGAAGAACAAGTATCCACTTCATCGCATCGACGATTTGTTCGACCGGTTGACTGAGTTCGCAGTGTTTCTCGAAGATTGATTTGAGATCCGGTACCATCAACTAAGGATAAGAGCGAGAGGACATGGAGAAAGCGCATTTCGCACACGATATGGGCACTATCGTTTACTGATAATGCCGTTTGGATTGACTAACGCCCAAAGTGATGTTCATGGATTTGATGCATCGAGTGTTGAGACAAGATTACTTGACAGATTTGTCATTGTGTTCATCGACGACATCTTGATATATTCCAAGACTCGGGAGGAGCACGAAGAGCACCTTAGGTTGACTTTGCGGACACTGCGAGAGCATCGATTATTCGCTAAGTTTAGTAAGTGTGAGTTTTGGTTGAGAGGTAGGATTCCTAGGCCACATTGTTGGGACCGATGGAGTGTCAATGGACCCCGCTAAGGTCAGGGCGGTTAGCGATTGGCCGACACCGAGATCAGCATCAGATATCCGCAGTTTTCTGGGCTTGGCAGGTTATTATCGGCGTTTTGTACAGGATTTCTCGAGGATCGCGGCACCGATGACGCAGTTGACGAAGAAGGATGTCAAATTTCAGTGGAACGATGACTGTGAGCAAGCGTTCAGGACATTGAAGGAACGATTGACTACCGCACCAGTTTTGATTTTACCCGAGTCGGGGAAGGGTTTTGAGGTGAACACCGATGCTTCTAAGATTGGTTTGGGCTGTGTTCTAATGCAGGAAGGTAAAGTGATTGCCTACGCGTCCCGACAGCTGAAGATTCATGAGAAGAATTACCCTACTCACGACTTGGAGTTGGCGGCGGTGGTTTTTGCATTGAAGATTTGGCGCCACTATCTCTACGGGGAGAGATTCGTCCTATTTACTGATCACAAAAGTTTGAAGTATCTCTTCACGCAAAAAGAATTGAATATGCGACAGAGGCGATGGCTTGAGTTCCTGAAAGACTATGATTTCTCATTGGAGTACCACCCGGGGAAGGCTAATGTTGTTGCAGACGCATTGAGCCGTAGAGGGTCAGACTCAGATGTTGTTATCTGCCACATGACGCACGATTACAGTTTGCTCGAGGCGGTTGAGAGGATTTGTACCGAGGACTTTCCAACCGATACTAAAGTAATGATTTGCGGGCAGATGAGGACTCAGACAGTGTCGATACAGAGCGTACTCGAGGGCCAGCAGACAGACGAGCAGTATCAAAATTTTTTAGAGTTGGCGCAGAGTTCGGATCATCCAGATTGGAGTCAGTCGACAGACTCATGCTTGAGATTTAGAGGACGACTGTGGATTCCATCAGTGGCTGAGTTACGCGATGAGATACTTCATGAGGCACACCGCTCACGATTTACGGTTCATCCAGGCAGGACTAAGATGTATGCAGAGGTGCGTCGTCTCTTCTGGTGGCCAGGGATGAAGACCGATGTTGCGAATTTTATTAGAGGGTGTGATATTTGTCAGCGTGTTAAGGCTGAGCATCGCAGACCTGGTGGGTTATTACAGCCACTTCCCATTCCTCATTGGAAGTGGGAGCACATTGCAATGGACTTCGTCAGTGGGCTACCTCGATCTCGGCAACGACATGATAGCATCTGGGTGATTGTGGACAGATTAACTAAATCCGCGCACTTCATACCGATCTCGACCACACATCGGATAGACAGATTGGCAGAGCTTTACGAGAGAGAGATTTTTAGGTTGCATGGGGTACCATTGTCGATTGTATCTGACAGAGGGTCGCAGTTACATCGCAGATCCTGGCGAGCATGCAGCACGATTTGGCACGAAGTTGAATCTTAGTACCGCCTATCACCCACGATCGATGGACGATCGGAGCGTTTGATCCAGATTCTCGAAGATATGTTGAGGATGTGTGTGTTAGAGTACGGTGGATCTTGGGAGGAGTACCTTCATCTCGTGTGAGTTTGCATATAATAACGGTTATCGAGCCGATATCGGCATGGCACCATTTGAGGCATTGTACGGGAGGCGTGTAGATCTCCATCTTGTTGGGCGGAGCCGAGGATGTGGCGGCGATTGGGCGGAGATTGTGGTAGATCACACAGAGAAGATACGCGGATCCGTTTGAGACTGAAGGGTGCGCAGGAGAGACAGAAGAAGTATTATGACTTGTACCACGGGGAGTTAGAATACCAGGTCGGAGACTTTGTATACCTAAAAGTATCGCCATTGAAGGGGCACAAGAGGTTTGGGATCAAGGGGAAACTTGTGCCGAGGTTCATTGGTCCGTTCAGAGTGGTGAAACGGGTAGGCAAGGTCGCGTACGAGCTAGAGTTACCACCTCCAATGTCAGGGATTCATCCTGTCTTTCACATATCGATGTTGCGACTGGATAGGTCCAAGGAGGGCAAACGACCGACAGTAGATTTGAGCCAAATAGACTTAAGAGATGATGTTACATACGACGAGCAGCCTATCCAGATTGTAGACCGCAAGGTCAAGACCCTGAGGAATAAGGAGATCCCATCAGTTCTCGTCAAGTGGCAGCACCACGGGGACGAGGAGCTGACGTGGGAGCTGGAGTCATATATGCGCGAGTGTTTCCCCTACCTCTTCTGAGTTCGGTAAGTCTTTCCTTTTAATTTCGTTTAAATTTCGAGGACGAAATTCCGATTAGTTGGAAGAGGCGTAACGACCCTAAAAATTTAACCTATGCCACGTGTCAAAATAGGTGATACGTGGGCCCATGCTTTGTGGTACAAGATCATCAATTCTCGGACGTCGACGCCGAGGTATGTTAATTTTTGTATGGTGTTTGTAATATATTGTATTTCATTTGTACAATTTCAAGTTTTTAACGTGTAAAGGCGTTGTATACGAGAGTTGGTAGTTCGAGGAACAAAACTTAATTAAAAACACTGATAAAATATAAATTCAAATTTATCGAAACAAGTGGTACACAATTCGACCAAGTGCGCAAGACACGCGTAGTGCTGGCGCGAGTCGAGTTAGGATTGCACAAAAGATGTGGTGGAGAGGCTAGAGTGAAAGACCAAAAGTCAACTAAGTCACTCAATTAAGTTAGCAAAGTTGGTAGGTAAAATTGTGAAAAGACCAAAAGGGCAATAAAGTTGTAAATGGTATATATAAGGGTGAGGGGTATTTTGGTCATTTGACCAAAATACCCCCAATTTCATCACACCACCGTCACCACAACCACACTTTCGATCAAAAAAAAAAAATTTGAGAAAGGGAGAAATCGATCGAGAGAAGGGAGTTCAAGGAGAGGAGAACGGCGATTCGCGGAAAGCGTGGACGCACCGTCGAGGCGAGATCGAGGTAAGGAGTCATTGATTTCGTTGTTGGTGTTGTCGTTGTGATTTTTCCGAGATTTGTTGTTGAGGTTGTTGTTGAGGGAAGGGTGGATTCAAATGGTGAAAATGGGGTTGATGATGGTGGTTAGGTGTATGTGATTGTTGTTGTTGCAAAGAAAAAAAAAAAAAAAAAAAAAAAAAAAAGTTCTTGTTGCTTGCTTTGGAAATTTTTCCAAAGAAGCAACGAAGAAGATGAGAGAACCGGGCCGGGTCAAGGTGACCCGACCCGGTTTGGGTCAGACCGGGTTTGACCCAGGTGGACCGGTCAAACCCGGTTTGACCGGTCAGACCCGACCCGCGACCCACCTATATATTATATTAATAAAAATTATTTATTTTGATTAAATATACTAAAAATTGGTTTTAATTGAAATAAATTCCTGAAAAATAGGAAAAATTCAGGAAAAATTCTAGAAAATTCTAGAAAAATTATATTTTCATCAAATAAAGAGAAATTTGGGAATTTCTAAGAAAAGTGAAATATTCGAAATTTTTACGGGACGTTTTGTCGGGGTTTTCGCCTTGGAAAACGTGAGATTTGGCAAAAATAGCTAGAAATTTAAAAAAATCATAAGAAATTGAGGAAATTGATATAAATTGCGTCCTCAGGATTATTGTACACACGGGGACCGAAAGGGACGTTTCGGAGTGCGGGTTAGCGCGAATTAGCTTGGATCGAGGTAAGTAAACCAGTGAGGAACACCACAGTATTTCTTGAGCTTTTAATTATTTATTGATATTGTTTCAATACTATCTTGTCATTCCATTCCTTTTGAGTTGTCCTAAGGCAAGTGTGTCAAGCGTGATCCTTGCAGAATTCCGGGCTCACGGTGTATTATATCAGAGTTTACGGCTGAGGATACACGATTAGTTGTAATGACATGTACGGGGTGAGAGTTCTCCACCAGATTGCTGGGGACTCTGCACTCGCGTAGGAGTCTTAGAGGAGATTCGTCCTCGACTCCTAGCCTTTGAGGAGATTTTGTCCTCGGCTTAACGACTTTAATTGGTCGGGACCACTTGTGCCTTTCCCTTGTATTCGGGACACTCAATTTCGATTGCTTATTTATTTATTTACGTTTTTTATATATTCATGCGCTCCCTGTCCTTTTCTTTCTATCGGCATGAATTATTTGTTCATTTATTTAAATTCGAAATCTTTGTATTTATTGTTGTTCTGCTTGGCGTTACTTACCTGGACTCGTCATTCTTATGTTTGATCGAGTGCGAGATCCACGATCCGCAAAGGAAAGGCCACGCTGTTAGGCGATATACTTTGAGCGGCCCTCTCTCTGTTGATATAGGTGATTTTTGTTGTATTAGCTACTTATATTATTTTTTTGTACATGGGGTAATGGGTTGAGAGATCTTTTTGGATATTATGACTTAGATGATTATCTCCTTGCTTTATATGATATACGGGGTTCCCACACCCTAGGTTTTTGTCCTAACTTGTAGCTTTCGATGTTGATTTATTAGTTGAGATTAATTGCTTCCGCTTATTACTTTGATAACTCGCTAATTAATTGACTTCACTTTTAAATGATTAACAAATGATGGAATGGTAAGGATAGGCTCACTAGCCCCGCGCGACTCTGCGGGGTTGGCTCGGGGGTTCGCGCGGGTCCAGGCCGGGCGGCACCCGATTTTAGGGTTGTGGAATTCGGGGCCGTCACAATCACATAGGGCCCTACACCATAAACCCTATATGGCGTAGTTTTGTAGCATTACTCCAAAATGGTGCAACTAGAACTGATCATGGACTTAGGTACCCACCCAAGCTTGCAAACAAATAATCAGGCTTGAACAATCCTTTTCAAGAAAAGCCCAGCTCGGGCCCAAGCCCAGTTACAGTGAGCTTGGGCTACCTTAAAAAACCCAGCCCTGGCCCGGCCCAAATATAAGTTTATAATTAATATATTCTAAAATAATAAGTGTTGTAGGAAATGTTTGAACTTAAGACCTAATGTATATATTAAGTGATGTTTACCATTTGCGTTACTCCTCATTTTTGCACAACATATGAATATACTACATATATATATATATATATAACACATGTTGTTAAAAGTCTATAAAAAATATTAAATGAATAAATAAATTATTTTTTAAATTTTTTAATAATAAAATATTTATTTATGGATTTGATGAGCCAGGCTTAAGTTTTATATTTTTTACATGGATTAGACTATGATGTATATATAAGCCCATATATATATAATGAGCCGTGTTAATTTGGGTTAAGGGTCTTAGTAGTCTAGGTGCAACTATTGTTTGGTTTTTTTTTTTTGTTACATTCAATATGTTGTTTAACACGCCACAATTATACAATTTTCTGCGATGAGATGAGAGAAAACACGTGTCACGCCCACACTTACTTTCCGAAATTCTGCTTTCGGGTACTACAGCTGGAAATGCCGACACGTCAGCTGCAAGGATTGCGTCAGATGTAGCTACGTGTCGCTCCCACATTACAAGCATACAGCCACCCAAAATCCACTGCCACGTGTACACCTATATAGTCTAGTTACAACATAAAGTTCCAGAACTTTCCAAGATATTAAAGGAATAATGACAAGGAAAATTTTCAATTGTAAGACAAGGACCCGAATAATTGGATTTATACGTGTTGATGAACTAGCTAGCCAGATAAGATAAAACGTTGTAGGTTTTATCCAATAAAGGACGGACACGCAGCGTAGCCCCATTGGATGTTTGGATGGGAATGGCCAAGTGTACATCTCACTACGTACTAATAAAAGTTCTAGAACTTTCCACTGGTAACTTTTTTTTTTTTTTTTTTTTTTTTCAAAATCCACTTGAAACGAGTACTCAAAATGCTTAAAATTTGATATTTTAAAAATATTTTGTCGTCAAATTGACAACAAAAGAATTTAGACTATGTAATCAATTATAATAAATTTAACATAGTGAGAATTTCATATGCCTAGTTACTAATTGATAATATAGGTGAAAGCTGATAATTTAATTAAAAATTGTAAAACAAACAACAGCTCATATATAGTTGAAAGTTTATAATTTAAAAAATTAATTAAAATATTTAATAAATTAATTAATGGAGTAGTTGATAAATGTCAAATAACGTAAATAAATAAGGTATATTTTATAAACTAAATTTGTATAACAAGTTTTTTCTTTTCTTAAAAAAAATTATGTGTATAACAAGTTAACAACAAACAAAAATGTATTATTTGTTTGTTATGAATATATTTTCTTTGTTAAAGACACATATAAGTTTTTGTTAAAATATATATTTAATTTACCATTATCAATATTTTAAGTATAAATATTAATTAAATGGATGGCATCATTCACTAATGTGATGAAATCCATTAATTATCCCATTTTAACACCCTTGCATGCATATTTCATTGTTTATACAAGAACACAACAATTCAAAAACTTAAGTTAGTTGAGGTTGACTACAAGAATCAAGCTTTTCTATTCCTCACGGTTTAGTATAATTCATAATGGTGTATTTCTTAAATTATTTTTAAATATCTTTTTTTGAAGAAAAGTAGAAATCTCATTTATCATCAATTGTTCGGTATAGGACCAAACATATAATTAATTGCCCTGATAAAATTACATAGATTCACAATTTATCTTATTTGTTCAAAACCCAAAACCTTAAAAAAAATTTGTCATTCATTAATTTGTTCGTGAATATGACTGTAATATTAAAATAATATGACAATTAGGGATCTTTCTACAAACATGTAGAACACATGACAATACACACATACTACTGCTAAAACCACATAATGAAAAACAAAACTTTCAACAATGGAAGAAAACTTAAGACTTTCAATAATAGAAGACAAAACCATCAAAATTTTCCAACAAGGGAAAACAAATTAATTAACTATCAAATACAAAAATTGAAGCAAAGACCAACTCACCCCGCTTGCAAATTCACAAACGATTGTTCAAATAGATGTGTCAAAACAAAAATAGCTCTTCTCATATCATGATAGATTTGTAGTTTATTGAATAAATAAAATATAAAAAAATATGATTGGAACTACTCATCGTTGTCGATCAAAAGAGAAAATCAACTATGATTCAAGATCATAAATCACAAGAAAATAAAAGAAAATTAGGGTTTAATTAGAGTCGCCTCACGTTATTTAAATTTCTTTATTTAAAGCAGATATGTATTCACATGTTTATTCTTAATGACGCCAAGTATAATGAGACGGGAAATTCGAAATGGGATGACAAAAAAACACGTGTCACCGGCCTATATCAAAACACGTGTCACTCCCACACTTGTCTTTCGAAAGTTTATGTCCTACAGCCAACGTGTCACGTCGTAATAGGTAGATAACCACAAAGATTGTGTCAGAGGCAGCTACGTGTCAATCTGACATTACAAGCATCGCGTTGCAAAGTGTACAACAATAAAGTAACAGAGATTTGAGCTACGTGTTACCTTCACAATATTACAAGTATTATCAAATAGATACGTCGTTTCTACTATACTTAAGACACGTGTCACTCAGAACTCACTGCCACATGTGCACTTAGTCCAGCTACAACAGAACTCACTGCCACATGTGCACTTAGTCCAGCTACAACACAAAGTTCCAGAACTTTCCAAGATATTGTACGAGTAATGACTAATGACAAGGAACTATGACTATATGAGTATTAATTTAGTTGTACGATGAGGACCCAAATAATTGGATTTATACGTGTGGATCGTCTAGCTAGCCAGATAAGATTAAAGCTTTGAATGGTTTTGTCCAATAAACGACGGACACGCCGCGTAGCCCCCATTGAATGTTTGCTGTAGGTAGCCAAATGTACATCTCACTATGTTTCAATAAAAGTTCCAGAACTTTCCATTCTGACATAGTATGACGATTGATCTAATGAACCTTGCACTCAAATATTTCGGGCCAAACTAATTGGTGAGTCTTTGACTTGTCTTAAATAATTGATTTTGATATTTTTGAAGATATTTTTATAAAAATTTTCAATTTAAAGGTATAATTAGTTGTTAAATTAAACAACCGATAGAGTTTGATTATATAATCCACTGTAACTAATTTGAAGTAAATTAATGACTCAATGGTAAGTTGGTATGACTTTTAGAAGTAAACAGTCATCTGTTTAAACTTTGGGAGAAATAAATATTTCTTTCATATCAAAAAAATAAAATAAAATAATTAATTTAAAACTTCAGACAAATGTTTTTCTTTTTTTTTAAAATTCAAACTTTAAGAGCCTCGTTCCTATCAAAAAAGAAAAGTTCAAACTTTAAGAATAGAAAACTGTTTTAAAACTATTAGTCAGAGGTTGTTGTATTTGTTTTCCCTCCTTAAGGTTTGGGATTAATTAGGATATAAAATTATGGATAGCTGGATGATAGTTTAAAAAAAATAGATGTTATAATTAAAGTCGCGTTCAAGCTGTTTAAAGAGAGAAGTAGTTTTCACAAGAACAAAAAAAAGAAGTGAGGTTGTGGTTATATTATATATTTTTTAAATTACTTGGTGATTTATACTACTAACTTTCATTATATTAGACCAATTAAATGGATGGTCCAATAATTTGGTACGATGTTATAAGTATAAGAGGTTGTGGGTTTGAGTCAATGGGGCGTGTTAAAAAGAGTGATAAGTTGGAACAAAAATTCTTGAGATATATGGTGGTTATATCATTTCTTTTAAGTAAACAAGACTTGTCCCTTTCGGTCGAAATTGTTAATACATAATGAAATAATCGAAACTTGACGTCAAAACCACCTATTGCATATTTTTTTTTTGGATGAAATACCAATATTCATTAATTCATTATTATTCGTGATGCCAAATGTATACATCCAATTACATGCGAAATTCTTACCAAAAAAATTGTATGCAAAATGAAATTTAAAATGGGATGATGAGAAAATCAACTGCAACGTGTGCACGTAGTCTCATATATAACACAAAGTTCCATAACTTTCCAAGATATTATTTCTTTCGGTCAATAATATAAATTATTATAGTAAAAACCCTTTGTTCAAAATTGTAAATTATTTTTAAAATTCGAAAGTGTATTTATTGTTTTTTTTACCCATTTTTTCTTATACAATCTAAACATTTATAATTCTTCAATTCTTCCTTTCATTTAATGTCACATGATATATATATATATATGTAAATAACACACGTAATTAAGACTCTCTTAATTTTTGTGTATTTATTTTAAATGACTTATATTTTTTTTACCAGTGAGAGTAAAAGGGTAAAGATATGAAAATATTTCCAAGATATTATTTGTACGATGAGGACCTAAATAATTGAATTTATACGTGTAGATGAACCAGCTAGCCGCATAAGATAAAGGAGAATTTTGTCCAATAAACAGCGGACACGCTGTACAACTCCATTGGATGTTTGCGGGGGTTGGCCAAGTGTACATCGATCTCACTATGTTCTAACAAAAGTTACAGAACGTTCCACTCCTAACGTTTGATCCAACAAACCTTGTCTCAAATTGCGGTCAAGCGGCATTAGACGTGTAGAGAGCCCTTTTTTTCTCAAACTAAATGCTTAAAGTTTTATATCTTTAATGATATTTAGTCGTTAAATTATACAATAAAAGAATTTTGATTATGTAATTAATTGTAATAAATTTAATTAAGATATGGAGACATTGATAGAACTACTTATTAATTAATAATCTAAGTGAAAGCAGATAATTTAATTAAAAATAAAAATACAACTAGTGACTGATAGGTGAAAGCTTATAACTTAATGGATCAATTAAAATCGTTTAAAAATCTTAGTTAATTTGAGTAGGTGATAAATTCAATTAAATAACGTAAATAAATATGGTATGTATTAATTAAATGTGTATAATAAGTTTTTTTTAAGAAAAATAAGTTTCATTTATCATTAATGGCTCAGTACAAGACCAGGCATATAATCAAAAAATACATTGATTCACTAATCATATTTGTTCTGTTAAGGAAACTGGTTAGTTAAGGAAACTACCAGTTATGGCAACTCAATAATATATTCAACAGTTAAGGAAAATAGTATCTCGTGTAATTAATAGTTTCCACTTGTGATTGCGCTTTCCTTTAGTATTTTATGCCTTGTACGTGTATATATAGACGTCCTTGTACACAAGATGAATATACAATAAACTTATTCCATTCAGAAACTAACATGTTCAAAAGAACTGTCATTACTTTGGCTATGAATGCGATTGTGAAATTGAAGCAGCTTGATAATCATGAATTGTTCTCTACAACGTTACAACACATTACTAAACACAAACACCTACTACAACCACATAACAATAACAAAACTTTCCGACAAGGAGAAGAAAAAATAAGACCTCCAACAAAGGGAAGACAAACTACCTAATAATAAAACTAAAAATAAGGATCAACTCAATCGCTGCACAAATTCAAAAACGAGTGTTGAGGAAGAAGTATAGCAATAAGGAGATCCAATCTTCACAAATCTGAAAGGATCTGCACTTCATTGAACACATAGAACACGGAGAGATGAAGATTGGAACCACCGTCAATCAAAAGATGAGAAGATTGGCGGTGATTTAAGATCTTGATTCAAGAGAGAAAACTTAAAAAAAGGATTTTAGGGTTATAGCAACAACCTCTCACTTAAATGTGTATAATAAGTTAACAACACAAATATATTATTTAATTTTTATTTATGAACTTATTTTATTTGCTAAAGACGCACGTATAGGGTTTTGTCAAAATATATTTAATTTACCATTATAAAAAATAAGTCAAATTTTATATCAATATTTTAAGTATAAATATTTTTTTTGAAAAAAATTTAAGTATAAATATTAATTAAATGAATGGCAACCACTTATCCCATTTTAACACCCTTGCATGCATATTTTATTATTTATACAACAAAATACAACTCAAAAACTCAAATTAGTTGAAGTCAACTACAAAGATCAAAATTTTACATTGCACACTATTTAGTGTAATTCATGATGGTGTATTTTTTAAATCGTTTAAATATTGTCTTTTTTGAAGAAAACTAGAATTTTGATTAATTATTGATGGCTCGATACATGACCAAACATAAAATCAATTACGTACTATAATAATACTATATTGCTTCACTAATCTTATTTGTTCACAACTCTGAACCCTAAAAAAGAATGCCATTTATTTAGCCGTGAATACGATTGTAATAAATTGAAAAAATTTTTACAGGGACTTTTCCTTACAAATATTTAGAACACACATAACTGTACACAAAAACCAGTATTAGAACCACACAATGAAAATAAATTAAAACTTTCAACAACAGAAGAAAACTTGAGACTTCTAATAAGAAATCAAAGACAAAATCAAAACTTCCAACAAGAAAAAATAAATTAATTAATTAACTATCAAATGAAAAACTGAAGAAAAGACCACAACCGTACAAATCTACTAAAAATTGTGTTGAGAGAGTAAGAGAGATGTATGTACCAAAACAAAAATGAAACCAATTTTCTCATATCTGAACAGATATGTAGTTTATTGAATAAATAAAATACAAACGTTTAATTAGGTTCCATCTAAAAAAAATACAAAAAGATATAATTGGAACCACTTGCCACCGCCGATTAAATGAAAAGATAAAACAAAACTGAATTTATAACAGAATAAATGCCAAGTGTTTTCTGGTGGGGTTTACTTACTGGACTAGTCATCAATTTTCTTGCATGGATGGCCGAGTGGAGACCCTTCTATGAGTCGCAGGAAGGATAAGCTTAGCGATTACCTCTGATCTCGGAGAGCTCCCTTCTAGCAGACCCGTAGGTGCTTTATTTATATATTACTACTATTTTTGGGATGATTGGGAGACTTTTACACAGTGATACATGTATATTGAACATCATGTACATTTTTTTGTCTTTTATATATATGGTATCCTTTTGATGGGTTTTTTCACTACTAGGGTTTGTTAATTCATTGCAAATTCATGATAATCACACCAGACATGTCAATTTTAAGATTTTCGCTATTAAAATACTTGTGAACTGTAACACATAAATACTTAGTCTGAAAAATATGAGAAATCATTAAGACATCTGTTGAAATAGGACTAAGTAACACAAATGTAGTCTAAGTTAATCGATTAATGCAAATGGGCATAAAACACTCGAATAATTGATTTAGTTAGACTAATAAAAAATGTTAAGTGAAAAGTCGTGGACCGTCATGAACAGGCGTGCAAGTGACGTGTCAGGCAACGTGGCGGATGATTCAAGATCTTAAAGCAGAAAAGAAAATTTAGAATATAATTAGATCTGTCGCAAGTTGATTTTCTAATCATTTAAATATCTTTATTTTGAAAGAAATGTGAATTCACAAATTTATTCTTTATGGCGCCAAGTATAATGAGACGGGAATTTATCAAAAAAAAAGTATAATGAGACGGAAAATTCGAAATGGGATGAGAAAAAACACGTGTCACTGACCTATATTAAAACACGTGTTACTTCCACACTTGACTATCGAAATTCCGTATGCCGACGTGTCACGTTGGAATAGGTACACGACTACAAGAATTGCATCAGATGCAGCCACGTGTCGTGCTGACATTACAAGCATCGCATTGTAAAGTGTACGGCAATAAAAGTAACAGCGATTTGAGTTACGTATTACCTTCACAATTTTACAAGTATTATCACATATACACAATACATGCATCGTCCCTACTACTCTTAAGACACGTGTCACTCAAAATCCACTGCCACGTGTGCACTTAATCTCGTACAGTTTTCAAAGATATTAAACGGGTAATGAAAAGAAAAATTTCTAAGTTGTACGATGAGGACCCAAATAATTGGATTTATACGTGTACATGAACTAGCTAGCCAGATAAGAACCTTTGGAGGGGGTTTGTCCAATAAACGACGGACACGCTGTGTTGCATTGGCGTGGGTTGCCAAGTGTACATCGCACTATGTTCCAATAAAAATTCGAGAACTTTCCACTCCATGAATAACATGGTATGACGTTTGATCTAACTAACTTTATCAAATTGCTGCCAAACCATTTGATTTTGATATTTTTGAATAATTGAATAATTAAATAATTGATTTTGATATATTAATTAGTTATTAATTAGTTGTCTTGAATAATTGATTTTGATATTTTTGAAGATATTAATTAGTTGTTGAATTAAACAAACCATGGATAGAATTTGATCATGTAATCCACTTTAACTACTAATCTCTTGATTGCTGCCTTTGTGTTCTTTCCCTCCTCAAATCACGTCCTACTTAAAAAAAATAAATAAATAGCACGTCCTACTTAAAGAGTGAAGTAGTAGTTATATTAGATTCTTTTTTATTTCTAGTGATGTATATATTAGACCAATTAAATGTGTGGTCTAATAATTAGGTACGAGGTATGAGGTAATAAGTATAAAAGGTTATGGGTTTGACTTTTCAATATGGGCATATTGTTAAAGAGTGATAATTCAAGTTGGTTTCTTTCTTTATCAAAATAAAAAAAATTCATTGTTTCACACCAATAGTTGATTGGCGCACCTAGAAAATGGGTTGTTGTCATTTAATTATTGAAAATGGGTTGTTGTCCTTTAACTATTGATCTCGAGCTTGAGCTTTGAGAACTAGAAGTAGGTTGTTGCCTTTTAACTAGTGATCATGATTTCAAGCTTTCAGAATGTAAACACTGATATATATATTGAGAGCTCCTTCCCTCATAACTCAAGACAAACTCAGAGTAGTAGAATAATCCAAGTACCAAGTGGCTTAAGATGAGGGGGGGAGTCGTAGTGGTGGTGGTGGAGGGAGGTGAGGTCGTCGGAGGTGGAGGAGAGTGGCGGAGGGCGGTGGTGGTGAAGATGGGGAAAAATATAGGGCGATGAAAATGGAGATCGGGGTTGATGGAGAAGATGGAACGATGAGACGATGAAGATGGGTAGAGATGGGCGATGAAGACGATGGAGATGGGCCGATGAAGATAAAATTAATAAGAACATGATGGGTATTAGCGCCCGCCAAACGCGTCAATAAAATATATTTCCTAAACCAACTATTTGCAGAATAGTGATAAAGGGTCGATCCCACTGAGATTGGTAGTCTTTTTAAGGTAAGAAAAATACAAAAAGGGAAATTAGGGTTTTCAGAGAGAATATATAAATATTTTAAAAATATAGAAATTAAATGAGAGGAAATCTAATATGAGTGATAAGTCTAGGTATGCAGCTTTACAGTTTTCGCCATACAACTTGGGATTGATTTCATTAATTGTCAGTTTATGAAAAATATGAAACTAATCTATGATCTAGTGTAGCTATAGACCCGGTGATGCACTCGGTCCCACACACTTTTTGATGTCAGCAACCAAGGTGCGACCGTTGACTACTTCCTTAACCAAACACGCAACCTGATCTCTAGTGCTCCAAATTTAACGCGTTGACCGCATTACTTCGATTCATGAAGGCACTACACTTAGACAATCGTATCGCTAGTGCTCCCGATTTAGCCTAGATCTCTAAGGTACTTGACCGATTGGCCAATTGTCACAAGTTTGAATCTGGCGCGTAAGGATGGACGTTTCGACTTCAATGACAGAGGATATCAACTTAATATGCATGCACAGACCTTTACACACAATTAAATCTAATCCTAATAGTATAAACAATACTAAAGGAAATAAATCATAGAAAATAATCAATAATAATAATAAAAATAAATAAACCTCATAAAGGATTCTCAAGTCGTAGGCTTGACCGATCCACCTTCAACCTAAAAGAGAAATTAGCTAGACATAATTAAATTAAAATAAAAGAAAAATAAATAAATAGATACTCTCATCCTTATGATCGATATATATATATATATATATATATATATATATAATCCTTTCTAAATAAATCTAACAAATCTATCCACTTCCAATTCTGTTCTTCTTGAACGATATGAACACACCATTTCTTGTTCTTCACGTGTCGGCCCACCGATGCCGCCTCGAGATGCATGCTAGCACGTTTTTTTGATGTAGAATATATCTAGGCATATAAATACTCCATTTTGCACAGTTTTTCGGCCCGGTTTCAATCGTGTGGTTTATAATACCTAAAAATGACAAATACAAACAATTAAACTAATATTTTGGAGACTTTACTACAAAAATAATCAAATACATAATAATACTATGACACTATTACCAACTTATCAGGTAGAGTAGTAATCTTTACCTACTTAAGTTGGGCTCACCTAGTATGAGTTTAATTAAGTGTTTTGATAAGACCATGTCTTGCTTAACACTCGAAGCAAATGTTGGTCTTACAGCTAAGCCGCTTAGATATGCCAACACTCCAATCAAACAGGGCCTAAGTAATAAATTTAGTAATTATTTTAGTAATTGTAGGTGATGAGATGACTTTTTAAAGTCATTATTTTGGTGTCACTTTATTACATTTAAAGTTAAAAAAATGACTTATGATACTAATTTTCACTCTAGAAAGGAGATATAGTAACAAAAGTTCTAAAAAGTTATACTTTTTAACCAATTAAACCTATATCAAATGAATAAACAGTGACGTGTTGTACTGTGTCGGCCCCAATTTTCACATTGATTTGCCACGGGAGGCCACGCGGGCCCACAACTGTCCACGTCACCGCCAGCTGTGTCCCACGCCCAATTATCCATTATTAATCAATTTTCGGTAACTTTGATGTTATGAGTTAACTATCGTTTCTTTAATATTATTTGACCTCAAATTACGCAACGGAATATTTACTAACCACATAAAGATTTATCATGTATATTATGAGCATAATGCCTAAGTGGAAATCATATCAAATGTACATCATATACATATCCTCGGAGATCCACAAAATATCAAAATATACAACCTATCTCTCATATCCCAAGACCCAGCATAAAACAAGTAAATATAAACATGCGTACGAGTAGGGCTAGAGCTGTCAATCGATGTAGTCCTCAAGCTTGCCCTTTCCCCGGCTCGTACTAAGGTCTGCACTCAGCCATCACAAAAAGACAGATGATGAGTCCAGAGTGAGTAATCCCAAGGAAATTCACCAAGTAATTACGAAAGTAAAAGTACCGAAATTTAAAATACTATAATTAAACATGCGGAACAAAAGAATACAGACAACTGTAAAAAGGATCATCGCATGCATAAATATAGTAATGAAGCAAAGTATGTGCACAGTAAAATCAGACCAAGTCATACTTCGGGTTTTTCCCCAGGCACAGCCCGTGAAAACACCTCTACCGAGTGACCCTGGACCCTCTAGGTAGTTGGCGTAGACCCACGACACACCCACACAAGCCTACCATACCCGGGTAGCCTATTCACCGGCGTATGCCTAGACAAGTGCTATGACTTAGTGGACTCTATAGCCGTAACGAATAAGCACCGGGTGGGGAGTGACCTCAACACCGTAAAGACACCAGGTAGGAGTAAACTCCACTACCGTAAAGACACCAGGTGTAAGTACTCAACCACCGTAAAGCAATAAAGGAACGAAGAAATGAATAAACAGCATAGAATTCAAATAAATCAAAATGTAAATACTAGAGTGAAGTTAAATTGGGATACTACACACCTCAATACGCACTCCTCGTTCCACAAGTCAAACCCCCGGCTCAATACCTCCAAATCCCTGATATTACTCCCGGTCTGATTTCCGACTAACCCCCGACTCCAAATACTATTCCAAGACTCCTGAAATTCATTTATGAGGATTATTAGTCAATTAATTGGGTTAAAATATTAGTTAGGATCATTTTCTTATTTTCCAATTTTTCAGATTCCAGTGAACAATTAGCGCGCTAATTTATCTTTGTCACTGTTCATCATTTTCCAGAGGGTAATTAGCGCGCTAGATCCACTCATTAGCGCGCTAATCGTGCTCTGTCCAGAAATTTCAGTTCAAAAATTCACATTCCAAACTTCCTCATACACCCATTCATTGGTTTCCAACACCTCTAAAAATCATCATCCACCCCAGAATCACCATTTAAACACAAATTCATCAAGTTTAAACATCAAAATCCAAGAATCATCAAAATCACATTTTCAAAACCCATTTTCAGGAAATCATCAAATTTCTCTCAAATTAGCTCAAAATCACAACCATCTCATGTCATTCTCATACACACTCACTCCAACAAAACCAAGTGTTTAATCCCCCAACAAATTCGGATTTTACAAATTCTAACCTACACCAAAATCTCACAAAACTCAAGTTTGTTGTGTCCATAACTTTTGATCTTGTTGTTGGATGCCAAAATCACTTCCTTCACACCTTAGTGGTTGTTCCTCCCCCTCTTCTTCCCACCGATTCTCTTTTCCAAGCTTTCTCTCCGATCTCACTCTCTTTCTCTTCCTTGTTTGATCGATCAAACATGTATATATACTTGACATTTGATCAAGTGTGTGTGCACATCTCGAGAATAATCTAAGGGTTACTAATCACCCTGTGTCACTCCAACTTACACACCCTATCATGACATTTAACACCTAGATTCTCTCCATTGTGCATCTCAAGAATCATCCTACGATTGTTGTTTTATCCACCTTAACTATAGGACTTATTAATTTTCAATTGATCTAGCTTATATCAATTATCTAACCTATTCAAAAATTTCCCAAAATTTGTGGGTAAGACCACACTAGTCTCCCGACTACCCGGCACCCCGTGCCCCGTGTCCCGTGTCCGCACGCACCCCGAGGCAACTCCTCACTCGTCAATAAGCTACATTAACACACATATTATAATGAAATTAGCTAATTTGTACATTTTCATCACAATTTACCACAACAAACACACAAAACGGACTGTATACCTAGTTCGAGTGTTTTTCGGCCTCGCGGTGGGACCCATAACCGTCCTCGCTGGCGTCCACATCTGCAATGACGTCATAATTAACGGCAATTATAAATTGGGCTGTTACATGTACCAAATCATATATGGTGAGATAGTAGTGATGTATCACTTGTTAAAAGACAAAATTTTGGAAGGTCGTAGTTCAACTTTCACTAAAGTCAAAAAAAAAAGAGTAATGTCTTGTGTGGTGGTGGGCGTGATTCTACTATCGTGTGGCCGCCTAAAGCCTTCTCCAACCAGCACAACACCAAGATGGTGCGAGTTGGCGAACAGTGTTAGCATTTTGGTGCCACCAAAATTCTGAGTAGCGATGGGTGAAACTCTACCTACCATTTGATTTTTTTTTTTAATTTTTTGAAAGTTATCTTTATAGTTATTACTATCTCACTTTTTGAATTAAATTATATTAAAAAGTAGGTTAGTGTAAATGATAGTACATATAGATTGGAGTGGTGAATAGTATTAGTATCATTATTTATATCAAAATATATGTGAATAGTGATAATGTTACTTTATTTGAGTTGGTGGGTTGGATATGCATAACAGAGCTACATAACCACTGTTCCATCGTGACTGCAGCGGCACACGTGGTCCCACTAGCTTGATTACACTTGTGGGAGTCACGCGAGGATCACAGGGAGGGAGAGTATATAAACATAAACAATTAAACAAAGAATAAAATATGACCAAAACAAGAGTTCTAGACGTGTCTAAGTATTTTCTTTTTTCAAAAAAAATTTTTTTTTTTTTTTTTTATTTGCAAAAATATGGTCCGTAGATAACGTTATCCGAATTTAATTCAATTAAATAAAGCAAATTTTTTTTTGAAAACAAATAAAGCAAATTTTAAAGTTATTCCTATAATTTTTTATACACGATCAAATAATAAATAAGGATACAATATTTTACAATATAGTAATATAAATGGGAGGACCGGAGGTGAAGGATTTTTATTTTTTATTTTTTTCATATTATACATGCTTGCTCTCTAGCTAGTTATATTCGTGAAATATCTTTTTATTTGTAAGTTCTCCATCTTTATTTGATCAATTATGTTGTCTCTTTGCTTTATAGACCCTAAAATAAAATAAGTATGCCGCATGTCTAATGATTA
Organism: Stephania japonica; assembly: GCA_039657345.1. Classification (NCBI taxonomy): domain Eukaryota; kingdom Viridiplantae; phylum Streptophyta; class Magnoliopsida; order Ranunculales; family Menispermaceae; genus Stephania; species Stephania japonica. The sequence goes on along the minus strand of CM077557.1, from coordinate 66,259,431 downwards.
GCAACACTTAGAAGTTACTATAACCACGACCATTGTTGGCTGCACATACTTGTCAAGTACTTCAGTATTTGTCATGGTTTTGAATTTAACAAACAAAAATATCTTAGCGTTTTTCATTTTTTGGTAAATGTATTCTAATGGATCTTTTAAGACTCTTTGTTTCGATAAGCTAGCTAGATTATATCTCTAAAATGCAATTTTTTGGTAGTTGAACTTTATAGTTTTTCTTGATATTTTTTTTTGGTAGGTCTCATTAACATTTAGTCCCTAAGCTTTAGGTTTTCTTTTTATTTTTATTAAGTTAGCTCGAGCTTTTGATTTGTTAATATTTTGATCCATGGACTTTTATTTATTTTTTTATTTTTGAAAACGGACTTTTATTTTTTGTTTAACATTTAGTCCAACTTCGTGGTAGAGGTACATATGTAGTTGAGGACGTCAAACTGTGATGAAGATTCCCCAATTGCGGCTATACACCTTGAACAATTCAAAAGGGCATTGGAGCATTAGACCACATGAACTTGGTTAAATTATGAAACCAAGTTGAACAATAAATGAACTTAGATGAGTGTCACTCTTGTGATTACGTGGCAAATAATGTTGTGACTAATGACTCATCATGCCAAATAAGTAGGGGTGACAATTTGTGTCGACGAATTGTAAACTTAATGTGTCGTATCGTAAAAAGGTCATGAATTATATAATGCAAATCCATGACATGACATATTTATTAATCGTGTTAATTATTTTCATGTCTAAGTGAATTGTGTTGTAAACATGTCGGAATTCGTGTCAAATGTTTATTAAATATTTTATTTAAACTTTTTAATTTATTCAAATTTTTATAATTTGCTTACTATATTTTTAAAAATATTTATATGAATAAACTTAAATTAACATAATTATAAATTTTTATAATTTTTATAATGGAGATATAGTCTTAAGTTTTACTTTACTTTTTTATTTAAGTTTTTACTCTTTAGTGTTAATAATGTAGGGAAAATGACTCGTAATAAATAACATGTACAAGACAACAAAAATCCTATAAAAACTTGTGAATTTTCATATTTTTTAATAAATAATTATTAATAAAATTTTAAACCAGAATAATATATTAAAAGTAAAATAAATATTTCTTCTAAAAATAAAGTTAAGTATGGAAAAGGATGTTTGCAAATAAAAAATAAATCATGTTATTAACATGTACTCAAATAGGTGAATACATATTCAAATAAGTGAATTTTATAATAATTTATTTATTATAACATATTTATTTAATCATGTTAAGCGAGTTATAAACGAGTCAAACAGTTTAATATGTTAATGACTCGTTTATTAACCGTGTATAAACACATTAACTTGTTTATGACCCAGACTCACTTATGTCAAATTCATGACATATTTATTATGCGTCATGTCATGTCGTGTTAAACATTTCATGACCTAAATTACCAACCCTACGAATAAGCGTTAAATTTTTAGTAACTTTTATTAATTTTAAAGTGACTATATATATGTCATGATGTCGTGCATATACTGCACGTTCATTCAATTATTCTTATATTTTGGGTCATTCAAATGCAAGCATGATGACATGAATAGTCATAAAGTAACAATATCTTCGAGATCATAAATGTAGGACCCACAAAGTACACTTGTTCGTCGCTTGATTTGGAAGTAGAGAAATTTTTTAGTTTTGTTTCTTTCCATACCCAAAAAAAAAAAAGAAATAATGGCCCGCGCTAGGTGCAAGTTACAAAAGTGTAAAGGCAAGCTACAAAAAAATATGATATTTAATCCATATAAAAATACCAACTTACCCCTTTACAAACTCCAATTCTCTCCCCTGTTCTCTTTCTCTCTCATGGTTCCTCTCATGTCTTAGTTGTGTACACCATAAAATTATCTCCAATTCCTCCAATCATTGGCGCCGCCACATTAATTTTTTCGAGTTTAGAGATTGTAACAATTGTTAAAAGTATGTTTTCCTTTATATTTGATGCACGAAAAAATGCTTTGAAGTTGTTTTGAATTGATGGTTTTAAACCCCTTTGTTTGTTTTTTTTAGGGCTTGATCATTTGGCATCATAGTTGAGTGTTGATGATCGAAAATGGAGGATGAACATGTAAGGAATGACGATGTGCATAATGGAGAGGTAGATGTTGCAATAATTCCTTCGTTTGCCGATTTTTTTTTGTTTCAAAAATCTCGACTTCACATTCTAGTTCGTCCTCACAGGGTCGAACTAAACTTGTATATTCGGTTATAGACAACCGAACAAGTATCAACTATTTGGTTGATGGTAAACGAACATATACACTTGGTTCAGTTGATGAAAACCGAACATTGATATATCGTTCAGTCATGTGTGGCCGAACCTTCTATTTTTTAGAGTTTTTTATTTCTATTGTAGTCATTGTTGAAGTTCCCACCTAATGTTTTGATACTCCTATTTTTGCAGGAAATAATGCATTCTAGTGCCTATAAGGACTACACTAATGGCTTCATCCCCAAAACACTATTTGAAAGTAGGGATGAGGTAGTTAATTGGGTGTAAAAATAAGGGTATTTAGAGTTCGATTGGAAGAGAATAGAAGAGACAAAAAGATTGGATGAGACGAAGGGGTATAAGGTTTGATTCGATTAGACAAATTGATGTGGAGTGCCTTTCTAAATTAAAAAAATATATTTAGAGAAGAAAAATATTACATTAAAGTGACCCCAATGTGTTACTTGCACTTCAAAATTAATAAATATTACTAAATTTCTTAACGTTTAGTCAACATGATAAATCAAACGTTCAAGTCATCGCATAGCGGTGTAATGGATGCGATGAAAAGTTAATGGATGGGCTGAAATGACTCTTTTTCTATTCATTTAAAGGGTATGGATGACCCAAAAATCAGTTCAAGTGGTATCTGGCCCACGATGGTTAGTTTTTACCTTCTCTTCCCTCGACACCTTGGTGTCATCTCCTTATAGACGAGGACATCAATGCGGCTGCTCCACATTCGTATCATATCCAAAACCATCCTTGCGTACTTGTCATGACACGTGTCACCCAACTAAAGCATGGTTTCCAATACCGTAAATGGTTTCACTAAACCACCTCCACGTGGCCCCACCACGTTACAGCAGCTCGACGTCCTCGTGTCTCCAGAAGTTTCTAGCCCCTTGCTGAGAATTAAAATATATAAAAAAGGAAAATGATAAAGTTACCAAATTTCGCACTGACTACATCGGAAGCCGTCCATTTTTACCTCGCGATGCGCGCGCACGTATCTTGATGGCAAGCTGACGGCTAATGATGTGGTCGATGCGAAATCTGCGTCAAAATTTGGGAAAATGTAGCGGGTCTGTAAAAAAATCTTGTCCAAAAAAAAAAAAAAAAAAAAAAGGAAGCCCAACCGTTCTGGAAGTTTCCATTGCAAAAGAAACTTCTTCTTCTTCGCTGCTATTTATTCAATTTTTTAATTTACCCTTCGCCCCTATTTAAAGCTTCACAGTTGCACATCGTACATTTCCTCCCCAACGAGACCCATCAAACTCCGATTCTTCACACACACAATTGAAGAAGGCTTAGAAGAGTAGTTGAGTGAGATGGGTTGAATGCCCATCATTGCTTGTGATCTTCTTCAATGACCCACCTGTTTTGATCAGATCATCTTTTTTTTATCCCAATTTGTTGGTTTTTTGAGGTTTCCTTGCATTTTGTTTAGTACCCTTTTTTCTCTGAACTCTGATTGACAAACCCTTTTTAGGTTTTGTACAATTATCAGGTGAATCGATCTAATTTTGCTTTCATTTCAGTTCTGTGTGAAACAGAGGAGCAGGTGTAGTTGGTCTGTCAGTCTATTTTTGTGAATTCAACTGAGTAAATTCGACTTAACCGTTTTTCTTTGGAGTCTAATCGATAAACCATTTTCAGTTTTTGTCTAAATTTCAGCTCAATCGCTCTAATTTTGCTTGCATTTCAGTTCTGACCCTGTTCATTCGACACCCAATTCGTGTAAAATAGATCAGCAGATGTAGTTATTAGACTAAGTCATTTTAAAAATTTGAATTCTGAGAAACCCCTTTTGGTGTTGTAATCAGTGAGGTTTGAATTGTGGGAAATTGGGAATCCGATCCATGTGTTTGACGAAATGACTAACAGAGCAGGGCTAGTGAAAGATGAGAAGTATAATGAAGGAGGAGCATCGGCTTACGGGGAAGGGCCGTCGATGATGCGTCTGCCCCAGCCGATGGAGGGCCTCAACGATGCCGGTCCGCCGCCTTTTCTCACGAAGACGTTCGATATGGTTGATGATCCGAGCACGGATGTGGTGGTCTCTTGGGGCAGAACAAGCAACAGCTTCATTGTCTGGGATCCTCACTTGTTCTCCACAAGTCTGCTCCCCAGATACTTCAAGCACAACAACTTCTCTAGCTTTGTCAGGCAGCTCAACACTTATGTAAGTCTCTTGTTTGATTAATTGGTGTTTTTGCTTTCTTTGATTTTGAAGATTTTGGCTCCGAATCAGAAAAGATGAATTTTTTCTATTGGGTCTATTTTCTTTTCTTGTACTGGTCTTGTTCTGTTTGGTTGTTTCATTATTTGTGTGGAAAATGTGGATTCACATAGTTTTGAGATTTGTTTTTAATGTGTTTGTTTTTCTGTGCAAAATTTGGTTTCCTTCTGGAGTTTATTAAAAAAAAAAAAAAAAAAAGAAAGAAACACTTGTTTTTACGGTTCGAACCCGACTTCTTACTCTTAATTCCTATATTAAACTATTGGACAATCCAATTAGATTGGTGTTTCCTTTTGGAAAGTTGAGTTATTGTATTTCAATGTTTTTCTCTTTTGATTTTTTTTTTGTATTTTGTATTTTGTTGGTATTTCAATATTTCTTAATTTGGTTTTTTTATTCTATTCTTGTAATAGTGTATTTAAATTTTTTTTTTAAAGATATTCCTGTAAAAGTTTAAACTTAAGCCGTTGATTTTTTTAATAATTGTAGGGTCCAAAGACTCTTTTTATTTTGGGTAGGCCATTGTCATGAGAGTTAGTTGGACCTATTGATGCTGTTTTTTGATTGGCTAATGTTTCCATTTTAACTCTTTTTTATTTTTGGTTTTGTTTTTTGTTTTTTTATACTTTATTTTGCCTATTGTCGATGTCTAGATTTCACATATATTCGTAACATATTCAGTTCTCGAACTTTCCAAGCTGATCATCAGTTGCAGGTCCTTAATTAGTTGTGTCCATTTTATTTAAGTTTCAATTCTATCTTAGTCATTTTTTTTTTTTTTTTGATGAAACCATCTTAGTTATTTTAAGCAGGTTAAGTTTTCAGTGCCAATGCTGGTTAAACAGGTGCAATGGAGTTAATTTGAGACTTAAGTTTTGTATTCGTATGTGTTGAGTTTGATACTTGCAGGGATTTAGAAAGGTAGACCCAGATAGGTGGGAATTTGCAAATGAAGGGTTTATTAGAGGACATAGACATCTACTGAAGAGCATAAGGAGGAGGAAAGCACCCTCTCAGATTCCACTCCAACAGCAGCTCTTAGAACCATGTGTTGAAGTCGGGTCGTTTGGATTAGAAGGCGAGGTCGATAGGTTGAGGCGCGACAAGCATGTTTTAATGGTGGAGTTGGTGAAACTGAGGCAGCAGCAGCAGAACACTAGAGCACAGCTTCAGCTGATGGAGCAAAAGCTTCAAGGCACAGAGCAGAAGCAGCAGCAGATGATGACTTTCCTGGCAAGAGCAATGCAGAATCCCACTTTTATACAACAGTTGATTCAACAGAAAAATAGGAGAAAGCAACTGGAAGAAGCTATTAGTAAGAAGAGAAGAAGGCCGATTGACCAAGGACCGCTCGGTGAAGCCATTGGCGAATCAAGTGAAGGCTTTGGAGGAGACAGCACCGTCAAAGTGGAGCCCCAAGAGTTGGAGGAAATGTATGAGTTTGGGGCCTCGGAACTGGAGACACTAGCAATGGAAATGCAAGGAATAGGTAGATTTAGAGATGACTCACAAGAAAAGCAAGAAAGCGAACTTGAGAGTACAGACCGCGGCCTTGATGATGGATTTTGGCAAGAGTTATTCAATGAAAGATTCAGCAATGGAAATGGCACTCATGATCTTGGAGAAGAAGATGTGAATATCTTGGCCGATCGGCTGGGCTACCTGGGCAGCAGCCCCACGCAATAATCCCGCGTTTACGCGCCATGGGTTCTTCTTGTAATATAGTTTTTAACTCTCCATTTTTGCTTGCTCAATCACGGCCTTCTTCGGAATCTATTCCAATGAGGCTGGGAATAGGGAGTTTTCATTTTCGTCTTCTCTTAGCAGGAACAAAGAGCGAAAAGGAAGAGCAAGAATCATATGCAGATTGTCCTTGAAAATTAAGGAAGTGTTGTCACATTTTGTTGTTTCAATGGGGGTACCAGGTTTCTAGATTTGACCACTCTTGTGTTGTTGTATCTTAGCAGATTGCTGCCGTCCTCAGTTAGAAAGCGTCTTTTGGAAGCTTGTCTAAAATCTGTATAAAAGGTTGTTGTAGGCTTGTAGAATTTAACTTCAGTTAATTTTTCCTGCTTAATAAATTTTATGTATCTTCACTTGTAGCCTCGATAACTCAAGAGCAGATGATTGAAGAGGAAACAAAAAGCAAAACTACTCCAAACTGACCCAAGATTGAAAGTCGAATGGTACACCTTTTGTTGATTACACTTCCATTTTAATCTTTCATGAACATGATGGTGTCTATTCTCATATGTGTCTCTTCTCATTTTTGGCTTCAAATAGCATAATTCATGTTTAACCTGTAATGAGAGTCATGTTGTAATAGTAAATGAAACATGAACTAAAGATTTATATTGCATGCCGAAAAGTTCAGCATTCATGTGATTCAAGATCAGTTCCGTCGAGTGTGAATTCCTGGATTTAATGTTTATTCATGAACTCATGGGTTGTGACTTTTAAACAGATCCATCCACATATATTACCAGTACAAAGTGCACAAAGCCGGTATTGATGTGAACTAATAAATTGTTCACGAGCATGTAACCGTGAGCCTTGCTGGATGATTATGCTGGCCATTCTTGCTTATACAAGGATCTCGTTCCTAGCATAATTCTAGGTTGTAAAACAGCTTCCATCGATACTTGAGGCATGGAATTCATGTGGGTCAACTGTTCCTTTGACCCTGTCTCTCTGTATTCCTGAGCTCCAGTTTCTTTTCTTTTCTCATTCTATGTGCACTTTTATAGTCGATCAATGTATGAGACAAGGTCTGAAAATGTGGTTTATGTTTGGTCCTGAAAATGGTCTCATGTTCAAAATTTTGGTGGCTTCTTGTGCATTTACAACAATGATGCATACATGTAATATGGTTAGTATAGTACAAAATATAGTTATAGTAGTAGAAGGATAGTATTGTAATTTTTATATAGTATGTTAGGGTTTATTTACTATGTAAAGATGTAATAATTTTTTTTTTTTTTTTTTTTGAAGAGGATGAATTAAGTGTTATGAGATAACAAAGAAGAAATAGAATACTATCCTTATACTACTGTAACCATATTTTGTATAATGCCAACCATATTACATTTATGCATCAAACAACTGTTCCTGAAATTGAACATGTGGATTCTTCAAATTCTTTTTTCGATTGTCTCTTTAACTACATGTAACTACTTTTCTGCCTTTAAATAATTAGGTGCTGAATTGACGATAAATTTATAAACCCAGTTGGTATTCCGCTGCATGTGTGGATTCAATGGGGAAAATGTGGTTGTGATGAATGCTACTTATTCTTTATCTCAATTGGCTGCTATACTGAAATGCATTAAAATTTTTCCATGAAACTTTGAATGCATTTCTTGCTTCAGTTGTTGTTTTAGTGGGATAATTGTGGTATTTCTTGTCTAAACTTTTACAAATGCCGAGTGAGGTAGGAGATAAATTTAAACAATTAGGATGGGGATTAGTGGCGTGATGGTGTATACAAATAAGTAGACACATATTTCCAATTTTCTAATTATGATTGGTTCAAGTTGAAAATGTTCCATTGTCAAGCCTATAATCTATGACTTTTTGTAGTTTGGTGCCATTAGTATAATCATGTTGAGTTAACAATAAAAAGAGCCAAATTACTAGTTGATTGCGATTCAAGTTTCTTTAGGAGACTAATGTGGCGATTCCTCTCTTCGAACTCTTAAATGGGTGCGTTTGTGGGGTTTTCTTTTCTTTCTATTCAGTTAGATCTTTTTCCATTGTCACTTATGGCATATATTTTGCTTGTTCCATTATGGCATATATTTCGATAAGGCTGGAGAGAAGGAATTCTCATTTCCATCTTTCTCTCAACTTGACTAAAGCATCACCTGGAAGATTTTCCCTTGATTCTGTCCCATAGATTGTAGCAAGCTTTTAGTATTTCTTCTGTACTTTCTTTAGTAGTTGCTTTCAATTATTTCTAGTGCTTGATCAATTTTATGCATTTTCACTTGTAGCCTAAAATCTTCAAAAGCAGCTGATTAATTGTAGAAGCAGCAAAACTCAAACTTGCAGAAGATGCAGTCATCAAACAGAAAAAAATGGAGACAACTTTGCTGATTACACCTCATTATAATATTTCATCAAGGCAATGCGGCCTGTTCATTGGTATCTCTTACAGATTGGTCCTTGAAACAGCAAATCTCATATTTAACCTATTGCTTACTTTGATAAAAATTCGCATCATGAAATATTACTAAAATCTATAATTTACGTTGACTACAAAATCCTGGATTTTACACCTACTCATAATTTAGTACTGTAGATTTTGAATCCAGAGCTGTCTGAATCATGTGCAAAGTGAATAAAGATGGCACCCATTTATTGTTATGGAACATGTGTCCTCGAGCTTGCTTTATATATTCTCAATGTAAAGCTCTTCCTATGAGCATTCTATGCAACTGTTGCCATCAATTCTTAGTCAGTTCCTGATCTTCGACGATGACTTGAAAGGGTAACCCCCATGAGTCGTAACTCAGTATTTCATTAGATGCGCAATTTGAGCATTTTTCTTGAGGATCACTATCAGACTACGTCTAAATCACAACATAACGTGATATTATCATGTGAAGTTAAAATCTTGGGTCCTTTTGCAATTGCAATTAATTGTAACGGGAATTGAAATTTGGATTCTTATACTTCAAATTCTTTCTATTATTGTTGTTGATTGCATGTAGTAATTTTTCTGCATTCAAATTTATTAGGTATCGGAGTTGATGATACATTTGTAATGGTGGCCTTTCAGCGGCTCCAAGTTGGTGCATACGGTTCAGGCGCATTCAACAGTAAAATAAGGTGAGTATGAAGCTACTTGTTCTTTTTTTTTTTTTTTTTTTTTTTCCATTGGCGTCTTTATGGACTGGATGTTAGCAATGTTTTCACAATGAAATGTGGAATGCATCTCTTGCTCTCATTATTGTTTAAGTGGGATCTAAGCCTGTGCCATGCCTGGGTTTCGTGAATGCAAAGTGAGTTGGGAGATAAATGAGAAGAGCTAGGATGGAGAGTTGCCTGTAATATATAGAAAATCAATACCCTCTAGGATCGTGATGAAGCCATTCTTGTTTTCTTTCCATTTACTTTTTGTGTTTATACATGGGAAACACGATTTTTAATGGTGCATTTAGATTAGTATTAATAAGAATCTATACTAAAGTAGTATTAATAAGTCCTTTTGGCTCTGAATCAGAAAAGATAAATTTTTTCTATTGGGTCTATTTTCTTTTCTTGTTCTGTTTTGTTGTTTCATTATTTGTGTGGAAAATGTGGATTCACATAGTTTTGAGATTTGTTTTTAATGTGTTTGTTTTTCTGTGCAAAATTTGGTTTCCTTCTGGAGTTTTTTTTAAAACCAAAACAAAGAAACACTTGTTTTTACGGTTCGAACCCCGACTTCTTACTCTTAATTCCTATATTAAACTATTGGGCAATCCAATTGGTTGGTGTTTCCTTTCGGAATGTTGAGTTATGGTATTTCAATGTTTTTCTCTTTTGATTTTTTTTTTTGTATTTTATTCGTATTTCAATATTTCTTAATTTGGTTTTTTTATTCTATTCTTGTAATAGTGTATTTAAATTTTTTTTTTTTAGAGATAGTTCTGTAAAAGTTTAAACTTAAGCCGTTGATTTTTTAATAATTGTAGGGTCCAAAGACTCATTTTATTTTGGGTAGACCATTCTCATGAGAGTTAGTTGGACCTATTGATGCTGTTTTTTGATTGGCTAATGTTTCCATTTTAACTCTTTTCTTATTTTTGGTTTTGTTTTTTGTTTTCTTATACTTTATTTTGCCTATTGTTGATGTGTAGATTTCACATATATTCGTTACATATTCAGTTCTCGAACATTCCAAGTTGATCATCAGTTGCAGGTCCTTAATTAGTTGTGTCCATTTTATTTAATTTTGAATACTATCTTAGTCGTATTTTTTTTTTGATGAAACTATCTTAGTTATTTTAAGCAGGTTAAGTTTTCAGTGCCAATGCTGGTTAAACAGATGCAATGGAGTTAATTTGAGACTTAAGTTTTGGTATTCATATGTGTTGAGTTTGATACTTGCAGGGATTTAGAAAGGTAGTCCCAGATAGGTGGGAATTTGCAAATGAAGGGTTTATTAGAGGACATAGACATCTACTGAAGAGCATAAGGAGGAGGAAAGCAGCCTCTCAGATTCCACTCCAACAGCAGCTCTTAGGACCATGTGTTGAAGTCGGGTCGTTTGGATTAGAAGGCGAGGTTGATAGGCTGAGGCGTGACAAGCATGTTTTAATGGCGGAGTGGGTGAAACTGAGGCAGCAGCAGCAGAACACTAGAGCACAGCTTCAGCTGATGGAGCAAAGGCTTCAAGGCACAGAGCAGAAGCAGCAGCAGATGATGACTTTCCTGGCAAGAGCAATGCAGAATCCCACTTTTATACAACAGTTGATTCAACAGAAAAATCGGAGAAAGCAACTCGAAGAAGCTATTAGTAAGAAGAGAAGAAGGCCGATTGACCAAGGACTGCTCATGAATATGTCGCGAACTTAGTTTCTTTTGACTACTATATGAAGTTTCAAAAGTGGTGTTCATGAAGTACTCTTTATTTTGTTCATTTGTTTTCCCCCTATCCTCATCTTAGTTCTATAGTGATAGAGGCTTTTTAGTTCAACCAGAGTTTTGCTTTCCCTGCTTTTTCTCTTAGCAGTACTTCTATTTTGTTCTTTTTTTTACACTTTGGTTTCTGTAAGTGGAAAATTATTAGGTTGGATGTTATGAGGAAAGAAGAAATGCAGATAAGAAAGAACAAATTAGCCGTTCATTTGTTTAGGTTAAGCAAAGAAGTATACTCATTTGATATGAAACAAAGCAGGGAAATTACATCAATTGTTGATTCCCAATATGGTCCCAATGAATATGTTAATGGACTTCGATGCCAATAGATTTATTGACGAGAAAAACATCAACATGTAGGAAGACTGGAAGAGGTTTCGTTAACTTAGGAATTCGACACTTCTGTCAAAAAAACCTTTGTCGCCACTTTTCTTAGAATGTGAAGAAGAGAAAAATTTTGGAAGGAGCACTGAAATTCATAGGGAGAACTCTTGAAAGTAAAATCAGAATTCCAAGCTAAAATTTCATTATCATGCAAAACTGAATCTTTGGAAAAGCTTAAACATAACAAAAAAGAAAAGAAAATAAGCTTTAATTTGAGCAAGGTAAAAAGGTTGCAGAAAAAGCACATAAAGGTAAGGTTCTTTTGTCATACACCATCAACTCTTGATTTCCGAGGTTGATTGAGAGTAGCTTTCCATGCTTGGATTTTGTGAGATTGCCCATCCAAAACCATACCTCCTCTCCATCTAGATATGGCATTGGAAAGATTAAGCGCTTTGAAGCCATAACTACTGCAGCCTTTTTTCGTGTCCTTAGTTTCATCACTCTGCAGAATTTCGACAAGATCTTCCAGTTTTGGTCAAAGACTTCTTGTAAGCTCACTGTGTGCTTCTTCACCCACTGAAACTCTTCACAATTCTCTTTATTGTGTCTCAGTAACCATATTTCTATATCTCCTTTTTTGGTTATCATACTATAGCTTAGTTCACCATTACTCGCGCCAATTTCACTTTGGCGAGGCCTTGGTCTCGGACACTGAATAAAACCTGCAACATCTTTCTTATGATCAAACCACATTATGTAGTCAGTCGTGTGAGGTGGATCGCTCCTGAGAAACCAATAGACGTTCCCTCCAACAAAAATTGTGCCGCATGTTAGACAGTCACTTAGAATAACATCCGGAGATGGTCCTTCGGACTCTTCATCGGAATCCTCATCCTCATCCAAATCCTCATCCGAATCTGGGTCATCTGGAGATGGTATTTGAACTTCTGCATTGGCTGCGCGCCACTGGTTTTCCTTGGACGAGTACACTTCGAATTTAAAGCAATTGGGATCCAGACCATTAAAGTAGTACTGTCCAGTGCTGCAATCACCACAAAGCCATTGTTTGGATAATAGGGATGAGCGTCGACTGCTAAAGCTATGTTACATCGGCGATTTGGATTAGGCACAAAGGCCTTATGTTTGGTAATTGGATTGCAGATAAGTATCTCATCTTTGTTGCTACCACGACAACGGCCATAGAGTAATCCATGAGTTGAACCACCAACAAGAAGGTCTTCCTCCAATTTAAAACAGTGATCCGGGTTCTCTGTCGTGGACATCTCACCGTCGTCTTGCAAAAGGAATCCTTTGTTGCTGTTGGAATAGAGGAGCACCGCGAAAAGGCGGTCGGTGCTGATCCAATTATGCCACTTTTTGCACACTGATTTGAATATGAAGAGCGACTTCGCGGGTAAGCGAGAAAGTATATGCTTCCTTACTAGATCCTCAGGAAGGTCAGCGACATTGCTATCTTGTTTTCTGATCCAAAATGTGAACATTGCTGAAGTTCGTTATGTGCTCAAGCTAATACATCAAGTAACTTCGATTTGGAAGTTTGCGTTTTTTATAGTAATAAAGTGCTTAGTGTATTGAAATTAGAAGTCTAATCCCAACAGGATTTGAAATGGGTAGGCTTTTTGGGTTGGACTTGGATAAGGAGTTTATGTTCGTCCCAAGCTTCACACGTCTAATATCATATTTTCACTCACAGGGTGCCACATGTCGCTTCACCATTTGTCCAGCCGCATCAAACAGGCCTTCTCCTCCAATCACAGCGCGCCACGTCACTTGTTCAGCAGCTTAATCGCCAATCAGCGTCTGCCACGTTGATCATCCAGCCCACCACGTCGCCTATCCCAGAAGTCTCCTCTCTCCAGGCGTTGATCTTCCTCGAGATGCGTAGCTGTGCTGTCTCCCAGATTTTCGGTGAAGTCGTGCGAGCTTCATTCCCGCGTCCCTGATCCACCACGTGTCACGTTCTGGACCCTTTTCCCGCACACTGGCACTCCACCAGCCTATCAGAACACGCCACGTCAGCGGGCACTCTCATCTCTTCTAATCCGCTTCTGCCACGTCAGCAACACCAGTTTCTCACCAATCAGACGCTGACACGTGTCCTGAATGCCAAGAATACCCAAAACAATTTTCTCTCTTCCACAGACCAATTTTTAGTAGTTTTATGCTTCCTTACTAGATCCAAAATACCATCATTGCTGAAGTTTGTTATGTGCTCAAGCTAATACATCAAGTACTTTCGATTAAAAGGTTTGTGTTTTTTTTATAGTAATAAGGTATTTGGTGTATTGAAATTAAAAGTTTAATTTGAACAGGATTTCAAATTGAGAAATAGGTTTTTTTTTAAGCTCAAAAAACTACGGATGAGCTTTTTAGGTTGGACTTGGACAAGGAATTTAGGCTTGTCCCAAGCTTAACAGGTCTAGTCATGATCTAGTCAAGGGCTTCCAATTATGGTGAATTTTTTATTTTTTATTTTTAATAAAGGTTCTCCTCACCATATTCACATCAGATATATTTATTATGTAATAATAAAAATTATTTAAAAATAATAAAAGACAATCAATTTACGAAAGAAAAACTTATTACATTAATTAAACAACAAAATCTAGGTGATTAATGTTTTTGTAAACCCCAACTATGACTGATGCATTGGAGTGGTTCGACACTTCAACGGTTAATAGGACGTCTCGAGTACAAACTTCACGAACGCAGAAACTACCAGTGGGAGAGCTTTATCCTTTAGTGGGCTGATTCGGCTCGAGCCTGGAGTAGTTGGTTAAAGCCGAATACCAGGTGGTCTAGTAAAAAAAAGCTTTGTGAACGAGGATTAATTTCTTGGAGAGAGTGCAAAAATTAAGTCAGAAAAACAAAAAAAAAAAAAAAAAAAATAAAAAAATGGCTTCATTTTTTTTTTCTGGAAAAAATAAGTTCTCAGTTAGCAACTTAGTAATAAGTTTTTTTTTTTATTTTTTATTTTTATTTTTCAAGCCTAAATAGACAATTTCATATCTTGCCCCATTAATTAAGAAGCAATTACGAGCTCATTGATGTTTAATGGATAGACCTAATCGATCATAGTAGACCCATAAAATTTAGTGGGTCCGAACATCAAACCCATAGAGCCTAGGTGAGCTTAATGACCCTAATAGACCCACATAATGTGGATCTGATTATTTTACCAGGGGAGACAAAACACTAACTAAACAATCTAAAAATATATAAGAAATAGATAGAGCTTGAAGGATGATCTTTTGATGGACTTATATGTGTAGATCTAAAACTCTTGCCAGTTTCTTATTTTCAAAATTATAAAGGAATTCTTAGCTCTTGTCAGAAAACTTGATTCAATAGAAATTGAACAAATTCGACTTCGTAGGAGTGGATTGAAACTAAACAACTTGGGACGTATTGATTAGAAATGATTTAAAAGGATTTGGAGAGCACACTGTCAGTTGCACAAAATTGAGCACAATGAAAGAATTTGATTCTTATAATCGACCCTGATTAATTTGGGATTGAGGCTATTGTTGTTAGTGGGGCCTAACTTGGTAGCAATTGTCTAAGTTATTGCCCAAGGGCCAAAGTCCAGTGACAATATATAAAGGCAGCGGCTAAACTGACCCTAATTTTTGCTACGAGGACCCAGTTTTATAAAATTACCCAACTACCCCTATATAAAAGTATTTACTCATCCATACCCCACTCACTTATCTCTTTTAAATCGCACTCATCAACAACTCAAATCCAACGAAATTCGAGTAAAACCACATGAATTCGACATTGTGGGTGCATTCATCATCTCTTTTAGTGCCGATTAAAAGGTTTCTTTGAGGTTTTTTTTAGTCGTTTTATTTGTGAATTTGCTTTTGGGTTTAGAGCTTCATTTGAAGCTCGAATATTGCATTTTTAGTACAAAGCTTCGATGGAATCAAAAATATTAAGCGATTCAGAGTAAAACCCATTTTTTTTTACTGTTTTCATGTATTTTTATTTTGGTTGTCCACGGGTTTAAGACTTATAAGGCCGAAACCTCTGAAAAGGTTTCAGACACACAAGACCGACACTTCTAAAGAGGTTTCGGCCGAATCCTTCCGTTACCTACCGAGACTGAGTTATCTTCGCATTATTGGTTAGAGTCGGCCGAGACCTCTAAAGAGGTATCGATCATGTGTGTCCGAAATCTCTTTAGAGGTATCAACCCTGTGTATCTGACACCTCTTTAGATGTGTCGTCTCGGTTCGTTCGAAACTCTACAAAACTCGCAGGTGACACTCCTTCAAAAATGGGGTATGGGTAATGGGATGAATAAGTGTATTTTTGGAATTTTAAAAATAAAATGGGTAAACTAAGTAAAAAGTGGAGTATATGAAGTAAAAATAAAAAATTAGGGTCTATTTAATAAAAACTGTAGTCCGTTATAAACAAAACCATTAAAGTTGCAGTGATGAAGTCAAAATTACATTATTTTCAAGACTGTCCTTCTACACTCTACAGTCACTCATGATTTCCACTACAAGTCTATTCTTTAAAAAAAGAGGGTTGAATTGTGTGTCCTTTTAATTGAGACTTAATTGAAATCCAAAAAAAAATTTAGACTTAATTAATTCCATGAGCGCAATATTATAGTCAATAGACAGCATTTTTTTTTTTTGAGAAATTAGTCTATAGACAGTTACTTAATTG
Organism: Stephania japonica; assembly: GCA_039657345.1. Taxonomy (NCBI): domain Eukaryota; kingdom Viridiplantae; phylum Streptophyta; class Magnoliopsida; order Ranunculales; family Menispermaceae; genus Stephania; species Stephania japonica. The sequence goes on along the minus strand of CM077557.1, from coordinate 66,243,264 downwards.
TGTTTGGTGGAAATCACAACTTTTCTTAAACATGTGTGTCACTGGGCGACTATAAATTTATTATTATTTTATTAATTTCTTGGTCGTCCATCAAATTCATTTCTCTGATTCGTGTACCCATAATTCGCCTGTTGTCACCCAGTCGATACATTTTCTAGGTGAACATCACTCGAAACTTGACGTTCGTCCTGTCACACAGACATAAGTATACATCGATACTACACGTCATCACATAGAAATTAATATAAAATTTTTGGGTCGTTACAATCGACAACTACCTCTGAGCTCCGAGCACGTAGGCCAGGTAAACAAGCTGTAACGACCCTAAATTCTAACTCGTGTCGCGTGTCAATTTAGGTCGTACATGGGCCCTAGACTGTGATACAATCAATTAAATCTCGATTGTCGATGTTAAGGTATGTTATTTGTGTTTGGTGTTTGTATTATTTATATATTACCTGAACTGAAATGTAACGATCCGTTACCTTAAGCGCGTGATTAACAGTAATCCAAATCCAAATTAATCCAAGTTAGGCTCGTGGTTAAGCTCGATTTGCTCGATTAACGTGTATGTGGATTGCGTGATGTATTTGTGTTTGTTTGGTGTGTACTAGTATGTATAAATGAATAATCAGACCAATGAGAGAATGCCTAATACCATGCGCGGGTCAAGGTGGACACACCTGAGAAGCAAGATAGTGTTGATGGCCGAGTGTTCTTGTTGGTGTGAATTACGTAATTATAGGCGTAATAATATGCATAAATATATATTTATATATAAACATGGATATATATATAAATATATATTAAGATAGAAAATAATAAAATAATAGTAAATTGTCGGGTGCAGAGTGATACCCGGGTCACGAGTGACACGCTTAGGACATACGGTGGTGTGCACGCCTGAGAGTTCTCGTTGGCGTGCCAACTGGAATTTTAGGCGCTATATATTGATAAACATATATATATTTATATATAAATTAGTATATATAAATATATATATATAAATATATATATATATATATATATAAAATAAATTGGAAAAATGTGAAAAGACACTTAAGGACAATGGAGTAAGGAAAGAAATGAGATGAGCATAAGGGTATTTTGGTATTTTCCCTGACCAAACCGCCTCTCTTTCCTTAAAAATCAAAAATGCAAAGAGAGAATGGAGAAACAGAGAGGTCAGGGAGAGAACAGTAAGTGCGTAAGAGGGAGAAGGCAATGGCGAGCTTGTGACATCGAGGCGAGGTGAGTGTGTTCGATCATTGTCGTTCTCATTGTGGTTGTTGGACGTTGTTGTAGTTGTTGTTCAATTTGGTATAGTGTGGTGCCATGGCCGAGAATTGAAATTGATACGAGGGTGGAGACAGCAAGGGAGTAGTCTCCCTTGCCAAACCGAGTTGGGGTTAGGGTTGGGAGCCAACCCCAATCGAAGAAGAATGAAAAAAAAAAACAAAACAAAGTTGTTGCTCTTTTATAATCGTGAGGAAGGGGATGACCCCTGAACCGGGCCGATTCGGCTCGGTTGAGCCGAACCCGGTTCATGGCCAAATAAAAAGAAAAAAAAGGAAAAGAAAGGAAAGAAAATCCATAAAATAGGAAAAAAAAATGAAAAGAAATAGTATTTTGACCAAATAAATAAAAATTGAGGGATTTCTATAGAACATGAGGAATTTAAAAGTCGGAGGAAACTTTATAACGAGGTTTTACCTCGAAAAAAATGTAAATTGGTCAAAATAGGTTAGAAATTAGGTTCCGAGATTTATGATTTGAATGGAACTAGTTTAGGAGTATAAATAAATGAATATTATATTTAAATTGATAAAAGTTGGTCTATTTTAGGTAATGGGCCGATATGGAAAGGTTTGAGGATTTCGGGGAGTCGTACAAGTTGGTAATGTAACAAAACGTGGGAGTTAGTTAAATATGTAACATGCGGACTATGTGATTAGTATTGTAAAAGTGACACAAACCTAATGGTAAGGAGCCATGAGATTGGCCTAGAGATGTGTGTGTGTGCTAAGATGAGATGATGTGGTAAAAGACCCATAAGGGTAGATGTGTTTAAATGTATGAAGTGAAGGGAGAAGGGCAAAAAGGTCATTTGATGTTATAAATATATACAAACCGTTTCATAACAAAACCCCACTATTCATCTTCTCCTTCGTTGGAAAACCGCCGCCCCTCCTTCTCTTCCATCTCGACCCCTTCACCACACCACTCACGGTCTCTCTCTCTCTCCCTCTCCATTTCACTCTCGCTTGTTCTCTCTCGATCTCCCTCCCCACGCTCGTCGTCTCTCACGCTCTCGGTCATTCCCTCCCTCTCGCCTCACGCCCTCTCACGCTCTCGGTGGTCTCCTCTCCCGGCTGGAACAGTCACCACCACCGCCTACGTCACCGAGGTAAGTGTGTGTGTATCTCCCTCTCTTGATCGATTCATATGGAAAAAAAAAATGAAATGAGAAAAACAGAGGCGTGTGCGCCTCTCGTTGAAAAAAAAAAAAAAAAAAAAAAAAAAAAAAAAAAAAAAAAACTTGAAGAAGATGCACACGTGCATATTATATATATAAATATAATATATATATATATATATGTATGTATATATATATATGTATAAATATGTATATGTATAGAAGAAAAATAGCAAATATATATATATATTGAAAAATTCAGAAAAATATGATAAATTAGGAAATGGGTTCATAAATGAGTTTTGGGATTCTCTCGGAAATGTTGGCGGGATATAGTCGGGGTTTTAGCCTAGAAAAACGTAAAAATTTATATAATGTATCAAATTGAAGCTAATTTAATGACAAATGATCTTAGGTATAATTCGGGTGGTAATTTTGATTTGTTTGACATTTATTCAAGCTGGACTAGATAATTGGAGTGCGGTATAGGAAATCGGGAAGTCGCGTTAGGATCTCGGAGTTGTCATACGGTCACGATAGTTCGTGTAAGTACACTTGCCTTAAACAAGCATTTGTACGTTTGTAAGCCAGTTAGAAAATGCCATGTGATTCATTTTCATGCCATTGTATTTGTTATTATTTACTTGTTGGCCTTCAATTCCATACTTCTTGTATGTGTGATTCCGGCGTAAGTGTTTTGTCTCGAAAGTACTAGGACCCGCACTAGAGGGATAAAAACGCGGCACTCGCGCCACGAGTGGGTGACCACCCTTAGTGATCGTGTGACACCGAGTCTTGGGTGGATGGGTTTGAGTCCCTTTCCAGATCATAGCTGCGCTTTCGTTTGAGTCGATGCCCGGAAAACCTCGCGAGGTCTTCGCCGTTATGCTATGGACTAGACCACTTATGAGCCTCTTTTGATTCTTTGGAACACACTTAACTCTCGATTGATATCCATTAGTCTGTTTATCATGCATCTTGTCTATTTAATTTCTGTCTTTTTATTTCCGCATGATATTTAGACTACTTTATTTGAATTATCATGAATTCTTGTTGTTTTCTCATTGGCATTACATTCGATTTTATTCGCTTGCTCACCGTCTAGTTTGTGACGGTGGGTGCAGATAGGCGAGAGAAAGCAAGGGCAAGGGACCCTACCTAGGGGATCTGTTGTGAGGATTAGCGAAATACTGGAGTTGAAGACTATTTTATAGGTTTTTATTATGTTTTGCTTTTATGTACACCGTTTTATATATACATGCTTTGGGATTATTAAACTTGGCAAATTTTGATGAGATTGGTATCATGTACCTTTGCATTTCGAATTGTACATGAATGCCCGGGGTTTCCACACTTATAGAATTCCTTTACTTCCATTTGATAGAGTTATTTCCCAATATTTGATTTGAATTTGACTTTTTGCTTCCATTTGTGTTATAATTGCAATAACTCTTTCATAAATCTTGAATTTTGATGTTTTGAGGCTGACTAGGCTCGTCAGGGTTGTCGAGAACTGACTCGAGGCTTGCACGGGTCTAGGCCGGGCGTACCCAAATGCATTGGGAATTTGGGGCCGTCACAGTTGGTATCAGAGCCTAGGTTTGAGGAGCCTAGGGATGAGGTGTAGGTTATTCTTTAACCTGATACCAACATCACAGTTGGTATCAGAGCTTAAGGTTATAACGACCTGACTCTCAAGTTAAAACACAAACCATTAAGACAGCGGAAGTTAGGAATGGTTGAACTTAGAGTGGAAACCCTACGATCCTTTTAAAAACTAAAATGGGGGAGTTCGGGATGAGTCGGATTTAAATTTGTACATATTATGATTGTTGTGTGTACTATATGGTATGCGGTAGCTATGTATTGATCTGAAGTATCGCTCTATTGGTTCGACAGATGATGATGGCGGATCGAGCGGAGTCCGAGCGGCGGCAAACGGACGACTGATTCTCGATTTGTCACTACGGAGGAGTTTCGCGCTTGGACACAGAGATTTGAGGATCTAGTGCGGTCATTGACGATGCCCGCACCGACTATCGCGATACCATCAACTCCGACCACTCCTATACCACCCGTTCAGGTTACTCGGGAATGGAGACTCCAAGTAGCTACGAATTCCACCGCCCGATTCCGTTAGCGGCAATTCCCGAGGAATAGTTGATGCGACAGGTATACAGATCGAGGCGGAGACACCTCCATTACAGACGGACATAGTACAAACGACGGAGACGCCGACTATGCCGATTGTTGCTGCAGAGACTACTCCAGTTACTACTCCGGTCACTACTCCGGAGAAGAGCACTAAGGCCACCGCTGAGGCGAGGCAGTGGAGAGAATTCAAGCGACACAATCCAGTCAAGTTCTTTGGTGGTACAGACGTAACGGCCGCAGAGCTTTTCCTGAAGAATCACGAGAAGATTCATATTATCATCGCGACCGAGGATCACATGAGAGCGACGATTTCCTCATCTATGCTCCAGGGGGAAGCGGATGATTGGTGGACGACTATCATTACTACCCGAGGCACCCCGAGAGATTGGATCGACTTCAAGACTCAATTCAACCGAAGTATTTTCCACCGATCGTTCTTCGTGCGAAGAGGAATGAGTTTATGGCACTGAGGCAGAGCACCGATGAGTCAGTGATGGATTACATGGGTAGGTTTATTGCACTATTACCTTATGCTGGAGGATCTGCAGATACCGAGACCGATCGAGTCTATTACTTCACCGAGGGTTTGCTACCTACGATTGGAGGTTCGTAGTCACTACACAAACCGGAGACTTTGCGATTGCGTACGAACGTAGTTTAGCGAGGAGAGTTACTTACTCACGCATCCGGATGAGGTTAGGGCGAACAGAGCGGAGACCGATCGATAGTCACTATCACAGGACGGGGAAGAGAAAAAGGAGCAGATGGGAGAATCGTGAGCATCGGGCACGAGTGTAGGATCTGTTGCACAGCCAAACCACACGTTTGGTACAAGCCGTTCCACCCGTGCCAAGCTTTGCCAGTCATTCACCGCAGTCTAATCGACTTGACCAGCAGTCGCAGAGGCAGATTTCTGAGAACAGGGATGCTGATCGAGGAGTTAGGCAGAGGAGCACGCAGAGGTCTAGTCAGACTCAAACTCATGGTTCTACACAGGGACGAGGCCAGAGTCAGACTCAGAGGTCGCAGGATAACCGTACGTGTTACAGATGCGGACAGGTCGGTCACCTTCAGAGGGAGTGCTCTCAGCCAGTAAAAGCATCGTCGCAGCATCACCAGTACCAGAGAGAGCGTGTTCAGGCTGCTGTTGAGCCAGACCAGGAGGCATCCAGACACATTAATGAGGGTATGCTTTTCATTTGCGGTATTTGCATGCATATCGTATCCGATTCAAGTTATGTTGATCCCTTGATTGTTGTGCGTTTGGTAGACCTGTTAGGATTGAAAAAAACTCAATAGATGTAGCAGGCCTAAGTCCTAGTCACAGCTGTCAGGATGCGACATACTTGAATGTGCATAGTCTTGACATTTCGATAGTGTTAGGAGGCTACGAGTTGCCAGTAAAGATGCGAGTACTATAGTTGTTAGAGTTCGAAGCCTTGGTTGGTGCGAACTAGGTATAAACATTACGTGCGTTGATTTGTGGATACGAGAAGATCAACGTTGTTGTGGATGCGTTGCACTTCAAAGGATTGAATGCGGAGGTAGTCGTGTGTCAAAGAACCTACGAGTGTGGTTTACGTGAGGTAACCGAGTTGATGAGTTCAGCGGATGTGCCGACGACTACCAAGACCTAGATACGTGGTGAAACGATATTGCAGACCATCTCATTTGGCATTGTGCGCGAGGGACAGCAAGACGATGCGTCATACCAGCGGTGCAGTGAGATGGTGGATAGTTCCGATTGCCCAGACAAGAGTCGGTCGACGACTCATGCTTGAGGTATCGCGGGCGACTGGGGTTTCCATTGGTGGCTGATGTGTGTGACCAGGTACGTCAGGAGAATTCACCGTTTCGATCTTGCTGTGTGTCCAGGTTGACCTAAGATGTGCGCCGATATGTGACATTCTTTTGGTGGCCGGGGATGATTTCGAGTTGTCGGAGTTATTCAAACGTGAGGTATGCCCGTGCGCTTAGAGGTCGGGTATCGACGACTGGAGGACTACTGATGCCTACTACCCATTTCTCGATGGAATTGGGTACATATTGATATGGATTTCGTTAGTGGTTGCCCCGATCTCCTCGTGGTCATGATAGCATCTCGGGTAGTTGTGGGAAATTTTATTTGAGACTTAAGATTGCCCGGGAGTGGCATAAGAAATACTTGTCGAGTATCACGATGAGCTTCAAGTATGATTCTGGGGAGATTATGAATACCTAAAGATCTCTCTACTTTGAAGGGTCACGAACGGTTCGAGTCAAGAAATGACTCACTCGAGTTTTTATCGGTCTCGTTAGGAATTGCGAAGAGTCGTTAATTTAGTTTACTTATTAGGCAAAATTCGGGGACGAAATTCTAATAAGTGGGGGAGCAGTAACAACCCCAAATTTTTAATCCGACTTGTACGGCAATTGTCAGAATTGTGACCCGGCTACGTGAATACTGGTCAATATTTCGAACTTCGGGAGTCGACGCCGAAGTGATTTTATGATTCTTTGATTGTGTGTAATAGTATGTTAGTATTTTACGAGTCTCGCGCCGGTCGGGCGATATTTAATTGAGTGAGGTTTCGACTAGTCAAACGGGGGAGAAAAACAAGTAAAACATACAAATAAATGAATTTTTAATTAATTTAATAAATTAGTTAATGGGGTGTGGCGAGAAAATGGACACGACGAGCCAATTGACGGGGAAATACGGACCGAGGAACGTCGTTTGAACGTGGGAGTTAGTTAAATATGTAACATGCGGACTATGTGATTAGTATTGTAAAAGTGACACAAACCTAATGGTAAGGAGCCATGAGATTGGCCTAGAGATGTGTGTGTGTGCTAAGATGAGATGATGTGGTAAAAGACCCATAAGGGTAGATGTGTTTAAATGTATGAAGTGAAGGGAGAAGGGCAAAAAGGTCATTTGATGTTATAAATATATACAAACCGTTTCATAACAAAACCCCACTATTCATCTTCTCCTTCGTTGGAAAACCGCCGCCCCCTCCTTCTCTTCCATCTCGACCCCTTCACCACACCACTCACGGTCTCTCTCTCTCCCTCTCCATTTCACTCTCGTTGTTCTCTCTCGATCTCCCTCCCCACGCTCGTCGTCTCTCACGCTCTCGGTCATTCCCTCCCTCTCGGCCTCACGCCCTCTCACGCTCTCGGTGGTCTCCTCTCCCGGCTGGAACAGTCACCACCACCGCCTACGTCACCGAGGTAAGTGTGTGTGTATCTCCCTCTCTTGATCGATTCATATGGAAAAAAAAAAAATGAAATGAGAAAAACAGAGGCGCTGTGCGCCTCTGTTGAAAAAAAAAAAAAAAAAAAAAAAAAAAAAAAAAAAAAACTTGAAGAAGATGCACACGTGCATATTATATATATAAATATAATATATATATATGTATGTATATATATATATGTATAAATATGTATATGTATAGAAGAAAAATAGCAAATATATATATATATTGAAAAATTCAGAAAAATATGATAAATTAGGAAATGGGTTCATAAATGAGTTTTGGGATTCTCTCGGAAATGTTGGCGGGATATAGTCGGGGTTTTAGCCTAGAAAAACGTAAAAATTTATATAATGTATCAAATTGAAGCTAATTTAATGACAAATGATCTTAGGTATAATTCGGGTGGTAATTTTGATTTGTTTGACATTTATTCAAGCTGGACTAGATAATTGGAGTGCGGTATAGGAAATCGGAAGTCGCGTTAGGATCTCGGAGTTGTCATACGGGTCACGATAGTTCAGGTAAGTACACTTGCCTTAAACAAGCATTTGTACGTTTGTAAGCCAGTTAGAAAATGCCATGTGATTCATTTTCATGCCATTGTATTTGTTATTATTTACTTGTTGGCCTTCAATTCCATACTTCTTGTATGTGTGATTCCCGGCGTAAGTGTTTTGTCTCGAAAGTACTAGGACCTGCACTAGAGGGATAAAACGCGGGCACTCGCGGCCACGAGTGGGTGACCACCCTTAGTGATCGTGTGACACCGAGTACTGGGTGGATGGGTTTGAGTCCCTTTCCAGTCATAGCTGCGCTTTCGTTTGAGTCGATGCCCGGAAAACCTCGCGAGGTCTTCGCCGTTATGCTATGGACTAGACCACTTATGAGCCTCTTTTGATTCTTTGGAACACACTTAACTCTCGATTGATATCCATTAGTCTGTTTATCATGAATCTTGTCTATTTAATTTCTGTCTTTTTATTTCCGCATGATATTTAGACTACTTTATTTGAATTATCATGAATTACTTGTTGTTTTCTGCGGCATTACATTCGATTTTATTCAGTTGCTCACCGTCTAGTTTGTGACGGTGGGTGCGGATAGATAGAGAGAGAAAGCAAGGGCAAGGGACCCTACCTAGGGGATCTGTTGTGAGGATTAGCGAAATTTGGAGTTGAAGACTATTTTATAGGTTTTTATTATGTTTTGCTTTTATGTACACCGTTTTATATATACATGCTTTGGGATTATTAAACTTGGCAAATTTTGATGAGATTGGTATCATGTACCTTTGCATTTCGAATTGTACATGAATGCCCGGGGTTTCCACACTTATAGAATTCCTTTACTTCCATTTGATAGAGTTATTTCCCAATATTTGATTTGAATTTGACTTTTGCTTGTGTTATAATTGCAATAACTCTTTCATAAATCTTGAATTTTTGATGTTTTTAAGGTCGACTAGGGTCGGGGTTGGAGACTCGACTCGAGGCTTTTATCAATCGGGCGTACCCAAATGCATTGGGAATTTGGGGCCGTCAGTAAATTGTAGAAAGCTCAGGATAGGTAAGTGGGACTCGATTCTTTTATCAATTATGCAATGTAAAATAGTACTATTAGAACATGTAGTGTACTGGACTAGGAATGGGGTAATGTACCGTGATTTGACTTTGATTTTACAAAAATGTTTTGAATGAAAATGGAATTCGGAAAGAGTTTGACGGGACGGATCGACCTGGGGTTTAGAACTGTGATGGGGTGGCCTTCCATCACCGCGCCCCCAGAGACTTGGAAATTATCCGATCAATGCTTTTCTATTGAGTTAGCGGCTCATCAGTCATAAACCAATCAGATGACCAGTGATTGGTTTAGTGATGATGAGGGAGTGCGACTCTATATTTTTATGAGTTGGATGCACATTGACAAATAACTGGTTAGATGCCCAGTGAGTGGTTCTTGATGATGTGAGAAAGCAACTCAATTCAAATATGGATATTGGAAATACAAATCACGGGTACATTACAATAAACCAAGGAACTTGCATCTGTTATATATATTATTTATATTGATTCATGTGCTCCTTTAGATATGCATTTGATTCATGTTATACATTGCCTTGATATTAATTGGTAGTTGATGGTTGGTATAAGAGTCACTTACTGAGCATGTAGGAGCTTACCCACCTTAACATTTTCAGGTGTGGATATACGTTAGGACTTGAAACTTAGGAAATGAGAAGATCAGGAGTTTAGTATATTCTCTACGATGCTGTGAGTTTTTCTGTTGTATATATATATATTACATTGCTTTATGTGTGACGGCCCCAAATTCCCAATGCATTTGGGTACGCCCGGCCTAGACCCGTGTAGGTCCCGAGTCCGTTCTCAGCGAACCTGACGAGCCTAGTCAGCCTCAAAACATCAAAATTTCACGTTTTATGAAAGAGTTATTGCAATTATAACACAGCGGAAGCAAAAATCATATTCTAATCAAATATTGGGAAATAACTCAATCAAAGGGAAATTAGGAATCTATATAAATGTGGAAAACCCAACATCTTTAGTTATAAGTCAACAAAATAGATTGATGGAATCCACCTCAAAACATATTCCCAGTTCCAAAACAATCATATATATATAAACGTCATACAAAAAGAAATAAACATGAGCCTACATCTCGGTACCTCAAGTCCAACTGCTCACAAAAAAGTCTCCTAGGCAAGGTCCCTTGCCCCTGCGCTCTCCGTCCTATCGCACCCACCGTCACAAACTAGACGGTGAGTAAGCTGAGAAAAATCGAAAGTAAAGCCGAGAAAAATATACACTTGATAATTCATGAAATAACAAACAAGACAGTCTAAATATCATGCGGGTACTGAAAGACATGAATTTAAATAATCAAGAATGCATGATAGATAGACTGAAAATGATAGCAATCGAAACATGCGTGTTCTACGAGTCAAGAGAGGCCATAAGTGGTCTATATTCCACAACAATACCACAACAATCCACAACAATCCACAACAATCCAGTACATGGTATCACACAATCACTAGGGGTGGTCAAACACTCGTGCGCTCGAGTGCCCGCGTTTTATCCCTTCTAGTGCAGGCCGCATGTACCTTCGAGACACACACTTATGCCAAGAACACACATACAAGGAATAAGGAATGGAAAGCCAATAATTCGATAATCACAAACACAAAGAAATGAAAATGAATCACATGATATTTTCTAAACTGGCTTACTAACGTACAAGTGCTTTTTAAGGCAAATGTACTTACCTGATCTATCGTAATCCGCGTATGACACTCCCGCGACTCCTAACGCGTACCCCCGAGTTTTCCGTTACGTGACAAGGTTGGAAACTCGTATTAATAGGTCAAGTCATTAAATTGGCTTCGATTTGACATATTATATCATTTTTTTTTGTTTTTCGAGGCTAAAACCCCGATTACATCTCGCCAACATTTCCGAGAAAATCCCAAAACTCAGTTGTGAACCATTTTTTTTTTTCTAATTTCTCATATTTTCTGGATTTTTCTGAATTTTTCATAATTTTCCCTATTTTTCTGGATTTTCTTTTCCATTTTTCTTTATTTTCTCTTTTTTTTTTTATCTAAGGGCGGTTCGGCCGAACCAGACCGGTTCAGGGCCGAACCGGCCCTTCTTCTCTAACGAAACAGAGGCGCACAGCGCCTCTGTTTCCAATTTTTTTTTTTTTCATGGATCGATCGAGAGAGGGAGAGGGAGGAAAAGAAATAGAGGGATGGAGAGAGAGATCTCCGGTGAGGGAGTGAACCCCGGTCACCACCATCTCCAGTGGGAGAGGTGGTTTCGTGAGAGTGAGAGAGCAAACCGAGACGAGAGAGAGAGAAAACCGAGAGGAGAGAGAGATCGAGTGAACACGAGAGAGAGGGGAGAGAATGCATACCTCCGGTTGACAGCAACCTCCGACGTCCCTGGTCCGGTCACTTGGCGAGAGAAAGCGGCGGTGGTGAGATGAGGGAGAGGGAGGTCGTGAGGGAGAGCGAGTGAAGAGAGACCGTGAGGAGAGTGAAGAGTGAGAGAAAGAGATGAGTGAAATGAGAGAGTGAGGAGAGGTTACGTGAGAGAGATGAGTGGGAATGGGGGGTGACGTGAGTGAGATGGTGAGATGAGTGTGACGTGAGTGATGGGGTGGGTGGTGAGGTGAGTTGAGTGATGGGGTAAGGTGTGTGTTTGAATATTTAAATGGGTATGATAGTTGTGTCTACCCATTTTTACCGACCCCACATCTCAAACTTTAACACAAGGGTTATCTTACCTCATTGACCCGTATTTTCCCGTCACGTGCACACTTTTACTTTTATCTCACACAATTGAACTATATAATTGTTAAATAATTATTTTAATTATCTTTTTACTATATTTTCTCCCCCGGTTACCTAGGCGAAAACTCACTCATTTTTAAAAATCGCCCAAATGGCTCGTGACACGCATTTAAACTATAATACTATTACACACATCAAAGAATCATAAAATTACCTCGGTGTCGACTCCCAAGGTTCGAAATACAGTCCAGTATCGCGTAGCCGGGTCACGATCCTGACACGTGTCACAAAAGTCAGGTTAAAAATTGAGGGATGTTACATTATGATTTTGTAATAACCAGGTTAGGAATAAGAGCTCAATACCGATGTTCTTCCGATATCGTATATCTTGGTTTATCGAAAAAGTTTAAAATTTTTCGTTGCGTTTGTTTTATTTTATTTATGTAATATCAAAATATACAAGTTGTTATCAAGATGAGTATAAGGCTGCTGGCTCTAATTAGGTCCGATCTGGTTTACCGGGGCTTAATTAAGGTTTCAGGCCAAATATTCTCTAATTGAGATAGTGGATGTTACATGAAAGCAATGTCCAAAACGTGTAAGGACGTTTTGTGTGAGAGTTGGTATGAGTGGTAATGAGTTCGACTCGATGAGTACGCTAAATGACGAGCTTTCGGGCGAACGGGGTTTAAGTAGTTAGAAGTCCGGGGGACTGTAATACATGAAAACACTGATAAAATGCAAAATAAATAGTAATTAAAGTCGAAAAGGACGAGTTACACGACGGTGCGTCCGGAGCGATGAGGTAAACGAGTTTCGTGGTCGAACCGGATCCAAAATCCCGCGTATTGTGAGAGAAAAGACTCACATAAGGAATTGTGTCACTCATCAAAATCACCATCCAGTGTCAAGTTAGGTGGTTGTATTGAATATGAGTCACTAGATGTGCCTCGGGATTTGTGTTTGAGCTGAGATGAAGGGAAGGGGTATATATAAGACCTCATCACCTTTTTTCTCTCTCATTTCATTCTCTTATCTCTCTCTCTCTCTCTCTCTCTCTCTCTCTTCAAATCGAAATGTCAAATGTGAAACACGGTGGGTCCGGGGTTCTCAACGTGATTCGGTGTAATTAGATTGATCAAACTCGAGTTCTAAGGTGAGATCTCGATTTCCCACGTCGGTATCTAGGTTTTAGCAGTATTTTGTGGGTTTTTGTCATGATGAATTCGGACAACAAATTTGGAAAATCAATTTTTATGGGATGTTTTGATTTATTGGGAGTCAATAGGGTGATCAAAACATGATTTGTGAAGTGGGTTTGATGTTTGGAAATTTTTCTAAATTTTGGAGATTTTTAGGAAATTTTGATGATTTTCGTAAATCGGTGTTTAAGTTGGGTTTTGACATAAGCCGAGGATGGATTGGTGTGAGTTTGGATGTTTAGTAGTAGTTGGGATAGGCTCGAAGCACGGTGACGCGAGTCGGGGTGTGAGAAACCCCATTTATAGGGGCGTTCTGGTCCAGACGTCGTGGAGACAGCCGTGAGTGTTCCAACTCACGGCGTCACCCACGTACGCCCTGGGCAGGGCTTCATAGGGAAGACGCCGTTAACGTTTCAACGCACGGCGTCACCCACGTATGTGTTGGGCAGTAAAGGGTAGTCTCGACGCCGTGAATATGCTGTACAGTTATTGGACCACGCGTTTCGGCGCCGTGTTACTATTCACAGGACCAAAATTTTATAAATTTTTTGGAAACTTTTAGGATCTCTCGGGTATCCAAATGGGTCCGAATACGATCTAATACCCGAGTAATCGACCCAAATGGGTGAACGAGCAAAATTATGAAAAAATTGGGTAAAATAGTGAAATTCTTAGAGAATTGCAATTAAAGGGAAATAACACTCTAACATGACCAAATTGGACCGATAATAATCACCAGGTGCTTAGTGAGCGGGTGACGAACATGCGGGGTCATTTTGGTGGCGTGTGGAAGCCGCAAGCGTGGAGCGTTGTGCGGAGGTGGTGTTATAGTGTGAGTAAAACCAGTGGGAATATTTATATTATTTCATTTGTACATTTAAACTGGGTTGTTATATTTCTTTGTGAAATATGTTTCCTTGAATTCCATCTGTGAGTTTTATTTAGCGGTGGGATTATTGGGTTGTTCTTCGTGGTTTTTCGAATGAGTGGTTCAAAAGTAAATGAGTCTTGGTTACTATTTATTTGCGATATGAGCTATTATCTGGACGCTGTTGATATCTCCTGATAGGGTTTTCGTGGGGGCTCTTATCGGGTCTGTGGATATCTCATAGTCGCAAAGGGTTAGGGCTAGTAGGCCGTGTTCTTGTCCTGAACCCGAGTTTACTGGGCTTTTGCCACGACTCAACTACCTTTTGGTCGGGACTACTTGCGTTTTCTATGGTTTTCTTGGACACTTAATTATCGTGGATTTTTCGGAGATTTATTATCATGCGGACTGTACTATCTTCGTGATATTCCTGCGTGATAGTAGTATAACCATTTATTTGACATTTAAAATTATATTTAAACTCCACTTGGTTGTTACTGTTATTTTCTGTACTCACCGTCCTTTTTATGACAGTAGGTACAGCCCCGTCATATTGCAGGGATGATAGGAAAAGGACTGAAACTAGGTAATGGAAGTTGAGAGTTGCTAGGCGATCTCCTCTTGTCAACAATGTATGTTTCCTTGTACTATTATGTATTTGTTTCTGATACATTTGGAACATAGGTTTTGTGAGTGCTTTGGGATATGTATACCGTAATTGATTCTCCTATGATTGGGTATACTTATGGAGGTATACATATACGAGATTTATACACTCTAGGTTGTCCTAACTAGTGTCTTAGGGTTATTCAGTTTAGTTGGAATAAAATTTGCTTCCGCTGTACTTTGATAATTCACTAAATTGATTAACTCGAAATAATTCACTTAAATACATAAAAATGGCTTAATAAATGGTAAATGTTAGGGACGGTTGACTAGGCTTGCGTGACTCAGCGAAATTGGCTCGAAGGTTCGTGTAGGTCCAGGCCGGGCGGTGCCTAATTGTAGGGTTGTGGAATTTGGGGCTTTTACATACACCATACCTTTGGTTACTACAACATCATTTATATTGTTTATAACACCAAAAATCACAATTAAATGCATTTGAATTCTTTTCTTGGTTAATGAAGAGTTGCTTCAATGCATTAAGCCTCTATTTCAAATCTTATACCATTTCTTTAGTTATTGCAACATCATTTACACCGATAATTAATCTTCTCTTTATATATAGATCACCAGTTTACAAGTGTTGTAGTTTTATCAACATTCAAGTATCTCTCTCAGAGTTCTTCACACACGAATGCAATGTCGTGGCGATCGTTGTGTCTTTTGACACTTCAAAACATAGCATAGGTCATGTAGTACGATAGATAATTTCACATGTGGATGTTCGTTGTTATGAGGATTGTTATGAATCTTTACTATGTATGTGATTTATAAGTAAATTTTTTTTTTACCTTTTATTGTATATTTTATTTGTAAGAAATATGAGTTGATTATTGTGAATTGTAATTTTAATCGTATAAATATTAAAATTTATTTATATAAATTAATTTATTAAATTTTTTTAAAAGATTAAATATGCACAAGAAATCGACTAGTTAAAAGATAAGTTAAAAGGAAGAGCTTAACCATCGGGCCAATCGTTGCAAGTTGCCACCAAGTCCACACATCGAGTGTGACATGCTAACACCACATGAAATAAAACGTACATGCCACGTCGAACCGGGCCCACTCCTCTCGTCAAACTCACCGACACTCCCGCACCCACGTCGGACTCCTCGAGAGCAATGATCCGGTGCGCTTTTCGATACTATTTGAGCTCATCGAATATCTCCCACCAACCCGCCACGTGTACGGTTTTATGAAGTCCACGTGATATAGTTTAACGATGACCACCGATCCAAACACGTGTCGTCATCCCAATTGCTAACGCTCTTGCCGGAGTTTGATAACCATTTTATCTCCGGTCTCACATAATCCGGTGACGCAGATAGGCCACGCGTTTTATCACGCCCGACGAAGCCAAGCAAAGACCAGATAAGTAAAACCAAGGATTTGAAAGAACTAAGGGCCTCTATGACGAAACTGACCCTCTCTTATCTCTAACTAGAGTTAACTTTGTAATGTACTTACAGAAAATGTTGAGGGCATTTACGTCAATAAGTACATATCAGATCGTCTTCATTAGAAACCAAAAACTCTCTAGAAACGAAGTCTTCGTTTTCATCTTCTCTATCTAAAAACCTTCGTTTCGAAGCGTTTCCCTCTCGTTTTCTTCAAAACCGAAGAAATTAGGGTTTCAGTTCCGCTTCAGATCGACAGATCTGACGAAGCTTTTCGGTTTTCGCTTTGGATTTCGATCTTCCGATCCTTCTGATCGTGTCGTTCTTTCGTTCGTTGAATCTTCAATGCCGGATCGGCAATGCGAGGTTTGTGGAATCTGGTTCTGATCGGAGCTCTGGTTGCTTGATTTTCTATGGGAGCGGTTCCGTCGACGCCGCGGAAGAACGCGCGGCCTCAGGACACGGCGGAGTACCTGATCGGGACTTTGGTGGGGGAGAAATCGTTTCCGCTCGTTTCGGATTTCTGGAATCAGTTGCTGGAGATCCCGCTGAGCCTGCAATGGCCGAGTGAGCGAGTGAGCGAAGCTTGCGAAGCGTTCGGTCAGTAGTTTTTCTTGATTTGAAATGATTTTGTATCATACTTCGTTGTTGTTCAATTTGTTAGGTATTTTTGCAATGTGGTTAGAATGTAGTGCACTTTGTGGAGTCGCAAAATTTTCTCTGAATGGATATTGCAAATTCGTCTGTTTTGTGAATCTGGAATTAGAGGAATCGACAGCGCGGTGCCGAGGAGGTTTGGTTATTGGAGGTTTTTTGTATGGTATTTGAGCTAAATTGGTTGTTTTTTTTTTAGGAGTGGTGATCACACTGACAGTTGATGTTCTTGATTTCCCTGCTCAATTGGCGTCGCATGGACTTTTCTTGATTGATTTCTTTAGTTGCCGTGGATTTATTATGATGCTACTTTACTATTTTTGAGCTTGTATACATGAAAAATTACAATGTCTTAACTACTTCATATGTAAACTTCTGTTCGTGTTGGCTTTTAACTGCTCTAACAACTAAAATTGTTTGTTTTATTTTTTGAAGAGAAGGTGCTTACTTGTCTGCGAGCATGTTTTGTTTCA
This sequence comes from Stephania japonica, assembly GCA_039657345.1. Classification (NCBI taxonomy): domain Eukaryota; kingdom Viridiplantae; phylum Streptophyta; class Magnoliopsida; order Ranunculales; family Menispermaceae; genus Stephania; species Stephania japonica. Next base: position 66,225,877 of record CM077557.1, on the reverse strand, counting down.
CCATTTGATGGCAAAAATCAAAGCTTCAACAAAAGTCGTGACAAATTAGAAACTGCAGTTGAAATCAATCAAGCAGAATAAGTAGAAATTAGTGTATAAGAATGCTCCAAAGAATATCATCCACTTATTTTTCTTAAGTAGTTCCAGTTGCTAAATGTTTTTATTAATAATGCATTAGAAATTGCTAAAAATTAAGTGCAAGAAGTTGGATTGATCCTTCATATTTTATTTCTATTTAATAATATAATTCCTTCAATCCGTTTTTGATTTGTTTGACTATATTCTTAACTCATGAGAATATGATCGTCTTTAAGAATCTTTAAATTGCATGCATTGGCATTTGTAAGTTGTAACAAATAAATCTACAACTACAAGTAAAATACAAGCAATTAACTATTGTTTTTCCAAACTGAATGTCGTAATTGTCATTAAGCAAAAGCCCAAAATCTCCCAATGTTGATATGGCTCACATGCCCCTACATCTAATTTTGTGTATTAAACATTGGCTAGATTCATACTTGGCATGAATTTCTGTGAAGCTCTACTTACATTGTTTACTGGATGAATAATATATTGTTAGGTTGCTAGTTACTACTTACTCTACACTATTATGTTTTGCAATAGCGGCACTCATTTTTGGTTTTCGTACTTTTGTTGTTTTGCAGCAAAAAACAATATTGGCACAAGACATCTTGCAAAGCTTTTGATTCATCTGGTTTGGTGTTTGCAAGAATCTTTGTCAAGTCCTGCTATATCATCAAGAATACATACAAAGGCGTTCAATGCAGCGTACTTATCATCAGTTTTTATGAAATACATTATAGAAAATGCAAAGAGTGAAAACTTTGAGGAACTATATCTATCTCTTGGTGATGATGAAGCAGCTCTTGATAACTTTCCGAGGGGTAAGTAGCTACTTGAAGTCTTTAGTGAAAAATTTTAAGTAGTCAAATTGCAGGGGCACAAATGACTGGAAAGTTTACTGAAAACAACAGACTTGAAGTTCCTTTTTTTGTTGGATAGAAAAGTTATTTTATTGATCCAAATTAATCATAAAAAAGATATCTATGACACCAAGATGACGTCTAACCAACTATGAAGCAATAAAAACATGCTGAACACAATTGAAATAAGAAAATAGAACTGCTAAATGAATTGATCCCAACTCATGCAAAATTTTCTTTATTGAGTTCCGAGTCAACCATCTGATGAGAGTCATACTTGTTCCTATTCTTGTTGAAAGTTGAAAGTGCTTGTTACTTATGCGGATATGTCCATAGACATTTGGAAGTTAAAGTTTTTCTTGTTCTCCTCGACTCATAAAAAAATTAAAATCGACGAAAGATGATGATAAGGTGACCTAATGGGTAATGACTAGGATGTTGACAAAGTTACTTTCTATTGATGCTTCTTACAATGTTTCAGTCAGGTATCAGGATGCTCCATTAAGTAGGTGCGATTTTATCAATGATTAGATACTTGGTAAGGTGACCCAAATCAATAATGAGCTTGGATGCACTTCGAAGAAAACTTGGATGGGGCTATTATTTACGTAATTGATTAGAAATTTTTGCCTCATGACTGATCCATTGAGTATGCTTGTAAGGTAATTTTGCATTTTCCCTATACCTGTTAAAAAGACTGGTCCATGTGGCATTGCCTAATGAAGCCCAATAGTTAGTTGTCTAAATGTTGGATCTCTTCATTGCTGAATTACAAATTACTTGCAACTTCACAATGTTGTATTTTTCATGGACATTGGCATTTTCTGATTTTTGTACAATTTTAAAGTTATTAGGTCTATTCACCTGTCGATTTAGTGGGATCTTTCACTCACATTTTTCCACCAATTTTCTACTCACTATTCAAATTCGAATTTTCCATGGCCATGTTATTGAAAGCTTGTGTTAGAATGGGTGCACCATTTCTTTCATTTTGATGGGCATGGGCTTTCTTTGTGCAGATGAAAACATTGAAAGCTTGGTCATGCGCAGTGTGCTTAGTTATGTTGGTACATCAGATGTGAGGTGTGTGTTAGATTCTTCACAGATTCCCTGATTCCTTGGGAGCTATTCCCTTTCTTCAACTCTATCCTAATTTTATGTTATATTTTTGTTGCAAGTTCTAATACCTATCTCCTCCATCATGAACTGCTGAACTTTCTTCTTGTGGCAATGTCTACTCAGCTTCGATCTGGGCCCTCTCCAGGTCCAAAAGATGTGCACCCATTCGTTGATGCTGCTATGTCTCAGGTAAACAACAAGGATTTCTGGTTTTTATTTTACCACTTGTATTTGGAGGTAGTCATTCTCACTTTAGTTTTGCATAGCAGGAGGGTTCTCTGGTTGGTTCGGTTGTTCACAGATTATTGCTTAATTATATCATACGACCTTGTGTTCCCTTCAATGGCCCTTCGTACTCAGTTTTTTCTGAGGGACAGCCCAGTGTTCTGCAGAAAGTTGGTTCCGCTGCTGGTAAAGCCTTCATTATTTGTGATTGATTGCCCCTCCACGTGTGTTTTGATTTTTTTTTCTTGGGAGAAGAATTCATGTATTTTACCCTAAGTCCATCTACTATAAATCTTATGTTGCTCTAGGATTGGTGATCTGCATGTGCCCTGTGTAGGCTGAAATCTTGTGAATTGATGATTTGATATCTTTCTAGACTTTGACTGGGACATATTTCAGTTTGTTATCGTTTTCTGGGCTGAATGGTCTTTATAACTTTTGTCGCTGTTTAAGTTTTTTCCCAATTCATTTTATTGGAGTCAGAGTTTACTACATGGGTCAATTAATTTGGGTTGGGACAGCTTCCATGTGGCCATAAGCGGAACCCTGTCATCAGACTCATCACCAAATTAATAGTGCTGAAATCTTCTTTTACCTTTTAAAATCTGCCGGTTCCCCCTAGTGCTTCTCATGTTTGCCTCTCGTATAGTTACATTTATATGCCTGTAAGAAGCTATTTTTTTTTCACTCTTAAAGCTACTGATTATATCCTTTATGGGTACCCTGCAGCAAATTTTGTGCTATTTCCTTTCAGTTTTTTTGTTAATTCAAGTAGTGGGATCTCAAGAAATCCGTTGGCAGTCAATAGTCTTCATGTCTTGCTTGTTCTGATACATTATCGAAAACGGGCCTTGGTGGATGAAGGCACAGCATATAATTGCGAGAACAACACGAATGCACAATCTCTTTCTAAATCAAGTTATCATTTTTCGAAGAATCCTTACTGCAAAACCTTGGAAAATTCAAGGGATGTAGAATGTAAGTTTTTGTATTTAGCTATCTATCACATTGATGATTGGGTTTTTTATTTGGTGGCCATTCAGCATAAAATGATTCCTTTGCTTGCAGTTGATCGCATAGATGTTGAGGGGAATGCACACAATGGACCAGTTGTGAGAGTACCTTTTGCTTCTCTTTTTGACACACTTGGAATGTGAGTATCAATTGTACTCGTATTACTTGGATGTAGTAGCTTGTTAATGAATGTTTTATCTTCAATAAAACCAATAGATCTATCCACCGGTTCTAGAATCGATGCACATTGCTGGACTGCATGCATCTAGGTATTGTGGCACTAAAAATAATCACTTTCCTGAAACTAATCCAATTTGGTTTTGTAGAGCGTCAGTGAACCCTATAGGTCTTAGGTGTGGGCTCAACAATAGATATCAAGCCATTCTAAGACCTTCCTTCTTGTGCTACCCCATCTTGCGCTCAAAGTTTCAGTAGAAGAGAGTGAGTTCCATTGTTAGCAATGAGGCTGAAACTTATTGACCACTGACAAACCTAAGGTTTGATATCATTTGAGGTTATTGGTGGACCTAAAAGCTCTAGCTATTAAGCGTAGACTCACCAATAGATATCAAGCTATTCTAACAAGTTTATTTTACCTCTTTAACTTAGGGGCCGACTATTTCCACCCAGGTATGTGCTTTCAACACCATAAAATGACAAAGAAAATTTTAGACCAAAAAATCCTTATTTGTAATGACAATTTTAACCCCAATACAACCCACTGTTTCAACTTAATCTTAACTCTCTCATCCTCTCTTCCTTCCTCTAACCACCGTTCCGGTAAATCTCCAACAAGACTCTGATGACCAAAAAAAAGGGACTATTCAAACTCAATTCAATGAATCCTAACTTCTTTAGATACATTTGGGGTAAATTTCTTGATTTTTATATGCATAATGTTTGGTTTAGGTCATAAATTCAACTCATTTTGGCGTAAAATAGAACCAAATTCGTGTTTTGAAGGAAGTTTGGAAGACCTAGAGAACTTTTTGTGTGGTTCTGAATCTTCAGATTGGAATTTATGTTGGACAAACTTTTTCTACCTCTGTCCTACTGGAACATCTTAGCCCCGGTGCTGTCCGAGTGTAACCAATAACAAGTTGGTGTTCTGTTCTAGGGAGAGGTACTAATAAAATCGAAAATCTTCCTCGTGAACAACTAAGATTTCACCCTTTTTGATCGAATCACTCGACTAATTTGAGAGATGCGACGAACACGTTGTTTGGGTGAGACATTAGATGATCGGTGGGTGAGCAAAGAATGAATTGATGGTCAAATGGGTGGGTGGACAAGTATTCATTAAGGGGTATTTTAGAAAATTTATGGATGAGTGAACCTAGCTTCTCTTTTGGCTGGACCAGAGCATGAGTGCCAAATTAGGTAGCGAAGATACAATGTGTAAAAAATAAACCAACCAAGTGGTAGGCTGGTAGCTAAACTGTTGGTTATGTGATCACCTATGGATAATGTTAAGGGTTTGAATTTCCTGGTCTGCAACTTTGAGGGGTACTGAGTTGGTGTCTTATTAAAAAAAAAAAAAAAAAAGAAAAAGAAAAAGAGAAGGAGAACCAAGAAGTTACGGAGAAGGAAGTTTTTGTTCAGGTCTTGCAATATGGACTATAGAGTAAAGAATTTGCTGTTGCGCCGATTTATGAGAAGCAATATGGAGAAAAGTTGATCGAACTTCAGTTCTTGGACCAATTAATGTGAAACCAAGAAAAAATTTAAATTAGTTAAAGACTAGAAGGAAGATATGTATAGGTGCTAGATATCTTACTTAAAATGATCAATACTTTCCTACCAACTAAGTGATAGCTCCACTAGTTTGGTATGTCCTCACCTCTATATGAGGTTGAGGGTTCAAGTCTCCTTGTGTGAGAAGGGGTTGTTGGGCGGCGCAAAGGAATCCTTATAAAAAAATGTTTGATACTTTCCTCAAAGCTTACTAGGAAAGAAGCACTCATGGGATCACCATCCATAATGACTAATGACATGCCTCACAAAGCACTTTGAATAAATCAGCCATTGTGCTATTTTTGGTCATTTCCTCACCCAAAAATAAGAGCTATTGTTCAATGAGCTTGTATCTTTATATAACTGATATGCTATCAAGGGCAAATGCTTTATGAGGTCGAGTTGTAGTGAAGTTAAATTGTTTAAAGGAAGTGCAGAAAGCTATTGAAGGGAGAATGAAGAAAAAGGGTCTGAAAATCCATTTGAAATTGATAAGAGAGATGAAATTGGAAAATTTGTTCAGAGTTGGAGGGGTGGCCAGCCATGAAGAATGGAGTCAATGCTTTATGAGGTCGAGTTGTAAAGTTAAATTGTTTAAAGGAAGTGCAGAAAGCCATTGAAGGGAGAATGAAGAAAAAAGGACTGAAAATCCATTTGAAATTGATAAGAGAGATGAAAATGGAAAATTTGTTCAGATTTGGAGGGGTTGCCAGCCATGAAGAATGGAGTCAATGCTTTATGAGGTCGAGTTGTGAAGTTAAATTGTTTAAAGGAAGTGCAGAAAGCTATTGAAGGGAGAATGAAGAAAAAAGGACTGAAAATCCATTTGAAATTGATAAGAGATGAAAATGGAAAATTTGTTCAGAGTTGGTGGGGTGGCCTGCCATGAAGAATGGAGTCAATGGACAAAGAAAAAGAGAAGATGAAAAAAGAGAGAGATGAGGTCCAATACTCAATTAATACTCATGAAATTACATCACGATGTTCTATTTGTAGTTGAAAATGCTAATTTCCAAATAAATCTATGATTTCATGTTCTAAAGAAGCTAATGAAACCAATAAAGATAAGTAAATAACAACTCAAATAAGCAAAATAGGAATCAAAATACAAATTGATGTACGACTCTTAGATAATATAGAAACATGAACCATAATCAATCTACGGCTCTAGATGTAATTGAATACATCCTACATTTTACAGGTTTGAAGAGTAGCAACTTTAGAATTGAAAGGGTTAAATGCTAGTGTCTACTTCTACATTGCGCCACCCAACCACCGCTATTCCCACACAGGGAGACTTGAACCCTCAACCTCATATAGAGGTGAGGACATACCAAACTAGTGAAGCTACCACTTAGTTGGTGAGAAAGTATTGATCATTTTGACTAAGATATGTGTTACTTACACATATCTTACTTCTAGTCTTTGACTAGTTTAGTTGAAATTTGTCTTGCTTCGACATTAATTGGTGCAAGAGCTTAAGTTCGATCTACTTTAGAATCTAAGTCATATTATCTAAGGTGGTATTGAAACCACACCCAAGAGGGGGGAAGGGGGTGAATTAGGTGTATCGAGAAGTTAACGCCATTTTTAAATTTAATTCAACAATCAAGATGCTATATGTTCATTGATTTTATGCACAACTCAAATATGAAACCGTTTCAAACAAATCGATTATGACAAATCCGGTTTCAAATCCAAAGAACAAGAAGTTTGATAAAAATCAAGTTTGAGCGCAAACTTTTGTCCAATTCAAATCCTAGGGTTTAATAAAATAAGTTTAAACACAAAACCCAAGATGAGTGTGTTTAAAGACACAACAAACGATTTTCCAGGTCAAACAAACAAAGTTACGGAATCTAAGCACAAAAAAAAGCTAGGACAAGAAACTTTCTTACAACCCCAAGAAGGTGACTTGAAAAACTGATTTGGAGAGGTTGTTGTACACCCTAGAAAGCTTCAAAGATGTTGGATTTGAAAGTGAATGGACAGCCTTTGAATATTCTGTGTTCTCCACAAAAATCCAAGCTTCTCCTTTTGAATGCTTTGAGCTCTTTTGTGTTTTCTTGCTTGTTGAGACAAAACCCTTGTTATATGTGTTTGAGAATGTTCTTGTTCTTATATAATAGCCTTATGACCGTTCTAGGGATCCAATGGTCGAGATTCCATCAAAAATTCAAATTAAAGTGAATTTTTCAGCTTTATAAAAAAGCTGTCAGGAATGCAATTAGCGCGCTAATGTTGAGACAGCGCGCTTACTTTGAACTTAGCGCGCTAATAGTATTATTAGCGCGCTAACTACAGGGACCTCAAAATAAATAATTTTGTCCCTTTTGTTAGCGACCCTCAATCGCGTCCGGGACCCAACTAACCCTCATATAACATATTACATATGTTTGTTATGGGTCATTAAGCCTATTTGGGTGGTCCGGATATTTTTACAAATCCTGAAAACGGAGAATCTCGGTTTCATGACATGCAAGGGGCTTTTCTGCAAATATGCAGTTTTCTTTTCAAAAACCTTTCAAAAACAAGTTTTTCTTTTTCGAAAACTTCTACAATGATTTTCAAAGTACGATATGAACATAAACACTTAGTTTAACATTGTTTAAACTTATAGACCAAGTCATGCGTTAAGTTTCACTTAATACTTTAAGTAATCACTTGACATTTGAACTTGAGCATAACAACTCTTGGCAGCCACATATTCGGCTTCCGCCGTAGATAAAGCAACGAAATTTTGCTTTTTGCTAAACCATGATATAAGTGAATTTCCTAGCAAATGACAAAAATTCGGAAGTGTTTTTTCTATCAACTAGACTTCCCGCATAATCAAAATCAACAAAACTTCGGAGTTCGAAACTCTTGGTTTTGTTGAACCACAATCCTAAGTCTTGTGTTCCACTTAGATACCGAGATATGCGCTTTACACATTTTAAGTGTGACTCCTTAGGATTGGATTGGAATCTAGCACATAAGCAAACACTAAACATAATATCAGGCCTACTTGCGGTCAAATATAGGAAGCTACCTATCAGTCCACGGTAAAGTTTAGGATCTATTGATTTTTCTAGTTGGTCTTTATCCATTTTGATGGTGGAACTACTAGGAGTGTCACATGCTTTAAGATTTTCAAATTTGAACTTCTTTGGCATGTCCCTCACATACTTTGCTTGATTTATAAAAATACCATATTTGGACTGCTTTATTTGCAAGCCTAGAAAGTATCTTAGTTCACCCATCATGCTCATTTCAAATTCATTTGTCATTAATGATGAGAATTCATTACATAGACGTGTGTTGGATGACCTAAAGATGATATCATCAACATAAATTTGAACATGTAACATATCATGCTTTTTGATCAAAATGAACAAAGTAGGATCTGACATTCCTTTTTTGAATCCTTTTTCAAGTAGAAATGCACTAACTCTGTCATACCAAGCTCTAGGAGCTTGTCTTAGCCCATACAAGGCTTTTTGAAGATGATAGACATGACTTGGATGTTCATGATCTTCAAAACCCAGTGGTTGTTTTACATTTACTTCTTCATGGATGAACCCATTTAGGAATGCGCTTTTAACATCCATTTGGTATAGTAAAAACCCATTATAACAAGCATAAACAAGCAACATTCGAATTGCTTCTAGTCTTGCTACGGGTGCAAAGGCTTCCTCATAATCAATTACTTCTTCTTGATTGTAGCCATGTGCAACCAACCGAGCCTTGTTTCTTACTATTTCACCCTTCTCATTCTTTTTGTTTTTAAAAACCCATTTGGTGCCTATGATTGTATGGTCCTTAGGTCTAGGTACTAGTGTCCATACCTTATTCCTAACAAAGTGGCTTAGCTCTTCTTGCATAGCCATTACCTAAAACTCGTCTCCTAAGGCATCATCTATCTTGGTGGGCTCGGTTTGTGATATAAAAGCTATGTGTCCCTCATCTCGATGTAACGTTGACCTAGTGATTATACCTTTGTTTGGATCACCTATAATTTGTTGGGAGGGATGGCCAATAAGAAGTCTTGAATTCTTAGGTGCACTTGATTCGGGTTCTATGCTTACCTTGACCTCTTGACTATTTGATGTTTGTCCTAGGGTGCCATCATCTTCATCATCGATCCTTAGTTTTTTCAAGTTGTGCATCATTTTTATTTTGGGATCTACTTCATCAAATTTCGCATGGATAAACTCTTCTATGGTTTTGGTTGATCTATTAAACACCCGATATGCTTTGCTATGCATGAAGTAGCCTAGGAAAGTACATACATTTGACTTTGGATCAAATTTGTCCAAATGATCCTTATCATTTAGAACATAGCAAATGCAATCGAACACCTTAAAATAGCTTATGTTGGGTTTTCGACCTTTCCATAGTTTATAAGGAGTCGTTTTCACTTGCTTTCGGACATTTACTCTATTTATAACATAGTACGCCGTGTTAATGGCTTCGGCCCAAAAATGCTTAGCTATGTTGTACTCATTTAGCATAGTCCTATACATCTCTTGGAATGTTCTATTTTTTCTTTCAACAACTCCATTTTGTTGGGGTGTTCTAGGAGAGGATAATTGATGTGTATATCCTTGTTTAGCACAAAAATCCTCCAAGTTCTTATTTACGAACTCACCACCTCTATCACTTCTAATGATGGTGATCTTGTATCCCTTTTCATTCTCAACCAAAGCACAAAATTTTACAAACACATCAAACACTTCATGCTTATGTGATAGAAAATACACTCATGTATACCTAGTAAAATCATCAACAATGACAAAGCAATATGATTTACCCCTTAGACTTTGTGTTTGGGTGGGTCTGAACAAATCCATGTAGATAAGTTCTAAGGCTCGAGTCACGTCACTTGTTACTTTCGTCTTAAATGACGATTTCACTTGCTTACCAAGGATACAAGGTTCACATTCCTTATCTTTCTTAAAAGTACATTTGGGTAGGCCTTTGACGAGATCATGCTTGGTCAATTTTGATAAATTTTTCATGCTAGAATGTCTTAATCTATGGTGCCACAACCATGCATCACATTCACTTTGCGCACTCTAACATGAAACATTTTGCATATGCATATCATCAAAGTTAATGGCATAAATATTTTTATCTCTATATGCAACAAATAGTGTTTCATGCTTCTCATTCCTAACGATGCATTTGGATGATTCAAACATTACATGAAATCCTTTGTCACACAATTGACTAATACTAAGCAAATTATGTTTCAAACCATCAACAAGATAAACATTATAAATGGAAAGTAAATTGTTACCGACGGTTCCAAGACCAATAACTTTTCCTTTGTTGTTGTCTCCAAATGTAACCTTTCCTCCATCATGCTGCTTTAATTCAATAAATTGATGTGCATCTCTGGTCATGTGTCTTGTGCACCCACTATCTAAGTACCATGGGGTGCTCTTTCTCGTATCCTCGCCTTGTGCCATGAGACAAAGTATTGCTTTCTCACTCTTCGACTCGGATTCGAAACTTGATGAGGATGAATCATCCCAAGTTACCTTGAAGCTCTTCTTTCCTTTCTTCTTGTCCAACACTTTCTTAGACTTGCATTCCGCCTTGATGTGACCCGATTTACCACGCCCGAAGCATATAGTCTCATTTGACTTTCCTCCCTTGCTTCCACTTTTAAACTTCTTCTTATACTTGTCTCGCTTGTACATGGCCTTGTTGAGCTTTCTTGAAAGCATAGCTACTTCCTCAAGATCATTGTCGTTACAAGATTTTTCATTTTCAATGATCTCTACCGATGCAACCGGGGAGCTATTTGCCTTCAAGGCACTCTCTTTTCTTGAACTCTTTGTGCCTCCACTCAATGCTTCCAATCTAGCTCGGTCTTTAAGTTCGAATTCATGGACCGTTAGCTCCCCACACAAGGCATCGAATGTATAATCTCCAAGATTTTGTGCCGTTTGGATAACATACTACTTGGCATCCCATTCCTTAGGCAAGCCTCTAAGGAAATTGTACACCGAAGTCTCTTTATCATAGTTCTTTCCAAGATTCTTGATCTCTTTCAATAGTTTAGTAAACCGAGTGATGGCGGTGGCTATGTCTTCATCGGATCCAATTCGGAAAGTTTCATAGTACTCAAAAATTCTCAACTTTGTCTTCACTTGAATGGTACCTTCATAGTGTACCTCAAGCTTCTCCCACACTTCTTTGGCCGTTTGACAAGCGCTAACTCGGTTAAATTCATTCTCACTTTATGCACAAAACAAATTATTCATGGCTTGATCATTTGAGAGCTCAATCTTGATCTCCTCGGCGGTGTACTCTTTCAAGGGCTTTTCCGGTAGAGTGTAGCCATTTTCAATTGCATCTCACAAAAATCTATTTTGTGCTTTAATATAAAACTTCATCCTCACTTTCCAATGAGCATAGTTGGTTCCATTAAAATACGGAGGCCTATTCGAGATGTTGCCTTCCCTAAGGCGAGCGGGATCTAGAGTTTGCATCCTTGCACAAAAACACTTAAAGATACATTAGTAACACTTTGAGCAATAACCCGCTCTGATACCAATTGAAACCACACCTAAGATGGGGGGTGAATTGGGTGTATTGAGAAGTTAACGCCCTTTTTAAATTTAATTCAACAATCAAGATGCTATATGCTCACTGATTTTATGTACAACTCAAACATGAAACCGTTTTAAACAAATCGATTATGACAAATTCGATCCAAAGAACAAGAAGTTTGATAAAAAGCAAGTTTAAGCGCAAACTTTTGTCCAATTCAAATCCTAGGGTTTAATAAAATAAGTTTAAACACAAAACCCAAGATGAGTGTGTTCAAAGACACAACAAACGATTTTTCAGGTCAAACAAACAAAGTTATGGAATCTAAGCACAAAAAAAAGCTAGGACAAGAAACTTTCTTACAACTCCAAGAAGGTGACTTGAAAAACTGATTTGGAGAGGTTGTTGTACACCCTAGAAAGCTTCAAAGATGCTGGATTTGAAAGTGAATGGACAACCTTTGAATATTCTGTGTTCTCCACAAAAATTCAAGCTTCTCCTTTTGAATGCTTTGAGCTCTTTTGTGTTTTCTTGCTTGTTGAGACAAACCCTTGTTATATGTGTTTGAGAATGTTCTTGTTCTTATATAATAGTCTTATGACCGTTCTAGGGATCCGAGGGTTGAGATTCCATCAAAAATTCAAATTAAAGTGAATTTTTCAGCTTTATAAAAAAGCTGTCAGGAATGCAATTAGTGCGCTAATGTTGAGACATAGCACGCTAACTCTGCACTTAGCGCGCTAATAATACTATAGCGCGCTAACTGTAGGGACCTCAAAATAAATAATTCCGTCCATTTTGTTAGCGACCCTCAATTGCGTCCGGGACCTAACCAACCCTCATATAACATATTACATATGTTTGTTTTGGGTCATTAAGCCTATTTGGGTGTTCCGAATATTTTTACAAATCCCGAAAACGGATAATCTTGGTTTCGTAACATGCAAGGGGCTTTTCTGCAAATATGCAGTTTTCTTTTCAAAAACCTTTCAAAAACAAGTTTTTCTTTTTCGAAAACTTCCACAATGATTTTAAAAGTACGATATGAACGTAAACACTTAGTTTAACATTGTTTAAACTTATAGACCGAGTCATGTGTTAAGTTTCACTTAAAACTTCAAGTAATCACTTGCCATTTGAAAATCCATTTGAAAAGCTCGATGTGCATGAACTAATGCAATAGACTTGCGTAAATGAACTTGTATACCTTACATCAATGTTACAACACATAGTTTGATCTTTCGTCTTCATTCCCTTTTGTATGCCGAATCTTGAACTTTTATGGCTTGAATGCTCGAATACTCGTTATGTGATGTTTTGCAACCTTTGACAAAAACTGAAATGCACTTGATATTTATTAGTACGTTTTTCACCTTGTTTGTTTCCATCAAAATCTTGTACGGAGTTAAGTGACTAACTACTTAGTCCAACGGGTATTACTAGGGCTAGAAGTATTGAAGTATTTGTGGGGTTGAAAGGGCTGTATAGCCTGTATTACATCAAGATGTTGATTAATTTTGTGCCCCAATGAGCCAATATATGTCAAAGACTTGAATTTATGTTTTTAGGCTCTACTTTTTATGATAATTAATGTAGCTTTATAGCCTTTATTTTAGTTGTTTAAATTGGTCCAATTAGCACTCTTCAAGAATACTGAATATTGTATTATGATTTTTAAGTGTTTTTGGCAACTTTTAGGCCAGTGATGCTTAGTAAATCAAATGTGGGATATAAGAAAAACATTTTAATAGATATGCCAATGTGAAAATCCAAAAGTTACTGTGCATGTGGGATGGAAGTTTTGGATATAAAATATAGCATTGAACATATTTAGCAATAGTTGGCTTAGGCTCATCGGGATAATTGACAGAATTGGCTTACAAACAGAAGACTTGTGTTGGGGTTTGTAAGTAGGAAAATATAAGGCTAATAAATACTTTTTTTTCTTGCTTAAAAATGCTTGAACAGTGTTATAACTCTTATCTCATTAGATTTGGTGTGTTGCTAAGTTGAAGAGCAGTGAACCACACCCTGAATTAGCATGTTATTTTTGGGTTCTGCTTTAAGAAATTATCCAGCTTTGTTTTCTTCTTAATATTGTAGGTGCTTGGCTGAGGAGTCTTCTGTCCTGCTGCTTTACTCATTAGTGCATGGAAACTCTGACTTTTTGGAGTATGTTTTGGTTCGAACTGATTTGGATACGTTGGTATGCAGCTGTATCTTACTCCCGATAGTATTCATGATTGTCATTTGCATTTCATGTTGTCATACTTGCACTTGAGTTTTTTTTTTTCTTGCTGACCTTCTTCAGCTTCTTTTCATCTACACTACCGTTCTTTTCCTCTGAATGTTGGAATTTTTGAATTGTTTTTCTTTTTTGACAGTGTCTGGTATGGACTTGCCTTTTGATACTTCTCCGTTTGTTTTCTTTGTAATATCTGCCTATTTTAATACTCCTCTGGTCATTTATACAATGCATTCTACAAAAACACTTTCAAAAAATATAAGATGTTTTCAGAATTCAAGAGAACTCTTGTACAATTTATACCCATTTTACCATTTATTCAATCCAAACATTTAATTACAATTAAACACTTGTTCTTTTCTTATTGTAATAAATAAATAATTAGTTTAGTTAACCACGTAATTAAAGCACTTGCTCTCTATTTGTGTTAATGAGCAAGAATGTAATTTGAACTCATAATTAATGTTTTTCTTAATACGTGTTATTTGAGCAAAACGCCTTATATTAATGAATGGAGGGAGTATTTTATGAATATATTTATCTGAAATTAAGTATGCAAATGTGGCCTTCACTCATTTACATGCCTTCTTCATATGAAATTATGTATGTCTTTACCCATCTTTTAATGCTTTTGATTGAAATAGTAAGCATGTCGTTCCACTATTCGATTGGTCTTTAGAAGCAGATGTTAACATGAACTGTGTGGGTGGTAATGTGACTGACAGCTGATGCCCATTCTGGAGACACTTTATAATGCTTCGAGGAGAACATCTAATCAGATCTATATGTTGCTGATTATCCTTCTTATATTAAGCCAGGATTCGTCTTTTAATGCTAGCATTCACAAGCTGGTAAGATCTTCTCTTTATAGTTCAACTGGTTCGTTTCCGGCATATAATTTAGAGTTCCATTTCTTTGAAATTTACAGGTATTGCCAAATGTTCCATGGTACCAAGAACGTCTTCTACATCACGTTTCTCTTGGTTCCCTTTTGGTTATCATACTCATAAGGACAGTGAAATATAATCTATCAAAACTGCGGGTAAGTGATTTATTTTCTGCTTTCTTTTTTAAAGATCTGAGGTTGTCCTAACATTTTCCAGTCCCTCTGTACTTAGATTCAACTAATCTTATAGGAGTTAGTCGTGCACCCTAACCCCATAACGGGGAAAAACCAGTAGGATATAATATAGGTACCAAAGTTAGAACCCAAAACCTTTGTCTTAGTGAGAACTATGGTGCTTTTCTTGTAGCCATTACATGACTCCCCCTTGGGGGCTATTTATTTTCTACAATTATAACATGAGAATATAGGTTCCAAAGTCAGAACCCATATCCTTTGTCTTAGTCAGAACTATGGTGCTCATCTTGTAGCCATTACATCACACCCCCTTGGGGGCTATTTATTTTCTACAATTATAACATGAGAAGATAGAATCTGAACTTTTATGAATCTGTGATGTACGATCTTGAGAAATGAGAATGACCCATACTGTACTCAAGGTCTTTTTAGCAGTCTGATGCTTTCAGACACCAGAAATCAAATACACTATTACGTTTGCATAATGTGTTCTATCCGTTTTTGTTCTGCTGATTTATGACAGGATATCTTCTTACACACCAACTGTCTAGCGATCTTGGCAAATATGGCTCCACACGTGCACAGATTGAGTGCATATGCATCACAAAGGCTGGTTAGCCTTTTTGATATGCTCTCACGCAAGTACGTTGCTTCTTCTCTTAGCAGTTACTATTGGTCTCTCTCTATTTCGTCTTTCTTTTTTCTGTTTCTCCACCTTTAGTATTCCAAGCCCATGGACCTTGAATACTCTGAAGTTAAGGCATTGCCAGACAAGCAACCATGAGTGGCTCTCTCAGCTTGTGTCTCTCCACAGTCCATACACGCGTTTCAAACTTTGGTCGTGCTTACGGGGCAATTTGGCTCCTATCACCAGACCCAACTCTTTTGTTGTTGTTGTGTTGATATGCTCTCACGCGAGTATGCACTGTATGCTGCTTGTTTTGGGAGCCATTAAAAAAAGATCAAAATGTTTAGTATTTAGTGATGATATTTAATTTTTAATCTTCATCTAGGTACAACAAACTAGTAGATCAGAAAAATGACAAGCTTGACACTAAAGCTTCATCACTAGATGGAGGGAGTATTTCAGATGAAATGGTAATTTCATACAATTTCTTACTTTTGTTGCAAGTGCATGCAACCTTTAATTTCTTTTGTGGTATCTTCATTCCCTTTAGCTTACTAGTTTAAATCACTGCAGTCAGCAGAGCTACACATTTATACGGACTTCTTGAGAATTGTGCTGGAAATCTTAAATGCAATTCTCACATGTGCGTTGCCAAGGAATCCTGAGGTAATTTTGACTGATCCAGCTTTTCTTGCATACTGCATACCTTCTGTTTCTGTTTATGTTTATGATACCAGGCTAGTGATCTGGTCATGTTGTTTGTCTGCCAGACTGTTCATTTGATTAGTTAAACCTATGATATCTTCTTTGTTGCAGGTTATATATGCAATAATGCACAGGCAGGAAGTTTTTCAGCCTTTCAAGAATCATCCACGCTTTAATGAGCTTCTCGAAAACATTTACTCTGTATGTCATCCTGTATCTGTTGCAAGTTCTTATACTTAGGCTCCCAACTTTTGAAATAATTTATTCTCCTAATAAGTAAAAGGACTTATACTTACAACAACAAAAGTCTCAATCCCAAATTAGTGGTGCTTGGCTACATGGATAAAACTCTTTCATTCCGCCTGATTTAATGCAGGAGAGTCTACACTTACTAGAGCAAGTTCAAATTCTGCAAACGTCGACACCCAAGCCTCAGTCCTAACTTCTAACTTTGTTGAATTTGGCTACTGGGACGCTATGTTTCCATTCTACCATATCTGATGCAGTTGATGACATGACCTATTTCTAGTGAGTCTAGTTTTCTACTTGGGCATTTGCAAGTCGTCCCACAACCTCCCTTCTCGTAGTTTTCTTCTATATTTTTTGTTCTATCATTACGAGATTTACCACACATCCACCTATGTATCAAACATAAATGCTGCAATTAAGGGATAAAAAAATAGACACAAAAAAAAAAGAAAAGAAAAAAGACAACAATAGAGTATACGAAAAGAAAAACAGCTTTCAATCCCTAAAAGCACTCTGGTGACATTCTCCAACTAAGTTTATCATTGATGTAGCCGCATATGTCCTTCATGTTCATGCACTTTTTGAAAGTTTGATTGATTCTCTACAGCCATAAGTGCCAAATCACCATAAAAAAAATTCTTAAGGGAGTCAAGTAAATTCCAAAGAAAAAGATGTAATCCTAGTTAAGTGTAAGTTCTTCCTCAAAATTCCTCAAAATTTTGTAATTTTGCTTATGAACTTGGGAATGTGTTTGAATTTTGATTGTTCAAATGTTGGTTCTTAGGTCTTAGATTTCTTTAATAGTCGCATGGATGCCCAGAGGATGGATGGTGAATGGTCAGTGGAGAAAGTACTTCAAGTCATAATAACAAATTGCCGATCTTGGCGAGGTGAAGGAATGAAGGTAATCTGGTAAATTTAGTGCTAAAACGGTTCCATGAAAATCTTTTTGGTTTTTTGTTTTTTTCCTCTTTTGACATCTTGTTGACATCTTGGGTTGCAACAGATGTTTACTCAATTACGTTTCACTTATGAGCAAGAGAGTCGTCCTGAGGAGTTTTTTATTCCTTATGTGTGGCAGCTGGCTCTTTCTGAAAGGTATTATTGTTCCAGCAATTTTGTGCTACTGATGGCTTGCCTTTTATCATCGTTTTGCAGTTTTCTTATCTTGTAAAGCTTCATCATGTTCATGGGCCCTGAAGAAAGAACTCCTAATCTTTCTGAGATTTCTATCATCTTTTTTTATTTTCTGACAACTAGGATGACATGGCCTTTCTTTGAAATGTCAAACTGAAATTTTACTCTCACATGTTCAATCTAACCTTGAACGTTATGCTGCTATGTTTTACTGCTTTTGGTACTTGGCTCTAAGTTTATTTTACTGACTCCAACTGTTTATTGTTGTCAGTGGCTTGAATTTTGATCGCAGTGCTATAAATTTATTTCCTGCCGATGTGCTTGGAGAAGTAAGTCACTTTTACTCCTTCCCTTTTCTAAAATGATTTTCTCTCATCTGCTCATGTTTTGTCTTTAATTTTGCAATGCTTATCTATGCTCGGCTCCTATCTAGGAAGTAAGAAATGAGGTAAAAACATCAAAGAAATAACATGACATCTACCCAACAGGGATTATAGTCCATAATCATTGTTCAATAATGACAATTGCACTTTTTTTCCGTGTGGGAGGAAGCATGTGTGGAGTGGGATGGGGAGAAGGGGTTCACGCTGCAATCCTTGCAGAATTTCTAGGTAGTAAGCATAGATTTTCTCTTCTTTTCAGAATTTTAAGCATTTTACCATAAGTACAGAACACTTTTAGAGAGGTATATGATCCAGAACACTTTTAGAGAGGTATATGAAGAATCTTTTTGTGCTCAAAGCAGTGATAGGCGGTGCCTGGGTGATTGTCTAGGCATTTTGGGGCAAAACTGGCAAGGCGGTTACCGCCTTGGAGGGCGGTGTCCTTGAAAATATTTTTTTAAGAAAATTGAAGGGGCTAATTACAATTAATTTTGGTACTATGGATACCTAACCAACAACAAATCTTAACATAATTAATTTTACATATGGACCAAAAACTTGTATCTCTTAAGTATATATTGAATATAGATTATTAGAGCGGCTTACATACGATAACCTAGTTTGCAATCACTACAATACCCATTCCTTTGTCCTCCACTTGTCCAATTTTTCGGAGATAAAAAAGGCATTCACAACCGTGTTTTATATTTTCGACGTTACCCCCCAACACCCCATATACCACACCACACACTTCGATCGCCGAATTTCTCAAAAGTTTTTTTTTTTTTTTTTATTTCTTTTATAAAAATACAATTCTTACCATATACTCAATAAAATAGCTCCATGGTCTTTTGTCTACAATTCATATGTTTTTATGTACATATATACATTATATATATATATATATATATATATATATATTTTGATGTATATTGATATGTTTTGTAAGTTCTTATACAACATGCTACAATGACACTCTAAAGTCAAGTCCAAAGTTACACCGAAGTGACGTGACGTATGGGCCCACATAAAAAATGAGCGTGTATATATAGTTTTTGGTGCATAGCACACGTGGTGTGTGTCCTGATGTGCATATGAACGGCTCTTAGGGATGTGGGCTCACATGTCAAGTCATCCCGTGTAACTTTGGAGTGTCATTGTAGCATTTTTCAATTTTTATAACCATTTTGTTCCTTTTTTTTTTTTGATAAAACCATTTTGTTCTTATATATCACACATAACACTTGTAATCTTATATAGAAAATCCTCCACATCTCAAAGTTATCAAAAAAATGCAAATTAATATTAAGCAATCAAAATCATATTATATGATTTATTATAACAATATATATATATATATATATATAGATATATACTTCAATTATTTTTATGTTTCCAATACTTTCACCGAATTCCACAAACGATTTTTTTCTATATCATTTATATATAGTACAAGATAAGTAAGAAATAGTTGGTGATCAAAGTGTGTGTGAGATGTGTGGGGTAAAGTTGGAAATTTAGAACACGGTTTGCATTAGGGGTGGACAAACCGCGGTTTGGTGTTCAAATCCATCAAACCGCCACCAAACCGAGGGTTCACGGTTTGACCGTTTTGCAAACCACCACCAAACCGTGAAACCCTAAAAACTGCAGCCAAACCGACCGCAGTTCGGTTTTAAGGTTTTCCTGCGACATTTTCAACAAAAAAAATTGCAAATTACAAATTGATTCAATATTATGTCTCTCAACCAAATACAACACCTAAAGATCTACACAACAAGCAAATAAACCCGCAAAAACCCAAATTTGAAACCACTAGAAATTCATCATTCCAACAACTAAACCTAGGGGTGCACACGGATTGGATCCGGTCCAATTAGGGTCAATCCGCAATCCAATCCAATAATTGCGGATTGGAAAATTACAATCCAATCCAGTCCAAATAATTCATCAATCCAATCCAATCCAATTTGTAAAATGCGGACTGGATTGAATCAAGTTTCGCGGATTGACATTTTTATATCCAAAGATTTATGAAATTAAACTTAATCAAATGAAACACCCAAATCATACATTTCATGAATGATAAATTAACAAATACATCTCACAAAATCTATAACATATTTTTCAAAAACTTGTCATCATAATAAGCTTCAATATGCAAGTCTTACATGAATAAACATGAAAATTAAGCGCATGTTGCAAACATAAAACCCACAAAAAAATGTTTGAAACATGACAAAAGAGTTGAGAACAAGCATAGTCTTTGAGTTCTTATGAAAACCTAAACACAACATACAAGTGAAGTGATAACAAAATAGGAAACAAAAACTTTCTTCCATTGCTAATCTCTATTTTCTTCAAGCCTCTTCTCATATCTTAGTTATATGCTCCCCACCTGAGTTTTTCAAATTAAAAAAAAAAAACACACACACACACAGACACACCAAAAAAAAAACAAAGAATAGAAAACATGAGTCATGATTAAGTAAGGTAATTTCATATCATTGAGGCGATGAGCAGCAGGGAGGGAGGGAGATGCGAGGTGAGGAGCAGCGGGGACGGGGAGGGATTTTTTGTTTTAGATAGTGAGTTAGGGTTTTTCATATGTGCTTATGTAAACGGATTGGATTGGACTGGATCCGCGGTTTTTCATTGAAGAATCCGTGATCCAATCCAATCCGCCGGACATCGATTTTTCAATCAATCCGGTCCAAGGGATCAAAAAATTGATCCAATTAGCGATAATTGGTTCGAGTTGGATCGGATTCGCGGATTATGCCAATCCGTGTGCACCCCTAACTAAACCATCAAAAACCAACAAACCAAACAAAAATCACGCCAAACAAACATAAGGGGCAAAAAGGGTGAAACTGAAATCTCAAGCTCTTCACTTGTCAGCCGATGTTGAGGGTTTTGCAATGCCTCCTTCAAAAATGGATCCAATGGACGATTGGGGAAGTCGTGCAGGTTGCGGTTGTGTAACTACCTCTCGCCGCATGTGGAGCATAGAGCATTCATGGTGGAGGAAGACGAGACGATAATCAGAGCACTCGCCAAGTTTGGGAACCATTGGAACTCGACTCTGAAGCGGAAGTCGTGTTCGGTGAAGGACGAGGCTCGAATCGCAGTTGGGATGGCTCCGATGTGAGTAACTCAAGCCTTCCGTCGTCGCAGATCTACAAGTTGGTGGCGAGGACCACGTGAGCGATAGTGGAGGCGAGGGTTTTAGCGAGAAGAGAAGAGCATAGCAGTGAGGAGGCGTCGCGGTTGTTTGAGCGAGAGAGGAAGGAAGGAGGCGGAAATGAAATTGGGGCAACTAAACGAAAACATGTTTTGTTGTTTACTTTAGAGTTAGGGTGTATATTTAGTAAAATTCCTAAAATACCCTTTGGTTTGGTGAGTCGTAGTTTTCTAAAGATGAAAACCGCCACCTTCGCGGTTTTCAAGTTTTCTAAACCACCTCCAAACTGCGAATTTAAAATACCAGACCAAACCAAGAGGATTGGGCAGTTTTGCGAAAATCGATGCCCAACCCTAGTTTGCATTATCTTTTTTCTTCGAAAAGTGGACACGTGGAGGATGAAGGAATGGGTACTGTAGAGACTGCAAACTATGCTACCGTATATAAGCTGCTCATATATTATGACGACTAATAGAAATCTAATGCTAATTAAGGATCTATAAATGAATAATAATTCAGGGGCTTCTAACTAAATGTTTTTTTAGACATTCTAGGCATTCCCAAGGCGCTGTCTAGCCACTGTCTCACCTAGACTAGGGAAATCGCCTCGGGATTGCCTTGCTCAAAGAGTTATAGCAAATATATAAGTGGTGGATCTATTAATCTACCTGCAAGTTGTTAAGTAAAAGTGCTGGTTGTTTAGGTTGTTAAATTGAACTATTATTACATGAAAAAAAAAATAAAATTGGAAAGCTAGTAATCTGAATTTCAGGGCTTGCCTTATTAGTTTAAATCTGAAAGCTAGAAATCTTATCATAAAAAGCTCTATGAAACTGCTCGGTGATTATTTGCTGTTGTGCACGCACTTGCATATCAGACAAAGTTAGAATTAACAGTACAGAATTTCAGATTTGAACCAACTGGGCAAGAGGTTCTAGTCATCATTTTGCGAGTTTTATATACTTTTGAATGCTACATTGTTTCGTTTTTCTATGTTAATCTTGATTTCAACATGCTATTTTTGCTACTATACATCGGTTTCCCAGTGATGCAAGTACAATGAAAATGATTGTAACTGGTTAATGTGAACGAATTTCTTAAATTGGTTCCACTTCTCCTAAGTTTTGAGAAATTGTAGTTTCTGGGATGCAGTTATTGATAGTCCTCTTTTTCATAACTTTTTTTCTTTTTGAGGAAACATAACTTTATTTATTAAACAGGATGTTTCAGCCCAGGAAGAATTGAGAGACGAGGACAATGAGTTGAATGTGTAGAACCCTTGTTCATCGCATGATAGAGGTATGATGTGCGCGAGCGTAATGCAGCTTGGTTTGCCGCTCAACCATCGCTACTCTCACAGCACGTTTGCCTCAGTGCTCATGTAAATATCATGGAATAGAAAAATTGTAATTCTTCTCATTCTTTTCTTGTTAATATGTTATGAATTTGAGATCGATGAGAGTGCTTATATAAGAGTTGCTATACCATCTTGTGTATTGAATAAATCACAAGTAGCTCACATGTAATCACAGAAACGATATATGCCATAAAAGGAAAACCCTGTTACATATCATATAAAATCCTGTTACATATCATAAAAGAAAAACCCTGTTATATGTCTTGGTAATTGTAGTGGTTGCTATAATTTAGGTGCTTTTGAACAAATTTAGGCAATCAAACATTTTGTGGACATGTTTTATTTTGTATAGTTTACAACAGTGCAGAGGGATGATTGTGTGAGAGCAGACGTCTGTATTCAAGAATAGCGAGATTAGTTCTTGAATTGGTTTTCAGTTTTGCAAAATGCATGTTCTTTATTGGAAGCGATTCGATATTGTACAATTGCTTCTGAGTTTTTGAAAAATATTCTACATTCAACTAAGAAATCAATGGTAAGCAAATTTACTATTTTACCCTCATTAATTATTTAATATACTGCCCTCATGCATTATATATCTGAACGCGTGTTATTTTAACTTATATATGTGACACAACTAAAATTGAGAAAAAAATCTAAAATTCATAGTTCAATTTTTAATCAAACTATACCATATTGATTTTACGCATCTAAAATGTTCTCGGGTTCTTCGATCCCACCCATTGTCCATGACTAAACCTAGAATTTCTTTGCAATTGATGATCACATACCCACATGCTTCAAATAATATATGAGCTACAAAATTATGAGTTTGATTTTTAATCAAACTAAACTACCATATTGATTTCACACAAATCGGATTTCATGTTTATTTAGGATATGAAATTATGGTTTTATGATTGAGTTTGTAAGTCACGTTCCCTTCTAAGAGATTTTTGCAAGGATATATTTAGGGAGAAAGACACGTTGATATACAAACAATGCAATCTTAATTTGTTGAGATTTGGCGTCGTTAGATATATGTTGCATGCTACGTAGTGCAAGAGATATTTAAAGGTCATTGCAGCTATGTTTAGGGAGCTATAGTTGATATATAAAACAACTGGACGCTCTATGTATTTGTTAAGTTTGGAGAAGAATGGTCCTACAATAATAATTTATTATTGTATACATCAAATACTATAAATATTTCAAATCAAATCACTATAGAGATAATATTATATAAATCATATATGCATTTTTCGGACAAAAATAACATGTTCTTATAATTGAAGTCCCGCGTGAGCGTAGTGAGCGGGCTCATCAGTCGTGCAAATCACGATAATGAAACTAGCGTAGTGAGTGTCCAGCTATCCGCTTTTTTGTTTTTGTTTTTGTTTGTTTATTTATTTCTTTTGCGTAGAGTGGCTTCTTTTTTTTTTTTTTTTTTTTTTTTTTTTTTTTTCGGTTACAAGGTTATTGAGGCTAATGTGCGAGTATGCATGATTTAAAAAGACTTTAACAGTCGCGAAGCAAATGTATGTAGCGAAGTACCCTTTTCATTAATCACCAAAAAAAAAAATTCCCCTTTCCGAATCATTTTCCTACAATGAATATGCGCGGATGCGCCCCATGCATACAAGGCGATGGTGATGCAGCTGATGCTCATAAAATTAATATACAAAAAAATCGTTTTGATGGGGGCACGGGCCCAACTTTCTACGTTAACCCGAGATCCACATCAACGCACTCGCAATTACGTACTAAAACATTGGGTTCTTTTTTTTTTTTTTTTAGACTACTCGGTATGGCTATGTGGACTTAACTAACTACTTCAGACTCGAGCTGATCGACACACTAAGGAGTAAAGCTATATTGATATGCAAAATGGCGTAATCGGAAAACTTATTGGGGGGGGGAGAACTTTAACCTAAACTTATTTATAGATTTGGATACTCACCGATACACGCCTATATTATTGTCTATACCATGGTGGGTGGGGGGGGGGGGGGGGAAGTAGTGTCGGAGGCAATTGTATTACAAGGTGGTCCCGAGGCAAAGGGGGGATGTAGCAACCCTAAAAATTAGAACTCGTGCCATGTCTCATACCAGGTTGTACCGTGGGACCCAGACATCGTGGCGTACTTGTCCAATTCTCGGGAATCGACATCAAGGTATTATTTTTTTCTAGTGTTTCTATTATGTATTTTATACCCTTATGTGAAAATTAGTTGTCCAAACGGTGAGGACGTGTTCGTTAACGCGTTGGATGTACGAGCGAGGTTTGCCTTTGGAAACGTGTCGATACGGGTAGCAGGTGAACGAGATACAGTTATATGGAGATCGGGAAAATAACTTGTACAAGTGAACAATAAAAATGTGATAAAATTTTAATAGGAAATTATTGGGCTAGTGATTAGAATCGAAAAAGTAGGTCACTGCACGGTTTGTGTTGTGCGAAGACGGGCGAAGCGCCCAAGTCAAATTGGATAAGCTCAAAGGGTAGTGACCTAATGGAGTCAATTAAGTGGTTGGATGGCCTCCATGTGGGCCACAAGATGTGCCTAGGGATGTAACCATTGAGTCTTGATGACGTGAGAGGTGTATAAAGACCAAAATTTGTCAAAACACCACTTTTACTCACACCACATGAGCAAATTCGAAAATTGGGGAAGAAAGAGAGGGTTTGTGAAGATTTTTAATGGTGTTTGAAGACAAAGCATCGATCATCAAGTAATGTTTGATCTCATTTGATCTATCCATTCTTGTTATTTTGAACTAAATTTTATAGGTTTTTGAAGAAAAATGTGAACAAACCCTTGCATCACTGAAATTATGGTTTTAAGAGGTGTTTTATTATTAGGATGTTGATCAATTATGGTGAATTGTTGGTGTTGAGGTTGTTAGGGAATTTATGATTTTTTTGGGGAATTTTTTTTTAAATTTGTGAAATTTTGTATGTTGGTGGTTTTTGGATGTTTGAGGTGATTCATGGTGATGTTTTGACGTCCCTAAAAGAATGAGATATGTTTGGAACACAACGACGAAATCGGGCTTATGAAAAACTTGTATCGATTTACTGGTACTGGTGTCGCCAAGGGTGCTGTGAGAAGCATTTCCTCATGGCGCCAGTTACGGTGTCCTGGGCAGGGGTCTGCCCTCGACTACGCCATGATATGTATTATGAGGGAATGTTCCCTACGACACCACTCACGGCGTCAAACCCTGTTCTCGAACAATCTTTCTAAAATTTTGAAAAAATTTGAGGTTTTCTACCCGGGTCTGAACACCGGTCCAAATGCAAATAAATACCGGTAAAACACTATGAGAAATAGGTAATGGGAGACGATATGGGACCGAGGCATTTTGAAACTTAAATGGGGATTCAAAAGTTGAATTGAAACGAGACAATAAAATAGGTATATACGACTATAATACAACCA
Organism: Stephania japonica; assembly: GCA_039657345.1. Taxonomy (NCBI): domain Eukaryota; kingdom Viridiplantae; phylum Streptophyta; class Magnoliopsida; order Ranunculales; family Menispermaceae; genus Stephania; species Stephania japonica. The sequence goes on along the minus strand of CM077557.1, from coordinate 66,199,886 downwards.
CATTTGATCCAAATGATTACCAGGGAGTGTAATTCATTGACGAGCGTACAAGGATCGAATTGGTAGCGTGTCGGAGTCGAGTGAGAGCGTATAGTACAGATTACATGTAAGTAAACCAGCTAAAAAATATTCAGTTATTTCATTGAGCTTTTAAATATTATTGTTTATTGCTCGATACTTTTTTCTTGGAATTTCTACTCTGGTTGAGTGTCCGAGGGCCAAGAGAGTCAAGTTTCTCTGGAGGAGTGGTTGCCACTAGCTACCTGAGCCATAACCTCTAGGCATTTCTCTGGTTTGGTTGGTTCGGGGTGAGAGCTCTAATCCGGATTGCCATCGATATCTCTCATCTGCGAGGGTCTAGGTACAGCAGGCATTGCCACTTCTTAGGGCCCGAGTCTGCTAGGCTTTGTTACAACTCAATGACCCTGTGCATGTGGCACCCGCACATGGTGGTCAGGACTATTTGGAGTCTATCTTCGATTTTCGGGACACTCCTTTATCGTTGTTATTGTTTCATTTCTAGTCTTATATATTATTATTCATGCGTCCTTACAACTTTCTTTGTATCTGCATGAATTTAAACTGCTTTATTTATTTCGAAATGTTGTTTATATCCTAATAGCATTACTTATCTGGGCTCTTCATTATTGCGTTTGACAGAGTGCAGATCTGTAGTCGAGTAAGGGAAATACTCCATTACTTGGTGATTTACTTTGAGGACATTGGAGCGGCCCTCCCTCTCGCATTTTTGTAGGTTTTCTTACTGTTGTATTACTTATATACATGTTTTGTTATATTGGGATACTTTTGGGTTGTGAGACGTATCGGGACGTGTATGCTTTTATTACACTCTCCTTTTACTTGATAGATATGTTGATTGTGTATACACAGGGTTCCACACCATAAGGTTGTCTCGACTTTGCTGGTTTCCAAGTTATTTGATTTGTTTAAGTTTACATTGCTTCCGCTAATCTTATAAAACTTGCAAATTTTGAACGCCTCAACTTTAATTATTGAATTCCGTTGCATAATATGGAAATAATGGAAATGAAGGCTGACTAGGCCTGCGTTGACTTGTTCTGTGTAAGTCTAGGCTAGGTAGAGCCCAGTTTATGGGGAACTGGGGCCGTCGCAGGTGGTGACTGCCCACCTTGCTCCCCCTCTAGTTCGCCCCTGCTAATATGGTGGTTTATGTGTTATGGAGTCTTGAGCTTAGACATTCTCTTAAGCTGTTGGAGACTCCAGGTTCACTCCAACGCACAAGCCGTATGTATTTGGTGTTCCATTAAAACTATGGGAGATTTAAAAAAAAAAAAAGATAATCAAACCATGGGAGATTAAAAAACTGCTGGTTTCATGGTTTTATCATCACTTGTGCAAGTTTTTCATGTGCAAACTATTGTTTTATTCAATTTCCGATTACGTACATGCATGGTTGCTCATCACATTGACGCACGTTCACATGAAAATGTTTGATTTTTTTTGTTTATTATACTTCCAATACTGACTACCAAGTCCCCTTACAAGAGGTAGAAACGTAACTGAATGCATCTCTAAGAAATTGTGTTTTGGTCCTTTTGGAAATTGTTTTTAAGTCCTAATTAAATATTTAATGTTATCTTTGAAATAGATTTTTGCAAATGTATCTCTTCTACGTAAAGAGCAATTCCTACCTTTTTAAGATGCAATTGATTTTTATTTTTTTAATTGTAAGGTAAAGAGCAATTCCTACCTTTTTAAGATGTATATTTTTGTTTTAGTAATTACAAGCTCATATTGGCGCAATCTTAGTCTTATTTAAGTACAATAGACAGAGACCTAAACAGTAATTGAACTCACACAACATAGGTAAGCAAGCTAGTCACAATTTATCAGAATAGAATCTATATAAGCATATAGTAAACCACAACGTAATACTACTATAATCTATAATAAAATTGAACGAATTATATACTAGCTACCAAAGTCTAAATCAGATTACAAATTTAGAATTAAATACTAATTAAAACTATAATACTATATATTACTACATATGTCAAGACTTAAAATTTGTCTTTAGATAACTAAAACTTACTTGCCATAGGTAAGGCATCTCTAAAGAGATGAATGGGGCATCACTTATTAAAAGGTAATGTTTGGTGAGGTCATGAGTTGGACTCTCGTTGAAGTAAAAAAAAATAGCTGCTAAAAATGTGATTTTATTTTCACTAAATTAACATAAATTGGTTTTGTTTTGAACAAAATTAGAATAATAAATTATTTTTTTTGAAAAACAACAATAACAATATAGTCTTAGTCTCAACAATCTGGATCGAATATGCTTGAAGTTGGTGTAATCCTGGATGAATGTACGAGGTTATTGGTTAGACACCTCTTATGGAAGATACAATACATTAGAAGACAAACAAACTTATTGGCTCATGATATGATAAAGAATTCGTGAAGTCATATTGATACTAATTCTTGGAGTATGACATTGGTTCATGCATAAACAATGTCATCATTTGTAAGCTTCAATAAAATTATGACTGATATCAAAAAAAATTATCTCAGTCTTAAATTAATTGAAGTTGGATATTTTTTCTAAAAAACAAAATAAGACATTATTTGTGAAGAATTTAAATTTAAAATATTCATTTGATTTGCAATCAGTCTAGCTAGGTAGGTCGCATAAATTTAAATTAATCAACTAATTAATGAATCAAAGAGGCCAAGTGGGATGCAATTTGGGTAATCATTTCGGCATTATTGCTTAGGTGGTCCCCACCCCCGATCTGCAACACCTGTTACCTCCGTGACCAACTTTACCATCCACGTCACCTCTCGATGGTCAAACTGTGAAAATCTTCACGGTCGTTGCCATGTCAGATTCGTAATTAATGATGAGTCAGACTAGATGTTAGGAACGTGACTTCGTCTCCTCGGCACGTGCATCATTCGTACTACGTGTCAGATTGGTTTACTCCCCTCGATCACGACGCTTTCCACGACGTGTTCCCGTCTTGTCTTTCTCGTGAGCTCCTTTGTCCTCTTGCTTCTACTGCGGGGCCCACCACCAACCCCTACATACACATCAACTATAAGAGCATTTGCGATCGTAAATGTGGATTGTGAATTGAGCTGTGAAGGGTATGTGTAGTGGCTCCAATTTCATTGGCTACTACGGCATGCACCGCAAGACTCACAATCTTACCAACACATTATCAGACTGTGCCCCACGGCCATTCATTTTTCATTTATCAATCAATTTCCTGTTAATTTTGATGTTAGGTATTAATAATTACTGATTCAAGTTAACTTAAGTTCCTTTAATATCATTTAACCTCAAATTACGCAACGAAAAAATTAAATTAACAGCATAAAGATTTAACATGTATTTTATGAGCATAATACCTAAGTAGAAACTATATCAAATGTATATCATATACATATCATCAGAGATCCTCAAAATATCAAAAATATGACCTACAATTTATATACAGGTCATATCTACCTCTCAAAACCCGAAACCCAGCATAAAACAAGAAAAATAAACAAACGTACGAATAGGGATAGAGCTATCAATTTTCGTAGTCCTCAAGCTTTCCCTTCCCTCGACTCGTACCAGGATCTGCACTCAAGCCATCACAAAAGACAGATGACGAGTCCAGAGTGAGTAATCCCAAGGAAATTCACCAAGTAATTACGTAAGTAAAATGCTGAAATTTAAAATACTATAAATAAACATGCAGAACAAAAGAATACAGGCAACTGTAAAAGATCATCGCATGCATAAATATAGTAGCGAAGCAAAGTACGTGCACAGTAAGAATTAGACTAAGTCATACTTTGGGCTATTCCCCTGGCACGACCCGTGAAAACACCTCAAACGGGTGACCCTAGACCCTCTAGGTGGTCGACGTACATCCATGACGCACCCACACAAGCCTAACATACTCGGGTAGCCTATTCATCGGCGTATGCCTAGACAAGTGCTATGACTTAGTGGACTCTATGCCCCGTAACGAATAAACACCAGGTGGGGAGTGATCTCAACACCGTAAAGACACCAGGTAGGAGTAACTCTACTACCGTAAAGACACCAGGTGAGAGTACTCAGCCACCGTAAAGCAATAATGAAATAGAGTAATGAATAAATAGAACTGAATTCAAATAAATAGAACAGTAAATACTATAGTGAAGTTCAATTGGGATACTACACACCTCAATCCGCACTCCGCGTCCCAAAAACCAAACCCGGCTCAGCTCCAATAACACCCGACAAATCAAATTATCACCCGAATTATACCTATTACCATTTATCATTAAATTAGCTTCAATTTAATATATTATGTCAATTTTTCATTTTTCGAGGCTAAAACCCTGACTATATCTCGTCAACATTTCCGAGAAAATCCCAAAATTCCTTTATTTGATTAAAATATAATTTTTCTAAATTTTTTCTATTTTATATGAATTTTCTATGAATTTTTCAGATTTTTTTTTCAAAACTGTTTATTTATTTATTTTATTTTATTTTTTTTTTTAGGGTTAGGCTGAACCGGACCTGGTTCAGCCGGGTCCGGTTCGGCCCAACCGAATCGGCTAGCCGGTCGACTTGACCCGAGCTCAGGACTAGGTCGGTCGACCCCCGACCCGGTTGGGTCTTCTTCTCCAAATCGAACTAGAAGCTCTGGTTCGATTTGGATTTTTGGATTTTTTTTTCCATTTTGGTTGGGGTTGGCTCTCTACCCCAACCCCTTATCTCCTCGGCATGGGAGACATCTCCCATGCCCTGTTCTTCTCGGACGAGCTGCCATGGCAATTCGTCCGAGCTCGAGCACCCCACCAAACCGTCACCACCACCACAACGCACACCAATAACATACAACAACAACAACAACAACAACAACAACAAAAACACCACCACAACATCAACAACTCACCTCTTTGGTCTCTTTCTCTTGTTCTCTCTTCTTCCTCCTCCTCTTCCTCGACTCCTTCTGCTCGTTCTCTCCTTCGATTTCACATTTGAAGAAGAAGAAGACGGTTTGATGGTGGAAATGACCGAAATACCCTCATGTTTATCTCTTTTCTTATTTACTTCAATACCCTTTATGATAATTTCCCATTTCGATTTTTTAATATATATATATATTACCTATATATATAAATATATATATTCGCCTATACTTTCGCACCTAAAATTTCGTCGTCGCCGCGCGCCAACGAGCGTACTCGGGCATACACACTACCGTACCACCCATGCGTATCGACCACGACCCCGCGTGTTACTAGGCGCCCACCAATTTACATATTTTATCACATTTAATTTATTTTATGTGTGTAATATTTTCCCCCGCCTAATATTTCATCTTCATTAGTCTACCCAGTACCCGCATCGACACACATATCGGTGCAAATACCCAACACACAACTTCACACGTCAATTTAAAATATAATTACACACATCGCGATATCGTTAACCTATTTTAACATAAACATCGCAAAATTAAACAAAACAACACACAAAATACTATTTACCTAATACGGCCGTACTTCAGCCTTACTGTGGGAACCACGAACGTCCCCGCTAGCGTCCACGTCTACAATGACGTCATAATTAACGACAATTATTAATTATGCCGTTATAGTATGACCATTCTATATGGACTAAATAGATATTGAAGTTCAAAAATCTTCTCCAAAGGGTAATGTGGATTGCACTTTCTATCTATGAGGTGACAACTTTTCTTTTTTAATTTATTAAATTATAATACATATAGTTATAAGAAGTCAAAATTGATTTTTTATAAAGAGTTGGTAATTGATTTTGGAAGATTAAAAATTGATTATTTGTATTTATTTTTATTTTTTAAAAAGTTATTTGTAATTAATTATCTTGTATCTTGATAAGTGCAAAAAAAAGAAACCTACAGGGGATATCTACTACTATTATAAAAAGAGCGAACGAGGAGCTTCACTGTACATTTTTTGTGCACCCATGTGACCCGCGCGTGATATTTGCGTCTCCTATAGTGGTCATGAATGATAAATGCGATGCGTAGGGTTAGGTTTTCCCTATTCTAGTTCGTTTTCAACTCTTTCAACAAGATCTCCGCACGATCGATGCACGGGTGAGGCGGTGTGGAGGATCTCGTCGGTGGTGAGGGAGCGATATTTGGGGGGCAGAAGAGCTGGTAGACTTGTAGGTTGGTAGGGCTTGGGAATGAGGACGCTGGGATGATGATGGAAGAGGGAGAAGGGCTTGGGAGGGTTTAGAGACAACATGTTGTGAATACATGCATTATCTCTTTCTCACTTATCACTGCTCCTTCTTTTCAATCTCTCTCTTTCTGACTTTATCTACACTTGAAAAATAGAGCAGACAAAGAAGAAGAAACCCAAATTCAGTGAAGCTTTCGAGTTTGAGAGAGGCCATCGATCGATCAATCGATGAGACCATGAGAATGGCGTGAACTAATGCGTGCGAGGGAGCGACAATTGTAGAAGATGAAGAGCGACGGAGTGTCGTCTTACACTCTCCTTGCGAAGAGAGGAGGGAGAGGCCCCACTCTCACTGTTCTCGGCCTCGTCATTCTCTCCATGATCATCCCTCGTGTGTTCTTGCTTAGCCTCCACAACGATTTTCATTCCACAAATGGTAGGTTCACTTCTCATGTGTTCTTTGTTCATTCTACACCATTAACCCTAACCGAGCTCTCCAGATCCGTCTTTGCTTGACTTGTTGTTTGCGCTCGATTTCTCTCACTCTTAGTTTGGATCTGCAGGTTTCGTTTTCAAGGATTCAGGTTCACCTTCGATAAGGATCTCCTTGGCATTTGTGACTCCTCGAGGTTTTTTCGTTTTTGTACTATAATTGTGATATTTGTTAGTGTGATTCAGGGATCGTTTGGGAATTACGGCTCCGAGGACCAAAATCATGTTCTAGATCAATTGGAGGTTGTAGTTTATCGACCTGTATAGTGTAAATGTGTGTTTGTGATATGTTAATGGTTGCTCATTTGAATCTTGTGCAGGGCGACAACAAATCGGCTCATATTGATGATCTTATGAAGCAATTGGAGCCGTCCTTACTAAAGGTTTATTTAACACTGATATGATATTTGCATGGTTAGACTGCTAGAGTGATTAATTTTCTATCTGAGATCTACTGTGCCTATGAAATTGCATCTTCACGCCATCTTAAATTGGTTTTGTTGTTAATAGAGTGCAATTCATTCAACCATTTTTATTGAACTGTGCCTTGACATACTACATATATTGTATGCCATTAGATGCGAGATTAGTTCGAAACCTATGTAAAGGAATCTTAGTTATTAAAGCCACATGTATGGTGTATTCTTGAATCACTTATAGGTTGTTAGTAAATTAGTTTAGTGGAAGAATATAAAATATGGGATTGCATTGACAATTAGAGGCTAAGTTGGTTGGCACCATATTATTCTATTGTGATCTCACACGCTTGAAAGACTTAGTTTGTTGCTCTAGAAATTTCATCTTTGATGTTCAATATCTGAAGGTTTCTAATACTGGGTTATATTTAACAGTTGTTGAAACGACCCGTTACCTTAAGCACATAATTAGTGATAATATGATTACTAATTAGTCTGAGTTTAGCTCGAGATTAAACCGGCTAATAGTGGAAATTAGAGTGTGCGTGAATTTACGTGTCGTATTGTGTTTGTTTGAAATGTATTATTATGTATTGATAAGAATAATATGATTAATGAATGAGTAAAAGAATGAATAATAGGATGCCTAATACCATGTGAAGGTCAAGGGTGACACATATGAGATGTGGAATAGCGTTACGCCCGAATGAGTTTGTTGGCATGTACTACACAATTGTAGGCATAAATATAGGCGTATGTGTATATTTATATATATATATATTATTAAGTATATATAAAATATATATTGAAAGGACAATAATTGGTAAATGACGAAATCATAGACACTGTGAATAAGTCACGGGTGGAACCGCGAGAGTCACGAGTATGGGTGCACGCCGAGTGAACTCGGTGGCGTGCAAAATAATCGAGAAAACTCAAAAAATAGTGGGGTTAAAAAGATAACTTCAAAAATCCTCGAGATGACGTGATGCGTATCTCGAGGCAGTTAATTTATATCATTTTCATCGCCTATTCTTCCTCGTTTATAAAATGAGAAAGAGAAAGAGAAGACCAGAGAGAGAACGGGAGAAAGAGGAGTGGAAGGAAGGAGAACTCGTTGGAGCGAGGAACGCGTGATGGAGAGCTCGAGGTTAATCAAGGTGAGTTGTTGGGTGGTTGGTTGGTTGTTGTTGTTGTTGTTGCTGTCGTTGTTGTGCGGTTGTGTGAGTTTTGGTTGGGTAGTTTTGGTAATGGGTGATCGTCATTATTACACATATATGTTGTAAGTCCTCTAGTGAGGCATTCTCTAAGGTTGCAGGATGTTCGGACCCCCGTTTGGGCAAATTTAGATGAGTCGATCGCTGCTGGAATTACTGTCTCGCAGTTGACCAGCGCACTAAACGAACTGGCGGGAACAGGAAACTGTTGCACTGGGCAGGACGCTGAGCACTGGCCTTAGCACGTTGGCCAGTGTGAACAGTGACTTAACTATTTTGCTTAGGTGGTTTTGTATAGGCTTGGGGGTTGGTCTAGTGGGCTAGACTAGTATATATTAGACCCGACTTAATGTTAATGGGTATGACATAGGTGTTCGGACTTTGAGAAATGTGATGGAACCCTGGAAAGCTAGAGAAACATGGAGAAAACCTTAGGAAAGCTTAGGTCAGGTAAGTGGGACTCTTATATTTGATCAATTATGCAATGTAAATTAGTATTATTAGAGCACGTAGTGTTTTGGACTGGGAATGGACAATGTACCTTGATTTGGCTTTGATTTTATGAAAATGTTTTTAAATGAAAATGAAATTCGGGAAGAGGTTTGGCGGGACGAATTGGCCTGTAGTTTGGAATTATGATGGGCGGCCTCCCATCACCGCGCCCCCAGTGACTTGAAAATATCCCGATCAATGCTTTCCTATTGAGTTGGCGGCATACTGGTCATAAACCAATCATATGGTTAGTGATTGGTTTAGTGATGATGTGGGAGTGCGACTCTATTTATTTGAGTTGGCGACACATCGATGGGAATTAGTCAGATGCCCAGTGACTGATTCCTGGTGATGTGAGAGGGCGACTCTATTGAAATGTTAAAATTGAAAATACAAATCATGGGTAAATTGCAATGGACCAATGAACTTGCATCTGTTATATATTGATTTTATTAATTCAAATGCTCCCTTAAATATGCATTGGATTCACGTTTTATATATTATATTTTGTTTATTAGTTGGTAATTGATAGTTGATAGGAGAGTCACTCACTGAGCATGTAGGAGCTCACCCAACTTAACATTTCCAGGTAATGGGCGTGCGTTATGACTTGGAATCCAGGAAAGGAGAAGATTAGGGGTTTATTATCTTCTCTTTGATGTAATAAATTTCCCTGTTCTATAGATACTATTTTATAATAATCAAAGTGGGATTATGGTATCAGAGCCTAGCTTGTAGAGCTTGGTATTATTATTCCACGAATAAGTCAATGGAATAACTTTGATACGGTGAATATCATAGACGAAGATTATCACTTTCGAATTGGCTTCGAATGATGTGATAATTCTGATACAGCTTAGATTTGGAGCCTTGAGTTATTACCTGCATACTAAATGGAAGTTAGGTTAATTGATTTGGAGATTGGTTCTCAAGTCAAGGATAACCTAGAATTAAAAAGAAATGGTTTTATTAATATTTTGGGGGGTAATGAAAGATAAAAACTTGAGTATATGTATTTTAAAGCTTTATAGTATATCCATGCGATAGATAAAGTGGTTTTATCTTGCCTATAAATGAATCTGAAGGTTTCATCTTACATCTATGACTTGGAAAGTTAAAGGGTATTGATTTTGAGGGTTCTTGAGAATATGGACTTTAGAAAGAATAAAATAAAGGAAGATAGTGGAACGATAATAAGATGGTTTGTATCCATCTATTTCTCAGGAGATGAACGATAATAAGATGGTTTGTATCCATATAATTCTCAGGAGATGAGAATATATATATTGATGGTTAGGGTTTGTGGAACCCTAAATTCTAATAATATAGATATGGAAATGAGGTGAGTTTATAAATAACTTTCTAATTGTCTTTATTCTCACTGATATCGTTTGATGAGAATATAATAATAACTTTATTATAATGGTCTAATGGAAAGGAGGTGAATTTATAAATTCTAATGGTCTTTATTCTGATAATATAATAACTTTCTAATATTGAGGGTTAGGGTTTGTGGAACCCTAAATTCTAATTCGTGAAGTATGTATAATGTAATGGTCTTTATTCTTACTGATATCGTTTGATGAGAAATAGTTAGTGTAGAAGGAACGATGGGTCCTGGACATAGAGATAGATGTCAGATGGAGTGACATTAAAAGATGAACAAAATATAGAATGACTTATGATGGAACTTATAGGTGATGAGTTACCTTAAGTAGAGTATGTACTAGTGTTGATGTTGGACTAAGTGTTGTCATACTTACACTTTACCCGATATTTTAATGTCAACAAACAATGTTAAATGGTACTAACAAGTTTGTCAAGTATTTTAGCATAACAAACTCTATTAGACTCACAAGTTCAAAGGAAGCTAAACTTCACAAGTTCAAATGAAGTGTAAGAAAAGACACCGGAAAAGCTCAAGAAGTGATTAAAACAAAGAAATGCACCGTATAGCATATATGGAGTTATATACATCATTTGTAAGATATAAGAGTTCAATTCCATAAGCCAAATGCATTAGAATCATTCATTTCATTATTTTTGGAGTTTCAATTACTTAAAGTCTTGAATTTCGAGATTTTTAATTTCGCGAGTTTCAAAATGTTTTAAATCATACAAATGTGCTTTATAACATGTATTTGAAGTGTATGAACTATTAAAATCGATTTTAAATGCACCGGTATGTGTTTAGACGGCTTTTTTTATTAACATTAAAAATATTTGCAGAAAAGCCCCTATGTATGTCATGAAACCGGGATTTTCCGTTTTCGAGATTTGTGAAAATATTTGGACCACCCAAATAGGCTATATAACCCATAACAAACATGTATGACATGTTATATGAGGTTTGGTAGGGTCCCTAATGAGAGAAAGTGTCGTTAACTCTATGGTCAAAAATATTATTTTGCGGCCTTTGACTATTAGCGCACTAATATTTTTATTAGCACGCTAATTACAGAATTAGCACGCTAGGTCAGAAAATTAGCACGCTAATTCCTTTCCTGACAACTTTTTTATAAAGCTGAAAAACACTTTAATTTGGATTTTTGATGGAATCTCAGCCCTTGGATCCCTAGAACGGTCATAAACATTTATAAAGGAATGTAGAACATTACAAAACAATAAGAACACACATTAGACAACTCTTGCTCAAAGCACACACACAAAGTGCTCAAAAACATAATTTTGCAAGAAAAGTAAAGATCAAATACATACACTCACTTGGAGATTGTTGGAGCTGAACCTATGCACAATAAGTGAGGTAAAAGGAAGTGTTCTAAGGTTTACAACTCTTGCTCGAAACTGATTTTCGGATCTCACATTTGAGGTTGTAAGATTTCTTGATTTTCTACTCTTTTTGGGCTTAATCTATACTTTTTGTTTGGAGTATTGTGTGGAAATCATTTGTGATGTTTTTGAACATAGTTGTCTTTGGATTTTGAGCTTAATCTTAATGTCTTAAATCCTAAGACTAATTTGCACTTGTTGGGCTTAAATTTGATTTTCAAAATGCATGAAATTGGAGAAACCACATTGAGCTTAATCTATATGTATTGTTGTTGGTTTCATTGAAGTGTGTGTAAAACACAACTAAAAAGGTTTTTGCACTTAAACTTGATTTTCCATAAACCCAAAATATTAAGTGCATTTGTTCGAACTTAATAGTGATTTTTAATAGTGCACCATATTGACTTGAAACCATCTTGTGCTTAATCTATACTTGATTTTGTGATTTCAAGCTTGTGTTGGTTTAACAACACACTTACAAGGGTCTTGTTCTTAATCTAAACTTGTTTGTGATCCAAGGTTTTGATTGCACAACTTGATTATTTGTGCATCAATTAGCCATTTATTGGAACCAAGTTGAGCTTAATCTATATTCTTTTAATTGGTTTCAATATTGAGAGTTAGCCTATACAAACTTAAATTTACAAGGCATCTCAATTGGCAAAGTGTCACTTGCATCGATTCATATTAGGATTATATTTGGCTTGTGAGAGGAGAACAACTTATACCACTTTATCTTGTAAAGCACACTTTCATTGTATTCATCAAACTTTGATTGTAAGACTTAGTGGGATCTAAGTCGAAAGGGAAGACCTAGTTGAGGCTAGGCATAAATCCTAGTTGCGGCTAGGTGGGAAAATCCTAGGTGAGTCTAGGTAGGGAAAATCCTAGTTGCAGCTAGGTGGTTGTATAAGACCTTATTGCGAAAAGCATCTTGTAAAAGACCTAGTTGAGGCTAGGCATTCACTAGGCTAGTTAGCTTAGGGTGTAACACTTATTGGTAATATAAGTGGAGGGTTGAAAATCCTAACCGGGGAGGTTAGATAGTGGATGTAGATCGATTGGATCGAACCGCTATATATTATGTGTCTCATTTTCATCTCTTCTACCTCCTTCACTTAGTGTAGCTTATAATTTACTTGAATAATTCGACGCATTGCTATTGTTCATTACTACTACATTTTGTCATTTAGCTCAACTCGCCAAGCTAACTTAGTGAATTAGCAAAGAAAGTTTTTAAAACTATCATTTGGTCATCGCACCCAATTCACCCCCTCTTGGGTGACCTTCAGTTGAGACTAGTTAAACAAGATTAAAAGTCATTTAATGAGTGAAAATTAGTAGTTAATGATAACGAGAACCTAGTTAAGGTTCCACTAGATTATACATACTTCACGAATGATAATGAATTATACGATTCCAGATATGGTGCTAGTCCATATTGGAATAGTGAGAAAGAAACTCGTCAGTATGGTTGTGGTGTAGCCACACATACTGAAAGTAAAGTAAGAAAGAGGGTATTAGTGTCGTTATGATATAACCATACACACTAATAGTATGATAATGATGAAACAATGAAAATGTAGTAGAGCCACATGTAAAGAAATGAAATGTGAGGATACCAGATTGATGTGTAGATCAATGCTGGGATAGTAAGAAAGATGAAAATGATGAAGTTACGTAAAAAAGTGAAGATTCATAGTAAGAGATGAGAGTTGAAGGATTATGAAAAATTCGCATTGTTGGTCAACTTTATCTTGACTGTTAGACTTCTATCTATTTTATGGTAATTTCACATTTAAATTTAAACCTATAAAAATATGTATAGTTGAAGGGAAACATAGCAGTGAGCTAGTGATGTGCTATAATCTGGTCTTTTCAATTCGTATAGTCTAAATTGGTAAGAATGAGTTGCCAATAATTCTAAGGATTTGAGAATCCAAAGAATGTTGTATGATACTGAGAATGAATAGAGGAAGCAGTATACCAAGAGGGTGATGTTAACTGCTACCCTAAATAAAACAATTTAGGAGAAAAATCTCTAACATTTTTCAAATGGTAACTCGTAGAAATATAGTTATCACTTGAAATTCAAATGGTTTGGGTAAAGATTAGTAGATTTGTAATGGAAAAACAAGTATGATGCATGAAAGGTTGTGATTCTAAGGTTTCAAGTGATGTGTTTATCAGAGTTGCTTGAAATCTTGTCACAATTTGGGGTTAGAGGATTCATCAATGACTTGATTTTTAATACTCAATCAATGATTAATACTATTTTACTTTAAAATATTATAGGAATTGTATGAGTCTAAGTACTAAATTCGAGTGATGAGTTAGTTAAATTAGATTAGGAATGACTATTCATTTTTCAGGATTGACAACTCATATGATTAATTACATGAAACTAATTGTTCTCAATAGTTGATTGAGATTTGGTTATCATTAAGTAAGATCAGAAGTAAAGACTATAATGTCAAGCAGTGGCTTGATAATGGAAAAGATTATGTTAAAAATCATAGAAGCTCACTAGAGCTCATGCTATGTTTATCAAAGGATAAAGTAGAGTTGTTGAACTCTATTGGAATAAGATTATCATTGTGTTGACAATGATGATGAATATAAAAACAGTTGAAGACTTAGATAAGGCACAAGCATTATCGTAAAGTTATGAGAACTTTGACGATAAATTGGTATATACCAGAGATTGTAAGTGCAAATGCTAAATTTCAACTGTAAAACACTAAGATATGTGTTGAATTTTAATTATGAGTCAAAGGATTTGATTGATCTTAAAACAATTGGTGAATTGTCTTATATTCAACACCGAATCGGAAAGATAATAGTATCTCGAAATGATTAAATGATACAAACATGGTATACAGAGAACTGTCTTATTGTATTGTATATTCAATTAACTCAAGAGTGACATTTTAGTTGAGTCATAAATGACACAAGGATGTCTTGAGAGAGAATTTAAATGTAGTTTAACTAGAATAATTGCTCGATTATACTTGGATTATAGAAAAGTAAGAAGTTTAGCCAAATACTTGTATCTAAGTAGTTGTCTGTGGACACAACGGGGCAAAAGATTTTAGTATATACATTTGATATAGTTCAAGGTGAACTATTATGGAAAACTTTGTTGGTAAGGGTACCAAACAGTTTAAGGCATTACTTGTTGAGAAAAGACTAATATGAGGTATTTCAGATGATGGATGGAATGAATTGCAAGAATAAGTCTTAAAGTGAGACTTAATGTGATAAGATAGGGATAAGGATCCCAGTTTAGTATAAATCTAGTTGATTGGATATTGGTGCAAATTCATTCATTTATTGAAAGGTTTGAAATACAGTTGTATTATGTGAAAGGGTTTGAAAGCCTTTGGTCATTCCTAAGATTGGAGAATCTTAGCTGAATCACTAGAAGATAGATGAGAAATATGAAAAACCAGTGAGCTGGTGTAGCAAGATTAAGAAACCTTCAAGCTATGAGAGTTTGGCGAGTATAGTTTGCCAGAGTGAAAGAGAAATAAAGATGAAAGAAGTAACCTAAACTTGTGTAGGTAATGAATTCACTCTAAAGAATCACCCATACAAAGTGATTGATGTGGTCAATACTTTGAATATAGAAAGGGATATGACGTGTAATTATAATAGGAACCTCTAAGTACTATCTCTGGTTAGAGATGTACAAAAGTGATATAAATGAATGAAGTCATGCGCAGGCATATCATCAACATAATTGTTGGAATTGATAATTACAAGTCCGTTTCTTTAAAGTTCAACTGAAGACTGGACTAGAGAATTGATTAAATAGGTTATGAGATGATTAAAAAGTTTAATTAGAACTACTTAATAGGTTAGAATTGATTGTACATGGGTAGTATCCATATTAGATTGTTTGATGAGATTGTGCTGAATGTATCAAACACTGAAATGAAAACTTAGTTCAAGTAGGGTATTAGGCAAAAAATCATTTCGAGAATCTCATAGATCTCTTTATACTGTTTATATCGACAATGTCATATCGTATTAGAGTATATAATGAAATATATGATTTTTTTGAGGAAATAATGTATATTGTGGAGGTTATAAAGAGATATAAGATTTATTCAGTAGTTAAGGCTGAATAGTGAAACCTAAAAAGTTAGAAAAAATTCTTGCTATACCTGAGAACAAAAATAAACACGATTGTGGATAATGTAAGGTGATTTAGAAGTCAGCACACTGAGAAATATAAAATGTTTTATAGATTGACCAAGTCTGTAAATTTTTGTTAGTGAGGGTATATGTTATTCTTGAAAGGATTGAGCAAAGTATCTGCATAGGAGATGTGAAATGGCTTGATGTTTAATGTTCGAATAGAGATCCGAGACTTGCTTCCAATGAGGGAAGAAACTATTAATATAATTTGAAAACCATTCTCAATCTAAATACAATATATTTTCTTTCGTGTTGACGAGGAAACTGAATTGCTAATCCTGAATTAAAGAGTATGATTTGAGCTTGTGTCTCATCATATTTAGCCATTGAAAGAATAAACTCTTTGTGTGAGTTGCTTTAATGATGTTAGTAATTTGAAAGGCTACAGAAAGTGGAATGCTCAGTCTTATCCTACCATGAGGGTGAGGTATAAAGATTGGAGATACTGTACTAGAATAAATGGGATAGTAAAGAACTACACAAAGAGAATAGGTTAGTCTAGGCAATGTATAATTACAACGTGAAAACCATGTAAATAGTATTAGATAAAATACTATAGGTTGTAATTCATAAGTTAACAAAATCTACCAATTCCAGATAAGCATTGGAATGATATTAATGAGAATGCGGAATGATCGACCTTGCCATTTATTGATGAGTGAGATGGAGGTAGGAGACATATTAAATGTTGACCTAGCCATTCACTAATAAGTGAGATGGAGATAGGAGACACAGTAATTATCGACCTTACTGTTTAATGATAATGGACAGAGGTAGGAGATATGATGATTGTTGACCTTGCTGTTCACTCATATATTGAACGGAAATAGGAAACATAATATTGCCTGAAACTTGGATGGATTTTTTCCAACTTATGAATGCAATATGATTAAGATAAATAGATGATTAAGGAACGAGAGTTAAAATGGAATAGCAAATTCCATTTCTCTTCGAAATTGTTAGTAACTACTATATTTCCTTTAATTTCGAGGACGAAAGTTGTCTTAAATTGGGGAGACTATAACGATCTGTTACCTTAAGCACGTGATCAGTGATAATACAACCACTAATTAATTCGAGTTTAGCTCGTGATTAAACCATTTTCTTTAGTCATTTCTATTATCCTTTTACACATTTAAAGTATGTGACTGAGAAACCATTTTCCCTTTTTATTGTTCTTAAAGAAGGGATGGTGTTATGAGAATGAAAATAAAACAAGATTCAATAAGTCAAGTTGAATATGTTACTGTGCCAATGTCAGGACCCATTTCCCAAATGAATCTCGACCAGCCTAGCCCGCTCCATAACTCGCCAACCAACTCGGTTGTTAAGTTACGAACCAAAATAGTGTCTAAAAAAAAACTAAACACATAGGTATGTATCATGATCGCACGATTTTTTTTAAAAAAAAATTGCGGCTATTTTTTCGAACTCTTTTTTTCTTTGTTGTTTTGTTAGTTTTTCAATGACGTGGCCTGGCCCACACTGTTTATCGCACCCTCTATTTTTAGAGGGTGCGGTAGACAATGTCTACCTTTTCCTATGCCACGTCATCTCCACAGTCTCAATCCACAATCCCATTGGAGAAATTTTTTCTCCTCATTGTCTATTTAATTACGTGGTACACATCCACCCTCAATCCACAACCCCATTAGAGATGCTCTAACAGTTCCATAAAACCAACTCCAACCGAAGGCTATAATCCAACCGAACTCTATTTCTTTCGCTAAAATATTGGAAGTGAATAATAGAACACTAAAATAAATAACTTATCTCAATCAAATCAAGTTTAATGAGTAAAATATACCAACTTATCTTCAATCACCCTTGATATTAGCTATGTTAATAGTTAATTGTGACATTTGTTGGAATTGATATACTTGGAAGGTTGAATGCATGCTTATACCTTGAGTAGAAGGGTTGACGACCACTGTTACCTTTTTCCATGATTATTATGTTATCTTAACCTTTTGAACTATCATTGGTAGGCATTGTTCATTCTATCTTGCATAGTATAGTATGTTTGCTTAAATATTTATTTATGCCCAAAATGATGATAGGATTTCTTAAAGAATTGTTGTTGCATGTGCTCGTTATTATGTATTAAGTAATACTAGGATGATTGAGGATAAAGCATACTTCTGCTTTACTGAGCCTGTTGTTTATTACTAACCCCACCTCTCCCCTTCAAGTACCTCAGCGCATTAGAGAAAGGAAAGTGTAAAATCATCTTTTAGGAGCTCTTTTCCTTGTTCGTAAGTTTGGAGCTATATATATAAATTATGTAAATTCGATGCCACCACGTCATGCAGCACGGGCCCACAACCCTACCACAACTCGGCCCAGTCGTGTCCCACGCGCATTGTGTACCATTTATCAACCATTTTACGCTAACTTTTATATCATTTTCCTTAATAATTTGTCAAGTTAGTTAGTGAACTCAATTTCATCTATTTATTATCACAATATTTACAACGAAAGACTTAAAATCATGATTCATCAAAATAAAATAGTAAATCATGTCAAAGAGCATTTTCCTAATGTGGAAACCCAACCAAAATATCAACAATATATATACCATGATCCATGTATCTCAAAAAATCAAAAAGACCTCAAGTAGGTCATATATATACCAAAGTATGTCACTCATGTCCCAACCCATCATAAAACAATAGAAAAGTAAACAAACATACGAGTCATGTGCCAGTAATCGATCATATGAAGTCCTTAAGCTTGACCTTCCCCCTGCTCATACTAGGGCCCGCACTTCATCATCACAATAAAACAAATGATGAGTCCAGAGTGAGTAATCCCAAGGAACTTCGAGTAAATACAATAAATAAATACTGAAATTTAAAATATTATTAAATAAACATGCGGAAGAAAAGTAAATAGACAACTGTGAATGAACCTCGCATGAATATCAAATAGTAGTGAATCAAAATGCATGCAAGATCTAGGTCAGACTAGCACCATACTTCGAACTATCACCCAGGCATCGCCAGTGAGTAAACTCGAATTAACTGAAATCCTTGAGTCTGCTAGGTGGCTGGTGTAGACCACGACGCACCGACATATGCCTAGGGAAACAACAGTCGAGTTAACAATCCACGACATACTTATAAAATATATGCTATGGTCTAGTGTGCCACATGCAAACACAATATAATAACCAGGCGGGTGTAAACTCAACCGTTCATATATAAATACCCAGAAATGAAAGTAAATGAATAACATAACATGAATTCAATAAATCAAGCAGTAAATACTCAAAATGAATTTCAATTGGGATACTACACACCTTAAACCATGTTCCAACTAGTTTGATAACGTCAATGCACGCCACCAACTGCGTGTCAACTACCCGTCAATCAAACCTAATACCTGATTTTCAATAAACCTAATCAAATCCCAAACCTTAGAAATCCCCTATTCCATACCAATTAATGTCATTTCCACCAATTAAGCCTCATTTATAAGTTGTATAAACCCCTAGGTGAACCCCCAATAAGCCAATTTATTTTTAAAATTTTTATTTTCATTTTATGTTTTGGACGCAGTGAGCAAATGCTCATGGCGTCCAGGACAGTGAGCCAATGTCTTGGTGCCGTGACTCACGCCGCCTTGAGTCCACCCCTACGACGTGACTTAAATCATGAGTTCAGGGTGCCTCCCTGGTCTGGACGCCGTGGGGTTTAAACCACACGGCGTCCCTAGAGGCGTCTGAACCAGAATGTATTCTTGGGGTTCTCAGACCACCTGGCTTGTCATCGCGGTTCGAACTCGTCCCAACCTCTCATGTATCAATAAACCAATCATGAGAAACGAAAAACCCCTGACAAAACTCGTCCAAGACGAAAACCTTAAGATTTCTCAGCTAAAACCTGGTATTTCCAACAAAAACCTTAACACCAACAAACCCTTATAGTTGCTCCACAACAACCCTGAAATTCATAGCAACCATAGCAACTCATTGAAAACTCAGGTGCTTAACTCATGTCCCTGGAACCCTCGTTAAAACTCAAAAAATTTCACCCGATAGATATAGAACAAAAAAGGGAGTGAGGATCTAACCTTGTTTAACGAGTTCCATGTCATTTGATCCGTCAAATGAGCTCCCAAACTCAACAAACCCTCACCACCTTAACAAATTTTCATCCAAACCCTTGAGAGGAGAGAGAAAGGTGGTGGGATGAGACAAATGAGGATATTTATACCAAAATTTGTCATCTCTTGTATGTGTGCATCACTAGATTAATCTAAGGACCATTGTGAGGTCAATAAGTCCACCAAATGGTGACTTGAGCCCTAGTTCTCATCCTTTTCAAGACAAACTAAATGAATCCTCAGGCATTCCAGTATCCAGTCTCGCACTGTGTCATATGTCAATCACGTACATTCGCGTGACTAATGACTAAATGACATTCTATATTAATTATTTAACACATTTTATTATTTATCATGTGTGTATAATCTCCCAGCCTAGTGTATCAGTAATTTGCCTACCCTATACCGACGCTTACACGTTCCTCGAGGCGAATACGCCTCACACTATCTCATTCAGTAATAATCAATATAAACATACATATTGTGATGTGATTTAATAAAATTGAACATACACATCGCAAAACAACCAAACAATAAGAAAAAAAGACTGTATACCTAATTCGGGCGTTCCTTAACCTAGCTGCGGGGTCCACGAGCATTTAAGCTGGCGTCTACGTCTATAATTACGTCATAAATAACGACAAATTATATTTGGACAGTTACAAATTTTCTATCTTACTTTGAGACATTTATGTACTAAAACAGTTTTTTGTATAGGTAACCTTCTGAAAAACCATACTTTCATTTTAGTTTGGTTGTTCTAGTTTGTTTTCGCACTTATAAGTAGTGTGACTGCCCCAGTTCCACAACCTCAAACTGGACCCCGCTTGGCCTAGACTTACGTGGACCCCCGAACCAATCGCGCTGAGTCTAGCAGGTCTAGTCAGCCTTCATTACCAACCATTTATCAAGCAATTTAGAGTTGAGTTATACAATATTAATGAGTTATCAGTATAGTAGCGGAAACATTAAAATCTCAAACTAATAAAATAACATCAAAGACACTAGTTAGGACAACCTAGAGTGTGGAAACCTTGCATATTTATACCATCTATAATATATTAAGTTACAAGAGAGTGTTATCTGAATACATGCCCAAGATCTCTCAATGCAAGTCGCCTAACTGAGGAGCCTTTTCCTTGCTCGACTGCGGGTCTACCTTTCCAAGCAGGATGCATAAAACATTTCAAAATAAATAAGTAGTATATATTCATGCCGATAGAAAGAAAGGTACAGAGAATGCATGAATAAATAAATATTGTAAATAAGTATGAATCAATCAAAGATAAGCATCCAGGAAAACAAACAGAGAGGCGCAAGTAGTCCCGACCAAATAGTTTTTGAGTCAAGGAAAAACACTTACAAGACTCGAAGTTTAGGACGTGGTATACTTACGCTATCCTAAAATCCACGCAGATGAGAACTTCCTAGCAATCTAGCCACGAACTCTCACCCCGTATAGAACAACAAGTAATATCGTGAATCCTGAGTTCTTGACTCTGGCATATTACCTCAGATAACCCGTCCTCCCAAGAATCATGTTAACTCACTTGCCCTCAGATCACTCAATCTAGAATAGAAATCCAAAATAAGGAATAGAGCAATAACAATAACAATTTAAAGCTCAATGAAAATAAGTATAAAATTTCTCACTTGTTTACATACCTATATCCGTACTAATTCGCATTCACATGCCCGACAATCCGTTAAATCGAATCCCAAATGCCCGTCAATGAACTACACCACTTAATAGTCATTTAATTGTAATTTTCGTTAATTATCCTCTAATTTACCCAATTTTTTATAATTTTATTCATTTGTTTAATTAGGCCAATTACCCGGGTATTTGATCGTATTCGAACCCATAGGGATACTCAAGTGATCCCCGAAGTTTTTTGAAATTTCAAAAATTTATGTATGTGAACAGTGTCACGTCGCAGTGGCGTGGGGTGAAATCCTTCACGACGTCACTTAAAGCCTGACATTATAGAACTCTCTGTTCTAGATGTCATGGCCTTCAAGCTTCACGACATCCCTCGCGAAGTCGAAACCTGAATGAGAATTTGGGATTTTTCGACACCCTGGCTCGTGTCGTCGCATTTCGAGCCTATCATAAACTCATAGGGACATCCATTTACACCTAAAACCACTGTCACAACTCATCAAAATGTCCACAAAATTCCCAAAAAACCCAATACCTCTCCAATAATCATAACAACACCATGGTTGAGCTCCAAACCCATCCAACTATCTATGCAACACACTAAATCACCCAGAAAACCAAAATTCTAACGTGGCGTCAAAAATTATCACGAAGATAACTCACAAAACTAGTGTCAAAACGATAAGAATCTTGTGGTGAGTCGGGATCTTACATTTATCCACATATTTGGTTGCTTCTTAACGTTGTTGTGAGCTCAAAAACCAGTTTGAACAACCTCCAGTTTTGCATTCAAACAAGAGAGAGAAGTGAGTGAGTGAAAGAAACGAACAAAGAGAGAAAAGTTGATGGGGATTTATATATCCTCTTCATCTCTTTCCACACACGTATCCCGAGGCGCATCTTGCGGTTCTCCTCCACATTAGCCACTCATTCCACTCCAACTTAATGACATACTTATGTGACTCCTTTGGGTGACACTCCATTCATTTCAATGCAAAACTAAGGCTTTCCTGGACGTTTTCGCACCCGGACCGCAACATGACTCGCATCGCCGTATACTCACGGACGTACCAACGTACCAGACACATCACACAACTTTTAATTATTATATTTTATTGTATTTTGTCCGTATTTTAATTCAAATATCCCCCAAACAGCTAATTACTTGACAATCGTTCACCGGCACCCAAAACACACATTTTTTCGAGCCAAATCCATTTCTCCATACCAACATTCACACATAAACGTCTTCACATGTTTGGGACATTGGAATTTACATTCGGGTAAATACATAAATAATACAAACACCAAACAAAAATAACATACCTCAGTGTCGACTACTTAGAATTGGACACAAGTATCACGATAAGTAGGTCCACGTACAACCTAAAATGACTCGTGGCATGAATTAGAATTTAGGGTCATTACAAGTAGACTTTGAAAGTTTTTCTATTCCGCACCTATTTGCCTTAGTTGTCTATTTGTATATTGTCTTATTGTATTCTTCAAGTTAAGCTTGATTATTAGGTCATTTCCGTACTCATGTTGGAATATGTCGAGGGGTTCAGCGATGGCTTAAGCCAAGTAACTCGGGTCCATGGGGTTTGGGGCGTTACACTTATAATCTACATTTACCAATTAATTGAGCCAATGATGGATTATATTTCTTATTGGCGTAGGACAAAATATAATCTGCCTTGAGATTCATGCAAGCATATCTCGAGGCAAAGTTGTAAGTAAGGATAATTTCATAGATTCCCGAGATATTGAGGAATCGGTGATAAAATCAAATCGGTAGAAAATCCCACCAAAAATAAGAAATCGGGATTTGCTAAATCTTACTAAAATAGAAAATTCAGATTTGGCAAGATCTCAATTGAAAACCAACAAGGGGGAAACTCTAAGGCTATAAATAGGCAAGTAGATTGGAGGAATAGGTGTGCACTTTACTTTAACTCTAAATCCTCCATCTTTTAAATCCTTGGTCTAACTTAGGCATCAGAGTGTTCTCCCCAGAGGTCCCAACTCCAGGCATGTTTTGCAGTTCACGGTCGAGAGGGTCACCAACGTTCGCCTATGAAATTTGTATGATTCCTTGCACATCATCTAGCACTAGAAAAGGACCATCAGTTATGGCAGTGAGGATGAGAAATCCTGGAGCACATATTCCTCAATGTCAAGAACGAGTTTTTATATGTATGATCACCTTAAGATCCCAAAAAATCATCGACGTAAGTCATTAGCACGATCTCCATCATAAAGAGATTCATATGCCCAACCAACTGATCTTAAAGATGAGTTGGAACCAAGGCAAGTAGAGAAAGGAAAAATAAGGGCCCAAGACCCTAAGGAGAAAAAATAATGAGGTGGACGAATTGTGAAAAAAGATCAGTCACTTGCAAAACCAAGTTAAAGCCCTAAGTAAAGGGCGACATGGTAGAGCAGTTTTTGTAGGTTCCCAATTGGTCACAATCCACAAGAAATCGATGTAAGAGTTGAATGAGAAATGCATGGAATGGAGGTTGCAAAAACGACTTAAAGTCATTACAACAAAGGAAATGGTTCTCCAGACCAAGAAATCAAAGAGTTAATTATCTATGAAGCAGGTCCGCCTCATATCGTTCAGGAGATTGTGGAGGATGCTCTACCTAAAGGATTTAAGATGCCAAGTATCAATAAATACGACGACATGAGTAATTCACCAATCATTGGTCCTTGCCCTTGCTCATCTCTCCCTGATCTGCACCCACTGTTACAAACTAGACAGTGAGAATATTAAAGCAGAAAGTAATAACCAGAAGGAGATAAACAATAATTCATGAATCATTTAAAAGTTGTTTTAGAATCATACGAATTTTTAAAGATAGATAAATAACAAAAAAGTGCATGATAAACAGACTGACAAATATTCACAACGATAATGAGTGTCTAGGATTCAAAAAAGACATACTAAGTGGTCTTAAATCCGCAACAAGCCACAAAAATCCAATACTTGGCAAAATTCGTGCTTGGTTGGCTAGCTACATACCCCCCAGGTAGTGTTCACGTTTGGCCAACTAGCTATAATTCCAAAAATACCTTCTCAACACGTTTAGGCCATATACACTCAACCAAGGAATAAAGAAAATAGCGCATATCAATAAAGACAAGGAAAATGGATGATGATTTACTATGCATTCCTTTAACTGGTTTACTTACCTCAATCGACGCGAAAACCATCTCTCGTGGCTCCTATACGTCCAAAGTCAATCCCCGTAATACCTATATTTAATCCACTAAATTCCTGGTATTCATTTTATTCAATATTGGTCGCGTTAGAATCTTACTAACTTGTTTGATAGTTTATAAGGTAATTTAGAGGTATTTGTTTATATTCGGACTAATAGGGATACCTAGGATAGGTCCCAAGTAGTCTGAGGAAATTTGACAAGAATTGTCAAATTTCTTTTTTTTTCTTGAACTCTTTCCAGGCGCGTTGTATGTAGAGCCGTGGAGGAAAACTCCTGTAACGGCTCAAAGATAATTCGTCGTTACTAATGATGTATTTGTAGATGTGACGGACAGCTCAGATGCTCGTGGGACCCGCAGATAGGCTAAGGCACACTTGAAGCTTGGTAAATAGTAACTTTTATGTTCTTGTGCTTTAATTTGCGATGTCTATGCGTAATTATGTTATTGTCATCGTGATGTGTATTATTTATTGTGTTATTGATGTGTGAGATTGTGTGATGGGTATTCACCCCGAATAGTGTGCAGACCCGAGAATCGGGTAAGCGAATGACAGTACACTAGGTTGGGTAGTCAAATATACATGAGAAATGATAAAATACAATTAATAATTAATAATTAATAAATAATGGCGTATATGCATTCGTGGCGCGAGATTACGTGTTGGACAGTCGAGACGGTTTGGGACTGGGTGTTGGAACGGCCGAGAGTTGGCTTGGCTGGTGTGTTGTTGACGTGAGAAGGATAAGTGTAAGCTCCAAAGTCACACATGTAAGTCACCAATGGGAGGACTTCTTGACCATTTGAGAACCACAAGATCAAGCTGTGAGATTCACAAACACCCAAGATGACATTTTTAGTATAAAAGTCAAGAAAATCCACTCTCTTACCACCTTTTCTCTCTCCTTCATTGGCTTGGACGAAAATTGTGTGAAGTGGTGAGGGTTTTGTGAGATTTTGGTGATCATTTGGAGCACAAAGGAGCTTAGGAAATCGGTTTTAAGGTTAGATCTTCGATCCCCATCTCTTTCTCTATGAATCAGAAATATTTTCTCGGGTTTTGACGAAGTTTCCGGAGTGCGTGAATTGGGCACACTAGCTATGTGGTGTTGATATGATGCTAAGTTTTGGTTTTGAGCAACAAAGGTTGTGTTGGTGATGTTGTGCATGTTGTTGCTATATGTTTTCAATAGATTTTTCGGTTTTGGCGAGTAAACTCGGAGTTTGCGTTTTGGACGATTTTCATCGAGGGGTTTTGCTACATTATGGTATATCGAAGGTTTTGTGAGCAGTTTGGACGAGTGCAGACTGCGACGATGAGCCGAGGGGGTCCGAAAACCTCCAAAGATGTGTTTTAGCATTGACGCCGCCAGTCGCACCGTGGCCATTTGGAGGCCACGACGTCCAAACCAGAGGCAAAACTCCACATACGCTTATATCGTGCCATGGGAGGGTTGTTCTTGGTGGCGTGGGTCATGACGTCCAGCACGCCGTGGACACGTTGAACACGACGACGCTATTTAGGGCGTTTGAAACAGAAAATAAAATAAAATTTTAAAAATAAATTTTCTGGAATAGGTTTAATTGGGGTTTAATTGGAGGATTTTAATCAATATAATGGGGATTTAAGTTGATCAAAATGGGTCTAGGTAGGCTTTGGAATTTAGAAAAATTCATGGATAATTTTTATAATCTTGATTTGGAAGTGATTGATTAGGGATTGGACACGCATTGTGGGCGTGATTTGGCGACATTTGGAATTAGTTGGAGTGCGATTTGAGGTGTGTAGTATCCCAACTGAAATTACTTGAGTATTTACTTCTTTTGTCATTTGAATTCAATTTCTATTATTTTAAAATTCTACCCAGGTTATGGTTTAATGGACAAACATTGAGCGGGATTTCCTCTGTGCTATTCTAGTGTGTATGCCCACTAGGCCATAGCACATGCTACCAGATCAGTCTCAGTGAATAGCATGACTCGAGTATCACATTGTGGCAATGTCGGTGCGATGTAGGTGTAACACCGACCACCAAGCGAATCCAGATATTTGCCCTGCTTGAGTCGGACTCGCCGATAATATTATGTGGAAGAGTCTGAATTGTGGTGCTAGTTTGGCCTTATGATATAGGAATATACTTTGAGCTTTTACTATTATCTATCCATGTGACGAGTGCAGTTGCGTGTATTTATTTCCGCATGTTTATTTAATAGCTTCATTTAAATTCTAGTATTTTCTTTCAGTATTGCTCACTTAATTTCCTTGGGAATACTCACTCTGGACTCGTCATCTGCCTTTTGTGGTAGCTTGAGTGCAGATCCTATACGAGTAGGGGTAAAGGCAAGCTTCCAGAGTACCGCTGATCCAGAGATAGATTGCCTGACTCGTACGTTTATATTATATGTATTTGATTTCATTTTTGTGTTTGGGATTGTGAGATACTTCTAAACCTTGTACATTTTGATATTTTGTGATATCTGAGGTATTTATGGTTATCATATAAGTTTTCCACATTAGTGTATGTTTTATATCCCTCACTTTAATTATGATTATTTGAATTAATATGTTGATAAGACTTTCGTTGTGGTTGTAACGACCCTAAAATCTAACTCGTGTCATGTGTCATTTTAGGTCATACGTAGACCTTTTGCCGTGATACATGTGAATAATTCTCGGTAGTCAACACCGAGGTATGTTTTTTTTGTTGGTGTTTTTGTATTATTATTTATTTACCCGAAATTAAATTCCAATATTCTAAACTTTCAGGGCATTTGAGTGAGAGCATTGACGCGAAAAAATGGGTTCGTCTCAAGGAAATGCGATTTTGGGAGTCAGGGCGAACTGGGGTTAGGTATTTAGTTGTCCGGGGACAAATTGAATAGAAACATTGACAAAATACAGTAAAATATAATAAGTAAACGTGGTACGACAAGTTTGGTTAAATATGGTAAGACTTGGTCTATGAGAGGTTAGTTTGTCATGGACAAAATTAAGACACAAGGGGTTTTGGTGTGATAAAGACCAGCGTTATATGCGTTTTTATGAAGATGGACTGTTTACTGAGAGTTTGGCTCAATTTGATGAAAAATCGGATTCAAAACGGGCACAGTTAAAAATCGTCAAAATAGAAATTTATAAAAATTAATAAATGAAAAAAAATTGAGCTGTTGACAAGCAGCTGAGGGTTTATATATATATATATATGTATATATATGAAAAGAAAAAAAAATTGATCGATTTTTTTGTTTTCAACAGAACAAATTTTGTTCGTTGAAACGAAGCCCTTCAACTCTGGTTCTCGTACGTGGAGCTTCGCACGTCCGATTTTCATCCGATTTCTCTCGCAAAACAGTAGAGCATCGCGAAATGGTCAGTTTGAGCTAAGTTATCGCGGTGAAAATGAGGGATTCAGCCTAGAGTTTGGTAAAATCTCAATTCATGGTGTTTTTCCTAAATTTAATTAGAAATCTCGTGATTTTTTGGTTTCTTTCACAAGGTTTTCCTAAGAATTGGTATCAACTGTTGTGAATTGATGTATTGAGTAGATTTGTGTCAATTTGAGATAAATTCCACCGCCATAGAATAGGGTTTTTGTAATTTGAAGTGATAGAATAGGGTTTTTGTAATTTGAAGTGATGCGACTTAATTGATAACAATTTTGAATATGTTTTTGCAGTTGATATTGATTTATATTGAGATTTTGGATGAATTAAATATTGGTTGTGATTTTAATTGACTTCACGGGCTGTGAAAATAGTTAAAAGTTAGTATCAAATGGTTTTGTAGTGTTTATTGGAGTGATTTTAGAATTTCACTGCGAAAATATTGATTTGAAGAAAGTCGATAGTTCAAAACAAATAAAGTTTACATTGTCAACATGCCATATGAGAAAAGTTCATAACTCCTTTGTTTTTTATCTGATTTAAGTGGTCTTGGAGTCTATAGAAAGTATGAAATACGTAATATAAGTTTCTTTTTGGTCAGTATGACAAATATTGAGGTTTTCAAGGTTAAAAAGTTACTCCAAGTTAGCTAGTTGAAGTTAGTTGAAGTTATAAATAATTATTTTTGAAACTAGCTCTTGAGCGTACTTTGGTCACAGTTTTCACGATGTTTCATGATTTGGTTTCACTTAGAGCTTGACCATAATATAATTGGGTATGCAGGGTAGTTATTGGAAGTGTGTGAATGCGTGTTAGCGTTAGACACGGGTAAGTAAACCAGTAGGAAAATTTTTATTGTTATTGCTTCAAGCTTTAATTTCTTATTGTTATTGCTCTATCCTGTTTTGAAATTCTATTATGTTGAGTGGTCCAAGGGCAAGTGAGTCAACGTGATTCTTTAAAGTAATGGGTTAAGCTGGTGAATAAACCAGAGGTCAAGAACTTGGGATGCACACTATTATTGTTTTGGGAACTTGATATACACGAGCTGATCTTTTGTTTCCTATATACGAGGTGGGAATTACTTCACTAGATTGTTGAGGTATTCTGCATCTACTTAGAGTTCAGGATGATGTATGCATACCACGTCCTAAACTCTGAGCTTATAAGGGGTATCTTATTCTTGGGCCCAAACGACCTTGGGTTGTGACTATTTGCGCATTTCCTTTGTATTCCTGGACACTCATTTTCGATTGACTCAAATTTATTTTCAGTCTTTATTTATTCATGCATTCCCTGCGCTTTTCTTTCTATCGGCATGAATATAAACTGTTTATTTACTTTAGAAATATTGTAAACATCATGCTTGGCGTTACTTACCTAGAGCTCGTCATTCTTGTATTTGACTGAAATCCACAGTCGAGTAAGGGGAAAGCTCCTCAGCTTGGTGATTTACTTTGAGGATAGCTGAGCTGTTCTATCTTTGGACTCGATCTAGGTTTGTTTTGTATTATAATATTATATGTTTTGAAACTGGGTTTGGGGAATGAGAGATTTTGGGACTTGTATATGATGATATTCTCTCCTGTGGTATGCCTTTTAGTAATGATGTATATATTTGTTGGGTTTCCACATTTCTAGGTTATTCTAACTTATGTCTTGAGGTGATTATATTAGTTGGAGATGTTAAATGCTTCCGCTTATCTCTGAATAACTTATTAATATTAACAACTCTCACTTAAATTATTTAGTAAATGAAAAAATGTAAGGTAAGGTAGACTAAATTTGCGTTGACTGCGCGATAGGAACTCAAGGTTTATGTAAGTCTAGCACGGGCAGAGTCCAGTTTTAGGTTTGTGGAGCTGGGGCCATCACAGTGGTAATTTGAGATTTAAATGATATCTTAGCATATGATTATAGTTCATTACAACTAAATTTGTGAATTGTTGGTTATTAAGGTTTAAAAGGATAAAATAGAGGATATTTTCCAATGTAGGACAAAATTGTCGTGGGTAAGATAGGTTATGGGTGCGCATTGGCCCCCGTGGTGGTCTGTTTGGAAAATAGTCCGTTACAACTCCTTACGGCACCAAACTACTTCTTTGCCTTGACACCGTACATGGGTGACGTCGTAGGGATTTGTCCCCTACAACGCCTCTGACAACACCAGATCGAGAATTTGTAGGGGAGTTTTCAAACCACTACTTATTCGCCGTCACGTTCTAAACCACTTCGACACTAATAATAGCTTCAAAATACACCCAATGGTGTTATCCAATCACCCATTTCAACCCAATTAATTAATTTATCAATTAACCATAAAATTCCTAAAAACATCAAAACTTCATAAATTCTTCGATAACCCTTAAATCAATCATCAATACTCATTAATGATTACCAACAATTCTAAATATACTTGATTAAACCCCAAATCAGTGAGCCTTACTTCCCAACTCATTTTCCATTAAAAACTCTAAAACCAAAGCTCAAAATGTCAAGAATTGTTACAACATGCGAGATCTCACCTCGTTGATGTTGGTCGATTGAATCCTCGCCTTCAAATCGCACCAAAATCTCCTAGGAATCTCTTCAAATTCTGAATTTTTATATGCTCAATTGTGTGTGAGATTTGTGTTGAGAAAAAATGAGTCAACTCTCACAAATCTTAATATTCATACTCCTAAGTTCATCAATTGTATTGCACGTAGTATAAGGACAATCCATGGCTCTCATTTGAGCTATCCAACCACTTTTGTGACTCTAATTGAACACTACCCCTCTTGAACTTATCTTTCGACTTTTCTATTGTCAGGCATTTCGCTCGTCGACTCGGGACGCGATTCGCGTTTCACACCAAATTTTCGATTTAAAACATTTCCACCATGGTTCTATACAATTTTCCACAATTTTCATAATTTCCTAATCATTTAATAATTATATGTTACCTATAATTTTTGGAAAACCTATTTCTTGTGTTTTATATACACGTAATTTGCTCAGCAATCCGTCTCAACACATTTTCCTAGATGAAACCTCACTTGAAAAGTCAGCACCATAAATAAAATAAAATCACGCACTAGACATTCGATGTTCACATTCAGATATAAATAGTAATACAATCACCACATAAAAAAATAAATTGACTCTTAAGGCTTGGACAAGTACGGCAAGTCATGACGGTCCAGGTCACGATCCTGAAACGTGACACGTGGAATGGGTTAAATTAGAGGGTCGTTACATACGCTACCCCACGACTCATGTGCATCACTCTTGACATACACGCACAGTATTAGATGTCCTATAATTTATCATTTTATTCATTTATATACCAATTAATCCCATTATTTCCATAAATAATAATACTACCTATACAAACACAATACAACATGCAAATCCACGCACATGCTAATCAAGATAAGTTAGGCTTAACCACGAATCTAACTCAAGTTAATTAGAATTCAGATTAACACTAATCACCTGCTTAAGGTAATGGGTCGTTACAGGTAACACCTTTATATGAATTGTAAAAGCTACCCCATCACTCATAACTATCAAAATAGTTATTAATTTTGTGATTTAGATTCATTATTTAAGTGCCCACATCATCAAATTATAAGTTCAAATGAGGTCTGTGATACAAATTAAACAATATATAAAGGTAAAGATATAATAACAAATCTCAAAAGGTTAGGATATAATAACAAAAGTTATGAAAGGTTATGATATTTTAACTAATTTGGCTTAAAAAATCAAGCTCAATGGGTATTATGTTATAATTTAATGTAACATTAAATTAAACACGCATATATATATATATAAATCTTCTTAACAAAAAAAAAACAAGTCAAAGCCTCTCCAGTGGATGATAAAAACATCACATATTAAAAAGGCAAGATCTCGGGAGATCGTAGTTCGATTCCCACTGAAGTAAAAAAACACAAATATTTTCTAGCTAATATATATATATATATTATAACTAATAATACGATATTTTATTTGAAAAAATAATAACGTACAATGTACATATACATAATATTTATAGAAAAATTCTACAATGAAGACCAAATATATACTTATGTCATGAGAACCCCTCAAAATGTGTTGTGCATTTATGTCACCTCGATTAATGTGTTAGATTTAAATCTAATAGTTCTAAATAGTGTATCCATGATATGAGTATATATTTAGTTCCCATAGTAGAAATACTCATATTTATGCATATATTACTAATTATTATTAAAAACCCAACAAAAAAAATCAAAAAATTAAGGAATAAATTAAAAAGGGTAATGTTGACGATGAATCAATGAATTAAAAATCCCCTACTTAATAAGTAATTGAAGGGGGTAAAAGCAAAACTTTAAGCGGTGAAGGAATCTTTAGTTATTGGTGCTTATTAATATTAAAAAAAATATTATTAATATTAATATTATTATATATATTATAATATTACTTAGACTGTTTTTATTTATTTATTAAAGTATTAGTTACATGCATAGAAACTTATCGTCCAAAATACTATTTTCTTGGTCAGCTCTGTCTATTTTTAGGCCTGGGGTGAACCTTAAAAATAGAGCCTTTTGTATTAAAAATAATTTTGACATTTGATTTTAATTAAAGGTTTAATGAATTTAATTCTTAAAAAAAGATTAAACAAACAATAGCATGCATTGATCTTAATTAAAATCAATTAGTCATTTGCTGAGTTAAAAAGGGATTCGTAATCCAAGGAAAAAGACATGAATTAACAAAACGCAACATAATAAAAGTAAAAATGGGGTCAGTACAAAAGAAGACAAAAAATAACAAAAAATCAACACAAATAATAATATAAAAAAATAACTTGTTGTAAATGAAATGGATGTGGATGACTCTTCCTATTCAAACCATTTGTATTCCACCACTATGTGTGAGTGGTTACACATTTACATCATGTAATTGTAACTTATGATCTTTAACATTCTTGTAATGGCCTATATAAAGAGCTCACATCTATGTAATAGATACACCAAGTTGAATGAAAACTTCTCATTCCAACTATCTCATTTCTTCTCTTCTCCTTTGTAGTAGTAGTTTGTAGTAGTAGAAGTTCTTAGTCTTCTATTTCATTCTCTAATTCTTAGCAAGTCTCAATTCAATTCACAACACGTTATCAGCACGAGCTTGCTCTAGCATTAAGGAGATCTTGAAGTTCAAGAAGGCTTGTTAAGGAGACAAAGCTAGAAAGGTATAACTTTTATGAGTTCGGTTTATTTCTATACTATATTGGTTGCTTCACTTTTATATGCATACTTTATTCATATATTATGCATTATAACGTCACCGATTGTGAAAGTATGCTCTGTAGTTGCGTCTTGTACGATCTTCTATATCAGAAATCAAAAGTCAATATGTGACATAACTAGTTTTCTCGCTATACTACAAACGATTAATTATGCTCCATTCTTGATTTTTTATATTGCAAATAGTGTTATGAGTTTAGGTTGATAGTGGGTAAACCTTGTCCCCGGTAAAGCTAAACATTGAAAGGGAGACGGGTTATCTCTTTCGGGGAGGCATGGTTTTTAAGTAGATTTCGTCTCACCACCCAACCTGGAGGTTGTCCCACCAACTCATACAAATAGTATATTTTGTGTATAAAATAATCAAGTTATGAGCATTCATTTAATCATATATTTTACATAAAAATGAAAACTATTTATGATGTCTTTATTTTTTTATTATACTTGATTGAATTAATTGCCTTAATAATATTGACAACAATAATTACTTGTTAAGGCAATGGGATGCTCAAATTATATATAAAGTATCTATGCAAGGCTATGCGTATAAATATTTATTCGTCAAATATCTCTTTAGATCTTTAGAGATTTGAAAAGTGAATATTTCACTTTTTATTATCATTTCACCTCATGGAGCTATCTATATCAAGGCCAAAATTGGTGATGCTCTAAAAGGCTCAAAATGAGTAGCTGGGTCTCACGCTAAAAAATTTATATCAGTCAAATATCATTTATTATTCTGCAATTTCAATTACCTCTATGTTGAGGCTATGCAGAAATATGACTAAAGAGACAAATAAAGGCCACGTGGCTCGCCTCGATGTATTATTGCAACAAATTATCGAGCGCGCGCGTCAATCCATTAAATATTAATTATGGATTGAATCCTTGTCTCGTGGTAGCTGAGTAAAATAATAAGATATTATAAATATAATATCACTCATGTCCAATTGGTTTAGCTTCAAATTAAGAAGCATGTGTTGCATATAATGACCATGGTCGCAATTACAAATTTATGAAAGTGGAAAAGGTGAAAAGATATGGTGACAATTCCATTGATAGTCAGAATAAAAAGTGGTGCACCACTAGAAAGGGTAAATTAGTATTGACAATGAGCGCTCATAATTGTGACATTTTTTTCATCATGTACGAAAGGCTATGTTGCCTAAATATTGTCATATACATACCCAAATATTTTTGATCTTTTACCATGCCTTCAAAATCAAGGCAAAATTATGAATTTTACCATTAAAAATAGCTCAATTAAGTATTGACACATTAAGATGTATTCAAATTATGAGCTAAATAAAGGCAAATAACGCATGTCTTGTTTATTGTACTACATATACATTGTAATATAAAAAATATTTATCGAATTTAAACTTAGCAGAGGCTAATGTTTATGCAATATATGGTACCACTATAATGTTGTCAATACCTTATCTAGAAGTTATTCAGTATGATTTGTTTCATCTGAGAATTTAAATTCCCTGCATTACCTTCTGGATTTTATTTGAAAAGGCATACCGATGAAATAAATATCGTCATATGATCTAATGACATTCATAAGATGAATGATGGATTTGATCATCAATTGCACGAATAATATTGAAAATTCGTGTGGACATCAATTGTGGAACTAAAAAATATTTTCAGCTGTTGATTATAATTGTGCTAGTTGTTATCAAGATAAATTGATAGTTAAATCATCCCCAAGTAAAATTGTTGTAGAATCCCCAGTTTTCTTAGAACGCATTCAGGAAGACATATGTGGACCTATTCATCCTCACTGTGGACCATTTAGATATTTCATGGTTTTGATAGATGCATCAACTAGGTGGTCATATGTTTGTTTGTTTTCGACCCGCAATGTTGTATTTGCTAGACTTTTAGCACAAATCATTAAGTTAAGAGCACAATTCCCTGAAAACCCAATCAAGACCATCCGTCTTGATAATGCCGGGGAATTTCAATCTCAAGCATTTAAAAATTATTGTATGTCTATAGGAATTACCATTGAACATTCTGTTCCACATGTGCATACCCAAAATGGTTTGGTAGAATCTCTGATCAAACGCATTCAATTAATTGTCGGACCTTTAATCATGAGAACTAAGTTATCAACTTCAGTTTGGGGACATGCAGTCCTTCATGCAGTATCTATCATTCGTTATAGGCCTACTGCATACTATGAACATTCCCCCATACAACTCATTTTAGGTCAACAACCAAATATTTCACACTTAAGAATTTTTGATTGTGCAGTGTATGTTCCTATACTACCTCCCAATAGAACTAAGATGGGTCCACAACGAAAACTTGAGATTTATGTTGGATTTAACTTATCGTCCATTATAAGATACCTTGAGCCCTTAACAGAGGATTTATTTACTGCACGTTTTGCTGATTGTCACTTTGATGAAGTAATTTTTCCACCATTAGGGGAGATAAGAAGTCAATTCAAAAGGAATGGCGTGAAATTGCTTGGAATGCATCAACTTTATCACATTATGATCCACGAACAAATCAGTGTGAGCTTGAAGTTCAAAAGATCATTCATTTGCAACAAATCGCAAATCAATTACCAGATGCATTTAATGATGCAAAACAAGTGACAAAATCACATATTCCAGCTGTAAATGCTCCTGCAAGAATTGATATCTCGGTGCAACAAAATGCACAAGAACCAACGAAACGCTTAAAGCGTGGAAGACCGGTTGGTTCAAATGATACAATTCCTCGAAAGAGAAAAACGGAGTAAAAATAAATACAAATCAAATACTCCTGAGAAAGCACAAGAATCCTTTGATAAGGGTTTGTCAGAACAAGTTGATTCTGATGAGGAACAACTTCCTCTAGAAAAAGATGAAAAAGATGAAAGTAATGAGATCTCAATAAATTATTTAAACTCTGGTAAGATTTGAGATCGAAATGAAATTGTTCCTGATGATATATTTGCTTTCAATGTGTCCTTTAAAATATGTAAAAATGATGATGATCCAGAACCACGATCAGTGGACGAATGTCAAAAAAGACCTGATTGGCAAAAATGGCAAGATGCTATCTAAGCAGAGCTAAACTCATTAAAGAAACGAGAGGTTTTTGGACCAATTGTCCAAACGCTAGATGGTGTATAACCTGTTGGATATAAATAGGTATTTGTACGAAAGAGAAACGAAAAAAAATGAAGTTAGAAGGTACAAAGCAAGACTTGTAGCTCAAGGTTTTTCACAAAGACCTGACATCGATTATGAGGAAACATATTCTCCTGTTATTGATGCAATCACATTTCGGTTCTTGATAAGCCTTGCAGTCTCTGAAGGGCTTGATATGCGTTTAATGGATGTCGTTACAACATATCTGTACGGATCTCTAGACAGTGAGATATATATGAAAATCCCTGATGGATTTGTAATATCCGATGAAATAAAATCAAAACCTCATAACATGCATTCTATAAAATTACAAAGTTCTTTGTACGGGTTGAAACAATCCGGACGAATGTGGTACAAACGTCTTAGTGATTATTTACTGAAAGAAGGATATGTAAATAATCCGCTTTACCCATGTGTCTTCACTAAAAGATCATCAACAGGATTTGTGATTATTGTTGTATATGTTGATGATTTAAATATAGTAGGAAACCACGACGACATCGTTAGAATATCCGAATACTTGAAAAAGGAATTCGAGATGAAAGAACTTGGAAAAACAAAACTTTGTCTTGGTTTGCAAATTGAACATTTTTCAAGTGGAGTACTTGTCCATCAATCAAATTATATTGAAAAATTATTAAAAAGATTTTATATGGACAAGGCACATCCATTGAGCTCTCCAATGGTTGTCAGATCACTTGAAGTGGATAAGGATCCATTTCGACCTCATGAAAGTGATGAAGAGCTAATTGGTCCGGAGGTACCATATTTAAGTGCAATTGGTGCACTTATGTATCTTGCAAATTGTACATGACCCGATATTGCTTTTGCTGTCAACCTACTTGCAAGATATAACACTTTACCAACTCGAAGATAGTGGAATGGTGTTAAACACGTTTTTCAATATCTTTGAAGAACAAGTGACATGAGTTTATTTTACTCGAGAGGGGTAAAATTGAATCTCCAAGGTTATGCTGATGCTGGATTTTTATCTGATCCCACAAGGCCCATTCTCAAACGAGATATGTATTCACCTGTGGTAATACTGCTGTATCATGGAAGTCAGTAAAACAAACTATGGTTGCTACTTCTTCCAATCATTCTGACGTACTTGCAATTCATAAAGCAAGTCGTGAATGTGTTTGGTTGAGAAGCATGATTGAACATATTCAAGAATGATGTGGATTGCCTTCAATAAGAGATTCTCCAACCATATTATATGGAGATAATGCAGCATGTATTGCACAATTAAGTGAAGGATTCATAAAAGGGGACAGAACAAAACATATTTCACCAAAATTCTTTTATGCGCATGAGCTTCAAAAGAATGGTAAAATTGATGTCAAGCAAACCCGATCGAGCGATAATCTTGCTGATTTATTCACAAAAGCCTTACCAACTACGACATTTAAAAGGCTTACATATGGTATTGGCTTGCGTATACTTAAAGACATTGCAAGTAAAGAAACTGAACAAATTTCACCCATGTTCACATGAGGGGGAGTTATTGATTAGTGTATTACACTCTTTTTCCCTTAACTATGGTTTTATCCCATTGAGTTTTCCTAGCAAGGTTTTTAATGAGGCAATCTTAACAATATTATATCCATCTTAATATTTATGAGAATAGTGTACTCTTTTTTCTTTTACTATATTTTTCTCATAGGGTTTTTCTTAGTAGAAGTTTTAACGAGGCATAATCTCTTAGCAAGTGTCATCCAAGGGGGAGTGTTGTAAATGAAATGGATGTGGATGACTTTTCCTATTCAAACCATTTGTATTCCACCACTATGTGTGAGTGGTTACACATTTACATCATGTAATTGTAACTTATGATCTTTTACATTCTTGTAAAGGCCTATATAAAGAGCTCACATATATCTAATGGATACACCAAGTTAAATGAAAACTTCTCATT
Source organism: Stephania japonica (assembly GCA_039657345.1). Classification (NCBI taxonomy): domain Eukaryota; kingdom Viridiplantae; phylum Streptophyta; class Magnoliopsida; order Ranunculales; family Menispermaceae; genus Stephania; species Stephania japonica. The sequence continues at coordinate 66,161,332 of CM077557.1, read as the reverse complement.
CCAACTATCTCATTTCTTCTCTTCTTCTTTGTAGTAGTAGTTTGTAGTAGTAGAAGTTCTTAATCTTCTATTTCATTCTCTAGTTCTTAGCAAGTCTCAATTCAATTCATAACATAACTAAAGAATTTTAAGACTAATTTTTTCAAAATAAAAATTCAAGACTGATTACGTATTTTCTTAACTGGAAAAGGGACTTTTATTAGTGTTTAGCAACTGATATGTACAAACTGGGAAACAAGAAATTTTCAGCGGGGTTATAGACAAAGATTTAATACAATACAATCTCCCATAGTCACACCCACCAATTCATCAACCCAACTAGGCTAGCCCCACTTGTTGATGGCACCTCGCCCACATATTGACTCATCTAGACTGATCCCACAGTGATGAGATGCAGTGAGGAAATGCAAAAAAAGAACGATTTCTAACCACCTATCAAAATATGGGTAATGCCCTATCATTTTAGTCATCTTTCAAAGCATACACTTAGAGGAAACTCCTTTTTGACATTCAATATCATTTCAATATAGATTTCTCTACTATTGTAAAATTACCATTATGCTTCAAAAAAAATTACTATTATGCTTGAGAAAGGGAGAGATTTTGACATGTATATCATAAAGATCAAAGTATGGAAGGGAAGTTAGAGGTTAGATACAAACAAAAAAAAAATGAAATTGTATTGTTTATATGTCCTAAAAAAAGTCCATTGTTTGTATACTTGTCAATTAATGAGAAGGAATAAGCCGAACAATGAAGAGTCATACACCCTATGCAAAATTGACGCTCTCAAATGAGAAAATACACTACTTGACAAAAAAATAATAATGAGAAAATACACAAAATTACTCTCCTACCCCTAATTTTTTAAACCAAATTGGGCCTTCCCAATTCAGGGGCCGGGGTGGTGGCACATTGGACCCCGCCTCAAAATCGAGCCTATACACAAAAAGTTAGCTAGATCATAATATTAATTAGGAAACTACTATAGTAATTAACTTTGAGCACCGACTCAGTCAGATTCCGTACATTACACGTTTAGATGTCTGAGTGTGTATCTCGAGGCAAAATGTACGTCATTCGACTGAGACAGTGCCCAAGATCGATGCTCAAAGTGAGTAACTTTTTAAATTTTATATTAATTAACCACTAAATTTAAACTTGAAAAAAAGAGTAACACAGATTTAACCTCCATGAACAACCCAAAAAAAAAGTAACACAAGTTCACATTGGATTCCTAAGATTGGCCAATATGTTTCTGGGGCCATCTGCCAGCCCTACAAGGATTGGGCTACATATGGTTTGCTGCTTGGCGGCCGCCAGGACCAGCAAGGCAGCTGCTAATGAGGGCCCCCATAACCTCTACAAAAGGGAAGTATATTCTACCGCCAATAAATTTGTTGACAGGCTTGTCCTTTTAATTTTTCTGAGTTCTGAAGATCCTTGTATAATTTTATGGAAAGGGAAGGGCAAAATAGTAAATTCAGCTTTAAATTGGTCTCTCCATAGCTTTATCTTTAGGTTCGGATTAGGAACAAAAAAAGGGTAAAGTGGGATATTCAAAATTGTCTCGCTTTTGTGACTCGTGAAATTGGGCACTTTGCTAATTTAATTAAGCTGAAAGAGAATTAATGAACCATGCCAAAAGATAGAATTTTTTTCAAAAGGGAACTTAATTTTAGCTTAGGGAATGTTATGGTGACTCACTATAGACACTCTATAAGTACACATTTAAATTTTTTTTTTTTTTTTTTTTTAATTTTGTAGTCGCTGTGAGTGTTCGTAGTGAGTAACCTTAGCAATATCCTCAAGCATAAAATTGTAAAAAAAGTAAAAAAATTAAAAATTAATATGCGTGCTCTTAGTGAGTGTCAATAGTGAGTCACTTTAGCATTTTAATTTCTTTTAGCTTTATTTAACTTTAGTGGGATCACTACCTGCTCAAACCTTACCTTTTGACAAGTGGTACCTTTATCTCATATAATAGAGATGCTTTGGCGACTAAATTTGAGCTTTTATTATTTAATTAATTAATTATTCCTCAAGAAATTTGCTTTGAATTTTTTTTTCCTGATCTCAATTAAACTCACCTTGATTTTTCTTTTTGTATTTATTTAGTCAATATTCCACTACAATATATATCGTATGTATATTAGACATGAATATAGGATGCAAGGAGTCAAAGTCACTTATCTGCTCCAACAATCATACACTGATCTATTCTAGCCTAAAAATCATTCCAACGCTGACTATATATAGTTCTAGTTAAGGAAAAACTAAATATCAAAGAGGGCTATATATTTTTTTATATTTTTATTTGTTTCTTTTTCTGAAATATCTCATGAAGTGGAGATAATTAATTGTGGTACTTCTAGGTCAAAAGGATTTGGTTTTTTTTTTTTTTTTTGAAAACATGGTTTGGTGTGTGCTTAATTAGAACAAGGTTATAATGAACAAAAGAAGTCTACTAGTACTCCGCCATTACTCTTTTCTTCCCCCAAACCTTAAGTTTTCTTGATTCTTCTTCGTGATTTTTCATCTTGAACCATTGTCGATCCTCCTTTTCGATCGGTGGTGGTTCCACTCACATGTATTGTAACAGCCCCAAAATCTAAGGTGTGCCACGTGATGCCCTGTGGGCCCACAACTTTGCCACGTCACCGACTGGCTGTGTCCTATGCTCAACCCACACGTCATTATTAACATTTAAAATAAGATAATTCAACGAAACACTTAAAAATATGTAATTTGTAATTTTATCAAATTTAAAGAGCATTCAGTCATCCGCGCGTGCACTGTGCGGATGCGTGGATCTCCGCTAGTATTGATATTGTCCCCAACTTAACCACCTTAACATTAAGTGTGAGGTTTTACTCCAAAAGGCCTCGGTACTATTTGGTGGAAGATCAACTCTTATGAACTTCTTCAAGAAGCTATAGATAACCAATGTAGGACTAAACTTTTCGGTCCACACAATCTCAACAATCTCCACCTTGGACCGAAATCCATCCAAGATGGGCACACCGCATGATCCATCGTTGCTACCATCTTAAGGTAGAGCACAACTCGAGGCACACATGTGACCATCAATAGACATGCCTTGTCCCAGTCGCACCATCGGCTCTGATACCACTTTCTTGGGCCTCATCTGCACATGTGTGCGCGGGCACGTGGATCTCCGTCAATATCTATATTGTCCCCAACTTAACCACTTCAACATTAGGTGTGGGGTTTTACTCCAAAAGACCTTGGTATTATGAGATGAAACATCCACTCTTATGAACTTTTTGAAGAAGCTATAACCAATGTGGGACTAAACTTTTGGTCCACACATCCCAACAATCTCCACCTTGGACCGAAATCCATCCAAGATGTGCACACTGCATGATCCGTCGTCACTAACATCTTGAGGGTATAGGGTTTAGGGTCGAGGCATACAACGACCACTGACAGACATGTCTTGTCCCAGCCGCACCATCAGCTCTGATACCACTTTGATGGGCCCCATTCGCGCGTGCGTGCGCGAGCACGTGGATCTTCGCCAGTACCGATATTGTCCCCAACTTAACCACCTCAACATTAGGTGTGGGGTTTTATTCCAAAAGGTCTCAGTACTATGAGATGAAACATCCACTCTTATGACCTTCTTGAAGAAACTATAGATGACCAATGTGGGACTAAACATTTCAGTCCACACATCCCAACACAATCCTCCTTTTCGATCGGCAGTGGTTCCACTCACATCTATTGTGACAACCCCAAAATCTGAGGTGCACTACGTGATACCCCCTGGACCCACAACTTTGCCATGTCACCAACTGGTTGTGTCCTACGCGCAACCCGCACGTCATTATTAACATTTAAAATAAGGTAATTCAACGAAACACTTAAAAATATGTAATTTGTAATTTCATCAAATTTAAAGAGCATTCAGTTATATGTGAAAAACCCGATAATGTACACTATAATTTAACAAATGTGATTACATACATGTACATGTATCTCAAAAGTCTGCAATACCAAAATAAAGACAAAACAACAAAATATATATACATACAAGTCAATCTAGTCTGTGGCAGTTCGCAAGTAGTCCGCTAGAGTTTCCTTGCCCCTGCTCGTGTTCAGATCTGCACTCAAGTCATTACAAAAACCAAATGACGAGTCCAGTGAGTAAAACCCATAAGGAAAGCCACCCAACATTTATAATAACAGAAGCCAACAATATGCTAAATAAACATGCGCATTAAATAGACAACTATAAAAAATGCATGCATAAATATCACCAGTAACACCAAATGGACGTGTGTCGTGTAGCAGGACTAAACCTTAATCCAGATATTAGGATTCGTCCAGTGGGCTTCTCCACCCCCCTTCACTGGCACGTCTCCTGAGTCTATCCCTATTGTTCAGCCTACCCAAGTCCGCCTACACACCTCAGAATATAAACAAGAATCCAACATCGAATTAGACAACCAACTGTGCAACACAAGTAAGCACATGGAAAGAGTAAACAACAATATAGAATAACAACTGAATCAAACGAAAACCAATAAGTAAATACTCGAGTGTGTTCCTTAAGGGGTTTACACATCTCAATCCATTCCAATTCCCAAAACTAATCCCCGGTTAAATCCCGCTCTCACCTCAAAATGCGCGTTCAATACCTAGGCTACGATCACCTAATTCATTTTATTATATTTAATGTATTTCCATTGAATTAGGGTGTATTTTTGTTAATTTTATAAACTTGAAATTCATTTTCCCCAAAACAGCCACAATTAATAATCATGTCCTGCACTCAATGCGTTGGAGAGTCTACCTAACGCGTTGGGTGGTCATCCTCATCCTCCCACCGACCCAGAACAACTAGAGTGCTAAGGCCTCTGGCCAGCGTGTTGGCTAGGTCGAACCCAGATTTCCAGAACACCAGAAAACTAAAAATCGACGCCCGTGGTCACCTCCAAATGTCGTCGACCCCATCCTCGACTCGTGGGGGACTCCCAACACTCCCAAAAAGCTAGAGGCATCAACAAACATCATATATATCAAATCAAAAATCCCAATTAACCATAACTTTTGAAAACTAAAACTTGAATAAACTTAGCTCAATACTTAAACACCAATAACAACAACATAACATACCCTAAATATCACCAAAAATACACCAAAATCAGTGGGAAAAACCCCAAGTCTTGAACCCAACTCAACACCCCCGAAATTGTAACCAAAGTGTAGAAAATGAGAAGGAGATCATATATCTAACCTTAGTTTATGAATTCCCCAAGCTTAGCTTCTCCAAACCCACCAACAAAACTCACCAAAACCCTCCATTTCTCACCAATTTTCGTCTAAACGCCTTGAAGAGAGAGAAAAGGTGGTCAAATGAATCCGAAAACTCATATTTATATGCTCATTTTGATCCCATGTGACATGCGCATCCCTAGGACTATCTTGTGGCCTTAAGATGGTAAAAAATTCCATCCCAAGTGACACCAATGGGTGACTTGTCCTTTGGCCTTATCTTCCTAGCACCAATTATTTGTTTCCCGAGTGTTCTGATACCCGACACCAAACATCTTAACTTGTCGTTCGCAACTAATCGCACTACCAAACGTCCAATCACCGATTTATATTAATTATTTAACACATTTTATTTGTTTGTTATGTGTGTACTATATATTCCTCGGCTTAGTGTTCCCGTCATTCACCCGCCCGGTACCCACGTCAACACACTTTTCTAGGCAAATACCTATCACACTATCTCGCTCAGTTTAAACAATATAAATCACACTTGCGATGTAAGAGGTCATTATATAATCATTACCATCGGAATTACTCAAACAATCAGTCAAAAATAACATTTTCGCCCAATCCAGGCGTATCGTAGCCTATCCGTGTCACCCCATGGACCTGAGCTAGTTTTCACGTCCAAAAATACGTAAATAACGGCATTAATTCAAATTGGGCCGTTACATCTATTTTGCACTTTATTCATCCAATAAGTGGCAAAGCTAGCTATTCAAATTTGTGAAGATTGGTCAATCTTTATTGTGGTACATCTTCATCAACGGTTGTTCGCAGATTCATGTAGCGGCAGAGTTGGTCTTTTCTTTAATTTATTTTTTTCATTTAATAGTTAGTTTTTCTCCCCTAGTTATTAGAAGTTTTTGATTTGTCGTTCCCTTGTTGGAAGTCTTAGATTTTACTTCCCTTGTTGAATGTTTTGTTGTTCGTTATGTGGTTCTAGTGGTGTTTGTGTATTGTCATGTGTTTTAACGTTGTAGAAAGCAGTCTCTGATGCCACACAATTTCAATCTCACAATCGCATTCACAACCAAATTAATGACAGTTCTTTTTAACAAGTAGGACTAGCGAATTAATCTACTTTTATTATGGTAGTGTGTTTTAATGTTGTAGAAAGCAGTCTTCTAATTTTAGTCATCTTAGAAGTGACAAAGTTTATATTGAAGTCTAGAAGAGTAATTAATTAATTAAACAAAAAATTGAGGAGTTATAAAATTAATTAACTATTTAAGCAGAGATCATATATATTACAAAAGTAGGATTTTTTGCTTTTATTTACTAACCAAAGCTGCTTTGTTTGAGAATTAATTTAAGACAACACAATCTAGTAAACAGAAATCCTTTGCTTTTTGATGATATACTACTACTACATTCGATGCATTAAATCGAAATGCTTTTTAGGGTTTGGGCGTTTGATAACAGCAAACAAATCAGACGACAAAAAGTGCTTGCGTCGTCAGATTCAGAGGGAGAAAAATAAAAAAGCAATACAAGGGTACGTAACTCCCTCACAGCAAGCCTCTCGAGATGAGTACTTAACATCTCGACTTGTTCAATCAACGGACACGATGCACATGTAAGTTATTGTGTAATTTTGCACAAATCATGGTTTCTTGAAAATTAAACTCTAAAATGAGATTAAACCAAGGGGGTTTTAGTGGGATGGCGCGGTCCTTCTCCCTTAATTAGATGTCTCAAGTTGGAGTTTTAGAAATAGAAAAATTTTAAAATTCTTGGCTAGAGAAGCCTGCGATTAGAGAAGCAAGCCCCTGTGGTCTTATGATGCAATCCAACAAGTGTCAAACACTTTTTTGGAAAAAGTTTGGCCAAAAATAATTTTGGTTGACTTTTGGAGGGTCCAACTACGAAATTCGATAGTTCTGAAGATATGGTTTTACTGGGAACGACGTGGTGATCAATACTCAACATTAATGTCGATACTAAGACCTTTTTTGCCAAATTCCTTCGTTTAGACTTCCATATTAACAATTTTTCTATTTTTAGTAAGTTTTAGTTTGATTACAACTTTTAGTAGAAATTTTCGTTTTGTACGCCGTTTATGACATTAGCTTTTCTATTTTGTCTAGTTTTCAATTTATGGCATTTTGGACTTTTGCTATTTTTGACAAATTTTAAAGTTTTGCTATTTAAAACACTTTTTTTGTTGTAATCAAATGCTTTTTATTATTGAATAAAATTCGAACTTTGATTAAGTTCTTGTGCTCTGGATTGCATTATTTGTAGTATCGAATAATCAGTTTGAAAAATCTCTGCTACGTCATCTTATTTATATATATATATATATATATATATATATGTTTCTCAAGTTTGAGACTAGTTAGGCTATGTCTCAAAAACCCTAATAATAATTAATATGTTATATCCTGATAATATTTTTTTTTTTTTTTTAAAAAAGAGAGATTGATTATATAACGGTAGTTGAACAGTGAAAATTTTAATTCTTACTGCATGATATATATCAAAAGTTATAACCGATGATGATGAGAAGGGCGGTGGGCTATATGGCCTTTGGGGGATTCCTCATCCGTCCTCTCTCTCTCTCTCTCTCTCTCTCTCTCTCTCTCTCTCTCTCTCTCTCTCTCTCTCTCTCTCTAAACTATCTCTCCTCTTTTTCTCATCTAGTTTCTCTCTCTACTATGTCTGTAAGATAGAATTGCCACCTAGTGACGTTAGTCTGCCACCGCAATCATCACAAATCTCTCTTCACAAGAACTGATATTGATGATGATGATGATCAGTTTCTTGTTCAAACAACCTCTCTCTCTCTCTCTCTCATGTATGTATATATATATTCACAGTGCATGACACATGTAGTAGATCTGCTAGCTAGAGAGGGCTTAGAGTAATTACTAATCATAATTAGCTTAATTGCATATATAGCTATTCCCCCTATTTGTGTTCAGAGAGCTGCTGCTCCTCAGACAACCAATATATCCAGTTGTGTAGTAGTACACTAGAGAGAGAGATACATATATAGAATCATCCATCTTCATCATCATCATCACCATCACCATCACCATCATCAACATCATCAACATATATATTCACGAGATGAGTTGATGATGATGATGACCAGATTCACTACTTTTCAATAAATCGTCATCAGTAGTAGTGGTACATATATATGCTGCTGCTGCTGCCACCTGTGACCTGTGAAGCAAGTGTTCTTCTGATTGGCGTTTCTGGTGCCCTAGCTTGCTATATCTTCATATATACTCATCAGTTACTCTTTTGGGCAAACTGGGTTGTCTTGGTCTTGGTCTTGGTCTTAAGAGAGAGAGATTGCATTAATATCATCACTGTGTTCAAAGATTTGAGCTATATATATATAGCTTTAATTAATTGTGGAAGCTAAAGCTCTTAATTAATTATGTTGCCTATAAGCATGTCCAATTCAACATCTTTGTCTGAGGAGGCCATCAGTGCTTCATCTTGCATGAACACCACCAACAACATGTTTTCAGAGATCTCACTCCCTCATCAACACCCTCCAAAGATTAAGAAGAAGAGAAATCTCCCAGGAAATCCAGGTACACATATATACATTAAATAATTTAATAATTAATACTCATCAGATCTTGCATGGTCTATATATACATTTTTTTTTTTTTTTTTTGTGATTTTTTTGATATATGGATGTATCTAAGCAGACCCAGATTCAGAAGTGATAGCTTTGTCTCCAAAGGCTCTACTGGCCACAAACAGGTTCATATGTGAGATCTGTAACAAGGGTTTTCAAAGAGACCAAAATCTACAGCTACACAGAAGAGGGCACAACCTTCCATGGAAGCTGAAGCAGAGAAGCAACAAGGATGTGATAAGAAAAAAAGTGTATGTGTGTCCAGAGCCCTCATGTGTTCACCACCACCCTTCAAGGGCACTTGGGGACCTCACTGGTGTAAAGAAGCATTTCTGTAGAAAGCATGGAGAGAAGAAGTGGAAGTGTGAGAAGTGCTCAAAGAGATATGCAGTTCAATCTGATTACAAGGCCCATTCAAAAACATGTGGAACAAGAGAGTACAAATGTGACTGTGGCACCATTTTCTCTAGGTAACAATTTATTAATTAATTACTGATTATATAGTTGTTTATTTTAAAATTTTTTTGTTTGTTAATTTTCTCTACTCATCAATTGATTAATAATTGAATCCTCTAATTATAATGTTCATTAACTTTTTTGGGATTTTTTTTTTAGAAAAAAATGTTCTTGGATGAGTACACATTTTTTTGTTGTGCATATGAGGAGCACACATTTTAGGTCCGGTGAGTTTCAAAAATGGTTTTGTTTTGGGGCTGTTCTTACTCAGGAGTGGTAAAAGCAATCTTTGAGAATATTTCAGAAACTTAGGTGTGCATTTTGACAGTTTGTGTAGAAGTGGACAACCATTAAATACAAGTGTCTGTTTTACTCGTGATAGACAAGAAAAACTGAAATAAAGAGAGAGAACATCTTTATGACTGAACCTTGTATTTGCCTCAATGCACCAAAGACAAAACAAAAAGATTATCCAACCATACCTACATATTCTTCTTCATTAATTGTATACAGATAATAAAATAATCCTAATTAATTTAATCAATCTTCTAGTGATGATGATCTGAATTAATTTTTGGGCCTGAGAGACTGATACCCTGTAAGTTAAATTGCATATTTGAGGAGGGGATTTGTTTGTAAGATTACATTAGATATTTTTTTTGAAAACATATTACATTAGATATTAGTTAATTGAAACACAAACATGGTTGATGCATGGCTTTCTATAATTATCTTCCAATTTTTATTTTTTTCCTTGTTTTGTACTTTGGAAATGAATGTGGTGTACTCTGCAGTCTTGAGAGAAATGATGGGTATGTCTGCTCTTGTCCGAATACAATAAATTAATTTTGCCTTCAAGTTCCCATTAATACAAAAGTAGTATTACCCTCATAGCTAGATTATGTGTCACATGTGATTACTTCTCAATTAATTCTCATATGCAAATTAATTAAATACCAATTGGTATGACTTAATTTAGACCTACAAAAATTGGTATGACTTTAATATTTCACTTAATGATGTGATTAATGATGAATATGTGATGTTAGAAGTGAATGCTTTTGCTCCCATCGATAGAACTTTTTTTTGGTAAACCACATTAATAGAATTTAGATATAAGTCTTAAATTTAATGCTAATTAATAAAGTTCTTTCTTAGATGCACAATTAACCTTTTCAAAAACAAAAAATCTGACCAAATGAGTGAACCTTCTTTTAGCATCCACATTGACTTTCTAATGCAAGCTTTTCATGCATAATTAATTAACCAGCTTTGAAATCAAAGTAGACCTCACTATTCCTTCATTTCTTTGATCTCATTATCAAGTCATGATTCCCACCTTTTCTTTTCTTTCCTTATCTTTCTTAATTACTTTGAATCTTTTTCATCATCACCAAACCCACACATAAAGTATATTCTTTTGATTAATTACTTTTCTTCACGTTTTGGCTTTTGCCCATTTAGTGTACTATACCAGATCCTCTTAGGTACTCTCTTGTAATTTTTTGGCTACCAAATTATATATAGTACTCTTCCTTCAACAAAAATTCAAAAATAAAATTAAAAAATGAAGTACTAGCTCCCAATAAAGCAACATGTGCTTCCAAGAAGAAGTAGACAAAATTCTATTAAGTTTGTACACTCTTATCAACCTGAACTCTTATCATGTCAACTACATATACATACATACATACATACATACATACATACATACATACATACATATATATATATATATATATATATATATATATATATATATATATATATATGCATGCCTAACAATTTCTTTGCAAGTACACGTAGTTATTGGCTTACATTCAATTTTTTTTGCTGGGGTACATTAATTTATTCATGTTTTTGAATAACTAACTAATCAAGATCATGCATGTATGCTTTGCAATTTGCATTGACATTGTAATTTGTGCAGGAAGGACAGCTTCATCACCCACAGAGCCTTTTGTGACGCTTTGGCCCAAGAAAGTGCAAGACTCTCCACCACTCAGTTAACACCACCCCGCCAAATTCATCACCCTTCATCAGATCATCATCATATCAACCAATCTTCCCCATTATTCCCTAATTTTCATCACAACTTCCAAAACCCTCAAACCATCAACATTAACTCTCTCTGCTGGGACCAAGCCCAAAACCCTAATATGAATCCCACCCACAACAACTCTACTACACTACTTCACCAGATCATCAAACCTGAAGTCCTTCAGCTCCCACCACCCAATATCATCAGTACTTCATCAACATCAGCTCCACCATTTCTTCATCACCACCAACAACAACAACAGTTCGTGATGAACAACAACACCACAGCTCACTTAATGTCAGCAACAGCGTTGCTTGAAAAGGCTGCGAACGTTGGCGCAGCGGCCGCGGCTCTCACCTCCCAAACTCGATCAGTCGGTCACATGGCGTCTTCATCATCTATGATGATCAACGTCACTCCTCATCAAGACTCCTATACCAATACCAGCAGAGGATTATTCTATCCTTCTTCGCCGCTCGCCACATGGCAGAAGGGTAGCGACCGTCTGACCAGAGACTTTCTTGGTCTCACTGGAGACCATGACCATGATCAGCCGCCTCATCAGTGTAGTAACTTTCGTGATCTGCTGGCCTTTTCAACTGAAGCCGTTGATGATTTTTCGACTTCTGCTTTTGATCGTGACCGTTCGATCTTGATGATGAATAATAAGCCCTCGTCGACGTTCGGGTTCAGTGAGGCCATGGCTAGTTGGGGAGAGATTGGGGAGCATCATCATCATCACCAAGGTGGGGAGAACATTATTAATTCCTAGAGTGATCATATGAAAGAGTTAATTAATTAAAATGGCTACATTAAATTGCTTGTTGCTATAGTACTATACATGTAGAGATTTATATAACATTCATGCATGGCATGTTTGATGAAATTATATTGCATCCTCAAATGTCAAAAATAAAGAATATTATGGGCTCTTTCAATTGATCATATATCAATTGTCCATGATGTCTTGTCATTTGTTAGGATGCAAATAATTTCATTGGACGATGAGCACACAATACTGAGAGTGCTCAATGAGTACCTTTTCATAAGGTGGATTTTTTGTCCATTAATATGTTTTGGTTTCAATGTATTAATTAGTTTTAAGTTCTTTTTAATTTTTTTTGGGTGGAATTAATTTTTTTCATGAAATTAAGATGCAGCGTGGCAACATTGTAATTTTGCAATTAAACTAGCTTTGTGGCCAGATTAGTTTGATTATGTCTTTATATATATGGATCCATATATGCATGTATATGTATTTTTGTTTTGAGCCGCGCTATGTGCACCCCAGGCATCACTCAGGGCATCCCATTTTTTTCCAATTGTATGTGTAATGACTCATATGCCCTCCAACACAAATCCACAACAAAAACCAAAAAAAAAAAAAAAACTATGGGCACCCCACCACCCGGTTTTGATGTGTGACCACCGAACTTCACCACCCTTGTGCTCCCAACCGATTTCGTCATCATCGTCGATGATCGGACACAACGTTCTTGGATCAAAGAGTGCATATAAGGTTGGTATCTATCTATTTTTCGTTTTTTGATGGTTGGAAGCATGGGTTTTGGTGTGTTTTGACCTTTTTATGTTTAGGGTTTTCTGCATTTTGAAATGTACCACGTACACGAAAGTTTCAGACGTACAGGACTGTGACATAAGAGGATGTCTCGGTTGTTGGTAACCGAGACATCCTCTTATGTCTCGGTCTCGTTTGTAACCGAACCCATTATGAAATGGGTTATTTGTTCGATTGGTTACCGGGTACAAAGAAATAAGAGGGTGTCTCGGTTATCAACAACCGAGACATCGTCTTATGTCTCGATCTCGTTGATAACCGAACCATAGTGAAATAGGTTACTTGTTCAATCGGTTACTGGGTACCGAGATGTACTACAAAGTCTCATTCATGCAGTTCTAAGACTTACTCAATAGTCTTGGTCTTGTGTAGCTGAACATTGCGTGATTATGGTTGAATTCAGTGATGGGTACATTCCCATGAAAGACAACAACAACATGAAATAAAGGAACAACAAACTCAATGGAAAACACCTCGAATTGTATACGATTCAACATCAATCATTTACTATAAGTCATCATACAATCCCTCACCCCGCAAACACTCATCCAGCCCTAAAAAATAACAAATCGAGGGTTAAACGAGTAAGAAAATGAGAAAATTTGGTGGATTGAAGCGTCGATTTGTGATGGGAATGAGTGCGAAAGAAGATTTGGTGGTGGAGTGCCTCACATTGATGAATAAAGGCATTTTCGTCCAACTCAGGGGTGCCCTAAGTGATGACTGGGGTGCGCGTAGCGCGACTCTTTGTTTTTTTGTTAATCTCTTCATAAGGTAGCTATGGTAAATATAGCTTTAATTCATTTTGTGCCAATTAAATTTATTTGCTAGCCATTTGTACGTGTTGCGTTAAGGCTCACTAGTTTGATATGAAATTTACTTGGGAAAAAAAAGTAAGATTGGTTTGATATGGAATTTACTTGAGAAAAAAAGTCAGAACCAAGTGGATGGCTTATAGTTTTAACATGGAGTTACTTGGGAAAAAAAGGTCAAAACCAAGTGGATAGGTTAGTGATTTGATACGGAGTTACTTGTTGTGTAAGAGGTTAGGAATTCAAGCTTTGTAGTTTTTTTCTTTATCAAAAAAAAAAAAAGAAATTGAGATGTCCATGCGCTTAATTAATTAATCTTCTATATGCCGCTCATAGTAATATGGAACAAATTTAACAAGATGGAATTTGATATGGTTGGCTTATTTTAAATGATTTTTTTTTGGTAGGAATATTTTAAATTATTTGAAAAGCACACTATATATTAATTGACTATAATTAATATAGAATTGAGGCTATGTTTATGTTATTGTGGTCCTTTTCTTATTCAAAAAATCTGTTTGGACTATTATAGTCTGGACTCATAGGGCATTTTGAAAATTTTTATAAATATCAAAAGACTTTTACAAGTTGTTATTTCGAAGTCATTTAAAACTTGAAGATGACCTTAAAATAAAAAAATAAAAAATTCAAAAACCCCCCTAAGAGTCCGGACTCATGACTCCACAATAACAACACTCTTTTTGGCTTTGTTATTTTCTATGCATTGGAGTTGAATTGAATATCAATCCTGCAAAGATTGAAGTGCATAAATTAATAAATATTTGTTCATTAATTTGTTGTCAAATTACATTCTTAATGCTATTCGAAGCGTAAATTAATTACCATCCCTGTTGGATGAATAATCGCTAAAAGTTAATAACGCATCTTATTAATTAGATAGCTCTAATTCTTTCAAAGTTTGCAAACAAAAAAAAAAAAAAAAAAAAAAAAAAAAAAAAAAAAAAGGGTACGTTTAGGCATTTGATTTGGATTAAGCTTTGACGTCTTAGCCAAAGGTATTGAGATGTCACTTCTATGTCGGGATAATTTTTAATATAACATGCTTATATGTAATATAAGTTCAATTTATAAATTGTGTCATGAGATTGGAGCATCCAACTAAACCTTATCTGGGATGGGTCTCGAAAAAAAAAAAAGAAATCTTGAATAATCAAATTGGTATTAAATTGAGAATACACACAAAAAAAAGCATAATCTTTATAATCAGGTTTTTTATATTATTAAGACTGAATAGTCAATGATGGTATATATAATTAATAAGAATAGTAAAATGAAAAACATTAGCATCAAAATATATATACTTCTGGAAGTGGGTTGTTGTCCTTTAACTATTGACTTCAGTTCGAGTCCTGACAATAGAAACACCAACATTGGGAGCTCCCCTATCTACATCGTGCCCTTCTCAGGCTAAATACAAAGTTATATATCGAATAGTCCAGATATCGAGTAATTTAGACAGAAAAAACTTCTCAACTAATTAAATCCAAGGTTTATGTTCCTAAAAAAAAATCCAAGGTTTATACTTATAGCTAGTTAGCATTAATGTCATGAATTATTTTAGAGATTTATTACTCATCATCTACATGTATACCTGCATGAATAGTTTTATTCAATTGAATAAAAATTGAAAGGGTACATATGAGTGTGGTATATATACATGATATCAATGTTGACCTGTCCCATCCATATATGTCTATCATTTTCAGCACTGGTAACACTTATAAATATTTCTTGGCAAGCAAAACAAACAAAATAAGAATGATAATAATTTTGAATATAGTGTAGTGTATGTATATCACGTGAAGTACCATACATTTAAATGCTAGACATGGACGTAATATATATGTACATGTGCAAGTACAAGGCAAAGTGCTAGTAAGCTGTGCACCCGTGAAGGGCTAGCGAGAAAAAGGTGTTTTTCTTTCGATAACCAAAAGCACTATAAGCGCCCGTGAAGGTTTCACCACGTTAACTTATTGTAATATTGGTTATGATTGGCTTGCATACACAATTACATAACACATATAAAGATGTACGACTGGTGTCCACATTTTTCATTTCTTATGTACATGCATGTGTGTCCCACACCCACACCTTAGTTCACATGCGTCTTTGTCCTCTCTGATGATCATGCCCGTGTCCTTATGTGCATGCATGCATATGCAATGGTAATATACATCGCTCTCATGATGACCGACATCCATTGTATACAAATGTATGTATACTTATACGTGTTATGTTACCACGTCTATACGTATGTATATGTAAATATATTGTTTCAATGCGCAAAATTGTAATTTTTAAAGTGTATCTTTTCTCTTAAAAGTTATATTGACTTTCTAACAATGTTTAACCTACAAATATATTGTTCCCGTTGTAAACTAGGTTGGACTTGCTAGATATATACTTAAGCATGAAAAGTAGAGAAGACTGTAAACAACTACAAATAACTATTAAAACAAGTAGAGAAGAGAAATGAGAGAGTTGAAAATGTAGAGATTTTATTCAATACTTGGTGTATCCTTTACAAAAGAAGGAGCCCTTTTATAGGCCCTTGATCATGACGACCAATGTACCTTGAACAAAGATGATAAGCAACACTAAGTGTTCAAGGTAAGCAAAAGAGTACACAAAGTTAAACAAGTAATATATAGAATACAAGTATACATGGTTGATGTTACATATCCATGTCATGAAGAGTCATCCAAATTATTTACAACAGTTCCTACTTAGTTCATCCCGTGGCTTTTAAAAACAATTTTCTCATAGGACGTATTTAATTTGCAATAAGCTAGAAAAGCCTATGGTGCAAGCTAATTAATCTTTATTTTTTCTTTTTTCTTTTTTATCAAATATCAAGCTAACCTAGCTATCGTTAGTTACACAATAATTGAAGGTTAATTGATCCTAAAAGAACTACCTAGGATCAATAATGGTAAGATGTAACTTTCTTGTAGTGGTTAATTTATAACTGATGATTAATTAGAATTTCGAAAGATAAATTATAGAATCGATCGTCTAAGATTAAAAAAAATAAATAAATCCTAACATCATTATATAAATACAGAACGGTTAAAAAGCACATATGGGCAAGGAAAAAATTGTCGATGTAGGTAGGGGTGAACATAATTTATAATCCATATGGATTGGACAAGATTACGTACCTTAATCCGTTGATCCAATCCGCAATCCAGTCCAATTAACTTTTTTTTCTTTGAGGCCGCAATTAACTTTTTATCTACATTAACATTGTTTATGTTGTAAATTGGATTACCGTTAGGGATGCAAATGAGTAGGGTAATCCCCTATGTGATGGAGATTTACCCTAACAAGTAAGGCTATGTGAATTTTAAATGAGTATGGGGGCGAAGATGGGTACAAAATTTCATACCCACATCTGTATGAGTATGAGGATTATGTATACATGTTATGAATTTGCTAAAACTTAATTATAAGTATTAGCACTTAGAAATTAGAACTTTAATTGCATGATATGTCGATACTTATTTTTGTTGGAATTCCAACAATTGTGTTGTTATGCATGCTATCTTTGACACCTTATTTTTTTTATAATTCTTTTTTTTGATGAATTAAGTGGAAAAAATGTTTTCTCCATGGTGATTCCACATCCTCGTAAAAATCCCCATAAATATCCTCACGGGGATCCCCAATGGGGACTGAAATGGGAAAAATTCTTCTCCATGGGGATTCCTCATCCCCACGGGGATTAGATGGGTATGGGGATAGGTATGATAATTCATCCTCAAATAGGTATGTGTATGGGGATGAGATCCCATCCCCTACCCTACCCTACCCTACCCATTTGCATCCCCAATGACCACATTGAATGTAACTTGTCACTCCGTGTTGCTTGTATACATTGTCAATGTATACCAACTTGACATCATGTAGCTTGTACATATTGTCTTATTTGTAATCTTATGTGATATATGATCTCAGTGCAACTTACACATTACATGAAATGAACTTGGGTGGCTCAATGGTTTGGCATAAAATTTGAGAGTAAGAGGTCATAAGTTCAAACCTTGGCAAGTGCAAAAATTGTTTCTTTTCTATCAAAAAAAGAAAGTAACTTACACACTACATGTATCTTGCAATCTTTATGTAAGTACACACCATCATGACAAAGACCCTATATAAAGGGGTTCCTTCTCTTGTAATGGACACGCCAAGTTGAATGGAAATCTCTACATTCTCAACTATCACTTGTTTCTCTCGTCTCTTCTTCTCTACTTATTCTTGTAGTTCTTAGTTTATATCTTCATGCTTATGTATCTAAGCAAGTCCCAACAGTTTAAATATATAAAAACTTAAAAATTTTGAATATATGAGATGATGTTAGCATTTGTACCACTAATATATTATTTGTACTACTAATCCATATATTATTTATTTGTGTACATTTGGAAATATAAATTTTTGTGATTTAAATTATTTTATTTTATGTTTAAGTAAATATAGAAAAATTTAAAATTTATTTATTTGAACTAGAAGTCATATTCATCATTTTCTCATTAATCAAAACATTTTTTTGTTACTTATTAGAATTTACCTATGTTTTAATTTTAAAATATTAGTTTGTATAGTCTTATAAGTATTCATTTTATAATTACAAATCCACGTAGCTTAATTCAGTCCATTCCACATTTAGTGAACTAGATCAAGTTGGATTAATAAAATAAGGACTCCTCAATCAGTAATAATTGAATTAAATTACTGATTGACTGTAGTTGGCCAAATCCAATATGTGTTCACCTCCACATAATAAAAAAAGGAAAATGTTTTAGTGACCCAGTCACCTTTTTGTGCACCTCGCTAACGTGGGCAAGGGCTCCAACACTGTCAGTGAGACAACAGAACTCACTTGGTGCACAACAAGGTGCCCCTAACGGGGTCACTTTAGCATTTTCCAAAAAAAAAATTATAGATTAGTGAAAGATTCTAGTGTACATGACCAAAAAAAAGAAGAAAAGATTCTGGTGCATTGCCTTGATTAGCTAGCGGCTAAGTCATTAGGAAACCCTTTGAAGATCAGGAATTTAATTTGCAATTGGAAAACTTATTTACTTCTTTTTGTTTTTTATGGTATAATATTTGTTTTCTTTATTATATATTGATTAAGGTTATTATATATTAACTAAGGTAAACATATTTGTTTATTAAAAGTGGAAAACGTGGCCAAAATATGATCTAGTGAAGGAAGAGGCACTTGCTGATATACAAAGTTGGGATCCCAAGTTCAGACTCCTATTGTTTGTTTTTTGATAATTGAGGGTATACAAGCTCCCACCCGTAGTCGACACTTACATTAGTGGATTCTGACTACTCTCTCGAGCCGGGAGATTGCAGTGAGTTACCACCCCTTCCTAGGGATACACGGAGGTGTGAACAGGGAATCGAACCCACAATTGTACGCCCAACCCACACAATTACGAGTGTGCCCTTATCGTTGCACCAACCCAACCTTGGGTGTTCAGACTCGTATTATCAAAAGAATAAAGAGTGGATTAAAACGTTGTTTATAGTAAATTAAGCAACATAGAAATTGCCCAAAATCATGTACGATAAAATTGTTTGAAGCCATTATTCAAAAAACAGAAAAAATAAAAAAATAATAAATAATAAAAAAAAATGTTTGAAGCCATGGGTGCAAAATATATACGTACAAATTAAGGAAAGTGTGATTTAATGGAGATAAAACTAAGTGATCAAACTAATTTGTCTCATTTTTAATGATACAATATGTATGCTTGTCCCTAAAGTGATTGCTGGCCAGCTGCTTTCAAACAAGCACATGTCTAAATCAATCAGCAAAAGTATTTAATTGTTGTAGTCAAAGCCACTTTGGTAAGCAGGCAAAGACATCACTTGCCAAAAATGTCAGACCTCAAGAAATTGTGGTTCGATTCTCACTGAAATAAAAAAAAAAGTATTTAATTAGCTGTTTCAATACAACTCATGGTGTGTGTTTGTATAGCTAGAGCATGTCAATTATATAGGTTGAGTTTTTTTTACCTTAATTATTATAAATTCAATTATTATGTATGTAACGTTATGTTACATCGTTCTTGAAAACAGCCAAAAGTTCCACTGTTGATAATACATAGATGAACAAATCTTGTTGAATGAAAAAGAAACATATTTTTTCTTTTATAAGAAGCACTACTTGTTTAAATAAAAATAAAATAAAATAAAGAAAGAAGGGCTACTTAATTATACCATATCAAATTTGTGAATTGCATGAAAGTTAGTCAGATAAGGTCAAAAAATTTTCAGACTGTTATTCTTGTAGGGTCCCGTTTCCATATGTAGAGATGCCCTGCTCCCACAAGAATATTAAATACTTCTATGTTTGATACACCTAAACATCATGAAAAGACTACGCATTCTCTATATGTTTCGAGCCACGTATTGGGATGAAATGTTCCATTTGATATCATTTTCATTAAAGAAAAACCCCCCAAGTGAGATCAATTAATGGATATATCAATTTAATAGGATGGTCCAAATCTAGAAAATTTAACATCGATAGTGATATAACTAAAGGAAAAAGTGGGTAATCATGGAAATGGAAGACTAGGGTGAAGAGTAGGGTGGAGTACGTATAATAACATATGGTGGTTTTGTGGTCCGGGACTTAGTGGTAAAAAAGAAAAAAAGATGGTAAGAAAAGAAGGAAATTAAAGGATAAAATGTCAACGGTTCGGAAAGAAATGTTGAAGGATAACTTTGAATGGAATGCAAATTGAGCAGTCCTTTTCTTTTCTTTTTACTGCCTCAAAACCCTAGCAAAACCTTTCTCAAATTCCATGTACACACCACCTACAAATCCATCATCAACGTTAATTGTTATAACTAAGAAAAATAAGGGAGCCACTAATTGCTAAATATACACTAATTTTGTAAAATTACTCAGCTACCCTTCCATATAAAACGGTTTTTACTCATCATACCTCGCTCACCCCATACTACAGTCACCTCTATCAAATCGCACTCACCAAAAGCTGACCAAATCAGAGCAAAACAACATGAATTCGACGACGTGGGTGTATTCATCATCTCTTTTAGTGTCAATTTCAAGAATTTTTTTAAATTTTTTTCCTTTTTGAGCAATTTTGTTTGTGAATTTGTTTTTGGGTTTATAGGGCTTCGATTTGAGGCTTAAATCTTACATTTTGGATACAAAGGTATCGATGAAATCAAAAATATTAAGTAATTCCGAGCAAAACCCACTATTTATCATTTTCATGTAATTTTTGAGAGTTTTGAAGTTTTTTAGTTCATTTTGATCGCCCGCGAGTTTTGAATTAAGCGAGACGATGCCTCTAAAGAGGTGTCGGATGAAAAGAGCCGACACGAGGTGTCGAACAAATTGAGCCAACACCTCTAAAGAGGTTCAATTGAAACCCTCCGTCACCCACTGAAATCAAATTATTTTCGCATTATCGCTTAGAGTCGGCCGAGACCCTCTAAAGAGGTGCCAGCCTTGTTCGTCCGACACCCGCAGGCAAGGGGGTTAGGGGGAGGGTGCTAGAGTAAACAAGGGTATTTTCAAAATTTTAAGAAAAAATGTGGGGTACACCAAGTAAAGAGTGAGGTACATGAAGTAAAAATTTAAAATTAGGGTATGTTTAGCTTAATGAGATCTGTCTAGCCGCTCCCAAAAATAATACAAGGGCACTCTTTAATCCCTATAGGACCAGCCGCACGACCAATCTATCTAAACTGACCGACTTTCTGTAGGACCATAAACTCAAACTTGAAGCCTCTGGTTCTTGGCATTCCGCTCAAATTACTCAACATAACCTTTGCCACTTGTCTCTCACTTCTACTGTTTTTAGTGAAAGTTAAATTGGTTATCAACTCGGAATCTCTATTAAAACTTGAAGAGAAATCACAAGAAAAGAGCAATAAGGGAAGATTCCAAATGAGCAATAACTTTGAAAGACAAGTAAGAAGAACTAGTGAAAATAACATTAATGAAATTAAGGATTCTGAAGTGCTTTGAGCACTGACAAAAAAAAAAAAAAAAAAAAGGGCACGCTTGGAATCATCTTTACAGTCTGATAGGTAAATGTGCCCCCATCAGTTTGGCGAAACCCTAGATTCCTACAAATAGTCTGTCATCCATTTGTCCTATATATCAATAACTGCTGCCCTTGTTCAGATGTTATGCCAACCTATTAAAGGGATAGATAAATCACTAGATTCAACCAAAGATGTAGGCAACTATAGAGCAATCACTGCAATAGCTGATTCACTCAAAACTATAGAGCTTTTTTTTTTTTTTTTTTTTTTTTTTTTTTTTTTTTTTTTTTTTTTTACCTAATTTTCTTACCTCTTCTGCAAACCACTTTGGCCCTATTATCTGAAACTCACAGAAGAGGGAAAGTGAGAGAGATCAGAAATAAAGTAAATGCATAATTATTATCAATAAATTAAAGGCAACCAAAAGAATTAAAGCAAATTGAATATAGAAAAGTAATGAAAGAGAGATTACTGAAAGAAAAGATGGTCTTACAGGAAATCCAAGCTTTTAGAAAGTATGTTGAGACTGCAGGCTTAAGATCCAATACATGCTATTTGCCTCTTAAAAAAGCCTCTGCAACTTTTTATCTCTACTTCACAAACAGACAAACAAAAAGTTTCTTTTTTCCTCCCCTAACTTGTCCAAAATTTCATTAGGCACCAGCTAAACAAACCCCAGTTCTTACTAGACGGACCTCAGTTTTGATTTTTTACTTTGTGTACCTCACTTTTTACTTAGTTTACCCCACTTTTTTTTAAAATTCAAAAAATACCCTTGCTCACCCCATTACCCATATGGTCATACCCCACTTTTGAAGAAGTATCGGATGCAAGTTTCGGACGAACTGAGACGACACCTCTTTAGAGATGTCGAACACTCAGGTGTTCGACACCTCTAAAGAGGTTTCAGACACACTAGGCCAATACCTCTTTAGAGGTCTCGGTCGACTCCAACCGATAATGCAAAAATAACTCAATCTCAATAAGTGACGGAGGGATCCAACCGAAACCTCTTTAGAGGTGTCAGGCTTATGTGTTTGAAACCTTTTAAGAGGTGTTGACCCTGTGTGTTCGACGCCTCTTCAAAGGTTTCCGCCATGTAAGTGCGAAACCCGTGATTAACCAGAATGAACAAAAAAATTTCAAAACTTCCAAAAAATACACGAAAATGGCAAAAAAA
Organism: Stephania japonica; assembly: GCA_039657345.1. Lineage (NCBI taxonomy): Eukaryota > Viridiplantae > Streptophyta > Magnoliopsida > Ranunculales > Menispermaceae > Stephania > Stephania japonica. Next base: position 66,138,289 of record CM077557.1, on the reverse strand, counting down.
AATAGTAAATTTTGCTCGGAATCGCCCAATATTTTTATTCCATCAAAATTTTGTATCCAAAATGCAAGATTCAAGCTTCAAATCGAAGCCCTAAACCCAAAAGCAGATTCACAAACAAAACGACTCAAAAGAAAAAAAAAAAAAGAAAAACCAAGAAATACCTCAAAATTGACATGATAAATGCACCCACGACGTCAAATCCATGTCATTTTGCTCAAATTTCGTCGAATTTGAGTTGTTGATAGTGCGATTTGAGAGAGAGGTGAGTGGAGTGAGTGGGGTATGGGAAAGTAAAAATCCTTTTATATAGAGGTAGTTGAGTAATTTCACAAAATTGGGGTCTTTATGGTAAAAACTGAGGTCTTTTTAGTCGCTGCCATTACATTATCACATTACATAGACAAACTTAGCTCTACTACCTCTCTTTACAGCATCGCATCATCATGGGAATCTCTCATCACTCACTTTTCACTCTCTCCCAAATGGTTCCAAGCCTAATAATTACACAACTGCTTTTCTTCTTCCTTTCGCTGTCTACTGCTAATCCCAAGACAAGTACAGCACAAACCCTACTCTTCAATCCTCCTCTCTTTTGAATTCAATTTCTTTCTAGTCACTAGAACAATAATAACAGGTCAGTGCAGGATCACATGACTCATGAACTATCAATATTGCTCATTAAATGACCCCACACACAAATCTTCTTTGGATAAACTTGTACACCACCTTTGCCCTGATTGGTATGTGTAGCAATTGCTTTCAGTCATGGACAGGTCTAATGGGCAAACAGAAACAGCAATGGGCTTCAACTACCCATCATAGGTCAGCCAAGGTTTGGCATGCACTGATGGCAGTGACATAAGGCAAGAGAGCCTGTTCAAAAATGGGAATGCAGACCATTTTTACCTATATAATGGGCAGCTCACCAAGCACTAGTGCTTCTCAACACATCAAAGATTAGAATTTTCTTACCTGTCAGTAAAATCACACAGATGATGCTCAATGTAAATGAAGAAATTAAGGGGTCTGCTAAGGACTTGGTCATAATGGCTAAAATGTCATTTTCTGTCACTGTCTCTTAATGTCAACTGCTGAAAAAAAAAAAGGAAGAATATGTTGGGGATTCTCCAAGATCAATGTCTTCGTTTTTTTTTTTCCCCTATCTCACATGATCATAGTTTCACCATAGCTAAATCCCAAGTTCAGCTCAGAACACATGTTGTTTGCATTACAAGAAAAAGAGGAAGTCCATTTACCCTTCTTGTATTTAAGAATACAGAGATGAATTGCACAAGCAATAGAACAAAATACCTCACTACTTTGTCCTCTTTCATTAAGTCCACGGGTGAAATGGTTCCAAAATCCCAACTGAATACAGTTCATATTTATAACAATCAACTTCCTAGAAGCATAGGTGTCTCAATCCATAGAAGAAACAAAGGTTGGTGTCTCAAGAAAATAAACAGAAACCACCACCTTTGATTACGACAAAGAATAGCAAGTACAACATACAAAAATGTCTCTCATGAGTGCAATCAAGGTTAGTGGGTTGCTATTTACCAACCATTGTCCTAGTTCAAGGGTTGGGATTTGCAGTTGTTCACTTGGGCCTCATAGAAGACATATTTGAATCTTCTAATTTTTTGAGGCATGTCTCTTGAAGGTGGGATGCGTCTCTTATGGAATAGTTGGGGTTTAGGCTGCCAACCATAGTATCGAAATAAAAGAGTGTTGGGTGCCAACCAGGTGCCTAGAGTACAGTAGCACATATAGTAAAAGGGAAAAAGGGAAAGAAATTTTGATTTGGATAGAAGATGACTTAATAGTTTGGCATGAACTAAAAAATCCACAATTTGGCTAACACAATAACAAAAATACTGTATTAACTGGGACATGAAATCAAACTAACAAACCCTCTCTGCATTATTAGGTCTACCTTGAGTTACGCAAAACACATTATTTGAGATGTATTTGAGAACAAACAAGGACCATGCATGATATTAACACAGAATAACTGTTCGAAATTGCAGCACAAATGAACAAAATTGTCCAAGAAAAGTTTGGGATTTCTAGATTGTCAATTTAATGTCACAAACACTTTGATGGCAAAGAATTTAATGTCACAACTGGGCAGCATTTAAAATGTGCAAAAAAAAAAAAAAAAAAAAAAAAAAAAAAAAAAAAAAAAAGAAGAAGAAGATATCCCTCTAAACCTAAATGCAAGGACAGAGCATTGAGATTTACGATAATAAAACTGCAGGCATGTAGTATAAGCCAGAACTAAGACCTGTGGAGTTGAGTTCATATCACCACAACTTAAAACTGTGAAGTTCAGAGTCAGTAGATGGCCAGGTACATCATCACCAAGCTATTCAATGTTTTACTCCCAGGTGTTTATCCAATACATTCTTGAACGCCTGCATGCAATTCAAGATACAAATTAAATCTCTGAAGTTCCCAGGAAACAAAAAATTGCCAAAATTCTACCATCATGATCTCCTAATTCTAGAAACATTGCTCAGAAGCATTGCAACCTTATATTGATTTAATGCACTATATGGTCTGCTTCCAAAATCCTTTAAATCCTTTATAATTAATGCATCCCAAGTTATCTTAGGTCATATCGTCCAATTCCTTCAGTTTTTATTGAGTCAACTTTTCTAAACGAGGCATTTGCAAAATGTTTTGGATGTGTCCAAACCACCGCAACTACCCTTCCCTAATTTTTGTATTGATTGGTGTTGCTACTACTTTATTTTAGAATAACGGTATTTATTATTCTATCATTACTAGTTCAACTACAACCACCTGAGCATCCTCATAAGACAATTGTGAAAAGCTTCAATTTGATCTCAATAACCAAAGATAGAGGCGTTTTTATGCTTCCACTTTTCTGCTTTAGACCTCATTTCTTAATAATACAATGTGATTCATGTATAGCTATTCAATTTTCATTTATAGCTAGTGAAGGCACTACATCATAGATGAAAAATAGAACAATAACAAACGAGACAAAAGCTAAGAGAGGGAGGGGATAAAACTTTGGAAAAAGACTGTTTGACTTCACTGGTTTGGAATCCATTGGACAAAGCATCAAGGTGCATAAGCACACATACTCACGTGTACACAATAAAAAATCAACAATTGAGCAGCAAATGTGTCTATCAAAAGTCTTACCTCCCCAAAATTAATAATAGAAGACAAAGCTTATGGGGCCATGGGGCCAAAAAAAAACTTCTTTCCACATGAAGTAGAACCCCAAAAAGAAAAAAAATAGTCTCGATGTTCTCATGAATGAACCAAGTTTCATACATTATCTATCATAATCTATCTACAGTTATGATACAATGGTGCTCAACCTCTTTGAGGCAGCATGAACTTCTTCAAAATGTTTCAAGAAGTCAATCAAATTCCTTGGCTTCCAGACTTCTTTTGAAGCTGGCCTACATCCACGTAACACTTTCTTTTAATTACAAGCAGCCTCTATTCTTGCCTAAAAGAACAGCAAAAGTCCCAAATTAATTGGGGTCGGCTACATGGATCAAACTCTTCCATTGTGCTCGATTCACTGCAATTAATGGGGAGCTTTTCAAACCATTCGAATCCCTCCTAATTAACTTTTTCAAATTCCAAATTAAGGCTGTTTACTGAGAGTTGTATTGCTTTATTTAACTCCTTTGAACTTAGTATTACTACAACAACAACAACAACAACATAGACTCAGTCCCAAATTAATTGGGGTGGGCTACATGGATCAAACTCTTCCATTGTGCTCGATTCGCTACAATTGATAGTGAGCTTTCCATGGTTTAAAATCCCTCCTAATTAATGCATCCCAAGTTAACTTCAGTCTACCCCTACCTCGTCGAATTTCTTCAGTTTCTATTGAGTCAAGTGTTCTAGTAAGTGCATTTATAGGTCGTCTTTGCAGGTGAACTTAGTATTAAAGACGACTACAAATATTACAAGGCCATGCAGAATGCAGTAAACAATTAGGTATTGTTTTAAACATTTCCCTCAAGTCATTTAATCCCAGTGAGTAAAACCTAATCAAACCATAACGAAAATATAAGAGAAAAAAGAAACCACAATCAAACACCCATATCTACTAGACATTCAAAAAGCTAAAAGCCTAGGATTACCTGCTGAGCAAATGATTCTTTTCCACTTAAAATTGCATCCATTGCAGCACCTTGGTCATCAAAAACAGCATAAAATTCCATGTAAAACGTATCCCTGAGATGAAAAAGAAGGGAAGGGGAGAAGAGGCTTAACCTTATTTCAGAGGAATAGGATGGATGATTTAAGCAAGAAATAAATATGCCATAAAAAATTCCACCAAAACAAAAATACCATATAGTCAAGATACCTCTCCTCTTTTGGAATAAGTCGATCCATCTCGTCAAACTTTCGTGTAAGAACTTCTGCTCCCAAAGGTGAAAGCGTGTGGATGATGAGAGCTTCCAATGTTCTAGGGAAGTTATGCTGTAAACGGTAATTTGAAGGTATAATCAGTTCAAGTTCATCTCTAAAAGGATAGAGGAAATCATTGGTGATAGAATACAAAGAGGAAACTCTAAAAAAAATGCAAAAGAAATAAAAATATAAAATTCCTTTCATTTTTGATTTGCCTACTTAACTCCTAATTCTAAACAAGTGGGATTTATACAGACAAACAACAAACGAACTAGAAAATATTATTCTTTGTTTGCTATATATGACCAAGAGAAAGTTGACAATGTAAAAGGTGTTTCTAAGAAGAACATGAAGGTCGCTGTCTATATCTATACCAGAATGCATGAATAAGCAGAAGAAAACTCAATTATCCTCAAGTCTGAATAGTTTTCTTGACTCTCTGAAAAGGCTCACAACATATTGTGCACTTATATTTACCTAATTTACAATATGCAGTTGTCTATGAATTTAGACCAGGATTTGTAAAAAACACAACTCAGTGTGTCACATACTAAGAAAATCAAACCACTTAAAAGAAAGTTCCAAAGAAGGAATTTTTCATACCACCATGGCCAGCAAGACAGCTCTGAGTTTGAGTGGTTCAAGGGTCCAAATGATTCTAGCAATTGGATCTTCCAACAATAGAGATGACTTATCTTTCAGCATCTTCTTTGATTCGTCTTCTGTCTCAACGGTAATAGTGTCCTTTGAAGTGGACTCACCAGATTGACTTTGACCAGCAATCTTCACATTATCATGAACCAAAGAAATAAGTTCATGAAGAGCTCGGAGAGTCTCGGGTTCCATATGCTGTACTGTTGTTCCATGATTTTGGTAACTCCCCTGAATATAGTTAACTCTAGGATCCTCCAACTCCTCTCTTCCTGGAAAGTTAACCATGCAAACTTCACAGATATGACAAAGTGACTTCAGGCAAACAAGCCAATTTTGAGGATAGACAACAAAGTTTCTGTGTTTTAAAACTTACTGAACAAAGACGATGGATGTCAAAATAAAATAGAATCTACCAGCATTCACAATGGATAACAGTACGACAACAATCTTAAACATTATCTTAAAACAAGTCCAAGAATTTAACAAGAAAATAGAGATTATGCATTTTTTTTTTAACAAGAACCTTTTTGTTCATCAGCAATTGCCTTAGTTAGACACTTTACATTCTCCCCATCACCGAAAGAAATTCCGCATATCATGTGATCCTGCCCTATATTCACAAGGAAGAAATATGCTTTAATAGAGTTGATGTAATCAGATTCCTATTATGTGAAATAATGAGTGTATTATTATAATTTTTACTGTACCCATGTATAGCTGGATAATCCGAGAAAGCAACTCGATGGCACAGAGTACTTGTTAAGCAGAAATCAATGATTCATCATGACATCTTAGGTTTATATTCTTAAACAAGGAATGTATGACGATCATTCAATTCACCCAACCCAAACATCTTGATGATATCAAGCCTTATAATAATAAGAATATTTCTTCATGCACAAAAAAATAAAAATAAAAATGAAGTAAGAATATTTCTTCTATGTTTTAAATGACAAGTAAAGTTCATCTCATCTAAGTGAAGATGAAGTATTATATTACTTGGGAGCTCAGCAGTACTAATGAATGGAGTGGAAACTGGAAAGGAGCTTAAAGCTTGAAGCTTGATCTAAAGATTGAGCATTAATGTTCAAGGTTTGTGTCATTCACCACAAAGGACATTGGCCTGGTGGGAGAACGGAAACCTCCTAATGGTTGAACTTTCAACACCTCTAGGGTAGTTTTGAAACTAGGGAGCACAATGGCACCTGCATTGGCCAAGACATAGCATGGTCCAACAAGACCCACATAGGCTACTTTTTTTTTTTTTTTTTTTTTTTAAATATAGGAAACAAACTTTTGTATTAGTAAAGAGGAATTACAAATAGAAAAGTGAAAGTTATGTAAACTATAATAATTAAACCGAGCACAATGGAAGAGTTTGATCCATACAACCGACCCCAATTAATTTGGGACTGAGGCTATGTTGTCGTTGTTGTTGTATGTAATCTATAATAATGGAACCAACATTACAGTCCAAATAGCTATCTCATCCCTTACATACATTAATCATTCTCATCCCACTATGGATATCTCCAGTTTCTCATCCCACATAGGCTAGATTTTATTGCTTCTTATCAAAGTAATATAAGGCTTTTAGCATGAAGGAGAATTTTTTATTGGTGGAGAGTGAAATAAACCCATAGTACTAAAAACAAAACATAGATCTTGGTCAAGGATGCGTACCATTTCCTTGTTCACCAATCTGTTAAACAAATCCACGATTTCGGGAGCAATTGATATGTGGAATGAAAAAACAAAGAAGGTATTAGCCCTTTTAAGAGAAAATATTGGTAATTTTACCATTTACACCAAAAAAACAAAAGAATTTGTGAGTTTCATTAAACAACACCCTATCAATGTTGTAACAACCCCCTACTGATAAGTTCACTCACCTATCCTTTAAAAAAATTGATGTAAACATTCTAAAAGATAACGCAATCTTCCCAAATTACCTCCACGCTTGGGATTTGGAACAACCCCACAATGTCAACAACGACTTTGGAGACCACAAAGCAACGTTGCCGCGAAGGGGGTGAGATGGTGGTGGTAGCGACAAACCCAACATAGAGGCAGCAAAAGTGAAGAGGATGGAAGAGGAAACAAATTATTAGAGCTAGGCGGCAGTGCGAGTAAAATGGAGGGAAACGTTAGAGGGTGGGGTAATTTTGAAAGACTGCATTCAAACTTTTTTTTGAAAAATAGGTTGGTGAACTTATAATAAGGGTTGTTACATCATTGATAGGGTTTTGTTCAATCAAACTCAATTTATATATTTATTTATTTATGTGTGTGTAACCACCTTCTTAATAGAATGCGTAAGAAGTATGGATCCATGTATTCCTGTATATTACAGACCATGCTGGACTGCCACCAATAGTTAACAGCAATAGTTAGATCATTACTATCTACTTGGTGGTACCTGTAAAACAGAACATTGTGATAAGACCTCCAGTGCATTCTCATAACATTATAAAGCAACATTTTAAAAAACTAAATAAATTTCTTCCAAAAGAACTCAAGGAAAGCATTCATACGCAAAGTCATGATATCATAATATAGATTGACATCTGTAGCATCTAGGTTATGAACCTAGTAAAAATCATAACACAAGTCACATAGATTGACATCTCAAAATGTGGTACATAACACCTACAAACAATGTCTAAATAGTAAAAACACGATGACTACATTCTGTTGTTCAATAAAATTAAAAGTTTGAGTATGGAGGAAATTACTAATTAGAACTTTAAAGGGATACATTAGAGTCAGAGTATGTCCACTACGAGGACAAGCAAGTGTTGGGATACGTTGATCCCTCACATATGCATTCCACTTGAGTCATGACTAATCGAATATGCCGCAAAGGCTTTAAGTTGAGTAGATCTAAAAGATCAAATACAAGCACTGAGAGTTCAAAAGCAGCAGAGATCAAGATAGTTGAGTAGTAGAATTAGAAGTGGAAGTTCCTGAGGTGAACCACTTAACATATTCAGGATCAATCATACGAAAGGATGGTTATATTGAGGATGATGTTACGTGTAGAATTCAAGCTAGATGCAAGAAGTGGAGTGCAACATGTGTGATGTGATTAAAATATCCTTGTTAACTAAAAGGAAAATTCTATATTAGGTCAGTAAGGTTTTATGGGAGTGAATGTTAGGCTGTAAGAAACAACACATACATAAATGAGTACACTCAAAGTGAATATGCTTAGGTGGTTGCGTGGATAAAACTCAAAGATATAATAAGAACATAGATTTCAAAGACTAAAAAAAAAAACATAGATTCAAAGAAAAGTAGCAGTAGCACCACTCAATAAAAAAATTAGGGAAAGATGATTGTGGTAGTTTACACACATCCAAAAGCAATCTCCCAATAGGGTTGAAGCGAATCCAGACAACTTCTAGTGTTAACACAGTCTAAAAGTAATCGCCCTAATCGGAAAACTAGAAATCAATCCAAGTCACGCAAGGTGCAACGTTTATTTATGCATATAGCTAGGAGCGGTTGCAATTTGAGGCCAAATTACATTTTCGTATTGCCTTTCAAGCCATTTTCAACAAAAAAAAACCCATATATAAAAGCTTACTTTTGTTTAAAAAAATTTATAACGGATGGTAGTTTTGTTTTCTCACATGATATCTAGCGCCAATCCTGCCGACTAATCCACGCTTGAGCACTATCGAGCCCCTTACGAGAGGTAGCCCGACCAACCCAGTTTTTTCCATTCACGAGACTTGAACTTGACCTTGCAGTGAAACCAAGTCTCTTACTACTCAAAACCAATAAGTTGTTGGTTAATGGATAGTAATTTTAAATCTGTAAAAAAAAAGGTTATAAATTCTTAAGGTCAATTGTCCAACGACTATGAGGATGGAAGAGGATGAGTCATCCATGCATAGAACAAATAAGGTTAAAAAGGGGTACTAGATTGAATTACTCAAAAGGTGGACTTCACATTATCATTGACTCACTACACTTCGCACTGTTGTCGACCAAAAGAGGAAAGAGAAGCGTTGCTCGGTTGCCCAGCGGAGGCTTGAAGTCGAAGAGATTTGAAGGGCAATTGAAGGTGAAAAGCAACACAAACTCTCGAACAAGGTGACATTAGATTTTACGTTTTCGTTTCGTAAAAAGTGACCAAACTACCATTAAAATTAATCGCATATTGGCAACTTAATTTTTCATGTATGTTGCTCGTACTCAGACCTGAACCCATTTTGAAACAGACAAATTTCATGTTCGGACCCATTTTATTTGATGAAAAAGTGTGTCCGGACCCGTAATTTTTTTTACGAGTTCAGACGACAACAACCACCATGAAAAGTCGAGACCAACATCATCCTAAAGTCACTATAGATCCAATTACCAATAAGCTATGTTACTCGAACCCTTCACTCTAACCCAAAGTACCCGTGTCGGACACTTGAAAAGAGTCTGACACTTAATGGATATTCCATTTGAAGAGCTCTTTGTATATAAGGATTTAAAGTGTAAGAGAATAAAGAAAAAACTTAACAAGAACCTTCTAGTGTAGAGTAAGAAATGAAAAATGAGCAAAAATATAGATGTATAAGCTATTACATATATATAAGCATATGTCACGCAAGTTTTAGACACTTTTTGCTGAGTCTCCGTGTTCTTAAATTAGAGAATAGGTGGGTCCGACCTTTAGACTCATACCCGTACCCGACACCCGCACACGAGTCCAGGTAACATAGCCAATAACATAGCCAATAAGACCGTTGGGACCTCCTCTAGAATTGATTAGATCTCAATGTTTTACTTCAAAGATGGCCAAAAGAGAAATCTTAAGGAGAATCTAAAGGGAAATAAGGACCTCGAAACTTATGGATAATTAAGCATATAAATATAAAGTTGCAACGCATTAAATTTAGCATTAAAAACACCATAGTTACCATGAGGATAAAACATTACCAGCCTTCCGGAATGAAAAGAGCATCTCCTGCATGAAGAATCACTTCCTGGGAGTAATCCATTGATCGTTTTGCTCTTGGATGAATCGAAAAGTCAGGGCTTCCTAAATCAACAGAACTAACACAAAAGATGAGGAATGTAAGAAGAAAAGCACAAGATCAAAACCTAATATAGGTATCAACATTCTGCATATTTCTTTTTTAATTATTTTTGTACGTATTTTACCACGAAGAAAATGTGACTAAATATAAATGATTATGACCTAGATAAATGGCTTTTATTTTACAATAAATAAAGTGGTAGCATACCTGTGATTAGAAGCCTCTCCATACACAGGCATTGGATATAATAATGAACCTGCAGAAGGTGGCCACAAAACAACTGACACGCACAAAAAACCTTTTTAGTAAAAATGATTATTTTGAAACAAATGACGAACTATAAATGTAAAATGTAGAATCAAAAACCTAAAATGATCTTTCTACAAATAAAAAGAAAAAGTACAACCAATCTTTCTAAAAACAACAACAAAGCCCCAATCCCAAATGAGTTGGGGTTGGCTAACAAGTAACAACTAACCATAATAATGAAGAAAATGTACATAATTATGTTTCTTTCTTCCATTAAGGAAGTAGGGTTTCAGAAGGACCTACTACAATATGCTACAAACCCACGATGATAGTACTCCCTAAAAAAACAATGCAAGAACCAACCCAATACTAGTTGCCTTAAACCTAAAAGTTAATAAAGATTTTTTTTATGATGGGTTAATACACAAATATCCCAAACTTTACACGATTTCTCAAACCTCACAACAAAATAAGGTCAGTCTCAAAGACATTACAAACTACGGTTTCATGTTTCAATTTATGTAAATTCCATGCGAATTTGAATTTTGAAGGTCAAATTCTTACTTGAATTGCATGACACTCTACAATTGCTAAGCAATAAATGGTCACAAATGGGAGAAATGAGACTCCATGCTACCAAATAGCTTCAACAATGTCCTCTTTGCTCTATAATATGCAGTTTAAGCAAAAATTGACAATCATATATGTGTGGGGGTAAAATTGAAAAATGAGAAAACCTAGTTTGAAATATTTTCATAACATTATTGGTGCACACAAGAATTCTTGCTTGAAGTTCATGAAATAATTCTTGTTTGTGTTAGAACTTAGATCTGATAAATAAAGTAAAGTTTGAGACTTTATTTGCTCAAAAAACAGGAAAAGAAAAGGTGAAAACAATATAACCATCAAAGTCATCAGATCAAGTTATCACTAGTCACTAGTCACTAGTCACTATCATTTTCAAATTCAGTTCAATATACAACATATAAGCAAGGTGGTCAAACTTCAAAGATATCTTATTAATCAAATAAGGGCAATCTACCCACAACCAAGCTTCTAGCATGTATAAAATTGTGCATCTTTCCTTTAATAGGGAAGCTTGTGTAGGCCTTAGCCAATCGCACCTAAAGCAACCACCCTCATACTTCTTAAGATTTAGAATTCTTATGCCTACCGGGAAAAAAGTAAGTATTTCTCTTGTTTTATTAGTTAAGTCGCTAAGTAAAATCAAATCAAGTTCCCTAAAGCAATCTTCTTATAGGATCCCACAGAGTAAAATAGAGTTAGTTAGAAGGAGCCAATATTATAAGTAGGGGTGTGTTAGTTGGACTAGAGATCTTGTTGTCTTGATTGTTATTGGGTAAACTCTTTTGAGTTTTAAGCTAAGAGGAATTTAGGAATCCTTTCTATAGTTACCTTTGTGCCTTGCTTTGATATGCCATTTTACCATGACTGTTGAAGCGATCTCTCGATGTTGAAGAAAGAGTTAAACAAATCTTTGAGCCAAACCTCTGAGCACGTTCTTCACTTCAGATTTGAGCTCTTCAATTGGCACCTCATGGCTGAAATCTTCTTCAACTCTTCTTCCATCTTTGAAGGTGTGCTCTGATACCAATACCACCAGTAGAATTTCGATACTGATCGATTGATTTCATAAGAACAACAATGATTACAAGAACAAGAACACAAAAGTAACCCCAAAGAAAGTATTCCCAAATCCTTCTCAGCCCAAAACTCAAAAGAGTTTACCCACTAACAATTAAGACAACAAGATGTCTAATCCAACTAACACACCCCTATTGATAATATTGATTCCTAATCCTTCTAGCTAAGTCTATTTTACTCTATGGGATTCTATCATGTTCATAACAAAGTTTGACCATTGATTTTGATAAGAGATATACCGGGCCACATGATCAGATATGGGGGGAGCAAAAAACACAGATCTCTACAATAAAACATTGGTCATTGACAATCGCATGAGAGAACAAACCTTGTTTGCATCCAGCAACTATGCACAGAAGGTTATGATGTGGATCATAGTGAGTACTGGATCTAGATTTACAATTATTCATCCATAAGTTGATAGAAGTTAAGACTTTTGACTTCAAAATGGAAGGCTGCACCGATCAAGCAGAAGTGAATGAAAATCAATGGTAAATTTAGTTAACATTCTAGCATCAAAATGTATTCAAATGCTAATCTGCTCCAGTACTTTACCACTCTTTAAGAAATCAACCTTTTCTCTTTTTAACTATTGGTCTTTTCTCAGGCAAAGAAGAGGTGGAAATACAAAAGGGGGCAACCATTTCAGAAAGATAGTTGCAGGAAAGTGATGGATGGATAAAATATTAACAAGTTACAAGTATGATATACTTAAGACACATGGACAAACCAGTTGAATATCTTCTCTTAAAGTTTCCAATTGAGACCTTTCCTTGCTTTCCATGCTTAAAATTGGAACCTGCACGAAAATTGAAATCGAATAAATAAGAACTCATAGATAGTTATTGCATAAATGATGGAAGCTATGTTACCCAGCCTCATATACGGGTTCATATCTAGGGATTGAACCTGTTATTCTCTAAGTTAAGGGATACATTGACTCTACTATAAGTGTCCAAATATTTGGACAAGGGTACTCAGACAAGGTAAAGACACGTATACACACACACACACACACACACACACACACAGGGTAATTCTACAATGAAGCTCAAATATATACTCATGCCATGGGAACCCCTCTAAATGTGTTGTGCACTTATGACTCATGTATTGGAATAAATGTCTCAAAACATTGACCTTTGGATTAAAATCTAATAGTTGTAAATGATGTTCCCATGACCTGAGTATATATATATATATATAATATATATGGGTTCCCATGACAAGAGTATTTATACATATATATGGTAGTAAGTATTACAATGGTAACCACAAAAATATCCATGCCATGGGAATATCATTTATAAAATCCAATGGTCAATGTTTTGGTGCATTTATTACAATATATGGTCATAAATGCATGAAACATTAAATGCACAACACATTATAAGGGGTTCCCATGGATATATATTTGGGCTCCAATGTATAATTACGCTATATATATATAAATAAACTACCATGGTGTGATTGCGGAAAATCACCATGGGAAGTGACTCACATTCCCAACCGTCAGATCAAATCCAACGGTTGCCACTTGCCATCTTTGACAAGTTCAAAAAAATAAACAAGGGTTCACCGGCTATTGCAGGTATGCAATTTACAAATTCCAATGTCTTAAATGAATTTCTGCTCTGTAACCAAAAAAGAAAAAGTGAACTTCTACTCACTTTCTCTACATAAACCATGGGACAAAATCCTCTTGAAGCACCTCTGCAACAAGAAGACCCTTGTAGAGGTGGTCATCATCCCAAGATTCACAACAAAGCGCCTCCGCAGCAAGATTGCGTGGTTCTCAGCCCACTCGATTAAGTAGATCCATAAGGACCCAATGACAGGCATCTCTCTCAAGCTCCAAGAGGAGCATGAGTGCAATAGGATGGGACTTCGCCCCCGACAAGTCGACCGTCAAAACCAACCTCATAAGACCCTTGACATGCTTGGCATGTCTGATTGGCCTAGTGTAGGCAAGCAGGTCGAGCCCGCAAGCATTGCAGCCTATGCATTCTCGCGCGGTGGTTGATGAAGGTGGGGGTTTCGAGATGTAGGTGCTTAGGCGATGGGCAAGTTTTGATTTTAATGCGTTTAAAGATTGTTGGAAGTTGCTTTCAAATGTGGTTTTTGTGGGTTTTGCTAGATGCTTTATTACTTTAGGGTACGTGGGATTGGTGATAAAAGATTACTCTGAAATTTTGATTATTGGTGTTCACTTTTGTTGAGATATTAAGTTGATTAAAAGAGAGGAATATTTATGGGCAAATAGTCGCAATAATCCCAAACTTTCACTTTTGTTTCTAAATAATCCCAAACTAATAATTGTATCTAAATAATCCAAAACTTTGTGTTTTGTATCAATTTTGGCCCAATTATTTTTCTTTACGCAAATTGAGGTTTGACATGAAATTGGTAAATTAAGTTGTTAAATAAATGAGGTGGTCTAAATTTTGACACCAAAATAATCTCAAACTTTGGGTTTGATCTGCATTAAACTAATTGTTTATCTTTGTGGGTCATAACTTTTTAAATTTACAATCAACCTCTTTTATTTCTTAAAATTTAAACCACCTCATAAAAAAATTTCACTAATTTTATATGCCACATCAACATCAATTTGCCTAAAAAAATAATTGGTCCAAAATTGATACAAAACACAGTTTAGGATTATTTAAACACAAAATTGAAAGTTTGGGATTATTGTGACTATTTGCCTGAATATCTATTGTGGTGCTTTTTGTTGGAATATCTATTGGGGTGATTTTTGTTGATTTGGGTTTGGGAGCTCTTTGTTGTTGGTGAGTTTGATAGATATGCCTGGTTCACGTATGAATTTGATCACTACAATTATAGGGTCGGGATGAGTGCTACTTTCATTGTGTTTTGTGTGCACAAGGCTTCTGTGTGGAAGGGTTCGAGCCAATTCATCTAGACCCATATAAGAGCTTGACTCTGTCACTAATATAGAGCAAGTGACTTTCAATTCTGCTACTTGTGATTGTTCATTTTTATGGGTTTTGGGTTTTGACTCTTTAAGTGTTTGATGAAATGAATCTGAGATCAAAGTAATTGAGGATAGAAATTTTCACCACTTTTTGTTTGAGGAACCTCTCTCTTCTGTAACAAATACTGTTGGGGGATGTAGTGGGTTTAATGTTTAAGCGTAAATAAAATATACCCTCTTTTGCACAAAAAAAAAAGTAATTGAGTTTCAACTAATTTTTGATTAATGGGTTGTTTTTGTTTCAATTTGGCATCTCTTTTGTTAGTGATTCGAGCGAGAGAAATTTGGAAGTATCCATTGACCTCTATCGATCTACTTGAAAGATTGGATGCAATTGGTTTTGGAACATTAAAGAGATTCAATTATTGCAAAACTGATTTGCTTAGCCTTCTTTTCTTTTTCTATTTGTTAACTGAATTATGGCTATTGCTTTTGAGGCATGATAGATCATAGCAATTAGAAGTTACTTGCTAAGTAAGTTTGCAATTAAATAAATATTTTGTTGCTTGTAATTTGGGGTAGTATTTGATTATTTGTAGCCGCAAAAGTTGATCTATTGATCTACATACCGTGTAGTATAAAACATAAAGGTAGGCAATGCCATCAATTAAGACTAATAACTAAAGTTGCATGTCTGTTCTATACATATTTATATATTGGGGATCATGCAAAACAAGAACCTGTTTTGGAAAAGGAAAATAAGGATTGCAAATCCTAGTTCAAACTATGCATTTCATAACCGACTACTTGACTTTACTTGTGCAACTACTTTTGCCACGATTTGCCTCAATATGACACGCCAGAGGAGAGGATATATCTACTATACTTGATAAGTGGGAATAACTCATTTTCCTTCGTGAAACGATATGTCGCTTCTACCCTCATGACTCTATATTCATCGCATAGAAGATCTTCATTGTCTTCTACCTCATCGCATAGAAGATCTTCAATGTCTTCTACCCTCCTGCCTCTCTTCGTGCTCACAAGAAACTACATCTCTCGCGCACCTACCTCTCTCCGCACTCACAAAAAGCTATCACCTCTCGCACAAACTATCTTCATTGTCTTCACTGAAATCTCTTCACAGGAAGATCTCTCGTGCAAGCAATCTTCACTGGTTCGACCATCGCACACAAGATCTCTCTCTCTCTCTCTCTCTCTCTCTCTCTCTCTCTCTCTCTCTCTCTCTCTCTCTCTCTCTCTCCTCCCTCCCTCTCCCTACCTAACCAAACATGCCTTTTTGAGTTTTAGTTTTAGAGTTTTAGAATTCTATACTTTTCACTTTTAGGGTATCGAGGTTAAAATTATTCATAGTTCTTTTGTGTCATAGATTTGTGAGGGTTTGTGTCTATGAACTTTGACTTCCTATCTGTCTTGATTTGTCCTAAGAAAAGTACATGTCCACCACTGAAATCTTTCAATTTCAATTTCAGTATTTAGAGTATTTTTTTCAACTAATATTTGTATAGAGATAAGTACACAAAAAGAATCTATAATATATATAATGGTTTGGTTCCTTGGATTTGGCTTTGTGTATTCTTGGTGAATTATGGTTCAAATTTAGGGCTTTGTTTGTTCAATCTTGTATTGCAATCACGCCTTGTAGTTCGTCACTTTTTTTTCCCTAAAAATAGAAGTTATTATCTCTTTAGATGTCTTTCTGAATGTCAATGGAAAAAAAAATAAACTTCTGAATTTGAAGTGAAGTTTGATGTAGAAGTGAAATTAAGTTGACACATCCAAACCTTTTGAGTCAAAGGACATGTTGAAAACTTGGGTATGACTTGGCACTGATCTTCCAACCTATGCTTATGTTAGGTATCAGTATACAAGTTATTTTCAATGTGATGTTTTCTGACTTGGTGGTCACAATTCTTCAAATCATTCTTTTCATAGTTAATGTTTAATTTACATGTAAATAATTTCCAGGACATCTACTAAAGCATTCTTCAGGGTGTTCAAAGGAAAAACTAATCATTGATTTAGAAGGTAATTTTTCTACTTAATTTTTTTTTTACTTCTTTTTAAAGAAAAAAACTTCTCTAGGTATGCCAAATAGTATGGAACAGGCTTTTGATACTCCATTCACATTGGACATTAGGATAACCAATGGTCTCTTTTTAAGCTGATTGTTTTTTTTTAAAGATGGGCAAATAATAAACACTTAATTTTTGCTTATTTTAATTTAAATAAGTCTCTCCTCTTGTCAAATTCTTGGTTTATTTAGCACATGGTTTTGGTTTCCCATTGCAATTAATGATGCATTTTACTTATAGTAGTCCCCTTCTAAATATAATGAATGCCTCACATTGCTTTCAACAAGCACTGATCTCATCTTTGTTGTTGACTATTATTGAAACAACATTTTTCTACCTTATTCTTCTACACATATCAAATTATATATCTAACTATTATTAATAAGCACGAATAGTAATATTTTCTATTCCTTCAAAATTTATGCACGGGATGGAATTGGATTTTAGAGTGTTAGGTGTTGGATATTATTCTTGAGCCTTTCCTACCATCATTGTTTTATAGTTACTTTAGAAAGTGCAGAGCCTTCGTATCTTTGCTGCAAATGTTTTCATGCAATTGAAACATTATTTTTTTACATCTCCTATGATAACCCCAGGTTTTTCGAAAGTACACGTTTTTACATTTAAGATGTGGAAATTGTAGTTGTGCTGCATTGTCTTCATAATCTATAATGACTTGTAAACACAAAGTCACAATAAAAATTAGACCTAATAGGCAAATATAACTTAATGTTTCATGATTTTTGCAAAAATATCCTAAGGTTTCAACTTTTGCAAATACATCCTAACGTCTTAATTTAACAAAAATTATATCATTGGTTGTTGATAAGCCGATTTTGCCCTTAGAAGATGTCTCACGTGCCATTAAAAAATAACAAACATTTCGGATTTAACGGTTGCCTTGTAACACCATTAAAGATTAGAAAAAAAATCAAAACAAAAACACTAATTGAGAGAGTAAACCACTTGTTTACCACCATCTTGATCTACATTTCTTCGGCTATGATAGTAGCCAATCGAAACTTTCCTCAACGCCGACATTGAAGTCATCACTACCGTCACTCCTCTGGTCGCTTCCACTCTCCTACTTCTCTGATTCCACAAATTGAATTTCCATCTGCTAAATCTCCGTGTCGCCATGTTGATCACACTCAACTTTGCAGATCTGTGTTGAATGGACAAACTATTTTTACTTTTTCTAATCTGTTGGCTACTTAATTTCTCCCTCCCTTGAGATTTCATTTTGAATTTCTACTTATTTAATTTTATTTGCTGATTTTATTACTAATTTTTGTTTGTTTGTTTGTGATGATCATTGTTAGTTTTTTTTTTTTTTTTTGAAGGCATGTTGTTAGTTTGAATTTTAAAAAAAAGTCTCTTTTATTTTCTCCATGAACTTGCCCTGGCGATGAGGACTAGTAATAAAATAAGAAACCAAAGGACATACGAAAAAGATGAACATAGATCCTTTGATCTTTTAACGATGTTATCTAATGGGGTGTGGCACTTTTGTTATTTTTTAATACCACATCAGATCTTTTATCTAATGGGGTGTGGCACTTTTGTTATTTTTTAATACCACATCAGATCTTTTAAGGGTAAAATCTAGTTATAAGCAACCAACAAGGATTGCAAGGCGTCAAGGCGATGCCTAGGCGTTTCCTTGCAAAGGCTAGGTGACGAAAGAATACTTATTTAGAGGCCCCTAAAATTAATTTAACTTTCTATATATGTCCGTCTGCCTATAATACTACTACTCATTGTCTGTCTACTACATCATAAACCTTAATATTAAAGTTTCATTCTTAAAAAAACAATAAAAATAAAAAATAAAATAATTTTTCAAAAAACATAAAATAAATGACATTACAGTTCATAGTCTCGTACAACAATGCAATTTCAAGTTTCAAATTTTAGCAACAAACCAAGCAACCTATTGTCTAGCACAAAGTTTCTTAGAGTTTTAGCACAAAGAAGAAATAACCTCGTCAACAAACAAAAGTAAAAAATAAAATAAAACAAAAAATTTAAAAGTAAAAGACTTAAGTTAAAAACTAAAATTTTGTTTTCTTTTTAAAAAACATAAGTAAATAATTTTTTTTAAAAACATAAGTAAATAATTTTAAAAATTAAATAAGAGTACATGAATTTAAGAAAAAAAAAGAATATATTTTTCCGAAGTTGTTGGAGAGTCGTTAGAAACTTGTCGGAGCGTCGGATGCTTACCAGGATCCTCGCCGTAGTTTGGAAAATGGATGGTGGTGGGGCACATCAAATGGTGAGAAGGGGAAGGATTGAGAAATTGGTGGAGACTAGGGTTAGATCTTGTTGTTTATATATATATAAATATTTTAATTATAAAGAGACTCCTTATCTTTATAGAAGTTTAGTAAGACCTCCCTCAAGACTTTAAAAATGTGCTAAGAAACCCCTCCATCGCCTTGGCCTTTTTGCCTAGAAACACCTAAGGCGTGCCTAGGCAATGCCTTGCAATCACTGGCAACCATTGATATAATTTTTGTTAAATTACAACGTTAAGATACATTTGCAAAATTAAAACGTTAGGATATTTTTACAAAAATCATGAAACGTTAAGATATATCTGGCTATTAGGCCTAAAATTATTAGTAGATACAAAATCAACAAGAGTGATAGGCGTCGTCAAAGTTGTCAAACTCGTACGATTTACAAGTTAAATCGTACAAGTTAACTCGATTTAAAGGGAAAACGAGTTAAACAAGCCCATGAATTGCAAATGCTCATGAATCGTGCAAGTGGTTATCAAATCGTCATGATTCAATTTGAATTGCACGATTCATTTCAAATCGTGCAATTTTGATTAGGGTCGTTGGATATACTCTAACAACCCTAAAAATTGACTTTAAATAGTGTCAAAGTGTTGATTCATCAAGGTCTTCACAGATCTCGTTGATTAAATCGAACCCTACACATATCTCATTGATTGAATTGAACCCATGCAAGCTTTTTTCAATTTTCCAGATCTCCATCTATCATTTTGTTTTTGTTCATTGGATGAGCAAATCTGAATATCAAATGGAAACAGATGTGAGCGATGCATCAAAGCTTCAACGTGTCGAGAGTGTTGAAGGTGTTGCACAGAGAGAGAAAGACTCTCGAAGGCGATGTGCGCACTGCACACAAAGAGAGAAACAACCGGTCGAGAGTGTTGAAGGTGTTGCACAAAGAGAGAAAGACTCTCGAAGGCGATGTGCGCACTGCACACAAAGAGAGAAACAATCGAGAGAGAGAGAGAGAGAGAGAGAGAGAGAGAGAGAGAGAGAGAGAGAGAGAGGCAACTGATTGCTCTGAAGCTCATAAACATCATCTTCACTGTGGAAAGAGATTGACAAAGTCAATCTTTATCTTAAGGTCCCCCACCACCACATGTTGTCAATTAAACTTATGGGCCTTCCTAACATTTTATATTTATATTATATACTACAAGTTACAATTGTAAACACACAAATACATGCTACCCCACCACCACACTAATACATGGAGTCCCTCTTTACTTGTTTAATACATATTACATATTTAGACATGTATTTAAAAGTATTTAAAAGCATTTTTTTTTAAAATCACAAAAAATCTTATGATTTACGATTCGATTCGAAACTCACCCCTACCGATTTTACGATTTGATTCCAATTTGACAACTTTGGGTGTCATTTATCAATAGAAAATTGGAACATGATTAATGTATTGCATTTTATGATCTAATTCTCATCTAAATATGAAGAGCCAAATTGATCAATACGGAGATTCAAATACATAATTCATTTAGACTTTTCAAATGATAAGTTAGAATTAAAATTCCCGCGAACGTAGCGAGCTGGTTCATGCGTGCGTAGCACACTTCATAAGCTAATATATATAGGTGGAGTAGCTAAGTACAGTATTGATCAGTTTCACGTATATGTAGAGAGATTGGATTTTAACTTCTTTGAGCTTCTTCAAGACCTCGTCTTTTGGTTCGTAAATCATGTCGTTCATTCGCCATATGTGCCCCATAATAACACAAGAGATCATGGAATAGCATAAAATAAGTTATGCCAAGTAAAAGACCAATGCAACAACACTACCATCATCCTGGGACTAATTAGGGTAAATTCTCTCTATCTGAGAAAACCATTAACCATAAATGGTGGAATCCAAACCTTTAGTTTGTTTAAATATGTTATATATTTGGGGTTTCAGTGTTCTTTATATTAGGTTACACCATAGATTGGATTGCTATAGGCAAATAATCGTGCTTCTCACCTATATTGTAGAAATATAGTAGTTGTTCCAAAATGTGAAAAAAATAAAGAAAAATTCACAGTGCTTAATGATCTAAAATTCAATAATCTGATGAATATCTTTAATTGACCAAAAAATAAAATTAAGATACATTGGACTTGATGGGAGAGTTACGACTATCATGACCAACTCTTTGACAGCATGTATTGCAACGCCAACCTTTATCACTAGATTGAGCTAACTTGATTGTAGCTCTGCTTGAACGAATTTTTTCGTTTGTGATGACCTTCCCTTTGTTGTCTCAATAACCGAATCATTAATAGTTGTTAAGAGGTAATCTGTTTGTTCATAAAGAACAATTTCAAGATTATCATCAACAACCATAGCTTTAAGTTTAAGAGCAAAACACTCATTCCTTTCCTTTTTTTGAGATCCATGGGTGTCCAAACAGTCTCAGCCCTTTTTCCGATTAAAGTCTGACTATTCCTACATGGTGATGATCAGGAGCACCTTCCTCAACAGCCCAAAGTAGTAGGAGGACATAATGTAGTTGTCACAACTCAAACTTGGGACCATTGCCTCAATCAACGTCTTAAGCTTGAATTGCTACCATACACCACACCGCTTGGTTGCAGCACTCATCCCTTTCATTGCCTTCAGATGAGCAACTTTCAATTTTTTAGCATAACATGCAACTAAATTAGCTTGAGCATGTAACCCACCAAATCTAGTCCGTTCAATCATATCAAGATGTGGAAATTTTGGTTCATTACCCATCAAAGATTAATTAATTTCTTTTACATCTTTGAGTCATTTGTTATTGACAAAATTCGGGTGATATTGTTGCAAATATATGTCTACAAAGGATACCTTTAGTCTCAAAATTGAAGCAGTCACAACTAATGTCTTTCCACATTACTAAAGAAGGCTTGACCTTTTGCGAGTCCTCTTGTTGTGTGCCTCGATATTTCGCAATCATGCACATTTCTTTATCATTCTTAGAATGATGTTGGACAACTAAATATTTATCACCACATTTCATTTCATCCCTGACCTTAAAAAATGAGGCTCTTGTGTATATTGACGATAAGGTGCAAAAACAAATATATAAGGTGCAAAAGAACTAAACTATTAACAAAAATATAAGACCACATTAAGAAACAAAAATATAAGACCACATTAACAAACAAAAAAGATAAGGTGCAAAAACAATTAAAGTCATTAAACACACCACATTAACAAAACACATAACCATACTACTAATCGATTGGTAGATTCAAATTTATTTTTTTAACATCGACAAAAGCCATCCATCATGAGACCACATAGACATTGACAAAAGAACTAAACCATACTACATAATTTCGCGCCTTCACTCGGTGGTAACTAAACCATTCTACCTAATATCAAAATCAAAACCCACGACCTCTTTTTTTTTTTTTGCAAAGCCCACAACTAAAACAAAAAGATACAACCTTAAGAATTGTGAATCATTTATCACCACCTTTGTCTCACACTCTTCCGCCTCATCGGTTAATGTCTTTTTCATACCCTTCATTTTCAAACGAACACTCCTCAACTGATATTGTGTTTAGTACGACAATCAAGTTTGTGATACTCTCGTGAAACAGAATTGATTTATCTTTCCATTTGTTTCTTCCATCTTTCTCTTTAAGCTTGCGCAAAACTTCACGTCAAACTCGGACGATATCTTTCTTTAACTGGAGATAAGCCACTGTTTTTGCCGCATCACAATCAATAGAGTATTTCTCTTTGTTTGCCAGATTGATGTACAAATCGGTCTTTGTGCATCCTACTTTATTCCATCATATTGTTCTAACAGAAATTGTCAAATATGACATGTTCTAACACCTTCTCAATAATTGAAAGCAAGCATATTACTTTGTTTTGGGAAAAATCAAGAGCATTCAATGTAAATTTGGGATAAAGAGATTGTCATGTTAGAAATGAGAGATGTGAGAAGATGAAGAGTTTGGTTACGAAGCTTCCCCCAAATTGATAATTTAAAGCAACACACATGCAAAAAAACTAACAAGAATAAACATGGTCGAACCAAAATGATATGTGCACTCATTTAACGCACTTAATAAAATTTTACACTACCCATATGACCCACACATATGCAAAGATGTGACACTCAAATATGTCATCAATGACTGTAAACCCTGTTAGAGTTGTTCCAATTAATTGCTAGTGTTACATAACGCAGAGAGAACGGCCAATACACTCAATTAGGTGAAAATGTTAAAAGTCGTTGTAGCAGTATTGGCTCTTTGCATAAGGGTAGCTATATAGTACTCAATTAAGAGAACACACTTTATAGACCTAAAAAAAAGGAAAACGACACTTTATATGGGTAGTCTTCTCTTTCATGTGCACTCATCCCTTGATTTGCGTCAAGATGGGTATCGCATCTCGAGGCACAACGAAGGTACACGCACAAGCGCGTGTCGTATGTGTGTCCTAACGTAACATTAGTTAGGTCCAAAAAAAACACATTTCAATTTGGGGAAAACTCCAGAGCCAGACTATATCTTCTCACGTCTCTAATTTCCAACACGATAATTTCTCCCTCCCAAATCTACATTGAATGCTCTTGATATTTCCCAAAACGAAGCAATCATGCTTACTTTCAATTATTGTGTTATAAAATGTCGTATTTGGCAATTTTTGATAGAACAATCTGGTGGATGGAATAAAGTGGGATGCACAAAGACCGATTTATACATCAATCTAGCAAACAAAGGGTATTCCTATTGATTGTGATGCGGCAAAAGCGGTGACTTATCTCCAATCAAAGAAAGAAATCGACCGAGTTTGTTGTGCAAGCTCAAAGGGAAAGATGGAAGAAACAAATGGAAACATGAAGAATCAATTCTGTCTCACGAGGGAAAGCATTACAAACTTAACTATCGTACTAAAGAACACAGAGTATCACTTGAGGCGTGTTCATTTGAAAATTGATAGTATGAAAAAGACATTAACCAATGATGCAGAAGAGTGTGAGACAGAGGTGGTGATAATTGATTGACTAAGCTTAAGGTTTTATTTTTTGTTTAAGCAGTTTTTGTAGTGGATTTTGTAAAAAAAAAAAAAAAAAGTTGTGGCTTTTGATATTAATATCAAAAAATGTTGCGATGACAATGCCATGTCACACCCTAAGATGGCAACACACATCAACTGATGTGGCGTGTGGGCCTTACGTCGAAGTGGGGTGTTGGGGTGTGACGAATGGGACACTATGACACACACGACAGACATCACACTCTCTCTTCCATCACAACCCTTCTTCCTCATCATTGAATCCATCATCAGTAAGTGCAATTGTCGGAGGAAGAAGAAGGTCGTCGTTTGACACGTGTTAGAGCTGCGCCTCGGAGGTTTCCGACGGAGCGGAGTACAGTTCTCTGGCGAGCGCAACAGCCGGAAATCCTAAAAAACTAAGAGATCAAGCGAGGTTTTCTCGAATCTCTAGTGTTGATGCAAATGTTGAGGAGATTCTGAACAACTGGTGCATAAAACTAAGCTTGAGGAAACGTTACTTTGTCATGATTGCAACGCGAGCATTGTCGGTATGCTTGCGAAAAGTATGATTCGTGTCTCTTCCTTGTAAGATCTTGATCGATTCGTCACTATGGATGGCGTGGAAGGCGAGCGAAAGGAGGCCGTTGTCCTTGCCATCGTCGTCGTCGTCGTCATCATTGTGTAAGAATTTGAAGAGGCCAGAGGTGGCCGATATGCCTGCAAAGGTGATTTCAATGGCAAAATCGAAGATCGCTAGAGTTTTCTTGAAATCGAGATACATCAATGGCGGTGGTGGAGGCGTTGAAGAGGAAGGTTGGGCATAGTGTTGTAATTGATTTGTGAGTATGAATTAGGGAATGGTTAGTTTAAATTAAGAGTTTAAAGTGATGGTGCTTGATTTTGTTTCAATGTGTTTTCTTTGATCTTGAAATGGAGTTGGTCAATGTGAAAACTTTGGCGCCGGTATGGTTTGTGAGGATTAATTGGGTCTTATCATGTGGTTGTACTTTATGGAAACACATTTGAATCTAATTAAGCGCTAAAAATGGAGTTCATCCACAAATCTGCAACCAAAGGCCCAAAACCACCACTGGAAAACCAGCACCACATTTCACAGTTCACCCCTCGAAATCCAACAGCCAAATAGGCCCCTGACCTCTCCCAAAACCCTAGCTTGCCCTCAATCTCCCCCTTTCCCCCATCAAGATCAGGAGTAGAGCTCAAGCAAGCGGCGTCGACGACCTTCTTCTTCCTCCGGTGATCGCACTCATTGGTGACACCAGTTATGGATTCACCGGTGAGGAAGAAGAAGGGTTGAGATGAGAGAGAGGGAGAGAGAGTGTCATCTGCCGTGAGTGTCCCATCTGTCAATCCCCAACACCCTACTTCGACGTGAGGCCTACACGCCACATCAACCGATGTGTGTTGGGGTGTGACATAGAGTTGTCATCAAAGCATTTTCCTTTGATATTATACAGTATGGTTTAGTAACCACCGAATAAAAGGGCAAAATTATGTCTCTTGGTTTAGCTTTTTTCTCAATGTCAATATGGTCTCACGATGGATTGGATGACTTTTGTCTATATTAAAAAAAATGGATTTGAATCTACTAGTAGATTAGTAGTATGGTCATGCGTTTTGTTAATGTGGCCTAATTAATAAATTTAGTTGTTTTTGCACCTTAGACCTTACCTTTTTTGTTTGTTAATGTAGCCTTCTATTTTTGTTTTTTAAGAATTAGAGTGATTTGCACCATCAATATACACAAGATCAACATTTTTTTAAGGTGAGGGATGAAATGAAACGCAACAATAAATATATAGTTGTCCAACATCATTCCGAAAATGACAAAGAAATGTGCATGATTGCGAAATATGAAGGCACACAAGTGAACTAGCAAAGGGTCAAACCATCTTTAATAATGTGGAAAAACATATTAGTTGTGTCTGCTTCAATTTTGAGACTAAAGGTGGTATCCCTTGTAGGCATATATTTGCAACATTAAAGCATATGTGAGTGAATATCCCCAGAATTTAGTCAATAATAGATGACACAATGATGTAAAAGAAATTAATTCATCTTTGAAGTGTAGTGGGCCACCATTTCCACATCCTTATATAATTGAACATACTAGATTTGGTGGTGTGACAACCCAAGCTAATTTAGTTACATATTATGCTAAGAAATCGAAAGTTGCTTATGAGAAGGCAATGAAATTGATGAGTGCTTTGCTCTTAGAACTTAAAGCTATAGTTGTTGATGATAATCTTGAACTCATTCATTACGAACAAATAGAGGACCCCTTAAAAACTATTAAAGATATGGTTATTGGGACAACAAAGGGAAGACCTTCACAAACGAAAAACATTTATTCAAGCAGGGCTACAACCAAGTTAGCACCCAATGATAAACGTCAGCGTTGCAATCATGTAGTCAAAGAGGAGTTGGTCATGATAGTCGTAACTATCCCACCAAGTCCAACTGTATCTTAATTTTATTTTTGGTCAATTGAAGATATTCATCAGACTATTGAATTTTAAAACATTAACCATGGTGAATTTTTCTTTAATTTTTTCACTTTTAGAACTACTTTATTACTAAAATGTTTGTGAAAAGCACGAGTATTGTATCTCACCACCATATATATATATATATATAGCGACAACATGCGGACATGCAGGGCCCATATTGGAGAGAGATTGACTTGTCATCGTGTCTCTCTCTCACACAAATAAATAGGATGTGGAGGTTTTGGGGTATGTTAACCTTTAATCAATCTAGGACGGGGATGGGGACCATACAAACGTTAGAACTTTCATGACATGATATTTTAGAATTTTATTTTGGTCAACCTATCATCAATTGTGATGTATGTATCTTTGACACTTTTTTTAGGAAAATTGGCACCTTATTTTGTAACTTGATTTAGACTTTAAAAATAGATTTTAATAGAAATATAGATTTATAGTTGATATATATGCTTGATATAAAATTTGATTACTAGTTTGTTTAAATGTAGATTGTTTTATTGTGACACGGGGATTATTCCTTACGTGAAATTAAAATGGATAAATTTTCCTTTGGGGATTCCTCGTAAGAAAATGATACATATTCCTCGTGGAAAATTTTGGGGAAAAACATTTCCTCAATGGGATTACGGGGATTAGACGGGGACGAGGATGAAAATCCATCCCTGTATGGGGATGGGGGCGTCATCTCTGTATGGGGATGTGGACGCCATCCCCTTCCTCGTCCCCCACCCAACACCACATTGGCACCTAGTTTTAGGCTACAATCACAAATTTGTCTCTCATCTCTCAATCAGCTCTACTCAGGTACCTCCTCTCTCTATTGTTGCAAATCTGCAACTCTGTGTTGCTCTTGCTCCCCTTGTTGCAACTTTACAACTCTTTGCCATTCTCGCTCTCTTGTTGCAACTCTCTTCCTACTCACCGGGAACTTACCGTGTCCAACCTTATACCTACCACTTCAACACTTATTCTATGTCTGGATCTTTGTAGGATTGTGCCGATGCGAGTATTTTGGTCAGAAGTGTCAAGTCTAGGTAACGTACATGGATGTCAAATTGCACATTCTCATCTGCACCAAACATTTCTTTTACATAAGGATTTTAATCTATTTGTTTCTTTAGATGTTGGTTCTCTTGCTATCAATGTTGATCCCATATACATAGTTTGGAAAAATACGTTTGTTTAGTGGCATTAAGTTGATTTGCATTCCCATACTGTTAATGTTCAACGTTATGACAATTCTAACACTTAATCTACTAAAAGTAGAATTCATATGATTAAGAGCTTCTTAATACTGATTAATCAGACAAAGGAGATTTACTTTGTGGTGCTTTTAAACTATTATCCTCATATTCAACATTCTAAAATAAGTATGAACTAAAATTATAAAATATATACGAAAGTGTTGAGATTGTGCTCAGTTCTGAATCCCAACATGTTCCAACAATCAAGAACGAACATCTATGTCTCGGCCTACAAGGGATAATAAGGTTAAACTTAGGCCATATTTGATTAGGGCAAGTTTGACGGGAAAGAACACTTTGGGAAAGTTGTCCCTTCCCTTGTTTGGTTGACAATTTGATCCAACTTCTCGAGAAGTGGAGGTTTCACTTTTCCTGAGGGAAAATGCACTTCTTAAGGGAAAGGGGCAAGGTAATGCTCTAATTTGACAAGTGTATTATTAAATATTAAATTTTAAATGTGTGTTATAGTCAATGATTGCAATTTAATATTTTTTAATATCTAATTCATCAGGAGTGGGAAACTCAAGAGGCCTCAGCCCTGGGGAGTACACTTCCTAAGAATTGAAAAAAGTTTTTAGTTGAATTTTATACTTCCTAGCAAGCATGATAATTAAAAATAATAAATTACAATGATTGACTATAATAGCCACTTAAAAATTTTTAAGTTGATTTAAAGAGAGGTCATACTTGTCAAACCAATGCACTTCCCTAAAGAAGATTCCCTTCCTCAACCCTCTCCACAGAAGTGCACTTCCCCCACAACAGAAAATTTGGCACCTCCACATCTCATGAAGTTGGCTCAAAAAGCCAACCAAACAAGAAAAGTGGCAAGTCCCCGCAAAATGAACTTCCTCCCTCCCACTTCCCCTCGAACCAAATGAAACCCAAATAGACATGTTCATGGGTCAGACGAGGCATTGTTTTCAAGGCAGCCTAGACACCGCCTTAGGCGTTTGGAGGTTTCCACCGCCTAGCCTTTAATAAGGCAGTTGGTGGGCCTGAAAATAATCATAAATAAATATTTTTTTATTAAAAGTAATCATATATCTATTTATTTATTTTTTTAAAAAAAAAATTAATTTTGTTTTTCTTATTTCAAAATGTGTGGAAAAGTGTAGAGTTGAAAATATGATGGTGAGAATGTGTAGGTGAAAAAGTATGCCCCTTACTATAGAGGGGCATCTAAATAAATTAAATTATTTCTTAAAGAGGTCTAAGTAAATATTTTGTCGCTTGTCTAGGCATCACCTCAAGTAGGCAAGGCTAAACCACCTAACACTGCCTCAGCGCATTGAAAACAATAGGACGAGTGTTAGGCTCGATCGGGTCCAGGTTCGAGCCCAGCCCACCACATATATGCTGGTCTATGCATTGCCCAAGCCCAACCCATGTAAAAACTATACATATGTTTGTCGTGCAAGAAAAAGATGTAGTTAAAATGGAAAGCATCATGCAATGTGTTAATTAAATTTTCACATCAAATCTCACCTACAACATTATTTATTTTTAAATGCATCAGCCATTAGCTTATATTCGGGCCAAGTAGAACTTAAGATTTATAAGTGATGTCGAGGCAGTTGCAGAATTTCCCATTCAAATTAATAATAGTTGATCATCCTCTAAACAACCCTTACACGGCTTTATATAACCTAGAGAAACCCTAAAAAAGCAATGTAGGTAAAAAGACAAAAATATTCAAACTTAAAAATTACGAAAAATACTCTAAATAAAATAAAAACCCCGAGAAGCCCAAAACGATGGAATTTGGATCTGCAAAACCCAATCCCGGAAAGCGAAGTTCCAGGGATAGCTATAGTGCACGAAACGCCATTTCCGAAAAGATATTATAATAGTCAATTGCATTCCCGGTTCAAAAGTTACGGCCCCTCAAAGTTGACCCAACTTCTTGCGCCCCTTTTTCTTCTCCAAAGTTGCTAAAAATGCATCTGCAACTGCTTCGACATCATTCTCTCCCACCTGAGAAAAACTCGACCTTGAGTTTTCTGGATACAAAGGCTCATCATCTGGATAGACTACCAATTTTGTGTCATGTGTTTGGCTGCTACACTCTTGTTTTTCTTCTTTGGTAGTATCAGTAAATCTAAAGCATGGGCAGGTGCTTTCTGATAGACTACAACAAAATGTGTCATGCCTGTAGTACGATGAACTGAACTGTTGTAAGCAAACTCAGCCTGTGCCAACGCAGTATCCCACTTCTTCAGTTGATCTTCAACAATGCTGCGAATCAAATTACCCAAGGATCTGTTGGTAGCCTCTGTCTGTCCGTCTGTCTGAGGATGGGTTGTACTGCTATAATTCAAAGAAGAGGTACCAAAGTGACCGCCAGAAGTGACTGAGAAATTTGGTGTCTTTGTCAGATGTAATAGACTTCGGTACATCATGCAAACGGACAACTTGCTCAAAATAGAGCTTAGCAATGTTCTGAGTATAAGCAATCTTCCTGCAAGAAATAAAATGGATCATCTTCGAGAAACAGTCAACAACGACAAAAACAGAATTCGAACCACGCTGAGTACGAGGAAGACCAAGGACAAAATCCATCGATACGTCCTCCCAAATATCCTACAGTACTGGCAAAGGTGTGTAAAGACCAGTATTCTGTGAATGCCCTTTGGCTGTCTGACACATAGCATCGCTGAACAATCTTAGTCACATCCCTACGCAAATGCAGCCAATAGAAACGTTCCACAACAGCAGCAATAGACTTATCTCTGCCTAGATGACCAGCTAAGCCCCACCATGTAAATCACGAATCACCTTCTCCCTCAAAGACGACTCAGGGATACAAAGCTAATTACCCTTCATCAAAAACCCATCATGAATGTGAAAATCGTCACAAGACTGCCTAGCACTACATTTACCCCAAATTTGCCCAAACTCAGCATCATCAGCATACAACTCCTTCAATGCATCGGCTACTTTGTTATGAATTCCCGCCTTATGCTTCAATTTGAATGGGAATTTCTACACAAACTGAGTCCATCGAGCATGCATATCTTTACTAATACGAGTCTGGCTATTCAGGTGTTTCAAAGCATCACAATCAGAATACAAAACAAACTCCTGACCCACCAAATAATGATCCCAAGTTCGCAAGGCACGCACAACAGAGTAAAACTCCTTATCATAAGTACTCCAACTACGCCAAGCATCACTAAGCATCTCACTGAAGAATGCTACTGGTCGTTTCTCCTGTGACAAAACTGCACCAATCCCAACTCCACTCGCGTCACAATCCACCTCAAACAACTTAGAGAAATCTGGCAAAGCTAAAACTAGGGCAGCACACAATTTTTCCTTCAACAAAGCAAAGGCAGACTCAGTCTCATCACCCCATTGATACTTCCATTTCTGAAGACACTCAGTCAAAGGGGCTACAACACTACTTTAGAAGTCTTGTAAGTACCTATGGAAAAAGGTACCCTGCAGCGCCCTATCACCTGCACTTTCTCAGTTGCCTTTATCCAGCCTATAGAGTAAGGACTATGATGTTTCTCCATCTTCACTTTCAGTGTCTCGATTGTACCTCTACCAATGATGTTCTCACAGCTTCCACTATCTATGATCAGTTCGAACACCTGACCATTAATAGTACATCTCATCCGAAACAGCTTGTTGCGTTGACTGTCATCTTCTAATTCAGGAGTTAACATCAGCCTTCTTAACACACAATTCTGTCCATCTCCTTCATCATAGTCATTACAATCATCATCCTCTCCATCTGGACAACAATAAACTTCCTATTCTTCATCTCGTTCAACTACATTAACCTGCTTTCTACTAGGACATTCATTCGATCTGTGACCAGACTGCTCACAACGATAGCACTTGCCAACAATAAGCCTTGCATGAGGATTTGCAGTTATTTTTTGTCCCTCTTTCTGTTCAGCAGGCTTCTTTCCAGGTCCCTTATCCTCCTTCCATTCGGTACCTTGATTCCAACCCTGGGTGGACTTACTCCAATCTGCAAAACTCCTTGAAGTTTCCTCGCCACTATTATTCCTCTAGTAATTATCACTACCATAGGTTCGCATATTGCCCTCATATCGACCTCCACCTTTGTCCTGCATCATTAATTTAGCCTTAATGGCTAAATTTTTTGACTGTGACAGTCCTTATAACCTGCACACCAATTTTATCCCGAACTTGTTTCAATCCATCCAGGTATCGTGTGACCTGATGAACCTCGTTCTCCCTCAAATCATTCCTCAGCGAGTCGCATAAAATCTGCAGTATATTCATGAACAGATCTCTGACCCTGCCGACAGCGCTGGTACTGCTAAAACAAGATATACTCATAATCTGGAAACATAAAATCGCGTTGCAACAACTGCGTCATTTTATACCACGTCCGAACAGGCTGTCTACCTTCCCTGTAACGCCTATTCTGCAACTTCTCCCACCAGGCAGACGTTCCACCCTTCAATCGACATGTCACCAATTTCACCCTATTCTCTTGTGGAATATCCATATAATCAAAAAAATGGTATACTTCGACAATCCATTCAACAAAATCCTCAGTATTCAGATTACCAAAAAAACTAGGAATATCCACTTTCAACCTAAAGTATCCCCCATCATAATAATCACGATTATAATAGTTATTATTGTTGTTATATCTGCCGCCTCGATCTCTCCTAACAGGTCTGCCCTGATCCTTGGCCAGAACCATATCCACCTCATCACTGGAGTTACCACCAACAACCCGACCTTTGACATTAGCAGCCACTGGTACAATAGGAGCATCACCTCGAGCACGCTGATCTCTTGGACGTTGTTCACCATCACCCTCGTGCCTGTTGGCATTCACCCCAAAGGCGTCAAATCTGTTTATCACCGCATCAAGGCGCACGTTTATACGCTGGAATTGTTGATCGAGATTTGTCTCCAAGGTTATGATTGCTACCATTTGAGCCTCTACTTTGGTTCGCATGACTTCAACATCCTGAACGACGTATGGAATGCCACCGCTTCCACCGAACATCGTTAGTATGAACAGAATTCACGCTCTGATAACAACTGACGCAACGTAAACGTTCAAGCAAGGAAATCGAAAAATCCTTAAAGCTTTTGTAGAGAAACTCGAAATTTGATAATAGTTGATAATCCTTTAAACAATCCTAACACGACTTTATATAGCCTATAGAAACCCTAAAAACGCAATGTAGGTAAAAAGACAAAAATATCCAAACAACTTAAAAATTACGAAAATACCCTAAATAAAATAAAAACTCCAATGAAACACAAAACGATGAAATCTGGATTCGCAAAACTCAATCACGAAAAGCAAAGCCCTGGGACAACTGTAGAGCACGAAACACCATTTCTGAAAAGATATTATAATAGTCAATCGCATTTTCGGTTCAAAAGCTACGACCCCTCAAAGTTGACCCAACTTTTTGCGCCCCTTTTTCTTCTCCAAAGTTGTTAAAAATGCATCTGCAACTGCCTCGACATCATTCTCTCCCACTTGAGAAAAACTGGACCTCGAGTTTTCTGGATACAAAGGCTCATCATATAGATAGAATGGAAAAATATCCGCCACATTAAATGTCTTGGATATTTCCATACTAGTAGGCAGACCAACAACATAGGCATTATCATTGATCTTCATCTCAATCGAATACGGTCCATATTTTTTAGACTGCAACTTGTTGTACTGGCCAACTGGAAACCTCCCTCTCCGCAGGAACACCATAACCTGATCACCAACAGAAAAAAGCTTCTCCTTGCGATGCTTGTCAGCTACCTGTACTTGGTATTAGACTCCTCAATCTTCCTTCGAACTGCCTTTGTAGTAGACTGCCAATTTTCTGCCATGTGTTTGGCTGCTACACTGTTGTCTTTTTCCTTTAGTAGTGTCAGTAAATCTAAAGCATTGACAAGTGCTTTCCGATAGACTACAACAAAATGTGTCATGCCTGTAGTACGATGAACTGAACTATTGTAAGCAAACTCAGCCTGTGCCAACGCAGCAACCCACTTCTTCAGTTGATCCCAACAATGCTGCGAATCAAATTACCCAGGGATCTATTGGTAACCTATGTCTGCTCGTCTGTCTGAGGATGAGTTGTACTGCTATAATTCAAAGAAGAATCAAACCGGTACCAAAGTGACTGCCAGAAGTGACTGAGAACTTTGGTGTCTCTGTCAAATGTAATAGACTTCGGTACACCATGCAAACGGACAACCTGCTCAAAATAGAGCTTAGCAATGTTCTGAGCATCAGCAACCTTCCTGCAAGGAATAAAATGGACCATCTTCGAGAAACGGTCAACAACGGCAAAAACATAATCCGAACCTCGCTGAGTACGAGGAAGACCAAGGACAAAATCCATCGACACAACCTCCCAAATATCCTACGATACTAGCAAAGGTGTGTAAAGACCAGTATTCTATGAATGCCCTTTGGATCGACTATCTGACACACAGCATCGCTGAACAATCTTGGTCACATCCCTACGCAAATGCGGCCAATAGAAACGTCCCACAACAGCAGCAATAGTCTTATCTCTGCCTAGATGGTAGCTAAGCCTCCACCATATAAATCACGAATCACCTTTTCCCTCAAAGACGACTCAAGGATACAAAGCTGATTACCCTTCATCAAAAACCCATCATGAATGTGAAAATCGTCACAAGGCTGCCTAGCCCTACCTTTACCCCCAAATCTGTCCAAACTCAGCATCATCAACGTACAACTGCTTCAAACAATCAAACCCCACTATCTCATTACTCAAAGTCACCAGCAAAGCAACTCTCCTATTCAATACATTGGCTACTTTGTTCTGAACTCCCGCCTTATGCTTCAATTTGAATGGGAATTTCTGCAAAAACTGAGTCCATCGAGCATGCATATCTATACTAATACGAGTCTGGCTATTCAGGCCCAAGTTCTACTTGGCATATCAATTTGAATGGGAATTTCTAGTGGTAACTCCAGTGACGAGGAGGAGGATATGGTTTTGGCCGAGGATCAGGCCAGTACAAGCAGACAGCTGACAAGCATTGCAAGGAGAAGCTTTTTGTTATTGGTGATCAGGTTATGGTGTTCCTGCACAAAGAGAGATTCTCAGTTGGCCAGTACAACAAGTTGCAGTCCAAGAAATATGGGTTGTATTCGGTTGGGAGGAGGATCAATGATACTGCATATGTGTGCCTACTAGTATGGGAATATTTAAGACATTTAATGTGGCGGATATTTTTTCATTTTATCCAGATGATGAGCCTTTGTATTCAGAAAACTCGAGATCAAGTTTTTCTCAGGTGGGAGAGAATAATGTCGAGGCAGTTGCAGATGCGTTTTTAGCAACTTTGGAAAAGAAAAAGGGGCGCAAGAAGTTAGCTCAACTTTTAAGGGCCATAACTTTTGAACCAGGAATGCGATTGACTATTATAATATCTTTTCGAAAATGGCGTTTTGTGCTCTACAGCTGTCCCTAGAGCTTCACTCTCCGAGATTGGGTTTTGCGGATCCAGATTCCATCGTTTTGGGCTTCATCGGGGTTTTTATTTTATTTAGGGTATTTTCGTAATTTTTAAGTTGTTTGGATATTTTTGTCGTTTTATCTAAATTGTGTTTTTAGGGTTTTTCTAAGCTATATAAAGTCGTGTTAGGGTTGTTTAGAGAATTATCAATTATTATCAATTTTATCAAATTTCAAGTTTCTCTACAAAAGCTTTAAGGATTTTTCGATTTCCTTGCTTGAACGTTTACGTTGCGTCAATAAGGTGGCTCAGGCCCAGCCCAATTTAAATCGGACTTAACCAAGCTTGAGTCAGACCGGGTTTTTCTTTAAAAGGGGTTGCAAAGCCCAAATAATTGTTAACGAGCTTAGGGGCTTGATTGGGCCCCCAAAGTCACACCCAAACACATCTATCAACTTTTCAAGAAGTGTACTTCCCGAGGATTCAAGGCCCCAAAAGTAAGTTGAATGAATTGAAGTATTAAGTAGTTAAGTTTTACGTTGATTATTGTCTAGTGAAGGATAATACACACCAAATATTATTAATGGCATTGATTTATGCACTAATTAAGGAATTATTAGCAATAGTCAATTACATTAATTGTATAGTCAATCACATTAATTGTATATTTTGCTGCCAAATTTAGATTGTACATTATTCTTATTTAAGGAGAAAGATCTCAAGGAGAAAAAGAATTCAACCATTTTGCTTAAACTTTGTTATGGTATCAGAACCTGCAATTTTTCTTCTGATCATCTATTCTGGGCTGTTTTCTGGTTTTTTTCTTTTGTCTTCTTCGTTTCGGGTTGATTTATTATCAACAATTTGGTTTTGTACTTTTACGGTTTATGATGTCTACCGAAAATTTTTCCGGCAAATCTTTGGAGACTTTTACCATTAGACTCACAGGCAAGAATTATACTGCCTGGGAGTTTCAGTTTAGAATGTTTTTGAAAGGGAAAACCATCTGGAATCACATCGACGGCGGTTCTTCTAAGACTACGAGATGCTAAGGATCTTACGCAATGGGAAACCAAAGATGCTTGCATCATTTTTTAGATCTTAGCCTCTATTGAACCACGTATGGTTAACAATCTACGTTCTTTTGGTACAGCGAAACAAATGTGGGATTACTTGAGACGCATATACCACCAAGAAAATACTACGCGACGCTTTCAACTTGAACTTAAGATCAGTCAATTCAGTCAAGGTAATCTCTCCATTGAGCAATATTATTCTGAATTTATTAACCTATGGATCGAATATTCTGGTATTATCTATTCTAAGGTCTCTCAAGAGACGTTGGAAGGTCTTCAGGCTGTTCATGAAGAAAGTAAGCGGGATCAATTTTTGATGAAATTGAGACCAGAATTTGAGATTGTACAGGCTGGATTGTTGAACAGAAATCCAGTTCCTTCATTAGACATATGTGTTGGTGACTTATTGCGTGAGGAACAGAGGATAGCTACCCAAGTTGTTATAAGTGGGCCTAAAGAAACTGCCGCTTTGGTCAATCTGGCTTATGTTGCACAAGGGAGGAATCGAGGGAAAGGACAATCGCAATGCTATAGTTGCAAGGAGTTTGGACATATCGCACGCAATTGTACTAAGAAATTCTGCAACTACTGCAAACAACAAGGGCACATTATCAAGGAGTGTCCTACTCGTCCAGAGAATCAGAAAGCCCAAGCCCAAGCATTTCAAGCTGTTGTTTCGTCTTCTACAGTTAATGACCGTGTTTTTACGACCGCAAACGCAAATCAATCAACCCTTACTCCAGAAATGGTACAACAAATGATTCTCTCAGCATTCTCTGCTCTTGAACTTCAAGGTAACAGTAAGCCTACTACTTTTCCTTGGATTATTGATTCTGGAGCATCCAATCATATGACTGGCTCACCTAATTTATTACATAATGTACGGGAGTATACTGGCACACAAAGTATTGAAATCGCCAATGGCAGTAATCTTCCAATTTCAGTCATTGGTGATATTACGCCTTCTTTTCGTCATGTATTTGTTTCTCCTGGATTGTCTACTAGCCTTATTTCTGTTGGTCAAATGGTGGATAATAATTGTGATGTGCACTTTTGGATGTGTTTGTTTTGTTCACCTGCCTTCTCATGAGTGTCACAAACTTATGGCCCAGTCAGTAAAATGTGCTTTTATGGGGTATAGTAATACTCAGAAAGGATATTTGTGCTATGATAGTGTTGCTAATCGCATGCGTATTTCTAGAAATGTGATTTTCTTTGAAAGCGAGTATTTTTTTCAGCAGCACGTATCTCATTTTGATAATGTTTGTCTTCCTACCTTTGATAATCTGTCACCACCCATTGAGCGTTTTAAACGCGACCATGTCTATCAGCGAAGATGGCCCCCCTTTCCACAAATCCTTCCCGACCCTGATCCGGTAATTGCTCCGGTGACTGCTCCAGTGGCTCTCTGACGATCACTCCGTAGTCCGTACCATTCATCCTCCAAATCGGTATGGTTTCTCTGCCATTTTAGCTGACACTGCAGTTCCAACTTGTTATTCTCAAGCAGCTACACAGGCATGCCGGACGAAAGCCATGCAAGAAGAGCTTCAAGCTCTTTAAGAGAATCATACTTGGGATATTGTTCCATGCCCTACAGGTGTAAAACCTATTGGATGTAAATGGGTATATTCCATAAAGCTCCGCTCTGACGGGTCTCTTGACAGATATAAAGCAAGGTTGGTGGCACTTGGTAATCGACAAGTGTATGGAATTGACTATGAAGAAATATTCGCACCAGTTTCAAAGATGACTACTGTGCAACTTGTTCTTGCTATTGCCGCCTCTCAAGGTTGGCCATTGCGTCAAATGGATGTTAAGAATGCGTTCTTATACGGAGACCTTAAGGAAGAAATCTATATGACTCCACCACCTGGATTATTTTCTACACCATCAGGGGATGTTTGTAAGCTCAAACGATCACTCTATGGCTTGAAACAGGCACCACGTGCCTGGTTTGACAAGTTTCGGTCTACACTTGTCAGCTTGTCCTTTGTCCAGAGTCAGTATGATTCTTCTCTGTTTCTTTGCAAAACTTCGAAAGGCATAGTTTTACTCCTGATTTATGTTGATGATATTGTTATTACGGGTACCGACTCTACTTTGATTTCACAACTTCAAGAGCATCTTCATCAGTCCTTTCATATGAAGGATTTAGGTCCTTTGCAATATTTTTTAGGTCTTGAAGTGCATTCAACTGCTGCTGGTCTTTTTTCACACCAACATAAATATACTCAGGATCTTATTTCTTTGGCTGGTCTGCAAGATGGTCGCTCAGTTGACACCCCTTTAGAGGTAAATGTCAAATATCGTCGGGATGATGGTAATTTTCTTTCCGATCCCTCTTTGTATCGTCGCTTGGTGGGGAGTATAAATTATTTGACGATTACTTGGCCGGATATTTCATTTGTTGTTCAACAAGTTAGCCAATTTATGCAAACACATACGCACATCCATCTAGCGGTTGTTCATCGCATTATTCGCTATTTGCAAGGAACTTCTGATCTCAGTCTTTTCTTTCTTGTGGGTACTTCCATTCGTTTAGTTGCATATAGTGATGCGGATTGGGTTGGTTGTTCTGATAGCCGACGTTCTATTACCGGTTGGTGTATGTTTGTTGGTGACTCTCTTGTATCATGGAAAAGTAAGAAGCAAGACAGAGTTTCTAAATCTTCAACTGAGTCTGAATATCGTGCGATGTCCTCAGCATGTACAGAAATTGTTTGGCTTCGGGGATTATTGGGTGAACTTGGATTTTCTCAAACTGAGCCTACTGCACTTCATGCGGATAATACTGGTGCCATACAAATTGTCGCCAATCCAGTCTTTCATGAACGTACGAAATACATTGAGGTGGATTGTCATTCTATTCGTGATGCCTATGATAGTCATGTTATTTCACTTCCTCATATCAGTACTGCACTTCAAACAGCTGACGTGTTTACGAGGGCTCTTTCGAGACCGTCATCAGTTTCTGGTTAACAAATTGATGCTTCACGATCATCCAGCATCAATTTGAGGAGGGATATTAATGGCATTGATTTATGACACTAATTAAGGAATTATTAGTAGCAATAGTCAATCACATTAATTGTATAGTCAATTACATTAATTGTATATTTTGTTGCCAAATTTAGGCTGTGCATTATTCTTATTTAAGGAGAAAGATCTCAAGGAGTAAAGGAATTCAGCCATTTTGCTTAAACTTTGTTAAATATGTCCTACTTAAAGAGAAGCGTAAAGGATGGACTCATCAATTTTTCACTCCACCAGTTTAACTGAGATAGTAAATTTGATGCAATTTCGTGAGGAGCATTACCTCACCCTTCCAACCTCATATGATACAACCACCTTGAACCTACTATACGAACATTGGGTGAGTAGAGATCAACTTCTATTCAGTTGTTTGCTAAACTCTTCAATTGAGTATGTTGCAACTAAACCCTAGACCACACAGATTATAAGGAAACGACATCTCAGGCTAATTGAAGCGACAACAGAGAGTTTCTTGAGTTGGAGATCAAGCACATACCCAAAAAATTATCTAGACTTGGGCAACCCTTTTTCAAAGAAAAGCCCAACCCGACCCGACCCAAGCCTAATTAGGCCCGCTTTAATTAGGTTAGATTGGGGCTGGACAACCTTGTAAAATCGGGTTATAAGCTAATAATATATGTATTTTAAAATGAATAATATTGTATTTGAGATTTGATACTAAGACCTAATGAACACATCGCATGATGCTTACCATTTAAGCTGACGCACTTGAGGCAACGTTCGCCTAGAATGCCTGAGGCACAAGACAAGGCACACTCCTGAGTTAAGCCAAACATATAAGTATATGACATGATGTCAGTTGTAGATTATATGTAATAATATTGCATTTTAAAATGGTGTTTCTTCATTATATTCTTCCTATTAATTGTTCCACTTTCATAACTTCACTTTTTCATTTTTTTTGAGAAAACCTCAAGAAAAACTTGGGAATCAAACGTAAATAAAGTAAGATAGAAGATGAAGAAAAAAACTAAGAAGGAAAAAAAGAGGCAAAGGGAAGAATGAAAGAAAATACAGATTATGTAAGGAATAAAAAGGTAACTTTGAAAAAGAACTTCTTCCTCATTAATACCTTTCCAATTTCGCTTCAAATTTTCCAAAATCTCCTATTCAGATTTGATCCAAATTCTTCTCTTCATATTTCTCCATTCATTTTCTTTTCATTGTAATGGTACAATTAGCTATTCAATGTGTCGAGAATATTAACATAATTATTAGGATTGTTATTTAGTATATTTATTCTATTTGTAATTAATTAGAATTAGAAGTAATTAGCTGTATAATCGGTTTTTCAATAGCTGTAATCTGTTTTGATAAGATAGGATCAATTAGTTGCTATTTTTATGTAAAGCATTTACTCTGTAATTGATACCATAGGATCAATTAGGATCAATTAGTTGCTATTTTTATGTAAAGCATTTACTCTGTAATTTTCTATTTAAACACGCCAAAATGGCTGAATAAAAATCATTCCATTCTGTCATTCTTTTCTGACTTTATGGTATCATAGCCTAAATGGCTAAACCCTCTGATGATACCTCTGGTATCGATTCTATGAGCTCTATTCGCTCACCCTCAATTCCCTTAACCACTGAATCTTTCCAAAACCTTTCCATCACTTCTCACAAGCTGAATGAAAACAATTTCCTACAGTGGTCCCAATCGGTGAAACTGTTCATTCGAGGCCGTGGAAAATTCGACTATCTTACAGGTACCAATGCGAGACCCACTGAGAAAGATGAAGGTTCTGCAAAATGGGAGGCAGAGAATTCAATGATCATGTCTTGGCTCCTAAATTCTATGGACTCGAGTGTAGGAAGAACATATCTCTTCCTACCTACTGCTCATGACATTTGGACTGCTGTGAACAAGACTTATTCTGATCTCGGGAATGCATGACAGTGGTTTGAGCTAAAAACTCGGCTATGGAGGCTAAAACAAGGTGAGAAAACTGTCACTCAATATTATACTGACTTAAAAACCTTGTGGCAAGAGGTAGATATGTTCAGCGATTATGAGTGGAGTTGTGCGAAGGACAGGGATCTGTTTCAGAAAATGGTGGAAAAAGAACATGTCTTCGAATTCCTCGTCGGCCTTAATAAGGAATTAGATGAAGTGAGAGGACGCATTCTTGGTCGTGATCCACTACCGAGTACTAGAGAAGTCTTTGCCGAGGTCAGAAGAGAGGAGAGCCGGCGGACCGTCATGCTCGGAGGACACTCACCAGCTCCCACCGAGCCTTCTGCCCTGTTCTCTAATCAGCCGCCACGCCGCAACGACCGTCGCAGCGATAAAGACCAGCCAATCTGCGAGCATTGCAACAAGCCAGGGCATGTTAAGGCCAAATGTTGGAAGCTGCATGGAAAGCCGTGAGAACCCTTCATCTAACCTAGGAATCCTCGTGATTCAAAGGGTTTTCATGCCTCATCCGAAGACACTTCCAAAGAGCCGAAATCTGCCTCAGAGACGTCTGCCTTCAGCAAAGAACAGCTAGAGCAATTGTATCAACTAATGAGTTCTCATTCAATTGTATCCAACACTCCTAACTCATCATCTTATATTGCCTCTTCTTCTTTAGCTCAAAAAGGTACTTACCCTACAACTTTCACAAATTAGGCTCAAAATTAAACCCTTGGATCATAGATTCAGGGGCAACTGATCATATGACTGGTAGTTCCTCCATATTCTCTTCATATTATCCTTTATCTGGAAATTTGAAAGTTAAAATTGCCGATGGTTCTCTAACCTCTATTGCTAGAAAAGGCTTTATTATTATGTCTACATCTCTTACATTACTAAATGTCCTGCATGTTCCAAAGATTTCTTGCAATCTCATCTCTGTTAGTCGTATTATTCATGATTGCAAATGTATTGCTACAATAACATTTGCTGGATTTGAATTTCAGGACCCTTGTTCGGGAAAGATGATTGGCAATGCTAAGGAAGTTGATGAACTCTATCACTTGGTCTCGGAAAATCCTTCAGATGAACAAGTTCAGAAACCAAGATGTTTTACTACCTTGTCTTGCGAGAATGACATAATGTTGTGGCATTATAGGTTAGGCCATCCCAGTTTTAATTACTTGAAATATTTGTTTCCAAATCTTTTTAAAAATAAAGACATTTCATCTTTTTGTTGTGAAGTTTGTGAGTTGGCAAAACATCATAGATCTGTTTATCATTCTTTGAAGTATATGCCATCAAAACCTTTTTCACTCGTGCATAGTGATATTTAGGGCCCTTCAAGGGTAAAAATTGCCTCAGGTTCTAGATGGTTCATCACATTCATTGATGATCACACTAGAGTCACATGGATTTATCTTCTAAAGGAAAAATCCGAGGCCGCAAATGTTTTCAAAAATTTTCACTCTTTGATTAATACTCAGTTTCATACTAATATTCAAGCTCTTAGAACCGATAATGGCCGAGAATATTTTAATGCACTTAGGTGATTTTTTGAAAGAAAAAGGAATTATTCATCACAGTTCTTGCGTTGATACTCCCCAACAAAATGGAGTGGTGAGAGGAAAAATAGGCATTTATTAGAGGTGTCAGGCGTTATTATTTGCTATGAATGTTCCTAATCGTTTTTGGAATGAAGCGCTCTTAATCGTAGCTTATCGATTAATCGAATGCCTACAAGAGTTCTTAATTACATCACTCCTTTGCAAGCACTAAAGAATATGTTTCCTGAAAATAGATCGTTCACTGATTTAACACCTAAAATTTTTGGTTGCATTGCTTTTGTTCATATACACAGCCATAATAAAGGAAAGCTTGATCCCCAGGCACATAAATGCATATTTCTTGGTTTTTCACCAACACAAAAAGGGTATAAATGTTTTGATCCTATGTCTGGAAAATATTACGTAAGTATGGATGTCACTTTTTTTGAAAAACAACCTTTTTTTGAAAAAAACTCAATTCCGGGGGAGAATGATTCTGAAATGAGTTTTTGGGAACAAATATCTTTGCCAAAATCGGTTGAAAATAGTTCAGTGGAATCAATTATTTATGTAACTAATCCTAGGATTTCACAACCTATAAATTCACAACCTCGTGAGACCGGGTAGAAAACAACTTGGAACCACCTACTGAACTTCGTGTTTATTCTAAAAGGAGGACTCAACCAAGTAATATTCCACCAGCTCCCGAGGTGGGCCAATCATCGGACTCGACCGAGGTCCAAGGTACGACTGCTCTCTCTCCTACTTCTCTTCCAAATTTAGAACCTTCTACTGATTTCTTTGAACCCATAGCCTTACGCAAATGTGTCGATCATGTACCACAAAACATCCAATATCCAATTTCGTATCTTATCATAAGCTCTCAATGATTTCAAAGCCTTTTCCACCGGGATTATGGATGATGAACTACCTAAGTCGATACATGAAGCTCTAGAGGTTCCGAGATGGAGAGAGGCGGTCTTTGAGGAGTTGAAAGCCCCGAAGAAGAATGACACGTGGGATCTTACCTCTTTACCCGAAGGAAAAAATGTGTAGGCAGCAAGTGGGTGTTTACCATAAAATACCATGCTGATGGCTCGGTTGAGAGATACAAGGCTCGACTCGTAGCACGAGGCTTCACTCAGACATACGGCCTTGACTACGAGGAAACCTTCGCTCCTGTGGCCAAACTAAACACCGTACGTGTTCTTCTCTCGTTAGCCGCTAATCTGGATTGGCCTCTCAGAGAGTTTGATGTGAAGAATGCGTTCTTAAACGGTGAGCTAGAGGAGGAGGTGTATATGGAAGCTCCACCAGGCTTTGATGAGCTAAAGAAGGATGGCAGAGTATGTAAGCTAAAGAAATCCATATATGGATTGAAACAATCTCCAAGGGCATGGTTCGAAAGATTCACGAGAACTGTGAAACAATGTGGTTACACTCAAGCTCATTCAGATCACACGATGTTCTACAAACACAATCATGGTAAAATTGCTATTTTAATTGTGTATGTAGATGACATTGTGATGACAGAGATGACATAGTAGACTTGGAGTCACTGAAGAACTTCTTATCCAACCAGTTTGAAGTCAAAGATCTAGGACAGCTCAAATATTTTCTTGGAATGGAGGTGGCTAGATCCTCAAAAGGAATAGTTATCTCACAAAGAAAATATGTTCTTGATCTCTTGAAAGAGACTGGATTACTCGGATGTAAACCAGTGGCAACTCCTGTCGATCCGAATCAGA
Source organism: Stephania japonica (assembly GCA_039657345.1). NCBI lineage: Eukaryota > Viridiplantae > Streptophyta > Magnoliopsida > Ranunculales > Menispermaceae > Stephania > Stephania japonica. The sequence continues at coordinate 66,093,376 of CM077557.1, read as the reverse complement.
AACTCGAAAAAGAAGATGGTGATGAGGCTGTGGACAAGAACCGGTATCAGAAGCTGGTGGGGAAGCTAATTTATTTGGCGCATACAAGGCCAGATATTGCGTTTGCAGTGAGCTTGGTTAGTCAGTTTATGCATTGTCCATCAGAAAAACACTCCAAGGCTGTTCATCGGATTCTTCATTACTTGAACGGAAGTCCAGGTAAAGGAATTATGTTTTCAAAGAATGGGAGCCGAAGAGTGGAGATCTTCACTGATGCTGATTGGGGCGGAAGTTCTACAGACAGGAGATCTACCACCGGCTATTGCTCCTTTGTCTGGGGCAACTTAGTTACTTGGAGGAGCAAGAAACAACCAGTTGTTTCTCGAAGCGATCTGCGGAGTCCGAGTTCGAGCTATGGCTCAAGGAGTATGTGAGTTGTTATGGCTTCGGAAGATCTTAGAGGAGTGAAGGTTGAAGGAGATAAACCGATGAGGTTGTCTTGCGACAACAAATCGGCAATCAATATTGCTCGAATCCCTGTGCAAAGCATGACCGGACAAAACATGTCGAAATAGATCGACATTTCATCAAGGAGAAACTGGAAAACGGCGATATCTGCATACCCTTTGTTCCATCATCTGAGCAGCTCGCTGATATTCTTACTAAGGGACTTTTTACTGATATGTTCGAAGGGTTTCTATCCAAGCTGGGAATGATTGATATCTATTCTCCAGCTTGAGGAGGGGTGTCGAGAATATTAACATAATTATTAGGATTGTTATTTAGTATATTTATTCTATTTGTAATTAATTAGCTGTATAATCGGTTTTTCAATAGCTGTAATCTGTTTTGATAAGATAGGATCAATTAAGATCAATTAGGATCAATTAGTTGCTATTTTTATGTAAAGCATTTACTCTGTAATTGATACCATAGGATCAATTAGTTGCTATTTTTATGTAAAGCATTTACTCTGTAATTTTCTATTTAAACACACCAAAATGGCTGAATAAAAATTATTCCATTCTGTCATTCTTTTCTGACTTTACAATGTTACCAATAAAGGCATCTCAATTAAAAAAAAAGAGGAAAATAGAAGAATAATTCCTATAAAAGAAACTCTAATTGATAAGCAACTCCTACTTTTTCTTTCCAACTCTGTAGGCCAACTTCTTCAAATTTACAGCTTTAGATTTATATTCTAACTTTGATTCCTTATTATTTTTACTTCCTATTTTTGGTATATGAAGATGCAGCTATATTGACTCTTACCGAAAATTTTATTAGATAATTTGGATTAAAAAAGACAACTAAAAACATTTTGTTTATTCAATTTATGAAGACAAAACCCAAAATATGTTCTTCTCCCTAAGGCGCACAATGTGTGCCTTGAAATTGCTTCAAGACGCACTAAGGCGTGCATCTTATTAAAGCGCATGCGCCTATGCCTAGGTGACATTGAGGCGCAGAGGCCGCGCCTCAACTCAAGCACACCTGAGGCACACGTTTAAGTGCACCTCAATAAATTACTATATATGTACATAGACATGAAAAAGTCAATAAAAATTATGAAAAAATGAATAAATAATTTACTTTTTATATTTTTTTAATATATATATGGGCTTAATGGGTTGGGCCTGGGCTTTATATTTTTTAAATGGTCTGAGCTTGGGCCAATGCATAGGCCTGCATATATGTGGTGGGTTGGGCCTAGGCTAAGGTTCTTAGGCCCAATCTCGGGCCTAAACCATGAACAATTCTAATTGAAACCTTTCCCTTTCTTTCTATATTGTAATGACATGGCTAGGAGGTATATGATGTAAATTGCAATCTACAAAGCCTTCATAACTTCATCTCTTATTATAGGAAATACACCACATAAAAGTCTTCTAGCTAATAAAACCAATGGAATTTGGTAGTATAAAAGTAAAACTCACATAAACTAGATACCACGTAAATTTTCTCACCAAATTGATCTAGTATTATCAATTGCATTGTCACACAAGGTTGTTCATGTTTGGGAAAGACAACAAGCAAAAGGAAAAGACCCAATTCATAAAGAGCGAAAAACATTTTACGTTGGCTATCAACCTATCGCAATTCTCCCCATTTTTTGGGTATGGATAATGGGCTTGGAACCTCCCTCCCCATATTTCGGATATGTATAATGGGCTTGGGACCTCCCTCCCCCATTTTCAAGGTATGGATAATGGGATTTGGATCCCTCCTCCTTCATCCGAACTTGGGACCGGCTACGTACCACATACAATGTTCTACATAGGTGGAGTTAAGCAAAACCAAAAGAAAAAGAAAAAAAAAAAGTACAAAGACAAACACTTCCACACACCTGTGCCAAGTAAACCTGATGATGAGAACCCATAGAATCTAGACAAAAGCCGGTAGCACTAGGCTCAATCAATTTAGAACTATCTGAGTCACCATTAACACAACTGCCATTTGAATTCTGGAGACTCTGCTTGCAAGTTGTAATAAAAGCAGAAAATGGTAGAGGCATCTACAACAAAAAATTAAAATGATAAGACAGTAAGATGCTAATAATAATAATCCCATGCAGAAATTATGGATTACTTGAAATATCGATCAATGAATGACAAGAAGTAGCACATAGGTATTAGTATTACCATCTCACGGCCTCGAATATCACCATAAAAAATAGGCCCGGACCTTGAAAGCATAGCCTCTACTATAGATGTACCCACTCGTCCCTACAAAAATTTATAGATCAAAATTTAGATTTAATGAGATGCAAACATTAAGTAACTCGAGCGAAGATGGTGTAATCTGCCAGTTCTGATTTCAACTCATTGACGGAAACCTTGGAGAACATACTTTATAAGATATGGTTAGTTGGTTACATTAGCCGAAGCACTACTTTCCCTCCACTTTATCCGACAAGTTGCTACATTTGCTAGTCAAAGCACTACTTCCCCTCCACTTCAGCCTACAAGTTGCAACATTTGCTAGTCAGAAGCACTACTTTCTCTCCACTCCATCCTACAAGTTGCAACATTTGCTAGTTGATCGATTTCATGCCATCATTGGATCAGCAGATTTTCCTCTGGTCGTGATTCAATTACAGTTCTGTTCAAGATGCAAACTTTTGGATCATGTAGGGTCTGGTTTCTTCGTCTTTTAAAATTATTTCTATTGCAAAAAGAATTTATACTTTCTACAGTATCAAAGGATAACAATTTCGACATTTTACCGCGCCCTTGAAAACAAAATGAGAAATTCCCCATTTCTTCATACACAAACCAATCAAACCCTAATTCAGAAAAAAATCACCTTTTTAAGTCGAAATCACAATCAATTCCCCATTAAAACCAACACCTAATCACTTCAAAAACCCTAGCTCTACCAAAATTTTCAGTCAAACACGCAGAGAAACACTCCTCCAAAGATGAGATCAAAACCTCTAGATAGTCGAGACCGCCGTTCGAGGGATTCCAGGCGGAGAAAGCTTTCCAGTCCTTGACGCATCCGCGAAACACCTGTATCAGAAGAAACAACAGCACGATAGATCAAATACAGTGTCAAGCGCGGATGGAGATTCGATTGATGTGATAGAATTACCGCAGGAGCGTTTCTTGATTCGACTTCGGATTCGAAGTGTTCGAGCGAGGGTTGGCCGGCGAAGTCGAGAAGTCGGAGTGGTTCCTCCATTGTCTCACTCAACGAACCGCTAACAATGCTTCTTTTTTGAAGGAAATTAAAGGGCAGTGCTAGCTAGGGTTAGGGTGCCGACGTTTGAGATCGAGTTTGGACAACGAGATGTGTGCACGTCATATGATGTACATCTAGATGAGTGCGCATGTGTATCGGACGTCGCATACGCAACTCAGTGCTCAATCACAGTGTGTCAAAAGTCGATCGTTAAAGCATTTTCCTTAAAGAAGAAAGGCTCCGTTTGAGAGACTATTGAATTACAATGCAAGAGGGATTGCTTGTCAATGGCATGGACAAGGTCTTTGGCCTATTTACTTGGAGTGTTTGCTTACGTAAGTCTAAACTTAGCTGTAAAACTGACGTTTGCTTTGAGTATTGGCTAGGACGCAATCTTACCAAAGCACTTAAACTCGTGCTTAAATAAGTCTTACCTTAAAAAGTAAGAAAAAGTCGAATCTACCCGTCAATTATTAGTAAAGTAAGACAATGTATTGGTAGTTGAACAATAACTATGAGTATTTATGACTTTTAACCCACTTTTATGTGTTTTAAAGACTATAATACTAAGAGGTGAGTACTTGAACCAAACACCTTTAATAAAACACCCATCTCACACTAAAAACAATACTTTGCTAAGTCAATCTCTACACCTTACACTTAACTTCAACCAAATGAGCCAAAGGTTCTACTTGTGGTACTTTAAAAGTTTTATTGATCATAAAAAAAAAAAAAAAAAAAAAAAATAGGACTTCGCTAGAGTGACAACCCTTGAAGGCACACCCCTTAAGTTATCCAACCGTTCGTATCTACCTCGAGATGTGAGCTTACATATCTCGAGATACAAATTTAGTTGGGGTAGGTGGTGTTCTTTCTAGGAGTGTGCATTTTAACATTTTCCAAGAAAATATATATACAACCCAAAGGGCAGGGATGTGTACCCTCGACTTATATATGCTAACAGGAACAAAAAACATCATTCTAGATACAAGCCATATACATATACATATACATACGTTCGTTTCTACTGACATATGCTCACTATTGTGAAGGGTGTTGTAGTTAAGTTAGTTTCTACTTTCTTATAAAAAAATGTCAAATTAATTCTTCATTAACCTTTTTGTTAAATAAAATAGGAATTTTACTAATCATCAATAACTCAATACAAGACTAGCTAGAAATAGAATCAATTGCCCTAATTAATAAAAGTATATTGATTCACTAATTATACTTGTTCAAAGAACATCTAATTAACTGCCATAAATTTAGTTTCCAATGCAACTGTAATATTTTGATTCAAAAGCTTAATGAAGAAATTATATATATAATGTATTTATTTATTAGAAGAATGGAGGCAATGTTGGATTCAGGAACCTCCATCATGTCACTTGTAGAAGTCATGGTTGAATTGACACCGAAAATACTCTGAACTTGATGAAACGAAAAGTTTGTAGATTGAGGCTAGAGTTTAAATATTCTCTCTCCTTAAGACAATCATGCCCCGCAATTCGTGATCGCGGTTGGTGACACTTACCTCCTAGTATACAACAATCACGAACCTACGACTGTAGCACTTCAGAATGTAGGAACAGGTGGACCAAATTGTTTGTACTCACACCCACACACTAAACAATGATTTAAAAACCATAGATGAAATAGGACTATTTTCCTTTGAAAATATGGAAGCCAAAAGCCAAGTATGTTTCCTATTACGTAAGAGGATTTATATATATGTGCATGTGTCTATTAGAGAGACATACCAATTTGGTTTGCTAGAAACGCAACTGTTCACTTTGAAGAGGTGTATGTACTTATCCAATTATAATACATGAATGAAACGCATCACTTCATTCTATCCATTCACATGCAACGCTTTGAGTTAAACCTTTGGTTTAATACTTATCTAAACATTTGTCCAATGTTTATCTCTAATGAAACAACATGTATCTTCCCAATATATAGACACTATGTATACAACATATCTTGTATACCACATTTCATGATTGCCTCATCACATGTTACTCTATTATCAATTTTTCATTCATATATTATATATCTATGGTCACTAATAAATTAGTTGAACCATAAATTCCAACAGGCAATACATGCTCAGGTACTACAATTCCTACAAGAACCAGATGAGGTCCTTATTCAAGTAGTCTACATACTGTTTTATTCGAATTACAAAAGATTAATTAACCATGACTCCTTGTAAGCCCAACATGATGAATTGTTTCAACAGCTTACTCTTGCGAAACCAATGCATCCATTTTTCGCAAAAGCAAATCGAAATCATCCTGGCTCCTTATGAGACTTACTCTTACATACTTATTCGAAGCATGGAAAACGCTACCATTGCGACCCATAACCCCAGCTGCTCTAAGCACTGCAGGACAATCTTGGTCTTCCTTCCTCTCACATTTCAGCCATCCATAAGCTGCAACGTTAAACACTAAGAACATATTAGTTATGCAAACAAAGATAATTTAGATTAACAAACATATTTTATGCATATAGAGTAGAAGTGTTTATTGTCATTGCCTGGTGAAGGGTAGGTGACTTTCTTGAAAAATGAGCAATATCGAGGCCTTAGTTTTTGAAGAGAAAATCGATTTGATTTGGATACACTTTTATTCAACATAACCCATCTTTTCCTCATTGCACCATGTCCAAATTCAAAGAGTCCTCTTGCTTTGTCCTTCAATACTGATTTTAGTAGCACCAAAGCTCTCAATTGAGTATCATGAGATGAGCCAATGGAGTTGACATCGAGGTAGTTCTCCATTCTTTCATACAATGCTCTATCTTTCACAAATGCCCACCTGTTTATATAAAGTAGGTTTGCTCAGCATTAATGCATACTTTTAATTAAATTTTAAGTTAATTGCTCTTAAACTAAAATAATTCAACATAAAAGGAAAAGTAGAACCAAATGGGTGGCCCAATGATATGGTATTTGATATAGTTGCTAGAGGGTGGGAGTTCGAATCTTGCAAGTGCAAAAAGAAGTTGGTTTTTTTCTCATAAGAAAAACATGTTACTAGTCTCAGCCAAAAAAAAGGTAAAAGTAGACAAATAGAAGGTGAAGAAAATTGAGACAGTGGTGATGAAGAAATTCGAAGGGATTGATAAAGGGTAAGTACGCACTATCTACATAAGATCGGTTGACCCACTTTCAGCACTGAGATTAGGCACCTACCCACTCGGTGCCCATGCGATACACCTTGAGACTAGGTATTGCACGGGCACCGAGTAGGTAGGTGTCCAATCTCGTGCCCAAAAGTGGGTCGATCTAGCCAGCTCCTAAAATAAATCAAGTAGAATAAAAATGTCGCCTTCGTATAACTAATTCTGACTAATTAATTTGGGACCAAGCGCTTTTTTTTTTGGTGTACACCATGCTTTTTGTTATTATGTTATTGTTAAACTCTATAAAACATTTTTATGTCCCCAAGGGTGTGGTGCAATGGCTAGAAAGGAGCATCGTAATTTTGATTGAGGCAGATGTATTTATTAGTTTAATTTTTTTTTTATAAACTAACTCATTATATTCCCTTGATTTCTCTGGGGTTATGGGTTGGGGGCGAATAACTCCCATGAGATTAGTGGTTATTAAAAAAATAAAAAATAAAAAATATTTTATATAAAATATAAACTCAATAAGAATGCATATACCCAAATCTGCTACCAGCATGTCCCGTGAGTTTTGAGATTGTGAAAATCATGAGGTCTGTATCCACCGGAGCTGAGATTCCTGTATAATGAGGCCAATAGTAGGCATAATCGTAGATTGTCTTGGCAGATGAGCCTTTGAGAACTGGCTCCATCATACGACCATCAGGATTGTTTGGTGAAGTAACAAATTCAATGAAGTTTTCAGTTGAATCTGAGTTGTTCTTCCATAAGGATGCGTCCCCTTTCCACTTGAAGCTTAAAGAGTTGTATATGTCCGTTTGTTGTTTGTAAACCTATAATATAAGAGCGAAAAAAATGTTAGCTAGTGACAATCATGGGTTATTGGTGATTAGTCCAACTATGTAATTTTTTTAGTTTTTTTTTTTAGAACCATAATTAATGTAGTTATACTGAGAATCGAACTCATCATAACATGTCATCTGCATCCATCAAAGTTTGGTGTTCCTTTCTTTGCCACTACACCACATCCCTGAGTGGTCACCGCTCATAACTATATATTTTATTTTTTTTTTACTTGAGTGAGAGTCGAACTCACGACCTCTCCAAAATTTATATTTTTGGCAAGTGATGCATGTATCATCACATCATATATACTTTGGCAAAAATAATAGAAACCACAACTAACTATAATGTACGTTAATAGTAATATAAAGATTCGGTTCCAAGAAAAAAATAAAAAAGTAAAGATTGGACTCCAAACCTGATAGAAAGGTATAGAGGCCACAACGTTTGCAGGGGAAAATGAGTGGTTTCCTGTAAAATTTTGTGGTGGTGCTGGGGAAAGACCAACAATTGCTGCATTCAGTAATTGAGTAGATCCAGCACCATAGAGAATGTACTTCCCTTTGGTGTTTGCATTTCCAACTACTTCATGCAATCTTCGTATGACCTTCTCTAGCTCCCTCGAAATGAAAGAACCATCCTCATATTCATATCCCATTCTGTGCCACCCTGACACCACCATCGCACTGCTTGCCGCATTTTTCATCCAATATGGCTCCAAGAACAACGGATTCCCACTGTATGGTCATTATACATTACCAATATTAATATATTACTCAATTAAGATATTTTGATTCATTTGGCTTAATTAATTATGGGTTCCGTCTATGTGCACCCCACAAAATACTAAGAGCAAGTCAATAGATCTCAAATTAATGCAAAACACTAGGGATGGCTTGCCCTTAGTGTTTTATGAGGTGCACATAGCCGGACCCTTAATTATGTTTACTAGAAAAAGTGTCACGTGCTCTTTACATGAATAGTTTCTATTTTTTAAATATCTACTATTTAAAAATTACTCATAAAATAAAAAATCTCCTTCACTTTTTTCCGCAAAGCTAACCAATAAATTTTTTAAAATAAAGTTTGTTACCATTGATGTTCGTTAAAATTAACTTTGTGTTGAATGTTTGTTTGAACAATTGAATTGATTATATTTTTGATCATATTCTATTTAATGTATTGGGCCGTGATAAATAATGAAATTTCTATTTTACTTTAAAAAACGAAAATTTAAATCAAATACCCCTATACAAGCATATTTCAACAGCATATTTCAACAGAATTGAAGATTATTATTTTTAATTAACTATCAGCTAAAGAGGAACCACATCCATCTGCTTCTTTAATTATCAACTACCAATTGAATTGATTATATGTTTTGGTCATGATCTTGATTATAATAGACTTAAATTATTCAACTAAGATCTATAATAAACTTTGAATTAAATATTTATCTGCTAAAGGTTTAGCATTCATTAAGCATTCAAAGAAAATTCAAACCTTAATATTTTTTTTGGATTATTCAATCAAAATCCATAATAAACTTGGATTAAAAATAATATGCATGGTTCTATATGGGGTTTGGTTCGAAAATTAAATAAATTAATTAATAAATTGCGCCCCTTTGAATAATCTGAAATACATCGAATCGCGTGCTTTTCATGATTCTATATGGGACTTCATATATAATATACCTGCCAGAATCAACAGCGCAGTTTGGCAGGAACACCGAGCAGTCATCTCCACTGTAGCAAGAGTTGCATTGACACACGGGTTTGCCTTCAATAGGTAACCCGTCCAAGGAGGCTCGGCCGTGGCCGGAGCACTTAATCGATGCCACTTCTTCGGCTTCCTCCGCCGCGGCTCTGCTCCATTTTAACTCATTGTGCTCATCACCACAGGTTATTGGGACACTATTTAGAACGATCATGGACAATAAGATCAATAGCCATACCCGCTTCATGGGCAACCCACGTACGTGGATCTTCATCGAGATGAGGAATGATATCTTAAGAGCAAAGTATATAACAATATTATATCGAGTTATATAATACTCAGATGAGTTGTTTTTTTTTTTTTGACGAAATACTCAAATGAGTTGTTGGATATCTTAAAAGCCTGTTTGATGGTTCTTCAATTTATAGTACAATAGGACTGAGATTACGTGAACAAAAAGTTAATGAGAAAATTCATGGGCGTGGAAAAGTAAGAAAATAGCTAGCAAGCTAGAGGACATTTTGGATACGACATACGTGCATGTAGCACGTTTTTTGGACTAGTCAAATACCGTAATGGAAAGAGATAAGATCGAGCGCCCATTGATTCATTTTGAGTGAAATTTATCATCAAACTAATAACAGAAAATCAGGTGTGAAGGTCGCAGGTGCAATTTTGGTTAACTATAAACCTTTTATCTAACTAATATCATATCAAATTTCTTCAAAAAAAAAATCATATCAAACCAAGGACGCATTCACTTATTGGTTGGTAAAAGTATGATTTTGCATTATGTAATTACGACCTCTTTTACCAAACAATTGAGTGGTTCAATAGTATAATATGAGATTTGAAAGTAAGAAGTGATAGGTTCAAATCTTAGTAGGTGCAAGTTATTTCTTTCTTATCAAAAAACTAAAAAATAAAAAAATAACAACCTTCATCTTTCACCTCAACAACTCAATCAATGATAAAATCAAGCATAAAGCATCTCAAAGATATATTCCTTAGAATTTACCCGTTAACTCTTTAATTTTTTTAATATATGTACAATTATTATTTTTATTTCCTACGTGGTGTTCAATTCAACGACATCGACTAATCCATGTTTGAGTACTGTTGAGCCCTATATAAGGGGCGACCCTCCAAACTCAATTTTTCTATCACGACACTCGAACTCGAGACCTCACTTAAAGAGAAGTTCCTATTTAATTAGGCCAATCAGTTGTTAGTACACACAATTTTTTTACACATAAATTAAAGGGAAATGCTAGAATGACAACGAGGAATAAATTCACATCGGACCCTCAGGTCGTTCATCCGGTCATTCACAGATCCCTTGCATAACACATGGGTCGAGGCCACCTGAACTTCATGTGAGATGTGACTACGACTTCTCACAGTCATTCTAAGCCTCATCTGATTTATTTTTACCAACTTATACATAAAAGTTTTTTTACAAGGAAGTTCACTCACACAGAGTTACCTCATGGAGAAGTTCTTATTTTTATATTTGATTCAAAATTAAAAAAATAATAAAATATGATAATTAACATAAAACCCTTTAAACAAGACAGAGATATGGGTAATTGAGAGGTGATTAATAAGGAATGTAATCGTGTCGATAAATCCCACGGAGGGAACTCCAGGACATGGTATGTTACATTGAAATGTGCACGCACATCATGATTGATCAATGGACCCGTCAGCTATATATATATATATATATATATATATATATATATAGCAACAGCTCAAATCAAAACAAATCACTCAATGTATAAATTTTCATTTGAAAAAACATTGACTATATACAATGAAAAAAGTTTGGGTAACTTACTTTGGACACTAAGTTTGGAGATTGCTCACTCAATACCCCCACGATACACTTCACAATGCGCCCGCAAACCTTAAGGTATATTGAAAATCAAGCAAGAGGTCGCGAGTTCGAACTTAATTTGGTGGGTGTAAAATTATTTATTTCCAATCAGAAAAGAAGTACTAATTTTTCCTTTTTTCTTAAGAGACTCCAACTGAGCCGTCAGCTCTGATACTATATGCTATTTTTCACTTTCAAGCACAACACCCACAAGTTGTCTAGTCGCATTTACCCCTCCCACAAGCTGCCCAGTCCCATTTACCCCTCGTGTATGTGTGTGTATATATATACTTAATTAGAAATATCACATTGACCCTAAAAATCAGCTGCCCAGTTCCTCATATTCTTATACCCCTATATGATGGTTATATTATTTTAATTATATATGCATTAATTATTTTTAAGTACTATGTGTATTTGTAGTCTTAAAATTTAGACATACATAAGTTGGCCCCTTAAGTCTAAGTCTGGCTCTGCCCCTGCTCTTAGGTGTGGACCAAATCTAGGTAGTGGCGTGGGTAAGTTTAATATTTATGATGTCGTTAATTAGTGGTGTAAGAGGTTGGGATGACTTTCGCAAATTGATGTATAACTAGTTAATTAAGTACCAATAAAATGAGAAAAAAGTATTAAAAAATGAATTGAATCTTCTTTTTTCTCGTTCAACGAGTCATGGTCACCTAATTCGTAGACTTTCTCATATACAGTATTACCCAGAATTTTAATTAGCTTGTTGATTTTTTCTTAAAATTATATAGGTCATATATAACATAAGGGGTATAGTAATTGACTTCTCAAGGCGTTGATACCAACCTGTACAGAGAATAATTTTTATTTTGGTCTCAAGTCTTTTGTAGCTTATCAATAAAGATCTCGAAATCAGCGGAAGCGCCTAGAGTTTGATGTATTGGTTGTTGTTTTTTTTTTTTTTTTTTTTTTTTTTTTTTTTTTTTTTAGTTTAGACCATCGCGAAGATGGTTTCAATAACAATTTTTATTTTTATTTATTCAATAAAATTCGGATCTATTCAGATCTGAAATGTTTCATTTAATTCGGCTTGCAGCAGTTGTCGAATTCATCATTGACACCACTTGCCTCTCCTCCACACATGTATCTGCTATCACTCAATTACATCCCTACTTTTATATGTATGTATGGATCTACGTCAGTTGTAGATTTGATATTTTTCACTAGGTTTTCTATTTTAAGCAATAAGTTATCATCTTCCCTTGTTAGAAGTTTGTGTTTGCCTTCCTTTGTTGGAAGTCTGTGTCTGTCTCCCCTTGTCAGAAGTTTTTGTTCGTCTTCCCTTGTTAGATGTTCAATTTCTCATTATGGTTATATTATTGTAGATGTAAAAGACAAGTGTATAAGTTGCACACAAGTTTGCAAACTTTCACAACGTAGATTGATCTCAAAGAGAAGGAAAAAGGGTTACTATTGATGTAATTTTATTGTTAAATCATATGTAATAGTGAGTAATTTCTATGAATAAAAATATATTTTCCTCAAAAAAAAAATTATTTTGACTTTTTTTTATAGAAAATGAACAATTTTGCACCTACCAATAAGATTTGAACTCAAGACTTCTTACTTTCAAATCTCATACCATATCATTATGCCACTCAATTGGTTAATTTTTTATTTTAATTTTCTTATGAGAAATAAATTAACCAAAACTTATTACACATCCAGTGAGACCTGATGTGGCGGCCCCAAATTTTTCGGCCGCCCCGTGGTCAGCCACCTCCCCCTGCCTCAGCTCCGGAAGTCGCTGCCACGTGTCCCTCTGCCTTCGTACTTTAGGTAATTTGTTAAAGTCATTTAGCTTATCATTTTCAAAGAAATTAACAGCGGAAGAATTTAAAGTTTAACAAAATGCATTCATATTTATATATAAAAGTTTTACTGATCAAACTTATAGTGGAAAACCCGGTTGTATTGTGCATACAGGCGATCAACTGTAACAATATGTATACCAGTACAAGTGTGTATCCAGTTTCCCAGCCCAAAAGATAATACAAAATATCAAAACATGATACTATCTACACACATACCAGCAGGCCTCGGCGTAGGCAAGTCAAATGAAATCGCCGATGATCCCCTTGCCCCTGCTAGTACTAGGATTTGCGCTCGGCCACCACAAAAAGGCAGATGGCGAGTTCCTGAAGTTCATTTTATAGTGTTTTATACTTTTTGAAACATATTATATCATTTTATGATATTACATTATATTTTTAATTTTTCAGTTGTGGTACCTCTCCCAGCTGGTTCGGAGTTTCGAAAATACCCGAAAAGTCTCGAAACCACTTTTCTACCTTTTTCTAATTTTCTATATTTTTTCTAGAATTTTTCTAAATTTTCTGATATTTTTCACATATTTTTTTCTATTTTCCAACAATTAAAACTGTTTTTTTTAATAAATAATAAAATAAAAATAAAATATTATTTAATTAATAGTGGTGGGTCCCCCGAACCGAGTCCGACCCAACCGGGTCGGACCGGTTCGGCACATCTGGGTCGGGCCGGTCCGGTCGGGTCGGGCCCGGCCCGGCCCCCGGGTTGGGCCAGGCGGTTTGGCCGCCCACTGGGATGGGCCTGGCCGGCCGGCCCCGCCGTGGGTGCACGCACGCACGCACGCGTGCGTGCCCCCCTTCTTCTTCCTCCCACCAGAGGCGCACAACGCCTCTGGTTCTTTTTTTTTTCTTTGTTGCTTCTCATCACTCCCCTCTCGATTTCTCTTCAATCTCACTCCATAGGAGACCTCAAAACATCAAAATCTCCCCTCAATTCCACCAAAACAACAACAAATTTTTGGATCAACATGCATAACCATAAATCACAAAATTACCCAATTGGTCACCAATTCATGCAAATCCGAGTAATACCAATATAATTCACCATAAGAAACTCAAAAACCTCCAAGATGACCTCCAAAAACCATTAAAAATCAATGTAATTCGAATTTCACCAACACCCATTTTAATGACATTTTTATCGAAAATTTTCATTAAAATGGTAGAGATTACCTTGGATCAATGTTGTGTGGCTCGGATTCCCTCTCCCAAAGCTCGAATTCTCCTTCTCAACCTCGATTTTTCTCACAAAACCCCTCAAATCGTTTGAGCAAAATGGGATTTGCATGCATTTGATCGATCAAGTTATATATAGGTGGTGTTTTAATCTCACGTGCACATACATCTCGAGGTAAATCCAATGGTCACTGAACAGCCTGTGTCACCAACTTTATGAACACCCTATCATGACACCATGTATCTCGAATTTCCTTGTTGTGCATCTCGATGACAATCCTAGGTGTACTGATTATTGATTTCAAACTATAGGACTTTATTATAATCCAATTGATTTAATTCATAACACCTATTCTAGTCATCAATAAATTTCATAAATTTGTGAATATGGTCACACTAATTCCCCGACCACTCGGCACCCCGTGCCCCATGTCCGGCACGCTTCCCGAGGCGGTCCCACACTTAGTGTACCCAATTTAATTTCCTTAGCTTAGCCTAAGCTTATATATTTACATCTAATTAAATAAATCCTCAACCATAACATGTTTAAATAATTTAAATCTAATTAACCCCAACTCCCGGCCTCCTGCTACCAAACCCCGCGTTGGCGCGTTCACCGAACTAAAACACCAGCCCACAATTCGCCCGACAAGTTTATTTTAAATGCACACCGGTGACAGATAATACATCATTATCAAGAAAATGAAAATATCAATAAATCACCGAAATTAGAAAAACAACAATACACAATCAATACTAGATCCAGAACATGCCTAATCTATCCGCGGCGTCCACGTGTCGTCCTAATCTGAAATAAGGTAAATAACGGGGTTAATAAAATAACGGGCCGTTACACCTGAATCCTCAACCTCAAGCACCTAAGTGACTACGCATTAAATTAGTGAGCTACCACTAACTTAGTTGATGTGAAGCACGTACGATAATAAATTACGTCCCCTACAATCGATAATAGAGAGAAAATATATCTTGCCATATATGGGACGTTGTGGAAGTTAACAAACCTAACCAAACACCAAACTATTAGATGACCCAATCATTTGGTATGAGATTTAAAAGTAAAATTTATGAATTCAAATTTTAGTGAGTGTAAAAATTGTTTCTTTCTTCTAAAATAAAAAAAGGGAAAGAAAGAAACTAACAAACAAACAAACAACGAAAGTGTCAATTTATCTCTTCAAAAAAAAAGAAAAGAAAAGAAAAGAAAAGTGTCAATTTTTCGAAAAGATAATTTATTTTCCCCTGCTTCCCCTCCAACCAATCAATGCCTATAATACATGTTGAACAAATAGCTAGACAGTGACATAACTTGCCACCACGTGATATTGATTTTTTTTTTTTTTTTTGTCAAAGGCGTGATAGTTATATTGATTTGTTATTATCCTCGTGAACTCTAATCAAAGTGCTCGCTCGATACATTGACCATTGACCATCGATCCATCGATCCATTGACCATTGACCAACGAGCAATAATTGATGATGTTGCATTTTTTTTCTTATAAATACTCCGTATGTCCAATAAACGACCCAACAACTGTGCAGCGAACAATTAATGCACATAGCCAAAGGATATCACTCTCGCGTTACCCTTTTCCCTTTTTTTTTTTTTTTTTTTTTTTGGGGGGAAAATGATTTGATGAAATTTTGAGATCACACAAATAGATCGCAATAGCACATATATTTAATTTTAAGTGATTATTTATCAAATAAAAGTTGAACACATGTACGTCATGTGACGACCTCAAATTCTACAATCCTAGAATCGGGCGCCGCCCGGTCTGGACCCGCACGAACTCCCTAGCCAATCCCGACGAGTCGCACGGGGCCAGTGAGTCTATCATTACCATTCAATCATTTATTAATCATTTGAAAGTGAAGTCAATTAATTAGCGAGTTATCAAAGTAATAAGCGGAAGCAATTAATCTCAACTAATCAATCAACTTCGAAAGCTCTAAGTTAGGATAAAAACCTAGGGTGTGGGAACCCCGTATATCATATAAAGCAAGGAGAGTATCATCCAAGTCTTAATATCAAAAAAATCTCTCAACCCAAACCCCATGTACAAACAAAACAATATAAGTAACTAATACAACAAAAAATGTCACCTATATCAGCAGAGGAGGTGTGGCGGCCCAAATTTCCCCATTGGTCCGCCACGGGAGGCCACGTAGGCCCACAACTGACCACATCACCGCCAGCTGTGTCCCACGCCCAATTTTCCATTATCAATCAATTTCCTGTTAACTTTAGTTCCTCTAATATCATTTTTCCTTAAATTATGCCCTTTAATATCATTTAACCATAAATTACGCAATGAAGTCTCAAATCATTAAATGATACCAAATGTAACAAGTGTAAATATCAATTAATCTAATGTGGAAACCATACCAAAATGTAATCCCTAAATATAAATCAAGTGTCATCCTCAAAGTCATAAACAAACTAGAATATAACTCTCACAACCCAAACCCAGCATAAAACAAATACATACATTCAACAGCGTATAAAAGGAGTAGTTCACGCCTTCAGTCACAGATAATCTTTACGTGTCTCCTTGCCTCCTTCACATATCAAATCCTGCACTCAAATCACCCAACACATACGGTGACGAGTCCAGTGAGTAAACTCCCAAAGAAAACCATCGAGTAAATAATAACAGATTCAGAAGCCAATAACTAACGTTAGCTACACATGCAAAGAGTATGGGCAGCCATAAAACCTTACATGTGTAGGTAACAAGCATGCAAGATGATCAACGAATAATCATAATGTCAACAATATGCTCCACAACAATTACGATAAAACCAGACAAAAGTAGAATGCAATCTCACATACTAGATCATACTTCGTCAATCAAGCGCCGGAGGAAACACATCACACTGGGATCCACCGGACCACTAACGGTGACCGGAACAAATCACAAACCCACCGAACACGTGCACCCGCGGCTCGGGACACAATCCACCTGAACCGGCGGTGCAAGTACACGCGCTACAATCTAGCATGCTTAATCACGTGCCACAATCATCCCGAATAAACTTCGATAGTGAAAACAAATCCAACACCAACCAATAACCCGACCAACACATGATCACAATGAATATGAATTTCAAGAATAATAAACGCAAGAATTTTAAAGAATTAAATACTTCAGATGTGTTTCTGTTGGGGTTTACGCACCTATACCGCACTCCGATTACCTGGTCCAGCTCGAATAAATGCCCAACAAATCAAAATTACCTCCCGAATTGTACCTAAGATCATTTGTCATTAAATTAACTTCAATTTGATATATTATATCAATTTTTACGTTTTTTGAGGCTAAAACCCCGACTATGTCTCGCCAACATTTCCGAGAAAATCCCAAAACTCGAGTTGTGAACCATTTTTCTAATTTCTCATATTTTTTCTGGATTTTTTTTTGAATTTTTCCATAATTTTTAACTATTTTTTTCCTATTTTTTCGTATTTTATTTTATTTAAAAGCTGTTTTAATTTATTTAAATAAAATAATAAAATATATTATTTAAATAATATGGGGGTGGGCCCCCCTGAGGCCGGGTCCGACCCGACCCAATCGGGTCGGGCCCGGTCCCGCCCCCACAGGCGAGGCCGGTTCGGCCGGCCCGTGAAGTGCACGCACGCACACGCGTGCGTGCTCCACCCCCTCTCCTTCGTTGAAACAGAGCACAGAGAGCGGCTCCGTTTCAACAACACAAACTTTTTTTTTTTTTTTTTTTTTTTTTTTTTTTTTCATTTATGGATTGGAAGGGGGGGAGACAACACGAGAGTTGTCTCCCTCCTCGACAGCTTCTGCAGAAAGCGATTCGTCAGGTCCCGAACTCCACCTCCACCACCACAACCGAACCATCGCCACCACCATTCCCGCCAACAACACACAACTAAAATAACACGGCAACATCAACGCACCTCGCCTCGCGACGACCCCGTCGAGCTCGCGATCTCTCTCTCTCCTTCCTTCTTCTCCCTCGGTCTTCGATCGATCGAAAGCGATGAAGAAAAATGGGATGTCGGTTGTGTTTATCAACAATTTTGGGTAAAATGACCAAAATGCCCATAAGTTCTTATCCTTTTCCTTCACAATTCCATACCCTTTTTGGTCATTTGACAATTATTTTCTTATTTTTTTTGATTTTAATATATATATATATTTATATATATATATATATATTAAATTCCTTATATATATATATATATAAATATATATATATTCGCTATACATTCGCGCCTAAAATTTCGTAGTGCGCGCCAACGAGCGACGTACTCGGCGTGCACACTACCATACCACCCACGTGTGTCAACCACGACCCCGCGTGTTACTAGGCGCCCACCAATTTACTATTTTTTTCACATTTTACCACAACAAGCATACAAACTCATTCCAGCCTCGCTGTGGGACCCACGTACGTCCTTGCTAGCGTCCACGTCCGCAATGACGTCACCAGTAACGGCTATTGAAAATTGGGCCGTTACAATTCTTCCCAACTAATTTGAAATTTCGTCCGAAATTTGAGATAACTAATATCTCGTCTCGAGAGAACTACAACGTAGATACAATTATCTATCAGGTCAACTAATCTAAACAAATGTAGTCAACCTAATCAATCACTATTCTACTACCACTTTCGGTGAACTAATCAACACCTAACTTTGGTAAACAAATCAACCTCAATCTAGGTGAACAAATCAACACGCTTTGGTGAACCGATCAACGATCGTCCACTCACTCCTGGTGTATAAATCAATCCCTGGTGAACTCATCAACCAGTCCATATCAACCAGGTCCCTGGTGAACACATCGACAGTCCCTGGTGAAAACATCAACCAATCCCACAACAACTAGTTGCAAATGGACTCCTGGTGAACCAATCAACCGGTTTCACAACCTCCTGGTGAACTAATCAACCGGTTTCACAATCTCCTGGTGAACACATCCCGGTTTCACAACCACCTCCTAGTGAACACATCTACTAATCTCACAATCTCACAAAAACCCTAGTGAACACATCTACTAATCTCACAATCTCACAAAAACCCTAGTGAACACATCTACTAATCTTACAATCTCACAAAAACCCTAGTGAACACATCTACTAATCTCACAATCTCACAAAAACCCTAGTGAACTCATCCACTAGAACATCTTTGGTTCAAAAAAATAAACTAACCGACCCTATATGCAACGAATGCATGAAAAATGACTAGTAAAACAACGTACCCTACTCATGTTGTCGGGTCGTCTCTCGATCATTGTGTACTATAATATGAACTCTCTTCCCTGGTCCGTGGAATCTCTCGATCTTTGGAGAGGCTCCAGGGCAATTCACACCGATGTGACCTCTCTGTCCGCACCGATAACACTTACGTCGTCGTCCGCCTCCAGATCTGTCGGTCCTCGAGCGCGACGACCACAACTCCGGTCCCTCGATCCCGATTCGTACGTACGTGTCTCGGTTCTTTGTATCGGTATAGGTACAATCTCATGTACCCACTGGCGATCGTCATCATTGAATTGATCATCGATCGGTCTGGTCGTCCTCGCGACTCAATCTATCTCGCCGCCATTATAGTAGTGCGATCATCCCTCGAATCACGATCGTCACTTTGAAATCATGATCCAAGCGCAAATCATCTCGGGTGTACGATGATCGATTGCTTCTCGCTCGCGACAAATATGTCTCGCGAGCCAACGCCTATCATAAACAATCGTAGCGTCTCTGCACCATGGCTCGCAAATCAGCCACCTCACTAGTGGTATGGTCACTAGTCTCCCCATCCTCTCCCCGCCGCGTAGTCGGCGGAGTAGTAGAATGAGTCGTCGAGTCCATCATCGCACAACCAACGTGCATCGGATTAGACTCGGTATATATACGCGTATAATATGTAATACACAATCAAAACATACACGTATATATATAATTTCTGAATCTACCCGCCTCGCATCACTTCCCAACTAAACTGTAATCATTCACTTGTGGTTTCCACATCTAAGATTTATTCAATGATACCAAGTAGTAAATTGTGGCGGTATCAAAGTTAACTATCATCATCGTTTTATCCTTTAGGTTCCTCAAACCTAAGCTCTGATACCAAAATGTGGCGGCCCAAATTTCCCCGTTGGTCCGCCACGGAGGCCACGTAGGCCCACAATGACCCGACCACATCACCGCCATTTGTGTCCCACGCCCAATTTTCCATTATCAATCAATTTCTGTTAACTTTAGTTCCTCTAATATCATTTTTCCTTAAATTATGCCCTTTAATATCATTTAACCATAAATTACGCAGCGGAAGTCTCAAATCATTAAATGATACCAAATGTAACAAGTGTAAATATCAATTAATCTAATGTGGAAACCATACCAAAATGTAATCCCTAAATATAAATCAAGTGTCATCCTCAAAGTCATAAACAAACTAGAATATAACTCTCACAACCCAAACCCAGCATAAAACAAATACATACATTCAACAGCGTATAAAAGGAGTAGTTCACGCCTTCAGTCACAGATAATCTTTACGTGTCTCCTTGCCTCCTTCACATATCAAATCTGCACTCAAATCACCCAACACATACGGTGACGAGTCCGGTGAGTAAACTCCCAAAGAAAACCATCGAGTAAATAATAACAGATTCAGAAGCCAATAACTAACGTTAGCTACACATGCAAAGAGTATGGGCAGCCATAAAACCTTACATGTGTAGGTAACAAGCATGCAAGATGATCAACGAATAATCATAATGTCAACAATATGCTCCACAACAATTACGATAAAACCCGGACAAAAGTAGAATGCAATCTCACATACTAGATCATACTTCGTCAATCCGAGCGCCCGGAGGAAACACATCACACACAGGATCCACCGGACCACTAACGGTGACCGGAACAAATCACAAACCCACCGAACACGTGCACCCCGCGGCTCGGGACACAATCCACCGGCGGTGCAAGTACACGCGCTACAATCTAGCATGCTTAATCACGTGCCACAATCATCCCGAATAAACTTCGATAGTGAAAACAAATCCAACACCAACCAATAACCCGACCAACACATGATCACAATGAATATGAATTTCAAGAATAATAAACGCAAGAATTTTAAAGAATTAAATACTTCAGATGTGTTTCTGTTGGGGTTTACGCACCTATACCGCACTCCGATTACCTGGTCCAGCTCGAATAAATGCCCAACAAATCAAAATTACCTCCCGAATTGTACCTAAGATCATTTGTCATTAAATTAACTTCAATTTGATATATTATATCAATTTTTACGTTTTTTGAGGCTAAAACCCCGACTATGTCTCGCCAACATTTCCGAGAAAATCCCAAAACTCAGTTGTGAACCATTTTTCTAATTTCTCATATTTTTCTGGATTTTTTTTTGAATTTTTCCATAATTTTTAACTATTTTTTTTCCTATTTTTCTGTATTTTATTTTATTTAAAACTGTTTTAATTTATTTAAATAAAATAATAAAATATATTATTTAAATAATATGGGGGTGGGCCCCCCCTGACCGGGTCCGACCCGACCCAATCGTCGGGTCGGGCCCGGACCCAGCCCAGGCGGGGGCGGTTCGGCCGGCCCGTGGGGAGTGCACGCACGCACACGCGTGCGTGCTCCACCCCCTCTCTTCCTTCGTTGAAACGAGAGCGAGAGCAGAGCCGCTCTGTTTCAACGAAGAAACTTTTTTTTTTTTTTTTTTTTTTTTTTTTTTTTCATTTATGGATTGGAAGGGGGGGAGACAACACGAGAGTTGTCTCCCTCCTCGACGAAAGCTGAAAGCGAGTTCGTCGAGGTCCCGAACTCCACCTCCACCACCACAACCGAACCATCGCCACCACCATTCCCGCCAACAACACACAACTAAAATAACACGGCAACATCAACGCACCTCGCCTCGCGACGACCCCGTCGAGCTCGCGATCTCTCTCCTTCCTTCTTCTTCTCCCTCGATCTTCGATCGATCGAAACGATGAAGAAAAATGGGATGTCGGTTGTGTTTATCAACAATTTTGGGTAAAATGACCAAAATGCCCATAAGTTCTTATCCTTTTCCTTCACAATTCCATACCCTTTTTGGTCATTTGACAATTATTTTCTTATTTTTTTTGATTTTAATATATATATATTTATATATATATATATATATATATATATATTAAATTCCTTATATACATATATATATAAATATATATATATATTCGCTATACATTCGCGCCTAAAATTTCGTAGTGCGCGCCCGACGAAGCGTACTCGGCGTGCACACTACCATACCACCCACGTGTGTCAACCACGACCCGCGTGTTACTAGGCGCCCACCAATTTACTATTTTTTTTCACATTTTACCACAACAAGCATACAAACTCATTCCAGCCTCACTGTGGGACCCACGTACGTCCTTGCTAGCGTCCACGTCCGCAATGACGTCACCAGTAACGGCTATTGAAAATTGGGCCGTTACAGGAGGGCCGCTCAAAGTATATCACATAACTACACGGCCTTTCCTTTGCTGGACTGCGGATCTGCACTCGGTCAAACACAAGAATGACGAGCTCAGGTAAGTAACGCCAAGCAGGAACAACAATAAATACAGTATTTCGAATTAAATAAATGAACAGTCAATTCAAGCAGACAGAAAAAAAAGACAAGGAGCGCATGAATATATAAAAACTGTGAATAAATACATAAACAATCGAAATTGAGTGTCCCGGAATACAAGGGAAAGGCACAAGTGGTCCCAACCAATTAAAGTTGTTAGGCCGATGACAAAATCTCTTCAAAGGCTAGGAGTCGAGGACAGAATCTCCTTTAAGACCCCTACGCGAGTGCAGAGTCCCCAACAATCTTGTGGAGAACTCTCACCCCGTACATGTTATTACAACTAATCACGTATCCCCAGCCGTAAACTCCGGTATAATGCACCGCGAGCCAGGAATTCTGCAAGGATTACGCTTGACACACTTGCCTTAGGACAACTCAAAAGAAATGGAATGACAAGATAGTATCGAAACAATATCAATAATTAATTAAAAGCTCAAGAAATACTGTAGTGTTTCTCACTGGTTTACTTACCTCGATCCAAGCTAATCCGCGCTAACACGGACTCCGACACGTCCCTTACGGTCCTCGTGTGTACAATAATCCTGATCATGCAATTTATATCAATTTCCTTAATTTCCCATGATTTTTCCAAATTTTTAGTTATTTTTGCCAAATTTCACATTTTCTAAGGCAAAAACCCCGACAAAATGTCTCGCAAAAATCCCGAATATTTCACTTTTCATAGAAATTCCCAAATTTCTCTTTATTTGATGAAAATATAATTTTCTATAATTTTTCCTGAATTTTTTTCTATTTTTCTGGAATTTATTTCAATTAAAATAATTTTTAATATATTTAATTAAAATAAATAATTTTTATTAATAAAATAATATGTGGGTGGGTCGCGGGTCGGGTCAGGACCGGCTTGACCGGGTCTGATCAGTCAAACCGAGTTTGACCGGGTCGGACCTAGTCCACCCGGGTCAAACCCGATCTAACCCAAACCGGGTCGGGTCTCCTTGACCCGGCTCGGTTCTCTCTTCATCTTCTTCCTTTGTGTGCTGGAAATTTCCAGCAAACAACAGTAGCGTCCTTTTTTTTTTTTTTTTTTTTCTTTTTTGACAAAACAACAACAATCACACACACCTCACCACTATCATCACCACCATTTTCACCATTTAAATCCACCATCCCCTCAATAACAACCTCGACAACAAATTCGAAAACAACCACAACGACAACACGCACAACGAAATCTATAACTTCTTACCTAGATTTCGCCTTGACGTCGCGTCCACGCTCTCCACAAATCGCAGCTTCCTCTCCTCGATCTCTCTTCTCAGTTGATCCTCTTCTTCTCCAATTTTTTTTTCCGAAATGGAGAATGTGTGACGGTGGTGTGTTGATATTTGGTATTTTGGTCAAATGACCAAAATACCCCTCACCCTTATCCATAACCTTTACAACTTTATTGCCCTTTTGGTCTTTTCACCATTTCACCTACCAACTTTGATAACTCATTTGGGTGACTTAGTTGACTTTTGGTCTTTTGCTCTCATCTATTTCAACCAACACTCAAAGTTTCCCTCGGGTATTCTCGCGCCCGATTCATAACACTAACTTTGTTCATCGCGTCACCACAGATTTACCGACGTAACAAATGGACTTTACAACCTTTTAATTATTATTTATTTAATATTTTTGTCAGTGTTTCTAATTAAATTTGTTCTTCGGACTACCAACGCTCGTACACAATGCCTTTACCCGTTAAAAACTTAAAATTGCACAAATGAAATATAATATAATACAAACATCATACAAAACTAACATACATTGGCGTCGACGTCCGAAAATTGATGATTGTACAACGGCGTGGGCCCACATATCACCTGTATTGACACGTGGCACGAGTTACATTTTTAGGGTTGTTACAGGTCACATATGTCGTACAAATCGATTCGTGTCACTGAAAATATCAACAATTTTAAGTAGCGTTATGCTTTTCTAATAAAGATATGTGTAACGACCGGCAACTTTAATCAAGTAATTAGTGATAAACTGAATAGTAATCACAAAGAGATTGAGTTGGAATTAGGGTCGGCGTATCTTAAATAACATGTATGGGTGTGTGTTGGTGAATGCAATTGTGTTTGTATGGTGTGTATTATATAACTACGTAGTACATATAAGTAGAAAGTGGGATAATCCGGAAAATTTCTGAAGGCTTGAATGTTGGTAGAGTGACGAGAGCGCGGAAACGCCCGAGTGAACTCGTTGGCGAGAGAGGGTTAGAGTTATATAGAAGTGTGTATACTCATATATATACATAGGAATTATATATATGTATATATATAAGTATATGTAGATAAATTATTTTATTTATATATATATGGGGCGTATATATATATATATATATATATATATATATATATATATATATATATATAAGTAAGGATAAGTTTAAGTGACCTCGAGATGAGCAAATACGCATCTCGAGGCAAGGTTTTATTTATAAACCAAAAGCTTCACCGCCTCTGCTCATCGAAATCGCGAAAGAGGAGAGAGAAGAGCGGTGGAGGGAGAGAACGAGGAGAAGAGAGACGCGAGGGAGAGGCGGAGCTTGAAAACGGGAAGGTGACGTAGAGATCAACTAGTGTGGAGTGGTGTTCGTGAGTTCGGATAAGTTTTGCAGGTTTTCTTTCAAATTTGGGGGTTTTGGGAATTTGGGAAAAACGGAGGTGGAATTGTATCAAGGTATGGGATTTGATGGTAATGAGTTTGGAAAGGTTATAAGGATCATTAGAACCCTATTTGTGTGAAAATTAAATTGTGAGGATGAATGTGTGTCTGGGAAGAAGAAACTGCAACATTGCCGATTAGGCACTGTTGCAGGAAAAGTTTATAAGATGTTGCAGGAAACGTGATAAATTTGCGAACTGTTGCAGGAAAAGTTTATAGGATGTTGCAGGAAACGTGATAAATTTGTGAACTGTTGCAGGAAAGATAATAGGAATAAGTGGTTTGTGAGTGTATAAATTTGTGCACTTGTTGTTACGATAAGGTGATATGAATAGGTGATTGGTGGGTTGATGAATTTGTATTGTTGCAGGAAAAGCTATATGAATTTGCAGGAAAAGTTTATATGCCTTTGCATGCAGGAAAAGTTTTTATGAATTTGCAGGAAAAGTCTATATGAAATTGTAATGTGGGGTTGCAGGGATTGTTGTTGCTGGAATATGAATGTGTAGATTTGGATGTGGTTTAGGAATGGTTGCAGAAACTATTGCAGGAAACAATTAGGAAGATGTAGGAACTGTTGCAGGAAAAGTTAATAAATTTGTAGATTGGAATATGAAATATTGCGTTGGATGTGATATATAGTAAAGTTAAGAATATTGAGGTTAGTTATGGGAAATTTTGTAGAGTATGGATTTAGATTTGAATTATAAATCATACTGTAGATTTTAGGTTGACATTAATTAATGTGGAATAGGTTTTCGAACACAAGGAGACGGAAGTGAACCTCGAGAGCAAGGAAATCAAGAGGAGGTGTTAAGGAAGCGTAATCAAGGTAAGTGGGACTCGTGTTTTTCATCAATTATGCAACGTAATTAAATACTATTAGAGCATATAGTATTAGAGACTGGGGATGGGGCAATGTATTGTGGCTTAAACTGTTTTGTTATTATTTTACAAAAGGAAATGAGAACCAAGAAGAGGTTTGGCAGGACGGATCGGCCTGGGGTTTGGAACTGTGTTGGGAGGCCACCCATCACCGCGCCCCAGTGACTTGGGAATTATTCCGACCAATGCTTTCCATTTGAGTTGGCAGCACACCATTTATGAATTTTCAGCTGTCAGTGGTAATTCATGAGTGATGTGGGAGTGCGACTCTGTGATTTTAATCAAATGCAAACCTAAGTCACAATACAGTTGCAAAAGACTTATGAAATTGCATCTGCTTATGTATTGTTTATATTGTTTAAACACCCTCTTTAAATATATGTTGGATTCATATTGTGTGACGGCCCCAATTTCCTCGTGCAATTGGGTACGCTCGGCCTAAACCCGTGCAGGCCCCGAGCTATCACTCGGCAACCTGACGAGTCTAGTCAGCCTCAAAGTTACTCTATTTAGCAGTTTATGAAAGAGTTATTGCATTTATACACAGCGGAAGACTAAAACAATTATAATAAAGGGAAATAACTCAATCAAAGGGAAATTAGGAATTCTATAAGTGTGGAAAACCCTGGGTATTCATGTACAATTCGATCGGCATATATACATGATACCAGTCTCAATAAAGATATACCAAGTTCAATAATCCCAACAAAATAAGTATGAAACGATATACACATCAGCAAACAAAGTATAATCACCTACTATAAAGTCTCTCAGATGTCCTGAAACTCCTCAAAGTATGTTACCTAGGCAGAGCCCCTTGCCCTTGCTGCTCTCCACTCTATCTGCACCCACCGTCACAAACTAGACGGTGAGTAACTGAATAAAAATTGCTAGTAGTACCAGAAGAATGTAACAATAATTTATGATTTTAACAAGAAAAGAAGTCTAAGTATCATGCGGAAAGGAAATAACTGGAAAGTAAATAAATCAAATGCATGATAAAGAGACTGAAAGATAAGCAATCGATATTTTGCATGTTCTAAGATTCAAAAGAGGCCCATGAGTGGTCTATTTCACAGCAATACGGCAAAGATCTCGCAAGATCTCCCCGGGCAATGTCGCAACACTAGCGCGGCGTGAAATCGAGAGGCATCGCAACACCTCTCTAATCCAAGTACCCAAGTACACACATCACTAGGGTGGTCGGTTACCCTGCGAGAGGGCACCCTTGTTGTCCCAACTAGTGCGGGACCACATGATACCTTCGAGAGACACACACTCATGCCAAGAACATACAACCAAGGAAACGGAATAGAATCTCAAGCAAAGGATTAATGCAACAATAGCAATAAATAGAGGATGTATAAATCACATGTTATTTTCTCACTTGTCTACTAACGTACATACACACAAGGCATGCATGTACTTACCTGTCTATTCGTGACTCGGTATCACTCCGAAACTCTAACGCGTTTCCCCACAAGTTCTCAACAACCTGATAAAGTTTTGGAATCCCGAATATTAGTTTAAGGTTCGCATTCATTCTTTAAGTTGTACCTATTGTATTAGGCTTTTATTGTGATGTATATTGGATGTGTTGGGTCCTCATTATATTGTGTGTTGAACCCTTATTACCAATCCATATTCATTTAATATTAATGTCTATACTTAAAAATCTTGTTTACTTACTCTTAAACCTATAATAATGTACATTATGGTCACACACACAATTGATGTGTACACCCCACTGGTGTGCACACTAACACTTCACACACCCCGCTGTCTTGTGCACACACACCCCGCTGGTGTGTGCACCCCATTGTGATTTACCATATTCACACTCATTAGTACATTACTTTATTATTTAAAACTATGTTGTATACCCATTTTCACTATTCCAAACATATACAACTGTTGTGTACACCCCAATGTGGTGTACACACATTGTACACCCCTTACCTAACTTTCACACCAAAACAGCCACCTATACACATTGTTATGAAAATTGAAACTCACACACATACACTTCATGAAAAACAATCCCACTAAAGTGCACACACCCACACCCCAACTGGGGTGTGCACATACACACACTGTACGCACCCCACACATATTGGATAGCCACCCCACACACACACATTCACCAAAACCGTCACCTATATGCACCACAACAGTCCATATACACCTCAAATGACCTCACCTACGCACACCAACACAACTCACATGGGGTCACCTCCGGCCAGCAGCGTCGCCGGAGGTCGACCTCCGGTCAGCACACCCCGAAACAGTGGTGAACATGTCCTTAACAGTCCCACAATCCATTCAAAAATTAATGTGAAAAATGTGAGTAGAGGAGCACAAAACCGTGGAGAGAGAGAGGACAGTTGAGGTGGCTCACCTTGGTGTCTCCGGTGAGTGATCGAGGTTCCCGGCACGGTGGTGAGTGGTGGTGGTGACTGGAGAATGAGGGAAGGAGGCGGTTGAGAGTAAGAGAGTGTGCTAACCGAAAAGAGAGAAAAAAGGAAGAAGGGAGAGAGAAGAGCTCACCTCGACGTCGCCGGTGGTGGTGGAGGGATCGATTCTGCGGGGTCGAGGGTGGCGGCGCACATTGCAGTGAGGAGTGAGGCTGCGCGACGTGAGGCCGAGAGCAACGTGAGCGTGGAGAGGAGGAGAAAACCGAGAGTTGAGTGAGAACCGAAAGTGAACGAGAGAGATCGGGGAGAAAGAGAGGGAGAGCTCACCTCGTCGGGGTCCGTGACGCCGGCGGGAGGCGACGGCAGTGGCGAGAGGGAGGAGGTGAACAGTGACGGCAGTTGTGGAGAAGAAGATGAATAGTGTATTAGGGTTTTGGTGTACACAACGTTTATATATGTGTTTTAGGACGAAATGACCATTTTGCCCTTGAGTTTAAACTTGCCCAACCCTTGGACAGCTACCTTTATAAGTCATTTTGCTTATCATCCTATTCTAACACATGTGCACATCTCTATGCCCATCCATTGGTCCTCCTCACTCACTTGTGTCACTTTAACAATCCTATCCATATTAACCTATTTAATTAACCCCATTAATTTTATTAAATTATCATTAAGGTTACACAACTTCTCGCCTACTCGGTGCACCTTACCCCACGTTCGACACGCTTCTCGAGGTGGTCCCACTCTTGGAATTCAATTAAATTTCCTCACGTCTAAGTTATACTTTATTGTTAACCTTGTATTTTCTCAACTTAGATCATATATTTTATTTGACTTTGTTTATTAATAATGCCCATTAAAACGGTTCCCGAAACCCCGTATAAACTAGGCGACATCTCACTCAATTGAACATAGCCCAAACGGCTCGAGACCCGTAGCATACTATAATACTAATACACAAAGTCAAAGAATCATAAAATTACCTCGGCGTCGACTACCGAAGTTTGAAATACCGTCCAGTATCCCCGTAGCCGGGTCACAATCCTGACACGTGTAACACAAGTCAGTTAAAAATTCGAGGTTGTTACATATTGTTACGCATTGATTTTATTATTTAGTTGATAATTGATGGATGATTCGAGAGTCATTTACTGAGCATGTAGGAGCTCACCTAACAACTTAATTTCAGGTTCTCGACTTATGGCGGAAGAGAAAGGAAAAGGGAAGCTTTAGGAGTTTCGAAGACTTCTCTTGATGTAATGAACCTGAAGTACATATGTATATATTGTTTGATTATGTTGTATAAATAACTGAGGGTTTGGTTGCTTTTACAAATCAACAAAGTTTTGTATAATATAGTTTTGAGACATTGTATAAGATTACTATAAAAGTTTTAAATCTTCGTTGTTTTTGAAATTAAAAGTTTTATTTGATATAAGTTATATACAGGTTGTTAGCAGGTGATAAGGGAATAGACTGCTGGCTCTAGTTAGGCCTGATCTGGTGTACTGGGGCTTAATTAGAGTTTTAGGCCGAACATCCTCTATTTAAAGTAGGGACTGTTAAAATCTAGTTAGGCCTGATCTGATGTACTAGGGCTTAATTAAATTTTTAGTCTGAACACCCTATATTTAAAACGGAGGTTGTTAAAATATGCGTGAATAAAATGGTTGAGGTAGCTATAATTGGTACAAGATGAAAATATCAATATTTACCTTTTTCATCCAAATAAGATAAAAATAATCTCAAATGCTCAATGTAACCCATTTTTTCTTTTTGATCTTGTAGTCAAACTCAATTTCACAAAATTAAACAATAGAAAAGTTAGATCCATATAATCAACTCTAATTAATTTAAAGAAAATGATATTTTGACTGCTTTGTCTATATACATTCGAAACATAATAATCCAAATTTTTCTTGAGATATATACAACACATATCTCAATATCATTTGAACCATTGTACGTACAACACATATTCCAATAAAATCTAAACTATTGTGTAACGAATATATGTAAGCAAAGTATATCAAAATATCATTATCCTTAATTTGGAATTGAGTCTATGTTATTGCTCTTACAGTCAACCACTTTCTTTTTATAAGAAAGAAACAACCTTGCATCTACCAAAATTTAAACTCATTACCTTACACTTTCAAGTCTTATATCTAACCATTAAAACAATTGATTGATCTTGTAATCGAAAAAGTTACAACCATACAACATATTTTCTTTTAAATTCGTAAAGTACAGTTGTTTTTTATTTTATTTTTATGAAAATAATGTATTACGCCTTTAGTAAAGGCGTTATTAAGTGTCGATACAGATTACACGAATAGCGCATTTTGTAAATGCGTTATTCGTATAATGGTTGAAATGATGTGGCTCTCACGTGTACAAAAATAACGCATTTTCTAAAAACTTTTTTGTGATGTGGACAACGAGAATAGCACATTTTCTAAAGGCGCTATTCATTCCACATGTACACATGACGTGGATTAATTGTACACGATTAGCGCCTTTAAGGCGCTAGTCGTGTACAATTAATCCATGTATATATCACGAATTGCACCTTTACTAAAGGCGCAATTCGTGATATATACACCCGATGCAGATAAATGTTGCACAGACATACCAAAATACACATTGGTGTTTGAGTTATCTATATACATCTCAATTTGGTGTGGAACACATCCAATATATATTTTAGTATTGTTTGGGTTGATGTATGTGTAATTTTTTAATATAGGCGGGCAAGGGTTTGGAGAAATATAAGTTGTATGAATGACTACTTTTGAAAATGAGTCATTAATACAAAATATGAAATGTTTACAATTAAAATTGCCACCTTACACACCCACGCCACGTCACAATTCTAATTTGTATGAATAACTCATTTTAAAAAAGAGTCATTCATATAAAATATGAAATTTATGAATGACTCATTTACAAAAAAAGTCATTCATACAATTGAAATTGTAACGTGACGTGACATGAGTTGGTGAGGTGACAATTCCAATTGTATGAATGCATACATTTCATATTTTGTATCATTCATACAATGTGACTTTGTATGAATGACTCATTTACAAAAAGAGTCATTCATATAATTAAAATTGCCACCTCACCAATTCACCGCCACGTCACGACACGTCATCCTCAATAATGCCTCTACTAAAGGAGATATACATTGTTTTTAAAATTTTAAAAAAATTTACCCCATTTAATAAATTTTAAAGTAAACCAACCCTACTTTTTGAAAAACACCCTTGTAATCAAACGTATTAAATACCATTTTCAACAAAAGAACCAAACAAATATGCCAAATTAAACAATATAGCATTGCTAATATTTTTTGATGTTTTTGACAGGCTTAATTGGTTCAGATATTTTTAACTTATATTATTATATCATAATTTTTTAAATTTATTATTATATTTTTATCTTTCTAAAAAATTGTAACTATTTACTAATAAAAATGGTAACATAAATCACTTTTTAACTTCAAATTTAATGATAAGACACTTAATTAAAAAGTCACCTTATCTTCTATAATTACTAAAATTATTACTTAATTCATTAATTTAATGTTACCTCATTAAATAATTTAATTTATTAATATATGTTATCTTATTAAATTTGAAGTTGAGAAGTGCTGTATAACATAAATTTATCAATGTAAAAGTGTTAATATATAATAACAAAAAAAAGTTAAAGATGTAATAACAAAAAAGTGTAAAAGGTATGAGATATTTTAATCCATTTAACTTTTTAAGATAAAAATCGCAACTTCTTATTATTTTTTTGTCAAATGGATAAAAACCGCAACTTGACCGCTTATATTTGTACCACTTACATCTTTCTTTTCTATTTATTTTTGTCAAAAAATCCTACACCAGTGCACCACCCTTCACGTACTCCGTGAACACCAACGCCACCAACCCCAACATAGCGAACCTCCCATTCCACAACTCAGCATCCGACGTCATCAACCCACCCGACTTTGACTCCACGCTGACCCCCCTCAATAGAGGAACCAAAGACGCCAGCGTCAGAACCACTGTGGTCCCCACAAACCATGTCACGCCTCCATTGGCCAGCTGTGCTGCCACATCCTCTCCTCCTGCCACCTCAGCCGCCATCGCTGCCACGAACCCCACCATAGCCAGCCTCCCGTTGATCCTCTCTGGGGCGGGCCCACTGAATGCTAACACGTCGGATAACTTCGTGCTGACCTGTAAAGAGTACTAGATTATTAGACACTTAACAAGCGTCGATTTTCATCAATCGCATCAAGTTGGAGAACTAACGGTCGTAATATTATACCCACCTTGGGCTTAGGCTTAGTCGCGTTTGTTTGTACGGGTTCCTGTAAAGGTGGCTTGGTTTCCGTGGTTGGAGTTGTTGGTGTTGTTTGCTCCTTGTCCTACAGAATCATTTTAAGAAAAAAAAAAAAAGTTACCGTTCCATGCGTATCTCTAGGCATACATACAAAACATGTAAAAAATTTATACTACAATGCTACCTCAGCCATGGATCTAATTACTCTCTGTGCTCTACCGTTGATTCTCCTTTGATGAAGAGTGAACGAAGTGCGAGGAAGAGCCACGTTGAGGTTGTGATCTCTTCGAGGTAAACGTGTCACTGGATTAGCTAAGAAGGATTGCAAAGTTCCGGAGGTCGCCATTTGCAGTGCTACGAATTAACAAGATACAAGTGAAGTTGAAGATTATTAAAGTGTCACTTACTTTGATTCAACGTCGCATACTCTCTGATGGAGGTGGGACAAGTGGTATATATAGGTGAAGTAGTGGATGCATTGAAGGCCACGTCACATCTGTTACGGCCCAAGTAGTTTTTGGTCACGTGGAGGCGTTTGTCCACACATGATGAGATGGGAGACGTGGAAGAACAGGGGCCAGGGATCAATATCGAAGTCTCTAGTGGCGAGGACTTTTGTAGGTTTGCTTTTTTGAAGTGTTTGGTGTTGGTGTGGGCTCGTACGGGGCCTGTCAGCTTTTTAGTGTATTGACAATTAAGCGTCAGATCTTTTGAAGTGGGAGACTTGGGTCTGGTTTTTCCTCCCCAAAGGAGCCATGGTTTTTTTTTTGGTAGATAAGCCATGGTTTTTCAAGGGCTCACTTTATTACTCCCTTCCATAAAAAATTAAAAGAGCATTCTATTACTCCCTTCGATAAAAAAAAAAAAAAAAAAAAAAATTCAGTCTCTCATCCATCCAACCTATTTTTATTTTATTTTATTTTTTTTGATAGGAAGGAAACTTTATTTATCATAGCCTAACTAGTAAGAGAGCATGTGAAGCATAGATTATTATTTGATAGATTTTGATGATTTTTCTTTAATCCTTAAACTTATATAATCATGAAAAGGAGGTTAACAATTAATAAAACTTTTAATGTGCTTTAATATTGTGTACATGCCATGGTTATTTAATTGATTTTAATTTGCAATGAGCAATTAATTTCTTTCTATAAAATAAACTGATTAAAACTGAATTTTTTTTTAAGTAGCTAATTCAATGAGCTACTAATTTTTTACTTTCAAGAAGTAGACATTGTGGTAGACACTTTATACTTTGATTCCTTACCATGTACGATAGACATTCACAATACATAGTCCTATTGAAGATCACTTTTTGGATTAGATATGAATTGTGTCATGGGTTAATCTATTTTTACTCCAACCCATAGTTCCATTAGAGATGCTCTAAGTTGCTTGAATAAACATTGAAGTTCAAATCCAATAGTCAATGTAGATTGCACTTTCTATTTTAAAATTTTATTATTCTTTCTATATATGTTAGAGAAAATTGCCGACATGTTTTATAGATTACAATGTCTAAAAGTAGACATTGAAAATAAACATTGCCTATTTTTTTTAACGTGCGCTGAACATTATCAATCTATAATTGCATTGGAGAGTTTTTTTGTTCCAAAAGTACATTGTGTCTCATGTAGCACCCCTTTTTTTTCATCAGAACATTTGCATTGGAGTTGCTTTTATAGAAAGTTATTGAGGTATTTCCAAACATATATGTATGGCATGTAGATTTATAAATGGAGAATAAAAATTGAAAGGATAATGCTAAAATGACACCTCAAGTGACATTCAAGTGATGTGGCATGTGGAGCCCACATAAAAATGGGTGTCCACAAATAGTCTTGAGACTCGAGTGCATAACACGCGGGTGTATATCTCAAGGTGCATCAAAGGAGTGTCACTTGAGGTGTAATTCTAGCATTTTTCTTTAGTTTAGATTTTTATTTTTTGTGAAGTTGGATATTTTAACAAATTCTCGTGATTTAAAAAAAAAAAAACTTGTGATTTCCTATAATACTTTTAAAAAGAAAAAGAATGTGTGTGAAGTTGCCACTTTCCCTCGTCTACTTCTCCCTGCGAAACATATATAGCCTTCATTTTTTTGACTCAACCACTATTTACTATATAAGAGCATCTCTAATGGAAATGTAGATTGAAGAAAAATGTGTGCCACTGCTACATAGGATGGAATGAACATTAAACTAAAAAAATACTCTCCAATACAGATGTCTATTGACATGTGAGTTGATGTGGCAACAATAATGCCTATATTTTTTTTTTTGAAAAATATATTGAATAATGCCTATATTGAATGTCTATTGCTAGGCATTTTGTATCCACAATGTCTACTTCTAGACATATCCTCTACCTACAATGTCTAGAATTGAATATTCAATATGGAAATTATTGCACTAAAACAATCTTGGTCTTTAATAGGGGTTTCAAAACTCATATTAAAGATGGGTGTTGTAAATGGCATGAAACCCCTATCAATTAGTATTAATATTATGGTTGTTTCAATTAGTATTAATTACTATCAATTAGTATTAATATTATGGTTGTTTCAATTGACCGTGTTTTAATTGCTAATACAAGTATTACGTTGAAGTTGTTTAAAATCTCTATCAATTAGGTGTTATTAAAATGTCAAAACTCTTCTATGAATTAAAACATGACCAATCGAACAAATTTCTAACATGGTGTTTAATAACACCCATATTTAATAAGGGTTTTGAAACGTCTATTAAAGACTAAAATTGTTCTAGTGCATGCTAATAGACATTTACATTAAAAGGTATTTTTTTTTTTGCTCTAATGTCCATTTCATCCTATGAGGCATACATTTTTCTTCGATCCACATTCCGGAGATGCTCTAATGATAAAGATCAGGACCCCAAATGAATATCAACTATCAAGCTATATATTCACGTAGTTATTTGACATGAGCTGATGAGCTAAGAAAATTCTGAGTCAAAGGAAAAATATTAACAAGCAAAAGGTACAATTACGATGGGTTCCATACCAAACAAGGGGTTCAAACACCACCATCATTGGTGGATGAGTTTTGCTTCTTACTAGTTTTAATTAAGTGTTTATGTTCTAAAATCTTTCAGCAACGGCTACAAAAATATGTAGCAAAAGCTTCTCAGTATCATGAAGACCGCATATTTGCAAAAGGAAAATAGAGCTTATATGGAAATTCACCTAGTAACAATTTGTTCGATCTCCATACAAATACAACCAACTAAAGCGAATATAGTGCATGGAACAATGTAACGATGATTTGATTTCGATGAATGTATCCGTCATTCATTCCTTACATTATTCTTCATGCTTTACAGGAGTATATATTTGTGAATTTCCATGAATGTTTGTCCATCATTTCATATATTCTGGCACCTGCGACCTCATTGATGGGCACAGCGCCGGAAATCTCCTCTAGTTTTTCTGGTTTGAGGCGCACCTTCAAAGAGCCAATATTATTTTCTAGTAGGTTCTTGATCTTGGTTGTTCCTTAAGAAATGTAATGACAGAAGAAAAAATAAAATAAAATTAACCATTCAAGAATGGAAGTCCACCACCTAGTATACCTTATGGACATAACTGTCACCCTGAACTTGCAAGAACTAAATATTTTCAAGAATTCGACTAAACATGCACTATGCTACGTACGAAGACATTGTATAGATCATTTACCTGGGATAGGAATCACATCAACACCTTGATGGAGAATCCAAGATGAAGCTAGTCGAGGAGCAGAACAGACGTAGTTTGCAGCCAAGCTTGCGACGCGTTCATACAGTAACTTGATCCTATCTAAAGTGTCACCGGTGAACCTTGGATGAGTAGCCTACAATTTCATTCTTCACCACTAATTAACATGTAATGAGATGTCAAATATACATGCTAGGAATCAGAATATACTTGGTCAAGCGCAAAGATTCATACCAGGAATGAGTTTGCAGGTAAGCTTTCTGTAACTGCCTTACCACCAAAAATCCACTACAGAGAGGACTGTATGCAACTATTCCGATCCCGAGTACCCTAAATTTCACCAGAGCATCTGATCAAAAAAAAAAAATTTCATCAGAGCAGAAACCATCGAAAAGCATATACGACAGTGATCACTAGCAACTCCATAGAAACTCATATATTTCCATGCCAATCAGTAAATATATATGTTTTGAAACAGGATTTGTAACGCTCATTATAATTTTTATTTTATAATCGTGTGTGGTGTCAAGGTTATCTTCACTAATCCACACACGAGGCCCTGGCTCTATCGACCGAGAGCGAGACTCACAACGACCACTCCATTAAACATGGTATATAACAAGCTTCAAAGCAAAGAGTTGGATGTTGAATTTACCTACAAAGCGGAACAATCTCCTCTTCAATGTCTCGAGTCCACAACGACCACTCCATTTGTACAGCCGTGATAGGATGAACTGCATATATGGGCCCTCCTAATTGTGTCTGGACTGGCTTCAGATAAACCAACGTACTTTACCTTCCCTTCTTCTACTAACCTTTTGAGTTCTCCCATCTTCCAATGAAGAGTAAAAGTAAAAACATGAGGGATTAGATACAAATTGCTGAGGGGCTTGACTTCTTATTTTGTTCCAGGTGGTATGAAAAAAATTTAATATCCGTCTGTTCCACCACAATCTCTGTCACATTTCGAACTTTTTTCTTGTTCCAACATATCTGTCACACTAAGTAGTATTACTTGTTTATTTTCTAATTGTTACCCGAGTCAATTTAGTTAAATGATAACATTAGTTACTTGCCAAAACATCTGAGATAGATGAGGCATCACTTGCCACAAAGCAAGGTTTATGTTAGAATATATAATCCCACATCGAAAATATAATAAGAGTTAGTTTGATATATAAGTGGTGTAGATGGAAACTTAGCATAAGCCAATTGATTTTATGCAAGATGAGCTCCAACCTCATTTGTATACCTACATGTGTGCGTGTGGCCCAACACTCTCTGGGCCCATGGATTTCTATACATTATTAGAGCATATGGTGCTTACACCCTTAACTAGTACCGAGGCTTTTTGAGTTAAAACTTTACACCTAAGAATTGAAGGGTGGTTCAGTTGGGGATAGTATTGGTGCTAGCGGAGGAGGTCCACGGGTTCGCGCACGAGTGTAAGGTGCGATCGTGAGAAAATTTATCATGGTATCAGAGCCCATGGTTCGAATGAGACCTGAGAAAAGAAGTCCCTTGGATCATGTAACTTTCGGTCCATGGAGGAGTGTTGAAGATGCGTGGACCAAAAATTAGTCCCACATCGATTAATGAAACTTCGAAATAAAATATATAAGTGATTAAACTCCTCTCAACTAGTACTGAGGCCTTTTAAGTTAATACCCTATATCTAAAAAGAGTTGAAGTTGGTTAAGTTGGTGACAATATCAGTACGGGGAAGATCACCCTGCGGTGCAGTTTTATCAATTTAAGTAGGTTGTAGGTTCAACTCCTGCTTTAAAGTAAATAAATAAATTTGTTGCTTTTTTCTACTATATATCTTTCATAAGAGAAGTCATTTATGGGGTGACAATTCAGTCTCAATCTCAGCTTTTAGTGAATTAATCTTTTTCTTTTTTAATTCCTGTGCAAGGGTCAAATTGTGATAGATATTATAAAACAAGGGAAAGTAATTATTGACCAGTCAAAAGGAGAGATTAATGGAGATATGCCAACCGTGTCTTCTATTCGCACTGATTTATCCATTCGATGTTGATAATCGAGGTCAATGTAGTCCACATCAAGACGCTTCAGGCTAGCTTCGCAGCTCCTTCTAACATAGTCAGGGGTTCCATTAGCCTGTACTCCGTTGAGGATATCCACCTTAACAATGCCAAATTTTGTGGCAAGCTGGACTTTGTCTCTTGGCAACTGCTTTAAAGCCTGAAAAACTTAAATGTACATGAAGTTATTCCAATGCCTTTCATCATGTGTATCCCCATCTTTCAAGAGCAGAGCTGGAAGAGAGAAAGCAAAGAATTTTATTTTTTTAGGTTGCAGAAAGCAAAGAATTTTAAGCATACTTGGAATAGCTAAGGTCGACTACATGAATGAAATGCTCTTATTCAATTCAATTTAATGAAGTTGATGACTCGCTTTCATAATTTTTAAAATCCTTCCTACTTTATGTATCCCAACTCCCAAGTAATCCTAGACACCTTTTAAATTGTTGAATTCTTTCAATTTCTATTATGTTGAATTTTTAAATTGATATATATGCGGACCATCTTTTTTTTTTTTTTTTTCTCCTAAGGCATATGCGGACCATCTTTGGATGTGGTCAAATCATTGCAACCTTCATCCTCTAATTTTGATCTATTGATATGGCTCCTACTTTTTCTCTAAATATCTGCTCATTCTATCTTCTCAGAATTTGGAACATGCATATGGGGAAGACTATTTTAAAAATGTCAACAAAAATGCGTGAACTGGATCGACCTTATAACCTTAGCTCTAAGACCACCATAATTATGTCACTAGTAGACTTAAAAGCAATATCGTCGTATATGGGCCCCACAATAAACATCATGCTATTCTAGTAGCTCCTTTTTTTTTGTCAAATTATTCTAGTAGCTCTTAGCAGTCCTAAACCAAGCTATGCAAATGCTGAGTTAAACATGCTCACAAATCCCGACGTCATAGGGATCAGTTGGAATATCATTGTCTCTTAAATGAACAAAGTTTGGAAAAGCCTAGAAAAAAAAAACTAGTAGAAGACAACAAGCAAAGAAAACAGACTTTCACAAGCACAGAATTTTTCTACGTTTTGTCAATAGCAGTCACATAAATGGGCAATCGTGCTTGTGTACTAATAACTTCAAATTCCTTTTGTGCCTTATTTATTGGGAAAATGCTAGGGCGAGTGGGCGACCCTAGTTGTTCTTTCATCAAATGGTTGGTATGCAAGAAACAAAAACCCGTTTTAGTTATCCAAATTAGTTGAGATCGGCTACTCGAAATCAAACTCTTCTACTCCCTCCGATTCAACAATAATGCCCCGTTTACTTCCAGCTATAAATTAACAATCAAGCCAATTCCAGCTAATTATCAATCAAGGACAACAAAGAGCACTAATAAGCTTCACAGTTCAATGTGTTGTTCATACAAGATACAGCCCAACAAAATATTGTAGAAACACCAAGCAAACAATTTTGTTAAAGCTTTTAGAGCCAAGAAAAAAAAAAGAAACATTGATTTTACCTTTCCCACCAAGATTTCATTGGCATGGTCGACACCATAAACATCTGAAGCATGCTTTATGATTGCAATTCCATCTTCATCTGAGAGTGGATCAGTATGTTCCACTAAGCCGACAACAACCAAAGCCCATCTTTGAAACCTGCTCAAAGAAAATTAGGTGACCATTAACTTCAAGTTCATGAAATTTTAAGATTTCTTGAGATGGGTATTGTGAGAATGATTGATTTTTTTTTTTTAACCTCTAATCCTTGATTTCCTAATCTCACTCTTGGAATCTGGAGTACTGAATGGTCAGACATCTCTTCAAGAAAAATGGGAATCCAGAGTTCTTGTTGAGAGTCCTCTAGATTGTCTCTTCATCAATTCCTCCCCTTAGTGATATCCTAATCAAAACTGATGTTGGCATTGCTCTGCCCCCTAAGATTGTAGGGTCATGGTAGCCATTCTTCAATTATGTGGTACGGCATGTTCCCGCCACTAAGAAAGCCACATGTGACTTGAGTTTGAAAAAAAATGAAAAAAAATAAAAGCTTATCGTTTTTAAAAAAATAAAAAAAAATCTTATCATGAAGCTGACAAAGATGATCTCATTATGCTGGATCCAAGTTGCCCACTAGTTTATCTTCCTTAAGACTTTAAGAGTAAAGACTGCATATACACCACCTCAAGTTTGTCTAATCTTCACATATTACAAATCTACAATACCCTTAACCATGTAAAACACAATAATTGTTTAGGCTCAAGTGACTAATTTCATGTTCTCATAAATATGAGAGAAAACCAATTTTATTTTATTTTTTTCTTTTTTTTTTGATAAGATAGAAAACCCAAGTTTTCACTTAAGTTGCCGTGCTTTGTTCCACAACTAGGTCCTTTAAGAAGGGTATCTGATAAGTGTTCATTTAGGCATGATTAGTATATATTATTAGTAGTTAATAGACTATATTTATCTTGTTTTAAAGTGATAAATGTGTGTTTTTTGTATTTCAGGGATTTTATATGAGTTGGGCATTTTTTGAACCAAAAGTGTGTGTTGGACCTAATTGACAGTTGTTCAGTCCAGAAGGCATAACTTTCACCTCCGAAGTCGGAATGACTTGTCGTTGGTCTTGTTAGAAAGAAGACTTTGAGACGCACATTTTCATCTCTCATAAGCATCACGAAATTCGGACTCAAAGTGGCTCAAAATCGCAGTACAATTCACGGCCAGAACTTCAGTTCGAAAATCACGCCGTGTCCTCCAATCCGCTTGCGCCACATCGCCACAGTAGTTGACCTGCCAACCAGACCGTGCCACGTGTCCATCCTAACCCTCTACGTTCTCTCTTCACGCAAAATCGCACGGCTTTTGTGTGCGTTGGCTCACTGCCATGTGGCGACACTCTGTTCGCCCAACCCCTCCTCACCACGTCACAACAACAACTCTTCACCAATCACAGTTCGCCATGTGTCTCTCTCTCAACTCAGCAACGCCATCCAGCAGGCCATCTTAGTATTTATCACGGCAAGAATTCGGGATTTCGGGATCTGGAGAGTCCCAACCGACTTGAAAAATATTCCTATAAATATCAGTAGGCTCTAAAAAGAAAGGGGACCTTGTTTTTAGTTTTGTTTAGTCATAGTTTAGTGCTAGGGTTTACTTTTATTATGTCTATCTAGTTCCTCCATCTAGGTTGAAGGTGGATCAGTCAAGCCTACGACTTGGGAATCTTCATGAGGTTTATTTATTTTTAATTATTATTGATTCTTTTATATGATTTATTTTCTTTGGTATTATTTGAACAATTGAGGTTAAACACTAGTTTAAACCTTAATTTACATGTCAGTGAGTCATAAGCACCCGTGCTTGTGCGATAAGACCACACTAGTGGCGATTGACCCTACCAATTGATTAGAACCTTTTGGGACTGGTTAAATACCATAGGAATCTAGGCTAAATTGGGAGCACTAGCGATCCCGGTTGTCTAGGTGTAGTGCATTCACAAATCGAAGTAATGCGACCAATGCGTTAAATCTGGAGCACTAGCGATCAGGTTGCGTGTTTGGTTAGGAAAGTAGTCAACGGTCGTACCTTGGCTATCGAGATTAGGAAGTGCGAGGAACCGAGTGCGTCACCGGTTCTATAGCTGCACTAGATCATAGATTAGTTTCATAATTTTCATGAACCGACAATTAATAAATTCAATCCCAAGTTGTATGGCGAGACTGTGAAACTGAATACCTAGATTCATTCCAATTAGATTATCGTTCCATTTAATTTCTTTATTTTTAAAAAATATATATTTTCTCTAAAACCTTAATTTCCCTTTTTTGTATTTTTCTTAACTAAGAAGAAAACCAATCTCTGTGGGATCGACCCTTTACCACTATCTACAAAATAGTTGGTTTAGGTTAATTTATTTTATTGACGGATTTGGCGCGCGTCAGTATCTCAAAGAATAGGCACATCATCAGAAATTTCTTTCAATGATCCTTTTATGTGATTCACATCTAAAGCTAGGATGTTATTGTCTTCATGCTTAACTGTAATAATCATGATGTGATCAACAACCAACAAACATACATATCATGCATATAGTGGAAGAATTAAATAAATATGTTACCTAGTATCCCAATGAAATACGTGTTTCATCTCGTCTGGCATCATTGGACTACCTACGATAGTAACTGTACTACCAGTTTGGAGCCTATCTTTGCAAAAAACTAATTGGCTTGTGATTGGATCCAATCTACACCACTTTATGCCACCTCTACTCTTATTATATTTCTAGTGTGGGATTATATTCCAACACTCCCCCTCAAGTGCAACTAGGCTTGAACTAGTTGTCATTTGCCAAACACAAACCTACTCTTTATAGGTTTGTAAATATGCATAGGCTTCTTTTTTTTTTTTTTTTTTTTATAGACTCCACTAACGGGTCTTAGACTCCACGCCTAATCATGTCTTCAAATACGAGCCCAAGATCGTTCCGCTTTGACACCATATAGAAATCCATGAGCCTGAAGAGTGTTGGGCCACACACGCACATGGTGGGTATACAAATGGGGTTGGAGCCCATCTTTGCACAAAACCAATTGACTTGTGCTAGGATTCAATTTATACCACCCCAACTCTTATTATATTTCTAATGTGAGATTATATTCCAACAAACTCCTTTGTAATTGTATCCTCATGGGACATTTATAGGATCCAAAGTGAAGGAATCTAATAGATGCGACATTTGGTGGAAACTCAAGATACGTGACTTTGGATGTATGAGAGCAAAGAGATGAGACTCTTCGTATACGTGACTCTACACATACATGTGGCCAAAAACTCTAACATTAACCTTGGCAGTTTAGCATTCCCTATATCAATAAAACAAAAAACAATGAAGGGATTAAGTTAGAAAAATCTATAATGAAAATCACAATGAAAGCAAGGGCCAAAATCCAACTGGGGATGGAACCACAGATCATATCCTTGACGAGGAATCCATAAGATCTCAACAGAATATAAATCTATTAGGTTGAAAAGGTACATATCATGACCTTGAAACAGAAAATATTTTGATCTGTAAGTAAATAAGAATTATTATAAGACACGCACTCGAACGACATCTATAGAATGCGATCGAGGATCATTATCACCTTAAAGCCAGTCCATCTCAGCCACTTAGCATATTCAATACAATCCTACATTTCAAAACAGATCAGTTTCAAATTCGTCTCGTTCTCACTCTGCATGCCAATGTACAATACCGTGAAAATCAATCAATATCTAGGACAGATTTTCAAATGATTCATTCCAATAGGCAAGTTGTTGCATTACTACTGTCTTATTTTAAAACATCTATAGAATAATTTCTTAAGCTCACTTATCTGCGAAGTATCGAAGATCATTTGACAGTGCATTTACCACACCAATTCATCATCATATTTCAGTACTGGAAAAAGCAATGACAGAAGTTTAAAAATTTAATGATACTCACAGTATCTTCTATAGGCACAGATGTGTCTACTCGACGTTGATAATACAGATCAATGTAATCAACACCAAGACGGTTGAGACTAGCCTCACAACATTTCCACACATATTCAGGATCACCCTGGATCCGAACACCATTTTTAGTCAAGATCATGCCAAATTTT
Organism: Stephania japonica; assembly: GCA_039657345.1. NCBI lineage: Eukaryota > Viridiplantae > Streptophyta > Magnoliopsida > Ranunculales > Menispermaceae > Stephania > Stephania japonica. The sequence goes on along the minus strand of CM077557.1, from coordinate 66,048,757 downwards.
GTAGCCAATTGAACTTTTTCTCGAGGAAGTTGCTTCAAGACCTAAAAATAGAAATATTGCAGGTTCTTCAGAATCTATAGTAAATAAGATTTTATGTTACTTATGCTTGGTCTGCTATAAAAACTTTTATCGAATTAGCTATCAAATTCAAGCTCTGTGATATCTGAACTTTCTTTCACATTCTAAATTGAGAAATTGATTCTCAAGTACGAAGAGTTCATGAATGGGCCTTGGTTCAATTCCTAGCTTTATAAGTGACGCAAGAACAATCAGGAGTTCTACTATGTATGGATTTTTCCCTGTCATCACTTCCTAGTTTCTTTCTCGACAATTTTTTCTATAGAACTTATCATGGTATCAGAGACCTAACCTCCTTGTCTGCCTGTCTCATATACCCGTCTCAGATATGCCTGTTCCGTCTGCCCGTTTGTTATCTATATTAAAGCTTTAATGCTCGTTTCGTTGTGTTCTCATCTTGCACGTTGTTCCGCTGCTGCCGTCGACAAACGCTAGCATCCAACGCGCCTCTCCCGTCCACATCAGTGTTGCATGCTCAAACCAGCACTGACTGCACGTGCGCCTGCTTGTGCTTGCCCATCTATACGTGCGTTTGCTTGCCTGTCTGCACTCCTCACTTGTCCAAGCGCAGATCCATTTGCCTTAAGGCTGATCCGCCTCCCTGAGCACCAACTTGCCTTCAAAGTGCCTTATTGGAGTCCACTTTGTAAGTTTTGGGTACAATATGGAGAACAGTGAGATTGTAAATACTCTCCAATAAATTTTAGTGTCTCTTCAGACCGGTAATTCTAAATCTCATACATTGTCTGTCACTCCAGGTAGTTCTTCCCATTGGTTTCTTGATTCCACATGTTGCAATCATATGACCTCACAATCTTCCTTATTTTCAAAAAAGTAGTCAGTTTCTCACGCACCTATTATTTACACAGGTGATGATTCTCCATTGCTAGTTAGTCATTTAAGAACGATATCAAATCCTAATTTGACTTTACAAAATGCTTTTCTTGTCCTTAATTTATCACTTAATCTTGTGTTTGTCGGTCAATTATGCGATTTTGGTTTTGAGGTTCACTTTTCTTCTCATGGTTGTTATATGCATGATCCAAACATAGGGTAGATCCTTGGGACAGGACGTAAAGAGGAAGATTATTCAAATCCACTTCTCTTCAATGGCCTTTGAGCCAATATATTTGTGGTCCGACTATCACATCTATCACTACTCACGTTTAGGACATGTTTCCTCTCACCGTTTAAATAAAATAATTTCTAGCGGTTTGTTAGGTTCTGTTTTGCAAGAACGTATTGACTGTGTGTCATGTCATCTAGCGAAAGATCATGCTCTTCCTTTCACTTCTAGTGATTCCATGCCATATTCTTTGTTTGATTTTGTTCATTCTAATATTTGGGGACCTTCTCCAACTGAAACAATGGGTGGTTCAAAGTATTTTGTCATATTTGTTGATGACTTTTCCCGTTTTACCTAGATATATCTCATTCATAGAAAATCTGAGTTGCGAGACGTGTACTTCAAATTTGCTCACATGATCAAAATTCAATTTTCTAAGGAAATCAAAATTCTTTGAAAAAACAATGCCATGGAATATAAGGATTCATCATTTCATTCTTTCTTATCCATGCATGGCACTATTGTTCATCGATCTTGTTCAGGTACTTCTGCACAAAATGGTAGAGTTGAACGGAAGCTTAGACATATCCTTGACATCATAAGATCCCTTCTTGTCTCTTCTTCATGTCTAGAACGTTTTTAGGGAGAAGCTACTCTAACCGCTGTTTACACCATCAATTGAGTTCCTTCTCCTACCATTGACAATAAATCTCCCTTTAAACGACTTTATGACACACTACAGAGTATAACCTTCTCCGAGTTTTTGGCTCTGCCTGTTTTGTTTTTCTCTAATCTCATAAACGTTCAAAACTTGAACCTCGTGCTCGGTTTTGTTGTTTCTTAGGATATGGAATTGAACACAAAGGATATTGGTGTTAGGATCCCATCTTTAAACGCCTATAAATATCGAGGCGTGTTACATTTTGGGAACATAAAATGTTTTCATCGATATCCTCATTTCACATATCTCCTTCCACCTCACACTTCACTGATCCATCCATTGATCTATTCCCTGATATTGGTGATTCGGATACGTTTTCTCAGTCTATTTCAGGTACTAATGATGTTGCACCACAATCGCCTGTCCTCCAATGAGGATACTGTCAAGTGTGAAGATCCTGTTAGTCACACTCCTGTTATTCCACCAGCTTCATGTCCGCCTGTTCTACCTGATTCTAGTCCATCCACATTACTTGAGTCTGTCCAGCTGTCATGACGTGAAATCAAGGTACCATCACATCTTGCACCTTATGTTGTTACTCTTCCTAATCTTCAACGTCCTTCTATGAATTCTACCATTTCCTCACTTTACGAACCTAAGACTTATAGGGAAGCTAGAACTAATCCTTTGTGGTAACAAGCTATGAATGATGAATTACAGGCCTTGGAGAAAACCAAAACTTGGGATTTAGTGCCACTTCCTCTTGGCAAAACTACGATTGGGTGCAAATGGGTATACAAAATCAAAATCATTGCTTGTGGCACAATTGAGAGATACAAAACATGCCTAGTTGCTAAAGGTTTTACTCAGGAATATGGAATTAACTATGAAGAGACATTCGCTCCAGTAGCTCGATTGACCTTTGTTCGCAGTCTTATAGCTATTGCAGCTATTAAGAAATGACATTTATTTCAAATGGATGTTAAAAATGCATTTCTTAATGGTCATCTGTCAGAAGAAGTTTATATGCAACACCCTTCTGGATATGCTCATCCTCCAAATATTGTTTGCAAATTGAAGAAGGCTTTGTATGGGTTGAAGCAAGCTCCCCGTGCCTGGTTTGTCAAATTCAGTTATGTTATTCATCAGTTTGGTTTCACTTCCAACCCGCACGATAATGCCTTGTTTGTTTGTAACGACCCTCAAATTTAATTGGTGACACGTGTTGTGTTTTTCAGGACCGTGACCTATTCGTTGTGATTTGTCATATTATTCAAGCCTCGAGAGTTGACACTGAGGTATATTTTATTTTTCTGTGATGTTTGTATTATTATTTATACCCGAATGTGAACACTGTATGTTCTAGTGTGTGGTTATTGTAGTATTAATCGCCATAGATTTTCTGTGTGAGATTCGCTTAGGAAAAACGAGAATTTTAGGGTATAATACGGGTAATTAAACACCGAAAAATGGTAATTAGTGAATTATCAAAAATAATAAATAATTAAATAAAATGTGGAAGCGAGGTTATGTCCAGGAATGTATGTGGTGAGAGTCATGAGTTGAAACGGGTCCGGGAACACGCGTTATGGGTGAGAAACGACTTGGTTTTTGAAAATGAAGTCACCCATTGAAGTTAGTCAATGGAGTTAGAGTTATTAGATGGAATAAAAAGGAGACACATGATGTGCCTCGAGATTCGTGTGTGAGATGAAGGAGTGGTATATAAACCAAATTTTCTCTCACCTCAATCCATTCTTATCATTTTCAATTGAAAGAACGAGAGAAGAGGGTGTGGATTTCAGACGTTTTAGATCTCGTTGCGACGCCGAGGATCGACCAATCACGCGTAAAAGTGTAGAATCTTTACTCATCTCATGTTTGTAGTCAGTTTGGCGTTAGTTTTGCGGGTTTTTGTCGCAATGATTTCAGACGAATTTTTCGGGAAAATGTTGGAAATGATTTTGATTGATGTTGTTGGGATCAATTAAGTGAGAAATTGGTGTTTTGGTGATTGGTTTGTGGATTGGAAGTTATTTGGGATTTTTGGAGATTTTTGAAGAAATTTCGTGTGATTTACGAATCAGGATGTTTTGTCGGGGTTTCGACGCAAAGTGAGTTGGGTGTTATGTTGTCATGGACGTCTCTAAAAGTTTGGGATATACTCGAAATGCGGCGACATGAGATGAGGTTTCGGAAAACCCCGGATATGGTGTTCTGCTAGACACGCCGCGAGGGACGCCATGAGGAGTTCTCTCCCACGGTGCCACTCACGTCGTCTCAGGCAATCAGCTACGAAAACGCGCTGTGGGGACGCCGTCCAGAAAAAAGTCACTGCGCCTCGGCGGCGTGACACTATTCACAGAGGGAAAAATTACAAAATCTTGAAAAATTTTGGGAATCTCTCGAGTATCCAAATTGGTTTGAATACGACCCAATACCCCAGAAATTAACCCAATTACACTAATTTAATAATTATGGAAAATTGGGATAAATTAGAAATTTATATTTGATTTACAGACTTTGAGAATTTGATTAGGATAGTTTAGGGGTACGCGAAGATTAAAGTTTTGCGATCGTTTGAGGTACGTTATCATACGATTGTAAGCCAGTTAGAAAGTATGCATTTATTCATTATCCATTGTTGGCATTTCTATTTGAATTGAGCTATTGTTGGAAATCCATTCTTTATTTCCTTGGTTGAGTGTCTTAGCATAAGTGTGTTACGAAGGTACTCCTGGGTCTATATTAGTGGGTAAGCGTGAACACTTCTGCTGGGGTGTTGTCCCACCCCACTAATAGCGGGTTATATCTCGAGTACTGGATTGTTTAGGCATTGTTGTGTCTATAGATTGATGGTCACTGTTGTGACTATGTAAATGCAGTACTGTTGTAGTGCATTGAGTTTAACCACTTATGGGCCTCTATTGATTCTTTGGACACTTAAACTTCGTTGCTATGATTGTCAGTCTGTTTATCATGCAATTTGTTACATTTTCTGCCTTTCAATACTGCATGATATTTGGACTGCTTATTTAATAAATCTTGAATTACTGTTTAGTTTCTTCTTGCATTACTTTCATATTTTTCACACACTCGCTGTCTAGTTTGTGAGGGTGGTGCAGATAGAGATAGAGCTGAGACGAGCAAGGGGAAGGAGCTGATGCTAGGTGATATCCTTTAAGGACTCTTGGAGAGATCATTTTCTTTACTCATTGTAGGTTTTTGTTCTTTTGGTTGTGATTACTGTATTATATGGTTTGTTAAACACTAGGACTTATATCGAGGATTGCGAGATTAGGGATATCATGTATGATCACTTTGTTTAGCTTTGATCACCGGACATGCATGTATTTATCCATTTCTCAGGGTTTCCACATGACAAGTTATCTATTTGTCCTGATTCCATTTACTAGTTATAGTTGATTATAGTGAATTTCACTGCGAATTTCCTTATGACTTTATAATCCTATAACTTAGGTATTTAAATGATTAACTTAATGACGTATATGAGGATTTGAGGCTGACTAGGATGTGTAGACTTCGCGAGTAAGGGCTCGTCCGGGCAGGACCCAGTTTTATGGGGAGTTGGGGCCGTCACATTGTTCGCAAGATTGATCGTGGATATGTGCTTCTATTACTATATGTTGACGATATGATCATTACCGGCGATGATTGTGTTGGTATCTTGAATCTCCAACAATACCTCAGCCAGCAGTTTGAGAAGAAAGATCTTGGACAACTATCTTGTAATGACACTCAAATTTAATTTGTGCCATGTGTCGTGTTTCAGGATCGTGACCTGGTTGTCGTGACTTGTCATATTGTCTAAGCCTAGAGAGTCGACGTTGAGGTATATTTTATTTTTCTGCGATGTTTGTACTATTATTTATACCCGAATGTGAACTCTATATGTCATAGTGCATGATATTGTTTTGTTTATCGCTACGGATTTGTGTGTGAGATTTCAACTAGGACAAATGGGAACTTTCAGGCAAATGGGTATTTCAACTAGGAAAAGCCAAAAATGATAATTAGTGAATTATCAGAAAATAATAAATAATTAATTAATATGCAAATGCGTTGTTGTGTCCGGGAACGCACGATGTGCGAGTAGTGAGGTGGTACAAGTCCGATAATGCGAGTGTTGAGCGAGAAATGGCTTGATTGTGAGGTTCAAGTCACATAATGGAGTCACTCAAATGAGTAAGAGTTGGTGACTAGACTAAAAGAGGACACTAGGATGTGCCTTAGGATACGTGTATTGGAGGAGATGAAGGGGGAGTATATAAACTCACCATCACCCTTTTTTTTTCTTTCTCTCTCTCTCTCTCATTTTTCTTTTTTTGAACAAACGAACATGAGAACGTTGGGGTTTCGAATTTTTCAAGTTTGGATTCACGACGAGGATCGACCAACTATGCATTAAAAGGTAAGATCCCAACTCCTCTAGTGATTCCTTACGTTTTGACGCTAGTTTTGTAGGTTTTAATCGCGATGACTTCAGACGATATTTTGGGATTTCGTTTTGGTTGAAAGTTTTGGATGAATTGGTGGTTATTGGGATGATTAAGGAGTGTTTTGTTGATTGTTTTGATGATTTGAAGGAGTTTGGAATTTTTGAGGATTTTTTGTGTAATTTTTGAATCGACACAGGGCAAAGTTGTTTTTGAATGATTTTGGATGTCCCTAAGAGTTTGGGATAGGCTTGGAACGCGGTGACGTGAACTGGGGTTTCGAAAAACCTCAGAAATAGGTTCAGGGTATCACGCTGCGAGGGACGCCGTGGAGAGTTTTCTCTTACGACGTCAGTTACGGCGTGTAAAACAGAGAGGTTGGGGAGTTTAACTCTTTAGATGACATCGTGGGCAAAAAACCTAGCGACATCCCTTGAGGCGTCTCAACCAGTGAGGTCGAAAATCGACGCTTTTTGTGACGCCTTGGGATTTAAACCCTGGCAGCGTCACCCATGACGTCTGGAATAGTGTAAAAACTAAAATTTTTTAAATAATTTACAAAACTTTTGGAAAATTTTGGGGGTTTATCTAAGGTCATGGAATGACTCTAATTCAACCAAATCGAGCTTAAATGATTGCCAGGCTTTAGGAAATCAAATTGAACGAGTTAGAGCTTCGTGAGGATCAATGTTTTGCGATTGGATTAAGGTGCGTTAGTAAGCTAGTAAGAAGGTGTATAGTAATTCATTTTCCATTATTGTCGTTTCTATTGAATTGAGCCGTTGTTGGAATTCCATTCTTATATTCCTTGGTTGAGTGTTTTTGGCGTAAGTGTGTCGTGAAGGTACTCATAGGTTCATATTAGCTGGGCTAACATGAACACTTCTGCAGAAGTATTGTCTACCCACATAATATTGAGTTTTATCTCGAGTTCTGGATTATCGTGGACTTGTTGTCGATGTGGATGTGGTTGTGGAATTGGTTGTGGATGTGGTTGTGGTTATGTTATAGATTGGTGTAGCTATTGACCACTTATGGGCCTATTTTGACTCGATAGACACTCGAATATCATTGACATATTTGTCAGTCTGTTTATCATGCAGTTTGTGTTATTTTCTACCTTTCAATACTGCATGATTCTTAGGCTGCTTTATTAGTAATTACTGCTTATGTTCTTCTGGCTATACTTTCAATTTTATCACGTACTCACCGTCTAGTTTGTGACGGTGGGTGTAGATAGGGCTGAGATGAGCAAGGATAAGGAGCCGATGCTAGCTGACTTCCTCTGAGGACTTTTGCAGCGGTTCTTTCCTTTACTCCACTATAGGTCTTGTCTTTTGATTTGTGACTATTGTACATTATGTTTTTGTAATACAATGGGATACATTTTGGGATTGAGTGACTAGGGATATCATGTATCATCACATTGCTATATTTGTCACCAGATTTACATGTTTATCCATTCTCAGGGTTTCCACACCATATGTTGTTTCCTGATTTCCTCTTTATTGATTTATTTAGTTGATTATAGTTGATTTTTGTTGCGAGTTTCCTGATAAATATACAATCTAGTAACTTAACTTTTAAATTGATAAATTAATGATGAAATGAGGATTTAAGGCTGACTAGGATGCGTTGACTTTGCGAGTGTGGGCTCGGGGGTCTACGTAGGTCTAAGTCCGGTGGGGCTCAGTTTTATGGGGAACTGGGGCCGTCACATCTCTTATTTCCTTGGTCTGGAGATTTTAACATCTAATGTTGGATACTATCTCTCTCAAGTCAAGTATGCATCTGATTCGTTGTCTCAAGCTTGCATCTTCGATAGTAAGGTTACATCTACTCCTATGGAATATAATGTACGACTCACACCTACTGATGGCACACCTTTAAAGGATCCTACTTTATATCGCCAGTCAATTCATGGTTGCTCCTGTTGTGCACATTGTCAGTCAATTCATGGTTGCTCCTCACACTTCTCATTATACAACTGTTCTTCATATTTTACGTTATATTAAGGGCACACTGTTCCATGGAATGCGTTTTTCTAGTTCTTCATCCTTAACACTTCGAGCATATTCTGATACTGATTGGGCTGGTGATCCGAAAAATAGACGGTCAACAACTGGTTTGTGACGACCCTTCCCTGACCTAGGGTCAAGTCGCCCGGCCCAAACCGTTACCTAAACCCGATACCTGAATCAGGCCCAAGTAACGGCTTGGCACGCCTAAGTAAACCTGCGGAATAATCATTCTAAACAATATATATAATAGTAAGTGTGTGAAAAATAATCACAAAAAACCATATAAACCTGTATATCATAATAAGATTTATCATCCTTAATATTTAAATGTCTCATACAACTTCATAATAATATTATAAAGGTTCAAAACTACCCATTAACTAATTCTCAAGCTATAACCCACGTACGAGGTTTACAAAACGATTAATATTAATAATAAACTAATATTATATGAGTCTCACATATGAAGTCACTTCAAGATAAATCCTTTCCCTTGCCTTTCTTGTCTATCGCGCCGGTAGAGGGACCTGTGGGGTAGAGTGGGGAGCTAAAGAACCATCGATGCTCAATAAGAGGAAAGACTCGCTCAAACATTAAATATGCAAGTACTACCTAGTACTCATGCAAATTCTACATGACATCCAATCCATACGCATAACACAATATGTAATAACCGAATAAATGTAAATCATAACAAAATTATAAGCATATTAATTGAACATATAATTCGATACAACTAAAGACATGGTTCATGCTCATCGTAATTATGAAAATGGATTCATAATCCAAGAAGAATAAATAACTAATATTTCCATTTACAAATTTGTCATCCAATAATCTTCGGATCAATATTTCATGTCGTATCCCATTCACATTACTATACATAAACATAACAGTTTTACAACGCATTTGATAAACATCCATTTATGTTATGCATAATAATATTCATCACTTTTCATTTATAAATTTACACATGACATGCAAATAAAGTCAAATGAAAGATTTAAATAAAATGCGATAGATATAAATATTAATATAAGCCGTTGTTCCATTCAATGAGAACTAGATATTGGTAAGGATCCGGTGACCGAATCATCTATTTTCAAATTGGTACAATAACTAGTGGAAACGCAATGGCCGTTACGCCCTCTAAATAATTGCACCAAAATAAAAATAGATTCATCTAAGCCGTCACCGCTACACGTCTCAAAGAATCATCAAGTAGCAAAGGATGGAACTCCAAACCCTTACCCTCGAATAATTCACCTTATGCATTCAATTAGTCAAGCAAACCCTCGGTGGTTAACTACCACACACTCTGGGGCGTCCAAGATATAGACCACTTGCTAATTTGGCCCGTGGTGGAACTCCACACACTCTGGGGCATCGAATAACATAAAAGGCAAAACAATGTATTCACAATTCCATAGATAATAGAGATCGAAACCAATATCACGACGCAACCCATTCCCAAGTCGTTACATTCAAAACATGCATTCCTAGTTATCTAATAATCAAGCCATATTTAATGCATGAGCGAAGCTCCCCACTTACCTGGACCCGTCGCGATGCCTATACCGACTCCTCGCGCGTTTGGGGTCCCACGTGAACCGCCTCGCGAATCTAAACAATTCATATAATACTACATAAGCATTTTACTCATTCAAAGTTGAGTTTTTTAATTATTAATTTTATATTTGGGGACCCCAAATGGTGTGGGTCCCACGTGATGTACCGTTTAAGGGCTTTGTCGAGGTTGTCGACGCCCATCGTAGGTTTTCCTATTTTATTTTATTTTATTTTATTTTTATTTTTTTCAATTTATTTTGGTCAGGGACCAATTTGGTCCCTGTTTGGGTTGACCAGGGGCATCCCAGCCCCTGGTCAACGGTCCAGCAGCCCCCTAGGGGGAGACTGACCCCTAGAAAGGTCCAGGGCCTGTTGCCCCTGGGACCGAAACCAGGGGCAGACGCCCCTGGCGTCTCGGCTGCCCCCATGGGTGGGGTTTCCCCCACCCCCAACCCTCGGATCTAAGTCCGAGGGTGGTCCCTAGTGCTCGCTTGCACTGGGGACCTCTCCACCGCAGCTCACCAGCCGCGGTGGCGGTGGTGGTGGCGGTGATGGAGGAAGTGGGGTGGCTATTACCACCCCCTTCTTCCTCACTGATATAGGGTGGCTATAGCCACCCCCCCATATTGACGGTGGCGTCGCTGGCCCTCAGCGGCGCCGCCCCCAAACCAGCGGCTCCCATAGGAGCCGCCACCCCTCTTCCCCCTTTCTACACAAACAAACAAATTAAAAGAAGAAGAAAAGAAAGAAAAGAGAAAGAAAAGAAAACAAAAGAAAAACCACCAAAAGATTACCTCCCATGTAACGACCCGTTATTTTATTAACGCCGTTATTTATCTTTTTTCAGATTAGGACGCCAGCTCGGACGACACGTGGACGCCACGGATAGATTAGGCATGTTCTGGTCCTAGTATTGACTGTGTATTGTTGTTTTTCTAATTTCGGTGATTTATTGATATTTTCATTTTCTTGATAATGATGTATTATCTGTCACCGGTGTGCATTTTAAAATAAACTTGTAGGGCGAGTTGTGAGCCGGGGTTTTAGTTCGGTGAATGCGCCAACGCGGGGTTTGGTAGCAGTGAGGCCGGGCGTTGGGGTTAATTAGATTTAAATTAATTAAACATGTTATGGTTGAGGATTTATTTAATTAGATGTAAATATATAAGCTTAGGCTAAGCTAAGGAAATTAAATTGGGTACACTAAGTGTGGGACCGCCTCGAGAAGCGTGCCGAACATGGGGAACGGGGTGCCTAGTGGTCGGGGAATTAGTGTGACCATATTCACAAATTTATAGAATTTATTGATGACTAGAATAGGTGTTATGAATTAAATCAAATTGGAATAAATAGAATCCTATAGTTTGAAAATGAATAATCAGTACACCTACGATTTTCATCGAGATGCACAACAAGAAAATTCGATATACAAGGTGTCATGATAGGGTGTTCAAGAACTGTGTGACACAGGGTAATCAGTGGCGGTTGGATTTACCTCGAGATGCGTGTGCACGTGAGATTAAAACACACCTATATATATCATCGATGGATCAAATGCATGCAAATCCAATATATGCTCAAACAATTTGAGGGGTTTTATGAGAGAAATCAAGGATTGGAAGGGTGATTGAGGCGTCCAACAACAACAACAAGATCCCAAGGTATGATTCATCAAACTTGGGTGATTTATGAGATTTCGGTTTTGTTGAAGAATTTGAGGAAATTCGAATTTGTGAAGTGTTAAATTCTGTATTTGGTTGAGATTTCATGTTTATGAAGTTGGTATAACATGAGTTGTGTATTTGATCAAGTTTGAGAGAGATTTGATGAATTTGTGAAAATGGGTTTTGAACATGATTTTTATGATTTGTTAAATTTGAGGTTTAAGCTCGATAAATTCGTGTTTAATGATGTTTTTGGGTGTCAATGAGGCATGTGGGAAGTGGAAAAAATCGATTTGAATGGGTTTAGGAGGTGCTGGAATCCAGAAATTTGAATCTGGAAATGCCTGATAGAGTGCTATTAGCGCGCTAATAGCTGGAATTAGCGCGCTAATTTCTTTCTGGAAATGATGATGAATCATGATCGAGATCAATTAGCGCGCTAATTGATCTCATTAGTGCGCTAATGATCATATGGAATAGAATTTAGTGTGAAATTGGACATAATTAATTATAAACCAAATTATTGACCAATAAACCTTGAAATTCGGTCCCAGGAGTCTCAAGATAGTGGAATTGAGTAAGGAATTAGTCGAGGGTCGAGCTGGGGGTATTTTCGGGGTTTGTTGAGCGCGGATTGAGGTACGTAAAACCCAACCGAACACCACTACTGCATTTACTTATTTATTTTCATTGAGCTTTATTTTCTTGAAAATCTAGGATTTATATTCCTACTGGGACGGTTATGGCACCGTCTATGTATCCACGGGTAGTGGAGGTCGCTGGCTTGGTGTGTAGCACGTGATCTAGGAATTCGGTAGACGATATCCCGAGTTGGACTCCATTTCACGTGTTCGATTAGCCTACTAGGGTTATTGCCGCTGGGATACAGTCGTAGGGTCGGAGGCATGGGCCACGACCAGGGCTTCTGGTCCTAGTACACACTTAGTGGCTGTGTTCACACCCCTTTGTCTATCAATGTGTTTATATACATGCGATTAGCTTTGAGCAGTTGTCTGCATATTTTCCTTCCTTCCGCATGTTTATTTAACACTACTTTTTGGCTCTGTTAATTATTTCTATTATTTATGCACGGTGGTTTTCCTTGGGATTTTACTTACTGGGCTCGCCATTTGCCTTTTTGTGGTGGCCGAGCGCAGATCCTAGTACTAGCAGGGGCAAGGGGATCATCGGCGATTTCATCTGACTTGCCTACGCCGAGGCCTGTTGGTATGTGTGTAGATATTATCATGTTTTGATATGTTGTATTATCTTTTGGGTTGGGAAACTGGATACACACTTGTACTAGTATACATACTGTTACAGTTGATCACCTGTATGCACAGTACAGCCGGGTTTTCCACTATAGGTTTGATCAGTAAAACTTTTATATATAAATATGAATGCATTTTGTTAAACTTTAAATTCTTCCGCTGTTAATTTATTTGAAAATGATAAGTTAAATGACTTTAACAAATTACCTAAAGTACGAAGGCAGAGGGCACGTGGCAGCGACTTCTGGAGCTGAGGCAGGGGAGGTAGCTGACTACGGGGCGGCCCGGGAAATTTAGGGCCGCCACATCCCCCTTAGTTGTTCAAGCCTCTTCTTCTTCTCCTCTCTTTCCAAGTTTAGGGTTTCAACACAAAAGAGGCTACAAACTTATAAAAAGTTTATATAGGTAGGGTTTTAGAGTAGGGTTGCTCACAAATTTAACCCAAAATTACGTAAATACCCCTATGGGCCCAATTTCCTCGTTAAGCCCATTCCAAACATTTTCACTTAGTTCAAATCTTGTTAATATTAATTTTTTTTGTGTAACAATCTCATTTGTTCACATACTTTAATATAAAATCAATAAAATACCTTTAAAATTGATCGGAGAATATTTGGGTCGTTACAATATCCCTAATTTAAAGAATTTCGTCATTGAAATTAAATCTAAGTCATGCCTCAAGATTCGAAGAGAAATAGAAAATTCTCTATCATGTAATCCTCCCGCTCCCAAGTCAACTCTTGTTCCCCATGAAATTGCCATCGGACTTGCACTATTGCGTATTCCTTATTACGTAATTTTCTTATTTTCCTATCAATTATCTGGATCGACTGCTCATCATATGACACGTCCTCCCTTAGATCAACTTGCCCCCAATCAATCCTCGGTGCATGTTTATTATGTGCCTTCCTCAACATGGAGATATGAAAAACATCATGTACTCCCGCTAACTGTGGTGGTAACTTGAGACGAAAGGCTACTGGTCCCACCTTTTTCTTGATCTCGAATGGTCCGATGAATCTAGGAGATAACTTTCCTTTTAACCCGAATCGGTGATGCCCTTTCATAGGAGAAACTTTCAAAAACACGAATTCCCCTTCCTTGAATACACCATCTCGATGGTCCTTATCGGCATACTTTTTCTGACGACTTTGGGCGGTTTCTAGTCGTTGCCTAATAATCTTAATTCTTTCTGTTTGATCATGAACCATTTCTGGTCCAAGCAACACCACATCTCCGACCTCGGTCCAACAAACTGGAGATCTACACGGTCTCCCATAAAGAGCTTCAAAAGGTGCCATACCAATGCTTGCTTGAAAACTGTTATTGTATGCGAACTCGCACAACGAAATATATTTTTCCCAACTTCCATCGAAATCCAATACACAGGCTCGAAGCATGTCCTCAAGTATCTGGATCAATCTCTGGCCCGCCCATCGTCCCCGAGGGTGAAAGGCCAAATCTTGCGAGATTGAGTTGAGTTCCCATCTGGTTTGAAACCCTCTCCAAAACCGAGAGGTAAATCTCGGATCACGATCTGACACTATAGTCACCGGAACCCCATGTAACCTGACAATTTCATTGACGAACATGCCTCCAAGTCTGTATGCTGAATATCCCGTGGAGATAGGAATAAAGTGTGCCGACTTAGTCAAACGATCTACAACCACCCAAACCGCATCATGTCCTTTTTATGTGTTCGGCAGCCCCGAAACAAAATCCATGGCTATGTGTTCCCATTTCCATTGTGGAATAGGCAATGGTTGCAATAATCCTCCTGACTTTTGGTGATCTGTTTTTACTAGCTGACAGATCTCGCAGTTCTGAATGTAAGTAGCGATGTCAACTTTCATCCCTGGCCACCAATACATTCGTTTCATATCTTGATACATTTTATTGCCTCCCGGATGCACTGTAAACCATGATCTATGAGCTTCTTTAAGTAAATCATCTCTTAACTGTTTATGAGATGGTATCCATACTCTGTCTCGGAATCTCAACGCTCCATCACCTGACAGTCTCCAGTCCTTATCATCAGTGTTATTTGCCAATGACCTGTACCGTCCATACTCAGAATCGACCCTCTGACAGTCAATAACTCTAAACAATGCCACTGGCTCCGCTCTCATCTAAACATGCTCTTGACTCCTTATGACATCTGAGTCTTCCACTGGTACTTCATGTATTTGCATTACAACTTCGGACTCTGACTCCAATCGAATACGGCTCAAAGCATCCGCCACTACATTCGCTTTCCCTGGGTGATACTCAAGTGTGAAGTCGTAGTCTTTCAAGAATTCCAACCACCTCCTCTGTCTCATGTTCAAATCACTCTGAGTAAACAGGTACTTCAAACTTTTGTGATCTGAATAAACAGTAAACTTTTCCCCGTACATATAATGTCTCCATAATTTCAAAGCAAACACCACTGCTGCTAACTCTAAGTCATGCACCGGATAATTCTTCTCGTGAAATCTTCAATTGGCGTGAAGCATAGGCGATTACCTTCTTGTCTTGCATTAGTACTCCTCCCAATCCAATCCCTGAAGCGTCGGTGTACACTGACAATTCCTTACCGGACTCTGGTAGGACCAAAATAGGTGCGGTGGTCAAACGCTCCTTCAACAATTGGAAAGCTTTTTCGCATGCATCACTCCAAACATAAGTAACATCCTTCCGCGTCAACTCAGTAAGCGGTGAAGCAATCGACAAGAAATTTTGCATAAAACGCCGATAATACCCTGCTAGTCCTAGGAAACTTCGTATTTCTGAAGCATTTTTAGGTTGTGGCCATCTAAGGATCGCCTCAATCTTCGTGGGATCTACAGTTACACCTTCTGCATTTACCACATGGCCCAAAAATTTCACTTCGGAAGCCCAAAACTCACACTTGCTTAGCTTAGCGTAAAACTTGTATTCCCTTAATGTCTGCAACACTTTCCTAAGATGCTTTCTATGGTCCGACTCAGTCTTAGAATATATCATGATGTCATCGATAAATACAATCACAAACTGGTCGAGGAACGGTTTGAAAACACGGTGCATTAAATCCATGAACATGGCTGGCGCATTGGTAAGTCCAAACGACATCACTGTGAACTGAAAGTGACCATATCGTGTACTAAATGCTGTCTTTGGTATGTCTTCTTCTCGTATGCGCAACTGATGGTACCCCGATCTCAAATCTATTTTCGAAAAGAATCTTGCTCCCCTCAATTGGTCAAACAAATCATCGATCCTGGGAAGCGGATACTTGTTCTGAATAGTCACCTTATTCAACTGTCGGTAGTCAATACACATTCTCAAACTGCCGTCCTTCTTCTTCACGAATAACACGGGTGCTCCCCATGGCGAGACACTTGGGGAAATTAAGCCTTTCTGAGTCAACTCCTTTAGTTGCTTCTTCAACTCTTTCAACTCGGTAGCCGCCATACGATAAGGTGCCTTAGAAACTGGTCTAGTTCCGGGAATAAGGTCAATCACAAAGTCAATGTCTCGATGTGGAGGAAGTCCTGGAAGGTCAGAAGGAAAAACGTCTGGAAAATCCTTAACAACATGAATCTTCTCAATTAGGACTTCTTGTCCCTCTTCTCCCATAGAAGTTAGACTCGCAATAGTCTCTATCTCATTAAAAGTCGCAATTCTACTTCGGCTGATAACATTAGCTAAAGAACAACCTCTAAACTCAAAGGGAGTAGTGCCCGAAATCTGAAAGATCACCGTCTTATTGAAACAATCTATCTTAGTGTGATACGTCTCTAACCAGTCCATTCCCAATAGTGCATCATATTCTAAACATTCTAACACTCGCATGTGACGGCCCCAATTTCCCCATGCAATTGGGTACGCCCGGCCTAGACCCATATAAGCCTCGAGTCATCACTCGGCAACCTGACGAGCCTAGTCAGCCTTCAATTTAATCAAATTAGTAATTTATGAAAGAGTTATTGCATCAGTAAACAGCGGAAGACTAAAATAATTATAATAAAGGGGAAATAACTCAATCAAAGGAAGTAGAGGAATTCTATAAGTGTGGAAAACCCCGGGTATTCATGTACAATTCGAAATGCAAAGGTACATGATACGAATGTAACGACCCTAAAATTCTAACTCGTACCACGTGATATTTTAGGGTCGTATTGTAGGCCCTACTAGCCATGATGTACTTGTTTCAGTCCTCGGGAGTCGACACTGAGGTATGTTATGATTGTTTGGTGATTTGTATTACTTATTTATTACCGAACATTAAATTCAATATTACAAATGTGTAAGGACGTGGTGAGTGTGTGTTGGTACCGTTGAATGAATTCGGTACGAAATAACGCGTTAAACGAGTATTTGAGAGTCCGTGGGACGAAAATGAAATAAAAACATTAACATTTATAAATGAAAATAATTAATGAAATTAAATAATAAATTATGGGCGCCGAGTGATATGCGAGGTCGTGGGCGATACGCGTGAGTTGAATATTAGTGTGCACGCCCAAGTTAACTCGTTGGCGCGCAAAACGAAAATTTAGACATGAAAAATACAATTATATACATTTATATATATAGAATATATATATATATAAACGTATATATATATATATATATATATAAATGTAAAATGACCAAGAGGGGCATTAGTTTATTAAAGAAGTGGATAAGAATTGGAGGGGCAAAATGGTCATTTCACCTCAAAATTTATCAACAAAATCCCACCGCCACCATTTTCTCACTATTCACTGTAAAAAAAAAAAATCTGAAAATCGAAGAGGAGGAGATCGAAGAGAGAGAGATCGGTCAAGTGGGGGTGGAGGTTTTCGAAATCAATGGAGTGATTGAGGTCGAGAGTTGGGGAATCGGCAGAAAGGTGAGTTGTGATTGTTGTGCATTGTGTTGTTGGGGTTGTTGTTGAGTTGTTAATTTTGGGAGAAATTAGATTTTTTAATTGGTTGGTGTTGATGTTGTTGTTGTTGATGTTGTTGTTAGTTGTTGTAAAGAAAGAAAAAAGAGAAAGAAGAAAAGAAAAAATAGGAATACTTGGAATAATTAGGGAAAAATTAACGAAAATTGGTCGAAATAATTGTCAGGTGGCGAACGAAGTGTTGGTAACTAATTGGGGAACGTGTGGAGCTACGCGAGGGCATTTTTAGCGGGATTTGAGGTGAGTAAAGGCAACAATTGAATCAACATAATTGCTTTTCTATTTATTGATTAATTATTCTTGAAATGCAAGCTCTTTGTATTCCATTCTAGTTCAGGTGACCTAGGGTTTAGGTAGTCCGACTGTGATGAGAAGTCTCAACGAGTTTAGTAGCCGGCATAGACTGTGGCTTCTCGTTGGAGCCTATCGAAATGATTTAGCATCCGGCTTGTGACTGTGGCTTTCTTTCGGTAGTGTGTTAGGAATTTAGCACCGGCTTTGTCTCGTGGCTTTTCCTAACGAGTGTGCGTTCGATGGAGGCGACCTTCGGCCCATTTGGTTCGTACGGGGTGGATTGAGCAGGAGGCGTTTTGGGCCCTACTTCGTGTCGATCGCAAGTCGATGAGGTCTTGAGACTGCGATTTGATTGGGACTATCTATTCTCCTATCCATTTGTTTCTCGGTCACTTGATTTTCGTTGTTTGTACTTGTTGAATCTATTTATCATGCGATTTCCTATCTATTTCAGTTTCTTGTTATACACTGCATGATTTATAGACTTGTGATTATTGAAAATTCAGTAAATTATGTTGAGATATCTATTGTTCTTTATTTGTTATATTTTGTACTCACCGTCCTTTTTATGACGGTGGGTGCAGATCCACAGACAAGTAGGGGCAAGGCGCCGATGCTTGGCGATATCCTCTGAGGCACGCTCAGAGCCATTAGCTTTGCTCTCACTTTGTAGGTATTTTTGCCCTTTTGTTGTATATTTTGGCTATGTATCCATTTGTTTTGATATTTTGGGACTTTGGGAAGTTGAACCTGACTGTTGATACATGTATATGTTTATTTTGGGCTTTCAGTTGATCTGTTATATACATGTGATGTTGTTTGGACATGATTTTCCACATCTAGGTTGACTGAGTTGTAAATTGTTGTAAGTTGGTATTAAAAACAATTCCGCTGCACACCTAACTACAATTGAGGATAAAAGATTAGATAGAGTTAAGGTGAATCAAAAAGAGTGATCCAGGGTGAGTGAGTGAATAATTTTAATGAGTAATTGGTAAGTTAAGGCTGACTAGACCTGCGTTGACTTGTCGGAGACGAGCTCGGGGGTCCACGTAGGGTTAGGCCGGGCGAGGCCAGTTTGTGGTTGTTGGGGCCGTCACAACGAATCTCATCAAAATTTGTCGAGTTTAATAATCCCAAAGCATATATATATAAAACGATATACATAAAAGCAAAACATAAAGAAAAACCTATAAAATAGTCTCCAAATCCAACCGCTAATCCTCACAATAGATCACCTAGGCAAGGTCCCTTGCCCTTGCTGCTCTCCGCCCTATCTGCACCAACCGTCACAAACTAGGCGGTGAGTAACTGAATAAAATCGAATGTAATGCCAGAAGAAGATAATAGTAATTCATGATAATACAAGTAAAGCAGTCTAAATATCATGCGGTAATAAAAATGACAAGAATTTAAATAAACAAGACGCATGATAAACAGACTAATAGATATCAATCGAAAGTCAAGTGTGTTCCAAGGAATCAAAAGAGGCTCATAAGTGGTTTAAATCATAGCATAACGGCGAAGACCTCGCGAGGTCTTCCCGGGCATCGACACAAGCGAAGGCACAGCTATGACTGGAAAGGGACTCGAACCCATCCACCCAGTACTCGGTGTCACACAGTCACTAAGGGTGGTCACACATTCGTGGCCACGAGTGCCCACGTTTTATCCCCCTCTAAGTGCGGGTCCCGGTACTTTTGAGACGAAACACTTACGCCGGGAAACACACAACAAGAAATGGAATGGAATACCAATAATAGAGAATTACAAGACTGAATAAATGATAATGAATCACATGACATTTTTTTACTGGCTTACAAACATACAAATGCTTTTTAAGGCAAATGTACTTACCTGAACTATTCGCAACCCGGTATTTACTCCGAGACTCTAATATGTTCCCCGTGCGTTCTCGACTACCTGATAAAGTTTTGAATCTCGAATATTAGTTTAAGGCTCGCATTTAGTCTTAAGGTGTTTGTTTTAGAATTATTTGTTGATTATGACCCAAACTGTTGTGGATTAAACCATCTCTATGGTTGTTCCCTTTTTTTTTTACAAAACATAACTCTTGTTGGGTCTATTTATCAAGTTTTATACTCACCTAAGTAAGCCTTTGATGTGAACACTTATTGGGCCTAGATACATAAACTTATTCTTATATTTTACGCCTTCGTCTTGACCTCAAGTTGTATTTATTCTATTGGGCCTTTATTAGGCTTTACATAACCTATAAACACACTATTTGTAACTTGTTATAGACCCATATTATCATGAGTGTATTAGGCCTTAATACAAATCCATATTCATTTAAACAAGTATCCATACTTTTTATTCTTTTTATTTATTCTCAAACATAACATAATACACACATCCTACACACATGTACAACTATTGTTGTGTACACCCCACTCACCACACACCCCCCATTTGTTATGTGCACACAACACCCATTGCTTTGTGTGCACCCCATCGCTATTTACACCCCATATTTACATGTGTTAATGTCACTTTATTAATTAAAACTATATAATATACATTAATCTATTCTTTTACACCCACAACCATTGTGTACACCCCACCGTGGTGTACACATACACGTATTGGTGTGTACACCCCTGATGGTGTACACATACCCCCATTCATGCACCCCATGTACACTAACCCACCACCAAATAGTCATGCATACACCCCAAAAATTACAAAAGTCCACATAAAATCATGAACCCGAGAGACAAGAGAGGAGGAGAGGTTCACCTAGGGTGGGACGTGGGATCTCTGACGGCGAGGGAGGTGGCAGCGACGTGAAGCCGAGAAGAGGAGAGGTGACGTGAGGCCGAGAGGAGGAAGGAGAGATCCGAGAGAGAGAGAGCAACGAGAGTGAGAGAGAAGAGATCGTGAGTGAGAGAGATATCGCGTGGCCGAGAGAGAGATGGAGAGGCCGAGAGTGAGGGAGAGATCCGAAATGGAAGAGAAGGAGGGTGGGCGGCGGTTATGTTGAAGAAGAAGATGAATAGTGTAGGGTTGTGTTTGTTGTTGTTATATTTATATGGTCAAATGACCTTTTTACCCCCAACTTACTTCCTACACCATTTTTAAACCATTGCCCTTATGGGTCTTTTTACTTTTCTATTTATTTCTCTTTATTACACATTAAAGTGTGTAACCATTCTATTTATTTCTCTTTATTACACATTAAAGTGTGTAACCATTCTATTTATTTTGTATGTTTTACTTGTTTTTCTCCCCCGTTTAACTAGTCGAAACCTCACTCAATTAAATACCGCCCGAACGGCTCGAAACCCGTAAAATACTAAAATACTAATACACACAATCAAAGAATCATAAAATCACTTCGGTGTCGACTCCTGAAGTTCGAAATACTGTCCAGTATTCACGTAGCCAGGTCACAATTTCTGACAAGTGCAACACAAGTCAGTTAAAAATTTGGGGTTGTTACATCGCAAATCAAACGGCATAGTGTGATCCCCAATTTTAATTATGCACCCCTCACATGTCATATTAGGGTAAATCTTTTCGGTGGAAACTGTGCTCAAAATCAAGTATGTTTGTGCTCTAATTGGTGTCAATCCCAAAGCATGTACCATAGCCCCCGAGATAAGAGAAATAATAGAACCAGAATCAAATAATGTATGCATGTTACGACCATTAATTGAAACCGTACCTACGACTAACTGTCGCGCGGCTCTCTGATCCTGTTCCGCCATAGCATGAACTCTTCCTCAAGCAACTGGGGCTGCACTCTCCTCAGATGATGGTGGATATGGACATTGATTTCTGTAATGCCACGATGTCTTGCACCGAAAACATACAATATGTGGCTTCTGCGCATTCGGCTGTGGCTGCGCGACACTTCCTGATACACTCGGCCTTGGCCCTACTGATCCCCTGCCACTATTCTTAGTTTGTTGTGGTGGACGTGGCTGTTTAAATGTCACACCCTGGTTAGTCGAAGGTGCGGAAGCATGGGAAGGTGTGGTGGTCCCCGTCAAAGGGTGTGTAGCCTTCGATGCTACCACTAAGTGTGTCGGTGCGCTTGATGCTCCTCCAAGCCGAAGTTTCTTTGAGTTTTTCTCATGTCCCCTCTGATAACTGTCAAAGTTTCTTTTGCCCTGACCATACCGACTACATCGTGTCTCATCAATGCGGAGTGCATCCTCACAGTCGAGTGCCCTGTTATACGCTTGCTGAAATGTCTTTGCCCCTAATGCTGCCACTAGGGAGTGAATCTCCTCCGTCAACCCATCAACGAAACGTCTCCTCCGTGTCATCTCAGATGGAACGTACTCATGCGCAAACTCTGTTAATTCATTGTACTTTGCTGCATAATCTGCTACACTCATGCCGCATTGCACTAAGTCAAGAAATTCTCGAATCTTTGATGCCTTTACTGATTCTGGAAACCACTTATCATAAAACAATTTCTTGAACTGTGTCCAAGACATATTAGTCCCTTGAGCTCTTTCGATAGACAACCACCATTGATGCTCCAACAAGAAAGACACTAGAGGCACCATAGTCCACTCATCAATACTTAGAGTTTTCATTCTCTTATCCATGTGCAAGATCCATGCTTCAGCCTCTACGGGATCCCTATCCCCATAGAAACAAGGTATGTCATACTTCATGAACTCCTTCTGTAATTTTCCTCTCCGATATGCCTCTGTATCCTTTTCTTCTCCATGTACAGCTGCTGCCACCGTATTAGTGACGAAATCCGCGCCTTCCTCTGCTACTTGGTGCTCATGGACAGGTTCTAGTGGAGGATTAGGCCCCTGTCCCACCTGCACTTGCTCGGCTGATCTAGCATTTCCTTGTGTTTGAATAAGTTCCATAATACGGGCCATATTCCTTTCTTGAGCAGATGCCATTTCTTGTAGCGCTTTTTGATGTGACTCCGTCAGGGAAGAGATGCGCTGCTCCATTTCCCTACGCCAATGTCTATCATCTCTGTCCTGAGCATCCCTCAAATTATGCGAACTTCCCCTATGGTTACTCATAGTGCACTGTAGAGCAACAAGTGGTTAGTCCAATAATTTGAGGAATTTGTAAGAATATCTAATGTTATAAATATATTACATTCATAAACATATAACAATATATTAACATTTTATCTTTGGTTTTCGATCCCTTCCCAATCTAGAATTTTGACATTTGTGCACATTAAGTCGACTCAAACCGATGTCCCATACCATGGATTTGTTCGACTTAAACTTGATTTTTTTTTTGATTTTAATTTAAGGCTCTACAACTTAGGTTTTCCTAACCTAATGTTTCCCTAGGTTCTAATCCCTAGTCTCTGATACCAACTGTGACGACCCTTCCCTGACCTAGGGTCAAGTCGCCCGACCCAAACCGTTACCTAAACCTGATACCTAAATCAGGCCCAAGTAATGGCTTGACACGCCTAAGTAAACCTACAGAATAATCATTCTAAACAATATATATATAATAGTAAGTGTGTGAAAAATAATCACAAAAAAACCATATAAACCTGTATATCATAATAAGATTTATCATCCTTAATATTTAAATGTCTCATACAACTTCATAATAATATTATAAAGGTTCAAAACTACCCATTAACTAATTCTCAAGCTATAACCCACGTACGAGGTTTACAAAACGATTAATATTAATAATAAACTAGTATTATATGAGTCTCACATATGAAGGCACTTCAAGATAAATCCTTTCCCTTGCCTTTCTTGTCTATCGCATTGGTAGAGGGACCTGTGGGGTAGAGTGGGGTGAGCTAAAGAACCATCGATGCTCAATAAGAGGAAAGACTCGCTCAAACATTAAATATGCAAGTACTACCTAGTACTCATGCAAATTCTACTTGACATCCAATCCATACACATAACACAACATGTAATAACCGAATAAATGTAAATCATAACAAAATTATAAGCATATTAATTGAACACATAATTCGATACAACTAAAGACATGGTTCATGCTCATCGTAATTATGAAAATGGATTCATATTCCAAGAAGAATAAATAACTAATATTTCCATTTACAAATTTGTCATCCAATAATCTTCGGATAAATATTTCATGTCGTATCCCATTCACATTACTATACATAAACATAACAGTTTTACAGCGCATTTGATAAACATCCATTTATGTTATGCATAATAGTATTCATCACTTTTCATTTATAAATTTACACATGACATACAAATAAAGTCAAATGAAAGATTTAAATAAAATGCGATAGATATAAATATTAATATAAGCCGTTGTTCCATTCAATGCGAACTAGATATTGGTAAGGATCCGGTGACCGAATCATCTATTTTCAAATTGGTACAATAACTAGTGGAAACGCAATGGCCGTTACGCCCTCTAAATAATTGCACCAAAATAAAAATAGATTCATCCAAGGCGTCACCGCTACACATCTCAAAGAATCATCAAGTAGCAAAGGATGGAACTCCAAACCCTTACCCTCGAATAATTCACCTTATGCATTCAATTAGTCAAGCAAACCCTCGGTGGTTAACTACCACACACTCTGGGGCGTCCAAGATATAAACCACTTGCTAATTTGGCCCGCGGTGGAACTCCACATACTCTGGGGCATCGAATAACATAAAAGGCAAAACAATGTATTCACAATTTCATAGATAATAGAGATCGAAACCAATATCACGACGCAACCCATTCCCAAGTCGTTACATTCAAAACATGCATTCCTAGTTATCTAATAATCAAGCCATATTTAATGCATGAGCGAAGCTCCCCACTTACCTGGACCCGTCGCGATGCCTATACCGACTCCTCGCGCGTTTGGGGTCCCACGTGAACCGCCTCGCGAATCTAAACAATTCATATAATACTACATAAGCATTTTACTCATTTAAAGTTGAGTTTTTTAATTATTAATTTTATATTTGGGGACCCCAAATGGTGTGGGTCCCACGTGATGTGCCATTTAAGGGCTTTGTCGAGGTTGTCGACGCCCATCGTAGGTTTTTCTATTTTATTTTATTTTATTTTATTTTATTTTTTTCTATTTATTTTGGCCAGGGACCAATTTGGTCCCTGTTTGGGTTGACCAGGGGCATCCCAGCCTTTGGTCAACGGTCCACCAGCCCCCCAAGGGCAGACTGTCCCCTAGAAAGGTCCAGGGGCCTGTCTGCCACTCGGACCGAAACCAGGGGCAGACGCCCCTGGCGTCTCGGCTGCCCCCATGGGTGGGGTTTCCCCCACCCCTCAACCCTCGGATCTAAGTCCGAGGGTGGTCCCCAGTGCTCGCCGGCACTGGGGACCCCTACACTGCGGCTCACCAGCCGCGGTGGCGATGGTGGTGGCGGTGATGGAGGAAGTGGGGTGGCTATTGCCACCCCTTTCTTCCTCACTGATATGGGGTGGCTATAGCCACCCCCCCACATATTGACGGCGGCGCCACCAGGCGCCGCCACCCCTCTTCCCCCTTTCTACACAAACAAACAAATAAAAAGAAGAAGAAAAGAAAGAAAAGAGAAAGAAAAGAAAACAAAAGAAAAACCACCAAAAGATTACAAGCCCTTGGTTGTTCAAGCCTCCTCTTCTTCTCCTCTCTCTCCAAGTTTAGGGTTTCAACACAAAAGAGGCTACAAACTTATAAAAAGTTTATATGGGTAGGGTTTTAAAGTAGGGTTGCTCAAAAATTTAACCCCAAATTACGTAAATACCCCTATGGGCCCAATTTCCTCGTTAAACCCATTCCAAACATTTTCACTTAGTCCAAATCTTGTTAATATTAATTTTTTTTTGTGTAACAATCTCATTTGTTCACATACTTTAATATAAAATCAATAAAATACCTTTAAAATGGGTCGAAGAATATTTGGGTCGTTACATGGTTGTTGCTTCTTTATGGGGGATTCACTCATTTTATGGAGAAGTAAGAAACAAATAGTTGTAGCTCAGTCTAGTACTGAGGTTGAGTATCGTGCACTTGCAGATACTACATCTAAACTTTTATGGCTCCGTTGGTTGTTACAAGACATGAGTGTTGCTCATTCATCTCCTACTATCATTCATTGTGATAACCAGAGCGCCATTCAGATTGCTCATAATGACGTTTTTCACGAGCGCACTAAACGTATAGAGAATGATTGTCATTTCATTAGACAACATCTTTGAGAAGGGATTGTCTCTCTAACCTCTGTTTCTTCTCATAATCAGTTGTCGACATCCTCACTAAAGCTTTGCCTCCCGGCCGCTTCACTGAATTGACCTACAACCTCAAGTTAGTTTCTCTGCCACCACTTTGAGTTTGAGTGGGGATGTTAGGAAACATATATTATGTTTCTATATTGAGACGACCCAAATTCTTCGCCATTGATTTCTCTCCATTGATTTTGTTTCCCTAATGTATATCTTTCCTTGTATTGCATTGTTGCCTTATATTGTAAGTCTCTATATATAATCAATCTTGTACCATTGACATCAATTAAATATACAATTCATTCAGTTCTATAGAACTTATCATCGTCAAAGTTTTACATATGACCTAATCATACATACAAGGGGATGTCTAACAATTATTTGGAAGTGACCTAGGACAATGTCTATGCAAAATGATTTTACATTTGACATCTCTAATTTAAGGCTTTGAAACTTGAAGCGATGTTTTAAAATCCAAATTAAGGTGTACGCCTTGAAATTTGATGGAAAAGCATTAAAGCTTAAGTGTCAGTATATCGACAGTGAAGCTTATTTAAGCCTTATTAAGGCACCTTATGGCACAGATGATGAGAGGTTCAAACACCGCCTTTTGCCTCTTTTTCTTTTTTTTTTTTTTTTTTTTTTCTTCTGGGTAACAAAAGGACCAACGGCCAGAAGTTTAATACATTGATGAACTATTGCCTCCTTTCTCATCTTTTAAATGACTCTTTTTACAATTTATTTCGTTGAAAAATACACCTTAACATGTTTTCTTTGCCTCCTTTATATCTCTTATTCTTCCTTTGTTTCTCTTTTCAAATTTTCTTCTTCCCCTCTCTTTTATTTGTCATTTTTTATTGTTGCTTCAAAGCCCAGCAGAACTAGTTAATTATGTTCTATAATCAGTTAGTTAGTTATGAATTACAACACAATTGTTTCCTCAAAAGTTTCTGTTGTAAGTCTACAACCATTTACATACACTCTGGCTTGTTTTTTCGTTTTCTGCATTTTAAAGAACAGAGGCTCACTTGTCACACTACCTTAACCCTTATGCCACACTAGCCAAATCACTGCCTTGAACAAGTTGTTTTAGTTTTCCCACATGTAAGGAAAAAACATTTCAAGAATATCCTTTATACTTCACTTGGCACAAATTACAGAGAAAAGTTTAGTTTTACCTAAAAGTTATTGAAAACTGTATGTGATTCGAAGTGGGGTTGCCTTGCCTCAAGAACACATAAAATGACCCACTTTGGATGCACACTTGGGGCGTACATTTTGTCTTTTAGTTCATTTATGGTGTTTTGTTAGATGTAGGCCCACACTTTGAGAGACAAGAAATAGCCATAAATGGACTAAAAGACAAAGTGTGCGCTCCAAGTGTGCGCTCCAAGTGTGTTAGATTATCATTTTCCTTTTTGATAAGCGTGGGTGTCTGAACCTTTTTCAAAACATCTTACTTTGATTTGACTAATCTCATGAGAGTTAGTTGGGCGTCCTAACCCCAAAATCTGGAAGAAACCAAAAAAATATAATGTAGCTTAGTAGAATTGAATTCACATTCTCTGCCTCTATCAGAGTTATTATTTGCCATTACACCACACCACACGAGTGCAATAATACTTAAATTTATATAGATCACCATATAGCTATAAATTTTAGGGCAGTTTCTATTTGGTACGATGTGAGGGTGAAATTAATGAATAAACATATCACCATATAGCTTAATAATTTAGTTAATTTAGTATAGAGTCGCTCTTGTACGAGGTTCAAAATTTTTTTAAGCGTCAATGTGGGCAGCCGGGCAGTCAAGTTGTTTCTTTTCAATCAAAAGAAAAAAAGAAAGAAATAAATGAATAAATAGATCAGATGGGACTTGCAGATCATATATTTTTATGGAAAATATGACACCCTAAAGTCACACCTTATTACCTGATATGTGGATTCGCATCTTTGGTAGCCATTCGTATGTACCTCAGGATACACACTCTACGTGTTATGCACCGAAAAATTTATGCCTAGTGCTCATTTTTACGTGGGGCTATACGCTGCATCACCAAGGTGTGACTTTGGAGTGTCATTCTAGCGTCTTCTAATTTTTATTATAGAACATGTTGACCTTGACTGGAAGGTGTTAAAAAATGGCTCTATATATTAAGATCTCATGGCTAATTTGACTTTCTGAAATACATATTTTTTGATAAGTGTAGGTTATATATTTTTATTATAGAACATGTTGATCTTAAATGTAAGGAGTTAAAAAATAGCTCTATATATTAAGAGCTCATGGCTAATTGACTTTCTGAAATACATTTATTATATATACATATATAAAATATTATGCGCCAACATAAATAAAATCAAGTTGATAATCAAGATCAACATCTTTAATTAGGTACGCAAGAGTCAAGTGGTAGCTAAATGATAATTTAAGTATGTCTAAGGTTTGAGGTTCATTGTGTGCGAGTATTGAAGGGGTGTTGATAAGTAAAAGTTTATGAGTTCAAATATTGGTGGGTGCTAATTAAAGTTGTGTCTTTCTTATCAATAAAAAAGGAGTACTCAACCAAAAAAAAAAAAAAGTACTGTTAAGTTGATTTCGTATGTAAAAACATTTTTCAGGTTTACTAATATTCTTAATCGCAAATCTTAAAATTTTTCTAGATCATATCCTCCACATCATGGTTTCCAAAAAAAAAAAATCTTCTGGTGCCAGGGCATTGAGGCTTCGCTTGAAACAATTCCGGACTCATAATTTGTATGACTACTTAGTGACGGCGACATAATAGGCCAAGGGAATCAATTATCGATTAGCTTGATTCACGGATTTTTTTTTTTATCGAAACTCAGATCGGCGGAGATTAAACAAAAAGCCAGATTGGTGAACATATTTTAATTAGGGTATTGCTATTTGGACACAAGAGACTAGACACAATAGATTTATTTATTTCAAATTCATCCTTCAAAAAGTTGGTATTATTGTTGAAACACCTGAGAGAAATTGGTGCTTTCTCATTAACTTTTGTAAAAATTATTCACACATCCCTATGAGTCTAAACTCTTGAGTCCATATAGATTAATTGTTTTAATTATACATATGTTTACTTCAAAATTAACAATGCGCGCCTTTATATCCATGTGATTGGAAGATGCTACAATGATATCCAAAGTCTCATACCTGGTGACGTGGCATAAAAATAAGTGTGCCTACGTAGTTCTCAGCGTATGATATGCATGATGTTATTTCGAGGTGCACACGGATGACTTTAAAAAATGCAGGTCCCGCTTGCTATGTCATGGGGTGTGAGTTTGGGGTTTCATTATAGCATTTTCTTATGTGATTAATATATACCATATTTCTACGTGCGATGCATGATTGCGTGAAACCAATAGGTTGTGCGATCATGAAGAAAATTAATTTTTTTTTTAATTATTATTATTATTATTATTATTATTATTCAGTCTAGAGCACCTGATATATGGATTAACCGACTACTCCGAGTTTGCTCTAGGTCGGCCTACAACTAGGGTAAAGAGCTCACAACGGCTGACGTCTCCATCAGTATAGGACTTAAATTCGAGTTACAACTTAAGGGACTCAAGTGACGAACCACTCGAGCCAACCAACTGTTGGTTTTAAATTTATTATTTAATTGCGAGTTCACATGCACCACCTTATATTGATCGTATAATTCATGTTGAAGATGTGTGGATCGAAATAATAGTATGACATTGATTAAATAAGACATATCACAGTGAATTATATAAGTGAATGTCTCTTTTCAAATAGTACTGAACCCTTTTGAGTTAAAAGCCCACATCTATGAGTTTAATGTAGTTAAGTTGGGGACAATATTAATACTGTGGAGATCCAAATGCTTGTGACCGCGTGTGCGGGCAGCCCAACATGAAAATAACAATTCACTTGTACGCATGTTTTAATAAAAACACCAAGGCTATAGAGTAATTTTATATTACAGAACTAGGCAAGGTCATGATCTCTCACGCCCGCTATATAAGGTCCAAATGAAGGTCATTGATCTTACTCAAAAACGCTTCATCAATATTGATCTCAATATTCCTGAATCTCAATAATAATGTCTTCATCTACTTCCTCAATTCCTTCTATCAAACAATTTCGTCGTTGTTTGTCCCTTCAAGACCCTAGCATTCCCATCTACACCCCAAATGATCCTCGTTATTTACCTATCTTAGAATCTTCAACACAGAACCTTAGGTTCTGTCCATCCTCAACTCAAAAAATGCAACCACTAGTTATTGTGACACCTTTGCAAGATTCTCATGTCCAAGCAACAATTATTTGTTGTAAGAAACTCAACCTAGAGTTAAAAGTTCGGAGCAATGGCCATGATTACGAGGGCATATCTTACGTATCCGATGTGGCATTCGTCATGCTTGATTTGTTCCTTATGAATTCAATTAAGGTTGATGTCGAAGAGGGTAGCGCCTGGGTTCAGGCTGGTGCGACTCTGGGCGAATTATACTACGCCATAGCTAATGAGAGTGAAGACTATGGATTCTCAGCTGGGAGATGTCCAACCGTTGGTGTTGGAGGTCATATTAGTGGCGGTGGATTCGGTGTCATGACAAGAAAATTCGGCCTTGCTGCCGATAACATTCTCGATGCTCACTTGGTCGATGTCAATGGTGAAATTCTTAACAAAACATCCATGGGTGACGATCTCTTTTGGGCCATCAGAGGCGGCGGAGGAGGAAACTTTGGAGTTATCCTGTCATGGAAAATCAAGTTGGTTCCTGTTCCAAAAAATGTTGCTGTTTTCACACTAAAAAGAGACTTGGAACACGGTGCAACTTCACTTGTTCACAAATGGCAACAGATTGCACATAAACTCCCTGAAGATCTTTACATCAGAGTGCTCTTAGACAGAGCAAGCGAAGGTGGAGATGCAGAAAAAAATCGTACCATAATTGCGACATTCAAATCGCTGTTTCTAGGCGAAGTTGAGCAACTCCTTGATATAATGAAACAAAGCTTCCCCGAACTCGACTTGAAAAGCGAGGAATGCGAGAAACTTAGTTGGATTCAATCAGTGATCTACTTCGCTGGATTTGATCCTTATGGGCCTCGAGAAGTGTTACTTGTTAGGACCCTTGACACGACCCAAACTAGGAGAAGATTTTTCAAGTCCAAATCAGATTATGTGAAGGAACCCCTGACCGAAACCGAATTGGAAGACATTTGGAAGATGTATGACGATCCTCGTGTGAAGGATCCTCATATGCTGTGGGTTCCTGGTGGGGGAGTGATGAGTGCAATTCCTCCCTCTGAAACTCCGTACCCTCATAGGAGAAACATCTACACCATCGAATATATGGCGTATTGGGACGAACGTGGAAGTGAAGTTGAAAATGAGAACATAAATTGGGTGAGAAGGTTATATGGTTACATGGAGCCTTATGTGTCCAAGGAACCAAGAGAAGCATATATTAACTTTAGAGATCTGGATCTGGGTGAGAGCAAAGATGGCAATGCAACATATGAACAAGCCAAAGCTTGGGGAATTAAGTATTTCATGGGAAATTTTGATAGGTTGGTGAAAGTAAAAACTGAAGTTGATCCAGAGAACTTTTTCAGGAACGAACAAAATATCCCAGTGCAACCTCATTTTGAAGAACATGCATGATGAACTTTATAACCCATGTACTTTTATGTTTATATATATATATATATATAGTTCGAGCTCTTATTCGAACTAAATAAGAGGCTTGTGCGTGTGCTGCCTCATTTTAGTACTAGCTTATACGTGTTGTTATTTTATCCCATGTACTATTTCATATCTCTTAGGTCTGTACATATACATTATGTGTACGTATTGACCTAATTGGTGGTTGTTGTTTTTTTGTTTTTCAGAAACCTAATTGGTTGTTGTCCTTGTTTTTTCAAGAACTCTACATATTTACTTAGGAAGGGTTCTACCTATTTAGAGTTAATCCACATCGGCGAGGATCGGAACATGCTTACTTGGAGTTCTTCTATAAAGATGTCGAGCTACTTATAAAACTAGTCGGTTGCTTTGCGTACGGGCGAGACTAAGTATCAAAATATTATGAAAGAAACGTTGAAAAAAAGTGCAAAAAGAATTATTATGCAATCTCTGATATGAACTCAAAGCCGCTCCATTTAGGTCCCTCAACAATTAATAAAAAAAAAAAATTTGCAAAAATGGCATATTTACAAATCTACACAAAACAAGTAAATATTTGCAATAGTGCATAGAAATAGTCCTTTAAGATAATTTTAAAGGGCAATGGATCGAATAAATTTGATATATAAATTTCAAGAAAATAGTAAAAAATGTTAATTAATAGCTATTTCGGTGTTCGATCGGCTAATAAATTTTTTCTCTTTCGATTTTAAACCTATGGCTTCCTAAAACTTACTTTTTGGCAAGTGCCGTCTAATCCATACCAAAGATATTTTGGCATCCACTAATAAAATTTTAATTGTGTTAAAACTTTATTTAGACAATTTTATACTAAAATAATTGAACTAATGTTTTAGAAGGAACAAATATAGAAATAAATAATAGCTAAAAATAGCATAAATAAGTTTTTTTTTTTTTACTTCATAAGTGAGTCGAACCACGACCTCCCAAAACTTTGCCTTTTGCAAGTGATGTCTTTACCATCTCACCAAAGATGCTGTGACAATTTGATACAATAAATAAGTAAAAATAGTAAAAAAAATAAAATAAAAACATAGATCAATTTGATACAATTTTTATTTTTTTAAAAATAGCATAAATATATAAATAGATATAGATATCGATCAATTTGATACGATTTTTTTTATAAGAAAGAAACATCTTGCCCCATCGACCACTTACTCCTAAATCTCGTAACATACCATTGAGCCACCCTTGCAATTGTTTACTCAATTTGATATGATTTGTAATACACAACAATTATGATGAATGAGGTACCAAAGGTAGTAACAATAAGTACTTATAATTGCTTACTCAGTTTCTTAGCACAGTCCCTTCAACTGAGTTTGAACCCTACTTCTGAGATCCATAAACACTCTTTAAGGAATTGTTAGGGAACCTTATGTGTAACCTTCATACTGTTTGTAAAACTTTATTTGATTAAAATAATTTCTTTTAGCTTTGATCCTTCTTTTTTAGCTTTTACATTCAGTTTTTTAAAAAATATAAAAAATAATATTTGATATTTTTATTAAAAAAAAGTCATTGTAAGCAATTTTAGCAAGAAAAATTTTCCATTACTAAAAGTCACTTCTAGTAATTAAGGGAATCTTTCCATTGCTAAAAGTAACTTCTAGCGAGAAAATATAAATTTTCTTGTTGAAGACCTATTGGACGACACTACAGCAACAAAGCTAGCGACAAACTTTATTTCCTACTTAAAGAGCATTAGCCACAAAAAGTTGACTTTTAGTGATGAAAATTTTCATCACTAAAAGCCTTTCTTGTTGTTTAATCCACACGACAAAGGCCTTATTGCACACCTAATGCGAACGGTCCATTATATTTCTTTTTCAACTAGTCACGTGGGATTATTCCTTTATATCCAACACACTCCTCTTGTGCTAGTGTTTATATATGGATTATTCCCTTATATCCAAAAAAAAAAAAAAAATCTTTTCCACCCAATCCTTTCATCTAGCACAAGTTAATCATGGCTGAGAAATGGAACCTCAAAGTTGTTTATATTTTATTATTTGTTTTGAAAATGAACTATATATACGTATACATATATTGATTAGTTTCCTCTATTCAAATCATTGAATCTTCTTGTAGCATGTTATAGAAGTTACCTAGTATCCTGATGAAATACGTACAGTAACTGTACTACCAGTATGGAGTATGTACATTCTTGTTTCCGCAGCCTTATAAGCAGAAGTGAAGAAAGTCACTCACTTCTTTATTCTTTAGAAAAACCAACTCCATTGTCATTGTATCCTCATGGGACATTTATCGAATCCGAAGCGAAGGAATCTAATAGATGCGTCATTTGGTGGAAACTCAAGATACGCGACTCTAGATGTATGAGAGCAAAGAGAAGAGACTCTTCGTATACTTGACTCTACACATACATGTGGCCAAAAACTCTAACATTAAGCATTCCCTATATCAATAAAACAAAAACAATGAAGGGATTAAGTTAAAAAATCTATAATGGAAATCACAATGAAAGCAAGAGCCAAAATCCAACTGGGTATGGAACCAAAGATCATGACCTCGACGAGGAATCCATAAGATCTCAACAGAATTTACATCTATTAGGTTGAAAAGGTACATATAATGACCTTTAAACAGAAAATATTTTGATCTGTAAGTAAATAAGAATTATTATAAGACACGTACTCAAACGACATCTATAGAATGCGATCGAGGATCATTGTCATGTTAAAGCCAGTCCATCTCAACCACTTAGCATATTCAATACAATCCTACATTTCAAAACAGATCAGTTTTCGAATTCGCCTCGTTCTCACACTGCACGCCAATGTACAATAACTTGAAAATCAATCAATATCTAGGAGAGATTTTCAGATGAATATTCAATCCAATAGGCAAGCTGTTGCATTATTACTGTCTTATTTTAGAACTAGCTACCTTTTTGGTGGGGTATCTGCGAGAGGCCACAAAGCAACGTATTCGCTTTCAGGAAGTCTCGAGCCAACAACCTCGTCAACTGGCACAGCATCTGCAATGTCTTTTAAATCTTCTTCTGTGAGTTTTATATCCAACGCACCAATATTGTCATGTAGGTTCGTAATCTTAGTCGTCCCTATATTGATAAAAGAAAATAAGCAAGTAATATCGTCAACTTAATTTGACACATCAATGACATGGGAAAATTTCTTAAAGAATTAATGTCGAAAGCTTAGATTGACCTGGTATTGGAACCACATCATCTCCTTGATGAAGAACCCATGCAAGAGCTAGTTGAGGAGGCGTACAACCATACTTAGCAGCTAAGTTTGAAACGCGGTCGTATATAAGTTTGTTCTTGTTCAAGTTTTCAACGCTGAACCGCGGGTAGACACCCTAAAAGAAAAAAACAAACAAAACAAGCACTCATCGCAATTTTTAGAAAACAACTAGATAGTGCACACATATGAATCATTCTTTTATTTCAGGATGAAGGATCATGGATGCACAATGTACAAGTTTTTTCTTACCAGAATACTTCCTTCATACAAGCTTTCTACGACCCCTTTGCCCCCGAAGAATCCAGCACCAATTGGGCCATATGCCACTATTCCAATGCCAAGTTCTCTGCAAGTCAAAATGATAATAAGGCATGCTAGCAGAATAACAAGTTTCATGAATATCATAATCCATATCAGAGGACTAGATGCCATCATATTTTAATTTTAGATAACAGAATAGTTCAACTATCTCAAAAGAGATTTATGGTTTCAGTGGGAAAAAAACTCGAATATATTTTAATATTAAACATTGCAAAACCTGCAAAGTGGGATTATCTGCTCTTCAATGTCGCGGCTCCATAGAGAATATTCCATCTGTAAAGCAGTTATGGGATGAACTGCATGTGCCCTCCTAATGGTGTCAGGACTGGGTTCAGATAGCCCAATGTATTTTATCTTCCCCTCTACGAATAATTTTTTAAGCTCACTCATCTGCGAAGTATTGAAGATCATTTGACAGTGCATTTACCATACCAATTCATCAGCATATTTCAGTACTGGAAAAAGCAATGACAGAAGTTTAAAAATTTAATGATGCTCACAGTATCTTCTATAGGCACAGATGTGTCTACTCTGTGTTGATAATACAGATCGATGTAATCAACACCAAGGCGCTTGAGACTGGCCTCACAGCATTTCCGCACATATTCAGGATCACCCTGGATCCGAACACCATTTTTAGTCAAGATCATGCCAAATTTTGTAGCCAATTGAACTTTTTCTCGAGGAAGTTGCTTCAAGGCCTGAAAATGGAAATATTGCAGGTTCTTCAAAATCTATAGTAAATAAGAATTTATGTTACTTATGCTTGGTCTGCTATAAAAGCTTTTATCAAATTAGCTATCAAATTCAAGCTCTGTGATATCTGAACTTTCTTTCACATTCTGAATTGAGAAATTGATCCTCAAGTACGAAGAGTTCATGAATGGGCCTCCGTTCAATTCCTAGTTTTATAAGTGACGCAGGAAAAATCGGCAGTTCTACTATGTATGGATTTTTTCCAGTCATCACTTCCTAGTTTCTTTCTCGACAATTTTAAGTGCCTTTTTCTTCCTAAGATAAATGATTTAGGATGCAATTATTCTATACAATGTCATCAAAGTTTAACATATGACGTAATCATACATACAAGGGGATGTCTAACAATTATTTGGAAGTGACCTAGGACAATATCTATGCAAAATGATTTTACATTTGACATCTCTAATATAAGGCTTTGAAACTTGAAGCAATGTTTTAAAATCCAAATTGAGGTGTACGCCTTGAAATTTGATGGAAAAGCATTAAAGCTTAAGTGTCAGTATATCGACAGTGAAGCTAATTTAAGCCTTATTAAGGCACCTTATGGCACAGATGATAAGAGGTTCAAACATCACCTTTCGCCTCTTTTTTTTTCTTCTGGGTAACAAAAGGCCCAACGGCCAGAAGTTTAATACATTGATGAAATATTGCCTCCTTTTCTCATCTTTTAAATGACCCTTTTCTACAATTTATTTCGTTGAAAAATACACCTTAACTTGTTTTCTTTACCTCCTTTATATCTCTTATTCTTCCTTTGTTTCTCTTTTCAAATTTTCTTCTTCCCCTCTCTTTTCTTTGTCATTTTTCATTGTTGCTTTAAAGCCCAGCAGAACTAGTTAATTATGTTCTATAATCAGTTAGTTAGTTATGAATTACAACACGATTGTTTCCTCAAAAGTTTCTGTTGTAAGTCTACAACCATTTACATAAACTCTGGCTTGTTTTTTCATTTTCTGCATTTTAAAGAAAAGAGGCTCATTTGTCACACTACCTTAACCCTTATGCCACACTAGCCAAATCACTGCCTTGAACAAGTTGTTTTAGTTTTTCCACATGTAAGGAAAAAACATTTCAAGTATATCCTTCTATACTTCACTTGTCACAAATTACAGAGAAAATTTTAGTTTTACCTAAAAGTTATTGAAAACTGTATGTGATTCAAAGTGGGGATGCCTTGCCTCAAGAACACTACTATATATGATAATACTTAATTTTTTGATAAACGTGAGTGTCCGAACTTTTTTCAAAACCTCCTTACTTTGTTTGACTAATCTCAAGGAAGTTAGTTGAGCGCCTAACCCCAAAACCTGGAAAAAACCAAGAAAATATAATGTAGCTCAGTAGAATTGAATTCACAATCTTTGCCTCTGTCAGAGTTACTATTTGCCACTACACTACACCACTTAAGAGCGATAATACTTAAATTTATATAGGGTGTAAATGTGGCTTCCTAAAGACCTTAGTCCAGAAGTCACTTAAAAAATCTTGTTTGAAAGTAAGAACATAGTTACTCCAAGGAGGTGGAACAAGAAAAGGCGACAAAACAATAAACATCCAGACCAATAATAATCTGATTTTACTTCCTGACCAGTTCTTCCTTGCAGTACCTTTCCAATCATGATCTCATTGTCGTGATCAACTCCATAAAAATCTGCCGTATCGAAAAATGTGATTCCTTTACCATACGCTTCTGTTATTAGTTGACATCCAGCTTCATGCGGGATGGGAGCATTGAAATACCCTGAGAGGCCAGCACATCCAAAACCCAATTTGGAGACCTGCAGAAAAGAATAAGCTAATGTCGACAGTAGAAAATCACAGCAAGACCTGCTTTTTGAATTCATTAGTTAAACCGTCGATTTTGCTTATAAAATGGGATTGAGCTTCATGAAATTGATAAAGGAAGAATTTAATTCGCTCTATATGTTTTTTTAATACAATCACAGATCTTTTTTTTTTTTTTTTCGAGGTAAGCCAGTGTTTTCATGATTTAAGGATTTTTTTTTTTAAAGTGGATCCAAGGACGATTAATAAACATTGAAGAATGAAGACATAATTCTACCAGATAACAACTTCTTTGGGTGACAATTATAAGATTTTCAC
Source organism: Stephania japonica (assembly GCA_039657345.1). Lineage (NCBI taxonomy): Eukaryota > Viridiplantae > Streptophyta > Magnoliopsida > Ranunculales > Menispermaceae > Stephania > Stephania japonica. The sequence goes on along the minus strand of CM077557.1, from coordinate 66,010,453 downwards.
CTAGCTAGATAGCCGAGCGCTTTGAAACGGCTAGCGATTGATGAATTTTGCAAAGAAAAAAGCCATTTCTGTTCCATCCCCATGTTGGTGTGAATCGGTTAATTTGGCTAGGGTTTTCAAGCTATTTGTGCCCTTCCCAAATTTATTTGGTGAATATTCCATAACTCTAATCAGACCAAATTAAATAAATAACACTTCCAACTTCCTATAATAATCAGAAACTTGAGATTTCACTTATGCGAGTAAGAAGCATCATTCTTTTATTTCTGTTGAGATTTGAAACAAACATTTACACTATACAGTCTAGTGAAATTATCCACATATATGCATGGTTATCCAAAAAAAAAAAAAAATATTGCTGAAAATCTATAATTTACTGTGGCTGTATCACCATGAAAATCCTTGTTAATTTGGTTTCTAGCATATGGTTTAAGCACTAATAAAAATCAATTCTTTAAAAAACAAAATTGGTCCCCTCTTCTAAGAAAAAAAAAAAGAAAAAATAAAGTACCCAGTTTAAATTAGTACTAGAAAATAACTTAAAAAAATGACTCTATGATCTGATAACTGATAAGAGGGTTTTTTTTTTTTTTCTTTTTACCTCTAATCCTTGGTCTCCCAATTTCACTCTTGGGATTTGGGGTTTGTACTTCTTCTCCTCCATTCTTGTAATCCTCAGCAACTACAAAACAGATACTCTGCAATTCCAAGAAGTCCAGAGCATGCATGTGCAAAAGATGGCTAATGTGGGGTCCACCAATACTAACCGGATTCCTTACGTAAGCATGGCTAAATGACCTAAAGACCCTTTCAACTAAGCTTAAGTCATTAGTGCAAGGAAACATGATGAAGACTAATATTATTGGTCTGGTTTTATTGGTCTTTTTTTTTGAGGTTGATAAAGATACAAGTGACATGTAGAATAAATACATTTTGGGATTGAGGCTTTGCTTGGCTGTTGTATGTTCGAGAAATACATTTAATACACAATTGAAAATAGTTGGTTTTAGAATTGCAACCTACCTTGAATGCTTGTCCAATTGAAAATTTAACATGTTATCATTTGTAGCGCTACTGATCCTCAGTGCTAATTGTTCCTCCAATTGCAACAATTGGAAAAGAGAAGACAAAATAGAGACTGAAAGTTGATCGCTATTGTGCGAAAATTCGAAAAAAAATCTTATTATAGCGATTATGGCGGACATAGTTCATGAATTGGAATCATATAAAGCGATGAAGCTATTTAATTTAGCACCTCTAACCATTGGGTTCCCAATTTCACTCTTGGCAATTCAGTTCTAAGCTTCTCCTCCATTTTCAATTTTACTCCTCTGTCAACTGTAGCTGTTAGATATACACATTAATTAAGATTGTGTAACGTTTACATTGATTGTGTAATGTCTACACTGAGCACAAATCACTTCCTTAATTATGCGCATTGATTGTGTAACGTCTACGCTGAGCACAAATCACTCCCTTGATTATGTGCAGTGATTTGTGCTACCTTATTTAGATGTTTCCTTTACGCTGACCACAAATCATTCCCTTGATTATGTGCAGTGATTTGTGCTACCTTATTTAGATGTTTCCTTTTGTATGTAATTGCATCTCTATATATAGAGACGTGTAATAGATCAATACATAACATAAAATATAATAAACTTATTTTATTCAAAATCTTTCATGGTATCAGAGCTGCATAGGCCTTTGCCATGGCGGAATCAACACCAACTATGAATCCTGGTTATGTTTCTTCTCAAACGCCTTCAATGGGGGGTTGCTCCAACGAGCAATCTCAATTTTCCCTTCGAAAATTCATTCACTCAAGGAATCAGCATCAAATTGGATCAAGACAATTACATCGTCTGGAACCTTTGTGAGGGGAATCAAGTTTGAAGGTTTTCTCTATGGCATGAAGCCGTGCCCTCCTCTATTGCTAGGATCTGGCGAGATCAACCCAGAGTATGAAGATTGGAGTAGCAAGGATCAGATGTTCACGTACTTGCTTCTCAACTCCCTTTCACCATATATTTCCATACCGATTGTTGGATCTATTACATCTGCTCACTCACTCTGGAAAGCCATCAAAGATCTGTGTGATGCTCAAAATCGAGTCAAAATCCAGATCTGTCGTTCAAACCTTCAAACCACAAGGAAAGGCACTCAATCCATGAATTCTTATTTGAATCTGATGAAGAAATTTTAGATAATTTGGCTACAACTGGTGCACCTTATCCTGTTGGTGATCTCATCTCTTGTGTTCTAACTAGGCTTGATGAGGAGTATCTTCCTATTGTTACTCTTCTCCAAGAGAAAATCGACTTAATATGGCCTACCCTACAAACTTGCCTGTTGAATTTTGAAGCAAGATTGGCACAATTGCAGAATCTGTAAGTCCTATCTGCCTTGTCGATGAGCAACTCAAGTGCACCAACTTCAAATTCTTCAACACTCACGATAAATCTGACTTAACCACGCACCAACACCACTCTAAATCGTTTTTCTTCAAATACCTCTCAGAAACCATTTCGAGGAGGATTCAGATCTAGAGGTGGTGGTGGTCGTGGAGGGAGACGCCAATTTAACAACAACAACAATCGTCCCACCTGCCAAATCTATGGGAAAATCGGGCGTACTGCAGCTTATTATTATCATCGTGGAGATAATGCCTATATGGGATCGGTTCCCAATTCCCAACCACAATAACCACATCATCAACAGGCTCATTCCTCAGCATTCGTAGCATCAACCCTTTCAGTTGTTGATTCTGGTTGGTTCTTTGATAGTGGCGCTACTCACCATATCACTTCTGATCCGTCCATGTTGAACAATCGGTCAGAGTATGAAGGTAATGAACGAATTATGGTTTGTAATGGCTCTCAAATTCTTATCACATTCACTGGTTCAACCAATTTAAGTCATCTTCTTAAGATGCCTGATACCCTTTGTGCTCCTTTCATTAAAAAGAATTTAATCTCTGTGTCTTAACTCACCACTGATAATTCTATGTTCCTTGAATTTCATGTCGATAAATGTTTTATCAAGAATGTTCATACTCACAAAATTTTACATCAAGGGATCCATAAAGACGACCTCTACCAATTTTCTCCTTCATCAAGTCAGTCTCCTCCTTAATCATATGCTGCAACTCTTACCACTTGGACATCTTCTTCTTCTCTTTTCGAGTTATGACACTCTCGCTTAGGTCATCCTTCTCAGTCTATCGTTCAACAAGTTCTTTGAGTCTGTAATAAAAAGTGTCCAGTTAATGTTCATCGAGTCAGCAGTGCTTGTCAATATGAGAAATCACACGCTCTACCTTTTCAATTGACTAGCAAAAGAACAACTTCTATTCTTGATCTTGTGCACGTAGACTTATGGGGTCCTTCTCCCACCCCCTCACCATAGGGCTACCTGTACTACATACATTTTGTTGATGATCACAGTAGATTTACATGGGTACATTCCTTGAAACATAAATCTGAGGCATTCCAAACCTTTATTACCTTTCTTATACTAGTCGAAAATCAGTTTTCACGCCATATTAAAGCCATTCGTTCTGATTGGGGAGGGGATTATCGTCCATTTCAAGATTATTTTCGCAATCATGGGATTCTTTTTGAGCATCCTTATCCCTATACTCACCAACAGCATGGAAGGGCCGAACGCAAACATAGGTATATAGTTGAGATGTCCCTACTACTTTCTGGTGGGATGCCATTTCAGCAGCAGTTTTTCTCATAAATTGATTGCCCACTCCAATCCTCAAGGATATCAGTCCGTATCAGGCTCTCTTTCAAGTCCCACCTGATTATTCAATTCTTCGAATGTTTGGGTGTGCATGTTACCCTTATTTCCGACCCTACAATTCCAATAAGTATCAATTTCGGTCCCTCAAATGCCTATTCCTTGGCTACAACTCTTCACATAAGGGATACATATGTTTAAGTCCTTCCAACATATATTACATCAGTCGTCATGTCATTTTTGATGAACATGACTTCCCTTATCCATCAATGATTCCTCCACATGACGATCCTCTTTTACAATCTGAGCCTCACACCATTATATCCATACCTATTCTAATATCTAACCCCACTATCACTCATTCTCTCACTACATCCCCAACTATCTCTTCCACACCTCTGTCGGTCCCAGCTCCAATTATTTCTTCTGAACCAGTGAATATTTACTCCATGATCACTAGAGTTAAGGATGACATCTTCAAAAGAAAGGCACTCAACACATCTGTCACTGAGGACACATCCTCAACTGGTTATGAAATTACTCCTAAATCTACTAAGGAGGCATTACAATATCCTGTTTGGCGTGCAGCTATGCAAGAAGAATATGATGCTCTTTCTAAGAACAATACATGGTCTATTGTTCCTTCCACTGATGGTCAAAAGCTAATCGGTACAAAGTGGATCTTTAAGGTCAAATGTCACTCTGATGGTTCTATCTACAAACATAAGGCACAACTTGTTGCTCAAGGATTCAACCAAGAACCAGGGGTTGACTTTCACGAGACCTATAGCCCTGTGATTAAGCCCTTTACTGTGCGAATTATGCTATCTTTAGCTGCCTCTTTCAAACGTCCTGTTTGACAACTTGATATCAATAACGCTTTTCTCAATGGACGCTTAACTGAACAAGTGTACATCTCTCAACCACAAGGCTTCATTTCTTCTGCACATCCCTCACATGTGTGTCAACTTCACAAGGCTTTATATGGTCTCCGTCAAGCCCTTCGCGCTTGGTTTGATCGTCTTAGACAAGCCTTAACATCATGGGGTTTTACTCACTCAAAGACAGACTCATCTCTGTTTATTCATAAGTCTGGGACAAATTTCACTTATATTTTGGTCTATGTGAATGACATTTTAATCATTGGTAATTCTGGTTCTATGATCACACATTTTATTGATTCTCTTCATGCTCAGTTTGCTCTTAAGGACCTAGGGGAACTCCATTACTTCTTGGGGATTGAAGTTCGTCGTAATCATACTGGTTTCTATCTCTCTCAGCAACGCTATGCTCAATCTCTTATTGAACGAGCAAGCTTCTCCAATTTAAAGGTTGTTACCACTCCTTGATCTTCCGTGAAGCTCGGTCATAGTGAGTCAAGTCCACTGTTTTCTGACGTCTCTCTCTATCGACAAATTATTGGTGGTCTTCAATACCTAACATATACTCGACTAGATATTTTCTTTGCGATCAATCGCCTCAGCCAGTTTCAACAGTGCCCTCGAATTCCCCATTGGCAAGCTCTTAAGCGTGTTCTACGCTATGTTGCTGGCACAATGGACCTCGGACTTCACATCAAGCCTAGCTCCTCACTTCGCCTAGTTGCCTTCTCGGACACTAATTGGGCCTCCTCGCCAGAGGATCAAAAGTCGATTGGAGGTTATTGTGTTTTCTTTGGCTCCACACTTGTGTCCTAGAGCTCCAAGAAACAAAATGTCGTCGCAAGGTCTAGCGCTGATACCGGGCTTTTGCACAAGCTACTGCTGAGCTCATGTGGCTTGAGTCACTTCTCAAGGAAATCCAGCACAAATCACTCCCTTGATTATGTGCAGTGATTTGTGCTATCTTATTTAGATGTTTCCTTTCGTATGTAATTGCATCTCTATATATAGAGACATATAATAGATCAATACATAACATAAAATACAATAAATTTATTCTATTCAAAATCTTTCAACAGTAGAATGATGAAAAAAGATGCAAATGCGTTGAGGGTACACGCTTGGGGCGCGCAAACTGGTTAGTAATCTGATTTTACTTCCTGATATGTTCTGTTTTATAGGACCTTCCCAATCATGATGTCATTGTTATGATCAGCTCCATAAAAATCCGCCGAATCGAAACAACGTGATTTCTTTATGATAAGCTTCCATTATTAATTGCCATATCAAGCTTCATGTCGGATGGGGCTATGAGAGTGCTAACCATACCCAAGGCCAGCACACCAAAACTCAATTAGCAGATCTGCAGAAAAGAATGAGATAATGTCGATGTTAGAAAATTACAAAAACGTCTGTTCATTGAATTCATGAATATTCCAATAAATTATCACAGCTAAACTATTGATTTCTCTTATAAAATAGTGATTGAGCTTCATTGATGGTATTGGTTAAGGAGGAGTTTGATTCACTTTATATGTTTGTCCTAGTAAAAACACAGTGGTTCTTGTACATGACAAGGCTTCTTTGCATGACAAATATTTTCCAATAGTCGGGCGCCATCAAAATGAGTGACTATCGAGCGCAATGGAAGAGTTTGACCCATATAGCCTACCTCAACTAATTTGTGGCTATGTTGTTGTTACCTTAGCATATGATTGACAAAAATCCACCCTTGTATGAATTTATTTCTTGAATTTACAGTAGCTGGCTGTGCACCATCAAGACCCTTATTAAATTGGTTTCTAACAAATGGATTAGGGACATATAATTATCAAATTCTTATCTTAAAAAAATGGGAAAACAAAACTGCCCTCATCTTCTAAGAAAAAAAATAGTTAAAAAGAAAAGTACTGCCAGTTCAAATTGAAACTAAATTACTTAAAAAAATGACTGTATCTGACTGAAGAAGTGATTATTCATTATTTTACCTCTAATCCTTGGTTTTCCAATTTTACTCTTGGAATTTGGGTTTTGTTCTCCTCCATTCTTCTTAACCCTCAGCAAATACAAGACGGACAATGTACAATTCCAACTGAGATCAGCATGTCTGTGCTTAAAATGACAAATGTGGGTTCCACCAATATTATCCTGGAAGTAAAGATTTTGAGTGACATGTTTGGGAAATATATTTGATACACAATTGCACGTTCGAGGTTTTCTTTTGAGATTATTGTCAAGGAATATGGAGCTTTTGCACTGACTAATTTCAAACTCGAAGAACATAGGATCACCGGGCAGCAACTCTAGTCAAAAGTTATTTAAAGTATGCATCACTTTCCTTGTATTAAAACTATGTGTCGCATCACTTTCCTTGTATGCATGTTTGTTGGTTTGATTTGGTGTTCATGAAATTAAACTTAATCTTCCCCTTATCTAAATTTCAAGTAAAAATTACTAATCTGCAGATCCAATATAATCTAGTCCAATCAACCTTAATTCATATACTAACATATAACTTAAGTTTCAAATCTCGAGGAGTGCCAAAGGTGAAAAAATCTTCATTGCACGGATAGACATATAAAAGATGTTAATTAAAACACAATAGCTGCCCTGTATATAGCTGCACCCTCTTTGTGGTGATTATTGGTGTGAGTTGTTATATTTAACAAATATGAGGTGAAAGCATGCTATTTTTTGATTCCTTTCTATTTTTTTTTGGTTTTTCAAGTGGTATCCGATGCTAATCACACCAACTAATTCACACTTGGACACTATACAAGTGATGGCCAGCCTAACACATTTTGAATCATTTTCTTTTTGGTTTTTAACTTCTTAATTCTCTAGGACTAGTATTGTTACCATTGGAGCTCTCATCATTGGCTTTATGATATAAATAAACAGAAAATGCAATTAAAGTAATGCTTAACTATTACAATTTACAAGTCTTCATGACTACATATAAACACAGTAATCAAGGTTTCAAAAGATCACACGCATAACATGACAAAGGGTACATTGCAAATCATCAATACCTAATAGAGACTTAATACCTAATAGAGACTTCTTAAAATTCAATTGGTCTTTATTCTTTGATCTTTGTTTTAGAAATTAACCTTTTTTGAGGGGAGTATCTGCATATTGCCAGACATAATCAGCTAAAATTTCAGGATTTCTATTTCCAGCCACCTCATCAATTGGCACAGCATCTGAAATCTCTTTCAATTCTGCTTCTGTGAGCTTTATCTCCAACGCAGCAATGTTATCGTCTAGATTTTTAATCTTAGTAGTCCCTGGCATCAATCGTGTGTACTAATTAATCAATTATGTCCATCAAAAAAATGCAGAAAATGCACCTTCTCTTATTCCAAACTCAACAGTTATACTTTTTGATCATTTGCTTATCTATGAATGACGCCGATTAAAAAAAGAACAAAATCAAGAATCTCAAACTTACCTGGTATTGGAACCACATCATCTCCTTGATGAAGAATCCAAGCTAAAGCAAGTTGGGGAAGGGTGCAACCATGTTTAGCAGCTAAGTTGGCAAGTCGATTATACAAGAGCTTGTTCTTTTCCAAGTTCTCGCCAACAAACCTTGGTACCATGCCCTTAAAACAAGAAATGGAGGATGCAAAACACAGAAGTATGTATTTCAGTGTTAAAAGGTTATAAATGCAATCAAACTAATGACATTTGATTGGGCTCCATTAATTTCAAGAGAATCATAAATGTCGATACACTGGCCTTCAACTGTCTTACCAATATAGTATCTTTTGACAGGCATTCTACAACACCCTTCCCACCGAAGAATCCACGACCCAGCGGACAATACGCCACTATGCCAATACCTAGTTCTCTGCAAGTCAAGAGGGTAGTAAGTCCTCTAGAATGATTTTTTCACCAATCCTTTTATCCAACATCCTAATTTGGATAAACTATGATGACAGACATATGATTCATAGTATAAACATTCTTTTTAATAACTACTGTCAAATAAATATAAACATTCAAAGCATAGCATATATAGTTAATGTTATCAGGTAAGTTGGCATAGTATAGTAAATGTTATCAGATTAAAACAAAAGGATGTCAACTATTTTTAATGGTTTAGTGTATCTAAATACGTGGGATTATTTCAGAAGCGAAGTCACCAAACCTGCATAGTGGGAGTATTTGTTCTTCGATGTCGCGACTCCACAAAGAGTATTCCATTTGTATAGCAGTGACCGGATGTACTGCATGTGCCCTCCTGATAGTGTTGGGGCTGGCTTCTGATAGCCCAATGTATTTTATCTTTCCCTCTTCCACCAATTTCTTAAGTTCACCCATCTAGCAAAGATAATTTGAGAGAAGTGCAATCAATCAAATCAATCTAATTTTGATTGCAAGAGAAACAAAATACAATAAAGATTTTAGTGATACATACAGTGTCTTCAATAGGCACAGACTTGTCTACTCGGTGCTGATAATACAAATCAATATAATCAACATCAAGACGCTTAATGCTAGCCTCGCAGCATGCCCGCACATATTTAGGATCACCTAGGATTCGCACACCATGTTCATTGAGGACAAAACCAAATTTTGTTGCTACTTGAACTTTATCCCGAGGAATCTTTTTTAAGGCCTGAAATAGCAAACGATGAACAAATTCTAATTGTAAAATTAAAATGAAAAATAAAATACCGGACTCGGGAATCTAAGTGAACCTGCAATTTCTACCCAACTACCTACTTCACTCTATGATGAGTGACTCTCATCAATTAAATTATAAAAGTAATGTGAGGAAAGGCAAACACTATTGTTGAATAAGAAGAGTGAAGTATCAAAATGAACCGCAGAAATTCTAAAAAAATTAAGGAAAAGCCCTAGAATTAGTAACAGGTAACAACTGATACTCCAAATATATAGGTACAGCTGAGAAACAACGAATGAAGACCAAACCAGTGCAGATCAACTGAATCAATTTTTATACTATTAACTAAATTAGTTGTTGATTGAAGCCACACCTTTCCAATCATAATCTCATTGTGATGCTCAGCTCCATAGGCATCCGATGTATCGAAAAATGTGATTCCTTTACTAAAAGCATCTCTAATAAGCAAACATCCGGTTTCATAAGAAAGAGGAGCATTGTAATATCCTGAGAGGCTAGCACAACCCAAACCCAAATTGGAGACCTGCAGGAACAAATGTTGTCATAAATTTATAGCACATGACATCAGTAGTAGTTTCACCAATACAATACACCCTTAAATTTGTAACTTCTTTGCAATAAAAATACAAACTTCTACTAATATATCGACCTAGTGCAGGAAGCATAATTTTGCTTTAATTGTTTCTCCCATTGTAGCCATTGGAAAAAAAATAAAATAAAGATGGAGAAAACTGGTCCCTTTTGTACGAAAATTTGACGGAAAAGAAGCACACTACTGATTGTGCAGTTACCCTTTTAAATTTTTTTATTGATTTCAGTCGTCAACAACAGATTTACGTAAGTACTGTTCCTCTTCCTCATCAGTTGATCATTTTATTTTATTTTCTATTAACATGGGTGACTGGATTGCCTCAGCCCCTCCTGATTAAGGCCCAACTAATCCCAAGGTGTTAGGGGGGCTCCCCTACCACCCAGGGGTTGATGGAAATATAGTGCAGTTCCTGCAAATCGAACCCATCACCTCCTCTGCCTTAGTAAGAGTACTATTAAGGCCCTCTTTGAATCCACTACACCACACCTCTTGGGGCTCATCAGTTGATCATATATATCATCTAAAACTCACTGATTTTCATCATTGAATCAACCAAACCCAACTTGTGATTTGCCAATATTCAAAAAGTTCATATAAAATCAGGGAAAACAAAATTTAATAAATGCCCATTATGAATTGGAATTAAATAATCCCAAAAAACAACTAAATCAGATCAAATTGGCGATTTGATTTTGTACCTCTAATCCTTGGGTTCCCAATTTCACTCTTGGCACTTGAGTTCTAAGCTCCTCCTCCATTTTCAATTTTCCTCAGCAAAAACGAACACAAAATTTGGTGGTTCTGGTACCATTAATTAAATTCAACGTTTTTAAGTGACAAGACAAATAAGGCCAAGATCCCCGGAAGTTGAAGCCATCCTCATCTGCTAATATGGTGACCTTTACTCTTCTGTCCTAGTCTTATCTAAGAGACCTACTAATTGTGTGATATGGTTGTCGTTATACACGAGTAATTGTTAAGGCTTAGGGCTCTTTAGTAAAAACCAAAAAAACTAATGGTGTCTCTTTGGAAACAAAAAAGGGGGTATAAAAGCATGTAAGAATTAAATGTCATCTCCACCTTACCCCCACCAAATTTTACACTAAATGGGTATATTCCAAAAATTTCTTAATAGAGTAATGCTATTTAAAAAGGGTAGTGCTATTTGGACTCGTGAGTCCGAACTCAAAACTTTTTTAATTTTAAATACACCCTCGAGCAATTAATGAAACAACCATAATCACTTGTAAAATTCTTATTATACCCCTTAAAAAATTTAAAAACCTCCCTATGTGTCCGGACTCATGAGTCCAAGTAGATTTATTGATTTAAAAAATTCTTTTTGATATTTGTAAAAAGTTTAAACAATAAATCTACTTGGACTCATGAGTCCGGACTTATAGGGAGGTTTTTAAATTTTTCGTACATATTTAAGGGGTATAATAAGAATTTTACAAGTGATTATGGTTGTTTCATTAATTGCTCAAGGGTATATTTGAAATTAAAAAAAGTTTTGAGTCCGGACTCACGAGTCCAAATAGCACTACCCAAGTTTAAAAAACTCTTATGAGTTTGGACTCTGAGTCCAAACAAATTTTTTGTTTTTTAATAACATTAATATTTTGAAATCATCAAAAGTGGACCCCACATTGGCATTAATGCTAGTGCAACGTGGTATTTGGCATAGGGGTAATGTTGAATTGGAGATGCCTTATTACGATATCTCAAATTTGAATCTTTTATAATTTACTTAACCATATCTCTTATAGGGTGCATGGGTTACATTTTCTTGTAAAATACTCCCTCTTTCTCATAATAGTTGTCACAGTTTAAGACATTTAATTTTTTATTCCAACAAACATGTCACGCCAATCAATAACCCCCGTCAAATTAGTCAATAACAATATTAATTACATTTTTTTTCCATAAAACCCATCACAAATGAAGTCATTTGTACATAGAGGGTAATTTAGTCTACTTATGAAACTTTTATGGTGAAGGGACCTGTTACACAGACATGAACGCACATCAAAAGACACATCAAGTTATACAAGCAGTCCATACACTCCTCAAGATGCGTGCATATACTGATCATCGTACAAAACACGTGAGTCGAGGTCTTGATTTGGATTTAAGTGTGCGTTCCTGATGTCCGTTTAGCATTATCTGTAATGGCCAATTTTTCATTAATATTGTTACGCGTGTATTTTTGAACGTGGACGCCAGCTCAGTTCCACGAGGACTTCTCAGACAGGTTAGGACACGCCTGGTTAGACAAAATGTTATTTTTGACTGATTGGTTGTGTAACTGCGATGATATTGATTATTTTGTGATTTATTACATCGCATGTGTTAATTATATTGATAGACAGAGCGAGATAGTGTGATGAGTATTCCTCTCGAAAAACGTGTTGATACAGGTACTAGGCGTGTAAAATATGGAGTCATTAAGTTTAGGAAATGATTTTGTATAAACAAAAAAAAGTGACAAAATAGTAAATTGGTGGGCGCCTAGGGACATGCAGGGTCGTAGTTAATACACGTGGGTTGTACGATAACGTGCATGTCCGAGTGTACTCGTTAGCACGACGAATTTATTGGCGCGACATTACAAAGATATATATATATATATATATTAACTATTATATATAAATATAAATATATATAATATCAATTAAAAATTAAAATTATATAAATTTGATTGGCCTCGAGATTCGTGCAATGTGTTTATCTACAACCAAACACCCCCGACCCACCATATCTCACCATTTTTCGAGAAATCTGTCAAAAGTTTGAAGGTGAACTTTAATGGTGGAGTTATTGTCATGGTTGTTGTTGTTGTGTTCTTGTTGTTGATGGTGAGGTTGTTGTTGTGTGGTTGATTTTTGAGAAAGAAAGAAAGAAATAAATAAATGAAATCAAAAAAAGAAGGAAAAATTGAAGAAAAATGATAAATTGACCAAATAAATAAAAATTTATGAATTTCTATGAAATGTGAAGTATTCAGGATTGTGGCGAGAATAAAATAAATTTGACAAAAATAAAATAAATTACAAAAAAATATGGAAAAATTTAGAAAAAAATCCAAGAAAATATGATAAAGTTGAAAAAGAGTAGTAAAGTGGATTACGAGACTTTTCGGGTGATTGACAAGTCGGTGTAACTCGAAAAGTGTGTCACAATAAAAAAATTGGAATACAATTCTAATTTTTGTGTCACAATATAAAATCAATTAATTTGATACTAAATCACTTTAAATGGTTTATTCGGACATGAGACTATAGTCAAATGTCGGGTGCGCATCCCAAGATGTGAGCAGGGTCAGACCAGGTTCTTTTCGGGACGTTAGAGCGTGGTTTGAGGTGCGTAAACCTTTTAAGGAACACATTAAAGTATTTATATATTGGCTTTCATTTGATTCAGTTGTTATAGAATATCTTTGCTTACTCTTTCCATGTGCTTACTTATGTTGCACGGTTGGCTATCTAAATTCACTGCCAGATTCTAGTTTATTCTGAAATGTGTAGGTGGACTTGGTAGGATGGACAGTAGGGACAGACTCAGGAAATGGACATGTGGAGGAGGAGAAGCCCCTTGGAGAAATCCTGATATCTGGATTAGGGTTCAGTCCTGTTACACGACACACATCCAGTTTGGTTTATCGGTGTTAATTATGCATGTTTTTTATTTACAGTTGTCTATTTTACTGCGCATGTTTGTTTAGTATACTGTTGGCTTCTGTTATTATAAATGTTGGGTAATTTCTTTTTGATTTTACTCATTGGACTCGTTATCTACCTCTTGTGATGGCTTGAGTGCAGGTCCTACTATGAGCAGAGACAAGGAGATACTTACAAACTACCTGTGACTTGCCACTGATGTGACTGTCTCGTATGTATTTATTAATTAATGTGGGATATGTTTGGGTCATTAAAATTTTCATTTGCTCATGACGGTGTGAGTCGTGGTGCATGTTGAGCGCAAAAAAACTTGTGAAAAACCAATTATTGGTCAAATAAGGATAGGAACAAGGGGACGAGTCACACAAACAAGTCACAAAAGTGGTTGGGCTAGTGTGAATGGAGGCCACAAGATATGCCTCGAGATGCACGTGTGAGCCAAGATTAGTATCACACTATAAAAGGAGTTGTCAATTTTTCTCTCATTTCATTTCTCTCTCTTCTCTCATTCTTATCAACGAGAAAACGTTTTAGAGGCTGGGGTTTTAGGATTTTCATCGCTAATCGATGCGAAGGGAGCAAGCAACGACACTAACGAAGGTGAGATCCAGACTCCCCATTCCATTATCATCGTTTTGGCGTTGGTTTTGTGGCATCGTTTAGAATAAGCTACAAACCAACTCAGTTGAGTTGGCGCAACAGTAAAGCCCGTAAGGGTGAGGGCGTGTTTGTGTGAGTTAAACACACTAGCCCGATTTTGATTCCCCGCTATGCCAAAATCGATCAGGCCACTAGAGGACACTCCTGTTAGAACCGCTAGGGGCCTTTGGGACTAGTCGCACCCGAAAAGGTGTGGACATGCACCCAGAGTTATCAAAAATAAAAAAGAATAAGCTACAAACCAAACACAACTTATTTGCCAAACTAACTTATAATCTTGCTTATAAGCTAGTTGATAAGCTAGTTTGTGCATGCCAAACATAACGTAACTAAACAGAGACTGCCATAAGGTTGTCTTTCAACTACGACTATAACGATGGAATAGTTTGGCAATCACTAACTATTCTCTTGATAAACGTTTGAAACGCAACAATACACAAATACATTGTTGAGATGTGTGGACCGGAATAATAGTCCCACATTGAAAAAGTGAAACTTCTAAATGAAGTATGTAAGTGATTGTCTCCCTTCAAATAATACTGAGACCTTTTGAGTTAAAACACCACACTTAAAGTTGAATGTGGCTAAGTTGGGGGACAATATCGGTGCTAGCGGAGGAAATTCATAGGCTCGCGTACGCGTGTCTGGCGCAGCCGTGAGAAATTTAACATGATATCAAAGCTGATGGTTCGGTTGGGACCTGTCGAGAAAAAAACCTCTTGGATGGATTTCGGTCCAAAGTGAAGTGTTGAGATTTGTGGATCGAAATAATAGTCCCACGTTGGAAAAGTGAAACTTTTAAATGAAGTATGCAAGTGAGAAAATATTAGTGCTAGCGGAGGAGATCCACAAGCTCGCACACGCATGTGTGAGAAAATTTGACATACATGACTCGAACCATGACAAAATATAAAACTTTCAACAAGGAAAGTAAACACAAAACTTCCAACAAGGGAAGACTATCGAAACCTTCCAAAAAGGGAAGGAAACAACTATCTATGAAAAAAAACCTAATGACGAGTACTAATTCCATAAACACAAATTCACACAGAGTCTTCGGGAAGCATGTGAACATAAAGAAGTGACTTGATGCAGAGCATTGAAGTTCAAGGATTTAAACATGTACATGGTGATGTGGGACATGGAAGCAACATATGGTTGTGGTTGTGTTGTGTTAGACATCAATGTAGATTAATTGGAGTTTGAGTTCTAGTCATATTGTAGTAGAATAGTCTTTTATTTAATTAAGTGTTTATCACATGGTATTATATTTGTTCTAGGACTTTAATTATTAGTGTTGCACGGTGGATTTGCCAAGATTAGAAGTCGGACTAGTGTTTTACTTTAAGTTGAAGTCTTGTATTTTATCTACTACCTAGTTATTATATAAAGGTTTTCAGTCCGTGATATGAGATTGATTTTGATTATATTAATAAAGAATTTTATTTCTTTTCTTGAGAATTTGGTGTTAATTCTCTCTAGCCCTAGGTTGTTTTGTTCGTAGTGTCGAATAATCAATTTAGAAGATCCTCGCTGTGTCATGACTGTTGTCAATAGTGAATCATAATGGTCGCAACGGGGACGAAACTAATCATCTCAGGAGATCTGAGTTTATTTGATAAGTAAAAGGCGAAATAGGTTACTGCAGAGGCAATGCGGTGGCACAAAGAGAAACGACCCCAAGTAGATGGCATCTTAAAACACCCAGCAGATTCAATTGCTTG
Source organism: Stephania japonica (assembly GCA_039657345.1). Lineage (NCBI taxonomy): Eukaryota > Viridiplantae > Streptophyta > Magnoliopsida > Ranunculales > Menispermaceae > Stephania > Stephania japonica. The sequence continues at coordinate 65,994,512 of CM077557.1, read as the reverse complement.
GAAGGACTTTGACAAACAATTTAATTGGTTTGCAAGTGATCCAAGAAATGTCAGACTCGGTCTTGCAACAGATGGTTTTAATCCTTTTGGGACAATGAGCATCTCATATAGCATTTGGCCTGTAATCATTATACCATACAACTTACCTCCATGGAAGTGTATGAAAGATCCCTTCTTTATGTTGTCTTTGCTTATACCCGGTTCAAAAGCACCAGGAAAGGAAATTGATATTTACATGCAACCTTTGATCAAGGAGTTGATTGACTTGTGGGAGAACGGTGTATTGACTTTTGACGCATTTTCTCAAAGAACGATTTATTATGCATGCAAATTTGTGCTTTGGACGATTAATGACTTTCCGCATACGAAAATTTATCGAGGTTGGGTTACGAAAGGGTACATGGCATGTCCTAGGTTTGTGCTTGAACATACATGCTCAAGCTCATTGAGAAGCAAAATTAGTTACATGGGTCATAGGAGATATCTACATACAGATCATCCTTGGAGGAATAGCAAGAAGTTTAATGGGAAAAAGGAAGATAAAGTTGTACCTAAACCACACTCACGGAGAAGAGATGCTTGCCCAGCTTAATTCATTGATTGGTGTTATGCTCACTAAGCATGATGATTTGAAGAATAAGAAGCGTATCTCAAAAGATTTTAATTGGTGTAAGAAAAGTATATTTTTTGACTTGCCTTATTGGTGTAAGTTAAGCATTCGTCATAATTTGGATGTGATGCATATAGAAAAAAATATTTGTGATAGTATCATTGGGACTATCATGAATATAGAAGGGAAGTCCAAGGACACTCATAAAGCACGAATGGACTTGAAGGACATGAAAATAAGGAAAGAGCTTCACTTACAATCAAGAGGTACTAAATTGTTCAAGCCCCGAGCCATATTCACACTCACACCGAAAGAAAAATCAAGTTTTTGTGAATTCTTGAAGACAACCAAATTTCCAGATGGTTATGCAGCAAATATTTCCAGATCAGTCCGTGTTAATGACAACAGTATAACTGGACTAAAAAGCCATGATTGTCATGTCATGATTCAACGATTACTTCCAATTGGTCTACATGGATTGATGGATCGTGACGTTGTGGTTGTTTTATCTGAATTGGCAAGGTTTTTTAGAATTCTATGTGCACGAACATTAGATTCTAGAGACCTTAAAAAGTTGGGGGAAGATATAATCACCATCTTGTGCAAAATGGAACTTATATTCCCTCCAGCTTTCTTTGATGTAATGGTTCATCTAGCTGTGCATTTGCCGCGTAAGGCTGAGATATGTGGTCCTGTTAGTTAGAGATGGATGTATCCAATCGAAAGAAACTTGGGTCGACTGAAAAGGTACGTGAGAAATAAGGCTCATCCTGAGGGATCAATTGCAGAAACATATATTGCAAATGAAGCCTTAACGTTTTGTAGCATGTACTTGAGCGGTGTGGAAACAACATTCACTCGAGGGGAACGTAATATTGATTACATTCCTGATTGTGGAAATATTTCTCTATCAATATTTTTACAAAGGGTTCGTCCTATTGGAGCATATGATTATCATTTTATGGACCCAGAAGAATATCGAATGGCTCAGTGGTATATATTATACAACTGTGAGGAGGTGTCGCCATTTCTATTGTAAGTCTAAACAGACATGCTCCATTTTCCTACACTTGTCATAGTTTTTTTTTTGTAGTCATAATTTTATTTTTAATGATTATCACAGGGAGCACATCAATGAATTAGGTGAGGAATGTAGCAATAACATCAATCAAAGACAACAAAAATTATTTCCCAAGTGGTTTGAGAATAAGGTAGACATATACACCTACATTCTCTATTTTTTTATAGATATTTTGAATTTACAATAAGAGTTTGTTGTGCGTATAAGATTCCAACATTTTTTAATTTGTGAAACAGATACAAGCGATGCGCGAAGAGAGATCACAAGACATTAGTGATGATTTATACTATTTGTCTTGTTGGCCAGATAGACGTGTAAAATCCTACTCAGGATGTATAGCTAATGGGGTAAGGTTTCACACTATTGAACGGGATAGTCGACGTAAGACTCAAAATAGTGGAGTTGTTGTCGACGGTGATAATGATAGTCATATGACTCGATTTTATGGAACATTACAAGAAATTATCGAGTTGACTTATGGGGCGACGCATTTAAAGTTTACTTATTCAAGTGTAAGTGGTATGATACAAGTAGGAAAAAGTGTGGAATTCGTGAAGACTTGGATATTGTGTCAATAAGAGTTACAAATATGTGGTATGAGAATGATCCATTCATTTTTGCAAGTCAAGCACAACAAGTTTTTTACTTAATGGACACGAAATGGGGAGAGGATTGGCGTGTCGTTCAGACTTTAAGTAGCAGACATTTATGGGACTTTCCTGACAATGAAGTTGATCGAGAGGAAATAGATAATGATGCTCACAATGATGATAATATTGCTTTTCAAATAACATCTTCATCGAGGATAGTCTTCCAAGAGTCATCAGAGAAAGTATACCAACTATGCTGAATAGAGCAGAAATCGAAATGGAAGATATATCAAGTGTAGAATTTAATATTGATGAAATGAACACGAAGCCAATATCAATGACATAGAAATAGTTGGTGAAGAAAACGATGATGATACAATTGCAGAATATTGTGATGAAAGTGAACACAATGATACTATTGCAAAGTATAATTATGATGAAAGTGACCAGGAATGAGATTTAATAAAGATATTAATGATAAATAATTGTGTATAGTGTTTAACTTCCAGGTACTTGTTATGAATTTATTATCTATGTATAAGTATGGAAGTTTCATAGAATAACTTGTTCATTTGTTAAAAAATTATATTTCATTTGTTTTTTTATTTCTTTAATTTTGTAGGCTTCTTCATATACAATGGCACCAGGTAGAATACCAAGACCACCCATTGTAGCTCAAGATGAGGAGGAAACTATAGTGCGAAACTCTAACTAATACATCCTGGTAAAGTTCGACTTGATAACTACTATTCTAATTTTCTAAATTTATTATATAATTTATTCTTTAAAGAAATTTTGATCATAATCAATTACTTTTTTATCTTAATGTACAGCATCCTCATCTCGTCCTAATAAGCGTGGTAGATCAAAAGGAATGGCGCTTGAGAAGGTGGTGACTTTAACTGGCCCAATATCTTTGCCTATCGATCCTGAAATTGGAAGGCCTATTGATGAAAGCTCAAGCTTATTTGCTACTGAATGTGGAATTGTTGTAAGAAACTTTGCTCCTCTTAAGTTTAGTGGATGGAGTACAATTCCACATAATAAGAAAGTTGAATTGTGCGATAAACTTAATGTATTGTATTCTTTTTTATATTTTTTTCTTACCATGAATTGTTGATTATATTTTTCATGGCATACTTCAAGATTTATTATTGATTAGAATGTGTTAAATAAATTATTAATATCTATATTTTTTGTTACATTGCAGAATAAGTTTGACGTGAATCTTTCTCTAGAACACACCTTTAGATGTGTTAACGTAACAATGTCGAATGGTTATCGAAGCTACCGACATGAACTTCGAACTCATATAATGTCATTTCCTACCATTCAAGAAGCAAAAGATGCACGTAAACCAGCATATACTCAAATTGATGAGGAAGATTGGAACTGGTTATGCGAACACTTCAACACCGATGCTCAAAAGGTATCGTTCTTATATATTAATTATTCTTTATTTTTATAGTCATTTTTTCACTGCTTGTTTTTTACATTAGTTGTATATTTCTTAGTGTCTTAAATTTTGGTTTGTAGAAAAAATCAGCAACAACAAAAAAAGTAGGTCCAATGTGAAGTATGGTCATTGCTGTGGTAGGAGATCGATTATGAGAGTTCGTGCAGCTCATGTAAGTGTTCATATTTCATATATGTAATCAATATCAAATTGGTTTATTTTTATAAATTAAACTCTCTGTAAAGTGATGCTTATTTGGTATCGAGACTTTGTTGTTGTTGTTATTGTTGTAGCGTGATTCTGAAACTGGTGTAGAGCCAGGGCGTATGGAATTACACCGTATCACTCGCACCAGAAAAAATGGAGAGTGGACAAACGAAAAAGCTAAGAATGATTATGTAAGAAACATAAGATAGCAAATTCAATTAAATCTATCCCAATCCTTATGATTGTGTAGATATTTTTGCATAATTTACTTATATATGTTGTGTTTTATTTATGTTTGTGTATAGGAAAAAATGATGAAGATGATGCAGGATAATCAAGCAATTAATGATGATGATGAGGAAGATGTTACGACTATGACAGAAGATCAGATTGTTCAAGATGTATTATTATGTATTTATATTTTTTATTCAATTTCTAAATATTTGCTCAAACTAATTTATAATCTTATTCATTAGGTACTAGGTGAAAAGTCTGGGCGTGTGGTAGGACTTGGCTTTGGTCCTAGACCTCATCCATTATCAAGCAACAAAAAAGTTATAGCTCCTCCTCCTAATGAACACTTAACTCGAGAGCTGCAGGAAGCCAAGGAACAAATATCGGTTTTGATGGAAAAGGATGCACAACATGAAGCTGATAAGAGAGAGATGAATGCACGCCATGAAATTGATAAGAAAGTTATGAATGACCGCTTGGTTGAGTTAGAGAGTTACATGGCTAGATTTATGAGATACCCTTCTAAGATGACTGATTCAGAAGCTACTCAACCACCTGATTCTACACAAGAGTAAATTTAAAGTAATAGTTTCCATATTTTATTTTAATATTAATTTATGAAATATAAATTATCAATTATGTTCACATACTTTTATTTATCTCATTATTATGAATATGATTTTATTTGTTCAAATAATTTTGACTTGAATTTTTTCATCCCAATTAACATCAACAACAAAATTATAATACTTGTATTCTATGTGCATATACAACAGTTTCAAAATTTCTTTTTTGTGTTATTGTTTTGAAACTCTCTCTTTTTTTGATAGGAAAACTCTCTTTTAAATTGTAAGGATGAACATGTCTTGTCTATGGTTCGACACTATTTTTATAGCTGTATTTGTTTCATAGTAGCATTAATTTCAGCACTCTTATTGTCTTTGTTTCTGCATGTATATACATTTAGAAATCATTATTTCTATTATTGTTTCTATCACAGTTGAATCTCATTGTTTATGTCACATTTAAATCTCAATGTTTGTGTAATAGTTGTATACACTGTTCCTGTGACAGTTTACTCATTGTTTCTGTGAGATTTTTACTCATTGTTTATATGACAGTTTTACACACTGTTTCTAAGACAAGTGTTTTACACACTTTTTATACATTGTCTCTGTTACAATTCTTTTCTCACCGTTTTGTTACAATTTTTTATTCACAGTTTCTTATTTACATTTCTATTACATTTTTTATTCAATATTTTTGTCACAGTTTTTTGTGTTAAATATTTATGCCCTTTGTTTTACTTTTTCATTTATACGAGATGTTGGCCTTTTCTTTGTCACAGTTTTTGAATTGTTTATGTCGTAGTTGATATTTACAATGAGCTCTTTTTTGTCAATGATTGTTTGTGCTCTCTTTTTTTTCTGCACTATTTCATTTGGCACTATTTTTGCATTGTATTATTGTCTCAATTTTGTTTGTGTCTATCTTTGTTTCACCATTAATCATCTTTTATCTTAATGTTTCATGAACTAAATCGTTGAATATAACTATTATCTTGGGCTTGCGTTCTAAATTTATTATTAAGTTGTTTATGTTTTGTCATTATTATAACACTATATTCATTTCTATGGCAGGTTTTGATGGAGCGTAACAGATGATCCTATCTTTTTCAAGAAAACTTGGGGCAAGTAGAAAGTATATTATTTTGTGTTTTTTCTTGCATCGTAGAGATTGAATATATGGTCTTTAGCACTTTCTATTTAACATGTAGGATGTTGATTGCAGACAACCTGTTTTTTTAATGACAAATGCGAACTTTATTTTATCTATTTAAAGTGTTTATGAATGTTGGTATTCTTTGAATGTTAAATTGTTTGTATTTGATTAGAAAGTTGCCTAATAAATAAAATTGATAAAGCTACTTTTATCAAATCCATAAAATCGTTGGTAAAGATGTTTTTGAAACAAAAAATTATGTTGCTTAAACATGGAATTGCTCACAAATGTTGTTGCTAAAATATCGATATACTGACAAAAATTGTTGTTAAAATATAGATGATTTGACGAAAACTGTTGCTAAAATATAGATATGCTAATGAAAATTGTTGCTTAAATATAGATATATTGACGAATAGAAACAAGAATCATTGTTATTTAACGTTTGTAACAAACTTCGTTACTAAAATGTAATTAGCGACAAATAATAAAATTGGATCTCGAGTATTTTATAGTGACAATTACTATTCGTTGCTACAAAGTATTAGTAATAAATAACAAATTTGTTGCAAATGTACATTGATATTCGTCAGTAAAGAGATTTTGAAACAATAATTTCGTTACATATAGTAATATTTAGTGATGAATTTCATCACGAATGATGTCATCGGCAACGAAATTTGTTGCGAAAATATATTTTTTTTAGCGATAAATATTGTAATTAACTAAGTTCACAACGAATTTTGTTAGCAAAAAAAAATAGTAACAAAGGTCATCCTAAACTACGAAATCCGGTATAGCAACATAAATTGTTGTTAAGAAGTTTTTGTGATGAACAAAATGTTTGTTGCAAAATTTGTAATGCGTAGTTGTAACTTTTTTGCAACGAACACAAATTTGTTGCAGTAACTCGGTTGTTACGAAACTTTTCGTCGGTAATGAGTATTTGTTAAGAATTTTGTTTGACGCAAAAGGATCTTCAAGTCGTTGCAAAAGAGACACTTTAGCAACGAGGCTTTTTCACCGTCGCAATATGTCTTCCCCCACGAGGCTACAACAACGAAAAATTAGCGACGAAAAGCTTGTTGCAAAAAATTAATAGCAACAAATACTAATCTTTAGCAACAAAAACAACTCGTCTCTAAAGACCTTTTTCATTGTAGTGACTGGTTAAGTACTAAGTAGGTATGTGAAAACATATTAATTTAAACCAACAACTGGGTTGACTTGACTGTAAGCGCTTTTTCTAGTTGTGACCATCTCAGAGATGCTTTAATTGGTTAGTTAAGATATTTTTTTGAGTCATATAATTAAGACAATACATATTTCTTTCAATATCGAACAAATTCAAGATGAAAATACAACATACAGCAAGTTCATTATTTAGATCATAATAAAAAGAGAGGAATAAATGCAAGCACCACATAATAGAAAACATTAATTAAATTAACAACTACGAATCATATCCTCTCTTGCACATTGCCCGTGGGCCACATGAGCTTTTTTTTTTTTTTTGAATGCACGCCTACCGTATTCCAATTGTCTTAATCCGCTATTGGTATGCTCTTAGCGTAGAAGTTGTAGAAATTAACCCCATTGTACATGCCATCATCCTTCTTTTGAGTAACATATTTCCCATTCCAAAGCTGGTCACGCTGGTGGTAAGAGAAAGGAACATTGCATATACCCTTTGTAGCCAGGAGTGTGACCTTCATCTTAGACATTGGCGGCACCACCACAGTGTAAGCAGTCTCTACAGTTGTTGAGGTAGTCTCAGTCTCTCCCCACTCATATTCTCCTTCAGCCTCGCCGGAAATTACGATCTTCCCATCTGCGATGAACGGAATGCGGGTTTTGAAGGTGATTTTGCCGCCTACACCGACCGACACGCTGGACTTCCATGTTTTGGTCTTTGTATCCTTGTATGAAATCTTCACCTCAACAGTGTTGGATTGATGAGTTGCATTCTCCACCACTTCAGAGACCCCCATGTAGGCTTCCTCAACGACAACCTGAGAGTCGTTTGTGCGAAATTCGACGTCGTAGATGTATCTCGACTTAACATGCTCTTCCACATGTAGCTGTGCCTCCTTGACCATCTCTGTGGCGTCTGCGCTGAGACAACTCGTCTTGTTATCAGCAGTAAGTCTCTTGCAAAACAAGTTGTTGTTCACGTTGCGAAGTGCCACAACATTGTTGCTAATCTTGACTGGCCAAAAGAGCGAGTCGTTGAAGCGAGAAATAGGCTCACTTGCATCCCCCAAAATCCACCTATCGCGGCTACACCTCCAGAATTTGTCGAAGTGCTTAGACTTTAAGCGGATAGCTCCCTCGTAAGTAACATACACCTCATTCCCGACAGTGGAGTCTGCAATGTCATTTAAGGAGAACTGTAAGTGAGGCTCACCTTTAACTGTTTGCGCGCTAAGATAACATCCATTGTCGCCCTTAAACGCGACGTGGTCTGGAAATATCACCACCGTATCCCAATCAACTACTTTGCAGACGGCGCAGTAGGAATCAGTCGTCGTTGTTGCTCGGGCATACAAGCAAGCAACATAAGGCGACTTAGGGCGTGGATGTATAACATTGATGCCAAACTCATCGATGTCTTCCGGCCATAAGCATGTGTATTGACCGAGCTGGGTGTGGCGAAACAAAAAGGTTTGATCGTCGCCGCCTACATTGATGGGCTCGAACAAGGTGCATGACCATTTCGATTGGTCTTCATCGGGCTTATCGGCACTGGCAACGATCCAATCTTCAGTTTCCGATCGGCGCATCCAATATTTGTTGTTGAAGCAACATTTTATGTGCACCAACCCTTCAAAATTCTTGGCCTTCTCCACGACGAACCTTGCGTATGGACTTCTCACCCCCTCGGCGGAGGACCTAAGAAACCCGCCCAATTTTGCATCATCTTTAGTATCTATGTAGCGCAAATATTGGCGGTTGGTGCTTGACAAGAGCAAAATAGTCTTTCCCGCTAAAGCCATTAATCTGCCTCTAGATCTCTAGATAATAAGTAGTTCTAGTAATTAGCTAGGTTGATTGGATGTTTTTCGTTCTTCTTCCAAGGTCTCATCATCATATATAGTAGTAAGTTTGTATTATATAATATTATTCTGAACAAATATATCTCTATGCGTATAATGCTATATTATACATACTAATTCCTAATTAATGAAGAAATCATATCTATATACAATGACAACTCTTTCCCACCTACTTGTCTGTCTGACTGTATTTTAAATGTAGCCGACATTTTAGACATTGTGCAATAAACACTCTAATGAGGTTCAGTGCTGATATGGAAGGAAGACCAGGGGATGCTTCGGTATTTTATTAATCAAATAGAGAAAAAAAGGAATACAACATGGAGAGACTAATTCCCAGAGCAAGAGAGACTCTCTCAATACCCTCCAAGATCAACTGATCTTTTCCCTAATTACAAGTTCTTACAATTGCCTCACCATGATGCATAGTGCACCATATATATTCACACTCACCAACCTAACCTAATGCTCTCACACGCGTACCAGCTTTACATGCATGATGGGAAGACTCTAGACACTAATAGTGGGACCCACCGAGCTACAATACTTATGTACTCACGTTGCCTCCTTGCCTTTGACGCGTTGACTGCGATAAACCTTTTCCAGTGTCATGGGCCTGGAGTGTGGGATGTTGGACTACGCAGCAGAACTCTTGGATTGAGAGGTTGGACCTGTATCAATAATGCCCCCCCTGAACATTCCTTGTCCTCAAGGTTGAAGGCTGGAAAAGTCTTTTTGAGGTGTTTAACCAACTCTCAAGATGCATCGAACTCTGGCAGGGTGATCCATTTAACCAGAACTTCCAGGCCAGCGGTGGAGGAACGATATGATGATAAAATAAACTCGGGCTCGATGGAGGCTACCATGGAGTCGGGCGCGACGACAAGAAGGTTGGATACACTGGAAATGCTTCCCATAACTGGCTTGAGCTAGTAAACATGGAAGACAGGATGAATGGAAGAGGAAGGAGGGAGGTCCAACTTATAAGCAACCAGGCCGACGTGACTCAAAATTGTGAAAGACCCACAGAACTTTGGGCTCAATTTGGAATAAGACCTTCGTGACAAAGAAAGTTGACGATATGTTCGTATCTTCAAGAATACCCGATCACCTACCTCGAAGGACAGATCACACAGTTTCAGATCAGCCAACTATTTCATTTGATTTTGGGCCATACTCAATTGATCACGCAACTCAGCCAATACTTGATCTCGAGTTTGCAACATAGTCTCCATATCGAAAAAGGAAATGGCAGTAGTGCTGTAACGGATCAAGGAAGGAGGTTCACGTCCATACACCACTTTGAAAGGTGAACAATTCAATAATGTATGGAATGAAGTATTTAACCAGAATTCTGCCTAGTGAAGCCACTCAGACCATTCCTTGGGTCGTTGAGATATAAAACAGCGCAAATAGTTCTCTAAGCACCTGTTTACTACCTCAGTTTGTTTGTTACTTTAAGGGTGGTAGACGGTACTGTGGTGCAGGTGGGTGTGCTGCAAACGGAAGAGCTAACCCAAAAAATGACTTAAAAAGACCTTATCATAATCTGAAACAATGCTCCTCAGAAATCCATGGAGTTTCACCACGCCCTTAACAAACACCTCAGCTACAGATTTAGCAGAAAAATGATGTTTGAGTGGGAAAAAATGAGTAAACTTACTCAAACGGTCCACCACGACCAAAATAGAATTGAAGCCACGAGAGTTGGGCAACCTTTCCGCGAAGTCCATGGAGATGTTGTCCTAAATCGCCACTGGAATAAGTAATGGTTGTAGAAGACCGCTAGGAGCCAAGGAGTCGAGTTTGTTGCGTTGACAAACCTAGTAGGATGTTACAAAGGATTTGATATCACGCTTCATACCCAGCCAGAACAACTCGCTGCTGATCCGATTATATGTTTTTAAGAACTCACCATGGCCACCCACCGGATTAGAGTGAAAGTCCTACATAACTCGAAGTTTAAAGGAAGACGAAGAAGATAGTACCACCTGACCCTTGAATGTCAGCAGCCCATTAACCACCGCACAATGCTCCCGAGCCATAGGATTTGCTGTCACTGCCGTACAAATTGGCCTCAAATACGGATCAACGGCTACTTCTAAAGCAATAACTGAGTCAGCATCAAAAGAGAGGACAGAAATAGAGTGTAATTCTGCCGCAATTCGGTAACGAGAAAGAGCATCCGAAACCACATTAGTAATGCCTGGCTTAAAATGTATATCGAAATGGAATCCCAAAAATTTAATTACCCATCGTTGGTACTCTGGTACGACTTCCCTTTGCTCGAGTAAAAACTTGAGACTCTTTTGATCGGTGAGAACCACAAAATGCCGACCGAGCAAGTAATGGCACCACTTCTGTACTGCCATGATGATTGCCATCAATTCGCGTTCATAGGCTGATTTTCTACAAGCTCGAAGAGAATGAGCTTGGCTGAAAAATACTACGGGTTGATCGAATTGGGAAAGGACTGCCCCCACACCGATACCTGAAGCATCAATCTCAATGACAAACAACGTATTAAGTACCTCCTTCATTGTGTGCTTCAGGGTCGTAAAAGCATAAGAAGAAGCATCAGTCCATTCGAAAGCCTCCTTGTGGAGCAATTGAGTCAAAGGTGCAGCGATTTTTCCATAGTCACGAACGAAACGCCTACAATACCACGTGAGTCCCAAGAACCCTCTCAACTCTTTAGGAGAAATGGGCACATGATGCGCGTCGTAACATGCCAAATATAATTCCCGATTTCTAGACCAAAAACTACAAAAAACTACAGTAGTGGCAAGCTCAGGGTCGAACCACAAGGACTGGGTTATTGACTTAGGTTTCAAGGGGGAGAAAAGAAAGCAAGGGATTTTGTAAAACTTTTGGAAACTTTGAAAACTTTGGAGTTAGAGTAATGCAATGGAAGAAAATCTAGGTATTCAGTTTCACGGTCTTTGCAATACAACTTGGGAACTGTAACGACTTGAATTCTACTTGACCCGACTCGAGGGTAATTTAGTGATTTTCAATACTGAATGTGTGCAAGTGCGCTTTGTGAATTGTTTAAGTGTGAAAAGTATAACTTAGGATAAATAAATATTGGGCCTAACAAGAGTTGAGTGGATGTAAATGATATGGAGGCCCATAATGGTATTTTGGTAAAATAACAAGGTTGTACACAACCTTACTCTAAAACCCTACCTATATAAACCTTTTATAAAGTTTGTAGCTTCTTTTGAGTTGAAACTCCAAACTTGTGATGGGAGAGAAGTGGAGGAAGGTTGATGATGAAGAAGATGATGATGAAGTCCATTTAAACATTCAAGAAGGTAACACACCCTCCCCTCATCCCATCTAAGCTTTTATTTGTTTATTTTATTGAAAAAAAATGGAGTTTAGACAAGTTGTAAATAATCATAACCCTAATGCTATTTAAGCAAATCAAAGAAAACCCTAGCCTCAATCTTGTTAAACACCCCCGTAGAGAGGAGGAGAGTAAGAGGAGGGTTCAAGTTCAAGAGAGGTACAACCTCACTTCCCTCCTTGATTTCTTTATTATTTATTGAAGATTTGGAGACCAAAGGGTCGATGGCGTCGACATCGGCAAGAATGCGAGGAAAATAGAAAAGAAAATAAGAAAGGAAAGATTTGATCTATGTTAGAATGAGATTTTGGAAAGGATTTTGAGTCAAAGATTCCATTGAAGGCATGGTGAGATTCTAATACTCTCTAGATTTATTGTCTTGGTGTTGGTATTGGTAATGAGAGTTGATGATTTGCAAAGTTTGTTCAATATTTCTTAGATCTAATCTTGAAATGAGTTTTTCCCATGATTTTAGGAAATTGAACGCAGTTGGAGTTTATTGATAAAGATATGGCATTTAACGTTGAGTTGAGATTTTAAAAAGGGACTTTGAATCTTTCTTTGGGAAATAAACTTATTCGATAAATTTGCGGACTTTGACTAAATATTGTCATTTGGGAATTTAAAGTCTAAATTGAGTCTTGTATGGTGATTTGGATCTTTTTAATTAAAATTAATCGAATGTCTTCGATTTATGTTGGAAAAACTAAGTCTTAGAGGATTTTCCTTGTTTTACATCACCGCATTCCTATTTTACTCGAATCATTGATTCTAATTTTAAGTGTCGATTTTAAAGTCGTGAATGACCTTTAGCGAAGTCAGCTATAAAATAGGGTATATCTCTAAGGTTTTGACAATTAATGTTAAACTTGTATGGTTGTAGATACATAAAGTAATTATTCTTTCAAATTGTCTAGATTCGCGAGACGGTTCACATCGAGCCCAAACGCGAGAGGATCGAGATTAGGATTTGCGGTGAGTGCAGGTAAGTGGGGAGCTTGCTCAATTATCAAATATGGCATGATTATTAGTTATGCTTAGGATTCATAATTTGAATTAAAGACTTGGGATTTATGGGTTGCGTCGTGGTATTGGCTTGAATCTACGAATCTATGGAATGTGAATGCACTGTTATTCATGGCCCCAGAATGTGTGGAGTTTACCACCGAGGGTCGTTAACACCTCAGGGTGTGGAGTTTACCACCGAGGGTCGTTAATACCCCAAGGTGTGGAGTTTACCACCGAGGGTTGTTAACACCCCAAGGTGTGGAGTTTACCACCGAGGGTCGTTAACACCCCAGGATGTGTGGAGTTTACCACCGAGGGCTTTACTTGACTAATTGAATTCATAAGTATGTCACGTAGGGACATAAGTTGGAGTTACCTTCTCTTGTACTCTTGAAACATAAAGATGTGCATCGGTGATGGCTTGGACGAACCTACTGTTGATTTGATGGGACAAACGAGAGGGCACATAAGGCCTGTGTGCTAGCTGATTGTTTCTATCACTTTGAGAGTAGGAGAATCGGTCACCGGATTCTTGCCAATATCTAGTATGCATTGAATGGAACATCGACTTATCGTATTATTATATTTTATAGTACATAATCTCGTGAAACCCCCTCATTTATATGAAAGTTTGAAATTATGAAATAATTTGTCAATCTCTTTAATGCTATGCATGATTATTGTTGTTATAATTTGATGGCTTAAGAATAAGTCATATTTGTTATGAAAGGATGAAATCCTATTTATTTGTGGCTTACAAACCTTATGTCCATGATAGTATTTGATGATTCATTTATAAGTCTATCTCTTATGAAATCTTGCTACATGTTATTATTCCATGAATCCTTGTTTGGTTGTTTTCCAAATACATGCTAGACTTTGCATGCTAATTAGGTATTACTTGCATATTTGATGGTTGAGCGGATTTTTCGCATTACCGAGCTCCGTTGGTTTTTTTAGCTCACCCCACTTACAATACAGGTTCATCGACGAGTGCGCTAGAATTGAGATAAGGGAGAAACAAGCTTGAAGTCTTCATTTGATGTGAGCTTTGAGTTGATATATATCATGTATAGTTTTATTAATATTCTATGAACTTAAATCTTTTGGCTTTAGGATATTTCTTTATATTTATTCCGCAGGTTTATTTGTTTAGGCGTGCCAGACTGTTATTTGGGCCTGGTTCATGTATTGGGTCCAAGTGGCGGTCTGGGCCGGGCGACCCGACCCTAGGTCGGGGGCGGGTCATCACAGGAACAACTCCATTAATCCTTGATTTATGAAAGATATAAGACTAACCTATGATCTAGTGCAGCTATAAACCCGGTGACGCACTCATTTCCTCACACTTCCTGTTATCGACAGCTAAGGTACGACAGTTGACTACTTCCCTAGCCAAACACGCAACCTGATCACTAGTGCTCCAGATTTAATGCGTTGGCCGCATTACCTCGGTCTGTGAAGGCACTACACCTAGACAACCGGATCACTAGTGCTCCGGATTTAGCCTAGATCCCTAAGGTACTTGACCGGATGGCCAACTGTCACAAGTTTGAGTTTACTATGAGGACAGATGTTTCGACTTCAATGATTAAGGGTAGTCAACCTAATATGCATGCACAACGCTATACATACAATCAAATCTAACCTTATGATTAAAAACAATACCAAAGAGAATAAACCATAGAAAAGAATCAAGAGAATTAAATATAAATAAACCTCATAACAGAATCCCAAGTCGCAAAGCTTGACCGATCCACCTTTAACCTAGAGGAAGGAGGTTAGCTAGACATAATCAAGCCAAAAACCTAGTTTCTAATGTAAAACCGAAGTAAAACAAGATTTAATTTTGAATTGGAGTCTATTGGTATGTAACGACCCAAAAATTTGGCTATTTGTGAATGATGTGTGTATTAGTATTGTAGTCTAATACGAGTCTTGAGATGTTCGGGCGAATATTAGTTTGAGTGAGGCTTCGCCTAAGTAAATGGGGGAGTAAAACACAGTAAAAATATAATTAAATGAATGATAATGTATAAATTAAATAATTATTTGTATGAGACAAGGCGAAACTACGCACAACGGGAGTCAAGACAAGTCAAGACGGATCGAGGAGTGTCATTTGAACATGGGAGTTGGTTAAGCATGTAACACACGGGCTATGAGATAGAAGTTGTTAAAGTGACACAACCCAACTTAAGGGAGCCGTCGGATCAGCCTTGAGATGCGTGTGTGGGTGGAGATGAGACTTTGGTTATAAAAAAGAACCCTACTCCACTTTGCTCATACACTATTCATCTCTCTCACCAACCGACCTCTCTCTCTCTCTCTCTCTCTCTCTTTTCCCCAACCACCGCCGCTCTCCTCTCTTCCTTCCTCTCCTATGGTGACCAAACCTCGACAATCGCCGGAGGTGTCATAATCATTGGAGTCGAGGTTACTCTCTCTCTCTCTCTCTCTCTCTCTTTTCTCTCATTTGTTTCGGACTGACTTTATGGTGGCGGTTCGGTCTGGCCAGAGTGACAACTAGGGAGGTTGGAGATGACCACAAGAGGCCACCGGAGCCTCGGAAACACTTAGGGGGTGCACACGGATTGCACTAATCAACGGATCCGGTCCAATTCGGACCAATTATCACTAATTGGATCAATTTTTTAATCCATTGGATTGGACTGGATTGAAAAATTACTAATCCGGCTGGACTAAATTGGATTACGGATCCTACATTAAAAAATTGTGAATCCAATCTGATCAAGTCCGTTTAGCACATCAACATATATACATATATCATCGTATGTACTTTAGTACCTTAAAAAGCATCAACTTAAACTATTAACTCTAAACTATAACATCTAAAAGACTATGCTTGTTCTTTAACTCTTTTGTTATGTTTTTAATCTTTTTGGTAGGTTGCATATACGTGCACTTTTTTGTGCTTATGTGAGGGTGTATGGTAAAGATTTGTGGATGACATATTTGTTTATGTAAGAACTTGCATTTTGAAGGTCATTGTGCTGACAAATTTATGGGAAATATGCTATATATATAGATTTGTGAAATTTATGTTGTAAATTTGCCATTCATGAGATCTATAATTCTTGTGATTCATTTGATTAAGTCTAATTTCATGAATCTTTGGATAGGAAAACGTCAATCCGTGGAACTTGATCCAATCTGATCCGCATTTTGCAAATTGGATTGAGTTGGATTGATGAATTATTTGGACTGGATTGGACTATATTTTTCCAATCCGCAATAATTTGATTGGATTATGGATCAACCCTAATTGGATTGGATCCAATTCGTGTGCACCCCTAGAAACACCCCAACTCCGCCGCTGTGAACAGTAAGGCAGTTTGCTATGAGTTATTATTTTATATTGGTATGTCTGTTCGATCGGAAAGGGGCTACTGCCGTGACTGGGACTCATCAAGGACGACACACGATGGCTCACTGGAGCCCCGACAGTCCCAGAGCACCTCTTATCGTTGTGATTGTTGTTTGTGTGGCCGAGAACATTGATGCCTTGTTTTCTGTTTGTTTTTTTTTTAAACTGTTTTACCGTTGGTTTGTATCGTTGTCGGAGGTGTTGCCGCCGGTTGGGGATGGGCCCTCATGGCCTACCAAGTTCCCTACGTTCTCGGAGTGTCGCTGGTATAGTGTATTTATGTGTTGAGTTGAGGTTTTGCAAGTGGTAGTTGTGTACGTATCATTTCATGTGTTGTTGTAGTCGTTGTACTCGCCGAAAACTGCCATTCCTGGTGGTTCTGTTGGCTAGACCGCCACCTAAGGAGGTTGTCTGAGACCTTTCCACGCCTCGCTGGTGTCTTACAGCCCTCCAAATGGTTCATACCAGTGGCGGCAAGTGCAAGTTTATGTTATTTTCCCTCGACGTGTTACGAACCATTTAGTTTGTTTGTGTCGTGTTGTTTACCGATGTTCAAGGGTGTTTCCCGACCATTTCATGGCGAGGAAACTATTTCCCAACATAGAATAATGTCGGCATGTTGTCATGGAAGTTTCAATTTGTTGTCCAGTTGGGATTTGAGTCGTGTTGTGGTTATGAATTTGCATTTAGAAGTCAGAAATTGGTTATGACGTCGTGGTCACGTCACCGGTCCTCGAGGCTATAGCGTGACCCACATACGACCGAGCCAAGCCTACGATTCATGAGTAGGCTTACATGCGTTATGGTTGTCAATGTTGGGATATCGTAGTCATGATTATTGTTGTGGTTTTCAAACCCGAGAGAGTATTCATTTTTCTATTGAATTGTTGAGTTGTTCGAGTCATTTAAAACGTTGGGAAAGTACTAGGGTTTCAACCTAGGTTAGTTAATGACTCGACCCATTAATTAGAGTTTCCAACCTTGTCAAGTAACGGGAAACTCAGGGATACGCGTTAAGATTAGCGAAAGTCGTTATTCGCGGGTTGCGTTATCAGGTAAGTACACTCGCCTACATGCATGTGTATGTTAGTGAGCCTGTAAGAAAATACCATGTGATTATATTTCCTCTTTTGTTGTGATTGTTGCACAATCTCATGTTTGGCGTTCCTATCCTATTATTCCTTGGTATATGTGTTCTTGGCGTAAGTGTGTCGATATAGTATCATGTTGTGGCGGCCCCAAATTCCAGGGTCACCCCGTGCAATAGGTACCTCTCCAGCCCATACTCCAGAAGTACCTGCCACGTCACTCATCCGTCCACCTCATCATTCGTGTCCTAACTTTCCATGCTATTTAATGGATTAATTTGAACTTTTAAAGTTTGACAGTGGAAGCCTTAATAACACCAAATAACCTGCCATAAGATTAATTTATTGAACCTATAGTGGAAAACCCGGAAGTACTCAGTATACAGGCGACAACCGCTATTAGCGCATGTATATATACCAGTACTGTAAATGTATGGTCTCAAGTTCCCAATAATAACAATTTAAAACAACTTAATACCAACAAACATACCAGTAGGTCCTCGATAGTGAACAGGTGATCGAGGATGTGTCGCCGTGACCTCCCTGCTCCTACTGATACCTAAGGTCTGCACTCAGTTATCACAAGAACCAGATAACGAGTCCAGTAAGTAAAATCCCAAGGAAAACCACCAGGAATTTCAATTTATGAACATAAATGGAAACCAATAAGCAGTGTTAAATAATTATGCAATAATCAAGGAAATAACGCAAGCAACTGCTCAAAATGGAATGCATGAATACCAACACGGAGATAACAAATGGGTGTGCAATAAATACCGCTAATGAAGCTAGGATCAGTGGCCCGGTCATACCCTACTCCAATGACCCCGCTGACTGTATCCTAGTCACCAAATAAATTTGAGAAGAACAAACCCCACACACCGAAAAAACCATCGAAACGCTACCGTTCCCATCACAATCAGATTTAGATTGACAAAGAAATAAAGATCAACGAATAGAATAAGTAAATGCAATAGTAGTGTTCAATTGGGTTTTACATACCTCAATTCGCGCTTAAAATCCCAAAAATACCCCCGTCTGATCATCCACTAATTCCTCGACTTAATTTTTACTGCCTCGAGCTTCCTGGGTTTCATTTGTGAAGGTTAATGGTCAATTAATGAGTTTATAATGTTATTTAGGCTCATTTCTTCATTTTCCAAATTTTTTAGGTTCCAGTGGACAATTAGTGCGTTAATGAGATCAATTAGCGCGCTAATTGATCTCATCACTATTTATTATCGTCTTCAATCAGCGTGATTAGCGCGCTAATTGCTCGCTGTCCAGAAAATTTTCAATTTAAAATTTTGAACTCCAAATAACTCACAACCCATAAATTTGATTCCCATACTTCCATAAAACGTCAATGACCTCAAATACATCCTTTAACACAAATTAACCATGATTAAAAATCCACAAATCATGGAAATCACGTTTTCAAAACTCACTTTCCAAAATCACCCAACTTCACTCAAATTGGCTCCAATCATTTAAAATCATAAACTACTAACCTCATGATCACTAAATCTCAGCAAAATACAGGATTTAATTTCTCCAAATCCGAATTTCCTCAAATTTCAAACCAACACCAACATTTCACAAACAACCCAAGTTTTTGATAAATCCATACCTTGATCTTGTTGTTGATGGCCTTGATTCACTCTCCAAATCCAGCTTTCCTTCTCCTTCCTCTTCCCTCTCACCGATTCTCTCCTCTTCTCTCTCAATTTTTCTTCTTCTTCATTTGTTTGATCGGTCAACCATGTATATATATATTGATTTTGATCAAGTGTGTACACCCATCTCTAGGCAAATCTGGTGATCACTGTTTACCCTGTGTCACTCCAACTCACTAACACCTTATCTTGACACTGGTGACCCTGTTGTACATTTCGAGAACAATCCAACGAGTGTTGATTATTCCAGCCACAACTATAGGACTTTACAATTCCAATTGATTTGACCTATATAAATGGTCAAATCCACTCAATAAATTTCTAAAATTTATAAATAAGGTCACACTAGTCTCCTGACCACTCGGCACCCGGTGCCCCGCGTTTAGCACGCTTCCCGAGGCGGTCCCACACATCGATTTTTAGCTTAATGTATATTTAAATCTCATTTAATTTTATTCCTTAACCTTAATCACACTTAATTAATTTACATTTAACCAACCCCAACGCCCGGCCTACCAAGTACCATACCCTCGCGTTGGCCTGTCTCACGAACTAAACCCCGGCTCTCAATCTCCCTAGGTCAAGTATTTACAAACACACACTTGTGATGATTAATACCGCAATAATAAAATAGTATCAATACATCACAGAACTCGCAATAGCACCAACACACATAAAACACCTAGACGTGGGTCCTACCCAGCCTATCCACGGCTTCCACGTGCCGTCACAGCTGGCATCCTACTCGGAAAATGATTAAATAACGGCGTTATAAAATAATGGGTCGTTACACATGTGGCCTGCACTGGTTGGGAAAACTAGGGTATTTCATACTGGAATTACCGCTACCTACAGTGTTGTGTGAACCTGGGTACTAAAGGTGTCATGTGGCCCGCACCAGTTGGGGAAATGCGAGCCACTCTCTGCAGGAATGTCTGACCACCCCTGTTGTGTGAATCTGGGCACTGGATTGTTGTGGATTTTGACCACTTATGATCCTCTTTTGATTCTTAGAACACGCATGTTATCGTTGCTATCTTTCCAATCTGTCATCATGCACCTTATCTATTTAAATCCCTACCTTTCAATTACCGCATGATATTTATACTACTTTACTTGATATTCATGAATTACTGTTATATTCTTCTGGCGTTACTTTCGATTTCTCTCAATTGCTCACCGTCTAGTTTGTGACGATGAGTACAGATAGACCGGAGTGCTCTAGGGGAAAGGGACTCTGGTTAGGAGATTACAGCTAAGGACTAGCTGCTGGATCGGCGTACCTTAGAGTAGATTTTATATTTCTTGGATGTATGTTCGTTTATATATATGTTGTTGTCGTTGAACTTGGGATGATATTGATATCATGTGTTGTTCCTATCGAATTTGTACATGAATATTCGGGGTTTCCATATAATAGATTCTTGATTTTCCTTTGACTGAGTTATTTCTCATATTGTTTAGTTTGTTTATTTTTTCGCTACATATAACTTGCAATAACTCTTTCATAAACTGTTAAATTGATTAAACGGAGGCTGACTAGGCTCGTCAGGCTCGCCAAGTACCGACTCGGGTCTAGGTCGGGCGTACCCAAATGCATTAGGAATTTGAGGCCGTTACATGGTATTTATAGGAATACCCCAAAGTGGGTTGAAAACCCAAAAATCCCGAAAAGTAGGTAAAATCCTGAAATTTCGAGTCTTTAGGTCGGTGGCGTGTTGGCGGCGTCTTCGCGGCATGTTGTTTGAGCTCTCTGGTTCACTCGTATGTGAGTTACACTGCCAGAATTTGTTAAGCACGACGTCATCACGACGTGACTCACATACTCTTCCTTGCAACACAATTTTGGACCACTTAGAGGCCGAATCTGAAGATGCTTATGGCATATGAAAATGTTCAGCTTGGAGCATACTTTTCAAAAAAGAAAACGTTAAGTCATTTGGATTTGAAATGAGAAAGTTATGGCCTTTATACTGAAGGTCATTAAGAAACTTAACCAAACTTTACCAACTGTATGTCGCTCTTTTGAGCCACTTCAAATATGTATCTCATGATTCTTGTGAGAGATGAAAATGTTCGTCTCAAAGTCTTCTTTCCAACAAGATCAACGGCGAGTCGTTCTGACTTCGGATGTGAAAGTTATGGCTTGTGACTGAACATCACTCAATTAAGTTCATAACATGCCTTTTGTTCCAAAAACGTCGGACTCATGTAAAATCCCTGAAACACATAAAATAAGCATTTATCACTTTAAAACAAGATAAATATAGTCTATTAACTCCTAATATTCTATACTAAATCATACATAAATGAACACTCATCAGCACAGGCCATTCATCCATGGCTTGTACCTTTGTAGGATCAGCAGCGACACCCTCATCGGAGATAATGTGGCCCAAATATTCCAGCTTAGTCTTGGCAAAGCAACACTTTTTTATGTTAACAAAAAGTTAATGAGAATGGAGTATCGAAAGGACCTGAGATAGGTGTGTGCAGTGGTCACTCATGGTCTTACTATAGACCAATATATTCAAAGAACACCAGGACTGAGTGATGCAAAAGCCCCTTGAAGATGGAGTTTATCAAAGATCGTTGAAACCGATAATGCTGAATTACAAACGAAAGAATATTTAGATATATATATCATTTTTTTAAAGAAGATAGATCAAACGAGTTTGTCAATTAATTAGTCAAAGCTTTTCAAGTGAGATGGTAAAGACATCACTTCCAAAAAGGTAGAAGATTGTGGTTTGATTAAGTTAAAAAAAAAAAAAAAAAGCCCCGTTATGCATTCACGCGAATGCATCCCTACCGACTTGCTAAATCAACTGCTCAAGTGACTTGATGGCCATTCAACCCCTTAAAGTGAAAAAAAACAAAACAAAAGAAAACCCTTTTAACGGAAATCATTCAAAACTCTCTCTGTAAAGATTGAACCTAATGAGGACAATCTGTGAATAACTGAAAACAAAGAAGAAGATCTTCTATGCGGATCAAGAAGACATGAACGACACAGAAGAAATGCTATGAAATCTCATTCTTTCAGTAACCATGACTAAACCACTGTTTGGTCTATTAATAGACAGACCATTACATTAACCAAGATTAGTTACACTAATCATAACCGTCAACTAATTATAGTTAACCCAGCTAACCATGGTCACTATTAACTCTAACATCCCCCCTCTAATTAAACCTGGGAGAATTCACAAGGTTCAATTTGGTACATAAGAAATCAAATCGAGAAGGAGATACAACTTTAGTGAACAAATCAAGAGTTTGATGGAAGGAACGAACATAGTGAAGATCAAACACCCTAGATGCAAGCTTCTCCCGAACAAAATGAGCATCAATCACAATGTGTTTAGTGCGAGCATGTAAAACAACATTGGAAGCTAACACTTAAGCACCAGTGCTATCACTCCATAACACTGGGCGACCAGATAACAGTTGACACCAATTTCACGAAGAAAAGATACTGTCCACATGATATCACTAACTCCATGAGCTAAAGCCCTGTACTCATCCTCAGTACAAAACCGTGCCACAACATGCTGCTTCTTCGAGGACCATCATATCTGATCAAATTACTACCAAGAAACAAATAAGATCCACTTATAGAACGATGATTATCCAAGTTAGCAGCCATCAATGCGAAGAGAAGAGGCAGGACTAAAATGTAAACCACTACAGAGAGTACCCTTTAAATAATGGAGAACTCTTTTACAAGTTAGCTAATGTTGATCAGTGGGAGCTTTGAGAAACTGACTCGACTTGCTGACAATGAAACAAATATTAGGTCTGGAATAAAAAAGATATTGAAGGGCACCAATAGTACTGCGATACAATGTAAGATCAGCAAAGGGACGCCCATCATAAAGTGTAAATATGAGATTACTGGTGAAGGGAGCTACATTAGAATCGGGGTTTTTCAAAAAGTAAGGTTATTTTACTTTAAAATTCATTAAATAGGGTAAATTTCTTTAAAATTACAAAACTAATGTATATAGCCTTTACTAAAGGTGTTATTAAGTGTGACACGGCGGTGGGTGTGTGATGTGACAATTCTAATTGTATGAATCATACAAGATATGAAATGTATGAATGACTCCTTTTGAAAATGAGTCATTCATACAACTTATATTTCACCCATACCCTTGCCCACCTATATTAAAAATACTACACATACATCAACCCAAACTATACTAAAATACATATTGGGTGTGTTCCACACTAAATTGAGATGCATATAGATAACTCAAATACCAATGCGTTTTTTCTTAAAAATTCATCAAATAGGGTTGATTTCTTTAAAATCACAAAAATAATGTATTGTGGCTTTTGAAAAGGCATTATTAGTGTAGGTGTGTGTGACGTGGCAGGTGAGTGTGAGGTGGTTAGTGGATTATATGAATTACTCCTTTTGAAAATGAGTCATTTGAACAAAATATTAAGTGTATGGTTAACTCTTTTTCAAAATGAGTCATTCATATAATTTCTACCTCAACTACACCCTCGCCCACTAAATTGAAAATACTACACATACATCAACTCAAACCACACTAAAACACATATTGGGTGTGTTCCACACTAAATTGAGGCGCATATGGATAACTGACGCGTGCCGAACACGTCAATAAAATATTTCCTTAAACCAACTATTTGCAGATAGTGGCAAAGGGTCGATCCTACAGAGATTGGTAGTCTTTCTAAGGTTCTAAAAGAAATGAGAAATGGGGGTTTAGAGAAAATGACTTAATTAATTAATCTAATTACTAATAAATTAAATAACTAAAATAAATATCTAAGACTACGAACAATTAATTTAAACACCTAAGTCTATGGTTCCACAAGACAAGATCAAGATTCAATGGTATATCATGGTCGTCAATCTTTCCCAAAACAATTATTAATTCTAGTTCCCCTAGATTAGCTATGTAAAATCGACATCCGCCAGAAATTCCTAATTCCCCTAATCTCGATAGCTAGGACATACGCTACTAACTACTTCTCTAATTAATGTATAACCCTAGACATCCGCCATAAGATTTAACACATTAATCGCAGTAATAAACTTCTATGGGAATACTAATCCTAGATAACCGGATCGCGTCCACTCCCGATTTAACCTAGATTCAGTTGTTGCACACTCAAGAACTAAAAGGTTTTGACGGCAATTGGGTGAATGTTTGTCACTTATATTGTCTCAAAAGTACAATTACGGATACTAATGAGTCAATTAACTACAGATTATCCACCTAAAAGCATGCACTGGGCACATATATACCCTAAGTTTAAACCATATTCATGAAAACCAACAACAAAGAAATAGAAGAAATTAAATTAATTAAATAATAAAATAAAAGATCTCACAAGTTATGCCATGAATTCATAATCTTGAATTGCTTCACCTCTGACCTAGGCAATGACTTAATTAGCCGAACATGACTACTCACAAAATAATGCAGAGAGAGAGAGCTCAAGAATAATTATTGATGTTCTATTTATACCTAAAGTCCTAATGTGTAAAACTACTAAAATTGGTGTATGGAAGAGAGAGAAACTATTTTTGGGTGTTTTCGTCCTTGATACGTGTCAGCATTTGATTGGGTGAATTTTGGGCTTTGCTGACGTGTCAGAAGGTGATGACGCAGCTGACGCGCGGTCGCTCATTGGACGAGAGTGGAGTCGGTGACGTGCTGTGAATGGTTTGGCGACACGTGGCAATCTGTGACAGGCTGGAGCTGGAAGACGGTGCCTTGCTGGATCAATGAGAAATTGCCACGTGGCGCTCACACGTGGCGCTCAGTTGGCGGAAGAAAGTCACGCGAGTATCACCGAAATTCTGGGAAACAGCACCTTCACGCATCTCGAGGCAAATCGACGATCTGGACTTGAAGAGAACCTGTGAGAGGTGACATGGCCGCTTCTAGTTGACTGAGGTGCTGCTGGTTTGCTTATGTGGCGTGCACCGATTAACTAGCAGCTGCTGTATGACGCGGCTCAGCGAATGGGGAGGCGACACGTGGTTGTCTGGACAAATGACACGTTGACACGTGGCACTGCTGGTGTATATTTAAACGCTGGACTAGTAATGTATTGACACATGGGAATGCTGCACCCCAATTATCCCATTGTCACGGTATATTTCAAGACAAACTCCCGCGGTATCCGATTAATGCAAATAAATACTCTATTTTGAGTATTTTTCCGCCTCGGATTCAACCGTGCACTCCGTTTCACCTAAAAACCAAAAGTAAATATAATTAGATATATATTCTATAAACTTCCACACTAAACTATACTAAAATAGACTATTTAATCTTATAAATACCGACTTATCAAATACCCCAAAACTTAAGACTTTGCACATCCCGAGCAAAATTATATTTGACAACACATACTAAACTAGATTCCTAATGCATTAACTAAACTAATCCTAAAACTAAACTCATACTTATACCTATACCTATACCTATTCCTATACCTAAACCTATTCCCGATACCTATGCTCGATTCAAAATTCATGGAGTACCTTTGATTTACATAGTCGCTAAGTAACAAGCCACTCAAGAAATTTCAGAGTTATGATGTGTCAAGTCTCGCAACCCAAACACAGTTAAGATCACACTTTAAAGACATAGATTTAGTCAAAACAAAGGCCATCAACTATTCATGAGTTTTCTTGGTCTATACATTCAAGCACGCAAGTTTAAAAATCATACTTAATCTAGTGAAAGCACTCGAGCTAAATCTTTTTTATTTGAGGAGTTTTCATAGACTTTCGCCTTTTTTTATTCAATAAATACACTCTATTTTTCCTCCATAATATTTTTTCAAGTAATACGGTCCCTGCTCCATTTCCTATGGACTGCTTTTCTCACTTTTTCCCACCACAAGATTCCCTGCTCCATTTCCTATGGAATCCTGTAGGACTCTCTATATTAAGAAAACTCCTGTTAGCCCTTCTCACTTTCACTATGATTAAACAGATTATCAAATATGAATTAAAGCACTATTACTTGCACAAATCTGACCGTCTACTCATTTTGGTATCTAGCACAAAGTTTAACCATCATACTAAGTCCTTAATCATGAAATCATAAAAATGCTGAGCTACGGCTTGATTAAATATTTCTCCTAATTTTTCTGAGTTTCAAGTCAAAAAGCAACCATAATATACTCATCCACAACCAAAGGTATGAACCAAAGTTTCGGGTGACTCTAAATGCAACATATGACAACATATGACACTATGTAAGGTCTAAATGCAAGAACAAACATAGATAAACACATGTCTACTCCTAATAAAACTATACTAAATGCATGCATGAAAATGTATCATATCCTAGTGAAGTGGAATATGGAAGTATTAATGACAGAAGAAAAAGAGATGGAAAAATAAGAGAATGAGAATAACACCACCATTACCATCCTTCATCCGCATAATTTTTTAAAAAATAATGATCATACCTGCGGTCTTTAGCAAGAAAATTCATCCAACATTATCCACAATCTCTAAAATACCCCTAAACTTATTCCGAACCTTGTTCTTAAAGTTCAAAACAAGTCAAGTAGTCTATACACAAAAAAAATAAACAAAAGGGTGAAAGAACATGATAGTGATAGGAAGAAGGAAATGATATAAGTTTATGCATAATAATAATAAATAAAAATAAAAATAAAAGTAAAATAAAACTAAATAATACTTATCAAAATTTGGGCTACCTCCCAATAGCACTTTTGTTTAAAGTCTTTGGCTCGACTTGGCGTATGTTGTCTTCACGTGATGCCTTCTAATAAAGAGTATCCAAGAATGATACTCTCTCCTTTAGCATTGGGCAGTGAAACATATATGCACCTCCTTGTTCAGATATGGGAGCTTATCCGGGACTTCTAGCACATGCGAATCTATAATTTCCGAATCGTCCAACACAAAGGTGTCGGCGGTGCAAAAAGTCTTCGAATGCTCCTTTTCTTCCACCTCTATGTCAAAATCATTAAATATATACGGGAGGGTGGGTGGGTTTACCAATACAAAGGATTAGTCATCCTTGTTCTCTTGTTGTAGTTCCTCCGGCCCAGTTAAAGTGACTTCAATCTCTTTTTCGGCTTCTTCTTCGTAAGTTTGTGCCATAACGATCTCCGGCTCTGATTGAGACACTTCAAGTTCCCCCTCTGACTCTTCGTGATCGCTCCAATACTCATATATACAAGGTGTAAGTCCATCAATAGCAAAGACTCGTTCATGGCATGCTCATTTGTTTCAACACTCTTTAATGTGACATCATTCAAAGTCTCTTTTTCATCACAACTTAATAGCACGGGAAACTCTTCTTCTTCAAGCATTCTATTAGGTGTATCATTCATTTTACTAGTAAGAGTTTCTGTACTTCGAAAGTTCGAATTTATGTCTTTAAAAAGTTGTTCCATGTTTTCCTGATATTGTAAGATGTTTTGATGGAACCTTTGATTGGCGGAGGAGTATTCTTTGAACATATCTTCAAGAGATTGCTCATCTAGTCAAGGAGTCAGTGGGCTGGAAAAGGGATAACTCAAGTCGGGTTGTGGCGATGCATTATGTGGCGGCCCCAATTTCCACATTGGTCCGCCACGAGAGGCCACGTAGGCCCACAACTGACCACGTCACCGCCAGCTGTGTCCCACGCCCAATTTTCCATTATTAATCAATTTTCGGTTAACTTTGATGTTATGAGTTAACTTTTGTTTCTTTAATATTATTTAACCTCAAATTACGCAGCGGAATATTTACTAACCACATAAAGATTTATCTTGTATTTCCTGAGCATAATACCTAAGTGGAAACCATACCAAATGTAAATCATATACATATCATCCAAGATCCTCAAAATATCAAAAATATACAACCTATCTCTCAAATCCCAAACCCAGCATAAAACAAATAAATACATACATACAAACAACCAGGCGTATAAGGGAAGTAGACCCCGTCGTCAGTCACAAATAATCTTCAAGTGTCTCCTTGCCCCTTCACATATCAAGTCCTGCACTCAAATCACCCAACACATACGGTGACGAGTCCAGTGAGTAAACTCCCAAAGAAAACCATTGAGTAAATAATAAACAGATTCAGAGGCCAATAACTAACGTTAGCTTCACATGCAAAGAGTATGGGCAGCCATAAAACCCTGCATGTGTAGGTAACAAGCATGCAAGATGATCAACGAATAATCATAATGTCAACAATATGCTCCACAACAATTACGATAAAACCAGACATAAGTAGAATGCAATCTCACATACTAGATCATACTTCGTAGATTCAGATGACCCCGACTGAGCACATCAAGTCTAAACCACATCCGAACTACTAACGGTGACCGGAACAAATCACAAACTCACCGAACACGTGCACCCCGCGGCTCGGGTCACAATCCACCTGCGGCGCAAGTACACGTGCTACAATCTAGCATGCTTGATCACGTGCCACAATCGTCCCGAATAAACTTCGATAGTGAAAACAAATCCATCACCAACCAATAACTAGACCAACACATGATCACAATGAATATGAATTTCAAGAATAATAAACGCAAGAATTTAAAGAATTAAATACTCCAGATGTGTTTCTGTTGGGGTTTACGCACCTATACCGCACTCCGATTTCCCGAAAATCAAACCCCAATCCGATTCCTCCAAATCCCCGACTCCAATTACTATTCCGAGACTCCTGGAATTCATTTGTGAGGGTTAATGATCAATTAATAGGTTCATAATGTTAGTTTGACTCATTTCCTCATTTTCCAATTTTTGAGAGTCCAGTGAACAATTAGCGCGCTAATTTATCTCAATCATTGTTCATTATCGTCTTCAATCAGCGTGATTAGCGCGCTAATTGCTCGCTGTCCAGAAATTTCCAAATTTAAAATTTTGACTCTCCAAACACCTCACAACCCATAAATTTAATTCCCATACTTCCATAAAACGTCAATGACCTCAACTACACCATTTAAACAAAAATTACCATTTTCAAACCCATTCATCAAAATCACAAAAATGGTATCAAATCATAGAGCAATTAGAGATGATTGAGGATCTAACCTTGGTTTGTTGATTCCCCACTCACAAAGCCTTCAAATCCTCAAATGAAACACCTCAAACCCTCTTTCTTCCTCCCATTTTCGTCTAAGAGAGAGAGAGAAGAGAGAGAAAATGACCAAAAGTGTAAAAATCACACTTATATATACATCATTTCATCTCAAATCAAATACACATCTCAAGATTTGTTTTAAGGGTCAAGATGAAGTCAAATGGTCCCATAAAATGCCAAAATTGACCTCATACCCCTTTCCTTATCTTATTCAAATGGCACCAATTATTTGTTCTCCCGGGCGTTCCAATACCTGACTCCAAACCTCGCCCGGTGCCGTTCACGCACAACGACGGTACCGACCGTCTCAAAATCATTTATAATGAATTATTTAATGAATTTTATTATTTATTGGGTGTACCTAGTCCCCCGTCCTAGTGTATTAACTATTCACCGCCCGGTCCGCGCGCCTATGCACCCGTCGCGGCGAAACCGCATTACACCCCTCACTCGTTAATGAATAATATAAACACACATATTGCGATGCCATTTAACTAATTTGGACCTATACATCGCAACTTCACCACCAGAGCACACAAAACGGACTGTGAACCCTATCCGGTCGTGCTCCGTCTTCACTATGGGACCCATGAACGTCCCCGCTGGCGTCCACATCCGCAATTTCCTCATCAATAATGGCCATTGAAAATCGGGCCGTTACACATTACCCCAATAAGGATAACTCTCATATTCAGGCTCGTAAGGACAAACATCAGTAGGATGAGTATTATCTCCGCAAATTCCACAAACCTCAACCTGTTGCACAAAAGAAGGCCAATTAGAAAACTCATGTCCATAATTTGACATACCTACCCCATTCATACTTTCATAGTATGAGTCTTTGAATTGACTATAATTGTCGGAATAGGAGGCCATCGTGGAGTTATCTGCAAACATGCTAGAGACAAGGGTATAAAAAACTACAAATAATAAATAAATAAATAAATAAAACCAAAGAAAGAAAAACCAGTCCCCGGCAACGGCGCCAAAAATTGACGCACGTTGAACACGTCAATAAAATATTTCCTTAAACTAACTATTTGCAGATAGTGGCAAAGGGTTGATCCCACAGAGATTGGTAGTCTTTCTAAGGTTCTAAAAGAAATGAGAAATGGGGGTTTAGAGAAAATGACTTAATTAATTAATCTAATTACTAATAAATTAAATAACTAAAATAAATATCTAAGACTACGAACAATTAATTTAAACACCTAAGTCTATGGTTCCACAAGACAAGATCAAGATTCAATGGCATATCATAGTCGTCAATCTTTCTCAAAACAATTATTAATTCAAGTTCCCCTAGATTAGCTATGGAAAATCGACATCCACTAGAAATTCCTAATTCCCCTAATCTCGATAGCTAGGACATCCGCCACTAACTACTTCTCTAATTAATGTATAACCCTAGACATCCGCCATAAGATTTAACACATTAATCGCAGTAATAAACTTCTATGGGAATACTAATCCTAGATAACCGGATCGCGTCCGCTCCCGATTTAACCTAGATTCAATTGTTGCACACTCAAGAACTAAAAGGTTTTGACGGCAATCGGGTGAATGTTTGTCACTTATATTGTCTCAAAAGTACAATTACGGATACTAATGAGTCAATTAATTACAGATTATCCACCTAAAAGCATGCACTGGGCACATATATACCCTAAGTTTAAATCATATTCATGAAAACCAACAACAAAGAAATAGAAGAAATTAAATTAATTAAATAATAAAATAAAAGATCTCACAAGTTATGCCATGAATCCATAATCTTGAATTGCTTCACCTCTGACCTAGGCAATGACTTAATTAGTCGAACATGGCTACTCACAAAATAATGCCGAGAGAGAGAGCTCAAGAATAATAATTGATGTTCTATTTATACCTAAAGTCCTAATGTGTAAAACTACTAAAATTGGTGTATGGAAGAGAGAGAAACTATTTTTGGGTGTTTTTCGTCCTTGACACGTGTCAGCATTTGATTGGGTGAATTTTGGGCTTTGCTGACGTGTCAGAAGGTGATGACGCAGCTGACGTGGCGGTCGTTCATTAGACGAGAGTGGAGTCATTGACGTGCTGTGAATGGTTTGGCGACACATGGCAATCTGTGATAGGCTGGAGTTGGAAGACGGTGCCTTGCTGGATCAATGAGAAATCGCCACGTGGCACTCAGCTGGCGGAAGAAAGTCGTGCGAGTATCACCGAAATTCTGGGAGACAGCACCTGCACGCATCTCGAGGCAAATCGATGATCTGGACTTGAAGAGAACCTGTGAGAGGTGACGTGGCTGCTTCTGGTTGGCTGAGGCGCTGCTGGTTTGCTTACGTGGCGTGCACCGATTGACTAGCAGCTGCTGTATGACGTGGCTCAGCGAATGGGGAGGCGACACGTGGCTATCTGGACGAGTGACACGTTGACACGTGGTACTGCTGGTATATATTTAAACGTTGGACCAGTAATGTATTGACACATGGCAATGCTGCACCCCAATTATCCCACTGTCACGGTATATTTCAAGACAAACTCCCGCGGTATCCGATTAATGCAAATAAATACTTTATTTTGAGTATTTTTCCGCCCCGGATTCAACCGTGCACTCTGTTTCACCTAAAAACCAAAAGTAAATATAATTAGATATATATTCTATAAACTTCCACACTAAACTATACTAAAATATACTATTTAATCTTATAAATACCGACTTATCAATAACTTACACACCAATGTGTGTTTTGATATGTCCGTATAGCATTCCTCAAACTTAACACTATTTTCATTGAATTCCTCCAAAAATTAATTTTTCAAGTGCACAACACGACAAAATTAACATTTTACCTTCATCTTTGCACAGTGTTATGAAAACATGCATAATAAGTAATTCATAATAAGGAAAATGCAAATGATATAATAGCAAAGCCAAATTGAAAAACCAAAAAAATTCTATTGATTGTTTTGAAAGAGATAGTTAGTTTGGAGATCTTACTGTTAATTCAGGTTTTTCTTCATAAATAAGAGAACTTAAAAGTGGTCTCATTGTAACTTTAGCACTTGATTGCCTCTTTCTCCATCTCCATCTGCATTATATATGAAAATTTGCGTACATGTAGCGGCCTCAAAATTCATTGGCTGCCACGTCATATGTCGCGGGTCCACAACCTTGCCACAACACCACACAACTGTGTCCCATGCGCATCAACATTTCAATACAAATTCACGTGGCATTGGCCATCGCCTACATTACACGAATAGCGCCTTTTCCGAAAGCGCTATTTGTGTGTTGTGTGCGCTATCTAAGTAACACGAATGGCGTGTTTTATAAAGGTGTCATTCGTGTTACGTGGATCCACGTAATACGAATAGCGCCTTTATAAAAGGCGTCATTCGTGTTATGTGGCTTACACGAATAGAGCCTTTTGTAAATGCGCTATTCGTGTGACGTGGATCCACGTAACACGAATGACGCCTTTATAAAAGGCACCATTCGTGTACTTGAATTTTGCTTTTCTAATTTTGCCTTTTCAAAAGGTGAAATACTTTAGTTTGCCAATAAAAAGAAAATCCACAGTACTTTATCGATTTAAAAGTATATTAACTGTACGGATGTAAAAATTTCTTTAGAATCAAGCAAACCAGTTTTGAACAACATGCAACTCCAACAAGTACTTTTGTTGTGTCAGATACAAGCCAGATGAATCACGAAATACTTCAAAACCAAGAAAGTAATCAACTCATCCAAGATTCTTAAGAGCAAACTTAAAACTCAACCAAGAAATCAACAGTCTAACTTGCTTAGAATCAGACCTAGTGACAAGAATATCATCTACATAAACCAAAGCAAGAAGCAAACATAGATGATTTCTTATAAAACAAAGAGTTATCTCTGCAAGAATACTGTAATCCCCAAGAAACCAAAGCACCTTTGAGAGTGGAAAACCCAGCTCGAGGAGCCTGTTTAAGACCATACAACGCCTTGTTGAGCTAACAAATATAGTGGGGAAAAGCCATGTTAACAGAACCCTCAGGTTGATGCATCTTGGCCTCCTCAGTCAAGTCCCCATTAAGAAAAGCATTGTTAATGTCCAGTTGGTGGATAGGCCAGTGAAACCAAACAACCAGATTCTAATAGAGTATGGCTTGACAACTGGACAAAATATATCAAAGAAACCCACACCAGGAGTTTGATGAAATCCCTTTGCAACCAAGCGTGCCTTGTATCTCTAAATAGCCCCTGTAGGAGAAGTTTTCAATTTGAATATCCACTTGCAACTAACAAGACTCATATCAGTAGGAGGAACAAGGGCCCAAGTATGATTTTTGTCTAAAGCTGCAATTTCATCAAGCATAACAGTTGACCAATTTTGATCCAACAAGGCAGCTTTAACAGACTTGAGTTCCATGTGAGACACCACAAGAGCATAAAGAGAAGTCACAACCATGGCTTTGGACCTAAAAATACCACTTTTACTCCTTGTTTGCATAGGATGTATATTGGCTAAGAACTGATGAACAGTAGATGGAATCTGATCATTAACGCAATAGGTAAAGATGAGCTAGATGAACCAGCACTGTCCTGAGACCCAATAGGTACAATAGTTGTTGCAAGGTCAGATGAAACCGAGTTGTCCTGTGATAAAGTAGTTGTAGCAGTAGGAACAAAGTTATCCTGAGACACAATGGGTTATGAAGAACTAGGACTAGACACCTCAAGAGGCACAATGGATAAAAACTGAAAGTAAAACGGGTCCTCTAAGCAATAACGAGTGGAAACAAGGAGCGAACGGACTTACCAAGCCGATTTCATGTGGATTCACTCATTTTTGGTCGACCAAAGTCGAGTGTGTGGAGTCAGTTTTGAAGTTTCAAATGTGACGAATCGGTGAAAGAGAAGAGAAGGTGGAGTATGGGGAGAAAAAAACCCTTTTATATGAAGGGTAACTTGGTCATTTCCTCTATGAGCAAAATTCAAACTCCTTAAAAAAAATTAGAACGGGATCCTCCAAGCAATAACTGAGGTCTGTTTAGCCGCTCCTAAAAACTATCATAGCATGCTCTCACTTCAAATTAGGAGTAAGGTCATTGTGAAAATGTTAATTAGTGTAAAATTTTTGCACATTATTTTTTTGACTTTTTGTAAGAAAATAAAGTCTATAAAAATTTCTTTTTGATGATTTTTATAAACTTTTATAGATTTTGATTGGCTTTTAAAGATTTTGATAAACTTTTATGTAGAGACTTTCATTTTGATGACTTTTATTAACATTTAAAATTTTTAGTGAATCTTGTGAACTTTTTAAACATGATTTTGATTGATACTAACAAGTTTTTGTGATTTTTATAAAGAAATAAATATTTTTCACTTTATTAAAAATAAATAAATATTATTTTTATTTTTATTAAGAACTACTTCTAATTTTTAATAAGGCATTTTTTTTATTTTAATAAAAAAATATCATACAGACATATTAATGAATTACTATCAAGGAAATATCATAACAAATAAGTAAATAAATATCAACAAAATAAATAGGTAAATAAATTATCTTATAATGACAGAAAAGAATGAAGTAAGATGATTGCAAATGTTAGTGTAAAAATTTAGCACGTTATTTTTTTTGACTTAAGTCAACACAATTATACCTTTATTTTTGGTTGGAACACACAATTATACTACTTTTTTCCTTAAGAATGATAGTTTAAATTTTTTAAAAATGCAATTCTTTTGTACCAAAAAAAAATGCACTTCTTGCATTGTAAAAAACTTTATACACTTATTTTCTCTAATAATAATAATAATAAAAATAAACATATTTGAGATTTTAATAATACACTTAATAATAATAACTATCAAAAGTAATTTTTCAAAAAAAAAACCTACAAAAATGTACTGCAAGAATTCACTACAAAAAAATGTTGATTTTGCTACGTAAAAGCCCTTCGCAAATAGTGTATGATCCATCGTTATATTTGTATAGCAACGGGAATAACGATAGGGTGGCCCGTCGTTGATTTCCACGTCGCTATACAAATATTAGGGGTGGGCAGCGGTTTTCAAAAAACCGCCCAAACCGCTCAAACCGACCAAACCGCACGGTTTGGTTTGGTTTTTGAAGCTCGCGGTTTGGTCGTGGTTTGGAAAACTACCAAACCGCAGATTCGCGGTTTGGTCGCGGTTTTCATTTTGAGAAAACCGCGGTTTAACCAAACCGAAGGCATTTTGGTAAATACAAACCAAAAACCCTAAAAAAAAAAAAAAAAAAAAAAAAAAAAAACCACAAATCTCTTCTTCTCCAAACAACCCCCCACTGCCGCCTCTTCTCTCTCGATCCCATCTCACTCTCTGCTCCCTCTCGATCTCTCCACTCCCATCTCACGATCTCTCCTCTCTTTCTCGACCCTCATCTCGCTCTCTCTAATCTCACGGACTCTCTCACTCTCGTTGTTCTCTCTCATCTCCCTCTCGGTCTGTTTGTTCTCCTCCTCCCTGAACCGGCAGACCACCACCTCCCTCCCGACACCGGGACCTCGACCATCCATAGGAGACACCTAGGTGAGCTTCTCTTCTCCCTTTCTCTCTCTCTCTCTCTCTCTCTCTCTCTCTCTCTCTCTCTCTTTCGTTCTCACTTTGGTTTCTTCTCCTCGTTGGGCGCTCGTTCGCCTTTGGACGTCGCCGCCGTGGGTGATGGTGGTCGGGGACGGTGCCGGAACGGGCCCTCGTGGCCCACCGGGAGCTCCCTTATCCCCGAGAGACCTTCGAACATTGCATAAATTGCTGTTTTTTTTTGCTTTTTTTTTTTTTTTTTTTGCTTCTTTGGTTTTTTTTTTCCCGAAAATAAATTGCATGAAAACCGCGAAACCAAACCGACCAAACCGCGCAACCGCGGTTCAGTTTGGTGCGGTTTTGGTGATCTGCGGTTTGGTTGCGGTTTGGAAAATCACCAAACCGTAGACCCTCGGTTTGGTCGCGGTTTGGTGGTTTTCCAAACCAAACCGCGGTTTGCCCACCCCTAACCAATATAGCGACGGTGGCAGAATTTGGCAACGGGGCAGCGACAGGCTTACCCGTCGCAAAGCCCCATCGCCAAATTCAATAAAAAGGTGTTGGAATTAACGACGGGATGCCAATCCAGTTTGGCGACGGGATGCCAATCCCATTTTGGCAACGGGATGCCCGTCCTCAAACTAGATTGGCGTGATGCCCGTCGTCAAACCGGATTGGCGAGGGGATGCCAATCTCGTTTGGCGACGGGTGTCCCATCGCCATTTTTTTTATAAAAAAAATTGTAATTTTTGCTTTTTTTTCAATTATTTGTTTTTTCAGAAAACCTGCAACCTATTTTTTTTCCTGTAACAAAAATATAAAACATAATAATTATTAAAAAAATAAATGAATAAGGTTTCAAAAAAAATTAATACAAATCATACATTGAAGAAACCAAGAATCTAAATACAAATAAGGGAATATATTGTAATATCTAATTGTTGTCTCATAAATACAAAAAATTTACAACAATCTAAAATAATCCATTGTACCATTTAATTGATTTCCTGCAACAAACACAAAATAAAATAGAATTAGAGCATTGTACCATGGCTCAATCAAAACATAAATTGAAGAAAAGCAATGCAACTAAACAAAAGCACAAAATCCTTCAACTTCATCAAACATTCACAACAACAACAAATTAAATAGATAATATTTAGAGTTAGAATCAAACCAAAGCATGCATCTCTTTTTTAGTTTGACTGACTCAAAAGAGAGTAATGAATGTTACACTGTTAATATGTCAAATACAACAATTTATGAACATGTATATATCTAACGTAAGGCTTTTTAAAATATACTCTCTCGTTTGTTTGCTCTAAAAAAAACTAATAAACCAGGAAAAAATTACAAGAAACTATTGTTTTATTAATAGTATTACATTTAAGCATTAAACATAATGCTTAAGTATTTAAGAAACCAAGTGTCTTGAATAATAAAGTCAAACAATTTAATAACATAATAAAAATGGAAGAGAAGACACTAAGTGCAACACATAAAGATGATTTGATTAGACTATTCGAGATCACAATTATATTTTTATTTATTGGGTCCCAAAAATGCATTACAGAAGTAAAGTAACCGTGATAGACACTCATGATGCTCCAGTAGGGAAACTCAATTCAATGCTTTTTGCATTGCATGCATATAGTGATCCACAGTTAACATTTTGTACAACAGTTATGAACTACAAGAAATTTGGTTTTTAATAATGATGCTTTTAGTAACGAATTTAAAAAGCGTACTTACAAAATTTTAAATTTGTAAGTAAAAATTGATAAACTTGTTACTAAAAATATTTTTTTACTAACGACTCATGAATGGTAAGTAAAAACTAATAATTTGTAAGTAAATATTGACACCGTTTGGCAGGAGTTCTTGGCGGGTGTAATCATATTTCTTTTTTCTTACAACAAATACTTTTAGTTACTATTTTTGGTTGTAAGTAAAATATTAACTTTTATTTACGATTTTAAGTGTTAGTAAGTGTCGTGCGCATTTGTGAGTATTAAATAATTTGTAATTGTTTAAGAAAAACTAATAATTTGTAATTAATACTTTATTTTTGAGGACTACTATTACATACATTTTTACTTATGAATTTACATCGGTTAAAAGAAATTCTAAAGTAAATTACCCATGATTTTTTTTATGAATTAATTACCAATGCTGTTTAGAAAAAATTTTAGTTTTTTTTTTCAACAAAGAAAATACTTTAGGTTTTCTATAATAATTGTCTCTTTCAATAAAAATAGTTCGACAGTTAAAAAAAAATAAAATGGCGACATCGTTCAGCGGATGCAAAAAAATATAGTATATATTAAAAGATTTGGTTGTATTCTCTTTTTCTTCTAGATAACTCTCAATCTTAAATTAAAAGATTTTTTTTGATAAACAATCTTAAAAGATAACTAAAATAAAAAAGTGAAAATAACTACCGAGTACCGATCATCTATCTCTCTCTCTAACGCCCGTGCTCTCCACTCTCCTACATTCACGACACTTCCAAGAATTTCCGCATTCATACCGACGCACATTTAAATTTTGTTTGACTGCAAAATATCTTGAATTCTTTTTAAACTAGGAAAAGAACAGTAGCGTCCCTTGATTCATCTACATTGGGGGGAACCTATCTCTGCCAAGGTTATACAACTTTTTTCCTTGTTAACAGATCTAAGGTGTTCCTTTTTCTTTTTCTTTTTCTTATTTGTCTCTATCGTTCTTTTCGTGTGTTTGAGGAGCTTGCAAAGGACTCAACAATGAAGATTCTCGATTTTGAAATTCTTCAATAGATTTTAGTTTTGTAATTCCATCTCTTCTTTTCCCCTTTCTTGTTGTTGGTTGCAGAGGATGGAGCTTTGATTTCTTTAGATCTCCTACAGCATTGTGCTATTTGACAAGACAGAGACCTAGAAGTCTTTTTTTTTTTTTTTTCCAATTTCTTTGTAATTCATTGTAATTCTTTTTTGGCAACCTCACAATAACGTTTTTTTGAGTAAATAATGTAGTTTTTTTTTTGTTTAAAGTAAATAATGTAGTTTTTTGGATAATAGTGTATTCTTATTGTGTATAATAATTTATTATTTTCTCCAAGTAACTAGTATTACATTTTTTTATTTTTAGTTCATTAATTTATTTAATATCAACGCAATCTAAAAAAAGTAATTAATCATTTGAAAATACCGAAAATGGTATTTAAGTGAAAATAACTAAAAATATTATCCAATATGATTTTACTAATAATTGCGTGCATAAATAAAGAATCAATTCTTTATTATTTCTTTTTTTGTCACAATTCTTTATTATTTCGTCAGTAAAGCTAATAATTATGTAAGTAATGATAAATCTTTACTTATAAAATGAGTAAATTACCAACAACAATATTTCGTAAGTAAAATAATTTGTTTTCCTTACGACTTCGTTAGTAAGTGTAAACTTTTACCGACGAGGCTATTCTTACGACATCTTTACTAACGAAACTTCGTAAGTAAAACCTTTACTTACAAGTTTTAAACATTTTTACTTACGATTAAGCACGTAAGTAAAAGTCATTTTTTTTTGTAGTAATATAATGAAATGAACATTTAGTTTCAAAGTAGCTAAGTGCAAAATTTTATTTCAAACTAGCTATCTCATTCAGTGTTTGTTGCATTTACATGAAATGAATATAATGAAATGAAAATTTAGTTTCAAACTAGCTATCTCATCTACATACAAATGAAAACTTATCACTTAACTAAATTACGAGCACCTTAATAATTAATTCAAATAGACCTCCAAGTTCTTCCTCATTACTAGCTAAGAAATACCAAGCCAAAACTCAAAATCAAGAAAATCTAACTTTTTTAGATGTTGTAATCTGCTAGTGAATATTAACCCACTTCGAGTTGCTTCATGGCGAATAACCTCTATTGGTCGGGCGGAATCTCTAAAATCAAATTAAACAAAGAGAACAAAATTAGAACCCCCAAAAAAGCATAATCAATTATAGTTTAACAAGTACGAAATAATTAAGTGTTTAACAAATATGAAATATGTAAAAAAAAGTTTAAATTACAAATCATCATAACACAAAACTCAATTAATTAAAAATTTTGGTGATAACAACATATATAAAATTCATCACAAAACAAAACTCAATTAATTAAAAAAATTCCTTTCGCAACGTTGAATGCGGCACCGATACCGA
The DNA here is from genome assembly GCA_039657345.1 of Stephania japonica. Classification (NCBI taxonomy): domain Eukaryota; kingdom Viridiplantae; phylum Streptophyta; class Magnoliopsida; order Ranunculales; family Menispermaceae; genus Stephania; species Stephania japonica. The sequence continues at coordinate 65,954,179 of CM077557.1, read as the reverse complement.
TAATGCAACGAGCATGACGATGGCGCTTTCAACTATAATACAAAACACAAAATACAATTACAAACTAAAAAAAAATAAATTAAATAAATTATACTATGATAGAACTCTTTTTTCAAAATGATAGATCTGAAAATTAAAAACTAAAAATACAATATATATAAAAAACCAACCGAGTGTCAAGAGGCGGTGGCTGTGGTGGAATGTCGCGGTGGTGGAGCAGGGAAGAGCTAGGTGGAGGCGGTGAGGGTCGGGCCGACGCGCAGAGGGCAGAGGGCCGAGAGAGAGGCGATGTGGTGGAGAGGGAGGCGGTAAGGGTCGGGCCGGCACGCAGAGGGCAGAGGGCAGAGGGCAGAGGGCCGAGAGAGAGAGAGAGAGGGCAGAGAGGCGGAGAGATTGAGATAGATCTGGTTGGTTTGGTTTGAATGGGGAGATGGGTTTGGTGTGGGAGTGAATTAAGTGGGGGAGGGGTATTAGCGACGGGATAGCGATAGGGGGCCGTCGCTAATGGCCCCCTGGCCAATCCCTCGCTTTCCCCTTGCAATTTTCTTTTTATAATTATCAAAATCATCCCCGTCTCTACACCGTCGCATAATTGCGACGGCTTCACCCTGTCGCAATTATTCGGTTGTTGTTTCAACATTTTTTTTTTTTTTTGTGGTGTGAGATCTTGATAATAACGACATCATTTTCATTTTCATAAACATAGACACTAGACAGATTGTATATTCAATTGATATTTTGCTGGACTTTTGATTACTTTTAACAGCTCAAAAAAGTTTAGATGTATTTAATTAAATCTTTTAGAGAGTTTATAAAAGTAAAGTGTATTCAATGTAGACTTTTATAGATTTTTATGAAGTCTATAATAAAAGTTTATGGGTATTGAATTTAAACATTTAGAGAGTTTATAAAAGTAAACCTTTTTGGTGACTTTTGTGGATTGGTTAGAAATCTCGACTTTTATAGACTTTTATAAACTTTTTGTAAGAAAATATATATAAAGAAATATTCAACTTCTCCTTACCTCAACCTGAAAACTTTTAGTTACTTCTAATTTTGTTGAAAGACAACCTTATGGCTGTTTCTGTTTAGTTATAAAAATATATGAAACACAGTAGTATTCAAATATTACAAAAAAGAATGGTTAAATTAAAAGATTTTAACGTGATATAAATTATGATATAAAATTTTGATAATTTTTTGACTTGCACATTCCTTTTTTACAAGGAAATTAGATGATACATGTTGTTTGAGATTAGTACATAGTATTTTTTTTCCTTAAAATTTTTCTAAATAGTTTCTATGTGTTTTTGTCTAATTGTGTAAATTGTATGTCATTGTTTTTTTTTTTAATAGGAACGAGACTTTATTTAATATAGCCACACAATATTTACAAGGCAAGAAACAATGTGTTTTCCTTAAATAAAGTAAAAAAAAAAACTCAACCAGTGTAGTAGGGGAAAAACGCGTCGTCCCTAGACTGAATAAATATGTTCCTCACAAGTGACCCAAGCCATCACACGGTACCCACCAAGCATTATATTTACAATCCTTCTTTCCTTTGACGGCACGAACGTCTTGGACTAGATATTCACTGTCGAGCAGTACTTCCAAGTATACCAGATTCATCAAGACCAACGTTTCCCTGTGGTCAGTTTCTTTATGCAAGAAAATGCACATAGCTGGTTCAAGTGGATGATAAGTCAATAATTAGACAATGTTTTATAGTATATTTTAGGGTTATTTATATGTAAAAAGTTATATTACACTGAGTTTTCTCTTGTTTATGTGATTTTAGGTAATAATAAAGTACAATGAAGAAATGAAGGAAAATGAGAAAATAATGGAAGAATTCGAAAAACTGAAGAAAAAAAAACACCAACAATTTTTCAGTGATTTGGAGAATACACTGAAAATCACTAGTCAAATCGGCAGCAGAAAACAACAGTGATTTCTCGTCAATTTGCAATTTACAAATCACTAGCCAAATTGATGAAGCACAGAGAGCGATTTTGAGCGATTTGCACAGAAATTTGATGAAGAAACAGGAATCGTTGGAATCGATTTCGAGAATATTGTATGTAAACTAGGAATTTGAGTTGGAATAAAATATGTACACATTAAAATACTATAAATATAGAATTAGGGCTTCGAAATTAAGAGCCCTCACTTGCATTCTCTTGTTTATCAACTAAAAGTTGACGAGTTTTGTAACGACCCTAAAATCTAACTCGTGTCATGTGTCAATTTAGGTCGTATATGTTGGAACTTAAAAAATGTTTCAAGTGAGTTTGAATAGAAAACCTATTTAGTCCCACATTGCTCACTTCAAAGAGTACAAACTCTTTATATACAAGCATCTACTCTAAAGATTTGCTTTAGAGAATCCAATGGATAGTGTAAAAATTGGCACCCATTGGGTAATATGTGTAAATATATATATATAAATACATATATATATATATATATATAATAATATTTAAAATCAAAGATAGGGCCTTGGGCCTTGGGGGCTTTGGGCTTAGATTAGTTAACCTTATAAAATTAAATAAATTTTTATTTTCGAAATTAATTTTTGATAGTTAATTTAGTTATTTTGTGAACAGATGCGACTGTTGAGAACAAGTGCAACTGTTGAGAATAGGTGCGACTGTTAGTTATATGGTTTTTTGAACTTGAACAGACACATTGGTATGAGCCAGTGCCTCAAGTTCTATTTAAGTAGAACTAAAACACTGGAAAGAAAAAGAATTTCTAATTTCATTTTTTACTGAGAGAGAAGGAAAATTACAGTTTGGCAGACTTTTGAACTTGGTGATTTTTTGTTCGAAAGGGCATCCGGTTGTATCCTGGGGGCAGATCTTTGAAGAAAATTCAATCACGGAATTCAAGAAAATTTCTGTCTTAGGACATTGCTTCTATGCACGCCTCCGGTTAGAAATTTATTTTGTTGATTGATTCTGTTATTAATTATTTGTAAAACTTGTTATTCATAAATATTAGTATCATTATTTACTGTTCAGGACAACAATCTAAGACAGAAAATTTTTCAGAAATTTTTGAGATTTTGTGTTCTATTGTGAATTTCAGAAATTCTGAAAATGGTGGGACAATCGAGTTTGAACAACTCTAAGAAATCAGAAGAAGAGTCTGAGAAATCCAAGGAAGTGGATTTCAAGAGGCATGAAGAAAAGCCTAAAAAATTCACAGGAGTGGATTTTAAAAGGTGGCAACAAAAATTGTTGTTCTACTTAACAACCCTCAATCTTGCACATATTGTAAGAAAGGATGAACCTAAGATAGATGAGGATCCTCTATCGAAGGAGAATATTATGTCCATTGAGAATTGGAGAAATTCTGACTTTCTTTGTCGCAATTACATCCTTAATTGTTTGGATGATAATTTATATGACATATATTCGTCATATGACACAGCAAAGGAAGTATGGAATAATCTTGAGAAGAAATATAAAATTGAAGATGCCGGTGCGAAGAAATTCGTAATTGGTAAATTTCTGAAGTATCTCATGGTGGACTCCAAAACTGTCGTTAAGCAAGTAGAGGAAATCTAAGTCCTGATTCATGAATTGCATGCAGAAGGATGTTCTATCAATGAACACTTTTAAGTTGGTGCAATTATTGAGAAGCTACCTCCTTCATAGAAAGATTTTAAGATCTATTTAAAGCACAAAAGGAGGGAGATGACTATAGAGGACTTGATTCTGAGGCTTAGAGTTGAAGAAGATCATCGCAAGGGAGACAAAGTTGAAGTACCTATCTTGGCTGCAAAAGCAAATGTGGTTGAAGGAGAGGCTTCAAAATTCAGATTTTAGAAGAACAAAGTAAAGAAGTTTTCTGTGAAACACTCCAACAATTTTGCACCTAAAGGCAAGCCATTTAAGAAAGTTAAAAGTAATTGTTGGGTGTGTGGAAAACCTGGCCATAAGGCTCAAGAATGTCGTCACTGGACAGATCAACCTGCTACAACTTCTCAAAAGAATCAGGCCAATGTCACAACTACCGAAGAAGATTTGGTTGCTGTTATTTCTGAAGTCAATATGATTGACAATGTTAAAGGTTTGTGGATTGACACAGGAGCAACTAGGCATATTTGTGGCGACAAGGCGCTATTTTCAACCTTTGAAGATACTACTAATGATGAAAAACTCTACATGGGGAATTCATCGACTTCAACTGTCAAAGGAAAAGGAAAAGTGTTGCTGAAATTTACTTCTGGAAAAACTCTTACTTTGATTGATGTACTTTATGTTCCTGAAATATGAAAGAACCTAGTCTCTGGTACCCTTCTTACTAAAAGGGGATTCAAACTAGTGTTCGAATCTGATAAGTTTGTACTTTGTAAGGCTACAGACTATATAGGACGAGGGTACTTAGTAGATGGTATGTTCAAACTGAATGTAATGGTTACTAATGCCATGAATAAAGTGAATGCTTCTATTTATATCGTGGATTCTTATGATATTTGGCATGCTAGATTAGGCCATGTAAACAGTAGGTCTATCAGTAGAATGATTAATCTCAATTTATTACCTAAATTTAATTTTGATGTGAAGCACAAGTGCCAAACTTGCACTGAATCTAAGTTTGCTAAGAAATCTTTTAAAACTGTTCTAGGAAGGTCAAATGAATTGTTAGGATTAATACATAGTGACCTTTGTGACTATAAATCAACCCCTACAAGAGGAGGAAAAAATTACTACATCACTTTTATAGATGATTGTAGTAAATATTGCTATGTCTATTTGATTAAAACTAAAGATGAAGCTTTTGATATGTTTAAGACATATAGAGCTGAAGTTGAAAATCAATTAGATAAAAGGATCAAAGCAATAAGAACGGATAGAGGTGGAGAATATGAATTCTCTGAATTTGCTGAATTTTGCAGTAGTCATGGAATTATACATCAAACTACAACACCATACACACCTCAACAGAATGGTGTCGTGGAGAGGAAAAACAAAAATTTTAAAGACATGATAAATTCTATGCTAAATAGTTCTGGACTTCCACACAACATGTGGGGTGAAACACTACTTACAACAAATTATATCCTAAACAGAATCCCAATTAAGAAGACAAATAAGTCTCCTTATGAATTGTGGAAAGGAAGAATTTCTACTTTTAAAATTTTAAAAGTGTGGGGTTGTTTAGCAAAGGTACAAGTTCTTATCACTAAGAGAACAAAATTGGGGCCTAAAACTATAGATTGTGTATTTATTGGGTTTGCTAACAATAGTGTTGCATATAGATTTTTAGTAATAAATTATGAGATTAATGATATCCATGTTAATACAATTATAGAATCTGCGGATGTGCAATTCTTTGAAGGAATTTTTCCTTATAAAGAACATATATAAGTTCTTCAAACAAGAGAGTTCGAGATGAACCATCCACTTCTAATGTTCCAACATTAGATGAAGAACCAAGAAGGGGGAAAAGATCTAGAGTTTAAAAGAGTTTTGGGCCAGATTTTATAAGTTTCTTGACTGAAACTGAACCACAAACATATAAAGAAGTTATGACTGCTACTGAGGCTATTTTATGGAAAGAAGCCATAAATAGTGAAATAGAATCCATTTTAATTAACCACACATGGGAATTGGTTGATTTACCTCCAAGGATTAAACCAATAGGTTATAAATAGATTTTTAAACGGAAATTGAAAGCCGATGGATCAATTGATAAATATAAAGCTCGTTTAGTAGCTAAAGGTTTTCGACAAAAAGAAGGGTTGGATTATTTTGATACATATTCTCCAGTTTCAAGAATTACATCTATTAGGATGTTAATTTCAATTGCTGCAATTTATAATATGGAAATACATCAAATGGATGTAAAAACAACATTTTTAAATGGAGAATTAGATGAAGAGATATATATGAAACAACTCGAAGGATTTGTGGTCCAAGGTCAAGAAAATAAAGTCTGCAAATTGGTTAAGTTTTTATATGGACTTAAACAAGCACCAAAACAATGACATAAGAAATTTGACCATACTATGCTTGCAAATGGATTTAAAATTAATGAATGTGACAAATGTGTCTACATCAAAGAATTGAAAAGTTCTTGCGTCATAGTATGTGTCCATGTTGATGATATGTTGATAATTGGAACTAATAAGGATATAATCATTTCCACTAAGAAGATGTTGAATTCTAATTTTGACATGAAAGACTTAGGTCTAGCAGATGTCATTTTGGGTATTCAAATCAAACGAAATGATAATGGATATGTCCTTACTCAATCACATTATGTAAAAAAAATATTGAAGAGGTTTAACCAATTTAATTGTAAACCTGTTCCTACCCCATTTGAGCCAAATTGCAAACTTAAGAAAAATACTGACAGTGCAATTTCTCAATTAGAGTACTCCCAAATAATTGAAAGTTTGATGTATTTGATAAACTCTACAAGACCAGACATTGCTTATGCAGTGAACAGACTTAGTAGATATACAAGTAATCCAAATAATGATCATTGGGAAGCATTGATACGAATACTAAGGTATTTAAAACATACTTTAGAATATGGATTGCATTATACAAAATATCCACCGGTACTTGAAGGGTATAGTGATGCCAACTGGATTTCTGACAATAATGAAATAAAGTCAACCAGTGGATAAATTTTTACATTGGGAGGAGCTGCGATTTCTTGGAAATTAACTAAGCAAACGTGTATAGCACGTTTGACAATAGAATCAGAATTTGTAGCCTTAGATTAAGCTGCTGAGGAAGCAGAATGGCTACAAAACTTTCTAGAAGATATTCCATTCTGGCCAAAACCAGTGCCAGCAATATGTATACATTGTGATTGTATGGCAGCACAAGCTAATGCTAAGAATAATGTATACAATGGTAAGTCAAGACATATAAGGCGCCGACATAATACTATAAGACAATTAGTTTCAAGTGGAGTAATTAGTATAGATTATGTAAAGTCAAAGGAGAATATTGCAGATCCTATAACAAAGGGCTTACCAAGAAATCAAGTTGAATTGTTATCGAGGGGAATAGGTTTAAAGTCTATAAATTAGTTAAGTCTGGTGGAAACCTAATCTAGGTGATTGGAGATCCCAAGTACTAGGTTCAATAGACAAACTGGCTAGATGAAACTCGTGAGAAGAACACATTCGTTCATTCCTAAGATAAAAACTGTGTTCAGAAGAAGTTCAAGGATATGTTAAACATTTAATGACAAATAAAATTGTCACCTATATGATAGTAAATGTGGGTCGCATCTATGAGAACGAGACAGGCTAAATTTTCTAAATCTATCATGAACCAGGATATGTCCAGGACTAAAATGGACAAAAACATATAAACTGAATTTTGATAATCGTGTCATGCGTAATACATATTTTCTTGGTTTACTACGAAACGTGAACAGTTCAAGATCCTCCATATCCACTGCATCACTAAGTAAATCTAATATGTTTTACTATGGTAAGTTCAAGTCTTTCAGATACTTTTCCTGACAACATGACATGAGACCTCTCTCTTTCGTGTATTATAATTTTCGTTATAATTTTTTTAAAAAAACCAAATTTGAACAAAAATGTGGGGTACAGTGATATTTTCTATTCAAATATGGGGTATTATTGGAACTTAAAAAATGTTTCAAGTGAGTTTGAATAGAAAACCTATTTAGTCTCACATTGCTCACTTCAAAGAGTACAAACTCTTTATATACAAACATCTACTCTAAAGATTTGCTTTAAAGAAATCCAATAGATAGTGTCAAAATTGGCACCCATTGGGTAATAGGTGCAAATATATATATATATAATAATATTTAAAATCAAAGATAGGGCCTTGGGCCTTGGGGGCTTTGGGCTTAGATTTATTAGCCTTATAAAATTAAATAAATTTTTATTTTCGAAATTAATTTTTGACAGTTAATTTAGTTATTTTGTGAACAGGTGCGACTGTTGAGAACAAGTGCAACTGTTGAGAATAGGTGCGACTGTTGGTTATATGGTTTTTCGAACTTGAACAGACACATTGGTTTGAACCAGTGCCTCAATTTCTATTTAAGTAGAACTAAAACACTGGAAAGAAAAAGAATTTCTAATTTCGTTTTTTACTGAGAGAGAAGGAAAATCACAGTTTGGCAGACTTTTGAACTTGGTGATTTTTGGTTTGAAAGGGCATCCAGTTGTATCCTGGGGGCAGATCTTTAAAGAAAATTCAATCACCGAATTCAAGAAAATTTCTGTATTAGGACATTGCTTCTGTGCAAGCCTCCGGTTAGAAATTTATTTTGTTGATTGATTATGTTATTAATTATTTGTAAAACTTGTTATTCATAAATATTAGTATCATTATTTATTGTTCCGGACAACAGTATGTGGACCTACTTGTCGTGATACTTGTGTCCAATTCTTGGTCGTTGACGCTGAGGTAATGTTATTTTTGTTCGGTGTTGGTATTATTTATGTATTACCTAAATGTAAATTTCAATGTCCCAAACGTGTGAAGATGTTTGTGTGTGAGCGTTGGTGTTGAGGAACAGGTTTGACCTGAGAAAATGTGATTTACGGGTGCTGAAAGCGCGAGATGTCGACTAGTTAAATATATAATTCATGCAAGCAGCATTTCTCCAATGCTAGTCACAAATTTTATTTTATTTTATTTTTTTGGATAAAGGATGCTGGTCATGACCATGTTAATGCATTACCTTCTAGATTTATTACAAATAAAGCAATTATTTTCTTTACCAACACGTATAAGTACTAAAATCATGAGGCAGTACACGAGCCTCTTATTTAGTTCGAATAAGAGCTCGAACTATATATATATATATATATATAAAGTTCATCATGCATGTTCTCCAAAATGAGGGTTCACTGGGATATTTTGTTCGTTCCTGAAAAAGTTGTCTGGATCAACTTCAGTTTTCACTTTCACCAACCTATCAAAATTTCCCATGAAGTACTTAATCCCCCAAGCTTTAGCTTGTTCATATGTTGCGTTGCCATCTTTGCTCTCACCCAGATCCAGATCTCTAAAGTTAATATATGCTTCTCTTGGTTCCTTGGACACATAAGGCTTCATGTAACCATATAACCTTCTCACCCAATTTATGTTATCATTTTCGGCATCATTTCCATGATCGTCCCAAAACGCCATATATTCGATGGCGTAGGTGTTTCTTCTATGAGGGTATGGAATTTGCGAGGGAGGAATTGCACTCATCACTCCCCCACCAGGAACCCACAGCATATAAGGCACCTCCACACGAGGGTCGTAATATATCTTCCAAATGCCTTCTAATTCGGTTTCCGACAAGGGTTTCTTCACATAATCTGATTTGGACTTGAAAAATCTTCTCCTAGTTTGGGTCCTTTTAAGGGTCCTAACAAGTAAGACTTCTCGAGGCCCGTAAGGATCAAATCCGGCGAAGTAGAGAACTGATTGAATCCAACTAAGTTTCTTACATTCCTCACTCTTCAAGTTGAGTTCGGGGAAGCATTGTTCCATTATGTGAAGGAGTTGCTCAACTTCGCCTAGAAACAGCGATTGGAATTTTGCGATTATGGTACGACTGTCTTCATCCTTGCCTTCATTTGCTCTGTCTAAGAGCACTTTGATGTAAAGATCTTCAGGGAGGTTGTGAGCAATCTGTTGCCATTTGTGAACAAGTGAAGTTGCACCATGTTCCAAGTCTCTTGTTAGCGTGAAAACAGTAACATTTTTTGGAACTGGAACCAGCTTGACTTTCCATGACAGTATAACTCCAAAGTTGGCCCCTCCGCCGCCTCTGATGGCCCAAAAGAGATCGTCACCCATGGATGTCTTGTTAAGAATTTCACCATTGACATCCACCAAGCGGGCGTCGAGAATGTTATCCGCAGCAAGGCCATATTTCCTTGTCATGGTACCAAAACCGCCGCCGCTTATATGCCCTCCAACACCTACTGTTGGACATATCCCAGCTGGGAATCCATAATCTTCACTTTCATTCGCAATGGTGTAGTATAATTCACCCAGAGTCGCGCCGGCCTGAACCCAAGCGCTACCCTCTTCGACATCAACCTTAATCGAGTTCATAAGGAACAAATCAAGCATGACGAATGGCACATCGGATGCATAAGATATGCCCTCATAATCATGGCCGTTGCTCCGAACTTTCAACTCTAGTTTAAACTTCTTACAACAAATAACTGTTGCTTGGACATGAGAATCTTGCAAAGGTGTCACAATAACTAGTGGTTGCATTTTTTGAGTTGAGGATGGACAGAACCTAAGATTCTGTATTGAAGCTTCTAAGGTAGGCAAATAACGAGGATCATTTGGTGTATAGATGGGAATGCTAGGGTATTGAAGGGAAAAACAGCGACGAAATTGTTCGACCGAAGGAATTGAGGAAGTAGATGATGAAGACATTATTATTGAGATTTTTGAAGCAAAGGAAGTAAGAGGATATAGAGTTTAATATTGAAGCGTTTGAGTAAGATCAATGACCTTCGTTAATTAGGACCTTATATAGCGGATGTGAGAGATCATAACCTTGCCTAGGGTGTATATAAAATTACACTAAATTCGTGGTTTTTTTTTTTTTTTTTTTGTTAAAATACGATCCATAAGTTGGTGCATGTAAACATGCAATTTTTTTTTTTTTGAAACCTTGTAAACTTGCAATTTAATAATAAATTTGAATTTTCTTCCCATCGTGTGACATGTTGGTTGCACGCAATCATGCATCAGGCATAGAAACATAGAAACATGGTATTAATTATGACGATGAGAGTGCTAAAAGAAAAAAAAAAGGCCAAATGATAAAAAATATCTTAACCTTTACAAATTATATCAATTATATCTTAACCTTTAAAAATTATCAATTATATCCTAACTTTTTCGTTTTAGTATCAATTTTATCCTCAACTAATTTTAAGCACTTTTTCTTTGAAATTAACATAATCTTCTGACTTTTCTTTTCATGATTATCCATATTGATCAATTTATACATTGAAATTTTGCAAGCCTCATGTTTGAATTAATGTACGAGAACTCGCAAAAAAATAATTTATAAATCAATGATACATTAATATCTTAATTAATTTTTTTAGTTATTCATAAAGAATAAATAGTAAGTTGGAAATCATGTGTATATACATATAAAAATAACAAATAAAATTTATTAGAAGGTACTCATAGTTGTTTAATTTAACAAAAGAATTATGTAATTGAATAGACGTATGTACTTAGATTATATGTATATGATTGAGTAGCATATGTACACACACTACTATATGTGTATTATATACATGAATACATAAAAAAAATATTAAGCTTTAATGCATATGTATGAATAAATCTTTAAATGGTATAATAAGAAAAAAAATAATGTGTGGGCAAAAAAAAAGGGTCTAAATTAATTGAGGATTGAATTAATACTAAATTCCAAAGGTTAGGATATAATTGATAATAAATTCTAAAGGTTATGATATAATTGATACAACTTGTAAAGATTAGTATGTTTTTGATCATTTGGCCAAGAAAAAAAAAGATGAAGAGAAAGTGAGGGACAAAATGGAAAAATCAAAAAGTGAACTCAATCCGAATTCGAGAGATTGAATTTGAAACAGAGGAAGAGAGATATTGGTGTATGGAAAATGATAATCTAACACACTTTAGGCGCACACTTTGTTTTTATCATTTTCCATTTATGTATAGGCGGAGAGATATTAGTGTATGAAAAATGATAATCTAACACATTTTGGACGCACACTTTGTTTTTATCATATTCCATTGGTGTATAGGCGGAGGCACGGTCAAAATCAAAATTTCTAACCAAGTCTTGTGATCATTGATGAAACATTGTGAGTTCTAGCCATTAATGTTTTCTGCTTAAAATTTTTTGAAAACTGTTTTCTGCTTAAAATTATATTACCCTTTTCAACTTAGTTCTAATTATGTATATTTATTATTTTGATCTGCTAATGATTACAATAGGCATTTCTTACTATCTGAGATTTCATCTAATTTCTTTCTGGTTTTCTTGTGTTTTAATATTTAAAAAATGTTTAGCTAACCTTTCATTGATCTAACTTTCATGAATTGAAAGAAATTCATGAAAAAATGATTATTGAGCTAATCACTAAGATAGAGATTTTTAAGTGACCAAACTTTGATTATTATGTATCTCTATCTTTGCACTAAAAATAAGTACATTTAGGCATATCATCTTCTCTCTCTTGTTGAAATTTCTTTAATGAAACTTGGACTTGTATGATGCTTCTTTCTTGTTGTCGTGCTTCAGGTCATTCTTAAGATTTGGTTTTATCAACATAAGGTCAGAGACCTAATTGAGAATCGAATGAAATCAATTCTCATCTTCTTCGAGTGAAGGATCACATGTGAGTATTTCCTTATGTTTTCTGACTCTATTTTTGTTTCTTCTGGAAAATGTAAATATTAATTTTCTCCTTTTACCCTGATTAATTGTTTCTTGCTATTGCTTGGTAGGTTTAGTCAACATTAAATGGCACAAGGCTCTTAACTCTGAGCGGCCGATACGGTTCCTGGCCCCTTATTATTACAACACATGCAACAGCCTCAAACCCATTTATCACACCAAGGCCCAAACACGACATCTATAAACCATTCTGTTCCAAAGATCATCACATGTAACCCTTTGTCACTAGCTTATTTTAATTTCGGCCCTTTTGTTGTTGTTAGTTGTTGTATACTTTTTGAACCAGGTTTGTATACTTTTTGAACCAGGTTTTCTTACTATTTGAATGATGTAATCGCTGAAGGACTTAATTAAGAAAAAATCAGGGATATGCACACATTAGAATACTATAAATATAGATTTAGGGCTTCGAAAATAAGTGCCCTCAATTATCTATCAACTAAATGTCAAGGAGTTTTAGTTTATTTTATTATTCTTATTTTTGAAGACTTGTTGGAGATTCAAGAGTTATTTAATTAAGGTATTTTCATTAATGTCTTAATTACTTTATTGTGATGTTTACTTTGAATATATGTGAGTAGTTTATTAATCTAAACAATAATCCGAATATAAATTTGAACCGTTTTGTAATGTAGTCATAGTAAAGAAGAATTTGTACTCAGTGCTTTAAACTTAATCATATTCGTCAATTCACAGTTTTAATAGATTGTTTTTACGTATTACATGCATAGTCCGGAATATGTATTATGATATCTAAATTGTGAATCTAATATATGGTAGTAACTAAGATCAGCCTTAAAATACCATTTAGATGTCTTGGGTGAATTGTGTTCTAAGTTATTTATCATTATGGCGTTTCTGATAATATTAGCTTAGTAGTAAGAGTTTTTTTAGAGTGTAATGTTACAATTAGTTACTTTGAGCTTTCGAACGACTAAGTGTTATAGGATTAGAATATGGCTTATTTTCATTGATAAAAGGAAAAATGATGATTTGATAAAGACTATTAATCTTACATATGATTATATATGGGTTTAATGATTAATGATTTAATGGTAATGATGTGATGATATGACTATGACTATACATTTTATTAATATGTTAAGAATTCAAAACGGCTTATGCTTCATTGTTCTGGATGATTGTTTAGGTATCTTATATTGATTTACTTGATTTGAATTTAGATTAGTTAATTTGAATTGTTTTAGTTTAGTTAATTTTCATTAGCTTAAGGCTAAGAGTTTAAGGCTACTTAAGTAATTTTAATTCTCGTTTTATTCTTAGTTTCCATTAGTTTAATAAAAATAACAAAAAAACCGTTGGAAAACCTTTTCTTAATAAGTTTGCAAAATCTCTGTGGAGACTATTCTCACTTATCACTACTACAAAGAATAAGAATATACGGGAAACTTATTGTACGCGTTCGATATGTGTCAGTTACTATCGTAGATTTGTCCGCTACTATGCTACGATAGCAAGCCCGTTCACGGACCTTGATAAGACGCCAATTATGATATGTTTTAGTGTACTTTTATTGCGAATTCCAAGACTTTTGTCCCCCGTTAATACTGATAATTCTTTGTTTTTGTATTTTCAGGGTTAAACAGGTTGTTGGACTGAAAAGAGTGAATTTCCATAAAATTCCAATAAAAAAATTGAACAAAGGCCCAGCACCTTAAGCTGAACTGAAATCGCTAAGGAATCGTTGAAGGCAAAGTGAGCGTATTATGAAATAGTCATTGGAAATGACGCAAATGAAGCCTTGTGAAGACCCAAAAGAAAGGCGAGAGCTTGACAGCGCCTTAGGTATGAACATACGTTGTTGGCGCAATGCTGGGCTCGAGTCGAGACATAACTAAATAGAAAACATAGCATCGCAGCGCCTTTGCAGTAACCTCCAGCGCCTTGCTGAAATGTACATACGACGCTGGACAGATAATGCGATTTAGATTGCAGATTTTGTGAATTTGCAAGATTCATGATACCTAATTCGGTGTTATTCCGTCCTAGTATAAATAATTAGAGTTTCCATACATTTTATATTTTTTGTTTGCTTGAGTTTTTGAGAGAAAAAACTCTATTGAGTCTTTCGAGAAAATCTACGAGAGTTCTTAATTTGCATTAAAGGTGCTTTTTGTTCAGATTTTATTAGTGTAGTTTAGTTGTATGTGTAGTAATCACTAATCCTTCTATGGATTGAGAGATTTCATACTTGCAAACTTGATTTATGAGGTTCTGATCAATTAATTGAATAACCTTTTTGTTGAAGTCATGTAACTTTGATTGCATTGCTTGTAAATCTATTAATTGCATTAGATTAGATTAATTACAATCATCATGTGCAGTGGCCAATGGATATATAGGTGCAGGAAATCTTTGCCAGTGATCTTACAGTCATTCGGTAAGAAGGATTATGTTAGGTGGTAAATAGGGTCTCGTCTGTTGGCAATCAATGTGTCCTTATGCTTTTGGAGTATAAGTAGGGTAGTGACGAATGCTAGTTACCACTTAAGATAAGTGTTTTCACGAATTGTAATGTTGTTAGGTCGTTGAGAATTTGCTAAGCATTCGGAGTTTTGCAGCCTACTTAGTATGTGGTAGTGCGCACGTTCGTGCCACTGACTATGGAATACTGAGTGTTTACACTTAAGCTTGTCCATGAGAATTCAATAACAAAAGGTATTTTTAGTAACTAATGATAAATTCAATTGTTTGCAAGATATGAATATACTCTCCATCCAGGTTTTCTCTATATTATTTTAGTAATCATTTTTAATATCCCAAATACTTGATGCATGTTTTGGTCGAGTTAGATTAGTGAATTCAAATTAGTTTCTATTATGATAAGTTCACTAGGAATCCCCCTTATTTCCCTTTAGTTCGAAACCTTACAACCCTTCGCAGTCTCTATGAATTTGACCCCGCTTACCACTACTGCAAATCAATAGTAGCCCGGTATTTGGGATTATTATTAGTACCTTCGATGTGGCGTTACACCTCTTTATATTAGATACATTTACATGATTTGAGACAACATTACAAGCCTTTACAAATTTAAAATCTACTATACATAACGTCCCCTATTACTACTTCTAGATTTCTCTCAGATCTTTGAGGTTATGATCGATGCTTCCGGTACAACATTGGGTGTCGTTCTCTCCCAAAACCACCTTCCCTTAGCTTTTTTCAATAAAAAATTACGTCCTCGAATGCAATCTGCCTCCACCTATGCTAAAGAAATATTTGCTATCACTGAGGCAGTCAAGAAGTGGAGACAATATCTACTAGGGAGTAAATTTAAAATTTATACTAATCAGAAAAGTATAAAAAATGTACTCACCCAGTCGATTCAAATTCACTCAGGCCTAACAGCTGTATCGTGGCTTAATTAGCTAGGGCTTTAAGCCGGGTATCGCCCTAATCGAGATAGGGGATGCTACACTATGCTTGCAAAATATATCGGATGATGTGATGAAGCTCACGATCGACTTGTCTCATAAAAGCTTATATGACGAAGCTTACGACTTGTTTTACCAAACCTAGGGTGACTTAGTGTAGCGGCCCCAATTTCCACATTGGTCCGCCACGGGAGGCCATGCAGGCCCACAACTGACCACGTAACCGCCAGCTGTGTCCCACGCCCAATTATCCATCATCAATCAATTTCCTATTAACTTTGATGTTATGTGTTAATAATTACTGATTCAAGTTAACTTAAGTTCCTTTAATATCATTTAACCTCAAATTACGCAGCGGAAAATTAAACTAACATCATAAAGATTTAACATGTATTTTATGAGCCTATTACCTAAGTGGAAACCATACCAAATGTACATCATATACATATCATTTGAGATTATCAAAATATCAAAAATATGACCTACAATTTATATACAGGTCATATCTACCTCTCAAAACCCAAAACCCAGCATAAAACAAGAAAAATAAACAAACATACGAGTAGGGATAGAGCTATCAATCCACGTAGTCCTCAAGCTTGCCCTTCCCTCGACTCGTACCAGGATCTGCACTCAAGCCATTACAAAAACCAGATGACGAGTCCAGAGTGAGTAATCCTAAGGAAATTCACCAAGTAATTACGTAAATAAAATGCTGGAATTTAAAATACTATAAATAAACATACGGAACAAAAGAATACAGGCAACTGTAAAAGATCATCACATGCATAAATATAGTAGCGAAGCAAAGTACGTGCACAGTAAAAATCATACTAAGTCATACTTCGGGCTTTGCCCCAGGCACGACCCGTGAAAACACCTCTAACGGGTGACCCTGGACCCTCTAGGTGGTCGGCGTACATCCACGACGCACCCACACAAGCCTATCATACCCGGGTAGCCTATTCACCAACTTATGCCTAGACAAGTGCTATGACTTAGTGGACTCTATGCCCCGTAACGAATAAACACCAGGTGGGGAGTGAACTCATCATCGTAAAGACACCAGGTAGGATTAACTCTACTACCGTAAAGACACCAGGTGAGAGTACTCAGCCACCGTAAAGCAATAATGAAATAGAGTAATGAATAAATAGGACTGAATTCAAATAAATAGAACAGTAAATACTAAAGTAAAGTTCAATTGGGATACTACATACCTCAATCCGCACTCCGCGTCCCGAAACCAAACCCGACTCAGCTCCAATAACTCCCGAAAAATCAAATTATCACCCGAATTATACCTATTACCATTTATCACTAAATTAGCTTCAATTTAATATATTATGTCAATTTTTTGTTTATCAAGGCTAAAACCCCGACTATATCTCGCCAACATTTCTGAGAAAATCCCAAAATTCCTTTATTTGATCAAAATATAATTTTTCTAAAATCTTCCTATTTTATATGAATTTTCCAGAATTTTTTTTAAAAAAAATTAATTAGGGGCGGTTCGGCTTGAACCGGGCCGAACCGGCCCCTTCTTCTTCGTTGGAACAGAGCAACGCTCTGTTCCAACAGAAGACATTTATTTTTATGAATCGGGAGAGGGAGAGGGAGAGGGGAGACGACATGAATGTCGTCTCCCTCTTCAGACGAACTGCTCTTGCAGTTCGTCCGAGCTCCCAAGCTCCACGCCGCCACCACCGATCCACCACACCATCACCCCCCGCCAACACATACAACAACAACAACATATACAATATCACAACATCAACAACTCACCTCTTTGGTCTCTTTCTCTTGTTCTCTCTTCTTCCTCCTCTCGATCTCCCTTCCTTTCGGTCTTCTTCTTCTCGTCTGTTCTGTTTTTTTTTTTTTTCATTTTCTTCTTCTCCCGTTTTTCGATTTAACGAAGAAGAGGCGGTTAACGGGAAAAATGACCAAAACACCCATGTGTCCATCCACTTTTTCAAAATAACCACATACCCATTTTGGTAATTTTTCACCATTATTTATTTTCTTAATTTTCTGATTTTTAATATATATTTATATATATATATATTAAATTACCTATGTATATATATATTCACCTATACTTTCGCGCCTAAAATTTCGTCGTGCGCGCCAACTAGCGTACTCGGGCGTGCACACTACCGTACCACCCACGCGTGTCGACCACGACCTCGCGTGTTACTAGGCGCCTACCAATTTACGTATTTTATCACAAATAACTCATTTAATGTGTGTAATATTTTTCTCAACTTAAAAGTTCATCTCTAATCTACCCGGTACCCGCGTCGACACGCATATCGATGCGAATACCCAACACACAACCTCACACGTCAATTTAAAATATAATTACACACATCGCGATGTCGTTAACTTATTTTAACATAAACATCACAAAATTAAACAAAACAACACACAAAATACTATTTACCTAATACGGCCGTACTTCAGCCTCACTGTGGGACCCACGAACGTTCCCGCTGGCGTCCACGTTTACAATGACGTCATAATTAACGACAATTATTAATTGGGCCGTTACAGTTCTTCCCAACTAATTTGAAATTTTGTCCCGAAACTTAAGTTATAATAAACACTCACCAGTAAATAACTGAGGATATCTCCGTCTCATAGTCGACTCGAGCTCCCAGTTGAGACCTTCAGTCCCATAATGCTGCCATCGTACCAAAACTTTCGGAATCTCCCTGTTCCTCAGAGTCTATATCTTGCAATCCATAATCTCTACAGGTTGCTCTTCATATGTAACGTCAGGACGAACCTCAATCTGTCTAATATCCACCATCGGCCTTGGTCCTGACTTAGCTAACCTCAACATAGACACGTGAAACACTGGATGAATGCCCGTTAACTCTGATGGCAACTCTAACCTGTATGCTACTGTCCCAACACGTGTTGTAACTCTGAAAGGTCCAATATACCTCGGTGCTAGTTTCCCCTTGATCCCAAACCTCTGATGACCTTTCAAGGCGAAACCTTCAAATACACCAAGTCATCCACATCATAACTCAAACCCTCAAGATACCTATCAACATACTTCTTTTGCCTATCTTGAGCTGCTTGCAATCTCAACCTAATTTGCCGAATCTTCTCGGTATGATCAACAACAACTTCAGGTCCAATTACTGCTACATCCTCAGGTGCTGCCCAATAAGCTGGTGATCTGCAAGGTCTACCATACAAAGCCTCAAATGGTGGCATACCAATACTCGCTTGATAGCTGTTGTTGTATGCAAACTCCACAATGGCAAATACTCTTCCCAAGTACCTCCAAACTGTAAAATGCATGCTCTGAGCATATCCTCCAATATTTGTATCAATCTCTCTGACTGACCGTCCGTCTGAGGATGATAAGCTATACTGAACTGGAGTCTAGTGCCAAACTGCTCCTGCATGCTCTCCCATAACTTCGAAGTCAACCTGGGATCTCTATCAGATACAATAGATTTCGGCACTCCATGTAGCCTAACGATCTCTCGCTCAAAAATAATACTCAGCTGAGGAAACGAATACTTCATCGATATAGGGATGAAGTGTGCAGACTTCGTCAATCTATCAATAACAACCCAAACAGCATTATGAAGCCTCGCAGTCTGTGGCAAACCACTGACAAAATCCATCGTAACATGCTCCCATTTTCACTGTGGAATGGGCAGTGGCTGTAACAATCCAGCTGGTCTCCTGTGCTCGGCCTTAACCTGGTGACAAATATGATAAGCCCTAACATATGCACCCACATCGGCCTTCATCCCCGGCCACCAAAACAAACGTCGCAAATCATGATGCATATTGGTCCTGTCAGGATGAACTGTATACCGCGAATGGTGTGCATCCTCAAGAATGCTATCACGTAGTTCCTGCACCTCAGGTATCCACAACCTGCCCCTGTGTCTCAAGCACTCGTCTGAACCACCAGACCAATTTGTGCAATCCGGATCCTGAGCCAGACAACTGAAGCGAACAAAATGTCCGTCAGCCCTCTGCCACTCAGCGACCCTCTCTAACGACACAACAGGAACACGCATCTGGCAACAGATATGAACATCAGCAAGAACATCTGACAAACACAACACCGTCGCAGCCTCCAGTAATCCATACTTATGTGTCATCTGCCGCAGCACAGTCTGACTCTTTACACCGCTCCGGCTCAATGCATCAGCAACCACATTCGCCTTTCCAGGGTGGTACTCAATTGCGAAGTTATAGTCTTTCAGTATGTATTCATAAAGACTATTAATGGATTGACCTAGGGCACATTTCCCAACAGAAAATTGAGGAGCAGGAACCACTTAGGCTTGGATCTCTTCTTTACTACTCCCTCCAGTCAAAAATATATGAAGTTTTGAGGTTTTTTTGCTTCAAAAAATATATGACGTTTTTGGAATTCGAGAAAACTTTGTACCTATTATACCTATTTTACCTCTCTTTTAACTCTTTCTTTCATCAGATGAAAATAAAGAATTAAATGTGGATAAAAATGCAATTTAAGCTCATAATTAATGTTTTCTTAGTATATGTGTTTTGAACAAAAAGTCTTATATTTAATTTTTTTGTGGGAGTATTTCTAAGTTGGTCTCATTCAGTTTGTTGACTTGCAGTATTAAACTTCTAATTAAAGTAGAACTTAAATTTTCAGCCAAATTCCAAAAATTCTCAATTCAAAATAAAAATAAAAAATAAAAAGTCTTGAAAATAAAAAATAAAAAATTTATTAGTCCTGCAATTTTTTCCAAAGTTTGTTTGCCCTAAAACAAAAATGGGAAACGAAGAAGAAAAAGAAGACAGACAATTTGTTTAGCCTCCCATACATTCGAATTTTGGACACAATGCTTAGTCTTTCTCTTTGGGTCCCTTCTCTTATAAATGTTCAAGTTGTTTGTGGCGGCCCCAAATTTTTCGGGCCACCCCGTGGTCAGCTACCCCCCTGCCTCAGCTCCGGAAGTCTCTGCCACATGTCTCTCTGCCTTCGTACTTTAGGTAGTTATCATATAATTTGTTAAAGTCACTTAATTTATCATTTTCAAAGAAATTAACAGCGGAAGAATTTAAAGTTTAACAAAATGCATTCATATATATATATATAAAAGTTTTACTGATCAAACCTATAGTGGAAAACCGGCTGTACTGTGCATACAGGCGATCAACTATAACAGTATGTATACCAGTACAAGTGTGTATCCAGTTTCCCAACCCAAAAGATAATACAAAATATCAAAAAATATGTGAATATCTACACACATACCAGCAGGCCTCGGCGTAGGCAAGTCAGATGAAATCACCGATGATCCCCTTGCCCCTGCTAGTACTAGGATCTGCGCTCAGCCACCATAAAAAGGCAGATGGCGAGCCCAGTAAGTAAAATCCTAAGGAAAACTACCGTGCATAAATAATTACTGAAATAATTAACAGAGCCAAAAAGTAGTGTTAAATAAACAAGCGGAAGAAAGGAAAATATGCAAACAACTGGTCAAAGCTAATCGCATATATATAAACACATTGATAGACAAAGGGGTGTGAACACAGCCACTAAGTGTGTGCTAAGACCAGGAGCCCTGGTCGTGGCTCATGCCTCCGACCCTACGACTGTATCCCAGCGGCATTAGCCCTAGTGGGCTAATCGAACGCGTGAAATGGAGTCCAACTCGGGATATCGTCTACCGAGTTCCTAGAACACGCGCTACACACCTAGCCAGCGACCTCAACTACCCGTGGATACATAGACGGAACCATAACCGTCCCAGTAGGAATATAACTCACAGATTTTTAAGGAAATAAAGCTCAATGGAAATAAATAAGTAAATGCAGTAGTGGAGTTCAGTTGGGTTTTACGTACCCAAAAATATGCACTCCGACTTCCCGGACCCGTCAATACGCCCACCCAGCTCCTCGATGTCCGAGCTATGATTTTCCAGTCCCTGAAGTCCATTTATAGTGTTTTATACTTTTTGGAAACATATCATATCATTTTATGATATTATATTATATTTTTGATTTTTCAGTTGTGGTACCTCTCCCGGACTGGGTCGGGGTTCCAAAAATACCAGAAAAGTCCCGAAACCACTTTTCTACCTTTTTCTAATTTTCTATATTTTCTAAAAAATTTTCCAATTTTTTCTGATATTTTTCACTTATTTTCCTAATTTCCAACAAATAATATATATAATATATATTATTTAATTTTAATTTTTTTAAAAAAATTATTTTTTTATTTGGGGGGGCCCACCTGGACCGACCTGGCTGGCCGGTCTGGCCCGGCCCGGTTCGGGTGACGCACGCGTCCCCTTCATAAAGACGGAATCGTCTCCGGTTTACACCAGAGACGATTACGTCTCTGTTTCTTTTTTTTTCTCTTCTTCTTTGTTGCTTCTCTTTTTCTTTTCTCCACTCCTCTCCTCTCTCAATCCATTGCAAACCCTAAGAATCTCAAAATCTCCCTTCAAATCAACATAAACCGTACCCAATTCTCGAATTTCATGCATGTAACTCAAAATCCAAAATCACCAAATACACCTCCATTTCCCACAACTTTGATCCAAATCAACAAAGTACCACAAAAACCAACCTCAAGAACATCTGATTCATCAAAAACAGTTGTAAATTTACTCAAAAATCTGAATTTATCAACAACCCATTTTAATCACATTTTTATCGAAAATTTCCATTAAAATGGTAAAGATTACCTTGGATTGATGTTGTGAGGCTCGGATTCCCTCTCCCAAAGCTCGAATTCTCCTTCTCAAACCTCGATTTCCCTCTCTCTCTGATCTTCCAAATTGTTTGAGAAACAAATGTTGCATTTGCATGTTGATCGATCAAGTTATATATAGGTGGTGTTTTAATCTCACGTGCACACGCATCTCGAGGTAAATCCAATGGTCACTGAACACCATGTGTCACCAACTTCTTGAACACCCTATCATGACACCATGTATCTCGAATGTCCTTGTTGTGCATCTCGATGACAATCCTAGGTGTACTGATTATTGATTTCAAACTATAGGACTTTATTATAATCCAATTGATTTAATTCATAACACCTATTCTGGTTATCAATAAATTTCATAAATTTGTGAATATGGTCACACTAATTCCCCGACCACTCGGCAACCCGTGCCCCATGTTTGGCACGCTTCTCGAGGTGGTCCCACACTTAGTGTACCAAATTTAATTTCCTTAGCTTAGCCTAAGCTTATATATTTACATTTAATTAAATAAATCCTCAACCATAGCATGTTTAAATAATTTAAATCTAATTAAACCCCAACGCCCGGCCTCACTGCTACCAACCCAGCGTTGGCCGGTCTTACGAACGGACCCCGGCGCTCAACCTCGCCCGACAAATACTACTTTTACACACTGGTGACAGATAATACATCATTATCAAGAAAATGAAAATATCAATAAATCATCGAAATTAGAAAAACAACAATACACAGTCAATACCTAGGTCCAAAACATGCCTAATCTATCCGCGACGTCCACGTGTTGTCCGAGCTGGCGTCCTAATCTGAAATAAGGTAAATAACGGCGTTAATAAAATAACGAGCCGTTACATTGTTACTAGTGCAATTTATACGATATCTTGATAAGATATGTCTGTATTTGATTTTAGTTATTACTAACATTGATTGTCTGTTTCTTTTTTTTTTCTCAACCTGAGACAAGCTTTCAAATTTTGTAAATTTGTGAGCACATTCTAGGCTTAGTTTGTGTTAATATCATTAACATCTTGCTGACTTTTTTGGTGCAGTTTTATTCTTTAAAATGGACAAGAGTTGGATAGATTTAGTGGATACACATCTCATGCCTATGTTAGCGGGGTGGACAGATTTTTGGATTTTGCTTACGATAATAATGGCACTAATAGAAGAATTTATTGTCCATGTATTGGATGTTTGAATCGGTACTTACATTATAGAGGTGATGTCAGACAACACTTAATTGTGAGTGGTTTTTGGCGTAGCTACAAGAATTGGACTAGTCACGGAGAACCCTATATTTCTTTGCGGCATGGACATAGTGATGATATCAATAGAGAAAAGCTAGTCAAAGATAATATGTTTAGGATGGTACATGAGGCAGTAGATTTTCCTAGCGTTGGATTAGATTATGAAAAGAGACAAAATTGTGGTCCTAATGAAGAAACAAGGAAATTTCAAAAAAATTTGCTCGATGCAGAACAACTATTGTATCTAGGATGGGATGAGTTTACAACTCTTTCTTTCATTGTTCGACTTTTGAATATAAAAGTTATTGGTGGATGGTCAGGTAAATCATTTACTATGTTGCTAGAGTTGTTGAATGATGCATTTCCTATGATCACAAAACTCCCTAAAACGTTCTATGAAGCGAACAAGTTGACAAAGGACTTAAGGTTTACTTGTAATACATGGGATGCATGTCCTAACAGTTGTATGTTATTCAAAGACAAAGATAAGGACTAGATGCATGTACAGTGTGTTATGCATCTAGATATAAAGAATTGAATGGTAAGGTTAGTTTGAAAAATAACAAGGGAAAAAAATAGCTGCAAAGCGAATGAGGTATTTTCCTTTAAAACCAAGACTCAAAAGGCTCTTTATGTCATCTGAGACAGCATCACTCATGAAATGGCATGCACACGAGCGAATTAATGATGGTGTCTTAAGACATCCTTCAGATTCTCCTGCTTGGAAGACTTTTGATGAGAGAAATCCACATTTTGCTGAGGATTGTCGTAATGTAAGGCTTGGACTATCAGCTGATGGATTTAACCCATTTAGAACAATGTCTTTGCCACATAGCACTTGGCCTGTAGTGCTAATGTGTTATAATTTACCACCATGGTTATGCATGAAGCAACCATTTTTAATGCTATCTATGCTCATTGATGGTAAAAATGGACTTGGGGACAAAATTGATGTCTTTATGTAACCACTGATTGATGAGTTGAAAGAATTATGGATTGAAGGTATCAACACCTATGATGTTTCAACTAATGAGATGTTCAACCTACGCGCTGCACTGTTGTGGACGATTAGCGATTTTCCAGCACTTGCTAATTTATCAGGTTGAAGCACTAGAGGCCGATTAGCTTGTCCATGTTGCAATGTAAAAACTAAATCTCATTGGTTATATAATTGCAAAAAATATTGTTACATGGGTCATCGTCAATTTTTGCCTACAAATCACAAATGGCAAAAAGATAAAGCGTCATTCGATGGTGAGAAGGAATTGAACACAAAGCCAATCAGATTGATCGGCGGTGAGGTGGTACAACAATTGAACAAATTTGGCATATTAACGATGTATAAAAAAGATCTTTTAAAGGCCAAGCAGATGAAAGAGAATGCAAATAAAAAAAAGGAAGAGAAGAGGTGTGGAACATGATGATATCAAAAAGATAAGAGAACACCATTGGATGAAAAAAGTATATTTTTTGAATTACCGTATTGGGAGCATAATTTGATTTTTCATAATCTTGATATTATGCACATTGAAAAGAATGTGTGTGACAATTTGTTGTATACATTGTTGGGAATTTCAGGAAAGTCAAAAGATGGTTTAAAAGCTAGATTTGATTTACAAGCTATGGGTATTAGAAAGCCATTACACCCACAAGCAAAAGGTCTCACTAAAGTTTGCTTGCCTCCAACATGTTTTTTCATGACTAAGGAAGAGATAAATGTATTCCTGAAAGTGTTGAAGGACATCAAGGTACCAGATGGTTATACTTCCAATATCTCTCGGTGTGTTCGTTTGAAAGAGCAAAATATATGTGGTCTTAAGAGTCATGATTGTCATATTCTTCTTCAACTTCTTCCTTTGGCCATTAGAAACATATTGCCAAAACATGTAGTTGAGCCCATAATTGATTTGTGTAATTATTTTAGGCAATTATGGTCAAAAGTAAATACGCTTTCTAATTTGCAAAGTATTCTAGACCGTATACCACTTACTCTTTGCCAATTGGAGAAAATATTTCCGCCATCATTTTTTGATATAATGGAGCATTTGCCAGTGCATTTAGTTGAAGAAGTATTGCTTGCTGTTAATGTCCAATTTCGATCAATGTATCCTATTGAGAGGTTCTTACTAACTCTTAAACAATATGTTTGTAATCGAGCTCATTTGGAGGGTTCCATTGCACAAGGATATTTAACAGAAGAATGCATGACTTTTTGCTCGAGATATCTAAATGATGTAGAGACCAAGTCTAATCGACCGATTCGAAATTATGATGGTGGTGATCCTTATGGACGTTTCTTTGGAAAAGATGAAATGGTACTGCTTGAAGAACTTCACTGGATCCAGGCTCATAGATATATATTAGTGAACACCGATGCTACTATTCATTTTCAAAAGTATGTATTCAAATAATATTTACATTTATCTAACTTCTAGTATATATATTTGATGATTTATTTGATACTATTTGCAATATTGATCTATATATAGAAAACATCTTGAAGAGCTTACAAGTCAAATGCCTCGTGCATCAAAGCACAAAATTCGAAAAGAGCATAACAATACATTTCACACTTGCTTTAAAGATCATGTAAGTACTATATATTGTCATATTTTATTTTGTCTTTTAATTTATTTTTATACTAATAGTCTATATATTGAATATTTTTAAACAAAATCTATAGGTTCAGAATTTACGGAGGACTTCTAACATTAGATTCTCGGAGGAAATTGAAAGACTTGTTAAAGGTCCTAATCGATATGCAAGGAGATTCAAAGGTTACATAATAAATGGTTTTCGATTCCGCACCAAAGAAGTTGACAATAAACGACATACTCAAAATTCTGGTGTTTTTCTAAAAGCGAGTGGTGATAATTATGCTAGTATAAAAGACAAAAACCCTCATTCAGGAAAGGCAGACTATTATGGTGTACTGACCGATGTCTATGAAGTTACCTACTCCAGAATGCGAAATATGTTTTATTCAAATGTGATTGGGTGGATGAGAAGGGAGTGAAAAAAGATGATTATAAGTTTACTTTGGTAAATTTTAATTACTTGTTATATAAGAATAGAAAAGTTGGGGATGAACCGTTCATCTTAGCTAATCAAGCGCAACAAATTTTTTATGTTCGTGATTCTTTAGACCCTGATTGGCATGTTGCAGTTAAAATGACGGCAAGAGATATTTTTGATAATACTTCTTGTACTGATTCTTATGTAGTGGAATCAAACGTGCCGCTATTTAAAGAATTTAGCTATCAACAACGGTTTGAAGGTTCATCTGCGCATAATGATGATTTTGATTGGGTTAGAAAAGATGTAGATGGAACAATGTTAGAAGTGAATTGTGTTGAAGAGGGTGAAAGTTGCGATAAACTAATGTGATAGAATGCCTTCATAAGTGAGATCCATATGCTACATGCATGATTCAGTTGACGGCAAGAGATATTTTTGATAATACTTCTTGTTGAATTTAATTGATGGATAAGTGAGATCCATATGAGTATGCCTTCAACTGAATCATGCATGTAGCAATTGGGGATTCTTGTCATTTTTATTTCAAGCTTTAAGATGACGAACTGTCTTTAAATAGCTTATTATTGCAAATGAAGATTCTTGCCATTTTGGTTTTTGAGTTTTTTAGATTATTATCTTTTGTTTATTATTATTGTTGTTGATAGTGTAATTATAATGTATAATCATTTCTAGCCAATTGATGACATCAATGCCTTATTTTATTGGTGAACTTAATTGTTTTGTTTTCTTGTCATAAATGAACACCTTTTAAATGATCCATTGCTTTGTAGGGAAGGAAGTCTATTGTTACTTTATGTTGTTGTTTACAGATTTCTCATGGTGAAAAGAAAACATTATGGACGATCTATGCAAGATGTTGTTGCCAAATTTCAGCAACAAGAACAACAACCACAGGAAGTAAACGAAGAAGAAAACTAATCGAGTTTGTCCTGATTATTTAGATATCATTTAAATTCGTTCTTTGTGTTCTTTTTTTGTTGAAGTAAGAAACTAATTGAATTTATATTGCAAGTGAGCAGACATCTACTTCTTCAAGGAAAGGGAGAGGTCCAGCTAAACCTTGTAGGACATGGAATAATGGACAAAAGTTGCAGCTCACCTTTAATGAATTTTTGCAACCTATCGGCGAAAATAAAAACAAATTTATGTTACAACTTGGTCTGATTGCACGTAGTGGAAAAGTCCCATTGAGGTAAATGTTCTTTTTTTGTAGGATAACACAAATGTCCCTCCGGAGTATCAAAAGGATGTTTGCGCTCTCTTGGTAAAAAGTGGAGGAGTTGGAGGCATACAGCTAAAAAGAAATATTTTATTGGACATGAAAATGATGATGAATATTTGGAAATGGCTCCTAAAGAAATACAAGATGATCAATGGGCATTACTTGTGGAATATTGAAAAAGTGAAGAATCAAAGGTGAGTAGTATGTTTAAATATTTGTTATTGCAAAGAAAATACGTTTTTGGAGGGCATACCCTGATTTATTTTTGGTGCCCAAATGGGTTTCTCTTTCTCTTAAACTAATTAATTAATTGGACGAATCTGCAGGACAATGTGGTTGTTGAGAACTTAGAGATTAATATTATGGTTTGGTTGGTTTTTGAGTTAAATTGAGGGTATTGTTGACACTTAAAACGGGTTCTTTGTGACGTTTGATTCAAGGGTTTGTGGGTTGAGAACTAACTTTTTTTGTAGGCTATTGTGAAACGAAGTTGTCAAAATAGAGCAAAGCAAGGGTTGCCTCATAGGACCGGACGCACAGGGTTTTGTGATATTCGTCATCAAGTAAGTGAGTGAATTTGATGTTTGACTTATTTTTATTTTTTTAAGTCTTCATTGTATTATGAGAATGATAATCTTTTTTTATCTTGTTGCATGTATTAGATGCAACAAAACGGAGAACTTGTTGACTGCGTGTCTGTGTTTTTAAAAACACGTGCAGCTAAGCCCGGTATCCAATTGCACCCAGCTACACAAGATAAAATTGTAAGTATAAGGAGGTATATCTTATATTTTTAGTATTTGAATCTTGTATCCTATATACAAAATGGTGAACTTGTTAACCGCGTCCGTGTTTTTGTAGTACTTATATCTTATATTTGTTTTTTAGTATGAAATGAATGGTAGGCTTGTGGAGGTTTCTAAAATAGAGCAAACACCGAAGCTTAGAGAGAAGATTTTTAAAGAGGTAATGGGTCAAGAGGGACATGGCCATGTTCGAACATATGGCTTGGGTCCATCATATAGAGATGTTTTTGGTAGTACTTCGAATGTGCCTGCTGATGTTACAATTCAAGCATTGCGAAATGAAGTAATGACGACAAATGCAAAAGTAGACTCTCAACAGGTAAATTTGTTGATATATTAATGGCAATTATACATGTTAAAGTATTGCCAATATTAATTTTGACCATTGATTTGTAGATGCTAATAGATAGCATGGTTGAATTTTTGGCAAAATCTGGGTTTCGTTTTTCACCGAATGAGCAGGTAAAGGTTAAAATAATAGATATTATTTTATATTTATTTATTTTCTTATAAAATTTTGTTGCTGAATTGTAGGTTGTAAATGAAGCTTCCAGTTCTTTAATATTTTAGTTGGGCCGATAAAGAAGAATCTTTTGGAAAGTAAGGTATATTTTAGTTTGTTCTTTGCTTTTCTTTTATAATCCTTGTTGATCTTGAACACAATCATGCCTTCATTCTTATGAGAAAATGAGCTGAAAAATGATCCCTTACCATGTACTGGCACACTTTGAAGGTCATTTGAATCATTGAATCATAAATTAGTAGTTGGATTGAATGCATCCTTTGTGTTGTTGGTAGTGGCTTACTTTTGTTCAGAGAGAAGGAATATTAACTGACGATAGGTTAACAGTGGACTGTACGTTTTTTCTCACTAGATAAGAGTGTGTAATGGCTGAAATGCACATGGGTGGTGGGGGGTTTTAGATGGAAGGAGGAGGGTAGTTGGGGAATTTGAGGGGGTTTTTGACTTTATGATGGGATTGTTGTTTTATAAAACCAAATCACCCTTGACAGGAAAAAAATCACATCAAAATATTAGCCCACTATGTGGAAATGAACAGAGAATATAGCATACATATAGTTGATGGGATAGATATTTGATGGATGTTATAGAAACAAAGAATGCAAAAGTCAGAAAATACCAAATTACAATCGCTACTATCAATTGCCAGGCAGTGGTGGAAAGGCACTTTGGAGACTTGTTTTTAAATAAAACTTGATCTGTTTGGATTTAGGACTATCTGAGTAGCACACACCTATATCAATTTATAGCAACTGCTTAAATCATTAACAACAGGGAACACCAAATTTACCTATTAGCCTAAAAGAACTAATGAATCAATTGACTAAAAAACAAACTTCAGATTATAAAACATTAAGAATATCTTCGAGTAAAGATTAGAAAAAACAAAACCCTCAAACCGAACGTTTCTTGAAAGTGAGAACTTTAGCTTTTGTCAGCCCAACCTTTCTTGAAGAAATTGATCGAACCTTCAGAGAATCAGAAGCCAAAAGGAATAAAAAAGGTGAAAAGAGATGATTTTTGCAGGAGACAAAGAAGCCAAACCAATAGAGAGAGAAGTGAGTAGAGATTTTGAATTGAGAGAGTGCAGTGCAAAAATAGAGGGATTGATGGAACGGAGAGCAAGAAAGCACAAAACATGCATAAAGAGATTGATGAAGATAGAGAATTTACAGAAGTAGATAGAGAGTCCGTGATCGTGATGACTGAGATTAGAAGTTGTAACAAAGAGGGAGACAAGAAACGAGATTTGGGGATTTAGATTACTTGAAACAAGTCAAAAAATAAGAAAACGAGGGTAAAGTCGCAAAGCTAGAGTTGGATTTGGAGTTCGATATGGAGATGGAGAGATTAACTGTATTCTTCACTCTCCTTCTTTCAATTCTATCTACATAAATTTATTTCCCAATTCGTATGATTTTATATACCTCTATTAGTAAATGGATACACTATGTGTTTCACAAGAGATCTAGTTTTTCTATGGACCTTCAATATTTAGTACGTTCTATACAAGATTTAAGAGAAGGACATTGATCCAAGCTTGTCAGCTAATTGTTTTGATTCTTCAATATTTAATATGTTCTATACAAGATTTAAGAGGACATCAAGATCTACAATACTCAAATCAGAGGAGACCTGTATGGAGCACAAAAATATAAGTCTCAAAAGGTTCTTTATACCAACTAATGATAACATTCAAATATAGACACTCTTACGATCTTACCCGACTAAGTATCCTTCCAAGAGGTGTTGCATCATAAAAAGACATTGGTGCATGGAAAAGAGACTTCATTAGCTGAGAAAATAGAAATTTTGATGACTCAAGACCCATGACAACCACAAATAGACATCTTAGTATCAAAAATAAGGCTGAAATAATCCCAATCAGTAAGTACAACACCACTAGTCGTAATCTACTAAAAGCGGGTTTTACGGACATGAGCGACCATATGTAGGGGGAATTCTACATTATCAATTCGCCCAATCACAAACACCAAGTATGAAAGTCCATAAGCCAAGCGAAGTAAATGAAACCTTTGTTCGATTCAAATACGTATGTAGGGCTTGAAGCCTGTATCTCCTCTTTCTTTCTCTTCTTGCTTGATCAATGGTTTGGTCCCCCAAAGATGCCTTTAGCCTGTTTTCAGGATGATTCATCTTAATTATTTCCTTACAGATTGCTGATCTTCCTGGAGAAACTAACTCCAGGAAATTTTTGCAATGCTTCTTGGACTTCACATTCAAATATCATGCCATTGCTTATATAACCAAACTGGGAAATTTTTGGAGAGACAAGGAAAATGTTTTGGAGATTTTCTGTATGTGTAAATTGATAGAGTGGCTTTTCACATCCTCCTTTTCGGATATGAGCATTTTTCATATGGTCTTCTAGATATAGAACAACTCATTTTCCCCCACATTGAAATATTATGTGTTGGAGTGTGCAACTTGAGCTTCTTTTGAAGAATCTTTTCAGGGTCTGTAGTTTATAATTGGAGTACTTAATCCATCCTTGATTGTGGGGGGTTGCTTAATTAATTAGTTGTTTGATTTTCAACTTCTTAATAGCTGCATCATTTCATTCTTGTGTGTTGACTTGTTGGGTATGTCATTATCTGAAACTGATCATTAAGAATTCTATATGATATATGTTTCGTGTTTGATTCCATCATGATTTCATTGTTTGAAGAGAACTTATTAATTTAATCAAGCATTCTTATCAATCAAGATATGCATATAGGAAAGATTATAGTGCTGCCCAAGTTGTCATAATTAAGTGTTTGCCTCTCTTTGTTTTGGGGTTATAGTCCTTTTAGATGATTGAAAATCTTTGTTTCATTTTTCTCTGATGATTTCTGATGTTGATAGTGGTGGGTTAAGGACTAATTTTGATGCATTTGTTTCCAGATGTCACAGACCTTAATGTGATTGAAAATTTTTTCTTTCTTTTTTTTTGTTGTTTCTCTCTAGTATGCTTTTGTTTTTGCAGTTCCCTTACAGATTGCGGTTCTAATTCATGAAGACAGAAGAAAGGAATCGATCTCCGAAATTCCTTTTTTAATTTTTCATCTTTTGCATTCTATTCTTGAAAGGAAAATAATCATGAGAGGCATGATCCTCCCATCCAATACATGTTATTCATTGTTTGTAGTCTTATCTGTAGACTTGAACAATTTGATAGTTGTATCCTAATTGTACAAATATTATGAATTGTCATTGATGATTGTGTTATGCATTTGTTTCTTGTCAGGTGTTTATGTAATGCTATAGTTTAATTTGGTGAAACTAGTTAACTTCTAGTTGTTAGTGGATCATGAATTTTTATGACAGCTAAATGCTGTCACAATATGTATCTATTATTTGGGGCAGCTAATTCTTGCTACAAATATATATTTTTTGTGGCAGTTAATTGTTGCCACAAATATATATTTTTTGTGGCAGCTTCTAATATGCCATTAAAAAACAAAATCTTTTTTGGCAGTAGAATGCTGCCACTAAAAATATTTTATGCCAGTGTAGGAGCTGCCTCTAAAATTTTTTTATGTCGCCACAAATACCTTTAGTGGCAGCACCTAGTGTCACAAATGTTTTTGTGACGGGTGTATTCATGGCACCCTCCATCCCGTCATATAGCTGCCACAAAAAGTCATTTGTGGCAGCAAAAAGCTTTTTGTGGCAGCTTTATTGCTGCCACAAAAAGTGCATTTTCTTGTAGTGAAACATGTAAATTTGGTGACAAAGTACAACAATGCAATAATATATGATATCCCTAGTCACTCAATTCCAAAATGTACCCCATTGTATTCAAAACATAATATACAATATTCACAATACAAAAAGGTAACACCTACAGTGGAGTAAAGGAAAGAACCGCTCCGATAGTCCTCAGAGGAAGTCACCTAGTATCGGCTCTTTGCCCTTACTCGTCTCAGCCCTATCTGCACCCACCATCATAAACTAGACGATAAGTATGTGATAAAATTGAAAGTATAGCCAGAAGAACATAAACAGTAATTCATAATTTACCAATAAAACAGTCTAAAAATTATGTGGTATAGAAAAGCAAAAAATAATACAAATTGCATGATAAACAGACTGACAAGTATATCAACGATATTTGAGTGTCTATCGAGTCAAAAGATACCCATAAGTGGTCAATAGCCACAACAATCCACAACAATACTACAATCACATCCACATCCAATTCCACAACCACATCCACAACAAGTCCACAACAATCCAATACTCATGGTGAAACTCAATATTCGGTGGGTGGACAACACTTCTGCAGAAGTGTGCATGTTAACCCAGCTTCACGACACACTTACGTCAAAAACACTCACCCAAGAAATATAAGAATGGAATTCCTACAAATAGCTTAATTCAATAGAAACAACAATAATGGAAAATGAATTACTATGCACCTTCTTACTGGTTTACTAACGTACTAACATACCTCAAAGCAATCGCGAAATACTGATCCTTACGCAACTCTCTAACTTGTTTAATTCGAATTCTCGAAGCTAGACAATCATTTAAGCCTAATTTTATTGTATTTGAGTCATTCTATGACCCTAAGTAAACCCCCTAAAGTTTCCCAAAAGTTTTAAAAATTATTTGAAAAATTATATTTTTATTGTTCCAGAAGTCGCAAGTGATGCAGCCAGAGGTTAATCCCTACAACGTCACATAAAACGCCGAATTATTGAGTCACTGGTTTGGACGCCGCAACGATTTTTGCCCACGACGTCATCTAAAGCGTCGACTCCCCAATTCAATTCCGTAAGCATAAATGCTCTACGACGTCCCTCGCGGCGTTAGTTCTTGTACTCAAATTCGAGGTTTTCCGAAACTATCCTAAACTCTTAGGGACGTCCAAAACAACACCAAACCCACTTTACCATCTGTCGAAACCCCGACCAAAGCCTCGATTTGAAATTACTCGAAAAATCACTAAAAATCTCTAAAAATTTCAAACCCTTTCAACTACTCAAACTAATCAACAAAAACCATTTTTATTAATCAACTGATCATTATACTTCAACTAAAACTCATTTACAAAATTTTCCAAAATTGTCGTCCAAAATCATCGCGACGAAACCACATAAAATTGACGTTAAAGCGTAGACAACCATGAGAGGAGTTGAGATCTTACCTCGTTTCATGCTGTTGGTCGATTCTCGTCGTGAATCTGAGCTCGAAACGTCCGAAATCCCAAGCTCAAACTTTCTCTCGTTTGATCAAAAGAAATGAGATAAAGGAGAAAGAACAGTTGATGAAAGTATTTATACATCTTATTCATCAACACCCACTCATGAATCTCGAGGCATATTCGACATCCCTGATTTAATCTAGCCAACCACTATGACTCACTCTTGTGACTTCAATAGGTGACTCTCGTCCCTAACTCAATCAATTCTCGTTCAACACTCATGTTCTCAGACTCGTACCATTTCACGACTCGCACGTCGTGCGTTTTCGGACACAACAATGCACTTGCATATTAATTAATTATTTATTATCTTATGATAATTCACTAATTATCATTTTCTGGTGTTTAACTACCCATATTATCTTTTTTGCCCTAAAATTCTCATTTTTTCCTAAGCGAATCTCACTGTGACGATAAATAAAATAAAATCACACTTTAGAACATACAGAGTTCACATTCAGGTATAAATAATAGTACAAACATTACAGAAAAATAAAATATACCTTAGTATCGACTCCCGAGGCTTAAGCAATATGACAAGTCACGACTGCTACGTCACGATCTTGAAACACGACATATGTCACCAATTAAATTTGAAGGTCGTTACATTGGACAACCAAACAAAATTAGTTCCCAACTCCCTATAAGTTATCTCCCGGGAGATAACTCCACCTCTAACCCAACAAGGCCTAAACTAAATGATCCCCACAGGAACGGGGATTATCTCATATGTATCATTACAGTTTGACGGTGGAAAACGTGAAATATTATATATGCTAAATATATATATATATATATTAGTTTCTGGAGCAGGAATTTAATTAATCTAATAATCTATTTTTATATTCTAAAAAGTATACTATATTTTTATTCAAACTTTTTTGACAAGTAATTATAACTATTTGGACTTAATAACTGGAAGACCCTTAATTGTGGGGAGAAAAATAAATTTAAGTGATATTTGAAAGACTTGATCAAGGGTAGAATAGTTAATTCAAGTGGTAGTTGAAAGATTGATTATTCGTGCTTATTGAATATAGTAAATATATACAACAGTATATCATATGGTACATATGGCTTACCAAAAAAAAATGGTACATATGTATGTATTTGTATATAATAAACATCATAAATTTATATATGAGATTCACCAAAAGAGATTCATCCCTATGGGGATCTCTAATGGGGATTCTCTACCTCCATGCGGGGAATCAATTTTCCCCCATCCTCGCCCCCATCCTCCATTTAAATTCCCGTCTCCGTCACTATCAGGGGAGAATCTTGCACCCCATTTATGAGGATTCCTCACCCCATTGACACTCCTACGCACTCTGTAACTGCCCATTTTTCAAATAGACCGCCACAGGGCCAATGCGGACCCACAGTCTGTCTTACCAGTGACAGTTGTGCTCTACATTGGATTACATCCTCCATTTTATCTTTTTAAGCCTTATTAATTATCCATTTATTAATTAAGTTGTATCGAAGTCAAATTATATGTTAAAACATCCAAAAATCCTCAATAAACACAGCGGAAGCCATACTAACACATTTACTCGGGTAATAATACTATAAACGTGTAACCTAAACCATAAACCTAATGTGGAAAACCCATATATAACCATAGATACCTCTAAATCACCAAAAAGATCAATATACATAAAGTCTCTCAAAACCCCAAACGCATAATAAAACAAAGTAAATATAATACAAACGTACGAGTCAGGCTATCTCGGCTCTACAGTACTCTGGCAACTTGCCCTTGCCCCTGCTCGTACTAGGATCTGCACTCAAGCCATCATAAAAGGAAGATGACGAGTCCAGAGTGAATATTCCCAAGGAAATTAAGTGAGCATTTCTGAAAGTAAATACTGGAATTTAAATAAAGCTATTAAATAAACATGTGGAAATAAATACAGACAACTGTGCTCATCGCATGAATAAATAATAGGAAAAGTGCAAAGTGTATTCCTAGCTCCTAGGGTCAGACTACACCATAATTCGGACTCTTCCATAGAATACTGTCGGCGAGTCCAACTCAAGCAGGGCAAGCATCTGGATCCACTCGATGGCCAGCGTTACACCTACGGCGCATCGACACATACCACGGCGTGACACTCGGTCGAGTTCGATCTGGTAGCACATGCTATGGTGTAGTGGACATACACACGAGAATGGAACAGAGGGAGCCTCGCTCAACGTCCGCCCATATAAACATAACCAAGAATAGAGTATTGAAATGAAAGAAATTGAATTCAAATGCCAAAAAAAATAAATACTCAAGTAATTTCAGTTGGAATACTACACACCTCAATCCGCACTCCGCGTCCCGAAATCAAATCCCGTCTAGCTCCAATAATCATCCGACAATCAAAATTATCACCCAAATATACCTAAGACCATTTGTCCTTGAATTAGCTTCAGTTTGACATATTATGTCAATTTTACATTTTTTGAGGTAAAAACCCCGACAACTCGCCAAAATCCCGAGAAAATCCCAAAAAATCATTTATTAACCCAATTTTCTAATTTTTCATATTTTTCTAGATTTTTCTGAATTTTTTCATAATTTTTAGCTATTTTTCTCTATTTTTCTCTATTTTATTTTATTTTAAACTTTTTTAATTATTTAAATAAAATAATAAAATAAAATAAAATATTATTTAAATATTATGGTGGATCCCCTGAACCGGGTCCGACCCGACCCAACCGGGTCGGCCCGGTCCGGTCCACCTGGACCCACTTGGACTGAGTCCGGGTCAGGCCCGGTCCAGGCCCACTCGGGTTGGGCCTGGGCGACCCGGCCCAGGGGGTGCGTGCGTGCACCCTCCCCCCCATCGTCTTCTTCAGAGCAGAACCTCTGGTCTGCTCTTTTTTTTCATTCTTTCTTTCTCTCTTCCTTCTCTAATGGAATTGCGAGGGTGGAGAGACGACACCTATCGTCTCCCTCCTCGAACCGTTTTCAATTTTCGGTTCGAACATCAATTCTCGGCCATGGCTGAGCTCATCACCACACCATACCCAACCACTACAACAACAAGCCAACAACAACAATAACCTCACCTTGATCTCCTCGACGTCGTCGTGCTCGCGAACTCCCCGAGCTCCTCCACCGCCCTCCTTCTTCTCCCTCTCTTCTTCCGATCTCCTCTGCTGTTTCTCTATTTTTTTTCTTTTTCGATTTATTGAAGAAGGCATAGGCGATTTAGGGAAAATGACCAAAATGCCCTTGTGTCCCTCCACTTTTTCTAAACAACCACATACTTTTTTTGGTAATTTCACCATTATTTATTTATTTTCTGATTTATATATATATATATATTTATATATACATATATATTTTAAATTACATATATATATATAAATATATATCCGCAAATAGTGCCTCCAAGCCTTCAGTGCAAACACGACTGCCGCAAGCTCCAAATCGTGCACTGGATAACTCTCCTCATGAGGTCTTAATCGTCACGATAAATAGGCCACTAGATGTCCGTCCTGCATTAACACACAACCCAACTCAGTGCCTGACGCATCAGTGTAAACCAAGAAACCCTTTCCTGCCACAGGTAATGCCAAAACTGGTGCAAAAGTCAACTGCCTCTTCAGCTCTTATAAAGCATCCTCACATTCCTGCGACCAATCAAATATGACATCTTTCTTGGTCAACCTCGTCATCGGCGCTGCAATCAAGGAAAAATCCTGTACGAATTGCCTGTAATATCCTGCCAAACCCAAGAAACTCCGAATGTCCAAAACTGACTCAGGTGGACGCCAATCAATAATCGCTTGAATCTTGTCTCCATCAACAGATATCCCTTGATTACTGATAACATGTCCGAGAAACTTCACCTCGCTCAGCCAAAATGCACACTTGCTGAACTTGGCGTAAAGTCGGTGCTCTCTCAGCGTCGTCAACACCTCCCTGAGATGTCTTTCATGCTCCACACGAGTCTTGCTGTAAATCAGGATATCGTCGATGAAAACTGTGACGTATCGATCCAAAAACGGTCGGAGCACCCTGTGCAATAAATCTATGAAGATCGCCGGCATGTTAGTCAACCCAAATGGCATGACTGTAAATTCATATAACCCATATCGCGTATTGAAAGCGGTCTTCTCAATATCTCCCTCTCGAATCCTCAATTGATGATATCCCAATCTGAGGTCAATCTTTGAAAAGAATTTGGCTCCTGCCAACTGATCGAACAAATCATCGATCCTGGGAAGTGGGTAACGATTCCTAATAGTCACCAGATTCAACTTCCTATAATCCACACACATCCGCATCGAACCTTCCTTCTTCTTCACAAAAAGAACTAGAGCTCCCCAAGGTGACATGCTAAGGTGAATAAATCCTTTCTGTAGTAACTCCTCTAACTGGGTCCTGAACTCCCTCTGCTCCGATGCTGACATCCTATACGGCCTGCTGTAAAGCGGCTGAGTTCCAGAAATTAGCTCGATAATAAATTCAACAGCTTTCGGTGGTGGAAATCCTGGCAAATCCTCAGGAAATACGTCGAAAAATTCACAAACAACCGGGACATCCTCAACCCTAATCACTGTCTTAATCTCTGGCTCCACCATAGCTGCATACGCCTTCATTTCCTGCCACGTAGCTAGTCTGCTTCGAGTGATAGGTAATGCTGACGCAGCTCTGACAAATGAAAATTTTGGAATCCTCTCGATGTGAAATGTCATCGTCTTGCTAAAACAGTCGATATGTGTGTGATACGACAATAACCAATCCATACCGAGCATCGCGTTGAACTCCAAGTATTCTAATACTCTAAAGTCAGCCGGTAACTGATGTCCCTCAATCTCAACCACACAATCCCGACAAATTCGGTTAGGATAAATTTTATCCCCAGCTGCCGTGCTGAGAACAAGATGTGTATCTAAAGTCTGCGCACCTAACCCTAATAATACTACCATATGTCTAGATATAAAGGAAAGTGTGCTGTCGGAATGTGTCGCTTAATAGGTGTTTCACCATATAGCAGCAGCAGATTTTAGGCAATCACTAGCCAATCTCGGTTTATCCACCTCATCAACCAATAACATCTCGTGTAATCTCTCATGAGCCAATAGCCACCTCCTCGCTATCTCTGGGTCTCCAGCTCCATGAAAGTATCCTAGAGAGAATCTAAGATAATCCTTCAACTTTTTCGCCTCCACTGTCATCAAACTCCCTGATGAAGACGCTACAGCTGGCTACTCAGTAATCGAAGGAGTTACAACTATCGCAGTTTGTCCCTGAGTCTCAGCAGTAGTGGGAGCAACAACTGCAGGAGTAGTAACCAATGGTGCAGCTATAACTGTAGTAGGAGCTGTCACAGTCTCACAAGTCCTCAAATAATTTAACAACTGAGCGAACCTATTATCCACTGTCTACGCTAATGACTCTAATGTCAATGTCGGCCTAGCAAGATCGCTAGTATCCCCAACCTCTGGCTGAGTCGTACCTGAAGGCTACCCGTCCATCGGTATCTGCATCAAAGAACGGGCCTCGGTATGAATATACGTGCAACGTAGGTAATATACAAACAAAAACATAACACATATATCCTGATTTCTACCCATCTCTCATTGCTTCCCAACTAAGACTTTAGGCAATTCCTTTGGGTTTCCACAACTAAAGCTTATTCAATAGGTTTATGATCAGGTTTTCCTCAAATTCGAGCCCTAGGTTTTCCTAAATCTAGGCTCTGATACCAAAATTGTAACGACCCATTTTCCAAATAGACCGCCACAGGGCCAATGCGGACCCACAGTCTGTCTTACCAGCGACAGTTGTGCTCCACATTGGATTACATCCTCCATTTTATCTTTTTAAACCTTATTAATTATCCATTTATTGATTAAGTTGTATTGAAGTCAAATTATATGTTAAAGCATCCAAAAATCCTCAATAAACACAGCGGAAGCCATACTAACACATTTACTCGGGTAATAATACTATAAACGTGTAACCTAAACCATAAACCTAATGTGGATAACCCATATATAACCATAGATACCTCTAAATCACCAAAAAGATCAATATACATAAAGTCTCTCAAAACCCCAAACCCATAATAAAACAAAGTAAATATAATACAAACGTACGAGTCAGGCTATCTCGGCTCAACAGTACTCTGGCAGCTTGCCCTTGCCCCTGCTCGTACTAGGATCTGCACTCAAGCCATCATAAAAGGCAGATGACGAGTCCAGAGTGAATATTCCCAAGGAAATTAAGTGAGCATTTCTGAAAGTAAATACCGGAATTTAAATAAAGCTATTAAATAAACATGCGGAAATAAATACAGACAACTGTGCTCATCGCATGAATAAATAATAGGAAAAGTGCAAAGTGTATTCCTAGCTCCTAGGGTCAGACTACACCATAATTCAGACTCTTCCACAGAATACTGTCGACGTGTCCAACTCCAGCAGGGCAAGCATCTGGATCCGCTCGATGGCCGGCGTTACACCTACGGCGCATCGACACATGCCACGATGTGACACTCGGTCGAGTTCGATCTGGTAGCACGTACTATGGTGTAGTGGACATACACACGAGAATGGAACGGAGGGAGCCTCGCTCAACGTCCGCCCATATAAACATAACCAAGAATAGAGTATTGAAATGAAAGAAATTGAATTCAAATGCCAAAAGAAGTAAATACTCAAGTAATTTTAGTTGGAATACTACACACCTCAATTCGCACTCCGCGTCCCGAAATCAAACCCCGTCTAGCTCCAATAATCATCCGACAATCAAAATTATCATTTAAATGTACCTAAGGCCATTTGTCCTTGAATTAGCTTCAATTTGACATATTATGTCAATTTTACATTTTTTGAGGTAAAAACCCCGACAACTCGCCAAAATCCTGAGAAAATCCCAAAAACTCATTTATTAACCCATTTTTCTAATTTCTCATATTTTTCTAGATTTTTCTAAATTTTTTCATAATTTTTTAGCTATTTTTCTATAGTTTATTTTATTTAAAACTTTTTTTAATTATTTAAATAAAATAATAAAATAAAATAAAATATTATTTAAATATTATGGTGGGTCCCCTGAACCGGGTCCGACCTGACCCAACCGGGTCGGGCCCCGTCCGGTTCACTTGGACCCACCTGGACCGGGGCCGGGTCAGGCCCGGCCCAGGGGGTGCACGTACGCGCTCGCCCCCATCATCTTCTTCAGAGCAGAAACTCTGGTCTGCTCTATTTTTTCATTCTTTCTTTCTCTCTTCCTTCTCTAATGGAATTGGGAGGGTGGAGAGACGACACCTATTGTCTCCCTCCTCGAACCGTTTTCAATTTCGGTTCGAACATCAATTCTCAGCCATGGCTTCATCACCACGCCATACCCAACCACTACAACAACAAGCCAACAACAACAATAACCTCACCTTGATCTCTTCGACGTCGTCGTGCTCGCCAACTCCCCGAGCTCCTCCACCGCCCTCTCCTTCTCCCTCTCTTCTTCCGATCTCCTCTGCTGTTTCTCTGTTTTTTTTTTCTTTTTCGATTTATTAAAGAAGGCATAGGCGGTTTAGAGAAAATGACCGAAATGCCCTTGTGTCCATCCACTTTTTCTAAACAACCACATACCCTTTTTGGTAATTTTGCCATTATTTATTTATTTTCTGATTTATATATATATTTATATATACATATATATTTTAAATTACATATATATATATATATAAATATATATCCGTCTATATTTTTTGCGCCTACAATTTCGTCGTGCGTGCCAACGAGCGTACTCGGATGTGCACACTATCGTACCACCCACGCATGTCGACCACGACCCCTCGTGTCCCTAGGCACCCACCAATTTACCATTTTATCACATTTAATTCATTTAATGTGTGTAATATTTTCTCTGGCCTAATATTTCATCTTTTTGTCTATTCGGTACCCACGTCGACTCGCATATCGAGGCGAATACTTAACACACAATCTCACACGTCAATTAAAATATAATTACACACATTGCGAAGTCGTTTACACACATCGCGAAGTCATTTAACCTATTTTAACATAAACATCGCAAATTAAACAAAACAACATACAAAATAACTATTTACCTAACTCCAGGCGCACTCTAGCCTAGCTGCAGGTCCCAAGGATGTCTGAGCTATCTGCCACGTCTGCAATACGTCACAAATAACGGCAAATTAAATTCGGACCGTTACACACTCTCCAAAGTCACACCCCTATTTTTATGTGGACCCGCATGCCCAATCGTCCCAGTGACTTGGGGAGTCATTGTAGCATTTTCTATATATTAATTAAGATTCCAAGCTAGTTAAGAACATATATATGGTACCATCTATGTAAGAATTAATTTGTGGAAATATATCAATTAAACTTTACGATTTATATATATATATATATATATATATATATATATATATATATACATATATATATGGCCCCACATACATACAGTATTGAATCGGTTGCATCTTTAGCTCTTAATTTATTGTATTAGAAAGATGTATTCTTTTCTTTGGCGACAAGTTTTTATGTTGTACAATTTATAAGTGACATTTGTTATGCCTACCAACCAAGTAAATACTGGCCCAAGTTCTCATCGAACTTTCTTTTCATTAGTTTGTTTGGCAATTTTTGCTTAGTAGGTGAGATGAAAATATCAGTATTAATAATAAAAATATTATGTATCAGTATTAAAGAAAGTGGTTGCTCGACATACTTTTGATTTATTCTATATACATATACATATATAGATATATACACTTGCTAGAAACTTTTTTTTTTTTTTTTTGACACGTTAGAAAAATTTTGGAAACGCACATCACGAATCGATGCACAATCTAAAGGACTTTAATTAACAACTTCTCCAAATAGCTGTTCCAAACATAATATTGTTAAGAACATAT
Source organism: Stephania japonica (assembly GCA_039657345.1). NCBI lineage: Eukaryota > Viridiplantae > Streptophyta > Magnoliopsida > Ranunculales > Menispermaceae > Stephania > Stephania japonica. Next base: position 65,910,663 of record CM077557.1, on the reverse strand, counting down.
ATATGCCACTAAATCAGCACTTCTCTATATATATTGCAAGATTGTTTTGTTGCCTCTCTATCTTCTCAAAAATTCCACTTGCTTGACTAATTGTCTTAATAAAAAGAACTACTGGTATAACATATTTCTATTCTTTGAATATGTGACTCTTATTAATTAATTATTTCAAGATTTAATTCATAATTACTCATCGAAAAAAGATTTAATTCATAATCACAACAAGAAAAAGACTCTTTAACGAGGGGAAATCCCATCGCTAAATGTCAATTTCCCCTCACTAAAGATATTTAGCGAGGAGAAAATCCCGTCATCTTTCCCCTCACTATTGCCTCTCTCGCTAAAGAGTTTAGGTGACGGGATCACATCCCCTCACTAAAACTTTTTGTGATGGGACCAATCCCCTCACTAAAATCTTATAGTGAGAGGCAATCCCCTCACTAAATAGCTTTTAGTGAGGGGATTTGTCTCTCACTTTAGTGAGGGGGATTTGTCTCTCACTAAAAGAATCTAACGAGATATCAACCACACTAAATAGCTTTTAGTGAGAGGTAAATCCTCTCACCTCTCACTAAAAGCTTATAATGAGAGGTAATCCCCTCACTAAAATAGCTTTTAGTGAGGATCCATGCTTTACTTAAGAGCTTTTAGTGAGAGATAAATCCCCTCACTAAAAGATTCTAGTGATGGGCCAAAAGCCTCTCACTACTAACAACACCAGTAGTCATTAGAAGCCCTTTTCATAGGCCTTTTGTTTGCACTCCTGCATTCGACACAAAAAGTAGTGTGACAGAGACAAATAACACATTTCAAAAGTGTAAATCCAACAATCTGAATTTTATATGTCCACAGCTAATATAAATCTCATCTAATGTTCAAAAGAAAATACGAAACATACAAATATTGTCTTGAATCTCTACAAACTTTCCAACAAACAAGTACTCAGCCCTAATGAAGGAATGAAGTAACAATTAATATTTTGAAAACCAAAGCAAACACTGAATGGTTTTCAAAAAAAAAAACACTGAATGCACATAGTTGGTTCCATCGAACACACATAACACCTGCAAAAAAATTAAGAATGTCAATGGTCAATCGATAAAAGAAAAATAACAAAGCAATGATTTTATCGAAACATTTTGTATCTTAAAATACTTATATAATTGCCACCTAATCTCCATAATTTGGCAAAAATATACCAAATTTAGATGAGCAAACATAAGTGTGTAGCATAAGGCCAACCCCACAACATGATTATCTGATAACCATCATTGCTAAATTATTCCTCCGAGTGCTCAAAGAATCTACATGGGCAGCAATGGTACACAGCAACGACATTCCTGCGTTGCTGTGGAAGGAGGAGGTACATTAGAAGAACAATGACAACCACCACCATAAGCTTCTTCACATCAAACTTATCCTCACCACTGCCACTTTCAATGCAACAAATCTTCCCCATCTACCAAACCAACACTTAGGAATTTTTTCTCTTACTCTCTTTGTAACCTTACTTCATTTTATCGGTTGTTTTGGGTGCTATATAGTGGGAAGGTATGTTTTCCCCTTCTCCCTCCCCCTCAATTATAACGATGATGACAATGACCCCAAAATGTTTTTACCTTACCATTTGTCTCAAAATAAGGAATTTATTTTGTCACAAGTTTGTGACCAAAATGATTAAGATCTAGTCAAAAACATGACCTGAAAATATTTTATCTTCCCATTTGATTTAGAATAAGGAAGTGGTTCTATCAGAAAGATGATGACCCAAAAGATTAAAGATCTGGTCAAACAAGTACACATTAGTGGATGATAAAGAAATGGGAGAACTTGCTAAACGAATTGTAAGTTAAAACTGAAAAATGCCGTAATAAGAAATGCAATCACTTCAAATGAAATATTTAAGCATTTGACAACATATTTACCAAGCAAGTTTGCAGAAATAATGTAATAAAGAAACTCCAAGCCATCTTTAACAAATAATGTGGTCATTCAAGAGTTCCCTAGCAGTCAAGTTCTTAAATTCTTCATCTGTACATGTAATACAAATTAAACTCTAACAGATGTTGCAGAACATAAATACATACAAAATTGAGCTCTCACCTCTTGTTGAACATCTTACTTGTAGTGCAAACGGGGGAAGAGAGCACATAAGTGAAGAATAATTATGCCATCTTTACTCTTGTATTCCAAGAAACTGGGCAAAGCTTGAGTACTTAAGTTCCCATCCAATTTCTGCACGTGTTTTGGAGTTATTTAGCCTTTTTTTCCTAGAGAATCATCAGTGCCTGGAGAAAAAAAAAGGTGCACATATAACATAAACTTCTCTAAGTAATAAGCTATCTAACTCGCCAGTCTGTTAAGGAGCATGCCTGTGAAGCGGTCAAACTTTTCACTAAATTTCCCACTTCTATTGACCAAATCCATTATTTCCTGTCTGCAAGACAGCAACAATGTTGCGCTAAAATCTCTTAATGGGAAATAAAAGTACTAGTTATACGTAGCATATGAATTAGGTATTCAGAGCAAGCATAAACAAGGATAAACCAGAAAGATTTCCTAGATCAAAGACCTTGAAAAAGGATGATTATCACAACCCAAGAAAATATAACTTCGAAGTTTCTTCTTCAAGATTGCAACTGCTAAAGATGTTGCATCCTTTTGTACAATAAACAAGCATTTCAGATTCACAACGTCTTTCACCATGGTGGTACCAAAAAGTATAATTTTTCATTATTCCATTTACTTTTAGATGTGATCGAACTATTTCACGAGATCCAGAATCGGTGTTATTGCATTTAACACAAGGGCATCGAATCTTATCTATTTCACCAGTCATTTTAAAAGCATAATCCAAAAATTGTTCAACCCCATCTTCATACGTTTCACTAAATCAATCTGTGTCAACCAACTTAATCCATTGTTTGTCAGGCACCATTCTGTTTATAAGTATTTTAAAAAATTAAAATTAAGAAAAGATGAAATAACAAGGCACTTGAGTCAATCAAGACTAAATAAGGTGATGATCAAGAAAAAAATTATGTCGCAGCTAAAACAATGATACACATAGTATAGATATTACTACAAAGATATTAGGAATATCCATAAAACATTAGCAGCATCAAGCCCATGTGTGAAGGAAAAAATTAATGTATGCTCTCACATTAAGCTATTGGAGCTATAATTTCCCAAACATGGCTAAAACAATGATTCACGCATTAAATAGATATTCCACTTGATTGCATTCCTAAAATTCATAATTGGGATGAAATCCTAGTAAAAAATAATCATTTCTTAATAAGGAAATCTTCATCCAACAATTATCTGTCAGTTTCTAAGGCATATGAACCTTTACCAACTAAAAAATTACATCCAAACTAGTATACACATTCTCCCTGTGCCTATATACTGAAATTAGTACTCTGTTTTTATCTAACCATCAATTAATTAGCTCAAACAACAACATCATTTACAAGGTAGTGTTATTATATATAAATATCAATTGCATATGTTGATCACATAGTAAATCACAAAGTAATAGTCTAATGTATCATAAGTGCTAGTAAAGTGCTTGTAAATAAAGTTAGGTTGTGTTTGGTAACACTACTTCTTAAATTTTAAGCACTAATTTAATAAGACTCTTTTTATAAGAGATAATTAAATAAGAGCTTATTGTTAATAGAGTGTTTGATAAAACTAACTCAAAACCTCTTAAAAGTTATGTGTTTGATAACTCACTGTTAATTAACATAATATGCATGAGAGAATGACAGAGATAAGGAATGCTAATCAATTGATCATGATCCTTAAAATGAAGGCAATGATCTGGAGGTACTAGCAATAGAGAAGATGAAGGAGGAGGTATTGAAATCTTTTGAACTATTAAAAAAAGAAGAAAGTGAAACTTTATTTCTATTAGGCATTTCATCAAACAACACTCGTGCAATCAAAAACACCATCTTGATGTGTTTTTGCCATTACACCTTCTCAACCCGCCATTATTTTTTCATTCATACATTCATGCCCACTAATAACAAACAAAAGATTTAGTAAGAACTAAGAGCACTGCAGTATGTGATCAAACAAAAAAAATTGGTAATAACAAATAAAAGATTTAGTAGTAAATTTTTGTTGTCGTAGAGGATGCAGGGCTGGTTTTTTTTGGGTCAAATGAGGATGCAGGGCTGGTTGAAGGCTTGACGCACTTTCTTCTTTTTCTTCACTACTTCGCAATCACTAAAAAAAACACTTGGAACAGAACATACACCATGTAATGTGAGACCCCCCATTTCCACATACAACATTTTATGAATTGATCATCTTATTATTAGAGAGAGTGGATGTTGGTACTAATCATCTGCCCTCCTAACTATGAAGTTGAGGTTAAGGACTTGAGTAACATAACTGTAGATTTGAAGTCAATGAGGAGACGATAAGAGTTGAAGTTTCTCACTTTCCACTGATGAACGCAAGCATTATGGATTATTTGGGCGAGATACCAATGCTTAAGATATTGGATCTTAGAGGCTGTGAATTGAATGGATCAATACCTACCCAAGGTAATGTAGCCATGTTTCTTAATTAAATTGGCCAAAGAACTTGATTCCAATAGTAATGAACAAGTTTGTTCAATTTGCAAGGTATTATGAAGTTGAGTAGGCTTGAAGAACTGCAGTTATGGGGAAATGATCTCGATTGGACCATCATAGATTCTCTTGGACCATTATCAAATCTAAAGATATTAGATCTAAGGGGCAACAATTTGAATGAAAAAATTGTATCAAATCAAGGTAACTCCATTACTCTCCTACAATATTTGCGCATAAGCTAGATTTTCAACTCCATTAGTAGTTTGCAACTTTGCATTCTTAAATTAGTTAATTATCCAGTTCAAGAAGTTCAGCCGGCTTGAGGAGCTATACTTGGGGGGAAATAACCTTGATTATTCGATTTTGGACTCTTTGGCTGCATTACCAAATCTAAAGACGTTGGAACTTAGTCTCAACAAATTGAATGGAACCGTCTCAAGCCCAGGTAATCTTTTCACACTATTGATTGGAATTGATCCTCAAACTACTTATTTAATAAGACTTGAGCAAAATAAGAGGTTGAAGTAGAATTACCAAACACTAACTTAAACTTTCTAATTAAGCAAACTAATGTAGATAATTTGTACAAACTAAAATCTTAAGAGCACAATCATAAACTGTTGAAACACTAATTACATTAACAAAAATAGAAACATAAACCATCAAAACACTCTAGTATGTTCAATTCATGAAATGAAACACTAATTTCATTACAAATCTCACCAGATTTGAAACACCAAAAGCAAATCCTAACATAAGATAACACATTTCAAGCTTACAAGTTTATAAGATTTGAAACACTAAACACCATCTTTGAAACGCCAAAGGCAAATCCTGACATAACATAACACCAAAAGCAAATCTCACCAGATCACCAAACCGAGCAAAATCTCAACATAATGACACTTAATGAAATGAAAATTTTTGGATTCAGTAAGATCATGACATTTTGATGAGACTAAAATCGAGAATTGACAAATTAAAAACCTAAAACCATCAATCATCCCAACCAAACAACAGAAACCACAAACAAATGCAATCAATTTCAACTGAGAATCAACAAAAGTAGTTCGAGAGAACGAATCACATTTGCATTTCGCAATTGACAGCAAAACCTGCCAAACCACAAAAAAAAAATCACCTGAAATCTCAACTGCAAAGGCTGGTCTCCGCAAGCCGATTAAGCCCTAAATCACAGTCTCTATCCATTCGTCCGCGTCGATCTCCTATAAATCAAACAAAAATGAACACATACAGAGAACTGAAAAACGATGAAATCAAGACATAGAGATAGAAATTTATAGAGTTGACGGTTTGGTTGCAGAGACGATGAGATCGACGAAGCGATGCGAATCGAATTCAAGAAGAAACAACAATGAAGAGAGATCTCGCACAGCCGCACTCACTCGAGAGAGAGATCGAGAGACCAAGAGATAAGAGAGACAGAGAGATCACCTGAAAATGGATGAGCAGATCTGTGAAGTTGAAGACGAAGCCGATTTCGATCCCTTCGCCAGCAAAGTTCAAGACGACGAAGAGGTCAAGTGAGCAAAGTGAACGAATAAGGAATCAAACCTTAGTGAGAAGTCGACGAAGAGGTCGAAGAGGGAGTTCCTCTTGAAGAGTTTCTTGAATGAGTTTTAGTGAGGGGGGTTATTGACTTGTACACTAAAATTAATGTGGGCCCAGTAGTGGGGTACCCTCACAAATACAAGCTATATAATGGTCTATAGTGACCGGTTCTAATACTCTCACTAAAGTTGGTAGCTAATAATTAGATTTCTTATAGTGAATTTAGATAGTTCCATTTTCCATAAATTGAAATGATTCGTCAGTCGACTGTCGATCCTCACGACCCTGTTTTCCCTGACAGTTTGTCCTCTTAGTTTCGACTACATTTGTTCTTTCTTCTCTAATATGTTGTCTTTGAGTGACATGTTAAGGCTCATCAAAAGATATGGATGGAGTTAGACCTCAAAAAAGAGAGGTTGTTGGTGTTGATTGGGTTTCCGATGTTGATGCGGATTGCACTTCTTTTGCCTTTTATAGATTTTTATAAAGTCTATAATAAAATTAAGCTGTATTTAATGTAGCCTTTTATAGATTTTTATAAAGTCTATAATAAAAGTTTAGGGGTATTGAATTTAAACATTTAGAGAGTTCATAAAAGTAAGATGTATTTAACTTTTTGGTGACTTTTGTGGATTGGTTACAAATCTCAACTTTTATAGACTTTTTGTAAGAAAATATATATAAAGAAATATTCAACTTCTCCTCACCTCAACTCGAAAACTTTTAGAGACTTTTAATTTTGTTCAAAGGCAACATTATGGCAGTATGTGTTTACACTACAAGAAATCTAATTATTAGCTACCAACTTTAGTGAGAGTATTAGAATCGGTCAATATAGACCATTATATAGATTGTATTAATGAGGGTATATACCCTCACTAACAGCCCACATTTATTTTAGGGTACATGTAAATAAACCCCCCTCACTAAAACTCATTCAAGAGGACGCCCTCTTCAACCTCTTCGACCTCTTCGTCCTCTTCGTCTAGGGTTCACTCACTTCGCCGAAGGATAGAAATCAGCTTCGTCTTCGACTTCACACATCTGCTCATCCATTTTCAGGTGATCTCTCTATCTCTTTGTCTCTCGGTCTCCCGATCTCTCTCTCTGTCTTTCGGTCTCTCGATCTCTCTCTCGAGTGAGTGCGACTGTGCGAGATCTCTCTTCATTGTTGTTGCCTCTTGAATTCGATCCACATTGCTTCGTCGATCTCACCATCTCTGCAACCAAACCGTCAACTCTGTAAATCTCTGTCTCTATGTCTTGATTTCATCATTTTTCAGTTCTCTTTGTGTGTTCGTTTTTGTTTGATTTACAGGAGACCGACGTGAATGGACGGAAGGAGACTGTGATTTAGGGCTTAATCGGCTTGCAGAGACCAGCCTTTTGCTGTTGAGATTTCAGGTATTTTTTTGTGGTTTGTTTGGTTTTCTTTGTCAATTGCAAAATGCAAATGTGATTCGTTCTCTCGAACTACTTCGTTGATTCTCGTTGAAATTGATTGCATTTGTTTGTGGTTTGTTATTTAGTTGGGATGATTGATGGTTTTAGGTTTTTCCCCATAACTGCAGTTCTTCAATGAGAACCAGAAGGCACCTTATAACATAGGACGAATTCTTAACTGGATGTAGGACTGTAATTTCTTAAGCTCCATGAGAAAGTTATGTTTCTATGTACCCATTACTATCAATTTTAGCTGCAATGCCACAAATTTTAATTCTCGAATCAACTTGTCTACAATGTTTTCTACTGGTGTGTTTTAAATTATTTATCTGTTGAGCACATATTATCCCGACATTCATTGATGCATAGACCAGAGAAAATCACAATTCCCTTTGCAGTAGGGTGATAGAATCCACTCTTAGTATCTCTTCCAAATACCAACCCTGAATAATTAGTAAAAAGAAGAAACAATCAAAATCAGTTGTAGTCTTGGCTATGTTTGAATTTATTGTGTGAATTATATCATTTAAAAATAGTAGTCTAAAGATTTCAATTTATTATTTGCTTGTACTGCGCTTTATTGAAATAGGTTCTTGTGAAAAAGAAATTAGCATTGGCGCACACTACCTTAACACCTGGGATGAACTGATTCCAAGATTTTGCTCCTTGAACTGGTCTATTTTTTTCAAAATTGAGCTAATCACTTCAATTTGCTGCTTCAAGGCCTGTTTAATCATGTTTCTCTCCATCTGAAATAAATTGAATTATGCATTCCATGATGTATGCGATGCTCATAGAATTTTATCTCTCCTTTATTTGTTTTTGATGTTTGGAGGGCCCCTCTTTTGTTATATAGGCCATCGTGTCCTGTCTGAGCTTTTATTTTCTGTTTTCTTGGAGTCAATTTTGTTTGATAAGGGTCATCTTATCTCGTCTTATATTAATGATTGACATATGCCTTCCGCTACGATACAATGGTCTTTAAACCTTCTTGTTTGGGGTCCAAATAGATAGTTATGGTGATCAATCCAGTACCATCTACAAATGTGCATGTAGTCTAGATAAAAACCATTTTCTAATGATGAATTCAAAGATATGGCAAAACTAAGGAGATGATGTCCATAACTTAGTTATATAAGCATCTTAACACTTGGCACTTGCATTTTGTTTAAGTTAGTTTCTAATTTAGTAGGTACACTATAATTAAAGAGGATACCAAAGTTCTTATTGTAATTTTCCTAAGCAAGGATCGACAATGAGTCGTCACAATCACGTCGACCTCAAAAATTAATATCTAGACAAATATTGCTAGGAGCCTAGGAAGTAGGAACCAGACAGAATACATATCCATGAGAGAATAGGAAATGCTTTCTAGTTTGAGATAAGGTCATTTCTATTGTAGTCATTGGATATATGAGAAGTCTAAAAAGAATCTCGAGTCTCACAATGGCAAGATTCCAACATCAATGACTATATAGTGCTTTATATATAGAATAGAAGTCTAACCTTTAGAGACACTAACAGTGACCCAACTTTTGAAATAGGAAAAGAGGTGGATGAAGACAAACCTACACAAAGTAAAGCTACAGTCACCTCCAGAAAATTAAATAAGGCACACATTACAAAAACAAAAGAATGATGGGTTTGCTAAAAAGAGAGAGAAATATATAGTTATTGGTAAGAGGAAACACTAATTGAATGGCATATATATTGGTAAGAGGAAACACTAATTGAATGGCAAAAAAAGAGTAAAGTTTGAGTGATTTTCCTTAAAATATTTGGTGGGAAACTTGAAATTGTGGAAGATCTGATTACTATGTCACTTGAGATGATTGGAGTTGTGAATTTGATCAGTGTTTTAATGGTTTTTTTTTAATTTTTTAATTTTTTTCTACTACTCTATAAAAGCGCGAACACGATTCACTGTACACTTTTTTTGCGGGTTACTGTACTCTTTGTGCACGCACGTGACCCATGTGTGATGTTTGCACATTTGCCTCTTGCGTATGTCATCTCTGTTTCACCCTAGTCGAACTTGAACTCTTTGCCTCTGCTAAATCTCTCGCGATTCATCTCTAATCTGCTTGCACCCTAGTTACCTAAAAAAAAATGTCGGATTTTTCTGGGTTTACCTTAATTTTTTATATTGAGTAGAAATTGTGATCTATAACTGTTGATAATTTGTGAATTTTGTGTAATTCAATTTTTCTTTTTTCCTTTTTTTGAAGTGTTTTATTTCAAATACAGATTTTGATTTGGACTTCTGTGGTGGCAATTCAATGGCAGGAGTTGAGCCTTTGAGGAGATTGGTGTCATGTGTGATTCTTGATTTGGATGGTACACTTCTCAATACAGGTACCATTTTTTTCCCTTTTTACTTCATATAATTTATGTAGTGTTAAATGGGATGACTATGTATTTCGTGGATTGTGTCGAATTTCGGAGGACCCTAATTGCATGCCATTAAGTGCACTAAATCAAGTGTAATGGAAGATTTTGATCCTTGTAGCCGACCCAACTAAATTAGGATTGATGCTTTGTTGGTGTGTCAGATTTTAGAGGACCTTACTTGCATGCCATTTAGTGCACTAAGTCGAGCGCAATGGAAGAGTGTGTTCCATGTAGCCAACCCAACTAATTTGGAATTGAGGCTTCTTGTTATTGTTGTTGTTGTCGTCGTGGTGTCGAACTTTCTAGGATTCTAATTGGTTCATTGTGCCCTTTATAGATCTGGGTCAGTCACCAACTTGTGGGGGATGTTGTCCTATTGTGAAGTTGAGTTCTTTTGGGTTGAGGGTGGTATGTCAGTTGACTACGAGTCTGTAACAAACCTGACCTCGAGAATTCAACTTGAGGAAGATAAGTAGATACTCAATGGTGTCTTACATTCTTTATGCCATATCTTAGTCGAGAGTACTAGAGTTTTCGACTATGCTACTCTTCTAGTTAAGTTCATTTGCTTGGATATAAGAATCTATGTATCAAGGATCAAAAGCTTTCAATCACTTAAATTTTGGAAGTAATTTGGGGAAGCTTAATTTGCTTTAGGAGTTTTTTGTAAAATTTTGACACCATATATAGAGGTCTAGATTACACATGTTAGTGCTAGTAAGATCCGGATTTTGGTAAGGCACAATAAAGAAGCATGGTATTCATATCATCATAAAACATTAGTATTTCAGTCCAAGCCATTTTTTTAGACCAATATATGGACTAGGAAGCTATTGCTTTATTTCTCAAATTAGCAGCTTCTATCAGCATTGATATTCTTATATTGACTCGTCTGGCCTTTTTTAATTAATCATTCCGATCAAGTTTCTTTGTTGATTTTATAATTTCTAGTATTCTTTTCATATCTTTCAATTTAATCCTGATAGTATTTTACATAGGAAAATGCTAAGGTGGCCCACTATGGACACTCACTACGATCACAAAATTGTTAAAAAAAATAAAAAAAATTAAGGTACGTACTCATAGGAGTGTCCGTAGTGAGTCACCTTAGCATTCTCCTTTTACTTATATTTTATGATGCAATGCATTTTGTTCTTTCAATATTTGGTATTACTAGTTTAAATTTTTTTTCTTATGACAGATGGCATTGTGAGTGAAGTGCTGAGAGTGCTTCTTGAATGTATGGCAAGGGATGGGATGATAGAGGAGCCGAGAAAATATTTGGGAAGACACCTTTTGAAGCTGCTGCTGCTATTGTAAAGGATTATGAGCTCCCTTTCACAGTAGATGGGTTTCTTTCGAATTAAATCCAATGTTTTGACCGAAGGTAATTGCTTTATGTTTTTTTAATCGTGCAAACTATTCTATTATGTTTAGGAGTGCCCTACATTTTTTCTTTCTTTTTCAACCTTTCCATTCTCTTTGCAGATGGTGCAATATCATGGCTCTTCCTAGTGCTAACAGATTAATTAAGCATTTAAAGGCTCACGGGGTGCCAATGGCAGTTGCATCAAATTTTGCTAAGGCAAGCATAGAAACCAAAATATTTAATCAGCAGGGTATTATTCTTTCTGGATACCTCGAAAGCATTTGTTTCAATTTTTGTAATAGCCTTGAGCTTTCTGTCCTTACTGGGGTTTCATCATGAACAGTATCCTTTGTTTTTATTGCCACTCTAAGCTGACTAGATCTCTATTTCCAATTTTTAGGCTGGAAAGAGTCTTTTTCAGTTATTGGTGCGGATGAGGTGAGCGTGGAAAAGCCATCTCCTGAAATGTAAGCTCATCTGCTTATAGTTAGATTACCTACACCGTGTTTCTCCTGTTCTCAAATGTTACGATAACTTCATTTATTGCTACTTCTACTTCTATGTACATTATTTTCCTACTTGATTTGTTTTTTCTTTCCTTCCATTTGAATTAAACATCTAGTCTTTTAGCTCGAGAGGTACTTGTTCTGTCCATCTCTAATGCTTTAGAAGTTGTAGAGAATCTTGTGTTGGAACTTGAAGAATCTTAATTAGTTTATAATTTGTTTGAAATTGGTGGCGTTTGAGACTTGAAGTTAGGATTTCTAAATCAAAGGCATAGAAATCGATTGCAAGAATGTAAGCATAGTGTTTACCAGGCGTTTAGCGATTCTGAATCAAAGACTATAAAATCTGCAAAATTTGGTATAAGAGGTACTGAATTTTGACCTACAATTTTAGGTCCGATCAGTTGATTGAGAAAATTGTGTTCTTTTTTAGAATTTATAGACTAAAATTGCATGAAACTATTTGTGATGTGTTAGCGATGATCAATCAAAATTATCGATGAAAATTGCTTTTTTTCAAGACATTACAATGGCATTCTTAATCATTTGATTGTTGGTTCTGTCATTTGTGATTGTTTCCTTCTTGTTTTGTTTTTTATTCTAACTTTGAATTTCTTTATTTTTTTCCTCATGAAATTGCATGACAAGGCAGTTGCCCAGTAATATCTCTTCTTACAAGGTACAACTTCACTTTACTCTTAAAGCTTTCCAATTGATCTACCGATCAACTATTCAACTTTGCTAAATGTAATTGATCAGTTAGCATTAAGAGAAACTTTAATGAAAAGTATAATAGCATGATGACTAGTATAATAGAAGTTCTGATAGAATATGCGCTAAATTAATTCTAAAAAATCAGAGCCTATTAAATCAATGAGTGAGAATGGGACTGATTTGCGTGAAGAGGTTGCATAACGAATTTATCAAAAAACACACATCTACTGGTCTCCTTATAGTTTATTTGACTCTTCAAGTGATGTGCCCTTTATTTTCCCTTGTGCCATTTATTTTCCCTTGTGCCATTTATAGGTGTTGGTCAAGTGATGGCTACAAACACACATCTATAGGCACCAACACATTCAACTGTAAGTGTTTTACTACTTAATGCATAAAAAATCAAGATACCTTTATGGTGGTTTTCTAAGGTTTTGAGCTTCTCTTGTTTTTTTGTAAGATTGTATGTGTCGTGGATATTATTCATTCATAATGTTTTTGAACTGGGGTTACTCTATTGAATTCTAGTAGGTAAGGTGGTTTAATTCTATTCATATTTTTGTTCCTTCCCAATTCTTGACTTCCATTGATGGCATTCTATGTTGTAACCTATTACAGAGAGAAATTTAAAATCTCATGTAGCTTGAGTTTTTTCAGCTGCCTACTAGGGAATAAGGAGCCTGAAAAGAATATTAAAAAGATTAGAGAACTTCTGCACTTGATGAACTTACAAGAGAAATTTTTTTTTGTTAGGGGGTACTTATAGAATGAACTCAATAGATTTTTATTATGAGATACTTAGACTTAGCTGCTGCTCACATTGTGGCATTTGATGTTCCTCCTCCAATATTGTTTGCATGCATAAAGATGAATAGGACAGGAAATAAAAACAAATAAAATTTGTTCTATGAGATATGCCTGTGAGAATGACTAATATAATTTCTCCTGAATAACCTGTTTCTGTTGCTTCTTATTTGCTTGGAAATTGTGAACCTTAGAATATTGTGTAGTACATAGTAAGATGATTTCTTGCTGCTTATGACTTTTAAGATTGATTCCTCAACATCTCCTACATATTCTTCTTTATTCTATTGTAGATGGATGACTTCTAGTTGTTGCGTGCGGTGCAACGGTGATAGTTTCTCTAGATTTCAGCAGATTTGTGAGTTTTTATGGGGGCATTTTTTTTAAATGTAGTTTCAGAGCTGAAATGTGTACTTAATAAGCTGAAGATTGGATCTCTGTTAAAACGTTTTGCAGTCAATATTAGCATCTTCTTTCTCGATTTTTTTGTTCCGTAAGTCTTAATTTTGATGTAGTGCTAGTGGTTGATCTCGTGGATCAGATTTATTAGTGCTCGAGAACTAGTTCCTTTTCTCTTGAGTTTCTCCCTTCAACCATGTGATTGAGTTGATGCTACTTGATTTGGTTGTTCTAGAATACTTTGTACTTTTTCTTCTATCGATTGACTATTAACATTCTTAATTTTTTTCTTGCAGGTGTTATGTGTGTTCGATGGAACCAACTATGTGTATTCAGTCTTTGCTTTGGTTTTCAAAATATTAATTGTTACTTCATTAGGACTGAGTACTTGCTTGTTGGAAAGTTTGTAGAGATTCAAGACAATATTTGCATCTTTTGTATTTTCTGTTGAACATTAAATGAGATTTATATTAGCCGTGGGCATATAAGATTTGGATTGTTGGATTTACACTTTTAAAATGCGCTATTTGTCTCTGTCACACTACTTTTTGTGTCGGATGCGGGAGTGCAAACAAAAGGTCTATGAAAAGGGCTTCTAATGACTACTGGTGTTGTTAGTAGTGAGAGGTTTTTAGCCCCTCACTAAATAGCTTTTAGTGAGGGGATTTATCTCTCACTAAAAGTTGTTAAGTAAAGCATGGACCCTCACTAAAAGCTATTTTAGTGAGGGGATTACCTCTCACTATAAGCTTTTAGTGAGAGGATTTGCCTCTCACTAAAAGCTATTAAGTGTGGTTGACATCTCGTTAGATTCTTTTAGTGAGAGACAAATCCCCTCACTAAAAGCTATTTAGTGAGGGGATTGCCTCTCACTATAAGATTTTAGAGAGGGGATTGGTCCCCTCACAAAAAGTTTTTAGCGAGGGGATGTGATCCCGTCACCTAAACTCTTTAGCGAGAGAGGCAATAGCGAGGGGAAAGATGAGAGGATTTTCCCCTCGCTAAATATCTTTAGTGAGGGGAAATTGACATTTAGCGATGGGATTTCCCCTCGTTATAAAAATATATGAAACACAGTAGTATGCACATATCACAAAAATGACTGTTTAACGTGATATAAATTATGTATTATATAAAATTTTGATAATTTTTTGACTTGCACATTCCTTTTTTACAAGAAAATTAGATGATATATATTGTTTGAGATTAGTACATAGTATTTTTTTCCTTAAAATTTTTCTAAATAGTTTTTATGTGTTTTTGTCTAATTGTGTGAATTGTATGTCATTGTTTTTTTTTATAGGAACGAGACTTTATTTAATATAACCACAAAATATTTACAATGCGAGAAACAATGTGTTTTCCTTAAATAATGTTAAGAAAAAACCCTATCAGTGTAGTAGGGGAAAAACGCGTCATCCCTAAACTGAATAAATACGTTCCCCACAAGTGACCCAAGCCGTCACACGGTACCCACCAAGCATTATATTTACAATCCTTCTTCCCTTTGACGACACGAACGTCTTGGACTAGATATTCACTACCGACCAGTACTTCCAAGTATACCAGATTCATCAAGACCAATGTTTCCCTGTGGTCAGTTTCTTTATGCAAGAAAATGCACTTAGCTGGTTCAAGTGGATGATAAGTCAATAATTATACAATGTTTTATAATATATTTTAGGGTTATTTATATGTAAAAAGTTATATTACACTGAGTTTTCTCTTGTTTATGTGATTTTAGGTAATAATAAGGTAAAGTGAAGAAATGAAGGAAAATGGAAAAATAATGGAAGAATTCGGAAAACTGAAGAAAAAAAAACACTAGCAAGTTTTCGGTGATTTGGAGAATACACTGAAAATCACCAGTCAAATCGGCAGCAGAAAACAACAACGATTTCTCACCAATTTGCAATTTACACTAGAAATCACTAGCCAAATCGATGAAGCACAGAGAGCGATTTCCACCGATTTGCACAACGATTTGATGAAGAAACAGGAATCGTTGGAGTTGATTTCGAGAATATTGGATTTAAACTAGGAATTTGAGTTGGAATAGGATATGTACACATTAGAATACTATAAATATAGACTTAGGGTTTTGAAATTAAGAGCCCTCACTTGCATTCTCTTGTTTATCAACTAAAAGTTGAGGTGTTTTGTAACGACCTTAAAATCTAACTCGTGTCACGTGTCAATTTAGGTCGTGTGTAGACCCACTTGTCATGATACTTGAGTCCAATTCTCGGTCGTCGACGCCGAGGTATGTTATTTTTGTTCGGTGTTTGTATTATTTATGTATTACCCAAATGTAAATTCCAATGTCCCAAACGTGTGAGGACGTGTTGGTGTTGAGGAACATGTTTGGCCTGAGAAAATGTGATTTACGGGTGCCAGAAGCGCGGGATGTTGACTAGTTAAATATACAATTCATGCAAGCAGCATTTCTCCAATGCTAGTCACAATTTTTATTTTTTATTTTTTATTTTTTTTTTTGGATAAAGGATGCTAGTCATGACCATGTTAATGCATTACCTTCTAGATTTATTACAAACAAAACAATTATTTTCTTTACCAATATATAAATCAATTAATATTTCTTTAGCTTATAATTGATTATCTTATATATTTATAATGATATAAAAGGAGTACATGGGATAAAATAACAACACGTATAAGTACTAAAATCATGAGGCAGTACACAAGCCTCTTATTTAGTTCGAATAAGAGCTGGAACTATATATATATATAAAGTTCATCATGCATGTTCTCCAAAATGAGGGTTCACTGGGATATTTTGCTCGTTCCTGAAAAAGTTGTCTGGATCAACTTCAGTTTTCACTTTCACCAACCTATCAAAATTTCCCATGAAGTACTTAATCCCCCAAGCTTTAGCTTGTTCATATGTTGCGTTGCCATCTTTGCTCTCACCCAGATCCAGATCTCTAAAGTTAATATATGCTTCTCTTGGTTCTTTGGAGACATAAGGCTCCATGTAACCATATAACCTTCTCACCCAATTTATGTTCTCATTTTCGGCATCATTTCCATGTTCGTCCCAAAACGCCATATATTCGATGGCGTAGGTGTTTCTTCTATGAGGGTATGGAATTTGCGAGGGAGGAATTGCACTCATCACTCCCCCACCAGGAACCCACAACATATGAGGCACCTCCACACGAGGGTCGTAATATATCTTCCAAATGCCTTCTAATTCAGTTTCCGACAAGGGTTTCTTCACATAATCTGATTTGGACTTGAAAAATCTTCTCCTAGTTTGGGTCCTTTTAAGGGTCCTAACAAGTAGGACTTCTCGAGGCCCGTAAGGATCAAATCCGGCGAAGTAGAGAACTGATTGAATCCAACTAAGTTTCTCACATTCCTCGCTCTTCAAGTTGAGTTCGGGGAAGCATTGTTCCATTATGTGAAGGAGTTGCTCAATTTTGCCTAGAAACAGCGATTGGAATGTCGCGATTATGGTACGACTGTCTTCATCCTTGCCTTCATTTGCTCTGTCTAAGAGCACTTTGATGTAAAGATCTTCAGGGAGGTTGTGAGCAATCTGTTGCCATTTGTGAACAAGTGAAGTTGCACCATGTTCCAAGTCTCTTGTTAGCGTGAAAACAGTAACATTTTTTGGAACTGGAACCAGCTTGACTTTCCATGACAGTATAACTCCAAAGTTGGCCCCTCCGCCGCCTCTGATGGCCCAAAAGAGATCGTCACCCATGGATGTCTTGTTAAGAATTTCACCATTGACATCCACCAAGCGGGCGTCGAGAATGTTATCCGCAGCAAGGCCATATTTCCTTGTCATGGTACCAAACCCGCCGCCGCTTATATGCCCTCCAACACCTACTGTTGGACATATCCCAGCTGGGAATCCATAATCTTCACTTTCATTCGCAATGGTGTAGTATAATTCACCCAGAGTCGCGCCAGCCTGAACCCAAGCGCTACCCTCTTCGACATCTACCTTAATCGAGTTCATAAGGAACAAATCAAGCATGACGAATGGCACATCGGATGCATAAGATATGCCCTCATAATCATGGCCGTTGCTCCGAACTTTCAACTCTAGTTTAAACTTCTTACAACAAATAACTGTTGCTTGGACATGAGAATCTTGCAAAGGTGTCACAATAACTAGTGGTTGCATTTTTTGAGTTGAGGATGGACAGAACCTAAGATTCTGTATTGAAGCTTCTAAGATAGGCAAATAACGAGGATCATTTGGTGTATAGATGGGAATGCTAGGGTATTGAAGGGACAAACAGCGACGAAATTGTTCGACCGAAGGAATTGAGGAAGTAGATGATGAAGACATTATTATTGAGATTTTTGAAGTAAAGGAAGTAAGAGGATATAGAGTTTAATATTGAAGCGTTTGAGTAAGATCAATGACCTTATATAGCGGATTTGAGAGATCATACCCTTGCCTAGGGTGTATATAAAATTACACTAAAGTCGTGGTCTTTTTTTTTTTTTTTTTTTGGTTAAAATACGATCCATAAGTTGGTGCATGTAAACAGTCAATTTTTTTTTTCTTTTTTGAAACCTTGTAAACTTGCAATTAAATAATAAATTTGAATTTTCTTCCCATCGTGTTACATGATGGTTGCACGCAATCATGCATCAGGCATAGAAACATGGTATTAATCAAATGAAACCGTTGACAAAAAAAAAAATAATCACATTGACTGATGATGTTATGATATGGATGACCAATTGATCAAGACTTTGTATGACTAATCATTGTCAAGCATGGCTCTTACATTGATTGGTAATATCAAGCATGGCTCTTACTTGCATCTATATCTAATGTACTCATTATTTCATATATTGTCACTGTTGTTTGTAAAGAGTTGTATGACATGTGATGTATGTGTAACTTGTAAACATTGTCTTAGTACATTTATCATCATCACCAAAAGGCCTATATAAAGGGTGTCAACCCCATTGTAAAAACACACCAAGTTGAATGAAAACTTCTCATTCCAACTATTTCATTTCTTCTCTTCTCCTTTGTAGTAGTAGTTTGTAGTAGTAGAAGTTCTTAGTCTTCTATTTCATTCTGTAGTTCTTAGCAAGTCTCAATTCAATTCACAACACGTTATCAGCACGAGCTTGCTCTAGCATTAAGGAGATCTTGAAGTTCAAGAAGGCTTGTTAAGGAGACAAAGCTAGGAAGGTATAACTTTTATGAGTTCGGTTTATTTCTATATTATCTTGCTTGCTTCACTTTTTATGCATACTTTATTCATATACTATGCATTATAACGTCACCGATTGCGAAAGTATGCTCTGTAGTTGCGTCTTGTACGATCTTCTACATCAGAAATCAAAAGTCAATATGTGACATAACTAGTTTTCTCGCTATACTACAAACGATTAATTATGCTCCATTCTTGATTTTTTTTATATTGCAAATAGTGTTATGAGTTTGGGTTGATAGTGGGTAAGCCTTGTCCCCGGTAAAGCTAAACATTGAAAGGGAGACGGGTTATCCCGTTCGAGGAGGCATGGTTTTAAGTAGACTTCGTCTCACCACCCAACCTGGAGGTTATCACATCAACTCATACAAGTGGTATATTTTGCATATTAATAATCAAGTTGTGAACATATATTTAATCGTATATTATTTATTTTTTTTATAAAAGAGAAAAATTATTTACTCAATTTTTGACATATTTTCAAACTATGGCAAACCTTCAAAAACTTGAATTTGTTGTTCTTGATATCACTGGAAATAATTATTTGCCATGGCAACTGGATGTCGAGATACATTTCCAAGCTAAAGACTTAGGAGAAACTATTATAGAAGGAAATGAAACATCAATGCAACACCGTACGAAAGCACTGATATTCCTTCGTCATCATCTCCATGAAGGCTTGAAAAGTGAGTATCTCACTATAAAAGATCCTCTCACCTTGTGGTTAAGCTTGAAAGAGCGATATGATCACCAAAAGACGGTGATATTTTCAAAAGCTCAAAACGACTGGCTGAATCTTAGGCTGCAAGATTTCAAAACAGTCAGTGAGTATAACTCCACCATGTTTAATATTACCTCTCATTTGAGGCTTTGTGAAGAAAATATATCTGATGAGGCAATGATGGAAAAAAAACATTCAGTACTTTTCATGCCTCGAATCTGATGTTGCAACAGCAATATCGAGCGCGCCAATTTAAAAAGTACTCAGAATTAATTTCTTGACTCATGGTGGCTGAACAAAATAACGAGCTTCTATTGAAGAACCATAACTCCCGTCCAACTGGTTCCGCTTCAATTAATGAAGCAAATGCAACATTCTATAATGACCATAAAAAGGGTCATGGAAAAAAAAACCACAGACGTGGAAATGGGAAAGGATCAATCAGCAAAGATCGTGGCAAGCCCTATTCTAAATTTCGTGGCAATAAGTTTTAAAATAAATGGAATAAGAATGATGTCGTTCAGAATAAGGGGAAAAATATTGCTGAAAATGGGCATGCTCGTAATCGTGAATAACCATGTTACAGATGTGGTCTAAAAGGCCACTGGGCTCATGTATGCCATACGCCTAAGCATTTTATTAATCTTTATCAAGCCTCCTTAAAGGAGAAAGGCAAAACAGTTGAGATGAACTTCACTGTCGGAGATGGCTCGTCGGACATCAATTATATGGATGCCCCAAATTTTCATCATGATCCAAACACTAATCTCGATATTTTTAATGATCATATGTAACGATTTTAAATAATTCAATGTACTGATTTTTGTTATGCTTCTTAGTTATATGTACTAGTTTCTTATTATAAATGAAATATGACACTTTTTCTAATTTGCCAAACATTATTTGTCTAGATGGATCAACAAATCATGTGTTCAAATCATGAGTCAAATAAGAGCGATATATGTTTTGCTGATTGTGCTACAACGCACACAATTCTTAAAAACAGAGAATATTTTTCCAATTTGAACTTAGCTGAGGCTAATGTTCAAACAATATCTGGCATCTCCAATTTGATTAATGGCTCTGGAAGAGCAAATATTATGTTGCCTAAGGGAACAACAATTCATGTTGACAATGCCTTATACTCTGAAAAATCCAGGAAGAAATTTACTCACTTTAAAGATATTCGACAAAATGGATATCACATTGAAACCATGAACGAAAATAATAGAGAATTTCTCTATGTCACATTGGTTTCAAATGGGAAAAAAGAAGTGTTAGAAAAATTCCCAGCTTTATCCTCTGGATTATATTTTACTCATATAAGCCATGTCGAAACGAATGTCGTCTTAAATAAGAAAATCAATGATCCAAAGACATTCATTTTATGGCATGACCGGCTTGGTCATCCAGGATCATCAATGGTGCGAAAAATAATTAATAATTCGCATGGTCATCCTTTAAGGAGTCACAAAATATTTTCAGCTGGTGATTATAATTGTGCTAGTTATTCTCAAGGTAAATTGATAGTTAAATCATCCCCAAGTAAAATTGTTGTGGAATTCCCAGTTTTCTTAGAACGCATTCAGGGAGATATATGTGGACCTATTCATCCTCACTGTGGACCATTTAGATATTTCATGGTTTTGATAGATGCATCAACTAGGTGGTCACATGTTTGTTTGCTTTCGACACGCAATGTTGCATTTGTTAGACTTTTAGCGTAAATCATTAAATTAAGAGCACAATTCCCTGACAACCCAATCAAGACCATCCATCTTGATAATGCCGGGGAATTTCAATCTCAAGCATTTAAAAATTATTGCATGTCTATAGGAATTACCATTGAACATTCTGTTCCACATGTGTATACACAAAATGGTTTGGCAGAATCTCTGATCAAACGCATTCAATTAATTGCCAGACCTTTAATCACGAGAACAAAGTAATCAACTTCAGTTTGGGGACATGCAGTCCTTCATGCAGCATCTATCATTCGTTATAGACCTACTGTGTACCATGAACATTCCCCCATGCAACTCATTTTAGGTCAACAACCAAATATTTCACACTTAAGAATTTTTGGTTGTGCAGTGTATGTTCCTATACCACCTCCCAATAGAACTAAGACGGGTCCACAACGAAAACTTGGGATTTATGTTGGATTTAACTCATCGTCCATTATAAGATACCTTAAGCCCTTAACAGGGGATTTATTTACTGCACGTTTTGCTGATTGTCACTTTGATGAAGCAATTTTCCCACCATTAGGGGGAGATAAGAAGTCAATTCAAAAGGAATGGCGCGAAATTGCTTAGAATGCATCAACTTTATCACATTATGATCCACGAACAAATCAGTGTGAACTTGAACTTCAAAAGATCATTCATTTGCAACAAATCGCAAATCAATTACCAGATGCATTTAATGATGCAAAACAAGTGACAAAATCACATATTCCAGTTGTAAATGCTCCTGCAAGAATTGATGTCTCTGTGCAACAAAATGCACAAGAACCAACGAAACGCTTAAAGCGTGAAAGACCGGTTGGTTCAAAGGATACAATTTCTCGAAAGAGAAAAAGGGAGTAAAAATAAATACAAATCAAAATACTCCTGAGAAAGCACAAGAATCCTTTGATAAGGGTTTGTCAGAACAAGTTGATTCTGATGAGGAACAACTTCCTCTAGAAAAAGATAAAAGTAATGAGATCTCAATAAATTATTTAAACTCTGGTAAGATTTGGGATCGAAATTAAATTGTTCCTGATGTAATATTTGCTTTCAATGTGTCCTTTGAAATATATGAAAATGATGATGATCCAGAACCACGATCAGTGGACGAATGTCAAAAAAGACCTGATTGGCAAAAATGGCAAGATGCTATCCAAGCAGAGCTAAACTCATTAAGGAAACGAGAGGATTTTTGGACCAATTGTCCATACGACAGATGGCGTAAAACCTGTTGGATATAAATGGGTATTTGTACGAAAGAGAAACGAAAAAAATGAAGTTAAAAGGTACAAAACAAGACTTGTAACTCAAGGTTTCTCACAAAGAACTGGCATCGATTATAAGGAAACATATTCTCCGGTTATAGATGCAATCACATTTCGGTTCTTAATAAGCCTTGCAGTCTCTAAAGGGCTTGATATGCGTTTAATGGATGTCGTTATTATCTGTATAGATCTCTAGACAGTGAGATATATATGAAAATCCCTGATGGATTTGTAATATCCGTTGAAATAAAATCAAAACATCATAATATGCATTCTATAAAATTACAAAGGTCTTTGTACGAGTTGAAACAATCCGAACAAATGTGGTACAAACGTCTTAGAGATTATTTACTGAAATAAGGATATGTAAATAATCCGCTTTGCCCATGTGTCTTCATTAAAAGATCATCAACAGGATTTGTGATTATTGTTGTATATGTTGATGATTTAAATATAGTAGGAAACCACGACGACATCGTTAGAACATCCGAATGCTTGAAAAAGGAATTTGAGATGAAAGAACTCGGAAAAACAGGACTTTGTCTTGGTTTGCAAATTGAACATTTTTCAAGTGGAGTACTTGTCCATCAATCAAATTATATTGAAAAATTATTAAAAAGATTTTATATGGACAAGGCACATCCATTAAGCTTTCCAATGGTTGTCAGATCACTTGAAGTGGATAAGGATCCATTTCGACCTCATGAAAGTGATGAAAAGCTAATTGGTCCGGGGTACCATATTTAAGTGCAATTGGTGCACTTATGTATCTTGCAAATTGTACAAGACCCGATATTGCTTTTGTTGTCAACCTACTTGCAAGATATAGCTCTTCACCAACTCGAAGACATTGGAATAGTGTTAAATACGTTTTTCGATATCTTCGAGGAACAAGTGATATGGGTTTATTTTACTCGAGAAGGGTAAAATTG
Source organism: Stephania japonica (assembly GCA_039657345.1). Taxonomy (NCBI): domain Eukaryota; kingdom Viridiplantae; phylum Streptophyta; class Magnoliopsida; order Ranunculales; family Menispermaceae; genus Stephania; species Stephania japonica. The sequence continues at coordinate 65,887,015 of CM077557.1, read as the reverse complement.
AATCTCTAAGGTTATGCTGATGCTGGATTTTTATCTGATCCCCACAAGGCCCATTCTCAAACGGGATATGTATTCACCTGTGGCAATACTGCTGTATCATGGAAGTCAGTAAAACAAACTATGGTTGCTACTTTTTCCAATCATTTTGAAGTACTTGCAATTCATAAAGCAAGTCGTGAATGTGTTTGGTTGAGATACAGGATTGAACATATTCAAGAATCATGTGGATTGCCTTCAATAAAAGATTCTCCAACCATATTATATGAAGATAATGCAGCATGTATTACATAATTAAGTTAAGGATTCATAAAAGGGAACAGAACAAAACATATTTCACCAAAATTCTTTTATGCGCGTGAGTTTCAGAATAATGGTGAAATTGATGTCAAGCAAATCCGATCGAGCGATAATTTTGCTGATTTATTCACAAAAGCCTTACCAACTACGACATTTAAAAGGCTTACATATGGTATTGGCTTGCGTAAACTTAAAGACATTACAAGTAAAGAAACTGAACAAGTTTCGCCCATGTTCACATGAGGGGGAGTTATTGATTAGTGTATTGCACTCTTTTTCCTTTAGCTATAGTTTTATCCCATTGGGTTTTCCTAGCAAGGTTTTTAATGAAGCAATCTTAACAATATTATACCCATCTTAATATTTATGAGAATAGTGTACTCTTTTTCTTTTACTATATTTTTTCCACAGGGTTTTTTCTTAGTAGAAGTTTTAACGAGGCACAATCTCTTAGCAAGTGTCATCTAAGGGGAGTGTTGTAAATGAAATGGATGTGGATGACTCTTCCTATTCAAACCATTTGTATTCCACCACTATGTGTGAGTGGTTACACATTTACATCATGTAATTGTAACTTATGATCTTTGACATTCTTGTAATGGCCTATATAAAGAGCTCACATCTATGTAATGGAGACACCAAGTTGAATGAAAACTTCTCATTCCAACTATCTCATTTCTTCTCTTCTCCTTTGTAGTAGTTTGTAGTAGTAGAAGTTCTTAGTCTTCTATTTCATTCTCTAGTTCTTAGCAAGTCTCAATTCAATTCACAACAATTTTCTCCTTTTTCCCTGATTAATTGCTTCTTGTTATTGCTTGGTAGGTATGGAAGCCCAATGTTAGTCAACCTTAAATGGCACAAGGCTCTTAACTCTGAGCGGCCGATACGGTTCCTGGCCCCTTTATTATTACAACACATGCAACAGCCTCAAACCCATTTATCACACCAAGGCCCAAACACGACATCTATAAACCATTCTGTTCCAAAGATCATCACATGCAGCCCTTTGTCATTATCTTATTTTAATTTCGGCCCTTTTGTTGTTGTTAGTTGTTGTATACTTTTTAAACCAGCTTTTCTTACTATTTGAATGATGTAATCACTGAAGGACTTAATTAAGAAAGAAATCAGGGATATGCACACATTAGAATACTATAAATATATATGGACTTAGGGCTTCGAAAATAAGTGCCCTCAATTATCTATCAACTAAAAGTGGATGAGTTTTAGTTTATTTTATTGTTCTTATTTTTGAAGACTTGTTGGAGATTCAAGAGTTATTTAATTAAGGTTTTTTTCATTAATGTCTTAATTACTTTATTGTGATGTTTACTTTGAATATATGTGACTAGTTTATTAATCTAAACAATAATCCGAATATAAATTTGAACCGTTTTGTAATATAGTCATAGTAAATAAGAATTTATACTCAATGCTTTAAATTTAATCATATTCGTCAATTCACGGTTTTAATAGATTGTTTTTACGTATTACATGCGTAGTCCGGAATATGTATTATGATATCTAAGTTGTGAATCTAATATATGGTAGTAACTAAGATCAGCTTAAAAAGTTTTTTTTACCATTTAGATGTCTTTGGTGAATTGTGTTCTAAGTTATTTATCATTATGGCGTTTCTGATAATATTAACTTAGTAGTAAGAGTTTTTTTAGAGTGTAATGTTACAATTAGTTACTTTGAGCTTTCGAACAACTAAGTGCTATAGGATTAGATATGGCTTATTTTCATTGATAAAAGGAAAAATGATGATTTGATAAAGACTATTAATCTTACTTATGATTATATATGGGTTTAATGATTGATGATTTAATGATTTAATGGTAATGATGCGATGATATGTCGATGACTATACATTTTATTAATATGTTAAGAATTCAAAACGGCTTATGCTTCATTGTTCTGGATGATTGTTTAGGTATCTTATATTGATTTACTTGATTTGAATTTAGATTAGTTAATTTGAATTGTTTTAGTTTAGTTAATTTTCATTAGTTTAAGGCTACTTGAGTAATTTTAATTCTCGTTTTATTCTTAATTTCCATTAGTTTAATAAAAATAACAAAAAAACCGTTGGAAAACCTTTTCTTAATAAGTTTGCAAAATCCATGTGGAGACAATTCTCACTTATCACTACTACAAAGAATAAGAATATACGGGAAACTTATTGTACGTGTTCGACACGTGTCAGTTACTATCGTAGATTTGTCCGCCGCTATGCTATGATAGCAAGCCCGTTCACGGACCTTGATAAGACGCCAATTGTGATATGTTTTAGTGTACTTTTATTGCGAATTCCAAGACTTTTGTCCCCCGTTTATACTGATAATTCTTTGTTTTTGTATTTTCGGGGTTAAAACAGGTTGTTGGACTGAAAAGAGTGAATTTCCAAAAAAATTCCAATAAAAAAATTGAACAAAGGCGCAACGCCTTAAGCTGAACTGAAATCGCTAAGGAATCGTTGAAGGCAAAGTGAGCGTATTATGAAATAGTCATTGGAAATGACGCGAATGAAGCCTTGTGAAGACCCAAAAGAAAGGCGAGAGCTTGACAGCGCCTTAGGTATGAACGTACGTTGTTGGCGTGACGTTGGGCTCGAGTTGAGACATAACTAAACAGAAAACATAGCATCGCAGCGCCTTGGCAATAACCTCCAGCGCCTTGCTAAAATGTACATACGACGTTGGACAGATAATAAGATTTAGATTGTAGATTTTGTGGATTTGCAAGATTCATGATACCTAATTCGGTGTTATCCCATCCTAGTATAAATAGTTAGAGTTTCCATACATCTTGTATTTTTTGTTTGCTTGAGTTTTTGAGAGAAAAAACTCTATTGAGTCTTTGGAGAAAATCTACGAGAGTTCTTAATTTGCATTAAAGGTGCTTTATGTTCAGATTTTATTAGTGTAGTTTAGTTATATGTGCAGTAATCACTAATCCTTCTCTGGATTGAGAGATTTCATACTTGCAAACTTGATTTATGAGGTTCTGATCAATTAATTGAATAACTTTTTTTGTTGAAGTCATGTACCTTTGATTGCATTGCTTGTAAATCTATTAATTGCATTAGATTAGATTAATTACAATCATCATATGCAGTGGCCAATGGATATATAGGTGTAGGAAATCTTTGCCAGTGATCTTACAGTCGTTCGGTAAGTGGGATTATGTTAGGTGGTAAATAGGGTCTCGTCTGTTGGCAATCAATGTGCCCTTATGCTTTTGGAGTATAAGTAGGGTAGTGATGAATGCTAGTTACCACTTAGGATAAGTGTTTTCACGAATTGTAATGTTGTTAGGCCGTTGAGAATTTGCTAAGTATTCAGAGTTTTGCGGTCTACTTAGTATGTGGTAGTGCGCACGTTTGTGCCACTAACTATGGAAGACTGAGTGTTTACACTTAAGCTTGTCTATGAGAATTCAATAACAAAAGGTATTTTTAATAACTAATGATAAATTCAATTGTTTGCAAGATATGAATATACTCTTGATCCAGGTTTTCTCTATATTGTTTTAGTAATCATTTTTAATATCCCAAATTGTGACGGCCCCAAATTCCTAATGCATTTGGGTACGCCCGGCCTAAATCCGTGCAGGTCCCGAGTCGGTTCTCAACGAACCTGACGAGCCTAATCAGCCTCAAAACATCAAAATTTCACGTTTTATGAAAGAGTTATTGCAATTATAACACAGCAGAAGCAAATTACATATTACTCAAGTATTGAAAAATAACTCGATCAAAGGGAAATTAGGAATCTATATAAATGTGGACAACCCCAATAAATTCGATTCTAAGTCAACAAAATGGATTGATGGAATCCACCTCAAAACATATTCCCCAGTTCCAAAACAATCATATATATATAAACGTCATACAAAAAGAAATAAACATGAGCCTACATCTCGGTACCTCAAGTCCAGCTGCTCACAAAAAGTCTCCTAGGCAAGGTCCCTTGCCCCTACTGCACTCCGCTCTATCTACACCCACCGTCACAAACTAGACGGTGAGTAACTGAGAAAAAATCGAAAGTAAAGCCAGAAGAATATAACAGTAATTCATGAAATAATAAGGCAGTCCAAATATCATGCGGGTACTGAAAGATAGGAATTTAAATAAACAAGAATGCATGATAGGCAGACTGGAAATGATAGCAATCGAAACATGCGTGTTCTATGAGTCAAAGAGGCCATAAGAGGTCTATATTCCACAACAATACCACAACAATCCATAACAATCCAGTACATGGTATCACACAATCACTAGGGGTAGTCAAACACTCGTGCGCTCGAGTGCCCGCGTTTTATTCCTTCTAGTGTAGGCCGCACTTACCTTCGAGACACACACTTATGCCAAGAACACACATACAAGGAATAGGGAATGGAATGCCAATAATTTGATAATAACAAACACAAAGAAATGAAAATGAATCACATGATATTTTCTTAGCTGGCTTACTGACGTACAAATGCTTTTTAAGGCAATTGTACTTACCTGGACTATCGTAATCCGCGTACAACACTCCCGCGACTCCTAACGCGTATTCCCTAGTTTCCTGCTACCTGACAAGGTCGGAAACTCATATTAATAGGTCAAGTCACTCACTAAACCTAGGTTTAAACTTATCATTTTCCCCAATGTTTTAAATGACTCGAACGACATGACAATTTAATCGAAAAATGAATACTCTCTCTCTCGGGTTTTGAAAACACATTATGTATAAATCTCATCGCGAATCATAGGCTCGGCTCAGTCGTATGTGGGTCATTTCAGGGTCTCGAGGACCGACGACATGCCAACGACGTCATAACCATTCATCGCCACACGATATTTCAATACAAACCAACACTTAACCATAACTCTTCGTGAAAATCGAACTGACATGTACAAACAAACATGAAACCTCGCTGGTGTTGTCCGACATCGGGGAAGGGTTATCATGGAATGGGAAAGCCGAAAAACCCTCCACCAGTTCAGAATTACTTCAACACACGCAAATATGGACTCGAAGTTGACAACACATAAAATCTCAACGAAAACACATTAACAACGTTGTTTCGGACTTAACCAAGGGCTGCGAGACGTCAACCAATGTTAGGTGAGAACTCGACAACCTTCACTGGTCATGGTTCGACCGGTAGTGCCGCCAATAGTGGCGATTTTCGGCGAGGCTCCACCACACATATTACATGAAATGACGACTCTTTCGCGCATAATAAAACTGTTTTTTACCACTCTAAAGGCTGTGGGACCTACATAGGAGTTTGGTGGGATCCCCGACAGCGTTCCGGTCATGGTGGTCTGGCGGTGGCGCAGCCGGTGAGGGCGTTTTCTGGCGAGACCAACAAAAACATCAACACATGAAATAAAACAAAATATGAGCACTAAAACCCTATGTATCACGAACTAGAGGTCTCCTCGGGAATATGAGAGCTCCAGTGGGCCACGAGGGTCAGTCCTCGATCGTCCCCGACCACCGTTACCTACGGCCAGAGGCGGCAGCAGTGGAAAACGTGGAGACCAGCGAGAATGAGAGAGGGAATAAGAGAGAAAGAGAAAGAGATAGAGAGATAGAGAGCTAGAGAGAGACCTCCGGTGAGGAGTGAACCCCAGCCACCATTGGTCCGGCTAGGGCCAGTGGTGGCTCATCACGAGAGAGTCGAGAGAGGAGAGAAAGAAACTGAGAGTGAGAGAGAGATTGAGAGAGTGAGCATGAGAGTGTATGAGAGAGAAAGAGAGAGAAAGATAAACCCACCTCCGGTGAGTTTTCCCAGCCACCATTGAATCTCCGACGACCGGCAAGAACACCCCAGCTGAGAGGTGAGTGGATTGAGAGGAAGGGAGGCCGAGAGATGAGAGAACCGTGAGGGAGAGAGTGAACAAACTGAAAGAGAGAGAGAGAGAAGGTATACCTTGCTCCGGCGAGACGTCCGACGAGGCGGTCCGGTCACCGGCGAGGACGGGGCTGGTGAGAGGAGGAAGAGGGTGCGGTGAGGGTTGAGTGTGGAGTGACGAGAGTGAGAGAGAACCGTGAGTGAGAGTGGTGGAGAGAAAAGGTGGGTGTGTTTTTTTTTTTTTTTAAATCAAATGGGTATGGTGTGAATAGTGGTGAATAGTATGTTAGGTGGGGTGTTGTCTCAAGCATGGCCTTTCATCTCCACCTAACCACGCATCTCGAGGTTGATCTAATGATGCTCTATTATTGAACTGTGTCACTTTAACAATCCTACACCATGGTCCATTTGTTGTGTATTTATCCAATACCTGCGTTTTCCAACAACTTTTCCCCGACCCGTCTTGCCTCCTCGGTCCGTATTTCTCTGTCACACGCATACTTTTGCCTTGTCTCGTACAAATAAATAATTAAATTATTCAATAATTCTTTTAATTATGTTGTTTATTGTATTTTTCTCCCCCGTTTACCTAGACAGAAACTCACTCATTTTAAAAATCGCCCGAATGGCTCGTGACACGCATTAGACTAAAATACTATTACACACATCAAAGAATCATAAAATTACCTCGGTGTCGACTCCCGAGGTTTGAGATACTGTCTAGTATCACGTAGTCGGGTCACGGTCCTGACAAGAGTTATACAAGTCGAGTTAAAATTTGAGGGTTGTTACAGTCTCCCCCACTTATTAGAATTTCATCCTCGAAATTTACTAATAAGTAAACTAAACTAACGAACTTATCGTTCCTCTTTGCTACTCCTGAAGACACCGATAATCCTCAGATTGAGTCATTTCTTGACTCCGAACCGTTCGTGACCCTTTCAGTGGAGAGACCTTTAGGTGTACATAGTCTCTCTAAATCATACTGAAGCTCATCGTGATACTCGTCAAGTATCTCTTCTACCACTCCTGAGCACTCTTAAGTCTCTGGCCAATCTACCGTACTTTCTCAATATGATCCTCAACAGTTCCAGGTCTAACTGCCACAAGATCCTCTGGCTTAGCCCAGCAGGAAATGAATCTATGAGGCCTATCGCAGAGCGCCTCAATCAGTGCCATACCGATACTTGCCTAACAACTGTTATCGTGCACAACCTCGCACAAGTGAAGGTACTGCAGATTTCGCAACTTTGTCCACAATTACCCAGATGCTATCGTAACCACGAGAAGATCGGGGCAACCACTGACGAAATCCATATCAATACGTTCCCACTTCCAGCGAGGAATGGGTAGGTGGTGCAGCTGTTCTCCAGTTCGTCAATGTTCAGCCTCCACGCTCTGGTATGTCACACGCTCAAACAACTTCGACACCTCGGAAATCATCTCTGGCCACCAAAAGAGATGTCACATGTTAGCGCACATCTTAGGTCACACGCATCAGCCACAAATGGAAAACCCCAGTCGCCCGCGATACCTCTAGCATGAGTCTGTCGACCGACTCTAGTCTGGGAAATCTGAACTATCCGCCATCTTGCCGCACCGCTCGTATAACGCATCGTCTTGATGTTCCTCGCGCACAATGCAAAATGAGACGGTCTGCAACCTCGTCTAACCACGTATATGTGTCATGATAATCGTCGGCACTTCCGCTAAATTCATCAACTCGAATGCCTCACATAAACCACACTAATGGTCCTCTGGCACACAATTATCTCGACATCAAATCCTTTACGACTCAAAGTATCAGCAACAATGTGGGTCTTCCTCAAATGGTACCCAAAATGAGAAATCGAAGTGCTCCAAGAACTCGAGCTGACGCCTCTATCTCGCTCCAGCACGCATGACACTTGCGAAGGTCTCCAACTTGTCTTCTCGTATCAACCGATCCAAGCAGATAATATTCGTAACTAGTTCGCAACAACTAAGGCTTCGAATTCTAACGCTCCCGTACTCGCATGGCTATTAGCGACTTGTAGCCCCCTATTTCTACCGAAATGTCCAAAACAAATCGTATTAGGGTATATAGCATCCTAGCAACCGTGCCTAGGATCGGGGTCTACTAAGTCTAACGAGCATTAACCCTAACTCGTTTACCATGCGCACAACAATAGAAGGAAATAACATAATATAAATTTAACATGGTACGCATGAAAATACTGCAATTGTAAATCATACCCTCAACAAAGTCTCTGGATGCCTCCTGTTCTGGCTCAATAGTAGCATGAACACGTTCCCTCTGGCGCTCGTGATGCTGTGGCAGTGTTCTCGGTGGTTGAGGGCACTCCCTCTGAATGTGGCCAACCTTTTCGCACCTGAAACATGTGCGGGTATCCTGCGATCCCTGAGTCTCGCTCTGGCCTCGTCCCTGTGCGAAACTCTAAGTCTGGGTCTGACTAGACCTCTGTGTCCTCTGCCTGTCTCCTTGATCAGTACCCCTACTCTCAGTAGTCTGCCACTACGACTGCTATCCTGATCGACTAGGCTACGGTGGATGACTGGCAAAAATCGGTACTGGCGGGATGGTCTGTGTCGGACGAGTAGTCTGCTGTGCAATGGACCCTACACTCGAAGTCCTATGATCACGAAAATTCCACCTATTTTTCTTCCTTTTCTTGTCATGATGGCACTCCTCCGATCGGAACTCTGATCTGGCCGGTCTGGCCTCCTCTGGATGAGTAAGCAAGTAACCCTCCAGAGCTAGACTCCGCTCATATGCAATCTGTAAGGTCTCCGGCTACGTAGTGACTACGGAACCACCAATCGCAGGTAACAAACCCTCAGTGAAATAATAGACTCGATCAGTCTCAGTGTCTGCCGATCCTCCAGCATAAGGTAACAATGATGAGTATCTACCCATGTACTCCATCACTGACTCATTGGCGCACTACCTTAATGCCATGAACTCATTCCTCTTTGCTCGAAGCACAGTCGGTGGAAAGTATTTCTGATTAAACTGGGTCTTGAAGTCAATCCAGTCTCTCGGAACACCTCGGGTGGTAATCATAGTCGTCCACCAATCATCTGCCTCTCCATGTAACATCGACGAGGAGATAGTCGCTCGCATGTGGTCCTCCGTGGCAATGATCGAATGAATCTTCTCATGATTCTTCAGAAATAACTCTGCTGCTCTAACATCAGTGCCGCCATAGAACTTCATAGGGTCATGTCTCTTGAATTCCTTCCACTGCTTCGCCTCAGCAGTGGCTCCCGGACTCTTCGATGGAGTCGTAACTGGAGTAACCTCTGCAGTAGCTGCTGGCATAGCTGGTGTCTCTGTCGCTTGAGCTATCTATGTCGATAACGGATGTGTCTCTGCCTCGATCTGCGTGTTAGGTGTAACAACAGCTCCCTCATGTACTGCCTCTAACGGAATCGGAGCCGTAGATGCCACTGCAATCGGGGTCTCTGCTCCTCGGGTATCAGTAAGTGGTAATGGTGTAGTCGGAGTCGAGAGTGTAGCGGTAGCTGGTACGAGTGTCCTCAACAGTCGTAACATTTCCTATAGCTGCGAATCCTGCGTCGCAACTCTCTGAGTCAAGGCATGCACATCGTCTGCGCTAGCATATCGTGTGCCGAATGTGCCGCTATCGTCGCCCTGACCGGTCTGATCCACCATCGTCGTCTGAATCAAGAGAACGAACTTCTCGGATCAGTCCATAGCTACCGTATACTATAATAATACACATAACAATCATAATATGTATTAAAATAATTCGACTCAACCCATTACTTCCCCCGTTAAGTTTCTACAGAATCATAGGGTTTCCACTTCTAAGTTTGACCATTCCTAACTTCCGCTGGTTGAAATGTCTTATGTTTTATGAATTTAAATCAATAGTCAGGTCTATATAACCTTGCGCTCTGATACCAACTGTGACGACCCCAAATTCCTAATGCATTTGGGTACGCCCGGCCTAAACACGTGTAGGTCCCGAGTTGGTTCTCAGCGAACCTGACGAGCCTAGTCAGCCTCAAAACATCAAAATTTCACGTTTTATGAAAGAGTTATTGCAATTATAACACAGCGAAAGCAAATTACATATTACTCAAGTATTGGAAAATAACTCGATCAAAGGGAAATTAGGAATCTATATAAATGTGGACAACCCCAATAAATTCGATTCTAAGTCAACAAAATAGATTGATGGAATCCACCTCAAAACATATTTCCCAGTTCCAAAACAATCATATATATAAACGTCATACAAAAAGAAATAAACATGAGCCTACATCTCGGTACCTCAAGTCCAGCTGCTCACAAAAAGTCTCCTAGGCAAGGTCCCTTGCCCCTACTGCACTCCACTCTATCTGCACCCACCGTCACAACCTAGACGGTGAGTAACTGAGAAAAAATCGAAAGTAAAGCCAGAAGAATATAACAGTAATTCACGAAATAATAACAAGGCAGTCCAAATATCATGCGGGTACTGAAAGATAGGAATTTAAATAAACAAGAATGCATGATAGACAGACTGGAAATGATAGCAATCAAAACATGCGTGTTCTATGAGTCAAAGAGGCCATAAGTGGTCTATATTCCACAACAATACCACAACAATCCACAACAATCCAGTACATGGTATCACACAATCACTAAGGGTGGTGAAACACTCGTGCGCTCGATTGCCCGCATTTTGTCCCTTCTAGTGCAGGCCGCATGTACCTTCGAGACACACACTTATGCCAAGAACACATATACAAGGAATAGGGAATGGAATGCCAATAATTTGATAATAACAAACACAAAGAAATGAAAATGAATCACATGATATTTTCTTAGCTGGCTTACTGACGTACAAATGCTTTTTAAGGCAACTGTACTTACCTGGACTATCGTAATCCGCGTACAACACTCCCGCGACTCCTAACGCGTATTCCCTAGTTTTCCGCTACCTAACAAGGCCGGAAACTCGTATTAATAGGTCAAGTCACTCACTAAACCTAGGTTTAAACTTATCATTTTCCCCAATGTTTTAAATGACTCGAACGACACGACAATTTAATCGAAAAATGAATACTCTCTCTCTCGGGTTTTGAAAACACATTATGTATAAATCTCATCGCGAATCATAGGCTCGGCTCAGTCTTATGTAGGTCATGTCAGGGTCTTGAGGACCGACGACATGACCACGACGCCATAACCATTCATCGCCACACGATGTTTTAATACAAACCAACACTTAACCATAACTCTTCGTGAAAATCGAACTGACATATACAAACAAACATGAAACCTTGCTGGTGTTTTTCAACGTCGGGGAAGGGTTATCATGGCATGGGAAAGCCGTAAAATCCTCCACCAGTTCGGAATTACTTCAACACACGCAAATATGGACTCGTAGTTGACAACACATGAAATCGCAACGAAAACACGTTAACAACGTTGTTTCGGACTTAACCAAGGGCTGCGAGACGTCAACCAATGTTAGGTGAGAACTCGACAACCTTCACTGGTCATGGTTCGATCGGTAGTGCCGCCAGCAGTGGCGGTTTCCGGCGAGGCTCCACCACACATATTACATGAAATGACGACTCTTTCGCGCATAATAAAACTGTTTTCGACCACTCTAAAGGCTGTGGGACCTACGTAGGAGTTTGGTGGGATCCTCGACAGCATTCTGGTCATGGTGGTCTGGCGGCGGCGCAGCTAGTGAGGGCGTTTTCTGGCGAGACCAACAAAAAATCAACACATGCAATAAAACAAAATATGAGCACTAAAACCCTATGTATCACGAACTAGAGGTCTCCTCGAGAATATGAGAGCTTCGGTGGGCCACGAGGGTCAGTCCCTAACCGTCCCCGACCACAGTCACCTACGGCAGCGACGGCCAGAGGCGGCAGCAGTGGAAAACATGGAGACCAACGAGAACGAGAGAGGGAATAAGAGAGAGAGAGAGAGAGAGAGAGAAAGAGATAGAGAGATAGAGAGGTAGAGAGAGAGCTCCAGTGAGGAGTGAACCCCGGCCACCACTGGTCCGGCCAGGGCCAGTGGTGGCTCATCACGAGAGAGCCGAGAGAGGAGAGAAAGAAACTAAGAGTGAGAGAGAGATCGAGAGAGTGAGCATGAGAGTGTACGAGAGAGAGAGAGAGAGATAAACCCACCTCCGGTGAGTTTTCCCAGCCACCACTGGATCTCCGACGACCGGCAAGAACACCCCAGCTGAGAGGTGAGTGGATCGAGAGGAAGGGAGGCCGAGAGATGAGAGAACCGTGAGGGAGAGAGTGAACAAACCGAAAGAGAGAGAGATAAGGTATACCTTGCTCCGGCGAGACGTCCGGCGAGGCGGTCCGATCACCGGCGAGGACGGGGCTGGTAAGAGGAGGAAGAGGGTGCCGTGAGGGTTGAGTGTGGAGTGACGAGAGTGAGAGAGAACCGTGAGTGAGAGTGGTGGGGAGAAAAGGTGGGTGTGTGTGTTTTTTTTTTAAATCAAATGGGTATGGTGTGAATAGTGGTGAATAGTATGTTAGGTGGGGTGTTGTCTCAAGCATGGCCTTTCATCTCCACCTAACCACGCATCTCGAGGTTGATCTAATGATGCTCCATTATTGGACTGTGTCACTTTAACAATCCTACATCATGGTCCATTTGTTGTGTATTTATCCAATACCTGCGTTTTCCAACAACTTTTCCCCGACCCGTCTTGCCTCCTCGGTCCGTATTTCTCTGTCACATTCATACTTTTGCCTTGTCTCGTACAAATAAATAATTAAATTATTCAATAATTCTTTTAATTATGTTGTTTATTGTATTTTTCTCCCTCGTTTACCTAGACAGAAACTCACTCATTTTAAAAATCGCCTGAATGGCTCGTGACACGCATTAGACTAAAATACTATTACACACATCAAAGAATCATAAAATCACCTCGGTGTCGACTCCCGAGGTTCGAGATACTGTCTAGTATCACGTAGCCGGGTCACGGTCCTGACAAGTGTTATACAAGTCGGGTTAAAATTTGAGGGTCGTTACAAAAATACTTGATGCATGTTTATGCCGATTTAGATTAGTGAGTTCAAATTAGTTTCTATTATGATAAGTTCACTAGGAATCCCCTTTATTTCCCTTTAGTTCGAAACCTTACAACCCTTCACAGTCTCTATGAATTTGACCCCGCTTACAACTACTGCAAATCAATAGTAGCTCGGTATTTGGAATTATTATTGGTACCTTTGATGCGCAATTAACCCTCCTTAAATTAGATACATTTACATGGTTTGAGACAACATTACAAGCCTTTACAAATTTAAAATCTACGATGCATAACGTCCCCTATTACTACTTCTAAATTTCTCTCAGATCTTTGAGGTTACGACCGATGCTTCCGGTACAACATTGCGCGTCGTTCGCTCCCAAAACCACCTTCCCTTAGCTTTTTTCAATAAAAAATTACGTCCCTGAATGCATGCTGGCTCCACCTATGCTAAAGAAATGTTTGCTATCACTGAGGCAGTCAAGATGTGGAGACAATATCTACTAGGGAGTAAATTTAAAATTTATACTAATCAGAAAAGCATAAAAAATGTACTCACTCAGTCGATCCAAATTCACTCAGGCCTAACAGTTGTATCGTGGCTTAATTAGCTAGGGCTTTAAGCCAAGTATCGCCCTAATCGGGATAGGGGATGCTACACTATGCTTGCAAAATATATAGGTTGATGTGATGAAGCTCACAACCGACTTCTCATAAAAGCTTATATGACGATGCTTACTACTTGTTGTACCAAACCTAGGGTGCCTTAGCTTTTCTTGTCCACACTCACTTATCTTCTTAGTTTACTTTGGTAATTTCCTACATATGTGTAACAACCCTCAATATTAACTCAACTAGTGTTGCACTTGTCAGGACCATGACCCGACTACGTGATACTGGACAGTATTTTGAACCTTGGGAGTCGACACCGAGGTAATTTTATGATTCTTTGATGTGTGTAATAGTATTTTAGTATAATGTGTGTCACGAGCCGTTCGGACGATTTTTAATGAGTGAGGTTTCGTCTAGGCAAACGGGGGAGAAAAATATAGTAAAAACATAATTAAAAGAATTATGAAATAATTTCATTATTTATTTGTACGAGACAAAGCGAAAGTATGCGTGTGATAAAGAAATACGGACCGAGGAGGCAAGATGGATCGGGGAATGTCGTTTGAACGCGGGTGTTAGATAATTATACAACAAATGAACCATGATGTAGGATTGTTAAAGTGACACAATCCAATAATGGAGAACCCTTGGATCAGCCTCGGGATGCGTGGTTAGGTGGAGATGGGTGGACACAATTGAGACAACACCCCACCTAACATACTATTCACCATTATTCACACCATATCTATTTGATTTTAAAAACACACACCCACCCCCACCCTCTCTCCTATTCTCACTTACGATCTCTTCACCCTTTCACTCACTTACGGTTTCTCTTCTCCCTCATGTCACCACTGTCCCTTCTCCTCTCTCGCCGGACCAGACGCCGGAGGTTGCTGTCGACGGAGGTAAGCATTTCCTTTTCTCTATCTCCCTCTCGGTCTGTTCTCCTCTCTCTTGAGTTCCCTCACTCTTCTCTCTCAGTCCACTTACTCTCCCGACCCGGCTGTGTCCACGCCGGTCACCGGTGATGCAGTGGTGGCTAAGAAGCTCACCAGAGGTCCTACATCCTTCCCTCCCTCTCGTGTTCACTCGATCTCTCTCTTACTCTCGATTTCTTTCTCTCCCTCTTCTCGGCCTGCACCTCCACGCCCACTGCACCGCCACGCCTCGCCAAACCAGTGGTGACTGGAGGTCATGCCCTTACCTCACCGGAGATCTCTCTCTCTATCTCTTTCTCTTTCTCTTTCCCTTCCTCTCTTTCTCTCATTTTCTCACTGTTTTTCGTCATATTTTTTGGTGTGTACGTGGACTGTGGGGTGGCTGCCATGACGGGGATCGGTTATAGATGACCTCCGGTGACTCACTGGAGTCCAGACCGTCCCGGAGCACACCCCTCATAGCCCATGCAAAGTTCCTACTGATTTTACACACGTTGAGTTGATTTTATAGGGTTTTACCCTCTCGCCAGAAACCGCCGTAACTGGCAACGCCACCGCCAGACCACCATGACCGGGACGCTGTCGAGGACCTACCAAGCTCATACGTGGGTCCCACAGCCTTCAGAGTGGTCAAAACAGTCCTATTTAGTGTAAAATTGTCGTCATTTCATGTGATAGAGGTAGTGAAGCCTTGCCGGAAACTGCCACTCTTGGTGGTGCTACCGGCTAGACCACCACCAGTGGGGGTTGTCGAGGGTCTCGCATAACCTTTGTTGAGGTCTCGCAGGTTGTGTCCAAGATTTTAAAATGTTAGATGTAATGGTTATGTTTTTATATAAGTGTTGAGTTTGAGTTTTGTTTATGTAATGTGTTTAAACTTCGACTAAGTAAGGTGTTTTCAGCCATCCCATGCCAAGGAAACCCCTTTCTCAACGTCGAACAGTACCAGCGTGAAGCCATAACAGTGTCTTTATTGATTGGTGTTTAGTTATAGAGGTTTTGTAATCCTTGATGACAAACCATTTTAAGTTTTCCTATTTGGTTTTAATGATTCGATTTGGCGATGTATGGTTATGACGTCGTAGTCACGTCTCCGGTCCTTGAGACCATGACATGACTCATATACGACTGAACCGTGTCTATGATTCGCGATAAGGCTTATACATGTGATTTCAAAACCCAAGAGAGTCATTGTGTTTTCATTGGATTTCTGATCGATTTTTTGATCGATTTTCATCGAGTTGTTCAAGTCATTCGAGTCATCAAAACATTAGGAAAACATCAGGGTTTAAACCTAGATTAGTTATTGGCTCGACCCATTAATTAGAGTTTCTAACCTTGTCAGGTGGCGGGAAACTCAGGGATATGCGTTAGGATTCGTGGGAGTGGATACGATTCGCGATAGTTCATGTAAATACACTTGTCTTAAAGCTTGTGTACGTTAGTAAACCAGTTAAGAAAATACCATGTGATTCATTTTCATTCCGTTGTGTTTGATATTATCTACTTGTTGGCATTCCATTCCATATTCCTTGTATGTGTGTTCTTGGCATAATTGTGTCTCGAAGGTACATGCGACCTGCACTAGAAGGGATAAAATGTGGGCACTCATGCGCACGAGTGTTTGACCACCCCTAGTGATTGTGTGATACTATGTACTGGATTGTTGTGGATATTGTTGTGGATTACGATGTTGTGACATCGCTGTTGTGGATATTGTTGTGAATTTTAGACCACTTATGGCCTCTCTTGACTCGTAGAACACGCATGTTTTAATTGCTATTATTTCCAGTCTGTCTATCATGCATCTTGTTTATTTAAATTACTGTATTCCAATTTCAACATGATATTTAGACTGTCTTGTTTGAAAATTCATGAATTACAATTATATTCTTCTGGCTTTACTTTCGATTTCTCTCAGTTGCTCACTGTCTAGTTTGTGATGGTGGGTGCAGATAGGACGGAGTGCAGTAGAGGCAAGGGACCTTGCCTAGGAGACTTTTTGAGCGCAGCTGGACTTGAAGTACCGAGATGTAGGCTCATGTTTATTTCTTTTTGTATGACGTTTTATATATATGATTTTTATTGGAACTGGGAATAGATTTTGAGGTAGATACCATGAATTTGTTAAGTTTACTTGGACACGAACCTATCGGGGTTTTCCACATTTATATAGATTCCTGATTTCCGTTTGATTGAGTTATTTCCCAATAATTGATTAGTTTTAAATTCTCTTCCGTTGTGTTATACTAGCAATAACTCATTCATAAAACTTGAAATTTGATGATTTAAGGCTAATTAGGCTCGTCAGGCTCGCTGAGTGTCGACTCGGGACCCGTACGGGTCTAGGTCGGGCGTACCCAAATGCATTGGGAATTTGGGGCCGTCACAATATGTTTCTTTTGACTTTTTTTTGCCTTATATGCATTTAATTACCTATTTTTATATACTCTTGAAATATGAATAAGCAGCTTGATGCAGGCATGGTTTGAAGCATTGGTGAATATCACAAGGATGGCACATGGGCATTTAGAAATAAGGGGACAGACATCAAGAAATTAACAATTTTATGTACAATAATATATTTAGGATTTTTAGTTAGTCAAGATTCTAGCTAGCTTTGTGTCTTGTTTTTTATTGGAAGTTTAATAAGTGATGTTGGAGTTTTGGTAGGAGTTTATTACATTATTTTTTCAAGCCTATAAAAGGCTTGACGTTGGTAATTAAAATTGATTTTTTATTATATTAATGAAGAATTTTATTCAAAAAAAATTATTACTTTTCTTGAGTTGTTAATTCTCTCTAGCCCTAAGTTGTTTTGTTTGTAGTGTCGAATAATCAATTTAGAAGATTCTTGCTGCGTTAATTGGTATCAGAGTCATCGTCACGCGTGATTTGGATAAATCATACAACTGAGGGTGCAGTTTGGCTTTGGTGAGGAACGAAAAGTGGAATATTCCTATTCTTATGAGGAGGAATTTGTATCCGAAGAAGAAATAGATGGGGTTCTTTTTCTTTACGGTGACGCGCGACGAATAGATCCAATCTTCTTTGAGGAAGACTCTGACAACTTTGACGAAGAGCCAAAGTTTGACAGTGATGGGTATGACTTCGTGGAGGACAAGTTAGTCTTTGGAGAGGACGGCTTAGTCATCGAAGTGGTTTCATCATTATTTGAAGTTCCTCAAGTACTTGAAAAGGAGGTTCATGATCTCAGCATCAACAATGACTCCCTTAGCCTTATTGCAAAGGCAAAAGTGCTAAAATTTGCAACCAATGACGACGTATGTGTCAATAGATATTTGCACGACTTTTTTGGTCAGAATAATGTCCTATTTTATCTTTTCAAGCACGTCAAGACTAGTTTTGATGATTTCATCGTCAAAGCTGGGAAGACGAGTGAGGATACGAAAATTCGAGGGCAAATTTTTGTCAACAAGAGGAGTATGATGCAGGAATGATTTGAAGCATTGGTGAATATCACAAGGATGGTACATAGGCATATAGAAATAAGGGCGGACATTAAGAAATTAACAATTTTATGTATATTAATATATTTAGGATTTTTAGTTAGTCAGGAAAGCTTTTAGTTATTTTAGTTATCTTAGGATTCTAGCTAGCTATGTGTCTTGTTTTTATTGGAAGTTTAACAGGTGATGTTGGAGTTCTAGTAGGAGTTTATTATATTATTTTTTCAAGCCTATAAAAGGCTAAACGTTTGTAATTAAAAGTGATTTTTTATTATATTAATAAAGAATTTTATTTCTTTTCTTGAGAATTTGGTGTTAATTCTCTAGCCCTAGGTTGTTTTATTCGTAGTGTCGAATAATCAATTTAGAAGATCCCCACTGCGTTACGGCCTCGGTATTTAATTAGTGGAATTGTCATCTCCGGTGACAATTGAAGATTTGTCTAGAAGCAGAGGTAAGGAAAAGTTGGGCGATTACCTCTGAGCCCAGAGAGACAGAGACTTTTGCTACTATAGTAGGTGTATCTTGTTGTATTTATATACATACATCTTTTGTATTACCTTAAGTTTTTGATGGGTTGAGAGATTATTTCTCTAACATGATATATATGCACTTCATTATCGCCTTATCTAATATACATGAGATATGTTTTCCTAGTTACCACATATAGGTGTTTGATTTAATTTCCACTACTTAAACTAAAGTCTTCCGCATTTTAATTAACTCTGAAAATGAATAATGAGATATATAGTTGAAATACATATCCATAACACGATAAAATGAAGTTCGATAAGTAGGAAGTTTGACTAATACATCGTTTAGTCCTACATAATTAAGATTAAGGCTTAATGATGGGATTAGGTCAAACGGTGTCCTATTTGGGATCAGGGGTCATTACAGCAACCAACCGATAAAACTCATTAACGTATTCATCAACTGATTTTGTCCTTTGCCTTAGATTTTGCAATCTCTGATGCATTATGCGTTGAAAGCCATAGGGTAAAAATGTTGTTGTAGGTGTTTTCTTCAACTTCTACTGCAAGTTAGCTTTCCCTTTTCCCATCTTGTTCCGTGTTAATTGCAAGTGTTGGGAAATGTGTCTTAGGTCAATCCATTAATAGTCTTTATGAGTACATTTTAGTTAATAAAATAGGGGATTTCATTTGTTGTTTATTATAATTGATTTGCATGCTTACATTATAATAAGATCCATGGGTATTTACAGAAATATCCTAAATGTCCCTAGTCGATTATTATACTGGGAACTATAATGAATTAAGACTAGTGTGAGTCTTGATTGATGATCATACGATGATCATACGTATAGGAATACGAATCAAGATCATGAGTACTTGTTAGGGAACAAAGTACTGGACCGACCCACTATGAGAAAATCACATAGATTAAGTCATAGTTGTTTATCATGATATGTATATTATTCAGTCATCTGACTTGAGATTACTAGAGACTTCAACATTAGGAATACAGTGATTTGACGCAATCAAACGTTGTCTTTAACCGAATGATTATTAAGGTTGTGATTGGTTACTGTGTGAATAATGTAGTGAAGTTGTGTAATCGAGATAGAATTTGTCCATCTCATATAGAGAGAGATATCCAGTGGATCCCTCGATGTGTTAGACTGTTAAAAAGCCTAGTCTAAGTGAATTGATATTGATCAATGTCACTTGGATGTTTTCATTCTACTTGGAGATCGAGACTAGTACGATCGAACATGTTGGATGACAATTCCATGCCTTATATTTGATCAAAAGGATATCGTATGACAAAAGGATGTTATATACATTATTGATTAGGTTGTATCGATTTGATCTTTGTACAACTTGGGTAGTCATAATGTCTTGCTAAAGACCGCTTATGACTTGTATACCAAAATGTATTTTGGTACACTGCCAATGTTGTATGAGGCTATTGGGTCGCACACTAAGAATGGTTTTGCGAGATTTTAAAATGGTTCGGAAGAATGAATTTTATATGATAAAATTCATGACAGAAATGTCCTTGTAGTGTATTACACTTATACTTCTTTAAGTAGGGGTATATGTGTAATTTACTTAACCGTCTATATACAAGGGTTGTATAAATAGACGCTTTAAGTTAGAATATATGAAAAAAAATTAAAAGGCCGAAACTCTATTTTCGTTTTAGAAACGACTTAGGGTTTTTGGTATGTTCTGGATCGTTTTGAAGAGAAACAAAAAGGTTTGGTATTCTCTCGAAGCTAGCACTTCAAATCTCGGCTGCCGTTCGTGTGTGGACTGCTGATAGAGGGCGTTCGTCATTAGCAGTGTCTTAGAGATTGATTAACCTTCAGAAAGGTACATTGTGACTGAGGTATGATTAAGTTTTTATAGTTTAAACGTTTTAATGGAATCAAATTCAGATCCTAATAGGGTTTTTTTCAAAATTGTTTTGAAATTTTCTCTGCGTATGAACCCCAAACACCAACAGCAAGGCGGGGTTTAACTCTTGTAGAATAGTCATAAAGAGTTCTTTATACCAACAAATTATAACATAAAGGCTTAATGATAAAAAAAAAATATTTAAACCTTTACAAGTTGTATCAATTATGTCATAACTTTTGTGAATTATCAATTATATCGTAACATTTTTTTTTTACTATCAACTCTATCCTCAATTAATTTGGGTCTATTTTTTCTTTCATAATATGTGCCACACATCATTCTCTTCAACTTTCTTGTCATGCGATTTAAGGATTGATTTATACATATGCATTAGAGCTCAATATTTTTTTTTTATGTATTCATGTATATAATACATAGCTTTTTTTGGTACATATGTAATACACATAGTAGTCTGTACATTATACCTACTCAAACACAAAAAAAAAATGTATGTAATTCTTTTGTCAAATCAAACAATTATGGGAAACTTTCTAATAAGTTTTATCTCATTTTTATATGTATATACACATGAATATCAACTTATTTTTAGAATAACTAGATTTAAATTAAAGTATTATTGATTTATAAGTTATTATTTTTGTGAGTCCTCATACGCTTAATTTAAATATGAGACTCCAAATATTTCGATGTAAATTGATCAATGTGGATGATCGTGGAAAGAAAAGTTAAAGATTAAGTTGATTTCAAAAAAAAATGCCCCAAATTAGTTGAGGATATTAGAAATCCATAGGCCTAGAGAGTGTTGGGCCACACGCGCACACGTGAGTAAATAAATGGGGTTGGAGCCCATCTTTGCACCAAACCAATTGGCTTTTGCTAAGGTCCAATATATATTACTTATATACCCACCAACTCTTATTATATTTCCAATGTGAGATTATATATTCCAAATATAATTGATAGTAAATCGAAAATGTTAGAATATAATTGATACAACATGTAAAGGTTAGGATATTTTTTTATCATTAGGCCTAAAGGAAAAATACGTCCCTAAAAAAATTGCTCATTTTTTGAAAAATGTAATAAGCATCTATGGGTTCTCATGATCGCATCCATTGCCCAGAAACCTTTGAGTTTCAAACTCAAACCCTCTAGCCTCGTTTGGTTCATTTTTGTTAACTTACAAGTATGTTTCCTCACATGAGAGTTCATATTTTCATATCTTGTTCAACTTTGAACTCAAAGGAAAGTTGCAACTTTTAAAAACAATAAAATATAGAAATTGACGTCAAAGCCTCTCAAGTGAGATGGTAAGAACATCACTTGCCAAAAAAATAAAACCTCGAAAGATTATATATGGTTCGATTCCCACTAAAGTAAAAAAAAAAAAACATGGGAATTGACATCAATGTTCATCAAATGATAAACACATGTAATAGAGGTGTGATTAATGAGAGATGATCTTCTACAATCTTTCAAGAATTAGCCACAATTTTTTTATTCATCACAAAAGTTCGAGCAATAGCCCATACCCACAGGCCACAGTGGCCAACGGATACTTACGGGTGTGAAATTCATATGTTATAATTTATTTATTTTTGAAAAAAATCAAATTTATATATTATTCGGTAAATTAATTAATGACATCGGGTTTTCGATGAAACAATATATTTTAGAACGATGCTTAGGTGACCGAGTTTTCAAATCTGATTTTGGACAGTGCCCACACGAGTTGATGCTCAAGCCCAAAGCCATTGTTAAAACTTGGTCATTAAAGCATTTTTCTTTTAACCAATCTCAATCTCGAGCTTGCCATCGAACCACAGCCAAATTCGATCTTCATTCCTGATTGTTTGGCTTTCTTGCCTCCCACCACTAATTCATTAATTACAATAAATTATATTTCCTCTATCACATGATGGGCAAAGGAAAAGAGTTTTTGCTCCCACAGTTCTTATTGGTACAACTAATCAATGGGGATTAATCCCAACATCTCCAACAACATCTACAACTACCTCGACTGTACTCCAATAACATTCATCATGCTTCCCTCAAGCTCGACCAGAAAAACATCAAATATATACAAGGCAAAACCCATCATTTGGTCCTTGAGTTTTACGTTTTTTATGTTCTTGGACCTTGAACTTTTATTACTACACATGCCATATGGGGATGGATTTTCATCCTTGTCCCCATCTTCGTCCCCATCTAATTCCCACGGGAATTGGAAATTAATCTTCTTTCTTCATTAAATTCTCAACGCATGTGGAGCTTTTTGTCAAAAACGTTTATCTTGAGATGGTAAAGACGTCACTTGTCAAAAAGGCAAGACCTCGTGAGATCATGGTTTGATTCCCAATGACAAAAAAAAATCAAAAACAAAAACAAAAACAAACCGTAGATGGAGTTTTTATCATTTTTCCCACGATGATCTCTATATGGGAAAAATCTCTCCATTTAAATAATATGTATGTCATACAATAAAACAATCTAACTCTGAAATTAATTCATAGACAAAATCTATATCAAATATACATATACATCCACTATATATCATAGTTTTGTACGTACAGAAATCATTTTTTGAAGTCTAGATGTCAAATATACATACATCACAAATGACAAAGGTTTACAACTTACAAGTAACATTAACCGAAAGAAAATATTGACATCCTATACAATAAAAGTTCCAAAATCCAACACTTCTAATTAAGTTTCAGCAAAACTATTTAATATAGGAAAATGATAAAATGACCCACTTTCAACGCACACTTTGAGCGCACACCCTTATCTTTTAGCCATTTATAGTTTTTTTCTTGTCTCTCCAGGCGTGGGCCCCACATCTGAGAAAACACCGTAAACGGCTAAAAGACAAGGGTGTGCGCTCAAAGTGTGCGTTGAGAGCGTGTAGATATATTATCATTTTCCATTTAATATAATATGCCAAAACAAAAGTTCAAATTCAAAATTTCATTAGAGTTTTTTGATACAGGCCTTATTTGGTTGGGGGGTGGAGTTGGGAGGAGTGAGACAACTTGCACGAAAGTTTCAACTAATCTTGTTTGGTTGGTTTTATAAACCCAACTTTCCTGCAAGTTATCTCCAAACTCATACCCTTGGGAGTGAGAATGTAACGTCCCGAAAATAGTTTATTTGTGGAATAGTGACGTGTACTACCTATATAGATACTCGTGTAAAAATTTTATAATTTTATAGCCAATTGTGCGTGCGAGTGTGAGTCACCTCGAGATGTGTGCAATGAGACATGGGTATGTGAATCTATTTTGTAAAAAATCGTTAAATGTCATATTGGAGGCAAATTGACATTGTTTATCATATGTTCCTAAGCTAATTCAATTGGTTTAGATAAAACCTAAGTTAAAATGAATGGAATAAGGTTGATCAAAATAAAGATCTAAATTCTTCATGAGTTAAATGAGCCATAGATTTGATCCTCGAGAAATGCATAGGAATGAAAACCTAGGAGATGAAAGTGTGATAGCCACTCTCCTAATCTAGGGCACCGTCCGACCTAATCTCATAATTAATCTCTAATCCCAACCACGTAGGACTTAACTATGTATTAGTCAGCCTTTTTAACCTATTCTCCTCGTTCTTCGCGTTCAAGATAAGTAATACACTAATCATACTATTATTGAAATTCAACGTTAATTAAAAACTTTTATTGATTAGTTAATTAGCGGAAGTCTTTCATTTTGTACGAAAGCAATTTAATAGTTATGCGAAAGAAATTAAAGAAAACCTAAATGTGGAAAACCAGGATATGATATCATATGCAAATAAACCTCAAAATGTAGAAAATAGTATGACAGTCTAAGTCAGGTCGGAGAACTAACGTTCAACCCAATATATACAACCCATAATATATCAAAAGACATAAAGTAAGATAATACAACAAAATACCAAAAGATCTATAACGTCGAAAGCAGGATCGCGCCGCTGGCTCAGAGGTAGTCGTCGATCTTCTCCTTGCCGGGCCTGCTAGTCGACAAATCTACACCCACTGTCATAAAAAGGATGGTGGGTACAAGAAAAAACAGTAATCCTCGATAACATGTTTATTTTACATTTCCAAATATTCTAAACGGTATTTAAAAGCATATAAATAAAAAATACTGAAAGACTAACAATATGCAAGTAAAAACCAGCGTTAAACATTTGAGACTGACTCTAGGCTAAGTAGTAGTGATCTAGGTCCAGTCGGTCGTGAGCCACGTCACATCAACCTAATAATTAAATACTACGAGGGACTCTAACCTAACTGTCACCAGGGACTTTAACCCCAGTGTGTTTTCTATCTCAGGGACTCTAACCTCTAGTGTCGCACAATGTCAAGTAATATGTGCCGACATCCTCAGGGACTCTAACCCCGTGAGTCGCGCACACCTCGATCGAGTAAGGGACCTTGATACTAACAACTACTCTATATATTCAAGAATGACTCGGTTATGGAATGACAAGGCGTGGGGAAAATTAAAAGCCTAAGCAAAGTGAGTAAAATTCCATAAATAAGTTTACCAATGTCTCTATACTAATAGCATGTTTAATGAACCTAAAATCTAACTCGTGCCACGTGTCATTTTAGGTCATACGTGGGACCTTTTGTCATGATACGCGTGTCCAATTCCCGGTCGTCGACACCAAGGTATGTTATTTTTGTCTGGTGTTTTGTATTATTTATTAATTAGCCGAATATAAATCCAATTGTCCAAACGCGTGAGGACGTGTACGTTGAATGTATTTGAGTCATAGATTAGTTCGACCTAGGGAAACAAGTATCGAGTGAATGATTTTCGGGTGTTTGACTGTCCGGGGGACAAACTAAATTAAAAACTGAAAGAATGTAATAACATATCATAATTAATTATTATGGGTGTATACATGAGATTACCTAGCCAAGGAGTATAAAACCCAAGTTTTTTATTTCATGCAAGTAAAGAGAAGAAGAAAAAAATTCAGATTTAATTTTTTTGAAAGGAAAAAGAGCTAAGGTGTGCTGGATTTTTTTAGGTTTTAAGGGGATCCAAGCTTGGAGGATGGAACTTTGAAGAATCAAACCATAGGTAACCTCTCCTACCCCTCTTTTGTTTCGATTTCGATAAAAAATGTTTTCATGTATGACCAAGTTGTGTCGAATAGTTTTGACTTGTTGTTTTCTTCATGATTTCATGATTTTCTACGGTTGAAGGTGAATCATGTACATGTCATATAACTTTAATTTCAAAAGAAAACTTGCTAGTAGAACTAATTATATTCATAAAAAAAAATGAGTTGAACTTTGAAATGGCATAATTTTCTCAATACTTATTGGATTGAGTTGATATTTTAATATGTTGTTGTCGGGTATTTTAGATGATTTTTGACAAAAATCATGATTTTGGGGGCTATATATTGGAATAAATAATTTTTACAAACTTGTTGGTCGAAATAAATAAATATTTGCGCTGCCTTAGTAAAATTGCGATTTCCCTTTCATTTTATTGGAATTTTGCAAACCATACTCTTTTAAAAAGCTAAGTCAGAAAGGAACAACATAGAATCATTAGTTTTTCAAAATTAAGCCATATAGTTTGTCGAAAATGGGCCGAAAGACAGGGCTTGTCCGTGGATAGTTCTTTTATGTAAGTGTTTTGGGTCATTTTAGTTTCGATTGGTCTTAACACTTAATCAAAGACTAAAACACACCTAATATAACCTTAATTGACACCAGGAACATAGATGACTAGTTTCGGGTGTCGGTTGTGCAATTTGAGGAGTTAGTGAGTTGTCAGCACGTGGATTCGTGTAGTATCAGGTAAGTAAAACTAGTTTGGACTTTAACATGATTTTACTTGTGCATTTATTGGTTATTATCCCTTATTGTCATTTTATGATATTTATATGCATAAATTGTTCCCTTTGAAATCCGATATATGCTATCCTTATTAAATTATTGGGTTTGCATTATTTGGATTCAGTAATGAGTGGCCTAGGGTCTAAGTGGACGATATGGTGGTCACGGGTGTGGTGGGAATGCTTTGTGATCTTTTCCACCACCATGACTACATGGATGGTTTTGATTTACCTAAGCCCGCAATTTAGAATTGGGAGTCAAGCTGGTAGAGGTGGTTGTATGTCTACTACAGTTGATGGACCTAATCTAAGTTGTTTGAAGTGACTTAGTTTAGTCCATAATCCGTTTTGGAAGTCAAGTCATGGTTTTCTTATCGCACTTGATGGACTTAGAACACTTAAATGTCTTTTTCTTCGTGATCTCGACACTCATCTATCGTTGACATCTCTGTTGATTTACTCATCATGCAGTTATATATATTTTCTACTTTCGTGATATCCTTGCATGATTATTCAACTAACCAATTATTTGACATTTGAAATATTGTGAAAATGCTTCTGACTTTTACTTACTCAGCTCGTCATCGCTTGTTGATGACTGAGTGCAGATCCGCAATTGAGTAAAGGTAAGGCGGAGGGGCTTAGTGGCATACTCTAAGGCCATCAAAGCGATCCTCCTCTTGTTTTTTGTGTAGGTCACGAATTTTTTTATTATATATATGTTATATTGAACACTAGAGATATTTAGTGTATATGCATGTACATGAGATCATGTTTACTGGGTTCCACATTATAGGTTGTCCTGACTTCACTTTTAAGTTATTTAAATTGCTTAAGTTTAATTTGTCACTGTATTAACTTTAAAACTTGTAAAACTATATAACTCAACTTAAAAACATCAAATTTATGATAATAATAGTAATGAAAATTGAGGCTTACTAGGCCTGCATTGACTTGCAAGGCTGACTTGGAGGTCCACGTAGGTCTAGGTCAAGCGGGGCCTAGTTTGTAGAAACTGGCTCCGTCACAGAGAACTCCCTCACCTTTAGGGGAGTTATCTCCCTGAAGCTTATGAACATAATTACCCTTCATTAATGACATCTCTACCCACATCTCTTTCTGGTTTGTAAGATATTTATGTCAATTTTCATATTTCATTGTATCTTAAATTTGTAACTTCTTTATAAGTTCAAAGTTGAACCAAACATGAAAGTATGAACTCCCTCGTGATGTAACTCCCTGTACATTAACTCCCCCTTTAGTTAATTCCTTAATAAGGCCTCGTTTGGTCTTTTTTGCCAACTTACAATGTTAGTTCACAGTTAACTTCTTAAAGTTCATATTTTCATGTGTTTGGTATAACTTTAAACTTGCAGGGAAGTTGGAAATTTGTAAATAATAAAAAAATATGAATTGATATAAATAACCTTCAAACAAGAGAGAGAGAGAGAGAGAGAAAGTGAGAGATGAGTAATAAAAAGGTCATCATTAATGAGTGGTAATTGTGTTTACAACTCATGAGAGATGTCCCGAAAGGGAGAGATATTTCTCACCCTAAGATGTAAGTTGGGAGATAACTTGCAGGTAAGTTGGATGTGACAGCCCTAATTCCCCATAAAACTGGGTCTCGCCCTGCCTAGACCTAAGTGGACCCCCGAGTCCTCACTCGCGAAGTTAACGCATCCTAGTCAGCCTCAAAACCTCAAATTCATCATTAACTTATCAATTTAAAAGTGAAAGGTATAGGAATATATAATTATTAGGAAATTAGCAGCGGAAATCAACTATAATAAACTAATAACTCAGTAATGGGAAAATCAGGAACAACACCTATAATGTGGAAACTCTGAGAAATGGATAAACATATAAATTTGGTGACAAAGTACAACAATGCAATAATACATGATATCCCTAGTCACTCAATTCCAAAAGGTACCCCATTGTATTCAAAACATAATATACAATATTCACAATACAAAAAGGTAACACCTACAGTGGAGTAAAGGAAAGAACTGCTCCGAGAGTCCTCAGAGGAAGTCACCTAGCATCAGCTCTTTGCCCTTGCTCGTCTCAGCCTTATCTGCACCCATAGTCATAAACTAGACGGTAAGTATGTGATAAAATTGAAAGTATAATTAGAAGAACATAAACAATAATTCATGAATTACCAATAAAACAGTGTAAAAATTATGTGGTATAGAAAAGCAAAAAATAACACAAATTGCAAGATAAACAGACTGACAAGTATATCAACGAAATTTGAGTATCTATCGAGTCAAAAGAGGCCCATAAGTGGTCAATAGCCATAACAATCCACAACAGTACTACAACCACATCCACATCCAATTCCACAACCACATGCACAACAAGTTCACAACAATCCAATACTCATGGTGAAACTCAATATTAGGTGGGTGAACAACACTTCTGCAGAAGTGTGCACGTTAACCCAGCTTCACGACACACTTACGTCAAAAACACTCACCCAAGAAATATAAGAATGGAATTTCTACAAATAGCTTAATTTAATAGAAACAACAATAATGGAAAATGAATTACTATGCACCTTCTTACTGGCTTACTAACTTACTAACGTACCTCAAAGCAATCGCGAAATACCGATCCTCACGCAAGTCTCTAACTTGTTTAATTCGAATTCTCGAAGCCAGACAATCATTTAAGCCTAATTTTATTGTATTTGAGTCATTATGTGACCCTAAGTAAACCCCCTAAAGTTTTCCAAAAGTTTTAAAAATTATTTGAAAAATTATGTTTTTATTGTTCCAGAAGTCGCAGGTGGTGCCGCCAGAGGTTAATCCCTACGACGTCACATATAATGCCAAATTATTGAGTCACTGGTTTGGACGCTGCAACAATTTTTGCCCACGACGTTATCTAAAGCGTCGACTCCCCAATTCAATTCCGTAAGCATAAATGCTCCACGATGTCCCTCGCGGCGTTAGTCCTTGTACTCAAATTCGGGGTTTTCCAAAACTCCGACTCGCATCGTCGCATTCCTAGACTATCATAAACTCTTAGGGACGTCCAAAATAATACCAAACCCACTTTACATCTGTCGAAACCCCGACCAAAGCCTCGATTTAAAAATTACTCCAAAAATCTCTAAAAATTTCAAACTCTTTCATCTACTCAAACTAATCAACAAAAACCTTTTTTATCAATAAACTGATCATTATACTTCTACTAAAACTCATTTACAAAATTTTCCAAAATTGTCGTCCAAAATCATCGCGACGAAACCACATAACATTGACGTCAAAGCGTAGACAACCACGAGAGGAGTTGAGATCTCACCTCGTTTCACGCTGTTGGTCGATCCTCGTCGTGAATCCGAGCTCGAAACGTCTGAAATCCCAAGCTCACGCATTCTCTTGTTTGATCAAAAGAAATGAGATAAAGGAGAAAGAGAAGTTGATGAGAGTATTTATACTTCTTATTCGTCAACACCCACGCATGAATCACGAGGCATATTCGACGTCCCTCATTTAATCTAGCCAACCACTATGACTCACTCTTGTGACTTCAATAGGTGACTCTCATCCCTAACTCAATCAATTCTCGCTCAACACTCGCGTTCTCAGACTCGTACCACTTCACGACTCGCACGTCTTGCGTTTTTCGAACACAACAATGCACTTGCATATTAATTAATTATTTATTATTTTATGATAATTCACTAATTATCATTTTTTGGTGTTTAACTACCCATATTATACCTTTTTTGCCCTAAAATTCTCGTTTTTTCCTAGGCGAATCTCACTGTGACGATAAATAAAACAAAATCACACTCTAGAACATACAGAGTTCACATTCAGGTATAAATAATAGTACAAACATTACAGAAAAATAAAATATACCTCAGTATCGACTCCCGAGGCTTAAGCAATATGACAAGTCACGACTGCTACGTCACGATCTTGAAACACGACACGTGTCACCAATTAAATTTGAGGGTCGTTACATTGGACAACCAAACAAAATTAGTTCCCAACTCCTTATAAGTTATCTCCCGGGAGATAACTCCACCTCTAACCCAACAAGGCCTAAACTAAATGATCCCCACGGGAGCGGGGATTATCTCATATGTATCACTACAGTTTGACGATGGAAAACGTGAAATATTATATATGCTAATATATATATATATATATATATATACTAGTTTCTGGAGCAGGAATTTAATTAATCTAATAATCTATTTTTATATTCTAAAAAGTATATTATATTTTTATTCAAACTTTTTTGACAAGTAATTATAACTATTTGGACTTAATAACTGGAAGACCCTTAATTGTGGGGAAAAAAATAAATTTAAGTGATATTTGAAAGACTTGGTCAAGGGTAGAATAGTTAATTCAAGTGGTAGTTGAAAGATTGATTATTCGTGCTTATTAAATATAGTAAATATATACAACAGTATATCATATGGTAAATATGGCTTACCAAAAAAAAAATATGGTACATATGTATGTATTTGTATATAATAAACATCATAAATTTATATATGAGATTCACCAAAAGAGATTCATCCCTATGGGGATCTCTAATGGGGATTCTCCACCTCCATGCGAGGAATCAATTTTCCCCCATCCTCGCCCCCATCCTCCATTTAAATTCCCGTCTCTGCCGCTATCAGGGGAGAATCTTGCACCCTATTCATGAGGATTCCTCACCCTATTGACACTCCTACGCACTCCCCAAAGTCACACCCCTATTTTTATGTGGGCCCGCATGCCCAATCGTCCCAGTGACTTGGGGAGTCATTGTAGCATTTTCTATATATTAATTAAGATTCCACGCTAATTAAGAACATATATATGGTACCATCTATGTAAGAATTAATTTGTGGAAATATATCAATTAAACTTTACGATTTATATATAAATATATACATATATGGCCCCACATACATACAGTATTGAATCGGTTACATCTTTAGCTCTTAATTTATTGTAGTAGAAAGATGTATTCTTTTCTTTGGCCACAAGTTTTTATGTCGTACAATTTATAAGTGACATTTGTTATGCCTACCAACCAAGTAAATACTGGCCCAAGTTCTCATCGAACTTTCTTTTCATTAGTTTGTTTGGTAATTTTTGCTTAGTAGGTGAGATGAAAATATCAGTATTAATAATAAAAAAATATTATGTATCAGTATTAAAGAAAGTGGTTGCTCGACATACTTTTGATTTATTCTATATACATATACATATATAGATATACACACTTGCTAGAAACTTTTTTTTTTTTTTGACACGTTAGAAAAATTTTGGAAACGCACATCACAAATCGATGCACAATCTAAAGGACTTTAATTAACAACTTCTCCAAATAGCTGTTCCAAACATGATATTGTTAAGAACATATATATGCCACTAACTCAGCACTTCTTTATATATAATGCAAGATTGTTTTGTAGCCTCACTATCTTCTCAAAAATTTCACTTGCTTGACTAATTGTCTTAATAAAAAGAACTACTGGGATAATATATTCCTATTCTTTGAATATGTGACTCTTATTAATTAATTATTTCAAGATTTAATTCATAATTACTTATCGAAAAAGATTTAATTCATAATTTAGATAGTTCCATTTTCCATAAATTGAAATGATTCGTCAGTCGACTGTCGATCCTCACGACCCTGTTTTCCCTGACGGTTTGTCCTCTTAGTTTCGACTCCGTTTGTTCTTTCTTCTCTAATATGTAGTCTTTGAGTGAGATGTTAAGGCTCATCAAAAGATATGGGATGGAGTTAGACCTCGAAAAAGAGAGGTTGTTGGTGTTGATTGGGTTTCCGATGTTGATGCGGATTGCGTTTCTTTTGCCTTTTATCGATTTTTATAAAGTCTATAATAAAAGTTTAGGGGTATTGAATTTAAACATTTAGAGAGTTTATAAAAGTAAAATATATTTAACTTTTTGGTGACTTTTGTGGATTGGTTACAAATCTTGTCTTTTATAGACTTTTTGTAAGAAAATATATATAAAGAAATATTCAACTTCTCCTCACCTCAACTTGGAAACTTTTAGAGACTTTTAATTTTGTTGAAAGGCAACATTATGGCAGTCTATGTTTAGTTATAAAAATATATGAAACACAGTAGTACACAAATATCACAAAAATGACTGTTTAACGTGATATAAATTATGTATTATATAAAATTTTGATAATTTTTTGACTTGCACATTCCTTTTTTACAAGGAAATTAGATGATATATATTGTTTGAGATTAGTACATAGTATTTTTTTTCCTTAAAATTTTTCTAAATAGTTTCTATGTGTTTTTATCTAATTGTGTGAATTGTATGTCATTGTTTTTTTTTTTTATAGGAACGAGACTTTATTTAATATAACCACAAAATATTTACAAGGCGAGAAACAATGTGTTTTCCTTAAATAATGTTAAGAAAAAACATTACCAGTGTAGTAGGGGAAAAACGCATCATCCCTAAACTGAATAAATACGCTCCCCACAAGTGACCCAAGCCATCACACGGTACCCACCAAGCATTATATTTACAATCCTTCTTCCCTTTGACGGCACGAACGTCTTGGACTAGATATTCACTACCGAGCAGTACTTCCAAGTATACCAGATTCATCAAGACCAACGTTTCCCTGTGGTCAGTTTCTTTATGCAAGAAAATGCACTTAGCTGGTTCAAGTGGATGATAAGTCAATAATTATACAATGTTTTATAATATATTTTAGGGTTATTTATATGTAAAAAGTTATATTACACTGAGTTTTCTCTTGTTTATGTGATTTTAGGTAATAATAAGGTAAAGTAAAGAAATGAAGGAAAATGGGAAAATAATGGAAGAATTTGGAAAACTGAAGAAAAAAAACACTAGCAATTTTTCGGTGATTTGGAGAATACACTGAAAATCACCAGTCAAATCGGCAGCAGAAAACAACAACGATTTCTCACCAATTTGCAATTTACACTAGAAATCACTAGCTAAATTGATGAAGCACAAAGAGCGATTTCCACCAATTTGTACAACGATTTGATGAAGAAACAGGAATCGTTGGAGTCGATTTCGATAATATTGGATTTAAACTAGGAATTTGAGTTGGAATAGGATATGTACACATTAGAATACTATAAATATAGACTTAGGGCTTCGAAATTAAGAGCCCTCACTTGCATTCTCTTGTTTATCAACTAAAAGTTGAGGAGTTTTGTAACGACCTTAAAATCTAACTCGTGCCACGTGTCAATTTAGGTCGTATGTGGACCCACTTGCCATGCTACTTGTGTCCAATTCTCGGTCGTCGACGCCTAGGTATGTTATTTTTGTTCGATGTTTGTATTATTTATGTATTACCCAAATGTAAATTCTAATGTTCCAAACGTGTGAGGACGTGTTGGTGTTGAGGAACATGTTTGACCTGAGAAAATATGATTTACGGGTGCTGGAAGAGCGGGATGTCGACTAGTTAAATATACAATTCATGCAAGCAGCATTTCTCCAATGCTAGTCACAAATTTTTTTTTTTTTTTTTATTTTTTTTTTGGATAAAGGATGCTAGTCATGACCATGTTAATGCACTACCTTCTAGATTTATTACAAACAAAACAATTTTTTTCTTTACCAATATATAAATCAATTAATATTTCTTTAGCTTATAATTGATTATCTTATATATTTATAATGATATAAAAGGAGTACATGGGATAAAATAACAACACATATAAGTACTAAAATAATGAGGCAGTACACAAGCCTCTTATTTAGTTCGAATAAGAGCTGGAACTATATATATATAAAGTACATCATGCATGTTCTCCAAAATGAGGGTTCACTGGGATATTTTGCTCGTTCCTGAAAAAGTTGTCTGGATCAACTTCAGTTTTCACTTTCACCAACCTATCAAAATTTCCCATGAAGTACTTAATCCCCCAAGCTTTAGCTTGTTCATATGTTGCGTTGCCATCTTTGCTCTCACCCAGATCCAGATCTCTAAAGTTAATATATGCTTCTCTTGGTTCCTTGGACACATAACGCTCCATGTAACCATATAACCTTCTCACCCAATTTATGTTCTCATTTTCGGCATCATTTCCATGTTCGTCCCAAAGCGCGATATATTCGATGGCGTGGGTGTTTCTTCTATGAGGGTATGGAATTTGCGAGGCAGGAATTGCACTCATCACTCCCCCACCAGGAACCCACAACATACGAGGCACCTCCACACGAGGGTCGTAAAATATCTTCCAAATGCCTTCTAATTCGGTTTCCGACAAGGGGTTCTTCACATAATCTGATTTGGACTTGAAAAATCTTCTCCTAGTTTGGTTCCTTTTACGGGTCCTAACAAGTAAGACTTCTCGAGGCCCGTAAGGATCAAATCCGGCGAAGTAGAGAACTGATTGAATCCAACTAAGTTTCTTACATTCCTCACTCTTCAAGTTGAGTTCGGGGAAGTATTGTTCCATTATGTGAAGGAGTTGCTCAACTTCGCCTAGAAACAGCGATTGGAATTTTGCGATTATGGTACGACTGTCTTCATCCTTGCCTTCATTTGCTCTGTCTAAGAGCACTTTTATGTAAAGATCTTCAGGGAGGTTGTGAGCAATCTGTTGCCATTTGTGAACAAGTGAAGTTGCACCATGTTCCAAGTCTCTTGTTAGCGTGAAAACAGTAACATTTTTTGGAACTGGAACCAGCTTGACTTTCCATGACAGTATAACTCCAAAGTTGCCCCCTCCGCCACCTCTGATGGCCCAAAAGAGATCATCACCCATGGATGTCTTGTTAAGAATTTCACCATTGGCATCCACCAAGCGGGCGTCGAGAATGTTATCCGCAGCAAGGCCATATTTCCTTGTCATGGTACCAAAACCGCCGCCGCTTATATGCCCTCCAACACCTACTGTTGGACATATCCCAGCTGGGAATCCATAATCTTCACTTTCATTTGCAATGGTGTAGTATAATTCACCCAGAGTCGCGCCAGCCTGAACCCAAGCGCTACCCTCTTCGACATCAACCTTAATCGAGTTCATAAGGAACAAATCAAGCATGACGAATGGCACATCGGATGCATAAGATATGCCCTCATAATCATGGCCGTTGCTCCGAACTTTCAACTCTAGTTTAAACTTCTTACAACAAATAACTGTTGCTTGGACATGAGAATCTTGCAAAGGTGTCACAATAACTAGTGGTTGCATTTTTTGAGTTGAGGATGGACAGAACCTAAGGTTCTGTATTGAAGCTTCTAAGGTAGGCAAATAACGAGGATCATTTGGTGTATAGATGGGAATGCTAGGGTATTGAAGGGACAAACAGCGACGAAATTGTTCGACCGAAGGAATTGAGGAAGTAGATGATGAAGACATTATTATTGAGATTTTTGAAGTAAAGGAAGTAAGAGGATATAGAATTTAATATTGAAGCGTTTGAGTAAGATCAATGACCTTATATAGCGGATGTGAGAGATCATAACCTTGCCTAGGGTGTATATAAAATTACACTAAAGTCGTGGTCTTTTTTTTTTTTTTTTTTTTTTGTTAAAATACGATCCATAAGTTCGTGCATGTAAACGCGCAATTTTTTTTTTCTTTTTTGAAACCTTGTAAACTTGCAATTAAATAATAAATTTGAATTTTCTTCCCATCGTGTTACATGTTCCCATCGTGTTACATGTTGGATGCACGCAATCATGCATCAGGCATAGAAACATGGTATTAATCAAATGAAACCGTTGACAAAAAAACAATAATCACATTGACCGATGACACTATTTCCAGAGTCGACCGTCTCTTTTTCTTACTGATTTTGCCCTTTAATTTGCACTGTTCACACCATAGCATAGAGTAATTGTCTAATTATGACGTTGAGAGTGCTAAAAGGACAAAAAGTCATCAAAAATATCTTAATCTTTATAAGTTATATCAATTATATTCTAACTTTTAAAAATTATCAATTTTATCCTAATTTTTTCGTTTTAATATCAATTCTATCCTCAACTAATTTTAGACACTTTTTCTTTGAAATTAACATAATCTTCTAACTTTTATTTTCATGATCATCCATATTGATCAATTTATACATTAAAATTTTGTAAGCCTCGTATTTGAACTAATGTACGAGAACTCACAAAAAAAATAATTTATAAATCAATGATACGTTAATACCTTAATTAATTTTTTTTAGTTATTCATAAAGAATAAATAGTAAGTTGGAAATCATGTGTATATACATATAAAAATAACATATAAAATTTATTAGAAGGTACTCATAGTTGTTTAATTTAACAAAATAATTATGTACTTGAATAGAAGTATGTACTTAGATTATATGTATAAGATTGAGTAGCATATGTACACACACTACTATATGTGTATTATATACATGAATACATAAAAAAAAAAAAAAATATTAAGCTTTAATGCATATGTATGAATAAATCTTTAAATGGTATAATAAGAAAAAAAAATGATGTGTGGGAAAAAAAAAGGGTCTAAATTAATTGAGGATAGAATTGATACTAAATTTCAAAGCTTAGGATATAATTGATAGTAAATTCCAAAAGTTATGATATAATTGATACAACTTGTAAAGGTTAAGATATTTTTGATCATTTGGCCAAGAAAAAGAAAAGATCAAGAGAAAGTGAGGGACAAAATGGGAAAATCAAAAAGTAAACTCAAACCGAATTTGAGATATTGAATTTGAAACAGAGGAAGAGAGATATTGGTGTATGAAAAATGATAATCTAACACACTTTTGGCGCACACTTTATTTTTATCATTTTTCATTGGTGTATAGGTGGAGAGATATTGGTGTATGGAAAATGATAATCTAACACACTTTAGGCGCACACTTTGTTTTTATCATTTTCCATTGGTGTATAGGCGGAGGCACGGTCAAAATCAAAATTTCTAACCGAGTCATGTGATCATTGATGAAACATTGTGAGTTCTAGCCATTAATGTTTTCTGCTTAAAATTTTTTGAAAACTGTTTTCTGCTTAAAATTATATTACCCTTTTCAACTTAGTTCTAATTGTGTATATTTATTATTTTGATCTGCTAATGATTACAATAGGCATTTCTTACTATCTGAGATTTCATCTACTTTCTTTCTGGTTTTCTTGTGTTTTAATATTTAAAAAATGTTTAGCTAAACTTTCATTGATCTAACTTTCATGAATTGAAAGAAATTCATGAAAAAATGATTATTGAGCTAATCACTAAGATAGAAATTTTTCAGTGACCAAACTTTGATTATTATGTACCTCTATCTTTGCACTAAAAATAAGTAAATTTAGGCATATCATCTTCTCTCTCTGTTTGAAATTTCTTTAATGAAACTTGGACTTGTATGATGCTTCTTTCTTGTTGTCGAGCTTCATATCATTCTTAAGATTTGGTTTTATCAACATAAGGTTCGAGACCTAGTTGAGATTCGAGTGAAATCAATTCTCATCTTCTTCGAGTGAAGGATCACATGTGAGTATTTCCTTATGTTTTCTGACTCTATTTTTGTTTCTTTTGGAAAATGTAAATATTAATTTTTGTTGTAAATGAAATGGATGTGGATGACTCTTCCTATTCAAACCATTTGTATTCCACCACTATGTGTGAGTGGTTACACATTTACATCATGTAATTGTAACTTATGATCTTTGACATTCTTGTAATGGCCTATATAAAGAGCTCACATCTATGTAATGGATACACCAAGTTGAATGAAAACTTCTCATTCCAACTATCTCATTTCTTCTCTTCTCCTTTGTAGTAGTAGTTTGTAGTAGTAGAAGTTCTTAGTCTTCTATTTCATTCTCTAGTTCTTAGCAAGTCTCAATTCAATTCACAACACGTTACCAGCACGAGCTTGCTCTAGCATTAAGGAGATCTTGAAGTTCAAGAAGGCTTGTTAAGGAGACAAAGCTAGGAAGGTATAACTTTTATGAGTTCGGTTTATTTCTATATTATTTTGGTTGCTTCACTTTTACATGCATACTTTATTCATATACTATGCATTATAACATCACCGATTGCGAAAGTATACTCTGTAGTTGCATCTTGTACGATCTTCTACATCAGAAATCAAAAGTCAATATGTGACATAACTAGTTTTCTCGCTATACTACAAAAGATTAATTATGCTCCATTCTTGATTTTTTTATATTGCAAATAGTGTTATGAGTTTGGGTTGATAGTGGGTAAGCCTTGTCCCCGGTAAAGCTAAACATTGAAAGGGAGACGGGTTATCCCGTTCGAGGAGGCATGGTTTTTAAGTAGACTTCATCTCACCACCCAACTTGGATGTTGTCCTACCAACTCATACAAATAGTATATTTTGTGTATAAAATAATCAAGTTATGAGCATTCATTTAATCATATAGTTTACATAAAAATGAGAACTATTTATGATGTTTGATTGAATTAATTGCCTTAATAATATTGACAACAATAATTACTTGTCAAGGCAACGGGATGCTCAAATTATATATAAAGTATCTATACAAGGCTATGCGTATAAATATTTATTCGTCAAATATTTCTTTAGACTCTTTAGAGATTTGAAAAGTGAATATTTCACTTTATATTATCATTTCACCTCATGGAGCTATCTATATCAAGGCCAAAATTGGTGATGCTCCAAAAGGCTCAAAATGAGCGGCTGGGTCTCACGCTACAAAATTTATATCAGTCAAATATCATTTATTATTCTGCAATTTCAATTACCTCTATATTGAGGCTATGCAGAAATATGACTAATGAGACAAATAAAGGCCACGTGGCTCGCCTCGATGTATTACTGCAACAAATTATCGAGCACGCACGTCAATCCATTAAATATTAATTATGGATTGAATCCTTGTCTCGTGGTAGCTGAGTAAAATAATAAGATATTATAAATATAATATCACTCATGTCCAATTGGTTTAGCTTCAAATTAAGAAGCATATGTTGCATATGATAACCATGGTCGCAATTACAAATTTATGGACGTGGAAAAGATGAAAAGATATGGTAAAAGTCATATTGACAATTCCATTGATAGTCAGAATAAAAAGTGGTGCACCACTAGAAAGGGTAAATTAGTATTGACAATGAGCGCTCATAATTGTGACATTTTTTTCGTCACGTACGAAAGGCTATGTTGCCTAAATATTGTCATATACATACCCAAATATTTTTTATCTTTTACCATGCCTTCAAAATCAAGGCAAAATTATGAATTTTACTATTAAAAATAGCTCAATTAAGTATTGACACATTAAGATGTGTTCAAATTATGAGCTAAATAAAGGCAAATAACGCATGCCTTGCTTATTGTACTACATGTACATTGTAATATAAAAATATTTATCGAATTTAAACTTAGCAAAGGCTAATATTTATGCAATGTATGGTACAACTATAATGTTGTCAATGCCTTATCTAGAAGTTATTCAGTATGATTTGTTTCATCTGAGAATTTAAATTCCCTGCATTACCTTCTGGATTTTATTTGAAAAGGCATACTGATGAAATAAATATCATCATATGATCTAATGACATTCATAAGATGAAATGATGGATTTGATCATCAATTGCACGAATAATATTGAAAATTCGTGTGGACATCAATTGTGGAACTAAAAGATTTTATCAGCTGGTGATTATAATTGTGCTAGTTGTTCTCAAGGTAAATTGATAGTTAAATCATCCCCAAGTAAAATTGTTGTGGAATCCCCAGTTTTCTTAGAACGCATTCAGGGAGACATATGTGGACCTATTCATCCTTATTGTGGACCATTTAGATATTTCATGGTTTTGATAGATGCATCAACTAGGTGGTCACATGTTTGTTTGCTTTCGACCCGTAATGTTGCATTTGCTAGACTTTTAGCATAAATCATAAAGTTATGAGCACAATTCCCTAACAATCCAATCAAGACCATTCATCTTGATAATGCCAGAGAATTTCAATCCCAAGCATTTAGAGATTATCGCATGTCTATAGGAATTACCATTGAACATTCTGTTCCACATGTGCATACCTAAAATGGTTTGGCAGAATCTCTGATCAAACGCATTCAATTAATTGCCAGACCTTTAATCATGAGAACTAAGTTATCAACTTTAGTTTGGGGACATGCAGTCCTTCATGCAGCATCTATCATTCGTTATAGGCCTACTACATACCATGAACATTCTCCCATGCAACTCATTTTAGGTCAACAACCAAATATTTCACACTTAAGAATTTTTTGTTGTGCAGTGTATGTTCCTATACCACCTCCCAATAGAACTAAGATGGATCCACAACGAAAACTTGGGATTTATGTTGGATTTAACTCATCGTCCATTATAAAGATACCTTGAGCCCTTAACAGGGGATTTATTTACTGCACATTTTGTTGATTGTCACTTTGATGAAACAATTTTCCTACCATTAGGGGGAGATAAGAAGTCAATTCAAAAGGAATGGCACGAAATTGCTTGGAATGCATCGACTTTATCACATTATGATCCACGAACAAATCAGTGTGAACTTGAAGTTCCAAAGATCATTCATTTGCAACAAATCGTAAATCAATTACCAGATGCATTAAATGATGCAAAACAAGTGACAAAATCACATATTCTAGCTGTAAATGCTCCTGCAAGAATTGATGTCTCTGTGCAACAAAATGCACAAGCACCAACGAAACGCTTAAAGCGTGGAAGACCGGTTGGTTCAAAGGATACAATTCCTCAAAAGAGGAAAACGGGAGTAAAAATAAATACAAATCAAAATACTCCTGAGAAAGCACAAGAATCCTTTGATAAGGGTTTGTAAGAACAAGTTGATTCTGATGAGGAACAACTTCCTCTAGAAAAATATGAAAGTAATGAGATCTCAATAAATTATTTAAACTCTGGTAAGATTTGGGATCGAAATGAAATTGTTCCTGATGATATATTTGCTTTCAATATGTCCTTTGAAATATGTGAAAATGATGATGATCCAGAACCACGATCAGTAGACAAATGTCAAAAAAGACCTGATTGGCAAAAATGGCAAGATGCTATCCAAGCAGAGCTAAACTCATTAAGGAAACGAGAGGTTTTTGGACCAATTGTCCAAACGCCAAATGGCGTAAAACCTGTTGGATATAAATGGGTATTTGTACGAAAGAGAAACGAAAAAAATGATGTTACAAGATACAAAGCAAAACTTGTAGCTCAAGTTTTCTCACAAAGACCTGGCATCGATTATGAGGAAACATATTCTCCTATTATAGATGCAATCACATTTCGGTTCTTGATAAGCCTTGCAGTCTCTGAAGGGCTTGATATGCGTTTAATGGATGTCGTTACAGCATATCTATACGGATCTCTAGACAGTGAGATATATATGAAAATCCCTGATGGATTTGTAATATCCGATGAAATAAAATCAAAACCTCATAACATACATTCTATAAAATTAAAAAGGTCTTTGTATAGGTTGAAACAATCCAGACGAATGTGGTACAAACGTCTTAGTGATTATTTACTGAAAGAAGGATATGTAAATAATCCGCTTTGTTCATGTGTCTTCATTAAAAGATCATCAACAGGATTTGTGATTATTGTTGTATGTGTTGATTTAAATATAGTGGGAAATCACGACGACATCGTTAGAACATCCGAATACTTGAAAAAGGAATTCAAGATGAAAGAACTTGGAAAAACAAGACTTTGTCTTGGTTTGCAAATTGAACATTTTTTAAGTGGAGTACTTGTCCATCAATCAAATTATATTGAAAAATTATTAAAAAGATTTTATATGGACAAGGCACATCCATTGAGCTCTCCAATGGTTGTCAGATCACTTGAAGTGGATAAGGATCCATTTCGACCTCATGAAAGTGATGAAGAGCTAATTGGTCCGGAGGTACCATATTTAAGTGCAATTGGTGTACTTATGTATCTTGCAAATTGTACAAGACCCGATATTGCTATTGCTGTCAACCTACTTGCAAGATATAGCTCTTCACCAACTCGAAGACATTGGAATGGTGTTAAACACATTTTTCGATATCTTCGAGGAACAAGTGACATGGGTTTATTTTACTCGAGAGGGGTAAAATTGAATCTCCAAGGTTATGTTGATGCTGGATTTTTATCAGATCCCCATAAGGCCCGTTCTCAAACGGGATATGTATTCACCTGTGGTAATACTGTTGTATCATGGAAGTCAGTAAAACAAACTATGGTTGCCACTTCTTCCAATCATTCTGAAGTACTTGCAATTCATGAAGCAAGTCGTGAATGTGTTTGGTTGAGAAACATGATTGAACATATTCAAGAATCATGTGGATTGCCTTCAATAAAAGATTCTCCGACCATATTATATGAAGATAATGCAGCATGTATTGCACAATTAAGTGAAGAATTCATAAAAGGGAACAGAACAAAACATATTTCACCAAAATTCTTTTATGCGCATGAGCTTTAGAAGGATGGTGAAATTGATGTCAAGCAAATCCGATCGAGCGATAATCTTGCTGATTTATTCACAAAAGTCTTACCAACTACGACATTTAAAAGGCTTACATATGGTATTAGCTTGCGTAAACTTAAATACATTGCAAGTAAAGAAACTGAACAAGTTTCACCCATGTTCACATGAGGGGGAGTTATTGATTACTGTATTGCACTTTTTTTTCTCTTAGCTATGGTTTTATCCCATTGAGTTTTCCTAGCAAGGTTTTTAATGAGGCAATCTTAACAATATTATACCCATATTAATATTTATGAGAATAGTGTACTCTTTTTTTTTTACTATATTTTTTCCACAGGGTTTTTTTTTTAGTAGAAGTTTTAACGAGGCACAATCTCTTAGCAAGTGTCATCCAAGGGGGAGTGTTGTAAATGAAATGGATGTAGATGACTCTTCCTATTCAAACCATTTGTATTCCACCACTATGTGTGAGTGGTTACACATTTACATCATGTAATTGTAACTTATGATCTTTGACATTCTTGTAATGGCCTATATAAAGAGCTCACATCTATGTAATGGATACACCAAGTTGAATGAAAACTTCTCATTCCAACTATCTCATTTCTTCTCTTCTCCTTTGTAGTAGTAGTTTGTAGTAGTAAAAGTTCTTAGTCTTCTATTTTATTCCCTAGTTCTTAGCAAGTCTCAATTCAATTCACAACAATTTTCTCCTTTTTCCCTGATTAATTGCTTCTTGTTATTGCTTGGTAGGTATGAAAGCCCAATGTTAGTCAACATTAAATGGCACAAGGCCTTAACTCTGAGCGGCCGATACGGTTCCTGGCCCCCTTATTATTACAACACATGCAACAGCCTCAAACCCATTTATCACACCAAGGCCCAAACACGACATCTATAAACCATTCTGTTCCAAAGATCATCACATGCAGCCCTTTGTCATTATCTTATTTTAATTTCGGCCCTTTTGTTGTTGTTAGTTGTTGTATACTTTTTGAACCAGCTTTTCTTACTATTTGAATGATGTAATCACTGAAGGACTTAATTAAGAAAGAAATCAGGGATATGCACACATTAGAATACTATAAATATATATTAACTTAGGGCTTCGAAAATAAGTGCCCTCAATTATCTATCAACTAAAAGTCGAGGAGTTTTAGTTTATTTTATTGTTCTTATTTTTGAAGACTTGTTGGAGATTCAAGAGTTATTTAATTAAGGCATTTTTCATTAATGTCTTAATTACTTTATTGTGATGTTTACTTTGAATATATGTGACTAGTTTATTAATCTAAACAATAATTTGAATATAAATTTGAACCGTTTTGTAATATAGTCATAGTAAATAAGAATTTGTACTCAATGCTTGAAACTTAATCATATTCGTCAATTCACGGTTTTAATAGATTGTTTT
Source organism: Stephania japonica (assembly GCA_039657345.1). Taxonomy (NCBI): domain Eukaryota; kingdom Viridiplantae; phylum Streptophyta; class Magnoliopsida; order Ranunculales; family Menispermaceae; genus Stephania; species Stephania japonica. The sequence goes on along the minus strand of CM077557.1, from coordinate 65,842,694 downwards.
TACGTATTACATGCGAAGTCCGGAATATGTATTATGATATCTAAGTTATGAATCTAATATATGGTAGTAACTAAGATCAGCTTAAAAAGTTTTTTTTACCGTTTAGATGTCTTGGGTGAATTATATTCTAAGTTATTTATCATTATGGCGTTTCTGATAATATTAGTTTAGTAGTAAGAGTTTTTTTAGAGTGTAATATTACAATTAGTTACTTTGAGCTTTCGAACAACTAAGTGTTATAGGATTAGAATATGGCTTATTTTCATTGATAAAAGGAAAAATGATGATTTGATAAAGACTATTAATCTTACTTATGATTACATATGGGTTTAATGATTGATGATTTAATGATTTAATGGTAATGATGTGATGATATGTCTATGACTATACATTTTATTAATATGTTAAGAATTCAAAACGGCTTATGCTTCATTGTTCTGGATGATTGTTTAGGTATCTTATATTGATTTACTTGATTTGAATTTAGATTAGTTAATTTGAATTATTTTAGTTTAGTTAATTTCATTAGTTTAAGGCTATGAGTTTAAGGCTACTTAAGTAATTTTAATTCTAGTTTTATTCTTAGTTTCCATTAGTTTAATAAAAATAACAAAAAATCGTTGGAAAACCTTTTCTTAATAAGTTTGGAAAATCCCTGAGGACACAATTCTCACTTATCACTACTACAAAGAATAAGAATATACGGGAAACTTATTGTACGCGTTCGACACGCGTCAGTTACTATCGTAGATTTGTCCGCCACTACGCTACGATAGCAAGCCCGTTCACGGAACTTGATAAGACGCCAATTGTGATATATTTTAGTGTACTTTTATTGCGAATTCCAAGACTTTTGTCCCCCGTTTATACCGATAATTCTTAGTTTTTGTATTTTCAGGGTTAAAACAGGTTGTTGGACTGAAAAGAGTGAATTTCCATAAAAATCCCAATAAAAAAAATTGAACAAAGGCCGAACGCCTTAAGCTGAACTGAAATCACTAAGGAATCGTTGAAGGCAAAATGAGCCTATTATGAAATAGTCATTGGAAATGACGCGAATGAAGCCTTGTGAAGACTCAAAAGAAAAGAGAGAGCTTAACAGCGCCTTAGGTATGAACGTACGTTATTGGCGCGACGCTGGGCTCGAGTCGAGACATAACTAAACAAAAACATAGCATCGCAGCGCCTTGGCAGTAACCTCGAACGCCTTGCTGAAATGTACATACGACGCTGGACAGATAATGAGATTTAGATTGCAGATTTTGTGGATTTGCAATATTCCTGATACCTAATTTGGTGTTATCCCCATCCTAGTATAAATAGTTAGAGTTTCCATACATTTTGTATTTTTTGTTTGCTTGAGTTTTTGAGAGAAAAAACTCTATTGAGTCTTTGGAGAAAATCTACGAGAGTTCTTAATTTGCATTAAAGGTGCTTTTTATTCAGATTTTATTAGTGTAGTTTCGTTGTATGTGTAGTAATCACCAATCCTTCTCTGGATTGAGAGATTTCATACTTGCAAACTTGATTTATGAGGTTCTGATCAATTAATTAAATAACCTTTTTGTTGAAGTCATGTAACTTTGATTACATTGCTTGTAAATCTATTAATTGCATTAGATTAGATTAATTACAATCATCGTGTGCAGTGGCCAATGGATATATAGGTGTAGGAAATCTTTGCCAGTGATCTTACAGTCATTCGGTAAGGGGGATTGTGTTAGGTGGTAAATAGGGTCTCGTCTGTTGTCAATCAATGTGCCCTTATGCTTTTGGAGTATAAGTAGGGTAGTGACGAATGCTAGTTACCACTTAGGATAAGTGTTTTCACGAATTGTAATGTTGTTAGGTCGTTGAGAATTTGCTAAGCATTCAGAGTTTTGCGGCCTACTTAGTATGTGGTAGTGCGTACGTTCGTGCCACTAACTATGGAAGACTGAGTGTTTACACTTAAGCTTGTCTATGAGAATTCAATAACAAAAGGTATTTTTAGTAACTAATGATAAATTCAATTGTTTGCAAGATATGAATATACTCTTGATCCAGGTTTTCTCTATATTGTTTTAGTAATCATTTTTAATATCCCAAATACTTGATGCATGTTTAGGTCGATTTAGATTAGTGAGTTCAAATTAGTTTCTATTATGATAAGTTCACTAGGAATCCCCCTTATTTTCCTTTAGTTCGAAACCTTACAACCCTTCATAGTCTCTATGAATTTGACCCCGCTTACTACTACTGCAAATCAATAGTAGCCCGGTATTTAGGATTATTATTGGTACCTTCGATGCGTAATTAACCCTCCTTAAATTAGATACATTTACATGGTTTGAGACAACATTACAAGCCTTTACAAATTTAAAATCTACGATGCATAACGTCCCCTATTACTACTTCTAGATTTCTCTCAGATCTTTGAGGTGACGACCGATGCTTCCGGTACAACATTGCACGTTGTTCTCTCCCAAAACCACCTTCCCTTAGCTTTTTTCAATAAAAAATTACATCCCTGAATGCATGCTGCCTCCACCTATGCTAAAGAAATGTTTGCTATCACTGAGGCAGTCAAGAAGTGGAGACAATATCTACTAGGGAGTAAATTTAAAACTTATACTAATCAGAAAAGCATAAAAAATGTACTCACTCAGTCGATCCAAATTCACTCAGGCCTAACAGCTGTATCGTGGCTTAATTAGCTAGGGCTTTAAGCCGGGTATCGCCCTAATCGGGACAGGGGATGCTACACTATGCTTGCAAAATATATAGGTTGATGTGATGAAGCTCACGACCGACTTGTCTCATAAAAGCTTATATGACGATGCTTACTACTTGTTGTACCAAACCTAGGGTGCCTTAGCTTTTCTTGTCTGCACTCACTTATCTTCTTAGTTTACTTTGGTAATTTCCTACATATGTGTAACAACCCTCAATTTTAACTCAACTAGTGTTGCACTTGTCAGGACCATGACCTGACTACGTGATACTGGACAGTATTTCGAACCTCGGGAGTCGACACCGAGGTAATTTTATGATTCTTTGATGTGTGTAATAGTATTTTATTCTAATGTGTATTACGAGCCGTTCGAGCGATTTTTAATGAGTGAGGTTCCGTCTAGGTAAACGGTGGAGAGAAATATAGTAAAAACATAATTAAAAGAATTATGAAATAATTTAATTATTTATTTGTACGAGACGAAGCGAAAGTATGCGTGTGATAGAGAAATACGAACCGAGGAGGCAAGATGGATCGGGGAACGTCGTTTGAACGCGGGTGTTGGATAATTATACAACAAATGGACCATGGTGTAGGATTGTTAAAGTGACACAATCCAATAATGGAGAACCCTTGGATCAGCCTCGAGATGCGTGGTTAGGTGGAGATGGGTGGACACAATTGAGACAACACCCCACCTAACATACTATTCACCACTATTCACACCATATCCATTTGATTTTAAAAACACACACCCACCCCCACCCTCTCTCCTATTCTCACTTACGATCTCTTCACCCTTTCACTCACTCACGATTTCTCTTCTCCCTCATGTCGCCACCGTCCCTTCTCCTCTCTCGCCGGTGACCGGACCAAATGCCAGAGGTTGCTGTCGACAGAGGTAAGCATCTCCTTTTCTCTCTCTCCCTCTCGTTCTGTTCTCCTCTCTCTCGAGTTCCCTTACTCTTCTCTCTCGGTCCACTCACTCTCCCAGCCTGGCTTTGTCCACGCTGGTCACCGGAGATGCAGTGGTGGCTAGGAAGCTCGCCTAAGGTCCTACATCCTCCCCTCCCTCTCGTGTTCACTCGATCTCTTTCTCACTCTCGATTTCTTTCTCTCCCTTTTCTCGGCCTACACCTCTATGCCCACTGCACCGCATGCCTGGCCGAACTAGTGGTGACCGGAGGTCACACCCTTACCTTACCGGAGATCTCTTTCTCTATCTCTTTCTCTTTCCCTTCCTCTCTTTCTCTCGTTTTCTCACTGCTTTTCGTCATTTTTTTGGTGTGTACGTGGACTGTGGGGTGGCTGCCATAACGGGGACTGGTTGTGGATGACCTTCGGTGACTCACCGGAGTTCAGACCGTCCCGGAGCACACCCCTCATAGCCCATGCAAAGTCCCTACTGATTTTACACACGTTGAGTTGATTTTATTGGGTTTCACCCTCTCGCTGGAAACTGCTGTGACTAGCGACGCCACCGCCGGACCACCATGACTGGGATGCTGTCGGGGACCCCACCAAGCTCATACATGGGTCCCACAGCCTTCAGAGTTGGCAAAACAGTCCTATTTAGTGTGAAATTGTTGTCATTTCATGTGATAGAGGTGGTGGAGCCTCGCCGAAAACCGCCACTCTTGGTGGTGCTACCGGCTGGACCACCACCAGTGGGGGTTGTCGAGGGTCTCGCCTAACCTTTGTTGAAGTCTCACAGGTTGTGTCCAAGATTTTAAAATGTTAGATGTAATGGTTATGTTTTTATATAAGTGTTGAGTTTGAGTTTTGTTTATGTAATGTGTTTAAACTTCGACTAAGTAAGGTGTTTCCAGCCATCCCATGCCAAGGAAACCCCTTCTCAACGTCGAACAGTACCAGCGTAAAGCCATAACGGTGTCTTTATTAATTGGTGTTTAGTTATGGAGGTTTTGTAATCCTTGATGACAAAGCATTTTAAGTTTTCCTATTTGGTTTTAATGATTCGATTTGGCGATGAATGGTTATGACGTTGTAGTCACGTCGCCGGTCCTTGAGACCATGACATGACCCATATACGACTTAGCCGAGCCTATGATTCGCGATGAGGCTTATACATGTGATTTCAAAACCCAAAAGAGTCATTATGTTTTCATTAGATTTCTGATCGGTTTTCCGATTGATTTTTGTCGAGTTGTTCAAGTCATTCGAGTCATCAAAACATTAGGAAAACATCAAGGTTTAAACCTAGATTAGTTATTAGCTCGACCCATTAATTAGAGTTTTCGACCTTGTCAGGTGGCGGGAAACTCAGGGATATGCGTTAGGATTCGTGGGAGTGGATACTATTCGCGATAGTTCAGGTAAGTACACTTGTCTTAAAGCTTGTGTACGTTAGTAAACCAGTTAAGAAAATACTATGTGATTTATTTTCATTCCGCTGTGTTTGATATTATCTACTTATTGGCATTCCATTCCATATTCCTTGTATGTGTGTTCTTGGCATAATTGTGTCTCGAAGTTATATGCGACCTGCACTAGAAGGGATAAAATGTGGGCACTCGTACGCACGACTGTTTGACCACCCCTAGTGATTGTGTGATACCATGTACTGGATTGTTGTGGATATTGTTGTGGATCTCGATGTTGCGACACCGCTATTGTGGATATTGTTGTGAATTTTAGACCACTTATGGCCTCTCTTGAATCGTAGAACACGTATGTTTCTATTGCTATTATTTCCAGTCTGTCTATCATGCATCTTGTTTATTTAAATTACTGTATTCCAATTCCAACATGATATTTAGACTGTCTTGTTTGAAAATTCATGAATTACGGTTGTATTCTTCTGGCTTTACTTTCAATTTCTCTCAGTTGTTCACCGTCTAGTTTGTGATGATGGGTGCAAATAGGACGGAGAGTAGTAGAGGCAAGGGACCTTGCCTAGGAGACTTTTTGTGAACAGCTGAACTTGAGGTACCGAGATGTAGGCTCATATTTATTTCTTTTTGTATGACGTTTTATATATATGATTTTTTTGGAACTGGGAATAGATTTTGAGGTAGATACCATGAATTTGTTAAGTTTACTTAGACACGAACCTATCGGGGTTTTCCACATTTATATAGATTCCTGATTTTCGTTTGATTGAGTTATTTCCCAATAATTGATTAGTTTTAAATTCTCTTCCACTGTGTTATACTAGCAATAACTCATTCATAAAACTTGAAATTTGATGATTTGAGGCTAATTAGGCTCGTCAGGGTCGCTGAGTGTCGACTCGGGACCCGCACGGGTCTAGGCCAGGCGTACCCAAATACATTGGGAATTTGGTGCCGTCACAATATATTTCTTTTGACTTTTTTTTTTGCCTTATATGCATTTAATTACCTGTTTTTCTATACTCTTGAAATATGGATAAGCAGCTTGATGCAGGCATGGTTTGAAGCATTGGTGAATATCACAAGGATGGCTAATGGGCATTTAGAAATAAGGGCAGACATCAAGAAATTAACAATTTTATGTATATTAATATATTTAGGATTTTTAGTTAGTCAGGATTCTAGCTAGCTTTGTGTCTTGTTTTATTGGGAGTTTAATAAGTGATGTTGAAGTTTTGGTAGGAGTTTATTACATTATTTTTTCAAGCCTATAAAAGGCTTGACGTTGGTAATTAAAAGTGATTTTTTATTATATTAATGAAGAATTTTATTCAAAAAAAATTATTACTTTTCTTGAGAATTTGGTGTTAATTCTCTCTAGCCCTAAGTTGTTTTGTTTGTAGTGTCGAATAATCAATTTAGAAGATTCTTGCTGCGTTAATTGGTATTAGAGTCATCGTCACGTGTGATTTGGATAAATCATGCAACTGAGGGTGGAGTTTGGCTTTAGTGAGGAACGAAAAGTGGAATATTCCTATTCTTATGAGGAGGAATTTGTATTCGAGGAAGAAATAGATGGGGTTCTTTTTCTTTACGGTGACGCGCGACGAATAAATCCAATCTTCTTTGAGGAAGACTCCGACAACTTTGACGAAGAGCCAAAGTTTGACAGTGATGGGTACGACTTTGTGGAGGACAAGTTAGTCTTTGGAGAGGACGGCTTAGTCATCGAAGTGGTTTCATCATTAGTTGAAGTTCCTCAAGTACTTGAAAAGGAGGTTCATGATCTCATCATCAACAATGACTCCCTTAGCCTCATTGCAAAGGCCAAAGTACTAAAATTTGCAACCAATGACGACGTATACGTCAAGGGATATTTGCACGACTTTTTTGGTCAAAATAATGTTCTATTTTATCTTTTCAAGCACGTCAAGACTAGTTTTGATGATTTCATCGTCAAAACTGGGAAGATGAGTGTGGATAAGAAAATTCAAGGGCGAATTTTTGTCAACAAGAGGAGTATGATGCAGGAATGATTTGAAGCATTGGTGAATATCACAAGGATGGTACATGGGCATATAGAAATAAGGGCAGACATTAAGAAATTAACAATTTTATGTATATTAATATATTTAGGATTTTTAGTTAGTCAGGAAAGCTTTTAGTTATTTTAGTTATCTTAGGATTCTAGCTAGCTATGTGTCTTGTTTTTATTGGAAGTTTAACAGGTGATGTTGGAGTTCTAGTAGGAGTTTATTATATTATTTTTTCAAGCCTATAAAAGGCTAGACGTTTGTAATTAAAAGTGATTTTTTATTATATTAATAAAGAATTTTATTTCTTTTCTTGAGAATTTGGTGTTAATTCTCTAGCCCTAGGTTGTTTTGTTCGTAGTGTCTAATAATCAATTTAGAAGATCCCCACTGCGTTACGGCCTCAAAATTTAATCAGTGGAATTGTCATCTCCGGTGACAATTGAAGATTTTTCTAGAAGCAAAGGTAAGGAAAAGTTAGACGATTACCTCTGAGCCCAGAGAGACAGAGACTTTCGCTACTATAGTAGGTGTATCTTGTTGTATTTATATACATACATCTTTTGTATTACCTTAAGTATTTGATGGGTTGAGAGATTATTTCTCTAACATGATACATGTATGCACTTCATTATCGCCTTATCTAATATACATGAGATATCTTTTCCTAGTTTCCATATATAGGTGTTTGATTTAATTTCCACTACTTAAACTAAAGTCTTCCGCATTTTAATTAACTCTAAAAATGAATAATGAGATATATAGTTGAAATACATATCCATAACACGATAAAATGATGTTCGATAAGTAGGAAGCTTGACTAATACATCGTTTAGTCCTACGTGATTAAGATTAAGGCTTAATGATGGGATTAGGTCGAATGGTACCCTATTTGGGATTAGGGGTCATTACAGCAACCAACCGATAAAACTCATTAACGTATTCATCAACTAATTTTGCCCTTTGCCTTAGATTTTACAATCTCTGATGCATTATGCGTTGAAAGCCATAAGGTAAAAATGTTGTTGTAGGTGTTTTCTTCAACTTCTGCCGCAAGTTAGCTTTCCCTTTTCCCATCTTGTTCCGTGTTAATTGCAAGTGTTGGGAAATGTGCCTTAGGTCAATCCATTAATAGTCTTTATGAATGCATTTTAGTTAATAAAATAGAGGATTTCACTTGTTATTTATTATAATTGATTTGCATGCTTATATTATAATAAGATCTATGGGTATTTACAGAAATATCCTAAATGTCCCTAGTCAATTATTATACTGGGAACTATAATGAATTAAGACTAGTGTGAGTCTTGATTGATGATCATATGATGATCATATGTATAGGAATATGAATCAAGATCATGAGTGCTTGTTAGGGAACAAAGTACTGGACCGACCCGCTATGAGAACATCACATGGATTAAGTCATAGTTGGTTATCATGATATGTATATTATTCAGTCCTCTAACTTGAGATTACTAGAGACTTCAACATTAGGAATACAGTGATTTGATGCAATCAAACGTTATCTTTAACCGGACGATTATAAAGGTTGTGATTGGTTACTATGTGAATAATGTAGTGAAGTTGTGTAATTGAGATAGAATTTATCCATCTCATATAGAGAGAGATATCCAGTGGATCCCTCGATGTGTTAAACTGTTAAAAGGCCTAGTCTAAGTGAATTGATATTGATCAATGTCACTTGGATGTTTTCAGTCTTCTTGGAGATCGAGACTAGTACGATCGAACATGTTGGATGACAATTCCATGCCTTATATTTGATCAAAAGGATATCGTATGACAAAAGGATGTTATATACATTATTGATTAGATTATATCAATTTGATCTGTGTACAACTTGGGTAGTCATAATGTCTTGCTAGAGACCGCTTATGACTTGTATACCAAAATGTGTTTTGGTACACTGCCAACGTTGTATAAGCCTATTGGATCGCACACTAAGAATGGTTTTGCGAGATTTTAAAATGGTTCAAAAGAATGAATTTTATAAGATAAAATTCATGACAGAAACGTCCTTGTAGTGTATTACACTTATACTTCTTTAAGTAGGGGTATATCTGTAATTTACTTAACCGTCTATATACAAGGGTTGTATAAATAAACGCTTTAAGTTAGAATACACGAAAAAAAAAGATTAAAAGGTCGAAACTCTATTTTCGTTTTAGAAACGACTTAGGGTTTTTGGTATGTTCAGAATCGTTTTGGAGAGAAACATAAAGGTTTGGTATTCTCTCGAAGCTAGCAATTCAAATCTCGGCCGTTGTTCGTGTGTGGACTGCTGATAGAGGGCGTTCGTCATTGGCAGCGTCTTAGAGATCGATTAACCTTCATAAAGGTACATTGCGACTGAGGTATGATTAAGTTTTTATAGTTTAAACGTTTTAATGGAATCAGATTCGGATCCTGTTGGGTTTTTTTCAAAATTCTTTTGAAATTTCCGCTGCGTATGAACCCCAAACACCAACAGCAAGGCGAGGTTTAACTGTAACAACCCGTTACTTTAAGCACATGATTAACAGTAATCCGAATCTAAATTAATATGAGTTAGGCTCGTGGTTAAGCCCGAATCGTCACGACTAACGTGTGTGTGGAATTGCGTGATGTATTGTGTTTGTTTGGTGTGTACTAGTATGTATACGTAAATAATCGGACCAATAAGAGAATGTTTAATACCATGTGTGGGTCAAGAGGGACACACATGAGACGCGAGATAGCGTTGACGCTCGAGTGTGCTCGGCGGTAGAAATTACGAAATTATAGGCGTAATTATAGATATAAATATATATATATATATTATGGATATATATAAATATATATTAAAATAAAAAATAAATAAATAATGGCAAATTGTCGGGGGCAGTATGATACGCGGGGTCACGAATGACACACATCGGACATACGGTGGTGCGCACGCCCGAGATGTTCTCATTGGCGTGCCAACCAGAATTTTAGGCACAATATGTTGATAAATAAATATATTTATATATATAAATCGGTATATATAAATCTATATATATATAATAAATCAAAAAAATATGAAATTACCAATAAGGGTATGGAGTTAGTTAAGGAGGAGATAAAACTAGAAGGGCAATTTGGTCATTTCCCATTTAAACCGCCTTCTACTTCCTTAAAATGAAAAATTGAAATAGAGAGGAGAGAGAGAGAACCAAGTCGATGAGGGATAGGCGATGGAGGAGCGTGAGGCCGAGAAGATCGAGGACGGCGAGCTCACGAAATCAAGGTGAGATAATGAAGTTGGGTATGTTGTTGTGTATCAGTGGGTGTGTGATTGGGTGATGATGAGTGAGCTCGGCCATGGCCGAGAGTGGTGAAGGCAAGGGAGTGGTCTCCCTTGCCAGTTCGGGTTGGGGTTGGGGTTGAGAGCCAACCCCAACGAGGAATCAAATGAAAAAAAAAGAAGAACAGAACACCTCTGTTCTTCGTGAAGAAGATGGTCCTGAACCGGGCCGGTTCGGCTCGGTTGAGCCGAACCGGTTCAGGCCTAAACCAAAAGAAAAAAAAAAGAAGGAAAAGAGAGAAAATGGAAAAGAAAATTAAGAAAAATAGGAAAAATATGAAAAAATAGTATTTTGACCAAACAAATAGAAATTGAGGGATTTCTATGGAAAATGAGAAATTTGAAAGTCGAATGAGACTTTACACCGAGGCTTTTATCTCGAAAAGCATGAAATGGTCAAAATATGTTAGAAACTAGATCCCGGGATTCCGGATTCGAACGGGACTAGTTTAAAAGTATTAATAAATAAATATTAGACTTAGATTGATAAGAAATGGTTTATTTTAGGTAATGAACCGATGTGGGAAGGTTTGAGGACTCCGAGGAGTTGTACAAGTTGGTAAAATATAGAAAGCTCAGGACAGGTAAGTGGGACTCGTAGCTTTTATCAATTATGCAATGTAAAATAGTATTACTAAAGCATGTAGTGTACTGGACCGGGAATGGGGCAATGTACGGTGATTTGACTTTGGTTTTACAAAAAATGTTTTGAAATGAAAATGGATTCGGAAAGAGGTTTGACGGGACGGATCGGCCTGGGGTTTGGAACTAGGTTGGAGTTGCTAACCATCACCATGACCCCAGTGACTTGGAAATTATTCCGATCAATGCTTTCCAGTTGAATTTAGCAGCTCATCCATCATAAACCAATTAGATGAGCAGTGATTGGTTTAGTGATGATGAATAAGTGCGACTCTGTGTTTTATGAGTTGGCGACACATTGACAAGAACAGGTTAGATGCCCAGTGATTGGTTCTTGGATATGTGAGAGGGCGACTCAATGCAAATTCGAATATTTGAAATACAAATCACGGGGTACATTGCAATAAACTAAGGAACTTGCATCTGTTATATATATATATTGTTTATATTGATTCATATGCTCTTGTAGATATGCATTTGATTCATATTGTTATACATTGCCTTGATATTAATTGGTAGTTGATGGTTGGTATGAGAGTCACTTACTGAGCATGTAGGAGCTCACCCACCTTAACATCTCCAGGTATAGATGTACGCTAGGACTTGGAACTCAGGAAAGGAGAAGACCAGGGGTTTAGTATCTTCTCTACGGTGCAGTGAGTTTCTTGTATATATATATATATATATATATATATATATATATATATATATATATATAAATTGTTTTACTTTATAATTTGTAATAATTGGGGTGGGAATACAAGCTCAATACCGATGTTCATGCCGGTATTGTATAACTTGGGTTTTATCGAAAAAGTTTTAAATTTTTTGTTGCGTTTGTTTTGTGTTGTTTAATTAAATCAAGATATACAGGTTATTGTCAGGAAATAGGGTAAGGATGTTGGCTCTAATTAGGTCCAATCTGGTTTATCGTGGCTTAATTAGAGTTTCAGGCCGAACATTCTCTAATTAAAATTAGGAGCTGTTACAGTTGGTATCAGAGCCAAGGCTTTACAAACTTAAATTTATTATTAGTCTTAAAGTAAGAGACAGTTTTGATATAGATTGATATAAGAGACTATGTTGTAAAGCTTGGTTTGATTATTCCACTGAAAAGTCAATGGAATAACTCTGATATAGATTAGTATCAGAGACTAATGTTATCACTTTCTATCAAGTTTCGAAGTGATGTGATAATACTGATACCGTTTGCATTGAAATTTTGAGTTATATCTGTATATTAAAATTAAAAAATTTAGGTTAACTGACTTGGAGATTGATTCTCAAGTCAGGGATAAACCAAGATTAAATGAACGGTTTTATCGATGTTTTGGTGGGTAATGAAAGATAAAAGCTTGAGACATGTATTTGTGAGCTTTATATTATATCTATGCGATAGATATAGCTGTACTGTCTTGCCTTGGAATGAATCTGAAAGTCTTATCTCACATCTAGGACTTGGTAAGTCAAATGAAATTGATAGTGAGGGTTCTTGGGAACCTAGACTTCAGGGATATTGTGATAAAGGAAGACAGTGGAACGATAATAAGATGGGTTATATCCGTCTATGTCTCATGAAATAAGAATGTATATATGTTAAGGGTTAGGGTTTATGGAACCTTGAACCCAAATGATATAGATATGGAAAGGAGATGAGTTATGAATAACTCTTTTATTAAGTAGTCTCTAAGGGTCTTGATTCTCATTGATATTGTCTAATGAGAAATAGTCAGTATTGAAGGAATAATGGACTCGGGACTTAGAGACATAGGTCAGATGAAATGACCATACAAGGTAAATGGAATATGAAATGATTGACAATGAAACTCAAAGGTGATGAGTCACTTTGAGTAGAAAATATACTGGTGTTGAAACTAGTTCAGTGAGATGAAAAGTTATTCAATGGGAAAGATTGGTAGTAAATGGTGATGAGAACCTGGTTGAGGTTAGTTAATCATTATATTATTCATACTTCATGAATGAATATGAAGTGTAAAATTTCATATAGGATGCGGATCCATACTGAAATAGTGAGAGGAAATTTGTATGTATGGTTGTGGGGTAGCCACACATACTGAAAGTTATGTAAGAAAGAAGTTTATTAGTGTTGTAGTGATGTAATTGCAAGCACTAATAGTATAATAATAAGGAAGTCTGTCAGTATAGTTGAGATATAGTTGTATATACTGAAGACAAAATAGAAAGGACTTATTAGTATTGTTGTGGGTAACTGTACTCACTAATAGAGCAATAAAAGAGAAAAGAATGATGTGTGGAGGAACCACACATAGATATGAAGTATGAGGATACTAGATTGAGGTGTAGCTCAATGTTGAGATGGTAAGGAAATGATGAAGTGATGAAGGTATACTAAAAGTAAACCGTTATAACAAGAGTTGAGAGTAGAAGGATTTGAGAAAAAAAAAATTGTGTTCTTGATCAACTCTATCTTGTTTGATGAAGTAGAATCATTTGTAAGGAAATGGTAAATTGAGAATAAAGTGAAGAGTAAGTTGCAAATATATACGCTGAAGGACTGGAAGGGTCAAAGTTAGAGGCTTAACATCAAAGTATTTAAGAATCTTTTGAGGCATTAATACATAAAGATTCATAGATATGACACTCTTGTCATCAGAGACATCTGATGTAGATAAGAGGTGTACTGTTCAGGTAATTGAGAAAAACATAGCAGTGAGCTAGTGAAGTGTTTAATGTAATCTTTTGGACTAGTACAGTCTAAATTGGGGAGAATGAGTTGTCAATAAAGTTAAGGATTGAGAATCCAGAGAATGATGTACAATACTGGGAATGAATAGGTGAGCAGCATATTAAGAGGTTGGTATTGACTGCAATATATGATGGAAAATGTTGAAATTTATAAATTTTGGGAATGAGAATTCGTAGAAATTCAGTAATCATTCAAAATTCAAATGGTTTGGGTTGAACAAATTGATAATAGGGCAGTAAGGGAAAAGCAAGCTTGATGAATGTAAGATTGTGAGATTAAGGTTTCAAGTAATGTGAATATTAGAAAGGCTTGAAATCTTATCACAAAGTAGGATAGAAGATTCATCAAATTATTTGGATTGTTGACACCAAACCACTGATTAATTCTGTTGTACTTGAGGTATTATGAAAATTGTATGAGTTTGAGAACTCAAGTGGAGTGACAAATTAACGTGAAGTGAATTCCAAGGAATAGTGATTTCCAGGATTGACAACTCAAGGGTGTAAATCAAATGAAACCAATAGTTCTCAATCGTGATTGAGATTTGATTATCATAAAGTAAAGATAAGAATTTAAGAATATATAATCAAACGATGGCTTGATAAGGTGGAGGATTATGGTGTAAAACATAGAAATTCATTAGAGCTCACGCTATGTTTATGAATGAAGATGTAGAGTTGTTAAACTCTATTGAGATAAGATCATCATTAAGTTGACAATAATGACGAATATGAAAATAGTCGAAACTGTACCAAATGCACAAAGTACTGTTACAGAGTTATGTGAAACTCTAATAATAGGTTGGTATATACCAAAAGTTGTAGGTGCAATGGATAAATTTCACTTATAAATCTTAAGATATGTGTTGAATTTTAAAGTTATGAGTCAAAGGAATTGATTGAGGTTAAGACAATTTGAGAATTGTCTTATATTCAACACAAAGAATGGAAAAGTGATAGAACATGGAATGATTGAAACATACAAACAACGTATATAGAGTTGTAATATAGTTGTATTATATGATCAATTAATCTAAGAATGGAATAACTTTATAATGGAATGAGGATGAGTTGTGCATGATACCAAGGATGTTTTGAGGCTTAAGGAAATTGAAATGTAGTTTTACTACAATGGTTGCTTGATTTTACTTGGATTAGAGAAATGTTAGAAGTGTATTGTAATATTTCATCCAAGTAGTTGCCTATTGATACAATGAAGCAAGGGATGGTAGTGAATACATTGAATATCGTTTAGAGGAACTGATAAGAAACAATGGTATTGGTAAGAATATCAAACTATTGTAAGACCTCAACTGATAATGAAGAACTAAGAATATGTATTTCAAATGATGGATGAAATGAATTGCAAGAATAAGTCTTAAAGGAAAGACCTGAAAATGAAAAGATAGGGATGATGATCCCAGTATTAGTATAAATTCAGTTGATTGAATAGAACGTGCAAATTCATTCATTCATTAAGCAGTTTTGAAGTACAGTTGTATCATGTACAAGGGTATGAATGTCGTTTAGTTATTCCTAAGATTGGAAGATTTTAGGGGAATCACTAAATAATAGATGAAAATTGTGGAAAACCAGTGAAACTGGTAACATGTGATTTAAGGGAAGTTTCAAACTATGAGAGTTTGAAGAAAATAATTTTGTCAGAGTGAAGACAGTTGAGGTGAAATAAGTCACCAGAGAGTGGAAAAGGGATATATTCACCATGAGTAATCACCTATACAAAGTGATTGATGCAAGTCAATACTTTAAAAAAAAAGGTATGTGATGTAATGAGTTACTAGAGTGAAAATGATATGTTCACTCTGAGGAATCACTCATATAAAGTGATTGATGATAGTTAATAGCTAAATGAAAGGAAGGGGCAAGAGAGGTAATTATAATAGAAACTTCTCAATATTATCTCATCAGTAGGATAGATAATAATTGATGAATGAGTGAAGTCCTGCGCAGGTATATCATCAATTGAGAGGTTGGAATTGATAATTACCAGTCCTTTCTTTGGAGTTCAGAATGAGACTGAACTCAGTAAATGTATGAATTAATGAATGATTGGATGATTGGGTTGAGAAATCTAATCGGAACTACTCAATGTGTTATAGATTGACTATGAATGAGTAGTGTCTAGGTTTGATGTTGTAATGAAAATTGTGCTGGACATATTAAACTCTGAAATGGAAATTTGATTCATGAGGAAGGTTAGACAAGAATGACTCTGAATATCTCAGGAATCTCTTTATATGATTGATATATGTAATGCTACACTATATTTGGGTATATGAACAAGTTATAAATGGGTTTAGATGAAGATATATAAGGAGATTATGAAGAGATATGAGATATGTTCAGTATGTGATGTTGAGTAATGAAACATAAAAAGTTAGATTCATGTCTATACCTGAGAAGAGAACAAAATACAATTATAGGCTTGTGATGTGAAATAGACGTCAGCACTATGAATTATAGTTGATGAGAGATCTAGTCTGCAAGATTCTAGTCAGTGAGGGCATATGTGATGCTCGGAAGAATTGAACAAAATTATTGTATGGGAGATGTGAGATGGTATAAAATTAAAAATGTTCCGGATAGAGATCCGAGACTTGCTTCCACTGAGGGGTTACATAATGAAGTATGTTTCTTCTTATACTACAATAGGGGTGAGATATAAGAAGGGGAAACACTGTAATAAAATGAATGAAGTAATAAAGAACTACACAGAAGAAATAGAGCAGACTGGGTAATATATAACTATAATATAAAGGAAACAAATAATATAAGGATAAAGTTGTAGTGTGTATATTGACGAAATCTATAAGTTTCAAGCGCGTATCGAAAAAAAAAATGATGAGAATGTTGTGTAATTGACGTTGCCATTCACCGATGGGTGAAATGGAGGTAGGAGACACACATATGATAACCTTGCTGTTTATTTATGGTGGACAGAGGTAGGAGATATGATGCACATATATGTTGACCTTGTTGTTCATTTGTATTGGACAGAGGTAGGAGACATGATGACTGTCGACCTTGCTGTTCAGTTATGGGATGGACGGAGGTAGGAGAAAGAGAAAACGTGACAAATGTCATAGGTTATGGATGTATCAAAAGATATATGGGATCTTTTGGAAATCTCACCTATGAACGAGTTATAGAGATTCGGATTAAGTGAAATTAATGGAATAGTGTTATTCACATTTCATTAAACTGAAAGAGAAGAATGAAACAATAATTTAGTTATGTTTATGTTTCAAAGTAAAATTGAGATAAGCTTTGTGCTAGTGATAGGGTGGTACAACCACATATACTAGACAAGCAAGGAATGGGGAAGCTAAGGAATAGGAAATATAATGGAATAATGAACTCCATTACTCTTCGAAATTTTTGGTGACTTGTACCTACCTTAATTTCGAGGACGAAATTGTTGCTAAATTGGGGAGATTGTAACGACCCATTACTTTAAGCACGTGATTAACAGTAATCCGAATCCAAATTAATCCGAGTTAGGCTCGTGGTTAAGTCGAAATCGTCATGACTAACGTGTGTATGGAATTGCGTGATGTATTGTGTTTGTTTGGTGTAACTGCCCAAATTAATTTAATCAGGATTAGTGTTAATCGCGAGAATTAACGGGTAATTCGGGCGTTACGTGGACAGTTGGGTCGACTCGAATATAAGTACCCAAGTTATATTATGTTATTTGTGCATGTTGTATGTCTATTATTGTGATGTGGGAATTTAATATTTATATAAATATCACATGTGTGTAAATTATTGTCGGGCGAGTTGTGAGCCGGGGTTTTAGTTCGATGAACGCACCAACGCGGGGTTTAGTAGCAGTGAGGCTGGGCGTTGGGGCTAATTAGATTTAAATTATTTAAACATGTTATGGTTGAAGATTTATTTAATTAAATGAAAATATATAAGCTTAGGCTAAGCTAAAGAAATTAAATTGGGTACACTAAGCGTGGGACTGCCTCGGGAAGCATGCCGGACACGGGGCACGGGGTGCCGAGTGGTCGGGGAATTAGTGTGACCATATCCACAAATTTATGAAATTTATTGATGACTAGAATAGGTGTTATGAATTAAATCAATTAGATTATAATAAAGTCCTATAGTTTGAAATCAATAATCAGTACACCTAGGATTTTCATCGAGATGCACAACAACGAAATTCGAGATACATGGTGTCATGATAGGGTGTTCAAGAAGTTGGTGATACATGGTGTTTAGTGACCATTGGATTTACTTCGAGATGCGTGTGCACGTGAGATTAAAACACAACTATATATACAACTTGATCGATCAAATGCATGCAAAATTCTATTTTGTTCAAACGATTTGAGAGATTTTGTGAGAGAAATCGAAGTTTGGAGTGACGAAATCGAGCTTGGAGAGGAGATTGAGCTTCATAACAACCAATCTAAGGTAATTTACCTTCATTTTTGTTGATTTTTCATTAAAATGGGTGTTGTGGTGATTTTGGATTTTCGGACAAAATCACTACTGTTTTTACTGAATTAGATGTTCTTGAGGTGGATTTTGATGAATGTCATCGATTTGGATTGAATTTGTGGAAAAATTGAGGTGATTTGATAAATTTTGGGTTATTTGCATGTATTTTTTATCCGAGAATTTTGGGTTGTTTTGATGAATTTGTGGAGGAATTTTGAGGTTTTAGAGGTCTTCAATGGAGGTAGAATGAAGAGAAATCGAGAGGAGTAAAGAAGAGAAGAAGATCGAGAGAGAAAAAAAAAAAAAAAAAAAAGAGAAGAACCAGGGCGCACCAGCGCCTCTAGTGAGAGGAGGAAGAAGGGGGGCACGCACGCGTGCGTGCGTGCGTGCACCCCTGGATCGGGCCCGACCCGGACCTAGCCAGATGGGCCGAACCGGGCTGACCCGGTTGGGTCGGGTCAGACCCGGTTCGGGGGACCCACCCTATTAATTAAATAATATTTTTATTATTATTTTATTATTTTATTAAAAAAACAATTTTAATTGTTGGAAAAATAGGAAAAATATCAGAAAAATTGGAAAAAATTCTAGAAAAATATAGAAAATTAGAAAAAGGTAGAAAAGTGGTTTCGGGACTTTTCGAGTATTTTTGGAACCCCGACATAACTAGAAGAGGTACCACAACTGAAAATTTGTAAATTTTCATATAATATCATAAAATTTCAAAATGTGTTCTTAAAAAGTATAAAACACTATAAATGAACTTCAGGGACGAGAAAAACATAGCTCGGGCATCGGGGAGCTAGGTGGGGGGGCGTACCGACGGGTCCGGAAAGTCGGAGTGCGTATTTTCAGGTACGTAAAACCCAACTGAACACCACTACTGCATTTACTTATTTATTTCCTTTGAGCTTTATTTCCTTAAAAATCTGTGATTTATATTCCTACTGGGACGGTCGAGTTTTCCTGTCTATGTATCCGAAGGTTGTGCAGTCGCTTGCTAGGTGTGTGGTCTAGGACACAGTGGTAGAGTCGATGGTACAGACCACGACAGGGCTCCTGGTCCTCAGTACACATCTTGTATAGCTGGTGCACAACCATTTGTTTATCTTGTGTTTATATTCATGCGATGAGCTTTGAGCAGTTGTCTGCATTTACCTTCTATTCCGCATGTTTGGTTAACACTATTTACTTGTTCCATTTATATTCTTAAATTATAATGCACGGTGGTTTTCCTTGGGATTTTACTTACTGGGCTCGCCATCTGCCTTTTTGTGGTGGCTGAGCGCAGACCTTATGTATCAGTAGGGGCAAGGAGATCACGGGCGACAAAATCTTTACTTCTCCACTGTCGAGGACCTACCGGTATGTGTATTAGTATTAAATTGTTTTGATTATTATTATTGGGAACTTGTGGTTGTTACATCTTCAGTACGGGTATATAAACATTCACGGATGGCAGTTGTCGCCTATATACCGAGTACTTTCGGGTTTTCCACTATAGGTTGAGTAAGTTGACCTTATATAATGCTCTTTTGGTGATATATTAAAACTTCCGCTGTAAATTGTAAACTATTAAATTAAATGGCATGAAACTTAAGAGTTTTTAAATTAATTGGATAGACGAGTGATGTGGCAGGCGTTTCCGGTGCACGAGCAGGGGAAATGGGAAGCCACGGGGCGGCCTCGGAATTTGGGGCCGTCGCATTTGGTGTGTACTAGTATGTATACGTAAATAATCGAACTAATGAGAGAATGTTTAATACCATGTGTGGGTCAAGAGGGACACACATGAGACGCGAGATAGCGTTGACGCTCGAGTGTGCTCGGCGGTAGAAATTACGAAATTATAGGCGTAATTATAGATATAAATATATATATTTATATATATTATGGATATATATATATAAATATATATTAAAATGAAAAATAAATAAATAATGGCAAATTGTCGGGGGCAGTGTGATACGCGGGGTCACGAATGACACGCGTCGGACATACGGTGGTGCGCACGCCCGAGATGTTCTCGTTGGCGTGCCAACCAGAATTTGAGGCATAATATGTTGATAAATAAATATATTTATATATATAAATCAGTATATATATATATATAAATATATATATATATATAATAAATCAAAAAAATATGAAATTACCAATAAGGGTATGGAGTTAGTTAAGGAGGAGATAAAACCAGAAGGGCAATTTGGTCATTTCTCATTTAAACCGCCTTCTACTTCCTTAAAATGAAAAATTGAAACAGAGAAGGGAGAGAGAACCGAGTCGATGAGGGAGAAGGCGATGGAGGAGTCGTGAGGCCGAAGAGATCGAGGACGGCGAGCTCACGAAATCAAGGTGAGATAATGAAGTTGGGTATGTTGTTGTTGTTGTGTATCGGTGGGTGTGTAATTGGGTAATGATGAGTGAGCTCGGCCATGGCCGAGAGTGGTGAAGGCAAGGGAGTGGTCTCCCTTGCCAGTTCGGGTTGGGGTTGGGGTTGAGAGCCAACCCCAACGAGGAATCAAATGAAAAAAAAAGAAGAAGAACAGAGCACATCTGTTCTTCGTGAAGAAGATGACCAGTAGGTCCTGAATCGGGCTGGTTCGGCTCAACCGAGTCGAACCCAGTTCGGCCCGATTCAGGCCTAAACCAAAAGGAAAAAAAAGAAAGAAAAAAGAGAAAATGGAAAAGAAAATTCAAAAAAATAAGAAAAAATATGAAAAAATAGCATTTTGACCAAACAAATAGAAATTGAGGGATTTCTATGGAAAATGAGAAATTCGAAAGTCGAATGAGACTTTACACCGGGTTTTTACCTCAAAAAGCGTGAAACAGTCAAAATATGTTAGAAACTAGATCCCGGGATTCCGAATTCGAACGGGACTAGTTTAGAAGAATTGGTAAATGAATATTAGACTTAGATTGATAAGAAATGGTTTATTTTAGGTAATGAACCAATGTGGGAAGGTTTGAGGACTCCAAGGAGTTGTACAAATTGGTAAAATATAGAAAGCTCAGGACAGGTAAGTGGGACTCGTAGCTTTTATCAATTATGCAATGTAAAATAGTATTACTAGAGCATGTAGTGTACTGGACCGGGAATGGGGCAATGTACCGTGATTTGACTTTGGTTTTAGAAAAAATGTTTTGAAATGAAAATGGATTCGGAAAGAGGTTTGACGGGACGGATCGGCCTGGGTTTGGAGCTGGGGTGGAGTTGCTAACCATCACCGCGCCCCCCAGTGACTTGAGAATTATTCTAATCAATGCTTTCCAGTTGAGTTTAGCAGCTCATCTATCATAAACCAATCAGATGAGCAGTGATTGGTTTAGTGATGATGAGTAAGTGCAACTCTATATTTTATGAGTTAGCGGTACATTGACAAGAACTATTTAGATACCCAGTGATTGGTTCTTGGATACGTGAGAGGGCCACTCAATGCAAATTCGAATATTTGAAATACAAATCATAGGTACATTGCAATAAACCAAGGAACTTGCATCTGTTATATATATTGTTTATATTGATTCATATGCTCCTGTAGATATGCATTTGATTCGTATTGTTATACATTTCCTTGATATTAATTGGTAGTTGATGGTTGATATAAGAGTCACTTACCGAGCATGTAGGAGCTCACCCACCTTAACATCTCCAGGTATGGATGTACGCTAGGACTTGGAACTCAGGAAAGGAGAAGACCAGGGATTTAATATCTTCTCTACGGTGCAGTGAGTTTCCTGTTATATATATAACTTGTTTTGCTTTATAATTTGTAATAATTGGGGTGGGAATACAAGCTCAATACCGATGTTCATACCGGTATTGTATAACTTGGGTTTTATCGAAAAAGTTTTAAATTTTCCGCTGCGTTTGTTTAATGCTGTTTAATTAAATCAATATATACAGGTTATTGTCAGGAAATGGGGTAAGGCTGCTGGCTCTAATTAGGCTCGATCTGGTTTACCGAGGCTTAATTAGGGTTTCAGGCCAAACATTCTCTAACTAAAATTAGGGGCTATTACATTAACTCTTGTAGAATAGTCACAAAGAGTTCCTTATACCAACAAATTGTAACATAAAGGCTTAGTGATAAAAAATATTTAAACCTTTACAAGTTGTATCAATTATGTTATAACCTTTGAGAATTATCAATTATATCGTAACATTTTTTTTTTACTATCAACTATATCCTCAATTAATTTGGGTCTATTTTTTCTTTCATAATATGTGCCACACATCATTCTCTTCAACTTTCTTATCATGCGATTTAAGGATTGATTTATACATATGCATTAGAGCTCAATATTTTTTTTATGTATTCATGTATATAATACATAGCTTTTTTTGGTACATATGTAATACACATAGTAGTCTGTACATTATACCTACTCAAACACAAAAAAATATATGTAATTCTTTTGTCAAATCAAACAATTATGGGAAACTTTCTAATAAGTTTTATCTCATTTTTATATGTATATACACATGAATATCAACTTATTTTTAGAATAACTCGATTTAAATTAGAGTATTAAAGTATTATTGATTTATAAGTTATTATTTTTGTGAGTCCTCATGCGCTTAATTTAAACATGAGACTCCAAATATTTCGATGTAAATTGATCAATGTGGATGATCGTGGAAAGAAAAGTTAAAGATTAAGTTGATTTCAAAAAATAATGCCCCAAATTAGATGAGGATATTAGAAATTTATAGGCCTAGAGAGTGTTGGGCCACACGCGCACACGTGAGTAAATAAATAGGGTTGAGCCCATCTTTGCACAAAACCAATTGGCTTTTGCTATGGTCCAATATATATTACTTATATACCCACCAACTCTTATTATATTTCCAATGTGGTATTATATATTCCAACAAATGATATAATTGATAGTAAATCGAAAATGTTAGAATATAATTTATACAACTTGTAAAGGTTATGATATTTTTTTATCATTAGGCCTAAAGGAAAAATATATCCCTAAAAAAAATTGCTCATTTTTTGAAAAATCTAATAAGCATCCATGGGTTCTCATGATCGCATCCATTGCCCAAAAACCTTTGAGTTTCAAACTCAAACCCTCTAGCCTCATTTGGTTCATTTTTGTTAACTTACAAGTATATTTCCTCACATGAGAGTTCATATTTTCATATCTTGTTCAACTTTGAACTCAAAGGAAAGTTGCAACTTTTAAAAACAATAAAATATGGGAATTGACGTCAAAGCCTCTCAAGTGAGATGGTAAGAACATCACTTGCCAAAAAAATAAAACCTCGAAAGATTATGGTTCGATTCTCACTAAAGTAAAAAAAAAAACATGGGAATTGACATCAATGTTCATCAAATGATAAATACATGTAATAGAGGTGTGATTAATGAGAGATGATTTTCGCAGTTTATTCTCAAAGAGTTAACTTCCCTATGTTTTACCTGTTGACAAGTGATGTCTATACCACATGTTGGGACAGTTCCAACTCCCATTCCCAACAAGGCCTTTGTATGTATATTCCGCATCTCGCGCTCAATCTCAATTTAAACCATTGACGTGTGGGCCCGCACCCTCATGCGTTCCACGAGATTTTCTTCTCCTTTGGCGCGTTCCACCACGCCGTCTCATTGGATCTCCGCCGAATGTTGGGCCCACCTGTCGCTCTCTTTGCGCTTGCGCATCAATGAGACCCTACGACCTAGCGAGTCACGTGACTTCAAAGATGCGCCACATGCCTCCGCTTGCATCAATTACGGCATCATGTTTGTCGTAATTACGGATGTACCCTAAGTTATCATAATCTTTATTGTTTACTTTTGTAGATCTCTAGTAAATTAAGAATTTTTTTTTTTTTTTAAAAGAAAACAAACACAAAAGCAAGACGTTAGAAGCAATATTTGCAATAGAAGATTGTTATATATCATATATGTCTATGTAGGGTACATCTACACGCAACAATTAATGAATCGGTCTCCAATAGAAAAAAAAAAATTAATGAATCAGTCAAAGCTTTGAAATCCTACCCAAAAAAAAAAAAAAGCTATGAAAAAATAATTACCATCGCTAATTTTTAATTTTTTAATTTTTTTATGGAATTCCATCGCTAATGTTATGTTGCTAATTCTTTTACAATCTTTCAAGAATTAGCCACAATTTTTTTATTCATCACAATAGTTCGAGCAATACCCATACCCACAGTGGTCGATGGATGCTTGCGGGTGTGAAATTCATATGTTATAATTTATTTATTTAAAAAAAAAATCAAATTCATATATTATTTGGTAAATTAATTAATGACATCGGGTTTTCGATGAAACAATATATTTTAGGACGATGCTAAGGTGACCGAGTTTTCAAATCTGATTTTGGACAGTGCCCACACGAGTTGGTGCTCAAGCCCAAAGCCAATGTGAAAACTTAGTCATTAAAGCATTTTTCTTTTAACCAATCTCAATCTCGAGCTTGCCATCGAACCACAGCCAAATTCGATCTTCATTCCTGATTGTTTGGCTTTCTTGCCTCCCACCACTAATTCATTTATTACAATAAATTATATTTCCTCTATCACATGATGCGCAAAGGAAAAGAGTTTTTGCTCCCACAGTTCTTATTGGTACAACTAATCAATGGGGATTAATCCCAACATCTCCAACAAGATTCAAATTAATGGCAAGAGTTAGGAGAGAATTTGTATCAATAAGGGCTTTGAAAAAAAAAAAAAAAACTTCCAAGTTATATACTTACCATTTACTACCTCGACTGTACCCCAATAACACTCATAATACTTCCCTACCATCTCGACTGTACTCCAATAACATTCATCATGCTTCCCTTAAGCTCGACGAGAAAAACATCAAATATATACAAGGCAAAACCCATCATTTGGTCATTGAGCTTTACGTTTTTTATGTTCTTGGACCTTGAACTTTTATTACTACACATTCGGTCCTTGAACTTTCACAAAGATTTACATTTAGTCCTTCTACAGTTTTTTTTTTTTTGAAAACAGTCTATCCACCATTTAAATTGTTAAATTATGCTAATGTAGGTAACAAAAGTCCTGCGTGACTAGTCAAGAAGAGTAAAGTAATTTATATTACTAAGCCAGACAACTTACACCGATAAAAAAAATCAAAACTTTTTTTTAATTTCCTCCAAAAACATAAAAACTCAAAAGTTCAGGTACCAAATGTACACCATTGAAAGTTTAGGAACCAAAAACATAAAAGACTCAAAGTTCAAGGACCAAAAAATACGTTTTGCCTATATACAACAACAATTACTATCAGAAAATGCTTTGTTGAAATCAAAACAAACTCATACCTTCAAGTCACATCAGTTTTGGAAGTCATCCATGCATGCCTTAAGAAACATACTCCGCATGTTATGTACTAGAAACTGTGTGCGCACGCATCTTGAAGCGTGCATATGGGCGACTCTTAAGGTCGATATGACTTAATGGCATGAGTTCGATGATGTCAAAGTAGCACTTCCCATTACTATACAATGACATATTTTTGAACAAGTTTAAACAAACGCATACCTAGGGGTGTCAAGAGAGGGGATGAGGATGGATTTTCATCCCTAACCACATTTTTGTAATGCTTGGGGTTGAGATAACTCTCTTGGGATGGGGATTAATCCCAACATCCCCATTTTTTGATGCAAGGGAGCCATCCCCATCCCCCATTTTGTAATGCACCCGCATCCCCATGCTATATGGGGATGAATTTTCATCCTTGTCCCCATCTTTGTCCCCGTCTAATTCTCGCGAGAATTGGGAATTAATCTTCTTTCTTCATTAAATTCTCAACGCATGTGGAGCTTTTTGTCAAAAACTTTTATGTTGAGATGGTAAAGACATCACTTGTCAAAAAGGCAAGACCTCGTGAGATCATGGTTCGATTCCCAATGAAAAAAAAAAAAAAAAAAAAAAAAAAAACCGTAGATAGAGTTTTTATCATTTTTCCCACGATGATCTCTATATGGGAAAAATCTCTTCATTTAAATAATATGTATGTCATACAATAAAACAATCTAACTCTGAAATTAATTCATAGCCAAGATCTACATCAAATATACATGTACATCCACTATATATCATAGTTTTGTACGTACAGAAATCATTTTTTGAAGTCTAGATGTCAAATATACATATATCACAAATGACAAAGGTTTACAACTTACAAGTAACATTAACCGAAAGAAAATATTGACATCCTATACAATAAAAGTTCCAAAATCCAACACTTCTAATTAAGTTTCAACAAAACTATTTAATATAGGAAAATGATAAAATGACCCACTTTCAACGCACACTTTGAGCGCACGCCCTTGTCTTTTAGCCATTTATAATTTTTTTCTTGTCTCTCCAGGCGTGGGCTCCACATCTGAGAAAACACCGTAAACGGCTAAAAGACAAGGGTGTGCGCTCAAAGTGTGCGTTGAGAGCGTGTAGATATATTATCATTTTCCATTTAATATAATATGCCAAAACAAAAGTTCAAATTCAAAATTTCATTAGAGTTTTTTGATACATGCCTTATTTGGTTAGGGGTGGAGTTGGGAGGAGTGAGACAACTTGCACGAAAGTTTCAACTAAATCTTGTTTGGTTGGTTTTATAAATCCTACTTCCCTGCAAGTCATCTCCTAACTCATACCCTTGGGGGTGAGAATGTAACGTCCCGAAAATAGTTTATTTGTGGAATAGTGAAGTGTACTACCTATATAGATACTCGTGTAAAAATTTTATAATTTTGTAGCCAATTGTGCGTGCGAGTGTGAGTCACCTCGAGATGTGTGCAATGAGACATGGGTATGTGAATCTATTTTGTAAAAAATCATTAAATGTCATATTGGAGGCAAATTGACATTGTTTATCATATGTGCCTAAGCTAATTCAATTGGTTTAGATAAAACCTAAGTTAAAATGAATGGAATAAGGTTGATCAAAATAAAGATCTAAATTCTTCATGAGTTAAATGAGCCATAGATTTGATCCTCGAGATATGCATAGGAATGAAAACCTAGGAGATGAAAGTGTGATAGCCATTCTCCTATTCTAGGGCACCGTCTGACCTAATCTCATAATTAAACTCTAATCCCAACCACGTAGGACTTAACTATGTATTAGTCAGCCTTTTAACCTATTCTCCTCGTTCTTCGCGTTCAAGATAAGTAATACACTAATCATACTATTATTGAAATTCAACGTTAATTAAAAACTTTTATTGATTAGTTAATTAGCGGAAGTCTTTCATTTTGTACGAAAGCAATTTAATAGTTATGTGAAAGCAATTAAAGAAAACCTAAATGTGAAAAACCAGGAAATGATATCATATGCAAATAAACCTCAAAATGTAGTAAATAGTGTGACAGTCTAAGTCAGGTCGGAGAACTAACGTTCAACCCAATATATACAACCCATAATGTATCAAGAGACATAAAGTAAGATAATACAACAAAATATCAAAAGATCTATAACGTCGAAAACAGGATCGCGCTGTTGGCTCAGAGGTAGTCGTCGATCTTCTCCTTGCCGGGGCTGCTAGTTGATAGATTTACACCCACTGTTATAAAAAAGATGGTGGGTACAAGAAAAAATAGTAATCCCCGATAACATATTTATTTTACATTTTCAAATATTCTAAATGGTATTTAAAAGCATATAAATAAAAAATACTGAAAGACTAAAAATATGCAAGTAAAAACCAACGTTAAACATTTGAGACTGACTCTAGGCTAAGTAGTAGTGATCTAGGTCCAGTCAGTGTGTTTTCTATCTCAGAGACTCTAACCTCTAGTGTCGCACAATGTCAAGTAATATGTGCCGACATCCTCAGGGACTCTAACCTCGTGAGTCGCGCACACCTCGATCGAGTAAGGGACCTTGATACTAACAACTACTCTATATATTCAAGAATGACTCGGTTATGGAATGACAAGGCGTGAGGAAAATTAAAAGCCTAAGCAAAGTGAGTACAATTCCATAAATAAGTTTACCAATGTCTCTATACTAATAGCATGTTGTAATGACCCTAAAATCTAACTCGTGCCACGTGTCATTTTAGGTCATACGTGGGACCATTTGCCGTGATACGCGTGTCCAATTCTCAGTCGTCACCGAGGTATGTTATTTTTGTCTGGTGTTTTGTATTATTTATTAATTAGCCGAATATAAATCCAATTGTCCAAACGCGTGAGGACGTGTACGTTGAATGTATTTGAGTCATAGATTAGTTCGGCCTAGGGAAACAAATATCGAGTGAATGATTTTCGGGTGTTTGACTGTCCGGGGGACAAATTAAATTAAAAACTGAAAGAATGTAATAACATATCATAATTAATTATTATGGGTGTATACATGAGATTACCTAGCCAAGGAGTATAAAACCCAAGTTTTTTATTTCATGCAATTAAAGAGAAGAAAAAAAATTCAGATTTAATTTTTTTGAAAGGAAAAAGAGCTAAGGTGTGCTGGATTTTTTTAGGTTTTAAGGGGATCCAAGCTTGGAGGATGAAACTTTGAAGAATCAAACCATAGGTAACCTCTCCTACTCCTCTTTTGTTTCGATTTCGATAAAAAATGTTTTCATGTATGACCAAGTTGTGTCGAATAGTTTTGACTTGTTGTTTTCTTCATGATTTCATGATTTTCTAAGGTTGAAGGTGAATCATGTACATGTTACATAACTTTGATTTCAAAAGAAAACTTGCTAGTAGAACTAATTATATTCATAAAAAAAAGTGAGTTGAACTTTGAAATGGTATAATTTTCTCAATACTTATTGGATTGAGTTGATATTTTAATATGTTGTTGTTGGGCATTTTAGATGATTTTTGACAAAAATCATGATTTTGGAGGCTATATATTGGAATAAATAATTTTTACAAACTTGTTGGTCGAAATAAATAAATATTTGCGCTGCCTTAGTAAAATTGCGATTTCTCTTTCATTTAATTGGAATTTTACAAACCATACTTTTTTGAAAAGCTAAGTCAGAAAGGAACAACATAGAATCATTAGTTTTTCAAAATTAAGCCATATAGTAGTTGTCGAAAATGGGCCGAAAGATAGGGCTTATCTGTGGATAGTTCTTTTATGTAAGTGTTTTGGGTCATTTTAGTTTCGATTGGTCTTAACACTTAATCAAAGACTAAAACACACCTAATATAACCTTAATTGACACCAGGAACATAGATGACTAGTTTCGGGTGTCGGTTGCGCAATTTGAGGAGTTAGTGAGTTGTAAGCACGTGGATTCGTGTAGTATCAGGTAAGTAAAACTAGTTTGGACTTTAACATTATTTTACTTGTGCATTTATTGGTTATTATCCCTTATTGTCATTTTATGATATTTATATGCATGAATTGTTCCCTTTGAAATCCGATATATGCTATCCTTGTTAAATTATTGGGTTTGCATTATTTGGATTTAATAATGAGTGGCCTAGGGTCTAAGTAGATGATATGGTGGTCACGGGGTGTGGTGAGAATGCTTTGTGATCTTTTCCACCACCATGACTACACGGATGGTTTTGATTTACCTAAGCCCACAATTTAGGATTGGGAGTCAAGCCGGTAGAGGTGGTTTTATGTGTACTACGTACAGTTGATGGACGTAATCTAAGTTGTTTGAAGTGACTTAGTTTAGTCCATAATCCGTTTTGGAAGTCAAGTCGTGGTTTTCTTATCGCACTTGATGGACTTAGAACACTTAGATGTCTTTTTTTTGTGATTTTGACACTCATCTATCGTTGACATCTCTGTTGATTTACTCATCATGCAGTTATATATATTTTCTACTTTCGTGATATCCTTGCATGATTATTCAACTAACCAGTTATTTGACATTTGAAATATTGTGAAAATGCTTCTAGCTTTTACTTACTCAGCTCGTCATCGCTTGTTGATGACTGAGTGCAGATCCGCAATTGAGTAAAAGTAAGGCGAAGGGGCTTAGTGGCATACTCTAAGGCCGTCAAAGCGATCCTCCTCTTGTTTTTTGTATAGGTCACGAATTTTTGTATTATATATATGTTATATTGAACACTGGAGATATTTAGTGTATATGCATGTACATGAGATCATGTTTGCTGGGTTCCACATTATAGGTTGTCCTGACTTCACTTTTGAGTTATTTAAATTGTTTAAGTTTAATTTGTCACTGTATTAACTTTAAAACATGTAAAACTAAATAACTCAACTTAAAAACATCAAATTTATGATAATAATAGTAATGGAAATTGAGGCTTACTAGGCCTGCATTGACTTGAAAGACTGACTTGGAGGTCCACGTAGGTCTAAGTCAAGCGGGGCCTAGTTTGTGGAAACTGGGGCCGTCACAGAGAACTCCCTTACCTTTAGGGAAGTTATCTCCCTGAAGCTTATGGACATAATTACCCTTCATTAATGACATCTCTACCCACATCTCTCTCTTGTTTGTAAGATATTTATGTCAATTTTCATATTTTATTGTTTTTTAAATTTGTAACTTCTTTATAAGTTCAAAGTTGAACCAAACATGAAAGTATGAACTCCCTCGTGATGTAACTCCCTGTGCATTAACTCCCCCTTTAGTTAATTCCTTAATAAGGCCTCGTTTGGTCTTTTTGCCAACTTACAATGTTCATATAGTTCATATTTTCATGTGTTTGGTATAACTTTAAACTTGCAGGGAAGTTGGAAATTTGTAAACAATAAAAAATATGAATTGATATAAATAACCTTCAAACAAGAGAGAGAGAGAAAGTGAAAGATGAGTAATAAAAGGGTCATCATTAATGAGTGGTAATTGTGTCTACAACTCATGAGAGATGTCCCGAAGGGGAGAGATATTTCTCACCGTAAAGTGTAAGTTGGAAGATAACTTGCAGGTAAGTTGGATGTAACAGCCCTAATTCCCCATAAAACTGGGTCTCGCCCTGCCTAGACCTACGTGGACCCCCGAGTCCTCACTCGTGAAGTTAACGCATCCTAGTCAGCCTCAAAACCTCAAATTCATAATTAACTTATCAATTTAAAAGTGAAAGGTATAGGAATATATAATTATTAGGAAATTAGCAGCAGAAATCAACTATAATAAACTAATAACTCAGTAAAGGGAAAATCAGGAACAACACCTATAATGTGGAAACTCTGATAAATGGATAAACATGTAAATTTGGTGATAAAGTACAACAATGCAATAATACATGATATCCCTAGTCACTCAATTCCAAACATTGTATTCAAAACATAATATACAATATTCACAATATAAAAAGGTAACACCTACAGTAGAGTAAAGGAAAGAACCGCTTCGATAGTCTTCAGAGGAAGTCACCTAGCATCGGCTCTTTGCCCTTGCTCGTCTCAGCCCTATCTGCACCCACCGTCATAAACTAAACGGTAAGTATGTGATAAAATTGAAAGTATAGCTAGAAGAACATAAACAGTAATTTATGAATTACCAATAAAACAGTCTAAAAATTATGTGGTATAGAAAAGCAAAAAATAACACAAATTACATGATAAACAGACTGACAAATATATCAACGATATTTGAGTGTCTATCGAGTCAAAAGAGGCCCATAAGTGGTCAATAGCCACAATAATCCACAACAGTACTACAACCACATCCACATCCAATTCCACAACCACATCCACAACAAGTCCACAACAATCCAATACTCATGGTGAAACTCAATATTAGGTAGGTGGACAACACTTCTGCAGAAGTGTGCACGTTAACCCAGCTTCACGACACATTTACGTCAAAAACACTCACCCAAGAAATATAAGAATGGAATTTCTACAAATAGCTTAATTCAATAGAAACAACAATAATGGAAAATGAATTACTATGCACCTTCTTACTGACTTACTAACGTACTAACGTACCTCAAAGCAATCGCGAAATACCGATCCTCACGCAACTCTCTAACTTGTTTAATTCGAATTCTCGAAGCCAGACAATCATTTAAGCCTAATTTTATTGTATTTGAGTCATTTTGTGACCCTAAGTAAACCCCCTAAAGTTTCCCAAAAGTTTTAAAAATTATTTGAATAATTATGTTTTTATTGTTCCAGAAGTCGCAGGTGGTGCCACCAGAGGTTAATCCCTACAACGTCATATAAAACGCCGAATTATTGAGTCACTGGTTTGGACGCCGCAACGATTTTTGCCCACGACGTCATCTAAAGCGTCGACTCCCCAATTCAATTCCGTAAGCATAAATGCTCTACGACGTCCCTCGCGGCGTTAGTCCTTGTACTCAAATTCGGGGTTTTTCGAAACTCCGCCTTGCGTTGTCGCGTTCCGAGACTATCCTAAGCTCTTAGGGACGTCCAAAACAACACCAAATTCACTGTACCATCTGTTGAAACCCCGACCAAAGCCTCGATTTGAAAATTACTCCAAAAATCACCAAAAATCTCTAAAAATTTCAAACCCTTTCAACTACTCAAACCAATCAACAAAAACCCTTTTTATCAATCAACTAATTATTATACTTTAACTAAAACTCATTTACAAAATTTCTCAAAATTGTCATCCAAAATCATCGCGACGAAACCACATAAAATTGACGTAAAAGCGTAGACAACCACGAGAGGAGTTGAGATCTCACCTCGTTTCATACTGTTGGTCGATCCTCGTCGTGAATTCAAGCTCGAAACGTCCAAAATCCCAAGCTCACACATTCTCTCGTTTGATCAAAAGAAATGAGATAAAGGAGAAAGAAAAGTTGATGAGAGTATTTATACTTCTTATTCATCAACACCCACGCATGAATCTCGAGGCATATTCAACATCCCTCATTTAATCTAGCCAACCACTATGACTCACTCTTGTGACTTCAATAGGTCACTCTTGTGACTTCAATAGGTGACTCTCGTCCCTAACTCAATCAATTCTTGCTCAACACTCGTGTTCTCAGACTCATACCACTTCACAACTCGCACGTCGTGCATTTTCGGACACAACAATGCACTTGCATATTAATTAATTATTTATTATTTTATGATAATTCACTAATTATCATTTCTCGGTGTTTAACTACCCATATTATACCTTTTTTGCCCTAAAATTCTCGTTTTTTCCTAGGCGAATCTCACTGTGACGATAAATAAAACAAAATCACACTTTAGAACATACAAAGTTCACATTCAGGTATAAATAATAGTACAAACATTACAGAAAAATAAAATATACCTCAGTATCGACTCCCGAGGCTTAAACAATATGAAAAGTCACGACTGCTACGTCACGATCTTGAAACACGACACGTGTCACCAATTAAATTTGAGGGTCGTTACATTGGACAACCAAATAAAATTAGTTCCCAACTCCCTATAAGTTATCTCCCGGGAGATAACTCCACCTCTAACCCAACAAGGCCTAAACTAAATGATCCCCACAAAAGCGGGGATTATCTCATATGTATCACTACAGTTTGACGGTGGAAAACGTGAAATATTATATATGCTAATATATATATATATATATACTAGTTTCTGGAGCAGGAATTTAATTAATCTAATAATCTATTTTTATATTCTAATAAGTATACTATATTTTTATTCAAACTTTTTTGACAAGTAATTATAACTATTTGGACTTAATAACTGGAAGACCCTTAATTGTGGGGAGAAAAATAAATTTAAGTGATATTTGAAAGACTTGGTCAAGGGTAGAATAGTTAATTCAAGTGCTAGTTGAAAGATTGATTATTCGTGCTTATTAAATATAGTAAAGATATACAACAGTATATCATATGGTACATATGGCTTACCAAAAAAAATATGGTACATATGTATGTATTTGTATATAATAAACATCATAAACTTATATATGAGATTCACCAAAAGAGATTCATCCCTATGGGGATCTCTAATGGAGATTCTCCACCTCCATGCGGGAATCAATTTTACCCCATCCTCGCCCCCATCCTCCATTTAAATTCCCGTCTCCGTTGCTATCAGGGGAGAATCTTGCACCCTATTCATGAGGATTCCTCACTCCATTGACACTCCTACGCACTCCCCAAAGTCACACCCCTATTTTTATGTGGGCCCGCATGCCCAATCGTCTCAGTGACTTGGGGAGTCATTGTAGCATTTTCTATATATTAATTAAGATTCCAAGCTAGTTAAGAACATATATATGGTACCATCTATGTAAGAATTAATTTGTGGAAATATATCAATTAAACTTTACGATTTATGTATATACATGGCCCCAAATACATACAGTATTGAATCGGTTACATCTTTAGCTCTTAATTTATTGTATTAGAAAGATGTATTCTTTTCTTTGGCCACAAGTTTTTATGTCGTACAATTTATAAGTAACATTTGTTATGCCTACCAGCCAAGTAAATACTGGCCCAAGTTCTCATCGAACTTTCTTTTCATTAGTTTGTTTGGCAATTTTTGCTTAGTAGGTGAGATGAAAATATCAGTATTAATAATAAAAAAATATTATGTATCAGTATTAAAGAAAGTGGTTGCTCGACATACTTTTGATTTATTCTATATACATATACATATATAGATATACACACTTGCTAGAAACATTTTTTTTTTTTGACACGTTAGAAAAATTTTGGAAACGCACATCACAAATCGATGCACAATCTAAAGGACTTTAATTAGCAACTTCTCCAAATAGCTATTCCAAACATGATATTGTTAAGAACATATATATGCCACTAACTCAGCACTTCTCTATATATAATGCAAGATTGTTTTGTTGCCTCACTATCTTCTCAAAAATTTCACTTGCTTGACTAATTGTCTTAATAAAAAGAACTACTGGTATAATATATTTCTATTCTTTGAATATGTGACTCTTATTAATTAATTATTTCAAGATTTAATTCATAATTACTCATCGAAAAAAGATTTAATTCATAATTTAGATAGTTCCATTTTCCATAAATTGAAATGATTCGTCAGTTGACTGTCGATCCTCACGACCCTGTTTTCCCTGACGGTTTGTCCTCTTAGTTTCGACTCCGTTTGTTCTTTCTTCTCTAATATGTAGTCTTTGAGTGAGATGTGAAGGCTCATCAAAAGATATGGGATGGAGTTAGACCTCAAAAAAGAGAGGTTGTTGGTGTTGATTGGGTTACCGATGTTGATGCGGATTGCGCTTTTTTTGCCAATGACGTCGACCGGGAAGTAGAATGGAGATATGTGGTTGCGGACCTCAGGTGCTTGGGCGGTGGTTACGATGAAAAGCAACAGTTAGGTGTTGGCAATACTTGATCGCGATTCTTTGGGCAGCACATCCGACCATATTTTCCTTCTTCTCTTAGCAAAGGTTTTAGTGCTTTTGTTTTGTGTAGTTAGAGCTGGTCTTGCATGTACGCGGTTGTCGTGGCATCAGTAATGATTTCTTTAGGAATTTTTACCTTGGTTGTGGTTAGTTTATTTAGCGTTGTTGTCCCTCTCGAAGGGCCTTCTTCCTTTCATCAGGGCCTTCTTCAGGTTAAATCCGGCTTCTGTCCCCATTAACTGTACCTTAGGGCATATGACGGCGGCTGTCCTGAGGGTTTACTTGCCTCTGGTATTCTCATGGAGATCGAGCTTTATTATTGTAACATTGATGTAAGGGTTCTCATTATCAATGCAATTTGCGGATCGATAAAAAAAAAAATTTTGTGCCACACTTAAATAAGTCTTAAGTTTGGTTTTGGCCCATCTTTAGTTCATCTTAAGTTTTTGGTTATTGCTGACGTGACATTCAATAAACTATTTTTCTACCGTTAGTTGCTTTTTATGTTTTCTATTATTGATTGACGTGGCAAC
Organism: Stephania japonica; assembly: GCA_039657345.1. Lineage (NCBI taxonomy): Eukaryota > Viridiplantae > Streptophyta > Magnoliopsida > Ranunculales > Menispermaceae > Stephania > Stephania japonica. The sequence goes on along the minus strand of CM077557.1, from coordinate 65,806,641 downwards.
TAAAGCTAAAAAAACTGTTGCGATTTTTAAAAGCTATCTCCCTACATGCTTATTACTTTTCATAAGCATTTATCCACATTGCGAAAGGATAAATTAAAAGTAAAAGATGATCCAAACAGGGCTTTATATAACCAAATTTTCTTATAACATTAATGTCCATTCCTTTCCTATAAAAGAACATTAAAGTGCTCCAATTAAAATCTATCTGTGGGGCCAGAGAAGATACCGTGCACCCAAGAGCACGCTATACAATCATCCTTTTTTTTAACTCCCCCAAATAAAAACACTGCTTATATACACATTAATACATTAATTTAAACGTACTGGCTCTTGCCATTAATGTAAGAAGAAGGGTTACATTAGTCATTAAACACCAATTTTTTTTTTTTGAAAACCATTAAACACCAACTTATTATAAGAAAATATTCAAATAATAAAGCAGGCCAACACGTCTACCTCTCGGATGTTGCTCATCCGCCACGTGGCAGACCCTCATAGGTGGGCCCCACGGTGACGTGGCACCACAGTTCAGAGACATAAGAAAGAGAAACTAGAGAGAGAGATGAAGAAAAAGATATAGAGCGCGAAACAAGGGCGGAGAGGTCGTCCGAAAACACGCCCAGAGAGAGAAAGAAGAGAGAGAAACTAGAGAGAGAGAGAGAGAGAAAGAGCGCTCATTTCTTCCTTCGCCTTTCTTTCTCAACCGAATACGCGTTTTGTTAGCACAAAAAAGAAAACCTGTTTAGAGAGAGAGAAAAAGAGCAGCAGAAGAAGAAGAAGAAGAAGAAGAAGAGCTAGAGAGCAGAAAATCAAGATCGATCGGATTCACCAGATCAGATCTCGTCGCTCTAGACCCTCTCCGCCGCTCGATCAATCGACTCCATCGCTCCACCACCGATCACCGATCGATCGATCGATCGACCGATCGCTCTCTTCGTCCGTCAGCGACTTCGATCGATCGGATTTTCGTTCCATTTGTGCTTGCGAGCTTGAAAGAGTCGTGGTGGGTTCATCATTTGCGATCTAGGGTTTGGTAGATGGAGAGGAGGAGCATTTGTGGATGACGACAATCGCTAGATGTTTCAATCTTCTCGGAGAACGATGAAATGGGTTACATTGCTTAAAGACATCAAAGAGAAGGTTGGATTGTCTCAAAATCCTTCTGCATCGTCGTCGTCGTCTTCGTCGTCCCCTGCGTTCGCTGCCGCCGGCGAATCGGCTTCGTCGAGGAATGACTCGCCTACGAGGTTGGATTGCTTTAGCATTTGTTTTTTATTCTTTGCTTTTGATGTGAAATTGGAGTGAAAGCTGTGTTTTTTTGGATGTTTTTGAATGTTGCGGATTGGGAATGGAAGGTGCGGTTAGATGCATTGTCTGCATCGACTATCCTTGTTGTGATTTTCTTGTCTTTGAACCTCGGATTGACTCAACAGATTGCCCTAGTTTAGGGTTTAGGAATTATGTAAAATTTCATTCAAGTAGGCGTAGCATACAATCCAGTGTATGTGTTCCACTAAAAATCTACTCTTTCCGGTTAGCGAACTTGGGACGTATTTATTAGGGGGGATTTAAATGGTTTGGGATTTAAATTGAGCACAATGAAAGATTTTGATTCATGTAGCCGACCCCACCTAATTCGGGATTGAGGCTATGTTGTTGTTGTTGCTTGGTGATATTTAACATTAATTCCCATCTTTTCCTTACTCCTTTATTTTGATTGTTTGGGCTTTGAGGAAGGACTTGAGTGACATCTTGGCATCTTGATTTCCTTATGTCCTATACTTCCAGTGGAAGTGGATGCAGGGAAGACGGGTCTTCCTTCTCTTTATGTGCCAATGAAATGGAAGAGTTTTTGAGGATAAAGTGCAAGATTGGTTCTTCATTCGGGAGGATTTGAAATCTTGCTTTGGTTTGGATTGCTCATTCCAAATGGGGAAAGGATGCATCTTTTTTCAACCTTGTGAGAGAAATGTATTTTATGGGTTGAGAGAGCTATGTTTAAGGCTTTGTACAGCATTGTTTTGGGGCTGTAACTTTGCCTATTGTTGAGTTTTTGAAGGCTGCTGGCTCTCTTTCATTTTAAATCTATTTAGTTAGTATTATAATCCATTTAATAGATAGTTTCTATCTCAAAAAAAAAGGAACCAAAAAAAGAATGTCTATTGGCAAGACTATCAAAAACCACCTCTTTAGAAGCCAGTACTCTTGATTCAATCAAAAACAAAAAGCACCTTTCTAACTGTTCTTCAACATTCAAACATGTTGTGCCGACTACAATGGCCAAACCCATCAGCATTAAAGCAATTATCACTCTGCTGTCAGATTGTACTGATATATTTTGAATAAAGAGAAGTCTTATTAATACTTTGAGAAATAGTGAAAGGTTTCTTAAGAAGTTTATTTTCTCCATGCAATTTTTTTGAGCAAAAACTGTAATGTGAGAAAAGATGAACCACAGTCTTGCTGTCCTGTAAATAAAACAAACCACACTGGGTTTAGAACTGATCTCTTGGCCTTATGGAATATCATATTTAATTTGCTTGAGCACTGGGCCAGGTTTTGACTTTGTTTCTTCTTGTTCTTTGTAAGCAAGGTCTTTTTAGTGCATGCCAATGATAGGCATTGGTCCTATTGCTATTTATCCGTCTCCAAATTTTCTTTCTCCATTTTTATACTGGCGTTTTAATTAATCTCTTAGTATGTCTTTCGGTTTCCTTGTGAAGTTTTGTGAGTTAGTTCTTTGTTGCTAATGGTCATGCATTGACACTGTACGCTGAATGCATGATATAATATAAGTGCTGTTTTCTAATTCAGGGACAAACATGAATTGGAATTGGATTTTAAAAGATATTGGGAAGAGTTCCGATCGTCCAGCTCCGAAAAGGTTTTGTCTTTATCTAAACCTTAAGAATACTTCATGTCAATTCTCAGTCCTATAACTGCTTATTACTGAAATTAAAAGTGGTTACACTTTTTTGTTCTAATGTTCCATGCAGGAAAAAGAAACGTCCTTGAACATGGCTGTGGATGTTTTTTGTAGATTAGTCAAGCAGAAAGCTAATATAGTTCAGGTGGTTACCACGTAAGTACAAGCATCTTTTCTTCTTTCTATTGACTCGAGCTTGTGTTTATGTTATGTTTATGGCATATGTTATTACTTTGTTCTGGTTGCCTATTTAGAAAACTTATTTTAAAAATATAGTTGTAACAATGCTCGCCAGATTTCACAGAATATTAACAGCAGCCAGTAATTCCTATTTGCGCATTTCCTGATGCTGACTTAATTTTCTGATGTGTACTTTGTACTGGTTCTGTTCTGGACTAAAGCAAGGTCTTATCTAATGACCAAGCACGGATCTACCTTCAAATCTATCTTGTTGGTTACACACCTCTTGTCCTACTCTCTATATCCATGAGTAATAACACGAAATAATGCACGAACTTGTTCAAGTTCTCAGTTGTCTTCATCTATACTTCTAATTATGGTGAAGGCAAGCCTAAATTCCTTTTAGTTTTGTCCCCTTTAACATATTTAAACAAAAAGTGTGTTCTTTGATGGATTGCTGTCTTGGTGGTGGTTGGGTTACTGCAAAGTTCGTCTCATGTGCCTTAAAGTTTGATCCACATAACATGTTAATCTCAAGTTTAATGTTGCCATGTTAAGTATGAGTTTCAGATTTTGTTTCTCTAGTCAACCTCTGCATTCTTTTTGCTGTATACATAATTCATATCTTAATAGCTTAGCACATTTACCGTCTGGTAGAGGCGTAGAGCTACTACTGCTACTTTCTTTTCCAGTTTTCCGTGCAGATGTTTCAAGTACCTCTATTTTTTTGTCCTGTTATTTTCTGTTTATTGCTTGTTAAACATTCTTTCAGCTTTCTGCATATTTTTTTGAAGCCATTGTTTTTGCATTTAATTATGTATAATTTCCATTGTTGACCAACTGCAGGTTAGTTGAAACACATATATTCTCTTTTGTTGTGGGAAGAGCATTTGTTACAGATATTGAAAAGTTAAAGATCACTAGCAAGACAAAATCTTTGGAAGCTTTGAATGTATTAAATTTCTTTTCAGAATTTACAGAGGTTTGCCTTTTGAATTTCTTTTTCTTGATTTTGCGACTATCTATCTTTGATGCTGAAATAATCTTCATGGTCTGTTCAGGATGGATTTAGCCCTGGTTCTAATTTGTTATATGCCGTGGAAGTCCTTGTATCTGGGGTAAGATTTAAAACTTCTCTCTAGGGGCAACTTTTATTAGTGTTGTTACTGATGTATTTGAGGCGTCTTTGGCAATTTGCATGAAAATCACGACGCTTTGCCTTGATTTTTTCCAATCACCATAGTAGAATTTCCTTATATATATAGCCTCAATCCCAAATTAATTGGGGTCAGCTATATAGATCAAACTATTCCATTGTGCTCGGTTTAATGCAATCGATGGCGAGCTTTCCAAATCATTCAAAACCCTCCTAATTAATGCATCCCAAGTTAACTTCGGTCTAACCCTATCTTGTCGAATTTCTTCAGTTCCTATTAAGTCAAGTTTTCTAGTAGGGGCATTTGTAGGCCATTTTTGCAGGTGGCTAAACCACCGCAACTGCACTTCCCTAATCTTTGAGTCAATTGGTGTTACTCCTATTTGTCTTTTGATTTATGTATTTCTTATCCTATCTTTACGAGTTTTACCACACATCCACCTAAGTATCCTCGTTTCTGCTATGTTCATTTTATGTTATTGTTGTTGCTTTACTGCCCAACATTCACTTCCATATAGCTTAGCTGGCCTAATTGCGGTCCTATAAAATTTTCCTTTTAATTTGTTAGGCATATGTTTACCACAGATTACACCAGTTACACTCCATTTCTTCCATCCAGCTTGAATTCTATGTGTGACATCATTCTTAATATTGCCATCATTTTGTATGATTGATCCTAGATATCTAAAGTGTTTCACCTTCGGAACTTCTAATTCCCCTAATTTTACCACTCCATCATCTCATTGTCTCGTATTTCTAAACTTACAATGTATGTATTCGGTCTTCGTCCTACTCAACTTAAAGCCTTTAGATTCTAACATATTCCTCAAAAGTTCTAATTTCCTATTCACTCTATCTCTTGTTTCGTCCAGTAAGACAATATCATCTGCAAATAACATACACCATGGTATGTCCCCTTGAATATGCATAGTTAGTTCATCCATAACTAGCGCAAAGAGATATGGGCTTAAAGCCGATCCTTGATGAGTCCTATCGTAATGGAAAATTCTTTTGTAGTTCCTCCGAATGTTTTATACTAGTTGCTACTCCCTCATACATATCCTGAGATTAGAGAAAAGACCTTGAGTATCATGCAAAAAATATATAATGAAACTATGCAATGGCCTTCACTGCTAGATCTTTTGGTTGATGCCAATTGAAGCCATTGTTAATTTTCTGTCTGAGTTCTTCAACTGCTTCTCTCTTCCACCAAAAAAGAAAAGAAAAGAATTAAAAGAACCATTTTTTATTCATGCAATAATCTTTGTTCTCGAATTAGAAATTCTAAATATGTTTTGCAATTATCAAACTTTTGATGCTACAAAATTTATGAGTTATACTACTGTTGTCCTAGCTGCTTCTCTGTTGCCTTTTTAAGGATGGGAAAGATGCTAATTATTGAAGTACTTTCCTCCCTATTGATTGATTGCAGATTATGATTATGATTCCTAAGGAATTTAGGAAAATAAGTTTTGTTTCAGTTTCTGGTTCAATTTTAAAGATATGTACTTCTGCAATTATTATGAGTAAATGATAAAAACCATCTATACCCTAAATTTTTTCTTTGCTTTTGGTTTTTTGTTGTTTATTTTGGTATTGAGGCTATGTTGTTGTTGTTGTTGTTTGCAGCCAATTGATAAGCAACCTCTCCTCGACTCTGGCATCTTATGCTGTCTCATTCACATTCTCAATGCCCTTTTGAGATCAATTGGGACAAGTAAAAAGCAATTAGTAGCCAGCTCCGAAGAATCAAGTTCAGTAGGAAAAGTTCATGGCATGGATGTGGGACACACCCGTCAGCTTGAGGTTCTCTCTCTCTCTCTCTCTTTCTATTTCTCTATGAATTCTCCTAGTGTTTGTTTGTGCATTCCGTCAGTTTGAGTCTTTTTTTGATGTTTGTTCATCCATTCATTTCCATGACTCCACATGATATTGCTGAATTTATTGTTTTCCTATCAGCAACTTATAGTACAGATAGATACTACGTTTTGAAGGAAAAAAAGCTGTTCATAAATTGTAGTCTTTTGCTACTGGTTGAGTTTTTTCACCATTCCATGACAGGCTAAAATGTTATATTGTTTATAGATTGATTATGTCTGTGCTTGACTTTTGCTGCATTGAACACATTTTTTTTTCTCTAATTTTACTCATGCATATTAAACACCTTTTTAGTTAATTCTAGTTCTTTTCCCCAACTTATGAGGTGAAGTTTTAGTCTATATATATGGAGTCCTTATGAAATGATTTAATAGAAATAGAAGTTGGCATGAGTAAGTGAAATGATTTTCATTTTGCAAAGTTATTGGTGACGTACTCTTGACACACATTCTCTAGTTGCTACTAAGTTGTTGGATACATTCCATGATTCATGTGCTCACACCTCAGTCATAATCAAACGAACTCCAATATTTGTGTGGTAAATGTGGTTTATCAAGGTTATGTTGCCTGATCTTTTTTTTTTTGTTTTTTTTTTTGTTTTGGAAAATGGTGTTTATGGGACGCGTATATGTATTCCCCCAGAAGGCTTTTTGCTGAACCTGGTTGAAGTTATCCGACATGACTGGTTTTGAACAGCGCCATCAGGCCATTGTAGAATCGTGGCCATGTTGGATGTGAATTTGTCTACCTGGTGTCATTGGTTATTTTTTTGTTTTTGGTTCCATATGAATGAAAACTGGCCTGATCAATCCTTCTGACCTTTTCGCCCTCTTAAGAGAGAAGGGTCCAAGAGGGTGGAAGCCATCAATCCTAGTCCCTTTCTTTTAGTGTTGTTTGTGCTAAATTTCCAATGAGTCAGTTTCTTTTGTCAAAGCATGCTGTTTCTCTCTTGTGGAAGTCGCTTGTTGCTCATTTTAAATGGGCATCAGATCGTAAAAGAGTGGCTTCCCTTGCCTGTTCAAAGGCCAAGAATTCTTTTTAGTTGGTTAATTTTACATGACTAGGGCCTAATCAAGAAAAAAAAAAAAAAAACTCTCTCAACTTGTTAGGTTGCATCGAATGGACTTTCTAGCTCAGGTCATAACCCTTTCTTGGTTCACTTTTTGTTCAAGTTTTGTCACTTTATTCTTAAAATTTTATCACTTTTAAAAAAAAATTCTTTAGAAACCATCAACCTTGAAACTGGTGATTTCTACTCATTAGTTACACTGTGTGCATTCGAACGAGCATGAGAAATTGAGAATACTTTAGGGAATTTTGTGAGGAAAATTTTATTGGGAATATGACACTCTTTCAAGGAATATTTTGATTGGAATCCCAAAGGGCCGTAGCGAAGTCCATGTAATTTTTCCTGCTTTTATGCAAGCGGGGTATTAGTTGTAAGGGTATATAAACTTGAAAAAATGATTGTCATGCTGCATGGCTGATTATGCTAACTTCTTTATGGTTGTTTGGAATATTGTTACTAATAAATTTAAGAGATAGTTTTGAAGTCTAGTGGCTATGCTTTCTGTTATTGTTTTATGAGCTAATTTCTTGGATGCTATAATTATGCAGGTAGAAGGAAGTGTGGTGCATATTATGAAGGCACTGGCGAGCCATCCTTCTGCTGCACAGAGTTTGATCGAGGACGATTCACTTAAGTTGCTGTTTAATATGGTTGCATCAGGGTCTCTGACAGTTTTTTCGCAGTTCAGGGATGGACTTGTTCCTTTGCATACCATTCAGCTTTATCGTCATGCCATGCAGGTAGATCGTTCTCACATTTATATTCAGCCATATGTGACTCCCGTTCCTCATAAAATTGTTTTTAACTCGAAAAAGTTTCCAATGCAAGATTTGTTTTTTTTAATGATATTGTCGCAGATTCTAGGCCTTCTTTTAGTCAATGATAGCGGAAGCACAGCAAAATATATACGCAACCATCATCTGGTAATGAACTCTAGTTATTTCTTTGTTGAACTGATTTAGTTGCTATAGGCATTTTTTATTTATTTTATTTTTATAATTTTGCTTGTTGGGTAGCATCTTGACCAATTATTTTTATCAATGTGATTGGACAGCCACTATAAAATGCCTTATAATAAAACTAAAAATTTGAGGATGTTGGACAAACTCCATAATCACCTAAAGTAGTCTTGGGAAATCACTTCCCCAAAACTTGACAAAACTAATGGACAGACTGTCTCATTTCATGGTTCTTCTTATCTTTGAATGAGGAATGGATTTGTATTAATTAGAAGACAGGAAATACAATAGAAAACATTAACGGGCAGTAGTGAGAAAACTTTGAGAACCTGATACTGGCGAAAACACCTAGTTCCTAGTCGCTTGTGGATAAAATATGAAGTTATGAATAACTTCCTCCTTTGAAGAAGGTTGCATATGTTAATCCTTTTTGTATGCCAAGCAGGCACCTTGACCTCATGATAAATTGGCATTCCATAATATGAAACATGGAAAAAGAATGAATGCTCATCAATAAATTGATAGACCAGTGATTTTGATGTAAATTTTTGGACTCGAGATAATCCTTATATTCTCTATTTTGGATTGAATTTCCTAAGCTTTATACCTTATAAGAGATAAGAGTGAACCTAGTATGCTAATACAGATGCTTCTCTACACAACTATTTGTAAGAATTCTAATAAAATGAGAATTTCAAGGAAATAAGCGTGGTAGACATGGTGATGGAGGGGGACTTGATTTTTATTTTTCTTATCACACCAAGGATCCAAGAGTTTATGATTTGCGTGACAAACTTTATGTGAACAGGCTTTGAGAATGTTGGGAGCCTTGAGGCAAGAGTTGCAACTTGCAATGAGCATCTAGGGCCTTCTATGATCAAAGTTCTGCATCAGCATCCCTATCGTTGTTGACGATTTTGTCTACTTAAAACTAACTTTAGACTTCGAGGAATATTGCTTTTTGGGAAACCTCCATCACTACTTGAAAGCCTCCATCACTACTTGTACCAGAAGCCTGTTTACTGCTGAAGAAGCTTCATACATCTCCACTGTGATTTTATGTTACCAGCTTGTCCCATGTCATTAAAACCCATTTGTTTCCATCATTGCTTTACTTACACCAGAAAGATCTAACAATCTTATCCAAATCATCCACATCCACAATACTTTTGTGAAGGGATGTTGGTGTTGGGCACGTGAGGCAATAGTAATATTTTCATGGATAAGGGGAGCGCGATTTAATTTTTGGCATAAGCTCGCAGCCAACCTGTTTATTTCTTCTTCTACACAGTACAATTACCTTTTTATCTTCTTAAACAAAAAAGCCTTCTAGTTTTGAGCTTAATTGTCTGAAGTCACATGGTTTTTCTTCTATTTTTTTTTTATTATTATCTTTTAGTAATACCTTTGCCTTGTATTTTTAGCTGGCAACTTTCTCTGTTCTTTTCAATCATTCCATTTGTGTCTTACCAAATTTCCATTATCTCTCACCGGTGTTATTTGGGTTCAATGACAGGTTAAGGTTCTGTTAATGGCTGTCAAGGACTTCAATCCTGAATATGGTGATTCTGCATACACAATGGGAATTGTGGACTTGCTACTAGAATGTGTGGAATTATCTTATAGATCTGGTATTTTTCCAGCTATTGATGCCAAGCTATCAATTTGATTGCTATATTAACTCTCTGTTTTAGTCCTATGGGTTCCATCATTCCATGTGTGATTTGGAATTTCCCATTTTTTGCCGCTGATTCATGTTGATTAGTCATTTTGATTGCAATGTTTTCCAGTTTATTTTAATGCTATTGGTTTCATGTGTGATTTGGGCTTGCCCATGTCGCTGATTCATGTTGATTGTAGATGCTGCTGGTATCAGGCTCAGGGAGGATATACATAACGCTCATGGCTATCAGTTCCTTGTTCAATTTGCATTGGTGTTATCCACGTTGAAAAATAATAAGGGCATTCAATCCACCAAGTGGAGCCATTCCACTGAGGAAAGATCCTCTTCAGATGGTTCCCATGTATCTTATGTTGAAAGACGGGATTTCTTGGGCACAGACAGGGATACTTTATCTTCCCATCTTTCTCCCTCATTGTCTAGATTACTCGATGTTCTTGTCAACCTTGCTCAGGTGGGTCCAAGTGAGCCTGTAGGATCTGCTGGAGGGAAAGGTTCAAAATCTTCTTATAACAGGGCTAGTGGCCATGCAAGAAGTCGTACATCATCTTCTGAGAAGCTTGTGGATGAACTATGGGAGAAAGACAATACTAAAGTTAAAGATCTTGAAGCAATACAGATGCTACAGGACATTTTCCTCAAAGCAGATAGCATAGAATTGCAAGCAGAAGTACTAAATAGAATGTTCAAGGTGTTCTCCAGTCATCTTGATAATTACAAGTTGTGCCAAGAGTTGCGGACTGTACCTCTCTTCATCCTTAACATGGCCGGTTTTCCTCCATCATTACAGGATATAATTCTCAAAATACTAGAATATGCTGTAACTGTTGCAAATTGTGTTCCTGAACAGGAACTACTATCCCTCTGTTGCTTATTGCAGCAACCCATAACTTCTGAATTAAAACACACAGTTCTTTCATTTTTTGTGAAACTCATATCGTTTGATCAGCAGTATAAAAAAGTTTTGCGTGAAGTTGGTGTTCTAGAAGTTCTACTAGATGACTTGAAGCAGCACAAGTTTCTGTCTGCCTCTGAGCAACTTAATCAAACTAATCCTTTTGAGAGGAAGCCAAGTTCAAGCAACTTCCTGAAACGCATAGACAGTAGGGATGCTATAATTTCTTCTCCAAAGCTCTTGGATACTGGATTGAAGTTACCACTTTTTGAAATTGAAGAGACAATTTCTGTTGCATGGGACTGTATTGCATCCTTACTAAAGAAAGCTGAGGCCAATCAGTCATCATTCCGGTCATCTAATGGAGTATCTGCCATTCTTCCCTTTTTAGCATCTGACATTCATCGTTCAGGTGTCCTCCGGACGTTGTCGTGCTTGATTATAGAAGATGTTGCACAGGTTTGTAAGCATTTTGCATGCTTTCATTACATTCCGCATCTTTTAGACATTCTGAATGTGTAGCGACTTCCACTTGTGTGTTTGCTAGTTTAGAATTTTACTTAATATAACTGGTCATAGGATTGACAACAGGATTCACATCTAATCTTAAATTTTTTAATTGATAATTGCTGGTTCATTTAATTGTGAACATGTGCAGGACCATTATTTCTGTAGATTTGTTGGTATTGATATTATAGTGAAAATTTGCTTTGTGTTGTACCAGGTTCATCCAGAAGAACTTGGTGCATTGGTTGATGTTCTTAAGAGCGGGATGGTCTCAAGCATCTCAGGTTCTCAGTACAGGCTTCAAATGGATGCAACCTGTGATACATTTGCTGCCTTGTGGCGTATATTGGGAGTCAATAGATCCGCTCAAAGAGTCTTTGGGGAGGCAACTGGATTTTCTCTTCTTTTGACTACCCTCCATAGTTTCCAGAATGATGATGTAGAAAATCATGATAAATCTCTATCATCTCATATGAAGGTTTTTACTTTTCTACTGCGTGTTGTGACTGCCGGGGTGTGTGGTAACTCTGTCAACCGTACGAGGTTACATACAGTTATTTCAGCGGAGACCTTTTATGATCTTCTGCGAGAATCTGGGTTGCTTTGTGTGGACTTTGAGAAGCAAGTCATCCAATTGCTTCTGGAGCTTACTCTTGAAATTGTGCTTCCCCCAACCTGTTTATTAACACCAGAGAGTGTTCCGTCATCTGATATGATTGAAGCTGGGTCTGCCAATTTTCTCGTCAGTACTGCATCAGGTTCCTTCAATCCCTGTAAACAGTGGGTGTACAATACTGGTGCGATTGGGGTACTAATCCGTGCTTTGCTGCTCTTTACTCCCAAGGTGCAATTAGAAGTACTTAACTTCGTTGAAAAGCTTGCCAATGGGGGGCCATTTAATCAGGAAAACCTTACTTCTGTAGGTGTGTTACACAGAGCTTTATTATTATTATTATTATTATTTTGGTAGTGTCAGAGAGCTTTTTTTATTTAAATATTTATATGTATGCTGGTTTTGATTTTATTTCTGCGTTTATTGTTTTTTTACACATTTATGTTCGTTTGTATTTAGGTTGTGTGGGACTGCTGCTGGAGACAATTCACCCATATCTTCTGGGCTCCTCTCCTTTACTTATACATGTACTGCATATTGTGGAGGTGCTTGGATCATATAGGTAAAAATTGTCTTTTATATGTCGAAATTACTGGTAATGTATTTCTGAAGTGCCTTGGATTGTTGTATCATTTCATGCTGAGTAACTTAACTGTGATGACAGGTTGTCTTCACTGGAGCTTCGAGTGCTCGTTAGATATATTCTACAAATGAGACGGATGAGCTCAGGTCACATTCTTGTCGATATGATGGAGAGATTGATTTGCAGGGAAGATAAGGCCTCTGGAAATGTTTCCTTGGCGCCGTTTGTAGAGATGGACATGAGTAAAGTTGGTCATGGTTCTGTACAAGTATCTTTGGGGGAAAGATCATGGCCTCCTGCTGCTGGATATTCATTCGTCTGTTGGTTTCATTATAGAAATTTTTTAAGAACTCAAGGTAAAGAACCAGAAAAATCATCAAAGGTTGGACCTTCTAAAAGGCGTGGTACCTGCAATAAGCAACAGCAGCATGGGCATGTTCTCCGGTTGTTCTCTGTTAGTGCAACAGATGATGGAGGAACACACTATGTGGAACTTTATTTTCAGGATGATGGGATTCTTACACTAGCAACCAGCAACTCCAGTTCTCTGTCTTTCTCTGGCTTAGAATTGGAAGAGGGAAAGTGGCATCACCTTGCTGTTGTTCATAGTAAGCCCAATGCCTTGGCTGGACTCTTCCAAGCTAGTGTTGCTTACTTGTACCTTAATGGGAAACTTAGACACACAGGAAAGCTGGGATACTCTCCATCACCAGTTGGAAAATCTTTGCAGGTGACTATAGGGACACAGGCATCTTGTGCAAAATTGAGTGAGCTATTCTGGAGGCTACGTTCCTGCTATCTGTTTGAGGAAGTCTTGTCATCAGGTAGTATTTATTTCATGTACATTCTTGGTAGAGGATACAGAGGGCTTTTCCAAGATACAGATCTCCTGCGATTTGTTCCTAATCAATCTTGTGGCGGAGGTAGTATGGCGATCTTAGATTCATTGGATACTGAGATGACTATGGTACCAACTTCTCAAAAGAGTGACAGTGCTAGCAAACAAGTGATTCCCAGGGCAGATGGAAGTGGTATTGTTTGGGACTTGGACCGACTTGGGAACCTATCATTGCAGCTATCTGGAAAGAAGCTCATATTTGCATTTGATGGAACATCCTCAGAAGTGCATCGGTCGTCCGGGACTTTGTCAATGGTTAACCTAGTTGATCCAGTGTCTGCTGCTGCTTCCCCTATTGGTGGTGTGTAGCTCTTTTATCGCTATCTAATATGTGTGCATACATATTTTGTTTCTAAATTATTTATGGACTTCTTTAACTTTGGCAGGCATACCACGCTTTGGTCGCCTTTATGGAGATATTTATATATGCAGGCAAGGTGTCATTGGTGATGGTTTACGTACAATTGGGGGTATGACTGTTGTCCTTTCTCTAGTTGAAGCTGCAGAAACTAGGGACATGTTGCATATGGCCCTCACTTTACTTGCTTGCGCACTTAGTCAGAGTCCTCAGAATGTGCAAGACATGCAAGCCTACAGAGGATACCATTTGCTTGCTCTCTTCCTTCATCGCAGAATGCTATTGTTTGATATGCAGTCGCTGGAGATATTTTTCCAAATTGCAGCATGTGAGGCTTCAGTTTCTGAACCTCAAAGGACACGAGAAATTCAGGGTGTACCGTCCCTTGGTGGTGCGAGTCATGCAAACACCTATGATTATTTTTCTTCCTCCAAATATCCAGATGAACTTTCTTCTGTTGGTTCTAATGGAGACATGGATGATTTTTCTCTACACAAGGATTCTATCAGTCATATTTCAGAGCTTGAAAATAATGATATGGAAGCTGAAGCCTCAAACTGTATTGTCCTTTCTAATGCAGATATGGTTGAGCATGTCCTTTTGGACTGGACTTTGTGGGTGAACGCCCCTGTTTCTATTCAAATAGCTTTACTTGGATTTCTTGAGCGAATGGTCTCTATGCATTGGTACAGGAATCATAACCTGACAATTCTTCGTCGAATGAACCTTGTCCAACACTTGTTAGTGACTTTGCAAAGGGGTGATGTAGAAGTTCCTGTCTTGGAGAAATTGGTTATGTTACTTGGAGTAATCTTGGAGGATGGATTTCTGGGTTCTGAGCTTGAGCAGGTTGTCAGGTTTGTGATTATGACATTTGATCCACCTAGAGTTGCAACACGCGATACAGTTTCCCGAGAGTCAATGGGAAAGCATGTTATTGTACGCAATATGTTACTGGAAATGTTGATCGATTTACAGATGACCATAAATTCAGAAGAATTGCTTGAGCAATGGCATAAGCTCGTTTCATCGAAGTTGATTACATATTTCCTTGATGAAGCTGTTCATCCAACCAGTATGAGATGGATTATGACTCTTCTTGGGGTCTGTCTTTCCTCTTCTTCCACATTTTCATTTAAATTTCGCAATAGTGGAGGTTATCAAGGTTTGGCCCGTGTGCTCCCTAGCTTCTATGATTCTCCAGAAATATACTATGTCCTCTTTTGTCTTATTTTTGGGAAACCTGTGTATCCAAGATTGCCTGAAGTGCGCATGCTAGACTTCCATGCCCTTATGCCAAGCAATGGAAACCAAGGCGAGTTGAGGTTTGTCGAACTGTTGGAATCTGTAATTGCTATGGCTAAATCGACATTTGATAGGTTGAGCTTGCAGTCAATGCTTGCCCACCAAACTGGAAGCCTTTCACAGGTCAGTGCTTGGCTAGTGGCTGAGCTTGTAGATGAAACAGCTGATATTACAGGAGAACTTCAGGGCGAAGCGCTAATGCATAAGACGTATGCAGCACGTCTTATGGGTGGGGAAGCTGCAGCACCTGCTGCTGCAACTTCAGTCCTTAGGTTCATGGTTGATCTGGCAAAAATGTGCTCTCTGTTTGCTACTGTTTGTAGAAGGACTGAATTCCTTGAAAGCTGTGTTGATTTGTATTTTTCTTGTGTCAGGTATGTCTGAATATTCTTTCTGGTTGTCGTGCCATTGCATTCTTTATTTTGTTATCTGAAAGAACTATTATAAGTTGCGTAAATTGGTTACTACTTACTACTAGGCTCTCATAATTTCTGTTTTATTCCCTTGGCTTATAATTTACGCTTTTCAGGGCTGGTATTGCTGTGAAAATGGTGAAAACTCTCTCTGTGAACAACGAAGAGAAAAGCTTAAATGATTCTGATGACACTCACAGTTCCCAACATACGTTCTCAAGCTTGCCTCATGACAATGAGCAGTCGGCTAAGACTTCCATTAGCGTTGGAAGTTTTCCTCAAGGGCAAGTCAGTACAAGTTCAGAAGATTTGCTTGGTTCCAGGAGCCACTTGGCGTGTGATAATGCAGCAGAAGAAGCCACTTTGTCCAAGAAGGAATTGAGTAAACCCTTGACTGAAGCTGAGTCTACATCATTGCCTAGCTTTAGTGCTGAAATTTTGGGTCAGATACCACAAACCACTTCGGGCAATAGTGATATCCAGATAGCCAATGGTAATGGAGTGATGGATTCTGCTCCAACTACAGAATCATTTAGTTCTGCCTCTTTGGTTGTGCCCAATTCTCCTGTTTTTTCTGAGAAGTCTAATCATAGAATTCCACTCGCTTCGACTTCATCCCCAATGATTGCCTTGACATCTTGGCTTGGTAGCACCATCAGTAGTGAAATGAAAAGTCCATTATTTGCTACATCATCACGGGACTCCTCCTTGTCCATAAGTGAAGTAGATACATGTCAAGATATGAAATCCAGCACTCAAGGACCAACTTCTGTACACACCTTTTTCTCTGTAAGTTCCAAGGTCTTACTTGAAGTAGATGATTCTGGTTATGGTGGTGGTCCTTGCTCTGCTGCAGCTACTGCTGTTTTGGATTTTATCGCAGAAGTTCTTGCTGACCTTGTGACAGAGCAGATGAGAGCAGCACAGACTATAGAGACAATTTTAGAAGCTGTCCCTTTGCATGTGGATATAGATTGCGCCTTAATTTTTCAGGGGTTATGCCTTAGTAGGATAATGACTTTTCTAGAAAGGCATCTCTTGCGTGATGATGAAGAAGAAGAGAAGAAACTAGATAAGACGCGTTGGTCACCAAACCTGGATTTGTTGTGCTGGATGATTGTAGATCGTGTATATATGGGTGCTTTTCCTAGGCCAGGTTCCATACTTGATACGTTGGAGTTCTTGTTATCTATGTTACAGTTGGCTAACAAGGACGGTCGAATTGAGGAAGCAGCAGCAACTGGGAAGGGTCTTTTGTCTATTACAAGAGGAAGCAAGCAACTTGAGACATATATACATTCTCTTCTTAAAAATACTAACCGCATGATAATGTTCTGTTTTCTGCCATCATTTTTATGCACAATTGGGGAGGAGGATCTTCTGTCATGTTTAGGTTTTCAAACTGAACCTAAGAAGACTTGCTGTGTGACTTCTTCAAATGAGCAGTCCGGGATTGATATTTGCACTGTCTTACAGTTGTTGGTTGCTCACAAACGAATTATATTTTGTCCCATAAATCTGGAGACTGATCTGAACTGCTGCCTTTGTGTAAATTTAATCCAGCTTCTCAGAGACCAACGGCGTAATGCACAGAATATGGCTGGTGACGTTATCAAGTTTATGCTGGTGCATCGCCGAGCTGCTTTAGAGGAGTTGCTTGTCTCGAAGCCAAACCAAGGGCAGCAGCTGGATGTTCTGCATGGTGGTTTTGACAAACTTTTGACAGTAAATTCATCTCTATTCTTTGAATGGTTTCAGAATTCTGAAAAGATAATCAACAGAGTGTTGGAGCAGTGTGCTGCCATTATGTGGATGCAGTATATTGCTGGATCAGCCAAATTTCCCGGGGTCAGGGTAAAAGGAGTAGAGGATCGTCGCCGTAAAGAAATGGGGAGAAGAGCTCAGGAAAACTCAAAATTGGATGTCAAACACTGGGAGCAGATCAGTGATCGTAGATATGCACTTGAGTTAGTTCGCGATACAATGTCAACTGAACTAAGGGTAATCCGTCAAGATAAATATGGATGGGTTCTCCATGCTGAAAGTGAATGGCAAGTCCACCTTCAACAGCTTGTGCATGAGCGAGGGATATTCCCTATGTGGAAATCTTCTGCCCATGAGGAACCTGAATGGCAGCTATGTCCCATTGAAGGGCCATATAGAATGCGTAAAAAGCTTGAGCGTTGTAGACTTAAGATTGATACCATTCAGAATGTTCTCAGTGAACAGCTCAACATGACAGAAAATGAGCTATCAATTCGAAAAAATGAGAAAGTCTTGGATGCTTCTGTGACTGATTCCGACATGGTTTTTCGCCTTTTATCTGACGGTACAAAAAAGAGATGCTCCGATGGTTCTCAGTATGATGAATTATTTTTGGTTGAAACTACTGACGTTAGAGAAGATGCGACTTCAGCTAAGGTTGGGTGGAACGATGACAAAGGCAGCAGTTTAAATGAAGCAAGTCTTCATTCTGCTCTTGAATTTGGTGTCAAGTCCAGTGCTGTTTCTGTACCAATTACAGATATCATGCATGCGAGGTCAGACTTAAGCTCTCCAAGGCAACCTGCTGCTGCTAATAAAATGAGTGAAGCAAGAGTCGCAGATGAGAAGTTGGACAAGGAGTTACTTGATAATGGAGAATATCTGATCAGGCCTTATTTAGAGCCTCTTGAGAAAATTAGGTTTCGGTACAACTGTGAGCGCGTTGTTGGTCTTGACAAGCATGACGGAATTTTTCTTATAGGGGAGCTCTGTATTTATGTGATTGAAAATTTTTATATTGACGACTCTGGGTGTATATGTGAAAAACTGTTTGAAGATGAACTCTCTGTGATTGATCAAGCTTTGGGTGTGAAAAAGGATGTTACTGGAAGCAATGATTTCCAGTCAAAACCACCTTGCTCTTCAAGTAGTGCAAATACAAAGACATGGATTGGAGGACGTGCATGGGCATATAATGGAGGTGCATGGGGAAAAGAGAAAGTATGTAGTAGTGGTAATCTTCCTCATTTATGGCGTATGTGGAAGCTTGATAGCATTCATGAGATACTGAAGCGTGATTACCAGCTTCGCCCTGTTGCTGTTGAGATATTCAGCATGGATGGATGTAATGATCTTCTTGTTTTTCATAAGAAAGAGAGGGAAGAGGTGTTCAAAAATCTGGTTGCAATGAATCTCCCAAGAAACAGCATGTATGCTTCTGAACTCTTACTCTTAAATCTCTACTGCATTGCACTATTAGGTTTGGATTGAATTTGGCACTTAAATCTTGCAATATTTCTGGCCCATTGGTAAATGAAAGCTCTGCTGATTTTTTGACGAAGATGATCTTCCTCATCATGTGATCTTGAGAACTGCCAAAATTAGCTGTTTTTCTTTATGGGTTTAAAAATTATGATGAACCAGCTGACTTTCCCTTTGCTAAGATGGTCCCTTGCATCCTCAAAATAATGTCCTACACTTCTCCCCACATTTAGGATAAGTTTATTTATTGATTTATTTTTCCGTACATCTGTTGGAGAAGTTTATGCATTCATACGTTTATGGTATGCGTGCACACTTTTGTTCTGGGTATGAGGGGTTGTGGCTAACATCTATCTGCACAAGCGTCACTTATCTGACTTGCTCTATGACCCGTGCAAAACTGTTTACATTCTTTTATTGATAATCTCGACCTTTCATGTTATTAGCATTTATAATGATATCTTCCTTGTCTGTCATTTTTTAGTGGTTTATAACTCTTTTAGTACATGCTGAAATGCTTTGAGATATCACTGCTTTAATTCAAGCTTAGAGATGGCACATTTGTTTTTTAATCATATATATCTGCAGTATTCTGCTACTTGTCCTTGAATAGCTATCCTTGCGTCGACAATTTGCTTAAAACAGTTGTCTTCTACATGCAGTTTCTTGATAGAATGTTATGAGGTTTAATCATAATGTACTATCATGTTTTATTTGATATCTTATCTCCTAACATGTAACATCTTCTTCCTGTATGGACTATGGACCTACTAGGTGCATGCATGGAAGAATATTTAAAATTAAAGGAAAACTAGAAAATTTAAATATTTGATCAATTAAAAATATGCATTAGTTTTCTCCTAGTCCTCCACATTGAACTTGATAGTGCTAACTCTTTGTATTGATATTTGCAACAGGTTAGACACCACTATTTCAGGATCATCAAAGCAAGAAGGCAATGAAGGAAGTCGCCTTTTCAAAATTATGGCTAAGTCCTTCTCGAAGAGATGGCAAAATGGAGAAATTAGCAATTTTCAGTACCTTATGCACCTCAACACCCTTGCAGGGCGTGGATATAGTGATCTTACGCAGTATCCGGTGTTTCCTTGGGTTCTTGCAGACTACGAAAGTGAGGATCTGGATTTGTCAAATTCAAGGACATTCCGTAATCTTGAAAAACCAATGGGATGCCAAACACCTGAAGGGGAGGAAGAGTTCAAGAAAAGGTAGGTTTGTTTACCATTGTCTTCTTTCTGATTGATCTGTTTCGTTCAGTGTTAATTATTTGTTGGGCCTAATGCATGGTTATCATCGACATTTAGTTTATTTTTTTATGAGTTGATAACTGTATTGTGGTAAAATATCCGTGAGCGATATTTTGGTTTGATGCTTTTTTTTTTTAAGATCAGAATTTCAATGTTTGCTTCTTTAAGTTGCGGAGGAGACGCTAGAAGTAAATAACTAAAAGAAAGTTGATTTCGAGGAACAACTCCTAAATCATCTATTAGGCTTCCTAATCTTTAAAATTTTAGTAATGCTATTAGGGCTACTTTTTTGGTGATAGGTATGCCATTAGCCTATTAAGACTATTTGAGATTCTGAAAATGTTAAATATATTTTGATAGCCAAAAGAGAGAAACCAAACTGCTTTCAAAAGATAAAAAACTGACTTATAGATCGAAAGAAACAAAGACTGTATTTGATTCAAAATGAGGAACTGTTTCCATTGTTATCCTTAAAGTGTACGCCTAACATTTTGGAAAACTTGCTGTTTTCCAAGGCACCAATTTTTCATGGTGTTTTTTTTTTTTATTATTTTATCAAATTAGTAGTGTGATCCTATAGTTTTTTTTTTTTTTTTTTTTTTTTCCCTTTTAGCTTCTGAAGGCATGAAAACAGAAAATTGTTTTTAAACCTTTAACAGAACACACAAAGAAAAGCATTAGAATTTCTCTGAGCTGTTCCACATTCTATAAAGCCTCAATCCCAAATTAGTTGTGGTTGGCTACATGGATCAAACTTTTCCATTCTCTCCATTTTGTGCAATTGATGGTGTGCTTTCCAAATCATTTAAATCCCTCTAAATCAATTTGTCCCAAGTTATCGTTTGGTCTACCCCTACCTCGTTAAATTTCTTCAGTTTCTATTTAATCGAGTTTTCTAGTGGGGCTATTTGTAGACCATCTTTGGAGGAGTCCAAACCACCACAACCACCCTTCCCTAATCTTTGTGTTAATTGGTGCTACTACTTTTCTTTAAATTTTTAAATTTTTTATTCTATCTTTACGAGTTTTACCACACATCCACTTAAGCATCCTCATCCTCATGTTTGATACGTTCATTTTATGTTCTTGTTGTTTCTTTACCACCAACATTCACTTCCGTAAGGCATTGCTGGCCTAATTGTGATTTTGTGAAATTGTCTTTTTAACACATTCTATATTAATTAGCTTATATAAATTATCTAATGTATGCTGGCCACCATGAGTCATATGTGGGTGGCAATAATGAAATTACTTAGGTGTTGGTGAAATTTCTTCTTCATGATTTTTTATTATATTTTTTTTTTCGATTTTTGGAAACTCATGGACTTTTTTAAAAGAAAAAAGATATTTAGTTGTTTCATTCTTTAGTTCTTTCTTCTTTTGTGAGAAGAAACGGATATTGTATACATTGAGTGAATATGCTATACAAATTTGGATATTCAATATTCATTGAAGTGCCACTCACATGACATTGACCACTAAGTAGGCCCTCATTTACACAAAAGCATACCCCATCCTTTTGCAAGGTTTTATTGCATAAAATTACTCCATTACGTTAACAATATCTCCATACCCCTCACTAATTGAGATGGAAAATCCTAGCGTGCATGCACGTCTGACACCCAGGTTAGATATGCGATCGCCGAGATGTGCCTCGATTTGCGTGTCGGACCTGCGTGCACGCTAGCATTTCCCAATTGAGACACATCTAGATTCCACAAATTTGGAAGAGTGAAGCACACGTGTAGTCTTCCTCCTTTTTGAACTTTCAAGTGAGATGCATAAATATAGTTAGTTTGGCAATGATATCAATTCCTTTGGTTCTTGCAATCCCATTTGCTCTTGCATGCTCTTCTACCATGGAGTCATATGTGTTGATTATGTGATATTATTCATTAAGAAACTATAAAGGTTTGTAATAGTCCCAAGTCATGAGAGTGTAGAGAAACTAGTTTATGTGTGAGCTTTAGTTTAAGAGTGACTGTGTCCTCCAAAATTCCAAGGCAAGTTGGAGTTTCCACTCTAGAACTTATAAGCCAATGTCTTTCTACTTAATTAGTCGATGTGGGACTATTCTTACATCTTCGACACTCCCCTCAAGTCCAATTGGTCTCCAGTTTTGACTTGCTATGCCTGAGCTTGTGTTCTTTTCGAGTCTCAGAGGCTTTTTTTCTTCTTGCTCATGTTCTCTAGAACCTCAAAGGCCTCAGGTCGTCCAACATAGGTCTAGCTTCATCATTTGTTTTGCTACACTTTCAATCATTTTTTTCCCAGACGTTGAATCTTTAATGGACCATTAGGACTCTGATACCATGTAAAGATTTGTAATATGCCCAAGTCCAACTTATGAGAGAGTTTATATAGACCAGTTTATGTTTAGGCTTTAGTTTAAGAGTGAGTTTGTACTCCAAAAATGTTAAGGCAAGTTGGAGTTCTCACTCCAAATTGATAAGCCAATGTCTTTCTACTTAATTAGTCGATGTGGGACTATTCTCACATATCCAATAGAAACAAGCCTAGCAATTGGTGACTTTTGATGCAAGTTCGCAATTAGACAAAGGATCTATTAACGTTTTCTTTGTATGAGCTAGAATAAAAAAGGAAAAAAATGGTAGATTTGACTGGATAGCAGTGTTGCTTGACTAGTTTGTGTTAAACCAGATGGGTTTCCAATAAATTTGTTTTTTATTATTTGTATTATTTAAAATAAGGCTTCTAATTCCACACAATGACCCCCTTCCCTTTTAAGAAACACTTTTTCTCTTGCAACACTTGAATATAATCTCAAACCCAAGGTTTTATTATTTTTGTTTCTCTTGAGATTATTAGTCTTTTTTCTTTTTTTCGAAATTCCATTCTCATTCATTTACTGCTTTGTGCTTCAAGCCGAGGTTTTTTTTTTTCAAACAAGCTATTAAATTTCCATGCTTCTCTTTATTGAACTATACTTGCTCAGTTGCTCTTTTATCTTGAACCTCTCTTTTTTATTTTATTTTTTTTACTTTTAGGGTGTACTTTTTAATTTTTCAAGTTTTTTTTTTTTTTTTTTAATGATACTATCATTCTTTGCATTTATACATTTTAGGGATATTTTTATTTTGTCATATCGTTGTGCATCTTTCTTTCTTTCTTTCATTCTTTCATTCTTGATACTTTGTCAATACAACTTTTGGGGATTTTTTTCTTTTTAACAACTTTTAGTGTCCACCCTTTCTTTTAAAGTTTTCTTTTTATCACGGCCACATCGCTAGAATAGAATTAGTTTATATACAATAACAACATAGCCTCAATCCCAAATTAATTGAGGTTGGCTACATGAATCAAACTTTCCAATTTTGCTCGATTTAGTGCAATTGATAGTGAGCTTTCCAAACCATTTAAATCCCTCCTAGTTAATACATCCCAAGTTAACTTCGGTTTGCCCATACTTCGTCAAATTTCTTCAGTTTTAATTGAGTCAAGTTTTCTAGTGGGCATTTGTAGGCCATCTTTGCAGGTTACCAAACCACAGCAACCGCCCTTCCCTGATCTTTGTGTCAATTGGTGCTATTTCTACATGTTTTTGGATTTTTTTATTTCTTATTTTATCTTTACGAGTTTTACCACAAATCCACCTAAGCATCCTCATTTATGCTATGTTCATTTTATGTAGTTGTTGTTACTTTACCGCCAAACATTGGCCTAATTGCTGTCCCATAAAATTTTCCTTTTAACTTGATAGAAATATTTGTGTCACAGACACAGATCGCACCTGTTGCACTCCATTTCTTCCACCCAACTTGAATTCTATGTGTGACATCATTCTCAATATTGTCATCATTTTATATGATTGATCCTAGATATCTAAAGTGATTCACATTAGGAACTTCTACTTACCCTAATTTTATCACTCCATCTCAATGTCTAGTATTTTTAAACTCACAGTACATGTATTCGGTCTTCTTCTTACTAAACTTAAAGTCTTTAAATTCTAATGTATTCTTCCGAAGTTCTAGTTTCCTATTCACTCCTTCTCTTGCTTTGCCCACTAAGACTTTATCATTTGCGAATAATATACACAATTAGTTTATATATACATAAAAACATATATTTGATGTATTGAAAGTCTTCCTTGAGATATAAATCATATTACTGAGTTCTTACATATTTTTAAAATTAAGAGATAAAAGGAGCAACCATATGATTTACGATTTGAATCAAATGCTAAGCCTGCCAATTTTAGATTTGATTCCAATTTGAGAATTATGATCCTATGTACTTCATTGAATGTGTTTCAATAGCATACCCTGCTTTATCTGCTACTCTAGTGAAAAACTTTTTCTTTATGTTGATTACCATTTGAAATTTTTGCACGTCACCTTGACCCTTGAATGCGGACTATAGCTATGTAGCATCCTCCATTCCTTCCTCATGAGTAAGAGATTAGAGTGTTATCACATATTGAAGATAGGAAAGTATTGCTTCATTCGCATACAAAGAGGCCCCTTATCAAGGAGAGATGTGAGCTTTGTGCATTATGCCATTATTCTAACTTGAGTGCCTGCCACCATAACAACAAAAAAGAATGAATTTTCTCGGGCTCCCATTGTGGCAAACTGAAATGGAAGTAAATCACAAGCATCCATTTGTCCAACTTCTCCATCCTTGTTTTACCACCTTTCTATTCCATCACTAGGTGTTTTTCAGTCCATTGAGTCGTAGGGCTTTGATAGAACCTTGTTCTATCAATGCACTAAATACACACAACTGAGAGAAACAAGTTAGATTTGAGAGAGATAATAGATAGTTTTATTACTAAGAATAAGAAAATCAAATAACCAATGTCATTCGAGAGGCCGTACTCTCCCAACTCATAATGAGTTCCTTAACTTAACAATAAGAATACCATAATACTTCTAATCACTTTGTAACAATAAGAATACCATGATACTTCTAATCACTTAACTTAACAATAAGAATACCATAATACTTCTAATCACTTTGTATCTATATAAATACTCTCACGATCCATATTAAACGCATAGAAAGAGCACAGACAAAACATAATGATGATAGCAAAGTGGAGAGCAAGTTCATTGACACCAATCCAACAATTGATTTTGCACTCAATATAGTTACCCATTTCTTCAAACACTTGAAGGCAGTATAAGCATGCCCTCTACAACCTTCCTTTGTAAGCGACCCATCTTTTTTCTTGAAATAACCTTCCCTTCCAGGCAATGTAGTTCTACCACTTTCCTTTCTGAAACAACTTTCCTTTGTAGGAAAATCCACAACCACACTTTCCTTATAAATCCTTTGTGACGCCTCTTCATCCGATTCTTTCCCATTTTGTAATATATTTTCATCGCCTCTGATCTCACATATTATTTCAATTTCCTTCTCAATAACAGTTTCTAAGATCATAGGATTTGCAACATTAGTTCCCTTATCAATATGGTCCATTGCCACATCATGAAATGATGATTTTCCCTTTTGAAAAAAATACAATCATCACGGTGCGTTGGAGGAGAATCAAACACTGGCGGTGCATTGATTGTCTCAAGATATGAGCGCAAAGGACAAGAAGTGTTTGTAGCTTGAGATGGATCCGCAAGATATGAGTTTAGGGAACTGGAGCATGAATGATTTAGATTCAGAATTGCAACTTGAGAAGGAGATTGAACTTGCATCCACTCATCCATTTTCGGAAACAACCGACTCATTGCAATCTTCAATTCTGCCATCGAAATCTCCTTCGATCTTGCCATTTTAGAAATTGCTATCGTCTTGAAGATCGTGAGCTCTGATACCAATTTGACAGAATCCTGTTCTATACACACAAAGAGAAACAAATCAGATTTGATAGAGACAATAGATGATTTTATTACCAAGAATAAGAAAATCAAACAACCAACGACATTCGAGAGGCCGTACTCTCCCAACTCACAATGAGTTCCTTAACTTAACAATAAGAATACTATAATACTTCTAATCACTTTGTATCTATATAAATACTCACTAAACCCTAATCAGGTTTCCCATTAAAGACATGGAAATTCCCACAATACCCCTAGTCCTATCATCCTTTGCAAGGGCAATCTTGAATATCACTTGTGATGGTATTCTTGTTTTGTTTGTTAATCTCTTTATTTTCTTTGCAGAATATAAAAATAATTACCATTTATTTTAAGAGAGTTGTTAGTTGCCAATGTAAGTCATAAGTGCCTTTTTCCATTTCTTGTGTTGCATAGTTTTTTTTTTTCCTATGTCATGTTGAGGTAAAAATCTTTTAAGTTTTCTTTGTTATTAAATAAGCTATGATTTTATTTTTGTAGTAACGAACTATATAAATGTATTGTGAAGTTCTTGAGGTATGAGATGATCGTTTGTGGATTGGTTGATGTTTCCCAGGAAATGTATTTGTGTATAGTTGTTATGTGATTGCTTAAGTTGATAACAACAATGGCCTTGGGCATTCCCCTCTGATATAATGTGTATGGCAGTGCTCTAATTTGTTACAATTTCAATTGGCCAGTCTACATAGATCCCCCTTATGTTCTGTTCAGTCTATTTTTGTTAACTGCTACTTCTTTCTTTATGATGTGTATAAATGTGGTGGGATGGTGTTAATATTTGTCACTTGCTTTGGCCTCCATTGTTCATGTGACTTGACAGATTTATTAACTGATGATTTTGTTTTTCGCTTAGATATGAGAGCTGGGATGATCCAGACGTTCCTAAATTCCACTACGGCTCTCATTATTCTAGTGCTGGCATTGTACTTTTCTATCTATTACGTCTCCCACCATTCAGTATGGAGAACCAAAAGTTGCAAGGTGGCCAATTCGACCATGCTGACCGCCTTTTCAATAGTATAAGAGACACTTGGTCAAGTGCAGCTGGAAAGGGTAACACGTCTGATGTGAAGGAGCTCATTCCAGAATTCTTTTATATGCCCGAGTTTCTGGAAAATCGATTTAGCCTTGACCTTGGAGAGAAACAATCAGGGGACAAGGTCTTGATATGTGCTACTATCATTTTGCTATTGATAAATTCTCCTTTTTTCGTCATCCAACACTTCATTGAATTGTGAGCTTTTTCAGGTAGGAGATGTTGTTTTGCCCTCTTGGGCCAAAGGTAGCACTAGAGAGTTCATCAGAAAGCATCGAGAAGCATTGGAGTCTGAATATGTTTCTGAAAATCTCCATCACTGGATAGACCTTATCTTTGGGTATAAACAGAGAGGAAAGGTCGGTATTTTGGATATTGATGTTATTATGTTTGCTTCTATGTTACCCGGACCCTTCGCTCTAACCCAAAGTACCCATGTCAATAACTTGAAACGAGTCCAACACTTAAATAGACATGGATAATCCATTTATAGAGAGTTCTTTGTATAAAAAGATTTAAATTGTAAGAGAATAAAGGAAAAAAACTAACAACTTTCTAGTGTAGAATAAGAAATGGAAAATGAGAAAAAAATATAGTTGTATAAGCTATTATACATATGTAATATATGTTATTACGTATATATAAGCATGTGACTCAAGTTATAGACACTTTTAGCCTAGGCCATGTGTCCTTAAATTAGAGAATATGTGGGTTCGACCTTTAGCCTCATACCTGCACCCGAGTCTAGGTAACATAGGTTTGCTTGTGTCTTCTGATATCTACTTCTGTGCAGTCAAATCCCTAAATGTCCGTTGGGCTTTTAGCACTACACTGATTAACTCGTGGTCTTCTGCGCACAAATTAAACATGTGAAACTTTTGGTTTCTCGCCAATTCGGCAATTTCAAATCTTAACTGGAGTGATTTTGATGATGAGAAATCTTAAGCGTAGTGATAAAATTGAACTTATTCACCGCTTTGCAACTATGTATATGTTATGAATGTGATGTTATTCCTGTGCGCTAGTACCCTGGGTTTTCTTTTTGTTTATTTCTCTATCTTGTCATTCCTGTGCAACATATCTGTGTGCTTTTCTTTTCGATTATTTTATTTTTCAGCAAACGTTTAGTTTTCATCAATCCAAACACTTAATTAAGCCACTTTTTACAATTTTCAGGCAGCCGAAGAAGCCGTAAATGTTTTCTATCATTACACCTATGAAGGGAATGTAGACATAGATTCAGTTACTGATCCCGCCATGAAAGCTTCCATTCTAGCCCAAATTAATCACTTTGGGCAAACCCCCAAGCAGCTATTCCTCAAACCACATGTGAAGCGCCGATCAGATAGGAAGTTCCCCCTTCATCCCCTTCAGCATTGTAGCCACCTAGTTCCACATGAAGTGCGCAAGGCTTCGTCTTCAATAAATCAGATTGTCACATTCCATGAGAAAATTCTGGTTGCTAAAGCAAATACGTTACTCAAACCCAGGACATACAACAAGTATATTGCATGGGGCTTTCCCGACCGAAGTTTGAGATTCGTTGGCTATGATCAAGATAGGCTCTTTTCTACTCACGAGAATCTTCATGGGGGCAACCAGATTCAGTGTGCAGGTGTTAGCCATGACGGCCATATCCTTGTTACTGGGGCTGATGATAGCGTGGTCTCTGTTTGGAGAATTAGTAAGGACGGCCCTCGCAGCCTGCGCCATTTGCATTTGCAACGGGCCCTTTGTGCACACACAGCCAAGGTTTCTTGCCTCCATGTCAGCCAACCCTATATGCTAATTGTGAGCGGATCAGAAGATTGCACCGTCATTCTATGGGATCTTAGCAGCTTGAACTTTGTAAAGCAGCTTCCTGAATTCCCTACTCCGATATCAGCAGTCTATGTAAATGACCTCACTGGAGAGATTGTCACGGCTGCTGGAATTTCACTTTCCGTCTGGAGCATCAACGGCGACTGCCTTGCAGTGGTCAACACTTCTCAACTTCCATCTGATTTTATTCTCTCCGTAACGAGTGCGACATTCTCCGATTGGTGGAACACAAATTGGTATGTGACAGGACATCAGAGTGGTGCTGTAAAAGTCTGGCATATGGTTCATCACTCGGATGAGCAGAGTGGCGACAGGAAGTCTAATTCCAATGGAACTATGTTAGAAAGTAGTGGTAAATCACCGGAATACAGATTGGTCCTTCACAAGGTTCTCAAGTCCCACAAACACCCAGTGACAGCTCTTCATCTTTCGAGCAACCTCAAGCAGTTGTTGAGTGGGGATTCTGCTGGGTACCTTCTCTCTTGGTCTTTACCAGATGAGAGTTTAAGGTCTTCATTTAATCAGGGCTAGTGATGCTTTTATGGTGATTGTCAACTATTCACATCTTCGAGTCTCGTAACCCCCGTTTGTACCTAACTCCCTCTTGCTTAACCAAGGTGCATTTGCTTTAGCTGGTCCTCGCCCAGAAAAAGTTTAACACATCTACCATGTGCCGTGGAAGAGCAATACACCAGGGCTGGCCGATATGGGAAAGGGCAAGAAGGCGCATTGATTGATATTTAGACGAGTACAACGCTCTTGATTTTGCCCGAAGCCTTAATCAGTGCGAGGGTAGTTTTCAATGGCTGTATGTATGTGTGAGATAGAGCAGTCCAGGAAGGAAAGATTTGGAATCTGTGGTGACACTGGAGACTTATACTGGCTTCAATGTAAATAGGAGGGTGTCTAACCTGTGTATCTATCGATCTTGTACAGTTGATGAGGCTTTCTGCCAGTATATGCAGTGTCAGGCGAAAGCTTATGACGGTGAGTTGAAGCTCTAGGTCGAGTGCATGTTTCTTTTGTTCTTTTTTTTGTGTAATTCTTTCTGGCATGGGTGCGAATTTGATGACATGCATCCATCCTGTGGACGTTTTGATGGGGGAAGGTGCAATGCCTGCACACTTCACCCTTTCTTAGTTTTTACACAAGGTTGCCATATTCTGTTATGTTACGCTTGTCAACAAATTTTGGTCCATTTGATGCGTGGACAATACACAAATATCAATAGGTGCTCTCTTTCAAGTTACGTATCTGTATTTCAAGTCTCAACTTTCTGGAGTTTGCTTCACATTTAGAGTTGCAAATGAGACTGTTTTGTTGATTAAAGGAATTACTCAGGTTGATATTTGTTTGTTTAGAAATACTTGGGATGACTTGACCATTGTATCGTGTTACTACCTGTGTTGTTTATTATGTCATCCAAACAAAACTCTGTGGATGAAGACAAAGATACCATGTACAAAAGAACAAATAAGATCATCAATATTGGGTGTGGTGGATTTTGTATTATCTAATCACATATATGTCCAAATTGCAGAACAAAAAGAGAGGTTTCGAAGACTGGAATTAAGAAGACCAGCTCTTCTGAAACTTCTGATCCATTAATTAATACTAGTGATACATGATCGGTAATGCTATTTGTGCAGTGCAGTGACAGGGATAACAGCTATATATCGTTATCCAATTCATTGATCTTTCTCCTTTTACCTCTTTATGAGCACCCTCATCCCTCCTTTGATATGTTCCGTAACAGTCCCTTTGAATGCGCAATTCATACCCATATAGCCAGTCCGACTTTATATATAGGAACCTGCAAAACGGACTCACTTTGAACATCCAATTAGGTGCACTGACCTAGGTGTCTAGTAATACGTTGTTGGATACACCTTAAGATAGGTGTCTAGTAAAACATTGAAACCATTGCAAATAAAATAAAATAAAATAATAATAATAATAAATTAAAACTTCACATGCAATGTTAGGATTTTGGAAGTTAAAAACATTGAAAAAGATGAAAATAGAAAGGTCCGGTTGAAATACCTATAAAGGTTTGAAAATGTTTGGGAGATATTGAATTGACTTGTGAAATAAAACATTTTAACAAAATTTTAAGACCAAAATGAATGGCAATATATTGGAGAAGAAACACTTTTGTACCAATCTTCAAATAAAGACGACGTTTAAAGTTGCTCAAACTATTGATGAATTAAACTTAGGAGTCATACTATGAAACTTCTGGAGATGACAATCAATAAATAATAGGCTAAAAAAATAAACAACAATATCATAGGGTCAATTTGGTTTTATGGCAGGAAATTCACTTTAGAGGCAATTTTCCTTGTAAAAAAAAATTTATGAAAAAATATAGAGAAAAAAATGATCTTCATCATATGATATTTGTGTTGATTTAGAAAAAGCATATAATGTGGTTCATAGAGATGTTTCTTGGTGGGTTTTAGAAATAAAAGGAATGCATGCTAGGCATGTATATATATATGCATTCCTTTTATTTCTAAAACCCACCAAGAAACATCTCTATGAACCACATCATATGTACATATATATATGTACACGAAGGACTAGTAACACGTACAACAATATTTTGAGTAATTAATCGAGCGCAATGGAGGCATTTGATTCATGTAGCCGACCTCAATTAATTTGGGATTAAGACTTTGTTGTTGTACTCAAATTTCGACAAGGATACAATTGGTAACAAATCAAAAGGTTAAGATATATATTATTGTCAAAAATTAAAAATATTAAGATATTTTGCCCAATCCTTAACACATTAAGAAATTTTTGCCCTACTACTTTGACTTACTTTTTTTATATGCCAATTTCACACACACGAAGTCATAGGAGTCCCTTAAATGCACATTGATTTTTGTGCAAACACACGTATTGGCAAAAATCAAATCACAACTAAGCATGTAAAAATGGCTAGCACAAAGTAGGTCAAAATAGCATTTTTCTTTTGCCTATTAGCCCAAAGAAAAATGATAGTGTAGGATAATGTACTTTTCTTGAACAAAAAATGACAATAAATAAATAAATATATTAGGGTAGTGGCTAAACGAACCCTACCCCCGGCTGAAATTACCCCAGTTTTTTACAAAATTCTAGTCCTTATGCAAAATGACCTAACTGTCCTCTAATATAAACTCTCGACTAAACAAAACTCCATTTTTTAATCAATTTATGTATTTAAATTTGAAAAAAACTTACCCATTCTCACTCTCGTTTCTCCTACGCCACCAACCCCATCCACTTTAGCCAAACCACCAAAAAATACCTTCATTCCCTCAATAATATTGTGTTCTCCCTCTATTTTATATTCGATTTGTGAATTTTCTAGTGTTTTTAGTAGATTTGTTTTATTTGGTTGTTGTGTTGTTGCTGGTGTTTATGACATCGATTTATGACTTAAATTGGAGTTTGTTGGCTTAAAATGTTAATGAGTTAATTTTAGAAGAGCAAGTGATCCAGAGCACAATGAGGTAAGTTCTACTGGATTTCGTGTTTTTTTGTCACATGTGTTGATCAGTACCACATGACCAAGACCTAAAGACTGAGTCTCGGTCGCATATGTCCGAAACTGATGTCTATCAATCGCAGATCTAAGCGATCGAGACCAACTCTTTGTATCGTTCATGTGATAGTCTTGATCTTGTGATACTAAACAACACGGGCGACACAAAAAACCATAAAATCGCTCAAATCAATACATCTTAATCAGCTCGAAATGAATTGAAATGAGGTCTGCAAACTTGTTGAAGGTAGTTTAAGGGTGAAGAAACGGTGAAAGAGGGGCTCAGGAGGTTGGGTATGTGGGAATCGATGAAGAAGATGGGTGTGTATTTTTGAGGGGACTATTTTGGAGCTTCTTGAGAAACAAATGAGAAACAAATGAGGTACGTTCAGTAAAAGTGAGGTATGCGCGAGTAATGTGGAACATTCAGCAAAGTGGGGTCTATATATTTAGCTGCCACCTAGTAGTGCAACCACGTTTCACCTATTTATTTTGGGATAGTGCCGGAACGCACACCCCTAGAACACACACCCAATGTATACCCCGGCCATATTCAAACGTATTTGAATCTCGAGATATATAAACTTGTATATCGAGGTGGACGTGAATAATTAGGTAGGGAGGTGTACGATTGGGGTGTGAGTTCTAGCTAGCTAGCTAGCATGCACCTTCCTTCGTTTTGAAACAATTTTTTGTGACCCCGCACCACCACCTGAGTACCTGCCCTCGATCTCATGCTACGCCCACTTCCTTTATCATATGTTGAAAGTATATTAGATTATATTATCCTTACTTAATTCATTGACCTTCTTTAAAACTCTTAATAGTAGTTACTAGTAAAGTAAAGGGCCTTGCTGCTTCGCATGCTTCTATCACTGCAACCCCTACAAGTCAGCCTATATTGTAACAACTAAGCCTATATAAGCTAACTTCTTAATTATACATATATTTAAGTAGCCGTTCTGTGCTCCCTGTCTGCCCCTCAGAACACGCCCACATGATTCTGCCACCTCTCTTAACTCTCTTAGCTCTTCACATCTCTATGCCACTTCTCTTTCGTCTACCTATCCCCTTCTGACACCTGTCCCCACCTCACTCCTCTTTATAAACCACTCCAACAAACCAGATTCCTCTTCATCTTTTCTCTATATATGTTTCTTGGTTTTTTTTTTTTTTTTTTTTTTTTGATGAAAAATTTAATTTGTTTGTGTTGGTTCATGCAGAGAGGGATATTGAGAAGGAAAGCAAGAAAAATATATATAAGTTTGTGAGAGCCACAGAGGTAATGAGTGAAGCTGCCAGCATGATCAAGCTTTTTTTTTTTTTTTTTTTTTGGTCAAAGGCCAGCATGATCTAGCTATGGTTGGCTTCATGGTGGAGAATGAAACCCTAGTTAGGTCATGCTCCGACAGCCTCACTCGTCCCCTTGTTGGGGCACCAAATATTCTATTTTACACAGCAGCATCATGCATGTCAATTCTCATGTGGAGAGGGTTTTTTTTTTTTTTTTTTTTTTCTTGTGCATCATGAGAGTACCACTCCAACTACAAGTATTTATGTTTGTTTGTCTTGGGTCACGGAGTTGGACGGTGAGATTTGTGGAAGCTAAATAGTGAGGGCCGAAAAGGTTAAAGATGCCAATTAATAAGCCAACTAATTTGGTATGACCGAGTTTATTAATTTGTGTTTAAGGAAAAAAAACAAAAAAGATAAAAAAGAGGTTTGAGTTGGAGTACTCTTAGCGGACGGTGGGGGTAAATTGGCTTCTTTCTTGTTAAAAAAAAAAAGGAAATTGTGATAAGTAACAAATGAAAGGAAGATCAATTATCCTACCAAAAAAATAAAGAAAGGTCGATTACCACACTTTAGCATTTTATTACATCAGCAAGTAGTTTTAGACTTTGGACAATCTATTCTTGACTCGCCTACCCTCTTGCAATAGATATAAAGCCGTTGGCCCTACACTTGATTGGTCAGTCAAACATGTGTCGTTAAGCACATATAAAACTTTGATAAATTTCTCTAAGAAAAAGGAAAAACTTAAATAAAAAATATATATATATAAGATATCATTAAAAAAGTCATTATATACAGCTTAATTATTCATTACACATATTGCAAAGTTATGCGAGAGGATTTGCTACTTTTGTATAATCTCTTGGTTTTAAATAAATACATTATGTAATATAATTTATGGAAGCGGGTAAATGAACCCAATTTTTGCAGCATGGACCCCATTAATTACTTCTTCGTACCCAGATTTTAAATTTTCTTACTGAAAATAATTCACTATTTTTTTTGAAATCCTCAAAATATCCTTGTTCACTCCATCACCTTTACCCTCAATCTTCTCCGTTTCACTAACTTCTTTAGTGATAGCCAAAGAGAATGGTTGGACTCTAATATGAAAGAAGGTGCCTCTTCTTGGAAGACCCTGTTTGGTGTCACGTGTTAGGTTCTTTGGTTCACAAGAAACGAGTTTGTCTTCAAGGGTATCCAGGCATCAGTTATGGAGGTGATTTCTCAAGCTAGAGATAGAACAAATGAGATAATTAGATGTGGCGCTCGAACACGCACCGCTGGTCTTGATGGGCAAGTTAAGAGGGAGACACGATAGAAGAAACTAGATGAGGGTTGGGCATAACTGAATTGTGATAACGAACGACCTTGCATGCTCATCTGTTGCAGGGTTGTTACGAGATGACAGAGGAGAGTTCATCTCTGGTTTTCAAGTCAAGTTGGGCAGTTGGGCAGTTGTCCACCTTTGTCAGCAAAAATTTGGGCGTTATGGTACGGAGTCCACATGGCAAAGGAGAAAGGACTCACTAAGGTACTGATCGAGATAGACTCATTAGAAGCTGTTTCGCTCATGGATCCTCGTCATACTCTGGTTTTCATGGACTACCAGATCGAGGAGATTCAACGGATTCTTTATCAGATGGAGGGTAGCTACATTAGATACATCCCCAGATGTATTAATGCTTATGGAGATTTCTTAGCGAATAATGCGTTCGGATTGCAGTATGGAGCTCATAGATTAGACATAGAGCCTCATTGTATTTACCTGTTGTTAACACAAGATAAGTATAATAGCACATTGTAATTCTCGGACGATTTTTTTGGGCCGCGTTCCTACCAAAAAAATGCAATGAGTTTTTCTTTTCGATGAAAAAGGTCAAATCTGCTCTTGCAGTGCCTTAGAAGTGAGGAAGTGTCACCCACGGGTTTCGGACGCACAAGAGGTTTCGACCGACTCCCACCAATACCTTTTTAGAGGTCTCGTCCGACTCCTACCAAGACCTTTAAAAAAAAGTTTCAGTCATCCCACTGAGACTGTGAAAGAGGTTTCGATTTTGGTGGGAGATAGAGGGAGCCGACTAAGACCTATAAAGATGTCTTCGAGAGAGTCAGTCAAGACCTATTTAATTTAGAGGTCTTGGTGGAAGTCAGCCGAAACATCTTTAAAGGTCTCAACCCTGTGTGTCTAAGACCCAAAGGTGACAAGAACGAGCAAAAAAAAATCCAAAACTCCAAAAAAAACATGAAAACAACAAAAAAAAATTGTTGAGTTTTGCTCGAAATCGCTTGATATTCTCAATTCCATCCATAGTTTGTGCCTAAAATGCGAGATTGAAGCCCCAAATCGAAGCCATAAACCTAACAACAACACAAAAATCGACTAAAAACAATAAAAATGCAAGAAAATAACAAAATGACACAAAAAAAGGTAGGCAATGCACTTACACTATCGAATCGATGTGGTTGCACTCAAATCTCGTTGAATTTGGGTCGGAGGTGAGAGTGTGATGAGACGATGGGGTTCGATTAAGTGATTGGAATACGAGCAAGCGAGGGTGAATGGGGTATGGGAAAACAAAAATCTTTTTATATGGAGGGGTAATAATGTCATTTCATGTAGGGGCAAAAATGAAAATTTGAATAGTGGTCCATTCAACAAAAACTAGTGTCCATTTAACCGCTTCCTAATTTAATTTAGATGCAATTGTAGAAAGAGTGAAGAAGTTTGTTTGGTGTAATTAATGTATTCATTTATAGAGCAATTAGGGTTTCAGATCGGGTATCGC
This sequence comes from Stephania japonica, assembly GCA_039657345.1. NCBI lineage: Eukaryota > Viridiplantae > Streptophyta > Magnoliopsida > Ranunculales > Menispermaceae > Stephania > Stephania japonica. The sequence continues at coordinate 65,770,395 of CM077557.1, read as the reverse complement.
CCTAATCCGGATAGGGGATATTACACAACAAGCCTTCCTTATCCCATGTATGTATGACAAAAAGAGTGAAATGCAATACAGACTATAAGACAATTACAACAACAAAGATATTTCAATAATTTGTAAAGATCACTATAGGGTTTGCTTACAACCAATCAACTCCGAGCTAAATTTTTGTGGTTCCCAGAGCATCAAATTACCTTGAATGTGACTCCAATAGCTTCCCTACATACTCAATTATAGTGGAGGTAAATGTTCAAGTGAAACCAAATCATAAAACTCCACGAAAATTGCAGCCAAAGTATGTACGCTGGAGAATTATTTCAAAAAATAATAATGTACAACAATTTCAACTAGCTTTCAACTAGTTAACTTGGGGTAACAATTTAGCCTTACAAATGTCATACCCCACGTTATTAGGGCGTCTAACCGTCCTAGATTACCTTAATTCTCTGATAATCTAGTTAGCCTATAACCTCCTTGAATAATACTTCCTTTAATGTTAGTTTTCTAAAATCCTTGAAATAAGTGGTCATCCTCAAAGTTAAATTCAAAGTCTTTGTTTTCCTAACTAAATCAAATTAGGAAATCCTTTAAAATATAATTTTGATTTCTTAAAAATTTTGACAGTCTCCCCAGTAAATAGGGTTGCAGGAAATCCAAAAACCTGATAAACAACAGTGGGAGAAGGCCTAGAAGAATCCACATCTTCACCAATATCCAAAACAATTTATATCTAAGAACTTATAAATTGTAACAATCCACTCAAACAAATCTATTGATCTTTAAACCATTTCACAAAACCATCACCAAATTAAAATTAGATTTGTTATACTATTGCCATTACTATCGTATGCTCCCTTGAGAAATCTTAAAATAGGAAATTGACCTAACTCACAGCCGAAAGCCCAAAACATAATAATAATAATAATAATAATAATAATAATAATAATAATAATAATCAAATCGTTATACAAAGAAAAAGAAAGAACGTAAAGAAATCACCGTAATACTTGAAACCGCCCTTTCTTTTCTTTAAATCTATTAACTGAACATGTCATTACCCAATAATAATAATAATTCGGTAATGTCAGATGAATAAATCCATTACTATTCAGTACACCTGTAATAATTGAATCCATCATAATTTGAAAATCGAAATGAAAAAATAGTATTTCACGAAACTGTAAATCTATGAATGCAATCCATCCCATTTATGTTCCTTAACTACAATCAGACGTCGACTTTCGAATGTAGTATGGGAAGAGTAATAAGGAATCATGAGTTTGAGAAGAAATCCCTTAAGAAGCCACGCCCTCGACCACAAGGAGTATGATCATGGTCACGACCAATACATATGATCCTGGCCAATGCCAAAAACCATAAATCCTCCCAAACAAGTGTCTATAACAATCCATGACTCCAGCCGAAGAGCACCACAGTGCTTACCCTACCACACATATAGCCACTGATCACAATGGGACCGCCAAATACCTCATTCCTCTCGTGTCCGTGATGCATGATTGAAAAATAATGCAACGATAAACCGTGCATGCAATTACATTCGAATAGAAACTATTCAAATAATGTAAAGGTTGCCATGAAATTTACTTACAAACAACCAACTTCGAGCTTAATTTTTGGAGTTCCCGAAGCGTAAGATCACCTTGAAAGTAGTTCCAATAGCTTCCCTACATACACAATTATATTAAGGGTCAAACTTCAAGTGAAACCAAATCATGAAACCTCATAAAAATCATGGCGAAAGTACTCGAGAACTATTTTCAAACATAATGGTTTATAACAGTTTCAACTAGCTTTCAACTAGCTCACTTGGAATAGCTTTTAACATTGAAACCTCCATATTTATCAGGCTGTCCAAAAAGGAACCTGTACTACTCCTTTCATGCTTTTCATAGACCCCAAGAACACTCAAATCGGACCACAAATAGAGAAGTTATGAATTTTCCAATATAGTCATTGTTAAAGCGAACATTATTAATTTTGAACTAACAAAACTCCTCCAAATCAACATTTTTTGTAATTATATCAAATCTCGACAACAAACACCACGAAACCACTCGATATCAACTTTAAAATATTTTCGCACTGTGGAATCAATTTGGATAAAAACTAATAACCAATTCATCCAAAATCTCAATATTGTAAATCAAGTTCAACGTTAAAAACATCCTCAAAACCGTTATCAACTAAGTCGCTTCAATTCAATTCATCAAAACTCTAACCCACGCTGCTGGAATTTGTCCCAAATTGAAGCAAATCAATCTAACACACCAATTCACAACAATTCCTTCTAATTTCCATCAAAACCCCATGATAGAAATCGAAAAATAGCAAGAATTAAAATTGAATTGAGGGAAAGGTCCCTGAATTGAGAGTTTACCAAATTTTGAGCCGAATATCTCATCTTCGCCACGAAAACTTAGCTTAAACTGACCGTCTTATGATGCTCTATTGTTTTACAACGCGAAATCGAACGAGAATTGAACGTAGGGAGATCGCGGAGTGAGAAACCAAATTGAGAGCTTTAGAAACTAAAGTTTCTTTTCGTTCTGTACTTCGAACGCTTTGATTTTCACTTTTTTTTTTTTGTTATACTTATATGTATAAACCCTCACCATTTCTTTTTATTTTAAATCCTCCCCAACCCCTCTCCCTCACAAGCCGTCCATCTCCCTCCCTCCACAAACTCCAAACCTCTCTCCCTCTCCCTGTTCTCCCTCTCCCAACCACTCTACCACACCGTCGCCCAGATCTGCCACTGCTTCGGTCTCCCGCCACTGCCGGTTGGCGAACTCAACCTCACTGTGTTACTGTCCACTCCGTTGCTGCCACCATCTTTTTTTATTTTTGATTTCTTTTAGATTTAGGGTTTGTCATTTTAGGTTCATTTTTTAGGGTTTTAATTGATTTTGTCGTCGTCGTCGTCGAAGCTCTCGTCCACTTTGTTACCGACGCTCGTCGTCCGCCGCTGGTATGTGTTATGCAGTATATATTTTTTTGTTGAAAAATAAATTCGTTTTAATTAAAAAATAGTTAATAATCTATTTTAATTAATATTGTTTTCAAAATAAAATTTTGTTTTTAATACTTTATATATTTAAAACAGTAATTAATAAAACTGTTTTAAATCAATGATATGTATTATATATTTTTTGGAGTTGTTATTGTTTTATAATTTTGTTTAATTATTTGTTAGTAATAAACTATTTATTAAATATTTAAAATGTGTTTTAATACAAATAATCTGTTTTTTAAGAACAATATTGTTTTTTTTAAATAAAACTGTTTTTTTTTAAGAAATTTTTTTTCGATTAGTGACGAGTCAGTGCCACGTCGCCAATTGGCATTAAGACTAGTCAAACCTGGTGTACGAATTAGTGACAGGTCATGTCGCTAATTAGCGACAGGGTTTGACACCTGTTGTATTTCGGAGTAGCAACGAGGATTTTGGCTACGAATCGGTCCCGTTGTTAATATGGTTAGCGAGGGGAAAGTATAATGCCGTCGCTATTTTTGTATTTTTTGTAGTGTCTCGACAAAATAGTCCAACTCTATAAAATGTTCATAATACTGATTTTGGTCACACCAAAACTCCATAAATCTTAACTTTGTCTACGATATACCAAACTCTTACAGACCAATTCTCTTGTCATCCTTTTACCAAACTTGCACCTATTTGGAATCAATCTCAACCTCAATCATTACCAATCGACACAAAACTCAAGGCAAGGTCTTGCACCAACTTTGTTCTAATTTTACACTACCACCAATCCCGACTTGCATGCAAACTGAGGCGAAATCCTCACATGATACTTGACACTTGATTTATAAGTTTTTGAGCAACTAATTATTTATTTTCACTCGTGTCCTTCAGATATGCACTCGCAACCCCGATCATGACAAATTGAGGATACACCTTACCACACTCCGACTTCGCGACGAAATACCATATAATACATGTGACAACCCGTTTTCAAAAACAAGACACCGCCTGACCTAATCCCTAACATTAAGTCAGAAACTCAGCCACGTAGGACTTAACAACCTATAAGTCAACCTTTTGTCTCATTTACCTCGTTATGCGCATTCAGGATAAGTATTACTCATTTCTCGTTATTTATGATTTTTAGAGTAATTAAATGGTGTGCCTAAAAGGACCCTAACAATTGCTCCACATACTCCAGTTTTGTGAAATTACCCAATTACACCTCCATATAAAAGGGTTTTACTCACCATACCCCACTAATTGCTAAACGTACCCCAATTTTCTGAAATTACCCAACTACCCCTTCATATAAATGATTTTTACTCACCATACCCCACTCACCCCGTACCCTAGTCACCTCTCTCAAAACGCACTCACCAAAAATTGGCCAAATCCATAGAAATTTGAGCAAAACCACATGGATTTGACGAAGTAGGTGCATTCATCATCTCTTTTGCTATTGATTTCAAGGTTTTTTGAGTTTTTTCTTCTTTTTTGAATCGTTTTGTTTATGAATTTGATTTTAGGTTTAGTTTCGATTTTGGGCTTGAATCTTGCATTTTGGGTACAAAGTTTTGATGAAATCAAAAATATTAAGGGATTCCGAGCAAAACCCACTATTTTTTGCCATTTTTATGTATTTTTCGAGAGTTTTGAACTTTTTTTATCGTTTTGGTCACCCGCGGGTTTCGAACTAACAAAGTCAACACCTCTGAAGATATTTCGGTTGGATCCCTCTGTCACCCACTGAAACCAAGTTATCTTCTCATTATCGGTTGGAGTTGACCGAAACCTCTTTAGAGGTGTCGGCTCGCTTCATCTAATACCTCTTCAGAGGTGTCAATTCTATTCATCCGACATCTGCGTGCAAGGGTATCGGGATGAAGGTGATGGTGTACACGAAGTAAAAAAGTGGGGTACATTAAGCGAGGGGTATTGTGGTGAGGGCGATGGGGTATACGAAGTAAAGAAGTGGGGTTTAGTAAGCAAGGGTATTTTTAGATTTTTTTAAAAAAAGTGGGGTATAATAAGTAAAAAGTGGGGTACACGAAGTAAAAATTTAAAATTGGGGTATGTGGAGCAATTAGTGGGGTCCGTTTAGTCGCACCTTAATTAAAACCTTTTAGTAGTTTATTTAATTTAACGGCTGTCTTAATAGTTTAGAGATGCAATATAAATAAATGATATGTGTGGAAATAGGGAACAACGATTACATGAATATATAATAGAGATGGCGATAAACAGTGTAATAAATACATGTCAAGTCGGGGAACTACGTTCAATCCAAATGTATACAAGTCAAAAGTATATCACGACATAAAGTAAGTAAATACACCAAAATATTAAAACCTACCAAATATGAAGAATGAGCAAGCCAAAGGCTCAAAGATAGTCGTTGATCTTTTCCTTGCACGACCTGCTACTCGTCGGATTTGCACTCAAACCATTAACACGAGATGACGAGTCTAGTAAGTAAATCTTGATGGCCACTTATCCATATTTTCAAGTATACAAATGGTAACTAAAGCATATAAATAGCAAGACATGTTGAAAAGAAGATATGCTAGAAAGTACCCAATTAAATAAAGTGAAACTAACTCGAGTGTTAACAATGATCTAGGTCCAGTCAGTCATGTGTTCCATCACATCGGCCTAGGTATTACCCTTTTGGTTGTGAACTTAGACAACCAATGTAACAACCCAAATTTTGTTAATGTCGTTATTCGCGTATTTTCAGACGTGGACGCCAACTCAAGTCCACGGAGACGCCACGGACCAGCGAAGATACACCTGGTCGGGCAAAAAATATTATTTTTGACTAATTGTTTGACTAATTGTGTAACAACCCCAAATTTTTAACTGACTTGAGTTACACTTGTCAGGATTGTGACCCGGCTACGTGAATACTGGACAGTATTTCAAACTTTGGGAGTCGACACCGAAGTGATTTTATGATTCTTTGATTGTGTGTATTAGTATTTTAGTATTTTACGAGTCTCGCGCCGTTCGGGCGATTTTAAATTGAGTGAGGCTACACCTATGTAAACGGGGGAGTAAAACATACAAATAAATGAATTTTCTAATAAATGTAATTGATTAGTGTTGAGATGTGACGAGAAAATGGGCGCGGCGAGACAATTTACGGAGAAATACTGACCGAGAAAATGCAAAAATTCATGTGGGAGTTGGTTAACTACGCTACATATGGGCTATAGGATAAAAATTGTTAAAGTGACACAATGTGGTGAGGAGAACCATTGGATGAGCATGGGGATGTGTATTTGTGTTGAGTTAAGATGATGAGGTAAAACACACATAAGGGTAAGTGTTTCAAAATGTGCAAGTAATAAAAGTAAGGGTAAAAGGGTAATTTCACATGGTTTACACATATATATAAACAACAAATACCTAATCCACTATTCACTCATCTCCTCCACACACACACCCGTACCTCACATTCTCTCCCACCACCACCGCCCCTCTCCCTCGTCAAAGCCGTCACGCTCTCTCGGAACCTCACCGGAGGTCGGTGATCTCTCCCTCTCATCCACTCGGTCTCTCTCTCTCTCGGCCTCTCTTTCATTCTCTCGATCTCTCCCTCAATCTCACGGTCTTCTCTCTTGGCCATCATCTCGACCTCCCTTCTCGGCTCTCTTTGCTGATCGGAAAACGACATCCGCCGGAGCTCCACTGGTCTTCATAGGTTCTCTCTTACTCTCTCTCTCTCTCTCTCTTCTCGAGCACGTTCACGGCAGTCATACATTTGGCACTGCCGCCACGACTGTACGTCCCTGGCCGACTGGCCGACGTCGGAGACGACCCTACAGCCTCACCTAAAGCTCGAGGGATCTCCAAATGTGGGATAATGTGAGTCGTGGTGGTGGTGCTGGCCATCCTTGGCTGCTGTACATCTTGAACTGCAAGTGTCTTTCCCTCCTCCTCATTACGTCCAGTCGGTGGAATGGGCGGCGCTGTGAGCAGGGATCTGGTTAGGGACGACTCGACGGTGTCTCACCGGAGGTCCACCGATCCCAGAGCACCCCCTACCCCATTGTGTATGTATAAATAACTGTGTTGTGTCGTTGTGCCTTGTTTTGTTAGTTTTTATTAGAACTGTTGGTTGTTGTCCTGGCGGCGCCGCTGCCAGTGACCGCCGTGGCCTGGTGGACTTCCGGGGGGTCATCATGATCATGTTAATGACACCCTAGAGTCAAAACCCATAGCGTGAGAGTGGTGTTCGCTGTTTTTGTAAATTTTTCAATATTTCGCTGTTTTGTGTTTTTCGCCAGAAAACACCCCTATGAGCGGCGCCACCGCTGGACTGTCGGGACTGGAGGTTGTCGAGGACCCCATTGAGCTTTGGCTTGGGTCCCACAGCCCTTAGGAGTGGTCAATAATAGCGAGGCGGGCGCAAACCTTGGATATTTTACGTAGACATGATTTCATGTGTTTTGTTCATCTCCTCGTCCGAATCCGTTGCCGTGAGCGATGCCATCACTGTACCACCATGACCGGAGAAGTCGGGGTCCAAGTTACGATCATACTTGTGTCTCACGACTCTTGGAGTGGCCTAAAAACAGCGGTGTTATTGTTTTGTTATGCATTTATGTGATTTCATGCGTATTGTAACCTTCTCGCCGGAAACCACCCTTCGTGGCGGTACTGTCATCGACGCGATGACATGGGGGACTGCCGGAGACCTTACCATGTCAGTCATGGAGTCTCATAGCCCCAGAGCGTCCATATCAATGATGATGAGTCGTAATGGCGGAGATATGCGTGAGTTGTTTATATTGCGTCGAGTAGTTGTCAACGCGACGTAGGGCGTGCACACAGCCTTTCCATGCTGTGTTGACACTCTACGGATGTTGGACCACACCCTGAGTTCCCTACTCGCCGATGTATGGTCATGTTAAGTTTAGTATTGAGTCGTAATTGTTGGACGACATCGAAGTTGTGTTTCAAGTTGGTTGAACGGTAGTGACGTCATGGACACACCGCCGGTCCTCGAGACTATGGTGTGATTTCACATACGACTGAGTCGAGCCTAAGACCTATAATTAGGCTTACATAAGTGTGGTTATAATACCCAAAAGAGTCATTGTGTTTCGTTGTATTTTTGGTTTGATTTACCAATTGAGTTAACGAAGTGTTCGAGTCATTAAAACACTGAGAAAATGCTAGGGTACCAACCTAGGGTTTAGTTAATGATTTGACCCATTAATTAGAGTTTCCAACCTTGTCAGGTAGCGGGAAACTCGGGGATACTTACTAGGAACGCGAGAGTGTTGTTACACGGGTTGCGATTAGTTCAGGTAAGTACACTTGCCCTAAAAAGCATTGTACGTTAGTAAGCCAGCTAAGAAAATATCATGTGATTCATTTTCATTCCGTTGTGTTTGTTATTATCTACTTGTTGGCATTCCATTCCATATTCCTTGTATGTGTGTTATTGGCATAAGTGTGTGTCTCGAAGGTACATGCGGCCTGCACTAGAAGGGATAAAACGCGAGCACTCATGCGCACGAGTGTTTGACCACCCCTAGCGATTGTGTGATACCATGTACTGGATTGTTGTGGATTGTTATGGATATTGTTGTGGTATTGTTGTGGATTTTAGACCACTTATGGCCTCTCTTGACTCGTAGAACACGTATATTTCGATTGTTATTGTTTCCAGTCTGCCTATCATGCACCTTGTTTATATAAATTCCTGTCTTTCCATTCCTGCATGATATTTAGACTGCCTTGTTTGATAATTCATGAATTACTGTTATATTCTTCTGGCATTACGTTCGATTTCTCTCAGTTACTCACCGTCTAGTTTGTGACGGTGGGTGCAGATATAGCAGAGTGCAGTAGAGGCAAGGGACCTTGCCTAGGAGACTTTATATGAGCAGCTGGACTTGAGGAACCCTAGAGTAGGTTTTATGTTTTGCTCTTTTGTATATTGTTTCTTACTTATGTTTCTGGGATTATTGAACTTGGTGTTTTGGTGAGACTGGTATCATGTATATATGCTTATCGAATTGTACATGAATACCCGGGGTTTTCCACATTATAGAATTTCTAATTTCCCTTTGATTGAGTTATTTCCCCTTGTTATTTACTATTTAGTCTTCCGCTATGTATTATTGCAATAACTCTTTCATAAATTGCTAAATTGAGTCAATATGAGGCTGACTAGGCTCGTCAGGTTACCAAGTGATGACTTGTGGCCTGCACGGGTCTAGGCCGGGCGTACCCAATTACACGAGAAAATTGGGGCCGTCACAAATTGTTTGACGAATTGTAATGATAATGTGACGGCCCCAAATTCCCAATGCATTTGGGTACGCCCGGCCTAGACCCGTGCAGGTCCCGAGTCAGTTTCTCAGCGAACCTGACGAGCTTAGTCAGCCTCAAATTATCAAAATTTCAAGATTTATGAGAGAGTTATTGCAATTATAACACAGCGGAAGCAAAATCACATTCTAATCACATATTGGGAAATAACTCAATCAAAGGGAAATTAGGAATCTATGTAAATGTGGAAAACCCTGATATATTCATATCCAAGTAAACGAAATGGATTGATGGAATCCACCTCAAAATCATATTCCCAGTTCTAAAACAATTATATATATATGCAAAACATCATACAAACAGAAATGAAAATAAGCCTACACCTCGATACCTCAAGTCCAACGCTCACAAAAGGTCTCCTAGGCAAGGTGCCTTGCCCCTACTGCACTCCGCCCTATCTGCACCCACCGTCACAAACTAGACGGTGAGTAACTGAGAAAAATTGAAAGTAAAGCCAGAAGAATATAACAGTAATTCATGAAATATCAAACAAGGCAGTCTAAATATCATGCGGGTACTGAAAGACCGGAATTTAAATAAACAAGAATGCATGATAGACAGACTGGAAATGATAACAATCGAAACATGCGTGTTCCACGAGTCAAGAGAGGCAATAAGTGGTCTAAATTCCACAACAATTCCACAACAACGATGTCGCAACATCGAAATCCACAACAATCTAGTACAAGGTATCACACAATCACTAGGGGTGGTCAAACACTCGTGCGCACGAGTGCCCGCGTTTTATCCCTTCTAGTGCAGGCCGCATGTACCTTCGAGACACACACTTATGCCAAGAACACACATACAAGGAATATGGAACGGAATGCCAACAAGTAGATAATAACAAACACAACGGAATGAAAATGAATCACATGGTATTTTCTTAACTGGCTTACTAACGTACAAATGCTTTTTAAGGCAAGTGTACTTACCTGAACTATCGTAACCCGCGTACAACGCTCCCGCGACTCCTAACGCGTATCCCCAAGTTTCCCGCTACCTGACAAGGTCAGAAACTCGTATTAATAGGTCAAGTCATTCACTAAACCTAGGTTTAAACTTATCATTATCCCCAATGATTTAAATGACTCGAACAATACGACAATTTAATCGAAAAACGAATACTCTCTCTCTCTCGGGTTTTGAAAATACAATATGTATAAGCCTCATCGCGAATCATAGGCTCGGCTCAGTCGTATGTGGGTCATGTCATGGTCTCGAGGACCGGCGACATGACTACGACGTCATAACCATTCATCGCCACGTGATGTTTCAATCCAAACCAACACTCAACCATAACTCCTTGTGAAAACCGAACTGACATGTACAAACAAACATGACACCTCACTGGTGTTGTCCGACATCGGGGAAAGGTTATCATGGCATGGGAAAGCCAGAAAACTCTCCACCAGCTCGGAATTACGTTAACACTTGCAAATATGAACTCGACGTCGACAACACATGAAATCACAAAAAAACACATTAACAACTATGTTTTCGACATAACCAAGAATTGCGAGACTTCAACCAATGTTAAGTGAGACTCTCGACAACCTCCACTGGTGGTGGTCCGGCCGGTAGCGCCGCCAAGAGTGGCGGTTTTCGGCGAGGCTCCACCACACCTATTCACATGAAATGACGACTTTTTAACGCTAAATAGGGTTGTTTTGACCACTCCGAAGACTGTGGTACCCACGTAGGAGATTGGTGGGGTCCCCAATAGCGTCCCAGTCCGGTGGTGGCGCCGCCAGTTGCGGTGGCACTCCAATGAGAGGATAAAACCCATACAACTCAATACAACGTGTACAACTTGATAGGGACTTTGCATGGGCCATGAGGGGTGTGCTCCGGGATGGTCTGGACTCCGGTGAGTCACCGGAGGTCGTCCACGACCGGTCCCCGTCACGGCAGCCCCTAACAGTGACGAAATACAAAATCCAAAAACAAGAAAACAGTGAACCGAGAGAGGAAAAGAAGGCAAGAAATAAAGAGAGGGAGGGAGATCTCAGGTGAGGGAGTGAACCCTGGCCACCACTGGTCCGGCCAGGGCCAGTGGTGGCTCGTCTTGAGAGAGCCAATGTGGCGGCCCCAATTTCCACATTGGTCCGCCACGGGAGGCCACGCGGATCCACAACTGACCACGTCACCGCCAGCTGTGTTCCACGCCCAATTATCCATTATCAATTAATTATCAGTTAACCTTGATGTTATGAGTTAACTTTTATTTCCTCATTATCATTCAACCATAAATTACGCAGCGGAAAATTAAATGAACAACATAAAGATTTATCCTGAATTCCATGATCAAAATGCCTAAGTGGAAACCATACCAAATATACATCATATACATGTCCTTTGAGATCCACAAAATATCAAAAGTATACAACCTATCTCTCCAATCCCAAAACCCAAAGATAAAACAAGTAAATATAAACATACGTACGAGTAGGGCTAGAGCTATCAATCAATGTAGTCCTCAAGCTTGCCCCCTTCGACTCGACTCGTACCGAATCCGCACTCGAGCCATCATAAAAAGACAGATGACGAGTCAGAGTGCGTAATCCCAAGGAAATTCACTAAGTAATTACGGAAGTAAAAGTCTTGGAATTTAAATACCATAAATAAACATGCGGAACAAAAGAAATACGAGATAACCGTGAAAGGATCATCGCATGTATAAATATAGTAACGAAGCAAAGTACGTGCACGGTAAAAATCGACTAAGTCATACTTCGAGCCTCTCCTTGGGCACAACCCTCAAACACACCAACAAAGTTGTCCCTGGACCCTCAGGTGGCCGGCGTAGACCCACGACGCACCCACACGAGCCTACCACAACCAGGTAGCCTATTCACCGTATATGCATAGACAAGTGCTATGACTTAGTGGACTCTATGGCCGTAACGAATAAACACCAGGTGGGGAGTGATCTCAACACCGTAAAGGCTCCAGGTAGGAGTAAACTCCACTACCGTAAAAACACCAAGTGAGAGGACTCAACCACCGTAAAGCGAGTAATGGAATGGAATAATGAATAATCGGAATCGAATTCAAATAAATCAAAGCGTAAATACTTAAAGTGAAGTTCAATTGGGATACTACACACCTCAAACCGCACTCCTCGCTCCACAAATCAACCCCGGTCCAATACCTCCAAATCCCGGTATCACTCCCGGTCCGATTTCGACTAACCCCGACTCAAATTACTATTTCGAGACTCCTGGAATTCATTTATGAGTATTAATGATCAATTAATGGGTTCATAATGTTGGTTTGACTCATTTTGTCATTTTCCAATTTTTGGGGTCCAGAGAACAATTAGCGCGCTAATGAGATAAATTAGCGCGCTAATTAATCTCAATCACTGTTCATCATCTTCATTACTCAGCGTGATTAGCGCGCTAATTTCTCCCATTAGCGCGCTAATTGCTCGCTGTCCAGAAAATTTCCAAATTACAAAGTTGAACTCCAAATCCATAAATTCAATTTCCATGTTTCCATAAAACATCAATGACCTTAATTACACCATTTAAACACTAATTACCATAATCAAACCCCAAAATCCACAAATCATGGAAATCACATTTCAAAACCCATTTTGGAAAATCCTCCAACTTCTCCCAAATTGACTCAAAAACACAACCATTTCATGCCATTCTCATACACACTTAACTTTCAACAAAACCAAGTGTGTAATCCCTCAATAAATTCGAATTTCACAAATTCAAACCCACTCAAAAATCTCATAAAAATCCAAGTTTTGTTGTATCCATACCTTAGATTCTTGTTGTAGGATGCTCAAAATCACCTTCTTCACTCCCTAAATGGTTGTTCTTCCTCTTCTCTTCTTCCCACCGATTTCTCTTTCAATCTCTCTCAAAACCTCACTCTCACTTTCTCCCTTTTGATCGGTCAAACACACACATATATATATATACTTAGTTTAATCAAGTGTATACACAAATCTCGAGAACAATCCAAGGGTTCTTGATCACCCTGTGTCACTCCAACTCCAAACACCTTATCTTGACACTTAACACCCTCTTGTGCATCTCGAGAATCATCCAATTGTTGTCATTTATTCTCCTTAACTATAGGATCAATTGATTTCCAATTAATTTATCACATAATAATTATCTATTCTATTCAATAAATTACCAAAATTCACGGGTAAACTCACCATAGTTTCCTCGATTATCCGGCACCTCGTGCCTCGTGTCCCGTGTCCGCACGCACCCCGAGGTCATTCCTCACTCGTCAAAAATCTACATTAACATACATATTGTAATGAAATTTACTACTTAAAATATTTTCATCACAATTTACCACAACAGGCATACAATACGGACTGTATACCTAGTTCGAGTGCATTCCAGCCTCGCTGTGGGACCCCCGACCGTCCTCGCTGGCGTCCACATCTGCCATGACATCATAATTAACGGCAAATATTATTTAGGTCGTTACAGCCGAGAGAGGAGAGGTAGAAACCGAGAGGAAAGAGAGAGTTTGAGAGTACACAAGAGAGAGAGAGAGAGATCGTGAGAACGAGAGAGACCGAGAGAGGGAAGGAGGTAGGGAACCTCCGGTGAACTTCCCAGTCACCCCTAAACCTCCGACGACCGGCGAGGACTTGGCCAGGCCGAGAGACGAGTGAGCCGAGAGGGAGGCCGAGAGGAAGAACAACCAAGAGGGAGAGAAATAGAGAGAAAGAGAGAGAAAGAATGCATACCTCCGGTCTACACGTAACCTCCGACGTCTACTCCGGTCACCGGCGAACGGGAGAGGGCGGTGGTGAGAAAAGGGAGATGGAAGGGAGAGTGATGAAACTGTGAGTGAGGAGAGTGGAGGATGAGAGACCGTGAGAAAAGTGAGGAGAGTGAGCACGGGAGAGATGAGTGAAAATGAGAGAGTGTGCATGGAGTGTATGGAGAGAGACGTGAGTGATGTGAGTGACGTGAGTGATGGGGTGGGTGGTGAGGTGAGTTGAGTGATGGGAGTGGGTGGGGTGTGAGGTGAGTTGAGTGATGGGGGTAGGTGTGTGTTTGAATATTTAAATGGGTATAATAGTTATGTCTACCCATTTTTACCAACCCACACATCTCAAAGTTAAACCCAAGGGTTCCCCCATTATTTGATTGTCACTATACAAAAATTTTTAACTCGACACCCGTATATTTTCCAAACATTTTCCCCGCCCATCTCACTTCCTCGGTCCGTATTTCCCCGTCACATGCACACTCTTACCTTTGTCTTACACAAATAAACTATAAAATTGTTAAATAATTCTTTTAATTATGTTTTTAGTCTCCTGTGTACTCGTAACACAGTTGTCGAGTCCCGCGCGTCCATTTTTCCCACTCGTTCACCGGTTTCACAGTCCGGTCACTCAAATACGAGTATAAATACATATTACACATCATCATTCACAAATAACCAAATTTCCGGGCCGTTACAGATAATGACTAGGTTATGGCTCATTACATCGCATGTGTTGTTTAATATTGACTAGACCGGGTGAGATTATGTGTCGAGTATTCGCCTAAAAATCCGTGATGACGCGGGAACCAAACGGCCGAGTGACGAGAACACTAGGTCAGGGAATGGGTTTACTTCGATAAAAATAAAATAAATTTGACAAAATAGTAAATTAGTGGGTGCCTAGTGACTCGCAGGGTTGCAGTTGACATGTGTAGGTGGTACGGTAGTGTGCACGCCCGAGTATGCTCGTTGACGTGCACGACGAAGTTGTAGGCGCGAAAATATAGGCAAATATATACCAAAATGTAGCGGTATCAGAGTTAACAATAACCCATGCTTCATCACTTAAGCTCCTCAAACCTAAGCTCTGATACCAAAATGTAACGGCCTAAAATCCACATTGGTCCGCCACGGGAGGTCATGCGGGCCCATAACTAGCCACGTAGCTACCAGTTGTGTCCCACGCCCAACTAACCATAAATATTCCTTATTCATCAGTGTTCTTAGTATTTGTAATACTTAAAAATTCATGCGGAAGCTTTAAAAGATGTAAATTCCTCAAGTCAGAGAACATCAATCCTATGTGAAAAACCCGGTAAAGTACATTGTATATAACATAACAAAATGTGATACATACATGTACTGGTATCTCAAACAGTCCCCATAAACCTAAAAATAAGTCAGTACAGCAAAATAAAAATATACAAGTCGAACTGCGTTGGTGGCAAGTCACAGGTAGTCTGCGAGAGTCTCCTTACCCCTACTCGTAGTAGATCCTGCACTCAATCATCACAAAAGGTAGATGACGAGTCCAGTGAGTAAAACCCAGAAGTACACAAACCAACATTTATAATAATGGAAGCCAATAAACTGTTAAATAAACATGCGCAGTAAAACAGGCAATTGTAATTAAAACGCATATATACATAACACTGAATACCACTAAAAAGGGATGTGTGCCGTGTAGCAGGACTGAACCCTAATCCAGACATCGACATTCCCCCGATGGGCTTCTCCAACCCCCTCCACTGGTCTAAACCCTTATTCTGTCCCTATTGTCCAGCCTACCTAAGTTCGCCCATACATCATAGAATAAACCAAAAATCCGACAGCGAATTACAATGCCAATCGTGCAACATAAGTAAGCACATGGAAATAGAGTAAAAAACGATGAACAATAATAGCTGGAAATCAAACTTCTTTATAACAAATTTCAAACTCAATGTTTACTGATTTATTAAAAAACCATGAATGCATGACCCGATTTCATCAATTTGCACTAATTTAAAGCATAAGCCTTACCTAAGGCTTTAATTGAACTCCTTAAGCTTGAATCATCACTTAGTTGATGAATTGGTTTCTCTCTTACCTTGAATTCCACAAAATCAGCAAGAACCCAACCACGAACCCAACCACCCACCCAAATGTTTGTTTGTTCAGGAATGTGCATGTTGGAGAAATCTAGTAACTCATCCTAGCTAACATAAGATTCTCACTCAAGTTTCATAGGGATGTGTTGCAACACGTATCTCGAGGTGTATCAATGTGTGTAGTAATTTAAACATTAGGCCTTTTATTTAATTTGATTTGATCAAACACATAGGCTAAGTAAATGGCTAAATGGCTACATTAATGTTCTATGTATGTATAATTAAATTTGAAAACTCACTAATCGCTCTCTACCCAGTCCCATGCTCACACGCATTTCGAGGCATGTCCCCACTAGCGTATCAAATTAACGAAATAGTCAAATTAAATAAAATTTCTGGGTATAGTATACACACATACATCACACTACGCATCCATTAATCAAAAATAAAATATAACTCGGTGATCTGTGCCGAGTGTCAGGTTGTGTACCTGCCGCTTTCGGGTCACGTCACGGGTCAGTGACCCTTAATTAGGGACAAATTCGTGATTTGCGATTTGAGCCGTTACAAAACACCCATTAGGCATTCACCAACAAAAAATAATATTGACCTAGTGATTTTCCTTTTGCACCAATCTGAGTCTTAATCCACAATATGTGTCATAATTAAGACTCACTAATCTTGTAATTAAATCTAAATATAGGTTTATTGAAATCAGGGGTTTGACGGGAAACCTCAATATTTATTATCATATTGTGCAAAAGGAAACTTGTAGAACTCACTGTACTATCAATAAAGTCCAAGAACACTCAAATCGGATCACAAATAAAAAAGTTATGGATTTTCAAATATAGCCTTTGATAAAGCAAACCTAATTAATTTTGAACTCTATCAAATCTTCTCTAAATCGAGTTTTTTCTCAACTAAATCCTCAAACTCAACATCAAACACCATGAACCTACTCAATATCAATTTAAAATATTTTCACAACCTATGGAGTCAATTTGGATAAAAATCAATAATCAATTCATCTAAATGTCCCACTGTAAATCAAGTTCAACTGTGAAAACAACTTCAAAACAGTTCTCAAGTGAATTGTATCAACTCAATTCATTGAAGTCCTAACACACGCCGAAGGACTTTATTTCAAATTGGTTCAAATTAACCTAATACACCAATTTATAATAATTTCTATCAATTCTCATTAAAACCCTACGAAAGAAATTGAAAAATCCTGAGTATTCAAATTCAATTAAGAGGAATTTCAAAAATTGAGAATTTAACAAATTCTAAGCAGAATCCTTTGTTTTTACCGTGGAAACTTACCTCAAACTGACTTTCTCGCAACGCTTTACTGTTTTGCCAGAAGAAACTGGCTGAAATTGGACAAATGGAGATCCGGGAAAGAAAAAACTGACTTGATAGGGTTTTGAGATCAAATCAAACATTTCTTTCTGTTGAACAAAATGTTTTGATTTTTTTGGTTATTTTTTTATTTTTGTTTTGACTTTCAGTTATTATTTTGGATCCGATTTTTCACCAAATCAAGTTAAACTTTCTATAAAAATAGTCTAAATTTATAAAACGTCCATAACACTGATTTTGGTTACACCAAAGCCTCAAAATTTTAAATTTTTTCATAACATACTAAAATCTTACTGACCAATCCTCTTGTCATACTTAACCAAACTTGCACCAATTTAAACTCATTCTCAGCCTCAACCACCACCGACCGACATGTAACTTAAGGCAAGCTCGTACCAACTTCGTTCTCATTTTATACTACTATCAATTCTGGCTTGCATGCAAATCAAGGCAAACGCCTCACGTGATACTTAACACTACTTGATTTTAACTAAAAAAACATTACTTGATTTAATCACTAGCTAGTTTTTGAGTAACTAATAATTTTTATTTTTATTCATACCATTTAGACACGCACTTGCAACTCTGATTTTGACAAATTGAGGATATACTTCAACACACTCCAATAGCCTTAAACAATTCTATATGATCTCAATTCGCACTAACTTCACGAAGAAATACCATATTATACACAAACTAGGCATTCACCAATAAAAATAACATTGACCTAGTGATGTTCCCGTTTCACCGATCTGAGTCCTAATTTACAACATATGTCGTTATTAACACTCACTAATCTCATAATTAGATCCTTATATAGGTTTATTAAAATAAGGGATATATTTCACAGTCTAATTGGTCTTAAATCCACCAAGTGCAGGTGGCACATCTCTACTTTCTAGAATCGCGACTTTGCCAAGCTAGCGATTTTAGGATTGTTGTAGCGTAAGGGTATCAACGCTGCTCTGAATACCATAACCACGTCTACGATATGAAATCCAATAACTTGGGGTGTGGTTACGATTGTAAGTTGAGCACCAAGCACTAGAGTACCTTCTTGACACATTTAAGCCTTTAAACACTGAACCTATGAAATCGAAATTCAAATCAACAAGGTAAATAAGAATTAAACTTAACAATTTGATAAGAAATGATCGATATTGATGTACTTATTGGTTTACATACCTCAAATCATGCTAAAATCGATGCAACCGTGGGTCCCACACATCTCAAAGCAGGTACTTGATACCCGACACTAAGTCCATAGGTCTCTGGTATCATTTTTAGGTTTATTCTAAGTGTTAGAACCGATTTAGGTTGGTTTAGATTGGTTAAGTTCAAAATAGTCCATTTAGGACTTAATCTTTAGAGTGCACTTCTTAATATAAAAAATGCTTCTAAACACGTGTTAGGAACCCAGGACTATTGTGGTCTCAAATTATCTTTACTGTAACGTTGAAGGTGAGAAGATAAAACCCTGAGACAATCCCTTGAAAAGTCATTAATCCCAAAAACAAAAAAATGATTTGATAAGGAAGAAATAACTTGTCCCCACTAGGATTCGATCCCATGACCACTTACTCCCAAACTACATACCAAATCATATTAGGCCACCCAATTGGTTGGTAATCCCAAAAATAAAAAATGGTGAAAAGTGGGTTTGCAGTCACAGGGAGTACGTTTCTTGTTTCTGGAAGCACGCTCCCTAAGTTTGGGCAGCGTGTTCCCTATAATAAGAAGCATTGTGGCGGCCTGCCTAATTAATAATAAATTTAATTCTCTAATTTCAAATTAAGGCCTAGCTCATACCCATGTGGACGTCGCGGATAAGTCTAGCTAGGGCACGTTTGTCAAAGGTATAATATATAGTTATTTTTGTGTGATGTTTGTTAATTGTCTATATTTTAAATTAATAACTAGCATTGCACAATTTTTCCACTTTTATCGCGTTTTGCGTGAGTTGTGATAGCAGTGATGAGTATTGCCTCAAGATGTGTGTAGCACGGGTAGGAGATGAGATCAATGATACAATAGAATATCCTACACCTCGAGATGCGCATTTTATGTTGTTCGAAAAAACTCCAAAATATACGCTCGGTCTCATTGAGGAAACTCACCCAGGAATAAGATTTGAAAAACTTTCTTTAAATGTGAAGAAAGTTATATTCGGGGGCGAAATCTCTAGACTTATGAGATCCATCTAATTAGGGAAAGATTTGTGGGATCCTTATTGGTCAAAAGGGGCAACATCTCTAGATTTATGAGAACCCACTTAACAAGTCCGTATTTGTGTTAGATTTAGTTGTGTATTTAATATATTTTTTTATTTAGAAATCTCTGATTACTAATTATTTTCTCTCTGTCTTTCAGTGTTTTGGTGGTGATTGATGAATTTGGTTGGACCAACAAGTGTCGAGTACATGTGTGTTTTGGTGGTGATTACTAATTAGGAAGCATTGCACTAGCCGCACCAGCGCATGAAATCATCCACTAATCACGTGCTGCTTAGGGGTGACAATTCGTGTTAGCGAGTTATAAACGTGTCGTGTTATAAACAGGTCATGACTCGTATAATGCAAGCCCATGATATGTCATGTTTATTACTCGTGTTAATCGATTTCATGTTTAAGTTGGTCGTGTAATAAACATGTCGGTATTCGAGTCACATGTTTATTAAATATTTTATTTAAACTTTTTAATTTATTTAAATTTTTATAATTTTTTATTACATTTTTAAAAATATCTATATGAATAAATTTAAATGAACTTTATTAAATAGACAATAAAATATAATGGAGATGTAGTCTTAAGTTTTACTTTACTTTTTCATTCAAGTCTTTACTCTTTAGTGTTAATAATGAAGGGAATATGACTCGTAACAAATAACATATACAAGACAACAAGAATCCTCTAAAAAACATGTAAATCTTCATATTTTTTATAAATAATTATTAAGAAAACTTTAAACCTGAATAATATATTAAAAGTAAAATAAATATTTCCTATAAAAATAAGTATGGAAAAGGATTCTGCAAATAAAAAATAAATCATGTTATTAACATGTATTCAAAATGGTGAATTTTGTAATAGTTTAATTATTATAACATATTTATTATTTATACATCATTCTTTAATCATGTTAAGCGAGTTATAAACGAGTTAAGCAGGTTACATGTTGACTCATTTATTAATTGTGTATAAACAGGTTAACCTGTTTATGATCCAGACCCACTTATGTCAAATTCATGACATGTTTTATTACGTGTCGTGTTAAACGTTTCATGACACAAATTGTCAGCCCTATATGATAGCTTGTTTTTAAATTAGATTGAAGTCCTACGATCCTCCTCGATGTGCGTGCTACATCAAAGAATTAAGTAGAAGCATTTGTTATGATTCGGGGGAGAGCAAGAAAAGCGGATCAATTAGAAACAGAGAATTCGACTTTAGGGCTCTCTCTCTCTCTCTCTCTCTCCTCTCTGTTCTTTTATTTTCTTGGGATATTTTTGGCTTTCTCAACTATGAAGGGCTAAGTTAATGATCTGACAAGACTACGAGGGAGTTAGACCACTACTATTAATGGGTTTGTGCGATCTATTTTATTTAAATTTTATTGTTATTTTTTGTGTTCTATTTCTTTTGACATTGTTTTAATTATAAGGTTAAATTTGATTGTATTGTGAAGAGCATTCACTTGCAATTTAGATTAACTACCATTCGTTATCGAGTTGAAGCATCCGTCCGTATGTAATAGAACGTACTTGTAACGATTGACCCTACTGATTGGTTTGTCCCTTTTAGGGCCGATCAAGAGCCTTACGGATCTAGACTAAATTGGGAGCACTAGCGATTCGGTTGTCTAGGTAGAGTGCCTTCACGAATCGTATTAATGCGGTCATCACATTAAACCCAATTCGTGTGAGTCCAAGGTTATGTGTTTGGTTAGGGAAGTAGTTAATGGTCGTACCTTCACTACCGAGACTAGGAAGTGTGAGGAAGCGAGTGTATCACCGGGTATATAACCACACTAGGATCCAATTGATTAGCTTATATATGTATAGGTCGACGATCAAATCCAATCTTTTGTCAAACTGAACTCGTATGTCTAGACCTAGGTATTTTAGTTAATTGTTTGCAAAGCTATTTCCTTTGTTTATTTATTTTCGTAATATTTAGATTAGTTAATTAAATCACTTTCAAAACCCCATTTTTCCTTTTTGTTATTTTCAACCTACCTTGGAAAGACTATCAATCTCTGTGGGATCAACTCGTTGCCACTATTCTGCAAATAGTTAGTTTAGGTAATTATTTTATTGACGTGTTCGACGCGCGTCATCACTAATTAGGAAAAGATTTGTGGGATATTTCCTGGTCAAAAGGGTTAAGATCTCCAGATTTTTTATATCCCACTAATTAGGGAAAGATTAGACAATACGACGATTTAGGAAATAATCAATATTGGAAACACTACAACTATATACTCCCTTCATTCAAAAATATAAGACGTTCTTGGATTTTTTGGCTTCAAAAAATATATGACGTTTTTCTGAATTAGAGAGAACTTTGTATCTCTTATACCTATTTTACCCCTCTTTTAACTGAAACATTTAATTGTAATTAGACACTTGTCTTTCTTCATTGGTGAAATAAAGAATTAAATGTAGATATGAATGCAATTTAAACTCACAATTAATGCTTTTTTTAAGAGATTAATGCTTTCTTAATATGTGTGTTTTAAGCAAAAAGTCTTATATATTTTTAACCGGAGAGAGTATTAGAAAGGGTAATTCTCAAAAGGTACGTACACTGATTACAGTTTACAAACCGTAAAACCTTTCTATTCTTTGTTCTAACTTAGGCATCAGAGTATTTCTCCCAGAGGCTCCACATCCGGGATCTTTCTTGTAGGCCGCTGCCGGGAAGTCAAGCGATAAGTCCGCAGCGCTCCTCACGAAGATCCGTGTTCCATATCTCGGGGTTGCGGCAGATGCAACAATTAATAACTTAGATAAATCAATATTCAGAAATTTCATATTCCATTTGGCAGCATACCACAATCAATAATAAATAGATTCTATAGTTTTCAAAAAAAAAAAAATTAATAGATTATGTACAAATATATATCGATAGCTGATCAAGTTTCAATTGTCTTACCTAATTATTTTCCTGATTTCCTAATCAGAGTAATCAACTGATAGGTTTAACAACCCGATGTCACCTAGCTAATTGATGGCAATGTCTTTGATAAACAGTAATTAATTTATTAATTTTTCAGTGTATTCTACTGGCGCCAAATCAGTGGTAAAGTTGGCAACCATTCGACAAACGGCAATCTTGTTTAAAAAGTAAAAGTTCCTATATACTTAACTAAGGAAAGATGCTTTTTTTTTTTTTTTGAGATCCATGGATTCTTATTGGTAATGAAGTAAATGCACATCACATTCCTAATAAGACAGAGAGAGGGAGAGAGTCACATGAATTAATAAGGTTGAAAATTAACTCTTCCTTCTTTTTCTTCTTTGTATGTGAACCTTATGCAGCACATATGAAGCCATGCAAGCAGCTGGTCCCCCTTGTTTGCCCTCCTGTTTTAAACTTTTTTTGTTACAGTAGTAGCTAGTGTTTGATGCTTCGATTTAGAGAGAGAGAGAGAGAGAGAGAGGTCCCCACCAAAAGTTATTAAAAGCTGTTTGTAAATTTAGAAACCTTCACACTAACCTGTCTGCATGGTGGTGGCGTGGGCGTGACAATATTCAATTTGCTCAAACTGGGACCACTGCTTTGTTAATTTGTTATTAATATTAGTCTTAACATTTCATCATCTCTAATAATAAAACAAAGAGATAACAAGATGAGTTTTTCCTCCTTATAGATCTCCCTTCACCTCTATTTATATCCCCCTTCATGGGCCTCTACATCACTTCAACTTCAAGAGAAGAAACCTAGCTAATAAGAGAGGAGTACCACTCAATTATTAACTTGCAGAGACTCCCATCTCTCTTTTTCTCTCTACAAGGTGCGGTGACGATGATCAGATCGATTGGCGTCCACCTCCATGTTTCACTAGCAGTTGAAGCTGCCAGCATGATCTAAACTGCCCTCTTTTGAAGGGAAGATCAGATCATGTATGGCAGTTTCACCTGTTGATGAAAGCATGACAAAACCCTAATTCCCAACTACATGTTTTCCCTCTTTTAGGGTTAGGTTTCTGCAAGTGAGAACCCCAAAAATTAAAGGTTTGTGATCTTCTCTTCTACTCTATATATTTTAATTATAGATCCTTTGTTAATTACTGACCTTCCATTGTTGTAATCTCTATACATGGGTGAGTATAATTGGGTAGTTATTCCTTTACTGTGCCGATGGTACAATATCGATCGAGAGGAATCTTAACAGTATACATGATGATCAGATTTAATTGTTAGGGTTTGGAGGGATGAAGCTTCTCTGCCAATGCTGTTGGTGCTCTCCAAGATCTCTTTTTGTAGCCTTGGAGAGTGAGCCTTTAGTACTGCATGTTCTCGATCTCTATATATCTTCATCATTTTATATTTCATGACCTCTCTATATATGAAACATTTTAATCACTTGGAGTGTGATCCAATTATATTCTTGCTTAATTTTATCTTTGCAGATTGGGCTAGCTAGCTAGGCGGAATCAATTTTATGACGAAGAGAGAGCTAGGCACAATCAATTAGAGTGTTCCAAAACCATCGAATTCGAACTAATACTTCTTAATTAGATCTTGAAGAACCATTCTATTGTTGCCACACAATTTGCTTGTTTCTTTATATCCATTTGTCTGCACAAACAATTTTCATCATCTTCATTGTTTTGAATTTTTGTTTTCCTTTTTTTGATAGGAAAACCAACTTTTATTAATCCACCGCAAAACATACTGTACAATGGATAGCTTCCCATCTAATGATTGGGAATTTTGAAAAAAAAAATGAATTAAGCCTTCTTGTTTGGAAACTACATCTACTTCTTAGTGAATTCATGTTCATTGATTTTCAAGGCATCTTGAATATAATTATTTATCTTTGACAAAAAAAAATATTTACTGATAATTGTTGTAAAATCACGTGTGTATATATATATATATATATATATATATATATATATATATATTTATATGGAATTGAGAATAGTGATGAATTGAGCATCCAATGAGATTTCATCATGAAATGAAGAAATTAAGAAAAACTCTTCCATATATAGTAAGATCTACCTGAGTTTTTTCTGAATTTTTAGCAAAGAACCATTTGAGGCAACTTCAAGTTTCAAGACAAGACCTAGTTGTTTTTGCTAAATGTGGAATAATGCAAAGAGGGTATCAGTTGAAGTAATAATTCCTATCCCTTTAAAGACAGCTGGTGAAACCCTAAATTATGCCTTTTCTCATGGGGACTCTAAGTGATTATCTATTTATTTCAACCACTTAATTCCATTTTTTTCAAGAAACCATCTAATTCCTATAAGATATATTGTGAACCCGCTTTTTCCTCTTCTTTGACACAATCATCTTGTGAACCCACTTTGGTTTGCTCTATTAAATTAGTAACAAAAATTGACATCCAATTTGAATATTTGAATAGAAATTCAGATCTGATGAGAGATATATGAACCTGAAAAAACTCATTTGTTTTGTTCCAATTTACTCTTTTTTCATGGGACCATCTCTAGCTCTACAAATAAATTGTATTTATTTTGATTAGTTTCTAAGCACATACATGTACAGTCAATCTTCCACGCCATCGATATGTAACGGCCTTGCAGAATTTCTGTATTTTTCTTCCAAGACTTTGACACCTGTCGCTATCGCTTCTTCCTCGTCACAAGTGCGTGCATTAAGTTTCAAAACACAAGTTTGATTTTGTTTGGGTTGGTTGTTGGAGTTGGGCACCTCCATTTTGGTGGGAAGCTGAGTTGGGCTACGATCCATACAGCTTTAATTTTTTCAGGTTCATAAAATAAACCTAGCTACAACATTGACGCAAATACTTTATTCTTTTGGGACCATTAATAATAATTCATGAAGTTTATAATGGGCTCATGAAGGTCACCACTTCTAAGGTTTGTTACATGACATTTATGGCACTCTTCGCAGAACTCTAGTTAGAAAACAAAAGTGAAAGCTGTTCTAGTTGACTGGCCAATAATGCATTTATAAGATAACTGCATCAGGTATAAGTTATGTTCTGGCACGGCTCTTTTCATAATTGTATTAATAATAATGCATGTCGTTTGATAGTACAGAAAGTTTGTATTGACAAGGAGATATCAGGAAAGCAGTGAAGATATTTGCCATATGGGCATGTACATAAGGGCTTGGGCCTGTACGACCTATTGTGGAGATGGAATATATATTTTGTTGCATTATTATATATTATAGTCTAATGAGACATGTATATGTTGAGAAAGATTTGATCTTCTTTATGATAATTCTGATAGTTATATATACGCAACTTACATGGAAAAGGAATATAGCGATGTATATAATTTATCTTTTAGTGTAAAAGCTAGGGTACATTGATTGGGTTTAATAATTGCAATTAATTATAAGAAAAAAATTTTAAATTGGTTCAAGAAAATATATTGTGAGATCATCATTACATATGATATAAACATTAACTCTTGATTTTTTTTGCAATGTGCAAAGTTCAAATAATTAGAATATAATTAGTATTTAGGTGAAAATCTAATAGCTAGACATTGGATGATAATTTATAATTAATTAGGGTTGCAAGTGGGATTGGGTGAGGCGAGGATCAAAGTCCTCTGTCCCCATCCCTGCGAGGAGCAAGCTGGGGATCATTAATCTTTATAAATCCCACACGGGGTGAATAATTTGTCGCTCCACATCCTGCCCCCGCGAGGATCCCATGCCCCACTAACTCAGTTCAAGTGCATATATGTTTCGACGTTTGCCTCACTGATATATGTAATTAGTTTTCATGCTTATGAAACAAAATTGAGATCGGTCCAGTGGTAGAACTTGTCCCTTAACTATATATTAGCCTTATAAGTTTTTAGTAGAACTTTTTTTAAAAAAATTGGGGCTATCCAAGGGCAAAGGCAGCCCCCGTCAACCCCACTCAACCGGTGTGACGGGGTGAGATCTTGCCCATACCCTGCCTCACGAGGTGAAAAGTGAGAAGTCCCCACTCCGTGAAGGCCTGATGTGGAGCCCCACATAGAGCGAAAATTTTCCGCCCCACTTACACTTAACCTTAGATTATATAGGTATAATGCTCACATGCACAAAGAAGTTGAATGAGGAGGGAAATTTAAATTGGTGTTGAACATGGTTTACCTAAAAGAAAAAAAATTCGACACATACTTGATAAACACACGTACTTGAGATGTGGCACGTGCTTGAGATGTGGCCTTAAACGTCCTTATGAGATGTATGACATGGTCGGCTACGTGTGTTATTTTAGCTTTTTTTTTTTTTTTTTTAAGTGTGAATTTTTGGGGTTCCATGTGCCATGCGCATAAGTGATCAGTACATATGTTGAGGGAGATGTTTATCAAGTACGTGCGTGTAGCACGCACGTGTAGCACTTTTCATTTATATATATATATATATACTAGTTATCAATACGTGCTCACGTGCACCTGCTACTCACGCTATGTAAATTAAACTTAGAAGAAAATATATAATATAAATTTAAAATAAATGTGAATATACAATGCTAAATAAATTTCAAAAAATGACAAGGAAAATATCAAATGCCTATTGCTAAAAAATAAGTACTTAAAACTAAAAATAAAAGGACTATTTATTGTATTTTGTAGACTTTTCATAATGTTGACTATACTTCCTATACTTCCTAGTCGTAGTCTCTGCAAAAGAAATACATTATATTAGTTTTTTTTTGGTAAGAATTATATTAGTTATTTATAAATATTATTACTAACTAATTAATGATATGTAAGTTCAACTTTTTCTTGAAAACATATATAAGTTCAGCTTAGTTACTCAATATAGCAATATCTTCTTGGACGCTTATTCATGTCTGAATCATTATCGATATTTTTTCTCTTCATGTTGACTTCCTGGTCACTTTCAACTTCATATTTTTGAGTTAATTTTTCATTTGATACTTCCCCTATCATTTTGAAGAAGAAAAGAACATGTAAAATTAAATTATAATATTGAAAGTATAATGTTGTAAGTTATTGTAAAATAAAAGAAATACATCGTTGTGACAAAAATCATCTTTATACTCTTCGTCACATGTAGTGGAAACGGCTAAATTGTAATAAGTTTTAGTTTAAAAGTAAAACTTCATCCTACAATCTGAAAATTTTTTATTGGGCTTTCTTTATTTTCGTACGTCTGGTCGAAGATCAATGTCTGTTATGGATATTATCAATTTGACTAATATGCAGATCAATAAGTATAGAGACGCCACCATAAATGTTCAAGGTCTCAGTATTCCCTCTAGTGCTGGCCCTCTAGTGCTGGCCTTCAAGTTACTAATGCCTTGGGTGAAGTTTCTTACCTTATCTGTTAGTCTCTCACCTAATGATAATAATACGATGCTTGAAATTTATGTGGATGCGGCCACGGACCCAGAATCCTCTAACTCAGCTCTTGAATGGTTAGTTATGTATCCCTAGTGCACTTAAATATTGTCCACATGAAAAAATTTTCAACCTAGCTGCTCAATTTTGTGATATAAACTCGTTGTTCAGTCTTGGAATGTACTATCCTTGTTACATATCAATAGGGAAGATAATTGTAAAGCCCATAGTCTTGCTAGGACAGCTTTCTTCTCAGATCAACGCCATTTGGAAAAATACCTTCAAATATTTTCCTTAATGAAATATAAAATAACTTAATGAAAAAAATTAATAAGGCAGAATTGTATTTGCAAAGCTCATGTTCCATTGCAATATATAATTGAACTGCATGTAGTTGAATGACGCAGTGAAGATCTTATAAATCGTATGCTCGAACACCATAAAAAAATAACCTAGGGTTAGAGAGAATTAACACCAAATTCTCAAGAAAAGAAATTCAATTCGTATGCCCTAAATTGCATTATTTGTAGTGTCAAATAATCAGTTTGGAAGATCTTTGTTATGTCAAGAAGTCCACACAATATTCAGCAAGAAATCAAATAGAAACTACGAGACATGCAAGAATTACATCTGGTGGCAAAAAGAAATACTTGCATGAATGTAGAGCATTACAATAACCTGAGTAGTAGGTAAATAATGGAATGCCAGAGTAACAGAAAAATAAGTAGATAGACATATAAGTCATAGAGTTTTGAAATGGAAGTCGTAAATGGGAACTTAAATTAAGCAGCGGGTAATTCAACATAAACCTCAGTACAATCGTGTCTCTACAATCTGACTAACCCTCATTAGTTTCCCAGTGGTTGGCCTTGTAACGGCCCGTTATTTTATTAACGCCATTATTTACCTTATTTCATATTAGGACGCCAGCTCGGACGACACGTGGACGCCGCGGATAGATTAGGCATGTTCTGGACCTAGTATTGACTGTGTATTTTTGTTTTTATAATTTCGGTGATTTATTGATATTTTCATTTTCTTGATAATGATGTATTATCTGTCACCGGTGTGCATTTAAAATAAACTTGTCGGGCGAGTTGTGAGCCGGGGTTTTAGTTCGGTGAACGCGCCAACGCGGGGTTTGGTAGCAGGAGGCCAGGCGTTGGGGTTAATTAGATTTAAATTATTTAAACATGTTATGGTTGAGGATTTATTTAATTAGATGTAAATATATAAGCTTAGGCTAAGCTAAGGAAATTAAATTGGGTACCCTAAGTGTGGGATCGCCTCGGGAAGCGTGCTGGACATGGGGCACGGGGTGCTGAGTGGTCGGGGAATTTGTGTGACCATATTCACAAATTTATGAAATTTATTGATGACTAGAATAGGTGTTATGAATTAAATCAATTGGATTATAATAAAGTCCTATAGTTTGAAATCAATAATCAGTACACCTAGGATTGTCATCGAGATGCACAATAAGGAAATTCGAGATACATGGTGTCATGATAGGGTGTTCATGAAGTTGGTGACACAGGGTGTTCAGTGACCATTGGATTTACCTCAAGATGCGTGTGCACGTGAGGTTAAAACACCAACTATATATACACCTTGATCGATCCAACACGCAAATCAAATATTTTTTCTTGAAAATTTGTTGGGAGATCAGGGATAAGTCTAAGGTTTGAGGAGGGACGAAATTGAGCTTGGAGAGGAGATTGAGCCTCACAACAACCGATCTAAGGTAATTTACTCTCATTTTTGTTGATTTTCCATTAAAATGAATGTTGTAGTGAAATTTCGATTTCGAGAGATTGGGTCACTGATTTTGGTGAATTCGTTGTTATTGAAGTTGGTTTTGATGATTTACATTGATTTGGTTCGAATTTGTGGAAAAATTGAGGTGATTTGATAAATTTTGGGTTATTTGCATGTATTTTTTATCCGAGAATTTGGGGTTGTTTTGATGAATTTGTGGTGAGATTTTGATGTTTGGAGGTCACCTATGGAGTGAGATTGAAGAGAAATCAAGAAGGGAGTGATGAGGCAACAAAGAAGAAGAAGAAGGGGGCACGCACGCGTACGTGCGTGCGTGCGTGCACCCCTGGGCCGGGCTGGGCCAGCCCAGGCCCATCCCAAGTGGGCCAGGCCAAACCGGTCCTGGCCCAACCCGGGTGGGCCTGGACCGGGCCCGACCCAGACCCGGCCAGATGGGCCGAACCGGGCCGATCCAGTTGGGTCGGGTCGGACACGGTTCGGGGGACCCACCCCTATTATTTTAATAATATTTTTATTTTATTTTATTTTCTAAAAAAAAAAGTTTTAATTGTTGGAAAATAAGAAAAAATATGTGGAAAAAATATAAGAAAAATTTAGAAAAATTCTAGAAAAATATAGAAAAATTTGAAAAAGGTAGAAAAGTGGTTTAGAGACTTTTCGGGTATTTTTGGAACCCCGACCCAGCCCGGGAGAGGTACCACAACTGAAAAATTAAAAATATAATATAATATCATAAAATGATATATTATGTTTCCAAAAAGTATAAAACACTATAAAATGGACTTCAGGGACCGGGAAACCATAGCTCGGACATTGGAGAGCTTGGTGGGGCGTACTGACGGGTCCGAAAAGTCGGAGTGCGTATTTTCGGGTACGTAAAACCCAACTGAACACCACTACTGCATTTACTTATTTATTTCCATTGAGCTTTATTTTCTTGAAAATCTATGATTTATATTCCTACTGGGACGGTTATGGCACCGTCTATGTAACCACGGGTAGTGGAGGTCGCTGGCTAGGTGTGTAGCGCGTGATCTAGGAACTCGGTAGACGATATCCCGAGTTGGACTCCATTTCACGCGTTCGATTAGCCCACTAGGGTTAATGCCGCTGGGATACAGTCGTAGGGTCGGAGGCATGGGCCACGACCAGGGCTCCTGATTCTAGTACACACTTAGTGGCTGTGTTCACACCCCTTTGTCTATCAATGTGTTTATATACATGCGATTAGCTTTGAGCAGTTGCCTGCATATTTTCCTTCCTTCCGCATGTTTATTTAACACTACTTTTTGGCTCTGTTAATTATTTCTATTATTTATGCACGGTGGTTTTCCTTTGGATTTTACTTACTGGGCTCGCCATCTGCCTTTTTTGTGGTGGCCGAGCGCAGATCCTAGTACTAGCAGGGGCAAGGGGATTATCGGCGATTTCATCTGACTTGCCTACGCCGAGGCCTGCTGGTATGTGTGTAGATATTATCATGTTTTGATATTTTGTATTATCTTTTGGGTTGGGAAACCGGATACACACTTGTACTTGGTATACATATCTTTATTAGATTGATCGCTTCGTATGCACAAAGACCGGGTTTTCCACTATAGGTTTGATCAGTAAACTTTTTTATATAAATATGAATGCATTTTGTTAAACTTTAAATTCTTCCGCTGTTAATTTCTTTGAAAATGATAAGTTTAATGACTTTAACAAATTACCTAAAGTACGAAGGCAGAGGGACACGTGGCAGCGACTCCCGGAGCTGAGGCAGGGGAGGTGGCTAACCACGGGGCGAACCGGGAAATTTGGGGCCGTCGCAGGCCTAGACCCACGACCCACCGTCTAGTGCATGAAAACAATAGCTCGGGTTAAAATACACCGAGTGTCCGAGTGTCACGTTTCTTTTCTCTTCATCCTCATCTTGTACAATTTCAGAGAATAACCCCAGTGAAGCACTCAATCGGTTAATCAGTCTGTCCCGTACAATACACAGCAAAACCCTGGTGAGCCAACTCAACCGGTTAATCTGTCCTTCCTATACCATACTACATAAAAACCCAGGTGAACCACTCAACCAGTAAATCATACCATCGAATAACGTTTCACATAAAGCCCTGGTGAACCACTCAACCTTAAGTCAGTCGATTTCATACAATACACACAACAAAACCCCGACGAACTACTTAACTGGTTATTCAACATAAGCGAATGCCAGTAGATCATGACATCAGAGTAATAATAACAGCCAACAATCGAAAACAAATATTAAAAGCGAACTAAATTTTGTGAAGCATTCTCGAGGGTTTTACGCACCTCAAAAGTCGCGCTCGCACTTCCCCGGACTCCCGACTCTGACCTTGACTAGCTTCCGGTACCCAAACTACGGTCCTTTTGTCACCTTGATTGTGTTTATTTGATCAATTTGCCTAGAATATGGTTATATTATTAATATTTTGTCACAATTACTTTGGTTGTTTATAAAAACCATTTCCTGTACTTAGTGTACACATATTTCGCCCGCCAGGTATAACGGTACTGACACGTTTTTTGAGGCGAATACTCGTCACACCATCTCACATGATGTATCAATTTAAACATACACACATGCAATGCAATAAGTAGTAATTGAATGTATAAACATCACAATAAAGCAAACATTAGACAAAAATTAACTATTTACCTAGTCAAGCATGCCCTAGCCTATCAGAGGCTTCCACATGGGCCTACGTTGGCATCCTAGTCCGAAATTTTTGAATAAACACGATTTATAAACATTGCACCGTTACATATATTGTCCTAACAATCTATTGTATTGTGTCTTGTCCATCTATAGCCAATATGAAATAAAGAGAAATTCGAAACACTTTTTTCAGTCCTAACAATTTTGACGTTTGCATGTTATGATTGATTTTAATTTTAATCTTGAGTTCTACCCCGCTTAAAAATTTTAAAAAATAATAATAAAAAAAAACATTTTATATTCAAAAAAAAGTTATCCCATCAAACTTCACAAAATTTTGAAAAAAAAAAAAAAATTGTAATGAAAACAATGAAAAAGGGCCCAACCGGGTTCGAACCGGTGACCTCTTGATCTGCAGTCAAATGCTCTACCACTGAGCTATGGACCCTTCGATGCAAAATTGTTAGAAAAATATGTAAAAGTAATATTTTTGTAACTAAGCTTAACCCAAATTCATGAGACAGGTGAATTCTCAGAGGGAGACAAGACAAATATTGGGGTGGATTTCATTTATCAAATTAATTCACCTTTTTATTGAGACAACTTTAATGTGGTTCAATTTGAAAAGTTAGGATAAAAATTTATAGTACTGTTTGTTTGGTAACCCCACCTGTAAGAGAAACTCCGAGTCTATAGATCTTGCTCCATCGATCGACTAAAAGTAAATTCTCTCAATCACAGTGAACATGCATGTCACTTGCCCAATAAAGCATATGGATTGGGTCTTAGTCCTTTTTGGTTCTTTATATATTTGCTTTTTTTCTTTTTTCTTTTTTCTTTTTCTTTAACCTCAAAAAAAAGTGATGGAAGATTGAGGAGACAAATATTTTAAATATGAAAAATACTAAGATGGCCTGTGATGGGACACTCATGATGGTCTCCATTTATCGCGCATTGATGTGTGTGCATACATACATATCCCGATGCACGAATAGATGGACACTTTCACCGATGTCTATCTCAAGTGTGTTAGATTATATCATTTTCCTTGAAAATATTCATTGGTGAGTGAAACTTGCCTTTGTCTTTTTTTTTTATGTAAGAAATAAACCAACTCATCTTGCCCTTTTGATGACTCGAACCTATCTTGTCTTTTCTTTTCCTTTGATTAGAACGAAACATCTACTTGAATTCAAATCCATACCTCTTACCCAAGTAACTCTATCAAATTGAGCCATTCACTTATTGGTAAAACTTGTGTTATGTTATAATTGAAGTTCTTAACTTTTCTTTGACCAAATGTCGATGAAATAATTTATTTTTGCGATAAGAGATGAAATAATTTTTTTTTTTTGGTACAAGAGATGAAATAATTTATGAAAATATAGCAAAATCTGAACATGTTATTTTTCAAACTTTTTTTTGATACATTATTTTTGAAACTTTAATAGGCGTGTCAGAGAAAGAAACACACTTAAAATTAAAAAAAAAAAAAAAAAAACACACTAAATCTCTATAAGTCAAACTCTTTCATTTATTATCGTGGGGTAGCTGCCCAATTTGCCAAATATAACAGTGAAATTTCAGCACACCTGTGTAGGCCTTAGCTAGCCAATCTAGTAAAATTTCTGACTTAAATTCCCATAAAATTCTACTTGGACATTGGAAAATATAAATTGTCATAGTGAGATATTTGTAAATTGAAATCACAATATTGAACTATATTTTAAAAATCCACTGACATTCATTTTTTGATCTAAAAAAGAATGGACTGCCTAGAGTAACTTCTGCTAAATTTGTATTAAAACACTCCTTCTTTTCTTTTTTTTTTTTGGTTCTCAAACACGGGGACATCTAAATTTTCCAACTATTTTATTCAATCATTGGCAGCTTTTAGTAGTTCCTCCCAGGTGGTTAATTTTTCTCTGGGTTTGTTTCTCAGCCTTCCCATGCTCTTCTCTTTAGCATCTATATTCTCCCACCCATCCCATGCTCTTCTCTTTAGCATCTATATTCTCCCACCCATCGAACGACACGAATCTGACATTTTTGCTGTCTAATAACTGTACTAGTCCTTCTCTTCCTCGCTTTGGCGTGCTTCGCGTCAAAATTCCATTATCTTGGTCTTCTAAAATGCTGCCAACCTGCATACTCAGTGACCCGAAATGTCGTTCCATGAATACAAACTACGAATCTTTAAATATTTCAATTTGAATTGCTTATGAATCCAAGCAGCTAACTTACTATTTCCTCGGCGCAATAAAGGTTTGTAGCAATAATCCCAGTAGGCCCTCTCTTCAACCATCCAACCACATACAAGCCCTTCTCCATCATGGCTGGGTCTATTGAGGCATTGCCAAGTACCCGACCCCTTAAATTTGGAACTACACCTGAAAAAGCAGTAGCAGACATGACGATTTTATTCTAAGACGATGCACGTGAATCATGCAACTAAATCATAAGGTCAGAGGAAAAAGAAAATAAAAAGTAAGGGAAGAACAGCATATGATTTGATTTTACCTTTATGGGGATCAAAGGGCAACACATCCACTGGAACAGATATATAGCCAATGCTTTTCAGCACGAGGCTGCAAATGTAAATCACAAGACATGTTATTTGAATGGACCATTTCGAACAATGTACTCGAGAAGATAAATTAGTGTTAAAGAAAGTGTTTGCCCAAACAGAATTACCCGCATTCAAGGTCTTCAAACTCCCCCGTTCCTATTGCATACTGCTTACTAGATTCTACATTTGCTGAAATAAAGATGCAACATACCAGAAAAATCGAAACTAGAGAATCATTGACATGATCAAATCTGGGCCACTTCAAGATTGCAATATATAAATACTATAGATGAATGTTCTAACAAATACTCAGTCCTAAGTGAAGTCATGATTTGTCTCTGTAGGGGAACGAGATTTTACAAACAGCAGCATCTTTTCTCAATTTCAGTGGCAAGAAAGATTACCCACCCAAAGGTTTGAATAGTTATTATCATATTTCTACATAGTGAACTGCAGAATATCTATTTGTAAGGCAATATCTGTTTTTGATATCAAATAAAGTCAAAGAAATATATATATATATATATATATATATATATGAAGCGAGGTGGAAATTTCAAGGAACTTAAATATTTATGTTGTATGATCATTGGCCTTTGAACCAAATATTAAATAGTGCTTCAGCATTAAAAAGGTTGCAATTCATAAAATAGTGCTTCAGCATTAAGAAATTCTATTATCTATACAAGTGCTCACATGTCACAAGTCTAGCGTTCACTAGGAAATAACGAAAGGAATGCTTTGTAAGCAAAAGTGTAAAAGTGCTGCAGATCTAGCATGCTTTCAATTTATCAAGTAATCATGGAGTTTTGCATATGAAAGAGGAAGGAAAGTTCAACATTACTAAGTGGTAAAAGCAAACTGAGAGCAGTTCAACATACCTTTGAGAATTGTTTTTTCGCAGCAGATACCAGTGACTTTCCCGCCACAACCATCCTGATGCAAGAACATTTCTGGTTTTCAGAAAAATACAAAGTGAAGCTCTCGCTGACCAGGAGGAGGGGAATCTGGGGAAGAGGCTGCCTTAGATAGTAACTCGTACACTCTCTTTTGAATTCGACTACTTTTCAATTCTTCCTTGAAATGATGAGTTGATGATAGTAAATATTTAAATGAAAGCAACACGAAGCATTCCAATGTTCTATGAATGCGCAGAAATATCCATCAAAGAGTATGAAGCTTACAGGCTAACTGTAACCAGTTCTAGTCATGCGATGTTAAAATGTTATACCTCATCAGCTGGTGATTTTAACATATCAGCTTCTTGAATGTGAATATATACATCTTTAAGACCTGGAACAATATCCATTAATTTCCCCTGATTAGAAATGAGACAGAGGGTGAACGTAATGATTAAAAAAAACAATATCCTAAACCCCTATCAGCTAGTCTTTTCAAGATGTAGGTAAATTAGATCGGATCAAAACAAGATACCAAGGATTGATTTGTGCCAAAAAAGGTGAGAAGAAGAGAGACGAATAAATGAACACTAAATAATTGGACTGAGTAGCCTGAGAATGTAAACAAAGAACCAATACAACTATAGGACCCTATTAACCACCTTTTTTTTTTGTCAAATTCCTATTAACCACCTGGCCACACCTAGACATGCAGAGTCTAAATCACAATTAAGTAGAAGGAAATATGTGCTAATAACCAAAAACCAAGCACGTCACAAATTTAGTAGTGCACTTCTAAAAGGCTAAAAAACAATTAATCTTATATCAGCCATGCTACACAGCAATGGGCCATGGGACGAACTAATGCTGCATTCTTTAGCCTCTGAAGATGTCATTGCACTAGTCCTAGATAGAATATAATCATTGGGAAAAGCAAAATGAAGATTTGGACAACTAAAGATACAAGTAAGAATCAATTTAATTTTTTTTATTTTCTAGACTTGCAGATCGCGACAAAGTTAAATTATCGGACTAGTATCAGTCTCTTAGATTGCATGTTTTTATCAAAAGAGATAGCATTGATCACAATCATGGCCTTCATTATATTGTTCTGAATCAAACTGGGCAAAAGCAACAGTAAAACGATTTTGAAGAACAGCAATATCATGTAACGACTTGCAATAGAAATCATACCATAATATTCATGCCCCTCCCTAACTTAACAGTGAATACCTTGTGGAAACGCCAACAACCTCTCCTAATAAAACTCCAACCGAGGACTGCTACTGATAGCATTATCACCATGGGACTTTCATATTGAGACATTTTTACATTTATATAGGTTGCAGGTGTCACCAATTGTTTTTTTGCATCTTTTTTTTTTTCTCTTATCATAGGCAAGGTTAAAGGCACCCCAAATGCTGGTGCCCCTCACATAAAACATATGTAATTCTGGCTTGCCCTTATAAAAAACTGGGGTGTGTATAGCACCACCCTTTTTTTTTTTCTTTTCATGTCGTAACAAATCAATGACCCACAAAATGGAGAGCCACTAATTATGAACGTCATTATTGCTAGTCTAAGTTGATGGCAGACAAATTACCAACAATCTCCCGTAGCTCTTTTGCAGTAAAAGCTGCTTGAACTGGACCTCGTCTGCCTACCAAACACACTTTCCTGTAAGCACATAATTGAACAGTTAAACCCACTGATTACAAGGAAGCATATATCACTACATATAAATCACAAGGAAGTGTAACCTTATTGAGCTATCTTGCAAGGATAGTAAAGCATGGTCCGCAATATCTGTTTTTGCCAAGTCACTAGTTGATCGTAGAAGGATGCGAGCAACATCAAGTGCAACATTCCCCTATAATGAAATAGTTCATGATTCTTATGCATAAAAATGAACATTAAGTATTAACTAAAGCTCACTTTTTATTACAAACATATTTATAATAGAGTTCACTTGTGAAGGTGCATGTAAACCTTCCATCAGGAGAGGGGAAATTATACATCCAGTTATACTTTGTTTAGCTTTGAATTACGGAAGTTTCTTATGAATGGATCCTCATATTACTCATTTCAATAATTAAAATTAAGAAAGGATCCAGTTCACCATTGTATTTTCATACTGTATTGCTCGTTCTTCTTACTATCATGACTTGTATACTGTTCATTGTTGAATGCATAGAGTAGTTTACAAGGAAAGTTGCTTTAGAAAGTATGGTTTGTTAGCACAAGATTTGAATGTTTGCATATTTTGAACAAAACCTTGTCAGATACCTGACCAAGAATGACTGCAGTATCAGTGCTCTGCAAGTC
This sequence comes from Stephania japonica, assembly GCA_039657345.1. Lineage (NCBI taxonomy): Eukaryota > Viridiplantae > Streptophyta > Magnoliopsida > Ranunculales > Menispermaceae > Stephania > Stephania japonica. The sequence goes on along the minus strand of CM077557.1, from coordinate 65,732,044 downwards.
AGGGTCGAAGTTGCTAAAGTCTGGGTGACCATTATACCACCAAACAAATTCTCTAGAGTGTATCCCATCCAAATCCTGAAAAATACAAATAAAAATGAACAGTAAGAAGAAGGGAACAGACAACATAAACTTAATCTCCTTCCAAAAAAAAAGGAAGAACTGAGCTATTACTTCATAGAGAACAAGTACAAATTCTTCATATGCAAACATGGCAAGAAGGCTTCACTGTTATTACTTGGCATTCCAGTATAACAGAGCATGTGATGCTTGTCTGTTACTCAAGATTTCAAACATGAAGTACAACGACAAAAATAGAAGTCAACCATGTTACTCAAACATTTAAGCCTACAGTTATCACAGTACAAGAATGATGTGTACATACTTCTCCAGGAACACCAAGAACTTTATCACTTTCAGCTCCATAGGCCAGCAGTACCTGCTCAAGAAAACTAAATGGCAGTCAAAATGAAAGACGAAAAACTAAACAACAACAATATAAACACTACTCAAGAACACTCGAAGGTATTGTCAGAAACAAATTAGTCTAGAGTCAGTAATTACCACGTGATAAAGCTCACGAAGTTCAGAAAGTGAAAGAGACGTTCCAAGAGGTACATTTCCAAAGAATGAGCACCTCTCATTTGACACCACTCGAGAAAATTGGTTCACCACAATCTGTTCATGCTTTTCTGGTAACATAAGCTCATGTAAGAGGAGTTACAAGCAAATAAATACCTTAACAGTTAACACATTCATCATGTGATTTGATCCAACAACAATCCCAAATTAGTTGGGGTCGGCTGCATGGATCAAACTCTTTCAGTGCGCTCAATTTAGTGCAATTGATGGAGTGCTTTCCAAATCATTTAAATCCCACCTAATCAATATGCCCCAAGTTAGACACTCCTACCTTGCCGAATTTCTTCAGTTTATATAGAGTCGAGTTTTCTAGTGGGGGCATTTGTAGGCAATCTTTGGATGTGTCCAAATCACCGCAACCGCCCTTCCCCAATCTTTGCATCAATAGGTGCTACTCCTACTTTTCTTTGAATTTTTGTATTTTTTTATTCTATCTTTACAAGTTTCACCACACATCCCCCTAAGCATCCTCATTTCTGCTACGTTCATTTTATGTATCCAACAACTATTAAATAAGAAAAGAAATCTTCCATTGGTTTAACATAGCTACAAAGAGATGCAACCATACAAAGATTTATTACTGATAACATAAAACCATTGTTACCTAAGTTTCTGGATGATCAGGTGCTACTCCTGAACGAACTAATCCAAATGGCGTCGGTAAGCGGTCAATTATATCAACTTCAGCTACTTGTTGCGTTTTCAACAACTGATAGCCCAATATGAAAGGAATAAAAGATATTAGAACCAGAATTGTTGGCTCAATTAGTCCAAAATGTTACAACAAAGCTAGTATTTCACACCATCCCAATAAGAGAAAGGCAAAGAATAAAATAAGATCATAAAAAGAAAAAACCTTCTCAGCCAAGTAGAAACCAGCAGGGCCACTCCCCACCATACAAACACGCAGCGGTTGCGAAGAAAAGCCCCTCAAAATCCATCTTCTTCCATAGAAAATCCCCAAAATCTTAATCCTCATCTTATTCATAACAACTTTCACCTCGGAAAGGCTAATTTTCCACGATTAAATCAATGAACTAATACTACCTGTGAAATTAAAGTAATTTAAATTGAATATATTCAATCAACTAACTAGAGCTCGAACTCCGGTTCGACTAGGTCACGACTCGCAATCAACCACAATAACAAATGCAACAAATGAGACAGTGTATATGTTTGTGCATTTAAGTTAGGTTCAAGGTTTAGGGTTTATGATCAGAATTAAAGGGCCAAAGCATTGGATGAAAAAAATGAGAATGAAATTACAACAATGAAAGTGAGTTATTGAAGCAAAATGACACAACAGTACTATTGGCACTAACCAAACAGGCACCTAACCCTAGATTATAAGTTTGATTAAGCACAGAGATTACAAAGCAATCGATCGCAGATTCATAACAATGAACAAAAATTGAATCAATTCACCAAAACTAACAAGGCAAAAGAAGAAGAAGATTACCGATTCGTCTGAGAGAGAGAGAGAGAGAGAGAGAGAGAGAGAGAAGTGTTACAGAGACAAAAATACAAACGACTGTTAAGGAGCACCTTGGTAAAGGAAAATAACACGGTCCAAAAAAAAGCCCCATACGTTTTGAGAAGTCCATTTTGACATATTGAGATGTGTTGGAGATATTGATAGTCCCACTATAGTTAGAATACAAAAAGGCAATGTTTTGCCCTACTATGAGTTTTTTATTTTTTCAGTGTACATTTAGTCTCTAAACTTTCATTATTATACATTTGGTCCCTAAACTTTTGAGTTTTTATATTTTTGGTCCTTGAACTTTGAATTTTTGTATGTTTTTGGAAGAAATTATATTATTTTGGACATTTGTTGGTCAATATGAGTAGTCTGATTTAGTAATATAAACCATTTTACTCTTCTTGACTAGTCACGCAGCACTTTTGTTACTCGCATTGGTAGAATTTAACACTTTAAATGGTAGGACTAAATGTAAATCTTTGTAAAAGTTCAAAGACTAAATGTATAGTAATAAAAGTTGAGATACCAAAAGTATAAAAAAACACAAAGTTCAGAAACTAAATTATGGGCTTTTCCATGACGCTTATTTTTGTGAATTGGATACTCCATTTTGCTTTGGCATTTGGAGTAAACCTTACTTTCACACTTAAGCTCATACACAAATTAGTCACAAACGCCCTTCTCACTTGAACAGTGTGCGCATATATTTTAAAGTGCATCAAAAGAACAACAACAATTAGTATTGAGTCCTCGTAGTGTCCAAGATTCGATACCACTAACGACTTTCTGTTGGAGATATGTAGACTGGTACTAAGGTCTTTTAAAGTAAGACCTCATGTAAAATTTAATTGTAGTTGGGTTGAAATGTATTAAAAGAGCCTCACATTGAATAAATGTGACTTCATAATTAAGTATGTAAGTGTGAGTCTTCCGCCCCCAACTAGTATTAAGGCCTTTTAAAATAAGAACTCATGCAAAGTTGAAAAGTAGTTGAGGACAATATCGATACTTGTTAAGATCTACAGGCTTGTGGAGAGTGTCAGAGCCAACAATTCAGCTAGGATGTCAAGGTATGTAGAGGTGGTACATGATGGATTTTAGTATAAGGTGAAATGTTTGAAATGTGTGGACCGCAAACCAATCAGTTGCATCCATATAAGCATAAATTTGAAACTTCTCTCAAAAAAAATTTTTTTTTTCACTCGACAAGTTTTCTAACTTTTTCTTTTCATTTCAACCAAGTTCTGCTAATATTTTTCTTCAAATTTTATTTTAGAACTTGTGGATTCTCTTTTTACTTACATTTCACCTCTCTCTGTTGGGAATGGTCAACAGATGAACAATGATCATTCTAGTTGGGTCATATATATATATCGAAGAGACAAGATGAATCTACTGAAAGGGAGACAATTGGTGTTGCTTTCCTTTCATCTATCTAATTCAACTTTTAGTGAGGGAACTTTAATGTGGCTCAATTCCATTATCATTAAATTTGAAAAGCTTTGGATACAGTACAGTTAGTTCGATAACCCCACCTATAAAAGAGACCACTCCAAGTCTTATCTTGCTCGATCGACCAAAAGTAAATATTCTCAATCATAGTAAACATGCATGTATGTCACTGCCTAACTAAAAGCACGGACTAGCCCGGTCTTAGTCATTGTTTTTCGAAAGATGATAATCTAACAATTTATGAGACATACATTTGTTACACAATTGTGCATATTTGATTGAAATGTGAGTCGTACGAATTCTAAGAGAATCTATATTATTGTGTAGCAAATCTATATACCAAAAGATTGTCAAAAATCATTTTCTGTTTTTTGGCTGTTAATTTTGCTTCTCTTTTTTATTCTTTGTTTAAACTTTAAAGTGATGTTTGGGAGATTGAGACTTGACAAATTAGTATATTCTGAAAATTGGGAGTCTTTATTAGATTATAAAATGCAGATCTACATAGGTTTTTTTTTTAATTTTATCACCAACCTAGCTAGTTGATAACCCTATCATTAGTTGAAAATGGGCGTGTAAAAGATTGGGATTCGAGTTCCGATAGATGAAAAATTGATTTCTTTTTTATCAAGAAAAAAAAAAGAATATTACATTATTGTTTTGATCTATTATTATAGTCCCAAAAGCACTTTGACTAGCTCAATGGAATCTCCGTTGAAGACACAATCAATACGACCTAATTTTATTTTATTTTATTTTTTTGGTAGGAACCTAAATTTTTTTTTTTTGGATAATAGGAGGCGTTACTCCATTTTAATTATATATATAAATATGTATGAATGTACAAAAAATGTTTTAAACAAAAGGAGCTATACAAAAAATCATTCTCGTCATGACTCCCTAATTGTCAGAAGCCTTAACCCAACAAAAGAACCCAAAATAAAATTAGAGAATCTGTAGCTTCCCACTCTTACACATCGCCTCTTACGAGCCTTGTTCTCAACCCCATATGACCTAAATTATTGATATACCTCCATCAATTAAGTGGTTATACGGCTCACTGATTTGGTATGGAGTTAATTGATAAGTGATCAGAAGTTTGAGCTTTATAGTGGGTAAGTTTTTTTTTTGACTTTATTGGAGTCGAACCATGATTTCCTGATATCTTACCTTTACGACAAGTGATGTCTTTATCATCTCACCAGAAAGACTTTGACAACTTAATTCGTAATGGGCAAGTTGTAGATTTGTAGTGTCTTTCTTATAAAAAATAATAAAAATTGTTATACCTCCCAAACTTAAGGGTATTTATATATAAGTTGAGATATGTTGATTAAAAAGTATATGTAGAAATTTAAAAGCACATCATCAAGAACTTTTTTTGTCAAAAGTCATCAAGGACTTTAAATCGAATGTTTATCTCATGTTATGATAGAGGTTTTGAATATTTTCCTTTTTTCATTACAACCTGATCACGAGGGCAACGCTTTAGCCTTCTTAATGTGCATTTTTGTCTCAGTTTCAAACTCATAACAAGTTAATACAAGCTTGTTGTCGTTCAGCAGACGCTTAATTAATTGGCAATAGCAAACTCATATATAAAATATTAGAATGTATAGAACGTACATAGTTGATCGTCACAATTAATTTATAAAATCTATATGAGCCCAGTAGCTGCCATGCATAATTATCAAGATTTTCATAATAAACTTGAATTATTTATTAAGATTTATGATGGACTTGAACTAAATGTATATCAACTTGGAGACTTTTTTCTAATTGAAAAATGCTAGAGTGCATGCACTTTGTCATCGAGGTCAAACTCGCGATTGACAAGCGTCGTCGATGTGCCTTTAGATACGTGCATGAGGTGCATCTAACGGGGCACGTGTCCGACTTGGGTACCCTAATTTTTTTTATTTTTTTTTTAAAAAAAAATTTGTTCCTCAATATTTAAATCTTAGTTCTCTCCGTAAAAACACTAGACCATTTAATTTTTCCATCCGGGCTTTATTAATTTTTTTTTTCTTTTTAACTTCAGCGGGAGATGAACTAACAACTTCCCTTTCGAAAAGTGTGTGTGTATATATATATATATATATATCAGTGAAATGGAGGGCACGCCACGCGTGCACCTATGGCTATAATTGACTCCGTCCCGCAGGCCTTTGATCGCTAGACCTTTTTGTGTTATTTTTTAAATGAAAAATTCTGGATTTTGTGGGCCCCACAAGGCCCACATAAAAGCCCACTAACCCAAAATACCTCAGACTTTAATCGTAAGTTCAAAGGGCCCATTATTCAAACCCCAAAAAAATATGAAAAATTAACATGCATATAAGCTATAGGTGTAACCTGTAAGTACTTCACTTGGATGTGCTTAGTTTAAGTCGCCAAATGTGCATCGTGACACACAGAATGGGCATCTCAAGACAAATCGGACGGGCCCTATCAGTTCTAGATTTAAAAAAAAAAAAAAAAAAAAACTTGTTTGTCTTCATTTGATTTTTTTTAACTTTGTTTTAAAGAAACACATTATTTATCACCTTTATATAATTTGTGTGGCTGCTATAATAAAATAAAATCTCCTTCCTATCAAAATATTTTAAAATGACGAAAGTGCCCCCTCCAACTTTTTTGAACGACAACTCCAAGCTTTAAATGTGGAAGAAAAAAGCACCAAAAGGGAAGAACCCACCAAAAAAAAAAAAAGTTGAGTACTTTTTGTTGTTGATAATTCTGACGGCAACGAAAGTTTTTGGTGGCTTTTTATGTCCCCTTCGAAAAAAATTAACATATAATGAGGCTGAGACGGTGGGGTGGGCGTGGGCGGCTTTGCAGTTCATGCAGTGAGCTTTAGTGCCTTTAGTTGAATGACTATTATGCCCTCGTTAATGTGTTGAATGCCTGGAAATTCCTATTTGAGTAAAATCACTTGAAAAGAAATAAATAAATATTTTGTGCTGGTCATGTGTTGAGAGAATCTTAGATGCACGCAAGAAAGACTTGGTTATTTAAGGAAAGATGATGGAGGACAAGAGGCATGGAGATTTTTTGCTGTGTTGGTGTAAATGGTGGTGGTGGAGCACTGCACGCAATAGATCTTGGTTCTATGTTTTACTATATATATATATATATATATATATATATATATATATATATATATATATATATATATATATATATATATATATATATATATTTTTTTTTTTTTTTTTTTTTTTTTCAAACAAACAGTTTGAATATCTTTCGTTTTCATCATGATTTACATGCAATAGGCTGGTTTTTATTTATTTTTTGGCTTTTAAAGTAGTTTCTATGACTACCATTGTACGGAATGAGACATTTCTACAAGGACAAGAAATCGAAATTCCATTAATCATTCATGGCTTAATACATGATCAGACATAAAATAAGTACATTGATTCGATAATCCTAGTTCAAACAAATTGCTATTAATTTGACTGTAAATGTGAAATTGAAACAATTTGATAATTAGTTACTGCTCTTTACAACGTTGAAACTCATGATAATACACAAAACTATTAGAACCACAAAATGAATAACAAAACTTTCCAACAAGAAAAAAACCTAAAACTTCCCAGAAGGAGAAGACAAATCAAAGACTTCCAACTATGGAAGAAAACTAACTATAAAATAAAAACTAAAGACAAGATCAATCCAGCACGCCTCACAAATCCACGCAACACTGTTGTTGAAGATGTATCGCAACAAGAATGAACTGATCTTCACAAATCTGATTAGACGTGTTGTTTATTGTATAAACAAAATACGAAGGGATTTGATTTTAATTCAAGAACAATGTTAAGAAACTAATATTCTATAACGCCTACACTGATTCTGTAACGCCTACACTGATTGTGTAACATCTACACTAATTGTATAACACCTCCACTGATTGTGTAACGTCTACACTGATTATGTAATGCCTCCACTGATTCTATAACGTCTACACTGATTATGTAAATTAGTTCTGTCTCATTCTATAAATAGGGCACCATATTGTGCATTCGAAAGAATACAATAAACTTATTCTATTTTGAAACTATCATGGTATCAGAGACATTGTTCGATTATGGGTAATCTCTTATTTCTCTTCTCTTTTAGTTGAATCCGTTTTGTTGTTTGATCTAATTCTTTTGTGTTTTTAATGTTTCTTCTCTCCGATTCATTGTGTTTCCTTCCATTGATGCTCGTTCTCGCTTCCATGCTTTTGTTGATTTTGTTTCGTTGCCTTCTCGCCTTTATCTTATGTGCGGGGATATCACTTTTGTGCATTGTGTTTTGTGTTCTATTAGAGATTGATTCGATCCCTATTTTGTTTTTGTTTTGTATTTTGCGTGGTGCATCAACCATCTCTTTCGTGTTTTGTCAGTAAGTCATTTCGATCTTGTGTGACCATCTTGTTCCAGTCCATTTCCTTTATTCTTATTTTTGTGTTCACCGTCGTTTGACCGTTAAGATTAGGTCTTCTTTTTGTGTTGTTCTTGTTTCTTAGACACTATTTTCTCTCTGTATTTTTGATCTATACAGCCTTTTCTATCAGATGCCTTCGTCAATCTTATGATCTAGGCTTTTCTTTCAATCTTTTCCTATGCATGTGTGGGCTTCGTTCGTGGAGTTAATGCATTTATATGGCAGAAACTCAAATTGTGGTGTTGGAGAAAAGGTTGTTGTGTTGGATTGTTTAATTATCCAACACCTTACTATGTTGAATCATCTTTCTTTCTTTTCTTGTGCGAGACATAACTCTGTCATCTCTGGTTATGTGGGACACAACTCTGTATTCTAGTTGTGCGAGACATAACTCTGTCCACTCTGGTTGTACGAGACACAACTCTATATTCTAGTTGTGCGAGACACAACTCTCTCTTCTCTGGTTGTACGAGACACAACGCTGCTAAACCGCCTCATGTTCTCCATCTGTCCGCCTACCGCCACTCTATCCGAGACGTCAAGTCACGTCACTGCACCAGTCGTTGCCTAACATGTATTGTTTCAATGGAAAATAGTGCAGTCTTGCAACCCATCTCCGTGATTCTTGATGGTTCAAACTATACACTTTGGTTTCAACGAATTAAAAGTTTTCTGATTGGTCGAAAACTTTGGCGAATCGTAACAGGAGACAACCTTAAACCAGAAAAGGATATCACATAAATACAAGCCAAATTTCTTAACCGACTTGACGATTGGGACAATAAGAATCATCAGATCATCACCTGGTTTTGTAACACATCTACTCCTTCTATTCTTATTTAGTTTGTTGGTTTTAGAATGACCAAAGAAATTTGGGATTTTCTATCTGGTAGATACAAAACTTCTGGTTTGGCACAATATTATCAATTGTTCACCACTCTGAATAGTTTGAAATAAGAAGTTGGTCTGCCCATCAATGATTTCTTAGCACTCATTAAGCCAATCTGGAACCAGTTGCAACAAGCTGAGATTAGCAAAGACCACCTTCATCTCATCCAAGTTCTCATGTCAGCCCCCCGTACTACTTTCTTCACTGCTATTCTCTGCATCTTTCGATATGTGAAAGATTGGGCTGGCGATCCTACCAAACGGCGTTCTACTATTGGTTATTATTTTTTCTTAGGCAATTAGTTAATATCCTAATGCAGCAAGAAACAAACAGTAACATCTCACTCTAGCACAAAATCTGAGTATCAGGCTCTTGTTGATGCTTCCACTGAATTATTTTGGCTTCGATGGTTACTTGAAGATATGGGGGGTACACATGCTTCTGCTACCATTCTGCATTGTGACAATCAAAGTGTGATCCAAATTGCTCACAATGATTTTTTCATAAGAGAACAAAACATATTAAGAATGATTGTCACTTCGTTCCTCAGCATCTGGTTTGGGCACTCTTCAGCTTTCTTCTGTTTCATCCTCCAATCAGACGGTTAATATCTTCACTGAAGCTCATCTCCCAGTTCGCTTTCATGCCTTGGTTGACAAACTAAAGTTGATTTCTACGAATCTATTTTGAGTTTGAGGGAGGATGTTAAGAAACTAATATTTTGTTACGCCTACATTGATTCTGTAACGTTTACACTGATTGTGTAATATCTACACTAATTGTGTAACACCTCCACTGATTGTGTAACGCCTCTACTGATTCTGTAACGTCTATACTGATTTTGTAAATTAGTATATGTACCATTCTATAAATAGGGTACCATACTGTACATTCGAAAAAACACATTGAACTTATTATATTATGAAACTATCAAACAAAAATCACAAAAGTGAATCAAGAAAAAAATTTAGGGGTTGTCACCTTTAATAATATTCATATGTAATGGAGAATAGTCAATCAATATATATATATATATATATATATTATTTTTTTTTTCTTTTCTTAAGTTGGAGTCGAACTCACGACCTCTAGTTCCAAACCTTATCTTTTGGCAAGTGATGCCTCTACCATCTCATATATTCCTATATATCAAAAGAAAAATTATAAGAAACAAATTAGGTTTCAAGTCTTCATATTCATATACCCCCTATATGATGGTTATATTGTTTTAATTATATGTGCATTTTTATTATGTGTATTTGTAGTTTTAAATTTTAGACATACATAGGTTGGCCCCCCCTTAAGGCCAAGTCTGGCTCTACCCCTGGCAATGCATCAATCAATTGAATCTGAATCCAATACTTATTCAAAAATAAATAAAATTAAGTACTTCATGGGCGGCCTACTCACATGCACTTGGATTTACAAATACAAACTCAAGCCCTTGAAGATGTGTACTCTCCAATCTTACGTAAGATTGTTTATGTATGGTGAGTTTCGAAAGGAGTTATTGTTGGGGATGTAAATAAGTATGAATCGAAATATAGGCTCACATTGTGATAACTATGACTTTCTAAGGAAATAATTAGTGTACATAGATCTCTTCACAAATAATTAATATCGTAACTTTTTAGAATGAAACCTTACACGTCATGAGTAGAAGGTAGTAATTAAGTTGGAAACTATATCGGTATAAGAGCATATCCAAGTAAATGTGGATCGAAGTTATAGATTTTTGTCAAGTCATCAATGTCAAGGAGATGTCCAAGTCATGTGGCACTTTCTATCTAGCTATGAGGCGATAATTTGTTTTCTTTTTTGTTAAATTATAAATAATTACTAAACAATTATATATATATATAATATTATATTTATAAAAAATTGTTAATTTATCTTTGAAACAATTTGACTTGATGTGGAAGTCAAAGTATCTCTAGTGAGATGGATGAGACATAACTTGTTAAAAGACAAAATTAAGAGAGGTCATGAGTTTGACTCATGCTAAAGTCAAAAAATAAAACATAAAAAATAAGTTCATATGGAGTTGACAGTTTGTATTTATCTTTTTTTTTTAAAGTTGTGTTGTTATTATCTTATAATATTTAATAAATATAAAAAACAAAGAAAAAAATGCAATGTAAATGTATCAGGAGAATGTACGCAAAGTATATATATACTAGTTTTATATACGTGCTACGCACGTTCACGATAGTTTAATTAATCTAACAACTTTTTTTATCTAAAAAATATGCTACTTTTGATTTAATTGACTTTTATTCAATTTTGTTCTCAAGATAATTACCTAACTACATAACTTTTTTTTTGTCAAAAAGTAACATCTATTTTAAGATAAAATAAATTATGAATTTATGTGTCAATAGCAAAATTTTGATATTACTAGTATTTAAGTATATTATAGTATAGAATAGAAATATATATAATCAATGATTTATTATAACTATTCTAAATATGTGGTGCAGCTCACACTATTTACCTATTAATTCTAGAGAGAGTGTATAGTTCTCAAATCTACATTTTCATTGGAGAAGATTTTTTTTCTCAATCACAATGGTAGACCTGACTATCTACGGTCTCGTGTTTTATGCATGGGTGCTTTCCTCTCAAGATATCATATGATAATTAACCTTAGATGGATTTTGTTTCAAATTGGAGATTATTAAAAAATGTGCGGACCACAAATACTCCTACATTAGTCTTTTTTTTTGGGTATTACTCCTACATCGGTTAATTATAACTTAACAAAATTCATAAGTGTGAATCTCTCCACAAATAGTACTATAGCTTTTTTATATAGTATAAGTTTGGGATAATCTTGTGATATGTGGACCCCAATTAACTTTTAAGTGTACCTAGATTCATAATTTTTCTGATAGGATATATGAATCTAATAAAATGTTTGATTTGTTCCAACTCTTTCGGCGACATCCTATAAATAAATAAAGAAAAGAAAATAAAGATATATACATAGTGTGATATATATATATATCCATGTTATGGATATACTATTTTCAACAATTAGATTCTAATCCAATACATTAATCGAGGTGTTATAAATGCACAAAATATTTAATGCATAACACATTATGAGAGATTCTCATGACATGATATATATTTAGATTCTATTGTAGAAGAAAATATATATATATATATATATATATATATATATATATATATATATATATATGGTCAAGTCGTCATGAGGAAATTAATTATTCTGAGTCATCAACGAGCCCATGAACAATATTTATACAGTTGTCTACCTATATACATGTAACATGTATTCACGTCAAAATATAAAGCTATTGATACTACTCGTGGTCACCATAGCGTTGCAACCAAATTTGAAGACCAGAAGTGGAAGCCTGGCCAAAAAACAGTTGGATCAGCTCGTACCACTCAAAATTTAAGCTGATGTGTATATTTTGTACACAGCAGATCATTAAGTGTATCTGGTTTCAAAAAAACAAGGGTGTATCCAAACAACAAAGACAAGATATACACTCTGCTCTGCCGAATATACATGAGTAGCTGGTCTGCACAAATCCCACAGCAGAGAACTCTGACTGCCAAGTGTCACCTGGTTTCTTTGACACGTGTCCTGTCAAAGAAATTAATTTGACTGAGCAAAAGATTAAAGTAAAAGTACAACGATATTATGTGTTTGCACTGAGCCAATGGTTTCAAAGGGACACAACATTGGAGGTTTCCCTTTCCCACCCGAGGAGAGACAAGTTTCTAGTGATGGAAGGGCAGCTAGCACTGCAGATTTTTACTGTTTAAAGGGGACCAAGTGACCAAAAAGGGAGGGGTTTCACCTTTTTACACTAGCTCATGCAGAGTAACACTGATGATATTCAGATATTGCCATAAAGATGACACCTTATAAAGTGCCCTGCTTTTAATTTCTTTCCATTTAACAGAAAATAATGCCTCTTAATTTTACTGTTGTCCTTTATTTTATGATGATGCTTAAAATATAAATGTTGATATGTACGTGAGATTTATGAAGTTTAAAAAAGTCTTCTACTACTTCTTTGCAGAATTATAAGAAGATGATAAAACTATTTTGTATAACAAAGTAGTTGAGTTTGACTTGTTCCAACTCTATGCTCTCAATTAATTTGGTTAGAAGTCTTAAATTCGAGATTTGAGTGCACAGAGAATCGTGTTAAGATGAGACTTCATCTCCTTACTTGTCATGCTAGAGAGCATTTGATATACAGAGAATCTCGTGTACGTTAATAGACTTTACCTCCTTATCTATTGTAGTCGCGTGGAGAAGATTGATATGGACTAGATCGGAATTAGGGCTAATTTAGGGTTAAACTTTAGTAACTTACCATCAACGAAAAACATGTAGGCACGCCATTAAATTTTATTTTTTATATAGCTAGAATTCCGTTCAATTAAGATAGTTATTTTATCATAGTAATGACCACTTGATCCACTTTCATTGGTTGGCATACATGTATAGCTTGCCATGCTTGTAGGGGTATTGAATTTTGAGAAAAAAAAAAAGATTTCTTCCTTAATTGGACTCACCAGATAAGATAGAAAAAGTAAAAAAAACAACACATGAAACAATATTTTTTAAATGACAACACTATGGGCTCTATTTGTTGGGATGTAGTCATGTAGTGCACATATAAACAACTATGAGACGAGACTCGACTTTCACAAAAAAGGGTGCAGTCCTCGCATCATCAAACCCTAGTGGGCCTTATTATTACAAGGCTTACAATACTTATGAAACTAATAATTATAAAACAAGATCAATAACACGCCTACATTGGACTGTGCCCATATAAAATAGGTACAAACAAACTATAGAGAAGGCAAAACAAATAATTAAAGATGGAGGAGGCTTCAATGAAATTATAAAGTATCGGTGTGAACCATATCTAATCTTGTCTCCAACATTCCCTTACTTCGCACTCAACACATTATTTAGTTTGTTTATTGAGGTGCGTGTAGTGTGTCTGTGGACGTAGCTTCCGAGGAGACATTGGCTGCCAATCGTGCCCTTTTGTAGTGCTGATTAATCTTTGAGCAGTGGGTTTAAACCTAGAAATATAGTTAAGGTTTTGATGCATTATATTTTCCTTTTTCTTTTGGTTTATACATAATTAAATACCCCTTTTTTTTATTCTAATGGAAAACATCTTCTTACTTGTAAATTTGATTGAGTGCATTTTTTCTAAAATTAGATGTAACAAAAGAATTACTTTAATTTATATAACAATAGCTATTAATTTTACCTCCGGCAATTGAAAACAAGAGGGAAACACAAATTATTGTTCAATTGTACGTTTATCTTTAGCATATTACTACTTTTTTTAGAAGCTTTAATTTTTTTTATTTTTGAGTTAAAACTCAAATTATTAATTGAGGTCTAAAATAGATGTTAGAAAATTTAGAGGAGCCCATTTAGATTGATGTCAACAAAGGGACATGAGAAGTAACAGTTTTGACTAGGGAGATGTATAGATCGAAATAGTTACATACATACATTAGTTAAAGATAGCTTGGTAATGTAAAATGCTAACGATCTTATTAGATCTCTAATTGTAAAACCTCACATCTATAAATTTCAGATAGTTAACTTGAAGATAATATATATCACACAACGTCTTTACTCATGACATATATACTAGGAAGCTCCCATTGTTTCCTTCTTCATTTTTATAGTTTCAACCCTAAAAGTTCACTCAGTGAACTTCAAGATCTTCACCTACTCAAGCCAATTTGAAGTTGGTCTCATTCATATACTATATACGTATATGAATTACAAAATATATATATATATATATATATATATATATATATATATATATATATATATACACAAGGGTAGGATGGGAAAAAATACTAGTGATAAAGTGAGATATATATATATATATACAAGGGTAGGATGGGAAAAAATACTAGTGATAAAGTGAGATAAAGGGGGAGGCTTGATACATCAAGTATACATAAGAGAGTGATCTAGATATGTAGGTGGGGTACATCATAGAAACAAAACAATGTCACCAGGTACCCTAGCTTTTGGAGGTGGAGGGGAATCACTGTAGCAACAAAGCAATGTCAGTATCCACTAAAGTCACTCACTTTGATAAATGAGAGAGAGTTTCAAGTCCCCTCAAACATCCCCCTCTTTTGTCCACAATCATATAAAAAAAACAAAAGTACCAAATCAAAACAAAAACAATATGTGAAAGCCCATGATATCCCCTCTACTACTAGTCTACTACTATTTCTTATGTCCAAAACTAATAATCAATTAATATGATTTTCGAAAAGAAACTCACAAGCCCATACTCATCACCACTGCTACTCTTCTCTTTATTTTCTCCCACTCTAATGAGTATGCATTTATTATACATTGGAGTTTTGTGTTCATGCCACCTTGTCTATGTAAAACCTGTCTATAATGTAATGATGTTCTGCCTGTGGTCTCAAAGGGTCCGGGGTCCATAAAATGGTCCATTGATATCATTTGGACCCTTAAAAAATGAAAAGGACTTGCATATAAATTATTTCTATTGGTGGTACATGCATGCATGTAATGATCAAGATACATTTTTTGTGCTTTTCATGTGATCAAATCATTATTATAAGCTTTTCAACCGTTGCTTTTAAACTCTTTTAAGATTGCCCTCAAAACCCAATTAGTCAATTGGTGATCATGTTTCAACATATATTTATACGATTCAATCTTTTTTTCATGTGATATATAATAATAATAATAATAATAATAATAAACTCTTAAATTTTAATCTAACACTTTAATCGATGAGTCGTAAATGCACAATACATATTGAGGGTTCCTATGTCATAATTATATATATATATATATATATTCTTTTACTAAATGCACCCTATTTTGCGTGGCACCCCAAATTCAAATTTTCGAATTTCAATTTTTAAGTGCACCTCACATTTTTATTAAAAAACCCTTTTCATCCGAACCGAAGCACCCAACTCCAAAATCTTGGTTGAGACATCTATTTTAGGTTTGACGACGTGTAGCTAAGACTTATCCACTAGATTCGGTATTGTCCAATCGAACCTCTTTGGTGAGATATAGTTAACAACTGCCGACCTAAAGGTTTGGTGGGTTCCGACCGACTCTCCAATTAAAGGTTCAGCAAGCTGTGACCGACTCTCCAACAAGAGGTTCGGTGGGCTTCAACCGATTCTCCAATTTATTTTTAAGTGTTTGACATACTTTGCTATCCAATAACAAGGACTCAACAAAATTCAAAATTTAAGGACTCAACAACTATATGATTAATTTATGCATGGAAAGTGTGTTATTTAATCTTTTTCCTCTCTATTGATATATTTTTTTAGATAAAACTTATTATACTTCTATTAGCCAAAAAATAGAATAAAAGACAAATTAACATGCATATCAAACTGTTTTTAGATACAAGTAAAAAAAAATTGATAAAAGATACAAGTAATTAAAAAAAGACTTCTTCTTTTTCTCTTATTTAAATATGAGTTTCCTTCTATCTTTTTTTATTATTTTATACTTTTAATTTTCAACATGATATTTAAAGTCAATTACACCGAGTAATTCAATTTGCTCTATCCATAAGAATGAAATTGAGAGCTCAATTAAGAGAAACTAATCATAATAATATAAAATAAAATATATTTCTACCCATGATTCTCTATTTCATTTTTAACTTATTGATTTTGTTTGTACAAGTCATTAATTACTTTTTACTGATCATCTAAGTTAAATAATGATTTAGAGTTTTGTAGTACGTATTCAATTTTTGTGTATGTCAATGAAAAACTTATTTAATAATTACTTAAGAAAAAAAAAGATGCTAGTAAGTTAGTTCCAACCCATGACAACATAAAATCCTAGGTCTTCCAGTGACTCCACTCCTAACCAAATAAGGTCTAAGCTGGCAAAAACGAAACAAACGAGGTGTGAATTGCATAATTTTTTTTCAATACAGTCATACAATGTGATTATAAATCTTGTGATCAGGAGACTCTGATCACAAACTTTGATATCACGAGATGAATTTGAAGAGTTGCCATAACAACACATCCGATAGTATTGAATTCTCTACTTCTCAAATCTGAATCGATGGAGATATCTTACCAAAGCAATGAGCAATATTTTATTTTGAGATAGATAAGATGAATCCATGCAGGATGTTGCTCTTTCTAATATTGAAGACCCACAAGCTATTTGTAAAGAACGCGAGATTCAAAGGGTATTTTCTTTATATGTTCTTTTGTAAAAGATGAATGTATTATTCATGTCTTGAGTCATTGGATATGATATTAATGGATTATGATTCATTTGTTTTTTACTTGTAATCTACTAATTACAGAATCTTGGGTAGACTTGTCAAGAGGAGCTACATATTTTTAAGTAGATCTTGGGTAGAGTTCATTATAAGTGTAAATAGATAGCGCAACAAGGTCCTTATTAGTGAACTTCACCTTTGAGCATCTTTTTTCTTAAATTCTTTTGTGTTAAAATTGAGAAGATGATAATTAGAGGAAACCGCTTTCTCTTTTTTCTCCCAAACCCTAAAATGTTTTTTCCTGATTCTCTTTTGTAATTTTTGTTCTTGAACCACTGTCGATCCTCCTCTTCGATCAGCGATGGTTTCAATCAAATGCCTTTCCACTTTGTTCATACAATAAACTGTAAATCTAGTCAGATTTGTAGAGATTGTTCCATCCTTGTTGCGGTGCATCTTTATCTCATCAACAACGTTGTGTGGATTTGTGTGGCGAGCTAGATTGATTTATCTTGTCTTTCGTTGTATAGATAGTTTTTCTTCCTTAGTTGAAAGTCTTTGATTTATCTTCTCCTCGTTCTTCTCTTTGTTGGAAAGTTTTATTATTCGTTATGTGGTTCTAGTTTGTGCATTGTAATGAGTTTCAACTTTGTAGAGATGCGTCTCTGATTGTCAACCTGTTTTAATTTCACAATCGTATTCACAGCCAAATTAAAATGGCAGTTCATTTGAACAAATTGAATTAGAGAATCAATGTACTTGATTTTATGTCTGGTCCTGTATTGAGCCACAAATGATTAATGAAATTTTAATTTCTCTTCAAAAAAAAATTGAGAAGATGATGAATTTAGTGCTATAATTAACAAAATATAAATTTTCATTTTATTCTCGCAAAATATCATAAAGTTTGTGTTTTTTGATAGTTTAATTTATATGTATAGAAGAACAGTATTATTTAGATTATTTTCATATAAATTATTGAAACTTAAAAAAATATAAAGTTCTTAAAATACTATAATTGATATAAGAAAAAAGTGTTTCGTAGTATAAAAATTGCTAGTTAATTTTCAATTCCACAAATGTTTTGTTGGTAGCGTGCTCCTCCTTATTAAATTTTTTTTTTTTGAAATAAAATAGAAAATTTCATTAATCATGATGACTCAATACATTCGGTAGAACAGGACGAGACATATAATCAATTACTTTGATAAAACACATTGATTCGCTAATCCTAATTGTTCATCAAAAAATTTAACTGTCATATACTTGATTTTGAGAAACTGCAACTATAACAATAGAACAGATTGACAATCCGTGATTGTTCTCTTGACAAACGTCTGTAATAAAATAGTACATAAACGTACTAAAACCAAAACGAAAAATGAAACTTTCAATAAGCGAAGACAAATAAAAACTTTCAATAAGGGAAGACAAACACAAACTTTCAACATTGGAAGACAAATACTTATTGAAAAAGATAACCTAATTAAACTATCAAACCAGCAACTGTAGGCGTAGATCCACGCACGAGCAATAGAAGTGTAGAAAAACTTGAATGGTGATAAATGCAAACATAGAAAGGGAGCAAGCGGTGACACCAATGATGAATTCAATAGCTGTTGCAAGATTGAAACTCTCAGATCTAAATAGATCTTTATTTTATTAAAGAAAATGCATGTAATAAACACTCTTACTGGAACCACCTTCGATCAAATAGAAGATCGGCGGTAGTTCACGTATGAATTACAAAAGAAATCAGAAGAGAAAAGATACTAGAATTTTCTCCTTATTTAATTAGTTACTCTTTTTTGTTGATAAAAAGGAGCTGTATATCAATTATTATTTTTTTAAAAAACAAGTTGTTTATCAATTTAGTTACAAATTTGAGCCTAAACAAGTTGTTAATGAAGGAAATCGTGTTATCTCCAAGGCAGGAGATTGGGACGTTTAATTAATTTTTATGAAAATAATTGATCAAATATAATTAAGGATGAGCTGGAAAAAAATTCACCTGACAAAAAAAAGTTCAAAACCCACCATTATAAGAAAAAAATGTTTCATTACCAAATCATTTCCGGTGAAAATGGTGAATCAGTTGCAAAAGACAAGATTTTAGAAGTTTAACTCCCACTTAAATAAAAAAATGTTTTACTAAACAAGGTCACGTTTTGGTGCATCAGCATGGTTGCAATGATATAATAGCATATATCATTACATATTTATGATTGTCCTAATGAACAGATAAATAATAAATGAAGATGCCAATTCCTATCCAAAAATGAAAAGTAGAACCAAAGATGCCAATTTGATTTTCCCAATATCTTTATTTTTGAAGGGAATATAATTTGTGGGGTCCTAAATGACCAACTTTATTGTGATAAGTTTTTTCAACCTAAATCAAGTCTGCACGAGATAGTAGGTGGTATTATTATTTAGCAACTTTTGTTTTCTATTCCTATACAATTATCTTATCCACGTAAACTACAAAAAAAAAATAAAAAAATTGAAGATTTGGAAGGTATATATAAAAGGAAAATGATAATTTAACACACTTTGAACGTATGCTTGGGGTACATATTTTATCTTTTAGCCTATTTATAGTATTTTGTTAGATGTGGGGCCACGCATAGGGAGACAAGAAAGAGCTATAAATTGGCTAAAAGACAAAATGTGTTCTCCAAGTGTGTGCCTAAAGTGTGTTAGATTATTATTTTTTTATGTTAAATGTGTATTTTTGATCAATAGCAATATATTATATATAGCTACAATTAGTTAGGGATGCAAATGGATAAGGTAAAGGATAAGGACCTCATCGCCATATCCATACCCAATTAAAAATTCATCACCATCCCCATACCCATTTGGGTATGAATTCTCATACTCATCCCTATACCCATTGAATCTCTATAGGGATGGAGAATCCCCATGGGAGAAATCTTTTTCCCGTTTCATTATCCATTGGGATCCCAGTGATGGAGATTTTTGCGGGGATGGAGAATCTTTGTGGGAAATTTTTTTCCCATTCCATTCTCCTATTGGAGATTCCGCAAGAATTTTCATGGAGATTTTTGCGATGATGTGGAATCACGTGGGGGAACAATAATGTCAATAAGTTACAAATTCATAACATGTATATATAAAAATATAAACTATGTATAAAATCAATAACACCTAGGAGCCCCCGAAGAAAATTTAGGAGGATCCTATAAAATAAAGTTTTGTAATTTTTCTCATTTGATCATATTTTTTTTTTCAGTACATGTGATCTTAAAATTGTAAAATATAAATATAGTTGCAAACAATTCAAAACAAAACATATAGTTAACTAAATAAATTAAAATTATAAATTTCATTAAGGTTTTTTGTTATGTGTGTAATGAGTGTTTCGGGGTGGAAACGGTGTAATATTATATTATATTTATATATAAATATCATATGATGTATATATATAAATAATAAACAACATATGATATAAATTGATATATAGGGATCCCCGTGGACATATTTTATTACTCATCTCAGTACACATATTCGTGTGTGTATACGATTTTGTACCCATCCCCCCCCATATCCATTTAAAATCTACATACCCGTACTTGTTAAGTAGGGTTGATCCTAACATTTTGTGGGCCTTGGGCAAAACCTTGAAAATAGGGCCTTTAATAAAAATTACTTTTTTTCGCTTTATACCATCAATTATGCTTCAACAATTAATTATTTAAGATCATTTTCCTCTTCATTTCTCTAGACTTGAGATCGAAAATGAAAATTGTAAGAGTTTTCTTATCATTAGTGAAGTTAAAAAGGGTTAGAGGAATGAGGGAGTACGTAAAGAGTGAGATCGTGAGAGGCAAAAAATTAGATGAAGTCAAAACTATGAACCTTACTTGCAAGATTGCATAAATTAATTGAGATTTTAAAGGAATATAAAGTTATATCTCACAAGGAAAATGATAATCTGACACATTTTCAATAGACACTTTGAGTACCCTTGTCTTTTAACCATTTATGGTGTTTTGCCATATGTGGAGCCCATGCCTGGTGATACAAAAAAGCCATAAATGGCTAAAAGACAAATGTATGCGTCCAAAATATGCATTGAAAGTGAGTTATTTTATCATTTCTCACAATTCCCTAAAGAATTTATTTTAGAGCATCTCCAATGGAATGTGGATTGAATGTCAATTTGTGCCACCTAGGACTAAATAGATATTGAAGTGAAAAAAAACCTCGTCAATGGAATGTGCATTTTGAATGTCAAGATGACGTGGATATACATTGTCTGTATTGAATTTCACTTCTTGACATTCAAATTGACATCCATACTGGATAATAGGTTTTTTTAAAAATATTTAATTTTTTTATTTAGACTTTATTTTTACATTTTAATTAATAAAATTACAAAAAAAAATGCCACCTCATCAATTGAGCTAAAAATTCACATCAACCATTTGAGACATATTTTGAAGTTCAATGTCAATTTGAGCTACATGGGATGAACATCCTCTTTACATTGTGAATTTACGTCAACAATCCATATTTACTATTGAAGATGCTCTTGATGTTAGAATTTATACCTCATGTAATTACAAGATGGGCCGGGCCTTTTCTTTTATTTTTTTGTATTAAATATGTGGACCTTTTTAGTGAACTTAACAAACTTTAAAATTATTTTTTTAAGAAAAAAATATTTACATATTATAGTTAATGCATGGGAAAGGGAGCGTTCTTTTGAGTGGGGGCCTGGGGCGGTTGCCCTTCTTGCCCCACCCCATGCACACCCCCGTTGTTAGGGTAAATCTCCATAACCCACGTGGATTATCCTGAAAATTATTGAGCTGGACTTTGCAACTAAAATGTCATGGATCAAATCCTATCATCCTCAAACTACAAGTGTTCTAGGGATTGCCACAATTATCTTGAAAATTGCATTAAAAGATACCTTTGTCTCAACACACAAGGGATGCAAATTGCATATTAGCTCTAAATCAAGCAACAAGAAGAAAAAAAAAATTCAAAATTCAATTTTATGTTAATCGTTTGAGTTGGAATCAAGGATCACATAATTATACATATTCTACTCATCAAGCAGGTTTCTTGAGTGAAACAATTGAATAGTCGCTACAGGTTTCCTGAGCGAAGAAAATAATGTATGAATAATTTCTCTCGAATCATTGAATAAAGTTTAATTTTTGTAAAATTAATTGAGTCTAAGTAGAGTGGACATTGAATAAAGTTTAAAAATATTAAAAACTAATATATTATGAATGTTCCTTTGTTACAATCGCTGATTATTATACTGTTCATTTTGTTACAGCTGTTTTTGTTGGAGATGTTGGGATAGTTCAACATCAACTACTTAGAAAGAAAAAAAAAGTTTATAAGTGTGGAGTGGATACTCCATCTTGTCTTGACATTTTAGAGTGAGTACTTTCACACTTATGACCCATACATAAAATTAATCATCACACTCTCCTCATCTTAAATTAGGCCTTATAATATAAAAATTGAACATGGTATCAGAGCCGATAGTTGGCTTAATTGCCTATTGTCCAAGGGCCTTGTAGACATCCAACAAAAAAAATGGTTGATTGATGTTCTGCGGTCAAGTCCTAGTTGGACTTGAGGGGGGGAGTGTTGGAGATGTTGGGATAGTCCCACATCGACTACTAAGAAAGAAAATGAAATGTTTATAAGTGTGGAGTGGACACTCCATCTTATCTTGACATTTTAGAGTGAACCTCACTTTCACATTTATGACACATACCTTGGATTAAACCTTATAATTTAAAAATTGAATATAATTTTTCAAAATTAACTATGCGAAACTTGAATATTTCTTTGAGCAATCAATGTAATTTTATAAAGATCATTGATTTTATATATGATTTTGTTCCTTTTTTTAAGGAGTGTATGATTTTGTTCTATTAAATGTATTGAGCTATAATGGTTAATGAAAATTTTATTTTACTTCAAAAAAAATATGTAAAACATATTATAAAAAAAAGAAAATGCTAGAACACTAAGTCACACCATAATGCATATCCCTTATTTAACTGTGTTTTGAATATCAAGATGTGTAAGCACGCAACCCGAGGTGAGCACGACCGATTAAATAGAGTTGGTGTACATTATGGTGTGACTAGTAGGGCGTCATTCCTAGCAAAGTCTAAAAGAAAATAGGACAAGCTACCAAATTAGAGAAAAGATAGACGAGTCAAAGTTGGATCAATGTTAAGCTGAGAAAGCTGATTCCCCTGGTGGTGTACTACTGAACATCGAAAAAGAATATAGTAAATTCCACAAATCAAATGGTGGTGGTGGTGGTGATTCCACTGAAAAAGCCCTATCATGACGGTTCATAACCATAACCATAACCATAACCATAACCATAACCATAAGCCTCTGTCCCTATAAAAGTGCTAATTAAAATGAAACCATCTAATCACTTCCAAGTGGGACCCCTCCTTAAAGGTTTTCCCCCTCAACAGATCGCCCTCACCCCCTCCAATGCCACTTAACTTAAACCCCTCCCCACCCACCATATCATCAGTCTTTGATTAAACAAAACTCATCGGCCTTGAAAATGGGAAGTAGAAAGAGAAAGTGATATTTTTTTTATTTTTTATTTTTTTGTTGTAAGATGCTAGAATGCACCCCGAAGTCATACCTCAAGTCACACTCTAGTAGCATGACACGTGAGCATAAAAATGAGTATTAAGCACGAAGTTTTTGATGTATAACACATCGAATGTGTATCTTGAGACACGCACAAATGACTATTAAAGATTCAAATCCACATACCACATCACAGAGTGTGTCATGGGAATGTCACTTTGGGGTACTATTATTTTTTTTTTTCTTTGTCACTTGAGAGAAAGTGTGGGTGTGTGTGTGTGTGTGGGTGAGGGTGTTGGGGGTGATGTTACTAAGAAGTCTGCAGAGGGCGGGGAGGGGGCACTGCAAGTTCGAATTATTCTTCTTCCGTCCATGATTGCTTTTGCCCTCTTTCTCTCTCTCTCTCTACTTTCTCTCTCTACACATTTTTTTTTTCAAAAAAAAAAAAAACACCCCTCTCTTCACCCCTCTCTGCTGCGTCCCCGAGGCTGCGCGGTCAGTCCAAAACCAACAAACACAACGAGAGAGAGAGAGAGAGAGAGAGAGAGAGAGAGAGAGAGAGAGAGAGCAATAAAAAGGAAAGAAGGGAAGGCAAAGGCACAAAGCAGGCCCTCAACACAAGCCTTTTACACGTGATAAAGAAAACACCAAAAAGCATTGCATGCGTGTATAAGATTCACTCTCTTACTCATCACTTCACCTTCATTTCCAATCTCTCTCTCTCTCTCTCTCTCTCTCTCTTTCTCCCTCTATCCATTGAGTTGGGATTTTGTTGTCTTTGCATCCCATTTTTAGTGGGTAAGTTTCAAATTTTGGGCTCTCTCAATGTTTTGTCACTCTTCCTAGTCTCCACCCATTTGTCTGTTTGATGGGCAGGTCTTATTTCCAGTGTTTGAGATTGAAATTTGGGTGTTGCGAAGTTTGTGTGCTGATTTCAGCTTCTTTTTTTTTAACGGGTAAACTCAAATTTGTATGATATGGGGTTTGTTTCAGTTTTCTACTGTTTATGGGTCTTAGGTTTCTCTGTTATCTCTCTCTCTCTGAGTGTGGGCTTGGTTGAGTGATTTTATTTTTCAGTTACTTAAGTGGGCTGGGCAGAGTACAGTGAACAAAAAATTGTTGTTATTGTATTTCTGTTTGTTGTCTTTTAGTTGAATAATGTTGTTTTGACAAGTGGGCATTGGTGGGTTTTGTGATTTTTGCTTTGGAATGATGTTTATTAGCAATTTAAGATATGGGTTTTGGGTATATTTGGATTTAATCAATGGAAACTGTGAGATTGGAATTTTGGGTTTTGGGTTATGGGTTTGTTTGTTTGTTTGTTTTTCTGTTACACATGAATGCTTGATTTTGTGATTTAATATTTTGCAAAGTAGTAATGCTCGTGAAACTGTGAGAAGCAAATGTGTGACTTCATCCTTTTTTTTTTTCTTCTTCTTCTTTTAGTTGGACAAAATTGTGATGTATGATATGTCATTTTTTCTTGTATTTGTTGCCATCCAAGTTGTCTGGCCTGACAAGTCTTTTTCTTTCATCTTTGTTTTGGGTGCATTGTTGAAGAAGTGTTTAAAGAGAAGAGACCGTTGTGTATTTTGTGAAGGCTAATTTTTGTGAAGGCTAAAGTAGCTGTGTTATTCTTCCTCTCTATTTTGCACAAAAAACTCAGTGACCATGCCTATGAGGCAAATGAAAGAGAGCTTAGAGCAGCACATTGTGATCAAACCCCAAGTGCAGAACTCCATGAATCAACAACAAGTTCAAAAGAATCACAAAACTGCTCAAAATGGCAAAGGGCCACCTATTCATGACCCCCCTAATAATAGGACCCATCACCAAAATTCACCTCCAACAAAGAATAGAGGTAGAAGAAGGGGGAGAGGAG
Organism: Stephania japonica; assembly: GCA_039657345.1. Lineage (NCBI taxonomy): Eukaryota > Viridiplantae > Streptophyta > Magnoliopsida > Ranunculales > Menispermaceae > Stephania > Stephania japonica. The sequence goes on along the minus strand of CM077557.1, from coordinate 65,706,347 downwards.
GTCGAAAATCGGACCAAAACGATGTTCCTATGCGCCCGAGTTCTAGACCTTGCACAATTGTCGATAAGCCGGTTAAAGACTACTTGATTGAAGCTCAATCAGTTGAAATACCAAGTAGGACTGCTGATAATGGAGTCCATGTTTGTGATATGGAAGTGTCCTTTCCTTCTTCAAGCAAAGCTTTGAGGTTTGCTCCTAGACCAGCTTATGGGCACGCTGGGACTAAGTGTATAGTGAAGGCTAACCATTTTTTCGCGGAGTTACCGGACAAGGACTTGAACCAATATGATGTAAGTTGGCTATGTTTTGATGGATTTTCTTTTCCAGTATGCCATTTGAATTGCAGATGACTTAATTTTTGTTGTTGGTTTGCCTTGTATTATGATTTCTTTGCAGGTTACTATAACTCCTGAAGTGACTTCAAAAACCATGAATAGAACAATCATGGCAGAACTTGTGAAACTATACAAGGAATCTGACTTGGGAATGAGACTGCCTGCTTATGATGGTAGAAAGAGCCTCTATACAGCTGGGGAGCTTCCATTTGCATCCAGGGAGTTCAACATCAAAATTGCGGATGAAGATGATGGAATCAATGGTCCCAAGTGAGGATTTACAAACTACTTTTCCTTATTATATTCACTGTGTTCAGTATGTGTTGGTCTGAATGTCTTTTCTGCTTTGCATTTCAATGTAACTTATCACATATTGATATGATGTGTGGGCTGTTCTCAGAAGGGAGAAGGAATATAAGGTAGCAATCAAGTTCGTTGCCCGAGCGGATTTGCACCATTTAGGCCAATTCCTGGCAGGCAAACGGGCGGATGCCCCACAAGAAGCACTACAGATTCTGGACATTGTCCTGAGAGAACTTTCAACAAAACGGTACAAAATTTTGAAGAAACAGTTCTCTCTTTATGTTATTTTAGCTACTTCTGTCGATTTGAATTTCCTTGTATTTTTAAGGTATTGTCCTGTTGGGAGATCATTTTTCTCTCCTGATATAAGAGCACCACAGCGCCTCGGGGAAGGCCTAGAGTCGTGGCGTGGGTTTTATCAGAGTATTAGGCCTACTCAGATGGGTTTGTCCTTAAATATTGGTAAGTGGACTCTTGTAAATCAAGGTTTTGCTGATTGTTGGAGACCATTTAATAGTAGCATTGTTCCTGCTCACATTACAATTCTATGTCTGTCTTTTTCCTTGTTTTGTAGACATGTCGTCGGCGGCATTCATTGAACCGCTTCCCGTGATTGAGTTTGTTGCTCAGCTCTTAAGCAAGGATGTATTGTCCAAGCCATTGTCTGATGCTGACCGCATAAAGGTAGGGCGCTTTCCTTCTGATTGTCAATGATCAATTTCATTTCATTAACTCCAATTGAATTTTTAAATGTCAATGGTGAACAGATTAAGAAGGCACTTAGAGGAGTGAAAGTTGAAGTGACTCACCGGGGAAGTGTGCGAAGGAAGTATCGGATTTCGGGCTTAACATCCCAGCCAACGAGGGAACTTGTGTAAGTTATATCTCTTCCTCCCCCTTTCTTTTGTTTTTCTCTGAGAATTATTGATCTTGTAATTTCTTAATTTTGGACAAATTGGATTAACCACTTTAGGATCTCTTGTATTGCTTCTCAATAATGGGAGGAATTAGAGTCTCTTGCTTCTTAGTGGTCAAGTTTTTACTGTTTTTTTTTCTTGACTTTGAAAAACTGGCAGGTTTCCGGTTGATGATGACTCAAACATGAAATCAGTGGTTGAATATTTTCAAGAGATGTATGGCTTCACTATCCAACATGCACATCTTCCTTGCCTTCAAGTAGGGAACCAGAAGAAAGCAAATTATTTGCCGATGGAGGTAAAGTTAGTTTAATAAATATATATTATCGCTACGTATTCTTTAACCAGAGGAGTTTCGCAATTGATAATCTACCACTGAGTATTTGCATGGTTGTCTTTTCTTAGGCATGCAAAATAGTTGAGGGCCAACGATATACAAAAAGATTGAATGAAAAACAGATCACCTCTCTCTTGAAAGTTACGTGCCAGAGACCCAGGGATCGTGAAAATGACATTTTGCAGGTTTGTTCTTCTTTTATTTGCTGATACCATGTCAAGTTCTAGTGTATTTTCGACTATGTTTGATTCTGATATTCTTGAAGCAATTACTTGTCGATCTTTATTTATTCGGGATCATTTGCACAGACAGTTCAACACAACGCGTATGACCAAGACCCCTATGCAAAGGAGTTTGGAATCAAAATCAGTGAAAAGCTGGCATCTGTTGAGGCTCGGATTCTTCCTGCACCTTGGGTAAAAACTTGCTTATTAGCCTATAATGCTTTAGCCTTATTAATAGAAAGGTTGAATCTCTATAACCATACTCATCTATTGTTTCTTGCAGCTGAAATATCATGATGCGGGCAAGGAAAAAGATTGTTTACCACAAGTTGGTCAATGGAACATGATGAACAAGGTACTTTGTTTCCCTTTTTTTTATTTAGTGTTCTCTATCTACAAAAACTTCAGTTTTTTTGTCCTCATAACTTTTTTGTTAGTGTCCTCTAACTGCAAAAAAACTTCAGTTTTTTTGTCCTCACTTATAGCTTTTTTGTCACTTGCATGTTGATGTTGTTGGTGAGTTTTGTTTTTTTGGTGAGGATGATATAATAAGGGAATTTTGGACACATCCTGAGACATACTATATTCTACACAGCTTCTTAAAAAAGTAGTGCTTAAAATTACTTGGATACAATAATTTAATCAGTTTAGATATCTGGTTTCTGGCTTGTGTTTGTTTAGCAACAGCATTGTTCACATTCGGGGAAATATGATAATCAAAATATGCATATTAAAATGTGAAAAATAAACTGAGAAGATGTAGGTTTCTACAAGTTGCATCAATTCATGTGCATCATGTTCAGGCATATTTCTTCACATTTTATTCCTATTCAAGTGTCATGGGCTTACTTACCAGCCTTTCGGAAAGTGACAGCTTTTGGAGTAAAAGTAGCCCGTACGGACGGGTGGTCCAAGTGACTCTGCACTTGGGTCCCTTAAGTAGTGGTCTCGAGTTCGAGTCCTACGTATGGAGTCCCCTTTGCTGGGAGGGCCGAAGCCCCTTTTGGGCTGATTTTGGCTCAAGCCTGGAGTAGTCGGTTAGTCTGGATACCGGGTGGTTTGCACCAAAAAAAAAGTTGCCTGTAAACCTCAGGATTCACGGTTGTGATTTCCTGGTTCCCTTCTATTGGACACCAAAATTATTAAATTTAAAGCAAATAAAAAGAAACTAGCTCCCAATTTTTATCTTGTTTTCTGTGCTTCATATGAGTTTGATGCAAGTCGGATCAGTCATATCTTCTTGACTTTCTGGTCCTCTTATATGTGGTGGCTAAATAAGATAGCACCATTTCAGCAGTGTCGTCCCAATCTTAGATTGCCTTTGTACTAGTTCTAACGCTAGTCCAGTTCCTTATATATTTTTGTGTCTCAATCTATGTAATACAGAAAATGATCAACGGAAGCACAGTAAGTCGGTGGGCATGCATCAATTTCTCACGTAGTGTTCAAGAGGGAGTTGCTCGTGGGTTTTGTAACGAGCTTGCTCAAATGTGTCAAGTTTCTGGCATGGTAATGTCTTAATTATAACTTTTTTTCTTTTTCCCTTCACAGTTGATTATTCCATTTGTGAGTTTGTTCTTAATCAATTGTATATTCTCTAGTTATTGTCTTAATATAACGTATGTTGTTCTTCCATAGGAATTCAACCCAGAGCCTGTGATTCCTATTTATACTGCTAGGCCTGAGCATGTGGAGAAAGCATTGAAGCATGTTTATCATTCTTCTTCAAACAAACTTAAAGGGAAAGAACTGGAGCTACTGTTAGCCATTTTGCCCGACAATAATGGTTCTCTCTATGGTAAATTCTTATGCTTTAATGAATGAAGTTGGTTTAATACCTAAAATCATGTTTTAGATGGATTATCTCGACCCTAAATGACATGCTTATGTCTCCCTTTTTGAATCGTAACTCATGTTGATTTACTGATGCATAATCAGGTGATCTCAAGCGAATATGTGAAACTGATCTTGGGTTAATATCACAATGTTGTCTCACAAAGCATGTTTTCAAGATCAGCAAGCAGTACCTGGCTAATGTTGCCTTGAAAATCAATGTTAAGGTGCTTGAAAAAGCCTTTGAGCATCTTTAATTGCACTGCATATGAATACCTTTCATTCTTGTACCTCAGCCCATGAAATGAAATGACACTGCTTTGGTCTTGTTACAGATGGGTGGAAGAAACACTGTTCTCTTGGATGCTATCAGCTGTAGAATACCATTAGTGAGTGACATACCAACGATAATATTTGGCGCAGATGTGACTCACCCGGAGAATGGAGAAGACTCGAGCCCTTCAATTGCTGCTGTACTGCTCCTAAAGGATTGCTCGTTCTTTTATTCTTGATTTTGTAGTAAAGCTTTAGGCTATTGTCAAAAGGTGAAGAAATTAATTTGACCAAATTTCGGATTGATGTTTTTTCTTGATATAGGTAGTAGCTTCTCAAGACTGGCCAGAAGTCACTAAATATGCTGGTCTGGTTTGTGCTCAAGCGCACAGACAAGAACTCATACAGGATTTATTCAAGACTTGGCATGATCCTGTCCGTGGCACAGTTTATGGTGGAATGATCCGGTACCTATTGTTTAACATGTGTTACTTTTTTTATTCAGATTCGCAACATTATTTTCTTTGATTTTTGACATTTTACTTAATTATAGGGATTTATTGATTTCATTTCGCAAAGCAACAGGACAAAAGCCCCTGAGGATTATATTCTACAGGTACATAAAGTAGTTGATCCTTCACTATTAATTCTGTTCCACATGATGTACATGTGAAATCTATACATTTTCTTTGACATCTATACATTTTACATGCATTTCAGAATTGCCATCATAATTCACTTACTTTCTTAAACATACTCACAAAAGTGAATGCTCTATGAACATTTGTACACTTGCAACCAGTCTGTTCATTCCAACATGGGCTAAATTTTTATTTAGGCCATGTCGTTGATGAAAAGATCTCACTTGCCAGCGCAATATCCATGAGTTATACTAATGATTTTATAATGCTTATTTTTTATATAATATGTAAACATGACATTTTATGTGAGAGGTATTTGCATGTATTTTACCATAAAAAGACATGTATGGTTACAGCGACAATACACTGCATTATCAAGTTCAATTGTTGATGGCCGTAATATATGTTCGATTTTTTTCTTACTCTTACGTATAATATACTTATAATAAGTGTTTCTAATAGGGATGGAGTGAGCGAGGGGCAATTTTATCAAGTCCTACTATATGAACTTGATGCAATCAGGAAGGTAGGTGGAGTCTTGTTATATAATTCAGTTTTACCATTTGAAATTTTGAAATATTGATGAGAGAAGATGAGGATATTTATGACCATTTGGTTTGCATGAACAGGCTTGTGCTTCTCTAGAACCAAACTACCAACCCCCTGTTACCTTTATTGTGGTACAAAAACGACATCATACAAGACTGTTTGCTAATAACCACAAAGACCGAAGCAGCACCGACAAGAGTGGAAATATTTTACCAGGTAAATTTCTGCCAGATCAATTATAAAAGTAAGTGATGATTTTCTATGATCTGTCTAAATATATGTGCTGGGTTTTCTTCAGGAACTGTTGTCGACACCAAAATTTGTCATCCGACAGAGTTTGATTTTTATCTCTGCAGCCATGCTGGGATTCAGGTGAAATATTTTTATTCTCTATATATTGCATTACCGTTTGTTCTTACTTAATTGTGCAACGACTAGAACTTTTATGATGGTTATGCGTTATTCACATTTTTCTTTTTACTGTGCTTGGCAATTCATGGTTGTATTCTGTTTTTATTTCGACAGGGGACTAGTCGACCAGCTCATTACCATGTTCTATGGGACGAAAACAATTTCACAGCAGATGGAATTCAGTCCTTGACAAACAATTTATGTTACACGTATGGGAAATTATTGATCACATTTTTTATCCTTTTAATACATAAATAGTTTTAATTATGTCTGTCAGAAATCTATGCAACATGTACTAAGTTTTCCTGTTTATATGGTCACTGATTCCACAGGTATGCGAGATGTACGCGCTCAGTCTCTGTTGGTATGTTTTTCCTTTCCCCGTTTTAGCTTTCCTTGTTTTCTTTCTTCTTTCTTTGTGCAACTGATCAACACTGGCCTTGAGCATCATATAGATTTTGACGCATCTTGTCTTGAATTTCGACCTGGTTGTGAATAAGGGCTGAATCAAACTGCTTTTTTTGCAGTTCCTCCAGCATATTACGCGCACTTAGCAGCATTTCGTGCCCGTTTCTACATGGAACCAGAAATGCAAGAAAACAACTCAACAGGAGGTGGTGTTCAAGCGTCAGGGAGGTCTACAAGGGCTGGAGGGGGGGTTAGTTTTCGACCACTGCCTGCAGTGAAGGATAATGTGAAGAGAGTAATGTTTTACTGCTAGGGAGGATTTTACTGGGGTTGAAATGTAATTGTTTAGAGGAAAATTTTCTGTTCTTTCTCCTCAAATTCCCACATTGTATGATAAATCATATATATAATGGCTGATAGATAGGTCTTCTTAAGTGTCATTTAAATTTGCAAAATCACAAAAATGCCTTCCTGTATATTTTCCTTGTCGAAGTTTCCATTGTATTACCACCGCGTTCTCCCTCTTATTCTGCTTCCTAATTTGTTCTGTTCTCTGTTGCAATGCCGCAGAGAATGCTCGCTCGCTAAACACCTGCGTTTCTCTGCTTGTCATTGACTCACTGGTGCTTTAATTTGATATTTGATCTCAGATTCATTTTATTGTCATTTTATACCATCTCCCATCTCTCTTGATTCATTTTAGGAGCACAAACAAACAGCTGCTTAGTTTGACAAAAAAAAAAATGAAGATAATTCAGGGCAGTTGAAACTGGAAAACTTGAATGAAATCTTACGTAGATTAATAACTAAAAGCAGCCAAATAGAAATTAATTGATCCTCTATACGTGTAAGGACCAGATAGATTTATAAACATGTGAAAAAGTTTTCACAGACTATGAATGAAGTAGAATGAACAAACGTCAACCAAAAAAATAAATAGAATGAACAAATAACTATTGTTTTCTACCTCAAACCAATCTAATTAGTAGTTATATATTGACCCCCCTTCAATAGCTACGTCGCCTGAGGAGATTGAAAATCGGCTTATCCGGGACCGGAATGCACTTAACAAGCCACCCGATCGGCCATGACGCAGCTGCGAGGCCAATGCACACAGTCCATTGGACCAAATTCAACCTCTCTGTATCTGCAAACTTCTTCAAAAACTCCACCATCACCACTTGAAGAACAACAGTTACTCCGACGATCCCCAAAAACAATCTGTTCTGCAGTACACCCTTGAAGACATTCTTCTTCTCTAGCTTCCTTGCATTGAACTCATTGAACACTTGACATAGAACAAAAGTATTGAATATCAGCGTGTCGTTTACCTTCTCGCCGATGCCAAAGATTGCCTCACCTCTGAATTGAAGGATCAGTAGGACTGTTATCTGATAGAGTGCCTGTGCAAGAAGGTTTCTCCACATTATGTTGGTGATCAGTGGTTCTGTTCTTCCTACTGGTGCCTTCTCCATTAGCTCGTCGGTCGGTCGTTCTGTGGCGAGAGCGAGAGCGCCTAATGTGTCCATGATGAGGTTCACCCACAACAACTGAACAGCTGTTAATGGGACTTCACCAGCAGAAACTGCAGCAATGAAGTTGATCACAAGAGCTGCAACATTGACTGTGAGCTGGAATTGTATGAACTTCTGGATGTTGTTGTAGACACATCTCCCCCACCTCAAAACGGTCGTAACCGAGGCGAAGTTGTCATCTAGGATGATGATGTCTGAGCTCTCTTTCGCCACTTCCGTGCCTTGGATTCCCATCGAGAGACCGATGTCGGCTTCTTTCAGTGCTGGCGCATCGTTTGTTCCATCTCCAGTGACTGCAACCACATGGCCCTTTTCTTTCAGACACTGCACCATCAAGAGCTTGTCGAAAGGGGAGGATCGCGCCATCACGCATATCCTGTCTACCTTCTTCATTCTCTCCTCGTGCGTGTAGTTCCGGAATTCCACTCCTTCAACCACAGCATCTTCGTTGTGTTCTTGCTCGGCGTCTAAAATTCCACATTCGATCGCTATGGCTCTTGCAGTGAAAACATTGTCTCCAGTGATCATTTTGATCTTCACTCCTGCACCTCTGCAAGTGTCAACAGCATTTCTCACCCCTGGTCGACATGGGTCCTTGATGCCGACGATCCCCAACAAGGTGAAGCCCTCTTGGTCTTGAAGCAATTGTTGGTTCTTCGATCCATCTTCGCCGCTGTGATCTATATCTTCTGCTACTTGCTTATAAGCGAATGCAATGCAGCGGAGGCTTTCAGTGGCCATGTCTCTGATGATTTCCTCAAAAGCGAGCTTTTCATCTGCTCCCATAGCTTTCATGATCCCTTCACTGTCATAGTAATGTGAACACATAGCTAAGATCATCTCAGCTGCTCCTTTCCAATGCAAATGCACTGTTCCATCACCATTGTTCCTTATCAAGACTCCACTTCTTTTCTTATCTGAATTAAACGCCTCGACGTGAAGAATCGAGAAACTATGCTTCAACTCCTCCAAATTCATCTCCATTTGCAGCACAGACCAAGAGAGAATAGCCTTCTCAGTTGGGCTACCAGAAAATTCAGGCTTAGCATCCAAAGTAGGCCTATAAACACCACCAGTTGTGTTCATGCCAACAGCTTGGTGAAGCAATTGAAGAACCGACCTCGTAATCCTTGGTAAAGAAGCATCGACATCCATGTCTTTCTTTCCTTGCCAAAACCTAGTAACTTTCATTTCATTCAAAGTGAGAGTACCTGTTTTGTCAGTGCAGATTGTGGTGGCAGAGCCCATGGTCTCACAGGCAGACAACTTCCTCACAAGAGCTTGGTCACCCATCATTCTCTTCATGGAATATGCAAGTGTGAGAGTTACCGCGAGCGGTAAGCCTTCGGGGATGGCAACGACGACAATGGTGACTGCATCGGCCACAATCCGCAACACCCCGTTCATCACATCATCAAACTTTGTCTTCCCCTTAATGTACTCTTGGTTTCCATTCTCATCCTCAGTGTTGCCAGTGAAGTACCTCACTAACAACACCACTAGGACAACAAAGGCCACTACCAATCCAACCTTCCCTATATAAGATGTCAACTTGTTGAGGCGGGCTTGCAGCGGCGTCAACTCATCAACGTCGCGGCTCACAGTGCCCATGAGCTCCCCCCACGCGGTGTCCATCCCGACAGAAGTCACCACCATGGTAGCATATCCATTGACCACTTTTGCTCCAGAGAACAAAAAAGGGTTCTTCACTGCATCAACTTCAACATGTTCACTCTCCCCAGTCATGCTAGACTCGTCAACATGAAGAGAGTGTCCATTCAAGAACACCCCATCAGCAGGAATTTGATCTCCAATGTTGAGGCACACCACGTCGCCTACTACAACATCGTAAATCGACGTCTCCTGGCGCCGCCCGTCTCTCACAACATCGACTCGAATATCGTTGCTCACACTAGACAACTTGTCAAACTGCCTTGACTGCCTGAAATTACTAACAGCAGAGACAGCAATGACAAGAAAAACAGCAACAAAGATGCTCCCTCCATCATACCAACCTTCTTTGATGCCATGTTCTTTGATCCCAAACACAAGTGACATAGCAGCACATATGAGAAGTATGACAATTGTGGTGTCCTTAAATGCTTCCAACACAAAACTGAAGAACCCCTTCACTGCTGGCCTTGGATATGTGTTAGAACCATAGACATAGCGCCGATAATCGATCTCTTTAGCTCCCCCGCAGACCCCTTTAACCGGATCGGTTCTAATCGACGAAACCACCCCTTCGATGCCCCCAAAATCGTGCATTAATTCATCCAAGTTCCTCTGCTTTACAAGCCCAACAAGGGCCCTCTTTTGATCATCAGTTGGATCATTTTGAACTTTGATAGCAACGTAGGATAGATTGCGAGAGATCAAAGTTCCTGCTTGTTTCGAGATGATCTCTTTAGCAATGGAGAGAAAAGCCCGAGCAGAGTAAATAGCTGTGAAGGCTAACTTCCACTTCTTAGCACCTTGTCAAATAAAAGAATTATATTAGCATGAATCATTCAAAGTATTATTATAAACTAATAATCATAAATTTTCAAAAAAAAAAAAAACTAATAATTATGATTCTTTTTTTTTTTCTAACTTCGCAGCAAAAAAAAAAAAAAAAAAAAAAAAAAAGTTTGAGGCGCCTTCTGCAATTCAATTTCTATTGGACTAAGATAGAATTTTTTTTTTGTGGGCCTAACTCACACAAATCCTTCATCGCCTTTATCACTAGGCTGCGCCTGCACCTGTCCAGGTTGACTAAGATAGAATTAGTTCTAATATCTCTTGTAACTAGGGGTAAGGTTGCCGCCTATTATTGCTACCAAAAAAAATAATAATCTTATATATATATATATATATATTTATCAAAGGGAGGCTAATAGCCTGTTATTACATCAAACAAAGCCGGGAAAGGTGATCCCCCTTGCATCATCGGTGACAATTGTAGTGATACTAGTGGCATTTGGGAAACGCAAATGTGAACCTATTTCCAAGCCTTTTGCATAACTCGCCATCCAATATGAAGCTCTGTTCCCTTATGTGTCTGCTAAACACTAAGGCTCTAACCTCCTAATAACGATCTAGGAGTCGGGAAATAACAGATGACATACTTGAACGCTTACAGGGAAATATCTTTCTATTCTTTTTTTTTTTTTCCTAATAAGATAAACTGATAAATATGCGAACCATGCCTATAGCATAGTGAAAAAGACATGTACCGTAAGTTGGAGGCTTGGCAATGTTGGTCATGTCAAGGATGTAGGCACCAATGCCCCCGAAACGATTTTCCGCGTTGCGGAGCTGCGAACTCTCCAACATTGTTTGTTGGTTGATTGATTTCTCACTTTCTAAGCAAACTAACAAAGAACTGCAAGTGTACGTTAGTAGGGTATGCAACAACTAATTAATATAGCGATTAGCAAAGTCGTTTTGGTCTTCTACGCTATGTTGGGAGCCTCTCAATATTGTTGTTTATGTATATATAGAAGGAATGGAAACATAGGCGGTGATATCATCGCTTTAGAATTCACACGCAAGTCGTAACTGTCTTACAGAGGTGAAGCTCAATTTGATTTGGCGTTAATAATTACGAACCTTCATGGCAGGTTCTGCGATGTTGCGTTGATTGGTTTTTACCTATCCTTTAGAGTAATGAATATATTCGTTGCTTCGTTGTTTACAAAAAGTAATGATTCCTTTAATTATGCAAAGAAATTGCTCTGGTGTGATTAATTTTTTGATTTAGTGCATATTATAACGGACACGGATAAGTAATTAATTGGAGATATGGTTATGAGTATAAACCTAACGCGGTCCCGTGATATCACTCTCTCTATACTGTTTTAATTTGCTCCGGATATATATCAGTCTTGGTGTTGAAGGAAGAGGAGGAGGTGGAGTGAATTGTAGTTTTTTTAGGCATTAATGGAATATAACGAATTTGGTTGACGCGATTTAGTCACTAATGCGTTGTGGTCCGTTGGATGGCATGATGAAAGGCGTGAAACCGCCTTTTGGTGTATTGGATGGATGTAATAGTGTGAGTTATAATGTGTTAGTTCTAATCTTTGCTTAGCTCTCGGGGTTTTAGCTAGTCAAAATATGTTCATTCCTTAACGTGTCCGGCACGTGTCAATGACGTTTCCGAGACCGTTTTGAATGGGGATTGTAAATTTTCATAACTAAATTAAGTGAAGAGATTGAGTAACGTAGTGGTTTAATTTCTTGGGAAGTTTAATTTCCTTAGTGGAAAGTTAACCACTAAGGAAGTTATACTTTTTCATATTTGGTTCAACTTTGAACTTCTTGGGAAGTTTTATATTTTAAAAACAATAAAATAATGTAATTGACATAAATGTCATTTTCATTGTTTTTGAGATAGAGATGGTAGTGAATAAAGGTAGAGAGAGAGTATTAAATAAGGGTAAAAGTGTCAATTTTCCCTCAGGAAGATAACTCACTCGCCCCCTAAGTGAGTTATCTTCCTCTATGTGGGGCAAGTTGGGGGTCAAACTTCCAAGGAAGTTTTTTTTTTAAAATATCCAACCAAACAAGGTGAGTTGGAACTTCCCTGGAAGTTATCTCACTTCCTTCAACTTTCTCTCGAACCAAACAAAACCGAAGATGTTATAGTAACCTACACATTTGACAAGCACTTGTTAAGTCTCCTTTAGAGTCAACTCAGTTTTTGTGTGTGCAAACATCAATGCACAAATCAAGGGATATGATGCATCCCTGAACCTTATAATGCAAAGCCTCTCACAAAGGTGCGTGTTTGATTGGATATATCTGATGCCAACAACATCGACTACTACGTCACAACTAATGAGCCAGACTCTTGGGAGCAAATTTACTAATATAGATTAAGCTTAATAAAAAAACTTATCCATTAATATGTTGCCTCAATTTCATCATGTTAAGCTCATATGTAAAGAAGTAAAGATGTAAAGATGTAAAGATTTGGTTCAAGTGCAATACCGATGCAGTTCTTTTCGATGAGGAAGGAAAAGTAGGCTTGAGTGGTGTTGTTCGAAATGACATGAGGGTATTGATCTATGGACGAACAAGGACTTTCACGAGTAGATGTAACCCCACTGAGGCATGACAATAAAGGAAGCGTTAAGCTGGGTGGATAGGCTAGGACTTACACAAGTCATCTTTGAATCGGATTCACTGCCGACAGTTAATGGCATAAGCAATCTGAATTCAAATATGCTTGAAGTTGGTATAATCTTGGATGAATGTAAGAGGTTATTGGCTAGGCACTTCTTATGGAAGATCCGTTATATTAGAAGACAAGTGAACTCATTAGCTCATGATATGACAAGGAATTCGCGAAGTCATGTTGGTACTAATTGATGGAGTGTGGCACCGGTAGATGTATAAGCAATTTCATATTTGTAACCTTTGTTGAGCTTTAATAAAATTATGATTGAAATAAAAAATAATAATAATTAAATTAAGGTATAGTATATAATCACTATTATGTATTAATTAAATAATCCTAACTACTAACTTGATCTACGACTTACCATAAAAAATTTGATTATTTGATTCACTTACTAATTAACACTAGCTTTAATTTAATCTAAAATTTATCACTAAAAAATAATAATTATACAACACAACTCACATTATTTTATAGACATCAACAATTATTAATTAGTGAATGAATTAGCAGGAAATAGCATGAAAATATGTCTTGATAGAAATATTTTGAGACAAAGTTATGATCGAGAGATAACTAGTAGGAATATGTTGTGATCGGGAGAAAATTGGCAGAGATGATGAAGCACTATCGAATAAACTATTAGTTGAGGTTGCAATATTGCATATAAAATAGAGAGAACGATCAACTATTGATGAATCAATATATGGAGCACCTCAAACGATGTCAAGAAAGTCGACTAATTTTTTTAAAAAGAAAGTTGATTAATTAAGAACAACAATATATTTCATTAGAATGCTTCATTTCTTTTGTTGAGACAAGTGCATACACACATCATAGTATACATCCAACAAGACCCACATCAATTTTGTTGCAAATGCTTTCCCAAATCACACTATATTTGTCTTTGATAGAGTGCATGTAGCTAGAAAGAGTGGTATATTTTTTTTTTTTCAAATATGTTCACATTTAATTATATGCTAGTAATTGTTTTTAGTAATTGAATGTAAGTTATATATAGTTTTGCTTTTTTTTTTTTGTAAAAAATATGAGTAAGAAATAAAACCACTTAATTATATTTAAAAATGAATAAAAAGCGGTCCCGTATGTTTTACAAAAATACAGGTCTTGACAAAAAATGGGTGTCCATTTCAAAAATGGGTCATAGTTGAGGCACTATTTTTAGTCGTCATTAAGGGATTTGTTCAGACCCCTTTTTTTGTCAAGCCTAATAGTAACATATGAAACCTTTCAGAAGAAAAATAAAAAGTGAAACCAATTAATTATTTTTTTTTCTATTTGGTGGCCTATTTTAAAAATAAAATTAAAAAAGATGGTCGACAAAAAGGAGTGTGGATGCAAGCAATAGCAGCTTATTTCATTTAATATTTAGATTTGAAAAAAAAAAAAATGTTTGATGGTCGCGCGATCGACATAGCTAATTAAATGTTGTGTGTTCATATTTTAGGTTCTTCAATAGTCACTGCAACTACCAACGGTGCTAGAGGAGCAATTCACAACCTGTCTCCCTCCTAGCATGTTGGGAGGGGATTTTGTTGAGTAATTCAAAGTGCTCATTGCACCGATTATGTAGTCCTTCCTTCCTCGGATTAGTCAGAGCAAAATTATTCCGAATACCGTACCCAAACAATAATCCAAAAAAATAATTATAATTAATTTTGTAAATCGTCAATTATTGGATGAGTATATTAATAAAAACATAATAATTATACAACACAACTCGCATTATTTTATGGACATCAACAATCATTAATTGGTGAATCAATTAACAGGAAATAGCATAAAAATAAGTCTTGATAGAGACATTTTGAGACAAAGTTATGATCGAGAGACAACTAGTACGAATATGTTGTGATCGGGAGAAAATTGGTAGAGATGATGAAACACTATTGAATAAACTATTAGTTGAGGTTGCAATATTGCATATAAAATAGAGAGAACGATCAACTATTGACGAATTAATATACGAAGCACCTCAAACGGTGTCAAGACAGTCGATTAATTTTTTTAAAAAGAAAGTTGATAAATTAAGAACAACAATATGTTTCATTAGAATGCTTCATTTCTTCTGTTGAGACAAGTGCATATACATGTACATCATAGTGTACATCCAACAAGACCCACATCAATTTTGTTGCAAATACTTTCCCAAATCACACTATATTTTGTCTTTGATGGAGTGCATGCTTGCCTCCGCCTCTGGTTGTATTCATCTAAAGTCATTTCTTTTTTGTCTAATTTGTTGCATTGATCTTCCTAGCACTTAAGAGGGTACAATAATATATTACAACGAGGATAATAGATATTGTAATCGACTAAAGCTTGAAATAACATCCTTTATGAGGAGGGCAACAACCCTACGAAGAAGGCAACAATCCAACAAGGGAGACAACAACCTCCTAAAGGAGGACAACAACCCCACAGAGGGAGGCAACATTCCCACATAGGAGACAAAAAACCTTAGATTCCTAGTATAAATGGAAGAAAAACAATTGAGACTGTCGGCACCTGTGCTTCCATGATGACTCATGCCACCAACATCCTGCGTGTCGAAGTTGTCATCAGAGACGTCCACGAATGTCAAAGCATGTCGCAATGACACCAACCGGTAGATTTGAAGGAAGACTCTCAAAATGGAAAAGGTGGCGCTAGCGTTTCTCTCAATGAAAACGAGAGAAACCCCTGATGAGAAGTTTTTGCGGATATCTTATGAAGTTAACTTGTGTTGGGGCCGCCCATGCCTTTATCCGCGAGTCTATAAATCTCATTAGTACTGATATTGTCCCTTAACCACTTTGTACTCATAGGTATGGGGTTTTACTCCAAAATGTCTCGATACTATTTGGGGAGAGATAGCTTCTTTATGAAGTCACACTTAACCAACGTCGGTCAATAATTCAATCCACACATCCCAACAATCTCCACCTTGGACCAATATTTAGGTGCCTTGGCTCCACCTTAGACCAATTTCCTTCTAAAACGTTTCACCGCATAATCTGTCATCGCTCTGATCTTGAGGAGAGACGAATCAAAGAACTCGCGACTACTAACAGACATGCCTTGTCCCACCTGGACCATCGGCTCCGATACTACTTGTTAGGCTCGTCCGTGCCTTTATCCGTGGGTCTCACTTGTACCGATACTATCCCTAACTTAACTACCTTTGCACTCACAGGTGTGGGGTTTTTATTTCGAAAGGCCTCAGTACTATTAGGGAATAGATAACCACTTAAGTACTTTATATATGAAGTCAACTTAACCGATGTCGAACTATAATTCGGTGCACACATCCCAATGACAACTTGTTTAGAGGGGTTAATTTGTTGTAAGTTTGATGTGTATGTTATATATTCACATATTTCCGTTCTGATATGGCTGGCAAATTGTATTGGTAGCAAAAGGAAGTAGCCAAGGGACCTCAACAACTTTATCGTGCGCACACATTTTAATGCAAGATTCAAGGACCTCAACAACTTTATTACAAGAGGTGTACCTAGCAAAAGGATGTCATCAAAACATTTTCCTTCAATGACACTCTTATAATATGTCATACACATACAGTTATATATGACATTTTTTACTTCAATGACACTCTTATAATTAACCCAAAAAAATGACGGACACGAATACTTGATGGTAACTAGGGCTGGCAAAAGTTGTCTGGACCCGTTTGTCTGCTTTTGTTCGAACCCATTTTAAACGGGTCCGGACATAATTTTTTGAAAAAATACTAGTTTAGATATTTTCTTGTGTCCGTTTAAAAATACGGGTCTGGACAAAATTTTTAAAAAGCGCATTTGTTTCGCAATTAATTCTCATGGTTATACTTCTATTTTACTAGTATATACTAGTAGGAAAAGTAGCATGACTTCTATTCATCCAAATAAATGGTATGTTTTTTTTTTCAAATATGTTCACATTTAATTATATGCTAGTAATTGTTTTTAGTAATTTAATGTAAGTTATATGTAGTTTTGCTTTATTTTTTGTAAGAAAATATGAGTAAGAAATAAAATCACTTAATTATATTTAAAAATGAATAAAAAGGGGTCCCGTATATTTTACAAAAATACAGGTCTAGACAAAAAAATGGGTGTCCATTTCAAAAATGGGTCCAAGTCGGAACAATATTTTTAGTCGTCGTTAAGGGGGTCTGTTCGGACCCCTTTTTTTTGTCAACCCTAATGGTAACATGTGAAACCTTTCACAAGAAAAAAAAAAAGTGAAACCAATTAATTCTTTTTTTTCTATTTGATGACCTATTTTAAAAATAATATCAAAAAAAGATGGTCGACAAAAAGGAGTGTGGATGCAAGCAATAGCAGCTTATTTCATTTAATATTTAGATTTGAAAAAAAAAAAAAATGTTTGATGGTCGCGCGATCGACATAGCTAATTAAATGTTGTGTGTTCATATTTTAGGTTCTTCAATAGTCATTGCAACCACCGACGGTGCTAGAGGAGCAATTCACAACCTGTCTCCCTCCTAGCATGTTGGGAGGGGATTTTAATTGTTGACTAATCCAAAGTGCTCATTGCACCGATTATGTAGTCCTTCCTTCCTCGGATTAGCCAGAACAAAACAATTCCGAATACCGTACCCAAACAATAATCTAAAGAAATAATTATAATTAATTATGTAAATCATCAATTATTGGATGAATATATTTATGAAAATTGCGAGGGGGATCGAGAACAGGAACTTATTACAGATATCTGCAACGTATGCATGTAGTTATTGCAAAGCAATACAATTCGCCAAGGACACACAAGAAACGAATTAGATTCATGTGGATTGCGCCAGCTACAAAGATGAGAGGCTGATCGAGTTGGCCCCAGTTTTATAATACTTTAGGGCTATTTGGCCTGCCCTAATTAATTAGGTCTCTGTGCTTTACTTTCGACTCTTAAACGTACCAACTCCATGCCGTAAATTATTGCCATATATTCCATTTCCTAATTGTTGGCAGAGACTGTTTGGATATACTTGCATATAGTTTCCAAGAACCACCAAATTATATGTACGAAATATTATTTCACAACTTCCTGGCTATTCTTTGAAATATTATTCCACAGTTTTCAAGAAGAGAGATGTGCGTGCATCTTAAAATACATGCATTTACTTTGAATAACATGTCGTCTTTGTCATATATGTCACCTGAAATTCTATCCAAATTGTTGATTACCTAACTACTCTAACTTATATAATACAAATGACATCAGAACATGTCAATAATTGGCGCCCAACTTTAAGGCGAGCTTGAGATAGAGTGGATTTGACGTACAATCTCTTAAATTTAATTTTATGTTGCGTCAAAATTGTCTGAGTCACTGGGTACGCTTAGGATGACTGTGCTCGTATACCCCGGATATCCGGAAAAAAAAAAAAAAAAAAACATGTAAGAGTACTAATTTTTCCATGCAACATCTCATTGGTTGCATGCATCAGCATATATGGGTACGTAGGTGTAGCTGACGACTCTCTTCATACGTCACTTTATTAGTTTGGTCACAACCCAAAAGAATGCAAATAGGCTCACTATTTATTTTTTTTTTTGTCAAAGTTGTTGCAACAATGTTTCTGCAACCTAAAAGGGCACACCAATCTATTACAACGATAGAGAATAATAGATATTAATTACAATACTCTAAAGCACAGAACAACCCCTAATGGAGACAACATCATCTCAAAAGCATGAGGGCAATACGACCACACGAATAGGGACAACAACCTTTCAAAGGAATACAACAAATGTGGGTTCAACAGTCTCATTTTTTTTTTTTTGTCAAAGTTGTTGCATTGACGTCGCTAAATGCCATTTTCATTGTAGTGACGAGACAACTTTCCCACAAAAGAGACAAAAAAAACTCTAGAATATAATTCTAATACAAATACAAGAAAAAACAATGAGACAATTGAACCCACATTGTTGCACTGACTCACGCCATCAAGACGTCACTCACCACCATAAAAGGTCGATCACCGACATTCGCCACCTCTGCCAGGAAAACCTGCATCTTGTCTCATTATCCCTTCCATACCTGTACTAGATTCAAGATCCAAAAAGGGGGTCGACGGTGATGGTTAGTGTTAGAAATCCAAGAACAAAAAAGAAAAGGAAAAAAAAGGGAATTAGGCAGATAAAGGAAATGAAAGGAAGGGCGCGCTGGGGCTTGGGGAAAGTGAGAGGAAAGGGGAAAAGGAGGGGCAAGGTGAGAGGAAGAAACTAGGAGAGGTGTAGAGGGAAAAATAGAAAAGCAAAACGAAGAGGAAAAGGAAATGACTTAGATTGTGCACTTAGTTGATGTGACACTGATGACCCATAGTTGCTAAAAACGGGGTTGTCGACAACGGCCGCACTAGAAATCTAAAAGGAGAAAAAAGAGAAAGAGGGGGAAAAAGGGCGAAGGGAGGGTCACTAGGTGGGCAGATGCGCAAGATGGTTGTTGGAGGAGATGGGGGTGAAAGTAGGAAAGGACGAAGGGAAGAATGGAGAGAGATGGATGAGAGGTCAGGGGTTGTTGGTGGTGTGGGTGAGAAATAGGGGAGAAAAGGAGATGTGGTCATCAGAGACGTCCACGAACGTCGAAGCATGTTGCAACGACACCAATCGGTAGATTTGAAGGGAGACTCTCAAAATGGAAGAGGTGGTGCTAGGGTTTTTCTAAATGAAAACGAGAGAAACCCTTGACGAGATGTTTTTGGGGATATCTTATGAAGTTAACTTGTGTTGGGGCCACCCATGCCTTTATCCGCGAGTCAATAGATCTCACTAGTACCAATATTGTCCCCTACTTAACCACCTTGCACTCATAGGTGTGAGGCTTTACTCCAAAGGGCCTCGATACTATTTGGGGAGAGATAGCTTCTTTATGAAGTCACACTTAACCGACGTCGGTCAATAATTAGATCCACACATCCCAACAATCTCCACTTTGGACCAATATTTCAGGTGCCTTGGCTCCACCTTAGACCAATTTCCCTCTAAGATGTTTCACCGCATAATCTGTTATCGCTTTGATCTTGAGGAGAGACGAATTAAAGAACTCGCGACTACCAACAGACATGCCTTGTCCCACCCAAATCATCGGCTCCAATACCACTTATTAGGCTCGCTTGTGCCTTTATCCGTGGGTCTGTAGATCTTACTTGTACCGATACTGTCCCCAACTTAACTACCTTTGCACTCACAGGTGTGGGGTTATTATTTCGAAAGGCCTCGGTACTATTAAGGAAGAGATAACCACTTAAGTACTTCTTTATATGAAATCAACTTAACCGATGTCGAACTATAATTCGGTCCACACATCCCAACGACAAATTGTATGTTTAGAGGGGTTAATTTGTTGTAAGTTTGATGTGTATGTTATATATTCACATATTTCGGTTCTGATATGGCTGGCAAATTGTATTGGTAGCAAAAGGAAGTAGCCAAGGGACCTCAACAACTTTATCGTGCGCACACATTTTGATGCAAGATTCAAGGACCTCAACAACTTTATTACAAGAGGTGTAAGTAGCAAAAGGATGTCATCAAAACATTTTCTTTCAATGACACTCTTATAATATGTCTTATATATATGACATATTTTTTACTTCAATAACACTTTTATAATTAACCCAAAAAAATGACGGACACGAATACTTGATGGTAACTAGGGTTGGCAAAAGTTGTTCGGACCCGTTTGTCTGCTTTTGTCTGTACCCATTTTAAACGGGTCCAGACATAATTTTTTGAAAAAAATACGAGTTCAGACATTTTCTTGTGTTCGTTTAAAAATACGGGTCTAGACAAAATTTTTAAAAAGCGCATCCGTTTCGTGATTAATTCTCATGGTTATACTTCTATTCTACTAGTATATACCAGTAGGAAAAGTAGCATGGCTTCTATTCATTCAAATAAATGGTATGTTTTTTTTTCAAATATGTTCACATTTAATTATATGCTAGTAATTATTTTTAGTAATTGAATGTAAGTTATATATAGTTTTGCTTTATTTTTTGTAAGAAAATATGAGTAAGAAATAAAATCACTTAATTAATTAGGTCTCTGTGCTTTACTTTCGACTCTTAAACGTACCAACTGCATGCCATAAATTATTGCCATATATCTCCTAATTGTTGGCAGAGACTGTTTGGATATACTTGCATGTAGTTTCCTAGAGCTACTAAATTATATGTACGAAATATTATTTCACAACTTCCTGGCTATTCTTTGAAATATTATTCCATAGTTTTCAAGAAGAAAGATGTGGGTGCATCTTAAAATACATGCATTTACTTTGAATAACATGTTGAGTACTAAATTTTCCATGCAACGTCTCATTGCTTGCGTGCATCAGAATATATGGGTACGCAAGTGTAGCTGACGACTCTCTTTATACGTCACTTTATTAGTTGGTCACACCCCAAAAGAATGCAAATACGCTTACTATTTTTATTTTTTTTGTCAAAGTTGTTGCACCGATGTTCCTGCAACCTAGAAGGCACACCAATATATTACAACAATCGAGAATAATAGATATTAATTACAATACTCTAAAGCACAGAACAGTCCCTAATGGAGACAACATCTTCTCAAAAGCAGGAGGGCAATACAACCCTACGAATAAAGACAATAACCTTTCAATGGAGGACACCAAATGTGGGTTCAATAGTCTCATTGGTTTTTATTTATTTTTATTTTTATTTTTTTTTCTTGTCAAAGTTGTTGCATTGACGTTGCTAAAGACCGTTATCATTGTAGTGACGGGACAACTTTCCCACAAAAGAGATAAAAAAAACTCTAGAATATAATTCTAATACAAATACAAGAAAAAACAATGAGCCTATTGAACCCACATTGCTGCAATGACTCACACCATCAAGACGTCACTCGCCACCATAAAAGGTTGATTGCCGACATTCGCCACCACTGCCACGAAGACCTGCATCTTGTCTCGTTGTTTTTCCATACCCATACTAGATTCAAGATCCAAAAGGGGCGTCGGCGGTGATGGCTGGTGCTAGAAATCCAAGAACAGAAAAGAAAAGGAAAAAAAGGGAATTAGGCAAATAAAGGAAACAAAAGGAAGGGCGCGCGCTAGGGCCTGCTGGGGAAAGGGAGGGGAAAAGTGAAAAGGAGGGGCAAGGTGAGAGGAAGAGACTAGGAGAGGCGTAGAGGGAAAAATAGAAAAACAAAACAAGGAGGAAAAGGAAATGAGTTAGATTGAGCACTTAGCTGATGTGATACTGATGACCCATAGTTGCTACTCCTCCTTGTAGTTAGTCCGCCAACCAATAAGTTAGCCAATCAATTCTTAATTAAATTAACTTTACCTCAAAAATTGATGGCGCCATGATAATTAATTTTTACAATAATATATCCATTCATAAAAATTGTTCACTGTTACATTTGATTTGACAATGAATTTACATAAATAGCAACCCTTTTTTCTACACATTGGGATCAAAGTGACATTGCGAAAAGCTTGCAAACTCATGTGCAACTTATACGTTTGTCGAATGTATCGAATCGACCACTATATATACTTTTAAGCAATAATAATCTTAAAAAAACGAACATATATATGGCTTATTCGACGTAACTAAACCCCTAGATTAATAACTGATTGAGGGTTGTCAAGCCCTCGACAGTTCAAACTTATGTCATTCACGGCTCCTGACTTACATGCTCTATGAGAGTTGTCGATCCATTTCTTGCAAAAAAACTCAAAAACTTCACAATAAAGAGAGGAAAAATCCAAACCTCCCAATAAAGAGAGGAAAAATTCACTTTCATTTTAACAAAGGAAGAAAAAGAAAAGAGGAGAGAGAGGGGGGATTGCTTTGTAAAGTTAAAGCAAACTGGCCACTTAATTCTTTGCAAAAAATAAAAAATAAAAAATAATAATAATAAAAGT
The DNA here is from genome assembly GCA_039657345.1 of Stephania japonica. Lineage (NCBI taxonomy): Eukaryota > Viridiplantae > Streptophyta > Magnoliopsida > Ranunculales > Menispermaceae > Stephania > Stephania japonica. The sequence continues at coordinate 65,683,493 of CM077557.1, read as the reverse complement.
GGAACAACATTGACTAGAATAACAATACAATCACTTTTTGAATTTGGGATAATAACAAATATTCAAACTCAAGATAATAACAACTATTTGAATTTGATTTTAATTAGATTTGATTAACTTGAATCACGTGTGATTCTATCATGCCCCCGCAAGATGGAGGAGCCGTTGCGAACACCAATCTTGAAACGGTGATGTAAAAATTGTTGGCGAGACAACGGCTTAGTCAATGAATCAGCCAGTTGATCGGCAGTATGAACGTGAGACACGCGCAAGCGGTTATCGGCTACCTGTTCACGAACAAAGTGGAAGTCAATAGAGATGTGCTTCATCCGAGAGTGGAAAACCGGATTTGCACATACATACGTGGCCCCAACATTGTCACAGTAAATTGTAGGAACTTGTATGAGTGGGATGCCAACTTCATGAAGCAAATGTTGAACCCAATTAAGTTCAGCGGCAGTTGAAGCTACCGATCTATACTCCGCCTCGGTTGATGATCTAGCAACAGTTTTCTGTTTCTTAGAACTCCAACTGATGGGTGTAGCGCCAAGAAAGACAACATAAGCAGAGGTAGAAGTACGATCATTGACATCACCCGCCCAATCGGCATCAGAGTATGCATGTAAGGTAAGAGGGACAACTTTCTTAATGAGGATACCATGAGCAAAGGTACCTTTAAGATAACGAAGTAATCGCTTAACTGCAGACCAATGATGGGTGGTAGGCTGATGCATGAATTGAGATAGCTTATTTACTGCATAAGCGATGTCTGGACGAGTCAAGGATAGGTACTGTAATGCACCAACAGTTTGCCTGTACTGAGTTGCATCAGTTGACGCACTACCATCATTGAGACAAAGTGTGTCTGTGGTGCTCATTGGTGAGGCTACTTCCTTGGAGTCCAACATGTTGGTGCGTTGGAGCAAATCTCTTGTATATTTTTGTTGAGACAAGAACAGTCCATCACTAGTTGATTGAGCTTCAACACCAAGGAAATGATGGAGATCTCCTAAATCCTTGAGTGAAAAGCGGGTAGAGATGCACTTGATAAAATGATTAAGCAGCTCTTGATAATTTCCTGTAACAAGGATGTCATCAACATATACAAGAAGATAAACAAGTGAGTGAGCCTTTGGAGTAAATAAATAAGGATGCATACGAGCGGGCATTCTTGAAGTCAAGTGACAAGTAGATAATTTCGAAGCTCATGAAACCAAGCACGGGAGCCTGTCGAAGACCATAAAGAGCCTTGTTGAGACGACATACATGAGTTAGAAAATTAGGATCCATGAATCCCCTGTGGTTGTTGAATGTATACTTCATCGAGAGAGAACCTTGAAGAAAGGCATTATTGACATCAAGTTGACGAATAGACCAATTCTTGTGAACAACAATAGTGAGAATAACACGAATAGTTGTAGGCTTGACCACCTTGGACTAAATGTGTCATGAAAATCAATGCTCGGGCGTTGATGAAAACCCTGGCAACTAGTCGGGCCTTGTAATGAGAGATAGAGCCATTGGGGTGCCGCTTGATCTGTATATCCACTTGCATCCAACAATATTTTGAGATCGTGTGAAGGCACGAGGTTCCATGTGTTATTTCGAACTAAGGCATCGAACTCTTCCGACATTGCTTGACGCCTTGATTGGGGATTTTGGGCTTGGGTGAATGTAGTGGGTTCAAGTATGGGTAAGGGAAAGTTCGATGTAAGACAAAATTTTGGATTCTTTTTAATTATGTTGTTTTTGGACCTAGGGTAACCATTGGGTGTTGGATTGTTGAATTGGACTCATTGGATGGTTGAGGTGGAGTGTGATTATTTATTGGTGGTGTAACTGTAGAGTTTGGCAAAGGTGTTGGAGATGGAGTGGATATGGGAGGAGGGTGTGGTAGCAAAGACGTGGGAATCGAATAATGAATAGGAGAGTCAACAAGAGCAGCCCACTGTTGGATGTGATTCTCGGTGGTGGGAGTTTCTGTACGAGTTGAGTAGGGAAATACACACTCGACGAACACAACGTGACGTGAGACATAAATGCGTTGTGTTTGTGTATCAAGACAACAATATGCATTATGCTCAGTAGAATAACCAACAAACACACAAGGGTGAGACCGAGGTTGAAGTTTATGGGTAGAGTAAGGTCTAAGCCAAGGATAGCACAAACAACCAAATGTACGTAATTTTTGATAATTGGGAGATTTACCAAAAAGTAATTGATAAGGTGAGTGATGCGACAATATTGGAGTTAGCAATCGGTTGATCAAATAGACCGCAGTGCGAAAAGCAAGTGACCAATAACGTAAGGGCATAGACGAGTGATGGAGAAGGGTGATCCCAGTCTCAACTATTTGTCGATGACGACGTTCAGCAGTACCGACAAGTTCAGGTGTGTATGGTGGGGATTTAAGATGTTGAATGCCGAATTGTTGGAGAAGAGGTGATAAACCAGTGAATTCACCACCTCCATCAGAATATAAAGTGGTTATTTTGGTGCGGAAATAATTTTCAACCACTGCTTTAAATTTTGGAAAGATATTGCAAAGATCAGATTTATTTTTCAATAAATAAATCCAAGAGTACTTGGTGTAGTAATCAACGAAAACAACATAGTAGCGAAAATTATCAAAAGAGAGAAGCGGTGATGGACCCCACACATCAGTGTATATCATTTCTAATGGCCTAGAACATGAGATAGTTGATGTGCCAAATGGCAGTTTGTGACTTTTATTGGAAAGACAAGAGTTGCAATGATCTAAGGTAGATGCCACCATAGGTAGTGATGATGTAGAGATGACTTTATTGAGAACGGGAGAGGACGGATGGCCAAGCCGGGAATGCCACTGTTGAAGAGAAGCTTTCGCAACAGACAAGGCAAGAATGGGTGGACGTTGAGACTGGGATGGCCACTTATATATTTGTGCGCTGGTCGGGCCGCGCAGAAGAATTGCCCCCGTATTCAGATCCTTCACAATAAAAGAATCAGAGAAAAACTCAATTGAGGTGTTATTTTGGGAACAAAATTGAGATACGGAAATGAGATTATGTTTACTCTGAGGAGAGTAAAGAACATCATTTAACATAAATGAAGAATGAGGAGAAGGAAGAGTAGTGGAACCAGTATGAGAGATAGGAATAGTGTTACCATTGCCAACAATAATGTCGTCATTACCACCATATTCAGAGTGCACCGATAAATTGTTCAAATCAGATGTGATGTGGTTAGATGCACCAGAATCCATTATCCATTGTGGGCTGCTTCCATGGGGAGAGTTTACTTGAGATAGTAGCGCTTGAGGTTGGACAGGTTGTGGAGGGAATAATGATCGACAAGTTTTGGCAGTGTGCCAGGTTTGTCACAAAATTGACATATTGAACGAGGTTGTGCAGGTGATTGTCTCCATGGTTGGCTAGAGGGTTGGGTGGAAGTATTTGGTCGAGAAAATGGTTGACGGGAGTGAAAAGATTTGTTGGTTTGGCGATGAAAATTGAAGTTTTTGGAATGGGGTGGGTTGCGTTGGTGAACTTGAGCTGTGATTGATGTCTTGTCGGAAGAGGATGACTTACGTTTCGAGGTGACTTCGAAGTTGAGCAATTTGTCATGGAGCTCCTCAAATGAGATGAGTGTATCACGAGCCCGAATAGCAGCAGCGACGGTGTTGAACTCAGAGCTAAGGCCCTTGAGAGTGGTATGAATGAGTTCTTCGTCTGATATCGAAGAGCCGGCAAGAGAGAGAGTTTCAGAGATGTTCTTGATGTTCTGCATATACTCCGATATGCTTAAGTTCTCGGTGGTGGTGTTGCCCAGAATTTCACGAAGGCTCATGACTCGGGTATGCGATTTGCTCGCATATGTGCGCTCAAGACGTAGCCAAGCTTCAGTTGCAGAAGTAGCAGAGGTGATGAGTGGCACAAGAGTGTCAATCAATGAAGCAATCATAGCATGAAAGAGAAAACGATCTTGTCTCTTCCAAAATCGATGAGATGGGTTGAGAACGATTGCTTGAGTAATGGGATCCACAGTTGTAGGTGGTGGGCATGGAAGACTTCCATCAATATAGCCTTCAAGATCATAGCCAAAGAGTAGAGATTGATATTGGGCTCTCCAAGATGGATAATTTAGCTTCGTGAGCTTCAATGGTAGTTGAGTAGCAGCATTGATTGCAATAATTTGAGGGTGGGGAGAGCCATTGGTGGCTGAAGAAGTGACAATAGGAGTAGAATTGGTTGGTATGACATTGAGAGTTGGGTTCTCGAAGTAGAGCTATTAGAGGCCATTGATTATTTGGCTAATGGGGCTCTGATACCATAAAGGATTTAGTGGTAAAGATATTTTTCATTGAGTCTTCACATGTATATATAAGAATTACATCCGATTGTTATTCCATCAAAAGTGGAACAACATTGACTAGAATAACAATACAATCACTTTTTGAATTTGGGATAATAACAAATATTCAAACTCAAGATAATAACAACTATTTGAATTTGATTTTAATTAGATTTGATTAACTTGAATCACGTGTGATTCTATCACTGATGACCCATAGTTGCTACTCCTCCTTGTAGTTAGTCCGCCAAACAATAAGTTAGCCAATCAATTCTTAATTAAATTAACTTTACCTCAAAAATTGATGGCGCCATGATAATTAATTTTTACAATAATATATCCATTCATAAAAATTGTTCACTGTTACATTTGATTTGACAATGAATTTACATAAATAGTAACCCTTTTTCTACACATTGGGGTCAAAGTGACATTGCGAAAAGCTTGCAAACTCATGTGCAACTTATACGTTTGTCGAATGTATCGAATCGACCACTATATATACTTTTAAGCAATAATAATCTTAAAAAAACGAACATATATATGGCTTATTCGACGTAACTAAACCCCTAGATTAATAACTGATTGAGGGTTGTCAAGCCCTCGACAGTTCAAACTTATGTCATTCACGGCTCCTGACTTACATGCTCTATGAGAGTTGTCGATCCATTTCTTGCAAAAAAATTCAAAAACTTCACAATAAAGAGAGGAAAAATCCAAACCTCCCAATAAAGAGAGGAAAAATTCACTTTCATTTTAACAAAGGAAGAAAAAGAAAATAGGAGAGAGAGGGGGGATTGCTTTGTAAAGTTAAAGCAAACTGGCCACTTAATTCTTTGCAAAAAATAAAAAATAAAAAATAATAATAATAAAAAAATATACCGGCTACTTAATTGGCTACGTAACTTTAATTACAGTAAACTGACTAGAGGAAACTTTGCATACACCAATATAATAGATGTATATAATAAACGAGACGAAACTTTTATTGCCATTATTTTTAACAAATTGTTGTTGGGTCTTTTTCCTACTTAAACAACAGGTAGTTTTTTATTTTGTCAAAGAAACAACAAGTAGTTAATTCTGTGGTCATTCCTGTGATTTTTTTATAATAATTTTTAGAGACCGGCTAAATAGACCTCAGTTTTTGTTAAACATACTCTATTTACTCACCAATCTCCAATTTTTTAATTTTAATTGCTAAAATACTCCACTTTTTTTTTTAAAATTCTCAAGATACCCTTGGTAAATGTACTCCACTTTTTGCTAAATGTACCTCATTATTCAATCATACATTTGTCTCTCCGACCTGTGGGTTTCGTCCATACAAGACCGAGTATGACTCCTGTACCGAGACCTTTTTAGAGGTTTCGTCTTGCTTTATCTAAATCTCGTTAAGACCTTTGAAGTGGTCTCGATTTTAGTGAAAGATTACTGGGTCTCGACTGACTCCCACCGAGATCTCTTTATAGGTCTCAGTGGGAATCGACTGAGACCTCTAAAGAAGTCTCGACCCTGTGTGTCTGCGACCCACGGGCGGCAAGAACGAATTTTTTTTTTCAAAACTTCAAAAAATACATGAAAACGATCAAAACATTATTGATTTTGCTCGGAATCGCTTGATATTCTCGATTCGATCTATATTTTGTGTACAAAATCAAAACCTTGCAATAAATTTGTTAAAATCAAAAAAGTTAGAATAGAATTATCAAAAAGGAAAACCCTCTAAATTTGAATAAATTTGTTATTAATAATTTAATAATGATTTACCAAGAAAAATTAAGCCGACGTTGACAGTGTGGTAAATGTATTGTACTTCAAAGTACATGCACAGTTGACTCCATCTTTTTGAAACCAACTTGTTTTGTCTGGGTCATCGACTCATCCTTGCACAGAGGCGGCTATGCTAATCTTTTCTGTAGTTCCATTTAATCGGATGTCTCCGAAGAGACAAAGAAACCAACTTGTCTCTATAAAGATTCAACATACGACATTTTTTTATAAGCGACTTTATAATGAAGGGGTGTGGATCAAGTCCACACTATGAGTTAAATTGGTGGTTAAATAATATTCATACTTGCTGAGATTCACACGCCAAACATAAAAAATAACATAATATCATAGACCATGGTTTGGCTAAGACTTAAGAGAATACTTGTTGGTTGGATTTCGGTGTGCCCATCTATATAAGTTAAGGCCTCGTTTGGTTCCCTCGGCGAAGGAAATAAGATAACTTTCAGAAAAGTTTTAATTAACTCAACTTGTTTGGTTGAATGTTTTCACAAATTTTCAGAGAATAAACACTTTTACCCTTATTTAATACTTTTTCTCCTCTCTTCTCTTTCCATCTAAAATAATGTAAAGGGTATATTTATGTCATTTACATTACTTTACTGCATTTTAAATGTAGAACTTCACAGAAAGTTTAAAGTTGAACAAAATCTGAAAAGTACAACTTCCTTAATAGTTAACTTTCCTAAAAGAAAAAGTTAGTAGAATGAACTAAATGAGGCCAAGAGGTTGTTAAGTTAATTGTTTCTCATTAACCACCTTTGATCACATCGTCCCAACATCGAGAATAATATTTCAGTCAACTGCGTACTCGTTGAGGGAGGTCAATCTCTCCGCTCCTACATCGAAGGATGGGTCGTGATGTTTCATATGACGCCCACAATAATATTAATACTTGCGAAGATTCACGGGCTCACATGAACCTGTGCAGGTAAAAAATTAACACTAACACGAGTTGAACTTGGGTTTAGGTTCATTTTGTATCAAAGTTTAATTTTTATTCACGTACGACCCATTGACCATGGTCAACGAGAAGACTTGGACTCCTTGTGGTCATTTTTTATTGTTTCTGTTATCCATTAGAGTCAAACTCAATATATTTTTTTTTTTTTTTTACAAAAAAACACTCACTATCCTTTTTTTTGGTAATAAAACTCATTATCCTTAAAACAGGATAATGTTACTTTCTATTTTTCTTACAAAGGTACGTACGTTCTCAAGAAAAAAAGAAAAGGAATTGAGTCTTTTTTGTAAGGCTTCATTTGGTTCGGCGAAGTTAAAGGAAATAAGATGATTTTTAGAGAAGTTCTAACTCATTTTATTTGGTTAAATATTTTCATAAGTTTCTCTGAAAGTTTGAGCCCTCAACTTCCTCTACATAGAGGAAAATAACTCACTTGGAGGGAGTGAGTTAGTGAGTTATCTTCCTAAGGGGGAATGTACACTTTTATCTTCATTTAATGCTCTTTTTCCTATCTTCACTCTCTTGCGTGGAGCTGGTAAAAGGTGTTTTTGCCAATTATATTATTTTATTATTTTACCTAGTAAGCTCAAAGTTGAACCAAACGTGAAAAGTGCGACTTCCTTAGTGGTTAGCTTCTCAGAAAGTTAAACTTCCTTGGAAGAAAACTTCTTATGAAGTTAGTAAAATGAACCAAACGAGGCCTAAGACTTTCTCAATTGTTTTTATACAAAAAAAAATGAGTTTTTTTTTGCTTAGTCTTTTTTTCTTTTTTTTTGTTTGAGAGAAAAGAAACAACTTTTGCGCCCCATAAGGTTTGAACTCATGTTCTTTTACTTTCAAATCTCATACCAAACAATTGGACCACCCAATTAACTTTTATTTTTTTATTATTTTTTTCTTTTTTCTTTTCCTCCTTTCGAGCAGTTTCTAGTGGTTTTTATGTTGTTGGGCTTTTGCATAATAGTCTCTTTTGCCTAATACTTTGATCATGAGTAGAACAATGAGACATGATTGTATATTTCAAGTGTTCGGTGGCGACGAATGATGAGGGACATGAGGCGGAGGCAGGCGACGTCCATTGAAAGCAGTCGTTGCCATAGAAGTTGCTTGGGTTGCGGTTGGTCTAACTTGTTTTTTCTTTTTCAAATTATTTTTTCAGTGTTTTTGTTTTAATGTCATTACCCCATTGGTGGGGTTTGTTATCTCCATTGGCGGGGTTATTGTTCCCAGGGGTATGCCTGAGGTGGGGCAAGAAAGATGACTGCCCTAGGCTCCACTTCCAACCCATGTGTTTAATTGCAATCAAACATTTATTCTATATAAGTTTATATAAAAAAATTAAATAGATGATATAGTTTCAAGAGTTAAGCCTACTAAAAACATTTGTGCACAAGTTATAAACCGCATTTTTTATTTTATTTTTTATATCAAACTGTATTTTTTATTGTTAGTCTCAAATCTTAAGAAATGAAAGAAATTAAAAGTGTAAAATCAATTTTTAAAGTATAATTGTTGTTTGATTTCTATAATTAATAGGCTATGATAAAAAACTAAAATAATTTTAATGAAAGTTTTTTTAAGGTTTCGCCCTAGGCCCCAAAAATGTGAGAAGAGGACTGTCCCTGGTTGTCCCCATTAATAGCGTCTAAGGGTTATTGTCCCCTTTCTAGGGTTTATGGGCGTGACTTGGAATTCAGTTTTGAGCTACCATGAGGTTAGATCTATTTGCAATCGAATCACTTGCCCTTTTAGGGCTAAGAACATCAATACAATCTCTTTGCGAAAAAAACTAATCGAACACTCGCCCCTCTATCGATCATATTAATAGCCCTCAATAATTAGTTAGTGAATATACTAGCTACATACCCCACATATTAGTGAACTTTTCTCAATATGTTCTTAATTATTAGGAGTTTTAGTTTATTGGTGTACAAAACACCAAATCAGAAATATAATAAGAGTTGGTGTAGTATATATTTAGAGTAGATAGAAGGGACTTGCATTTTTAACTCATTGATTACCGCCAATCTACTGGAAGTCGGAAGGAAGATATGTATGTTTTTCTTTTTGAACATATCCTCTCAGCTAGGGTTTCTCGTTCTCGTAAACGAGAAACCCTAGCGTCGTCCACCTTTCTTCCTAGCGCGCAACAGATCTACCGCCCTTTAGCCGTTGGCGTACCGACGCAACCTGCTCCGACAGAAGTTGGTGTCACTGGTGGCCTTCCCTTCTCCTTCATTTCTTTGCCTTTTTGTTCTTTTTTTTCGTTTTCTAAATCTCGGGTTTCCTACTTCAATTAGGGTTCTTTTCAAGAAGGTTTGGTAGGTTGAGTGTTACAAGATAGGTGTTGGTGTTTGGAGAGTTTGGGGCATTTTGTGGGAGGGGTGATGGAGGGTGTAAAGACCCTAAAATCTAACTCGTGCCAAGTGTCATTTCAGGGTCGTACGTGGGACCTAATTTTTGTGATACGCATGTCCAATTTTTGGGTATTGATAGTGAGGTATATTATTTTTGTTTGGTGTTTGTATTATGTATTTATTACCTGAATGTGATTCCACTTGTCCAAATATATGAGGACGTGTATGTTAATGCATTTGTATTATGGATCGGGTTTGCCTTGGGAAACATGAAAAAAGGGTATCGAGCGAACGATATATGGGTAAACGGAGTTCCGAGGGGACAATTTTAATAAAATAGTGACATCAATTAATTAAAATATGATAAATAATCAATATGGGAACGTATCCCAATTGATAATATCGTTATTTGCACGCGACGATGCGAGTAGTGTTGCAGGTTGGGTACAGGAACGCTCGTAGAAACCATATATTTGCGTTTAAATAGGACAAGGCCAAGAGACCAAGTCCCCAATTGTGTTAAAAAATGTGGTGGATGGTGTGACTATGAGCCTCAAGATGGACCTTGAGATGGGGGATGGTTTAAGATGGCATTTACACTATAAATATAACAATTTTTTTTTTCAAATGGCCATTTTCTACTCTAACATACCACTTAATTTGAAAATATGGGGAGAAATAATGAGGGTTTTGTAATTTTGAAGAGGAGATTGAAGGCGGGTTAGAGCACAATAACGTCAAATAAGGTACGGACTTTCCTATTCGTTCAGCTCTTGTCGTTTCAGGCATAGTTTTTCGTGTTTTCGTCAAGATTTGGGAACATTGAATTTTTTGGGTTTCCGTTGGGTTTTTTTTATGGTAATGAATTATCATTTAAGGCATGTGTATTGATATGGTTGTGGTAGTTGAGGTTGTAAGAGAAAGCTTTGGCTTTTGAGTATTTTTGGCAATTTTGGTGGGATTTTTGGTTTAAATGTGAACATCGATTGTGGAACTAGTTTGGCAATGGTTTTCGATAGTGTTCGATGTCCCTACGAGGTTGGAATAGGTTTGGAACACAAGGAAGCGAGTCATGGTTCCGAAAACCCTGAGAATGTATTTTTCTAACTAAAGTCCTCACGGCGTCGGCCGCGGTGCCTAGGGCAGGAGGCCAATGCCCTAGTCGCATCGTGAGTGGCGCTTTGGGGATTTGCTCCCTACGGCGCCACCCACAGAGCAAGTCCTGAACTTTTGAAAGATTTTCATAGTTTCTTGAGAAACTTCGGGGCTTTGCTCAGGTATTTCAATAGGTTCGAATGAGACCCAATACTTGGGTAATCGAACCATTTATACGAATGAGTAACATTATGGAAAATTGGGAGTTTTGAGGAAATTAACGAAAATTGAAATGTAAATGAGAAAACACGACTCTAACGCAGCCCAATTGTATTAAAATGACTACCAGAGAGTGTAGTTCAGTGACATGCATACGAGGATCAGTTGGTGACGAGTTAGGTTCGTGAGAGTGCGTTTAGATCGGATATAGATAAGTAAACCAACTAGAAAATGCACAGTTATTTCAATTGAGCTTTAAATTGTTGTTGTTATTGCTTATTGCCTATCTTTGGATTTCCTCTCTGATTGAGTTGTCTGAGGGCAAGTGCGTCAACGGTGATCTCTGGTAGGAGTTGCTGTCTGAGGTAACACACCAGAGCCATAACCTCGGGATTCACTGCACTGGTTACTAGTTATGTACGGGGTGTGAGTTATTAGCTGGATTACCAAGAAGTCTCACCATCTCGTGGGTTTAGGGCTTGTTGAGTTTGCCATGTCCTAGAACCTGAGTCTTGTTGGATTTTTTATGACTCAAAGACGTTTTGGTCGGGAGTATTTGCGTTTCTCTGTTTTGATTTTTGGACACTCATATTTCGATTGATCATTGATTTATTTAGAGTCTTTTATTATTCATGCGTCCAATTACCTTTCTTTCTATTTGCATGAATATAAACTGCTTATTTACTTTTGAAATATTGTTTAGAATCCTACTGACGTTACTTTTTAACATATTTATGGTGTTTTAAGTCTCCATAAATGTGGGCCCCACATCTAACAAAATATTATAAATAGGCTAAAAACAAAGTATTCGCCTAAAGTATTTTAGATTATCATTTTCTTTTTTCATCATGTCTTGCTGCCCTGTTTCTATATTTTTGGTGGATTGTTCTGGGTCATGAACTTTGATTTTTGGGATGGTTTTTGTTGTTTTGCATTTCTGATCATTATATGGTGGAAGGGGCTATGATGGTATAGACATAATAGCATGGGAGTCTCTTAGCGTTTCAGTAGTGGGACTTTATTTTGGAACGGTACAGAGTTGGGTGTGGCGCTTTCGGCCGGGGATGGGTTTCTTGGTTCAAATTGTCTACAGGTTACACCCTTTTTTTTTTTTTTTTTTTTTTTTTTTTTTTTTTTTTTTTTTTTTTTTTTTTAGGAAAGGGGCCATTTTTTGCACACACCAAGATTTGAACTCCTAACCTTTTACTTCCAAATCTCATACCATATAATTAGACCATCCAATTAAGTGATTTTTGGTTTGTCGTGAACTCCAACTTGTCTCTTCCTAGCACCATGAGTGTGCGATGGGTTCTACTTGGCTGTTTTTTGGATGATAAGGATCTGATTTTTATTTTTTGGGCTTGTTGAGTGTAGCTGGTTTTACAATACGGGTTGGTATTTTGTAGGGGCATTATAACGGTCCTTAAACTCTTTTTTTTTTTGGTTTACCCTACCTCATTTTGTGTTTTGCTCCTTCGTATTTTTTGTAACTCATTTTTATTTATATACTTATATAAAAATAAAGGAGACTCGCCTCCGTTTCATCCAAAAAAAAAAAAAAAAAAAAATCTTGACTGAAAGTCGCGGTTAGTTGACTGTGTTCAAATGGTTGATAAAATAATGTTATTTTTCCACCAATAAAAAATAATGTTATTTATATATGGTATATATGTTATACTGTGTGCATTTTTTTTTTGTCAAGTATACTGTGTGCATTATACTTATTGAAATGTGCCCTACTTAATTCAATTTATCAAAGTCTCTCTGTCCCGAATGAGATGAACGAGACTTCACTGACTAAAAGACAAGATTTAAGAAAGTTGTAGTTTCGATTCTCGTTGAAGTCCAAAAAAAAATGATAGTGCATTTACTCAACTTAATTAAACCAATTAAAAAAATTACAAAATAGAAAGATTTTATTAAAAAAGGAAAGAAAAGGAGAATAGAATTATTGGTGTCAAGATGTGAACCGTTGGCTATTCATTTGTCATCCAACACCCTTCAAAACACACAGTACACAATAACAAATTAACAATGGCATGGAACAAAAACGTAAAAGGCAGAGATGGAGAGCACGGGCTAGACCTGTGACAAAAAATGTTAGACTATCCAAACATGGGCCTATGGCGTATATAGGTTGGATCTACCAAGCCCAACAAATGCAATATGAAAGATGCATGGGCTGGACTTATAACCATTCCCCTCGTATATAACTTCATGAAATTCTTTTCTATTTGTTACTTGGCAAAAAAGACAAGGTTTGAGAGGTTTATTAGGTTCAACTTCTACTAAATTCATAAAAAGAAAAAAGTTTGGACAAAATGTATGCCAGCAAAATTTCATAGATTCTTACATTACATAGAGACGAGGATCGGCCCAACGATATACCATAATTTGCTATTGTGAGGTCTAATCCACCATAATTTGCTTTAAGGTCAGGCTCACATGTTGTGAATCTAGAAATGACCATATCATAGAGCTGCTATATATTTGCACACATCCAATGCCCATACACACATTTTACAAATTAAAAAACTGAAAAATAATACCTTTACAACACATAAACCACATACATCACATTTTCTAATGGGAACCCCAAAGTCACACCCAAAGTTACACCCTATGACGTAGCATGCGGACTTGCATTTTTGATAGTCATCCATGCAAGCCTCGGGATACACACTCTGCGTGTTATGAACCAGAAACTTCGTGCCTTGCACTTATTTTTACGTGAGGCTCATAAGCCACATCACTAGGGTGTGACTTTAGCATCTTCCTTTTCTAATTCTTTATCATACTGCCCTCACCTCAAACACAAACCAACTACGTAACAATCATCTGCCACCACAGCCTCCAATAGTTGCTACGTACCATCATCGTGCCCCAGTCCTACCACCCTAACCATCATCTTCGACCAGGACTGGTCGCGAGAGGGCTACCAGATGTGGTTTTGCCTTCCTCTTTGGTGGCCAAATGTACCTGACGCCTTCCTCTTTTATAGCCTGCAAATCTAACTGCGAGAAAGGCGCATGTAAGGTGTGGCAACCAATGAAAAGGAGAGAGGACGGGGGTGGTGAGGGTGGCGGTAGAAAACCACGACGGTGGAGGGCGACGATGGTTGGTGGAGGGAGGTGTGGTCGTGGGGTGAGGGAGCTGTTAGAACATGAATAGAATGGGGTTACCAAACAGAGACTTAAGGCGCATGATCCCTATCTTTTAGACAAGATTTTTCTTTTCAGCCAAAATCGCAAATACACAATAGGATTACTAAAATCTGAGCTTTCAGGATAAAATCAAGCCTTTAATGGCTATAAGGTATTAAGTGTGTAATCCGATTCTACTCGAGTACACTCTTGTGTAGAACTTTTTGAGAGAATGATGCGAGAACACAAAATAGAATATCCTTTGATTCAAAGCTTATGATTTTGCAATGTTTCTTGATATATGTACAACGTATGTATAGGACTTCACTTATATAGAAGAGTGAAACCCATTCACAAAAAACATTACTTTTGGTATCAAAACGACACAAAAACAACCTAAAGATCGCAACTTTACGTTCAAGCATTTGGTGGGCACTTCGAGCGCTCACCAAACGTTCAATTTGGGAACGAATGCTCGGTGCGCCTACTAAGCACTGGTTCAGATTTCTCGGCAGGAGATGGCATGTGTTTGAGGTCGGGCCAAGTAATTTAGTAAAAAATTAAATAAAGTGGCGTGTGTAAGGGCATTGAAATTGGGTGTATGCAAATAACAACTCCCTTATATTATAATACATACTTCGAGTTCGAGCTGCTTGAGTAAGGATTGTCAAGAAGATAAATAGAAGCTGAAATAACTAAATGTTGTTACTATCGAAAATAAATGTTTGTTGTAACAGAGAACTAAATAGTAGTGCAAGTACTTAAAAAAAGTAAGCAGTAAGTAAATCAAACCACAATAGGAGAGAACTTGTTCACGTAGTTCGATTTACGACCTACATCCGTCGGGTCACACACTTCACATGACTCCCTCACTGAGCTCCTCCTAGCATCTCCTTTACTCCCATACACTTTACACAAATCTCACAACACTTGCACGAAGAGGCTCCCCCTCACTAGAATACCCTAATCTCCTTAGTATGTCAATTTCCCATCGACTAGACTATTTAAGATCCCCTTAGTGCTTACGACTCAAAGATAAGAAGCGAAAAAACATGTTCACAGTACAAAGTTAATGATGTACAGACTCTAACAACTTTGAAAAATATATTGATAGATGAAGGACATGCAATCTTAACAATAATCCCTAAGATTTGGCTCGTCTTCATCTTTAAGTAACCACGCCTTAGCACATTGATCATATAGTAATCATTCCTCAGAATTCCTGCTCCACTTAACCACATATCTTCTGTTGAAGTGGATGAGATTAAATCTACAACAAACTGATTTTGAGATCATGTTGCAATTTCTTATCGAATCCTTGTTGCAACCGCATATCCTTATCAATAACAAACTGGTTATGAGATAAGTAACAAACTGATTCAAAGTTGGTTTCAAAATATGAGCACGTGAAACACAACTTTGCTGAGTCATTTACTAAACTCTAATAAGACAACTAATGACATATTACGATATTGACACTAACAAAAGCTATTGATGCATAGAGTTCAAATTTAAGACTCGTGATTGTCAAGAATAATTTTGATTGTGGAAGTGTATCCGTGTGTATGTACGTATAAAAATCAAAACACATCATTTAGTCCCTAAACTTAGTGTGGTTTTATGATTTTGGTCCTTAAACTTAACGAATGTGGCTAATGGAAGTATCATGTGGTTGATTTTCTAAGTGAACCATGCACTAGTTCAAATATGAATCGAACTAAACAAAAAAAAAACTTAAATTTTCTCCCAATCAATTCTCAATTCATCTAGCCCTAGCTCTAACTTCACTTAATCGATCCTCAATTTACAGAACTTCATTGTTACGAAGAAACATTTATGTAAATAGAATGAAAAGGGATGGCAACAAACCAAGCTATGACGATCTTAGTTGGGGTGTTATAGGGCTAGATTCATTGAAAATTACAAAAAATAAATGAGTTTTTATGGTTCGATTCATCTTGACACAATGGTTTACTTAATTAAAAAGTCGACCATGTGGCAATTTTGTTGTGCAAGACTTTTTTTTTGTCAAATTTGTTGCATTGATGTTCTTAATACCCGAAAAGGGTAGGTTAATCTATTGCAATAAGGATAACAGATATTATAATCCACTAAAGCTCGGATCAACATCCTTATGAGGAGGACAACAACTCTACGAGGGAGACAACAATCTCTTAAAGGAGGGCAACAACCCCACGTAGGGAGCAACAAACCTACAAGTAAGACAAAAATCCTAGTTTCTAGTTCAAAGCAAAGAAAATACAGTGAGACTGTCGAAATTCAAGCCTATGTGTTAGCAATCGCCACCTTTATACACTACTTGCCACCACATAAGGGCGGTCGTCGACGTGTACCATCATTAAGATGAATATCTGCAACCTTGTCTCGCCGACTTTTCTCCTTTTACACCAGAGCCTAGACAAAAAGGGGTCGTCGGTGCCGCTGTGGCCAGGAGCCCTCCTAAAAAATTTAAAAAAAAGAAAAAGAGGGTGGAAATAGGAAAAAAAATAGATGGATGGATGGGTGGGGTAGGGGTGTCATGGACAAAAGAAAAGGGGAAGAAAAAAAGAAGAACATTAGGGAATGCTACTGGGAAAACTTGAGGCGACTTGTTATACAAGACTTAACAATCCAAATAGTGGAAGGTCTAAATGTGCACCTTAACCATTAATAAAAGATCAAGTGTTCCACGATCAAAATCATAGAAAAACATAGTTGAAGATCAAATAATGTGTTTTGTCTCATACACAGTTGTCCATCTGAGTTTTCGTTTGGAAATGCAAACGCACACCAACCCGTCTGATGCGATTATGTCTGAGCGACTCCATTTTTGTATGCGATCCGATCTCTATCTTGCCTGTCCGTGACTGAGAGTTCCCATCCGTTTCGTGGACTTGAGATCACGCTCGTGTGTGTTTCCGTGTGTATTGCTCACATCACCCGTTAAGATTTTTGTGTGTGTACCATTCGTCACTTGCCAAGATTGGCAATAAATATTTATTAAGAAAAAAAATTGCAGAAGCGTTTTCTATTTCTTAGCGAAGTAGAAAGAAAGCTAAATAGCAATCTAGCACCCACCTCGTTGAATCAATTCTTTCGTTTTAAGTTTTTTTTTTTTTTTTTGCAGACTGTCAGTGATATTTGCATACGCATATGCACCACTTGCCAATGGTTAGACAGAACCTGAATGTTTGTTCCGCCTGCCTGTTTGTTGATTATGTTCGTGATCATTTGCATCCGTTTGTCGCGATCTGGTGTCCCCATGTAGAACTGTCGTTGGTTTGGTGTCTCCTTATCTTACTCGTTTGCAAACTCAAGTGGTTTCGTTGTCACATCTTTGAGTTTGAGGGGGATATTAGGCAAACTATACATTGTTGTCATATTTGTGTATTTTTGTAGTTGTTATATTTGTAATTACGGTATATACGTAATAGTTTCCTTATTTGTGTATTGTAAGGATCTATAAATAAGAACAACTCTATTGTACATAATTTGCTCAGTTTTACCTGATCAATACAATCTCTATTTCATACACAAAAGCAACTTCAATAGAAACTCATCAGTGGGAAAGATTGAAGAATAATTGGATAGAGTATCCACTAAATTTTCCTTACTCATATCCATATTCGTCACCAAGCCCCCAACCAAAACCCTAATGCAGCTCAAACTTCAACCTCAAGATCTGCCTTTTTGGCGTTGCCGGCGTCGATGCAACCGACTCTAATGGTCGCAGAAGTCGCCGGTGGCCCCTGTGCTCCTTTTTTCCTCTTTTCTTCCCCATCTGTAACTCCATCGCCTTACCTCCCTTTGACGCGCGCCGAACACGTCAATAAAATATTTCCTTAAACCAACTATTTGCAGATAGTGGCAAAGGGTCGATCCCACAGAGATTGGTAGTCTTTCTAAGGTTCTAAAAGAAAGGAAAAAATGGGGGTTTAGAGAAAATAACTAAATTAATTAATCTAATTACTAATAAATTAGATAACTAAAATAAATATCTACGACTACGAACAATTAATTTAAATACCTAGGTCTATGATTCCACAAGACAAGATCAAGATTCAATGGCATATCATGGTCGTCAATATTTCCCAAAACAATTATTAATTCAAGTTCCCCTAGATTAGCTATGGAAAATCGACATCCGCCAGAAATTCTTAATTCCCCTAATCTCGATAGCTAGGACATCCGCCACTAACTACTTCCCTAATTAATGTATAACCCTAGACATCCGCCATAAGATTTAACACACTAACTGCAATAATAAAGTTCTATGGGAATACTAATCCTAGATAACCGAATCGCGTTCCCTCCCGATTTAACCTAGATTCAATTGTTGCACACTCAAGAACCGAAAGGTTTTGACGGCAATCGGGTGAATGTTTGTTACTTATATTGTCTCAAAAGTACAATTACGGATACTAATGAGTCAATTAACTATAGATTTTCCACCTAAAAGCATGCACTGGCCACATACATACCCTAGATTTAAACCATATTCATTAAAATCAACAACAATGAAATAGAAGAAATTAAATTAAATAAATAATAAAATAATAGATCTCACAAGTTAAGCCATGAATCCATAATCCTGAATTGTTTCACCATCGACCTAGGCAATGGCTTAATTAGCCAGACATGGCTACTCACAAAATAATGCAGAGAGAGAGATAGAGAGAGTCCAATGAATAATAGATGTTCTATTTATACCTAAAGTCCTAATATGTAAAACTACTAAGATTGGTCTATGGAAGAGAGAGAAAATAGGTTTTTGGTGTATTTTCGTCCTTGACACGTGGCAGGAGCTTATTGGCTGAATTCTGGTGCTTGCTGACGTGTCAGAAGGTGATTGGCGCTGAGGTGCTGTATCGGCTGACGTGGCGCAACACGATTGGAGGAGAAGAGAGGCGGTGATGTGTGTGAGAGGGGTGAGCAGTCGACACGTGGCGGCTGGGAGGCGGGAAGGAGTTCGCACGACTTCATCGAAGATCTGGGAGACAGCACCAGCACGCATCCCGAGGCAGATCGAGCAGCTGGACGAGAAGAGAAGCTGGCTTGTCCACGTGGCGGTAGCTGATTAGTGCTGACGTTGCTGGAGTGATGATGTGGCGTTCACCGATTGGCTGGAACATTTCTGCTGACGCTACTTAACCAATCGACTTCTGACACGTGGCAGTCTGGACGACACGTGGCACTGCTGGTGTGTGTTTTAACGCTGGACCAATAATGAATTGACACGTGGCAATGCTACCCAATTACCCCACTGTCAGTGTATTTTTCGAGACAAAATCCCGCGGTATCCGATTAATGCAAATAAATACTCTATTTTGAGTATTTTTTCGCCCCGGATTCAACCGTGCACTCCGTTTCACCTAAAAACCAAAAGTAAAAATAATTAAATATATATTTAATAAACTTCCACACTAAGACAATAAAATCCTATAAATACCGACTTATCACACTTCTTTCTTCTCTCCTAACCCTTACCTCCCTTCTTCCCGTGACTCCCCCCTCGCGCCACCTCACTTTCTTCCCGTGACCCCCGTAGCCCCACCTCTTCCCCCTTCCTTTGTCCTATTATATTCCCCACATCGTGACCCCATCCCACCATACCCTATACTGGAATAAATGAAACCTTCTGCAGCAACTCCTCTAGCTAGAACCTCAACTCCCCATACTCGGATGGTAACATCCTGTACGGTCGACTGTATATCAGTTGTGTCCCCAGAATCAACTCGATAATAAACTCAACTGCCTTAGGAGGTGGTAAACCTGGCAAATCATCGGGGAACACCTCAGGAAACTCGCAAATTACCTGAACATACTCAACTTTAACCATTGGTCTCGGTTCTGGCTAAACTACTGCCATAAACTCCTCCATCTTCTGAGTCATCGCTAATCAACCTCTGGTAATTGATAAATCTGACGTAGTACAAGCAAAGGTAAATATTGGAATGCCCTCAATATCAAATACCATCGTCTTACAGAAGCAATCAATGTGTGCATGATACGTCGCTAAACAATCCATACCCAATAAAGCGTCAAACTCTAGGTACTCTAGAACACGTAAGCCAACTGGTACTTGGTGTCCCTCAACCTCTACTACACAATTTTGGCATATCCGGTTAGGGTAAATCTTATCTCCAGCAGCCGTACTGAGGACAAAATATGGGTCTAAAGTCTCAGCCTGTAACCCTAACTGTCCGACCATATGTCCCACAATGAAAGATAAAGTACTACCGGAATCAAATAATACATGCATAGAAACACCACAAATAAATAACGTACCCTCGACGAGCTGACGAGTCGCACCTCGATTTGGCTGTACAACAGCAGGTGTAGCAACAACATGAGCTCTCTCCCTGACTGGCTCAATCTATGGTCGTGGTGGGGAAGGTGCCATCGGACAATCAACATGCAAATGTCCGACCTGATGGCAACTAAAGCACCGTCGCCTATCCTGCCAACCAGACTGTAACGTTGTCTGTACCTGAGCTCTATCACGGCCCTGACCTCTCTGTCCTCTGCCATGACCTCCACCATCTCTAGCCCGCTATCGCGGCTGCTCAACAGGTGCAGGTGCAGCAACATGCACTACTTGCCTATCATTACCTCTCTGCTGTTCTGGACGCCTATCTCTGCGACCCTGATCCTACTAGTATCTTTGTGGACCCTGCTAGTCCTGTCTTTGCCTGTCAAACTAGTCCCTTTGTCTCTTCGGTCTCTGATAAAACCGAGAACCCTGCCCAGACCTATCCATCAACTCATCTCTATGTCGTAAGTAGGTATCGCGAGCCAAAGCCCTATCATATATGGCTTGTAAAGTCTTTGCTCCACTCGCTACAATCACACCGCTAATCCTCTCATCCAATCCCCTGATGAAGTAATAAATCTGGAGTCTCTCGGTGTTCACCACATCTATGACATACATCATAAGGTACCTGAACCTCTCCATGTACTGTAATACTGACATGGTACCCTGTCTCAGTGCAAAAAACTCCTCTTTAAGTCTCAACAGTACCTCAGTAGGGATATATTCGTTAAGGAATAACTATCAAAACTCTACCCAAGTAGATAGCTCGGGACATGTGTTGGTGTAGGTCGTCCACTAAACCACTGCCTGGCCTCTCAGACAATACCTTGAAATTCGTGCCTGATCAACCTCTGGCACCTCTAACAACTGATGTAATCCCTAGTACGTCATTAACCAACGCCCAACAATCTCTGGATCACTTACTCCTGCATCCGACATCCTACTCCTGGCGGTCGAAGCCACTACCTGCTGCTTTATAGTAGCTGGTGTCACAACAATAGTCTCTGCTGGCGCAACAACTGGCTCGACCATTTCTATCAATGTCTTTGACCCTGCCGCCTGTGTAGTAACAACTGGCGCTAAGGCTGCCTGAGTGGTACGTACAACCAAATCAATAGTCGGTGCCGCTGTAGGTACTCTCGAGCTTCGTATATACTCGAGAATCTTCGCCATCTGTGCCTGGTGTAATCGCGGACTCTGCGATAATGCCTGCAGAGACATCACCTCCTTAGTGGGGTCACTGGTCTCACTGACCTCCTGCTAAGTATCGGCTGAATAGGTATAAGAATCTGTCCGTTTATCGTAATCTGCACAACCGACGTGCATCAGATCAGACTCAATATGTACGCGTATAATATTTATTATACAATCAAAACATACATATATACATTACTGATTTTACCCACCTCACGTCACTTCCCAATTAAGGTTTTCGACAATCACTTTGGTTTCCACAGCTAAGTTTATTAAATTTTATGCTCTTATTAAATCTCCAAATCAAGCCTAAAGTTCCATAAACCTAGGCTCTGATACCAAAATGTAACGGCCCCATTTTTCCATCGGTCGATACAGTGTGCACCGCAGGCCCACAACTCTGACAACGCACCATCCAGTTGTGTCCCACGACCACTCATAACTCAGTACCAATTAAAATCTCATTAACTTATGTTGTTTACTCGTAATTGTTGAGTCAAATTAGTTTATAGCTCGTGATTATCATTTAATCTCAAAATACGCAGCGGATAATTAAAATCATAAAAATAAGTATTCACAAAGTGTTTTATGAGCATTTTGCCTAATGTGAAAACCATACTAAAATGTAAATCATATACATATCAACTGTGATCCTAAAAATATCAAAATATAACCTCCAAGTCATATACAAGTCATGTCTGTCTCTCATACCCTAAAACCCAGCATAAAACAAATAAATATAAACAAACGTATGAGTAGGGCAAATGCAGTCAATCACAGGTCGGCCTCAAGCTTGCCCTTCCTTCTGCTCGCACTAGGATCTACACTCAAACCATCACAAAAATTAGATGACGAGTCCAGAGTGAGTAATCCTAAGGACATTCACCAAGTAAATACATAAATAAACTGTTATAATTAAAATACTATAAATAACTATGCGGAAGAAAAGAATACAGGCAATTGTGGAAGATCATTGCATGAATATGAATAGTAGAGAAAATAAAGTGCATGCACAATCAAAGTCAGATTAGAGCCATACTTTTGGTCTATCTGCCTGGCACGGCCCGTGAGGATACCTCGAACGGGTGACCCTAGACCTTCTAGGTGATCAACGTAGACCACGGTGCATCCACACATACCTAGCATACTCGGGTAGCATATTCACCGATTGGCTAGAACATATGTTATGGCCTAGTGGACCCTATGCCCCCACAATGAATAAACACTAGGTGGGAGTAACTCAACCACCGTAAAGTAATAGAAAATAAATGTTATTGAATAAACAGGACAATATTCAAATAAATCAAGCAGTAAATACTAGAGTGAATTTCAGTTGGGTTACTACACACCTCAAACTACACTCCTCGTCCCGTAAAACAAACCTCGGTCCAACTCCTCAAATTCCCCGATATCCAAAATATCTCCCGAATCAACCTATTACCATTTATCATTGATTTATTGTCAATTGTTTGTATTTTAGGTCAATTAGTATAGGCATTATATCCACCATACCCAAAACAGCGAAAAATGGCTATCTGATGAACACCCGGCGCGCTGGTGTTCATTCTGTTCATCTTCATCATTGGCCCAGACTATCCAACGCGCTGGGCAGTTTTTTCAGCAGTTCAGCAGAACAGAACTGCTGGAAAAACACCGCCCAAACCTCCACCAACGCTGTCGACCCCATCCTCAACTCGTGGGGAAACAAACAACACTTCCAAAAGCCAAATGCACAACAAAATATATCAAACATGCATCAAATTCCCGGATCCAACATCAAAACCAAAACCAAATACACAACATTTCATGAAAATGACAACCTCAAAACCAACAACTACAACTCTTTTCTCCACACTCATAGCACTCAATAAACACTAAAAACTGGGCAAAAACAGTGGTACACAACTAAACCATGGATTTATCACCAACGTACATCAAACCACACTTAAATGAAAAAGAAATGAGAGGGGATTATAGATCTTACCTTGCTTTGATGATTCCACACTCCCAAGCACTTGAGATGAGCTCTCAAAAATACCAAACCGTCACTTTCTCACTAGATTTTTGAATTTCATAGGGAGGAGAGAGAAAAGATGGTAAAAATGAGATAAAACTATTGGTTTTTATATGTAATTCTTCATCACATCTCACACACACATCTCCATGCCTTGTTTGATGGTGGAAATGAGGTCAAATAGTCCTCCTAATGAGACAAAACTAACCATATGGTTTTCTTTGATTTTACACATAGCACCAATTATATGCACTCCCGGGTGTTCCAATACTCAGCTCCGACCCTCGACCGGCGCTGTTCGAGCACATCAACAGTACCAACCATCTTCATATCATTTAATATTAATTATTTAATGAATTTTATCATTTATTGGGTGTATCTAGTCCCCCGTCCCAGTGTACTAGTCATTCGCCACCCGGTATGCGCGCCTACGCACTAGTCGCGGCGAAAATGCGTCACACTACCTCACTCATCAATGGACAATATAAACACACATATTGTGATGCAATTTGACTAAATTGAACATATACATCGTAATTACCCAATAAAAAGCACACAAAACGGACTGTATACCTAATCTGGGCATGCTCCGGCATCGCTGTGGGACCTACGAACGTCCCGGTGGCGTCCATGTCTGCAATGACGTCATAAATAACGACAATTATAAATTGGGCCGTTACATCATCTTTATTTCATTCACATATAAAATTAAAAAGGGTTAAATGAAACCCTATCTGATCGGTGGTGGTTCCAGTAAGAGTGTTTACTACATACATTTTCTTCAATAAAGCATAGATCTATTTAGATTAGAGAGTCCCAATACTGCAACAGTTGTTAGATTCATCATTAGCGCCACCACTTGTTCTCCCTCCATATGAGCATCTATCATCATTCAAGTCCATATCCACTTCTATTGTTCTTGCGTGGATCTGCGCTTACAGTTATTGATTTGATAGTTTTATTAGGTTATCTTTTTCAATAAGCATTTGTCTTCTAATGTTGGAAGTTTATGTTTGTCTTCCCTTGTTGAAAGTCTTTATTTGCCTTCCCTTAATGAAAGTTTTATGTTTCCTTTTGGTCTTAGTATGTATGTGTGTTGTTGTGTTCCAGATGTTTATTAAGAGAACAATCACTGATTGTTAAATTCTTCCATTGTTATAGTCGCAATTTTTCAAAATCAACTCTATGGCAGTTGAATATTTCGATGAACAATTAGGATTAGTGAATCAATGTGCTTTTATTAAGGTAATTGATTCGATGTCTCATCCTGTTCTACCGAATATATTGAACCATCATGATTAATCAAATTTCTATTTTACTTCAAAAAAATAAAAATAAAAAGGATTGTATTTGTGAAGCTGCGAAGGAGCCTAATTGGACAGTAGCCTCTACTAATACAACAATATAAATTTATAAATTATTATTAAAAGTTTCTGCACATATCCCAAGTAGTACAACTGCGCACCTTAATTAGTACTCCCCATATTATTTGTCACATTAGGGGTTCTTTTTTTTATTTTGCAATGTGTCACATTAGGAAATCAAGAAAGAATTAAATATTTTATTTCCAATTCTAACTCCATTGTGTTTAATTAATGACTCCACCAATCACTTTTTTCGTACAATACATATAATAAATGAAGTCATTTATTGGAGTGTAATATAGTCTCGTTATAAAATCTTAATGATAATTAATCATCACCTTAATTCTTGTGATCGAGTCAAAATGTGACAGATAATATGAAACTAAGGAAGTTTTCAAAAAAAAAAATGGAATAGAGGGAGCAGATAACATGATGCAGAAATTAACTACTAATTAATTAAAAACTGTAATTAACAATTAAAATTGAATCAAATAAAATGAAACAAAAAGTGCTTAATTTTCAGTCAATTTGAGTGTCTCAAGTTAATTGATTTAATTTGTTGGGATCATGATATTGATCAATCAGACGGCCATCATCATCCTGACGAATTCTTCGTAGTTGACTTGACCATCACCGTCCAAATCAGCCTCTCTGATCATCTGTTCCACCTCTTCGTCTGTCAGTTTCTCGCCTAAGTTGATCATCACGTGCCTTAGCTGCATTTTTTTCCAACAAAAATCAGCATTGTTATTTCTCAATATCATATAACAATTGTTTTGTTTCAATTATAACGGTTACATAGCCAAGTGAAAAAGTAATTTTTTAGCAATAACATACCTCTATTAAGAAGCAATTTTGTCTCAATTATTACAAACACACGATGAACAACTATAAACTTATTAACGCCCAATAGATGACAAACCTAATCGATCATAATAGACCTATAAAATTTACGCTGCCCGACACACAATGAAAAAGTATTTTTAATTAGATACAATGATCACATTTTTCTTACAAAATGTACCATTCGCCTCTTAAAAAATCTTTAATTATTTATATAGATCAAATACATGGTAGAGCGAAGCTAACTTGAGATACATTGATTATGAGAAATTTAAAATTTTTAGAAATTACCACATTAATTGCACTAAATCGAGCACAATGAAAGAGTTTGATTGATGTAGTTGACCCCAAATTATTTGAGAATTGAGATTGAATCTTTGTTGTTGTTGTTGTTGTTGTTGTTGTCGTCGTCATTGTCATCCAAACGTTTTTCCAGCTTCTTCTTATTACGATTCGACTATTCTATTAAAATTAGTTGGAGACCCTAACTTCATAATTTAAGAATTTAATAAAAAAATAATAATGCAACTACTATGATTACGATCCTATAATCTCTACCTCAGTTAAATCTACGATGCCCTTCATATTTTTTCTTTTTTTTTTCGACTTTAAGGGAGTCGAACCCACAACTTCTCCAAACATTACCTTTGGCAATTAATGTATCATCCATTTCATCTCACTTGAGATGTTTTTCGCTATGATTACCCTTTCACGCTGTCAGCACACATTTACATATTAATTGGGGGAGAAATCAAGAAAAAGTTAGTTAATGTTTGTTACAAAGTTAAGCTAGTATTGAGTTACTAATTATTATCACTACTTTTTTTTTCTTTGTTTTGTTTTTTATAAGAAAGAAACGACTTGCCCCCACTAGGGTTCGAATTAATCCATGGCCTCTTACTCCTAAATCCCATACTAAATCATTGGGCCACCAATTGGTTGATATTACAGTTGTTGCATTAAGAAAAATAATGCATATAATAAACACTAATATTAAGATGACATGATTAAGCAATCTAATGTACATTGAAGGAGATGCAAGTTAGGTAAAATAAAATCTGAGCACGTGAGCCTATGCAAGAGGATCACGTGAGCCAGCTATCTTAATTAATAATTTAAGGAAATGACTAGGTGATCCGTTCGGACACATGAAAAAGACACTCACTTACTGGTGTACATTGATTTGTGCATCGATATTTGTATGTACACAATTGATGTGTATTTAAGGAACCTCAACAACTAAGTATCTATTTTGATGTCCAAAGCAGGTCACCCCAGCACTATATAACCATAAATCAATTACCTCATTTGCTGATATGTATCCATTTTGGTCCTTGTCAAACACTTTAAAAGCTTCTTTCAGCTCCTCTTCAGCATCTGTTTCCTGTATATTAAGAAAAAGTTACATAGATAAAATTATTTAGTTTCTTAAAAGTAAAGAAAACATAGAAAATTTTGGTATACATGCTTAATTTTTGTAACTAATCTCGATATATATATATATATATATATGTGTGTTTTGTTCCTAACCTTCATTTTCTTGGCCATGAGATTCAAAAACTCTCCAAACTCGATGGTCCCATTCCCATCAATATCAACTTCGCTAATCATGTCATGTAATTCCTGCTCCGTTGGATTTTGATCAAGCGAGCGAATCACAGTCGCTAGTTCTTCAATTGTAATACAACCTATAAAAACTCACAAAATAAACCAAAAAACAATAATTAATTAGCAAAAGAGAAATTAAATGAACAAAACATTTATTAATTATCAAGAACGACGCGTTTTTCTACTACTACATTGATAGGGGTTTTTTGACTTTGTTTATGAGAAACACATTAGTTCTCGCCTATACATGTACTCCTTCTCTAGACAATTCGGAAATAATAAATAAAGTCTCGTCTCTATCAAAAAAAATAATTAACATAAGACCAGAAAATGTACTGAAAAAATTGTTATTATTATAGATGAGTATACAAATTTTGTTTATGATAAGATAGAAATAATTTGTCCTACCAAGATTTAAATTTGTGGCCTCTTACTCTCAAACACCGTACCAAATCATTTATTGGTTGGTGAGCATACACATTTTCATCAAACAAATTAAATGCTAGATCGGCATCAAATGATTCTTCAATTTCACACAAGTCACTTTTGTGCTGTCAAATGCGCCTTGGAACATGTGTTTCTTTGTAATTGGAGGATCCATGACATAAGTGACGTATTTAGTGATTTTCAATTTTAGTTTTTTTGAATATTTGTCCATACGTCTCAATTTCATTGCACAAGGCAATGTTTGCCTAAATTTTTGTACGTAACGTATTGTGGGTAAACTCTAGTCTAAAATGTCAAATTAAGACCAAAAAAAGAAACGAAAAAAAAAAACCAAAAAGTGTTAAAAAGTGAACCAAGAAAGTAAAGGGAAAAAGAAAAGATAGACAAATAATGAAAGAAACATTGTATATTATTTCTAGTGATAAAAAATAGATTGCCAAACAGATTTGTAAGATCATTTATGTATACTTCTTTAGGAGAGAGCAAGCATTAGCCTCATTTGATAAAAAAAAAAAGAAGAAGAAGAAGAAGAAGAAGAAGAAGAAGAAGAAGAAGAAGAAGAAGAAGAAGAAGAAGAAGAAGAAGAAGAGGGATTTGGAGAGAACTAGCTTGAGAGAGCATACCGTCTCCATCTTTGTCAAAGAGACAGAACGCTTCTTGAAACTCAACAATCTGCTCTTCAGTCAGTACATCTGCCATGCCTAGCTAATATTAGATATCTTCAAAAAACCACAAAGAAATCAAAAGATTGTGTAGAGGAAGAGAAGGAGAAGCAGCGAAGGAAATAGGTGGGAAGGGACTTATTAAAGAAAGAAATGAAGGTGTGACCAAGTAGTACACAATACAACTAGTACTCTCCATCTACATTGGGCATGGGTCTTATACGCACAAGTCCATGGGGCCTCTTAACAATTACTCATTTTACAATCCAAGACCACTATTACAGTCAAACACGCCCAACGAAATTAATATTAAAGGTCCTTTTTTAAAATTGAAAAAGTAAAAGAAAATTGGTCTCATGTGCATAACAAGCCTTGAATATGCAATGTAGGACTTGGAAACTCTCTCAACAACCCTAGGAGACTAATTAATCATGCGCATATATATATATATATATATATATATATATATATATATATATATATATATATATATATATAAAATCTTATTTAGGGTTTCTTTTAATTTATATACAACAACAACATAGCCTCAGTCCCAAATTAATTGGGGTCAGCTATATGGATCAAACTCTTCTATTGTGCTCGGTTTAATGCAATTGATGGTGAGCTTTCCAAACTGCGACGGCTCCAAATTTTGAGGTCGTCATGCATGCCCCCACGGGCCCACAGCCTTACCACGTCTTCGCCCTACTGTGTCCCACGCGCACCATAAGTCACTTAATCTTCATTCCTCATAGTTTTTTTATTCAATTTACAACAATTTAGCAGAAGACTTAATAGCATGAAATAAATGTGAAATTCATGTCATTTATAACATTAACCTATGAAAAACCCGGCAAAATACCATGCATATAACTGAAGTGAAAATAAACATAAATTTATATACATGTATTTGGTGTTCTACAGTTCTCAAAACCCAGCAAAAATAATATATAAGTACATATTGTATCTCAAAAACTCGAGCCGATCGAAGAGGCAAAAAACTCTGAAATAGTCGCCTAGTACTTCATTGCCCTTGCTCTTGCTCGATGAAGAATTTGTACTTAGTCACCCAACAAATACAGTGACGAGTCTAGTGAGTAATTTTCAAGAGAAGTCCACAAAATAATCATGAAATAAAACTGATAAATCTACGAGACATGTGAATGTGACCTCTGGCAACAGACAATCACATTCTCATAGTTGTAAGTAGCATACACCATTCCAAAAATAGCAGCAAGAAAGATAAAGCATCAGAAAATACTTCAAAAGCAGCAGTAATAAAGTAAATTGGCTCGACGTTAAGCAGTAAATAAATCACCAACTGATTTACCACGATAAATCCCCCGACCTATCCTGGTTAGAATATCGATAAAACAAGATAGGAATCCATGTATATATACAATTCAGGAATCCAGTGACTAAACCCCAACTTCAGTAAACGACATGGTCCCTCTAACGGTGTTACCCCTCATGAACCACCCTAATCCCTCCCGACGTCGCAAGTACATACTACTGCTGTTGACATAAGCCCTGTCCCAAGAGGACTCATGCAAGGAAATTTAGTCACCACTAATATATATATACGCAACCGAAGCTTAATGGAATGAAACCCATATGAGCCCACCAGCAGACACATATAAATACGATACGAATAAACCTCGATAAACCATGAATAAAGTGAAGCATTCTTAATGGTTTTATGCACCTCAATAAGAGCTCTAATACCCAGATAAAATCTCTAGTTCAAATCTCTTTCTCTCTTCGGGATCAGTGCCCAATGCCCGACTATGGTATCCAAAGTCCATGGTGTTTGAACATGTCATTTTAAGTGATTTAGTGTTAAATTAATTGATTATATAAGGTTTAAATTCATTTTTTCCCAAAAACAACCCATTAAATTAAAAAATGTTTTGCACTTAACGCATGCCCAGCGTGCTGTGTGTTCATCCTCATCCTACCCAGAACAATCAGAGTGCTAGGGCCCCTGGCCAGCGTGCTGGTTAGGTCGAACCCAGAAATTCTAGAACTCAACAGAACTAAAATTCGATGCATGTGGCCACCTCCAAATGCCATCGACCACATCCTCAACTCGGGGGGCTCACAACACTCCCAAAAAGTCAGAGGCATCAACAAACATCATATATATCAAATCAAAAATCATCAAAACCCACGACTTTCCAAACTCAAAACTTGAATAAACTTTCCCAACACTTAAAACCAACATCACCCACATGTCCAACACCATTATATCACTTTAACAACACCCAAAATCAGTGAGCACTCCCATAAACTTGAATTTCCATCAACACCCCCAAAATTTAGCTCAGAATGTAAAGAAAGATGAGGTGAACATGGATCTAACCTTGGTTTTTCAACTCCTTAAGCCAATCACCTCCAAATCAACACCAAATATCACAAAACCCTCACACTTATGCTCTCAAATTCGGACTTGATCAAGTAAGAGAGAGAAAAGGTGGTGAATGTGAGTTAAATGCTCACTTTTTGTAGCGGCCCAAAAATTCGAAGCCCGCCACATTGTACGCCATGGACCCACAACCTACACCGGCCTAGTTATGTTCCACACGTACCAAATCATCTGTCACTTCATTATCGCTAACTTACTCAAATTAATTATGTAAATTAGCTTATGAACTTCAAATCATTTGTTTATATCCTAACATATTCAGCGGGAAGACTTAAGTAAATCAATTAAATAAAGAACATTTTGTCCTAGTATGGAAAATCCAATCAAAGTAATTATATATATATCAGTCATGTCCAATCAAAACATCAAAAAGACCTCAACAGGTCAATATACATGTCCCATATCGCTCAAATCCTAATACCCAGCATAAAACGAATAAAGTAAACACACATACGAGTAGGGAACAACTGATCAGTCAGAAGAAATCCTTAAGCTTGCCCTTCCCTCTAATCATACTGGGTCTTCACTCAGCCATCACAACAAAACAGATGATGAGTCCAGAGTGAGTAATCCCAAGGAAGTTCAAAGAGTAAATAAGATAAACAAATGTTGGAATCAAAAGACTATTAAATAAATATGCGGAAGAAAAGATTCAAACAACTGGGAAGGACCCTCGCATGTATATCTAATGGCAGTGATAAACAAAGTGCGTGCACGATCTAGGTCGGAATAGCACCATATTTCGGACTATCACCCAGGCACTGCCAGTGAGTAAACTCGAACTGACTGAAATTCATGTTGTCCGCTCGGTAGCCGGCGTAGACCACGACGCACCGACATGTGAATAGGAAAAATAGTAGTCAAGTCGACAATCCATTAACATACCCCTATAACACATGTTATGGCCTAGTGTGCCACAATGCCAACGCAATGAAATAATCCCGGCGAGAGTAAACTCAACCGACCGTAAATAAATACTAGAAAGTAGAGTAAATGAAATAACTGGACAAGAGTTCAAATAATCCAAGCAATAAATACTTAAATGAATTTCAGTTGGGTTACTACACACCTCAAATCCGCGCTCCACTAACACCAATATTCAAACACACACTCAAACCGCGTATCACTACCCGTCAATACAACCTAAAACCTAAATTCCTAATAATTCCAATCAATTTTCTAAACCCCGAAAATCATTAATAAATTACAAATCCTCGATAAAAACATCCATTAAACCATTTAAATGGATTTTATAAACCCCTATATATACCTACAAAGTTTCTCAATTTTATTTAAATTTATGGTCTGACACTGTTATCGACGTCGCCAAAGGCGCCGCAATGTGTAAAGCCTTCACAACATGCCTCATGGCGTTCATTGGGTTTTGGGGTTCATGCGCAATGGAGATTTCAAAACTATTTTGAGAAAAAACCCAACAAGATCCGAATCTCATTCCATTAAAACACGTTTAAACTATGAAAACTTAATCATACCTCAGTCGCAATGTACCTTTTTGAAGGTTAATCGATCTCTAAGGTGCTGCCAACGACGAACGCCCTCTATCAGCAGTCCACACACGGACGACGGCCGAGATTTGAAGTGCTAGCTTCGAGATAATACCAAACCTTTTGTTTTTCTCCAAAACAATCCAGAGAATACCAAAAACCCTAAGTCGTTTCTTAAAATGAAAATAGAGTTTCGACCCTTTTTAAATCTTTCATACTTGTATTCTAACTCAAAGCGTCTATTTATACAACCCTTGTATATAGACGGTTAAGTAAATTACACATATACCCCTACTTAAAGAAGTATAAGTGTAATACACTACAAGGACGTTTCTGTCATGAATTTTATCATATAAAATTCATTTTTTTGAACCATCTTAAAATCTCGCAAAACCATTCTCAGTGTGCGACCCAATAGGCTCATACAACGTTGGTAGTGTACCAAAAGACATTTTGGTATATAAGTCATAAGCGACCTCTAGCAAGACATTATGACTACCCAAGTTGTACGAATATCAAATCGATACAACCTAATCAATAGTGTATATAACATCCTTTTGTCATACGATATCCTTTTGATCAAACATAAGGCATGGAATTGTCATCCAACATGTTCAATCGTACTAGTCTCAATTTCTAGGTAGACTGAAAACATCTAAGTGACATTGATCAATATCAATTCACTTAGACTAGGCCTTTTAATGATCTAACACATCGAGGGATCCATTGGATATCTCTCTTTATATGAGAGGGACAAATTCTATCTCGATTACACAACTTCACATTATTCACACAGTAACTAATCACAACCTTTATAATCGTCCAGTTAAAGACAACGTTTGATTGCGTCAAATCACTGTATTCCTAATGTTGAAGTCTCTGGTAATCTCAAGTCGAGTATCTTGAAAAATATACCTATCATGAGAAAGAACTATGATTTAATCCATGTGATGTTCTCATAGCGGGTCGGTCCAGTACTTTGTTCCCTAACAAGTACTCATGATCTTGATTTGTATTCCTATACGTATGATCATCGTATGATCATCAATCAAGACTCACACTAGTCTTAATTCATTATAGTTCCCAGTATAATAATCGACTAGGGACATTTAAGATATTTCTCTAAATACCCATGGATCTTATTATAATGTAAACATGCAAATCAATTATAATAAACAACAAATGAAATTATCTATTTTATTAACTAAAATGTATTCATAAAGTCTATTAATGGATTGACCTAGGGTACATTTCCCAACAGTTCAAAGCGTCGTGAAAGACGTCATCACGTACACACCACCCACGACGCCATATAAAGTGTGAGGTGGTATTTTGTTTCTAGTTTGGAAGCTGTAGGTGGCGTCGTGGCGTTAAACGCTCACGGCGCGCTTGGCGGCGTTCGAGCCAGAGAACACTTCCTAGGGTTTACGGATCCCCTCGACTCGTTGTTGCAGTCCGCGCTCGTCCAAACCGCTCACCAAACCTCCAATATACCATAATCTATTAAATACCCTCGACGAAACCGTTCAAGACGTAAACTCCGGGTTTTCTCACCAAAACCGAAAAATACATGTGAAAACCATAGCAACAACAATAATACTCAACACAAACCACCTTGTTGCCTCAAATCCCCATATGGAAACTATGGCAACACCACCCTAGCTGGTGTACTCAACTCAACCCCCAGAAAATCTCGTCAAAACCCAAGAAAATAGGTCTGATTCGTAGTGAAAGTGATAGGGCGAAGATCTAACCTTTGAATCGACTCCCAAGCTTTGTAGTGCTCCCAAAGATCTCATAAAACACAACAAACCCTGGCTTCTTTCTTGATTTTTATCCAAGTGGTTGGTATGAGAGAGAAAAGGTGGTGAGGAATAAGAGAAATAAGATATTTATATCACAACTTTCATCTTGTGTGACCCCCCAATCCCAAGGCTCCTTTTAATGGTTAGGATGAGGTCAAATGGTCCACCTTAAGTGATTTGAATGTGTGACTTTGTGCTCACACCTCTCACTTGTTCTCACAACTACCAAGCCAACTCTTGGGCGTTCCGACACCCGGTCTCGAACCATCTCAATTGTCCACTACGTACACTCGCGTCACTCACGTATATACGACATTTTATAGTGATTATTTAACGTATTTTATCATTTATTATGTGGATATTAACGCCCAGCCTAGTGTACTAACCATTCGCCTCCCCGGTTCACACGTCTACATGGTACCTGAGGCGAATTTTCGTCACACTGTCTCGCTCGGTATATACAACATAACACACAACATTGCGATGCAAATAAGCTAATTCAAACAATTACATCGCAATTACAACAAACAACATGCAAAAACAAACTGTATACCTATAATGGCGTGCTCTGACCTAACTATGGGGTCCACGCACATCCAGGCTTGCGTCCATGTCTGTAACCACGTGTCAAATAACGACAAATTAGATATGGGTTGTTACACTTTATACTCCAAACTTCATCAAATGTATTTTGTGCATTTCCAGGCAACTTAAATGGCCAAGATTCGGTCAATTAGTCCACCAAATGGTGACTCCAAAGTGTGACTTGATCCTTGGGATCTTGTCCTCTTAACACACCAATCATGTGTTCCTCGGGCGTTGTAACACCCGGTAACTCAACTTTTCATGCTCAACTTTGACGATATAATTGGCCTATGCCACGTTCCTATATCAATTAATTGTCATATTTAATTATATTTATCTATGTGAACCCATTTCCCAGACTAGTGCACCCGTAATTTGCCCATCTGGACCCGCGTCAGCACGCTTTTTAAGGCGACTACCTGTCACACTAACTCACCCGGTAACATCGATATAAACTTGCACAAATGACGTAATACGTCAAATAAGAATCATTACCATCACATTTACGCAAACAATCAGTCAAAAATACCATTTCACGCTAACATGGCATTCCCGTAGACCCGAGCTGACGTCCATGTCCGAAAATATTCGACAACGACATCAATTACAAATTGGGTCGTTACACAAACCATTCAAATCCCTTCTAATTAATGTATCCCAAGTTAACTTCGGTCTACCCCTATTTCGTCGAATTTCTTCAGTTCCTATTAAGTCAAATTTTCTAGTGAGGGCATATGTAGGCCTTCTTTGTAAGTGACCAAACCACCGCAACCGCCCTTCCCTAATCTTTGAGTCAATTGATATTATTTCTACTTATCTTTAGATTTTTGAATTTCTTATCCTATCTTTACGAGTTTTACCACGCATCCACCTAAGCATCCTCATTTCTGCTATGTTCATTTTATATAATTGTTCTTGTTTTATCGCTTAACACTCATTTCCATATAACATAGCTGGCCTAATTGTGGTTCTATAAAATTTTCTTTTTAACTTGGTAGGCATATTTTTATTACAGATCACAATAGTTGCACTCCTCCATTTCTTCCATCTAGCTTGAATTCTATGTGTGACATCATTCTCAATATTGTCATCATTTTGTATGATTAATACTAGATATCTAAAGTGTTTCACCTTAGAAACTTCTACTTTCCCTAATTTTACCACTTCGTCATCTCGACGTCTCGTATTTCTAAATTTATAGTGCATGTATTCGATCTTCCTTCTATTCAACTTAAAGCCTTTAGATTTTAATGTATTCCTCAAAAGTTCTAATTTTCTATTCACTTCATCTCTTATTTCATCTATTGAGACAATATCATCTGCAAATAACAGACACCATGATATATCCTTGTGAATGTCTGGTTAGTTCATCCATAACTAGTATAAAGAAATGTTAGCTTAAAACTAATTCTTAATGTAGTCCTATCACAATGGGAATTTAGTTAATATACAAGTAAATTAATTAATTAGGCTGTGTGAGAGGATTCGATCGCTAATTAAATTGTGAAGATTTGATATGGATAAGTCATTATACATCAGGATTGATATGATCGCATTTCGAGTAACGACTAATACAACAACATATATTTTCATACTAAAAATAACTTAATTAAACTTCAACTATTATTAATGCGAGCATATGTCAAATCAGCGAAGCTACAGTTTGTTGGTAATGTGGTGATTTTCTTTTTGAGTCAAACGCTTTTGTACATGCATGCACATTTTATATGTGTTTCTTACATGTTTATTTGTAATTTGATGAATAATTATTTTTTGAACTGGAACAGCTGTAGGGTTGGATGTTTGGGAGACAATAGCATTCAAAGTAAAGAGTGTGAAGATTTGGGGAGATGTGTACTTTGTCTTCAAGATTTTCTAAAGTTTCAAAATTTTCAACCCTAGTACTCACTATCAAGGCTCAAGTTAGTCAAGTATCTTATTAATTTAGTGCTTGGACCGGTTCTTTTCTTCCTAAAAAGGTTTTGACATGCAACCAATGGCGAAGACAAAGGGCACCTCCCTATAGTTAAGACTTATTAACATTTAGCAGTACCCAAAACTTAAAGAAGTGCACTTTCTGTGACTTAATTAAATTGTTTGGCTTGCCATTGCATGCAACAACATTTATGGTCTAATTCATGGTAAAAAATTCACATCTCAACATAGATCATATCCAAATCCAACAAATTTCTACAACTGCGTAGCGCTGTCAAAAGTGTATTGCATGTACAAAATCATATTCACATTTAAATTAATTAACCATGTGTGAATTCTCTATAGCAAGACCACCCACAATTATTTGAACTTTTTGAGTTTATAAGATTAGGGTTTAAGTACATCATTATTAATTGGGCATCGATTACACATAAAAGAGTTTGTATATATGTTGTGATTAGATGTGATTTTATTAAAAAAATTTTTTTGGTAGGAAGTGGTTTTATTAATTAGATCACATTAGAAATAGTGATTGAAGGCCGTCCTTAGTTAATAGGCGAATGCTAATCAAAGTGACATGGAGTATTTATTTTATAGGAAAATTAAGGGACGATTTTATTAATTAACCACAAAAAACTAGTGATACATTGATAGGAAAAGGACGACATATGAGAATGGAGGTCGACGACGATCCGAGTGCTCGTAAAACGTATAGAGATCGTCTAGTCAATGTTAAAAATAGAAGATTCTCAGAAAATGTGGCACTGGAGGTTGGGGATGTGAGCATTACTTCGGATGTTCTAGGTCCCTGGGTGAAGTTTTCTACTAACCTGCATAGCAAGTTAGAGAAACAAATGGAAAACCCAGTGGTGGTGAAACTGATGAGAAGATTGTTAGGCAACAGGATGTTATATAATAGAATCGTAGCAATGTGGCACCCTGAAGGGGACTACAGAGTTATGGATCTCTCTAAAGATTTTTATTTAGTTCAATTTATGTGTGCAGGAGATATGGATAGAGCTTTACTCGGAGGGCCATATGAAATCCTCGGCCATGTCCTTTATGTACAAAAATGGGGGCCATCTTTTCAAGTGGCGACCGCATCAATATCAAAAGCAACGGTTTAGATTCGTTTTCCAGACCTCCCTCCTGAGTATTTTTATGATTCTATCGTTTGAGGACTTGGAAATGTAGTTGGACGGTCACTAAGGGTGGATTCAAGTACTACTACAACAAACAGAGGGGGGTTTGCCCGAGTAGCGGTGGAACTGGACTTCTCAAAATTTCTTATGTTTTAGAGTGGAAGACTTTTGGTTGAGAGTGGAGTATGAAAGGCTTCCTTACATATGCTTTCGTTGTGAAAAAGTGGGGCACAACAACACTGTATGCCCTCTTAATGCTCCTAAGGATCCCCAAGGCCGTAGTCAAGGAAAAGAAGAGTTCAAATGACATGAGGGTGATGCGCCACCTCCGCAAACTGTCGGAGATTCTAATTTTGGGTCGTGGATGATTGCTCAGAGGAAGCCTCGTCGAAATGAAAGAATTACCAAAACAGGAGAAGAAGAGAATTTAGGGCGAGAATTAAGGGATGAGAAGCATAAATCTGGAGATTTGAATGGAAAGAAACATCAAGGTGTCAAATAAGGAAACCAAAAAATCAGTTTCAATTATTGGTCAACTCGGGTGAATTAAATAATTTGGAAGTCAAGGATTTAAAAAATAACGGCAAAAGTCAAACCATAATTTTCTCCAAAAAAAAAGGAAACCTTAACCAATCAAGGTCAGGTTTTCAGAATAGTCAATGAAGGAAAAGAAAAGAAAAAAAATCCTAAGAGTGTGACACATACCCATAAATATGTCCCAAAAATGAATGAGCCCAAGGGCGATAGGTCAAAAGGATGTGGGTCTTCCAAGAATGAATCTCCTAAAATAAGCTAAAGGCTGCCTGGACCCGCATCTACCTTTAAGGCATGTGGGCCTAACATGGAGGATCTTTCATCTAAATTCTCAACCCAAGAGAATGCATGGAAGATCACTCCTTTCCAGGACCTCACAAACAGAGAAGAAACACGGAGGAGAGTAGAAGCCTCTGTACCATTCCAATGTATCTCAATAGAGGAATTAGCAGCTGATATGGGTAAAAACGCAGTCGACCAGGAATGATGCAGAGCGCTGTCAACAATGGTCATAAAATTCTAGCAGAAGCTAGTACAAAATGGGAGTCCCAAAGGTAGGAAATGGAAGCACAAGAGAAAGATGCATCTGAGCATATGATCTCAGATGATGGAGTAACCAATTAATCGGATTCGAATGGTAGTAGTCAATACCTATCGGTTTCTTAGTTATTTTCTATATTTGTTATCAATGTTATTACTATCTTGGAATTGCCAAGGGGCCAAAAATTATTTTCTTATTACGATTTTTAAGGAGTTAATGAAGCAATATAAGGAGGACATCGTAACAGTTTTTTAGCCAAGAATCAGTGGTGATACGACAGATGCGGTAATTCAGAAGTTGGGGTTTGGTAAGTATTGGAAGGAGGATGCGATCGGGTTTTCTGGTGGCATATAACTTTTGTGGAATGATCACTCTATTTCAGCAAGAAGAAAGCATTGCCATTGGGTATTAGCAGAAGAGGGGTGGCTAAAAATAAATTGTGATGGGGCGGTACGAGGGGATGATGAGGAAATCACAGCGGCAGGAGTTATACGGGGGATGAAAGGCAATTTTCGAGCAGTATTTCAAGCAAAATTGGGTTAGTGTTTACCTCTTTACGCCAAACTATGAGGAGCTAAGCATGGTTTGCAACTGGCGTGGGATAAATGATATAGGAAACTCATTGTGGAGCTAGACTCACAGGAAGCAATTGATCTCATTATGGTCTCAACACAAAGCCAATTTTAAGATCTATTGATTCATGATATTCTAAGGGAGACGGACAAGGAATGGAGTATAGTTTTCAACCACACATTTAGAGAGAATAATGCATGTGCAGACCACATGGCCAAGGAAGCTTTCCACTGTGATGTTGATATTAAGATTTGGGAATATATTCCAAATCATATTTTCATGTTGCTAGAGCAGGATATCCTACAGTTACAGATGTAACTTAGACCAGATTTGATCTTTGCTAATAAAAAAAAAGGACGACATATAAATATACTTTTAAAATATATACATTTGCTAGTTGCCACGCAGTTGTATACACATGGACTTGCGAAGGCACTAATATTTTTTATAAAAAAAATTAAAATTTTCATTAATCATTAATGGCTCAATATAGGATCATAAATAAAATTGAAAAGTATATTAACTTGTTAATTATACTTGTTCTAAAGAATTTTCACTAATTTGATTGTGAATGCGATTTTGAAATTGAAACAGTTAGACAATCAGGGACTGTTCTCTATGACATTTGAAGCATATTTGAAAATAGACAAACACCACTAAAACCACATAACGAATAACGAAACTTCCAATAAGGGAAGAAAACTTAAGACTTCTAACAATAGAAGACAAAATCAAAACTTTCAATTAGAAAAGACAAACTAAATATGAAATGAAAACTAAAGAAATTAAAAACCAACACAATCACACACAAAACAACGCATGCACAATTGTTGAGAAAGTTGTTCCGCAATAAGGATGCAACCAATTTTTACAAAATATGACTAGATTAATAGCTTATTAGATTTTATTAAAAGAATGTGATTAAATCACCGTCAATCAAAAAAGATGATTCGCCGTGGTTCAAGATAAAAAATTACGAACACCTAGGCACTAATCTTAATGCACAACTCCAGGGATGACAAGAAGTTTGTATCAAATATATGTGTGGAAAGTTCGTTATAAAATCATTTTCTAAACATGAATTTTTCATATCTTTGTTCACAGTCAACATATATAGCATTTAAAAAAAATAGAGTCACGTACAATCAAGCTTTGGAATAAGTCACATAAACTCCCTTCATCAATCACCGTTAGACCAATCAAATACTGTAATATTATATTTCACATTAAAACATATATATTACTTCCTAAATTATATATATATAGATATATATATGTATATATATAAAATGGCTAGTATATACTATCTATAATATACTTAATTACATATAAACATATCATTAATTTTCAGTATTTTATCAAAATCATTCATACGTGTAAAAACATAACTCTCTAAAAAATTTAATTACTTTTCAGCAAATTTCATTTCACGTAATACTCCTAGTTCTTGACAAGAAAAATAATCTCTAATAAAAAATAAAAAATAAAGGATTGCCACACCTTCTGATAATATACATAAACATTACAGATAATGCATATCTAATTAATTTTTAGATCTCCAGCTGTTAGGGACTTGTGAAGTTGAGAAAAACTATTTTTTTGGTTCCCTTGATAGTGCCACGGAATACAAGCACAGGAACCCACGCCAAGACAACGTACTTGCCTAGCTACACATTAGACAAAAAAATAAAATAAAATAAAATAAATAATAAAAAATTATTATTATTTTTTATTTATTTTATGTGAATAGACGGGGCATAAGCCCAAAGTAAATTACATCAAACAGATGCGAGGGTAGGAGACCCCACGAATATCTTCTAGTAGTATATTGTGCAGTCCATCAAGGGCATAAGCACAAAGTAAATTACGTATACGGTCAAGTATTTTTTTACTCACGTGACATGGTGCCAAAGCATCTTTGATGAGATGACAAAAGAAAGGCATCACTTGCCGAAAGGTCAGATTTGGGAGGCCGTAAGTTTGACTTCACTCACCATAAAAAAAAAAACAAACAGATGACATGAGACATATTTAGGCCTTGTTTGGTTCGTTTTGCCAACTTACGGGTGAGTTTTCTTATGGACAGAGATAACTCTTTGGAGTTAACTTATACTGTAAGTTCATATTTCATATTTGGTTCAACTTTGAACTTACAGAGAAGTTACAAATTTTAAAAATAGTAAAACATGAGAATTGATATAAATACCCTTCAAACATATTTTTAAGATGAAAAAGAACACATTATTATTTTCACGACATGCACTGCTATTTATTTATTCAGAAATAAAAAAAAAATTGAACTAAACAACAAACATAAACTATTATTTACAAAATATTAAGCAAGAAATAATATTTTAATAATTATTAATAATAAACATAATAAAATATAACTAATGATAATTTTAAAAATATTTCTTTTACTTGAAAAATACTTTATTTTATGAGTTATTTATTTAATCTTTATATTCATGGATTAATAACAAGCATTTTGAGTTCTTCTAAAAAGAATAAAAAAATTTTAGAGTTGAAAAAAGAATAAAACATATTAAAGGCAATAAAGAACCAACATAACACTACACTTGTGTGGATTTATGAGGGGCACTTTTGTCAATATTTTTCAAGGAGATAACTTCCTCGGAAAAGGGGGTGGGGGAGCTATCTCACACCCTTGAGTGGGAGTTGAGAGATAACTTACAAGGAAGTTGAACAACCAAACTAGATTAGTTCTAACTTCCCTGCAAGTTATGTCCAAGGAGTTAACTCCACCCCTACCCAAACAAGGCCTTAGTGGTGGAGACATACGAGGCGGCCTAGATTTTTAACTAAATATTATAAAGGAAACTTGCTAGAGTAGCCCACTTTGGGCACCGACCCACTCAGTGCCTATGTAATACACATCGAGATGTGCGCGCACATATCGAGAGACATATCACATGGGAACTAAATAGATCGGTGCCCAAAGTGGGTTACCCAAGCTTTTTCCTATTATAAAGGCGACGCGGCAAGGGCAACAACAACAACAACAACAAAAACTTCATTTCTAATTAATTAGTTGGGGTCAACTACATAAATCAATTTTTTTAAAATTTCTTTAAAAAAACTCTTCTAAATTAAATGGAGTTGGTTACATGGATTAAATTATTTCATTATGCTCGATTTAGTGTATGTAAAGACAAGGCAACAACTAACTGTTGGTGCGTTGGAGCGGTTTGTCACTCTAGCGGCTTAAGAGGATGTCTCATATTTGAATATCCACGAACGCAAAAAATCACTGTTGGAAGAGCTTTACTTGTTAGTAGGCTGACCCGACTCAAGTTCGAAGTAGTCAGTTAAATTCGTATAGCAAGTGGAGTATAGACAAAAAAAAAAAAGGCGAGGCACGACAACAATTGCATGATAGTTGTTATTTTTGTTTATTTATTTAGTTACAGAGGGGTGTTAAATGTCACAGAGGGGTAACATTTTGCTTTCAATGTCTAATATTTAGAGTCCCGTTAAGTGCATCATACCTTTTACTAAGTGCACCCCATTTTGCATGGCACCCCAAATTTAAATTTCAATTTCGAAGTGCACCCCACATTTTTACCAAAATACTCTTTTATCCGAATTGAAGCACCCAACTCCAAAACCTTGGTCGAGACATCTATATTGGTTCGACGACATGTAGCCAAAACTTATCCACTAAGCGAGTGTTGTCCAACCGAACCTCTTTGGTGAGATTTAATTGACAACTGCCGACTTAAATTAAAGGTTCAGAGGGTTCAGTCCAACTCTCCAGTTAAAGGTATGGCAAGCTATGACCGACTCTTCAACTAGAGGTTCGATGGGCTCCGACTGACTCTCCAATAAGAGATTTGAACCTTCAAAGTCGAATCACTCGATGATGCCTACAAATCACAAAGAAGAGTGTGTAGGGTACACTTAGAAATTATAGTGGGGCGCACTAATCACAGTGAGGGACATAAGAGTCATTTTGTAGTAGGATTGACTTTTTTAAGTTTGACTTTTCTGAAGTGCACTTAGTAAAAAGTAGGGTGCACTTAGCCGAACTCAATATTTAACTATTTAACTTTTGATAGAAACATGTACA
Source organism: Stephania japonica (assembly GCA_039657345.1). Classification (NCBI taxonomy): domain Eukaryota; kingdom Viridiplantae; phylum Streptophyta; class Magnoliopsida; order Ranunculales; family Menispermaceae; genus Stephania; species Stephania japonica. Next base: position 65,640,012 of record CM077557.1, on the reverse strand, counting down.
CATGCATAAGATACTACTAATTTTTTTGACAAAAAGAAACTACAAATTTCGATTCTGGAAAAATTGAAAGGAGCATAACATCTTTTCCTGCATGGTATAAGAGTCCTAAGTTGTTTGTTTGTTTTTGTTTTTGTTTTATTTTGGTTTATTTTTATTTTTATTTTTGTTAATAAGTCACAAGTTATTTGGTGCATTGAGAACAATAGGGAGATCGTTCACCTCGAGATGTGCACTTACGTACATATTAGCCATTCATGTTCACCCCATGATATGCACTAACACACATCCCGAAACTCAAAATATAGTGGAATGGTGCGGGCAGGGCAGGGTTGATGCTAACATTTTAGAGCCCTTGGGTGAAATCTTAAAAATAGGGCCTTCAATAAATTACTTTATTTTCACATTATACTATCATTATACTTATATTTTTAAGACCTTTTCTCTACTCTATTTTTTAGACATAAGATACTGACAATGAAAAAATGTAAGAATTTGTATTCAATTTGAGATTTCCAACAAAATTTTCAAGTTATGGATTTCGATAGATTTTATGGAATTTGATGGACTTGGAAGGACTTTTTTTAGAGGAATAGATTTGGAAGGACTTGATTCAAAATCAATTCAAATCTTATGGGTAAGGGTGAGACTTCGTTGTATATACTTTTTGAATAGAAACCTGCCAATATCCATTAAAATCTATCAAAATTTTAGTAGTGTTTAGAAATTAAATACACCTGAACATTTTTGAACACCAAAATCTATTGAAATCCAAATTAAATACTCATGGACTTTGTAAATCCAAATTATGTACCTCTCTAATTTTTAAATCCTTCAAACGCTTTAAAATTTATGGGATTTGTAAAATTGAACACACCCAACTGATGAAAGTTAAAAAGGGGTTGACGTGCCTCACTTACAAGACTACATATATAAATCAAGCAAGATTTTATAGGAATGAAATGTTTTCTCACAATTCTCTAAATAATCTAGATTGTTTATGTTAGAAGTCCTTTATATCCCTTAATTTTTTTCTTTTTTGGTAGGATTATATCCTTTAATTTAAGTTACAACATGACGAGCCTTTTTTTTGTTTTTTGGTGAAACTTGTTCTTTTTTTAAACAAACGTGCATGTCTCTTCAGTGGGCTTAGAGCAAATTTTAATTTTTTAATTTTATTTATTTTTATTATTTTTTAAAGACTCTCCAAAAACCCTAAAAAAAGTCTCATTCTAACCTCCACCCTTGTTCGGTCAGCGGCTGATAAGTCAGTAATAGTGTCATAGTGATTTTATGTATTTGAGTGTTTTTGTAGTAAAGTCTCCAAAATATTAGTCTAATTGTCTATATTTGTCATTTTCAGGTATTATAGACCGCGCGATTGAAATCAGGCTGAAAAACTATGCAAAATGGAGTATTCATATGCCTAGATATGTTTTACATCGAAAAGCTTGCTAACGCGCATCTCGAGGCGGCTTCGGTGGACCCACACATTACGGCATGCCGTTCAAGAAGAAGAAGAGAATTGGAAGTAGATAGATTTGTTAGCTTTATATAGGATATATATAGATCGATTATTTTATATATATATATAGATATAGAGAACGATGAGAACAGAAAAGAAGAGAAAAAAGAGGATCGGCTTTCTTTTCCTCTCTCTCTTCTCCCCTCCCTCTCCATTCTTTTATTTTTCTTTGTACTTTGAGTTCTTCAACCATGAAGGACTAAGTTCATAGCCTAGGCAAGACTGCGAGGGAGGTTCGACTGTGCATATTCAATGGATTTGTGAGATTTATATATTTTAATTTCAAGCTTTTCATTATTATTTTTTTATTTTCTTTGGTATTGTTTGAACAATTGAGGTTAAACACTAGTTTAAACCTTGATTTACATGCCAGTGAGTTGTAAGCACCCGTGCTTGTGCAATAAGACCACATTAGTGGCGATTGACTATACCAATTGATTAGACCCTTTTGGAACCGATTAAATACCTTAGAGATCTAGGCTAAATCGGAAGCACTAGCGATCCGGTTGTCTAGGTGTAGTGCGTTCACAAATCGAAGTAATGCGACCAATGCATTAAATCTGGAGCACTAGCGATCAGGTTGCGTGTTTGGTTAGGGAAGTAGTCAACGGTCGTACCTTGGCTATCGATATAAGGAAGTGCGAGGAACCGAGTACGTCACCAGGTCTATAGCTACACTAGGATAATTTGATTTGTATCTTTTGACATAAGTTGACGACCAAATTCAATCTTTTTATCGAACCAAACTTGTATGTCTTGACCTAGGTGTTATTTTTATTAATTGTTTTTAACTTTATTTTAATTTCTTTTATTATTTTGTTTATATTTAGATTAGGTAATTAACTCATTTTCTCTAAATCTCCCGATTTCCTTTTTGTTATTTTTTTTACTTTAGAAAGAAAACCAATCTCTGTGGGATAGACCCTTTACCGCTATCTACAAAATAGTTGGTTTAGGAAAAATATATTTTATTGACGCGTTCGACACGCGTCAGCGGCTCTAGCAACGGTTGCCTTATCAGAGTCTCTCCAAAAGCCCTAAACACGCATGTCTTAGTAGCGCCATTTCTCTTATCATAGTCTCTCCTCTAATGATTTTAATTAGTTTTATTTATTTTTGTTGTGTCTTAATATCTCCTCCTCCTAGCCTACCTCATTCTTTCTCCTCTTCAAATGAAAGGTAGAAGGTGGTAATGGAGTTATGGTGATGTTAAAGAGGTTGAGGTAATGAGAAAAAAGAGAAGAGATTTTAGGGGACCGAGGTGGAAGGGGTTGTCGGTCTCGATGAAGTAGTCAGAACACAGCGGCGAACGAACTACGATATGCCAGAATCGACGTGTTGGAGTATTTACAATAGAGTTTGGCGCCCAACCATTAGCGGTGGTAAACATTCAACGCTTCTTTGTGATCGTGAGTACACAGTAGTTCAAGTGCAGTGGTGTTCCGGTAACGGGTAGTCGTGGTGGTTCCATGGTGATGTTGTGGTGGTCTACTTCTCTATTTTCTACCTCTTTTGATAGGGTTTAATTTGGTTTTGGGTTTCAATTTTGTTTGTTCTAAGTTTAATTTATGTTTAATTTAGGTTTGTCTCCTTAGGCTGATGTTTCGTCAAATTGATGTAGTTGTCCCCTCTATGTGAGGGTAGTTCTCCCCTTTTGTGGGGCTAGTTCTCCCTATTTTGATTAGGGTATTTTCGAACTTAAGTATGCAATGTAATATCTATTACATTTCACTCGTTGAAGTGTTATAATAGGTTGGTTTATCCTCTTAGGTTAGTAATGATCAATGTGCCTTTTAGGCTTAAAAAAATCTTTTTCTTTTTGAAAAAAAATAAAAATCTAAACCTATATACACACACTAATTAATGTATATATGGAAAGGGGGCTTTTTTGGATGGGAGCCTAGGGTGGTTGCCTGCCTACCCCAGGCTCGTCTTTGGATGGGGTGCATTTTGATGAGGAGGCTTTATTTTAGGATTTTTCATAAATAAGTACCTCCTGTTATGAAATAGATGATCACTTTGCTAAGCTTGTAGATGATCATATTGTCAAGTATGACTCTCACGTTGAATTGTAACATCAAACATGACTCCTACATTGAATGTAACTTGTGCATTCTATTTAACTTGTATTTCTCTCCAATGTACATTCACTTGTTCATGTATTGTCATGCAGATTATAATCTTGTATGACATGTGACTAGTGTAACTTGCATACTTTGTGCAAGTACTCATTTTCATCATGACTAAGGCCCTATATAAGGGGATTCATTCACTTGTAAAGCGTACACTAAGTTGAATACAGTCTCTACGTTCTCAATTCTAGCTCTCTTCTCTCTTCCTTATTATTCTACTTATTATAATATAGTTCTTAGTTTATATATGCTTTCTCATACTTTAGTTCTACAAATTCTACTTGGCTTACATTTTAGTTTAACACCTCCATAATAATTGTCCATACAAATATTAGTCTCACTGGCTCCAAATCCAAACCCCAACATAAAATCAAACAGTGGTTCAATAATAAAAGACATTATCTCCACAAAATCTTCACATGGAGAGATGGCACGTGTGACGGTGATGGATAAGGTGGTTGGTTGTACAAAATACAAAACAAATTACACATCTACGCGGATGTACCGTACCCCAATTTCTTGTCCACCAACCTCACAACATACGCGGTACCACGGACTTACAATACGGCACAACAAACCCAAAAATTAGGTCCCTCAAATTAAATAAGCGTTACATGTAACGCGTTTCCACTCTGTCACACGCGCGGTTGACTTGTTACAATATTTAATGGCCCACTAAATTCGAGGAACATCAACCGACACCAGTTATAAGTCTTGAATGGTAATTAAATTTCTCTTTCACACGTGGAGACGGCAGGAGTGGGCCACGTCGGTCTGTGTGTTTGACTTCTGGTAGTTATGGGTTCTCAAATAGGTTCAACCAGGACGTGTGGTGGCTTGAAATTTGTATGTTTTGGTTTGAATTTGACGGGGCCACGTTTCAAACGGTTGGACCGCCGCGAGTCGAATTAGTTGCAGCTCGTGAACGGGTCAAGGTAAGGTGATGAGGCATTACTATTATTTTCTTCTTAACCAAGTTTCAAATAGATTAAGTTTAGGCAGTGTCATGAGTGATGAATAAGACTTTTGAAAGGAAATTCTTCTTCAAAAAGTTCGAAAAGAGTTGGAAAGTTGTTAATGTTGAGTTTATCAGCTACGTCGTTATTCACTTGTTCTCGAGAAAAAAAAAAAAAAGAAGTCGAGGCTGTTGAGCTGTTTTCTTGTTTTTTGTTTTGCTTTATTTATTTATTTTTGATAACGATAAGTGTTCGAACCTTTTTCGGTTCCTCCTTACTTTGGTTTGACTAATCTCAAGCAGTGGCAGAACCAAAAAATTTAGTTAGAATAGACAAGTTTTACCTAGACTTGTACTTATTAACTCGATCCACCCAACATGAGTTGAGCTTGAGTTGTAAGGCAAATATAAACTCGACTCGTAGACCTAGACCTAGACCTATACTCATTAGATTACTTTTCAATTATTTAACAATGTTCCTAAATTCATACAGAAATTTATTTTTTGGGTTTATATTAGGCACCTCAACTCTATAACTTGAGAGAAACCAAAGAAATATAATGTTGCTGCCAAGAATCGAACCCCTGACCTCTGTCTCAGTTAGAATTAAAGTGTTATTTTCTTTACCATTACACTACACTCCTTGGGGGCATTTTTTATTTTTTATTTTTTTTTTATGAAAAGATATAGCGATTCATAGAAATAATTCGTTATTACATGATTACACCTGATATTCATAACTCTGTTGAGTTGTTGAGCTGATAGGGTTGCCTAAAGTTATGTGTATATATTTTATGCTCCATTTGTAGAAACGCGCGCGCGCGCGCACATATATATACAGGGTACTACTATTATGGGAACCATAAAAATACGCATATCATAGGTACACTATTTACTAGGGGTGGGCAAACCGCGGTTTGATTTGGAAAACCACCAAACCGCGACCAAACTGAGGGTCTACGGTTTGGTGATTTTCCAAACGGCAACCAAACCGTAGATCACCAAAACCGCACCAAACCGAACCGCGGTTTGCGCGGTTTGGTCGGTTTGGTTTCGCGGTTTTCATGCAATTTATTTTCAGGAAAAAAAAAAAAAAAAAAAACCAAAGAAGCAAAAAAAAAAAAAAAAGCAAGCCAAAAAAAAAAAAAAAAAAGAAGCCAAAAAAAAAACAAAGACAAGCAAAAATGAAAAAACAAACAAGCCAAAATGAAAAAACAGCAAGCCAAAATGAAAAAACAGCAAGCAAAATGCCTTCGGTTTGGTTTGTATTTACCAAGATGTGAAATTTGTGGTTTTTTTTAAAAAAATTTTAGGGTTTTTGGTTTGTATTTACCAAAATGCCCTCGGTTTGGTTAAACCGCGGTTTTCTCAAAATGAAAACCGCGACCAAACCGCGAATCTGCGGTTTGGTCGTTTTCCAAACCGCGAGCTTCAAAAACCAAACCAAACCGTGCGGTTTGGTCGGTTTGGGCGGTTTGGGCGGTTTTTTGAAAACCGCTGCCCACCCCTACTATTTACAACCATTGGATTGTAATCCAACACATTAATCGATACATCATAAATGCGCAAAACATTTAATGCACAACACATTTTGAGGGGTTCTTATGGCATGGGTATATATTTAGTCGCCATTATGTAAAATTTTTCATATATATATATATATATATCCAAAATTAAGGTTGGAATTAGACCTCTGGTAACTATCTAAGCATTAATGTGACGACTCCAGACTCTGAGGCAAATTAGTCACCGCGTCATTGCCAAACACGTCACTAAGCCCTGCCACGTCACTGCAAGCTTATCTATGACAACGTGCGACATATACCCTGTTCCTAGCCAATTGCACTAACCTATTCAATCACTTGACAAATAAATGTAATTTATGCTCACGATGGTAAGTTAGGCGAATTTATACTTAGCTTACTCAAATCTTCAAGTGCAATTAATAATTTCCATAAATTAAGCTAAGTCCTAAAGTTTTACAACTTGGTCAGTTAAGTAAATTTGTTCGGGTTGCTAAATAAGTGCAGAAGTCTTAATTAAGCATACAATGGAAGTAAATTGATAAGTTTTGCATTGATAATAAACCTACGAGGTGAAAATTCAGCAAAATATACCATATATATCAATAAGGCGTCAAAAATGTACAATCAAAGTAATTAATATACACGTATCGTTGTTATCTAAGTCTTCCAAAAGTATCCAAAAGCAGTAAATATGTAATATCGAACACCTATGATGTCCGCTAGAGGGAGCTATCTATATAAGAGGTAGTCGCCCAGTATTGCCTTCACCCACCTCGTCATACGTAGGATTTGCAATTTGTCATCAAAACAATAATAAATTCAAGTGAGTAAATCTCAAAGAAATTCAGTTAATATTCACATGCAAGAATTCCAAGTAAAAAATGTAGCGACAACTCATGCCTATAAAATAAATAAAGCTCGAAAGCAAAATACATGAAAATAAGCCGCGAAGATATATGGTAATAAATGGAATTCTCGGAATTCCATTTAGCCATATTGGTTAATTATCAACCCACCTATACCACGTATCTCGAGGCATCTCACGCTCTCAATACGACAACACAGAGAACGCGGCCAAATGAAAATAGAAACTAATGTGATGCTATTTTTTATTAATTACTACATCAAATAAGTAAGCATCATACAAAAATAACTATATTTTACCTCGACAGACATTTCTTAGACTAATTTGCATCGTCCGTGTATGTGGATATAAGTTTGGTCTTAATTTAAAATTAACCAATAAAATTATTATTAATTTAAGGCAAGCCGTCGGTCTTCGAATCATTGGGTCCTGTCAAATGAATCAAATAAAATTAGATAAAAAAAATAGAAACAATTTTGGAAAAAAATTGGTATACCAATACATGTGTGGTGCCTGGAAAGGTGCAGAATATGCATTATATGCTCCTCCCGAATAATATAAACATAATAATGAAACGATCAACGTATCATTACATGCTTATTTCAAAAAAAAAAAAAAAAAACCTATCATTTACATGTTAAATTTAATTAAAAATATTTACTTATATATTACTTATGTATTTGATATGTTTTTATAATTAACGTATTCATTAACAATGTTGTCCCACGATGTAATTTTTTTTTCTTGTAGTAAAACAAAAATGCTGTACCATATAGTACATTGTATACATTTCCACAACATTGATAAGAGAAAAAAAAAAAAGCTACATTAACTAGCACACATACATAAAAATGCATTTAGATTCGATATCTTTGATTTTGCAATAATTTAAATTTTGGTTCATATTATAAATTAGCATTAAAGTTTATACTTTTTTTTTTTTGAAACCAGCATTAAAGTTTATACTTAGATTGCTTGAGACAATGAGATAATGTTTCATTCTGGCATTAATATTATAACATTTTTTCATTATTTAAAATAATAAATAAAACTTCCAAACTTTTTTTTTGTTAAAAAAACTTCCAAACTACTTAATTTCTTCAATATCTGAATTAAAATTATATTATGGGTATCTTATAGTAGTTTAATTATTTTAAAAAAGCTTGACAATTGAGAATATTTTTTAAAAATCTTGATAAATTGATGCAGTCCAAGAAGTGTCAAACACTTTTTTGAAAAAAGTTTGACCGAAAATAATTTTGGTTGACTTTTGGAGGTCCGACTATGGAATTAGATAGTTCTGAAGACATGGTTTTATTGGAAATGGCGTGATGATTAGTACACACAACTAACGTTGTGGTTATGGTGTTTTTTGGCTAAATTCCTTCGTTTGAGCCTCGGAATTAGCAATTTTTCTATTTTTAGTAAGTTTTAGTTTGATTACAACTTTAACTAGGAGTTTTCATTTTTTATGTCGTTTCTGACGTTAGCTTTCCTATTTCGTCTAATTTTCAATTTATGGTATTTTGGACTTTTGCTATTTTTAGCAAATTATAGGGTTTTGCTATTTAAAACACAATTTTTACTGTAATTAGTCATTTTTTTTATTGAATAAATCATAGTGTCAAATTATCAATTTGGAATATCTCTGTTGTGTCGTAAATTCAGACAATTAAATCACTCTATGTTTATTGTTAATTGAGTTTGAGTAATAAGGTAGATTGGCGTACCCATTTAGGTTAGAAATGAATCAATGTACCCATTTAGGTTAGAAATGAATCAATGTGCCCATTTAGGCTTGAAAAAAGAAGAAGAGTTGTCTATTGTTGGAATATATAATCTCATATTGGAAATATAATAAGAATTGATGTGGTAAATAAGTGGGTAGATTGGATCCTATTACAAGCCAATTAGTTTTTGTGCAAAGATGAACTCCAACCCGATTTATATATCCACATGTGAGCGTGTGGCCCAACACTCTCTAGGCCCATAGATTTCTATGTCTATAAAGATTTTATCTAATGTCCGAGTTGTTTTTGTTGTTTCCAAGTCGAGATCTTAATCAATCGTATTGAGATCTGACTACAACAACATCAATGGACATGCTTGTTCTTTAGAGAAGATTAGTAGAACCTCTCCAAACAATCCAAGTATCTAACCTATAGAATAAGTAGGATTGGATTAGAGATTATCCAACTCAATCACTCGATCAAAAAATCGCAACTCTCGATAGTTTGGGGCTTCTTAAGATATTTTTTATTTTTAAATGAAAATCCAAATTGTAATTAAGCGTCAAACTAATATTTTTTCAAACAAATACCTTTCAAATTCAGTTGTTCATTTCAAGAGGTCTTGGAGTTCCAGGCTGAGCTGATGCCTTAATCTATATATATATATATATATATATATATATATATAATTATTGTCAGAATATAATGCTCTGATTAATCCCAAACTCAAGGAGGGAAAGACAACAAGGGTGACATTCCCTCCGGCCTTGAGTTTTAAAGTTTTTTCATTTTCAGGGCTCGAACTCGAGACCTTTAGTTAAGAGATGATAACCGAAATCTATATTTAAATTGGTCGCACAGACCTAATTACAATATTCGTATTAATATAAACAACAACCAAGCATCAATCCCAAATTTTAGTTGGAGCCAACAATTTCATATCTTTGACTCAAGTCACTCAACCGAAACTGAATTTGGGAAATCAAGAAAAGGAAATGCATACAAGCTGTCATTTTATTATTTGTAAGGAGACGCTTCTTACATTTCTGTAGTAAATAAAATGGGAGGCTTTGGAACTCTTCCCATTGCTAGACTTAGATGGGCATACCCTTTGGAACAATTTGGTCCTTCAACCACATATAGATGGGGAGAAGCACATAGTATGATGATGCTATGGCACCTAAAATGAAGCGCGCAAGGAAGACGAATGCGTTCAAGGGTTTCTTCACATCTTCGACCTTCGGACCAAGCTGCACAGTTTCAAAGTTTCAAGATTTCATTAGATTAAAGAAACCAGCATGATAATTGAAATTATGAGACATCATAGACTCATAGTAGTTATGCATTAAGAGGAACAATTTGAGCTACTAACGATCCAATATTACAAAATGCATGAATATACTTGGAGCTTAGCAAAGTAACTGAAATTTTACTCTTGATCGAAGAAAAATAAAGTAATAGAAGGCCACCATCAAAAGGATACTGATAAGCTGCAGTGACTACTAATTAATCTGAGCAGCTGAACTCTACTGTCCCTATATTAACCATCACTAAAAAAAACTTTCTGAAGTAGTCAATACTATAAATCGTTTGATTATTCAAATTAAGGATGCACTGACAAAATATTATAAGCTTGAATAAAGGCCATCTGTACTTTATGGATGTGAATGTTGGGCGGTAATGAAACAACATGTTCATAAAAAGAGAGTAGTAGACATGATGATGCTTAGGTAGATGCATGGTAACTAGGGGTGGCAAAAAGTGTCCTGACCCGTTTGTCTGCATTTTTCTGGACCCGCTTTTAACGGGTCCGGACATGTTTTCTTGTCCGTTTTAAAAAATGGGTACGAGTACGAACAAATTTTTTAAAAAGGGTACCTGTTTAGTGATTAATTCGAATGATATTTATTTATTTATAAGGATCTTTAAAAACTTTCATAATGATTGAATTGTAATTTTACTAATGATGATGTGTTTTTTTGAGAAATGATGATCTTATTTTTATGTGAAAACTTGCAAGACTTTAATTTTAAATATATTACAGTCTTTATGTCGTAATGAAATGCATTGTAACAAAAAAACCATGTATTTTTGTGAATAATGAAGTGGAAAAAAATACTTTATTATATTAAAAAAAGGGGTCCGAACAAAAAAAGTGTCCGTTTCAAAAACGGGTACAAGTCCGGACACTACTTTTAGTTGTTATTAAGAGGGGGTATCCGGACCCGAACCCATACCCGTCCAGACCCCTTTTTTTTGCCACCCCTAATGGTAGCTCAAACAAATAGAATAAGGAATATATATATTTATATAGAAATTCAAAGACAAATAAGGGTAACATCAATTGTCGCAAAAATTAGGGAATGACGATTGCAGTGATTTAGACACCTCTATAAATGGCCTACAAATGCCCCAATTAGAAACTCGACTCAATGAAAACGGAAGAAATCTGATGGTGTAGGGATAGTCCTAAACTAACTTGAGATGCATTGATTAGGAATAATTAAAGAATTTGGAAAACATGCCATTAAATGCACTAAAATCGATCACAATAGAAGAGTTTGATCCATGCAGCAGACCACAACTAATTTGGAATAGAGACTAATTTGTTGTTGTTGTTGTTGTTGTTGTTGTTGTTGTTTTTGTTGAATAAAGGCAGCTCCAAAGGTTACATCCATGGGATCGACATAAAGGATTTAAATTTATACTGTCGGGGTTCGACCAAGAAATAGGTCTGCCACTTCAGGCGACTAGGCAAGCATAAAGTAATTAGACTTTTCTTTAATCAAATAGCAAAGCCAACTTTCAAGTAAAGAAATAATGAACATAGAAATGAACCATGTAATAATTAAGACCAAGGAGGAGACAGTTAAAATTTTCATCATTCTCTTCCAGTAATAAGACTAAGTTAGATGGGGCTGTTGAAACATTCATCATTCTCAATTTTTCTATTCCTCCACAGCAGTTTTAGCTATGAATAGTGAAAACAAACTAAGCAATTATCAACAATTCAAAATACCACATGAGGTTCAAGATTTAATTTATGATTATAGATAGGCAAAATAGCAACTCAATATAAACATACAAACTTAGCAATTATCAACAATTCAAAGCTAGTAAGTCTCATAGGTAGATTGCCAACAACGACGGACAATTGCTCAATGAAATCCACATAGATGAAAGAAATTGGTTCAAAAGTCCATTGATAAGATCCTACTCCCACAAACTCAAATTCAACACAAACAATTGAAGAACAAAAGTGAACTACTGAAATTGTATTGATAATGGAGAAGAAATCTCAAAAGAGAAACGAGAGGCTGGACTCTCCTCAACTAGTCACCAGATTAGAAACCAAATTCGAAACACTCCTCGTATCCCCTCACAAGGCCTTACACTTATGTATACACCTTGACAATAGGACATGACTAATATAACCACCGCCCCCGATAAAAGCTTTACTTGAGAGTCTATCATCCATCTATCCTTCGCCTTTCAGATTTCTTTCCAGAGCATTGATGGCATTTCATCAAACAATGAGTTTGAGACTGATCAGCATGCTCCAAAACAAGGGAGTTTCCACAACAGATAACCATGTTCATTTCCAAATCCTATCTCCTTCAACATGAATTTTGAATTCTCTCTTCATGTTAATTCTACATCTCTACGAAATTCTCAAGACTAGAGACATGGAAATCATCTACTTGACTTTCCAATTTTTTATTTTTTATTTTTTATTTTTTGGATAGGAAACAACTTTTATATTTGTAAAGAGAATTTACAAATACAAAAGCAATGACACAAGGCCAAAACGTACAAGGGAGAAGAAAAAAGAAAAAGCACAAAAGAAGAGAAAAATGAAAGCTAAAGTCAATCCATTTAGTCATCCTCCACTTTCTCGGCAAAAAACCCCTCTTACTCCCCAACTATATTTCTCCAATTTCTTATCCAATCTTTGCTAGAGAACCCGAATGATTTACTCCACATTCCAAGTTAAACCACCCAAGGTGAAACACATCTTATTGTGGCAGGGTGAATGTGCTAGTTACATAGGGTCAAGCATGCAATTTTATAGTAGATGCTTTCCCCGTATGCACAAGAAAAAAAATAAAATAAAAAATCCGACCATGGTTAATGGTAAAATAACATGTACTTTTAAACTATATATACTTCATCCCTTTTTCTTCATTATTATATTCATTATTTGATTTGTGATTTCTCACCTATAAATCTAATACATGCTTCATCGTTACTGAAATTCAGAGTTTTATTAGGGTGATAGTATTTGGAACATTTGTTCAAACAAGAATGAAGTTTAAACATATTGAAGACTGAACCTCAACAAAAGAAAGTAGAATGAATCTAAGTTTAATTAAATGAAGTTTCAGAGACCAAGAAAAGTCTAAGCTGGTCTGAGTCTGAAAAGTCTTTCTTCCATGGTTAACGAAGCAATTTCACAATAAATAACTAATAGAGAAACTAAAACAATCAAAACAAGGCTTGATAAAAAAAAAATAAAAAAAGGCTTCCAAGCCAATGTAAAGATAATTGAAAAAAAAAAAAAAAAACTCACCTGAAGTGGAGAGTCTCCAATCGCAGGCTTCACACCCGTAACAGCACAACCGATTATCAATCCATGCCGACGAACCCCTCGGTACCACTTCGGACCAATCCTTTTCAGTTTAACATCCTTAAAACCAGCCCTTTCAAACCACTCAAGATACTCCTCTTCCTCGGGGAAAAGCATCCACATATCCGCAAAGAATCGCGACAACCAAAATGTTGGATGAACTGGACCAATTATGCAAGCTTTGCCTCCTAATTTCAACACCCTGTAGGCCTCATTGATTCCCCTCTGAGGGTCTGGCCAGTACTCAATGCTAGCAATAGCCAAAAATGACATCTCAATTATCATAACAAAAATAAAACAGCCCATTCTAACTATTACTTTAACTCTTTTGCAAAATTCACACTTCAAGTTCACAACCAAAACTCAAAATCACCAAGTTAACATATAAAGAGAGTTATAGTCTCTCGACAGATTGACAATTCAACAAGTACCAAATAAAACCTGGATGAACTTTCAATTGCCAACTAAGAACTAACACCCATTAAATAAATAGACAAAAAATAGCTGCACTCTTTTGAGATTGAAACAGTGATTGTGCGGCGTCGCTTGGGCAAAACCGCCTATGTTGTAGCTTAGGCGGATGGCGCCCTTCTAAATAATTTTAAACAAACTGAAGGGGAGAAATTATATTTAAGTTTAATGATATGAAAACCAACCCAAAAACAAAATCTTAGCATAATTCATGCTGCATAAGGAACTGAAGGCTTATTAGTATTCTAAAAGTATATCTTGAATACATCCATGAGGGTAGCTCAATTGTTTGGGATGTGGTTACTAATGTAAGAGGTTGGGGGTTCAAGTCTAAATTGGGACGAATTAAAGGGTGATAAGTTGTGGTTTCTTTCTTATCAAAAAAGAAGTATATATTGAATAACAATGACTGATAGACAATTACCATTACTTAAAGAACCTATAAATAAACAAACAATTATTCGGGACCTCTAAATAAATATATTTTTTTGGCTGCCTAGGCATCGCCTCGTCTAGGTCAAGAATCACCTTGGCGCCTTGCGATCCTTGGATTCAAATAAGAATAATAATTACAAAAAAAAAAGGGGTTGAAAACTTGAAATTACCTCCCAGCAGAGACATATCTATCTGCATAATCAGTTGGAAAAGGGAGATCCTCAGCATCACCTTCAATGATCCTACACTCCTTCAAGGCCTCCTTCTGCTTTGCCTTTGCAAGTTGGTGTGGTGACTGATCAAGAATAGTAACATTCTTGGCATCCACATGTTTCACCACACCCAAAGTAGTAAACCCAGTTCCACCACCCACATCAACCACTAAAAGATCATGGTCATTGAGCTCCAAAGGCTCAAGTGCTTCATCCCTCATGTCCTCAGTCCAATACCCAAAGCCTTTTATAACATGGTCATACACAATTGAAAGGAACATATAGAACCAAAATGCCTCCTTTTTGTGCTGTATGAACCTGGGTTGAGTTGCTGCCCTTGTAGCAGAGACACCCATTTTGGGAAAACACTTGGAATCTCAAATGCCCACAAAATTTGAAGGAGCCCCTTCATTGGGACTGAGATTTTAAACAATATATAGCCTTGAAGAGGCCATTGAGAAGAGAGAGAGGACATGTTTGTTTTCAATGAGTGATGGGTACCTTGGAAACCCATTTTCAATGATCTTGGAAATTGGTGGTGCTTTTTGTCATCGATCATTTACTCATCACCTCACCAGTATGGCAGAAAACAAGATCAAAGACTGAACAATCACAATCAGAAGATGAAATTGGGAAATGCTGGTGCAGAAGAGTATGGCTGTCGCAGCGCCAATTGGAGTATGGTACGATCTTACAATTACTCCAACGCCTACCGCCATACTGAAAACCGGACAAGTACGACTTTGTACCATTGGTTGCCTTCGTGTGTTGGTTGGGAGTTCGAACTATTAACTGTCCACTTAGAACTGTTCATAGATGAGGTTCATCCAGGCTCAATCGTGTTCAAACCTAGTCCATCACCTGTATACGGGTCTATACATTGACTCAAGCTCGTCTCATGTAAAAAATATAAAACCTAAGCCTAACCTAAAAGGGTGACGATATGTGCATCCCACATATTTGTAAAGGCAAGCCATAGAATTTGGACACTTCAAATTATATATTAGGGTACCCCTTTTATAATGTTTGATGTGCCAAACTATCTTTTATGGTTTACAAAGGCATTTACTACCAAAACAATACAAACAACACTTACGGTGGTTGAAAAAATTTTTGAGCTCCAAAATTGTAAGGTTGCATCGCCGTGATCGAAAAAGGTCATCAGAGTCGAAAGTATAGATGGGTTAGGTTAAGGTGCACAAGGAGAGAGAGAAAGCATGTGAGACATTGTTTAGTTTTTACAGGGTAAGTGGCTAATTTCTTATGTGGACGTAATTGTAATTGTGGAGTCAAAAAAATTGTGGCTTGCCCATACAAATATGTGAGGTGCACATAGAGGCTTTATATATATAATTAAGAATATAAAAAATAAACTCATTATTTATTTCATAATATTTATTTTTATTTAATTTTTACAATACCATTTGAAATGTATTTCAAATGGTAAAGTACCAAACAAATGCATGTTGGACCCTAGGATGAAATCCGACGAAGTCCTTTAAGTGCATCACGTTGTTTTTGATGACTTGTGCCACACTATAACCAGCAGGCCAAGGAAGTCGAAGGGGTAGAGTATTCTACGAGAAACCTATCCATTAGCACAAGTCCAAGGGGCGGGGATAGGGGGATTTCACCTCCATAAAGCGGGGTGGGGCGGAGATGATATTACTCGTCACCCCATAAGAATTCCACACACGGGGATAATGTAACTAAGTTTATCAATTCTAAACAAATACAACTAAATTTATCAAGAAAAATTGATACAACTTGAAAGTTATATATAATAATGTAAGTATATTATTTAAAATATTTGTATATATTCAAAAGCTTTGAAAATGCGACTTATAGTCGTGAAGAAAAAGATTTTAATGATTAAATTTTGAATCTATAATTTATTTAACCTTTTTTAGATATTATTTCAGAAAATAGTGGGGGTGGGGATCCCCGCTAGGTGGGGAATGGGGGTCGAAAATTCTTCACAGAGGAATTTTAAGCGGGGAATCCCCGCCTGATGTCGTGGCAGTTGCAGATGCTTTGTGGGACCGTAACTTTTGATCCAGGAATCCGATTGAGTTTAGGGCTTTATCAAGAACTTTCTATTTTCTTATTCAGTTAGGGTATTTTCGTAATTTACTTTATTTAAGTCGTTTTTAGAGTCTTAGAAGGATTAGGTGTTTTGAGTCGTAGAAGGATTAGAGTTTCTAATGGGCTATATAAAGCCATGATTAGGGCTGTAATCATAATCAACTATTATCAATTTATTCAATTTCGAGTTTTATCAAAAACTTTAAGGATTATTCCTTGTTTAAGCGTTTACGCTGCGTCAGTTGGTATCAGAGCGTGAATTCCGTTTGTACTAACGATGTCCGGTGGAAGCGGTGGCATTCCGAACGTCGTTCAGGATGTTGAAGCCTTGCGAACCAAAGTGGAGGCTCAAGAGGCGGCAATCAGAACCTTGGAAACAAATCTCGATCAACAATTCTGGCGTATAGACGAGCGCTTTGATGCGGTGATTAACAGATTTGATGCCTTTGGGGTGAATGCCAACAGACACGAAGGTGATGGTGAACAACATCCAAGAGATCAGCGTGCTCGAGGCGATGCTCCTATTGCACCAGTGGTGCGAATTTTAGAGGTCGAATTGCTGGTGGTGACTCTAGTGACGAGGAAGAGGATATGGTTCTAGCCGAGGATCAGGTCAGACCTGTTAGGAGAGATCGAGGCGACAGATATAATAACAACAATAATCAGCATAATCATGATTATTATGATAGGGGTAATCATGATAGGGGCGACTTTAGGCTGAAAGTGGACATTCCTAGTTTCTCTGGTAATCTGAACATTGAGGACTTTGTTGATTTGATCGCCGAAGTAGACCATTTTTTTGAGTATATGGAAATTCCTCAAGAAAAAAGGGTGAAATTGGTGGCTTATCGTTTGAAGAGTGGAGCATCCGCCTGGTGGGAGAGGCTACAGAGTAGACGCTACAGAGAAGGTAAACAGCCTATTCGGACATGGTATAGAATGAAGCAGTTGCTCCAGCGAGATTTTCTGCCTCCAGATTATGAGCAGATATTGTTTCAGCAATACCAGCGTTGTCGGCAGGGTCGAGATCTGTTCATGAATATACGGCGGATTTCATGCGACTGGCTGAGAGGAATGATTTGAGGGAGAACGAGGTTCATCAGGTTACACGATACTTTGATGGATTGAAACTGCAAGTTCGGGAGAAAATTGGAGTGCAGGTTATAAGAACTGTCACCGAGGCGAAAAATTTAGCCATTAAGGTTGAATTAATGATGCAGGACAAAAGTGAAAATCGATATGAGGGCAATCGGCGAACCTATGGTAGTGATAATTACCAGAGGAATAATAGCGGAGAGGAAACTTCAAGGAGTTTTGCAGAGCGGAGTAAGTCCACCTGTGGTGGAATCAAATACTTGAACGGAAGGAAGATAAGGGACCAGGGGAAAAAACTCTTTGAACGAAAGAGGGACAAAAGGCAACCGCAAATCCGTATGCTAAGCCTATTGTGGGCAAGTGCTATCGTTGTGGGCAGTCTGGTCACAGATCGAATGAATGTCCCAACAGAAAGCAGGTTAATGTAATTGAAGGAGATGAAGAAGAGGAAGTTTATTGCGGTCCTGATGGAGAGGATGATGATTGTAATGACTATGATGAGGGAGAGGAACATAATTGTGTGGTCAGAAGGCTGATGTTAACTCCTAAACTAGAAGATGGCAGTCAGCGACACAAGTTGTTTCGGACGAGATGCACTATCAATGGCCAGGTGTTTGAACCGATCATAGATAGTGGAAGCTTGTGAGAACATCATCGGTAGAGGTACATGAGGCATGGCGAAGATGGAGAAGCATCCCGATCCTTACTCTATAAATTTGGATAAAGGCAAGCGAGAAAGTGCGAGCGACGTAACATTGCGGGGTACCTTTTCTATTGGCTCTTACAAGGATGAGGTATATTATGATGTGGTAGATATGGATGCTTGCCATTTGCTGTTTGGACGACCTTGACAGTTTGATGTTAATGCACAACACGTTGGGAGAGACAATGTGTATAAATTGGAGAAGGATGGAGTGACGTTTAACTTGCTTCCTTTAAAGGCAAGTAACCGTTCCAAGACTTCTAAATTGGAGGAACAATCTTTCCTTATAATGACACAAACTGAGCATGAGATGGACGAAGCAGTGAAGGAGTCACAGGTGGTGCATGCATTGGTGTTGAGACAAATCTTTGTAGGGAATGAGACGAAGTCAGTTTCTGAGATACCAAGGCAGGTCAAACCATTGCTGGAAGAATTTGCTGAAATCATACCAGATGAGTTGCCTGACGGATTACCTCCTATGCGCGATATTCAGCACCACATTGACCTGATTCCTGGCGCCAGTTTGCCAAACCTCCCACATTACAGAATGAGTCCGAAAGAGAGGGAGGTCTTGTATGACAAGGTGCAGGAGTTACTACAGAAAAGGCATATCAGAGAATATCCAAGACATTTAATGTGGCAGATGTTTTTTCATTCTATCCAGATGATGAGCCTTTGTATCCAGAAAACTCGAGGACGAGTTTTTCTCAGGTGGGAGAGAATGATGTCGTTGCAGTTGCAGATACTTTGTGGGATCGTAACTTTTGATCCAGGAATCCGATTGAGTTTAAGGCTTTATCAAGAACTTTTTATTTTCTTATTCAGTTAGGGTATTTTCGTAATTTACTTTATTTAAGTCGTTTTTAGAGTCTTAGAAGGATTAGGTGTTTTGAGTCGTAGAAGGATTAGAGTTTCTAATGGGCTATATAAAGCCATGATTAGGGCTGTAATCATAATCAACTATTATCAATTATTATCAATTTATTCAATTTCCAGTTTTATCAAAAGCTTTAAGGATTATTCCTTGTTTAAGCGTTTACGCTGCGTCACCGCCCCACCAACAGTTGAGATGGTGGTGGAGATTGCATTCTCCGCCCCAAATCCGCCCCCACCTGCATACCTAAGCATACATCACAAAGACTAAATAACCAGACTCTTAAACTTTTTTTTTTTTTTTTTTTTTTTTGAGTCCAGGCTCTTAAACTTAAATTACTTAAAACTCAAATGTGCACAAGAAATGCATGTTATGATGCTGTGCCTTTATTATTCAAAAGAGTTGGTTAACTTCTTACAGTTCTGCAGTTAATAAAAAGGCATCAAACTCAGATGGGCATACCCTTTGGAACAATTTGGTCTTTTAACCACATGTAGATGGGAACAAGCACATAGTATGTTGCCGCCATGGCTCCTAGAGTGAGGCGCACAAGGAAAACAAATGGATTTACAGGCTTCTGCACATCTTCAACCTTCGGACCAAGCTGCATTATCCCCAGGAAATTTCAAATTTTCATGAGACTGAAGAAAATAAAATGAGCTATGCACTTATGAGAGATTTTACATAAATAATTCAGGGCATTTGAGAAGATGTTAATATGTAACGAATTTTTTTCTAAAAACAAAAATATATGTAACGAATTAGTAACTACGAAATCATGAACCACCATTGGACTGCAGAAGCATACATATAGTAGACATCACTAGATTGTTCTTTCCATCAGTAATCAAATAAACGCACATTCAAGTGAAACTATGATAACATGGAAAGAGTTTTACATGATGGGGGGCAAAAAATGCACTTCTAACTGTGGAGGGAAAAATCCCATCATCATCGAACAATGTCAAAATCTTAATGCAAGAATTCGGGAAGCATAAAATGTTTTGACTTTTTCTCATAAGACGAACAAATTGCTTCAAGTACAAACAAACAAAGAACAGGGAAGAAAACTGCAAAACAATTACATCTCAAACAAGGGTGTTTGGAATCTTTGCCATTTTCATTTCTCCTCCATCACAAAAGAATAAAGGGAACAAACCTGAATTTATAGATGTAATCACTGGTTCATGATCCTAGGTGTTATGATCCAAATCAGGTAACTAACAATTAATTGTGCAAGTTGAAAATAATCTCTAAATAAACCCACAGGTTACAATCAACAATACTAAGGCCTAGTTTGGTTCGGGGGGATCAACAATACTAAGGCCTTGTTTGGTTCGGGTGGAAGTTGAAGTGAGATAACTTCAAGGGAAGTTCCAACTCACCTTGTTTGGTTGGATATTTTCAAAGAACTTCCCTAAAAGTTTGACCCCCAACTTCCCCCACATAGGGAAAGATAACTCACTTAGGGGGGTGAGTGCGTTATCTTCCTAAGGGGGAATTGACACTTTTACCCTCATTTAATGGTCTCTCTCTAACTTTATTCCCTACAATCTCTCTAAAAAACAATGAAAATGGCATTTATGTCAATTACATTATTTTATTATTTTTAAAATATGGAACTTCCCAGGAAGTTCAAAGTTGAACCAAATGTGAAAAGTACAACTTCCTTAGTGGTTAACTTCTCAAGAAATTAAACTTCACTGGAAGTTAGTAAAATGAACCAAACGAGGCCTAAACCAACCAATATCTCATATCAAGGCCAATGGACATGCTAATCAAATAAGTGCAAGCAAAGATCAATCACAAAAGAAAAATATAAGACGATGGAAAACCCTCCAGTACAAAGGAAAAATGTGTGGTCTGAACTCCTAATCAAATCTATTGTCAATGAAGAGCAAACAAATGTTCTAAAACAATCTACAAACTTGGGATTGCCAATGGAAAAATTAAATAAATATCTCTCTCGCAAAACCCAGTTCTTGAATTAATTACACCAAGGAAATGAGGAATGACCCTTGAAAATTGTTCCAAAAGACATTTGGTATTTCTTTTGAATCAACCAGAATCATTAGGCAAATAAAACTCTCTAATTCTTTGTTTGGTTTGGTATCTTGACTAGTATCGCAATAATATGGATCGGATTAGGATAAAACATTTAGTCTACTGGTCAAGCTCACTACTGTTTCATTCATGCTCTCAGTAAGTTACCTGCCAGTGATGGAAGTTGTAGCGGATGGGCGTTAAGAGTGCCTTCAAAGAGAAGTATGGTGTACTTGACTACAAACCAATTTTGATACCTATGGGGAGCAACACCAAACTCTCAACTGAAAGAGGCAAGGACTTGAGTGATGCAAGTCATAACTCCACAAGTTTGGCATGTCCACAACTCTACACAAGGTTGAGAATTTGAGTCTCCTAGTGTGAGAGAGAGTGGGTTGTTATTTAGGGTGAACAGGTTTCTAATACAAAAAAGGGTATATATTATCTCCAACCATGGGTAGTTAATCTACTAAACTCTCACTTGATTGGATATATCATCAATATGGGCCTGGAAAGTTTCATACAAAAGTCAAGAAGCCTCCTTCGAAAGAAGTTAGAAGAATATTAAATGCATTATGGGAACAACTAATCTCCACCTCTTGGACAAGAATGGCAGTGCATGTAAGGTGATTGAATCCAACGATGCTGACTATGCAATAGATGAAGATGCAAGGAGATCAACCACTAGACGTGCTCAATGTTTAACTGATGGAATACACAAGTGATATCTGTCAACCACTTAAGCTGGTACAGAGTCTTGTACAGAGCAGCAGATACAGAAACATCAGGAAATACTAGATTAATACAATTGTGAGGAACCTCCATCAAGATTCTGCTCGAGAATTCAGTATTCCATGCAAGAAAGAAGCATGTAGATTGTAGAGTCCCTTATCACTTTGTAAAAGAGAAAGGACAAGAAGAAAAAGAGACGCCTATTGAACATGATAGATGATCAAATAGCTACATATTGCAAGAGGGGTTAAAGGATCATAATTGCAAAACTACAGACAAAGCTTGGAATGATATGTAGAGAGGATACAAAGGAAAGAGCTAGTGTTCAGGACTGTTAAGAATCAAGACAAACTCTAAATGGTTCTAGATCTAGTTATACTAAGCCATTCTCCCCCACTGTTGAATAATCCACAAATTAGCAGTATTATTTTTCTCAAGAAACACACTTATCTAACCAATTACTAGCACATTGAGATGTCTCCCTAATGTCAGTGAACAGCTATAAATAGGATTGTTGTGCTTGCTTTGGCGCTTCGAGTTGAGTTGAGTGAGCATTACAACAATGCGTGGAAGTGGAAGATTTTTTTTAAGGAAAAGAGAGTTTTATCAAGAATGGTGTGTGAGTGATACCAAATAGTGACAGAATTAAGTGAATCAAGTATCTTTGGAATTTTTATTACACATAAAATGCTCTTTGATTAAGCACAAGCCTTCTCTACAAGAAGTGGTTTGAAGCAGTCCAAACCTGTGTCCATCTCTTTCAATCATTTGTGGTTTTAAGCAGTCTAAACCTGTGTCCATCTCTTTCAATCATTTACTGAGTATCAATTATTTTAATAGAACTGCAGAATAGAGATCTTTCTTTTGTTCACGGAGCACCTTAAGCACTATTGCATGCCAATGAAGAAACATTTCGGCTAATCATAAAAACTAAAAGTGTTCTTCCCTAGGTTTATATTTGATGTAGATTAACATTAATGAATTAAGTCAAACATGAAAACTGGGTACATTCCCAAAAATAAGTTTTGTAGCCTGCACAATGAAAGATGAAGAGAAAACACACCTGTAGTGGAGACTCCCCAGACACAGTCTTCACACCTGTGACGGAGCAACCCATGATCAAGCCATGCCTGCGAACCCCTCGATACCATTGCGGACCAATCCTTTTCAGTTGAACATCTTTGAATCCAGCCTTTTGGAACCACTCAACATACTCTTCCTCTTTGGGGAAAAGCATCCACACATCAGCAAAGAAGCGAGACAACCAAAATGTCGGATAAACCGGACCAATTAAACAAGCTTTGCCACCTAATTTCAACACCCGGTATGCCTCCTTGATTCCCCTCTGTGGATCTGGCCAGTACTCAATACTAACAAAACCCAACAATGACATTACAAATTAGACCCCATTCTACCTTTCATTCCACTATGATCCAAAAATTCCCAACATACAAGCATAAAAGGGTTCCACCCATTTGAGATAGATGAAAAAATTAGCTCATAACTCTGACTACGGCAGAGGTCATAGGTTCAATTCTTGCTAGCTACATTATATTCTCTTGGTTTCTCCAGAGTTGAGACGTCTGATTAACTCTCATGAGATTAGTCAAAACAAAGTACGCAGGGGCTGAAAAAAGTTTCGACACCCATGGTTATCAAAGAAGAAAAAAAATTAAAGTTACCTTCCAGCAGAGACATATCTATCTGCACAATCAGTTGAAAAGGGTAGGTCCTCGGCATCACCTTCAATGATCTTGCACTCCTTCAAGGGCTCCTTCTGCTTCGCCTTTGCGAGTTGATGTGGTGACTGATCAAGAATTGTGACATTCTTGGCATCCACATTTTTGACAATACCCAAAGTGGTGAAACCAGTGCCACCACCCACATCAACCACTATCAAATTTGGGTCTGAGAGGTCTGCAGGTTCAAGGGCATCATCTCTCATATCCTCAGTCCAGTGCCCAGGATTGATAACATGGTCATACACAATTGAGAGGAACCTATAGAACCAAAATGCCTCTTTTTTGTGCTGTATGAACCTAGGTTGAGAAACTGGCCTAGAAGTAGAAACACAGCATCTGGGCATTACAGTAGTTGCTCTAAAATTCCTAGAGGAGTATGAAACCATACCATTTTTGGGAAAACACTTTCCATTGAAATCTGAAATACCCAGAAAGCCCAACCCATTAGGAGAGATCCCTTCATGGGGTCTCAGATTTTGAGCTCCATATAGCACTGAATAAGCCATTAGAGAGAGAACAGAGAAAAACCCACAACGGGAACACTAATTTGAGTTCAGTGAATGATGGGTTATCTTCAAAAAATAATCAAAATCTGCAATATTTGACAGTAATTTTGAAAATCCTTCATTAAGTATGCCTAAGTGAAGAAGATTAGAGAACAGTAATTGCTTACCAATTATGGGGGCTTTAGTAGTTCCTTCTTTGTTAACGTTATAGAGAGAAGAGACCAAGCAATCGAATTGGTATTACCAACTAAGGCAAAGAATGAAAGGCCATCAATCCATTGTTTGATGAAAGCAGAGTTACTCATCTGATGAGTCACAAACGCATACTGTACTTTCAAGAAAATTGAAGTGCCCTCGCCAAGTGGCTAGCGAAATGTAACTTTCACCGAACCATTTTGTTAGAGCATCCCAACTAGCTAACACTAAAATAGTCTAACTTTTGCACTAAATCTTGCTATCTTCTTCAACTTGCCTACACTAACTTTTACACTAACTTTATTAATATTTTATTTATTTTTAAATGAGATAAATACCATATAATGTATAAAGATAAATATAAAATCTAGATAAATACTCTAGCATTAGTTAGGTGGATTATAAACTTTTATAAGCTGTGTGGTTTTTCTTTTTTTTTATGTAAACCACCCGTTACTTGAACTATCCGACTACTATGGGTTCATGCACCTCGCGTCGCACACCATATAGATATATATAGGGAGCTCCCAACATTGATGTTTTCATTTTATGTCAATTTTTTAAGTCACAATATATTAATCATTCATTGACAATATTGTCTAAACTGAAACTCTAAAAATTTATCTTTTGTGATTCATTGTGTATTTGTGTAAGAGTTGGCCACTACAAATAAATGTCAGAATAGAGATAAAAATGGCGACAAACAAAAATATGTCTCTAATCAGCGACAACAACTGAATCTGGCCATGTTGATCGAAGACCGACCATTTAGCTACTATGTAGAGTTTAGGGTTTAGAAGTAACAAAAAACTACTATTTAGCGACATTTATTAGCGACAAACTAAGGTTTATTGCTCATTTGTTGCTAAACTTTGGCGTCAATTGCTCCCGCTAGCTCAAGTTTATGTCGCCAGGGCCGAAGCTAGATAATAAACTTTGGTGTCGATTGCTAACGTCAGCTGCACATTATCAATCAATAATTGCATTGGAGAATAATTTTTAATTTTAAGAGAATGTTAAGCTGACCTAGTACGAACACTAAGCATGCACCTTTATTTATTTATTTTTTAATATTTTTGTAGTCATAGTGAGTGTCCGTAGTGGGTAACCTTGACATTATTCTTAGCCAAAAAATTACAAAAAAATAAAATAAATCAAGGTGTGTGCTCATAGCGAGTGTCCATAGTGGATCACCTTAGCATTTTCCTTAACTTTAATGTTCATTGCATGCTATGTGACAAACATTCTTTCCCAACTAATCCATATTTGCATTTAAGTGGAGTGGATTTGTTAATGTTGGAAAGTGTAAAGTTAATAATGTCTATCAATAACAACACACCACATATATGATGTAGATGTACTTTAACACTTTTGTCCTTGCCACTCTTATTTTTTTGTCTACGTGATACGTTGCTATTGGAAGATATTATTAACATCACCCTTCCAACATTAGCAAAGCTCTACCCACTTTGGAGATGCTATAGCTAAAATCAACTTTTATAGTCACATATTGGATATTATTTTAAAGGAGAATGTTAAGGTGACCCACTATACACAGTCCTATGAGCACACACCTTTTCTTTTCTTAACAATTATGTGGCCGTAGTGAGTGTCTGTAGTGAGTAACCTTAACATTATCTTTAACCACAATATTGTAAAAAAAGTATTAAAAAATATAAGGTGTATGCTCGCAGTGAGTGTCCATAGTTGGTCATCTTAACATTTTCCTATTTTGAACTATTGGGATTAGCGAGTTAGTATGCTTCAATATGATGATTGGTTTGATGTCTTAATTGGATATTCTCTTCAATGTATTGAGTATCAAATGATTAATTAAATATTTTTCCTTTTTTTTTTGCATAAGATGGTTAATAAAAAAATTGACTCAAATATTAGGGAAGAGCAGTTTCTCACCTGTAAAGACGGCCTACAGATTGCCCGACTAGAAAACTTGATTTAATAGAAACTGAAGAAATTCAACGAGGTAGAGGTAGACCGAAGTTAACTTGGGATGCATTAATTAGGAGGGATTTAAATGGTTTGGAAAACTCACCATTAATTGCATTAAACGTAGTACAATAGAAGAGTTTGATCTATATAGCTGACCTTAATTAATTTAAGACTGAGACTATGTTGTTGTTGTTGCTGATTAATAAACTTTTTAGGTGACTTAAACTTATGATGTAAATTCTACACATTATATTGCTTGTAACTTTTGTTCAAATTACATAACTTCATCATCACCAAAGGCTTATTTAAAGAGGGTCAATCTCATATAAATATATACCAAGTTAGAATGAAACTCTGTTATCTCTCAACTAACTTTGTTCTCTCTTCTCTTCTACTCTCCACTTATTCTAGTAGCAGTTCTTGTTTCCATACTTACAAGTTAAAACTTAGTTTACAACAGGTAGATGTAATCTCATCACCAAGCAGGCCAAAATCTCCCAAAAAAATCAATCGGATTTTAAAAATTTATGTAAATTTTGTTCTAAGCTATAAGCACAAATCCATTGTCGTCTAGTCCGGTTAGGATACCTGGCTTTCACCCAGGCGACCCGGGTTCAAATCCCGGCAATGGAAACTAATGCCATTTTATTTTTTTTAATTTGATTGACTGAAGAACTTGAATTTACAAATATACCCTTAATCATTTGAACTTCACTGTGTATTTGAATTGAGGTTCAGAAAACGACACCGAGAGAGTCCGCGCCACGAAATCCCATATCACGTGATCCTCACGTGCCTCTACGGCCTTTTTCCGCGCCTTCACCTTCACACAACTCTTTATCCAAGGCACTACGTGCCCTTCCATTAACGCGCCACGTGTAGATCTTTACAATTCGTTGCACTATTTTTTCCAAACAGCATCGAAACCTTGCTTCGTTTTCGAGAAAATCTTTTCCCAAAGAAAAAGAAGACTGATTGGTGATACAACTTTCGTACATACATGTTGAACACAAAGTCCTTCAGATACGTCTCGTGGTATTTAACAACAGATCTTTATGCAATTCAAAGGAGATAAGCAACTATGTAGAAAATATGTGTTACGAATTTTGTCAGCCAAGCACCAAAACCCCAAAATAAAACCCATCAATTCAAATCCCATCACCACCGTCACCATTTCAACTCCTCTCCACTTCTCTTCATTCATCTCTGCAACTCAATCGAAGAGTTTTCTTAAATGGCAACCACCGCGCAAATTAGCGCCAGCCTCCTTGCTCGCGCTAACCTGCGCCGTGGTCGCAATCCCCTCCTCTCCCATCCTCCTCACAAACTCAAACCCTTCGCTTTCGCAATCCCAGACCGTAACAATGCGGTCGGAGGATCGGAGATTAGGGTTTCGACGAGCGGCGGAGGAGACTCGTCGTCGTACCTCGAGATGTGGAAGCGGACGATGGATCAGGAGCGGAAGCAGTTCGAGTTCGAGAAGATTCTGGAGAGCTCGAACGAGGCAGAGGAGGTGGTGGATTCGGAGGCGGCGACGGAGAGGAAGAGCGAGGAGTTCATGAAGATCTTGGAGGTGCCGAAGGAGGAGAGGGACAGGGTGCAGAGAATGCAGGTGATTGATCGGGCCGCCGCGGCGATTGCGGCCGCGCAGTCTCTGCTCAGCGAGAGTCCGCCGAAGAAAGTGGGGGCCGAAGGGAGTGGTGAGTTGGAGAGTGAGAGCGGTGGCGGCGACGACGCGGCGGGCTTCAAGCGCGGAGGTAATTGTAGTTTTTTATAGCTAGTGGAATGTTTATTATTTTCTTTTCTGAAGTTAATAGATCAATGCTTCAATTCATTCAATAGAACAGGACTAGAGATAGAATCAATTGCCCCATTAAAAAAAGTACATTGATTCATTAATTCTAATTGTTCAAAATAATATCTATCTCTCATGAATTTGGCTTTGAATGCGACTGTAATACTGGAACGGCGTGACAATCAATCAGTGATTGTTCTCTGCAAACATCTGGAATGGGTATTTGTTGAATATTGTGTTTCTCAAGTATTTTGGGTGTTAATTGAATTGTTACTTTAGTTGATTAATATAGACATAGTGAGAAAATGGGATTACTACGTTCTACAAGTCTTCATTGAGTGTTATTTTTTGGAATTTAGGATTTAGGTGTTGTGAAGTGCTAGTGTTAGTTTTGAATTTGCGCTGATGTTTGGAATCTTAAATCATGGAGGGTCATGGTTTAATGTTAGACTGAAACATTTACATGGGAAATGTGACCTGCCGAGCAAGATTCATGTACTTTATGAACTAAAAAGATAGCTAACTCCTTACAATTGTGAAATGATTTGATGAACAAATCCTCATGTCATTTTATATAGATCAACAACAACAAGTGCTAACTATCTATTCCTACAATTCTCCTTTACTCGCTCCTTTGTGTTAAATGATGAACTGGGATGGAATTTGGTAAAGCTAAGAAAGTTATTGCAAGGCGTCGCCTAGCCTAGGCATTTTTGGCTCAAACCGCCTAGGTGGTGACCTAGGCAGGTGGTGACCTTTTTAGTAATTTCTTTTAAGTTTTGGGAGGTGAAAATAATTTCAGCAAACTTCCATATATAAACTCTGAATTTAAGTTAACCCTACCCCAACCAAAGAAACTTTCATGCATAATTTTTCATAAGTTTGGGTAGGTTGTGACTTAGGCGAGCGGTGACCTTTTGATAATTGATGATTGATGACACATATGCATCATTTGAAATTATTAATTGTTTTTAGTTTGTACTTTTTGAAGTAAATATTGAATATTAAGGTCAATGACTAGTAGTACAAGTAGATAGAAAGGAACTAATAAATAATTACTATCTTTAGCCTCTTTGTGGCCTTCTCTATCTTGTACTCTACATTGGCTGAAGAGAAATCAAATGGTGTCCAAAGACAATTACTATGATTTGGTTTAGGGGGGTGTCAAAATATCCAAAACTTTCTTAGAACATCATTGAAGAGGAATTCTCAAAGATATTAATTCCATTAGGAGTTGGGTTGTTATTCTTTAAGGGAGCATTGTCTGAAGTTCATGTTTTCCTTTTGTTATTAGTAGCCTCATTGACCCCCCTTGTTTAACTTCAATCTTGTCCAGCAACAAAATTTAAAAAGATGTCGAAGATTTGGAAGCTCACTTGAATCATGGATAACCTAGAGGCCACCTATTGCACTTTTGACTTAATTAGTCCTCGACCCTTGGTTGTTGGAGAGGGAGAGTACAACACCCCCAGTGGCCTACAACCAAGGTTTAAAAAATCACAGAAGTTTGGGTGAATTTTGTCGATCAACAAAGGGGCGAAGTGAAACATGGGAGCCACTTAGAAAATGCAAAAAATCGCCTAAAAATCGGCAAAAATCGGCAAAATCGACATCTTCAACGAAGTCCACTCAAAAAGTGCATAGATTTGCACAATTTCAAGGATTTCGTCGAAATCTTCAGTGATGCGGGGGAAGATGAAGAATGTGAGTCGACGCGATAGAGAGGGAAGAAGAAGGGAACAAAAACCGACGCTAGAGAGAGTGTGTGAGACATTTATGCGAGTGCGAATTTGGATGACGGACAAGATCTGGGAACTGTGGCTATCAACGATTTGTAGTTGGAGCAGCTTCATGAAGGCTTGAATTTGAAAGAAAGAAGACGACTTGTACCAGACAAAGACAACTCACCTTTGATGATATTGAAGAGATGAAGCGTGCCTGACCAAAAAAAAAAGAAAGAGATGAAGCGTGCTGGAGACTTTTTGTTTACACCTTAATGTTGTCTTTTCTAGCCTACTAGTCAAATTGAACTTATATACACATAGAAAACAAAGGTAAAATAAGTATATTTACTTTTATTTGAACTATATGTAGATACATACTCATTCGATGTATATATTCCTTATATTTAATAAAACTCGGAGCGTAGGCTCCTTGATTTCCATAAGAAAAAATGCAGTGTGAGTTCGACTTTGACTTTTCTAACTTCTGATTTTCTTGTTCAGAGCTGTTATTTTCTCCTCGTGCTTTTGTTTGAGCAAATGTTGTAATATACACCATTGATGCTTCTCGAGTTTGGTGTAACTATAATATTCTTTGTTCATGATCTATTTGTGACTTAAACTAAAAATTCACATTTGTTGTATCATTTTTTTAGTCTTCAATTAGGTCAATAAATTTCACCAAAAAAACTTGGATAATAAATATAAATACATTTTATATTATATGCAGAAAAGTACAAATATTTAGTTTATATTATATATAAGAAAAAAATATTTTATCTAATTAAGTTTATATAAAAAGTTTATAACCTTTTTCAAAAAAAAAGTTTCTATCTAAGTTAATCCACATGTATATACTGATTAATGTATTTATATTATATTATATTATATATGTATGTAAACTTTCTTTTTACTTAAGTGGGAGTCGATCCACGACCTCCTGATCACCTTACCATCTCACCAAAGATGCTTTGACATATATATGTAAATTTTTTCATTTCATATATGTAGATAGATTTTATCATCTATATCAATATAGAAATTTTTTTTTGACATCTCAGGTATTACAAATTGCATGAAGTACCATCAAATAATTATTTTAAATAATTATAAAGCGATTCTAATGTACTATAAGTGTACAATTATGTTTATTTGAACCCTTTTTAATGAGTTTTGAATAATTTACGACTTAAAAATAAAATTTCACAAACTTCCCTACACCGGCGAATTTTTGCACAACTTCCCTAGTCGAAGTTAACTTCCTCGAATTAATTCCGAATTTTGAGTGGGCGAAGTTTAGGGCGAAGTCGAAGTCGAAGTTTCGAACCTTGCGTACAACATAGTGGTGAGATTTCAAACTTATATTGGCCTTAATTCCGCTTGAAGTTTTTTTTATTATTTTTATTTTTTATGTACAAGTTTCCTGTTCTTTCTTGGCTTTAAGTATCCCAATTAATTAAACCAAAGTATTATGCATGTCCGAGTGATTTTTTTTTTCATGCTTTGGCATATACCTTTTTCCTTTAACATCTTTTAAACTTGATTCCGTTATCACATTTGGTTATTTAAATTTGAATCACAAGACAAGAACTTTCCTTGTTGCAGGTTTTCCTGATTCCTTTCTTTCTTGTACGAGAAAAAAGTTATGAATGTATTAGTGCTAGTCAATAACCTTCATATTATTTGATTTTTTCTTAAACGTCGTTGTTCAGGATTGCAAGATGGCGATTCAACTTTGTGGCTCTCAAAGACTTCGGAACGTACTACTCCAGGGCCTGATTTTTGGTCATGGACACCTCCTCTGGATGATAATACTTCTACAGAGGATTTCAATGGCCTAAAGATGGCCAGGCAACCTACTTCATCTCCAACTCCTATGAATCTTTTGATGGATAAAGAGCGAATCATAGAGTTTCTACCAATTCCTTTTGAGAGTGGTTTACTTGGAAGCCGCAACCCTCCACTCCCACCTTTTCAATCACTCGTCGAGGCTGAATCGAAAGTAGAGTCGTCTACAGTGGCTGATTCGCATGAAACTGGTGTGCTGTCTTCGGTGAATGCAGCCGAGGCAGTTGAGGCTCTTAGTAAAGTTGACGAGGCCTTATCTGAAGGAGTGAATCCAGATGGCTCCAAGTGGTGGAAGGAGACTGGTGTAGAACGGCGGCCTGATGGTGTTTTGTGCCGCTGGACACTAACTAGAGGAGTTAGTGCAGATAAAAGTGTTGAATGGGAGGAAAAATACTGGGAGGCTGCAGACAAGTTTGATTACAAGGAGCTTGGTTCCGAGAAATCTGGACGGGATGCAGCAGGAAATGTTTGGCGCGAGTCTTGGAGAGAATCAATGTGGCAGGTTAGTACTATATGCATGCCAGAACTTAATTTAGGGCATAAATGATATGCGATACTTCCTCTTTGTTCTGGTTCATCACTTGCGAAGTTCTAGTTGAATTTGTCACCATTAACTACTGGCATGACCTCACATAGGATAACAAATATGTAAACCTTCAATTGTCTGAATGTATTGTTAGTTTGTTACATACTTTATTCGTTGTAATAGGTTAGTTTTTATGCCTTGGACGTGGTGGTTCTCATATTTCTTCTCAAGTTTATCAGCAACTATTTCAAATTGTTTTTTATTGGTCAACTATAGGAGAGGGAGTCGCAAAGGGAACACCGCGCGACATCCCCATACATATCCAAACAGTACTCATGCATGTTTTTTGTTGTGGAATGATTTGGTGAACAAACTCATTTTGTGGCTTTTGATTTGTGTAGGATCTTGGAACTGGACTTCTGAATATGGAGAAAACTGCAGATAAGTGGGGGAAGAACGGAAGTGGGACCGAGTGGCAAGAAAAATGGTGGGAACACTATGATGCCTCTGGCCATGCCGACAAATGGGCGCACAAGTGGTGCTCTATCGATCCCCACACGCCCCTTGAGCCTGGCCATGCTCATGTCTGGCATGAGAGGTACCTGCTATCATTTTCTCTTCGAATTTCCTTTGCGGTAATTGTTCTCTATGTTGTAGAATGCCAAAGTGCTTTAAATTCTCTTAAGGTATGTAATATTTTGCTCAGCTTGAATATCTGGTGTTTATTCTCCATCTATTGAATCTATATCAATCTTTAAGTTTAATAAATGTCTCAATTGGTATTTCCACTACCTTTTGAGGTTGGAATGCCTATGGGGACATAGTGTGCACCATGGGGTACTTTGATGACCTTATCATTACAATCATCGTTCTTCTTTGTCCCGTAGATTGATAGTCCTGTTAAATTTACTTTTCGGCCTAAAAATTATTATTAAGTTGTGCTAATAGAATGCTGAATGTAAACATGGGAACAGATATTTGCAAAAATGCGTAAGATACATTTTTGAGTCCAATTACTTTCAGAGATCTAAACTCTAATTCAATGTTTAAAAAACCTTTTGATATAACCAACACACACACACACACACACACACACACACACACATACATATATATATATCTGCTAAATAGCTGAATCAATCATCTGCTTCATTCATTTTGGCAGGTGGGGAGAAAAATATGATGGTCAGGGCGCCAGCATAAAATACACTGACAAGTGGGCAGAGCGACTGGAGGGTGACGGATGGACCAAGTGGGGTGATAAATGGGATGAAAATTTTGATCATTACAGCAATGGTGTAAAGCAAGGCGAGACGTGGTGGCAAGGCAAATATGGAGAGCAATGGAACCGTACATGGGGAGAGCACCACAATGGCTCTGGATGGGTGCACAAGTATGGGAAGAGCAGCTCCGGAGAGCACTGGGATACTCATGTGCATCAGGATACTTGGTATGAGAGGTTCCCTCACTTCGGCTTTGACCATTGTTTCGAAAACTCTGGGCAGCTACGACAAGTCCGCAAACCATCCGAAACATAATAAATCTTGTGGCAGTATATATCCCTTCCGTAAGTGAGTGCATCTACTGGTATGATACTTGCATAGTCGAATTTTTCGTGTTTTCATTGAATGCCTGGACTCTGTGCTTGCTTTAAATATAGGTCCCCATTATTTGTCAAGGAATTATGCAGTTGGTGAGTTGGTGAGGCATGGACATGAAAGTAGGATATATAGTGATGATGATTCCTTTACGGAAATAAATAGTGTTACTTAGTATAGTTGATTTCTTCGTAGCTATGTTGCCTACACTTGTATTTTTGTTGAGGTTTGAACTTTTTGGCTTTTTACTACTCTGTAGTGTGGTGAAATCAGTGTATATAGTATACCCACGAATATATAGCTACTCTGTTCTTACATGGTGGTGCTCAATAAAATTTTTGTTATCTGTATGATGTAATCCACATTTATGCCTCATTTGTGCCTTAAATTTCTTCTGCAAGTTTGCTGGTTTAGGTATATGAGTTTGCATCTAGCTTTCAGTTTTGTGATACAGATACTAATTGGAATGTATATACTTCAATAGGGTTTTTTTTGTGTGGATATGTAACAATCTTTTGTTTTTCTTCTTTTTCTTGTCAAATTAAGTGTTGTTCTCTGGTTTAAGATCTTTTTAGACCAGTTAAAATTTTTATTTCTAATTAACCAATAGTAACTTTTAAAAGAAAACCATTAATAAATTTAATCTCTTATCCTCTTATCCTATTTGTTCAAAAAAACTTTCATGAATTTAGATATGAATAAATATTTTTAATTTTTAATTTTTGAAAACAAAATTTATTTTTTAATTGTAATAAATATTTGAGTTGTACATATAAAAATAAGATAGATAAAATAACAATAAATATTCTCTAAAATTTTGAAAACAATTTTTAGTATCCCCCCCAAATATATGTAATCCCATTGGCCCCCTCAACTTTTTTAACTTACCTCATTTACCCCTACTATGTATACTTCAATTAGATCAAATTCTATTCTACCCTAAAAATCAGCAACCCGATCTCTCCTTCAAGCTCGACACATCCCAATCCCCAACTTGTCAACTTTGAGACTTCAAGCTTGGCAATACAAACAAGGGAAAACACAACACCAACGAGCATCCTTTCACTTTTAGTTCGTGTTGCTCAATCCCCGTACGTCGCACAACACGACTTCACATCTCAAAAGCTTATATTCTACACATGATGGAAATCCTCAACCCTTGCCCTATATTGTCATAACTCTTTAACCCTACAACAAAGCGTCAGAGGCATGTTTACTACTACATAATTTTGTAGATTTGTCGTCTTTTGATTTCTCTATTAAGGTGAATCTTTGTTTATTTTTATTTAACATTGATTAAATGAATTTTATGAGTGTAGATATTCATATTTATTGCTTTAAACCCTCTCAAATGCGGCGGCGATTTCACTAATTCGGATGCTTGATTAGTAGATATCGTACATTAATTTTACTCATTAGAGGATTCTCCTAAAAGGGCATCAACTATCAAGGTATTTTAATTTTAAAATTAAATTAATTAGTTATTTGTTGTTAATTATTTATATATTTAACACTTCATTAATTTTTAAGTTTCTTTGTTGTGTTGTGTGTATTAATTTAGGCTTTTGCAGTACTAAAAACTTTAGGCCCTTTTTAAAAATTTATGATTGTCATTTCAAATTTTCTTTAAGTATTAGTTTTATGACTTGAAATTAGTCCTTACTTTAATTTTAAACTATGAAAATTGCGTGTTAGTTGATTTAAAATTCTCACTCTTCCAATTTCAACGGCTACAACGGAATGATATTTTTCGGCTATGAATATAGTTAAAACTAGGCCACGCAACAAGCTGGAAGACAGAGTTCTCTCTGACTGTTTGCTTGTATATATTGAAAAGAGAATCGCCAAAGAGTTTGACATAAATTCTTTTATAAATATTTTGCTAACATGTAAGTGAGGAGGTCTAAATTCATTTGAAATATAGTGAACTTGTTTGATTTTTATGTTTTTCTTTATATTATAACTAGCTATATTCGTTTTATTATATGTATGCTTTTTAAAAAATACTATGTGTATCTGTAAATTTGAAATTTAAACATAAGTTTCTCAAAAAAAAAAAAAAAAACAAAATTAGATATGGGTTGGCCCCCTGAAGGCCAAGTCTGGCTCCGCCCCTGGCTACCAACCAAGTAGGTTACGCCATACATCTTGCATTCTCTCAAAACAAAAAAGCTTAGAAATTCTACCGTTCAATTATATTTCATTGGTCATATATATATATATATATATATATATATATATATATATATATATAAAGATTTCATAGGAAAAACACATGAAACTACCAAATCAGTTCAAATCCAATTTTCCAAATCACGTTAGTGGCGTGGTAGCTACATTAATTGGTTTGACAAACTACATATTGATTTCATTAGAAACTACTGTAATTGTTTTTTTGATAAGAAAGAAACATTTTGTCCCATTGACGTTCAAACTCATACAAAAGTATTGAGTCTTGGGATGCAAATGGATAAGGTAGGGGATGAGGACCTCATCCCCGTATCTGTACCCACTTAAAAATTTATCACCCATCTCCATACTCATACCTATACCCATACTCATTTAGGGATGAATTTTCATACCCATCAAATTCCCTTGGGATAAGGAATCAATCCCATGGAAAAATTCTTTTTCCCATTTCATTCCTCATTGAGGATCCCAACAAGAATTTTCATGAAAATTTTTACGAGAAAAATTTCACCTTAGGGATCTTCGCGAGAATTTTCATGAAAATTTTTGCAAGGATGTGTTATCACGTGGGGAAACAATAATGTCAATAAGTTACAAATTCATAACTTGTATACATAAATATAAATAATATATAAATTCTAACACCTAAGGGCCTCAAAACAAGATCCTGTAAAATGAGGTTTTGCAAATTTTAACATTTGATCC
The DNA here is from genome assembly GCA_039657345.1 of Stephania japonica. Lineage (NCBI taxonomy): Eukaryota > Viridiplantae > Streptophyta > Magnoliopsida > Ranunculales > Menispermaceae > Stephania > Stephania japonica. The sequence goes on along the minus strand of CM077557.1, from coordinate 65,603,229 downwards.
TAATTCAAGTGATCCTAAAATTGTAAAAATATAAATATAGATGCAAATAATTCAAAATAAAACATATAGTTAACCAAATAAATTAAAATTATAAGTCTTATTAAAGTTTTTTGTTAGGTGTATAATGAGTGTTTCGAGATGAAAACTATATAATATTATAATATATTTATATATAAATATCATATGGTATAAAATTAATATATGAAGATCTCCATAAATAATTTTTATAGGTATTCTCGTGAAAATTACCCAAAAGAATTCCCATAGATATATTTTAGGCCTAATAGGCAACAAATATATCTAAACGTTTCAAAGTTTTTACAAAAATATTCTAACATTTTAATTTTTGTAAAAATATCATAACATTTTGATTTCAATCAAATTGTATCCTTGCTTATAATTATCATGTGTTATGTATACAAATTACATCATATGAAATAATATTCTTAATTGTGTACATAATTTTTTATATTTTTAAGTATAATTTACTTAAAAATATGAAGTGATGATATAATTTACAAGAAATCAAAATATTTAAATATTTTTAGAAAAATTGAAACGTTAAGATATTTTTACAAAAATATTAAAACGTTAAAGATATATTTACCTATTAGACCTATATTTTATTACTGTACTCATATTCGTGTGGGTATGAAATTTTGTACCATCTTCGCCTCTATATCCATTTAAAATCTTCATATCCATACCCGTTAAGATAATCCTCGTCACTATCCCTAATTGAGCCACTCAAATGGTTGATCATTTGAAACTAGTTGTTACATCAACTTTCAAAACAAAAAATTGTTACGTCAACATATTTGATAAATTACGTACTTACTCTGTTTAACTCATGATGATCAACTACTTAAAAATCATCCTGTCAACAGCAAAAATATTAATTATCACTTGTTAAAAAGGTAAAACTTTAAGACTTTGATTTGACTTCCACTGAATTAAAAAAAAAAAAAAAAAAAAAAAAAAGTACTACTTAAAAATCATCCTGCCCGGTCCTATATTTATTTTATTGTTTTATTACCCATCCCTGTTCTTCTTATATTCGTGTGAGTATAAAATTTTGTACCATCTCCGCCTCCATACCCATTTAAAATCTCCATATCCATACCCGTTAGGATAATTCTCGTCACTTGTAAAAATTACCCTACTCATTTGTATCCTTAATTGAACCACCCAAATGGTTGATCATTTGAAACTAGTTGTTACATCAACTTTCAAAACAAAAAATTGTTACCTCAACGTATTTGATTATTTAACTCATGATGATCAACTATTTAAAAATCATCCTGTCAAAAGAAAAGGCACTAATTGTCACTTGTCAAAAAGGCAAAGCTCTACTCTGAATTAAAAAAAAAAAAAGAAAAAAAAAAAGAGAACTACTTAAAAATCATCCTGCCCGGTCCCATAGGCGGTGGAACATCCGGTGGCGTCACGGGGGGAAGGATCTCCGGTGGCATAGGAGGAAACACATCCGGAGGCCTCTCGGGCGGCAATATCTCCGGTGGCGCCGGCATCGGGATGTCCGGACCTGGTGGGGACGGCATAGGTGGGACTGGCATCTCCGGCCCCGGGCTCGGCTCACCAGGCGGCCGCCGTGGCATCGGAGAAGGCTCAATTACGTCCGGAGGCACGGGCTCAACCTCCGGCACCCGTGGAAACCCGATCCCGGGAACTTCCGTCGGCTCCGGTGGAGCCACCGGCCGGAACTCCGGCGGAGGCTTGTCATGATACTGTAGTACTGGAATATTATTGTTATGTTTGTTTGTAAGAGAGAGAGTGAGAATACGTGAAAAGTGATGAGATGTTTGTGAGGATGATGATGATGATAAGATGAGAGGCATAGATTTCTTGAAGATGTTATTGATGGAGATCATCATCAACGTTGTTGGCATGGAAGCCATGCATGGAGAGAGAGAGAGAGAGAGAGAGAGATTCAATCTTTAATGAATGTGTTTTGGAGAATGAGAAATGTTAGACGAGGAGGACACGAGGTTGGGAGGGGGGACAGGCGTCGAGCATGCGGGGAGTCTACGGCGGTGTTTTTGGAACGGAGATCCACGTTTGTTGTCCCATGCACGTGACGATGCCTAATTTGGATTTTTTCTTAAAATTATACTTTAATTAACTTGTTTGGTCTTAGGACGTCCATAACTGCTTAATTTATTTTATTTTTTTTTTATTTTTATTTTGGTTTGTCGCGATGATTCGATTGATGATGACATTGCCTAAACAATTTTCAGGCCTTTAAAGCAATCGGGAAGTATTAATCTCCTTCAAAAGTCAAAATTCTTTGTTGGGTGATTATCCTACTTGGAGTAATGAACGTGACAAATTATATATCTTCCTTCGATTTTGCTGGGTCACTATTTTTCTTTCAAGAGGTCACTATGGTTCATGGGATGATGTTTCAATAGCTAGATGACATGAGCAGATGCTAGATTCAAGTTTGGGGTACAACTACTTCACAATTTCACAATGACTTGGAACCATTAAGTTATAAGTGTACAACAATATTCATGTAATTAAACTTCTTTGTAAATCCACTATATAGGCTGCCTTTTGATGCATCCGCACTACCACAATCCAGTTTGTGCATTTCATTTGTACAATTTTTGATAAGTGAATATAAAAGTGCCTTAATAAAAATCAATAATTTTACTTCTCTAAGGTTCTTAAAAAAAAAAAAAAAAAAAAAAAACTCAATCAAGCAAAAACTCTATTTAACTTTGAAGATCAGTAGATCACTTAATTGCTAATAGAAAAAAAATTAGATTGAAAGTTTCACTCAACAAAAAATAAAGATTGAATGTATATGCCATGCACGGTTCATGCATGTGCCAAAAATTGGCAATTGAATCCACTTCATTAATGTAGTGCTTTTGTGAAAAAATTAATTGTGCATCACGTGCGGAGCACGTGCCGTTTGACTAGTCTATTCTATAATAAAAATTCTTAAACCACTTTTCATGGTGAAGTTTTTGGAGAAGAAATTGTTGAAGATTTATGGATTGAAAGTTAGTGCCACATCGATTAAATAAAACTTCAAAATGAAGTATATAAGTGATTAACTCCTTGTAATTAGTACCGAGACATTTTGAGATAAAACCCACACCAATGAGTTGAAGTTGGTTAAGTTGGGGACATTATTGGTGCTAGCAGAGGAGATTCACGGTCTCGCCCGCGTATGTGTGTCGCGACTGTGAGAATTTAACATAGCATTAGAGCCCATGGTTCGAATGGGACTTAGGAGAAAAAACCCCTGGATCATGTGACTTTCGATCAATTGGGGAGTGTTGAAGATGTGTGGAGTGAAAGTTAGTCACGTATCGATTAAATAAAACTTTAAAATGAAGTATATTAGTGATTAACTCCTCCCACCTAGTACCGAGGCCTTTTGAGATAAAACTCCACATCAATGAGTTGAAGGTGGTTAAGTTATGGACAATATCGGTGCTAGCGGAGAAGATTCACGGGCTTGCACGCATACATGCGGCGCGACCGTAAGAATTTAACAAAAACCATACTCTGAGAGGTCAAGTTGGATGAGTCCACTAGGAAAGGAGATCTTCAATGTGGACTTGATTCATAGTGATATTGATTATCATCACAACAATGAAAACAATGGACCTTACTAGGTTTCTTATTTTTTGGTTTGGTCTGCTCTAGTAGTGTCTTGTTCTTCACTTTGCTGTAGCCCTTAAGAAGCCTACTCACATAAAATTTCTAAGACCTAGTTTTGCAACTGGGGTTATGAGACTGATGACTTGGATGTCACATGGCTTATTCTTAAGCTTCATTTTCGCCACACCATCTACTTATCTGCTACATCATCAATTCCAACACTAATGGGAATACAAGAACATCTTGAAATGTCACGTGGTACTTACTCCCAATAGTATTCTGTAACGTGTCAGTTTCGTTGCATGTCAGTTCTACCACATGTCAGTTCTTTATGCTAAATTTTATATTTAAAATTTAAATTATTATGTTAAAGCACCCCACTTCTCAAATAATCCCTTGACTTTTTTAAAATGTAACGTTTCCTATATATATGGAATTGAAAACGATATAACCATTTTAAATTTAAATAGTTTCAAGTTAATTTAATGTTGTGCTCTTAATTCATGTATGTAACCGTTATGACATTTATGTGCATTTGATCAACATTCAAAACCGATTTAAGGTGCTTCAACAAAAAACTTTCTTAAATTCTTATATATTATACAAATACTTATTATTAGCTAAATAATTTCACTTTTTTCCTTTTCTAATCAAGTTTATTTTAATTTCATATATTAATATTTTATTGTTGCCCATGCATGGGGTGCCGACTAGTCGAAATAATTTAATGAGAAAATGATAATAGTAACCTCATCAACTGAGTATGAGTTGACAAAATTTTTAAGGAAAAAATTAGGTACAAACTAGCCTAGTGTTTGTGCATGTATGAACACTTAATTTGAAGATTAATTTATTGGGAGGTAGTTTATAGTATACTAGTCCGCATCCCGCGCTTCGCGCACGGGCAAGACCAAATATCAATATATTTATTATAAATAAATTTGATTTGAAAAGAAAAAGACATTATTTCTTTGAAGCTTGAAAAAGATCTAATTTAATTTGTTAATCTTCAATGGATTTGTAACCAAAAATAAATATCATCTAACTTTCTTATAGAAAAATAAATAAAAAAAATACAACTTAAAAGATAACTTTTGTATGATCATAACAAAGCTATTTTGTTGAGAAGAAAAGCAAAAAAGTGGAAAAAAAATACTCTATTATGTTAATATCCAATGAACTCGAAATCAAAAATAATATCATTCATATACAATTTAAAAGATAACTTTTTTTTCTTGCCTTCAGCAAGAGATGAACCTACAACCTCTCCCCTAAACTTTGCTTTCTGGAAAGTGATGCCCCATAGATTTCATTGGAGATTCTTTGGCAAAAAGAGAACTTTTTTATACATATGAATATAATGGATCTATATTTTGATATCAAAGACTCATAATGGCATGTATGTGAATAATGTTAGCATAAATATTAAAAGAAATTCAAAAAAAATGGAAGCATGGATTAAATGTTGAACAGAGAAACAATGGAAGCTAAGGAGAAGAATTGAAAACTGGCATACGCTTTGTTGATGGATGTCTTGGCCTAAACAAATGAATGACGTGGCACAAAGGTAGCGTGAGAAGAAGTCATGTGGCATCCCAAGACTTTCCTTATATATATATGAGTTGGAGTTGATGATATGGTGTTTGAGTTGATGACGTGGCACAAAGGTAATGTGAGAAGAAGCCATGTGACATCTCAAGACCTTCCTTAATATATATATATAGATTAAAGTTGGAGTTGATGATTTGGCGTTTAAGTTGATGACGTGGCACAAAGGTAGCATAAGAAGAAGCCATATGGCATCTCAAGACCTTTCTTTAATATATATATTAGAATTGGAGTTGATGGTGTGGCATTTGAGTTGATGACATGACACAAAAGTAGCGTGAGAAGAAGTCATATGGCATCTTAAGACCTTCCTTTAATATATATAGATTAGAGTAGGAGTTGATGATGTGGCGTTTGAGTTGATGACGTTACATAAAGGTAGCATGAGAAGAAGTCATGTGGCATCTCAAGACCTTCCTTTAATATATATATTAGTGTTGGAGTTGATAATGTGGTGCTTAAGTTAATGATGTGGCACAAAGATAGGGTGAGAAAAAGCCATGTGACATCTCAAGACCTTCCTTTAATGTATATAGATTGGAAAAAGATGACTAAGGGTATCCATAATGGTTGTACCCAAAAGGGAGCTATTAACATGTCACATCATCAACTTATTAAACCCACTCTTTTCTCTCTCATACCTCTATTTTTTCTCCATAATAGACTCTCTTTAGACTCAAATGTGACCCACAATCACATTACACCTAAAATTTAAAATATTTATTAAAAGTGAAAATGGTACTAAAAAGTGAAAAATTGATTTTTTTTAAATAAAAATAAAAACGAGTCCACAATAGCAGTTTTTGTTGCAGTGGGCCCAGTTTGGAGCGTTCCTTGTAAGGAGACGCTCCAACCATTTGAGAGGCTCCAGGAGCGTTTCACGTGGGAGGATAATATCCCCCACTACAAACACCCTAACTATGTGATCTAGTCGGAAAAAAATCAAATTAATAGCAGTTTGTTTGCACAAATAGGATTAGCGAATCAATGTACTTGATTCTATATCTGGTCTTGTATTGAGACATGAGTAATTAATGAAATTTCGATTTTTCTTCAAAAAAAAAAACTATGTGATCTAAAGGCCAAGTTACCCACGCCCAATTTTCCAAGTCATTACTAACAAATATAAAAGCAATAAAAATGGAGACAATTATTTACGTGGTTCAGTTCCTTGACCTACGTCCACGAGAGAAATGCGTACAATTTCATTCATGCTTTGATAGCTACACAAACTCTATATTTCTAGAGGTACATATGCATTCAAATATGGAATGTCCAACCAATCAATCAATCAATCCATCAATCCATCAATCACTCAATCAATCAATCAATATATCAGTCCTCTCCAATCACTCAATCAATCAATCCATCAATGACTCAATCAATCAATCAATTAATTCTTCCTTCCATTTATAATATTAACACTCCCCCTAAGTTGGTGCATGTATATCATACACGCCCAACTTACCCAAAAAGGATGAGAAACTGCTTTAGTGAGAATGTCAGCTAGTTGATCTCTGATTTTATCTTAGGTAACTCCATAATTTTCTCATCTAATTTTTCTTTGATAAAGAATTTGTCCACTTCGACATGTTTCGTACGATCATGGTGAACTGGATTATGAGCAATATCGCGTGCCGCTTTGTTGTCACAAATAACTTGATTGGTTGCTTAGGTGAATACCCCAAGTCGTGTAGGAGAAGTCTCAACCATAATGTCTTGCACAAATCTAGTGCCTTGTCTCGAAACTCTGCTTCAACGCTTGAGTGAGCCACAACATTTTATTTTTTACTCTCCATGTCACAAAATTCCCGCCAATAAATGTAAAGTAACTAGATGTCGAGCATTTATCATCTATAGCGCTAGTCCAATCTGCATCCTTGTATACTTATATATTTTGACAATCTACATTTTTCGTGAATAAGATTCCTTTTCCAGGAGCATTTTTTAAGTACCTCAAGATGCGCATAACTGCATTCATGTGTTGTTTTCTAGGTTTATGCATGTATTGACATACCACACTTAAGGCATAAACAAGATCTGACCTTGTATGGGCTAAGTACATCAATCTGCCCACAAGTCGTTGATATCTTCCTTTATCGACTGGTGGTTGGTTGAGATGAGAACCAAGCTTCAACCCTTCTTCTAATGGTGTGCTAGTTGGTTTGCACCCTGACATTCCTATTTCTTTTAAAAGATATAGAACATACTTTCTTTGAGATAAGAAAATTCCTGTACTTGACCTAGAAACTTCAATACCAAGGAAATATTTTAAAGGTTCTAAATCTTTCAATTCAAATTCTTTAGAGAGATATTCTTGCAAGGCTTGTCTTTCATTAGGATCATTCCCTGTTACCACCATATCATCAACATAAACAATGAGTGATGTGATCTTATCATTGTCCCTTTTTACGAACAAAGTATGATCAAAATTGCTTTGGCGATAGCCGAACGCTTTCATTGATTTATTAAACCTTCCAAACCGTGCTCTAGGAGATTGTTTTAGCCCATACAATGAGCTCTTTAATTTACATACATTGTATCTCTGTTTGTAAGTTATGATGCATCCTGGTAGAAGATCCATATATACTTCCTCTGACAACTCTCCATGAGAAAATGCATTCTTCACATCAAATTGTTGGAGTGGCCAATCCACGTTTGTAACTAATGATAATAAGACTCGAACAGTGTTGATTTTTTTCTATAAGTGCAAATGTCTCCGTGTAGTCGATACCAAAAGTCTGGGTATACCCTTTTGCAACAAGTCACGTTTTAAAGCATTTAATAGTTCCATCTGCCTTGTATTTTATTGTATATACCCATCAACACCCAATTGGTTTCTTTCCTTGTGGACAATCCAAATGACATTGTTTTCTTGTTGGTTCAACGACTAAATTTAAAATACCTCCCAAAGTCAATGATTGGTTTGGTGTTTCTTCAATACATTCTGATTCAGATGTTGGAGTAAGTTCAATGCCATGTATTTCTTCAGCTTCATTTGGATCAATCAATCCATCCAATTCCGCAACTACTTCCTGGTTGTCCACTTCTTCATTGACTACCTCGTTTATCCCTTCCTGAAAGATGTGATAATCTTCTTCAATTGAAAAGTTTTAATTTCTTTAGCATACAACCCCTGAAGTTCAAACTCAGTAGAGAAATACGCACGTCTTCATGAAGCATTGCATCCATAGTAACAAACATTTGATGTGTTGGAGGATGATAACTCTGATACCCTTTTTAATGTGGTGCATATCCTACAAACATACAACGTAATGCTTTAGGAGTTAATTTTGTGCGTTGGTGCTTGTGAAGGTGTACATATGCTACACAACCAAAAACACGAGGTGAAAATTTTGAAATGTTAGGAGAAATCATGACATTTGACATAGCTTGAAGGGGTATTCGAAATTCGAGTGTGCACTCACTCGATTAATTAAGTAAACTGCAGAAGTGACCGTTTCCCTCCAAAATTCAATTGGCGTATGTGCTGCAATTAGAGAAGCCCGTATAACCTTCAATAGATGTTGATTCTTTCTCTTTGCAACTCCATTTTGTTGAGGAGTATTAGCACTAGTGGTTTGATGAACAATTACATTGCTTTCAATAAATCTTTTTAGTGTTGAACTCTAATATTCTCCACCATTATCACTGTGCAAAACTCGAGTTATGACATTATAATGAGTTTCAATAAATTTATGAAACTTTTGAAATAAAGAATTCACCTCATCCTTCGACTTCATCAAATATATCCAAGTCATTCTAGTACAATCAATAATGAAAATAATAAACCATCGATACCCACTCATAGTTTTTATCTTAGATGGCCCCCAAACATCAGAATGTATGATCATAAAAGGAAACAAACTTTTATTTAAAGTTAGAGGGAATGAGACGCGATGACTTTTTGCATTTTCACAAGCACAATGGAAACTTGAAATATTGCATTTTAAAAATAAATTTGGAAATAACTTTTTTAGATACCCAAATGATGCGTAGCCCAACCGTTTATGCCATAACTAAATTTCAGAATCTTGTCTCTCCTTGGGATCCATCTGTAATCAATACTCGTTGCATTTTCTTTGGTGATATATTCAAGTAATATAACTTTCCTCACTTAATACCATAATCAATCGTCTATCTAGTTTGGATATCTTTAAATTCATAAAAGTTAGGCCAAAAAATGGCAACACAAGATAATGACGATGTGATTTGAGAAACTGATAAGATATTATTAAATTCTAAAGAGGGAACAACCAAAATAGACTCCAAATGTAATGGACTAGTAAAAGTTAAGGATCCTTCTCCAATAACTTGGAGTTTATGGCCATTAGCTATGGAAACAAGTTGTTGTGAGAACTTGAGATAGACTTGTTCTGAATCAAAAGTCATATGATTAGTAGCACCAGAATTGATTATCTATGCACTATTATGAACAGATAAAGAAGTCTTTAATGCCTTACCTCCAAAGTTTGAGGTGGCTATGACATCTCCATTTGTTCTAAATGACTCCATCTTTTCCATCATATATAATTAGTTGATCAATTGATAAAACACTCTGGCTCTAATACCATGAAACAATAATAACAAATATAAAAGCAATAAAAATGGAGATAATAATTTCCGTGGTTTGGTTCTTTGACCTACATCCACGAGAGAAATGTGAGTACGATTTCATTCATGTTTTGATAGCTACACCAACTCTATATTTATAGAGGTACATATGCATTCAAATATGCAATCTCCAACCAATCAATCAATCCATCAATCACTCAATCAATCAATCAATCACTCAATCAATCAATCCGTTAATCATCTCCAACAAATCAATCAATCCATCAATCACTCAATTAATCAATCAATCAATTCTTCCTTCCATTTATATCTTAACAAATTGAATTGCCAAGTCAAAAGCTGTAGATGTTACGAATGTGCACCTATTAGACCATAAAAAATTATAAAGTTTGAAGTAATTGAAGGTCGCGCTGCCTTTTCCATTGAGTGCAATATTGGAATTTTTCCACAATGCCCAATCAAAAGCATAAAAAACCTTTCGTCTTCTATGCACTTGCATAGCCTCTGGAATGGCTTTGTATTCTTGGATCTAATGAAATAGGACATTCTCATTTACTACTATTGAAATTGTATACTAGAAATTATTTGATCCCTAATGTTAGTTGTAACTTGTAAGCTACATTTCATATGATAACATTGTTTTGAAGTAGATGTTCTTAATTTTCTTCTCCTTTCTATTAATGATTAATTATAAATAAAATTGATATAAAAAATATAAATAAATAAATAAAATCACTTTTTTTCGTGGAAAAATAAAATCACTTTAGTGTACAAGTAATTTAGAATTAGGTATTAGAAGGTATGACATCAATACTCAAAAGTTTCTATAATAATATAATGTCCATATTTGAAACTTTCTCATAATAGATCATAAGTTGCCATATTAGATTAGAAGAAAAAAAGGAATCCAAGTTTTAATTAAGAAAGAAACTCATTTAAGTTAAGAAACTTAGCATGATTAAACCCTTTTTATTCATGGCCCAATTTAAAGTTTCCTTAATAAAAAGATTCCTTAACCTTATTTTACTCCACATTTCACTATATATAACTATCAATCCTTGTGTTTCTTTTCCACCAACCTCTCTTAGACTCATTTGCTTGAACATAACTGCTCTCTGCCATGTTGCATATCGTTTCTATTATCATCGTTGTTCTACCACTACAAAAAAACAGCAAATCAGAAACGGAATTAGAAACGGAATTAAGTTCCGTTTCTAAAAAAAAAAAATTAGAGACAGAATTGAGACGGAAACTTCAGAGACGGAATTGAGATGGAATTGAGACGGAATTGAGACGGAATTAGAGACGGAATTAAATTCCGTCTCTAAAAAATGGCGCGAACATTCCCACCAAAACTTTATTTTGTTCTACCCGTTCATCAAATCTCGAGATTTCCCCTTTACCCCCTCTAATACCCCTCCTCGTCCTCCCCACCACCGAAAGCCCTAACTCCTCGTCCTCCCTCGTCCTCCCCACCACCGAAAGCCCTAACTCCCACCGCGAGAAAACCTCGTCTTCGTCGTCTCTCTCTATACTCTCGTCTCTCCTCTAGACTTTGGTCTTCGTCTCTTCGGTCACCGGCCCCCAAATCTCCAACCCCCAACAAATCTCTCGTCTTTGTTCCGTTGCTCTCAACTCTCTCTCTCTGGTCTCTCCGTCTGTTGCTCAACCAGTTATAGTGGTGTCTCTCTCTGGTCTCTCCGTCTCTCTCCAGTCACCGCTCCCCAAATCCCCAACCCCCAACAAGTCGTCCTCTCACTCCATTGCTCCCTGGTAGCGCTGGCCTGCTCTGCTCATAGAGCCAGTCTTGCACATTTTCAGTCTGCGCCTCTGCTCCTCTCGGCTCTCGCATCGTGCTCTCATTCGGTCCCCTCTTCGACCTCTCTGCTCTCTCATTGTGCTCTCATTCGGTCCAGGGCCTCTCGTTGTGTTTCATTGGTGAGTTCTCCTCTTTCCTCTCGAAACATTGTTTTTGGTTAATTGCAAGTGACATGTTTTGTTTGCTTTTACAATGATCTGTGATTTTTACTCGGGCGTGAGAATTTATTGTTTCATGTATGTAGTTGTTTTTTGCAAGTTTATTATACACAAGTTGTTTTGGTGAGTAACAATTCGATTGCAATGTTGGCAAATATTTGGATGAATCTTCACGACGACATGTATTTGTAACATCAACTATGTAATTACTTGTTGTCTATATGTTACTTGTTCCACTTTGTGTACTCTTCTATTTACCTTGTCCACCAATTGTAGCTTGTAATCTTTGTTCAAAGTACATATGATCATCATGATCAAGGGCATATAAATGGAGTTCATTCTCTTGTACACAATATAAAAATTCTTGAAATACAATCTCTACATTATCTCTAACTCTCTTCTCTTTTGTTTCCCTTCTCTACTTGCTCTTCTAATTGTTAGTTTAATTAAGCCTTCCATGCTTAAGTCTTTAGCAAGGCCAACTTTGGATTATACATGTTATCAGCACAAATTTGCTATTGCATAAAAGAGATCTTGAAGTTCAAAAAAGCTTGTTAAAGAGACAAAGCTAGAAATGTATAATTTAAATAAATTTGATTTGGTTGTAACTCTTTACATCTTTCTATTAATTTAAATTGATTTAAATTTATGAGGTTTACCTATATAATAAAAAAAGGGAAAAAGGAAGAAAGGGAACTGTCCTTGTAAGCCTCTCACTATGTTTCTCTATGGGTGTCCGTTCTTTTGTGTTTCTTGGTCAATAGTTTTGTAATACATGGGTGGTTCATTATATTGATTATATGTTTTATAATATCATGTTAGCATTAATTTGATGATATTGCTCCTACGTTTCGTTATTAAATATTATATGGATTGTTGACAGTTAGGTGAATCTAAACTTATTGAGCAAGTTGAAGTGTAGACCCTGTGACAAGTGATAACCCAAACCCATATGAAGACCCCTGTTTATTACATAAAAACTAAATAGATAAATAGTATTAAAACCTACGCATGGAATAAAGATCTCTTATGTTATAACCATTTATTTATTTATTTTTAGATCAACAACTGAGGTACTTAAGAAGTAGTCATTGTAAAGAAGTTAATCACTTAAGTATTTTCACTTGAGGAAATAAGTCTTAGAAAAAAACTTTGATCCTAGATATCTCTACAAGTCAAAATAATGCGGCAAACGAAGTAAGTGAGGTTTGAACTATTATCAATCCTCCCATGCTAGTTTATATGCTTCGATTCATTTTAGTAGTGATTGAAGTTTAATTTGGGATCCATTATGGTAGTTCTTCACTAAGATTTTTTAGCAGTTCCCTTTTAAACTCCTTATCGTTTAAATGCCAGTGGAATTGATATAACGTTGGATAATTTCAATTAGTACCTTGTAAAGTAGGGCCAATGGCACCAAGTGTGTCTCCCTTGCTATTTTATGATATCTTGATGTGTATAACTATTCGGATATCATAAGTGATATCTTGGAATTAAGGTCGTCACATTACATGTGTCAAACATGTTGAATAAGGCTTCTTTATATCGGTATTATTTATAAATTGTTTAGTTGGACACACAAGTTGTCATGTACCAAAGTGAAAGGAAGAAACTAGTTAACTAATTTAATTGCACAACACTTCAATAGAATGTCGTCTACAAGTCGAGATCTGGATGTACAACCGGCTCGACAACGGTTACGTTCGAATTGAATTCGCGGCGAAGGTTAAAGAATTCATATCATTTGCCAAACAACATTGTCCTACATACCAAAGTGAAAGGAAGATTAGATGTCCGTGCAATTTTAAGAAATGTCGACTTGTACCGTACCTGGACGTCGAAACGGTTGAGTACCACATATGTAGGTATGGATTTGTTCCGGGATATCACTGTTGGTACGAACATGGTGAGAACGGGGATGAAGGCCCGCAAAACTTTTACCAAATAGATAGCCATATTGATGATGCTGATGTGGGAGGACACGATCCGACAACTTACCGCGAGATGCTACACAACGTGGCAGGCCCAAGTTTGAATTGGAATCACGTAGAAGAATCACCAAACCCCCAAACACGCCAACTATATGACATGATTGATGCAAGTAGGGAACAATTGTGGCCGGGTTGCGAAACCATGACAACGTTGTCCGCAATGGCAAGATTACTTGCGATCAAGTCTGAACATCATATATCTGAACGAGGGTATAATGAAATCATTAAACTCATGAAGGATTGTTTGCCAAATGACAATTCGTTGGTTGAAAATTTTTATGCCACTAAAAGACTAATGCGAGGTCTAGGTCTACCTGTTGAGAAAATAGATTGTTGTGAGGACCAATGTATGATTTATTGGGGAGTGGACTCTGAGTTGACGTCATGTAAATTTTGTGGGAAATCACGCTACATTGCACATCGACGAGGTCGTGGTCGGAACACAAAAAACCGCCCTTGCAAAAAAATGTACTACCTCCCTTTGGGCCCTCGGTTGCAACGACTGTATGCGTCTGAGTCAACGGCAAAACATATGTGATGGCATGGAGATCATTCCTCGCCAGAAGATGTTATGCAACACTGTTCTGATTCGATTGCTTGGAGACATTTTAATGACGTCAATAGAGACTTCGTCGCCGAGGTTCGGAATGTTCGTTTAGGATTGTGCACCGATGGTTTTCAAGTATTTGGGCTTTCGGGGAAATCGTACTCTTCGTGGCCCGTGATTTTGACTCCTTACAACCTTCCACCGTCGATGTGCATGAAATACGAGTTTATGTTCTTAACGGTTATTGTTCCTGGACCGACCAGCCCAAAAGAGAAAATCGACGTGTTCCTTCAATTTGCTTGTGAAAGAGTTGCAAGATTTATGGAACAATGGTGTGATTACATACGACGTTTCGACAAAGACAAATTTTCTCATGCGAGTTGCCTTTTATGGATTCGTTAGTGATTTCTCTCGCATATAGCATGTTGTCCGGTTGGAGCACACATGGTAAGTACGCTTGTCCATATTGTATGGAGGATACAAATGCATTTCAATTGCGAAATGGTGGTAAGACATCGTGGTTCGACTGTCACCGTCGTTTCTTGGCGAAGTCATCACCATTAAGGAAAGACAAAAAAAATTTCATTAGAGGCAAAATGGTCATAAATGATGATCCGCCCGCTTTGCGTTCTGGTGAAGAAATTTTTGCAGAAATTGAATCATTAGGCTTGATGAAAGTGACAGAAATCGGAGCTGATTCTGTGAATGGGCGGATAGCTAAAAATTCGGGATGGAGGAAGAAAAGCATATTCTGGGACTTGCCGTATTGGAAGACAAACTTGATTCGCCACAACGTAGATGTCATGCACATTGAGAAAAATGTTTTTGACAACATATTCAACACTATTATGTGTGTACCAGGCAAGAGTAAGGACAATGCGAAAGCGAGACAAGATATTTGTGAATATTGTCACCGACCTTCTCTACACATTGATTCGGCGACAAATACTTACATCCTTGGATGCTATGCTCTTGATACATCAAAAAAACAAAAATTGTGCGAGTGGGTTGAAAAGTTGCGTTTTCCTGATGGTTACGCTTTGAATCTTGGTCGATGTGTGGATCCAAAGAAACTGCGAATGTTCGGCATGAAGAGCCATGATTGTCATATTTTCATGCAACGGTTGATACCAATTGCATTAAGAGAACTCCTCCCAAACCCGGTTTGGGTTGCAATTAGTGAATTAAGCCTTTTTTTCCGATCCCTAACTGCGAAATGTGTCAGTCTCAAAGATATGGAGGTCTTAGAGTCTGAAATACCAAAAATCATTTGCAAGTTGGAGAAAATATTCCCTCCAAGCTTATTCGACTCTATGGAACACCTACCAATCCACTTGGCCTACGAGGCCCGTCTGGCCGGTCCCGTTCAATTTCGATGGATGTATCCATTTGAGAGGTACTATCTTGAGCCCTTGAAATTATTTTCCCATTCAATAAGTTTTAAATCAACACTTCCTATAACATTCATACGGGTACCTTAAACATTTGAAGAACAATGTGCGGAACAAAGCGAAGGTAGAGGGCTCCATGTGTAATGCTTATTTGGTCGAAGAGGTCACATCCTTTTGTTCTTACTACTTTGAAGATCACGTCTTTACATTGCATGACAAAGTGCAACGTAACGACGATGGCGTATCGGGCCCACACGGCATTTTGTCGGCAATTTCTCAATTTTCACTTATCCCTGGTCGACCCATGGGCAAGTCGAAGGAGCGGTACTTAACGAGAGCAGGAGTTTAACGCCGCTCATTCGTACATACTGCTTAATTGTCCAGAGATCGCTCCTTACGTCCAGTACATCCGTCACTTTCATTCAATATTGCAGTACATTCATTGTTCATATTTTACTAAGACAACCTACTTACATGTTCGTTTCTTCTAGGATATTCATCGATGAAATCACTCAAGCAATGGGGGAGTCAGAAGTTGATAGTAGTCTAGAGCACAACTTCCCCATTTGGTTTCAAACATACGTAAGGTCATTACTTTTGTACGTTATAGATTCATAAATTTCTTCCATAAGTAATGTGTCATATTGCATTTCTAATTTTTTTTAATAGGCTCGGAATTCTATAGTTGACGAGACACTTGTTGATCTTTCTGTTGGTCCTAGTCGATCATGTACTGTCTACCCTGGTTACCTTGTTAATGGGTATAAGTTCCACTCCGCAACATATGACGTTAATAGATCGACGCAGAGCAACGGTGTTTTGGTGAAGTGTTCAAACTACGCCGATGTTTCCCATAACTATTATGGAGTACTGCAAGAGGTTGTGGAGATTGAGTATACCGGCCTCAAGCGTGTGGTCTTGTTTAAGTGTGAATGGTATGACCCTACACCGAATCATGGTGTGAGGACTCACCCAACACTTCAATTGGTAGAGGTTCATCGAAGTCGACGATATAACAACTACGAGCCATTTGTACTAGCAATGCAAGCCACTCAAGTGTACTACCTTTCGTACCCTTCTATGAGGAACGACCGACAAGAATGGCTAGCAGTTTGTTGCTGTCAACCAAAATTCCCTGACGAGGAAAATAGCAAAGACGATAATGACCAGGGCTCGGCAGAGATTGCATTCCAAGATGGGATGGCCACCACGTGCGTAGTCGACGATGCAATCGTCGATATCAACAATCTGGATGATCCGAATGGGACTCGATTCATTGTTGAAGCGGGTCCAAGTGAAGAAGTATATAGTGGAGATGATTCAGAAGAAGAATCATCAACTTCTAATCATGAGAGTGAATTTGAAACGGATGATAGCGAATAATGTATGTATATGTTATGTCAACGTCCAATCATTTAGTTACTTTTATCAGCATGGATCCTGTGTTATTAATTCCAATCATTTAAACTTAATTTCTAGTTTTTGTATGCCCTCCTTCTCTGAAATTTTATTGCTATTTTGTTAGGTTTCATGGCGGGAGGTGGTCATCCACCACGTCGAGGTTTCCCATTAGGAGGACATCGTCCGAGGCGGAAGAGGTGCAAAGATCGACCTCGGAGGCGAAATACCGACCGGGCCTCATGGTCGTGCCACACGAGGGGTCCATAGAGGTCGTGGCGGTCGAGGTCGTGGGTCGATTCGCATTATCGATTCCGACTTCTCGTTCTCTCGATCACGAGACGCCGCAACGTCACCTTCGCCTTCCATACCGTCGGCGTCGTCTGTACCATCATCGTCGTCATCAAGGACTATACCAAATATGCAGTTCCAGTCACCATCATTGACATCAAGGACTCCTTTACCCACGAGGCCTGCACCCCCAGACACAGCATCACCGGCAGCATCCCCACAATACGATGTAAGAGCAGGGTTGGAGGTGACAGGCCCTCCGCGGGCACCTCAGAGGATAGGGATGGAGCCCCCTGACGTTCAACATTGTCCCCTCAGAGGATAGGGATGGAAGTCGAGGATCTCATTCGAGCGGCGTACGACAGGCTTGCAAGCATAAGGTACACCGCATTGATGCACAAGTTAAAGAAGAATCGTGTGCAACCATTGTATGTTATAGATGAGGCATGGAGGAGATACTTGGAGTACTGGGAGAGCGAGGACTTCCTTGCCAGGTCTAGTCAAGCGACGGTGAATAGGAACACTGAGGTCGAAGGCCCTGGGACTGGACCCTCGAAGCACACGATGGTGGTTCCGTGTCTTTTGTGACTACCCAAGAAAGATTGGTAAGTTTTTTTTAACCTCTTGGTTATTTTTTACATTTATACACTTGTTCACTATGCTTGGTCCCTGTACGTGAGAATGATTCATCCGAGACGCCACCGACGGTGAATGAATTGTATTTGCATCTCCACACCGTAAATCACGACAGGATGACATTCATCGATACTAGATCGAGCGGTTCTATGTAAGTATAGAAATGAAATGTAAAACAAGTATTAAGTTTACTTTAAACCATATCATGTATTTTGTTTGTTGTTGATATCTCGCGGGATAGGCTCCAGAGGAGATGTCGGGAGCTCACCTGAGCTACACCGGACCAATCGGTGGATGATGAGGCGGTGTACCTCAATGTGGCGGGTGAGTGTCCCAAAGGACGTGTCTACGGTCTCGGGTCTTTAGGGAGAAAGAAGAGGAGATATGCGAGATCCTGGTGCTAGCACGTCCGAGATGCCGGATATGGTGCCGCGTGCGAGAGTTCAATGTCGTTGCAGAGCAACTACGAAAGGTTATGGAGTTCATGCAGCAGCATCTCGGGATGAACATGGACGGAGCAGGCCTATCTCAGCAACAACCACCACCACCGCCACCACCACCACCACCACCACCGCCACCTCATGATCAGCAACAGCTGTCGCAAATAGATCCGGTCGATCCACCACAACAAGGGGACAATGTTGAGCGTGAGACGTAAGCGTGGCTTCCGAGAGATGAGCAGCTTGGTGATACATAGGTATTTTACTTGTTGCTTGTGTAAATTCTTAGATTAAACGTTTGCTTTTTGTAGATAACTTCAGCAATTCTTCGCATTACTTTATGATTGACATTTCTTTTTGTGCATATTTAGATTGATATTCCATAATCTATCATGGATTTTACTTTATGATTGACATTTCTTTTTCTCAATCATGATTGTTGCTAATATACTTTTTTGGTGAACTGAAACAACTTAAACAATCTGGATGACTGTTTTGCATACTCTTATGAATCTGGATGATAATCGATACTCAGTTGCCATTGTTGGTGAGATTTCTTTCTACTTTGGGGCAACACTGATATTTGACTTCTGCTCATGCATATTCTCAATCATAAATATTTTCAGTCATAGATCAGCAGATAGGATGTTATTGGAAGTATTTGAAATATCATAACCTTTTGTTCATTTTTCTGTAACTGTACCTCATGCTTATGAAAACCTTTTGCTTTTGGAATTCGCCGTACTTTGAAGAATTGATCATGACAATCCTGTTTATCAGAGTATTTGAAATTGTTTATGGATCTATTTTTCAAGTGTAATTAGTTGTCTCCAGTTTTAAATTAATTAATCATTTGTTCCACAAGAGCATAAACAACTTACATTTATATCCTTATTGATACATACTTTAATCCTATGTATTTATACTAGAAAAGTAGAAAGCACACCATAATTGCCAACAGATTGGGGTCTCCCCAAAATTGTCATAGATGATGCACTTGTACTATACGGAACATCTAGTTCAGAAATTAACGAGGTACGTCAATATTCATGGTTGTTGGGTGTATGGATTGCATTTGATAAAAGTAACTTAGTGCTTCAAAGGTATTGAAATTTCGACACCATGCAGGTGATAGTTGATACACGTTAGATGCTTCAAATTCACATCTAAATATACCTATAGATCTTATTGATATGCCATGATGGGTATTTTCTTGCATTTCTTCCTTGAGTTGTAACTTGTAATTCCCAAAATTTAAGCAAATAGAACACATCAATGGCCATCTCATATTTAATAAAATGAAAATAAGCCCATTAGTTACTGAAAGTAAGGATTTTGTGCTGTGACTTGATGCAATTCTATCTCTTCTTCTTCTCTCGTACTTTTCTTAATTCATATTGTGCCATATATTGCTTGCATTCCTTTTGGGTATCCTAATCCATCATTCACTCGCATAAGTGTGCTAACAAGCAATGGACATTTTTTAAGGGCCACTAAACATCCAACCATACTAGATTCCCATACTTCTTTATGGAGATTATTTCATTTATGGATGTTATCAGGGACTGAAAAAAGACTAAAAATTTGAGGTAGGCTCGTCCATATTTCTGATTATTGGACGATTGGAACTCCATATACTTTCCAGCCTCTCCTCTCTTTTCCTATATATTTTTACTTCCTTGAAAGCTCTTGATGTTGTGTGGTGTATTGCTTTTACCAGACGTTGGAGCGGATCTGTTCCTAGGCGCTATTTAGTTCTTTATGTGGTTCAGGACTGCTCGAAAGGAACCCTGTGAATATGCATTATCACTGGTTGTTGTCCTCAGATGGAGAATCAGAAGTGCTTCAAAGCTGCGTTATAGTTATTATATGTGCATATTTATAGGATTGTAAGTTTTCTTTTTTTTTTTGTGGTTGTTGAACAATAGGATTGGTGGTTTTTGTGAATACTTACAACTTTGGAGCTTTTGTAATACAAGACAATTTTCGTGGATATATAAATCTTTTTCAAATTTTGATTTTTACATTTTTTTTCTCTTTTGAATATTTGTTGATATATATTGTCGATGTATGAATGTCAAATTTGGTTTTTTTGTAGGATGTTAGCACCCCCAAAAAGTTGTTGGAAGGGGTGCAGGCGATGGAGTAGATCCCATGGTTGTAATTTCAAGTTATAGGTTGGAAAACCAATTGGATTATGTTTATGTTTGAAAATAAAATGAACAGGGAAAATTAGAGACGGATTAGCGACGGAATTCAAACATTCCGTTGCTATTCCGTCTCTAATTTTCCAGGAATATATGCATAAATCACAAACGGAATCAGAGACGGAAATAAGAATTCCGTCTCTAATTCCGTTACTAGAATCAGAGACGGAATCAGAAACGGAATTATCAGTCTCTGATTCTCTGATTCCGTCTCTGATTCCGTTTCTGATTAGCAACAGAATTAGAGACGGAATTCTTATTTCCGTCTCTGATTCTGTTTTTGATTAGCAACGGAATCAGAGACGGATTGCAATTACAAACGCACCATTTTCGGAGAAATTCCATTTATGTTCCGTCTCTGTTCCGTTTCTAATTTCTGTCGCTAAATTTGTCTCTAATCAGAAACGGAATTATTCCGTCTTTATTCTGTCTCTAATCAGAAACGGAATCAATTTTCCGTTTCTGATCGAATCAGCGACGACGTTTTTAGAGACAGAATTGATTCCGTCTCTGTTCCGTTTCTGATTACAATTAGAGACGGAATGTTTGCAAATCAGAGACGGAAATTTCCGTTTCTGATTTGCTGTTTTTTTGTAGTGTACTGCTTCTTCTTCTCCTCCTCCATCATCACCACCATCATCGCAATGTTCATCATTAGCGGGGTTGCAAACTTTATCGTCGTAGTCTATGATGCTGCCAAGTCATCAGTCTCATAACCCTACAACAAAACAAGGTCTAAGAAATCTTATGTAAGTAGGCTTCTCAAAGGCAAGAGCAAAGTGAAGAACAAGACAGTACTAAAGCAGACCAAGCCTAAAAAAGAGAAACCAAATAAGATCCATTGTTGTCATTGTTGTGATCATAATCAGTATCACTATAACTCATATCCATCACTGAAGATCTCTTCTTCTAGTGGACTCATCCAACTTGACATCCTAAAAACTTACCCCTAAGAATCTACTTACATTAGATTTCTCAAACCTTATTTTGCCATTTGGGCAAGAGCAAAGTGAAGAACAAGACATAAATGCTAGATTTGGTAAGTTATAACGAAGCTTCTTAACTCATTAAAATGTCATTTTCAAAAAAGAAAACATAAATCAGAACTGAATAAAGAAATCACAAATTTAATAATGGTAATACGTACTTATCATCTCATAATTACAGATGGAACAAAATGATTCTTACAACTCTAAATAAACCATCTATCAAACAAGCGAACACAACTCAGTTTTTTCTCAAAAAAAAATTGCAGCCAAAGCATGTTGGCGTGCCTTCACTATTTCCTTGTAGTGCATGATAATTTAATTTACCACTATAACTGCATTTCTTGCATGGTTTTTAACACCCTTTTCTGCACTTTGATTTTCTTATAGATGAGACACTAGAGATGTTTTTAGCAGGCTCGGTGAAGTTTTTGGAGAAGAAACCATACTCTGAGAAGTCAAGTTGGATAAGTCCACTAGGAAAGGAGATATTCAGTGATGGATTTGATTTATAGTGATATTGATTATGATCACAACAATGACAATAATGGACCTTACTTGGTTTCTCTTTTTTTTGGTTTGGTCTACTTTAGTACTGTCTTGTTCTTCACTTTGCTCTTGCCCTTGAGAAACCTACTCACATAAAATTTCTCAAACCTTATTTTGTCACTAGGGTTATGAGACTGATGACTTGGAAGCCACATGGTTTATTCTTAAGCTTCCTCTTCGCCGCATCATCTACTTATCTGCCACGTCATCAATTCTAACACTAATGGGAATACAAGAACATCTTGGAGTATCATGTGCCGCTTACTCCTAATAGTATTTTGCCACAGGTCACTTCCAATGCGTGTCAGTTCTTTAATTATACTAAACTTTATATTTAAATTTTAAATTCTTAAATTTAAAGCACCTCACTTCTCAAATAATCCTTTGACTTTTTAAAAATGTAACATTTCCCATATCTATGGAATTGAAAACGATGTAACCATTTTAAATTTAAATAGTTTCATTTAATGCTGTGCTCTTAATTCACGTATATAACCGTTATGAAATTTATATGTATTCGATCAGCATTCAAAACTAATTTAAAGTGGCTTCAAAAAAAAAACTTTCTTAAATTCTTATATATTATACACATACTTATTATTAACTAAATAATTTTTCTTTTTTCCCTCTCTAATCAAGTTTATTTTAATTTCATATATTAATATTTTATTGTTGCCCGGGGTGCCGACTAGTTTAAATAATTTACTAAGAATATGATAATAGTAACAACATCAACGGAGTATGAGTTACGAAATTTTTAAGGAAAAATTATGTACAAACTAGCCTAGTGTTTGTACACGTATGGACGCTTAATTTTGAACATTAATTTATTGGGAGGTATTTTTATAGTATATTGGAAAAAGAAGACTAACTATGTGATCTAGTCAGAAACATTATTAGATATATTAAAATTCATTAACTATTATATAGATTAGTAATGATCTAAATGCCAAGTTACCCACGCCCAATTTGCCAAGTCATCATCAACTCTTTTTTATGTTGAAGAGTTGATGACATGACACTACGAAAAGGCATCACTATAAAATAAATATAACTATATAATACAATTCATCAAAAATACAAAATACAATTTTATCAAGTGAATTCAATTTTAATAAACTAACTATAAAATAAAACTAATATTAACAAAAATAATTATGTTCAGAATATCTTGTTTTTTATTAAAAAAAAAAAGAATAGCTTGTTTTGTATTCACGTGCATGCACAACGCAAGTGAAACTAGTCTTTTGAGTAGCAATTGGTCTGGTTGGGATAACATCTCTTATTTGGGAGGTTGAGAATTAAATTGATTATTTCGAAAGTTTAGGGTAATTGAATTGCCAAGTCAAAAGCTGTAGATGTTACGAACTTGCACCTTTTAGGCCATAAAAAATTATATAGTTGGAAGTAATTGAAGGTCGTGATGCCTTTTCCATCGAGTGCAATATTAGAATTTTTCCACAATGCCCAATCAAAAGCATAAAAAACCTAGATATCAAAAAAAAAAGGAAAAAGCATAAGAAACCTTCTGGCTTCTATGCTCTTGCATAGTCTCTGGAATGGCTTTGTATTCTTGGATCTAATGAAATAGGACACTCTCATTTACTACTCTTGAAATTGTATACTAGCTAGAAATCATTTGATCCCTAATGTCAGTTGTAACTTGTAAGCTACATTTCATATGTTAACACTGTTTTGAAGTAGATGTTCTTAATTTTCTTCTCCGTTCTATTAATGATTAATTATAAATAAAATTGACATAAATAAAATCACTTTTTTCGTGAAAAAATAAAATCACTTTAGTGTACAAGTAATTTAAATAAAATTAGGTATTAAAAGGTATGACATTTATACTCAAAAGTTTCTATAATAATATAATGTCCATACTTGAAACTTTCTCATAATAGGTCATAAGTTGCCATATTAGATTAAGAAAGAAAGGAATCCAAGTTTTAATGAAGAAAGAAACTCATTTAAGAAACTCAGCATGATTAAACCTTTTTATTCTTATTCATGGACCAAAGTTTCCTTAATAAAAAGATTTCTCAAGCTTATTTTACTCCACATTTCACTGTATATAACTATCAATCCTTGTGTTTCTTCTCCATCAACCTCTCTTAGACTCATTTGCTTGAACATAACTATTCTCTACCATGTTGCATATCATTTCTATTATCATCGCTGCTCTTCGTTGCTCTACTGCTTCTTCTTCTCCTCCTCCATCATCACCACCATCATCGCAACATTCATCATCAATGGGGTCGCAAACTTTATCACCCTGGTCTACAGTGTTGCCAAGTCATCGATCAGTCTCGTAACCCCCCATAGCAAAACAAGGCCTAAGAAATCTTATGTGAGTAGGCTTCTCAAGGGCAAGAGCAAAGTGAAGAACAAGACAGTACTAAAGCATACCAAATCTAAAAAAGAGAAACCAAGTAAGGTTTATTGTTTTCATTGTTGTGATCATAATCAGTATCACTATGAATCATATCCGGAAGATCTCCTCTTCTAGTGGACTCATCCAACTAGACCTCTCAGAGTATGGTTTCTTCACTTTGCTCTTACCCTTGAGAAGCCTACTCACATAAAATTTCTCAAACCTTGTTTTGCCACTGGAGTTATGAGACTAATCACTTGAATGCCACATGGTTTATTCTTAAGCTTCCACTTCGCTGTCATCTACTTATCCGCCACATCATCAATTTCAACACTAATGGGAATACAAGAACATCTTGGAGTGTCGTATGACACTTACTCCTAATTGTATTCTGCCACATGTCAGTTTAATTTGTTGTGTCAGTTCTGCCAAGTGTCAGTTCTTCATACTAAATTTTATATTTAAATTTTAAATTCTTAAATTTAAAGCACCCCACTTCTCAAATAATCATTTGAATTATTTAAAATGTAACGTGTCCCACAAATATGGAATTGAAAATGATGTAACAATTTTAAATTTAAATAGTTTCAAATTAATTTAATGTTGTGCTCTTAATTCAGGTATGTAACCGTTATAAAATTTATGTGCATTTTATCAACATTCAAAATCGATTTAAAGTGGCTTCAACAAAAAACTTTCTTAAGTTCCTATATATTATACACATACTTATTATTAGCAAAATAATTTTGCTTTTTCCTTCTCTAATCAAGTTTATTTTAATGTCATATATCAATATTTCATTGTTGCCCATGTGCGGGGTGTCTACTAGTCGAAATAATTTACTGAGAACATGATCCTAGCAACGTCATCAACTGAGTATGAGTTGACGAAATTTTTAAGGAAAAAACTATGTACAAACTAGCCTAGTGTTTGTACATGTATGGACGCTTAATTTCGAACACTAATTTATTGGGAGGTATTTTTATAGTATATTGGAAAAAGAGGACTAACTATGTGATCTAGTAATGACATTCACAGTCAAAGTAATGACAATTCTTTTGAGCAAATAGGATTAATGAATCTATGTACTTTTGGATTCTGTGTCTGGTCTTGTACCGAGCCACTAATGATTAATGAAACTTTTATTCTTCAAAAAAAAAAACTATGTGATCTAGTTGGAAACATTATTAGATATATTAAAATTTATTAACTATTATTTAGATTAGTAATGATCTAAATGTCATCAACTCTTTGTATGTTATAGAGTTGATGACATGGCGTTTTGAGAAGGCCCTCACTATAAAATAAATATAACTATCTAATATAATTAATCAAAAACACAAAATACAATTTTATCAAGTGAGTTCAATTTTAATAAACTAACTATAAAATAAAACTAATATTAACAAAAATAATTATATCTCGTCAAAAAACAAAAATAATTATATTCGGAATAGCTTGTCTTTTAATAAAAAAAAAAAGGAATAGCTTGTTTTGTATTCACATGCACAACACAAGTGAAACTAGTCTTTTGAGTAGCAATTGGTCTGGTTAGGATAACATCTCTTATTTGGAAAGGTGAGAATTAAGTTTATTATTTTGAAAGTTCAAGATAATTGAATTGCCAAGTCAAAAGCTGTAAATGTTACGAATGTGCACCTATTAGGCCATAAAAATTATATAGTTGGAAGTAATTGAAGGTCGTTCTGCCTTTTCCATTGAGTGCAATATTGAGATTTTTTCACAATGCCCAATAAAAACCATAAAAAAACCTTCTAGCTTCTATGCTCTCTGGAATGGCTTTGTATTCTTAGATCTAATGAAATAGGACATTCTCATTTACTACTCTTGAAATTGTATACTAGAAATCATTTGATCCCTAATGTTAGTTGTAACTTGCAAGCTACATTTCATATGTCAACATTGTTTTGAAGTAGATGTTCTTAATTTTCTTCTCCTATCTATTAATGATTAATTATAAATAAAATCAATCTTTTTATTTCACAAAAAACCCTAAACCTAGTTTTCTTCCATTCCCCACTCTTTGTTCGGCCAGTGACCACAATGGCCGTCGAACGACCTTTCTCAATAGCAGCGACATGTATGTGCAACCATCCTCTCAATAAAACAATGATTTGATTGCTTTTGTTTATTCGATTTTCTTTGTATGTTTGTGTTGTCTATTCTTCCTATTTTCTCCTTGTTTCTTATATCTAAAGATATCTTCTTAGATCTATGGCTTTTCACTAAATATCTTCTCTCATTGTTTCCTTAATAAAAAGATTTCTCAAGCTCATTTTACTCCACATTTCACTATATACAACTATCAATCCTTGTGTTTCTTCTCCACCAACCTCTCTTAGACTCATTTGCTTGAGCATAACTACTCTTTACCATGTTGCATATCGTTTCTCTTATCATCGTTGCTCTTCTGCTTGTTCTTCTTCTCCTCCTCCATCATCATCACCATTATTGCAACGTTCATCATCAGCGGGGTCCCAAATTTTATCATCGTGGTCTACGGTGCTGCTAAGTAATTAGTCTCATAACCCCATAGCAAAACAAGGTCTGAAAATCTTTTGTGAGTAGGCTTCTCAAGGGGAAGAGCAAAGTGAAGAACAAGACAGTACTAAAGAAGACCAAACCTAAAAAAGAAAAACCAAGTAAGGTCCATTGTTGTCATTGTTGTGATTATAATAAATATCGCTATGAATCAGATCTATCAATGAATATCTTCTCTCCTAGTGGACTCAACCAACTTGACCTCTCAGAGTATGGTTTCTTCTCCAAAAACTTTATCGAGCCTCCTAAAAACATCTCCAGTGCTTAATCTCTAAGAAAATCCAAGCGCATAAATTTGTGTCAAAAACCATGTAAGAAATGCAGTTATAGTGGTAAATTACATCATCATGCACTTTAAGGACAAAGTGAAGGTACACCAACTTGCTTCGCCTACTATTTTTTTGAGAAAAAATTGAGTTGTGTTCACTCGTTTGATTGATGGTTTATTTAGAGTTGTAGGATTCATTTCGTTCAATCTGTAATTATGAGAAATAAGTATGTATTGTCATTATTAAATTTCTGAAATCTTTATTTAGTTCAGATTTATGTTTTGATTTATGTTTAATTTTTTGAAAATGTCGCTTTGATTCATTTTTAATGAGTTAAGAAGTTCCATTATAACTTACTAAAGCTAGCATTTCTATCTTGTTCTTCACTTTGCTCTTACCCTTGAGACTCCTACTCACATAAGTTTTCTCATACCTTGTTTTGCCATTGGGGCAAGGTGTGGTGGCAGTGGGTTGTCATGTTACGACGGCGTTGATGAGGGGAGTGTTGTTGTTGATCCAACACAATTGGTTGCGATGGATGGTTGTGATTGTGTTGTTGATGAGATGCATGAATTCCTCCAGGCCGTTGATCAGGAGAGCGTTGGGAAATGGGAGGTTTATGAATCTAGGTGAGTTTTGTTATTTTGTATAGTTTTGGTTGGTTTTTTTTCTTCATTTTTTATGAGAAATGCTACACTAACCCAATTTCTAGCATTGCGTCACCAAATTTGAAATCATTTGTACTGCTTTTTTTTTTATGAACTATAAGGACGTTTTGAGGAAGTGAACAATAGAATGCACACCTTCACATTGCGTCCATTTCACCTTGTGATGCAAGCTTATGTATCTTGAGATGCATATCACGTCGAGTAGGGAGTGTCTTAAGTCGTGTTG
Source organism: Stephania japonica (assembly GCA_039657345.1). Taxonomy (NCBI): domain Eukaryota; kingdom Viridiplantae; phylum Streptophyta; class Magnoliopsida; order Ranunculales; family Menispermaceae; genus Stephania; species Stephania japonica. The sequence continues at coordinate 65,574,895 of CM077557.1, read as the reverse complement.
CACTACAAGAAAACTGATCTTTTAACAACACTAAATTATGTTGTTATACCATACGTTGTTAAAACATATTGAATTTAACATATAATTAAAAATTATTTAGGACAAGAAATAATGATTAATAATTAATTAAATATTATAAAACAAAGAATTTAATTAAATTTATAAATCATTATATATTAATTTTTTAATTATAGATATTTTGGTTGCACATTAATTTCGTATTAAATAAGTTTTAACAATGTAGAGTATGACAACATTTTTCAACATTGTAAAAGACATTTTTTCTTATAGTGGTGGATCGACGGGGAACAAGTTTGTGGATTCAGGGAGTTGAGTAAGTTGGTCTAAAGTTAAGAAAGCTCAAGACAGGTAAGTGAAACTCGTACTTTTATCAATTATGCAACGTAAATTAGTATATTTAGTTCACATAGTGTTATGCACTTCGAATGGGGCAACGTACTGTGACTTGACTGTTTTTAAATATGAAAATGCTCGAAATTGTGCGATAAGGCGGATCGGGACTAAGGAATGTAAAGTTTAGCCTGAGAATGATTACCGCCCTTTCATCCTCAGTAGTCGGAGTTTACCTGAGTCGAAAATCTCCAGTTAGAGTTGGTAACACAATCAATCTTAAATCAACTAGTTGAATAACATGTCGACCGACATGTGGATTCAGTGGTTGCATTCTTAAGAGATGTGGGAGTACGGCTCTATTTTGAAACTCAAATTATAAGTCACGAGTACGGTTGCAATTTACTTTGAATTTACATTCTGTTATCTATTGTTTATATCATTTCTTATACCTGAATAGATATGTTTTGGTTCATATTGCTATTCATGGATTTATTAATATTAGTTAAAAATTGATGTGTTTACGAGCATCACTTACTGAGCAAGTTGGAGCGTTCATTCCCCCAATTAACATTTCAGATTATCGACTTGCGCTTTGACTCAAGAATGGAGAAGAGTATGAGTTTATAGTCTTATCTACGATATATTGATATTCCTTGTTGTATTTATATCGTAATGAGTTATTATTTTGTAATAAACAGGGTTGGGATATGGTTTTCATTTCGAGGTTTACCTCAATTTTTGTATATCTTGTAATTAGCGAAAAAGTTTTAATTTTTGCTAAGTTTTGTTTTTAATTATTATTCAATTATCAAGATATACAGGTTGTGCTTATTAGATGTTGGTGAGAGGCTTCTGGCTCTAGTGTATTGGGGCTTAATTAGGATTTCAGGCCAGGTATCGCCATAATCGAGTTAGGGGATGCCACACTTAATGGCAATAAAATGACCATTTTTGCCCTATTTTAATTTCTATTATTTCGTGAGCTTTTGTACCACATTTTTAACTCATTTTCGAACCCAAATTTGACCAAAAAATAAAGAAATAACCCAACGCGCTCCGATACACTCGTATAACGTGTCTCGGTCTAATTTTGACTGTTTCGCATCGAATAAAATATAATACATACACTACACACAACACACAAAAACAAAATATACCTTATGATCTCCAGTCCATAACACGTACCCCTTAACCTTTAAATCCCTCAAATCCTTTTAAATCTATAGATTTCTCATCCCTCAAAGTCTTTTAAATCTATGGATTTCTTAAATTAAATAGAGATTATATACCAACAGATCCAACGATCATTAACAACAATTAATGCTTATGGCATTTTAATTTATACAAAATTTCACAAACATGTTTTTGCTCAGAGAAATGTGAGAGATCATAAATAAATTCATAATAACATGTAAAACTTCATAATTTGATGCAAAAAAAGAAACTTCATAAATAAATTCATAATAACATTTAAAACTTTATAATTTGATGCAAAAAAATAAAAAATAATAAAAAAAATAGAAACTTCATAATATGTAATTGCATGTCTATGTTCGATCTAGCTAGCAAATTTTACCAGGTGTCTTGGTGAAACTAGAATATTTGTCACTAGGAAGTTTTCAATTTTGTTATTTCTTTCTATTTAGGTTAATTAATGGGGACCGTGTAACGGCCCGAAGTTAATTCGTCATTATTAATGAAGTGTTTGCAGACGTGGCGGACAGCTTAGATGCTCGTGGGACCCGCTGATAGGTCAGGGCGCGCCTGGAGTTAGGTAAATAGTAAATTTTTGTGTTGTGCTTTAATTTACGATGTTTATTAGTAAATAAGGTTATTGGCATTGGAATGTGTGTTAGTTACGGTTTTATTGACGTGTGAGGTTGTGACGGGCATTCACTCCGAATAGCGTGTAAACACGAGAACCGGATAGCGAATGATAGTGTACTAGAGTGGAGATGACATTTTTGGTATAAATATCATGGTTTCTTATCATTTCCTCCAACTTTTCTCTCTCTTCAAGTGTAAATTCGAAAATGGTGAGGATGAGTACGGTTTGGATCGGGCTCAACAAAGAATCGATAAATGGGATTGTGATTATAGACTGAATGATAGGAGTAATCTATGATGAAGTTATAGAGATTGAAACGAAAGAGAGACTTGAATGAGAGAAAGAGTTAATAAATTTTTGAAGCTCAAACTTTCGAATGAATTTTACTTCATTCGTTCGTTCTATTTATAGAGAAAAGTTTGTACATATAGACAAAACTGACACTATTATACATTATTGTTGTTACTATTTAACATTATTGCCGGCACTATTCACTCGACACTATTTGACACTATTCACTAAGGACGAAATTATTGTCGAATACTATTCACCGACACTATTTAAACACTATTACAACGACTTTTAACACTACTCGTCATAAATGACGATAACCGACTACTGACAACACACAATAATTTACATAAAAGACAAAACTTGTGACTGCTTTTGTCACATCGGCTTTATTATCTGGATAGCTGGATGGCTCTGATGACTTGATTTGAGATAATGTTGATCTTATGGCATGAGGAGGATTTCTTCGGACTTTAACTATTCTTGATAATCTTGATGACTGTTCTTGATATGCATGCATTATTGGATGACGACGTTGACGTGATGCTTTCTTGAGGACGACTTGATTTGTGATAATCTTATCGGTATGGGCAATGATATTAGCAGGCATTGGGCCTGGAGGCATGGGCCTGGATTATGAATTGGCATGGGCCTGAGGTAGGTATAAGCCTGGTGATGGCAGGCATGGGCCTGAATAACTTAATTGGCATTGGCCTGAATTTTGAATTAATGGCATGGGCCTGAATAAGTAACTTAATTGGCATGGGCCTGAATTAATGGCATGGGCCTGAATTAATGGCATGGGCCTGAATAACTTAATTGGCATGGGCCTGAATTATTTTTGATGACAGAATTATCTTTGATAACACTGAATTAATATAGGCCGATGATATACTCAGGGGCGCCTGAGCTTCCTTCATGATCTGAATTATTTCTTGATGAGGCAGACTGAGATTCTTTAATTCTTTGAAGTCTTGCATTCATTTTCCTGGATTCTTCTTGCATTTTCTTCAATTCTTGAAGAATGAGACTTGATGTATCTAATGTAGCTTCTGATGATGATGATATTTGAACTGGATTTTCTGGCTGATTCTGGTTTCTTCTTATTTAGTTTTAAATAAACATAGTTATCTGAAAATATGAAGATAGAAACTGATTGTCTAGAGTCTTCCAAAGTCCTTCGTAGATATAAAGCCGATGTGACAAAAGCAGTCACAAATTTTGTCTTTTATGTAAATTATTGTGTGTTATCAGTAGTTAGTTGTCGTCATTTATGACAAGTCATGTAAAAAGTCGTTGTAATAGTGTTTAAATAGTGTCGGTGAATAGAAATCGACAATAATTTCGTCCTTAGTGAATAGTGAATAGTGTCAAATAGTGCCGAGTGAATAGTACCGGCAATTATGTTGAATAGTAACAGCAATAATGTGTAATAGTGTCAGTTTTGTCTGTATGTACAAAAGATCGTCTATAAATAGAACGAACGAATGAAGTAAAATTCATTCAAAAGTTTGAGCTTCAAAAAATTTCTTAACTCTTTCTCTCATTCGAGTCTATCTTTCATTTCAATTTCTATAACTTCATCATAGATTACTCCTATCACTCTCTCTATTGTTATAATAAGTGTAGCTCATATAAAGCTTCCCTCTCGACGTTATACTAAACTGCGGTGCTATTTCATAGCGAGTACGATGAAATCGTCCTCAGTTAATGTGGAAGAAGAATTTTGATTAAGAAGGTGAAGTTTCTGGAATTCAGGGCTAGTGATCCAAGCACACCAGGATTTGTTGACACACTTGAACCTTGAAAGAGATTTGGTGGGCAGATTGGTGAGTATACCATAAAAGCTTACATCTTCTAGAAGCATCCCTTCCATATTTGTTGAGTACCCCATTAATGGGGATCGATACAGAACCAAGTGATCTTTAATTTTTTTTGGTCATAAGTGATCTTTAATTTGATGTTGACTAATCGAGCTTTAATTGAATAATTAAAATTAAATGTGTATATATATATAGTATAGTACGTAGAGATCATGTAGGAATTGAACTCGTTATTTAGTTGGTCTAGGATTACAACAAATATAATCGAGCAAAATTGATGAATCGACAATTGATGAGTGCGGCAAGGTCTTGTAGACTAAGTCCAATAAGGAATCCCCAACTCCCAAATAAGAAACTACTATTTTTTAGTGTTTCTTATTTGAAAGTATTTAATTCATGCGAGTTATTAATTTATGTTTTTTACTATTTTTATTATATTAGTAGAATTTCTTTCCTTATTCTATGATCTAGCTTCTTATTTATGGAATTAAAATATTTGTCACTAGGAAGTTTTCAATTTTGTTATTTCTTTCTATTTAGGTTAATTAATGGGGATCGTGTAACGGCCCAAAGTTAATTCGTCATTATTAATGACGTGTTTGGAGACGTGGTGGACAGCTCAGATGCTCGTGGGACCCGATGATAGGTCATGGCGCGCCTGGAGTTAGGTAAATAGTAAATTTTTGTGCTGTTGTGCTTTAATTTGCGATGTTTATTGGTAAATAAGGTTATTGGCATCGCGATGTGTGTTAGTTATGATTTTATTGACGTGTGAGGTTGTGTGACGGGCATTCGCTTCGAATAACGTGTAAACGCGGGAACCGGATAGCGAATGACAGTGCACTAGAGTGGAGATGACATTTTTGGTGAGGATGAATATGGTTTTGTGAGTTTTGAGTGGTGAGGATGAATACGGTTTTGTGAGTTTTGAGTGGTGATTTGGAGCTCAAGAACTCAAAGAAATAAAAAACAAAGGTTAGATCTTCGATCCACATCTCTTTCTCTACGTTTCAGCGTAATTTTCTTGGGTGTTAATGGGGGTTTCGGGAATCGAATTGAGCACACTGATTTTGGGAGGTGTTGCTATGGATTTTGAATGTGTTTTTGAGCATTTGTATGAGTTTTGTGGAAGAGTTGAGGTTGATATGAAATTTTGGAACAAAACCAGGTTTTGAATGGTTTTTGTCGGGGTTTTGGTTTTGGATGAGTTTTCCCTATTATCTATTCATGCGAAGAGCGCAATTACCTATATTTATTTCCGCATGTTTATTTAATAGCTGTATTTAAATTCTAGTATTTACTCTCAGTATTGCTCACTTAATTCCCTTGGAAATACTCACTCTGGACTCATCATCTGCCTTTTGTGATGGCTTGAGTGCAGATCCTAGTAAGAGCAGGGGTAAAGGCAAGCTTCCAGAGTACCGTCGATCAGAGACAGATTGCTTGACTCATACGTTTGTATTATATATATTTTGTTTCATTTTGGGTTTGGGATTGTTAGATACGTCCCACCTCGGATTCCTAAACACAATTAAAAAACCTGAAAACATTTAATTAGTCGGTAAAGCAAGGTTATGAATTTCTCGAATTTGACACTATAATTCGTAAGAATTGCAAAATTTACAATATTGAAAGACGTAAGTACCTTGGTTATTCCATATGGCAATGACGACATGATTGTTAAAACTCTTCAGCAACGTTTGTGTGACGGCCCCAGTTTCACAACCCTAAACTGGGCCCTACATGACCTAGACTTATGTGAACCTCCGAGTCGATCTCGTTGAGTCAACGCAAGCCTAGTCAGCCTTCCTTACCATTTAGAATTAATTAAGCATTAAAATAAGAGTTATTCATATTAGTGAGTTATCATAATATAACGGAAGCATTAAAATCTCATACTGACATAAATAACTCTAAGACACTAGTCATGACAACCTAAAGTGTGAAAACCCCGCATATGTATACCATCATCAAGTATAACAAGTCACAGAATAGTAATATTAGTATACATGCCCCAAGATCGCTCATAAACCCATATCCCAATGAATTCAAAACAAATATACATAATAATACAAAAGTAGGATCACCTACATATATGCCAAAGGGAGAGCAGCTCCGGTATCCTCGAAGCAAGTCACCTAACTGAGGAGCCTTTCCTGTGACGGCCCCTCTCCTAATCTAGGGCACCGCCCGACCTAATTCCGTAATTAAGCCCTAATCACGACACGTAGGACCCAATTACGTATTAGTCAGCCTTTTTAACCTATTTGCCAACTTGATCGCGTTCAGGATAAATAATACACTAACCCTACCAATTTCAATAACTTAAAGTTGTTTAAAGTATTTAAATAATTAATTTGATTAGCGGAAGTCTTAACAATTATAGCGGAAGTCTTATTATAATTTAGCGGAAGTCTTTTTAAATAAACGAAGCAATTTGATAAACCTAAGTATGGAAACCAGGAATAACGATCACAATATATATATATGAATTGTGTGGCGAAACATATAAACAGTGTGATAATCAAAAGTCGGAGAACTAATGCTCAACCCAATATATATACATCCCAACAATACGAAAGACATAAGTATGTAAAATATACAAAATATCAAAACAAAACCTACAATCAGTCAGTAGTACGCTCCCCAAACTCAGAGGTAGTCGCCTTGCCGGGCCTATTGCTCGACGGATCTGCACCCACCATCATAAAAAGAACGGTGAGTACAAAAGTATAACAGTAATTCCCAAATGACCTATCCACTCACATTTCCAAAATAAATGAATGGTATTTAAAAGCATAATGATAGCCAAAGAATTCTCTAAATAAACATGCTAATAAATACCAAGAAATCAAATGAAACTGACACAGGTTAAGCAGTCTGATCTAGGTCCGGTTGGTGGTGAGAACTATCACTTAGCCTTTTCCACTATTTGTATGGAGTTGTGCTCTACATATTATCATATCATTTTCTAATAACCTCAAATGGCGGAGTTGTGCTCTACGCGTATATATCATCTATCATAAATCTCGCCGAACACCCCGGTTTATTACGCCTTGAGAAGCGCGAGTACAGTGGAGAGTGCCGACATCCCCGAGGTCCCGTGACCCCGTGAGCCGCCCACTCTATAAATGTGCAATGGACCCCATATTCTAAAACTACTTTAAAGCCAACAAAAAGACTCAGTAAAGGAATTAAAGAATAGAATACTACAAAGCACAAGTAAACAAGAGTACAAGTCCATTCATAAGGTTATCTACCCCTAATAGCATACTATTTATCATTTTATCACAACTTCTCAATAAAATAGACATATGAAATGAAAAGAGAAAATTAAGTTTAATCACAAGGTAATATCATGATGGTAAAGCTCAATAAGAGAGAGTATAAATAAATCATGATATCAAGATCACAAAATAACATTTTCAGTCATAAAGACTAACCAAAAATAGAACAAATGAATTGAAATGGAAATAGAGAGTTCATGTGGGATTACTCACATCAAGCAATTATCTTAGCTAACTCTGGCCTTCTGACGCCCAAACCCGCGCACCCGGACTCTTGACACACTTCCCTATGTCCCTGGGTTGTTTAAATAGGTTTTTGGTTAAGTTCAGGGCTGTTAAGGTGAATTATTTTGAGGTTTAAAAGTTGCAGAAATTTCAGAACAGCAGAAAATTTTCCTACTGTCCAGGGTACGCAACGCGCTGGCTGCACCCAACGTGCTGAGTGTAGAAACCCAGAAAATCTGCAACGAATTTCTGGGTTTCCCCACTCGGGATTCATCATCCCCATCGCTCCTAGACCCATGTTCTCCTCCACAAGGGGTCTAGAACTTCCTCCTCATCACAAACATACACTAGACATTTCGTTTATAACTCAAAACATCAATTTACAAGAGATTTGAACATGCATGAAATGTGTTTTATGGAATAACACCAAAAACTTCAAAAACCCCAACTTTGATCCAAAATCGAAACTGAAAATTTAAACCCTTAGTGTTGTCCTAAGTGAAATTCGACAAGGAATTCGAAAATGATCTCAAGATTTACAAAAACACATGTTTTCCAATTCAAAAATCCGCAAATCAATTTCATAAGAAAAACCCTAAAAATGGCATAACTAGCCAAAAACAAAAATTAAACTTTGGGAACCAAATACAAACCTCCATTTGGATTCAAGCCATAATATAACACATTTAAAACTGATTTTAAGAAAAAGCCCTTTAATCTAAATGAACAACCCTTTGAAATTTGGTGGGATGAAGTGGAGAAAAACATACCTAGCTTGTGGTGGTTGGACTTCTAGTTCTTGTGTATGATTTGGGTTGATGAATCTCCCTTGTTTACCTCAAATTTTCCAGCATTGAATCAGTCCAGCAAACTCTGGATTTGTTCTTCTGTACTTGCATGAATGAGCATGGGAGGGTTTGGTGAGCTTTTATAGTGTTAGACTTAATCTATTGTGCACACCTTATCTCTATGTTGATCTAGTGGCTCTTATACACTCCTAACCCACTATTTATTCTAGCTCACTTAACCCACATGTTAACATACTTTTGTGGGAGTGTGTGCTAGAACACATCCCTAGGCATATCCAAAGGGTGGTTGTAATAAAACTTGACCATAGGCCTTAATATTTGATTTCATTTAAATAGAACATAGGCTAAGTAATTGTTTATTTAAATTGATGTGTATACCATAGGCTTATGTTATGAAATAAATTAATTAACACCCATTTGACTAAACTTAGACTTACCACATGTCTAGCAACCCGGTTCCCCAGCTTGCACGCAACTCGAGGCGCATCCCCGTTCGTGTCTCGACGCCTATCTTTGCAAGTACCAACTTAGTTAGTCTACACATACATATCACTAGGCATACACCATAACAAATATACAATATACCTCTGCCACCTGCCTCGATCGGTGTGCGCACCTCACGCAGGTCCCACATCATGGGTCGGTGATCTGATTAAGGAATTAATCAAGGGTTAGGAATTCGGGTCATGACATTTCCCTTGCTCGACTGCAAATCTGCACTTGGTCAAACACAAGAATTATGAGTGCAGGTAAGTAACACCAAGCATGACATGTATACAACATTTCGAAATAATAAATCAGTCTATATTCATGCCGATAGAAAGAAAGGTACAGGGAATGCATAAATAAATAAAGACTGTAAATAATTGTGAATCAATCGAAAATGAATGTCCAAGAAAACAAACAGATAGGCACAAGTAGTCCTGACTAAATGGTCGTTGATTCGAGGAAAAACACCTACAAGACTCAGAGTTTAGGACGTAGTACACTCACATCATCTTAAATCCACGCGGATGAGAGACTTCCTGGTAGTCCAGCAAAAAACTATCACCCCATATAGAACCAAAAACAATATCATGCATACCGAGTTCCTGGCTCTGGCATATTACCTCAAATAACACATCCTCCCTAGGATCACGTTGACTTACTTGCCCTCGGACAACTCAATCAAAATGGAATTCCAAAATAGGGAACAAAACAATAATAATAACAAATTAAAGCTCAATGAAATAACTTTAAGATTCCTTACTGGTTTACTTACCTGTATCCGAAGCTAATACACACTCACACGACTCCGACTCGTCCCCATGAATCCTCGTGTGCTTGTCACTGTACTACAGCCCTTGGTAGTCATTTAATTGTAATTTTTGTAAATTTTCTATAATTATCCTCCAATTTACCCAATTTTCCATAATTTTACCCATTTGTGTAAGTGGATCGATTACTCGGGTATTGTAACGACCCAAAAAAAAATATTTAACCCGTGCCATGTGTCAATACAGGTGATATGTGGGCCCACGTCTTGGTACGTTCATCAATTCTCAAACGTTGACGCCGAGGTATGTTAGTTTTGTATGGTGTTTGTATTATATTGTATTTCATTTGTGCAATTTCAAGTTTTTAACGTGTAAAGATGTTTGCGTATGAGTGTTGGTTATGTGATGCGATGTTTAGTGGTCTGGGGGACAAATTTAATTAAAAACACTGACAAAACACAAATTATAAAAGTATAGGCGTGTTGGCACGTAGTGTGATAGAGTGCGTGCGACGGGCGAGTCGCGACGTGGTTCGAGTTCGACAACACTAAGGCGGAGTTGGAAATGACCAAGCGTGGAGCCCAAGTTACGAAATGAAGTCACATATGAAGTGTTGGAGTTGTTGGGACAGCTGAAGGGAGGACCCTTGGATGCGCCTCGAGATGAGTGTGCATAAGTGGATGAGGAGAGGGGTATAAAACCCAACACCCACCTTTTCTTCTCTCTCTTCCTCTCTCATTTCTCTCTCTCTTCCTCTTCCCTAACTTCTTCCCCAAGCAACCACCGGACTGCTGTGGCTGGAGCGGCGCCGGAGGCAGCGTTTTTCGACGATCCGAGGTAAGATTCAAACTCTCCTCGTTGTTCTCTACGCGTTGGTGCGTAGTTTGCGTGTTTTCGTCGCGGTGAGTTTTGGACGCCACGTCGAAACTTAGAAATCGATCGAAGTTTTCGACATCCCGACGATCCCCGCGATGATTAATAAGTTATTTACAAAGGTTTTAATCGATTTGGGTGAGTTTTGAATTTTTGACAAATTTTTAAAGATTTTCAAGGATTTTTCGTTTGGATTAAAATGGTGTGATTAATTGTGGAAATGAGGTGTTGATGATGGTGGATTGTTGAGTTATTGTTGTTAATGTTGTTGTGGAAAAAAAAAAAGGGAGGCTCTGTTCGTTCGCTGGACAAACAGAGGAAGAAGATGAAGATGGTCCGAGCCGGTTGGACCAGGTCTGACTCGGCTTGACCGGGTACGACCCGGTCAGACCCGGTTGAACCGGGTTTGACCTAGTCAAATCGGTCCTGACCCGACCCAGTCGGGTCGGGTCAGACTCGACCCGCGACCCACCCACCTATTATTATATTAATAAAATTTATTTATTTCAATTAAATATATTAAAAATGATTTTAATTGAAATAAATTCCAGAAAAATAGGAAAAAATCTAGAAAATTATATTTTCATCAAATAAAGAGAAATTTGGGAATTTCTATGAAAAGTGAAATATTCGGGATTTTGCGAGACGTTATGTCGGGGTTTTTGCCTTGAAAAACGTGAAATTTGGCAAAAATAGCTAGAAAATTAGAAAAATCATAAGAAATTAAGAAAATTGATATAAATTGCATTATCAGGATTATTGTACACACGGGGACCGTAAGGGGCGTGTCAGAGTCCATGTTAGCTCGAATTAGCTTGGATCGAGGTAAGTAAACCAGTGAGGAACACTACAGTTATTTCTTGAGCTTGTAATTATTTATTGATATTGTTTCGATACTATCTTGTCATTCCATCCCTTTTGAGTTGTCCTAAGGCAAGTGCGTCAAGCGTGATCTTTGTAGAATTCCGGGCTCATGGTGTATTATACCGGAGTTTACGGCTGGGGATACGTGATTGGTTGTAATGACATGTACGGGGTGAGAGTTCTCCACTAAATTGCTGGGGACTCTACACTCGTGTAAGATTCTTAGAGGAGATTCTATCCTCGACTCCTAGCCTTTGAGGAGATTTTGTCCTCGGCATAACGACTTTGATTGGTCGGGACCACTTGTGTCTTTCCTTTGTATTCTGGGACACTCAATTTCTACTGCTTATTTATTTGTTCACAGTCTTTATATATTCATGTGCTCCCTGTCCTTTTCTTTCTATCTGCATGAATTGATTGTTCATTTATTTAATTCGAAATACTCTATTTATTGTTATTCCTGTTTGGCATTACTTACCTGGGCTCGTCATTCTTGTGTTTGACCGAGTGCAGATCCGCAGTCCAGCAAAGGAAAGGCCATGCAGTTAGGCGATATACTTTGAGCAGCCCTCCTCTGCTGACATAGGTGACTTTTTTGTCGTATTAGTTACTTATATTGTTTTTTTTTGTACATGGGGATATGGGTTGAGAGATTTTTGGATATTAAGACTTGGATGATACTCTCCTTGCTTTACATGATATATACGATATACAGGGTTCTCACACCCTAGGTTTTTGTCCTAACTTAGAGCTTTCAAAGTTGATTGATTAGTTGAGATTAATTGCTTCCGTTTAATACTTTGATAACTCGCTAGTTAATTGACTTCACTTTTTAAATGAATAATAAATGATAGAATGGTAAGGATAGGCTCACTGGCCCCGCGCGACTCGGCGGGATTGGCTCGGGGGTTCGCGCGGGTTAAGGCCTGGCGGCGCTCGATTTTAGGGTTGTGGAACTTGGGGCGGTCACAGTTGGTACAGAGCGTAAAGGTTGAATAAAAGACTCTTAAATTTAAATCACAATCCACTGAGACATAGGAAAGTGGAAGTTAGGATAATTGTTGAACTTAGAGGGGAACCCTATAAACATAACTTAAGTCTTAGTTAGGAAGTGAGGAGAGTTGGGGAAAAGTCGGAACTTGTAATGTACATGCTACATTTGATATGGAGTATTATTATGATATCGATTAGCTATTCACTGATTCGGAGATTCGCCTAATTGCAGACTGCAATGGTGGATCAGCCGGGTTCAGGTGATGATAGTGGGACGCCAGGTCCTAGAGGAGTCAGTATGGAGAAGTTTCAGATGTGGACTCAGAGGATTATGAGTCAAGACCATCGACTTGAGGAGATCATGAGACTATTGAGAGCACCCCCTACAGCGACACCATCTACGCCGACTACTTCCCGGGTTACTCTTCGCACGGAGACCCGGTACACCGTCTATCGCGGCGACGTCGACAGCTCCTACTCTGATTTCGGCGATGTCGGAGACCACAGTAGCTCTGATAGCACAGGCAGGGGTTGTATTGCCTACTCAGACGAAGGTGATACCATCGACACCGAGTACATCACTCACTGAGACGCCTAGTACACCGACTACTCTGAGTACTAAGGCTACGCCAGAGGCGAGGCAGGCCAGGGAATTTCAGAGGCATCAACCCGAAAAGTTCTACGGAGGTATGAATCTTAAGGCAGCAGAGATCTTCTTGAAAAGTCACGAGAAGATTCACGACATTCTTGCTACACCGGCCCACATGCAGCCTAGTATATCTTTCGCCTCATTGTTTGGAGAGGCCGACGTCTGGTGGCGCACTACAGTGGCTACGAAGGGGAAGCCCCGAGATTAGGCTGAGTTCAAGGGGAGCTTCGAGCAGAAGTACATTCCTCCTACGGATCGTAATTTGAAGAGGACCGAGTTTCAAAATATTTTGCAGAGAGCCGACGAGTCCGTGATGCAACACATGGACCGATATCTATGACTGATGGAGTATGCCGGAGGAGCAGCAGATACTGACGTCGACCAGGAGTATTACTTTGTACACGGGCTACTCGATTCGATAGGTTCGATGGTAGTGACGACAGCTCCGAGCACACTACAAGCGGCGTATGAGAGAGCTATGGCCAGTGAGGGATTTGGCAGTACACGCACCGGGGCACAAGCTACTTCATCGACACCTTCTTAGTCGGGGAGGCCTTCGGGAGATAGTAGGAGGAGGAAGAGATTCAAACAGTGGTCACAGAGAGACCGAGCACATAGTGTAGCATCAGTAACATCTCCACCCACCGTAGCAGTTGTATCATCCGCTCCGGCACAGAGTTATGCTAGTGTTCAGCCACCACAGTCTCAGTCGGGCCAACATAGACAACAGCATCAGAGGACTGAGGGCCGAGGCGACGGTAAGGAGCAGAGATAGCGATAGGGGGGCAGCGACGCGATCAGGGTCAGGGACAGAGTTCTGGTCAGGCACCGAGACAGGGACAGCGCGGTCCGTCTAGTTCAGGGTCTTAGAGGGGAGCATGCTTCGAGTGCAGACAGTTAGGCCACTTCATCATCGCTTGCCCACGACTGGGTCGAGGACAGCCATAGAGCCGAGAGAAAGTTCATGCAATTGCCGCACCAGACACGACTGCCTCACGGAACTTGATTGAGGGTACGGTTTACATTTACAGTCGATTTATGCATACCATGTTTGATTTCGGTTCTACAGTTTCTTTTATTTCGGGTCATATGGTTGACGAGTTAAGGTTGAGACCTATTCGATTAGAGAGACCCTTGATCCTTAGCACGGCTGCTGGGGACAAGATTTACTCGAATTTAGTGTGTGTAGACTATTCGGTAGAGATAGAGGGACACACCTTACCTGCAGACCAGAGATTGTTGGAGTTCTTAGAGTTCGATGCATTACTGGGCATGGATTGGTTGGGTGCTTATCATGCACAGATTCATTGCTACGGTAAGAGGATCATGTTTCAGATTCTTGGGTATCCGGAGTTTAGCTTCCAGGGGACTTCGACCAATTTACCGATCACCAGGGGTGGAGTCGCCACTAGCGTAGATGTAGAGACATTGGCTGGCGTGTTAAGTAGGACAGGCAGAGTAGAGACTAGGTTGGAGGATGTGCCAGTAGTATGCGAGTTCCCTGATGTTTTTCCAGCGGAGTTACCAGGCTTACCACAACCTAGGGAGATCAATTTCATCGTTGACTTGGTCCCAGGGACCAAACGCATTTCTATTGCTCCGTATCGCATGGCTCCGAGAGAGCTAGATGAGCTGAGAGGACAACTCGACGAGTTGTTGGAGTTAGGTTTTATTCAGCCGATTATGTCGCTTTGGGGAGCGCCGGTATTGTTTGTGAAGAAGAAAGACGGCAGCTTGAGATTATGCATCGACTACAGACAATTGAACAAGGCAACGGTGAAGAACAAGTATCTACTTCCTCGCATCGACGATTTGTTCGACCAGTTGACAGGTTCGCAGTGTTTCTCGAAGATTGATCTGAGATCCGGGTACCATCAATTGAGGATTAGAGCAGAGGACATGGAGAAGACTACATTTCACACTCGATATGGGCACTACCAGTTTACAGTAATGTCGTTTGGATTGACTAATGCCCCAGCGATGTTCATGGATTTGATGCATCGAGTGTTGAGACAGTACTTGGATATATTCGTCATTGTGTTCATCGACATCTTGATATATTCCAAGACTCGCGAGGAGCACGAGGAGCACCTTAGTTTGGTTTTACGGACATAGAGTGCATTGATTATTCGCTAAGTTCAGTAAGTTTGAGTTTTGGTTGACAGAGGTAGGATTCCTAAATCACATTGTTGGGACCGACGGAGTGTCAGTGGACCCCGCTAAGGTCAGGGCAGTTAGCGATTGGCCTACACCGAGATCAGCGTCAGATATCCGTAGTTTTCTAGGTTGGGCAGGTTATTATCGGCGTTTTGTACAGGATTTCTCGAGGATCGTGACACCGATGACGCAGTTGACGAAGAAGGATGTCAAATTTCAGTGGAACGATGACTGTGAGCAGGCGTTCAGGACATTGAAGGAACGACTGACTACCGCACCAGTTTTGGTTTTGCCTGAGTCAGGGAAGGGTTTTGAGGTGAACACTGATGCTTCTAAGATCGGTTTGGGCTGTGTTCTGATGCAGGAGGGTAAAGTGATTGCCTACGCGTTCCGACAGTTGAAGATTCATGAGAAAAATTACCCTAATCACGACTTGGAGCTGGCGACAGTGGTTTTTGCACTGAAGATTTGGCGCCACTACCTCTACGGGGAGAGATTCGTCCTATTTACTAATCACAAAAGTTTGAATATGCGACAGAGGTGACGGCTTGAGTTCCTTAAAGACTATGATGTCTCATTGGAGTACCACCCGGGGAAGGCTAATGTGGTTGCAGACGCATTGAGCCGCAGAGGGTCAGACTCAGAAGTTGTTTCTTGCCACATGACGCACGATTACAGTTTGTTCGAGGCGGTTGAGAGGATTTGTACCGATGACATTCCGACCGATACTAGAGTAATGATTTGCGGGCAGATGAGGACTCAGACAGTGTCGATACAAAGAGTACTCGAGGGTCAACCGACAGATAAACAGTATCAAAAGTTCTTAGAGCTGGCGCAGAGTTTAGATCATCCAGATTGGAGTCAGCCGATAGACTCATGCTTGAGATTTAGAGGACGACTGTGGATTCCATCAGTGGCTGAGTTACGCGATGAGATACTTCATGATGCACACCGCTCACGATTTACGGTTCATCCGAGCAGGACTAAGATGTATGCAGAGGTGTGTCGTCTCTTCTGGTGGCCAGGGATGAAGACCGACGTTGCTAATTTTATTAGAGGATGTGATATTTGTCAGCGTGTTACAGCCACTTCCCATTCCTCAGTGGAAGTGGGAGCACATTGCCATGGACTTCGTTAGTGGACTACCTCGATCTCGGCAACAACATGATAGCGTCTGGGTGATTGTGGACAGATTAACTAAATTCGCGCACTTCATACCGATCTCGACCGCACATCGGGTAGACAGACTGGCAGAGCTTTACGAGAGAGATTGTTAAATTGCATAGGGTACCGTTGTCGATTGTGTCTGACAGAGGGTCGCAGTTTACATCGCAGATCTGGCAAAGCATGCAGGCACAGTTTGGCACGAGGTTGAATCTTAGTACCGCCTATCACCCACAGACTAATGGACAGTCAGAGCGTTTGATCCAGATTCTCGAAGATATGGTGAGGATGTGTGTGTTAGAGTACGGTGGATCTTGGGAGGAGTACCTTCATCTATGTGAGTTTGCATATAATAACAGTTATCAGGCTAGTATCGGCATGGCACCATTTGAGGCATTGTACGGGAGGCCATGTAGATCTCCATCTTATTGGGCGGAGCCTGAGGATGTGACAACGATTGGGCTGAAGATTGTGGTAGATCACACAGAGAAGATACGATAGATCCGTTTAAGACTGAAGGGTGCGCAGGAGAGGCAGAAAAAGTATTATGACTTATATCACGGGGAGTTAGAATATCAAGTCGGGGACTTTGTATATTTGAAAGTATCTCCATTGAAGGGGCATAAGAGGTTTGTGATCAAGGGGAAACTTGTGCCGAGGTTCATTGGTCCGTTCAGAGTGGTGAAACGGGTAGGCAAGGTCGCCTACGAGCTAGAGTTACCACCTTCGATGTCAGGGATTTATCCTGTCTTTCACATATCGATGTTGCGACTGGATAGGTCCAAGGAGGGCAGACGACCGACAGTAAATTTGAGCCAGATAGACCTAAGGGAGGATGTCACACACGGCGAACAGCCTATCCAGATCGTAGACCGCAAGATCAAGACCCTGAGGAACAAGGAGATCCCATCAGTCCTCGTCAAGTGGCAGCACCACGAGGACGAGGAGATGACGTGGGAGCTGGAGTCATATATGCGCGAGTATTTCCCCTACCTCTTCTGAGTTTGGTAAGTCTTTCCTTTAATTTCGTTTAAATTTCGAGGACGAAATTCCAGTTAGTTGGGAAGACTGTAACGACCTTAAAAAAAAATTTAACCCGTGCCATGTGTCAATACAGGTGATATGTGGGCCTACGTCGTGGTACAGTCATCAATTCTCGGACGTCGACACCGAGGTATGTTAGTTTTATATGGTGTTTGTATTATATTGTATTTCATTTGCGCAATTTCAAGTTTTTAACGTGTAAAGATGTTTGCGTGTGAGTGTTGGTTATGTGACGCGATGTTTAGTGGTATGGGGGACAAATTTAATTAAAAACACTGACAAAACACAAATTATAAAAGTATAGGCGTGTTGGCACGTAGTGTGATAGAGTGCGTACGACGGGCGAGTCGCGACGCGATTCGAGTTCGACAACACTAAGGCGGAGTTGGAAATGACCAAGCGTAGAGCCCAAGTTATGAAATGAAGTCACATATTAAGTGTTAGAGTTGTTGGGACAGCTGAAGGGAGGACCCTTGGATGCGCCTCGAGATGAGTGTGCATAAGTGGATGAGGAAAGGGGTATAAAACCCAACACCCACCTTTTCTTCTCTCTCTTCCTCTCTCATTTCTCTCTCTCTTCCTCTTCCCTAACTACTTCCCTAAGCAACCACCGGACTGGTGTGGCTGGAGCGGCGCCGGAGGCGGTGGTTTTTGACGATCCGAGGTAAGATTCAAACTCTCCTCGCTGTTCTCTACGCGTTGGTGCGTAGTTTACGTGTTTTCGTCGCGGTGAGTTGTGGATGCCACGTCAAAACTTCGAAATCGATCGAAGTTTTTGACATCTCGACGATCCCCGCGACGATTAATAAGTTATTTACAAAGGTTGTAATCGATTTGGGTGAGTTTTGAATTTTTGACAAATTTTTGAAGATTTTCAAGGATTTTTCGTTTGGATTAAAATGGTGTGATTAATGGTGGAAATGAGGTGTTGATGATGGTGGATTGTTGAGTTATTGTTGTTAATGTTGTTGTGGAAAAAAAAAAGGGAGCCTTTGTTCGTTCGCTGGACGAACAGAGGAAGAAGATGAAGATGGTCTGACCCGATTGGACCGAGTCTGACCCAGGTTGACCGGGTCTGACCCAAGTGGACCCGGGTTTGACCGGGTGGACCGGGTCCGATCCGGTTGGACCGAGTTTGACCCGGTCAGACCCGACCCGCGACCACCAACCTATTATTATATTAATAAAAATTATTTATTGATATTGTTTCGATACTATCTTGTCATTCCATCCCTTTTGAGTTGTCCTAAGGCAAGTGCGTCAAGCGTGATCCTTGCAGAATTCGGGGCTCGCGGTGTATTATACCGGAGTTTACGGCTGGAGATACGTAATTGGTTGTAATGACATGTACGGAGTGAGAGTTCTCCACCAGATTGCTGGGGACTCTACACTCTCGTAGGAGTTTTAGAGGAGATTTTGTCCTCGACTCCTAGCCTTTGAGGAGATTTTGTCCTCGGCATAACGACTTTGATTAGTCGGGACCACTTGTGTCTTTCTTTTGTATTCCGGGACACTAAATTTATACTGCTTATTTATTTGTTCACAGTATTTATATATTCATGCGCTCCCTGTCCTTTTCTTTCTATCGGCATGAATTGACTGTTCATTTATTTAATTCGAAATATTGTATTTATTGTTGTTCCTGTTTGGCGTTACTTACCTGGGCTCGTCATTCTTGTGTTTGACCGAGTGCAGATCTGCAGTCCAGCAAAGGAAAGGCCATGCAGTTAGGCGATATACTTGGAGCGACCCTCTTCTGCTGACATAGGTGACTTTTTTGTTGTATTAGTTACTTATATTGTTTTTTTTTGTACATGAGGTTATGGGTTGAGAGATTTTTGGATATTAAGACTTGGATGATACTCTCCTTGCTTTACATGATATATACGATATACGGGGTTCCCACACCCTAGGTTTTTGTCCTAACTTAGAGCTTTCAAAGTTGATTGATTAGTTGAGATTAATTGCTTCCGCTTAATACTTTGATAAACCGTTAGTTAATTGACTTCACTTTTTAAATGAATAATAAATGATAGAATGGTAAGGATAGGCTCACTGGCCCCGCGTGACTCGGCGGGATTGGCTTGGGGGTTCGCGCGGGTCCAGGCAGGGCGACGCCCGATTTTAGGGTTGCGGAACTTGGGGCCGTCACAGGTATTGGGTCGTATTTAGACCCATTTGAATACTCGAGAGATCCCCAAAGTTTTTTAAAAATTTCTCGAAAATGGGTTTGTGAACAGCGTCACGCTACAAGTGGCGCCATAGGGGTCAAAACTCGACGACGTCACATAAAGTGTAGGTCTGGGGTACCCTCTGCCCCAGACGCCGTGAGTGGTGCCGTGGAGAACAACTCTCCACAACGTCACTTAAAGCGTGACCTCCCCAGGGCTCACTTGAGACGGCCCTAGTTCCCCATAAAACAGGGTCCCACCCGACCTAGACCTACGTGGACCCCCGAGCCCTTACTCGTGAAGTCTACGCATCATAGTCAGCCTCAAATCCTTAAATACATCGTTAAGTTATTCATTTAAATGTGCAAGTTATAGGATTATAAAGTTATCAGGAAATTCGCAGCAGAAATCACTATAATCAACTATAACTATATAGTGGAAATCAGGACAAATAGATAACCTATTATGTGGAAACCCTGAGAAATGGATAAATACATGTATGCCTGGTGATCAAAGCTAAACAAAGTGATTAAACATGATATCCCTAGTCTCTCAATCCCCAATACATGTCTCAGTGTTTACAAAACATATAATACAGTAATCATAACCAAAAGAACAAAAACCTACTGTGAGTAAAGGAAATGATCGCTCCAAGAGTCCTCAGAGGATATCACCTAGCATCAGCTCCTTCCCCTTGCTCGTCTCACTTCTATCTGCACCACCGTCACAAACTAGACGCTGAGTGCTTGAAAAATTGAGAGTAATGTCAGAAGAAACTAAACAGTAATTCAAGATACACCAAATAAGCAGTCCAAATATCATGCGGTATTGAAAGGCAAAAAATGTAACAAATTACTTGATAAATAGACTAACAAGTATAGCAACGAGATTTGAGTGTTCAAATAGTCAATAGAGGCCCCATAAGTGGTCAAAATCAATGCAGTACAACAACACCACATTTATAGTCACAACAGTGACCAACAAACCATACACGCAACGATGCCCAAACAATATAGTACTCGGGGTATAACCCGCTATCAGTGGGGTGGGACAACACCTCAGTAGGAGTGTTCACATTTACCCATTAATATGAACCCAAGAGTACCTTCATAACACACTTACGCCAAGACACTCAACCAAGGAAATAAAGAATGAAATTCCAACAAAAGCTCAATTCAAATAGAAGTGACAATAATAAAAAATGAATTAGTGTATAATTACTAACTAGTTTACAATCGTACGATAACAAACCTCGAACGATCGCAAAACTCCGATCCTCGCATACCTCCAAGCTATCCCACTCGAATTAAGTCTGTCAATTAATCAAATATAAATTTCTAATTTATCCCAATTTTCCATAATTGTTTAATTAATGTAATTGGGTTGATTTTCGAAGTATTGGATCGTATTCAAACCCAATTGGATACCCGAGAGATCTCCAAAATTTTTAGAAATTTTGTAATTTTTCCCTCTGTTAACAGTGTTTTTTGTTCTGTACAGCGTCCCTACAGCGTCTTTTTCCCAGCTGACTGCCCAAAACGCCGTGAACGATGCCGTGGGAGAGAACTCCTCACAGTGTCCCTCGCGGCGTGTTCGGCAAAACAACATATCCAGGGTTTTCCAAAACCTGACTCGTGTTGCCAAGCTCCGAGTCTATCCCAAACTCTTAGGGACGTCCATGACAACATAATACCCAACTTGTTTTACGTTGAAACCCCGACAAAACACCTCGATTTCAAAAATAACACGAAATTTATTCAAAAATCCCCAAAAATCCTAAACAACTTCCAATCCACAAACCAATCACCAAAATACTAATAATTCTACCAATTGATCCCAAAATTATCATTCCAAATCAATTTCCAATATTTTCTCAAAAATTCGTCCAAAATCGTCGTGACGAAAACCCACAAAACTGACGTCAAATTGTGCACAAACACGAGAGGAGTAAGGATCCTACCTTTTTACGCGTGTTTGGTCAATTCCCGCTGTCGCAATGAGGTTGTGATACATCGAAACCCACCCTTCTCTCTCGTTCTCACGTTTATGAAATGAAAATGGATTGAAAGGAGAGAGAAAAGTTGGTTTATATACCTCACTCATCTCATCACACGCACGAATCTCGAGGAAAATCATGTGTTCCATCTTTAATCTATCCACCAACTCTAACTCAAATGAATGACTCCAATGGATGACTCCATTTTCAAAACTGAGTCGTTTCTCGCCCATAACACGTTTTCCCGGACCCGTTTCAACTCACGACTCGCACCGCGTGCATTCCCGGACATAACCTCGCTCCCACATTTTATTTAATTATTTTTTATTTTTTGATAATTCACTAATTACCATTTTTCAGTGTTTAATTATCCGCATTACACCTAAAATTCCTGTTTCTCCTAGGCAAATCTCACACAGAAATCCGTGGCGATTAATACTACAATAACCACACTCTAGAACATACAATGTTCATTCGGGTATAAATAATAATACAAACATCATAGAAAAATAAAACATATATCAGTGTTGACTCCCGAGGCTTGAGTAATCACAACGAGTAGGTCACGGTCCTGAAAAACACGACACATGTCACCAATTAAATTTGAGGGTCGTTACATCACTGCCCTGGATGCCGTGATCGACGTCTTAGGGCCTAAAGCTCCACGGCGTCCCTCACGGCATCGATGATTGAATGAGAATTCCTAGGTTTTTCGAAACCCCAGCTTGTGTCGCCGCGTTCCGAGCCTATCCCAAACTCGTATAGACCTCAAACATAACTCAAAACCATTGCCAAAGCTCGTAAAAACATCCGCAAATTCGTCGATACGAAAATCAAACCAAAAATCTCCAAAATTAACCAAAAATGCTCAAAACTCCAAATCATCATCTATAACCATAGCACACCCCTACTCAAGCTTAATAATCGTCAATCCCTCAACATGAAAACACCCAAAAATTCGAAATCCAAAATGGTGTCCGAAAACATCGCGACGAAAGCCCATGAAATAGGCGTCAAAATGTAGATAATCTCGTGGTGAGTCGGGATTTCACTTTTTCTCGCATTTTTGGTTGATCTCCGACATCGATCCGAGCTCGAAATCACCGAAACCGCAAAGCCACAATCCGATTTTCATTGAAGAGATGAGAGAGATGAGAGAGAAAAGGTTGTGGGTTGATTATGTACCCATCCTCATAATGATTTGTATACACATATCTTAAGGTGGATCTAATGGTCCTCATTCACACCAACCCAACCACTCCTCTAACTCACTTGGAGACTCCCTTGACTTTGGTCAATTAGTCCTATCCTTTTCTAGCTCAACTAATGGCTTTCTTGAGCGTTCTCGCACCCGAAACACCCCACGACTCGCTCCGTCATGTGCTTACAGATGTACCAACATACCGAACATGTTACACAACATTTAATTACTATTTAAATTTACATTTTGTTAGTGTTTTAATTCAATTATCCCCCCAGACAACTAATTACCCGCTAACAGTTCGCCCAACAACCCTAAATCATGTTATCTCAGGCATAACTCGTTCCTTAACACCGACGCGCACACATAAACCACGTTTGGGACATTGGAATTAACATTCGGGTAATAAATAAGTAATACAAACACCGAACAAAAATAACATATCTCGGTGTCGACAACCAAGAATTGGACACAAGTATTACGGCAAGTGGGTCCACGTACGACCTAAAAGGACACGTGGTACGAGTTAAATTTTTGAGTCGTTACAGTTTGATTTATGGGCCCACCTGGAAATGGTGTGGAAAGGTCATCGACTGGCTCTTGGACTTTCTTGTCTGATGTTCCAGCCTTGGTCTTACCACGACCCTTAGCAGTGGCCCTTTCTTCCATGACTTATTCTTCAGCATCTTCCTTCTCGTCTTCTTCTTCTTCATTTTCTTCTCCATCCTTACTTTCACCTTCTTCTTCATTTTTTCTCCACTTTCACCTTCTTCTTCATCTTCTTCTTCATTTTCACCTTCTTGTTTATCTGCTTCTTCACTTTCTTCTTTGTTTTCTTCTTTTTTAACAACTTTTCTTGCACTTTTTCCCGATCTTCTTCAGTTGACTCATATGAAGATTTTTCGACCGAAGTTACTTGGCTCTTACAAATTGCCAATTCTCGACCTACCACATCCGAGGCTTGTGTTGTAACGGCCCCAAATTCCACAACCCTAAATCCGTTCGGCCTAGACTTACGCAGACCCTAAGTCTACCCTCATGCAATCTACGTAAACCTAGTCAATCTTCCCTATTCCTATCCATTTATTATATTATTTAAGTTGAGTTATTATATATTAGTGAGTTATGCAATTTATCAAAGTATAGCGGAAGCAAACTAACTCCAACCAATATAAGCACTCATAAGACACTAGTTAGGACAACGTAGAATATGGAAACCCCGCATATGTATACCAACATTAAGTCAGAGGAGATAAAACATAGTATACATGCCAAACCTTTCTCACAACCCATAACCCAGTATTCTCAAAATAGATACATATAATACAGGAAAACCTACCTAATAGGCGAGCACACAACTGTAATAACCTTCACCTCAATCGCCTATTTCGGTCCTTTCCCTTTATCTGTCCTGAAACACGATGAGTCTGCACCCACCGTCATAAAAGGGATGGTGAGTACAGAAGTAAAATAGTAATAACCAAATGGACATTAAATATCATTTCAATGTCAAATAAAAGGCTAATCAATATCATGCGTAAACCCAACAAAGATAATGAAACAGCATGATAAGAAATCACCAACGTCCTCATTTAGTCAATTAGCTCAATTATTATTCAATTAACCCATTCATTAACATTTTCAGTGTTTTATGTCTAGTGTACCTGTAACTCATCTGTCGATGCCTATTCGGCATGTTTTCTTATGTCATCACCCTGTCACTCAGACACGAGTATAAATAAATAGTACACATCATCATTCACAAATACACAAATTTTTGGGTCGTTACACACACTGACACACTTGCCCTTGGATCACTCAATCAGAATAGAGTTCCAAACTAGGATATAACAAAACAATAACAATTCCAACTGTTCAACAATAAGGATAATAACCAAGTAAATACATAATTGAAATAATATTAAAGCTTCCATTGGTTTTACTCACTGTACTCCTGGTACAACATGAAACTCGTGTTCGTATCTCTCAAATGTCCCAAACTGACCCTGCACGCTTACCACCAGTCACCTAAACACCTGGTAATCATTTCAATACAGCTGGGTTATGTTAGAGTTTTATTTCCATCTCATTATAATTTCCCCCATTTTCCATAATTCAATTCATCTTCCCAGTATTTTGGGCCAATTCCTCGGGTATTAGGTCACATTCGAACCCATATGGCTATCCAAAAGAAATCTTAAAGTTTTCATTTACTTTCTGAATTTTATTGCCGTGAATAGTGTCACGCCGTGAACCACACCGTCAGAAAAATACCTGGCGGCTTCAATCAAAACGTCCCATTTTTACAAACACTGTTCCAGACGTCGTGACTCACGCCGTGAGGAAAATCCCTAGAAGCGTCGTATAAAGCGTCAATTCCCTAACCTTCTATGTTCTGAACGTCGTGGCTCACAGGCTCCACGGCGTCACTTCCTAAATGTATCTCCGGAGTTTTTTGACACCCCGACTCATGTTGCCACGTTCCGAAGCTATCCCAAACTCCTCGGGACGTCGTTACCAATCCAATACCACAAAAAACAACCAAAACCACCACCAACCCGAAATCCAACGTTCACCAAAACCCACGAAACTTATGTCAAAATGACACACACAACGTAAGGAGTCAATATATTACATCTACTTAGTTGTTCGTCGTCACTCCGCATCGTTGCGAGCTCCGAAACCAGCTCTTCGTCTGTCCAACTGAGAGAGAACGAGAATGAAATAGAGAGAAACGAGTGAAAACAGTGAAGAGAAAAAAATATATATATATCCATCTCCTTCATCTCCCTGCGAACCCGTATCTTGAGGCGTATCCATCGCTCCCCAGCTCACCCAACCGCCTCTATCGCTTCAGTCGTCCCAGCCCAGGTGACACAGCTGTGTGACTCACCTGGGTGACTCTACATACCATGTAGCGTTCCTAGCCATGTTTTCTCCTCCAAATCGCACCACGACTCACCCCATTGCGCACGAATAGAATACTAACGACCCGAACCCCTTTCCCAGGTTAATTATTTAGTGTATTTTATTTGTCGGTCGCCTACACTTAACGTTTCCTCAGCACCGTGTACCCATACCTCATTCGCCCGACCCCCACTCATCACGTTTTTCGAGTCGAACCTTACTCATATACTGACGTCATCATCAGTACACCCAAACACGAGTAATAATAGGTACTACAACAAACCATATACGTACATCACATTTTTTTGGGTCGTTACACGTGTTGCGGATGCCTCGTCATGTAAGTCACCAACCTCACTATCCCTCGTCGCTCGTCTCAAATTAACTCCTTCGATTTTTTATGTGTTTTGAGCTCTCCTACCACTACACGTGCCCTTCAATTACTGGGCACTAGCATTCTCCCGACTTACAGTCTTCTTAGTACAACACAAATATAACTCCAACATCAACATTCAATCATAACTTCAACAATATAGAAACCAATAACATTTTTTCTCATAAAAATGGTCTATTCGATGAGAACAGACCGATTGAACATGTATTGTTTGGTAGTAGGAGACCGAGTGAATTTTATTTGCTCAATCACCTTCAACCGAACAACACGTTTTCAATCGATTTTGTGTCACTGACCGAGCCTCGACCAACAACAAAACACAAAATGACCATCAATTCAAATTCAATCATAGACAACAAGAAACATATACACAACAACCAAAATTGCTCAAAAACAGTAAAAAACTAAACAAACATCCAGATTTACGAAAACAAACATATATCGACAGAGTTTGATAGTAGCACCGTGCTTTTCATGGATCATGAAATCAAATTGCACAAGACGAGAATGTGATCCTTCCTTTTCAAATTGCACTAACATTCATGAAAAAAAATTGGACAAACATGGATGGCTAAGTCTTCAAAGAACGATTGAATTTCATTGGTCGGTTACCTTTAACCGAACGTTAGGTTTTCAATCGGTCATGTGTCACCAACCGACCCTCAACCAACAACTAAACACAAAACGACTACTAATTCGATCGTAAACAACAAGAAACACATACACAACAACTAAAATTGCTCAAAGATACTAAAAAATTGAACAAACATCCAGATTTACGGAAACCAACATAAATCGACCAAGTTTTAAAACACTAATTTACAACAATTCAAATCCCCAAATTGCAACAGCCACCGCGCGTCCCCTCCATCCACCTAGGCTCGAGTTGATGCAAAGATGAACCACAACCGTGGGGGGGGGGGGGGGGGGGGGTGAAGATCGACCAAATCGAATCTCAGCAACCTAGGGCTTGTGCTTTTATTCTCCTTCTTCTCCTCATCGAGACTTGATTTTTTCTATTTCAAGTTGGGGGTGCACAGGGGCATTTTAGGAACTAAATTTTTTTATGGGGTGCCCTCATCCTGTGGCTTGCCCTTAGTAAAATGTGGGGTGCATAGTCAAGCCAAAAAAATAAACACATTATCCCCAACTTGTACGCGAAGATATTTGAATTCTCAAACTCATTCATAGGTAAACTACAAAGTACTAAATTAATTACACTTGATTGTGAATATCTTGGAAAGTGTTTCGAAGAAAATATGGCTATATGTATTTAAGCGCTAAAATTAATTAATCAATATACTAATTTAAAACACAGTATCAAGAAATAAAATTGATTAATTTTATTGGATTAATATTTCTTCTTCTTTATATATATTTAACGTCTAGGCATCATCAATTACACTAAATCGAGCTTAATGAATTTAGTTCTTATAGATATATCAACCTCAATTAATTTAAAATTAAGGCTTTATTATTATTGTTGGTCTACTCATCCATGTTCTAATTTAGGATTAAAGCTTTATTATTAAACTAAAGAGTCTAAGACTATCAAAGATCCGTCACTAATTAATTATATTAGAACCTTTAAATACCCCTTTTTTCTTTTTCTTTTTTGGTGCACTTAAATACTCCTTTAATTAGCTAGTTTCGTTGATTCCATGGTGACTTTTCAATGCTAAAATAAAATTGATTTTGTATGTATATGTTTTGGAAGTATTGCCACTTTGGATATTGTATTCTTCGAATCTTCCGTCGTACAAGGAAGTGAACTGATCACTTATAGATTCCCCTTTAACCCCCAAAATTACACTCTAAACATTCTCGTTATAAATAGCTAAATAAGTCAAGAAAAAAAAAAAACTTATGAAGTCTAAATTGTCTAATCTAATTAATTTAATTCTATATAAGTAATTTAATTATATTTTGTATACGGATATATCTACAGTTCATATACAGGTTTTACAATTTCACCACCCTTTTAAATTACTTCATTAATTGGCCCTCATATAATCTTAGATTGACAATTTGTGCGTGCCATAGATTAATTAACAATCAGTACTCTAGCTCTCAACTAAATTTACGTAACTTTACTCTTCAAAAAAAAAAAAAACAAAAAAAAAAAACGTAACTTCGATGTTGTATAGGCATTATAAATTATGGTAGAAGTTTGCCAAAATCTTCAACATACCACTTTTTTTTTTCGTGATGTGTAATGGCGAAAAGCAAACTAATACAATTTTTCCCTTCGAATTGTCACACATATATGTATAACTTAAATCATATATATAATTTGCATAATTAATTGGACGTCTTCACGACCAACAACACATGCAATAATCCTAGCTTATGCAAGAGCATCGTTGTATATATATAAATGTCGGCTCAAGAAACAAAATTAAAACGGATATTCAACCAGTCCTCCAATATTCATATTTAGATATATATTATATACACTATTAATTAAATGTCATACAAAAGGGCAGTGACATAATTTTGGCTACGATCCAAGACAAATTAACTCTACGGACCTTCCAAAGGAACCACCTTGGCCAGACAAGTTACAGCACACACCCCAACCCTATAAAACCACCCTCCGCAATACCTCCCCTTCTATTAGGCACCCCAAGCACACGTACATAACTTATAACTACACCACCACCACCACCACCACCACCACCACCAACAACAACAACAACAACACCAATAACAATGTCAACCCTCCCCGAAAACCTCATCCCCAGCGAAGCAGCCCCGGGGTGGATGAACAAAGGCGACAACGCCTGGCAGCTGACGGCCGCCACCCTAGTAGGCCTCCAGAGCGTCCCAGGTCTAGTGATCCTCTACGGAAGCATAGTGAAAAAGAAATGGGCAGTGAACTCAGCCTTCATGGCACTCTACGCCTTCGCCGCCGTCCTAATATGTTGGGTCGGCTGGGGCTACCGGATGTCCTTCGGCGAGTCCCTAGTGTTCTTCTGGGGGAAGCCGGCGGTGGCACTTGACCAGAAATACTTGCTCCAGAAGGCGTTCTCCGGGATGTTTCCGAACGCAACTATGATCTTCTTTCAGTTTGTGTTCGCCGCAATCACGCTGGTTTTGATAGCGGGTGCGCTGTTAGGGAGGATGAATTTTCATGCATGGATGTTGTTTGTGCCGTTGTGGTTGACGTTCTCTTATACGATTGGGGCATATAGTATATGGTGCCCCGAAGGGTGGTTGGCCAAGGCAGGGGTGATGGACTACTCTGGTGGCTACGTTATTCACCTCTCATCTGGTGTTGCTGGATTCACCGCTGCTTATTGGGTAAGTATACTTCAACTTGCTAGCTATCTATGTATATCATGAACGGTACTTTGGCTTTGCCATGTCATATATATAGGGACGAAGCCACATATGTGGTGAGGGGGGCCGTCAAACCCCCAACCTTGTCCCACCACCTATATATGTATACAATACATAGTATAGTGATAGCACTTTATACCCATTTTGGCCCCCCTGCCCCCCTCTCATTTTCTCTGAGTCTTATACATATAATTAATTGGTCTAGCTTATTATTTATTTGTGGCATTCACTAGTGTTATATACAATTAATTAGTACATCAATTGCACTAAATTTAGCACAATGGAAGAGTTTGATCCACATGTAGCCGATCCAAACTAATTTGAGGTCCAGGCTATATTGTTGTTGTATTGACTAGTTTAAAAATAAATTATGTAATTGAATCTGTGCTTTAGTTGTTTTTACACTACTGCTCCAACATGCAAGTGTGAAATTATTAGTCCAAAACACACTTATTTCCTAACTATGACACATTAAAAGGTTTATTATATATTATGTTTCAAAAAAAGATTATACATACAACAACAATATAGCTCCAGTCCCAAGTTAATTGGGGTTGTGAAAAGGCTTTATTTTTCATTACTTGCTTGCGCTTGATGAAAAATTTAGATCAATTATGAAAGGAATATTGAGAGATTTTTTTTAGATAATTAATTACTATAACTAAAAAGAAATTTGACTATGGAAAGATTATTGATTAAGGAGAACACACATAAAGGGAGAGAAAAGTCATTATAACCTTGTTATAATTACAATTTTTATCAGTATATATGTATATATTTGGAGGTGCATGTGTAAAGCTTGGCCCCCCTCAACCGTAATGTTGGCTTCGTAATATATATGCAATAGAACATCACAAAATAAAGATCCTCTCTCAAATTAGCTGTTGAGGTCAGCCTAAACCCTAAACCCCTAGCTAGGGTGTATAATTGGCCTCCTCATAGTAAAAAAAATAAATAAATAAAAATAAATAAATAAATAAATAAGAAAATCCTCTCAGCTTGATGCATTTGATGATAATATTGTAATTTGACAAGATTCTCCTTTTAATGATCTCTTCAAATTAAATTAAGTCTACCTATGTACTGTCAAAAGATTTTGAAGACATGAAATATTATTGATGATAAATAATTAAAATTGGTTAATAAATTGGAGTGTCAATTGATCAACCTTCGTGAATTAATGAATTTATTGAACGTCCACTAATTCTCTACGACTACAAGATATCTATCTCAATCAATTCTAAGAAAAACTTTTGACATTGCAATTGTATTATTAGTACCATAGTCGATCGAGACCTTTTATATAGTTATTGATCATGTGCGTATGTCAAATGGTTATACGTTTGAATTTTCGAACTTTTCGCAAATATGTCTCTGATAGGATGTGATCGAGTCTCCTATAACATAGTCGAATGCAATATTGAACACTATAATATTAAAAAAAATACATATATTAGTTGGTGAAATTAAAGTATGTTAATTATATATCTAGCTCGTTGTGATTTATGAATGAAGGTGGGGCCGAGGTTGACAAAGGACAGGGAGAGGTTCCCACCAAACAACATCCTTCTCATGCTGGCTGGCGCCGGTCTTCTGTGGATGGGATGGAGCGGATTCAATGGTGGAGATCCGTATGTTGCGAATATCGATGCATCTCTGGCCGTCCTTAACACGCACGTGTGCGCAGCCACGAGCCTGCTCGTGTGGCTCATCCTTGACATACTCTTCTTTGGCAAGCCATCCGTCATCGGCGCCGTGCAGGGCATGATCACGGGCTTGGTCTGCATCACTCCCGCCGCAGGTGATTATCTACGTGAAATGTCCCTTTTGCCTTTCTAATATTTCCTTAGTTTTTTTTTTTTTTTTTTTTTTTTTTTTTTGAGAATTATCGTTAGTTTTGTAATTAGACCAACAATTTTTTTTTTTTTTACAGAAATAATTCCCACAAACAAAACTTGGTTTTAATTTCTAGAAAAAATATTATTTGAAAAAAAAAATGAAGTACAACTTGAAGTTAATAATTAATAAAAAAAATATAAGGAATTGCGTCGATCGAGTTACTCAAACTCATTTAGGGATGTAACGAGTAAGGTGCTCCTATAAAATTGTTTGTACATATATTTATTTATCAATACGTGTATTTGTCTCAAAACTTATTAAAATTATATATATATATATATATATGCATGTATTTAAATACTCATTTAGTGATATTAATTAAAAGGGATCATTCTACTATATATGGTGATTGAAAAAAAAATCAAGATGATTTTTAATTATAACATTTGGATCTAAATTCAATAGATGATATGACTTCTTGATACTTATATATTCACATATTTAAGCGTCATTAATGTAGTTATTATAATGACCATTAGATTTAAATCTAATGGTCATAATTAAAAATTATTGTTTATAGTGATTTTTTTCAGTCACCATGGTAGAATTTCTATTAATTAAATCGTAAAGATTAATATAAATTTAACTATTGAATGTATATAAATATAAATGTAAATATATATATATAATAACATATATAATTTTGGGCAAATTGATCTGTTAATTATATTGAAGAGGGTTAAGAGATTAAGATATCAAATTAACTTATATCTTATATATTTTTTGTAATTTTTCCGGATATAGGATATACATGTAACATTTTGTCATCATACTTAAATGAGCAGGACTAGTGCAAGGGTGGGCTGCTATCATAATGGGAATAATGTCCGGCAGCGTCCCATGGTACACCATGATGGTCCTCCACAAGAAGATATGGCTGCTCCAGCAGATCGACGACACCATGGCCGTTTTCCACACCCACGCCGTGGCGGGCAGCCTCGGAGGCATCCTCACCGGCTGCTTCGCCGAGCCAAGGCTCAACCGACTCTTCTACACAGACTGGGAGCAAAACATAGGTCTCTTCTACGGCTTCAGCACCGGGAGAACCTCTGCGGCATTCCGCCAATTCGGAGTCCAACTCGGTGGAATCCTCTTCGTCGTCGTCCTCAACATTGTCACCACCAGCTTGATTTGTGTGCTCATAAGGCTCATCGTTCCCCTCCGGTTGAGCGACGAGGACATGTTGATTGGCGACGACGCCATCCATGGAGAGGAAGCTTATGCATTGTGGGGAGATGGAGAGAAGATGGAGACATCCAGGCATAACTCCGCCTTTGATGGGGATGACTTCCCCAAGGGTCAAAGAGAAGTGCAAATGACGTGATGATAAATAATATTATTATGTTGCATGGCGTACGTAGTGAGAAATAAGTCAAAGAGAAAGTCAAAGAGAAGCTTTTCATGACGAAGTTGATTAAGGAAATTAATGGAGAGATCAACATTTGATTAAAGGCTAGCTAGTTGTAGCAAATTGTATGTGTTCGCATATGGATGTCATTTGTGTACTTTTTTCCACCTAGGCTGTTCTCTTTAACGTTGGACTCATTTTAATGAGATGGAATTTGCAATAAAAGTTAATGTAAGATTTTTCCAAGATTTTTTCTTTTTCTTTTTTTTTTTAACCAACTATTTGGGTGACGTGATAGTTTACTATAAGTTACGGAAGTAAAAGTTAATGAGTTTGTACAAAAAAAAAAAAAAAGTTATGGGTGCAAAATCTTTTTTATGTAAAAGTGGAATAACAAAATCTACTCATGCGCACACAAATATATCATTATTTTATGTTTTTTGTCAAAGCATATTTAGTGAGACAGTAAAAACATCATTTGTCAAAAGGTAAAGTTTCGAAATGTCGTAGTTTGACTCCTACTCAAATAAAATAAAAATAAAAACTACTTTTGTTTTTTGCAAAAAAGTAAATAAAAATAAAGCTTTGTTAATCAATATAATTAATCCAATTTTCTTATGTAGCGGCCAGCAATTAGAAAGCCAAGAACTCTAATTTTTTTCTTTCGTTCTCTTTGTAGATTCAACCTTGTCAATCCTCTCTTTTGATAACTTCTTTTGTCTTTTATCTACCAAATAAACTTCAAATTTGTTCAAATCTGATTAGATGATTAGGTTCATTCATCCATGTTGCAACCATTAGATTCACTATTAACAACAATCATTTATCTATGTCTGCATCCTTCTGAAAGAATATGCGTGAATTTACGTAAGGTTGGTACTCGTCATTAAATTTTATTTCATAGATAGTTGTTTCTTTCCCTTGTTGGAAAGTTCTTGTTGAAAGTTTTGTAGTGTTTACTTTCTTTGTCTGAAGTTTTACTTTTCGGTATGAATCGAGTAATGTATATGTATACTATGATGTTCCAGATGTTTGTCAAGAAAATAGTTTTTAATTACCAAACTGTTTTATTATTATTGTTGCAGTCCTTGAAAGTCAATCTTATCGCAATTGAATGTTCTTTTGAACCATTAATATTAATAAATTAATTTGATGCAGTGGCTAATTTTATGCCTTATTCTGTTACATTCAATGAATTGAGAGCGGTTAATGATTAATAAATTCCTATTACTTGAAAGAAAAAAAATCCAATTTTCTTTAGATATATTGATCATGACACATTGGCTAGATACCCCAGCTGGCCAAGGCTCCGGCAATATTTGAAAAGACAAAAAGTTTTTAACCCGATGTAAATTAAGACCATAAAGCATTATATTATAATATATGCCGATCTTAGCAATACTTGAGGCAATCACATCATATGTATGCTTTTAACGTGTATATTACATATATTCACATAAAATGTAGTAATGATATATATCCACCAAAAAAATATGTAATGATGAGATATTTCCCATTCCTTGTGATTCAATCACACCCGCGCGTCTTAGCCTTGGATATAAAAAATATATAAAAATAAAAGAAAAATGATAATCTAACATATTCTTAAGGCATACATGGAGTGCATATTTTGTCTCTTAATCTATTTATAGTATTTTATTAGATATGGGGTCTACGCTTAAGAAGAGAAGAAAAAACTATAAATAAGCTAAAAGACAAAGTGAGCATCTCAAATGTGTTGCCAAAGTATGTTAGATTATCATTTTTCAAAAAAAAGATCACCTGTCCTCATTGAAGTAGGAGTATGTTTTTTTCATTATGCTACAACCGTGGTTGACAGATTTTTCTATCTTTCTTAACAAGCATTTTAATTAAGATTTATATAATTTTTTATTTTTTTTTTTTGATAAGAAAGAATATTTCTCCTCATTCTCGAACTCCAACCACTTAAACCAATAGACTGTGTTAGTAAATTTTAATTTTTCAATTCAATCTTATGCGATTCTAAACGAATTGGACAGAATCCATTTAAATCGACCCCAAATTTTGACATATATATGCTCAGATATTTTTTTGGACCTGGTGCTAAGATTTATACATATTAAATCTTTTTCTTTTCTTTTTCTTTTTTAGTTAGAAATTAATAACTTTCCAAGTTCACAGTACACTCCATCCAATTACACAATTTCAATTTCCTAACATATTTAACACTTTAACCAACCAAGTGGGTAGTTCAATGATTTGGTATGTGATTTAAAAAGTAAAAGGTCATGGGTTCGAATCCCTGTGGAAGTGAAAGTTATTTCTTTCTTATAAAAAAAACATATTTAGCACTTAATTAACCTCATTACAAATAAGAACATTTCAAACCAATATCGGAGCTACCGGCTAGATATTCATAGACAACGATTCTCGTCCGGCTCACCCTAACTCATTCAACATAGTCCGGGATTTGGTAGACTAGCTAACTAATGAAGCCCAAGCGTAACTTGGCCTAACTCATCAAGCTAGTAGGTAGGGGTGACAAAAAATCGGGTCCGAGGGATCAGGTCTGAACAACCCCTACTATAAATAAATATATTCATTGTCCGAACTTGACCCGATTTTAAATTTAGACAAGATGACTAGGTTGTCCAAACTCATATGTTTTGCTTAAAATTTGAGTTGTCCGATTGTCAGGATTATTTGTCGCAATATTGAAAACTAAGTTCTTATATAGAAATCTTCTTCATCAACTGATAAAATATATACATATTATAAGTAATTTGAAAAATTAATATCAAAGTCTTAACAAATATTATATTGCAAACTATAATCATTGTAACATTACTATAAAATAATTCATGTAATTAAACATTTAATGCCAAGAAACAAATATTAAATATAAAAAATAAATTTAATTAATTCATTCTAAAATAAAATATATATTTAATACATTACTTTATATGTTTAATAGAGTACATTAATGTTCGTTAATTTATTTAATAAGTATTAAGTGTATGATTTCAAAAAAAAGTGCTAAGTGTCTTTAAGGAGTAGTATACTTTTTTATCAAAGATATTTTTAATTCTATTTAAAACTCAAACCGAGTCTGGGATGGGTCTAGGGTTGCGAGGCTTTGTCTAAACTCGACCTAATTTTAAATTCGTATAAGTGATCTTTATTTAAAACCCGAGCTGAATTTGTTAAACCATTGTCCGAACCTTTTTTATTTTGGGTCAGACAAAATTGGGCAGGCAAGTCTAGACATTAGATTGCCAGCCCTAGCTACTAATAGGTGCCAATTTCTTCTTAATTCTCAAACTTACAAGAAAAAAAATGATATATTTTATAAAAAAGAATACAAAAACATTTAATTTTTAAATAAAAAAATAGGTGGACTTATTAGGTTGAGCCTTTGCAAAAGCTTTTCAAACACAAGCTTGCGTAGGTTCGACCCGAGCTCGGCTCTAGGATGTACCATACACTTGCACTTGATTGGTTATATATATACTTTTATATTAAGTTTGATAATAATAATTATGAGAAGTTTTTAGTAGGATTTTAAATATTGTAACTGACTGTTACTTTTAGTAGGATTTTAAATATAAATAAATACAAAATTAAATTGCATGTGGGTCCCCAAAATATCATGACGTACACACACATCCCTTTGCACAAGTCACTGGATCCAACCAGTGCCTAGCAAATACTCCATATATGTCTAAATTAATACCACTTCACCTAATAATATAATAATTTTACTTGCTTTATATACATGCATCGATGTCTACCAAGCACATATCGCTCGAAGTCCTCTCAGAGCGAGAGTTGGTTGCCATGGAAGTTGCAGCATCATCGATGAATCAAAGAGACAGATCAGTTGGTGGTTCTGCAGTTATTAATGGTGTAGACGTGAGGGGGAAGCATCGTCTTCTCGCGGAATTGAAGCGTCTCGAGCAGGAAACTCGCTTCTTAGAGGTATCTCTTAATTAATTTATTTTTACTCGTATGTTTTATAGATATATACTAATAGACATTGAACCTTTTCCAACTCCTCTTTACTTTGGTTGAGTCGGGACAGCTAACCTCACATATATATATATATATATATATATATACACACCAACCTCCATAGCCCTTTTGTGTTTATTAATTGTTAGGAGATATTTGTTAATGTAAACTTTTCTCAAAATAATAATAATAATAATAATAATAATAATAATAATAATGTAAACTCACGTTGAGCTACAATTTCCATCAAAGAATAATAATTATATAATTAAATAAATGTTGAGCTGCAATTGGGTTGATTAGTATTTTTCTTTTCTTTTATTTTTGAGATTTTTCTCTCTTGTGCATGTCAATGAGCAAACAAAAGAGAACATGGATGGATTGGCCTAATGGTAAGGGCAAAGGCGGGACTATGTGGGTTACATGCACGGTCTCTAGTTTAATTCCCCACGACAGCTATACGTCGAACCATTGTTGGTCTCTTTCTGCAATCTCATGGCCTATGAGACTGATCAGACAAGTGTCTAGATGTTCATGCATGGTTAATAAATAAAAAAAAAAATAAGCAAACACAAGAGATCTAATTGCATCAAAACTAGGATTTAAAATTACATAACATTTAAGTCTAATTTGTTTCTATAGGGTATTTCAGCCACCTCTTAATTAAGGGAGATTGGAAAGAGCAGATTTATTAGTGGAGTTTGAGGTGCTTTATGATGAGGTCAATATAGACTGCACAGATGAGTTGAAAATGGCGATACAATAGAGAAAAAAGTAGAAGTAAAGTAGAGACAAATATAAACATGATTAAGATGGATGTGATGCATGTCTAGAGAGAATTTAGTGAAGAGAGAATTTAGTGAAGAGACAAGTGCCCTGTTTGTTTAACACAACAAATAACTAATCCAGTAACGATGTTTCTTTCCTGGTTGTAATCATCACAAAGTTAAATTAAATCAATAATAATAGAGTACTACTACACATGAGCTTCCAAAGTTAGGATTTTTAAGTTTATCTAAATAAGGTCATTGATGGCCTCAAAAAAAAAAGATGATTGATTAGCCACTAAAAATATATATATGTTTGCTGCTACAAAAGGTAACATATGTTTGAGTTTTACACTTCTGCCACTATATTTATTACTTTGATTGAGTTATAATCTTGACACAGTATGTAGAAACTGAAGAATTTCGACTGTATAGAGACCACCTGGGTGCAATATACAATTGGAAAGGATTTTGAAAACACGTCATCAAGGGCATCATGTCGAGTTGAGTGGAAGAGTTGATACTTTAGTGCGCCGAGCTTAACTAATTGTTGGAATTACTAATTTGAGATTTAGACTTTGTTGTTATTGTGGCCGAGCTATCATCTATTGTGCAGAAACTTGATTTCAGAAATATTTCAAAGGAATTATTCATTGTTGATGACAACTTATTAATCTCTTCTCGCCTCACAGGAAGAGCTTGAAGAACTGGATAAAACAACAGAGGCCTCAGCAGTATGCAAAGAGTGTGTATTAGCTTTTACTCAATAAAAAGATTAGCATGATTTGCAAATGTATAAACAGACATCGAGAGATATATATATGGACTTTCCTCGTATCTTGGTTAATGAATAATGAATATACTTTCTTTCTTTATTTTTTCCCTACCAGATTGTTGCCCAGTATAGAGAGCAGGCCTGATCCACTACTTCAAGAGTAAGGACACTGAAATTTTTGCAAAGTTTGATGAATGGAAATGGCTTAAGGGGTCACTTTTGCTTTGATTTGCAGAACACATGAACCTGTAAACCCAACCTGGGACCGATGGTTCGAAGGGTTCCAAGATCGCCAAATTTGCAGATGTCAGTGTTTCCGATGGCTAAGTGAATTCCTGATTTGCAGATGCCGGTGCTTCGGATGGCTGAATGATCTCCGGATTAGTAGATGCAGGTGTCCAAGGTGGCCTCAAGATCGACGAATCTGCAAATGCTGGTGTTTCAGATGGCCCAAAGCTAGAATAAGTTGCAGAAGCTGTTGCTTTTGATTCTATCTGTAAGCGTTAACCTTTGAATCAGAATATTCCTGTCTCTTACACGTCGAAAAGCATTCAAAGCCATGAAAAAAATCAATCAATATATTTCAGCGCACGAGACAAATAATTCTTTCAGATAATCAGAATGAAAATACAATCCATCGATTGGATAATCCCATGTATCGTATGTGGGGGGGTATTACAGCACCAGTTCCTGTTATCTTGCTCTTTACAACAAATCCCAGAAAGAGAGTGACATAAAAAGGTAAATGAAAAGCCAAAAAAAAAACAAAAACTTTTTGAGTCAATAGGTTATTAATTAGGCTGTTGATTTTCCAGTGACGCGTTGAGCTATCCAACCTAAACCATCATATAAACCTTCTCCGGTGAGGGCGCAACAAGCTTGGATGTGCCAGTCATGATTCTTGATGCTATGCAGAGAGAGATTATCGGTAATTTCAGCAGGAGACATTGCATCTTTGAGGTCCTGCTTGTTTGCAAAGACAAGTACAACAGTGTGTTCAAGATCCTCGTGTTGTAAAAGCCTGAAGAGTTCGTCTTTCATTATGGAGATCCTTGCTCTGTCAGTGCTATCTATCACTACAATGACTGCATGAGTTCCACGGTAGTATGTCGCCCAAGATGTCCTCAAACGATCTTGGCCACCAAGATCCCAAACCTGAACGGGACAAAGCAGTTAATAAACGAATAAATAACAATCATCATGTAGATAGGTTTAACTGGAAACAAATTAATCGACGAAAATGCACATTACAAGAGTAAACATGTTATATCAAAATGCTTCTCCATTTATATTTAGAAAAGAAAACACCTAAACGGTAAAAAAATAGGAAGAAATGACCACTGAACCTGCAACGAAAAATAACTTTTAGGTTGTACATAGTGAACGCAAAGTATGGAAATCATGTGGTAGATTGCTACTTAAAGATGATAGTATAACTTCTCTAACTAATAGCATGACTTTGAGACGCACATTTAAAGAAAAAGATGTTTCTCGCAACCATTTCAATCAATAGAAACTAGAAGAGGAGTGAGCAAAAAAGAAGGATTAACAACTTGAAACTGAAAGTGCATTGCCATTGACCTCAACGCCATCAGAATTGTACACAATGCATATGATCTGGATGCCAAAAATAACTGACACAGCTAGCCAAATGACGATGAAGAAAGAGAGAAGAAAAAAAAATCAACTGGGTCTTCTTATTAGGTGATAAAATCTCTGCTCTCAGGAAATAGGAATATTTACCATTTGACAGACCATTCTCTTCAAAAGTATTTTCTAATCAGCAGTTATCTTCTCACCTTTTAAGGAACACGAAAAAAATCTAATAATTTATCTTCACATGTTTGTGTATGTAATACTTCTTCCTTTTCTTTTCGGTGTTTTTGCAACATTGACATTGCAATAATTTTTTTAATGTACAAGCAACAACATAAGAGCCTCAAACCCAAATTAGTTGTGATCAGCTACATGGATAAAACTCTTCCATTGTGCTCAGTTTAATGGACTTGATGTTGTGCTTTCCAAATCCTTTAAATCCTTCTTAATCAACGAGCCCCCAAATTAGCATAGGTCTCTACATCGTCAAATTTCTTCAGACCTATCAAGTTGAGTTTTCTTATTGGGGCATATGCAAGCTGTCTTTGGAGGTGTTCAAACCATTGCAAATGTCCTTCCCTAATTTTTGTGCCAATTGGTGTCGCTCCCTTTTTTAAAAAATTTTCATATTTCTCATTCTATCTTTACGAGTTTACCACACATCCACATAAGCATCGTTATTTCCACAATAATACTCATTTTATGTATGTGTTGTTTCTTTATAGCCCAATAAATATTCACTTCTATAAAGCGAAGCAAGCCTACTTGTCGTCCTAAAATATTTTTCTTTGATCACATATCATACTTGTTGCACTTCTTCACTTATTCCATTTAGCTTGGACACTAAATGTAACGTCCTCCTTTTCTCAAAAATAAAAAATAAAAATGTAACGTCATCCTCAACGTTACCATCTTTTTGTATAATTGATCATAGATATCTAAAGTGTGATTCACTTTAGAAACTTCTAATGTACAATATTTTTTTTTTATCGGACTTCTAACCTATAATAAAAAAAAATCAAAACCAAAAGAATTTGAATGAGAATATATTTTTCTCGGAATTCATATAGCAAAGGTCATGTCAAAAGGCCCTCAAGATCTGTCCAAACTCAAAATAAAAAAGAATAGTTTCTCTACCCACAAAGAATGACAAATCAATCCTAAGCACCTATCAGGGGACTTCTAAAGGTTGATTCCAGAATTTGTTAGAATGGAGATCTTCTATTTCAATTAAAAAAATGTAGAGAATAGCTCTTAAAAACTCATTAAACTTTAAAAAACTCAACAAAAGGGAAAAGAAAGTCTTTCAAACTATGAAAATGTAATTTGACAAAAAAAAAACTATGAAAAATGTAGATGAGAACTGGTTATTGCTTTCTACCAATTCTGGATGATTGGCCAATCAAAGATTAGTGTCTAGTGATCAGTAACAAATTAGACATTTTTTATATTCTCCTTTTAAGTACCTTTAGTAGTTTACTAGTTTCATATTTCAAGATAATAGGCTAAACTATAAAATTTAATAACAGAAACCCCCTACATAAATATTATACAGTTTGCAAATAACTAGTTCAAAAAAATATTTAAATCGAAACCTCCCTGGTGCTTGCTCCACTAAACACCTCAACGATTATCCACTAAAATAAAAACAATACAACGACATCAAGTGTAGCAATCATACAGCACGTAAATTGAACACCACTACCACTACCGCCACCGCCACCACCAACAACAACAACAGCAATAATAATTAATGAGTATTATTAGAGTCACTTTCGTGAAGAATAGAAAAAAGTGAACTTTAATCTATTAAGTATTCTAGAGAACAATTGATGATGGAACTGAAGGTCACAATCCAAGAATAGAGACAATAAATCCATTGATCTTATAGATACAAGTCACATTGCACAGCAGAAAATAACTTCCTCAACCTCAACTAAAACACAAAAAGATACTTGAGCTAATTATTCCCTAATATCCCCTGTCCTTAACAAGTGAAGATATTCACAAACACCAAGTAATCACAACCAAAGGGTAAATAAAATTAAAACTGTTCAAAAAAAAAAAAGAAAAAAGGGGAATGGGAAAAGTTGCAGTTCCCGTGTATGATTAAACAGCTTCTACCAATCATAAGTTCGTTAATACTTTCTAGCCTGATTAATCAATGTTCCGTTTTTAGCTCTAGCCGCTTTGAGCAGCCATATGGTATGAAACAGTAACTGAAAGAAAACAAGCAGCAACCAAATTCTTACACCATCACACCATAACATGCTCAATATGATCAATAATTTTAACCAGCTAACGTCACCAACCAAGTGGTATCTCCAATCGTTTCATATGCCATATGGGCACATAGACATGAGGTTGAGGATTCAAGAACAAGATGATTTCTAATCAAAAACTTCTAACCAGCTAACATCTACAACAAAGATGGGGTCGGCCACACGGATCAAACTCCTCCACTCCACTCAATTCACTTCCCTCGATAGCCTGCTTTCAAAATCATCTAAACCCAATCTAATCAATGCATCCCAAGTTATCTTAGGCATATCCTAAATCTGCCAACGTCTAATTTGAAAAACAACAAATTGGGGACAAAAGTTTTACGCTAGCTATCAACCTATCACAATCATCAATTCAACTTCAACAGAGATTAATACGGAAACAAAAGTCGCGCCTTTACGGACCCAATTCAATAGAGCTTCTATACCAAATTGGGGCAAGCAAAATCTCACCTCAAACCGTATGTTCTTATACACGAGCTCCTCCACATTGCTCCCAACCGTGGGATGCGTGGTGACAACCTCTCCAAGATGCAATTTGTAAAGCGTCGTCGTCTTTCCGGCATTATCCAATCCAACCACCACAATCTTATACTCCTTTGCCGGAAACAACATGAACCAAAATCTCGATATGAAAGCTCCCATCTTTTCCCCTCAATCACCAAAAAACCCAACCCTATAGAAGATCAAAGCAACCGCAGATCAACAATCAAACAATCAAACAACAACAAAGAAAACCTAATCGCAGCTTCAGAAATCGAAATTTAGATCAAAAGAACCGCAGATCTACCAACAAATTGAGAAGAATCTGACCTGAAACGTCGAAGGGGTTCGAAAGATCGAAGTTTTCGTTCTGCGAAAACTAGATCGAACAATCGAGAAACCCTAATTTGAGCAGATAAGAGGTTGATCTCTAATGGCTTTTAGAGATCAAAGCCGATTTATTATTACATTAATACAGAACGAAAGAGGAAGTAATAAGCGTTTGGTATGACAAAAAAAATTGACTTGGATTATGACATTCAGGTTTGAGTCCGTTCGATGTAATCTTGGA
This sequence comes from Stephania japonica, assembly GCA_039657345.1. Taxonomy (NCBI): domain Eukaryota; kingdom Viridiplantae; phylum Streptophyta; class Magnoliopsida; order Ranunculales; family Menispermaceae; genus Stephania; species Stephania japonica. Next base: position 65,531,553 of record CM077557.1, on the reverse strand, counting down.
TTTTGGTGGGGGAATAAGTGTGCTTTATCAACGATGTGAGGTGGTTGTGTAGTGGATGTGTTGAAGATGTATATTGTTGTGTGGGTTGTACTGTGGAGGATGAGTTGTTCCATTCCTTCATGTGACTCCAATTTTGTTCGATTACTTAGATCGAAACTGAGGCTGCTTCAATAATGATGTGTCCAATCAAAACCATACACGTTGCAAATACAGTTTTAATGAATTTTGAAATTTCTTTTATTAGAAAGTTTATTGTTTCATTTATTTTTTTAAAATGCACATCGATCTTTTTTTTTTTTTAGTGGGAATTGAACTACGATATCTCGAGGTCTTACTTTTTTGGAAAGTGATATCTGACACGCACGCAACAATAAAATAATTACCCAAACCTGTTGGAATATAATTCCACATTGAAAATATAATAAGAGTTGGTGTGGTATAAAGTAGTATAGATTGGATCCTAGCACAAAGTCAATTGGTTTTGTGCAAAGATGGGCTCCAACCCCATTTGTATACCTATCATGTGCGCTTATGGCCCAACACTCTCCGGACCCATAGATTTCTATATAGTATCAGAGCGGAACGATCTTGGGCTCGTATTTGAAGACCTGATTGGGCTAGCGATGAATCTAGACTCGTTTGTGGACCTATAGCCTATAAAAAAAGAGGCCTAAGCATATTTACGGACCTATAAAGAGTAGGTATGTGTTTGGCAAGTGACAACTAGTTCAGGCCTAGTTGCACTTGAGGGGGAGTGTTGGAATATAATCCTACATTAGAAATATAATAAGAGTTGGTGTGGTATAAAGTGGTGTAGATTGGATCATAGCACATATCAATTGGTTTTGTGCAAAGATGGGCTCCAACCCCATTTGTACCTACCATGTGCGCTTATGGCCCAACACTCTCCGGACCCATGGATTTCTATATGGCATCAGAGCGGAACGATCTTGGGCTCGTATTTGAAGACCTGATTAGGATAGCGATGGAGCTAGACTCGTTTGTGGACCTAGCTTATAAAAAAAAGAGGCCTAAGCATATTTACGGACCTATAAAGAGTAGGTATGTGTTTGGCAAGTGACAACTAGTTCAGGCTTAGTTGCACTTAAGGGGGAGTGTTGGAATATAATCCTACATTGGAAATATAATAAGAGTTGGTGTGGTATAAAGTAGTGTAGATTAGATCATAGCACATGCCAATTGGTTTTGTGAAAAGATGGGCTTTAACCCCATTTGTATACCCACCATGTGCGCGTGTAGCCCAACACTCTCCGTGCCCATGAATTTTTATAGAGTCGTGTTAAGAGCACCTCGCAATCCTCTCAGGGCACCCCAGCAATTTATCAGGGCACCCCAATACTTTACCAAAATGTCTTTTCGTTTGATGTGCAAGCACTCCACCTCGCAATTTTTTTTCTCCCTTCCATCACCACATCAAGGCCTTAATATACCAAATCCCCTCACTTTTTTCCTTGTTTAAGGTAGATTTGTTGTTTTTATGGTCGGACAATGTGTTTAACTTCAATCCTGTAGTGTTCGGTCACACAGGGTCGTGATCTGTCTTTTAGTCTCGGACGTCCATTGCTGAAACCATTGTGTAAGTATCGGTTAATATCAACCGACACCTAAGTGAGAAGGACCCTTAGACCACGTGGCTATGTATCACCGAGACTACTGGTTTTGGTCTCGGTGGCCTGTTACCAAGACATTAAGCTTTGTGTCGGTTGCTTCCAACCGAAGTGTAATAAAAAGTTACGTTTGGGATTAAACTCAGTTGATTATAACCGACACCTTTTGTTAGTTATCGGTTATAGGGTATCGAGACACTACAACATGTCTCGGTCCTGTGTGACCGATAAATTCGTGTTTGTGGTTCACTTTCAAAAATGGAAAAAAAAAAAAAAAAAAAAAAAAAAAAAAAAAAACCTCACAAAAATCGTAAAAATTAACTTGTATTGTGCGACGTCCGCCTCCCACTCATTTTCTTCAACCATTAGACTCTAAAAACACTTAAAACTTGTTGAATCTCCGGGCGGCGACGGATCAACAAACGCAATTGACAAGGGTTAGTGCGCACTCTTTGATCGACAAACGCGATGTCCAGCCTGCGACGGATCGATTTGACTTCATAAAAAAATTGAGTTTTCAAAAGTGGGGTGCTCTAAGAGGGCATTTGAATGTGTATGTAAATTGTTGGGTTGGATGAGGGCATTTTTTCAACTGGTCATAAAATCATTTTTAATTAAAAATTGTGGGGTGCCCTGAGAGGATTGCGAGGTGCCCTTAGCACGTCTCTTTTTATAAAACCAAAAATTTTGTAGATAGTGACAAATAGTCGATCCCACACAGATGGATAGTCTTTCTCATGTAAGAAAATAACAAGAAGGGAAATCCAGGGGGAGGGTTTGAGAGAACAATTAAAACTGAAGAAAAGTAAAAACAGTTTTGTAAAAGTGAATTCAATGGAGGAAAGTAAACTAAGCTTTCAACTTCTCAAACTTTGTCAACAACCTATGTAATTCACCAGTCTTCAATTCATGCAAATAAATGAAATTCAGTTATGACCTAGTTTAGCTATAGACCCGGTGACGCACTTGGTTCCTCACACTTCTTAATCTCAATAGTCAAGGTACGATCATTAATTACTTCTCTAACCAAACATACAACCCTAGACTCACGAGAATTGGGTTTAATGTGTTGATCGCATATAGTTTTGTGAATGACTACACCTAGACAACTGGATCACTAGTGCTCCTGATTTAGCCTAGATCCTTAAAACACTTGACCGGTCCCAAAATGGACTAACCAATTAGCATGACCAATTGTTATTTGGTTGAGTCTATTGCATAAGGATGGATATTTCGACTCAATAACTAAGGGTAGTCAACCTAATATGCATGCAAGGGCCCTTATACAATCAAATCTAACCCTAGATGAAGTTCAATACTTTGAAAATAAGCCATAACAAAAAATCAATGAAAAATAGATTAAATAGACCTCATGACGAATTCTAAAATTGAAGACTTCGTTCGATCCACCTCCGGCTAGATCAAGATGATTAGTCGGACATTGTCAAGCAAAAACAACTTTTTACTATGAGTTATGGTGTAAAATCAGAGATCAAATCCGTATAACAACTTAACTACTATTTATATGAAACCCCTAAAGTGGGTTTCAACCTAAAAATTTCGAAAAAGGATGAATTTTGGAGTTTCTGGGGTCAACATCACGCCTCACATCGCACCCTTTGAAGGCCACGACGTCCATGGTAGTGTGCAAAACTGTGAGCTTCTGTTCAGGACATCGTGGGTCATGTTTTGAGAATTTATACTTGGCGGCGTCCTCAGCGGCGTTGAAATCTGCTTCAACTTGCAACGTGATTTTGAACCATTTAGAGACCGAATTTGGATAAGCTCGTGGACATAAAAATGTTCAGCTCGAAGTCTACTTTTCAAAAGAAGAAACGATTGAAATGAGTAAGTTATAGCCTTTATATTGAATCGAGGTCATTAAGAAACTTGACAAAACTTGACCAACTTGTTGTCGCGCAATCCCAAACTTTGCTCTTTCTTCTTTGAGTACCGACTTCGCCTCATATTTACGTTCTAAGTCCAAAATACCTGAAATCCATAAAAATGAGAGTTTTTCACCATAAATGAGAGAATTAGAGTCTATTAATACCTAAATTACTACACTAAACAAAAGATAATTAAATACTTAATAATGTCTTTACCATCTTACCTAGAGGCTTTAACAAACACATCGATATTTCTTAACCTATTACTAGTGGAAAAGAAAGTATTTTGGCCAAAAAAAAAAGTAATGACACTCACGTGTGTGTTTGGATAAAAATCCCAAAATTTATTAAAGTGACATTTTTTTTGGAGTAAAATAAAATTTTCCTTAATCATCAATGACTCAATCCATTCAATTATACGGGACTAAACATAGAGTATACCTTAATAAAAATACATTGATTCGATAATCTTGATTACTCAAAAGAACATCTAACTGCCAAGATTTTGATTTTAAAACTCTATGACTATAATATTGGAACCATGTAACAATCAGTGATTGCTATCTAAAAAAACATTTGGAATAAAACAGTACACATACTACTATTACTATAATAAAGAGCAAAGCTTACAACGAGCCAAGCATCTCCAATGAGATGAAATAAGCATCACTCGCCAAAATGCAAGATTTTGGGAGGTTGCAGGTTAGACTCTCGCTAAGTTCCAAAAAAAAGAAACAAAAAAAAAACAACCAAAAAAATAAAACAAAACTTCTGACTCTCAGTAGCCACAAGCGCAAATCTACTACAATCGTTGAAAAAGATGGAAATGCAGAGGAGTTGCAATTTATATGAATATTGGTAAATTTGATAACCACGACAGGGATATACTGATTACCTGATACTTGAATAGGTATGTAATTTCTTATAAATAAGAAAATAAGATATTGTTGGGAGTCTTAATTACGAGTGTAATTTATATATATGTCATTTGACATTAAATGAAAGGAATAATTGAATAATCATAAATGTTTGGATTACATAAGGGTAAAATGGGTAAAAAAATAAATACAATCTCGAATTCCAAAAACGACTTACAATTTTGAATAAAGGGTTTTTACTAGAATGACTTGTATTATTGATCGGAGGGAGTATAAAGTCTGTAAGTTTTGTGAGATGGTTTGTCTTCCGTTGTGCATGGTTTGTCCTAACTCCTAACACCATTTTAACTTCACTAGGGATGCAAGTGGGGCTGAAAATCTTCATTTTTCACTGGGATCGCCCCGATGGGGCAGGGATTCCCCGTCAACTAACCACCATGAGGCAGAGGAGGAAGGTAATTTCAACCCTGCCATGCAGAGTGGGGGCGGTATTACCCCTCCCCACCCCATGGGGATTCTCCGCCCCACCATACGAGGATTCTCATGGTGATTCCCACATAACATAAAAATGCAAATGAAAGGTAAGGAGAATTGAACTTTGTTCACGAAAGTTCTTTCATTTTACATTGACCATTAAGAGCATCTCCCACGCCAAAATGGCATGGGAGCAAAGTCTCCAACTTTTTTTTATTGTTTCTTTTGACTTGTGGGGCCCACTTTATACATGTGAAATTAATAATAAAAAAAAACAAAGATGCTTGAAATATTCTTATTTGGTATAGGATTTGGTGTGAAGATTGGAGATGGGAATAGTATTTTAGGTACTTTTTGCACCAAAATGGTGCAATACATTGGAGATGCCCCAAGTCAAACAAGTTTTTATTTGTTTGAGCTAATTTTATTTTACAAATACATATTATACATTTCAATAGTAAATAATTATATTGCCATAACAATTATTTTAATATGATATAACCCCTAAATGATATGTAAGCGGCTAATTACAATCATAACAATCTACCATTGATGCGTTTCGCTAGTTGTTTAGAAGATATTAAATAGAATTGGATCAAAATATTTTTAGATGATTTCTTTTTAATGATTTTAATTGTGTATTCATAATATATTTGATCTCCTTTTTATATACAATATATTATATGAAAAAGTGATGGGTGGGGAATCCCGGTGGGGGTGGAGAATCCCCGTGGGTGGAGAATGGAGGTCAAAATTTTCCCAATGAAAAATTTCAAGTGGGGAATCCCCGCCCTGCCATAAGCGGGGATGGGGATGGGGATGGGGATGGGGATGGAGATTGCATTCCCGCCCCCACCTACATCCCTAAACTTCACATAATGGTATAATATGTAAGACTCTCAACTCCCATTCACTATAATGTAATCTCATTTTCTGCAAATCACTTATAATTTGGAGGGTTTAAATTTAGAAAAGTATTAACATATTTTCTTTTTTTGGTTTTTCAACTTTCAGATATCCAATAGCTACATTTGGCTCCCAACTAATTCGGCATACAAGGCATACATAGCAAATAAATTACACGAAACTAAGTTGTATGAACTGACAAGAAGGAAAGGCACAAAAATTTGGACTAACAAGAGCGCAAGAGATCTCATGTAGTTATGATCACTGATTACAATGATCTACACAAAAACAAAACCAACAGTCCTGAAATAGTCCATAAAACCTGGCACTGAATTCCTCCAAGAAAGAAGGCTTTAAGAATCCAATACTAAAGCATTATGGTCATAACTCTAGACAAGGTGCTTTATTAATGCATTTTAATATGTACAAACTACATACATTTCATCCAAGCATTGGTGTCAAAGAAATGACATTTGAACCTTCCAATTCTACAAGTAGGAATATTTTTAGGAAATTTAAAGAACCACCTCAAACATCTCATGGGAAATCATCTAAAGACAAATACACCCACCACATCTGATGCGCGGAATTCCAGCTTCGCTACATTATACGAGACATCAAAGAAAATGAGACATTACGAACCGTGAATTATAGCCTCAAGTAGGGTACTAGAATGTCACTAGGGTATCAAAGAATCTGCAAGGACAATAGTTGTCTAAGCTGAAGCAAATGTTCGTCAGTAGAAATATTTAGAGAAAGGCGGAGGTTCGTCAACAAAGACTCCTGATCCCAACTTAAAGGTCCAGTAGCATATAAAGCCTGCATGGTTTTTCTATAGGCATGCACCTCTAATTCATGGACACAATAATCTAATTCACAGTTATCAGCTGAGGTAGTTGGCAAAAACGACTCTGTGTCATCGGAGTAACTACAAGAAACATCCCTACATGATTCCCACGAACTTTGAACCGCACAATCTAGGAAGTTACTATCACTACAACTAGCAACAGAGAACTCGTTACTCACTTCAGTAACCTGAACAGCCATGGCAAATGGGTCCGACGGATGATTGTTTAATCTTTCAATTTGAGCATCCATTTCAGAAGATCTAATTATGCATCTCTTAGCCACATTTGCTTTGTTGGAAGAAACGTTATCTACCTGTTTAAGAGAATTCATGCGCACTTGTTCGCGTCTTTCCACATCAATGGTTTTTCTCCTCATCCTACCAACTTCATCCCCAACATCATCATTAACATGTGATTGAAAATCAGTGTCATGATTTCTCTTCATGGTTTTAATGCGGGGAGATAGCTTGCCCAAGCCTTCATGCTTCCTTTTCAGGTAAGTTTGCTGGAGTGGATGTTGGAATTTGCCACTAGATTCATCACCAAAGTGCAAAGAACATTCTGACTGGGTATGTCCATCATAGTTCCTTTTCTTATTACTCTTTTTATGAACAGCAGCCTGAAAGAAAAAAATAAGACGTTAGACTCAGAATTAATTAGAGAAGCTCATTAATTCATATACAGTTTACTCCTAGCAATTCAGTACATATAATGTTGGTAAGCTATTTGAGAGTCAATTGCAAACATGTTCACCCACCTCAAAAGTTCTCATAAATCTTGTTGATAATGCAGTTAGGAACATAAGATGTACTTAAAATGGTGAAGGCCCTTCACACTAGAGCCGAGGCATGACGTGGTGTATGCGTCAGATGAAGCAAGATGTATAAATGCACATAAAATTGCTATTTCACAAATAAAATTTCAGCAGAAGCGAATGATAGCCATACTTTAGATAAGAATCAACAACAACATAGCCTCAGTCCCTAATTAATTGGGGTCGGTTACATAGATCAAACTCCTCCATTGTGCTCGATTTAGTGTGATTGAATTACTACATTTTGTAAACAAAGAAGAAAAGAAAGAAATAACTATGCAATTTACTAGAGGAAGAACTGATTAAAAGCCCTAATGGTATGCAGAACAAGGCAGACACATTTTTTTAGTGTAAAATTATAATTGATTCCACAAATTATGAAAAGGAAAAAGGAGCTCAACAAAAGTTATCTAACAAGAATGATTGAACTAATGCAAGAAATCTATCAGTTTACTAAATCAAGAAGAAGAACGTCGTAATTAAAATTCACAAAAGACCTAATAAAGATAGTCGAAGGAAGATCATAAATATTTCACCTTTTTTACCACAATCCACTTTTTCTTCTGCCAAGCTTGCCGAACTCTTAGACAGGATTCATGAAATTCTTTAAGCTGGATTTGCTCACACAGTCTGACCAAATATCGGTCATTCTTCAGCATCTTTACAACCTTGCCAACTTTCCAGCAATGAAGATCAAACACCTCAACTATATCACCTAGCGCCCATTTATCTTTCTCCTTCACTGGTGGAGGTTGAGGCCTAATACTTCTTTGAGATACCTTTTCCAAAACAGGCTCTGCTTCAGCATTCAGAAATAACTGATATCTAATTGTGTAATCATCACCATTTGCTGAAACTATTTCCCCAGGAAGCCAAGAAAAAGACTGCCTTTTATTTCCTCTCAAAACTTCTATTCTTTCCCCTTCTTTGAATTTCATGACTCCACAACTTCTATTCTTTTATTTCCTCAGCAAGCTTGTTTGTAATTGTAAAATGGCTTCAACTCAGAATCTGATCCACCCAAAATAGACAATGAGAAAAGGTATTCAAGCAAGAAATTGTATCTTTCACAAAATCCAAACCTCCAAGTTTTCTTTTACCGTTTTTTGATAAGAAACAAGGCGCCCAAAGATCCAAACCAGTAACTTAGCGTTCAGAACAAGTAATAGTGTAATGCTATGAAAAAAATAATCCAATCCATAAATCTGGGCATGGCAGCACAAAATTCCAAAAACCCTTAATACAAACGCACTTATCGGAAAAATAAAATTCAATGCTACTGCAATTGCATACGAATTGTATGTTAGGCTATTTTAATAGGATCCAATCAATTATCTATCCACAGACTATTATCAGATCACGAACAAATAGAAAATAGACTAAAAACTAATCCAATTGACAGAATCAACGAAACCAACAAATTTTTTTTATTAAAGATTACCCTTTTCAACTGATCACAGCTTTTTCTGAGAGAGCAAATCCAAGCAGGTAATAAAACCATTAAAATAAAAAAATAAAATAAAAAATAAAAAACATGCTCAATACCAAAGTTGGAGAAAGCCCATCATAACTTTACTCCAAAACACTAGCAATGTTCAAAAACCAGAATATGAACAATAATGACAAAAAGGAAAGCAAAAAAGGGTCCCTCAACCATTAAACTGAAAACCAGAACATACCCACCAACCATTCTCATCAAAAACATTGTATCTACCCAAAGGGAATCCCAAAAGCCTCAACAAACATGAAATTCACCCAAATTAGAGACAACCATCAATGGATTTGGATTAACAAGGGGAGATAATGGGGCTATTCACAAAATTGTATGAATTTCACAGTAAAAATTACAGATTTTGAGACCCTTTTGAGTGCTGAATCAATAGAATCTATTAAGAACAAAAGATCAAGAAAATAAGAGGAGTGACCTTAGATATGGATCGAGAGAGTGTTGAAAATGTGTTTTGGTTGATGTGTTCACGACCACATTTTCAAGGGGAATGGCGTTTTTTCTCCTGAAGAGGTGTACAAAGAGCTTAATCAGGATTTTTGTTTGTTTTGGAATTGGGATTACGGGCAATGGATAATTATTTTCAAAGTTCTAACCCACTTTTTACGTGGAGCCCGCATCTTGAGGTGTATCACATGACGTTTATTCATTCGGTGTTGATTTGTGTCAAAATTCGAAAGTGGGATTGAATATTTTCATATTGCCAATTAGGGGTGACAAAAATTTGGATTCGAATGGGTCCAAGTTTGCACAACCCCTACTATAAAGAGTATATTCATTGTCTAGACCCAGTCCGATTTTAAATTCAAACAAAACTAGTTTGTCCATATCCAATTTGCTTAAAATTCAGGTTGTCCATTTGTTTGGGTTTATCGCAATTTGGAAAACTTACTTCTCATATAGAAAATCTCTTCAATTGTTAAAATATACATAATTTTTAAAAAAAAAAAATATACATAAATTATAATCATGTATGTTGTAATTTGAAAAAGTAACTTCAAAGTCTCAACAAATATTGCAAACTATAAATCATTGTAACATTACTACAAATAATTTAATGTCAAGAAACAAATGTTCAAGTATAAAAAAGATTTTTCTCAAAAAATAAAAATAAAAAGATTAAAATTTAATTTATTTTAAAATCAAAGATATATTTAGTACATTAATTTATATGTATTAGAGTAGATTATTATTTATTAATATATTTTATAAGTACTAAATTCTTAATATACCTTTTTTATCTAAGATATTTTAACGTTATTTAAAATTCAAACTAGGTTTGGGTCTGGATTCTAGGGCCTTGTCCAGACTCAGTTCGATTTTAAATTTGAACAAAAGGTTTTTATTCAGACCCGACTCAAATTAATCAAGACATTGTCCGAACCCTTTTTATTTCGAGCCAGTGGACCCAGACACTAAATTGCCGACCCTACTGCCAATGCAAGTTGCACACATCTCAAGGTATATTAAACGACACTAATCTAATTCTAGTCAATAGTGGTGTCAAAAGTGGTTTGAATAACAGATTCCATGGGCAATTTACCTGAAGTGGTAAAGTTGCAATGATGCCAAATATTGAACATCTGTCTCCTTAACATCCTTCGGAGTGGTTGCTATAAAATGGGGTCCCAACAAAATCACGTATAGGCAATTCTTCGTGATTAACGAGAAATAACAAGTTTGTCCATACCCAATTCGGTTTCAAATTTGGAGAATTCTACCTTGTCCAGACCATCTTACTCTAAAATCAAATGGCCCAACTATTTTTTTATTTTTGTTACTTCAGCAGCTAGAATCGAACACATTGCATCTCTAAACCTTACCTTTTAACAGATGATGCGTCCACAATCTCTAGAGATGCTTTGGCCAAATGGTTTGCAAAATAAATAAATAAGGTATCTTTAAGTTCTTCAAGAGAGTTAAATTCTATGATTTTTGACCAAATAAAAAAATTATATTAGATCATAATTTTCCTTTATTTTATTATCCTGGTTTGAGAGCTTTAAAATATTTGTTTGTATGGATTTTCACAATTAAATATAAGTTTTGCCCATAATTGAGTATTTTTACTGTAATGTTCTAACTGCATCTCCAAATTGAACTCCAAAAAATTATAGTGAAATTATACTTTGATATCTTTCCAACAAATACTTATATGACCCCTTGAGTTAGTAATTTTTTTTATGGTTTTATAAGTTGTTACTTAACAAAGTTCTTCAATGTATAAAGAACTTTGTTAAGTAACAACTTATAAAACCATAAAAAAAGGAACTTATTTATTTAATTTTTACTGTACTTTCATTATTATCATGATAAATTATCCACCCAAGACGCTCTAAATTATTATAGAAATCCATAAGCCTAGAGAGTGTTGGACTGCACACCACACATAGGTATATAAATGAAGTTGAAGCCCATTTTTACACAAAACTAATTAATTTGTACTAGTATTAAATCTGCACCACTTATATATCACACCAACTCTTATTATATTTCAGATGTAGGATTATATTGACATCTATCTGGGGTACACTTACGATACATAGGAAGAGTGTCGACTATAAGAGAGGGGGAGGGTTTGTAAGTAGTAGGACGTACTATTCTTAGAAAATTGACATTTTTATTTGTTCGGTTTGCATGCAATTTGTTGACTTCTCGAAAAGTAAAAGTTGACAAGTTAGAAAGTAATTGTAATTCTTTAGGGACTAATGAAGTACTTCTCAGAGACAAGTATATATTGTTGCTTGCAAGTTAATTTGCAATTTTGTTGAGAGAATTGCGTATGAATTAATGTTTTGAACACTGGACTAATAAACTTGAGAAAATAGTTCACATGTTGCTTGCAAGTTAATTATAATCCTATGGTATCTCATTTTAAAAAGAAGGGAAAGGATATATGCAAAGTTGTGAACTTGTGATCTTAGTACCAACACAGACCCTCTTCGATCCCCACCACATTTTTTTCATTGTCTTACTGATTTTTCTTGTCTTCCAAGAAATGCATACCGTTAGACAACACTATTTCATCATCCTGTTATTTGTGAAAGAGCAATCGAATAAATATATAATGTGTTGGGCATTAACAACACCAATTAAATAGTGTAAATATATAATTAACTTATGCATATATATGGGAGATTGACATTCACTAGAACAATTTTAGTTTTTAATAGAGGTTTCAAAACCCCTATTAAATATGATATTATATAGAAACTCGTTCGATGGGTCGTATTTTAATTCACTAGAGGAATTTTGGCAGTTAATTACACCTAAATGATAAGGGTTTTAAGCAATCTCTATGTAATACTTGTATTAGCAATTAAAACACGACTCATCGGACACGTTTCTCACATGACATTTAACAACACGCATCTTTAATAGTGGTTTTGAAACCTCTATTAAAGACCAAAATTATTATAGTGATTAATCATCGATCTTAATTAAAAGTTTATCCTTCAGATTTTTTGTGAAATTAAGTACTTTTCATGGGATTTTCTTGGTTGACATCAAATCCATAGCTTAATTTGTAGGAGAAATATAAGTTCTAATTATTTTACACATTTAGAAATGGGAGATGTTAGGGTGACCTGTTTTGGGAACTCGGGATGGACACTCGGTGATGGTGTCTATCTATTGTTCATCTGGATTTATGCGTACACACATCATTGCACGAATGGATGGACACCATCACTAGGTGTCCATCCTGGGTGCCCCAAAAAGGTCATTCTAGTATTTTTTCCTTTAGAAATATAAATATCATACAAATTAATAATGACGGTTGATGTGAAAGGATGATGTTGTACATAAAATTGCAAGGTATATAAAAAGGCGTAAAAGTACAAGAAGTGTGATATGTGATCATAATATTCCCTATTAAAATGAAAGAAAAATTTTCTAATGATGCAATTAGACTAGTTTGATTCTATCAGAGTAAATTTTGGGAGAAAAAGAAACAACACCTACTAAAAATGAAAGAAGCAGAGATGTGAATGTTTAAGTGGACATGTATGATAAAACTTGTAAAAGACATAGTAAGAAGAAAATATGAGAATTCAGAGAAAAGTAAGATCATCTCCAATGGTAAATGTGGACCGTAGGTTTATATTGATATTACATGAGCAACGTGCAGAGGAGCGGGATGGATCCAAGAATTTTAGTTGCCCTGGGCTAAAATAAATACTCCCTCCACTTATTTTTATAAGTCGTTTAAGGATCAAACACACTTTTTAAAAAGTCATTAAATTATGGGTTAACAATACTATAATACCCTCCCATAAATAACTTTATTAAAACTTATCTATTTTTTGAAGTCAATAAATGATTCTTTAAATGAGGGTAAATTGGGTAAATTTGATTTTGAAATTGGTGAACGACTTATAAATTTGAACAACGAGAGTTGGCTTAAACAACCTACAAAAATGAACGGAGGGAGTATATTAAATTCTTCTTGTAATTAATGCAAAAATATAGTTAAAGGTACCAACTATTGGTTGGCACAACTAGAAGTGAATTGTTGGCTCTTAATTAGTGACTCGAGTTCGAATCCTGTAAATGAAAATACCAACATTGGGAGCTCCACCCACCAATATGGTGTGTGACTCAGGGTGAATCTTAAGTAGTCAGATAATTTAGATTCTAGTGATTTTGACAAAAAAGAAAACATAGTCAAAGGTAAGTACAATAAATACGTAATAACTTGCTACCTCAAAATATGAGCTTTGTTGCGTGGTAAATTAAAGGAGTGTTATTGTATTATTGTTGTCATATATACATTTTATGTTTTTTGATTTGATTCTAAATATATTAAGTTGTTAACATGGTTAATTAAAAGTAAAAAAGGAAAAAAAAAAGTCAAGCACAAGCAAATGCATAGCACATTAAACCCAATAAAATATGGTCGATGTACCAAAAACATCAGTAACTTGTAGCGATTAAAAAAATTATTAGAAAGATGTATGTAAACTACTAAATATATGGGTGGGCTACTAAAGTTTTGTTTGTGTTTTAACGTTTTATGGGGTGGGCTGATCTCTGTAAACTCCTAAATACATGGGTAAAAATCAGTGTATATATACACACATTTTTCCAAATTTGCCCTGGGCTACAACCCAAGGCACTTATAATGTGGATCCACCATTGCAGAGGAGGATGTTCATTCTAAGTGACTTGAATAAACATTGAAGTTCAAAATACTCTCCAATGGTCAATGTGGATTGCAATACTCTCTATTTAAAAATTTTATTATTTTTTCTATATAGTTTAAAGAGAATTGCTGACATAGCTATGGATTGCACCCTCCATAAATCCATATTCGAAATAGACAATATCTATTTCTTATGTGCCACGTCAACTCATTCAAAATACACAATTACATTAGAGATGACTTTTTTGTTCCGATGTCTATTCCGTCCTAGGTGACAAACATTCACACCAAATTCACATCCGCATTAGAGATGTTATAAGGGTAGCACCACTATATCCAAAGTTAGAAAACAACGATCAAGGGTGATTAAGACACACCCAAAGAACATTGCCTCAAAAAAAAGAACATTTGCATATACCTCAGTTAGAAAACTCAATACACTAAAGCCAAAAAGTAGTGGTACCTTACTAACTATAATTATGTATTTGCAATCATTAAATCGTTTGCATCGCAGTTTAATTGTTTTATGCTGCAATTCAATGTTACTGCAGCTCACTGGAAATATTTTTATTTTCCTGAAAAAGAAAAAAAAAAGTTTTAATTTGCAACATCAAGAATTTTTATTTAGATAATTAACACATCTAAGCAATGCCATCACATCAGCCATAAAGAAAGATACTTTCAATTTAATTAAGCTACCTATAATTCAACTGTTTATCACTTTATCGTTTGCACAAAAAAAATATAAATGGATATAGAAAAAAAATTCCTCTTGTTCCTCTGATTTTAAGATAAAATGGTAAAGATCAATATGACTGCATTATACAAGGAATGTATAAAAAATGAAGAAGTTAAATTTCCAGACCAGCAATAAGAGCTTCCGAGGACACATCCAACGACAAAGAGTTGTACCAAATTTTCGCTGGAAAGGTGAGCCACGCTAAAGATGCAGGAGCTTATGATGACTGCGTGGTGCCATTTCGTCGTAGAGGCTAGAGCGGTCAACAGAAAGCCCCTGTAAACAATTTCTTCCAGCAAAGGAGTCACGGCGCAGTATGTAAGAAAGCAAGCCATTCTAGAGATGGTGCCACTTAAGAGGATCTCTTTCAGCATTGGATTGTTAACATCCTGCAAGCACATTCATGAAGATGTAGTAGCGAAATCAGCAACCAGGCTGATACGATAGACTACTGTATATGAAGAGAACATACATATTGTAACATGTTTAGAAAATATTCACGTCTCAGTATGTACAAGTTGATTGACAGATTGAGTGTATATTTGAAGTTTAATTTCTACTGTTAATTTTACAATGTGTACATGCAAGAAAGTTAAGCAATGGTGGAATTCGTAAAAAAGTTGAATTGAACTAACCTTGGGACCAACAAGTTTGTCTGCAAGAAAGGATATTAGAAAGACTAATAGCATGAGAAGCCCAAAGCCTAGCACTGATGCTTGTAACCAGCTCCTTCCTTTTGAATTCTTGTGAACTTCGAAGATCGTCACGAGCTTGTAATCTACCTTCGATGTGTACCTTAACAAAGCCAAAGTCCCCCAAAGTTCTACACCTTGAATTAGAAGTATTGATAATGCCTGGACACAATTAAGAGTTCTCGAGCCACAATATCAGAATGAATAA
The DNA here is from genome assembly GCA_039657345.1 of Stephania japonica. Taxonomy (NCBI): domain Eukaryota; kingdom Viridiplantae; phylum Streptophyta; class Magnoliopsida; order Ranunculales; family Menispermaceae; genus Stephania; species Stephania japonica. The sequence continues at coordinate 65,515,827 of CM077557.1, read as the reverse complement.
TTATTTGTTGAAAAAATAGTCTAATATATAAGGAAACTGTAGGACAAGGCGGCCAACCCCCCTGTGTTCTCCCTCCCCGACTGTGCCCTTGTGTTTTATGCAGGCGCTTCAATATAAACTTGGTTAAGTTGTGGTTGTTGAAGGGCTGATAAGTTTGTTTCTTATAAGAAATAAAATAAAAATAAAAAACTTGATTAAGTTCAAACAACTCATCAATGCACATTATTACTCAATCCCTCATTTAAACGGGAATAGCAGTGAGAAAACGTCAATGAATTTCTTTTCCTAGCTAGTGCTTTATCCAACATGTTTCTACATGATTCTCCAATGCTGAGTATTTGTGGAAATCAACATTGTTGTAGCTCAACCATCAATATTTGAACAAGAAGAAGTGAATAAAATATTATGACTTCTTCTATACTTATTAAGTTCTAACTGCTTCAACTGGGAATACATAATCGAGACATGAGAGCTCCATGAAAAGCCAATTTTCTATTTCACATTCCTAATCTCAATTGTAAAGGTTCAATTTTTGTTGATGTACAAGTTGTGTTCCATTAACAATAACAATATGTACGTAGTCCGAAAGTTCACAAATATTCAATTCACGAAAGAGCAAACCTCCTCAGATGACAAGCAAGTCTAGGGGACTGAGGAACTCAAAAACTCCTTAATGGCGCCACGTTTCATTTTTGCATACTCAACATATGCCTTATATGCTCTAGTTTCCAACTAGTTTAAGTAACAATTTGAAAGCACAAAAAACTGAAAATTCAATCCTCACCTTCGTCTGCGGATCAAGAACTTTCTGATGCATTATTTCAGCAATTACAGACAGACCGCCAAAACTTAAAGGCACATGTACACTGAAGAAATATAAACTCATACTGCTCCATATGCTCCCATAGTCCCATTCAATATCTGCCGAAAGCGCAGAGAAGCCCTGCGGTTCATCGTAACCCTTTAAGGCCAAAATGCCAGGTCTACTTCTTCCAATTGCAAGTAGAATGTATCATTGAAGCAAAACCGCTAAAAATCCTCAAAAATACGTCAATGCTGATCCTTGGAAAGTTTTACTGATCAAAAATTACATTTTTTTCAAGGAAATTGTGCTGCCCTAAAATTAGTTGTTCCAGAAAAAAACAAAATTAGGATAAATTTAAGGAAATTAAAAAGAACAACAGCTGTACAAAAACTCAACAAAAAATACATAATTTGTTCTGGTTTTAATCCAAAGCTTCTAGAATGGGTGAATTCAAATAAATTAACATGTACTCAACAAGCTAACACTAAGAAAATAAAGATGAATGAATTAGACCCAGATGGGCAAAAGTCACTAAACTCACCTCAAAAGATGAGTTTTCCTTCTTAGAGCAAGAACACAAGCAAGATTTGTTTGAGAAACCCAATTGCCCAGGAAGTGAAGTTACAATAAGAACTCTATTTTTGCTCAAGACCCTCTCATTTTTTTCAATTCTCATAACCATTGAGTGATTGAGATTATGGGGTTCTCTAATGGAGACCAAACAGTTGAGGTGCTCCATCAGACTTGGAAGGAAAAGATAAAAACACAAAGATTAGATTTCTGTAGGTCTCAAAAATCATTCATTCTGTTTTCAGAAAGTTTTGATTTTGTTCTTCTTTGGATGTACATTGTGATTTGCCTTTTCAACTCTCGATGCAAACATCAAAGTACACTAACTACTGTGTAGTAAAAGTAAGTGGCCCAAACAAGTGATGTCAATGATAAAACTTTGACACTCTCACTTGTATCTTAATCTACTATCTATAAGTATCAAAGGGTTTTTAATTGTTACCACACCAATGCCTATTATTTGACAAAAAAAAAAAAAAAAAAAAAATCTGGCTATTAGATTATTTTTCGTTTAAACAACTTCTCTAATGATTTTTGCAAGAGTAGTCAAGTGTATGTAGGCCGTTAGATAAGCATCGAGATTTATCTTGCGCGTTGCTTAAAAGACCAAAATACCCCTGTGCAGAAATTTAGTGTCATTGGAGGAGGTCAGGGCACCTCTCTCACTCTTCGCTTGGCGTTCGTTAGAGCTACAGTTCTCTCTCTCTGAACGGTTTTTACAGTTGTTTTGACAGTTAAGGTTTCGTCGAAGATGTTGCCGGAGCAATGGTTGCCTCCTTGTGGAAGCCAATGCACGAAGAAGTACTCTTCTCTCATGCAGATTCCATGTACGCAAACCCACAACCCCTCTCTCAATCTTTGATTTCTTCAACATATCTGGTGATGTTTGTTGAATTTGAGTGAATTTCTTGGTTTTTTCATCTCAGCTCCTTGAAATTTGGTTTTGTGAAATTCAACTGGAAGGGATAAAGGAAAAAGTTTTTTTTTTTTTTTTTTTTGGGGATTGTCTTTGCTTTTTTCTAGTTTATTTTCTGCCTTTTCGATTCGGTTTTGGCAATAAATCATTAAATTCAAACAAGTTGTGCATTTGCCCCTATGAACATAGGCTACATAGCTTTAGTACTCTGACTAAGGCAGAGATGATGGATTCAATTTGCAGCAGCTGCACCATATTCTTTCAACATTTGGGTTAGTGGTAGGGGCGCTCTCATAGCCCCCGTGGGATTAGTCGGGCCTTAATCGGGAGGGGCCGAGGCCATTCGGCCATAAAAAAAAAAAAAAACAAATAGTGCATTTATTTCTGCAATTTTGGATTGTTATGCTTTTGGTGATGATCATTATCTTATAATATGCATCTCATCATCACAAATGTTGTTGTGCTTACTTTTGTATTGTTTACATTTTGTTCTACCTAGAAATCAATGAAATTGGGAATTAGTATATGAACAGATTTGGTGAAAGGGTTAATTATGTTGTGCTAATGGTATAGAAATAAGACTTTTAGGGTTTCGGTTCGATTTCGATTTGATTTGGTTTCAACAATCAATCAAGGATCGAACTAGGAGAGCATTCGCTTCTGCAATTGTCGTTGTTATATTTTTGTGATGATCGACATCTCATTAGAAATATTCTTGTGCCTCCTTTTTCGTTGTTTTCATTTGGTTCTAGACATTGATGAAATTGGGAATATATGGGGAGATTTGGGAAAATGGTTAAATTGTTTTGTGTTAGTGGTGTTGGAAATAAATTGGTTATTTACCTTCTTTATTTCCGTCTTGTTTTATGTAGAAAACTAGAAATTAATGAAACTGGGAAGGTATGGTGAGATTTCAAAAAGAAGGTTGAATTGGATTGTTACAATGGTGGATGCCGTTGTGTACTAGGTTAGAATTTTTTTTTATTCTTTTTTTATTGATGTTTAATTTGTGTACAAGTTGGGGTTTCATTGTTGGATTGCCTTGGTAATCTTTTGTAGGGTGTTGTAGGGAGAATATTTTGCAAAAAGGGCTGTGACAGTGATGGAGAGACGTGGGAAGAATGTAAGTGGAGCTCTGACTTACTCTATTTAAGTTACTTGTTTGGAGGACGGGTGAAGGAGATTTTTCCCATCTCATGTTGGAGATGCAGATTGAGGCCTCCCTTTTTATTTTTTGAACCTTTGATTATCTGTGATTGCCTAATTATCTCGACCACATTATATAGGGATTGCAGTGATTTGGAGTTAGGTCATTTAGAGATCCTTATTTTGGATTTAGGACCAATTTCACTATTTAGTTTATGACCTTTAACCTCTCTGTAAGAAAAATGTGATAGCCTAATTATCTTGGCCACATTATATAGAGATTGCAGTGAATCCAGTGATTAGGAGTTGGGTCATTTAGAATTACTCGTTTTGGGTTTAGGACTAATTTTGATATTTAGTTTTATGGCCTTTAACCTCTCTATAGCTCTATACTAGTAGCATCAATAATTTTTAATGCCCATTACATCGTTTGCCCTCATTGGCAATTTGGCATCCAACTCATATTTCCTGTAGGTAAATTATTCTATTAGTAACTGTTACTTCGACTAAAAAAAATTATATTAACTACTAAGTGTTCCTAGCAGGTACTTCCATTTTCCTTGACGGAGAATTCAAAATCATTTTCCCGATACATCACATTTTTTTTTTTGCAGAATCCATACATCACATTTGAAAAATATTCGAATGATGTTCATAAGTACTGTAGGCGGTCAACATGACCCTTCAAGCAATTCTCTCCCATGATTTAAAAATGAGTGAATGTTGACGATGATTGGACAAATGCATAAACTAGGTAGATGCATCAAATTTTACAATTTCATATGATACTACCTGCTTTGATGCAATTTTCCTTTCATGGGGAAGTGGGGTTGCTTCATTCTCATTTTCACATTCATAACATGATGATTACATAAGTTGAGGACAAGTAGTCCACATTTGCTAGTCTGCATAAAAGATCTCCAATTTCAAGTTTCAACATATATCCACTACCTCTATATATATTCATAATGGACGGTGATTTTTGTTTTTGACTATTGGATTTAAATCTAATGGATAATATAGTTTTTTGGTCTTAGTGCGCACATTTAAGAGTTGTTAATGTAGCTATCAAGATGACCATTGGATCGTAATCCAACAATCACAAATCTTATCACTATCCAAGGTGATTTTTCTCAATCACCATGGATTCAAATCCAATGGATAATATATTTAGTAATTGCATTCCTTTAAAAGTGTCTTTTTTAATCCCATACCCCAAGTGTTCTCTCATTAGATTTCAAATCATCTGATATCCTCTTGTTCCTTTTTTTAATATATATAAACTAACATATTGTAAGGGATCCTATGTCCCATAGCACCTTTCTTCTGACACCACAATTTTCTAACCATTTAAACATTCAATATTTCAGAGCAACCTTTTGGGTACCTAGAAATATTTTATCAACCATTTTTTTTGAGTGGCAAATGTCATTGGTCAAAAACTCCTATCTTAAATTTGTATGCGAATTCACTTTTCCATTTTTGTATGATTCAAGAGCTCCATATTGGCATCAAGATGTGCCAATGGTTTGAGAAGATTAGATTTTTTTTTTGGTAGAAAGAGGATTAGAAATTAAGGTTCAACAAGTTTGGAAACGCGTTTTAGTTTACTTTTTATGATTCAAGATCCTGAAAACAATGTTTCAAAAGCGTCCACAAAGTGTCACGCTGCTTAAATAATTATTAGGCTCATTACTCCAATGCATTTCTAACGAGATGGACGAGGCATCATGATAAGATCCCACATAGAGTCATAGAATTAGTAGTTAGAGGGAAACAATATAAATAGGGGCAAGTAAGTTGGATTGGGCATCTTGGAATTGAAATTGTAATTGGGCACTCTTTTGAGTGATTTGAGTTGTTGGGAATCCTTTCTCTGGGGTTACTTCTATGTTCTTGTTCTTGTAATCAGTGTTGTTTTTCTCGAATCAATCGATCAATATCATAATTCTATCAGATCACTTGCTAAAAGGCAAGATTAGGGGAGGTCTCAAGTTCAACTCATGTTGGAGTCCCTTATCAAAAAAAAATTACTCATTAACTAGGCCTTATTGACAAGAGGATTAGGCTATAATTGGTAAAGAATAAAGATAAGTCTTGTTAAGGCGGGGTGGCAATTCCTAGGTATTGCACCCTGACTAAGCAAGGAGGGGCGAAGGTGGCATTTAGTCTAGGCGACGCCTATGTAGGACTTTGTTGGCTCCCATGCAGACAAAAAATATTTATTTAGAAGCCTCTTAAGAGCTATGCTATTTATTTCCTGGCTCTTTAACAATATGGCATATATCTCCACCAGTCCACCTATAGCACAGTGTTTTTTTTTGCAAATGTAGGTATTTCCCCAACATATTTTCTTAAATGGAGGTTATTGTCGAACTTGTTTCCGGATTCATGGTTGTCAAGAATAGGAATCCGATCTTAGTGTTTCCTTTTGGAGATGTGATTTTAGGATTTTACGCTCCTACATTCGATCCAATTTTTTTAGATCGATTCAACTTCTTGTAGGATCTTCTCTTGGGTGGCATCGTGGGATCCCGATTCGATCCATGAGATCTTATAGGATCCTGACTCGATACATGAGATATTGACCAATAAATATAATTAATTCCATTACAACTACTCTCATTTCTTCTCTTACTTTCACTATGGCCACCTCAAGCACCTTGCCACCACCATTTCCAACCACATTGTTGTCAATAACTCTAGTATTGATCACTTGGTTTTCTTCATCAATTCAACACACCCATAAATTCATCTTGCATGAGAGCATGTGATTATTCATCTAAAAGTTGAATTCTAATTGTACATTACTTCTCAACTCTCCATATTATTGTTTTTGCTGCTTCTAAATCATTCCAAGTTTAATGCATCATATATTGTCTACGGGTTATATTTCTAGTACTACATGTCAATACAATGTATGTTAGATGCATTGTTTGCTTCAGACAAAGGTTTTTAAGATTCACAACCTGATCATCGTGCAATCCCAATCTCAAAGAACACAAAATGGATCCTAAATGGGATCTCAATTATGAAAACCTTGGTCGGGTACTGCAAAGATCATGGTGGAATGAGAGTATTTATCGTTGGACAAAGGGTTTATTTGACAAAAATCAAAGAATTGTTCTTGGATACAATAAGAATCTTGTGAAATTTTTTCTTGCTTAATGTCGGAATCAAACTGAGAGAGTTTTGGACTTTCTTTCAGAACATGATAGAAAACAAACATATTAAGAAAAATATAAAAAAACATCTATTACGTTCAATTCTATCCCAATCAGTTAAATTAATGTGGTAATTGGTAAGTCAAACTAAATAGAGCCTGATTATTGACTGGAAAAAAAGGCAGCGTCTAAACGAACCTCAGTTTTGAATTTTTACTTCGTGTACCCACTTTTTACTTAGTTTACTTCACGTTTTTTTTAAAAAATTCAAAAATACCCTTGCCACCCCATCACCCTTGTGACGGCCCCAATTTCCCCGTGCAATTGGGTACGCCCGGCCTAGACCCGTGCAGGCCCAAAGTCATCACTCGGCAACCTGACGAGCCTAGTCAGCCTCCTATTTACTCAATTTAGCAATTTATGAAAGAGTTATTGCAATAATACACAACGGAAGACTAAACAGTAAATAACAAGGGGAAATAACTCAATCAAAGGGAAATTAGGAATTTTATAAATGTGGAAAACCCTGGGTATTCATGTACAATTCGAAATGCAAAGGTACATGATACCAATCTCATCAAAAAATTTTCAAGTTCAATAATCCCAAAGCATATATATATGAAACGATATACATAAAAGCAAAGCATAAGGAAACCTACAAAATAGTCTCCAAGTCCAGCCGCTAATCCTCACAAAAAGTCGCCTAAACAGGGCTCCTTGCCTCTACTGCACTCTGCTCTATCTGCACCCACCGTCACAAACTAGACGGTGAGTAACTGAGAGAAATCGAAAGTAATGCCAGAAGAATATAACAGTAATTCATGAATTATCAATCAAGACAGTCTAAATATCATGCAGGAATTGAAAAACAGGAAGTTAAATAAACAAGGTGCATGATAGACAGACTGGAAACAATAACAATCGAAACATGCGTGTTCTACGAGTCAAGAGAGGCCATAAGTGGTCTAAAATCCACAACAATATCCCCAACAATCCACAACAATCCAGTACATGGTATCACACAATCACTAGGGGTGGTCAAACACTCGTGCGCACGAGTGCCCGCGTTTTATCCCTTCTAGTGCAGGCCGCATGTACCTTCGAGACACACACTTATGCCAAGAACACACATACAAGGAATACGGAATGGAATTTCCAACAAGTAGATAATAACAAACACAACGGAATAAAAATGAATCACATGATATTTTCTTTGTTGGCTTACTAACGTACAAATGCTTTTTAAGGCAAGTGTACTTACCTGACTAATCGCAACCCGTGTAACAACACTCTCGCGTTCCTAGTACGTATCCCCGAGTTTCCCGCTACCTGACAAGGTTGGAAACTCTAATTAATGGGTCGAATCATTAACTAAACCCTAGGTGAAACCCTAGTGTATTCCCAAGTGTTTTAAGGACTTAAACAACTCAACAATTTGATAAAAAGACGAGTACTCTCTCGGGTTTGAAAAACCACAACAATAATCACGACAGCGATGTCACAACACCGAGAATCATAACGCATGTAAGCCTACTCATGAATTATAGGCTCGGCTCAGTCGTATGTGAGTCACGCCATAGCTTCGAGAGCCGGCAGCGTGTTCACGACATCATGACCGTTCAACCAACGTAAAACACAACTTCGATGTCGCCCAACAATTACAACTCAATACTAAACTTAACATGACCATACACCGGCAAGGAGGGCACCTCACGGGTGTGGTCCAACATCCATAGAGTGCCAACACGGCATGGAAAGGCCGTGTGCACGCCCTACGTCGCGTTGACAACTACTCGATGCGATAGAGAACCAACACATAAGTTTATCAATACCACAACTTGCCACCATCAATATGGACGCTCTGGGGGTTATGGGATGCACACAAGGGTTTGGTGTGATCCTCGACACTCCCCTAGTCACGGCGTCGACGGCAACGCCTCCAAGTATAGCGATTTCTAACAAGGAGGGAACAACACATGAAATCACATCAATGTATTTGTCATTACCGGCTCGGACCCATTGGAGTGTTGCGAGACACCATCATTAGTTTAGCATGGTCCCCGGAAACCTCCCAAAGCAGCAGTCCGGCCAACAACGCCACCGACAGTGGCGATTTCCGGCGAAAAACACAAAACAGCGAAATATTGAACAATTTATGAAACAGTGAGCACCACTCACATGCTATGGGTTTTGACTCTAGGGCGACATCAACATGATCGTGATGACCCCCCGGCAGTCCACCAGGCCACGGCGGTCGCTGGCAGCGGCGCCGCTAGGACAATAACCAACAGTTCCAATAAAAAAAACAAAACAAGGCACAACCACACCACCGTTATTTATACACATACAATGGGGTGGGGGTGCTCTGGGATCGATGGAACTCCGGTGAGACACCGTCGAGTCGCCCCCGACTGGACCCCTGGTCACTGCACCGCCCACACCACCGACCAGACGTGAAGAGGAGGAGGAGGAACTCATATTCTCTTTTCTAGCTGGTTTGGGAAGAATGGCCAGCACCACCACCACGGCTCACATCATCCCACATTTGGAGATCCCCAGAGGTTCCGGCGAGGCTGTGGAGTTGTCTCCGACGTCAACCACTCGGCCAGGGATGCGTAGTGGTGGCGGCAGTGCACCTACTTGACAGCTCGTGCTCGAGAATGAGAGAGAGAGAGAGAGATCGAGAGAGACTTCCGGTGAACGGAGTGACCTCCGACCACCCCGAGGTTGGCCAGGGACGACGGTACAGTGAGGCCGTTGAGCATGACTTGAGAAGAGAGGGAGACTGAGACCGTGAGTGGGAGGGAAAGAGAGAGAACCCGAGACTGAGAGAGAGAGAGAGAGAGAGAGAGAGAGAGAGAGAGAGAGTGGAGGAGGACCTCCGACGACCAGCAACTCCGGCGTGGTCCAGCTCGGCGTGGAGCGAAAGAGGAGAGGAGAGGTGGCGGCTGTGGTGTTTGGAGAAGGAGATGAATAGTGAAGTAGGGTTTATTACAAACGTTTTATATATATATATGACTTAAATTGTGTCAAAATTACCTTTTTGCCCTTTAACATGCTTCTTACACAATTTAAAACAACTACCCTTATGAGTCTTTTACCACTTGTTTGCATCTCAAAACATACACGCATCTCGAGGCCGATTTGATGGTTCCTTTTCTTTGGGATGTGTCACTTTAACAATTCCAATCCCATAGTCCGTATGTTGCGTAGTTAACTAACTCCCGCGTTCAAACAACGTTCCTCGTCCCGTATTGCTTTGCCCCGACTCCTATAGCGCGCGTAGTCTCGCCTTGTCTCGCCAACAAATTAATTAAATTAATTAAAAATTCATTTATTTGTACTCTTTACTTGTTTTTATCCCCCATTTAACTAGTCGAAACTTCACTCAATTAAATATCGTCCGACCGGCTCGAAACCCATAAAATACTAAAATACTAATACACATAATCAAAGAATCATAAAATCACTTCGGTGTCGACTCCCGAAGTTTGAAATACTGTCCAGTATTCACGTAGCCTGGTCACAATCCTGACAAGTGTAACGCAAGTTAGTTAAAAATTTGGGGTTGTTACAACCCTCACCCTCATCCTCATCCTCACCCCAACACCTTTCAATCCTCTCCATTTATCGGTTTTAGTGATTGTAGAGCACTTGTACTAGTGTCGTAGGAGTGTTTTTTTTCGTTAAACAAGGTCAGATGTGGTCGCGCCGTGTTCTAGAAGTGAAAAAGTGTCGCCCGCGGGTTTCGAACGAACAGAGCCGACTCTGAACAACTCCGACCGATAATGCGCCGTGTTTTAGTTATCTTCGCATTATCAGTCGAAGTTCACCTCTTTAGAGGTCTCGGCCAACTCCGACCAATAATGCGAAAATAACTCGGTCTCAGTAGGTGATGGAGGGATCCAACCAAAACCTCTTTAGACTCTTCAGAGGTGTCGGTCCTGTGTGTTCGACACCTCTTCAGAGGTTTCAGCTCTGTTTGTACGACACCTCTTCATTAGTGTCGGTTTTGTTAGTCCAAAACTCGCGGATATGGGTTTGGGTTGTTGGTGAGTACGATTTGAGAGAGAGGTGACTGGGGTATGGGTGAGTAAAAACTCTTTTATATGGAGGGGTAGTTGGATAATTTCACAAAACTAGGGTCCGTTTAGCCGCTGCCAAAAAAAAATAGAGCCTAATTATTAATGTTGCAATGCATAAATCACACACACATATATTGATAAGAAACCAGCTCAATTACCCTTGACTCTAACATGAGTTGAAACCCTAACCTTGCCTTCGACAGCTGATGCCTCATCCATCTCAGTAGAGATGATTTGGCTACACTCAAATTAATGTCAAACAATAAATCATGAATAAGACTTTATGGTGTTGCTGCATCACTGAGAAATTTTTTATAATCATGGAGTCCAACTACTCCAGGATATAAATGAAAGTTTGACAACGTGAAATAAAGTAATTCGAATTCTTCTCCATTTTACAAAAGAGATGAAAATGATTTAGTAAATAGATACTCAAGTAAGCTGAACAAAATTTTTCCTCCATATACTTGCCTCAGCTGTCTCTTCCCACTTGGTTATCAAATACTAAAGATGTAACCTTGCTAAAAAGAGGAAGGGAAAAGAGAAGGAAGGCAAGACGAATTAAAATGCAGCTCTCAATTTATGAGTAGTTAAATCTTCCCCAAGTACTATTCATGTTACTTTATATTTTCTTCTCTCTTACTTGACTAAATATGGTAAGGGACATCATCAATTTGTCACTGTTGTAATGGATGCATTTAAGCGCATGTATAAAACCATTTTATTCAGTATTTTGCAATGATCTACTGCTACTATTTTTACAAAAACAAAACATCAATCCCAAATTAGTTGGGTCGCCTACACAGATCAAACTCTTCCATTTATGTTGGATTTAGTGCAATTGATGATGTGCTTTCCAAATCCTTTAATTCCCTTTTAATCAATGCATCCGAAGTGAGTTTTGGTCTACCCCTACATCATCTAGATCTAATTTCTTCAATTTCTGGTGAGTCGAGTTTTTGGTGAGTCGAGTTTTCTAGCAGGGGCATTTGTAGGTTGTGTTTGGATATAGGTGTCCAAACCACCACAACTGCCCTTTCCTAATTTTTGTTTTAATTGATGCTACTACTTTTTTTTGAATTTCTATATTTAATATTCTTTCTTTACGAGTTTTACCACATATCAACCTAAGCATCCTCATTTCCACTACATTCATTTTATGTAGTTGTTTCTTTACCACCCAACATTCACTTCCATAAAACATAGTAGGCCATCAAAGTTCCATAAAATTTTCTTTCTAGCTTGGTAGGGATATTTCGATCACATGTCGCACTTGTCGCACTCCTCCACTTCTTCCATCCAGCTTGAATTCTATGTGTAATGTCATTCTCAATATTACCATCATTTTGTATGATCGATCCTAGATATCTAAAGTGGTTCACCTTAGGAAGTTCTACTTCCCCTAATTTCATCGTCTTGAAGCCTAGTATTTCTTAACTCAAAATGCACGTATTCAATCTCCATCTTACTAAACTTAATGCCTTTAGATTTTAATGTATTCCTACTTCTACTATTTTCCGTAATATTCAGTTTCATCTTTTTTGGTTTGCCCCCATTTAAATCAAAATGTGCACTTGTTTTTTATTCACTTGTTTATCTCGCTATGGATCCACATGTTGTTTCATAAAACATTCCTCTAAAAACTTCCTTGTTAAGGAATAACTACGTAACTGTTACATATAAATGCGAACTATGGTATTAGTTAATGAGGTGGTTTTGGAACAACGAAAGTAGCAAATACCTTGAGTTTGGGCTATTAAAAGAATAATGACAGAGCACAGTAGAAGCCAAAATTCAATAACATTTATCTGAAAATCCTGCTATCCTATTCCTACATAGGCAAGAACAACAGATTTTGTGACTTGAGAAAAAGAATAAAGAAATTTTTTATTTTTTTTATTTTTTTTTAATTTTTCGTAGGTTATTTCTTTCCCTCTTTTTTAGCAGCTGCCTTAGACTTTTCATAATGTTTGTCTGCTCTGTTGTAATCACTACAATTGCTTTTTTTTTAAAAAAGAAAATGGACAAGCAAGCCTTCTATTGGAGTATTCTTTGAGGATTGACCATATTCATTTACTTTTGTTCTGTTTTAATTTTGAAATGGCATTGTACCTTGCATGTATAGGCTTGGGAGAATGCAATGAGATCTGCTACAAGGATCCTGTTTTGAAGGACCGTCAATGGACTGCTTACATTGATCGATCTCCAGGCGCTGACAGTTACTCACTGGTTTGACTTCCCAGCTGACTTCTCTTTCATTTTTTGCTACTGGTTGAATGTATTTTTCTGCTTTCTATTTACTTCTAGGGGAAAATAGGATATGATTTTACTGTCAAATGTGATACCTTAATATTAGTTTAGCAGTCTAGGCCGTGACTGGTAATGATTGCTTGGGATTTAACCAGTTCCTTACGATCTAGAAAAAACTCGTTTTTTAAATTCAAGTATTTGCAGCATTATGACTGATTGATTCGGAATTTTAGTTTTTCAAAGCAAAAACAAAATGAAGTGCTTTCATGGAAAACCTAGAAACGCTATTGCTTGCGCTTTCAGCATTTAAATTCTTGTCAATGCTGACAAAATCAAAGCATTATTGGGCATTAATCTTTTCTATAGTAGGCAAATGATGAGTTTGTTGTTGGCACAAGAACCCAATAGTGAGTGATCAGCATAACCTCTTATGCTTTTGCCAAATATTCATGTTCATAAGTTGTTTTTTCAATTTGTATTTTCTGTTATTGACATAACACAATGCTTTACTTTGTTACTTTGACTTAGCTACCTTAGTCATATGTTCCGTCCCTTTATGTTACTTTTGAAATTTTGCTAAAAGAACTTATGGAACTTGAAAAATGACTATGAAGAACTTTTAGATCCTGAAGAATCATCTAGAAAATACATTTACATTTCAAAATTTATCATTGCCGATCTATCACAAAAAACATATTTTGTAAAAGACTTTGTAACGGAAATGCACTTTTTACATAATAGTCAGTTATCACATCAAATAAACTTATTTTACTTTATCAAATAGAAATCTATAACCATATATGATGATCAAAGTCTCATTATTCTAAATATACTGAGATAAGGAAAACAAAAAAGTACGATGAAAGAGCAATTGTCAAAGGAATGTAAAACATAAAGGTTGTACAATTCTGCAAGATCATACAACTTGGTAAGGTTTCTAGTCTGAGTCCCTTTTGAAAATGATTCTACTTTTGATCTAGATTAAAGGTGCATCCTTAAAAACTTGTGTCGTCTTCGAAGCTAGGCAATTCGCTTTCTTCTTGCGCTCCCTTCTTGGAGCTAGTCCACGCTAATGATTATCAAGCTTTCACAGCTATATGAAGATATTTCTCTCAAGTCTTAAAGAAATTGGCAGAGCCATGGATTATGTATTGTCATGGGAGCTCTCACCAGTACTTGATGCTATTTGATTGGAATTTGTCTGTAACCTTATGTCTACCACTTATTTAAACTAGATTCCCAAGTATGTCTCAAGCAATTACTTGATCCAGACGTGGTTTGAAGCGACAATGCACATCACGAGACAATAGATGAATTGGAGCAATTGCAAGAGTCGTCAATTTAGAAAGTCGGATTGGTATTTAATTATCACATACGTAATTATGAATGCTTAATTTGGTACTAGTATAGTTAAATAGAAAGTTTTATCAGATTAAGTAACTGTCCAAGATTGTGTCCTAGTTATATATTAGTGCGTGTGTCAATTTTAGATAGTTCCTATTTTTAGTTCCTATTTTGTTTTCAAGGCCTATTTAAAGACTTGGAACTGTATGTAATAGATTTGATTGATTATGTTCAATGAGAAATTAAGTTTTCTTTTGAGAATTTAGTTATTAATTCTCTTGCCCTAGATTGCTTGTTCGTGGATTTCGAACATTTAGTTAGAAGATCCTCATTGCGTTAATTGGTATCAAAGTCTTCGTCACGCGTGATTTGGAGATAATTATGCAGTCGAAGAAGAACCAACAACGGGTTGAAGATATCTATGAAAGAGACAACCAAGCCCGGAACGAGCAACGTTTTTCCTAGTTGTTTGAGTTGCAAAAACACATGCAGGGGAAGCTGGATCAACTGGCTACTATTATGGGAGTGTTGTTAAGGGTTCGGGTTAGAAATGACCCTACCCAAAATTGTCGAAGAGAACCTACTGTTTTTGAAGAAGCAAAAGGAGGTTCTTCTTTTAACAAGGAAGATGAGTATAACGAAGAAGATTGTCGATAAGAAGAATGCATTGATCAAATCGAATGCAATGACGGCCACATCTTCGACATCACCAAGCCGCCAATTTTTTATGACAATGATGATGTCATTGTTGAAGAAAATGTGGTATTTAGAAGTGACGGTCGTGTACTCAAGGTCTCACGGTTGTCTTCAATACCACAAGTGTCGTTGGTCATGTCGTGTAATGAGGTGCCAACAAAGATATGTCATTGTCGGGATGCAATTGAAAGTATTACTTTTTGCAAATATGTTCCACCAATAGTTGATGATTTTGTTGAGGTTAAATTCAAGCGTCTATTTTTGAAGATTTTCTAAAGGTATGTCACATCCATACAATAACATAGCCTCAGTCCCAAATTAACTGGGGTCGGTTTGTCATATCCATGAAAAGATAAAAATTAGAGGGCGAATTTTCGTCAACGGGGGAGTATGATGCAAGCGTGGTTGGAAGCGACGATGTGCGTCACGAGACAATTGATGAATTAGAACGATTGCGAGAGTCGTCAATTTAGAAAGCCGGATTGGTATTTAATTATCACATATGTAATTATGAATGCTTAATTTGGTACTAGTATAGTTACATAGAAAGTTATATTAGATTAAGTAACTGTCCAAGTTTGTGTCCTAATTATATATTTGTGTGTGTGTCAATTTTACTTCATATTTTAAGGTGTTACCATTTTTGTAGGAATCAGAGTTCTTTTTAGGAAGTTGTTTTTTGTTTTCAAAACCTATTTAAAGACTTGGAACCGTATGTAATAAAGTTGATTGATTATGTTTAATGAGAATTTAAGTTTTCTTTTGAGAATTTAGTTTTTAATTCTCTTGCCTCAGATTGTTTGTCCATGGATTTCGAACATTCAGTTTAGAAGATCTTCGCTGCGTTAATTGGTATCAAAGCTTGGGCGCCTTGGCATGCCTTGCCAAGGACTTAGCTTGCTTTGGCAAGGCCGGGGCAATGCCTAAGCACGGCTTTGGTAATCCCTGGCAAGGCATTGGCTTTGCCTTGGCACTGCCTAGGCATGGCCGTGGCACGGCCTTGGCAAGGCCTGGGCACTGTCTTGATTAACGCTGCGAGGATCTTCTAAACTGAATGTTTGAAATCCACGAATAAGCAATCTAGGGCAAGAGAATTAACAACTAAATTCACAAAAGAAAACTTAATTTCGCATTAAACATAATCAATCAAATCTATTACATACGGTTCCAAGTCTTTAAATAAGTCTTGAAAACAAAAAACAACTTCCTAAAAAAGAACTCCTATTCCTAAAAAAAAGGAATTGTGACACTTAATAAACAAAGTTGCTAATTCTATAAGAGTTTCTAATTTATTAAGACTTTTTAAATGGACACATAAGACACCTAAAAATAGCAACTTTCTAAAATTTATATGCGCACTAATCTATATATATATATATATATATATATATATATAAAGGAAGATCTTCTGGGAGAAGCTCTAATAATTTGACACGTGGAATGTGATGTGGCATACTTTCTACTTTTTCTTTTTTTTTGGATAAATTCTACTTTTTCTTTTTGGGCAGTTGTTTTTTATTTTTTTATCGGAATTACATAGTGTAGAATTTGTGTTGTACTGGAATTGCATAGAGTCTAACAAAAAAAATTTACATAAGTCGGGTGATTTCGGTTTTATTTTAGTGTATCTACTACATTTTCGGCAGTTGTTTTTTATTTTTTTTTTATTGGAATTACATAGTGTAGAATTTGTGTTGTAATGGAATTGCATAGAGTCTGAAAAAAAAAAGTTTACATAAGTCGGGTGATTTCGGTTTATTTTAGTGTAACTACTACGTTTTTTGTTTCTTTTTTTATTTATCCGTCTATTTTTTTGGTTTTTTTCCGACTTTTTTGGGGTATTTCAATTTGCGTTTTCTTTTTCTTTTTGTTTGCCACTTTTTAGGGGTATTTTATTTTTTCCAGCTATTTTGCCAATCGGTCTTTCTATCGATGACAAGAAAATATATTAGGAATCTATTTTCTTGGGGCCAATAGGCTTATACATTTAACTGTTAGCTTAGGATAAATATTAGGATTTTTAAACGATTTTGCCTACTTGTACTTCAAAAAAGAAAAAAAAAAAAAATAGAGCAGCCCATGTCTTAGCTCACCACTCTCTCCAAAAGAGAGTAAATCTGATCTGGAGGGACTTTACTCTGTTTATCTCACCATATGTAATCTCTGATCTCTCAAATTAATCATCCATGCACCATTTGAGTTTCAAATTTCTAAATCAGTACATCATTACTTCATTAGCTTATCAAACACGAAAAAGCTACTTTTGTGTAAAAATCTACCAAAAAAAACAGCTAACTTGACCCCTTCCAACAAGTAATTTTGTGAACATAAAAACAAGCAGTTTATTTTTTCCCGTAGGCATTTTCTATTTTCAGTTGATTAACGATGTCACGACAGATGGCGTATTGCGTGCCACGTGGTCACTTTCTATTTTTGTTTTTTGACTGTTTTTTGGTTATTTATCATGCAATTTCGTTATTCTTATATTTTCGCCTATTTTTTAGCAGAAAACGTTCCATAAAAGTTTCTTTTTTGTGTACAAATTATTGATTGCGTTCAAGTCAATCACTGGCAATTAAGAAAGGCAGTGTCAAACTTTTTGGTTTTGGTTTCTAACACTAACACTAATTACTAATCCATTGACTATAAATAGAAAAATCGATCATTTGTAATACAATAATTCGCTTATTAAAATCTCTCTTTCTCTTTTTTTGGTACACGTGAGTCTTATTTTATATATCATAGTTTTTCATATATTTTTATATATAAAGTTTCATGTATGGCTTATATATAATTTGAAGAAATATGAGGTGGTGATGAGGTTGTGGTGGTGTTGAAGAGGTTGAGGTCATGAAAAAAAAAGATTTTGGGGGATTGAGACTGTGGAAGGGGTTGTTGGTCTCACGTGAAGCAATTAGGGAGCGCAACAACCAACAAATGAACAAGATGCAAGCAGTAATGCCTGGAGCAATTGGAGCTTAGTTGGGAAATTTGACACCCGACAATTAGTGTTGGATGTAAGGGTTTTCTTAAAAAATTATCAATGAATTTCATTGAGCCAACTAAAAAAAAGAAAAAAAAAACTCCTACATATATGTAATATTTTATAAATTGTTGAGTTGATTTTATAAAAAGTTCTTGGTGTATTATTAAGTAGTTTATAAAAAGTTCTTGGTGTATTATTAAGTAGTTTTCGTGTTTTTTTAAGCATTGTTTTTTCAATTGTGGATTTTGTGCTACTTATAATTGTTGTTTTTGTGTTTTTTAAAGTTTTATTGGTGATTAAATCAATTTGGTGATTTTCAAAAGGTATTGAGTTTCTTCAATTTGGTGATTTTCAAAGTTTTATAGGTTTTACTGTATTTTTTCTACAATGTTATTGGCGTCATCAGATATTACACATTCAATTTCTTTTTTTACACTTACGTGTTCTTTAATATATTCATTTTTATAATATATGAACACTCCATCTTGCCTGCGCGCGAAACGCGGGTCACCGACTAGTACATAGTTATGACACAAACATGAACGGTTACTTAATCTAATAAAACTTTCTATTTAACTATACTAGTACCAAATTAAGCATTCATTATTACGTATATAATAATTAAATACCAATCTGACTTTCTAAATTGACGACGCTCGCAATTGCTCCAATTCATCAATTATCTCATGACGCACATCATCACTTCAAACCACGTCTGCATCATACTCCCCCAATTGGCGAAAATTCGCCCTCAAGTTTTTATCTTTTCATGGATGTAACAAACTTTTGAAAAATTTTCAAAAACAAACAATTCCTACTCGAATTAAACCACAACGAAATAACTATTGGTGGAACATATTTGTAAAGAGTAATACCTTCAATTGCATCCTGACAAGGATGTATCTTTGTTGGCACCTCATTACACGACACCACCAACGACACTTGTGGTATTGATGACAACCGTGTGACCTTAACTACACAACCGTCACTTCTAAATACCACATTTTCTTCAACAATGACATCATCATTGTCATAAAAAAAATTGGCATCTTGGTAATGTCGAAGATGTGACAGTCATTGCATTTGATTTTACCAATGCACTCTTCTAATCAACAATCGTCTTTGTTATACTCATCTTCCCTATAAGAAGATAAATCTCCTTCCGTTTCTTCAAAAATAGTAGGTTCTCATCGACAGTTTTGGGTAGGGTCGTTTCTAACCCGACCCTTAACAATGCTCTCATAATAGCAACCAGTTGATCCAACTTCGTCTACATGCGTTTTTGCGACTCAAACAACTGGGAAAAGCGTTGCTCATTGCGGGCTTGGTTATCTCTTTAATAGATATCTTCAACCCGTTGTTGGTTCTTCTTCGGCGGCATGATTATCTCCAAATCACACATGACAAAGGCTCTGATACCAATTAACGCAACAAGGATCTTTTAAACTGAATATTCGAAATCCACGAACAAACAAATCTAGGGCAAGAGAATTAACAACTAAATTCTCAAAAGAAAACTTAATTTCTCATTAAAAATAATCAATCAAATTTATTACATACGGTTCCAAGTCTTTAAATCGGTCTTGAAAACAAAAAACAACTTCCTAAAAAGAAAAATCCTATTCCTAAAAAAAAAAAAGAAACGTGGCACTTAATAGTAAAAGTTGTCAATTCTATAAGAGTTTCTAATCTATAAAGACTTTCTAAATGAACACACAAGACACACCTAAAAATAGGAACTATCTAAAATTGATACACGCACTAATATATAATTAGGTAACAAACTTGGACAATTACTATACTAGTACCAAATTAAACATTCATAATCACATATGTAATAATTAAATACCAATCTGACTTTCTAAATTGACAACTCTCGTTACTGCTTCAATTCATCAATTGTCGTGACGTGCATCGTCACTTCAAACCACACCTGCATCATGACTTCACTGTTATAACCGGTGAGACAAAAGCAAATTCCTTTCGACCTGTAGATTCAACTGACAACATATAGACGTGCACTTTTCTACACAATTCCTTTTTTGCTCTCTTGCCTGATTTCCAAAGTCAACCATCTTAACTAATTTGGACCAACCTATTGTAGGATCCATTCATGGGTAGGTCTCCTTGCAAGGTTTCTTTAAGGTAAGGCTTGACTTTGAAACCGATTATTAAAGGGCATTGAATTCCACCATTTAAACCTTACCTTTTCATCGTCATTATTGCCGATGACCTTATTTTTCCACGCAATTGCTCTTTCAAACTGAGAGGCTTATCCATGTCAATGCTCTTACCCATACTTGAAAATGTTCTTTTATTACTATTATTTGGTTTTTGGTTTTCTTGAGGTGAAACAATGCTTTTATTGAGTGTAAGAATTTTCTCTTGATTTGAGATTCACTTTATTAGACTTGGTTCAGACTTGGTGTCATCTGCATGATTGATTCTTAGTAATATTTAGTGTAAGTTATAATTAGAATAGATATTTTATGGCTCATCTAGACTCGTAGTTTAATTCCACCTATATAGAACACCTTGTATGCTCTGTTGAACATAGCCAATCCCAAGTTCGGATAAAGGAGGGTGGTTCCAAAACCAGTTATCCATACTTGGATAGTGGAGGAGGGTTGTGGTAGGTTGACAGCAGACATGAAACTTTTGTCACTCTTTATGAAATGATATATAAATGTTGGGTGTTCCCATCTAGTGACGTGTTGCATCGGATTGAAGAGCACACAATTTAGTGCATTAAATCGAATGCAATGGAAGAATTTTATCTATGTAGCAACTAATTTGAGAATGAGGCTTTGTTATTGTTGTTTCTAGACTTGTAGCTTCATTCTCTTGTAACAATTTTATGAATTCCCAAGTGTATTTTGACAGCTAAATGTGAAACTGAAACTTGAATTCTATGGCTACACAGTGCTTTTGGCACTACGTTTAAGCATTTACTGAGAGTGATTTATATAGCCTAGTTTAGTGCCTTTTTTAACAGTACTTCTATATATTATTAGAGCTTGTTTTTCTCTCTTTACAGGAGTGTTTCCGTGCTTGTGTTGCTGGCTGTGGTTACAAGGTCAGTACTAATTTCTGGTTTGAAATCGTTTTGTTGCATGAGATCATTCTGATTGTCTTGTACAGTGCACACTAGAAAGTTAAATTTGTGGTGCTGTTGGAAATTGTATTCTGTCATTGTAACCTTTTTTCTTACAGATAAATTGGTCAAAAATATCTGAGTCTTTAATTGAATTGTTAGAAATTTATCTAGCTTCTCCACCACTTGAAAGTTTTTGGGAGTTCCCAATTGATTTTTCTTAATATTTTTCACAAAATATTTCTCTCAAAGATGAACTAAACCATTTGAAATGTACTTCCATTAATGTGGGCAAATACTTGTGGGAATCTCTAGGCTTAACACTTTTATCAGCATGGAGTCGCATGTTTGTGCCTAGTGAGCACAGCTTAAACATTTGCAATCTCAAGACCAGCATCAATCACCAAATATTTTTTTTTTTTTTTTTGATGATAAGAAAGGGACTCCCATATAGTTATTTCTACTCTTACAGACTTCAAGAAATCTATTTAGGGAAATGGATAGAAGTAAATTGGACAATACACTAAGCAAATAAAAGAGAATAAATAATAAAAAAAATTATAAAATTTTTTATAAAAACTTAAAAGAAAATAAAAATCGATAAAATAGAAGACTGATCCTATTAATACCAAAAAAATGTTGATCGAGTTTACCAGTTAACTCATGCGGACTGTTGAGGAAATGTTTAAAATTTCTTCATTCTGAATCTAGTTTAGACAATATGGCCCCAACTTTGTGTTGATGTCATTTCTTTTCATCTAGGTGCTGCCAATGTTGGTCATTTGTGCTATTTCATTATTCAAATTAAAAAGCCCTCTGGGATATGTCATTGATCTTCAAAGACTGTTTAAGCCCTGGGTGATGTATCACTATTAGGTAAAGCAGGGATCGGCTATGGGAATGTTGTTCTCTTATAGCTCCTTGAGTTACTTTATGCATCTAGCTTTGTTCACTTGTGAAGTTTGGGACTCTAGGAAGATTGATCTGCCAACAAAGCAGGAATCAGACAGTTATTCATGCCTTGTGTCTACTTTTATTTCTTGGAGATTCCTAGTCGTTCCAACTTCCAGTGTGGAGGTCTTGTCTTCATCCTCTAATTCATTCTAGTTTGGACATTTTTGACCTGTGGGATCTTTTGATCATGTGCCTGCTCTACTATCAAAATCGATTTCCATGTGGGTGTTACTGTTATCACCTTGATTGGGACCTCATGGTTATTTAAGTGTACGAGGTAATTAATTCTCGTGCCATTTAGTAAAATTTGACATGCATGTAAAAGAGTTGACTAGTAATGCAGTTGTAAATGTGATTGTTCTAAAGTGTGTCAAAAGTTACCTATTTATTGCTCTCTTACTCTCCCCTCTACAATAAAATTGTTTATGTGGCTCTGAACTGCAGTTCGGTGTAACCCGAGAGAAAGCTGATCAGGTTCGTCCAAACAGGCCCCCCAAGCCCTGTGTTGAAAGAAAACCTTCTGCCCCTCTTCTCGACGAAATTCCAACAGCTGAAGACATGGCTTCAAGTTCTGCATAGCAGGAGGTAGACATTTCCCTGCCTTATTCTCACCTGCTTAACCTCCGCTGAAGGTTTTTTCTACTGGCCTCAAAAGAGGAAAGCTTTTACTTCAGTTTAGTCAAAGTAGCAGGCTTACTTGAAATTCTTAAAAACATAGCAAGTTTTTAATTGCTTCAATCTAACCACTTCCTTTCTGAACTGCTCATCAGACATTAGCAGTTGGTTTTATCTAAACAGTGCTAACGTTTTTTTTTTTTTTTAGAAGCAACAGTGCTAACGTTTGTTTACTTTTGGAAATTTGAAATTCGAAATCAAGCAATACTGGAAACTTTTGGTTGACATCAAGTGTTGTGGCATGCATGCTTAACTTAGGAGCTTAACAAGTAAGTTTGCAAACATGTTATGTTTTAAACATGTAGATTTGCCATTCTATAGGCATGAAAACTTATAACTTGAGCTGATATATTTTGTAACCAAGAAAAAGAGTTGCCTGTTTGGGCCTCAAAATCAAGAGCTGGTCTATTACATTCATGCTGAATTTCAATGCAATCTTTTCTAGACCATTGTCTTCTAAACTTTATGTTGTAAATTTTCACTGAAAAAAAAACACTTTCTGTTGTCAATGCTAATATTTTTCTGTAGATATAATATGAAATTCATGTGTACATTCCAATGCCCTCTTTCAGTTACCACATTCTTTTTTATATTTTGGAGTCAGTAACAAGTATTACACTAGTTGTAATGGTGCCTCCCAAGGCATATATCTTTAAAACTGTCAAGTTGGAATAAATTACCCTCTCTATCAAACTTGATTGTAAAAAGTGTTAGTTCTGACTCGAAATTGTTTTAATAATCTGTAAAGATTATTAAAATCTCAAAGAATAATTTTGTCTTACTGTTGTCAGTATTTATTAGTGTGGATTCTTCATCTCTACTTTTATTCAGATTCAGTTAATGTACAGCCTACCAAGGACTTTTTAATTGGAGAAATGTTAATTTATACAAAATCACCATTGGTGCATGATTTCTATTCATGGCCATTGGATCCAAATCCAATTGAGAGTCGGCTTTGCCGTCAAAAAAAAAAAATCCAACTGACATTATGTTTTCTTTATAGTATAAGTGAAGGTACTTGAGGGTTATTAATGTAACTGTTGGATCATAATCCAACTTTCATAACGTTTTAACCGCCGTCAATGGTGATTTAGAACTACCCTACTCAAAATATTACATTGTAGGTTCATAGAAGTTGGAAATTAAAGAAAAAGAGGAATAATATGAGTTTCTCTCTTTTTGTTTTACATTATATCTGCATTTAATTTTTATAAAACTAGCTGTACTTGATGTTCATCATACACATTGATCAGAAAAATTTCAGTTAAATTGAGAGGCAAAACCTGGCAAGAAAGAAACATGTTTGTTAGACTGGATTCAATGAAGTGTGGACTGTGGAGAAGTAATTGGCTTCAGTTGTTCCTGATTGTAAGGCAGAATGTTTTCAGCATGCTAAGGGCCTGCAATTTCTGCATTAGATATTGTGCAGTTATAAATCATGTGAGAGCCTAACATGCATCTCTCTTTTTAATCCCATCATCCTCAAAGCCTACAAATATATGCAAGAAGATGACGAAAGGACTGCTACAGATTAAGATTTATATTCCTCGACAAATATGCCAGCCTTTCACATGCCTAACTATAATTTAAATGCACATTATTCTAATCAAGCATCGATATTAAGACAATTTGATCGCCATGACGAAATCGAAAACCCTAACTGAGCCAAAAATCCTGAAAAAAAAAAAAGCTAAAAGAATTTTTTTTTTTTTTTTTTTTTACAAGACTCTAGTGCCAAGCTTGTGGTATGCATGTGGTAAGAGTATAAATATGACCTGCTGTCATTCTTTGGTTTTGGATGTATGTCTATGCCTGTAAAATAGGGAGTAATATATGAGATTTACTGTTTTATACTTTCTTTTTTTTTTTTTTGGTTACAACTGTTCTATACTATTTATAAAGCCAATACAGACCTTTACTATGGTGGTTTAAGTTCTTTTTTAAAAAAAATTTGCCTTTTCCTATTATATGAGTTTTTTCTTTAAATTGTGTATCAACTAGAATTTGTATCATTTGCTTTCTTTAGTTAATTTTTAGTTTATCTACATTAAAATTGTTTTGAATTACTTAAAAAAAAAAGGCATCTTACTTCTTCATACTTTCTATTTATCTTCATCTTTTGGTACCTCTCATCTCTTTTTTTCATTTGAGGAAAGGTACTTCTCATCACTTATTGTTTTTTTCTTTGTCTATTTATTAAACCTATAAAGTTGTCCTCTTATATGTATAATGCAGGTATAACATATTAGTCTTTTGATCATTAACTTTATTTCCTACATCTACAAAAAGTTCAAATAAACACTTTTAGGAAACATGAAAGCAAAACTAGAAGATACTATTCCTAGCCTTCCCTATTTCTTATAATGTTATATACATAAATGATTACTTCTCTCTACGAAGAGTTTGATTTATGTAGTCTATTTCAACTAATTTGACATTGAGGCTATGTAGTTGTGATCTACCCCTCTCTATAAGAAATATTAACTTTTACAATGCAAAATATTTTTCATATTTATTGGAATTCAACTTAGTTACAATCACAATTATGTAGTGCAGCATTAGAATTTGTTGATCTCTTGGTGTTAGATTGTTAATCTCTTAAGTGACCTATTATGTAGTACTACTCATAGGCGCGCTTACTAATGCAAACAATTCTATTACCAACGCTAACACTAGATTACAAATTACCCTAGATGGCATCATTGGCATGCAAGTGGTGAAAAGGCTCACTTTCCAGGGTGGTCCAAGTACAAAGTCCCCTCTAAAAGAGAATTAATCACCTTACTTCATGATTGATTCAACATTCCCAAAGTTTGAATATAGCCCAATGACCAACAGATGTGCTAAATTGTATGTGAAGGGGCCATGGATACATTAATATGAGGTGCACATGCATCTCTGTCTCTTGATAAATTAAGATAATTTCTTTTCTTAAATGGGTGATATCGATTATCATTCGAACAGACATCGAGATGTGCACACATATATCCCAACTAAAGAACGTTAACAGCTGTGTAACATTTATTACTCAGATTTTTCTTTAAGAAATATTACTCAATGATTATATTATTTTTTTGGATAATGATATTTTGACATACTTTTGGATACATACATTCGATACACAATGGTTCAAATTTCATCGGGATATGTGTAGTACGAATTGTAAGAAAATTTGAACCATTGTGTATCAAATGCATGTATCCAAAGTACGTCAAAATGCCCTTATGGGCTTCAAAAAAAAAAGTATGTCAAAATATTATTTCTTTTTTTTTTTTTTATGGATCTAAGATACTATTTAGAGTTTTAAGAATTTTATATATAGTTGAGAATCAAGGGAATGTGAGCTTTGGGAAGGGACTTTAAGAATATGGGAAGAAGGTGGAAGGGTGGGTGAGAGAACATGGGACTAGAGGTTGGGAATATGTGCATCTTTGCGTGCCCAGTTTTTGTAGGGCATGGGAAATGAGGAGGGTAGGACCCCAAGTATTTTAGTGGGTGTATCAGAAAGTAGGGATGATGTATGTGAGTCTAAGTGAGGGGGTGGGAGTGGATAAAAGTTTTGTCACATATATTAGTCTGCCTTTTAGGGTTATTTAAGATTTTTTTTTTTTTTTTTTGGGTGGGGGAACCACGTGAAATTGCAGAGAATGGATAGGGTCTTTTTTTTTAAAATCTTTACATGGCAGCTCCTCATGTAGTCAGGTGGGCATTACAGACCCAGTTCTGATGGGTCTTACATATGTGAAAATATAGAGACTGCCATCCTTTTTTTTTTTTTTTTATCTAAACCATCCTGATTTCGACTATTCGACTACTCTTAATTAATTTGAAACCGCACATCATATATATAGAGGAGCTTCCAAAGTTGGTTTATCTATTTTCAGACTCAAATTTTAGTCACTAGTTAAGGGACAAGCTAGTTAAGTGACAACAATATGAAAGACGTTGGTGAGGGGATGCCTTCTTGGATACCACTTGTATGTTTAACAACAATCGATTGGTCCTAATGACAAAAGACTGTTTCTTTCAGCTAGATTTTAATTTCAAATTTTCTAGATAACGCAAATTGAATTGTGAGAGCCACATATATAAAGCTCGACACTGTGTGCCAAGTGTTGATTAGCCGGGTCAAATAAACAAGCAAGAAGAGCAAATAAATAATTAAATAGCACTATGTTGTGTTCTTACATATTTGAAGTCACGCTTGTTTAGAAAACGTGCAATATTATTAGCGATGTGTGCGCACATATTTTGAAGTAGAAAAATAAAAATTTAATACATTTTGGACACATATTTGGGGTGTACACTTTATTTTTTAACTATTTATGATGTTTTGTCAGATGTGGGGTCACGTCTGAGAAGACAAGAAAGAATCATAAAATAGCTAAACAACGAAGTGTGCACCCAAAGTGTGTTAGATTATCATTAATCCATGTGATTGACTCAGTATGTAACCTATGTAATTGTAGCATTTCACCGACTAATTGGGTGGCCAATGATTTAGTATAGGTTAATAGTATAAGAGGGTTAACTCGGTTGGGTTGCCACAGCGGTAAGGGCGAAAGGAGGTAAGTGTGAGTTAAGCGTATGTACCTCATTTTGATTCTCAGCTGCGTCAAGCCTCGACGGGCCACTGGCTTAACTAACATGGATAGAGGCAACAACGCCCCCTGGGGTGGGATTAGCCGGGCGAAGACCGAATACCCCCAGGTAAATCAAAAAAAAAATAGTATAAGAGGGTTGGGTTTGGAGTCTAACGGAAGCAAAATAAGTTGATTTCTTTCTTATTAATGAAATATATAATCAATTGCACTAAATCGAGCACAATGGAACACTAGAACAATTTTGGTCTTTAATAGAGGTTTCAAAACCTCTATTAAAGATGAGTGTTATTAAATGTCATGTGAAAAACGTGTTCGATGGGTCGTATTTTAATATAAGCTGATTTCTTTCTTATTAAAAAAGATGTAATCAATTGCACTATATTATTATTGTTGTTGTAATTATAGCATTTCGCTTTCATTGAAACTTTGAAAAAAGGCACCTGTCTCGCATGGCGATTTGTTTTGCTGCTAATTCGGTGGTCAAAGTGGGCCAATGTAGCAACCTACTTAGTTCAATTACAATTCTGATAATCTAGGATCTTCAGGGTCGGTTCTGACATTTTTTAGGCCTTGGACGAAACTTTAAAAATGTGGCCTTCAACAAAGTTACACTATTTTTCACCTTATACTGCCATTAAGACTTTTTCCTTTTTCTTTTCTCTAGACTTGACAATAAAAAATGTAAGAATCTACTAATTATCGATGGAGTTAAATAGGAGTTAGAAGAATGAGGGAGTATTTGAGGGGTGAGAGACAAAAAATCAGATGAAGCCAAAACAAAGTATCTCACTTAAGATTGCACATAAATCAAGTGAGATTTTATAACAATGGAAAGTTATCTCATAATGTCCTAAATAAACTATATTTTTTATATGAGAAGACCTTTACACCTAAAGTTTAAGTTACAACATTTGACACCCATATTTGGCACTAATCTCCTTGGATTCCGTCCATTTCTGCCTCACAATCCGCGCACATGCATCTCGAGGTAATTATAACGGTATCTAAAAAGGTCGGTGGAAAATGTGAGTTACTCTAGCCAAGCTTTTTTTTTTAACAAACGTGTGGACCTTTTCTAGTGGACTTAGAGCAAACTTTAAAATCTATGTAAGTTTTTTTTTTAAAAACCTATACTATCGTTAGTTTTTATTTCTTATATTTTTTATAAGAAATAAACAATTGTCTCCACCAAAGTTTAAACCCATTATTTTTTTATTGCTAAAAGGTATATCAAACCACTGGATCACTTAATTGATTTACGTTAGTTAATTTGTTGAATAAAAACATTAGTTAATACTTAATGTATAAGTAAGGGGTCGGCCTTCTTTTAAGAAGAGGCCTGGAGTGGTTGCCCTTCTTAATTCAGTGAGGATCTTCGTGCTCTTTTGCTTCACACTTTCTTTAGTTTTTGTGAAATTATAAAATATCCATACTTGCACACCAAAAAATAAACAATATCCATACTAGGCTTCATCTCTGATGACATATAGTAATTCATTGGCAAAACCTATCATTTAGTCCCTGAACTTTGTGTCTTTTATGTTTTTGATCCTTTAACTTTTATTTTTAGTCCTTCTACCATTTAAAGTGTTAAATTTCGTTAACATGGGTAACAAAAATATCACATGATTAGTCAAGAAGAGTAAAGTGATTTGTATTACTGAACCGGACGACTTACATCAACCAACAAAAGCCAAAAAAAATTTAATTTCCTCCAAAAACATAAGAAACTCAAAGTTCAAGGACTAAAAGCATAAAACTCAAAAGTTCAGGGACCAAATATACACTAATGAAAGTTCAATGACCAATAATATAAAAGATTTAAAGTTCAAAGACCAAAAAATATGTTTTGCGTAATTTATAGCAAGTGATTGGAATAAAACTGATCTTATTAGGAAATTCACATATATTTTGAACGAAAGGGAAGTACATCCAAATCTTCTCGCTCTAGGAGGCATTTCTTGTGAAGTTGAGTATGTCCCACACATCATATATTGTAAAGTATCGTAGATGTACAATTATCATTTTGCAACAACTCAACAAATATTACCAGCAAACACATCTTCAATCCGAAATTAGTTCGTATTAGTTATCCGCTATATCGATTCCATTCAACATGATACTCACAGATCGGATGCTTAGGGGTTCCGCCGATGCTCTGCTCACTCGAGCAAGTTCAACTGTCGTCGGTAGCCCCCTCCTTTCTCTTTAATTTCTTCTTTTTTCTTTTACTCTCTTGTCTACGACTTGGTCTAGATGATGAAGATGAGGTATGGGTCCTCTGCATTCAATGAAGGCAATTGACCAATGACGACAAGTCGTCAGTGGTGTGGACCAACCAATGCGGCAACATTCAATGATGGGATCTTGATTGAGGTGGAATTTTTGACCAATTAACTGTCCCTCATGCCTTTGGATCAAGGTTGTAGTATTTTATTGCTTTGTTAGATTTGGTTCTTATGCCACCTACTTGCGGATTTAGTCTAAGTCCATTATGAATTTTGGTAGAATAATTAAGGTTACAAATCCTAGTAGTTATGCAGGTCCTTCAGGACTACTAGACTCACTTAGAATTATTGGTTCGCTATGTTGCCTCACCTAGATTTATGGGTCTTCTTTGGCCGATTAAGTTTGTCCATTAATTGTTCTTTGTCAGCTTGTAATTTGGACTAGATTGTCTCGTAATGGGCAAGTACGAAACTGTTTATTTAGGCTTCAAAAAAAATTTTCCATTCAACTAGATTTGTTTAGCGGTAAGCGAATCGAGTCAATTTTACTTATGGTAAAAAAAAATTACTTTTTTACACTTTCATCACAAAACTTTTTTTTTTTAAATGATTATAAAATTTTTCAAAAGTTTCACTCATAATTATTCTATCTAATTTTGTTAACTAACCATTAAATAATGCTGACATGGCACTAACTAAGCTAGGACATCAAATTGGGGGTTATTAAAAAAGTAGGGTTGGTTTTCTTTTAAATTCATTAAATAGGGTAAATTTCTTTAAAATTTCAAAAATAATGTATATCTCCTTTAGTAAAGGCGTTATTGACGATGACGTGGCGTGATGTGGCAGTGAAGAAGTGATGATTTTTATGAAATGGCGACGGTATTGACGACGGGGAGCCTGTCACCAAAAATGAATTGGCGACGGGATATATATATATATAATATATATATATAAATATATATTATATATATTCATGTAATCCCATCGGTAGCCATGTGGCACCACGTAGTATTGGACAACTCTAATTACGCCTTTTCAAAATGTGATATACTTTAATTAAAGAATAAAAAAAAATCACAATAATTTATGAATTTTTTAAAAATAATAATAATACCGTACGGATGTAATTTTCCCATCAAATTGTCTCTTCTTTTAAAAAAAATAAATAAATTTTCTCTTTTTAAAAAAAATATTCAATTTACTTCCACTAAATTTGACAAAATGAACGAAACAAGGCTTAATCATTAAATTGCATGGACAAAAAAAACGAAAATGAATGTGATGGTAAACCTGGGGAGCAAATGGTAATTACACTAGAAATAGTTGAGCGAGAAGACGACAAAAAAATAGCGACGTCGCACCTTAAAAGTGAGTACTATGAAGTCACATCCAACCCATATGTAATTAAGCACGACAAAACCGGAGAGCCAGACGTATGAGCTGGCACCATCCCATTGGACAATATGAGTTCACTGATACGCACCGCGGTACACCATAACCAATACGTGGAGAGACTGCCGAATCTATTGTGCATTTGCGCGACTCGTGGAGAGAACAGCAGTAACCGACGAACACTGACAAACAGGAGAGCACCCTAGAGGAGACTCGGGCATCATTTGATTGTTTTTGCTATATCAAGTTCTGAGTTATCTCTTCGGAGTTAACTTCGTATAGATAATATTTTTATGTTTGTCTTAACTTTAAACTTACATAAAAATTTACCCTAAAACCCTAAAACCTTAAACTTACATAACTCTTAAGAGATAACTCTCTTAGGGAGTAAGAGAGATATCTCACACCCAAGGATGTAAGTGGAGAGCTAACTTGCAGGAAAGTTGGCAACTAAATAAGATTAGTTTTCAACTCTTTGTAAATTATTTCCTGAGAAATGACTCGACTCCTAACCAAACAAAGCCTTAGCATCTCCAATGGGACTGAATTGGGGTGGATGTGCACCACGTAACCTTGGATAGACATGGATAGATAGTAGGGTGAATTATGGATTTGTTATGTTTGGATGACATGAGATACTGTCTATCACACCCTTTAAAAATCTATCTACATGTCACATCATTTTTAAAATCCAAACAATAAAACAAAAAAGCCAAAAAAAAAGTAACGAAAAACTTCCAACACCTTGAAATTAGGAAAAGAAAATATATAAAACCGCCTAGAGGAAAAAAAAAACCTGTGTAAAAGGAATGTTGTGCGTTTGTTTAGGGAAATCCACGATATCTATTAGAGACAATTTTGTCAACTTGTTCGATGTAATGTGCACATTCCCTCTACATTAATGATGTGGTAACAATCTATGATTACCATTGTTGGAGATGCTCTAAGTGGAACTAACCTTAGTATCCAGACTATCTTACTGCTTTAAATTTGCCTCAAGTCACACATTGGCAGAGGAGCATTCATTGTTTTTGTGAAACACAAACTCGAGTCATTTAATAGTTTTTTTTTTTTTTTTGAGAGATCGAGTCATTAGTTAACAGACAATGAGTTGATTCCAACACCAATTAGCCGTTGGACCATGCCCGCATTTAAGGTTGGGTCTTTCTCACATATTTTTTTTTAGCCCAGTTAAGTGCACCCCAATCTTTACTTAGGGTACCCCAATTCTAAGTGCACCATAAATTCAAATTTCAATTTATGAGTGTACCCCACATTTTTACCAAAATACCCCTTCATCCAAATCGAAACATCCAACTCCAAAACCTTAGTCAAGACATTTATTTTAGGTTTGACGACATGTCCAGGACTTATCCTCTAGGCTCGGTGTTGTTCGGTGTTGTCCAACCGAACCTCTTTGGTGAGATTTAGTTGACAATTATCGACCTAAATGTTCAGTGGATTCCAACTCTCTCAAATTAAAGGTTCGACAGGTTTTGACCGACTCTCCAACTAGAAGTTCGGTGGGTTATGACCGACTTTCTAATAAGAGATTCGAACCTATGAGATCGAACCACTCGATGATGCCTACAAATCATAAGAAGAGAGTGTGTGGAGGGATGATGATGGGGTGCACCAAACAAAAGGAAGGTGTAGTAGGGTGTACTAATCACAGTGGGGGGCATAAAGATTATTTTGTAGTAGGATTGAACTTTTTTAAGTTTGATTTTTTTTGGGGTGCACTAAGTAAACATTGGGGTGCCCTTAGTCAGGCTCTTTTTTTTTAGTAATGCTATTTGGACTTATGAGTTCGGACTCGTAAGGGGGTTTTTTAAACTTTTTTTTATTTCAGTCACCCGCAAGCAATAAATGACTTTGAAATAACAACTTGTAAACCCCTTTGATATTCCTTTGATATTTGTGTCAAAAGCCTCTTAGGTAAGACGGTAAAACCTCTTAGGTGATATGGTAAAGACATCACTTGCCAAAAAGGTAAGACCTTGGGAGATCGTGGTTCGATTACCACGAAGTAAAAAAAAAAAAAAAAAAAAAAAAAAAAAAAAACAAAAACAAAAACAAAAACAAAAACTCCTTCGATATCTGTAAAAAGTTTTAAAACCCCTTTATGAGTCTGAACTCAAAGAATCCAAACACATTTTTACTTCTTTTTTTTCCCTGAATAATTTTCTCACATAGTTTTGGTACAAACATTGCTTCAAGTCCGTAAATAGAGGTTATAACATGCAAAAGAACACACCACGATGCATAATAACAAGTGTGCATACTTTTAAGTGTGTGACCAAACTTTGGTTTTAGTTGCTTTATTTTTCAACGTGACGGGCCAAGTCTTGTGCATTTATTTTAAGGTTAATTGGTTAAAATATCACAACCTTTCACAACTTTTATTATTATATCTTAACATTTGAAGATTTGTTATTATATCCTAATCTTTTTAGATTGTTAAATTTGTATCTCAAGTCGATTTTTAACTTAAAATTTAATGAGGTTGCACCTTAATTATGTGTTTAAGAAGCCATTTCAACACCATGATTATCAAAATAATTATTACTTTTGTGATTTAAATTCATTATTTAAGTGTCATATTATCAAATTTGGAGTTCAAAAGTGGTTTAGGATATAAATTAAATAATCTAAAAAGGTTATGATATAATAACAAATTTTAAAAGGTTAAAGATATAATAACAAAAGTTATACAAAGTTATGATATTTTAACCAATTTACCTTTAATTTACACACTAAATTACACATTCATTCGATTCCGTTAGATGATGCATAAGCATTACGTTGAGAATAATAAGGTATGTCTACGGACTCTGGTCAGTTCATGTGTTGTATGTTTGTAACGTGTAAGACAAAATGCTATGGTAAACTAGTGCTAATTTATGAAGACGTCTCTGGTGTTTCTTTTCCCAGAGTCTGTGTTATGTAATATTGGCAATTAGCCTTCTTTTTTAATAAAAACAAATAGAGCTACTTTAGCGTTCTAGCGTTCCACTATTCATGAAACGCTAAAGTAGCATTGTATTTTTTATATTTTTTTCAACTTCTTTTTTTTACAAAAAGAAGTTTTATTTTTATGAGATATACATATGCTAAAGTACCAAAAGAATGTAAAAAAATCATTTTCCTCATTATTTCTTAAATATAAACATATATTTTTCTTAAATATTTTTATTGGTTAAGTAATTTTCTAAAATTCGTACAAATAAATAACTTTAAAAAATAGAAACAAGAAATAGAGAGTTTTGCTGTTGAAATAAAGTTTGTGGTTGGAGAAGAAAAAGAATTTGGAGTGATAGAATGTAAAATAGAGGGGGAATAAAATTTGTAGTTCAAGATGCTTTAAGATAGCTATATTTTCTTATCGTACCCTGTTCGGTGCCATATGTAGATTCTAAACTCTAATGCTATCTTTTTTATTATTATTATTTTTTGGTAGAAATATTTTTTTTTATTTATTTTGTCTAGTAGAGTGATTTCATTTACGAACAAGGTTGGGGTGACCTTTTTGGAACACTCAAAATAGACACTCGATTGTTAGTGTTCATTCAATACACATTGATTAGTGTGTGGACAAGAATTAATGTGAAAATTAATGGACACCAACAACTAAGTTTTAATTCTGAATATCTCAAAATGGGTCACCAAATCATTTTACTTCACTTGTAGTATGTGTTAGGCATAGAAGTTTTTTTTTTTTTTTTTTTTTTTTTTTTTTTTTGCCAAAACATCTCTATCGAAACAGACGAGACATTACTTACTTAAAGACAAAGTTAGAGGAGGTCAAAAGTTTATGAGTCGGGTTAAAGTCAAGTTGTTAGTTTCTTATCAAAAAATTCAAGTGAGTTATTTAAAGTCATGCCAATTACAATATGAAAAGATTCAAGTATGGTGTTATTACACGATACAATTAATATATCACGTGCAAGTCTTGCGCACATATATGATAGTTATGATTGATTTGATTAGTCATAATTTTCTTTTTTAATTATTAGTTTGTAGTTATCATTTATCTAGCACGTGGTTATATATATATATATATATATATATATATATACGCTAGCGTTGTGTACTAAACAAAATTGTTGAGAAAGTATGTTTTTCCTTGTTTTTCATCTATTTTATTTTATAATATAGTATTAGGGCAATAAAAAAGGAAAAATGATAAAATGACTCACTTTGGGCGTACACTTGGGACATACATTTTGTCTTTTAGTTTATTTATGGTGTTTTGTTAGATGTGGGCCTACACCTTGGGAGACAAGAAATAGCCATAAATGAGCTAAAAGACAAAGTGTGCACTCCAAGTGTGTAAGATTATCATTTTCCATAAAAAAGTGGGTGCTCAAGATTTTAATTCAAGTTCTCTACCAAACATGCTATCATCTTGGTGTTCATGATCCATTGATGTCAAGTTTCAAGTTGGCCAATGTCCCGTTAGATTTGATTTGGCTAGTATGTCCATCTCAGTTGGCTAGTTGCTCATTCGACTTGAGGTTTCAATTAATTCAATCAAAATTCATTGCGTACGTTTTTTCTTTAATTCAAAGGTTTTTCATATGTTGATTGATGTCAATGTTTTTGCCGATAGATCTCAAGTTGTCATGTTTTCTCCGACGACTCATTTATTTTGATTGAAGACATTCTTGTTCAAGCTTCAGATGTATTTATTCAAGCTGGGCCGACATCTTAAGTTTGTATGCTCCATCTTACAGGTAGGTATTGCATGATACAATATATATCACGTGTAAAACTTGCATACATGTATGTTAGTTAGGCTTGTTTCATTTAGTTAGGATTCATTCTATCTATGATTTGTTTCATATACTACTATAGATTATATGGGAACCATAAAAATATGTATGCATAATTTACAAACATTAAATTTTAATCTAACACATTAATCTATGAACCATAAATGTATAATAATTTTGATTTTGAAGAGTTTTTATGGTATGAGAATATATTTAGACTCTATTAAAAAGTTTGATATGACAAAACTCTCATTGGATATGAATTGACATAAATAGTGTAGATAAAAAACCGTTTGCACTTGCCAGTGGGCAGGCCGACCTTATTATAGTGGTTAGAGACCATTTACTATCACCAGCTAAACAATTTTCTCCCTAAAAACTAAAAGTACTTCCAATTTAATCACACGTCGCATTAAGTTTCTTTGACTTTACTATTTGAAGATTTTTTTTTTTTTTTTAGATTTCCATGTGGTGTCCGACGTCAATTGCAGCAACTAGTTCATGCTCGGGCACTGTGGTCTCATATGGGTCGGTGACCCTGTCCACCCAATTTTTTCTATTCACAATATTACTGGAACACGAAACCTTATTTAAAGAGACTAAGCCCCTTACCAATTGGACCAACCAATTGTTGGTTTTGTCAAGATTTTACGTAATCAAGATTTTATGTAATTAAGATTTTATGTAATTATATATATATATATATCTTATCTTTTTTTTGTCAAGAATATATATGTACTTATCAGTAATTATATATTTGTACTTTGATTAATGTATTATTCTGTTAAACGGTAGTACCGCCAACATAATACAATAACAACAACAACAACAATAACAACAACAACAGAGCTTCAATCTTAAATTAATTGTGTCGGCTATATGAATTAAACTCTTCTATTGTGCTCAGTTTAACGCAATTGATGGTAAGCTTTCCCATTCAAATCTCTCATATTCAATGCATCTCAAGTTAACTTCGGTCTACCCCTACCTCGTCAAATTTATTCATTTCTATTAAGTCAAGTTTTCTATGGGGGGCACCTGTAGGCCGTCTTTGCAGGTGACCAAACCACTGCAACTACCCTTCCCTAATCTTTGAGTCAATTGACGCTCGTACTCCTACTTGTCTTTGAATTTATGTATTTCTTATTCTATCTTTACAAGTTTTACCACACATCCACCTAAGCATCTTCATTTTTACTAAGTTCATTTTATATAACTGTTGTTGCTTTACCGCCTAACATTTCAAAATATCGCAAATATATATACGATTTTTTTTAGGTACATACGATCTTTATGATTTTAGTACCATTAATAAAAATTGTCATTATGACTTATTAATTATTGAAGAGTAATGCTTTATGACAAAAAAGGACTTGAGAGGAAGCTTGGTTGTGTTTTTTTTTTTTTTTTTGGCAAATAGTTGTGTTGGATATATATGATACTGAAATATCACCAAGTCTCTCAATTTTCAATTAATTAAATCAAATTAACGCTTCTATTACATTCTCTCAATATAAATATTGTTGTTCTTTTTTGAAGAAAAATAAATATTATTGTACAATATTGTTGTGATTATATTTTGTATTTGTTGTAAATTAAAGTTAGACATGGCTAGAACTAAAGTAAGGAAAGTATGAACTAAAACCAAGTAGAAAAGAGGAGATAAGAGAGAAGAGAGTTAGAGTTGAGAATGAGAAGTTGTATACAACTTGGTGTGTTTTTACAATGAGGTTGGCACCCTTTATATAGGCCCATTGGTGATGATGATAAATGTACCAAGACAATGTTTACGAGTAACACATACATCACATGTCATACAACATATTACAAGCAACATTGACAATACATGGAAGAGTTGATATACATAGAAAAATGTTACAAGTAACATAATAATACATGGACAAGTGAGGGTACCATTGGTAAAAAATACAAGTTACATGACTATACAGTATGTGTTGGTGTGCATGCATGATCATCCATACTTCACAACAGTATTAACAAATGTTACATGATATGAACTTGGGCATTAAAGTCATATTGCACAAACCCTTTTTTGTATTTTTCACTAGATTTTTTTTTTTGAAAACACTATATTTCTTATTTATATAACTTGCTCCATTTGGAAGTCGAACCCCATATC
This sequence comes from Stephania japonica, assembly GCA_039657345.1. Classification (NCBI taxonomy): domain Eukaryota; kingdom Viridiplantae; phylum Streptophyta; class Magnoliopsida; order Ranunculales; family Menispermaceae; genus Stephania; species Stephania japonica. The sequence continues at coordinate 65,478,000 of CM077557.1, read as the reverse complement.
CTTACATCCATAATCACATACTAGTTAAATTATTGAGCTACCCACTTAATTATTAATTTATCACTAACTAGATCGATATTACTATATTGTTATAGTCTTATATTATACTATGCGTACAACTTTTTTTTTTGGATAGGAAAGATACTTTATTTATTATAGCTCACTGTACAAACAGTAAATATATACATCTGAGAAACAATGTGTTTTCCCATAAACAAAGTAAAAAAAATTCTCTACGTACGGGAAAAACACGTTGTTTATTAAAACTACCACGCCATGCCTAGTTCTATTGCAATGCTTAACCAAATTTGCTTGGTAAAGGTGCAGGCCAAAAACATATGATTCACTGTGCAGCAGCGTGGGATCTGATCAAGTCGGATCTCCGTCGCTATAGCACCTCGGCCACACTTACCATGTCTAACCAAACTAGCCACGTGAGAAATCGGTGTTTAACTTGTGTTGGACCCTTCCATATAAGCTTGTTGACATCTTTGTTCATTGCTTGTCCACAGGAATTAAAAGTTAACGCCTGCGTAGTCGATTGGACTGTGAATTGCTCTGATTTGTCCCATTTCCAGGTTCTTCGATCACCGGTATGACTGTTTATTCGTGCGTCCAACAATCGATTTTGGAGGGCCTCATTCTCTGGGTTCTCTAAGACGTTGAGGCGTCTCTGCATGCGAAGTCACAGTCTCTGATGATATTAGTAATGAGTTGTGCCATGCCCACAGAGCTTTCTCTTCAGTTTGGTACCGCAACAACCACTTCATTAGCATTGCTTTGTTTCTTTCCTTCAAGCTAGAAATTCCCAATTCTCCCTCTAACTTCGATTTGGTAACCTACTCCCATGCCACTAGAGAGTACGAGGAGTCAGAGCCCATCTTTTTCCACAAAAAATACAGCATGAGTTTCTCTCCTAGCTTCGCCATATTGTCTATCGGCATATGATATAATGACAAAGAATGTAGCTAGGTAAAGCCTCCAACACCTAAAGGATACACCATCCTTTCTAACCGTCCAACCTTTTCGACATTTTGTTCACTACCGGAGCCCAAAAAGTCTTCAACCTAGGTGATCCCCCTAGTGGCATGCCAAGATATTTCATCGGCCAATCGCCCACTACACATCCAATGTCTCGAGCAACCATCTCCACCTCTAACACGTCCACATTAATGCCAAGTTCAGATTTGTGGAGGTTTGGCTTAAGACCCGAGACCCCACAAAAAGAGTGAACAACCCGCATGATATTTGTTGTCGCCCCCTATATATCTCCCTAAACAAACAATAGAGAGTCATCAGCAAATTGTAAATGAGACACATGCATGTTGTTTCTTCTCACTTTTTCAGCCCTCTAAACCAACCCCTTGATGTTTAGCCTTGTCTAACATGCGCCCAAGAACATCAACCACCAGTAAAAAGAGTGATAGAGACAAAGGATCCCCTTGGCGTAGTAGGCCTCTTTGTACATATATAGAACTTCCCTTTTGGCTTCCCATTTATCAAAACTGAAAAATTAGCTGATGTAACACATCCACGGACCCAACTCCTCCATCGAGCACCAAATCCCTTTCTCTCCAACATGTACATGGTCTAAGAAATGTCAATCAACACAATCACATGCCTTTATGGAATCAAGTTTAAGCACAAAGCCCTTCAATCTTTTATACTTGATGTACTCCACTACTGCACATTTGTCTACCCGGTGTGAAAGCATTTTGTTCTTTGGTGATACTGTGGTTAAGGACATCCCGTATTCTAATTGCGAGAATCTTTGCTAGAATCTTATACATTGATGTAATTAGGCTGATGGGCCGAAAATTCGAAACTCAACCTGAAGTAGAACCTTTAGGAATGAGACAAATGTGTGTATGGTTCATTAGGGAGCTCACCACCCCGATTCTATAGAATTCACTTAAAACAACCATGATTTGAATCTTCACGATGTCCCAACATTCGTTGTACATTGCGAATGTGTAACCATCCGGTCCCGGGGCTTTATCACCCCTCACAACTACATACCGCCGCGGACGCCTCCTCCTTAATTGGTGAAAGGTCTTTCGATGCTATCCGCCAACTATACGTACTTAAAATTAAATTTCGTTATCACATTTGATAACTTCACATATCGTGTGATGAACTAATTATGACTCCTGGCACTCTTGGTATCTACATCGTCAAACTAGGGTGCTCAACTACACTTCAACATAATTATATATGCATCTACTTCAAAATCTTCACAAAATAGCCATACAAAAATCTTTTCAATTGGTTTAAGGGAAGCTGGCAATGTAGACGAACTTACAATTAACGTGCTCATACTGATATGAATGTAACACAACTGATGGTGTTAAATAATCTCTCACAAGAAAAATGTTAGAGCAACCCACTTTTGATACCGAGGAAGTCTACACTTTACAATATCCCTAAACTTGTCATCCCGTATACCTCGTGTTTTTACTAAAATTTCCTACAAATCGTATCATGAACCAACATGGGAAGAAGATGAGTCGTGCTACTCTTTGGTGAAACATTACTTGGAAGCACATAAAATACAACAATCAATGCGAATCTGACGGTGAAGATCCTTGAAAGAATTCCATAATCCATCAGGGGCAGTCTCGTCTATCTCACATATGAAAACGAATCCAGTCAAACATTCGTAACTGAAGCGAGTAGTGGGATCTCTGACACGTTCACAAATCACAACGTAAAAATTAAGGCCCCCTCACCTGCGGACATTATCGTCATTTACCGAATCCTGTGAGGACTCTCCCGTCATTGTCAGAACCTCACATGCCCAAACACGTACTCCCCAACCTCCCCCCCCTCCCTTTAAAACCCCCCCAAAAACCGCCAACACCACTATTAGAGACAGAGAGAGAGAGAGAGAGTTCACTGGAATCTTCATCGGAGGTGCTTTCCGGCGAAGATGACGACCGAGATTCTCCACGACCACCAGCAGAAGCTAGAGAAGCAGATCGAGAAGCAGATGGGGTGCATGACGGGATTCCTCCAGCTCTTCGATCGCCACCAGATTCTCACCGGGAAACGCCTCTACTCCCCCAAGCGCCTCCCCCCATCTCCGGTGAGATTCATTCTGTCTCGATTTTGTCACCCTTTTGTTGATTTAGTCTGAAATTGATGTTCTCCATTCAACAGCCGCTAGATAATTCAACATCCCCTGCGTTTCCCCCCGGAGAGGTGGTCCAAACCCAGCCTTCCCCGGCGCCGGACATGAGGGCTCCGGCGGAGTATCCGGGGAGGTCTCCGATACCGCTGCCGGTGTTCGAGTCGAAGGAGGGAATGAGATCAATGTGGAAGCTTAGAGAGGCCCCGAGACTGTCTCTGGACAGTAGAGCTGTGATGGATGGGAAGGGGAGCTTATACCCTAGGGAGATCAAGACTAATGCCACATTGTTGGTTAGAAATGAACCCACTGATGATAAGACTATCGAAGAAGAAGAAGATGAAAATGAGAAGCAGAGACGGTCGCCTAGTGTGATTGCAAGGCTAATGGGGCTGGAAGCCTTGCCGGGCACTCCGCGAGAGCCCATGAAGAAGAAGGCAGAGTTACGGAGATCTGCGTCGGAGTCTAGAGTTTCGAGAGATGTGCGAAATGTCATCGATGAGAGCACGTACCGGTGCGCGTCGTATTCGCAGTCCAATTCTACAACTTGGGAAGGCAGCGATGGCGTGAGAGATGATTGTGGTGGCAGAGTGACAAGTAGTAGAGCGCAAGATGTGATGATGATGACGACGATGATGATGACGGGGGAACATTGTGTGAGGAAAGAGAGCAGTGAAGGAGCGTTGGAGGGTTGGAAATCAAGGCAGCAACAGCAGAGAAAGAGCTACTTCGACGCGCATGATGTGTTTCCGGAGCCCAAGAGCTCTGGGTCTCTTTATGGGGAGATTGAGAAGAGGTTGAAGATGAGAGGGATCGACGAGCCCGCCAAAGATCTCGAGACGTTGAAGCAGATACTGGAAGCTCTACAGCTCAAAGGGCTTTTGCATTCAAAGAAACCAATCAAATTAGCACCTCAGACTCCAAGTATCAGGAACTACGTTTTGGATCGTCGTCGTCGAGGTTGTCAAGAATTAGACCAAGAATCTCCAATTGTGATCATGAAGCCCTCGAGAGGGAACTCTCCTCCTCCTTCAAATCAAAGATCAAAACCCCCGATTCATCGCAACCCGAACGCGGCATTGCCGCCGGTGAAGCCCAGAATTGCGCAGAGAAGCATGAACAGAAACTCAAGCAATGAGAGAAGCCCAAGTTCTGTGGGAAGAAGAGGAGGAGGAGGATCAGCAATTTCAGATCAATCCACAAAATCACCCAAAATGGGGATCTCGAGGAAGCCCGGATCAGATCAACCCACAAGTGGAACATCACCAAGGGCCAGAAGAACAAGATCAACGGCCGAGATTCTTCCCCAAAAAGAAAGGATGATGACAGCTTTAACAGAGGACGAAAGCTCCACCACTAGCACTAATTCGTCTCAAATCGAAGCAGAGGTACTGAATGAGAACTCATTGATCGCTTGATTGATTGATACCAGAAACTGGGCGTCCCTTAATTGCATCATTAATGATCTGGGCCTTCTCTTCTCTATTCTGCTCTGTTCTGCTCTGTTTTTGCTCTGTTTGTTTATGTGATTTGTAATTAAATGCGGTTGCAGGGTTTGTTGAGAGTTGAGTATTACAAGGAGGGGAGGAGTCTTCTTGAGAGATGTGATAAATTGCTCAACAGCATCGCTGAGATCACCACCAACACCACCGTTGATATGAATTTGCAGCAGCCAAGCCCTGTCTCTGTTCTTGACTCCAACTTCTACAAGGATGACTCCTCTCCCTCCCCCGTTATGAAGCGCTGCATCAATTTCAAAGGTACTGTTTTGTTTGGAAAACACTGCTAGAGTGACTCAAAATGAACACGTCAAATATAGACTCATACTTGTTGGTGTCCATTGATTTTGAATCGATGCGCGTGCACAAGGAAACAATGTGTATCTAAATTACACTAACAAGTGTGCGGCCCTTTCTTGTGCCCATTTTAGTCACCCTCGCATTTTCCAGATTTAGATTTCTTTTGCATTCGCATTGCTCTGTTTATTATTGTTATGTTTGGTGGGTATCTTTATTTAACGGTCGGCACATTTTCGTAATTTTTTGTCATTTTTTTTTTTTGGTAGATAATTTTTTGTCATTTTGGGTTAAATTATTGGTCTGCTGTTTAGCAGTGCGCACTGCGCACCACACCTCACGTCTCTCTAACGGCTTCAGCACTCGCTTCGAAGCTTTTATTTTCCTTTTTTTTTTAACATTTATTGATGCAATGACGCCATGTTTGTGTTTGATCCGTTAGAAATGTGTGCGCGCAATCTCGTAGTATACCTTTCTTTTGATAAGATTACCTTAAAGCCCTTCTATCTTTCATTGTAATTTGTATTACATACATATAAGTTGCCATTTTTACTGTGAGAATGACCGTTATGCCCTCAAAATGATACTTGGTGGAAGTTTTTTTTGGTGCTACGGCTATGGCTATGCTTTATGTTGAATCTCATTCTTGTTCTTCAATGGATCAGATTATCAATCAGCTGATTTTGAAGAGGAGAGTTGGAGCATGGAGATCTCACCAATCCGACTCAGTTTGGCGGATGAATTGGGCATCAACGACTGCGATTTCATCTACATATCGGAAATTCTCCAAGCCAGCAGCACTGGTTCGGAAGAATTGGATGTGTTCTCATTGATCGAGAAACAATACTACAAGCATAGCTCATCCAAAGCCTCTAGACTCCATAGAAAGCTAGTCTTCGACGCAGTTGCAGAGATCGTCGATAGGGAAAAGCAATTGCCTCCATGGAAAGCGTTCTCCGGCATAAATCCCTGTATTGCAAAGCCATCTTTCCAAGAAATATGGGCAGAATTTCGAAGGATTCGAGAGGACAACAACGCCGAGGAAGACCTATTGGAAACTGTGTGTGGAGTCCTTCGGAAGGACATGGCCAAAGACAAGGCTGCTGGTTGGGAAGATTGGCCAGCAGAGATGTCCGGGGCGGTGTTGTACATCGAAAAGCTGATATTCAAGGATGTGGTGGCGGAGACGATTCAAGATTTGGCGGAGACCGCTGGGAAATGCAATGCCAGTTTGGCGCCCCGGAGAAGGAAGTTGGTATTTTGAATTTCTAATAGGAGAGGTTATTTGAATATTTTGTTTTCGCGCGCTTTTTAGTTGGCGTCACTTGCAGTCTAACCATGTTATAGTTCGACTTTGTTAATGATAGTGTATAATAATTTATTTTATTTCTTGCTTATTATATTTTTCCAATGTATGAGTGCCACTTGTTGAAGAAATTTAAGTATTTGGTCAACTGTTCACCTATTTGCTTGACTTTTTGCAGAAAAGATTTCAAAACAAACAACTTTAAAAGTCTTGTCCCAAACTACTCGGCATCGGGCTGGATTGAGTATCAAAATATTAAACAAAAATTAATTTGATGTGAAAAAAAAAATTATAATTGTACGTGGTTTAAAAAGAGGCTGGGAAAGAGAAAAAAAGAAAAAAAAAACTTGTAGTGTTAAGAAAAATGTGGCGGCTAGGATTTGAAACATTAGTTTTTTTTGTGATTATTTAGTTAGAACTACCGTCGATCTTCTCGTTTGATTGGCTGTGATTCCAATATCAATCTTTATTTTTATTTATTCAATAAAAAGTCGAATCTATTCAGATATGAAGTGTTTGGTTTCTTTTGGCCTACAATAGTTGCCAGATTCATTATTGACACCACTTGTCTCTCCTCTACACATGCATTTGCTATCATTCAATTTCGTTCGCACTTTTATATGCTCATGTATGACTCGGCGCTAGTTGTTGGTTTGGTTTTTTTTTTCAATAAGTTATTTTTTCCTTGTTGAAAGTTTGTTTTTAGCTTCTCTCGTTAAAAGTTTTTGCTCGTCTTCCCTTGTTGAAAGTTTTATTTTCTGTTATTGTTCTATTTTTGTAGATGCAAAAGACAAGCGTATAAGTTACATATAAGCTTGTAAACTTTCGCAATGTCGATTTAATCTCATCAAGAAGTGAGAAAAGGCTGTTATTAATGTAATTTCATTGTTAAATAAAATGTAATAGCAATTTCTATGAATGGAAATTTTTTTTTCATCAAAAAAAGTGAACAAAATCTTATTATGTATTCTATGCAAACTCTAAAATTAACAACAATATACGGAGTACTAATATATTAGTTACAAATTAATTTGACAAAAAAAAAAAGAAAATTTGTATTACGTAATCTCTTATGGACTCTGAAGCTAAGAACAATATTATTCAATTTTATAGAACTGGCTATAAAATGGGTTCAGATAGGTACAAGTTGGACATACCCTCTTAATACACAACTAAAAATAGTGTCCAGATCCATACCCTTTTTTAAACTAATTTTTTTTCTCAAGCTTGTTTTGTTGTTTGTATCCGCTTTTCTATATAATAAAATAATTTTTTAGACCTAAGTATTTGCAAAATGCACAATTTCACATCAACATGAATTCAATTACTACAAAAGAAACATATTATACATTTAAAACTTAAGTCTTAAATGTTCAAACATAAGAAATAACATCACTTCCTACCAAAAAAAAATAATGAAACAACATCACCTTGTTAAGTTCCAATACAAACATTGTAAAGTTTTCAAATGTCTTACAAATTAATCGTTAAATGGGTATCCATTTTTATTGTAAGGGGTCTATGCTTTCAAGGGCCATATATTATGAGTGTGTTTTTACTTCCAAAAGGACTTAGCGTTCAAATCGAAACTTTGATGAATAGGTTTTGGTGGATTTTAGACGTAGACAAACATGGAGGCATTTGATGGGGCACCTGGGAGCAATATGTGTGTGCCAAAAAAGTTTGGTGGACTAGGTTTCTGTAGGGTGCAAGAGGTCAACAAAGCCATGCTCTTAAAATAAATTTGGAGACATCAAGGTTGCGAAAAGCTAGATATTTCCCTAATACACATTTGTTTAAGGCAAGGTTGGGGAGAAATTCGAGCTATATTTGGTGGAGTCTAATAGAAGTTCATGGACAATTGATACAAATTTGTAGTTGGAAAGTAGATGACGACTCTATTCGTATCTTTCAGGATCCTTGGTTACCAGACTCACAAAATCAAATAGTGCAGACTATTGCGTCTAGCAACCTCGTAGAGGCAAAAGTGAGTTAGTTATTTTGTTTGGAACGAAAAGCTTAGGATGAGGACATCCTTCGTGATATATTTGAAAAAAGAGATAGGAATATTATCCTATCAATTTCGCTAAGCATACACAATGGGCATGGCGAATGGATGTGGGGTTCAAACTCAAAGAGTTGTTACACAATAAAGGATGGACACAAGAACTTTATGGGGGCACTATTTATAAACTCACCTTCAAATGATTTTAATCAGTGGAATAGGTTATGGAGCCTACCTATCCCACCTAAGGTCAAAAACTTCATGTGGAGAGCAATTCGTAACAAGCTTCCAACTGTCAGGAACTTGTATAATCGAAGAACACCAATTGACCTTATGTGCACCTTTTGTAGAAGAGAATAAAACATTCATCATGCTCTAGTGGTTTGCAGCAAGGCTTTGCAATGTTGGACCTCTATATGTGTTGACACTAGTTGAGAAGTTAGTTTTTCCTTTGATCACTAGGATGCAAGGTCTATTTGAGAATAATGACAAGGAGGTATTGGAGGTCGTTGCTATGGTGGCATGGAGTTTGTAGAATAACCACAACTCATAGATATGGAAGAAAAAGAAACTGACACCAATTGGTATTGTGGAATCGGCCAAATCTCACTTGAAGGCACGAAAAGAAGCAAGGAAGAAAGAAACTCAATCGAACTTGGATGACCAAATACGGTGTAGGACGAGAAGAGGATTTTTGAAGTGTAACATCAATGCCTCTGTCATCGAATCTACTGGGAAAAGCTCATTTGGAGAGATTATTAGATATGACTTGGGAACTTTCGTGGCAGCATACGAAGGATCACGAAAAGGTGTTTATGAACCAAAACTTGCTGAGGCAATCGGTCTTCGAGAAGTGCTAAGTTGGTTGAAAGAGAAGGGTATTGAACAAGTGTTATTGGAACTAAATGCTCTAATAATTGTTCAAGCAGTTCAAACAAAATCGGTTGATAATTCATATTTTGAAATGGTAATAGAGGACTGTATTGAGTTGTTAAAGGACATGATGTCCTATTCTATGTCTTTTGTGCATATATCAACAAATGTAACGACCCATTGTATTGCAAGGGAAGTTTATTTTATGTCTGGTCGGAAAGAATGGTGTGATGTATCATATTTTCTTGCTACTGTTTTGTTATAAAAAGAACTAGAGTTTTTATAAAAAAAAGGGCATAATCCTACCAAAAAAAAAGAAAAAAAGAAAAAAGGGGCATAATTAGTTACGACCCTTGATTGTGTGCCCCAACACGAGTGCAAGCGAAACCCGATGTGCATCGAAGGAAGTACAGGTAACCACGCGTCTAGTGGCGTATTCAATAGCGTTTGTATGGTAGCGCTGCCGTTCAATTTACTCTCACTCCAAGTGTCAAGACCTATAACCGACTTTTCGCTCCCTCATCTCCTTCTCATCTCTCCTTCTCTCATCGTATCAGGTGAGACTCTCTCTCTCTCTCTCTCTCTCTCTCTCTCTCTCTTCCTTCTCAATTCGCTTCGCTTCAAAGTCACTGCGCGTGTTCAGCTTCCTTTTGGTTTTCTAGGGTTTCGTTTTAGCGGCTGAGTTCGAGAATTCCAAATCGATTCGTTTCGTTCGTTTTTTGAGTGAAAAAGAGGATCTTTGAGATTCGAGGTGTCGAGGGTTTGTGTTTCTGTTTTGAATCGGTAGATCTTGAACGTCTTTTTTAGGGTTTCGAGTTCTGTGTGTGATTTGGTATGTGGTGGTGTTTGATGGGTGTTTGTTTGGTTGATTTGGTAGATTTTGAAGTTCGGGAATGGCGGGAAAAGGGGGCAAGGGACTGTTGGCGGGGAAGACGACTGCGGCGAACAAGGACAAGGATAAGAAGAAGCCTGTTTCTCGCTCGTCTCGCGCCGGTCTTCAGGTTTCTTGATTTCGTTCTTTTGCCTTCTCGATTTGTTGAAGCACTCCTTATTTTGTTTAGTGTTGCGTATTTTGCCTCTATAGGTTTGATTGTGTGTTTGTTTCGTTTTTATCGGCGTAAATTTGAGAAATTTAGTTGTTACTCTGTTGAAAAAGGAAGTTTTATTGTGCTATTTGATGGGTTTCCATTGGTCGTGCATTTAGCGAACTGAGTTAGTGAGTCAATCCCATGTTGTATTTGAAGTGTCTTAGGCATAATCTGTTGAATTTGAAGTTTCTTTGGCATGAACTTGATTGGAGTTCACTGTTTCTTGTTCATACCTGAACCATTTTTTTAGGGAGCAACTATTAGCCCCCCTCCACCCTATGTCAGACCCCCATTTAATTTAATATATTTTTAAACTAAAGAGTCTATAAGCAAAATCACATAAATAACCCCACTCTAAATCATGAATCCATTTCCTTTTACCCTTCTTTCCACTTTACTTTACTTTTCACTCTATGCACCCCTCCGTGAAATGAAACATTAAACACATCCCCAACTCTTTTCCCACTCACTACACCCACCCCAAATTAAACCAACCCTATTGGGGGCTTAGAACATGAACTAACTTATTGGGGGCTATAAATTATATCAAATTAAATGGGAGGCTGATATAAGGTATAGGGGCTAATAGTCGCTCCCCTTTTTTTATGCTTTTCTGAGTTCATGTTTAATTTAATCTCTTACATTTTGGATACATTTAGAAAATGGCCTTAGCATCGTGATAAATGTAGATAATTTTTTTTGTTTCATATTTTCCAGTGGGGTACTCAGCTAAGATAACTCATCAACTTATTTTGTTACTTTATTAAATAACAAACTGATTCCTACATTGCTTAGATAGTGTGGTTCCCCTTCTTCTGAACTCCTTTCGGCTAGCCATGTTTTTTTTGTGCATATGCTTTGCCTTGGGGGTTCCCCATGTCAACTGTGTCTAGATGTGTATTTAATTTGCATGTAAAACGCTGGTCAACTTCCTTGATTACCGAGCCAAATTTAGATTTGTCATTTTTAATTGCAAGTGTAGTTAAAACTGGGTGAATTGATTTTTACTTAAAGTTTGATGAGCAACATTGTGGTATTTCTTAATTTAAAATTGGTCTGGTTATGTAGTGAATAACATTATATGTATAGTTTGTTATTTGGATTATTGCTGCCTTACATAGTAAATAGGAAATTGTTTGTGTTGTACGGGGACAGAAAAGTAAATATATAATGTTTACGGACCTCTAAATAAGTATCTTGATGGTCACCTAGGTATTATTTAGGTTAGCCATGAAGATTTCCAATCCTTGATGTTACCCTCTTATATTGCAGTTCTCCAACATAGAGAAGACAAAAAAAGTTACCTCCAGATTTGGTCTTTTTGGCTTGTGCTCCATTTTCTTCCAACAACTATAGAATTAATAGTAGTTGTATAAATAATACAATGTAGCAAACATAGTAGTAATTGTGGATCAAAAGCAATTTGTTGGGGGGCTCCACTTGAATGAAATAAATTTTCAATCTTGGATTGTAGGACTTAGAATACTATAGTGATTCTTATAGAAATTATATTTCCAATATTGTTATGTTTTTTGATTAAACAAAGAGGTTAATGATATATGAAACAATAATTGAGAAAGTTGTCATAAATGTATTAATTAAATTTAGAATATGTGGTTTTTTTTTTTTTTTTTTTTTAATGGTCCAACATTGTTAAGAGAATTGTCCATCTATATTGAATTTTTTTTTTGAGGAAATATTATTTCTTTCATTGATGCTCATTGTTCAAATACAAAAGTTTGGTGGAGCAATTTCTCGCCATTTAAAATAGCCTAACATAGAACCTGTCGCCTTAACTAACAAAGCCACTTGATTGGCAGACCTACTAAGTACAAACATAAGCTTACACACATGGACTAAGTTCAACAACACTAGAATTGTTTGTAGGCTACCCACAACATTTCTAAAGTAATGAAATTGTATTAGTGGCTAGATTGACCTGTAGACCCTGCCAATGAAATATTCTTGGGACGCTCTAAATCAGAAGATATTTTCATATCGAATCCCTCTACCCCTCTATCAAAGTTCAAACTTCCAGCTGCACTCGATATCTTTCCTACTCGTGGACGTTTCAGATTTGCAACCAATTGATTGCCAGTTTGAATACCCACTTGCCCTGCATCATGATTTGTTTCGGTTACAACTGCACCCACCTTTTCAATTATCTCTACAACCTTTGAATCTCGACTAAAGTTTGGTACACTAAAGCATGTCAAAATCTGCTTTCCCTTTCACTCACCGTAAGCGCGCTACCGTCAAGTCCCCGCAACCAATGATTCCCGATCTGCGTTGTTGACCAACCTCCAAGAGCACGTAAGAAATTTCCATACAACCTCTCTGTTGTGATCTCCTAGTTGTCAAATAAGGCCTCACAAAATTTATCGGATGGCCAATTATAACACATAAGAAGCATGATGTAGAAACCCTTTTATAGTGGAAATTAACCCAAAACCATTTGCGCCCACTTCTTTTCATTCTCATTTTTGTTTGTTGAGGTTTAAGCATGTCTAACCTAACTTTGATCCTCATAAAGTTGCTCCAAAGCCCATCAAAGCTAGTCAGATCAGAGTGAATATATGTGCCTACAAAATCCCCAATTGATTTTGCAATCTTCTCATTCTTCGTCATGAAACCCACTGGAACATCATAAACTCGCAACCACCACCTCCAGTTCACTAATGTGAAGATTAGCCAGTTGATCACCATGCTCAAGCCTCTTCAACAGTAAATGTTGTTTGTTAAATGTCCAGGGACCATTATCCATAACCCAATGCACATCACAATAATGGAAGAAAGTGAACAAAAACATATTCAATTGCTTGATTTCTTGAATGTAAACTCCCTTGACAGGCCTCCAAATTGATGTGAGCGTATCACACATAGCTCCAAAGTTCATAGTTTTACTTGTTGAGAACCTTCCCACCGATATTTTGGAAAAATCCATGCCTCTTTAGTCAGGTTGTTCGCCATCTTCAATGATTAAACCACTCTCCTTTCTACCTTCAATAAAGAAATAAATAGAATTGCACTTGGGGAGAAAACAGGGGAAACAAAGACACTAAGAGACAAAATTGTGTTAAAAACTAACACCATGATAGATCTGCAAAAGATTAGCATAAACACTCATCATTTAGACGAGACAAAAAACTCGCCATAGAGACGAGACTAAGAGACGCAGACCTCAGATCGGAATTATCAATATTGAGAAATTGAAATCATTGAATAACCCAAGAAAAGTAAAGAGAGGGCCCACATTGATTGACTCCAAGGAGAATTGAATTATCTTAGGGGTATAAAAAAGATGAATGTATTTGATTGCTCACTATGGCTCTTAGAGCATCTCTAATGGGACCATGGATTGGGGTGAAAATGGATTCACCTAGGATACAATCCACATCCAACCCAAAAATGCTTTTCAATGGGACCATGAATTGCTAATGTCTAGCTGATGTGGCAGGGAATCTAAATAGATGGTGTCTACCCCAATGTCTACTTCTAGACATTATGGCAGACATCCTCTCCACTGCCACTTTTAGTTGGAGAAATAAAGAAAAAGACATAATAGCTCTAAAAGAAAAAGGAAAAAGACAAAAAAGGGCATTATCCACATGAAGACAAAAAAAAGTCACTATCCATGGTCTAAATCCATATTACAATTGGAGATCATTTTAGAATTTGAATGTCCATCTCCTCCCCAAATCCATGATTTGGTACCAATCCATGCTCTAAATTCACATTACAATCGGAGATGCTCTTATGGGTTTTTGTTATGCAAAAAATCGCCTCAATCGTTGTGAACATCTAAGTCATGATGTTTTGATGTGAATTGTGTGGTTCTTCCCATCCAAAATAAATTAGTGGCAAGTTCATTTGTACTTAATTACTGTGTACATGACTTAGTTTGTTTGAATTTGTGGAGTGATCCAAATGATAGAAAATAATGAAGTTGTTGCATAATCTTACAAAAATTGAAGTAAAAATAAAATGGAACTCCAAGATCCTTTTTTACATGGTAAAACCCGGAAATAAGGGAAGATCCACTACTTCGTAAAGCATAAAAATATCATGTTTGATACATGACTAGTCAGTCTGGCCTCGATTCTTGTGATGATTGTGAATTGTGAGCATGCAAATCTCTCTTGTATGAATTGTTTTTGGAATGCTTTGAAAGATAGTAATTTGTGGAAAACCTGGATATATTTTAATTTTGTAGATTAATGAAACAACCAGTTTCAGGTCTTGTGGAACTTTTGTGATAAAACAATTGGTTTATTATAGTGTTTTAGAGATTTATCAATATCATTACATTTGTATAAATGGATCTTATCTAAAACAGTTAAAAGAATTTGAGAGAAAAAGGACAGTTTTAGAGAGGTGAGGAACGTTACTCTTTTTATATTATTTACAATCTTAGCCCCTCATGTCATGCTAGTGCAAGTGATGCAGGCTTGGATTGAATCGGGGATGTGTATCACGAGGCTATTGTTAGTTTAATTTTGGTGTTTAGTTAGAGTCCTAAAATTTACTAGTATGTGATATATTTTTCTAAATATTAGTCGATCAGTATATTATTGTTATTAGATAGTTGCTTATATAGTTACTAATGTGAGTCCAATCAATTAGAAAGTTGCTAGTATTGAAATTCTAATGGGACGTGTTCTAGTTAGGTTAGGAAATTATAATATTCTTATTTTTTTTACCATTAGAAGTATGGGTATGTGCAACGTTATTTAGAAGTGTCTTTTTTTTTATTAAAAAAAATATCAATAATCAACCCCTAAACTATTACATATGTAGCCTTTATATATGCTTGTAAAATAATAAGACTCCTAATTCTAATAGAATACCAAAAGATACATTAATTGTAATTCTAATAAAACTCTTACTACCACTAACTCCTATTTAAACTCTAACTTTGACACAAAAAGGACACAAAACTTGTAATCCAACTAAACTAAACTATCTTATCTAATAAATAAAATCCTAATCTAACACAAACTCTTATTTGCATCATTCTCTCCCGGTTGAGAAAATTCGTCATCAAATTCAATGCTTGAATCAGTTTTTCGCACACGACGTCTATGGTCTCCATCTTCATTAGCAAGTTTAAAAAACATAAAATAGACTATCTAATGAAATGCTTCCTAGAAAAAAAAAAAACATGGTGATGTTTGCAAAGAAATAGAATGATTATATGATTTGTTGAAACAGTTATGTTGAAGGTCTTTGAGATTGAGAAAAGGCTAAATAGATGAAGTGAACACTTAAAAAAAGCTCGATGTTGAGTTGGCTGAGACCAAGATTGCATCGTCAATTGGTATTAAAGAGCTTTTGGGGAATGCTAGTTTCATGGATTGAACAGTTACCTACTTATTCATTTGCTTATCTTGATGGATTGAACAGTTACCTACTTATTCATTTGCTTATCTTGAACATAAGAATCATCGACTTTGATCCAACAATGGGAATTGCAAGTCATCGTCCATCGTGATTTTGTCCAGTCCCTATAGTAGAACTACCATATTAATTGCTCTCTTTCATTGTGCAAACCATTGTCTCAAGGATGGAGAGAGTAGTGTGACTCATCTTTCCCTTTTTTTTTGGTAGCTTTTGCTTGTCTTGTTTGGTGTTTTTTGGCAAGAACCATCATATTTGTACCCTTTATTGCTTAACATTCTTTCTTGTGCTTTGCTGAAAATGGTAGTTGTGATTTCTTTTCAATTAAGGTATGAGGCTTAGTTAAAGGTGTCAATCTTAAATCACCTAAATTGGTCGAATTGTGGCTGAATCCCAGGTTCGATATGTTTCTTACGATTAAGTGTCGTTGGGCTAGTTTGTGTGTTAAAAAGCTGCAATGATCAATAAAATTGTTTTTTTTTTTTTTAAATTGTTTTTACAATATGGCTTTCAATTGGCCTCTAATTTCAAACAATGGGTCAATTCCCTTTTAAGAAACACTCTTTTCTATCACAACGTTTAAAAAAAAAAAGTCTCAAAGCTAAGGTTTTTTTTTTTTTCCTTGAGTTTCTTATTCTTTTGTCTTCTTCTTGTGATTCTCTTCTCTTTTGTCTATTGCTTTGTGCTTTGAGCTAAAGGGATCCTTTCAAACTAGCTATTAACTTTCCAAGCTTTTATTTGCTAAATGAAGTATAGTTGCTCTTTTCTGTTATGCTTTGTTTCTTTTTCCGACTTTTAAGGATTCTTTTGATTTTTTGAGTATGTTTTATGATTCTAGTATTCTACTATTCTTTGCAATTTACTTTCAAGGATTTTTTTTTTAATTTTTTTTAAATGTATTGTACATGCTTTCCACACACACACACACACACACACTTATATATATATATATATATATATTTTTTTTTTTTTTTCCATTCATTATATTTTGTGGATACAACTTGTTGGGTTTGTTTTTTAATTATTTAAAAAAAAAAATAGTGTTCATCCCTTCTTTTAAGTTAATAGTTTCAATCTTTCCTAGAAAACAAAGTAATAGTTTCAATATTTTCACTGTTGGAATAAAATTAATTCATATTTAATACTAGAACCACATATTTCTTGTATCAAACTTGTATTTTTTATGTACCAAAAAAAAGTGTATTTTTTGAGATATAGAGCCAATTATATGAGTTCGTGCATATTTTTAGAATTAAAAATAAAAGGGCAAAATCCCCTGATTTACAATTTGAATTGAATCCAATGCCCACCAATATTACGATTCAGTTCTGATTTGACAACTATTGGAAGAGGTTTTAAAAAGACTTGAGAAGTAGTATTAGGCGGTAACAACTTTCGAAAATTTTAATGAAACAATAACTATGATAAGCATGATAGATTCATTTATATGGTTACAGTTACTACAATATATAATCTAAAGACAATAAACAACTTTGGTCATACAAATGCTGAAAAGGTCACTATTTATTGCAAATTAACATAAATGGGTTGAGAATAAAGGTTTTTGATGCATCATGCATGAACTGCTGTAGCGATATTGCCCGTATTGTGGGTGTGCCTATGTAGTCCTAATTTAAAGTCCTTTTTGAAAGCGCAAATTCTTAAAAATTATTAATCAATCAATTGTTGTAATATAACTCGGCAATTAGATCCACACCTCATAAGAAGATGTTCATCAATTCAAATCTTCAACCCATACCAAATACAATACATTGTTTAAATACAATTCTTATATTAACATCACTATTTTCTAATATTTGATGTTTGTAATATCTTGTATTTTGTAAGTTTTTTTTTCCAAAAGCACGTGTTTTTTAATTAATCAATCAAATGCAATAATATAACTTAACCATTAGGAATCCACACCTCATAACGGGATGTTCATGAGTTTGAGCATCCAACTCCTGCGAATTGCTTAAAAAGGATGTGCTCTCTGCACCTAAGTGGTGTGGTGCAATGGCAAAGAAAGTAGCACCATATATGACTTTTGACTTTGGCAAAGGTCATGGGCTCAATTCTCGGTTATGGGGTTGAGACGCCCAGTAACTCATAGGGTTAGTCGAACCAAAGTAAGCTCAAGTTCAAACTCCCATGGTTATCAAAAAAAAAAAGGGTCCAACATCTCAATGAGATTTTTTTTATTCCCTCTATTTGTATTTGAATAATTAGGAACAATTGATGCTATCTTGGTTGCAAAGTCAATTTTTCTTCCTCTATTCATAAAAACTTACACTGATGAGAACCAACATAAATACAATGAACTAATTAATGATCATTGAGTATGTTTGTACAAAATGGATCTTCTTGAAGCTGGTAAGAACATTAAAAAGTGAAAACTTGAGAATAGAAAAAGAAAAAAAAATACAAACGTTTTTAGTTGAAGAGCACAGGGCAAAATATTTTGATGAGTTGCAAAGAAACGCGAGAAAAAGAGGAAAAGATGGAGAGAGAATAATAATTTTGATTGTTTTTGCCTTTTGGCACAAGATTGTTGCTACGTGCTTGCAGGATCTTTTTCGTATATGATTGATGAATGGAATTACAAAGAATTAGTCAATAATTAAAATTGCTTAAAGAAGACGAAGAATGACAACCACAACAACAAGCATAAGAAATCTTTTATTTGATTTTATAGTGATCTTTAATATTAGTGCTAATTAATTTTAGAAGTTTTCAATTCCACCATAACCCAGTTATTATTATTGTTTGAAAAAAACACTCTAAATATTAGTAAATCTTCAACTTCTACAACAAAAAAAATTTTGGCCTACCAAAAAAAAAGCAAAAGAAATATGTTCCTGCAATGACGAAGAACTTAATTAATATCTATATCAAACTAATAGAATTATGTGCATATGTGTTTTTTTTTCTTTTCTTTTTTCTTTGTCCTAAAAGTCAAGGGTTTTGGTGATTTTTTATTATATATTTTTTTCAAAACTATTTACATTATTTTTCTTTCCACTTTAAAACTATACTTTTACAAACACAAAGTGGTATATACAAGTTCATTTCTTCACAACATTAAAGGAAATACAACTAAAAAAAACTTGAGGAAACATGTTTATGGTATTTTTCGTCAAATACATAATTACAAGATTGAATTCTCGCAAGTACAAGAATGGGTTCACACGTGCGAAGCACAGGTCGAAAACTAGTAAATTAATTATTGGAGACGAAAAGATTAACATAGTTAGCGCCTATGCACCACAAGTAGGATTAAATGAGATCATCAAATGCAAATATAGGGATAATATAGATGGATTTATGATGGTATACCATTAGATGATAAGGTTTTTATTTTTTTTTAGGGGGGGATTTAAATGGGCATGTAGGAGCAACCAATTATTGATTGAAGAAAGCTCTTGGAGTATATGGTTATGGTAGTAGAAATGAAGGAGTCACACTTGATTACTTTTATTAGTGGACATAACAAGAGTGAAATAGATTTTTTTGATAAAAAAAATTAGATAGAAAATATGTAGAGACTGTAAAGTAATACATGTTGAAGTGTTGACTAACCAACATAAGTTACTAGTACTTGATATTAAGTTAGCAAAGACGTAATAGGAATAAAAGAGACAATGACTCTAGATGAAAGTGGTATAACCTAAAAAATGATAAAGATTAGAATTTAGAGAAAAGCTACTTTAAGGAAAATGTTTGGAACTTTGACGTAGATACCAATACGTTGTGGCTAGAAATGAGTAGTTGGACAAGGAAAGTAACATCGAACTAAGGATGCAAGTGGGGCGGGGATTCCTCGCCAATTATCCTCCACGGGGTGGGGGTGGTATTTCCCCTCCTAACCCTGTGGGGATTCCCTGCCCCGCATTTCCTTGAAATTTCCACATAACATAGAAATGCAAATGAGCTACACTTTTATTTAATAAACCAAACTAGAAACTTTTATTTGTTTTTTAATAAACCAAACTAGTTTTTATTTATTTTAGCAAAACTTGCTTTTGAAATGCATTTTAATAGTAACTATGTTGCTACTTTATTTCACCTTATATTATTGGTAACTTTTGTGAAAAAGTGACGGGGTGGGGGGATCCCCGCGGGGCGGGGAATGGGGGTCAAGATTTTTTCAGTGGAGAATTTCAAGCAGGAAATCCCTACCCCGCCATAAGTGGAAGTGGGGATGGGGATGGGGATGGGGATTGCATTCCCCTGCCCAAAACCTGCCTTACCTGCATCCCTACATCGAGCATGTTAGGTGTATCTAAAGGCTCAAAGAAGGAAACATGATGGTGGGATGAAGATGTCCAAAAAGCAATTAAGACTAAAAGAGAGATATATAGGAAATTACGTACCTGTTAAGATGAGGATGCAAATAATCAATATAGAGAAGCTATAAAGAAGGCTAAAAAAGTAGTTAAGCTAAAACAAAGTTCATGGAAGGTTTATATACAAAGTTCGCTAATAGAGATAGCAAAAAAATACATTTATAGGCTAGCCAAATTAAGAGATAAAAATAAACAAGACTAAGTCATGTAAGATGTATTAAGGTTCTACAAAAAAAAGATGTATTAAGGACGAAAACCTAAGTGTTTTAACACTTGGAATGCAACGCTAAGGAGCGATGGAGAAGGTACTTCAATAGTTTATTTAATGATGGTCAAGTTGATATCATAGTATATGAAAATAGGAAAAGCATGTGGCCGGGATGAAATACCCATAGAGGTTTGGAAATGCTTAGGAGAAATTGGATTGATTTGGTTAACAATACTTTTTTAACAAAATTTTAGAATCAAAACGAATGCCAATGGTGGATTGAAGAAGAAACACTCTTGTATCAATGTTAAAAAATAAAGGAGACATTCAAAGGGTGTTCAAATGACCGAGGAATTAATTTATGAGTCATACTATGAAACATTAGGAAAGGATAATTGACAATAGGCTAAGAAAAGAGACAAAAATATCAAATAATCAATTTGGTTTCGTGCCAGGGTAGTCCATTGTGGAAGCTTTTCCTTGTAAGAAGATTGATGGAAATATATGGAGAAAAGAAAAAAGGATTTTCATATGATATTCGTAGATTTAGAAAAATGCATATGATAGGATTCTTAAAGATGTTCTTTAGTTGGTTATATAAAGAAAATGAGTGCATGCTAGGTACGTAAACACTATTTAACATATGTACGAACAAGGAGTAACGAGTATAAAGACATTTGGAAGAACCACTAAAGAATTTTCTATACAATAGAATTGCATCAAGGATTGGCTTTAAACCAATATCTCTTTACTTTAGTTATGAACGAACTAACTATGCATATTCTAGAGGATATACCATGGTGTATGTTATTTGTATGTTGTTCACTTGTTTGTAGATGATATTGTTCGATTCCTATTGGACGAAACAATAGATGGAGTGATTAGGAAATTAGAACTTTAAAGTAATTCATTAGAATCTAAAGGCTTTAAGTTGAGTAGGTAACATGCATTGTGAGTTTAGAAATATTAAACATAAAGATGAAGTTGGTAAAATTAGGGAAAATAGAAGTTTTTAAGGTGAACCACTTTCAATATCTAGGATCAATCACAGTGGCACACAAAATGATGGTAATATTAAGAATGATGTCGGACTTAAAATTCAAGTTGGATGGAAGAAATGAATGAGTGCAACATGTGTAATCCGTGATCGAAATATTCATATCAAGTTAAACACAAAATTTTACAGGACCGCAATAAGGCGAACTATACATTATGGAAGTGAATGTTAGGCGGTAAAGAAACAACAAGTACATAAACGACCGTTGTGGAAATGACGGTGCTAGTTGGATGTATGGTGAAACTCATAAAGATAGAATAAGAATTACAAAAATTCAAAGAAAAGTAGGTGTAGCACCAATTGACACAAAGACTAGGAAAGGGCAGTTGTGGTGGTTTGGACACCTCCAGATAAGGCCTACAAATGGCCCACTAGAAATGTCGACTCAATAGAACTGAAGAAATTCGACGAGGTAAATGGTAGACGGAAGCGAACTTGGAACATATTGATTAGGAGGGATTTAAATGATTTGGAAAGTACACTATCAATTGAGCATAATGGAAGAGTTTCATACATGTAACCGACCCCTACTAGTTTGGAATTGAGGCTATATTGTTAACTACTTATTTTGGTTTTAATAAATCAATATTATGGTGATTGTCTGGTGATGAACTTGTCATTTGTTTGCTTCTGTTTCTTGAATGACCTTGAATTTATTGGTGGCGAGTTTGAATAATAAAGATGCTTAGTTTTTGCTGGTGTATATTCATTTTCTATTCATCTTTTTCATTCTCTTGTTAGATTGGGATTCCGAAATAAACATACTGATTCATTGATGGTCATGTGTCTGTTTTATGTGCTGCATTTATCTTACACCATTGAGTTATCGTGCTTGATCAGTTAACCGTCACACTAGGAATATAATTTGTCTGGATGCTTTGACACAAGAATGTTAAGAATCAGGGCCATTGACAAACCAACTTTGAAGTTTGGTATGGATGCCGAGTAAACGATGATATGATGAATGGTTATCATTGAATTCAATTGGATTGCATGGATTGTGCTTCTTCCCTTATGACACATGAAGATCTCGAAAAGAAATACAATTAGACATGTTACTTTTTTTTTTCTGCGGTTTAGACATTTTACTGTTAGAAACTTGTAGTTGAGCTTGCATGGCTGCAGAAAGATGCTGCCAAGTAAAAACTGCTAAATCCTGTAAATAGTCTGAATAATAATGCAGTCCATCAGTTTGGGGCTGAGACAGCTGCAGCAATAGCTATTGCTTGTGAATAGTCCATAAGACGCAATAGTCATGAGTTGTAGTAACAAGAAAGTGTGCCAATATATAAAAGTAAATGTTAGTTTTGAAAATTGAAACTGGTGGTTAAGGTTACTTATTTGGTAATAATTAATCAATATTACAACAATTATTGCACCATAAGTGCATTTGTCATTGTAATTGCTAATGTTGCTTGCATGTGTTGAATTGATGCGGTGGTTTCTACCAAAAAAAAAAAAAAAATGATGCGGTGGTGGTGAGTGTAAATACACTTTTCTGAAAGAAAGTGTGCCTGTGTATAATCTTTCTTGATTCTTCCTATCTACACTATTTTGCGAGCATGGAATCTTGAAAAAGGAATCTTATTATTCTCAGGCCCCATAATTTCTTAACTGATGCCTCATGCCAATTTTCATTTGGCTACATGTTATCATAAATCATGAGCGGAGCCCTAGGTTCAGTTCAGAATTGAACTGATTAGTCCCTATTCTATCTAAAGCCAAGTTTGGGTTCCAATGCTTGTTTGATATAACTATGATGTTGGAGTAGTACTCACTTTTTTTTTGAGCAATGGAGTAGAACTCACTTAAAACTGAGATATTTTCATTTTCATTCAGATTCAGGATACTTGAAAACTGTGTTGTCTGGCATTTATTTTTGGAGCGTGGTAGGTTGACCCACTATGGGCACTGAGATAGCTGCACATACCAAGTCGGCGCCGCACGATGCACCTCAAGATGCGCAACACGCTTGCATCGGACGGCCCGCACCTGGTAGATGCGGTTATCTTGATGCCCAAAGTATAGGTCAACTGATCATTATCCTTCACTTTTTTTATCAATTTACTTTTCAGATGTTCTTTTAGTTCTAACTGGAGTTATCTTTGTCTGTGTATGTGGGTGTGTTGTGTAGTTTCCAGTTGGTCGTATCCATCGACATTTGAAGTCAAGAATTGCTGCCAATGGTCGTGTTGGTGCCACAGCTGCTGTATACTCTGCTGCAATTCTTGAATACTTGACGGCTGAGGTTTTGGAGTTGGCAGGAAACGCAAGTAAAGATTTGAAGGTGAAGCGTATCACGCCAAGGCACCTGCAACTCGCCATCAGAGGTGATGAGGAGCTTGACACCCTGATCAAGGGCACAATTGCAGGAGGTGGTGTGATCCCTCACATCCACAAGTCACTCATCAACAAGTCCACTAAAGATTGAAAATGTCGGTACCGTCTTATAGCTCCCATTTTACTCATGTTCAAAGACTTGTTAGTGGCTCTGTTTAGATTTATAGAGATTGGAGGACACTCTGTTTATACTTGCCTTTTCTTGAACCTTGTAGGCTAGGAAATTCTTTCTCGTTTCTGATCAAACTCTGATGAAAACAACCTTGGTAAATGTTCTTGGTATTGCTGACTTAAATTGTGCGTCTCTTGAAATGTGTAAATTATGATTTAGGGGTGAGCATCAATCTGATTAGACTTGATTAATCGAAACCAAGAATGCTACTTGCTGTGGATTTGGTTCACTTGTTAGATTGTGGCTTAGGGTTGCGATCGTGAATTTAGAGAACCTGTCTTGTTATGTTTGGTAGTAAACTGAACTGAATCGAGGTAAGCTTTACATATTTTGGTTGATCATACAGTTTACTACTTTGTGTGCCTGATGTCATTTGCCTGTTTGCTCATGACCTTTGTAATGAAGGTCTTTCTATTAAGTTCTAGAATTGCATAATGTTGAAACTGAACAAGAACACAGCAATGACCTTAAAGCATTGTTAAACTGAATTTTTTATTAGTTTGTAAAATCAACGAAGTGAACTATAGCAAAATAGAAATAACTAAAATTGGTTCCATGACAGAAGCTAGTTTGATTTGATATTTGCAATATGTTTAATTTTGATCAAGTGAGGTTTGAGTTTGATCATGGCCAAATTTCACGAGGTGCGTCCTACTAAGATTATGATATAGATTATGGACTATATTATTAGGTGAAGGTCTTGCTGTACACCATACACCATCCTTCTAATGTGACCTCATATAACAATAGGCTAGAACAATATTGGTCTTTAATTGAGGTTTCAAAACCCTATTAAAGATTGGTGTTATTAAATGTCATGTGAGAAACATGTTCGATGGTTTGTATTTTAATTATTAATATAAGTATTACGTAGAGGTTTAAAACTCATATCAATTTGGTGTTATAAAATGCCAAAACTCTTCAGTGAATTAAAACACGACCCATCAAACACGTTTTTCACATGACATTTAATAGCACACATTTTTAATAGGGGTTTTGAAACCTCTATTAAAGACCAAAACTGTTCTAGTGATAGGAAAATGATTGTGTGACCTTCTTTGGACACCCGAAAGGGTGAAATGGATACCCAGGAAGAATTGTCATGCTCATTGAAGGGACGCGCACAAGTGTTGTCTGTGCATACGTCTTTCCTGGGCTGCATTACATCCAGTCAAACATAAAAGCTTCGTTGAGCCCTTGGTGCTAGCGTTTGGCGCATAAACTGAAACCTATAATGGACAAGGATTCATTTGTTCTACAGTGCAATTGCAGTTTTTTGGATACAAAAAGCTGGCTGAAGGGGTTGAAGTCCATCAAAAACATTGCTTTTAAATCATGTTGTATATTTTAAATCAGAATACTAATAACAAGTATCTGAAGGAACAAGACTTTAACCAAAAAAAAAAAAGGACCAACAAGACAACCTATTGTGTGGTCGAAGATGACTTGGATGTCACTTAAAAGTGGCCCTAGTTTGGTAGTTGATTATCCATAAATATAATTAGATGAAGTTTGTTTAAAGTTAAGATTTCATAGTTCAATTAGCCCTAGCTTAAAGATTATCAAATTTCTACTATAGAAGCCTTGTCGTTCTCATTTTCATCAATTTTATCACTCTATGTGGCGGGCTTGGTTTTCTTAAAGTAAAGTCTTGGTTTTCTTTCTTTCTTAACTCTTTTTTTTTTTTGAAGAAAAATCGAAATTTCATTAATCATTCTTGGCTTAATATAGGATCAGATATAGAATCAAGTACATTGATTCGCTAATCCTATGTGCAAACAAACTGTCATTAATTTGACATTTTTTTTTTTTAAAATTGAAATAGTTTGACAATCAGGGGCTGCTTTCTATAATGTTGAATCTCATGACAACACAAAAAAGTAGTAGAACCACAAAATGAATAACAAAACTTCTCAACAAGGAAAAGAAAACCGACAACTTCTCAACAAGAAGAAGACAAATTACATACTTCTAACTAAGGAAGAAAATTAACTATAAAGTAAAAATTAAAGACAAATCAATCTAACACACCGCACAAATCCACGCAACACAGTTGATGAAAATGCACCACAACAAGGATTGACCAGTCTTCACAAATCTGATTAGATCTATTGTTTATTGAATGAACAAAGAGCAAAAGAGATTTGATTGGAACCACCTTCGATCGTTGAGAGGATCGGCGGTGGTTTAAGAACAAAAATCACATAAGTGAATAAAAAAATCTTGGTTTTCTTAAAGCAAAGTCATGGTTTCAATTCTTGTTGATCAAGGCGTTGTTTCCAATAAATATATGATACTCAATATTCACAGGTCGAATGTTGGATATGGAGCTCCTGCCAACCGACTTAGCACTGTAGAAATCCATGGGCCTAAAGAGTGTTGGGTCACACACGGTCGTGTGGGTAAATAAATGGAGCGGCTAAACGTACCCCAGTTTTTACTAAACATACCCCGTTTACTTACCATACCCTAATTTTTTAATTCTAATTGCTAAACGTATCCCACTTTTTTTTTTTCTAAAATTTCCAAAATGCATTTGCTAAATGTACCACACTTTTTGTTAAATTACTCATTTATTCAAACATACTCTTGACTCCTTGATATGTGGGTTTCGACCATACATGGTTGAGACCTCAAAAGAGGTCTCAGATGACTCTATTTCGGTCGATTTCATCTAAATCCCACCGAGACCTTTGAAGAGGTTTCAGTCTTGGCAACCGAATCTCGGTCGACTTCTATTGAGATCTCTTTATAGATGGGAACTGATTGAGACATTTGAAGAAGTCTCGGTCTTGTGTGTCCACAACCCACGTGCAACAATAATGGACAATTTTTTTTTCAAAACTCCAAAAAATACATGAAAACGACCAAGATATTATTGAGTTTTGCTCAAAATCGATTGATATTTTTGATTATATCAATATTTTGTATCCAAAATGCAAGATTCAAGCTCTAAATCGAAGCCTTAAACTCAACCACAACAACACAAAACCGACTAAAAAAGGACCAAAAATCCCAAGGAAACCACAAAATCGATACAAAAGAGACGAGGAATTGTACTTACGACGTCGAATCGATGTGGTATTGTTCGAATTTAATCGAATTAGGGCTGAAAGTGAGTGCAATTTAAGAGAGGGAGAGATGGTGGTGTAACTGTGATATGAGTGGATGGGATGAGTGAGGTATGGTGTGAGCAAAAAACCCTATTAGGCGTGAAGCGGAGCTTTATCCCTTTTCTATATACTAGTTTTTTAGACGTGCTTCGCACGTAGGAGCCCGCTCGCTACGCTCGCGGGAAATCAGTTCCACTAATTTGTCTGGAAACTTAATGTCCAAGCCCCTCTTATATATACGGAGGATTAACACGTATAAATCAATTTTCCTAATTAGAGAATCAGGTGACACAGCCACAAATGCTGCAACAATTGAATCCAAAACCAGCAACATATATAAATTTTTTTTAGTAAAATTACTTGAATAAATACAACAACACATAGAAGCTATTCATTGAAGCTGTTCATTTGTTAGCTATTCAAAAGCTATTCATTGAAGCTGTTCATTGAAGCTGTTCATTTGTTAGCTATTCATTGAAGCTGTTCATTTCTTTTTAGTGAAATTACTGAATAAATAGAACAACATATATAAATTCTTTCATCCAGAAGCTATTCATTGAAGCTGTTCATTTGTTAGCTTGCATTGTTAGAAATTATCATTCATTAGAAGCGAGAAGATCACAAAGAAAGGGACAAGTTACATAAATTTATATTATATTATGATAGTAGTTTTTGGAACCATATACAAATTTCATGGACAAACCACAACAACTTGAATGCGCACATGAAATTTGGGGTTCCATTAACATCAACTATTTAGTCAAAAGTTCCACAGAGCCTTCTAAAGATGTCCCAAAAGACTTACCACCTACACATATCTAAACTAAGACCACTTACAACTTTCATTAGTTATACCCAAAAGAGTTGCACCTATACCATTATATGGTTCATGTGCGAGACCAAAATACGCAATGATCAAACATTATATTTAGTACGACATCCAAAAAGTAAAGACAAGTGATTCACCCTAATAAGATGGATGTTGATGAAGTGGATGTTGATTCTAAAGCTACAACTCCTGGCTTCAATAGCTTTGTCGATCGGCTTGTGGGATTGGAGATCTCGGCTTTGAATCGGCGGTTGGTGAAGTAACATTGTGTAGAATGACTTCACTGTCTCAACAATGACTTCACCATTCTTTTCTTTCGATTGAGTGGTAGCACAAAGTGAGTCCATTTTTTGGTATTACAAGGCATGGGTTGTGGAAGATGTGAAGTTTGTGCATTGGCACTTGGAAGGCCATCACCATTTCCACCGCCGCCATTCAAATCCTGCTCATGTACTTCCTCTTTGATTGGTGATATCCCAACGAGAAAGAATCGATTAACTGTTTTGTCAACGATCTTATCCGCTTGGACATACACATAAAAAGAGGAGGCAGATTTCAATAATTTGGAAGTAGCCATGAGCTTACTTGCTTCAATCTGAACAATTTAAAGTATTAGAGACAATAGACATGGCGTACCCACAAAGAAGGTTAGCTAATAGATAATCTAAAAAAATTGACTGGAAGAAAACTTACTGCTTTTGTTTTGGTCATAATTTCTTTGGCACTTAGTGAGATAATATCCTCAGCAATACTTCCATAAGCCATAACTTTGAGTGCACCAGATTCATCTGTCAGCTCGACCTCAACTCTTGCCCTTATGACATAAAAGGAAAGGTTACAAGTATAGTACAATTTATATAAACATTAATGTACATGCATAACAGTTTGTTATACATACCTAGGAGTCCCATGTGCATCTTCATGCTTACAGTTGGTACAATAGAATACTTCTCCTACTTCCGCATTGGTGAACTTAGAACAACTATTACAACTCATAAACCAAAGAGCTTGTTCCACATTGGATACACTAATTGCAACCTTCAAGCAGAAAAGTGTTTGCTGAAAAAATGAAATTGTGAGATGTATAGCATAATTGATGAATAAATAATATGAAAAAAACAAATAATAACACTGCTATAAAGTAAATAATTTAAGATTCTTACATCGCTTAACATCGAAGTGATCTTTGCAATTGTGACAAGTGGGCGCCGCTGACTGGGTCTAACCATGGGGCTACGAAAATTCAATGGAATAGACAATCCATCATTGTTAATGAGTTCTTCAAGCACATCGCAATTTCGATTAAACCTAATACACAAGAGAAGTAATGCAATTAGTAACACAAACAATTGAAGAATCTTGTACATGATTGTAATTGATTATCATACCACCTTGTCTCAAGGCTTGAGCTCTTCCACTGTCATCAACAAGATCAATAGTTGATGAAGGGCGTGTTGCTATACAAATTCCTGTGCATTAAATGTAATTTTGAAGTATAAGCACACATTTGAGTTGTGAAATAACAATTTTTTCACAAATCTTACCACTATGGTAGGCCACTTTAAGCCTTCTACAAACTAAAACTGGTGTTTTGGCTATTATGTCTTCAATGGAAGGGCCAATCCTTGTAGCAAATTCATCCCATAGTGTCAATCTAATGGGCATACAACTGTTCCAAAAAAGAAAAAAAAAACACTCATGGCTATGTCAAATATGTATAATTGATTATAAGTAAATGAGCATGGACAGATTATATAGCTACCATTCATCAACTACAATCAATTCCTGCAAGCAGGCTGGTTGTCCATTTCGTTTGGCTACATGTCTTCTTGGTTTTGCTATCAAAGCAAGCACCGCCACATCTGCATCCATTGTAATGTATATAAATTTGAATGAGTCAAATGCATAAAATATGAACATTCAATATAGAATAATAATTTGGAGATGGCAAACACATACCAATGGATTCGTCTGTATCCAAATAGTCATCGATCTCTTCAAGAGTTACAAACTTGGCTTCCTCCAATAAAGGAAATGTCTCAGAATCCGGCAGTTGCCTGATAAGAGTACTTCTTGAGATCGACCATTGATGGGGGCTTGGAACAATGCGATATCGAGGTTCAATCTTTTTTACAAATGCATTTGAAATACGATATGCAACCTTAGTTTGAAGCCTAGACTCAAACAGGTTGATGTCATTCCCAAATATTGTTGCTTGGATTTGATAGCCCTGTTGGTTCCATTGATAAATAACCCAAAATCAAATTATACTCATAAAAACACTTTGGACGAAAATGTACAATAGAAATTTGAAATCAAACTATTAGTGTGCATTGGATATAGAGAATATACCTCTTCATCCACAAGAATCAGTCGTTGTTGCTGAACTGAACTTGTACTGCCCTGTTTCACAGGCAATTTCTCAAGGACATAAACATCAGCATACCAATTGACACTATTTGGGTCAATATCTTTCAACAGTTTCTTTTCTCTAGGCATCTTAGCCAGTTCAAGCAAAGGAAAGTGAAAAGGAATAAGGGAAATTATAAAGACCTTGAGTTTATGGTTGTGTTGTGTTGAACATTGTGGCAATCCATCCATTTATAGACATCAAATGGGAATGGGATGAGAAGTTGAGATGTGCGTGTGCAATGATGGAGAAGGAAAAAGAAGATATGGGTAGATGTATCATGATTGCCAAGGGATGATGATGCAAGTAAGACAGAAGAAAGGAACAAGAAAATAAAGCAGATGCACCATTTCTCTCCTCTTCCATCTTTGTCAGCCTTATTGGGTGTTCATTAGGTGAAAGTATGGGATGGATGTAAACCCTATAACTGGTGTATGTTGTACCTCTTTTTATAGGGCAAACTTTCCTTGTTATTTTCTTGTTTTTTATTTCTCTCATGCATGCTCCTTTGTCACTGGTTTTTTGTACTCTCTGTTTGCTCAAGTCAACCAATGTTAGCATTCTATCTTTCCTGAATTTTTTGGGTACAATGCATGATATCCTTTCTATTCATTCAAATGTCTTTAATATCTCAGTTGTCATAATTGATTGGATCTTTCACATGGGTGATTAGATTATTCACTTCTCATAATTAATTTCATCATTGACATGGGGTGATTGGACCATTCACATGGGTGGACAGGTGGTTGTCTTCAAAATCTTATTTTGTTTACTTTTGTATCTTGTATAACTTGTGCTAAACTTCATTTGCCAGTTTCATGCCATGTGGAAAGGGCATTAAATGCACCATGATGCTCTATTACTAACACCACCAGCATGAACTGCATGAACTGCATGCAAGTAACACCATGATGCACCATGATGCACCATGATGCATCATGATGCTCTATTAGTCTAGACGACCAGCATGAACTGCATGCAAGTAACACCACCATCCATATGTATATCATTATTTAGTCCAATCTCAAATTAATTTCAAAATCATACTGTCAAACTAATACTCTAGCTAGCAAGCTCCCATATATGTTATGTTAGAAATTGAAAGAATGATTTTAGGGATGAAACAAAGGTAAACTCTTAATTACTTTTCAAGTAATTGGTTGCGAGAACATGCATCTATATATAGATCTCGATTTAATAATTGAGATCAATTTATATAATTTGTCCTAAAACAATTTTGATTTCATCGAGAGCACTTAATTAATTTCACGGACATAAAGCCATCATATAATAGGGCAAAGCAAATGTATGAGACCTTAACGGCCATACTTGCGACAACAACCATAAGAGTATACTTACTTGGAACAACGATGTTAGATACATGAGATGTTGAAGTGCCCGATGACTCCAAGATACATAACCTTTGCTCCGGGAACCTAAAAAGAATTCGTCATAAGAAATACACTACTATGAATCATACTTATAATTAAATTAGAAGATTACAGATTACACAATTAAATTGGATGAAAATCTAAGTAATCAAATGTTAACTTTAAGACTACACTAAATAGAGAACACTCACAATAAAGATGTCATTGAGACCACTAAGAACCGCGGATGCAAGCTTCGAACGGAAGGAATTTCAAACCACGCACTCAACTTTTGTTCCATCTTCATTAGAGAAAAAAACTTTGCACTCTACCTATTTAAAGGGAAATTAAAACAAAGAAGGATAAAGTTCTTGTTTCAAAGAAGTTGTCAAATGTAATTAACAAGACAAATTTAATTATAAGAAAGCGTTGCCTATAGAGGTATGCTCTTATATAGCAGTAAATTAATGAGTTGGAAGGAGAAAATATGAAGGCTATTAAAAGTAATGTGTAGCAAATAAAATGTTAATAGGGGCAAGTGAGGGAACTCTTGGTTCAAGAAGAAAATTAGGAACTGAAATAAGAACACGATAAGAAACCCACATATAAAAAAAGAAAAACTTTCTTACGTTTCGCTGGCTCAGGACTTCCACAATTGTCGAATGTAATAGGCAAATGTTGTGTTTTCATGATCACCATTTTTAACTTTATGTTAATCTAAGATGCACAGTCCAGATGGGCACTTTGAGTCATGGTCACCATTTCATGATCACCATTTCATGATGTCGAATGTAATAGGCAAATGTTGTGTTTTCATGATCACCATTTCATGATCACCATTTTTAACCAGTAATTAGTCTATCGGTATGTGCAAGTTTTTGGACTTTGTTTTCGATTAATCTAAAAAGGGTTCTTATGATTTAGTTTTCCAGAGGCATGATTGCTTTAGCTTCAACTTTGATAATCATATTCAATATCAAACATTAACAAAAGATTAGGTTAGTATATAAGTTAATCGCTACGTCTTGTTGAATACTTTCTTTTGTTGTGCTTGTATGTGGTATACCAAGTGACATCAAGAAAAAGTCGAGACCCGGTTGAGCAAACCTAGAGTGAGTTAATCATTTCTGGTTAACTGAAGGAGAAGGGAGTGAAGAGAACTATTTCTGGTTAATTGATCAGTGGTCAGTGGTCACATATAACAAGAATGTGTATCCTGAAAATTGAACTTAGGCTTTTCTAGAAACAAATATGCATTTCTTTCTTAATAGAACTGATAAGATGCAAGAGTGTTATGTGAAAGAAAGCCACTTTTGTTGTAAGAGCTTTGAAACAAATAAACAGAAAATCCATACCTTGTTCTGCAAAATCGTTTAGATTGACAAGTCAAGCCCAACTGAAATAGAAATAATCAATTATTTGTAAAACCCCAAAGCACCGATCAAAACATCAATACTATTGCCAACCTAAAAAAATGAGCAAAATTATTATTTTCAAAGAGATAAATGAGTTCACCCAAAAAAAAAGACAATAATATGAAGAAAATATGAAACATTTAGGCAAAGACTCATTTTCCAAACCTAGATTGAAAGTGGAGGGAAGTTCTAGGGCAAATTAAATGTCTAGAAAGGAAAATAAACAAGAAATGCAAGCAAATAATCTATACAAATCACAAAACTCCGTCTCTATTCAACATATTGGAGAACAATGATTGAGTAGGACCATGTGACAAATTAAGACGAAAAGTTGTTTGATGAAATGCCTACAAGAATATTGTTACTTTTTGAAACAAATTTTATGTTCCCTGATGCTTTGGGCCTTCGCACAATCCTTTCTTTCTTTAGAGGTTACATAGTTTCGTAATTTATTATAATTTATAACTAAAGCTTGCAGGGTCTGAAGATGTTAAAATAAACATGACAAGCCTATCAAAAATACCATGACAAAACTTAAGCTGAAATGGGTCTTGGATCCTCTACTTCAGCTGGTCTCGCATGTTTACATAGAGATGAAGGTGGTTGTTGCTAGAGCTCTTCAGAGCCTCTTGATTGTACTGCATAATGGCTTACAGAAGATTAAATAAAGGGCAATGGGTCCCATACTGTGAGGCAAATTATGAAGCAATGAATTAAATATTTCGGTAATTGGTTAGAATTTTTTTAATTTCTTGTGTATTTATTTGCCCATCAGTTATATTCTTTTAATTTATGAAATATCTCTTATCTACTATTTTCTACCATAACATCGGATGCCAAAGGAATATAGGATAGTCTTCCATTGCATGAATTTTTTTTGTTTCGAGTCCTTCAACATGAAGTTGTAATCACTCTCATGTACTTACAGTCCTCAAAAGTGTCTTGGGTGTTTGTTTGAGTGCAATACCTGTTAAATGTGACCGTAGTTGCTACTCAGTGGTCGTAACAGTCAAACTCTCAGTTGCTGAAGGACTCTCAGCGTTCTATTATCTTCTTGAGAAATATATCGATCTGTGAGTCATTAAAAAACACTTGATTAGTAGAGAAGAAACCATGTACATAGCAAAGCAATATATGTTGATAATTACTTTGGCTTTCTGACCTGTCTTGCTTTGGCCTCATTTTTCACATCAACTGTTGAAGGCATAATTTTTGTTCCATCCATAAAAACAGATACATACATACTTAATAAGAAACAATGCATATAGATTTAAGGTGAATAAATTAAATATATTGAACCAATTAATAAGAGATTGTTTTCTTACTTTTCTTAGTAATCAGTCCAGTGCTCTTCAAAATCTCATAAACAGTAACAACCGTACGTAGCGATTACTGCAAAATGCATGTAAAGCACGATAGAAACGTTATTTTGCAACTCCAAGATTGAGCATCAACAAACTGTCAAGATACATAATATAAAATATATCTATCTATTAGTACTTAATTAATCTACTCTAACCTTGCCATTAAAAATTAATAAAACAAACATAATCTATGATCAAACCAACATAATTAAAGAAGAGGAACAAGAATCTGTGAAATCAAATCTGTGCAATATGAAGAACAAGAATCAAAGAAGTTGAATCATATTTATACGAAACGAAACTCAATATTGTATAATGCCAAAAAAAAACTCATATTGTCCTTGTGAATCATATAGATGGTGTCGTATTGATTCAGAGCAAACTAATTTGTTGATGGCAGAGACAATTAATTAATTAGCCTTTGAAATACACCAGGAAGGAACAAAAATGGAAATTAATCTGTTGAAGAAGGTTATACATACTCACCCATCAATTAACAAAAATTCAAGAATGTCATATCGTAATCACGAACACGGAGATCTAAGAATCTAGTATATATAATCATGAAATATATACTGCAGAGATCCAAGAATCTTGAGGCTTTTCAATTGAAATTGCTTACCTCCATTCTATCTCATTGAAATTGCAGGTAATGCCAAAAGTTTCAATTAGGTCTCGAATCAATTCCATTCATTAATTTTAGAGAGAGAGAGAGAGAGATGAAGAGATTTAGATTTGTTGAATTCGGAAGAGAGAGACGGAAAATATATTTATAAGTTGACAAGTCAAAGCCCAACCTGAAATAGAAATAATCAATTATTTGTAAAACCCCAAACCACGAGATGAAAACATCAATACTATTGGCAACCTAAAAATTGGGCAAAATTATTATTTTCAAAGAGATAAACGAGTTCACCCAAAAAAAGAGACATCAATATGAAGAAAATATGAAACATTTAAGCAAATACTCATTTTCCAAATCTAGATTGAAAGTGGAGGGAAGTTCTAGGCAAATTAAATGTCTTCTAGAAAGGAAAATAAACAAGAAATGACAAGCAAATAATCTATAAAAATCACAAAACTCCGTCTCTATTCAACATATTGGAGAACAATGATTGAGTTGGACCATGTGACAAATTAAGACAATCTTAGTCTTGAAACTAAATTATCCGAGGATTCATCATCAACCAAGAATATTTAAGCACAAATGAGATATCAAAGAAAATAGTTAATCCATGACAATATAAATCATTTTTTTCCCTTTAAAATAGTGGGTTTTTTTTTGGTCTTGAAACATTCATATCATGAGGGATTAAGACCTCACTTGAAGAATTATAAATTGAGAGTGGTGAATCTTCTCTTTATTGTTTGGTTTGTAATCCTTGTTTTGAGTAATCCTAGAATTGCTAACAAAACTACGCCTCTATAATCTATTGTGCATACTTGTTGGAGGCATCTTCAGCAGGCTGCATTTGTGAACTGCTTATGTTGAACAAGAATGTCTTTCTTGAGTGGACTTCGTGTGATTTGGTCTTTGAGGTTTTTTACCAATCCATAAACACCCACTAATTAAGTAATCGAATCCCAATTTTGGAACTCCAAACCCCATTTTGGAAGTGAGAGAGGAACAGTCTATAGATATCAAATGATTGAATTACAAAAACCAATTCACACAAACCCAAACAAGCAGTTAAACTCGCAAACCCACTTGCCAAGCATTGAGAATTCAAAGAAAAATGTCGTACCAGGTAACTGGAGAAGCTGAATTTGAAGAGAGAACAAAACACATAGATGAAAGAGAGCCAAGAAAGAAAAGCCTTATGTGGGTCTGTTTCAATCTCTTAGTGATAGGCTTGGTTCTTGGGACTGTTAAACCTTTATCCCCATTCAAAAGTGGAGATAGGTTGCTGGCCTCCTGTCCAAAAAGAGATCAAAATAGAGCCAAGAAAAAAAAATCAAACAGATGGACGATAGGAGAACACAACCTATGGCACAAACCTGGCTATCCATATCGGATTAGTGGAAGCAGAGGAGGCAAAAATGGGAGGAGAGGAGGTCGGAAAGTCTTCGAAGAAGGATCTCTTGTTGCGGCACGCCACTGTGGCAGACATGATGGGATCACTCGCTCTTCTTCCACCACCACACCCTTCGCTCTCTCCTTAATCGCCTCTTCTTCCATCTTTCGATCTTCGTCTCTCCAGGTCTGAATTGAAAACTTACAGTTCAAAATCTCTCGCGGGAATTCGGGCATTACAGAAGAAGAAGGGAGTGAAGAGACAAGAGAATGGAAGCTAGTGCAAAGAACCAACCGAAAAAAGTGTACATAATGAAAGAAAAGATTTACAAATTCAAAAAATGTAGTAAATTTTATTAAATTTTATGAATATTATAAACACAACACACTAACCTATTTGATTAGAAAACGATTTTATGCATCTTCATCAACATGCTTAAGAAGGTCTTTGTAAACAATATTTTTTGTTCGATCACAATATTTGTTGCTATTTGATGGCTTGATCAACATTTTTACCGATGAAGCACATTTTGCGCGTGACAATGCAACATACAATTGTCCATGCGAAAACACGGGTTCAGGTAGATATATTCCCACAGAGTCCAATGTTTGTCCCTGAGCCTTGTTAATTGTCATAGCAAAGCATAACCGAATTGGAAATTGGGTCCTTTTGAATTGAACTGGACATTTATCTCCTTCATTTGGCACAAATGGTATTCGTGGCAAGAAAACTCTCTTCCCTTTGTAATCGCCGTTCATTATTTCTGCATCAATTACATTTCTCTCAAATTGTCGACATATCAAACGTGTTCCATTGCATAAGCCTTCAGTAGGATTTAAGTTTCGTAATAGCATGATAGGACAATTTTTCTTCAAAATTAACTCATGTGGAGGAATACCATTCAACACTAAACTGTTTAAGAATTCCTCAGTGATACTATGGTCATTATTATCAATGGTTTGATCAAAGCTGTAATACCTAACCGTATCTCCAACAAATTCTTCTATAAGTAACTGATTAATTTCATCTACAAATTCATTCTTTGTTGTCAATATAGCTCTGGATGTCATGACATCCAAATTATTTGCATAATCGGCCAATTGGCCAAAAATATGATTGATTAAATGTCGCAACGATGTTTTCACGTCCATATAAGGAATAATCATTTCTGATGGAATTTTGATGTGACGATCTTTATATTCTCTCTCCACGCCATTCCCAACACAAAGTAGATATTCTGAAAAAATTTGGTCAAATTTTGCACGCATATTTTCAAACAATTTTATTCTCTTCATTTGGGTCCAAAGATATGATTTGACCATACACGAGTCAATTATCTCTTGCTTAATCCCTCTCCGAACGACTGGCAATATTTGTGCGAAGTCACCACCAAAGACAACAACTTTTCCTCCAAATGAGTTGTCATTATATGAGACATCCTTAAGCAAACGATCAAAAGCTTCGATTGAGTGTTTATGAACCATTGGAGCCTCATCCCATATAATTAATCTCGTGAGCACCAACAACCTTGCTAGGCCTGACTGTTTACTTACATTGCATGTTTGATTATCTTTAGCATTAATAGGGAGTTTGAATCTTGAGTGAGCTGTACGACCTCCAGGCAAAATTGATGCAGCAACGCCAGATGATGCTGTCGCTAAAGCAATATAATCCTTTCTTCTTACTGTTGCCAATAATGCTCTATATAAGAAAGTCTTGCCTGTCCCACCTGGACCATCTATAAAGAACACTCCTTCTTCATTATTAAGTACTTTATTAACAATGCAGTCATACGCATACTTCTGGCGCTCATTCAACATTCTTATAATCTTGACGTCATCATCAGAAGCTTTAATTTCCAATTCCTCATTTATTTCTTGCATATAATTGACATCTGGTTCAACATTAAGTAATTCCTGTTGCATATTAAAATCTGCCAAACTCTTTCCAATTGCCTGCAACATTTGATTGACATGCAATAATGCTTTCTTCTCGGCTATATGAATGGTCAAGTTCAAATGAAGATAGTCTTCGCACATATGCTCCCTGAATTTACCCCACAACTGCCTAGCACTTTCTGGGTTACAAAAAGATAATATTGTTGCAAACAACCGCCGTAACGCAAACGGCATTTGATACTTAGAAGCCTCTTCAATACAAGATTCTAAGCAATCATCTGCTTCCAAGAAACGATTTAATAAAGCAGCTTGGTGGAAAGAATCAGTCACAACACCGTTAACAGTTTTTAATTCTTCAAAAGATGTGCAACCTTTTACGTGGTTTAGTAACAACCGCAAATAATACCTCTCTCCTTCGTTTGGGCTCGCAGAAACTATTCTTCCAATAACAGTACCATGTTTCCGCCGCTTCCAAGTCTTTGATTGTCGATTCCAAACATAGTACTCAGGTATTTGTTTATACAACAAACTTCTTGCGAATTCATCCACTTTATTAAGTGCAAAATATTCTGTTAGCATTGACGCACATTTAATGTCATTATTCACCACATCTTCCAACATATCACAATCTCCAAACGACACCATTTGCTTCCCATCTAAATGTAATTGCAATGTTATAACTGAAGGATGTATCTCATTTAGTGGAAAGCTATACAATCGCCACATCGCTTCAGGAGGTGAAACCCAACGCGCTGATTGAAACCTTTCAATTTCATCAATATGGTTATCTGCATTCTCCGAGCGCACTTCAAATGTAATTCGATCATGACCTTTGTAAATGTATTTGTATAGATACTTTCTTTCGCTTTTATTGTTGAACAAATTTCCACATTCAAGTGACAATCATATTTTGATAGCAAATACGGATTATAAGGGACCACCCAACGATTATCCAAATCGGATCCTCTAACTTTTTCTACCTTCCCGTCGTTTCTTCGTCGATATTGTGGATAAGAATCAATATCATGGCACGTGTACTCACAAAATTGTTTGGGATAGTGATTTTTGCACTTTCCTTCTGCAAGCATGCAAACATTCTTT
This sequence comes from Stephania japonica, assembly GCA_039657345.1. Lineage (NCBI taxonomy): Eukaryota > Viridiplantae > Streptophyta > Magnoliopsida > Ranunculales > Menispermaceae > Stephania > Stephania japonica. The sequence goes on along the minus strand of CM077557.1, from coordinate 65,438,770 downwards.
GGATTTAATGATCCACATGGGCCATGCATCATATGTTTTATTACAAGTTCATTTAAATGACGATGTTTTGCTTTGTTTGGTATTTCGCGCACACATATCTATCAAAAGTAGATGGATCATTGATTTTTGAATTTGACTCGAGAATGATCAAGAAATGAGCATGTGGTAATCCTCTTTTTGAAATTCTACTACATAAACGTATGCCGCCACAGGACCAAATATGTTTTTTTTTAATATATCTTTTTTCAATTCTTCCAACTTCGCACGGAAAATCCTTGTTGCAAGATCTGGCCTATTTTGTGCCTCGTCATTAAACCTTAATTCATTTTTTATCTCCTTCCACTTTGGATTACATGTCATTGTCAAGAAAATGTCCGGCTTCCCAAATCGTTGCACTAAACTCATCGCATCCATATATCTTTTTCTCATATCTCTTGGTCCACCAATAAACGATGCAGGTAAGATAACTCGACGTCCAATTCGTGAACCATTACTTTCACCAATCCCAATGCTATCAATTATACCTTGATAAAGTTCCGCTCTAATTTGTTTTTGATTGAGACGAATGTAATCCAATCTTGAACTTTCTAATTTTACATACATATCCACAACATATTGTTGAAGTAAACGGCCGCATGTAATATCACACTTTTATTTAAGGGCCTTATTTGAAGCTTGTAACAATAATACTCCCTACAAGATACAACATTTTTTAAGCATCTTCGTTGACCACCTAAACAATGAAATAAACATCGTTTCGCAAGAATTACTTGTAAATAAAACAAAAGAACAATGGTCAACTAAATAAGGAAAATAACTAACACACACTCAAATAATGTCCTTACTTGGTCTTTCTTCAAGTAACAAATCATTCGCACAACTAACGTCATCAACATCATTGCTTTGATTGCAGTTTGAAAAATTGTTGCTATTGTTTCTCTTCTTAACAAATTCATTCCGGCCGGTTTCACCGTATGGAAACAATAATGGATATTGTAATGGATCATAACATCCATAAAAATAATTAACTCTATGATTGTTACCACTATGGCTATGAACGATGATATCTCGCTTTGTAGGTTGAATTTCGTGATCGCTTTCTCTCCATCCACTCGCTATGGCGACTTGGGATGCTTCAGGTAAGTTATATACTCTTTGATCGAATGATGGATCTGATCGAATACATATATCTTGATTACTTAAATTTGATATTGAGCTTAAGCTCGAAAGAATTTGGTGTATGGATTGATTTGCAAGTATGTTAATTAACTTTAACAAGACTATATTATTCAAGTTATCAAATATTCCAATGCGATTCTCTACTTCATGCTCCGTATCAAAAAAATAAAGTTGCAAATATGATGGCTGGTTATTGCATGGGAGTAATTGATTTATATAATGATATACTTGACCTTGAATTCTAAATGTATAAGTGCCTTTATTTTTTTTACTAACATTGTCATCTAATTTCACGCCAAATGATGTAAAAGAGAAGTTATTATTGTAGCCACGAATGTATTTCAGAAAATGCTTCGACTCATCACATATTGTTGTGAATAGTGCATATAATTCATCCGGTGCATCATTGATTGCCAAAGCTACGCTCCATCACAACAACAAAAACCTCGACTCTCATAACTAAATTTTTTGGCATAGCAATGACTACAATATGTACCTTTCGGTAACACGAAAGGCTCAAATGAGTACATTACCAAACACTTCTTCTTCCTCTTCTTCTTCTTCATCCATATCGTTACAATACTCGTTTATCAACAAATCATTTCCCGCATTGTTTCCTACAAAGGCATCCTCATTCGTAGTAAAACACTTTATCCAGACGAATGTAATCCTAACATTTATTTGATTTGCAAAGAACTCTACGAATTATGACATTACCTCCTAAGTTAATAGAATTTTCATCCAATCGCTTTGCATTAGGATTGCCCATCACTTGATCACTAACCTATATTGTCAAATTCACACCGTTCAAATTCGAACCACTTAAGAATGCATGAATATATAGTTACAAACAACGCATCTAGCACTTGTACAAATTACATATTATATTCCTAAAGAGAAAAATTGCAAGCGTTAACGAAATCTGAAACACAAAAATAAAAAGCTTGAGACTATCACTATTCTAGATGACTTAATGACGACCTACCATGAAATAACATAATAGATGAAAAATTAACCAAACATTGAAAAGGAGTATATAACAATAGCGATCCAAAACGAACAAAGACACGAAAAACTTCTTGTACACTTCTATTTAACATGCAACCACGAGACTTCGTTTAAAAATTGATTTGTTATCAACATTCTAAACAAGACCACAACCTTATCAACTATATAAAAATAGTACCAATTAAGACACAATTAGAGACAAAAATTTATGACAATATGTGCATTGAATAGCATTATGTGAAGAACAAACACATGGAAACTATTGTTAACAATAATTTCAATACTTTTCTCTATCCCTAAATAAAAAGACATGCGTACCTCAGTTCCAATATTTCTCTCAATTATACGTTGTTTTTGCAATCCATCTATTAACCTCTCATTGCTAACACAACCATCTTGCTTTGATGATGAACCTATTAAAAACAAAATACACAATAAAACATTTTTACATGTGATCATAAAAAAATAAATAAAATAGAAGACAATAACGAAATATACCTTACATTTACACGAGTTAAATTACCTTTCTCTATACATTGAAGAGATCTTTTTTGTTGATATGACACCCTACGAACATAGTTTCTTCTATCTTTTTCTTCTTGAGTTAATTGAGCATACAATTGTCTTCTACGACTATTCACACGATTTCTTTCTTCTATATGCTTACTTTCAAAGGATTTTCTCTTATTCGCATTTGGAGTCATTTTCTCGTCGCATGGGAACCTTTTACAATTACATATATGGTCCACAAAAATAAAATGTCAATTTAGTATGTCAAGAAACTTGTAAAAATAAGGCTCGTTCCAAGGAATTTAGCCAAATATTTAAAAAAATAATAATAAATAGCACATATTTGCAATAAGTAGCTACAAATATAAAGGTTGCAATAAGTAGCTACAAATAATAATAAACGCCCCAACCTTTATATTTGTTTGACCTATTTCATAAAGAGCGAGCAACATTTTTCGTTAGGTGCCAACCTATCGCAACCCTCCCGTATTGTCCGTGTTATGGATAATGGGTTTCAGACATATACAAGTCGAGAAAAAAAAAGACAACATAGCCTCAAGACTTCACAACAACATCAACAAGTATTTGCACAAATGCCAACCTATCGCAACCCTCCCGTATTGTCCGTGTTATGGATAATGGGTTTCAGACATATACAAGTCGAGAAAAAAAAAGACAACATAGCCTCAAGACTTCACAACAACATCAACAAGTATTTGCACAAATAACACCATACTCCTTTTTTTGTACTTCGTCTATTGAATTACTATCATAATTTGACCCAAATATTTGAAGTTAACTGACCTATTATAGAATCACATAAATATGTGATGTAAATCTTTATGGCGAGCGTCTCACAAGAAAGACAAGGCGGGAGCATGCTTTTTCTACCGCATTAAAGGTAAGCTTGGCGTGCTCTAGACGAGACGAGCAGATTGAAGAGAATGACAAAGAAAGCTTGATGAACAATCAAAGTCTAAAGAGGGTACAATTTTGGTCACGGAATTTCACGTTGATCGAACGACTCAAGATTGTAATACATACGTGTGGCACACACGTGTAAACTACGACGACAATAGTAGTCGATTCGGGATATGGGACCTCATGTGGTAGGTCGGCACCGTGCACTTCATACTACCCTAATTGGTTGAGGATTTCGTCTAACAACCTCATGTAGTAGGTTTGTAACACTAACCGAATAAATCCCCACACCCTAGGTCCCATACGCCAGTAAGCCGCGCACATCTATTCAAGATTAGGCCATGAACATTAATTAACACACACAAAACACAAAATAACAACAGATAAAAAAAAAACAACAGTCACACTAAATCAAACCAAGCAATGCACAAAATTAACTTCAAAGCAACACAATTTCTTCCACAAATATTATTTAAGGACTCTAAAATGAGGTAAGAAAGCGCATTGTTCTTAGAAATTACCCGTGAAATCAGTGAGCTAATCAAATTTGACAATGGCAAGTAATTACAAAGAAGAACAAATGAGTACCCCACTTTGAAACGACAACAAAATCACAAATTTCTCTTTGAGAAAAAGCAACACAATTTGTTCCACAAATACTATTTTAGGACTCTAAAATGAGGTAAGAAAGCGCATTGTTCTTAGAAATTACCCGTGAAATCAGTGAGCTAATCAAATTTGAGAATGGCACTAATTACAAAGAAGAACAGCGGGTACCCCACCTGAAACCATAACAAAATCACAAATTTCTCTTCAGAAAAGCAACACAATGTCTTCCACAAATACTATTTAAGGCTCTAAAATGAGGTAAGAAACTGCATTGTTCTTAGAAATTACCCGTGAAATCAGTGAGCTAATCAAATTTGAGAATGGCACTAATTACAAAGAAGAACAGCGGGTACCCCACCTGAAACCACAACAAAATCACAAATTTCACTTCAGAAAAGCAACACAATTTCTTCCACAAATACTATTTAAGGACTCTAAAATGAGGTAAGAAACTGCATTGTTCTTAGAAATTCCCGTGAAATAAGTGAGCTAATCAAATTTGAGAATGGCACTAATTACAAAGAAGAACAGAGGGTACCCACCTGAAACCACAACAAAATCACAAATTTCTCTTCAGAAAAAGCAACACAATTTCTTCCACAAATACTATTTAAGGACTCTAAAATGAGGTAAGAAACTGCATTGTTCTTAGAAATTACCCGTGAAATAAGTGAGCTAATCAAATTTGACAATGGCAGTAATTACAAAGAAGAACAGCGGGTACCCCACCTGAAACGACAACAAAATCACAAATTTCTCTTCAGAAAAAGCAACACAATTTGTTCCACAAATACTATTTTAGGCCTCTAAAATGAGGTAAGAAACTGCATTGTTCTTAGAAATTACCCGTGAAATCAGTGAGCTAATCAAATTTGAGAATGGCACTAATTACAAAGAAGAACAGCGGGTACCCCACCTGAAACCACAACAAAATCACAAATTTCTCTTCAGAAAAGCAACACAATTTCTTCCACAAATACTATTTAAGGCTCTAAAATGAGATAAGAAACTGCATTGTTCTTAGAAATTACCTGTGAAATCGGTGAGCTAATCAAATTTGAGAATGGCACTAATTACAAAGAAGAACAGAGGGTACCCCACCTGAAACCACAACAAAATCACAAATTTCACTTCAGAAAAGCAACACAATTTCTTCCACAAATACTATTTAAGGACTCTAAAATGAGGTAAGAAACTGCATTGTTCTTAGAAATTACCCGTGAAATAAGTGAGCTAATCAAATTTGAGAATGGCACTAATTACAAAGAAGAACAGCGGGTACCCCACCTGAAACCACAACAAAATCACAAATTTCTCTTCAGAAAAAGCAACACAATTTCTTCCACAAATACTATTTAAGGACTCTAAAATGAGGTAAGAAACTGCATTGTTCTTAGAAATTACCTGTGAAATAAGTGAGCTAATCAAATTTGAGAATGACAGTAATTACAAAGAAGAACGGCGGGTACCCCGCCTGAAACCACAACAAAATCACAAATTTCTCTTCAGAAAAAGCAACACAATTTCTTCCACAACACAATTTCCTCAACTGAACCCTAACTTTTAAGGGAAAACCCAACATATTGAACAAAGAACTGCATGAAAGTATTAATGGGAAACAAAAACATCTCGAAATAAAAAAAATGTGTACTTGAACCAACGAAAAAGAATGAATTGTAGTGCACTAATAGTAGCCTTTAGAATAAAAATAGAGAGCAACAAAAATGAGGTTTAGATACAAAAATAAATTGAAGAAATGTTCGGTAACTAAGAAATCAAAAAGACCAAAAAGATTAGTACCTAAAAAAAATGAACTCACCTTGTACCCGAGATTGAGATCCTACGTCAACAAAGAAGCAGATTGTAGAGTGTTCTCCTTCTCGATTCTTCACCTCAACTACAACAACAAATGAATATAATGGAAGTAAAACATGACCACGACATTGACGAAACCAACCAATTTTATATTAGAGCCTCACAACCAATTCACAAAACTAACTCAGAAACCACTCAAACAACATACTTTATCGAATCTCTACTATCAAGAGCATCAATTGAACATAGGCCAGGGAGCAACAACATGCCATTGAGAGAAATATGATGGTTGACCATCGTAGTCGGAAATCCCTTCACAGATCTCAAACTCTTCCGACATAGACTCACAACCCTTTAAAAATCAAGCAAACCCAACCTAGCAAGAAATCCCCTTCGCATTCGATCCAAATCACAAAGACAAAAATGATCAGCACCTAAATACAATGAACTTACCTGTACCAAACCTAGCACGAAATCCCCTTCGCATCCTTCTCCTTCTCGTTTCTTCACCTCAAATCTTTTCTCTTCTTCGTTTCTAAGTTGGAGAGAAATCTGGCAGCGAAATCTTTTCTCTTCGCTTCTAAAGTTGAGAGGAATCGGAAGAGAGAAAAGAGGGTAGGCAGCGATCTTGGGCAAAAAAAAAAAATTAAAGATCTAGCCTTGCGAATCTCTCTCCTTCACCTTTTTCCCCTTCGTCAACCTCACCTTCTGCCTGAAATTCACAATTCATCACAAACAAGTCAACAAATCAAACAGAAACACCCAAAGCAATCAGACTGGGATCAAAATCAGTCATGAACTACAACCTAAAAAAACTATGAACTGGTAAGTCGGGTTACCAAAACACCTTTGGGAAAAACATCCATAGAGAACCTATCTCACCTTGAACCAGAGAAGCAATCGAAGAGGATACGATTTTGGTCACAAATTTTCACGTTGATCGAACGACTCAAGATTGTAATACATACGTGTGGCACACACGTGTAAACTACGACGAAAATAGTAGTCGATTCGGGAAGCCATCTTTTTTAGGGATAGAGAATCATGGTTGTCTGAAGACTCTGAACGTGAAATGAAACTTAGGAAAGATCTGCCCTAAAAACTTCAAAGCACAAGATAACAGAAAAGAGCATTCCATATTCATTAGTGGACAGTTAGTTAAAAAGTTAACTGTGACTTAACAAAATGCGTCATAATATAATAGGCTATTGAGTTCAATAATTCAACAAAGCCCTCCAAACTGAAAGGTTTGGAGTATTGCACTAACAAGCTCATTTAGAGACAACGCTCACGGCGAAAAATTGACAGAGATAGCAAGGATGCCACCGCTTGCAGACATGTCTAGTGTTAATTGTGAACAAGCAACTCTTTCTTAAGTTAACGATTTGTGACCAAATTGGCAAATTCACAAAAAAAATGTTTACACTAACCAAAAACTATGCAGAGAAAAAAAGAAGCAATCTAACAAAAATTTAAGAAAAACTAAATAAGAGAAGGGATTTCAACAAAGAGTGAAGGATGGATAACGCAAACCTCAAATTGAATGAAGCTGCTCAAGAGCAGATAGAGAACATCCGCGAGATTGAGAAATCATGGCAAGGCTGCGAATCCGGGCAGATGATGTAGAGAGCAACCGCGAAATTGAGAAATCGAATCGGAGCAGATGACGGCCGAAGAGATTGAAGGTAACGAACGTGAGAGCAGGTAAGGGCAGCTCCAAACTTGAGCCCCAAGAAAAGGCGAGTCCTCCCAAATTTCAATTCCATCCGATGCGTTCAATCATTTCACAGATCTCGGTTTCATCGGTCGATTAAAAATGCTCACACGCTCACACGTGATAACAACGACGAAAACAGTAGTCAGTTTAGGGATAGAGAATCATGGTTGTCTGAAGACTCTGAACCTATCACTACTATACCATGTAGTCCAAATACTTTTGTAATAATCAAAGATAGATGAACCAAAGTCCACACTCCCACATTTCACAAGAGATAGCATGATTGAAATAGCGAACGTGAAATGAAACTTAGGAAAGATCTGCCCTAAAAACTTCAAAGCACAAGATAACAGAAAAGAGCATTCCATATTCATTAGTGGACAGTTAGTTAAAAAGTTAACTGTGACTTAACAAAATGCGTCATAATATAATAGGCTATTGAGTTCAATAATTCAACAAAGCCCTCCAAACTGAAAGGTTTGGAGTATTGCACTAACAAGCTCATTTAGAGACAACGCTCACGGCGAAAAATTGACAGAGATAGCAAGGATGCCACCGCTTGCAGACATGTCTAGTGTTAATTGTGAACAAGCAACTCTTTCTTAAGTTAACGATTTGTGACCAAATTGGCAAATTCACAAAAAAAATGTTTACACTAACCAAAAACTATGCAGAGAAAAAAAGAAGCAATCTAACAAAAATTTAAGAAAAACTAAATAAGAGAAGGGATTTCAACAAAGAGTGAAGGATGGATAACGCAAACCTCAAATTGAATGAAGCTGCTCAAGAGCAGATAGAGAACATCCGCGAGATTGAGAAATCATGGCAAGGCTGCGAATCGGGCAGATGATGTAGAGAGCAACCGCGAAATTGAGAAATCGAATCGGAGCAGATGACGGCCGAAGAGATTGAAGGTAACGAACGTGAGAGCAGGTAAGGGCAGCTCCAAACTTGAGCCCCAAGAAAAGGCGAGTCCTCCCAAATTTCAATTCCATCCGATGCGTTCAATCATTTCACAGATCTTGGTTTCATCGGTCGATTAAAAATGCTCACACGCTCACACGTGATAACAACGACGAAAACAGTAGTCAGTTGGGGGAAGCCGTCTTTTTTAGGGATAGAGAAACAAAAAGGATGTGGAGTTGTTTCCTAACAAAAGCTATTACCAAGATGAATTCTTTATTAATTTAAAGCCCTTGGTAAGAGTTTTTTTTTTTTTTTTTTTTGAAAACCTTAGTAAGAGTTTGTATGCTGAATTAATTGGATGGTGGTGAGCTCGACTTTGGATAAGTCGTGAGTCTCCCACTAAGGCCTCGAACTTACTGAGAATTGATATAAATACCCTTCAAACATATATTTATTTTTAAGATGAAAATAAATGTCATTATTTTTAGGGTGCGACTATGTGCACCCACAAAACACTAAGGGCAAATCAATGAATCTTAAATTAATTGGACCAAAACACTATGAGTGGCTTGTCATTTTGTGGGGTGCACATAGCCGGATCCTTATTTTTACCAAATGCACTACTATTTATTTATTTATTTATTTATTCAGAAATGAAAAACTTGAACTAAATAACAAACATAAATATTATTTACAAAAATATTAAACAACTTTAAATCATTATAAATATTTTTATAATTGTTTTGAAATAATATTTAATAATTATTAAGAATAAACATAATAAAATATAACTAATGATAATTTTTAAAATATTTCTTTTACTTGAAAAATGCTTTCTAGTTTTATAAAAAAATACTTTCTTTTATGAGTTATTTATTTAATCTTTATATTTATGAATTAATAACTAGCATTTGAGTTCTTCTAAAAAGAATAAAACATTTTTAGGGTAAAAAAAGAATAAAACATATTAAAGATAATAAAGAACCATCATAACATTACACTAGTAGGGATTTATAAGGCGCAACTTTGTCAATATTCTTGAAAAAAAAAACTTTGTCAATATTCTTTAATCTCTAGGGGGGTTATCTCACACCCTTGAGTGTCAGTTGAGAGATAACTTGCGGAGAAATTGAACAACTTTAGGCCTTGTTTGGTTTGTTTTTGTCAACTTACAGTGTTAATTCGGAGTTAACTCTAAGGAGTTCGAGTTCATATTTTCATGTTTGATTTAACTTTAAACTTGTAGAGAATTTGAAAATTCTTAAATAATAAAAAATATGAATTGACATAAATACATTTCAAACAAGAGAGAGATAGAGAGAAATGAGTAATAAAATGGTCATCATTAATGAGGGGTAATTGTGTCCACAACTCCCAGGAGATAACTTCAAAGAGGGTGAGAGATAACTCTCGGGAGATAACTTCAAAGAGGACTGTAAGTTGGGTGATAACTTACAGGCAAGTTAGACATCCAAACAAGATTAGTTTCTAACTCTCTGTAAGTTATCTCCAGGGAGTTAACTCCACCTTTAACCAAATAAGGCCTTTAGTCAAAAAAAGAAAGTCAATCATACGAAAGAACCCTACAATTATTTTGTGGTGGGAAGAGTTGAACAATCGACCTTTAGATTGAGAGTCCCTCCTAATATACGCAGAACAACTGTTCAGCGTGGTAAATGCTTTATTCATACCAAAGGGAGTGTTGTGAAATAACTAGCTAGAGACTAAGCTAGGAAAGTAAAAACAAATAACTAGAAATATAATAAGGGAAGAGTTGAGGGAAATGAGGGCATCTTTTATTCCAACATAGCGTGTCTCATCACAAGGATATGACCCCTTTATACAAGCCTTTATTTATAATGACAAGAAGGCCTAAGGTCATGAGTTACATATTATCTAATTACAAGAATAAATAGCTAGAATTAAGAACATGTAATTACTAGGTGTTATATCATGTAAATAGTTGGGACATAAAGAGTTGGAGTATGAATAGTTGTCAATCCATATTATTTACAACACTCCCCTTGGATAGAACTTGGTAAGAGGAGATGCTTCGTTAAAACTTGTACTAAAAAAAAAGCCTTTGAAAAAAAATCTAGCAAAGAAAAAAGAGTACAATATTTTCATCAATCTTAATATGAAGTGTGATATTGATAGAATTGTCTCATTAAAAATCTTGCTAGGAAAACTCAGTGGGATAGAACCATAGCGAAAGGAAAAAGAGTACAATGCACTAATCAATTTTGATACGGAGCATTAATATTATTAGGATTGCCTCATTAAAAACCTTGCTAGAAAAACTCAGTGGGAAAAACCACAAATAAGGGGAAAAGAGTGTAATGCACTAGTCAATATAGCTCCTTTTAATTCTCCCCCTCATGTTGATGTAGGTGAAAACATCTTTTATTGTTTTGCAACAAATCTTTGCAAACTTAATTTTACCCTCTTGAGTAAAATAAACCCATCAATAGAAATTATGAAATTCGACGAGGTAGGGGTAGACCAAAGTTGACTTAGGATGCATTAATTAGGAGAGACTTGAATGGTTTGGAATGCTAACATCAATTGCACAAAATTGAGCACAATGAAAGAGTTTGTTCCATGTAGCCGACCCCAATTAATTTGGGATTGAGGCTATGTTGTTGTTATTGTTGTTGAGTAAAATAAACCCATGCCATTTATAATTAACTCGTAGATGACAAAAAAATGTGTTTTACACAATTTCAATGTCTTTGAGTAAGTGAAGAGTTTATCTTACAAATAAGTTCATTGAAATTACAATGTATGGTTTTTGACACCTTAAACACTTTATTGATTATTGTGCATTTTGTTGTACAGAAACATCATTTCCTATATGAACCTTTAATATTGGAATACATAATTTTGTCACTCTTTTAGTATTTGCATCAAGTAATTGATTCATAACTTGTTGCTAATGAATGATCATTTGAACTTCACGTTAATTTATACATGGATCATAATGCAACAAATTTAATGCGTATCAAACAATTTTATACCATTCCTTTTGAATTGTCTTTATATATCTCCCGTAATGGTGAGAGAATTGCTTAAAGAAAGTGATGATTAGCAAGATATAATGTAAATAATTCCCTCTTAGGGGCTCAAGTCATCTTATAATACGATAAATAGAGAGTTAAATCAATATATGTCTTCCATTAATTTGCCTTGAGATAATCACAGGCTGATAAGAAAATTGTGGTTCCATAAAGGATGTCAATGAGGATTTATAATATTTTCAAATTATTAATGATTTCGAACGATCAAGAAACTCATTCCACATTATGAATGTCATTAGATCATTTGATTAATACTGACATCCATTTTAATGTGTCTTGTATGTTTCAGAAAATAAAACTGGGAATTCTATTCTCAGATTAAACCATAATCATATAAAGAAATTATCTATTATTCTGAGTAAATTTATTCTGGACAAGGCATCAACAATAAAATTGTTGTACCAGATATTGCCTGAATATTAGCTTCCGCTTAGTTCAAATTCGAGAAATATTCTCTTTTATATTATAATGTACATGCATGTAGGATAGTACGCAAGACATACATTCATCACTTTTATTTAGCTCATTATTTGAATACATCTCGATGTGCCAATTTTATTGAGCCATTTTCTATAATAAGATTTATAATTCTGCATTTGATTTTGTTACAGCCCCAACCTTACAAAATGGATACCGCTCGGCACTAGAACTCTATTAACCTTTGGTAAATCATTGTGGAGTTAATAAAGGCCTAGTCAACCTCACAAATAATCGGTCTTCAATACCCGATAGTCACACAACAAAGTATATATATATAAATTATATGCAACGAAATTTAAATGAGATGAAAGCCCAATAACAAGCTAAATTAAACACACAATAGATTCTAGGTTTGGAACCTAGGGTGTGTAAACCCCGTACATGTATCTTTATGCATATCTCTCAACCCAAATACCCATTTACAAAAATATAATAAATATAATATGAATACACCAAATGACATACGTATGTCGCACATAGATTTTCTCGAGCTCGGAGATTAGGCCAACAATTGTCACCACAAAGGAGACAATTCTAGTGAGTAAGTCCAGAAGAGTCTTAACATTACGTCAAGAATTTAAATAAATAATCGATAGATCATGCGGGAATGTAAATGAACAGGAAAATAAAGTAAGTGCATGATAAATAGACTGAAAGTATAAACAACAATAAATGAGTGTTGTGGAATCAAAAGATATGAGACTAAGTGGTCCAATCCATCAAGTTACGGGTCACGACCATAACTTGACTTCTATGTCCATCACATTCAGGTCGCAACCACATCTGATGTCCAAAATGAACAGTGAGTCGTGGTCACAGCTTAGTGTAGTCGTAGTACACTTAAATCCAGTGGTCACGGAGATACCAACGATCGCGATCGAGGATCTCACTCGTAAGTACCTTCCTTGACCACTTCGACCCCAGACACTCAACTATGAAATGGAATCAATAAAACAAGATAAGGATCTCATATATGCATTAATTCATCAAGAAAGATAGTCAAATAAATGAAATGAACTACCATTGAGGCCCCTGCTGGGTTACTTACGACACAATCGCATAAACAATTTCCTACGTCAGATTCCTCGCTTTTCAATCGCTCAACATCAGCCATGCGACTTCTCTTGAGTCGTTGAGGTCCTAAAATAACCCGTTATCTGTCAAATATCCCCAATTAGCATAGCCATGAACCCCCAGAATCATTTTGGTTTTAAAGCTAACTATAAAACTGCTTAGCATAAAATTCAAGACTTTAAGCCTATTTTTACCGTCGATTCTCTGTGTTGACTCTTAACATATTTACATTCATTTAAGGTATGACACAGTTGTTCAACCTCCATCCTACGTAAACTAGGTAGCTTTAAACCTTTAAAAACTCATTCACGTGAATCAAGTTTATTTTAAATCAACTTAAAGTCGACTCGATCGACTAAGCCCAGAATTTAAAGAGTCGAACCTTTCAAAAGATACTCTACCACATTCAATTTCATTTGAGATTGGAACAAAAACTCATTCATTATTAATTTATGCCATGAGTTGCATATTATCTAATTACAAGAACAAATAGAACTAAGAACTACATGTAATTACATCACATATTTACATAATGTAAAGAGATGGGACACAAAGAGTTGGGGTATGAATAGTTGTCAATCCATATCATTTACAACAGGGAGATCCTTTATTATTTTTTTCCCCTTTTTGTCAACAAAAAGATCGGAGATCCTTTATTAATGTAATATAGCTAGGAACAGTTATTTTCGTTGAATCGATAGAATATATTGTTACATGAATAATTAGTAGTGTATCACAGCTACATATAATTTATTTATGAAAAATGTTAAGGTGACTCACTATATATCAATCATTGGTAATTTTTCAAGCCTAAACTACTTCACATATTGGTAATTGTTTTTTGTTTTTTTTTTTGAAAAATAATTGGCAGTTTTTTTTTAAATCGCGCGTCATCATACGCCTTGCATTTCCCTTTAAAGGAAAAGTTCAACGCTTAGACCACTGACCATCTTGTAATTATGGTGTACGATCTTATGCACGTAAACATTACATGATTATTGTTCTACCAATCAGGAAATTAAAAAAAAATGACAAATTAGTTTTGTAATTTCTTTTTTTCATTTTGGGTTTGCTGTTTCTAGCTACTATATAATCGTTTGGTTCAGCTTTTGCTTATTGCTTATTACTTATTACTTATAACTTAAACAATTATGTCATAATTACTTTTGGTATAAACAAATTTGATGTGTTTGGTTTCTCACTTTAAAAAGTACTATTACAGTTTTCAAAAAAAATATGTACTTTCCTACCAAAAAAAATTTTTTACTTAAAAAACCTTATCAAATCGCATTTGCAATATTAATAAGCATGGAGAGATATGCTTATCCAAAAAATAGCTTTTCTGCAATTTGGGAGTCAATCGTATATTATCAAAATACTCTTTTTTCAATTAAGTTGCGATGTCACATCATCAATAAGTAGGCTCATAAGCTAAACCAAACGAGGACTATATAAGAAGACTAGAAAAGCCTCTCAGGTGAGATAGTAAAAATATCACTTGCCAAAAAGGCAAGACTTTGAGATATCGTGGTTCGATTGCCACTAAAATAAAAAAAGAAAAGAAGAATAAGAAATAATTGAAGTAGGCCTAGTATATATACAAAATAAAGCAAGAACTGTGTATTATCAACAAAAATGCTAAAGTTCCCCAGAGTTTAACCCATATTTGGTGCCGACCACATTGGGAGCCGTCTGTTTTTGCCTCGTGATGCGCACGCATGTATCTCGGGGCCGAACCGACGACTCCCGATGAGGTCGGTGCAAAATGTGGGTCAAAATATAGGGAATTGTAGCTGGCCTTATCAAGCATATATAATGTGAATACTCACGATCTAGAGTACAAAAAAATTCAAAAGTTTCAATATGTACTAGCTTTTGGCCACTAATACATGAATGTCACATTTGGTACAGAAACAACTTTAAACATAGCAAGGGCATGCATGTGGTGTGCCTAGACAATAAGGGACACTTTTGGTTGTCTTTTTGGACCTGAGAGACTTATGACTAGGGGAAAGCTAGGAATTCATGATGTGAAGATATATATATATATATATATATGAGAATTTCTACAATAGAGACTAAATATATACCTATGCCATAGAACTAAATATTCACTTTTCAAATCTCTAAAGAGATATTTGACGAATAAATATTAGTATTATACGTATAGTCTTGTATAGATGTTTTATATATAATTTGAGCATCCCATTGCCTTAACAAATAATTAGTATTGTCAATATTGTTAAGGTAATTAATTCAATTATAATTAAATAAATTTTTTATGAAAATAGGGATAAACTAAATAGTTTTCTTTTTATACAAAATAGATAATATACCATTAAATATATGTTCACAACTTGATTATAAATACGCAAAATGTAATACTTGTATGAGTTGGTGGGACAACCTCCAGGTTGGGTGGCGAGACGAAGTCTACTTAAAATCATGCCTTCTCGAACGGGATAACCCGTCTCCCTTTCAATGTTTAGCTTTACCGGTGACAAGGCTTACCCACTATCAACCCAAACTCATAACACTATTTGCAATATAAAAAATCAAGAATGGAGCATAATTAATCGTTTGTAGTATAGCGAGAAAACTAGTTACGTCACATATTGACTTTTGATTTATGATGTAGAAGATCGTACAAGACGCAACTACAGAGCATACTTTCGCAATCGGTGACGTTATAATGCATAATATATGAATAAAGTATGCATATAAAAGTGAAGCAACCAAGATAATATAGAAATAAACCGAACTCATCATAAAAGTTATACCTTCCTAGCTTTGTCTCCTTAACAAGCCTTCTTGAATTTCAAGATCTTCTTAATGCTAGAGCAAGCTCGTGCTGATAACGTGTTGTGAATTGAATTGAGACTTGCTAGAACTAGAGAAGGAAAGTAGAAGAACTAAGAACTTCTACTACTACAAAGAACTACAAAGAACTACAACTACAAAGTAGAAGAGGAGAAATGAGAGAGTTGAAATGAGAAGTTGTATATAACTTGGTGTGTTTTTACAATGAGGTTGATACCCTTTATATAGGCCCTTTGATGATGATGATAAATGTACTTAGACAATGTTTACAAGTTACAGATACATCACATGCCATACAACTCGTTACAAGCAATGTTGACAACACATGAAATAATGAGTATATTGGATATGGATGCAAGTAAGATTCATGCTTGATATTACCACTCAATGTAAGAGCTATGCTTGACAATGATTAGTTATACAAAGTCTTGATTAATTGTTCATCCATATCATAACATTGTGCATAATATTATTATTATTATTATTATTATTATTATTATTATTATTATTATTATTATTATTAGTTAGCTAATTAAGAGGTTATAATTAATCTTGTTTGAACTTTTTTTTCCGCCCCGCCTTACTTATATATACTCGATTGTTCTCATGAGAGTTAGTAGACTCTATAACCCAAGACCATCATACTTATAGTTGAATGTGAATATGAGCTATAACCTCTTAATTATCAGTTTAGCAACGCATCAGTTCCATCAAGACCATGCATGTGATTATTTTAACAATATTGAATTAATTACACCCAATAAAAGTGTTCACAAATGCGAACACTTTACTCCGACATATTTAAGTACATGCATCATGTTAATAAGTGAATCCTCAATACGATTAGTACATGCATCATGAGTCCAAGTAGATTTATTATTTTTTTGATACAACATAATTACAACACCCTTTACTCCGATATAATTAATTCGTATCCTCAATCTCGTTTTTAATATCCATTTCACTAGAGATTTTTTTTCTTACACTCTGGAGATTCTCTGGCATATATATCATGTTAGTTTTAGTAACATACATCTTAACAAAAAAAAAAGAAAAAAAAAATCTTAGGGCGGACCCACTTCCTATATATGCACGGACCCACCCCCTATATATGCATATGCATTATGAGTGCCAATTTTTCGGGTCTGGACGGGTCTGGGTCTAGCAACCCATGATATAAACAAGCAATTGCGTTATCCAGACTTGATCTAGTTTTAAATTCAGACAAGTGTATTTTGCGGAGATCCGATTTACTTTAGAGTTGTCCAAATGTCCGCATTTATTGAGTTTTTTTATAAGTTATTCTATGCTAGATTTTTTAATTAATAAAATCATTATAAATTCCATGTAATATATTGTTCTTTGACATAATTGTAAAAAGTAATATCCAAGTTGTATTTATTATTTTAAATTACAAGACATGATAAAGTTTTTTTATTAAAAGACAACACATAATGTTGTCTCAAACAATTTAACCAAGACTCAAAACTAAAATAGTACATTTTTATATAAGTTATATATGTAGTTGTTTTAAAAAAAAAGCTATATATGTAGTTTTCTTATTACTGTGGTTGTTTTTGTGAATAATCATATAATGTATACAAGTATATTTTCAAAAAATGGGTATCTTTTGAAATTCGGGTAGGGTTCGGGCTTAGAGGGTCTTGTCTAAACCCAACTCGAATTTTAATTCAGACATCAAAGCGCAGACCTAACCCGAATTTAGAAAGTTATTGTCCAAACCTTTTTTTCCGAGCCAAACAAAAGATTGACACCCCTAATATGCATATATATGATCAATAGTTCATGTTTCCCCTCTAGAGTGTATATATATATATATATATTATTTGATAAAATATATAGCCACTGGAGGGAGCAGCATCGTATATTTATTGAAAAAAGAGGTTGGTCGTCGATGTCATTCTCATCGTTTGAAAAGAGGGCCAACAAAATGGTGCTCTTTCTTCTTCATTTGTTCTAGAGTCCAGTCAAAAAAGTCTTCGGCATTGGACACACCGAAAACCGCTGATATCGCAACTAATAGCAACTAATAGGGGGGGGGGCAAAAAGGGAGGAGAACATGTAGGTTAGGAAAAGGAGAGGTCATAATAGGGCTAGCAATTCAATGTCCGGCTCGCCGACCCGGTTTTCTTTTGCTCGAAATGAAAAGGGTTCGGATAATGGTTTAACAAATTCGAGTCGGGTCTGGACAAAGACTTCATATCCGAATTTAAAACCGGGCTGAGTTTGGACAAGGTCTTGTAAATTCAAACTCGATCCGGACTTGGTTTAAATTTCAAATAAAGTAAAAATATATTTAATAAAAGAGTTTTTTTTTTTTTTGAAAACAATAAAAGAGTATATTAAATACTTGTCACTTATTGAATACGTTTACGAACATTAATCTACTAAAATACATATAAGATTTAATGTACTAAAGATATTTTTGATTGTAGAATGAATTAAATTTTATTTTATTTTTATACTTGAATAATTATTTCTTGATATTAAATATTTATGAAATACAATGGATGTAATTTTCTTCCCACTTATGTAAGCCCAACTGTAGGATCGCGGGTTTAGCTTAGTTGATTCGGCGAGAGCATGACACCACATTGTAATGAGTTTAATCATTGACTCATTTCAATTGTGGGGCCGTGGATTTATTGAGTGTTTGCTCATAGGGACGACGTGTTTTTCCCCTATTACATTGGTAGGGGTTTTTTTTAACTTTATTTTTAGAGAAATACATTGTTTCTTGCCATGTACAGCTCATGTTTTGGCTATATAAAAATAAAATCTCGTTCCTATCAAAAAATATTAAATATTAAATTACATAAATTTGACATTACTTTTTCAAATTACATCACATGAGATTATAATATGTATATTTAAACATTTGAATAGGTTTTCAATATAAGAGGTTAGTTTTCAAAATTGCCACAAATCCGAATAATTGGACAAACCGAATTTTAAGAGAAATGGGTCTGGACAAACAAGTCTTGTCCGAATTTAAAATCGGGCTGAATCCGGACATTGAGTTTACTTCTTTATAATAAGGGTTCTAGACTTAGACCCGTTTGGATCAAACTTTTGCCACCCCTAAGTCATAAGGAGAGGGGTTATGGAAGTGGATGGGAAACAGTGGGGTCGGGTGGGGAAGGGGGAACAAGAGGATGGTGGGAGAAGATAGATAGGGTGAGGTCACAAGGGAGGGCGAGAAATACCATGGAAGGAAATGGGGGGATGGGAAGAAGATAGAGGTGGAGAGTTGAAGGAGAGAAGATAAAGGAGAGATATCTTGGATTGTTGGGGATGAGGAGAGAGGGGGCAAACGACGAAGGCAATCCATGGCATCGCTAGCCCCCCAAGCAGAAACTTGATCAACAAGAATTGAAACTTGGCTTTAAGAAAACCAAGCCCATCGCATAGAGATTAATAAAATTGATGAACAACAAGAATTGAAACTTGGCTTTAAGAAAACCAAGCCCATCGCATAGAGATGAATAAAATTGATGAACAACTACCAAACTAGGGCCACTTTTGAGTGACATCTAAGTTTAGGTTGTCTTGTTGGTCCTTCAGATACTTGTTATTAATATTCTGATTTAAAATATACAACAGCATATGGTTTTTATGCTACAAAAAGTTATTAATCCTGGTCACAAATGATTCATTGCACTTAATTAAAAGCAATGTTTTTAATGGATTTCAACCCCTTCAGCCAGCTTTTTGTATCCAAGAAATTGCAATTGCACTGTAGAACAAATGAATCCTCGTCCATTATAGGTTTCAGTTCATGCGCCGAACACTAGCACCAAGGGCTCAACCAAGCTTTTTTGTTTGACTGGATTGCACTGTAACCCAGGAAAGACACGTACGCACAGACAACACACTTGTGCACGCCCCTTCAATGCGCATCATATTTCTTCCTGGGTATCGCATTACAAAATAGCATATGCTCTACAGCAACAGACCTTCACCTAATAATATAGTCCTTACCGATAACACTTGGCAAGAACACTTGATTGGTACAAATTTGAAACTTCAGAACTCCAAAACCATATGGTGCATCCATAATCGATAATAATAATCTTAGTAGGACGCACCTCGTGAAATATGCCCATGATCAAACTCTAACCTCACTTGATCAAAATTAAACATATTGCAAATATCAAATCAAACTTTGCTTCTGTCATGTAACCAATTCTAGTTATTTCTATTTTGCTATAATTTACTTCGTTGGCTTCTGTCATGGAACCAAAGTAAACATATTGCAAATATCAAATCAAAGTTTGTTCTTGTTCAGTTTCAACATAATGCAATTCTCGAACTTAATAGAAAGTCCTTCATTACTAGGCTCATGAGCAAACAGGCAATTGACATCAACCACACAAAGTAGTAGACTGTATGATCAACCAAAATATGTAAAGCTTACCTTGATTCCATTTAGTTTACTACCAAACATAACAAGACAGGTTCTCTAATTCGCGATCGCATCCCTAAACCACAATCTAACAAGTGAACCAAATCCACAGCTAGGAGCATACTTGGTTTCGATTAATCAAGTCTAATAAGATTGATGCTCACCCCTAAAACACAATTTACATGTTTCGAGAGACGCACAATTTAAGTCAGCAATACCAACATTTACCAAAGCTGTTCTCATCAGAGTTTGATCAGGAACGAGAAAGAATTTCCTAGCCTACTAGGTTCAACAAAAGGCAAGTATAAACACAGTGTCCTCCAATCTCTACAAATCTAAACAGAGACATTGACAAGTCCTTGAACAGAAGCTAAATGGGAGCTAAGAGGGTACTGACATTTTCAATCTTTAGTGGACTTGTTGATGAGTGACTTGTGGATGTGAGGGATCACACCACCTCCTGCAATTGTGCCCTTGATCAGGGTGTCAAGCTCCTCATCACCTCTGATGGCGAGTTGCAGGTGCCTTGGCGTGATACGCTTCACCTTCAAATCTTTGCTTGCATTTCCTGCCAACTCCAAAACCTCAGCCGTCAAGTATTCAAGAATTGCAGCAGAGTATACAGCAGCTGTGGCACCAACACGACCATTGGCAGCAATTCTTGACTTCAAATGTCGATGAATACGACCAACTGGAAACTACACAACACACCCATATAAACAGACAAAGATGACTCCAGTTAGAACTAAAAGAACATCTGAAAAGTAATTTGATTAAAAAAAAAAAAGGATAATGATCGGTTGACCTATACTTTGGGCACCGAGATAGCCACATCGACCAGGTGCAGGCCGTCCGATGCAAGCATGATGCGCATCTTGAGGTGCATCATGCGACGACCACTTGGTAGGTGTGGCTATCTTGGTGCCCAAAGTGGGTCAACCTAGCATGCTCCATAAATAAATGCCAGATAACACGGTTTTTCAAGTATCCTGAATCTGCGTGAAAATGAAAACATCTCAGTTTTAAATGAGTCCTACTCCATTGCTCAAAAAAAAGTGAGTACTACTCCAACATCATAGTTATATCAACCAAGCATTGGAACCCAAACTTGGCTTTAGATAGAGTTCAATTCTGAACTGAACCTTGGGCTCCGCTCATGATTTATGATAACACGTAGCCAAATGAAAATTAGCATGAGGCATCAGTTAAGGAATTATGGAGCCTGAGAATAATAAGTTTCCGTTTTCAAGATTCCATACTCGTAAAATAGAATAGATAGGAGGAATCAAGAAAGATTATACACAGGCACACTTTCTTTCAGAAAAGTGTATTTACACTCACCACTGCATCAATTCAACAAATGCAAGCAACATTAGCAATTACAATGACAAATGCACATATGGTGCAATGATTGTCATAATATTGATTAATTATTACTAAATAATTAACCTTAACCACAAGTTTATGTTTTCAAAACTATCATTTACTTTTATATATTGGCGCACTTTCTTATTATCACAACTCATGACTACTGCATTTTATGAATTATTCACAAGCAATAGCTATTGCTGCAGCTGTCTCAGCCACAAACTGGTGGGACTGCATTATTATTCAGTCTATTCTGCTAACCCTTCTTGTTTCTAATGTTTAGCTAAGTTAAATGAATTAATCTCTTTACAGGATTTGCAATTTTTACTTGGCAGCATCTTTCTGCAGCCACGCAAGCTGAACTTCAAGTTTCTAACGGTAAAATGTCTAAACAGCAAAAAAAAGAAGTAATATGTCTAATTGTATTTCTTTTCGAGATCTTCATGTGTCATAAAGGAAGAAGTACAATCCATGTAATCCAAACGAATTCAATGATAACCATTCACCATATCATCGTTTACTCAGCATCCAAACCAAATTTCAAAGGTTGTTTGTCAATGGCCCCTGATTCTTAACATTCTTGTGTCAAAGCACCCAGAAAATTATATTCCTAGTGTAACGGTTTGACTGATCAAGCACGATAACTCAATTGTGTAAGATAAATGCTGCACATGAAACTGACACATGACCATCAATGAATCAGTATGTTTCATTTGGAATCCCAATCTAAGAGAATCAAAAAGCTGAATAGAAAATGAATATACACCATCAAAAACTAAGCATCTTTCAATTTTTCCATTCAAACTTGCCACCAATAAATTTAAGATCGTCCAAGAAACATAAGCAAATACAATGACAAGTTCATCACTAGACAATCACCAAAATAGTGATTTATTAAAACCAAAATAAGTAGTTAACAACATAGCCTCAATCCCAAATTAGTAAGGGTCGGTTACATGGATGAAACTCTTCCATTATGCTCGATTTAGTGCAATTTATAGTGTACTTTCCAAATCATTTAAATCCCTCCTAATCAATATGTTCCAAGTTAGCTTCCTTCTACCCTTACCTTGTCAAATTTCTTTAGTTTCTATTGAGTCGACTTCTCTAGTGGGCCATTTGTAGGCTTTCTCTGGAGGTGTCCAAACCACCACAATTGTACTTTTCTAGTCTTTGTGTCAATTGATGCTACACCTATTTTCTTTGAGTTTTTGTATTTCTTATTCTATCTTTATGAGTTTCACCATACATTCACCTAACATCCTCATTTCCACTACGTTCGTTTTATATACTTGTTTCTTTACCGGCCAACATTCACTTCCATAACGCATAGTTGGCCTTATTGCAGTCCTATAAAATTGTGTTTTAACTTGATATGAATATTTCGACCACAAATCACACCTGTTGCACTCATCCATTTCTTCCATTCAACTTAAATTCCAAGTCTAACATCATTTTTAATATTACCATCAGTTTGTGTGACACTGTGATTGATCCTAGATAGTGAAAGTGGTTCACCTTAGAAACTTCTATTTCCCTAATTTTACTTCATCTTGATGTTTAATATTTCTAAACTCACAATACATGTTACCTACTCAACTTAAAGCCTTTAGATTATAATGCATTCCTCTAAAGTTCTAATTTCCTAATCACTCCATCTATTCTTTCGTCCAAGAGGAATCTACAAACAAGTGAACAACATACAAATAACATACACCATGATACATCCTCTTGAACATGCATAGTTAGTTTGTCCATAACTAAAGTAAAGAGATATTGGCTTAAAGCCAATCCTTGATGCAATTTTATTGCTACAGAAAATTCTTGTGGTTCCTCCAAATGCCTTTATACTCGTTACTCTTCGTTCGTACATATTTTTACGTACCAAGCATGCACTTATTTTCTTTCTATAACCCACCAAAGAACATCTCTAGGAACCCTTTCATATATTTTTTCTAAATCTACGAATATCATATGAAGATTCCTTTTCTTTTCTTCCTATCTTTCCATCAATCTTCTTACAAGGAAAATCGCTTCCGCAGTGGACCTTCCTGGCATGAAACCAAATTATTTATTTGATATTTTGTTTCTCTTCTTAGCCTATTGTCAATTATCCTTTTTCCAATTTTTCATAGTATGACTCGTAAATTTAATTCATCGGTCATTTGAACAACTTTGAATGTTTCATTTGTTTTTTGACATTGATACAAGAGTGCTTTTTCAATCTACCATTGGCATTCGTTTTGATTCTAAAAGTTTGTTAAATAAGCATTGTTAATCAAGTAAATCCAATTTCTCCTAAGCATTTTCAAACATATATGGGTATTTCATCTAGGCCACATGCTTTTCCTATTTTCATATACTATGACATCAGTTTTGACCATCATTAAATAAACTATTGAAGTAGCTTCTCCATTGCTCCTTAACGTTGCATTCAAGCATTAAAACATTTTGGTTTTCGTCCTTAATATATCTCTTTTTTTGGTAGTACCTTAATACATCTTACAAGACTTAGATCTTGTTTATTTTTATCTCTTAATTTAGCTAGCCTATAAATATATTTTTTGCTATCTCTATTAGCAAACTTTGTAAATAAATCTTCCATGAACTTTGTTTTAGCTTGACTAACAACTTTTTTAGCCTTCCTTATAGCTTCTCCATACTGATAATGCACACCTTTTTTAGCCTTCTTTATAGCTTCTCTATATTGATAATGCGCACCTTCAACTTAACAGGTACATAATTTCATACATCTCTCTCTTTTAGTCTTAATTGCTTTTTGGGCATCTTCATTCCACCACCATGTTTCATTCTTTGAGGGTCCTTAGCCTTTAGATACACCTAACACGTTCAATGCTACTTTCCTTGTCCAACTACTCATTTCCAGCCACATAGTATTGGCATCTACATCAAGGTTCCAAACAATTTCCTTATGTAGTTTTTCTCTAAATTCTAATTGTTTATCATTTTTTTAGGTTATACCACTTTATTCTAAGGTTATTGTCTCTTTTATTCCTATTACGTCTTTGCTTTAACTTAATATCAAGTTCTACTGACTTGTGTTGGGTAGTAAGCACTTCACCATGTATTACTTGACAGTTTCTACATATTTTCTATCTATTTTTTTATTAAAAAAATCTATTTAACTCTTGTTATGTCCACTAATAAAAGTAATCAAGTGTGACTTTGTTTTCCAGAAACAAGCATTAGCTAAGAAAAGATTGCATGCTAAAACAAATTTGAACATAAATTCTCTTTCATTTCTATTACCATAACCATATACTCCAAGAACTTTCTTCAACCCATAATTAGTTGCTCCTACATGCCCGTTTAAATCCCCCCAATAAAAACCTATTTTATTTAATGGTATACCATCATAAGCCCATCCATATTATCCCTATATTTGCATTTGATGATCTCATTTAATCCTACTTGTGGTGCATAAGCGCTAACTATGTTAATCTTTTCGCCTCCAATAATTAATTTACTAGTTTTCTACCCATCCTTCGCACGTGTGAACCCATAATTCAAACATAAATTCTCCTTCATTTCTATTACCATAACTATATACTCCAAGAACTTTCTTCAACCCATAATTAGTTACTCCTACATGCCCATTTAAATCCCCCCAATAAAAACCTTTTTATTTAATGGTATACCATCATAGGTCCATCCATATTACCCCTATATTTGCATTTGATGGTCTCATTTAATCCTACTTGTAGTGCATAAGCACAAACTATTTTAAACTTTTCGTCTCCAATAATTAATTTACTAGTTTTATACCCGTGCTTCGCACGTGTGAACCCATTCTTGCACTTGCGAGAATTCAATTTTGTAATCATAGATTTGACGAAAAAATAACATAAAACATATTTCCTTAAATTTTTTTGAGATGTATTTCCTTTAATTTAGTGAAGAAATGAACTTGTATATATCACTTCTTATTTGTAAAAGTATAGTTTAAAAGTGGAAACAAAAAAATGTAAATAGTTTCGAAAAAAATACATAATAAAAAATCACCAAAACCCTTGACTTTTAGGATAAAATGGAAAAAAAAAAGGCATAATTCTATTTGTTTGATATAGGTATTAATTAGTTATTGGTCATTTCAAAAACACATTTCTTTTGTTTTTTTTTTTTTTTGGTAGGCCAAGATTTTTTTAAAGTGATTATTTCAATTTGTTGTAGAAGTTAAAGATTACTAATATCTATGAGTGTTTTTTTCCATACAATAACAACTAGGTTATGGAGGAATTGAAAACTTCTAAAATTAATTAGAACTAATATTAAAAATCACTATAAACACAAATAAAACATTTCTTATGTTTGTTGTCGTGGTTGTCATTCTTAGTCTTCTTTAAGTGATTTTAATTATTGACTAATTATTTATAATTTCATTCATCAATCGTAAATGAAAAAGATACTACAAGCGCATAGCAACAATCTTGTGCCAAAAGGTAAAAACAATCGAAATTATTATTCTCTCTCAACTTCTCTTTTTTCCACGTTTCTTTGCAACTCATCAAAAGACTTTGCCTTTTGTTCTCCAACTAAAAAAGTTTGTATGTTTTTTTTTTTTTCTTTTCTCAAGTTCTCACTTTTATGTTCTTACCAGCTTCAAGAAGATCCATTTTGTACGAACATACTCAATGATCATTAATTAGTTCATTGCACTCGTGTTGGTAGTCATCAGTGTGAGTTTTTATGAATATAGGAATAAAAATTGACATCATAGCCAAGATAGCATCAATTGTTCCTAATTATTCAAATACAAATAGAGGGAACAAAAAAATCTCATTGTGATGGTGGAATCTTTCTTTTTTTGATAACCATTGGTGTTTGAACTTGAGCTTACTTTGGTTCGACTAATCCTATGAGAGTTAATGGGACGTCTCAACCTCATAACCTAGAATTGAGTCCATAACCTTCACTCAAGTCAAAGTCATAAAAGTCATATATGGTGCCACGTTCTTTGCCATTACACCACTTAGGTACAGAGAGTACATCCTTTTTAAGCAATTGGCAGGAGTTGGATGTTCGAATTCATGAACATCCCATTATGAGGTGCGGACTCCTAATGGTTACGCTATATTGTTGCATTTGATTGATTAATTCACGTGCTTTTGGAAAAAACTTACAAAATACGAGATATTACAAACTTTAAATATTAGAAAATAGTGATGTTAATATAAGAATTGTATTTAAACAATGTATTGTATTTGGTATGGGTTGAATGATGCGGATTGTGTGGCAAGATCTTATAGACCAAGTGAAACAACAAAAGTCCGAGGAGGAAGCTCACAACTCCCAAATAATTTATGCTAGTTACTAATTTATGTTAGTTACTATTTTCATATTAGTAGGATTTTTTCCCTTATTCTATGGTAGGTCTTTTAGTATCTTCTTATTTATAAAATTAAAATATTTGTCATTAGGAAGTTCCCAATTTTGTTATTTCTTTCTATTTAGGTGTGTTTATGACACCCGATAAATATATAAACCCTACTATGGTTTGATAATGAATTGAATTGAATTGAATTATTGAATAAGAATTAAGTTATTCTTTTTTGCTAAAGTTTGAGTGTTAAGTTTTGGTGTAAAACTTGTTATCCTCTTCTTCAGGCTTAATCTAGAGTTAGCCTTGTTTATTTTTGCTTTATTCGCTGCGTCATTAAAGATTTGAACTGATGGATATCTTCTTATGATGTGTGAATCAAATTGCCAAGTTATATTACTACAATTGATTGATTAATTATTTTTAAAAATGTGCTTTCAAAAAGAACTTTAAATGACGACTCCATTGGCACACCCACAATATGGGCAATACTGCTACTGCAGTGCATGCATGATGCATCAAAAACTTTTATATTCCACCCATTTATGTTAACTAGTTTTTGTAACGTGTACTCACGATGGAGCCGCTCGCTACACTCGCGGGAACTTAATTTTAACAGCTTATATTTTTTTAGAGAAAAAATGCATAAGGATTAATGTATGCAATTCACTTATCTATAAAAAGAATCGATATTTAAACTATGTATGCAGTGAGCAATGGGCAACATTGTTACTTATGTTTTAAGTTTTTTTTTTCTTAAAGAATTATTCAGCTTTCGATACATTATATACAATATCATCATCATTAGCGTAGAACTTAAAAATCTTGATACTGAAATTCAAATAATGTTTGTTCAAAATTTTTTAAAATAATTAATGTCTTCTTTGTTTGTATTTCTTATGCGGTAAAATGATCTTAAATATACTAAACACCTAGATTAGCCTTTTCATGTGTTGTGTCCCTTTTGGTTATACATAAGAAAGAAATTTTATAAACTAAATCCTATGATTGCATTTTTCTTTTTTGAGGCCAATGTGAGAGTATACAAACAACAACAACAACAACAACAACAACAACAACAACAAAAACAAAATAGCCTCAGTCTCAAATTAATTGGGGTTGGTGTTCGGTTTAATACAATTGATGGTGAGCTTTCCAAACCATTCAAATCCCTCCTAATTAAATGCAAACAACAACAACATAGCCCAATGTGAGAGTCTATGTTACCTAGACTCGGGTGCGAGTGTCGGGTGTGAGTATGAGTCTAAAGGTCGGACCCACCTATTCTATAATTTTAGGATACGGGGACTCGACAAAAACAATCTAAAGACTTGAGACACACATGCTTATATATGTTATTACATATATATAATAGCTTATATACCCATATCTTTTTTCTCATTTTTCATTTCGTATTTTACGCTAGAAAGTTTTTGTTATTTTTTTTTCTTTCTTCTCTTGCATTATGAATCTTTGTATACAACGAACTCTATAAATAAAGTATCCATGTCTTTTTTAAGTGTCGGACTCATTTCAAGTGTCCGACACGGGTACTTTGGGTTAGAGTGAAAGGTCCGGGTAACATAGGTGAGTGTATACGGAGGAAAATTAATAGAAGATCTACTATAAAGATTAGTAGAGATAGACAAATAATATGCGAACAACTTATTAATCATGTCTAATTTTCAAGTAATTGATACCACACTCTCAAAAATACAAATTAAGTGGTGGTCATGAAAAAAGTGTTGACAACAACATTAAAGGTCTCAATTCTAAATTAGTTTGGAGTCAGATGCATTGAATAGTGCTAAAATCATTAACGCGGTGTATACACATTTATTGAAAAAACGAGAATAAATTCATTGGAAAATCAATTTGATTGTCTGTTATGTGTTTTGTCTTTTATGCTTTCTCTTGTTTACCTTTTTCTTTTTGTGTGATGTCTATGTTATTATGCTTTTAGCATTAATTGACTTTGAAAATAGCTGAGAAGGTGGGGAAGATGGTTGAAACATCTACAGTAACTATTTGAAGACTCTTTTTTATATATGTATAGATTTGCAATAAATACTGACCTTTTCAGCATGTGTATGGCCAAGGTTGTTTATTGTCTTTAGATTATATATTGTAGTAATAGTAACCATATAAATGAATCTATCATGCACATCATAGTTATTGTTTCAATTATATAGAGAACAAAGCATCATACTTATCGCACTGACCACAACAACCAAAGAAAATTTATCATTTGACACTCGCAAACGCATGATATTCATTAAAATTGTTGAAAGGTGTTACCGCCTAATAGTACTTCTCAAGCCTTCTTAACACCTCTACCCATAATTGTCAAATCAAAACTGAATCGTAATATCGTTGGGCATTGATTCAATTCAAATTGTAAATCAGGGGATTTTATACCTTTTCTTTTTACCAAAAAAATATATGAACGAACTCATATAATTGGCTCTATATCTCAAAAAAGACACTTTTTGGTACATAAAATAGACAAGTTTGATACAAAAAATATGTGGTTCTATGAATTAAATATGAATTAATCTTATTCCAACCGTGAATTGATTGAAACTATTAACTTAAAAGAAGGGATGAACACTAAAAAAAATTAAAATAATTAAAAAACAAACCCAACAAGTTATATCAACAAAATATAATGAATGGAAAAAAATATAAAGCATGTATAGTAAAAATGAAAAAAAAAAAAAAAAATTAAAGAAAAAATCCTTGAAAGTAAAATGCAAAGAATAGTAGAATACTAGAATCATAAAACATACTTGTAAATCAAAAGAAACCTTAAAAGTCGGAAAAAAAAAAGCGTAACAGAAAAAAGCAAGTATACTTTATTTTAATAAAGAAAAGCTTGGAAAGTTAATAGCTAGTTTGAAAGGATCCCTTCAGCTCAAAGCACAGAGCAATAGACAAGAGAAGAGAATCACGAGAAGTAGATAAGAGAAAAAGAAACTCAAGGGAAAATAAAAACCCTATCTTTGAGGCTTTTTTTTAAAAATCTTGCGAGAGAAAAGAATGTTTCTTAAAAGGGAATGGACGCATTGTTTGAAATTCGAGGCAAATTGGAAACCTCATTGTAAAAACAATAAAAAAAAAAAAAAAAAAAATTCATTGATCAATGAAGCTTTTTAACACACACAAACTAGTCCAATGACACTTAATCGTAAGATACATATTGAACCATGGAATTCAACCACAATTCGACAAATTTAGGTGATTTAAGATCTACACCTTTAACTAAGCCACATACCTTAACTGAAAAGAAATCACAACTAACTTTTTTTTTGATAAGAATTATAACTACCATTTTCAGCAAAGCACAAGGAAGAATGTTAAGCAATAAAGGGTACAAAAATGACGTTCTTGCCAAAAAAAACCAATCAAGACAAGCAAAAGCTACCAAGAAAAAGGAAAGATGAGTCACTACACTCTCCATCCTTGAGACAATGGTTCACACAATGAAAGAGAGCAATTAATATGGTAGTTCTACTATAGTGACTGGACAAAATCACGAGGGATGGTGACTTGCATTTCTAATTGTTGGATCGAATTCGATGATTCTTATGTTGAAGATAAGCAAATGAATGAGTAGGTAACCTTTCAATCCATGAAACTAACATTCCCCAAAAGCTCTTCAATACCAATTGACGATGCAATCTTGGCCTCAGTCAACTCAACAAAGAGCTTTTTTTAATTGTTTGCTTCATCTATTTAGCCTTTTTCTCAATCTCAAAGACCTTCATCATAACTGTTTCAACATTTCATAGACTCATTCTTTTTCTTTGCACGCATCACCATGCTTTTTTTTTCCTGGGAAGCATTTTGTTAGATAGTCTATTTTATGTTTTTTAAACTTGAACTAGCAAGGCATGAGGGGTCGAGATTGTAAATAATATAAAAAGAGTAACATTGTTCCTCACCTCTCTAAAACTGTCATTTTTCTCTTTAGAGAAGATCCATTTCTACAAATGTTATGATATTGATAAATCTCTAGAACACTATACTCAACCGGTTATTTATTCTCAAAAGCTTCACAAGACCTGAAACTGGTTGTTCATTAATCTACAAAATTAAAATATATCTAGGTTTTCCACAAATACAAATTGCTATCTTTCAAAGCATTCCAAAAACAATACATACAAGAGAGATCTGAATGCTTACAATTCTTAATCATCACAAGAACGGAGGTCAGACTGACTAGTCAAGTATCAAACCTGATATTTTTATGCTTTATGGAGTAGTGGATGTTCCCTTATTTATGGGTTTTACCATGGAAAAAGGGATCATGGAGTTTCATTTTACTTTTACTTCTTCAATTTTTGTAAGATTATGCCAACTTCATTATTTTCTATCATTTGGATCGCTCCCCAAATTCAAACAAACAAAGTCATGTACTCAGTACTTAAGCAAAGGCTCTCCTATGATAGGGATTCAAATCCCAGCTCAACGATCTAAATTATTGTACGAAATCAAGTACAAATGAACTTGCCACTAATTCATTTTGGATGTTAACAATCACACAATTCACATCAAAATATCATGACTTAGATGTTCACAACAATTGGGGCGATTGTTTGTTTTTTTCAGATCTGATTGATGCATAACAAAAACCAATAAGAGCCTTAGTGAGCAATCAAATGCATTCCTCTTTTTTATCCCCTAAGGTAATTCCCCTTTGAGTCAATCAATGTGGGCCCTCTCTTATTTGGGTTATTTAATGATTTCAATTTTTCAATATTGATAATTTCAGTCTGAGGTTTGCGTCTCTTAGCCACGACTCTCGACTCTATGGCAAATTTTTTGTCTCATCTAAATGATGAGGGTTCATACTGATCTTTTGCAGATCTGTCATTATGTTAGTTTTTAACACAATTCTGTCTCTTGGAGTCTTTGTTTCCCCCTATTTTCTCCTCAAGTGCAATTCTATTTTTTTTCTTTGGTGTGCTTCATTTTTTTGTGAATCAATGGATAATTTTTCAAAGGACCATAACATTGCCTACCAGTGTGCTCAACTAGCAATTGAAGGTGGAGAGGAGAGTGGTATACTGGCATGATCATTGAAGATGGCGAACAACTTGACTAAGGAGGCATGGATTTTTTCCAAAATACCGGCGGGAAGGTTCTTCAAAAGCAGAACTATTAACTTTGGTGCTATGCGTGAAACACTCGCGTCAATTTGGAGGCCTATCAAGGGAGTTTACATTCAAGAAATCAAGCAATTGAATATGTTTTTGTTCACTTACGTCCATGATCGTGACGTGCATTGGATTATGGATGAGCTTTACTGTTGAAGAGGCTTAAGCATGGTGATCAATTGGCTAACTAGCTTTGATGGGCTTTGGAGCAACTTTATGACGATCAAAGTTGGGTTACACATGCTTAAACCTCTGCAAATAAAAATGAGAATGAAGAGAAGTAGGGGCAAATGGTTTTGGGTTAATTTCCAATACGAAAGAGTTCTTGCATCCTGCTTCTTTTGTGGTTTAATTGGTCATTCCGATAAATTTTGTCAGGCCTTATTTGACAACTAAGAGATCACAACGGAGAGGTTGTATAGAAATTTCTTACGTGCTCTTGGAGGTCGGTCAACAACACAGATCAGGAATCAATGGTCGTGGGGACCCGAAGGTAGCGAGCTTCAGGTGAGCGAAAGGGAAGGCAGATTTTGACATGCAGTGTACCAAAACTT
This sequence comes from Stephania japonica, assembly GCA_039657345.1. Lineage (NCBI taxonomy): Eukaryota > Viridiplantae > Streptophyta > Magnoliopsida > Ranunculales > Menispermaceae > Stephania > Stephania japonica. The sequence goes on along the minus strand of CM077557.1, from coordinate 65,405,809 downwards.
TGGTCGAGATTCAAGGGTTGTGGAGATAATTGAAGAGGTGGGTGCAGTTGTAAGCGAAACAAATCATGACGCAGGGCAAGTGGGTATTCAAACTGACAATCAATTGGTTGCAAATCTGAAATGTCCACGAGTAGGAAAGATGTCGAGTACAGCTGGAAGTTTGAACTTTGATAGAGGGGTAGAGGGATCCGATATGAAAATATCTTCTGATTTAGAGCGTCCCAAGAATATTTCATTGGTAGGGTCTAAAGGTCAAACTAATACAATTTCATTATTTTAGAAATGTTGTGGGTTGGGTTGCCCACAAACAATTCTAGTATTGTTGGACTTAGTCCATGTGTGTAAGCCTATGTTTGTAGGTCTGCCAATCAAGTGGCTTTGTTAGTTAAGGCGACAAGTTCTATGTTAGGCTATTTTAATTGGGGAGAAATTGCTCCACCAAACTTTTGTATTTGAACAATGAGCATCAATGAAAGAAATTATATTTCCTCAAAAAAAAAATAATTCAATATTGATAGACAATTCTCTTAACAATGTTGGACCGTTGAAAAAAAAAAAACCACATATACTAAATTTAACTAATACATTTATGACAACTTTCTCAATTATTGTTTCTTATATCATTAACCCTTTTGTTTAATCATAAAACATAACAATACTGGAAATATAATTTCCATAAGAATCACTATAGTATTCTGAGTCCTACGATTCAAGATTGAAACTTTATTTTATTCAAGTGGAGGCCCCCAACAATTTGCTTTTGATCCACAATTACTACTATGTTTGCTGCATTGTATTATTTATATTACTATTATCAATTCTATAGTTGTTGGAAGAAATGGAGAACAAGCCAAAAAGACCAAATCCGGCAGTAACTTTTTTGCTCTTCTCAATGTTGGAGAACTGCAATACAAGAGAGTAAAACCAAGGATTGGAAAGCGTCAAGGCTAACCTAACGATGCCTAGGCAACCATCAAGATATTTATTTAGAGGTCCGTAAACATTATATATTTACTTTTGTCCCAGTACAACACCAACAATTTACTATTTACTATCATATAGATTCAATATCAAATTAAGTAATCATCTATATTATATAACAAGGACATGTAGGATTTTGTCGATTGACAGCCCTTCTTTGGATCTCTTTCAACATACATTGGATTCCTATATCAATGTACACCAACTTAGGAATTACACATTGCTTATCAAATATTGTATGGAACATAAAAGTTACAAGATATTAAGGCCCTGTTTGGTTGGAGTTATGTGTAAGGTGTAGGGATTGACTTAGATAAGCTTGGTCTTTATGAGAGATGGGTGTTTTACTTAAAGAGGTTTGGTTCAAGTACAAACGTTTTGGTATTGTGGTCATTAAAATAAGGAAAAGAGGGTGAAAGTCTTAAATGCCCATATTAATTGTTCATTAACCAAACCAAATAAGGAAAAGTGGGTAAAAAGTCATGAAAGTTTGGGCATTTTCGACTTTTTGTTGGGACCAAACGTTGGGCTTATCTAATGACACAGGTTCCCCCGTCATTTAGTAAGGTGGTGTTTAAGTGCTTTGGTAAGACCATGTCTTACTTAACACTCGAACCAAACCCAGGCCTTACAGCTAAGCCTAGGCTTAGATAAGCTAATACTCCAACCAAACAGGGCCTAAAAAGACGCGACTATACCTAAAAAAGGACATGACTAATTTTAATTTTGAAATCTTGCAAGATATTGCAAGATTTTCTTAATCTTCAATGTAACCTTTTAGACAAATCCTCCGATTTGCATTGAATGAAAATTAGTAAAGACTAATTTTAATTTCAAACTCCTGCAAGATTTTCTAAATCTTTAATGAATCATTTTAGGCAAATCCTCCAATATGACTTGAATGAAAATCCGTACATAAGTCTATTAATGTTAATATAATAATGTATTTAAGAACTTATCACAGATATTAGAAATAACTTGCACCAAAAAGCTCATAAGTTTAATTATGATATGACGTTACCATTTCAAATACTAAGACTTCAAACGACATTTTCAAAGGTTATTGTTAATTTTTTTTTTTTATGCTTATAGTTGAATGAAGCTAATATGATAAAATTATGTTCCTCTCTTGCACTTTCCTAGTCATCCCTTTATTTTATTTTTCAAAATAAAATAATTAACTTCAAAAATTAAGACCTTTGTTTTTTCTATCAGTTTTGGTAAATTTTGTAAATGATTATGCTCACTTTTTTCATTAAATTAATAAAAATTACTATCTTTCAATAGATATGAGAATTATCATATTTAATGGCTCATAAATTTTTCATATGTAAACTTAAAGCTTCGACATCATGGTTTTTTTTTTCTCTAAAACATAACCTACTTAGTTCTAAGATGTAGGGTTTTGGGTTCGAAAACGCAGCCGAATTTTAAATTTTTATTTTCAAAACCCCAATAGGATCAAACAAAATCCATTGATCGGATTATCATAATTGAAACCATACCTTGACCGCTAGTTCCCTGTTCGTGTTGATCGATCTTCAAAACGTTCACACGAGTGCCCTTTATCAGAAATTCATATACGAACGGTGACCACGAGTTGGAGTGCTAGCTCCGGGAGGTCTCAAAAACGCTTTTCTCCTCTCCCCAAAGTCTAGAGAACTCACAGAAAGCCAAAAATGAATTGATTTTTTAGGGTTTCAGCCTCTTTTGTACGTCTGTTATGTTTACACTTAAATATATATTTATACAACAATTATATTTAGGGTTTCAAGATGACATATATGTCCCTGCTTAAATAAACAATACTATAGCAAACCGTAAGGGCTTTTCTGACATATCACATAAAATTCATAACTCTGGACCAATTGAAATTATGTAAAGTCGCTCTTTATGTGCGACCCAATAGGTTGGCAGTGAACCAAAACCTCTTGGTACACAAGTCATAAGTGGTCTCTAGCAAAGCATTATGACTACCCAATATGCACAAAGATCAAAATTGATACAACCTAATCAATAGTGTATGTTACATCCTTTTGCCGTAAGATATCCTTTGATCAAACATAAAGCATAGAGAAGTCATCCTTAATGTTCAAGTGTACTAGTTTCGATCTCAAGGTAGACAGAAAACATCCAAGTGACATTGATCATATCAATTCATTTGGACTTGACCATTTATCAGTCTATCATATCAAGGGATCCACTGATATTTCTCTTTACGAGAAGGACAAATTTTATCTCGATTACACACCTTCCCACATTATTCACAGAGTAACCAATCACAAACTTTATAATCTTTCGGTTAAAGACAACGTTTGATTGCGTCAAATCATTGTGCTCCTAATGTTGAAATCTCTGGTAATCTCAAGTCAAAAGACTAAATGATATACCTATCATGAGCAACACCTATGACTTAATACATGTGGTGTTCTCATAGCGGGTCGGTTCAGTACATTGTTCCCTAACAAGCACTCATGATCTTGATTTGTATCTTTATACATATGATCATCACATGACACCATCAATCAAGACTCACACTAGTATTAATTTATTATAGTTCCCAGTATAATGACCAACTAGAGACATTTAAGATATTTCAGTAAACATCCATGGATTTTATTTTAATGTAAACATGCAAACCAATTATAATAAATAGCAAATGAAATCCTCTATTTTATTAACCAGAATATTAATAGAAACAATATTTGACCTAGGGCACATGCCCCAACATTAGACACATGGCATCATTCCACATAGCAACAGCTTTGCAAGTCACAAGAAGCATCCATGGACGAGAATAAATATTGAGGAACTTCAAGACACATCTGCTTTAGGTCCTCAAAAGCTCTTTGACACTCATATTCACCATAATTTTGTGGTCGAAATCATGGGAATAATCAAAGGGACAATGATGTAGTAACCATATATGAGATTTTAATATGCTATATGTGTAGGGCATATGGATCAAATGATGTGGATTTAAGAACAGAAAAATGAGGAAGAAGCAAAAACAACCCTGTTAGAAAATGTCTTTGATGTTCTAGATTTGAAGATGGATTGCTTTTTAAAGTTTTTAAATTCAAATAAGATATCTTCAATTAACACCTAGGATTAGGTTATTTAAGTTTTTCGATTTCAAATGTTGAATAAATTTGCAAGTTTTAGCTTTATAAATAGGGCATTACAATCAATGAAAACAAGCTCCTCATTTACATTCATCTTCTTATTGACAACAAAAAATCTAATTCTACTTTCAAAATCTCAACAAAAATTACGAATTCTAGCGTATTTACATCTTTTATACTAAAAACCTAAACCATCAAGAAATTATGACCTACACAAATATCATATAATAATTCTCATACTTAACCTCATATGGCTACTAGTGTACTACATCAAATGAGTTTGAAGTTTTGAAAGAACGATAGAAAAACACTATTTACACATCTCCTACTTCCTTCGGTCTAATTGACCCACAGTTTCATGGTCCCCACTTGGCATAACTACCGATTACTTTAGGAGACAATGAACCACCTGTAAGAACCATGAATCACACCAATGGTCTAGTTGGTGGAACATGTGGGAGACAAACATAATAAAATTACAAGTGTAAGAACGATTTCAACAAACATATTAATAAATGATGATCTTAAGAAAAGAGAGTTGTGGGTCAATAGCAGAGAATGGATGAAGCGCTTTTCAACCATCTTCAATTATCAATCAAAGTATCAAGTTAGAAGAGTGATTTTAGTAACTTGAGAGTGAAATGCTTATTAGACTATACTACTATCAATATTTCTATGGATTTTGATTTTCAAAACATGATGCAAAGGCTCTACTCAACTCTAATTGTGATTAAGCAACACAAATCAAGTTCATCCCTTAAGAAAATTCATGTAAGGCAGCAATAATCCAAACATGATGCAAGGTTTCTACTCAAATCTAATTGTTAGTAAACTCCCCAATGAACCCTTGGCTTATATTTCCCCCTCACTCCCTAAAGAAAATCCTCTTTTCATCTTTGTGATCCCCAACCTCCAACCCCTTATTGCATATAATCTTATTCTCCCCCTTACCTCAATTTGCTCCATGTTGCATTTCAAGATTGATAGTTTAATCCTTAAAAGCTAAGATTCAACACAAATAAATGTTCTAACCATTCCAGAATGTGAATCAAATTTCAACCAAATACCATAATCAAGATGTTGCATTTGGTGGTGAGTTGTTGAGAGTATGGACAAAGAGATGGAAAGGTGTGTAAAGATTAGAAAGTAAAAGAGAAAAATGACATGAGATTATAGTTTAATTTGGTGGGGTATAGAAAGTGAAAGTTAAGCAGAAGAGGAGAAGGGGTTGGTTTAATTTGGGGTGGGTGTAATGAGTGGGAAAAGAGTTGGGGATGAGTTTAATGTTTCATTTCACGGAGGGGTGCATAGAGTGAAAAGTAAAGTTGAGGAGGGGGTGTAGAAAGTGGAAAGAAGGGTAAAAGGAAATGGATTCATGGTTTAGAGTGGGGTTATTTATGTGATTTTGCTTATAGACTCTTTAGTTTAAAAATATATTAAATTAAATGGGGGTCTGATATAGGGTGGAGGGGGGCTAATAGTTGCTCCCTAAAAAAAAAAAGCTCAGGCATGAACAAGAAACAATGAACTCCAATCAAGTTCATGCCAAAGAAACTTCAAATTCAACAGATTATGCCTAAGACACTTCAAATACAACATGGGATTGACTCACTAACTCAGTTCGCTAAATGCACTACCAATGGAAACCCATCAAATAGCACAATAAAGCTTCCTTTTTCAACAGAGTAACAACTAAATTTCTCAAATTTACGCCGATAAAAACGAAACAAACACACAATCAAACCTATAGAGGCAAAATACGCAACACTAAACAAAATAAGGAGTGCTTCAACAAATCGAGAAGGCAAAAGAACGAAATCAAGAAACCTGAAGACCGGCGCGAGACGAGCGAGAAACAGGCTTCTTCTTATCCTTGTCCTTGTTCGCCGCAGTCGTCTTCCCCGCCAACAGTCCCTTGCCCCCTTTTCCCGCCATTCCCGAACTTCAAAATCTACCAAATCAACCAAACAAACACCCATCAAACACCACCACATACCAAATCACACACAGAACTCGAAACCCTAAAAAAGACGTTCAAGATCTACCGATTCAAAACAGAAACACAAACCCTCGACACCTCGAATCTCAAAGATCCTCTTTTTCACTCAAAAAACGAACGAAACGAATCGATTTGGAATTCTCGAACTCAGCCGCGAAAACGAAACCCTAGAAAACCAAAAGGAAGCTGAACACGCGCAGTGACTTTGAAGCGAAGCGAATTGAGAAGTGAAGAGAGAGAGAGAGAGAGAGAGAGAGAGAGAGAGTCTCACCTGATACGATGAGAGAAGGAGAGATGAGAAGGAGATGAGGGAGCGAAAAGTCGGTTATAGGTCTTGACACTTGGAGTGAGAGTAAATTGAACGGCAGCGCTACTATACAAACGCTATTGAATACGTCACTAGACGCGTGGTTGCCTGTACTTCCTTCGATGCACATCGGGTTTCGCTTGCACTCGTGTTGGGGCACACAATCAAGGGTCGTAATTAAGTATGTGTCTAAATAGCGTGCGAAGACTGGAAACAAAAGCATCTTTTTTTTCATAATAACAAGAACAAATCCAAAATGGGACATTTTCTTGTGTTGGACGAACTTACTCTACCAGGCCCAGCCCACCGCCGACCTGCATATTTGCCCAACTCAGTCCATATAGAAAACTTTAACGGAAGCCCAAACCCCACAACCCCAAATTTTTTATCACCATAATAGTTGTTCCAATAGCTTCCCTACATATCCAATTATAAGAGGAGTCAAGCTTCAAGTAAAACTAAATCAAGAAACCCCAAGAAAACTGTGGTCAAAGTATGCTCGAGAGCTAGTTCCGAAAAAAATAATTTATAACCATTTCAACTAACTAACTTGGAGTAACTTTTTAACCTTGAAAACTTCAATATTTGTCATGTTCACCAAAAAAGAACTTGTAGTACTCATTTTGTACTTTCTATAGACTCTAAGAACACTTAAATCAAATTATAGACGAAGAAGTTATGAATTTTCCAATATGACCTGCTAATTAGGCAAACTTTAATAATTTTGAAGTAACAAAACTTCTCCAAATCAATATTTTCGCAATTAAATCCGCAAAACTCAACACCAAACACTAGAAAATCACTAGACACTAATGAAAAAATATTTTCAAAGCCCGTTGAGTCAAACTAAATCAAAATTAAACTAATATTCAACTCATCCAGAATCCTAATGTAAATCAATTTCAACTATAAAAATATCTTCAAAACAATTATCAAATGAGTTGCGTCAATTCAATAAACCGAAACCCCAAACCGCGTCGGTGAAATTTATCCCAAATTGGCTTAAATAATCCCAATATATCAATTCCCTACAATTTCTATCAATTTACATCAAAACCTTGCGAGAGAAATCGAAAAATCGTGAGAACTCAAACTGAAATTGAAGGAAATGTTAGGCATTGGAAATTAAAGGATGATAATCTAACGTACTTTGAGCGCACATTTTGTTTTTTAGTCATTTATGGTTATTTTTGTTTCCCCGTACGTGGACCCCACATCTTACAAAACACCATAAATGACTAAAAAACAAAGTGCGCTCTCCAAATGTGCGCCCAAAGTGTAATAGACTATCATTTTCCTTTACCAAATTTCAGGTTGAATCTTTCATTTCCACCGCGAAAACTTGGCTCAAATTGACTGTTTCGCGACATTCTACTATTTTGCAAAGAGAAATAAGATGAAAATCGGACGTCGGGAAATTAGGGAACAAGAAATTAAATTGGGGAAACAAGGAAACAACAAAGCATTTGCTAATGTTGTTTTGTACGATTTTTTTATTTATATATAAACCCTCAACTGCTTAATTTCTTTTTTTATTTAATGTTGTGACCTTCTGTGCTCGTTTTAGATCCGATTTTTTACAAAATTGAGCCAAACTCTCGACAAAATAGTCCAACATCATAAAACATTTATAACTTATCTTCGTCACACAAAAACCCCAAAAATATTAACTTTGTCCACGAATATCAAACTTTTATTGACCAATTATCTTGTCATATTTAACCAAACTTACACCAATTTAGACCCAATCTCAACCTCGACCACCGTCAATCGATACAAAACTCGAGACAAGGTCTTATACTAACTTTGTTCTCATTGTACACTACCATCAATTCCAACTTGTACGCAAACCGAGGTAAAATCTTCACGTCAAACTTAACACTTGATTTACAAGTTTTTGAACATCTATTTATTTATTTTCACTTGTATCTTTCAAACACGCACTTTCAACCCTGATTATGACAAATTGAGGATACACCCAACACACTCCGACATCATGACGAAATATCATATAATACAGATACACTAGACATTTACCAACAAAAAATAACATTAACCCAGTGATTTTATTTTAACTAATCCAAGTCCTAACCCACAACACATATTGTGATTAAGGCTCACTAATCTCATAATTAAATCCTAATGTAGGTTTATTTAAATCAGGGATTTCACGTCTTTTCTTTCAAGACAGATGAAAAAAATAATAATAATTGAATCTGCCCCCGACCCCACCCCACCCCAACCCAAATCGCTCCATGTGAAAAAATTGAAAATGTTGAAAATTTGTGTTATTTCTAACGAAATTAAAAGTTGATATTACTTTTTACAAAAAAAAAAGAAGAAAAAAATTGTGTTATTTTTTATAGTTAGCTCTTAATTTTAATGGAGAAAGTTGTGACCTCCACTTTTTAATTCATTAGCTGAAAATCAACCAAACAAAAGAAGTCGCAGCTGCCGTAGTTCTCCCAATCAAACCAGGCACGTGGAAGGCGAAATAACATAACAACTTATTATATGAAGCGATAACTATATGTCAATGCAAACTTAAGTACTAATTAATTCTTTTCAAAGTAAAATTAAAATGAGATTTTTTTGTGACGTAGTAAAAATTAAAACGTTGAACAATATTTTTTTTTGAAGAAATAGAAATTTTATTAATAATTAATAACTTTCAATACATTGAAAGGAATAAAACGAGATGTAGAATCAATAGCCATAGAAAACTGATTCGTTGATACTAATTGTTCAAAAAAACATTCAACCGTTGTAAGGTTGTTTTCAATAATCGTGACTGTAACGATAGAACAATTTGACAATTAGTGAGTATTCTTTTGACAATCGTCTGTAACACAATAGTACACAAATACATTATGCGGACAATAACATGAAATAGAACTTCTGATAAAGGAAGTAAATGCATTCCAACGAAGGAAGACAATCTAAACCTTCCGACAATGGAAGGAAACAAATACTTATAAAATAAAATCTAATGACGAGTATCAACTCTATAAACACAAATCTCCGCATAGTCTTTTATAAGGATAGAGATGTGAAGAAGTAACTATTGCCAATAGTGAATCTGATTGTCACGACAGGGATGAACCAAATCATATCCAAAATTTATTTGATAGACAAAAGACAATAGAGGTTATTGGAACCATCACCGAGTAGAAAGAGAGGATCAACAGTGGTTCAAAAAGTTGAATCGATCGACAAGGAAAACAAAAAAAAATAAAATTAGGGTTTTTAGCTTTGTAGTTGTTGGTTGAACAGTATCATTTAAAACTTGAGTATAACGCAAAGCTGGCACCGGCCAATGAGCTCAAAAGTACCATATCCCCAACCCCCAAAAGATGGTCAAAAATAAATTTGACTGTTGTAATCCCAAACGACACAGCAATATTTTTGTATAATACTGTTTACAAATATAGCTCTCGTAAAGTATAGCTCTGGTAAAGAACAGAATCTTTATATTTTTATGTTAAGTCAAGCTTACATTTAAGTACACAATAGAATTTGACTACTCATTATCAATGCTAAGTTTCAATCCACACTACTTTGAATCGATCAACAAGAAAAGGACCTATTAATTTTTTCCAAAAATAAAAAAATTGGTAATATATATATATATTTATATGTATGTATGCATGTAGTTGGTCTTTCATTTTAATATTAATGCATCTCCGTGTACGTTTAGAATTTTTTGAGTCAAAAGCGCATACGTTTGGATGCTTTAAAATAGTGCTAAATGGACAAGTAAATTGAACATCAAACACCCTCGACCCAAAAAAAAAAAAAAGATGTTAGAGGTACCCACTTATTATATCTACTTGTCACACTTAACAAACAGTTGCTATTGATACACCTCGAGATACGTATTCGAAGTGTATCAGACGACGCATAATCGTTAGGTGTGACAAATATGTGCACTTAGAATTTTCTTAAAAAAATAAAAAATAAAAAAATTTAAAATCAAATAAAATACCGCAAACAAACTCTGGTGAGATATGTGCGCAAAATTTGAAGAGGTTGTCAACAAAAAAAGTGTTCGATGTGCCATGATGTCAGTTTTTTTTTTTTTCTCTTACAGATCTACCAAAAGGGAACACCAGTACAATGGAGTTTATCGGGCAAGTTTAAATTCGTGTTTATCGGCTTTGCCTGGCCATCGTATAACTTATAAAATATTTTGACATAGTTTACTTCAACATTAAGTTAATTTTATGAAAGACAAAATAGAGTTTTTTTTTTTTTAAGAAAAATAGAAGTTTCATGATAATCATTAATAGTTTGATACAAGACTAGACATAGAATCAAAAAGTACATTGATTCACTAATCCTATTTGTTTAAAAGAATTATCATTACTTAGGCTGTGAATGCGATTGTGAAATTAAAACAGTTTGACAATCATGGACTGCTATCTACAACGTTGAAACACATTACAATACATAAACACCTGTTATAACCACATAACAATAACAAAACTTCCCCGACAAGGAGAAAAAATATAAAACTTCCTGACAAGGAGAAAACAAAATCAAGACCTATAACAAAGGGAAGACAAACTACGTAATAATAAAATTAAAAATAAGGATAAACCCAATCGGCGCACAAATCCAAAAACGAGTTTTGAGGAAAAAGTACCGCAACAAGGAGATTCAATATTCATAGATCTAAAATGATTTGCATTTTATTGAACACATAGAATACAGAGAGATAAAGATTGGAACCACAGCCGATCAAAAGAGAAGATCGTTGGTGGTTCAAGATCTTGGTTCAAGAGAGAAAACTCAAGAAAAGGGTTTTAGGGATTGATGCTATGTTGTTGTTGTTTTTTTTTTTTTTAGGGTTTTAGGGATTCAAGCCATATTAGGCAAGCCACATAGAATATTTTTTTTTTGTGTCAAATAAAAGTTATATTAGTAAAAAACCAAAATCAAATAATAAACTAACAATCATAATGATTTGTAATATAATTTAATAAGCAAAATCTTACAGGAAGGGACTTAATTTTGTAATTGTTTGTTAAATAAAAAGTATATTATATCAATTATTTTTCCTCCTCCCATCTTTTCACTTAATTATTTTATGATTTGAAACAATAAAAAAAAAAGTTAGAGCTTTTAAAACTTTATCTTTACGGAGACATTTTGTAATTAAATATAAGTTTTTATCATCTGTAGTTAAGTACGTATTTTGGCTATAACTTTTTAACCGCAACTCGAAATTGAATTTTTTTTTTTGGTGAAACTAGACTTTAATAATATCCTTATAACAAGTGTTATATGTATATATAAGGCTCAGTGAAAAAATATGTTTTTTACAAGTATTATTTTTTTTATGAAAACCACAAGTATTATTTAACTATGTTCCTAAATATAATAACAACAACAACAACATAGCTTCAGTTCTAAATTAATTGAGGACCTATAAAAAGATGATCACGGATTTAAATTTTGGACTCTCATGTAATATTACTACCAATGCATTTGAATTCAACTACTTAAAAGACTATTTGGGTGTCCCATATTTTGTAATTAAGCTCGATCCATTAATTGAGAGCAAATTAATTAATTGACCATGATATATAAAAGGAAGTACACAAGTAAGCATAGCATATATGTACTTTAAAACTTAAAAAAAAAAAAAAAAAAAAAAAAAGAGTTGATTTATAAAAGGAGTTGATGACTTTGGCGTCAATTCAATTAAAGTCATGATATGCACTTGGCCACCGGCCAAGACACGTATCTCCGTATGAGGTATTTGTTGTGAGACTTCTTGGGAGGTTGATCTATGCTTGTGTTTTTATTGACATATTGTGAATATCATGGGACCACTGGAAGAACAGGCAAAAATGGACAAGCTAGGTATTATTACTTACTGCTTTTGTAAAATATTGATGTACACTAGTCTTTGTTCTTTTTCCGTTCAAAGGATATATATAGGGATTAAAAGTATGTTGTCACGTTGGAAATAAAGCAACCTTATACTTACACTCACTATAATAATTTTAGTCTTTAATAGAGGTTTTAAAACTCCTATTAAAAATGAGTGTTACTAAATGTCATATGAAAAAGGTATTTTATAGGTCATGTTTTAATTCATAGAAGAGTTTTGATATTTAATAACACCTAATTGATAGAAGTTTTAAGCAACCTCTACGTAATACCTGTATTAGCAATTAAAACATGACTCATCGAACAGGTTTCTCACATAACATTTATAAAACTTATCTTTAATAAGAATTTTGAAACCTCTATTAAAGACCAAAATTGTTCCAGTGATGGTCCCTTCATCTTGCAACACCAAAAGAATCCATTCAAATTAAGGGAAGTAGAAAGAGAGGTACAAGCAAGTAGTAATCAATAAGAGTGAAATACTAGTATCAATAATCGCAATGAAGTCCATTGGATGATGCATTGAGATGTATGCATGTGAATACATTTGGGTCTCGTTTGGTTCGGGGAAAAGTTGAAGGAAGTAAGATAATTTTTAATTAGGGAAGTTCCAATTCACCTTGTTTGGTTGGATATTTTCACAAACTTTTCTGGAAGTATGAGCCCCCAACTTTCCTTACATAAGGGAAGATATCTCACTTAGGGGGTGGGTGAGCTATCTTCCTAATGAGGAATGTACACTTTTGCTCTCATTTGATGCTCTATCTCCCTAAAAAACAGTGTAAAAGACATTTATGTCAATTACATTATTTTACTATTTTAAAATGTAGAACTTCCAAGGAAGTTCAAAGTTGAACCAAATGTGAAAATTGCAATTTCTTTAGTGGTTAACTTCTCAAAAAATTTTAATAAAAAAAAATCCTAGGAAGTTAAAGTTTCATAGAAGTTAGTAAAATGAACCAAATGAGGCCTTGATAGTAAGAATTAAGTAGGAGACTTACTGAATGTTGATTTCTTGGGAAGGACATTCCTAAAAAATATTGACAAGTTTTTTTTTGACTTCAGTAGGAATTGAACCACGATCTCCCGAGGTCTTGCATTTTTGGTAAGTGATGTTTTTACCATCCTACCAAGAGGCTTTAACCAAAAAAATATTGACAAGTTAAAAATGAAAGAAAATTGTCTCGATTAAGTACAATGCTCTTAGAAAAATATATGAGATACGTATTTCTCCAAAATATGCAACATTCTTAAAGAAGTATCCTTCCATTTTAAAAGGGAATTTGGCTAGAAAAAGAGAGAGAGAGAGAGAGATGAGTTCTTCTGCTCCATTTGTCGCTTTGCTGGTGAGTGCTAGAGAACCACCGACACGAGGAGAACACAAAGAATATGGTACGAAGAGTGATGATTCTGGCATGGAGTTTGATCATGGGTCGTATAGAGATAGACTATTGGCGGAGAAGAGGTACAAGTTTGTAGAAAAGATGGTTCCAGACGTGTGGGACATCAGGATTGATAGAGATGAAAATGGGCCTTTCATGGTGATATCAGATAAGTTGAACCATTTTATGGATCAGCAGATGGAGAAGGCACTGATCGTTAAACTCATTGGCAGAACAATGGGGTATAAGATGCTTCATAACAAGATCAAAAACTCATGGGATCTAAGGGGTGAGTTCACTATTATGGATTTGACTAATAGTTACTATTTTGTTCATTTTACTTGTGAGTACAATGTACAGAAAGCTTTGAATGAGGGTCCGTGGTACATTTTAGGGCATGTTTTGTCAGTACAATGTTATTATTCCTCTTTTCGGGTAACTGATGCTCTATTGATGTGAGCAGCAACGTGGATTAGAATTCTTGATTTGCCTGCTAAATATTATCATGAGCCAATCCTCACAGGTATTGGTAATATGGTGGGAAGAACAATAAAACTAGACCTCAATACTGAGATAAGTCAAAGAGGTCAGTTTGCACGCATTGCAGTAGACTTGGATATGTCTCAACCCCTGGTGTCGAAGTGTAGATTGGCAGATGTATGGCTTACTATTGAATACGAAGGCATTCCTCAAATATGTTATTCATGTGGTCGGGTCGGCCATAATGCTATTGCCTGCCCTCTCAAGAAAGAGGCGATACGGGAATCGAAAAAGGCACAAGGAGGGCAAGAGGGAGCTAGTTCATCTTCTGGCAAGGCTACTAATTCGGCTCTAAATGAAGCGGTCGGAGACGATAAATTCGGACCCTGGATGATAGCACAACGCCGCCCTCGCCGGAGACCAATGAAGGAAAGCCTGCAAACTCGCAATGAAACAATCACACGAGGATATGGGGATTTGTGCTCCACAATTACGGGTAACCATTTTGGACATTTTGATTCTAATGATGGAAAGTTATCAATAAGGGATCATTCCAAGGAAATAAATCCCTCAAATCGTGGAGATGTTTTTAATAGTCAGCGTGAGAAAGACAATTTCTCACCCTACAATTACGGGTGACCGTTTTGGAAGTTTAAATTCTAATAATGGAAGGCCATCAATAGGGGCTCATTCTAAGGAAATTAATCACTCAAATCGTGGAGTCGTTTTTAATAGCCAGCGTGACAAGACAGTTTCTCAGTATGCGGATGAGAAGAAGGATAAAAAAGAAAAGTCTAAAGCCCTTACAGGATCATTAGTGGACATTTCTAACACGGCTAATACAATTAATCAACCCAGTAAGGCAAGATCCAAGACACGAAGTATGACATCCCACTAAGCCTTTTCTCATTTCCCCTGCTCCCCCAAATAATGATGTCAATCTCGAGGCAGGAAAGAAGAAATCTAGAGTGGGAGAATTGTCTTAGCAGGAGGTTAAGCCAACATCAAAGGAGAGTCATTCCCCGACCCGAGAACAAATTAGTAGCATGGTTATTGAGAATCCAACACCTCTGGAAATCCAAGGTAATGAGTTAGTCCCCGTTAAGGGAGGTGCTCCATTTCACTAATTTTGTTAATGATGCAGGGTCATCAAAAGGTTTTCGATTCTTCAAACATATAGTTAAAATGTCTTTTATATCCTGGAACTGTCAAGGAGCAAAGAGCCCTAAGTTTCGAGTGAGCGTCAAAGAACTTATCTAACAAGCCTGATGTTCTTGCTATCCTTGAACCTCGAATTAGCGGAGACATTGTTGATGGGGTTATCAAAAGAATTGATTACTCAAACTTTTTTAAAGTTGATGCTAATGGTTTCTCTGGTGGGATATGGCTTTTATGGTCTACTTCTAATATACAACTCTCTATTGAAAGCTTTGGTAGACAGTGGATCCACATATTTTGGCAAAAAGGGGACCTAAAGGGCTATTGTACTTTTGTCTATGGCTCACCGATCTATAGAGTTCGGAAGCTGTTATGGGAAGAAGTATTTGCATTGCACATTCCTAACTCTCTACCATGGACGCTTCTTGGGGATTTTAATGTATACCTTAAGTCTAATGGGAAAACATGGGGGGCTCAGACTAATTCTTTTAAATGCAAAGAACTATTTGAGTTCATGAATCTTAATGCCTTATATGACCTAGGTTTCAAAGGTTTAAAGTTTCCGTGGGTTCGAGGAAGGTTAAGGGAGCGACTAGACAAAGGACTATGCAATGGAGAGCAGTAGATATGTTTTTCTGAAAATGTTATCTTTCATCTACTTAGACTCAAATCAGATCACTGCCCCTTGCTCTTGCGCCTTCAAACAGATGCTCTTCCTGAAGCTGATAGGGCGTTCCATTTCCATTCATACTGGACAGCTCATGAGGCCTTTAAGGAGTTTGTCAAAAATAACTGGGCAAACAACGCAGAGTTTCATGTGGTTTCAAAGTAGTTTGCGGATAAGCTCAAGTGGTGGAATACCCACGTTTTTGAAAATATTTTTCTGAAAAAGAAGAAGTTACAGTGGAGGTTGGAGAAACTTGATCGAAGCCTGGATAGAGCCTTCTCAACTAACCTGCACAATCAGATAACTGAACTACAAAAACAACTTCAAGATGTTCTTCTCCAAGAAGAGATACTCTGGTACCAAAAATCTAGAACCAAAGGGCTTAAGTTTGGAGATAAGAACATCAGATACTTTCACTAGAGTACAATTACTAAGAGGAAAGGGAATCGTATTATGGCATTAAAGAACGAAGATGGGGAATGGGTGAATGATTAGGAGATCCTTAAGGCAATGAAAATTCAATTATACAACAAACTGTACCTTGATGATGGCATGCGACCTCCTTCACTTAGTTGGAACCACAAATTCCCGACCATGCTACTTGCAGAAAAAAAAACAATTTGATGAAGGCGGTTGATAAGCAGGAAGTCCGGAATGCACTTTTTGATATGGGGGCTTATAAAGCTCTTGGAGTTCTCTCACCTAGTTTAAACGATACTTTACTTGTTTTCATCCCAAAAACTATTACCCCTGAGTCTTTTTCAGATATTCGACCGATCAGTTTATGCAATGTTATGTATAAACTTATTACTAAGCTAATTGCAAACAGGTTGAAGCCCTTGTTAAACAATATGATGAGCAAGAATTAATCGTGCTTTATCCTTACAAGAAATATGTCTGATAATACTATCATCGTACAGGAGATCATTCATTCAACGAGAAGGAAATCTGGTCGTAAAGGTTGGCTAGCCATCAAAATTGATTTAGAGAAAGCATATGATAGACTATGTTGGAGTTTCATTGAAGAAACTCTTGTTGTTGTTGGTTTTCCTAATGTGTTGATTGACAAAATTATGCATTGTATATCTACACTAAAGATACAGGTGTTATGGAATGGAGGCATAACAAAGGCTTTCTTACCATCTAGAGGAATTCGCCAAGGAGACTCCATCTCACCTTACATCTTTGTTTTCTGTATGGAGATGTTGGCTCATGGTATCCAAAAAGCGGTTGATGATAAAGAATGGTGTGAACTTTTTCTAGGTAGAACTGGTCCCATGATCTCTCACTTGTTCTTTGCGGATGATATGTTTATTTTTGCGGAAGCTAACATGTCACAGGTACAATAATTCAAAAGATTATGACATAATTTTGCAGTTGCTCTGGCCAAAAGATTAAGGCTCAGAAAACAAAGCTCTTCTTCTCTAAGAACGTGGTTGCACATGCGAAGAGGCAAATCAACACTAAGATGGGCTTCCAGATGACGGAGAACTTGGGAAAATATTTAAGTCTCCTATCCTCCATCAAAGATCGAAGAAGGACACCTACAGGGATATTGTTGATAAATTGAGGGCATGACTCTTAGGGTGGAAAGCAAAACAACTCTCGCTAGCAGGCGGGGTAATGCTAGCCAAGGCATATCTTCAATCTATACCTGTGTTTCAGATGCAGACTGCAAAACTCCCTCTGATGGTATGCAATGAAGTTGACAAAATTGTATGCAGTTTTATCTAGGGATCTGACGTGAAAAGGAAAGTCCATCTAGTTCGACGGGAGGTCTTGTGTTCTAATAAGTCCCTAGGGGGTTAGGGTTTAGAAAGGCGAGGGACAACAATGAATCCTTTATATGGAAGCTCTGCTGGGACTTTTATACTAAGAAAGAGTGCTTATGCCTAAATTATGAGAGGGAAGTATTGTAAGTTGACAAATGAGGAACCTTCATTGAGAGTGGGGCGCCCTGCCTCGTTGGTATGGAGGAGTATATGCCAATCTTGGCCTCTTTTAAAGGAAGGCCTTACTAAGATTATTGGAGATAGATGGGGAACTTTATTCTGGAAGGAGAAGTGGGTGGAAAACATGGACTCTCTCCTACCTTATGCTACTACTTCACTTTCTGACAGGGACGTAGAGCAGAAGGTGGCTCATTATACCACAGCATCAAGAAGTTGGGACATCTCGAAACTTGCACAAATTCTACCTAGTGAGATGTGCAACAAAATCTTGGCCACTCCTCACCCTAATAGTAGTAAAGGAATGGACAGGATCTCCTGGATATACAACAAGTTTGGGAAGTTCTCAGTTAAGAAGGCTTTTGAGTGAATCGCCAATGAAGATATCAAATCTGATGATACAGGCTGGAGGTCAGTGTGGGATTAGGAGGGTCCGCAGAGAATCAAGACTTTTCTATGGTTGGCTAGACATGATCGTCTCCCTACTAACATGTTGTGTTGTAAACGCCAAATTAATACCTCCGATGTTTGTAGGAGATGTAATGCAGAATCGGAGTCGATTCTTCACGCCCTTAGGGATTGCACTATAGCAAGGACGGTCTTGGATAATCTTTTGATGGGAAGACAGAGTCTTAACTTCTTTAGTGATAGCCAAAGAGAATGGTTGAACTCTAATATGAAAGAAGGTGCCTCTTCTTGGAAAACCCTGTTTGGTATCACGTGTTGGGTTCTTTGGTTCATAAGAAACGAGTTTGTCTTCGAGGGTATTCAGGCGTCAGTTATGGAGGTGATTTCTCAAGCTCGAGATAGAACATATGAGATAATTAGATGTGGCGTTCGAACACGCACCGTTGGTATTGAAAGGCAAGCTAAGAGGGAGACACAATGGAGGAAACTGGATGAGGGTTGGGCAAAACTGAATTGTGATGGGGCAGGAACGAAGGACCTCGCATGCTCATCCACTGCAGGGCTGTTATGAGATGATAGAGGAGAGTTCATCTCTGGTTTCCAAGTCAAGTTGGGCAGTTGTCCACCTTTATTAGCAGAAATTTGGGTGTTATGGTACGAAGTCCACGTAACAAAGGAGAAAGGACTCACTAAGGTGGTGATCGAGACAAACTCATTAGAAGTTGTTTCGCTCATGGATCCTCGTCATACTCTAGTTTTCACGGACTACCAGATCGAAGAGATTCAACGGACTCTTCATCAGATGGAGGGTAGCTACATTAGATACATCCCCAAATGTATTAATGCTTGTGCAGACTTCCTAGCGAAGAATGCGCTCGGATTGCAGTATGCCGCTCATAGATTAGACATAGAACCTCATTGTATTTCCCTCTTATTAGCACAAGATAAGTATGATAGCACAATGTAATTCTCGGCCCATTTTTTTGGGTCGTGTTCCTACCAAAAAAAAAAAGAGGGAAACACATACCCGAAGCGAGAGCAGAAATGAAACCTTGTTCATCAGTGAGGGATAAGGTTACCAAATTGGAGAATTGTCCAACATACAATCACAACTTAATTACCCTATTTGCAGAGTCTCTAAATTGGAGAAGAAACTCTTGTAACATTCTTGATTGTATATAAGATAAAACCGATTTATCCCAATTTATATCCATATTCATAACTACCAAGTATTGTTTTGTTGGTTTCATGAACCTAACTTCCCCTCAAGTTATCTCTCAACTCATAGTATGACAAACAGACACCCACCAGGGTAAGACAACTCCCCTCCCCCTCCCCCTCCCCCTCCCCGGGAATTGTCTTCCAGAGGCTTATGGACACAATTACATCTCATTAATTAATCACATTTTTATTACTCATATCCCTTCTTTATTTGAAGAGTATTTATGTCAATACTCATATTTTATTGTTTCTTAAATTTGCAACGTCCCTATAAATTCAAAGTTGAAGCAAATATGAAAATATGAACTTTCTTTTGAGATAAATCCATGTGAGTTAATTAATTTGCCTACAAGAAAATTTTGTTAAGTTGGCAAAAATGAACCAAACGAAACTTACGCACTAAACTATAATTTTATATGCCTACGTGTTCCAACCGTTTAAAATAGACTATTGGAGCACATACCTTTTAATTCCAAGATAACTATTTGTAAAAAAAAATAAGAATAGAAAGAAAAAAAAATGGAGACGACTTCTATATTTAATGGGTAATTAGGCAGAAATATTAAACTTTGTTGCGTTTGGCATTCTGATGCAGGGAATTTAGTCAATATAAAATGATTTTTGACATATTTTGAGTACATACAATGGGCACACAAAAGGTGTAGATTTTATTAAGATACATGAATAAAATCTACACTATTGTGTATTCAATGTATATATCCAAAGTATGTAACAACTAGCATTGTCCATTCTTCACCCAAAAAAATAAAATAGCATTGTCAATGCTTAGTCGCACCACACCACCGCCGCCGCTGGGACCAGTGACCTTCCGCTGCCACCCCCTACCCCCACCCTACCTCCACCGCCGCTGCCACCCCCCACCCCCACCCTACCCCACCCCACCCCACCCCCACCCCACCCCACCCCACCACTGCCACTTCCATCGTTGCTTCCACTCCCACCCCAACACCACTGTTGTGTGTCTATGTTAACCCACCACCTCATATCTCGGGCTTTCCCTTCTCCTTTGCCGACCCCTCCTTTTCTTTTGTAGGTTTCTAGTGTGGTCGCTGTCTATGACCGTTTTTGCCTATGGTTTTGGTCGAGGCGAAGAAGACGACGAGTTCAGGTCTTGGATCCTCCACCTTCCGTGAAAATTCATCCATCATGAATATGATCAGTGACGGCGAGCCGCTTGTTTGCGGGAACCGATCAGTGGCGACACTCAATGGCGATGACATTCTTGGGGTGGCATGTCTAAGTCCATCTCTTGTTTTTTCTTCTCTTTGAGCTATGATTCTAGTGTTTTTGTTGCTTAATTACTTTGTGTTTAGTTTGTGGTTGTTTATCCCTCTTTAGAGGGCTTTTTTCTCCTTTTGTTAGGGCTTCCTTCTGGTTTTTATCGGCATTTCTTCCATCAATTGTGTCTTAGAGGCTTCGTTGATGGGTCGCAATGAGGCTTTATGCTTCCATTGCTCTTGTGATGGTGAGTCGCAATGAGGTTTTATGGCTCTGTAGCTCTCGTGGAGACCGAACTTTCATATTGTACTATCGATGTTAGGATTCTCATTATCAATTAAGCTTTGACAAAAAAAATAAAATAATAATAGCATCGTCCGTTTAGGGAGTCAAAAACCATTTCCTATATACCAATGGAAGTTGTGCTGAAACCTATGAACAAACCATCATAGATGTAAATTTTGAATGAAACTCAATGACGGATTTTCAACTAAAAGTTTCTGAGTTCGACTAACCGACAAAGGATCCATCCCATTATACCTCCCTTGTACACGGACCCAACACTAGGTTGATCAACATATCACGTCAAGTGGCTATTAATATATATAATTTTGTAACACTTCGGTTAAAATTTAGATCGAAAAAGCCAACCAAAAAAAAAAAATAGATGAAAAAAGATAATGAGCTTATAGGGTAGTCACTAGCTAGCTAATCAATTAACTAGGAAAAAAAAAAAGAAAAGAAAAAGAGGGCTTTGTTCAACCAAAACACCAGTTTATGATTCCTTTGGTTCCAGACTCCCAGCAGTTGAACAAATCCTCTGTTACCTTGTGAAAAAAAAAAAAAAAAAAAAAGTTCTCTGTACCGTCTCTATTAGGGGGAGGCCACTGTGGTCCTGGTCTAGATGCCTAAAACTGGCAGTACTCACTGTCATGGATTCCAAGATTCCACATATACGTACACACTACACTGTCACACAGGGAAATATATACGTACCTTCACGTTGACAAAATATATATATATATACGTACCTTCCGTAAGACTTAATCTGCACATCGAGATGCATATTTTTTCACATTGAGATACACATTTTCGCATCAAAATATCTATAATTGCTGTAATGTGGCAAGTGCTTAAAGTCCTCTACAAAAGAGCGCGCAGTTGCTCAAACCACAATTGCTAAGCCCGATTGCTGGCCGTTTTGGAGTGAGTTTGGAGTGGTCGATTTAGTCCAGATATCTGATGATCTTGACAAAAAAAAGCAGTTGCTCCATGAATATATTTGAGATATATACGCTTAAAAATAATTTATTTATGGCCAATGCCCCTGTAAGATTACTACACATGGATGTGAACTTAAATGGAGCTACCAAAACTTTCAAAACAATATTGACGTGCTAAGTTTGTAGAGATGTTAAAGATTGGAGAGATTTTAATTTTTAATTTTATCTTTTATAAGAAAGAAACATCTTACCCTCACTGAATTTTGATCCCATGGCCTCTGTAAGAACTAATCACTAGTATAGTGTTTAGTCTATGTGTTTGTATTATTTATGTACAGCATGTGTGAATTGTAATTGTAGTTGTGGAGAGGTGTACACGCGTTAGCTTGTGATAGGCTATGAGTATGTCATGTTGACAATTTGTGCCTTCACAATCTAACGGTGGAGATCACTTTGATCCAACGGCTTGTAATACATTTGTTTGACTATAAATAACAATATCACCGCCTAAGAGGGAGCCAACTCCCATATCCGATTTTCTCATTCTCTCTCTCTCTCCCATGATCTAGGGTTTTTAGAATTCATGCTCCGTTGATATGGTATCAGAGCACAACTGAGGCTCACGCCGCCATTGGAGACAGGTCTGGATCTGCAATGGCGAGTTCAAATAAATCGCCTCTCAATATTGGTTCCAGTGATTCGCGGTAGTGAATTTGATGGATTTCTATTTAGCACAACGCCATGTCCAGATCTGATCATTGTAGAGACTGGAGAGCCGAATTCTGAGTACAGAGAGTGGAACAAAGATCATATGTTATTGGGATGACTTCTTAACGCAGTCATACCGAGCATAGGCAATCAAGTGGTTGGTCCTCTGGTTCGCATAACAAATGATGCTTGGTTGAAGAATGAGCAACTGTGCGGTGCAAAGACTCGCGCGAGAGTTCAAAGGTTCAAGACCGCTTTGCATACAACTCATAAAGAATCAATGTTGATGATTGACTACTTATCAAAGATGAAAGAGCTCTCTAACCGTCTGGCCATTGCTGGATCTCCAGGTCTAGATGATGATTTGATCACTTCTGTGTTAGCCGGTCTTGACAAGGAGTATTTACCAATTACAACGACGTTGTTACAAGATCTTGATCTGAGCTGGTCTGATGTGCATACATCGCTACTCAACTTTGAAGAGAGAATGAATTAAATTCAGTCACTTCAAAGAATCAACAATTTGAGTCTTCAAAGCTCAAATCCCTTTGTTAACATTATTGAAGTTCGAACTTCTTCTGGATTTGGAAACTATCAACAGTTTCGTAATGGTGCTCAACATCAAAGTAACAATCAGTCTTCTCTAACCAACAATAGCAGTCAATGTAACGACCCTAAAATCTAACTCGTGACACGTATCAATTTCGGTTATACGTGGGTCCATTTGTCGTGATACAATTGTTCAATTTTCAGTCATAGACGCCGATGCGAAAGAACTTGATTGGTAAGGGTGTTAACGTAACGCAACTTACCATAATGCTTGGTTAAGGCTCGTCCTGTTCTAACTTTTTTTTTCGAGGTAACAAGGGTAAAAAAAAAATGCCGACTTTTGAGTGTGGGGAATATGGCCACCGGATAGAGCTTTGTCCGAAGCAAAACCAGACTATGCCGCGGTGTGCAAGTACAAGAAGGTAACCCAGTAGCATGGGAACTCCACTAGAATAGAAAGAATTCAACCTTGACGTTGCTATAACGCAACGCCTCGCTCAAGGATCTAGTGCGGACATCAGAAAGAAACTGCCGGCAAAACACGAATTATATTTTATTACCCAAATGTAAATTCTAATGTCCCAAATATGTGAGGACGTTTGCGTGTGAGCGTTGGTGTTGGAAAATGGGTTCGAACAATTGACGAGTAATTAGCAGTCAGGGAGATTAATTGAATTAAAAAAATTGATAAAATAATAAATAAACGTTGTGTAACGTGTCCGGTACGTTGGCGCGTCCAGTAGCACACAATGTGTGAGTCGTGGTGTGGTACAGGTCCGGAAACGTGAGGTTTTGAGTGCGAACGGTTAAGTTGTGAGATAGTCACACAATGGAGTCATAAGATGGGGTCAAGGTAGGTGGCTGGAGTGAAGGAGGGCTAAGGGATGTGTCTCAGGATATGTGCGGGAGAATTGATGGGGGGGGGAATGTAAACTACCCCACTAACTTTTTTATCTCCTCTCATTTCTCATCCAAACAAAATGGTGAGAAGAGTGTAGGGTATCGAAACTTTTTGGACTCAAAACGACGTCGGGGATTGACCAACTACATATTTTAAGGTGAGATCTCGACTCCCCACACGATTATCTACGTTTTGACGATTGTTTTGTGCATTTTCGTCGTGATGATTTCGAATAACATTTTGGGGTTTTGATTTTATTAGATTTTGTTGATGAAGTTGTGATCAATGGATTTATGAAATGGTGTTGTTATGGTGGTATTAAGGATTGTGATTTTTTTTGTGTTTTGGTGGAATTTTTGGAGATTTTGGACGTGAATTTGGTATTGGAGGTTTTCGGACGTTTCAACGAGGTTTGAATGGTGTGTTGAGTAGTATTGGACGTCCCTATAAGTTTGGGATAGGCTCGAAACGTGATGACATGAGCCAGGGTTTCGGAAAACCATGAATTAGTGTTCTGGTTTTCACGCCACGAGGGACGCCGTACAAAGCCCCACGACGTCCAAAACAGAAGGTTTCGCATTTCACGCTTTAAATG
Source organism: Stephania japonica (assembly GCA_039657345.1). Taxonomy (NCBI): domain Eukaryota; kingdom Viridiplantae; phylum Streptophyta; class Magnoliopsida; order Ranunculales; family Menispermaceae; genus Stephania; species Stephania japonica. The sequence goes on along the minus strand of CM077557.1, from coordinate 65,381,019 downwards.
ACATCGCAGTTTCTAACCCCCATGACGCCACCTGCGGTGTAACATTGTTCACAGTGAAATTTTAGAAAACATATTCATGAGCAGAATGGTAGGGCTGAGAGGAAAAATAGACATATAGTTGAAATAAGTCTAACTCTTCTTGCACATTGTCAACTACCTACCAGATTTTGGTGAGATGCTTATGAAACTTCTGTGTTCTTGATTAATAGATTCCCTATTAAGTTTTTCAATGGTGTGTCCCCCTATGAAAAGTTGTCTCACTGTTCTCCTAATTTTTTCATTCTTAAAGTGTTTGGTTGTGCACACTTTCTATAATTATGAGCATACAATCAACGTAAGTACCAATTTAGGTAAGAGAAATGCATTTTTCTTGGTTATAGTTCATCGCATAAAGGATATAAGTGTATTAATAAACATGGGAGAGTCTTCATTACCAGACATGTATTATTCAATTAACAAGAGTTTCCATATTTCTCGTAGTTTCCATATTTCTTGTGGTTTCCTACTACTGAGTCCTTTGCACAATCTTAATTCTATTAGACAAACATATATTCCTTTACCTTTCTCTTCTCCTGTTCCTTCTTCTACTTGTTCTAGTTCTTTTGGTTTAGTTATGTTCAGGTACCTAATCTCGTTTCTTCGATTTCTCCTATTTCTTCTTCTAGTCCTCTTGTTTCTAATTCTGAATCTTTACCTAGTTATGAATCCACACAAAAACTTACTATCTAAACCCAGGAACACATAGAATATTCATCCAATGATATATAGGGCTAAAGATGGCATAAGTAAAAAAAAAAGGTATTTCTTGTTGCTACCACTGTAGAGGATCATATTCCAATAAGTGTTGAGTTGGCTCTCAAGGACCCAAAGTGGAGAGATGTCATGCAAAAGAAATATGAGGCCTTGATGAATAATGAAACATGGTCTTTAGTTCCTCCTACTTCTCATCAAAATGTAGTTGGAAATAAATAAGTTTTTTTTATCAAAGGAAATTCGGATAGTTCCATCAATTGATATAAGGCTAGACTAGAGTTTAAACAAGTACCCAATATCAATTTTGATGAGACTTACAGTCATGTGGTCAAGTCCTCCACTGTAAGAATCATTATCTCTCTTGTTGTGCATTTTGGTTGAACTTTGAGGCAGCTGGATATCAACAATGCATTCTTGAATGGTCATTTAGATAAGGAGGTGTTCACAAATCAACCTGCTAGTTTTGTGGATCCTACTAATCCTCAAGCTGTGTGTCATTTGCATGGTGCTTTATATGGTTTGAGGCAAGCTCCTCGTGCATGGTTTGATCATTTAAGAAACACTTTAATCTCTTGGGGTTTTCATAATTCGAAGGTTGATGCCTCATTATTTGTTTTCCGATATGGTGCTTTGGTGGTTTACATATTGGTTTATGTTGATGATATAATTGTGACTGGTTCTCAAGTTTCTGCCATTCAAACCTTCATTGTCAAATTGCATAACTATTTTGCATTGAAAGATATTAGTGAGTTGTTTTTGTTTTTGGGGATGGAGGCTAGACGAGATGCTTCTTGTTCTTGACACGGTATGCCTATATTAAACAACTGCCACAAAAGAGTGGCATGGTATCAGAAAAACACCCATTGATACTCCTGTTACTGTAGGGAAACCTTTACATGCAGATACATCTCATTCTTTCAATGATCTTACTTTATATAAAAACTTGTTGGGAGGTCTTTAATATTTGGTTCACACGAGACCTGGTCTTATATTGTTAATCGATTAAGTCAATATCAACAAAATCCAACCATTACTCACTAACAGACTCTCAAACGAGTATTTCGATACTTGAAGGGCACTATTGGTTATGGGATTTGGTTTTGACCTAGTTCTTCCTTATTTCTTACAGGTTATAGCAATGTCAACTAGGTTTTTTGTCTTTTTAGGCTCTAACTTGATTAGTTGGCAAAGTAAGAAACAGCATGTCGTAGCACGTTTTAGCACAAAATCAGAATACAGGGGCTCTAGCACATGTTGCAGCTGAACTTGCTTGGGTACAGTCCTTATTGTCTGAGCTAGGTATTACTCTTTTTTCATCTCCTATGATATGGTGTGACAATTAATCGGCTCAGGCTCTTACATACAACCATGTCTACCATGCTCATACCAAACACATAGAGTTGGATGTGCATTATGTTCGGGACCAGGTATTGATTAGGAAGTTGGTTGTTCACTATGTTCCTTCTCGAGATCAACTTGCTTATTACTTCATCAAGGGATTGCCTGCTCTTCGATTTGAATATCTTCGCATCAAACTCGGTATCGCTTACCTCCCCTTTCATTTAAGAGGGGGTGTAAGAACTAATCACTAGTATAGTGTTTAGTCTACATGCTTGTATGGTTTATGTGTAGTGTGTGTGAATTGTAATTTTAGTGTTGGAGAAGTGTATATGCGTTAGCTCATAATAGGTTGTAAGTATGCCAAATTGGCAATCTGTGCCTTCACAATTTAACGGTGGATATCAATTTGATCTAACGACTTGTAATACATTTGTTTGACTATAAATAATAATATCACTGAATGAGAGGGACCTAGCTCTCAGATCCGATTTTCTCATTCTCTCTCTCTCTCTCTCTCACAATCTAGGGTTTCTACAATTCGTACTCTGTTGATAACCTCTTACTCCCATACTCAATACCAAACTATTGAACCATTCAATTAGTTGGTAATTTGATAATTTGACTTAATAAGAATAAGTAATCCTGAAGTTTGGATATTGACACAATTATCTCTAATCGAATATTTAACATTCCACTTTAGAGGAACGCCAAATTTTAGTGGAACCCTAAAATAACATGTATTTAAAAAAAAATCTAAAATAGTTTAACTTTATTATATTTGCTTAAAGTTTATAAAAAATAAAATATATTTTTTAAACAATTTTGTTAGCTAAGGAATTTATTAAAAAGTATTATAAGGAATAATAATAACAATAATAATAATACTAATAAAATCATAATAAAAAACAAAGTTTGATGTGACGAGAATTGTCAATTGCAACATCATAAGCTTAATCCCAAAATTAGTTTAGGGCCGCTTCTATTGCGCTCGATTTAGTGTTTGATCTCATTTATTTTATTATAAAGAGTAATGTAAGTTTTATGCTAGCTGTCAAACAATTACAACACTCCCCCACAAGCTTTGAAGTCATCTTCCTTTATTTAGACTTAGGACCGACTATGCAATACATATAATGTTCTTTTTTGTCTAAACTACTTGGTAACCAGACTATTTGCTTACTCTAAGTTCGGCTCGAGCCATGCACTGTCAAAGTGAGGAAACTTTCCAATGTTGGTGTTTTTTATACTTAAGACTTGAACTCAAATCACTAATTATTGGACAATAATCTGTTTCTAGTTGTGTCAACTACCGTTGGTACATACAATATTTTATATCAGTGGACTTTTTTTGTAGAGTTTATTTCATTGGACTTTGATGAAAACTGTAAAATAAGAAAAATACTGAGAGGACGTGATGACGGGACATATAAGATGGACACTCGGTGATGAAGTACATTCATCGTGCATCAATGTGTGTATGCACATATCTTGATTTTACGAATAGACAGACACCAATACTAATAAGTGTCTCCTCAGTGCATCTTTCGGAAAATAAAGTGATAAAAGAGGCAAAAAAAAAAAAAAAAAACCTTTGGATTGTTGCCATCTGTCACTAAATCAAAGGGCTATTAATTTTAGAAATACAAAATATCCCAACATAGCAACAAGGATGAGCCCAAAACTTAAAATAAAAACTAAAAACAAAACACCCATGACATGGACATAATAAATTAGCAATAAATAAAGATGGAGACATTGAATTGCAGAGAGAAATTTGGACTGTAGCACAAGTGACAAATTAATAAATCCGAACCTCTTAAATCATATACATGTATATATAAACAAATATAACCATAATCTTCTTCTGTCCTCAGTTATTAGAAGGAATGATTAAAAGCCAGAGAGAGAAGAATGGGTAGGGGGTAGCTTTCCTAAAAGTGTTATCAAACCCCCCCAATTTGCTTTTCTTATTTTTCTTGTACAGTAAGCTGACCCCACCCCCCTAAAAAAAAAGTTTAACCAATATTTTTTGAGAGAGAGAGAGGTTTGTAAAAGAGGGGAAAGGTTTCAGAGAGGAATTCAGCCTTTGAGCAGTTCAACTACTGTGAAAGTGCCATCATTGTATGTGTGTGTGTGTTTGTGCTGTGGTAGTTCAGTTCACTCACCTAAATAGAACCAACTACTCTGCAGTAAGGGCAGTTCCGTCATTTCCCACCTCCACCGACCTTCCTCCTTGGTTTTATGCTACTGCACTGCAACTTTGAACGACAAACCAAAATCCCCATAAAACCACATAAAACCATAAGTGGTTTTTAAAGGTTTGGATACAATAGCGGTTTTTTCAACACATGATATGAATATAATAGCGGTTTTTATGGGGATAATGTGACGCAATTTTTATGGGTATGTGTTTGTCCCCTTGACACAGCGTTTTAGATGGCACGGGCATCTGCCGTCATCACAGTCCTCTCTCTCTCTCATTCTCACTCTCTCGTACTATCCAAACAACATAAAAAAATTTTGAACACACAAATCAAAAATTTAAGATTTTAAGAGAGAGAGAGTGAGACCTTTATTTTAATGGGGCCTTAATCAGTTGCGCCATGTGTGATCCATTTGTTTCCCTTGTAGGAACCGCCACTGCAAAAGCCTTTGTGAATCAGAATAATATAATACAAACAATTAATTATATGAGCCCAAAATCCAAACACAGATTTCCCCTTTTTTGTACTCTTCGTTTCTTCAATTCAATGATCAAAATAACAATCAGTTGATGAAGATCAAGGCACCCTTCAATGGAAAATAACATCTTTTATTGTTTTTTATATTATTGTCAAGTATTCACTAATCTTGAACGTAATATGAGCAATACAATAAAACTACAATTCTACGAACCCAAAATCCAAACACTGACTCCCAACTTTGTACAATTCTCCAATTCAATGACAAAATAACAATTAAGTTGATGAAGATTGAACCAAAAACTTCAATGGAAAATAAGAGATTTTTTTTCTTTTTTTACTGATTTTTTGTTCTTTTATTCATCATCTATATATATAGAGAGAGAGAGACAAAAGAGAGACCTTTGATTCTTTTCTTACAAAAAAGGGGTAAAAATTAAAAGGGTTATGTGCTTCTTATACGAATTCCTCCGATCCTCATCGACCGATCAAAAAACCAAAAAAAGAACAAAAAAAAGAGACAAAATTTATGGTTTTTCCTTCAGAATTGAAGCCAAACCAGTGACCATCTTCCCCCCTGTTTGAGGATTCTTCGGCCGGACCGCCGGCGGCTGCCACGGCGACACCGCCACCGACACCGACGCCGACGCCACCCTCTCCTCCGCCGGGTCGGACTCCTCCTCCTCCTCCTCCTCCTCCTCCCGGAAAATCAGCTCCAACTCGCCTGAGAAGCTCAGACTTGACGACGAGTCCTCCGTAATTGGCTTGATTGGGGTCGGTGGTGGCGTCGTTAACGTTGTTGTGAAAGAGGGCTTGCTCACAATTTCGTTGAGAATTGTTAGCGAATTGGGTTGCGTAGTTGATGATGATTTTGAGAATTGTGCTGTGGTGGTTGAAGATGATGATGATTGCGGTGGTTGTGTAGTCAATCGAGTGTGAGAGGAGAGCCATTTGGCTCTCATGTACTCGGCCTTTCGCCACGGAGGGAAGTGCATGCCTTTCTTCTTCAAGCTCTGCTTCGCCGCCTCCGACACCACCGAGACTATCTGCTGGAGACGATCCGTCTTCCCGACGAAGATCGGCGGCAGGGATTGCAGCACCGCTCTGTACTTCTTCGTCGACCGCGCTATCTCGAATTCTGATCTAAAATCAATATCCACTAACAAACGCTCCCCTTCAACAATCACGTCTATGTATTCATGCTCACCTAAACAAACAACAAACAACAAACAACAAACAAAAACGCATTCAATTCCTTCAATTCATTCAATTCATTCATTCATCATCACAATCAATTTCAAACTATATATACCGGCTGGGTACGAAGGGGACTTGTCCCACTTGGATTTGCAAATTGAGGCGTCGTAGCACAAACCCAGAAGCCCATCTGTGACGATGGTTCTGGAATTGTCTTTGCCCATACAGCTCTTGTTCGTCTCCACGATCTTCGCCGTGTCTGCTAACAGATTCCTCTCTGCGATCGTAGCGCAAGAGACCAAACTCTGCACAATTCAAAATTTCAATTCAAAATCTCTATCAATCTCATCAAATTTTGTTTAAAAAAAAAACCCCCAATTTTGTGAGAGAGTCTGTAGTCTGTAGTCTGTAGTCTATAGTCTATACCTTGAGAAAGTCGCAACCCTCGGCGGAGGAGCCTGCGTTGGTGCCCAAGGAGTCGCCGAAGCCGAAGCCACCGCCGCCGAAGAAATCGAGTTCGTCGTCGGAGCTGTCGCTGCAGTTCCTGTTGAAGCAATTGCACCGATTCCTCCCACACTTGGAGGCCTTGCTCTCGTTGGCCTCCTCAATGAAGCTCTGCACCATCTTCGCCAAGCACACCGAGCTCGGCTCCAAATCGCCGCCATTGCTACCATCTTTGTTGCTGTTAGGCTCGCCGGGCTTCTCCGCCGCTGACCCTCTCAAAACACTAGTGAATTGCCTCTCGAATAACCTCTTGAACCGCGATTTCACAGCGGTCTTGATCGGATCGCTGCGTATCGACTCGACTGCCTCGATCGGCTGGATCTTCATCGGAAACGGCATCACTCTGTACTCAAATAATTCACGATTGATTGATCTGTTGATAGATTGGATGGCCTTTCACTAATTCCCCATCACCAATCCCATCAGTTTCATACTTTCAAGCGCTTTTCAGACCTAAAACCCCCCAAAATCGCTGAGATTTCGATCACCTCTCCCACTCTGATTTCCACTGAAACATCAAAAAATTCGCTCTTTTTCAGCTAAAGTTCGCTTTCGCTACCGAATCAAGAAACCCTACTAAAAAATTGTTCAAAGATCGAGCTCTATAACCCAAATCTACAGTGCCTTCTCTCCGAATTGCATCAAAAGAATACAAAAACAACAACAATTTCTTCAACGCTCACTATTATCTTGGATTTGCAGATTGATCGAAAAAGCAGATTTCGTGGAAAACGTGGGATCGGTGGACGGAAATGGATTCATCGCGGCGGGGCTCGTACCGATCACCGGCCGGAGAACTCATCTCCGGCGAGTGCTCCGGCGAGGCGAAGTGAAGAACAAGAGAGATTAAGAGAGAGAGAGAGAGAGAGAGAGAGAGCGAGAGTGAGTGAGATAAGTGTGTCGCGGCTCGGCGTCGTTTCGTTGTGGATTAGTAATTGATAGAGAGCACCTGAAGAGAGTCTTTGGGATATATTTATAGCAAGAGAGAGAGATAGGGCTCGTGATTGCCACGTAAGTGTCATACGTGGCAGTTAAACTCAAACGGCGCTCCGTTTTAGTGGCTCCCGGTTCACGCGACACGTTGCCCCGCTTGTAACGCCAACGTCTCAATCGTGAGATAGGAAGTGTCGTATATACCCTTCACTTTTGGTTTTACGACGGAACCCCCGACTCGAGTTCCTCGTAACTGCAGTAACTGCTTTGGGGAACATGGCAGTGGCAAAAACGGAAATGCGTTCCCACGTGGTAATAGGCGTAATTATCTGATAACTTAGAAAGGTATTATGGGAATTGTATATAAAATGTCCCTCTCAATGAGAGGAACCCGATCGAGTACCATTAATAATGCGCGCTCTTCTTTTTATTAAGGGGATACGTTTGGTATTTCTCAATTTCTCACCTTTTTTTTTTGTTTGGCATCGGTTGTTCATACCTCACTTTTTTATTCTTGTACATTTTTAAATTTTTTACTTAATTTATTTAAAATCTTTTTTAAAATTTCAAAAATACTCTGGCTCACCCCATCATCCTCATCCTCACCTCAACATTCTTCAATTCTCTCCGTTTCTCGATTTTAATCATTGTAGAACACTTGAATTAGGTCATCAAATGTCGTAGGAGTATTTTTATTAAACAAGGCCAAATATGGTCGCACTATGTCCTAAAAGCGAAAAAGTGTCGCCTTTGAAGTTCGATCGCATAGGGCCAACACATCTAAAAAGGTATCGACTGATTTCGACTGTGCTCTTTAAAGGGGTAGCAATCGAGTTTGACCTTGTAACAACCCAATAATTAATTTTTGTTATTTATGACGTCATTACAGACGTAGACGACAACTCGGACGCTCATGGACCCCGTAGTTAAGTCGAAGCAAGTCTGGATTAGGTATACAGTCCATTTTTTGTGTGCTATTTGATTTGTTTTTGCAATATATATGTGACGGCCCCAAATTCTGGGGTCACCCCGTGCAACAGATACTTATCCAGCCCATGTACCAGAAGTACCTGCCACGTCACTCATCCATCCCATTATCTAATAATCTTGAATTTCAAACCATTTATCCATAAATAAAAGCGAAAGTCCTGTGATAAAAAATGTGGTATATTAATTTAACTTGTTCAACCTATAGTGGAAATCCTGGCTGTACATGCATATAAGCGATCAACTATAACAGTAATAAATACAAGTACAGAAATGATTATGGTCTCCCATACCAAAAAATATAATACAAAATATCAAATAGAAATAACTACCAGCGCACGTACTAGCAGGCCTCGGCGTAGGTAAGTCAGATATAATCGCCAAGAATCTCCTTACCCCTGCTGGTACTAGGATTTGCACTTAGTTAGCACAAAAACCAGATAACGAGTCCAGTAAGTAAAATTCCAAGGAAAACTACCATAAATTATAATTTAAGAAATGTAAATGAAAATTAATAAATTGTGTAAATCAAACATGCGGAATAGAAGGAAATTGTAGACAATTGCTCAAAGCTCATCGCATGAATGTAAACACAAAGATAATTAAATGGGAGTGAACCAGCTATCCAAGATGTGTACTGAGGACCAGGAGCCCTGTCGTGGCCTACACCATCGACCCTACAACTGTGTCCTAGACCACACACCTAGTAAGCGACCATATATTTCCTCGGATACATAGACGAGAAACCTCAACCGTCCCAGTAAGAATGGAACTCGTAGATTATCAACAATTTACAACTCAAATGAAATAACAATAAGTAAATGCAGTAATGGTGTTTAGTTGAGTTTTACATACCTCAAAATCTCACTCAAAAACCCCGAAAATACCCCCAGTCCGTCCCTCGACTAGTCCCCGACTCCAACTACTGTCCCATGACTCCTGAGATCTAATTCTGAGGTTTATTGGTTAATTAATTTAGTTTATAATCAGTTAGGTTCGATTTCATATTTTAATTAAAATCTAGAGTGACACTAGTGCGCTAATCAGATCAATTAGCACGCTAATTGATCTTAGTCACTGTTCATCATCATTTTTCCCAGCGTGATTAGCGCGCTAATAACGCTCTGTCCAGAATTTCCAGATTTAAATTTCTGGGTTTCAAACACCTCCTAAACCCATTTAAACCATCCACACATCTTCACAACACATCAATGACATCAAAACATCATCCAACACGAAATTATCAAGTTTAAACCTCAAAATTTAAAGAATTATAAATTCATGTCCAAAACCCATTTTATCCAATTTATCCAACTTCTCTCAAATTTGATCAAATCCACAAAACCATGTAATACAAACCTTATGAGCATGAAATCTCAATAAAATACAGTGTTTAATTCCTCAAAAATTCGTTTGAACCTCAATTATCCAACAAAACCAAAATTTCATAAAAACCCAAGTTTTGATGAATCAATACCTTTGATCTTGTTGATGAATGCCTTGATTCACTCTCTCTCCCTACTCTAGCTAATGATCTTCTTCCTCTTCTCCATGGATTTCTCTCTCAATTTCACTTTTTTACATGTTCGTTTGACCGATCAATCATATATATAGTTGATTTTTGATCTATTGTGTGCACACATCTCGAGAATGATCTTGTGGTCACTGATCACCCTGTGTCACTGAAATTCTTGACACCATATCATGATACTGTTTGTCTTAAATCACCTTGTTGTGCATCTCGAGAATAATACTAAGGATGCTAATTTATCCAGCTACAACTATAGGTCTTTATTGATTTCATTTGATTTAACTTATATAAATTATCTATGCCTTCAATAAATTCCATAAATTGTAAATGAGGTCACACCAACTTCCCAACCACTCGACACCCCGTGCCTCGTATCCGACACGCACCCCGAGGCGATCCTACACTTAGTGTACCTATGTAATTTCCTTATCGTGGCCTAAAGTTATTATTAAATTTCATTAATTATATTCCTCAACCTTAGTCACATTTTAATTATTTAATTCAAATATAATTCCCAACACCTAATCTACAACTACTGAACCCCACGCGTTGGCGAGTTCTACGAACCAAAACCCCGGCTCTCACTCTCGCTCAAAAAAATAATTGTAAATACACACCTGTGATGAATAGTACATAAATGATATAAAAATACATCACAGAATTGGTCAACCATCAACACAAAGTCAGTCACCTAGGTCAGTCTTCGGTTTAGCCTATCCGCGACATCCACGTGTCGTCCGAGATGTCGTCCTAATCTGAATAATTAAATTAACGGCATTACAATTAGAATAGGCCGTTACAATTCTTCCTAACTAAAGAAATTTTCGCCCTAAAATTTGAGTTAGTCGAGACATACCCTGGAATAATTGGGGATAACGCTCTTTCATGTTTAACTCCAATTCCTAGGTAAGTCCCTCCATACCATGATGCTGCCACCGCACGAGTACCTTAGCTATCTCTCTGTTCCTGAGAGTCTGGATCTTACGATCTAATATCGCCAACGGTCGCTCCTCGTAAGTCGTGTCAGGCTGGATATCAACCTGTCGCACATCAACCATGGGTCGTGGCCCTGTCCTAGCCAATCTCAACATCGAAATATGAAAAGTAGGATGAATTCCTGCTAACTTCACTGGTAAATCTAACCTGTACGCTACATTGTCAACTCTCTCTGCAACTCGATATGGTCCAATAAATCTCGATGCCAGTTTCCCCTTAATCCCAAACCTCTGCTGGCCTTTCCAAGGAGAAACCTTCAGATAAACCATATCGCCAACCTCATAGTTCAGACTCACGTGGTATCTATTTGCGTATTTCTTTTGCCTATCCTGTGTTGCTCGAAGCCTCTGCCGAATCTGTCTAATCTTCTCTGTGTGATCAACAACTATCTTCGGCCCCACAGTAACTGTATTCTCCGGTTCTGCCCAACACGCTGGTGACTTGCAGGGCCTCCCATACAGTGCCTCAAATGGTGGCTGTAACGACCCAATTAATATTTACCGTTAATTATGATGTCATGGCAGATGTGGACGCCAGCGAGACGGTCGAGGGTCCCACAGCGAGACTGGAACGCACTCGAACTAGGTATACAGTCCGTTTTGTATGCTTGATGTGGTAAATTGTGATGGAAATGTACAAATTAGCTAATTCCATTACAATATGTATGTTAATGTAGTCTATTGACGAGTGAGGAATGACCTCGGGGTGCGTGCGGACACGGGACACGAGGCACGAGGTGCCGGGTAGTCGAGGAAACTACGGTGAGTTTACCCATAAATTTCGAGAATTTATTGAATAGGGTAGATAATTGTTATAAGCTAAATCAATTGGAAATTAATAAGTCCTATAGTAGGCTGAATAAAACAACAACAGTTGATGTTTCTCGAGATGCACAACAGGTTCATGAGTGTCATGATTAGGTGTATAAGTTGGAGTGACACAGGAAAATCAGGAACCATTGGATCATTATCGAGATTTGTGTACACACTTGATGGAGACCAAGAATATATATATATACATGTGACCGATCAAAAGAGGAAGAGAGTGAGAGTTGAGAGAGAGAGAGAGAGAGAGCTTGAGGGAGAGAATCGTTGAAGAAGAGGAGAAGAAGAACAACATCATCAAGGTGTGTAGAGGGTGATTTGTGGCTTCCTACAACAAGAATCTAAGGTATGGATACAACAAACTTGGATTTTTATGAGATTCTTTGAGTGGGTTTGAATTTGTAAAATTCGAATTTATTGAGAGATTAAGCACTATATTTTGTTGAGATTTAGTGATTATAAGGATGGTAAGATATGGGTTATACGATTGATCAATTTTGGGAGAAATTGGATGATTTTGGAAAGTGGGTTTTGAAAATGTGATTTCCATAAATTGTGGATTTTGGTGTTTGATTATGGTAATTTAGGTTTAAATGATGTAATTAAAGTCATTGATGTTTTATGGAAACATGGAAATTGAATTTATGGGTTTGGAGTTCAAACTTGTAATTTGAAAATTTTCTGGACAGCGAGCAATTAGCGCGCTAATTGGAGAAATTAGCGCGCTAATCACGCTGAGTGAAAAAGATGATGAACAGTGATTGAGATTAATTAGCGCACTAATTGATCTCATTAGCGCGCTAATTGTTCACTGGACTCTCAAAATTGGAAAATGAGAAAATGAGTCAAACTAACATTATGAACCCATTAATTGATAATTAACCCTCATAAATGAATTCCAGGAATCTCGAAATAGTAATTGGAGCCGGGGGTTTAGTCAGAAATCAGACCAGAAGTATTATCGGGGATTTGGAGGTATTTGACCGGGGTTTTGAATTGTAGAACGAGGAGTGCGAATTGAGGTGTGTAGTATCCCAATTGAACTTCACTTTAAGTATTTACCGTTTGATTTATTTGAATTCAGTTCCATTTATTCTTTACTCCATTTCATTATTGCTTTACGGTGGCCGAGTACTCTCACCTGGTGACTTTACGGTAGTGGAGGGTACTCCTATCTGGTGTCTTTACGGTGTTGAGATCACTCCCCACCTGGTGCTTATTCGTTACGGCCATAGAGTCCACTAAGTCATAGCACTTGTCTAGGCATACGCCGGTGAATAGGCTACCCGGGTATGATAGACTTGTGTGGGTGCGTCGTTGGTCTACGCCGGCCACCTAGAGGGTTAGGGCCAACCCATTGGTGTGTTTACGGTTGGTGCCTGGGGAGAAAACCCGAAGTATGACTTGGTCTGATTTTTATGTGCACGTACTTTGTTTCCTCACTATATTTATGCATGCGATGTTCCTTTTTACAGTTGTCTGTATTTCGTTTGTTCCGCATGTTTAAATTATAGTATTTTCAATTCTAGTACTTTTATTTCTGTAATTACTTGGTGAATTTCTTTGGGATTACTCACTCTGGACTCGTCATCTGTCTTTTTGTGATGGCTGAGTGCAGATCCTAGTACGAGCCGAGGAAAGGGCAAACTTGAGGATTATATTGATTGACCGCGCTAGCCCTTCTCGTACGTATGTTTATGTTTACTCGTTTTATATTGGGTTTTGGGTTTGAGAGACAGGTTGTACATTCTGATATTTTGAGAATCAGATGAGATGTATATGATGTACATTTGGTATGGTTTCCACTTAGGCATTTTGCTCTAAATATACAAGATAAATCTTTATGTTGATCATTTAAGTTTCCGCTGCTAACTTGAGGTTATAGGATATTAATTGAATCAAATTTAATAAGAATTGGTTAATAAAGGATAATTGGGCGTGGGACACAACTGGTGGTGACGTGGACAATTGTGGGCCCGCGTGGCCTCCCGTGGCGGACCAATGTGGAAATTGGGGCCGCCACAGTGGCATTCCGATACTAGCCTGATAGCTATTGTTTTAGGCAAACTCATACAGAGGTAAATAGTCCTCCCATGAACCTCCAAACTGCAAAACACAAGCCCGAAGCATATCCTCCAAGATCCGTATCAGTCTCTCTGATTGACCATCTGTCTGAGGATGATAAGCCGTGCTAAATTGCAATCTAGTGTCAAACTGCTCCTGCATCGCTTCCCAGAACCTCGAAGTAAATTTGAGATCCCTATCTGATACTATAGAAACTGGCACCCCATGCAATCTAATAATTTCCTACTAGAATAGTCTGCTCAACTGAAGAAACGTGTATCGCATCGAAACTGGTATAAAATGCACCTATTTCGTCAGTCTATCTATCACTACCCAGATAGCATCATGTCGCCTGGAAGTCTGCGGTAATCCACTGACAAAATCCATGGTAATGTGTTCCCATTTCCACTGAGGAATGGGTAATGGCTGTAACAATCCTCCAGGTCATCTGTGCTCCGCCGTCACCTGCTGACATATATGACACCCTTGAACATATTCACCAACATCAGCCTTCATCCCTAGCCACCAAAATAATCTCTGCAAATCATGGTACATCTTGGTTCTGCCCGGATGAACTATGTATCGCGATCGGTGAGCATCCTCTAATATACTATCTCGTATCTCTGGTACTGCTGGTACCCATAGTCGACCTCGATGCCGCAAACATCCATCAGACGTCTCTGGCCCAATCAGTGCACTCGGGATCCCGTGGTAAACCACTGAACCGCTCATAGAGCCCATCAGCCCTCTGACACTCTGATATCCACTCTAGTGACATTGTTGGCACTCTTATCTGACCACAAATCTGTACATCATGCGTAGCTGCAACATCTGACATACTCATAACTAATGCCGCCTCCAATAATCCCATATGCCGATTACTGGTCTGACTGTCGACTCCGCATCTACTCAAAGCATCTGCCACCACATTGGCTTGGCCAGGATGATACTCAATTGTAAAGTCATAGTCTTTCAGTAACTCTAACCACCTCCGCTGACACATATTTAGATCTCTCTGCGTGAAAATATAGCGCAGCCTCTGATGATCTGTGTAGAGTACAAACTTCTCTCCGTAGAGATAGTGTCTTTAAGCCTTCAGCTTAAACACAACTGCTGCAAGCTCTAAATTGTGTACGGAGTAGTTACACTTGTGTGGCCTCAATCGCCTAGAATAGTAAGCCACTGGTCGTCCCTCATGTATCAAAATACATCCCAGTCCAGTCCCCGAAGCATCAGTGTAAATTGTCAAACTTTTCCCTGGCTCAGGTAAGGTCAATATTGGTGCAGAAGTTAATTGCTTCTTCAACTCCAGAAATGCCCGCTCACACTCCTCAGACCACTCAAAAGGAACATCCTTCTTCGTCAATATGGTCATCGGTGCTGCAATCATAGAGAAATCCTGTACAAATCGACGGTAATATCCTGCTATACCCAAGAAACTCCGTATCTCAAAAACAATCTCTAGTTTATTCCAGTCAATCACTGCTCTAATCTTGTCTCCCTCAACGGATATGCCCTGACTGCTGATAACATGTTCCAAAAATTTCATTTCCCTCATCAAAAATTCACACTTACTGCATTTCGCATACAGCTGATGCTCCATCAACGTCGTCAACACCGAGCGAAGATGACTCTCGTGATCCTCTCGCGTCCGGCTGTATATCAATATATCGTCAATGAAAACTATCACATATCGATCTAAATAAGGCCTTAATACTTGGTGCATCAAATCCATGAAAATTGCTAGAGCGTTCGTCAACCCAAACGGTAACACCGTGAACTCGAATAAACCATATTTGGTACTGAAAGTAGTCTTCTTGATGTCCTCTTCTCGAATTAGCAACTGGTGATATCTTGAGCGTAAATTGATCTTCGAGAAAAACTGTGCACCCTTCAGTTGGTCAAACAGATCGTTAATCCTTGGAAGTGGATAACAATTCTTAACTGTCACCTGATTCAGCTTCAGGTAGTCTATACACATCCTCATCGATCCATCCTTCTTCCTCAGAAATAACACTAGCGCTCCCCAGGGTGACATACTAGGATGAATAAATCCCTTCGGCAACAAGTCCTCTAACTGTCTCCTAACCTCCTCTTGCTCCACCGATGACATCCGATAAGGTCTGCTAGAAATAAGCTGTGTCCCTGGTATCAACTCTATAATAAACTCAATCGCTCGATTTGGTGGTAAACCGGGCAAATCATCTGAAAAAACATCAGCAAAATCTCAAACTACCAGTACATCCTCAATCCTGGTAGATACTCGAGTCTCAGGCTCAACAACCGCTGCAAACTCCTCCATCTCATGAGTAGTCAATAATCTACCCCTCGTAATAGGTAACTCTGATGCAGTCCCAGTCAAAGAAAACTCTGGTAAACCCGGAATACTAAACTATACCTTTTTCTCGTAATAATCTATCCGTGCATGATAAGCTGATAACCAGTCCATCCCAAAGAGTACATCAAACTCTAAATATTCCAATACTTGTAAATCAGCTGGTAACTGATGTCCAGAAACCTCAATCATAACGTCTCAAACTATCCGATTAGGGTAGATCTTATCCCTAGCAGTCGTGCTGAAAACAAGATGGGTCTCAAGTGTGTGCGTGTCTAACCCTAATTTTGCAACTAACCATCCATCAATAAAAGATAGTGTACTACCAGAATCAAACATGGCTTGAATAAGTCTACTATAAATGTACAACGTACCCTCAACTAGCTGCCTGGTAGCTCCTGAATCTGGCTGTGCTACTGCGTGCGCTCTGTCCCTATCCGAACTTGAATCTTGTCCGGGTGATGGTGCTCTGCATTCAAATCTCAAGTGTCCACGTTGGCCGCACCTATAACATCTGCGTGTCTCCCGCCTCCCCAGTCCGCCTGTCATCAGATCCCTGACCCTGACCCTGGTTCCTCTGACCCCTATCACGGTCACCCTGATGTCTATCTTGGTTCTGTGGCAGAGGCTGTTGGCGCTGCTGCTCAAATGGAGCTATCGTGTGCACTAACTGCCTATCATCCTCTCTTCGCTGCTCTGGATGCCTATCTCATCGACGCTGATCCTGCCTCTACCGATCAGACTGATCCCTCTGTCTCTTCAGCCTCTGATCAGATTGAGAACTCTGCCCAGACCTGTCCATAAGCTCGCCTATGTGTCGTAGGTATGTCTCGCGAGCCAATGCCCTATCATAAACAATTTGTAGCGTCTTAGCTCCACTCGCGACAATCACACCACCAATCCTCTCATCCAAACCCCTGATGAAATAATAAATCTGAAGTCTCTCAGTGTTCGCCACGTCCATGACATACATCATAAGGTACCGGAATCTAACCATGTACTGTAATACTGTTATGGTACCTTGTCTCAATGCCAAAAACTGCTCTCTCAACCTCAACTGCACCTCAGTGGGAATATACTTATCGAAAAATAACTGTCGAAACTCTGCCCACGTCGATGGTATGGAATGCGTGTCAGTGTAGGTGGTCCACTGAATCGCTGCCTGACTTCTCTAATAATATCCCGAAATACGTGCCTGATCTGCCTCTGGTACCTCTAACAGCTGGTGTAATCGTCAGTGTGTCATCAACCAATGCTCTATAATCTCAGGATCACTTACTCCAGTAAAATACGTGGGATTGAACCTTATAAAGTCCTTCACCATTTTCACTGCCTCTGACATCCTACTCCTGGCAGTCGAAACCCCTACCCGCTGTTCTGTAGTAGCAGGCGTCACCTCGGTAGTCTCCACTGGTGTCCCACTAAGCTCAGCTCTTTCTGTCAACGTCTCTATCACAGTTGTCGGTGTGTCAACTGGTGGTGTAATCGCAGTCGAAGGGGTAGGTGCAGCTAACTCAGTAGTCGGTGCTACTGCAGGTATCCTCGAGCTCCGTATGTACTCCATGAGCTCAGCCATCTGTGCCTGCTGTAATAACTGCTGATCCATAACTCTCTGCACCATAGCTCGCAGATCGGTTACCTCTCTAATGGTAGGATCGCTAGTCTCCCCAACCACCCATTGTGTAGTCGGCGAGGTAGTAGGAGTCTGTCCGTCCATAGTGGTTTGCATCGATTTGCGTATCCTGATTAGTTCCTAATATACGTATGCGTATAATATATATACGAGAAATACATATATCACATAACAATCTTAACTTTACCCGCTACCTTCACTTCCCAACTAAAAGTTCTAGGCAATTCATCGGGTTTGCACATCTAATTTTGTTTTAAATTTTTATGCTCTTGACAAGTTTTTTCCCGAGGTTCCTCGAAACTGTCGCTCTGATACCAACTGTAATGGCCCGAAATTCTGGGGTTGCCCCGTGAAACAGATATTTCTCCAGCCCATGTACCAGAAGTATCTGCCACGTCACTCATCCATCCCATTATCTAATAATTTTGAATTTCATACCATTTATCCATAAATAAAAGCGAAAGTCTTGTGATAAAAAAAATGTGCTATATTAATTTAACTTGTTCAACCTATAGTGGAAATCCCGGCTGTACATGCATATAGGCGATCAACTATAACAATAATATATACAAGTACAGAAATGATTATGGTCTCCCATCCCAAAAAATATAATACAAAATATCAAACAGAAATAACTACCAGTGCACGTACTAGCAGGCCTCGGCGTAGGTAAGTCAGATATAATCTCCAAGAATCTCCTTACCCCTGCTGGTACTAAGATCTGCACTCAGTTTTCACAAAAATCAAATAACGAGTCCAGTAAGTAAAATCCCAAGGAAAACCACCATACATCATAATTTAAGAAATGTAAATAAAAATCAATAAATTATGTAAATCAAACATGCGGAATAGAAGGAAATTGCAGATAACTGCTCAAAGCTCATCGCATGAATGTAAACACAAAGATAATCAAATGGGAGTGAACCAACTATCCAAGATGTGTACTGAAGACCAGGAGCCCTGTCGTGGCCTACACCATCGACCCTACAACTGTGTCCTAGACCATACACCTAGCGAGCGACCACACATTTTCCTGGATACATAGACGGGAAACCTCAACCGTCCCAGTAAGAATGAAACTCATAGATTATCAACAATTTACAGCTCAAATGAAATAACAATAAGTAAATGCAGTAGTGGTGTTCAGTTGGGTTTTACGTACCTCAAAACTGTGCTAAAAAATACCCCCCGGTCTGACCCTCGACTAGTCCCCGACTCCAACTACTGTTTCGTAACTCCTGAGATCTAATTTTGAGGTTTATTGGTTAATTAATTTAGTTTATAATCGGCTAGGTTCGATTTCATATTTTAATTAAAATCCAGAGTGACATTAGCACACTAATTGATCTTAGTCACTGTTCATCATCATTTTTCCCAACGTGATTAGTGCGCTAGTGTTCATCACCTAGCGCGCTAATAACGCTCAATCCAGAATTTTCAGATTTAAATTTTTGGGTTCCAAACACCTCCTAAACCCATTTAAACCATCCACACACCTTCACAACACATCAATGACATCAAAACATCATCTAACACGAAATTATCAAGTTTAAACCCCAAAATTCAAAGAATTATAAATTCACGTCTAAAACCTATTTTTATCCAATTTATCCAACTTCTCTCAAATTTGATCAAATCCACAAAATCATGTAATACCAACCTCATGAGCATGAAATCTCAATAAAATACAGTGTTTAATTCTTCAAAAATTCGTTTGGACCTCAATTATCCAACAAACCAAAATTTCATAAAAACCCAAGTTTTGATGAATCAATACCTTTAATCTTGTTGTTGAATGCCTTGATTTACTCTCTCCCTACTCAAGCTAATGATCTTCTTCTTCTCCACGGATTTCTTTCTTAATCTCACTTTTTTACATGTTCGTTTGACAGATCAACCATATATATAGTTGATTTTTGATCTATTGTGTGCACACATGTCGAAAACAATCCTATGGTCACTGATCACCCTGTGTCACTGAAATTCTTGACACCTTATCATGACATTGGTTGTCTTAAATCACCCTGTTGTGCATCTCGAGAATAATCTTAAGGATGTTAATTTATCCAGCTACAACTATAGGTCTTTATTGATTTCATTTGATTTAACTTATATAAATTATCTATGCCCTCAATAAATTCCATAAATTGTAAATGAGGTTACACTAACTTTCCAACCACTCGACACCCCGTGCCCCGTGTCTGACACGCACCCCGAGGCGGTCCTACACTTAGTGTACCTATGTAATTTCCTTATCATGGCCTAAAGTTATTATTAAATTTCATTAATTATATTCCTCAACCTTAGTCTCATTTTAATTATTTAATTCAAATCTAATTCCCAACACCCAGTCTACAACTACCGAACCCCACATGTTGGCGCATTCTACGGATCGAAATCCCAGCTCTCACTCTCGCCCAACAAAATAATTGTAAATACACATCTGTGATGAATAGTACATAAATGATATAAAAATACATCACATAACTGGTCAACCATCAACACAAAGTCAGTCACCTAGGTCAGTCTCTGGTTTAGCCTATTCGCGGCATTCACGTGTCGTCCGAGCTGGCGTCTTAATCTGAATAATTAAATTAACGACGTTAAAATTATAACGGGTCGTTACAATATATGTTCAATTTAGTGTAATTGCATTGCAATATGTGTAGAGGCCACAAAAATTTGAAGCCCGCCATGTCGTACACCATGAACTCACAACCCTACCTATACCGGCCTAGTTATGTTCCACCCGTACCAAATCATCTGTTTATATCCTAACATATTCAACAGAAGACTAAAACCAGTAAATTATTATAAATGAAATTTAAATTATGTGAAGAGCATTATTCCTAGTGGAAAACACATCAAAATAATCATCATCATATATATTAGTCATGTTCAGTCTAAACATCAAAAGGACCTCAATAGGTCATATACAAGTCCAAATGTCGCTTATGTTCCAAAACCCAACATAAAACAAATAAAGTAAAAAAAACATACGAGTAGGGAGTAGCCGATCAATCAGACGATATCCTCATGCTTGTCATTCCCTTTGCTTGTATTGGGGACTGCACTAAGTCATCACAACAAAACAGATGACGAGTTCAGAGTGAGCAATCACAAGGAAATTCAAAGAGTAAATAATATAAATAAATGTTGGAATTAAAAGACTATTAACTAAACATGCAGAAGAAAAGAAACAGACAACTAGGAAGGACCCTCGCATGTGTATCCAATAGCAGTGATAAAAAAAATGCATGCACGATCTAGGTTAGACTAGCACCATACTTTGGACTATCACCTAGGCACTGCCAGTGAGTAAACTTAAACTAACTGAAATCCCTGTTGTCCACTCGGTAGCCGGCGTAGACCATGACGCACCAACATGTGTATAGGAAACATCAGCATTCAGGTCGATAATCCACCGACATACCCTTATATCACATGCTATGGCCTAGTGTGCCACAATGCCAACACAATAGAATAAACCCGGCAAGATAAACTCAATCGACCGTAAATAAATGTCGAAAAGTAGAGTAAAAGAGACAACTGGACTATAATTCAAATAATCACACAAATGAATTTCAGTTGAGATACTACACACCTCAAATTGCACTCCACTAACGTCAATACCAATGGACGCCTTATCAACGTGTCAATTACCCATCAATTCAGCCTAAAACCTGAATTCCTGATCAATCTAATCAATTTCCTAAATCTCAGAAATCATGATTCAATACCAAATCCTCGATTAAAACACATATTAAACTATTTAAATGGGTTATATAAACCACTAGATATACCCATAAACTTTTCCAATTTTATTTAAAACTTATTATCTATCACTGTTCCGAACGCCACCAGAGGTGTCGCTGTGAACAAGGTTTCCACGGCATGCCGTACGGTGTCCAAGGCGTCGTGACAGACGCCGTCATGTTCACATCCCTACACCACCATATAAAGCGTGGGGTGGTATTTTGTAACGGCCCCAAATCCATCAGCCGCTATGACGTGCACCGCGGACCCACAACCCTGCCTAATCACCATTCAGCTATGTTCCACGTGCACTCATATCTCAATAACTAACCAAATATTGCCCACTTTACAATATTTTCTTTTATAATTAGGTCAAGTTAGCACATATTCTCATTATCATGTGTACCACCAAAATATTCAACAGAAGACCTAAATCATTAAAGTAAATATAAAGAAATAAGTTTCATGAGCATTTTACCTAACGTGAAACTATACCAAAATGTAATCCTTATACATATCAAGTGTGGTATTCAAAATATCAAAATATCCACTTCCAAGTCATATACAATCAAGTCTGTCTCTCACATACCCCAAAACCCAACATAAAACGATAAAATATAAACAAACGTACGAGTAGGGCAAATCGTAGCCAATCAAGGTAGTTCTCAAACTTGTCCTTCCCTATGCTCGTACCAGGATCTACACTCAAACCATCAAAAAAGGTAGATGACGAGTCCAGAGTGAGTAATCCCAAGGAAATTCACTAAGTAAATACATAAGTAAAACTGCTGGAATCAAAATACTATAAATAATCATGCGGAAGAAAAGAATACAGACAACTATGGAAGATCATCGCATGAATATGAATAGCAGAGAAATCAAAGTGCGTGCACATTCAAAGTCAAACTAGAGCCATACTTCGGGCTATCCGTGTAACGACCCTCAAATTTAATTGGTGACACGTGTCGTGTTTTTCAAGACCGTGACCTACCCGTTGTGATTTGTCATTTTACTCAAGCCTCGGGAGTTGCACTTAGGTATATTTTATTTTTCTGTGATGTTTGTATTATTATTTATACCCGAATGTGAACCCTGTATGTCATAGTATGTGATTATTGTGTTTATTAATCGCTAAAGATTTCTGTGTGAGATTCGGCTAGGAAAAACGAAAATTTAGGGTATAATACGGATAATTAAACACCAAAAAATAGTAATTTGTGAATTACCAAAAAATAATAAATAATTAAATAAAATGTGAGAGTGAGGTTATTTTTGGGAACGTACGCGGTGCGAGTCGAAAGTTGAAATGGGTCCAAAAACGTGTGTTTTGAGCGAAAAATGAGTGGTTTTGAAAATCAAGTCATATATTGAAGTCATTCTATTATGTTAAAGTTGTTGGGTAGATTGAAGAGGAAACACAAGATGTGCCTCGAGATACGTGCGAATGATGTGATGAATGGAAAGTATAAAAACCAACTTTTCTCTCTCCTCAATCCATTTTGATTTATTTGAACATGAAAAAGAAGGAGAGAACGGATGAGAGGAGGAGGTTTCAGTGGGTTTTGAGCACGTTGCTACGCTGTGGATTGACCCAATACACGTAAAAAGGTAGGATCTTCACTCCTCTCGCGTTTGTCATCAGTTTGACGTAAATTTTGTGGGTTTTCGTCTCGACGATTTCAGACGAATTTTTGAAAAAATGTTGGGAAATGAATTTAATTGATGGTTTTTGGATCAATAAAGTGTTTTATTGAGCAATTTGTAGTTGGTTTATGGTTTCGAAAAAACCCTGGAGTTGGTGTTCTGCTGAATATGTCGTGAGGGACGCTTTGAGGAGTTATCTCCCACGACGTCTCAAGCAGAGGGGAAAAAATAAAAATAAGAGAAGACGCCGTGGGGATGCCGTCACGAGCCTTGGCGGCGTGACATTGTTCACAGAGACCAATTTTCTAAAAAATCTTAAAAAATTTCAGGGATCTCTCGGGTATCCAATTAGGTCCAAATTTGACCCAATATCCCGGAAATCAACTCAATTACACTAATTAAACAATTATGAAAAATTAGGTAAATTAGAATGATATTAATAGGATTTGCAAATTTGGATTAATTGACAGACTTTAAGAATTCGAGTGGATAGCTTAGAGGTACGTGAGCATCGAAGTTTTGCGTTTGAGTTGCATTATCATACGAATGTAAGCCAGTTAGGAAGTATGCATTAATTCATTTTCCATTTATTGTCAATTATATTTGAATTGAGCATTTGTTGGAATTCCGTTCTTATTTTTCTTGGTTGAGTGTCTTGGCATAAGTATGTTACGAATGTACTATTGGGTCCATATGAGTGGGTAAGCGTGAACACTTATGCAGTTGTGTTGTTCTACCCCACTGATAGCGGGTTATACCCTGAGTATTGGATGGTTTGGGCATTGCGGTGTCTATAGTTTGTTGGTCACTGTTGTGACTATAAATGTGGTGCTGCGGTACTGCATTAATATTGACCATTTATGGGCTTTCTTTGTTTCTGTAGACACTCAAATTTCGTTGCTCAGCTTGTCAGTCTGTTTATCATGCTATTTGTTATATTCTTTGCTTTTCAATACCACATGATATTTGGACTGCTTATTTGAGAAATCTTAAATTACTGTTTAGTTTCTTCTGGCATTACTTTCTCTTTTTCAAGCACTCACCGTCTAATTTATGATGGTGGTGCATATAGAGCAGAGACGAGCAAGGGGAATGAGTTAATGCTAAGTGATATCCTCTGAGGACTCTCGAAGCGATCTGTGATGACCCCAAATTTCTAATACATTTAGGTACGTCCGGCCTAGACCCGTGCAGGTCCCGAGTTGATGCTCAGCGAGCCTGACGAGCCTAGTCAGCCTCAAATCATCAAATTTCAAGTTTTATGAAAGAGTTATTGCAAGTATAACACCATAGAAGAAAATTTAATACTAATCAATTATTTGAAAATAACTCAATTAAACGGAAATCAGGAATCTATATAAATGTGGAAAACCCCGACATGCTCATGTCCAAGTTAGCATAACGAACTAATGGTATTCATCTCAAAATTTATCCCCGGTTCAATACTACAATCATATACATAAAACATCATACAAAACAAAAATAAACATGAGCCTACTCTCAGGTACCTCAAGTCCAGCCGCTTATAAAAAGTTTCCTAAGCGTGCCCCTACTGCACTCCGCCCTATCTGCACCCACCGTCACAAACTAGACGGTAAGCAACTGAGAGAAATCGAAAGTAATTCTAGAAGAATATAACAGTAATTCATGAATTATCAAACAAGGCAGCCTAAATATCATGCAGGAATTGAAAAACAAGAAGTTAAATAAACAAGGTGCATGATAGGCAGACTGGAAATAATAACAATCGAAACATGCGTGTTCTACGAGTCAAGGGAGGCCATAAATGGTCTAAAAGTCCACAACAAATCTACAACAGCGATGTCACAACATCGATAGCCAGAACAATATCCACAACAATCCAGTACATGGTATCATACAATCACTAGGGGTGGTCAAACACTCGTAAGCACGAGTGCATGCGTTTTATCCCTTCTAGTGCAGGCCGCATGTACCTTTGAGATATACACTTATGCCAAGAATACACATATAAGGAATATGGAATGGAATGCCATCAAGTAGATAATAGCAAACACAACGGAATGAAAATGAATCACATAGTATTTTCTTAACTGGCTTACTAACGTACACAAGCTTTAAAACAAGTGTAACAAGTGTACTTACCTGAACTATTGCGTCCCGCGTAACAAGCTCTCCCAAGAATTCTAACGTGTATTCCCGAGTTTCTCGCTACCTGACAAGGTCAGAAACCTGTTGTTATTAAGTCAAGTTGTTAACTAAACCTAAGTTTAACTTTAATATTTTTCCAATGTTTTGATGATTAGACAACTTCAATAAATCACTCGGTAGGTTTATCAGAAACCCAATGGAAACTCAACGACCTTCTTGGGTGTTGAAATCACAACATATATGTAAGCCTATTCACAAACCATAGGCTCGGCTCAGTCGTGTGTGGGTCACGTCATGGTCTCATGGACCGGCGGCGCGACCACGACATCATCACCAATAACATCCCATACACAGGTATTAAAACCAAAGCCATATAAAGCATATGTCCTTATATCTCTCACACATATCGTATGTTCATCAAGATAGTCAATCACTTTATTTAGTTCACCATAACCAAGCCGAATCATTAAAAACAAATAGGAAAACTTAAAATAGTTTGGTCATCAAGGATCATGAAACCTCCATAACCAAACACCAATCAATAAAGAACTATCATGGCCACAAACTGGTATTATCCGACGTTGGGAGGGTTCCTTGGCATGAGATGGCCCGAAACACCTTACCTAGTCAGAATTTAAACACACCCACATAAACAAGACTCAAATTCAATATTTACACAAAAACATAACAATTACTCTAACATATTAAAATCTTGGACACAACCAAGGGTTGCAAGACCTCAACAAAGGTTAGATGAGATCCCCAACAACCTCCATATGTGATGGTCCGGCCAGTAGTGTTGTCAACCATGGAGATTTTCCGGCAAGACTCGAAACACATACAACACATGAAATGACGACATTCTGCACTTGTCAACATTATTTCGACCACTCTGGAGGGCTGTGGGACTCAAGCAGGAGCTTGGTGGTGTCTCCAACAGCGTTCCAATCACGGTGGTCTGGCGGTGGCTGTAACGGCCCAATTCTCAATGGTCGTTATTAATGATGAAATTGCAGACGTGGACGCCAGCGGGGACGTTCGTGGGTCCCTAGTGAAGACGAAGCACGACCGGATAGGGTTTACAGTCCGTATTGTGTGTTCTGGTGGTGAAGTTGCGATGTATAGGTCCAAATTAGTTAAATGGCATCGCAATATGTGTGTTTATATTGCCATTGACGGGTGAGATTGTATGTTAAACATTTGCCTCGATATGCGTGTCGACACGGGTACCTGAGCGACTAAGAGACAAAATTTAAGCCGAGGGGAAATAATATATACATAAAATAAATTATTTGTGATAAAATATGTAAATTGTTGGGCGCCTAGGGACACACAGGGTCGTGGTCGACACGCGTGGGTGGTACGTTAGTGTGCACGCCCGAGTACGCTCGTTGGCGTGCACGATGAAATAATAGGTGTGAAAGTATACGCGAATATATATTTATATATATATGTATATAGGTAATTTAATATATATATAAATATATATTAAAAATCAGAAAATAAAATCGAAAATGCAAAATTACCCAAAAGGGTATTTGTTTGTTAAGGAAAAGGATAAGATTTTAGGGGCAAAATGGTCATTTCACCCTAAAATTTGATAAACACCACCACCGTCACCACAATTTCTCATTTTCTTGCTATTTCGATCGATCGAGGGGAGGAAGAAGAGAAGGAAGGAGAAGGGAGAACGAGAGGAAGATCGAGGAAGAGGCGAGGTGAGTCGTTGACGTTGTTGTGTTGTTTTTTGTTGTTGTTGTTGTGTGTTGTTGGCGGGAGTGGTGGTGGCGATGGTTCAGTTGTGGTGGTGGAGGTGGAGTTTGGGACCTCGGACGAACTGCTCTCTTGCAGTTCGTTCGAGGAGGGAGACGACTCCCGTGTCGTTTCCCCTCCCTCCCAATCCATGAATATAAAAAAAAGAAGGGGCTGTTGGAACAGAGCAGATCTGCTCTGTTCCAAGGAAGAAGAAGGGGCCGGTTCGGCCGAACCGCCCTTAATTAAAAAAAAAACAGTTTTGAAAAAAAAAAAATTTCTGGAAAAATTCATAGAAAATTCATATAAAATAGAAAAATTTTAGAAAAAATATATTTTGATCAAATAAAGGAATTTTGGGATTTTCTCGGAATGTTGACGAGATATAGTCGTGGTTTTTTTACCTCGTAAAACGTAAAAATTGATATAATATATCAAATTGAAGCTAATTTAATGAAAAATGGTCTTAGGTACAATTCGGGTGGTAATTTTGATTTGTTGAGCATTTATTCGAGCTGGATCGGGTAATTGGATTTCGGTATAGGTGCGTAAAACCCAACAGAAACACATTTGAGTATTTAATTCTTTCAATTCTTGCATATACTGTTGTTGTTGCTATACATACTCATGGGGATCATGTATTGGTCTGGTTATTGGTCGGTGTTGAATTTGTTTTCATTATCGAAGTTTATTCGTGATGGTTGTAGCACATGATCAAGCATGCTAGATTGTAGCACATGTACTTGCGCCGCCGGTGGATAGCGACCCGAGCCGCGGGGTGCACGTGTCCGGTGGATCTGTAAGTGTTTCCGGTCACCGTTAGTGGTCCGAGTGGATCCCAGGTGTGATGTGTTTCCTCTGGGCGCTCGGATTGACGAAGTATGATCTAGTTTGTGAGCTTGCGTTCTATTTCTGTCTGGTTTTATCGGAATTGTTGTTGAGCATATTGATTTCAGTATGATTATTCGTTGATCATCTTGCATGCTTGTTACCTACACATGCAGGGTTTTATGGCTGCCCATACTCTTTGCATGTGCAGCTAACGTTAGTTATTGGCCTCTGAATCTGTTTATTATTTACTCGATGGTTTTCTTTGGGAGTTTACTCACTGGACTCGTCACCGTATGTGTTGGGTGATTTGAGTGCAGGATTTGATATATGCAGGGACAAGGAGACATGTAAAGATTATCCGTGACTGAAGACGTGGATTACTCCTCTTGTATGCCTGATTTTTTGTATGTATATATATATTGTTTTTATTTGGGCTTGGGAATTTTGAGAGATATACTAGAACCGTATCTGATTTATGTATGTTTCATTTTGGTATGGTTTCCACTTAGGCATTATGCTCATAATATACATGATAAATCTTTATGTGGTTAGTAAACATTCCGCTGTGTAATTTGAGGTTAAATAATATTAAAGAAACAAAAGTTAACTCATAACATCAAAGTTAATCGGAAATTGATTAATAATGGATAACTGGGCGTGGGACACAGCTGGCGGTAACGTGGTCAGTTGTGGGCCCGCATGGCCTCCCGTGGCGGACCAATGTGGAAAATTGGGGCCGCCACAGTGGCGCCTCTAGTCACGGTGGATTTTTTCGGCGAACACACAACACACATACAATGAACAGTGAAAAACAAGATATACACACACCACTTGACATCTCACACATTCAATGCTGCTAGGGGGTGCTCTAGGTTTGTTGGGGCTCCGGTGGTCCACCGTTCCTCGCCTCCGACTAGAACTAAACTACGACAGCCACCCCTGCAGTAAAAAAAAACAGTGAGAAAGAGAAAAAGAGAAAGAAAGAAAAAGAAGGAGAGAGAGATCTCCGGTGCCACCACTAGCTCGGTCAGAGTCGGTGGTGAAGTGAGGCCGTGGAGCATGGCTGAGAAGAGAGGGAAACCGAGACGAGGGAGAGATAGCTAGAGAGAGAGATCTAGAGAGTACAAGAGAGGGAATGAGATCGACAAACCTCTAACAAGCTTCCCAGCCACCCCTGGACCTCTGACGATTGGTGGGGTGCACGACCAAGCTGGGAGGAAGAGTGAACTGAGAGAGAGAGCTCGAAAGAAAGAAAAAAACTGAGAAGGAGAGAGAGAAGAGGGGATGCTTACCTCCGGTCAACAGTAATCTCCAGCGTCTCTGGTCCAGTCATCGGCGAGAGAGAGGAGAAGGAGAGGGACGGTGGTGAGATGGAATAGAAGGCTCGGGTGTGTGTGTGTGTGGAGGAGATGAGTGAAGAGTGGATTGGGAAAGTGGAGGTGGGTCCTATTTATAGTATTTTTGTTTTAATCTCCACACAAACATGCATCTCAAGGAAATCCTAGGGTTCTCTCACTTTGGGCTGTGTCACCTTAACAATTCCAATTTCATAACCCGTGTGTTGTGTAATTATCCAACTCCCACGTTGATCTTGCGTTCCTCGGTCTGTATTTCTCCGTCAATTAGCTTGCCATGCCCGTTTTCTCATCACGTCCCATCAACTAATTAATTAAATTTTTTGAAAATTTATTTATTTGTATTTTTACTGTGTTTTAAGTCCCCCGTGTACCCGTATCCGAACTGTCGATTCTCGCTCATCCAGTTTCCCTTCCCATTCATCAACTTCATTGTCTGGTCATTCAAATACGAGTATAAATACGTAATACACATCATCATTCACAAATAACTAAATTTTCGGGTTGTTACACGATCATTTCCTGTACTCACAGTAGGTTTTTGATCTTTTGGTTGTGATTATTGTATTATATGTTTTGTTAAACACTGGGACATGTATTGGGGATTGAGATACTAGGGATATCATGTATGATCGCTTTGTATAGCTTTGATCACCATACATGCATGTATTTATCCATTTCTCATGGTTTCTGCATGATTAGGTTGTCCATTATTCTTGATTTCCATTTAATAGTTATAGTTGATTATAGTGATTTCCGCTGCGAATTTCTTGATAACTTTATAATCCTATAACATTCACATTAAATTAATAATGAAACGATGTACTTGAGGATTTGAGGCTGACTAGGATGTATAGACTTCGTGAGTAAGGACTCGGGGGTCCACGTAGGTTTAGACCAAGCGGGACCCAGTTTTATAGGGAACTAGGTTCGTCACAATCTGCCAGACACGGCCCGTGAGGATACCTCGAACAGGTGACCCTGGACCCTCTAGGTGACCGGCGTAGACCCATTGTGCACTCACACATGTCTAGCACACTCGGGTAGCATATTCACCGACGCATCACTAGAACAAATGATATGGCCTAGTGGGCCATATGCCTCCGTAATAAATAAGCACCAGGTAAGAGTAAACTCAACCGTCGTAAAGCAATAACAGGAAATAAGAGTATTGAATAAACTGGACAGAATCCAAATAAATAAAACAGTAAGTACTAAATTGAATTTCAGTTAGGACATTACTAACCTCAATACCGCGCTTCACTAATGTCCTAAATCCAAATGCACGCTTTACGTGTCCAATCTCTGTCAAATCAACCTAAAACCAATAATCCTCGATGAACCAACCACATTTCTATACCTTGTAACCTCGACATAAAACCCCAAATTATCGATAAAATCATCATTTTTACACTCTAAATAGGTTATATAAGTCCGTAAGTCAAACCCCAATTGGTAAATTTTATTTAAAATTTTTATCTCAAAACTGCCCCAGACATCGCCGAGGACGCCGCCAAGTTCAACCTTGTATAGCGTCTTCACGGCATCCTGGACACCGTGACCACGTCGTCATGTTGTTCACCCCCACGACGTCTCCCAAAATGTCTTTTCCCATTTTTTCCACATTTCACCTCAGCCCAAGACGCTGCGAGTAGAATCCCACGGCGCGTCTGACAACGTCTTCGGCAAAAGGGGTTTTCTAGGTTTTTCGAACCCCCTCGGCTCGTCACCACGATCCGCGCTCGCTTCAATAACTCATTAAACACTCCATAAGACTTGCTAAACTAAAACCTGTAACAACCCTAAAAAATTTAACCTGACTTATGTTACACTTGTCAGGAGCGTGACCCGACTATCGTGATACATCTAGTATTTCAGACTTCGGGAGTCGACACCTAGGTAATTTTATGTTTTCGTGATGTTTGTATTAGTATTGTAGTCCAATATGAATCTCGAGCCATTTGGGCGATTGTTTAGTCTGAGTGAGGTTTCACCTAGGAATCCGGGGAAATTAAACACGAAAAAAAAACTAATAAATGAAATTTTGAATAATAACTAAAACAATTAAAATGAGTTGTAATGTGGATGAGGCGACGAACACGCATTGGCCGAGTTGAGTTACGATACGGGTCGAGGAGCGTGGGATCAACATGGGAGCTGAATAGTTAAGTGACACCCGAGTCACTTAAAGGAGTCAACAAGTGGAGTTAGGAGGGTTTTGGGACAGCTTAAAGGGTATATGTAGGATCTACCTAAAGTTGGGTGGATGTAGGATGAGGAAAAATGGTCCTATATAAGGGCTACCCACACCACTTTTCTCTCATTTCTCTATTTCTTTTCTCTTTCCTCCGTTCTCCTCCTCTTCCATTTTTTTTGCTTGGAGAGCAAGCCACCATAAGGGGTGGTGCTGGACGGCCAGGATCCTCGTCGAAGTCCTCCTCTCACTGGAATCTAGGTGAGAACCTTACTCTCCTATCTCTTCCTTTCATTCAGTGGTTGTTTCTTTTGTATTTGGGTTTTTGTTTGGGATTTATAGTTGTTGTTTAAACCCATGCTATGATCAAGGGTGGTTTGTCGGAGACGATCTTGGTATTCTACTAGTGTCTCGACAACCCCCGGAGCAAATAACAAAGGGTGTTGTTGATGGATGTTAGGTTTTGTCATTTTTGTTGGGTTTTGAAGTTTGATTTGGGATATCTCGAATCTCCGGATATTACCATTGTTTTCTTGATGATTTATGTTATTCTTGATGGTTGGAATGATATTTGGGATAAACCCTAAGAGGGAGTTTTGTTTTTGGGTGTTCTGCACTTTTCGGATTTATGAGTTTTTACCAGACGTCGTATGTGTTATGGCGTGACGGCGTCTCCCACATAAGTCCTTAACATAGACAATCTGAGTTTTCAGTCACGCCATGAAGACGCCATGATACCCGTGTTCATGACGGCGTCTCGAACAGTGATGTCAAAATTTTTCAGGACATTGTGAACACACCGTGGGCGAATGCATACATGACGTGACTCACATACGTCTCCACCAGGGGCATTTTTTTGAAATGGTAAACACGGAGTCTCCTACGGCGTGCCACCCAGTGTCTGAATGTATTAGACGCCGTAAGGACGCCATGGCCTATAATGACCTGGCGGTGTCCCTGACGACATCTCGACTAGAGGGTCACTCTAACGCGCCGTGGTGACGTTCGTCTGGATGGCGTCACCTACGGCGTCTAAAGCAGTTTGACAATGATAATTTCTGAAAATTTACTGAAAATTAGGGAAACTTTGGGGATTTGTCTAGGGTCTATTTATTGACCATAAGTCCTATCTATTGGGGTTCAAACCTTTGCTAGGTAGTCGAGAAACCATGGAAACGCGTTAGGATTGCGGGAGTTGGTTACCGTATTGCAATTTATCAGGTAAGTACATTTGCCACCAGCTTATGTATGATTTGTAAGTCAAAAAGAAAATGACATGTAACTCATTATCATTTATTCTGATTCATCATGATCTATTATTGGTATTCCGTTCCTTTCCTTGTTGTATGTTCTTGGCATTGGTGTTTTGTCTCAAAAGTATTAGGACATGCACTAAAGGGATAAAACGTAGGCACTCTTATATAGGAGTGTGTGACCACCCTTAGTGACCATGTGACATCGAGTACTGGGTGGGTGGGCTTGTGTCCCTCCTATCATGGTTGTGCCTTCGCTTGTGTCGATGCCCGAGAAGACCTCGCACGGTATTCATCGTTATGCTATGATTTAGACCACTTATGGTCCTCATTTGAATCCTTAGAATACATTTAAATCTCGATTGATATCTATTAGTCTGTTTATCATGAATCTATCTAAATTCCTGTCTTTTTATTACCGCATGATATTTAGACTGCTTTACTTGATATATCATGAATTATTATTATCTTCTTCTGGCTTTATATTCGATTTCTCAAGTTGTTCATCGTCTAGTTTGTGACGGTGGGTGCAGATAGGGTGGAGTGCAGTAGAGGCAAGAAGCCTGCCTAGGTGACTTTCTGTGAGGACTGAGCGGCTGGACTTGGAGACCTTAGTGTAGGTCCTTTTATATGTTTTGCTTGGTTGTATAACATTTTATATATATGTTTTTGATTATTGAACTGGGGCTCATTTTGATATTGGTATCATGTACTTATTCATTGCTCATGTCTGTTTGTAAATGAAAACTCGGGGTTTTTCCACATTATAGATTTCTAATTTCCCTTTGACTGAGTTATTTCCCTTATGTTTAGTTTATTTACTTTCTGCTGTGTAAAACTTGCAATAACTCTTTCATAAATTGTATAATTGATTGATTGGAGGCTGACTAGGCTCACCAAGCTCGTCGAGTACCAACTCGGGGACCTGTACGAGCTTAGGCCAGGTGTACATAAATGTAAGGGGAATTTGGGGCCAACCCTTCGACGACACATGCCCGAAATGTAAACCCTGAGTTTTTTAACCAAAAACCCTAAAAATCACTTGAAAAGTACAACACCCACAACATCAACATCAAATTCACAACCACAACATCCAAACCATTTCAAAAACTATAGCAACACCTTGTTGCACTAGTGTGCTCAATACCATACCTGAAACCACCGTCAAAATCTAGAAAAATTACCCCGAATCAAAGAGAAGGAGATAAGAATCGAAGAACTAACCTTGTATTTGATTTTCTTTCACTCTTGAGCTCCAAATGATCAAAACAAACTCTCCAAACCCTCACACTTTTCACAATTTTCGGATTTCTCTTGAGATGAGAGAGAAAAGTTGATGGAAATGATGAAAACACTTATATTTATATGGAAAATGTCATCTCACCTCACACACCCATCACAAGGCTCAATCTAATGGCTATATAAGGGTAAACAAGTCAACCAATGTTGAGACACTTGACCCACTCTTGGTCATTTAACTATATCTTCCTAGCTACACCCCGAGCGTTCCGGTACTCGACTTTGAGCTGCAAACTGTGCTACTCTCGCACAACAATGGTACTAACGGTCTCAACGTCATTTAATATGAATTATTTAACGAATTTTATCATTTATTATGTATGTTTAAATCCCCGGTCTAATGTACTAATCATTTGTCACCCGATATCTGCTTATATCTACTATACGCAGCAAATATCCGTCACATTAGCTCACTCGTCAATGAACAATATAAACACACATATTGTGATGCAATTTAACTAAATTGAACCTATACATCGCAAATACACAGCAAAAGCACACAAAACGGACTGTATACCTAATCCGGGAGTGCTCCGTCCTCGCTGTGGGACCCACGAATGTCCCCGCTAGCATCTACGTCTGCAATGACCTCATAAATAATGACAATTATTAATTGGGTCGTTACGTATTTCGTTTCTGGTTTGGACACCACAAGTGGTGTAACGACCTTAAAATTTAACCCGTGCCATGTGTCAATACAATTGGTACATGGGCCCTCTGCCATGGTACATTCATCAATTCTCAGACGTCGACACTGAGGTATGTTATATTCGTTTGATGTTTGTATTCTACTATATAGCCTTAGTAGTAATTTTGATGTCTCAAATGCGAGAGGACTTTTGGGTACCAGTGTTGGTTGTGCGAGATGATGTTTAGTGGTCTGGGAGACAAAGTGAGTTAAAAACACTGAAAAAAATACAAACTCTAAAATAATCAAAATAATTGGTACGCAATTCGACCAAGTGCGCAAGACACGCGGATGCAGTACGGGTCGAGTCCGGACGCACAAGGGATGAAGTGGATAGGCTAGAGTGAGTAGTTAGTCAACTAGAGTCACCCCAATTAAGTCACTTAAGTAGGTGGGATGGGGTGATTATGAACCACTTGATGGGTCTAGGGATGGGTGTTAGGCAAGATTTGGGTGAAGGATATATAAACCCCATACCCACCCCTTTCTCTCTCTTTTCTCTCTCATTTCTTTCTCTTATCTCTCACTTCTCTTCTTCCCTAGCATCTCTCTCAAGCAACCAACGACTGTGGCTGCCAGAGCGGCGTGACGGCGGCGGTTTCAGGCGATCCGAGGTAAGATCCTTCATCTCCACGTCAATCCCTACGCGTTGGTATAGGTTTTACCTGTGTTTGTCGCAATGAAATTTGGACACCACGTCAAGATTTCAAACTCAATCGAAACTTTTGACATTTTGGTGATCCTCACAATGATCACTACGAGTTTTGTGAAGACGAATTTGATTTGTGGGAGTTTTGGGATTTTTGATGAATTTTTGAAAGTTTTTGAATGATTTTCGTTTTGGGTTTTCCGTCGAGGTTTTCAGACATTATGGAATGTGTCAAGGGTGTTTTTGGAATGGTGTTGAGTCCCCGACGAAAAATGGACCAAATCGACTCAAGGCGGCACAAGCCAGGGGTGGGAAAACACCACCGACATTCCTTCAGGTGGCACACCCCACATACGTCTAGGGCCCCACACCGTGGAGACGCCGCCGAGAGTAAAACCCTCATAGCGTCCCGGCGGCCCAAGAGCCCAAAATTTCCCAAATTTTAGGAAAACTTCGAAACGAGTTGGAAACTTCCTGGGGTACCTAAACAGGTGCAAATATGACCCAATGTCCCGGAATTCGACCCAAAAATATAATAAATATAAATAAGGAAAATCAGATAAAACTTAATGGAAAATCGCAATGTATTGTATTATCAGGAGTATTAGCATGCAGGACTACGTAGGGACGAGTCGAAGTTCGTGAGAGTGCGATTAGCTTGGATTAGAGGTAAGTAAACCAATGAAGAACACTACAGTTATTTCTTGAGCTTTAAATTTATTGTTGATATTGTTTCAATTCTAGCTTGATATTTCATTCCTTTGAGTTGTCCCAAGGCAAATGTGTTCAAGTGTGGTCCTTGCAGAATTTTGAGCTTGCAATGTATTATACCGGGGTTTATAGCTGAGAATACGTGATTGGTTGTGATGATATGTACGAGGTGAGAGTTCTCTACTAGATTGTTGGGGACGTTGCACTCGTGTAGGGGTCTTAGAGGAGATTTTGTCCTTTACTCCGGGCCTTTGAGGAGATTATGTCCTCGGCTCAAACGACTTTAATTGGTCGAGACCACTTGTGTCTTTCCCTTGTATTTCGGGACACTCAATTTCGATTATTCATTCATTTATTTACAGTCTTTATATATTCATGCGCTCCCTGTCCTTTCTTTCTATCTGCATGAATTGACTACTTAATTTATTTATTTTGAAATACTGTATTTATTGTTCCTGTTTGGCATTACTTACATGGGCTCATCATTCTTGTGTTTGACCGAGTGCAGATCTGCAGTCCAGTAAGGGAAAGGCCGTGTAGTTAGGCGAGATACTTTGAGCAGCTCTCATCTGTTGTTATAAGTGACTTTTTGGTGTATTAGTTACTAATATTATTTTGTACAGGGGGTTATGGGTTGAGAGACTGTTGGATATTTATGACTTGGATGATACTCTCCTTGATTTACATGGTATATATATATGATATACAGGGTTCTCACACCCTAGGTTTTTGTCCTAACTTGAAGCTTTAGAAGTTAATTGATTTGTTGAGACTTATTGCTTCCATTATATACTTTGATAACTCGTTAATTGATTGACTTCACATACAAATGTTTGATAAATGATTGAATGGTAAGGAAAAACTCACTGACCCCGCATGACTCGGTGGGATTGGCTCGGGGGGTTCGTGCGGGTCCAAGTTGGGCGGCGCCCGATTATAGAATTGTGAAATTTGGGGCCGTCACAGATGGTGTCGTGGCCTCCAATACCCATTCAATCCTTATCAAGAGAGGGTCCATGAATGGTGCCTGATCATACACAGAATAATCATTTGTATGAATTCTCCCAAGTTCTTACTAATTATGAAATGACATTCTTATCCCCTTCTTATATTTAGTAGGAAAAGGGTTACTTAACCAACAAAACAAAGTCGTTATTGTCAAATCATATCTATAAGATGGTAGAGATATGGATCACCAGCTAAAAAGAAAAGTTTCGAGTGATCGTGGTTCAACTCCCATTTAAGTTAAAAAAATAAAATCGTTACAAACACACGAGGGTGGGACACGTCCTTAAGCACATGACTCATTTCGATTGTAACAATAGAGCTCCTTTAAAATTTTGGATCAAGGAATACCGCCACTCAGTAGTCCTACTAGCTCTGAGTTCGAGACTAGTTGGGGCAAAGCTTCGAATGTTGGGGTGCTGAAAAATCAGTAAAAAAGAAATTGTTACAAAGTTAAACTTAATTATATATATCTGGGTCAACACCCAAAAAAAAAGAAATTGATGCACCTAAGAGCACTGTTCGTAGCTTCCGTTAAGTGTAAATGTAAGCAACAAAAAGATAAAGTTTGGAGAGGTAGCAGTGAGAGCACTCCTGTTGGAGTGGTTGAAAAAAAACAAGTAAATGGTCTATGCATATATTAATTTCTCGAAAGACATGAATGATTACGCTTTTCTTTGATAATTGCGGTGAGTAAATTTTTTTAATCTCTATCTTTCTCTGATTATTTCGACGAGCATCAGATAAAAATCAATATATTTATAGCCACCAGTAATTTTTTTTCTTACCATCTCATCGATTCTATTAGCCTTTTTTCTTTCTTTTTTTTATCAAATGGGTTGAGTGAACGAAAGTCAAATTGATTAACTGGATCTTTTGCAAAAAAAAAAAAATAATAATTAATTTTTTTTGAAATAAAATAGAAATTTTCATTAATAATGACGGCTCAATACATTCGGTAGAACAAGACAAGACATAGAATCAATTACCTTGATAAAATCACATTGATTCGCTAATTATAATTGTTCATCAGAACATTTAACTGTTATAGAGTTGATTTTGAGAAACTGCAACTGTAACAATAGAACAGTTTGACAATCAGTGACTGTTTTCTTGACAAACGTTTGTAACATAATAGTACACATACACACTAAGACGAAAATGAAAAATAAGACTTTCAGTAAAGGAAGACAAATAAAGACTTCCAACAAAGGAAGACAAATGCAAACTTCCAACATTGGAAGATAAATACTTATTAAAAAAGATAACCTAATAAAATTATCAAACTAACAATTGTAAGCGCAGATCCACGCACGAGCAATAGAAGTGGAGATAAACTTGAATGATGATAGATGCAAATATGAAAGGGGAGTAAGCGGTTACGCCAATGATGAATCTGATAGCTGTTGCAGGATTGAAACTCTAAGATTTGAATAGATATGTGTTTTATTAAAGAAAATGCATGCAGTTAACACTTTTAGTAGAACCACCGTCAATCAAATAGAAGATTGATGGTGGTTCACGCAAGAATCACAAAGGAAATCAAAAGAGGAAAAAATTGAAATTTAGGGTTGTCTATGTAACGGCCCAGCCCATTCAAAATGTGACCAAGGCGCCAAACTCATTTGGACCACTGGCTCCACGGGGGTGCACCCCACTGGCACTGCTAGTCACAAGCGGGGTGGTACCAAGCCCTACCCCATCCGTGTCTCCGCATACGGTCTTTCGCCTCCCTCGACTCAAACCTGGGTCCAGAGGGATAAGATTCTAGGTTTCACGAGTCGAGTACCACTGAGCTAGGAGGACTTCCCAGGAGGTCACCCATCCTAGTACTACTCTCGCTCAGGCACGCTTAACTGTGGAGTTCTGATGGGATCCGGTGCCTTAGTGCTGAACCAGCGCAGTGGTACTCGACTCGTGAAATCTGGAATCTTATCCCTCAGAACCCAGGTTTGAGTCGAGGGAGGCGAAAGACCGTGTGGGGGGGACACGGATGGGGTAGGGCTTGGTACCACCCTGCCTGTGACTAGCGGTGCCAGTGGGGTACGCCCCCATGGAGCCAGTGCCAGTGGGGTGCGTCCCCATGGAGTCAGTGGTCCAGTGGTAGCCTGGGCGCTGGGCTGGGCTGTTACATGGGGTACGCCCCCATGGAGCCAGTGCCAGTGGGGTGCGCCCCATGGAGCCAGTGGTAGCCTGGGCACTGGGCTGGGCTAGGCTGGGCCGTTACTGCCTGTGTTGGAACAATTCTCTTTCTTTTTAAACCACAAATAAAAATAAAAATTATACGGTTAAATAAAAATAAAAATTGATTAACCGTATTATGCAATTTGATTCAATAGTTCCATATATAGCACTCATATTCAAGAGGAAAATGATTTGGTGATATTTTTGGTAACACAAATTGGTCGCACCAACATACATGTTTAGTTTTAAGTGGTTGCTAGTGCGAACAAAAATTGAATACGTGTGCGCATGTGTGCGTGTGACCGATTTGTGTCACTGTATCATCTTCCTATTCAATAAGTGTAGGAAAAAATAAATAAATAAAAAGTGAATCTGTATCATTTTGGGTCTGACAAGTGGCCTTACGATGTTCATCTGATAAGTGGACCTAAAACCAACGTTGTAGCTGTGGCAGGACAAAAAAAATCAAGGGATCATCATGTTTGATCTCTTTTAATTATAATCAAGATTGCTTTAACTTTAATGAGACATGGCCAAGTTTTAAAATCCTCAAATGCATATCAATAAACTTCATTCAATGATGTTTCTTGAAATCGTTGGTACTCTTTTATCACTGAATCCCCCTGTTTTAAAACTTTTCGAACATGGCCTTGTTACCAACTTTTGAGACTCTCCCAAATACTTTATTTGTTTATTTTTAAAACTCCCAGGGGATTTCACTTTATGGGCAAAGAGAAGGTCACAAATTTCTGTTTTTTATTTTTTTATATGTTCAATATTATCATGGCTTTGCATGGAATGACTTTCCCAGCAATGACATGATTCGAACAAAGAACAGATTATAACGTTGATTCTGCCTAAGATTATAACGTTGATCAACAACAAATTGCAACTACAGAATAATTCAGTGCGCATATATTATAGGAAAATGATAATCTAACACATTTTGGGCGCACACTTTATTTTTTAACCATTTATTACTCTTTCTTGTATCCCTAGGCATGAGTCATATATCTAATAAAATACTATAAATGGGCTAAAAAATAAGGTGTGCGTCCAAAGTGTGTTAGATTATCATTTTCCTATATTATATACATAATCCTCAAAGTACATGCCATTATATGCATCCCTCATTTTTAATTTATACATGTTACTATAGATTAATTTTTCCACTTCTCTAAATAGGACCCTAATTCTTATTTTTATTTTTATTTTTTGGTACGCAAAGGACGCTAATTTCAAACCATCTTTTCTTTGATCCTAATTCATACGTTTGTACATATTTAATTATATATGTTTATATATATATGTGTGTGTGTGTGTGTGTTAATCTTCACAAAATTAACCTCAATGTGATTAGCTGAGATCCCATTTATTTTTACATTAAATGCAATGCTCATGGTTCTATATTTGTCTCTCTTTTGTTGAAGAGACTACTATTTGGACTCATGAGTCTGGACTCTTATGAGAGGTTTTTGAAATTTTTTATTTCAAAGTCATCCTCAAGCAATAAATGACTTTGAAATAACAACTTGTAAAACTCTTTTGATATTTGTGAAAATTTCAAAACTCTCCCATGAGTACGGACTCTAAGAGTCCAAACAGATTTTTTGTTCGTGAGTTAAATATGTTTTTGTATGTTTGGTTAATTAATTAATTAATTAATTGTGGAACCTTAGTTTACACATAAGAAAATTAAATATATTTCCAACTAATGGATAAGCATAGAAAAGATAAATGGCCTGTCTTGAGAAGTTAAAAAAAATAATTTAAAGGCCAAATAAGTTAATCTATCTCAAACTTTGCTTGGAGTCTTAGATCTATCTCAAATAAAAGATTGTCTCAAATCTAATCTGTAACGACCCTCAAATTTAATTTGTGTCACGTATCGTGTTTCAGGACTATGATTTGGTTGTCGTGACTTGTTATATTGTCTAAGCCTCGAAAGTCGACACTGAGAAATATTTTATTTTTCTGTGATGATTGCACTATTATTTATACCCAAATGTAAATGTCGTATGTCCTAGTGCATGATTTTGTTTTGTTTATTGCACCGGATTTGTGTGTGAGGTTTCGCGTAGGAAAAATGAAAATTTTCAGGCAAACGGGTATAATTTGGGTATTTAAACACAGAAAATGATAATTAGTGAATTATTGAAAAATAATAAATGAAATTAATAATTAATATGCAAATACGTTGGTGTTCAGGAACACAAGACGTGCAAGTCGTGATGTGGAATGTGTTCGAGAACGCGAGGGTTAAACGAGAATTGGTTAAGTTGTGAAGTTCAAGTCACCTGAAGTCATAAGGTTGAGTCATAGTGGTTGGCTGGATTGAAGTAGGAACATGGAATGCGCCTCGAGATTCGTGTGCGAGAAGTGATGAAGGGGAAGTATATAAGCTAACCATCACCTTTTCTCTTTCCTTCATTTTTATTTGAGATCAAACAAATGGTGAGGGAGGGAGCGTGGGTTTTGAAACTTTTTGAGCTCGGAGCGATGTCGGAGATCGACCAACTACACGTTCTAAGGTGAGATCCCGACTCCCCACGTGATTCCCTACGTTTTGACACATATTTCGAGGGATTTCGTCGCGATGATTTTGAACAACGTTTTGGGGATTTAGTTTCTATTGGAGTTTGATGGTGTGATTGTGATTAAATGGTTAATCAAATGGTATTGTAGTAGTTGTTTTGGTGATTTGAGAACTATTGGTATTGTTAAGGATTTTCAACGTAATTTTCAAATCAGGGTTTTGTCAGGGTTTTGACACAAAGGGAAGGTGGTTTTGAATGGTTTTGGACATCCCTAAGAGTTTGGGATAGGCTCAAAACGAGGCGACACGAGCCAGGAACCTTGGATAAGGGTTCAGGGTGTCACGTCGTAGAGTATAATCTCCCACGACATCGATCACGGTATGCAAACCAGAGACGTTGGGAGTTTGACACTTTAAGTGACGTCGTGGGTCAAAACCCTTGGCGATGTCACTCATGGCATTCAGACTAGAGAGTCGATAATTCGACATTTTAAATGACGTCATGGGGATATGAACGTTGCGGCGTCACCCACGGCGTCTGGAACAGTGTAAAACAGAATTTTTCAAATAATTTTTATTACTTTTGGGACACTTTGGAGAGTTTTTGAGGTCTGGAATGACTCTAATACAAGTAAATTGGGTTTAAATGATTGCTAAAGAATTAGGAAATCAAATTGCCAAGTTAGAGTTTCGTGAGGAGCGAGGTTTTACGATCGGTTTAAGGTACGTTACTAAGCCAGTAAGAAGGTACATAATAATTCATTTTTTATTATTGTTGTTTATATTGAATTGGGCCATTGTTTAAATTTCATTCTTATAGTCCTTGATTAAGTGTATTTGGAGTAAGTGTGGCGTGATGGTACTCCTCGGATTGTGGTTAGCTAGGATAAAGTGAGCACTTCCTGCAGGAGTGTTGCCCACCCACCTAATCATGAGTTTCTCCCCGAGTACTGGATTGTTGCGGATTTTTTGTGGGAATGGTTGTGAACTTTTTGTGGAAATGGTTATGGATGTTGTGGATTGTTATGGTTATAGACCACGTATTGGCCTCCTTTGACTCGATAGACACTCAAATATTATTGATATACTTGTCAGTTTATTTATCATGTAATTGATGTTATTTATCTGTCTTTCAATACCGCATAATTCTTATACTGCTTTATTGTTTATTCATGAATTACTGTTTATGCTCTTCTAGCTTTACTTTCAATTTATCATGTACTCACCGTCTAGTTTGTGACGGTAAGTGCAAATCGGGCGGAGACTAGCAAAGGAATGGAATCGATGCTTGGTGATTTCCTCTTAGGACTCTCAGAGCGATTTCTTTCATGTTGTTTTGTAGGTTATGTCTTTCTGACTTGTGATTATTGTATATTATGTTTTTAAATACATAGGGGTACATTTTGGGATTGAGTGACTAGGGATATCATGTAATATCGTTTGAATTACAGTTGGTCACTAAATATACATGTTTATCTATTCTTAGGGTTTCCACACTATAGGTTGTTTCTGATTTCCTCTTTATTGAGTTATTTAATTGATTATAGTTGATTTCCGCTACGATTTTCCTGATAATGATATAATCCAATAACTCAACTTTTAAATTGTTAAATTTATGATAAAAGGAAGATTTGAGGCAGACTAGGCATGCACTGACTTCGCGAGTATGATCTCGGGGGTCCACGTAGGTCTAGGCCGGGCCGGGCCCAATTTTATGGAGAACTAGGGCCATCACATAATTCCAAACTTCAATTTTTGATCTCAATTTTATGCCTACCCAAAATTGTAAGGAACTTGTGCTTATGTGGAATTGATAAAATAAGCTCAAACAAATATAACATATGAAGGTGTTTCTAATTAATTTTAACAAAATTTATTGAGCTCTATATAAAACATCAAAATATTGTACTCCATAAAGCACAAATTCCTTGTACGTTTAGGTGGGGATAAAATTGAGATTAAAAAGTGAAGTTTGAAATAGATTTGAGACAATATTTTGTTTGGGTTATATCTATGACTTCAAACAAAGTTTGTGATAGATTAATTTGAAATAGATAGTTCGGGATATTAGAGAAAAATTCATCAATTTTAAAGAATTTAACATTTTTAAATTTAAGTGTTTGTAGAATTAAACTTTTATAAACTTACAAAGATAGTTTTCTTTATTTTTATTTTTATTATTATTATTGTTAGGGTATCTGAGGCGTTGTTGATAACCCCGATTAATTTTAAACTCATGGAACGTAGTATCATAATTATTAAGATCGGCATCTCTAGCCAAGAGTTTTAAAGTTTTTTTCATTTTCATGACTCAAACTTTAGAAATCTAGTTAAGGATATTGTTTTAGTTAGTTATTAGGATTTGATTATTTTTTATTTAGTATATTAAAGTTTCTATTATATTTGATGAAGATAATTATGGTTTTGATTATGCTTAAGATTCACAATCTTTTAATAATTTTTTATTAAGAAGTTCCTAAAGAAAAACAATGATTATAGAAAAACAACAATCCTATGAAATAAAATTTCTAAATTTATAAATAAGATTGAGATGAGTTTTCTTTTCAATTCTTCTCAAACTACACCTTTAAATAGGAAAACGCTCTATCTACTCGCCCCATTTACACGCATGTGGTTGCAGATCGTTCGATGTGTGCACACAGCTTGAGGCGCTGCATTTGCCTGTACAAATATATATTTAGTGGTTGAGCTAAAAAAATAAGTTCATAGAAATGAGCTTCTAATTATAAAGGAATTTTTCTAAGGAATTTTTCTAACTTCCTTAGAAAAATTCTAAGGAAGTTTAACTAGATTTCTAAAGTTTGGTTCATTTTACTAACTTCTAAGGAATTTTTCT
Source organism: Stephania japonica (assembly GCA_039657345.1). Classification (NCBI taxonomy): domain Eukaryota; kingdom Viridiplantae; phylum Streptophyta; class Magnoliopsida; order Ranunculales; family Menispermaceae; genus Stephania; species Stephania japonica. The sequence continues at coordinate 65,336,396 of CM077557.1, read as the reverse complement.
TCTAGTGAAGTTTAACTTCTTTGGAAGTTAAACACTAAGGAAGTTGCATTATTCACGTTTGGTTCAACTTTGAACTTTCTGGAAAAGTTCCACATTTTAAAAACAGTAAAATAATGTAATTGACATAAATGTCTTTTACCGGTTCCACACATGAGAGAAATCATTAAATAAGGGTAACAATGTCTATTCCCCTTAGGAAGATAATTCACCTCCTTCCCCCCAAGTGAGTTATCTTCTTCTATGTGGGGGAAAGTTGGGAGCTTAAACTTTCAAAAAAGTTAATTTGTGCAAATATTCAACCAAACAAGATGAGTTAAAACTTTTCTGAAAGTTATCTTACTTCCTTCAACAGGGCCGGTCCTATAGATTTGGGGGCTCGGGGAGAAGATTTAATATGGAGCCCCTTAACTTTTGCATATATTATTGAATTAACATGCGAGTACAATTTTGAATGAGAAAAATCAACTAATTTAATTCTATAATTTTTCACAATCCTTTTTTTTTTGACTTGTGATCGATTGTAGAGGATTCTTGAATATTACTCGAATTGGAAAGGAATTAGTACCCCATATTAAACTAGTGAACATACAAAAAAATGTATGTACAAGTAAAAAAAATTATTTAAAATGAGGATTTCTTCTAGAAAACTTAAACAAATAAATCATATAAAAAAGTCTTTATCCATCTAAAAAGAATTCTTAAAAGAATAAATAATGGTAGATTTAATATGATACAAAACTTCTTCATGTTAATTAATTAGTACTAACAATTTTTTTTTTGGTAGGAAGTACTAACAATTTTAATCCACACATTGAAGTAGATAAAAAATAAAACTTTTGAAGTCACAATATTTTTCCAAATCGATTAGAGAGTGAAGGATGTGAAAGAAAATGAAAGAAGTAAAAACAAGTTTTGAGTTTTGACCAAATAGATTTCTCTTCTTTTTTTTTTTTGCTAGTTTCCAATTTTAGGATTTAACCAAACCTTTTTTAAGTTCAAAATATTTAATATGTCCAAAGAAAGTTCCCTAAACTATAAATGTTAATCAAACATGGAAATTTGTGATTTCAAAAGAAAAAATGAAGTTTGTAATTTTATACTTTTTTTTTCTGTTTTTATATATTGTAAGTAGAAAATAAAGTTCTAGATGCAAAGTATATAATTAAACTACATACCCAGTTATTTTCAAAAAGAAACTACATTCCCAGTTTATTAACTAATATATATATACACCTATAATGTATAATATGAAAAATCTAAAAAAGTGAGGCCCCGGGCCATCGCCCTGCCGACCCCTACTGAGGGTCGACCTGTCCTTCAACTTCTCTCGAACCAAACGAGGCCAAGGGATGACAACGGTTAAAGAGGCGGTGGACAACAATTATATATTAATGGTGTTATAACAAGAGTTAGGAGTGAGTGCATGGTGGCAGTGCCCCTTTACTATCCACTTCCGATTATATTATTTACTTAATCAATTCTGTAATTTTTAAATCAATGTCATAGAGATAAAGCTTCTCTATGACATTTTTGCCAAATGACAATCAAATGGCAAGGTCATATTTAACTTTAGCTTGAATAAGAAAAAAAAATCAATGTTATGAAATGCAATTGAAGTGACCAATTTATTTCGCTTTCAAAGCATGGTGGTAAACCAAATAAAAAGTTATCAATAATAGAAATTGTCAAAACTCTTACGCTGCTTTCGAAATTCAGCATAATATCTAAGACTTCAAATTCAGTTAAATAATTTCTCAAAAAAAAAAAAAGAAGTTAAATAACAATGAGTCACAAAATCATTATTTTTTTTTTTGAAGAAATGAGTCACTGAATTAATTAAAGCTTCCTAAAATTTAAATTACCTTATATATAGTTTATAACTCTGACCTCATATTCATATCTGAATGTCGACACAATGCATCAATAATCATTTAAAAAGATAGATCAAGAACTTCTCTCTCTTTCTTTCCTATCTACCAATTAGAATAAATGTTCCACCACCTTTTTAAGTAGAGGCATGCTAAAGTAACTCAATTTTAGCACCAACTTTTGACACCGATTCAGTCGGATGCCGTTCAAAACATGTCGAGATACGTGCGCATACATCTTGAGGTGAAAAACGAATGGCATCCGACTGGATTGGTGTCAAAACTGAGTTATTCCAGCATTTTACAGAAATGTAATTATGTAATTAGAGTGTGTGCTCTAACATTCAATTCCCTAGAGATGTAACCGAAATCAAAAGGGATATAAACCGGTTCTTAATCAGAGATCTTATATCGAATATAATGGTCAAGATCACTACGTACTGATATGGGATTTTGTAATACCTCAACGACCACAGATGAATCAGAGAAGACCTTGGACCTTGGTAAGTTTTGAAAGGTCAGAACAACTTTGAAGTGCACGTAGATATTGTGATCGAGATTATGCTTATGTGAAATCTAGGTCTAACCAATTAGAATAGTTTTTTGTGCGGTTAGACTATTGTGATAGAGATGTCATGTTGTTTGAACTTTGATCAGGGTTAGGTTGAAAGAAGAGAGAGAGAGAGAGAGCTTAAAATTTTGTGTCTTTTTCCATCAAGTCAGGGTACAGTTTTTTTTTTTTTTTTTCTCAAGTAGTCAGGGTACAGTTGAGGCTGATAAATGTCGACTAGATATATATAGTAGTGTAGGGACGCTTGGAAATTGTTACAGTTTTTATGTGGTAGATGGAGTGTCAAATACATCGATCTAGGGTCCCACAATATGTCACCTCATATGACCCTCCAAGTCTATGGGTGGTTAAAAGAGTCCTAAAGTCTAGGGCAGTGAACTAGAAGCTATGTACATTGAGAAGGTAGGCATATCTGGTGACAATTATATTCTATCACTCACTAACTAAGCTGCATGCTCATCTTCATCATTATTTTGACACATGTAACTTTTTTTTGCCATGGTTGAATGAAGTTCATTTAACGTTGTAGATTAGTTTTTTCGAAAACATGCAAGAGGCAAAGTGAGGCCTCATCACTATACCACCATCATAGACCTGCGCTATCGATGAAAAAGAACTCCGGTTAGACACGGGGAGATAACCCTTACAAAAGAGAAAACAACAGTACAAAGGACAAAAATCTTAAGGTAATAACACAAATGCACTTAATTGCTAACTTAGGGCCCAAAAAAGAAAAGAAGAATGCTGAGGTGACCAACTATTGATACTTTTATGAATGCACATTAATTTTATTTTTTAACAATTTTGTAGTTACAGTGAGTGTCTGTAGTGGTTATCATTAGCCAACAAATTATAAAAAAGTAAATTAAAAATTAAAAATTAAGGTACTTGCGCATAGTGAGTGTTCATAGTGAGTTACCTTAGCATTTTTTAAAATAAAAACTTCATGTTTACGGAAGGAGACTAATACATGAACCTAAAAAACCAACAGAGAAACTCTAAAGCATATCTACCGTGATTGTTGAATAGGGGTGACAAAACAGGTCAACGTGTTGTATCCGTGTCAACCCGTTTATGACACTGACCTGCATAAGCTCAACCCTAACATTAACTCATTAATTTTCTGTGTTATCGTGTCAACCCATCAAACCTATTTACTTAATATATTATTTAATTTATTATTTTATAATTCAATATATACAATATAAAATATAAAATATAAAATTCTTTTCAAAATAATGTCTTATTTCTAAGATCTAATTCAAATGACTATTCAAACCATGCAGATTGTTATATTCTAAAAAATATTTATACTTTGCTATTTTATTTGAACTTAATATAATGAAATAATATCACATATACATTATATAATTATTTTAAACGAGTTACATGGGTCGTAAATGGGTTAGCATGTTTAGTCGTGTCAACCCGTTTATGACACTGACCCGTATAAGCTCAACACTAACCTGGTAATACCCCGTGTTAGTCGTGTTGTGTCATGATATATTTTGCCAACCTTACTATTGAAGCTTTTTTTTTTTCCAAAATTCATATACTTTAAGATCTGGCTTTATCACTCCCTTTGTAGCAACCCCTTTCAATATACGAGAATGATAATCTAACACACTTTTAACTCATAATTTATTTTTTAGTCATTTATGGTATCTTATCAGATGTGAGGCCCACACCTAAGGAGACAAAAAAAAGTAATAAATGACTAAAAAATAAAATATGCACCTCAAGTGTGCATCCAAAGTGTGTTAGATTATCGTTTTCCTTAAATGTAGTCAGAAAAGAATGACAGAATGGAATAATTTTTATTCAGCCATTTTGGCGTGTTTAAATAGAAAATTACAAAGTAAATGCTTTACATAAAAATAGAAACTAATTAATCCTAATTGATCCTAATTGATCCTAATTAAATGCTTTACATAAAAATAGCAACTAATTGATTCTAATTGATCCTAATTGATCAAAACAGATTACGACTATTAAAAAACCGATTATACAGCTAATTACTTCTAATTCTAATTAATTACAAATAGAATAAATATACTAAATAACAATCCTAATAATTATGTTAATATTCTCGACATTAAATATATACATGCAAATTAAATCAAAGAAGAGAAGATAAATTAATCTATCAATTCTTAACTCTTCAAATTTCTATTAAAGTCTCGGTAGCATCTCCCATATAAACTTGGCTCGTGCTCAACCAATCCTCCACAAACTCCACAGAAAAAAATCCAAACTATAACGACCCTAAAGAATTTTATATTTGGATGATGACGTGTATATCGTTTACCTATATGTGTTGCACAATTCAGTGGGCTCTTACCGTCGATTGTGCGAGCACAGGTATGGGGGTAAGTCGCGATATGTGTAGATACTTAGGCGATTGATGGGGCTTAGCTTGTTCATAAGTTAGGTTCTTATTTTATTTTGGAATCAAATGCCTTAAGTAGATTAAATTACCTAAGTTAAGGTACGGTGAAATAAAGAAAAATATACCAGATCAATGTGATTTTAAATAACCTTCGATAAACCTAGGGATGGCCAAGTTGATAGAATCCTAGGTTGATGAGTGGAAATTAGTCGTGTTTGATTTGGTGAGTCAACCACCATTGATGAACCTTGAGATCTAAAATTGAGGATAATCAAAGGGTAATAGTTTCATGAGTTAGTTTTATTCTAGTTCATTCAAAGGAGAACACTGATGCTACTTTGAAGAATCTAAAACTCTTGTTATAACTGGAGAATCGAGGGTTAAGGAGGACTTATTTGCTAGGGGAAATAAATCTAGGTCAGAGACCAAGGCTTAGGTAATCACAAATCCTTACTCTTTTGTTCAAAAATTAAGTTTTAGCAATGCATATATGGAGTTCTTCAAATTAAATTAAGTTCTGGGATTTTAATGATATTGATTTAAACTTAAAGCTTGATGATTTAAAAATCAAGATTCTAGTAATTGAAAGCATTTACAAGAGTCAAAACTATTTTTATTGAAATTTGGATTTCAAAATTTTTCCTTGAGCTTAAACTTGTTTGATCAATTGTGGGATGTATGGATCATTGTTTTGGATCGATGCTAATTGATGGTAGTTGATAATAAAATAATAAGGCTCTTAATTCTAATAGAATACCAAAAGACACATTTATCGTAATTATATTATAATAAAACTATTACTACCTCTAACTCTCATCTAAACTTTAACTTTGACACAAAAATAACACAGAACTTATAATCCAACTAAATTAAATTATCTTATCTAATAAATAAAAGTCTTAATCTAACACAAACTCTTATTTGCATCAATACAACATTAATCATATAGGCCGGACGGATGGATGTGGAATGTAGACTCAAAAGGAGCTGTACTCTAAGTAGTGGATACAAAAATGCAGCGGCCTAAATGAATGGGGATGCAATACAGTATCAATTTCACCATTGGCAGTGTTTATGGAACTTGGGGGTCCCGCCAACAGCAAAGAACCTTCTACGGAGAGCATTCATAAATTATCTTCCAACGACGCAGAACTTATATAATTGAAGAGTACCTGAACATCTCACATATGAGTATATAAATAGGGTTGGAGTCTATCTTGTACAAAATCAATTGACTTATGTTGAGATCTAATCTACACCACCAAATTAACTCTTATTATATTTTCAATGTGAGATTATATATTCTAACACTTCTCCTCAAGTGCAACTAGGTCTAAAATAGTTGTTACTTGCCAAAGACAAATCTACTTTTAGAGATCCGGACAAATATACCTAGGCCTACTCTTATAGGATTCTAGGTTTACAAACAGGTCTAGACTCCACTGCTAGCCTAATCAGGCCATCAAAAATGAGCCCATAATCGTTACGCTCTGATACCATATAGAAATCTATGGGCCTGAAGAATGTTAACCATACACGCATATGTAGGTATATACATGTGCGCAAAACAAATTGACTTATGCTGAGATCCAATCTATACCACTTATATAATACATCAACTCTTATTATATTTCTAATGTGAAATTATATATTTCAACAAAGAAGATGTGTTTCATGCGTTGGTTAGTTGCCCTGGTATCGTACAATGTTGGGAGGATCTACGAGTTTCTACCAATATATCAAATCAGAATTCTTTTAGTTCTTGGTTGAAAAAAACTGTTTGACAGCGCTACAAAAGAGGTGTTGGGGGTTGTAGCAGTGGTGTGCTGGAATATTTGAAATAATATATAGAAACTCTGTGGTATAGAAGAAGTGTGAACAAACGCCAAACTCATACCAAAATCGTGGAGTTTGCAAAATCACACTAAGTAGCATGGAAGAAAGCAAGACAAAGAGACCGAAAGATTAATCAGGATCAGAAGGTGGAGATACCAACCAGGTGGCAAAAACTGATATGGGAACATGCAATGTTCTTGCTGCAGTTTTTATAGATAGAGGCCTAAGTTCCTATGGAGTAGTCCTACGTGATGATATGGGCATGTTTATGACACCAATGAGGGGATGTTACACAACTGGAGTTCTAGAACCAAGGGTGGGAGAGTTCGTGAAACATTGAGTTGGCTGAAGTAGAACGCCAATGTGGAAGTGGATGCACTACTAGTAGCACAAGCGATGCTTAGTAAACGTGGCGACAATTCATATTTTGACTCTGTTATTAAGGATTGTAAATATTGAGTTGTTAAAGGATATGAGATCCTATAATATTTACTTTGTCTGTAGATCAACAAACTTAACGACTCACATTGTTTGCAAGGGAAGCTAGTTCTTTATCTGATTGAAATGAGTGGAGTGATGTACCATTGTTTCTTTTCGATGTATAAGCACAAGATTTGGAATGAATAACAACGACTGGTTCACAAGATTTGGAATGAATAATAAAGTCTTGTACTAGTTGACAAACGTGATTCGCACGAACGAACGTACTCGTTGCGCTTGTGGGAGTTAATTAATTCAAGTACAAGAATATGTTTTTATTATTAAAAAAATTATGAATTTTAAAGGAATAAAAGACAATTAAGTTCTAATATAAAAAATAAAATAATATATATATACGAAGAATGAACTGACCTATCAATCTAACAAAATGTTTTTTAGCTGCAATTGCGATAAAAAAAATTAAAAAGAAAAAAGTTCTTGAATATGACAAAATATAAAGAAGTAATGAGATACTTTTTTTTTGATACATGAAAGTTGATAGCTAGACTTTGATATCTATAAATATGGATGTATTCACTTGAAAAATCGTAATTGTTAAAAAAAAGAAAATCTAATAAATGATAGAAAGATATATCATTATCTATGAAATTGATTTTAAAAGGGTAGAATTGTCAAATTGAGTGAAAAATGAAAAAAAAAATCAATTTGTAACTTGTAAGAGGTTAGTTTTTAAAAAGGGTAAAATTGTAAAATTAAGTGACGGATGAAAAAACCAACATCCGTGCTTATTATATTACATACATACATAAATACATACATACATACATACATACATACATACATATATATATCACAAAGTTAAAAAGGGCAAGAGAGTAATTTTGCTTACCACTCAAGAATTGATTGTTGGCTATTTTATATTTCACTTGGAAAATCGTAATTGTTAAAAGAAAAAAAGGAAATCTAATAAATGATAAAAAGATATATCATTATCTATAAAATTGATTTAAAAAGGGTATATTTGTCAAATTGAGTGAAAGATGAAAAAAAAGGTCGATTTGTAACTTGTAAGAGATTGATTTTTAAAAAGGGTAAAATTGTAAAATTAAGTGACAGATAAAAAACTAACATCTGTGCTTGTTATATACATACATACATACATATCACAAAATAAAAAAAGGGCAAGAGAGTAATTTTGCTTACCACTCAAGAATTGGTTGTTGGCTCTTTTATATATACTAGTTTCGTTACGTGCTTCGCATGAATGAGCCCGCTCGCTACACTCGCGAAAATTTATAACCGGACCTTATTAAGTTCATACTACGTACAAGGTTTAGAACTGTGTAAGGTTACAAGTATGTAATTTATAATGTGAATCATGTATAAATTACAAATCAAAGAAATGAGACATAACAAAACAATTAATGAATTGAAGATACGTAGGAATTGAGCCTAGGCAAAAAATAAAAAAAATGGTTCCAAGTCAAAGTAGACCAATAAAGAGAGAGAGCAAGGGAGACCAATATAGAGAGAGGGAGACCAATAAAGAGAGAGAGAGAGAGAGAGAGAGAGAGAGAGAGAGAGAGAGAATGAATTGGAGTAGAGAGAGAGATGCAATTCACATTCATTGATTTACATGAGTGCAAGAATGGGCAAAAAACGTGATTTGAGGATGTATGTACACAAAAACAAGGGCAGAAAAGACTTTTTGCTTACCATTCAAAAATTGAAGATTTGTGCTTTTATATAGTTTATTGATATATACTAGTTGACAAGCGTGCTTCGCACGAACGAACCCGCTCGCTTCGTGAGAATTAATTTAAGTATAAGAATATGCTTTTATTATTAAAAAAATTATGAATTTTTAAAAGAGACAATTAAGTTCTAATATAAGAAACACAACAATATATAAATACGAAGAATGAAAGTGACATATCAATCTAACAAAATGTTTTTTCCAGCAATTGCGATAAAAAAGATTAAAAAGGAAAAAGTTCTTGAATATGACAAAATATAAAGAAGTAATGTGAGACTTTTTTTTTGGATATATGAAAGTTGATAGCTAGACTTTGATATCTATAGTTAGGAATGTATTTCACTTGAAAAATCGTAATGGTTAAAAAAAGAAAAGAAAAGAAAATCTAATAAATAATAGAAAGATATATCATTATCTATAAAATTGATTTAAAAAGGGTAAAATTATCAAATGAGTGAAACATGAAAAAAGGATCGATTTGTAACTTGTAAGAGATCGATTTATAAAAAGGGTAAAATTGTGAAATTAAGTGACAAAATTAAAATGGGTAAGAGAGTAAATTGAGTGACAAAATTGGTAAATTGTAACTTGCGCTCGGGGGTTGTTAAGTAGTATATATATAACAAAATTAAAAAGGGTATGAAAGTAATTTTGCTTACTCCTCAAGAATTGATTATTGACTCTTTTATATAGTTAATATATATATATATAGACACAATCTTCATCAATGTACTAAAATATGTATATGATCTTTAATAATTAGGTGGAGAGATCAGCAAAATAATGTGTTATCCTTTTTTAGTTGAGGACAGCATATATAATAACTTATATAAGATATATTTTTTATTATAAATGTATCAGCTTTTTCTCGAATTTGACCAAAAAATATCCTTTTCTCGAGGGCCAATTATAAATACATAAAAGACACTCCTCAAGACTTGAAGTCTAATTATTGAAGGGCAGGGTGAAAAAAAAAATTATTGAAGGGTAGGCCCATCGAATAATTATTCAAAATTTCAAGATAAGTGGACCTGATATGATGCACAAGCTAGGACACAATACAATACATAGATATATTAGCCCTATGACCAAGTATTCTCTTGACCTCTATGATACATACATTTCGCATATAACTCATAATCTGACCCACAAAATAAAAGCTCTTTTATTTTGCATTTCATCATAGTTACTATTTTTCTTCTTTTCTCATGAGCTTAATAATTTGCTTTTACCCAACAACTACAACAAGGGATCATTTCTCTATCTTTTCATTTGGACAATGAGATTTCGACGCGTTTGCGCCCTTTGATTACAACAAAGTTGATGTTTCAACTTTATTGATACCGCCCCTTCATCCATCCTCCTCCACATCAAATTTAATTCTTTCAACTCATCCTGCACACACTACGCTCTCGATGCTCCTCGAGATTAAAAGGTGGGTTTTGAGACCCATCAACGTGCCAAGTAATTTTAACACTATTTGAGACTTCTTGTGATGTACAGACTGTACAGTCGCATTTTTCGTGTAACTGAGATCGATGTGTGTGTATATCTTAGCACATGCGACGAACCTTAGGTTAATTAGGATATAGTCATTCCTCTTTAGGTTTACCATAATATATATATGTAGTTTACCATTCTATGAGACATACATGCATTTGTTACAATGTTGTAGACTTGATTGTGTAAATTCACAACAAAGAAATCAATTGGGAAAATTTATCTCTGCTTCATCAACGAACACAGACTTTTTTTGGTATTTATTAACAGAAAGACTTATTTACAACCGTTAGATCATCTTACACGTGTACAAAGATTTAGTGTTTATATAACACACATACACCAGGGTACACCAGATCATACATGTATACAATTACAACAACTAGACTTACTAGCTGCACTTACTGATTGATACTAACAGATTGAAATGTGTTCCTCACCAATTTCAAAAAATTTACGCCAAATGTAGGTAGAGAAAGAATGTCAAAAAAATCATTTTCCTAATATATATTTACTTTTAGTCCTACTGTTTTAAAAATATATAGCCACTTAATTTAGCCTCTTTTTACATTTTGTCAACTGACTTAACGTAAGGATTTTTTTTTTTTTTTTTTTTTTTTTTTTTTTTTTTTTTTTTTTTCTGAAAACGCATTAAGGACTTTTTAATTAGAGTAATAGAAAATTATATATAACTAATAATAGAGATTAAAATGTATATTTCTCAAAAATAAAAGCCAGTGATAAGAGGCTTGATATATTTCTCTTTAGCAAGGTCGCAAGTTTGATTCTTGTGAGTGAAAAAAATTAAGTAGTAGGAAGGGTCACCTCTTATATGGGGCAAGACAATGTCCAAACGTGTGAATTAATCAGTACTTGTAGTTCGATAATGCTCAAATGTGTAAATTAATCGGTGCAGTTGGCGTTGAATATTACATAAAAAATTAAAAGAAAATAAATTAAAGGGTTGGAGTAAATAAATTAAAATGGTTGGAGTACTAGTCCATATTTTTCAAAGTAAAGAGATTAAAGTGCTAGTTATAATAAACTTTAGAGGGCAATTTATAAATTAATTACATAACACGTCATTGTAACGACTCTCATATTTTGCAATAGAGTGAGCGTGAGTGCCATCATTTTCTTAATGAAGAAAAATAAATAGATCGTTGGGTTTAATTATTGAGCATATGTTAATGATGTGACAAGGACATAAAGATAGGGGAAAAGAAATGAAATGTATGAGGGTTTTGTCCCCACTTAACGCATCCTTTTCAGATCATTATTGTTGGATGTAAGGTTTAATCTTTTATTTAATTGTTATTTTCCTTTGAAATAAAATGTTATTTTGTTTAATTAATTATTAATTATATTTTAAAGGGACATCTATGAAATTGTTTTTTAACGCTGATCAACAAACAGATGTTATTAGAAAACTTTGTGTGGTCTATTGACACGGTTTAGGGTACTAATTTAAGGTAAAGCTTGTTTAATTATTTGATTAACATAATATAAATGATGAAATCAAGATGAGTTTAGCTGGTTGTGGCCCGATGGAACAAGTCAAAGTTGATGTTGGACGGACAGATTTAGGATGCTTTTTTTTAAGGCCATCTCTAATACATACGTTAAAATCGTGCTTTTTTTTTTTGAAGTAAAATAGAAATTTCATTAATCACGGTTCAATACATTCGGTAAAATAAGATGATACATAAAATTAATTACCTTGATAAAAATACATTGATTCGCTAATCTTAATTATTCATCAAAACATTCAACTGCCATATAGTTGATTTTGAGAAACTACGACTGTAATAATGAAACAATTTGACAATCAATGACTGTTCTCTTGACAAACGTCTGAAACATAGCAATACACAAACACACTAAGGCCAAAATAAAAAATAAAACTTTCAACAAAGGAAGACAGATAAAGACTTCCAACAAAGGAAGACAAACACAAACTTTTAACATTAGAAGACAAATACTTATTGAAAAAGATAACCTAATAAAACTATCAAACCAACAACTATAAGCGTAGATCAACGCAGAGCAATAAAAGTGGAGATGGACTTTAATGATGATAGATGTACACATGGAGGGGAAGGAAGTGGTGACGCAAATGATGAATCTGACAACCGTCACAGGATTGAAACTCCTATATCTAAATAGATCTGTGTTTTATTGAAGAAAATGCATGTAGTAAACACTCTTACTGGAACCACCATCGATTAGATAAAAGATCGGCGGTAGTTCACGCAGGAATCATAAAGGAAATCAAAAGAAAAAAAAATTTAAGCTATGCCCCTTACTTACACTAAAATTGTGTTAGTTTTACATTATTATGGTGTAAAAAGTCTCACTAATACTATTCACATCTCCAACATTTTTTTCTTGACTTTAGTGGGAGTCGAACTACCACCTCTCAATGTCTTGCCTTTTTTGACAAGTGATGTCTTTACCATCTTACTAGAGATGTTTTGACCACATCTCTTAACCTATCAACACTATTTTGTACTATATCTCACTTATTATTATTATTATTAGTTTATTTATTTTTTTTCTCAAAAACTGATCTTTTATGTATAATTTTTGGTGAAAAAATCTTTTATATATTTAAATATATTTTCCTACATTTCAAAAAATTAATTTGTTTCCTAAATCAATTTTTTTTTTGACAAATTTTAATAAATTACGTATCTAATAAATAATTAATAATAAATTAATATGTGCTTCATTAATATAAATTAAAATATATTTATTTTAATTTATAAAAATATAGTATTTCGTATCTTTTGTATTTGATATTATATGTCTTTAGCTATTTGCAATTTGAATTTTTTTGAAGTTATTTGCAATTTGAATTATTAATATAAAACTTAATTAGTTAATTAATTAATCAATTAAGATAAATACAAAGGATTCATAAGAAAAATAAATTTAAAGGGGTATGGTTAAAAAAAGGATAAATACAGAATGAAGAGTTTGGAAAAAGATAAATACAAAAACCTACCAAAACTAGGATAGCTAAAAAAAAAGTAATAAATTGGTGTGGCACTATTCATTCGTTCCATTTTAAGGGGATGGCGCACACAATAATATCGCTCCATTGGAGCACAAAAATGTCAAAATCGCTCTCAACCAACACTATTTTATCGCGGAAATGGCCTAAGAAATAAATGTAGGATACTTTTGATATGTGTATAATGCTTGGTATAACTAACTGATAATCTAGCTGAAAATTGATGATCTAGCTAAAAGCTGAAAAGTTAATAGCTGGTAGCTGGTAGATGATAATCTAGCTGATCAATTAAAAATCTTTAGGATTAATTAGCTGATTGAGTAGTTGATACGTGTAAAATGACATAAAAGGACTTGTTTTTTTTTTTTTTTTTTTTTTTTATGTTTTCTTAAATCACATTCGCATATATTAATTATTATTTGCATTACTCATATACAAATAAATATATTATACATAAATTTTTATACATTATTTATATTAAACCCATAACTATAAAAATTAATGATGTCAAAGCCTCTCGGATGAGATGGTAAAGGCATCATTTGCCAAAAAGGTATGTCATCGGAAGATCGTTATTCGATCCCTACTTAAAAAAAATAAAAAAAATAAAAAATTAATGATCATTTAAAACTTCAGCTGGTTAAATCATTAAGGTTAATGGTTACACATATATATATTAAAATAATTATTTTTTTAGGTGAAAATCATTAAGGTTTATGGTTCGTTTCATGTGTAACTAGAATAAGCATAGTTTTTTTTTTAAGAAAAAAAAAACTGGAATAAGTATTGCTTAGATTGTAATCAAAATTTCGTTTGGGATACATGTTGTGTCTACATATACATATGCATATAACTTCTGTTATATATTATAATTTATTATATATTATGATTTATTTATGTAGATGACTAGATGAGAAACATATTGCTAAATCTGATTATAAAAAAAAGAAACAGAATATTAAACGAGTCGTATTGATTGTGAGGTTTTGACGCAGCGGAGATCTTCTAAACCAGTCGAACGAATCCACGAACAACTCGATCTAGGTCAGAACTTAAGCCAAAATTCGAAAATTCTTTTATTTCAGCAAAAATTGCGAATTACACCCAATAGAACGCTTAAATAGCGAAACTCTAAAATTTGCCAAAAATAGTAAAAAGTCCAAAAATCCCTAAACTAAAAACTAGACGAAAAATAGAAACAAACGCCGCAAATGGCAATAAAAATGAAAATTCCTAATGAAAGTTATAAGCGAAATAAAAGTTTCTAAAAATAGCAAAATTACCGTTTCGGAGGGCGAAACGATGGAATTTCGCCGAAAAACGTCGTTGTCACAGCATGGCTGTACGTTATGATCTCCACGCCGTTTCCAATAAACCCATGCCCCCAGAACGCTAAAAAACCAAACTTCGCCATTTGCGGAAATTAGTAAAATGTCATCCTGTCATATCTTTCCATCATATTTTCCAAGAATTTACAAGCTAATTCTTGGACTTCAACATTTTCCCCATGGTGGACAGAATTCGCCCTCGAATTCTCATCATCAGACGTATCCCCATAACAGGGAACAAGATGCTTGACATTAAATTCATCAGCCGTGCGAATGTGACTTGACAACTTCAATCTGTAAGCATTAGGATTAATTTTCTCAAGAACTTCCATATGACCAATCTTTCGAACTGACAATTTGTTGTAATCACCCACAGAGAACCGGTCTTTAGTAAGAACTGCCCACACAAAGTCACCCACTTCAAACTGCACGTGACGCTTCTTCCGATCTGCATATTGTTTGTACTTGTCAGCAGCCTTCTGCAAGTTATCTTTGACAGATTGATGAATCTCTTGCAGCCCACTAACAAAGTCTTCTGCCTTGCCATGCCATCTAGTCTTATTTGACACTGGTAACAGATCAAGAGGTCCTCGAGGTAGTACTGAATACACAACCTGAAAAGGACTAAACCCGGTACTTCGATTAACAGCATGGTTGTGTGCAAATTCTCGCTCGGCTCAACTTGAAGTCCCAACTCCCGACATTCTCACCCACCAAGCTCCTCAAAAGATTGCCTAATGAACGGTTGACAACTTCGACCGCTTCATCTCGTTTTGCGGATGATAAGCACTGCTAAATTTCAGTTGCGTGTTCACCATAGCCCACAAACTGCGCCAAAAATGGATGAGCAATCTGGTGTCCCGATCTGAAACAATCGAGGTAGGAAGGCCATGCAATCTATACACCTCCCGAAAGAACAGCTGAGCCACCTTTACAGCATCTGTGGTCTTCTTGCATGGGATGAAGTGAACCATCTTAGAAAAACGGTCAACCACCACAAAAATAGATTCATTACGCCGCTGTGTTCTAGGCAACCCCAGCACGAAATCCATGCTAATATCAACCCATGGCTGTTTTGGAATGGGCAAAGGCATATATAGACCGGCATTAGTTGCGGTACCCTTCAAAAGCTGGTAAGTTCGGCACCGCTGTACATATCTGTCCACTTCCTTACGAATGGTAGGCCAAAAGTAAGAGGTCTGCACTAGTTGCAAAGTGCGATCACACCCAACATGTCCCTCTCCATGCAACTATCTAATAATCAGCAATCTCAAGCTGCAATTAGGAATGCAAAGCTGGTTGCCCCGAAATAAGAAACCCTCATGGAGCGTGTAATCAATACACTCCCCACTTTGCACGTTCTCTACAATAGTAGCAAAGAAAGGATAAGTAGTAAACAAATCAGAGAAGTAGGAAAACCCAGGTACCTCAATGGTCATGCGGCTCAACAAACTTTTTCGTCTGCTCAGGGCATCGACAACTCTGTTGGTCACATCAGACTTGTGTTTCACCACAAAAGTAAAACGCTCCAAATAGGCCACCTAGGAAGCATGTCTGGCCGAGACTTTGTTCTGCCCATGTAAGTGTCGCAATGCCTCATGGTCTGTAAACATCACGAACTCTCTGTGAAAAAGATAATGCCGCCAATGTTTCACAGCTTGTACCACTACATAGAACTCCACATCATATGTGCTATACCTCAACTTTGCCCCAGACAGCTTCTCACTAAAATAGGCAACACGCCTATTATTCTGACTCAAGACAGCTCCAATGCCTACCTTGGATGCATCACTATGTAACTCAAATGGTAGGTGAAAATCTGCTACCACCAGAATGGGTGCAGTGGTTAACCGTGCCTTGATCAGTTGGAATGCTTCATCTGCCTCGTTGCTACACCCAAACTTCACGCCCGTCATACAATCTGTAATTGGGACCATGATACTGCTGAAGTGTTGAATGAACCGCCTGTAGAATGAAGCCAACCCATGAAAGCTGCGAACCTCCGTGACTGTGGTGGGTCTAGGCCAAGTGCGGATGGCTTCTACTGTAGACTCATCAACCTGCAACCCTTCTCCAGAAATGAAATAACCTAAAAAAAGACCTTCGGTGTCAAAAATGAGCACTTCTTCATCGCAGCATAGAACTTCTCCCTGCGCAAGATAGTCAGAACATATCGCACGTGCTGGAGGTGTTCCTCCTTGTTAGTACTATATATCAATATATCATCAAAATATACCATAACACACTGTCTAAGATGGTACACTTGGACTGAAAGATGTTGGCCTCTTCCCCTCCGTCTTCCTCTTCGTTCTCAATAAAGAGAGCCTTCTTCCCTTTACATTCTGACTTCCTGTGACCAACTTCGCCACAACCGAAACATTTAATCCCACTAGTGCTAGGTCTGTTTGTGCGACTAGCAGGGTTAATTGTAGCGATATTACCCCCAGTATTGGCTGTCCCAACACTAACATTACTGGAAGCATTACTCATACCCCGACGCTGTTGTTTCTCCACCAACAATGCTCGCTGGTGCGCTGCAGATAAGGAAACTGGATCAAACATGTTGATGACATCTTCGATCTGCACCCTCAGTCCACCAATATACCGCGCCACTAATTGGTCGTTAATCTCCTGCAGTTCATTTCTAGCGACTAACTGATAAAACTCAGAAGTATAATCATCTACTGACTTCGCCCCTTGTCTCATATTCTGCAACCTCTGATACATAAGGCGTTGGAAATTGTAAGGCAAGAACTCAGCCCGTAAGTATTTTTTCATCTTCTCTCAAGAGGTGATCTTCGCCTTTCCATTCCTATTCCGCATCAACTTCTGCTATTGCCACCAAGCCATGGCCCTGTTGCGGAATCTAGTCGCAACCAGTTGCACACGTTTGTCTTCGGGCACACATTTGAATTCTAGGATTTCTTCAATTGACGCCAGCCAGTCTAAGAATTCTTCCGGTTGAAGGGTGCCATAGAATTCTGGGACCTCCATCTTCATCCCAGACTCCCACCGCCTGTAATCATCCTCAACTGCACGCGACCTACAGCGCCTCCTCGGTGCCTCAACATATTCATCCTCCCCTTCGGTAGAAGAATCTCCTACTGGTTCATCACTAACAGGTTCCTTTCGATGTTTACGGATACGATTCATATTCTGACCAAACAACTGATCGATTCTGGCAGTTAATTGTTCTACCACAGCGCCCATGCGTTAGACAATCAATTGGCCAATTTGTCGATTCAAATTGTCACGGTCATACACCTCCTTGATACGCTGCTGGTTTCTCTTCGGCGGCATGATTTCTCCAATCACGCTGAAGCAGGCTCTGATACCAACTGACGCAGCGAAGATCTTCTAAACTAGTCGAACGAATCCATGAACAACTCGATCTAGGTCAGAACTTAAGCCAAAATTCGAAAATTCTTTTATTTCAGCAAAAACTACAAATTATACCCAATAGATCGCTTAAATAGAGAAACCCTAAAATTGGCCAAAAATAGTAAAAAGTCCAAAAAGGCCTAAACTAAAAACTAGACGAAAAATAGAAACAAACATCGCAAACGACAATAAAAACGAAAATTCCTAATGAAAGTTATAAGCGAAATAAAACTTTCCAAAAATAGCAAAATTGCTGTATCGGAGGGCGAAACGATGGAATTTTGCCAAAAAATGTCGTTGTCACGGCGTGGCTGTGAGTTGTGATCTCCATGCCGTTTCTAATAAACCCATGCCCCCGGAATGCTAAAAAACCAAACTTCGCCATTTGTGAAAATTACTAAAATGCCATCCAATCATATCTTTCCATCATATTTTTCAAGAATTTACAAGCTAATTCTTGGACTTCATCAGGTTTACAAGTGTGTATTAGATCTAGTATATATCTATTGTTTCCACATGCGAAGTATACAAGTGAGCAATGGGCAAAATTGTATGAAAAAAATCATCCGCTGGTTTAAAAATGAAACGCTTGAAGGGACAGCATTTACAAATTTAGCTTTTCATCTAGTTTATTTTGAAAATAAGCTGCTAACCAAACACAACTTATTAGTCAAACTAAATTATAAACTAGCTGATAAGCTAGTTTGCACGTGCCAAACAGAGCAGTGTTGGGCCCACTTACTCCTATATTTATTCTTAAAGACATTGATACTATTTGTCGAACACATATTTCTTTACGAAAGTTTTAGTTAACCAATATGGGGCTTTATTATGTTCCATACATTTCCAAGAATCTCTACCTTGGAAGGAAGTCCATTTAAGATGTTTTCTCCTAGTTAGTCGAATCATCGGCTCTAATAACACTTGCTGGGCTCGCTCCTATAGTGACTCCAATCCTAATTTAAGCGTCGCTCGACCTAGAGTTACAAACTCATACTATTTAAGTTAATGCTATATCAACCTTTGTACCTAATAAACAATAACTTGTATATGTCGATAATTGATAAAATCTTAAAACATAAATCAGATAAATCAACGAAAGACTTTGTTTTATCGAATATCAAAAGAATTTACAGGAAACTCCGGATATACTGTCAAAATATATAACCCATCTACGTGTTATACAATATAGTTTATACAAAACTACAAAATAAATATCTACATTAATCACTACAATATAGTTGCAAATAATTAAATCAATGACTTTTGCCTTAATCAGAGTTTTGATGCTTATTTCTTTACCATTATACCACACTCCATAGGGAAAACTAAGCCATTTTATTGAATTTGCATTGTTTTAGTATATTACAAATTCTCTCTTTACTTTATTTTCAATTAAACTATACATATATGCTTTTAGAGAAAAAACAACTATATGTTGGAGATGAGTGAATAATTCCACATTGACAAGTTGGAAAAGAAATATGACTTATAAGTTTATGGTGAGAATTCTAACTTTCCTTGATATTTTAGATTGTACACTCACTCTCAAATTAATACTCACACATACAACTAGTGTCCACATTCTCGCGTGACTTAGACTTGGGCCTTACGTATAAAAAACTTTACAAGGTATCAGAGCCTAAAGTCTTACCAATCCATTAAAGATCTAATATATTATTCACTTGGGTTGATTCAGACAACAACCCAATTGAGAATTTGCTAAGGTGGGAGTCGCACTCCCAAGACTAGCACTTTATCCGGAATTGGCAACTTTTTTGTACTGTCACGGGTGAACTCGTCATAACAATACTTACATAACAACTTCCGTAATCACATTCACATTCACATTCACATTACATTCACATTCACATTCACATTACATTCACTATTCCTTTTTGGCCAAACTACTGCCAAAACAGAAAGAATGATTATAATCTACATCATCAATCTTCACTAAATCCGACCGCATCAACTATAGTACACTAATCACCAACTGTAATAGCAAAATCTAGCACATATAACTGAACTAGACATAGTAGCTTTTGAGTCATTTTGAAATAGTGCAGTCACCGTAGATAACTATGAAGTAATAACAATAATAAGATGTTTCCCCTTAAGTGAGCATTGCCTTCGTTTCTTAATCTGTTGTCACATTAAATAGCATTGCAACTTGACAAGGTAACCCTATAATCTCTATTTCCACCTTTATGTGAGAAAATATATGTAATGATCTGTTACCTTAAACACGTGATTAGTATTAATCCGAATATTAATTAATTCGAGTTAGACTCGTGGTTAAGCCTAGTTTGTTACGATTAATGTGTGTGTGGATTTGCGTGATGTATTGTGTTTGTATGGATTGTATTAGTAAGTATATGTGGATAATCGGACCAATGATGAGACGCCTAATACTAGGTGTGGTGTGGTAACACATGAGACGCGAGATAGCGTTGACGCTTGAGTGTGCTCGGCGGTGGAAATTATGTAATTATAGGCATAATTATAAGCATATATATACTTATATATATTATGGATATATATAAATATATATTAAAATAGAAAATAATAAAATAATAGTAAATTGTCGGGCGTAGAGTGATACACGGAGTCACGAGTGACACGCATAGGACTTACGGTAGTGTGCACGCTTGAGAGTTCTCGTTAGTGTGCCAACCGGAGTTTTAAGCGCAATATATCGATAAATATATATTTATATATAAATTAGAATATATAAATATATATAATAAAAATCTGAAATTGTGAAATTACCTTTAAGGGTATTGAGGTATAGAAGGAAAGAAGATAGGCTTGGGGGGACATTTTGAGTATTTCCCAAGCCCAACCGCTTCCTTCTCCTCTAAAACGCGAGACGAATAGAGGAAACCGAGAGATCGCGGAGGGAAAGAGAGAAGGCGGAGCTCGTGAGGTTGAGGAGATTGAGGACAGCGACCTCAAGTGATCGAGGAGAGACCGAGGTGAGCTTGTTCTTGGTGTTGTGGTGGCCAAACCAGGAATCAAGGCAGGGAGGGTTGTTTCCCAACCCTTCCTGCTGTTAAATATTGAGGACGACTGGGGTTGGGGTTGGGAGCCAACCCCAGTAATGGAAAAAAAAAAGAACTGTGGGTACACAGTTCTATTGGGGAAGACGACCCTGAACTGGGCCGGTTCGGCTAGGTTGAGCCAAACCTGATTCAAGCCCGGTTCAGGGCCAAACAAAAAGAAAAGAAAAAAAAAGAAAGAAAAAGGAAAAGGAATTCCAGAAAAATAGGAAAAAATATGAAAAAATAGTATTTTGACCAAACAAATAGAAATTGAGGGATTTCTATAGAAAATGACAAATTCGAAAGTTGGAGAAGACTTTATACTGGAGTTTTTACCTCGAAAAGCGTGAAATTGTCAAAATAGGTTAGAAATTAAGTCCCGAGATTCTGAATTCGAATGAGACCAGTTTAGGAATGTTAGTAAATAAGTATGAGACTTAAGTTGATAACAATTAGTCTATTTTAGGTAATGGACCGATGTGGAAAGGTTTAAGAACTCCGGGGAATCATACAAGTTGGTAAAACATAAAAAGCTCAGGACAGGTAAGTGGGACTCGTATCTTTTATCAATTATGCAATGTAAAATAGTATTATTAGAGCATGTAGTATACTGGACTGGGAATGGGGCAATGTACCGTGATTTGACTTTAGTTTTACAAAAATGTTTTGAATGAAAATGGAATCCAGAAAGAGGTTTGGCAGGATGGATTGGCTTGGGGTTTGAAACTGTGATGGGGTGGCCTTCCATCACCGCGCCCCCAAAGACTTGGAAATTATCCCGATCAATGCTTTTCTATTGAGTTAGCGGCTCATCAGTCATAAACTAATCAGATGAGCAGTGATTGGTTTAGTGATGATTAGGGAGTGCGACTCTATGTTTTATGAGTTGGCTGCACATTGACAAGAACTGGTTAGATGCCCAGTGATTGGTTCTTGATGATGTGAGAGAGCAACTCAATTCAAATACGAATATTGAAAATACAAATCACGGGTACATTGCAATAAACCAAGGAACTTGTATCTGTTATATAGATTATTTATATTGATTCATATGCTCCTTTAGATATGCATTTGATTCATGTTGTTGTACATTGCTTTGATATTCATTGGTAGTTGATGGTTGGTATGAGAGTCACTTACTGAGCATGTAGGAGCTCACCCACCTTAACATTTTCAGGTGTGGATGTACGTTAGGACTTGAAACTCAGGAAAGGAGAAGGTCAGGAGTTTAGTATATTCTCTATGGTGCAATGAGTTTTCCTGTTGTGTATATATATATATTGCTTTATGATTTTGTAATAATCAGGGTGGGAATAAGAGCTCAATACTGATGTTCTTATTGGTATTGTATATCTTGGTTTATCGAAAAAAATTTAAATTTTCCACTGCGTTTGTTTTATTTTATTTATGTAATCTCAAGATATACAGGTTGTTATCAGGATGAGTATAAGTCTGCTGGCTCTAATTAGGTCCGATCTGGTTTACCAGGGCTTAATTAGAGTTTTAAGCCGAATATTCTCTAATTGAGATTAGGGGATGTTACAACATCAGCATCAAACTTCTCACTCAAGGCATAATGAGCAAACCATAAATCATTATGGACAAGCAAATCATGTAGATCACACAAAATCACAAATAACAAGTTGTAAGAAACAGTAAATCAAAACAACTATAATAATACTTCTCTTTGATCCTTGCTATTCGTTAATCAAGTGCATAGATCAGAGAGTTTGCACATATATATGCTGACATCATGGCGTAGAAGGGATAACCATGTAGTTGTTATTCGAAGTTCACATACCTCGCATAACACAATATATATGTCTTGATTAAGAACTTCACAGTGATCTCATGAGAACTTCATAAACAAGTCACGATCACATATCTGACTTACACTAATGAGATTTACATCCAGTCCTTCGACATGCATAACACCACGTATAGTAAGTAATTCAATAACATTTAAATTGCCTTGGCCAATTATTTTTCGTTTTCTACCATCACCAAAGGTAACACAAACATCATCACGAGGTTTATAGTATGAAAGATGTACCTTATTTCATATCATGTGACGGAAACAACCGCTGTCGAGATACCAAGAGTCTTGTTTTGTTACAGATAGCAGTAGATGAGTTGCCATCGATTTTATCATTGACTTTGGTTTCCAACATCTACTACGATTGAAACTCTGCATTTTCTTTTTATGTTGACTTTTTAAGATCTTGAAACATCTTAAAACACCTTGGTCGAATATATATGCCCTTTCTTATCACAATAATGACAAGTTGGAACGAAATTGGCACTAGCAACATCTACCTTAAGTGTTGCAACATCTGACTTAACTGTAACAAAATCATATTTAATAGTAACTGGAATCGCATTAATATATCATAGAAGCACCTAACTTAGCAACAACATAAACGGACTTGACAGTAGAACCACCGTTATTATTCAACCTACCAGTAGAACCATCATCATTCACATTGTTATTACTATGATTAGTTGATGAAGAAGCCTTTGCGAAAGAAGTAGAACTAGAACCACCAGGATTTTCACCTTTTGTAACCAAGTCCTACATGATCAAGAGGACTTAATACTTAAAATCTCATCAAGTTTGGCCTTAATGGAATTCAACTTCTTAATGGAATGTTTTGCTTCTTGCAGCTTCTCCTTCATCACTGTTAATTCATCCTCTCACGCTAACAGTATAGACTTCAACTTTTCAACTTCAAATGCACTGTTGTGGAGATTTAACTTGACAACATCAAGTTCTGTCTTCAAAACTCCATCAGAATTGTAGAGTTCTTTCCACTTATCATAAAGTGCGCCATAATAAACATGTTGAAAATACTTAAAGTTGTCATCTTTATTAACTGTAACTGACTCATTAACAGTAACTTGATCACGAACAGTAACTGACTCAGGGAAAATCATTGTAACTAGTTCAGGCTTAGCACTTACTGTAATAGGGCATTTGTCACGGCCCAAAATTCTAATCTTAGATTTTGGCCGTAATCGGGGTCATCGACTCGTGATGTGGACCCATGTTGGGACACGTGCATTGGTCGAGGCACGTGGCCGAGGCATATGATATATTTGATGTGGTGAATGCTTAGTGTAATGTATGTGTGTACCTTATACCCGGAGTTATTTAGTGCGATTGTTTCGTCAAGTCAGCGCGTATGAAAGAGTGCCTCAAAATGTGTGGGAGTCGTGGGACCGAGTAGCTAGTAATGTGGTGAGTCTTAAGTTATTTAAATATGATTTAATAACTAAGCACATACCCTATAGTATTTAATTGAAGGCAAATCAAATATGTAGCCTATGGTTTGAAATGTAAAATCAATAACACTTGAACTTACCTTAGGATACGTGCTAGCACACACTTCCATGTAGCTTGTGTCACACATTGTCTCTTAGCTGATTTAAGTGGAGAGGTAGGAGTGAATTGAGGCCATTAGATTTCATGGAGATCGTGTTATGTCTAGGTGATGAAAACTACAACTATAAAAGACACAACTTAGAACAATTTCTTCACTTTGCATGCAATGAGAACAAGAAAATCAAAGCTGTAGGTGTCTTTGCTGGAGAATTTGAGAGCTTCACAGGGAGGTTTCAGCAATCAAATGGTGCATAAGTGTGAAGGCCCGAACCCCTAAACACGGTGCCGTCAGACCTAATCCCGCAATTAAGCCCTAATCCCATCCACGTAGGAATTAACTATGTATTAGTCAGCCTTTATATCCTATGCTCCTTAATACACGCGTTCATGATAAGTAATACACATGTCTTACTAGTTATTGAGATTTAGAGTTAATTAAAACTTTTTATTTATTCAGTTACTTAGTGGAAGTCCTTAATAATTTATGTGGAAGCCAATTAAAATAACCCTAAGAGTGGAAACCAGGAAATCATGATCACATGGTAATAAACACTGTAACACATGCATCAGTCGAGGAGCCTAGTTTCTCAACCCAAATATACAACCCAAAAGTATATAAAAGACATAATAATTTACACAAAACATCAAAAGACCTACAATGTCTGTCACTGGATTGGGCCACTGGCTAAGAGGTAATCGTTGATCTTCGCCTTATCGGGCCTGCTAAACGATGGATCTGCACCCACCGTCATAAAAAGGATAGTGAGTACAGTAAAGTAGAAAGTAAAATCTAGAGATTCTATACTGTATTTCCAAATATAATGAAAGGTATCAGCAACATAAAGTAGTAAAGAGGTACTGAAAACAAGGCTATGCTAAATGATACCACAGTTAAACAAATTAATCGAACCAACACGAAGTAGTCATCCACTAGCAGTGCACTCAAGTACCACCCTGTTAGTTATAAGTTACGTCCCATCAACCTCAAGTAATAGTCAATATCACTAGTACCCCTAAGATCGCCCTATTGGTCATTGAGATCCTCATGTGATCAATGGGTGAAACTAGTGTAGTCTGGTATTACCCTGTTGGTCATGAGCTAGTCACTTCAATCGCAAGTGGTAGCTCAGTGTTACTGACTAATAGGAGCAAGGGTGTATTTCTAATAATTCATTTACACTACTAGCATGCTACTCAACAATTGATCAATTTATAAGAATGAACAAGGTACAATATATAAGAATAGATCAATGAATTGTAACAAGGCATAACATCATGATATAACATCCATTAAATGGATATAATCAAACACAATTCATGATACCAGATTAAAAGGCACAAGTTAGTCCAAAAGGGGTTGTAAAATAGTAAAGGAAATGGAATTAAAATGAAGTAAAGAACCTCGACAGATTTAGTTATAATTACGCAAAGATTCATAATTCAACCGACCTTTCGACACCTCAAAACTCACTATCGAACTCCCGTGTCTCCTATAGTACTTTCGGTCAAATCTACATTAGAATATTAAGTACTCTTAATCAATTATAGTTCAAGACTAGTCCTAGTATCATTATAGAATGCTAGTCCAAGTCTAGTACAAATCCCGAGACTCGATTTCCTTTTCTCATTATTTTCTTTTTTTAAGTAAAAGATGTTTAATCAAAAATTGTTTTCTCAGTTGAACTGTTGCAAGTCAGTTTTAGGCCTCTAACCTCAAAATTTGGATAGCACACCTTTCTAAAAAAATCAAAGCTCTTCTTCTTAGCTTTCTGAAAAAGTAATGTTTGCTCAATTTCGATTAGAAATGAAGGAGTTACGCTAAAAATACCGAATCAGCCTCAATGACACCAACATTTGGACAACAACTTAGAAAAATCATAACTCCCAAACTGGACACCCAAAAATCATAATTTTTTGTGAAAACATTCCTAACACATTAATAAAAAAACATACTAAAAGATGAGATTAATCCAACAAGAATTGAGAGAGTCATGCTTTGTCAAATTTTATTTTCAATAATCCCATAATGACCTTTAATCACTTGTTTGTAGAGCATTTTTAAGCAAGAAAGAGTTGGAATTTCAAAACATGGTAGAGATCAAAGTTGTTCGTTTATGGGCTAGCTTTCAAATGGATTTAGAATCACCTAATTTGGAGTTAGGATGAGTGAGTTATGTCCAATTACAGAGGCTGTATCAAGAAAATCAGATTCATTGACACAAACAAAGTGCAAACTTTGATTGATCATAACTTGGTCGATTTAACTCCGAATTTCAAACTTCTTTATAGAGAAATTATTGATTTTTTTATAAGGAATCCGAATATATGAACCATTTTTAAAGATTCAAACATCTAACCTCTAAAAATTACCAAAAATCAGAACGAGAATTAATACCCAAATTTGACCAAAAACATGAATTTCGAAATACAAGCTTGGGGACTCAATTAGGGTGTTTAAATTGATCAAGCCAACCATAATAGGACTCTAAAGTTGTTTAAACCCAAAAGCTCTTTGATTCATAACCAAATTCATGAATAGAGAGCATTTAAAGTTGAAGAAAACCTTACTTTAGCTAGGGCTTTGATTTCCTAGCACTTGAGCACTACTTGGTTGATGAATTTCCACCACTTTGTAGTTTTAATTGAGAATTTTCCAGCAAAAATACCCTCCCAAAAGCTCTGATTTTTTTGCTCTCATTGCACACAAAATGAAGCAAAGTGTTTAAGTGTGGCCTTTTTACTTGTGGTTTCATCAAGTGATCAAAATCCCATCCATATGAAAATCTTGTGGTCTCAAGTGACTCCTACTAAGCCACTAAAATCAGCCATGTGACTCACTTTTGAACACTCAATTTCATGGGAGTATGTGCTAGCATACATCTCAAGGGCACATCTAGGTGTTATTGATTTTTAATTTCCAACCATAGGCTACATATTGAATTTGCCTTAAAATAAATACTATAGCCTATGTGTTTAATCATTAAATCACATTTAAATGACTTAAGACTT
Organism: Stephania japonica; assembly: GCA_039657345.1. NCBI lineage: Eukaryota > Viridiplantae > Streptophyta > Magnoliopsida > Ranunculales > Menispermaceae > Stephania > Stephania japonica. The sequence goes on along the minus strand of CM077557.1, from coordinate 65,308,875 downwards.
ACCATATTTCTAGGTACCTGGTGACATGGCTCGCACGTAACTCGAGACATTTTCCTACGCTTGCCGAATCTACGAAACTATTTGAACTTAACTATTCTAGGTATAAGGTACACACATACAATACACTAAGCATTCACCGCATCAATTATAAAATATACCTTGGCCACATGCCTCGGTCAGTGCACATGTCCCAATGCGGGTCCACATCATAGGTCGATAACCCTGATTATGTCCAAAATCTAAGATTAAAAATTTGGGCCGTGATAACAAGAGCTAGGAGTCCAACCCACATAAACTAGGTATGTTTGACTCAATTCTAAAGCACCAACTTCAATGGATTCTAAGCTTAGAATATGGGGCTCTTGTGTGTAATCGATTTTAAGTGTTACTTATGTTGTTATTGATCAATTTAAACATACAATTTCAGTTCCTAAGTCCCATTTTCGGATTTCAAGGTTTTGCTAAAAAATGAGGTTTTGTTCATGAAATTGGAAAACTGATTTTTTGACATGCAAATGTTTCTGATTTTGAAAACTAAAAGTATATTTGAAATCTTCATTTCGAGCTTATAATCCATCTATTAAGAAGTTTTTAAATCGATTTTAAAAATCAAAGTTAAGATTTTTCAATGGTTTCAAGTGTTCTTGCTCAATCTCTTTACATGCATGCTTTGATCTTCAAAATTTGTTATGTTTGATCATATAAACGAAGGTGTATGTTTGATGGAGGAGGATGTCTAGACCCTTAGTGGAGGTGAACAAGGGTCTAGGGGACGAAGGAGAGGAGTTTCCCGAGTTGGGAACCAACAAAATCGAGTTATGATTTTCTGGGTTTCTGCTCCTAGCGCTCTGGACAAACTAGCCTTGGGAACCTCCTCAATGTGTTGGGTGTTTTGGGCAGCATATTTATGAAATTTTCTAACTTTCCTGCAACACATTAATACTCACTTAACCCACCTTAATCTACCCTAAACACCTTTAAATCATGTCTAAACACCCCATGACCTAGAGAAGTGTTCCGGGAGTTTGGATGCACGAGTCGGAGTGTCAGGAGGCCAGATTGGTTAGGATTTTTTGTGTTTGTAAGAAATTCTGTCGAGGTTCTTATCTACATTTCATTTCCATTTTCCACTATTGTTTTGTGGTCCGTTCAAGACTGAATATGCTTGAAAAATCTAGCATCATGAATTATTGCTTGACTCTACTCAATTGTTGAGTGTTCTTATCATGATATCTTATTGTGATGATTTCCATGAATCCATTTCGATTTCTTATCTATTCTTATTGTTTTAATTATAATTGGGACTATGAAAAGCATACTATTAGTGTAGATGAATTGTTGGAAATACACCCTTGCTCATACTAGTTGAATTGTTAGAAATACACCCTTGCTCCTACTAGTTAGTAACACTGAGCTACCACTTGCGGTTGAAGTGACGTAGTTCATGACCAACAGGGTAATACCAGACTGCACTAGTTCCACCCATTGATCACATGAGGATCTCAATGACCAATAGAGTGATCTTGGGGGCACTAGTGATACTGACTATTACTTGAGGTTGATGTGACGTAACTTAAAACCAATAGGGTGGTACCTGAGTGCGCTACTAGTGGATGATTACATCGTGTTGGTTAGATTAATTTGTTTAACTGTGGTAACATCTAGTATAACCTTGTTTTCAGTACCTCTTCACTACTTTATGTTGTTGATGCCTTTCATTATATTTGGAAATGCGGTATAGAATCTCCAGATTTTACTTTCTACTTTACTGTACTCACTGTCCTTTTTATGACGGTGTGTGTAGATCCATTGTCTAGTAGGCCCGGTAAAGAGAAGATCGGCGACTACTTCTGAGCCAGTGGCCCGACCCTGCTGCAGACATTATAGGTCTTTTGGATGTTTTGTGTAATTATTACTTATGTCTTTTATACACTTTTGGGATGTGTATTTTGGGTTGAAAGACTAGACTTACCGACTGATGCATAGTTACGGTGTTTATCTTCATGTGATCGTGATTTCCTGGTTTCCACACTTAGGATTCATCTCATAATGCTTTTACTATAATTTAATGCTTTTGCTTAATCCATAATGCTTCTGCTATAATGTTAAGACTTCTACTGTAATTAATGAATTATTAAAAGGTTTTAATTAACCCTAAACTTAGTAAGGGAACAACTTGTGTATTTACTTATCCTGAATGTGAGGGACTAGAAGAATAAGTTAAAGAGGCTGACTAATACGTAGTTAAGTCCTACGTGGATGAGATTATGACTTAATTGCGGGATTAGGCCGGGCGGCACCGTGTTTAGGATTTCGGGCCGTTACAACATTGCTTATTATCATATGCAATTGGACTTGATAGTATTATGTGAAAAGAAATAATGTTCTCAATCATTTTTCTTGTCTCCTCATCATCATCATCACTATCAGTACCATCATCATCATCTTCATCGCTGAAACTAGAAGATAATTTCTTCTTCTTCTTCTTAAGAGTATTTTCACATACAATCTCAATGTTTAAAACCTCCACATTCATGACATTGAACACCTTTCCCTTTAATTGTAAGAGCATATTTTTGTTATAATGATAATAATCGTCTTCTTTTATGCTTCTACACTCTGACTTGTAAAACAATATTGGAATTCTTCTCTTAATAGAACATGTTTATCTCATAAGTCTGCAACGATACGTCAAGTGACATTTTGTAATGTCCTTGCCCTCCTCAAATGTTGTAACTTTCGAGTTGAATCTATTCGAAAGAGCATGCAAAGCACGACGAACTAATAGTTCATCAAAATACTTCTCATCAAGTTGGTATGTCTGATTTGCAATGTCACGGATACGACCATTGAAAGAAGCGATGTCCTCATTCTCTACCATCTTCAAATGGTCAAACAGAGAAGAGAATTGTTGTAATTTATAGATTTTAACTGTACTTGTACCCTAAAAGACAGTTTCCAGCAACTCCATGCTTGTTTTGTTGTGGAGAACATTGCAATCACTTTGAATATCTGAGAATCTATAACACTAAAGATGAAATTAATAGCTTTTGAGTTGGCCATATGCAACATTTATTTTGATATATGCCATATGCAACATTTTTTCGTTAACAGTCTATTGATCAACAGGCTTTGGTATTGTGTTGTCATCATCCATCACAACATGCGCTACATACTCCTTGTCGATCATCTCCCATGTTGTGTTATCTAAAGATGATATAAAGTGTATCATCCTAGCCTTCCAATAGGTATAGTTGGTTCCTTCAAGTAAAGGAGGTCGTGTGACAACCACCTTCTCAACCTTCCTGTCACAGCTCGAAATTCTAACCCTTGATTAATTCCTTAATCATGATCACTGACCCATGACGTGGGACTGGCGTGAGATGCGCACACTGCCCAATGCATGTGGTCGAGGTGTATTTTATATTTGTTGTGGTGTATGTCTTGTGTTATGTAAATGTGTAGACTAATTAAGTCGGTTCTTGCAATTATAGACGTCGAGACGCGAGTGGGGACGCTCCTCGAGTTGCGTGCGAGCTTGGGGACCGGGTTGTTAGACTTGTGGTAAGTCTAAACTTAGTCAAATGTGATAAAATTTATTTATTTCATAGCCTATGGTTCTTAAATAATGCAAATAACATTAAAAGTCCTATAGTTTGAATTACAAAAATTGAGAAACATAGGACTTACCTCGGGATACGTGCTAGCACAAACTCCCACAAAAGTTGTGTCATTAATGTGAGTCACTTGAGCTGAAGTAGTGGAGTATTAGGAGTAGAGAATGACCCTTAGACCCACCTAGTATCATGTGGTTACACACTTGATGAAAGACTTGATATAAATACTCCTTTAGAACACATTTGCTTCCATTTGCATGCTCAAGAACACAAAAAACTCAAAGTTGTACAGTGAGAAAGATTGTTGGAATTTGATACTCAAAGGGGAGGGGTTCATCAATTAAGGAGAACAAGGTGTTAACATCATCAACCATAAGAACCCTAGGTACAACTCCTACATATGTCTTAAATTAAAGAGTTGTAACTAGTAATTCATGGGGGGTTTTGGGGAAAATCAGTTTCAAAGAGTTCATAGAGTTGTTTTGAAATGTTTTGAAACATCAATGATCATTTTCACAAGTTTTGCCAATTTTTGGGGTTTTTCATATGAAACTGATTTTCATACTTGAAAACAAGTTTGTTTGCAAAATTCAATGTCATTTTTGAACTCCTTGTCCAAATTCACTTGTGACAACACCAACAAACTTTAAAATTAGTTGGGTTTTTACAAAGTTTTAACTTTTGGTGTTCTTCCCCATTTCCACAAAATGTATGTTTAAATTCATGAATGGTTGTTTATAATCGAAGTGTCTGCCTTGTTGTTGATGTTGGGAGGTTGTACTAGATCTTGGTGGAGGAGAACAAGGGCCAAGGGCGATGGACTAGTCATTCCGAGTGGGAAACCTAAAAAATAGATTGCAGATTTTCTGGGTTTCTGCACTTAACGTGCTTTGGGCAATCCAGCCAATACGCTGCGCACCCTGATCAGTAGGAATTTTCTGCAAAACTCAAACACCAACATAATCTACCTTAACCGACCCTAAACCACTCCTAACCATGGTTAAACACTTTAGGGGAATAAGGAAGTGTGTCGAGAGTCTAGGTAAGCGAGTTCGGGCGTCGGAAGGCCAAAAAATAGCTAGGAACATTGCTTGAGAGTGAGTAATCCCACTTGAACTATTTACTTTCATTTCATTTCTATGTTACTATTTTTGGACAGTCTATATGACTAAAAAATGTGTGCCTTGTACTATAGATATCACGATTTATTATCAATTCTTCTCTTGTTGAGCTTTGTCATCATGATATTACCTTGTGGATAAACTAATTGTCTCTTTTCATCGCCTTATGTCTATTTTCATTAAGTATTAAAGAATGTAATATATATAGCATGCTATTAGGATTAGATGAGTTTTATGAATATGTAAGGAACTTGTATTCTTGGTCTATTGTGCTTTGTAGCATAGCAATTTCTTGAAATCTTTACCGAATCATTTATTGATATTAAAAGTAGTTTTAAAATCTAGGGTCCACTGTACATTATAGAGTGGGTAGCTCACGAGCTCACTAGACTTCGGGGATGTCGGCACTCTTCACTATACTCGCGCGACTCACGGCGTAATGAGCTGGGGTGTTCGGCGAGATTTGAGATAGATGATTTATACGCGTAGAGCACAGGTCTGCTATTTGAGGTTATTAGAAATTGATGATATATATAATGAACTGGGGTGTTCGGCACTATTCATTTCTTTATGCACATTTTTGTAGGATTTGTTGTTGTAATTCACCACGAAGTCTTTCACCTTCTCAATTTCGAACTTCTCAGTGTAGTTGTAGATAAACATTGCTTTTAGACTCGTTGCAGTATCCATATCCTACTTCAACTCTAACTCTACTTCATCATTGTAGATGATTCTATGACCATCTTCGAATAAGATTTTGTCTTTTACACGAACTCTGAATTGTATCTACATTTTATCTTGTTGTTTAGATGAGGATGACATTTTTTGTTATCATATGTCTAAAATGCGAATTTGACAATCTTGTGCCGACTAAGACAGATAGACCCAAAAACGCAGTAACTAAGGGTCTAACAATAATCCTACATTTACATTGACTCTCAAGTGAGTATTGAAAAATGTTTTAAAAAAAAGTTAGTAGTAAGAGAGTGTACCAAATAATAACACTCTCATTACTCGCTTGAATAGTCAATGTAAAACTATTCTTTAGCTTTCCAAATTGGTTCAACTTCCTTATTATAATCTTTGAAAAATTAAGGCAAAACCCATCTTTAGGTCTCTAAACTTTTAACTTTTTATGTTTTCTTGGTCCCAGAACTTTCAAAACTACACATTTAGCTCTCAACCCTAAACTCGAATCCCATCAACAAAAATCGGAAACAAAAAAAATTAAAAATTCACCCAAATTAATAGAGATGGAGACAACACCAAATCCCATCTCATCTCTTCAGTCGACTCATCCAACTAATAAATACAAGAGTCGCGCTATGTGCACCTCGATATCCTCTCAGGGCACCCCCAACTTTTTTTATTTATGATGGTTCTAAAAAAATGACACATTTGCCCCAGGGTACGCAGAGTAATCGATGGGGTGTCTACCGGGGTGCCCAGAGTAATCAGTGGGGTGCCTATAGCGCGACACTACATTAGTTGACATTATGTTTCAGGTTTCGGTGGGAAATGATCGAACCTATGGTCTCGGATACATAGGACAAGGACATAGGTTGTCGTGTCAATTAGTGTCGACTGAGACATACACACATGTCTCGGCACAAGGCCACCGAGACCACTTGTATAGTCTCGGTGGTCATCCATCGAGTTAGGTGTTTGACTACCTTATTTAGGTGTCGATTGGTATAGACCGACGTAATACGGGTCTCGGCAAAACATAACTGAGACCACTTTAACATGCGTCTTGAGTAGTAGGGTGTGTTGCTTCACAAACTAGAGACATTTTGGTAAAAGTCTGGGGTCCCCTGAAAGGCTATCGAGGTACACATAGCGTGACTCTAAATACAATTATACAATAATGTAACTATACAACAACGTGTCAGTCATCAGAGCATATCCGCCATTAATGGAGCTCGAGCTAGTTCTCTTGTACTCCTGAGGCAGCGACGATGACAAATGGGTAGCCAAGCTCGATCTCTATCCCCAGCAGAGAACCTATAAGAGGCAACTCCCCTGGGGAGCCAGAGTCTCTCCTCCTTCATCACCACTGCCCACATTGTCAGAGCTCCTCTAGGTGGTCACCGCCTACATTGCCCATATGTGAACTGAACTGACAATTTCTTTTAGGAAAATGATAATCTAACACACTCTCAATGCACACTTTGGGCGCATACTCTTGTCTTTTAGTCATTTATGGTTCTTTCTTGTCTCTTCATGCGTGGGCCCTACATCTGACAAAAACTATAAATGGCTAAAAGACAAGGGTGTGCACCCAAAATGTGCGTTGAGAGTGTATTAGATTATTATTTTCCTTTTTTTATTTGAGTTAGAAAATCAATTTGATTCACATATGAACTGTTGACTCAGATAAAGCCGAACACTGGTTCAGATAGTCACGTCAACCAATTTGACACCCAACATAAGGACCAAATATGCATTAATTCAAAGGTTAAGGGATCAAATATGTAGTTTTAAAAGTTCAGAGACGGATCAAAAGCATAAAAGGTTGAAAGTTCAAGGACCAAAAAATGGGTTTTACCAAAAATTAATATGTATGAATTTTTTACCTTCTAGAAAGATGGATATTTAAAATACTACCATCGATCAATAATACAAGTAGTTTTACCCAAAACAAATATATTAAAGCATGCATTAACTATGACTTCAAAATACATTCTTGCATGTGCTTTAGTTACATGGTTAACTACATTAACCTTCTATTTTATCTTTAATTGCAATTAATGTTTAAGGGTAAAATGGGTAAAGAGGTACAAAAGTTCTCTAAAATTCCAAAAAATCCTTATATTTTGGGTTGCACTATGGGCACCCCATGTTTTATGTAAGACAAGCCAGATTTAAGAGCACCATTGAAATTTGTTAGTGCACTATAATTGTATCACTGAAAGTCCAAAAATGCCCTTTTGGCATTAAGGAAGGCACCCCACAAGTTTCAAACAAAAAACCCATGTTTCTCCCTCGAGCTCACTCCCCTTCTTTGCATAGCAAACATAGATCGAGAATTTACCTATCAAATCGATCATTTTCTAGTATGTATCTTCGTCCTTGTTGATTTTAGTTAAGGTCTGTTTTTTTTTTGGTCACGATTTGGAATCTCGTCCAGGCAGTGAAAGGTTTTTGGAGATAGTTGGAGTGGTTTTATTTCGAGTTACCAGTTAAGGGAAAGCATGCTATGGTGCCAATTTTATTCGGTCACACATTACCGACATCATGTGAGTGTCTCGGTATTAAGGCATCAAGACATTCACTCTGGTGTTGATTATGGAATGCCGACCATTCACACAGGGGTTGAACAACTTGTCAAGGTGGTTGGTCACCGAGACACATTGTGAGAGATTTGATTACCAATAACTGAGAGTTCACATTGTCTCTCGGTTGATATGAACCAAATAGAACATGATATCGATTCTGACACTCACTTCGGTGACCCACAACCGAGACACAATTCATAGTCTCGGTTGCAGGTGGCCGAAACTTCACAATTACATTCAGACCTATATTATCGACCATGTGGTAATAGAGAAGAATTAACCTTAGGGTGGCGCTATAAGCACCCCAATTTTTTTTATAAGGGCGAGGCACACCATCTTTTTGGGGTGCCTTTAGCCATGCTCCTAACCTATTTTTCTCAAATCTTTATACTAATCTATACCCTTGCTTCTTTAGGTATAGCTCGTGAGAAGGCCAATGTAATCAGGGAGGAGACTGGTGTTAGTCCGAGTAGATCAAATAGTATTTGACTGCAAAAAATATAAGGGTAGTTCCCCCTAATCGAGACCCCAACAATCGACTCGACGAGCATCGAACGAGGAATATAAAGGGTCTCGGCTTTGAGTGGTCAACCTACTCGTAAACAAAGTGTTCACAAAATTCAATTCCAAATGCAAGAAAAATAAAACCACAAAATTACTAAAAAATATCTCTCCATGTTAGGCATCCACATCTATATGCTATTGGTAGGCCATTTCAAAAGGAAAACACCCTAGAAATCGCTTGAGAAATCTAAACCCTACAAACCAAAAAACAATTATTTTTAACTAATATTTTTCATATGAAACGTTTCAAAAAGAAGCGATTTAACCAAAAACAACATAAAAATGAGATTTAAAAAGTTTGTGAGTGTGTGTTGGTGCATCAAATGCGACTTTCAACCGATGAGGGAAAATGGGCAACTCTTCACGAATAATGGGGTACACAGTTACAAGGTCTAAATAGACAATAGGGGAATTTGTTCCTTTGCGAGGGTCAAATTTGTGATTTCATTGGAGGGTATAATAGTAAAAGACACTATTTTTTTTTTAAATTGCTTGCCCTACCTAAACCATGGGGTGCGCCTATATTTTTTTAACTTATAAAAATGACCTGAGGGAGTATTAAATTATTATGATTGACTCTCTTTAGTTCCTGAAGGAGGAACACTTTTCTTTTACCAAAGTTAACATTTCTATTTACTCAAGAATTGGTCAAAACGGTAGGAAATTTGTCACTTCTATGCACTTCCCTGCAGCCAAATACAACCCAAGACTTAAATTTCGAGTTGCTTACTTGCTTCCATTCCCGAAAAATGGATTTCAAGTTGTTTGCTTCTATTCCCAAAAAAACGGAGGGAGGTCCTAAACCTATTTTTCAGGTAGAGGATTGCAATAAGATGATAGCCAACGAAAATTTTGTCACTCAGAAACTAAAGAAGTTCGACAAGATAGCGATAGATCGAAACTAACTTAGGACACCTTGGTTAAAATGGATTTAAATGATTTGAAAAGCACACCATCAATTGCATTAAATCGAGCGCAATGGAAGAGTTTGATTCATGTAGCTGACAACAACTAATTTGATATTAAGGCTATGTTGTTGTTGTCATCTGGTTCTATTCGAAAAAGCTCAACGAAGTGAAGTTTTATTTCACACTTCAATAGGACCAGATAACCATGCCCTACACTTGGACTTGTCAGTACAATAACCTATATGAAAAGGGAGTGTCCTTATCAAGTAAGGGATGGGCTTAAGAGCAATTCAATACATGTGCATGTTTGACAGTAGTGGTCCTCTTTCCGTCCGCGCTAACAATGGAGGCCCCTCAAGTTTTCAAGAGTTTCAGGCCACAAGCAAAGCAGGTCCACAACTCTTCCATTTTATCTGAAACTTTATTGGACAATGAAATGAAGCACATCAACAGTGCCTTGAGTATCTATTTCTTGTGACTTGTAATACAAATCAGTTTGTGTACATGCCCATCTCTTTTTAATTCAGATGCGGAAAGATGAAGGTTTTACAGATATGCAATGCCACCCAAAAAACCAATAAATGACAAAGTTTGCATTTGGCCTTCTTGAATAAGAAAAGTAACTCTATTGATATGTAGTTACTAGATCTCCCAAACTAGATGATGCCTTCACATTTTATGCATGAGATAAGAAACTAATTAATACCAGATCATGCTTAACATCAACAATCAATTATAGACGAAAAAATTGGTAAACATGCCATCAAGGAATGTAACATTTCATTTGAATTTTGATCTTTCAAGGATATCACGTGTTCAATAATCACCCATGTTATTTAACCGAGAAAACGTCGCGGTCATACCCTTCTAATAGGATAACGTGATCCTTATGAGATATATCTTTGGCTGAAATACATCTGTAATCTCAGTTTACAGCTGCCTCAATTAACTACTTTTGAATCTAAATTTTCAATAAAGACTAACATTATGATTCCAGCATAGAAAGAAACTTCGAAACAAATCATCAAAGAAACTTTGAAACTTCATCGACCGATTATTATGGAAATAGATGCAGGCATTCTGCCCATTAGAATGCCCTAGAATACAAACTCCTCGAAAGCAGAAGGGAAAGACAGTAAAACATTCCCTTGCACAAATACCGACACAAGTAAACAACATAAGCACAAACATAATTAGATTACCATCTGATTTGATTTTTAACTTGGCCAAGGCTCCATAAACTAATATGGTTGCAAGGATCACGTTGCTTGTTCTTTTAACATGACCCCATAGGAACTCCACGATCTCATTCTTTACCGTCTGCAGCTCGAAGAGAACCTAGTTGGACAGGCGCCTGTGTTCCAACTACTTTGGAGGACCCATAAACTGAGAGATCAACACCTTGGGACTTTTCCTTCTCAATTTGCTCCTTGATCCAAAAGTATGTGAACCTAAGGCCATCCTGGAAACATCGAAGAAAGAGTATTGAAATCAGTAACAAGAATATCGACAAGGATGAATTAAGATGAATCGAAAACCAAGTCACGCCAACAGGTATACCTTCAATCTCATTGTTGGTGCCCATCCGAGCTTCTCTTTGATCAGTGTGTTGTCCGAGTTCCTACCACGAACACCCTCTGGGCCAGGAATATGATGGATAGGGAGCTTCTTGTTCTCAAAACTGAGAACAATTTCAGCCATCTCATTCATGCTCACCATTTCATCACTTCCAATATTAACAGGTTCCCGGAAGTCTGATTTCGTCAACCTGAATATTCAAGAGTTTTGCTCAGCGACACAAACAATACACAAAAAGAAGAAAACTACATAATCGATAATAAATGAGCATCCTATTCTATTCAAAGAATGATTCTTTTGATAAGCATTTACTCAGGTCAGTAGACTCTACCGTCCACCGGAAAGACTAAACAATTACCTTAGCACACCTTCAACACACTCATCAATGAACGTGAAGGATCTGGTCTGCAATCCATCTCCCCACATCTCAAACTTATCGATGGATGTTATGGCTTTTCTGCAGAATGCAGCAGGGGCCTTCTCTCTTCCACCTACATCAACCAAGAGAAGCGACAAACTAAATTGAGAAACCAATTTGGAATGACATACGTGCAATTTAACACCATCTGCCTAAACACAAGCTTACCTTTCCATGTTCCAAAAGGGCCGTAGATATTGTGGAAGCGACCAATGCGGCACTCAATTCCGAAGTCCTTAGTGTAGTGCTTGCAAAGTTCTTCTGTGGCAAGCTTTTCCAGGCCATAAGCATCTTGAGGCTACATAACCGCAACACAAATATGGATTACAGTCCAACATCTAAACAAATACAGGAGGACCAAAACAATTTTTGATTAGTAAACTTCATTAGTGCAAACCTCAGCAGGCCACGCATCAGACTCTTTCAAGCTAACATTAGTCTCCAGCTGCTTGAATTCAGGATAGATGCATGCACTGGAGGCATAGAAGAACCTGAACAAAAACAATTAAGTACACATTTAAATCCAAATAGTGCCACATGATGCATCGAAAATCAATGACTAACCTTTAAACCAGAAAATCACAAATTTAAGTAACAATAAATATCTAGCAAAAATATTGTTCGAGGCTAAAGGCATCTCCAACAGAAAGCTAAAACAGGATAGGTAATAGGAATATAAAATACATGGTATCATTGTTGGAGAATATTTGGTGTTGGATGTGACATCTGACAACATCATTTTGGGGTAAAAAATGGTGATCTTGATCGGAGATGGACCAAAAGAATATCAACATTTCTTTTCATCATATATATGACTTTACACAAAGAAGAATAATCAATCAAAAACGACATATTTTCAAGTTCTCAAGTTTATTCCACTTTTTCTCCATGAAAAAGAGACTTAAAAGATTCCACAATCAATTTCCAAACTAAGCAAGATATAAACTTGAGGAAGCTAAAAAGCATATGCAAGGACATTGTAATACAAACCTCTTAACTCCATTAATCCTGGCAGCCTCCAGCATGTTGAAGCTAATCATTGTGTTATTATACATGATGACCGAGTGATTGGATTGAATGAAACCCATTCCTCCCATATCAGCGGCGAGGTTGAAAACATGGTCAACCCCAGTGGTGACCTTCAAGCAGTTGTCCATAACCCTGAGATCAACCAGGTGGAACTCGTGGCAGAACATGTCCTCCGTCATGTGTTCATTCTTCTTCCAATCAGAAGCAATGACATAGTGTCCCTCGCTCTTCAATCGGCGAGCAATGTGGGAAGCGATGAACCCGCCGGCCCCTGTGATTGAGATCCGTAGCTTCTCTGAGGGCCAGTAAGGTTCCCTCTCCAATTCTGCATAGGTGTATTCGCCATACTTGGTTCCATCACTGCTCCCCATTCTGTACCACCACATTTATATTATATAGTAATTAAGAAAACCCATGACTGAATTTCCCAAGAAATATAAATGATTCTGCAGAGCATCTAAAACGAATAGAAGATAACCCAAGTAGAACAGCATAACAATTCAAGAAAATCAAATACGATCACTTGAATAAAAACATTGTAGGAGAATATGTTGATCAACAAACAAAAGCCAGAAAGGAAACATAGATTTGCATTACTACTCTCCCAAATCCCAACATCAAATCGCGTAAAAAATCAAGAATCTTACGAAGTACCTCCAATGCTTTACAATAAAATGATGTAACATTTACACCATTGGTGTAAAAATTACACAAGATATTATTCCTATCTTCAACCCATTTACACAACTACACTATTTTCCACACCATATGGAATATTCTTATGACTCATACTACTCTTCAGTTTTTTCATTATATATAATCTTATTCAGAAGAGTCCGACCCCAACTATTTTTTTTTTTGAAGGCGACCCCAACTAATTTGGGATTGATGTTGTGTTGTATATAATGTTGTTCACTTTGTTTTAAAGATTAATTTTTTTAACAACTCAACTTTCTCTTAAAAATTTAGCTACTAATATATTTAATCCCAACTAATTTGTGATTGAAGCTTTAATTGTTTAATAAATATTAAATAATTAAAATTATACTTTTATACAAGGTAGGAATTAAAAAACAGAGAAAATAAAACACTACATATGGAAACTCAAAAGCAGCATAGTTTATGCTTCACCGGTTATAACAGAATCAGAAAAAAAAAAAAAAAAAAAAAAGAAAAGAAAAAAGGCCGCTGAACAGATCTTACACCAAAAATCTAAACAAAAACAGCAAAACAGAGAAACCGAGCTTTACCACACGAAGCAATCAAACAAGCAGCGAAAAAGGTAGAGAGGAAACATCATAAAACAGCAAAAATCAGAAGACCCAGATGTGAAAATCATCCATTTTCGGACCAGCAACATAAATTTTGCAACAACAGTGCAAACAACAATGAGGACTTTATACAAACACATGAACTGCAACATTGAAACAACAATTAGCCGCCAGAACCAACACCATTTACAAATCAAACGAAAACCCAAGAACCCCACAATCCAGAAAACCAAATCCAACCACACAAATCCCCAACAACCCGCAGAACACCAAAAATCCCCCATGCTGCATTCTTTACCTGCTTAGCCTCTGTAGGTTCAGACCCGGAACTCTAGCAAATCAAACTAACAGAGCAGAAGAAGATTGAACAATCGGTGCTTCAACACTTGGGTTGCTCTCCCTCATATAGAGAGCGCTCATGGCCCCTCAAAAATGCAACTTTTTTGGGGAGGAAAAATCGCTACTTGCACTTATCAGTGCCGTTGATTCGTTCCTCGAGATCGTGTTTGTAAGATCTCTCTATTTGTATTCCTCGAGATCCTAAGGAAACGACAAGAACTTTTGTCAATTTTGTTTTCCTGTTTAAGACAATTATTGAATGAAGGACGCCGTACATCTTGGACTGCATATTTTATTAGAGATCGCCACCGGAAGCAACTTTTGGGAGTATTCATGAACAAGGTTTTTTTTTTTTTTTTTTTTTTTTTTTTTTTTTTTTTTTGGTGGTGGTGGGGGATAGGGTGGCAAAAAAATACGGGAACGGACAAAAACGGACTGGACACCTATTTTAAAAATCCAAAAATTTGGTGCCGGTCCCGTCCCGTTTTCAAAACGGCACTATTTTTTTGTCGGGTCCGTATGTTTGTAAAACATACGGGACCCGTTTTGCCTGTTTTTTTTTTTTTAAGATGATTAAATATTTTGTTTATCAATTATCTTAAAAAAAACCCCTCAACTACAACTACAAGTCTACAACTACAAATCACCAATTACCAAAAAATAAATACATAATATCACAATTTTTTAATTTCCAATATAAACATCACAAAAGTTTTTTTTAAAAAAAAAGAGATATCACCTCAAATTCTCAATAGTCCAAAATCCAAATTATCAAAGTATATCTTCACCTCATGCATCAACAACAACTACATAAAAAAGTTCATGACACAATTTTAACAGTGAAATTACAAATATACCCTTCAAATTAATCACAAAACGGGTACCCATTTTTTAAAAATTTTTGCCCAGACCCGGTCCCGTATTTTTAAACGGACAAAAAATATTGTCCAGTCCCGTATGTTTGTCAAAAAAAAATTGCCCGGTCCCGTTTAAAACGGGACCGGACAAAACGGGCCAAACGGGACCGGGCACATTTTGCCAGCCCTAGTGGGGGAGTAGCTCTGAACTCGAAGCGGGTAAAATTACACGAATAAAGTTTTTTTCCTTGAGTGACGAGATCACAATGTTTTTTTTTTTTTTAATTTTTATTAGAAAGAAACATTTTGCTCATCCTAAGGTTTGAACTAATGAACTTTTATTCTCAAATATCGTACCTTACCATTAAGTCACCTAGTTAATAGGTACAAGAGGTTTTTTTTTATTAATATTATTTTTTATTTTTTATTCATTAGTGGGAATCGAACCACGATCTCTTAAAGTCTTTTCCTTTTTGGCAAGTAATTTTTTATCATCTCACTATAGAAACTTTGACAATAGGTATAAGAGGTTATAATGTTAAATTTTGATTGTTGTGATCATATCATAACAACTTTGATTACAATGACGTGAACCAAGTCTAGAGCAATAGAAATTACCATTGTCATGATAATGTGTGGACGACTCAGAATTTAAAACATCTGCATCATAGCAAAACAATAATTAACCGTATTATTTGTGTTTGGTGTGCATATTATGCGTGTAGTATATTCTGATTTATTTTATTTAAGAAATAATTGTATAAAGTAAAGGGAAATAACTAAAATAACAAGGTTGATTTGGTCTTAGAGCATCTCCAACCATTACACTAAAATAGTGCAACTTTTGCACTATTTTGGTGTAACTTTAACACTAAATATTGATCACTTCTCCAACCCATCAATACTATCTCTTACAATATCCTATTTTATCTACTATTTTATTACATTTTAATCAATTTTTAATGTTTAATACTTTGTAGAAACAAAAATTGTTGAAAGAGATGCAAAAAAAAAAAACTTTTAGTGCAGTGATATGATAAGAAATGGTACTAGTTGGAGATGCTCTAAGGCTTATAAGGGCGTTTTAGACTTTTTGAGGGATTTTGTTCAACCCTAGTTTGTAACCCTAGACTTATATAAAGATATAATAAGAAAACTCTAGCCACCTTATTCTTAAAACAAAATCAAACAAGGTGGTGGAGTTGAATTGGTGGTGTTGGTGTCTCCCGACCAAAGAGAGGTCACTTGAAGGTAACCCTCAACTCCTCTATCTCCTCAACTCCTCTATCTCCTCTTTTCTTATTTTTGATGAATTGGAATCTTGATTTACTCACTTGTAGCGATTTGAACAAATTTAAAGAGTTTGGAGAGATTTGAGATGTTGTGGACTAGATTTCGAGTTGGAGAGCCCCAAAAATGGGGGGCAGTGGTGAGGCTATTGTCGCCATCGGAGTAAGGCAGCTAGCCCGCCGCCGCCGAGAGAAGGTGGGGGTGCCATTAGGCTGTCCCCACCACCACCACTATGGAGGGCTGAGAGGGAGTGGCCCAAATGGCCATCCCACTCATTGTGCTCAATGTGACCCATTGGGGCCTAGCCAGGGTCATTTCAGCACCCGGTCCTTTTAAAAAAAAATAATTTATTCTATAATAAAACATAATTATATATAGGGTAGTACTACTATGGGAACCATAAAAATATGCATGCATGAGAACTTCATTTATAATCAATGGATTTGAATCCAATACATAAATGCACAAGTCATTTAATGCACAACATATTTTGTGAGGTTCCCATGACATGGATATATATTTAGAGTCCATTGTAGAATTTTCCTTATATAAAAATATACATAAATAAAATAAAATAAAACAACACAAACAAGTTTAATGTACAACTTTGAATGGGGAGCATTATCATGTTCCCAAAGGAAAGATCATGCAAGTCCCAACCTTCGCATTGGGAGACCCTTGGGACCTACACTTGCGGGACTCCAAAGACAAAAAAATAAGAGTTTGCTAAACTATAAATTGTAAAGTTATTATTAATGCGTCGTTATTATAAATTGTTTAGATATGTTGAGGAGTCCTAAAATAACTTCATACGCGCAAGATATCGATATGGGCGTCGAGACGAGTTCAAGTAAGTGGGGAGCGTTGCTCATCTATCATATGTGGCATGTTATTAATATATATTAGGTCACAAAGTCAAATTATAGGACTAGGGACATTGAGTTGCATTTAGTTATTGGTATGAATGTGTTTATCTATGGAACGTATGTCATATGAACAAGGGATGCGGTCGTGTGCCCATCAAATGAGGGGCCTGTGTAACGACCCATTTTATTAACGTCGTTATTTATTTCTAATATCATATTAGGACGCTAGCTCAGACCACTCATGGATGTCGCAGATAGGCCAGGGACTCACCGACCTATGTACACTAGTCTATTTTTTTTGTTGTATGCTTATTTGCGATGTATTAGGTGTTATTTATCCCAATTTAATCATCGCATGTAAGAATTCATATCTTATTACCGTGTGAGAATGTGTGCCGGGTGTTCGTCTCGTAGAGTGTGTTGACGCAGGTATTGGGTGGCGTAACACAGGAACACTAAGTCTAGCTAAGTAAGTTGAATAAAAAAAGACTAAGGTTGAGGTGAATATGGAATAAAATGAATTATTAAACCTTAGGCTAAACCACATAAATTGAATACGCTAAGAATGGGTGTGCCTTGGGATGCGTGCCGTATGTGGGGCATCGGGTACCGGGTAGCCAGGAGTTCATGTAAACCTTAAATAGGATTTTACAAACCAATGTGGGAGTCTAACGAATTAATTGCGATTTAATTAGCTCAAATCAAATTTAAGCCTATAGTTGAAAATCAAATAATTGGGACCTAAAGATGTGCATTGAGATGATCATGTATTATAGTCTAGGCTAGATGTGTTATTCAAATGTGTCACGGGAAAATGGGACTACAGTTAATAATGGTCACCAGATACGCCTCAGGATACATATTGCACACCAGATTACATCATCACTATAAATACACATTTGATGGATTTTCATGCAAAAAGGAAAACGAAAATTTGAGAGTGATCAGTGTGATCTAGAGGTTGAAGAAGGAGGAAACAAGGCTCTTAAGTGGAAAATTCAAGGTTTCATCACGGATTCGAGGTAAATTCAACACTCAATTTGTTAATCTCCATTAAAATGAGGTTTTGTTGAGTTTTCAAAACAAATTCGGATTTGTCACACATGCACTGTATTTTCAGTGAAATTGGGGTTTAAATGGTGTGAATTGCTCAAATAAACTAGTTTGAATCGAAATTTTTTGAAATTTTGTGAAGAATTAGGAATTTTCGAATTTTGAGGTGTATGCATGTGATTCTCGAATTTTAGGGTAAATTGGTTTTAAATTGGTGTTTTGATGTATTTTTGATCATTTTCTAGGTTGGAGATCAAGTTAGAAGCGATAGGAAGGTTGGGAAAACCCAGATTCCCAGAATTCCGAATTGGAATTCTGGGTACCAACTCTCCTAGCGCGCTAGGTAATGAACCCTAACGCGCTATTGATAGTGCGGAAGGAGATTGTTCTTCGTTTTGAAAAACAGTAGCGCGCTAGGTAAAACCCTAGCACATTGGCCAAATTGCTTAGCGCGCTAAGAGTCAAAAATGGGGATTTTTGACTAAGTGTTGGATGGGAATTTCCAACCAATTATCAAACTAAACCCACTTAATTAACCTTAAAACACTGAAAAAGGATCTCAGGGACCACAAGATGGTAGTCTGACGGTCGGGGCGAATCGGGGTCGGACTGGAGTGCTTTTTGGGGTTTTCTGAGTGTAGTTTAAGGTATGTTAAACCCAATTAAGTGTCACTGTTGTATTTACTTATTTTATCATTTGATTAGTACTTCTTGTTATTCCAGTCTATTGTTATTGGGGTGGTTGAATTACTCCCACCTGGTATGTATGTTGTGTGTTGTGGGGCCCACTAGTTTGTACCGCGTGTTACCCGACCCTCGGTGAATATCAACCCGAGTTTGCTTCTGGTCCACGTGTTCGGTATGACGCGGACTTGGTTAATACAGTTAGAATGACAAGTGATAGGACTCTTGGGGCACCCATAGACAGGATCCTGGTCCGAAGTACAAACTTAATATGCTAGATCAATCACCTATTTTGAAGTTTCTGTGGTGTCATATATTCATGCGATGAGCTTTGTGCAGTTGTCTGTATTTTTCCTTCATATTCCACATGCTTATTTAATACTGTTCTTATATATATATTTATTTATTTTAAAATGCACGATGGATTTTCTTGAGATTTTATTTACTGGACTCGTCATCTGGTTTTTCTGATGGCTTGAGTGCAGATCCTAGTGACAGTAGGGGCAAGGGGATTTTAGGTGACTACATCTGATTTGCCCACTATTGAAGACCTACTAGTATGTGTTTATTTTGATATTTTGCTTACTTTTGGGTATTTGGGAGACTGGAGAAACATGTACATGTGTATATTACTATTTTATAGTATTGTCGCTTATATACAGAGTACTTTTTTGAGTTTCCACATTAGGACTTATGTTTTATATTAAATGGAAATTATATGTTAACTGTCCTTTTATGAGTATTTAAGACTTTCGCTATCACAACTAATTAATTGCTTACAACTATTGGAAAACACAATCCAACACTCAAGGCTAGGTTACATAGGCTAACTGACAGATTATAGAATAAAACACACATTTAAATTATCGAATAAGTTGGCACAAGAATCGAGGAAGCTGATATGAGGATGTACGTAGTAGTCGTGGGATCACCAGTTGGAGCTAACGTGGCAGGTGCAGCCGAGCCTGTGGGCAGGGAGCAGCAAGCCACAAGGCGGCTTCAGAATCTGGGGTCGTCACAGTCTGCGCTCCAACTAGCGAGATGAGACTGTTCAGTCCACAAAATAAGGGGTCGTGCTCCGACTAGCGAGATGACCACGTTTCGAACCATCAAATGAACAAGTGATCACAATCGATGATGGCTTGAAAGTACTTGTTGTAGGCTTGATGGAATTAATTAGAGTTCACAACAGTCATTATGTTCATTAATAGTTCTCATCACCTCGAGGGCATGTGTTTCGGTCATTGAGTTCATACCAAAAGCTAAAATGCATTGAATGGAACTACGCCTTATTGATTGTGCATTAAAGAGTGTTTTTTGGTTTTAATAACCATTCTGTTCTATTTGACACATTTCTCTTCGATCCATTATCATTAAAAATGCTCTTCTATGCATTGTTTGTCCTTTTGTGGGATTTTAGAAAAATGATAATCTAACATATTTTGGGCACACATTTTATTTTTTAGTTATTTATAGTGCTTTGTCATATGTGAGACCCCCAACTGAGAAGATAAAAAGTATCATAAATGACTAAAAAAGAAAATATGCGTTTAAAGTGTGTTAGATTATCATTTTTCTTTTGAATATTCTACACGTCATGCGTGGATTCGGTACACCTGCCTCACGTTGGCGTCTTAAGTGGGAGTGGGCCTCGGGCAAGGTCTCAGTTTTTTAAAGCGTTTGTATGTGAAATGATTCTTTATAATCAAGTCCAACATTTTCAGCACGTGCTCCAATCGAGCAGACCTTTTTTCTTTACTTATATTTATCTGATTTTAAAATTGATGAAACGAGGAATTGAAATCATATTTTCCTACCCAAAAAACAAATCATATTTTCATATTAATGAATTAGCATGTGAAACAACAATTGGTTGGTAAAGAATCTCTTACTAAAAAAAAAAAAAGATTTCAGGAGGTCGTGGTTCAAATCCTACTAAAATAAAAAAATAAAATAAAATAAGTTGGTATATACAACAATTAAATGGTAGCTAGCTCATTGATTTGACAATGAGTCACTTATATATAGAACTAGGAGGTTTGAGCTCTAATGCAGACAACTTATGATTTCTTACTAATCAAAAAATAATAGTAATTGATTAGTACAAGTGATGACAAGATCATTTGGTTCATGTCAAAGCATCTTTAGTGAGATGGTAATGACATCACTTGCCAAAAGGCGCAAAGTTTCGGGAGGTCGTAGTTCGACTCTCACTGAAATCCAAAATAAAAAATATCATTTGGTTCCTGTCAAATATGGTCTTTATTTTGTTAAAGTGATATATATTGATGTGCTCCTAGTTCAATAGATTATAAATAGATCTTATAACAATAAAGCACGCAATTAATTTCGAAAACACGCACATTATAGTGCGATCTTAACCCCAACTCTAAGGCGGAGACAATCACCCCAACAACAAGAACAACCACCCCGACAAAGGGGACAATATCTGCATATCAGTGGGGACTAAACCATATCAAACTAGACAAACTAAACAAAACACAAAAATAAAACCCTACTAATTATCTTACGAACAATGAAGCAAAATATTGAGGAGAAAACCCCCATAATTTAGATCTAACTATGACACCGTGACAAACCAACCAATAAAGGACGCCATCACTAAAACCCATGATCCACTTGGCTATGGCCATGGCCCCTAATCGGAGTCAAACACTGCAGAACAACGTTAGAGAAACCGTTGGTATGCTGAGGTAGCAAGAACACCAACACTTGTAACAACCCCTATCTTAATCTAGGGCATCGCCTGGCCTAATAATGTAATTAAGCCCTAATTACAACACGTAGGACCTAATTACGTATTAGTCAGCCTGTACTACTTATATTCTCGTGGATCGAGTTCAGGAATAAGTAATTCCCCATCACTATTATTTAACATTTTATAAGAATTATCAAATTAACGTAAGTCTTTAACATATTAGCGGAAGTATTATATATAAATCCTAAATGTGGAAACCAGGAAATAACGATCACAATATAAATATGCAATAAATGGCAAGCATATAGACAAAGTGAAAGTCAAAAGTCGAGTAAACTAACTCTCGTCCCAATGTACAACCCAAGCAAAAGACATATATAAACATAATATAAAAATATGACCTACATGTACGACAGCTACGCGCTAGGAGCTCAGAGGTAGTCGTCGATCTTCTCCTTGCCCGGTCTAGTGCCGCTTAACGGATCTACACCCACCGTCACAAACTAGGCGGTGATTATAGTGATATTTAAGTGATAACTGGGAAATTATATACTACATTTCCAATGTAATGACAGATATTTAAATGCATAATATAGCAAAAAAATGTGCTGAGAAAGTAATGCATGTAAATACCACAGTTGACAGAATTAGACAGACTAACACAGGCTAAGTCGAGATGATCTACGTTCGGTCGGTGGTGAGAACTATCAGCCAGCCTTTTTCCACTATCGTATGGAGCTACTGTAACAATCTGTTACTTTAAGCAGGTGATTAGTGTTAATCTGAATGGTAATTAATCCGAGTTAGGCTCATGGTTAAGCCCGATTTGTCATGATCAACGTGTGTGTGGGATTGTGTGATGTATTGCGTTTGTTTGGTGTGTATTAGTACATATACGTGAATAATTGGACTAACGAAGAAATGCCTAATACCATGTGTAGGTCATTAGGACACACATGAGACGCGGGATAGCGTTGACGCTCGAGTGTGCTCGGCGGTAGAAATTACGTAATTATAGGCGTAATTATGAATATAAATATATATTTATATATGTTATGGTTATATATAAATATATATATATATATATATTAAAATGGAAAATAAATAAAATATAACAAATTGTTGAGGGCAGTGTGATACGTGTGGTCACGAATGACAATGACACGCGTCAGACATATGGTGGTGCGCACGCCCGAGATATTCTCGTTGGCGTGCCAACCAGAATTTGAGGCACAATATGTTGATAAATAAATAAATTTATATATATAAATCGGTATATATATATATAATAAATCAGAAAAGGTTGAAATTACCTCAAAGGGTATTGAGGTTATTAAAGAGGAGATAATATTGGAAGGGCATTTTGGTCAATTCCCCCACTAAAACCGCCCTCTTCTTCGTTTAAATGTGAAACCGAGAGCAGAGAGAGAGAGAACTGAGACGATGAGGATGAGAGGAAGGAGGTCGAGAGGAGGAGAAAGGAGCTCAAGAGCTCGGGAGTTTGATGGAGATTGCGTGGCCAAGGTGAGATGATTTAGTTGTGTATGTTGTTGTTGTTGTGTATGGGTGAGTGAGTGATGAGGAGCTCGGCCATGCTCCGTCATGGCCTAGAACCGAACCGAGAACAAGGGAAGGGAGAGTTGTCTCCCTGTTGAGGTTGAGATTTGGAGTTGATTGGGATTGGGTTGGGAGCCAATCCCAATCGATAAAAAAAATCGAAAACGAACAGAGCGTCTACTCTGTTCGTGAAGAAGACGATGAACAGTGTCTGAACAGGGCCGGTTCGGCTCGGTTGAGCTAAACCCGGTTCGGCCTGGTTCGGACCTGAAACCAAAAGAAAAAAAAGAGAAAATGGAAAAGAAAATCTAGAAAAATAGAAAAAAATATGAAAAAATAGTATTTTGACAAAACAAATAGAAATTGAGGGATTTCTATGGAAAATGAGGAATTCGAAAGTCGGAGGAAACTTTATATGGGGTTTTTACCTCGAAAAGCGTGAAATGGTCAAAATAGGTTAGAAATTAGGTCCCAAGATTCTGAATTCGAATAGGACCAGTTTAGAAATGTTAGTAAATGAGTATGAGACTTAAGTTGATGATAATTGGTCTATTTTAGGTAATGAACCGATGTGGAAAGGTTTGAGGACTCCGAGGAGTTGTACAAGTCGGTAAAACATAGAAAGCTCAGGACAGGTAAGTGGGACTCATAGCTTTTATCAATTATGCAATGTAAAATAGTATTATTAGAGCATGTAGTGTACTGGACTGGGAATGGGGCAATGTACCGTGATTTGACTTTGGTTTTACAAAAATGTTTTGAAATGAAAATGGATTCAGAAAGAGGTTTGACGGGACGGATCAGCCTGGGGTTTGGAACTATGGTGGAGTTGCTAACCATCACTGCGCCCCAGTGACTTGGGAATTATTCCGATCAATGTTTTCCAGTTGAGTTTAGCAGCTCATCTATCATAAACCAATCAGATGAGCAGTGATTGGTTTAGTGATGATGAGTAAGTGCGACTTGATGTTTTATGAGTTGGTGGCACATTGACAAGAACTGGTTAGATGCCCAATGATTGGTTCTTGGATATGTGAGAGAGTGACTCAATGCAAATACGAATATTTGAAATACAAATCATGGGTACATTGCAATGAACCAAGGAACTTGCATCTGTTATATATATTGTTTATATTGATTCATATGCTCCTGTAGATATGCCTTTGATTCATGTTGTTATACATTGCCTTGATATTAATTGCTAATTGATAGTTGGTATGGGAGTCACTTACTGAGCAAGTAGGAGCTCACCCACCTTAATATTTTCAGGTATGAATGTACGTTAGGACTTGAAACTCAAGAAAGGAGAAGACCAGATTGTTTAGCATCTTCTTTACGGTGCAGTGAGTTTCCTGTTATATATATATATATATATATATATATATTATAATGTTTTATGATTTTGTAATAATTGGGGTGGGAATATAATCTCAATACCGATGTTCATACCGGTATTGTATATTTTGTATTTTATCGAAAAAGTTTTAAATTTTCCGCTGCGTTGGTTTTCGTTTATTTTATTCGTTTAATGAATATAAAAATATACAGGTATTGTCAGGGAGTTTTGATAAGGCTGCTCGCTCTAATTAGGTCCGATCTGGTTTACCGAGGCTTAATTAGGGTTTCAGGCTTAACGTTCTCTAATTAAAGTTAGGGGATGTTATAGTTGATATCAGAGCCAAGGCTTTACAAACTTAAGTTTATTATTGGTCTCGAAGTAAGAGACAATTTTGATATAGATTGATATAAGAGACTATGTTGTAAAGCTTGGTTTGATTATTCAACTAAGAAGTTAATGGAATAACTCTGACATAGATTAGTCTCAGAGACTGATGTTATCACTTTCGATCAAGTTTCTAAGTGATGTGATAGTACTGATACCATTTGGATTGAAATTTTGAGTTATATCTGTATATTAAAATTAAAAATTTAGGTTAACTGACTTGGAGATTGATTCTCAAGTCAGGGATAAACCAAGATTAAATGAACGGTTTTATCGATGTTTTGGGGGGTAATGAAAGATAAAAGCTTAAGACATGTATTTGTGAGCTTTATATTATATCTATGCGATAGATATAGCTGTACTGTCTTGCCTTGGAATGAATTTGAAAGTCTTATCTCACATCTAGGACTTGGTAAGTCAAATGACATTGATGGTGAGGGTTCTTGGGAACCTAGACTTCAGAGATATTGTGATAAAGGAAGCCAGCGGAACGATAATAAGATGGGTTATATCCATCTATATCTCATGAAATGAGAATGTATATATGTTGAGGGTTAGGGTTTATGGAACCTTGAATCCAAATGATATAGATATGGAAAGGAGATGAGTTATGAATAACTCTTTTATTGAGTAGTCTATAAGGGTCTTGATTCTCACTAATATTGTCTGATGAGAAATAGTCAGTGTTGAAGGAATAATGGACTCGGGACTCAGAGACATATGTCAGATGAAATGACCATACAAGGTAAATGGAATATGAAATGATTGACAAAGAAACTCAAAGGTGATGAGTCACTTTGAGTAGAAAATATACTAGTGTTGAAACTAGTTCAGTGAGATGAAAAGTTATTCAATGGGAAAGATTGGTGGTAAATGGCGATGAGAACCTGGTTAAGGTTAGTTAATCACTATATTATTCATACTTCATGAATGAATATGAAGTATAAAATTTCATATAAGATGCAGATCCATATTGAAATAGTGAGAAGAAATTTGTCTGTATAGTTATGGAGTAACCACACATACTAAAAGTTATATAAGAAAGAAGTTTATTAATGTTGTGGTGATGTAACTGTAAGCACTAATAGTATAATAATAAGGAAGTCTGTCAGTATAGTTGAGATATAGTTGTATATACTGAAGGCAGAATAACAAGGGTTTATTAGTGTTGTTGTGGGTAATCACACTCACTAATAGAGCAATAAGAGAAATGAATGATAATATTATATAACCATACATAAAGAAATGAGACGTGAGTTTACTAAATGGATGTGTAGCTCAATGTTGAGATGGTAAGGATACCTGATTGAGGTATAGATCAAAGATGGAATATACAGAAATGAGATGATGGTATACTAAAAGTGAACAGTTAAAACAAGAAATGAGAGATGAAGGATTTGAGAAAAAAATTGTGTTCTTGATCAACTTTATCTTGTTTGATGAAGTAGAATCATTTGTAAGGAAATGGTAAATTGAGAATAAAGTGAAGAGTAAGTTGCAAATATATACTCTGAAGGACTGGAAGGGTCAAAGTTAGAGGCTTAACATCAAAGTATTTAAGAATCTTTTGAGGCATTAATACATAAAGATTCATAGATATGACGCTCTTGTCATCAGAGACATCTGATGTAGATAAGAGGTGTACTGTTCAGGTAATTGAGAAAAACATAGCAGTGAGCCGTGAGGTCTTTTAAATTTGATGTTTAGACTAGTACAGTCTAAATTGAGGAGAATGAGTTGTCAATAAAGTTAAGGATTAAGAATATAGAGAATGATGTACAATACTAGAAATGAATAGGTAAGTAGTATATCAAGAGGTTGGTATTGACTGCGATCTATAATGAAAGATGTTGAAATTTATAAATTTTGTGAGTGTGAATTTGTAGAAATTCAGTTAATCAATCAAAAATTCAAATGGTTTGGGTTGAGTAAACTGATAATAAGTCAGAAAAGGAAAAAAACAAGTAATGGGTATATTGGAAAGGCTTAAAAGATTATCCCAAAGAAGGAATTTATCAAAGTATTTGGCTGGTTGATACCAAACCAATGATTAATTATATCGTACTTTGAGGTATTATAAAAAAAAATTGTATGAGTTTAAGAACTCAAATGGAGTGACAAATTAACGTGAAGTAAATTTCAAGGAATAGTGATTTCCAGGATTGACAACTCAAGGGTGTAAATCAAATGAAACCAATAGTTCTCAATAGTAATTGAGATTTGATTATTATAAAGTAAAGATAAGAATTTAAGTGTATATGATTAAGCGATGGCTTGATGAGGTGGAAGATTATGGTGTAAACTATAAAAATTCATTAGAGCTCACGCTATGTTTATGGATGAAGATGTAGAGTTGTTAAACTCTATTGAGATAAGATCATCATTAAGTTGACAATGATGACGAATATGAAAATAGTTGAAACTGTACCAAATACACAAAATACTGTTACAGAGTTGTGTGAAACTCTGATAATAGGTGGGCATATACCAAAAGTTGTAGGTGCAATGGATAAGTTTCACCTATAAATCTTAAGATATGCGTTGAATTTTAAAGTTATGAGTCAAAGGAATTGACTAAGGTTAAGAAAATTTGAGAATTTTCTTATATTCAACACTAAGAATGGAAAAGTGACGGAACATGGAATGATTGAAGCATACAAACAACGTATATAGAGTTGTAATATAGTTGTATTGTATGATCAATTAATCTAAGAATGGAATAACTTTATAATGGAATGAGGATGAGTTGTGCATGATACAAATGATGTCTTCAGGCTTAAGGAAATTGAAATGTAGTTTTACTACAATGGTTGCTTGATTTTACTTGGATTAGAGAAAGGTTAGAGGTGTATTGTAATATTTCATCGAAGTAATTGTCTATTGATACAATGAAACAAGGGATGGTAGTGAATATATTGAATATCATTTAGAGGAACTGATAAGAAATAATAGTATTGGTAAGAATACCAAAATATCGTAAGACATCAACTAATAATGAAGAACTGAGAATATGTATTTCAAATGATGAATGAAATGAATTGCAAGAATAAGTATTAGAGGAAAGACTTTAATATGATAAGATAGGGATGATGATCCCAGTATTAGAATAAATTCAGTTGATTAGATGGAATGTGCAAGTTCATTCATTCATGAAGGAGTTTTGAAGTACAATTGTATCATGTACAGGGGTTTAAAGGATATGTATGTTATTTAGTTATTTCTAAGACTGAAAGATCTTAGAGGAATCACTAAGTGTTAGATGGGAAAAACTTTGAGAACCAGTGAAACTGGTGAAATGTGAATTGGGGGAAGTTTCAAAAGACGAAAATAGTGATGATGTGGTGAAGCCGCAAGCACTAAAATAAATGGGTTTCAATCACTCTGAGAAATTACTCACACAAAGTGATTGACGGTGGTTAATACTTGAATGAAAGAAAGAGGCATGAGGGGTAATTATAATAAGAACTTCTCAATATTATCTCATCAGTGGGATAGATAAAAATTGATGAATGAGTGAAGTCCTGCGTAGGCATATCATCAATTGAGAGGTTGGAATTGATAATTACCAGTCTTTTATTTGGAGTTCAGAATGAGACTGAACTCAGTAAATGAATGAATTAATGGGTGATATAATTGATTAAGAAATCTAATTGGAACTACTTAATGTGTTAGAGATTGATTATGAATGAGTAGTATCCATATTAGATGTTATAATGAAAATTGTGCTGGACATATTAAATTTTGAAATGGAAATTGGATTCAGGAGGAAGGTTAGACAAGAATGATTCTGAATATCTCAAGAATCTCTCTCTATATGATTGATATATGTAATGCTACACTATATTCGGGTATATGAACGAATTATAAATAGGTTTAGATGAGGATATATAAGGAGATTATGAAGAGATATGAGATATGATCAGTATGTGATGTTGAGTAATGACACATGAAAAGTTAGATTCTTGTCTATACCTGAGAAGAGAACAAAATATGATTATAGGCTTGTGATGTGAAATAGATGTCAGCACAATGAATTATAGTTGAAGAGGGAATTTAGTATGCAAGATTTTTGTCAGTGAGAGCATATGTTATGTTTGAAAGGATTAAACAAAATAGTTGTATACGAGATGTGAGATGTATGAAATAAAAAAAATATTCTGGATAGAGATCCGAGGCTTGCTTCCATTGAGGGAAGAAGTTATTGATATAAATTGAAAACCAGTCTCAATCTCGATACAATATTTTCCTTCGTGTTGACAAAGAGATTGTGTTACCAATTTTAATTCAATGAATATGATTTAGCTTGTGTCTCATCATAATTGTCACTGAAAGAATCAATTTATATGTGTGAGTTCTTTAATGATCTTAGTAATCTGAGGGTTTACAGAATGAACTATACTCTTTCTTATCCTACCTTGAGGGTGAGAGATAAGAATGAGAGATATTGTACTAGAATGAATGAAGTAATAAAGAACTACACAGAGGAAATAGAGCAGACTAGGTAAGATATAACTAGAATATAAAGGAAACAAATAATATAAGGATAAAGTTGCAGTGTATAGATTGACGAAATCTATAAGTTTTAAGCGAGTATCGAAAGAAAATGATGAGAATGTTGTTGTGATTGACCTTGCCATTCACCGATGGGTGGAATGGAGGTAGGAGACACACATATGTTGACCTTGTTGTTCATTTGTAGTGGACAGAGGTAGGAGACATGATGACTGTCGACCTTGCCGTTCAGTTATGGGATGGACGGAGGTAGGAGACACGATACTGTTGATCCTTTGTGGATTCGTCAATGCTTGAGCTACAACAATCCTTAAGAAAAAGAGAAAACATGATAAATATCATAGGTTATTGATGTATCAAAAGATATGTGGGATCTTTTGGAAATCTCACCTCTGAACGGGCTATCGAGATTCAGATTAAGTGAAATTAATGGTGTTATTCACATTTCATTAAACTGAAAGAGAAGAATGAAACGATAATTTAGTTACGTTTATTCTTCAAAGTAAAGTTGAAATAAGCTTTGTGCTAGTGATATGGTGGTGAAATCACATATATTAGACAAGCGAGGAATGAAGAAAATGCTAAAGAACAGGAGTTATAAGGAAAAAAAATCCATTTATCTTCGAAATTGTTGGTGACTTGTACGTTGCCCTAATTTCGAGGACGAAACTGTTGCTAAATTGGGGAGACTGTAACGATTCGTTACTTTAAGCAGGTGATTAGTGTTAATCCAAATGGTAATTAATCCGAGTTAGGCTCGTAGTTAAGCCCGATTTGTCATGATCAACGTGTGTGTGGGATTGTGTGATGTATTGCGTTTGTTTGGTGTGTATTAGTACATATACGTGAATAATTGGACTAACGAGGAAATGCCTAATACCATGTGTGGGTCATTACGACACACATGAGACGCGGGATAGCGTTGACGCTCGAGTGTGCTCGGCGGTAGAAATTACGTAATTATAGGCGTAATTAGGAATATAAATATATATTTATATATGTTATGGTTATATATAAATATGTATATATTAAAATGGAAAATAAATAAAATATAGCAAATTGTCGGGGGCAGTGTGATACATGGGGTCACGAATGACACGCGTCGGACATACGGTGGTGCGCACGCTCGAGATGTTCTCGTTGGCGTGCCAACCGGAATTTGAGGCACAATATGTTGATAAATAAATAAATTTATATATATAAATCGGTATATATATAAATATATATATATAATAATAAATCAAAAAAGGTTGAAATTACCTTAAAGGGTATTGAGGTTATTAAAGAGGAGATAATATTGGAAGGGCATTTCAGTCAATTCCCCCACCAAAACCGCCCTCTTCTTCGTTTAAATGTGAAACCGAAAGTACAGAGAGAGAGAACCGAGACGATGAGGATGAGAGGAAGGAGGCCGAGAGGAGGAGAAAGAAGCTCAAGAGCTCGGGAGTTCGATGGAGATTGCGTGGCCGAGTCGAGATGATTTAGTTGTGTATGTTGTTGTGTATGGGTGAGTGAGTGATGAGGAGCTCGGCCATGGTAGAGCCATGGCTGAGAACCGAACCGAGAACAAGGGAAGGGAGAGTTGTCTCCCTGTTGAGGTTGAGATTTGGAGTTGATTGGGATTGGGTTGGGAGCCAATCCCAATCGATAAAAAAAATCAAAAACGAATAGAGCGTCTGCTCTGTTCGTGAAGAAGACGATGAACAGTGTCTGAACTGGGCCGGTTTGGCTCGGTTCAGACCTGAAACCAAAAGAAAAAAAAGAAAAGAAAAGAGAGAAAATGGAAAAGAAAATCCAGAAAAATAGGAAAAAATATGGAAAAATAGTATTTTGATAAAACAAATAGAAATTGAGAGATTTCTATGGAAAATGTGAAATTCAAAAGTCGGATGAGACTTTATACTGGGTTTTTACCTCGAAAAGCGTGAAATGGTCAAAATAGGTTAGAATTTAGGTCCCAAGATTCCGAATTCGAATGAGACTAGTTTAGAAATGTTAGTAAATGAGTATGAGACTTAAGTTGATGATAATTGGTCTATTTTAGGTAATGAACCGATGTGGAAAGGTTTGAGGACTCCGAGGAGTTGTACAAGTCGGTAAAACATAGAAAGCTCAGGACAGGTAAGTGGGACTCGTAGCTTTTATCAATTATGCAATGTAAAATAGTATTATTAGAGCATGTAGTGTACTGGACTGGGAATGGGGCAATGTACCGTGATTTGAAGCTGGTTTTACAAAAATGTTTTGAAATGAAAATGGATTCGGAAAGAGGTTTGACGGGACGGATCGGCCTGGGGTTTGGAATTGTGGTGGAGTTGCTAACCATCATTGCGCCCCAGTGACTTGGGAATTATTCCGATCAATGTTTTCCAGTTGAGTTTAGCAGCTCATCTATCATAAACCAATCAGATGAGCAGTGATTGGTTTAGTGATGATGAGTAAGTGCGACTCGGTGTTTTATGAATTGGTGGCACATTGACAAGAACTGGTTAGATGCCCAGTGATTGGTTCTTGGATATGTGAGAAGGTGACTCAATGCAAATACGAATATTTGAAATACAAATCACGGGTACATTGCAATGAACCAAGGAACTTGCATCTGTTATATATATATTGTTTATATTGATTCATATGCTCCTGTAGATATGCATTTGATTCATGTTGTTATATATTGCCTTGATATTAATTGGTAATTGATAGTTGGTATGGAAGTCACTTACTGAGCAAGTAGGAGCTTACCCATCTTAATATTTTCAGGTATGAATGTACGTTAGGACTTGAAACTCCAGAAAGGAGAAAACCAGATTGTTTAGCATCTTCTCTACGGTGCAGTGAGTTTCCTGTTATATATATATATTGTAATGTTTTATGATTTTGTAATAATTGGGGTGGGAATACGAGCTCAATACCGATGTTCATACCAGTATTGTATATTTTGTATTTTTTCGAAAAAGTTTTAAATTTCTCGCTGCGTTGGTTTTCGTTTATTTTATTTGGTTAATGAATATAAAGATATACAGATATTGTCAAGGAGTTTTGATAAGGCTGCTGGCTCTAATTAGGTCCGATCTGATTTACCGGGGCTTAATTAGGGTTTCAGGCTGAACGTTCTCTAATTAAAGTTAGGGGAAGTTACAACTACTCTCAACATACTTCATCAATGGTGGAGCTGCGCTCCACGCGAATATATATAAAACTTGTCGACAACCCCGTAGTTCAAGCTATGTGATGCCACCCAAGTAATAGTGGTGAGTGCCAGAAATCCAGAGGTCCAGTGACCCCGTGAATCTACCCATCTCTTGTGCAATGAACACTAGATAATCTCCTATTTTCGTTTCAAGGATTTTTCATTTATAAGGCTTTACGATATCAACAATAAGTTAGGCTACGAAGCCCCAAAGGAAATAGTGTACAAGTCCAATTACCACAGATAACCCTAGAGCATGCATTTCTAACATCAATTATAACATAGTCCACAACAAAATATAACATATCAAGAATGGAGTCAATAAAACTATCACAAGGCATCATGCTATTTCAACATTCATTATGAACAGAGCAAAGAAAGCATGATGATAGAACACAAATAGCAAGTCAACAAATTGATTGAGAAGGAAAAATAATAGGAATGAAATAAAGTAGAGAGTTCTCACGGTTTCACTTACAAGTCACAGGATAGCTCTGGTTATCCTGCTTTGCAACACTCCGACTAGAGCTCCCGAACTTCCGAAACACCCCTAGGTCCCTAAAAGATCATTTCATATCATTTTGATCTATTTATTTATTTAAATATTTTATTTTATATATGTTATCTTTTTATATATATTTATCTTTTAGGGAGGGTTGGGCCCCAATATATATATAGGGGTTGGGCCCCTGAACCGGGTATAACCCGATTCGGCCCAACCGGTTCGGTCCAACCGGGCCTTCCCACTCCTCATTTTTTTTCTTTTCTTTTCTTCAATCCAATAATCAACAACTTCAACACCAACATCAATACCATAGCATCACCAATCCACCATTAACACATTAATTTCTTTAAAATCAACTTCATCAACATCACCATCAACGTCTACAATAATAATGCCAACATCAACAACAAAAGACTCACCTCGCCAACGCTGTCGTTGCACCTCCAAGCTCTCAACTTCGATCTCCCCTCGACCAACCTCTCTTTCTCTCCTTCTTTCCTCTCACTCTCGAACTCTCTCTCCCTTTTTTTGATCGGTTGTGCGGCGGTGGTTGTTTTTGGTGTTAAATAAAAGGGTAGCCAAATTACTAAAATACCCCTCAATCTTATCCTCTTTCTTAATAAGCCAAATCCCCCTCTTAGTCATTTCACGATTTTCTAATTTTTACATATATATATATATTTATATATATAATATGTATATATATGTCCAATTCAATTCAATTAATTTATGACCATAGGCTATGATCTAATGTGCATTAATTTAATTACATTGCATTTAACTAAGTTTAGATTTACCACAAGTCTCGCTACTCAGTACCTCAGCTCGCGCGCGACTCGAGGCACGTGCCTCATTGCGTCTCGACTCGATAGCTGCAAGTACTAACTTAGTTAGCCTACACACATACAAAACACTAGGAATGCATCAATACAAATATAAAATTTACCTTGGCTACATGCCTCGGTCGGTGTGCGCATCTCATGTGGGCCCCACGTCATGTGTCGGTGATCCTGATTAAGCAGTTAATCAAGATTAGCAAAATTGGGCCGTGACAACACCACTCCTAAAAACCTCCTCTTCGGTCTCATCAGATCCAACTTGCCTAAAGATGCCTTCCCCTTCCTCTTATCTCCAAAAAAACACAAACAAAATAATGGTTGAAAAGAAAAGTGGAAAAAAAGAAACAAGGAAAGAGCCAGGGAAACAAAAAAGAAATGGAGGTCAAAGACCTCAGGGATTATCGACGACTAGGTCACAAGTATTTAAGGGCTCGAGGCAAAGCTATGAATTGGGGGCCCTTTACGAAAAAATTATATAATATAACTCGGTGTAGGACATGCAAGGTGGGCACTCAATACTTATTTGCATCCCCCAATGTTCATTGAGATATGTAAGTGCCCGTCTTGAGGCATATAGTAGTTAGGGACGCAAACACTTGTCTAATAAGACGTCAATTATGTTATGTTTTAGTGTGATATTATTACAAATTCTAAGACTTTTATTCCCATTTAAATTGATAATTCTTTGTTATTGCATTCTCAAAGTCAAAATACGTTGTTTGACCACAAGGATT
Source organism: Stephania japonica (assembly GCA_039657345.1). Classification (NCBI taxonomy): domain Eukaryota; kingdom Viridiplantae; phylum Streptophyta; class Magnoliopsida; order Ranunculales; family Menispermaceae; genus Stephania; species Stephania japonica. The sequence goes on along the minus strand of CM077557.1, from coordinate 65,274,226 downwards.
GATTTCCCATCAAATTCAGTCAAAAAGTTGAGCAAAGGCCTAATATCTTAACAACGCATTCAGTTGAACTGAAATAGCTAGGGATTCGTTGGGTGTAACTTTACAATATTGTAGGAAACTCACTGAAATCGATGCGTGTGACGGCCCGAATTATCAAGGCCGTTCCATGACCCACGCCCTCCGCTTGCAAACCCAGCTGTGACTGTCACGTCAACAGACACGTCATCACTACTGCCACGTCCACAGCTCTGTGAAGCAATACTTCGTTTAATTAATACTACTATGTTGAATTGTTTAATTCTCATAAACATCTAGCAGGTTAGTTAAGAATAATAGTGGAAGCCTTTAATGCATATATTATGAGAATTTATTAAACCTAAGTAGTGGAAAACTCAGAAAGAAACACCATGTATATAACTGAGACGAAATAAACAATAATCCATATACATGTGATAAAGTTCTAAAGTTCCCAAAACCCAGCAAAATAATATATACATACTAGATGGTCAAGACACGAGCTGTCAGTGGCAACGGCCTCAGAGATAGTCGTCCAATACCTCTTTTCCCTTACTCTTGCTCGTACCAGGATCTGTGCTCAATTGCCCAACACATACAACAACGAGCCTAGTGAGTAAATTCCCAAGAGAAGTCTACACTATAACCATGAAACAACAGTAACCTACGACATGTGAATATGACCCTTGCAACAGGAATCATATTTCCATGGCTGTCAGCAAACAACATTCACAGAAAACATAACGATCACACACAGTGTGATATTAATTAAAACTAGATAGAGGTGTGACGGAGTCTAACAAACTAGATCATACTTCATAGATTTAGATGCCCGGCTAAGCACATTAAGCCTAAACAACACATGAACTACTAACGGTGACTGGAACACATCACAACCCATCGTACACGTGCACCCCACTACTCGGATCGCTATTCAATGGCTGCACCAAGTACACGTGCTACAATCTTACATGCTCAATTTCGTACCATGACCATCTCGATTAATCTCCGACCATGTGAACAAATCAAACACTGACCAACACATGATCACAATGCATAAGCATGGCAACCAAATAAGTATACAAAGCGATAAATAAATAAATGAATAAATACTCAATTATATGGATAACCTATGCTTGAATTAAAGTGTAACATTCTCAAGGGTTTTACGCACCTTTAAACAAGTACTCCGACTTCCCGGATCCGTCAATCCGACCCGCTTAGCTCCCCGATGCCTGAGCTATGGTTCCCTAGTTCCTAAAGTCATTTATAGTGTTTTATATTATTTAAAAACACCTTATGTAATTTTTATGATATTATATCATATATTAAGTTTTCAGTAGTGGTACCTCTCTCGGACTATGACGGGGTTCCAAAAATACCCAAAAAGTCCCGAAACCACTTTTTCACCTTTTTCTTATTTTTCTAGAATTTTCTCCAATTTTTCAGATATTTTCCAACTATTTTCGCTATTTTTCAAAAAAATAGTATATAAAAATATAAAATATATTTTTATTTAATTTTTAATTGTTTAAATGAGTGAGCCCTACCTGGATAGGTCTGATCCAACCTAGGGGTCGTACACGTGTGCGAGGGCGCGCGTGTACGTCCTTTTCCCAGGGACGATTTCATCTCTGGTTCTCTAAAGACGAAATCGTCTCCCTTTTTTTTGTTTTTTGCTGCCCTTCTCTTCTCTTTTCTCTATTCATCTTTAACCTCTCAACCTATTGAAGACCCTCAATGCACCAAAATTACACTCCAAATCCACAAAAATAACAATAAATTCTCAGATCAACATGCATGTATATAAACCAAAAATTCACCAAATTCAACCTAAATCCCCACCATTCTAATTTAAAATCGATGTAATTCATTCCAATAACCTCTTATATTCCAAATTTAGCAAAAACAGTGATGAAATCCACAAAAAATCCATTTTATACTTCAAACCCAACAACACCCACGTTTCTATGTAAATTGCAAGATTAGAATGTGTTGATTACCTTGGATTTTGGTATTTGATCCCCAAATCACCTCTCCAAGCTCGGATTTCCTCTCTCAAATCAAGATTTCGCTTCACAGAACCTCCAAAATTTGATTAGTAATGGTTTGTTATGCATGTTGAGACTCATCCTTGGTATTTATATTATTTGTTCTAATCTGATTATGTGCACGCATCCCGAGGATGATCTAATGGTTTCCTAACCAGCTTATGTCACCTAACTTCTGGACACCTTATCATGATTTACTTGCCTTGTTTTACCTTGTTGTGCATCTCGAAGATCATCCTATGCACCCTGAATTTCCTAGCTACAACCTTAGGAATTCAATTAATAAATTTGATTTGGCTCACACACCTTAGGCTAGGCCACCAAATAATTCATAAAAGTCATATGTGAGGTCACACTAGCTCTTAGCTACCCGACAACCCATGACCCATACCTCCGCTATCCAGTATCCGGTACTTGATCCTCGACACGCACTTCAGGACATATACCCGACTCGTAACCTTGCTCGATATCAACATTCACACATGCGATGTTTATACACATAATAATAATTAATACACTTAAGAATCACAATAATAGGCATCACACCGTGCACAAATATCATAAATATAACCTGGGTTCCCACATCTGAATCACCCAGTTGTCCACGTAACACCCGCATTAAACTTTAATCTTCGTAATTAACACTAATACTTAATTAAATTAATTTAGGTCGTTACAATGCGGATAAAGCCTTGAGAATACCTAAGAGAAAGCCGAAATCTAAATTCCAAGACTAGATGGAGCGCATTGACAACGCCTTGAGGTGAATGTACGGTGTAACGACCCAATTTCATTAACACCGTTATTATTGCTTATTTTCAGACTAGCACACCAGCTCAGACACACGTGGATGTCGTGGATAGACTAGGGCACACCTAACTAAGTATATAGCTTTATTTGTTTGTTGTATTATCTTAACTGCAGCGTATTTATTATTTTATTCACTATTGCATCGCATGTGTATTTACCTTGTTATACCATGTGAGATTGTATGATAGGTATTCTCCTTGAAAAGTGTGTTGACTCGGGTATCAGGTAGGCAAGATACTGGAACACTAAGTCTAGACAATACAAAACATAACTAAGGTTAATGTAACATTTTTTGATAATAAAATACCATAGCCTTGAATCAATTCATTTAAATGTACAAGTTATGGCGCGTTTTGAGATGAGTGCCGTACAAGTTATGGCGCGTTTTGAGATGAGTGCCGTACAAGTTATGGCGCGTTTTGAGATGAGTGCCGAGGTACGGGGCATTGGGTGCCGATTCGCCAGGGGTCAGTGTGAGCTAAGGTATGATTTTACAAGTTCAACACAACTACCTAAATGTCTCTATATGAATTCAATGTATTAGATCAATCCCCTATAGTTTGGCCAATAAATCAAGTCCATTGATTTGCCTTAAGATGATCCTAAATGGTGTTCTACTAGGCTGGATGTGTAATATTGTGTGTCATTTAAGTGTGGGACATCTTGAATGAGGGCCCTTATATATCTTAGGGATTTAAGAACACACTTGATGATAAATCTCAACCAATAAAAACCCAAGTTAGTGGAATTTTCTTGCGAATCCAACTATCCAATATAATTTACATGCAAATTGAGAGGGAGTGGCTGCTTTTGCTGGAAATTCCGAGAAGCTTGGAAGAATTAGTGATCTAAGTTAGGTGCTCATCAACTAAGGTATCATCACCATCATGCTAGAATTCCATTTACTTTGCCCAACTTTGGGGATTTTTTTAACAAAAACGAATTTCATTGATACTCACTGATTTCAAGGGTTCTTTTTCTATGAATTTAAAACTCAAATCGCCTGTGAATGAAAGTGTTAAATTTAATTTTACAAGTATCAATTGTGCATGGATAATTTTGGGGAAATGCTTGTGAAATATGGAAAATTGATGAAATTGTGCAAATTTTTGGATGAATATCTATGTATGTGCTCTAGTTGTTATTGTTTTGATGAAGTTTCACTGTGGGATCGTTCCGCGTGAGGTTCGCCACAATTCGGAGTCAAAAACCCTGTCGAGAAAATCCAATTTTTCATGATGCAAATGCTCTGTCCCGAGCATGGCATCGTCCTGGCGCCACGAATATTAATACACGACGTCAAGGACAGTAGGAACAACGCCACCTGTCATCGTGGCAATATAGACACGACGCCAAGACGGCTTCGTGACCCCGGCTGGGGGTGGTGTTAGGGACCATGGCCCCGTGCATATATACGCACAACGCCATCACGACGCCATGACCCCTGAAAACACTAAAATTCAATAAAACTTTATAAATTTAACTAGGATTTTTGGTAACAATTCTAACCATTTTAATATGCCATAAAACACTAATTAGGACCACAAGAACTAGATTATACGATTTCGAGGCAGGAAAGTGGGATTAATGCGTGTTTGAGGTCGGTAAACTCTTTAAGACACACATTTGAGTATTTGTTACTTTTCCACTGCTCTATTATCACATTCCTTGCTGATTTCCCATATTTTATTGTTGATTTACATGAAAAATAGTTAGTTGAGTAGCTCACTGTCGGGTTTTACTCCGTAATGTAACATGTAACTTACACATTAGACCATAACATGTGACACCCGCTTTCTTGGTGGATGGCGACCTGAGTCATCTTCGATGTGCATGTCGGTGTGTCATGGTACAAACTGACCACCACGAGGGCTCAACATGTGGTTCAGTGATGCGCTACCACTGAGAACATCTGGTAAACTGAAATATGGTCCAGTCTGCCTAGGATGATTACATGACCCAATCAAACATTATATTCAACTAGACGATTATAAATGCTATGAGTGGTTACTATGTGAATAATGCGTGAAGGTGCGTAATCGAGATAGAATTTATCCCTCTCGTTTAAAAAGATATATCAGTGGATCCTCGATATGTTAGACTAATAATGATCAAGTCTCACTCTTTCATCATCAACGAGAATCGATTTTGGGCTAAGGTTTTAGCTAATTTGCGAGCGCGAATCGACGCCCAGTAGTGATCTACAACGTGAAGTAAGGTGTGATCCTGGATCTCCACTTGATTCTCTACGTTTCGACATCGATTTTGCGTGTTTTTTGTTGTGGTTGTCGAAGCACCATATTGGGTCTTGATTTTCTGGGAATTTTGGGGTGGTTTGTTGATGATTTTTGTAATCGATTGGAATGGAAATGGAGTGTTGCTATGGTTGTTTATGGAGTTTGGATTTTTGATCAATTGTTAGTGAATTTTTGGGATTTTTTCTTTGATTTTCGAATCGAGGATTACCAACGTGTTTGGTACGAAGTGAAGGTGGTTTTGAGTTAGTACGGAGGTCCCTACGAGTTTGGAATAGTTTAGGAATGCGGCAACATGAGCTGAGGTTTTTCGACATCCTCTTATGTCTCGATCTCATTTCTAACTAAACCTATTGTGAAATGGGTTACTTGTTCGATCGGTTTTCGAGTATCGAGACATAAGAGGATTTTTTAGTTACCAACAACCGAGACATCCTCTTATGTCATGGTTTCATTGATAATCGAACCCATTGTGAAATAGGATACTTGTTCGATCAGTTACCGAATATCGAGATGTACTACAGAGTGTCGTTCATGCAGTTTTGAGACTTACTCAATAGTCTTGGCCCTGTGTAACCGAACATTACGGGATTATAGTTGAACTCAGTGATGGGTACATTCCCATGAAAGACAACAACAACACGAGATAAAAGAACAACAAACTCAACAAAAAAACCCTCAAACCCTATACAATTCAACATCAACTATCTACCACAAGCCATCATACAAACCATCTCCCTGCAAACACCGCAAACACTCAACCGATCCTAAAAGAACAAATCGAGGGGTAAAGGAACAAGAAAATGAGGAGATTTGGTGGATTGAGATATCGATTTGTGCTAGGAAGGAGTGTGAAAGAATATTTGGTGGTGGGATGCCTCATATTGATGAATAAAGACATTTTCGTCCAACTAAGCGGTGCCTTGAGAAAAACAATGGGTGCCCTTGTAAATGAGGTGCCCTGAGTGATGACTGGGGTGCACATAATGCGACTCAAAAAAGTTGTAGGAAAATATATGAAAAAGTAGAGAAAAAATTCATATAATAATAATAGTAATAATAATGTAAAGAACCATGTGGGGGTGGCCCAATGGTTAGGTATTTGGTAAACATTTGCAAACTGAGGTGCCCAATTCAACGACTTCTTAAGCTGTTTTCCAAACTGAAAATGCTAGGATGACCCGTGAGGGATACCTGGTGATTGTGTCCATCAATTTCTCTCTGTTTTCTTTTCAAATCATTGTTTTATAATAGGGTGATTACAAAAATTTGGTCCACTTGTTCCTACGGTTTGAAGTGGTAAAGCCGTAGGTCCGTGATTGTTGTATCCTAGGAGGCAAGTGCTACCAACCGTGAGCACATTTATGGGGATTATTATCTTAAGGAGATAGAGTAATTAGAATCTAGCCTCAATCTATAAACTTTCAGTTTCATCAAGTTCGTAGTGTATTTGACGTCAATTCGACAATGAGTTCAATCGACGACATGGTGGAGTATCCAAACACCAAAAATCTTAAGACGATAACAATGGGCTCTACCTCTACGCACATTGTCGCTCCCCACGTAAAGCCAGAGAAGCTTGAAAAACTCATTAGCACGGACTTCAAGCGTTGGCAACAAAAGATGCTATTTTACTTGACAACACTGAATTTGGTGAAAGTACTAACGGAAGATGAATCGAAATAACTAGACGACAAAACTGACAGGAACGTCATCGCAACGATTCAAACATGGAAACGTAGCGACTTTCTCTTTAAGAATTATATTCTTAATGGTCTTAATAATTCTATATATAATGTCTATAGTACCATGCGTAAAACTAAGGAATTGTGGAGTACCTCTTTGGACAAGAAATATAAGACATAGATATTAGAGGTTGGGGTTCAATTCCCACTAAGAGCAAGTTTTTTTCTTATAAACAAAAGTAATAATAATGTAAAGTATAAAAATAATATTTATTTTATGGGTTTTTTTTTTGTCTAGACCTCTTAGTATCCAGACTTAACTGATTATTCCGTGCTTGAGCCAGGTAGGTGATCCACTAAGGAGTAAGGATCTCCCAGTAATAGTTTCAGCGTTCATAGAGTCCATGAACTCAAGACATCCTCTTAAGCCATTGGAGTGTCAAACCACTCTAACATACCAACTGTTAATTTTTATGGTTATTTTTATTACTTTTGACAATATATAATGTATATTTGCCTCGAGTAGTGATTGGGAAGATAACGCAGGATATGGCAACGTACATAATATGTCATTTGTTTGGTGCTATAGAACTTTCAAACACGCGCTTAGGCATAACTTAAATTGAGTGACTAAAATAAAAGGACCCCCACCTTACTAATATACTAATTATTCTTACGCACAACCTATTTTTTAACCCCAAGATTTTGTCCCATTAAAAGGAGAACAGAACACATGAATAAAATGTTAGTTTGTGATGGACCCAATTCCCCGTAAAACTGGGTCCCACCCGGCTTAGACCTATGTAGACTTCCAAGCCCTTACTCGCGAAGTCTATGCATCCTAGTCAGCCTTAAATCCTCAAGTATACCATTAGTTAATCGATTAAATATGTGAGTTAGAGGATTATAAAATTATCAGAAAATTTGCAGCGGAAATCACTATAATCAACTATAACTAATAATGAAAATTATGACAAATAGATAACCTATCATATGGAAACCCTGAGAAATGGATAAATACATGCATGTTTGGTGATCAAAGCTATACAAAGCGATCATACATGATATCTCTAGTCTCTCAATCCCCAATACATGTCCCAGTATTTTACAAAACATAATATATAATAATCACAATCAAAAGAACAAAACCTACTGTAAGTAAAGTAAATGATCGCTCTGAGAGTCCTCAGAGGATATCACCTAGCATCAACTCCTTTCGACTACAATGAAAAAGGTCTTTAGAGACGAGTTTTTTTTGTTGCTAAAGATTAGTATTTGTTGCTATTAATTTTTTGCAACAAGCTTTTCGTCGCTAATTTTTCGTTGTTGTAGCCTCGTGGGGGAAGACATATTGCGACGGTGAAAAAGCCTCGTTGCTAAAGTGTCTCTTTTGCAACGACTTGAAGATCCTTTTGCGTCAAACAAAATTCTTAACAAATACTCATTACCGACGAAAAGTTTCGTAACAACCGAGTTACTGCAACAAATTTGTGTTCGTTGCAAAAAAGTTACAACTACGCATTACAAATTTTGCAACAAACATTTTGTTCATCACAAAAACTTCTTAACAACAATTTATGTTGCTATACCGGATTTCGTAGTTTAGGATGACCTTTGTTACTAATTTTTTTGCTAACAAAATTCGTTGTGAACTTAGTTAATTACAATATTTATCGCTAAAAAAAATATATTTTCGCAACAAATTTCGTTGCCGATGACATCATTCGTGATGAAATTCATCACTAAATATTACTATATGTAACGAAATTATTGTTTCAAAATCTCTTTACTGACGAATATCAATATACATTTGCAACAAATTTGTTATTTATTACTAATACTTTGTAGCAACGAATAGTAATTGTCACTATAAAATACTCGAGAACCAATTTTATTATTTGTCGCTAATTACATTTTAGTAACGAAGTTTGTTACAAACGTTAAATAACAATGATTCTTGTTTCTATAAATAATATTTACGCGACAATATTTATTATAAATATTTATTTTTTATATCAATTTTCATTAGCATATCTATATTTTAGCAACAGTTTTCGTCAAATTATCTATATTTTAGCAACAATTTTTGTCAGTATATCGATATTTTAGCAACAACATTTGTCAGCAATTCCATGTTTAAGCAACATAATTTTTTGTTTCAAAAACATCTTTACCAACGATTTTATGGTTTTGATAAAAGTAGCTTTATCAATTTTATTTATTAGGCAACTTTCTAATAAAATACAAACAATTTAACATTCAAAGAATACCAACATTCATAAACACTTTAAATAGATAAAATAAAGTTCGCATTTGTCATTAAAAAAACACGTTGTCTGCAATCAACATCCTACATGTTAAATAGAAAGTGCTAAAGACCATATATTCAATCTCTACGATGCAAGAAAAAACACAAAATAATATACTTTCTACTTGCCCCAAGTTTTCTTGAAAAAGATAGGATCATCTGTTACGCTCCATCAAAACCTACCATAGAAATGAATATAGTGTTATAATAATGACAAAACATAAACAACTTAATAATAAATTTAGAACGCAAGCCCAAGATAATAGTTATATTCAACGATTTAGTTCATGAAACATTAAGATAAAAGATGATTAATGGTGAAACAAAGATAGACACAAACAAAATTGAGACAATAATACAATGCAAAAATAGTGCCAAATGAAATAGTGCAGAAAAAAAAAAGAGAGCACAAACAATCATTGACAAAAGAGAGCTCATTGTAAATATCAACTACGACATAAACAATTCAAAAACTCGTGACAAAGAAAAGGCCAACATCTCGTGTAATGTAAAAGTAAAAAAGTGGCATAAATATTTAACACAAAAAATCGTGACAAAAATATTGAATAAAAAATTTAATAGAAATTTAAATAAGAAACCGTGAATAAAAAATTGTAAATGTAAACGGTGAGAAAGAATTGTAAAGAGACAATGTATAAAAAGTGTGTAAAACACTTGTCTTAGAAACAATGTGTAAAACTGTCATATAAACAATGAGTAAAAATCTCACAGAAACAATGAGTAAACTGTCACAGGAACAGTGTATACAACTATTACACAAACATTGAGATTCAAATGTGACATAAACAATGAGATTCAACTGTGATAGAAACAATAATAGAAATAATGATTTCTAAATGTATATACATGCAGAAACAAAGACAATAAGAGTGTTGAAATTAATGCTACTATGAAACAAATACAGCTATAAAAATAGTGTCGAACCATAGACAAGACATGTTCATCCTTACAATTTAAAAGAGAGAGTTTTCCTATCAAAAAAAGAGAAAGAGTTTCAAAACAATAACAAAAAAAGAAATTCAGAAACTGTTGTATATGCACATAGAATACAAGTATTATAATGGGATGAAAAAATTCAAGTCAAAATTATTTGAACAAATAAAATCATATTCATAATAATGAGATAAATAAAAGTATGTGAACATAATTGATAATTTATATTTCATAAATTAATATTAAAATAAAATATGGAAACTATTACCTTAAATTTACTCTTGTGTAGAATCAGGTGGTTGAGTAGCTTCTGAATCAGTCATCCTAGAAGGGTATCTCATAAATCTAGCCATGTAACTCTCTAACTCAACCAAGCGGTCATTCATAACTTTCTTATCAATTTCATGGCGTGCATTCATCTCTCTCTTATCAGCTTCATGTTGCGCATCCTTTTCCATCAAAACCGATATTTGTTCCTTGGCTTCCTGCAACTCTCGAGTTAAGTGTTCATTAGGAGGAGGAGCTATAACTTTTTTGTTGCTTGATAATGGATGAGGTCTAGGACCAAAGCCAAGTCCTACCACACGCCCAGACTTTTCACCTAGTACCTAATGAATAAGATTATAAATTAGTTAGAGCAAATATTTAGAAATTGAATAAAAAATATAAATACATAATAATACATCTTGAACAATCTGATCTTCTGTCATAGTCGTAACATCTTCCTCATCATCATCATTAATTGCTTGATTATCCTACATCATCTTCATCATTTTTTCCTATACACAAACATAAATAAAACACAATATATATAAGTAAATTATGCAAAAATATCTACACAATCATAAGGATTGGGATAGATTTAATTGAATTTGCTGTCTTATGTTTCTTACATAATCATTCTTAGCTTTTTCGTTTGTCCACTCTCCATTTTTTCTGGTGCGAGTGATACGGTGTAATTCCATACGCCCTGGCTCTACACCAGTTTCAGAATCACGCTACAACAATAACAACAACAACAAAGTCTCGATACCAAATAAGCATCACTTCACAGAGAGTTTAATTTATAAAAATAAACCAATTTGATATTGATTACATATATGAAATATGAACACTTACATGAGCTGCACGAACTCTCATAATCGATCTCCTACCACAGCAATGACCATACTTCACATTGGACCTACTTTTTTTGTTTGTTGCTAATTTTTTCTACAAACCAAAATTTAAGACACTAAGAAATATACAACTAATGTAAAAAACAAGCGATGAAAAAATGACTATAAAAATAAAGAATAATTAATATATAAGAACGATACCTTTTGAGCATCAGTGTTGAAGTGTTCGCATAACCAGTTCCAATCTTCCTCATCAATTTGAGTATATGCTGGTTTACGTGCATCTTTTGCTTCTTGAATGGTAGGAAATGACATTATATGAGTTCGAAGTTCATGTCGGTAGCTTCGATAACCGTTCGACATTGTTACGTTAACACATCTAAAGGTGTGTTCTAGAGAAAGATTCACGTCAAACTTATTCTGCAATGTAACAAAAAATATAGATATTAATAATTTATTTAACACATTCTAATCAATAATAAATCTTGAAGTATGCCATGAAAAATATAATCAACAATTCATGGTAAGAAAAAAAGATAAAAAAGAATACAATACCTTAAGTTTATCGCACAATTCAACTTTCTTATTATGTGGAATTGTACTCCATCCACTAAACTTAAGAGGAGCAAAGTTTCTTACAATAATTCCACATTCAGTAGCAAATAAGCTTGAGCTTTCATCAATAGGCCTTCCAATTTCAGGATCGATAGGCAAAGATATTGGGCCAGTTAAAGTCACCACCTTCTCAAGCGCCATTCCTTTTGATCTACCACGCTTATTAGGACGAGATGAGGACGATGTGCATTAAGATAAAAAAGTAATTGATTATGATCAAAATTTCTTTAAAGAATAAATTATATCATAAATTTAGAAAATTAGAATAGTAGTAATCAAGTCGAACTTTACCAGATGTATTAGTTAGAGTTTCTGGCACTATAGTTTCCTCCTCATCTTGAGCTACAATGAGTGGTGCTGGTATTCTACCTGGTGCCATTGTATATGAAGAAGCCTACAAAATTAAAGAAATAAAAAAACAAATGAAATATAATTTTTTAACAAATGAACAAGTTATTCTATGAAACTTCCATACTTATACATAGATAATAAATTCATAACAAGTACCTGGAAGTTAAACACTATACACAATTATTTATCATTATATCTTTATTAAATCTCATTCCTGGTCACTTTCATCATAATTATACTTTGCAATAGTATCATTGTGTTCACTTTCATCACAATATTCTGCAATTGTATCATCATCGTTTTCTTCACCAACTATTTCTATGTCATTGATATTGGCTTCGGTGTTCATTTCATCAATATTAAATTCTACACTTGATATATCTTCCATTTCGATTTCTGCTCTATTCAGCATAGTTGGTATACTTTCTCTGATGACTCTTGGAAGACTATCCTCATATGAAGATGTCATTTGAAAAGCAATATTATCATCATTGTGAGCATCATTATCTATTTCCTCTCGATCAACTTCATTGTCAGGAAAGTCCCATAAATGTCTGCTACTTGAAGTCCGAACGACACGCCAATCCTCTCCCCATTTCGTGTCCATTAAGTAAAAAACTTGTCGTGCTTGACTTGCAAAAATGAATGGATCATTCTCATACCACATATTTGTAACTCTTATTGACACAATATCCAAGTCTTCACGAATTCCACACTTTTTCCTACTTGTATCATACCACTTACACTTGAATAAGTAAACTTTGCGTCTGCCCCCATTAGTCAACTCGATAATTTCTTGTAATGTTCCATAAAATCGAGTCATATGACTATCATCATCACCGTCGACAACAACTCCACTATTTTGAGTCTTACGTCGACTATCCCGTTCAATAGTGTGAAACCTTACCCCATTAGCTATACATCCTGAGTAGGATTTTACACGTCTATCTGGCCAACAAGACAAATAGTATAAATCATCACTAATGTCTTGTGATCTCTCTTCGCGCATCGCTTGTATCTGTTTCACAAATTAAAAAATGTTGGAATCTTATACGCACAACAAACTCTTATTGTAAATTCGAAATATCTATAAAAAAATAGAGAATGTAGGTGTATATGTCTACCTTATTCTCAAACCACTTGGGAAATAATTTTTGTTGTCTTTGATTGATGTTATTGCTACATTCCTCACCTAATTCATTGATGTGCTCCCTGTGATAATCATTAAAAATAAAATTATGACTACAAAAAAAAACTATGACAAGTGTAGGAAAATGGAGCATGTCTGTTTAGACTTACAATAGAAATGGCGACACCTCCTCACAGTTGTATAATATATACCACTGAGCCATTCGATATTCTTCTGGGTCCATAAAATGATAATCATATGCTCCAATAAGACGAACCCTTTGTAAAAATATTGATAGAGAAATATTTCCACAATCAGGAATGTAATCAATATTACGTTCCCCTCGAGTGAATGTTGTTTCTACACCGCTCAAGTACATGCTACAAAACGTTAAGGCTTCATTTGCAATATATGCTTCGCAATTGATCCCTCAGATGAGCCTTATTTCTCACGTACCTTTTTAGTCGACCCAAGTTTCTTTCGATTGGATACATCCATCTCGTAACTAACAGACCACATATCTCACTCACGCGGCAAATGCACAAAGCCTAGATGAACCATTACATCAAAGAAAGCTGGAGGGAATATAAGTTCCATTTTGCACAAGATGGTGATTATATCTTCCCCCAACTTCTTAAGGTCTTTAGAATCTAATGTTCGTGCACATAGAATTCTAAAAAACCTTGCCAATTCAGATAAAACAACCACAACGTCACGATCCATCAATCCATGTAGACCAATTGGAAGTAATCGTTGAATCATGACATGACCATCATGGCTTTTTAGTCCAGTTATACTGTTGTCATTAACACGGACTGATCTGGAAATATTTGTTGCATAACCATCTGGAAATTTGGTTGTTTTCAAGAATTCACAAAAACTTGATTTTTCTTTCGGCGTGAGTGTGAATATGGCTCGGGGCTTGAACAATTTAGTACCTCTTGATTGTAAGTGAAGCTCTTTCCTTATTTTCATGTCCTTCAAGTCCATTCGTGCTTTATGAGTGTCCTTGGACTTCCCTTCTATATTCATGATAGTCCCAATGATACTATCACAAATATTTTTTTCTATATGCATCACATCCAAATTATGACGAATGCTTAACTTACACCAATAAGGCAAGTCAAAAAATATACTTTTCTTACACCAATTAAAATCTTTTGAGATACGCTTCTTATTCTTCAAATCATCATGCTTAGTGAGCATAACACCAATCAATGAATTAAGCTGGGCAAGCATCTCTTCTCCAAAGTGTGGTTTAGGTACAACTTTATCTTCCTTTTTCCCATTAAACTTCTTGCTATTCCTCCAAGGATGATCTGTATGTAGATATCTCCTATGACCCATGTAACTAATTTTGCTTCTCAACGAGCTTGAGCATGTATGTTCAGCACAAACCGGACATGCCATGTACCCTTTCGTAACCCAACCTGATAAATTTCCGTATGCAGGAAAGTCATTAATCGTCCAAAGCACAGCTGCATGCATAATAAATCGTTGCTAAGAAAATGCGTCAAAAGTCAATACACCGTTCTCCCACAAGTCAATCAACTCCTTGATCAAAGGTTGCATGTAAATATCAATTTCCTTTCCTGGTGCTTTTGGACCGGGTATAAGCAAAGACAACATAAAGAAGGGATCTTTCATACACTTCCATGGAGGTAAGTTGTATGGTATAATGATTACAGGCCAAATACTATATGAGATGCTCATTGTCCCAAAAGGATTAAAACCATCTGTTGCAAGACCGAGTCTGACATTTCTTGGATCACTTGCAAACCAATTAAATTGTTTGTCAAAGTCCTTCCAAGCAATTGAATCTGTTGGGTGTTTTAAGATGCCATCTACTTGGGGTCGTTTCTCTTTGTGCCACCGCATTGCCTCTGCAGTATGTCTAGAAAAATATAATCTTTGTAGACGCGGTGTTATAGGAAAATAGCGCAGCACCTTGTGCGGTATTTTCTTTCCCTTACCATCATCGATCTTCCATCTACTTTCACCACAAACTGTGCATAAATCATCTTTCTCATGTTCCTTCCAGAACAACAACAAGCAAATCGTATTTGCACGCATGTATTGATTCATATCCTAGACCCAAATCTTGTAGCATTTTTTTTGCCTCATTATATGTTTTTGGTATATTTTTGCCCCCAGGTAGCACATCTTTTAAGAACTCCAATAACATAGTACATGACTTATTACTCCAGTGGTTCAACACCTTGAGATGAAGCAACATAACAACGAATGATAGCTTTGACATTTTTGCACAACCTGGATAAAGCTCTTGTTGTGCCTCATCAACGAGATGATTGTATCGGTCATCGTGAATAGTTTCATCTTCGGCACCTGTCACATTGTCATCATTCCTGTAATGTTGTTCATCATCTTCTATTGCATCGCCTAAATCACTTAATAATCCTTGGAGATCTTGGTTCACCGAGTTATCATGGGTACGTGTAGCAAATCTATTAGATGATTCCTCTATATTACCAAACACATTTTGGTCATAGTGTGGGTTTTCACCGTGATGAATCCAGTTTTTATAAATTCTGCTTATTCCATAAACAAACAAATGCACATCAATCTCTCTCAGAGAAATCTTCTTAGTATTTAAACAATCTCTACAAGGACAACGAATGTTTTCTGTACGACCCAATCTCGATTCTGCAAATTGTAGAAATGCATTCACTCCAGCCATATACTGCTTGCTTGCCTTATTTCCATTATCCATCCAACTCTTATCCATTTTTTAATCTGTAATTTTATTTTTATTAAAACAATCATCACATCAACAATTAGATAGTATGAGACTAGAACTCCTAAATTGTAACTAGTTGAAAACAAATAACCTAAGTCTAAAATTATCCAAATTTAAATCTCCTAACAATAAAAACATCTACTTAAATATACTTAATAAAAAATAGTGAACAACTATTTAAAAATTAAACACAAATACATCTTCAATTAATCACTAAACACAAATGCTTCTTCAATCGATGAAAGAGGCGGAGCAAGGTATGTAGTGGGAGGGGGCATTAAATTTTTACTACTAAGTATTAGTCATGCATTTACATGCTACAAGCAATCCAGTAAATGAATAAAATAGTAAGCTTGCCCCCCTCAGTTTTTGATGCACTTGGGTTTCAAAATTAACAGAGCCCATTTCAATCTATGCTATATAGTCCAAAAGTCAATTATTAATAAATTAAATTTATTTTATTTCAAGTTCTAATATTAACAACGCATAATCATTACGTAGCATATACCTTATTTAATATCTCTATGCATACTTCACTTTCTTAGCTACTAAATTAATATAAGATTTTTATTTTTAACATCACTAATACGTTAAAATAGCAAGAGTTTATGCTTGGAATTGATATTCTTGCTTAGTTTTTTTTCTTTTCTTTCTTTAATTTTTAAGAAACTAACTTGGTTAAAACAAGTCCTTGGCTCTTCAATATGACGTACTGCCTTTTACAAGTATACCTTATCAATTCACTAGAGATGTTTATTTGGCATAATTCTTGTCTAAGTAAGTAGTTAACTAGATATTTTGGCAGATCACACTTATAGTCAAAGGAGAAGACATAGTACTCCCACCCGGTCGAGTGATGAGGTTGGGTGATCGAATCCTAAAAAAAATCTAAATATCTTGAATTTTCTCTCTCAAGATTTCAAAAGTATGTACATAACTTAGAATAACACAATTTTTTTTGTGAGAATTGAATAACACATTCATAATGTTGAAGTAAAAAAAAAACATTTATAAAGTTAAAAGAGACAATATGCATTATATTATTAATCATTCATAACCTTGTGCATTTGGTTAAATGTATATATAGTAGTACTATGGCCAAAAAATAATCCATTAATGTTGGCCCACTACACTCTAAAGTTAGCTCCGCCCCTGATCGATGAATATATTTTATAAATGCATGCTTCTTTCCTAACAATAAACTGGAAAATTAATGTTTAAAGATACAATTTACACAATTTTCAAAGGTTAAGATATTTTTACAAAAATTGAAATCTTTAAATATATTTGTAAAAATCATGAAATGTTAAGATATATTTGTTTATTAGGCCTAAGCTTAATTAGTTAAGAATCCTACATGTAATATCGTAAAGTAAACCACTCAAAATAAAAAAAACGTGGAGATTTAACAAAAATCTTTGTACTAATTATATGCTCAACCCTTACCGAAGTGGAGTAGACCAGACAAATAATCATAATTTCTTGAAAGAAATAATTATAAAAACCCATAAAATCTAGCTATATATATATATATATATTTTCTTTTGACTTTAAATCTAGCTATGTTAATTATAGATTCATTGTGACCTCATAGAGTAGCTATCAACTGTTAGCTCTATTTTACGAGTACATCCTCATACAAGCACTTCGCATATCCATCGTGCTCTGAATTCATATCTGACAACTGAACCTAATGTGTACTATTTATACCCAGTTAATTAATTCTTCTCTTCTTTTTTTTTTTTTTTTTTGTTGTTGTTGTCTTGTACGCTCCAATCTCATACTACAAGAAAAACTTGAATAGCAAAATTCGATCCTATAACCTTTATCTACTTAGATATACTTAACGAAAAAAAAAACAGTTTACAACTATATAAAAACTAAACACAAATGCATCATCAATTAATCTCTAAACATAAATGCTTCTTCAATTGATAAATATATAATTGATGAACATAGAAGCTTAATAGTTTGGTATCACTGCATACAGAGATTGCAAAAACTAGCCTTGTCACATCACTTCCTATATACATCTTTGAAGCAACTCTAGCCCTAAACATCTATTTTTGATCAATAATGTGTATTGATCTAGTACCCCCTATGTATATAGAGCAAGAAACCCAAAACCATAGCTAACAGTTCAAAGAAGTTTGATTGAATAAAATAACAATATGGATACCTTAAATAAAGTGTTCTCCTTACTCCTTCCACTCCTTTGTCAGTTGGTCAAAATTATAAAATACCATATCAACATCACAAATCATTTTGAAAAAAACAGCCCAATCACTTAAAAAAGTAATATTGACTAATAAAATAAATCCATAAGAAAAAACCCTAATTTCTTGCAATAAAAATCAGAGAAAGATCTCAAGAATATACCTCGTCGAAATCCTAAGAGTTGTAGAGTTGATTGAGAGATTCAACTAAGAAAACTCCAAGATAGAGACTGTGTCACTGATTAATTGGGAGAGAAAACCGATCTAGAGGATGCTATAAGGATGGAAGCTAATGAAGATATATATGGACAAAAAGATGATAGATGCCTTATTTGAACTGGAGGCTTATTGGGGATAATGAAGATATATATGGACAAAAAGATGATAGATGCCTTATTTGAACTGGAGGCTTATTGGGGATGGAGAAAGATTTCTGGTGGAACATGAACGATTTCCCATCATGGAAGTGAATAACCATATATTGGAGAAAGATTTCTTATGATGCATATGCTATCCTAGTTGGGAATTGTCATCGTTAAGGACGTGTTGGATTAGTGACCGGGTATGAGGTGGCTTTGATCGTGCTAACCAAAAAATAACTACTTTTTGCTAATACTACCTAAACGTACTACACCTAAAAACAAACATATATTATAATCTTTTTTTTTTAATTTTTAATAGTTATCTTTATCTTTATCTTTTTTAACAAACGATTATTCTTATCTTTTATCTTACATTTTTATAATCATATTTATCTCTATCCTATAAAACATAAAATATTTTTATATTTATCTTAAAAGCTTAATTTATTAATTATCTAATTATATTAATTAATTACTTATTTATCTTTTGTATTGTTTTTTGACATTTTTACTTGTGATTAACGTATTTCTTTTTTTTTTTCTTTTTTCCTCAAAAAAAACGTATTCCATTTTATTTGAAGAAAATAAACGTATTTTTTTTACTTGTGATTAATGAATTAATTAATTATCTATTTATTTTTTAAATTATATTAATTATACATTTTTTATAAACAAACAATGAATTTCATTTTATTATTTTTTTCAAAAAAATCTTATTTCATCTTATGTTCCACAACATTAATTATATGCTAACATTTTAAATTGCAAATAATTAAAAAAACAGTATAAATACCAAAAACATAAAAATACTGCATTAAAGATAATTATAAAGCCCTACATGGTCAAACAAAAAATATATTAATTTTCCTGCCAAAAAAATATTAATTTGTTTGTTAAATACATATTTCATTAATCTTAAGAAATTATTACATTTTCATGTTTTTTTTTATGAAATTACATTTTTATGTTTATGAAATTGCAACTAGAATATCTAAAAGATTAAGTTTTATGAACCAAAAAAAAAAGAAAAAGATTAAATAAAATAAAATAGTGATAAAAAGTAAGATAGTCTAAAAGATAGTGTTAATAGGTTCGAGACGTAAATAGTGTTAATATCTTTGTTTACAGTAAAATAATGTTAATGTTACACTATTTTAGTGTTGATGGGTTGGAGATGCCCTAAAAATATTTTTTGAGCTAGTGTTTAAAGGAATCTAATTTCCCCTTATAGAAACTATATCTACTAACATTGTATTCCTCAAACATCTATACATTTGATGTTCATAGATGTTGATTTGAAAGAAAAATGATTCAAACTAATTTTTCATAAATTCGGGTCAAGTTTGGATAATGACCATCTATTTGAATAATAAGTATTATTTAGGGTATGCTTAATGGTTTTTTTTTAAACCCGCGTATGCTAAGTGGTTAAAAATGTAGGTAATTATACAAATTAAGAATTAAGGACATAATATATATATATTTATATAATATGTTGAAACTAAAGGTTCAACTCCGTAGCCCAGTCAGGTTGCTATGATGGTAAAGACGAACTCGAGGTGGGTCAGGCTCTACAATGGCACTCCTTACTTCAACAACGGATGTTCGATTCCTGTCCCTAGCAATTCCAATCGGGTCACTGGGGTACACAATGACTGACTGCACCAGGGTCCTTTGGGACTAGTCACAGAAGACAGGCTACGGACACCCATGTTCATCAAAAAAAAATTTTAACTCAATAAAAAAGATGAAATATTTTGCTGTTCAATAAGCTTTAGCAACGAATTTTGTGTCGCTATAGTGAATTTGTAATAAAATTGTTGTCGCAATTGACATCGTTGCTAAAGAGTGACTCTTGCAACAAGTTTTTTGAACTTATTGTTGCTAAAGACTCAACACATTAGAAACGTGAAAATTCGTTGCTATTTGGTAAGCTTTAGCAACGATTTTTGTTCGTCGCTATTGTAAATTTGTGGTAAACTTGTTGTCATAATAGATGTCATCGCTAAAGATTAACTATACCAACAATTTTTTGAATACGTTACTAAAGATTTAACACATTAGAAACAACATAAAAATGTGTTGCAATAGGTAATTTTTAGCGACAAATCTTATTTGTCACTACAATATATTTGAAACAAACTTCATGTCACAAAAGAGTATGTCGCTATATGGTACAATTAGACACGAGTTTTTCAAGTTGTTACAAAAGATATCATGCTTTAGAAACGAAATCATGTTGTCGCAGTAAAAATCGTCGCTAAAGAGTATGTTTACCAACGACATTGTCTGTTGTTGCTAAAAATACAATGCATTCCCAACAAACATGCTTATTCGTCACTAAAAATAGGCTTTTGCAACAAAATCTCGTTTGTCGCTTAAAAATTTGTCGCTAAAGAGCGAATTTGTTGTAGATTCCCTTGCTCGTCTCTGCTCTATCTACACCATCGTCACAAACTAGATGGCAAGTGCTTGAAAAATTGAAAGTAATGCTAGAAGAAACTAAACAGTAATTCAAATAAATAGACTAAATATCATGCGGTATTGAAAGGTAGAAAATCTAACAAATTGCATGATAAACAGACTGACAAGTATAACAACGAAGTTTGAGTATCCAAAGAGTCAATAGAGGCCCATAAGTGGTCAAAATCAATGCAGTACAACAACACCACATTTATAGTCACAACAGTGACAAAAAAAAATATAGACACCGCAGTGCCCAAACAATCCAGTACTCGGGGTATAACCCACTATCAGTGGGGTGGGACAAGACAGCAGCAGGAGTGTTCACGCTTACTTGCTAATATGGACCCAGGAGTACCTTCGTAACACACTTACACCAAGACACTCAACCAAAAAAATATAGAATGGAATTTCAATAATAGCTCAGTTCAAATAGAAATGACAACAAATGGAAAAATGAATTAGTGTATACTTTCTACTGGCTTACAATCGTACGATAACGTACCTCACACCGTAACACTTCGATCCTCGCGAATTCTCTAAGTTGGTCCACTTGAATTCTCAAAGTCTGTCAATTAACCCAAATTTGTAAATCTTTTTAATAACTTTCTAATTTACCCAATTTTTCATAATAAATTAATTAGTGTAACTGGGTTGATGTCTGGGGTATTGGATCGTATTCATACCCAATTGAGATCCCTAAAATTTTTCAAAATTTTTAGAAAATTAACCTATGTGAACAGTGTCACGCTGCCACAGGTGCCATGACCTCATTGTACTGGACGACGTCCCCCATGACGTCTTCTCGTATTATTTCTTCTCCTATAATCGAGATGCCGTGAGTGGCGCCGTGGGAGATAACTCCTCACGGCGTCCCTCGTGGCATGTTCAGCAGAACACCACATTCAGGGCTTTTCGAAACCTCGGCTCGTGTCGCCTCATTCGAGTCTATCCCAAACTCTTAGGGACGTCCATGAAAACATAACATTCAACTCCCTTTGCGTCGAAACCCTGACAAAACACCCCGATTCGAAAATCACACGAGATTCTTCAAAAATTCACAGAAATCCCAATTCACTTGCATATCCACAAATCAACCAACGATTCCTCAATCAAACCATCACTTGATCTCAAAAACATCAATCAAAATCATTTCCAACATTTTTCAGAAAAATTCGTTCAAAATTGTTGCGACAAAAACCCGCAAAAATAACGCCAAACTATGCACAAACACGAGATGAGTAAGAATCCTATCTTTTTACGCATATTCGGTTGATCCACGGTGTCGCAACGTGTCCTAAACCCATCGAAACCCCTCTCTCTCGTTCGTTCTCTCCTTCTCTCATGTTTGGAAATGATAAAATTGGATTGAGGATAGAGAAAAGTTGATATATATACAACTCATGTCATCTCCACTTATGCATGGATCTCGAGGCACATCATGTGTCCCACTTTAGCACCATCCAACCACTCTCACACACATTCATGACTTTAATGTGTGACTTGAACTTCAAAACATAGGCTATTCTCGCTCTCAACACGCATTTCCAGACTCGTTTCAACTCACAACTCGCACCGCGTGCATTTCCGGACATAACCTCGCTCCCACATTTTATTTAATTATTTATTATTTTTAAAAATTTACTAATTATCATTTTCCAGTATTTAATTATTGCATTATACTCTAAAATTTCTACTTTTCCTAGCCGAATCTCATACAGAAATCCGTGGCAATTAACACAACAAATAACCACACACTAGGACATACAGTATTCATTCGAGTATAAATAATAATACAAACATCACAGAAAAATAAAATATACCTCAATGTTGACTCCTAGGGCTTGAGTAGTATGACAAATCACAACGAGTAGGTCACGGTCCTGTAAAACATGACGCATGTCACCAATTAAATTTGAGGGTCGTTACATAGCTCCCCACAACTTAAAGTCTGACACCGCCCCTGAATGTGATTCATGATGAACAAATAGTAGTGATGTAGTCTCTGGATATTTTTTTTATTGGGGAATGCTACGGTGAATTATCACGGACACTCCTATGAGCACGCACCATGATTTTTTATTTTTATTTTTTTTAACAATTTTGTAGTCATAGTGAGTGTCTGTAGTATGTAACCTTATAGCATTATCTTCAAGCACAAAATTGTAAGAAAAAGTAAAAAAAAGAAATTAAAAATCAAGGTGCGTGCTCTTAGTGAGTGTCAATAGTGGGTCACTTTAGCATTTTCCTTTTTTGTTTACTCCTTTATGCTCCTATTTCATATTCTTTTTCCTTGCAACAACAAATATAAAAATATATACACTTCTCAGCTAGAATAAATATTGTAAAAATTACAGAATGACTACAACCACTACAAAAAAAATGTGAAATGAGCGACGGGAAATGGCGAGGGGTGGCACCCCTCACAATTGTGGCGACGGGGCAGCGACGAGAGAAAAAAAAATTTAATTTGTTTGCGAGGGGGTTGCGAGGGGGCCATTGGCGACGGTCCCCCCGTCGCTATATACACAGCGACGGGCCCCCTCTCCACCCCCTAGCAAAAAAAAAAACAATATTTATTTCCTATAACTACCCACATTTAACCCCATTGTCCCCAAGCTCTCTCATTCTCATCACCCCAACCTCTCAACCTCTTTCTGGATCTCAATCTCTCAATCTCTCAACCACTCAATCTCTCCTCCTAAACCCCACCAATCTACTCTCCACCACCACCACCAATCTCTAGGTATCACTATCACCACCACCGATCTCTACCACCATCTCCGAAACCATCAAAATCACCACCGCCTATTTTCACCACCACCGCTACCGAACTTCACCACCAAGGGCGTCACCACCAACGTTTCTTGGTATATTTGTATATTTCTTTTTTTTTCAGTTTTATTTTTAATTTTTAGATCTATCATTTTTTTTCAAAATAAATGTTGTATAATTTAATTTATTTTTTTAGTATATAATTGTGTGTTATTTATTGTATTGTAGTTGAAATCGCGGTCGGACATCTATCTCATCTGCCAGTTATTCATTTTCCATTAAAAGGTATTTTTTAATTAATTATTTTTTGTTACATATATGTTGTGATGTTAATATATTTGTTTATATATTTGAATGTTAAAGAAAATATGTTACAACTTAATATGTTTGTGTAAAAAATTGTAAGGAGGGGATAAAAAAATTGTCAAAACAGCGAGGGGAAAATCCCGTCGCTATAAAAAATTGTCAAAATACATGAATAGTGACAGGAATAACGAAAATAACGACGGCCCTATTGTTTCTTGGGAATTTTTTCTCACTTTTAGTCAAATGTGTAATTACAATCTTTTTATACATATTTGTGATGTGTGTATATAATTTTTTGACATATACATGATATTTTATTGTTAACATAATGTTTTATGTTAATATATGTATGATCTTTAATTATAGTGCATTAGGTGTTGGAGATAACATAACATAATGAAAGTATTTATCGTGATATGATACAAAAAATGTTATTGATTGAGAAATATGAACATATAACAATGTTTTTACACTATATATATGATCTTTATTTGAAATGCATTAGATGTTTGCATCTCAAGCTTGGATGTACAATTGCGTTAAGGATGGTTTCACTTTATTAGAGGTTTTGGATGGCATGAAAGAGTTTGTAAATTTTGTGACAACACATTGCACAACTTACCTCGACAAAAAGAAAACTCGATGTCCATGTAAAAAATGTGCCAACAAGAAATATCATGATCTTGAGACAGTATAGTTTCATCTAGTGAAGTATGGTTTCGTTCTCAATTATTATAGTTGGACCACTCATGGAGAGGAAAAAGAATTAAGCGCGATAGATGACGAAGATGATACAATGGACGAATATCTGACGTCATATCATCACATGGTACACGACTACGTGGGCCGAGTTTCAATTGGAACCGTGAGGAGGAGCCGAACTCTGAATCCAAAAAATTATTTGACATGATTGATGCAGCGAATGAACCTCTTTGGAAAGGATGCAAGAAGATGACAAAAATCTCAGCAATGTCGCGCTAGCTTGTTGACGATAAAGTCGAATCACCATATTTCAGATCAAGCATTTAACGAAATCTTGCAATTCTGTAAAGACATGTTGCCCGAAGATAATTGCTTGGTAGATAGTTTTTACAAATGTAAAACTTTAATGCAATGGTTAGACTTTCCGCATGAGCTAATCAATTGTTGTCCTCAAGCATGCATGTTTTATTGGGGTCCCGATTCATACCGTACATCTTGCAAGTTTTGTGGAGAACTTAGGTTGGACTCCAACCAATGCCCACACAAGAAAATGATTTACTTTCCCTTGGCGCCTCATTTACAACGTTTGTTCGCATCGAAAGCTACAGCAAAACACATGCGATGGCATGCAGAACACGTCTGAGATGAGGAGAACATGCAGCATTGCTCTGATTCTATGGCATGGAACCACTTCAATCATGTAAACTCTTCTTTCAGTGCTGAAGTTCGCAACGTTCGACTTGGGTTATGCACCGACGGGTTTTAACCTTTCAGAATGACTGGCAAATCGTACTCCTCTTGGCCAGAGATTTTAACACCGTACAATTTACCTCCGTCTATGTGCATGAAAAAAGAAATGATGTTCTTAACGGTGATCGTGCCTGGACCGACTAATCTGTCCCAAAAACTGATGTGTTCCTCCAACCGTTGGTGAAAGAATTGCAGGATCTATGGCA
The DNA here is from genome assembly GCA_039657345.1 of Stephania japonica. Lineage (NCBI taxonomy): Eukaryota > Viridiplantae > Streptophyta > Magnoliopsida > Ranunculales > Menispermaceae > Stephania > Stephania japonica. Next base: position 65,248,397 of record CM077557.1, on the reverse strand, counting down.
TCACGGAGTGCCTACCTATAATGTATCAACAAAGACGAATTTTTAAATGCGTGCTGCACTTATGTGGACTGTTAGCGACTTTCCAGCATACAACATGATATCAGGATGGAGCACGCACGACAGAACAGCTTGTATGGAAGATACCGAAGCGTTTCAGTTAAGGTTCGGTGGAAAATCGACTTGGTTCGATTGTCATCGACGTTTCTTACCACCATATTCAAAGGAAAGGAAAGATGAGAATAATTATCGAAGTGGTAGAATGGTACCACATAAATCTCCGGCCATGAAATCAGGTGAAGATATCTTGTGCGAAATTGAAGATCTAGGGTTGATGAAGGTTACCGAATTGGGATCGGATGCGAAAAATGACGAGATTTCAAAGATTAGTGGGTGGAGAAAATGAAGCATATTGTGGGACTTGCCGTACTGGAAGACGAATCTTATCAGACACAACCTAGATGTAATGCACATCGAGAAAAATGTTTTTGATAACATCTTTAACACAATCATGAGTGTTACAGGCAAGACGAAAGATAACCCCAAGTCTATAGAAGACTTAAAAAAGATTTGTCATCGACCAGAGCTTCATTATGATCCAGTTTCTAAGAAGTTTCCAAAAGCGCGATACGCGCTTGATAAGCAGCGAAAACAAGTGTTGTGTAAGTAGATTAAAAACTTGAACTTTCCTGATGGTTACGCGTCTAACTTCGGTCATTGTGTGGATTCTAAGAAGTTGAAGATGTTTGGGATGAAAATTCATGATTGTCATGTATTCATGCAACGACTTTTGCCAATCGCTTTTCGAGAGCTCTTAGATGAGGACATATGGATTGCAATCAGCGAGTTAGGCATTTTCTTTAGAGACTTAACAGCGAGAAATTTAAATGTTCAAAATCTGCATCTCTTGCACAAAAACATGCTAAAAATATTGTGTAAGTTGGAAAAAATATTTCCGCCTAGTTTTTTCGACTCAATGGAGCATCTCCTTATCCATTTGGCGTATGAGGCTATCCTTGCCGGCCCAGTACAATTTCGATGGATGTATCCTTTTGAGAGGTAATCAACACAACACATCTAGTTTAGTTGTACAAAATTACATAATTGAGCGAATATACATTTAACTACTTTACCTATATGCATGAATATAGGTATTTGAAACATTTAAAAAATAATATTAGGAATAAGGCAAAGGTTGAAGGCTCAATATGCAATGCTTATTTAGTGAAAGAAACAACTGCGTTTTGTTCTTATTATTTTGAGGAACATGTCTCTACCACGCATGTGACGGCCCCGAATTCCACAACCCTAGAATCGGGCGCCGCCCGGCCTGAACCCGCGCGAACCCCCGAGCCAATCCCGACGAGTCGCGCGGGGTCAGTGAGCCTATCCTTACCATTCAATCATTTGTTAATCATTTGAAAGTGAAGTCAATTAATTAGCGAGTTATCAAAGTAATAAGCGGAAGCAATTAATCTCAACTAATAAATCAACTTCGAAATCTCTAAGTTAGGACAAAAACCTAGGGTGTGGGAACCCCGTATATCATATATATCATGTAAAGCAAGGAGAGAATCATCTAAGTCATAATATCCAAAAAGATCTCTCAACCCATTACCCCATGTACAAAAAATAATATAAGTAGCTAATACACCAAAATGTCACCTATATCAACAGAGGATGGCCGCTCAAAGTATATCGCCTAACTGCGTGGCCTTTCCTTTGCTGGACTGTGGATCTGCACTCGGTCAAACACAAGAATGACGAGCCCAGGTAAGTAACGCCAAGCAGGAACAACAATAAATACAGTATTTCGAATTTAAATAAATGAACAGTCAATTCATGCCGATAGAAAGAAAAGGATAGGAAGCGCATGAATATCTAAAAACTGTAAATAAATAAATAAACAATCGAAATGGAGTGTCCCGGAATACAAGGGAAAGGCCAAGTGGTCCCGACCAATTAAAGTCGTTATGCCGAGGACAGAATCTCCTCTAAGGCTAGGAGTCGAGGACAGAATCTCCTCTAAGACCCCCACGCGAGTGCAGAGTCCCCAACTATATGGTGGGGAACTCTCACCCCGTACATGTCATTACAACCAATCACGTATCCCCAGCCGTAAACCCCGGTATAATACACCGCGAGTCCGAAATTCTGCAAGGATCACGCTTGACACACTTGCCTTAGGACAACTCAAAAGGAATGGAATAACAAGAAGGTATTGAAACAAATATCAATAAATAATTCAAAGCTCAAGAAATAACTGTAGTGTTCCACATTTGGTTTACTTACCTCGATCCAAGCTATTTCGCACTAACACGGACTCCGACACGCCCCTTACGGTCCCCGTGTGTACAAAAATCCTGATAATGCAATCTATATCAATTTCCTTAATTTCCTATGATTTTTTTCCAAATTTCTAGCTATTTTTGCCAAATTTCACGTTTTCCAAGGTAAAACCCCGACATAACGTCTCGCAAAAATCCCGAATATTTCACTTTTCTTAGAAATTCCCAAATTTCTCTTTATTTGATGAAAATATAATTTTCTAGAATTTTCTAGAATTTTTCCTGAATTTTTCCTATTTTTCTTGAATTTATTTCAATTAAAATCAATTTTAATATATTTAATTGAAATAAATATATATTTTTTTTATTAATAAAATAATATGTGGGTCGCTGGTCGGGTCATGACCGGTTTGACCGGTCCACCTGGGTCAAACCCGGTCGACTTGTCGACCTAATCCGGTCGGGTCACTGACCCGCCCCGGTTCTCTCATCTTCTTCGTTGTTGTTGTTGCTTTTGGAAAATGTTCCAAAGAAGCAACAAGAAGCATTTTTATTTTATTTTATTTTTTTTCTTTTTGCAACAACACCACAACAACACAATAACAATCACACACACCTAACCACCATCATCACCACCATTTTCACTATTTGAATCCACAATCCCCTCAACAACAACCTCGACAACAAATTCGAACACAACCTCAACGACAACACCCACAACGAAATCTATAACTTCTTACCTGGATTTCGCCTCGACGTCGCGTCCACGCTCTCCGCGAACCGCAGTTCCCTTTCCTCGATCTCTCTTCTCTATCGATTCCTCTTCTTCTCCAATTTTTTTTTTTGGATCGAAAATGGAAAATGGGTGGCGGTGGTGTGATGAAATTGGGTATTTTGGTCAAATGACCAAAATACCCCTAACCCTTATCCACACCCTTTACAACTTTATTGCCATTTTGGTCTTTTCACAATTTTACCTACCAACTTTAATAACTTACTTGGGTGACTTAGTTGACTTTTGATCCTTTGTTCTCATCTATTTCAAACAATACTCAAAGTTTCCCTCGGGCATTCTCGCACCCGACTCATAATACTAACTTTGTTCGTCGCGTCACCACAGACGTACCGACGTAACAAACGGACTTTAAATCCTTTTAATTATTATTTATTTAATATTTTTGTCAGTGTTTCTAATTAAATTTGTTTTTCGAACTCCCAACGCTCGTACACAACGCCTTTACCCGTTAAAACTTAAAATTGCACAAATGAAATATAATACAATACAACTATCATACAAAACTAACATACCTCGGCGTCGACGTCCGAGAATTGATGACTGTACCACGGCGTGGGCCCACATATCACCTGTATTGACACGTGGCACGAGTTACATTTTTAGGGTCGTTACAGTCTTCCCAACTAACTGGAATTTCGTCCTCGAAATTTAAACGCTATTAAAGGAAAGACTTACCGAACTCAAAAGAGGTAGGGGAAACACTCGCGCATATATGACTCCAACTCCCACGTCAGCTCCTCGTCCCCATGGTGCTGCTACTTGACGAGGACTGATGGGATCTCCTTGTTCCTCATAATCTTGACCTTACGGTCTAAGATCTGGATAGGCTGCTCGTCGTATGTAACATCCTCTCTTAGCTCTATCTGGCTCAAATCTACTGTCGGTCGTTTGCCCTCCCTGGACCTATCCAGTCGCAACATCGATATGTGAAAGACAGGATGAATTCCTGACATCGGAGGTGGTAACTCTAGCTCGTACGCGACCTTGCCTACCCGCTTCACCACTCTGAACGGACCAATGAACCTCGGCGCAAGTTTCCCCTTGATTCCAAACCTCTTGTGCCCCTTCAATGGAGATACTTTCAGATATACAAAGTCCCCGACTCGGTATTCTAACTCTTCGTGATACAAGTCATAATATTTTTTCTCTCTCTCTCCGCGCACCCTTCAATCTCAAACGGATCGGCGTATCTTCTCTCGTGTGATCTACCACAATCTCTCGGTCCAATCGTTGCCACATCTTCGGCTCCGCCCAACAAGATGGAGATCTACACGGTCTCCCGTACAATGCCTCAAATGGTGCCATGCCGATATCGGCTCGATAACCGTTATTATATGCAAACTCACACAGATGAAGGTACTCCTCCCAAGATCCGCCGTACTCTAACACACACGTCCTCAGCATATCTTCGAGAATCTGGATCAAACGCTCTGACTGTCCATCAGTCTGTGGGTGATAGGCGGTACTAAGATTCAACTTCGTGCCAAACTGTGCCTGCATGCTCTGCCATATCTGCGATGTAAACTGCGCCCCTCTGTCAGACACAATCGACAACGGTACCCCATGCAACCTAACAATCTCTCTCTCATAAAGCTCTGCCAGTCTGTCTACCCGATGTGTGGTCGAGATCGGTATGAAGTGTGTGGATTTAGTTAATCTGTCCACAATCACCCAGATGCTATCATGTCGTTGCCGAGATCGAGGTAGCCCACTGACGAAGTCCATTGCAATGTGCTCCCACTTCCAATGAGGAATGGGAAGTGGCTGTAATAACCCCCCCGGGTCTGCGATGCTCAGCCTTAACACGCTGACAAATATCACACCCTTGAATAAAATCAGCAATGTCGGTCTTCATCCCCGGCCACCAAAAGAGACGACGCACCTCTGCGTACATCTTAGTCCTGCCCGGATGAACCGTAAATCGTGAGCGGTGCGCCTCATAAAGTATCTCATCGCGTAGCTCGCCATCGATGGAATCCACAATCGTCCTCTAAATCTCAAGCATGAGTCGTCGACTAACTCCAACTGGATGATCGAACTCGCGCCGGCTCTAAGAACTTTTGATCGCTCGTCGTCTGCACGACCCTCGAGTACACTCGTATCGACACGTTCGAGTCCTCATCTCGCCCGCAAATCATTACTCTAGTATCGGTCGGAATGTCATCGGTACAAATCATCTCAACCGCCTCGAGCAACCGTAATCATGCGTCATGTGGCAAGTAACAACCTCGAGTCGACCTCTACGGCTCAACGCGCGTCGCAACCACATTAGCCTTCCCGGGTGGTACTCCAATGAGAAATCATAGTCCTTAAGGAACTCAAGCCATCGCCTCTGTCGCATATTCAATTCTTTTTGCGTGAAGATGTACTTCAAACTCTTGTGGTCAGTAAATAGGACGAATCTCTCCCCATAGAGATAGTGGCGCCAAATCTTCAGTGCAAAAACCACCGCCGCCAACTCCAAGTCGTGAGTAGGGTAATTCTTTTCATGAATCTTCAGCTGTCGAGATGCGTAGGCAATCACTCTACTCTCTTGCATCAGAACACAACCTAAACCGATCTTGAAAGCGTCGGTGTTTACCTCAAAACCCTTCCCTGACTCGGGCAAAATCAAAACTGGTGCGGTAGTCAGTCGTTCCTTCAATGTCCTGAACGCCTGCTCACAGTTATCGTTCCACTGAAATTTGACCTCCTTCTTCGTCAACTGTGTCATCGGTGTCGCGATCCTCGAGAAGTCCTGTACAAAACGCCGGTAATAACCTGCCAAGCCTAGAAAACTACGAATATCTGACGCTGATCTCGGTGTAGGCCAATCGCTAACTGCCCTGACCTTAGCGAGGTCCACTGACACTCCGGCGGTCCCAACAATGTGACCTAAGAATCCTACCTCTGTCAACCAAAACTCACATTTACTGAACTTAGCGAACAATCGATGCTCTCTAAGTGTCCGCAAAACCAACCTAAGGTGCTCCTCGTGCTCCTCGCGAGTCTGGGAATATATCAAAATGTCGTCGATGAACACAATGACAAATCTGTCCAATCTTGTCTCAACACTCGATGCATCAAATCCATGAACATCGCTGGGGCGTTAGTCAATCCAAATGGCATTACTGTAAACTGATAGTGCCCATATCGTGTGCGAAATGCAGTCTTCTCCATGTCCTCTGCTCTAATCCTCAGTTGATGATACCCGGATCTCAGATCAATCTTCGAGAAACACTGCGAACCTGTCAACTGGTCGAACAAATCGTCGATGCGAGGAAGTGGATACTTGTTTTTCACCGTAACCTTGTTCAACTGTCGATAGTCGATGCATAATCTCAAGCTGCCGTCTTTCTTCTTCACAAACAATACTGGCGCTCCCCAAGGCGACATACTCGGCCGAATAAAGCCTAACTCCAACAACTCGTTGAGTTGTCCTCTCAGCTCATCTAGCTCTTTCGGAGCCATGCGATACGGAGGGATAGAAATGGGTTTGGTTCCCTGGGACCAAGTCAACGATGAAATCTATCTCCCTAGGTGGTGGCAAGCCCGGTAACTCCGCCGAAAAACATCGGGAAATCGCATACTACTGGCACATCCTCTAACCTAGTCTCTACTTTGCCTGTCGTACTCAACACGCCAGCGAATGTCTCTACATCTACGCTAGTGGCGACTCTACCCTTGGTGATCGGTAAATTGGTCGAAGTCCCTTGGAAGCTAAACTCCGGATGTCCAAGTATCTGAAACGTGATCCTCTTACCGTAGTAGTGGATCTGTGCATGATAAGCACCCAACCAATCCATGCCCAGTAGTGCATCAAACTCTAGGAACTCCAACACTCAGTCAGTGCGGGTAAGGTGTGTCCCTCTATCTCTACCAGGACGTCTACACACACTAAATTCGGGTAAATCTTATCCCCCAGGCCGTGCTAAGGATCAAGGGTCTCTCTAATCGAATAGGTCTCAACCCTAACTCGTCAACCATACGACCCGAAATAAAAGAAAGCGTAGAACCGGAATCAAACATAGTATGCATAAATCGACCGCAAATGTAAACCGTACCCTCAATCGGGTTCCGTGAGCGATCGCGTCAGTGCGGCAACGACATGAACCTCGCTCTCGGCTCGTGGTCGTCCTCGGCCCAATCGTGGGCAAGTGTCGACGAAGTGGCCTAACTGTCCGCACTCGAAACATGCTCCCTCTCGAGACCCGAACTAGACGGACCACGCCGTCCCTGTCTCGGTGCGACCGAACTCGTCCCCGACCCCGATCGCGTCGTGTCCTCGTCGGTATCTCGCTCCCGACCACCGCCTCGCCTCGGTCCTCTGGTCTTTGCTATCTATCTTGGCCCGACCGAGACCGTGGTGGCCGAACACTAGCATAACTCCGTCTTTGGAGCGGATGATACAACTCTGGTGGGTGGAGATGCTGCGATGCTACACTATGCGCTCGGCCTCTCTGCGACCACTACTACGAACCTCTTCCTCCTACTATCCTCCAGAAGGCCTCCTCGACCGAGAATGTGCCGATGAAGTAGAGGCGTGCCCAGCGTGTGTGCGACAAAGCCCTCACCGGCCATAGCTCTCTCGTATGCCGCCGCAACGTGCTCTGAGTCGTCGTAACCACCATCGAACCTATCGAATCAAGTAGCCCGTGTACAAAGTAATAAGCCTGGTCGGCGTCGTATCTGTCGCTGCTCCTCCGCATACTCCATCGATCGTAGATAGCGGTCCATGTACCGCATCACGGACTCGTCGGCTCTCGCCGAATATTCGAAACTCGGTCCTCTTCAAGTTACGAACCGTAGGAGGAATGTATTTCGCTCAAATCCCCTTGAACTCGGCCCCAATCTCGGGGCTTCCCCTTCGTGGCCACCGTAGTGCGCCACCGAGACGTCGACCTCTCCGAACAATGAAGCGGAAGATATACTAGGGCGCATGTGGGCGGTGTAGCAAGAATGTCGTGAATCTTTTCGTGACTCCTCAAAAGATTCTCGCGCCTCAAGATTCATACCTCCGTAGAACTTTTCGGGCTGATGCCTCTGAAATTCTCTGGCCTGTCTCGCCTCCGGCGTAGCCTTAGTACTCGGAGTAGTCGGGGTACTAGGCGTCTCAGTGAGTGACGTACTCGGTGTCGATGGTATCACCTCCGTCTGAGTAGGCAATACAACCCCTGTCTATGCTATCGGAGCTACGGTGGTCTCCAGCATCGCTGCAATCGGAGTAGGAGGTGTCGACGTCGCCGCGGTAGCTGGTGTACCAGTTTCCTGTGCAACAGGCAACTGAGAAGTAGTCAGTGTAGATGGTGTCGCTGTAGGGGTGCTCTCAATAGTTTCAAGATCTCCTCAAGTCGATGATCTTGACTCATAATCCTTTGAGTCCACATCTGGAACTCCTCCATACTGACTCCTCTAGGACCTGGCGTCCCACTATCATCACCTGAACCTGGCTGATCCGCTATTGTAGTCTGCGATTAGGCGAATCTCCGAATCAGTGAATAGCTAATCGATATTATAATAATACACCATCTCAAATATAGCATGTACCTTACAAGTTTCGACTTTTCCCCAACTTTCCTCACTTCCCAACTAAGATTTAAGTTAAGTCCATAGGGTTCCACTCTAAGTTCAAACAATATCCTAACTTCCGCTTTCCTATGTTTTAGTGGATTGTGATTTAAATTCAAGAGTATTTTATTCAACCTTTATGCTCTGATACCAACTGTGACGGCCCCGAATTCCACAACCCTAGAATCGGGCGCCGCCCGGCCTGGACCCACGCGAACCCCCGAGCCAATCCCGACGAGTCGCGCGGGGCCAGTGAGCCTATCCTTACCATTCAATCATTTGTTAATCATTTGAAAGTGAAGTCAATTAATTAGCGAGTTATCAAAGTAATAAGCGGAAGCAATTAATCTCAAGTAATAAATCAACTTCGAAATCTCTAAGTTAGGACAAAAACCTAGGGTGTGGGAACCCCGTATATCATATATATCATGTAAAGCAAGGAGAGAATCATCTAAGTCATAATATCCAAAAAGATCTCTCAACCCATTACCCCATGTACAAAAAACAATATAAGTAGCTAATACACCAAAATGTCACCTATATCAACAGAGGATGGCCGCTCAAAGTATATCGCCTAACTGCGTGGCCTTTCCTTTGCTGGACTGTGGATCTGCACTCGGTCAAACACAAGAATGACGAGTCCAGGTAAGTAACGCCAAGAGGGAACAACAATAAATACAGTATTTCGAATTTAAATAAATGAACAGTCAATTCATGCCGATAGAAAGAAAAGGATAGGAAGCGCATGAATATGTAAAAACTGTAAATAAATAAATAAACAATCGAAATGGAGTGTCCCGGAATACAAGGGAAAGGCCAAGTGGTCCCGACCAATTAAAGTCGTTATGCCGAGGACAGAATCTCCTCTAAGGCTAGGAGTTGAGGACAGAATCTCCTCTAAGACCCCCACGCGAGTGCAGAGTCCCCAACTATATGGTGGGGAACTCTCACCCCGTACATGTCATTACAACCAATCACGTATCCCCAGCCGTAAACCCCGGTATAATACACCGCGAGTCCGAAATTCTGCAAGGATCACGCTTGACACACTTGCCTTAGGACAACTCAAAAGGAATGGAATAACAAGAAGGTATTGAAACAAATATCAATAAATAATTCAAAGCTCAAGAAATAACTGTAGTGTTCCTCACTGGTTTACTTACCTCGATCCAAGCTATTTCGCACTAACACGGACTCCGACACGCCCCTTACGGTCCCCGTGTGTACAAAAATCCTGATAATGCAATCTATATCAATTTCCTTAATTTCCTATGATTTTTTTCCAAATTTCTAGCTATTTTTGCCAAATTTCACGTTTTCCAAGGTAAAACCCCGACATAACGTCTCGCAAAAATCCCGAATATTTCACTTTTCTTAGAAATTCCCAAATTTCTCTTTATTTGATGAAAATATAATTTTCTAGAATTTTCTAGAATTTTTCCTGAATTTTTCCTATTTTTCTTGAATTTATTTCAATTAAAATCAATTTTAATATATTTAATTGAAATAAATATATATTTTTTTTTATTAATAAAATAATATGTGGGTCGCGGGTCGGGTCATGACCCGGTTTGGTCGGGTCATGACCGGTTTGATCGGGTCAAACCGGGTTTGACCGGTCCACCTGGGTCAAACCCGGTCTGACCCGGTCTGACCCAATCCGGGTCGGGTCACCTTGACCCGGCCCGGTTCTCTCATCTTCTTCGTTGTTGTTGTTGCTTGCTGGAAAATGTTCCAGCAAGCAACAGCAAGCATTTTTATTTTTTTTTTTTTTTTTTTTTTTTGCAACAACACCACAACAACACAATAACAATCACACACACCTAACCACCATCATCACCACCATTTTCACTATTTGAATCCACAATCCCCTCAACAACAACCTCGACAACAAATTCGAACACAACCTCAACGACAACACCCACAACGAAATCTATAACTTCTTACCTGGATTTCGCCTCGACGTCGCGTCCACGCTCTCCGCGAACCGCAGTTCCCTTTCCTCGATCTCTCTTCTCTATCGATTCCTCTTCTTCTCCAATTTTTTTTTTTTGGATCGAAAATGGAAAATGGGTGGCGGTGGTGTGATGAAATTGGGTATTTTGGTCAAATGACCAAAATACCCCTAACCCTTATCCACACCCTTTACAACTTTATTGCCCTTTTGGTCTTTTCACAATTTTACCTACCAACTTTAATAACTTACTTGGGTGACTTAGTTGACTTTTGATCCTTTGTTCTCATCTATTTCAAACAATACTCAAAGTTTCCCTCGGGCATTCTTGCACCGGACTCATAATACTAACTTTGTTCGTCGCGTTACCACAGACGTACCGACGTAACAAACGGACTTTAAATCCTTTTAATTATTATTTATTTAATATTTTTGTCAGTGTTTCTAATTAAATTTGTTTTCCAAACTCCCAACGCTCATACACAACGCCTTTACCCGTTAAAACTTAAAATTGCACAAATGAAATATAATACAATACAACTATCATACAAAACTAACATACCTCGGCGTCGACGTCCGAGAATTGATGACTGTACCACGGCGTGGGCCCACATATCACCTGTATTGACACGTGGCACGAGTTACATTTTTAGGGTCGTTACAACGCACAATCGTCCACCCCGCAATTACAATGGTGGAGTCGGCCCCACTCAAAATTTTAATGGAAATTTTTCAATTTTCACATACCCTGGTCGGGCTTTTGGAAGAGGGAAGCGTTATCTCATGGATGTTGAGTATAACGTTGCACGCTCATATGTGTTGTTAAATTGTTCAGAAGTTGCTCTTTACATGAGGTATGCCTAAACACATCATAATACATAGGCTATCCTTATCAAAAGTCAATTACGCATCTTTTTTATCATATTCAATCATTGATTTCTTTCATTTCCTCCTAGGATGTACATGGCGGATTTGCGAGCCAATCATCCAAATATCTCAGAAAGTGCAGTCAATGAACTACTTGAGAAACAATTCTCGACTTGGTTCGAACAATATGTATGTCATTAAGATATGCTTCGTAACACAAATTTTCTTGTCTCTTATTTAATTGAAAATGCAGTACGTAATATAACTTTACATATAGGCACCAAAGCTTATTCAAGATCAAACACTTCTATTGCTTTCCTATGGCCTAAGTCGACTTTGCAATATATATCAATCGTACACTGTTAATGGCTACAAGTTTCATACAGTATCACGTAGTTCAAAGAGAGATACGAATAGTAGCGGGGTGTAGGTTAAGGGCACAAATTACGCTGAATGTGCAAGCGACTTTTACGGTACATTGCAAGAAGTGATATAAATTGAGTATGGCGGTTGCTTATGTACCGTATTATTTAAGTGTGATTGGTTCAATCCAACGTTCGATGTCGGGGCAAGAGTTCACCGTTCCTTGAAAATTGTTGATGTACATCGACATTTGCGTTTAAATACATATGACCCTTTCATACTAGCCATGCAAGCTAGTCAAGTGTACTTTCTTTCATACCCAAGTTTAAGAAGGGCACAGGACAATTGGCAAGCTGCGTGCAAACTTCAACCTAAGTATATCGATGAATATATCCTAGTCGAGAATGTTGACATTCCAGTTACACATGAAGATGCTTTTCAAGAGCAAGTACCTGAGCATGATACCGAAGTTGATATTGGCAACAATGTTGTAATTTCACTTGCTGATCCTAGTGGCATGCACATGTCAGACGTCGATGACGAAGAATGTAACGAAAATGATAATTCTGATTTCTCAGTGGATGATGAAAATAGTGACAATGAACCATGAGATACTCACTTAAGTAGGTATAAAAAATCAAACCTAATTAGTAAATTTAGTTACATATTTGTTTGTTTCTTTCGTAATAATTGATTATGACATTTATATTTGTTTCTAACTTACTCTTGAACTTTAAAAAAGTCATGTCAAGCAGAAATTATGCATCGTCATCTGGCGAGGGATTTGGTGGACGATCCGGTGGACGATCCGATGGTTGCAGAGATCGTCCATCTCGTGACTTGGATCGTTCGCTAGTACGATCTCCCGCTGATGATGCTGAGCCTCAACAGCGTCAAGAGCAACTCACTCCACAACAGCTTGCTCAGCAGCAGTTTGCTTACCAGCAACAACTTTTTGTACAACAGTTTTCTCAGCAACACCATCAATCACAATTATTTCAGCAGTATCCTTGTCCGCCTTATGCGCAACACCCTCACCAAGCCCCTCTCTTTCAGCCATCGGGGTCATCTAATGTGCATTCATCGACTTACATGTCTTTGCCATCTTTATTTGCTCCCGATGATCCAACCACTCTACAGGCTTACTCCTCTCTTTTGGCGTCACAACTCCCTCCACCTATCGTTGGTTGCGTTACTTCTAAAGGATCTACCCACGCATCTCCTTCCCATCAGCAGGACTACCAGCATGTCCCGATCACTTCCTTCGACTCTAGTATGCATGCCTCCCCATCGATGAGTCATGATCATGTCGAGCATGCATCACATTTGCCCAATACTTCAAGCCACCCTTCGAGGAGCCGTCTATTACTGGTGTCTCATATAGACCACAACGAGGCGATGAGTTAGCTAGGGCCCCGAGACGTAGATGTAATGATGACCGAGGCACGGGGCGGGTGTTTTTTATCGTAAAAACTATGAAAGAATTGTAAGTCAACGAAATATTATTACGTATATATACTTACGTTTAATGAACTTACTATAATATTGATCTAACTTTTTTTTGTAAAAATGTAGTGGTTCATTCTTGCAACCGTCATCCGAAGTGTCAAAACAAATAACGCGGGTATATAAATTCGATCTACATAAGGATGGCTATTGTTGGGAGACGGTTCTCAACCATATCAAGGAGCAATATTTTAAAAAATGGGCGGTAAGAGATTTTTAAATAAAAAATTAAGTTTATTTTATTTAGCATATGTTGAAGACTTGACTTTCTATTATTACAGACTCATTTCGATTGGAGACAATCGGACGATGCTATGGTTAGACATTTGTACGACAGGCCGATTGCCACTCATTACACTGACTATGTTAGTAAGATGGTGAGGAAGCCGACAAAACCAGCATATGTATCTCTGGAGGTTTTTGAGCATTACAAGAAGATGCGATCTACTCCAGAATATAAAGCAAAGTCAACACAAGCAAGTCAAAATCGGAGATCAGAGGTAGGGGGGACCTGGTTTGGGTCCGTCTGTGCACGAATTTGGATCCATATCCATCTATGAGCATTCGTTGAGACTGGTATGTTATGGACATACATATATAGATACATACATACATATGTATACATTAGATTCATATAAGTTTCAAACTTAATTTTAAGTTAAACATGTTTTATAGGAGAAGAAACTCGGTCGAAAGCCAACTGCTTTGGATTTATGTTTGTATCTCCATACAAAGAATCATGATGGCGTCACTTTCTTAGATCCGAGAGCAGAGGCGATTGCCGTAAGAAACTATTTTACTATAATTATTTTTTGTTAATTATAGGTATCAATGACTTATATGACTTGTCAATGTTTAAATTCTTAATACAGACGGCTATACACGAACGGACTAGAGAGCTTTCACAGCTGCAGCCTGACACTCCAATTGATGAAACAGAATTATATTTGGAGATTGTGCAGCGAAATGACAAAGGGCGGAGATTTGGTCTTAATTTGGACACTTTGTCGGGTCTACGTCTACGATGCGTATACCTGATGAAGCTGGATCTTCTCGTCCTATATTTACAGATGATGAGTCATTTGACCAGTTCAAGAAGGAATTCAAGGAGATACAAGCAATACTACTAAAGCTGGTTGATGACACGTCTGTAGATCGTGGGCAATTGCTTGAAATGCAAAAACGGTTACGTCGCATGGAACAGGGTTTCATGGAGAGATCAGCTGCACAAGAAAGGCAAGATGATGTTGATGATGATGATGATGCTACTGCTCACAATGACTCAACGACCGAGGATGATGAATGATGATTTCTTTTTCACAACATCCAAAAAGGTTAGATTTTTTTGGTTCATTTTTGACTTGATACTTATAAGTTTTTTTATTAGCTACTAATTAATGAGGAACAACTTTGATGTCTATTTGAAGGTATAACTAAGTGAGAAGTTCCCATTTGTATGTTTATAAATTCTCTATGAGTTTTAAATTTATATATACTAATTCTTATGTTTTTGTGACTTCACTTAGTAATCATGTGCAAGAGTGTTATGGCTATGATCATATTGACATGGGGTTATGAATCTTATGAATTTATTAGGAACCATTATAAATCTTATGAATTTATTAGGAACTATTATAGAAACATAAATTATAAAACCATATATTGAATCGAGATTATTGGAGTAATGTTTGTTATTCACTAGTTTTTTCTATTGTATTCTTTATTTGAATATTGAATTGGGAGACTCAAAAAGGTTTTACTTCTAAATAGAATATTTATTTTAGGTCTACATTGAACATTTGTTAAGAATGATTTTGAGATTTTGTGTTTTAATTGGTTCTACACAAAAAAAAAAAAAAAAATGTTCAAACTATATTAACATGTTTTATTTTGTGTTTTCATATTTGTGATATTGACTATATATGCTAACTATTAATTAATTTTACTAGTTTGTATTTATTTTTTCTTTTTTATTGAAATAAATATGATTTGTTCTTTATTATAGGTTGTTGTCCATAAAATATATGACTTTTATACATGTGAATATCAATTTTTTATACCTCAAAGCTTAACTTATTTTTTTTCTTTTTTTTTGCAGGAAATCAATTGACTATGGTATATATGATGGATGGATTGTATTCTTATGATGGTTTTCTTGGGAACTTATTTTGTGTTCTCCTATTTTGGTTTTTTTTTTAATTTTTTGTATTGATATAGAAAGAGACAATTATTGATACACTAAGTTTATGTATTCAAATTTGATTAAATTCGATTGGAATGTATGAATTCATTGTTGCCCAGATTATTATAACTTGCAGATATATATATATATATATATATATATATATATATATATATATATATATATTGGCGACGGGATTGGCGATGGACTCCCCGTCGCCAATCGATTTTTGGTGACGGGTACCCCATCGCCAACCTCTTTCGTTATTTCCCCTCGCTATTTTCTGACAACCCGTCGCTAATCCAAACGCCCAAAACAACGACAAATTACCCCATCATTATTCCCGTCGCTATTTTCAATTAGCGACCGGTCGTACAACTATAGCGAGGGATTTTTTCGTCTCTGTTTTACCATTTTTTTGTAGTGTAGTGAACTCAGGCAAAGATATTGCAAGCTAATTTTTAATTAAGATCTCTTCCATCAATGCTATGGTCATGAAAGTTGATTATAAATACCCATTAATCTGCTAATATATTCAAACGTTCACAATAAAATTGGTGTAACTTTGGGTACGTGAACGGGAAGTTCATTAATCTCCTCCATCCAAGGGTTCTTTTCTTTTGCTGAATCGATCGTCCTTAACGCCTTCCACACTGCACTATTACACTTAAATCCAGACCCGAAAGCAATCTGCCATGTTCGATCACCTCTTCTGATTCTACCCTTGGCCTCGGAGTACGCTAGCTCATACCACAATGAACTACTAGAAGTGTTTCCAAACCTATAAAGAGTCATCCTCGAAGGCTCCATATGCCACTCACTAAGCTCTAGGTTTTTCTCTACTTCATCCAACACTGCCCTTCCGCCGGCATGAATGCAAAAGTGCTCGAAAGCGAGTTTGAAATCGGGGATATACGGCTTCATTCTCTTCATCTTCAAGACCTTTCGTGCTACTAAGGTTGCAAAGAATAGGAGCTGCTCCGACATTGGGAGTGTTAGAGGCCCTAATGTGGTGATGTTTGTTTTAAGAGCTTCACCAGCAACTGCCATTAGATCTTTTGAGAGTGCGACACCGACTTCACCAGTGCCATCTTCTTCTTGAAAGACACAGCTGAAGCTGTGGTCATCACCGCCTTTGTGGGTGCGAACTGTGTGAATGAGTTGGTACTTGGAGCGATGGCGGTCCGAGGATCGGTTGGAGAGTAAGATTGCTGCCCCGCCCATGCGAAAGAGGCAATTGGACACGAGCATTGAGCGGTTGTTGCCGAAGTACCAGTTGAGTGTAATGTTCTCCATGCTAACTATTAACGCATAAGAATTAGGGTGCACCTGCATGTGTGTTGTTGAAGAAATTAATTAAGGAGAGCAATAAAAACTAATCAAATGTAATTAAAATGAGTAGTACATATAAGTTAGGGAACGTTCGGTTTCAAAAAAAAAAAAGGTTAGGGTGCACCTGCATGTGTGTTGTATGATTTCTATTCTAAATTATACGAGGTTAATTGGTATTTCTTACTGTTCTTATATGATTTGATGATCACTAAATATTAATAGAACGATTCTTAATTACAATATAAGGTTTGAGTTTTTGATTGAAATATAAGATTTGACATGTACTGAGTGAATTATTACTTTCTTACCATTAAAGTCAATTCAAAGACTCATACTACGAAAGTATGAATGGGGTAGGTATGTCAAATTATGGACATGAATTTTTTAATTGGTCTTTTTATGTGCATTAGGTCGTGGTTTGTGGATTTTGATGAGATAATGCTAATTCTACCGATGCTTGTCCTTACAATTTTGAGTATGGGAGTTATCCTTATTAGAGTAATGCATCGCCACAACCCGACTTGAGTTATCCCATTTCAAGCCCGCCAACTCCTCAACAAGATGAGCGATCTCTTAAAGATATGGTTAAAGACTGTCTCCAATACTGAAAGGTTCCATCAAAACACCCTATAACATCAAGAAAACATGAATCAACACTATCAAGACATGAATTCAAGCCTTCGAAATATGGAAACTCTAGTTAGTGAAATGAATGCTACACTTGAGAGATTGCTTGAAGAAGAAGAGTTTCCCATGCAATTAAGTTGTGATGAAGAGAAGAATTTGAATGATGTCACATTGATAAGTGTTGAGGTGAACGAGCATGCCTTAGATGATCACTTTGCTACTAATGGGCTTACACCATATGCGTATGAGTATTGGAGTGAAAGAGAAGAGTTGGAAGAGGAACTTGAAGTCTCTCAATCGGAGCCGGAGATCATTATGGCACAAATTCAAGAATAAATCGAGAAAGAAATGGAAGTCACTTTGGAAAGGCCAGATGAACTACAACAAGAGAGCAAGGAAGACCAATCCTTTGCATTGGTGAACCCAACCACCCTCCCTCTTGCATATATTTGATGATTCTGACATGGAGGTGTAAGAAAAGGAGCGTTCAGAGACTTACTACACTGTCGACACCTTTGTGTTAGTTGATCAAGATGTGACAGATTCATTTGTGTTAGAAGTCCCAGATAAGCTTCGAATTTTGAACAACAATGTGCCTGTCTCACTACCCAAAACAACAAGAGAGAGTTTCATTATTCAATACTCTCTATTGGAAGGCATAACATGAAGGAATACGCCAAGTCTAGCCAAAGATTTAAAAGAAATGCGCTCGTTGGGAGGCAGCCCAGCTTTATTTTTTATTTTTTGCATTTATTTCAGTTTAGTTTAGTTTAGTTTTTAGTTTTTTCTTTTTTAATAAAATCTTAGTTTCCCTTTTTTGAACTTTTTTCAGGCGTTATGGTTGATGCAAGAACACAAGAGGCACCAGGGCACCCCAAAATCCAGTTTAATTTTGGATTACTTTTTTTAATATAATTTGAGCACTTTTAAAAAGTTGATAGGTTATTAAGATTTTAGGTGTTTTGAGACTTTGTTGAGATTATTTTCAAAACCAACTTAAGTCGCCACATTAGTGGTGGGTCTTTAAGTAGACCCAAACCCCTAGATTTCATTCTACTATCTCATTGATTTCACCCTTAGTTGAAAGACTTCGCGCTCACAAGTCTGGTTGGAATCATTTAAGTTGACTCATTTACTTTATTTATTTCTCTTATTATGATGATTTTTTTTCTTAGTCACCTAGACATAAGAGCTTTTGTTCATTCACTAGTTTATGGAGACTTTTATTGCTAAGTAAAATAAAAATTGCATGAGTTTGTATCATCTTCTTATTTATTTATCCATGTTCTTTTTCACCACTATTTTCTCTCTTTTGTTGTGTGGATTCCTTGACTTGTTTTGAACCTTACAAGGTTCAAGGTACTTTAGGGTTTGTGGATTGTGTTGGATTGATGTTTTTGCGAAAGTCTGCAGGTGAGATCGTTTAAATTTTTTAATTTTATGCAGTTATATATGGTTGGATGGTGGAAATGGTGGTGTTTTATATCCCTTATTCTATCATTTCTCTCATCTTTCATTTATTTTCCATTCATGCTCCTATTTTCCCATATCATTAGGAGTTGATACACTTAATTTCATGCTTGAATTTTGTATATTTATTACTTGTTAGTTGACATATTTTTTTTATCTATGTTCGTATCTTGCATTAGAACTTACATAGTATCATATGTTGCATATAGAGTCACCTGAAACCTTATTGAGTGCCTTTGGTTGTTGATGAGTTTCTTAAGCTATTTTTGAGACTTGAACCTCTTTGAATATTAGGAAAACTCAATCTGGAGAGTAGCCCGACATTGCTGAGATTACATATTAAGGAGTTAGTATGAAGTTTAAGCTTTGTGCTAGATACCAAAGAGGGCACGCGGTCCTACTGTGTAGGTGAAAAAAAATCAGATTTCTAGGGTGCTAGAATGAGGGTGTAACCCATTCGAGGCGGAATTCCTATGATTGAGCCATTTTTAAGGGAATGATTTAGGCCATCTTTGAATGAAACCCTTAGACTTGAAATCTTAAAAAAGAGACATGAAAAGAAAAATGGGAATGAAGAGTTGTTTATATACTTGAAATAAGGGGAAATTATTTATGATGAAAAAATTTAGTCATGAATAGAGAGTCCCAGCTAAAGCGGTATCCGTAGGAAATGAAGCAGGAAGCTGGGTGGTTAGAAAAAATGTAAGGATTGCACATGTTAAAAGAAAAATCATGTTAAGTGCTGTATAAACCACTTTCATGTTCTCTGAAAATCTTTTGACAGTCTAACTCTTAGTTTTCCAACTCTTTTGTATTTCCTTTATACCCTTCCTTGGTACCTTAACCCATCCCCATTATAACCCATGTTAAGCTCTATTGACCCCCATTGGTGCTAAGTCTACATTAGTGGAGAGTATGGTTGCATTTCTCGCCTATGGTACCCTCTAAGCGTTGATGCGCTATCTTATAGAGATCGTAAACTTGCGTGCTTGAGTGTATAGGCCCATAAAACTCTTAAGTAATTGATGGCCTTGGTCTGGATGAAGACTAGTTTATGAAAAATGTGATTTCTATCAATGTTTGGACGTTGATGCTAGACAAATCTTAACTCCAAACTTCTTTGAGATGATAGTCAATGTAATGGCATTTGAACCATAGGGGACTCCACTTGACTTGGAGTCAGGTGTAGGATTAATTAAGTGTGTATTGGTCGTTATAGAATATTAGTTCATATTGTGTCTATAGTGTTTAGGAGTGTAGTTTGTAGCATTAGTGTATGTCTTGTCATTCACTTTTTTGGTGAGACGTGCAAAGTCTTAGTTTGAAGGTATTTGATAAGTCACTATTATATTTATATTAATTTTAGTTGTGTATTTAATGTCTTTAGGCTTGAAAGTCTATAAATATAGTACAGCTCTTATTGGTTATTTGTAGGTTTTGCTAAGATCTGGATTTAAATCGGGCATGAAACAATGTGCTTGAGAGGGGGAGTTGTACTTTATCTAGAAAAAGTGTATTGGTGCAAATTTGACACAGAATAGTGGGATCCACGCACAAGAAGTGCACATGTTGACTATCCAATCATATGTTGGCTATGCAACCATATGTGAGGCGGGAGGTGCATGGAGTCGAACATACAAGAATTGTTAGTGATGACATCATAGATTACCATATAAAGAAAGGAAAATGATAAATTGATATATTTACATATTTTAAGTGCGCACTTTATTTTTTAATTATTTATAATTTTTTTTATCTCTTCAAGTGTAGATTTTATATTTGACAAAATTTTATAAATTGTTAAAAGACAAGAGTGTGTGTAAATAACCATACGGTGAACAAGATGTACTTTAGTTGTGGTGATGGTGGGAGCCATGTGATTTCTTTGCATTAAGGATTTGAAGACTTGGTTCAATGTGTAGTATAATAGGAACATATGCCATCCAATGCTTTACATCATGACACGTGGTCACAAGAAAATGGAGAACGCAAGTAAAGGTAAACGAGCTTCAATTTTGGTCTCATGATTGTCATCGAACTGCGTGCTTCATCAAGAAAATAGATTGCAACCGAATGGCAATCCGTGAACACCAAGAAATTGGAATAAATTAGGGATTTAATAAAAGTGTCGACTTCTCTCTTTTCGACTTTTAATCTCTCACCCTCTCTGTTCTTGATTCTCTTATGTATTTCCGTCAACCATGAGACACTAATTTCATGGCCTAAGCAAGACTACGAGAGAGGTTCGACTATTACTTTTAATGGATTTGTGAGATTTTCTAAAGTTTAATTTCAGTTTTGATATTTTCCCTATTGCTATGCTTATTTTATGATCTATTTTCTAGATTTGTGTAGAGGCCTGGCTATACACACTTCTAGACATTAGATCTACAACTAGTTAGAGACCCTGCATACGTAATCGTGTAGGTTATTTAACAGAAGTGACTGGTTCCATTGATTGATTCACACCTTTTGAGAAGAACCAGATAACAGGGAAATCTAGAACTAGGGTTAGTGTTCTCACAGAATTCATTGTTGTCAATGCATTAAATCTTATAATTATGTCTAGGGTTGTGTGTTGATTAGGAAGTAGCCAACGGTCATACCTTGGTTGTCGAAGGCAAGGAGAACTAGGGATTTTGGCACGTGTTGAATCCTATAGCTAACCTATATTTGTAGAACCGAAGACCAAATCTAATCTTTTGTCGAACCCAACTTGCATGTCTATACCTAAGTATTTTAATTAATTGTTTGTAAAGCCATTTCTTTTATTTATTTAATTTCTTAGTAATTAGATTAGTTAATTAGATCACTTTCAAAACCATTTTTTTTTGTTATTTTCTACCTTAGAAAGACTACCAATCTTTATGGGATTGGCCCTTTGCACTATTCTGCAAATAGTTGGTTTTTAAGGTATTATTTCATGGACGCATTCGACACACGTCAATTAAAGATGGATGTTATTAAATGTCATGTGAGAAACGTGTTCAATGGGTTGTGTTTTAATTGTTAACACAAATATTACATAGAGGTTGCTTACAACCCCTATCAATTAAGTGTTATTAAATGTCAAAACTCTTTTAGTTAATTAGAACACGACACATCGAACACGTTTGTTAGATGACATGTTTTGAAATCTCTATTAAAGATCAAAATTATTTTAAAATTTCTATTAAAGATCAAAATTGTTCTAGTGATGTGATAGAAATCACTAAACCGCTTGTTGATTAAGGAGTGATAAAAAGTATAGCGGTAAAAAATCTACTTTCTTGTAGTCTAAATTGAGCCTTTTTAGGAGAAACCAAGAGGGTCACTTTATAAAGAGAACAAGTTTTAGATAAAAAAAATCTCATGGCACAAACCCTAGGACCCTAACTCCCTAAGAAATTACATATAGTCCTAATTATAGTTTATTATCTTTTTTTGGATCAGAATGTGCAATGCGGGACCCAAATCACTTCTACTAATTCACGCTTGTCCCTCAGCTCCTCTCTCGCCCCGAAACCTCATTTGTGGACCTAAGCTACGTACGATAACCCCTCAGGTAACTTATTATATTTTTAAATATCCATCTTCTTTAAAATAATTGATATAATATATATTCAACCAAATACATATCATATCATGTTCACTTCTCGAATAGTAAAGTAGTACTATATCAGAAGTTGGCTAAATAAACTATTAAAAAAAAAAAAAAAAAAAAAAAAAACTCAATTTGGAAGTCGATGTCTATTTGTACGATTTATAATAATTTTTTAATGTGCCAAAACAACTTACGAAAGGTTATGGACCCATCTTGTAATAATGTATAAGTTTTTACTCTAATTCTTAGCAACCAATATGTGGTGCCCAATGATTTAGTATGTGTTATTATTGTAGAATCGTGCTGATTGGAGTCTCATAGTGGGTGAGAACTGAAGTTTGCTTGAAATAACCATAGACATCGAAGACAGGAACCTAAATTAAAGGTTTACATGGTGCAAATTTTGATCATGGGGACAATTGAAAACAAGTTTTGTTGTAAGAAGATTTTTTTTCAAAAAATAGAGTAGTGTTATTTGGACTCTTAGAATCTAAACTCTAGAGATTTTTGAAAAAATTTTACGTCAAAGTCATCATCAAGCAATAAATAATTTTAAAAAAAAATTAAAAACAAGTTAACTACTGTACATTCACACGTTTGGTGTAGTATTCATTGAGCTATGAATGCTATTATCAATGAGCAACGAAAGTCAATCTTCTTTGAAAAAAAAAAAAAAAAAAAAAAACGTAAGTCAATCTTAAATAGGTGCACGTTATTTGGATTGAGTCCGGACTTAAAAACGGTTTTCTTATTTTTATTTTTTAATTAATCTATTTATTTCAAAGTCATCCTTAACCAATAAATAAAACAAACACAACAACTTGTACAACTCTTTTTTTTATGACCTTGGGGATGTCCGAGCTTCGCTCCACTAATCCTCCTAAGAGGGTGTTGTTGTCTCCACCCATGGTAGTTTGACCAATGATCCGTCGAAGCTTGACACACCATAGAATCGAAATGGGGTAAGTGCATTTACACTTATCCAACTTTGTCTTTACCGTTGTGACAACTCGACCGGATTTACTTGATGTACAACTCTTTTGATATCTCTTGAATATTTGTAAAATTTTAAAAAACTCTACGAGTCTTAACCCATAAATTCAATTAGATTTATTGTAAAAGCGGGCAAGAAAATAATTTGAAGCCATAATTAATGCATATATGCCTTAATATGTGCATTTTAGTAAAACGACTAATTTATAGACCGGAGCGAATACATTTTTGTATCACGATCTTATTTGAAAAGAGGTTGAAATTAATTGTCTTTTTCTATTAAAGATTGAAATTGTGTCACCCAAGCTAATTTTAAGTAAAGTAAACACAACTTTATTTTGTTAAATGAAAAAAAGAAAGGAAAAAAAAAAAAAAAACAAAACAAAACAAAAACAGACACAAAAACAAAAACAAAAACAAAAACTAACCTGAAGAAGCTGCTTTGCTAGGTCTATAGAGATGAGTCCGGCACTGCACCCCATGCCACCAAGATTATAGCACAAAACATTCCCTCTCAATTTGTAGTGATTCACAATCATAGCAGAGAGAGAAGGTGTAGGATCGAAAAGGCTGCAATTCACTACTAAAATCCCTATATCCTTGGCCTTAACACCAGTCTTCTCCAACAACTCATCCACAGCTCCAAACATCACAGTCTCCGCCTCCTTCCTTGCTTCGGCCATGCATGGATCCGGCGGCGTTCG
Source organism: Stephania japonica (assembly GCA_039657345.1). NCBI lineage: Eukaryota > Viridiplantae > Streptophyta > Magnoliopsida > Ranunculales > Menispermaceae > Stephania > Stephania japonica. The sequence goes on along the minus strand of CM077557.1, from coordinate 65,224,188 downwards.
CATCAATGCCTCCGGAAAGTATGTCGATTGCCCGAGCCCTGACCGCTCCAAAATCTTCTTCTGAAACATCAAATTCTCTTCACTAAAGATCCCGGTGAGCCCTGAGAGCTTGACGAATGCCTCCCGAGTGCACTGCCGATTCGACTCTGGCTTAAAGCATGCGAAGTCGACCAAGTAGATTTTTCGAGGCCGGGACATCAAGTATAGTGTTGAGAGGAAGACTAAGAAAAGGGAGCAGAAGATGACTGTGAGAAGGTTGAACTCAAGTTGGGCCCAAATATTGGTGATGGAGGTGAGAGTGTGTTGAGAAAATTGTGTGGAAGTGATGGTAAAGAGGAGGAGAGGAAAGAGCATGATGTACATGAAGTTTGAGATCAAGTAGTGGTAGCCAAGTTTTGCATACTTGAGTTTTATGGACTTGTTGAAATCAGGAATTTTGTTGTTATTGGTTTTTGGAGCAACTGATGAATCATTTCCTTGGTTCTTCTGGTGATCATCACCCATTCTTCTTGATATTGCAAGTAATTAAAGCAAATAATTATCAAAATTAAAAAGAACTATTTGTTTATGTTGAATGATGATCAAATTGTGTTAAAGAGACATAAAGCACCTTAGGTGCCCCCAAAAAGAAAAAAGAGAAAGCACCTTAGGAGTCCTAGGAAGTGAGAAGAATATATATGATGGGCTTTTTGAGAAGAAATCAAGCCTTAACCAAATAAAACGAAAATCAGATCATAATGATTGTGAATAAATTATGGGTGGAGTGATAGAGAAATTTGAAATGAAAAAGAGAGAAATAAAATTATGGAAGATATTGGATGATAGAGAGATGGTGGGAAGATGAGTTTGAAAAGGAAGGTGGGAGAAGGGGAGATTTATAAGCTAGGTTGGAATGTGAGACTAATGAGAGGGGGAGGGATGGGAGGATGTAACTACGTCAACGAACATTTTAATTTTTTTTTTTTAATTTATTGATCATTTTTAATCAATTAATTTGTTAGGAGAGAGGTGGCATTGAATTCAATTTATTATTATTATATATAGGGTACTACTACCATGAGAACCAAATATATATCTATGCTATGAGTACACTATTTACAACCATTAGATTCTAATCTAATACATTAATCGAGGTGCCATAAATGCACAAAACATTTAATGCATAACACATTATGAGGTTCTCATTATATGAGTATATATTTAGGCTCCATTGTACAAGAACCCATGTATATATATAATAAGCACCAATGTTAAAATTTAGTATATTCATGTGTATAACATAGAGATCTTGTTATTGATTATATAATAATAAAGGTATAGTATATAGCATAGATAAAAAAAAGTCTAAAATTTCTTAGGATAGAATAGATATTGACTTGATTTAGCCTCATTATTTTTTAAAATAAAAATTTTAAAAAAAAAGATAAGATATACAAGAGAGAGTAAAAATAAAAAAATAATTAAAAACACAGTTTTAAAAAAAATGAAAATATAAATATTAATGTAAAGAAAAACTAATGGTAATATTGACATTGCAAGTAATGAAGGAATCTTTCAACATTGAAGCTTATTATGTTGCTTAGATATACTAGCTATAGCTAGCCAGACTGGAATTTTAAAATTTTTTTTTTGGTAGAGAGAATTTAATTATTTTTGCGAAGGATACTTTTAAAGTGGAGACAAATTAATCATCACATACACCAACATGAATACACTGGGCCACTGGCACATGTGAGTATGGTGCCAGTATTTATAATACATGGTTAAGATCGAAAAGTCACTGATAAATCTTTTATATCTATATCTATATCTATATATAATAAGGGAAGATCTTGATGTTGTCATGTGGCAGTTTTCAATCCTCTCGATGTGTCATGTGGCACAACCAAAATCTTCCTTTAGCACACCCACTATTTTTAAAGCTATTGTTTTGAATATAAGTTAAACTACCATATCTGTGTAACGATTTTTTGTCACATTTTAAAAAAGAAAACGTTTTCTATGATTATGTAGCCGTTTTTGATATAATGTACCATTATTGGTCTTACTAAATATACCATTTGATACTATTGGTCAAAGCTTAATCATTTGTCCAAAACAGTTACAAAAGTTACGCATTACAAATATATATATATATATATAAAGAGAAGACCTTAGGGTGTCCATATGGCAATTTCTAACCTTCTCGTAGCGCCATGTCATCAACTTCACTCTAATATATATATATATATATATTAAGGGAAGACTTTGGGGTGTCCATGTGGCAATTTCTAACCTTCTCGTAGCGCCACGTCATCAACTTCCCTCTAATCTATATATTGTATATATTAAGGGAAGACCTTGGGTGCCCATGTGGCAATTTTCAACCTTCTCGTAGCGCCACGTCATCAACTTCACTCTAATATATATATTAATGGAAGACCTTGTGGTGTCCATGTCGTCATCAACTCTTTTGCCACGTCATCATTTTTACTCTAATCTAACTATATATATTAAGGGAAGACATTGAGGTGTCCATGTGACAATTTCCAACCTTCTCGTAGCGCCATGTCATAAACTATTTTGCTACGTCATCAACTTCACTCTAATGAGAATAAAGTAACATCTTGGGTTGCCACGTGCCACCTTCTTCCAATAGTATTTCGCCAAGTCGTCAACCTTTTACTATTTGAATCACCTTTGGGTGTCCATGTGACAAATTTCAACTTTATCGTAGCGCCACATCATCAACTCTTTTGCCATGTCATCAACTTCACTTTAATGAGAATAAAGTAACATCCTACTTTATCACGTGTCACCTTCTTCCAATAGTATTTCGCCACGTTATCAACCTTTTACTATTTGAATCACCTTCTTCCAATAGTATTTTGACACGTCGTTAACATTTTTCTATTTGATAATAATTAAATTTACCTTTTTCTATTTTTAACGAGGGCTTTTTAAATTTTAATAAGAAACGGTTATTTGAATTTTAAAAACGTTTCCGCTTTCACAACACCAAATCTCTCTCTCTCTCTCTGTATGTGTGTGTGTGTACTCAAACGTAGTTTATCTAATCTCACATCAATGTCAATTAGACGTCTGGGGATGAGAGGTTTTGGTAGGTAAAGGGAGTGTCTTCATTGAAGGTTAGAGTTTATACTATAGGATTGTCCGATTAGCAAGTCATAATTGTAGAGGAGAGGTTTTGACTTTTTTATAACTATTTTATTTTTGATGTTTCTTATATTCACATATTATTACCTTTTGATTTTGATTATGATTTTTTTTTCTCTTTTTATCACTTTCTTTTTTTTTAATCTTTTTATCACTTTTTGTAATTTTTTCTTATTAGATTAATTATTTTAACTAATATATTAACACTTAAACTTATCCGTACGTGAAGCGTGAGATTTCGCCAAGTTGGATACTATTATTGGTCAAACCACGCTTGATCATTTGCCAAAAAAATGTTACAAATTAAACGTTACACATTTTTATTAATCAAACGTTTTCATTACCACATTTTGATCCTATAAATACTAATGGATACCATTGGTAGTCCAAACACACTTGATCATCATTTGCCCATACACACTTTTGTTTATTTAACTGGGAAACCTCATTGAGGGCATATGGGTGTTTGATGTTAATAATTGATACTAATTGGGCAAAGATGTTCCTCTCCTTTCTCTGTGTATTTGGGTTTTGGCAGGTGGAGGGTCTGAACGTGGGTGAGGAGCGGAGGGGAGCACTTGGCTTAGTGTGCGAAAAATGAGGCCTGCGATGATTGGGTTCATTTCTGACCAATCTGGTGGAATTTGGTTATGTCGTTGCCAATTTTTTGGAATTTTTATGTTGATGCCGCGTACACTATTGGGTGGTGCGGTTTTGTGACCGACACCTTGACAAGTTGTGGCTGTGGTTTTCTTTCTTTTTTTTTTCCTAGCTCTCTAGTTATTGTGCACTACTGTAATGGTGAATGTGCCGAGCTAGGCGGACAGGAGTACTGACTCCTTTTTGGTTGCGGCCTATTCTTTAATTTGAGAAGTACTGGATGATTAGTGTATGCTCCTTGGGACCCTCCACATTGGTTTTGCTCACGTTGCTCTATCGAAGCCTCGTGATGTGGTGAAGTAAATATATGTGTTTACTTGTATATATATAGACCTGTACATAGTATACCTGTGTATAATACCCTTACATGGGCCCGACTCTGAGGGTGCGTACACAACCCCTCTTGTATTCTTATAAGTTTTATACAATCTGGAGCATATATATATATATATATTCTACTTCTCAACAAAACATAAGAGTAACACTTTTTTCTTGAGATATTTCTCTTTTAATTTCGCTATTGTTGCATTCTTATATATTTTTTTTTGGTGGATCCTGCATATATTCTTTTCAAATTATTTTTTCGACTGCACAATAACTTTGTGGTGTATATAGTTATGAATGTGTACAGTGTACTCACCTAAAAATTAGCCTCTTAATAAAAAACGAAAACAATATGATTTAGTAGAGTCGACTAAAACCATTGGTCACTTAAAAAAATATTAATGTGATGTGTTTCCTGATCATTGTAGAGAATGCAGATTGTAGACTGTAATATCACAATTCCAATTTTGTGAGTCTCAGAAAAAAAAAAAAAATTATAATTATTGTGCATTAGGATTTTTTTTGAAGCCGTGCATTAAGAATTTTAGAACAAAAAGAAGACAGTGTTTATGATATTTTTTGGAAGGAAATCTTCAATAGTATTTTAAGATGGATAATGATATTTTGACATACTTTGGGTATATACATTGGATACACAATGATATAGATTTCATTAGGATATATATGTGTCAACTCTATCTTAATAAAATCTACACCATTGTTTTTTATTTCTATTTTTAGGATTTCTTTTGTTTGAATAATCTATTTTGTTATATTATTTGTTAATCGGTTGTTTCAATAAGCTAATCTTTTGATTTTTCAATCAATTTTATCAATAGGATTATAATAGGATTACATTAAAAACTTATTACAGTAGATTATTATTAGGATTAGATTAGTACGTAGTATCTCCGATTCTAAATGATATTTTTCCTACACATACCCATCAAACTAAAATAAGATTATGTTCGACACACTCAGTCGATTACAAAACACTAGAATTTGGCTATTTTTAACCTTTTTTTTATGATATTTTTTAGTTATTTTTCGGTTGGAAAAAATATCATAGCATGATAACGGAGGAACTCTCCCCCACCTCAGTTATTGAAAAACAATGGCCAATCCTACCTAAAAAAAAAAAAAAAAAAAAACAATGTCCAATGATACATGCAGTTGAGTTTGTGCAAAAGACAAGTATACATTTAAAGTTTTGTAATTCAAAGAGGGTAGGGTTAGTTATAGATGTTTACATGCATATTATACTCGGGTTTTGACAGTTATGGGTATTAGTATCATAAAATGGCTAGGTGTATGTAGGAAAAAGTTTTGTGTGCATCCTACCCGTTTATATCTCTAAAAGAGTTTGGTAATTCTAATAGGGTTAGAGTTGGTTATCACTTATCGATGTTCATGTGCATACTGATCAGATTTGTGACAAGTACAGGTAATGGTGTCATAAACCGGGTATGAGTAGCAAAACATCTTTATAAAACAATTGGATGATATTGTTCTTGACTTAACATAAAAATCTTTTTACACTTTTTTCAACAAAATTTCATATAATATTTTGATACTCGGTCTTGCCCATGCGCGAGCGCGGGATTATGACTAGTTTAATACTAAAGAAAAAGATAGAAATGGCACTGTGGTGATTCTCATGTTAAGCGTGGTTTATTTTGAAGGTCCAAGTCGAATTGCAATATTAAATGTTTAACAAATAATAAGTGCCAATTACGAAAGAGAAATGCGCGCATGTGAATGGTAGGTAGCAGTTGAGAAGATGGTGGCTAGAGGTACCAATGCCTTAAATAAAAGTGGAAGGTAACTAGTGAGTAGTGAGTTCCTTCTCTGACTATCTCAGTTTGTTAGGAGTAGTTTGGTTATTAATTAATGGCTCTCTTTATAAGCCCAAATATAGCTGCATAGCCAACAAATAAATGCAGTACGTACCAATTCTCACACTCATGCACACGGTCGCGTAAAATCAAACCCAACACTTCATTTAACTCAATCGGTCTTCCAAAAGAACCCCTAAAAATTCTCTCTCTCTCTCTCTCTCTCTCTCTCTCTCTCTCTCTCTCTCTCTCTCTCTCTCTCTCTCTCTCTCTCTCTCTCTCTCTCTCTCTCTCTCTCTCTCTCTCTCTCTCTCTCTCTCTCTCTCTCATAATAAAATACTTATACAATTCTATTTAGGGAGGACACAACAATAAACACTTCATTAATCACTAAATGAGTCCGGACTCCTAAGGAGATTTTTGAAATTTTTTTTATTTCAAAGTCATTCTCAAGCAATAAATGACTTCGAAATAACAATTTGTAACACTCAATTGATATTTGTAAAAAATTTCAAAAATCTCCTTATGAATCCGAGCTCTAAAAGTCCAAAGAGATTTTTTTGTTAATTTAAAAACACAAAAATCCTAATTAAATAAGAAAAAAAACTAAATTAATTAGAAGTCCTAATACCAATTTAAATTACAACTCTAACAGATTGTAGGCAGGCCTAATCGGTACAACTACCCTTGACAAAAAGCGACACAAGGCGAGATGGTATAACGACCCTAGACCACACAAACTGGGCCACGCCCAATCAAGACCTACGTGGACCCCAGGTCAACCCCCTCAGAGTCAACGTACACCTAGTCATCAACCACTTATCTAAGTTATTTGTTAAGTAGTTGCTCATTAGATTTGTAATTAAGTTGAACAAGTTTTACTCATTTACGCAGCGGAATTATAACATTGTAGGCAACCTTATACAAATAAATAAAATTCACGATAATCCTAGATGTGAAAATCCTAGAAATTCTGAAAATAGTAGGTCTGTGACAGCCCGTTCCTTAATCTAGGGCACCGCCTGGCCTAATCATATCATTAATATAACGACTCAATTTTAATTAAGTCGTTATTAATACGTAATTGCAGATGTAGATGCCAGCTCAGACCACCGTGGACCCTGCAGTTACGCTAAGGAGCGCCCGAAGTAGGTAAATAGACTATTTTTATGTGTAGTTTGCCTAATTTGTGATGTACGTGTTTATTTATGTTAGTTTACATTGCGATGTGTGTATTTATATTGTTACTGAGCGTGTTAGATTGTGTGACGGCTATTTGCCTTGATTAGCGAGTAGACGCATGTTCGGGTAGAAAATGACAGTATACTAGGTTCGGGCATAATACACACATGATAAATGAATACAATGCATTAAATAATTATTATAATAAGTTGTTTAGTCGGTTAGGACTGTTGTTCTACGCGAACGACACGATTCTTTGTGTGGAGTGGGTATCGAAACACTCGGGAGGAAATTGTTTTGTGTTGGGAAAGATAAGACTATAATGACTCTAAAATTCTAACATGTGTTACGTGTCAATCTAGGTGTATGTGGGCCTTTCGTTGTGATACAGTCACAAATTCTCGGTTGTCGACACCGAGGTACGTTAGTTTTATATAGTGTTTGTATTATATTGTATTTCATAAGTAAAATTTCAAAGTTTCTAACGTGTGAGGACGCTTGTGTACGAGTGTTGATATTTTGAGTTAAGGGTTGGTAGTCCGGGGGACAAACTTAACTAAAAACATTAACAAAACACAAATTTATAAGATTATAGGCGGGTTGGCATGTGGTTGCGATCAGGTGCTCGCAACGGGCGAGTCACGACGCGGTTCGAGTTCGACAACATTAAGGCGGAGTTGAAAATGATCAAGTTACTTAATGAAGTGTTGGAGTTGGTGGGACAGCTGAAAATAGGACATTTGGATGCGCCTTGAGATGAGTGTGCATAAGCGGATGAGGAGAGGGGTATAAAAACCCAAGGCCCACCCTTTTTCCCTCTCTTCTATTCTCATTTCTCTCTCATCTTCCCTAACTTCTTGTCCAAGCAACTGGACGAACTGGTGGTGGCCGAAGTGACGCTGGATGTGGCAGTTTCGGACGATCTGAGGTAAGATCTTTTATCTCATTGTCATTCCCTACGTGATGGTGTGTGTTTTATTCGTGTTCATCGCGATGAAATTTGGACACCACGTCGAGATTTCGAACTCGATCGAAACTCTCAACGCTTTGGTGATCTTCACGACGATCAATACAAGTTTGGAATGACGAAGTATTCAATTTAAGGAAGTTTTGGAATTTTAATATTTTTTGGGGATTTTCGTTGTATTTTCGTTTTGGATTTTCCATTGATGATTTCAGATGTTTTAGGATGTGTCGAAGGTGTTTTTGAAATGGTGTTGAGTTCCCAAAGAAAAATGAACCAAATCGGCTCAGGGCGGTGCGAACCGGGGGTGGGAAACACCCCCTGCAGTCCCTCAGGCGGCGACGCCTCGATCAATGCCGTGGGGCCAAGCTGTGGAGGCGCCGCCGAGGGGAAACCCTCACAGCACCTGAAACCCAGTTTTTCCCAAATTTTTATGTGGATTTTTAGAATGAATTGGGGACTTCTTGGGGTACCTAAACGGGTCCAAATATGACCCAATAGCCCAAAAATTGATCCGAAAACACATTGAACATAAATAAGGAAAATTGGATAAAAATTGATGGAAAATCACAATAAATTATATCATTAGGATTATTAGCACGCGAGACTACATAGGGACAAGTCGGAGTCCGCAAGAGTGCGATAAGCTTGGATTGGAGGTAAGTAAATTGTTCAATGTTATATTGAAATTCCATTCTCCTGAGTTGTCCTAAGACAAGTGAGTTAAACGTAATCCTTGCAGAATTTCGTGCCTTTTGTATATTTATACCAGGGGTTTACGGCTGGGGATATGTGATTTGGTTGTAATGATATGGACAGGATGAGAGTTCTCTACCAGATTGCTTAGGACTCCGCACTTGCGTAGGGGTCTTAGAGGAGATTTTGTCCTCGACTCCGAGCTTTTAAGGGGATTCTGTCCTCGGCTCAAACAAATTTTATTGGTTGGGACCACTTGTGCCTTCCCTTTGCATTCCAGGACACTCAATTTCGATTGCTTACTTATTTATTTACAGTATATATATATATATTCATGCACTCCCTGCCCTTTCTTTCTATCTGCATGAAATTGACTGCTTGATTTATTTATTTCGAAATACCGTATTTATTGTTCTTGCTTGGCGTTACTTACCTGGGCTCATCATTCTTGTGTTTGATCGAGTGCAGATCCCCAGTCCAGTAAGAGAAAGGCTGTGTAGCTAGGCAAGTTACTTTGAGCGGCCCTCTTCCACTTGATATAGATGACTATTGGTTGTATTATCTACGTATATTGTTTTTGAACTAGAGATTTTGGGTTGAGCGATACGGGATATGTATGACATTAATGATACTCCACTTTGTTTCATATAGTGGATTTTATTTATGGGGTTTCCACACCTTAGTTTTGTCCTAACTTGACGCTTTGAGGTTATTAATTAGTTTTTGAGTTTAATTTGCTTCCGCTTTATTTTTAATAACTCGCTAATTAATTAACTTCACCTTTAAATGCTTAATAAATGACTAAATGGTAGGAAAGGCTTACTAGGCCAGCGCAACTCAGCGGGACTAGCTCGGGGGTTCATGTGGGTCTAGGGCGGGCGGTGCCCAATTCTACGATTGTGGAATTTGGGGCCGCAACAGTTGGTGTCAGAGCATAATGGTTGAATAAAAGACTCTTAAATTAGATCACAATCCATTAGGACACAAGAAAATAGAAGTTAGGATAGATGTTGAAATTGGAGTAGAACCCTATGAACCTAGCTTAAGTCTTAGTTGGGAAGTGAGGAGAGTTGGGGAAAAGTCGAAACTTGTATTGTACATGTTATATTTGAGATGGTGTATTATTATGATATCGATTAGTTATTCACTAACTCAGGGATTCGCCTAAATTGCAGATAGTAATGGTGGATCAGCCGGGTCCTGGTGATGATAGTGGGGCGCCTGATCCCAAAGGCACCAGTATAAAGGAGTTCTAGATGTGGACTCAGAGAATTATGAGTCAAGATCATCGACTAGAGGAGATCCTGAGACTACTAAGAGCACCCACTACAACGACACCATCCACTCCAACTACTTTTCAGCTACCTACCGCGCAGGAGACTGGCACACCTATTTCGGTGGCGACGTCGACAACTCCTACTCCGATTGTAGCGATGTCGTAGACAGTAGTTGTAACAACCCCAAAATTTTTAACTGACTTGTGTTGTACTTGTCAGAAATTGTGACCCGACTACGTGAATACTGGACAGTATTTCGAACTTCGGGAGTCGACACCGAAGTGATTTTATGATTATTTGATTTTGTGTATTAGTATTGTAGTATTTTACGGGTTTCGAGCCGTTCGGGCGGTATTTAATTGAGTGAGGTTTCGACTAGTTAAATGGGGGAGAAAAACAAGTAAAACATACAAAATGAATGAGTTTTTAATTAATTTAATTAATTAGTTGGCGAGACAAGGCGAGACTACGCGAATTACGAGAGTCGGAACAAGGAAAAATAGATCGAGGAATGTCGTTTGAATGCGGAAGTTAGTTAATTACGCAACATATGGTCTATGGAATTGGAATTGTTAAATTGACACAATTCAATGGTGAGGAACCATGAGATTGACCTCGAGATGTGGTTGTGTTGAGGTGGAGAGTTATGCAAGTGACAACACACACACACTTTAATGTGTAATAAAGAGAAATAAATAGAATGGTTACACACTTTAATGTGTAATAAAGAGAAATAAATAGAATGGTTACACACTTTAAATAAAGAGAAATAAATAGAAAAGTAAAAAGACCCATAAGGGCAATGGTTTAAAAATGGTGTAGGAAGTAAGTTGGGGGTAAAAAGGTCATTTGACCATATAAATATAACAACAACAAACAAAACCCTACACTATTCATCTTCTTCTTAACATAACCGCCGCTCACCCTCCTTCTCCTCTTCCATTTCGGATCTCTCCCTCACTTTCGGCCTCTCCATCTCTCTTTCTCGGCCACGCGATATCTCTTTCACTCACGATCTCTTCTCTCTCACTCTCGTTGCTCTCTCTCTCGGATCTCTCCTTCCTCCTCTCGGCCTCACGTCACCTCTCCTCTTCTCGGCTTCACGTCGCTGCCACCTCCCTTGCCATCGGAGACAACACGTCCTACCCTAGGTGAACCCCTCATCCTCTCTTGTCTCTCGGGTTCATGATTTTATGTGGATTTTTGTAATTCATGGGGTGCATGAATGGGGGTATGTGTACACCACTGTGGGGTGTACACACCAGCGTGTATGTGTATACCACAGTGGGGTGTACACAATGGTTGTGGTGTAAAAGAATAGATTAATGTATATTATATAGTTTTAAGTAATAAAGTGACATTAACACATGTAAATATGGGGTGTAAATAGCAGTGGGGTGCACACAACAGCGGGGTGTTGTGTGCACATAACAGTGGGGTATGTGATGTGTGGGGTGTACACAACCGTTGTACATGTGTGTGTATAATGAAAATGTATATGTGTGTGTGTAGTGTGTGTGTATTATGTTATATTTGAGAATAAATAAAAAGGATAAAAAAATATGGATACTTGTTTAAATGAATATGGATTGGTATTAAGGCCTAATACACTCATGATAATATGGGTTTATAACAAGTTACAAATAGTGTGTTTATAGGTTATGTAAAGCCCAATAGAATAAATACAACTTGAGGTCAAGACGAAGGCGTAAAATATAAGAATAAGTTTATGTGTCTAGGCTCAAATAAGTATTCACATCAAAGGCTTACTTAGATGAGTATAAAACTTGATAAATAGACCCAACAAGAGTTATGTTTTGTAAAAAAAAAGGAACAACCATAGAGATGGTTTAATCCACAACGGTTTAGGTCATAATCAACAAATGATTGTAAAACAAACACCTTAAGACTAAATGCGAGCCTTAAACTAATATTCGAGATTCAAAACTTTATCAGGTAGTCGAGAACGCACGGGGAACGTATTAGAGTCTCGGAGTGAATACCGGGTTGCGAATAGTTCAGGTAAGTACAATTGCCTTAAAAAGCATTTGTACGTTTGTAAGCCAGTAAGAAAATGTCATGTGATTCATTATCATTTATTCAGTCTTGTTATGCTCTATTATTGGTATTCTATTCCATTTCTTGTTGTGTGTTTCCCGGCGTAAGTGTTTTGTCTCGAAAGTACTAGGACCTGCACTAAAGGGATAAAAAGTGGGCACTCGTGGCCACGAGTGTGTGACCACCCTTAGTGACCGTGTGACACCGAGTACTGGGTGGATGGGTTTGAGTCCCTTTCCAGTCATAGCTGTGCCTTCGCTTGTGTCGATGCCCTGGAAGACCTCGAGAGGTCTTTGCCGTTATGCTATGAATTAGACCACTTATGAGCCTCTTTTGTTTCCTTGGAACACACTTGACTTTCGATTGATATCTATTAGTCTGTTTATCATGCATCTTGTCTATTTAATTTCCTGTCTTTTATTACCGCATGATATTTAGACTGCTTTACTTGTATTATCATGAATTACTGTTGTTTTCTGCTTGCATTACATTCGATTTTATTCAGTTACTCAGCGTCTAGTTTGTGACGGTGGGTGCAGATAGGGCGGAGAGCAGCAAGGGCAAGGGACCCTGCCTAGGGGATCTATTGTGAGGATTAGCGGCTGGAATTGGAGAATATTTTATAGGTTTTCTTATGTTTTGCTTTTATGTATATCGTTTTATATATATATGCTTTGGGATTATTAAACTTGGCAAATTTTGATGAGATTGGTATCATGTACCTTTGCATTTCGAATTGTACATGAATACCCGGGGTTTTCCACACTTATAGAATTCCTCTACTTCCTTTGATTGAGTTATTTCCCCTTTGTTTTAATTGTTTAGTTTTCCACTGTTTAATTTTTGCAATAACTCTTTCATAAATAACTAAATTGATTAAGTTGAAGGCTGACTAGGCTCGTCAGGTTGCCGAGTGATGACTCGGGGCTTATACGGGTCTAGGTCGGGTGTACCCAATTGCATGGGGAAATTGAGGCCGTCACAGTTGGTATCAGAGCATAGGCTTTATAAACTTAGACACAGAGTTTAGAGTTGTCTAAAAATGTTGATACCAACATCACAGTTGGTATCAGAGCTTAAGGTTATAATGACCTGACTCTTAATTTAAAACACAAACCATTTAAACCAGCGGAAGTTAGGAATGGTTGAACTTAGAGTGGAAAACCCTACGATCCTAATTGGAACTTTAGTTTGAAGGGATGAGTTGGGGATGAGTCAGATTTAACTTTGTACATATTATGATTGTTGTGTGTATTATATCGTATCGGTAGCTATTCATTAGTCCGAGAAAGTCGTTTTCTTGTTCAAACAATGATTGCGGATCAGCCAGGTCCGAACGACGATATCAGCATGATTTTGTCACGATGCCTTGAGGAGATACATACATTGTCCCAGAGAGCTGCGACGCAGGACCAGAGATTTGATAAGTTAGTGCGGTCACTGAGGACACCCGCATAGGCTACTACGACGCCATCTATCCCGACTACGTTGCTTCCTACGAATACTACTCGAGGAGTCGAGATTCCGATTGCTGCGACGTTCGCGACTCCGATTTTGTTAGCAGCGATTCCTGAGGGAACTGTTGTTGCGTCAGCTGCGCAAACTGAGGCTGAAACACCGCCGATAGCACAAGCAAAGGAGATACCTATTACATTAGCTACACCGCGGCCAATGCTAAGACTACTTCAGTAACGACTCCAGCAAAGAGTTCGGGAGCCACTACCAAGGCTAGGTAGTGGAGAGAGTTTAAGAGGCACGACCCGTTGAAGTTCTATGGTGGTACCGACGTTAGAGCGGCAGAGCTATTCTTGAAGAATCACGAGACGGTTCACACCATCATCGCTACTGATGAACGCATGAAGGCGACGATCTCTTTGTCAATGTTGCAAGGGCAAACGAACGATTGGTGAACGACAACCGTTGCTACCGAGGCATCTCGAGCGATTGGGTTGACTTCAAGACCCAGTTTAGTTAGAAGTACTTTTCTACGACTGTTCTTCGAGCGAAAAGGAACAAGTTCATTGCGTTGAGGCTGAGCGCAGGCGAGTATGTGATGGAGTTTAGGGTTCAATGTTTCCTTTAGTACGAACTGATTTGGTGCATTTCATGTTCGGGTTATAATACGAGAAGACGAAATTGAGACCCTTGTGGGTAGCGTATGTGGTAGAGCGAAACAGGATGTCGACGCTAGTAAGATATTGAATCGCGTACGAGTATTTGTTACCCAAGGTTAGATTTTAGGACGCGTGTTTAGAGCAAACGGTGATGCAATTGATTTCGAGAAGATTTAAGCCGTGAGATCGCTTATGCATTCGAATATCTGAAAGTTTGCGAGAAGAACTGATCAACCCACGACCTGGAGTGAGCTGCGATCGTGTTCGCGCTGATGATATGAGAACGTCACCGGTACGATGCTCGTTCGAGTTACATAATGATCTTGAGAGTTTGAAGTACCTATTCATTCAAAGGGAGCTGAACTTGACACAAAAGCCTTGGCCTAAGTTCGTGAAGGATTACAACTTTTCGTTTTGTGTAGCATCCGAGGAAGACCAACGTTGTTGTTGATGCGTTGCGCTGCAAAGGATTAGATGCGGAGGTAGTCGTGTGTCAAAGAACCTACGAGCGTGGTTTACGTGAGGCAGTCAAGTTGATGAGTTCAGCGGATGTGCCGATGACTACCATGACCTAGATACGTGGTCAAACGATGTTGCAGACCGTCTCATTTGGCATTGTGCACGAGGGACAACAAGACGATGCGTCATACCAGCGGTGCAGTGAGATGGTGGATAGTTCAGATTGCCCAGACGAGTCGGTCGACAGACTCATGCTAGAGGTATCGCGGGTGACTGGGGTTTCCATTGGTGGCTGATGTGTGTGAAGAGTTACTTCAGGAGATTCATCGTTTCAGTTTTGTTGTGTATCCAGGTCGACCTAAGATGTGCGCCGATATGCAACATTCTTTTGGTGGCCAGGGATGATTTCCGAGGTGTCGGAGTTGTTCGAACGTGTGATATGCCAGCGCGTAGAGGCTGGGCATCGATGACCTAGAGGACTACTACAGCCCCACCCATTTCTCGATGGAATTGGGTACATATTGATATGGATTTCGTTAGTGGTTGCCCCGATCTCCTCGTGGTTACTATAGCATCTGGGTAGTCATGAATAGTTTTGTTTGAGACTTAAGAGTGCCCAGTAGTGGCAGAATAAATACTTGTCGAGTATCACGATGAGCTTCAGTATAATTAGGGAAGACTATAAATATTTGTCTCTCCACTGAAGGGTCATGAACGGTTTGGAGTCAAGAAATGACTCACTCTGAGTTTTTATCGAACTCGTTAGGAGTTGCGAAGAGTTGCTAATCTAGTTTACTTATTAGATTAATTTCGGGGACGAAATTCTAATAAGTGGGGGAGACTGTAACAACCCCAAAATTTTTAACTGACTTGTGTTGTACTTGTCAGAAATTGTGACCCGGCTACATGAATACTTGACAGTATTTCGAACTTCGGGAGTCGACACCGAAGTGATTTTATGATTCTTTGATTTTGTGTATTAGTATTGTAGTATTTTACGGGTTTCGAGCCGTTCGGGCGGTATTTAATTGAGTGAAGTTTCGACTAGTTAAATGGGGGAGAAAAACAAGTAAAACATACAAAATGAATGAATTTTTAATTAATTTAATTAATTAGTTGGCGAGACAAGGCGAGACTACGCGAATTACGAGAGTCGGAACAAGGAAAAATGGACCGAGGAATGTCGTTTGAACGCGGAAGTTAGTTAATTACGCAACATATGGTCTATGAAATTGGAATTGTTAAATTGACACAATTCAATGGTGAGGAACCATGAGATTGACCTCGAGATGTGGTTGTGTTGAGGTGGAGAGTTATGCAAGTGACAACACACACACACTTTAATGTGTAATAAAGAGAAATAAATAGAATGGTTACACACTTTAATGTGTAATAAAGAGAAATAAATAGAATGGTTACACACTTTAAATAAAGAGAAATAAATATAAAAGTAAAAAGACCCATAAGGGCAATGGTTTAAAAATGGTGTAGGAAGTAAGTTGGGGGTAAAAAGGTCATTTGACCATATAAATATAACAACAACAAACAAAACCCTACACTATTCATCTTCTTCTTCACATAACCGCCGCCCACCCTCCTTCTCCTCTTCCATTTCGGATCTCTCCCTCACTTTCGGCCTCTCCATCTCTCTTTCTCGGCCACGCGATATCTCTCTCACTCACGATCTCTTCTCTCTCACTCTCGTTGCTCTCTCTCTCGGATCTCTCCTTCCTCCTCTCGGCCTCACGTCACCTCTCATCTTCTCGGCTTCACGTCGCTGCCACCTCCCTTGCCGTCGGAGACAACACGTCCCACCCTAGGTGAACCCCTCATCCTCTCTTGTCTCTCGGGTTCATGATTTTATGTGGATTTTTGTAATTCATGGGGTGCATGAATGGGGGTATGTGTACACCACTGTGGGGTGTACACACCAGCGTGTATGTATACACCACAGTGGGGTGTACACAATGGTTGTGGTGTAAACGAATAGATTAATGTATATTATATAGTTTTAAGTAATAAAGTGACATTAACACATGTAAATATGGGGTGTAAATAGCAGTGGGGTGCACACAACAAATGGGGTGTTGTGTGCACATAACTGATGGGGTGTGTGATGTGGGGTGTACACAACAGTTGTACATGTGTGTGTATAATGAAAATGTATATGTGTGTGTGTAGTGTGTGTGTATTATGTTATATTTGAGAATAAATAAAAAGGATAAAAAAATATGGATACTTGTTTAAATGAATATGGATTGGTATTAAGGCCTAATACACTCATGATAATATGGGTTTATAACAAGTTACAAATAGTGTGTTTATAGGTTATGTAAAGTCCAATAAAGGCCCAATAGAATAAATACAACTTGAGGTCAAGACGAAGGCGTAAAATATAAGAATAAGTTTATGTGTCTAGGCTCAAATAAGTATTCACATCAAAGGCTTACTTAGATGAGTATAAAACTTGATAAATAGACCCAACAAGAGTTATGTTTTGTAAAAAAAAGGAACAACCATAGAGATGGTTTAATCCACAACGGTTTGGGTCATAATCAACAAATGATTGTAAAACAAACACCTTAAGACTAAATGCGAGCCTTAAACTAATATTCGAGATTCAAAACTTTATCAGGTAGTCGAGAACGCACGGGGAACGTATTAGAGTCTCGGAGTGAATACCGGGTTGCGAATAGTTCAGGTAAGTACAATTGCCTTAAAAAGCATTTTTACATTTGTAAGCCAGTAAGAAAATGTCATGTGATTCATTATCATTTATTCAGTCTTGTTATGCTCTATTATTGGTATTCCATTCCATTTCTTGTTGTGTGTTTCCCGGCGTAAGTGTTTTGTCTCGAAAGTACTAGGACCTGCACTAGAGGGATAAAACGTGGGCACTCGTGGCCACGAGTGTGTGACCACCCTTAGTGACCGTGTGACACTGAGTACTGGGTGGATGGGTTTGAGTCCCTTTCCAGTCATAGCTGTACCTTCGCTTGTGTAGATGCCCGGGAAGACCTCGAGAGGTCTTCGCCATTATGCTATGAATTAGACCACTTATGAGCCTCTTTTGTTTTCTTGGAACACACTTGACTTTCGATTGATATCTATTAGTTTGTTTATCATGCATCTTGTCTATTTAATTTCCTGTCTTTTATTACCGCATGATATTTAGACTGCTTTACTTGTATTATCATGAATTATCTTGTTGTTTTTCGCACGGCATTACATTCGATTTTATTCAGCTTACTCACCGTCTAGTTTGTGACGGTGGGTGCAGATAGGATGAGAGCAAGCAAGGGCAAGGGACCCCGCCTGGGGATCTATTGTGAGGATTAGCGGCTGGAATTGGAGAATATTTTATAGGTTTTCTTATGTTTTGCTTTTATGTATATCGTTTTATATATATATATGCTTTGGGATTATTAAACTTGGCAAATTTTGATGAGATTGGTATCATGTACCTTTGCATTTCGAATTGTACATGAATACCCGGGGTTTTCCACACTTATAGAATTCCTCTACTTCCTTTGATTGAGTTATTTCCCCTTTGTTTTAATTGTTTAGTTTTCCGCTGTTTAATTTTTGCAATAACTCTTTCATAAATAACTAAATTGATTAAGTTGAAGGCTGACTAGGCTCGTCAGGTTGCCGAGTGATGACTCGGGGTTTATACGGGTCTAGGTCGGGCGTACCCAATTGCATGGGAAAATTGGGGCTGTCACAGTAGTAGCTCCGACAGTGCAACGGAGGTGGCTGTGCCTTAAACCCAGACATAGGTGATGCCAGTGACGCCAGATACATCAGTTGCGGAGACGCCTAGTACACCGACTACTCTGAGTATTAAGGGTACAACAGAGGAGAGGCAGGCCAGGGAGTTTCAAAGACATCAGCCTGAGAAGTTTTATGGAGGTATGAACCTTGAGGCGGTGGAGATGTTCTTGAGGAGCCCATAGAAAATTCATGACATCCTAGCTACGCCGGCCCACATGTAGCCGAGTATATCATCCGCCTCACTGTTCAAAGAAGTCGATGTCTAGTTGTAACAACCCTCAAATTTGAACCAACTTGTGTAGGACTGTGACCCGATTACGTGGTACTGGAGAGTATTTCGAGTTTCGGTAGTTAACAACAAAGTAATATTATATTTCGGTGATGTGTGTATTAGTATTTAAGTTTGATTCGAGTCTCGTGCCGTTCGGGCAATTTTTAGACTAAATTAGGCTTTGCCTAGATAAACGGGGGAATAAAACACCGTTAAAATACAAATAAATGAATTATTGGATAATTTAAATAATTTATTTGAAGGAACAAAGCGGGACTACGCGAGTGGTGAGTTGAACTTGACCGAAAAACGTTGTTTGAATGGGGGGAGTTGGATAGCTATGTGACATACAATCTATGGGAAATAGATTGTTAAAGTTACACAACTGAAATTTAAGGAGCTGTGAGATGGACCTCGAGATGTGTGTGTGTTGAGATGAAGAGCCATAAATGAGACAACACATACCTACTACACTATTCAACTACTATTCATTAACTCATTTATATATATACATACAAACACACCCACACACTTCATCTCTTTGATTTTCTCTCTACCACCGTCCTCACTCCCTCTCACCACCGTCCCTCTCTCCTCCCTGGTTCACCACTGCCGACCACCGGCCCTGAGTAGTCGAACCTCACCGGAGGTGCTCTTTTTCTCTCGCTCTCTCTCCCTCTCGACTGTTAACCATCTCTCTCTCTCTCTCTCTCTCTCTCTCTCTCTCTCTCTCTCTCTCTCTCTCTCTCTCGACCCACTCATCCTCCCAGCTTAGCCATGCACACCGTCGTCGGAGGAGGACTAGTGGTGGCGGGGTAGCTCGCCGAAGGTTTCCTCAGTTCGTCGGAGTTGTGGTAAGTTCGCTCCCTTGTATTCTCTCTCTCTCTCTCTCGATTTTCTCTCTCGATCTCTTCTTCTCTCTTCTCGGTCACTCTCCTCCTCCTTTGACGAGCCGCCACCTCTCGCAGCGGCACTGGAGTGATGAAACCCTCGCCGGAGATCTCTTTCTCTCCCTCTATTTCTTTCTTTCTCTCTATTTCTCTCTCTTTCTCTTTCGTCTCACTATTTTAAGTTTTTTTAAAACTATTTTTGTGGTTGGGTTTTGGAGTGGCTGCCGGAGTTACTAGGGTGGTCGGAGACGGTCGAGGGTGGGCCTTCCTAGCCCACCAAAGACTACATTCTCGGAGTGTCGATGGTTCTATGTTGTTATGCGTTTGAGTTGCGATTTTGCGCAAGTGTTGTTGTTTAGGTTGTTATTGGACTATTTTTCATTCCTCACCATAATCCGCTACCGTGGGTAGCGCCACCGCTGTGCCACCATGACCAGGGATGTTGCGGACCAAGCTAAGTCCATGCTTGTGTCTCACGACTCCTGGAGTGGCCCTAAACAGTGACGTTGTTGTTGGTTTATGTCATTTATATGTTTTATGTATGTTGTACTTTTGTCATCGGAAACCACCACTATGGCGACTCTGCCGCCGATGCGATGATTTGGGAGATTTCCGGAGACCTTACCATGTCCATCATGGAGTCTCACAGGCCCCGGAGCGTCTCTATTAGTGGTGGTAAGTTTTGTGAGCGTCATTTTATGTGATGTCGTTGCGCGTCTTGTTGCAAACTATCCTGTATGGTCGGCACAGCCACCGGACGCCATGACTAAGGGAGTGTCAGGGATCACAATAAAACTCTTGTGTGTGTCCCATAACTCCCGGAGCGTCCATATCGATGGTGATGAGTCGTTGTTATGGCGAATTCATGTGTGAGTACTTTTATCACGTCAAGTGATTGTTAACGTGACGTAACGCACGCCTACAACTTTTCCATGTCGTGTTGGCACCCTACAGACGTTGGATCACACTCGCGAGCCTCCCTACTCGTCGGTGTATGACTATTTTGAGCTCCTATTGAGTCATTACTGTCGAACGATATTGATATTGTGTTTTAAGTCAATTGGATGGTAATGACGTTGTGGTCACGTCGCCAGTCCGCGAGACTATGACGTGACCTATTAACTACCAAGCCGAGCCTATAATTCATGAGTAGGCTTACATGCATTATGATTATCGATGTCGTAATATCCCAGTTGTGGTTGTTATTGTGGTTTCAAGTCCAAGAGAGAGTATTCGTTTATTCGAGTCATTTAAAACGATGGAAAAATGCTAAGGGTATCAACCTAGGATTAGTTAATGACTCGACCCATTAATTAGAGTTTCCGACCTTGTCAGGTGGCGAAAAATTCTGGGATACGCTTTAGGTTTCGCGAGAGTGGATACAATTTATGATAGTTCAGGTAAGTACACTTGCCTTAAAGTTTGTACACGTTAGTAAGCCAGTTAAGAAATTCGCATGTGATTTATTATCATTTATTGCTATTCTTGCTATTATCCATTGTTGACATTCAAATTCCCTTATTTTCTTGGTATGTGTATTCTTGGCGTAAGTGTGTCGATATAGTATCATGTGGTTCGCACTAGTTAGGGAAACTTGGGTATTTCCTATCGGAATTACTGCTACCCACAGGGTTGTGTGAACCTAGGTACTGATTGTGAAGGTGTCATGTGGCCCGCACCAGTTGGGGAAACGCGAGCCACTATCTGCAGGAGTGCCTGACCACCCTGGTGTTGTGTGAACCTGGGCACTGGATTTTTGTGGTTATTATTGTGAATATTGACTGCTTATGGCCTCTTTTGACTCTTAGAACATACATGTTTTCGATTGCTATCATTTCAGTCTGCCTATCATGCACTTTTATCTATTTATATTCCTGTCTTTAAATTACCGCATGATATTTAGACTGCTTTATTTGATATTCATGAATTACTGTGACATTCTTCTGGTATTACTTTTGATTTCTCTCAGTTGCTCACCGTCTAGTTTGTGACGGTGGGTGCAGATATCCCGGAGTGCAGAAAGGGCAAGGGCCCTCTACTTGGTGATTTGCTCTGAGGACCTCTCAGAGTGCGTGACTTTAGGATTAGGTTAGATTTGTTCTATGTTTATTGTTGATTGTATGATGTTTTATACATACGATGTTGGTTATTAAATTGGGGATTATTTTTGAGATGGATACTATGAACACTCGGGGTTTCCACATTTATATAGATTTCCTAATTTTCGTTTGAATGAGTTATTTTCCAATACTTTTTTAGTTTTTTGCTGCGTATAATTGCAATAACTCTTTCATAAACTGTTAAATTGATTAATTAGAGGCTGACTAGACTCGCCAGGCTTGCTGAGTATCGACTCGAGACCTGCACGGGTTTAGGCCGGGCATACCCAAATGCATTGGAAATTTGGGTCTGTCACACTGGTGGCACACTACGGTGGCCACAAAGGGGAAGCCCAAGGATTGGGTTGAGTTCAAAGTGAGGTTCGAACAGAAATACATCCCTCTTATGGTCCATAACCTAAAGAGAACTGAGTTTCAGAACATTTCGCAGAGGTCAAATGAGTCAGTGATGCAGTATATGGACTGATACCTATTGTAACAGCCCGAATTTAATTCGCCATTATTTGTGACGTATTGTAGACGTGGCGGGCAGCTCAAACACCCGTGGGACCTACAGTTAGGCTAGCGCGCCTGGAGTTAGGTAAACAGTTATTTTGTATGTTGTTTTGTTTAATTTGCGATGTTTATGTTAAAATAGGTTAAACGACATCGCGATGTGTGTAATTATATTTTAATTGACGTGTGAGATGGTGTGTTAAGTATTCGCCTCGATATGCGTGTCGACGCGGGTACCGAATAGACAAAAAGATGAAATATTAGGCCGGGGGAAAATATTACACACATTAAATGAATTAAATGTGATAAGATAGTAAATTGGTGGGCGCCTAGGGACACGCGGGGTCATGGTCGACACGCGTGAGTGGTACGGTAGTGTGCACGCCCGAGTACGCTCGTTGGCACGCACGACGGAATTGTAGGTACGAAAATATAGGTGTGTATATATATTTATATATATATATGTATATAAGTAATTTAATATATATATATATAAATATATATGGAAATCAGAAAATAAATAAATAAATGTGAAATTACCTTTAAGGGTATGGAAGGAAAGAAAGAAATGAGATATGCACAGGGGCAAAATGGTCATTCCACCATCAAACCGCCCTCTCTCTCTCGATAAGTCGAAGGAAAAAAAAAGACAGAAACGAAAAGAAGAACAGAGAAGAGAAACCGAGCCGAGGAGAGAGAGTCGAGACGAGGAGAACGAAGGTGGAGGAGATCGTGACGTTGAGACGTCGAGGTGAGTGATGTTGTTCGGTTGTTGTGGTTGTGTGTGCGTTGTTGTTGTGTGTTGGCTTGGTGGTGAACTCGGCTATGGCGAAGCCGAGAATTGAAATCGATCCGACGAGGGAGAGTTGCGTGTCATCTCCCCCTCCCTCCCAATCTAATAGGAATGAAAAAAAAAAAAGAGAACCAGAGGCAGAAGCCTCTATTGGGGAAGAAGAAGAAGATGGGGGGACCCCACCTGGGCCAGGCCACCAGGCCCGACCCGGTTGGGTCGGGTCGGACCCGGTTCAGGGGACCCACCATAATATTTAAATAATATTTTATTTTATTTTATTTTATTATTTTATTTAAATAATTTAAAACAGTTTTTAAATAAAATAAAATATAGAAAAATAGAGAAAAATAGCCAAAAATTATGAGAAAATTAAGAAAAATCCAGAAAAATATGAGAAACTAGAAAATGGGTCGCTAAATGAGTTTTGGGACTTTCTCGGGATTTTGGCGAGGTATTGTCGGGGTTTTTACCTCGAAAAACGTAAAATTGACATAATATGTCAAATTGAAGCTAATTCAATGATAAATAATCTTAGGTACATTTGGAGTGATAATTTGGATTATCGGGTGATTATTGGAGCTAGACGGGGTTTGATTTTCGGGACGTGGAGTGCGGATTGAGGTGTGTAGTATCCCAACTGAAATTACTTGAGTATTTACTTCTTTTGACATTTGAATTCAATTTCTTTCATTTCAATACTCTACTCTGGTTATGGTTATATGGGCGGACGTTGAACGGGGCTCCCTCCGTACCATTCTTGTGTGTATGTCCACTACACCATAGCACGTACTACCAGATCGATCTCGGTGAATAGTACGACCCGAGTATCACGTCGTGGCGTGTCGGTGCGCCGTAGGTGTAACGCCGGCCATCGAGCGGATCCAGATGCTTGCCTTGCTTGAGTTGGACTCGTCGGCAGTATTCTGTGGAAGAGTCTGACCCTAGGGGCTAGGAACACACTTTGAGTTTTTCTATTATTTATTCATGCGATGAGCACAGTTGTCTGTATTTATTTTCGCATGTTTATTTAATAGCTTTATTTAAATTCCAGTATTTACTTTTAGAAATGCTCACATAATTTTCTTGGGAATACTCACTCTGGACTCGTCATCTGCTTTTTGTGATGGCTTGAGTGCAGATCCTAGTACGAGCGGGGGCAAGAGCAAGCTGCCAGAGTACTGTTGAACAGAGATAGCCTGACTCGTACGTTTGTATTATACTTACTTTGTTTTATTATGGGTTTGGGGTTTTGGAGAAACTTTATATATATTGAACTTTTTGGTGATTTCAAAGGTACTTAAGATTGTGCATGGGTTTTCCACATTAGGTTTATGGTTTAGGTTACACATTTATAGTATCACTATCCGAGTAATGCATTAGATAGGCTTCCGCTGTGTGTTTATTGAGGATTTTATAATGATTTAACATATAATTTGACTTCAATACAACTTAATCAATAAATGGATAATTAATAAGGTTTAAAAAGATAAAATGGAGGATGTAATCCAATGTAGAGCACAACTGTCGCTGATAAGACAGACTGTGGGTCCGCATTGGCCCTGTGGCGGTCTATTTGGAAAATGGGCCGTTACACCTACAATTGATGGAGTATGCTGGAGGAACAGCTGACATTAACGCCGACCAGGCATATTATTTTGTACATGGGTTACTCAACTCGATTGGTTCGATGGTTGTGACGACAGCTCCGAGTACATTGCAGGCAGCATATGAGAGAGCAATGGCCAGTATGGGTTTCGCCAGTGCACGTACCGGGACACATGTTACTCCATTAGTACCTTCCCAGTTAGGGAGGCCTTCGGGGGATGGTAGGAGAAGGAAGAGATTCAAGCAATGGTCGCAAAGGGACCAAGTTCAGAGTGTAGCATCTGTAACAGCTCCACCTACCACATTAATTATACCATCCTATGCTAGTGTTCAGCCACCGCGGACTCAGTCAAACCAGCATAGGTAGTAGCATAAGAGGATTGATGGTAAGGGCGGCGATCAGGAGCAGAGATACAGACAGGGACAGATACGCGATCAGGGCCAGGGACAGAGTTCTGGTCAGGCATCTAGACAGGAACAGCGTGGTCTGTTTGGTTCAGGGTCTCAGAGGTAAGCATGCTATGAGTGCGGATAGTTGGGCTACTTCATCAGTGCTTGTCCACGATTGGGTCGAGGGAAGCCGCAGGACCGGGAGCTAGGGGTGGGCACGGGTCGGGTTTGGGTCAACCCGACCCGATGCACGACGACCCGACTCGGGTCGGGTCGGTATAAAAATGACCCATCACCCGACCCGCTAGACAAGATACCCGAACCCGAACCCGAACCGACCCGACCCGATCCATAGTTGCAAAAACCACAAAAATCCTATAAAAACCATGATGATACCCGAACCCGACCCGACCCGAACCTGACCCGACACTAATATAATCACACCCAAACCCGACCCGACACCCAACGGGTCGGGTTTTGATGGCCCGACTCGTTTTCTCAACTCATCTTACCCGACCCGCCACTCGCCACCCGATTCGGGTGACCCGACCCGAGTCGGGTACTCGGGTTTCGTGCCCACCCCTACCGGGAGCAGGTTCATTCCACTGTTGCACCAGATTTGACCACCACACGGAACCTGATTGAAGGTACAATTTACATTTGCAATCGATTTATACATACCATATTTGATTCTGTTTGCACATTTTCTTTTATTTCGGGTCGTATGGTTGATGAGTTAGGGTTGAGACCTATTCGATTAAAGAGACCTTGATCCTTAGTACAGTCGCTAAGGACAAGATTTGCTCGAACCTAATGTGCATCGTGTAACGACCCTAAATCCATTGGCCACTATGACGTGCATCGCGGGCCCATAGCCTTACTAGCTCATCATTTGACTGTGTAATACGGTTACTCCAAATTCAACCAACCATCATATAAGGTAATAATGTACAACGAAAATCTTAAAACATTATAAAGTACAGCGGAAGCAAGTTTAATAATTACAAAACCTAATGTGAAAACCATACAAAATGTAATCCATATACATATCAAAATGTCGACTTCCAAGTCATATACAAGTCAAGTCTATCTCTTACATACCCAAAACCCAACATAAAACGATAAAATATGAACAAACGTACGAATAGGGCAAATTGTAGTCAATCAATGTAGTCTTCAAGCTTGCCCTTCCCTCTGCTCGTACCAGAATCTACACTCAAGCCATCATGAAAAGGCAGATGACGAGTCCATAGTGATTATTCCTAAGGAAATTCACCTAGTAAATAAAAAGTATAGCTGCTAGAGTCAAAATACTATAAGTAAACATGCGAAACAAAAGAATACAGGCAACTGTGGAAGATCATCGCATGCATAAATATAGTAGTGAAACAAAGTGCGTGCACAATCAAAGTCAGACCAAGCCATACTTCGGGCTATCCGCCAGGTACGACCCGTGAGGATACCTCGAACGGGTGACCCTGGACCCTCTAGGTGGCCAACGTATGTCCAAGGCGCACCCACACATGCCTATCATACCCGAGTATCATATTCATCAGCGCATGCCTAGACATATGCTATGACTTAGTGGACCCTATGCCCCGCAACGATTAAACACTAGGTGGGGAGTGAACTATACTGTAAAGACACCATATAGGAGTAAACTTAACTATCGTAAAGATACCAGGTAAGAGTGCTCAGCCACTGTAAAGCAATAAAGAAATAGAGTGACAAATAAACATGACTGAATTCAAATAAATCAAGTAGTAAGTACTAAAATGAATTTCAATTAGGATACTACACACCTCAAATCGCACTCCAATACCGTCCCTAATCCAATCACACTCCTCCAATGCGTGTACAATTACCCATCAATCCG
This sequence comes from Stephania japonica, assembly GCA_039657345.1. Classification (NCBI taxonomy): domain Eukaryota; kingdom Viridiplantae; phylum Streptophyta; class Magnoliopsida; order Ranunculales; family Menispermaceae; genus Stephania; species Stephania japonica. The sequence continues at coordinate 65,197,249 of CM077557.1, read as the reverse complement.
ACCTAAAACCATAATTCTCCAGTCAACCACACATATTCTCAAACCTTGTAACCTCGGTACAACACCCAAATCATCACTAAAACCATCATATTTATACTCTAAGTAGACTATATAGATACCTAGGACAAACCCCAATTGGTGGATTTTTATTTAAATTTTTAATTTTAAAACTGTCTCAGATGTCGCCGAGGAGGCCGCTAAGTTATTTCCTCCCACGGTGTCTTGATGTTGTGGACACGCCGTCACGTTATTTCCTCCCACGGCGTCTCCAAAGTGTATTTTCCCTATTTTCCATATTTCGCCTCTGCCCAAGACGCCGTGAATGGCACCGTGGCTTCTGAACCCCACAGCGTGCCTGACGGCGTTTTTGGCAGAGAGTGTTTTTTGAGTTTTTCAAACCCCTTCAGCTCGTCGCCATGTTTCGCGCTCGCTCCAACAAATCATTAAACACCCATAAAGCCCATAGAATCAAAACGCCTCAACAACACACGTCCAAAATATAAACCACCGAGTTTTTCGACCAAAAACCCTAAAAATCACTTGAAAATCAAAATACCCATAGCAACAAATACCAAAACTACAACCATAACCTCAATTCCAACACCAAACCATAGCAACACCCCTACATAGCTGGTGTGCTAAAAATCCACATCAAAAATTTTGCCAAAACCCTCGAAAATCATCCTGAAATGTAGAGAATGACAAGATGACCGAGGATTTTACCTTAAAATTCATTTTCCGCACATTTTTAAGCTCCAATTGATCACTTGAAATCAACAAAACCCTTGCACCCTAATGAATTTTGTCCACACTTGAGAGGAGAGAGAAAAGTTGATGAAACAACTCATCACCACTTATATATATATACTTCCATGTTATCTTAACTTAACCACCCATCTCAAGGCAAGATGGGAAGATTGAGATCAAGTCAAAGGGACCAAATAATGCTAAAATTAACTTCTCCTTTGTTTCTTGACCCCATTTTGTAGCTACAACCATTCAATCCCAGACGTTCTGATACGGACTTTGTACTGCAAACCGTTCCTTTCTCGCACAACAAGGGTACCACTGGTCTCAACGTCATTTATTATGAATTATTTAATAAATTTTATCATTTATTATGTATGTTTAGACCCCAGGTCTAGTGTACTAATTGTTTGCCACCCGGTATCCGCTTCTACCCACTATACACAGCGAACACCCGTCACACCAGCTCACTCGTCAAATAACAATATAAACACACATATTGTGATGCAATTTAACTAAATTGGACATATACATCGCAAATACACAACAAAAAGCACACAAAAAGGACTGTATACCTAATCCGGCCGTGCTGTATTCACGCTGTGGGACTCACGAACATCCCCGCTGGCATCCACATTTGCAATGACGTCATAAATAACGACAATTATTAATTGGGTCGTTACACGTCGACTGTTCAATAGAGATAGAGGGTCACATCTTACCTGCAGACTTGAGAGTGTTGGGGTTCCTAGAGTTCGATGCACTACTGGGCATGGATTGGTTGGGTGCTTATCATGCACTGATTCACTGCTACAGTAAAAGGATCACATTTTAGATTCTTGGGCATCCAGAGTTTAGTTTTTAGGGGATTCGACTAGTTTACCGATCAGCAGGGGTAGAGTCGCCACTAGCATAGATGTAGAGACATTCGCTGGCGTGTTGAGTACGACGGGCAGAGTGGAGACTAGGTCGGAGGACGTACGAGTAGTAGGCGATTTTCCTGATGTCTTCCCATCAAAGTTACCAGGCTTACTACCACCCAGGGAGATCGATTTCATAGTTGACTTGGTACCGGGGACCAAACCCATATCGATTACGACGTACTGTATGGCTCCAAGAGAGTTATAAGAGCTGAGAGGACAGCTAGACGAGTTGTTGGAGTTAGGCTTTATTCGCCTGAGTATGTCGTCTTGGGGCGTACCGATGTTGTTTGTTAAGAAGAAGGACGACAACATGAGATTGTGCATTAATTACAAACAGTTGAACAAGGCGACGATGAAGAACAAGTATCCACTCCTCACATCGATGACTTATTCGACCAGTTGACAGGTTCGCTATAACGACCCCAAATCCATCGGCCGCTATAACGTGCATCTAGGGCCCACAACCTAGCCAACTCACCTCCCAGCTGTGTCCCACGAGCACTCAAACCTTAATACCAATCAAAATCTCATTAACTTATGTTGTTTATTATTAATTGTTGAGTCAAGTTAGCTTATAGCTCATGATTATCATTTAACTACAAAATACGCAGCGGATAATTTAAATCTTCAAAATAAATATTCAAAACAAGTGTTAAGAGTATTTTACCTAATGTGGAAACCATACCAAAATGTACATCATATACATATCAAATGGAATCCTCAAAATATCAAAATATAACCTCCAAGTCATCAGTGCAAACACAACTGCTACAAGCTCTAAGTCATGCACTAGGTAATTCCCTTTGTGGGTCTCAATCGCCTCGATAAATAAGCAACTGGGTGTCCATCCTGCATCAGCATGCATACAACCTAGTATCGGAAGCATCAGTATAGACCAAGAAGCCTCTCCCCGCCTCAGGTAAAGCCAACACTAGCACAAAAGTCAACTTCTTTTTCAACTCCCAAAATGCTTCCTCACACTCAGACCATTTGAAGCTGACATCTTTCTTGGTCAACCTCGTCATCGGCGCTGCAATCAAAGAGAAATCCTGCGCAAACTGCTAGTAATAGCCCGCAAGTCCCAAGAAACTACGAATGCCAAAAACCGACTCAGGTGTCCTCCAATCAATAATCGCTCGAATCTTATCACCATCAATAGATATCCCCTGACTACTGATAACGTGTCCGAGAAACTTCACCTCACTCAGCCAGAAATCACATTTGCTGAACTTGGCGTACAATCTATGCTCCCTCAGTGTCATCAAAACATCTCAGAGGTGTCTCTCGTGCTCCACACGAGTCTTACTGTATATCAAGATATTATCAATGAACACAATCACATAACGATCTAAATATAGCCTCAAAACTTGGTGCATCAAATCCATAAAAATAGCTAGCGCATTAGTCACCCTAAATGGCATGACTATGAACTCAAACAATCCATAGCGCGTGCTAAAAGTCGTCTTCTCGGTATCACTCTCTCAGATCCTCAATTGGTGATAACCAGATCATAAATCAATCTTCGAGAAAAACATGGCACCAGCTAACTGATTGAACAAATCATTAATCCTAGAAAGTGGGTAACGATTTTGAATCGTCACTTGATTCAACTTATTGTAGTTTATGCACATCCTCATAGAACCATTATTCTTTTTAACAAAAAGGATTCGTGCGCCCAAGGAGACATACTGGGGTGAATGAAACCCTTCTGCAGCAACTTCTCTAACTGGGACCTCTACTCCTCATGCTCAAACGCTGACATCCTGTACAGTCGACTGTATATCGGCTGCGTCCCCGGAATCAACTCAATAATAAATTCAATTGCCTTAGGAGGTGGTAAACCTGGCAATTCATCCGGTAAAACCTCAGGAAACTCGTAAACTACCTGAACATCTTCTATTTTGGTCAATGTCCTCGGCTCTGGCTCAAATACCGTCATAAATGCTTTCATCTCCTGAGTCATCACCAATTGACCTTTGGTAATTGGTAGGTCTAGCGCAGTGCTGGTAAAGGTAAATACTGGAATGCCCTCAATATCAAATACCACCGTCTTACTAAAGTAGTCAATGTGTTCACGATACGCCGCTAACCAATCCATACCCAATAAAGCGTCAAACTCTAGGTACTCTAGAACATGTATGTGAACTGGTAATTGGTATCCCTTAACCTCTACTACATAATCCCGACATATCCGGTTAGGGTAAATCTTATCCCAAATAGTCGTACTGAGGACAAGATGTGGGTATAAAATCTCGTCCTGTAACCCTAACTGTCTGACCATTCGCCCCACAATGAAAGACAAAGTACTACCGGAATCAAACAATACATGCATAGAAACACTGCAAATAAATAACGTACCCTCGACGAGCTGACGAGTTGTACCTTAGTCTGGATGTACAACTGCAAGTGCAGCAGCAGCATGAGCTCTCTCCCTGGATGGCTCAATATGTGGTCGTGGTGGAGAAGGTGCCATCGGACAATCTTCCTGCACATGTCCGATCTGATGGCATCTAAAACATTGTCGCCTTTCCTGCTAACCAGACTGTGACACTGTCTATACTTGAGCTTTATCACGGCCCTGACCTCTCTGTCCTCTGCCACGGCCTCCTCCATCCTTAGCCTACTGTCATGGCTGCTCAACAGTTGTAGGTGCAGCAACATGCATCACTTGCCTATCATCACCTCTCTGCTGCTCTAGACGCCTATCTCTGTGACCCTGATCCTGCCAGTCTCTCTGTTTACCCTGCTGGTCCTGTCTCTACCTGTCAGACTGGTCTCTCTATCTCTTCGATCTTTGATCAGACCAAGAACCCTACCCAGACCTATCCATCAACTCATATCTATGACTTAAGTAGGTCTCGCGAGCCAAAACCCTGTCATATATGGCATGTAAAGTCTTGGCTCCATTCGCTACAATCAAATCGCCAATCCTCTCGTCTAATCCCCTGTTGAAGTAATAAATTTGAAGTCTAACGGTGCTCGCCACATCCATGGAATACAACATAAGATACTTGAACCTCTTCATGTAATGTAATACTGACATGATACCCTGCATTAATGCAAGAAACTCCCCTCTAAGTCTCAACTGTACCTCAGTCGGGATATACTCGTCAAGAAATAACTAACGAAACTCTACCTAAATAGATGGCTCGAAATGTGTAGCTATATATGTCGTCCACCAAATCGTCGCCTTACTTCTCAGACAATATTCAAAAATCCGTGCTTGATTTTCCTCTGGCACCTCTAACAACTGATGTAATCGTCGGTATGTCATTAACCAACGACCAGCCAACTATAGATCACTAGCCCCTTGAAAGAAAGTGGGGTTGAACCTCATGAAATCCTTCACCATTTTCGTCGCCTCCGACATCCTACTCTTGGCGGTCGAAGCCACTACCTACTACTCTATGGTAGCTCGTGTCACAATAGTAGTCTCTGCTGGTGCAACAATAGGCTTTGCCCTCTCAACTAATGTCTCTGACGCTGCCGCCTGTGTGGTAACAACTGGCGCTAAGGCTGCCTAAGTGGTAGGTACAGCTAAATCAGTAGTCGACGCCACTGTAGGTACTCTCAAGCCTCGTATATACTCTAGAATCTCCGCCATCGGTGCCTGGTATAATTGCATACTCTACGATAATGACTGCAAAGACATCACCTCCTCAGTGGGGTCACTGGTCTCACTGACCTCCTACTGAGTAGTCGCTGAGTGGGAGTAGGAGTCTATTCGTCCATCGTAATCTTCATAACCAACGTGCATCGGATCAGATTCAATATGTACGCGTATAATATTTATTATATAATTAAAACATACACGTATATAGCTTCCTAAATCTACCCGCCTCACGTCACTTCCCAATTAAGGCTTTAGTCATTCACTTGTGGTTTCCACATCTAAAGCTTATTCATCAGATTTAAGATCAGGTTTTCCTCAACTTAGAATGATACCTAGGACTAATAAACTTTGGCTCTAATACCAAAATGTAACGACCCCAAATTTATTGGCCGCTACGGCGTGCATCGAGGGCCCAGAACCTAGCCAACTCACCTCCCAGCTGTGTCCCACGAGCACTCAAACCTTAATACCAATCAAAATCTCATTAACTTATGTTGTTTATTATTAATTGTTGAGTCAAGTTAGCTTAGAACTCATGATTATCATTTAACCTTAAAATACGCAGCGAATAATTTAAATCATCAAAATAAATATTCAAAGCAAGTGTTATGAGTATTTTACCTAATGTGGAAACCATACCAAAATGTACATCATATATATATATATATATTAAATGTAATCTTCAAAATATCAAAATATAACCTCCAAGTCATATACGAGTCATGTCTGTCTCTCAAATCCCAAAACACAGCATAAATTAAAGAAAATAAACAAACGTATGAGTAGAGCAAATTTAGTCAATCACAAGTAGTTCTCAAGCTTGCTTTCCCTCTGCTCATACTAGGATCTGCACTCAACCCATCACAAAAGGCAGATGATGAGTATAGAGTGAGTAATTCCAAGGTAATTCACCAAGTAAATACATAAGTAAAAATGTTGGATTCAAATTACTATAAATAAACATGCGGAATAAATAATTCAGGCAACTGTGGAAGATCATCGTATGAATATAAATAGAATGGAAACAAAGTGAGCGCACAATCAAAGTCAGACTAGAGCCATAATTTGGGCTATAAGCTAGGCACGACCCGTGAGGATACCTCGAACGGGTGACCCTGGACCCTCTAGGTGACCAGTGTAAACCATGGTACACCGACATATGTTTAGCAAACCCGGGTAGCATATTCATCGGCACATGACTAGAACACATGCTATGGCCTAGTGGACCTTATGCCCCCGCAATGAATAAACACCAGGTAGAAGTAACTTAACCACCGTAAAGCAATAATAGGAAATAAGCGTTGAATAAACTGGACAAAGTTCAAATAATCAAGCAGTAAATACTAAAGTGAATTTCATTTAGGATACTACACACCTCAAACTGCACTCCTCGTCCCATAAAATAAACCCCGGTCGACTCCTCCAAATCCCCAATATCCAAAATATCGCCCGAATCAACCTATTAGCATTTATCATTGATTTATGGTTAATTGTTTGTATTTTATGTTAATTAGTATAGGCTTAATGTCCACAACACTCAAAACAGCCTAAAATGCTATCTGATGAATACCCAACGCGCTGGAGGATGACCCAGCGTACTGGTGTTCATCCTGTTCATCTTCATCATTGACCCAGACTGTCTAGCGTGCTAGGGCCTATGGCCAGCGCGCTAAGTAGTTTTTTCAGTAGTTCAGCATAACAGAACTACTGGAAAAACACTACCCAAGCTTCCACCAATGTTGTCGACCCCATTCTCAACTCGTGGGGGATTAAACAACACTTCCAAAAGCCAAAGGCACGAGAAAATATATCAAACATGCATCAAATCCCGGATCCAACATCAAACTTGAAATTTCAAATTTCATGAAAACAAACCCAACTTGCAAACCAACCACCAAAATCCATTCTCTACTTCCATGGCACTCAATACACATCAAACACTTAGCAAAAATAGTGGCATACACCTAAATCTTTGATTCAACACCAACACCCCCAAAACCACATTCAAATTGAAGAGAATGGAGAGGAGATCATAGAACTCACCTTGCTTTGTTGATCCTACACCAAAAAGTTCTTCAAATGCTCAATAAAAGGCCTCCAAACCCTCTCAAGTTTTCTCAAATTTTGGATTCCAAGAGGGGAGGGAGAAAAGTTAGTGAGAATAGTGAAAAATGAGACTTTATACCAAATTTTCATCAAAACACAACCCCCACATCTCAAGGCTTTTTGGATGGCTTAGATGAATTCAAAATGTCCTCCTAATGAGACAAAACTGGCCCATCTAAGTCTCTTTGACTTTATATACATGGCACCAATTATTTGCACTCCCAAGCGTTCCAATACCCAGCTTCGACCCTCGATCGGTGCCGCTCAAGCACAACGACAGTAACAACCGTCTCAATATCATTTTATATTAATTATTTAATAAATTTTATCATTTATTGTGTGTATCTAGTTCCCTGACCTATTGTACTAATTATTCGCCGCCCGGTACATGCGCTTATGCACCTGTCGCGGCGAAAACGCGTCATATCATCTCACTCGTCAATGTACAATATAAACACACATATTACGATGCAATTTAATTAAATTGATCATATACATCACAATTACACAACATAAAACACACAAAATGGACTATATACCTAATTTGAGTGTGCTTCGGCCTCGTTGTGGGACCCACGAACGTCCCCGCTGGTATCCACGCCTGCAATGACGTCATAAATAACATAAATTACAAATTGGGTCATTACATTCGCAGTGGTTCTTGATGATTGATCTAAGATCTAGGTACCATCAGCTGAGGATTAGAGCAGAGGGCACGAATAAGACTGCATTTCACACTCGATGTGGACACTTCCAGTTTACAGTCATGTCCTTTCATGGATTTGATGCATCAAGTGTTGAGACAGTACTTGGACAGATTTGTTATTGTGTTCATCGACGACATCTTGATCTATTCCAAAACTCGTGTGGAGCACCTCAGGTTGATCTAGCAGACACTAAGAGAGCACCGATTGTTCGCTAAGTTCAGTAAGTGTGAGTTTTGAGTGATGGATGTAAGATTTCTAGACATATTGTTGGGACTAGCAGAGTATCAGTAAATCCTTTTAAGGTTAGGACGGTTAGTGATTGGCCTACGCCGAGATCAGCATAAGATAACCACTATTTTTTGGGCTTGGCAGGTTATTATTGACCTTTTGTACAGGACTTCTCGAAGATCACGATAACTATAATGCAATTGACGAAGAAAGATGTCAGATTCCAATGGAAAGACAATTGTGAGCAGGCGTTCAGGACATTGAAGGAACGACTGACTATCGCATCAGTTTTGGCTTTACCCGAGTCAGGGAAGGGTTTTGAGGTGAACACCAATGCTTCTAAAATTTGTTTATGTTGTGTTCTGATGCAAGACGGTAGAGTGATTGCCTACGCATCCCAACAGCTGAAAATTCATGAGAAGAACTACCCTACACATGACTTGGAGTTGGTGGTAGTGGTTTTTGCATTGAAGATTTGGTGCCACTATCTCAACAGGGAAAGATTCTGTAACGACCTAAATTCTCCACGACCCAACCTATTGGTATTTTGGTAATTTCATGATAAAAAAATATGTTGGGTGTTTGATGTGAAAATATAATTCTAAACTTGTAAAATTAAATATGAGTTAGGGAGTAAGTAAAGTTTTATTTTAAATAATAAAGCCCAATTGAGATTATGACCCAAAAGGGCATTTTAGGCAAATTGTAAATAATCATAACCCTAATCCCTAACCCTAATGCTATTTAAGCAAATCAAAGAAAACCCTAGCCGCAATCTTGTTAAGCACCCACGTGGAGAGGAGGAGAGCAAGATGAGAGTTCAAGTTCAAGTTCAAGAGAGGTACAACCTCACTTCTCTCCTTGATTTCTTTATTTTTTATTAAAGATTTGGACACCAAAGGGTCGATGGCGTCGATAGCGGCAAGAACGCGAGGAGAATAGAAAAGAAAATAAGAAAGGAAAGATTTGATCTATGTTAGAATGAGATTTTGGAAAGGATTTTGAGTCAAAGACTCCATTGAAGGCATGGTGAGACTCTAATACTCCCTAGATTTATTGTCTTGGTGTTGGTATTGACAATGAGAGTTGATGATTTGCAAAGTTTGTTTAGTTTTTCTTAGATCTAGTCTTGAAATGGGTTATACAAATTTTTAAGCTTTATGATAATGAGTATTATGGATGAATCAATTTTGTTTTCCATAGTTTGACGGTACATGAAAGGGTTTTCCCATGATTTTAGCAAATTGATCGCGGTTGAAGTTTATTGATATGGATTTGACATTTAAGGTTGAATTGAGATTTAAAAAGGGACTTTGAATCTTTTCTTTGGGAAATAAACTTATTTGAAGTTTAGGCGTGCCAGACCGTTATTTGGGTCTGATTCAGGTATCGGGTCCAAGTGGCAGTTTGGGCCGGGCGACCCGATCATAGGTCGGGGACGGGTCGTCACAGTTGGTATCAGAGCCTAGGGATTAGAACCTAGGGAAACCTAAGATGTAGGGCCTTTAAGTTTAAAAGTCAAGTTAAGTCGAACAAATCAGTGGTATGAGACATTGGTTCAAAGTCGACTTAACACACAATAATGATAAATCCTAGGATGGGATGGGATAAAAGAAATTTGAAAAAGACTTAATGTGATGATTATTTGCTACTTTGTATATATAAATATATCGTTAGATATATAGGTAAATGTCTTTCCTTAAGACGTGAAACATTGGTTCCACGAGTTGGGAATAACAATTAACGACACAAGAAAATCGAAAAGAAGTCCGTAGAAGGTTCCACACGCGCTGCAATGAAGTCTACAATGCTTTGATGCAAGAATGGTTCTGATAGAACGACTAAACTTAGAGTGGAAATTGTATGGCGAGATGTGCCTATACTTAACGATAGAGTGGCAAATAAAGACTTAAACATGTATTGATAGAATTGAAAGGACAATGAGACGCCACACTAAATACACAAGACAGAATTGTGACGTGGTCACATTTCAGAGAAGTAACTCTGACGCCGAAAACTCTATTAGGATAATTAAAATTAACGATATCTTGTTGAAAACGGAAGTTAACAATCCTAGTAAGGATGCAAATGAATATTTGGTTTCAAACAATGATAAGCAAGTTAGTCTGGCCAGGAGGCTGAACTTAATTCAAAATATAGACGTCACGTATACTCTAAAAACCTCTAATGCTCGATTAAGAGTGTGAATCATTGGTCTATAAATTCGATTTGAAGGTTATTGCTATAGATCGAATTATGTTGTTTCAGGTGATCTATTTTTTTATCGAAAAATGATTTTTCGACTATATTGGACCATGATTTTTGTATTGTTTTAGAGTTGATGTTTGCCGCACTTTATTGAAGTTTTCATGGAAGGATTTAACGTGTCTTTACAAAATTTTGAAAAGGCAAACAAGTAAAAAAAAAAACCATTTATTTTCCTTGGTGTTCAAAAGATAAAGCGAATAGACTCATACATATTTCAAGAATTTGACGTTGTAATTTTAATCTTTACATAAAGAGTTTTACTGAATTTCAAAGTTTTGACTTGATGAAAATGCAAAGCATCGTTTAGATTTATGTTACCATTATGAAGTATTGGAATACAAATTTTCTCGTGGTCGTGATTTATTTTTGAAAGTATATTGACCAAATCGATTCGAAAAAGGGTTTTACAATTTGCTTGAAATATGAGAAAGCTTTTAAATGATTCCATAAAAATAAGCTAGACTTAGCTTGAAAAATCGAAACTTAATATTTTGAAATGGACCTTGATTTGGATTTAACTTTTCGATTGATTGAATTATGGCATTCAAGTTTCGATCGAACCTGTGTAAAAGAAGAATAAAGCTAAGCTAGTTATCGATAGGTTGAATACTAAATATGAGGACCCAAATTGAGAGTTAGCTCGAAGCGTAAATGTATAATGTACGAGATGGCAAATGAAAAATTAAAGAATACATTGAAAACTACTCAATGAGAAAATCTAGTGAATACAAAATGTCAAATTAGTATACTCAGAGATGGGTGAGTTACTAAAATTGGGAATCCAAAATCAAAGACTATTCCAGTCAAATAGCCATGTGTGAAGATCGTGTTGCCAAGTAGAAAATTTTAGATGTTGTAAAGACTCAAGATCTGAGGTTAAAATGACACAAATTAACGGTAACCACTGCAACAAAGAAATTATTATAATATAATCAGAAGCGAGTTAACTCATAAAGTTGGGGATATCAGGAATTGATAAATTGTGTTCGAAATGAATGGAGAGTATGCAATAGCAGTACCATGACTGAATAATTAAAGGAAGCCCCAAACTAAACAGTATGTATGAGTCATATTAGTAGGTTTTAAAGAGCGTATGATGCAGTTAATAATATTATAATGAACTTGATGATAAGTAAATCATTAAAATCGGGGGTACACCAATAAAAAGAATATTTCTGATATGATTAGACATGTGGATTCATAACTTTTGAGTTAAAAAAAAAGGAAACCTAACCAGATTGGTAGGGAATGGTTGAATGAAAAATGAAGTTGAAGAGTAATCGAGGCAAATGATTGTTATATAACCTTAGTCAATATGACTTGGTTCTTAAAATTGGGGATCCTAGAATAGAATCGACCCATGAAAAAATGAATGAGTAATTTGGTGATGAGAAGAATTGCGAACTCAAGAGAGACAATATGTATTGCAATAGTACCATATTCAAGAACAAAATTTGTAATCGAAATGGCGACATCACGAAGAATCATGTGGATCACTTATGGGAAGTAACATGTGATTTTTTTGATAAAAGTCAAAGATTTCATTCACTAGAACAATTTAGACTTTTTATAACACTTAATTAATAGAGGTTTTTGAGTAACCCCTATGTATTAGATGATTAAGGTTACTATAACACTTAATTCATAGAGGTTTTAATTAACCCCTATGAATTAGACAAGTAAGACTTTTAATAGGACTAATTCATAGAGGTTTAGAAAACCTCTATGGAAAGTTGACCCAAGAACAAATCTCACTTGCCCCACTCTCACTCACTCGTCTCGCTCACTTGCCCCACTCTCACTCACTCGTCTCGCTCGCTCGCTCGCCGTCTTCAACTCTTCGACCTCTTCGTCATCTTCGTCTAGGGTTCACTCACTTCGCCGAAGGATCGAAATCGTCTTCGTCTTCGTCTTCGGCTTCGGCTTCGGTTTCATTTTCAGGTATCTCTCTGTCTCTCTCTGTCTCTCTGTCTCTCGGTCTCTCGATCTCTCTCTCGAGTGAGTGCGACTGTGCGAGATCTCTCTTTATTGTTGTTTCTTCTTGAATTCGATTCACATTGCTTCGTCGATCTCACCGTCTCGCAACCAAACCGTCAACTCGTAATCTCTGTCTGTCTCTCTGTCTCTATGTCTTGATTTCATCGTTTTTCGTTCTCTTTGTGTGTTCATTTTTGTTTGATTTATAGGAGACCGACGAACGAACGGACGGACGGAGATCGTGATTTAGGGCTTAATCGGCTTGCGAGAGACCAGCCTTTTCTTTGTTGAGATTTTAGGTGATTTTTTTTTGTGGTTTGGCTGGTTTTTCTTTGTCAATTGCAAAATGCAAATGTGTTTCGTTCTCTCAAACTACCTCTATTGATTCTCAGTTGAAATTGATTGCATTTGTTTGTGGTTTCTGTTGTTTGGTTGGGATGATTGATGGTTTTAGGTTTTTCCCCATAACTGCAGTTCTTCAATGAGAACCAGAAGGCACCTTAGAACATAGGACGAATTCTTCACTGGATGTAGGACTGTAATTTCTTAAGCTCCATGAGAAAGTTATGTTTCTATGCCCATTTCTATCAATTTCTCCACTCTTCACTTGTTATGCATTCTGATTCTTCCTAGCACCAGTTCCTGGTCTTTTACTTGAAGGAGTGTAGTTTAAAATCGCAACATAATTTTGTGATATAATGGACTATTTAAGAAGGTTTTTAGTTTTCTGAGTTCAATGATGGTCAGTAGTAAAATCAATAGGGTGCATAGCTATGGATTGATGATTGTAAATGAGAGAAATTAGGGTTGATATGTGAAATTTATATTAACACTTCAACATGAGGAAAAAGTAGGATATACAATTATCTTATTGATGCCTGAATTAAGAGTTACCAAGTGTTTCTCTTACTAAAGTGGCTAGGACTTCCTTTTAGCCATTATGTTTTAAATAGCATACGATGATGTTGGAAGATGCCATGTGAATACCAAAATTTAGAGAAGAATTGGGAAGAGGGAGCAAAGATAGGAAGTTGAGATCTGTGGCTTAAGCAAGGTCGCAAGGTGATACAATTTATTGTACAATCATGAATATTGGTGTTGACGTTTTTATGCGGAAGATCAAATGATAAGGTAATACTTAGATATTTTTCTTGGGTTAAAATTTATAATGAAATAAATTGGGACTAGAAAGACCTATTTGAAGTGCTTTTGATTTGTTCTAGTGTGATTTCGTTGCAAATTGGAATATGCTCTAGTTATCTCTTTGGTGTAGGAAGTAAAGTAGATTATATTTATGGCACCTTTTATTGCTCATATTTCTTCATCTCTCTCCAAATTCGCAGCTGTTGGCCGTGCCAGTACAGTTGAGGATATTGGCTCTAACAAAGAACTCCTGGGTGTAAGTAGCCTCTCGGTTGCTTGAGGTCCCCAATACTACAGTCTTTGATTCTTACATTAGTGTATCGTTATACTGACCAAACAACAGACCATACAGACTATTATAAACAACTTATGTATTTCAAAGCTTGAATATCGAAATGAGAGTGATCATGATGTCACCGCTATGTGCATGATGAAAATTGGAACTAATAAGGTAAAGAAGGCATCTTTATCCGTCGAATTCGATTCTTGTGCTCGATAAATCTGTTAATGTTTTTCCCCTCATCTCTTCTTTAATCTCATCAACAATGATTTCAGTCCCAATGGGCAAGGATCTTTGTTGAAATCAATAAGTCGCTTCGCAAGTCATAAAACCCTTTGTTTCTAGGCTTTGTGCATTTGGGTTGCTGCATAATAGAGACTTCCAAACTGTATGTTTCTATGATTTCTTTAATTTCTCTATTTTGTCATTATTGTAATGTTTGATTTTATATCTGTGTTGAATTTCAGTTTCTTGCTAAGTTACCATCTAGTTGGATTCTTATACATGGCTTCTCTCATGTAATGCAGGCCATTGGAGCAGTTTTTGCCCTCGCTACTGTTTCCATTCCAACCATGAATGTAAGTTTTGATTGTTACATTTTTGTTGTTGCGATTTCATTGATTAAATGTTCTTAATTTTTGCCATCCTAGGCTTTTAGAAGACTAGCAACTTCAATGGATAAATTCTCAAAAGTTGCATCGGAAGAGGTACCAGGGACGTTGTCTTCTCTAAAACTTTCAGGGCTGGAGATTAATGATTTGACTCAACAATTGAGTAAAATAAGGTAAACTTGCTCTTCTGATGGATGATTCCTATTTGTTGTGAATCACATTTTAATTATGTTGAGAGCTTCCTTTTTTTTTTTTTTTCTTCAACATTAAAGGAAAAAGATATCGGGCTCTCGGAATGGAATGAATGGCCAGAAGAACATGTCTAAAGGAAAGCGACGAAATCCTAATATGAATTGATCCTCTCATATTGATCACATGATGTAAGAGTAAAGCGAGATGGTAATTTGTTGACGAGTTGATTGTGAATGTTTTCTTTCTAAGATCCATCATGAACTATCTCATAGTAAGGCATGTTCGATGTGAACCACCAAGATAAATTAGGTGATATGACAATTGAATTAGGAGCGCAATCCACATCTGTTAGCATGGGTGCAACTAGCAAGTCAATTAGGCTTTATGAATTGATTAAACAATTATCTTTCTCACCAACAAGACTTATAGACTTAAGTTAGTGTGGTACCGTGACTCAACCATGATTCTTTCAAATGTTTTCATATTCGTTTTATTATAAAGGAATTTCGAGAGGTTTCTTTGAATAATCCTCCTGAAGTTTCAAGATATTGGATTATTAAAATCCAACTTGAAACCGATCCTAACTTAATGCTATCTGTTGCTAGTCCGCACTTTTAGTAGTAAATGTAGTGTAAGGTATTATCTCGCTTTTCTATTTTCATCCGAAGGCTTGCTTTATTCGACTTTTTTCCCTTTCTTTTTTCAATCCATTTTATTCTTGATTGAAAATAGGATGGAAGTTCTCGGCTTGCATGACAAAGGTATGATCTGTTGAATTTGCTTCGAACAAAACTATATTATCGTTCAACCATTTCAATGCACCATGAGGCGTAATTGGTTGTC
The DNA here is from genome assembly GCA_039657345.1 of Stephania japonica. NCBI lineage: Eukaryota > Viridiplantae > Streptophyta > Magnoliopsida > Ranunculales > Menispermaceae > Stephania > Stephania japonica. The sequence continues at coordinate 65,181,611 of CM077557.1, read as the reverse complement.
TTGTAGCAAATAACCATGATCTTCAAATCGTGCTTGGAATTTCAATGGTGGCCTAGCCCCAAAACTCAATGGGTCGCCCAAACTTCAATAAATCCACAAAAAAAAATGTAAAACAATAGAACGAACTTAACTGTGATAATCCCAATATCTCATTTCTTGAAAAGAAGTTACGAGAGAGTTGTATAAGCTGAAGCTTAATATTATAGGTAAAGCAACAATATTGGAGGTCGAAACAAAAAGCTATGAGAAGAAATCGGGGAGTTATTGTGCATGAACCGGTGGGTACCATGTAAAATTAGTTAAGTTACCTCTCTGCTAGATAAATGCGCGCTTGGTTAAATATTCTAATTTCTAACGAGAGAGCGTGTGCGGGACAACCGTCTATCTCCGTGGTGCTTGGTGGTTTCTCAAAATCATCACCTCCATACTCATACGAAAGTATCCACCAACCAGGTTTTGATCGTTAAGATTCCCAATGATCAACCTTTTCTTTGTGCAGGAGGATTGCACCCATCAATCTCGAGCGAGGCACTCAATCATAGGGTCCTATGTGTTTTCTTTCCTCGGTGCATGATTTGTTGGCTATTCTGTTGCTCGCTTTTCGACCGTCATTATAACATTAACAAACCTAAGATCGATCTCTCAAGAACTCTCTCTTGAGGCATTACTATACAAAGCTATCGGGTGACTACAATCCTTTGCATTCGATCCAGACTTTCGCGGGAGTCGCAGGTTAGTATGATGTTTGTGTACATTGAAACTACTACAATTTGTTCTTTTGTTATGTTCTTTCTCATTGTCGCAGATACTTTCATGAGAATGTTCTTCTCATGTTCTTACTTGTTGCTTCGCGCCATTGTCTACTTATTGCAACTTCTTGTAAACCGCCATAATATTGTAAAGTGGGAGAGATCGACGAATGGATACATGATAGATTAATGCCTACGAACTGCGAGAATATATTTTGCGAGTTGGGAGCCCGGTCACGGCAGCTTCAAGTTTCGCCATCCATGGACGCAGTAACTGGCAATAGGAACTTTAACACGGCAATGCGCATGCCGAATCGAAGCACTCAACAGCTACATAAACTCTCCAATTCAGGTAATTAGGCAGCAATTTGCAGTTCTCAGAATTCCACATGGACGGTAATACATGTTGTTTTCTTGTTGTTTTCTTTCTAGATATCAGTAAAGTTATATAGTTTTGTCTTTCAGAAGGATTTATGTTCTATATTTCATATTTGTAGTTTATCTGATATGATGAATTAGTTTGTAATTGAGAAAGTTGACACCCCTTTTCACAATTCTTGTTTAGATCCATTAAGATTCATTTTGAAACTTCTGAAATGCTAACCATGTTTTTTTCGAATAGCGTCGGTGGGATTCAAATTGTTGATTTGTCAGCTATATATATATGTCTCTTCTTCGTGTTTTGTTAATTGTTATTAGGAGAATTGGTTCCCATTTTTGGTTCCTCGGTTGTCTACGCACTTGTTCGTGGTTAGATTCTGTAATTTGATATTCTGCTTTGCTTGAATATGAATGAACTTTCTTGAATTGTGTTGCCCTTCAACTCCTTATAATTGGCTTTTAGTTGTTGCACTTCGAAATTTGTAAAAATGGTGAAGATATGCTTTGCATTGGAGGTGGGTATGTAGGGGGCCTACTATGGGTTGTGATTGCGCGCAAGTGCCCATCGATCGAGGTGGTGGTTGTCGACATTTCGTGCCTCGCATCGCCGCTGGAACAAAGTGAACGACTACCAATATATGAGCCCGGTCTTGATGATGTGGTGAAACATTGTAGGGGAAAGAACTTGTTCTTCAAAGACGCGATGTTGAGAAACATGTTGCATGAGGTGATATTATCTTTGTATATTTCTTAATGGAATAATAATATTACGAGTGGAATGTAGATTTGTATATTTTCAATTGAAAATGGAAATAAAAATTAATTTTGAGCATTTTCAGCTATTATTTTTTTTTTTAAATTACATTTGATAGGGGTTTGAAATCCCTATGTAATCCTTTGACGATAATATAGAGGTTTCAAACCCCTATGAAATCACTACAATTGATAGGGGTTTGAAACCCCTATGTAAGCCTTTGAAGATATTATAGAGGTTTGAAACCCCTATGAAATAGCCAAGATTTGATAGAGGTTTGAAACCCCTATGAAATAGTCAATATTTGATAGAGGTTTCAAACCCCTATGTAAGCTTTGAGGATAAGATAACACCTTAAAAGATAACACTTTTCATAGAGGTCAAAAACCTCTATGAAAAGTCTTTCATAGAGGTTCAAAACCTCTATGAAAAGTCTTTCATAGAGGTTCAAAACCTCTATGAAAAGTAGAATTTGTTCTAGTGATTAAACATATAAACTACCAAACTAAATGGTTGAAAGGAGAGATAAAATCTGATCAGTGATAGGTCGACTATTAAAAGTGGAGATCCTAAGTTAGGATCGAACCCCAATAAGATTTATACTGTACAATACGTACGAAACAATTAAGGATGGAGAGGAAATACCCTAAACTAGCAATGAAACATGAATATATGAGTAAAGATCAAATTTCTTAAATTTCATACCGTTAATAATTGTTGAACAAAATGTGTAGTTTACACTTGAAAACCTGAGGACTTAGTATAAGTTTAAAAGTGAAAGCTCCAATTTGATGGCATAGGAGAATTTGAGGTTGTAACCCAGACGGGTAAGCAATAGATTTGCAAATGGTTAAGTGTTAAGGATATTAACACGTGGAGATAATGCACGAATAATCAAGGTCAACACCATAACAGGTGACAAGCATAAGCAAATTATGCGACATAAAGGTTTGTTTAAGCATGAGGTCATTTTAAATCAACCCCATGAGAAATCAGTTGATATTCTTATTTTCAAGAATCATTGAATTTGGAGAAAAGGAAGAACACTATGAATGGTTCTGTGCTAAGTATAAGCAATGAATCATAACCTAAACAGTGCAAGAAAATTCTCGAAATTGGTGTAAATATGAGTTTGAGTACACTTGAATAAAAGCTTTAGTATCAAGTCGTACAAGATAAACTTATATGAGTTTTATGTACAAGGATATGTACTTTATGGTTGGAGTATCCAACAAAACGTATATGTAGTGCGACAATAGTAATGCACGAGTGTAATAAATTGAAATACAAGTTTGAATTCTGAACTTGAAATAACTGGATTGTATTGAGATATGAGTCCTTAATGACAATGACAGAAGTATGAGTTTTATGCTTTTAAAGAAACGACGTGAATGTCAAGTTCGAAACATAAAAGCTAAATCACCTTCGTTTCTGAGAGAGTGAGGTACTAAACACATTATAAGAGCTAAGAGTTAGCTTAGAAAGATGAGAAGGGACCATTGTATACCAAAAAGGGTCATGACTAAGTCAACAATGTTTAAAATAGTCACCCAGGATCGTGAGAATTGATCAGTGCGAGGACGCAATACGATAGATCTCCTGAAAATCGAGATATAGTGATAAGAGATCTTGGTATGAAAAAAAATGGTGATGCAATGGAGCGCATTCGGATGAATGCTGAAACCTACGTAGAAATAATGACGATGTTAAAAATATTCCACAAGATTTTAAAGGTGGAAGCTTGTTTACGTCAATTAACAGTTAAGTGTAACAGAGGAGTTACAAAGTGGATCATTAGTCAAAAGTTGACTTGAATTATAAACCTACAAGAATGAATGTCGATAAACATGTGATGCCAATAATATTAAGGTATTATTTTAGAAAGGAATACTATGTCTGCCCATTTGTAGCCTTCACAGATAAGCCGCAAAGACATGATGAGTCGTTCAATGATATACGTAACCGAGATGTTGATAGAGATGGTGTGCTAGTGCTCATGTTATGGCAGACAACTATCCTTATTTTCCTACTACCAGGTGGTGGTACGTTTGTACTGCTAGATAGGCAAAGATACTTCTTTTCGACACAGATAGGCACCATATCACATCTCAGTATTGCTCTTTGTTGTATGAATGACTCGAGTACACAATACGGCTTCGGTGGAGCTTAGAAAGGAATACCCCATAAATGCGTAGCGATATGAGGAATTGGCATGTAGCTAAGTATAAAAGATTTATTGATGACCTACATGAGGTGGGCTTTATGAATTTTAATTTGCAAGATGAAAATAAAAAAAGAGATATATTAAAGTTAGTAGTAAAACTTTATTTCATGTGGGGAAATGAGCAGAGCATGCAGGTGAAGATGGCCTCAATTAAACAATGGGTCGAAAAAAAAATCGTTATGGACAGACACCAAACTACGTTGTACTTTACTTTTACTTTCGAGGACGAAAGTTCTTAAAATTGGGGATATTGTAACGACCTAAATTCTCCACGACCCAACCTATGGGTATTTTGGTAATTTCATGATAAAAAAATATGTTGGGTGTTTGATGTGAAAATATAATTCTAAACTTGTAAAATTAAATATGAGTTAGGGAGTAAGTTAAGTTTTATTTTAAATAATAAAGCCCAATTGAGATTATGACCCAAAAGGGCATTTTAGGCAAATTGTAAATAATCATAACCCTAATCCCTAACCCTAATGCTATTTAAGCAAATCAAAGAAAACCCTAGCCGCAATCTTGTTAAACATGCACCCATGTGGAGAGGAGGAGAGCAAGAGGAGAGTTCAAGTTCAAGAGAGGTACAACCTCACTTCTCTCCTTGATTTATTTATTTTTTTATTGAAGATTTGGACACCAAAGGGTCGATGGCGTCGATAGCGGCAAGAACGCGAGGAGAATAGAAAAGAAAATAAGAAAGGAAAGATTTGATCTATGTTAGAATGAGATTTTGGAAAGGATTTTGAGTCAAAGACTCCATTGAAGGCATGGTGAGACTCTAATACTCCCTAGATTTATTGTCTTGGTGTTGGTATTGACAATGAGAGTTGATGATTTGCAAAGTTTGTTTAGTTTTTCTTAGATCTAGTCTTGAAATGGGTTATACAAATTTTTAAGCTTTATGATAATGAGTATTATGGATGAATCAATTTTGTTTTCCATAGTTTGACGGTACATGAAAGGGTTTTCCCATGATTTTAGTAAATTGATCGCGGTTGAAATTTATTGATATGGATTTGACATTTAAGGTTGAATTGAGATTTAAAAAGGGACTTTGAATCTTTTCTTTGGGAAATAAACTTATTCGATAAATTTGTGGACTTTGACTGAATATTTTCATTTGAAAATTTAAAGTCTAAATTGAGTCTTGTATGGTGATTTGGATCTTTTTAAATATAATTAATCGAACGTCTTCGATTTTTGTTGGAAAAATTAAGTCTTAGCGGATTTTCCTTGTTTTACATCACCACATTCTTATTTTTCTCAAATCATCGACTCTAATTTTAAGTGTCAATTTTAGAGTCGTGAATGACCTTTAGTGAAGTCAGCTATAAAATAGAGTAAATTTCTAAGGTCTAGACAATTGATGTTAAACTTGTATGGTTGTAGATACATAAAGTAATTATTCTTTCAAGTTGTTTAGATTCGCGAGATGGTTCACATCGAGCCCAAACGCGAGAGGATCGAGATTAGGATTCGTGGCGAGTGCAGGTAAGTGGGGAGCTTGCTCAATTATCAAATATGGCATGATTATTAGTTATGCTTAGGATTCATAATTTGAATTAAAGACTTGGGATTTATGGGTTGCGTCGTGGTATTGGCTCGAACCTACGTATCTATGGAATGTGAATGCACTGTTATTTATGGCCCTAGAATGTGTGGAGTTCCACCGAGGGCCTTATTAGTAAGTAAATCAATAAGAATACCTCAGAATGTTGTGGTACCACCGAGGGTCGTTAACACCCCAGGATGTGTGGAGTTTACCACCGAGGGTTTTACTTGACTAATTGAATTCATAAGTATGTCACGTAGGGACATGAGTTGGAGTTACCTTCTCTTGTACTCTTGAGACATAGAGATGTGCATCGGTGATGGCTTGGATGAACCTACTGGTGATTTGATGGGACAAACGAGAGGGCACATAAGGCCTGTGTTCTAGCTGGTTGTTTCCATCACTTTGAGAGTAGGAGAATCGGTCACCGGGTTCTTGCCAATATCTAGTATGCATTGAATGGAACATCGACTTATCGTATTATTATATTTTATAGTACACAATCTCGCGAAACCCCCTCATTTGTATGAAAGTTTGAAATTATGAAATGATTTGTCAATCTCTTTAATGTTATTCATTATTATTGTTGTTACAATTTGTGACTTACGAATCTTATGTCTATGATAGTACTTGATGGTTCATTATAAGTCTATTTTTTTTTAAATCTTGCTACCATGCAACTATTTAATGAATCCTTGTTTGTTTTCAAATACATGCTAGACTATGCATGCTTATTAGGTATTACTTGCATATTTGATGGTTGAGCGGGTTTTCCAAATTACTAAGCTCCGTTGGTTCTTTTAGCTCACCCTACTTACAATACAGGTTCATCGACGAGTGCGCTAGAATTGAGACAAGGGAGAAATGAGCTTGAAGTCTTCATTTGATGTGAGCCTTGAGTTGATATATATCATGTATATTCGATTTTGAAACTATTAAACTTGGGTTGTAATTAAAATAAGTCTTTAGGTAGTTTGAAACCTACTTACCTTTAGTTGATCCACTTGGGAGTTTTAATAGTTTAACTCAATACGAACCCATTTATAGTTTCATAGATATTCTTGTGAACTTAAATCTATTGGCTTAAGGATATCTCTTTGTATTTATTCCGCAATTATTATCCTTTGTTTAGCCAATGTATTTTCCGCAGGTTTATTTGTTTAGGCGTGCCAGACCGTTATTTGGGTCTGGTTCAGGTATCGAGTCCAAGTGGCAGTCTGGGTCGGGCGACCCGATCATAGGTCGGGGACAGGTCGTCACAGATTCATTCTACTCACTAACTACAAGAGTTTGAAGTACCTCTTCACTCTGAAGGAGTTGAACATGAGATAGAGGCAATGGCTTGAGTTCCTCAAGGACTATGATTTTTCATTGGAGTACCACTCGGCCGGGGAAGGCTAATGTGGTTGTAGACTCATTGAGCCGCAGAGGGGTTGACTTAGAGATTGTTACCTGCCACATGACGCACAATTACGGCTTGCTCAAGGCGATTGAGAGGATTTGTTCTGATGACATTTCAACCAATACCAAAGTAATGATATGCAGGCAGATGAGGACTCAGACAGTGTCGATTCAAAATGTACTCGAGGGTCAACAGACTGATGAGCACTATCAGAAGTTTTTGGAGCTGGCACAAAGTTTAGATCATCCAGATTTGAGTCAATCGACAGACTCATGCCTAAGATTTAGAGGATGATTGTGGATTCCATCAATGGTTGAGCTACGCAATGAGATGTTTTAGGAGGCACACCACTTACGTTTTACGATTCATTTGGGTAGGACTAAGATATAGGCAGAGGTGCGTCGTCTCTTCTAGTGGCCGGGGATGAAATCTGATGTTTCTGATTTTGTTCGAGGGTGTGATATTTATTAGCGAGTTATGGCAGAGCATCGTAGATCCAGGGGGGTTATTATAGCCACTTTCCATTCCTCAGTGAAAGTGGGAGCATATTGCCATAGATTTCGTCAGTGGGCTACCTCGATCTCGACAAGGACATGATAACGTCTAGGTGATTGTGGATAGATTGACTAAGTTCGCACACTTCATACCGATCTCGACTACACTTCAGGTAAGTAGGTTGGCAGAGTTGTATGAGCAGGAGATAGTTCGACTTCACGACATACCGTTATCGATCGTGTCTGATTGGGGGGCCGCAGTTCACATCGCAGATTTGGCAGATCATGCAGGCACGATTTGGCACGAGGTTGAACCTCAGTACCGCTTATCACCCACAAACTGATGGATAGTCAGAGCTTTTGATTCAGATTCTAGAGGATATGTTGAGGATGTGTGTGTTGGAGTACAGTGGATCCTGAGAGGAGCCTTCATCTGTGTGAGTTTGCATATAATAACAGTTATCAAGCCAGTATTGGCATAGTGCCATTTGAGGCATTATACGGGAGGCCGTGCAGATCTCTATCTTGTTGGCAGAGCCTGAAGAAGTGGCAGTGATTGGGCCAGAGATTGTGGTAAATTACTTAGAGAAGATATGTCAAATCCATTTGAGATTTAAGGGTGCGCAGGAGAGGCAGAAGACGTATTATGACTTGTATCACGGGGAGTTGAAATATTAGGTCGGGGATTACATATATCTGAAAGTGTCTTCGTTGAAGGGTCACAAGAGGTTTGGGATCAAGGGGAAACTTGCATCGAAGTTCATTGGTCCGTTCAGAGTGGTGAAACGGCGTATGAGCTGGAGTTACCGTTTCAGATGTCAGGGATCCACCCCGTCTTTCATATATCGATGTTGCGACTGAATAAGTCTAGAGAGGGCAGATGACCGACGGTGGATTTGGGTTAGATAGACCTGAGAGGGGATGTCATATACGACGAGCAACCGATCCAGATTTTAAATTATAAGGTGAAGACTCTGATGGCAGCACCACGGGGACGAGGAGCTGAAGTGGGAGCTTGAGTTGTATATTAGCAAGTGTTTCTCCTATCTCTTCTGATTCGGTAAGTATTTCCCTTAATTTTGTTTTAACTTCGAGGACGAAACTCCATTTAGTTAGGAAAACTGTAACGGCCCTAAAATTCTAACATGTGCCACGAGTCAATTTAAGTGTACGTGGGCCCTCCGTTGTGATACAGTCATCAAATTCTCAGTCGTCAATGCCAAGGTACGTTAGTTTTGTATGGTGTTTGTATTATATTGTATTTCATTAGTAAAATTTTAAAGTTTCTAACGTGTGAGGAAGTTTGCATAGAGTGTTGATATTTCGAGGTAAGGTAGTTCGGGGGACAAACTTAACTAAAAACACTAATAAAACACAAATTTATGAAATTATAGGCGTGTTGGCACGTGGTTGCGACCAAGTGCGCGCAACAGACGAGTACCGACGCGGTTCGAGTTCGACAACACTAAGGCGGAGTTGGAAATGACCAAGTGTGGAGCTCAAATTACTTAATGAAGTAACATATGAAGTGTTGGAGTTTGTGGGACAACTGAAAAGAGGACCCTTGGATGCACCTCAAGATGAGTGTGCATAAGTGGATGAGGAAAGGGGTATAAAAATTCAACACCCATCCTCCTTTCTCATTCTTTCTCTTCTTCCCTAACTTCTTCTCCAAGCAACTGGACGGACTGGTGGTGGCCGAAGTGGCGCCAGAGGCAACGGTTTCAGACGATCCGAGGTAAGATCATTTATTTCTTCGTCATTCCCTACGAGTTGGTGTGTGTTTTATTCGTGTTCGTTGCGATGAAATTTGGACACCACGTTGAGATTTCAGACTCGATCGAAACTCCCGACGTTTTGGTGATCCTCACGACGATCAATACCAGTTTTGTGAAGGCGATATTCGATTTGGGGAAGTTTTGGAATTTTGATGAATTTTTGGAGATTTTTTGAAGTATTTTCATTTTAGGTTTTCTGTAGATGATTCCGGACGTTTTGGGATGTGTCGAAGGTGTTTTTGGAATGGTGTTGAGTTCCCAAAGAAAAATGAACCAAATCGGCTCAAGGTGGCGCGAGCTAGGGTGGGAAACACCCCTGACAGTCCTTTAGGCAGCGACGCAGCTGAGGGGAAACCCCCACAGCTCTCCCACGACACCTGGAACCCAAAACAACATTGAAAGCCATGTGAGAAAAATCCCAAGAAAGACTCCTGAAAAATTCCAAATATCTTATGTTTGAAAAATTCAATTTTGTTGTCCCGATACTAGGTAGCGTGCTGCTGGGCTCTAATAACGCGCTACTTGCACTAGGCTCCTTGCCCAAATTGTGTAGCGCGCTACTAGGCCTCGGTAGTGCACTACACAGTAAGGAGCCCAGAATTCTCAATTCGGGAATTATGATTTCTCCCTTTTCGTGCATCGCCATGACCGTCGACCCATCCTCACCTCATCGGGAGCTTCAACACTCTAGAAACAATAGCGAGTACAACAGTTACAGATCAATTTGGCATCAATTTAATCAAAATGGCATTCATGAGTCAAGAAAACCTCAAAAACTTGAAAATCAATTTCTAATCCTTTAATGAAACGTTTGAAACCCAATTTTTAAAATCAACTTGAAAAAGAAGAGTAAAATTAGTGTTTTAAAGATCACACACACTTTTTTGAAATCATAAAGAAGTATATAAATGATTTAATCTACTTCAACATGAGCGAAGAGGGGAAAATGCATATACCTAGGTAGGGTTGCAAGTAGGGCTGGGCAGGGATTGAAGATACCATCCCCGCATCTGTGGGGGTGCGGGGCAGGGATTTATCCTCAAAATTTTTCGCGGGGCAAACTTCGTCGTCCTATGCCCTGCCCCGCCGTATTCCCCGAGGGGTGTGAACTTTATATAAGTCTATGTTTCGATCTGCAATTTTGGTCTTTTTTTACGTCTTTATTTGATGCACATACAATGCGTCTCTACCTAAGTACTACTAATTCCAAATTTTATATGATTAGTTAGAATCAGTCAATCATACTAATTAACAATTGAATATCTGTCAAGCAAATTTTTTAATCAATTGTATGCTAATGGTATTTCAAGGGGGAGACTTAATTAATCATCGTTTGTTCTAGAACATTATTGAAAACTATGTACTGATAATTAATTGATTTAATTCGCTTATTGATTGTGATTATATAATTAGTTTTTTATGTAGTTTCGTTCGTACACCTTATGTTTTGATCTTTATCTTTATTCTTTTTCTTGTCACTTGGCTACTTTATCAACTATTTTTTTGTTTTTTTCGACTTTTTGATAGCTATTTAGTTTTCTATGTTTTTTATATTCAAATTTTTGCGTTTGAGTTTTTATTTCGATCTCTTTTTTACTTTTCTTTTCAAGAGCAAACAAAAATATTTTATCGACAATCTCTGTATGCATTGTTTAGATGAGTGACCTCCCTTTTTTTAGTTCATTTTACAAGATGTCAATTTGCTATATATCCTTTATTGTGGCAACAAAATTTTAATTAATTGTTTTTTTAAATATAGCTTCTATTCATAAAGTATTAAATTGAGATTTTACGAATATTTAAATAAGTTTTTTTTCTCTTTTTATCAAGTCCTTTTTCTCATCAAATTAATTTTATTAGGATTATATTTTTGTATAAGCATATGCAAATAGTTTTTAAACTTTCAAGGCACATGTTCCATAATTTTGCTACAAAAAAATTAAATGATATTATTCTTCACTTAAAATTTATTCGAGATTATGTAGTAAGATTATTTTTTTATTTTTTAAAATTTTTTTCTCATTAAATTAATTATTTTTTAACTAATATATTGACACTTAGTCTTACTCGTGCCCGAAACGTGGGATTTCAACTAGTTTTTCAAATGGATTCCTCATGGTAGGGGCAGGTGACGGGGATTTCCCGTGGGGCAAGGCGACGGGGATTCCCTGTTGAGTGGGGGTACAGGGAAACCCGTGGGGCAAGGCCTCAGCCCCGCCCCGCCCCGCCTCGCCCCGGCGGGGGCAAAAATGTGAGGAATCCCCACCCCACTTGCAACCCTATACCTAGGTCTGAATTATTGAAAATCTCTTATTGATGATGCTCCCTAATTCAATTCCTATAATAATTTGCCAATCATAAACTCCTGCAATACCTAGCTTTCTTCTTCTCATTTTCTTAACTTGGTAGTGCGTTTTTTCTTGGTTATCTCATTGCATGACATGAGAACAAGAGCCTACTGATAAGTTTTATTCTCTTGGATCAATTCCCTAAATCAACTTCAAGTGGTGCATCTCTAGGCATATCGAAGTGTTGACATCCCATCAACGCCCTCTCCATTAGATCTCACTATAGTTCACATAGGATTCCACTACTAGAATCTCTAAGTTGAAGCAAACAAAATAAGTAAAAATCGCAATAATATATTGGTAGTCGGTATACACTTACCAAGCAAATATAAAATATTTTTAGGATTGTTACATTCAGTGCCCCAATTTGGTAGTTCTTTGTTTCTTTCCTTTCGATTTACATTGACGATGGCACGAACGAGGAGACGGCTCACTATTGGTCTCTGCCCGAGTGTATTGATAAAAAATTAATGAATCGTATATACGTTATGCTTTTTTGCACGGGGAAGGGAGTGCAATAACGAAAATTTTGAAATTACAACTGAGTGACATTGACACAAAATTGAAAATTTAGTGGTCATGTTGCGCGTATCATTGTATAAATATGAAAAGGGTACTACTATACAGATAAGATTCTACGAGTGAAAAAAAGAAAAAAAATTAATCAAGAAAATGAAGGTTCAGTGCCTCAGGGCCGAAACCTACATCATTGGTCGACAAGCACCGAGCCATGAACTAATGGTCTCGGCCGATTGAGATGGAGACATATTGTATAGGTCTCAGTCTTGTAGTGTCCAGACCCATGTTATTGGTCTTGGCCTTGTGTAACCGAAACTCACGGGCAATAAGAATTTTTCAAAAGTCCACAAAAATCCATGAAAACGAATAAAAATAAGTTGATTTTGTTGTAAATGGCATATTCGATCTTTATCTAATCCATCCACGTTTTCACCTCAAAAGCCGAGATTGGAGCCCTAAAACTAAGTCTTAAACACCACCCAACAATAACACAATGAATAGACCCAAAACATTCAAAAAATCTAGAAGTAGAATGGTAATATGGTGAAAATAGTCGAAACATAGAATAATAGACGTGATTTGACCGCAGAATTGTCACATCTGTACAATGGTGAGGGGATCCGGATTGAGAAAATGAGAGAGGCGTTTGGCTTGTGCATTTTGGAGGTAAGGTATGTGTGAGTAAAAACATTTTCTTTTTTTGTTTCTCAAGTGATGTTCGACACCAACCACACCGACTTTAGCTGCTCCCAAAACAAAACATAACATCAAGAAAAATCAGCAGACATGCTCACACCAAGTGGGAGACCTACAGGTGATCACATATGCCCTTTAATGCATCGGACGCACCTCGAAACACTCATAAAAGCCTTTCAAGATCCATCCGGTGCACAATAATTAAAGGCGATATATGTCACCTAAGTCTGTCACCTAGACAAAGTCAACCAATTAATCTCCTTACAGACGGACCAATTCGAGATTCTAACACTAAATCTGTGGTCAGATTTGCTTCACCTCAGCAAAACGAGACTCTCGTGGGAGAGAACGCTCGAACACAATCCACCTATCAAAAACCACGCCCTTTCTCTCAATCCATCTTTTTAAAAACCCATCAAAGCACAGTACACATAGCAACTGCATAAAACACAACACAGATTCGATCGATCTGATCATACCGAAATGGGTTCGCAAGGTCGAAAGTCTGCTCTCATGATCTGTGGAGACTACATGGAGGACTACGAAGCTATAGTCCCGTTCCAGGCGTTTCAGGCGTTTGGCATCCAAGTCGACTGCGTCTCACCTGGCAAGCGCTCCGGCGATAAGTGCCTCACCGCGGTCCATGACTACATGGGCTATGAGGTATACATACATACATCTGCAAGTCTAGCAGTACATTTATACATGCAAAAATTAATACTAACATGTTAGTGTTATTCCAATTACAGTTGTACACAGAACTACCAGGGCATTCCTTTGCGCTGAATGCGGATTTCGATGAGGTAAAGCCGGAGTCGTACGATGCTCTCATCATCCCCGGAGGACGATTCACAGAGCTGTTCAGTGTGGATGACAAGGTCTTGGACATTGTAACCAAGTTCAATGAAGCCAACAAGCCTATTGCGACAACATGCCACAGCCAGCTTATACTAGTCTCTGCAGAAGCCATGAAGGGAAAGGCGTGCACAGGATTTCCGAGTCTGAAGCCTGTGATTCATCTCGCCGGAGGAGTGTGGAAAGACCCCGAACCTGTTACTTCTTGTGTCCTCGGTGGGAATGTCATAAGTGCGATCGGATGGCCTGCTCATGCAGAGTACATTGACATTCTCTTCCGGTTGATGGGGGTGAAGATTACAGGGAATCAGAACAGATCAGTGCTTTGCTATGTGGGGTAATTAAGCTTTCATCCATGTGTGGAAAGATTGCATATAATTCATTTATGAGCATTCAATGAAATTTCAATGTGTGCATGCTTAGGACTATGTAGAAGACTATGAGATAAATGTTCCCTTCCAAGCTTTGAGAGGCTTGGGTTGCAAAGTTGATGCTGTTAGTCCGACAAAGAAGAAAGGCGAAAAGTGTGTCACGGCTATCCATGACGATGACGGTGCGCAGGTGTGCAGCGAGAAGCAGGGGCATAACTTCATTGTCAATGCAAACTGGGAAGAAGTTAAGGTCCAAAACTACGACTGTCTCATCATTCCAGGGGGAAGGTCACCTGAGTTTCTAGTCATGGACGATAAGGTGGTTTCTCTAGTGAAGGAATTTGGGGACAAGAACAAGATCATTTCTGCTATTGACCAAGGGAAGCTGCTCTTAGCTGCTGCTGGCCTTTTGCAGGTACCCATCTAATTCTTCCTATGTATTTACTTCTCTGTAACAATATTCTATAAAACCGATACAAATTGACTACTTCTCAGACAACAACAATAACAAAGCCTCAATATTGAATTAGTTGGAACAAACTATATGGATCAAACTTTTTCACTCTGCTTGATTTAATTCACTTGATGGTGTACTTTCATAATCTTTTAAATCACTTTTAATTAATACATCTCAACTTACCTTCGGTGTGCCCTTATATCGTCAAATTTCTTCAATTTCTTCAATTTCTATTGTGTATAGTATTCTCAGACTTGTAGAGTGTACTTCAAATCACACCAGACCTCCCATTAAACACTTAAAACTAATCATACAATAGAAGCTTCAGCTTTATAACTCCAGTGTCTTATTTGGGTTTTTCTTTTGATTTTAACAGGGGAAGAGATGTGCAAGTAGTTATTCAATGAAGGCCATAGTCAAGGTGGCTGGTGGAGAATCTGTGAAGGCAGATTCAGTGACTCATGGAAACCTAGTTACTGCAACTGGTTGGCCTGCACTTCCAGCCTTTATATCAGATCTTGTCAATCTCTTGGGCATATCTGTATACTTCTAGTTGTCAATGTACCAACCCTTCTCAGCTCTATAATACATGTATTTTGAGTGTTTGGACTAAGATCTAAAGTTTGCGAATCGTAATCTCATTATTGGCATCAAAAATCTGAAAAATCCTGTGCAGTAAAAAGAGAATATTTCATTTATTTTTGCAAAAGAAAGAAACTGTATATTAAGAGAAGAAACTATGCACGAACCAAGGAGATCTCATCAACGCGAAATGCATAAGAGAAGATCAATTCCTATGTACATTCAAAAGAGAAACGCTTCAATATATGCTTTTCCTATGAAATCTAAAAATAATGTTTCTGGATCATAATTCACAGAAAGAGCATCACCATTTTCTTCTTTCCCTTTTTTTCTATTCCAAGATAAAGTAAATGCAATAATAAGGAGCGCAAGTAACAGAAGAAATGTTAAGGATGTAACCAGATTCTACAATAAGCACAGCATTCAGCATCTCTATCTATAAGGATTTCTAACTTCTCCAACACGTCGAAAGGTAGAATTATAATTCAAATACCATCTCAAAAGGACTAATTGTTGTCCATCTTCAATTACTAATGATGGTAAAATGAGAACTTCATCCAAGCCGTACGTGACACCCACTATGGAAATTAACACGACTAAAGAAATAATTGAGTAATAAGGTACGATCTGAATATATGGCCTTACTATTCTTTTGTGCCATTAGTAGACAACTCAAAATATTTTAACTCAACAGAGACTTCAGGTTCTAATAAAGAAAAAGGAAAAAATGGTCTCGGCAATGAAAGGAAATGATGAGCCGTCGCCAACAACCACAACAATAACAACAAAAAGTAGCCACAATGTCAAATCAGTTGAGGTTGATTAGATCGATCAAACACTTCCACACAACTCCATTGAATGCAGTTGATGATGAGCTTTCATGATTCATAATCCTTTACATCTGATGAAGATCACAGTGACGGATCAAAGCACTAGAGATGGTGACATGCGGCTATTGAAGCGTCATGGGTTTGATGAATTCATTAATTCACGTTAGTTACTTTAGCGGTTTAATTTTTTTATACTTTGGGAATTTATGTTAGATAAGAATTTATGTTCTTAACAAATTAGACTAATAAGTGTTAGATGAGTTTTATTATTAGGTGTGTCCATCTCTTAAGAAGTTAAGATACTAGAAGTTTTATTGTTTTGATTAATTGTAATTACATTAGGAGTCTAAGCATATATGGTCTAGTCATTACTAATGCCTATATATGGCTATGTGAAAGTTGTTTAAGGGGTTGAATTATTGATTTTTAATAAAGAATTGAATTTCTTTTCTTGAAATTTGGTGTTAATTCTCTCTAGCTGACGCAACGAAGATGTTTTAAATCGGATGCTTGAACACCACGAACAAACAACCTAAAGCTAGAGAGAATTAACACCAAATTATCAAGAAAAGAAATTCATTTCTTTATTAAAAATCAATAATTCAACCCCTTAAAACAACTTTAACATAGTCATATATAGGCATTAGTAATGACTGACCATATATGCTTAGACTCCTAATGTAATTACAATTAATCAAAACAATAAAACTTCTAGTATCTTAACTTATTAAGAGACGGACACACCTAATAATAAAACTCATCTAACACTAATTAGTCTAATTTGTTAAGAACATAAATTCTTATCTAACATAAATTCCCAAAGTATAAAAAAATTAAACCACTAAAATAACTAACGTGAATTAATGAATTCATCAAACCCATGACTCTTCAATAGCCGCGTGTCACCATCTCTAGTGCTTCGATCCGTCACTATGATCTTCATCATTCTTCATCTCTATGATGCAGAGTAAATGAAGATAAGTTCGTGAAGTTAACATACGGGCAAGTTCGACACGATGAGTTTGCATGCACATCAAACTCAACAAACTCAAGAAACATGGATGTAGATTTATAAAGTTGAGTTTAATTAGAACTATGCTATTATTTAATTAGGAAGTTAGATTTAATTAGGATACTTCTTTAGTTATTATTTATTACTAATTAGGAAGCCCTATTTTGATTAAGTTGTTAGTTTGTGTTAGTGTGTCAGTTACATTAGGAAATTAGAATTTTAGAAAGTTTATATTTTTCTTAAGTTAGACGGTGGAAATTTTGTCATTTATTTTATTTTTGAAGTCTATTATATAAAGACTATGTGACAATTGAAGAAGGTGATTTTTTGTTATATTAATAAAGAATTTTATTTCTTTTATGACAATTTGGTGTTAATTCTCTTTAGCCATAGGTTGTTTGTTCGTGGTGTTCGAACATCCGATTTAGAAGATCTCCGCTGCGTCACTTTGGTATAGAGCCTTCATCAACCGTGATTTGGAGATAATCATGACAGAAGAAGAATTAGAACCAACGAGTCGAAGATATTTATCAACACAATCAAGCCCGGAATGAGCAGCGTTTCGCTCAAATTTTTGCGTCGCAGGAACAATTGCAGGCACAATTGAATGAATTGTCTGCTATTATAGCTATTACGAGAGTGTTGTCGAGGGTTCGGTTGGAAACGACCCTACTCAAAATTGTCAAAGAGAACCTTTTGTTTTTAAAAAACAAAAGGAGATTCCTCTTCTGACAGGGACGATGAGTACAACGACGAAGATTGTCGATCAGAAGACTGCATTGATCTAATAGAATGCATCGATGGTCACATCTTTGACATCAACAAGCTGGCAATTTTTTATGACAATGATGATGTCATTATTGAAGAAAATGTGGTATTTGGAGATGTTGGTCATGTACTTGAGGTTACACAGTTGACATAAAAACCACAAGTGTCGGTGGTGGTGTCATGTGATGAGGCACCGTCAACGAAGATTTGTGGTTGTCAGGATGAAGTTGTAGGAATTATTCCTTGCATATATGTTTCACCAGTCGTTAATGATTTTGTTGAGGTTGAATTCAAGCAAGACTATGTTTTCAAAGATTTTATAAAAGTTTGTTACATCCATGAAAAGGTCAAAATTTGAGGACGAATTTTTGTCAACAGGGAGAGTATGATGCAGAGTAATGAAGATAAGTCCATGAAGTTAACATACGGGCGGGTCGGCATGATGAGTTTGCATGCACATCAAACTCAACAAACTCAAGAAACATGGATGTGAATTTAGAAAGTTGAGTTTAATTAGAACTATTCTAGTATTTAATTAGGATACTTCTTTAGTTATTATTATAACTAATTAGGAAAGCCCTATTTTGATTAAGTTGTTAGTTTGTGTTAATGCGTCAGTTACATTAGGAAATTAGAATTTTAGAAAGTTTATATTTTTCTTATGTTAGACGTTGGAAATTTTATCATTTATTTTATTTTTGAAGCCTATTATATAAAGACTATGTAACAATTGAAGAAGGTGATTTTTTATTATATTAATAAAGAATTTTATTTCTTTTATGAGAATTTGGTGTTAATTCTCTCTATCCCTAGGTTGTTTGTTCGTGGTGTTCAAACACCCGATTTAGAAGATCTCCGTTGCGTCAACATCCTCCCTTATTAATGCAGCTTGAGAAATCTTAAGTCTACTATAATGTCAAATTCCTTCAAATGATGGGTCATCATGAAAGGGGGAAAAAACATTTCGACGTGTAGAATGCTACCTAATCAATAAGCAAATCCCTAGAGACTGCAGATCCTTAATAGATGACGACCATAGCGTTTCCATATAGAAAAATAGCTTCGAACTTCGAAGTGCACATTATTATACATTATTGAACAATACCTCAATGTGTGTAAAAATTTAAACATAAGCTACATAGTGGATCTCAGACAAAGGAAAATGTACCTTAACTACCATAGATATTTCCACTATTATTAAACCATATCAAGCTTGATTTCTCTTGCGTGCTATCTCTCGGGCCATTTCTCGGAGCTCCTCTGGTGATGGAGGTCTTGGTGCTTCTGGAGGATACTCAATATAGGTACGCTGCATGGGATGTTAAATGAAGAGCCATGGTTAAGACTTCCAGAATCATGGCACTCAATTTTGCATAGTGATGTGATGGAAATAAGAATCTTTTGCATACAAGTACTGCAAATTATAATCTGAAGGAGATACAATTTTATCTAGAAGATATATCATACAGATAAAAACTCATGAATAGTAAAGGAATAAGACGGTTTTAGTTGAACAGTTGACATAAGCCATGCAACCTGATTGTTTCTTCACAAGACATCCTAGCCTATCAACAGATTTGTGATATGGTATTAAGCTTAAAGAATTAACAGCAGTCAAACACAGGGTAATGTTTCAGGGTAATGTTTCAATTGCAATGGCATTAAACACTAAATTTTCTCATCCTACTCCATTTATCAGTATATTGCAAGTTCATCTTCATTTTCATGTGACAGTCCTACATCACCCGTGTAGTGGGAGGAGACTTGGGCTATATTGTGTGTGCCACACTCTAACATTGCCTACACATTTTGGGAGAAGCTTGCACCTACTAGTGGCTAAGGCGAGGGCAATATCGGCAGGTGTCCAGGTGCAAATCGTGACATTTCATGATTCTCACATCAAAATTACAAACTACCATTAGCCACTTGTATGACTCCACCTACTTAGATGTTAGAACATTGAAACTTCATCTACGTTTTAAATAATTGGTCTCACGTCCTGCCAACAGAGGAGGGTTACTTTAGTTTGACAGCCAATGTACGACTTCTTCGCTATTTTGAACACATGAATCCAAATGGTACTATGGTCATTGCGAGTTAAGAAAAAGTAAATTTATAAAAGAATAGATCTTACCACACCCATAGTTTTCAAGAGCTTATCAGGATTTCTTGTAAATGTGTACATGAGACCAATTGGCATACACACATAAAGTGAAAACTTTGCAATCTCCAGTATACCTTTCGACGTTCCCAAGGAAGACATCTTTGCAGAAGCCCTAAAGAAACAAAGAAAGGAGGGGGAACTAAAAAGAGAGAAAACATGTCAAGTAGGGCTAATAAATATGACTTGAAGAGCGGATTAACATTTAACCACGCTAAAATATCTCAGAAAGAAACCAAATTAGCACATATCTTGACTAAACAAATCAAAACAAGATGAATAATCACTAAATATCCAAGTCCCGAAGCGAACAAAAACCTACAAGAGAATCTGATTTTGCAATCTTCTTTGTATGTAATTTGTTTGCCAATTTAAACTGCACTTCAATGATATGTACATGGCAAGTTTGATGCATATATGTATCCTTTATGCTCCCAATTTTCTACCACTCCGAGGAAAAAAAGAAGAGAATTTTATTACTGTTTCCTGTCTTCATAAATTCATCCAATCAATGGCAATGCAAACACTCAGTCTTAAATCAATCTTCATAGAAATCAACAAACACTCTTCCTCATGAACCACAAATCATAAACACAATTAGCGAAAAATCAACGGAAATCAGTGGAACCCTAACCCTAATCACGATAGAAATTACAAGAGGAAGAGTTTGTTGTTGATGACCTTCAAGCACAGAAGTGAGAGACTCGGAAACTCCACAGCGAAGATCCACGCACTATTGCACCGACGATGAACTGGTAAGGAACACAGATGACTGAGTGCTCGTTTTATCCTCCACATGGCCATACATAACTCTAAGTCATAAACGTATTGTGTATTGTGTCCTAAACGAGTCAGACACAATTACCCTAAACACGATACCATTTTTTTTTTTTTGATAAGAAAATATTATATGATTATTAAACATGTCACAATATACATTCATAGCCACGATACGGTTATTAAATAGGTAACATATATTATGTATATGGCACGATTAACATGTTTAATATTTAATAGTTTCAAGTTAAAACATCTATGGGAAGATGGTAAAGCCATCACTTGCCAAAAAGAGAAGACCTCGGGAGATCGTGGACTTCCACTGAAATCCAAAAAAAATATTGTAATAATTACAAATATCTTTTTTTTTTTCAAATAACTCGTAACAAAATTAATAAATATATGTCTTTTTGTTTTGAGAACTATAAATTACTAGCGATGTTAATCATGTTAAACAAGTCATAAATGAGTTAAACATGTTAACATGTTAACCTATTTATTAAACGTGTTAAACATGTGACATATTTATGATTCAAACTCGATTATGGCAAATTCATAACTTGTTTATTACATGTCGTGTTCAAGGTCGTGTTTTATCATGTCATGACTAAATTGCCACCACTAATTACAAAAGCACGCTCCAAAAAACAATACCCATTATTTTTTATTTTTATGTTTTTTGTCAAATTATACCCATTTTTCAATCAACGTTGAAGTTGAAAAATAGTATCCAATGCTGAGACAACCGAATACTGTAAGACTCAAAAGCATCTCCAATGCATAACGTGGATTGAACCTTACAGCATATTGAATGTCTAATAAACTTTACCGTTTTATACAAATTCACTCCATATAATTTTACATGAAACATATTGTGTAAGACCAATAATTCAATTTACCAAATTGTTTGCCTAGTAAACCAGTATGTTAATTTTGCTGATTTCTATAGAGAGCACCGGTAAGGAACACAATACAAGTTCCCTGACATTGAACTATTTCATCTAAAAATAAAAAATAAACACACTTTCATCTAAATCCTTGAAAAAAAAACTATTTCATCTAAATAAACAACCCCTTAGGTCCTATAACATGATAAATCAGTACAATATGTATACAATGCAGAGAGCAAGATGAACAATAAATGTCCAAACACATTTTATCTCCAACAAGAAGAGTAGTTATTATTTGGCAGTACCTTACAAGTAAGGCGATGGTTGGTACAAAATGCATGGAATTACATAGTTTCTACATTTCATGTGAGCTATGTAGTCTTTTATTTAGAAATTCCAATAATTAGCACCATTTTTGCTAAATAAAAACAATACAAATCTCGGTCGCATAATTTTCATCTCTATCAACTAGATGATGAACGAAATCCAAGTGAATGCTAACTCTCAATGAGGCTGGCCTTCCTCTGTAAGAATTATCTGACGTGAAAGGCCAAGCAGGAATATGAATTCACGAAAGTGACAATGATATCCGTCAACCTCAAATTCTAACGCTTGGTTGAAGACGTGAATGGTGTCAGATTATTTGAGATACTTCTTGAACCAGACTCCGATGTTAAGGAAGCTTTCGAAATCAGACTGTGGCCTGCAGGCAATAGACAGTGGTACAAAAGCTTCCTCAAAGTCTGAAGCTTAGATCAATAAATATAATGATGAGAAATAAAAACATAAAAGGTTTTAGTCGCTTATGGAGTTGGCTACTCTCTTGTCACTGTCTAGCAATTAAAATATAAACCAAAACGTCATTATAATCTCATAGGCATAACTCATCCTTGAGAGTGAGCATACAAGAAAGAGACAGGCCACCATGATTTGTACATCCAAATTATAAATAGAAAAATCGTGGATTTTCATTGACTAATTGATAAAGCTTTCTTTAAGGGGGAAAAATGTTAGAAATCCTAGAAAAATAAAATAAAATAATAATAATTGAATTAGTAGGGAAAATGCTAGATCGTGAACAGAAAAGTAAATAAGAAAATTCAACTAGAAAGAGCTACCGATTTAGCTACATTTCTCATTCAATTCTTGATGGCCATATATTTAATATTTTTCTCAAACTTTTGGTTTTTCTTTTGGCAGCGCAAAAGTGATGAAATCTGCCTACTTCAGGTGGCCAATGCAATGCAGCAGATTTAATTTTTTGCAAGCAACAGATGAAGCTCATTCTTGTTAATAAAAGAGAAAGAGAGAGAACCTGCTAATCCCATGTACATCATTAGGAAATACAATGACTTTGACATCAACACCTTTCTCCTTCAACGCTCGTGCATACTGCAAAATCTCAAATCGTTTTAGTGAAGGTGATGAATCACATAATACCACGCCAAGATCACAAGTTTCAAAAATCATCGTTATATGTTTTATTATTCAACTGTTTTGCCAATAATATATTAAAATTGAAAGCAAGAAAATCTCTAAATCGACGGGGGAACAAAACAAACTAGAGCAAGAAACTAATGAATTCCAACAATGATATAGTTATATGTTTTATTATTCAACTGTTTTGCCAATAATATATTAAAATTGAAAGCAAGAAAATCTCTAAATCGGCGGGGGAACAAAACAAACTAGAGCAAGAAACTAATGAATTCCAACAATGATATAGTTAAACTAGACATGATCCAGCCATTCAAAGCAGAAGTCTTTCTTACTTGCAGTCCATTAGAAACTGGAACACGCAGATCCTGGGCACCCAAGAGGAAAATAGTCGGTGTTTTGACCTGTATTAGAAAAAATCCAACCAAGGTTAACCAGAAAGCAGAATCACAGGTATTTCTAGAACAATGTGGTTAATAAAGACAGATAGTAAGCTGGACAATGGATGCATCTGTGAATTTCAACTTCACCAAATACAATATACAAAGCCAATAATATAGCGAAGTTGGTGCAAAAATGTAGGAATGGAACTAATAAAAGAAGTACGAACTACTACATCATTTAGAAAATATAAATATATATTATAATGATTCATGAATATGTGCTATTTATAGAAAAAGTGACTAGAAAATAATAGATGACAAACACAAAACACATGAAAGAAACAATTGAGGAAATGATTCAAATGAAGATCCAAAGATAGATGCATTTTTTTTTTCAACAACATTATATTTAGGCACCCATCAAGAACATTTTCATCATAAATTTAGGGAGTGACTATTAGCACCCTTATACCCCATATCAGGCCCCCATTTAATTTAATACACTTTTAAACTAAAATGTCTTTACGCAAAATTACATAAAGAATCTCTCACTAAATTAAATCATGAACCCATTTCCTTTTCCCCTTCTACTTTCCACTTGCTACACCCCTCATCAACTTTACTTTTCACTCTCTACACCCCTCTGTAACTGAAACCTTAAACTCATCCCCAACTCTTATCCCACTCGCTACACCCACCCCAAATTAAACCCACCCCTTCTTCTCTTCCACTTAATTTTCACTTTCAATAACTCACCCCAAATCAAACTATAAACTCATCTCATTTGCTCTTCTACTTTATAATCTCTACACCCCTCCCCATCCATACACTCAACAACTCACCACCACATGCAACATCTTGATTATAATATTTGATCGAGATTTGATTCACATTCTTGAATGGATACAACATTTATTTGTGTCGAATCTTAGCTTTTAAAGATTAAAGAATCAATCTTGGAATGCAGCAAGGAGCAAATTGAGGTAAGGGAGAGAAGAAGATGATGTGCAACAAGGGGTTGGAAGTTGGGAATCACAAAGATGTAAAGAGAGTTTTCATTGGGGAGTGAGGGGGCAAATATAAGCTAGGGGTACATTGGGGAAATTACTAACAATTAAGGGGGGTGCTTAGAACATGAACAAATTTATTGGGGGGTCATAAATTAAGTGGGGGGCACTCCCATAATTTAAAGAGAATGTCTACAAGATAATGAGTATGGGTGAAGGGAAGGTAGTCTGAAGACTGAAAGTTTGAAACTACGAATGATATAATGTAATTATCTGTATAAATGTTGGTATACATAGTAAGGAAGTCATGGAAACGTAACACAGCACAGGAAGTAACTATGTATGTATGCATGTACGCGTTACATTCGGTGCCCCATTCAAGGTAGCTGCAGGCCCTAGAAATTCATCTAACTTAAAAATACAGAATAGGCCAAAGTCATAGAATCGAAATTCACATTAGGATTCCATTTGGAATTCTGGATTATGCACCTTGAACTTGAGAGTTGACCACTAGTTTAGATTTAAATTTCCAACAACGCAGACAGTTGTTTGGTTTGAGTTGAAGTTGAAGTTGGGAACACAACTCCACATCAAGCTTTTTGGGTGGTCCTCTAGGACTATAAACTCAAGTTTAAGAGTTTGAGATGAAAACTTGGAATTCAAACAGAAACATCAAGTTTTGGTTTATGAGGAAATGATGTTGATAACATACATGGATGATTAAGCAATTCTGATAAGATACCCACCTATTTGTTAGATGGTTTCCTTAATGGGAGTACTTTAATTTGGTTTTCTTACGCATTATCACTTCTCTTAGAATGTCCCCGGTGTGCTTCTATCCTAGTACAAATGCAAACATGCTTCCAACTTTCTTGGTTCCTGCACGAGCACCTTGGATTGCTTGCAATAACACAGCGGAAACCACATACTCAAAGAAATCCTGATACATATGACAAAATTTACTTGGTTTGCTAATAGTTCTAGCAAATCAGAAACTGCCTTCTCATTGTAATCCCTAGTTATATTTTATAGCATGTTAAGGAAACCATTTTATTGTAATATAGGGCAATGCCACATACACCCAATAAATAAATTTGTTTTTTCAATGTAATACTATCAAAAACTAAGAAGTATAATGATAAAATTCTATATAGGTAGTCATTTAGAGTTAGTTAGAAGTAAACACTATACATAGAGATGAGTTAATGAGATTGGGCATCTTGAAAATTGAATTGTGATTGGGGGCACTCTTTGAGTGATTGGGTTGAGAGAAAGAGTTCTCTCTGGGTTTTCTAGTTCTTCTTGTTGTTTTTGGAGTCAATTTAGCAATAAGAATCAGGAATTCTATCACATACCTTTGTGATGTGCGAGATAGGAGATTTATCGTAAAAGAGATGCAAGTGCTCCGAAGACGGTGCTTCTGTAAAATAATCTTTCCCCTCACTACCATAGACCTCAGTGTAGCACCAGTCAGGTATATCAGTAGTACCAACCATCAATTCAAGGTTACAAACAGGATTTCTAGCAGCTGCGGCACAAAATTGATCTGGTGCCTGAAGAGGAAAAAGAAGAAATAGGAATTCACTGATGACAACACCATGGGCATAAGAAATCACTTTCCAAAGAGTAATTAGACTAGAAAAATGTGAACATTTATTAGTTCTATGGATGATACATAATTACGTGAGTTCGAGAGTTTGAGATTAATAAGTAAAAAGCTTTTAATGGACAAAACATTTGAGATAAACCATAGATCAAACAGTAAAAATATGCACTTTAGTGATGAAAAACTAGAGATAAATCATGAATCCTGAATCTGACAAGCAATGATTTGGAGCATCTAAACATCCTTCATTATAAAATAACACTTCATTCATTCAAGCTAAAAATAATGTAAAACCAATGCTTTTGTTAAACACATGAAGATTTTGATCGAGAGGGGTTGCAGTTGAGCGACTTATGTTTTTTAAAAAATAGCCTTAGGAATGCTTAGAAAAGAACATGCAGAAGTAGGCAACACAACTAAAAGTTCATGGAGAACTGGAGCAAATATAGTGAAACCCAAAATATTTGTTACGAGTATAACAGACCTGAAAAGGGACTATAAGAAATGGAGCCTGAAGGTGGGTCGGATGAGATTGTGAAATCAATAATTCTCAAGAATGCGAGGATATAGAAATGGGTAAAAACCCTATATAGCCTTAAGGCGAGAAAATCGATCATATGTGCTTGCGAGAACAGCTTAATGATCATTTTAAGGCCCAGCAATAGATTTTAGATGAAATCATCTAGCATAGTATCAAAGCTTGCGGTTGTGGTAGATCATGGATAAGTCCCTATGTTCACATTTACAGTTTCCTTTTTTAAGATATTTTGCATTCACTAGGTCTTTTTATCTTTTCCAGCTCTCATGCATGTTGAGGCTTCAGAAGAGGGGAACTACTATTATAGGACAATAATAGTTGTTGCACCTCTATAAGATATTCAGAGCATTCCGGCTAAGTAATTATCTAAGGAAGTCTAGAATTGACCTTGATTAGTAGGAAAAGAGACAAGTGAAAATATTTGTACATGTACTCCATGTGATAAAAAAAAAACAAAAAACAAAAACAAAAACAAAAAAAAAAAAAAACAAAAAAAAACAAACAAAAACACCCATCTTTCTTTTTGTTTTTTCATGTTCTAGACCAACTAAAAAAGGGAAATAATGCAGCAGAATATTTTGAAAATACATACTTTGGTCAATCGTTGGAGACACCTATAAACACTTACAGGCCAATGATCACAACCAATTGTCATCAAAATAATCCTTTTTGAATCGAATCATGCATACGACAGTCTTAAATATTCCATTAAAGGTCAAAAGATGTTTTTCAAATAGTAGGGCGTCGAGCATATTTGTCCACAAAACGTATTTTTTAAGGCACAAAACCTACTGACTATTGAAGGAAATAGGATCTCTACTCCCATGCCAACACTCTAACCACACAAAGTGTGTTAAAATAAGAAAAATGAAAGAGGGATTTGTACCAGAAAATAAAACAAGCATCAAATCTTGAGATTTTAGAAGGTAGAACATAATATACACCTGCCCAATCAAGTGGGTTGTCAAAAATCCACCATGCGACCCACCAAGAACAGCTACTTTAGATGAGTCTGCAAGTCCCATTTCAACTACATGACCTATTGCCTTAAGCACATCATTGACATCCTGGACAAAGCAAAAGATATTAGAGTCTGCATGAAATCGCAAGGTAATCAATGTCACGGCAAGAATATTAGAGATGTAAGTATGACAAGATGATGCCAATCTACCAATATACACCTGCAATCCAATTTTCCCGGGAAGGGACTGCAACGCCTCCTCACCAAATCCCAGTGAACCTCTGAAATTATAAATAAGTTGGGGGAATTTAAAATAAGTTCATATTTATTTTTTTGCAACTATCAATTAAAACAAAATACTAAGCAGCAGTTCCAATGATTTAGAGGGACTTGAAGACGTGTTATATCCCACAAAAAGAATACAATTTGGTCAAAACAGTGAATAAGACTGAAGTTTTTAAATGGGAGAAAATTCTTAATTATGAGCACCATAGTAGAAAGTCAAACATATGAAATTAGGGACATTACATAATTTTATTGAGCACAATAGTAGAAAATCAAACATAGGAAATTAGGGACATTACATAAGTTTATGATCAATTTATTAAAATCATTAAAGTAGGCCTGATGTCTTCAGGGAAATATTGGATCAAAAGCTAAGTTTTGTGATTTTGCACTATCCAGTTTCCACGACGTGTCATGGATCCTATAATGATTCAGACTTTCTCAGTCACAATATTCTGGTTCTTTCAAGAAAAAAAAGAGTTTCAGGCACTTGTTGCCATGAATAATTTGCAACACACATCAAATCGATACGCTGAACCACGTCAGTGCCACCTTCTATGGGAAATGAGGTCAAGAAACTGTCAAGGAACATATCTAGGAATCCTATGCCAAACAAGAGATGCACCAATATATTATAAAATACAAAAATTTTGAGTTTTAACATTGAGTGAATTCCTGAAAGGCCTGATTAGTTGTGCAGTTCTCACAGGAATAAAATGTATGCCTCTTGAAATAGATAAGATACTTACCAAATCTTACAATATTGATCACATAAACTAACCAATAATAAGCTTGTCCAAACTCCAAAAGCTAATAGACTGGGAACTTATCTGACCTATAATTCACTATGAGCAAGCTGTAACCCAAGGAAGATAAAAATGCTAGGGACTTTGAGAAGCTTGTCAAGGAAACAGAATGCGGCCCACCATGAAGCATTACTACTAGAGGATCACATGCACCAGTCTTCATAGACTTGGATGAAACAAATATAGCTTCATAAGGTTGTTTGGCACCTGATGAATTGAGGGAACACAATCATCAGTACAAATACACTCCCCATTTTCAGAATATACACCATTACATTATTTTATTTTGAGAACAAAATGGCCAAAATATCATCGAAGAAAACAAAGATTACAGGGAAAAAAAAAAAAAAAAAAAAAAAAAAAAAAAAAAAAAGAAACAGTAATCTCCTGAAACGATGAAAAGCATAACAACATTATAATGACCACCAATATCCTTTCATCCCATAAGCAATTGCAATCCCTTAACAAAAAACTACAGAGAAACATTCAAAATCCAATTGGAAAGAGCTAAACTAAGAAATATTTTCCAATATACAAATTGGAACATATCGACTGCATCAAATCAAGTGGAATGGAAGAGTTTGATCTATGTTGCCAACACCAACTGGTTTGGGATAGAGAAAAATATATATTTACAGCAATGCCAACAAATTACTGTCCGTCCATATTCATCTTAATCTACTTAATACTTATAATGTGTGTTTCCAATTATATGGCAAGCAGTTTCAAGAAAATTTGAGTAAGCTTCATAAAAATTCATCAAATTTCATCAAAAGTAACAAAATTAGATCTACTAGTATATTTTTTATATCCTCCGTCGCCATGTAATATGCAATTTGAATGGTATAATTTCAGCATACTTTAAAACTTTCGATAATCGCGATTCATGTCAAATTTACATATACATCACCAAAGATTATACCTCTAAATAATAATTGTTGTTACTTTTACTTTCTACATCAATACAATACTAGCAGGTAGAATATTTTACCAAGGGTGCAGAAGAAAGCGGCAGTTCATTACCTTTGGTTAGATTTTTAGGAGCTTCTCCAATTGGAATCTTCAATACACTAAACTGAAGGGAAGCCAAAAGAGAACAGACCTATGGAATGTAGAAAAACATAAAAGGCTCAGACACCCAAAAGAGTGTAAGGGTTGCAGTGTTCACATAAATAATTTCCGAGATGAGCAGGTAAGAGCAGAACCTTCTCAGAATTTGTTATAGGATTCGGAACATCAAACCAATTCCACAAATGACTTTGAACAGATGTATGAGCAGAAGGGATCCCGTATTTGATTTGTGGAGGTTCGATGGGACTGCTAGACACTTTCAAAAGGACAACATAAGGAAGTTAACTATTGCAATGCATCCTAGTTCTATACATACATGAGACCTGCATTTAGAGGTTACCAGAGAGAATTTTGTCCCCGTCTAGGGCAAGAACATCCCAGGATGACAATGAATCCCCAGGACTGATACGTGCTACACTGCCACTGCGTAGTGAATGTAAAACACCTCAGCAATTGTACCGGAAGTATAGCAGTATACCCATCCAACACCAATGAACATGCAAACCTTTTGCTTCTTACCTTAACACATCCACTGAAAGAATTACTTGAGTACTTCTCCAGAAAGAAGAAAAAATCATAGTTTGTCCATCCGAAAGCCAAGGTTCACTGATGAAATTTGAACAATAAAGTCCAGGAAAGCAACCATCTTCAGCGCACATCACCACAGGGACCTGGAAATTTTCCATTAGGCATCAATTTGTAAGACCATAATTTCATATGACATTCTGCAAGCAAATATTAAAAGGGACATAACAGAAAACATTGAATGTGCAGCGTCTAAAACTTCACTCTTGAATAGTTCACAAAGATAATCAAAACCAAATTACCTTTTTCGACAGTAATATTGAATGGTCTTACATAATGGTACTAAAAGAAACACATTATTCGTCTGGATTCTCCCAGTTGATGGGTGTGGTGCCACCGACTCAACCCTATGGGATTAGTCATGTCCGAAGGGTGTGGATACCATGGTCGACCAAAAAAAAAAAAAAAACACATTATAATTTTAGCAGAATAGATACTTGAATCTTCAAAATATTGGAGGACTTAGAACTAGAAGGTTGAAGTTAGGCTTATGTCCCGGACTCCTGGATGGACTGAATGAAGATTATATGTTTCAGCATGGTTTTGATAAAATCTTAAATGGAAACATAGTAATCCATGAAGAATAATCTCTGAAAGAATTCCACTGACTCTGTCACCTACCTAAAACTATTCCGGCCCGTGACGCAGTAATGAAGTTGAGGTTTGATGGATCATCTTTTGTTCAAGAGACAAAAATAACCTAAATCCTTAAGATTCCTCTTGCAGCATCTGGAACTACCGTAATCCCACATCAAGGAGGCTAGTGAATTATGCCACATATGCTATGATATTGAACAATGACGGGAAGATGGAACGTACATGCACCAAAAAGGCTTGCCTCTAATTTGAATTTGAAACCATATATAAAAGGTAGTTCAATGATTCAATCTAATGAGAAATGTAGGAAGTGGTTCAAAGAAACAAAACATACGAAAAGGTTCTAACAATAAGACAAACATATTGTAGGTTATTACATAATTAATTTATTGTCACGCATACGGTTCAAACTCTACATTTGTAATGATAAAGACTCACATACCAACTATTTCAAAAATAAAATGTACCAAGAAGAAGGTAGATGAACTGGCAATGGTTTGAAATAGAGCCACTGTTTATATTAATGAGGCAAAAAATAGTGACATTACTAAGTCCCAAGTGTTCTAAAGGAAGATTCAAGTTCATAGTGGTAACTGGATAAAATCGGGAAGGTCCTCTAAAAGATAATATTTCTAATTGTCCTTCAATCAATTAATTGTAAGGCGGTCTATTAGAATTTGTAGGATGAAATTCTCAAGTCCAAGTTTACATAGGAGAGTGAAATGAGTAAGGGCTTAAGGTTTGAAATGGAGCCTTCACCAAAATGTCAAGGCAAGATGGTGTCTCTAATCCAAACTTATAACCCATTTATTTTGTATTTATATACCCGATGTTAATCTTTAACACTCTCCCTCAAGTCCAACAAGCAATAGCCAAGTTGAGACTTGAATTAATTAGGGCAACTAGCCAGTTGGCATAACTCAAATCCAACGGGGCACTGACCAACAATGGGCAACTAGCCAACTGGGACGGTCCGGGGCATTGGCCAAGACCAAGAGGATAGCCTACTTGGTAGATTGCTTGGTCTGAAACATTGGGCACCCACATTTTATTGCTCTGACACTATATTAGAATTTGTAGGATAAATTCCCAAGTCCAAGTTTTACATAGGAGGGAGAGTGAAATGAGTGAGGGCTTAAGGTTTGAAATGGAGGCTTCGCCAAAATCCCAAGGCAAGATGGTTCTCCAATCCAAACTTATAACCAATTTATTTTGTATTTATATACCCGATGTGGGATTAATCTTTAACACAGTCAATCATTATTTAATTATTCACAAATACCAATTAAGTGGTAGCTCCAATAGTTTGGTATGTGGTCACCTTTACATGAGGGTTCAAGTCTTTGTGTGTGCGAGTTTGAGGAGCAAGAGTTGGTTTCTTATCAAAAAGAAAAAAGGATTAAAAAATTAAGGACAGGTCAGAATCATATTCTGTATTCAAGACTTTTCACAAGTTTCTTTCATACCACAATAAGACCTAAAAGCTATTGCATTCAAGTAGAACATGACAATGAATATCAAGATATTTTAACATTCCTTCACAAGTTGCCCCTACTTTCATTTGGAGAGTAAGGCAAGAATTTCAATTTTGGAAAGAGCAAACAAATGGAAACATTAGCAACGAAAATCAAGCTTCATAGTTCATACTTATGGAGCTGGTATTGCGTAACAGAGACAACAGAAGGTTGGTGGAGTTCTTCAGCAGGCTAAAGTCTTTCTTGTTAATGTTTGTGGATGAAGGGGGGAAAGACTCAGTTCTGGAGGCTTTGGAGAAAGGGAGAGTTCATGACTCATTTAGATCCGGGAGCAGCTAAATGGATATTTAGTGTTCACATTCATATTTTCTTTTCTATTTTGACTCTGAACATGTAAAAAGGAGTTGCACGAGAGAGGAAGTCGAAATAGCTTGATATTTGTTATTCAGCTCCTACTTAGCGATTATAATTTTTGGTAAAGTGCAAAGAAACCTACGCAATATGAATACCAGAAAAATTCTGAAATGGTATCCCATCTCAACTTATGCTTCCAAGTTCCAAACCTTCGGTATAACAAGTGGTGTATTTTGTTTATAATTCACTCTGATCAAATATGTCCACAGCCTCAGAAACAACCATGACTTGAGTAATTAAGATAACTACACAAGAAAAAGATGCAGAGAGGAAATGTTGAAGGTCCATAGTGCACAATTACATGATTGATTATAGAAAATTATTAAAGATTGAAAACAAAAGGGAAAAAAATGGATTACCACATCGGCAATAGTAATGGCTGATTGAGGATTTCCATCAGTGGGCCAATCAATTCTATGAAGTGAATTTGTAGCCCAATGTGCCCCAGTATCCACAGCTGTTCTTGCAGACAAAAATACAAGGGAATGACCATCTGGGCTGCAAATGAGAAAGAAAAGAAAATCAAAACTGATAATTACATTCAAGGAAACCCAAACTTCTTTCTCAGCTGCCTTATCAAATTGGTAATCATGATACACAAACAGCAACCAACAACAGTAACAAAAAAGGAGATTCTAATAAGAATTGATTGATGATGCATTAATCAAACGATACAAAATTGATAGATTATACAGCTCTATAAGAAAAGGTCAAGTGGAGGGAGGCTTTCTATTTAATATTTATACATACATATTCGACCAAATGTGTTCTTCTGTAAATCGAAATTCTAATCAATATAAAACCATAAATATTTTGTTATATAACATTAAGGACTAGAGATTTTGAAATCTCCTAAACTTATATAAACTCTTTTTTTTTGAGAAAAAAACTTAAACATATTACATACTCTGACGTTAATGGGATTTACTTCATCTTTAAATCGAAATTCTAATCAACTATTTGTCGCCAAACAAATCACAAGATCAGTTAAACTATAATGGTCTATTTCAAGGGTTGAATTTAGTATTTTACTCAAAGATATTCATCTCCTACCAAGATTTTGTTGAGTTGTCAAGGATTTTGCTCTAAACCAGTCATAATCAATCAATGGACACCCCAAAAGTACAAATGCTTAAAGATCAATCAAGTGACTTTACTAAGAACAGCAGGAAATAAAATTAATTCCATCTACTAGCGACTACAACTTGGGTGGGTGAAGCAAACAATAAAATTTATAATGTGTCTCTGGTTGACTGCTTTGGGAGAGGCACATCACGAGTTTCATTTTCACAAATTGAACAAGAATTTGAGAAATTATGAATATTGCAAAAAATTGATAATTTAATAAATGAGAAGCATATGACCTGAATCGTGGAAAGAAGGCACTGCTTATGCCTTCTGTAAGTTTGACCACTGCTGCTAAGTCTTCAGTGGAATCACTTCTGGAATGTTAATAAGATAGGAAAAGTGATTACTGTAAGCTAGATCATTTTTTTGCAAAGGAAAGGAAGTTAGATGAATGGGGCCTACTTCTCTTTTTGTACATCAACTCCAGATTCAGCGAAAGGAACCTTAACTGCATACAAGGCACATGGCCTGTTGTAACAATATTTGATACCAAGCTTTCTTACAGCTTTCTGTGAACCGAAGTCTAAGGACCACCCAACAAACACTAAATAACGATGGGAGCGTTTTGCGGTTGGTGCCCATATAACTTGCCCAACACTTAGGGACTTAGAAATTCCTTTTACACCGTGAACACCTCCACTACAAAGGAGAAACACAACTCATTTTAAAATTGAGCACAACAGTAACTAAATTTTCTTAAAGTTTTATGAGCATGGTAATTGATGATTTAACCTGACAACATCTATGACGAATAATGCCGGTTGTCTTTTTCCTGAATAAGTCTCACCCCAGTCCTCTTCCCAATCTCCCTGACCCTTCCAGCTACCACAATCCTTCTTAGCTGTTGAACCTTCTTTCAGGTAGCCCAGATCATCGAATGCAGGTTTGGCTGGACACGGCTCCTCGGCAACATATGCAATAAGAGTTTCACTAGAGTCCCAAGAAATTCCTTCAAACCTATCATATTGGAGCCACATCCAATTTAGTTATAATGAGTGCATATCTAAAATTTGGGACTGAGGCTCTGTTGTTGTTGTTGTTGTTGTTGTTGTTGAGTGCATATCTAAAAGTTGAGATATAAAAGACCATTTAGGATCAATTTTATTGGCATCAGCAGTGCTTTACCATCCATCCGCAAACACTGATCCATGAACAGATTTTGGAGCATGAATCTCCTTTTGCAACTGGGACGGGCCCCAGATTTCAAACAATGTTGGGGACTCATTTTCCTGATTTTTTATCACAAGCAGCTTTGAACCAGATGGTGAAGGGACCATTGCAGATGCACCAGTTATGTCAATAGGAAATGGAGCCCATTGGAAGCTCACCGAATCATTGCTTTTTGTCGAGATATGAGAAGATAAAATATGTGTCCTCTTCTTGTTAGCTAAGAGATTTGACTGGCTTATAGAAAACATTGCCTGGGAAGCATTATCTGCAGTACGATGATAAATGCAATTCAAAAAATAAAAACATAACAAAAGAAGGGATAAATAAATAATAAAATGGAACAATCTTAGAGATAACATAGAAATTCACAAGATCAGGAGGCCGCACCTTCATCAGATTTAAAAATCCATGCCTTCTCGATGATAGGTATGTCAGTGAACTCTCGAAGTAATTTAGACTGAGAAGCATACTCTTCTTCAACAGTTGGATCTACACCCAGAGGCATCTCTTTCACAGACAAATCTCCAAGTGTAGCCATAGCCAATGACGGTGATGACTTCTTGCTTCAGCACAAATCAAAAGAGTTCATTCAAGGCATATATCCAACCATAAACTAAATGAATCAACCTAATGCCAAAGAAAAACTGTTTAACAATACTCCAATAAACTATTTCACCGGCAAACTCAATGCTGCAAACAACAAATGAAATTACAGTTCAGACACAAAACCAGGAATATTACTATAGGACTGAAATATAAAGCAAATATAGCGGCTACAGCAAGATGGGAGGTGTAACAAAGCCCATGACATTGGGTCACTGTAAAAAAAAGGTTTCCTAATAACTCAAATTGGCTAACATAGGGTAAAGAACTTGGATTACCGTGGAAATGAAAGTGTTTCATGCAAATGCAAGTCTACAGAATTTTGAGAGAATTGGAAAATTAGCTCAAAATATTATCTAGAACAGTCATAAATAGAAACTATGAGTCTAAAAAAAAAGCATTGCAAAAGTACTACAGATGGTCATGTAGATGTAGGCTAAAGGTCGATGAAGGTTATAACAAAAATAACTCAACGATGGCAAAAAAAAGTTCTATGTAAGTGGCATATGTGACGCCATACAATTGACAGCCCGGAAAGTCAAACTAAATCATGAGACACATATAAACATCCAAGCATTAACTTCTAACTTTAAATTCAAAAGTATCACCATCCATACCTTTTTGCAATGATAGTGGTAGATCCAATTCATTACTTTAAAATTCATTGAATACAACCATACATCTTTTCTATAGGAGCTATAGATGTGACGTGACACACAAGAACCTATATATCGCTTTCTCCAAAAGCGATATATGATTAATGCTTTCCGAAAATTAGGGATGGCAAAATGGGTTGGCGTGCAGTATTCGAGTACACCTGTTTATGACACTAACTCATATAAGCTCAACCCTAACACTACCTGTTAATTTTTAGTGTTATCGTGTCATCAAACCCATTTATTTAATTTATTATTTTATTATTTGATATATTTAGTATAAAATATAAGATTCTTTTCAATATAACACCTTATTCCTAAGATCTAATTCAAATGACTACTGAAACTATGCGCAAATTTTTTTTACTATGAAATAATAACACTTTACTATGTTATTTGAACTTTTAAAATTGTAATTCAACCATTAATGTAATAAAATAATAACACATATACATTCTATTATTATTTAAAACGAGTTAAATGGGTCATAAATGGGTTATTGTGTTTAGTGTGTCAATCCATTTATGACACTAACCGCATAAGCACAACCTAACCCGCTAATATCCCGTGTTAGTCGTGTCGTGTTGTCGTGTCGTGACCCATTTTTCCACCCTACCGGAAACGCGCTAAATTTGTTCAGCGCTCTCTCAATTGGAGTTACATTGTGTGTGTGAGAAACGCAAAACCGTGCCACAATCTATCAATAAGCATTTACGGCAAACCTACTTGGGAAATAGCACCTTTTGTAAGGGTGTTACTTAAGACTCCTGACGAAAGTACAAGGAAAAACAGGGAACAAAAAATAACAGCAAAAACAACATAGCCTCAATCCTAAAGTAGCTGGGATCAGACTTTTTCATTGTGCTTGATTTAATGCAATTGATAGTGATCTTTCCAAATCATTTAAATCCCTCTTAATTAATGTGTCCCAAGTTAGCTTCAGCCTAGCTCTACCTTGTCGAATTCTTTAGTTTCTATTAAGTCGAGTTTTCTAGTGAGGGCCTTTATAGGCCATCTTTAGAGACCTCCAAACCACCGCAACTGCCCTTCCCTAATCTTTGTATCAATTGGTGCTACTTTTACTTTTCTTTGAATTTATTTCTTATTCTATCTTTACGAGTTTCGCTAGACATCTACCTAAATGTCCTCATTTCCGCTACGTTCATTTGAAGTACTTATTGTTTCTTTACTGCCCAACATTCACTTCCATAGAGCATAGCAAGCCTAATTGTTGTCCTAAAAAATTTTCTTTTTAACTTGGTATTATGTGTTAGTCGTCAGTTTTGATCAAACCAAAGAATATACTCTCTAATATGGGTGCACTTATCACTTTCTCCGGTTGCATTATTAGAGTTTCTCAAACTTACAAATTTATGCCTATTGAGAGAGCACTAAACTTGTTGAGCACATTTCCATTAAGCATTAATTAAATAGCGATTTCGAACTTTCTTCGAGCGCTATTTTTAGGTTGTTGTGTACCACGTCACATCTATAGCTCATTTAGGAAACACAATTTGTTGTATTTAATGAATTTTAAAGTAATAAACTGGATTTTTGGAATTAAAAGTAAAATATACCGAATGTAAAAATTTCTTCATCCCCCAACCCCTCTCTTTCATTAACTCCTATCCAAAAGGAGTTTATCCTTACTTTTGTCATTCCAAAGTAACTATCCTTATTTAAAGAATTCCAATTTAGCCTTACTTTTTGAAATAGCCCTATCAATAGGCTACCAGATGCAGCAGTTTAACCAGGGAATTAGCAAAATTGATCAACCCAAGCAAATATCAACAATTTCAATCTTGATTCTCCCATCAAAAAGAACATAACACACCGACTACCCATTTCGAGAAATTACACAGTTCATCCATTGTAGAACAAATGAGGTTGATTCCCATAGTAATCCATCAAAGAAATGCTCTCCAAAAGATATCCATCAAGCAATTCTATCATTACTATTCATTTTAAGCAAGTGGACGATTAACAGAGAGTGGGAGCACTGCCCATTTCGAGAAATTACATGTTTTGACCATTGAAAAAAAATAAAGTGGATTCCCACATAAACCCATCAAAGAAACCCCACATTAAGAAATACCCGTCAAGCAATTGTTCAAGTTTAAGCGAGTGAACGATTAACAAAGTGTACCCCAGAGAGAGAGAGAGAGAGAGAGAGAGAGACTTACATGAGAAAAGGCGAGAAGGGTCGGAGCCTGATAAGAGGCGCGTTGAGAGGAGAAGAGAGTTGACGAGGAAAGTGCGGAGGACGTAAGCAGCGGCGTGGACACCAATCCGATGAGAGGATTTTATTATTTGCAAAGCAATTCATGCTTTCCAAAGGAAACCAAAAATGTGGTCATAGCCATAGTGGATTCCATTGCATTTATTGATTAAGCACTGCTTTGGGCATCAGTGCTAATGACAAGTTTTTCAACAGTTTAACACTGCTTTTAAGCCAATAATTGCTCATGTATTATGTTCAACAAAGAGCCCACAACACATGTGCACTGCCCACATGTCTGCTGTGAAATGTGCCTCAGATAATAATGTTTAACACAAATATCGAAAGGAAGAAATAGGGAGGCACACTAATTTTTTTATAAGAATTTTATATATAAGAAGAGTAGTGCTATTTGAACTCTTAGTACCCGTTTGGTTGGAGTTATGTGTAAGATGTAGGGATTGGCTTAGATAAGCTTAGTCTTTGTGAGAAATGAGAGTTTTATATGCAACCGTTTGGTTCAAGTATAAACCTATAAGGAAAAGTGGGTGAAATGTCTAAAATGCCCCTATTTAATGTAGGCGAGTATTGATCGATGTGAAGAAGAATGTAATCTAGGGTTTTGTTTAAATCATGAGGGCATTTTCGACATTTTACCTCAAAAATTAGGTGGGCTTATCTAATGACAGGGTCCCCCTGTCATTAGATAAGCTGGTGTATGAGTGTTTATGTAAGCCTGTTGCTTACTTAACACTTCAAGCAAACAATGGTCTTACCTCTAAGCCCAGACTTAGATAACCTAATACCCCAACCAAACAGGCCATTAGAGTCCGGACTTGTATGGGGTTTTTGAAATTTTTTTATTTCAAAGTCATCATCGAGCAATAAATGACTTTGAAATAATAACTTGTAACACTCCTTTGATATTTGTAAAAATTTCAAAAAACCCTCCAATGAGTCTGAACTCTAAGAGTCCAAACAGATTTTTTGATATAAGAATAGGGTGGCATACTCTGAAGCAGTTGGCTGATTAATTTTCTAATTTACTTCATAAGAAAAAAGTGTTAGGTGTTTTTGTGTTCTTCAACTATGAAGGGCGAAGCTCTTCTCTCCAAAACTCTAAAATTATTTTTTTGATTCACTTTTGTGATTTTTGTTCTAAAACCACTGTTGATTCTCTCGACAATTGGTGTTGGTTCTAATCAAATTTCTTTTGCTCTTTGTTCATTCAATAAACAACAGATCTAATCAAATTTGTAGAGATTGGTTCATCCTTGTTGCAATGCATCTTCATCAACAGTGTTGCGTAGATTTGTGCGGTGGCGCTGGATTGATTTATTTATAGTTTTTTCTTTATAGTTAGTTTTCTTCCCTAGTTGGAAGTCTTTGATTTGTCTTCTCCTTGTTGAGAAGTTTTTAGGTCTTCACGTTGGGAAGTTTTAGGTCTTCTCCTTCTTATGAAGTTTTGTTATTCGTTTTATGATTATAGTACTTTTGTGTATTGTTATGAGTTTCAACGTTGTAGAGAGTCGTCCCTAATTGTCAAACTGTTTCAATTTCTTAAAAAAAAACTAAATTAATGACAGTTTGTTTGCATAGAATTTGCGAATCAATGTACTTGATTCTATGTTTGTTCCTATGTTGAGCTATGAATGATTAATGAAATTTCGATTTCTCTTCAAAAAAAAAAGTGCTAGGTGGTGGAGTAAATGTTTATGTTGGGACATGGATCAAAACCTTTTTTTTTTTTTTTTTACTCCGGTGGGCGTTGAACTCACTACCTCCTCCCATTTTATTTTTTGGCAAGTGATACATCTACCATCTAACATAGATATTA
Source organism: Stephania japonica (assembly GCA_039657345.1). NCBI lineage: Eukaryota > Viridiplantae > Streptophyta > Magnoliopsida > Ranunculales > Menispermaceae > Stephania > Stephania japonica. The sequence continues at coordinate 65,141,231 of CM077557.1, read as the reverse complement.
TAGTTAAATCAAACTTTTTTACTAAACTTAATTTCAAGGGCGACCCCCAAGCAGTTGTCGATAGGGGTAGAAAAATGGGTCATGAGTCATAACAAGATAACACGAAATGGCTAACACGAAACATTAATGAGTTACTGTTGAGCTTATATAGGTTAGTATACGAGTTGACACGACTAAACATGAAAATTCTATTTATGATATTTTAACCTTTAGGGTTTCAACAAGTTTAAAAAAAAAAAAAAAAAAAAAAAAAACCTTTTAGGGTATAAAGGAGATAGTTTGAGTTACAATTGGTTACAATTTTCTATTATATAAAAATTAAAGGGCCCTCTATGAGAATTTTGCCCTTGCGCCCCTAAATATTATGGACACATCCTGCTTAATTTCATGCAGTTGATGTTTTTTTTTTCATTGTGTTATAAATTCTTTTTTTGACTTGAGTGAAAATTGAATCACGATTTCTCTGAAAGTTTTTGACCATTGTGTTATAAATTCTTTATTTTTATTCGACAACAAGAAAATCAGATCTAGGGTTGCTAGGGGGGCTTGCAGCGATATGGAGTTCTCCAGCAATCTCAAGTTAGTTGATACCCCACACTCCCCTTTTGTGTCTCTTTGTCTTTCCTTTTCTTTTGCTTTCCTCCTCTCCCCTCCTATTTTTCTTTTTTCTGGGATGCGTCTGAGTAGAAGGGTTTTGAGTGAAAGATAACGATGTGCACAACACAGAGAAAAGAGTTGTTTGGGAGAAGAGTGGTTTAGAGAGCGATGTTTGTCTGCTATGTCGATGCTCCAATAAGGTATTGTGCATCAACAACTACAACAACATTGTTGGCGGGTTCATCATGACATGGTCAGATATAGTTATTTCCTCTCGGTTTTGTTTCGCCTTCTCTTCTCCTTATTTATTTGGGTTTGAAGGGTTTACTACAAAAGAGAGTAATGGGGTAGATCTTGACAAAGAGGGATTGAGGAAAATCAAGGCACTCCAACAGTCATGATGGACGCGTTTTTGGGTTCCACTAGTTTTTTTGGGGTGTTCTCTCTTTTATGTTTTAATCTCATTCTGTAAACAATATGTGATGGTTTATATGTTTGCATAGTTGTTGTTTTAGTGTATTTATGTTATCCCTTATAGGGTTGTTTTTCTCTTTTGTTAGGGCTATCTTCCCGACTTGACATGGTGTTCTTCCCCGTCCACAGTGCATGATTGGCCTTCGATAGTTGTTTAAGATGAGACTTTGTTTGCCTTTGTTGTTCTTAATGAAATCGATCTACATTGTTGTATTGAAGTTGCAATGGTTCTCACAATTTATCAATGAATCTTATGCACAAAAAAGAACTTTATAATTAACACATCCTAAGAAATTTTTAATAGCCTGATTTTCGCCATATAGACGTGTTGTGTCACAGTGACACGACCTAATTTATCAAATGTCCAAATTGTAAAGTACGATTACTTCTATTACTAAAACAAGGTAAATAGTGTTGTTTTTTTCGTGATTCTTTAGTTATAACCATCACTGATCTTCTATTTTGATTAGCGGTGGTTCTAATAACAATCTTTATTTTTATTTATACAATAAAACTTGAATCTATTCAGATTTAAGATGTTCAGTTTCTTTCGTCCTGCAACAGTTGTTAGATTCATCATTGGCACAACTTGCCTCTCCTCCACATGCATCTGTTATCATTTAATTTCGTCCATAATTCTATATACTCATGTATGGATCTGCGCTAATTGTTGATTCGATATTTTTACTAAGTTTTCTTTTTCAATAAGTTGTTGTCTTCTCTTGTTGGAAGTCTGTTTTTGTCTTTCCTCGTTAGAAATTTTGTTCTTCTTCCATTGTTGAAAGTTTTATTTTCTGTTATAGATGCAAAAAACAAGTGTATAAGTTGCACATAAGTTTGCAAACTTTCGCAATGTCGATTTGATCTCATCAAGAAGTGGGAAAAATGATGTTATTGATGTAATTTCATTATTAAATTTGATGTAATAGCAATTTCTATAAATGAAAATATCTTTTCGTAAAAAAAAACAAGGTAAATGGTATCATTTGGCCCAACACTTTGCCAAAAAATAAGGTTTGGAAAGATCGTGGGTTCAACTCCTTTTTTTTTTTTTTTTTTTTTTTTTTTTTTTTTTTTTTAAAAAAAAGGAAAATAGTATCGCTTGTTTCCTAAAGTTTCATGTTTTTCTTAATTTGGTCCTCAAATTTTTATCAATTCAATTTTAGTCCATAAATTTTTATTATTTCCTCATAATTTTGGTCCTTTTTTTAAGTTAGCGAGTATTAATAGAAAAATGTTTGGACACCTATGGTTATCAAAAAAAGTTAGTGAGTAATAATCCCTGACAAAACAATTCAGAAGCAAGTTTTAATCATTTTTTAGGGTCACGCTATAGGAACCCAACATCACTAAGAGAACTCCATTTTGTGAATTAGTGTATCTTTTCAACGAAAATCACATATTTGCCCCTCTGGGTTATCTTATGCAAGACTGAGGTGCCTATAGCGAGACTTTTTTAGAGAAATCAAGTGGTCTTTTCACTACAAGAAGAGGTAACTTTTCTTTCTTTTTCTTTTTTTTAAAGTTTTCCCTTCCCATTTCTATTTGTGAACCACGTACACAATTGACTCAGACACATAGGGTCGAAACATAAGTTGTTGTGTAGGTTGATGATAATTGAGCTATGTTTCAGGTCTTGATGGGGAATGATCAAACTTATGGTCTCGAACACATAGGATTGAGACAAAGACTGTTGTATCGGTTGGTATCAACTGAAACATACGCACATGTTTCAACACAAGGCCACTGAGACCACTTGTATAGCCTCGATGGTTACCTATCGAGTTAAGTGTTTGGTCACCTTATTTGGGTGTTGGTTGGTATTGACCGACACTTTAATACAGGTGTCAACAAGACATGACCAAAACCAACTCACGACTCTTGATCCTGTGTAATCGAAGAATACGAGAATCACAAAAACCATCTTGTAATGCTAAATTTCAATGAATAGAGATATGGGAGGAATTAGAGCTTGCTATGCGAGAGAGAGGTATGGCACGAAAGAGGAGAACAAGGGTTTTGAGTTCGGTTTTATGTGTTTTGGGTGGTGAGGTGTGTTGGTTCACAGTAAGGGCATTTTGGAGTAAAGTTTGGGTGCCCTTAGTCGACACTGGGTACCTATAGCGCGACTCTTTTTTTTGTAGGTTAATGAATATGTTGTGAACTACTCGCGAACCACTCATAAATCACTTCGTCAATGACCATTACTCTCTAACTGAACAAAAAGATCAAAAGTAGAAGGAAATAAAAGTTTATTGACGAAAAGTGAACTAATAAAAGTTTTAAGGACCAAACCAAGAAAAAACTTGAAAGTTCAAGAACAAAATGTCTTTTTGCCATAAAACGAAGTAAACATGTTTTTTTTCCAATAAAAGTAGTTTTAAAACTTTTTATGAAAGCGAGTAGCCGCCTCTCTCTCTCTCTAAAATGGTAAAATTCTTTTTCTTGATTCACTTTGTGATTTTTGTTCTTGTCATCTCTTTGATCGGCAGTGGTTCCAATCAAATCCTCTTTTGCACTTTGTTCATACAATAAACAAAAAATCTAATCAGATTTGTAAAGATTGATCCACCCTTGTTGCGATTCATCTTCATCAACGGTGTTGAGTGGATTTGTGTGACATGCTAGATTGATCTTGTCTTTAATTTTTATTTTATAGTTAGTTTTTTTCCTAGTTCGAAGTCTTTGATTCGTCTTCTCCTTGTTGAAAAGTTTAAGGTTTTCTTCTCCTTATTGAGAAATTTTATTATTCGTTTTGTTATGTGTATTGTCATGAGTTACAACATTATAGAAAACAGTCACTCTTTGTCAAACTGTTTCAATTTCACATTTACAACCAAAATAATAACAATTTGTTTGATTTTGTCTTGAGCTATGTATGAAGACACTTCTGTTTTTTAACTGCAACGAGAGTTGAACCCACAAGTTGCCTTTTGATTGTCCATCTCTGGTTTCGGCATGAAGACAATTTTTATTTTTATTTTTTTTGAAGCAGAACTAAAGGGCTGTTGATTCAATCAATGAAAATGAAGACACTTTCTTTTATAACCATTTTTTTTTTTTTTAAATATTCTTCCATAAGCAGATTTTAGAAAAGCACCAAACCGTATAGTTTCGTCCCCTTCTAATAGTCTTCTTTTATGATATTTTAATTTAAAATGGTGATACATAATGAATTACAGAAGAAACATCATTTCAACCAATTTCATTCCCCCATAATCAGGTCCTTGAGAGTGGGTAGACGAAGGAATTCGATTCCATTAGTTGCTAAAGAGGAGCAATATGCTCTCCTTCGCCGAATCGACCACCAAGCACCCAAGATATTGCAGCAAGCCAGCAACACTGGACACTACAACAATACTGAATCTTCCAATCAATCAAGTCCTCAAACTTGGTTTTGTTTTCCACCACTGCTCTCCATTGTTTGAGAAGCTTCGGAGTCCCATCCTGCATCCCACTGGACCAAGCCACGCATTCGCTTCTGCAGATGTTCCAAACTGGCTACTCTCTGCAAGGATTCCGTTCGGCCTATCTTGTTCACTCCAGAAGTATTTGTCAAGTCATTGACAGGAGTGATAGGAGGGACAGGAGAGACAGGAGGCACAGAAAGGACTGGAGGAATTTCGGGCAAGTTGTTGCTCACCCTTGGATTGTTAGGAGTATTGGCAGTATGTTGATAGAGTTGCGGTTGCTTTGCAGGGTCTTGAACAGGGACAGCAGCATCAGTCGATGAGTCGGATGGGCTGCCGTTGAATGGCATGCTCATGTTAGACATCTCAGACATCGCTTGGAAGAATGGGTTCAGCCCTGAAACTCGTTTAACGGAATCTTCAGACATTTTAACCTGAAAGAGGCGCAAATACATTAACACAAGAAGATGCGGATGGAAAGAATTAAGATAATAAGTAAAGGAGATACTTCAGGTCCAATTTTTACATCTTAAAAAAAAAAAAAAAAAAAAAAAAAGAAACTTTAAAAGCAAGAATATGATCAAAATTCAAATCCCAAGAAGGCTGGCAAGAATGTAACACTGTTTCAAAGAAATTCACAACAGAACTCAAATCTATAAAATATGAAATAACACTGCAACATCAGTTTCCAAATAGATAAACACCATATTCAAATATCAAGAATGCCAACTCCATAATTATCTCTTCAAGTGGCAAATACGCTTCAAATACATACTCCAAAAACAGATATTCCCTTTCTAGGCAAAAAAAAAAAAAAAAAAAAGGTTCAACAACAACAACAATAGCCTCAGTCTCAAATTAATTGGGGTCTCGGCTATATGGATCAAACTCTTCTATTGTGCTCGATTTAATGCAAAAAAGTTCAAAATTCAAATAAAAGCACATCACAAAAAATGAAATAAGAAAAAAAAACAGAAGCAACTATTGGCGAAATACAAATCAAGATGTTGAACGAAATGTTCAGACATAATACATGACCACCCACCTTTGCTCTTAAGGTTTCCACATCTGCTTTTAAAATTCTATTGTCAACTGCAGCTTCATTGTACTTTTGACTTATGTCAGTGAGCCGCTTCAACAAAGATGAGTTCTCCACCCGTAATTGTGAGACCTAAGAAACAGCATGACACAAACTCTTTCAGGACCAAAAATGTTAAACAATGAAAAGCACAATAATCCTGCAAAGGCAAGACACAGCCAAACCTGTGTCTCCAGCTCACTCAAATGTGCCTGTTTTCGTCTTCGAGATCTTCTTGCCGATTCTCTATTTGATAGCATTCTGAGGAGAATCAAATGGATTAAATGACAAATAACAGGTTCCAAGTAAGAAATACTAACATAGATGTATCCTTCTAACTGAAATACATTTGAAATAAAAATTTTAAAAATCATTTTTCCTATATTCTACAATTGATATATTATAATTCTGTATATATTCAATATATGAAATATAAAACCACATGAATAGAAAAGAAAATAGAATAGAATATAAACACAAACTTTGTTATTCCTTCTGTAAGCATATAATATAGGTCCTTGTTCGTTTCCTTTGTCCAAGAGTTTTTGAAAAATGATAAAGAAAGAAATAAAAAAGCTTTTGTTGCTTCTTGGGCGGTACCTAGTTGTCTCAACAGTTTGCTCACAAGACACAAATGAGAGATCTAATCTGATTCTTCCTGAATGTAACCTAAACTTCAAACACTCTACTACTCATCTTTTTCAATGCTTTTCCCATTTGAGAGGAGGCATACAACAACAACAACAATGAAGCCTCAATCCGAAATTAGCTGGGCTCATGTGTTTGATTTATTGTAATTGATGGGGTGCTTCTTGGGTTGTACCCAGTTGTCTCAAAATCTGAGAGGAAGCATAAAAGTCCTAAAAGGGTGTATATTATCAATGCCCATCTCTATAATCCTTTATTTAATTCTTTTACTCGGTATGTACAATCTAAACCCAAACACTCTAAATGTTGTCTTCGACATTGTCATTCATCAGAGAGGAAGTAAGAATATCCCAGAAAAGTATTTTGTTTCGGTCAATTTCAACTTCCTGATATTAGTTTGCTTTAACTTATAGGCTAACAACAAAATATAGGAATATAAGGTTGCACAGCATGATGAATGATGCCAGGAAGCACTTGTAACATACTGCTGAATAGAAACACTCAAATAATCTACATCATTAATTGCATAAGATTGAAACAAAAAATAAAAGACCATAAAAAACCCCACGCCTCCCCCAAATGAAAGGGACAATGAGTTTTTTTTTTTTTTTTTTTGGAAAGAGAGAAAATGAGTATTTATCTTTTAAACAATAGATATACGTCATAAACCAATCCTTTAAAAGTAGCTTCCAATTAAATAAATTGCCACCTACAGCACACAAAGTACATAAAAAATTTATTACTATAGTTTTTTAAGGAAACGCATCTCCCTTAAACCAAATCAATATTTACTGCGAGCCCAGTATTAAATAAATAGAGCAATCACCTGGAAAATACTCCAAAACTATAAAATAAAAAAGGGAGCAACTAAACGAACCCCACTAATTGCTAAATGTACCCCAGTTTTGAATTTTTACTTTATGTACCCCACTTTTTACTTAGTGTAACTCACTTTTTTTTCTTAAAATTCCAAAAATACCCTTAGTGTACCCCACTTTTATACTTAGTGTACCCCATCACCTTCACCCTCACCCCAATACCTTTGCTTGCGGGTTTCAGACGAACAGAGCCGACACCTCTTTAGAGGTTTGGGTCGACTCCGATCGATAATGCGAACATAACTCAATCTCAGTGGGTGACGGAGAAATCTAACCAAAACCTCTTTAGAGGTATCGGACCTGTTGTCGAACCAACAGGTCCGACACCTCTTCAGAGGTTTCGGCTATGTTAGTTTGAAACCCGCGATCGACCAGAATGAACAAAAAACCTTCAAAACCCTCAAAAAATACATGAAAATAGCATAGAAAATAGTGGACCAGAATGAACAAAAAAACTTCAAAACCCTCGAAAAATACATGAAAATGGCAAAGAAAATAGTGGTGTTTGCTCGGAATCAATTAATATTGAAACTTTGTACCCAAAATGCAAGATTCAAGCCTCACATCGAAGCCCTAAACCCGAAACAAATTCACAAACAAAATGACTCAAGAAAAAAAAATCCAAACAAAACCTCGAAAGCAGCACTAAAAGAGTGATGAATGCATCCACGACGTCGAATCCATGTGGTTTTACTCGAATTTCGTCAGATTTTGCCAGTTTTTGGTAAGTGAGATTTGAGAGAGGTGACTGGGGTATGTTGAGTAAAAACCCTTTTATATGGAGGGGTAGTTGGGTAATTTCACAAACTGAGATACGTTTAGCAATTAGTGGGGTATGGTGAGTAAAAACCCTTTTATATGGAGGGGTAGTTGGTAATTTCACAAAACTGGGGTACGTTTAGCAATAATTAGTGGGGTCCGTTTAGCCGCTCCTAAAAAAACTAGGAAACATACAAAAGCAAATAAAAAACAGATGGGCAAAACCCCATATCAAAATCACCAAATCGATATTAAACTACAGTTACCTCCTTACACGTTTTACATCAGCTGGATCCATGCTGTCAGTTATTTCAGTTTCCCCCTCACCATCTTCATCATCTGATTGTTCTCTAGAAGAAACACTAGTTGTCGGTCTAGTTTGAGCACTTGCTACATTTTGTACAGCAGGTAAGGCTGGTAAGCCAATTGGTCCATTGATAACTTTATCTTGCTCCGTGGGGAGAGCACTTCCAGATCCTAAAATGAATTTTGGTTAACTTTTAAAAGTCGCAACACAAGTTTGTGCTCAAATAACATTTTATATTAAATTTTCAAAATGACCTTTCCTATGATGGGCATGGGTGCATGAGAGTAATTTCATGTCATTTCAGCAATGAATCTCCATCACACATTTCATTCTTTAGTTTGCCACTCAAAAACAAGGAAACACAAAAAAGAAAGCAAAACCATATAACTCTAAAAGAAAAGAATGAATCAACCATAAGATACATGAACAAAATGCCTTTGGAGACAGTAAAATATGAGTAATATCTGCTGTCAAAAAATTCATACTTTCCTTCGGTAACTGACATGGATATCTAAAAAATGTGAAACAGCAAATAACTGATACATGTAAATTTCATTACGCATAGAAGCAATCAGCACTAGAAAGAGATGGTCGTGGAAATTTGTGGCATATCCGTATAAATCAAAAGTGCAGACTAATAATCTGACGATAGTGGCAATACCATAACTCTCAATCCTCACACATTGAAATTTCTATTTGAAGTGGATTGGATGGGGTAGGCCATGGGTGTCAAACTTAAACTCATGGTTCTTGAGACTAGTTCTTCACCATTCTACTATAGTCTTACATACAAAGAAAAAAAAAAAAAAAAAAAAAAAGTAAAATTTTAAAAACCCCAAGGAAATAAGGGGATATTCAGAGTAAAATTAAAGAAGAGGCCTATTGGAAATTTCTTGACTTAATGCTCAGAGAACATCAATATGATAGGAAGATGTGGGATGCTAATTATCTATAAGGTATATATCAAATAATTAGTTTATGCATGAGATTTGTGCACTTCATGCCCATTGCATAGTTTTTTTACTCCAACCTAGATTTATCTTTGTTAATTAAAGAAATTCCAATAACTTCTAATCCAATACTGACCAAACTTAAGAGTTTTCCCCCAGCCCCAATATAAAACATGTTGCATTTCATTGAAATATTAGTGTTACTGAGGTGCACCTTGAGGCAGGCTTAGAGATCACTAAGGGAATGTTTGATTGAAGTTGTGCCAGCGAAGAGGTAAGTGGGCTTGGCTACGCAATGGATTGGGTAACATTTTGATGACCCATACTTGTGTTCGACTGAACTTATTAAAAGCATCACTTTATTTGTGAAGTTACTTTAGTACCCCTACTTTGATGGACTCACCTTCACATCACCTTCTCAAAACTCTGCAATGGAAAATGGCCAGATCTTATCATGGTCAGATCTCATAAAACTAGGAAGAGCAAAAATCTTAAACAGAGGATCTAGATCTCAAAAAAAAATTTTAAGCTTCAACAAAATGACAGATGCAAGAATCTCATGGAACAACCATGAACGTTGGTCTTCAATGGCAGATGCAGGAGCTTTGATAACTGAGCTTCAATGGACGGTCTGCAATGGCTACAAAGACTGAATCGTGTGGATGAGCGCTCTAAGGCGATGAGGATGGGTCAACGAAGAGAAAATGAGATCATGGGGCGATGGGAATATGGGGAGACAAAGATAGATCTGATGAGATTAGGGTTAAAGTTGTCATTTTTGGAGCCCACAAGTCGGGTTCCACGAAAGATGGGGATAAAGGTCTCTTTCACCAAGCATAGTTTTGAGATGTCACGAAGCCCACGAGTGTCCCTACCACGCGATTCAAATGTGAGAAACAAATTTGACTACAGGCTTCGCCACCACAGCGTGTGACTCGAACATGACATAAGGTGTCAAGGCCTGGAACTTGGAGCAGTTTCAAGGTGCACATAGGCGTACCATTTTGTAAGAAACAATGTTATTAAGGCGCACTCCTTGAGGCAGGGCAACCCCTACGTGCCTCAAACACCCCAAGGCGCAAGGATCTCGATGAGGCCCACACCTTTGTGCATTGATGAGTCATTTTTGTGTTATATTTTATTGTGTTTTTGTTTTAATCACGTGGATTACATGCTATTAGTTTTGATTTTTTTTGTGCTTTCATGTATTTTGTAGGTGTTTGGGTGATTTGGCATGACGTAAACAAGTTTTTAAGTTATTTAAGAGTCGAGCGTTGATTTATCTCAAAGTTTGTGATGCACGCATCCTAAGGAAGAGCTATGTCACCCAGACTCGGGTACGGGTGTCGGGTGCGAGTATGTGTCTAGAAGTCGAATTTGCATGTTCTTTAATTTTAAGGACTCAGAGACACGACAAGAAGTGTCCAAAATTTTAGACACAAGTACTTGGATACGGAATAAACATAATAAATTATAAATTTTATGTATGCATATATATGCATCAGTTTATGAAATTCTATGTAATTCTATGTATTAATTAATATTTAAGTATGGGCATAATGCAAGTTAATCGTTAGTAGGTTTTCTGCTTTTCTTTTTCTATTTTGCGTTTTTTTATCTCATCAAGACATGAAGGCATCAAGTTGTTGCTTGTCAGTACTTTCAAAGTCAAGGGAGCTCTCTCTCTCTCTCGTCCTCTTTTCTTCTTCAAGAGGTTTTTCTGTAAATAAAACCCCTACAAAAGATACGAGTCTGTAGTGTTTTATGAGGATTCGACACATCCCGTGTCGAGATTCATGTCGTGGAATATAGAGGAAGAGTAGTAGTACACTCCATATAAAATCAAGAGAGTAAAGCATATTTGGAGCCCTAATAGAGTTGTCGTGGCGCCAAGGCACAGAGATGGCGAGATGATGCACAGATGGAAGGGAGTAGAATTAGTGATGTGAATGGCAATGTCAAAACTCATGGTGAAGAGAAATATAAAACACAATGAAGGCAAAAAAAAGAAATGGCGCCATGATGGCACCGTGAGGCACAATAATGTCACGACGTCAAAACTAAGTTTTCTTCTTAGTTTCCCCTTTTTACTCAGATGACTTCTTTCTTCTTCTGCATTTTTTTTCCTACTACTGTTTTCTTCTCATCTGCACTCATCATCTACCTTCTAGTAATGTAAACAACACCAGAGCAAGAAAAGTAAAGAGTCATTAATTTGAAGGACACCAAACATAGATGACGATAACGAGATGATCAGGAAGAAGAAAGAGAAAAAAAAAAAGAAGAATTTGGAGAATATGATGTAAATGAGATTGAAGAAGATGAAGATGACAACTTTATGAAGATATTATCAAAAAAAAAGGTTGTTGAGATGCAAGGAGGAAGAATATGATTAGTAAAGCACATTACAAAACTTGCTATATATTAAAACGTTTGGTTTTACTCAGGCGTGTGCCTCACCTCATGCCTAGGGCTTTCTAGGAAAATATCGCCTCAAATGCACCTTTTGCCTTTAATAACACTAGTAAAAATAGTATATTTTTGGCAATCTGCATCTTTAGAAGTTGAAAAAAGGTTATTTAAGGGTCATTTTGTTTTGAGGAATTTAAGTGTCCATTTTAATCTATATGAAACACATTTCTAAAAAAAATGCACAGCTCCACTTAATTAGACCAAAAGGAGAAAGTGAAAAAAGAGAGGAAGCTAGTCTATAAAATTGAAATGGTCCATTAGAGTTTCCATTCAAGAGACTATTTATACCTCTTTCTCTTTTGAATCAAAATGCAATATTTGTCAACCTTTACAGATGGTTGCACCATGACAAGAAAAGAACAATGTTTAAAAGTTAATGAAGCGTAACTAAGGCTTTTGGTTGAGAGTAAACAACAAAAGAAGTTAAATATGGAAAGAAATTACCATTGATGTGAGCAAAACATAAATAGACAAGTTTAATTACAAATCATAAAAGATTAAGCATCATATGCTATAAGAAATCAATTTATCCTAAATTATCAAATAAAAAATATGAATACCGATCATTTAAAGATCACACTAAACTATTAATTGAAATGTAGCAAGGAACAATGACAAAATATCAGCCATCACAAAAAAAATACAAAAGTTGCTGGCGTTTGAGTAACATTTTTGTTGAATATTAAAAAAAATGAAGAAGGCATACAATGAAGTGTAGTGGCAATGATTTAACTTTCGTCATATTTAAACTTCTTTATTTGAAATTAGATGCCACTACAATAATAATATATACAGATAATAAATTTTGATATTAAGTCAAGTTATTTTAGCATTAAATTTGGTTAGTGGTGTTAATTTGTTGCCATTGTTAATGGGGCACGCAAAGTGGTAAAAGCTGAAGCACTTCTAAATTATTAAAGAAAAAGCTACTATTGTTTCCAACATGTTATGGGATTGAATTTAAAGCATTTTTTAATTTTATTTTTGAAATTCTGATAAATCAATAATGGACAAGTATATCCATGTTTAGGTATGTCTTTAAATTAATAACTATCTATTACTTTTGAAATTTTGACAAATCAATAATTAACAAGTAGCTTTGTGTTTAAGCTACGCATTTTAAATAACTATTATATAGCTTATTTTGACTAACCATAAGCTTTTGATGTCAATCGTGTATAATATAAAGTCCAATTTTATGGTCATATAATTGAACAACATACAAATGTTGTAAATGCAACATAAATGACATAAAATACAATTAAACAAATTTGGAAAGTCCTTTAAAAAGTTAAAAAAATAAAATGCATCAGAGTGAGACTTACACCTCAGTGCCTACGCCTTAGTTAAGTGAGACACTCACTTACAAAGTTACAGTTCACTAAAGCTTAAACCTTATTACCTTAGTGCTTTTTTTCTGATAAATAACTGCGACGCACCTTGAGGCGTACGCCTCAGTTCAATTTTTCAAACATTACGAAAGAAAGAGTGAAAAAAAAGGAAAGAAAAGAATTTGGAATATAAATTAAGGGAGCCTTGGCAACCTCTCTCTTTCTTTATTGAATCAAGAGATGTAATATTTGGCAAACTCTACAACTGGTTGCAACTTGACATGGAAAAAAAAGTGAAAATGGAAAGAGAAGAATTTGGAAGCGAAGTTGGAAGTACTTTCCACTTCAAGTCTTCTTCTTCATTTCCTTTTATGTTTTCTGTTTCTCCATTCTTTCCACTTCTCTCCCATCTTCTCATGCTTGCATCATTTTTCTCTTTTTCTTCCAAGCATTTTATTTTGTTGTTCAAAGTGAAGAACAAGATGATAAAGTGGACGGAGAGGGAGTATTGGATGAAGAAAACGCATTATTAAAGGTGCAATATCCTTTATACCATATATGTAGCTTTTAACATATTAATGGGCTTGGTTCGCTTGGGCTTAGCTTTCTAGGCAAAAATTGCCTCAAGTGTGCCTTGCGCCTTTGATAACACGTATGTGTGCATGTATGTGTGATTGGGTTTCTATGGCTGCATTTCTACCCTTACCACACAAGATAACATTTCTATCCATAAAAAGCAACATGTGTTTGAAACTAGCAACAATTTGTAAGAATTTCTTTAGTAACCTAAGTAGTATTGATCTGATGTGTTTGATAGACAATTTTAAGCGGTGCGAAGTGCAGTTTGGTGGTAATCCCAAGGTGCTTCTAAATTATGACATTTGCTTCTTTCATTCCTATATTGGCTTTTGCATTTTCCATGCCCATGCATAAAATTTGGCACCATAACCCAAATTGTCTACTAAATACCGGGTCTCTTCTTGTAATACAAAGATATCTCACAATACTGATTCATAAAAGCAGTGTCGAAGCCAAAAAGATTTTTTATTTTTATTTTTTTGGTGAAGAAGCCAAAGGAATTTTTTAACCAAACAAACAGATAATGAAGTATTGATTGAGAATAGATACAGATTAAATTAAAATGTCTTGAAAGCAACATTAATGGAGCCACCTCTCTGTTGATTGACCATTCGGAAAGGTAACTTGTTTTTAAGGAGTTCATGATAAAGTCATGTATATGCTAACCATAAAAGTTCTGATAAAAAAATGCTTATAGAAGTTTCAATAAGAAAAATGCTACTCATAAAAGTAGAACGCAAGCACAGCCACAACTTCGTTACCTTTTTCAAACCATGGTGTCTACAAAATAGATCTCCACAGCAAACCTAGTAACCAGACATAAATGCCATAGGACATCACACAAGCTTACATAAATTCAAGTTCTTTCTTTGTCTTGGTTTTCAAGAAACATGCTGTTATTTATCAATATTCAATGGAAAGCAACCGTTTCAATGACTGAATATGGAAAGTATAGGGATGAGTTATAGGCAGAGCAACAAAAGTTCTTACTTCAGACAATATAATTTCTCCTAAAAGCAACACAACTCCAACAGAAATTTAAATCAACTATGCATAATGGAATGATGAACATGCTAGCGACAGAAGAATAAGGAAAATAGAAAATCTCAATGTATGAGAAGAAGCCACCTTTCGCAGAAGCTTGAGAGCCCAATTGTGTAGCATTTGCCAGATTTGAGGTCTTATCAACCGAAGAAGCAGAATTTGGACTTTTTACAGCAGACGACTGCTCATACAGGCAAAAGTATATGATACAACATCAGTTTTAGATATTCAAATTATAACTAAAGCACACTCTGGAAAAGTCAAAGTGAATATCCATTTTCCACATTCATTTGAAATAACATGAACAGTTACACATCTCAAAGTAATGGAAAATAAATTATTATAAGCATACAAAATTGTAAATCAACGGCATCCAACATGTAGCAAAATATACAAATAGAAAACAACAACTTCGCCTGTGCCGTGGTTTGCTGACTACATAGGCAGTATCATCTCAAACTGTCCAAGAGAGTTTCATAGACAAAGAATATTGTCTTCGACTCTTCGATCAACTTGAAAATTTTACAAAATAATTTATACTCTCTTTTACTTTCCAGATATATTTAGGTTTCCTAGAGCACCAAACTCGTGCATATGCCTTAAGGTGTGCTTGAAACATCCTAACATCGCACACACATAAAAGTTACAGAGAGCAACTTCAAATGAGAACTAAAATTCCCAGCATTCGCTTTCCAAACTAAAATGATTTCAGCACGCCCCGAGATTATCAATCGGTATAATCCTTGTAACGCAACAAAAACATGACCATCAAGGTCTTGAATTCAATTTCTCATACACCAGTCAAAATCTTCATTAAATACGCTATATAGAATTGCTCCTCATACATCCTAAAAAGCTTGATTATATAAGCTACACATAAATGATCCTTATCATTACTATCCAATATCCATCCAACTATACCCTAATAATAAACCTAAACCATTATTCTGAATTTCAGAAACAATCAATAAACATGAAAACACTTTTTTTTTTTTTTTTTGATAGCCAAGGGTATCCGAGCCACCGCCACCACCGCCTGACATCAGACTGATGGTGGACCAGACTAGGGAAATGAACATGAAAACCTATCTAAGATAAAACAATCCAATACGCATATGAACAAATTACAAATCAAGAATCTCTACAAACTCCATACCCTAGCCAGGGCCACCGCGGCGCAGGCGAGATCGAGACGGCGCTTGAGAAGCGCCTGGTACTCCTCGGAATCCGACGGCACCTCGCTCCGGAGATCCCGCGGCCCCTCGGCGGCACCGGAGGGTCCGGAACCCTTCGTCGTCGTTGGCGGCGGCGAAGAACGGGCGGGATCTTTGATTTCCACTACATCGCCCTCGGATTCAGCTGCAGAACCAGCAGCCTTGTTGGAAGAGGAGCCCAAACGAGGATCAATCGAAGACGAAGAAGGAGAAGTAGCAATGGCTTCTTGAAGAAATCTCTGGAACGCCCACTCCGACGCGCTCCGATTCATCTTGGGATCTTCGCTGTCGTCGGATGGATTCCGCGGCGACCGCCAAAACGAGTCCGCGAATTCGTCCACGGAGAACACCCTATCCATCTCTCTCCACCAAACCACCGAACAACCAACGCCCCCCTCTCTCTCTCTATCTCTGTTGATTTTTGTTGTTTATTTGTGTCAATTGAGTGACACTATTTTACACACACTTACACACTCAGTTGTTCCTATCCTTTAGATATACATTCGTGAACTAATCGAGGAATGTTAACAGTTATGTCTGAGATGGGAGTTAGTTAAGTCAGTTATCTGATTATTTTGCTGGACTTATTAAGAGAGAGAGTTGGGATCGATACGGCTCAGTGACGCGTTGTTGTGTCTTTCTTGTGAGCCGGAAAAGGGTCGAGCGGGCCGAGGGATAGGGGTGGGCCCAGGCCCATTTTAGTTTAAGGTGGGCGGGGATCGTGTGGTCAGATATGTCTTGAGATTTATGTTCCGTGTGATTTGAGGTTGGTTAGAGATAATATGAAAATATATGCGCCCACATGGCGTTCACGTAACCCCAATTGCGTCTTTGCGCAAGTTGCCCTGCAAGACTAACGCAAGTTGCACCTGGGCGGAGCCAGGTTTTTTGTTTTTTTGAAGCCAAACTAATGTATATTTTTTTTTTGGTATTTAACTATTGAAAAATACTTTGACACAATTTGGTACACCAACTATAATATGGCTGCTTAATTCTCAAGTGCGCACACAAACAAACCTTGATTATCGAGCATGCACGTATCCTGAGGTGTTGAAGAGCTGATAACATGTGTGTGCCTGACCACGTATGGGGGCACACTAGTTAACAACCATGGATATTTATACACTAATTATTAACTTGTTTAGTACTCTGTCCGTTCCATATTATATGACATATTATGGGCTTTTTTTTGTTTCACGATATGTGTCACATTAGGAAATCAAGAAAACATTAAATGTTTTATTTCCAATTCTAACCTCATTCTATTTAGTTAATAACACCAATCATTTTCTTTTTTTTTTTTTCAAAGCCTCTATGGTGAGATGGTAAAGACATCACTTGCCAAAAAGGCAAGACCTCGAGAGATCGTGGTTCGATTCTCATTAAAGTTAAAAAAACACCAACCACTTTTTTTATACAATACATATAATAAATGAAGTCATTTATGGGAGGGTAATATAGTTTTGTTATAAAATCTTAATGGTAATTAATTAACAGAGGGAGTATTATTTAGTGCACAATTTTTATAGTTAAGAAAACACTACGCGACATAAAACTGCAAATCATTTAAGCAAATATTAATCTATATTTGTATCTATATATACTATTATAACAAGGATTCTTGGGTAGTTGACAGTGAAGTTTTTTTTGGCAAAAACTCCCAAGAATACCCTCATCTAAACTGTGTTAAGAAAAACATGAATCAAGTGCAATCAAGTAATTTCACTCAATTTCATATTCTTGCTAATCAAGTATTTATTTAATACATTTTATTCATTTACTATGTGAATACTTTTCCCCCGACCTAATGTTCCCGTAATTCTTTCGCCCGTTACCCGCGTCGATACACTTTTCAGGGTGAATACCTATCACACTATCTCATTCGGTCTATCAATATAATACACATGCGATTTAATTAATAAGTCATGAAACAATTGTTATCATCGCAGTTACACCATCAATCAATCAAAAATAACATTTTTCACCCAATCCAGGCGCACCGTAGCCTGTACGTGGCATCCCCATTGGACCTGTGCTGACGTCCACGTCAGTAAATACTCGAATAACGGTGTAATTAAAATTGGGCCTTTACAAAAAGAGAATGTGGAAGCAACGAAAAATGAGGAAAGAGTAGAGATCGGTGGTACGGTGAGACAAAACGTTGGAGGTTTTGAAGATCAAAGAGAGGTTGATGTTTGAGAGTGTAGGTCTACAAATACATGATTCAAGTTGTTGTTCTTCATAGATTTCGACGTACGGAGGGTCAATAAGAGTAGATCAACCCTCATTGAGTGAAAAACCCCTTATTTGGAATCATTAATTCTAGAGGTTGTTGTTGTTGAGTAGTGGTTGTGTGAGGAAAAAGATGAATAGTGACACTTTTATGTGCAAGATGATGAAATTAATAAGTTTAAGCTCACTTGGACTATAATATGTGGATTTCGGTAAGTTTTGGTCATTTTTTGTGGATTTAATGAAGTTTTGGGATGAATTTTGGAGGTAGAGCCAAGACTAAATTCGATTTTAGGCATTTCCTCCTGCCCTACATCTTGAGGAATTTCACTCATCAAACCCCCACTAGGAACCCACATCATATGAGGCACATCAACCTCTTTTTCGAAAAATATGTTCCAACTTTCTTCCAACGTAGCTTCTGATATTGGCTCCTTCACATAATCTGAGGTTGCTTGAAAAACCTAATTTTAGGTTGAGTCCTATTAAGCAAAACTTCGAGAGGACCGTAAGGATCAAAATCGGCGAAGTAGAGCACGGATTGTATCCAACTCATTTCTTTGCAATGCTCCCTCTTCAAGCAGAGTTCTGAGAAGTTTTGTTGGATTACATTGAGAAGTTGCTTGGTTCCTCCTAGAAATAGGGATTGGAATGTTACATTTATGGTATTACAAAAACATCATCTATTGCTTGGCTTGCAACTGCCTTATCTATGCGTTCTTTGATGTAGAGGTCTTTAGGGAGTTTATGAGAAATGTGTTGCCATTTATGGACAAGTGCGGTTGCGCCATGTTCTAAGTCTCTACTCATTGTGAAAACTGTCACACTTTTCGGAACAGGAACTAGCTTGATTTTCGAGGCCAAGATAACTCCAAAGCTTCCTCCCCCTCCTCCTCTGATCACACAAGAAATATGCTCATCAATGACATTTAAAAACTGTCATTAAAAGTAAAAGATGACAATTTTTAACAGTTATAGAATGGAGGTGTTGTAGAAAGTATTAACTTATAATGACAACTTTAAAACTGTCATCTTTAATGTTCAATGACATTTTAAAACTATCATCTTAACAATTCAACAACACACTAGAGCTATCATCTTAACTATTTAATGACAATTTTTAAATATCGTTAAACCTATATGATAATTAAAAAAAAAATTATTAAAAGATACTATCCAAATGCATACAAATATTAAACAATCAAATACATTGCGCTAAAATTTATATACCAAAACGGCATTCAAATTTGTCTACATTCTAACATCCTTTAAAATGATGAAACACAGCATTCAAGCAATTGAGAACTTGTCTTCATTATGGATGAAAAGACTCATTCATATATTGATTACACCTTTCAATACCTGCAAACAATATAAAAGAAAAGGGACAATTAATTATAAGTAGACGTGTTAAAATGTAACAACATCAATACTAAAAAAGGCTTAGGAAGTTGGAACACTGTAATTTCAAGACAACAATGCTATATCCAAAGTTACTAAGAAATACTAAAGAAATTAATAAGCCTATGATATTTCGGTACTTCATAAATCTTGAAATTCTCTAATTTGTATATGTGATAATTAGAGTTTTAAGTATAGAAATTTCCCTTACCTAGCTAGTTCATAACTAAAGAGAGTTGATCCAAAAAGTGCAACTTTGGTAAAAAAAACCACAACTTCTTGATCATATTGCTAATCACAGTTCTTGACATTCCAAGAAATGTGTTCCATGCGTACCCTGCCATATGTAAACCACATTTAAGATCAATCATAAAAAGACAGTAAGAATGAGAAAGAAAAACTTGAAGAAGCACAAGTGAACTCTGAACATTTGAGGACATTCTTAGCTCCTTCAGATGGGTAAATCACATCATTCTTGCATGTAACTTCTAAAACAGAGCATTAAAGTAAAAGTAAAACCAACAATGGAAGCAAAGTTATTTCACTTTTTGTATTGAAAGCCACCAATTAAGACTAAAATACTTTGGAACAAAAAATAATATTAGTATTACACATAAAAATAATACAATTAGTCAATGGCTCGAAGCAATTTTGTACCTTTTCGACTGATTTGCTAAATTTAGTTACTGCATTTCTAACAGCTTAAACTGTATTACTTAATAGACTACTTGTAACCTGTGCGCGCAATGCCTATAATAAGTCCAGTAGGGCTCTGCAGAATGAGTTAATTCCATGTTTCAGAAAACTGGTTTCAAGATCATAGTAAAGATGTTTGAATAGCATGGGAATGAAGCAATCCATGAAAAATGATAAAAAAAAGAGGACCACTATTAACAAATTAAAAGTTAAAACATGCATCAATTACAACAAAAAGAGAAGCCATAGTAGTAATTGCAAACCTATGAAAACATGAAGTTTTGATGGACAGTTGACATACAAACCTTACCAATTAAACCAGTTGAGGTGCAGTCTTAGCCTCTTGATCTTTAAAACAATCTACAGTTGAAGCAAGATTAAAAGAGTGAGTCATACTACTAATTAACTTGGTTAAGTTACCTGTTGGTACTTGTCGGTACTTTACTAAATGTGTAGAGCAGACCTATAAAAATAAACAATGAATTGATAAATACTTAATTTAGTACCTTAGTCGATGATGTGCCAAGTGGCTTTCATGTGTTACTGTCCTTGAGTTAAAATCTGGAGTTCAAATGAATTGTATAGATCAGATTATCAGAATTCATACAAAGAACTAAAAAAATGAAGTTACAAAGCAGTTAACCCTAAAGTGACCAACTGCATAAACAAAACCTGTTGAGAAATGATTCCTAGAACAACAAGCATTAGAGAATGCAATTCAATCAAGATTAATCGAAATCAAGAAATTGTATGGAATTACTTTATTTAAACATTTTGCATCCTAGTAATATAGGTGAATGACATCTTTAAATGATACAAATACATCTAATTGTATTAATAGAATGAACCACCAGTAAAGTAACATCTCATGACAAACCACAGAAGACTTTTCTCATGTGTATCTTTCCATGATCAATATTTGAAAAATAATATAGGTAGTGACATGAATCTAGGCCTTTGGCATAGCATCTCATGTGATTACTCAAATATCACCACCAAAATGTTACAGAATTGCACAATGCAACAACTTCAATTTCACTAATGGCAGAGTTTCATACATAAAAGAAGAGAGAAGACCTAGGTTTTCGGTGCCTCTCTGAGGGATTCTGTAACAACCCCAAATTTTTAACTGACTTGCGTTGCACTTGTCAGGATTGTGACCCGGCTACGTGAATATTGGACAGTATTTCGAACTTCGGGAGTCGACACCGAAGTGATTTTATGATTCTTTGATTGTGTGTATTAGTATTATAGTATTCTACGGGTCTCGAGCTGTTTGGGCTATATTTTAATTGAGTGAGATGGCGCCTAGTTAAACGGGGTTTTCGGGAACCGTTTTAGTGGACATTATTAATAAACAAAGTCAAATGAAAAACATGACCTAAGTCGAGGAAATAAAATTCTAACAATAAAGTATAACATAAACATGAGGGAATTTATTCGAATCCCAAGAGTGGGACCGCCTCGAGAAGCGTGTCGAACGCGGGGCATGGTGCACTGAGTAGGCGAGAATTTGTGTGACCTTATTTATAATTTAGTAAGGTTGATCTAATAGGTTAATATGGATAGGATTGTTAAAATGACACACTTGGGTGAGGAGGACCATTGGATGGTCATGGAGATGTGTACATGGGTTAGATTAGGAGGATGAGCCAAATGGCTCATAAGGGTAGCTGTCTAAGGGTTGGGCAAGTGTAAACTCAAGGGCAAAAGGGTCATTTCGTCCTAACTCATTGATATAAAAACAAAGAAAACCCTAACACCCTAATACACTATTCATCTTTTTTTCCAACTTGGCCGTCACTATTCACCCTCCCCACTCTCTCCCCCACTGCTGTGCACCACCACCGGATCTCCGACCAAGCCAGAGGTGGCCGGAGACCGGGACGACATCTCTCTCCCCTCCTCTCTCTCTCTCGTTTTCTCACTCACTCATTCTCGGTTTTCTCCTCTCCACGATCACGCTCTCGGTTCGTCCACGCCACAGCCCCCCCGTCCTTGGCTGGACAACTACCATCGCCACCGTCGCCGAGCCTGACGTCCCTTCACCACCACCGACGACGCTAGGTGAGCTCCTCTCTTCCCTCTCTTCCTCTCTTGACAGTCACGTTTTCTCTCTCTCACTCTTGGTTGTCTTCTCTCCATACTCTCGGCCAGTCACCACCGCCACTCATCACGGTGCTGGGAACCTCGACCACTCACCGGAGACACAAAGGTGAGCCACCTCGACCGTTCTCTCTCTCTCCACTGTTTTGTGCTCCTCTACTCACTGTTTTCACGTCTTCTTTTGGACTGATTGTGGGACTGCTATGGACGATTTGCACCACTGTTTTGGGGGGGTACTGACCGGGGGTCAACCTCCGGCGACTCTGCTGGCCGGAGGTAACCCCATGTGTGGTTGTTTTGGAGTGTGTAGGTGTGGTTGTTTGAAGTGTATGTGGACTGTTTTTGTGTGTGTGGGTGATGGTTTTGGTGAGTGTGTGTGTGTGGGGTGGCTGCTCTATATGTATGGGTGTGTGGCTGTGTGTGTACACACCCCAGTTGGGGTGTGGGTGTGTACACTATAGTGGGACTGTTTTCATGAGATGTATAGGTGGGTTTCGGTTTGCATGGAAACTGTTTTGGGATGTGAATGTTTTGTAAGGGGTGTACACTGTGTGTACACCACAATGGGGTGTACACAACAGTGGGTGTGTACACCACATTGGGGTGTACACAACACTGTGGGTGTACACCACAGCAACAGTTGTATATGGTGTGCATGGTGAAAATGTGTATATAATATAGTTTTAAGTAATAAAGTGATGTACTAATGCATGTTAACATGGTAAATCACAGTGGGGTGCACACAACAGCGGGGTGTTGTGTGCACAAAATAGCGGGGTGTGTAAAGTGTGAGTGTGCACACCAGTGGGGTGTACACAACAGTTGTGTGTGTATGACCATAATGTGAATTATTGTATGTTTGAAAATAAGTAAACAAGATTATAAGTATGGACACTTGTTTTAATTGAACATGGACTTATAATAAGGCCCAACAAGGACCCGATACACTTATTTTAATATAGGTCCATAACAAGTTACAAATGGGGTGATTATAAGTTGTGTAAAGCCCAATAAAGGTTCAATATAATAGGCACAACTTAAGGCCTAAAACAAATACATAAAATATAAGGATGAGCCTATATATCTAGGCCCAATAAATTCCCACACAAATAGCCTACTTAGGTAGGGATAGACTTGATAAATGAGCTCAACAAAGCCCAAAGAGTATTATGCTTTGTAAAATAAATGGGCCATGACCATAGAGATGGTTTAATCCACAACGATTTTGATCGCATCAACAAATGGTTGTAAAACAAGCATATGCAAAACCACCTTAAACTAATATTCGAGATTCAAAACTTTTTCAGGTTGTCGAGAACTCGTGGGGAAACGCGTTAGAGTCTCGGAGTGATACTGAGTCGCGATTAGTCAGGTAAGTACACTTGCCTTAAAAAGCATTTGTACGTTAGTAAGTCAGCTAAAAAAATATCATGTGATTCATTTTCATTCCGTTGTATTTGTTATTATCTACTTGTTGGTATTCCATTCCATATTCCTTGTATGTGTGTTCTTGGCATAAATGTGTGTCTCGAAGGTACATGCGGCCTGCACTAGAAGGGATAAAACGCGGGCACTCGTGCGCACGAGTGTTTGACCACCCCTAGTGATTGTGTGATACCATGTACTGGATTGTTGTGGATTTTAGACCACTTATGGCCTCTCTTGACTCGTAGAACACGCATGTTTCAAATGTTATTGTTTCCAGTCTGCCTATCATGCACCTTGTTTATATTTTTCCTGTCTTTCAATTCCTGCATGATATTTATACCGCCTTGTTGATAATTCATGAATTACTGTTATATTCTTCTGGCATTACTTTCGATTTCTCTCAGTTACTCACCGTCTAGTTTGTGACGGTGGGTGCAGATAGAGCGGAGTGCAGTAGAGGCAAAAAGCCTTGCTTAGGCGACTTTTTGTGAGGATTAGCGACTGGACTTGAGGAACCTTAGAGTAGGTTATATGTTTTTGCTCATTTGTATATCGCTTTATATATGTATGTTTTGGATTTATAGAACTTGGTATTATTATTGAGATTAGTATCAGGTATGTTAATTTATCGAATTGTACGTGAATACCCTGGGTTTTCCACAATTATAGAATTTCTAATTTACCTTTGATTGAGTTATTTCCCCTTGTTATTTATTGTTTAGTCTTCCGCTGTGTATTATTGCAATAACGCTTTCATAAATTACTAAATTGATTAAATAGGAGGCTGACTAGGCTCGTCAGGTTGCCGAGTGATGACTCGGGGCCTGCACGGGTCTAGGCCGGGCGTACCCAATTGCACGGGGAAATTGGGGCCGTCACAGATTCGCTTCATCACCTGCATCCAAAAAAAAGAACAAAACTGTGAAGCATGAATATTAAAAAGAGGAAGTTTGGGAAAAAGAAAAGACCAAACTAAGAATACCAAACCAAAACCCATGTCAAATCTCAACGACTACAAAATCCAAACATAACGTAAAGATAAATTAGCATATAAAAATTGAATTAGAACTAACTTAGATTCTTAAGTCGAGACCTAACATAAAGAAAAATACTGAGAAAAACCCCAAATCCCCATAAATAAAATCCTATAATTGAAGCAGACAACGACTAAAAGATATTAACGCATCGAGGAACTTCTACCAGATGTCGATCACAACGATGATTGAGAGATTGTGCAAGACAACGAATGAATGAGAGAGACGTGCACGAGAAATTGGAGATTGGCAGAAAGAAGTTCGAGTTAAGTAGTCAAAGAAGAAGAGGGTTGATGGAGTTGCTGTCGAAGATCAAGAAGTTTGAAAAACTCTTAATTTTTGTAAACTCTTAAAATTGTTGCTAGATGAAGTTGTCATAGGATTAGGATGAAATCTGGGAAAACGAGGTCGTGCGCCGGGAGAAGATGAATAAGCAGGAAGTTCATCATTGTAAATACCATCGATATTTGATTTCGAGTTGGATACGACAGAGAAGGGATAAAATCGTAATATCCTCACGGTCGACATTCATACTTTTATAGTATAGAAATACATATATATATACTCACTGGTAGCATTTCATCTGCATCAGCCACCAATCTTGCCATTTCTGTATAGCTGACCCAAAAGGGAGTTGGTATTAGAACCTGAGAATTCAGTAATAACAAATTAAATTCTCCACAGAAACCTAGAAACCTAACACCAATTGAGTCACATAACACAAACTAAGAGGGCACTGAACTAATATTACTACCTAAATAACCAACCAATTAGATGGCCCAATGGTTTGGTAAGGCATTTGGGAGTTAAAGGTCATGGGTTCAAAACTTGGTGGAAGGAATTTTTTTGTCAAATTAGATGTGTGGATCGAAAGTTTGTTCCACATCGATAAAATATAACTTCATAAAAAATATATAATTGATTAACTTCTCCCAATTAGTACCAAGGCCTTTTGAGATAAAATCCCACAACAATGAGTTGAAGGTGGTCAGGTTGGGGACAATATCGATGCTAGCGGAAGAGATCCACAGGCTCACGTACGCATATGCGGCGCTGCCTTGAGAATTTGACATGTTTCTTTCTTATCAAAAAAATATTCTACCTAAATAGCATGCAAAAGTATATAAATGACTGTAATATCATTTCTTCCATTTAAAAAAAATCTGATTTTGAATAAAGATGACAAGCAAAACCCATTGGGTGTATGTATTGGGTGTATGTAATTAGAAATCTACAAAGCTGCAAGACTTGCATTTTTCTCAAAATGAGAGAACTTTAAAATGAAGATAAATGTACAGTCACATGCATCACCTCATCACCTGAGGAGCAAACTGCTAGCTCAGCCTGCACGATACTTTGCTTGGCTTCAAATCGTCTATTTGAAACTACAGATTAGAGGAAAAGAGAAACTTCTTATCAATTAAGTCAATTAAGTCAATTAGGTCAAAATGCTATTAAATATCTTACCTTTACCGTGCATCCATTTCAAGCTTCAAAGTGTACATGAACCAAAAACCTCTTCACCAATTCCCAGTGAACTCACTCACTCACTCACACATTCATGAAATTAAACCCACCAAAACCAAACAAGTCATCAAAAACATCAAAAAGGACCTTAATTTCCACTACATAACCAGATTTGCAAATGCCAATAGCACCAAAAGAACAAACCTGAACCCTAACTACTAAATTCTCACACACCAAACCGTGAAATTCACAGTTCACAAGCCTCGAAACGCAGATCTGTAGATCATATGCTACTCGAGATCCACCAAAAATTGAGAAAAAAATGAAAGCGTAGATAAAATCTAGACAAGCAATGATAGAAAGAACAAATTGAACCTCTCTTGACCAATTGTACCCCAAATCTGATCCTTGATGACCTAATCTTCAACTTGCCCAATCAACTGAGTCCCCAAGGTCAAGACGAATGATTGGTTTGATCTCCGAGGCCATGTTCATAGTCTTGCTCAGCTTGAATCGCCATTCCACCTCTTCGTTCTTCATTGTGGGAGCTTTAATTTCGATTTCTAAGGCTCAAGTTTTGTGAGAAAGCGCGAGAGAACGAGAGGGGTTTCGATTTCTAGGGCTAGAGTTTGGGCGAATTTCATGTTTTGATCGACTGAACCTCGGAGCGTCAAAGGAAATTACTAGTCTACCCTTCCCTTCCAGTGGCGAACGCGAGTTTCGGCGGTACTTAGTTGAACGTAACCAGTCAATTTTTTTTCTCTTTACCTTTTTTATAGAACACAAAATGGATATTTAGACTCTTTTATAATGACATCTACAAACTGTCATAAAAACGTGATAAAAAAGTCATCTTATTGAAAAACAATTGTTAGGACTACTACGATGACAATTCATTAAAAAAATGTCGTTATTTTTTAGTTTCAATGAGAGTTTTTCTTAAACTGTCATAAAGTTGATGTCATTAAAACTAGATTTTGTTGTAGTGGATGGCCCAAAAAAGATCATCACCCATGGAAGTCATGTTAAGAATTGCGCCGTTAGCATTCACTATGTGAGCATCCAGGATGTTATCAGCAGCAAGGCCGTATTTTCTCACCATGGTACCAAAGCCGCCTCCACTGATGTACCCCGACGCCTACTGTAGGACATATCCCAGCCGGGAATCCATATGTTTTGCTTTTATTAGCAATGTTATAGTAAACTTCGCCTAGAGTTCCACCTGCCTCAACCCACGCACTACCGTGCTTGACATCAACGTCGATCGGATTCATAAGAAACAAATCGATAAGAATATTGAATGGCACATCCGAGACATAAGATATGCCCTCGTAATCATGGCCGTTGCTCCGAACCTTCAACTCCATGTGACATTCCTTGCAACAAATAACTGTTGCCCGGACATGAGAATCATGAAATGGTGTCACAATCAATTGGGGTTTAATTTTCTTGGTTGAGGATGGCCAAAACCTCAGGTTTTATATTGAAGACTCTAGGATAGGTAAATAAGAGGAATCATTTCTGGTGTAGACTGGAGTGTTGGGGCCATGAAAAGAAAGGCAATTATGGAAGTCCCCTACAGAAGAACTTGATGATGAAGAAGAAAATGGTAGCGTAATTTAGAACGTAGCTATGAAGACACAGAAAAATGATTAAAGGATTTGAAAGGCCCATCTCGTTTGATTTGGCTTGGTTCTCAGATCTTTAATTGGCCTCTTGTGAAACTTGTATGTATATAGAGAGGATTTGAGTAAGAGATAAGTTTTTCTAAATTAATTTATAGTCAACGCAAACTCTAAAGATACGTTTATTTAAGACAAGCATGTGAATGATCAATTATGCAAGAATTAAAAACTTTAGGAATCGTGCAATTAAATAATTAATAAATAAACTTATTTAGTTATAATTGGCATTTGGCATTAATTAATTAATTTATTTTTTTGAAAACAATTTATTGTATTTCTTATGAGTAATGTTCAACACTCGATGAAGCCGTCGATGAAGCCGTTTGAATTGGTTGGATGTACAATTGCATGGAAAGTGGAAACCTAGATTAGCTAGAAAGGTTTCTTTTTTTAAGCCGATTAGGTTACAAAGAAATACTATATGATTTTTTTTTATAAGAAAAAAATCAACTTATTTTTTTGTCGCCAATGTGCACTCGAATCCTAATCTTCTTGCAACAATCTCACGTACCAAATTAACTAGTATTAGGTCACTCACTTGGTTAGTAAAAAAATTATATAAATTAGGAAAACCATCATTTGGTCCATCAACTTTGTGTTTCTTATGCTTTTGGTCCCTAAACTTTTATTGCTACACGTTTGATCCTTGAACTTTTACAAAGATCTACATTTAGTCCATCCACCATTTAAAGTGTTAAATTCTGCCGACGTGGGTAACAAAAGTGCCACAAGACTAGTCAAAAGTCACAGGGACCAAATGTACAATAATGAAAGTTCAAGGACCAAATGTATACTAATGAAAGTTCAGAGAACAAAAACATAAAAGACTCAAAGTTCAACGACCTAATTTGACTGAGATAAGAATTTGTTTTATTCTTTTGAAGAAAAATAGAAGTCTCATTAATCATTAATAGTTTGATACATGACCAGACATAGAATCAAAAAGTACAATATTGATTCACTAATCCTATTTGTTGAAAAGAACTGCCATTAATTTGGCTGTGAATGCGATCGTGAAATTGAAACAGTTTGATGATCAGGGATTGCTCTTTACAACATCTGAAACCCATGACAATACACAAACGTCCACTAGAACCACATAACGAATAACAAAACTTTCTAACGAGGAGAAGAAAATCTAAGACTTTTCGACAAGGAAAAGACAAAATCAAAATTTCCAACAAGGGAAGACAAACTACCTAAAAATAAAACTAAAAATGAGGTACAACCTAACTGCCACACAGATCCAAAAATGAGCATTAAGGAGGATGCACCGCAACAACTAGATTTAATCTTCGCAGATCTACACTTTATTGAACAAATAAAACATCGATATATGAACTTATTGAAACCAACGCCGATCAAAAGAGAAGACCAGCGGTGGTTCAAGATCTTGAATCAAGAGAGAAACCCCAAAAAAAGATTTTAGGGTTAGAGCTGCCACTCCCTCTCATATCAAATAAAAGAGAAGATCGGCAGTGGTTCAAGATATAGGAATTTGTTAAATAATTTAATTAGATGCTTTTGAATTGATGTATGTGCAAGTATTTGGTGCATGGCAAAATAGACTATCAAATAATTGTGTAACAAATTTAGTGCGCGCTATGTGCACCCTATTATGTTATCATGGCACCCAACGTTTTTGAATTAAAAATTGGTTTCATAAGAAAATGTCAAAAATGCCCTTCCAAATCATGCACCCCAGAATATGATCAGGGCAACCCGACATATGGTCAGGCACCTCGGCATGTGATCAGGGTACCCAGCACATGCCCCATTACGTTCACATTCTCCTGCCCCCCACTCTCAGACTCTCAATTTTTCTACCAAGTGAAGTCGATCTGTCGTCGGTCATTGCATTCGTCAATCAAAGAGCACACACCAACCTTGTATTGTAGGGTTTTTAGATTCAGCAAGTTTAAAGCATTTTTAGGGTCTTATGGTTAAAGAAAACGAGCGAGAGGCGGATGTCATATACAATAAGGTTAGTTTTTATGGTTTTGTGGTTTTTTTGCCATTTCTGAAATTGAACATCGGATGCGACTTTGTCGGTCGCACAAGACCGATATATGTTGCAATGTCTCTGTTGAAGGTACCCGAGATTTTGGAATAAGACTCGGTATAGGGTGACTAGACTCATATTTGAGTCCTTTGGTACATGTATCGAACAAATGCGGGCCAAAACTTGACAAATATTGTCGGACACAGGGTATCGATACGACATGTTTATTCTCGAACCTGTAGTACCGAGACTTTGGAATAAATCTTGGTATAGGGTGACCGAACTCATGATTTTGTGTTTTCATGGTGGAGTGCTCGTATTTCAAACAAAAATGACATTTTGGAAAACTCTCAAGGTGCCCTGAGAAAATTCCAGGTGCCCCTATATGATAGTTTATCTTAGCAACAAGTTAAAATTAATGTAATATTAAGCAGGATTTCAAATTAGATTAGGTCTGGGTGCCAATATTTGTGTCAAATTAAAAGTCATAGTTGGAGTTTGATTTCAAGATCTTTGAAGCCGATTTAAAAGGTTAGCTTAATAACATTCTGTTATTTGGAGTTGATATATATTTTTTGATTATTGATAAATAAAGTTTGGTTTCAAGAGAGGGATTTCTATTGTTTTGTGAGTGTGTGTTTAGGGTTAAATAGCCGATGTGACTTTAGGGATGTTAATTATTCACGTAGTTTATGAATTGAGAAATGGGGGAGCACTATACCATGACATGCATAATTTATAACTCGATAGTGAGTCAGAAGTTTATTAACTAGATATGAAATGGCTACGGGATAGCTAAGGAGTAACCTCACTATCCTACGAAATTCAGAACTCGGCTATTCTTGAATACACTTGATGAACTCACATATCGGCCAATGTGTGGATTTCACCAGAGGAATTCATAAGTAATCGAGAGATGACTCTTGTAATCATGAAATGAAATAAATAGTCATGTGTACAGCTGCTAAAGACTATGAGTTGCATATGTTAATCTATTGTTTATCTTCATTTTGATATCTTGTTAGATATGTATCTGAATCATCTTGTTATGCATTTGATTCATTTATTACTAGTAGACGATTGATATGTAGTTGAAATTCATGAATTATTTAGCAAAATGGAGTGCGCCCACCCTTTTAAACATTTCAGTTACTCTACCTAGCGCAACGGAGAAAAGGAAGGGGAAGATCTAGGTATTTAGAGATCTTCTACAATGTAATGACTCTCTTTTGATGTATATACACTTCTTGAACTAGTACTGTTTTGTAATATAACAAAGTTGTGATACAGTTTTTGTAACCGAGGCTTATTTCGATTTTATATATTTCGTATATATTGTATATTGTCAAAATTTTTTTAATTTTTTTTGTTTTTAATATTATAATTTTGATATTCGAGATATACAGGTTTTTCAGGCACTAAAGATAGGTTGCTGACTGTTATTAAGTTTGACTAGTGACTGAGTCTTAATTAGGGTTTTAGGTCGGGTATTGTTTTAATCACAATAGAGGATGCTACATCTAAATCGTGTAGAATCTTTAGTAGTGAGATGGGGACCCGTCACAGAGTCTTATCAACAAAGAGCATGTACGATAGTCTGTATACTAAGTAGGCACGAATGGTGCATTCTACACTGGGGTAAGTTGAGGGCTTTTGAGCTGGGCACCATCTACTCTTGAGCTAGCATTTCCTAACTAAGAGACTCCTGATGATATTAAGCTCATCCTCCGCATCGTCCTCACTAATGCCGAGGGCAGTCGATGGCAAATCTGGCGCATCTATATGAGTTAGTGGAGCTTCCACAACAATGCAACCACCCTTCCCCGTCTCAATAATCTTGAATAACATGCTAACATCCTCCAGGGCCAGGCTAATAGAATTTCACCCAAAAGAATATGAAATGTGTTTGTCCCTTACGATATGATCACTCGGTAAGGGCACTCAATCTAGACCTCAGGATGATCCTCTGCAGGCCCTCATTGCCAGAATGACACCTCTACAAATCAGACTCAGCTAACTGGGCACAATGGTTAATACACTTCAACAAAGGTCGATGTTGCAAGATCAATACAAATATTAAATATTGAGTCGTAATCATAGTGCATTGCATGGTGTTTATATGTATTATAATGAAAACAAATACATACTAATTTATACGTTATTATTCCAAATCGTAAGAGACAAGATTCTTGAAGCTCAAACAACAATGACTTGTTGCTTGGACCACCTGGGTGTTGGTTTTTGTGGGCCCCACACAAAAATAGAAAAGTCCAACACATAAAGTAACAAATTGGAGTTTGGATAGGAATCTGACAGAGAGAAAATAGGAAGTGAAGAAATATATATGAGACGATATTGTTGTGCGACTAGGAGACCGAAAAATAAGAGGTATTCTAGAGAAGTCAACGAGTAGTTCGGCTTGGTGTGCGCATAGGGGAATATGTGCATTATCTCTCTAAAGTTTTCTCTCTACATTGAAGAACAACAAGATCTTGAATCCGAAGACTCGCGGTGAAGGCTTTGGTGATTTCTTGGTGTTCAAGAAAAGAGGTGCAAGGGTTTGATACAATTGGGGTAATATTCTTTGTTCTTAGTGTGATCATCTAAGTTCTTGGAAGAGGTATTTTATGTATTACTTCATTGTTGGTGAATCTCATTAAATTGAGATATCTTGTACTCTTTGTTGACATAGTGGATTGTTCGGAGTTTGGCCCGTGGTTTTTACCTCTGATTTGGAGGGTTTTCCACGTTAAATCTTTTGTGTCTTGTGGTGTGTTGATTTGGTGCATAGATCGTGGTTTGGTGGAATTTATTATTCATCTGTTTCATTATTAGAAGGGGTTGAGTAAAAACCCCAACAAGTGGTATCAGAGCCGCGGTCAGTTTGTGTTCTGGGAATCTTTGTGGGAATCAAGATGGTGGATGATGATGATAAAGCAAGCAATATGGTCAAGTTGACGGCTACGAATTATTCAATTTGGCAACCGATGATGGAAGATCATCTTTATTGCAAGGATTTATTTGATCCAATTGAATTTGGACAAAACAAGCCAGAGAAAATATCGATGTTATTGGAGGAAGTTGCACCTTAGAAAAGCTGCTGGGACTATTCGAAAGTGGATCGATCTCGTATTTATCACCATGTCAAGCAAAGAGGTTGATGCACGGGAGTTATGGAGAAAATTGCGAGAATATGTGTGAGAGGAAGGGGGCTCAGAACAAGGCTTCTCTAATTAGAAGGCTTGTTAATACGAAGTACAAAGATGGGCGGTCGATGATAGAGCACTTGAATGATTTCGAAACATTGATCAATCAATTAAGTGCTATGAAGATTGTGCTTGAGGATGAGTTACAAGCACTTTTACTCTTGAGCTCGTTGCCGAAAAGTTCGGGAAACCTTGGTGGTGTCTCTAAGTAATTTTGCTCCAGGCGGTGTCTTGTCTTCATCCATAGTGCGGGATAGTCTCTTTGATGAGGAGACTAGGAGAAAGGATAAAGGCATTGAAACTTCACAAGCTCTTGTTACTACTTTGCAGAACATAGAGGCGAAGTCGATCTAGAGGTCCGAAGGGCGGAGTAAATCTAGAGGCAAGTCTCAAGGAAAAGGAAAATTCTCTTGTTATCACCTTTGTGGCAAGGAAGGACACATAAAGAAAAATTGTAAAGTGTGGAAAAGAGAACAGAATGATGAGAAAAATCAAAATAAAGCGAATGATCGAGTACTACGGGTTTGCTATATCGATGCAATTGAAGACTTGGTTGTGCTTTCTTTAGTTGAGGATCAAGGTCATGTCACTAATACGAGATAGTGAATGGGTTGTTGATTTAAAGCATCCTTCCATGCTACTCCGAGGAAGGATTTCTTCTCTGTTTATCGAGCGGGGAATTTTGGTAAGGCAAAGATGGGGAACAACGGTTTTGCGAGATATAGTTGGCATTGGAGATGTCTTTGTGCAAACAAATATGGGTTGCACGGTAATTCTAAAAATGTGCGACATGTTCGGATCGCGTCGAATTTGTTTTCTACTCATGCTATGGACCTAGATGGTTACTACAACATCTTTGGGGGCAAGGAGTGGAAACTCACCAAAGGCTCAATGGTTGTTGCTAGAGGAAAATTGAGCTATACACTTTACAAAACTCAATTGAAGACCGTCAGAGGTGACCTAAACGCAATTGAAGATGATTCTTCACCAGATTTGTGGCATAGGCGGCTAGGTCACTTGAGTGAGAAAGGGTTGCAGGTGTTGGCAAAGAATTCTCATATTCCCTTTGCCAAAGGTAAATATTTGAACCCTTGTGATGATTGCTTATTCGGTAAGCAACATAGAGTTTCTTTTTCTTCATCATCTGAAAGAAAAAGAAATTTACTTGAGTTAGTATACTCTGATGTTTGTGGTCCCATTGATGTGGAAACTATGGGAGGTGGCAAATACTTTGTTACTTTTATTGATGATGCTTCACGGAAGGTTTGGGTGTTTGTGTTGAGAACAAAATGTCAGGTTCTTGAGTACCTCAAGAAGTTTCATATGATGGTGGAACGAGAAAAAGGCGTATCTTTGAAGTGCCTTCGTAGTGATAACGGGGGAGAATACACTTCAAAGGAGTTCGAGAATTATTGCTCAGAACATGGAATCAGACATGAGAAGACTCTGTTCGGTACTCCTCAACATAATGGTGTTGCTGAAAGAACAAACAGAACCATCCTTGATAAAGTCAGATGTATGTTAAAAATGGCTAAGTTGCCCAAGTCGTTTTGGGGTGAGGCTCTCAGTACTGCTTGCTACTTGATGAATCGCTCTCCTTCAGCACCATTGGAGTTTGATGTTCCAGAGAGAGTTTGGTCTGGGAAAGATGTTACTTACTCTCACTTGAAGGTGTTTGGATGCAAGGCATTTATGCATGTGCCTAAGGAGCAAAGACAGAAACTTGATGATAGAACTGTTCCGTGTATCCTCTTGGGATTTGGAGATGCAGAGTTTGGTTATAGGTTATGGGATCCAGAGAAGAAAAAGATTGTCAGGTCCAGGGATGTGGTCTTTCATGAATATGAGACCATAACAGATTTGAAGACATCAAAGAAAATCATAGTTGATGATGATGATGTTTCTGGATTGGAGTCTCCTTCCATTACTGATGCCACACATGAGGGAGACTCATTTGAAGAACATAGGGTTGATGTGCGAGAACCGGTTGATGATGATGAGCGGGGAAGCAAACTCCTCCACCAACAAACTTTAGTTGAACCTTCACTTAGAAGATGCGAGAGAGGGTTGCTTCCTTCTACTAGGTACCCCGGTTCGAATTATGTTACAATTACGAAGAGGGGGAGCGAGAGAGCTTCCGGGGAGTTCGATTCACAAAGACAAAGCTCAATGGATGAAAGCAATGCGGGAGGAGATGAGTTCTTTGAAGAAGAACAATACTTATGAGCTGGTGGAACTTCCAAAAGGTAGAAAACCTTTGAAGAATAAATGGGTGTACAAGTTGAAGACAGATGGAGATAAGTTAGTAAAACATAAAGCTCGTTTGGTAGTGAAGGGGTTCAATCAGAAGAAAAGAATTGACTTTGATGAGATTTTTTCCCCTGTTGTGAAGATGAGTTCTATTCGAGTGATTTTGGGTCTGACTGCTAGCTTGGATCTTGAGCTTGAGCAGTTAGATGTGAAGACTGCATTCCTCCATGGTGATTTGGAAGAAGAGATTTATATGGATCAACCTGAAGGATTTGAAGTAACAGGAAAAACACATTTGGTTTGCATGTTGAAGAAGAGCTTGTATGGACTTAAACAAGCTCCAAGGCAGTGGTATAAGAAATTTGACTCTTTCATGATGGGTCAAGAGTACACTAGAACAGATGCAGATCATTGTGTCTACTTTAAGAAATTTTCAGATGGGAAGCTTGTGATCTTGTTGCTCTATGTTGATGATATGTTGATAGTGGGGCATAATGTTTCCTTGATTGGAAACTTGAAGAAAGAATTATCGAGTTCTTTTGATATGAAAGACCTGGGACCGGAAAAACAGATTCTTGGCATGCAGATTATTCGTGACAGGAGATCCAAAAAGTTATGGGTGTCACAGGAAAAGTACGTTGAGCAAGGTCTTGAACAGATTCAATATGAACAATGCTAAGCCGTTAGCACACCTCTTGCTAATCACTTCACACTTAGCAAGAAATCATGTCCCTCTACTTCTATAGATATAGCGGAGATGTCAGATATTCCTTACTCCTCTGCAGTTGGGAGTTTGATGTATGCGATGGTTTGCACCCGACCAGATATTGCTCACGCAGTTGGTGTGGTCAACAGATTTCTTTTAAATCCTGGAAAAGTTCATTGGGAAGCAGTGAAATGGATTTTGAGATATCTGAGAGGTACTTCGAAGATGTCTTTATGTTTTGGGGGCTCAAAACCTATTTTGGAGGGATATACAGATTCAGATATGGCGGGTGACCTTGATGGCGAGAAAATCTACTTGGGGTATGTGTTCACTTTTGCGGGGGAGTTTGTATCTTGGCGATCAAAATTGCAAAAGTGTGTTGCTTTGTCCACGACAGAGGCATAATATATTGCTATAACTGAAGCAAGCAAAGAAATGCTTTGGTTGAAGAGATTCCTTCAAGAGTTGGGGTTGAAGCAAGAAGATGGGTATGCGAGTGAGCTTGTGATAGTCGAGTGCTCTAGATTTGAGCAAGAATGCTACTTATCATTGCCGCACTAAGCATATTGATATCCGATACCATTGGATTCGAGAAGTTGTAAATGATCATGAGATGAGTCTGAAGAAGATTCACACTGATAAGAATCCGGTGATATGTTGACGAAGGTGGTGACTCGTGAGAAGCATCATCCCCTGCACCAAGTTGGTGGAAATTTGAGTTGTTATTGAGCATCAAATATGATTGAGATCTCCCCATGTGTTGGAGGGGAGATTGTTGGTTTTTGTGGGCCCCACACAAAAATAGAAAAGTCCAACACATAAAGTAACAAATTGGAGTTTGGATAGGAATCGACGAGAGAGAAAATAGGAAGTGAAGAAATATATATGAGTCGATATTGTTGTGTGACTAGGAGACCGAAAAATAAGAGGTATTCTAGAGAAGTCAACGAGTAGTTCGGCTTGGTGTGCGCATAGGGGAATATGTGCATTATCTCTCTAAAGTTTTCTCTTTACATTGAAGAACAACAAGATCTTGAATCCAGAAGACTCGCGGTGAAGGCTTTGGTGATTTCTTGGTGTTCAAGAAAAGAGGTGCAAGGGTTTGATACAATTGGGGTAGTATTCTTTGTTCTTAGTGTGATCATCTAAGTTCTTGGAAGAGGTATTTTATGTATTACTTCATTGTTGGTGAATCTCATTAAATTGAGATATCTTGTACTCTTTGTTGACATAGTGGATTGTTCGGAGTTTGGCCCGTGGTTTTTACCTCTGATTTGGAGGGTTTTCCACGTTAAATCTTTTGTGTCTTGTGGTGTGTTGATTTGGTGCATAGATCGTGGTTTGGTGGAATTTATTATTCATCTGTTTCATTATTAGAAGGGGTTGAGTAAAAACCCCAACACTGGGAATGGAGCTGACATGTCATCTTGTGGTTTCTGAACATGGGGCTCACCGCCAACCCCACCTTCTCCACCATTCCCACTTGTATTGGCAGCTGCATTTTGATCCTCAACCTCACCGTCTCACGTGTATTGGCCCCAAAACACGAGGCCGTGTTGTTGTGTCTCACACGCACTATACATCACAAAAACCTCATTTACCAAAATTTTAAATTCAATTTGCAACAATTCAAGCAAAAACTTAATATCATTAAATAAATATGAAATTTATGTCATTTATAGCATTAACCTGATGTGAAAAACCCGGCAAAATACCTTGTATATATCTGAGGCAAAAATAAACAGAAGTTTATGTATATGTATGTATTCAATATTCTACAGCAATGGTCTAAAAAATAATTGCTCAGTACTTCCTTACCCTTGCTCGTGCTTGATGAAGGATATGCACTATGTTACCCAACAAATACAGTGACGAATCCAGTGAGTAAATTTTCAAGAGAAGTCCACACAATAATTATGAAATAAAAGTGATAAATCTACCAAACAAGTGAATGTGACATCTGGCAACAGACAATCACATTCACCAGGTTGTAGGCAACATACATCGTACCAAAATATCTACAAGAAATGTAAAGCACCACAAAATACTTCAAAAGAAAGTAATTAAGTAAACAGGCTCAACGTTAAGTAGTAAATAAGTAAATCGTCTCCTACCAAAAAAAAATGCAAATCATCAACTGTATAACCATGGTAAATCTCCCGACCTACCCCAATCGAATAACGATAAAACAAGATATGAACCACGTATGTATATACTTGTGTGAGTCGTCTTGGGACATGGCTCATGTTGACGGTAGTTGGAAATACTTTCGACCGTCAGGAGAGATTATGGTTGTAACGGCCCAAATAATATTTGCCGTTAATTATGACGTCATTGCAGATGTGGATGCCAGCGAAGACAGCTGAGGGACCCACAGTGAGGACTGGAATGCACTCGAACTAGGTATACAGTCCGTTTTGTATGTTTGTTGTGGTAAATTGTGATGGAAAGGTATAAATTAACTAATTCCATTGCAATATTGTATGCTAATGTAGTTGATTGACGAGTGAGGAATGATTTCGGGGTGCGTGCGGACGCGGGACACGAGGCACGAGGTCTTAGGGTAGTCGAGGAACTAAGGTGAGCTTACCCATAAATTTTGGTAATTTATTGAATAGGGTAGATAATTATTATGAGCCAAATCAATTGGAAATTTATAAGTCATATAGTTGAGTTGAATAAAACAATAATGAGTTGGATTGTTCTCGAGATTCGTGCACACACTTGATCAAAAGCCAAATATATAGGTTTGTTTGTGTTTACCGATCAAATGGGAAGAGAAGGAGAGTGAGGTTTTGAGAGAGAGATCGAAAAAGAGATCGGTGGGAAGAAGAGGAGAAGAAGAACAACATCAAAGTGTGGAAAGGTGATATGTGGCTTCCTACAACAAGAATCTAAGGTATGGACACAATAAACTTGAGTTTTGTGGAAATTTTTGATGAGGGTTAGGATGTGTGAAATTCGGATTTGTTGGGGAATTAACACTTGGTTTTGTTGGAGTAAATGTGAATGGGAATGGCATGGAATAGGTGTGTTTTTGAGCTAATTTGAGGGAATTTGATGATGATATGGAAATGGGTTTGAAAAGGATGATTTTTAGGATTCTTGGATTTCGAGTTTAAATTCGATAAAATTGTGTTTGAATGGTATTTTTGAGGTGAATTGTGAGTTTTTGAGGTGTTGGAGTTGAATGAATGGTGTATGAGGTGGTTTGGAGTGTGAAAATTTGAGCTGTAAAAGTGCGGATGAGCGCGATTAGCGCGCTAATAGGAGGACCTAGCGCGCTAATTACCCCTACGGAAAATGATGAACAGTGACTTAGATGAATTAGCGCGCTAATTCATCTCATTAGCGCGCTAATAGTTCTTGGAATGTGAAAAATTGGAAAATGAAGAAATGAGTCTAACCAACATTTTAAACCTATTAATTGATAATTAACCTTCATAAATGGATTCCAGGAGTCTTGAAATAGTAATTGGAGCGGGGATTTAGTCGGGAATCGGGCCAGGGAGTATTATCGGGGATTGAAGGAATCGAGAAGGGGAATTTAATTCGTAGAACGAGGAGTGCGAATTGAGGTGTGTAGTATCCCAATTGAACTTCACTTTAAGTATTTACCATTTGATTTATTTGAATTCGGTTCCATTTATTCGTTATTCCATTTCATCTTTGCTTTACGGTGGGCACTCTCACTGGTGACTTTACGGTAGTGGAGGGTACTCCTACTGGTGTCTTTACGGTGTTGAGATCACCCCCACCTGGTGCTTATTTCGTTACGGCCATATAGTCCATTGAGTCATAGCACTTGTCTAAGTATACGCGGTGAATAGGCTACCGGGTATGGTAGGCTTGTGTGGGTGCGTCGTTGGTCTACGTAGGACCACCTAGAGGGTCTAGGGACAACTTTGTTGGTGTGTTTGAGGGTTGTGCCCAAGGAGAGGCTCGAAGTATGACTTAGTCGATTTTTATGTGCACGTACTTTGTTTCCTCACTATATTTATGCATGCGATGATCTTTCTTTTACGGTTATACGTATTTACGTACTCGCATGTTTAAATTATAGTCTTTTGAATTCCAGTACTTTTATTTCCGTAATTACTTGGTGAACTTCCTTGGGATTACTCACTCTGGACTCGTCATCTGTCTTTTTGTGATGGTGAGTGCGGACCCTAATCTGGCCGGGGGAAAGGGCAAGCTTGAAGAGTACATCGATTGACGGTTTTGGCCCCACTCGTACGTATGTTTATATTTATTCGTTTTTTAGGGTTTTGGGCTTGAGAGATAGGTTGTATATTTTGATATTTTGAGAAACATATGAGATGTATATGATGTATATTTGGTATGGTTTCCACTTAGGCATTTTGCTAATAAAACACAAGATGAATTTTTATATTGTTCATTTAAGCTTCTTTTTTGTTAATTTGAGGTTATATGATATTAAGCTGAATCAAACTTAATGATGAATTGATCGATAATGGATAAATTGGGCGTGGGACACAAGCTGGTGGTGACGTGGACGGTTGTGGGCCCGCGTGGCCTCCGTGGCGGACTAATGTGGAAATTGGGGTCGCCACATTTTGGTATCGAGCGGGTTTTGAGGAATCTAGGTTTGAGGAACCTAGGGAATGAATTGTGGGTTTGTTGATGATTCGATACCGCCACAATTATGAAACCTTAGGCTTGATTGGGAGATTGAATAAATGCATAAACTAGATGAATAAATCTTAGATGTGGAAACCACAAGCGAATGATTTAAGTCTTAGTTGGGAAGTGATGTGAGGCGGGTAGATTCGGGAAGTTATATATACGTGTATGTTTTGATTGTGTACTACATATTATACGCGTATGTCTTGCGAGTCGATCCATTGCACGTTGGTTGTGCGGTTTAGGATGGACGGACGGACTCCTACTACTCGCCCACTACTCGACGAGAGGTTGGAGATACTAGTGATCGTACCACTAGTGACATGGCCGATATGCGAGCTATGATACGTAGGTCGACAGAGAGACGATTGATTCAGCAGAGAAGCACTATTATTGCACGAGCTCGAGCTCGAATGGTGGCGATGGAGTATATACGGAGTTCACGAGTACCGGCGGTAGCACCTCTTTGAGCTAGTTACACCTACTACACGGGCGGTGATTGCACCGGTGAGGACATACAGACGGTGGGATAGAGGCGATGATAGAGAGGGTGAGCTATTGTGACGCCACCGAGACTACGGAGGTGACACCGCCTACTACGAAGCGGCGTGTAGGAGTTTCGATTGCCGAAGTAGGATGTCCGAGGCAAAGCAAAGATGGTGAAAGACTTTATGAGATTCAACCCCACGTACTTCACTGGAGTCGGTGATCCCGAGGTTGCGGCGGTGGTTGATGACACATCGACGACTACACCGGCTATTAGAGGTACCGAGGCGGACCAGCGCGTATCTCGGGGTATTGTTTGAGAGGTCGAGCGCGGTATGGTGGACTACTTACACCGACATACATTCTACACCGTCGACGTGGGCGAGTTTCGACGATTATTTCTCGATGAGTACATTCCCACCGAGGTGCGATTACGGCGAGGAGCGATTCTTGGGACTACGACAGGGTAACATGTACGTGTCACGAGTACATGGATCGATTCGAGATATCTCATGATGTATGCCATGGATGTGGCTAACACGGAGAGGTTACTGATTTACTACTTCATCGAGCCTGGATGAGAGGATTGGTGGTGTGATAGTTGCGGCCGGTGCGGAGACCCTACGAGTGTTTTTGACGAGCATTGGCTCGCGAGACGTATTTACGACACCGGGGTGAGCTTGGAGACGGGTGCGGACGAGTTCTCGGTCGATCGAGAGGCAGAAAGAGGCAGAGAAACGATCGATCGACAGAGACATGATTATCAGAGTCGACGAGATAGACGTTCCGAGCATCAGAGAGGAGACGAGAGGCAGGTGGTATACGTTCGTACTGCACCGGTGAGCGCCTCGACACCATGTGCGAGATGGAGGAGGTCGTGGTAGAGGACAGAGAGGTCCGGGGTCGTGACGGGGCTCGGGTGCATATAGTGTCACGGTCGATTGGCGGGAGACACGACGATGTTTCAGGTGTCATCAGGTCGGGCATATACATAGAGATTGTCCGATGTCAGCTTCATCTTCACGACCACAGAATGAGCCAGTTAGGGAGAGGGCTCATGCAGCTGCTACACCTACTACCGTACAGCCGGAGCGTGATGCGACTCGTCAGCTCGTAGAGGGTATGTTATCTATATGCGATGTCTTCATGCATGTATTATTTGATTCCAGCAGTACATTGTCATTTATATCGGGACTTGGGGTTGGACGAGTTAGGATTACGAGGTTGAGACCTTAGATCCACATCTTGTCCTCGATGCAA
The DNA here is from genome assembly GCA_039657345.1 of Stephania japonica. NCBI lineage: Eukaryota > Viridiplantae > Streptophyta > Magnoliopsida > Ranunculales > Menispermaceae > Stephania > Stephania japonica. The sequence continues at coordinate 65,098,887 of CM077557.1, read as the reverse complement.
TTCTTGGGGATAAGATTTACCCTAACCAGGATATGCCGGAATTGTGTAGTAGAGATTGAGGGACACCGAGTTACTGTCGACTTTCGTGTCTAGAGTATTTAGAGTTTGATGCTTTCTTGGGTATGGATTGGCTAGCGACATATCGCGCACACATTGATTGCTTTGGGAAGATGATAGTATTTGATATTGAGGGTATTCCCGTATTTACTTTTGTTGGGACGGCGTCAGACTTACCGATTACCAGAGGTCGATTAGCTACGATTCAGGAGATGGAGGCGTTTAGGACGGTAGTTGAGCCAGACCTGAGACCAGAGATTAGATTAGAGGATGTCTCAGTAGTGTCTGAGTTTCCTGAGGTGTTCCCAGACGATTTGCCAGGTTTACCACCTCCTAGGGCAGTTGAGTTCATTATTGAGTTGGTTCCAGGGACACAGCCGATATATAGCCAAGCCGTACGGGATGTCGGCGTCGGAGAGCGAGGGAGAGTTGAGATCCCAATTAGAGGAGTTGTTGCAGAAGGGTTTTATTCATCCCAGTATGTCTCCTTGGGGCGCACCAATACTATTTGTTAAGAAGAAGGATGGTTCTTTGAGGTTGTGCATAGATTACAGGAAGTTGAATCAAGTGACGATTCGAAATCGTTATCCACTTCCTAGAATTGATGATCTATTTGATCGGTTGGCGAGTGCTAAGTTTTTCTCGAAGATTGATTTACGATCTGGTTATCATCGATTGAGGATTCGGGAGAGTGATATAGAGAAGACGGCGTTTAGCACGCGTTATGGATTGTTTGAGTTCACGATCATGCCATTTGGGGTGACTAATGCGCGGCTATCTTTATGGATTTGATGCACCGAGTATTACGGCCATTTTTGGATCGTTATGTGATTGTGTTTATCGATGATATCTTAATATACAGTAAGACTCGTGAGGAGCACGAGAGACACCTTAGAGATGTTTTGATGACGTTGAGGGAGCATAGATTGTACGCTAAGTTCAGCAAGTGTGCTTTTTGGCTGAGAGAGGTGAAATTTCTCGGACATGTCATCAGTGGTCAAGGAATATCTGTGGATGGAGACAAGATCCGAGCGATCATTGATTGGAGGACACCTGAGACGGTTTCAGACATTCGTAGTTTCTTGGGGCTTGCGGGCTATTACCGGCGGTTTGTGCAGGATTTTTCGTTGATAGCAGCGCCGATGACGAGGTTGACCAAGAAGAATGTTAAGTTTGAATGGTCCGAAGCGCGAGCGGCGTTTTTAGAGTTGAAGAGGAAGTTGACTTCGCGCCGGTGTTGGCTTTACGAGGCGGGGAGAGGCTTCTCGTACACACGGATGCTTCGAGGCCGGGTTGGGATGCGTGTTGATGCGGGAAGGACACCCGGTTGCTTATTTATCGGCGATTGAGACCTCACGAGGAGAATTATCGGTACATGATTTAGAGAGCTAGCGCGATTGTGTTTGCGCTCAAAGCTTGGCGACATTATCTTTATGGGGAGCGATTTATGTTATATACGAGATCATCGAGTTTGAGGTATCTTTTCACTCGAAGGATCGAATATGCGGCAAAGACGGTGGCTCGAGTTGTTGAAAGACTACGATTTCGCTATTGAGTACCATCTGGGAAGGTGAATGTAGTTCTTGATGCATTGAGCGGAGTGGCGTAGAGAGTCGAGCTTGTCTTTGCGGCGAGATGACACATGAGTATGGATTCTTTGGAGAGGCTGCGACGGTGTTGTGTACGTCGATGTTTTTCTTGATGTTCATATCATGTTGCCGGATGCGTGTTCTGTGGTGTCGTTAGAGAGGGTCATTTGAGTGGCAAAGGGCGACGGACATTTTGCTCGCTTCATTTGTCTGGCTCGGGATCGGGTTGCCAGATTGGTCAGTGGTTCGGACCGGTGCTTGAGACACGGGGGTAGGTTGTGGATACGAGGTGCGGGAACTACGCGATAGCATTCTTGAGGATGCACACCGTTCACGGTATACGATTCATCTGGCGGGACTAAAATGTATCATGACTTGCGACGTTTGTTTTGGTGGCCTGGGATGAAGGCGATGTGGGTGCATATGTGAGAGCTTGTCATGTTTGTCGACGAGTTAAGGCGAGCACGGGAGACCATTTGGATTGTTACAACCACTACCGATTCCGCAGTGGAAATGGGAGCATGTTACGATGGACTTTGTTAGTGGATTGCCACGGTCTGCGAGACGTCATGATCTTTGTGTGGGTTGTGATTGATAGATTGACGAAGTCTGCACACTTCATCCCTATATCGATGAAGTACTCGTTTGCTCGATTGAGTATCATTTTTGAGCGAGAGATTGTTAGGCTACATGGGGTGCCGCTATCTATTGTGTCGACGAGAGATCCCGGAGTTGACTTCGAAGTTGTGGGAGAGCATGCGAGAGCGGATTTGGGACGAGGCTACGATTCGATACGGCTTATCATCCTCGACAGACGGTCGATCGAGAGAGATTAATACGAGATATTGGAGGACATGCTCGAGCATGCATTTTGCGATTGGAGGTGCTTGGGAAGAGTATTTGCCGTTGTGCGAGTTCGCATACAACAACGACTATCAGCGAGTATTGGTATGCCACCATTTGAGGCTTTGTATGGAAGACCTTGCGAGATCACCGACTTGTTGGGCGGCACACTGAAGATGTGGCGGTGATTGGACTGAAGTTGTTGTTGACCACACCGAGAAGATTCGGCAGATTAGGATGAGATTGCAAGCGGCTCAAGATAGGCAAAAGAAGTATCTTGATAGGTATCTTGAGGGTTTGAGCTATGATGTGGATGATTTGGTATATCGAAAGTTTCGCCCTGGAAAGGTCATCGAGATTTGGGATCAAGGGAAACTAGCAGAGATATATTGGACCGTTCGAGTTGTGGCACGTGTTGGGACAAGTAGCATACAGATTGGAGTTGCCGGCGAGCTAGCGCGGCGTTCATCCGGTGTTTCACGTGTCTATGTTGAGGTTAGCTAAGACGGGGACCAGAAGCCGATGGTGGATATAGACAGATTGAGGTTCGTCTGACGCTTCATATGAAGAGCAGCAACTGTGGAGATCATGGATCGTAGAGTTCGGACAACGAGGAACAGGGAGATTTTGAAAGTGTTGGTTCGATGGCGCATCACGGGCGAGGGACTCACTTGGGAGCTCGAGTCGACTATGAGACAGAGATACCCACAATTGTTTCTTGGTGAGTGTTAATATAACTCAAATTTCGGGACGAAATTTCAATTTAGTTGGGAAGAATTGTAACGGCCCAAATAATATTTGCCGTTAATTATGACGTCATTGCGAGATGTGGATGCCGGCGAAGACAGTGAGGACCCATGATGAGGCTGGAATGCACTCGAACTAGGTATACGATCGTTTTGTATGTTTGTTGTGGTAAATTGTGATGGAAAGGTATAAATTAACTAATTCCATTGCAATATTGTATGCTAATGTAGTTGATTGACGAGTGAGGAATGATTTCGGGGTGCGTGCGGACGCGGGACACGAGGCACGAGTGTCTTAGGGTAGTCGAGGGAACTAAGGTGAGCTTACCCATAAATTTTGGTAATTTATTGAATAGGGTAGATAATTATTATGAGCCAAATCAATTGGAAATTTATAAGTCATATAGTTGAGTTGAATAAAACAATAACAGTTGGATTGTTCTCGAGATTCGTGCACACACTTGATCAAAAGCCAAATATATAGGTTTGTTTGTGTTTACCGATCAAATGGGAAGAGAAGGAGAGTGAGGTTTTGAGAGAGAGATCGAAAAAGAGATCGGTGGGAAGAAGAGGAGAAGAAGAACAACATCAAAGTGTGGAAAGGTGATATGTGGCTTCCTACAACAAGAATCTAAGGTATGGACACAATAAACTTGAGTTTTGTGGAAATTTTTGATGAGGGTTAGGATGTGTGAAATTCGGATTTGTTGGGGAATTAACACTTGGTTTTGTTGGAGTAAATGTGAATGGGAATGGCATGGAATAGGTGTGTTTTTGAGCTAATTTGAGGGGAATTTGATGATGATATGGAAATGGGTTTGAAAAGGATGATTTTTAGGATTCTTGGATTTCGAGTTTAAATTCGATAAAATTGTGTTTGAATGGTATTTTTGAGGTGAATTGTGAGTTTTGAGGTGTTGGAGTTGAATGAATGGTGTATGAGGTGGTTTGGAGTGTGAAAATTTGAGCTGTAAAAGTACGGACAGAGCGCGATTAGCGCGCTAATAGGAGGACCTAGCGCGCTAATTACCCTCTGGAAAATGATGAACAGTGACTTAGATGAATTAGCGCGCTAATTCATCTCATTAGCGCGCTAATAGTTCACTGGAATGTGAAAAATTGGAAAATGAAGAAATGAGTCTAACCAACATTTTAAACCTATTAATTGATAATTAACCTTCATAAATGGATTCCAGGAGTCTTGAAATAGTAATTGGAGTAGGGGATTTAGTCGGGAATCGGACCAGGGAGTATTATCGGGGATTGAAGGAATCGAGCGGGAATTTAATTTAGAACGAGGAGTGCGAATTGAGGTGTGTAGTATCCCAATTGAACTTCACTTTAAGTATTTACCATTTGATTTATTTGAATTCGGTTCCATTTATTCGTTATTCCATTTCATCTTTGCTTTACGGTGGGCACTCTCACTGGTGACTTTACGGTAGTGGAGGGTACTCCTACCTGGTGTCTTTACGGTGTTGAGATCACCCCCACTGGTGCTTATTTCGTTACGGCCATATAGTCCATTGAGTCATAGCACTTGTCTAAGTATACGCGGTGAATAGGCTACCGGGTATGGTAGGCTTGTGTGGGTGCGTCGTTGGTCTACGCCGACCACCTAGAGGGTCTAGGGACAACTTTGTTGGTGTGTTTGAGGGTTGTGCCCAAGGAGAGGCTCGAAGTATGACTTAGTCGATTTTTATGTGCACGTACTTTGTTTCCTCACTATATTTATGCATGCGATGATCTTTCTTTTACGGTTATCGTATTTACGTACTCGCATGTTTAAATTATAGTCTTTTGAATTCCAGTACTTTTATTTCCGTAATTACTTGGTGAACTTCCTTGGGATTACTCACTCTGGACTCGTCATCTGTCTTTTTGTGATGGCTGAGTGCAGACCCTAGTACGAGCCGGGGAAAGGGCAAGCTTGAAGAGTACATCGATTGACGGTTTTGGCCCCACTCGTACGTATGTTTATATTTATTCGTTTTCTGCCGGGTTTTGGGCTTGAGAGATAGGTTGTATATTTTGATATTTTGAGAAACATATGAGATGTATATGATGTATATTTGGTATGGTTTCCACTTAGGCATTTTGCTAATAAAACACAAGATGAATTTTTATATTGTTCATTTAAGCTTCCATTTGTTAATTTGAGGTTATATGATATTAAGCTGAATCAAACTTAATGATGAATTGATCGATAATGGATAAATTGGGCGTGGGACACAACTGGTGGTGACGTGGACAGTTGTGGGCCCGCGTGGCCTCCCGTGGCGGACCAATGTGGAAATTGGGGTCGCCACAATGGTGGTCTCGATGGGTGACATCGTCGTAGGGATTATGTCATTTACTGAAGTTGGGGTGTAGACACTGGATTCTTGAATAGTATATATATACGACCGAAGCTTAAGGAGTGAAACTCATGTGTGCCCACTAGCAGACACATACAAACGATACGAATAAACTGCGATAACCATGAATAAAGTGAAACATACTCAAAGGTTTTACGCATCTCAATCCGCGATCTAAAATCCCAATAATACCCGGCCTGATCCCATTCATGTCTCGAGATGCGCATTCGACATCTGACTATAGTCTCTTAAGCCCTTGGTGTTCGAATAAGCCATTTTAAGTTATTTAATGTCAAATTAATTGATTTTATATTGCATCAACAAAAAATTAGGACTTTATTCTAATTTTTTGTTGTGGCACATTTTTTCAATTCACCAGGGTGTCAAACGCCCAAAAAAAATCTCGAAATCCACTTTACTACTCCTTTTCTAATTTTTCATATTTTCTCAAAATTTTCTGATTTTTCTATAATTTTCTGTAATTTTTGCCAATTTCACGCTTTGCGAGGCAAAAGCTCCAACATCACCGAAATCCCGAATACTTCACATTTCATAGAAATTCATAAATTTCTATTTATTTGGTCAAAATATTATTTTTCTATATTTTCTTTCCTATTTTTCTGGATTTTCCTTCATTTTCCAACATTTTTATTATATTTTTTTATTTGTTGGGTCCGGTCGACCCTGGCCCAGGCCCATGGCCCGGTCCATGGGTGGGGCACACAAGTCGTCGTCCACTTCCCAATTGCAAACCAGGGACACCTGGTGCAATTTTTTTTTTTTTTTTTTAATTTCTTTCATTCATTCATTCTTTCTTTCTTCAACAAACAACACAACGTCATCTTCATCATCTCAATCCATCAATACAACTTAATTCAACATATTCAACTAAGAAAATCATAAGAATCTCCATTAAAGCTTACCTTCAAGCTTTCCAAACAACACGGACGCCACCAACCGAGATCACTTGATCAATTCAATAGCCCTCCAAGCTTCTCCCCAAATCGATTTCTCTCATTCTCCCTCACTTGCCGACTCTCCTCTCTCTCGCTCTATCGACTTTGTGACCACAATGGGGTCGGTGTTGTTTTTGATATTTTGGGGTTGGCCAAATGACCAAAATACCCATCCTTATTCATTTTCATTAACAAAGCTAATGCCCTTATTGGTCATTTCACACATTTTGTTCTAATTTCTTATTTTAATATATATATATATATGAGTTCTTCTACCATGAGAACGAAATATATACCATGTCATAGGTACACTATTTAAAACTAAAGTCGCTCTAAGGGCACCCCACAATCCTCTCAGGGCACCCCGCAATTTTTAATCAAAACTGGTTTTATAACCAATTGACAAAAATACCCTCATCCAACCCAACAATTCACATGCCCTCTCAAAGCACCCCACTTTTGAAAACTCGATTTTTTACAAAGTTAAGTCGATCCGTCGCGGGTTGGACATCGCGTTTGTCAATCCATCGCCGCTTGGAGACTCGACGAGTTTTAAGTGTTTTTAAGAGTCTAATGGTTGAAGAAAATGAGTGCGAGGCAGACGTCACACAAGACAAATTAGTTTTTATGGTTTTTGTGGATTTTTTTTTCCATTTTCGAAGGTGGACCATGAACGCGAATTTATTGGTCACACAGGACCGAGATATGTTGTAGTGTCTCGGTACCCTATGACCGATAACTAACAAAATATGTTGGTTATTACCAATCGATTTTAATCCTAAACGTAGCTTTTTATTACACTTTGGTTAGAAGCAACCGAGACATAACTTAATGTCTCGGTAACAGGTCACCAAGTCCAAAACTAGTAGTCTCGGTGATACACAACCACGTGGTATAAAGACCCTTCTCACTTAGGTGTCGGTTGATATTAACCGACACTTACACAATGATATCGACAATGGACGCTCGAGACCAAAAGACAGATCACGGTCTTGTGTGACCGAACACTACGAGATTGAAGTTAAACACATCATCCGACCATAAAAACAACAAATCTACCTTAAAAAAACAAGAAAGTGATGGGATTAGGTATATTGAGGCTTTGATGTCCTGATGGAAACGAGAAAAGAAGGGTTTCATTCGATTTGGTGGTGAGGTGCTTGCACTTCAAACGAAAGAACATTTTGGTAAAAGTACCGGGTGCCCTTATAAATTGATGGGGTGCCTTAATCAGCGGTGTAACGACCCAAAAAAAATTGGTTATTTATGGATGATAATGCATGTATATTAGTATTTTACGGGTCTCGAGCCGTTCGGGCTATATTTTAATGGAGTGAGGTGTCGCCTAGTTAAACGAGGTTTTCGGGAACCGTTTTAGTGGACATTATTAATAAACAAAGTCAAATGAAAAATATGACATAAGTTGAGGAAATACAATTCTAACAATAAAGTATAACTTAGACATTAGGAAATTTATTCGAATCCCAAGAGTAGGACTGCCTCGAGAAGCGTGTCGGACGCGGGGCATGGTGCACCGAGTAAGCGAGAATTTGTGTGACCTTATTTATAATTTAATAAGATTAATCTAATGGGTTAATATGGGATAGGATTATTAAAATGACACACTTGGGTGAGGAGGACCATTGGATAGGCATGGAGATGTGTACATGGGTTAGATTAGGATGATGAACCAAATGACTCATAAGGGTAGCTGCCCAAGGGTTGGGCAAGTGTAAACTCAAGGGCAAAAGGGTCATTTCGTCCTAACTCACTTATATAAAAACAAAGGAAACCCTAAAACCCTAATACACTATTCATCTTCTTCTCCAAGCCGCCACTATTCATCCTCCCCACTCTTTCCCCCACTGCCGTTCGCCACCACCGGACCTCCGACCAAGCCAGAGGTGGTCGGAGACCGGGACTACGTCTCTCTCCTCTCCTCTCTCGTTTGCTCTCTCGGCCTTACGTTCACTTTCCCTCTCGGCCTCACGTTCCTTCCCTCCTCACTCTCGACTGCTTCTCCCTTGGTTGGACCGCCACCACCACCGCCTCTTACCTCGTCACCGGAACAGGTGAGTGTCATTGCTCTCTCTCTCTCTCTCTCTCTCTCTCGTTTTCTCTCTCTCACTCACTCTCACTCTCGGTTTCCATACTCACACTCTTCTTCTCGACCTCACGCTATGCCAGCCACTTCCTCTCGCCTGACCGGTCACCACCACCACCCACCTTGCTGTTGGAACTACGAACGACCACCGGAGAAGGCTAGGTGAGTGTCTCTCCCACGGTTCTCTCTCTATCTCCATTATTTCGATGCTTTCATTTACCACTGTTTTTGGCATTTGTGTGGCTATTTTGTTGTGTGGGGATGGCGGGGTGTACATATCACTGTGTGTACACAACAGTGTGTGTGTACACCACAGTGGTGTACACAACAATTTTAGGAGTGTGATGTGTTGATGAAAATGTGAACAGTGGTGAAGTGGGGTGTTGATGGAAACGGTGAGGTGTGTGGTGTGTGTGATGGTGTGGGGTGCGTATAGTGTGTGTACATACCCCAGTTGGGGTGTGGGTGTGTACACTATAGTTGATGTATGGGACTGTTTTCATGAGTTGTATATGTGTGGGCTTCGATTTACATAAGTGTATGTAGGTGGCTGTTTTGGGTGTGAATGTTGTGCAAGGGGCGTACACTGTGTGTACACCACAATGGGGTGTACACAACAGTGTGTGTACACCATAGTGGGGTGTACACAACAGTTGTATATGTGTGAGAATGGACAAATGTGTATATAGTATAGTTTTAAGTAATAAAGTGACGTATTAATGCATGTGAACATGGTAAATCACAGTGGGGTGCACACAACAGCGGGGTGTTGTGTGCACAAAACAGCGGGGTGTGTAAAGTGTGAGTGTGCATACCAGTGGGGTGTACACATGTGACGGCCCCGCTTCTAATCTAGGGCACCGCCCGGCCTAATCCCGTAATTTAGCCCTAATCACGACACATAGGACCCAATTACGAATTAGTCAGCCTTTACTACCTGTGTTCTCTTATTTAAACAATTATTTTATTTAGCAGAAGTCTTTAATATTTTAGCGGAATATTTTTTTTTTTTTTTTTTTTATAAATCCTAAGTGTGGAAACTAGGAAATAACGATCACCATATATATGCAAGTAAACGGCGAACATATATAAACAAAGTGAAAGCCAAAAGTCAGGTAGTCTAACACTCATCCCAATAACATCCCAAAAGATAAAGACATAAGTAAACATAATACAAAAATTACCCTACGTGTACGGGCAGCTACGCGCTCGGAGCTCGGAGGTAGTCGCCGATCTTCTCCTTGCCGGCCTGGTTGCTGCTCGACGGATCTACACCCACCGTCACAAGCTAGACGGTGAGTATGATGATATTTAAGTGATAAGCGGGAAAATCTAATACTACATTTCCAATTTAAACAAAAGGTATTTAAAAGCATATGTAGTGAAGAAATGCTTTGAATAAATAATGCAAGTAAATACCAACGTTAACGAGATACACATAAACCGACACTGAGCTAAGTCGAGATGATCTACGTCCGGTCGGCGGTGAGAACTATCACCTAGCCTTTTCCACTACTGTATAGAGCTGTGCTCAACATATGATAATAATCTCTCTTTTTCTTTTCTTTCTAATAACCTCAAATGGCGGAGCTGTGCTCGGCGTATTTAAATCATTTATACTTGCCGACAACCCCGTGATCCATGCCACGTGTGCCGCCCAAGTGTAGTAGCGAGTGCCGGAGACCCCGAAAGACCGAAATCCTCGTGAATCCGCGCATCTCGTGTGCAATGGACACTAGATAATCCATACTTTAGTTTTCAAGAATATATTTCCTAAAGTTGTTATGATTTTAACACAAGTTAGGCTACAAAGCCCCAAAGGAAATAGAGCACAAGTCCATCATAACAAATAACCCTATAGCATGCATTTTCTAAATATCCATTAACCATATTTCAAGACAAACATTGAGCATATAAGGAAGCATGGAGTCAATGATATATTAAACAAGGCATCATGCTATATCGATATTCAATATGAGTAGAAACAAGGAAAGCATGATGTGGGAAATAAATTAGCAAGTCTACAAATAGACTGAAAATTTATAAATGACTGGAATGAAATAAAGTAAAGAGTTCCCACAGTTTCACTTACAAGTTAACGCAGTAGTCCTAGCTATTCGGCCTCCCGACACCCGACACCCGCGTCCCTAGACTCCCGGTACGCTCTCCTAAGTCCTGGTGTGTTTAGATAGGTATTTGGTTGGTTTTAGGTCAAGTCAAATAGATTTGTGAACCTATAACCCAAAACAGCCCCTTAAGTTCTTGCAAAACTCCAATTTGATACTTAGTATTGCAGCGTTAATTAAATCATCATAAACTCTAAATCATCAAAGACACTTAAGAAGAAAGTTTTAGCTCTAGGTCTTAGCTTTCTGGAATGGTATGGTGTGTAAGGTTTCGATATAAAATGAAGGAGATATCAAATATTTTCAAAGACAACTCGAATTTGAATCAAAATTTGATCAGCGAGATTGTAAAAATCAGTTCTCCCAATTTAAAGCTCCAAAAATCATAATTTTTGGTCACAAGTCACTTTACATATCCAAGAATAACATAATAAAAATTCATCTCATTTGGATATGAATTGGAGGAGTTATGCGTTTTCAAATTTCACCTTCAACAATCCCATCATGACATTTAAATTACCTATTTGTAGAGCATTTTTGAGTAAGAAAGAGCTGGAATTTCAAAAACATGGTAGACACGAAAGTTGTTCGTATATGAGTTAACTTTCATATGGCATTGGAATCACTTAATTTGGAGTTATGATGAGTGAGTTATGTCCAAATTATAGAGGCTGTATCAAGAAAATCAGATTTTCAATTTTACAAGAAAAAAAAACCCCGATCTTTGACAAAACTTCTCAATTATGAAATACAGCTTAAGGAGATCATTTAGTGTTTCAAAATGAGTTAAAACATCATTAAAACATCTTTGAAATCGATTTTATATAAAAGCTTCAATATTCATAACTAAGAACACAACGATTGAAGCATAAAAGAGTATAGATGATACCTAAGGTTTTAGCTTTGATGGTTGTCACTTGAGCTTCCTTTGATATGGAAATTTGGCTCTCTTACACTCCAATTTCCAGCAAACAAACTCCCCTAACAGCTCTGAATTTTTTTTTTGCTTGATTTGTATGCAAATGAGAAGGAAAGTGTTTAAGTGTTTCTTTTATAGTGTTGGGTTTTCATCAAGTTGCACAACTCCATCTCCATGTGAATCAAGGGTCATCAAACACTCCTACTCACCTACTTTTTTTTTCAGCTCAATGACACTTGTTAAGCATGAAACCCCCTAAATGCCACTTGTCAAGCATGTAGTTTCCTTTATCATGGTCATCCATCATTTGATTTTTTTGTCCATCTCTAAGATGATCTAATGACCATTAATCACTCCTACTTTCACTAAAATTTCAGCTTTGTGACACAAATGCATGACACAAATTACATGGGAGTGTGTGCTAGTACACATCCCTAGGCATATCCAAAGGGTGGTTGTAATTACATTTGACCATAGGCCTTAATATTTGATTTCATTTAAATATAACATAGGCTAAGTAATAGTTTATTTAAATTGATGTGTATACCATAGACTTATGTTATGAAATAAATTAATTAACACCCATTTGACTAAACTTAGACTTACCACATGTCTAGCTACCCGACTCCCCGGCTCGCACACAAATCGAGGCATGTCCCCGCTCGCATCTCGACGCCTATAACTAGGCCACGTGCCTCAGTAAGTGTGCGCATCTCATGCGAGCCCCACGTCACGGGTCGGTGATCTTGATTAAGCAAGTTAATCAAGATTAGAAAATTGGGCCGTGACAACACAACAGTTGTGTGTGTGTGTGACCACAATGTTTAGTATTGTATGTTTGAAAATGTAATAATGAGTCCATATATCCAGGCCCAATAATTGTACACATATTGAGCCTACTTAGATGGATATAGGCTTGACACATGGACCCAACAAGAGCCTAACCAGTGTGTAAAGGACATCAACTATAGTATGGGTTACATTAATTGAAAGAATTCAAACCAGGTTTATGGGAGTCACCCTAAAACTAAACACGAACTGTAAAACAACATTCGGGGTTTGATTCGTTGTCAGGTAATCGAGAAACACGGGAAGCGCGTTAGAGTCTCGGAGTGAGTAGCGGGTCACGCTAGATCAGGTAAGCACATGCATGCCTCGTATGTGTGTACGTTAGTAGACCAGCAAGAAAATAACATGTGATTTATACATCATCTATTTATTGCTATTGTTGCATTGATCCTTTGCTTGACATTCCATTCCGTTTTCTTTGGTTGTATGTTCTTGGCATGAGTGTGTGTCTCGAAGGTATCATGTGGTCCCGCACTAGCTGGGACAACGAGGGTGCCCTCTGCAGGGGTAATCGACCACCACCGTAGTGATGTGTGTCTTGGAGATGCTTGGATTCGAGAGGTGTTGCGATGCCTCTCGATTTCACGCTGCGCTAGTGTTGCGATATTGCCCGGGGAGATCTTGCGAGATATTTGCCCTATTGCTGTGAAATAGACCACTCATGGGCCTCTTTTGAATCTTAGAACATGCAAAATATCGATTGTTTATCTATCAGTCTCTTTATCATGCATTTGATTTATTTACTTTCCAGTTATTTCATTTTTGCATGATACTTAGACTGCTTTTCTTGTTATAATCGTAAATTACTATTACATTCTTCTGGTACTACTAGCAATTTTATTCAGTGACTCACCGTCTAGTTTGTGACAGTAGGTGCAGATAGAGTGGAGAGCAGCAAGGGTAAGAGGCCCTGCCTAGGTGATCTACTGTGAGGATTTGCAACGACATCTGAGAGACTTTATAGTAGGTGTTTATATTTTGTTTGTTGATGTGTATATCGTTTTATACTTATATTGTTGGGATCATTGGACTTGATATTTCTTTTGTGAGACTGGTATCATGTATATATGCCTATCGAATTGTACATGAATACCTGGGGTTTTCCACACTTATAGAATTCCTAATTTCCCTTTGATTGAGTTATTTTCCTTTGTTATAATTGTTTTAGTCTTCCGCTGTGTATTAATGCAATAACTCTTTCATAAATTACTGAATTGATTAAATTGAAGGCTGACTAGGCTCGTTAGGTTGTCGGGTGATGACTCGGGGCCTGCACGGGTTTAGGCCGGGCGTACCCAATTGCATGGGAAAATTGGGGCCGTCACAAGTGGGGTGCCCTGAGATGATTGCGAGGTGCCTTTAGCGCGACTCTAGAACTATTGGATTTAAATCCAACACATTAATTGAGGCAATACAAATGCACAACACATTTTGAGGGGTTTCCATGGCATGTGTATAAATATATATTTCCTTATACTTTTCCGCCTACAATTCTGTCGTGCGCGTCAACAAGCGCACTCAGGCATGCACACTATTGTACAACCTACACGTACCGATCACGACCCCGCGTGTTACTAAATGCCCACCAATTTACTATTTTATCAAATTTACTTGATTTGCTTATACAAATCATTTCCTAAACTTATATAGTGTATTCGTATTTCACGCGTCCGGTATCTGTATCGACACGTTTTTCAAGACAAATATCCGTCACACTATCTTACACGGTATATGCAATATAAACTCACACATGCGATGTAATAAGTTATAAAATAATAATTACCATCGCGGTTACATAACCACTCTGTCAAAAATAACATTTCCGCACATGTGGCGTCGCCATGGACCTGAGCTGGCGTCCACGTTCGAAAATCCTCAACAACGGCGTCAATTTCAAATTTGGTCTTTGCACACACCTTCACCCTCACCTTCACCATTTCCACTGGATTCTTCTCCATTGCACTCAACTGGACTCAAACTGTACTGCATTAGAGTCCCTATCTTGAACCCGAGCAAGCATTAGCTCCCTTTTCTGAGCCTCGACAACTTGGATACATGCCTCGTCCTGCCCATCATCTCTCGCCCGTTTCCATGCATGTTGAACCGTGGGCTAGTCGTTTTCTCCATCCTATAGGATTCGTTTGCGGTTTCCTAGCTACCGATGTGATTAGCTTTAGCTATCGTGGCTCATTTCACTCTCAGCGAACAGTAGCCAACCTCATTCTTGGTCACTTTGGACTTCCCTCAGGCCATACCTAAAGGAATATATTAGAATATATAAGCTCACATCGAAAATATAATAAGAGTTGATGCGGTATGTAAGTTGTGTAGCTTGGATCCTAGCTAGCTAGCACAAGCCAATTGATTTTGTGCAAAATGAATTACAACCCCATTTATATACCCACATGTGTAAGCCCATGGATTTCTATAGAATCAGAGATTGAATAGATAAGCACATATTATAAATTTTTCTCACTTGCAGCATGGAAATGTGCAGTCATGGCCTTTGGCAATCGAGACGTTGCACTATGTCTCAGTTGTGGATCACTAAAGAGTGTTTGAATCGAGACTCATGTGTCATTCGATAGATATCAACAGACTTATGGTACAATCTCGTTTAAGATATTATGGTCTTGTTTGGTTAGGGGTGGATAACTTACAGAGAGTTGAGAACTAATCTTGTTTGGTTGCGCAACTTCCCTATAAGTTATCTCCCAACTTATACCTTTGGGTACGAGATATCTCCCCCACCCCCTAGGGGAGTTATCTATCGGGAGTTGTGGACACAATTATCCTTCATTAATGACTTTTTTATTACATATCTCTCTTGTTTGAAGGTTATTTATGTCACTTCATATTTTTTATTGTTTAAAAATTTGAAACTTCCCTGCAAGTTTTAAGTTGAACCAAACATGAAAATATTATCTCTAAGGAGATAACTCCGAATTAACACTATAAGATAGCAAAAATGAACCAAACGAGGCTGTCTTATGGTGCCTAACCATCAAGACAATTTGGTTCACTCCTTGCGTGTCTTGTCAGCATTTGATAATCGATCGAGACTTAGCTGAGTTGCTCAGTGTTGTGCCACTGAGACTCTTACATCGCTCTCGGCCTTGTGTGGCCAACTGTAATGGGAAGCCCAAATTCCATTCCTGTGATGGGTAAATTGAAACAAACAATAACGACACTAACAACAATAATGGAAATTCAATCAAAAACCTAATTCCGACTAAAATATACTTGCATACCCTTGTTTCTATGCCAAAATCGAAGCAACGAGTATAACTCTCTCCGTCAACCTTGTACCGCATAAACGAGACCAAATCGACCGAAAACACAAAAACCTCACTCAAAACCCACTAATTAATTATCGAGAAGAAAAAAAAAAGTGTGGTTGTTCGAATCTACGGTTGCAAATTAAGTGAACGAGAGAAGTAGAGTGCCATGGGAGAGGGGATCACTTCGTTTTTTGAATTCATGTGGTCATCCACATAAAGGGCAATTAATTGGAGCATTCAATTAAAAAAATTAGTGTACTAATAAAAGTTGGAAGCGGCTATTTGAACCCCACTTTTTGCTGGAATGGTGCTAGAATGACAAAATTCAACTGTCGGTACTGTTTAGAATATACACTGGAACGTACACCTCCCCTATCCAACTGTCGGTACTGTTTACCTCGAGATGCAGGTTTATTCATCCCAAAATTCAAAACACAGTTGGATATATAGAAGGGGTGTGCGTCCAGTGTGCATTGTCATTCCAGCATTTTCGTTAAGCAAATATATATATGTCACACTTAGATCACGGAGTACGTACAGGATACAACACAATATATAAAGACCAAATTAACGGAGGCAGCACACACAAGCCTCTTATTTAGTAGACAATAACACGTACATATATTATCATGTACGTAGAGGTTTTAGTACATATGCATGAACTAGTTTGTTCCTTCCTCAAATGGGCTTACTGGAATACTTTGTTCACTCCTGAAAAAGTTGCCTCTATCAACCTTGCTTTTCACTCGCACCAACCTGTCAAAGTTCTCCATGAAGTACTTGCCACCCCAAGCTTTTTTGGCCTCTTCATAGCTTGCAGTGCCATTCTTGCTTTGCCCCAGCCCTAGGTCTCTAAAGTTTACGTATGAAGCTCTTGGGTTCTTCGTCACGTAAGGCTCCATATAGTCGTACAACGTTCGGATCCAATTTATGTTCCTTTCCGCCGCATCAATTCCTTGTTCATCCCACCACACCATATATTCAATTTGATACAAGTTTTTTCTATGAGGGTATGGAATCTCGGCGGGTGGAATTCGATCCATGGCTCCGCCTTGAGGACTCCACATCATATGAGGCTCCTCGGCATCTTTGTCGTAAAACATCTTCCAAATCCCTTCCAACGCAGTTACTGTTAAGGGTTGATTTACATAATCTGATTTGGACTTGAAAAATTGTTTCCTCCCAGTTTGGTTCCTGTCAAGTAACACCTCTAAAGGCGCATGAGGGTCGAATCCAGCAGCGTAGAGCACTGATTGTATCCAACTCATTTCTTGAATGTCTTCTCTTCTCAAGCCGAGTTCAGGGATCAATCTCTCCATTATGTCGTAGAGTTGCGGACTTCCTCCGAGAAAGAGCGATACAAAGGTCGCGTTTATGGTGTAATAAACGCCTCTTACTATTACTGGATGAGACCTGTCTAACAGTAGTTTGATGTAGAGATCATCAGGGAGCTTAGGTGCAATTTCTTGCCATTTAAGAACAAGTTCCGTTGCACCATGTTCCAAGTTTTTGCATACCGAGAAAACGGACACAGTTTTTGGAACAGGAACCAATTTGATTTTCCACGCAAGAATAGCTCCAAAGTTTCCTCCACCTCCTCCTCTGATGGCCCAAAAGAGGTCCTCGCCCATGGATGCCTTGTCAAGAATCTCACCATTGGCATTCACCAATCGTGCATCCAAGATGTTATCAGCGGCAAGACCGTATTTCCTCACCAAGGTACCAAAGCCGCCGCCGCTGATGTGCCCTCCAACGCCCACTGTAGGACATATTCCAGCCGGGAATCCGTAGGTATCACTTTTTTCGGCAATATTGTAGTAAACTTCACCTAGGGTTGCACCGGCCTCAACCCAAGCGCTCCCCTCTTCGACATCGACGTTAACAGCATGCATTTGGAACATATCGACCATGACAAATGGCACATCGGACCTGTAAGATAAGCCCTCGTAGTCATGGCCATTACTTCTAACTTTTAACTCGATGTGATTTTCATTACTACAAATAACTGCTGCTTGGACATGAGAATCTCGTAATGGAGTCACAATAAATTGAGGTCCAGATATGGGACTTATGAAATGCGGATAGAATCTAGGGTTTCGTATTCCTGATTCTAGGATGGGTAAATAAGATGAATCACCAAGTACATAGACTTGAATATTAGGCTCATGATGATTTAGGCAAGCAAGAAAGTCTTCAGTAGTAGCACTTGAAGATGGATGCAATACCATAAACAAAGTTACGAGGACATAGCAAAATGAGAGTATTGATGAAGTACTAGAAATACCCATTGCATATCAATGTTTAATTTTTTCAAGATGCTCAGATCATGGGACTTGGAGGGCCTTTATATAGAGGAATATTTTGAGCAATTGATTTTTGTTTAGTGATTTTCATGGTCACTAGGCAACTTGATCATATCACCGCAATATTATTAATTAAAGAATTGAATTAAACTTGGTGGTGAACCCACTTTATCAGTCATGTTTATCTATTCACCTCTTCTTCTTCCACATTAACTTGGAGCTCGGCGGCTCGCGAGCTCATTCGATTTCCCAGAAAAATAAATTTTACAATAGTTCTAAGAGTGCCATCCACCTCTCTCTGATCTCATTTTTATTTGTTGATTTGACTGGGTCACTATATATATAGGCCACGCTCGATCAGTTAATGCTGTTATTAAAGAATTAAACTTTGTTATTGGAGAATCAATATACACTAGTTAAGGTTGGATTCAGTATCATTCTATCAGATTTGGTTAATCTGTTGTTTATAGGTAAGTTACTGTCCGTTAATTATTATATATCCTGATCTAGCTATCTGCAGATGAGTGATGGCAGTTAATTAAGTTGAACTGTCCTAATTAACTAACTATTGCTATATACTACTAATTGTAATGTGTAACAGATTAACCAGAACATATATTAATGAAGGAATTGCCAAAGACTCCTTGACATTGATGCAAATAAGAGTTTGTGTTAGATTAGGGTCATTTTATTTATTAGATAAGAAGGTTTAGTTTAGTTGGATTACAAGTTCTGTGTCATTTTTATGCCAAAGTTAGAGTTTAAATAGGAGTCTGCGGTAGTAAGAGTTTTATTAGAATTACGGTTAATGTGTCTTTTGGTATCCTATTAGAATTAAGAGTTTTATTATTTTACAAGCCTAAATAAAGGCTACATGTGTAATAGTTTAGGAGTTGATTATTGATTTTATGAATAAATAAATGTGTCTCTTTTAGAGAATTAGGGTTTTAATTCTCATGCCCTGAATTGTATTGTTCGTAGTGTCGAATAATCAATTTGGAAGACTTTCGCTGCGTTAGTTTGATATCAGAGTCTTAATTCGGTTAGTGTAATAATGCAACTGAGGGTGGAGTTTGCTTTTAGTGAAAAACTAAAAGAGGAATATTCTGACGAGGAAGAATTTGTATCCGAGGAAGAAATAAATGGAGTTCTTTTCTTTACGGTGACGACAAAATAGATCCAATTTTCTTCGAGGGGGATTATGACAACTTGGACGAGGGGCCAAAGTTCAACGATGATGGGTGCAACTTCGTGGAGGACAAGGTAGTCTTTGGAGACGACGGCTTTGTCATTGAGATAGTTTCCCACAAAAATCTTTAAGTACTTGAAGTGATAGTTGGTAATATGGTTGTCAACAAAACTTCTGTGAAGGACTTTCTCAACTATCAGAACTTTGTTGTTAGATTTTCAGATTATGAGATCAAGCCTATCTTTGAAGATAAACTTGACTCAAATCACAAGCCGCGCGAAGAAACGAAACTTTAAGGTCAAATTTTCTTGAACCGCGAGAGAATGATGAAGATGAAGACGTCTTATGCGGGAGAATGATTCAAGTATTGAATTCGAGGACGAATTTTCTCAACCGGGAGAGAATGATGCAAATAATAGTTTGTGCTAGATTAGGGTCGTTTTATTAATTAGATAAGAAGGTTTAGTTTAGTTGGATTACAAGTTGTGTCATTTTTATGTCAAAGTTAGAGTTTAAATAGCAGTCAGCGGTCGTAAGAGTTTTATTATAATTACAGTTAATGTGTCTTTTGGTATCCTATTAGAATTAGGAGTTTTATTATTTTACAAGCCTATATAAAGGCTACATGTGTAATAGTTTAGGAGTTGATTATTGATTTTACGAATAAAGAATTGTGTTTCTTTTATAGAATTAGGGTTTTAATTCTCATGCTCTAAATTGTATTGTTCGTAGTGTCAAATAATCAATTTGGAAGACTTCCGCTGCGTCAGACATGCATCCATTAATGAATGAACTGCTAATACATTTAGTCGGACATGCTTGTTCTGTTGTGTATTTGAGGTGTAATTCAGTGGACAAATATGCATTCTTCTAAAAACCATGTAGTAGACCGAAGAGTCGCCTTATATCTGCTTCTTCTTTTTTTTTTACTTTAGCAGGTCTCAACCCGCGACCTCCCTAAGCCTTACCTTTTTTGCAAATACTAATGCCTCATCTATCTCAGCAGAGATGCTTGAAAGAGTCGCCATCTGTTAGATGAGTCAAAGCAGTTTGTGAACTGCATGTATGTATTGAAGTCTCAGTTGGCTCGTTAGTTTTTTTTCAAAAGGCTAGTTAGTTAGTTAGTTAGTTAGCTAGCTAGTTAGATCACCGAAAAACATACTGTGAAAGGAGTTGATCTAGCTAAATATTGTGTATATATATAAAAAGCTGGGTTGGAAAACGAAAAAAAGTAGAAATTAATTAATATGTTTTCTTTTTCGTGTGGATAGTATGGGTAGGAGAGTGGATTAATTTTCTCGCTCCTGCAACACTTCTTCGTGGGGTAGATCTTCGAATATTGTCCCCAACTTTTTCAACTCATAGGTGTAGGGTTTTATCTCAAAAGGCTTCGATACTAGTTAAAGGAAGATAATCACTTATATACTTCATTGTGAAGTCTTATTTAATCAATGTGGGACTTTTATTTTGGTCCACACATCTCAACATAAATCAGGAGATTGGGTACACTAATAGCTTTCATGTGGATAGTGTGGGTAGGAGGGAGGCATTCTACTCCTATGGCAAGATGTTTGGGGCATCTCTATTGAATCATACTCTCCATACCACATGGATAACCATATATTGTTACTATTTTGGATGGCTTCATTTCGCATTTTACGTGGTTTTATAGGAATCCTAGGCCGTATTTGGTTCGGGAGGAAGTTGAAGGAAGTGAGATAACTTCCAGGGAAGTTCCAACTCGCCTTATTTTGTTAGATATTTTCAAAAAACTTCTCCAGAAGTTTGACCCCTAACTTCTCTCACATAGGGGAAGATAACTCACTTAGGGGGGGGTGAGTGAGTTATCTTCCTGAGTGGGAATGGACACTTCTAGCCTCATTTAATGCTCTCTCTACCTTTATTCTCTACAATCTCTCTCTCATAAACAGTGTAAAGGGCATTTATGTCAATTACATTATTTTATTATTTTTAAAATGTGAAACTTCCCAGAAAGTTCAAAGTTGAACCAAACGTGAAAAGTGCAACTTCCTTAATAGTTAACTTCCCACGAAATTAAACTTCCTTAGAAGAAAACTTCTCTGTAAGTTAGTAAAATGAACCAAACGAGGCTTTAGAAAGGCGGATAGACATCAATCTCGGTCTTTGCTCTCCCGGTTAAATGCTCTTTTCTTTTTTCAATATATACCATGGGTATGTGGGGGATTTTAATGAAACCTTAGGAGTGGCAGAGAAAATGAAGAAGATGACTTGGAATATAATATATATGATAAAAAAAAAAATGATGAGTTAGAGAGACTTTCCAACTTAGAGGAAATGCATTGGAGACAAAGGTCCCCGGCTAAATGACGTAAAGTTGGAGATGGGAATACCAAGTATTTCCACTTGAAGGCTAAAAATAGGAAAAGGAAAAATCGAATTCAGCGTATTGGGGATGAACATGGTGGTAAGAAGAAAATGAAGACATTGTTGAGGTCTTTGCTCAATCATACTCTAAATTGTTTACATCTTCTAAACATTCATTATTAGATGATTTCAATTCAGGGACAAAACACATTCCACCTCGCCTTTTTTTTTTCGAAAATAATCCACCTCGCCAATTGGGGCATGGATACAACGAGCTTTCTCGAGCCTTTACAACTTCGGAGGTAAAGAAAAAGCCTCGGGTCCAGATAGATTTCATGCACTTGTCTACCAACAACACTGGGATATTATAGGGGATAAAAATTCACGGCTTTATGTCTAGATGTCCTAAATGGCAACTGCTCTCGCCAAGACAATAATCATACTAATACTGTGCTGATCCCCAATAAGAAGAGCTTGGAAGTGATGGGTGACTATCAGCCTGTTAGCTTTTGTAATGTGACTTGTAAAATAACAAAAAATCTATTTAGACTCTTAGAGTCCAGACTCATAGAGAGTTTTTTAAATTTTTACAAATATCAAAGGATAGTTATAAGTTGTTATTTCAAAGTTATTTATTACTTGAGGGTGACTTTGAAATAAAAAATTTTCAAAAACTCCTTAAGAGTCCGGACTCTAAAAGTCCAAATAGGATTACTCATAAAATAATTACCAAGGCTCTTACTAATTAATAGGTTAGAATCCTATATAGGTTTCCTAGTATCTTAAAACCAAAGTGTTTTTGTCTCGGGGTGTCACAGGGGATAACGTCCTTTTTTTTTGAAAACAGGGGATAACATCCTTATTTCCTTTCAAATGATGCATACCGTTAGAAGGAGGGAAGTTATATGTGGCTCCTGGGTTAAAACTAACTTTTTTTAATTATTGTAAAAAAAACTAGATTCGCCTCTTGTGCTGAAGACGTGGAGACATTACCTATATGGAGAGAGATTCACATTCTTTACTGATCACAAGAGTCTGAAGTGTCTCATCACACAAAAAGAGTCTTGAAGGACAACAACTTTTCTTTGGAGTATCACCTAGGAAAAGCGAACATAGTCGCAGATGCGCTGAGTAAGAGACCGACCAGAGATGTCGAGGTTGTCAGATGTCATATGACGCATGAATATGGGCTACTCGAGGCAGCGTCGACGACGTGTTAGGAAAACATTCCTACCGATACTCTAATGATGATTTGCACTCAGGTGAGGCTATAAACCGTGTCTACACAGAGAGTGTCAGAAGGTCAGAGGACCGACCGGTTACACTCGAGATTCAGTTAGTTGGCGCAGGGTGCAGAGTGTACAGACTGGGCAGAGATGACAAATCACTGTTTGAGATATCGAACCAAGTTGTGGATATCAGAGATGTCAGAGCTGAGAGATGAGATCCTTTAGGAGTCACATCGTTCCCGTTTCACCGTTAATCCAGGTAAGACTAAGATGTACCACGACATAAGGAGACACTTCTTGTGACGACCCCAAATTCCCTTTGCATTTGGGTACGCCCAGCCTAGGCTCGTACAGGTCCCCGAATCGGTACTTGGAGAGCCTGCCGAACCTAGTCAGCCTCCAATCAATCAATTATACAATTTATGAAAGAGTTATTGCAAGTTTTACGCAGCAGAATGTAAATAAACTAAACATAAGGGAAATAACTCAGTCAAAGGGAAATTATGAATCTATAATGTGGAAAACCCTGAAATATTCATGTACAATCAAATGTGAACGATAGTAACGTATACATGATATCCAAATTAAAATGATCCCTAGTTCAATGATAAAAATAAAACAATTATATAAACGTCATACAATCAAGCAAAACATATAATGGACCTACACTAAGGTCTCCAAGTCCAGCCGCTCAGTCCTCACAGGAAGTCACCTAGGCAGGGCTCCTTGCCTCTACTGTACTCCTTCCTATCTGCACCCACCGTCACAAACTACACGGTGAGCAACTTGAGAAATCGAATGTAATGCCAGAAGAAGATAACAGTAATTCATGATATATCAAGCAAAACAGTCTAAATATCATGCAGTAATAGAAATACAGGAATTTAAATAGATCAAGTGCATGATAAACAGACTAATAAATGTCAATCGAAATTCAAGTCTATTCTAAGGATTCAAAATAGGCTCATAAGTGGTCTAAATCATAGCATAACAACAAAGACCGCGCGAGGTCTCCCTGGGCATCGACACAAGCGAAGGCACAACCATGATTGGAGGGACACAAGCCCACCCAAACAATACTCGGTGTCACACGGTCACTAAGGGTGGTCATACACTTCCATACAAGAGTGCCCACGTTTTATCCCTTTAGTGTAGGTCCTAGTACTCTTGAGACAAAACACTTACGCCAAGAACACACAACAAGGAAAGGAACATAAATACCAACAATAGATCATGACGAATCAGAATAAATGAAAATTAATCACATGGCATTTTCTTACTGGCTTACAAATCATACATAAGCTTGCGGCAAATGTACTTACCTGATTAATCGCAACACGGTAACCAACTCCCACGATCCTAACGCGTTCCCACGGGTTCTCGACTACCTAGTAAAGGTTTGAACCCCAATAGATAGGACTTATGGTCAATAAACAAACCCTAGATAAATCCCTAAAGTTTTCCAAGTTTTCGGTAAATTTCCAAAAATTAACATTGTCAAACTACTTGAGACACCGTGGGTGACGCTGTCCAGACGGACGTCACCACAGCGCCTTCACGGCGCGTTAAAGTGAACCTCTGGTCGAGACATCGTCAGGGACGCCACCAGGCCATTATAGGCCATGACGTTTGATACATTCAGATACTAGGTGAAACGCCGTGGGTGAAGTTCCTTCTTCATGGCGTCTCGGCGGCGTGTTCACCATTTCAAAAAAATAACTTTGGTGGAGACGTACGTGAGTCACGCCATGTGTGCATTGACCCACGGCGCGTCCTGAAAAATTTTAACATCATGGTTTTAGACACCGTCATGAACACGGGTCTCACGGCATTTTCATGGCGTGACTGAAAACTCAAATTGTCTCTGTTACGGATGTATGTGGGAGACACCGCTACACCATAACACGCACGGCGTCTGGTAAAAAACCCAGAAATCTGAAAAGTGTAGAACATCCAAAAACAAAACTCTCCCTTGGGGTTTATCCCATATATGATTTCAACCATCAAGAATAACATAAATCCTCACCAAATCAACCTCAAATCATTAAAAAAATATAACGAAAATGTTTGGGGATTCGAGATATCCCCAATCAAATTTCAAAACCCAACAAAAATTGTAAAACCCAACATCCATCAACAACACCCTTTGTTATTTGCTCCGGGGGTTGCAGAGACACTGGTAGAATACCAAGATCATCTCCGGCAAACCACCCTTGATCATAGCATGGGTACTCAACAACAATAACCTAAATACAAACATAAAGGGAAGAACAACTCCACCAAACTGAACTAAAAGAAATATAAGAGAAAGTTGTCTCACCTTAAATCCGGTGAGAAGGGGGATCTCCGGCGATGACTCCGGTGTCCAGCATCACCCCTTGGTGGTGGCTTGCTCCCCAAGTAAAAGAAAACTAGAAGAGGAGGAGAATATAGAGAAAGGAAAGAGAGAAATAAAAGGAAAGTTGGTTGGGGAAACCTTATATAGGGTCCCTTTTTCATCATCCTACACCCACTCATCCCTAGGTAGATCCTACATCTACCCTTTAAGCTGTCCCACAACCCTCCTAACTCCACTTATTGACTCCTTTAAGTGACTCAGGTGTCACTTAACTATTCAGCTCCCATGTTGATCCCACGCTCCTCGACCCGTATCATAATTTAACTTGGCCATTGCGTGTCCGTCGCCTCATCCACGTTCTGACTCATATTAAATATTATAATTATTAATCAAACTTTCATTTATTGGTATTTTTCCGTGTTTAATTCCCCCGATTACCTAGGCGAAGATTCACTCAGAGCAAACAATTGCCCAAATAGCTCGAGACTCGTATTGGACTACAATACTAATACAAACCTCACGGAAACATAAAATTACCTTGGTGTCGACTCCCGACGTCTGAAATACTCTATGCATCACGATTACCAGGTCATAGTCTTGACAAGTGTAACACAAGACGGGTTAAATTTTAAGGGTTGTTACACTTCTGGTGGCCTGGGATAAAGGCGAACGTGTTAGAAATTGTGGGATTTGTCAGCAGGTGAAGACCGAGCATCACAGACCTAGGGAATTACTATAGCCACTTCCCATTCCTCAATGGAAGTGGGAAGACATTTCTATGGATTTTGTCAAAGGACTGCCAAGAGACATGACTCGATTTGGGTGATAGTTAACAGACTGACTGATAAGTGTTCATTTAGGTATAATTTAGTATAGGTTATTAGGTGTAATTGGACTATATTTATTTTATTTTATAGTGATAAATGCATATTTTAGGAAATTAGTGATTTATTAAATAATATAAAATATATATCTAATTATATTTAATTTTCATTTTTAGGAGAAAAGGAGTGCACGGTTGGTTTTTTTTTTTAGGAGAATTAAATATAATTAGATATATATTTTATATTATTTCAATAAATCACTAATTTCCTAAAATATGCATTTATCACTATAAAATAAAATAAATATAGTCCAATTACACCTAATAACCTATACTAAATTATGCCTAAATGAACACTTATTAAACACCCCCAAACTTAGACTTTGCTCGTCCCGAGCAAAGGAGTGAATGAAAACCTATACTCTACTCCTATACTACAATGACTGATCTTAACAAACCTATGCCCTTTACCAAGTCAAGTATGAGTTTCTTTTTGATTTAAATATGCCACTCAAGAGACCATCACCCAAAAGAAGTTCAGAGTCAAATAGTGTGAAAACGGAGTCCAAACATCAATGAGAATCACCATTTCAAAAACTAGAATCAGTCCAGACAAGAGCCTTCAACTACTCAAGATTTTACAGAGTCATTATATCAAAGAACACAAGTATAGAATTTCTTATGAATAGTGCATCAACACTAAAAAAGGGACTATGAACGAAAAATGCAACTCACTATCCATAAAATGTAGACGAAACACACCAGAGAGCTAATCAGACTTAAATATGAAAATGTGGAACAACACATCGGAATGACTCAATTGATCTAGCTATAAGCACTCGGTCAAATCTTTTAATTTAAAGAGTTTTCATAAACTTCCGCCTTTATGCGTATATACACTCTATTTTCTCCAAAAATTTTAAAAGTAGTACGGTCTCTGCTCCATTTCCTATGGAAACCGCTTTTCTCACTTTTTCCCACCATAAGATTCCCTGCTCCTTTTCCTGTGGAATCTGTGGGACTCTCTAAAATTTTTTTAGAAAACTCTTGTTGACCTTTCTCACTTTCACTATAATCAAACAAGTCATCCAATGCATGTTCAAGTCTAAATTATTCCCAAAAAGTGGTCAAGTCATATGAATTGATGTCTCAAGCGAGCTACATTCTGGTTCTAGTACCCTAGAAATCTGAAAACTTGCAAAATATGACCGCCTGTCTCTTTGGTATCTAGCACAATGCCTAAACTTCATACTAGCTCTCTAATAAGCAACCTCAAAGATGTTGGACACACTCTAAGTTAAGTACAACTCCTAATACTCAAAAGGGTTCAATTCTCAAAAGTAGCTTAATTTGAACTCATATCCACAATAAAAAACACTCAACAAGATTTCAGGCGACTCTACATGCAACAAAATAACTCTAAACATGCCTAAAATCTATAATGCAATAAAAAAAGGAAAGAATAAAATTTTAAAAAATGCATGAACTACTATAAACTACTACTAACCTAAACGATATAATGCATAGCATGTCATAACAAGAAAATGATGTGAAAAGAATAGAAAAACACCACCATAACTTACCAAACCCATGAAATACGCATAAAAATAAAAACGATCATACCTGTCATGCGCTAATTCCATTCATTCAACACTCCACTATACCTGAAACATGACTAAGTTTGCTCATTTTCTGCCAGTGGCGCCACACTACACGTTCGATCAGCTGAGCGTACTGTTTGAGATAGAGATTATCAAGCTGCACGGGGTACCATAGAAGATCATGTTAGATAGATACGTTACGTATACATCAGGATGTGGCAGAGTATGCAGGAGCAGTATGTTACGCACCTACAGTTCAATACGATTTTCCATCCTCAGACCGACGGGCAGATTGAGAGGCTGATATAGGTTCTCGAGGACATGTTGCGGGTCTATGTGTTAGAGTTTGGCAAATCATAGGAGGAGTATCTACCATTGTGTGATATTACATACAATAACAATTATCAGACCAGTATTGAGATGGCACTGTTTGAGGCTTTATATGGCAGACCGTATCGCTCGCCATCGTGTTGGGCTGAGCCAGAGGACCGGAAGATTGTAAGGCCTGAGATTGTTGTTGACCACATGGAGAAGGTCAAGCTGATCCATCAGAGACTCTGAGTTGCACATGAGAGACAGAAGAAGTATGTTGACAAGTATCACGGTGAACTCACGTACCGATAGGGAGCCTACGTCTATTTGAAGGTTTCCCCTCGAAAGGGTCTTTAGAGGTTTGCGGTGAAATGCAAGCTTGCACCGAGTTTCATCGGGCCTTTCATGATTAGGAAACGGGTCAGAAAGTTGCATACGAGTTTGAGCTACCTCCACAGATGTCAGTGGTCCACCCGATGTTCCATATTTTGATGCATCGACTAGCCGAGTCAAAGGCAGGCGTTCGACCAACAATTTGTTGGGTTTTAGGGTTCATGCGCAGAGGAGATTACAAAACAATTTTGAGAAAAACCCCAACAAGATCCGAATCTGATTCCATTAAAACATGTTTAAACTATGAAAACTTAATCATACTTCTCTGAAGGTTAATCGATCTCTAAGGCGCTGCCAATGACGAACGCCCTCTACTAGCTGTTCACACACGAACGGTGGCCGAGATTCAAAGTGCTAGCTTCGAGAGAATACCAAACCTTTTGTTTCTCTCCAAAACGATCCAGAGGATACCAAAAACTCTAAGTCGTTTCTTAAAACGAAAATAGAGTTTTGGCCCTTTTAAAATCTTTCGTACTTATATTCTAACTCAAAGCGTCTATCTATACAACCCTTGTATATAGACGGTTAAGTAAATTACACATATACCCCTACTTAAAGAAGTATAAGTGTAATACACTACAAGGACGTTTCTGTCATGAATTTTATCATATAAAATTTATTTTTCTGAACCATCTTAAAATCTCGCAAAACCATTCTCAGTGTGCGACCCAATAGGCTCATACAACGTTGGCAGTGTACCAAAACACATTTTGGTATACAAGTCATAAGCGGCCTCTAGCAAGACATTATGACTACCCAAGTTGTACGAATATCAAATCGATATAACCTAATCAATAGTGTATATAACATCCTTTTGTCACACGATATCCTTTTGATCAAACATAAGGCATGGAATTGTCATCCAACATGTTCAATCGTACTAGTCTCGATTTCTAGGTAGATCGAAAACATCTAAGTGACATTGATCAATATCAATTCACTTAGACTAGGCCTTTTAACAATCTAACACATCGAGGGATCCACTGGATATCTCTCTTTATATGAGAGGGACAAATTCTATCTCGATTACACAACTTCACCACATTATTCACACAGTAACCAATCACAACCTTTATAATCATCCGGTTAAAGACAACGTTTGATTGCGTCAAATCACTTGTATTCCTAATGTTGAAGTCTCTGGTAATCTCAAGTCGAGGACTGAAAAATATACCTATCATGAGAAACAACTATGACTTAATCCATGTGATGTTCTCATAGCGGGTCGGTCCAGTACTTTGTTCCCTAACAAGTACTCATGATCTTGATTCGTATTCCTATACGTATGATCATCAATCAAGACTCACACTAGTCTTAATTCATTATAGTTCCCAAGTATAATAATCGACTAGGGACATTTAGGATATTTCGTAAATACCCATGGATCTTATTATAATGTAAACATGCAAATCAATTATAATAAATAGCAAATGAAATCCTCTATTTTATTAACTAAAATGCATTCATAAAGACTGTTAATGGATTGACCTAAGGCACATTTCCCAACACAATTGACTAGAGTCAGATCGACCTGAGTGAGGATATTTCGTATAAGGAGCAGCCCATTCAGATCCTAGATCGAAAGGTACAGTAGTTTAGGAGTAAGTTCAATCTGACAGTACTCGTCAAATGGCAGTTTCATGACGACACAAAACTCATTTGGGAGTGGAGGACTAGCTACATGCGAGATAGATTCTCGTACCTTTTCAACTCAGGTATAACCCTAACCTAAATCTAATTTCAAGGACTAAATTTCTATTTTTTTGGAAATATTTGTCACGGCCCAAAACTCTAACCCTTGTTTTAATTCTTAATCAGGATCACCGAGCTGTGACGTGGGGCTCACACCCTGATGTGCACACCGACTGAGGCACATGGCCAAGGTATATTTTATTTTGTAATGATGTATTCTTAGTGTGTTGTATTTTTTTAGACTTATTAAGTCAGTTCGTGCAGTTGTAGGTGTCAAGAGGTAAGCAGCGACGCGCCTCGAGTTACGTACGAGTCGTGGGACTGGGTAGCAAGTGACATGATGAGTCTTATTTTATTTAAATATAATCTAAATGGTTTATTGCATAGCCTATGATATGTGAATCAATGCAAAACAAACTAAGTCCTATAGTTCAATTAAAAACCAACAACCATAAGACTTGCCTCGAGTTTCGTGCTAGCACACACTCCCATGAAGACTTGTGTCAAATGTGAGTTAGATAGTTGAAAAGTAGTGGGGTTAGGAGCAAAGATGGACCACAAGATCTCATGGAGATGAGGTAGTGCACTTTGATGAAATCAAAATGTATATATATGAACACTTAGCATTTCTCTTCTCATTTTGCATGCAACACATAAGAGAAATTAGAGCTGGAGGGTTCTATTCTTGCTGGCAATTGGGAGTAGAGAGGGCTAAATTCATCACTCAAATTGGAGAATCAAGCACCTCTCATCAACCTACAAGTTTAGGTAATGAGTTTTACAATTTCATGCATTCATTTTTGGGAGTTTAGGGTCTTGATCAAAGGAGTTCTATTTTGATCAAGTTAAAGTGTTTTTAATGTTTGTTTTGATACATCTTAAGGCTTTGATCCAACTAGAAAGTCTCAATTTCGGATTTTACAAGTTTTGCAGAAAAATTGGGATTTTTATTATGAATTCAGTTTTCTGATTTTCGAGCTTTAAAACGAATTTGTTTTTGAAATCTAATGCTAAATTTGGATTCCTTGCGAAATTTTGATAAACCTAGTGCTAAAGAATTCTCAAAATCAGTTTCAAAAATGAATTATTAAGATTGTAACTTTCATGGTGTTCTCTAAGTATTTGAAGAAATACATGCATGGATATAGTTTTAATTTGATGAATGGATGTAAAATATTGAAGTGTCTACCTTGTTTGATGCTTGGAGGTTGTGCTGGACCTTGGTGGATGTGAACAAGGTCCAGGGGATGATGAAGGAGGTGATTCCCGAGTTGCAACAACCCAAAAATAAATTACAGATTTATGGGTTACTACACCCAGAGTGTTTTAGGCAGTCGGTTTCCTGCATTTTTTCCAAATTTCCTACAACAATTAACACAAGCTTAAATCCATCTTAACTGACCTTAACACACCCTAAATCATATCTAAACACCTTAGGAGCCTAGAGGATTATTTCAGGAGTTCGGGTGCACGTGCCGGAGGGTCGGGAGGTCAGATTTGGCTAGGGAATTGTGTGATATGTGAGTATACCCAATGATGACTTATGATGCATTTCAATTTCATTGCTCACTGTCATTTCATAGTCCCTTTGATTATATGCTACTTGTACTATGATATCATGAACTTTATTGATGTTATTCTCATTCATGAGCTTGATTTCATGGTATCCATTGACTTGTTGATGTTCATTGATTCTATCATTGTACTATGCTTACCCCTTGCCGTTTTGATGATTGTTGAGTTGGTTAATAGCATGCTATTAGTGTAGGAGTACTTGTGAACACATTGGGAAGTTGTAATCATTTGTTTAGGCTGTTAACTAGATCCCCCGCATTAATACTCGACTTCACTTGAATATAAAAGTAGTTTTAGCATCTAGGCTCCTTACTCGATCGAGGTGTGCGCGACTCACGAGGTTAGAGTCCTTGGGGAAGTCGGCACATGTTTACATAACTTTCGTTCGGCACTCGGGGTTAGAGTCTCAGAGGTGGTCGATGCACTAGGGTTAGAGTCCCTGGTGACACTTGGGTTCGAGTCCCTTGTAATGTGATGACTATTAGGTTTATGTGACGTAGCTCACGACCGACTAGACCTAGATCACTACTACTTAGCCTAGTGTCAGTTTCGATTGTTTAATTGTGGTATTTATTAGCATGTTCTCAGTTTTTCAGTACTTCATATCATTATGCTTTTAAATACCATTTAGTATATTTAGAAATGTAAAATAAACTTGTATGGTGATTACTGTTATTTCCTTGTACTCACCGTCCTTTTTATGACGATGGGTGCAGATTCGTCGACCAGTAGGCCCGACAAGGAGAAGATCGGCAATTACCTTTGAGCAAGCGACGCGAAACTGCTATCGACATCATAGGTCTTTT
The DNA here is from genome assembly GCA_039657345.1 of Stephania japonica. Taxonomy (NCBI): domain Eukaryota; kingdom Viridiplantae; phylum Streptophyta; class Magnoliopsida; order Ranunculales; family Menispermaceae; genus Stephania; species Stephania japonica. The sequence continues at coordinate 65,066,453 of CM077557.1, read as the reverse complement.
AATATTTTGTTGTATTAGTTACATTATGTCTTTTATACATATACTTTTTTTGGGTTGTATATTAAGTTGAGCATTAGTTCCCCGACCTTACTATGACTTTCACACTGTTTATATTTGCCACCATGATATATCTATGTGATCGTTGTTTTCCTGATTTCCACACTTAGGTTTGATTTTAAATGGCCTCTGCATAAATTGTTAAGACTTCCGCTAATTTATTAAACTGTTTAAAAGTTTTAATTAACTCTAAATTTCAATAACGGTATAACTTGTGTATTACTTATCCTAAACACGAGTAATGAGGTGTATATGTTGTAAAGGCTGACTAATACGTAGTTAAGTCCTACGAGATTGTGATTAAGGCTTAATTACGGGATTAGGCCGTGTGATACCTTAGATTAGGAGAGGGGCCGTCACAAACTACTTCTAGTTAGACAAAAAAACTGCATAGACCTATATGTATATGCTCCCTATAAAGTATTTCCTAATAGACTTTATTTCTTAGATAAATATAAACTTTCCTAATTAAACTACCAAATATTGAACTTGTGAGAGCCACACATGCATGTACATTGACTGCGAGTCCATGCCATTGTAACCATCCTATGATAGTTGCATCATACTCTCCCCGTTGACGAAAATTCGTCCTCGAATTTTGATACTTTCATTGATGTGGCAAACTTTTATAAAACCCTCAAAAAACAAACAATTTTTTCTCAAACTCAACCTCAATGAAATCATCAACTATTGGTGGAACATATATGCGAGGAGTAATTTCTTCAACTTCATCTTGACAACCACGTATCTTCGTTGACTGCACTTCATCACATGCTACCACCATTGACACTTGTGGTATTGATGTCAACTATGTAACCTCAAGTACACGACCATCATCTCTAAATACCACCTGTTCTTCAACAATGACATCATCATTGTCATAAAAAATTGGCGGCTTGTCGACGTGACTGTCGTTGCATTCGATTAGATCAATGCATTCTTCTAATCGACAATCTTCGTCGTTGTACTCATCGTCCCTGTCAGAAAATGACTCTCCTTTTGTTTCTTTAAAAACAATAGAGTCTCTTCGAGAGTTTGGTACATGAATTCCATGAATCCTTAACTACTTTATTATCCCGACAGATAACTCATTAAGTTGCACACACGTTTGTTCCTGCGATGCAAGAAATTGAGTGAAAACTGTTCTAGTCGGACTTGGTCATCTCGTTGATAAACAACTTCAACTCGTTAGTGGTCCTGATTCATTTTCGGAGGCATGATTAACGTCAAACCTCGCTCGATGAAGGCTCTGATACACTTGACGCGGTGAAAGTCTTCCAAATTGAATGTTCGACACTACGAATAATACAATTCAAGGTTTGAGAATTAACACCCTAATTCTCTTAAGAAAAGAAATATAGAAAATATTTTAAGCCAAGTATAAATTTTAGTGACAAATGAATGCGTATCTAAATCTCAGTCCAACATACTCCCCCGGGTTGGTTGTTTGATCAAAATTCCATATATCTGCAAAAGATTTATTGGTGAAAGGCAACAGAGTTACAGGCATGTACATTTAATTGAGAAAAAAGGGTCAATGTCAAATTGTCACACCAAACCTCACTCTGTATATACTTGCATTTCATTAATTTTATCAGTTTTGCAATGTCCAATTCATGAAGATAGTGTTGTATAAACTCAGTACTTGTGTTGTTTTCGTTCTTGTCGAAAAGAGGACCTCTGCTCCACCTTTATTTTCTGGTTTTCGAATAATCTTTCCCGAGCAGAGCTTCTACCCAAAAATGGTGAAATGCGATGAGAAGTTGCTGGTAGCTGTCGTTGCTTGTCCAAGAAGTCAGTGGTGGCAGCCACGTATGCATTGTGATGAATCTGTGCGACAAATGTGGATCATTTTATCATTTTCCTATAAATTATATATGGTTAGAGAGAGAAATAAAGATCTTGGACTTGCAACAATCATTATTTAGAAAATAGAATGAATAAACATTAAGAAAGATAAAACCTCTGCAAGGGCCATCTTCTCCAATAACCTTAATGGTCGATAAAATATGGTGCACTGCAAGGTGAAGTTGATGTTCCACAAAGATGTGCGAGCAATTATATATAAGTTATTGCATAACTTTCCAGGTAATTCATAGTACCTTTCAACATTTTTTTTTTTTCAGAAGTATGTTTCAACTTTCCACATACAACAAGGTTAACAACATATATAAAGAAAGCCCTCAATGATAACAAACCAGTTGACAAGGGCGCAAGAAAGGAGCCTAACAGTGCACGAATAACCATATAAGTAAAGAAACTATTCCACTTAAAGATCTCTATACACAGTGAAGACAAAAACACATACAATTAAGCTAGAGGTTTAAGTAAGGTACTTGAAGATCCAAAAAACCTATGAGGTATGAGTGGTTATTAGAAAGGTTGTTGGGATCCTCTTGAGCATGGGATCATATAATCAGTCGGGATGATACAGGACGTTTAACATAGGTTATACTATGCTTTTGTACCGTGAACAAAGCAATGCTAACATGCTCCATTTTTTGCTTGCTTGAATTGTCATTTTTTTGTAATTGCGTTATTGAATTGAACTCTTTCTGCTTTGAGGTTCAATGGAAAGCTTGTTTACTTATTAGATCGTTCTTCTCTGTTTAAGAAAGAATTATGTTCTAGATGAATAATATGGTACCTCTTTCTAATTAATTTAAAATTAGCTTTGATCTTGATTTGAACTATATTCAAATTTGATTAGTTTCTCACTTAACTTAAATGCTCTGTATGAGGAGAAAGACACAATAGTGTATCTTAAATTTTCAGATGTCGTTCATCAAAAAAAAAAAAAAATTGTCAGATGCTTGAGTGACAAATATGGTCTTAATGATAAAGACTACAACTGTTAATACCAAGGTATAGGCTCGAACATGGTTTTGATATTTTTGGGTCTGTCATTTGAGCTTTTAAATATGTCAATTGACTATGTGCCTTTTTCCTTTATTAGTTTTGTTTTGTTGTCTTTTGTTTAGGAGGAGATGTTCCAACTAATATGGGATTGACGTAACACAAAACTCAATATGAATAAAATTGTGATCATAATTCACAAAACCAGTGATACAACAAGCAAAATGTCCTATAGAAGACGATTCATCATGTTCTGCATCGTTTTCTTCACAAAAGTAGTGTTAAGTGAAAGGTCATTCAGTGGTAAAATTATGATTCTTTCACACCCAAATGACCTAAACTATCATACAATCCCATCCCAATAACTTTGTGGTGCTAGAATGACACCCCTAGAATGCACAATGGAACACACACCTCACCTATCCAACTATTACTAGTATTCACCTTGAGATGCGAGTTTATGCATCACAAAATTCAAAAGACGGAGGAGTGTGCATTCCAGTGTGCATTTTAGGGGTGTCATTCAGGCATTTTAGTTAAGCAACTATAAATGTTACACTAAGATCACGGAGTACATACGGGATACAACACAATATTTTATATAAACACCAAATTAACGGAGGAAGCAGACACAAGCCTCTTATTTTGTAGACAATAACACGTACATATATATTGTCACGTACGTAGAGGTTTTAGTACACATGCATGAACTAGTTTGTTCATTCCTGAAGTAGGTTAATTTACTGGAATACTTTGTTCACTCCTAAAAAAGTTGCCTCTATCAACCTTCTTTTTCACTTGCACCAACCTGTCAAAGTTCCCCATGAAGTACTTAAGACCCCAAGCTTTGGCCTCTTCATAGCTTGCTGTGCCATTCTTGCTTTGCCCCAGCCCTAGGTCTCTAAAGTTAACGTATGAAGCTCTTGGGTTCTTCGTCACGTAAGGCTCCATATAGGTGTACAGCTGTTGGATCCAATTCATGTTCCTTTCCGCCGCATCAGTTCCTTGTTCATCCCACCACACCATATATTCAATTTGATACAAGTTTTTTCTATGAGGGTATGGAATCTCGGCGGGTGGAATTCGATCCATGGCTCCGCCTTGAGGACTCCACATCATATGAGGCACCACAACATTTTTGTCGAAAAATATCTTCCAAATCCCTTCCAATGCAGTTCTTGTTAAGGGTTGATTCACATAATCTGATTTGGACTTGAAAATTTGTTTCCTCTCAGTTTGGTTCCTGTTAAGTAACACCTCTAAAGGCGCATGAGGGTCGAATCCAGCAGCGTAGAGCACTGATTGTATCCAACTCATTTCTTGAATGTCTGCTATTCTCAACCCGAGTTCAGGGATTAAGCTGTCCATTATGTCGTAGAGTTGCTGACTTCCTCCGAGAAAGAGCGATACAAAGGTCGCGTTTATGGTGTAATTAACGCTTCTTACTATTACTGGATGAGGCCTGTCTAACAGTAGTTTGATGTAGAGATCATCAGGGAGCTTAGGTGCAATTTCTTGCCATTGAAGAACAAGTTTAGTTGCATTTTGTTCCAAGTTTTTGCAAACTGTGAAAACAGAAACATTTTTTGGAACACGAACCAACTTGATTTTCCATGCAAGAATAGCTCCAAAGCTTCCTCCACCTCCTCCTCTGATGGCCCAAAAGAGGTCCTCGCCCATGGATGCCTTGTCAAGAATCTCACCATTGGCATTCACCAATCGAGCATCCAAGACGTTATCAGCGGCAAGACCGTATTTCCTCACCAAGGTACCAAAGCCGCCGCCGCTGATGTGCCCTCCAACGCCCACTGTAGGACATATTCCACCCGGGAATCCGTAGGTATCACTTTTGTTGGCAATATTGTAGTAAACTTCACCTAGGGTTGCACCAGCCTCAACCCAAGCGCTCCCCTCTTTGACATCAACGTTAACAGCATGCATTTGGAACATATCGACCATGACAAATGGCACATCGGACCTGTAAGATAAGCCCTCGTAGTCATGGCCATTACTTCTAACTTTTAACTCGATGTGATTTTCATTACTACAAATAACTGCTGCTTGGACATGAGAATCTCGTAATGGAGTCACAATAAATCGAGGTCCAGATACGGAAGTTATGAAATACGGATAGAATCTAGGGTTTCGTATTCCTGATTCTAGGATGGGTAAATAAGATGAATCACCACGTACATAGACTTGAATATTAGGCTCATTACGAGTTAGGCAAGCAAGAAAGTCTTTAGTAGTAGCACTTGAAGACGGATGCAAGACCATTAACAAAGTTATGAGGACATAGCAAAATGAGAGTATTGATGTAGTGCTAGAAATGCCCATTGCATATCAATGTTTAATTTTTTCAAGATGCTCAGATTATGGGACTTGGAGGGCCTTTATATAGAGGAATATTTTGAGCAATTGATTTTTGTTTAGTGGATTTTCATGGTCACTGGGCAACTTGATCTTATCACAAAATATTATTAATTAAAGAATTGAATTAAACTTGGTGGGACCCACTTTTTTTTTTGGTAGGATGGTGGTGACCCACTTTATCAATCGCGTTTATATATTCACCTCTTATTCTTCCACATTAACTTGGAGCTCAGCAGCTCGCGAGCTCATTCGATTTCCCAGAAAAATAAATTTTACAATAGTTCTAAGAGTGCCATCCACCTCTCAATGATCTCATTTTTATTTGGTGATTTGATTGGGCCACTATATATGTAGGCCATTCTTGATCAGTTAAAGCTGTTAATAACGAATTAAACTTTGTTGGGGAATCTATATACACTAGTTAAGGTTGGAATATTCAGTATCATTCTAGCTATCAGATTTGGTTAATCTGTTGTGATAGGTGATGCAGGCGTGGATTGAATTAGAGGTGATATATATCACGAGGATGATGAGTGGCCTGGGGGAGAGTGGAGACTGCAAATGTATATGTTTTATAAAAAAGTAGGTGACTTTAATTAGTTTCTAGTCAATTAGTGTTAAGTCTCTGGTTAGTTTTGGTACAAGTCACAATAATAAAGTTGTGTGTTTTATGTGTCAAAAAATAGTTAAGTTTTGAAGTGGAAAGAATAGGTCCCATGAGTTAATTAGTTGTATAGAGTATATAGGAGTCTAATATGTTTTTAGTATTTTTTATGTGCTTTCGTATTCACGATACTGATAAGTAATAATTTTCTTTAGGACTTTTATAATCCTAAGTAGGGTACTGATGTCACGCTATTATATTGTTTTACAAAGTCTGTATAAAGACTTAACACGTTTTGTATAATGATTGATTGTTTATGAATAAAGAATTTTATTTGTTTTCTTTGAGAATTTTGTATTAATTCTTTGGCCCTAAGTTGTTTGTTCTTGATTTTTCAAGTAATTCAATTTGGAAGATCCTCGTTTCATTAATTGTTCAATTATGATGCAGGCGTGGATTGAATCAGGGGTGATGTGTATCACAAGGATGATGAATGGCCTGAGAGAGTGGAGACTGCAAATGTATATGAGTTTTATAAAATAGTAGGTGACGTTAATTAGTTTCTAGTTAATTAGTGTTAGAGTCTCTAGTTAGTTTTTGACACAGCGGAAGTCTTCCAAATTGATTGGCGAATTCACGCACAATTTAAGGGCTTTAAGAATTAAAAACCTTTATTCTCCAAAAGAAACATTATTCTTTATTAATAATAATTCAATTAATAATTCATAAAGCTTTATTTATAGGCTTAAAAAAACATTGAAATAGCAACATAAAGGCATGTTAATTAACTAAACTTCTCATTTTAAGATGACTTGTTCTCTAACAAAATAGGACAACTTCCTATTCTAACACAAATTGGACACCTTAAAATAAGAAACTACACACTTAATTGGACAAGTTCTTTAAATTCTATATTGACACCTAGTTGCTAATCTATATATATATATATATATATATATATATATATATATATATATATATATATATGTATGTATATGTATATATATATTAGTTTTCATAACGTATGCACGTCGGTACGTACGCAATGTAAAATGATATTTACAAAATTAAGCAAACTTTATTATAAATATAAAATTTAATATAAATATTTATGTTAAATATATTAGGGTGACAATGAACATGTTAAATGTTGACTATCAAAACTTAGTACTACATTTTTTTTTTTTGAATTTTTAGTACTACATATTTTAAAACTAAAAAGAAAAGTTTATACAAAATCACAACAAATTGTGGCTAAACAAATATAGAGTTATAATGAATCATATGCCTGTCCGCACAATCCACACTCTTGGTTCATCAATCGTAGGCTCATCATGATTTGCACAACTCAACTGCATGTTGTGAGAGAATTTATTTAATTTGTTAATCATCGCAAAATTTTAAGATCACATTCACATAAATTAACTCAAAGGAAATTAATAAAATATAGAGCACAGATAACATACAAAAAGTTAGCATGGAAAATCTCAAAATCAAGAAAAAAGAAAAAGAAAAACAATCTCCCACAGGCCACACCTCGAATAACAACCATTCACACACAACCCAATTGGATGGCCATGTGTGTTATGTGCGCACATCACTTGAGTCCATGTACAACAATAAGTTGTATCTGGTTACACTTAGACTCGGGCTCCAACTTTAATTGAAACGCGATTAGAACTAAAAATACAATTTTTTATTTCATCAAAATCATACATGCACACTGAGTCCATAATGTTGAACACTGTACAAAAACATGCATGCATGTCTACAATTTGACTCCAATTCCAATTAAGTTTGAGCAATGACTCTACCAACACACTATTTTAAGTTGGCAGACACACATGTCGATACTCAGAACTGTTGTGAGACATGGAATGAAAGGGAGGGTAGACGACAATTCATCACAGTCGAAATGTTTCGGTTGGTATTTTTAATATTTTTATATACGTGCTACACCGTTTGAACATGCGAGAAGACTTATTATTATTGAAAAAACTATCATTATTGAAGCTCAAAAAATGTCTTTTGTTTTGTAAGAAAAATGTCTTTGTCATATCTATTAATCAGTATACATTAAATTGAGAATCCTACCAAAAAATAAAAATAAAAATTGAGAGTGCACGTGAATTAATATACATAGATGTATGGTACGTACATTGAAATAAAAATAGATATTATTGTATATAGTATAGAGGTATAGAATAGGCATATATACAAATAACAACTTGATAAAAAAAATACTCTTGATAAGTTGAAATCGATTTATTAAAAAGAAAAGAAATTATAATTATGCATAAAAAGGAAAGCACGTTGAGTAGGAGAGAGAGCATGATATCCGGAAATTAGAAGGGCCATAAGCGAAAACAAAGATGAGGGCAAAGTTAAACTTTCAACTAAAGGAAGGAAAAATTGAAGATCGGTGCTTTTATATTATATTATATTATATATATATATATATTAGTAGATATATTAGTTTCATTAATGAGCCCGCGCACTACGCTCGTGGGAATTAGTTCAATTACAAAACTATATTTTTATAATTCATAAAGTATGATTCTGATTATATTAATAAACATAAAAATATACATAAATAAAGTTAATTTCAAAAAGACATTTTTTTACCAACAACAACAAGAAGAAAAATGAAGAAAAAAAGGTTGTATATGAAATTAAATCATGGGACATGCGGCTCTTTATAATTTTTTGGAAATGTACCTAAATTTGTCAACTTGATATCTATTTAGTAAAACCGTTCAAACATGTCAAAAATACTCGATAATCAATTACTTATTCAATTGAAAAGATTAATTATATATAATGTATTCAATTGAAATGCACCTACATTTTTTTTTCATGAGGTATAGACAATAGTTATTAGTTGTCGAGTTAAAGTGGAACACTTAATGAATATTGTATATGTAACACGGTTTTAAGATATGAACGACTCAACTCATTATCTCCATCTAATTACATTACAATGTATAATTTAATAAATTAGTAGGTTGAAAAGGGTAAAATAGTAAATTTGCTTACCGTCGATTTATTAGGTATTCATGTTTTTATATATTGTATTGATGTATAGATATAAAGGAAGATCTTCTTGAAATGATTAATGAGGTCGTGACAAGTGGGTGGCATACTTTCTATTTTTATAAGAACATGACACGTGGCATATTAGTGTAGGAGTTTCTATCAATTTTTCGTTTTTTTACTCGCCTATTTTTTAGCACGATTTCTTAATTTTTTCGATTTATATATAGAGATTGCGTACACCTATTTTTCTATTTTTTTTTTCAAATTTTTTATTATTATTTTCCTACTTTGGATTTCCCATATCCTTTTGATTGATCAGCTATTTTCATTTTTTTTTTCATGTTAACTGTCGAATCTAATTAAGATCGTAATTGTATAATAACTTAGCAATTAGTTCGATTATTTAAAAAAAAAAAACATTAGTACCGTTATTTAATTCTTTTCCTTTTGGTTGGGGATATTTAATTCTCCAAGCTTTTAGCTAAGTTTTAGCAATTTTTTTTCCAATAAGTTTTAGCAATTTTAATTGAACATATTGATGCTATATATCATGACACCGAAAATGGATGTGACTTTTGGGGTGTACACACATGACACAATTCTCGATACATAATGCGTGGGATGTATATCCCAAAACTCTTATGCCACATCATCCAATGTGATTTTGGATGTGACTTATTTGGGGTGCCATTGTAGCATTTTTCTTCATACTCTTATTTTTATTCTTAATTTTTTATAAGAACAATATATTACCAAATTAGTAAGTATTCGTGTTTTTTTGGGTCATACCACCAATATCCGAATTTAACCAACTACTTCAAGCATGAGCGAGGTCGGCCTACTAAAGGGTAAGGCTCTCTCCTATGCTTTCTGCGTTCTTAGAGTCTCGAGCTCGAGACGTCCTATTAATTAAGTCGTTGTAGTGACAAACCACTCCAACACGCCACCGATTGGATGCAAGTATTTTCCCTTTAATCATATGATTTAAATAAGATTTTTAGTCCAATTCTTTCACAATTATAAAACATAGCTAATTCTAATTGTAACACAATTATAATTTCGCAAGTAAAAACAAAGCTAACAGGTACAATTAAAATATCCACACAATTAGAATTTCAATTAATAATGATAAAATATTAAAATTAAGGAAATTGTAAAGTTCTTAATATAAATTATTTTATATATTGTTGAGTCAAGTTTATAAAAAAAAATTCTTAGTGTATTATTAAGTAGTGTGTTACGAGTTTTTGTTTCCATTGTGTTAGGCTTATGCTAAATACAATTATTTTCTTGTGTTTTTCAATATCTTATAAGTGATTGAAGCAATTTGGTAATTTTTGGAATATTACACAATATCTTTTTTTACACTTCTATCTTGCCAGCGCGAAACGCGGGTCCCCGATAAGTTAATAAAAAGACAAAACTAATAAACTTACTCTAATATAATGACATAAAATCAAACGACTTTAAGAAGAAAAACCTAAAAAAACTCCAAAAGAATTAAAATACATCTCTCCCATAAAACACAACTGTCTCGTGATATGAATCATCACTGTAAACCACATCCGCATCATTCTCCCCCTATTATAAAAAATTAGCCCTCGAATTTTCATACCTTAACATGGCTTCTAATGCTAAACAACTTTATCCTCAAAAATAGGTTCGACTTCATCATCTTAAAAAATAACATAATTCTGATAGTTGAAAAAGTCCTTCAAAGCAAGACTTGTTGACGATTGTATCACCAATCACCACTTCAAGTACCTGAGGATTTTTGTTGGAAACCACCTCGATAATAAAGTCGTCGTCTCCAAAAACTACCTTGTCCTCCACGAAGTCGTGTCCATCTTCAAACTTTGGCCCCTTGTCCAAGTTTTCAGAATCCTCTTTGAAGAAAATTAGATCTACCTTGTCGTCGTCGTAAAGAAAAAAAAAACTATCAATTTTTTTCTCGGATACAAATTCCTCCTCGTCGGAATATTGCTCTTCTGGCTCCTCACAACAAGCAAACTTCACCCTTAGTTGCATGGTTACCTAAACCTATTTGCTTTGATACCAAATTGACGTGGCAGAAGTCTTACAAATTGACTGACGAATTCACGCACAATCTAATTCAGGGCCTTGAGAATTAAAAACCCTAATTGTCAAAAATAAACATTTTTCTTTAATTAATAATAATCCATCTATCAACTTTAGATCACATTCATAAATTCCTATTTATAGGCTTAAAAAAACATTGAAATAACAACACAGATGCCTAGCTACCACCGAACTAAAAAAATCAAATAACTTCACTAAAGGACACGTTAATTAACTAAACTTCAAAGTTTAAGATGACTTGTTCTCTAAAAAAATAGTACAACTTGTTTATCAAAAACAAAAAAACAAAATAGGACAACTTCCTATTCTTAAACAAATTGGACACTTAAAATAAAAAACTACACACTTAATTGGGCACGTTCATTAAATTCTACATTGACAGATAGTTTCTAATTTTTTTTTTTTTTGACTTAAGTGTGAATCGAACTACCATCTCTTAAAGTCTTGTCTTTCTAGCAAGTGATGTCTTTACTTAGTTTATAATCTTAATTAATAAAAAGACAACTTACAAACTTACAACTAATATACTGACAAAAAAATCAAACAACTTTAAGAAGAAAAAGCTAAAAACTCCAAAAGAATTAAAATATGTCTCTCCCATAAAAACACAACTGCCCCGTGATACGAATCATCACCTCAAACCACATCCGCATCATTCTCCGACTTTTATAAAAATTTCGGCCTCGAATTTTCTTACATTTACATGGCTTCTAATGTGGAACAACTTTATCCTCAAAAATAGGTTCGATCTCATCATCTCAAGAAATAACATAATTATGATAGTTGGAATAAAAGTCCTTCAAGGAAGACTTGTTGACAATTGTATCACCAATCATTACTTCAAGTACCTGAGAATTTTTGAGGGAAACCACCTCGATAAGTTGTCTTAAAAATCTACCTTGTCCTCCACGAAGTCGTGTCCATCATCGTCAAACTTTGGCCCCTCGTTCAAGTTATCAGAATCCTCCTCGAAGAAAATTGTATCTACATTCTCCTCGTCATAAAGAAAAAAAACCATAAATTTTTTTCTTGGATACAAATTCCTCCTCGTTGGAGTATTCCTCTTTTGGCTCCTTACAACAAGCAAACTCCACCATAAGTTGTATGGTTACCTGAACCTATTTGCTTTGATACCAAATTGACGCGGCATAAGTCTTACAAATTGATTGACGAATCTACGCACAATCTAATTTAGGGCCTTGAGAATTAAAAACCCTAATTCTCAAAAATAAAAATTGTTCTTTTTTAATAATAATCTATCAATCACCTTTACATCACTTTCATAAATCCCTATTTATAGGAACCAGGGCCGGTTTTGCATGGGGGCCTGGTGGGCAACCGCCCCAGGCCCCCAAAGTGAGCAAGGCCCCCATTTGGCACTAAAGTAGTGGTATTTTTGTAATTTCATATTTTTATTTATTTAATTATAGATTATTAAAGGTACAATACATTGAAACTTCCAAAAAAAAAATCTGCGACTTCGGCAACTCTACGACTTCTCAATTCCCCTTCCATTCGACTCGTAACATATTCAGCTATTCTCTCTTCCCCGTCAAATCAAGCAAAAAGTCTTTTCTTCTTCTTCTTCTTCGCTAGATCTCTCAAGTCTCACATTTATGCTAGATCTCTCTTTACAACAAACTTGAAAAAAAACATCTCTCACACAAGATCTCTCCTCAATCCTCATTATCCTCAAACTGAGGACAAAGTTTAAAGAGTCCTATAGAATATCTTTCAGTAACATCTCTCACAGTCTCACATCATTGGTTGTTCAATGATCTTCAATTGAGCACTCCTCTGCAGCATCATCTCTCACTCTTTGGTATATTTCTTTTTTTTTTGGATTACAAACTCTTTTAGTATACTTTAAGTTACTACTATTACTTTTTTTAGTATAATTACAGTTCTTATTGTTACTTGTTTATACCTAAAAATAATTGATTTTTGGTGGCGGTGAAGTACTCATCAATAGACTTTCAAGTCTTTTAGATCAATTTTTTTTTAAGGTTTAGATTTCTTAGCGCGTAGAAATTTTTTTATTAGTGTAAGATACGTGATGCATAGAAAATATGCTTCCGGTTTTGATAAACTTAAGAAAAAAAAGGAAACAAGATGAGTTAGCCAAATCTTTACAATAAAGAGTAATTAGTCTTGAACTTGTTCGATTTTATTTTTGATGCTAGTGCTTTTTTTTTTTTGGCACATCTTTTTTTATCTCAGTATAAGCATCATTTTTATTTATACATTATTTTTTCATTTTTGTCACTTTATGCGACTAGACTAAATTGGTTAAAAGTATCATTATCTTTCACAACGTTTAAGTGACATACATCATTAAATTTATAGTTTAAGAGTGACAAGGATACAAATCAATTAATATAAAAAAGTTATGATACAATAACGAATTCCAAAAAGTTAGAATACAATAAAAAAAGTTGTGAAAGGTTATGATACTTTTAACTAATTTTAACTTGTTACAAAACCCTTTTTTAACTCTACCAGTGATAAGTGTTTTACTTTTCATTGTCGGTCCCAAGTCTGAAGAGAGGAGGAGGGAAAAGGCTAATTTCAAAATTGTTGATTTTAAGTTCATTGCATGCTATTCATATATAACTTACTTAATCTTTAATTTATTTTTTTTAAATATATTTATTTTTATATAGAAGGCCCCATTTTTAAGGTTCACCTTAGGCCTCCAAAATGACAGGGCCGGCCCTGATAAGAACGTTGAAATAACAACACAAATGCCTAGCTACCACCGAACTAAAAAACTCAAATAACTTAACTAAAGGACACGTTAATTAACTAAACTTCTAATTTAAGATGACTTGTCGTCTAAAAAAATAGGACAACTTGTTTATTAAAAAAAAACAAAATAGGACAACTTCCTATTCTTAAACAAATTAGACACCTTAAAATAAAAAACTACACACTCAATTGGACACGTTCTTTAAATTCTACATTAACAGATAGTTTCTATTTATTTTTTATTTTTGTGAATTAAGTGGGAATCGAACTACAATCTCCTGAGGTCTTGTCTTTCGGATAAGTAATGGCTTTACCTAGTTTCTAATCTTAATTAATAAAAAGACAAAACTTATAAACTTACCACTAATATAATGACAAAAAAATAAAACAACTTTAAGAAGAAAAACCTAAGAAACTCCAAAAGAATTAAAATGTCTCTCCCATAAAAACACAACTGTCTCGTGATACGAATCATCACTGCAAACCACATCCGCATCATTCTCCCACTTTTATAAAAAATTCGGCCTCGAATTTTCAACCACAGAACAACTTTATCCTCAAAAATAGGTTCGACCTCATCATCTCAAAAAATAACATAATTCTGATAGTTGGAATAAAAGTCCTTCAAGGAAGACTTGTTGACAATTGTATCACCAATAACTACTTCAAGTACCTGAGGATTTTTGTAGGAATCCACCTCAATAACAAAGCCGTTGTCTCAAAAGTTTATCTTGTCCTCCGCGAAGTCGTGACCATCATTGTCAAACTTTGGTCCCTCGTCCAAGTTGTCAGAATCCTCCTCGAAGAAAATTGGATCTATATTGTCGTCGTTTAAAGAAAAAAAACCCATCAATTTTTTTCTCGAATACAAATTCCTCCTCGTCGAAATATTCCACTTCTGGCTCCTCTCAACAAGCAAACTCTACCCTCAGTTGCATAGTTACCTAAACCTATTTACTTTGATACCAAATTGATACAACAGAAGTCTTTCAAATTGATTGGTGAATCCATGCACAATCTAATTAAGGGCCTTGAGAATTAAAAACCCTAATTCTCAAAAATAAACATTGTTCTTTATTGATAATAATACATCAATCACCTTTACATCACATTCATAAATCCCTATTTATAGGCTTAAAAAATCATTGAAATAACAACACAAATGCCTAGCTACCACCGAACTAAAAAAATCAAGTAACTTAACTAAAGGACAAGTTAATTAACTAAACTTCTAATTTTAAGATGACTAATTCTCTAACAATATAGGACAACTTCCTATTCTAAAACAAATTGGACACCTTAAAATAAGAAACTACACACTTAATTCGACACGTTCTTTAAATTCTACATTTACAGCTAGTTTCTAATCTTTTCTTCTTTTTTTTTTACTTAAGAAATCGAACTACCATCTTTCGAGGTCTTGCCTTTCTGGCAAGTGATGTCTTTACCTAATTTCTAATCTTAATTAATAAAAGAAAAAATTAATAAACTTACCACTAATATAAGGACACAAAAATCAAACAACGTAAAGAAGGAAAACCTAAAAAAATCCAAAAGAAGTAAAATACATCTCTCCCATAAAAACACAACTATCTCGTGATACGAATCATCACTCCAGACCACATCCGCATCATTCTCCCACGATTAGAAAAAATTCGCCCTCAAATTTTTGTACCTTTACATGGCTTTTTATACAGAACATCTTTATCCTCAAAAATAGATTTGACCTCATCATATGAAAAACTAACATAATTCTAATAGTTGGAAAAGTCCTTCAAATCCTACCAAAAAAAAGTCCTTCAAAGAAGACTTATTAACGACTGTATCACCAATCGCCATTTCAAGTACTTGAGGGTTTTTGCGATAAACCACCTCGACGACAAAGCCATCATCTCCAAAGACTACCTTGTCCTCCACCAAGTTGTGACCATCATTGTTGAACTTTGGCCCCTCGTCCAAGTTGTCAGAATCGTCCTCGAAGAAAATCGCATCTACCTTATCGTCTTCGTAAAGAAAAAAAAAAAACCTATCAATTTTTCCTTGAACAGAAATTCCTCCTCGTTGGAATATTCCTCTTCTGGCCTCTCACAACAAGCAAACTCCACCCTCAGTTGTATGGTTACCTGAACCTATTTGCTTTGATACCAAATTGACGCAGTAGAAGTCTTCCAAATTGATTAGTGAATCTACACACAATCTAATTCAGGGCCTTGAGAATTAAAAACCATAATTCTAAAAAATAAACATAGTTCTTTATTGATAATAATCCATCAATCACCTTTACATCACATTCATAAATCCCTATTTATAGGCTTAAAAAACATTAAAATAACAAAACTAAATGCCTAACTACCACCGAACTAAAAAAATCAAATAACTTAACTAAAGGACACGTTTATTAACTAAACTTTTAATTTTAAGATGACATGTTATCTAACAAAATAGGACAACTTCCTCTTCTAAAACAAATTGGACACCTTTTTTTTTATTAGCAAAGATCAAATCCAGTCTAGGTTACATCTGTAACTGCAGGATATCTTGCTCTAGCAACATGAAAATATGATTTGGAATATGTTCCCAAATCTTAAAATCAACATCACAGTGAAAAACTTTCTTGGCCATGTGGTCTGCACAAACATTATTCTCTCTAAATGTGTGGTTGAAAACTACACTCCACTCCTTGTCCGTCTCCCTTAGAATATTATGAATCAATGGATCTCGAAATTGGCTTTGTGTTGAGTCTATAATAAGATCAATTGTTTCCTGTGAGTCTAGCTCCACAATGAGTTTCCTACATCCTTTATCCCATGTCAGTTGCAAGTCATGTTTAACTCACAATAGTTCGGCGCAAAGAGGTGAACACCGACCTAACTTTACTTGAAATGTTGCTCGAAAATCGCCTTTCATCCCCAGTATAATTCCTGCCCCTGTGGCTTCCCCATCCTCCCCTCGTACCACTCCATCACAATTTATTTTCAGCCACCCCTCCTCTGGTGCTACCCAATGGCAATGTTTTCTTCTTGCTAGAGCCTAGTTCGAAGTTGACCACAAACCTTCCGAACGAAGGATTTCATCAGTTCTATAAATAATGGATCGCCTGACCTCATATCCTATATCAAATCGATTCTCAAATATAGTGTTATTTCTCCAAGACCATAACTTCCAACAGGAGACACCAAATATTACTTTCTTGCGATGGTCTTTTTGACGGAGGTTCGACACTAGTCAATCCATCAATGTTGATGTATAGAAGAATGGAGATGATATCATTTGGGGTAGGGATTTCCAAACTAGGCGAACTAGTTGACAATCCCTTAAAACATGTAAGATGGATTGGTCATCTTCACGACATCGATCACAAATCACATTCTATCTTATATTCCTCTTTCAACACAAGCCATTCGTAGGCAGTCGATTGTGTAGAGCAAGCCATAGGAAAGTATGAATCCGTTGATGGCCATTTCATTTCCAGATGAAATCCCAATGTCTCGGTGGTAATTAGTAGTGTGTCGCCGTGACTATGGCATATCCTTTTGCCACTGTAAAAATACCCTTCTTATCATACATCCAACTGATCTGGTCCGGTCCCCTTCGCTTATTAGGAACTGGCATCGCTTTGATCTTTTCACATACCTCCAACGGCAAATACCAATGTAATTTGGCATCGTCTCAAGTCCCCGAACTCGTAACGAAATTGGACACATGCTCTATCCAGTTGGATTCCTCAAGGTTATTGATGGCATAATGCGAAAGTTTTACTAAATTCTCCACCAACTTATCCTTCCAAAACAAAACATTATTTCCATCCCCTAGGCTCCACGTGAGTCAAGATTTGAAGATCTCTCAATTATTTCTAATGTTTCTCCAAACCATCGATGTTGGTCGAGTATTCGGGCCATTCGATTCTTTTTCCTCCCCTCTGCGGTATTTTTCTTTTATGAATCAAACCCAGAGACGTTCCTCCTCAGTGTAAAACTCCCATCACAATTTAAATATGAACGCCTGATTTTGATCCTGAGCCTTCCGTAGTCCAAGTCCTCCTCTATTCTTGGTTGAGCATAAAGTATCCCAATTGACGAGATGCCTTTTCTTTTTTTTTTTTCAGCCGAATATCCCCAAACAAATGTCCTAGCCAATTTATCAATCTCATCGCATATGTGTGCCGGCAAGCGAGTTGATTGCATAAGGAAACTTGGTATCGCTTGTAGACACACTTTCGCCAGAGTTAATCGCCCTGCCAACGATAACTGTTTCACCTTTCAACTCGATAGTTTGCTTCGTATGTTTTCAACTATTTTCTTGTAAGTGTCTTTGCATACTCTATCATATAACAGTGGAGAGCCTAGGTATTTGCCCATGTTATTTGTCATTCCGAAACCGAATCCTTTACTGATTTCCTGTGACGACCCTCCCCCAATCTAAGGTCAGGTCGTTCAGCCCGGCCGCCACTTGGACCCGATACCTGAACCAGGCCCAAATAACAGTCTGGCACGCCTCTCAAATAAACTTGCAGAATACACATTGGTTAAACAAAGGATAATAATTTCGAAATAAATATACAGAAATATCCTTAAACCAATAAATTTAAATTCATAAGAACATTAATGAAACTATACATGGGTTCGTACTCATTTAAACTAAACAAGGTTTATTAAACGTAACTGCCCCTAATTTCAATTAGAGAATGTTTGGCCTGAAACCCTAATTAAGCCCCGGTAAACCAGATCGGACCTAATTAGAGCCAACAGCCTTATACTCATTCCTGATAACAACCTATATATCTTGAGATTATATAAATAAATAAAACAAACGTAGCGGAAAATTTAAAACTTTTTCGGTAAATCAGAATATATACAATGCCGGCATGAACATCAGTATTGCATTTGTCTTCCCACCCCAATTATTACAAATTATAGAGCAATGTAATATATATATACAACAGGAAAACTCACTGCATCGTAGAGAAGATACTAAACCCCTAGTCTTCTCATTTCCTGAGTTCCAAGTCCTAGCGTACATTCATACTTGGAGATGTTAAGGTGGGTGAGCTCCTACATGCTCAGTAAGTGACTCTCATACTAACCATCAACTAACAATTAATATCAAGGCAATGTATAACAACATGAATTAAATGCATATATAAAGGAGCATATGAATCAATATAAACAATATATATATAACAGATGCAAGTTCCTTGGTTCATTGCAATGTACCCCGTGATTTGTATTTCCAATATCCGTATTTGAATTGAGTTGCTCTCTCACATCATCAAGAACCAGTCACTGGGAATCTAACCAGTTCTTGTCAATGTGCAACCAACTTATAAAAACATAGAGTCGCACTCTCTCATCATCACTAAACCAATCACCGCTCATCTGATTGGTTTATGACTGATGAGCCGCTAATTCAAATGAAAAGCATTGTTCGGGATAATTCTCAATTCACTGGGGACGCGGTGATGGTTAGCAACTCCACCACAGTTCCAAACCCCATGCCGATTCGTTTCGTCAAACCTCTTTCCAGATTCCATTTTCATTCAAAACATTTTTTGTAAAATCAACATCAAATCACGGTACATTGCTCCATTCCCAGTCCAGGACACTACATGTTCTAATAATACTATTTTACATTGTATAATTGATAAAAGATACGAGTCCTACTTACCTGTCCTGAGCTTTCTATGTTTTTACCGATTTTTATGACTCCTCGAAGTCCTCAAACCTTTCCACATCGGTCCATTACCTAAAATAAACCAACTGTTATCAACTTATGTCTAATAGTCATTTACTAACATTCCTAAACTAGTCTCATTCGAATATGAAATCTCGTGACCTAGTTTCTAACCTATTTTGACCAATTCACATTTTTCGAGGTAAAAACCCCGGTATAAAGTCTCCTCCGAATTTTGAATTCCTCATTTTCCATAGAAATCCCTCAATTTCCATTTATTGGGTCAAAATACTATTTTTCCATATGCTTTCCTATTTTTCTAAATTTTTTCCAGAATTTCTTTCCTTTTTCTCTTTTTTTCTTTTGGTTTGGGTCTGAACCGGGCCGAACCGGGTTCGGCTCAACCGAGCCGAACCAGCTCGGTTCAGCACCTTCTTCCTCACGAGAACAAAGCGTCTGCTCTGTTATTTTTTTCTTGGCAAGACCCCTTGTTCAAATCACGATCTCTCAAGATCTTGTCTTTCTGGCAAGTGGTGTCTTTAACTAGTTTCTAATTTTAATTAATAAAATGAAAAAAAATTAATAAACCTACCACTGACACAAAAATAAAACTTAAAAACGAAAAACCTAAAAAACTCCAAAAGAATTAAAATACAACTATCCCTAAAAACACAACTATCTCGTGATACGAATCATCATTGCGGACCACATCTGCATCATTCTCCCACTATTAGAAAAAACTCGCACTCGAGTTTTCGTACATTCACATGGCTTTTTATACATAACAACTTTATCCTTAAAAATAGGTTTGACCTCATCATCTTAAAAACTAACATAACTCTGACAGTTGGAAAAGTTCTTCAAGGAAGACTTGTTGACGACTGTATCACCAATCACCATTTCAAGTACCTGAGTGTTTTTGCGGTAAACCACCTCGACGAAAAAGTTGTCGTCTCCAAAGACTACCTTGTTCTCCACGAAGTCATGACCATCATTGTCAAACTTTGGCCCCTCGTCTAAGTTTTCAGAATCCTCCTCAAAGAAAATTAGATCTACCTTGTCGTTGTCGTAAAGAAAAAAAAACCCATCAATTTTTTCTCGGATGCAAATTCCTCCTCGTTGAAATATTCCTCTTCGGGCTCCTTACAACAAGCAATAACTACCCTCAGTTGCATAGTTACCTGAATCAATTTTCTTTGATACCAAATTGATGCAACAGAAGTCATCCAAATTGATTAGTGAATCCACGCACAATCTAATTCAGGGCCTTGTGAATTAAAAACCATAATTCTCAAAAATAAACATTGTTCTTTATTGATAATAATCCATCAATCACCTCACTTTCATAAATCCCTACGTATAGGCTTAAAAAAACATTTAAATAACAACATAAATGCCTAGCTACCACCGAACTAAAAAAATCAAATAACTTAACTAAAGGACAAATTAATTAACTAAACTTCTAATTCTAAGATGACTAATTCTATAGGACAACTTCCTATTTTAAAACAAATTGGACACCTTAAAATAAGAAACTACACACTTAATTGGACACGTTCTTTAAATTCTACATTTAGAGCTAGTTTCTATTTTCTATTATTTATTTTTTTTTATTTTAAAAATCAAACCATGATCTTCCGATGACTTGCCTTTCTGGTAAGTGATGTTTTTACCTAGTTTCTAATTTTAATTAATAAAAAGAAAAATTAATAAACTTACCACTAATATAATGACACAAAAATCAAACTACTTAAAGAAAAAAAAACCTAAAAAACTCGAAAAGAATTAAAATACATCTCTCCCATAAAAACACAACTATCTCGTGATACGAATCATCACTTCAAACCACATCTGCATCATTCTCCCACGGTTAGAAAAAACTCGCCCTCGAGTTCTTGTACCTTCACGTGGTGTTAAGAAATATTGTGCAATTAGAAAATATGCTCAAATCACTCCCATAATTATGTTGTGCTATCACTCCTGTAATTATGTTGTACACAAATCACTCTCTTGATTATGTGCTACCTTATTTAGTTGTTTCCTTTTATATGTAATTGCATCTCTATATATAGAGACATGTAATAGATCAATATACAATATATAATAACAATATACACAAAAAAAACTTATCATATTCTCTATTAAGACTTCAACATGGTATCAGAGCTTGATTTCTAATTCTAAGTCAGTCGACTTTCGAGTCGACGACCACTTCGTGGTGCTTCCTACGTTGATGCACGATTTGTTTGTTTTCTTTGTTCTTTGTTTTTCGCCTTCTTTGTTCTGTTGATATTTAGTCCACTTCATTTGTTTCTTTGTCTTTATTTATTCCCCTGTTCATACGTTTATTAGTGAGTTTTTAGTGTATTAGGTTTTTTTGGGTATTCTATTGATTGCACTCTTGGCAAGATCTCCCTCTTTGTTGCATTTTGACGCGTTGTTGTTCATCTCTTGATTGCCATCATATGTTTGATCATCTTTTGTTTACCTCTCCATCATCATAATCATCATGACAAGCATCATCACAAGAACATTTTATTTGTTTTGTTTGTGCATTTATTGATGCCTTGTTTCATCCCAACTACCCGCAAGTGGATTATTTCAAACCCGCACCAGTCCTTGCCACCGTATGCCTTGAACGACTAACCCGACTGAACGCTGCCCGTGTTGTTCTTGCCCTAACTCGCTTGCCCAATTGTCATACCCGTTCTTGGTGGTGCATTCTGCTCATGTGCACACCCATCATAAGAAAGTTTCTTTTTTTGGTTTAAAAAAATTGTTACTACCATGTTATGATTGTGTGGACCTGCACATTGTCCGTTTTCCTGCCTGCTGTCAGCTCCGTTATCTGTTCATCGACTCCGTCGACTCTACTTCGATAGTCGTTCCGTCGACTCTGCTTTGATAGTCGTTCATCGACTTCGTTTCGATAATCGTTCCGCCGACTATGCTCCGTTAGTCATTATATTGACTCCACTCCGATAGTCGTTTCTGCTGACTATGTTTCGTTAGTCGTTCCATCGACTCCGTTATTCAGTTATTACACCTGTTATCCGTTGACGCGTGCCGAATGCGTCAATAAAATATATATTACCTGAACCAACTATTTTGTAGATAACGGTAAA
Organism: Stephania japonica; assembly: GCA_039657345.1. Classification (NCBI taxonomy): domain Eukaryota; kingdom Viridiplantae; phylum Streptophyta; class Magnoliopsida; order Ranunculales; family Menispermaceae; genus Stephania; species Stephania japonica. The sequence goes on along the minus strand of CM077557.1, from coordinate 65,043,884 downwards.
TGGTCGATCCCACAGAAATTAGTGGTCTTTCTAATGTAAGAAAAAATACAAAAAAGGGGAATTAGGGTTTTAGGGTTTTAGAGAATGTATGAATACTTTTAAAATAAAGAAATTAAATGAAAGGTAATCTAATAGGAGTGAAAAATCTAGGTATTCAGCTTCACGATTTTTGCCATACAACTCGAGATTGATTTCATTAATCGTCGATTTATGAAATATATATGAAACTAATCTATGATCTAGTGCAGCTATAGACCCGGTGACACACTCGGTTCCTCACACTTCCTGATATCGACAGCCGAGGTACGACCGTTGACTACTTCCCTAACCAAACACGCAACCTGATCGCTAGTGCTCCAGATTTAACGCGTTGGCCGCATTTATTCAGTCCGTGAAAACACTACACCTAGACAATCAGATCGATAGTGCTCCCGATTTAGCCTAGATCCCTAAGGTATTTGACTGGTTGGCCAATTGTCACAAATTTGAGTCTACCGCATAAGGACGGACGTTTCGATTTCGATGACTAAGGGTGATCAATCTAATATGCATGCACAGGCCTTTACACACAATTAAATCTAACATTAATATTATAAACAATACCAAAGAAAGTAGATCATATAAAAGAATCAATAATAATAATAAAGATAAATAAACCTCATAATAGAATCCCAAGTCGTAAGCTTAACCGATCCACCTTCAACCTAGAAGAGAAACTAGCTAGACATAATTAAAAACCTAATTCTAATGCAAAACATAAGTAAATCCAAGGACTCTTTCATTTGAGAGTCTACTGGTATTTATAGGAACAATTCCAAATTGCTTGGGACTCTAAAAATCCTGAAATCTCGAGTTCATGGTTTCAGCAAGAAATGGTCGTCCTCCTCAAAAGAACCGAGATTCTCTACCTCAACAATGAAGAACAAACTCCTTTTTTTCCCTCCACTCAAATACCTTGTCGATTGTTCCAACTCAAAGCAAAAATCAAGCACAGAGCCGACTTTCCCTTCGATTTTAAGGTTTCAGCAGCGGATGATTTTAGGGTTTCTACAGGGGAAGTGTTTCAGCAGGGGAGGTGGTGGAAATGAGAACGAGGAGTGTAAGTGGGTTTGTCTCGAAATGAAAAAAAAAAAAAAAAGAAAAAAAAAGGAAAATTTAAAATTTTCGTCAAAATCAGTGATACACAGTCAGTCAGAATCACATACCAACTTTTTTACTATTTTTCAACATTTTTCATTTTTTTATTTGGTTGAAAAGTTGATGGGATAGGTCCCACTTTCCAAGTCTACGTAGGTACATACAGTTAGGTTGTGCACTTACAATGTCCCTTTAGCATTTCTCTATTTTAATTAAGTCGATTTCGGTTTTGTATATGTCGTGATGATATCTATTTAAAAACAATTTGTTGCAAATCGGTGGTTGTGTGTGTCGTATTTGCTTGGGATAAGCATGAAATAGTTCAAACCATTTTTACGTCAATATAAAAATAAAATAAAATAAAAAAAATCGGGTTGACACAGAAAGAGAGATGTACATCTGATTACCGACTCACAATGCAATTGGTTTTTTCATCAAAAAACAATAATAAAATAAAATATATGCAATTGGTTTGTTATTAATTAATGATAGACTCACATTGATTACATGTAATCTCTAGATACATGTATACCATATGTGGTCAAAATTTTATTAAGAAACGCAATGATATATTTGATGTCCTGTTGTTTCATGCAAGCTTGACATGATATATATTTAAGTTTTATATGAATCGTGAATCTGTTTACGGGCAATTTTTTTTTAAGCATGGAATTAGTTCAAAGAAAATCTATTTATCCATTATATAATATGGTTTTGTTTATATGTCCATACAATGGACCATGTGTTATATATGCTTGGATTTTTTTCAGTACACATATTGTGACGGCCCCAAATTTCACAATCTTAGAATCGGGCGCCGCCCAGCCTGGACCCGTACGAACCCCCGAGCCAATCCCGACGAGTCGCGCGGGGCCAATGAGCATTCAATCATTTGTTAATCATTTGAAAGTAAAGTCAATTAATTAGTGAGTTATCAAAGTAATAAGCGGAAGCAATTAATCTCAACTAATCAATCAACTTCGAAAGCTCTAAGTTAGGATAAAAACCTAGGGTGTGGGAACCCCATATATCATATATATCATGTATAGCAAAGAGAGTATCATCGAAGTCATAATATCAAAGAAAAATCTCTCAACTCATAACCCCATATACAAAAAACAATATAAGTAACTAATACAACTAAAAATGTCACCTATATCAGCAGAGGAGGGCCGCTCAACGTATATCACCTAACTGCACGGCCTTTCCTTTGCTGGACTATGGATTTGCACTCAGTCAAACACAAGAATGACGAGTCCAGGTAAGTAACGCCAAGCAGGAACAACAATAAATACAGTATTTCGAATTAAATAAATGAACAGTCAATTCATGCAGATAGAAAGAAAAGGACAAGGAGCGTATGAATATATAAAGACTATGAATAAATAAATGAACAATCGAAATTGAGTGTCCCGGAATACAAAGAAAAGGCACAAGTGGTCCCGACCAATTAAAGTCGTTAAGCCGAGGAAAAAATCTCCTCAAAGGCTAGGAGTCGAGGACAGAATCTCCTCTAAGACTCCTACGTGAATGTAGAGTCCCCAACAATCTAGTGAAGAATTCTCACTCCGTACATGTCATTGCAATCAATCACGTATCCCCAGCCGTAAACCCCAGTATAAAACACCGCGAGCCCGGAATTTTGCAAGGATCACGCTTGATCTTTTCACCATTTCACCTACCAACTTTAATAACTCAATTGGGTGACTTAGTTGACTTTTGGTCTTTTGATCTCATCCATTTCAAACAACACTCAAAGTTTCCGTCGAATATTCTCGCACCCGACTGATAACACTAACTTTGTTCGTCGCATCACCACAGACATACCGACGTAACAAACGGACTTTACAACCTTTTAATTATTATTTATTTAATATTTTTGTCAGTGTTTCTAATTAAATTTGTTCCCCGGACTACCAACGCTCATACACAACGCCTTTACCCGTTAAAAACTTAAAATTGCACAAATGAAATATAATATAATACAAACATCATACAAAACTAACATACCTCGGCGTCGACGTCCGAGAATTGATGACTGTACCACGGCGTGAGCCTACATATCACCTGTATTGACACGTGGCACGAGTTACATTTTTAGGGTCGTTACAGTCTTCCTAACTAACTGGAATTTCGTTCTCGAAATTTAAACGAAATTAAAGGAAAGACTTACTGAACTCAGAAGAGGTAGGGGAAATACTCACGCATATATGACTCCAACTCCCACGTTAGCTCTTCGTCCCCGTGGTGTTGCCACTTGACAAGGACTGATGGGATCTCCTTGTTCCGATCCTCAGGGTTTTGACCTTGCGGTCTACAATCTGGATAGGTTGTTCGTCATATGTAACATCCTCTCTTAGGTCTATCTGGCTCAAATCTACTGTCGGTCGTTTGCCCTCCTTGGACCTATCTAGTCACAACATCGATATGTGAAAGACATGATGAATCCCTGACATCGGAGGTGGTAACTCCAGCTCGTACGCGACCTTGCCTACCCGTTTCACCACTCTGAACGGACCAATGAACCTCGGCGCAAGTTTCCCTTTGATCCCAAACCTCTTGTGTCCCTTCAATGGATATACTTTCAGATATACAAAGTCCCCGACCTGGTATTCTAACTACCCGTGATACAAGTCATAATACTTTTTCTATCTCTCCTGCGCACCCTTCAATCTCAAACGGATCTGACGTATCTTCTCTGTGTGATCTACCACAATCTCTGGCCCAATCGCTGCCACATCCTCTGGCTCCGCCCAACAAGATGGAAATCTACACGGCCTCCCGTACAATGCCTCAAATGGTGACATGCCGATACTGGCCTGATAACTGTTATTATATGCAAACTCACACAGATGAAGGTACTCCTCGCAAGATCCACCGTACTCTAACAACACACATCCTCAGCATATCTTCCAGAATCTGGATCAAACGCTCTGACTGTCCATCAGTCTGTGGGTGATAGGCGGTACTAAGATTCAACTTTGTGCCAAACTGTGCCTGCATGCTCTGCCAGATCTGTGATGTAAACTGCGACCCTCTGTCGGACACAATCGACAACGGTACCCCATGCAGTCTAAAAATTTCTCTCTCTCGTAAAGCTATGCCAATCTGTCTACCCGATGTGTGGTCGAGATCGGTATGAAGTGCGCGGATTTAGTTAATCTGTCCACAATCACCCAGACGCTATCATGTCTCTGTCGAGATCGAGGTAGCCCACTGACGAAGTCCATTGCAATGTGCTCCCACTTCCAATGAAGAATGGGAAGTGGTTGTAATAACCCACCGGGTCTGCGATGCTCAGCCTTAACACGTTGACAAATATCACACCCTCTAATAAAATTAGCAACGCCGGTCTTCATCCCTGGCCACCAGAAGAGACGACGTACCTCTGCATACATCTTAGTCCTGCCCGGATGAACCGTAAATTGTGAGCGGTGTGCCTCGTGAAGTATCTCATCGCGTAACTCAGCCACTGGTGGAATCCACAATCGTCCTCTAAATCTCAAGCATGAATCTGTCGACTGACTCCAGATCTGAACTCTGTACCAGCTCTAAAAACTTTTGATACTACTCGTCTGTCTGCTGACCCTCGAGTACACTCTGTATCGACACTATCTGAGTCCTTATCACCCGCAAATCATTACTCTAGTATCGGTCGGAATGTCCTTGGTACAAATCCTCTCAACTGCCTCGAGCAAGCTGTAATCGTGCGTTATGTAGCAAGTAACAACATCTGAGTCTGACCCTCTATGGCTCAATGCGTCTGCAACCACATTAGCCTTCCTCGGGTAGTACTCCAATGAGAAATCATAGTCCTTCAGGAACTCAAGCCATCGCCTCTGTCGCATATTCAATTCTTTTTGCGTAAAGAGATACTTTAAACTTTTGTGGTCAGTAAATAGGAAGAATTTCTCCTCGTAGAGATAGTGGCGCCAAATCTTCAATGCAAAAACCACTGCCGCCAACTCCAAGTCGTGAGTAGGGTAATTCTTCTCATGAATCTTCAACTGTCGGGATGCGTAGGCAATCATTTTACCCTCCTGCATTAGAACACAGCCCAAACCGATCTTAGAAGCATCGGTGTTCACCTCAAAACCCTTCCCTGACTCGGGCAAAACCAAAACCGGTGCGGTAGTCAGTCATTCCTTCAATGTCCTGAACGCCTGTTCACAGTCATCGTTCCACTGAAATTTGACATCCTTCTTCATCAACTGCGTCATCGATGTCGCGATCCTCGAGAAATCCTGTACAAAATGTCAATAATAACCTGCCAAGCCCAGAAAACTACGGATATCTGACGCTGATCTTGGTGTAGGCCAATCACTAACCGCTCTGACTTTAGCGGGGTCCACTGACACTCCGTCGGTCCCAACAATGTGACCTAGGAATCCTACCTCTACCAACCAAAACTCACACTTACTGAACTTAGCGAATAATCGATGCTCTTGTAGTGTCCACAAAACCAACCTAAGGTGTTCCTCGTGCTCCTCGCGAGTCTTGGAATATATCAAGATGTCGTCGATGAACACAATGACAAATCTTTCTAAGTACTGTCTCGACACTCGATGCATCAAATCCATGAACATCGCTGGGGCATTAGTCAGCCTAAACGGCATTACTGTAAACGGGTAATGCCCATATCGAGTGCGAAATGCAGTCTTCTCCATGTCCTATGCTCTTATCCTCAGTTGATGGTGCCGGGATCTCAAATTGATCTTCGAGAAACACTGCGAACCTGTCAATAAGTTGAACAAATCGTTGATGCGAGGAAGTGGATACTTGTTCTTCACCGTCGCCTTGTTCAACTGTCTGTAATCGATGCATAATCTCAAGCTGCCATCTTTCTTCTTCACAAACAATACCGGCGCTCCCCAAGGCGACATACTCAACCGAATAAAGCCTAACTCCAACAACTCGTCGAGTTATCCTCTCAGCTCATCTAGCTCTCTCGGAGCCATGCGATACTGAGGAATAGAAATGGGTTTGGTCCCTGGGACCAAGTCAACGATGAAATCTATCTCCTTAGGTGGTGGCAAGCCTGGTAACTCCGTTGGAAAACATCAGGGAACTCGCATACTACCGGCACATCCTCTAACCTAGTCTCTACTCTACCTCTCGTACTCAACACGCTGGCGAATGTCTCTACATCTACGCTAGTGGCGACTCTACCCCCTGGTGATCGGTAAATTGGTCGAAGTCCCCTGGAAGCTAAACTCCGGATGTCCAAGAATCTAAAACGTGATCCTCTTACCGTAGCAGTGGATCTGTGCATGATAAGCACCCAACCAATCCATGCCCAGTAGTGCATCGAACTCTAGGAACTCCAACACTTTCAGGTCTGCAGGTAAGGTGTGTCCCTCTATCTCTACCGGACAGTCTACACACACTAAATTCAGGTAAATCTTGTCCCCAGCAGCCGTGCTAAGGATCAAGGGGTCTCTCTAATCGAATAGGTCTCAACCCTAACTCGTCAACCATACGACCCGAAATAAAAGAAACTGTAGAACCGAAATCAAACATGGTATGCATAAATCGACTGCAAATATAAACCCTACCTTCAATCAGGTTCCGTGAGGCAGTCGTGTCTAGTGCAGCAATGGCATGAACCTGCTCCCGGCTCTGTGGCTGTCCTCGACCAAGTCGTGGGCAAGCACTGACGAAGTGGCCTAACTGTCTGCACTCGAAGCATGCTCCCCTCTGAGACCCTGAACTAGGCGGACCACGCTGTCCCTGTCTCGGTGCCAAACCAGAACTCTGTCCCTGACCCAGATCATGTCGCTGTCTTTGTCGGTATCTCTGCTCCTGACCACCGCCTCTACCCTCAGTCTTCTGGTGCTCCTGTCTATGCTGGCCCGACTGAGACTGTGGTGGCTGAACACTAGCATAACTCCATGCTGGAGCAGATGATACAACTGCTGCAGTGGGTGGAGATGCTACTGATGCTACACTATGAGCTCGGTCTCTCTGTGACCACTGCCTGAATCTCTTCCTCTTCCTATCATCCCCCGAAGGTCTCCCCGACTGAGAAGGTGCCGATGAAATAGCATGTGCCCCGGTGCGTGTACTACCAAATCCCTCACTAGCCATAGCTCTCTCATACGTCGCCTGTAGTGTGTCCGGAGCTGTCGTCACTACCATCGAACCTATCGAATCAAGTAGCCCATATACAAAGTAATAAGCCTGGTCGACGTCAGTATCTGCTGCTCCTCCGGCATACTCCATCAGTCGTAGATATCGGTCCATGTACTGCATCACGAACTCGTCGGCTCTCTGCCGAATATTCTGAAACTCGATCCTCTTTACGTTACGAACCGTATGAGGAATGTACTTCTGCTTGAACCTCCCCTTGAACTCAACCCAATCTCGGGGCTTCCCCTTCGTGGCCATCGTAGTGCACCACCAGACGTCGGCCTCTCCGAACAATGAGGCGAAGGATATACTAGGCTGCATGTGGGCCGGTGTAGCAAGAATGTCGTGAATCTTTTCGTGACTCCTCAAAAAGAGTTATGTTGCCTCAAGATTCATACCTCCATAGAACTTTTCGGGCTGATGCCTCTGAAATTCTCTGGCCTGCCTCGCCTCTGGCGTAGCCTTAGTACTTGGAGTAGTCAGTGTACTAGGCGTCTCAGTAAGTGATGTACTCAGTGTCGATGGTATCACCTCCGTCTGAGTAGGCAATACAACCCCTATCTGTGCTATCGGAGCTACGGTGGTCTCCGGCATCACTGAAATCAGAGTAGGAGCAGTCGACGTCGTCACGGTAGGCTGGTGTACCGCCTCTGTGCAAGCGAGTAACCGGGAAGTAGTCGGCGTAGATGGTGTCGCTGTAGGGGGTGCTCTCAATAGTCTCAAGATCTCCTCAAGTCGATGATCTTGACTCATAATCCTCTGAGTCCACATCTGGAACTCCTCCATACTAACTCCTCTAGGACCTGGCGTCCCACTATCATCACCTGAACCTGGCTGATCCGCCATTGCAGTATGCGATTAGGCGAATCTCTGAATCAGTGAATAGCTAATCGATATCATAATAATACACTATCTCAAATATAGCATGTACATTACAAGTTCCGACTTTTCCCCAACTCTCCTCACTTCCCAACTAAGACTTAAGTTAGATTTATAGTTCCACTCTAAGTTCAAACACTATCCTAACTTCTGCTTTCCTATGTCTTAGTGGATTGTGATTTAAATTTAAGAGTATTTTATTTAACCTTTATGCTCTGATACCAACTGTGACGGCCCCAAATTCCACAATCCTAGAATCGGGCGCCGCCCGGCCTGGACCCGCACGAACCCCCGAGCCAATCCCAACGAGTCGCGCGGGGCCAGTGAGCCTATCCTCACCATTCAATCATTTGTTAATCATTTGAAAGTAAAGTCAATTAATTAGTGAGTTATCAAAGTAATAAGCGGAAGCAATTAATCTCAACTAATCAATCAACTTCGAAAGCTCTAAGTTATGACAAAAACCTAGGGTGTGAAAACCCCGTATATCATATATATTATGTATAGCAAAGAGAGTATCATCGAAGTCATAATATCCAAGAAAAATCTCTCAACCCATAACCCCATGTACAAAAAATAATATAAGTAACTAATACAACAAAAAATGTCACCTATATCAGCAGAGGAGGGTCGCTCAAAGTATATCACCTAACTGCACGACCTTTCCTTTGCTGGACTGCGGATCTGCACTCAGTCAAACACAAGAATGACGAGTCCAGGTAAGTAACGCCAAGCAGGAACAACAATAAATACAGTATTTCGAATTAAATAAATGAACAGTCAATTCATGCAGATAGAAAGAAAAGGACAAGGAGCGCATGAATATATAAAGACTATGAATAAATAAATGAGCAATCGAAATTGAGTGTCCCGGAATACAAAGGAAAGGCACAAGTGGTCCCGACCAATTAAAGTCGTTAAGCCGAGGACAAAATCTCCTCAAAGGCTAGGAGTCGAGGACAGAATCTCCTCTAAAACTCCTACGCGAATGTAGAGTCCCCAACAATCTAGTGGAGAACTCTCACTCCATACATGTCATTACAATCAATCACGTATCCCCAGCCGTAAACCCCAGTATAAAACACCGCAAGCCCGGAATTCTGTAAGGATCACGTTTAACACACTTTATTGCCCTTTTAGTCTTTTTACCATTTCACCTACCAACTTTGATAACTCAATTGGGTGACTTAGTTGACTTTTGGTCTTTTGATCTTATCCATTTCAAACAACACTCAAAGTTTCCGTCGGGTATTCTCGCACTCGACTCATAATACTAACTTTGTTCGTCGCGTCACCACAGACGTACCAACGTAACAAATGGACTTTACAACCTTTTAATTATTATTTATTTAATATTTTTGTCAGTGTTTCTAATTAAATTTGTTCCCCAGACTACCAACGCTCGTACACAACGCCTTTACCCGTTAAAAACTTAAAATTGCACAAATGAAATATAATATAATACAAACATCATACAAAACTAACATACCTCGGCATCGACGTCCGAGAATTGATGACTGTACCACGGCGTGGGCCTACATATCACCTGTATTGACACGTGGCATGAGTTACATTTTTAGGGTCATTACACATATGAACCATGACTTAAACAATGCATTTTTTTAAAAAATTAAGAACGTCATGCATATCTAGCAAATATATCTAAATGATGCATGATATTAGATGATGACTTTAGTATATGGATGATAAAATATTTTTTTTTATATATGCATGCTTGAGTTAATTATATACATGTTTATGGGATTTGGTGTTCTTAATGATGAAATTTTGTACAATTCTGATAAACTAATAATAATTAAACGCATAAATATAGACGATGGTTGTGGACTTAATTGTGCACTTTTGCCTCGGTATTATGATTATTAATTATCTATTTGAGTTTGTGACAAAATAAGTGTGGTGTTCAAGGCATTAATGGATGTGCATATGTCTCTATGTAGATTTTTTCTGTGTGAAAATGAGAAGTGCTAGCAAAAACATTGTTGCTAAGCTCAATAAGGGTGAAAAATTGAATGGGGACAACTAAGAAATTTGGAGTTTGAAAATCCAGTGTCTTGTAGGAGCAAGAGGCTCTTGAGGTTCTTAACAATGTCCTGACTGAACCAAAGATGGCAACACGGTCCAACACCGAAGGCACTGCGAGGCATATTTGAAACCTGGAAGAAGAAAAACTCAACTACTCGCATTACCTGCTCAGTAGCTTAGAGAATGACATTATGCGAGAGTTCAAAAGTTTTGAGGTTGCCAAAGTAATGTGGGAAGCCTTGAAGAAGAATTTTGGTAGAACTTCTGTAACCAAATTTCACTAGCTCACTATAAAGTTTGACACTTATAAGAAACGCCTTAATCATAATATGAGGCAGTATTTAAGAGAGATGTCAAACATGATAAGTTAGCTGAGGCAGACAGGACACATTCTCACTGATGAACAACAGGTTCAGGTTGTTATTCGATCCTTACCTCATAACTAGAGCATATGAATGTTAACTTGACCCATAATAATTGCATCAAGACCCTAAATGATGTTGGGCGTCATTTAGAGCTTAAGGAAGACCGAATTGAGGATTCTAGGCATAATACTAATGTGTATATGGCCTCATCAAGTTACAGTCATGGTGGTTATAAGCGCAAGCCTTTTGATGGCTTCAAAGGGGAAGGATCAAAAAGAGCTAAAGGTGATCATCATCATGCAAAGTATGATCATCATCAAAGGGGCGAAGCTCCTATAGTTCATCAGAACAAGAACAAAACAAAATTCAAGTGCTACAATTTTGGGAAAAAGTGCATTTTATGTTTCTAGTTCTGTTATTTAACTGAATCTCATCCTTTGTGGACTATGGACTTTGGACTTAGGAACAGTAGACCATGTAGCCAATTAACGCGATGTGTTCGTGGAGTGTCATCGAATTCCTCATGGAACGAAATGTATCTACATATGAAACAACTCTCGTGTTGAAGTAAAAGAGATTGAAACCTGCAAGTTGAGAATGTGTGGTGGATGATCTCTCATCCTACGTGATGTGTTATATGCTCAAACGATTTGATGAAACTTAGTTTATGTTATTGTTCTTCTAAAGTGTGGATTTGTTATGAACTTTTGTAGTGTGAATTTATTTCTTGGATAAACCTATTATGGTTGTGGCTATGTTTCATGTGGTTTTATTGTACTGGATATTGACTATGTTTCAAATAGTATTATGAATCATACTTGTTTTTCCCTTGTTACATCTTCTATTGATTCAAATGTTGATGTGAATGTTTGGCATGCTAGACTCGGCCATATTGGTCAACAAAGAATGGATATATTAGCAAAAGAGGGTATATTGGGGCACCTTGAAAAGGTTAATCTACCAACATGTGAAAGTTGTCTAGCAGGGAAAAAAGACAAGAAAACCATTTGGCAAAGAAACATGAGCTGAATTCCCATTGCAACATGTGAATCTCCAAATCAATAGCTTCCACACCTTATGAATTATGGACCATCAGATTTATGTAATCTGAGACCTTGAAGTTGCAGTGCCTATGTTCATGATTTATGTTATCAACATGGCAAATTAGGTCTAAGAAGAAAAAAAGTATACTTATAAGATACTCTAAACATTCAAAAGGTTGTGTTCATTAGTGAACAATCAAGTGGGAGTATGACTGAAATTGAGTCTCAGGTATGCTATTTTTATGGAAAATAATTTTCCAACGAAGGGTGAGATAAGTCGATTTTTATCTCTCTGTTAGATATGTACAGATCAAAATGATTCTATTTTGATGAATCGATTGGTTCCTATGTATGAACTAATGCCAGTAGTATCTCATCCAAGTGGGAGTTAGACATAAAATGTTGAATCTGCTTCAATTGATCTTCCAAGCAGTGGTACATAAGGTTTCATCAAGTAATCATGATTTTGTATGATTATGTGATGATGATGAATATCATTGCATGTGAAAGGACCCTAAAATCTAACTCATTCCTCGTGTCATTTTAGGTCATATATCATTGCATGTGAAACGACCCTAAAATCTAACCCGCGCCACGTGTCATTTTAGGTCGTACATGGGCCCTTACCGTAATATGTGTGAACAATTCTCGGTTGTCGACACTGAGGTATGCTATTTTTTTGGTATTTGTATTATTTATCTATTTACCCGAATTTAAATTCTAATTTCCCAAATATGTAAGGACATTTGTGTGTGAGCATTGATGCAGAGAAATGGGTTCGGCTCAGAGAAACGTGTTTTACAGGTGCCGGCGTAAACGGTGGTTAGGTATTTAGCTGTTTGGGAGACAAATTTAATTAAAACACTAACAAAATACATTAATGTATAAAAATTAAACGTTGGGTAACGTGTTCGATATGTTGGTAGGTCTTTGGGCACTCAGCGGTGCGAGTTGTGTTGCGAACTGGGAAAAGTTAAAAAGGTGTAACATGTTGTGTGGTAGTTGTATGTTAAAGTGGAGTGGCTGGTGAGATCGGGAGCACCAGATGCGCATTGGGATACGTGCGGAGGAATTGATGAAGAGATAAATATAACTATATCAGAGCTACCACTTAAGTCGAAACCAGTTCGAAAGTGATAACCTCAAGTTCTGTAAAACCTGGCTCTGATACCAACTGTGGCATCCCCTAACACGATTAGGGCGATACCCGGCCTGAAATCCTAATTAAGTCTCAATACACCAGCTAGACTTAACTAGAGCTAGCAGCCTCTTACCAACTGTCAATAAACACAACATGTATATCTTGATAATCAAATAATAAATATACCAAAACGCAACATAAATTAAAACTTTTTCGATAAACCTCAAGATATACAAAACCGGCATAAACCTCGGTATAAAAACCATATCCCAACCCTAGTTATAACCAAACAATAATCCATACAATATGTAAACATATGGAAGATTAAAGCATAGTTGAGAAGATTATAAACTCATATTCTTCTCCGTCCCTGAATTGAAACGCACACCGATAACCTGAGATGTTAATTCAGGGATGAGTGCACCAACTTGCCAGTAAGTGATGCTCGTAAACTGATCAACTATTATCTAATATCAATAGATCAATGAATAGCAATATGAACCTAAAACATATCTATTCAGGCATTGAAAATGATATAAATAATACATAATGGAATGCAAGTCAAAGGTAAAATTGCAACTGTACTCGTGACTTATATTTTGATTTTTCAAAGCAGAGTCGCACTCCCACATCTCTCAAGAATCCAACCACTTAATCCACATGTCGGTCGACATGTTATTCAGTTGGTTGATTCAAGATTGAATATGTCGCCAACTTCAAATGGACAATGCTGACACATGTAAGCCTGGCAAATGAGTATGAAAAGGTGTTATATATAGCACCCAGGCGTACATTTACATACCTCAAACCTGGTTCGTCATGTCGCACATTTTCGAGCATTTTCATATTTGAAATACAGTTTAATAAAACAATCAAGTCACGGTACGTTGCCCCATTCCCAGTCTACAATACTAAGTGCGCAAATTATATTAATTTACGATGCATAATCGTAAGAGTACGAGTGTCACATGTGTTGAGTTTTCCTAACTTTATATCGACTTACTTAACTCCCAGAGTCCTCAATCTTTTTCTCGTTGATCGAGAACCTAACATAGACCAATAATAATTAATTTGAGTCTATTACTCACTAGTTAGACCCCTAAACTGGTCCCTCAACTTTCGTCAACCCCGAGACCTTCTATTAAACTTTCGGTCAAATCTATATTTGAAATGCCTTTATTTTTATTAATTTAGTGTTTTACAAGTCCTTCGTTGACTCTAAAACCCCCAGTCAAAGTCTTTTTTGAATCCACGTCCAAATCCCAATTTTTCTTTTTTATTTTATTTTTCTTTTCATTTTACTGTCCAGGTGTTGTGGGTGGCGTCGGGCATTCAAATCCTAGCGGCACGAGCCATGGCGGGACATCGGGCAGCTAGCTACCCAACTGTCATGGGGGTTTTACTCTCGCAGCTCCAGAACAGGGAATCCCATATGGTTTCCTCTCTTCCTCCACCCATCGTAATTCCTTCACGACGCCATTAAAACATCCAAAACAATCAAGATAACCCAAAAATGGTCATACATCAATTTTCTATAATTTTTTACTATTTTTCTGAAAAAATTCTCTATTTTCCATAATTTATTTCTTTTTTTTATGAAATGAGTTTTGGGCATGAATTGGGCCAAAGCAGGTTTGACTCAACCGTGCCGAACCGGCCCAGTTCAAGGGCCCAACCCCATCATTTTCATCAAGAGATCAAAACAGAGCAGAGCTCTATTTCGATCCTCTCTTTTCTTTCTTTTTTTTTTTAAATTCGGGGTCTGGTTGTATGGCCGATTTCCCGTAGGGAGGCGACCCTCCATGCATCCTCTTCGTGATCGGCCATGGCCAAAACCACCCAACAACAATAACAATAACAATCACAACAACTACAATGAGAACATCAATACCAACTCACCATGGCCTCTCCTCCCGATCTCGATCCCTCCATCGATTCCAACAAGCTATCTGATTCGAAATGTGAGAAATGGAGATAGAAGTGGTGATTTTGAAATGACCAAAATACCCCTATCATTATCTTCTTTCTTTTATAAAAGCAATGCCCTTCTTGGTCATTTTTCATTTTTCTTTATTTATTATTTATATATATACATTTATATTTTTGCGCGTATAATTTCGTTGTGCGTGCCAACGAGCACACTCGGGTTGCACACTACCGTGCGACCTACGCATGTCACCTATGACCCCGCTAATCACTCAGCGCCCACCAATTTATTAATTATTTTCATTTTATTATATATATTTATATATATAACAATACATATTTATATAGATAACAATATATATATACGCCTATAATTACACCTATAATGTCGTAGTATACACTAACAAGCACTATCGAGGGTGTACACTACCCACAACCCATGTGTGTCACCCTTGACCCACATGCTGTATTTAGGCATCCCATGAGTTATCATTTTATTCGATTATAGGCTAATTAATCTGATTATTTTCTATAAATAATAATGCATTCCATACAAACACAGTACGACACTCAAATCCATGCACACGTTAATCAAGACAAGCCTAACTCGGGTTAATTAGGATTCAATTTAACACTAATCACCAGTTTAGGATACGGTTCGTTACACTTAGCACCAATAGAGAAAGTCACCAAAGCGCATTTCAAAACCGTTACCTACTGCCCTTTTCAGCCAGGACAGTTTGTAAGGGTTGTGACGATTCTCCTTTGCAAGCCCTAACTTCTGAACCGCCTCGGTAGAGATGATGTTCTCACAGCTACCTGCATCAATCATGAATTTGCAAATTTTTCCCAAGATTGTGCACTTGGACTGAAAGATGTTGTTCCTCAACCATTCATCATCAAGATCCACCATCGGTGTCATACAAGATCGTCTCATAACTAATGCAGTACCGATATTTTCGGTCACAACCTCCTCTGTAATGGCCCATTTTTCCAACAGATCGCCACAGGGGCCAATGCGGGCCCACAACCTGGCCTACCAGTGTCAGTTGTGTCCCACATGCAATTACATCCACTATTATATCATTATTAACCTCAATAAACAACAATTTACTGTTTAAATTGTTAATTAACTCAAATCATCTATTAGAAATCATTTTCAACCTCAATAATCACAGCAGAAGACTTAAATATATCATGACAAATCAATTTAAAAGCATCAAGTCATGTTAATAAATCATATACCTAGTATGAAAAATCCATATGTCATCATATATCAGTGAAATAACCTCAAAAGAGTCACAAAATATCAATATATAGGTTCCAGTAATGTCACACAGTCCCAAACCTAAAAATGAAAACAAAATAACATATAATACAAACGTACGATTCTGGTGTATCAATCTCTGATCATAGGTAGTCCGCGAGCTTTCCCTTGTCGCAACTCGTACTTGGATCTGCACTCAAGCCATCACAAAAGACAAATGATAAGTCTAGAGTGAGTATTCCCAAGGAAATTAAATGAGCAATTATGAAAGTAAATACTGGAACTTAAATGAACTATTAAATAAACATGCAAAATTAAAAACAGACAATTGTGCTCATCGCATGAATTAAATAATAGTGAAACTCATAAAGTGTGCCTAGAGCTTAGGGTCAGACTAGCACCATACTTCAGACGCTTCCACAGAGTACTGTCGGCGAGTAGCACTCAAGCAAGGCTAGTCTCTGGATCCGCTAAGTGGTCAGTGTAGAATCTACGACGCACCTACACGTGCCTCGATGCGATCCTCGGGTCAAACTATTCACTGAGATCTCTGACGTACGTGCTATGACTTAGTGGACATACACACGAAATGGCAAAGAGGGAGAGCCTCAACGTCCATCCATATAGACACCACAATAAGAAATAGAGTAATGAAACAACAATATTGAATTCAAATTGCCAAAATAAATAAATGCTCAAGTAATTTCAGTTGGGATACTACACACCTCAAACTGCACTCCTCGTCCTAAAAACTAAACCCCGATTCGATCCCGTTCACACCTCGGGATGCGTGCCCAACACCTGACTATAGTCTCATACGTTCCTGGTATCTGAATATACCATTTTAAGTGATTTAGTATCAAATTAATTGATTTTATATTGCAACACAAAAATTAAAATTTTATTCTAATTTTTTGTTGTGGCACATTTTCGGTTTACACCGGGTATCAAACGCTCGAAAAAGTCTCGCAATCCACTTTACTATTTTTTCAATTTCTCATATTTTCTCAAGATTTTTTAAATTTTCTATAATTTTCAGTAATTTTTGTCAATTTTACGCTTTACGAGGTAAAAATTCTAACATAACGTCTCGTCAAAATCCCGAATACTTCATTTTTCATAAAAACTCATAAATTTCTATTTATTTGGGCAAAATATAATTTTTTTTGGATTTTTTCCATTTTCCAAGAATTTTTTTTCAACATTTTCCTTTTTTTATTTGGGAAGGGGGTTTGGGTTTAAACAGGGCCGAACCGGCCCGGTTCAGGGGACCAACCCCTTCTTCCTCACGAAATCGAAAGAGAGAATTTCTCTTTTCTATTTCAGTTTTTGTTTTTTATTTTTTTAAACTGTGTTTCCCCAGTTTAGTTTGGAAGGGGAGATGACTCTCCTTTGTCATCTCCCTCCTCAGACAAACTACTCTTATAGTTCGTCCGAGGTCCCAAACCAGCACCACCACTACCACAACCACGACAACAACAATGAAATCAATCACAACAATGACTCAACTTCGCCTCTTCTCGTCGAGCTCTCAATCTCCCTCACTTGCTGACTCCCTTCTT
This sequence comes from Stephania japonica, assembly GCA_039657345.1. Classification (NCBI taxonomy): domain Eukaryota; kingdom Viridiplantae; phylum Streptophyta; class Magnoliopsida; order Ranunculales; family Menispermaceae; genus Stephania; species Stephania japonica. The sequence goes on along the minus strand of CM077557.1, from coordinate 65,026,389 downwards.
TCTCGATTTTGATTTCTCTAAAATTGTGAGAAATGTGGTGTCGGTGGTGATTGCTGACATTATAACAAAAGGGTAGCCAAATTACCAAATTACCCTTCTATCCTTATCCATTTCTTAACAAAGTCAATGTCTTTTTTGGTCTTTTCACATTTCTTTTTAATTTCTAATTTTAATCTATATATTTATATATATATATATATTTTAAATTACATATATATATATTTACCTATACTTACGCACATTAAATTTCGTTGTCCAACGAGCACACTCGGACGTGCACAATACCATATGACCCACATGTGTCGCCTACGACCCCGGGTGTCACTAAGTGTCCACCAAATTTACTATTTTATCACATTTCTTTGTTTGTTTGTACAAATCACTTTCTCAAACTTAGTGTACCCGTATTTAACACGCCCGATATACGTATCGACACGTTTTTTTAGATGAATACCTGTCGCATTGTCTCACACGTCAATAACACCATATGTACACACATCGCAATGTAATTAACATATGTAAGCATAAACATCGCAAATTATACAAAACATCACGCAAAATAGCAATTTACCTAGCTCCGTGCGTGCCCTGGCCTAATTACGAGATCCACCGGGTGTTGAACTGTCATCCACATCTGCACACACATCATAATTATCGGCTAATTAAAATTGGGTCATTACATCCTCCTTCGTGTTGTCAGTAGACGTATTAAAAACTAGTTCTATAGTGATTTATGTTGGATTGTCGTCATCTACCTTCTCGTTGTCAACAAAGAGGACTTTATTCCCTTTGCACTTTGAGACTCTATGGCCAATCTCACCACAACCAAAGCACTTAATTCTGTTTGTATTACCAACATCAGGATTTGTCACCACGGTTCCCCTGTCAACATTAACTCTGCCTGTATTAGTTGGTCCACTACCAACGTTCACAAGCACAAAACTATCACCACGTCGTAATTGTTGTTCTACTTGTTTTGCCTTCGGACATGCTACAACCAAAGAAACTGGGTCAAACATGTTGATAGTATTTTGAATTTTCATATTCAGCCCACCAATATACTTCAACATAAATTTGTCACGGGTCTCTTGTAGGTCATTTCTAGCAACCAAATGGTAAACTCCTTGGTGTACTCACCAATAGACTTTGCCCCTTGCCTCAAGTTCTGTAATCTTTGATACTTAAGGTGCTGAAAATTATAGGGTAAAAATTCAGCCCACAAATGTTTCTTCAACTTCTCCCAGGAGGTAACTTTTCCCTTAGTCATCCTGTTTCGTGTTAATTTTTGTTGTTGCCACCAAGTCGTAGTAAAATCACGAAATCTGGTTACCACCAATTGCACGCGATATTTCTTAGGTACCTCCTTGAACTCCAGGACTTCCTCAATTGTTGCCAACCAATCCAGGAATTCCAAAGGCAGAAGTGTACCGTGGAATTCTAGAATTTTTGTCTACACCCCAGCCTCTCACTGCCTATATATAGTCGTCATCAACTGCACGTGGTCTATGACGCCTCTGTAAAGCCTCATAGTATTCGCCCTACCCATCTAAAGAAACATCTCCTTCTGTCTCCTTTACAATAGAACGTTCGACGGGAGGTTCCCTTTGATGGTTAGGAATTAGGTTCCTATAAGCATGTAACAACTCTGCTATCCCTACGGGCAACTCATCAAGTTTTAGACACAATTGGTCTTGCGTCTCCGAAAGCTAAATGAATCGCTGCTCGTTATAGGCTTGGATGTCTCTCTGATAAATATCTTCAACTCGTTGGTGGTTCTGATTCTTCTTCGTTGGAGCCGTGATTAACATCAAATCACGCGCAATGAAAGCTCTATTACCACCTGACGCAACGAAAGATCTTCTAAACTAATTATTCAACACTACGAATAATACAATTTAGGGAACAAAAACTTAACCAAAGTTCGAATTTTATTCAATAATAAAAAAAAATGTTGAATTACAGTAAAAAGGGTGCTTTAAATAGCAAAACCTTAAAATTTGCCAAAAATAGCAAAAGTATAAAATACCATAAATTAAAAACTAGACGAAATAGGAAGCTAACACCACTAACGGCATAAAAAACAAAAATTCCTACTAAAAATTGTAATCAAACTAAAACTTACTAAAAATAGTAAAATTGTTAATTCAAAGGCCTAAGCGAAGGATTTTGGCCAAAAAAACGTCATAGTCACAACATTAGTTGTGCATATTGATCACCATACCGTTTCTAATAAAACCATGCCTTCAAAACTGCCGAATTTTGAAATCGAACAATCCAAAAGTCAACCAAAATTATTTTTAGTCAAACTTTTCCAAAAACAATGTTTAACACTTCTTGGATTGCATCAGTTCTACTATAAATTGATGTGCGTTAAGTCCATTACAACAATTAATCGGAGTTTGTGAACTGATTTTCACTAAAAAGAAATTGTGGAATTGATCAATATGTGAGGAATGCATGAATTAAGGTAATAAATTGATATAATATGTCTCTGACGATTATTGGAGGTTTGATTTCCCCCATGAGCCGATGATGGGGTCGACGACATTTGGAGTAGGCCTATTGGGGTGTTAGAATTCTCGAGTTGAGAATTCTGCCACTCGATCGGAATAGCGTGCTAGCCAGGATGGATAGCGCGTTATCCATTCTAGGCGTGCAATTGTTTTTCAGTTTGAAGAACAGGAACGCGCTAGGTGGCTCCATAGCGCACTACCCATACATAACGCACTATGTAAGCTACCTAGCGCGCTAATAACAGTTGACAACCCAATTTTAAGTGGTTGTTATGAGAAATTTGACCTATACACTTGACTTAAACACATGTAATCAAGAGCGTGTCGGGTCAAATTTGGGGGTTCCAGGGAAGTGCGAGCGCAACTTTGAGGTGTGTAACCCCCTTAAGAAACACATTTGAGTATTTTCTACTTTCATTGTTCTATTATCGCTTCTAGTTTGATATTTCATACTCTATCGCTATGTTTATCTAGAAAACAGTCGGCTAAGTGGTTCACCCTCGGGTTTTACTCCATTGTGTAATATGGGACTGACACACTAGACCATAGCACGTAACACTCGTGCCCTTAGTGGATTGCGACCCGAGGTGTTGTCAACGGTGTAAGTGTCGGTGGGTCGCGATACGGGCCGACCACCTCGGGGGCTCAAGACGTGGGCCACTGATGTACGAACACTGAGAACGTCTAGTATACCGAAGTATGGTCTAGTCTGCCTATAATGAATACACACACATTTGATTTTCATGGTGTTATTTATGCATGCATTGATCTATTTATAGTTGTCTGTTTATTCCGCATGTTTATTTAACATTATTATTAGCTTCTACTTTAAATGCTTTGTGGTTTCATTCTGGGAATTTACTTATTGGGCTCGTCATTTATTTTGTTGTAATGACAGAGTGCAGATCCTAGTACCAGTAGAGGCATGAGGATCCTAGGCGACTATCTTTGATTGTCTATTATCCGGGACCTACTAGTACGTGTTTATTTTGATATTTTGCTTTATATTAGGTATCAGGGGACTTGGAGAGACTTTGTACTTGTATATATTTACTTTGGAGTATCTTGTCGCCTTACATACAAAGTACTCTATTTCAGGTTTTCCACAGTAGAATTGATATTTTATTTTGACATGAACTCTATATATGTTCCATACTATTCATGTCTATTAAGTCTTCCGCTTTATTTAACTGCTAATCTTGTAAACCTTGTAAAATACACCAAATACATACCGTGATTAATCTAACAGAAAAAAGCTAACTTAATGAAATAGCAGAATAACTAGTAAACTCGAAATAGTATAAGACAAGTTAGCACGCAATACGAGAACGCTGACATGGCAACGGGCGTCAAAAGCACGTGGGACCCACCAGGACAGTGACGTGGTAGGGTTGCAGGGCTTGCGGCGCACCATGGTGGCCTCGGGGCGCAAGGCCACCACAATTTCGATGCACACATCTCAACATAAATCGTGAGATTGGGTACACTAATAGCTTTCATGTGGATAGTGTGGGTAGGAGGGAGGTCTTCTACTTCTATGGCAAGATGTTTGGGGCATATCTATTCAATCGTACTCTCCAGGCCATATATAGCATATATTGTTACTATGTCAGGATGGCTTCATTTGGCATTTTACAGGGTTATGTGGGAATCCTAGAAAAGTGGATAGACATCAATCTTGTTCTTTGTTCTCTCGGTTAAATACTGTTTTCTTTTTTTCATTATACCATGGGTGGGAGGGATTTTAATGAAACCTTAGGAATGGCAGAGAAAATGACTTGGAATAATAAGTATATATATATATAAAAGGAAAATAATAAAATGATCCACTTTCAACGCACACTTTGGATGCACACCTAGGGATGCTGCTGGTGCAAGGAATCTCCATTCCCATAAGGATTCGCCCCGATAGGGCGGGGATTCCCCACCTACTATCCCCCACGGGGTGGGGGATAGGGGGATTTCACCCCCACCATGCAGGGCAGGGCGGGCGGGGCGGGGGTGGTATTACTCGTCACCCCTTGGAGGTTCTCCGCCCCGCCTTAATATGGAGATTCCCCACGGGGATAATGTAACTAAATTTATCAACTCTAAACAAGTGCAACTAAGTTTATCAAGAAAAAACTAGTATAACTTGAAATTTATATATAATAATGTAAGTATATTATTTAAAGTATTTGTATAGATTCAAAATCTTTGAAAAAGTGATTTCGAGTCATGAAGAAAGAGATTTTAATGATTAAATTTTGTATCTATAATTTATTTTATCTATTTTTAGATATTATATCAAAAAATAGTGAGGGTGGGGATTGCATTCCCCGCCCCACCTGCATCCCTACACACACCCTGTCTTTAAGCTATTTCATGGCTCTTTCTTGTCTCTCAGGAGTGGTGTCTACATCTAACAAAACATTATAAATGAGTAAAAGACAAAGGTGTGCGTCCAAAGTGCGCATTGAGAGTGTTTTAGATTTTCATTTTTCTATATATATATATATATAGATGTAGGGTTTAGGGTTTATATATATATATATCCTCTTTGCAGAGCAAATCCAAAAGAAAGGAACTGTATCCCAATTCTCACCACCAAGAGAATTTCCAACTTAGAAGAAATGCATTGGAGACCTTGGTCTCAAGGTCCCCGGCGGAATGACTTAGAGCTGGAGATAGGAAAACCAAGTATTACCACTTGAAGGCTAAAAATAGGAAAAGGAAAAATCGCATACAGCGTATTGGGAATGAACATGGTAATTGGGTAAGAAGAAAATGAAGACATTTTTGAGGTCTTTGTTCAATCATACTCTAAATTGTTTACATCTTCTAACCATTCATTATTGGATGATTTTTTTTTTTTTTTTGGTAGGAATTATTGGATGATTTCAATGCAGGGACAAAACACATTCCACCTTGCCTTTTTTTTTTTTAAATAATCCACCTCACCAATTGGGGCATGGATACAATGAGCTTTCTCGAGCCTTTACTACCTCGAAGGTAACAAAAGTTGCCTTGTTTATCAAAAAAAAAAAAAAAGTAGTGTTATTTGGACTCATGAGTCCAGACTCTTAGGGAGTCTTTTGAAAATTTTTTATTTCAAAGTCATCCTCAAGTAATCAATGACTTTGAAATAACAACTTGTAACACTCTTTTGATATTTACAAAAAATTAAAAACCCCCATATAAGTCCGGACTCATGAGTCTAAATAGATTTTTTGAAAAAAAATAAAAAAAAAGTTGCCTTTGATATGGGGCCTACAAAAGCAGATTTCACGCACTTTTCTACCAACAACACTGGGATATTATAGGGGATGAATTCACAGCTTTATGTCTAGATGTCCTAAATGGCAACGGCACTCTCCAAGGCAATAAGTATACAAATATTGTGTTGATCCCCGAGAAGATGAGCCTGGAAGTGGTGGGTGACTATCAGCCTATTAGCTTGCGTAATGTGACCTACAAAATCATTACTAAGGCTCTTACTAATAGGTTAGAATCCTATATATGCTCCCTAGTATCTTAAAATCAAAGTGCTTTTGTCCCGGGGCGCCAGAGGGGATAACATCCATATTTCCTTTCAAATGATGCATACCGTTAGGAGGAAAAAGGGCAAGTTATATGTGGCTCCTAGGTTAAAACTAACTTTTTTAATTATTGTCAGAAAAAACTGGATCTGAAAACAAAAAAAATATATATATGTTGTAAACTAATTAAAGGCAAAGTCAGAAAGGTAAAAATAAGAACTAGAAAGATAACAAGAAAAGAGATAGGGGAGAAATAGAGAGAACTTTCATTCCAATATATGATATCATTACATAGGTGGAACCTCTTTATATAGGCCCTTAAAAGATCATAAGTTACAATTACATAATGGTGAAATGTGTAACCACTCACACATAATGGTGGAATGTGTAACCACTCACACATAATGGTATGTGTAACCACTCACACATAATGGTGGAATGTGTAACCACTCATACATAATGGTGGAATGTGTAACCACTCATACATAATGGTGGAATGCGTAAAGTTGTCAATCCACATTATTTACAACACTCCCCCTTGGATGACAACTTGCTAAGAGAATATGCCTCGTTAAAACCCTTACTAGAAAAACCCTGTGGGAAAAAATTCAGCAAAGGAAAAAGAGTACATTGTTCTCATCAATCTTGATATGGAGTATGATATTGATAGGATTGTCTCATTAAAAACCTTGCTAGAAAAACCCATTGGGATAAAACCATAGCGAAGGGAAAAAGAGTACAATACACTTATCAATTTTGATAATGGAGTATTAATATTGTTAGGATTGCCTCATTAAAAATCTTGCTAGGAAAACCCAGTGGGAAAAAAACCTTAGACAAGGGAAAAAGAGTGCAATGCACTAATCAACAACTCCTTTTGATTCTCCCCCTCATGTCCACATGGGTGAGACATCTTATATTGCAACAAATCATTGCAAGTAATTTAGAAATACAATATCTGGTTTTTTACACCTTAAGCATTTTGTTGCATAGAGACATCATTTGATATATGAACCTTTAATGCATTTGGAACATACAGTTTTGTCACTCTTTAATATTAGTAATTGCATCAAGTAATTATTTCATAATTTGCTGCTAATGAATGATCTTTTGAACTTCAAGTTCATATTAATTTATACATTGATCATAATGCAACAAATTTGATGCGTTACAAGTAATTTCACGCCATTCCTTTTGAATTGGCTTATATCTCCCCCTAATGGTGGGAAAATTACGTCATCAAAGTGACAATTAGCAAAACTTGTTATAAATAAATTCCCTATTCGGGGCCCAATGCATTTTATAATATGATTAATGGAGAGTTTAATCAATATAAATCTCCGATTAATTTGCCTTGAGATAATCACCGGTTGATAAAAAAAAATGTGGTTCCAAAAAGGATGCTCATGCGAATTTGCAATATTTTCACATTATTGATAATTCTGGACAATAAAAAAAATCACTCCACATTATGAATGTCATTAGAACATTCGTTTTAATGTGTCTTACATATTCTAGAAGCTAAAGCTGGGAATTCGTTTCTCAGATTAAATCATAATATATAGAGAAACTCTCTATTATTCTGAGTAAATTTCTTCTGGTGTAAAACACTAACAACATTATAAGCTGTTGTACTGAGATATTGGTGAACATTAGTCTCAACTAAGTTCAAATTTGAGAAATATTCTCTTTTATAGTGTGCATGTAGCAAAATAAGCAAGACATGCATTCTTCGCCTTTATTTAGCTCATGATTTGAACACATCTCAATGTGTCAATTTTAATGAGCCATAAATTTCATAATTTTGCCTTTGATTGGCACGGTAAATGTCACCAAAATATTTGGGCATATATGACAATATATAATCAGTGTGACCTAATATAATGGTCTTTCATACGTGACAGCTTGTCACGATTTTGAGCATGCTCATTGTCGATAATTTCGCCCTTCATATTTCATGTGGTGCACCACTTTTATTCCACTTTGAGTGAAATTATTATTAAGACATTTATCGAATCCCTTCACTTTTCCACGTCCATAATTATATAGTTGCGACCATGGTCATTTTATAAACGCAACATGTGCTTCATGAAGCTTGACCAGTTGGACGGGAATGATATTATATAAATAATATCTCATTATTTTACTCAGCTACTATGAGACAAGGATTCAATCCATATTTGATATTTAATGGATTGACGTGCGCACTCGATAATTTGTTGCAATAATAAATCGAGGCGAGCCACGTGACCTTTATTTGTCTCATCAGTCATATTTCTGCATAGCCTCAACATAGAGGTAATTGAAATTGCAGAATAATAAATGATATTTGACTGATATAAATTTTGTAGCGTGAGACCAAATTAGCTCGTTTTGAGCCTTTTGGAGCATCACCAATTTTAGTGTTTATATTCATAACTCCATAAGGTGAAAAGATAATATAAAGTGAAATATTCACTTTTCAAATCTCTATAGAGATATTCGGCGAATAAATATTAATGTTATGCACACAACATACATGTTTGATTGGTGTGTTTTCATGTTGGTTTTCAACTTTCAAGAAATTGAGGACCAAACCAACCATAGATATTCATGGTTACCTTAAGAAATTGACAAACACAAACACATAAGAAACCATGAAATCAAAAAATAATATTTTGTTACCTTCGAATCTTTGTTACCAAGACAATGACCTCCTTCTAAGCTTTGTCTCCTTAACAAGCCTTCTTGAACTTCAAGATCTTCTTAATACTAGAGCAAGCTCGTGCTGATAACGTGTTGTAAACTAATTAAAGGCAAAGCCAGAAAGGTAAAGATAAGAACTAGAAAGATAACAAGAGAAGAGATAGGGGAGAAATAGAGAGAACTTTCATTCCAATATATGATATCATTACATAGGTGGAACCTCTTTATATAGGCCCTTAAAAGATCATAAGTTACAATTACATAATGGTGAAATGTGTAACCACTCACACATAATGGTGGAATGTGTAACCACTCATACATAATAGTGGAATGTGTAACCATTCACACATAATGGTGGAATGTGTAACCACTCATACATAATGGTGGAATGCGTAAAGTTGTCAATCCACATTATTTACAACAATATCCTATTTATATGTTTTTCAAAGAAAAAAAAAACTCTTCATCAATGATAAAAATTCTTCATTACTGGGTTGAAAAAGGTTATTTGAAAATATTTTAGAAATTTACATATTCAAACAAAAAAAATAATCTTATTACCATATAAAAATTACAGGGCCCCATAAGAAGTTTCGCCGCGAACCCTCAAATACATAGGACCAACCCTAATCAAACTGTTAACAGCACAAGCGGTAAGATTTGTGAAAAAAATCATTTTCCTTGTAAAACATGCATAACATACTTTTGGTACATGCATTTGCAATGTAGTTGTCAATGATTGTTAGATTTTGACAATTCCATAATTGTTGTTAAGAGATCTCAACCATTGTGTAGCAACATGAAAACCCTATATCCATAGATAAGATTCTTCGAAGAGAGGATCAAGCACAACTTCAGTAGCATGCAAGTCGTGGTGTTCAATGCAAGTAAACCAGTTGCAACAGTAGTGGTCGTAGAAAAGGTGAGGGTGTGATTCAAGAGATGGAGAGTGCGTTCGTTGTATGATGAGTGAGTGAGAAATGAGCAAGTAAAAGCCTATTTATAAGGAGGGCGTCATGATTAACTCCAGTTGAACTTTGACAAAAGAAAATAAATAAATAAATAATAATAATAGCAATCAAAATTTAAGCCTACTAATGATAACAAACAGCAAATTGACGAATTAGGATCAAATTAAAGAGTAAACCAAATCATTTATTAACTCCAGTTATGGTATTCTTCTCAAATCCATAATGCTCAAGCCCGTAAACCAATAGCAATTACAGTTTCAAAATATCAGAAAGAGGAGCTGCACAGATGTTCATACAAGTACACAAGGCAAAAGAAGCAATAATCTTAGATAACCTTTGAATTGTGAACCAAAGAATAATACCCGGTTACAGTTAACGCCTTCCCGATGCAACTGATTCAGCAGAGAAGAGGTACTTCACCCGTGAAAGAACCGAATCATGAGCCGGATCATATGGATGGTCCTTCGATGGAATCTCCAAAATTGCAGGAATTGGCTTGTTGTAGCCATCAACTAGGAATCTTATCATATTCGCCACCTGAAATGAGTAAGATAGAAAACAGGTCTTCATTTTACAATAGATACTAAAATAACCCCACAAGAATCACAAGTGAGGGACAAGAATGTTTAATCTAATTTCATTCATTGGGTAACAAGTTTGTAAAACATTTGGTGGTGGTCATCGCTTGTAATGCCAAAAGAAAAGGTTCACGGGGCATCAAGCTTTTCTCAAATATTCCATAGCAATTATTAAGTTTCACTAAAAAGAAGGCAAAAGGCAACCATTAAAAGGTTCTCGATCGCAAAGACAAAGTAACATCCATCGTACAAATCTTTTAGTGCAACATGAAACAGGAACATGGAGGATACCATTGATAAAAATGCTACCCATCAACTATTTAAGTTGGTTGGCGTATATTAATCCTCCGCATCAACATGAAACAGAAACATGAACCCCACACAAGCAGGTTTAACTTAAGAGGGGAATATATTAATCCTCCGCATCTTCGTTCTGCTCTACCAACCAGCAAAATCAAATATTGGCGATTCCAGGGCTTTATATATGCAATCCCAACAAACAAATGTGTCCTAATTTTGTAGATTGACTTTCGATTCATTTTGATTAAGCCATGGAACAAATTCATTTTACTCCACAATTTCCAATCAAGACACAAACAAGCTACAAGCCTACAAGTTCTTCATGCTGATATTAAACTAACCTTCAAACAAGCTAAGCTGAATAAGCACAAAAACATCAACAAACAGGGGAATTAAGGGGAAACAAAGGTATAATAAAAACATTCACAAGAAAGATTCAAATATATTCCATCACTTTAGAATACTTGGGAAATGTGGATGTCGTGAAATATCAAAGATATCCCAGATGCTTTGCAGGGAACATCATTATTGCATGTCCAATAACACCATTTATGACCTAAAAAATGTTTCCCGAGTGAAAATCAAAATGACAGTCCAGTAGAAGTAGAATCTAGCTCAATCAAGCAACATTACGCAATTTCTTTCCGTATGACTTAGAAATTAAACATTGCAACCATGATTGCTTATCCTTGGCATTATGGTCCATCCTCAAACAAAAAAGAAGACAGTTGAGATATTTCATTCTAAGCCAGAGAAAGAGTTGAGATGTTTTATGATAAATGAGTATTCACTTGGTAGGTAGGAATAATAAGTTCTGTAAGTAACAGAACCCCAAATTAAGGGAACAAACTCTTTCAATTCAAAAGGCCTCCGAATTAACTATCTAGTCATATACATCCTAATACCCTTAGAAGTCAAAACCAAAAAAATAATTTCCTTGTTAAGTCACATAAGTAAACTCTACAACAATCAACAAGTATCAATCACACTATAGATTGAGAAAAAGAGAATCTAGCTACAACAATCAACAACCACATTGCCTCAGTCCCAAATTAATTGGGATCGGCTGCATGAATCAAACTCTTCCATTTTGCTCGATTTAGTGCAATTGATGGTGAGCATTCTAGCTACAAAAGCAAAAAATATAAACATGCTTTGAACATGACAAATAATGGCAAAATATTTAGAAACAACAGAAGGTTCTGAGTTCATTTAATTTTCCATTAGATTTACAACTTACAAAATTCAAGTCATAGTTAAAGAAAGAACTCACATATTGGCTAATCATCACAATGGCAACATCCTCCTTTGTGGTAAACTCTTTGAAGGCATCTTCAATGGCTTTAACTGTTGTTTCTACATCAAAAAGAAAGGATTGTCAATTCCAATTAAACGATGAACCCAATTCAAACATTCATTGTCAGTTTTGTCCTTCAAGATGAGCATAGTAAATCTAATCACCTCGCCAATAAGCTTAACTAAAAGAGAAACAAGCAAATAGGCAAATTTGAGATCATCGAGTAAGAAAATATATAATCTTTATTAATGAGAAGCCTTCTGTGACTAAAATATATTTTCACAATAAATAATGAATATAAAAGGCAAAAGAAAACATATTAAAGAACCTCAATATATGGTGATCTGAATCCTTGCTATATTTCCATATAAAAAAACATTAAAGATGCAAAAACACTATAAGCATGCAATGAATACAAACATCTATTGGTTTCTTCTAATGTACATGGAATAAATTCTGTAGTGTGTGTACCAGCATGACTAGACACTCTAATAAAAATTCTTAATCGAGCAAATTGAGTGATTCACAACACTATAGAAGTCAATTTTCTAGTATATTGATTCCTAGTGCCAATCTAAATTCCTAAACATCACTTGCACCATTAATAATACAATTTAGGGATTCCAATCACCACTCTTCCTACCTTGGTAGACATGAAGTCCCAATGGCTTTTCTCAGACACTAACAGAAAGGCCCTCGACTCCAACCTTTTTTTTTTTGGGTAGTGCAATTCCAACCATATTTACACCCCCTAGACGGTCTTTATCACTCACTCTTGCCCATAAAATGTGTCCTCTAAGAACCTAAAATCTCATTTTGCCAAAGGGAACAATGTTACAAATAAATGTTTTTCAATTTCCAAACCACCTTTGTTGTCTTGTCTCCGCACCACTTCCCATTTGTTTAAACTTTAATGTGATAAATCTTCCATTATTCCAAAAAAAAAAAAAAAGACATCATTAGTTGATTGATCCTTCTTCAACACATTTAGAAATCCTAAACAACAACAAAGCCTCAAATATCAAATTCCCAATTAAGTTGGGGTCAACTACATGGGTCTAACTCTTTCAATCTACTTGATTTGATGCAATTGATGGCGTGCTTTGATAATCTTTCATATCCTTCTTAATTAGTACATCCCAAGTTATCTTATTTCTACCTCTATACAGAATTTTTTCAATTTCTACTGTGTAGAGCATTCAAATGGGACATATGCACATCGTCTTTGGATGTGTGCATAGTACCACAACTATCCCTAATTTTTGCATCAATTGGTGCTACACTGCTACTCATATATTCTTGTTTTTATCATTACGAGTTATACCACATCTGAACTTAGCATCCCCATCTTAACTATACTCATTTTATGTATGTGTAGTTTCTTTATCATTCAACATCCACTCTAATAAAGCATAGTTGGCCTAATTGCATTCTAATAAAATTTTCCTTTCAGCTTTAAAAGGATATTTCAACCGCATGTCACATCTACTGCACTCCTCTACTCCTTCCATTCATCTTGAGTTTTATGTGTAACGGAATCCTCAATACGACCTTTTTATGATTGGTTCTAAATATCTTAAATGGCACTTCCCCAAATTTTACTACTCCATAATCTTGATCTCTACTATTCGTGAATTTACAATGCGTATATATTCTATCATGGTTAGGAATCCTAAACAAGGAGAAATATGTGGATAGGGCATTATGAACTAATCAGAAAAGAGTCGATCTACCTCCATAGGGCAAGAATGTCTTCTTAAAGCCTTTAACAATTTTGATAATCTTTCCCCCATTGGATCGTCTCCAAGAGGAAGGCCAAGACACTTCAAAAGGTCCCACCAATAAATCAACTAAATATGCTTAACTCCTTAAAAGCTCCTGCTAAATGTTTATTCTCAACACTTGATTTTTCCAACATTTATTCCTCAACTTGGACCAAAACTAAGGGAAAAAAATCTTAGCACCTTAGTTGTTTGCACCACATCCATTCCTTCCCCATGAATCAGTAGCAATGCCACATCAAAATTCTAAACAATTGAAAACTCTATTCATCATTTCTCACCAAGAACCTCTAATAAATGAGTTACATTAAACATTGTGCCGTCATTGGACTCAGTACATCCGCCACAAGGGTAAAGAGATATGCGTAACGGATTACCTAGTTTAAGTCCCTTCTCCTCTTCTCCCCCTTGGAATTTTCCTTTTGGGCCTCCCACTAGCGAAATTCAAAAAGAAAGTAGATCTAAAACATCCTCTAATCCGTTGTCGCATTCATGATCCATCACATAAGTAAGAAAATCCCATATAAAAATTAAATACTTTTGCAAAGCCAAATTTGAGCAGAACTCCTTGATCAATAGTCATCCACTGCCTCATTAGCAATTATCATAAGCTTTTCCCACCCATATAGGTCGTCTAGGTGGTAAGCAATCATATATAAATTGCACGAACTGGCACAACAGTAAGATTGCTTCTAAAGTGGAGGTCAGGTTATGTTTATCCTAAACCCTGCAATGGCCAAACTTTAAGCATTTATGTCTCATAAAAGGAAAGAAAGGATCTAGCATTTACTCGTGCTTTTGTTTTCACTTATTATTTGGGACTTATGCAACTTTTTATTCGGGATTCAACAGTTACTTATGCTTTTCCATTTCACTTTAACAGAGTTTTTCCTGGCCAGATTCTCACTTGCCTTTGATATAGTATGAAACTTTTCTCAAGACATTACCCAAAAATGCCACTAGTGACAATAATCAATATTGTTAGTGTACAAAAAAATAAGTAAATAATCATTGCTTGATAAAAGTGCATCTATGTTGTATTGCACTCATTATTTTAATTCATGGTGCATGTCCAGTCCCACTTCCCTAATCCTAAAGTCAAACTTAACATGTAATTAACCGATTGAAAATTTCATACAACCTTTTCTGGTCCCGCCAAATGAAGCGTAGAGATTCACACAATCAGAAAAGTTTAGCTAATCGGCAGAATCTCTCTTTACGCTTTATGGACTTTGACTTACTAAATGGTAGCTAACATCCACTTCGAACTTTTTTTAGCAAGGGATCATGGTATGAGAAATTTTCTCATGCTGAAGTCTAAGTCAATATCTAACTATTACATTTGTCAAAATGGTGGTAATCTAAACATCAACTTATGTTCCTTCCTCTTTACAACAACATAGCCTCAATCTGAAATTAGTTAGGTCAGGTATATGGATCATGTTCCTTCCTCATTAAGTACTTTTTTTATGCGAGCGGAAGAATGTAACCAAAGACTTGTCCCAAGTAATTGCAAGCTTTTTCAAATATCCCTTTCCAGTTTCTAGTCAATGAAAGTGAAGAGTGCCTTGAGCATCAACAATTGAAGTACTGCTCAATATATAAAAAGAAAGCTAAAATGAAGTTGAGCTAAAACATACAAGTAGCATACAATGTAAATAGATTAAAGAATGATAACGATTCAAGGAATCATAAGCCTACTTGAGTCCACAATAAGATAATTTGTTTTCCTCCTCAAATCAACATTACCAACTCCAGCAAGCAAGAATCCAGTCACAGTGTCCTGTTGGACAAACACAAACCATTTATCGATGGATATCACTATATGATAAATAAATATAAACTAAAAATGTCACTATCATTTTAGAAGAACAATACCAAATAAGACCATATATGTAATGGGCTTAACCAAATTATAAGACAAGAAAATTAATACCAAACGCACAAATACAAATGAGAACCAAATAATTAGTGAATTTCTATTTGTTGCTCTCCTTATCCACTACCCAACCAAGGTACATACTAGTTTTACAAAGATATATTGTCTCTTCCTATTTTTACCCTTGATATAAAAGTAATACATGTTCCTCCCTACTGAAACAAGCTAAGCCACACATACCAATTGCATTTTTTGCATAATCAATGCACCCATCTCCCAATCATAATGGTAATAGTTTCAAATACAAAATAAAAACACGGCTACCAGTAAGAGAGGGGAGTTTTCTTGTCAATCAATAAGAAGAGGAGGAGGGCTGGGGGGGGCCATCCTGCAATTTCGCAAAGAAGAACATGCAAAATCTTCAACAATTCATGTATTTTTTACACTTTTCTAGTAACATATGTTGGATCTCATTCCTTATATTATTAAATCTAAATCATATTTAAATTAAGGAATTAAACAAAAACCACAAATTTCCAAAACTAGAACTTGTAGGTATATATAGTTTGAGCACAAATCTCGCTAAATTTACCACGTCAGTCTAGCATGTGTTGAATCCATATGCTAAAAACATTCCCATTAATTTAATTGATCCAATGAAAGAATAAAAGCAATTAGCTTTATATCCCAACATTATACCTGATTGAAATATCAAAGAACTTCAAAGCCACCAAATCCTATGTTGCAAAACAAAGTTCAAGCTTGTTGGAGTTTCCTTAATCGACATCATCCTTAATCAACGCCTGTTAATCAAGTACTATCCCTAGCTATCTCTTTCTCTCCATATGACCTTCTTCTTCTCTCCCTCCCTTCCTTCTTCATCGACGTCTCTGTCAATCAAACACGTTTCCTAGCTCTCTCTCTTCTCTCTCCAGTTGATTTCCTTCTTATTATTCCTCTCTCCCCTCCCTCTATTATTTTTCTCTATGCAACTCTCACCCTTAACTCATCTCTTATATTTTGAAACCATTCAACTAGTTCCTCAACTTATATCAAGAACCCACTAACCGCCTTGACTCCTTGATTTATTATTTTTAATTATTTGTTTAACTTTTACATTATTCTATCTATCAAGAACCCACTAACTGCCTTGACTCCTTGATTTATTATTTTTAATTATTTGTTTAACTTTTACATTATTCTATCTATTTATTTTGAAAATAATTAATACAACTTTTGAGACGTGACCCTAGTCACTCAACCTGGTGAAAGAGAGGAGTGTCTGTTAAAGTGCTGACCAAAGAATGGTTGCACGAAGGTTGAGAGCTAATAGAACTGAGTTTCTTCAGTGCGAATGAGACCAGTTCTAAGGCTTCTCGACGTTACCTAGTTGAATACACCAGTTGAAGCAGAAATTTCCTCCGGTGTTTGCTGATTTTACTATTCCTCCAACTTTCATTTAGAAGTTGGCACCAGACCCATTAATGTTCGTCCACGTCAGTAATTTATCATCCTCATTTTCAGAAAAATGAAACAGAGAAACTTTTCTTCTCAATCAAAATAGAGAAACTTGTATGAGAGATGATGGCGGTAGGTATTATTCAATCATCAACAAGTCCTTTTTCTAGTCCTATGTTACTTGTGAAGAAAAATGATAGGAGTCAGTGCTTTTGCGTTGACTATAGAATTCTTAATAAAGTTACTATTCTTAAGTCTTAACCGATTGCCAATTCCGGTAGTGAAGGAGCTGATGGATGAACTCAATGGTGCCACAATTTTTTCTAAACTAGATCTTAAGTTTGGCTATAATTAGAACTGGGTGCAAATGAAAAAGGTTTTGAAGATGGCCTTTAACATATGACACCCACTACAAATTCTTAGTCTTTGGTCTCAAAAATGCTCCAACTACATTCCAATCTCTTATAAATATTATTTTCGTGATGTTTTACAAAAATTTGTGCTTGTGTTTTTTGGGGCATTTCGGTCTATAAAAGGGCACTTGATACATATATTTGGCATTTGGAGCATGTTATCTGCCGCATGCTAATCAACTGAACGTCAACCTTAAGAAACGTACTTTTAGGCAAGCAAGCATTAAAACTTGTAAAGCAAGAGAAATTATATAATTTTACAGATCTTAGCTAATTGGGACGCGCAAGTAAAACAAGCAATCAAAAAGACTGTCTAGCTTCTTTTAAAAAGAGATAATGATCAGTAATCTATCAAAGAAGGGTTGAAGATGACGGAATGGTAGTTTTTGATCTTTTCCTCATTTTATATAGTGGTAACAAAATTAAGATCTTCATCGCTCTAAAGTTGGATATGAGCGAGACATATGGTAGTGTCAAGTGATTGGTTCCAACAAAATCAAGATGATGTTTCCAAAGCTAAAGTTTGACTTCCTACACAATTATCCAAAAGTGTTAGATAAATAGAAAGCTTCTTCCACTCGGATAAAAAATAAAAAAATAAAATATAGATATAGGATAACCATTTAGTGGTCAACTCACACTCCCGATTATGGAAGAGTTTGATAGAGACTAGGGGAACTACTACAATACTATAGGTGTGAGTAAAGAGAGTCAAAAAGTTAGTACATGTTAGTGTGTTTTGAATTGCGAATTAGTAGTATAAATAGGGGTTGTAAGGTAGAGAAAGGTATCTTGGAATTTGAATGTAATTGGGCACTCTTGGAGTGATGGGTTTGAGAGAGTTTTAAGACTACTCTCTAGGTTACTTTTGGGTTTGTAATCGTTGTTTCTTCTCAATTCACTCAATCAATTCTAGTGTTCTATCAGCGGTATCAGAGCAAACTCGATGGGGCTAAAGGTAGACGCTCAAGTCGACGCTTGTGTTGATTTCCTTAAGGAGCAGATGAGGGCGATTCCGGTAGTGTTGTAGCGGATCTCGACAGTGGAGGATTTTATCAGGGAGCTTAAAGTGGAGGTCTAAGGGCTGATGCAACAGATTCGGAGCATGTGCCTTCAGCAAAGCTCGATGACTTTGAGGGTTAGTCAGATCGGAGATGGAGGTGGCCAAATGCATCAAATTCAGCAAGATCCGCCAGATCTGGTGCTCAGATGAAGGCTCGTTAGGTGGGTCAACCAGATCCAACAATATTTGGGATGTTTCAGATCCAACACCTCTTCCACCCGTTCGACATCCATCTCTGTCCTCTTAGAGGAAGCCATTCCTCATACCAGATTCGATGCTCACTTCAGCAATCTCAAACAACCAACAACAACTCAGTAAGGGGTTTCAGAAGTTGGGGATGCATAAGGAGATCAACACTCTTGCTATGATCGATAGTTCTCAGGTTGCAAATCAGGTTTTAGGCGTTTCAATTGTTGGTGAATCTCTCAAGTTGAATCTCATTTTCAGTAAGTTGTCTCGAGCAATCTTTCCACCTCTAAACTATTTTGATGTTCTTAACGAGTCATCGCCTTTGAGTACGACTCAGGGTTGCGTTGGAAAATTTTGGACCGAGATGTTGCAGAGATGCATCGACTTCGAACCCAAACCACCAGATATGTGGTTTTCTATTCATCATATGTATATGGGTTTTGTCTCGCGATTGTTGTCCCTCATCCTCAAGGATCTTACTCCTTGGCCACCGCCATGGTACCTTCTATAGTCAATGGCTACCTTAGCGCAAACGAGTGATAACTATCTTGTTGCCTTAGCCACACCTCCTTGACCGCCTCCGAGATCAACTTTGACGTTGGAAACTCTCTGGGCCTCAATGGTGTTTGTCTTCAAGGTATATTCTCATTTTTCTTCATCATCTTATTGCACCTTTTGTGTTACCATACATTTGGGGATGATGACCTTTTTAGAGGGACACACCATTCGAGGAAATCGTACGATGGGAGGGACGACTAGGCGTCAAGCTATTTGTTGTGTGTACGCACGCTTCAATGATCTTCATGTGTGTTGTCTTTGGCCGTTGGATTACCTACACTTTGCAAATTGTCCTTTATCACTTAAAGTTGATGGTCCATTTTAGTTGTGTGTCCCGTGAATCATCGCATGGTGTATATTTTATCTCCAACTTTTAAGATTGATGTTCTACAACAAAAGGTTCATTGGGGTAATTTGCACGACAGAGGTGTTTGGGATGTTCGTCATGTCGCGATGACCAGGGGTTCTTTGCGGTCAAGTGTCCTCTTCCATGTGATTGATACATTGGGTTGTGATGCTCTTAGGGAGTCTTGTTTGGTCTTCACACTCAGATGTCATTTGCGATATACTACTCTGATTGTCCTCAGGAAGGGCTGCATTGTTATTATATTGATGAGGAGATCATTGACTTGTATGCTTAGGAGGGACCTAATATTGTTGTCTATTACTTGGGGTTTCTCTACTCCAATTTTCTCCCTTGCTCATATGTTGTGCATTGCTCAACACCATGCTACAGGGTTTCTATGGATTATAGCATGGTCTGTCTGTCTTCACACTTCTACCTTCATATGGGTCTTTGATCCGAGCATACTCATCCTTCTATGTTGATTCGATTCTTGTCCGCCACCTTGAGGACAAGGTGGATTTTCAAAGGCGGAGTAATGATAGAAGCTAGGGGAACTACAACAATACTATAGGTCTGAGTAAAGAGAGTCATAAATTTAGTACATCTTAGTGTGTTTTGAATTGCGAATTAGTAGTATAAATAGGGGTTGTAAGGTAGAGAAGAATATCTTGGAATTTGAATGTAATTGGGCACTCTTGGAGTGATGAGTTTGAGAAAGTTTTAAGACTCCTCTCTAGGTTACTTTTGGGTTTGTGATCGTTGTTTCTTCTCAATTCAATCAATCAATTTCGGTGTTCTATCAGAGTTCCAAGATGCAAAGTTAACTTTAACAATACCATCTTCAAACATAATGGAAAGTTACAAGGAGAAGATGATCCAAGCTAAATGTGTAGATGTCTAAAATCATCCTGCTAGGCATGCTGTATGAAAGGAGGTGCGAATACAAATGTAAATCTTTTGCAAAAAAACCGAACAGCTATTAATCACACAAATGAAAAAGACATGAAACAATATCTAGTCATCTACCCACATCATATTTTTTTTCTCTCCCATAACATTTAGACTCAATGTGTTGCAAAGAGCTCAACAAAAACACTTACTGATTCCAATAACAGTTTACCATGGATACTTACTATTTTTTTACCAAATAATCAATACAAAAAAAAAAGAAAAAAAAAATGGATACCTCATCAGCAATCATAGCAATGAGGGCTGAATTGCTAGTTGGCAACTGAGCTTTTCCAGCCATTTAAAAATCAGAAGTATAACTGCAATAAAAATAGGATCACTGTGGTTGCTACAAATGCAAACGCATCAGGAAATATCAACCCTTTTTTATTTATTAGGGGATCACATGTCTATGAGATCAATGCTTTCAAGGTGGCAAGGCAGGACTAGACGGAAAAAAAATATTTTGCTTAGAAGCCCCTAGTAGTCTAGGTCCTTCGATAACAAGGCACATATTTTCACCGATATGTTTTACATGCATATGTACACACAATGAAAATGCAACAACACAGTTGATAAAGAAAACCAAATAGCAAACATTAATATGTAAATAAATCAAATTATTCAACAACATAATCAAAATGTACCTAAACAAACTCTCCCTACTTACAAAAGCTAAATAACATTCCAAATTAGTAAATTCTCAACAAGAATCAGTTCCGCATATGTCAACGACAAATTCCACCTCTCTCAATCAAAAAACCTCAAAATATTCACTATCACATAATGCCAAACTCTAAACCTAATCCAAGTGAGCTTTTTCCAAGACAAATTCATAACGTGCACAAGATCAAAGCTCCAAACATTCAGATCTGACTTCTGACCATTAATAATCTTCTAAGTTTAACTGATCCTCGCAAGGATTCACTTGAATTCAAACAATCGATTTGCAGATGAGATGTTTTGCGGAATTGGAACGAATTTGTGCGTCAACAACAGTATCGAATTGAAACAACGAGAAAGATTGAATCGAATCCCTAGCTAATGAAATCCACGAAAAACGAACCTTTTTTTTTTTGTTTTCTTCGGATCGCGAGCGAAGCGAGGACGCGAGATTGAGAACTCTGATTGCGCTGTATGTATCAGTTAAGGGCCAGAAATTGTAAACTAAAAAAGACACGCACAAAGGGACGCACTTACTGGCGTCCCCACGATGCGCATCGTGAGGTTGATCAGAAAGATCGGCAAAAACAAGGCGCATATTCTTATTTAAATACAGGAAATACTATGAGATCGCCCTTAGTCACACTTGAAGTCATATCAGGCCACATGAATTATTAATGTGGCCTCAACCCACATATTATGCATCGAAATTTATATATTCGTACATCCTAATGTGCACACAGACAGCTCGTGTGGCCCAATGTGACTTGATGTGCGACTTCGTGACATATCCTTAAATACACGTTCAATTGCCAAAGAGTAAAATTATTATTTTATAATTTTGTGCCCTGCGCTAAGAGTTAAGATTGAATTTTATTTTTCTTCAAAAAAAAAAGATTGAACTTTATTTTTATTTTATTTTACTTTTTTTCTCATGAATACTTAGAATTTCATTTTAGAAAGTTGCTAAACTTAAAAAATTGAGTTTGGCAGTACCGCGTCATATCATTAACTTTAGGAAAAATGATAATATAATACATTTTAGACTGCACACTTTGTCTTTTAGCGTATTTATAGTGTTTTGTTAAATGTAGGGGATACACCTAAGGAGACAAGAAAAATTCATAAATAGACTAAAAGACAAAATGTGCGTCCAAAGTGTGTTAGATTATCATTTTCCTTAACTTTAACCTATGGGCTTACAACAGATTTGTCCCTAAGAGATTGCAAGCGATTTTTGGTATCACATCTTAATTGGAAGCCCAGCATGTTAAGCAACAAGTGAATGAGATTGCACACACTTTTGCAAAGCTCTCGCGAGGTCACAAAAATCCAATGTGTTGGAATAGGGCTCCCATGTTTATACAAACATTGTTGTAATTTCCATTATAGTGAGCCATTATTGTGAGCTATGAATGAAAACATTTGTTAAAAAAATTTAAAAAAATTTTAAAAAAAAGTACAGCTTCGTCCCCAGAAGTTAAAGGATTTCAATCCTATCACCTTAACAATGCACATAGTAGGTCTAAGTTCTGCATGAAGGCAAAAAAAAAAAAATTCGAGTTCTACCAGGGCAATAGAACTTTAGAGTGGTGATTTCGTGTCTCGATATGAACTCGACTAGGAATAACCAATAAAACAAGTTTGAATTTAGTATAAACGAGTTTGAGTACATAAACACATTAACACGATTAAACATGGTTAAATTTCAGGCCTTTAGTAGATTAACATGCTAAACATGATGCATATGCAAGAGAGAAGTCTCATCTTCATGACGTGTTGTTTCTTTGTCTTATCCATGTGATATGTTTTGTTTCGTTTGTTTCGATCGTTTCGATCTTTTGATGTTTCGTTCTTATGATATGATGGATGAATCATCAAGACGTAAGGATATTCAAGATAAATGTGTTGATCTTTCTATCAATGAAGATGGGGAAAACAGGGGCTTATTCTCGAGGAAGAGCCTCCGAAGGTGGACTACTCCAAGATCGTCATTGGTATATTCTTTTCTGATTGAAGAGTTGATTGATCAGTGCAATGAGAGATACGATGGCATCCATATGGCGACCAGTACAGGGTGTTCACACGAGGGAGGTGAAGCATCTATGTTTATTCGTATTCACGTTCTTTCATGATTGGGATGTGTTTAGGGTGATGGATGACGGTCCATGGACATTCAATCAACAGCCTTTGATGTTGTAGCAGATGGATCCGGCTGAACATCTGGCTGAGGTGCAAATGTTTGAACTGGAAATGTGGGTGCAGGTTTACAAACTTCTAGTAGGGTTCATGAATGAACAAACGATAGTGGCAATTGGTAATTACATTGGCAAGTACGTAAAACATGACGCAAACAGCAAGGTCGGTCCTGTCATTTTTGGGACCTAGAGCGAAATAAAAATTTGGGGTCTTTATGTTTGGCCGATTCCCTCGAATCCCCACCCTCTTATACAACTAACCACATACCAAGCCATTATGCCACCATATTGAGTGGTTGGCTTTATTAAATTTTGTTGTTGAAAATCTAAATTTCTTTTATTTATTTAATTTTTAAGACCGAAACTTTATTTATTTTAAAATTATAAAAAGAATCGCATTTAAGGGAGGGGATAGCTTAACCCCATTTTTTGTACATTATATATTTTTTGACATGGAGTGCAATTTAAATTATCCAAAAAAAATTGTTACACAGTCGTTTAGATCGATCCACTCAATATGCATTGCGATGAATGCTTGCATGTTACAATGAATTTTCAATGAACTCCAACAAAAGTGTAACAAAGATGTTACGTACTCTAGCAATATCCCAAAAATGCACATGTTGTTTTTCATGAAAAAAAAATAGCCAGAATTTTATAGCATGTGGCTTGGATTTAGGAGCCTAGGGTGGAGGTGGGGGCTTCGGGCGGTCACCCGCCCCGCCCATGCCCAACGCCGGCCTGTCAAATAGTATAAGGAATATGTGGCTAGAGTATCTATGAAGTCAAAGAGAAGTGGGGGAAAATGGTCCATGTCGGAGTTCAAATACGAAAGGGTTCAAACTTTTTGCTTTTACAGTAAAATGAATGGCCACTCAGATAAGTTTTGTGCAGTTTTGTTTGATTTCCCATATCCTCCCCTAGAATGAAAGTATGGCAATTTTCTGAGAGCACCAGTTCGACAATCAAACAATGTATCTTCCAATCGGTGGCTTCGGGGACTGGAAAGATAGAGAATTTCAAGGATTCAAGATGGGTGGGATTCTGGTGAAGGAGGAAATCTCGCTCAATCCCAAGATCAATGGGATTTGAGTGATTGTAAGGGCAAGACTAGAGGTACCATAGATGGAAAGCAGGGTGTGAGATATTCAAATTCTGACCAGCTGGAGATTAACTTTAAGAGGGCACGTGTTAGCGTATGGAGATAGATGAAGTGTATGCATTTTTAACCCGCCAAATGGGCACATCGAGCCCAAAAAACTTGCATAGAGCGGGACCTAAACAATTGATTGTACTTTAGGCCCGCAACCAACACTAGGTACATTAATATGGAACTGTTGTGGGTTGGGCTCTCCACTCACAGTCCGAGTATTATTGGACCTTGTCCAAACATATAGCCCAGTTTCGTGTTTCTCATGGAAACATTGATCAATCGTGATAGAATTGAAGAAGTCCAAATAAAGATGAAGTTTAAAGGTCTCTTTACGGTGAGTAGGGAAGGCATAGGAGGGGGTCTTGCCCTCTTCTGGAAGTGATCATAAGAACTACAAGTTTTAGCATCCTCACCAAACTACATAGATGCAATTGTCTCACTTTAGGGTATGCCAAACTATGACGGCCCCACTTCCCACAAACCGGCCTAAACCTACATGGACCCCCAAATAAGCCCTCGTAAGATTAACACAATCCTAGTTATAAAAAGTAATTAAAAGCCTAGTTAACACCTGCATCCACCGTCATAAACAAGATGGTGAGTATAGTAAAGTAGAAGTAAAAACCAACATGATCTAAAAATTAATTCATGAATAATTTAAAGCAGTTTATGGATCATGCAGGAATTTAAAAGGCAGATAAATAATGAAAAGTGCATGATAAATAGACTGAAATGTAATAGCAACGATAATAAATGTCTAGGAATCAAAATAAGGTAAACAAGTGGTCCAGATCCATAGAGAGCAGGTGCTACTGCTAGACTTCCTAGAACTGCGACTTTACAAGTCAACAAATTCAGTTTGGTGTAGCGTGGGGCATCAATGGTGCCCTGAGTAGCTCGTCCACGTCTACTACCTACAATCTTGTACTCGAAGTGAGGTCACATTTATCCATCTAGCACCAAACCCAAAAGTACCTTTCTAATGTACTTAGGCCTTTGACACTCAATAAAAAAAGAATGGAATTCCAAAGGAAAGTGCATAACGACAATAAGAAAGAAGAATAGATAATGAATTACTATGCATCCCCTAACTGATTTTACTTACCTCAAATGTTGTAAAAATTGACTCTTGCGGCTCTCACACATCACTAAAATCGGTCCCCAAACGCCCGTCAATAGCCCACTAGCTCCCTGGTATCCATTACATGTGTTTTAAGATGATTGAAACGTGTTTGAATAGGTTTTATAGCCTAAAAACCCAAAATAACCCTTTAACAGTTGTTGTCAACTGTGCACGCTTTTGGTATTCTTCCTCAAGAATACTGAGCACTGCCCAAAATGAGGAATGTGCTCCTTAGCCTAGGGAGCACGCTCTCTACGTTGGGCAGCAAAATCCTAATTGTTACTAGTTGTCATTATTTGTGATAAGTCATATTTTGTGTAATATTTAGTAGGTCTACTTTTATATTTTTATATGGTCAAGTCTCCAAAATATTGGCGTAATTATCTATATTTGTCATTTTCAGGTTTAATGGAGTACACGGTTGAATTGGATGAGGAAAAATACTTAAGATAGTATATTTACATGCATAAAATAGTCCCATCTGCCACTACATGTCAACCTCCGATTGGTCCAGTGTGCCACGTCGCCCCTCTCAGCAGCTCCTTTTCCCAACTGTGTCAATTCATTTCGGGATGCGCTCCCAAACAAGCTCCCAAATTTTCGCCAATTCTCGCATTCGTCCGCCCTGCGCGCCCTCCATGTGTCCTCCTCTCACCCCTTTTGGACGTGTCATGTGGCTTTGCTTCATCCAATCAAAGCGCGTCACGTCAACCACTCCAGTAAATTCGCCCAATCAAAGCGTGCCACGTCATCGGTCTTCAGCAATCCAGCAAATCACAGGCTGCCATGTGGCAGAACCTGCAGAAAATGCCCAAAATGATCCTAGAGGCGCAAATCACTCCACTAACCACAAAAATTACTTTCTCTCACCTCCATAGGCCAGTTTTTAGGAGTTCTATATAATAGGACTTGGGGGATTATTTTGGAGGATCTTCTCTTCTCTTGAAAACTCTTTCATTTGTTTTTCTTTGGGATTTTTGTGAAAGACATGTCCGCCTATGCAAATCATTGCCTAGGTCGGAGGCAAAGCAAGTCAGGATTCTTGATTCATGACATAATTTATGAGATCTATTATTTTTATTATTTGATTTAATTCAATTTCTTCTATTTCATTATTATTGATTTTCATGAATATGATTTAAATCTAAGGTATGTATATGGCCATTACATGCTTTTAGGTGAAAAATCTATAGCCAATTGATCCAACTGTATCCGTAATTGTATTTTTGGGACAATAAAAGTGATAAACTCTCACCTGATTGCTATCAAAACCTTTCGGTTTTTGAGGGTGCAACAATTGAATCTAGGTTAAATAGGAAGCGAACGCGATCCGGTTATCTAGGATTAGTATTCCCACATAGGGGTGCACACGGATTGTACTAATCCACGGATCCGGTCCAATCCGTACCAATTATCACTAATTGGATCAATTTTTTGATTCATTAGATTGGACTGGATTGAAAAATCACTAATCCGGCTAGACTGGATTGGATTACGAATTCTACATTAAAAAACTGCGAATCCAATCCGATCTAGTCCATTTAGCGCATCAACACATATACATATATGATCGTATGTACTTTAGTACCTTAAAGAGCATCAACTTAAACTATTAACTTTAAACTATAACATCTAAAAGACTATGCTTGTTCTTTAACTCTTTTGTTATGCTTTTAACCTTTTTTTGTAGGTTGCATATACGTGCACTTTTTTTGTACTTTTGTGAGGGTGTATGGTGAAAATTTGTAGATGACATATTTGTTTATGTAGGAACTTGTGTAGGAACTTGCATTTTGAAGGTCATTATGATGACAAGTTTATGGGAAATATGTTATATATAGATTTGTGAAATGTATGTTGTATATTTTTTCATTCATCAGATGTATAATTCTTGTGATTCATTTGATTAAGTCTAATTTCATGAATATTTGGACAGAAAAAGGTCAAACCGTGGAACTTGATTCAATCCGATCCGCATTTTGCAAATTGAATTAAGTTGGATTGATGAATTATTTGGACTGAATTGGACTGTATTTTTCCAATCCTCAATAATTGGATTAGATTATAGATTGACCCTAATTGGATTGGATCCAATACGTGTGCACCCCTATTCCCACATATGTTTATTATTGCGGTTAGTGTGTTAAACCTTATTGACGGATGTCTAAGGTTATGCATTAATTAGGGAAGTAGTTAGTGGTGGATGTACCAGCTATCGAGATTAAGGGAATAAAGAATTTATGGCGGATGTCGATTTTCTATAGCTAATCTATGAGAATTCAAATTAATAATTTTGGGAAAAAATTGAAGATCATGGTATGCCATTGAATCCTGATCCTTTCTTGTGGAACCGAAGGCCTAAGTATTTCTTTTATTTCTTAGTGATTAGATAGATTAGTTAATTAATTCATTTTCTCTAAACCCCAATTTTTTTCCTTTTTTTTAGAACCTTATAAAGATTACCAATCTTTGTGGGATCGACCCTTTTGCCATTATCTACAAATAGTTGGTTTAAGGTATTATTTTATTGACACGTTTGGTGCTCGTCAGTTTGTCAAGAACTCTAATTATTTGGAAAGTGTCCTGTTGTAACTACAATTTCTATTTAAAGTTTATATACATCAGAGAGGATCGAGACATGCTTGCTTGGGGTTCATATTCAACAAGGATGTCGAGCTACTCAACGTAATTGAGGTGCTTGCAATTGACGTGCGTTAATTGAATTCGATTACAATTCCAACAATGATAGAGATCGAGGTGCTATTGATGTCGAATTGAATATTCATACAAAGCACATGTACGTAATTCTTGTTGGAATTGAACTACACAGCAAACAAACTTATCTACAAAGTGAAGATCGAAGTCAATGTTCGAGAAGGACTTGAAGACCTAGAGAAAATCATTGTTGATTGAATCCAACAGCAAGAAGTAAGGAGTCTAGGTAGGATTTCTAAGTTGTATTCTAGTTAGGATTAAAGTTCTAAAAAGGGTGGGGTGTGTTCCTATAAATACCCAATGTACGCCACATTGTGGGTATCGTGCTTAATCATTTTATGAGAGAAAGCGAGGTTCATTAGAGAGGTTGTAAATGCTATTAAAATAGTAGATTATTTGTAGATTTAGGCATGTTGGCCGAACCACATCACAAATTTTTTTTGTACATAGCTTTTTTTCTCTTCTATGTTTATTGTCATTGCGTTCCAGTTATTGCATGCTCTTTTCTACAATCTCTATTACTGTATTACTGCATCATTACATTATTGCTCCTAACAGTACAGTTTGTTGTGACAGACTCATTAGTGATATAGACCCATAGTTCACGAAATGTTAACACGCATTATGCGTTTGTCTACTTGTGCAATCTTTTATTTCTCACCTGATTTTAAAAGACTTCTGCTCACTAAGCAACTTATAATGAACCATTAATTTGGAAAAGACACTTGGTAAATTCATGTTAAGAACTCATAATACACATTTGAATCACTAAATTGAGACAAAAATTCAAAAGATAAATCATAAAGTCTGACGACGTTGTTCAAGGTCGTCGCATGTAATTAGTTTACACCAGAGAGAATGAGTGACAGGTCACGTGATTATTAATTGAGTTTGTTAGAGATAAAGATGTCTGAATGCATCTCAATCATATGTCTGAACTCTGAATGCATCTCAATCATACACGTGTATGTACCAGATCTGTTTACTAAGTCTATAAATACAAGATCATATTATCTGTATACCCAAACAAAAAGCTTTTGAGTGTGAGGTTAATTTTAAGATTTAGGAACATATTTTTAATCAAATTTTTATGTTACTAAAGCATAATATTTTGTAGTTACAGATATAACCTTCACCGGATTTAGTCTTTGTTGATCAAAACAAAATCTTTGTTCACAATACTTTTTGAATGAGATTCCATGCACATTAATGCGCGAGGGGCCGCTAAAGTTAAAATTTTTTTACTCCCTCTTTCCATTAATATATATAGGTCGTTTTGACCAAAACTTGTTTTTCAAGGCCTTTTTCATTTTAGGTGGAGTTATCTTTTTGTTCAACTTCCTTATAAATTATCTTCCAACTTACACCCTAGGGTGAGAGATATCCCCCAAACCCCATAGAAAGTTATTTCCTAAAAGTTATGGACACAGTTACCTCTCATTAATGACCTTTTTATTACTCATCTTTCTTGTATTTGAAGGGTATTTATGTCAATTTCTTTTATTGTTTAAAATTTTGCAACTTCCCTGCAAGTTTAAAGTTAAACCAAACATGAAAATATTAACTCCAAGAAGATGACTCCTGTTAAGTATGTGGGCCTGATTTCTAAAGCCCATGTATGATCCATATGATTAGTTTACTATTGTATTCTAATAAGGATTGTATTCTAATAGGGATTGTATTCTAATAAGGATTGTATTCCAATAAGGATTGTATTCTAAATGGGATTGTATTCTAATAGGGATTTACTTTCTCTATAAGTATATATATCTCTCTCTGATGTACAAAAAGTATGAGCTGTGAGAGTCTTAAATAAGATTGTGTTGGCGACTGTGGGTTTTCTTCCCTTAGAGGGTTTCCCACATATAAAATTCTGGTGATTTGTTCTCTTTCTCTCTTTTCTTGTTTTACTATTGTCATTACTTTCTGTCAAAATCTTAACAACTGGTATCAGAGCAAGGTTATTCTCAAGTGGGAGTAATGGCAGAAGAAAGGAAGTTACGGATTGAGAAGTTCGACGGTTCGAACTTTGGATTTTGGAAGATGCAGATCGAAAACTACCTATATCAGAAGGATCTCTACTTACCGCTCGGTGGCAAGAGCAACAAACCTATAGATATGGATGACAAGGCTTGGGAAATCCTAGATCGAAAGGCCTTGGGTGCGATTCGCCTTTCTTTGTCATCATCGGTAGCCTTCAACATCTCCAAAGAGAAGACCACACAAGATGTGATGAAAGCCCTAACACGGATGTATGAGAAACCATCGGCGTCAAACAAGGTATTCTTAATGAAACGGTTGTTTAATATGAAGAAACACGAAAGTAGACCTATACAAGAGCATCTGAGTGATTTCAATACAATCACTAGTCAGTTAGAATCTGTGGGTATTATCTTTGATAATGAAGTATTGGCTCTTGTTATTTTGTCGGGTTTACCCGATAGTTGGGATGGTCTGGTTATGGCTGTAAGCAACTCATCAGGGTCCAAAGATTCGAAATTTGAGGATGTAGTGGGAGTTCTTCTTGATGAAGATACGCGAAGGAGAAACAACTCTTCGATGATGTTTCTAATAGTGCCCCGAATGCGAGGAACGGGGCGGATCCTCAAAGAGGTCGAATGGCCGAGGAAATGGACGCTCACAATCTAGAAGAGGTCAGTCAAGGGACCCTCAGATAACTTGCTAGAATTGCAAGAAGAAAGGTCATCTCAAGCGTGACTGTAAAGCACCAAAGAAAAGGGTAGATGAAAACGATAAAGACAGAACTCGGTGAATGTCTCAAACGAATCAAGTTCAGATGAAGCGCTGATCATGTGTTGTGACAGTAAAGATGAATCCTGCTGGATACTAGATTCTGGTGCATCGTTTCATGCTACTTCCAACAGAGAATATTTCCTTAATTATGAGAAGGGCAATTTCGGCAAGGTGTACCTTGGTGATGATGAACCCTGTGACATAATCGGTAAAGGAGACATAGGAATGGAAAATGGGACGCAGTTGAGGTTGCAACGAGTTAGACATGTGCCGAAACTTGCTAGAAATCTAATTTCGGTAAGCCAACTTACTGATGATGCAGGTCTTGAGATGAAGTTCACTAAAACATCTTGGAAGATCATAAAAGGTGCCATGGTAGTAGCACATGGTCAGAGAGATGGTACTCTCTACAGAGTTCTCAATGAAAACTCCATGAATGTGGCCTCCTTTGAGGTCAGTGCATAGGTGTGGCATCAACGCCTCGGGCATATGAGTGAGAAGGGAATGAAGGTAATGGTGTCAAAAGGGAAGTTAGATGGACTGTCATGTGTTGATCTGTCTCTATGTGAAGGTTGTGTGGTTGGAAAACAAAAAGTTGTCAGTTTTTCTAAAAAGGGCAGAACTCCCAAAACTGAAAAGCTAGAACTTGTGCACACGAACGTTTGGGGTCCTTCACAGGAATCCTCCCTTAATGGCTCTCGTTATTACATTACTTTCATTGATGATTCGACTAGAAAGCTCTGGATTTACTTTATGAAAAATAAGTTTCAAGTGTTTGAAATTTTCAAAAAGTGGAAATGTCTAGTGGAGAACCAGACAGGTCTAAAGCTGAAATGCTTGAGATCAGATAATGGTGGAGAGTACTCTAACAAGGAATTTGATGAGTACTGTGCTATGTATGGCATCAGAAGAGAAAAGACAGTACCAAGGACACTACAACAGAATGATATAGCTGAGCGTATGAACCGAACCATTATGGAACGTGCTAGGAGCATGTTGTTGAGTCTTGGACTACTAAGAGTTTTGAAATTTGAAAATTTGTGAATACTGCCGCTTATCTGATCAACAGAGGACCATCTACCGCAATTGATTGCAGACTGCCTGAGGAGGAATGGACAAAAAAGGAAGTAAAACTTTCACACTTAAGAACCTTTAGTTGTATTTCCTATGTCCATATCAATGCTGAAAATAGGTCAAAGCTAGATGCAAAGTCAAAAATGTGCATCTTTTGGGATATGGAGTTGATAGCTTTGGTTATAGGCTATGGGATCCCGAGAGTAAAAAGGTGATCGAAGTAAAGATGTCATATTCAATGAGGATGTGTTGTATAAGGATAGGATCAAGAAGAAAGAGGAACCAAAAGGATCAAAGTATCTTGAACTTGACGATATCCCTCCCTATGATCCTGGTCAGAGTGTTACTGAACACATTGATGAACATGAAGTTCAGGAGGAGCCAGTGACACCACCCATTGCACTTCGACGTGAAAGACGGACCATCAATGCTCCAAACCTACTCTCCATCCATACACTATCTGTTGCTCACAGATGGTGGTGAACCCAATTACTATGAGGAAGCAATGCAAGTCGAGAATAAGGAAGAATGGAAGAAAGCCATGGATGACGAAATGAAGTCTCTCTACACAAATCAGACTTGAGATTTGGTCAAGCTTCTAATTGGAAAGAAGGCGATTCAGAACAAATGGGTGTACAGACTGAAACAGGAGTAAGATGGTTCTCAGAGGTACAAGGCCAGATTGGTAGCAAAAGGTTTCCAACAAAAGGCAGGTATTGATTTTACTGAGATTTTTTCTCCTGTGGTCAAGATGACTTGGTTACAGAGCTTGTTGAGTGAACTGGATCATAAGCAAACGGATTGTCGACTACTAAGTGACAGTCAGAGCGCAATTCATCTGGCAAAGAATTCTGCATTTCACTCAAGGACAAAACATATCGATGTAAGGTATCATTTCATACGAGCTATGCTTGAAGAAGGATCTTTCAAATTGGAGAAAGTACACACCAACAAAAATTCTGCAGATATGCTCACCAAATCAGTCCCTAAAGAAAAGCTGAAGTTTTGCATAGCTTCTCTTGGTCTTGCTACTTGAAGACGACAAGGAAGCCGCCGCCTGAAGACACTACATGAGAAGGAGATACTACTATACGAGAAAATAATTTTAGAATCAGTCCCAAGTGGGAGATATGTTAAGTATGTGGGCCTGATTTCTAAAGCCCATGTATGATCCATATGATTAGTTTACTATTGTATTCTAATAAGGATTGTATTCTAATAGGGATTGTATTCTAATAAGGATTGTATTCTAATAAGGATTGTATTCTAACTGGGATTGTATTCTAATAGGGATTTACTTTCTCTATAAGTATATATATCTCTCTCTGATGTACAAAAAGTATGAGCTGTGAGAGTCTTGAATAAGATTGTGTTGGCGACTGTGGGTTTTCTTCCCTTAGAGGGTTTCCCACATATAAAATTCTGGTGATTTGTTCTCTTTCTCTCTTTTCTTGTTTTACTATTGTCATTATTTTCTGTCAAAATCTTAACAACTCCGAACTAACATTGTAAGTTAGTAAAAATGAACCAAACAAGGTCTAAGATTATAAGACGTTTTCATCTTTTGACACTTCATATGCCCATTTCATCCCTCCTTGAAACTTGAACAATGAATGGTCGTCAAAGCACTTCAATTTTTCAACCAATCAAACACGAATACTATGGGCAAATTGGAAAATTAAACTCACGATTTAAGTACTTTCTTATTTTGTTTTAAGGGGCAAAATTGGAAAAAGAACTCATTATTAATGTTACCTTATTTGGGACAATGTGTTGGAAGCTCTGGCAACGCCGTAATAAGGAGGTGATTGGAGAGAAATGGTGCCCGGATCAAACATTCTACCATACGGTCCTGGCAGCTGCAAAAAACTTTAGTGAGATCAACACGTCGATGTTGAGGGGGATTAGGAGGAAAGGTATGAAAATAAGGAGCTCATCGTCTGGAAATTCCCGAATGTTGGATAGGTGAAATTAAACACTGATGGAGCCAAACGTAGGAATCAAGTTGCTACTGCCGATGGAGTTATCCGAGATGACGCTGGGACTTGGTTGGGAGGATTTTTATCCAACTTGGGACACTGACAAATCTTTGATGCAGAGGTTTGGGGAGCATTGTGTGGACTCCAACTTGCATGGAGTTTAGAGTGAAGGAAAGTTGTTCTTGAAATGGATAACAAAAGAGTTGTGGAGAGCTTACTTCAGAGGAAGGTTATGGTGAATAAGCACAAACATCTTTTTGATCTCACATATCAAATGATGGACAGAGAAGGATGGGAAGTGCGTATCCAACACGTTTATAGGGAAAGCAATAAAGCTGCAGACTGGATGGCTAATGCAGCGTACCAATCGCCTCTGGGCACGAAATTCACACAAGAGAAACCTCTAGGCATAGAGAAGATTCTTAGTGAGGATACGAGGGGAGTGGTATAGCCACGTTTCATTTCTATGTAACTTTGGGAATTTCTAGTCCCCCATCTAATCCAAAAAAAAAAGACCTAAATAAATAGATGGAGGGAGTAATTTTTTTTGTGGGTTTTTGCTTTTGGAGGTTAGAAATTATTTTTATTTGTTTATATAGATCCCACAGAGTGTAATAAATAGTTTCACTATTGTGGAAGTGAAGAACAGTAAAGAATAGTGTAACGAAGTGATGATATGACACTCCACTAACTATTGTGAGAGTTAAACCATTGTGAATGAACCATTGTGAATGTCCTTAATGCGTGTGGAGTTCACCACTCCTCTGCACGTCCATTGTGGATGCTCTAAGACCTAACCACCTTATCATGCACCTCAAATGCTTAAAGATTGCATCATATAAACTTTTTTTTGTGGGGAATGCTTGGTTAACAATACTAATCTCACGCCCCAAAGTCGCATCGTCGTCTCCAACACTCCCTCTCCTTCTCCTTCCCGCCCAACCTCTTCGCATGGAACACATTGATCAAGAAACTGAAACTCTCAGACGGCCAATTCACCAATATGGGGTCACCCCTTTTGGCCTACAAGCAAATGCTATGTTCTGGGGTCAGACCCAGTGGCCACACTTTCATGAACTTGATCAGAAATTCAAGAAACCGAATCGGTCTTCGAGAAGGAGAGGAGATTCATGCTAGTCTGGTGAAGTTCGGATATGGGTGTAGTGAGTTTGTTGCGAGTGCGTTGATTGGGCTTTACACTGGTTTTGGGTGTGTGCAAATGGGTAGGAAGGTGTTTGATGAAATGCCTCAAAGAGGGTTGGTTCTGTGGACTGCCTTGATTCGCGCTTATGTATCGGCGAGGCGTGCCGAGGAGGGGTTGAGGCTGTTTGCGAAGATGAGGGAGGCGGGTGTGATGCCTGATCATGTGGCATTGGCTATTGCTGTTTCTGGGTGTAGTCAGTTGGGGGGGCTTGATACTGGGAGGTTGGTTCATGGGTTCATCTGCAAAAGTGGGGTTCAAATTGATGATTATGTGAGCAATGAGCTGATTGGTATGTATGGGGAATGTGGGAGTTTGGACGATGCGTGTCGGTTGTTCTGCGAGACTTCGTCGTCGAGGAATGTTGTGGTTTGGAACAATATGATTCATCAGTGTGCTAAAAATGAGGAGTTGGACCTTGCTTGTGAATTGTTCAATGAGGTTGAGTTTAGAGATGTGGTTACCTGGAACACGATGCTTGGCGGATTGGTTCGTGTTGGGCGGTGCAAGGAGGCTTTGGAGTTGTTCCACGAGATGGAAGAGTGCTCCGGCGTGGAACCTAATAGATTGACAATGTTGAGCACTCTTTCTGCCTGTGCAAGCCTTGGTGCTTTGGATGTTGGTACCTGGTTACATGCCTACATAGAGAAGAAAAGCTTGAATTCAGATGGCTCTTTGGATTCAAGTTTGATAGACATGTATTCCAAATGTGGATGCATAAGCAAGGCCATTCAAGTATTTGATAAGGTTCCAGTCAGAGATGTTATATCTTGGACATCGCTTATATGCGGGCTAGCAATGCACGGACATGGTAAGGAATGCATAATGCAGTTCTGTCAGATGCAAGAAGCCGGGGCGAAACCTGACGATGTTACTATGGTTGGTGTCCTAAATGCCTGTGCTCATGCAGGATTATTAGAACAAGGGTTGCAGTATTTCTATTCGATGGAAACCGCCTATAACTTGACGCCTAAGATTGAACACTATGGATGCATTATTGATCTACTCGGCCGCATGGGGCGTCTAATAGAGGTATACAATCTTATAAATGAAATGCCCATGGCACCAAATGAAGTCATATGGGGAACTCTGCTAAGTGCATGTAGAGTTCACAACAACGTCGAGCTGGGAGAGCTGGTTGCGAAAAGGATGCTTGAGCTCAACCACTCGGATCCATGGATTCGAGTTGTCATGTCGAATATGAATGCAGAAGCCATGAATTGGGATGTGGTGATGAAACTTAGGAAAGAACTGAAGGAAGAAGGGGGGAAGAAGGTACCTGGATGCAGCTCAATTGAAGTGAATGGCATGGTTCATGAATTCGTCGTTGGTGATAGTTCGCATCCGCAGCGCTCTGAAATACACTTGTTGCTAGAAAAGTTTGAAGCAACATCAAATTTGTAATTATAAAATGAACTGAATATTGTCACCAAAAAAAAATAATTAAATTGAATAAAACATTATTCAGATTGTCTTATTTGATTCAGTTCTTATTGTCTGAAACTACATTGCGAAACAAGAGTTACGACCTATGAAACAATCAGAAATCACTGTCAAATGACAGCCTTTAAGGACTTGATGAAGGTTTCTAGCTCCTTTAGCCCTTCCCCTGGTGTTTTCGCTTCGCCCAGAATTTTCACAATTGCACTGCCAACAATCACACCATCAGCTCCCCATCCTGCTACCTGTACAACGAAGTTTCGCATGGATAATAAATATCCCCCATAAAAAGGAATAAAAGTTCCTAACGTTTATTAGATACCAAGGAACCAATTAAGTTACCTGTTTCACATGCTCTGGTTTTGATATGCCAAAACCGACCGCCACCGGCTTAGTAGTCACCTATTATAGAAGCCATTGTTAAAAATTCATAATTGTTTCGTTTTACATGGTCTGGTACTTGATAATTCAAGTTATTAACAAGTAATCAGGTACAAAACTCCATATCTCTTGACACACAATGAACCATCTAGCAAATTGATTTATAAGCCTAATTTCAACTAACTAGACGACCATTTGATGGTGAGGACTACACAGGCATTTGTACAACAAATATAGGAGCCCTAAGGTTTTGCGAGTAATAAGATTCTTGCAACTGTTTAATTGATTACCAACACATCATTATGCTTGCAGAATGAAAAGGGCAAAGGCAAAACCTCCTTGATTTCTTGTAGCATGGATTGAACCCGTGAGCTTACAGAAGACCGAGCACCGGTAACCCCAACTGAGCTCACCTGAACAAAAGAATATACGAGCATTCTTATAATGAGCAAAATTTTATCAAGGAAATAAAAAAGGCTAGTATTTCATCTCTCGGATACATGTGGCAATCCTGATAACTGAAATTCAAACATAGTATGAAAAAGTTCAATGCAAACTTGAGTTACTCGAATTGAGATAAGAAACCACGAATGAAGCATCAACATGTGCATATTCAAATGATCCATAATAACTATTTTCATGAACTTCAACCCTACTCAACTAGCCTTTTCCCTACATTATGATTTCTCTCATGGTAAGAGGGAGAGAAATAAAATAACATCAACAAAATTAATACAGAAAAAATACGAATGTTGCCAATGTAGGGATGGATGAATCCCTGCTTAAAGAATTGTCTGTGGCACACTTATAAAACGCTCCTAAGGTCCCATATTCTAAATGTAGTTCAGATGGCTAATAATCGGAATTGAGCATCTTGGAGCACACCCCCAACCATTTATTCTGTTATGAACATTGTTGTTTATCAAAATGGGCACATTGCATCCGGGGCAGAGAAGCTAACAGAACTGCAGACTGGTTGGTAGCTTGGGCACAAATTGGACAAGAGAATAAATCTCAGCATCCAACTTCCTTGAGATTTTGCTTCATTCTGGATAGAAATGAAATTAGTATGCAGACCGGAAGATGTTAAAGTTAATATTGACTCGGCCTCTTATAGGTGTGAAATGGACAAATCTTTTAATTCTTAGTAAGAAGTGCACAACAAGATCTTTTGTCGCTCACAGATACCTCCAAGTGATTTTCCTGTAGTTTTATTTCTTATGTTTATCTTCTGGCCCTCTTTGTTTTTTATTTTTTATTTTTTATTTTTGCTTGTCTTTTGGTCTCTCGTGATTCCCTTGTTTGGATAAAAAAATACTTTATCACAAAAATACTATGGAAGACAGGACTACGTATGTTTAGATTCCAGCCAGCAGAACCAAATTCACTTATTGAAAATCCAAAGAGTGGTTTTTTTTCCTGAACTCAGAATGCAATGAACGATCCACATTGAACCTTACACGTCTACTTCCCATTAAGAATAATTTGATCTGATTTTCAAAAAAAAATAATAATAATTTGATCTGAAAAAAGTGGTGATCTTTTGACGGAAATAAAATTCTCTTTTTATCATAATATTTAACATGAGAAATAATATTTAACATGAGAAGCCTCTTCATTAACTATTACAATCAAGCATCAAGCATATAACGTATATTAGGTAGTACTACAGTATATAATCTATCAGTATCAGATAGTCAGATCAATTCTCTATTCAAAACAGATCATGAACTTTATCACAAACCCTAGGAAGTCACACTGCCTAATTTAACAATCAATCAACTT
Source organism: Stephania japonica (assembly GCA_039657345.1). Taxonomy (NCBI): domain Eukaryota; kingdom Viridiplantae; phylum Streptophyta; class Magnoliopsida; order Ranunculales; family Menispermaceae; genus Stephania; species Stephania japonica. Next base: position 64,987,426 of record CM077557.1, on the reverse strand, counting down.
AATAACAGAGTTCAAATAAATATGAAACAAAACCAGATGCAAAGGATCTTCTTGCTAGTCATATCCAGGTTTGAGTAACAAAGCTCAAATCATCGCATTAAAAGAGGAATTAGATAAATACAGCAAGACATACCAAGAAGTCATGGACAATGTTTCAAAGAATTTTGAACAAAAGCATAAAACCAGAACATTCAATTCAAGTAAAGGAAGGAAATGAAAAAAGGTACATACAAGATACACAAATCCTTCTGAAGCTTCAACAATTGCTTTCATTCGATCAGTTGGAGTAGTAGGTGTTGTTAGCAAAACCTCCAATCATTGGGACAACAATATAATTAGTCTCTTATTTAGACACGAATACAATAAAAGAAAACAAAGAAGAGAAACAAGAAATCGTAAGAAACACATGGCGAGGATATGGAATGTCACATATAGAAAATGCGATGAACTCTAACATTATGGTTCTTCCCTTTTTCATTTCTGCTCAAAATAAGCTCCAACAGTGAATGTTACAAAAATCTCATGTCAAATCGATTTAACGTTTATTTCCTAGTACGAATAACTCTAATTGAATCCTGATTATCACAAAACATAGATAGGCTATAAATTGCTAAGAATTTATAACAGCATTATCCAATATCTCTTTCCTCGCCACAGAGAGAGATTTGTATTGAATGGAAGCACTGCAAGTAAATCCGACTAGCCACAAATTTGCTATGGACACCGTAAAAATAAATGCATAAAATGGAATACATATAATAGTGAAAAAATTGAGTAAAATTATATACAATGACAAGCTATTTGGCAATCCGCAATTCATAGATCCGGTTTTACACTTTTTAGCCTCTATAACACATGAATTTTACTCTTTTGGCATTACTGACAAGATATAACATTAAACTTAAATATTAATTATACTCGCTAGTGCTTTCAAACACAAACTGAGTAAAAAGGAACTCTGAACTCAAATAAGAAGGAAGTTCAAGGGGAAAAAAAAGTAACCTACTAACTCAATTTGATTTTTCACTGCTTCCTTTCTCAATGTCTCGGTCTCCTCCAAAGGAACATCTGGTACAACAAGTCCTGAACAAAATATCAAATTTCTTACGACCAAATGGAAGACAAGTAAGTTTCGAAAAAAAATAAAATAAAATAAAATAAATTTGAGATAAGAGTTTAGAAAATAAGTTCAAGAGCTTTGCACATCAATGTACATTATATTTAAAACTTGCTTGCACAACTATTAACATATTAAGAAAGTAGCTTTTCTCTTTTTGTTTGGCAAAAAAGGATCAAGGAAAGAATAAATTCTAAGAAATACAAAGCAACAAGGACTTCAAACTTGGGTAGCCACTCATCCTCCACTAAATATTTTTGGCAAGAGAAATGTCATGTGAATATTTGTTAGTTTTAGTGGCAGATATTAAAATCTTCTACCAAACGATCAATTTCGCAAGTCTCACTGTGTTGGCCATGTCCAGTGGCAAAAATAAAAAGTATAGTTCCTCAATTCAACTTGGCTGCTTGAAAAGCAATGAGCAATGTTAGCCTTCAATGGGAATAATTTTAAGTCGCAATAGTACGTTACCATGCACGCCGACGTCTTTTATGGTAACCATGAACTTCTCAATGCCACGTTTAAGAATTGGATTGAAATATGTAAATAACGCAATAGGGCAGGATATCTGTGGGATCACCTGCTTGTTCACAATAGGATGATGAAGTTAGAATTTTATGAAACAACAACAACAACAACAACAAAATAATCAAACATAACTTAAAAAAAATTATAAACCAAAAGGTCCAAGGGGTCTATGTTACCTGGACTCGGGTGCGCGTGTCGGGTACGGGTATGAGTCTAAAGGTCAGACCCACCTATTCTCTAATTTAAGGACACGGAGACTCGGCAAAAAGTGTCTAAAACTTGCGTGGCATATGCTTATATATATGTAATAACATATATTACATATATGTAATAGCTTATACATCTATATTTTTTTCTCATTTTTCATTTCTTACTCTACACTAGAAAGTTCTTGTTAAGTTTATTTCTTTATTCTCTTACATTTTAAATCTTTTTATACAAAGAGCTCTTCAAATAGAGTGTCCATGTCTTTTTAAGTGTCAGACTTGTTTCAAGTGTCCGACACCGACACGGGTACTTTGGAGTAGAGTGAAGGGTCCGGGTAACATAGCAAGGGGTTATGCTCATCAACCACCTGCATCATTACAAGCATAAATTTATGGCATTTACGTCATTACGCGAATACACTAAGTTCTTGAATAAATACTATGATCATATTAAAAGTAGCATAATGCAGAAACTGTTTTTATTTTCTCTCTGTATTTGTTACCCATTTTTTTAATGTAGCAAAAATGGAAGTAATGTTAACAAACTATTGGATAAAGGAACCCCCTGCACCACAATAACATAATCAAGCCTACTGCAATCTAGCCTAAGGTTATATTGCAACATCCATGAATCTCATTGAAGCAACTAATTTTTGCACACTATGACTATTGTATCTGGAAAGAAGAATGGGTATATTGCAGCTATTCATTTTCCAAATAGGAGAGAGCAATGGTTGGAATACCTCTTTTAGCATGGAAATGACAGCATTAAAATTTGTTCCTCTTGCTAAAGCACGTGTAGCTGCAGCCTAGCAAATGAACACTAATCGAATAAGCTTTCCAATAGAACATAGATTAAAGAAATAGAAACATAGAAGAAAATAACAATTGTACCTGGATAACTGGACCATCAGCTAAAGGATCAGAATATGGTACACCAACTTCAATTATGCCTGAGCCACAGGAGTCCAACAACTTTAGCGCTTCTGCTGTTGTTGATAGATCAGGATCACCAGCGGTAATGTAGGGGATGAATGCTACCTTTGCAACATAGATATGCTCATCAGATAATGCAATCACATCACAGACAAGTTCATATATTTGAACCTAGAAATTACACAAACAGGTACTCATCCTCATAATCTTTTACATAATGGCGCCCATCCGCCCATTATTTTAACATAAATTATATGTTCATTGATTATTTATGCAACTTAATTTTTTTGTATGGTTATCCAACTTCACACTGTAAAATGTAGGTATATCTGACAGTTACTGTTCTAATTTACCATGTTATCTGTTAAAAAGTCAGGTATCTAATTGAGAAAGAAGGTGCACCAGGCTTGAAACTATGATAATGTCATCAACAGTGGGATAAATCATATCGGTGATATCCAAAATGTCTTGATCGAGACAACTATTTTAGGTTCGGCAACACATGACCGAGACTTGTCTTTTAGGTTCGATTTTGTCCAACCGAACCACTTTGGTAAAACATAGTTGACAACTAACTACCAACCTAAAGGTTCAGTGGGTTCCGACCGACTCTAATTAAAGGTTTGGCGGGCTCCGACCGACTCTCCACCTAGATGTTCAGTGGGCCCTGACCGACTCTCCAATTAGAATTTGGACCTGCGAGGCTGAGTCACTCGATGATGCACTACAAATCAGAAGAATGGAGCGTGTGGAGGGATGAATGTGGGGTGCACAACACGCAGTGAGGGCACAATGGTCATTTTGCATTAGAAATGACATTTTTTAAAGTTTTACTTTATATAGCCTGGCTCAAAACCAAACAGTAGAAATGCATCAAATTCACTAATTCAAACCCCCAAATTAACAATTTTAGTCATAACTTAGATGGAATGAATCGTCAAAAACCCATTTTTCCCCAATCCCCACAAAAACCACAGCTCAATCAAACCTAACAACATCCCTAAATCCAAAACCAACACAAATGAGCAAAACCCTAAAAAAAGGCGAAATCAGATTGGAAAGCTCTCTCACCCTCCCTTGGCTTCGCAAATTGGTGAGGGTCTCGCGCAGGCCCACAGATGAGGTTGGAGAGACTGCGACTTGCGAGGCCATTGCCTTCAGAGGCTTCACGGCGACGTCGACGACGAAGACGAGCTTGGGGGACTGGAATCGGAGAAAACGGTTGCTGGTTTGGAGTTTGTGAGATGGGAGAAAGGAAACTGTTTTCAGAGAAAAAGCCATCACCACGTTCAAGGCGAAGCCTCTGTTGTGGGGTTTGGTTTAAACAAGGGGTTTGGGAAAGGAAAGTCGTCTGGTGGTGACGTACTTTTCTGACGTCGTTGTTGGTGGCTGTTGGGGTTTCGTTGGATATGCGTGAAGATTTGTACGTTCGGGTTTGATTTGAGATCTACTGACTATAATGGTTCTCTGTTTGTAGACAAGATTTCTTTTTCTTTTTTTGACAGATTGTAGAAAAGATTTGGTGCGGAAGAAAATTTGAGATTTAGTTGCTGCGGTTTTTTTGGTGTAAGTCGAAACACCTATGTACAAATCTCAACGCAAAATTCAAATATTCACAACAATTAAATGTCAAATGAAGTATCAAAGTGTAGATTATGTAGAGCAATAAGATTCCAAATGAAATGTCAAATGTGGATTTGAGCATCATCAATGGGTCTATAAATTAATTTGGGGGCAAAAATGACTGGCATGTAGAATTAGATTGACATTGGAAGAAAAAATACTTCTTCAATACAAGTGTGAATTTCGAATAAAGCTGAGATGACAAATAAGAAAATAGACAAAATTTTTAATATGGACTTATAAAGGGTGCAATTGACTGCTAGTTTGCCACCTTAGATCTAATAGAGTATTTTTTACAAGGAAGAAACTTAAGTTGTCTTTACTAAAGTTTAAACTCATAACCTTTTACTCATAAACCTCATATCAAACCAACGAACTGCCCCAATTAGTTAAAACCTTAGATCTAATATAATTATTTATATATTCTAAAATCTATTTTTACGTTAAATTAAACAAAATAATAAAAAAAACTTACACTAAAATTTTAATACTTAGTTGTTGGGTTATTTAGATACACTTCCAAGCACATAAAAAATATAAAAACCATAAATCTTAATGCCAAATTAAAAGTTTTGTAATGACTGATGTCAAATGTAGATTACATAAATTTTGGGATATCATGGATTACGTGCTCTGACTAATTCATATATTATTTGGGCTTGTAACAAGTTGCCCTTTCAACTTAATTTTTTCATTCGAGACACCCAAAACCTCCCTTAAGATGTCGGAGCAACTGATTAGTTGGGTAGATTTTGTCGTCGCACCAACTAAAACGCACCCAGCGCACGTTAGCCCAAGAGCCGCCCCCTCTATCCATCCAGTACACATTTCACCAATCGAACATCATCACTGCCCACCAAAACCCTCAAATGGAGATCTCTGCGACTCTCCTTCTCCCTCCAATCCCAAGACCAACCACATCATCTCCACCGTCCACTCTCTCCTTCGCTTCCTCCAAATCCGCCTTCTTCAACAATGGCAGATCTCATCTCTTGAAGAAGCACAACATCGGCAGCCGCGCCGCCGCCGCCGCCGCAATCTCGACTCAAAGAGGGTTCAACTGCCGCTGCTTGTTCGGCCTCGGCGTGCCCGAGCTCGCCGTGATTGCCGGCGTCGTGGCGCTGGTTTTCGGGCCCAAGAAGTTGCCCGAGGTGGGGCGGAGCATTGGGAAGACTGTCAAGAGTTTTCAGCAGGTTTTGTGGATTTTGTTTGGTTTAGTGATTTCTGCTTGTGAATATGTGGTTTTGGTTTGGATGAATTTGAGTAGGATTTGAGGGTTTAGGGGTTTATAGTGTAAAGTTAGCTTTGTATATGAGAATAAGTGGTTTGGGAAATTTGGTTTTTGAATTTGAGGTTTTTAAGCAAATCTTTGTCTGTAATTTTTTGTCAATTGGAAGGGCATTTGTGGTGGTTTGGACACCAACAAAGACGGCCTTCAAATGCCCTCACTAGAAAATTAAACTCAATAGAACCTGAGGAAATTCGACGAGGTAAGGGGAGACTGAAGCTTACTTGGGATGCATTAATTCGAAGGGATTTAATTGTTTGGAAAGCTCACCACAAATTGCACTAAACCGAGCACAATGGAAGAGTTTGATCCGGCCTAGACTAATTTGGGATTGAGGCTATGCTATTGTTGTTGTTGTTGTTGAAGAGGCATAAATAACGTTATAGTATCGATTCGTGGAAAATATGGAGTAGTGAATTGCGGTGCAAATTGTAAGGATTGCGAAGGAGGAAGTTGAATTCTCCATTTTGATGGGCTTTACCAACTCTCCAAGTTGGCAATTACCTTTCTTTAGATGTTATAGTTTGCTTTAGATTGTGGGTGCGTTCCCAACTTATAGGGTAGGGTTTGGCCGGTATGTTTAGTCCATGAATCAATCATGATGATCTGTGGTGGCTGCTAGATGTAATGGATTATGTTGGATATGCATTTTTATGTAGTGGCGGAGCTTGAAAATCAAGTCAAGGGAAGGCGAAATTTTAACTTAAAGGGTGGGGTCAGTTGTCATGATGCTCTTTAGTTTTCAATTCTCTAAAACTTCTCCAAATTAATTTGATTATCTAACAAATAATTGAAAATTAGATGTAAGCGAGTTCTTGCAAAAAATTTGTTGATGCTAGGTAAAGATCATATTATTTGAAAATCTCAATGCTTTGTGCACTGCTACTTTTGATACATGAACTTTAGTAGTTGATTTGTTGTGGTTTTATTTTATATCCGGTTATTACTTCTCGTTTACATGAGGTATTAATTAATTTTGACGTGGGTCAATATCATGTGTTTTACCTTGAACTTTCTAGAAATTTTCCATTTCTTTTGAATATCTTGCATTAATGGTTCTTGCCGAGTGCCAATAATGGACTTATTGTCTTTAAGAGGGCTGCTATTTCAACCCTTCCAACCTATCTTCCCACCTAATTTTAATTAGCCATTCAATTATTTTTCACAACCCTTTTTATCCACCCAACTATAACATCTAGATTTCTATAATACCCTGCAATACACTTTCCATTTTCTACCCAACCCACCTCTCTCACGAGCTGCCCGTTCCTCCCACCCCTCCTAACACAACATCTCGCCTGCTCACCCTACTTTCATGCCGCCCGCTCACTCTCCCTTCAGAGGTCAAGATGATTATTTTTCTCCAAATTAGATTGTCATTGCATTGTATTGGAATCACAACTTAATTCCACATCACCCTATGTGATTTCACAATTATTTCTGCTGCCTTTTTCTTCGTCGCCATCTTCACATACTTTTTCTCTAGCATCCTCTTCATCGCTTTTGCAAACAAACCCATTAAATTGATCTCAAAATCACCAGAAATCAAGCCTATCTATCTCCCAATTTCTCTTAAATCACTATGAATATCAAACAAATAATCAAACAATCATGCCTATATTCAGTTGTGATTAGCGGATAGTAGGCTCAACAATTTCACTCCTTTGACTGTCAAACCTCCATCACTGTCCTCTGTGTTCCCTTCCACCAAAGAATCAGACCTAGAAGTACTAGTTTCAGTAGTGTGGGGACTTGATTTGCGTAGCAATCACAAGTGCCATATAGCGTCCCTTGTTTGGTTGTTCGTTCTTATCACCTCGCCCACCGTCACTGGCCATTACAGCCTTTCCATTTGCCCACTTGGGTGTTGTATCCCCCTCTCTCACACACTCTTATTGTTTCATCTTTTGTTGTCTCCGTCATATACTAGATCTCAAATGGGTTATACACAAGGGTAAAGTGGTCATTACCTAATGGTCAATTTCGCTGAAAATTTTATTTTCTTACATTGGGTGGGAAGATAAGTCGAAGGGTTGAAATAGCAGCCTGTTGGTTTTGGGGTTCATGCGCAGCGGAGATTACAAAAACAATTTTGAGAAAAACCCCAACAGGATCCGAATCTGATTCCATTAAAACACGTTTAAACTATGAAAACTTAATCATACCTCAATTGCAATGTACCTTTCTGAAGGTTAATCGATCTCTAAGGCGCTGCCAACGACGAACGCCCTATATCAGCAGTCCACACACGAACGGCGGCCGAGATTTGAAGTGCTAGCTTCGAGAGAATACCAAACCTTTTTGTTTCTCTCCAAAACGATCCAGAGCATACCAAAACCCTAAGTCGTTTCTTAAAACGAAAATTGAGTTTCGGCCCTTTTAATCTTTCTTGTACTTGTATTCTAACTCAAAGCGTCTATTTATACGACCCTTGTACGTAGACGGTTAAGTAAATTACACGTATACCCTTACTTAAAGAGGTATAAGTGTAATACATTACAAGGACGTTTCTGTCATGAATTTTATCATATAAAATTCATTTTTCTGAATCGTTTTAAAATCTTGCAAAACCATTTTTAGTGTGCGACCCCAATAGGCTCATACAATGTTGGCAGTGTACTAAAACACATTTTGGTATACAAGTCATAAGCGGCCTCTAGCAAAACATTATGACTACCCAAGTTGTACGAATATCAAATCGATACAACCTAATCAATACTGTATATAACATCCTTTTGTCACACGATATCCTTTTGATCAAACATAAGGCATGGAATTGTCATCCAACATGTTCAATCGTACTAGTCTCGATCTCTAGGTAGACTGAAAACATCCAAGTGACATCGATCAATATCAATTCACTTAGACTAGGTCTTTTAACAGTCTAACACATTGAGGGATCCACTGGATCTCTCTCTATATGAGAAGGACAAATTCTATCTCGATTACACAACTTCACCACATTATTCACACAGTAACCAATCACAACTTTTATAATCGTCTAGTTAAAGACAACGTTTGATTGCGTCAAATCATTGTATTCCTAATGTTGAAGTCTCTGGTAATCTCAAGTCAGAGGACTGAATAATATACATATCATGAGAAACAACTATGACTTAATCCATGTGATGTTCTCATAGCGGGTCGGTCCAGTACTTTGTTCCCTAACAAGTTCTCATGATCTTGATTCGTATTGTTATACGTATGATCATCAATCAAGACTCACACTAGTCGTAATTCATTATAGTTCCCAGTATAATAATCGACTAGGGACATTTAGGATATTTCTGTAAATACCCATGGATCTTATTATAATGTAAACATGCAAATCAATTATAATAAACAGCAAATGAAATCCTCTATTTTATTAACTAAAATGTATTCATAAAGACTATTAATGGATTGACCTAGGGCACATTTCCCAACACAGCCCTCGTCTTTTTAGACTGATTTTGAAGAGTGGCAATGATAGTTCACAATGGATGCTATTGTATTGTGTTTATTTACTATTACAAATGGCAGAAGGAAGATGATAGCAAACACAATTGGGTTTCTTTTTTCTTTCCGCCAATGAGATAAAATAGTTGGAATCATAAGATTATTCTCTATAAATGACATCTACCTTTATTATTGGCTTATTCTCCTCAACTGCTAATGCGAACATCTTGTTTTTTTATAATTCAAACGTTGGTGATATGAACTTTCTTGAGAGTTTGAATCTTTGAAGATCTGTGTTTTCAATTTTACAGCTTCGGAATTTAAATGGTTTTACAGGAAGTAAATTCATTTGTTGCTTCAAAACTTGCAGGCAGCGAAAGAGTTCGAGTCAGAGTTGAAAAAAGAACCCGATTCCGCAATCGAATCACCTCCTACAGAGAATCCTGTGGCAATCAGTGAAGAGAAGAAACCAGAAACAAAGGTACCTAGCACCGAGGAGAACTTATGAGTTTGTATAGTAAGACGGTCCGTCAATACTGACTCTCCCACGCATTTGTTTTGTACCCTTGTAGCGTAGAGTTAAATGTGCAACTTCTCCATGAGGATGACACTAGCTATTGTTTTGTAAACTGTTGTAATTTATGATATTTCAATTTAGCTTATGATGTGTGATTAGGAACTTCCTGCAGTATGGAATCGACACTCAACCTATTATTCAAACCTCACGAGCTTGTTCATATCCTGATAGAACATATGGAAGACAACTTGATTAAAGGCAAGTTGGACCACTTAGACTTTTTAATTACATGAAACATAAAACTGCCTTAACCTGCGAAGCTTTTGCTAATGTAACAAAGCAAGAAACACAGGAGCCAAAATGTGTGCAAGTGCTGTATCTCCAAAACATGATAAAAACTGAATGGGAAGAGTGGCGTCTCTGAGTGACAAAAACTCCACAAGCAAAGTTACCGAGGAAAATGTATGAGGCAATATGGTCAGTTAAATAGTTGAAGCAAAGTACACATTCATTGTGAAGGGAACCGGGCGGCTTATTGGATGGCCAATTTTGCGACGCAGCACTTGATAGGTTTTCGCCAACTCTCTCTATGCCCAGCAGGTCTGGCTTCAATAATTCGTGATGATGTATTGGGAGTGTCTTTCCCAATGATGTGTCCATTGCAATAAGGCTAGTTCGCCTCCTTTCTAAACAAAAAAAAAAAAAAAAAATAGTTGTAGACTTGTAGGTGCAAGTATGTGTTTTCAAAGGGATAGCCATATTCACTTTACATTGGAACAGATCGTGAGAATCATGTTCCCACCTCATCTTCAAACAAAATTAATTTAAGACTAGGAGGAATTTGTACTAGTTTGTGTACCCCAATTGGGTAGTCAATCCCCAGGCTAGCCAATCTATCCGCACTTCAGTTGCACTCCCTGTAAATATGCTTCACACGTACCATCCAAAAGATCACAAATTCGTTTCAAGTTCAATAGTTTCCTTTTTAAGGCATTTCAGCAGACTTTGACTTTTTTACTACACTTTCCTAGATTTTATTGGGTTTCAACATCAATGGCACCAACTAATCCATCGGTACACTATTGGCCCATATACAAGACATTATAATTAGCTTTACTGTTGTATAGCATTTTTCTTTCACCATTGACGAGAGCCAAGTCTCAAACACAAAACACAAAAGTATGAAGGAAGATTAAAGTCACGTGCCTTGACAACGGAGCAGATGTTCAGTTCCTTTCCCATACACACTTGATGTGGTCTCTTGACTTAGGCCGTGCACTTCCTGCTCATTTAAGAAACTCGATCATGTGTTGTCATTAGTTCGTGTCTTCCCTGAGCCGTAATGAGGTCCTTTCACATAAGAAAATAATAGTGTGTCTTACATGTAAATTAAACACGTACTTGTTGATATGCCATTTGTGCACATATCTTGAAGTGTATCATATGGTAAATAATAAGTGGGTGGATAATAAATGTGCATTTGACTTACGTGTCGATGTTGGTGCGCTGGCATACTATCATTCTCCTTTGAGATAAGAGTATGCCTATCACAAACGACCTTACTTTTCCATTCATCCACAAACTACCTTATATTTTTGTCTGTTTTAAAAAAAAGAAACATGATAAGGCGCGTAACGAAGCCTATCGTCTCGCCTCCCAAAAAATGTCAGTATTCACTTGTTCCGCAATCGCCACCAATTCAATCCCCAAACCCCTCTCGAACCCTCGCCAATCTAGGGTTAGGGTTTCTCCGAAAAGCTCGACCTCCCTCGCTTTCCTACAATCCAAATCGAGCTTCAACACAAGAATTAGCCTTGGCTTCACCAGATTGAACGCTGGGTTGTCCGAGATCGAGCCCGATCTCGTCGAGGACAAGCGCGATCGCTGGGCGACTAATGGCGTCGATCCTGTAAGCCGGTTTTGAATCAGTTCTTTTGGTGTGTTTGCGAAGGATTTTGAGGAGTTTTTGATGTTGTTGTTGTTGGTTTTGGGTGTTGAATTGCAGGAGGATTTCGTCTACGGAGAGTACGATGGGCACCACACGTATCACGAAGGCCATGAGAAAGGTAGCTCTTGTGTTCTTGTTGAGGAGATTTTAGATTGCGGAATTGGGTTCTGTTTCCATTTGTAGTTCTGTTTGAATCTCCTGCTGTCGAAATTGGATAAATTGTTTCATTTGCGTCGTTTCGTGATTTTTTTGGATCATGTAGAACAAAATCACCTTTGCTCGTCAGTACTTCGATTTGATTTTGAATTTTGATTTTGTATGCCCCTCCCTCTGTGATGGGTGTTGTAGCAACTATACTTAATGGATCAATGATTTGATTCATTTGATCCTTGTTAGAGCAATATGATTGCTCAAAAATAATGTAGTTTTGCAATTTGTAGTGATCCTAAGATAATACACTGATACATTTTTAAGCAGTGGTATAATTGTGAAAGAAAGAATAATTCTAATCATGGTGTGATCCCATTTTAAGATACTTTGTTTTTCTATGTACCGTTTAATACCAAGATTTCATTGAAAATTTTCTCTGTTTCAGGGACGTTTTGGGAAAATGTCAAAGAGGAATATCTGGCAGCAGAACCTCCTACTGGCTTCCAAGGTGTTGACGGAAAAAAAAAAAAAAAAAAAAAAAAAAAAAAAAAAAAAACAGAGTGTTATAACTTATAACATTCTTGTTATTACTTTTTTGGGGCATCCTTTCTCCTTTCTAATTTCTCTTTTTTGAGCAGGACTTATTTCATGGCTTTTCCTTCCAGCAGTAGCTACTGGGATGGCTTTCCATGTTCCGGTAATGTATATCCTTCTTTCTTGAAAGATTGTAAGTTTTTGTATCATCCATACTTGAAAATCACTGAAACACTTTTCAATAATAAAATCATTTTTCGCATCCAAGGCACTTGAAAACTCCTTTTTTTTGTCCTAGGGGGAGTACTTATATATAGGAGCAGCCTTATTCACAGTGGTGTTTTGCATTATTGAGATGGACAAACCAGATAAACCACACAACTTTGAGCCTCAGATCTACAATATGGAAAGGGGTGCTCGAGATAAACTGATAGCAGATTACAACACCATGGACATATGGGACTTCAATGAGAAGTATGGGGACCTTTGGGATTTCACTGTGAAGAAGGATGATGTTTTAAAGAGATGATCATTCTTCATTTATTCAATGGAATACCTGTGTGTGCATAGCTAAAGTGTTGAATGTCAGGTACATTAGAATTACAATTTTTTTTACTGTAAAGTTTTTACCTTTTCCTATGGCATCCTTTTCACATTCTTGCATGGTGGATGTTCTTATCATTTTTATATAACTATATTAATGAAGTCTAGTGGCAAAAAAAGTATTATGCGAGGTGAAATATCAGTTGGTGGACAAGCCAACTTAAGCAAGAATTTATAATATGTTGCTGAAATGACTGGGGTAAATGATCTATCTGTTGGAAACTTTCCCCTATGTAGAATTATTGTTTTAGTCAGGTGCATTATTGTTGCATGCATCACTATAAAGAATCGAAAAATTTTGCTTCTAGTCCCTATGGAAAAATTCTGTTTGGTTCCTCAACTCTTAATTTGATGCCTTTTATTACTTGGACAAGTCTTGTATCATTGAAAGAATAGCAATTGGGTGGCCAAACGTATTTTCCCTTCTATTTATCTGGCAAAGAGTACAACAGCTCAAGGGACTTAGAAGTTAGGACGAACTTCAAACTTACCATAAAGAATGCAGTTTCTGTCTGTATATATAATGTATCCTAAACCAATCTAGTCGGTATAAGAAGCACGCAAAAAGTTATATGAAATGGATTTTTCCTAGCTTCATAGTGATTAATTGACTTTATTTTTCTATCGATTATCAATGTTTTATAGACAATCTGATTGTGATTGATGTATTAGCCCACAAGTTAATTTGGCAGGCCACCTTGAGAAGTAACATCTTGAAGGTTGTAGAACTGGTTGAAATATAAATGCTGATTTTGTTGGTTTTTTTAATATTCTCAAACTGTTTGACTTATGAATGTTGTAACTCCCAACTTGGATAGCGAAAATGAAAATTTATGTATTTATTTTCAAGGGCTTTTCTAAAGATTTGAGCTTGCTCAAATTTGAAAGAATGTCTACTTTTCCAGCAAAGCTGGCGTGATCTTATCTCTGCGTAATTTATCCATTCAATTCTCGCAATTAGAAAGATCATTCCAATTGCATTTTGAGCATAGTCAGCATCAAAGTAAATAAGATTTTAATTAGTTATTGTGTTTGAATGGTCTCAAGGAGGGTTATTCATTCAAAACTTCAAGTGCATAATTTTATTGAGTGAGAATTACACATTTTACGAACATGCCGCTTTCATAACAAGGAACAGGTACAAGGTTCAATGATTCGACAGAAAAGATAATAAGAGACAAATAGGTGAAGTGGCTTTGCTTAAAAAGTAACTCATTAGATTAATTATACTCAGTCAAAAGTGATGGAGTTAGAAAAATGGGGGATTTTGCTCACATTTTCTTACGAGGAATTAAATTAGTCATCTTAGAGAATCAATTGACTAAGATAAAGATGGAGTCAACATGCTGCAAAGATTTTGGAAGTTCAACTCTAATTTAACATTTGGACTATAAAGCTTGAAGTCGACAATTTCATCATTCTCCATTAATAGCATTGACGGATCATGAAGTAGGAAGTCATTATCCGCTATTAACAATGTTATAGTTTTTGTTACTTTCCTATGATCTTAGGAGAAGTTAAAAGTTTTGGATCATGTGCCTTCAATAACTTTTCGAATATTTGTCTAACAGTTGTACGTCGAGCATAGTTTCTTTATCTATCATTTTTTTTGTTTTTTCTGTTGCTTTCATGGTTTGAAAATTCTTTGAAGTTCTCTTAACTTCTTTGAATTAATTAGAATTTTTGAATCATCGAATTAAGAATTAGATCTTAACAACATTTTACAAAATTTCCATCGAAGTTATAAAAATGATAATATTTTTAATTTTTAATGCCTACTTGCTGGATAAGTGAAATACAATTAGTGTCGATTTCTGTTAGAAAATACTTATGAATGATTAAATTGCCTACTCTCACCATTTAATTGAAGCACAATTGAAGTTAGTTTGTTGATCTTGTTTCCCTTCATCTCTATAGATTTACGGTATATCTAATCTTTTTAAAGAGAATTAAAAAAGAATTAACACAAAGAAGATGCACATTACATTATTACTTAATGAAGATGTTAAAGTTTTCTCCATATTTTCATTTACAACTGAGACTATATATTGATCAATGTATTCACAAATTCTAATTGTGCTTATAAGTAGTTCGTTTTCGAACAATGGTTCAACTTCAATCACTAAACAATTATTCGACAAGCTTGCAAAACATTTCGACATCGATTTTGGATGGACGTCATGATTTAATTATGAACGACTACTACAGAGGCAGGCAATCAAAATATCTAGCAAAACATTTTTTACATTGATTTTGGATGGACATTGAATTGTTTAAACGTATTTTAGAAGCAATAAAAAATCATAATAATTATTTTACGCAAAAGGTAGGCATTGGAAAATAAGGGTTGAGCCCATTAAGAAAAATGATAACAGTTCTATGGATGCTTGCATATGGTTGTCCAGTTGATCACCCTGATGAATATATACAAATTGGAGAAAGTAATGTAATCAAAAGCCTAAAACACTTTTTTGATGGTGAAATTAGATTTTTTGAAGAACAATACTTGAGAAAGCCAACTGAAATTCGTACTGCAATGTTACTCCAAGGAGAAGTTTGATGGTTTCCCATCATTATTCGAAGCATATATTGTATGTATTGGCATTGGAAAATTTGTCCAACAGTTTGCCATGTTACTTATACCAATGGTCTTAAAAAAATTCTCACCCTTATTTTTGAGATTGTAGCTTCAAAAAAGTTCATTGAATTGGCAACTGTTCTACCAATAATTGCAAAACTATTTTAGATAGGTCTCCATTGTTTAATGACCTAATTAATGGTGTTGCACCACCATATAATTGTGTAGGGAAATGCTAGGATGACCCCAAATTGGCACCCGCCTAACACCCTTGGGTCTCACAAGCATGACCATTACCTTGTTTGACTTTCTTTTTTTTTTTTTTTGCTTCAAAAAATTGTCACCTCGGTTGACTGCGACTGCAGTGACATGATTGAGGTGACGTACGGATGTCAACGCCAATCAGACGCGTTAGAAGAGCATTAAATGATATATTTGGAGCGAAATTTGAAAATTTTCGTGGGTTTTCAGCCCAAAATTGACTCGCAAGCTCCAACCCCCATTTCCCGCACGTCTCCTCCCTCTCTCACCATACCCTAACTTCGTTTTCAGTCCCTATGTTTTAGGAAAAGAAATTAGGGAGAGAAATTGTTGCAATCGGGTCGATGGTCCTACGTGGCATGTCAGATGTGTGCATGCGAAAAGTGCATAAATATAGTAGGACTCCTTTTAAGACATTTGAGAATGGAAGAATTTTTGAAACGGTGTTAGGGCATGGTGAGAGAGGGAGAGTTTGGAGCTTGTGAGTCGATTTGGGGCTGAAAACCCACGAAAATTTTCAAATTTCGCTCCAAAAATATCATTTAATGCTCTTCTAACGCGTTTGACTGGCGTTGACATCCGTTCGTCACATCAGTCGTACGCGATTGAGGTGACAATTTATTGAAGCAAAAAAAAAAAAGAAAAATCGGTCAAACAAGGGAATGGTCTTGTTGCTAAGTAGGTGGCATATTGTGATATTATGCAAGATGTTATAAGTATTCATTATCTTCCCAAGAACCTTTGATTTCATATTCGAATTGGGCCTTTGATAATATGCTACCCGCTCCGCAACACACCTAATGCACATTGTACATCCTTTCTCACAAATTCTTGGTGCTCAACAATTATTTTCTTTTTCATTGAAGCTGGTTGAGATGTTGTTTGAATAAAAGTAGTAAATTTTGGGTGAATTCCATTCATAATACCCCATATTATAGTGATGAGTGACCTGTTTTACAAAATGACATGATGGCGCAACACCATTAATTAGGTCATCAAATAATGGAGACCTATCTAAAACGGTGACTTCATTATTGGTACCCGCCATTCTGAAGAACACCTGTCCAATCCATAAACTTTTTGAAGTGCAATTACCAAAATATGGGTATGAACTATTTTAAGACCATTAGTTTGCGTATCATGCCAAGCTGTTGGACAATTTTTCCAATTTCAGAGCATACAATCTATGCTCCCAAGTATGACAAGAAATTATCGATCTACTCCTAGGCGTAACAATGTAATATCAGTTTTAGTTTGCTTTCTTAGGTATTGTTATTCAAAAACTCCAATCACAACATCACAAAAGTGTTTTAGGCTTTCAATTTCAATACTTTCTCCAATTAGAATACATTCATCAAGGAGATCAGCTGGAAAACCATAAGCAAGGATTTACAAAACTGCTATCATTCTTTTTATTGGGCTCAACCCATCTTTTCCAATGCATCTACCTTTTGCATAAAATAATCATTATGATTTCCGATTGCTTCTAACATTTGTTTAAACAACTCAATGTCCATCCAAAATTGACGTTGAAAATGTTTTAGTAGATATTTTGATTGCTAACCACTGAAATAATCGTTCATTAAATCATGATGTTCTTTGTTTTATAAGCTTGTTGAATAATTGTTTTGTGATTGAAGCTTAACGAACTACTTGAAGCAGAATTAGAATTTGATGAATACATCGATCAATTTGTAGTCTCGAGAGTCTCAACTGCAAATGAAAACATGGAGAAAACTTTAACATTTTGTAAAGAGAATTCAAAAAGAATTAATATAAATGAGATACACACCAATTGCTCTTTTATCTCTAACACTAAAATCATGACGTTCTTTTCTATCACGTCTTACATAACGCTTATTGGTTGTAGAGCCCCCATGAGCACACTTTTTATTGGTCAACGTTGTTAAAGCTATTACATGAACATGGATAGCAATGTTTTAAACCACATCATGAGCCATACAAGAACATATTGAATTATTCTCTTCTACAACAATAATTGTTTAGTGATTGAAGCTTAACAAACTACTTGAAGCAAAATTAGAATCTGATGAATACATCGATCAATTTGTAGTCTCGAGAGTCTTAACTACAAATGAAAACATGGAGAAAACTTTAACATTTTCATGAAGTAATATTATCGAACAATTGGTATGTATCTCACTTATGTTAATTCTTTTTTAATTCTCTTTACAAATATTAGATGTACAATAGTTAATCTATAGAGATGAAGGAAAATAAAGTCAATAAACTAACCTCACTTGCGCTTCAATTAAATGGTGAGTGTTAGAGATAAAGGAATAATCCCACATGGACTAGTTGAAAAGAAATACAATAGTTATAAATTTAGGAATGGGTACTCTAACTAGCCTTGGCATTTTGGAAAACTCTCCCACTTCTTAACTAAAGCCCACACATTAAACTAGTCACTCCTACACTCTCTCATGACTTGAATTTGGGCCTATTATTACAAAAAATAACATGGTATCAAAGCCCAAAGTGGCCTAACAGCCCATCAAAGACCCAAATTCCCAAAAAAAAAATGAATTGAAAGGGCTAGCAATGATGAAGCTAGACCCATGACGGAAGACCTGAGGCATCTGAGGTTTGAAAAGAATACAAGCCCGGGCTTACCAAATGTTGGAAGACCTGTGGCCTCTGAGGTTCGTAAAAGAACACAAGCCCAGGCTTACCAAAGTAAAAACAAGTCACAATTGGTTAGACCACTTGGACTTGAGGGGGGGTGTTAGAGATAAGGAAATAATCCCACATGGACTAGTTGAAAAGAAATACAAAGGTTATAAGTTTGGGAGTGAGAACTCTAACTAGCCTTTGTCATTTTAGAGAACTCTCCCACTTCCAAACTAAAGCCCACACATTAAACTAGTCACTCCTACACTCTCATGACTTGGATTTGGGCCTATTATTACAAAAAATAACGATGAGAGTAGACAATTTTTCCAACTATGCATTCCCTTCAACTTTTTGTAATCAAACGAAAATATATATTTGCTACGAAGTTTATGGATGATGCTTTCAAGATGTGAAATGAGAAATAAACATGTCACTATAATTTATGATATGCGTTAAAAACTTGTTACCAGATAAGACAAAAAATATTTTCTCGGTCTCACGACAATCACTATATGGATGTTATTGCAAAACTTTTACTCCTGCGTTTGATAAAATTGTGATGAGCAAATGACATATCTTTAGTTTGTTTTTAATTTTATATTTTGAAATGGGTGTTTTTACTGCATGATGATTTTCTTTTCAAGTTACATTTTAATTAGAAAATAAATTAAAATATTAGCAATAATCAATGTATATTTGACAATAGATGGGATGAAAAACTAATTGGTGATTATAGATAAATGAAAAATAAAAAAATATTGATTATTAGATTAAATTTGGAATAAATTAAATTATAGCTTATCTTCATTATATATATAATGAGCTATAATAAAAAATCAAATAAAAAGCTAATTGTTAAAAATACTAATTATTAAAAAAAATAAATATAATTACTTATTTATTCTTTAAAACATTTTTAAAATATATCACATTTTCATGTCTTTATTTTTTAAATTTTCAAAAATAAAAAATGGTACCAACTCATTAATTAAACTAGCAATTCGTATTTGTGCATTGAAGATCATTTTTGAGTTTAAATGTCTATCCCGTGAAAATGTGTGCTACGCAGAATGGATGTTCTTCCCATATTGATGAAGTGACACCAATCCAAGGTTGCAATCCACGTTTTGCATTGGAGATGCTCTTAGGTATCTTGAAAGATACTTTTAAAATGGCGGAAATACACCGTCTTTTGAGATCGTTTGGATTCAGTCTTGTGATCGAGATTATCTACTTCTAAGATATGCCAAAAAGTTCTGAGGGCAAGCTGGTGTTAACTATTTGAGAGGAGTTCAATGACTCCAACATAATAAGCCAATTTTTCCTGGTCCAATTTTTTGTGAGCTTTTCAATCTCTAAGACTATATAATTCAGCAGTCGCTAACAAATTTGTTGCCTTATGTGAAATGCTGGTAATAGTTGTTCTAAACTACGCAAGAAGTGATCTCTATAAATCCTCTCCGAACCATCAACGATTTGCTTCACCACAAATCCCTCGGCCCATGCCATCTCATTGTTAACAATGTAATCGTCCTAAAGAGTTACCCAAAGAATGCTCAAACAACTAATGACTTTTGTAAAATCATAAGATGGCAACATATAATTACTCTAAGATAGTTAATGGTGGATCATGACTATGTTGACTTGAAGTCCTTTCCAGTTTTTGCATCATCTGCAATATGAAGTTTGTTAGACATACACATTAATTAAGATTGTGTAACGTCTACGCTGAGCACAAATCACTCCCTTGATTATGTGCAGTGATTTATGCTACCTTATTTAGATGCTTCCTTTACGCTGAGCACAAATCACTCCCTTGATTATGTGCAGTGATTTGTGCTACCTTATTTAAATGTTTCCTTTTGTATGTAATTGCATATCTATATATAGAGACATGTAATAGATCAATACTTAACATAAAATACAATAAACTTATTCTATTCAAAATCTTTCATGGTATCATAGCGACATTTGACCTTAAAGATCTACTTTGTACCGATTAGCTTTTGACCACCAGTGGAAGGAACAAGAGACCATGTATTGTTCTTAGAAAGAGCATCATATTCTTCTTGCATAGCTGCGCGCCAAACAGGATATTGTAATATCTCCTTAGTAGATTTAGGAGTAATTCCATAACCAGTTGAGGATGTGTCCTCAGTGACTGATGTGTTGAGTGCCTTTCTTTTGAAGATGCCATCCTTAGCTCTAGTGATCACGGGGTGAATATTCACTGGTTCAGAAGAAGTAATTGGAGCTGGGACCTACGGAGGTGTGGAAGAGATAGTTGGGGATGTAGTGAGAGGAGTGATGGTGGGGTTAGATACTGGAATAGGTATGGATATAATGGTGTGAGGCTCAGATTGTAAAGGAGGATTGTTATGTGGAGGAACCATTAATGGATAAGGGTAGTCACGTTCATCAAAAATGACATGACGACTGATGTAATATTTGTTGGAAGGACTTAAACATATGTATCCCTTATGTGAAGAGTTGTAGACAAGGAATAGGCATTTGAGGGACCAAAACTGATACTTATTGGAATTGTAGGGTCGAAGATAAGGGTAGCATGCACACCCAAACACTCGAAGAATTGAATAATCAAGTGGGACTTGAAAGAGAGCCTGATACGGACTGATACCCTTGAGGATCGGAGTGGGCAATCGATTTATGAGAAAAATTGCTGCTGAAATGGCATCCCAACAGAAAGTAGTAGGGAGTTTTGCCTGTGCAAGTAAGGTGAGGGACATCTCAACTATATGCCTATGTTTGCGTTCGGCCCTTCCATGTTGTTGGTGAGTATGGGAACAAGGATGCTAAAAAAGAATCCCATGATTGCGAAGATAACCTTGAAATGAACGATATTCCCCTCCCCAATCAGAACGAATGGCTTTAATAGGGCGTGAAAACTATTTTTCGACTAGTGTACGAAAGGTACTAAAGGTTTGGAATGCCTCATATTTATGTTTCAAGGAATAGACCCATGTAAATTTACTGTGATCATCAACAAAATGTTTGTAGTACAGGTAGCCTTGTGGTGAGGGGGTGGGAGAAGGACCCCATAAGTCATTGTGCGCAAGGTCTAGCACTGAAGCTGAATACCGAGCTCTTGCACAAGCTACTGCTGAGCTCATGTGGCTTGAGTCGCTTCTCAAGGAAATCTAGTTTGTTCCTACCTCCTCCCCTGTTTTGTGGTGTGACAACCAAAGCACAAATGCATTGGTTGTTAACCCTGTATTTCATGCTCGTACAAAGCACATAGAGCTTGATATTCACTTCATTCGAAATAGACTTATCCAACAGAAACTGGATCTCCATTTCGTGTCTTCTGATGATCAATTGGCTGATGGCCTCACCAAAGGACTTTCCACTTTTAAACATCAATCTATGAGGTTCAAACTTGGTGTTACTGCTACACCACCATGTTTGAGGGGGGATGTCACATTAATTAAGATTGTGTAACGTCTATGCTGAGCACAAATCACTCCCTTGATTATGTGCATTGATTGTGTAACGTCTACGTTAAGCACAAATCACTCCCTTGATTATGTGCAGTGATTTGTGCTACCTTATTTAGATGTTTCCTTTTGTATATAATTGCATCTCTATATAATCTTTCAAAGTTGACTATAAATAAACCATTCTACGAAATATGGTAAGCATGAAAATGACATGTATGAGTTAAGGCGCAATGTTGATTAAAACTTTGAAGTTCAATGAGATGAGCTATTAGGATTTAGAAGTGTTGGAAGGCATGCAATTAATAAGTGTCTCATGATGTTGTGAATCTTGAATGGATAATTATACCAATGCATGCAAAGGAAAGGTGCACAAGAATAAGAATTGTTGCTGAATTGAAAGAAAATAAAATTCTACAGGACAGAAATTACCGATGATAAAAATGGATTACATTCAGAGTTTTATTTGTTGTTCGGCACGTTATCCACAAGCAAACTGCTCGCGACACTTCTCTATAAGCCCATGGATCTCTTCTATACCGATTTTGTCTCTAACTTAACCACCTTCAACTCACAGTTTTGGGGCGTTACTCTGAAGTTGCACTTATCTAATGCGAGACTAACTTTCAGTCCACACATCTCCAACACTCCACCTTGGACCGAGATCCATCCAAGATGTCTTCTTCTAGCCGGGTTGTTGGCTCTGATACAATGTTGGTAGGCCTGCTCGCGGAATGTTATCTACAAGCGACCTGCCACGACACTCCTCCGCAAGCCTTTGGATCTCCACTAGTACCGACACCGTTTCCAACTTAACTACCTTCAATCATTCTTATCCAATGTGGGGCTAACTTTCAATCCACACATCTACAACAATATTCCATCACATGCATTCAATGGGATGAAGAAACATAAAAAAGTGATCTTCAACAAAGTGATGTCCCCCAAATTAAGGGGAATGGAGAATTAACTTACAAGGCTACAAGCATCACAATGGATAGGTTTAATGCACTTGGATGTTCTATAGGGGAGCTAGCAACCGTTTTCGAAAGGCTTGGCCATAAGACCTTTTAGGGCATCTCCAACCGCGCTGGGTTGGAAGTTTGCCGTTGGATTGGTCTCCAATCCAGCGCCAAACTTGGCACTAAAATGGTGCCAAGCTACAGGATAGCGCCATTTATGTCGTTGTCTTGTAGCTTTGCACCATTTTAGTGCAAAGTGGGGAGCCCACCATTAAATTTTTTTTATACTTGTTTTTATAGATTTTGGGGGATAGAAATAATGTAAGTGAGGTCCACATATTAGATAATAATAAAAAATAATGTTTGATTTGAAATTTTCAGTGTTTAGTGTAAAAGATAGTGTAGTTGGGTTGGAGATAAGAATAGTGTTAGTGACACTTTTTGCACCAAAATGGTGTAAAAGTAACACCATTTTGGTGCAATGCATTGGAGATGCCCTTAACACCTAAGCTTCGAAGATAGCGCGAAGAATTGCATATTTGGTCATTTATCAGCTTAGTGTGTTCTGAATCTGATTAGCTGCAATTCTCGATTTCATTGTCAATGTTCAGTTAGCATGGTCTCTCTCTTTTGAGTTCTTAACAGAAGTGAACTAGAAAAGACAAGTAATCTCCCCTTGTGCTACAGGAGAGAGAGCTGCTTGTCGGCAATCCAGCTAATGGGTGACTTTATTTTTATTTTTTTTTTAGTTTTAGCAGCTTAATAGTTGGTTCAGCTTACACTTGTGCAGGGAAGATTTTAGTTTCTAATGGTATTTGCAAAATATTTATATCTTGCTGTTGCTATTCCTGATAGATTCATTTACCCTTGAGTATACATTTTTTTCCTGCAAAACCGTTGTAAACATCATTAAGTCTTAAGTTGTAAACTTGTAGTAGAACTATTAATATCTTATGCTCAGTTCATATTTGCATCTACTCCCCATAGTGCATGATAACAATTAGTTTAGATCTTTTATGATTAATTATGAGACATGCTTAGTACTTCATATAGCAGTGTCTGTGCTTCCTTAACAGAAACACTAATAGAAAGCTATACTTGGTCTAGAATTGAAGTCGATAAGCAGCCTGTTTGACGCTGCTTGGACTTTCCTGAAAATTATATATGGAAATTGTTACTATGTCTACTCCACCATTGTGGCAAGCATGCTAAGATCCTTTGATATTTTGTAGTGCTTGTTAGTTCAAATGAAAAATTGGGTCTTCAGAGCGTTGATTGTTTTATGAAAGAGACTGAAGATAAATTTTCAGAATTGCGATGATGTGAAGTCCAAGGCACGCGCTTGACAAGCTATTATCTTTAGAATGACTGACATCACTTGCTGAGAATTTTCTTGTTTCTGGAGTCAGAGTGCTGAGTGACAAAATGGTTGTTGACTTGGACCAACTTTTCTAATTTTTAGATTCAACGATTACATGAATGATAGTTGAACTGAGTAAGAATTTCTTGGGCCCATTTGCACTGAAGTCTAGATATTTTTTTCCATTTCTGCGCTTAAACGTTTTCTATTCTCTTCACCAAAACTTGTAATTACATGGAGCTTGGAATGCTTTACATATTATCTTTCTCCATCTTTCTTTGTGCACTTTAGTTCATGTCACAAATGAGCAGTACTTCAATTATAAACAGTAAAACGTACAGTTTGAGTGCTCATACTTTGTAGTCATACTTCTCAGGTACTATGAGAGTCAGATATAATGGATGCCAAGGTAAGAGATATGTCTTCCTCTTAATTTTCTCTTTTATGATGTATGACTATTGATTTGGTATATATAAATCTACTGTCAGATTATCCACACTGAAATTAGAATTCATGATGTTTTCTGTCACCTGTACATCATAAAAGGATAATTCTTCTCAAACTAATGTGTTGCTAATTGTACAGGTAAACCCATTTTGTATTCTCACTAATAAGTGATATGACAATAGTGGGCCTTTTTTTTTCCTGTTCTGGGTTAGGATATTATATTGTTTATGCTGTTACAATGAGAAGGCTTCGGCGAAGCTAATTAAATTGATTATGTGAATCTTTGTGTTGCTTCCATAACACGGTTAAAGTTGTGTTTGGCAAGCGCAAAACTAATCATATACTACTTTTGACCAAAATGTTGTGTTTGGTTAACAAGGTTATTGTAAAGATAAGCTAGATTAAAATCTAGAAATTTGGATGCTACCTCATGAAGCGTTTATTATCAGCTACTAGCTTTTAGTTTCTAACTAGATTATCACCTTCTAATTAGATTATTAGCTTTCATTTAGATTATTAGTTACTTTCGCCAAACTATATAATTTCCATTAAAATATATTGAGGGGGAGCTATGGTAATCTATATATAAGGATAAAGCACGACATCTACAATGTATGATAAATAGTTTCTGAGCTCAGAAAAAAAAAAAAGTTTTTGAACTTTTGACATATCCGATATTGATCTAATTAAATTTCAATTGCAGTTTTAAGTTTCAGCCTTTTCTTTTATAATTTCTGATTGTTTATGTTGTTCATTTTAATAAATTCGTCCCTTTATGAAAAAATAAATAAATTCGTCCCTACTTTCTTATGCTAACAATAATATACAACGACATTGTTGTATGCTAACAACAATATATATTTTTTTTATTTCTTTTCTGATCCTATCACTGTAGCACATGCACAGAGTTCTAAAAAGAACATTTTCTTTTAGAGTAAATGAAAGTTGGTTAATGTTTACTTGTCAAATTATCACACTTTTAATTGAATTTTGTCATTTATATGATTCAAATAATTTTCTTTTCTTCTTTACTTGTCTATCTTTTTTTTTAATTCATTTTTTGTTACACTTTACGTGTCTATCTGAACATACCCACTTCATTTGAGTTACCGAATGATGTGATAGAAGGTGCGTGTACATAATTTTTTTTTTTTTTTCAGAAGTATACATAAGTATTGAATTTAGGAATAGCATATCAGTTGGTTTTAACCTTAACCTGAAAAGGATGAATGCTGACAGAATAAAAAGTAAGCCAGTATTTTTATGTGATGGTTTTCTACTTTTATTTTTATTTTTGTTAAAGTTAGATCAGACTTGAAAGAAGTACATGAGGTGCAAAGCCTGAGAGGGGGGGAAATAAAAAGGTGACAAGAGCAACATGTACCCCATTTTGTAGACCTGGAAATGTTCACCCATTTTTTTCATTTTTTTACTTTCTTTCAGTTCTGTGTGGGGACATGGGGACAATTTTCCCAAAGGTTCCATGGTCTGCTTTTTAAGGCCAGAAAAGAATCTGAAACAGTTCTACCAAATGGTAATAAGAACCGTTTTTTTTTTTTTGAAAAATAAAGAACCAATTTGAAAAGATGAGTGAAGGTCTACCTTTTGGGTCTTGCAATCACCGATTCACCGGCATACGGTTTACTTTGACCTCTTTGGTTTTCAACATCCTCTGATACAAATCGTAGGTCTCCCAAATTCCTAATGGCCAGTCGTGCTTAAGGGTGTGTCTGATGCTGATGATTGAATGTCTTTAAATAGAGGTTTTTAGGGTGTTGGCCGTGTGTATAATAGGCTGATAGAGGTATTTTTTTTATTTAGGAGAGGAATTATTTGCTCCTTTCCTAATTCAAGTTAGTTTTGCCAAAGCATCTCTAGTAAGATGGATGAGGCATCATTAGTCAAAAGGCAAGGCCTGGGGAGGTCGTGGAATCGACTCCCGTTGAAGTAAACAAAAATATTTATAAAAAAAAAAATCAAATTAATTTTAATTGGATTGAAAAGTTAATTAGCCATCTAACAAATTGCTCTTTTAGAATAATTGACTAGTCAATTTATCTTTAAAAAGGATTGATTGATTAGTATATTTGTATATTTTTTAGTTGTCTTTATCTTATTCGAAAAGTTTATTTAAACTACTAATACCAATTTTTATGTCCCACGAAAAGATTTACAGTCTTCTATTGAGGATGAACCATGTTATGATAACAGATTTGCAGATCAGTCAGTAAGTCATACACATATTGATCACTATTGGTAGGTATACAGCAGATGAATTATTAGTATAAGAATGCTACCATCATCTTCATATTGTTCGAGATTTTAAACTAGAGGGCTGCTAGAGTAACCCACTTTGGGCACTGACCCAGTTGGATGTTGTGCATGGCACCCAACTTGGTCGGTGCCCAAAGTTGGTGCCAAAGTGGGTTACTTTTGCATTTTGCTTTAAACTGTGTTGTCAAGATTAATTGGACAGGATTGTGGATTGCATCTGCAGGGCTAAGATGTACAATTCTCAATTCAACCCGAACATTGGCACTCAAAACAGTGACTCATTTTCTGTATGTTGGGTGGTAGGTTCAGACAAGCTTAATATATTAACTAACTCATAAAGAGCTTTGGTATACTTGTATGTACTAGTCAAAATTACTTCGATGCTTGTATCTATTATATTGTGCTTTGTATATGACCTGGGTTTGAACTGTGAACTTCGTGTTGTGGTCGCGGGCTTCTCATTGCTTTGAAGTTTGCAATTTTAATATTGCTGGGGGTGTGCGATCTAAATTGCATTGTTATAATTATAAGGAATGAGTCACGGTGATATTGGATGAATAATGTGTGATCTAAATTGTATTGTTATAATTATAACTAATGAGTGTAACTGATCAGGAAAAAAATTGAACTATTGTGTCGATTTTGCACTTAAGTAATTCACTAAGTAATTATGGAATGACCTTATACATCATCATTTGCGTTAATTAGTTTGAGATTTTTTGAATTCCTACTCCGTTCCACAATATCTATCATAATTTGCGACTTCGCTTATTTCAAAACATGCCACATTAGAAAAGGGTAGTTGTGGTGGTTTCGACACCTCCAAAGATGCCTACGAATGACTTATTAGAATGCTCAACGATGTAGGGACAGGCTAAAGTTAACTTGGGACGCATTGATTAGAAGTGGTTTTCAAGATTTGAATAGCACATCATCGATTGCATTAAATCAAATGCAATTGATTACTTCAAAAAAACATATAAAAAAAAATCAAGCGCAATGAAAGAGTTTGACCCATATTGTTGAATTCAATTTATTCGGGGTTGAAGTGTTATTGATGAATGTATCATTATTTTGATTTTTTTTTTGAAGAATTTTAGTGAATCAATTGTTCTTTTTTGGGTGAAATGAGAGGAAGTCAATTGCTTATTCTAAAATACAGTTGAAATTTGACATTTTTTTGATAAAGAAATTGTGACATTATTGAAATCAATTGAGTAACATTTATCCTTTTTTTTTGAAGTAAGGACCTGTTTGATTGGATGAAAAAGGAAAATGGTAAATTTTGTAGAAAAATAACTTCTTTTTTTTTTTTTTTTTGCGTTTGATAGCCAAAATTTTTCTCACGATTACCAATTTTTTATGTTGAGACTCATATTCTCCCGCTTATTATGGTAGTCAAATTGAGTTTTTCTTTTAAAAAATGAGTTTGCATATTAAGACACATTAAATTTGTATTTTAAATATGAGAATTAATATATATTCAATATATATGATAAGTTTTCGTATTTATTTCAAAACTTAATAATGTTTAAGCTCCCCACTCTCAACTATATAGGTACTAATAGGACTCTTGTTTCTCATCTTAAAATATGTTTTGTGGCAAATATTTGACTCTGATGATTTGACTCACTTTATAGCATGTATCACAAAAGTTTTTCATCTTTTTTAAATTACCAGACTTTAGAAAGATCATTCTATAGTACTAATAAATTGTTTCAAATGTGTTTCAATATAGGAGGTCGATACTCAATGGCAAAAATGCTAATAAAACTTTCTCTTGATGTTGGCCTGCCCCCTCTAGCTCTGGGTTGATGTCAATCATTGGAAAAAAATTTATATGTTCAATCAAACACATGTAGAAAAATTTTCTTTTAAACATTGGTTTAAGAAAACTTTCTTAAGAAAATGTTCTTTTCTTATGTAACATTTTTTTTTTGTAATCAAACAGGGTCGAAAATAGAAATTATGTTAATCATGATGGTTTAATTCATTGATTAGAATATGATCAGACAAAATAATTACCCTGATAAAAGTATATTATTTTGCTAATCCTAATTGTTTAAAAGAGTATTCAATTGCCACAGTTGATTTTAGAAAACTACGACTGCAACAATGAAACACTACAACAATCAGTGATTATTCGCTTGATAAATATCTGAAACACAACAATACATAGACATACAACAAAAACCATAGAGATAAATAAAACTTCCAACTGGGGGGACGACATTTTCCTTCGAACATGCACATAGTACATAAATGTAACATCTAAACGAGTACGCCTAGAACAAAATTGGGCTATTTTAAGAAGGCAGCGGCGGCTAAACAGACTCTAATTTTGAATTTTTACTTCGTGTACCTCACTTTTTACGTGGTTTACCCTCATTTTTTTCTTAAAATTTCAAAAACAACCTTGCTTACCCCATCGCCATCACTCTAACACCAACACCTTTCAATTCACTCTATTTCTCAACTTTAGTCATTGTGAAGCACTTGTACTAGGTCGTTAAGTGTCGTATGAGTGTTTTTTTTTGTTGAACAAGGTCAGATGTGGTCGCACTGTATCCTAAAAGTGTAGAAGTGTCGCCTCTGAAGAGGTGGATGCACAGAGCTGACACCTCTTTAGAGGTATCAACCAACTTCAATTGATAATGCGAAGATAATTAAGTCTCAACGGGTGACGGTGGGATCTAGCCGAAACCACTTTATAGGTATTAGCCCTGTATGCCCGACACCTCTTCAGAGGTATCAACTATGTTTGTCCGACACCTCTTCAAATGTGAAGAGGTGTTGGCTCTGTTAGTCGGAACCTCGCTGGTATGGGTTTAGATTGTTGGTGAGTACAATTTGGGATAGAGGTGACTGGGGTATAGGTGAGTGGGGTGAGTGGTATAGGTGAGTAAAAAAAATTTTTATACGGAGGAATAGTTGAGTAATTTTATAAACCTCGGTCTATTTAGCCGTTGCCTTTTTAGAATTTTCCATTTGTAGGCAGAGCTTGTTTGATAGCAATATGCTCTAATTAGTGTAAGAATCGTAGCCCTTAAGCTCCAATAGTGTAAAACGCGTCTTTGGCTGTCACGGCAAGCGAAACTGCATTGTCACACAAGTATTTTCTAACCGGGCCCACAAGATCTTAGCCAACTTGCCCAATATTTTGTCCCGAGATCTTTCAAATTTCAATTCAAAATAAAGGAGTATTATTGACATAGACTTGATTGATTTTTCTTTTTAAAATGAACAGTAAGACCTATTTTCGTAAATCTTAAAACAAAGATCTAGCTTAATCTCTTTACTCGATTATTTGATATATTTTTTTAAGAAAATAAAATTTTTCATTAGTCATCAATTGATAAATACATTCAATTGAACGTAGATCTAGCTTAATCTCTTTATCAATTATCCTAATAAGAGTACATTGCAGTCACATTTAAGGGTGCGCACAGATTGGATCCAGTTCAATTAGGGTCAATCCACAATTCAATCCAATTATTGCGGATTGAAAAATTGTAGTCCAATCCCATCGAAATAATTCATCAATCCAACTCAATCCAATTTACAAAATGCGGACCGGATTGGATCAAGTTTAACGGATTGACGTTTTCCTATTCAAAAATTTATGAAATTAAACTTTATTAAATGAATCACAAAAATGATGCATATCATGATTGACAAATTTACAACATACATCCCATAAATTTATATATAATATATTTTCCACAAATTTGTCACCACAAGAACCTTCAAAATGCAAGTCTCTACATAAATAAAAATGTCATCCACAAACTCCACCATATACCCAAACAAAAGCACAAAAAAAATGCACATTGCAACATATAACTCACAAAGAAATGTCTGAAGTGTAATAAAAGAAGTAAGAACAAGTAAAGTCTTTGAGATATTATATAGTTTAAAGTTGATAGTTTGAGTAAATGTTCTTCAAGATACTATAGTACATATGATGAGATATGTATATGTGTTGATGTGATAAACAGATTGGATCGAATTGGATCTGCGATTTTTAAATGTGGGATCCGTAATCCGATCCAGTCCAGCTGGATTAGTGATTTTTCAATCCAATCCAATCAAAGGGATAAAAAATCGACCCAATTAGTGATAATTGGTCCGAATTGGACCGGATCTGCAGATTAGTGCAATCCGTGTGCACCCCTAGTCGCATTGCCAATGAAAATTATCATGGAAGATAATCTACCTACGTCGACAAGTTTTGTCCATACAATGGCAAGACTTTCATGAAGCTATGAGTATGAGACTTTTTAGAAAATAACTCCTATAAATGTATTATCAATTATGGATCAAAGATTTAAGATGTCACCTTGAGCTGAAATCAATGAAAATTTTCCAATGTAAAAAAAATGGTATTAAATACTAGTTTAAATTATATTTCTATTTATTGACACAAAAAACAAACATATTAATTAAATGAAAAAAAAAGTATAAATGGTTGGTTAAATGAAAGGTAAAATATATATAATATATATAAATGTTCTCGTAGAGTGACTTATAGCTTTTGAAGTGGACTTTTGGTAGAATGACTTATACTTTTGGGGGCAACGGTTTTGCTAAAGTTTTTGTTGTTTAAGCTTCTAAAGTTTGTGTAGTTGCTTAACAAATTTTGGTTGATGCACATGCACATTCATTAAAAAAGAGTGATGCAGGATTTTTTTTTTTTTTTTTTATAGTGGGGAGTAATTATCAAGCATCAAATAATGAAACACTTTTATTCAAAAACAGGTCCGATAATAATGTATTAAGAATTTTGACTTCTCTCCAAAACTTTAAAATTCTTTTTTTTTATTTACATTTGTAATTTTTGTTCTTGAACCACCGTCGATCTGCCGATCCTCTTAATGATCGGCGGTGGTTCCAATCAAATCTTTTTTGTTCTTTATTTATTCAATAAACAACATATTTAATCAGATTTGTGAAGATCGGTTCATCCTTGTTGCGATGCATCTTCATCAATGGTATTGCGTGGATTTGTGCGGTGCACTGAATTGATTTGTCTTTAATTTTTACTTTATAGTTAGTTTTCTTCTCTAGTTGAAAGTCATTAATTTGTCTTCTCCTTGTTATGAAGTTTGAGATTTTCTTCTCCTTGTTGGAAAGTTTTGTTATTCGTTTTGTGACTCTAGTACTTTTGTGTATTGTCATGAGTTTCGACCTTGTAGAGAACAATCTCTAATTGTCAAACTAATTCAATTTCGAAAAAAAATCAAATTAATGGCAGTTTATTTGTATAAATAGGATTAACAAATTAATGTATTTGATTCTATGTCTAGTCTTGTATTGAGTTACGAATGATTAATGAAATTTCTATTTTTCTTCAAAAAAAAAAATTGAAACACGTTAATTCATGTTCATTTGATACTTCTTGAAACACTCTTCCTCAACATCTATGCGTCTTTCGAGGCGCACGCTGGACATTTCATGACGTAAGCCATACATTTTCCATACGAAACACATTTTATTTTTATTATTTGTAAGGAGTGTTTTGTGAATGAAAAGAATTATGCTTTTTAATTATTAAAGTTACATATAGACCAATGAACCCTAGCTCCCTATTTACAATGTCAATCATGTTCTACTCAATGTCAACCATCCAATGACAGTTTATGGTTCAAGATCAAGTGTGGGGTCCCGGTACTATACCTATATATATATATATATATATATATGAGATGATGCGAAGAGTAGTAATTTTTAAGCTATGAGCGTAGAGATACGTCTCCGCAGAACGGGGTCTAGCGTGGGGAATGTTGTGTGCACATGTTTGTACCTAATTGCATGACTAATTAAACATACTGACTCTCCCTATTTTTATTTTTATTTTATTTTTTTGATAAATACTACAGTTCTTTTATTTCAAATTGATTAACAAAAATAATAGCAAGAAAATATGGTACATCACACATCTTTCTGACCAAACATAAAATAAGTTTCCCTTGCAATACAATTGACTGCTACATTTGCTGATCTACACACAAAAAACACAGAGTAGGACATCATATCCATTAACAATTCAATGCAGTTCTCTATTGCCATTCCAAAATATGAATTATCAACCGATTTCGTTTGGACTGCCTGAACAACTATTAGAGCATCCAGTTTCAATAACACTCGTTCAATACCCTTCTCTTTCAACCAACTTAGCACTTCTCGGAGACCGATTGCCTCGGTAACTTTTGGTTCATAGTCACCTTCTCGTGATCCTTCATATGCTGCCACGAAAGTTCCCAAGTCATATTTGATAATAGCTCCAAATGAGTTTTTCTCAATAGATTCGATGACAAAGGCATCGAAGTTACACTTCAATAATCCCCTTCTCAGCCGACACCACCTCTAGCTATCCAAGTTTGATTTAGTCGAGTTTGATTGAGTCTCCTTCTTCCTTATTTTTTTTCATGCCTTCAAGTGAAATTCGGCCGATTCCACAATATCAATTGGTGCTAGTTTCTTTTTCTTCCATATCCATGAGTTGCGGTTATTTCACAAATTCCATACCACCATGGCATTGACCTCTAGTACCTCCTTGTAATTATTCTCAAATAGACCTTGCATCCAGTGACCACAGGTAAAACTGACATCTATACTAGTGTCAACACGCATGGAAGTCCAACATTGTGAAGCCATGTTGCAAACCACTAGAGCATAATGAGTGTTCTCTTGTCTTCCTCTACAAAAGGTGCACATAAGGTCAATTGGTATTCTTCGATCATACAAGTTCTTGGCAGTTGGAAGCGTGTCATGAATTGCTCTCCATATAAAGTTTTTGACCCTATGTGGGATGGCTAGGCTCCATAACCTATCTCACTGATTAAAATCATTTGAAGGCGAGTTTATATATAGTGCCTCCATGAAGTTGTATCAATCCTTTACTGTGTAACAACCCTTCGAGTCTGCACCCCACGTCCATTCGTCGTGCACATTGCGCATGCGTAGTGGAATTGATAGGATAATATTCTTATATATAGTCAAAGCCTCTCATATGAGATGGTAAAGACATTACTTCTTAAAAAGGCAAAACCTCGGGATATCGTGCTTCAATTCTCACAGAAGTAAAAAAAAAAATAAAAAAAATTGCATGTCTTTGAGTTTGAAACTGATTGGAGTGGCTTTAAATTTCAAGTCATCAGTTGATTTTGTTATGGTCTTGTCGAGTTCAAGATTGTGTGGCTGTACTTAGGAATTGTCTTGAATGGCGAACACGATTACTATACTATACTTATGACGTACATTCACGAAGCAATTTTGGTGAGTAAAACTTTCTTAACAATTTTTTTGCACTCTTGCCTACAAATAACTTTGCAGAGTAGAAGTTCATTTTCCTTGTAGTGATGGGTGGCAAAAAGTGTCTGGACTCGTTTATCTGCATTTTTTTGGACCATCTTTTAACGGGTCTAGACATGATTTTCTTAAAATAAGCATGGGTCCGGACATGTTTTCTTGTTCGTTTTTAAAAAACGGGTATGAGTCCAGAAAATTTTTTTTAAAAAGGGTACCCGTTTAGTGATTAATTCGAATAGCATTTTATTTATTTACAGGGGTATTTGAAAACTTTCATAATGATTGCATTGTAATTTTACTAATGATGATATTATTTTTATATGAAAATTTGTGAGACTTTAATTTTAAATATATTACATGTCTTTATGTAGTAATGGAATACATTGTAACAAAAAAATCACATATTTTTGTGAATAATTAAGTGGAAATAAATATTTTATTATATTAAAAAAGGGTTCAGACAAAAAGTGTCCATTTCAAAAACGGGTATGGGTCCGAACTCTACTTTTAGTTGTTATTAAGAGGGGTGTCCTGACCCGTATCCGTTCAAACCCTTTTTTTGCCACCCCAAACTAACTATATGTTTTCAGTCCACGGGTTTTTGTATAATGTCTAATTGAGATCAATTCGCTTCAATCGATTTAAAGTGATCAACCAAACAAACAAATTGCAGTATCCTTTTTCCATCCTTACTATTTTTTTTTGAAAAATGCTAAAGTGACTCACTATTGACACTCACTAAGAGCACACACCTTATTTTTTGTTTTTTTTTTACAATTTTGTGTTTGAGGATAATGCTAAGGTTACCTATTAGGGACACTCACTACGACTACAAAATTGTTTAAAAAAATTAAGAAAAAATCAAAGTGCGTGCTCATAGGAATGTCCATAGTGAGTCACCGTAGCATTACTCTATTTTTTTTTCCAAATTTTGTCTCTCGTAAGATGATAGGGGTTGAGTGTCATAAACTGTTTGGTTTTTTGGGTTCATACGCAGCGAAAAATTCAAAACAATTTATAAAAAACCCCAACAGGATCGCAAATAAGTTCTATTAAATAAGATCTACAAAAGTAAATCATACCTTAATTCGTGATTTTCTTATCTGATTGTTTGATCTCTTGGACATTTAAGCGCGCGTTCTCTATCAGAAATTCACACACGAGCGGTGACTGCAAATTGGAGTACTATCCCAAGAGAGATAGAAAAACGTTTCTTCTTTCTCTCCCAAAATCCACAGAGTTCGAAAATAACAAAACGAAATTCTTGTGCGTTTTTAGGGTATGAACCTTTATTTATATGTGTAAATAAGCCCTCACTTAAAATCCTATTCGTAATACAACTATTGTATTTAAACAGTTTAAGCAAATTACACATATATCCCTATTAATAAGTTATCATATAACAAATCATAAAGGCTTTCATGTCGTAAATTTTATCATATAAAATTCATTACTCTTGATGAATTGAAATTGTGTTAAGTCATTCTTTGTGTGCGACCCAATAGGTTTATGCGATGTTGGTAGTAAACGAAAAACTATTTTCGGTACACAAGTCACAAGCGATCTCTAGCAAGACATTATGAGTACCCAAGTAGCATGAATATCAAAATCGATACAACCTAATGAATAACATATATCATATCTTTTTTGTTGTGCGACATCCTTTGATTAAACATAAGGCATGGAAAGTCACCCTTAATGTTCAATCGTATAATCTCGATCTTTAGGTAGACTGAAAACATCCAAGTGACATTGATCATATCAATTCACTTGGATTTGGCCATTTAACAATCTAACATATCGAGGGATCCACTGATATCTCTCTTTACGAAGGGGACAAATTATATCTTGATTACACACCTTCACATATTGCTCACATGATAACTAATCACAATCTTTATAATTGTTCATTTAAAAACAACGTTTGATTATGTCAAATTAACATGCTCATAATATTGAAGTCTATGGTTATCTCAAGTCGAATGACTAAATGATATATCTATCACGTACTCATGATCTCGATTCGTATCTCTATACACATGATTATTACATGACCATCAATCAAGACTCACACTAGTCTTAATTCATTATAGTTCCCAGTATAATGACCGACTAGGGACATTTATAATATTTCAACAAATACTCATGGATTTTATTATAAGGTAAGCATGCAATCACTTATAATAATACAACAAATAAAAATCTCTATTTTATTAACTAAAATTATAAGACAAACAATGTTTGTAGATTGACCTATGACACATGCCCCAACATAAACAGTACTACTCGTGAACACCTCTAATTGCTTGAATGTGAAAAATATTTTATTTAATTATTTATTTATAGTCATGGGTTCGAACCCTAATAGGGCAAGTTGTTTATTTCTTATAAAAAATATTAATTTTTAATCCGAAAATATTTCACCTCTTTGTTCTTTTGCCAAAGCTGCAAAAATCATGGAAGGTGATAACGTAAATGTCAAGGGGCGTATCATGCCACACACACATGTGGGCATATAAATGGAGTTGGAACCCAAGTTTGCACAAAACCAACTGACTTGTGCAAGGATCCAATCTACTCCACTCATATACTACGTGAACTTTTTATTATATTTTTGATGTGGGATTATATACTCCAACATTTTAATGAGTTGTTAGGCCACTTTGAGCTAGGGATGCAAATGGGTAGGGTAGGGAATGAAGACCTCATGCCCATACTCATACCCACTTAAAAATTCATCACTCATTTCCATGCTCATACTCACGTGGGGATGAATTTTCATACTCATCCTTATATCTATCAAATCCTCGTATGGAGAAATTTTTTTCTCTATTTCATTTCCTGTTGAGGATCCCTGCGGGGATTTTTATGAAGATTTTTGCGGGGATAGGGAATCCCTGTGGAAACATTTTTTTCCTTATTCCATTTCCCATTGAGAATCCTTGTTGGGATTTTCATGAGAATTTTTTAGAGGAATGATGTAGAATCACTTGGGGAAACAATAGAGTCAATAAGTTATAAATTTATAACATGTATATATAATTATAAACTAAATAACACCGAAGGCTCCCCAAAAAAAATTTAGGAGAATCCTATAAAATAAGGTTTTGCAATTTTAATCATTTGATCCTATTTTTTTCAGTATATGTGATCTTAAAATTGTAATATATATATATATATATATATAGTTGCAAACAATTCAAAACAAAAACATATAGTACCCAAATAAATTAAAATTATAAATCTCATTAAAGTTTTTTGTTATATATATAATAAGTGTTTCGAGGTAGAAACTATGTAATATCATATTTATATATAAATACCATTACCATATGATGTATATATGTACGAGATTTTGTATCTATTTGCATCCATATACTCTACCCATTTACATTTTTCAGGGAAAAAAAAAAACTAAAGAGAACATTTCACTTGTGGCCTTCCCCACAGTGATCTGATATACAGTCAACGAAGACCGTCCGATCAGTATAGTGTGCTAATTAGATAGAGTATCGAACGGCCAAAAACAACTTCCATCGATCCAGACCCTCACCATAAGCAGTTAAGCACCATCACACCGACACGGTAGCACTCCACCCCTACCCTCCTCTCCTCAGCACTATAAAAACCTAACTCTTTTCACTGCGTGACGAAAAATGTCAGAGCCCATAAAAAAACCAAGCCAAAACCCAAACCCAACAGAGAGAGTGAGAAGGTGTGCGTGAAGAGTTTGAAAACCCGAATTCACACCAAACAACACAACACTAACACAAAACCCCAAATCACTGCGCGTTCACAATTTCCAACACCGCCATCGACATCTCTGTAGATGCTCTGCACAAGCAAGCCCTAGCTAACGACAATCAACAACAACAATCAGCTAGGGCTCGTTCGTTCGTTCGTTCGTTGGATCGATCGATCGATCGATAGCATGGCCTCAAACCCTCAAACGGAAGGCCTGAGCGACGACTTCCTGGAGCAGATCCTGGCCATCCCGTCCTACGCCGGAGGGGACCCCTCCTTGGCAGCCTCCGATGGGAATTTGGCGGGAACGGCCTCCTCCATGGTCCTCCAGCTCAGCTCCGGCGACGCCTCCGCCGGATTCCCTCCTCCTCCTCCTCCTCATCTTCATCAGCACCAGCACCAGCACCAGCACCAGCTCCAGCACCAGCAACAGCACCAGCACCAGCACCAGCACCAGCACCAGCACCAGCACCAGGGCGGCGTGTTCCCGCTGGGGCTGAGCATGAAACCCCCCGACGAGCCCTCCGCCAGCGGCGGCGTCGGTAAGCGCTGCTTTCGCGACGACCTCCTCCTCCTCGACGGAAAGCCGCCTTCCGGGAAGAACAACTCGGTGAGCGGTTTTCGAAATTGGACTTCCATGCCCCTCAAGGAATATTGCAATTCCCATGTTGTCCCTTTTACTGTGCGTCTCTGTGTTAGGGGTATGGTTGTCATTTCGAGTGAACATGATTCTGGTGGGAGTGATGGGGAAGGAAGTGGAAGTGGAAGTGGAAGTGGAAGTGGAAGTGATGGGTTTCATTAGGGGGGAATGATAGGGTGGTCCATTCCGCTTCCTGCCTGCGTGCGTGCGACGTCCGATTGTGTGATTGGGGTATGATTGTAATTTACTGCTTTTTTTGGGTGCAGGAAAGAGATTCGATGCACCTCACCAACTTGTTCCCGGCGTTTGGTCACGTGGAGCCTCACGTGGTCCGGCCGACGGTGCCTCTGGTTCCTCAGGTGAGCCAAGAAAAAAACTGCGGTTTTGTTAAATTACCGAAATAACCTTTAGATTGTTTCATTTTTTGATACTTGAAGGGCTTCAGTGCAGCATTGGATTAGGGGTGAAATTGGAACGTGTGTTCACTTCACACACACTTTTTACTTCTTTGTGATGTTTATATACTGGTTGAAAAGGATGAGTGCACCCCTTGGATTTTGTTCTTAGGGACCAAAAAACATGAAAGTTTCTTTCTTTTGTTATAATGAAATTCAAAACATCGATAGTTACGATAATTGATTGCAACTTGCAAGGCATCGCCTGGCGGGCGGTGTCTGTCCTTTTAAGTAATTTTTTATAAAATTGAAGGGTCTGATCAGAAATAAATTTGATGACATGAATACATACCAACAACAAAATCTTAACATAATTAATGTTACATAAGGACCTAAAGGCTTATTAGTATACTTGAAGTATATATTGAATATGGGTCACTGTGACTAACGCAGAATTACTGCCACTTAAGTAGTTATCAGGAAATAAAAATTTATTCAGGGATCTCTAAATAATTTTTTTTTGGCTCACCTAGGCCAAGGAAATCGCCCGGGCTCTCTTGCAATCCTTCGTTACAATTAGAGGGGTGTTTTTAGTTTGCGAAGAATAAAACTTGAAATCCTGGTAGTTCCTACTTATAAAGATATCTTCCCTTCTTATTAATTATTATATCTTCCCGAATACTTCCTATTGGAGTCTGTAAAGAAGGTCTGCTATTGATGTGAATCAATGTGTGTGAGATACTTGGTTGGGCAGTCACATTCCCCCCACCCCCATTTCAAGTTTTATTTTCCCTTTTTAATTAGGCAAGCAATATTATTTATTTTAATTTTGGGGAACTGGGGGTGGAGGGAGGTGACAACGTGCTTGGATTTTATGTTATGCCCTTCTGATCACATTCTAATTTAATTTCTTCACAGATTGCAAACCTTTATGTGCAATAATTTTTTTCCATGGATTTTGAAATTTCTTGAATGGCATGCAAACATGTAAATATTAGCTGATTCTCATGAAACATAAGTGTGGTTCTAAATTCTAATGATCAGCATCCTAGAGCGGTTTTCATACTTCATGATTAAGAAAAGCTTGTGTTTGGAAATGACGATGCTGATTAAACCAGATTTTTTTTTTTTTGAAAACAGACTATGCTATTTTAGATAGTTATAACTTACCTAGCCAAGGGCTTACTTTTGACTGACAAAGTCTTCTTAGAAACAAACTACTGCAAATTTCTTGTGTTTAGAATCTTTTGTTAGTTTCATGTTTAACCGAAATAATGAGTGTTTTCTAACAGTTATGTTTGCCTTCTCTGCAGCCTTTTCATGTTCAGCCAACCCCAAGCACCATTGCTGTTGTGCCTCATCCACCTACCGTCCGCCCAAGAGTAAGAGCTAGAAGAGGGCAAGCCACTGACCCCCATAGCATTGCAGAGAGGGTAAGTCTATATTTTACAGCTTTTATAGAGCTGAGAGTAAATTGAATAAAGTAATTCATTATATGGATTACAGGCAGCATCTTTCGCTTAAAAAGTTTTGACATGCCTGATGGTCTGGCAAACATATAATAAACGTATTCAAAGTCACGTATATAATGCTTATACATATTTCATTGTGGTTCATTTTTAGTTTTTCAGAACTTCTTTGTCATAATAATTGTCCCATGTTTTTCTTAAACTATTCTTAGCTGCTATTCAACTTTGGACGAGTCTAGCTGATATGATGGATGTTGTAGTCTCTCTATTAGTTTTACTGTAGTGCGTAAAACTACTTGTTATTCCTATCAAAAAACAAAAACAAGGAAATGGAGTACTTGCTTTTAGCTATGGGAGGCTAACAAAACCTAAAACATAGTAGTCCAGGTCCAGGTTGTAAGAAAAAAAGCTTTCTTTTCTATATTATTCCTTGTTCTACTTTTTTTTATTTCTTCTTGGAGAAACATTAGTTGTACTAATACAAATGGAGGGAAACAAGTTCTCTTTGAGACAGCGATATTTACGTGGGAAAACGCATTATTTCATTGAACTAGTGATGGTTTTTCATTAACTTAATCAATTATTTGATACTTCGTCCTCTGGTATGTACTGTATGCGCTAGTGTGTTTTTGTTTGTTTTACTGAATCTGCTGTTGGTAGTGTGTGCAAACAGCATTATGAAATGCTTGCATTTTCTCTTCTGTGTGCAGTTACGTCGAGAGAGAATAGCTGAGAGAATGAAGGCTTTGCAGGAATTGGTTCCCAGCTCTAATAAGGTCATTGCAGCCTCACTCCTTTTTTGCTATCTTTTGATTGGCACTCTTGAGAAAGTAGAGTGAACAATACACTTTGAATAAAATGGTGGACGCCAGTTTCTTTATTTCTTTCAAATTGGTTCATTTTCTTTATGAATTAACAAAAACATTTAACATGTCACCCAAAAACTGCCTCCCAAAAATATTAAAAGCATTTATCTTTGCTTATAGATGTTGAAGTGTAGAATATGTCATACTGAAAATCATGTGCAGTTATTTTGTTGTAAATAAAGTAAAGGATGTGCTGAAGTGGCCACAAATTAGACCTACCTAACATTATAGTGGATCCAACCGTGTTTTGTGGCCAAAGCTACCCTAAGATTTTTGGCAGTTTTTGGAAACTAGATCCTAAGTTCCCAACTTGCCCAAAAGTTGAAGAGATGTCTGACATCTCTCGAACAACCTAACTAGCTATTTCAGGAAATCTGAGCAGTGCTTATAATTTGTTGTGTGGCTTGAAGAGCCATGTGAATGTGACAGACTTCCATAAGTGATTAAATCCTAGTAGCTTTATATGTCGAATTTCAACTTTACCGAGTAATGACTTGCAAGTTGCAACTGCAGTTTTATGCTAATACGAGATTAATAGATTTGATGTATGGAAGTTTATTCTTTGCTGTGCTACAATTTAATTTACTTTCAAATATTCAATGGGCTAGTTTAGGTTACCTTCTTTTCTATATGGTGGCTATTCAGTTAGTGTGATTGTTGTTTCTCACCAAGTTGGGATTGGATGATGTATGGTTGGATACTTTTCATTGAAAAGTTTTTTATCTTGCAAAATCGTTATCCGCGTAGTTTGCAAACTATATGGGAGTGGTGTATGCATGATTGACATTTGAATCCATACCTCCTCTTCTTGGTAGTCACGAGAAACTCTTGTGGTTGACTCGGCAGATCTTTGTAGTTCATAAAAACCCAATGTGTTTTCCCTTTCTTTAGTGAAAAAACTTCATTAGGATTACAACGTTTAAAATTTGGGTTTGATTTACACGATCAGGATTGCGCATGTTATCTGTTTCCATTTTCACTCAAGTTCATCTGCTTTGTGGTCTGTGCAGACTGATAGAGCTGCCATGCTTGATGAAATTGTGGATTATGTCAAGTTTCTGAGGCTCCAAGTAAAGGTAAAAGCATGTTTTCTTTAGGTTGTGTTATTTCTAGAAAGCTAATCCCTCAAACATGCGCAAATTCCAAACGTGCATATTTTCCATCTATTTAGCACATTTTGATATTTTTGAAGAGCTAATGAGTTAATCGATAAGTCTTACTGTAGCACACAATCATTGAAAAGTTCTTCTGGTTATAATGTACATTCACTTTGGTATTCTTTTGGATGCCTTTCAGCATTTAACTGTAACTGTGGTTCAGCTTGGCGGGAACCATGGTTTAGTAACAATGGACATGTTTGCTAAGCAAGTTGCTCTTTGGCAGTACTTCAATTTCATGTCAAGATTAAGTTTATGTAAAAGACGAAAAAAATAAAATATCTGATTATTGTCAATATCTGTAAACTTGCAGGTTTTGAGCATGAGCCGACTAGGGGGAGCTGGCGCTGTGGCTCAGCTTGTGGCTGACATCCCTCTTTCCTCAGTTGAGGTAATTATATAAATGATCTTCATTTTGCCAATTGTTAAATTTGCGGGCATTTGTATTCTATTTGCGATGATTCAGGAGCATATAACTTTTGACGAATGCTTTGTTTGTAATTATAACATGATTGCATGCTTGAATTCCCATGTATTTTGTATGTCTGTCATCAGTTCTAGATTTCTAGTGTTTTTACTACATTTTCATCTGGTTGCCACATTTAATATTTTCTCGTACAATTTTTTATTTTTATTTTTTTCCGTTTTACATCGATGTAATTGAAGAGCGGAGCTAGTGAAGGTGGAAGCAATCAAGCCGCATGGGAAAAGTGGTCCAACGATGGCACAGAACAGCAAGTAGCAAAGCTAATGGAGGAAGACGTCGGTGCTGCAATGCAGTTCCTGCAATCAAAGGCACTCTGCATTATGCCCATATCACTTGCCACAGCAATATACCACACACATCAACCCGAACCGCCGACACTTGTCAAGCCGGAGCCGAGCGCCCCCTCGTAGGGCTGAAGATGGTCGCAAATTTTGCACGTGCCCAGAACAACTCCCAAATCCCAATTCCGTGGTCCATCCTTGGTAAGCCCACTGCTTCATCAACTCTTCATTCAGTTAGCTCTCCCACAACACTTGGGAGGGTGGATGCTAACATCCTTTTTTGGGAATTGCATTCAAAGTCAGACGCCACAAGGCCCTCTCTTTTGTAATCTTTAATTGTTTTTCCTCTCTCCCCTTGAGTTTTGTCAAACATGCTGTGATGTCACAAGTCTAGACAAAGAGGGGAAAAAAGGGTGAGAGAAGAAAAACAAAAAAATATAACAAGTGGTAGTGGTGGTGGTGGTGGTGGTGGTGGTGGTGCTCCTCTCCTTCATGTCTTCGCATGTTATGAGTGAGGAGAGGGATTGTCAAAAGGGGGCTCTTATGCTCTCAGCTTCCCTCTTGGGCAGTGGTGGGGGATAGTGGTAGTGGTGGATAGCCAAAAACTGCTTTGTGGTGGGGACCCTATGCTCGGGTTTTTTGTTTGTATTTTTGGGATTGTGAAAGAGGAGACTGGGACAGTGGGTGGTGGGACCTCCAAAAAGGGGAGGCATGGGTACATAGATATAGAATTATTGATGTAATGGAAGAAAATGGAAAATGAAGTTGAAATGGATAATGGTTGGTCATTTTGATAAAGTAATGTTGGAAGCTTGTAGTCAAGAGAAATCAATTGTACTACTACTAAGTTTATTTTTTTGTTGTGGGGGTTAGTGGACGATGTTTTATAGAAAGCAGCTTGGCCTTTTGTTCTTTCTTTTCTCTTTTCCTTAGAAAAAAAGGTGTCATTATTGGAGGTTGAATCATTGGCAAGGAGAGAGAGAAGGGTCAACTGGCAGCCTAAATGTTGGTCTCGCCTTGTTCGTGGATCTTATTAGTATCGAAATTGGCTCTACCTTACC
This sequence comes from Stephania japonica, assembly GCA_039657345.1. NCBI lineage: Eukaryota > Viridiplantae > Streptophyta > Magnoliopsida > Ranunculales > Menispermaceae > Stephania > Stephania japonica. Next base: position 64,943,156 of record CM077557.1, on the reverse strand, counting down.
ACTTTCGGTACTACTTTGGAGGATATGACGTGTGTACTTCATACACTTAACTAATGTGTTAATGTGGGACTATTATTTTGGCCCATTCATCCCCAACACTCAATGGGTCTTGCTTCTTCATGCTTCAAACAAACCAATGGCTCCACTTGATCAGTATATGCTGGTGGATGACCTTGAGTGTACGCTTCTTAGGAGCATCATTATGTTTTTGTAAGACTAGACAGCTCTCGGGTTGGCCAAACACAACACTTAAATGGATGTCTTTACAAATTTTTTCTATGCTATTATGTTGGGACCTTCCAATAGAGTTCAGGTTCAACTGCATCGACTGCTCTAAGCTGATCTACAGTTGCGACTGCGTAATAATTTTTGAGTCCGGCTAAGTAAACTCTGACTTTTAGGAAGTGCACTCTATTTTGCGTGACACCCCAAATTTAAATTTCAATTATTAAATACACCCCTACATTTTTACCAAAATACCCTTTCATCTGAATTGAAGCACCTAACTCCAAAATCTTGGTCGAGACATCTATTTTAGGTTCGGCAACATGTAGTTGAGACTTATCAACTAGGCTCGGCATTGTTCAACCGAACCTTTTTCATAAAATTTAGTTGACAACAGCCAACTTAAAGATTCGGTGGGTTTCGACCGACTATCGAATTAAAGGTTCGTCATGCTGTGACCGACACTCCAACTAGAGGTTTGGTGGGCTTCGACCGACTCTCCAACAAGAGATTCGGACCTCGAGGGCGAACCCCTTGATGATGCCTACAAATCACAAAGAAGAGAATTTGTAAGGTGCACTTAATAATTGTAGTGGGGTGCACTAATCATAGTGAGGGCATAAGAGTTATTTTGTAGTATGATTGATTTTTTTTAAGTTTAACTTTTTTCGAGTGCAATTCCTAAAAGCTGGGGTGTACTTAGCCGGACTCTAATTTTTTGATTCGCTCATGGGGCTTCATGCACTTGCAATGGTCAAGCAGAGCAGTGCAATTAAGGGATACTAAACAATTGGGTGTCCATTTCCGAAGGGGTCACCCAAGCAATATCTTTTTTTTTCTTGGCAGATCTTTACAAATCCAATAGGTCATTTGAAATAATGAAAGAAAAAACAAATAGGTCATTTGAAATAAAAAAAAAGGGGTGCGAAGAATTGTACAATGGGTACTTTTACAACTATTCTAATTACTGATGTCATGTCAATATTTTTCTTCCTTTTTATTTCTTTTATTTGACAAAAAAAATATTTCTCTTTTCAAGTTTAGCATATGCAATTAATTTTTTTTAAAAAATTTCAACAAGAGTTGAACTATTGAACCCACAACTTTTCCAAACCTTACATTTTGGAAAATGACACCTCATCTATCTCACCAAAGATGCCTGACAAAATGTTATTAATGATGTAGGAAGTGGAACAAGAGATCCCGAGACAGAAAAAGAAAAGACCTTGAAGCATACAAGACCAGCAAAAAAAATGTCGATTATGTTATGATATGGATGAACAATTGATCAAGATTTTGTATGACTAATCATTGTCAAGCATGGCTCTTACATTGAGTGGTAGTATCAAGCATGGCCCTTACTTGTATCCATATCAAATGTACTCATTATTCCATGTATTGTCAATGTTGCTTGTGAAGAGTTGTATGACATGTAATGTATGTATTACTTGTAAACATTGTCTAAGTACATTTATCATCATCACCAAAGGGCCTATATAAAGGGTGCCAACCTCATTGTAAAAACACACCAAAGTTGAATACAACTTCTCATTTCAACTCTTTCATTTCTCCTCTTCTACTTTGTAGTTGTAGTTCTTTGTAGTAGTAGAAGTTCTTAGTATTCTATTTCCTTATCTAGCTCTTAGCAAGTTCCAATTTATTTTACAACACGTTATCAGCACGAGCTTGCTCTAGCATTAAGGAGATCTTGAAGTTCAAGAAGGCTTGTTAAGGAGAAAAAGCTAAGAAGGTATAACTTTTGTTATTTAAATAAGTTCAATTTATTTCTAAATTACCATGGTTGTTTCCTTTTATTACATGCATAACTTCTATATGCATACTTTATTCATATACCATTATAACGTCACCGATTGCGAAAGTATGCTCTGTAGTTGCGTCTTGTACGATCTTCTACATCAGAAATCAAAAATCAATATGTGACATAACTAGTTTTCTCGCTATACTACAAACGATTAATTATGCTCTATTCTTGATTTTTTATATTGCAAATAGTGTTATGAGTTTGGGTTGATAGTGGGTAAGCCTTGTCCCAGGTAAAGCTAAACATTGAAAGGGAGACGGGTTATCCCGTTCGAGGTGGCATGGTTTTTAAGTAGACTTCGTCTCACCACCCAACCACGGAGGTTGTCCCACCAACTCATACAAGTAATACATTTTGCATACTAATAATCAAGTTGTGAACATATATTTAATCATATGTTATGTTTTTACATAAAGGGAAAACTCTTTTATATTAAATTTATTTTCAAAATTCTTTTCAACCATAGTTTGCATTTGTTACCTTATTATAATTCTTGTCATGATAATTCTATGCAAGGTGTGTGTTATACATAATCATTCGTCAATTTCTCTTTGGAGATTTGAAAAGTGAATACTTCACTTTATATATATTTTCACCTTATGGAGTTATACATACCAAAAGGGTAATGCTCCAAAAGGCTCAAAATGAGCTATTTGGGTCTCATGCTACAAAAATTTATATCAGTCAAATATCATTTATTATTCGCAATTTCAATTACCTCTATATTGAGGCTATGCGAAATATGACCGATGAGACAAATAAAAGCCACGTGGCTCGCCTCGATGTATTATCGCAACAAATTATCGAGTGCGCACGTCAATCCAATAAATATTAAGGATTGATTTCTTGTCTCATGGTAGCTGAGTAAAATGATGAGATATTATAAATATAATATCACTCCCGTCCAATTAGTTCAGCTTCAAATTAAGAAGCATATGTTGCATATAATGATCATGATCGCAATAAATTTATGGACGTGGAAAAGGTGAAAATATCAGGTAAAAGTCGTATTGACAATTTCACCAAATTTTGGAATAAAAGTGGTGCACCACTACAAAGGGCAAATAATTATTGACAATGAGCGCTCATAATTGTGACATTTTTTTAGTCATATATGAAAGGCTATTTTGCCTAAATATTGTCATATATATGCCCGAGTATTTTTGTGACCTTTACCATGCCTTTAAAATCAAAGGCAAAATATTATGAATATTATCATGACTCTTTTTCTGATTTGTCAAATATTATTTGTCCAGATGGATCAACAAATCATGTGTTCAAGTCATGAACCAAATAAGAGCGATATGTGTCTTCTTCGATTGTGCTACAACGCACACAATTCTTAAAAACAGAGAATATTTCTCCAATTTGAACTTAGTGATGCTAATGTTCAAACAATATCGGCATCTCCAATTTGATTGATGGCTCGGAAGAGCAAATATTATGTTGCACTGGGGGAACAACAATTCATGTTGACAATGCCTTATACTCGAAAAATCCGAAGGAATTTACTCAAACTTTAAAGATATTCGACAAAATGGATATCACATTGAAACCATGAACGAAAATAATAGAGAATTTCTCTATGTCACATTGGTTTCAAATGGGAAAAAAGAAGTGTTAGAAAAATTTCTAGCTTTATCCTCTGGATTATATTTTACTCATATAAGGCATGTCGAAATGAATGTCGTCTTAAATAAGAAAATTAATGATCCAACGACATTCATTTTATGGCATGACCTAGCTTGGTCATCCAGGATCATCAATGATGCGAAGAATAATTAATAATTCGCATGGACATCCTTTAAGGAGTCCAAAATATTTTCACTAGTGATTATAATTGTGCTAGTTGTTCTCAAGGTAAATTGATAGTTAAACCATCCCCAAGTAAAATTGTTGTGGAATCCCCAATTTTCTTAGAACGCATTCAGGGAGACATATGTGGACCTATTCATCCTCACTTGTGGACCATTTAGATATTTCATGGTTTTGATAGATGCATCAACTAGGTGGTCACATGTTTGTTTGCTTTCGACCCGCAATGTTGCATTTGTTAGACTTTTAGCGCAAATCATTAAGTTAAGAGCACAATTCCTCGACAACCCAATCAAGACCATCCGTCTTGATAATGCTTTGGGAATTTCAATCTCAAGCATTTAAAAATTATTGCATGTCTATAGGAATTACCATTGAACATTCTGTTCCACATGTGCATACCCAAAATGGTTTGCGAGAATCTCTCGATCAAACGCATTCAATTAATTGCAGACCTTTAATCATGAGAACTAAGTTATCAACTTCGGTTTGGGGACATGCTCCTTCATGCAAAGCATCTATCATTCGTTATAGGCCCACCGCATACCATGAACATTCCCCCATGCAACTCATTTTAGGTCAACAACCAAATATTTCACACTTAAGAATTTTTGGTTGTGGTGTATGTTCCTATACCACCTCCCAATAGAACTAAGATGGGTCCACAACGAAAACTTGGGATTTATGTTGGATTTAACTCATCGTCCATTATAAGATACCTTGAACCCTTGGGGATTTATTTATCGCACGTTTTCTTTGATTGTCACTTTGATGAAGCAATTTTCCCACCATTAGGGGAGATAAGAAGTCAATTCAAAAGGAATGGCGCGAAATGCTTGGAATGTATCAACTTTATCACATTATGATCCACGAACAAATCAAGTGTGAACTTGAAGTTCGAAAGATCATTCATTTGCAACAAATTGCAAATCAATTACAGATGCATTTAATGATGCAAAACAAGTGACAAAATCACATATTCCATTGTAAATGCTCTCCGCAAGAATTGATGTCTCTGTGCAACAAAATGCACAAGAACCAACGAAACGCTTAAAGCGTGGAAGACCGGTTGGTTCAAAGGATACAATTCCTCGAAAGAGGAAAACGGGAGTAAAAATAAATATAAATCAAAATACTCCCGAGAAAGCACAAGAATCCTTTGATAAGGGTTTGTCGAACAAGTTGATTCGATGAGGAACAACTTCCTCTAGAAAAAGAGGAAAAAGATGAAAATAATGAGATCTCAATAAATTATTTAAACTCGGTAAGATTTGGGATCGAAATGAAATTGTTCCCGATGATATATTTGCTTTCAATGTGTCCTTTGAAATATGTGAAAATGATGATGATCCAGAACCACGATCAGTGGACGAATGTCAAAAAAAAAGACCTGATTGGCAAAAATGGCAAGATGCTATCCAAGCAGAGCTAAACTCGTTAAGGAAACGAGAAGTTTTTGGACCAATTGTCCAAACGCCAGATGGCGTAAAGCCTGTTGGATATAAATGGGTATTTGTACGAAAGAGAAACGAAAAAAAATGAAGTTACAAGGTACAAAGCAAGACTTGTAGCTCAAGGTTTCTCACAAAGACTGGCATCGATTATGAGGAAACATATTCTCCGTTATAGATGCAATCACATTTCGGTTCTTGATAAGCCTTGCGCCTCTCGAAGGGCTTGATATGCATTTAATGGATGTCGTTAAGATATCTCGTACGGATCTCTAGACAGTGAGATATATATGAAAATCCCTGATGGATTTGTAATATCCGATGAAATAAAATCAAAACCTCATAACATGCATTCTATAAAATTACAAAGGTCTTTGTACGGGTTGAAACAATCCAGACGAATGTGGTACAAACGTCTTAGTGATTATTTACTGAAAGAAGGATATGTAAATAATCCGCTTTGCCCATGTGTCTTCATTAAAAGATCATCAACAGGATTTGTGATTATTTTGTATATGTTGATGATTTAAATATAGTGGGAAACCACGACGACATCGTTAGAACATCCGAATACTTGAAAAAGGAATTCGAGATGAAAGAACTTGGAAAAACAAGACTTTGTCTTGGTTTGCAAATTGAACATTTTTCAAGTGGAGTACTTGTCCATCAATCAAATTATATTGAAAAATTATTAAAAAGATTTTATATGGACAAGGCACATCCATTGAGCTCTCCAATGGTTGTCAGATCACTTGAAGTGGATAAGGATCCATTTCGACCTCAAGAAAGTGATGAAGAGCTAATTGGTCCGGAGATACCATATTTAAGTGCAATTGGTGCACTTATGTATCTTGCAAATTGTACAAGACCCGATATTGCTTTTGCTGTCAACCTACTTGCAAGATATAGCTCTTCACCAACTCGAAGACATTGGAATGGTGTTAAACATATTTTTCGATATCTTCGAGGAACAAGTGACATGGGTTTATTTTACTCGAGAGGGGTAAAATTGAATCTCCAAGGTTATGCCGATCTTTGGATTTTTATCGATCCCCATAAGGCCCGTTCTCAAACGGGATATGTATTCACCTGTGGTAATATCACGTATCGTGGAAGTCAAAAACAAACTATGGTTGCCACTTCTTCCAATCATTCTGAAGTACTTGCAATTCATGAAGCAAGTCGTGAATGTGTTTGGTTGAGAAACATGATTGAACATATACAAGAATCATGTGGATTGCCTTCAATAAAAGATTCTCCAACCATATTATAAGAAGATAATGCAGCATGTATTGCACAATTAAGTGAAGGATTCATAAAGGGGGACAGAACAAAACATATTTCACCAAAATTCTTTTATGCGCATGAGCTTCAGAAGAATGGTGAAATTGATGTCAAGCAAATCCGATCGAGTGATAATCTTGCTGATTTATTCACAAAAGCCTTACCAACTACGACATTTAAAAGGCTTACATATGGTATTGGCTTGCGTAAACTTAAAGACATTGCAAGTAAAGAAACCGAACAAGTTTCACCCATGTTCACATGAGGGGAGTTATTGATTAATGTATTGCACTCTTTTTCCCTTAGCTATGGTTTTATCCCATTGGGTTTTCCATGCAAGGTTTTTAATGAGGCAATCTTAACAATATTATACCCATCTTAATATTTATGAGAATAGTGTACTCTTTTCTTTTACTATATTTTTTCCCACGGGGTTTTTCTTAGTAGAAGTTTTAACGAGGCACATTCTCTCAATAATTGTCATCCAAGGGGGAGTGTTATGATATGGATGAACAATTGATCAAGATTTTGTATGACTAATCATTGTCAAGCATGGCTCTTACATTGAGTGGTAGTATCAAGCATGGCCCTTACTTGTATCCATATCAAATGTACTCATTATTCCATGTATTGTCAATGTTGCTTGTGAAGAGTTGTATGACATGTAATGTATGTATTACTTGTAAACATTGTCTAAGTACATTTATCATCATCACCAAAGGGCCTATATAAAGGGTGCCAACCTCATTGTAAAAACACACCAAAGTTGAATACAACTTCTCATTTCAACTCTTTCATTTCTCCTCTTCTACTTTGTAGTTGTAGTTCTTTGTAGTAGTAGAAGTTCTTAGTATTCTATTTCCTTATCTAGCTCTTAGCAAGTTCCAATTTATTTTACAACAGATTACAAGAAATAGATCAGGCCTATTTATTGTATGAGATCATTAACACATGCTAGGGGTGGGCACGAAACCCGATGACCCGACTCGGGTGGCGGGTCGGGTAGAGTGGATACAAATAAAGAGCCGGGTCAAAATAACCCGACTCGTCGGGTATCGGGTCGGGTTTCGGGTATGATCAAAGGTCACCCGACCCGACCAATGCATAGATATATATAATAAGGGTCGATGACCCGACCCGACCCGACCAATGCATGAATATATAATAGGGGGTCTATGACCCGACCCGACCCGATGACTTTTTTTTTTTGGTTTTTTTCCACACGATGACCCGACCCGACCCGACCCTAAACGGGTCGGGTATATATCGGGTCTGCTGCCTGGCGGGTCGGGTGGCGGGTCAGTTTTAGGGTGACCCGATATGAGTCGGGTCATCAGGTGTCGGGTCGGGTTGACCCAAACCTGACCCGTGCCCACCTATGTTTGATAATATCCAAGTCATGGGAACAGTGAGAAGGTGAGAGCATCACTTCAAGATTGCGCACATTTGCACCTTGTGGTGCAATGGCAATAAAATGATTACCATAATAGGTCATGTGTTTAATTTTTTGTAGCAACATTATATTCCCTTCGTTACTCTTTGGTTATATGAGGTTGAAGCATCCGGCTAACACTCATGAGACTATTCTAACCAAAAGTAAGGGGCCTGAAAAAGGTTCCGACACCCATGGTTACAAAAAAAATAAAAATAAAAATACTGCAACATATACCTCAGATGCAAATAAAAGAAGAGTAAGAAGAGTTACGGAACCACATCTATCAGCCCAGGCTGCAAGCATGAAAAAAATATATATATGCCTCATCTCAAAGACGTTAAGCTCTTAGTTGGCAGAGGGGAAAAAAATAAATAAATAAAAACAAATTCTTGACATAACTTGCAACATACGCATTAACCTAGTCGTCTATAGTGTTGGCAACCAGGTTAGGTCCATTCTAATGACAAAAAAAAAAAGGAAAATGCTGGAGTAACCAGTCGAATGCCGTTCATTTTTGCCTCGAGATACATGCACATTCGAACAACATCCAACTGGGTCGGTGCCAAATGTGGGTGCCAAAACTGGGTTACTCTAGTAGGCCTCAAAAAAAAAAAGAAACCAGGTTAGGTCCATTCCACAAAACACAAACCATAAAGCTTTTAGAGTATTATAAGATGAGATTTTTTTTCTTTTTTTGGGTTAAATTATAGATAAAAGAAAGTTCTCCTGGCAAAAGATGCTATAGAGAAGTCCCCTCGTGTATCAATACATATATGAAACCAATCCCCATCCAGCCCCCCCCTATCATTTCAAAATTAAAATGCTTTTGGACAATCATATTACAACGTATAACAAAAGAATTCATTAGTTTTGATGGGCTTCAAGTATGTATCAGATAATAAAAATAATGCAGTACTAAGAATGAGGAGTGAATGGAGGATGCGGATAAAGGGCTGATTACAATCAATTTTTTTTCTCGACAATGATCAATGGACAGCCTAGGAGAAATTTCTTCACACAATGGAGTATTAAGGGAAGAGGATCTCTTATCCACCATGTTTGCATGCAACATAGAGACATCAAATCTTTAAGATGCAGATGACATTTCACTCTTCCTGAATGATGAAGCTATGAACGATACTAGAAGTATGCCTATGAAATATTTGGCAAGTCATTACATTAGAAAATTTTGAGATCGAGTCGCTTCTAAAATTTCTAAAGGGCTTCATGGGTGGAAAAGCGCAACTATTTTTATCGAAAAAAGGAATAAAACTTATCAAATCATAACATTGAAGTGAAAACAAGGGACCACTTCTCAAAGGGTGAGGAAGTTTCTGTTCCATCTAGTGACGCTGCGACAATACTCAAAAGTTTACCAAGAAGAGAGTTAACAATTGACAATACTGCATCAAGGAATAAAGCAGCCTTGGCAAACCAGCAGTTTTACAGGATAATTCAAAAGAGGTCAAAGTGACTAAGAGTTGGAATGGATCTAGTACTGGTCATTGGGTAGCTAGCAAGGCAACTAGGTCTACTTGTATAAATTACAAAGGAAAATTTGGAAAATTGAAACAATAAACTAGTAAATAGAATTCAGATTTTTTGCACATCTATCCTTTGGTGGCATTAAACCGAGCACAATGGAAGAGTTTGATATATATAGCCAACCCCAATTAATTTGAGACTGAGACTATGTTATCGTCGTTGTTGTATCCATTGGTGGCAAAAGATCTACACTTTTGACCCCACCTCAAAAGATTTGCACTTATAACTCCTTTAACCGGTCAACATCAGATGGATGAATTGAAGGCACATTTTGAAAACCTGCCTTCTAAAAGCACATTTTCAAAACGTACCTTCAGTTCAAGTAAGTGAATGTGCAGAGTCAAACGTTCCTTCAAAAAGGCACTTTTTCTAAAGGCTCGTTTTCAAAACGTGTCTTTGGTTATTATACTTTATCTTGGTTTGCTTACGTGGCAAAAAATTGTCAAATGATCAGTCAAAGGGGTTATAAATGTAAATCTTTTGAGGTGGAAGTGTAGATCTTTTGCCACCAAGGGATAGATGTGCAAAAAACCCAAAGAATTTAGGCAAGAAAATATAAAGAAAACTCAATTTAAAAGGAAAAACACGTTTTCAAAAAAAAAAAAAAAAAAAAGGGGAAAAACACGGCATATAATAAAAATACAAAATTCGAAGGCAGCTTCCTCGAGAGAAGGTACATATATGAGGATATAAACACTAATACAACTAAATCCGCTTTTCAGGTAAGGTCGACTTTAAGATCACAGTATACTTTTTTCTTATCCAACAGGGAGGCTACTGTATAAAATGTACTTTCAAGTAACTGCCACATTTCTGGTAAAGGATGGTTCAAGTAAAGAGATGAAACATGGAAAGTCAAATAAATAAAATAACCAAAGGTAAAGAAAAAACCTTTAAAAAGTTTTTCCTAAACACAATTATTTTGGCTTAGAGATGGAGCAGTTAAGAGGGCCCATGCCTTTTACATCATGTTTACTAAGCCTAAAGAGTAAAAAAAAGGTAGTCAATGGACGAACCGTGCACAAAAGATGATTCACTTAACTTTAACAAACAAATCAAGCACAAATCCGCCTTTATTTGCTCCACAAAGGGACTATTTTTGTTTTCACTTTGGTTGTTCAGGCGTCCCCAGAAGTTACACTTGAAGTCTGACACCTACTTGGAGACTGTGAGATACACCTAAACATATGTATACATACCTCTCAATGTGTATCGCGGCTCACTAAGAGGGCGTCTAACTTTAGGGCATGACTTAAGCTTGTCACTCTTAACATTATCCAAAGATATTATTCAAACTGAATCGCCACATAGTTCCACCATCTTTAATATATTTTCATAAAGGTTCACAACTCACAAACCTAAACAATACTAGAAATGCTTTTCAACAGCAACTTTTTAAATTAAGTTACGTTAGCTTGCTTTGAAACAATATTTTTCTCCAGTGATAACCATCAATGATCTCCAATTGGCTATTTTGCAGACATAAAGACATGTCGAATGAATGGCAGCGAAAGCCCAGTCAAGTACAGCTAAAAGTTTTAGGTTTGGAAGCTTGCAATGCGAAGTGACCATAAATAGTTAGTAATACCAAAAAGACAATGAAGGTATACTTCTCCAACGTTCAACAGAGATCCGCAAACAGATAGGTCGGTACAGATTACAAAGAATGTACGAACTGATTAATCTCTACCTAAGATCCAAGTAATGGTAGAGTCAAAACAGTGAAAGCAGAGCTTCCAACCCCGAAAAGCCAATGCAAGCTTTTGAATTTATTGGAGAAGATATTACCATTTAAGATTAGCAGGCATCCAGATCTCGACATGGAGGTGGCTTTGGCTCACTTAACAATGTGGTGTTCCCGCCTTCAGGCCCACTCCTTATCCGCTTCGGATTCTGCGTTCCAACCTGAATATAGGAATAGGTAATCCAAAATTAACTAAGGAAACCTGGCGAGAAATTAAATTGTTTCGTTGAATGATGTATTTACCGGTGGTGCTTCTCCCCTTCTCAACATCTCAACAATCTCGACAACTCTCTTTGGAGTAATATCTTCCTGAATTAATAACACATGCAATTTGAAAGAGCATTCGGTTGATAGACTGAATTAGCAAAATGCAAATTAAGGGATCGCCAAAAAAGTTTAACTTACAGAAAAAAATGAAAACTAATAGAGCTTACATAATAATTATAGGTGTATCCTTCTGAACCCTTTGAGTAGTCAGCCACCGTAATCATAGGAGCATTTACACAGCATCCCTGTCAAAACTCGAGAAATTATTAACTTATGTGCTTCCTTGTATTTCTCAATTTTTAAGCAAAAACAACAAGATCGCTGCGGGTGAGGGAAACATATTGTCTTAAATCGATTTAGTTCAGAGCAACAATAGAAAAATAAAGACACCATATAAAGATTCTCACCATGCATTCCATTTCTCCAACAGAGAACAGGCCATCCTTTGTCACCTCTGCATATAGGGAAGAAATAGAATTCCAACAGGCTTCTTAACACTCAACATTATGTAAAAAATTATATTTGGTTTGTGTTGGGAGCAATGACAGTTACATTAGCTTACCATTGCGCTTCACCCCAAGGTGTTTAAGTAGAGCCTCTTCTATATCCCGTGAACCACGTATCATGCAAGGCGTGGTGCCGCAAACTAACAGATGATATTTACCAACCTGCATTACCCAACGCCGCTAAGGAAACTCAATCAAGATGGATGAATACAAGTACTCATTAATGCAATGTAGATGATGCCAACTGTATCGTAAAGATATTAATCATTTACCGACCTTGGTACGATTGAACATGGAATAAAATGTCGCCACTTCATACACACGAATTGGAGCCACTTTTACAACCTTAGCTACCTGAAGCACCAAGATACCTTGAATTATTCCACACATCGTTCAGAGAATAATGATAGGATAAACATATAACAGTTGCTAAAACAAAAGCACTGACAAAAAAAAAAGAAAAAAGAAAAAAGTTATTAACATAGTAACATAAAGAAATGAATTTTCATTGTCTGTGCATCAACTCTATGCTATGAGCACCTTCTAGCGATCTGATTAACGCACATCAATTAACTAGGGTTTTCATCAGGGGAATGAAGCATTTTTAACCTTAGACAAATAGTCCCAACTTACTCTAGAAGAAGAATTCTTTTGCAGAGGATATTTCTACATCACAAAAAATAAGAACAAAAGCAAGTTAAGAACTAGTTCAATGGGCAAACTATACATAAATTATTGCTAGGAATAATCTGAGAAATAGTTCTATATGGTTAAATGTTTAAAGACATGGTTTTGAGTATGGGTGAAATGACAAAGGAAAAGAAAAAAGGAAGGAAAATAGGAAAAAATATTTGGCTTGAGAAATTAAGGAGCTTCATAAGCAAATGACATTGAATTAGAATTGGTAAAAATTATTATGACGGAAGCCTTCTTAGCCATCGCTCCTATCTTCTTACACTTGAGGCTGAAGTGATTTCAGCAAAGCCGAGCAAAGAGATACAGGTGTCTCAACAATCCTCCTCTTGTTTGTGCTAACGGCGGTGGTTCCATTTCCACCAACGCCTTCCCCAACACTGTATGTATGTCTGTATGTGTCTACACTACTCTACTCCTACCTCTTCTTCTGCAATGCCATTTCTTCTTCTTTGTTTGTTTGCAGATGTCCGCGTTTCATATGGCTCTTAACTCTGGAGTAGATTGCATTGAGATTTATGTTTCTCGCTCTTCCGATGGTGTCCTTTTTGCCATTCATGATTGGTCAGCTCAATTATCATCACCTCATTCATGACTATGTTGTCTACATTCTTTCAAGATGTGAAATTGCTTTTTAGTTGTGAATTAAAAAAAAAAAAAAAAAAAGAGTACATCTTTTATATATGAACATTGGGCCTTTTCATATTCATGCTACCTAGCGTTGGCACCTTCCTAATTGTAAATTGCATAGTTTTCTATTTTCTATTTGGCAACTTGATTCTCACATGATACCGGGGATTTGCAGCGAATATCTGGCAACACCACAGCAAGAGTTGGCTACTTCACCATGAAAGATGTAACACTCTCACTTTTTTCTCCCTTCATTGCACTGCTTTCCATTCCATTCCAATTTTATTTTGGACAACTATTGAGCCTCTCCATCGCTTTTCTTTCTTTCTTTCTTATTCAACAAGACACTATTGCTTTTTTAGATGTTGATCATTATTTTATTTTATTTTATTTTTGTTTTGATAAGAAAGAAACCAACTTGCTCTCAATAACCGCTTACACAAGTGAATCCATACCAAACCAGTGGGCTACCCACTTGGTTGGTTTCTTAGATGTTGAATTCACTTCCACGTTTTTTATTCATGGCAATGTCATTGCTTGAGCTATACATGGAAGATGCTAGGCTTTGGGTTAATTTATTAATTTTATTTCTATGATGTTATGGTCATGATTTGGATGCTAGACTCATTTGGATCTGGTGGCGTCCAAGGTGACTCGGTTCACTGGTGATCAAGATTTGATGAAGATACAATTGGTCGACCTTAGAACTAAGGTGAAATCGGATATGCAAGAGGTGGCGTAGCAGATCAAAGAGTCACTCCTTCAACTCCCAGATCTGCTAGATCTAAAGCTGTCCAAGGTGTTGCTGGCATCTGGTAAACCAATGCCATCAGATATGCTGGTCGCAAATGCCCCAGATCCAACTCCTCTTCCTATCATGCAAGACTCATCTTTGTCTTCTCAAACAAAGGTCTTACCACAGTCAGCTTTGGCTTTTTCTCAGCCCTCACTAGCATATCAACACAACCATTGATCTTCAAAATGGGCTTGTCCCTTGCTTGTGAGGATGATTGGTGAAGGGTGTTTTTCAATGGCGTTGGCTTTGCAAGAGGATCTCTGACCTATGCAAGACACCAAATCAAAGGTGTTTTTCAACTTAGGTTCACAAGTTGCAGGTTTGGGCAACTGGTTCGTCAATGATGATCCACCACCATGGCCGCTGTCTGCAACACTTGTATCGACCATATTCACCCTTAACATGTTAAAGTGTTGGAAGTGACATAGCTCATGGTCATCAAGACACTCGAGCAGGTGCCATTGTTTCCTTGCACAACACATTCCATTGCCAATGTTGTTATGGTAGGTCAGATCAGACGATGCATACATCGGCACTGCAATGAGGTACGTATTATGAACTGACTTCCAGGTGCATCATGTGTTTAGAAGTACTCCATATTTTCACCCTTGATCCTTCTCAATCTGCGTACTCTTGTTCTCCTTTCAAATTCCTGGTCCACTTAATGCATCATTTGTGAATAATCTTTTGTTTATTGAATTGTCTTTTACCTGGGACTTATCTGAAGCCCATGCTAATTCTGATTTGGAGTTTTTGTTGCCTTGCGATTCGAGTTTATTTGAACACTTCCCTAATGGAGCTAGAGCGCAAGGTATACACGTACTTTCTCCTAGTCATGTGATTTGGAATGAGGACAAAGGAATTGTAGCACTACTTGCTTTTGATCACTGTTCCATTTTTGTCTTAATGATTCCCATGGTTTCTGTTGTTGCCTTGCCAACTTTCTTCTGTCGAGCAGATCATGCAGTTATGCTTGCCACTATGACGCAAGTGATTGAGAGAAATTGGGTCATGGAAGTTGTTCATCATGAGGAATTTGGGGGTAAGCGGAATAGGGTGCAAGTTACTTGCTTTTTGGGTTGGTGTCTGTTCTGGTATGTGGGAAGAGATCTTGCTGTTTTGTCCTTCATTCTGAAGGATGGGGTTCCTCATGTTCTCTTAAACTTTCATCACAAGGAGCCTAATTGGTCTAGGCAGCATATGCATTTTTCCTTGATGATTGGGCTGATTGTTCTACTCTTCAATCTTGATGACGTTATAGTCTGCAGGGTGTGGGGATTGTCCGACGCAACAATCAATATGGCTTTGTTCCGCTTTGTGTGGACCAATGGTTATGGCCATAATTTGGATGCAAGACTCATTCGGATCTTAGCATGGTTCTTCTCTCTTGTGTACATTCCTGCCACTGCCATACCGTTAGATCTCCTTCTTGGTATATCCATTTTCTCTCATATGTTCAATCGTTTGCCTACCACCTTGAGGACAAGGTGATTTTTCAAAGGGGGGAGTAATGATAAGACCTTGCTCATGCTAATACATCAATTTGGGAAGTGGGACCACATCAACAACACCCTAAGTGTGAGCATAGTTACATAATTTGAGCGGGAATGAGTGCACATTTGAGTATTTTGTGTAAGAGAATGAGTGCTTTGGAGAGTATAAATAAGTGTTTGAGAGATAAAGAAGGGTATCTTGTTGTTTTGATTATAGTTTGGTAACTCTTTTGAGTTTGGGCAAAGAGAGTTTTGAGACTATTCTCTGGGTTTTCTGGATCTTATTGTTGCTTTCGTTTATCAATTCAACAATAGAATTTCAGAACTTTATCAATCCATCATTGAGGGATAAGGGCATTTCCAATAGGAGGACGGATTGGGATAAAAATGGATCCACCTAGGACACAATCCACATCCACAGGGGACTATGGATTGTGAATGTCTATTCTATGTGACAGGGATTCAAAGTGGAGGGTGTCTACTACAATGTCTACTTCTAGATATTGTGGTAGACGTTCTCTCCATTGCCACATCATCATTGTTTGTTATAGAAAGTCAAAAAGTCACAATCCATGATCTAAATCCACATTATCATTGGAGATCATTTTAGAATTTGACCATCTATCTAATGCCACATAGGATAGACATCCTCCCCAAATCCATGACAAGGCACCAATCCATGGTATAAATCCACATTACCATTTGAGATGCTCTAACAAGAGAGATCAAAGCTTGAGAGGGGAGGGACAACAACAAAATTCACAAGAGGAGAGTTCGCAAAGGAGTGAGGAGAGGAGTGCGGACGTCAGAGTTCGCAGATGAGTGAGTATGACCTTTGCAAGGAGACTCAAGACTGTCGAATTGAGTTAAGTGATGGCGAGGAGTGAGGACGACACGAAAGCTTTTGATTTAATTTTTGGCCTCGGTAACTTGGTAATTCATTTCAGTACACAAATTAATACACCATATCTATGTATCCTTAAATTTTCATCAGAATGTGAAAAAAACAAAAATGTCAAAAAACAAATTGTGCAAAGTGCATAGTGCATAGTTCTTAACTTCTTAACTTGGTAATTCATTAGAACGAGTAGCTTACCTAAAGAACTAGTAAGCACATAGTTCCTAACTTCTTATATACAAGTGAATCAAAAAACAAAAATGTCAAAAATTTTGTGTTTTTCTATTTATTAGTTATTACTGCAAGTGACAACAAAGATTCATTTTTATTTTTCGGTGCATGAGTGCGGTTTGTTAGCTTTTTATTCAAATACAAATTATATAAATGATATATGTGCATACTATTTTATAAAAACTAACATTATTACTACCTTGACAAAAAAACAAACATTAATACCACGAGCGTTGCGAATTGTGTGTTGTGTTGCAAAATAACTATTTTAGACAATTATATTGTGATTCTTATGCATTATAATAGTACAATTAAGTGTTTTTTTAATATTTAATAAAAGATTTGAGTTTTTTTAGCATTTAAAAAAATGAAATTATATAAACTTCCGTACACTAACGAATTTTTGGAAAACTTCCCCTTTTCGAATTGAACTTCCCCGAATTATTTCCAAATTTTGAGTGAGCAAAGTTTAGAGCGAAGTTGAAGTTTCAAACCTTGCCCAGGACTAGTTAGGCTAAGGCCCCCAAGCGAACAGGCCTTAAGTGTAATGTAAGTTGAAGGAATGCAAAAATTGTCATAATATTCCTCAAATTAAGAATGTCACAATTTCAAGCATGTGGATAAAGTCACCAGAGAAAAAGTGGCATTCTAATTGAAACTTTTAAAGAGATGTAGATAAAATAATTAAAAATAAGAACAAAATTCGAAACACTCTTAACTTGTGCAATTGGTAGTCAAGGGCTTGAAGTGGAAAATAGCATTCACACTTAATCGTTTCAGAAGGTCCTTAGATGGCTAGATGTTTCTTTTATGTCGTTTCTCAAGTATCAAAACATGAGAACAAGTCCCAATCAAATTTCCACATTGACAAACTATAGTTACTTCTGATGTAAATTGGTTTTAAGCAATATCACATCAATGGACATAAAATTATTCCTCTAGATTATTTTGGCAGAGTATCAGGCGGCAAGGCAAATGTATGGATATGGATATAAGCAAATTCAAAATACTGGTGAAAGCATGTTAGCATACCGCATTCATTGCTGAAACTGGCAACCATCCTCCATGCTGCTGTTGTGCAAGATCCAATAGAGGAATAACTGCTGATTGCTTGTAGTTGGATGGATAATGAGACAATATCTCCTTTACCTAGAACACAAGTTTGATCTTTAGTATCAATTGATGAAGAAAGGGAAAAAGAAGCAACAAATGAGTCATTGACACTAAGCTCTAACTTTGAGAATAATCAGTTCTTACAATTCTTCCTTAACTTTTAAAGGCATCTAGGCTCTTTCGAATGACCATAAAAATGTAAAAGAGCAAATGAAGAAGCTTAATTATGAATTATGATATTTTGGGTCTTTGGAGTATGCTTCAGTATGGGGATGCATAAACCTCACAGGCAACAATCCCAAATTACTTGGGTTGGCTACATAAATCAAACACTTTCACTCAACTCTATTTAATGCAGACATATAACTACAACAACAACATACCCTCAATCTCAAAATCAGTTGGGGTTAGCTACATGGATCATACTCTTCCATTGCGCTCAATAGTGTTGATGGTGTGTTTTCCAAATCATTTAGATCCCTCCTAATTAATGTGTCCCAGGTTAGCTTCGGTCTACCTCTACCCCGTCAAATTTCTTCAGTTTCTACTGAGTCAAGTTTTTCAGTAGGGGCATTTGTAGACTGTCTTTAGAGGTGCCCAAACCACCGCAACCGCCCTTCCTTAATCTTTGTGTCAATTACGTCACTTCTACTTTTCTTTAAATTTATGTATTTCTTATTTTATCTCTACGAGTTTTACCACAAACCCACCTAAGCATCCTCTTTTCAACTACAATCATTTTATGTACTTGTTGTTTCTTCACTGCCCAACATTCACTTCCATAAAAAATAGTTGGCCTAATTGCACTCCTCCATCCAGTTTGAATTCTATTTGTGACATCATTCTCAATATTATCATCATTTTGTATGATTAACCCTAGATATCTAAAGTAGTTCACCTTAGGAACTTCTACTTCCCTTAATTTTACCACTCCATCATCTTGATGTCTATACTTCTAAACTCATAATGCGTGTATTCGGTCTTCTTCCTACTCAACTTAAGACCTTTAGATTCTAATGTATTCCTCCAGTTCTATATTCCTATACTCCATCTCTTGTTTCGTTTACTAATACAATTTCATCTACAAGTAACATACACCATGGCATATCCCCTTGAATACATCAAGTTAGTTGATCTATAACTAAAGTAAAGAGATATGAGATTAAAACCGATCCTTGTTGCAGTCCTATTATAATGGAAAATTCTTTTGTGGTTCCTCCAAATGTCTTTATACTCGTTACTACTCCTTGGTACATATCTTTAATAGTGTCTATGTACCTACTACCTAGCATGCACCCTTTTTTCTTTCTAGAACCAACCAAAGAACATCTATAATGCGGACCTACAAATAAATTGTTTATTCATTAAAAAGAATTGATGAATTATGTTAATGAATGAACCATTTAATGCCAAACAGAAGCATTGAAGTAGGCCATAGGCAACAAACAAAAACAAGGCCTCAATCCCAAATTAGTAGGGGTTGGTTAGAAATAGGTCAAATACATAAGAAATATACACAAAAAATAATAAAAATAGAGGCTCAAAGAAAATAGTGAGAAACAAAATCACCTTATTGAGAAAGAAGGCCCAATAAGTTTTCAATAAAACCACTAAGATTTTTAATTTACAAGGATAATTTGGAAAACAAGTCCAACCAAATGACATACCCATGCCAAAGAAACATCAATTGTTAAAAAGGTGCCACTATTGAAATATGCATACGCTATATGTTTGCATCCTTAAATTGTAGCAGTAACATTCAAGATAGTGTACTTAAGGTTCTCGTGTCTTATCAACAGTAATCCAGAACATAATCTAACAATTCGTCAATTTATGATGCTTTTTAATTCATTGTAGTTTTCGCAATATGCAAGGCTTGTATCATTAGAAATGGCTCCAAACCATTAAATTGTGATTTTTCAATGCTACAAATGTATATCTGTGCTTATTTTTAACATCACTTTACCATTCAAGTAAAGATTCCCCAAACTTCTTCAACTTCGTGAATTTTTTCAAAAATTCTTCATGCTGAATGAAACTTCCCCAAATTGATTCCAATTTTCAAGAGGATGAATTACAAGACAAAGTCGAATTTAGATCCATGGGTCCACCATCATACCATCAAATTCTTTTAATTTCTATTGCTTTGAGTTTTCAAACTGGGGCTATTGCAAGCCTAAAGACCGTCTCACTGCGTTAAAAAACACTGCTCAAGGGAAAAACTCTACTCCAAGTCAAATTGACACATTGTCATTGTTGGTAACTTGGCACCAATTGAATCCGAACAAAGCAATTTTAGTGTTTTTAAGGCGTCGCCTAGGTCGTGCCTTAGGCGATTTGGAGGCCCACCGCCTAGGCAATTGATTAGGCAGGCAGTGGCCTCTAAGTAAATAAAAAATAGAAGGGGGTCTTTGCAAATATATATTTTTTTTTCATAGGTCTTTGCAAATATTAGAAAATGCTTTACATGCACCCTATCCACCCTAACTTGGCCACCTCTTACCACTAACCTCCCCACCCTCAACTCCGACAACTCCCCACCTCTAACCAGCCTCCCATCTTAGGCGAGAATCTACGATAGCCCCCTCTCATTGACATATATGACTTTCTGTGTCTTTATATACATGAAAAATGTAAGTCATATCGTCCTTCTCAAATTTGATTGATTAGTTTTCATTTATAAATGTGGTTGAAAATATGTGCCTACTATTAAGAGTCTCTAAATAAATTATATAATTTCTTAGGAGCAGCTAAGTAAATAAATTTCTGCCTAGGCCCTAGCTATGCCTCACCTTGCCACCTTGAAAACACTGCACACCCTTGTCACGGGCAAAGGTTCGATGTCGTACATTAAAACATATATAAATTACTACCTTAGTTTAGCTACCAAACCTAGCAAAAACTAGTAGTAGATTTCATTTGCAACTTTATCTTCTATCAAAAAAAAAAAAAGTTTGGCTGGCATACTTTTGATACATAAATTTGATACATACTTGTCAGAGTCCTTTTATTTGTGCATTGCAATGTGCGAATGCACAACCTGACATCCGTCCAAAGGACTCCAACTAGTTTGAATATATAGATTTGAAATCCTTACGCCTCTTCTCTAAATAATAAAAAATCACTCCATAACACCCTTACATTTTGATATTGATTGGGTAACCTGCATTGCGACACAGTCATTTGAGTCTGTTGAATTCACATTGGGACGAGACAACCAACAATTTTGGGAGAAGTACAAGTTCTCATCTAATTTGCACCTAGATCAACATAACCAGATATTCACACTAAAAAAATCAAATAAGAATAACAGATTCCTCAAAACCTTAAACATACCCTCTCCTTGTTCGCCACCGAAAACTCCCATGGCGTGTCGGGACTGTTATCCGGCGAATCGATATGCTGAAAACCACAAATAGATTCAAAATTTGAGAACAATTGAGTGAAAAAATGGAAGTAAGAAATCAATGTTTGCGAATCTAGGGATTGAATCGAGCTCACGTAGTTCAGCGCAGTAGAGAATGATCGCGAGGGCTGTCAATTGCGAATCAAAGAACAGAAATCAGTACAAATCAACGCATCACATATATATATAGAGAGAGAGAGAGGGAGACGACGGAGGAGATGACGGAAACCTGAGAGGGTTGACGGAAAATCTGACGGATCTCGAGGAAGCGTTTGGTGGCGAGCCGAGCGAACATTTTTAGGGGAGGTTTTGTGCAGGGCGGAGGGAGAGAGGAGGTTGGGTGGGTGGGTGCCCTTTAAGCGGTGTCGACGACGACGAAGTGTGCATAGTGCGCACCAGGCGTAGTGTAGGGGATTGATGAAGTACTTGGGTAACCGGGTTGACCCGCCCCAATTTTCACCGATACGTACATGGGGTTGCTACTGGTGGCAAAAAGTGTTCGGACTCGTTTGTGCATTTACGGGAACTCACTCTAAACTGGTTTGGACATAATTTTTCTTAATTAAATACAAGTCTGGACATATTTTTTTGTCTGTTTAAACAATGGGTACAGTTCCGGACAAGATTTTCAAAAAAACTAATACATGTTTAGCGATTAATTCACATTATATTTTATTTATTTATAGGTATATTTAAAAATTTTCATGATTTTGTATTGTAATTCACTTATGATGTTGTTTTTACGTAGAAACTTGCAAGACTTGAATTTTGAATATATAATATGTTTTTTTTTTGTGTTAATAGAATATATGGTAACATAAAAATTATGCATTTTGTAAATAATTAGGTGGAAAAAATAATTTTATTATATTGAAAAATGGGTCGGAACAAAAAATGGGTCTTATATGTTTTATAAACATATGGGTTTGTTTCTTAAAAAATGAAAAAAAGAATAAATAAAAAAAAAAAACATACGGGTCTTGACAAAGAAAAAGTGTCCGTTTCAAAAAGGATACCGGTCCGGACACTATTTTTAGTCGTTATTAAGGGGAAGCATCTGGACTCATATCCGTCCGGACCATTTTTTTGCCACTCGTAGGTTTGCATACTATTTCTGGTCATAGACCATTTTGGGTTACACACCCCCAATATTATAATAGAACAATAAGTAATTTTTAAAAAAAAATAAAAAATAAAAAATAAAAAATTGAAGAACTAACAGGGCCGTATTTGAATGTTTTTATTCTTTTGAATGGTTATGCAGTTTTTTTTTTTTTTATTGTTCAGAGCATAGTCCCAAGGCCCTACTAACCACAAACTTAATGAGAATAGGACCACAACGGCGACAACTTCTAGCCAAAAATTTAAAAGTTTTTTTATTTTCAATATTCAAACTCAAGACCTCCGGTTAAAGGCGGAACTGGAGCCCGTCTCACCACATTCCTCTTGATTGCCACACAATTACTTTCATTTCATATTTTGAGTGCCTTGAAGAAGTAACGATTCATGACGTTGAACTTTCTTTTCTCTGTTTTCGAGGGGGGTTTTTTATGTGCATTATTCGATATGTTTTCTGTATATTGTGAAGGGTGGGACAGATTTGTTCCATTGGCGCCACTGGCTGGGCTTCTCAGGTGAGCACTTTTTTTTAACTTTTCAATTGTTATGAGAACTCTGTGATTGCTTGTACGGTAAATAAGGTTTATAAATGTTGGAATATATACCAAACACAAACCTATTCTTAAAGTTCTATACAAACATGTCTAGATCTACTCTTGTATGCTCTAGATCCACAGACGAGTCTATGATTCTTTACTTTTCACTAATCTTGTTGATTACACTAAGTCAAATATTAACTAAACAATGTTGTGTTGCAATTTCGAAGAAAAAATGAATTGTTGAGATTTGCTTCCTGCAAGTGTAACGTGTGGGAAGAAAATTTCTTTACAATGCCAAAACTAGTGATACAAAAGCAAAAGGAAAATGATAATCTAACACACTTTCAACGCACATTTTAGGCGCACATTCTTGTCTTTTAGCCGTTTATGGTGTTTTGTCAGATGTGGGGCTCAAGCCTGGAGATACGTGAAAAATTGATAAATGACTAAAAGACAAGGGTATGTGTCACGGCCCAAATTTTTATTCCTAGATTTTGACTGTAATCAAGCTCACTGACCCATGACGTGGGACGCATGTGAAATACGTACATTGACTGAGGCACGGGGCCAAGGTATATTGTATTTTTGTATTGGTTGTATGTCTAGTGTAATGTAATGTGTAGACCTACTAAGTCGATTTGTACAGTGTAGGTGTCGAGACGAGAGCGGCGACATGCCTCGAGTTGCATGCGAGCCGGGGAACCGGGTAGTTGGCACTTTGGAGAGTCTTGTTTTATATTAATATGAATTTATAAAAGATTAATATGCATTATGGAGTTATTAAAATGCATATGGTTCTATGTAATTGTGCAAATCAAATTAGAATCCTATAGTTGGTTAAAAAATACAACACACATAGACTTACCTCGAGATTCGCGTGAGCACACACTCTCATACACTTGTGTCACACATGTGTGTTACAAGGCTGGATTTTAGTGGAGAGTAGGAGCAAAGGATGGCCACAAGATATCATAGAGATTGGATGGACACATTAGATCAAAACCCCCACTATAAAAACCATCTTTTCTCATACATTGCTTCATAATGTATGTCTTTGGCTAGAAATTCAGAGTTGTGGAGAACTCTCTTGCTGGAAAACTTAGGAGATTTAAAGAAGTTTTTATAGCACAAATCAAAGGATCAAATACCTCCCATCAAAGAACACCAACTAGGTAACTTTTCTTCCTCCTCATGCATTCAAGTTGTAGTATTTTTGAGTTCAATCAAAGGGGTTTTCTGTGGGGATGATTCTAAAGTGTTTTGATGTAGATTTGATGCATTTCTAAACCTTAATTTCAAACAACAAGTTCCATTTTTCGGATTTTGTAAGTTTTTGCCAAAAAATAGAGTTTTTTTATGATTTCGATTTTGGAAATTTTCGAGCTACTAAGTGATGTTGTTTTTGAAAACAAAGTTCATATTTGGATTCTCCATTGAAAAACACTTGGGATTCCAAAAGAGGTTTCGAAAATCAGTGGGGTTTTGGTTGAATTAAAAATTTCAGTTTGGGTGTGTTCTTGAAGTTCTTGAGTTGTAGTTTACAAATGCATGTTTAATCTTGTTAATTAATGCATATTTTAATTTTAGGAATTTTGGTAAGACATCAACATGGTGTCAACAGGTCGTCGATGGGGCATCGATGTCGGTTGACGTGCGCGAAAGCAAAGACTAACAAGGTGTCTTGGTTCAACCAACATGAGAGTCTTGGCCGAACCAAAGACGCTCCCGATGTGCGCTCAAAGACAAGGGGAGAGCTTGTGCTTGAACGCACAAGTTATGAGGGGATGGTGAAGGCCCAAGTCCATGTATATAGACTTGGGCCATCCAAAATAAAAGACAATATACATATTTATAAAAAAAAGAGGCTTTTGTTGTGCACGGTCACACTCATGTGCTTAAAATGTGGGCCTTTAATGTGTGCCAAAAGGCCACATGCATATGGACCTATATAAATAATAATGCTCATATAGAAAAGGTTATAGAAATTAACTAGAAATTTATGAAAAAAATTCTGAAAAATATAAGAAATTGGGAAAAAGATAGAAAATTGGTTTTTGGGACTTTTCAGACATTTGGCACCCTGATATAACTCGAAAAATATGCCAAAACTGGAAATTTGGAATGAAGTTCTAAATTTTGGTTTAATATTATAAATCCACTTAATGTCGTGGCTTTTAAATCAATTAAAATGATATAAAATGAACTTCAGGAACTAAAGGGAATTCTCGGGAGTCAGGGTGCGCGAGTCGGGGTGTCGAAAGGTCGGATTGACTAGGAATTGACATGAATTGTAAGTATACCTGATGATACTTTAAATTGCATTTCATTTCCTTTTTATTACTGATTGATTGGCAGTCTTTGTGACTATATGGTGCCTTTGTACTCTAATATCATGATATTTGTTAATAATCTTCACTTTTTGAACTTGTTCATCATGATATTGTCTCGTTGATGCTTTCATTGATTCCCTTCGTATGCTATATATGTCTTTATTTGATGTTTTTAATGGTAAATGAGCTTTAAATAGCATGCTATTAGGATTGGAGGGTTTATGAATGAGACTATGGACTTTGTACTCAACTTGATTAGTCTATTAGTTTGTTCCTATGCCTTGATCATTCTATACCGAGTCATTTTTGAATAAATAAAGTAATGGTTGGTATCCAGGTCCCTTACTCGATCGGGGTATGCGCAACTCACAGGGTTAGAGACCCTGGGGATGTCGGTACATGTTACTTGGTTGTGTGCGATACTTGACTGTGTGCGATACACCGGGGTTTGAGACCCTTGTGAGGTTATAACTATTGAGTTGGTGTGCACTGCTCAGTACCGACTGGACCTAGATCACTACTACTTAGTCGAGTGTCAGTATCATTTATTTAACTCTGGTATTTACTTGCTTATGGTTAATATTTTAGTGTTTCATATTTATATGCTTTTAAATACCAGTCGATTATATTTGGAAATGCGAAATAAATATATCATCGGGGATTACTGTTATTTTCTTGCACTCACCGTCCTTTTTATGACGGCGGGTGCAGAGAGGTCAATCAGCAAGTCCGGCAAGGAGAAGATCGGTGACTATCTCTGAGCTGGCGACGCACTTCTGCTTTGATGTAGGTTCTTTTTTGGTATTTTATTGTATTATTATATTATGTCTTTCAGATACTGTTTTAGTTGTATGTTTGGTGTTGAGTGATAGATTCCCGACTTTATTATGACTTTCACACTGTTATACTTGACTTCATGATATATCTATGTGATGTCATTTCCTGGTTTTTCCATACTTAGGGTAACTTAAATAGCTTTCGCATAAATCACTAATCACTTCTACATAAATATTAAGACTTTCGCTAACATTAACTAATTTAATAAAAAGTTTTAATTAACGCTAAATTTCATAATTTGATAAGACTAGTGTATTACTTATCCTGAACATGAGGAATGAGATGAATAGGTTGTAAAGGCTGACTAATACGTAGTTAAGTTCTACTATGATAGGATTAGGACTTAATTACGGGATTAGGCCGAGCGGTGCCCTAGATTAAGGGAGGGGCCGTCACAGTATGTGCCTAAAGTATGCATTAAATTGGGTCATTTTATCATTTTCTAACAAAAAAAGGTTGCACTTGCACCCATACTTAACGCCCTTTTAAATCATCCAAGTATTTCTTATTGACGTACGTTCTTCTTACATACAACTAAAGAACACTTTTTTTTTTTTTTTTTTGGTGAAAAAAGTACATATTTCTAACCAATTGGAAAAACTATAGTCTGCTGCCTACACACACTGAAAAGGAAAAATAATAGCCTACTAGTGTCCCGTTTGGGTGCGATTTTAAAACCTTAAAATCTTTTCAATTGATTTTATAAGTTATATGTATATAAAGCTCAGAATACTTTAGAATGCCAAAGCAAGTCAAAGACACTAATTAATGACCTTCCTAGATAACAAAAAAGAGGAAACGAAAGCAAAGACCCAATGGATAAGATATATTGTCATTGAATGAATCAACAAATAATTGAGAGAATAAAATAAATTAGTCAATGTTAGAATTCCACAATGTACAATGGCTAGGAAGATATTGGAGTCATGGTAGATTGATCTGTTCGACAATAAGCACAATGAATATATTGATGGAAATTAAGTTTTTTTTTTCTTGAAACCTGATGGAAATTAGTTATATACTGACCTTGCTCATCTTCACAAAGAAAGAAAAAAAAGTAAAAGCATCCATAAACCACTTCAACCAAATTAAGGGTACAAAGGCATCTAAATTCTACAATGTGGTTGACAATAAATAATTGTTGACACAACTTCAATTCATTAATCTTGGAGATTGATAATGTGAGACAGTAAGAGAGACTGTACAATGAACTCACACAGAAATTATGTCAACCATATTAAAAACATACAAGACAAAAACTTAGAAACAAATTAGACTAGGTATAACAACAACTGGCACCATGTTGGTTTGAGCAACAAGAGACTCGGTTCTTTTTAAGCAAGGTTTTAGTTTCGAGTCTCGTGGTTGGCACTGAATACCTCCAGAAAGAGAAAAACATAAGCACTGCTATATATAAACAAAATTGAATCTAATATATGCATGTACACATGCCTTCTATTCTCTTAAATTTAACACTTACCTACCAAACCCAAAGGATTCACAAGAGATGGGACCAAATGATGAACTAGAAGGACCACATTCTGAGTTTTTAGAAATATTTGCTGCAAGTTTGGCTTTAACATCAGGAACACAAGGATAATGCTCACCTGAGGCCAAATTGTTACAAGAAAGCAAATCATCGCCATTTAGGTACCGAGAAACTTGCCGCATCGAAGGCCTTAATTCCGGATTATAGAGCGTGCAAAGAAGACCTAGTTTCAACACCAACTCTCCCTCTTCAACATCATAGAACGAGTTCAAATTTCGATCCATTGCTTCCAAAATTTGGCCGGATTGGTAGCAATCACTCACCCAATCCATCAACAATGAGTGCTCTATATTTGGGCCATTAAGAGGTCCTCTTCCACAAGCCACCACTAGTAACAAAGTACCATAAGCAAACACATCGGAACTAGTTGTCGCCTTGCCTATGCGAGCCAACTCTGGTGCCAGATATCCCAATGTGCCTACCACTTGTGTAGTTCTAGGATTGTCACCGTGAGCATACAATCTCGCTAGACCGAAATCGCCTAATCTTCCATTCATGTCCTCATCCAACAACACATTACTGGCCTTCACATCTCTGTGAATCACCACTTGGTCCCAATCTTCATGGAGATATAATAGCGCCGAGGCGATGTCTTTGAGGATCTTGAATCTTTGTTCCCAACTCAGGACAGCTCTGCTCTTCCTAACAAGAAGAGCAGTGTCTAGGCTCCCATTAGGAACAAAATTATAGACTAAAAGGAGAGACTTCTTTCGCTTGCACCAGCCGAGGAGATGGACTAAGTGCTTGTGTCTTAGTCTTCCTAGGCTTTCGATCTCTGCCACGAATTGCCGGACTCCTAATACAGAATTTTGAGCAATTTTCTTCACAGCAACTTGTTCCCTAGTTGTGCGAAGCACACCCTTGTACACTTCGCCGAAACCCCCAACACCAATAACCTCACTTTGTTTGAATCCATTTGTTGCCAAATAGAGTTCTTTGTAGCTAAATCGGTGAGGACAATCCAATTCCCAGTCCTCTAGAGTCTCCGCTAGCTTTCGCCTTCTTAAACAACACACACATAGCAAAGCCAGTGCTATTGTAAACAACAATACCACAGAAACCACTGCAACTACAATCTTAACTATCTTAACTGTACTGGAAGAATGCATGACAAGTGAAGAGGGTGTTGGGAGACTAGAAACTGTTAGCTCTTGTGCTACTCCATTCAATCTAAAGCTCCATCCAAGGATGTAGTGAGAACTCGCAAGCTTCGCAGTTGACGAAGAGAAGCCGACGAACATTTGATCTTTGAAAACAACGGACAAGTCCCATTTTGCTGATAACAAAGGTCTAACTGGCCTTGGAATGTCAACTGGAGCTAATGTTACATTCACAATTTTATTAACTCCATCATATTCAATCCAAACCCGAATCGGATATCCGCTCTCCAAGTCTACTCGGCTTGTGATGTTACCATTTTTGCCAATGTAATATAAAGCTTCAGCATAGCTCTTGGAGACAATGCCATTAATGTCTATGCCAACATGGTTGCTGCTATAGTCCCCGAAAGCTGCCATACCATTGACAGTGTCGAATTCCACCGCAAAAATGTGGTTTTCAGGATTTCCGTCGTTGGAAGAATTAAACACACCAAGATAATGGCTGGCGGAAGCACCGGGGAATTTGTTCAATGGAGAGATTGTGAAAGCAAGGCCATGACCACCACCCCTCTTCAGATCTCCCGGAACAATTGCGAAAACAAACGACGTGCTGAATGAGCATGGATTTGGGGATGAATTGTTGCTGTTCTTGATGAGCATATTGAATGGTGAAGAGTACAAGGCATGCCCAATATTTAGGCTACTAGTTTCATTTGTGAGCTGAAGTAGGCCGTTTCCGGTTATCAAAGAAGAGCCGTCGAGGGTCAGATTGTTTCTAGCATTAGAAAACCCATTGAAGATGAAGTGGCTGTTATGTATGTGAGAATTTCCATGGTTGGTGAACAGGATGATGAAAAAGGAGCAGAGAACAAAGATTGTAGTTTGCATTGTCTACGCTTGCTAACTTCTTGATCAGTTGATTACAAACAAGTCAATAATAAATAGATGTTATTTGTTTTGCATGGAAGTTTACAATTATACATTTAAGTTATACATACACCTACTTGAAAATCGTGTAATATATGGCGATATATATATATATATATATACATTTTGCGTGATCTTATATGTATAAGGATATCATTTTCCTTATTTTGCTTTGTGTACTTTTGCAGTGTTTGAAATGGTAATAGAGACTTTTTCAAAAAAAAAATAGAGAGTATGAGGACTGATCATATTCAACCGAAAGTGCGCGTTTGCAATTGGTTTGGACTATTAATTTCGATTCATAGTTTTCTATTGAAGCATCTACAGTAATGAAGGCAAATGAGCCCCATATTCTAGCCACCATGGCCTACACACGTGATGGACAATAAGAAATTGGACCTGCAAGGATATGAAATGCACTTGTGCGCAGACCTTTGATGTATCTCGGGATGCATGTCAAACGCATGTCGGAAAAAATAAAGGGAAACGCATTACCGGGGTGTCCTATCGGAATAACATTAAGAACATATCCGCACTTTGACCGTTACTTAACGCCTACTGACTTGTCGACTAGTCAATATGCCAATATCCTATCAATCAAAAAAGTCCAACTTATTTATATATTCTTTTGAAAGACTTCAGCCCCTCGCATAAATTCAGCTAGCCGTGACGTAAAGGGTTGAATGATTTTACCGATCGATGGAAGATAAAAAAAAAAAAAAAAGAGCACAACTATGATTTAAAGTGTCTTTATAAATAATTGGGATGCGCATAGCCCATTTCAAATTTTTTTTTTTTTTTGAGTATTTAACTCAATTTAGTCTAAATACATAACTTCAGAAAAGAGAGCAAGATAATATCAAGAAAATCAGTCGAAAGAGAAGCGATAGTGGGCTACTCAATTTGAGCAACAATTATTTTCTCGAAGAATTTGATGAATTATTTTTCCTTTTTTTTTTGGAAAATGATAATCTAACACACTTTGAGCGCACACTTTGTCTTTTAGCCCATTTATGACTATTTCCTGTCTCTCAAGGTGTGGGCCTACATCTAACAAAACATCATAAATGAATTAAAAGACAAAGTGTGCATCCCAAATGTGCGTCCAAAGTGGGTCATTTTATCATTTTCCTTTTTTTTTTTAGATTTGATGGATTTTTTTTTCATAAAATAGAGTTACTTGTTCCATAGATAAAAATAAATGTGTGGGGGAGGGTCCTCCTACCTAGATATATGAAGGAAATCAACAAGGGGGTAGCCTCTAATCAGATACTTAATATCAAAAACAATGGCCTCGATTTCACTAAGTCTACTTCTTGGGTTGTTGATGGCATCAATCACTATCTTGGCATATGAGAAAGCCCATTTAATGTCAGTATGTCTAAACAGTTATGTATCCTGCATTTGAGTGCCCAGGCTTTCGCAACAGCTACTGATGGGGAATCTCCCAGCCATGCAGCGCCTGCTCGTAACACCCTGTCGATTCGATTGACTAAGACCCAACCAATGCCAGTGTCTCTAGTACTTGGATCTCTAGCAACATCTACATAAATGGCCAGGGCATCACCCTGCTTAGTGAAACTGATTTGGGACTTGATTGTCGCTTCTTCTCGGAATAGCTGCACTTGCTGCACCTCAGAAGGGGAGCGAGAAACACTTTTGAACACAAAACCGTTCCTCCTCTTCCATAGTCCCCACATTGCATAGGCACACCATTGTAGTTTTTCCTCCTCTACAGTCATACATTGTGTACCTACTGCTATGAATTCCCATGCCCGCTTGAAGGTGTCTATGTGAGAGTCTCCAAAGTTGAGCTTATAGGGAGCAGCAAATTAACCAAAAAGCTCGAGCTATGTCACATTGGAAAATGATGTTTAGGGGAGTTTCTGCACCATTGTGGCATGTGGGACAGCTGGGACTGTCCCTAATGTTCCTTTTCCATAAGGCGTTCTTTGTTGGTAGGATGTCCTTCATGCATCTCCATAGAAAAAATTGGATTTTCCTAGGCACTTTCAAATTCCATATTTTCTTCCAATCTCTTTTACATTTTCTACCGTTACTAACACTTCCTTCAAGAGGCCTTGACTGCAAGGTGGTAAGCGGACTTGACTGAAAGATTCCTAGACTTTTCATAAAACCAGATGGAATATTATTACTTGTCAAGGCACGTTAGGTGTATTTTTTTTTAGTAGGATGATAGGTGTATTTTAGTTATAACTATTTATAGGGTTTAATATATATTTTTGCATTATTTTTAGTCTCTAAATAATTATAGTTAAATTTTTTTTGAGAAAATTATAGTTAATTTCTTGATTTTATATGATAACAGGAAAATGTTCGAGAAGAATATATACTAGCATGAAAATTTTTTGCGACAGTCACAAATTTGTAATGCGTGATTAAATTCATAAAAAAAAAGAAAAATTATAATTTAACACACTTTGGATGCACACTTTATTTTTTAGCCATTTATGGTATTTTGTAAGATGTGGGGCACACGCCTGAAGAGACAAGAAAAAGTCATAAATAGTTAAAAAAAAAGTGTGCACCCAAAAAAAGACGTGGTGAGTAATATGAATTTTGTTGATGATGTTATGATGACGACATGATGACAAATCTATGGGAGAAAGTGTGAAGATGTAACAAATGGTTCGTACTTTGTAGCCAAAGAAGATTAGAAAAGCATTGGAAAATATTGAGGGTTTGCAAACGGAGATTCGTGCGGCATTGGGAAGTATTGAGAATTCTCAAATAAAGATTTGACGTAAGTGCCATGTTACCTATAAGAATGGTGTTACCTTACGGTTCTCAAACAGAGATTGGATGTAACAAATGATTGTAGCCAAAAGAATATTAAAAAAGCATTTTTCTTTTCATAGATACATGTGTGACGACTACAGTGATCTCGACTCATAGGTTGTAAATTAGACAACGCCATCATCATAAGTTTGATGCAAATGTTCATTTTGAAATGCTAATTTGACATACACATATTGAAGCCCCTAGATGCACATGACTACATGAGTTATGTGTACAAGTCAATGCACGACATTATTGCATCTCAGGGTGGCAAAAAAAGGGTCTGGACATTTTTAAAATGGACATTTTTTTTGTTCAAATCAGTATGTTTATGAAACACGCAAGACCCGTTTTTTGTCCGGACCCATTTTTTAATATAATAAATAAATTTTTTTCGCTTCATTATTCACAAAATACATGATTTTTCATGTCACTATGCATTCTATTACTACAAAAAATGATATATTATATATTCAAAATTCAAGTCTTACGAGTTTCAACATAAGAATAACATTTTCATGGATGAAATTACAATACATCATAAAAGTTTTCAAATGCCCATATGAATAAATAAAATACCATGCTAATTAAACGGGTATCCGTTTTTTAAAAACTTTGTTCGGATCCGAACCCGCTTTTTAAAACAAACAAAAAAAATGTTCAGACCCGTATTTATTTAAAAAAAACCATGTTTGGACCCATTTAAAGTGGGTCCAGAAAAATGCGAATAAACGGGGTCGGACACTTTTTGCCACTCCTAATTGCATCAATTATTCAAGGGCCACAATTAAGGGTACAATCAAGAGTGTGCCAAATTGGCATGGCTAAAATGGAGTCAAAATACTACTAACAACTAACATTTTTCTTTCTGCAACGATCTTGATTCTTGAGTCTAGTAGAATGGGTTAGGGGGTTGGGCTTGGCGGGCTCAGATTTGATTGGCTGGTCTTTTAATAGTTTGTCCAAACCTTAATGGACTGGCTTATTTGGGCATAATTTAGTTTCTCAATTTTTTTAAAAATTCGAAAAGAAGATTGTGGTTGATTTTAGTGGTTATGTATTAAGATAGATACATATTATCTTCATGGAGTCTTAAAGGTTTCAACCTGGCCTTAGATCATGCTTAAAATTATACTTTACAAAAGGGAAATGCCAATATAACTCATTAACTTAACCTAAGAAAGACCCACACCTTTTTGCGCACCATCCATCTTGGCGTGCATGCGTCATAAGGCACTTCACACGGGCACATACATGTGCGTGTCTTTCTTGAATTAAGTTAGTGAGTTATACTAACATTTTCATAACAAAAAAACACTTATAAATTAACTTTTAGAATCAAGCTGGTGCTTAAGGCAACGAATATAAATTCCGAACTGCTTGTGCCCTAGCAGGTTTCGGCTAATG
This sequence comes from Stephania japonica, assembly GCA_039657345.1. NCBI lineage: Eukaryota > Viridiplantae > Streptophyta > Magnoliopsida > Ranunculales > Menispermaceae > Stephania > Stephania japonica. Next base: position 64,909,195 of record CM077557.1, on the reverse strand, counting down.
CCATGTCGAACTAACATAGTGTTTGTCAAAACTAAGTTTAGTTTATCTTGGGCAGGTTGAGTGGGTACATAATCTTGTAAGCATGTCTAATCACTACATGTGCACAAAAAGTAACTTTTTACTACAAATTTTTCTAAATTATGTATAAAAGTAGTCGAAGTATGTTGCAATAGACGATTATTAACATTGAAGTTGAAACCCTAAATCTACAATAGGAAATTGAGAAAGAATGAGAGCAGATGTAAAAACCATGACTGAGAGCTTGCTCCCTCTCAGTTGGTGATCACTTATTTATAGTGGAATCCCTCGTAGGGTTTTGATTACATCCGTTGGATGTGTCAAATGAATCACGAGATATGTGTTATCTAGATTACCAACATGGTTCGCACACATAATCTCACGTGCTCACTTAACACACACCAAATGACACACAACAATACCTCATTAGAAACTACTACATCTGAACCATACAATCTATCTAGTGATTCTGTCTTACATCCCCCTCAAATGCAGGGGGAGAGAAGTGGCACCAAGTTTGCCATGAAGATAATTAAACCTAGGTGCAGCAAGAGCTTTAGTAAAGAAATTAGCCAACTGATCCTGTGAAGGAACATACTAGATAGACAAACGGCCAGATAGAACTTGATCACGCACATAACGCACATCCAACTTAATACATTTAGTGCGAGAGTGATAAACTGGATTATGTGCCAACGCTTGAGCCGACTAATTGTCGCACCACACAATTGGAACAGACGGCAATGCAACCCCCAACTTAGAGAGAAGAGACCGAACCAATGCAATCTCAGCGGAAACATGTGTAAGTGCTCGATATTCCGACTCAGTGCTCGACCTGGCTACTACATGCTGTTTCTTAGACTGCCAACTAATAAGATTTGGTTCTAAAAAATATAGCAAAACCAGCGACAAAACAACGATCATCTGGAGAGGCTGCCCAGTCAGCATCCGAATAACCTGTAAGAAAGAAAGACGAGCCAGGTTGAAACCAAATAGCCAAATCGATAGTGCTTTCAAGTAGCGAATAACCCTTTTAAGGGCTTGCCAATGAGCAACAGTAGGATGTTGTTGATATTGGCTCAAATGATTAATAATGTAAGCAATGCCAGGTCTGGTATGCACCAGATATTGCAAACCTCCAAGAGACTCCTAAACAAAGTAGGATCATGAAAGGAAGGAGAAGTGCCTGCATAAAGAGGTTTACCCACAGTGGCAGGAGTATCAATTGCTTTCGCTGATACCATGCCATTTTTCTGCAGTAATTGTTTGATGTAGGCAGACTGGGTAAGAAAGAGACTGGTAGAATCACGCCGAGTCTCCATTCCCAAAAACAACGACAAATCACCAATATCTTTCAAAGCAAAAACGTGAAGTAACTTTGAAACAAAATCATGAATAGCAGACACAGTCGAGCCAGTAACAATGATATCATCAACATAGACCAAGAGGTGCAAAACAACATAACCATCTCGAAAGACAAACAAATAGTTATCAGCTTTTGAGTTTCGAAAACCCCATGAATCCAAAGCCAATTTTAATCGATCAAACCAAGCACGAGGAGCCTGTCGTAAACCATATAAAGCACGATGCAAACGACACACTGCATTAGGCTGAGAAGGGTCAACAAACCCGATAGGTTAATGGGTAAACACATCTTTAACCAAATGTCCATTCAAAAACGCACTGTTAATATCCAGCTGTCGTAAAGACCACCTATATTGTACAACAATCAATAAAATCACACGAATTGTAGATGTCTTAACAACATGACTATAGGTCTCAACAAAATCAATACTCGGGACTTACTTGAATCCCTTAGCCACCAATCGAGCCTTGTACCGATTAATAGACCCATCAAAATTACGTTTACTGGAAAAAATCCACTTATTTCCTACAACATTTTGATGAGAAGTAGTAGGAACTAAAAACCATATATCATTATTCATCAAGGCCTGATATTCCTTATGCATGGCATCTCTCCACTTTGAATCTTTGAGAGCTAGCTCAACGGAAGCTGGTAATTCTTCTATTGCAGAAGAAACAACAAGGAATAACTTCTTTTTGTTAATTCCATCTTTGGCTCTAGTTACCATGGGATGAACATTTTGTGTAGGCCTAACATCAGAAATCTGAGGAAGAGATATTTCAGAAATAGGGTTAGGAAGTGGAATAGAAGAAGGTAGATCGGACTCAGACTGACCCAAATGATCAGATGGAACAGAATGACAAAGAAATACCCAAAGGAGAAGAAACAGAAGAAACGACCCGAGATAAAGGAATAGATGAATGCCGAATGGATTGCTAAGAAGGAGAACAAGAAGAGGGAAACTAAAATGAAAATGGAAACTCATATTCATTGAATAATACATGCCTGGCGATAAAAATTCTCCCCAACATGTTCATACACTTATACCCTTTATGCGACGAACTGTAACATAAAAAAACACACTTTTCAGACCTGAAATCATACTTGTGGGTATTATATGGACGTAGATAAGGAAAACAAGTGCAACCGAAAACTTTTAACAGAGAAAAATCAGGAGAATAATTGTACAGTTTCTCATATGGAGTATAACCATGAAACAACTTTGTAGGTAATCTACTGATAAAAAGCACTGATGTCTCACATGCATCCCACCAAAACTTAAAAGGTAACTGACTATGAGCTAAAAGAATAAGACTCATTTCAACAATATGATGATGCTTTCTCTCAGTCCTACCATTTTGTTCATGAACATGAGGACAAGAATGTTGAAAAATAATGTCACAAGAATCAAGAAATGGCTTAAACACGCGATACTCCCTTCCCCAATCAGACTGCACTTTCTTAATAGTGGTATGAAACTGATTTTCTACCAATAACTAAAAATGTTTAAAAGCATATAGTGCATCAAACTTAGCTTTCAAAGGATAAATCCAGGTAAACCTAGTACAATCATCCATAAAATGAATATAATAGTTGAAACCATGAGGAGAAGTAACAGGAGCAGGCCCCCAAACATCAGTATGTATTAGTTCAAGAACAGTAGAATCCATTTTATTAGAAACAGAAAATGGTAAGGCATGAATCTTGCCAAAGGAACATGAAGAATGACAAGAATTTGTAAGTAAATGAAGATAGGATTTCATAACCTGATGCACAACACGCTGAGCAGGATGCCCCAGACGTGAATGCCACAAAACAGGTAAAGAATGATGAGACACATGCATAGCAGAATGAGAAGAAGAAGAAGGTACATACAAACTAGAGAATTGATAAAGACCATTCTGCAAGGTTCCTTGAAGTAGAATAGCTCTAGTTCTGGAATCCTTCACATAACAAGAATTAGCATAAAATTCGATCAACACATCATTATCCCTAGTAAGCTGAGACACACTCAATAGATTCTTCTTAATGTTAGGCGCACATAAAGTGTTTCGAAATGGTAATTTACTACCTATGGCAATAAATTGTGTACCAGAAATAGGTAGTAAATTACCATCACCAACCATTAATGCATGTTTACCTGAGTATGGTACACAATTTATTGCCATAGACGGATCTGAAGCCACATGAGCAGTTGCATCACTATTAGCATACCAGGAAGTGTCCTGCACTAGTTCTGGAGCTGCAAAGAACATGTTATGTTGTTGAGGAGCTCCAGTACCAAAACACATATGTTGAGGTTGTTGAGGAACCATCATTTGTTATGGTTGAGCTCCCATATACTTCGGATCAGCACGATAGTAGCAATAGGCAGTGGAGTGACCAAACTTGTTACAGATCTGACAAGTAGGCTTATTTTGATTCTGAAACTTAAAGTTTCCATGGCCACCACGACCTCTATTTCCTCTGCCTCTGGTATTATTACCACGGTTGTTAGATCTGCTATGACACTGGCCGCCATGCATGTTCTGAGAAGTCTGGATAGTGTTGTTAGACATAGAACCATGTCATGGTGAAGGATTTGCACTTGAATCACCAAATCTTCTCATCTCAACAGAGTTAGTAGAGTGAGTCTGTTCTTGAAAACTCAATGAGTTGATACCTTGCACTGTCTAGATCTGACTCATACGCTCATCAAAATTCAACAGAGAAGAATGAACATCTGACCATGTCAGAACTAGATCTCTCAGCAACATTGTAGTAATAGGCATATACTCCAATCCAAACCAGCTAGCGTAGAGTTTATCAAATCATCCTCAGAAATTGGTAATCCAGCAGTAGCAAGACTGTCTGCAATCGCCTTCATCTTAGACAGATATTCACTCATAGTCATCGCTCCCTTACGAGTTGTGAGAGGAGCGATCTTGAACCTCGGAACACGAGATCTGTTCTAAGCTCCACATAAACTCTCAATCCTCAACCATGCATCATGAGCAGTAACGATGTTTGGTCCAACAACTTGATTAGCAAGACTCGAAACAATCGCATTGAGTAACCAACCAAGTAACATCTGATCATTGTTAATCCACTCACGATGTTCTGGATTTGGCTCTCCAGTCTCTTCATCGAACGTATATGGACATTTGAGTTTCTTAAACAGAAAATCATCAAACTCGCATCCTCGAATCACCGAAACAATGATGAACTTCCACAACTGATAGTTATTCTCATCCAATTGTATTGAAACATCTGATTGAGTGAATTTTCGAATGGTGTTGTTGCATGCTTTCCACATATAGATCTACTCAGTCCAGAGCCTCTGGTGCGATCAGATTTGCTCGAGCTCGCCATCTTTACTCTTGTTCCTTCCTCTACCATGGCATTAGCCTCTCATGCTCTGATACCATATTAACATTGAAGTTGAAACCCTAGATCTACAATAGGAAGTTGAGAAAGAATGAGAGTAGTGGTAAAAACCATGACTGAGAGCTTGTTTCCTCTCAGCTAGTGATCTCTTATTTATAGTGGAATCCCTCGTAGGGTTTTGATTACATCCGTTTGATGTGTCAAATGAATCACGAGATATGTGTTATCTAGATTACCATCAAGGTTTGCACACATAATCTCATGTGCTCACTTAACACACACCAAACGACACACAACAATACCTCATTAGAAACTATAACATCTGAACCATACAACCTATCTAGTGATTTTGTCTTACAACGATCATCCGCCAAAAATGAACTAATTAATTTTCATGCTTTTCTTTCATTTTCATTTGGTAGAGAGGTCATCTTTTGTATAAAATATGGACTACGGTTCTATTTTCTTTCTTCCTCGTCCGCATGGGTTTCTCTTCTCCATAAAAGCTTAAACTTTTTTTAAGAAAAATCTTTTTTCAAGTATCTCACCTTTGATGGAGAGATAAGGTATAGATAGGGATTGTGTCTTCCTTTTCGGGTTGAGGCTTTCCTTCGAGAAAATGACTGTCGTAGTAATAGTTTTGTTACCATGTATGCTTTGGGTTGTTGTACAAGTTTAGTTGAAGACTTGAAGTGATGGATTTAATATGCATCTACGTACATGCAAGCGCAGAGGCGTTGTCATGGCTGCTACAGCCATAAAAAAAAAAAAAAAAAAAAAAAAAAAAAGAAGAAGAAGAAGAAGAAGAAGAAGAAGTGAATAGGCCCAACTCTTAAGTGTTGACACGCGTGCGTGAAAAAAAAAATGCAAATAAAAACACAAACGACGTTCATGCGTGAAAAAATAAAAACATTAATATAAAAAAAATGATAAAATGAGCGACTTTCGACGTACACTTTCAGCACACACTTTTATCTTTTAGTCATTTATGGTTCTTTCTTAATTCTTATCTTCTCAGACGTGGCACCACATCTAACAAAACACCATAAACAGCTAAAAGACAAAGATGTGCACCTAAAGTGTATGTTGAGAGTGTTAGATTATCATTTTTCAAAGGCAAATCGAAAGAAAAAAAGACCCCCTCTGTGCTCTGCCATAAAATCTTCTACCTTTTCAGTCGAGCCTACCATTTGTATACATCTATGCTAATAGGAAAAAAGGAAAAAATAATGATCTCGTAACAAAAAAAATCTTAATTCTATAGTCATTATTCACGCGGGTTGGACATGCACTCATCGTTCACCTTTCGATAAACATCAGGATGCATGCGGGTTTGAGAATAAGGGCATGGCTAGCATGAATGAATGCTTGTTCGATATGTGTGTCGTAGTTGGGGCATCAAAGTATTTCTCAATTTTTATTTTTATTTTTTAGAGAAATCGAAATTTCATTAATCATTCATGACTTAATACAGGACCAGACATTGAATCAATTACATTGATTTGTTAATCCTATTTATGCAGACAAATTGTCATTAATTTAATTTTTTTTTTAAATTGAAACATTTTGACAATCAAGGACTGCTCTCAACAACGTTGAAACTCATGACAATACACAATAGTATTAGAACCACAAAGTGAATAACAAAACTTTCCAACAAAGAGAAGAAAACATAAAACTTCTCAACAAAAAAAAGACAAATCAAATACTTTCAACTATGGAAGAAAATTAACTAAAAGCATTTCTCAATTGTTAAACACAAAAAAGTATGCATATAAATAATAGAATATAAATACCAGCTTCATTATTCATAATTAATTACTATTTCATCAAAAAAAAAATTACTTGAATAATTACTAAATTTATTATTTTAATTCATTATTTATGTGTTACATTATTAAATTTAGAGTTTAAAAGAGACTTATAATACAAATCAAAAAACTTGTAAAAGAGTGAAATTTTTGTCCTTATTTAATTCAACTTTTACTTTTGCTTACGTGACACTTAATAAATAACTTTTTGTACCATATTTTTTGTTTCATTTTATATTTTTTACAATTAGTTAAAGTGGTGTTAATGAGACAACTGAAACCGCCACAAACTATCAAAACTGCCACGATTTTTTAAAGCATCTCGTCATCTCCTTGTGCGTTTTGCTTTTCATAAACATATATCCACGTAGTCAAACATAAGTTAAAAGCTGGAGCAAACAAAGCTTTTAACCATATACCAAAAACATTAATAAATAGCATTGTGGTTATGTGCATCCCCACCGTATTGATGACTTGGTAAAAATTCACTTTGCCAAAATTTGTTGATTATTGTCAAGGTATCTAAAGAATTGCCTTGAAGTTATCAAAAAAAAAAAGTATTGTCTTGACTAATCGCAAACTCAACGAGAGAAATAACACATGGATTGCAATCTCTAGTCAAGTGTTTCAAAGTTGAGCACAGTTATGTGCACTCCACAATTTTACAAGGGCAAATCACTGGATGGGGGAACCCTGTTCAAAATGTTTAGTTCATAAACTGCCGTTGTAAACCTCCACCACTAAACGAAAATCAAAATCACTACCACCACAAAACACACACGATGAGAATGATGACGAACACACAAGCCTTAGGTCTTGTTTCAATCTTGGCGTCACAGTCCATAACCGTGGTTGATCTTCGGATCACATACCCTTGCTTATTAGTAGTCGAATTGGTGCACAACAAGAGAGAGAGAGAGAGAGGTGTGAGTGATTGTAGGAATTGTGAGGTTAACTAAATCATTTCATTTGAGGGCATATATGAAATTGGAGTGAAAAGAAATTGTGATTTGTCCTTATAAAATTGTGGGTGCACATAGTCACGTCTTTCAAAGTTTTTTCATTTTCAAAACTTGAACTCATGACTTTTAATTAAGGAACGAATGACTCGTGCCACCCCACCACGGCCCTATTACTTGCCTCCAATCCACGAGTACCGAGAGGAAAAAAAAAATCCCGAACCAACACGTGATAAACGCACCCCTTGAACGCTTGAAAAATCATAACACTCGAAGAGCATTCTTTTTTGATAAGAGAGAAGATGGCGGCAATGACAATATCATCATCACTATCATCATCCTCACCAAATCTTACAATCTCCTCTCAAAACCCTAACCCTAACAACCCAACCCCTCACCACCTCCCCTTCTCCTTCAAACCCCAACAATCACCACTCAATATCTCAATCCCAAACCCTAACGCTCTCCGACGATTAGGCCTCCAATCTCTCTCCCCCAGGTCCCCCAGATGCTCAATCAGGAGCTACTACAACGGGGGCTTCTACGGCGGCGACGATGGAGCCGAGGATCAGCGAGTGCAGTTCCCTAGGCCCTCCGAGATCCCTTGGAGCAAGGAGCTTTGCAATTCGGTGAGTCTGATTGGAGTGGTCGGTGCCGCCGTTCAGATCAAGCATCTCGCCTCTGGAAAGGCGGTAGCTTGGACCCGAATCGGCGTCAAGAAGTCCGCCGCCGATACCGTCTGGTATATTGTGTGGAAGCTGTAAATTGTTGCATTGTTTTTCATGCGTTTGATGTTTTCTGATGAGCTCTTGGGTTCTGTTGTTGAATTCTTGTGCTTGTTGGTTGTTCCTTGATCGATATGCATATCATGGTATCAGCATTGCAAAAGTCTGTGAATTTGGTCTAGCATGATGAATAATGAGTGATAGTGTTCATCAATGAATCTTGATTTGTGTAGAAATCCCCTTTAAAACTATTTAGTGTTGTTTTTTGGCATTTCGAGTATATATATATATTTTTTTTGATAACCATGGTTGTCTCATATCTGAACCTTTTTCAACCCTCCTTACTTTGGTTCGACTAATCCCATGGGAATTAGTTAGGCGGTCCAACTCCTTATAACTCAGGAAAACCATGAAAATATAATGTAGCTACCAAGAATCGAACCCATGACATCTGCCTCCGTCAGAGCTTTAGTGATCTTTTTTTTGCCACTGCACCCTCTTGAGGGTCATTTCGAGTACATTTTATGAATGGCTATTTGGACTAGAAAATAAACGAACAGGGATGAGCATTTATGTCATTTCTCTTATTTAGGAGCATGGGGTTTAAGCTATCTGAATTGTTTCTTAAAGTAATGATGTACTGGTTCATTAAATATGCAGGATAAATTTAACATTTTGGGACGAGTTAGCTCATGTTGCTTCACAACATCTTGAGAAAGGCCATCGGATTTATGTTTCAGGCAGGCTTGAATCAAATACCGTTGAAGGAGATGATGAAAAATCACAGACCTATTACAAGGTTCAATTTTATTTTCCCAAATATTCATTATTGTTGTTGCACACTACTTTTTTTTTTGTAGATTATTTGGATTTGAAAATACTTTTCAAAATAAATTCTGATTCTTGTAGCATTGGAATTCAGGTGGTTGTTCAGCAGCTGAACTTTGTTGAAAGAAACTTTTCTCCCGTCCCTTTGTATGATCATGAGAAGAACTCTCTGGGTATAGGTATTTCGATGTTGATATGATCTGGTAACAAGTTTAGTACTTGACTTTTTTTTCCTTATTTATATATTTCTTTGATTGTAGATGGTAGGGTTGGAAACAATGCTGTTAAAAGGTATGTGGGTTCTAGTTCATCACAAGAACTTTGGCAAGCTTTCTTTGCTAATCCAGTGGATTGGTGGGATAATAGAAAAAACAAGGTAGGTTGCTTTTATCATATTGGAAGCATCCTGATGTTTATGTTTGAGATTTTCTTCTTATTTGCATACACGATGCACAAAAGTCACATCTTATTGTGAGGATTACTGGGAATTATAGACGACCTTCCCCTTGTGTGCATGCCAAGATCGTTTGAATTACCTGGGATTCTGTTTTCATGAGCACCACCTATGAATAGTGACAATTCATTGTCTTTCTCTTTATTAAAGAACATGGTAAAAATTGATGATTGGTCATGATTCCTGTATTGTTTTCTGATAATATTCCAAAATCATCTTGCTTGGGTAATAATCATATTGGAACTGGAGAAGGGCTTAAGTTGGGTGCCATTGATGATACAATTTTTCTCTACAATTTACAGAGAAATTCTAAATATCCAGATTTCAAGCACAAGCATACTGGGGAATCATTATGGGTTGAAGGCAAGTACAATCCCTCGTGGGTGAAGTCTCAATTGGCAATTCTGGACTCCAGAATGGAATCTCTTCATGTTAATGAAGATTCAACACCTGTTTCTTATGTATCTGGAGATGATGCAGCAATTTTCTAGTTTCTGGTTCTTAGCTCAATGTTTCTGATATCTTCTTGGAGCCAATTTTGAATGATGAGTTCACCAGTGCCAAGGTTTTCTTTTTCATATCGGTTTTCATATGTAAAATCGTAGTTCATTTTGGACTGATAAAAGTTTTTGCTTCGTTTGATTAAGGTGTTGGTAGCTTATGTCACTAAAGCACGTTTTGCAACTATTGGAATTTTGAATTATGTGGGTGACTAGTTGCGTTGTATTGAAACCTACTTATGGAAGAGTGATTAGTATGTTCTTAAGTCATTTTTCCAGTTGTTCAGTCTCCAGTGCCATTGAATTATAATGTTTCGTCACTGCCGGATACTTTTTGCTTCAGCTTGTTCTGTTGGCAAACCAAACTGGGATCCAACAGTTTCCCTTAATCTTGCACACCCTAGTCTTGTTCTGCTCGAGAAGTGTAGAACGAGAACTCACTTCAAACAGATCTTGGCTCAAATGATTAGGGCCCATCTTACCGGCCAAACATTTCCCATGAGTAGGCTTCTTGTCTTTTCAGCCATTTCACATCCTGAAAATTTAGACATGGCCATTCTTCTCTTCAATCATTTTACTCCTAGGCCTAATCTCTTCATCTACAATAGCTTGATTTCTGCTTTATCTTTTTCATCAACTCAATCATTTGGCCTTTATTGTGCCATGCTCCGGTCATATATTTATCCTGACGAGCATACTTTTCTCTCCCTTCTCAAAGCTGTTAGTTCCTTGTCGCATGGAAAACAAATCCATGGCCATGCTGTTGTTATGGGTTTGTCATCATACTCATATTTGCTTAACTCTCTCATCAAGATGTATTTGGGGAATGAAGAAATTGTTTTTGCACATCAAGTGTTTGAACAGATGCCCAAGCGAGATGTTGTTTCATTCAATATCATGATTTCTTGGTATTCTAAGGAGGGATACAGTTTGGAAGCAATAGCAATGTTCCATAAAATGGTTGACACTGGCTTGCAATCAGATGACTTTACTATGGTTGGTCTTCTTATGTCTTGTGGAAGGCTTGGGGATACACATCTAGGAAAGTCAATTCATGCATGGATTGAACGAAGAAAGCTGGGAAGCAGCAGTTGGAATTCTATTTTATTTAATGCTCTTCTGGATATGTATGCCAAATGTGAGGACATGCAATCTGCTATAAGGATCTTCAATATGTGCAAGGAGAAAGATATCGTCACATGGAACACCATAGTCGCAGGTTATGCAAGAATTGGAGAACTGAAAGCTGCGCACGGTCTTTTTGATAAAATGTCTTGCAGGGACCTTGTTTCTTGGAATTCACTGATAGCTGGGTATGCACAGAATCAGAATCTACTGGCTTCAAGGAATTTATTCAAAGACATGATTGCAGATGGTTTTGAGCCGGATAATTCCACGATTGTTAGCTTGGTTTCTGCTACTGCAGAAATCGGTGCTTTGGACCAGGGGAGATGGCTTCACGGGTGGATAGTCAGAGCTCATATTAAATTGGATGCATTTCTGGGTTCTGCACTGCTTGACATGTACTGCAAGTGTGGAACTGTTGAACGAGCTTACATGGTTTTTAACTGTATTACTGAAAAGGATGTCACAGCGTGGACTGCAATGATAGCTGGCTTTGCATTCCATGGTTATGGAATCAAGGCTTCGGCATTATTTTGGAAGATGCAGGATTATGTTATGCCTAATTCTGTAACTTTTATTGCTGTTCTTACCGCCTTTAGTCATAGTGGAATGGTGGATGAGGGGCTAAAACTCTTCAACAGCATGAAAGCAAGTTATGGAATTGAACCACTTGTAGAACATTATGGGTGTCTAGTGGATCTTCTAGCACGAGCGGGAAGGCTATCAGAGGCGAAAGATGTGATTGAGAATATGCCTATGAAACCAAGCCGGTCAATCTGGGGGTCTATGCTAAATGTTTGTAAGGTTCATGGAAACATTGAACTGGCAGAGATTGCTTTGGCTGAACTTTCGAAACTAGAGCCAGATAAAGAAGGTAGCTATATTCTGTTGTCCAACATGTATTCAGCTTGTGGCAGATGGAATTGTTCCTCTAAGATCAGAAAGAAAATGGAATTCCATGGGTTAAAAAAGACAGTTGGTTGCAGTAGCCTGGTTCTCAATAATGCACTTCATGAGTTTGTGGCTGCAGATAAAAGGAATTCGAGATCGGAGGAGATCTATTCCATTTTGAATCTTTTGAAAGGAGATATGAAGACGAACTTGAATAGTTCAGTGGGTAATTTTCAGCTGACAGTAAATGCACTTGTGGACTGAGTTTTAATGTGCCTTTTCGTGAGCATTCATTTTTGTGCATGCTTTGTGGCATCAGTCTCTTGCATTGATCTGTTAACAAACTTTCTTTTCAAGTCTACAACAGATTGAGTCGTTGTTGGCCAGAGTCTATACTAGAAGGCTATATATCTTGATTCATTGGATCATTTAGAAGATGAAAAGCATGCTCATTTCTGTCATGATTTTCTTAGAATGGTATAATGCTGCAAGGGGTTGTTGGATGATATATTTGATTGCCTTGACAATTTTGTGCCACTTCAAATTTTCTCCTCAAATTTACTTTTGTAGAGATAAATTTGTTACGCATTGCGCATGCAAAGATTAATGAGTCTTATCCATGGCACCCCTGTTTTCCCAACTATCAATTCGTTCATGTGAAGGCATTCATTGTTAGAGGATAAGCTGATGGATGGGCTCCAAAATTATATCTAATGGAAGGAAATTGCTGAAACATTGGCTTTCCAGAAATGGTCGTTTCAGAAATGATAAAATTCTGGCATGCTTTTGTTCTATTTATTTGTCAAATTGGGTCAAAGGTGATGCTGAGAGCCAGAACATGGTCACCTGCTGGCACAGGATGGAAGAGCGTTCAAGGTAACCTTTTCCTTGATTTAAGTATTTTGAATGAATCATCTCATGCTGCTTAACTGACTTAGAAGTGTTTTTTTTTTTTTTGATGATTGTAGATTAGAATGATGGAATTTCTAATCCTAAGTTCACCACGAATCTCTTAATTATATACTCCCTCCGTACCATATTATCCGTCACATTTTGACTTGTACACAAGAATTAAGGTGATGATTAATTACCATTAAGATTTTATAACAAAACTATATTACTCTCCCATAAATGACTTCATTTATTATATGTTTTGTATAAAGAAAAGTGATTGGTGGTGTCATTAACTAAATAGAATGGGGTTTGAATTGGAAATAAAATATTTAATGCTTTCTTGATTTCCTAATGTGACATATTGTGGAACAAAAAAAAAGAGCCCCTAAATATGGAAGGGAGGGAGTAATAAATAACTTACTAGACATCTTGAACATTGTGTAGGAAGATCTTCAACCTTTTGCCTAGACCTTATTGTGTTTTCATTCGATGAAAAGTGTTTGCCCAAATCTCCTATTTGAATTCTGCGAAAGGTTGGGGCCGTTGCAGATATGTGAAAGGGTAACATACTATTCCATCAACTGCCAAAAACCCAACTTTAATTGGAAGACTAAAATGCCCTTAATATTAACTTAGATAATGACTTCGCTTATTAACTAAATAAGATCACATCCAACGTTCTCTCACTTAGTTTAATTCAATTAATAAGCTAATTATTTAAGGTCATTATCTAAAATATTCTTCAACTTGGCTTTTATAAATTGATAAACAATTTATTCTATGTTGGATGTGTTTTATTTGGTTAATAAGCTTAGTTTGTTAGAAAATTTTAATAATCTATTGGAGCCCACACATTTATGTGTCATGTTATTAGGGTAAATTGCAAATTGGTCAATGAGGTTTACTATAATATATATTTTAGTCCTTGAGATTTCTAAAATATGCACTTTGGTCCCTCCTACCAAATTTTTTTCTAAACCTTGGTTAAGTTAATGTAAAAAGACTAATTTATCACTACACAAGAGACAAACACACAAAGAATAAGGACCCAATATTTTCAAATAAATCATGACTTTTTTACAAAAAATTTTTTAAATAATTTTCTTCATAAACTTTTTGTATGTATTTATGTATATTATTATTAATGAAGTAGCATTTGGTTTTAGTGTTGATTTACTACTTTTATAGCCCTTAATAATATCTTGTGTATTTATTTTTTATAAATTATAGAAAGGTGTTAATTAAAAACAATGCCACAATTCAATTTATAGTTTTTTATTTTTGGGTGTATATAAACTTGTACACCTTTTTGCATATTCTTATTTTTATGTGAAAATCAACATGGCTTTACAATTTTGATTATGAAGCACCAAATTCCTTTCACAAAATATAGATTATCAATTTACTATTATTATTCAATAATCAACATAATTACATTTATTATTATTTATTTCTTGCACAACATGATTTTTATTAATTGAAAATATATGAATAATTCCTGAACAAATAAATAAATATACTTATGTACATATAGTTGATATAAAAAAATAAAATAAAATTTTACATATAGTTAAGGACTAAGATGAATATTTTAAACAGTGTTGATTAGGAAAAAGAGAATTGGGAAAAACTTAAAGGGTATTGTTGGTAAAATAAATATGCCATATCATCAAAAAGTAATATAATATGAATATTTTAATTTGACACTAACCCAAGGATGCTTTTGACTAACTAGAAGTAAACTACATGGACCAAAGTGCATATTTTTAAAACCACATGGACTAAAGTGCATATTATAGTAAACCTCAGGGACCAATTTGCAATTTACCCATGTCGTTATTAAGTTAACCTAAATTAAAGCGATCTACTAATGTGTAACGTTATTGGCTAATGGACATAATTATAGTCCTGAAATAATGTTAGTATAGATACCATATCGATGCGCAACTCAACGAGGGACAAAGTTGGCATATCACACAAACTGTCAAGCTAGTTATTTATTGGGTTATGGTTTCCAATTAGTAGTTCACTGTGTGTTTTCGCTATCCCCGTCAAGAGAACTCGTTAGGATATAGAACTACAATTGGAAGACCTGACTTAGTTCGATCGTGTCTCCAATGGAGAATTCAGGTACTCTTTCGCTTTATATTTACCCTCACGAATCTGTATGGTTTTATGTTTTTTATGTGATTTATGATAGATTATGATTAAAAATCATAGATCTAAACCTTGCAAGTGATGTCAGCGCCACCGTCTTATGATCTCTATCTCTAATAATAATCTATCATAAATCACAAAAACATAAAACCACTCAAATTCATGATGATAAATATAAAGCGGAAGCTTATTTGGATTCTCCATTGGAGATGCAATGATCGAGCCAGATCAGGTCTTCCAATTGTAGTTCTATATCCTAATGAGTTCTCTTGACGAGGACAAAGAAAATTCACGGTGAACTACTTATTAGGGACCATAACCCAATAAATAACTACTTGCACAGTTATTGTGTGATATGCCAACTCTACCTCTTATTGAGTTGCACATCGATAGAGTACTCTAACATTGTTTCATGACCATAATTATGTCCATTAGCCAATAACATTATACATTAGCAAATCACTTTAATTTAAGCTAACTTAATAATAACATGACACATAGTATATTACTCACTCCTATAAAAAATGTAAGTCGTTTCAGGTAAATGCACAAGAATTAAGAGAGCTTTAATTACGAGTGTAATTTACATATATGTCCTTTGACATTAAATGAATGGACGAATTGAAGAATCATAAATGTTTGGATTGCATAAAAAATGGATAAAAAAGCAATAAATACACTCACGAATTCCGAAAATGACTTACAATTTTGAACAAGGGGTTTTTGGTAGAACGACTTTGATCGGAGGGAGTACATGCGTGGCCCTTATAGATTATTAAATTTTTTGAACATAGTTATCATCTAAGTTTTTATCAAGGCATCTGGGCCCTAGAGTGGTTATTGAACAAGCATGCAACATTGTTTGTCTGTATCTAATTCTGGAAAATGGTGTAAGATGAACCTGGTGGGGAGATCAGGACTGTTCTTTCTGCAATGTGGAGTACGTAATTTCCCAAGTCATGGTTTCTAGTTCTGATGGTGCTCCGACGCAGAAGGCCAGTGTAAATGCTGCATTAACTTTTGTTACATGTTTGTTAATAAATTATTATCAGCATTCTTGAGATCTGGAGGTGCACCTATCACTGTTACGGATGACATTCAAGCTGAATCTCCTGATCAAAATATTTGGCATTTCTTTAAGAATGGTGCGATTATTGTCAGAAGTGGCCATCATATATTGCTCAACAAGCTTAAAGTTGGAGAGTCATGGATCACAACCTCATGTTGATGTGCATTATGATTGAAAGTCATTTGAAAAAATTCCTCCTACTGTTAAACTTCTTCAATTTCAAGGTTTGTGCTATTCTTTTTGCTGAAGAAGCTGAACTGACGATGCAAATTGCTGAAACGGGGCGCTACTGATTATCATCACTCGCATCAAATAGCCATCCATGGTGCATGTCGAATTCGATTCTACGCTTCCAAAATTGCAGAAGGCTCTCTTCCATCATTCCGTTTTACAGTCCATTGCTGTCAAAGCAAGGAAAGCAGACAGTGTAGTTTATAAGCTGGCCCGATTTGGCGGGAGTTCAATAGATATGTATTTATTAGATGTGATTAATGAAGACGTTCTCTTTTCCTTTTTTTTTATTTATTTATTTTTAATTTTAATTTTAATTTTTTTTTATCAAATAAGACATTCTCATTTACTGGATGAGGTATCACTTGCCAAAGGCATAGTTGGAGGAGGTCGGGGTGGTGGCGGGTTCGATTTTTGTTGGAATCATTTATCAAAAATAAGACATTCTCATTTGTAATAATAAAATGGTTCTCTTTCTAATCACTTTTATTTTTATTAATTTTGTGTGGAAGGTCACTAGATGGCATGTATGACGCATTTACTAAACAACAAAAATTCAATCTCAAATTTGTTAAGGTCAGCTATATGGATAAAGCTCTTTAACTTCTTGGATATGTTTGTCATAGTATTTGCAACACAACTATTAAAATCCATTGGATACACGTTGCAAAGAATGCACACCAAACGTAAAATTTTTTGATAAGAAATTAACAAACCTAACTCCACATGAGCTAAACCTCGCAACCTTCAACTTTGCCTTTGGCAAGTGATACCTCATTCATCTCACTAGAGACACTTTGGCCAAAAGAAGTAAAATCGAACACTCTAGAACAGCCTTGTAACAAATGGAGATCTACATTTCTCAAGATGGTAAAAGGTTTCCCATTTCCTAACTAAATTAGTACCAAGGAGAATTCATCTAGTAAATGAAACGATGCTATTCCCATAGAAATCTCTCGTATAGTCGTGTATAAGTTTTGGTATCCATAGTTAAGTCATAAGTGAGACTTTCTTGTTGGGCTTTCCAAAAATAACCCACCATTTGTTACTGAAATTGGAAAATAGTTTTCCACGGAACAAGAGCAGGAACCCAGGCAAACATATGATCGTCCCGTAAGATGTGTTGGGCATCAGTTCTATGAAAGCGATAAGCTTTCAATCACTAAAAAATTGATGAAATAAGTTATTGACAAGCTTCTATGAATACTTACCATCTCTTGTTAGGTTGGCTCATGAAACCTGCTGTACATATAGAGTAGATTTGTTTTTAGACAGAGTATTATTTTGAATGCCCAACATGAGGAAAATTTTCCAAGAAACCTCAATAAAAGACGCAGGAATGTCGACGAATCGAGCTGAAAGGTAGCAGATCCCTACATTTTGGCTTTCCAAATACCATTTCTTTTTGGGTGCTCTCCCACAAACATCCGAAGCCAACCCCCAATCAACTAAACTGACCTTCTGTAGGATTCGTAAAAGCGTGAAGCAAAGTTATTTTCTCCATACCCATACTCGACTCTAATTTGAGACCTGAAGTTAAAGGGGTATTTGCTTCCCAACATTAATAAAGCAGCATAGCAAATGGAAAACTAAAATGTAAACAAGGTTATCACATGTAGAACTTGCGTATGATTTTAACATTTTGATGAGATCGACATGGCAGATCAAGCTAGAAATACAAGATAAGTGTATTTGAACATTGAATGACCACCAACATGAAAATCTTAAACAAAATTTCCTTTTTTCAATTATAGTTCTCAGGTCCAATAGCTCTCTAATCAAAACGCAACTTGCAACTAACAGACCCATTGACTAGTAGTACAACATCTTATATTTTACAAACTGTAACGCCCAATCCAGTGAATTTGAACCTGTACAAACCAATTTTACAGTCTCTTCGACAAGTTATCTTACAAGCGCAATATACCCTCGCTAAAACCTACGTTAGAAAAAAATAAGAAAGGTGCGCGCACCTGAACCTTCATCCGTTGTTTCTCTGAAATGAAAATGGAATACAAATTGTATTATTTGCTATCATCCAGATGTCTCTCTGTTCTCAGATGATGAAGTTCCTTCGTTCCATCGGGCATGACAAGCATCAATCATCTGCGTGCCACTTTATGGCCGAGGCTTAATTTGTCGACAAATTATCACAAGGAGTAATCAATCAGACATCCATTCAAATCAAAGTTTATGGTGTTGGAAACTTTTTTTCCTCTCCCAACGAAGAAGTAGACGACAAAAAGAATATCAGATTGAACCAGAGCTTGCAGTGGAAATACTGCCACTTTCCCTTTGCCAAGCTTGCAGCGTTCTTTGCACAGCATCGGCAACTAGTCTTAACCTCCCCTGGGTAACATCACCAGCTTGACTTCCATGCATTTCCAATGTTCGAATCACTCTCTGTTTACATTTCTCCCAATCTTCCAATCGTGACCAGCAAGCACGCCCCCCATGACTGCCCTCCATCCCCAGGAAAGAAACACGGGGGTTTTCACCAAATAAGTATCTCAGTTTCACAGAAACGCAGTAGGGCAACCAAGCAGCGCCTCCAGCAGCATTAATGTGAGGTATGAGAGCAGGATCTAGGACGACTGTGAGCCCAAAATCAACTGAGTTATTAGGCCGGTCATAATGTATGTTGCTTTTGGATGTCGAATTCTCAGAAGACTCTTCCATACACCCAGCATGATTCTCAAGACACAATTCTATGCGAGGCTTCTGTGCTGGAGCAATCTCTCCCCCTTGTACCTGTGACAGTCCCTTCTTCCAAGCAATCAACTTCAAGAATTCTCGTAGAACTGGAATAGGTAGAGTGAGAAGGGTAATAAAAGATGCAACTCTAGAAGCATCATATGGCTCTGATGCAACACGGCGGCTGAAATAATCACATATTTCAGATATTTCAGCATGAGAAAGCTCCTCTTGAGGCCCTGCTTGAGCTTGTTGCTGCTGTTGCTGTTGATGGTGAAAGCGCTTTACACTCAGCACTTGCAACAGAAGTTGCACTCTATGCACACTTACTGCAAAGACGTAGCCCCTGTAGACAACCCAAAGAGCATCCATATCAATGAAGTTGGTATGGCCTATAGACGATGCCTTAACCGTTATCATGCAAAATATAGAAGTAATTGTGTGCAGGCTGATGCTAATATAAACATTGTGATTTTTCTTTCGGTAGATAAAGCATTGTAATTCTGTTTACACAAATCTGCATCTGGCACATAAAATCATAATTTTCGACAATTACCCACGTTTCTTTCTTTTACATTCCAGGAACAAGAGGTTTCAATCTATAACAAATAGTGTAATAGTACAGGATTAACAGAGACTGCTGCTTTACGTATTACAGAAAAGACATTGTTACCTTAACCTCATTTTTTCTAAAAAAAAAAAAGCACCGAAATTTCAACAGAATTATGGTCAAAATTTTACAAGGAAAATGCATGGAGGATAACATGAATAAAAAATATTATCCAGCAAAATGGTCAAATATAAGCATTTATAAGGAATAAGGAACCAATAAGAAAACAAAAGTTCATAGCATTTACCCAACAAAAAAGCGCAATGCTGGCTGTTCCTGGTCCAAATTTAAAAGTGATCCTTCGTTGTCCTTGAGAATTGAACCAAGAATCTCCTTCAAAAGGTAGGGCAACTGGGCAAATAGCCATAGAACTCCAAGATACTTGAGAATACCACGTAAGACCTTCTTAAGAGCAACAAGGGGAACCCATCCACCACCATAACCACCATCATCCCCAAGCCCAATAAAGGCTGTATTTAGTTCTCCCCTCACATGAAGAGGAACATTAGTGCCTGGAGGTCTTCTAATGGGCAACCCTGAGGTCACCGCAGATAAATTTGAGGATGCCATCAACCCAGTACCAACACGGCTTAATCCAGATACTTGATTTCCAGGAACAGAAGTAGGACGGACCATCCCACTGGTGCTAGCAACATTAGCTCGGTTACTGTTGGCTACCGAGATCTGTGGTCCAGAGCTGGAGTTAGAATTGTTAGAGTTCAAAAGACCCATAGTCTGCTGACCACTGGCAAAATTAGGCTCTGTAATATTGTTTAGTTCCTGAGCAACATGCTCCATAATAAAAGGCCTGAACTGTGGACAAGGCAAGGAACCTCCAAATGTTCGGCCCTCTTTTGGAGGGGTTGCTGGTTGTAACCAAATCTGGTCTCCAGTATGGCAGCGCATGTCAACGGCAAAATCCTTTCGATATATAATACGTATCCAAAACGGGCCACGCAATACAACAGACACGTCAATGGGCAACAATGAGCTGGGAACAATTCCAGGTCCGCCACGTCCAGCAATAGCTAACATTGCAGCACCGTGAAGGCCATGACTGCCAAGAGAACTCATAAAGTTACTTGCAATAGGATTTCCCACTGGAGCCGCTGTAGAGGCCTGACTGACATTCGAAGATGAATTGCTTGGCATAAGTAACTGGGGTGATGCGACACCGTTATGCTTGGGAAGTGAAGAGAGACCTGGCATTATGCCATGAACCCCAGAAGCCGGACCAGCACGTGCTGGTCTAGTTGCAGCTGCTAGAGCAAGCAAAGGTCCAGCAGTAAGCCGAATACAGTCCAATAGGCTTGCCACCTCAGCTCCATTGATAAAATCTTCCAGAAACTAGAGGACAGAAGAAAGAGAAGGTTACTGAATTTTACCACAGCAAGAACAAATGCAGCAACATATCTTGACTTGATTTATACATGCAACCAGAGCGCAGCACAAGACAGTACAAGTTTTTTATTGATTGACTCTACAGGATACTTCTTTCAAACATTTCACGTTTAAGTGTTTCATACGTAACTTTCCGCCAACCTCATACCTAGATATTTCTAGATAGTCACAATCAAGTTCATAAACTAGATCTTGGCCAACTTAATGAGTAAACAAGAGAATTAATAAATATTCTCTCAAGATTCCATGAACGGTTCACCAATTAATCACAGCAGAAAAGATAATTTCAGTGAGAATGGGTTTCTCACTCGATACCATGAGAGAGATAAAACAGAAATCCTAAACATGAAATTAAACAGAAGTAGAGTTGATTAAGTCAATTAAAACACACGTAAACAAATTGCAATATCAAATCAGGAGTTTAAGATGTTCCAAATCCTTGAATGTATAGAAAATAGTTAGTATGTTGGATTTTTTTCAATTGGCATGCTAGAGCAGTACAATGAAAAAAAAAATGTGATTATAAATATGACCAAATAAAAGATAACATCTTCAAATAACTTTTGAATATTCACACTTAAGAGACAGCAACAAACCTTCGTATGTGGCCAAAGTTGGTCTGGAGATACATGCATTGTACAACCATCTTTTCCTGATTCCCATTCAACAACAAATCGAGCCAATACGCCGGGGCCAAAGCTAAACCACAAGCTCATCAGACCAACTGCTTCAATCCTGAAAGCCTTCCTCATCTGTTCTGATATCTTATCATTAGCCTCTAAATTAGCTTTTGATCCAATTGATAGTTTATTTTCCATGTTTCCACTGCTGTCTTCCAATTTATCATCTGTTCTTACACCTAGCAGCTTTCTCATCCCCAGAGCAAATAACCGTGCATTAGAAAGCCTTCGTAAATCAGCGACTAACTTTTTAATGCTATCATCCTCAACATTTCCATAACTAAGAACAACACCATCTGGATCATAACGAATATGAGAATCTATGTCAGATGTTGCGGCAATACGAACACCACATCCCCATGGAGTATTAGTACTGCCCTTCTGAAGTTCCCACAAATCTCTGAAATGCTGATCATTAATTTTGACATCCCAACACGTGCTCCCAGGTCTTCCTAGACGCAAGCATATATGTTGCCATGAATCACCTCTTGCAAATGGAAGCCGGAACCATAAGTTTGATGATGGACTACGTAAACCCACTTCTTCAACATATGAGATGTCAAGGGCATCCATCTGGCTCGTTAGTCGTGCATGCTTAATGCATAGTGAGCAATGCCGAACAACATGAAGAAGAGCAGTAATGTATGTACTAGAAGGTGCATTTCCTTTATTTGCCTCAGTAAGAAGATTTCCATATGTAAAACCACCATTTTTAGAAGAAAGATCCGGTATAAGAAGTGTTTCTGACACCCGAGGATGATAGGGAGCTGTTTCTGACACTTTGCGCCTCTTACTAAATTCAAGCCCTTCAAGTGATGGAACCAATCTAACAATATCTGATATGGAGCGCTTTCGAGAATTCATATGAACAGTATCTTGACTTGAGCTGTGAAGTACAGATTCTGTAGCCTGGCCTGAAAATAATGTTTCTCAAATTAAACATGGCAACAGAACACTCGAAAGATTTGATAAATATAAAGGTCAAAATAATAATAATGATGATGACGTTAAGAGTAGACATCTTACATACGGGAGTGACAGTCCACGAGCTAGATCCTGCGGCTCTAGAGGATTCAATGTGACTTCTGGGAGGCCGACCACCCATTTGCCGAAGAGGAGATAGATGTTGTGAGGATCGGCCGCTAGAAACTATGTCTTTTGAAGATTCATTCTGCAACTTAACCTGATCTTCATCCAGTGAAGAACCAACCTCAACTGTGTGTGAAGATCTAAGAGAGACAAGATCTTGATCAGACTTTGATGCTGATAGTTTTTGCAGAGATGGGCTCCTTCCAGGGCTAGAAGGAAGAGAACTAACTGGGCTTGGTTGACGTATACCCTTCAAGTTACTTGATGGATATGAGGGGTTGCTTAAATGTGAACCAGCAGTTGAGGCTCTGGTCGCATTACTAATCTGAGAGTGTGGCAAACCTCCTTCCCACTTAGACGAGGAGATTCCAACTTTTTGCTTTTGATGATTTGTTTGAATGGAAACGTTAGACACAGGAGACGTGCTGAATGGTGAAGAAAGATTATTCTGACTGGTGTAGGGAGGTGCTGGTGTTCCTTTGTCAAGCTCAAACACTTCAGCAACAAGAGATAAAAACATGGATCGAGGAGATCCATTGCCTAGCATGGAAGCTTCTACACCAAAGTCAGAAAGAAGGCCATGTTCTGAAGTCTGGTTTGAGCCAACAATATCAGGCAGACAAGATATCAGTTCATCCCAGTCTAGCAGACTCAAGTTTAACTCATCTTCAACCATCTCCATCTGACCAACGTCAATATTTTTTAAGCGTAATACATGGTTGGATTCACCAACTGAGTGGAACTTTCCACCAGGATCTGGTTGAGTCTCTAGCAATCTAAAGATAGGTTTAAAGACCTTGTCAAGTTGCATCATCAAAAAATATGAACTTCCACAATGAGGGAATCCCATAAGCAACATGTCTGAACCATTCAAAATTGACTTAGGAATCCTGACTGCAGTTAAACCTTGTTCATAAACCTGAGACAACCACATTCTTCTCTTCGTCATTGTATGTGTATTATAATTTTCTTTTTCTTGGTGGATTGTGTATTATAATTTTCTGATGAGTGGTACGATGTGAGAAAAAGATGTAAAGAACAGTCTGAGGATTTACAAACTAAGGGCAATAATGTGACCTCTACATTTTAACAACAACATTTCCACTAATCCGAATTAGACTAAAAGAATCAAATTGTTACCTGCAATCCTAAAAACCTTCCAATTGAAGCGAATAAGCACAAAATACTTTTGCTCCTCAAACTTATGAACACGTCGGCCACAGTCATACTCCTCTGGTTTAATGCTTCTTCACACTCTAAAAGTGTAGATGCTGAAATAATATTTCTACAAGATTGAAGAAAAAAATGTCCATTCCTGCAATCATAAAAAATCATTAATGAGTTAGAGGAATATTTAGCCCATAAAAGCATTATTCTTGTCCAACCATATTCTAGAAGGAGAGTTCAATGCAGTTTATGTGTAACTTTCTATCATAAAACATCTAAAGATGGTTTGGCATGGATAAACTGCTAAAGATTCACGAATATTATATACGACAAAAAGTGAAATTAGGCGTTGAATTTCACCAAGTAATGCAACCTATAAGACAAGAAGCCTAGGCTTAAAGTTCCAACACTTGTCCCCTAAAAGATTAAAATAGAAAATTTATATGGAAAGAAATGAACTAAAATTTTCTTTCTAACCTTACTTCGAATATAATTTTGGAAAAAAATGAACAAGATTCCATTGGAAAGAAGAGGCGAATAAACGAAAGGGCCGGAGGGGAGTGGACCTAGGAATGCTAGGCAATTGAGTTTTTATTAATAGTCCCTCGGTCAGTCATGCAGACATTTCTACAAAACAAGTTATGTTTCAAATTAACAATCAAAATTTCGAAAAATAAAGTAACCATGAGAATCACACATGAATTGATTTCACATCGAAAGGGCTTTCTAATTTGACGGGTGAGAAATAAGTTTTATAGTACTTTTTAACTATTCTTTCTTTAGGCAACTTTTTCATTAGTTCAAGAACCTCCAAACTTTTATAAATTTAATTAAAGGTCCTAAACCCGCCTATCATGAATTGAATTTCGAGTTGAAAATCACTTGGGCATTGTTTAGGTGACATGTTGCAATCATTGGAAATGTAAGCAAACAAGAAAAGAACCACTTGATCACAACTAATGAAGCTTAAACATTATCTGAATTGAGGCGGTTCTTAAATTGTAATGCGGTAAGGTGAGACTCAAAGCATGAGATGAGCCCAACAAGAACAAACAATGCCTCGGTTTGTGCCCTGATCACAAAATAGTTGAGATTAGCTATACATGGATCCAATGTTTCCACTCGACTTGATTTGATGCAGTTGAAGGTGTGACTTGGCAATCTTTCAAAGTTAATGCATTCCAAGTTGGTGTACACGGATTGGATCCGACCCATTTAAGGTGAAATCGTAACTCGATTCAATAATTACGGATTGAAAATTTTCAATGCAAACCAAACTCATTTAATTTGTCAAACCAGATCAATCCAATTAATAAAATGCGGATTGGATTGAATCAAGTTCGCGGATTGTCTTGTCATCATATTATTATCACATAATTAAGAAT
Organism: Stephania japonica; assembly: GCA_039657345.1. Classification (NCBI taxonomy): domain Eukaryota; kingdom Viridiplantae; phylum Streptophyta; class Magnoliopsida; order Ranunculales; family Menispermaceae; genus Stephania; species Stephania japonica. The sequence goes on along the minus strand of CM077557.1, from coordinate 64,883,775 downwards.
ATACACTTTGGTTTCAAAAAACAAAAAGGGTATGCACTTTGGCTAAGAACAATTCCATAATCTCAAATAAACATAACATTCAAATGTCACAACGAATCATGATTAAACAACACAAAAATGCATGGTCATACAGAAAATTAGACTTGATTGATCAACTTGATACAAAAATTATATGACCAAACTAAAAGTTGGACTAAAAAACCAAAAGATGGACTTCAAAACTTAGTAATGCAACAAAGTAGAAGATCAAATATTAATTAGTTGGTGGGTCTTATTTTTTTATTAGGTTTTCTTTTGAAACCATTGATATGAATCTCAAGATCTAAAAACTAGAAGTATCTATAAGACCTTACGTATTTAATGTTGCGGATCGAACCAGATTGGATCTGTGGATTCCACATGTAAAATCCGCAAGTCGATTCGATCAATGCGGATTGACATTTTTGCAATTCAATCCGGTCTAACTAATTATAGAATTTGATCCGATTCGCAATAATTGGACCGAATTGAATTGGATCCGCAGATTACTGGATCCGTGTTCACCACTAATCATAGGTCTACCCATATCACTTTAAACTCCTTAACTTTTTAGCGTCTTGAGTTTTCTAATAGGAGCAAGCATACGCAGGTCATCTATGTGTCCAAGCCAACACAACCACCCTTCTCTTATTTCTTTTTTTCCTATATGGGCGTCAGCCGCGTTACTACTTTTTTTTTGGTTCGTTTACTACTTATCTTTGAATCGCCATATTTCTTATTCTATCCTTGCGCATTATAATCTATGAATCGCTCTATGTTCAATTTATGTACATGTTTACTTTCTACCCAACATTCACTCCAATAAAGTATAAGTTGGCCTAATTGTAGTCTTAAGAATTTTTCTATGGGCATAAATGCAAGTGGCTTCTTAAATAATGAATTTTATAAAGACTTACAAAACAACTATAACAAATGAATTGGCAAAAAAATAAGTAAACACTATATGGGTGCAGGTTTAGAGAGGCAGAAAAAGAAATTGGGATGGACCAAGCCTCTTAGGCACCATGATATCATATGTTTTACACATTATTTTACTCTTTCTTTATACTTCAAGGTTATCAAGCCTCTAAGAGCATCAAATAATCTCTATAGGCATCTGCAAACTACAATATCACACATTGGAAACTCTATAGGAGAAAAAAATAATAATAATAAAACCAGAAAAAATAAAAATAAAAAATAAAAAAAAATGGTGGAGGTAGCTCCACAAATATCACATATATAATCTGCAATAGGTTCTATTGTTGCCAAGTACCATTGACCCAACCTGCTTTTCATCAATTTGCAGGACGCCATACATCTAATGTCTCAAGATTATGCACTGGCAAATGCCTTTTTGTTAGTTATCCTTTAAAATTTTGCATATTATTCATAGTTTATCGGCATTTTGACAGCTAAAAAAGGTCGATTAAATTCGAATAATCTCAAGATGTCAATATCACCAACACAACGTGCTACCATATTTTAATTATGTACTTGGACATAAGAATTCAATGAGCATTGTCCATTGCAATTCAGTATAATAGTGAAGAGACAAACAGAATTGCAATCCTACAGAAATAATGGAATAAGAGTGCTACAAAGCAGATCATTATCTTCAATAGAGTGGATTGGCAAACCTGATATTTATTCCAAGTGAAATACATGAAGAACCATGAGCTCGCACACTGAGCACTTCATTACCTTCATATTCTATTGTACTGAATTTGTTATCTTTCCGCACCTATATCAAATCAACAATGATACTGATAAGTTTATACTTATGGCATATAGTTCATGCAGTTAATATTCTTCAAATAGTATCTTAAAAATAAAAACAAAATAAGAAAATAAGTTCCACAATGTTGATATGGTTGAAGTATGGATATGGAAGAAACACAGGAACTTAATTACCAAGTTAAACCAACCTTTTTCATGTCTGAGTCAGATTTATCTCCATGCCACTGGAGAACAACATCATCCGCTGTCTGGCAGATTTGACCATTTTTTCTCAACTCTCTATATATTTCTAGCAGCCGAGTGTATCTATTGCAAGCTATAGCTCTTAGCAACAACTTTTCCACATCAATGCAACTTTGATCAAGGGAAAATTCAGCTTGTCTGCCAGTTTGGGGATCTAAAACAAATGTACCATGGAGACACTTGACATGCAGATCAGGTCCTGGTTCAATTTTAATATATGGGTAGGAGCCTGGATCCAAGTTTCCACCAGTCTTGTCAGAATCTAACCAATAAGTAATTTTCAGACCAGGGATTCTCAAACTGGCAGAATCAGAGTCTCCATCTTGTGCCATCTGCAAGGAACCAACATTTCCTCCTTGTCCAGCAGCACCATCAGATATAAGATCAAACCGAATTGCATCTCTCCATCTACCTTGACGAAGAGCCTGTACTTGTCGTAGAACAGTGTCCATAACCAATGCAACACAAAGCTCATGAAGAATAGAATAAAGAATAAAGAACGGACTTTCAGCTGTAGACATTCTGCGTTCCAGATCGTCTCCAAGGGCATATCTCCGCGACTCTTCAAGCTTAACTGGTCCATTCTTCTCACCCACAAGTAACTCCAGATGTAATATTCTCCACATTGATAGATGTCCTCGATAACCAAGAGTAAGAAGAACTTTAAATTCCCCATCCACACGAAGAAGCACTGTTCCTTCAGAAACCTTGATTTCTGAAACTTCTTTGGGAAGTGAAACTTCAAGTAGTTTAGACCGTAGAAGGGTGTTTAACTTTATTAAAGCTGGTTTTTGTTCTTCATCACTAAGAGTGCTCTGAATTCCAAGATCCTCAATACATTTCGGTAACCGCTGATAAGTTCCTGAAAGGAGAACATCTATAGCAGATGGGACATCATAAGTAGGTGCACGGGCTTGCTGCAACCCCTCATGCATAAAGAACAACGAATCTGCAGCCTGGGTAAAGCACATGTCATGGCTTGAGAGGGTGGATGCAAGCTGCTGGCAGTACTGAACCACTGGAACCTGCATTAAAACGTTGGTTCAATGGCTAAAACAAAATGCAGCACAGCTGAAGATTTCACATGAATGCAAAAACCTTGAACTGGGAGATGCTGCAATCTTTAGAATGGTAAGAGAACCATCCATGGTTTCATAAATATCATTAAGCTTTTTCAAACCAAAGACCAATTAAGAATTAAATGTAGACAAGATCTCAGAAAAAATCAATTATAATTAATGGAAAGACGAATCTAAAAAATCAACTAAAGCTTTATTTTCTGAAGACTTCATAGGCGCAGATATGCTTACATTTACAACTTTGACAAAATAATCCTAACCTTTCAAAATATACAATTTAATTACTATGGTTATAAATTCTATCCAAAAGATCAATGTGAACTTGTGCTTGTGCAATGGCATTTACGCGTTGCCACATATGCACCATATCAATCAAATAATTCAAAATCGCATGTTTAGTATAGGTATATGCCATGTTTAAAAAGGCGAACGGAGGCGTACGCCTTGAGGCCCGCCTTAGTGTTTTTTTAACAAAATACGCACCGAGACTTAAGCCTCGATGCATTTCAGTGAGGCTTAAGCCTCAGTAAGTAACGAACTGAGGCATTGTGAGGCTTAAGCCTCATTTAGGGAGGCATTTTTTTAATGTTTCTTTTATGTTTTGTTTTATTTAAAGTACATTTTATTCAAAAAAATGTCATTAGACCCATCGTGCCCTAACTTCTAAAAGCCGCAAACCCTATCAACATCGATTCCCATCTTCTTCATTTGTGTGCTTCGCGGCGGACTTCTTCTATCAAGTACTCTCCTCCTCTTCCCTGGCACACCCAACCTTCAATGAATAATATGAAGGAGATCAAGAGAATTTATTTAAGATTGAGTTACATGCCTTGAAACTTTACCTCAATTTTTTTTTATCTTATTAAGCACTACTATTTGTTTCTAATAGTTGCATTTGTGAATGTATTTATGTTAATATAATTCTTAATAATATTTTACATGTTTTTTTTTTAAATTAATAAGGCTTACGCCTCACTCCACACTTCTTTCAAAGAAAACGCCTTAGTTACGCCTGTATAATATTTAAACATTGGGTATATGACAAGGTGAAATTGGTCCCTTTGTAAGAAATTATAACCAAATGAAAAGGTTGGGATAAATCGCCTAATTTGAAAGGTTAGGATCAGTTTACTGAAAGCTGTAAAGGTTAGAATATTTTTGCTCGCTAAAGTCTTTTCTGAAATCATAATTGAAAAAAGAATTACAGATAACATGAGAACAACTATAACATAGTCTATTCCGACTGTTACTGGATCTCAAAATCTTCAAAAATATAGAACCAGTAAAGAATTACAAATAACAAGAGAACAACTATGACATAGTCTATTCCTACTGTTATTGGATCACAAAATCCTTAAAAATATGCACTTCTGCTCTAAAAAGAAGCTAAGGCCACACTTTGACTAAGTACTAACAAGAAGTATAGCAGAGGAACTAAAGTGCATCTTCAAGCAAACTGATGCAGAGCGGAGGTGTTTCTGCCAGATCTCCAACACCATGCATTTCGCACTAAATCCTACTTTTGTCATGGCCTCGTTTGGCCTCAAAATTAAACGCTCCACAAACCCAAACCCACTCCTCGTCTATTCAGTCCTCCGCTTTTGTTGTTTTCACTATAGGCAGTGCATGCTGTGCACATTAATGGTCTATAGTAATTCATGTAGTTAGTTTTCTTGTTGAAGAAACGGCACATCCGACTGCAATGGTGACCAAATAAAAAACCAAACAACAAAATTGATTAAACAATTAATTGGTTAAAGTTGATTGAGTTGTATAACAAGGTATTTGAAATAAAGTTTGTGCTTGTTCAATGGGGTTATGGTTAGATTTGGGGATTTTTGGGTCAATAAAACAAAAGTTTTAAAATTGTCGTAAGCCTCCTCTATGGCGACACAAAACATTTTAAGCACTTTACCAATTGTTTCCTGCCACATCAGCAAAAATTTACCCCCAAATATATATGGTCCAAAATTGAGAGAGAAAGTAAAAGCTTGGGATAGATGAGGGACAATAATCTGTACGGGAAATATTTGAGAATTTGAGCAAAGTTTGAGATAGATTAGTCTATTTGGCCTTTCTTTTCTCAATGTGTTAATAATATTAGGAGTTTACATTAGATAGCTTCCTATTCTTTTCTTTTTTTTGTTTGAAGTGTCCAATTTGTGAAGTTTTATTAAAATTATAGGCTTATATATAGAATAATTTTTATGGTATATTGTGCACGTTTGTGTGTGCACCTAATTTTTTGTGTTTTTGTTTCAAGGGCCTATATATAGGCTTATTGGGTAATGTAATAAGGTGATTTTGATGAATAAAGTTTATTTGAACTTGTGTTAAGTTCTTAACCTAAATTGAATTGTTTGTGGATTCATTCAATCAATTTGGAATATCTTCGCTGCGTCAATTGGTATCAGAGCCTCAATTTGATGTGGGTGATTGGAGAAAATCATGCCACCAAAGAGGAGGAACCAATAACGTGTCGAGGAGGTTTACGATCGAGACAATTGGAACCAGATCGACTTGATGATCGATTAGTGTGTGAACGCAACAATGCAACACATGGATGCTGCATTGGGGTGATTAACTGCCAGTTCGACGAATTGTGGCCTAAATAGGAATGATGTCCAAAACTGTCTAAGGGACGTGTTGGCAAGGAGCAAAAAGAGAACTTCAATAGTTATGGAGAGGATATTGGCCTGATGAAGTTCTTTTTCTTTACGGTGATGGATACGTAGATCCAATCTTCTTCGAGGACTCCGACGACTTTGACGAATCACCAAAGTTTGACGATGATGGGCGCAACTTCATAGAAGACAAGTTTATCTTTGGAGACAACGGCTTTTTCATCGAGTTGATTTCCCATAAAGGTCCTTTGGTGCTTGAACTAGTAGTTGGTGGTGTAGTCCTCAACAAGTGTTCCATTGAGGTTGTTGCAAAGGCAAAAATTAAATTTGCAACAAGCATTTCTAATCGTGGACCGAAGTCGCGAACAGTGACACCTTCGATTAATTTTTTCAAGACTACTCAGTCACATTACGTTGTGGATCTTGCAAGTGATGGGGATGAGTTTATCTCAAACTTTTTGTCAGATTAAATCCTAACCAAGCGTGGAGATAAATTTGTTATGAACCAAAACCATGAGACAATGCAAAAACTCGAGGTCGATTTTTTTTTTGAACTCGAGGAAAATGATGGAGAGTGAAGGATGTGTTTTGATGGCAAGGGTCACATTAATTCGTTGCGTGGGCCTATGTTACTCGGACTCGGGTGCAGGTATGTGTCTAAAGGTCAGACTCGACAATTCTTTAATTTTTGGGATACGAGGACTCGGGTGTGTCCAAAATTTTGGTCACGGGTACTTGGACACGGATGTAAAACTATATATTTTAAATATTTTTCTTCAATTTTTGAAATTTATGATACATTGTAAAAGTTTCAAGTAAGAAAAATAGTTTTGTTTGAAAAAAATCTTTAATAAAAAGAACTGTATTTTCCTCTAAAGCCAAACTGTCCCTATAAATATCTATTGTGTACAAATTTGTGTACAATAAATATGTTTTATTGGCCAACATTTAGTGAGAAACACTCCACAAATTTGAGATCTGTGGAGAGTATGAGACGGCGTTTTCTTCGCTGGACTTTTTCTCCCTCTTTAAAGATTCTTCACGGGACTTTTTTGGATCTTCGCTGGATTTCTTCTCTGCTCCTTCACTGGATCTACTTTTTCGCTTCTTTCTTGAACTTTGTTCTTCATCATCTCAGCCATACCCTTCTTTGTAAGACTGTTTTTCTTCTCATTTTTGTCCTACCCTACTTGGATGGACTTCTTCCTTCTGCCATACTCAATGGACGAGTTCAAGGAAATTTTGAAGGATCCGACTCATATCCCGAGTCAGTGTCCGTGTCGAGTCGTGTCGACACGGGTCCTTGACCCCCTAAGTGTCGAGTCCAAGTAACACAAGCGTGGGCACATTACCATAGCATAATCAAATTGTCAACATCATGCGATTAGGAGTGTTATTATATTTTTAATGTGATGTTTTGTTTTCTAAAGTTAAAAAAGTTATATTGGATTTTATGAGTTTATTTTTTTGTTAGGAGCTCACGTAGTAGGTAGATTCTTTTTCCAATGTGTTCAACGTTGGGAGTTTACATTAGGTAGTTTCCTTTTTTTTAATGTGTTCATTTTGTGTCAAATTAGAAGTTTTATTAAAATTAGACGGTGTCGCTAGAGTTTAGTACTGTTAGGATAGCTTTTATGGTATATTGTGGACATTTGTGTCCTCATCTAATTTTTTGAAAGAGCATATATAAAAGTTTATTTGTTATGTAATAAGGTGGACTTTGACGGATAATGTTTCTTTGAACTTGTGTTAAGTTCTTAACCTAAATTGGATTGTTCGTGGATTAGTTCAATCGGTTTGGAAGGATTTTGTTGTGTCAATACGAGGTAAATTTCTTTTTACTGTTTTTCCTTTTTTAGAGATAGGGGGACTCAAACCCTCACCTAGTTATAGAACAGACGACAAACCAAACCATTGAGCTACCACTTGGTTGGTAAATTTGGAATCTAACTAATTCTACTTTTGTATTATAAACAGAGGGCTCTATGTTTTTAAATTGAGTGCAGCTAAATGTCCCCCTTCAAACGTTGCCTACCCACCTTATAACTTTTGAGTACCTGCCACTCCTTGAGGGTCAAACACAACTCCTAAAATCACCTACCTAAATTCATGTTCGCTTCACATACCTAGGTCAAACACAACTCCTAAAATCACCTACTTAAACGTAAACATCAAAACATCATGCGGCAAGGGTTTCATCAGTTTGGCGAACTCGAGTTCGCTGGCTTTTATTGTGATTAAGTGATGAGGGCAAATTCGTCATTCGGTAAGTGAGACCATCCGGACTTACTAAGACCATCAAAACCATGGTTCAGAATAGTCCTAAGGATAGTGGATTGCTTAGTTTGCTCGACCATAATAAGCAAACCGAACACCAAGGTTAAGCAACCCAACTGTTTAATCCAGCCTAATAACATGAACCGAACAGGCTATAAATATTAGGCATTTCCCTACATATTTCTCGATAATATCTACAATCTACACCACCCCACCACCACACACACGGACACGCGGAGAGACACCACCACCACACACACTCTCACAGGTTGAGAACTCCATCAACACGAACCCCAAAAACTGTCATACCATAACCTAAACAAACCCACAAAAAATAGTAAGATTGGGCTAAAAACAACCCTTGGTTAGATTGGATTGAGGTTCATGCATGAAACCCTAGTTTTGTCAGGGCCAAGGAACATGACGATTTATTCGCATATTAAACTTGAAAAAACACTTAGTAAATGTAAAGAAGCACCTCTTCATGTTTTATACTGTAGTGGAAGGTTTGATCCTCACTCTTCGTGCATTGATTCAGTATGGGTAGAGGTGGAGCTACTTTCAAGAAGGAAGACTAGACATGAGGGGATTTGGGATCTTTGAATAGAAGGGCCTTCCTGCCCTTTTCCATAGGTTATTTTGTCAAAAACTGTTTACATGTGAATCGTGTTTGTATCTTATTAATTTAATCATGGCGTACCTTCTTCGTGTCAATTAGCACAGGAGTACAAAGAGATTCTTATCTTACACCAAAAAAAAAAAAAAAAATCCCCGCCAAATATACAGGGTCCTCCTATCTTCCTAATATTTCACTCTCCTCAAGTTTTTTCAAAACCTCTTCTTGCTCTTACAAAATGAATTTCAACTAATCCGCTATTCAACCATTAATTATAACTTCAAAAACTAGATTACAGACAACACAAACTCGGCACATTTAACAGACAATCTCTAACAAACAAGAATTCAAATTAAAGAACTTCAAACCTCGAAAAACGATGCGAAAAAATCAAAATGAATGCCAAAAAAAGAATCCTTTCATCAAGAATCTCGAACACTGACCTGTCTGCACCACTTGGCAAGAACATGGAGCCTGAGCATCCGCTGGCGAGTCTTCTGAATGAACTTGAGAAGCCCAATTTTCTTCTCCGAATCGGACTGCTCCGAATCCTTCGTCTTCTCCACCAAATCCTTCAGCGCCAGATACGATTCCTCCGCCGCTCGACGCACCAGCGCCGAGAATTCCACCGTCTGTTGCCCTAATTCCGCCATTACTGCTGCTCTTCGATCTAGCACCCGCTCTCGCTCATCGAAGTTGCGAAATTAGGGTTTCGAATCCCTCTCTCTCACTCACTCTCTCTCGGAGAATTTCATGTCCGAGCGAGCGTTGAATCGCAGCGAACGAACGAACGAACCCTATGAGTTCCACGACTTCGGTGGTGGTCTTCGGCTCTCCAATCACGCGAGAGACCTAAAACGAACGATGTCGTGAGGCGATTCTGATACGTAGATTTTATACGAGGTTGTTGGGGTGCGTTGATGCTGCGTCGAGATACGAAACTAAGAAGTGCGATGTGTGTCTAGTGACGCGTACAGCTTTTGAAGTTGCTCAAGTGAATCTGGGAAAAGCTGAGAGCGCACGCTTTTAGTCTTTGCGGCTGGGGAGGTGGGACCCCTTCTTGGGTGACACCTCGAAGGCGGATCTTCACGTCACTCCCCGCACACAAACCCTAGGTTGATCTTACTTTCAAGTGGTGTAAAGAAGAATGATAACTCACAAACACACACGATTCATCTTTGCATCAACTCGACTTTGTAAAGTGAAATTTTGTTTATTTGTTCAAGTTTGTATTGTGGTAGTTGTGTATGTGTTTCTTGTTGTGTAAGGTCGAATTTGATAACTGTTTTAAGTGATTTGTTGTTGGTCAAGGCTCAATCGATCGTCCAGGACCGATTGAATATGCATTGTTTAGTTGAAGGCGATTGAACAAAGCATGTTCAGTCGGTCAAGCGTGACCGAACAAATTGTTGTTGTTTGGTCATTACCAATCGAACAGACTCTTTTTTGCTAAAAATTGTTATGATCTTCTATATTGTTTAAAGAATTTTTAGCTATTGATTTTGGAGTTTTATTTGTGTAACTTTCTTATAGGCACGACTCATACTAATAACACTAACAGTTATGAGGCTATAGACTTTGAAGACCAACTCCTCATTACTTACAAATGACATGTTGGGGTGAAGTCCTTAATGTAGTCAATAAAGTCAGAACAAGACAAAATTTCTTGCAAAATGGTAAATCACATCATCACTACTGACCTTCAATCAATAACTACAAAAATACAATGAAATTGTATGGCTCAGCCACATTCGACCTATGAAAATAAATTTGTTCGGTTACATGTCAGCAAGCATGTGACGGCCCAAAATTCCTAAACACGACGATGCTCGGCCTAATCCCACAATTAAGCCATAATCACATCCACATAGGACTTAACCACGTATTAGTCAGTCTGTAAAACCTATTCACCTTGTTTCTCATGTTCATGATAAGTAACACACTAGTCCTACCAATTATTGAACTTAGGGTTAATTAAAACTTTTTAGCAATACATTAATTACAGCGGAAGTCTTGACATTATAGCGGAAGCATTATGTTCAACGAAAGCATTATGTTCAACGAAAGCATTATGAGATAAATCCTAAGTGTGGAAATCAGAGAATCATGATTACGTGACAATAGATATAATAATTATGCATCAGTTGAGGAGCCTAGTCTCTCAACCCAAATATACAACCCAAAAGTATATAAAATATATAAGTAATAAATACACAAAATATCAAAAGACCTACAATGTCTGCAATAAGGTCTAGCCATTGGCTCATAAATAGTCGTCGATTTTCTCCTTACCGGACCTGCTAGATGATGGATCTGCACCCTCCTCATAAAAAGGACGGTGAGTATAGTAAAATAGAGAGTAAAATCTGGAGATCCTATACCACATTTCAAAATATATCGAAAAACATCAACAACATAAAGTAGATAAGAGGTACTAAAATCAAGGCTATGCTAAATGATATCACAGTTAAACAAATTAAATCGAACTAAGACGAAGTAATCATCCACTAGCAGCACAATCAGGTACCACCCTATTAGTTATAAGTTGTGTCACATCAACCTCAAGTAATAGTCAATATCACTAGTGCACCCAATATCGCCCTATTGGTCATCGAGATCCTCATGTGATCCATAGGTGAAACTAGTGTAGTTTGGCATTACCCTGTTGGTCATGAACAATGTCACTTCAAGCGCAAGTGGTAGCTCAGTGTCACTAGTTAACTAGGGAACAAACAAGAGTACATATCCAACAACTCATCTATACTAATAGCATGCTATTCATAATCCCAATTATAATCAAAACAACAAGAATAGATAAGGAACCGAAATGGAATCATGGAAGTCATCACAATAAGATATCAGGATAAGAACACTTAACAATTAAGTAGAGCCAAGCAAAAATTCATGATACTAGATTTTTCCAAGCATAATCAATCCCAAACGGACCACAAAATAATAGTGGAAAATGGAAATGAAATGTAGATAAGAACCTCAACATAATTACTTACAAAACATGGAAATCTCCTAGTCAATCCAGCCTCTTGACACTTCAACTCGCGCACCTGGACTCTCGAAACACTTCCTTAGGCCCCTACGGTGTTTATACATGATTTAAGGGTGTTTAAGGTCGGTTAAGGTGGGTTTAGTGAATATTAATGTGTTGCAGGAAAATGGGAAATTTTCATATTTAAGTTGCTTAGGGCACCCAACGCGCTGGATGCAGAAATCCAGAAAATCAAAACTTGATTTTCTGGGTTCCTGTTTACCTCCACCGAGGGTTTAGACATCCTCCAAACATCACATACACCGGGCACTTCAATTACATAACATCAAATTACAAGATTAAAGCATGCATAACTTGAAAATTTGGGGAAGAACACATGAAAGTTGAAAATGCCATAACTTTTGATTTTTAAAACTGATTTTAAAACTTCTTAGTAGCTAGATTATCAGGGCGAAATGGGGAATCCAAATCCAGTGTTAGTTTTCACAAACAAACTGATTTTAAAAGTCAAATATCGAAATTTTAGTTTTATATAAAAACTCCAACTTTGAAGAAGAACTCCCAATTTCAAAAATCCCAACTAGGGACTTTCATTAAACATTCATTTGATCAAATACATCCATGAAAAGCTTCAAAATAGTTTTATGACAAAAACCCTATAGATTCATCACCCAAACCCATGCATTTGAGAGAATAGAACATGTAGACACATTACCTAGGTGTGTAGCTTAATCCCTAACACTTAGACTCTCTTTTGGTTGAAGAATTTGATCCCTTGAACTCCAAATTTTCTAGCAAAATATTCAACTCTGGATTTTGTGTTGTGAGCATGCAAAATGAAGCAAAGACTTCATGGTTTGCTATTTATAGTTTCATGTTTCATCAAATATCCACGACACCATCTCTATGCAATCTAATGGTCTCAATTTACTCCTACCTCTCCACTTAAATCAGTCAAGTGACACACTTTCAAACACTCACTTTCATGGTAGTGTGTGCTAGCACATATCCCGAGGTAAGTCAAAGTGTTATTGATTTTTATTGGAAATTATAAAACTTTAATTTGATTGCATTACATAATACCTTAGGCTTATGAAGTAAGTCATTATATTACTTTTAAATATCCTAAGACTTACCATATCACTAGCTACTCGGTCCCATGGCTCCCACACATTTCGAGGCACTCCCCCGCGCGCGCCGACTTGACAAAAACAATCTAACTAAATAACTCTGGGTATAAGGTACACACATACATTACACTAAGCATTCACTGCATCAATTATAACATATATCTCGGCCACGTGCATCGGTCATTGCACGTGTCCCAACGCGGGTCCACGTCACAGGTTGGTGACCCCGATTACGGTCCAAATCTAGAGTTTAGAAATTTGGGCCGTGACAGACCATTACCTATTTGGTTGGATCGGTCGAGGCTGAACAGACTATGTTTGTTCGGTCTTGCGTGGCCGAACTAGAGGTGGACAACATATAGAAAAAATGACTAAATCAAGGAAAATTCAAGATATATCTCTGCGTCTTCCACATTCACACCCCTTTGACGTTCGTCCTCCATATTGTAAAGTTAAGTGACACCAAACAACAACAACAAACAATACCCTACAAAACAAGCAAATTTGTTCATGTTATGATATGGATGAACAATTGATCAAGACTTTGTATGACTAATCATTGTCAAGCATGGCTTTTGCATTGAGTGGTAGTATCAAGCATGACCCTTACTTGTATCCATATCAAATGTACTCATTATTCCACGTATTGTCAATGTTGCTTGTGAAGAGTTGTATGACATGTGATATATGTGTTACTTGTAAACATTGTTTAAGTACATTTATCATCATCACCAAAGGGCCTATATAAAGGGTGCCAACCTCATTGTAAAAACACACCAAGTTGTATACAACTTCTCATTTCAACTCTCTCATTTCTCCTCTTCTACTTTGTAGTTGTAGTTCTTTGTAGTTCTTTGTAGTAGTAGAGGTTAGTAGTTCTTCTACTTTCCTTCTTTAGTTCTAGCAAGTCTCAATTCAATTTACAACACGTTATCAGCACGAGCTTGCTCTAGCATTAAGGAGATCTTGAAGTTCAAGAAGGCTTGTTAAGAAAACAAAGCTAGGAAGGTATAACTTTTATGAGTTCGGTTTATTTCTATATTATCTTGGTTGCTTCACTTTTATATGCATGCTTTATTCATATATTATGCATTATAACGTCACCGATTGCGAAAGTATGCTCTGTAGTTGCGTCTTGTACGATCTTCTACATCAGAAATCAAAAGTCAATATGTGACATAACTAGTTTTCTCGCTATACTACAAACGATTAATTATGCTCCATTCTTGATTTTTTATATTGCAAATAGTGTTATGAGTTTGGGTTGATAGTGGGTAAGCCTTTTCCCCGGTAAAGCTAAACATTGAAAGGGAGACGGGTTATCCCATTCGAGGAGGCATGGTTTTAAGTAGGCTTCGTCTCGCCACCCAACCTGGAGGTTGTCCCACCAACTCATACAAGTATTACATTTTGCGTATTTATAATCAAGTTGTGAACATATATTTAATGGTATATTATCTATTTTGTATAAAAAGAAAACTATTTAGTTTATCCTTATTTTCATAAAGATTTTATTTAATTATAATTGAATTAATTACCTTAACAATATTGACAATACTAATTACTTGTCAAGGCAACGGGATGCTCCAATTATATATAAAGTATCTATGCAAGGCTATGCGTATAAATATTTATTCGTCAAATATCTTTTTAGACTCTTTAGAGATTTGAAAAGTGAATATTTCACTTTATATTATCATTTCACCTCATGGAGCTATCTATATCAAGGCCAAAATCGGTGATGCTCCAAAAGGCTCAAAATGAGCGGATGGGTCTCACGCTACAAAATTTATATCTGTGGCGGCCCCAATTTCCACATTGGACCGCCACGGGAGGCCACGCGGGCCCACAACTGTCCACGTCACCGCCAGCTGTGTCCCACGCCCAATTATCCATTATTAATCAATTTCAGGTTAACTTTGATGTTATGAGTTAACTTTTGTTTCTTTAATGTTATTTAAACTCAAATTACGCAGCGGAAGATTTACTATCAATATAAATATTTAACCTGAATTTCATGTATATTATGAGCAAGGTGCCTAAGTGGAAACCATATCAACTGTATATCATATACATATCATCTAAGAATCCTCAAAATATCAAAATATACAACCTATCTCTCAAGCCCAAAACCCAATATAAAACGAGTAAATATAAACATACGTACGAGTAGGGCTAGAGTGCCGTCAATCGATGTAATCCTCAAGCTTGCCCTTTCCCCGGCTCGTACTAGGATCTCGCACTCACCATCACAAAAAAAGACAGATGACGAGTCCAGAGTGAGTAATCTCAAGGAAATTCACCAAGTAGTTACGAAAGTAAAAGTACTTGGAATTTTAAATACTATAATTTAAACATGCGGAACAAGAAATAATACGAGATAACCGTAAAAGAAAGATCATCGCATGCATAAATATAGTGACGAAACAAAGTACGTGCACATAAAAATCAAACTAAATCATACTTCGGGCTTTCCCCAGTGCACGGCCCATGAAAACACACTAATGGGTTGGCCCTGGACCTCAGGTGGTCGGCGTAGACCCACGACGCACCCACACAAGCCTACCATACCCGGGTAGCCTATTCACCGGCGTATACCTAGACAAGTGCTATGATTTAGTGGACTCTATGGCCGTAACGAATAAGCACCAGGTGGGGAGTGATCTCAACACCGTAAAGACACCACTGTGTAGGAGTACACTCCACTACCGTAAAGTCACCAGTGAGAGTACTCACCACCGTAAAACAATAATGAAATGGAGTAAAGAATAAATGGAACCGAATTCAAATAAATCAAATGGTAAATACTTAAAGTGAAGTTCAATTGGGATACTACACACCTCAAATCGCACTCCTCGTCTCGAAAATCAAACCCCGTCTAGCGCCAATAATCACCCGATAATCCAAATTATCACCCCAAATGTACCTATTATCATTTATCACTAAATTAGCTTCAATTTGACATATTATGTCAAATTTACGTTTTTCGAGGTAAAAACCTCGACTTTATCTCGCCAATATTCCGAGAAAATCCCAAAATTCCTTTATTTGATCAAAATATATTTTTTCTAATTTTTTTCCTATTTTATATGAATTTTCCAGATTTTTATATATATATATTTTTCAAACCGCTTTTTTTTTTTTTTTTTTTTTTTTTTTTTTTTTTTTTTTTTTTCGATCGATTCTTTGGGGTTGGTTCTCACCCAACCCCAGTTCGATTGGCAAGGAGATCACTCCCTTGCATCACCACCCTCGTTTCCCCCGGTTTGATGCAACTCTCGGCCATGCTCCGCCATGACCGAACTCACACCACACCAAAACCACCAAACCGTCACCACCACCACAACACACACCAAATCAACAACAAAAACAACTCACCTCTTTGGTCTCGCTTTCGTTCTCTCTCCTTCTTCTTCTTCTTTCTCTCTTCTTTCGATTTCACTGGTTTTTTTTTTTTTTTTTCTCCTTCTTTGACTTATCGAGAGAGAGAGAAGCGGTTTGATGTGGAATGACCATTTTGCCCCTCTCATTTTATCCCTTCCTTTACAACTTCCATACCCTTAATGGTAATTTTACATTTTCTGATTTTTAATATATTTATATATATATATATATATTAAATTCCTTATACACACACATATATATATATATAAATATATATATACTCACCTATACTTTCGCGCCTAAAATTTCGTCGTGCGCGCCAACGAGTGTACTCGGGCGTGCACACTAACGTACCACCCACGCGTGTCGACCACGACCCCGCGTTTTACAAGGCACCCACCAATTTACAATTTTTATCACATTTAATTCATTTTAATGTGTGTAATATTTTCCTTAACTTAAAATTTCTTGTTTAATCTACCCAGTACCCGCGTCGACACGCATATCGATGCGAATACTCATCACACAATCTCCCACGTCAATTTAAAATATAATTACACACATCGCGATGTCGTTAACCTATTTTAACATAAACATCGCAAATTAGCCAAAACAATACACAAAATAACTATTTACCTAATACGGACGCGCTCCAGCCTCGCTGTGGAACCCACGTATGTCCTCGCTGGCGTCCACGTCTGCAATGACGTCATAATTAACGGCAATTACAAATTGGGCCGTTACAATTCTTCCCAACTAAATTTGAAATTTTGTCCCGAAATTTAAGTTATAATCAACACTCACCGCAAATAAGCGAGGATATCTCTGTTCATCATAGTCGACTCGAGCTCCCGGGTGAGTCCCTCGTTCCGTGATCGCCATCGTACCAACACCTTCGGAATCTCCCTGTTCCTCAAAGTCGAACTCTACGATCCATGATCTCAACGGGTTGCTCTTCATATGAAACATCGGGACGAACCTCAATCTGTCTAATATCCACCATCGGCCTCGGCCCCGACTTAGCTAACCTCAACATAGACACGTGAAACACTTGGATGAACGCCGCTAACTCTCACTGGCAACTCCAATCGATATGCTATTGTCCCAACACGTGCTATAACTCTAAACGGTCCAATATATCTCGGTGCGTTTCCCTTGATTCCAAACCTCGATGTCCTTTCCAGGGCGAAACTTTCAAATATACCAAGTCGTCCACATCATAACTCAAACCCCGAAGATACCTATCAAGATACTTCTTTTGCCTATCTTGAGCCGCTTGCAATCTCAATCTAATTTGCCGAATTTTCTCGGTATGATCAACAACACTTCAGTCCAATCACCGCCACATCCGGGTGTGCGCCCAACAAGCCGGTGATCGTAAGGTCTACCATACAAAGCCTCAAATGGTGGCATACCAATACTCGCTGATAGTTGTTGTTGTACGCGAACTCGCACAACGGCAAATATTCTTCCCAAGCACCTCCAACCGCAAAATGCATGCTCTCGAGCATGTCCTCCAATATCTCGTATCAATCTCTCCGACCGACCATCGTCCGAGGATGATAAGTCGTACTAAAGCGAAGTCGGTCCCAAATCGCTCCGCATGCTCTCCCATAACTTCGAAGTCAACTCGGGATCTCGTCGGACACAATAGATCTCGGCACTCCATGTAGTCTAACAACCTCTCGCTCAAAAATGATACTCAATCGAGGAAACGAATACTTCATCGATATAGGAATGAAGTGTGCAGACTTCGTCAATCTATCAATCACAACCCACACAAAGATCATGACGTCTCGTAGTCTCGTGGCAACCCGCTCACAAAATCCATCGTAACATGCTCCCATTTCCAATGTGGAATCGGTAGTGGATCAGTAACAATCCAAATTTGGTCTCCGTGCTCGGCCTTAACTCGTTGACAAATATGACAAGCTCTCACATATGCACCCACATCGCCTTCATCCCAGGTCACCAAAATAAACGTCGCAAGTCATGATACATCTTAGTCCCGCCAGGATGAATCGTATACCGCGATCGGTGTGCATCCTCAAGAATACTATCGCGTAGTTCCCGCACTTCGGTATCCACAACTCCGCTCTCGTGTCTCAAGCACGGTCCGAACCACTAGACCAATCTCGTGCAACCCAGATCCCGAGCGAGACAAAGTGAAGCGAGCAAAATGTCCGTCGACCCTTTGCCACTCGGCGACCCTCTCTAACGACACAACAGAACACGCATCGGCAGATATGAACATCAAGCAAAAGCATCCGACAAACACAACACCGTCGCAGCCTCCAAAGAATCCATGCTCATGTGTCATCTCCCGCGCAAAGACACGGTCGACTCTCTACACCACTCCGGCTCAATGCATCAAGAACTACATTCGCCTTCCCAGGATGATACTCAATCGCGAAATCGTAGTCTTTCGTAACTCGAGCCACCGTCTTTGCGCATATTCGGATCCTTCGAGTGAACAGATACTTCAAACTCGTGATCTCGTGAATAACATAAATCGCTCCCCGTAAAGGTAATGTCGCCAAGCCTTGAGCGCAAACACAACGCAGCCTAGCTCCAAATCATGAACCGGATAATTCTCCTCGTGGGGTCTCAATCGCCTCGATAAATATGCAATCGGGTGTCCTTCCCGCATCAACACGCATCCCAACCGATTCCGGAAGCATCGTGTAAACCGAGAATCCTTTCCTGTCTCGGGTAAAGCCAACACCGGCGCCGAAGTCAACTTCCTCTTCAACTCTAAAAAGGCTCTCGCGTCTTCGGACCATTCAAACTTGACATCCTTCTTGGTCAACCTCGTCATCGCGCGCCGCAATCAAAGAAAAATCCCGCACAAATCGCCGGTAATAGCCCGCAAGCCCCAAGAAACTTCGAATGTCTCGAAGCGTCTCGGGTGTCCTCCAATCAATTATCGCTCGAATCTTGTCTCCATGTGAGATATTCCTTGACCACCGATGACATGTCCAAGAAACTTCACCTCACTCACCAAAAAGCACACTTGCTAAACTTAGCGTACAATCTATGCTCCCTCAACGTCATCAAAACATCTCGAGGTGTCTCTCGTGCTCCTCACGAGTCTTATTGTATATTAAGATATCATCGATGAACACAATCACATAACGATCCAAAAATGGCCGTAATACTCGGTGCATCAAATCCATAAAGATAGCCGGCGCATTAGTCACCCCAAATGGCATGACTGTGAACTCAAACAATCCATAACGCGTAAAAACGCCGTCTTCTCTATATCACTCTCTCGAATCCTCAATTGATGATAACCAGATCGTAAATCAATCTTCGAGAAAAACTTAGCACCCGCCAACTGATCGAATAGATCATCAATCCTAGGAAGTGGATAACGATTTCGAATCGTCACTTGATTCAGCTTCCTATAGTCTATGCACAACCTCAAAGAACCATCCTTCTTCTTAACAAATAGCACTGTGCGCCCCAAGGAGACATACTTGGGATGAATAAAACCCTTTTGCAACAACTCCTCTAATTGGGATCTCAACTCTCCCTCGCTCCGACGCCGACATCCGTGCAGACGGTCGGCTATATATATCACTGCGCCCCGGAATCAACTCAATCATAAACTCAATCGACCTAGGAGGTGGTAAACCTGGCAAATCGTCTGGGAATACCTCGGGAAACTCACACACTACTTGGGACATCCTCCACTCTAATCTCGGTCTCAGTCCGGCTCAACCACACGTCCCTAAACGCCTCCATCTCCCGTGTCGTAGCTAATCGACCTCTCGGTAATCGGTAAGTCCGACGCCGTACCAACAAAAGTAAATCTTGGAATGCCCTCAATATCAAATACTACCATCTTACCGAAACAATCAATGTGTGCGCGATACGCCGATAACCAATCCATACCCAATAAAGCATCAAACTCTAAATACTCTAGGACACGAAAGTCGATGTGTAACTCGGTGTCCCTCAATCTCTACTACACAATTTTGGCATATCCGGTTAGGGTAAATCTTATCCCCAAAGCCATTGCATCGAGGACAAGATGTGGATCTAAGGTCTCAACCTCGTAATCCTAGCTGTCCGACCCCCGCGTCCCGATATAAATGACAATGTCGCCGAATCAAATAATACATGCATGAAGACATCGCATATAGATAACATACCCTCTACGAGCCGACGAGTCGCATCACGCTCCGATCCCACATGTACGGTAGTAGGTGTAGCAGTTGCATGAGCCCTCTCCCTAGCTCGCTCAATCGTCGGTCGTGAAGATGAAGCTAACATCGGACAATCTCTATGTATATGCCCGACCCGATGACATCTCGAAACATCGTCGTGTATCCCTTGATCGCCCGATCGTGACACTATATGCACCCGAGCCCCGTCACGACCCCGACCTCTCGTCCTCTACCACGACCTCCTCCATCTCGCACATGGTGTCGAGGCTGCTCAGCTGGTGCAGGTACAGCAACATACACCACCTGCCTCTCATCTCCTCTCTGATGCTCGGAACGTCTATCTCGTCGACCCTGATAATCATGTCTCTGTCGATTAGATCTTTCTCTCTCTCTGTCTCTTTGGTCTTTGGTCAGACCGAGAGCTCTGTCCAGCCCCGTCTCCAAGCTCACCCCGGTGTCATAAATACGTCTCGCGAGCTAATGCTTTGTCAAAAACACTTTGCATCATAGCTCGCAAATCAGCCATGTCACTAGTGGTATGATCACTAGTCTCTCCAATCTCTGGCTGAGTAGTCGGCGGAGTAGTAAGAGTCTATCCGTCCATCATAAACCGCACAACCAACGTGCATTGGATCAGACTCAGTATATACGCGTATAATATGTAATACACAATCAAAACATACACGTATATATATAATTTCCTAAATTTACCCGCCTCACATCACTTCCCAACTAAGCCTTTAATCATTCACTTGTGGTTTCCACATCTAAGTTTTATTCATTAAGATTATGCTCTTGTTCAATCTCAAATTCCCAAGTTTGACCTCGCTCTGACACCAAAATGTGGCGGTATCAGAGTTATCAACAAACCCACAATTCATTCCCTAGGTTCCTCCATCCTAAATTCCTCAAACCTAAGCTCTGATACCAAAATGTGGCGGCCCCAATTTCCACATTGGTCCGCCACGGGAGGCCACGCGGGCCCACAACTGTCCACGTCACCGCCAGCTGTGTCCCACGCCCAATTATCCATTATTAATCAATTTCAGGTTAACTTTGATGTTATGAGTTAACTTTTGTTTCTTTAATGTTATTTAAACTCAAATTACGCAGCGGAAGATTTACTATCAATATAAATATTTAACCTGAATTTCATGTATATTATGAGCAAGGTGCCTAAGTGGAAACCATATCAACTGTATATCATATACATATCATCTAAGAATCCTCAAAATATCAAAATATACAACCTATCTCTCAAGCCCAAAACCCAATATAAAACGAGTAAATATAAACATACGTACGAGTAGGGCTAGAGTGTCAATCGATGTAATCCTCAAGCTTGCCCTTTCCCCGGCTCAGACTTAGGATCTCGCACTCACCATCACAAAAAGACAGATGACGAGTCCAGAGTGAGTAATCCCAAGGAAATTCACCAAGTAGTTACGAAAGTAAAAGTATCTTGGAATTTTAAATACTATAATTTAAACATGCGGAACAAGAAATAATACGAGATAACCGTAAAAGAAAGATCATCGCATGCATAAATATAGTGACGAAACAAAGTACGTGCACATAAAAATCAAACTAAATCATACTTCGGGCTTTCCCCGTGCACGGCCCATGAAAACACACTAATGGGTTGGCCCTGGACCCTCAGGTGGTCGGCGTAGACCCACGACGCACCCACACAAGCCTACCATACCGGGTAGCCTATTCACCTGGCGTATACCTAGACAAGTGCTATGATTTAGTGGACTCTATGGCCGTAACGAATAAGCACCGGGTGGGGAGTGATCTCAACACCGTAAAGACACCAGTGTAGGAGTACACTCCACTACCGTAAAGTCACCAGTGAGAGTACTCACCACCGTAAAGCAATAATGAAATGGAGTAAAGAATAAATGGAACCGAATTCAAATAAATCAAATCAGTAAATACTTAAAGTGAAGTTCAATTGGGATACTACACACCTCAAATCGCACTCCTCGTCTCGAAAATCAAACCCCGTCTAGCGCCAATAATCACCCGATAATCCAAATTATCACCCCAAATGTACCTATTATCATTTATCACTAAATTAGCTTCAATTTGACATATTATGTCAAATTTACGTTTTTCGAGGTAAAAACCTCGACTTTATCTCGCCAATATTCCGAGAAAATCCCAAAATTCCTTTATTTGATCAAAATATATTTTTTCTAATTTTTTTCCTATTTTATATGAATTTTCCAGATTTTTATATATATATATATATATATTTTTTTCAAACCGTTTTCTTTTCTTTTTTTTTTTTTTTTTTTTTTTTTTTTTTTTTTTTGAGTTGAGGTGAACCGGACCGGTTCACCCGGTCCGGTTCGGCCCAACCGAACCGGCCAACCGGTCGGCTGACCCGCCTGAGACCGGGCCGGGTCGGCCCGACCCGGTTGGGGCTTCTTCTCCACGAACAGAGGCGCACAACGCCCTGTTTTTTTTTTTTTTTTTTTTTTTTTTTTTTTTTTTTTTTATCGATTTTTTGATCGATCTTTGGGGTTGGTTCTCACCCAACCCCAGTTCGATTTGGCAAGGAGATCACTCCCTTGCATCACCACCCTCGTTTCCCCCGGTTTGATGCAACTCTCGGCCATGCTCCGCCATGACCGAACTCACACCACACCAAAACCACCAAACCGTCACCACCACCACAACACACACACCAAATCAACAACAAAAACAACTCACCTCTTTGGTCTCGCTTTCGTTCTCTCTCTTCTTCTTCTTCTTCTTCTTCTTCTTTCTCTCTTCTTTCGATTTCTTGGTTTTTTTTTTTTTTTTTTTTTTTTTCTCCTTCTTTGACTTATCGAGAGAGAGAGAAGCGGTTTGATGTGGAATGACCATTTTGCCCCTCTCATTTTATCCCTTCCTTTACAACTTCCATACCCTTAATGGTAATTTTACATTTTCTGATTTTTAATATATTTATATATATATATTAAATTCCTTATACACACACACACACATATATATATAAATATATATATACTCACCTATACTTTCGCGCCTAAAATTTTCGTCGTGCGCGCGCCAACGAGTGTACTCGGGCGTGCACACTAACGTACCACCCACGCGTGTCGACCACGACCCCGCGTTTTACAAGGCACCCACCAATTTACAATTTTTATCACATTTAATTCATTTTAATGTGTGTAATATTTTCCTTAACTTAAAATTTCTTGTTTAATCTACCCAGTACCCGCGTCGACATGCATATCGATGCGAATACTCATCACACAATCTCCCACGTCAATTTAAAATATAATTACACACATCGCGATGTCGTTAACCTATTTTAACATAAACATCGCAAATTAGCCAAAACAATACACAAAATAACTATTTACCTAATACGGACGCGCTCCAGCCTCGCTGTGGAACCCACGTATGTCCTCGCTGGCGTCCACGTCTGCAATGACGTCATAATTAACGGCAATTACAAATTGGGCCGTTACAATATCAGTCAAATATCATTTATTATTCTGCAATTTCAATTACCTCTATATTGAGGCTATGCAGAAATATGACTGATGAGACAAATAAAAGTCACGTGGCTCGCCTCGATGTATTACTGCAACAAATTATCGAGCGCGCACGTTAATCCATTAAATATTAATTATGGATTGAATTCTTGTCTCGTGGTAGCTGAGTAAAATAATAAGATATTATAAATATAATATCACTCATGTCCAATTGGTTTAGCTTCAAATTAAGAAGCATATGTTGCATATAATGACCATGGTCACAATTACAAATTTATGGACGTGGAAAAGGTGAAAAGATATGGTAAAAGTCATATTGACAATT
The DNA here is from genome assembly GCA_039657345.1 of Stephania japonica. Classification (NCBI taxonomy): domain Eukaryota; kingdom Viridiplantae; phylum Streptophyta; class Magnoliopsida; order Ranunculales; family Menispermaceae; genus Stephania; species Stephania japonica. The sequence continues at coordinate 64,859,648 of CM077557.1, read as the reverse complement.
CCATTGATAGTCAAAAATAAAAAGTAGTGCACCACTAGAAAAGGTAAATTAGTATTGACAAGGAGCGCTCATAATTGTGACATTTTTTTGTCACGTATGAAAGGCTATGCTGCCTAAATATTGTCATATATACAATACCCAAATATTTTTGTGATATTTTACCATGCTTTTGTTGACTAATGATCCAAAAAGTTTGAGATATTCGTATTTTATTACGAAAAGGGTATTTCTTTAATACCATATTGTTTTTCAATGTAGAAATGGATCATCAAGTTATTTGTTCAGGTTATGGCGATATATGTCTTGTTGATTGTGCTACAACGCACACTATCCTCAAAAGAAGAGAATATTTCTCCAATTTGAACTTAGTTGAGGCTAATGTTTAAACAATATTTGGCATCTCCAATTTGATTAATGGCTCTGGAAGAGCAAATATTATGTTACCTAGGGGAACAATAATTCATGTTGACAATGTCTTATACTCTGAAAAATCCAGAAGAAATTTACTCAGCTTTAAAGATATTCGACAAAATGGATATCACATTGAAACCATGAACGAAAATAATAGAAAATTTCTATATGTCACATTGGTTTCAAATGGGAAAAAAGAAGTGTTAGAAAAATTCCCAGCTTTATCCTCTGGATTATATTTTACTCATATAAGGCATGTCGAAACGAATGTCGTTTTAAATAAGAAAATTAATGATCCAAAGACATTCATTTTATGGCATGACCGGCTTGGTCATCCAGGATCATCAATGAAGCGAAGAATAATTAATAATTCGCATGGACATCCTTTAAGGAGTCACAAAATATTTTCAACTGGTAATTATAATTGTGCGAGTTGTTCTCAAGGTAAATTGATAGTTAAATCATCCCCAAGTAAAATTGTTGTGGAATCCCCAGTTTTCTTATAACGCATTCAGGGAGACATATGTGGACCTATTCATCCTCACTGTGGACCATTTAGATATTTCATGGTTTTGATAGATGCATCAACTAGGTGGTCACATGTTTGTTTGCTTTCGACCCGCAATGTTGCATTTGCTAGACTTTTAGCGCAAATCATTAAGTTAAGAGCACAATTCCCTGACAACCCAATCAAGACCATCCGTCTTGACAATGCCGGGGAATTTCAATCTCAAGCATTTAAAAATTATTGCATGTCTATAGAAATTACCATTGAACATTTTGTTCCACATGTGCATACCCAAAATGGTTTGGCAGAATCTCTAATCAAACGCATTCAATTAATTGCCAGACCTTTAATCATGAGAACTAAGTTATCAACTTCAGTTTGGGGACATGCAATCCTTCATGCAGCATCTATCATTCGTTATAGGCCTACTGCATATCATGAACATTCCCCCATGCAACTCATTTCAGGAAAACAACCAAATATTTCACACTTAAGAATTTTTGGTTGTGCAATGTATGTTCCTATACCACCTCCCAATAGAACTAAGATGGGTCCACAACGAAAATTTGGGATTTATGTTGGATTTAACTCATCGTCCATTATAAGATACCTTGAGCCCTTAACAGGGGATTTATTTACTGCACGTTTTGCTGATTGTCACTTTGATGAAACAATTTTCCCACCATTAGGGGGAGATAAGAAGTCAATTCAAAAGGAATGGCGCGAGATTGCTTGGAATGCATCAACTTTATCACATTATGATCCACGAACAAATCAGTGTGAACTTGAAGTTCGAAAGATCATTCATTTGCAACAAATTGCAAATCAATTACCAGATGCATTTAATGATGCAAAACAAGTGACAAAATCACATATTCCAGCTGTAAATGCTCTTGCAAGAATTGATATCTCTGTGCAACAAAATGCACAAGAACCAACGAAACGTTTAAAGCGTGGAAGACCGGTTGGTTCAAATGATACAATTCCTCGAAAGAGGAAAACGGGAGTAAAAATAAATACAAATTAAATCAAAATACTCCTGAGAAAGCACAAGAATCCTCTGATAAGGGTTTGTTAGAACAAGTTGATTCTGATGAGGAACAACTTCCTCTAGAAAAAGATGAAAAAGATAAAAGTAATGAGATCTCAATAAATTACTTAAACTCTGGTAAGATTTGGGATCGAAATAAAATTGTTCCTGATGATATATTTGCTTTCAATGTGTCCTTTGAAATATGTGAAAATGATGATGATCCAGAACCACGATCAGTGGACGAATGTCAAAAAAGACCTGATTAGCAAAAATGGCAAGATGTTATCCAAGCAGAGCTAAACTCGTTAAGGAAACGAGAGGTTTTTGGACCAATTGTCCAAACGCCAGATGGCGTAAAGCCTATTGGATATAAATGAGTATTTGTACGAAAGAGAAACGAAAAAAATGACGTTACAAGGTACAAAGCAAGACTTGTAGCTCAAGGTTTCTCACAAAGACCTGGCATCGATTATGAGGAAACATATTCTCCTGTTATAAATGCAATCACATTTCGGTTCTTGATAAGCCTTGCAGTCTCTGAAGGGCTTGATATGCATTTAATGGATGTCGTTACAGCATATCTGTACGGATCTCTAGATAGTGAGATATATATGAAAATCCCTGATGGATTTGTAATATCCGATGAAATAAAATCAAAACCTCATAACATGCATTCTATAAAATTACAAAGGTCTTTGTACGGGTTGAAACAATCCGGACGAATGTGGTACAAACGTCTTAGTGATTATTTACTGAAATAAGGATATGTAAATAATCCTCTTTGCCCATGTATCTTCATTAAAAGATCATCAACAGGATTTGTGATTATTGTTGTATATGTTGATGATTTAAATATAGTGGGAAACCACGACGACATCGTTAGAACATCCGAATACTTGAAAAAGGAATTCGAGATGAAAGAACTTGGAAAAACAAGACTTTGTCTTGGTTTGCAAATTGAACATTTTTCAAGTGGAGTACTTGTCCATCAATCAAATTATATTGAAAAATTATTAAAAAGATTTTATATGGACAAGTCACATCCATTGAGCTCTCCAATGGTTGTCAGATCACTTGAAGTGGATAAGGATCCATTTCGACCTCAAGAAAGTGATGAAGAGCTAATTGGTCCGGAGGTACCATATTTAAGTGCAATTGGTGCACTTATGTATCTTGCAAATTGTACAAGACCCGATATTGCTTTTGCTGTCAACCTACTTGCAAGATATAGCTATTCACCAACTCGAAAACATTGGAATGGTGTTAAACATATTTTTCGATATCTTCGAGGAACAAGTGACATGGGTTTATTTTACTCGAGAGCGGTAAAATTGAATCTCCAAGGTTATGCTGATGCTGGATTTTTATCAGATCCCCATAAGGCCCGTTCTCAAACGGGATATATATTCACCTGTGGTAATACTGCTGTATCATGGAAGTCAGTAAAACAAACTATGGTTGCCACTTCTTCCAATCATTCTGAAGTACTTGCAATTTATGAAGCAAGTCGTGAATGTTTTTGGTTGAGAAACATGATTGAGCATATTCAAGAATCATGTGGATTGCCTTCAATAAAAGATTCTCCAACCATATTATATGAAGATAATGCAGTATGTATTACACAATTAAGTGAAGGATTCATAAAAGGGGACAGAACAAAACATATTTCACCAAAATTCTTTTATGCACATGAGCTTCAGAAGAATGGTGAAATTGATGTCAAGCAAATCCGATCGAGCGATAATCTTGCTGATTTATTCACAAAAGCCTTACCAATTACGACATTTAAAAGGCTTACATATGGTATTGGCTTGCGTAAACTTAAAGACATTGCAAGTAAAGAAACTGAACAAGTTTTACCCATGTTCACATGAGGGGGAGTTATTGATTAGTGTATTGCACTCTTTTTCCCTTAGCTATGGTTTTATCCCATTGGATTTTCCTGGCAAGGTTTTTTTAATGAGGCAATCCTAACAATATTATACTCATCTTAAGATTAATAAGAAATGTGTACTCTTTTCTTTTGCTAGATTTTTTCCCATAGGGTTTTTTCTAGTAGAAGTTTTAACGAGGCACATTCTCTCAACAATTGTCATCCAAGGGGGAGTGTTATGATATGGATGAACAATTGATCAAGACTTTGTATGACTAATCATTGTCAAGCATGGCTCTTACATTGAGTGGTAGTATCAAGCATGACCCTTACTTGTATCCATATTAAATGTACTCATTATTCCATGTATTGTCAATGTTGTTTGTGAAGAGTTGTATGACATGTGATGTATGTGTTACTTGTAAACATTGTCTAAGTACATTTATCATCATCACCAAAGGGCCTATATAAAGGGTGTCAACCTCATTGTAAAAACACACCAAGTTGTATACAACTTCTCATTTCTCCTCTTCTACTTTGTAGTTGTAGTTCTTTGTAGTAGTAGAGGTTAGTAGTTCTTCTACTTTCCTTTTCTAGTTCTAGCAAGTCTCAATTCAATTTACAACAGTTCAAACCTTAATAAAAAACACAAAAACGAGTTAAAGACCATCATGTTCCATAAAAAAAAACATGAAGAAACTGTTTCCTACGATGGCAGTGGCCTAAAAAATGCAAGTTCACGTCGTCGGTAGTCGAAGGGGATCGTCAGAGATGAAGGTGGATTCTTGTATGGTGCACAAATGTGTGAGAGAGAGAGGGGCATGTGAATGATTGTGGGTGTTTAGAAGGGTAAAGAGGTCATTTCATTTGGGGGCGAATGTGGAATAGAGTAATTTTTTTTTGTGGTTTGCCCTTAGTGATTTGTAGTTTGCACATAGTCGAGCCATTTGGGGAAATGCTAAACTGATCCAAAATAGACGCGCTAAGAGCATCTCCAATAGTCAATGTAGATTGTAAGTGTGGATTTATACCACGTTAGCCGCGTGGAGAGGATGCCCATCTGACATCAGACGTAGCTTACTTCTTTCAATAGATGAGGGGGCAACTTTTTTAAAAATATTATTACAAATAATTAATGAATAATTAACATATAAATTGAAATTTTGATTTCATTTTTTTACGGAAAGATTATACTAATTATGAACCATTTTTATATAAATAAAAAATAATAATAATACTATATTTTTAAAGCTCATACCCATACTGCTTTAAAAAACGCCCGTACCCTTTGTTTTTGAAGCCCGTGCCCATTTTTTTTGTATTTATCTTCTCAAATAATAATCCCCACATATATAGTACGAGGGATCCCACAGTATGAATGAAGAAACGAAACTTTGGAAAAAAAAAATGAAGAAACGAAAAAAAATTTTTTTTTGATGAAATAGATTTCGAGTGTCGGCTATTTTCTTGGTCTTTTGGAATTACGCCATCCTTTTTAGTAGTTATTTTGATGAGTTGGCAACATAGACACCGTGGATTACATCCTTTATTTTTAGAGGGTGCAATAGACAGTGTCTACCTTTTTATATACCACGCCACCTATACATTATCAATCAACATCTTCATTGGAGAAGAATTTTTAATACCAATGTACATTCTATCCTAGGTGGTACACTTCATCCCTCAATCTATGGTCCTTTTGAAGATGATCGAACTAGTTGATGTCTTTTTTATACACATTTATTTTTTGCACATATATACACATCAATGCGCAAATTAAAGGACATAAAACCTACCAAACAAAAGAAAAGGACATCAACAGATGCATATCTATTTGGCATGTCCATTTTGAGCCACCGTATTTTCTCTTTTTTGCTTCGAGAAAAAAAAATACTACTTAAAAGATTTTTTTGTCAAATCTACCAAAAAAATAAGTCTTACACACTTGAAAAACTTAAAATAACCTAGTAACCTACGTGATCGCGGAGACAGCTTGCTTAGTGTTTAAAAAGTATCTCATATCTGTTGATAGAGCACCAACAGGAGGTGCTCTTTCGCCGGCCGGAGCTCCACTTTAACCCACTTAGTGCACCTATCTTGGTGCTTAAATTAAGTAGGTTAGAAAAATCATTTTCCAATTGTTCTCAACTTTTACGTGTGTTCCCGTAAAGTAATGACTAATGATCATTTTTTTTTGTCAATTTTCAGCTCTCTTTATTTTTCTCTCAATCATATCATTTTTTTCTTGAAATCTCAGTCTTTCACACTTTTACTTTGAACTACAAGTGTAGTGTGTAATTACTTCTCTATGAACACTATGAAAATATTGGCATGTGTGTATATATAAATTATTTACATAAACGAAGCAACAATATTAAGTAGAGCATAATGAAAACAATCAATTCATTATATAAGTTGACCCCGAAAATATAAATTAAGTATGTTTTATACTGTCAATTAAGTATTATGTTCTGTTTGATAACAAAGAAAATGTTCTATGGGAAAAGAACATTTCTTAAGAAAGTTTTTCGAAGTAAATGTTCATAAGAAAGTTTTTCGAAGAGTTTGATTGTACATGAAAGAATTTTTCCCTCAAAACTCACTAATAAGTTTTGAAATAAATATGAAAACTTACCATATATATCAAATATATTGATTTTTCATATTTAAATATAAATTTAATGTGTCTTAATATGGAAACTCATTTTCTCAAAAGAAAACTCAATTTGCCCACCATAGTAGGTGGAAAAATAAATGAGTCTTAATATGAAATTTTGGATATCGTGAGAAAATGTTTCATGAGAAAATTTTGACTATCAAACGCAAAAAAATGTCATTTTCTCACGAGATTTTTCATTTTCTTTGGAACATTTACCTTTTTTCGTCAAATTAAACATGGCCTTAGTGTCAAACCATTGTAATAGTGACAAAAGATTGGATAGAAAATATATATTGGGAGAAAGTGGGGGGGAGCATTTGTTATTGGGGTCTTGAAGGGGGGCATATAGCTATGTATCATACATATTAGCTAAGATATATGTACATATTACATGACGGAGGGAGGGAGGGAGGGAGGCAGGGGTGGGAGGGCAATTAAGTTTCTGCCCATCCCTTAATCCTCATGGAGATATGTTTTTCCCATCCTCGACCTTATCCCTGCGTGGGCAATTAAGTTTCTGCCCATCCCCGTTGCAGAGAATCCCTGCCCACTTACATCCCTATACAAAACTCATTTGTCAGTTTTTATATTATTAAAAAATTTAAGTAATAATGTTTGATCTATCAATTAATTTATACTATACAATTACTCCAAGCGAGCTCTTTAAGGCGATTGCATGCTCTTCAAGCAAACCCTAAAAGGAGGCTTCTCTTTCGGTCCTCCTTGTTTAGCCGACGTTCCTCTCAACAGAGGTTAGACTATGTTCTTTTGTTGTTTTTAGGGTTTTGTGTTTGTGTTATTTTAGGGCTTGCACTTCATGTTCTCCCCTTATACTATTTTCTTATTTATTTTCCCTTTATTTTTGTGATAAGAAAAGGGGTTTTGAAGCGGAAGAATCGAGACATGCATGGAAAGCAATGAGAAAAGAACTTTGGAGTTCGAATGATGTAAAAACTACGCCCGATCAGATTCGCTAGCGATCAAAAAGGACTTTGTTGAACGGAGCCTCACAGCGGAAAGACGAAAGACGAAATGTGGCTCCCCTTAGGCCATTTTATTCCGATGGTGTTCTCTAGATTTTAGCTCCGTTTTTGCCCTCTCTTCTCTGATCTGTATGTTTTTAAAAGGGATTCTTAAAGGATGCTGCAAGAAAGAATGTTGGAGTCAGATATTGAAGATGAGGATTTTTTATGGTCTTTCTGTTGGGAAATGTGCCATAGGCCAATTCTGTAAATATTGTTTAATTATTATAAGTAGATGCATGTTTCTTTTATAATAGTATCCATAAATAATTATAGTATTATTCTATATGTCCCTAGTCAGTTATTATTGTGGGAACTGTAACGACCCTAAATTCTAATTTGTGCCACGTGTCAATTTAGGTCGTACGTGGGCTCATTTGTCATGATACAGAGCTCAATTCTCGGTTGTCGACGTCGATGTATGTTATTTGTGTTCGGTATTTTGTATTATATTGTATTACCCGAATGTATAATTTCCAATGTCCCAAACGTGCGAGGACTTTTGAGGGTTTGCGTTGGTACGGGGAACGATTTAGCTCGAGCAATACGTGAAATAATGGGGTTTCAACGCTGGTCGGGTAATTAGTAGTCCGGGGGACTTAAATGAATTAAAAACACTGACAAAATACAAAATAAATAATAATTTAAAGTGTAAAGTGCGTTCAATACGTTGGTACGTTAGGGGCGACGCGACGAACAAGTTTGGTGGAACGAACTCGGAAACACGAGTATTGTGCGAGAAAAGGCCTAAACAAGGAAATTGTGTTACGTATTAAAGTCAGCTATGTGTGTCACAGTTGGTGGATGGGATGAGTAGTGACCAAGGGATTATCCTCGAGATCCGTGTGGGAGCAAGGATTAGAGGGAGTATAAAAACCCTACCTCATCACCTTTTCTCTCTCATTCTGTTCTCTCTCTCTTTTTCTCATCAACGACTTAACGTGAAGAACGACGGGGTTCCGGTGATTTTTTTACACAGTTTGACACCACGGGAGCAACCAATTGCGAATTTTAAGGTGAGAGTTCGATTCCCCGCGTGTATATCTACATTTTGGCAGTGTTTTCGTTGGTTTTCGTCGCGATAATTTCGAACAACGAATTTGGGAATTCAATTTTAATGCCTTGTTTTGATTGATTTGGAGTTAATGGGGTGATCCAAGCATGATTTTGTGAAGTTGTATTGATGTTTTGGAATTTTTCTGGATGTTTGGAAAATTTTGGTGATTTCAGAAAATCGGTGGTTTGGTCGGATTTTGAAGCGATAAGAGATTGGTTTAGGGTGTATTTGGATGTGTAGATGTAGTTGGAATAGACTCGAAGCACGAAGACGTGAGCCGGGGTATTGGAAACCCCAGTTTAGAGGCGTTCTGCACAAAACAACGTGGCGAAACTGTGAGTGTTCCAACTCACAGCGTCACCTGCGTACATCCTGGGCAGGGCCTTATGGGGAGGACGTTGTGAATGTGCCAACGCATGGCGTCATCTACGTGTGTGTTGGGCAGTGAAGGGTATCGACTCCACACCATGAAGTTGTCATCTAGTTATTGGACCATGGCGTCTCGGCGGTGTGTTGCTATTCACATATGCCAATTTTATAAAATTTTCGGAAACTTTCGAAGAAGGCCCCAAATTCCCAATGCATTTGGGTATGCCCGGCCTATACCCGTGCAGGTCCCGAGTCGATACTCAGCGAGTCTGACGAGCCTACTCAACCTCCAATTAATCAATTTAAAAGTTTATGAAAGAGTTATTGCAATTATACGCAGCGGAAAAACTAAACAAGTATTGGGAAATGACTCAATCAAACGAAAATTAGGAAATCTATATAAATGTGGAAACCGCGAGTGTTCATAGTATCCATCTTAAAAGTGATTCCCAGGTCAATAACCAACACCGTATATATAAAACGTCATACAAAAGCAATAAGCATGAAACAGATCTAACCTAATCCTGAAGTCGCGTACTCTGAGAGGTCCTCAGAGATAATCACCAAGTAGAGGGCTCTTGCTCTTACCACACTCCGGGATATCTGCACCCACCGTCACAAACTAGACGGTGAGCAACTGAGAAAGATTGAAAGTAATACCAGAAGAAAATAACAGTAATTCATGAATATCAAATAAAACAGTCTAAGTATCATGCGATAATTAAAAGACAGGAACAATAAATAGATCAAAGTGCATGATAGGCGGATTGAGGAAATAACAATCGAAAACATGCGTGTTCTAAAGAAACAAAAAAGACAGCAAGCGGTAAAACCATAGCATTCGAAAAGAGGACGCTAGCTCTTTCCGGGCAATGTCGCAATACTAGCGCAACATCAGAGGGACACAAGCCTCCTAGCATATGGAAAGAGGGCGTTGGCTTTTCCCGGGCAATATTACAACACTAGCACAACTTAATAAATGAGGGACACAGGCCTCAAGAATCACATCAACGCGCTCATGCCAAAAACACACATACCAAAGAATCAACAAGATAGGAATGCCAACAAAGGGAATCAACAAGCAACAATGAATGAAAATGAATCACATGCAATGTTCTTACTGGATTACTTTTGTACACAAGCTTTAGGGCAAGTGCACTTACCTGAACTATCACGACCTGCGTAACCAACTCCGAGGCTCTAACGCGTCTCCGCAATTTTCCGACTACCTGATAAGGATTTAAGTCTCAAATATCAGTTTAAGTCTTTGTATTTAGTCTTAGGGTGAGCCTTTATAAATTTGTTTTAGGATTGTTTGTTTAGGCGACTCAAACAGTTGGGAAAAGTCCCCGAATACGGTGAATATATTCTTACTTTCATAAGTTACGGGCTTTACCGGCATTTTTGTCCATATTTGGGCTCTTGTTATGCCCCATTATCAAGTCCATAATCATTTATGTATTTTCTTTGTTGGGCCCTTGTTGGACCTAATTTATTAAGCCCATCTTTATATATTTTCTTTATATATTATATGTCCTATTATATATTAGGTTTGTTGGGCTCTTATTGGGTCCCAACTCAAACCCACTTACGTTTACTTATAGGTGTCATGGGTCTTTATGGATACTGTGTGCATTGGGCCTTTATTGGCCTTACCCAAGTCCACAATTCATTTCTTTTTCTTACTTTTTCTTGTTCATACACATGGTACACCCCACACCCCAGCCGTGGGGTGTACCACCCCATTATGCACCCCAATTGTGGGGTGCACACACCCTATTACACCCCAACAGTGGGGGTGTAAACACCACATTATTCATACACACACCAATAGTCTAATGCACACTACACCCATTACATTGTTCACTGTCAAACCCCTCACGAACCCCACCAATAGGTCTACACAGACACACACCATACACAATCCACATCACACCCCATCGTGCACCCCACCAGTCACACCCACACATACATACACTGTTCGGTTTTGGGGTTCATGCGCAGCGGAGATTTCAAAACTATTTTGAGAAAAACCCCAATAGGATCCGAATTTGATTCCATTAAAACACGTTTATACTATGAAAACTTAATCATAGCCCAATTCTCGGTTATTAACGTCGAGGTATGTTATTTGTGTTCGGTGTTTTGTACTATATTGTATTAACCAAATGTATAATTTCCAATGTCCCAAATGTGCGAAGACGTTTGAGGGTGAGCGTTGGTACAGGTAGCGATTCAGCTCGAGCAATACGTGAAATAACAGGGTTTCGAGCGAACGTTGGTCGGGTAATTAGTAGTCTGAGGGACTTAAATGAATTAAAAAGACTGACAAAATACAAAATAAATAATAATTAAAAGTGTAAAGTGCGTTCGATATGTTGGTATGTCTAGGGCGACGCGACGAACAAGTTTGGTGTTCGGAACGAATTCGGAAATGTAAGTATTGTGCGAGAAAAGGCCTAAATTGTGACGACCCTTCCCTGACCTAGGGTCAAGTCGCCTGGCCCAATGCCGTTACCTAGACCCGATACCTGAACCAGGCCCAAATAACGGCTTGGCACGCCTAAATAAACCTGCGGAATAATCATTCTAACAAGATATATGATAATATGAGTGTAAAAGTTAATCATAATAAAATCATATAATCCTGTATATAATAATAAGATCTATCACCTTAAATATTTAAAAGTCTCATACAACTTCATAATAATAATAATAAGGTTCAAAACTACCCATTACTAATTCTCAAGCTATAACCCACGTACGAGGTTTACAAAACGATTAATAATAATGATAGACTAGTATTATATGAGTCTCACATATGAAGACACTTCAAAATAAATCCTTTCCCTTGCCTTTCTTGTCTATCGCGCTGGTAGAGGGACCTGTGGGGTAGAGTGGGGTGAGCTAAAGAACCAACAATGCTCAATAAGAGGAAAGACTCGCTCAAACATTAAATATGCAAGTACTACCTAGTACTCATGCACATTCTACATGACATCCAATCCATACGCATAACACAACATGTAATAACCGAATACATGTAAATCATAACAAAATTATAAGCATATTAATTGAACACATAATTCGATACAATTAAAGATGTGGTTCATGCTCATTGTAGTTATGAAAAATGGAATTATATTCTAAGAAGAAACGTTTAAATATTATTTTCATATCTAATTTAGATATTCAATAATTCTATGTATCAATATTTCAAATCGTATTCCAATCACCATACTAAACATAAAAGCCTAACAGTTTTACAACACATTTGATAAACATTCATTTATGTCATGCATAATAATATTCATCACTTTTCATTTATAAATTTACACATGACATACAAATAAAGTCAAATGATAGATTAAATAAAATGCGATAGATATAAATATTAATATAAGCCGTTGTTCCATTCAATGCGAACTAGATATTGGTACGGATCCGGTGACCGAATCATTTATTTTTGAATTGGTACAATAATCAGTGGAAACGCAATGACCATTACTCCCTCTAGATAATCGCACCAAAACAAAGATAGATTCATCCAAGCCGTCACCGCTACACGTCTCAAAGAATCATCAAGTAGCAAAGGATGGAACTCCAAACCCTTACACTCGAATAATTCATCTTATGCATTCAATCAGTCAAGCAAACCCTCGGTGGTTAACTACCACACACTCTGGGGCGTCCAAGATATAGACCACTTGCTAATTTGGCCCGCGGTGGAACTCCACACACTCTGGGGCACCGAATAATATAAAAGACAAAACAATGTATTCACAATTCCATAGATAATAGAGATCCAAACCAATATCACGACGCAACCCATTCCCAAGTCGTTACATTCAAAACATGCATTCCTAGTTATATAATAATCAAGCCATATTTAATGCATAAGCGAAGCTCCCCACTTTCCTTAAACTCGCCGCGAATCCTAGTATTGATCCTTTCGCATTAGGGCTCGATTTGAATGTTCAATCCGAACTTCTTTGATCTCTTTGACTTCTCAAAACTCATTCTCACCATTCCAAGCTGTCCTCCCTTAATCTCCTATCTTTTTCCAAATAGTGTAGAACAACAAGTGGCGGCTAGGTTTACTTACCTTCTCCTTTTATAGGCTAGGGATAGGTTAGGTTACATACATCCTTTTGTATTAAAGACTAAAGTGCCCTCCTACTTGGGCCTTAAGTCTAACTCCCTATTTAATATATTTTAGGCCGTTTTCATTAATTTATCTTAATGAGCATCTTGACCAAGAACGTTTCCACAAATCTTTCCCTAATTAATGGGATCTCATAAACTTGGAGATCTTACTCTTTTTGACTAGGAAAGTTTCCACAAGTCTTTCCTTAATTAATAGGATCTATTAAATTTGGAAATCTTGCCATTTTTTATAACTTTCTTTGTGTTTAAGAAACGTTTTTCAAATCTTTATTTTCTTGTGAGTTTCCTTAATAAGAACGGGCATATATTCTGATATCTCTTCAAACCGCATAAAATGTGCATCTCGAGGTGTAGGATATTCTACTATATCACTAATAATCCAATCCAAAGAAATCCAACACACATTTAGTATTTAAATTACTAAATTGCCCCTAAATCGGATCAGGGAAGATTCAGGTCGTTACATAAACAAAGAAATTGTGTCACGTATTGGAGTTAACTATGTGTGTCACAGTTGGTGTATGGGATGAGTAGTGACCAAAGGATTATCCTCGAGATCCGTGTGGGAACAAGGATTAGAGGGGGGTATAAACCCCACCTTATCACTTTTTCTCTCTCTCTCTCTCATCAACGACTTAGCGTGAAGAATGACAGTGTTTTGGGGATTTTAGACGCAGTTTGACGCCATGGGAGCGACCAATCGCGAATTTTAAGGTGAGAGTTCAATTCCCCGCGTGTATATTTACATTTTGGCAGTGTTTTCATTGGTTTTTGTCGCGATAATTTCGAACAACGAATTTGGGAATTCGGTTTTGATGCCTTATTTTGATTGATTTGGAGTTGATGGGGTGGTCCAATCATGATTTGTGAAGTTGTATTGATGTTTTGGAATTTTTCTGGATTTTTGGAAATTTTTGGTGATTTCGGCAAATCGGTGGTTTGGTCAGATTTTGAAGCGAGCCGAGGCTGGTTTAGGGTGTATTTGGATGTGTAGACATAGTTGGGATAGGCTTGAAGCACAACGACGCTAGCCGGGGTGTTGGAAACTCTAGTTTATAGGTGTTCTGCACAAGACACCGTGGCGACACCGGGAGTGTTCTAACTCACGGTGTTACCCGCGTACGTCCTTGGCAGGGCCTCATGAGGAAGATGTCGTAGAGACGCCATGAACGTGCCAACGTACGGCGCTATCCACGTATGTGTTGGGCAGTGAAGGGTATCGACTCCACGCCGTGAAGACGCGTTCAATCATTGGACCACGGCGTCTCGGTGGCGTGTTACTATTCACTGAGACCAATTTTTATAAAATTTTCAAAAACTTTCGGAGATCTCTTGGGTACCCAAATGGGTCCAAATACGACCCAATACCCAGGTAATTGACCCAAATGGGTTAACAACTGAAACTATATAAAATTGGTTAAAATGAGGGTTAATAATGAGAATTTCAATTTGAATGTATATTATAGGGGTTTTGAACATTGACGGGACACGAGAGGTCATAGGAGATGTGTCAGGGATTCGTTGAGTGCGTAATTAGTTGGATTACCGGTAAATAAACCAGTAAGAACTTTTACAGTTATTTCTTGAGCTTTAATTTGTTGTTAGTGTTCTATTTATCATCATATCTATTGGAATATCTTTTGGTTGAGTGGTCCACTGTAAGGGAGTCATTGGTTACTTTATATGTGATATGAGCCCTTATCTAGACGCTCTCGATATCTCCTGGTTGAATGTACGATGGGAGCTCTTATCCGGGTCTATAGATATCTCATAGTCACAAGGGTTAGGGCTGGTAGGTTGTGTTCTCGTCCTGAACTCGAGTCTTGAAGGTTTTACCTCGACTCAATGACTGTTGTCAAGACTCCTTGCAATTCCATTTCATTACTCGGACACTCACATTTTGATTGTTTTATTTACAGTCTTATACATTTAATGCTTTCCTTATTCCTTTCTTTCTATCAACATGAATGTGGACTGATGTTTATTTATTTCGAAATGTTGCATTATTGTTCTGCTTGACGTTACTTATCTGGGCTCGTCATTCTTGTATTTGATGGAGTGCAGATCCACAGTCCAGCAAGGGGAAGGCTCCAGAGCTTAGAGACTTGCTTTGAGGACGTTAGAGCAAGTTTTCCGCTTAACTGAGTAGGTGATTTTTGTATTATCATTATATATACGTTGTTTTGAAACTTGGGCTTGGATATGTGAGAGATTATGGGCATATATATCTATTGGGCTATTCTTCTCTGACTTATCATATTTGATTGATATACATATGCGGGGTTTCCACACGCTAGGATGTCTTGTTTATTATGGATGTGATTAGTTGATTAGTTTTAGCTTTGCTTCTGATATTTTGATGATAACTCGCTAATCAATGTTATAAATTGTAAATGAATGGCAAATAGTAATGGTTAAGGCTAACTAGGCTTACGTGACTCGTCGAGACGGACTCAGGGTTTTGCATAAGTCTAGGCCGGGAGGGGTCTAGTTCAAGTTTGAAAACTGTGGTCATTACAGGAACAATAATAAATTAAGACTAGTATGAGTCTTGATTGATAGTCATGTGATGATTATGCGTATACGGATATGGATCAAGATCATGAGTATTTGGTAGGAACAAATACTGGACCGATGCTACATGGTCAATGCCATAAGTGACTCTCATGATAGTTATATCATTTAGCCCTTCGACTTGAGATCATCAGAGACTTCAACATTATGAGTACAATGATTTGATACAATTAAACGTTGTCATTAACCGGATGATTATAAAGATTGTGATTGGTCATTGTCCGACTAATGTGTGGAAGTTGTGTGATTAAGATAGGATTTGTCCCTCTCTTTTAGAGAAAGATATCTATTGGGCCTCTCGATATGTTAGACTGATAAAAAGCCATGTCTAGTGAATTGATTGGATAAATGTCGCTTGACAATTTCAGTATACTCAAAGATTGAGACTAGTAGATTGAACTATAAGGGTGACATTCCATGTCTTAAGTTCAATCAAAAAGTTATCGCGTAACAAAAGGATATGATGTACACTATCTATTAGGTTGTATCAATTTATCAATCTTCATGCAACTTGGGTAGTCATAATGTCTTGCTAGAGGCCGCTTATGACTTATGTGCCCAAAAGGGTTTTGGTTCATTGCCAACGTTGTATGAACCTATTGGGTCGCACACAAAGAATGACATTGCACGATTTAATATTATCTAGGTTGATGAATTTTATTTGATAAAATTCATTTTGAAGATTCTCATTAAGAGTCCTAGTTTGACTATGATTCAAAACTCTCACACATTTCTAGTGTGACTAGAAATTTAGTCTCTTAGTAAATCCTATTCGGAATAGGACTCTAATTGGAATTAAAGTATGACTTTAATTCTTATTTGAGTTTAAGATAAATTACAACTCTTATTGGATTAGTAATTGTAGATTGTCTATGATTTTATTCTTTTTAGAGTTGGACTTTATCTAAGACTCTATTTAGAGTCTGACTATGAGATGGAGTTCTTTAACAACTCGACCTATTGAACTATAAATAAGACATTAGGGTCTCAGTTGTAGTAAGAGAGAATTTTCTAGAGAGTTTTATGAGAATTTTTTCCCTAGAATTTTTGGCGCTAGCACTCCGGATCGTGATCATCCGTTCGTGTGTGGATTTCTGATAGAGGACGTTCGTCTCTGGCAGCGTCTTGAAGGAATCGATCAACACTAAACAAGGCAGACATGGAGTTGTGCTTGTTAAGGTAAGGTTTTTCTATCTTGATATATCAGTTTAATGGAATTGAAAGAATCATGGTTTGGGGATATTCGAAAAGGTTTCAAAAAATTTCGCTGCTCTTAATCTTCGAAACCCAACCGTCCCTTTATTTTTTTCTTTTTGTCTGCATCTAAGCTAGGGTTTTTATGTGTATTTGTATGTGTTTTTGTTGTTCTAGTTGTTCTAGTTGTTAAGTCTGTTGTCCCTTGTTGGGCTAGTCTCCCTTTGTTAGGGCTTTTTTTTCAGTGTTTAACTGGATGTTCCTTCCCCATCTAATGTGCCGAAATGGCTTTTGATGGTGGAATTATGATGAGGCTTTGTTTGCCTTTGTTGTTCTCAAAGAGACTGATCTACCAATGTTTTTCATGTTATTGTTGCAGGGTTCTCCTACAAAGTTATCAATGGAACTCATTGAGCTTTGATAAAAAAAATGTTTTATCTATCGTCATCTTACATACAAAAGGTGTTTTGTCACTTAAGTCAAATACTAAATCTTGAAAAAAAAAGTTGTTCTTTTTTGTTTTTTTTTACTTAAGTGGGGTCGGATTCAGGCTTTCCTTAAACCTTGCCTTTTTGTAAGTGATGACTCTACTATCTCACCGAAAAGTAAAATACTTAATGGATGCTTGTGTTTTAAATTATTTAAGCTGTTTTTTTTATAAGAAAAAAAAACACCTTGCCTCTGTCGAGGTTTGAACCCATAACCTCTTACTTTCAAACCTCATACCAAACTATTGAGCTACTCAATTGGTTGGTAAGTATTTAAGCTAGTTCAAGGAACCTATGGATGATACTAATAGGGAACAACAAAGCGAACCCAATTTTTGCTTAGAGGACCACATTTTTTAATTTTTAATTTGTCGTACCCCACTTTTTTTTCTCAAAATTCTAAAAATATCCTTGCTCATCCCATTACCCTCACCATTACCTCAACACCTCTCACTCATCTCCATTTCTCGTTTTTAGTCATTGTAAAATACTTATACTAGGTCATCAAGTGTCGTAGGAGTGTTTTTTCGTTGAACAAGGTCGAATATGGTCATGTTGTCTCCTAGAAGTGAAGAAGTATCGCATGTAGGGTTCGGACGCACATGGTCGATGTAACGACCCCAATTTCCAACCAAACTCAACCCCACTCGACCTAAACTTATGCTGACTCCCAACCTGCTCTCGCAAGGTCAACGCAAGTTTAGTCAGCCTTCATTTCTGTTATTTACCATTTACGCATCGGAATTTAATAATTAAAGTTGAGTTATTCAAGATTTGTGAGTTATCAAAGATTTGTGAGTTATCAAAGATTTGCATAAGCGATTAGACCTTAAACAAATTGAACAACTAAATCAATGAAGTTAGGACAACCTAGAGTGTGGAAACCCCGTATATATACAATCAACATGTATATCCAGCAAAAAAGAGAGTAAAATGAAATCATATACATGTCCTAGTTTATCACTCAATCCCAATATATGTATATATATATTAGAAACAACTTATTCAGTAAGCGAGAGGAGGTCACCTCTATATCCTCAACATCAATCACTTAGTGATGGCCCTTTGCCTCTGTTTGACCTGCTAGTCAGCAGGTCTGCACCCATAGTCATAAAAAAGATGGTGAGTATAGTAAGAGTAACATAAATAACCAAAAAGAGTCTTAACTGAATTTCAAACGTCAAATAAACGGCTAATCGAGTATCATGCAGAAATATCACAAAGATAATAAAAAACTGCATGATAAGTAAATTACTGAGATATCAACGATAAATGAGTGTTGAGAGCACAAAGCAAAAAATTATCTAAGAGTTCTAAGTTTATCAAGCTGCAACACATAGTACATAACCTGGCTTTTAAGACAGATCCTGGACCTAAACAAACCACCAAACAGCTTAGAGCGAGCCACCTAACCTTAGCAGACGCACAGTCGAACTCCCAGTCAGACTTCCAACCCTAAACTGCGGGTTAAGGTACGTCTAAACATCTGTATAGTCACGGAGGAGGGATAGATCACACAACAGCCCCACCGAACTCGTGACCACCATATTGTCTACTTCGACCCAAACGACCACTTATTACGAAATCCAAGGAAAATAAAGTTGATAATTCACCAAGGATATATATTTCAAATAGAATCCAAGTCCATAATTCACAACGAGGTACTACTCAACAAATATAATAGCCAAATGAATGCACAATTGAAATAATATTAAGGCCCAAATTGGTTTTACTCACCAACCTTTACGAAACTTCGCTATCACGATCTCGCATGCCACCAATCGGTCCTCGTACGCTTGTCAATGATTTACGCACTCCTTGGTATTCACTAGGATCATATTTGGTTGTATTAGAGTCGTGTTCATACCCATATAAAATCCCCAAAATTTTTCAAAAACTTTTTAAAAATTTTCAAAAATTTCTGTCCTGGTGCCGTGGGGTTCATTACCTCACGGTGCCTATCACGACATCCAACGAAGGCAATCCCTGCCCTGAACACCAAGCCTGGCGCCGCTAGTACTGAATTGCTTTCTGGGGAAACCCTAGCTCATGTTGCCTTGTTCTTAGCCTATCTCATCCTCGTAGGGACCTCGATTACCACCATACAACACTTCCAAACCTCCTAATTCATCCATAAATTCATTTTCCACAATTAAAACCAAAAATCATAAAAAAAATTGTCCGAAAATTCAACATTTCTTTTCAGCAATCATAACCCACCATTAAAACTCCATAATTGATAAAAAAAAACAACTTCAAAACACCACATAGAACCTAGAAAATCCAGTGGGCTTAAGTGATCATCACATTTTTCATCGAAAACCCAAAAAATTACATCTAAAATGATGAGAATTGAATTACAGGCCGAGATCTAACCTTTGTTTGCATCATTGGTCAATCCCTTGCCTTCAATTAACTTCAAAAGCCATCAAAACCCTTTCCAAAAGCTCTCCCATTTCCGAATTTTGAGTGGAGTGGTGAGTAAGTTTGGTCAAAATAACAAATTCGACCTTTTAATACTTGTGGTTCACACTAAAGTCTCAACCACCCATCTCTAGGCCATCTTGTGGTTCACATTAAAGTTGTCCATACTCACTTGTGACACACTTGAGACACCCAAGTCTCATGCTTATCCAAATTTGACTTTTCAACCCTTAGTTCTTAGACGTTTCGCCTGTTGACTTGCACAGTGAATCATGCGACAGTCAAAATTTTCAGTTCAAAATTATTTGGCTATGATTTTTCATTAATATTTTTATCATAATTTATCCCGGTTGTGTATGAAATCACTTCCCCAACCTATGTACTCGTATTTTGCTCACCCAATACTCGTTTCAACACGTTTTTTTAGGCAAACTCTACTCGAAATCGACGACCACATCCTATCATACAAACACAAGTATAAATAGTTGCAGTACACATCGTCGCACAAGCATAACATATTTTCCGAGTCATTACAGCTTAGACCTTTAAAGAGGTATTTACCGACTTCGACATAACTTGCGAAGAGAACTCGGTCTTAATGGGTAATGGAGGGATCTAGCTGAGACTTCTTTAGAGGTGTTAGCCTTGTATGTCCGACACCCATGAGCAATAAAAACAAACAAAAAATTTCAAAACTCCAGAAAAAATATGAAAATGACAAAAAATAGTGGGTTATCCTCGGAATCGCTTTATTTTTTTCAAATCCATTGAAACTTTATACCTAAAATGTAAGATTCAAGCCCCAAATCGATCATTTAAACCCAACAACAAAACCACAAGCAATACCGACTCAAAAAAAAAACTCAAAATCTACATTAAAAGAGATGACGAATGCACCCACGATGTCGTATTGTTGTGGTTTTGCTCGAATTTCGTCAGATTTAGGCTGGTGGTGAGAATATGATTTGATAGAGGGGTCACTAGGGTGAGTGGGGGTATGTGTGAGTAAAAATCATTTTATGGTGGGATAGTTAGATAACCTCATTAGGGTGATGTCCTCTAAGCAAAAACTGAGTAGGGGTAGGGGAACTTTTGCTAGTACGCTACCCATTTACATCAACTTGTTGTAAGATGAAGTGTTTGCCCAAAAAGGTGGGGCGGATAAAGCCCCACTCAAAATCGAATCTAATCCTATCTTACTGTTGAATCACAATAAAATTTGAGTCACGTTAAAGACACCCTAGCTATCACCCCAACTATGTATAAGGGCACACTAACGATATAATTTTTTTGAACTCTCTTTTAAAATGACTCTTATGTACTTCACTAAATATATACGTTGGTCTGTCAAAAATATATATATATATATATATATATATATATATATATATATATATATACACACACACATTGGTGTGCCCTTATATATAGTTGGGGTGCCTTTAGTGCATCTCTAAAATTTGTATTTGCAAACCTCGATGCACTCATCTAACATATGTTATTATCTAGGCATCTCCAATGTATTGCACCAAAATGGTGAATGATGCAGCTTTCATTTGGTGCAAAAAATACATAAAAAACTAGGGGTGGGCAAATCGCGATTTGGTGATGAAAATCCTCAAACCACCACCAAACTGGGAGTTTACAATTTGACAGTTTTGTAGACCACCACCAAACGACAAAACCTTAAAACCGCTGCCAAACCGATCACGGTTCACCCTGTTTGGTCCATCTGGTTTCGCAGGTTTCTCTCTTTCACTTTCCTTTTGTTTTGACAAATCTCTTTCCCTTTCCAGTTCTTCTAACAATCTCATCTCAGATCCAACATTATATTTTCACTCACACCCACAGAACAAATCGCTTGAATGGAAGTGAGAAAAGATTGGAGCGAGAAAGATGAGAAGAGCGCCAGGCACGATGGCAGAGGCAACGAGAGTCGAGGAGATGAGCATAGCAAAGGCAATAGGAGTCGAGGAGATGAGCAGAGCGCCAGACGCGATGGCAGAGGCAACGAGAGTCGAGGAGCAAGGTGCAGAGCTAGTGTGATGAAAGGCAAGACACAGAGGTGAGGTCGCACAGTGATGAGGAGAGATGCGGCCACTGTGATGACCGAAGGATTTGAGGAAAATATGGAA
The DNA here is from genome assembly GCA_039657345.1 of Stephania japonica. Lineage (NCBI taxonomy): Eukaryota > Viridiplantae > Streptophyta > Magnoliopsida > Ranunculales > Menispermaceae > Stephania > Stephania japonica. The sequence continues at coordinate 64,837,734 of CM077557.1, read as the reverse complement.
GTGGCGGTGGCGGTGAGACATGAGTTTTGTTTGTAGGGTTAGGGTTTTATGGGTAAAACAACAAAATGTCTATATTACCATTGACTTTGGTTCGATTTGGTGAACGACGGTTTTTGAAAATAAAAATCGTAAACCAAATCGGGGTCACGATCCTGTGGTTTTTGAAAACCACCGGCAAATCGTGAAATTTAAAAACCCAGCAAAATCATATGGTCTGGGCGGTCTGGGTGATTTTGCGAAAATCAGTGCCCACCCCTACAAAATACTATTATCATCTTCAATTTAAAAACACAAAATCTTATATCAAAATAAAATATTGGCTCTATTTGGTCTGTTTATTGATGATGTGGCATTGCAGCTTAATTGAAAAAAGATGTTAGATAATATGCGCTTGGGTCCTAAATCGTAGAAAAATTATTTTTTGAATAAGCATATCTCTTTATGGTTATCAAGATTGCGAATGCGAATGCGATTTGATAAGATTTTCTAAGTAAAAATACTTTTTAAAATGAGAAACCAAACACACCAAATTTGCTTATACCAAAAACAATTATAATATAACTAATTAAGCTATAAGTAATAAGCAAAAGCTGAACCAAACGAGATAATTCTGAGCATCTTCACTTTTTTATTAGTTTTAAATATGTGAAGTAGGGCCCACACAAACTAATGGAGATATATTCAATTGAAGGATTTGATAGGATTTTAAAAGAGTTTAAAGGATTTTAAAATTAAGGTGTATTTAATTTGGAGTTCAAAGGATTTTAATGAATTCTTGAAAAGTCAAGGGATATTCAATTAAGATTTAAATGGATTTTAATGGATTTCTAAAAAGTCTAGGTGTATTCAATTTTGAAACACAATAAGATTGTGATGAGTTTTAATGGATTGTGATGAATTTCTATTAAGAAAATGAACATATCGAAATCTCACCTCTACCTATGAGATTTGGATGGATTTTGAATAAGTCCATCCAAATCCATCAAATTTTATGCAATTCATCATTTAAACAAATTCATAGATTTATCACATTGAATACACACTTAAAACACTAACTTTTTTCTTTTTTTTAAAGTTGGTTCTACTTTTCTTTTTTTTTGGCCACCAAAGTTAGTCCTACTTACCACCACTTTAGCGCAACTATAGTACTGTAGCATCTTGCCAAAGTATAACAAAGTTTGGCGTAGAAGTGGGCCAAAATCTTAATCCTGCGCCAAAGTATCAACCCATCTTGGCGTTGGGCTGGAGATGTCATTACCCCTTGCGTCACTGGACCCCTAAAGAAAGAAATGAAATGACATTCCAATGCAAAAACAGAAGATAGAAATAACCAAATTGTTCTAACACCGTTCGATATTCTCAAAATATATTTACCATTAATTCAATTTGTATCCAACGGCTATGAAACATGTTTGTGACATCAGTGTGTATATTTTAATGTACCGGTACCTCTCCCTAACAAAAAACCTAACACGTTTATTAATCACAAACAAACGAACCAACTTTTCATCAACCACTCTCTTTACACTCTCTCTCTCACTCTCCATTAATGGCGGCGACAACAACACTGCTCTCATTCTCCACACCATCTTCATCATCATCATCATCATCATCTTCGCCATCCAAAACCCTGACCCCATCTCCCAAAACCCCTTTCAGCCTCAGCTTCCTGGGCTCCTCATCCAGGTCCCCAACCCCTGTCTTCCTGCGCTCCAGCAGCAGCGGCGCAGCAGGGTCCGCAGTTTCATCGCGCATGATGGTCTCCGTCCCCGCAATAAGGCCCCTGACCCTCGATTTCGACACCTCGGTGTTCAACAAGGAGAAGATCAGCCTCTCCGGCCATGACGAGGTAGGGTTCTGTCGAAATGAGGGGTTTTTAGTGTTTTTCTTTTTAGGGTTTGATGGGTGTGTGTTTGTGGGTTTTGCAGTGGATTGTGAAGGGTGGGAGGGATTTGTTCCATCTCTTGCCTGATGCGTTCAGGGGGATTAAGCAGATTGGCGTGATTGGTTGGGGTTCTCAGGTGAGTTTTGGTGTTTTGTAGATCTGGTGGTCAAAATGTGTTTTTTATGCTGTTTTTGTGAGTTTTTTGGAGTTCGAACTCTCTGTTTGTGCTTGCATGGACTAATTGTTTCAGTTCAGTTGTTCATTGATTGGTTTTCTGTGGTGTTGTACTGGAAAGATATGATTTTGGTTCAGATTATTAAATCTAGTTACACAGTGATTGATTTTCTGTAGTGTTGTACTGGAAAGATGTGATTTTGGCGAATGGATTTGCTTCAGAATATGAAATGTAGTCGTAGTTTGTGTTTAAAGTGTCATACTGATTTGAGATTAGTGATTGGTGTTTCTTGAATGAAAAACTGACAATATTTTGTTTTTTTTTTTTTTTTTTTTTTTTTTTGTAGATACTTGGAAGGATTTTTAGTCTCTGTGTTGTTATTATGCTTTATTTTTGTTGTAATGGTGAATGGGGTTAGTTCATATTATCAAAGCTAGTTAATTTTATGTAAAATTTTTATGCCGATTTACAAATATTGATTGTTATTTGTTGAATGAAAGACTGATGAAATTTGAGGTTATTAATTTTTTAGATGTTTGAGATGGTCTTTGTTGTTGTTGCACTTCATGTTTGTTGAAATGGTAATTTGATTATGCTGCATGTATTCATTCAAGGGTCCTGCCCAAGCTCAGAACTTGAGAGACTCACTTGCTGAGGCCAAATCTGACATTGTTGTCAAGGTAATTTTTTTTCCTGTTTCAAATGTTAATCTTCTTGTTAGTTATGTATTAGTTCAGTTGGAAGTAGCGAAAACGCTCTAATTACAATTATCTTTACAGATTGGGTTGAGGAAAGGTTCCCGTTCTTTTGCCGAGGCACGGGCTGCTGGATTTACTGAGGAGAGTGGAACTCTTGGTGATATATGGGAGACTGTATCGGGGAGTGATCTTGTGTTGCTATTGATCTCTGATGCTGCACAGGTTTGTGGAGTTTTCTCTTGATTTTTTTTGAATGGTTTTGGACTTGTGTGTTTGTGTTCTCTTAATTTATTTCCCATTCTGCTTCATTTGCATGAGTGGTCTCATGTGGTTTGGTCATATTACTTTTTTTTTTTGTAAAGTCATGTATACTGCGACATACTTTCTGTATATGCATCCGCTGCATGCTTGCTGGAGATATTTAGATTGTACATCATTACATGCATGCATACATCTTTATGTGTGTCAAAAAGAGTAAGCACACCAACTACTGTGTTGAAATGAATGTATCTAACGCATGTCACTAACCACTATCCTCGACCTTGATCAATGTCAACGAACTTGGAAGTTTGTTTTATTTTCTCTAGAGTAAATTTGTATCTTTTGTATTTCTGTTTTTCTGTGCTGACCTTCTGGTTCCAATATTTATAGCCCAGAGAAAATGGTTGCTTTTCAATTGAAATGCTAATGGTTGATGTTAACTTTTCTTATCTGTAAGTGACTGTGGATTTGTTCCTTTGTTACAGGCGGATAATTATGAGACAGTTGTCTCGCACATGAAGCCTAATAGCATACTTGGATTGTCCCATGGATTTCTTCTTGGTCATTTGCAGTCCCTTGGACTTGATTTTCCCAAGAACATTAGTGTGATTGCTGTATGTCCCAAGGGCATGGGTCCATCTGTGAGGAGACTCTACGTCCAAGGGAAGGAGATAAATGGTGCAGGGATTAATTCTAGTTTTGCTGTTCACCAGGTCCTTTTACTGCATTTCATTTACATTGAATTCTTCCTTGTAAAATTTGAGATTTATGCTTCTGATTTTATTTTTCCTTGGCTTATCGCTCATCTTTTGTATCTTGAAGGATGTTGATGGTAGAGCTACGGTTGTTGCTCTAGGTTGGTCAGTTGCTCTCGGTTCTCCTTTCACATTTGCCACAACACTGGAACAAGAGTACAAGAGTGACATCTTCGGGGAACGAGGTGAGTTTTGTTGCAGTCCTGTTTTTTTTTACCTTCAAGTATACTTCTCTGTAATTATAACCCTTGCAAATCTCAGGTATCTTGCTTGGTGCTGTGCATGGAATTGTTGAGGCCTTGTTCAGAAGATACACTGAGAATGGAATGAATGAGGACTTGGCATACAAAAACACTGTTGAGTGTGTCACTGGAATAATATCAAAGACAATCTCAACCAAGGTTTGTGTTGTCATGGTTTATATATCTGTTATGTTTCTTCAACCATTTATTTATTAACAGTGATATAATAATGTGCTTTTGACTCCTCTCAACAGGGTATGCTGTCTGTGTACAACTCTTTGTCTGAGGATGGGAAAAAAGAATTTCAAGCTGCATACAGTGCATCTTATTATCCTTGTATGGAAATTCTCTATGAATGTTATGAGGATGTGGCCTGTGGAAATGAGATTCGTAGTGTTGTCTTGGCTGGGCGTCGCTTCCAAGTATGTTTCTACTGATATTGTGGTTTGAGTTACTTGTCTACTTCACTGGTTTATGCTGATTTTGATTTCTTTTGCATAAATCAGTTCGACATTAAGTCTCGCTAATGCATTTGCTCTCTTTGTTTACAGGAAAAAGAAGGCCTTCCTGCTTTCCCCATGGGCAATATAGATCAGACTAGAATGTGGAAAGTTGGTGAACGAGTACGATCAACACGTCCAGCAGGTGATTTGGGTCCGTTGCACCCTTTCACTGCTGGTGTCTATGTGGCATTAATGATGGCCCAGGTGAGATACCTGTTTGTGTAATTTATGATGCGTCTGGATGCTTAGTGTTGTGAAAGAAAAATGATTAATTTTTTTGGAATTTTGTTTTTCACTATCTTAATCAGATCGAGATTTTGAGGAAGAAGGGTCATTCATACTCAGAGATCATCAATGAAAGTGTGATTGAAGCTGTAGATTCTTTGAATCCCTTCATGCATGCACGCGGAGTATCATTCATGGTTGATAATTGTTCCACAACTGCACGATTGGGATCAAGGAAGTGGGCTCCACGATTTGATTATCTTCTCACCCAGCAGGCCTTTGTTGCAGTTGACAAAAATGCTCCTATCAACCAGGACCTCATTAGCAACTTCTTGTCTGACTCTGTTCATGGTGCCATTGATGTCTGCGCCCAACTGAGGCCGACCGTTGACATATCCGTGACAGCAGATGCGGACTTCGTACGTCCAGAATTGCGCCAATCAAGTAATTAGACGGTAAGTATTTATGCGTTTAATTTTCTTTTGGCGATCTAAAAATGTGAGGTGCTCTTGTTTTTGTTTGGTCTTTATGTCAGGATTTTGTTTGCTAAATTTTGTAGTGACTGTGTGGCTCTATAATATGTGGACATAACTTATTAGAATTGTTTGCGTCTCCCTCAATCAATTTCGGAATTTGGCTCTTTTTGTTTTCTGATCAATTTGCAAACATCTTCCTTGAATATGCTGTTTTAAGTTGCTTTTAGTTATCCGCACAGTGTTTTGCTTTGCAGCCTTGGCTTAAGCTGTAAGCTGTTAGTCTAGAACTGAACCTCTTCACTTTGAAAGTTCTAGGAGAACTCTTAATCTTAAGGTTAGATGAGATGAAAGTGGGAGCCAATGTTGTTTCTTAGCACACAAACTCCCTATAGTTTCATCTATTGCTGCACTTGAGTAGATTTTTTTTTTTTTGGTTTCCATGCAGTACCCGACGCCAAGTTAAGGACACTGGTCTTCTCGATCAGTTACTGATCAATGGATTAGTTTTCTTTGTCCCCTTTGTTTGGGATGGCAACTTTGCCCTCCCCTTTTTAGTTATTTGAGAGCTGAGAGGGTTTGGTTCTTTTGACATAGGAGAAAAATTGGCTTGCAGTGTGGTGTACTCTTCAATTTCAGTTTTTGAATGCCCTTTTTGTCTGTGTGTGTGTGTTTTTTTTTCTTGGTTCTTGATGAAGAGCAATGTTTGTTTGTTAAATTAGATTCTCCTAGCTAAGATCTAGATTATGTTAGATTATGTTTGTTACGTTTTAAATTTCAATTTTAAATCATTTTGTATGTTTGGCACTTTGGCTCTATAAAAAGCGCACTACAATTAATGAAAAGTATACTCCTCTTTCACATTCTTCTTCTCAACAACAAAATGGTGTTTCAAGGGATTGGGGTTTTTCGTGTTTAGGGTTAAAAGTATGCTCCTCTTTCGTATTCTTCTTCTCACAAATTAGATATTGTCAATAATGACAATATAGGTATTGTTTATAAAGTTAAACTTCTTGTCTAGCAGTCCCTATGACCTCATCATTTCACAATTGACAGGGTTAGTGGTGGGGGTTTTTTTTTTTTTTTTTTTTTTTAATTGATATCAGGGTTACTGTTATTTACTTACATATTTCATTATTTAATAAAGCTCGATCAAGGTAATTAATTAATTGCTCAAAAAATTTCAAATTTCACGATTTTTTTTTTCAAATTTCACTAAGTTTAAATATTAAATCCAAGAAAAATAAAGGCTATAAAAATCTTCAAGTAAAGTAATGTAACATGTTGCCAAATAGCTAACGGCATCGAAGTTCAGTAATTCCTTAAATTAAATGTTATTGGAATCATGACATTTGGAGATAAGAATCAAACCATCAAAAAGAGAATGCTGAAGAAATAGAGGCATCAACCATTTAGAAGCAATTATGGCAATACAGAAATCTTATGGTGTGTTCAGCTGGGATGACTAAAAGGTTAGGACTAGGATTAACTTTTAGTCCAATTTTCGGTTGGGCGGATTAAATTGTCAAACAGATTAAATAGTTTTATATCCATATGACTAAATAGAGTGAAGCTCAACCCTATTACTAATTAATCCAACCTAAAAGAGAGTTATTTCCCATTATACTCTCACTTGCTTTAAAACACATCACGATCTCGATCTATCATTTTCGACAACCCATATCCTCTGCGTTGCTCTCGAAATCGGTTTTTCTACATTGTGAAATCGGTCTCTCCTTCTGCGAGCTTCCTCCTCTTGTCTCTCCTTTGCATTTTCAGAGCATCTCCTCCTCTCTTTGAGCATTTGTAAGCCCCCCTCCTCCCATCTAGTGTTTTGTTTTACATCTCCACCATCACGCCCGTTCTTCTTGGGTTTATGTTGCTCGTTAGCCTTATTGTGGCCGACATTTTTTTTTTTTTTTTTTTTTTTTTTTTTTTTAGTCTTCTCTTTTCCTCATCAAAACCATGGATTTTATTGGATTTATACACCTGAGACCGTCTTCTTCTCGTCGGTGCTCCTTGCCGCAGTCCCTCCTTCCATCTTCGTTGTGATGTGATTAAGCGAGAGAGCGAGCTATGGCTTGAGATCGCAAGGGAGGGAGTGAGGTTGTGTTGAACGTGAGAGTAGTTTTTAGGGCTTGATCGCGAGTGAGTATTTGGGTGTGTTGGATATTTATATAGGGAGGGGTAGAAATGTAATTTGGATTAAACCACTTAAACTCCAATCAATCCAACTGAACAAGTTTCCAATTTTGGATTACCTTTAATCCATAGTCAACTAATCCATTGCAATTTAGTACAACCCTATCAAGACAAGTCTATCAACCCAACAAACACACCATTATAGTCCTAAAAGTAATTATAAACCTTACTTCTTAAACTGAAAAGGGTAAACCTAGAATTATTGATTTGATTAGAGAGAGTAGATAACATAAAGGATAAGTAATTATCTTCTTAGTATGAAAATGGGCAACGATAAGATATTTCACCATACATTTTGGGCTAAAATTACTTATCTTGCAAAAGTGTGTTAGTTTTCATTATGTGATACTCCCTCCATTCACTTTTGTAAGTCGTTTTAGGTAATTTGTTCATTTTTATAAGTCGTTTTCCATATTTAAGTCCATTTTTACCCGATTTACCTTTATTTAAGAATCATTTAATTTACAAAAAAGGAATAATTTAATTGGCCTAAAAGAAGAAACATATAATTCTCTCTACAATAGAGAAAGAAAATTGAATTGGGAAGATGGAAAAGACTATCATGTAGAGAAGAAAGTCACAGAATTGACATTGTCTATGGGGAAGATGAAGAGATTGGAAGACGAAATTGTTTCTTTTTTTTTTTTTTTGAATCTGATGGTGACTTTCTTGAATCGGTGTTTCTTTCTTTCTTTTTTCTTCTTGAATCTAATGAATAGAATGAGATCATCTATTTTTTGATCGTCCATCTGCCCCATCCCTAAACCCAAAACAAAAAAATCCTTAAATTCCATTGTGTGGTTCTTGAGGAGGTTTTTGATGGGGTCGTCATCGGAGGAGGCATCGGCGAGGAGATTGGCGGAGTGCTAGAAGAGACTCATCAGTATCAGTTGTGATTTTTACCCCGGAATGAAGTGGGTGTCATGGGTCGTGGGTTGGGGATGAATTTGGAGGATGAATGTGAGAGGACGGGGGACAGAGAAAAAGAGTTGTATCGGTTCACTAAAACAAGAAATTTAATAAGGCTAATAAATGGGAGGGGCATTATGGTAACATTAGCCTATATTAATTGGCATCTTAAAATTTGTGATTTAGTCTAAAACGACTTACATAATTAAACGGATGGAGTAGTATTTTGGGTTATTTTGTCAAATTTCTCTTTATTTATTTAATTTTCAATGAGAGACCTTCTCATGTTATTCCCATCCCACTGTCCAACAGCTAGCCCAAACTTATGTTATGGAGACTTGAATCTTCAACCTCTTATAGAGGTGACGAAGATACGCGTTATGCCAAATTAATGAGACTATCACATTATCACTTATTGGTTGGCGACACAAGTTCTGTTCCTAACTTCAGAATTTCATAAACCCTTCTTGGGGGGGCTATCAGTTTGAATATGTTTTGACATTCGAGTTAACTTGCTTGTCAGCCATACCCGCTGCTTTCTACTGATGGATTTGCCAAGGAAAAGTGATTGGGCCACGTTCTTGTGATGCTTGCATTAGCTGAAGAGCTATTGAAGCCATCTAGGCATACGCTATAATTTGTGCACCTACATCTCAACGCACAATCTATATAATTCTAAACTGGCAAATCTTTTCGTGTTTTATTTATTCAATAAACTACGAATCTCTTCATATATATAAAAGATTGGTTTCATTCTTGAATAGCACACCAAAACATGTGACATGTGTGACATCAAAAATAACCTTGACAATTGAGCAAATGACAAGTTTGGGTCTTTGGGTTGTTATAAGATTAGTGCAGCTATGTTGTAATATCGCTTTTACCCATGAAATAACGATGGAACTTGAGATTTAGGGTTAAAGTATCTGAGACTATTAAGTTGCTTATATCAACGGAACAACGATGAAACTTAGGGTTTAAGTATTTGTCGATACTCTATTGAATTTAGCAATGACATCGATTTTATTTTAAATAATCCGTAGCTAGTATGTTGTTAAAGCTGACAAAATAGTGATGGATTATGTGGCCGTCGCAAGCAACTGAGGAAATCCTTACCACTTTTTAATGAAGAGGTTTTGATGGAATTGCGTCGGTAAAAACTATTTAGGCGCCTTACGACAATGTATATTTATTTGTCGATATTCTGTCATTAATTGAACTAAATTGTGACGAAATTTCAGGTGTTTAGCGACGGAAAACTCTATCGTTATATGTACCGATTATTGTAGTAGTTATAGATAAAAGAACAATGAAAATCACCTTCTATATATTAATGCAAAGTGGGGTCAAATTAACTCCAACCAACTTAAGATCCGAGGCTCTAGCCATCCGTTTAGTCATATTCATGCCTACATTATGTAAGAACTATAAGCCTATATATGTATATGCATTCTGGTCAAAATTATGAATTTTGAACTATTCAAGAAAAAATAAAAAACATAAAAGTTAGGATATTCAAATGGTGCAGCTGTAGTGGTCCCTAACACGTATGGCAGATGAGGGTTCTTATAAACGGTACAGTTATATACATTGTTCATCAAATATATACATTGTTCATTGTTAATTAATGGTCCTGTCATGACAATGCATTCATACATGCATGCTTGTGACTGCTCATCACATCTGACCATTAACTTGGGCCATGGACATTTATGTGCACCACGTGTGGTTGTCTGATTCACTGTTCACAACCTTACTTTAACTTTTAGGTTTCATGGCCTTGTGCAGAAGAAAATGACTAAGAAGATCAAACATATATTAACAGATCGATCAGTATAGAGCACGAACAAACGAAGTCTTTTTTGACAGATTTTCAAAGAAGCATACAACCATATATAAACAACAAATGGAGTAGTGGTCCTCAATACATTTTTTTTTTCTCAAATTAATCAAATTTTCAGTTTATTTTTCTAATTAGATCTTTGACTATGAAGTCGTTTCAGCTTGTGTCAATGTAACTCGGCCTTTCTCATGGCAATGCTAATTAGCTAATTATTTAGTGTTAGGGGCATTCATGGAAGGAAGATGTTAGAGGTACTCACTTGCCACACCTACTTGTCACACTTGATAGTCAGTCACCGTCGATACATCTCAAGATACATGTTCGAAGTGTGTCGGACGATGCACAATCGCTAGGTGTGACAAGTATGTACACTTAACATTTGCCTTTTTTCCTTCATGAAAATGCATACATTCTCTTACAAAAAAAATAAAAAAATCAATAAAAAAAATGCATATAAGCATATATAATGATCATTTTTTTTTGAGTAACTATGAGTATCCAGATTCTTGCTAATTAGTTCCACGAGCCTTGAGATTGCGAAACGAGATCACTGGCCAATGGCCAGACGTTTGGCTATCGTGAAGAATTGATACCGAGGTCGAACGCCTAACCCATACAACCTCGTCATCGCCCTTATTATTAGGCTACACTCGTCCGGGTTGCATATATAATGATCATAATTAAACCAATATTATTGAAGAAAAAATGGACTCATTGCAACTTTTCACAATCATCTTCACCTTATTAAAAATTGTCTAAAGAATAACGGGTATCAAGCTAAAATTTTCCTAACTTAATCACCTCGTTAAAGGCGTCAGGTTTTCATTAGTATTCCATTTTAAATACTTCATTTTGCAGTATATACATCCCACGGCGTTTGTATAAGGAAAAGGAAAATGATAATTTAACACACTCTCAAGGCAAACTTAGGACTTTCTTTCTTTTCTTTTAACCGTTTATGATGTTTTATCAGATGTGGAGCCCTGAAAAGAGGAGAAAGAGATGCTTTTGTAACCCACTTTGCATACCTACTTTGAGCACCTAGTGGGCTCAAGTGGGTGTCTCTTCATTTGATATGCCTCGATGAGTGTCTGCGCATATCTCGAGGTGTTTAAGCACACAACTCGAGATATATCAAATGGAGGGACACCCACTTGGACCCACTAGGTGCCCAAAGCGGGTGTCCAGTAGCATCTCACTTTGTATAAATAACATAACCCCAATTTAATTTTAGTCATGATTCTACATTTATCTCTAACAAGGACTTCATATCTATATTGCATCTTGTTGAATTTCATGTAGAATGTATATAAGTTTTATTTATCTGTTTGATCCGTTTTATAGAGTGCAACAAATGTTTTTAATGAAATATAATCTCAAATATTAAAATACAAAATTCCCCTTCTTTAAGAACTTGATTAATTTGTATGGACTACTACTATCTACAACTTACAATTTTGTTTATGAAAAATGATAATCTAACATACTTTAAGCGCACACTTTGTCTTTTAATCTATTGGTGTTTTGTTAGATGTGACGCTCCCATTAAGAAAATTAAAAAGAGCTCTAAATAAATTAAAAGACAAAGTGTACACCCCAAATGTGTTAGATCATCATTTTTAACATTAGTTGTGGTTCAAATCTGCAAATGATTTAGGATATATGATGATGATGATAATTATGATGGTGGTGGCAACTATTGTTCTCTTGTAGGGATTTCTCTTGGTTTTTTCCTAAAGAATATATGAATCGACTGAGTGAAGATGAGCCATGACAATTCTATATCTTGATGAATCATGAATGTCACATTTGATTCAATGTCAAAGAACACAACAATTAACACAGATATGCATCACAGATTCTTGTATTCAACAAACATGTATTTTGGGGTAGACAAACATATAATATTTTCATTACAAATAAACAACCAAAACTTCAATAAGAGAAACATGTAACTTCTTTGTTTAATAATCTTTTCCTCTATACAATTACAAGGACAGAGCCATGTCCTCATTTCTATTTTGAGTTTTGGTCTCACAATGTGAATTATTACAATAAAACAAAATCACAAAAAATAAGAGCAGATCAGCCACAGATCTTGCTGTTACAACTGTAGAAATTAAAGAAAAAATAACAGAAGAACAACTCCATCTCATCATCATCAGTTGTTCCTTCTTTTGTTTCTTCAAATTTCCCTCGTGTAAAGGAAGGAGAAATCAAGTTCATACAACTTTTCTTTGAGAACCCAAGTGGGTAAATCTCAGTTTCATGTTTTACTTCTCAGTAATAATTGCTTATTACACAACAGACCCAAAGCCTTTGGTCTCTGAACCTTTCATGATTCTGAGTCTCTTACATGAGGAAATAAACATCTCCCATGGAACATCTCCAACCAACATCCAATCCCCATCTTTGTCTTCATATGTTGGTGCATGTTCTGATCCACTGTACCCTTCTCTCTCTGAATAAGCACCTAAAAAACATCGAACAAGGTCAGAAACATAGGTACATAAAAAAAAAAAAAAAAAAAGAAAAAAAATGTAACATGTAATTAATTAATTAAGTAATCTATAAAAATCAAGCAATAATACAACATGGGTGTTGTTGATAAATTCTTACCAATTTTGATCTTCAACATGTTCTCCAAGGCTTTTAGCAATTCAGGGTACCCCTTGTACATGTTGAGATCTATCTTTCTCAAGTAAGGTGCACCATCCATGCTCACTTTCACATAGATCCCAGATGACTCTGCCTCATCTTTCTTTGCTTGGAAGCTGTTCCTCCTGAAAGATCTCACTGGTGGCCACCCAACAACTTGCTGCCTGTTCAATTCAACACAAACCCCATTAAAACCCCAAATTAATCTAGCATAAACAAACAACAGATCTGATTAATTGATGATTCCAGTACTTACTTTGAAGCAGGAGCAGAGTGTTGTTGATGGTCTCTGGCATCAGACACACTGGAATTATTCTCACTCGACTGATCTTCACGATCGCCCATCTCAGCCAAGCTTCTCTTGTTGTTGCACTTAGTGTTAACAACCTGATCTTCCTCTTGAGAGCCCGGCAAGCCCAATCTGAGCTCTGTTGCTTTCAAGTTCAGATCCACATTTCTCTCCATTTCTCCAACAAATATCTCTCCAACCACTTCACTATTTGAAAAACTAATGACTACCCACTATTCCACCGGTCTTCAACTGATCTGGGTAGGACTCCGATTGGATGTATCTCCGGCGAGCGGCTCTGTGTGTTCCGGTTAAAGTGGTGGTGATGCTCGGTCTGTAGCGGAAAAGATGGTTTTATAGAAGGGGAGAGAGAGTGGGATGGTGGGGGGTAGGATGGTAATTTGGTGTGCTGCATGAATTAAAGGTTGTGGAGGGGGAGGGACATGAAGACAGGTATGTTGTCGGTCACATGAAGAGCAGAGGATAGGTGGTTGGGCCAACAGGGAGGGGACAAGGGTGGGACAAAGCTTGGCCGCCCATATTGATTACTGTTGACTTCTATGGACGGCTGTGATTTGAGGTGGGAGAGTGGTTGATGGAATACTGCTGCAGGTCAAAAATGTAAGTCATGTATAGTAATGACACAAAATTTAGTAGAGTCATAATTATAAGTGTATAGTAATGACACAAAATTTAGTAGAGTCATAATTATAAGTGTAATTTATATATATATATATATATATATATCATTTGAAATTAATTAAAAGGAAGAATTGAATAATAATAAATATTTAAATTGTATAGGAGTAAAATAGGTAAAAAATAATAAATACATTATTGAATTTTAAAAATAACTTATAATTTTGAACAATGGTTACGTTATTGACTGGAAGGAGTATTGGGAAGCGTCGGATCATGAGAGTTATAGATGGAGAATCCAATACCAGGTCTTTGACCCTTATGGTCAGTCACCCCTCATCGTCCTGTCTATAGATACTCTAGCTTAGACTCTTACAAGGTGAGGATGATACTGAGGCCTTGTTTTATTCATTTCTGTTAACTTACAATGTTAGTTCAGTGATATTTCCTTTGAGTTAATATTTTTATGTTTGGTTCAACTTTAAATTTGTAAGGAAGTTGTAAATTTTTAAACAATAAAATATATGAATTGACATAAAAAACCTTCAAATAAGAGAGAGATAGGTAATAAAAGGGTTATTAATGAGGGTAATTGTGTCTACAACTCTTGAGAGATAACTCCCTACAGGGGGTAGGGAAAATATCTCTCACTCTTTTCTGTAAGTTGGGAGATAAGTTGCAGGGAGCAACCAAACAAGATTAGTTTTTAACTCCCTATAAGTTATATCTCGGGAGATAACTCCACCTCCAACTAAACAAAGCCTTAGTATCGTCCTCACCTTCAAAATTTTATAGAACTCAATTTTAACTTGCAGTTAAAAAATTATAGCTAAAACATACTTAATTATGATAAAACTTATATTTAATTATAAAATGTGTTGTAAGAATAAAGTTTTAAAAGCTCTCAAACCTCATTTTTTCGTTGTTTCAAATCATAAAATAATTAAGTAAAAGAGGAGAAAAAATAATTGGGTAGCTAGTGATCCAATATACTTTCTTTTATTTAACAAAAAATTAAGGCAACTCCATTATCGTAAAACTTTGCTTAGAGTTTATTAATTTATATTGTAAAACATTATGATTATTAGTTTATTAATCATTCGACTTTGGATTTTTACTAAAATATATATATATATATATAAGTTTTTTTTAATTTGACAAAAAATTATTTTATATGGCTTGCCCAAGTATGATATGGCTTGAGCTACGTTGGTTCTAGGGCACCCAACTAAGCTTTTCCTTTAACAACTTTTATTAAAGCCAAATAACTCATTTTGCGATAAATGCCAGAATATTTTATAAGTTCTATGAGGGTGCAACATGAGTTGATAAATATAAATTTAAACTTGCCTGTTAATTTATTGGGCTTAAACACTCTTGGATATAGAGTTTAGTCTATACTAGCCTTACAACTCAAGATCGACTGATGCATATACTCCATCCATCCCACAATATGTGTCGTTTTATCTCTTTCCACACTTTTTAAAAAAGTCATTTAATGTCAAAGTCTCTTAAGTGAGATGGTAAAGACATCACTTGCTAAAAAGGCAAGACTTCGGGATATCGTGGTTCGATTACCACTAAAATAAAAAAAAAATTCATTTAATTATCTTGATTGAAGATTAAGTGGTACTTAAATGACCAAATCACCCTTTATCTCTCTTAATCCCACCCCTCTATATACATTAGTTATTAATGAGTAATTACTAAACTTTCTTTTTCTATGAAGGGTATACAAATTAATTAAGTAATTAATGGCTATTAATATTATCAAATGACACGTATTGTGAATACCTTCAAAATGGCTAAAACGACATATATTATGGGACGGATGAAGTGTGTAATAGAATTAGTATAGTATAAAGTATGGTTATAGTAGCATAAGGATAGTATTGTAATTTCAATATATTATGCTAGAGATTATATACTATATAATGATGTAATTAGTTTTATGAGTACATGCAAGCAATACAATTCTTTTATGTTTCTATCTTCTCTCTTTTCTTCTCTAACCTTAACTCTCAAATCTTCTCTCAATCATCTCTATCTTTCTCTCTAATCCTTTTCAATTAATTCTTCCTCTTAACGATCTTCTTCTTGTTCACTCTCTCTGTCTCCCCTATTCAATTTCTACAACAGTTACATCATTTGTGCTTTCATAAAAAGCTATTCCCTAAGTAATTAAAAAAAAATTATTCTGCCACTGGATTTAACTACCATTTTAACATGTAGTTTACGAGTGCAGATGAGCCTACGTAGTTGACATTGGATAAAAAAAAAAAATATGGGTGAGAATCCAATGTGGAGAATGGGACCCATGATGGATATCCGGGGATGGGCATGGCATGAGCATGTGATGAGTGTGTTAATGGGGATGAGTGGGGGATGTGGGCGCATGGCATGTGGGATGCCATGTGGTTGTGGTCAGTCTTGGTCCCCCAATCCCTTCTTTACGTATTTAATTCAATTTCTCACGACAATTTTTTCCTTCTACTATTATATCTCTCCGTTATCTTGTTAAAAATAGTGCTATTTAAATTTATGAGTTTAAATTTTTAAAATAATTTTTAAAATAATTTTATTTTAAAATCATCCTTAAACAATAAATGAGTTCAAAATAATAACTTACAAATCTTCTTTAATATTTGTAAAAATTTTAAAAAATATTTTATGAATTCAGACTCTAAAAGTTTAAATAAATTTTTTGCTTATTAAAATTGAACCGTCAATCTCTGTAAAAGCTCTCTTTAAAAAAAATATTTTTTGTAATTGATAGATAATGCTTCGACATGCGTGATCAAAATCTAAGTGAATCTATTGCTGTATGTGCAAGTGTGTATATATAATTTCAAAAGGAGAATGTTAAGTTAGGGTACCTTGTTGTAGTAGGACTACTGTTTACGTCAGTTTGGTACATAAAACTGTGTTGTTTTCACCCAAACATTTTTCAATTTCAAAATGCTAGTGCGTCAGCGACCTTTTCTTAATTAAAGTTTTTGAGCAAATCACAATTTCTCGTGAGCTATTTCAGCCTGTCTAATTTCTTTGAAAGATTTCAGTCTCTATTATAAATATATACTATTTTGTAATGAAAAGATATTTTTGAGTAAGAAATAGTAAACTAATGGCACGTACTGTCTATATATTTTTAAAATTATATAGCTGCATAAACTAGAGTCTATTGATAGAATGGTTCAAGTTTCGAAACTCGGCAAAATAAATGTTAATTAGACCTTTAGTTAATATTTCTCTATGTTTAGCCAGAGATCTTGATAATTATACAGCTCTATACGTCTCGCACTCATTAATACAATTGAACACGAATGATGACTTTTTCCATAACTTAAGTTTGATTAAAGAATATCATGCAACAAATATATATATACACACACGTGGATATATATATATATAGTTGCACAGGACTATAGCTTAAGGCAACTTTGTGAGAGAGCCCCTTGTACATGTAGTTGCTCCAATAAAAAAAAAGAAATATGTAGATTAGCGCACCTGCTGAAAACATGCTAGCCTAACACCAATACCAAACTTTTGATATCTACTTTTGACATTTAATTAGTTATAAATAATCTTTTAATTTTTGCATTGAGATGTGTATACGTATTTTGAAATGTATCTAAAGGACAACAATAACTAAGTGACAATTGATAAATGTAAATGCTAAAAGTGGGTTCTTTAGCATTACCCATACTATTGTATTTCTTTTTTAATGATTCTACTTTGAACTTAAATTAATTTGTAACTTTTTTTTTCTTTTTTAATTTTCATATCAAAATATATTTATCAACTATTTTCTTCAACGTGATTTTAATAAAGTATTATCAATTTTTTATTTTCTTTAACTTTTTAGTTTCACACGTGCTTTTTTTTTTTTGAAGTCTAAAAAAGGTACATTCATCATTCATAACTCAAAAGGGTATGCCAACTTATTACGTACAACATTTCAACAAGTGAAATGTAATAGATACTACATTACAAACTGAAGCTCGGAACTACTCTAATAAAATAGTGAGAACTACCCCACAAAAGGGGAGAAGTACCCTATAAAAAGGGGACACCTACCTCAATTTGGCAAAACACTCGCACAAGGAGACAAAACTTAAATTAAACATAAACTAAACCTAAAATAAAATAAAAAATTAATTCATAATGGAAGAAGAATTATATAAGGAATGAGACAACCCAAAACACTTTTTCAGCTAGCATAATGGATTGTTAATTGTGTCACAAACGAAACATCGCCACTGCAACGCTGTTGTCAAGACTTTGTTTGCTTTGTTGCTACTTACACTCATCGTTGCTTGCGCACTGCCAAGGACCATCAACAACTATTAACACCTCATAAAATCTCAAAATCTCTCGTCTTTATCATTGTCCGATCCCACCTTCTTCCACCATTGCTACACTACCTGCCTTTTTCTCATTGAAAACCCCTACATCTAAGAAGATATCTTTAGATCTAAGAAACAAGGAGAATAGAGGAAGGATATGCAACACGAACACATGAAGAAAAAAGAAAAAACAAAAGCAACTGAAACATTGTTTTATTGAGAAAGTTGATTGCGCATCTATGCCACTGTTGTTAAGAAAGGTCGATCGGGCGAACAAGGAGTAGAGAATGAGAGAAAAAGTTTTAGAGGTTTTTTTTTATGAAAGAAAAACGCATTAGAAATACTATTTTCCACACGTGGTATTCAACGTCAATAGATGGACTCAAACTTGAAACCTTGCTTAAGAATGATCAAATCATCGATCCCTTACTACTTGAACTAACTAATTAATTATTACCATTATTAATTATTATCATTAACTTTTGTCTATTATCAAAAAATCATATAAAACTTCAAAACTTTATATTATTCTTAATTAATTTAGTAATTTTTATTTATTTATTTAGATTAACATTATTTCTTTTCGTTGTAGCTTCATTTTTTATAGGATAATATTTTTTTGCTAATTAGGTATGCTACACGTACAATTGTGAGGTAAATTGCATTTTAGAATGTGTCAACACATCTCAACCCATGATTGGAAGAACCCAAGCAACTTTAATTAGGGGCGCATTAGAGGATTTGGCGCTAAGAGTGACCTAACAATTGTATATGCTATATAATTAGCTATGACATATATCTGATCAAGGGTCCATGTGGACATACAATCCTAGGTCCGCCCCAGGTTATGATATATATGCACTATTCATTAGGTTGTTTCGATTTTAATCTTTCATACAACTTGAGTAGTCATAATGACTTATTAAATGTCGCTTACGACTTTGTATCAGAAAAGGTTTTGGTTCACTGTCAAATGTCAACATTATATGCACCTATTGGATCGCATACTATAAGAATTGTTTTGTGAGACTTAAAAATGATTTAGAACAATGAATTTATATGATAAAATTCATGACAAAAACCCCTATGATGTATTGTACTTCTTTAAGTAGGGGTATATTTGTGATTTACTTGATCGTTGTATAAATAGACGTTTCAAGTGAAAATACACATAGGAAAGAAATTAGGACCAAGCCCTCCATATGGGGCCAACAATGCCTAAATGTGGATTAGTCGGTGTGGTTAGCACCAGACATGACGTTGAAAACTAAAAGAAAAGAATTAGGTCCGAAACTCCAATTTCATTTTTAGAAAATGAATTAGGGTTTATGTGCATTCTGGAGTTTTTGGGAGAAACAATTTTTTTTTTGTGTTATCTCGAACTCGAACTCGCGCTTCAAGTTCTAATCGCTATGTATGTGTGGATTGTTAATAAAGGACGCTTGTCTCTGGCAGCAAGGTATATGAGATCGATCAACCTTACGAAGGAATATAGTGAATGCGGTATGATTTACTTTTTTTTTACTTCAATGGAAATCAAACCACGATCTTTCTAGATCTTGTCTTTTGCCAAGTGATGTCTTTATTATCTCATTTGAGAGGTTTTGACCGGTATGATTTACTTTTATAGATCAATTTTAATGGAGTTCGTAAAAGATCCTATATACTATTGGAAAAGAAATTTTAAAACTTTCGTTCCGTTTTTTAACCTCAAAAAGCTAGCATTATTTTAAGAAAATTTAGAAATCTCACGCGCCAAATTAATAAATTTATTTACAATTCTAACTTTCTTTGCTTATGTAGCAATTAATTACACGTTCTTTCTTTATCTTTTTTAATTATTATTTTTTTGATGAATTAGATTGTGTGCATATTTCATTCAACATTTAGGTCATTTTGTCCACTATATATAGCTATCTTATCAGGAGATTAATCCCATCTATTTAGCTGGTATATGAATGAAAATCTATTTAGCTGGTATATGAATGAAAAAGTCGTGTCATTACATGAGTAGTCTCGTTTGCTTATCGATGAACTTTAACTATAAAAAAAACTTCTAATTGTAAAAGAAAACTAAACTTACAACAATGAAAGAATATCTAAGACTTCCAACAAGAGAGGACAACTAATTATTTAATAAAGATGTAGATCAGGACAAATTAGAAGACTTTAAAATTCAAGCTACCATGGTACATGCTCCTTAGGATGCTACTCACCGCCGTATATGATCAAATGTCGACGTCACTATAACTAGTACTATCGTCGAACCCATGAACAAATTAATCTGTTGGAACGACAGCTCCGAAACACTATAAAAGGGAAAGAGAGGAGCGACGCTCTTTGAAATTAACCATTCACCTTATTTTTAATTATTGATGAAATCATGCATGTTTTACAAGAACACCTTTTATTATAAGAAAAATAAAGTACAATTGAAGTGCCAAGTGATGTAAAAAGTAGAGAAGAGTGGTTGGGTAGTTTAGGCATCTTCAAAGATGTCTTACAAATGCTCGGTTAAAAAACTCTAATTAATCGATATTTCATTTAAGAGGAACTGACTCTATCGCATATCGGTATGGCCAACCCCACTAAATTGTCTTGTTGTATATATATTTACTTGTGTTATTCACCAACATAACAAAAATGAGCTTGTCAAAATATCTTTGGTGAGATGATAGATACAATATTTGTCAAAATGTAAAGTTTTGAAAGGTCCTAATTTTACTTCCACTAAATTAAAAAAAACAAAAAAACGAGGTAGTTGCGGCCTTCTCACCCGTTACATACCTATGAAAACTTGAAAAGGCACAAGTGTTTTACTTGGCTATTCACGGATCATGCGGTGGAGGATCACGTCTGCATCTATCTATCTTCTACTTTTTATTTAGATCAAAATGCATCTATCTACCTTTGACATAAAAAAAAAAAAAAAATGCATCTATCTATCTTGTGTCACTTAAAAAGGCCTCCATTCCTTGAGTTGAGGGTCAAGAACAAAACTCCCCCATTGCATCCGTACGTACTCCTGATAGAGACACAAGAATTTCACACGCGTCAATTCTTCTATATATGCTCTGTCGAATGAAATCTAACTCACTCAGCATTGGAACCACGTATTGATTGGTATTGGAGCAATTAATCGGATGGTAAAGGCCGGGGTCGCCCAAAATACAACCATAAAGGAAAAAAATTAGGTGACATTTACCACTTAGTTTCCCTTTTATTTTATTTTTTAATTAATAATATATAATTATATATAATATCCCTCGTCCTGAAAATGTTAGTGATTTCCACCAAAACTTTATTTTAAAAATATAAGTCATTGTTTTCAAAAAAAATATTATAAATAACCTTTTAAGATTTGTTTTTTTTGAAGAGATATTGAAATTTTATTAATCATTTATGGTTCAATATAGAACTAGACATAGAATAAATTACATTGATTCGCTAATCCTATTTTTACAAACAAACAACCATTATTTTGACTTTTTTTTGAAATTGAAACGGTTTGACAATCAGAGACTGCTTTCTATAACGTTGAAACTTATGACAATACATAAAAACATTAAAACCTTTTAAGATTCTTTTTTTTAATTATTTGATTTGTGTGTATATATATATCCCAAGTTACTTTCAACTCAAAATCTAATGAAGTGACACTTAAATATATAATAAATTTAAAAAATCACCTCATCACTCGTAATTATTAAAATAACTATTAAATTTATTATTTAAATGCCACATCGTCAGATTTAGAGTTCAAAAGTGAATTTGGATACAAATCAACAAATTTAGAAAGATTAGAATATATACAAATAACAAGTCTTAAAAGGTTATGAAATAATAACAAAAAAATAACAAAAATTGTGAAAGATTATGATATTTTAACCAATTTAATTAGCTTTTTGGATAGAGCAATTTAGCTTTTTAAAAATGCAAGAGAGCGTTCTTACCTTTTATTTATCCTTCATTTGATCAGGTACTTAATTACATTTTTTTTTATGTAATTACAACAATTTTGTTTTGTTTTGTTTTGTTTTGTTGTTTTTTTGTTTTTTTTTTGTGTGTGTCAATTGGTAGGAATAAAATCTAAAAAGGATAAGGCATTTTTTGTCAATATTTTTAGGAGTCGATCACCTGAACTCACATATATGAGATAACGGGAGCATGTCTTTTTTATTGCACTATAAACGTGGTTGGCAAGCATTTTTTTGTCAATTATTAAGTTGAATAATAAGTATTTAATTTAGTTAACAATGGAGTTTGCAAAAAAAAAAAAAAGGTTAACAATGGATAATGACATGACAATTAATTTATAGTCGTATTAATATATATTTAGTTGATAAATCAACCTTTGGTACCAGTGATTAAGATGGAAGCACGATTGACTAACATACGTCCTATATATACACTAACCAAGTGGACACCTCACTAATTTGGTACAGAAAGAGGGAGTTCGAGCCTCAATGTGGGTAATGTTGTGCTTTGTTTCTTATTAACAAAAAAAAAAAAAAGCCTAAAGGCAACCCAGTTATCTATGAGGACAACCCAATAAAATTAGAAATTAAATCTCATTTCTAATAAAAATGGCCCTTGTACGAACCAATTAGGTGGTCCAATGGTAAGGTGTGATGTTTGAGATTAAAAGGTCATAGGTTCAAACCTTGGGGAAACAAATGTTTCTTCCTGATAAAAAAAAAAATAGCCTTTACGCTCCGCACTATGTTTTGTTTACCCTGCCCCCCTCTTCTTCTCTTTTTTGCACACCACCTTCATCCTTCAACATCCACTCCTTTGTAATTTGTAGGGCATCATCGAGTAGCTCGCCCTCGTAAGTATGAATATCTAGTTAAAAAGTCAGTTAGATCCCATTAAATCTCTAGTTGGAGAGTTAGTTAGAGCTTGCAAACTTTCAATTGGTGAATCAATCGGAACTCACCGAACTTCAGGCCAGCAGTTGCCAATTAATTTTCACTAAAGAAGTTCGATTTTACAAAATGAACCAAGAAGATAGGTCTCATCCATGTATTACCGAACCTAAAATAGATATCACAGTCAAATTAAGTTTTGGAGTTAGGTGTTTCGGTTGGGAAGAAGGAGTAGTTTGAGGTTTTTATTTAAAAAGTTGAAGTGCCCTGATCATAAATCCAAATTCAAATTTAGAGTGCACTCAAAAGACTACCCTCATAAAACAAGATTGCCCTTAAAATTAGCTGGGGGTGCCTTTGGCTCATAAACAAAAATGCGTCCTATATAGACCTAATTAATTTTGTCTAGCTGAGTGTATGCATATTATTTTTTTTTGTGCCATAATGTATATATATTAATTAACGTAAGCCCAAATACAGTATATATATACACATGCATCCAATATTATGTGTATCAAAATTATATTGGCCAACCTTTTGCTTTTAGGTATTATCATTATTTTGAGTTTATTAAAAGCAAAACAAGGCACGTTAGGATTGCTAGCAACTCTTTTGAACCGAAACCAATACAGATGTATTGGTATGTTTTAATGATCTATAAAGGGAGACAAACCTACATACATTATACATACCAACTCATTAACCAAACCTATACATAACAAACAAATTAAAACATGCATGCATGGGCGGATCGAGGACGGTACTGGACAAAGTAATGACTATACATGCACACATTAAATCTGTAGGCATCTCTCAATCTCGGTCACTAGTACAGACACACACACACACATATATACTAACTAGTTTTAGTGGTATGACGTTCATTGCAACTTCAGTCATATACTTTTTTCGTCGGACAAACTTTGAATTAATCGCGTAAATATACATGCATAATTGGAGGTGCATCCGACGACACTTAAGTACTGTGTATGTGGTTGGTGTTATAGTTGATGTAATTCTCGGATTTTCGCTTACTTAATTATAAGGACCACAAGATGACAAGAGACACAATTGGGCCACCATGAGCTGTACGTGCAAACCATGCATATCAACATATAATGCATTCATATAAATGTATGTATACATATCTTTTAACGGGCAATGTTGACAAGAGCCCACAAGAACAAGTGGTGGAGAGACATGGGCAAACAATATCACACGGTTTTGGCGATGGAGAAGTGTGTGTTGAATGTTAGCTAGCTTTATTATTATTATTATTATTATTATTATTATTATTATTATTATTATTATTATAATTATTATATTTTTGAAAGAAGCTAGCTTGCTCTTTATTCATAGAAGGTTCGTATTTCAATTATTCGATTGGCCTGATTGCGGTCTTTGTTAGGTGAGTTTGAGACAACCCACCCGTGGCCCTATGCATAGCTAGACATAATGACGCCCTTAATTAAATATCTACTTTAGACGTTGTAGGATTGGATTTATATATGAGGGATGATAATCTAAATTCTTGATAGAGGTGGTTTGGGTTTTAACTGTTACAATTTATTTTTTTTGTTTCCCATGGCGTCTTGCACCAATTAATTTATGTTTGAGCACTGTCAATCTCTATATAAGGGGTAATTCTTCAAATCTATTTTTTTTTTCATTCATAAGACTCAAACTCGAGACCTTACTTAAAGGAGACCAAGTCCCTTACCACGTGGACCAATCAGTTGTTGATAACTGCTACTAAACTTTTGAGTCTGTGTAATTTCTCTTTCAACAAAAATGCTAGTTTATCCACGTAATTAAAGCGCCGCAACATTACAAGTAAAGCACTATTTTTTTAGAAACAGTAATGCACTAATTACAACAATGCAACACAATTTATAATAATAAACAAGAAAGTCTATCCTTATATAACTAATTAATTGATTCAGATCGATTTTTTTATTTTTTTTATTTTATTTTTTTAGTACGATTCAGATCGGTTATATGTATGTGTGTGTGTGCGCGTGTGTATATAACATTGGCAATCATGTTTATCATACTACTCTTTCACTCTGGTTGATTTAATACTATTCATGACGATAAAAATCATTTAAAATTTTCATAATCTATCCTTTAATGTTCTTTTATATCAATTTTTTTGTCTAGAACATTGGCAAGTAGGTTTATCAGTAATATATATGGTATATAATTACATTCATATCTTTAAGTAAATAAATTTTGATTCATTTCATTTTCCCCCAAAAAGTTTTATTTTATATGGTATTGATCACATATGTAGAATGGCAAATTAAAAGAGAAATAAAGAATAAGTATACACTGCACATATATATACTAATTAATATTTAATAAAAAAACTAATTAATATAATAATATATTAAGTTTTCTTGACAAAAAAATGTATAATGTTTGAATATTAAAATTAAAATTTAAACCTAAGTTCCTTATCAATGGAGGGGGCAGACCAGATTAGTTAGACGTATGATAAGAAAGGTGTTTTTACAGTGGCAATAGCATATGCCTTAGTCACTTAGATGCACTACTAATTACCACCGAGGCATTGTGATTTCATATGGAATTGGAGTAGCCATCAGTGGATTCGTACCTTCTTATGGCTTGCTCTACACAATCGACTGCCTACGAATGTCTTGTGTTGTAA
Organism: Stephania japonica; assembly: GCA_039657345.1. Classification (NCBI taxonomy): domain Eukaryota; kingdom Viridiplantae; phylum Streptophyta; class Magnoliopsida; order Ranunculales; family Menispermaceae; genus Stephania; species Stephania japonica. The sequence continues at coordinate 64,812,092 of CM077557.1, read as the reverse complement.
GAGGAATATATATAAGAGAGAATGAGATTTGTGATCGATGTCGTGAAGAAGACGAATCCACTATACATGTTTTAAGGGATTGTCAACTAGTTCGCCTGGTCTAGGAATCCCTATCCCAAATGATATCATCTCCACTCTTCTATACATCAACATTGGTGGATTGGCTAGTGTCAAACCTCAGTCAGAAAGACCATCGCAAGAAGGTAATGTTTGATGTCTCCTGTTGGAAGTTGTGGTCCTGGAGAAATAACATTATGTTTGGGAATCGATCTATTACATGATATGAGGTCAGACAATTCATTATTTATAGAACTGATGAAATCCTTCGTTCGGAAGGTTTATGGTCGACCTCGAGCCAGGCTCTAGCAAGAAAAAATATTGTCATTGGGTAGCACCGGAGGAGGGGTGATTGAAAATAATTGTGAACGGGCGGTACGAGGGGAAGATGGGGAAGCCATAACGGCAGGAGTGATACGAGGGATGAAAGACGATTTTTGAAAAACATTTCAAGCAAAGTTAAGTCGGTGTTCACCTCTTTGCGCCGAACTATGGGGAGTTAAACATGACTTGCAACTGGCCTGGGATAAAGGATGTAGGAAACTCGTTGTGGAGTTAGACTCGCCGAAAGCAATTGATCTTATTCTGGATTCATCCCTAGGCCAATTTCGAAATTTACTGATTCCTGATATTCTATGGGAGACGAACAAGGAGTGAAGTGTAGTTTTCAGCTACATATTTCGAATACTAATGATAAAAAATATCCTAACCTTTACAAGTTGAATTTGAATAGAAAGCACTCATCGGCCTAATGATAAAAAATATCCTAACCTTTACAAGTTGTATCAATTCTATCACAACCTTTGAAAATTATCAATTCTATCATAACCTTTTCGTTTTAGTATCAATTCTATCCTTAACTAATTTTGGACACTTTTTCTATGAAATCAACATAATCTTCTAACTTTTCTTTTCATGATCATCCATATTGATCAATTTACGCATTGAAATTTTGTAAGTCTCGTGTTTGAATTAATGTACGAGAACTCAAAAAAATAATTTATAAATTAATGATACGCTAATACATTAATTAACTTTTTTTAGTTATTCATAAAACACAAATAGTAAGTTGAATCACGTGTATATACATATGAAAATAACATATAAAACTTGGTAGAAGGTACTCATAGTTGTTTAATTTAACAAAAGAATTATGTACTTGAATAGAATTATGTACTTAGACTATATGTATATGATTGAGTAGCATAGGTACATACACTACTATATCTGTATTATATACATGAATAGATAAAAAAATAATAAGCTTTAATGCATATGTATGAATAAATCTTTAAATTGTATAATAAGAAAATAAATAAAAAATGACTTGTAGGCAAAAAAAAAGGATCTAAATATATTAGTTGAGGATAAAATTGATATTAAATTTTAAATGTTAAAACATTTTAAAGATTAAGATATAATTAATATAACTTGTAAAGGTTTAGATATTTTGGATCATTTGGTCAAATTTAAACTACGTGAGAAAAGAAGTGATGAATGGGCCTACGTGTCTCTTAACTGAGGGTGAGAGAACATCTAATTTTGAAGGAATTTAGCTGGCTGTCTTGTAACGTTTGCTTGTACAGTGAAACTGGTACAGCGAGTGTACAGAGAATTTGATGCTCCATACAAGAAGAAGGTGACAAATGCGCATTAAATGTTGTCTGTGAGAGTAAAGGTGGCAGTTGGGTGGCCTTATCAACGCACACGTGTAGTGATGATGATTATGCGAGTGCGGGGCCAAGCCGCACGAGGGAGAACTAGAGGAGCCACGGTAGGGCCCCCGCCTTGTTTGCAGTACAAGCGAAGCCTTCGTTGTCAACTTTTTGGAGGATATAATTCTCAACCAAACCTATCACTACTACTACTGCAACAAAAAAAAAAAAAAAGGGAAGAAGATGTTGTAAAATAAATTGGAACTTGCTAAGAACTAGAGAAGGAAAATAAAAGAACTACTAACTTCTACTACTACAAATTACTACTACAAAGAAGAGAAGAAATGAGATAGTTGAAAGGGGAAGTTTTCATTCAACTTTGGTGTGCTCTTACAATGAAGTTAGTATCCTTTATATAGGCCATTTGGTATGATGACAAATGTGCCTTAGCAATATGGGACTAAAACATACACCCTTAGCAATGTGGGACTAAAACATACACCCCATGTACATTGAAATGGTTACAAAGAACATGACAATACATAGACTATGGGAAGTACATAACTACACAATATGTTGGTGTATATGCATGGTCATCCATACTTCACAACACTCCCCCTTGGATGACGCTTGCTTAGAGATTGTGCCTCGTTAAAACTTTTACTAAGAAAAACCCTGTGGGAAAAATATAGTAAAAGAAAGAGTACACTATTCTCATAAATATTAAGATGGGTATAATATTGTTAAGATTGCCTCATTAAAAACCTTGCATGGAAAACCCAATGGGATAAAACCATAGCTAAGGGAAAAAGAGTGCAATACATTAATCAATAACTCCCCCTCATGTGAACATGGGTGAAACTTGTTCAGTTTCTTTACTTGCAATGTCTTTAAGTTTACGCAAGCCAATACCATATGTAAGCCTTTTAAATGTCGTAGTTGGTAAGGCTTTTGTGAATAAATCAGCAAGATTATCACTTGATCGGATTTGCTTGACATCAATTTCACCGTTCTTCTGAAGCTCATGCGCATAAAAGAATTTTGGTGAAATATGTTTTGTTCTGTCCCCCTTTATGAATCCTTCACTTAATTGTGCAATACATGCTGCATTATCTTCATATAATATGGTTGGAGAATCTTTTATTGAAGGCAATCCACATGATTCTTGTATATGTTCAATCATGTTTCTCAACCAAACACATTCACGACTTGCTTCATGAATTGCAAGTACTTCAGAATGATTGGAAGAAGTGGCAACCATAGTTTGTTTTCTTGATTTCCATGATACAAAGATATTACCACATGTGAATACATATCCCGTTTGAGAACGGGCCTTATGGGATCTCGATAAAAATCCAAAGCATCAAGCATAACCTTGGAGATTCAATTTTACCCCTCTCGAGTAAAATAAACCCATGTCACTTGTTCCTCGAAGATATCGAAAAATGTGTTTAACACCATTCCAATGTCTTCGAGTTGGTGAAGAGCTATATCTTGCAAGTAGGTTGACAAAGAAAAGCAATATCGGGTCTTGTACAATTTGCAAGATACATAATATGCACCAATTGCACTTAAATATGGTACCTCAGGACCAATTAGCTCTTCATCACTTTCTTGAGGTCGAAATGGATCCTTATCCACTTCAAGTGATCTGACAACCATTGGAGAGCTCAATGGATGTGCCTTGTCCATATAAAATCTTTTTAATAATTTTTCAATATAATTTGATTGATGGACAAGTACTCCACTTGAAAAATGTTCAATTTGCAAACCAAGACAAAGTCTTGTTTTTCCAAGTTCTTTCATCTCGAATTCCTTTTTCAAGTATTCGGATGTTCTAACGATGTCGTCATGGTTTCCCACTATATTTAAATCATCAACATATACAGCAATAATCACAAATCCTGTTGATGATCTTTTAATGAAGACACATGGGCAAAGCAGATTATTTACATATCCCTCTTTCAGTAAATAATCACTAAGACGTTTGTACCACATTCGTCCGGATTGTTTCAACCCGTACAAAGACCTTTGTAATTTTATAGAATGCATGTTATGAGGTTTTGATTTTATTTCATCGGATATTACAAATCCATCAGGGATTTTCATATATATCTCTTTTGTCTAGAGATCCGTACAGATATCTTTGTAACGACATCCATTAAATGCATATCAAGCCCTTCGAGAGCGCAAGGCTTATCAAGAACCGAAATGTGATTGCATCTATAACAGGAGAATATGTTTCCTCATAATCGATGCCAGTCTTTGTGAGAAACCTTGAGCTACAAGTCTTGCTTTGTACCTTGTAACTTCATTTTTTTCGTTTCTCTTTCGTACAAATACCCATTTATATCCAACAGGCTTTACGCCATCTGGCGTTTGGACAATTGGTCCAAAAACCTCTCGTTTTCTTAACGAGTTTAGCTCTGCTTGGATAGCATCTTGCCATTTTTGCCAATCGGGTCTTTTTTGACATTCGTCCACTTGATCGTGGTTCGGATCATCATCATTTTCACATATTTCAAAGGACACATTGAAAGCAAATATATCATCAGGAACAATTTCATTTCGATCCCAAATCTTACCAGAGTTTAAATAATTTATTGAGATCTCATTATTTTCATTTTTTTCCTCTTTTTCTAGAGGAAGTTGTTCCTCATCGAATCAACTTGTTCGACAAACCCTTATCAAAGGATTCTTGTGCTTTCTCAGAGTATTTTGATTTGTATTTATTTTTACTCCCGTTTTCCTCTTTCGAGGAATTGTATCCTTTGAACCAATAGGTCTTCCACGCTTTAAGCGTTTCGTTGGTTCTTGTGCATTTTGTTGCACGAGACATCAATTCTTGCGGGAGCATTTACAATTTGGAATATGTGATTTTGTCACTTGTTTTGCATCATTAAATGCATCGGTAATTGATTTGCAATTTGTTGCAAATGAATGATCTTTCGAACTTCAAGTTCACACTGATTTGTTCGTGGATCATAATGTGATAAAGTTGATGCATTCCAAGCAATTTCGCGCCATTCCTTTTGAATTGACTTCTTATCTCCCCTAATGGTGGGAAAATTGCTTCATCAAAGTGACAATCAGCAAAACGTGCAGTAAATAAATCCCCTGTTAAGGGTTCAAGGTATCTTATAATGGACGATGAGTTAAATCCAACATAAATCCCAAGTTTTCGTTGTGGACCCATCTTAGTTCTATTGGGAGGTGGTATAGGAACATACCTTTGCACAACCAAAAATTCTTAAGTGTGAAATATTTGGTTGTTGACCTAAAATGAGTTGCATGGGGGAATGTTCATGGTATGCGGTGGGCCTATAACGAATGATAGATCTTTGCATGGATGGAGGATCGCATGTCCCCAAATGAAGTTGATAACTTAGTTCTCATGATTAAAGGTCCGGCAATTAATTGAATGCGTTTGATCGAGATTCGCCAAACCATTTTGGGTATGCACATGTGGAACGAGAATGTTCAATGGTAATTCCTATAGACATGCAATAATTTTTAAATGCTTGAGATTGAAATTCCCGGCATTATCAAGACGGATGGTCTTGATTGGGTTGTCGGGAATTGTGCTCTTAACTTAATGATTTGTGCTAAAAGTCTAGCAAATGCAACATTACGGTCGAAAGCAAACAAACATGTGACCACCTAGTTGATGCATCTATCAAAACCATGAAATATCTAAATGGTCCACGAGTGAGGATGAATAGGTCCACATATGTCTCCCTGAATGCGTTCTAAGAGAAAGCTGGGGATTCCACAACAATTTTACTTGGGGATGGTTTAACTATCAATTTACCTTGAGAACAACTAGCACAATTATAATCACCAGTGAAAATATTTTGTGACTCCTTAAAGGATGTCCATGCGAATTATTAATTATTCTTCGCATCATTGATGATCCTGGATGACCAAGCGGTCATGCCATAAAATGAATGTCGTTGGATCATTAATTTTCTTATTTAAGACGACATTCGTTTCGACATGCCTTATATGAGTAAAATATAATCCAGAGGATAAAGCTGGGAATTTTTCTAACACTTCTTTTTTCCCATTTGAAACCAATGTGACATAGAGAAATTCTCTATTATTTTCGTTTATGGTTTCAATGTGATATCCATTTTGTCGAATATCTTTAAAGCTGAGTAAATTCCTTCTGGAATTTTCAGAGTATAAGGCATTGTCAACATGAATTGTTGTTCCCCCAGGCAACATAATATTTGCTCTTCCAGAGCCATTAATCAAATTGGAGATGCCAGATATTGTTTGAATATTAGCATTAGCTAAGTTCAAATTGGAGAAATATTCTCTGTTTTTAAGAATTGTGTGCGTTGTAGCACAATCGCAAGAAGGCACATATCGCTCTTATTTGGTTCATGACTTGAACACATGATTTGTTGATCCATCGGACAAATAATATTTGACAAATCGAAAAAGAGTCATGATAATATTCATAATATTTTGCCTTTGATTTTAAAGGCATGGTAAAGGTCACAAAAATACTCGGGCATATATATGACAATATTTAGGCAAAATAGCCTTTCATATATGACTAAAAAATGTCACAATTATGAGCGCTCATTGTCAATAATTATTTGCCCTTTGTAGTGGTGCACCACTTTTATTCCAAAATTTGGTGGAATTGTCAATACGACCTTTTACGATATTTTCACCTTTTCCACGTCCATAAATTTATTGCGATCATGATCATTATATGCAACATATGCTTCTTAATTTGAAGCTGAATTAATTGGACGGGAGTGATATTATATTTATAATATCTCATCATTTTACTAAATACTACTATGAGACAAGAAATCAATCCTTAATATTTATTGGATTGACGTGCGCACTCGATAATTTGTTGCGATAATACATCGAGGCGAGCCACGTGGCTTATATTTGTCTCATCAGTCATATTTCTGCATAGCCTCAATATAGAGGTAATTGAAATTGCAGAATAATAAATGATATTTGACTGATATAAATTTTTGTAGCATGAGACCCAGCCGCTCATTTTGAACTTTTTGGAGCATTACCCTTTTGGTATGTATAACTCCATAAGGTGAAAATATATATAAAGTGAAATATTCACTTTTCAAATCTCTAAAGAGAAATTGACGAATGATTATGTATAACACACAGCCTTGCATAGAATTATCATGACAAGAATTATAATAAGGTAAGAAATGCAAATTATGGTTGAAAAGAATTTTGAAATAATTTTAATAAAAAAGAGTTTTCCCCTTTTTTTTTATGTAAAAACATAACATATGATTAAATATATGTTCACAACTTGATTATTAGTATGCAAAATGTATTACTTGTATGAGTTGGTGGGACAACCTCCAGGTTGGGTGGTGAGACGAAGTCTACTTAAAAACCATGCCACCTCGAACGGGATAACCCGTCTCCCTTTCAATGTTTAGCTTTACCGGGGACAAGGCTTACCCACTATCAACCCAAACTCATAACACTATTTGCAATATAAAAAAATCAAGAATAGAGCATAATTAATCGTTTGTAGTATAGCGAGAAAACTAGTTATGTCACATATTGATTTTTGATTTCTGATGTAGAAGATCGTACAAGACGCAACTACAGAGCATACTTTCGCAATCGGTGACGTTATAATGGTATATGAATAAAGTATGCATATAGAAGTTATGCATGTAATAAAAGGAAACAACCATGGTAATTTAGAAATAAATTGAACTTATTTAAATAACAAAAGTTATACCTTCTTAGCTTTTTCTCCTTAGCAAGCCTTCTTGAACTTCAAGATCTCCTTAATGCTAGAGCAAGCTCGTGCGATAACGTGTTGTAAAATAAATTGGAACTTGCTAAGAACTAGAGAAGGAAAGTAAAAGAACTACTAACTTCTACTACTACAAATTACTACTACAAAGAAGAGAAGAAATGAGATAGTTGAAAGGGGAAGTTTTCATTCAACTTTGGTGTGCTCTTACAATGAAGTTAGTATCCTTTATATAGGCCATTTGGTATGATGACAAATGTGCCTTAGCAATGTGGGACTAAAACATACACCCTTAGCAATGTGGGACTAAAACATACACCCCATGTACATTGAAATGGTTACAAAGAACATGACAATACATAGACTATGGGAAGTACATAACTACACAATATGTTGGTGTACATGCATGGTCATCCATACTTCACAACAGAAGATTTTTTTTTTCTTTTGAAAAAAATAGGAGTTTCATTAATTATTAATGGATCGGCCGAGGACTAGATATATAATAAAAAAATACATTAATTCACTAATCTCATTTGTTCAAAAGAATTGTCATTACTTTGGTTGTGAATTGCGATTGTAAAATTGAAACAGTTTGACAATCGAAAACTACTCTCTACAATGTTGAAACATGTTACAATACACAAACATCTGCTAAAAAAACATAACAATAACAAAAACTTCCCAACAAAGAGAAGAAAATCTAAAACTTTTTGATAAGAAGAAAACAAAATTACGACTTCCAATAAAGGGAAGACAAATGTAACGGCCCCTATTTTCGTCTAGGGCACCGCCCGGCCTAATCCCATAATTAAGCCCTAATTACACCACGTAGAACCTAATTATGTATTAGTCAGTCTGTACTACCTATTATCTCGTAAATTGGGTTCAGGGATAAGAAAATCCCTATCAGTACTATTCATCACTTTATAAGAATTATCAAATTAGCGGAAGTCTTTAACGTATTAGCGGAAACATTTTAAATAAATCCTAAATGTGGAAACCAGGAAATCACAATCACAATATCAATATAAAACAACTGACGATCATATAGATAAAGTGAAAGTTCAAAAGTCGGGTGAACTAACTCTCGTCCCAAAAACAACCCAAGCAAAAGACGTATATATAAACATAATACAAAAATCTGACATACATGTACAACAGCTACGCGCTACGAGCTCGAGAGGTAGTCGTCGATCTTCTCCTTGCCGGTCTAGTCTTTGTTTGATGGACCTACACCCACCGTCACAAACTAGACGGTGAGTATAAATGATATTTAAGTGATAACCGGGGAATTCTATACTTCATTTCCAAATTAAAGACAGATATTTAAATACATAATATAGCAGAAAAAGGTGCTGAGAAAGTAATGCATATAAATATCACAGCTAACCAAATTTGATAGATTGACACATAGTCTATTCTCACTCACTCACACAATACCGACACACGATCTATTCTTATTCACACAGAGTCCTGACACAGGCTAAGTCGAGATGATCTACGTCCGGTCGGCGGTGAGAACTATCAACCAGCCTTTTTCCACTATCGTATGGAGATACTCTCTAACATACTTTGTAAATTTGAATATATATATATACGTAACTTGCCGACAACCCCGTAGTTCAAGCTACGTGATGCCACCCAAGTAATAGTGGTGAGTGCCGGAAACCCCGAGGTCCAGTGACCCGTGAATCCACCCATCTCTCGTGCAATGGACACTAGATAATCTCCAACTTTTGTTTCAAGGATTTTCATTTCTAAGGTTCTACGATATCAATAATAAGTTAGGCTACAAAGCCTCAAAGGAAATGGAATATAAATCAATTACCACAGTAACCCTATTGCATGCATTTCTAACATCAATTATAACATTATTCATAATCAAATATGGCACATTAGGAAAGGAGTCAATGAAATCATCACAAGGCATCATGCTATTTCAACATTCAACTTGAATAGAGCAAGGAAAGCATGATGGTAGATTACTAATAACACGTCATCAAATTGACTGAAAGAGAATTTAGTATGAATAAAATAAAGTAGGGAGTTCCCACAGTTTCACTTACAAGTCACAGGATAGCTCTAACTATCCGGCCTCGCGACACTCCGACTAGTGTTCCCGAACTCCCGTGACACCCCTAGGTCCCTGAAAGGTCATTTACTTATGTACTTTTTTTTTGTTACATAAATATATTTTATGTATATATTCATATATGTGTATATGTAGATATATACATATATGTGCATTTGTATATATATAAATGTATATGTATGTATACATATATATATACATATTATTATTTCTTTTATTATTTTATTTTATTTTTTCGTATATATACATGTGTATTTGTATATATAAATATACATACATGTATATATATGTATACATATACATATATACATGTATGTATATATATTACATATATATTACTATTTATTATTATTATATATATATTTTTTTTCTTTTTTAAATTTGGGGGGGTGGTTTGGACCCCTGGACCGGGTCAACCCGGTCCCGGGTCGACCGGTTGGGGGCGTCTCCACCCCCTCATTTTTGTTGCGAGAGAGAGCGTTTGCTTTGTTTGCGGCTCTCGCTTCAACATGTTTTTTTTTTTTTTTATTTCTTTCTCTTTTCTCTTTTTTTTTTTTTTCCTTCACTTCTTCGATCTATTACACAACAACAATACCATTAATCATCCAATATACCATTAAACATATTGATTTCAAAAAAATCAACTTCATCATCACCATTAACGTCCTACAACAACCATGCCAACATCAACAACAAAAACTCACCTCGCCAATGTCGTCGTCGTCTCGATCTTTCGATCTCTCCTTCTCCTCTCTCGGACTCTCTCCCTCTCTCCCGGTTCTTCTTCTCCTTCTTCTTCCTCTTGTGTTCGGCGGCGGTGGTGGCTTTGTTGGTGTTTTTGGGGGTGAAATTACCATTTTACCCCTGCAACCCTATCTTTTCCTTAATAAGCCAAAGCCCTTTTTTGTCATTTCACAATTGTTTTCTGATTTTTCTGATTTTTTAAATGTATATATATTTATATTATATATTTATATAATATAAATATATATATTTATATTTCCAATTCAATTTAATAAATTTATAACTATAGGTTATGATTTAATGTGCATTAATTTAATTACATTGCATTTTACTAAATTTAGACTTATCGCAAGTCTCGCTATTCGGTACCCCGACTTGCACGCAACTCGAGACGTGTCCCTGACCACGTCTCGACGCCGATAGCTGCACATATTGGCTTAGTCAGCCTACACACATACAAAACACTAGGAATACATCAATACAAATATAAAATTTACCTCGGTCACATGCCTCGGTAGTTGTGCACATCTCATGCGGGCCCCACGTCACGGGTCGGTAATCATGATTAAGCAAGTTAATCAAGATTAGAAATTTGGGCCGTGACAAATATTCTCAACAAAATGGAAATTTCGTCCTCGAAATTAAATTTAGCTCGAGGGACCTTACTAAAGAGCATACTGCAGGGATGTACTATTTTTCCATCCCTCTAACCTCACTCACGTAGACCGTTCCAACGTGAATAGGTGATACTAACTTTCTAACTAGTGGGCACACAGCTAACTTAACTGGTATATGGTCCTTCCGTAAATTACAGACTCATACAGAATCCTTTCGGGGCAGATATCGAATTCATACAGAATACGCACACAGCTCGATATCTTGCTTGAATTTACGGACCCACTTAGAGTGATAAGATAGATACGGGATTTACATGGAATTCGTTCACACAGCTCGATATCATTTTCCCTCAAACTGTAGACTCACCTAAAGTCAAAACATGTGACTCGCTCAAGCTCACACAAAACCCGGACTCACATAGAATCTATGCACACGGTTTACTCTGACTCACATAGAGTCTAGACTCATACAGAGTCCTGGCACACAACTCAATATCTATCATACCTCGAAGGGTGTATTCACACAAAATTCTTCACCACTACTCACATTGAGCACATTCTACTAACTGACTCACACAAAGTCTCCCTAAGTCTGACTCACCTAGTGCCACTGCTAATTCCTAACTCACCTAGAGTCACCATTTACAACTGACTCACCTAGAGTTTATTCTAACTCATACTCACTTAGAGTTCACTCAGGTCGAATATAAACTACAGATCGAACACAATAAAATCATGCCAAGACGTAAAATAACTCTTACCCGCCATAGGTTGTTGCGTCTGCTCGGGATCCGGAGCTGCAACAACGTGGGCCTTCTCTCGCAAAGGCGGGTGTGCGTTGCCAAGTGGCATGCTCATCAATTGAGGACAATACGCAGCGATATGCCCTGGTTGCCTGCATTGGTAACATAACCTCTGTCCCTCGCCATGTGGCCTACTCGTTAGCTGTGGACAGTATGCAGCAATGTGTCCCGACTGTCTGCAACGATAACATAGTCTATGCTCATGTGACTTACTATCTCCACTCTGAAAACCTCGCAACTGCTGTTGTGATACCGGTGGTGCCAGAAGATCAAGTCTCTCTGGTGCTGGTAGTGCTAGCCTAATCGGTGATGGTGGTAAGGAACGTACTCCCCCTGAGCTCTGTGCTGACGCGACATAAGACACTTGAGGTACCACCGACGTGAAACGTGAAGTCACCCCCGATCCCTGGGAGCCTTTATCCCATGTCTTAGGTGCCTTGCCACTCTGTCGCCTCCTCTCATACTCTGTTATCTGCTCAGACGACCAAGTCTGACCTGGAACTGCCATGTCAGCTACTCTACTCAGATGGTAAGTCTCATGGGCAAGGGCGCGCTCGTAAATGTCACCAAGGATCCGAGCTCCGTGCCGACTACATGCTCCCCAATATCGCTCTTAAGCCAACCCCAAAGTAGTGCACATCCTCTAGGTCTTCTCGACTAAGTCCCCGAAAGCTGTCGCAGTAACCAGTATCTCGTCTCGATACAAATCGCATGATCGTTGTCTCTCATCGACCCCTGTCTCAAACTCATGAAGTCTCGCCTCGGTCTCATCCTAGCTCGGCGGGAAAGTCGCTTGGTAAAACTTGTCCTTGAATGTCTTCCATGATGTAAAGTCCCCATCCGTCGCTATCGTCGTGCGCCACCAAACATCAGCATCCCTCTGCAATGTATATGACGATAACTCGGGGCGTAGCCTATCCTCAATGCCCAATATCCTATGAAGCTTCTCCTGAGATAGCACCCACTTCTCGATCATCTGAAAGTCTCGAGTCCCATCAAAGTACTCTGGCTGAAGCCTAATGAAGTCCTTAATCAGCTTGATCCCCACTGCTGAGTCTGATGATGTGGAGGTGCGAGTGGTCGTCGCCACTACTATATCAGTCGTCGGAACCGTGGCGGCTGGGAGAGCCTGTGCCACAGGAGTCGCAGTCGTAGTCTGAACAATAGGTGTCTTGGCTACGGGCGTGGCAACAGGAATGGTGGCTGGTACGGCAAACGGAGTGGCGGCCGTCGTAGTCGCTGGAATGGCGCCCTGTGGTATAGTAGGCTCTGTCGTAGGAGGCGTAACAACTGTGCGTGTACTAGCGATTCCTGTGTGAGTGCAGTGATCTGCGCAGTGACGTATGCCATGAAGTCCACCAACTGCTGCCCCTGAGCAGCCACTCGGTCAGACAGCCTCTGCTGGTCGTCATCAGATGTGGTGGGAGGCTGACTGCCGCTAGCATCCGAATCACCTGTATCGCGTGCGTCTGTCATCGTCGTCTGCATGTTGATAACGAATTCGCATCAACCACTACGAAGTGTATCGCGTATATATATATACATAATGAAATTAACACATATACTTGAAAATCCCCAACTCACCTTCACTCGATTCCCAACAAAATAGTTTCCTAGGCGATGTTCATCTGGTTTCCACTTCTAAGATTTGTGTTTTATGCGAGTTCGTGTTTTTCCTTATTCGTCCCTAAGGTTCTGAAGCCTAAGCTCTGATACCAACTGTAACGGCCCCTATTTTCGTCTAGGGCACCGCCCGGCCTAATCCCATAATTAAGCCCTAATTACACCACGTAGGACCTAATTATGTATTAGTCAGCCTGTACTACCTATTATCTCGTAAATTGGGTTCAGGGATAAGAAAATCCCTATCAGTACTATTCATCACTTTATAAGAATTATCAAATTAGCGGAAGTCTTTAACGTATTAGCGGAAACATTTTAAATAAATCCTAAATGTGGAAACCAGGAAATCACAATCACAATATCAATATAAAACAACCGACGATCATATAGATAAAGTGAAAGTTCAAAAGTCGGGTGAACTAACTCTCGTCCCAAAAACAACCCAAGCAAAAGACGTATATATAAACATAATACAAAAATCTGACATACATGTACAGCAGCTACGCGTTACGAGCTCAGAGGTAGTCGTCGATCTTCTCCTTGCCCGGTCTAGTGCTGTTTGATGGACCTACACCCACCGTCACAAACTAGACGGTGAGTATAAATGATATTTAAGTGATAACCGGGGAATTCTATACTTCATTTCCAAATTAAAGACAGATATTTAAATGCATAATATAGCAGAAAAAGGTGCTGAGAAAGTAATGCATATAAATATCACAGCTAACCAAATTTGATAGATTGACACATAGTCTATTCTCACTCACACAGAGTACCGACACACAGTCTATTCTTATTCACACAGAGTCCTGACACAGGCTAAGTCGAGATGATCTACGTCCGGTCGGCGGTGAGAACTATCAACCAACCTTTTTCCACTATCGTATGGAGATACTCTCTAACATACTTTGTAAATTTGAATATATATATATATAGAACTTGCCGACAACCCCGTAGTTCAAGCTACGTGATGCCACCCAAGTAATAGTGGTGAGTGCCGGAAACCCCGAGGTCCAGTGACCCCGTGAATCCACCCATCTCTCGTGCAATGGACACTAGATAATCTCCAACTTTTGTTTCAAGGATTTTCATTTCTAAGGTTCTACGATATCAATAATAAGTTAGGCTACAAAGCCTCAAAGGAAATGGAATATAAATCAATTACCACAGTAACCCTATTGCATGCATTTCTAACATCAATTATAACATTATTCATAATCAAATATGGCACATTAGGAAAGGAGTCAATGAAATCATCACAAGGCATCATGCTATTTCAACATTCAACTTGAATAGAGCAAGGAAAGCATGATGGTAGATTACTAATAACACGTCATCAAATTGACTGAAAGAGAATTTAGTATGAATAAAATAAAGTAGGGAGTTCCCACAGTTTCACTTACAAGTCACAGGATAGCTCTAACTATCCGGCCTCGCGACGACACTCCGACTAGACTAGCGTTCCCGAACTCCGTGACACCCCTAGGTCCCTGAAAGGTCATTTACTTATGTACTTTTTTTTTGTTACATAAATATATTTTATGTATATATTCATATATGTGTATATGTAGATATATACATATATGTGCATTTGTATATATATAAATGTATATGTATGTATACATATATATATATACATATTATTATTTCTTTTATTATTTTATTTTATTTTTTCGTATATATACATGTGTATGTGTATATATAAATATACATACATGTATATATATGTATACATATACATATATACATGTATGTATATATATTACATATATATTACTATTTATTATTATTATATATATATATTTTTTTTCTTTTTTAAATTGGGGGGGTGGTTTGGACCCTGGGACCGGTCAATCCCGGCCCAGCCGGGTCGATCCGGTTGGGGCGTCTCCACCCCCTCAATTTGTTGTTGCGAGAGACGCTGCAAACACCTCAATTTGTTGTTGCGAGAGACAGCTGCTTTGTTTGCGCGTCTCTGCTTCAACATGTTTTTTTTTTTTTTTTATTTCTTTCTTTTTCTTTTTTTTTTTTTCCTTCACTTCTTCAATCTATTACACAACAACAATACCATTAATTATCCAATATACCATTAAACACATTGATTTCAAAAAAATCAACTTCATCATCACCATTAACGTCCTACAACAACCATGCCAACATCAACAACAAAAACTCACCTCGCCAATGTCGTCGTCGTCTCGATCTTTCGATCTCTCCTTCTCCTCTCTCGGACTCTCTCCCTCTCTCCCGGTTCTTCTTCTCCTTCTTCTTCCTCTTGTGTTCGGCGGCGGTGGTGGCTTTGTTGGTGTTTTTGGGGGTGAAATTACCATTTTACCCCTGCAACCCTATCTTTTCCTTAATAAGCCAAAGCCCCTTTTTGTCATTTCACAATTGTTTTCTGATTTTTCTGATTTTTTTAATGTATATATATTTATATTATATATTTATATTTCCAATTCAATTTAATAAATTTATAACTATAGGTTATGATTTAATGTGCATTAATTTAATTACATTGCATTTTACTAAATTTAGACTTATCGCAAGTCTCGCTATTCGGTACCCCGACTTGCACGCAACTCGAGACGTGTCCCTGACCACGTCTCGACGCCGATAGCTGCACATATTGGCTTAGTCAGCTTACACACATACAAAACACTAGGAATACATCAATACAAATATAAAATTTACCTCGGTCACATGCCTCGGTAGGTGTGCGCATCTCATGCGGGCCCCACGTCACGGGTCGGTAATCATGATTAAGCAAGTTAAGCAAGATTAGAAATTTGGGCCGTGACAACAAACTATGTAATGACCCATTTTTCAAATGAACTGTAACGACCAGTTATTTATTAACACCGTTATTTAATTAATTTCAGATTATGACGCTAGCTCAAACAACACGTGGACGCTGCAGATAGGCTAGGAATGATGCTGACCTAGGATACTGACTGTGTATTGTTGTATTTCATTTTCTGTGATGTATTATCATTCTATATGTGCTATGTATTCCATCACATGTGTGCATTAATATTATCTTGTTGGGCGAAATTGAGTGTGGTGGTTCCATCTTGTAGAATGCGCTAACGTAGAGGTTTCAGTAGTTGCTAAGCCGGGCATTGGGAATGGATTAAGTCAAGCAATAATAAATTGACTTTGATTGTGTAACCTTAGGCTAAGTAAATCAATTCGGTACACTAAGGTGGGACTGCCTCGGAGTGCGTGTCAAACACGGGGAACGAGGTGCCGGGTAGTTGGGAGTTAGTGTGATCGAAGAAATCATTTTTGGGAATTTAACTGATGGCTTAGATATGTTATATAAGTTAAATCAAATAATATATATATATATATATATCATGTCCTATAGTTGGAAGGCAAAAATTAGGACTTATAGGATTATTCTCGAGATACACAACAGGGTACATTGAGGACAGTTGTGTTAGGATAAGGTATCACTGAATTTGGTGACACAGGGTGATTATGGGCCATTAGCTAAGCCTCGAGATGCGTGTGTGCGTCAGATTAGAATTACAACTATAAATACAACATAATAAGTGGAAACATGTAAAACTATACTTTCTCAAATAATTCCTAAGAGTCTGAGAGATGGAATTCGGTGTTTGAGGAGCGTATTCGTATGATGGAGAGTTAAATTAGGCATCCAACAACGAATCTAAGGTAATCTACTCACCCAAAATTTTGGAATTTGGATAAAAATATGGTATTTGTTGTTTATGAAGTTTAATTTTCGGATTTTCTGAGGAATTTACAACTGTTTTTGAAAGATTCGGTATTTATGAAGTTTAACATGATGAATTATATCGAATTTGTGGAAAATTGGAGTGATTTTGGTAAATTTTAGTTTTATGGACATGCATGTTTGATCCGCTGGTTTTGGGTTTAATCGTGTTTAAACCGATGTTTTAGACATGTATTTGGTGCGATTGAGGTATGTGAGTATTGTTGATCATGTTTGGGTGTTTGGAAAACACCAGAGACTCATAATTCTTTGTTGGAATTCAGCGCAGGAGCGTACCCAGTGCGCTGGGCACGCTGGGGAAGATGAATATCCTTCCTGGACGAAGAATCACCAGTGCGCTGGCTACTCTGTCCAGCGCCTTGGGGACTCAACACCCAAAACCAACAATCAAACCTCCCAGCACGCTGGGGCTCGAGACCATAAATTTGGCAAAGTGTATAACTGAGCCTATTTGTACTAATTAACTCACAAAACCACTTAATTAACCATTAAAAATGCCTGTAATCGTCTCAGGAGTCACGAGACAGTAATTGGAGTCGGGGATTAGTCAGGGGTCGGACCGAGGGTATTTTCGGGATTATTGAACGCAGTTTAAGGTACGTAAAACCCAACTGAATACCACTACTGCATTTACTTATTGTTATTCATTTGAGCTATTAATCTTTGATAATCTATGAGTTCATTCTTACTGGGACGGTTGAGTTATTCCCGTGTATGTATCTGAGGGTTGTTTTGGTCTCTTACTAAGTGTGTAGCGCGTGTTCTCAGCCTCGGTAGATGATATCCCGAGTAGAATATCGATTCATGTGTTCAATGTACCCCAATAGGGCTAATGCCGCTTGGACATAGTCTTAGGGTCGATGGTGTAGGCCACGACCAGGGCTCTTGGTCTAAAGTACTCAACTTAGTCAGCTGTGTTCACACCTATTTGTATATCTGTGTGTTTATGTTTATGCGATGAGCTTTGAGCAATTGACTGCATATTTTCCTTTTTCCCGCATGTCTATTTAACATTATTTATTGGCTCTGCTATTTATTTATTAAATTATGATGCACGGTGGTTTTCCTTGAAATTTTATTTACTGGGCTCGTCATCTAGTTTTTGTGATGGCTTGAGTGCATATCCTAGTACCAGCAGGGGTAAGGGGATTCTTGGCGATTACATCTGACTTACTTGAGCCGAGGCCTGCTATTACGTTTGTTGATATATAGCACATTTTGGTATTTTGTATTATCTTTTGGGGTTGGGAGACTGTTTCACACACGTACTTGTATATATTATTGTTACAGTTGGTCGCCTATATGCATAGTACTACCGAGATTTCCATTATAGGTTGAACAAGTTTAACTTAATATGCTCTTTTTGTTATATTAGGACTTCCACATTTATTTATTAATACTGGTTATCTACTTGCAACTTAAATGTTAAATCTGAAATTATATCTAAACTGCTAATCTAGTTAGCACAAAACTCGATGTTGTAAGGTAACTTGTCAGCGCAGTGACGTGGCAGGTGCTTCCGGTGCACGAGCGGGGAAGTAGCTGACCACAGGACGGCGTCAAAAATTGGGGTCATAAGCCATAATTTACTGTTTAAATTGTTCATGAACTCAAGTCATATGTTAGGATAACTCCCAAACCTTAATTCTATTAGTGGAAGTCTTAAAAACATGTTAACTCAGATAATCAACATCGAGTGCATATAGTATATTATAAACCTACTCTGAAAAATCCATGTAACCATCATATATCAAGAAGTACACCATAAATGTCTCAAAATATAAAAATACAGGGTCCTTAAGTATCTCACAATCCCAAATCCCCAAAATGAAAGAAATAGATAATATAAGCGTACAAGTTAGGCTCAATATCTCTGAATCACTGGTACTCTGCAAGCTTGCCATTACCTCGACTCGTACTCGGATCTGCACTCAAGCCATTACAAAAGGCAGATGACGAGTTAAGAATGAGTATTTCTAAGGAAATTAAGTGAAAATACTGAAAGTAAATACTGTAATTTAAATAAATCTATCAAATAAAAATGCGAAAATAAATACAGGCAATTGTGATCATCGCATGGATAAATAATAGTGAAAGTTCAAAGTATGTTCCTAGTTCCTAAGGCCATACTAGCGCAATACTTCAGACTCTTCCACAGAGCGAGTCCCTACTCAAGTAAGGTCAGTATCTGGATCAGCTAGGTAGTCGGCATAGAACCTACGACGTACCTACACGTGCCCTGATGGTATTCTCGGGTCGAACT
Organism: Stephania japonica; assembly: GCA_039657345.1. Lineage (NCBI taxonomy): Eukaryota > Viridiplantae > Streptophyta > Magnoliopsida > Ranunculales > Menispermaceae > Stephania > Stephania japonica. The sequence goes on along the minus strand of CM077557.1, from coordinate 64,792,705 downwards.
ATTCACCGAGATCCCTGACACACGTGTTATGACCTAGTGGGCATACACACGGGAATGACACGGAGGGAGAACCTCAACGCCTGACCATTTAAACCACAATCTAGAATAGAATATTGAAAAACATAATTTGAATTCAAAAGACAAAATAAGTAAATATTTAAGTAATTTTAGTTGGGATATTACAAACCTCAATTCTCACTCCAACTAATCCAATATCGTCCCAATCACGCCCAAAGTGCGTGCCAAATCATGTGTCAACCAATCCAAAACCTGTTATCTAAAATACTATTAATTCCCCAAATTTTTCTCCTAATTTGAATCCATTTTTATCAATTTAAATCCCCATTTAATTGATAATAATCATTCAATAAAATCATAATTAAAACCATTTCTAAAAATTCATTTTTAAGTTTTTATTTATTTTTCTGTTTCGGACTCCACAGGTGGTGACGCCGTGAATAAAGGTCTCACGGTGTGCCTTACAACGTTTTAGACGTCGTGGCCTACGCCGCCACGAACACCACCCCTACGACGTGATATAAAACATATGTGTTTTCTCTCTGGTTTGGATGCCGCGGGTGACGCCATGAGAGTTTTCTCCCTACGGCGCCCCTAGCAGTGTCTGAACCAGTGACACCCCATAGGGGTTTTCGAGCCCCTCAGCTCATCGCTACTGTCCGAACACTCCCCAACTTCTCACAAAACCTCATACAAACTACCTACAACCATAAGCCCTCGATGGAGTTCGTCCGAAACCAAAACCTTGACAAAATCAAACCTCAAATACCTCAAGTCCAAAACATCAACAGCTTAAACCAAACCAACCAAACCTCCCCAATACCTCAAATACAAACACCATAACCATAGCAACACCTCCAAAGCTGGTGTGCTTGAAATCCAAACCCGAAACCCCGTCAAAACTTGAACTTTTACACCTAACACGTAGGAAACAGAGAGAGGATCGAGGATCTCACCTTAAATTGTCGATAGCACTTCGTTTTGTGCTCTAAATCACCACTAGAAATCACCAAACCATTGTTATCCAATTTTGATTTTCGGATTTGTCCCATGGAAGAGAGAGAAAAGGTGGTATGTGAGAGCAAAAGTGGATATTTATACTTAAATGTCATCTCTTATGTGTGTTGATCCCAAGGCTTCATCTAAGGGCTGCTGAGAGGTCAAATAGTCCAATATATGTGACTTAGGTTGTAACGGCCCAATTTTCAATAGCCGTTACTGGTGACGACAGCGCGGACAAGGAATGACTGCAAGGACTTACGAACATCCCATAATGAAGATAGAGCACGACCGGTAGGGTTTACAGTCCGTTTTGTGTGCTCTGGTGGTGAAGTTGCGATGTATAGGTCCAAATTAGTTAAATGGCATCGCAATATGTGTGTTTATATTGCCATTGACGAGTGAGATTGTGTTAAACATTCGCCTCGATATGCGTGTCAACGCGGGTACCGGAGCGACTAAGAGACGAAATTTAAGCCGGGGTTTAGTCGTGATTGACACGCGTGGGGGGTACGGTAGTGTGCACGCCCGAGTACACTCGTTGGCGCGTACGGCGGAATTTTAAATGCGAAAATATAGGTGAGTGTATATATTTATATATTTATATATATAGGTAAATTGATATATATATATATAAATATATATGGTAAATCAGAAAATAAAATAGAAAATGCAAAATTACCAAAAAGGGTATTGAAGGAAAGAAGGAAAGAGATAGACGTGAGGGGCATTTTGGTCATTTCACCCGCAAAATGTTGATAAACCCACTACTGACATCACATTTCTCCATTTTCGATCGATCGAGGGGAAGAAGAAGAACGAGCAGACGAAGAGCGAGAGACCGAGAGGAGGAGAGGTGGTGATCTCGTGGTGGAGAGGCGAACAAGGTGAGTGGTGTTGGTTTTGTTGTTGTTGTGGCGTGGTGTGTGTGTGTGGTCGTGAGGTTCGGCCATGGTGACGCCATGGCCGAACCGAGAAGCAAAGCAGGGAGAGTTGTCTCCCTGCCGCTTCGTGAGGAGTTTGAGACCAAAAGAGAAGAAAAAAGCAACGAAGAAAAAAAAAAAAAAATACAGAGCGTCTGCTCTGTTTGGCGAGGTGAGGAAGAAGGGGCGGTTCTGCCCTGAACCGGGCCGGTTCGAACGAACCGCCCCTAATTAAAAAAAAAGTTTTGAAGAAAAAAAAATTTGGAAAATTCATATAAAATAGGAAAATTTTGGAAAAATTATTTTGATCAAATAAAGGAATTTTGGGATTTTCTCGAAAATGTTGGCGAGATAATAGTCGGGGTTTTAGCCTCGAAAAACGAAAAATTGACATAATATATTAAATTGAAGCTAATTTAGTGATAAATGGTAATAGGTATAATTCGGGTGATAATTTGAATTGTCGGCATTTATTGGAGCTGGACTAAGGTTTGGTTTTCGGGACGAGGAATGCGATTTGAGGTGTGTAGTATCCCAATTGAACTTCACTTTAGTATTTACCGTTTGATTTATATGAATTCAGTTCTATTTATTCTTTACTTCATTTCATTATTGCTTTACGGTGGCTCAGTACTCTCACCTGGTGACTTTACGGTAGTGGAGTTACTCCTACCTGGTGTCTTTACGGTGTTGAGATCACTCCCCACCTGGTGCTTATTCGTTACGGCCATAGAGTCCACTAAGTCATAGCACTTGTCTAGGCATATGCCGGTGAATAGGCTACCCGGGTATGGTAGGCTTGTGTGGGTGCGTCGTGGGTCACCCGGTAGAGGTGTTTTCACGGGCTGTACCTGGGGAAAAACCTGAAGTATGACTTGGTCTGATTTTTATGTGCACGTACTTTGTTTCATCACTATATTTATGCATGCGATGGTCCTTTTTACAGTTGTTTGTATTCTTTTGTTTCGCATGTTTAAATTATAGTATTTTTTAATTCCAGTACTTTTACTTCAGTAATTACTTGGTGAATTTCCTTGGAATTACTCACTCTGGACTCGTCATCTGTCTTTTTGTGATGGCTGAGTGCAGACCCTCGTACGAGCCGGGGAAAGGGCAAGCTTGAGGACTACATCGATTGACAGCTCTAGCCCTTCTCGTACGTATGTTTATATTTACTTGTTTTATGTTGGGTTTTGGGACTTGAGAGATAGGTTGTATATTTTGATATTTTGAGGATCTTAGATGATATGTATATGATGTACAGTTGATATGGTTTCCACTTAGGCATTTTGCTCATAATATACATGTTGAATCTTTATGTTGTTAGTAAATCTTCCATTTGCGTAAATTGTGGTTAAATGATATTAAAGGAATAAAAGTTAACTCATAACATCAAAGTTAACCGGAAATTGATTAATAATGGATAATTGGGCGTGGGACTTAACTGGCGGTGACGTGGACAGTTGTGGGCCCGCGTGGCCTCCCGTGGCGGACCAATGTGGAAATTGGGGCCGCCACATAGGTGGGTGACACCCTCTCCTTGACTTGTCTTGCTCAATATAACACACAAACCCTTGGACGTTCTGATACCTGACTCCAACATGTACACTCGCGTCTCTTGCATACTATCGCACCACAAACGCATATACGACGTTACTTATTAATTATTAATTGTATTTTATTATTTTCCACGTGTGTATGACTACCTAAGCTAGTGTACTATCATTCGCTTACCCGGTACCCGCATCTGCACACTAATTGAGGCGAATACCCGTCACACTGTTTCGCACGTCAATAATAAAATAAAATATATGCATCGCGATGCCAATAACCCTAATTACATAAGAACATCACAAACTAATACAAAACAATACAAAAATACCTATTTACCTAGCTCCGGGCATGCCCTGGCTTATATGCAGATCCGACAAGTATTTGAGCTGTCAGCCACATCATTAATAACAGAAAATTAAATTCGGGCTGTTACAACCTACACAATAATAAAACTAAAAATAAGGACCAACCCAATCGCCACAACGATCCAAAAACGAGTATTGAGGAAAATGTCGCAATAAGGAGATCCAATATTTAGAGATCTAAAAGGATGTACTTTATTGAACACATAGAACATGAAGAGATGAAGATGGGAACCACCGATCAAAATAGAAGATCGACGGTGATTTAAGATTTTGATTCAAGAGAGAAAACACAAAAAATGGTTGTTATGGGAGTTATTTGTTATTGTATTTTAACTTTCCTAGATTGATAAATTTGTATCCTAAGTCACTTTTTTACTCCAAATTTAATGAGGCGACGTCTAAGTAATGAGTTTAAATAGTAAATTTAATAGGTATTTTAGTAATTAGAGGTGATGAGATGGCTTTTTGAAGCCATTATTTAGGTGTCACCTCATAAAATTTAGAGTTACAAAATAAGTTTGGATACAAATTTATCAATATAGAAAAGTTGGGCTATAAAAACTAATTAAAAAAAGTTATGATATGATAAAAAAAAGTTATGGTAGGCCTGAGTGGTGTTGTTCGAAACGACATAGGAGTACTGATCCATGGACGCACAAGGACTTTTATGAGTAGATGCACTTCCGATGAGCTGACGTTATGGCAATAAAGGAGGCGTTGAGCTGGGTGGATGGGATAGAACTCGCACAAGTCATTTTTAAATCGGACTCACTACTAGCAGTGAATGACATCAACAATCTGAATTCGAATATGCTTGAAGTTTGGTGTAATCCTGATTGAATGTACGAAGTTATTGACTAGACACCCCTTATAGAAGATCCGTTACATTAGAAGACAAGCGAACTCATTGGCTCATGATATGACAAGGAATTCGTGAAGTCATGTTGGTATTAATTGTTAGAGCGTGACACCGGTTGATGTATAAGTAATGTCATAATTTGTAACCTGTGTTGGGCTTCAATAAAATTATGATTGATATAAAAAAAGTTGTAAAAGATTAGGATTTTTTAACCGATTAGGCAAAAAAACCTATTATTACTAGAAAAATGTTCACGATAGCGATAGAATAGCGATGGGGCAAAGCCCGACACAGTTTATATAGCAATAGATCCCCGACAGGGCACAATGTAATGACCGATCTAAGTGATTAGCTTAATCTTAGATAATTAGTGGCTTAATCTTGACCGATACAAAATTCTGGTAGATCAAGGGACTCGATTGTGGAGTATTGAGACCGACACAAAAGACGTGTGTTGCTATTACTTGTTGTAGGGTATATAGTCTATGTTTTTTTGATGAAAAGATATTTCCATTTATAGAAATTGCTATTACATCTGATTTAACAATGAAATTACATCAATAAAAGTATTTTCCCATTCTTTGAAGAGATCAAATCAATGCTGCGAAAGTTTGCAAACTTATGTACAACTTATATGCTTGTCTTTTGTATCTATAATAATAGAACCATAACAGAAAATAAAACTTCCAACAAGTGAAGACGAACAAAAAGTTTTAACGATGGAAGACAAAACTAGACTTCCAACAAGGGAAGACAACATCTTATTGAAAAAGAAAACCTAATGAAAATATTAAACCAACAACTAATGTAGATCAATACATGAGTATATAGAAGTGTGGACGAAATTGAATGATAGCAGATGGATGTGTGGAGAAGAGGCAAATAGTGCCAATTATGAATCTGATAACTGTTGTAAGCCAAAAGAAACTAAACATCTCAGATCTGAATAGATTCGACTTTTATTGTATAAATGAAAATAAAAATTGTTATTGAAACCACCGTTGATCAAAATAGAAGATTGGCGGTGGTTCTAAGTAAAGAATCACAAAAAAAGCAACAACAAGATTGCGGACTTGGGTATATAGCCTACTGATTGAATAAGAAGCATTTGATTTAATTTTCTATAGTTTAACAATTAGCTAAGTTAGTTAATTAAATTAATTGATATTATATAGTGGGTACTACAACTATGGGAACATTATTTGTTGGGTTTTAGGGTTCATACGTAGCGAAAAATTCAAAATAATTTTGAAAAACCCCAACAGGATTGCAAATAAGTTTCATTAAACAAGATCTACAAAAGTAAACCATACCTTGATTCGTGATTTCCTTCTTTGATTGTTTGATCTTCAAGACGTTCAAGCGCGCGTCCTATATCAGAAATCCACACATGAACGGTGACCACAATTTGGAGTGCTAGCCTTAAGAGAGATTGAAAACTTTTTTCTTTCTCTCCCAAAATTCCGAGAATAAGAAAATTAGAAAAACGAAATTCTTATGTTACGTTTTTTTTGGTATCACCCTTTATTTATGTGTAGATAATCTCTCACTTAAAATCCTATTCGTAATACAACTATTGTATTTACAATGTTTAAGTAAATTCGAAATACAACTTTTGTATTTACGTTGTTTAAGCAAATTATACATATACCCCTATTAATAAGTTATCATATAACGAATCATAAGGGCTTATAAAGATAAAATTTAATACTCTGAACCATTTGAAATTGCGCAAAGCCATTCTTTATGTGCGACCCAATAGGTTCATGCGACGTTGGTAGTAAACCAAAACTATTTTGGTACACAAGTCATAAGCGGTCTCTAGCAAGACATTATGACTACCTAAGTAGCATGAATACAAAATCGATACAACGTAATGAATAACATATATCATATCATTTTGTCGTGCGATATCCTTTGATTAAATATAAGGCATGGAAAGTCATCCTTAATGTTCAATCGCACTAGTCTCGATCGTTAGATAGATTAAAAACATCCAAGTGACATTGATCATATCAATTCACTTGGACTTGACCATTTAACAATCTAACACACCGAGGGATCCACTGATAACTTTCTCTTTATGAGAGCGACAAATTCTTTCTTGATTACACTCCTTCACATATAGCTCACATGATAACCAATCACAATTTTTATAATTGTCTGGTTAAAGACAACGTTTGATTGTGTCAAATTACCATGCTAATATTGAAGTCTATGATAATATCAAGTCGAAGGACTAAATGATATACCTATCAAGAGTAACAACTATGACTTACTTAATGTGGTGTTCTCATAGCGGGTCGGTCCAATACCTTGTTCCTTAACAAGTACTCATGATCTTGATTCGTATCCCTATACGTATGATCATCACATGGTCATCAATCAAGACTCACACTAGTCTTAATTCATTATAGTTCCTAGTATAATGACCGACTAGAGACATTTATGACATTTCAACAAATACCCATGGATCTTATTGTATGGTAAACATGCAATCACTTATAATAAAACAACAAATGAAAAACCTCTATTTTATTAACTAAAAACTGTAAGATAAACAATGTTTATAGATTGACCTAAGACACGTGCCCTAACAACATCTACAACTATTGAGTTTTAATCCAATATATTAATCGATGTGTCATAAATGCACAAAACATTTAATGCTCAAAACATTTAATGCATAACATATTTTGAGGGGTTTTCGTGACATGTGTATATATTTGAGCTCAATTGTAGAATTTTCCTTATATAGTTTAGATTCAATTAATATTGAACAATAGATGTGCTTCGAGATATGTACATGAGTGATGATTAGTGTCAAAGTAGTGGGTTATTTTACTTTAATTTCATATGCCTAAGATGCACTTCAAGATGCGTGCTACAATCTCAAGGACAATAAGGGTGCATGACTTAGGTAAGCGGCTTGTTAGGTGTTCACGAGAAAGCACGGTGTTGAAGCAAGGTGTTGCTTTTATTATGCAAGGTGCTCATAAAGAGATAAGCTTTTATTATGCACGGTGTTGTAGCTTTGGAAGGCTTAGGACGGCCTCGAGATAAGCGCTAGAGCATCTCTAGAATAAACTTGGAATAAACCTTAGGAAATGAATCAATATGTGTTGATTCATCAATGAAAAAGCAAGGAAAAAGTGAGAAAATTGAATGAGATTCAAAGAAGAAACTCTAGCAAATGATTATTTGTGGATGAGGAATATCAAAGCACGCTAGATTGACCCAAGTATAGCGAGATTGGAGCTTGAGGGAGGTCCGAATTAATATTAGTCCAATTACTGGCTTTGTGGTGTTTTGGTAAGTTGTTCTTCAATTTCTACAAATTCCATCTTAAATTTGATTTTTGATTTTTAAAGCTAGGGTTTTTGGTGAATTTTTAAAATTTTTAATAAATCCTTGATTTCAAAATGTATTTTTCTATTGATTTTGATTACTCTTGATATATGACTTCATTAATTTTGATTGGTTAAATGTGATGGATACGACAATTCTTGATTTATATCACAAAATTATTGAAATTTTGGTTTTGATTTATCAATTCGATAATTTAATATGTAAATGGTTTGATGATGAGTTTAAAATTAGTTTGGGGGGTTTTTAGAAATACTTGAATTCGATGAATTGAAATATTATTTGTTTTTAAACTCGTTATGAACTCAATTTACAACTTATTCAATATTTTCCTTTTCGAATAGGTTTCTTTTAATATATACAGAATTATTTCTGACAAATAGTTTTGAATGAATGAATTACAGGTTTAGATTTCATTCCGACAAAATAATTAATTAAGTGAAATGGCTGGAAGTGGAAGAGGTAGAAGTTCAAGAGAGGATAAGGGAAAAGGAGGCATGGAAGAACAACCTAAAGCTAAAAACAAAGTTTCACCTATACCAATTAGGCCTACGCGAGTCTCAATTAATACTTATAGGATTAGACTACAAAGAGAACCTACCCCACCGACATCAAGTAGAGAAGATTTAGATGGGGATGATGGTGAAGAAAGTTCACAGGTGGTGAAAAAATTCAACTACAATATGAACAATTTCATTAATGACAAAGCTCTTGCTAGATTTGAGAAAGACAGATAAATGTAGGAAAATGATCATGGAGAAGGGATTCAATTTGAAGAACGAGTTGAAATATGAACCTACAAATTTTAACATAATTAGAGAAAGAAATTGGGGTTGGGTCATGTGCCCTATGTCAAACATTAGTTTTATTATTATTTTGGTTAATAAAATATAGGATTTCATTTGTTGTTTATTATAATTGGCTTACATTATTATAATTGGCTTACATGTTTACATTATAATAAAATTATGGATGTTTACTGAAAGATCCTAAATGTCCATAGTCGGTCATTATATTGGAAACTATAATTAATTAAGACTAGCGAGTCATGATTGGTGGTATGTGATGCTTATATGTAGAGTGATACAAATCAAGATCATGAGTACTTGTTAAGGAATAATGTATTGGATCGAACCGTTATGAGAACACCACATGGATTAAGTCATAATATTACTCATGATAGGTACATCATGTGGTCATTTGACTTTAGATTACCAAAAACTTCAACATTAGGAGCATAGTGATTTGACACAATCAAACATTAGTTTTAACCAGACGATTATAAAGGTTGTGAATGAGTACTCTGTGAATAATATGTGAAGGTGTGTAATCAAGATATAATTTATTTCTCTCGTAAAGAGAAATATATCAGTGGATTCCTCGATATGATGACAGACTAATAAATGACCAAATCCAAGTGAATTGATATGATCAATGCCACTTGAATGTTTTCAGTTGGTCTTGAGATCGAAACTAGTATGATTGAACATTAAGGATGACTTCTCCGTGCCTTATGTTTGATCAAAAGATATCATACGATAAAAATACGTGATATACACTATTGATTAGGTTGTATTGATTTTGAACTTTGTGCAACTTGGGTAGTCATAATCAATATCACTTGAATATTTTCAGTCAGCCTTGAGATCGAGACTCGTATGATTGAGCTTTAAGGATTATTTTTCCGTGTCTTATATTTGATTAAAGGATATTGTATGATAAAAATATGTGATATACAATATTGATTAGGTTGTATCGATTTTGAATTTCGTGCAACTTGGGTAGTCATAATGCTTTGCTTATGACTTGTGTACCAAAAGAGGTTTTGGTCACTGCCAATGTTGCACGAACTTATTGGGCTGCACACAAAGAATGACTTTGAATGATTTCAAGTGGTACAGATTAATGAAGTTTATGGTATTAAATTCATATAAGAGAATCTTTTACGTTTTTCTATATTACTGCTTATTTATGCAAGGACATATATGTCATTCACTTGAAAAACCTTAAATACAATGGTTGTATAAATAATTATTTAAGTGTAAGCATAATAGATATACTAGAGAGGCTGAGAACTCTAAAATGAATTGAGTTTTCATTTTTGGTTTTCTGTGAGTTTTCTAGAATTTTAAGGCGAGAGGAAAAATGTTTTTAAGGTTTCCTTGAGTTAGCACTTCAGCTAGTGGTCACCATTCGTATGTGGATTTCTGATAGAGGGTACCCTTGTGAACGTCATCGATCAACATAAACAGGAAAACAACGTTCAAGGTATGGTTTCAATTATGATAATCTGATAAATGGATTTCGTTTGATCTAGTTTGAGTTTTTGAAAATAAAATTTTAAAACTCCGCTGCATTTTCAAATCCCAAAACCCAACAACAAGGGGTTATTGACCAGGGACAACAACCATCTGGATGACGATAATATTCCATCTGAAAGGGTTTGTGAGATTTTGGCAAGATAGTTCTATGCTAATGGGCATGAGAGTGAGAATAAAAATATATACACAGTTCGATGTTGAGATGTGGATTATTTTCCTAAAAGAATAAGTTGGTATTTTGGTTTGCTAGAATTTCATAGAAAAGAGATGAATGATTACCGAAAACTTGAATATGGCATCAAACATGGTTTCCTTTCAGAAGTAATAAGAAATGGATTAGAAGCAATCTCAGAGATGGGTTTATTCCAGATAAGGATGGTTACCCCAAGCATATCATTACTAAGAATCTCAGGAAAATAATAAAAGCTTAGAGTTATTTCATTATGTTAGCCTTCAGCCGAGTTTTAAGTATTATGAAGTTGTGAATTACAAGACGACATTTTTAAATCACATTGTTTAAGGGTTGGGTTATATAGATGTTGTTAGGGTTTTTCATAAAGTGATTAGAAATACCGTGACCACGAAGAAGAATGAAGGATTGCTCTTTCCCTTAAGGATCATAAAGTTTTGCAGACAAGACTGAGTTCCTATGGTGGGACTTGAGATGGATGTGTTCCCTGATAAAACTATCACTAATGCAAGCATTGAGAACAACAAACAGGTGGTAGGCTATGTGGATTCGGAGGAGGAGAGGGAACGAGATGAGATAAGCAGAAGAGAAGCTAAAGATAGAAGGAAGATATGAGCAAATAATATAAGAGTTTTGGAGGAAATACAAATTGCTGCGTATAATGAAAGAATGGACCAGAGTTCGCAATTGCATGTTGAGGATTATACTGGCATGTATATGCGAGAGACAAAGTTGGCCATGATGGGGCCAATTCTACATAACCAAATGAGAACTCTGAGGAATTAAGATTTAATTTTTTGAATCAACGTTAGTTAGCGAGAAACTTGCATGGATTTGAAAGAAGAATGAATAGAAGGATGCAAAGACCAGGAACAAAAATTCCTGTATCGCCTACTCAAATGAGATTACCGATTGAGAGAGTCTTCACTGAGAGAGTCTTCACTGATAGAGTTCTGAAGTTAGGAGTTGATTACAATATCTACGACCCCGCAATGAGTTATTAATCTCAACAGAATGATCAAGGGGATGGTGGATATGATGTGACTTCTGGATGAAATTCTGAGACACTTCTCTGATTTATTCTTGCCTTTTTCTCTGAGATGTATGAGGACTTGTCTTTGTAAACTTAAATTGTGAAATGTGATGTGATACTTTGATATGTGTTTTGTTTCTTGGTAAGAATGATACATTGATATATATATATATATATATATATATATATATATAAGCGAGAATAAAAATAGGAAAAGGAATTGAAAAATAGATTTAAGTAACGAAGGATTCTTTGGATCTTATATATATCAACTATATAAAAACACGAATATGTGATTTATGAGTGGTAATGAAAAACACCGATTTGCCCTTTTAAATTAATTTTGTGTTTCTAACCTAAATAGCGTATTTTACCCCATAGCCAATTTTACCTCATAGCCGTTACCTATTAATAGCCGATCTTACCCACTTTAATATGTGATATGTTGAAACAACCATCATCTTGTCTATTAGTGTATTTTATTTTAATTAAAACAATTATATTATTTTAAAAAGAAAAACTTTATTACGTTTTTTTTTTTTGTAAAACTTCATTACATTTTATTATTTTGAAAACACTTCATTACATTTTATAAAACTTGAATATATCCAATTTTGTAGAAAAAAAATGTATCCTATTTAAATTAAAATTGACCACACCATTTAACTTATTTCAATTAAAATTAATTATTCTTTCAAAAGTTTTTATGTAAACATATTTTCCTTTAATCCTTATATTTTCTCTTACATTTTTACTCAGTTGTTACAAACAAATATTACGTAAAAATAGTAAAAATAATTAATTAATATATTTATAATAATTAGAATTAAATAAAATTCTTTAAAATGAATTGAATCAATACTACAAATTTTCTTAACTAATTTTTCCACTTATTAGCCAACACAAAATTACATAAATATTAATTACTCATGGTTCATAGGTTAACTAGAGGATAATATTTTTAACTTTATTTATCCGTCAATTACCCTCAACAAAAGCAAACACGAAATAATGTCTTGGGTGATTCGTGTTTAATGTGAATGATAACTCTTTAATAAATACTCATATATAAAAAGTATTGATTTACTGCAAGTGTGCACATTATTGACATCAAACTCCCACATTATTTTACATACTAATGGTTTAGAGCCGCGCTATGTGCACCCCATTTACAAGGGCACCAATTGTTTTCTCAGGGCACCCTTGAGTTGGATGAAAATGCCCTTATTCATCAATGTGAGGCACCCCACCACCAAATCTTCTTCCGCACTCCTTCCTATCACAAATCGACGCCTCAATCCACCAAATCTCCTCATTTTCTTCTTCGTTTACCCATCGATTTGTTATTTTTTGTGAGGGTTTATATGATAATTTGCGGTTGATGGTTGATGTTGAATCTTATAGAGTTCGAGGGTGTTTTTCGTTGAGTTTGTTGTTCCTTTATCTCTTGTTGTTGTCTTTCATGGGAATGTACCCATCATTGAGTTCAACCACAATCCCGTAATATTCGGTCACAGAGGGTTGAAACTATTGAGTACGTCTCGGAACTTCATGAATGAGACTATGCAATACGTCTTAGTACCCGGTAACCGATCGAACAAGTAACCTATTTCACAATGAGTTCGATTATCAATGAGACTGAGACATAAGAGTCTGTCCCGATCGTTGGTAACTGAGACATCCTCTTATATCTTCGTACCCTATAACTGATCGAAAAAGTAACCCATTTCACAATGAGTTAGGTTAGAAACGAGACCGAGACCTAAGATGATGTCTCAGTTGTGAGCAATCTAGACATCCTCTTATGTCTCTGTTCTGTGCGTCCGATACTTTCGTGTATGTAGTACATTTCAAAATGCGAGAAACACTAAATATGAAAAGGTCGAAACACACGAAAACTCATGCTTCCAACCCTCAAAAATTGAAAAATAGATAAATACTAACCTTGTATGCACTCTTTGATCCAAGAACATCGTATCCGACCGTCGACGAAGATGACGGAATCGGTTGGGAGTACAAGGGTGGTGAAGTTTGGTAGTCATACATCAAACGGGGTGGTGGGGTGCTCAAAGTGGTTTTTTTTTGTTTTTGTTATGGATTTGTGTTACAGGGCGTATGAGTCATTACACATACAATTGAAAAAATGGGGTGCCCTGCGTGATGTCTAAGGTACACATAGTGCGACTCATGGTTTAACCACACAGTTTTTGTCTGTGGGTATTTTCGTGGGTGCTTTCATCATAAATATTTAAAACATCAATACCAATATATATGTGGGTAATTTATGGGTAATTATTTAGTAGGTAAAATTAATGGGTAAACTATATAATTTTCTCAGTGTTAACAAATCTTTTAATTTTTTTTAGTAGAAAAGAAAATCTCTTAATTTATAAGTATTATTTTGTCGAATGCGAAATAAATCATTCAAAATTAATAACATTTGTTTCTAATGTATGTTTTCTTAAAAAATAAATATTAAATTTAATTATTGCTCTCTAATTTAAGAAAAAATTAATTTAGTAATTTAAAAAAATTGAAAAGAAGACTAATTTAGTATGTCTTGGCTCTGTTTGGCATGCACATATTGGTTTATCAACTAGATCATAATCTACTTTGACCAATAAGTTGTGTTTGATTAGCAACTTTTTTTCAAAATAAGCTAAATGATAAGCTAGTATTATAAACGCTATCCCTGCGAGCGTTTCATTTTTCTAAACGGTAGATTGATTTTTCCTTCCAATTTTGTCAAACGTTTTTGTTTTCGTTTCCGCATATAAATAGTCGTTTTTGCGTGCAAATAGCGAAGACCAAATTCTCTTTTTACGCCCAAACAAAATGTTGAATAATAGCAAAACATGTGACCATATAATTAAACACAAATCGATAGAACCAATATACAATCTTATTTTTTATTATAATATATAAATTAGATATATGTGTCACACGAGCATAAAATGTGTACACCATTTTTAACTAAACTTATTCTAAACACACTTTCATTAATTTGCAAACTAAATAATTCATAAAAAGAATTAGATAATACTTTATTCTATATACATATGAATTAACAGACTAGGTTTAATAGATATAAAAAAAGACTAGTTTTAATAATTTCAATGTGTATGTAATATATATATATATATATATATTTGGTAAATAAATATATTTCAATTAGAATCTAATTAACAATAAGTATGGTTATATATACATATTATATTAATTAATATTGTAATTATATCTACTAAATAATGAAAAAAATAAAACATTTGCATATGTAATATATTTAATTTTAAATAAGAATGTGCTTTTATGTCATTTTGGATTGATCAATTACTCAATCAGCTAGTTTTTCCAAATGACTTTACTTGATCAAGTAGATTTTTAGATTTTAACTATCAGTTACTAATTTTTCAACTGTTAGCTAGATTATCAGCTTGCGTGTTGCCAAACCTTTGTCTAGCATTACTCTGCTTTTTCTAAAATCTTTTTTCTTAACTACTAAAAAATCTTGAACAGATTTATCAAAAAAAAATGAACGGACAGTTTTGCAAGCAAATTATTAAAAATCATTGTATAAAATTCACAAATCCACATTCATGGACAAAATCCTCGAGGGTTAATTTTTATCCATTGATTACCCACAAATATTACATATAAAACAATATAAATATAAATAAATAATTGAACATATATAAATTATATTTTAAAACAAAATCAATATTATGGATCTTCTTAACTGATTTTTCCATAGATTATCCACATAAAATTATACATAAATATTAACTATGAACTATGGTACATCGGTAAAACTTTGGTGATTTATTGGTAATATGAATAATATTTTTTTAACACAAATACTCGTGAAAATAACCACATATTGATTTACTACATATGTGCACATTAATTATTAATCTTAAACTCTAACCTTATTTTTACCCACGATTTACCCACACATTTTTTTTTCCGTGGCTAATTATGAGTGGATTTATCTGTACTTATTTTTTCTTAAATTATAAATTATTATCTATACTAATATAATGGTAAGTATTCTATTGGTATTTTACACATACCAAAAAAATTATTTCATAGGTAAATTTATGGGTAAACTATAATTTTCTAGTAACGTTACAAAAATTTCTCAATTTAATAGCATTGTTTTATTGTAAAATATATCTTTTTCAAATTTACTTTTTAAAACAATTAAACTTTTTATATTATATTCAATCTATAGATATGCATGGGAAGAATATTTCTTACTATTATTTATAGTACAAGTTGTTAGAGTGCGTTTGACATTATAAAAAATTAAAATAGTTACTTTGATTTGTTTGGTTCAAATAATATATTTTTTTGTTAAGAAAATCTCAAATGATGTGTTTGTAAAATACATGCAGTAAATAAATTAAATATATCTACTATATAATATGCTCTTTTAATTCCTAAACTATATATTAATCTAAAGTTGAGTGTTTTATTGTTAGGGTATACTTATATTTTTTGGTTAAATATTAATATTTTTTTTAAGTTATTGATGAGAATTGATTGGACGGTGTTATTTTTTGTATCAATTAGTAAAAGATTTTTTTTTGATAAGGACAATTAGTAAATTAAAGTTTTCACTAGAGAGAGAACAGATATGGTGGAATAATTTGTCATCATTAGTTTCGCCATGCTTCAATGTAGCATAAATGCTTCATTAATTACAATATTTTGGGACACATGTTTCATTCAATACATTAAGTTTAATCTATTGTTGATATTCATCCATCGGTCACCATTGAAGTACCCACGCAATGGATATATACTATGTAGTACCCAAAGTAGAAGCACCTTATGTGTATATAGTACTTTCTTTAGTAAAAAATATAAGACTTTCTACAAAATCTCTCCGGTCAAAAATAAAAGACGTTTTCAAAATTTGAGAGAACTTTGTACCTCTTATACCTATTTTATCCTGCTTTTAACTCAAACATTTAATTAATTAAACACTTGTCTTTCTTTCGTTGGATGAATTAAAGAATTAAATGTGAGCAAAGATGTAATTTAAACTTACAATTACTGTTTTCTTAATATGTGTGTTTTGAGCAAAAAAATCTTATATTTTTAATTAAATTAAATGCAACCTTTGGATTTGTTACAAAATATGAGTGGTGGGGATCTCGAGGTAATGAATAGTGTTAGTATAGGATGTGTTGATCGGTGGGCGTGTGGTGGCATTTGATCAACTCGAGATACGTGTTGGTGTGATCTATAACTTGATTAATGTGGTGCCCATAACTTGATTTTGATTAATTGCGCGCCTTTTGGCATGAGGTGGCAAGTGATGAGGATGATACGTTGGCTTCATTCAAGCCACTACCTCTTGATATGTATTTTTGATCTCAAGGAGCTAAAAATTAACTTTTGCATTAACTGAATGACTTGCATTAAAGTGGTTTGACGTGTTTCATTAGATAGAAGAGGGGCTTGTACTGTTTCATTTTAGCAGAGGGAGAATGGAGCGACGAATTAAGAAGAAGAAAAGCAAAGGAAATTGCTAGGGAAGCTTGAAAATCTTGTTAATCAAGCTTAGAGATTGTTGTTTCTGTTGGATTTCTATAGTTTCTTGCTCAAGTGATCAAGGAGAAGTGAAGGGAGTCTACGCCAGTGGGAAACTAGTGATTTCAAGCTTGGAATAGATGATTATGTTCAGCCAAATCAAGTGTTCACTCAAAGCTTGGTGAGTTTCCATGGTTTTTCCTTCATTTCTCCTTTAAGTGAAAGTTTTTTAGCTAGGTAGTGTAAAGGGATTTGGAATTTTGGTTTTTCTTGAGATTAAGGAGACTGATATGAGGTTATGGGAACCTCATATCTCTCCCAAATGGATTAAATTACTGCAGGCTATATTTATTTATTTTTATCAATTCATATGTTTAGTAAAGAAGAAAAAGTTAGATTGAATCATTGTTCTCTAAATTTTGATATTACAATTATGGAATGTATATTGATTAATATAAGACCGAGGAATGCTCATATTCGTAACTATTGTTGAAGCCCGGATGGGTGGCAATAGTCGTGGACAGTTTGGTGACATTCGCAGTGGCGCCTTTGGTGGATGTTAAAGAATATTGTGCAATTAGGAAATATGCACAAATCACTCCTGTAATTATGTTGTGCATAAATCACTCCCTTGATTATGTACTACCTTATTTAGATGTTTCCTTTTGTATGTAATTGCATCTCTATATATAGAGATATGTAATAGATCAACAATACAATAAACTTATTCCATTCAGAAACTAACATGTAATAGACCGTCGTGAGACAGGTTAGTTTTACCCTACTGATGACAGTGCCGCGATAGTAATTCAACCTAGTACGAGAGGAACCGTTAATTCACACAATTGGTCATCGCGCTTGGTTGAAAAGCCAGTGGCGCGATTAAAAAAAAAAGGAAACATTTAAATAAGGTAGCACATAATCAAGGGAGTGATTTGTGCACAACATAATTACAGGAGTGATTTGTGCATATTTTCTAATTGCACAATATTCTTTAACAGTGGCGCCCTGCATCTGCAAGGCACGACGCCACCTATAGCGCCGTGACCCAAAAAGGACAGAAAAAGAGGAAAAAAATATTAAGGAAAAAAGTGGCAGTGTACTCCGAGAGTCGAAATTCCTTTTCACAGATTTTGGTTGCAGATGCAACAGTACTCATCCTACAATTGCAGTTGCACCTATTGTCGTTTCAACTGTATTTCATACTATTGTTGCAGTTGAAGTCGTCGTTGTAACAGGAGTTGTAACTATTGTTATTGCAACCAGCTTTGAGCCTAAAAATAAAAAGAAAGTATAAATAAATTAAAGAAAATGGAGATCGAGTCATGAACTTCGAACGAGACTTGGGCTAAGGTACTAGGACTGTCTAAAACTAAAATTAATATATTTCAACCCAATTTATGTAGATTATTCAACAAACACTCGTAGGAGGTGTAGAAGATCAACAAAGAATTAGGAAACAACGACAGAGGTACGTATGAATTCACTTTATTATCAATATTGCCTGGATGTTTAGTGTATGTAGTTCATTTAGTTTATGGAGTTTGGATTGGGGCTATGTACATTGTGATACTCTAATGCTTTTAAAATGGAAAACGTTGTATTGTGTGGTCGACGATGATAATCCCTGGAGTTGAGATTAAGTTGTATAGGATAGGAGTTTGGTTTCTGACCTATATACTAATTCCTACTCAACTTGAGAGGTTGTGTGGATTTATACATTCACTAAGAGGGTTTGAAATATAACCATTTGGACAATGACAAGTGGTCAGACAGTACATCGACCAATGTGTTGGTCTGACTATGGGGCCACAGTAGCTAATGGGTAATCGACCCTAGTTTTATAAATGAAAAAAATGAATCACGGTGTAATAGCCAATAATTGAATGACTTGCATTCGTTTTTGTATTGAATTATACGCTTTTCAATATCCTGATAGCTATGATTGATTCATATTGCTATTGCATTCATTCATTGAATATTATATAGATTGTTGATACTTATGTGAATCTTAACTTAATGAGCAAGTTGGAGCGCTCACCCAAATTAACATTTTAGGTTTAACGAAAGGTGCTATGACTCAAGATAACAGAGAAGAACTATATATTGTACTAAATTATCGATTTGCAATAAACAGGGATGGGTTTCTAGTTTTTGTATGTCTTTGAGTATTATCGAAAAAGTTTTAATTTCCGCTGCGTTTTGTTTTGATTTATGTTTCGATTTTCAAGATATGCATGTTATATTTATCAGGTACTGAAGGAGAGGTTGTTGGCTCTAGTTAAGTTTGTCTGTTGTACTGATATAGTCATTAGTTAGGCTACTATATATGAGTAGTTTACTTGCATAATTGGTCTAAATATCTCAAATTGAGCTCTAATTTATGGTATTTATGTATTTTAAGGTTTACAAGGAATAAAAGAGGTAAAGGAAGGAATTCGTGAAGAAAAGTGAAGAAAAAGCTCAAAAAAGGAGTTGATGTCGTGCAGCCAAAGCAAACGACGTGGGAGAAATAAACACAAAGAGTGAGCAGCAAAGCTAGCGCAGTGGTGATGTTGTGGAGTCGAACGGACAACGACAGGAATTTGTATAGGCGGCGTCAGACTAAAAGATGAGAGAAAATCGAAAGGTTGATGCAGTGGTGACGCAGTCATGATGATGCACACCATGGGGACAATGTCAATTTCAGGACATAATAGAAATTAGAAAGTTTTAGACTTATAATTCGTGGAGGATTGTTCTTTAGGGTTTTTAATTGTAATATAAGTAAGTTTATCAGTATAAATAGTAGTTAAAACATTCAAGGTCGTGGTGAATGAAAAGAGGACAATTGTGTGAAGTTTTAGAGAGAGTTGTGAGAGATTATTTTTAGTTTTGAGTAGCTTTTGAAAGAGAGTACAATGAAGGCTCAAATTTTGGTGATTCAATATTGTTTCTTTGATTTAATTAACGGAATTGTTTGATTTAATCTCTGATTTCAATGAATCCAATAAATTGTGTGTTTTTTTATGATGGTTAATGTGTAGTTTACTTTATCTTAAGGATCAATGGATCTTACAGTATGAATACTATGCCAAGTATGAATGGCAAGTAATGTTTTAGATAGGTAATGGTTAGAATTTGTATTTGATTTTATGCTTAATGCTACAAACATCTTAATCACGTGTTTATCAATTAGAGGAATTATAAGTAACCATGGCCGTAAAGTTTTTAAAATCGGATATGAACAACACAACCATAAAACATATAACATCATATTGTTATTGATTAAGGAGACATGGATAGTAAACTTAAATGTTTATGAGCCTAAAGATTTGAGACTTAATGCTTGGTGAACTTATGTTATTCACACCGATAGGCGGAGTTCCAGTTGAACATTAGGATCTTTTTCACCGCGACAGTGGGTTGAAGTGAATATTAAGAAAATTTGTTTATTCTAATTATACATTGCACACATAACATATGTAAGATGAGAGGAAGTTTGATGTCATGAAAAGCATAGTTTTTCATTACCTAGGTGAAGTTGTGAACTAAGAGTTTCCTCAAAATAAGAATGCAACCTAATTATTATTGCTTTTTATAGATAGATTAGTTTTAGTGTAATTCAACTTAAAAAGAGCCTTCTTAATAATTGAGCAGACCAAACTAAGTAATTGTGTCCAAATATACCTTTCCCTTAAGAACAATGTCCGTTTGTTGATCACACACTATTACTACAATTGAACCATTATACTTGCGATTACGATCATGTACCGAGGCTTAATTAGGGTTTCACGCCGAACGATTCCATAATCAGGATGATGGTCGCTACATATTTACTTCATATTTACTTTATTTAGTTAGAAATTATGAATTTTAATATACTTAATTAAATGGAAGTGATAATTTTATGATTAACCATGAGAATTTTATGATAGAAAAAAAGAATCAATTAATTGTTATACCCTATTGATTGACTTACCTAAATTATGTATGCACTAGAAGAATTTTGAGAGATTGATTGCCTTGTGTTAGATATAAAAATGGGTAGAAGATCGAAACAAAGAGCAAGATGAACAAGACAGATCTCTAAGAATCCTATTATACGAAGATCACTGATCAATTGAAATGAAAAGAAAAAGAAAGAAAAATGAATTAATACCTCAATTAGAGGAAGAAATAGGCGTTGTTTGTTGATAAAGCCAATAAAACTTTACCTAGTTTGAAAGAATACTTATAGTGCAAGTGAGAAGTGCTAACAAAAGTTTTTAAACAAAAAATAAAGTGTCCCATAGGTTCCACATGAAATGGATCAATGAACTTAGTAGTAGAAAAAGGTGAGAACAAAATTTCATTAAAAAAAAGGTATCCACAGGAGATGGAGATCAGGGAATTGTATGAAAAAAAGAAATATACATATATATATATATATAAGTACTACCATGTGAACCAAATATATACTCACACCATGAGTATACTATTTACAACCATTATATTATAATCCAACATATTAAATGTGTTGTGCATTTATGTCGCCTCGATTAATGTGTTGGATTATTATCTAATGGTTGTAAATAGTGTACCCATGGCATGGATATATATTTGGTTCACATGGTAGAAGTGCCCTATATATAAATAGGGAAGTAGTATATTTGTGAGAAAGAAAGAAAGAAAGGCAAAAGCTTACAAAAACTCTTCAAATAAAAGATTTAGCTCGAATGCTTATAGCTAAATTAAGTGAAGTATATTTTCCAACATTTGAATGCTATAATAATATTTTGTTTATTGGTACCTTAAATTAAGTCGTATTGACTTTGATTGTGGTTGTATTTGATAATTGAGATTGATTTGGTAGTTTTTGTATCTTGATATTCTATATTACACAAACTTGCTCTAATTTATTAGTCATCGTAAGCTTGAAACTTGTCAGTGGAGATCAAGAAAACCTATATAGTGGACTAGCCTTGGTATTGACCGAACTTTGAGTTCTGAGGTGTATTGCATAACGAGGGTCGAGTTATCATTAAGGGGTTGTTCCTTAATTTCTCCTAAGTCTATCATAATTTTTATTTCCACTAGGGTAATTTGTTTCTATATAATGATCACTTATGTTTAAATTTTAGTTACATAATTATAAAATCAATAATAGGGATAAAAAAGAATATAATTGAGACTATTCATTTGCTCGAGACAACAATGTGCTGAGTTTAGGGGTATTTGACAAGTCAATAATTAGATAGTATTTTATTGTATATTTTAGAGTTATTTTAGGTATGAAAGGCTATATTACACAGGGATTTTTTCTTCTTTTTTTAAATTTTAAATTTTAAATTTTTTTTATTTCAGGTTAGAATAGGGTAAAATGAAGAAATGAAGGAAAATGGGAAGAAAAATGAAGAATTTGGTCAACTCGAGAAACAACCAGCAATTCTATAATGATACATAAATACATTAAGATTCGTTGCATAAATCAACAACAATAGAAGCCAGTGATTCAGAAAACACACTAAGATTCGCTGCACAAATCGGTGGAAAACATAGAGCAATTTATTGAAGAAGGCACTGATTTACACAAAGATTCACTCAAAACACATGATTCGTTCAATATTCACTAATGTCGGTAACGAGAATATTAGATTAAAATTAGGAATTTGAGTTTGATTAGGATATTTACTACTTAGATAACTATAAATATCAAATATGGACCTAGGGCTTCGAAATTAAGTGCACCCAATTGTCTATTAACTAAATGTTGAGGAGATTAGTTAGATTTTATTGTTCTTGCTTTTGAAGACTCTTTGGAGATTCAAGAAGTTTATAATAAAGGTTTTTTTGTCATTAATGTCTTTTATTTTATTTTATAGTGATGTTTACTTTTAATATGTGTGAGTAGTTTATTTATCTAAACAATCCAACATGAACTAAACCGATTGCAAATTAATTATAATTATGGAGTTTTTATACTTATTGCTTTAAACTTTATCGTATTCATCAATTCACAGTTTTAATAGATTTTTTTGTGTATTACAATCAAAGAAACTTGATGTTTATGTGCATAGTGCTCAATATGTGTTGTTCTAATTCTAATAAAGTAGTAACTAAGATTAATTCAAAAGGTCTTATACCGTTTAGATGTCTTAGGTGAATTGTGTTCTAAGTTTGATATTTATACGGCATGTTTCCGTTAATATTGGCTACGTAATAAGTGTTTTCACATAGTTTAATGTTGTTTTGTTACTTTTAGTTATTTTGAGCAATTTGAAATACTATTTATAATAAGATTAGAATATGGCTTATTTCATTGATAAAAGAAAAACTGGTTTGCAAGGACTACTACAACTTACTTATGACCTAGGTTTGATGATCTAATGATTATTCATGATATGATTATGACTATGATTTTATGGATAGATTTGGAAGTTTGGATGTAATTTGGTTTAGGTTTCATTGATTGAGAATTGTTTAGATGTTTATTTTATATTGGTTAGTTGATTTGAATTGTGTTGATTTAGTTTAATTAATTACTTTAGTTTAATTATATAATTTTGATTCTCGTATTAATTTAATTAAGTAAAATAAAATAAGAAACAGTGACGACCCTAGTTCCACAATCTAAAACTGGACCTTGCCTGACCTAGACTTACGTAGACTCTGAGTCAACTCTCGCGTGGTCAACGTAAACCCAGTCAACCTTACCTTACCATTTCCATTTATTAAGCAATTTAAGTTGAGAGTTATTCATATTAGGGAGTTATTCGAACTATAACGGAAGCAGTAAATCTTCAAACTAATAAAATAATCATCAAAGACACTAGTTAGGACAACCTAGAGTGTGGAAACCCCGCATATGTATACAATCACCAATATATATCAAGCCAGAGGAGAGTACAATATAGTATACATACCCAAGATCTTTCATAAATCTTTATTCCAAGGTTTCAAAACAAATATATACATAATATAAAATGTAACCTATGTCGATGACAGAGAGAGAATCGTTCCAGTATCCTCAAAGTAGGTCGCCTAACTGAGGAGCCTTTCCCTTACTCGACTGCAGATCTACATTCAATTAAACACAAGAATGATAAATTCCAGGTAAGTAAGGTCAAACAGGATGTTTACAACATTTCAAAATAAATAAGCAGTCTATATTCATGCTGATAGAAAGAAAAATACATGGAATGCATGAATAAATAAAGCCTGTTGTAACATCCCCAGTTCCCCATAAAACTGGGTCCCTCCCAGCCTACGTAGACCCCCGAGACCTTACTCGAGAAGACTACGTATCATACTCAGCCTCAAATCCTCAAATACATAATTACATTATTATTTAAATGTGAAAGTTATAAGATTATTATGTTATCAGAAAATTTTTAACTTCCCCTAACCTCAATTTAGAGAATATTCGTCCTGAAACCCTAATTAAGCATCGGTAAACCAGATCGAACCTAATTAGAGCCAACAACCTTATACTCAGACAACAACCTGTATATCTTGATATTAAATAAACGAAATAAAACAAAACGCAACGTAACATAATGAAAATTTAAAACTTTTTCAATACATATAAAATATACAAATCCGATATAATCTTCGATATTAAATTCATATTCCCACCCTGATTTTTACAAAATCATAAAGCAATGTAATATATATATATATATACAACAAAAAACTCACTGCACCGTAGAGAATATACTAAACTCCTGATCTTCTCATTTCCTGAGTTTCAAGTCCTAGCGAATGTCGATACCTAGAAATGTTAAGGTGGGTGAGCTCCTACATACTCGGTAAGTGACTCTCATACTAACCATCAATTATTAATTTAATATTCAAAGAATAATACATAACAATGTGCAACTTATGTATATTTAAAGGATCATTTAAATCATTTGAATCAATATATAAACATATGCAAGTTCGTTGGTCTATTGCAATGTACCCATGATTTGTACTTTCAATTTCAGTATTTGAATTGAGTCGCTCTCTCACATCTTCGAGAACTAGTCACTGCGCATCTAACTAGTTCTTGTCAATGTGCCGCCAACGCATAAAACATAGAGTCGCACTTCCTCATCATTACTAGACCAATCACTGCTCATCTGATTGGTTTATGACTGATGAGCCACCAACTTAAATGGAAAGCATTGTTCGGGATAATTTCCAAGTCACTGGGGGCGCGGTGAAGGTTAGCAACTCAACCACAGTTCCAAACCCCAGGCCGATCCGTCCCATCAAACCTCTTTCCGAATTCATTTTTCATTTCAAAACAATTTGTGTAAAGGAAAACCAAATCATGGTACATTGCCCCATTCGCAGTCCTAAACACTGCGTGCTCTAATAATACTAATTCACATTGCATAATTAATAAAAAGTAAGAGTCCCACTTACCTGTCCTGAGCTTTTCTATGTTTACTGACTTGTATGACTCCCTAGAGTCCTCAAACCTCTTTCCATCATACCATTACCTAAAATAGACCAACTGCCATCAACTAAAGTACAATACTTATTTATTAACATTCCTAAACTGATCTCATTCGAATTCGAAATCTCAGGACCTAGTTTATAATTTATTTTGACTATTTCACGCTTTTCGAGTTAAAAACCACGGTATAAAGTCTTCTCTGACTTTCGAATTCCTCTTTTTCCATAGAAAACCCTCAATTTCTATTTATTTTGTCAAAATACTATTTTTCCATATTTTCTCTTATTTTTCTGGATTTTTCCAAAATTTCTTTTCTTTTTTTTTCTTTTGGCCCTAAACCGGGTTCGGCTCAACGGAGCCGAACTGGCTCGGTTCAGGGATCGTCTCCCTCAATACGCGAACACAGAGTTGCTGCTCTGTTTGTTTTTTTTTTCATTGCTGAGGTTGGCTCCCAACCCTAACCCCAGTCATCCTCAATATTTAACAACAGGGAGCTTGATTCCTCGTTCGGCCATGGCCGAACCTCCCAACCACCATCACACGTACACAACAACGATGAACACAACAACAACAGCAAATACCAACTCACCTTGTCTCCTCGACGTGCACGTGAGTTCTCGTTCCCGAGCTCCTCACGCTTCATCTCTCTCTCTCTCTGCGTTATCCTGATTTCTTAAGGAAGAACATGGCGGTTGGGCTTAGGGAAAGACCAAAATACCCCCAAGCCTATCTCCTTTTCTATTAAAACCAAAAGCCCTTTTTGTTCTTTTCACATTTTCCATTTAATTATATATATTTATATATACTATTATATATATATTTGTCGATATCGTTGAGCCAACTATTTCGTTATGTGCACCAACGAGCACCCTCGGGTGAGCACAACACCATATGACCCACGCATGTCACCCTGACTCCGCGTATTACTTGGCACCCCGACAATTCACCAGTATTTTATTTATTTTCCATTTTAATATATATTTATATATATCCATAACATATATAAATATATATATTTATACCTCTAATTACGTCTATAGCTACATAATTCACGCTAACGAGTACACTCGAGCTTCAACGCTGTCCCGTGTCTCATATGTGTCCTCCTAACCCACATACAGTGTTAGGCGTTCCTCACTGGTCTGATTATTCACGTATACGTACTAATACACACCAAATAAACACAATATATCTCGCAAATCCACACACGTTAATCGTGCTTAACCATGAGCCTAACTAGGATTAATTAATATTTGAATTACTGTTAATCACGTGCATAAGGTAACGAGTCGTTACAAAATTCAAAGCGGAAATCACTATAATCAACTATAACCCATAATGGAAATTAGAAAAAATAGATAACCTATCATGTGGAAACCATTAGAGATGGATAAATACATACATTTCTGGTGATCACAACTAAACAAAGCGAGCATACATGATATCCCTAATCACTCAATCCCCGATACGTGTTCCAGTGTTTACAAAACATATAATACAATAATCACAGTCAAAAGAACAAAAACCTATTGTGTGTAAAAGAAACGAATGCTCCGAGAGTTCTCAAAGGATATCACCTAGCATCAGTTCTTTCCCCTTGCTCGTCTTTGCTTTATTTCTATCTGCACCACAGTCACAAACTAGACGGTGAATGCGTGAAAAGATGAAAGTAATGCCAGAAGAAACAAAACAGTAATTCAAGATTTACCAAATAAGCTGTCAAAAAATCATGCAGTATTGAAAGACAGAAAATGTAACAAGTAGCATAATAAACAGACTGACAAGGATAGTAACGAAGTTTGAGTGTCCAAAGAGTCAACAGTGGCCTATAAGTGGTCAATATCTGTGCAGTACAACAACACCACATATATAGTCACAACAGTGCCCAACAATCCATAGACACAACAGTGCGCAAATAATCCAATACTCGGGATATAACCCGCTATCAGTAGGGTGGGACAACATCCCAGCAGGAGTGTTCACGCTTACCCACTAATATGGACTCAGGAGTACCTTCGTAACACACTTACGCCAAGACACCCAACCAAAAAAATAAAGAATAAAATTCCAACAAAAGCTCAATTCAAATAGAAATGAAAATAATGGAAAATGAATTAGTGCATACTTTCTAACTAGCTTACTTTGTAAATAAAGTAAAACTTTCTAATTTATTCCAATTTTCCATAATTATTAAATTAGTGTAATTGAGTTAATTTTCGAGGTATTGGGTCGTATTCGAACCAATTTGGGAACCCGAGAGATCCCTGAATTTTTCCAAAATTTTTAAAAAATTGACCTTGTGAACAATGTCACATTGCCGAGGCACCGTGAGTTTTTACTCTAGATGGTGTTCCTACGACGTCTTTTCACAGCTAACTGCCCGAGACGCTGTGGGAGAGAACTCCTCATGGCGTCCCTTACGGCGTGTCCAGCAGAACACCATATCCAGGGTCTTCCAAAACCCTGGCTCGTGGCATCGCGCTCCGAGTCTATCCCAAACTCTTAGGGACGTCCATGACAACATAACAACCAACTCGCCTTGCATCGAAACCCTGACAAAACACTCCGATTCAAAAATCACACGAAATTTCTTCAAAAATCCCCAAAAATTCTAAGTAACTTCAAATCCACAAAACAAATTACCAATTCACCAATAGAACCTTCAATTGATCCCAATAGTATCAACCCAAACCAATACCATCATTTTCTAGAAAAACTCTTTTGAAATCATCGTGACGAAAACTCGCAAAATTAATGCCAAACTGATTACAAACATGCGAGGAGTAAATATCCTACCTTTTTATGTGTGATTGGTCGATTCCCAGCGTTGCAACGAGTCTGAAACCACGTCGTCTCTTCCTCTCATTCTCTCGTTCAAACAAATCAAAATGGATTGAGGAAAGAGAAAGGTTGGTTTTTTAGAACTCATTCATCTCATCACGTGCACGAATCTCGAGGCACATCTTGTGTCTTACCTTCACCCGATCCAACAACTCTAACTCACATGAATGACTTCACTTGGTGACTTCGACCTTAAAACCATGTCGTTTCTCGCTCATAACTCGTGTTCCCAAACCTGTTTCAACTCTCGACTCGCACCACGTGCATTCTCGGACATAACCTCGCTCTCACATTTTATTTAATTATTTATTATTTTTGGATAATTCATTAATTACCATTTCTCGGTGTTTAATTATCCATATTATACCATAAAATTTTTGTTTTTCCTTGGCGAATCTCACACAGAAATCCATGGCGATTAATACTACAATAACCACACACTAGGACATATAGTGTTCATTCGGGTATAAATAATAATACAAACATCACAGAAAAATAAAATATACCTTAGTGTCGACTCCCGAGGCTTGAGTAATATGACAAATCACAACGAGTAGGTTACGGTTCTGAAAAACACGATACGTGGCATCAATTAAATTTGAGGGTCGTTACAATTGTAAGTAAATTTGAATCAATCGAAGATGAGTGTCCGGGGAAACAAACAAAGAGGCGCAAGTAGTCCCGACCAAATAGTCATTGAGTCGAGGAAAAACACCTACAAGACTTGGAGTTTAGGACGTGGTACACTCACACCATCCTGAAATCCATGCGGATAAGAACTTCCCTGCAATCTAGCAAAGAATTCTCACCCCGTATAGAACAACAAACAATATCGTGCATCCCGAGTTCTTGAATCAGGTATGTTTCCTCAAATTAAAGCTCAAGAATTACTTGCCTTCGGACGACTCAATCTGGAATAGAATTTGAAAATAGGAATAGAGCAATAACAATAACAAATTAAAGCTCAAGAAATAACTGTAAAATTCTCGACTAATTTACTTACTTCTATTCAAATCCATTACGCACTCATACAACTCCAATTCATCCCTAACGAATTTTTGTGTGTGACAGTTAATGTATTCCAATCCCCTGTTGATCATTTAGTTGTAAAATTTGTTAATTATCCTCCAATTTATCCCATTTTCCATCATTTTATCCATTTATGTAATTGGGTCAATTACCCGGGTATTGAGTCGTATTCAGACACATTTGGATACCCAAGAGATTCCTGAAGTATTTAAAAATTTTAAGTCTGTGAACAGTGTCATGCTATGAGTGATGCCGTGGGAAAAATTCCTGGCACCGTCACTTAAAATGTGAAATCCCCACCTTCACTGCCTCAGATGCCGAGAGTGACGGCGTGGGGTGAATTGCTTCACGACGTTACTTAAAACGCCAATTTACAGATTTTCTGGTCTAGACACTGTGACTGACGTCGTTGCCTTACGGTTTCACGACGTCCCTTGTGGCGTCAAAATCTGAACAAGAATCTAGTGTTTTTCGACACCCCGACTCGTGTCATTTCGAGTCTATCCTAAACTCCTGGGGACATCAATGTGACCCTAAAACCACATTCCAACCTTGTCAAATCGATCACAAACTACCCGATATGAGAATTCTCTCAAAAATCAACATAAATTCCTTAAAAATATGAATTCAATCCAAACAATCAAAACAACCACGTGGTTGTGCTCCACACTAATCCAACTATCCATACAACCTATCAAAACCTCCTAAAAATGAAAACTCCAAAGTGGTGTCCTAAAATACCACAATAAAACCTCGTAAAACACAAGTTAAAATGTAGAGAACCTCGTAGTGAGTCGAGATATTACCTTGGTTATCATGTTTGGCCGCGTTTTGGCATTGTTCCGAGCTCAAAACCAGTCGTAATCAAACCTTGCTTTTGTTTTAGTATGAACGGGAAGAGAATGAAAAATGAAGTGTAGCGGCCGAAGTTAATTTGTTGTTACATAGCGAACACCTCAGATGCTCGTAGGACTCGCATATAGGCCAAGACACGCTCGGAGCTAGGTAAATAGAGATTTTTATGTTATTGTACTTTAATTTGCGATGTTTATATGAAATTAGAGTTATTGGCATCGCGATGTGTGTATTTTATTGTGTTATTGACATGCAAGATTGTGTGATGTGTATTCGCCCCGATTAGCATGCAGACATGGGTATCGGGTAGGCGAATGACCGTACACTAGGTTGGGTAGTCATACACACATGGAAAATGATAAAATGCAATTAATAATTAATAAATAACATTGTATATGCTTTCGTGGCACGAGAGTACGTGAGAGAGGCGAGTGTACGCGCGGGAGTCGGGTGCGGAACACCCGATGGTTTGGGTATTGTATTGAGCAAGAATGATCCAAGGGAGGAGTTGCACCACTTGATTCACCTCTAAGGTGGACTATTTGACTTATTTTAAGTCCCTTGGATGGGCATTAAGATGTGTATGTGTGAAGAGATGATGAGGAACTATAAATATCAAGTCTTGGCTCAAACTCATCACCTTTTCTCTCTTTTCTCTCTCTAAATCCGAATTTGTGCAAGTGTGGTGATGGTTTTGTGGATTTCTAGAAGTGATTTTGAGCATCATATGACAAGGTTTTGACGATCCGAGGTTAGAATCTCGCTCTCCATCTCATTTCCTATGTATTGAGTGTGTTTTTACAGATTTTTATGTGGATTTCGGGGATTGGATTTCAAGCACACTAGCTTGTTGGTGTTGCTATGAGTTTTATGGGGATTTAGAGCATCAAAAGGAGGATTGGTTGAAGTGGTTGTTATTGTTTTGGAATTTTGAAAACAAAATAGGGTTTTTGGTCTGGTTGGTCGATGTTTTGGTTTCGAATGATGTTCGTCGAGGGGTTATAGTCGTATATGGTGTACATGAGGTTATATGCTATGTTCATACGGGTTTGGACCACAGCGACGAGCTGAGGAGCACCAAAAACCCCTATTGGGCGTTACTGGTTTAGACGCCGCCAGGGGCGCCGTGGGGAGGAAACTCCCACGGCATCAGCTGCGGCGTCCAAACTAGAGACCACAACACAACCCACACTTTTATATCACGCCGTGAGGGTGTTCTTCTTAGCGGCGTGAGCCACGGCATCCAACACGCCGTGTACCCTTTGTTCACTACGACGCCACCTGCAACGTTTGATACAGAAAATTAAATAAAAATTTAAAAATGAATTTTATGAAATGGGTTTAATTGGGGTTTTAATTGGAGGATTATAATCAATTAATTTGGGATTTATATTGATAATGGTGGAATTAATTAGGATTTTGAATTTGGAAAATTTACGGATAATTTTGGTTTTCAGACTTTGGATTGACTGACTGGGGATTTGACACGCTTTGTAGGCGTCAATTGGATAACATTTGGATTAAGAGTACGGTTTGAGGTGTGTAGTATCCCAACTGAAATTACTTGAGTATTTACTTACTTTGGTTTTTAATTCAATTTTTGTCTTTCAATATTTTACTTTTGGGTTGTGGTTTATATGAACGGACGTTGAGGCTCTCCCTCCGTGCCATTTTCGTATGTATACCCACTAGGCCATAGCATGTGTGTCAGGGATGCACGTGTAGGTGCGTCGTTGGTACTACGTCGACCACCTAGCGGATCTAAATACTGGCTCTGCTTGAGTGGGACTCGCCGACAGTATTCTGTGGAAGAGTCTGAATTATGGCGCTAGTCTGGTCTTAGGCTTTAGGAACACACTTTGAGTTTTTCCTATTATTTATCCATGTGATGATCACAGTTGCCTATGTTTATTTTTGCATGTTTATTTAATAGCTTTATTTAAATTTCAATATTTACATTCATTATTGCTCACTTAATTTCCTTGGGAATACTCACTCTGAACTCGTCATCTGCCTTTTGTGATGGCTTGAGTGCAGACCCTAGTACGAGTCGAGGCAAGGGAAAGCTACCAAACTTTTAGCCCGACTTGTACGAGTCGAGTTGAGGAAAGGGAAAGCTACCGGTGATCCAGAGACGTTTAGCCCGGCTTGTACGTTTGTATTTTATATATTTTGATTTTCATTTTGGGGTTTGGGATTGTGAGATACCTTGATACACTGTATTTTGATATTTTGAGACCTTTAAGGCATATTTATGGATATATGATGGTTTCATGGGTTTTTCACACTAGGTTTATAGTTTATATCACTTGATTTGATGTTTATTATTTGAGATCATATTTTTAAAGACTTTTGCTGGATTATTTGAGGTTTGGAAATGATTTTAATTGATGAACTGAATTCAATAACAACTTAAACAGAAGATGGTGGCTTAATGAGGTTAATAAAGTGAAAATGGTAAATATTATTCAATGTGAGGCACAACTGATGCTGGTAAGCCAATCTGTGGGCCCGCATTGACCCCCGTGGCGGTCTATGAAAAAATGGGTTGTTACACAAAGAGAGAGATGGTGGTTAATATATATCCTTTTATCCAACGCGTATTTCGAGGCACATCCAAAGGCTATCCTCAACTCCAACACTTACACTCACTTCACTCCACTAACACACCATATTGACACACTTTGGTACACCCTCCCATGCACTCTAAAATATAACGCTTTCCCTGGTGTTTTCGCACCCTGTCTGCAACACGACTCACACTGTCATGTGCTCCCGAAAATACTAATGTTTCGAACACGTCATTCCACGTTTAATTATTATATTTTATTATATTTGGTCAGTGTTTTAATTCAATTTGTCCCCCGGACAGCTAAATACCCGACAATCATTCGTCTCGGTGCCTGTATCACACTTTTCTTCGAGCCAAACCCATTTCTCAACATTAATGCTCACACTCAAACGTCCTCACACATTTGGGACATTGAAATTCATATTCAAATAAATAAATAAATAATACAAACGCCTAACAAAAATAACATATCTCAGTGTCGACGACCGAGAATTTGACACAAGTATCACGGCATGTGGGTTCACGTCTAACCTAAAATGCCACATGGCACAAGTTAGACTTTAGGTTCGTTATAGAAATCCCCTT
The DNA here is from genome assembly GCA_039657345.1 of Stephania japonica. NCBI lineage: Eukaryota > Viridiplantae > Streptophyta > Magnoliopsida > Ranunculales > Menispermaceae > Stephania > Stephania japonica. The sequence continues at coordinate 64,759,253 of CM077557.1, read as the reverse complement.
AAAATTCATCTAAGAAGTTTGCAAAATTTATGTGGAGACGATCCCACTTATCACTACTACAAGTTAAGTAATTACGAGAAATGTATTGTACACGCTCAACATGTGTCAAGCTCTCTCGCCATGAACTTCCTTTGGAATAGGAAAAGAACATAGGGGTGGTGATAGGCCTCATGAAAAAATAGAGTTCTTGATTCGTAGTTTTGAACGTGGTGGCTGAACGTTGTTAGCTACATGCGTTTTATTGAGCGTAGTCCAGTTACACCGGATATAGGTCATCAAGGGCTCTATTACGTTCATAGTGGTCGAAGCCACTAAAAGTTAGATCGAAGTAAGAGTCCCCTCAAAGCAAAAATTTTCCTTGCCATGTCCCATAAGCCATACCTAGAATAGTTGAAGCTACATCTATAAGTTGAAATATGGCTAATTAAGTAGAAGACAATATTGGTACTAGTGAGATCTATGGACCAACGGATACAAGCGCGGACCGACCCAACATCGAGGTGCCTAACAATATGCACACCCTTTCTGTTATGTATTAAGACTTGTAGGCTTACAACCTAAACATGTGTCACATAGGTGAGTGAGGTAAGTGTGTGGGTTTATATATCATGTATGTTTACCATTGTTGGAATTAGTGCTTTAGGTCTACCTAATTTTTTATTTTTCTTTTTTATGTGCGTATTCCTGAATTTCAGAATATGTGTTTGTTATGTGCGCACAAAATTATCTATTTTTTAGGTAGTTACTATTTTGTAGTGTTTAGATTAGATTAAAAATGGAAGTTATAGTTATTTTAGGATTTCTTTTAAATTTTGTCTTGATTTATATAATGTACTTTTATTAAGTTGAAAAAGAGAGAATCGATTTATTTCTTTTAATTTGTGTGTGGCTGATTTTTTGGGAGAACCGAAATAAGAATTTATGGTCTCCATTGTTGATTTCTCTTCAAGTGCATAATTTTTATTCTTCTTCTTCCTCTCATTCACTGGATTAAAAACTTACAAAGTGGCATCAGAGCTCTATTCTTAAGGAACTTGTGGTTGTTTTTTTAGTGAACATCTTTTTGTATCCAAGATTTCTTCCATGGATTCAGATTCAATTCTTGAGAAGTCTTTCACTACACTTACACCACCGATGTTTGATGGTGAAGGTTATCATATTTGGGTGGCCAGGATGGAGGCACATCTGGAGGTGAATGACCTTTGGGAAGCTGTTGAGGAATACTACGAAGTTCTTCCATTGCAAGCAAATCCAACCCAGGCACAAATCAAACTTCACAAAGGGCAGAATTCAAGAAAATCAAAGGCCAGAGTGATGTTATTTGCTGCAATTTCTTCTGAAGCCTTTATTAGAATAATGTCATTAAAGTCAGCCTTTAAGGTTTGAAGATACCAAAGAAAGAGTACAAAGGAGATGAGAACATCAACGGAATGAAAGTTCTCAACCTGATCAGAGAGTTTGAACTTCAAAAGTTGAAGGATTCAAAGTCGGTGAAGGAGTACTCTGACCGACTACTTGGAATTGCATATAAAGTAAGATTACTTAGTTCAAAATTTACTGACTCTAGAATAGTTCAAAAAATTCTTGTAAATGCCCCAACAAGGTTTGATGCTACTATTTCTTCGCTTGAGAATATATACTAGAAATCTGACGAATGTTAGTTTGGCAGAATTATTGAGTGCTTTGCAGGCACAAGAACAGAGAAATCTTATCAGATCTGAAGGGTAAATTGAAGGTGCATTAACTGCAAAAGCTGAACCTTTTAAGGAAGAAAAAGAGAAGTTGAATGAGATAAGGAAGTCGAGTTTTGATTCTCCTAACACCAGTAAGGGAACAAATTTTTACTACCCTCCTTGTAATTATTGTGGAAGAAAGGGTCATTCGCCCTTTAAATATTGGAGGAGACTAGACCAACAATGTGAGAAATGCCAAAAGAAGGGACGTCATGAGATGATATGTAGAAGCAATCTACAACAAAAAAATATGACTCAAGTCGACCTTCAACCAACGAATGTTGCACAAGTTGTAGATCAAGAAGAAGAGGAGGAGCAACTCTTTGTTGCATCTTGTTTTACAACAAGCAGTACAAGTGACAAGTGGCTTGTTGATAGCAATTGCACAAATCATATGACTTCCGATCAAGATCTCTTTAAAGAATTGGATTTGTCAGTAACCTCTAACGTCAGAATTGGCAATGGCGAGTATATTGATGTCAAAGGACAGGGCACAATTGCAATCAAAAGTGTTTTAGGTACAAAGCTAATTAAAAATGTATTATTTGTACCCAACTTAAGCTAAACGTGTTGAGTGTAGGCCGGTTACTTGAAAGAGGTTTCAAAGTAATCTTTTGAAGTAATCAATGTTTGATCAAAGACTCGAAAGGTGAATATGTGTTTAAAGTCAACATGAAGGAGAAGACAAACCCGATCCATTGGAGGAGCATGCAACATTCTCTGCAACAAAAACTCATGCAATGATCGAAATAGAAAATAGTCAGGAAATTAAAGCTTTGGAATTTGAGGATGACAAAGAGATTGTGAAGAGATTTAGCGTGTGAATGCAAAACTGTTAATGCTCCACTGAAAACGATTAAGCTTAATTTCACTCAAGGAGATTCTCAACTTATTCATATTGTTATCGGTTCTTTCATGCTCGGTGTTCTCACAACATGTGTTAATAAAGTTGAAAAAACTACCTCATTGGATAATCTTACTAAAAGGAAAATTGGTGATTCAATTAAAGGAGGAGATATAAGTATTAGTGGTTTTCCTAAAGTTCAAGATTCATTGGTTGAAGTTTTAGATTGTAATGATCGAGACGGCCTACATTCTCCTCAAATCAATGTAGAAGGGTTGATGATATATTCAAATTGGTTGCGTTGTCCTCCTGATATTATTTCAAGTCAACAAGTTTGAGCTCCTCAATTAGAAGTTAAAAGTTTGTAGGAGGAGTGTTGAAATTAGTACTTTAGGTCTACTTAATTTTTTATTTTCGTTTTTATTTTATTTATGTGCAATTCTTGAATTTCAGATTATGTGTTTGTTATGTGCACACAAAATTATCTTGTCCTATGTTTTAGGTAGTTAATAATTTTTTAGTGTTTAGATTAGATTAAAAGTAGAAGTTCTAGTTATTTTAGGATTTCTTTTAATGTCGGTTTTGTCTTGATATATATTATGGACGTTGATTAAGTTGTAAAGGAGAGAATCGATTTATTTTTTTTGTGTGGCTGATTTTTTGGGAGAACCGAAACAAGAATTTTTGGTCTCCATTACTGATTTCTATTCAAGTGCATAATTTTTATTCTTCTTCTTCCTCTCATTCATTGGTTTAAAAACCTACAACCATTTCCCATAAAAAAATGTCACCTTCCCATTCTCCATTTTTCCTATGTAAATTACTAACATATATACATGAGGCGAAGCAGCGCACATGAAAAGGGTTTGGGGGTTGGAGGCAAGCCAACAAGGTGACATGAAGCAGAAAGATGGGACCCACAAGCAGCGAGTGAATCTCACCACATGCATGCCTTTCCCTCAGTTGACTTGTCCATGCCCTCTCCCAACACCTAGGCCCCACCCCTGCATCTCCTCCAACATCACATTACATTACATACATTATAATGTACATCTTTTCATAATCTTCGTACCATGCATTAAAATTTTAATTATATGCTTATTTATTGATAATTTTAGGTGTTGAATTTTTTTGCTCTAATTTTGATTAAGATGGATTGACTAATCCCATGAGAGATTTAATCAAATACTCTAACATTATAGAGTCATAATCAACTTAATAGCTAAAATTTCATCCAAAAAAACTTTGTAGCTAGAAATCAAAGTATTTGAAGTTAAGATGATATGATAAAAATCGATCACACGACTTTTACTTTATCATGTAATTTTCTTTTGATTCCTTAATATATAAAGAATAATAATTAAGAAATATACAAGTAATTAATAATACCTCTCTAATGCACTTGGGATCAATCATGTTTCCGCGGCAAGTTGGACTTCCACGTGTCTCTATTGGGTTGGCCGGGCTAGCTATCTATAATGCAATGCATCACATCGCATATATTAAGCGAAATAGACCTCCCGGACCTTTTTATATCATGCAACATTATAATTAAGCTGCAGCTCTCTACTACACAAGTACCACAAACAAAAAGTCAGGAACAAGTGGAAAACTTTCAAATTTGGTTACTCAATCTTCATGGAAGTGTGCAAGAAGATGACGAATGCGCTTGACGTTGGTACTGGTGGTGCGAGGGACGAGTTCAAGGAGACTGAACTCTGTCTCGGATTGCCTGGTGGCGGTGTCGGTGGTGAAGGTGAAATCTTGAAGAGTTCCGGCAAGAGAGGCTTCGCCGAGACTGTTGATCTGAAGCTGGAGCTCAAATCGAAGGATTCCGAAGCGTCGGCGGAGTCGGATGAGAAAATCAAGAGCTCGGAAAAGGCCAAGAGCCTCCTTACCTCAACTAATGATCCAGCCAGGCCACCTGCTGCTAAGTATGCACATGTTCAATTATTATTTTTTTCATTTCATAGTACAAGTTCTTATATTGATAATTTGATCTTTTTTCCACCTTTAATCATGTGTGATATAAATTTTAGAACGTCGGCAAATAATAGTTATAACCAAAAATTATTCATGTACTGTATATACAAACCATAGAATTATATGTTAATCTCATATAAAATATGAATAAAAATTTATATTTTTAACTCGATCATATTATTAGATCTATATAATTAGTACAATAACTCAAGATCTTTTCTACAAAAAATAATATTCAAGATCTTTTCTACAAAAAATAATAGATTTACTCAAAATTTGTTTAGCTGGATCAAATAATGTCACTTTTGGCATAAATCTTGCACATGCAAACTTAAAATGATCATGTGGTGGATGGATGGGCAGAGCACAAGTGGTGGGTTGGCCACCCGTCCGATCGTACCGGAAGAACATCCTATCCGTCCAGAAGAACAACAGTGCCGATCCCGAGGATGAGAAGAAGAAGGTGAACAATAATAATAGCTCGAGTGGCAGCAGTGGCTGTAGTGCCGCTTTTGTGAAGGTCAGCATGGATGGTGCGCCTTACCTGCGTAAGGTGGACTTGAAGATGTACAAAAGTTACCAAGAGCTCTCTGATGCTCTAGGCAAGATGTTCAGTTCTTTCACTATTGGTGCGTGAGCATTTAATAATTATATAATGATTAATTGATACTCGACTAATAATTTCAAGAAAAAAAATTAATACTCGATTAATCTCCTTTGATTTAGTTTTAATTTAATTCTTGGACATACAAATTAATGTGACATATAATTCATGATTTTGAAGGTAACTGTGGGGCTCATGGAATGTTGGATTTTATGAACGAGAGCAAGCTGATGGATCTTCTGAACGGTTCCGAGTACCAACCAACTTATGAAGACAAGGACGGCGATTGGATGCTCGTTGGTGACGTTCCATGGGAGTAAGTCTTTCATTAATTCTTTTATTTTCAATGAAGATTGTTACAATTTTTTTTTAGAACCATATGTGTGCGAAGCCTCTCTTTAATTATTTCGGCCAACTAATCCAATGGGATATAGTCAGACGCCCTATAACCTCATAATTCATGAAAACCAAGAGAATATAATGCAACTACCAAAATTGAACTCATAACATCTTGGTTAGAGTTTTAGTTCTTTTTTCTTTGCACTATTGTCCACATTTTGATGGAGGTTAAATATAATATGTATATTTGTGTATATGAAATATATACGCACATTTACATATTTATTTGCAAATCAAGATGATTATTACATATATGTAAAACATGGGTTATTATGGTTAATTTATGCTTAATCAATCGTTAACTTTATTTAATGAAATGAAGTTATAAGTTACTTAATTGAGTTTTCTTTTATTGCATTCAGGATGTTTGTGGATTCATGCAAGCGGTTGCGAATAATGAAAGGTTCAGAGGCAATTGGACTTGGTAAGTACTTAAATTAGCATACAACAACAACAACAACATAATAGCCTCAGTCTCAAATTAATTGGAGAAGTTCTTAAATTTGAATACTATATATAATTTACTTAATCTCAATTATATATATTGAATTAATTAGCTATACAAACACATATCAATTAATTGTTAATTCAGGCTACAACTCACAATTAATTCAAGCTACAACTCATATTATCTCTTATATAAGTTGTCTGAAAGATTTGAGTAGGGACATTCACAATGATTTGTTAACATATTATTAACAACGCCAACCCAAAACACCAAGCCATTAGCGTGGCAGGCCTCATAGAATAAGATAACAAACATGCATGCAAAATTAAGTTTTGGTACGTGTCTCTTATGTTCATGACTATATATATTATTTAGATTTCTCTAACTAAGTTTGTGTATATAAATCAGTCGTACTACATCTCACCTAATTAGTATATCTTATTAAAGTTTTTTTGTTTGACATATCTTATTAAACTTACATAGAAGAAATAAGCTAGATTGCATAAATTAAGGTATCTATATTCATGATAATCTTTAAAATATATATATGTGTGACATATATACTATTTTGCCTTTTGAATTACAGCACCAAGAGCTGTAGAGAAATGCAAGAACAGAAGCTGAGCAAGTCGGGTTGATGAAGCAGGTGTCAGTACTGTTTGTGTCTGTACTATGGTTTGTTATAGAAGAAAAGAAAATTTGGACATTTGTTTATGTAAAAGAAGTTAATAACAGTGCTACCGCTATTTCCAAGGACTGTTGGTTGTGTTGTAGCTTTATTAATATTGTTTACCACTGCTATTATTATTACTACTGGCTTGCTATAGTGAACAAGTTCACTTTGTTTGTTGTTACTTTTTCCAGTTTTACGTCTGTTTGGTTTTTCAATTCCTTGATCAGTTTTAAATTTAATGGTTTTTGTTGCATTGGATACCTTATGCGTGAATCTTTATTTATCTATTTGTTTATTTTGGTGGAGATTGATAGGATTAAAAGAAGTGCATTAATGATACAAGTGGAGAAGCAAGCCCATGTGCTATTGATACGCATCATTTAAACATCTGTTTGAGCTTCAGATCTCAAATGGGTCTAGCTGCAGATCCATTATATATATATATATATTAATTCTTTGTTTAACTTTTGTTTCATAAATTAATTTTTTTAAAACTTATCTAATTCTACTTAACTAGGTGTGCATTCTTACCAATTAATTGGATGACCCAATGGTCTGGTATGGGATTTATGAGTAAGAAGTCATGAGCTCAAACCTTAATAGGTGCAAAAGTTATTTCTTTCCGATAAAAAAAAAAAAACTAAGTGTGCCTTCTTAGGCAATTATTAACGGATAAATTATAGTCCATGAAAAAAAAAACCAGATGAATTATAGTCTACTACATTTTCTTCTAGGGATATACTACATTTACTTTGGTGAATACACTCATCCACCACACTCACCTACGTGACACACTTTATATAGAAAAATAACCATATAGCTAGCTAGGGTAATTTTATTTTTTTTTATATTTTATATTTTTTTATTAAATATAGCTAACTTAAGTTAATTTTTATCTTACCACCTAGCAGGGGTGGCAAAGTAGCAGAAGTACTATATGAGGGTTTCTTCACATAGAAAGGATCGAGTCGCGTGTTTGAGTCCTTGAGTCGACAATGAAACTATATTTTGGTGGTTTTGCCCGTTCAATGGATTTGATGGGACCGAATTGACCCTATGAGATTAGTCATACTCGAAGGGTGCAGATATTCATAGTTATCAAAAGAAAAGTTAATTTTTATCGTACCTTGCAACAAATTGTTGGAGATGCGTAGACCGAAAGTTAATCCCACATCCAATAATTAAGTGTAACTTCGTAATGAAGTAAATAAGTATGGACCTCCCCTCAATTTGTACTTAGACATTTTTGAGTAAAACCTCGTACATAGAATGTGGTTAAGTTGGGGGCAATATCGGTACTGACGGAGATCTATAGGCTTGCGAAGTAGTCATGCGCGACCTTTTGAAGTAAAACCCCACACCTATAAATATTCTCCATGTACAAGAACGTACATAGGAAGATCAACTAAGACCATAAAGATCAATGAAAAGAAGAAAAAGTGCATTTTACAAAATCAAAAAATGTCGTTGATAAATGTATATCAAAACATATTAATTAAATGCATAATTAACACAAAGTCGATGGTTCAATTGGGACATGTGACAGGTGAGTAAAATGCATAATTAACACAAAAGAAAGTATTTTTAGAAAAATTTAACATCTAGTAATATGATATATGTTGCTACATTGTTAAGTTTTTAGTACTTAATAATAACCATTACACAGGAATTACTGAAATTAATAATATAATACAATTTTTTCAAGCCAAATATTACAATTTATCAATTATATATTAATTAAGTTTTAACTACATAACCTTCAAAAGCATTTGTTAAGTATCTTAAAAAGTATATTTTTTCTACCAAAAAAAAGAGAGTAAATTTTCTTGTAGTGCAACTCCCTCATTCTCAACAATTAATCAATAATGAGATAATTAATTTGAGAATCTATTCACCAAAATTTATGGTCTATCTTTTTTTTGTCAAATATGGTTTACCTTACTTGTAAGTCTTAGTAACCGGGTTAAACTCCCAAACTTATCTTGCTTAAGACTAATGTGCCCATATTCAAGCTACTATCAACAATATCAATTGTACTTGGATATGAAAATATATGCATGCATTAACTTTGTATATTAATTGTAAGGCCTACTTATGGGAGATATCTGTTGTACAACGTTTATATGTACCCATATATTAAGCACTTGGAGGCATGATGACACTAGAAAAGTTTTGATCTTTAATAGAGGTTTTAAACCCCTATTAAAGATGGACGTTATTAAATATTATGTGAGAAACGTGTTTGACGTGTCGTGTTTTAATTCACTAGAAGAGTTTTGGCATTTAATAACACTTAATTGACAGGAGTTTTAAGCAACCTCTACGTAATATATGCATTAGCAATTAAAAAATAACCCATCGAGCACATTTCTCACATAACATACCCATATTTAATAGGGATTTTGAAACTTCTATCAACGACCAAAACGGTTCTAGTGTGAAATGCAAATTTGGAATCGTTAGAAATGAAATGTAGTTGTGAAATCGAGTTTGGAGGTTTTTTACTTGTTATAACTTATAAGACAACTTCTGTCTCGAACTGTTGCTTACCATCACTGACAATTATCTCCCAACATAAAACATAAAGCGATCTTCTTCAGATGCATGATAGCTACACTAAAAATCATTAGCCACATGCAAACCAATTCACATGATTCCATACTTATCTGGGATACCTACAAAAAAATAGAAGTACAAGGAAATCATTTTGGACACTCAAAATTAGTTGATTGAATCCATATTGCAAAAGCAATCTATTTGGAACAGATTTGGACGTTTCCTTTCTAATAGATACACATCGTATCGTATGCTCGATCATAAAGATACACTAATTTCTGAACCAACTAATTGGGTGACCCAACGGTAAGGTATGAGATTTGAAAGTAAGAGGTCATGGGTTCAAAGTTTGAACCTTGGTGTGTGCAAAGTTGTTTCTTTCCTGACAATCTTAATAGAATATGATAAGTTTATTGTGGTTATTGTTGTATTTGATCTATTACATGTCTCTATATATAGAGATGCAATTACATAAAAAAGGAAACGTCTAAATAAGGTAGCACGTAATCAAGATAGTGGTTTGCGCACAACAAAATTACAGGAGTGATTTCACAACATACTTATGGGAGTGATTTGTACATATTTTCTAATTGCACAATATTCCTTAACACTCCCCCTCAAACTCAAAGTGGGACAATGGAACCACTTTGAGTTTGTAAACTAAAATAAAACTAAACTCGAACAGAATTAGGATTGACTTCAGTCTGGAATTCGTACTGAGTTTAGAGACAATTCTGCGTGGGGACACTAGATCGCGACGAACAGATGCAAGTGATCACGGACAGAATCTTCAGATAGGCAGGCGAGACAGATAGATCTGAAACAGTGTTGCAACTAACATGCATGGCGGACATCGCGAACTACGCTCGACAATGTACAATACGCTGATAACGGGCATGACAGGCATCGCGAACTGCGGTTAAATTAACGGACAGTGCATAAACGGAACAACCGAATAACTGAACAACGGAGTTGACCGAACGACTAATGGAGCTAAATCGATAGAACGACTATCGGAGCTGAGTCGGCGGAACGATTATCGGAGCTGTTGATCTCTAAATGACCATAAAGGTAGACACAACACAAAGCAGATGCATGTGCAAATGACGAGCTTAATGACCAAGGCGGAGATGGAAGAGCAGAACGACATACATAGCGAGATGCGCAAGGCACATGTAGATTGGTTAGATCAAGCAACCAACAAACAAAAGCGAACACGAGGCAATAAACAGATTTGAGTGGCAGATGGGAATAAGAATAGAGGTGACGAAGCAACGAAACATAAAAAACTATGAGCGAACGCAAGAACGACAACTCACAAAAGTAACACCCCAAAGTGGTCATCAACTTAAAAGTCGACCAACCTAGGACTAGGGGACTCACTGACACAAACATATGTGGAAGCATGAAAACATGACACGAAAAACATTTGGTGGTGTGGGCAAGAGACCGATCAACATGTGGAAATTAATCAATGACAAAACATCAAAAAGGACAAGAATGAAGAACCTTGATTCAATGGAATCATAGGCACACACGAAACGAAAAGGGTTGGTGCGAAGACGAGCAACAAAGCAAAACAACTATAAAAGCAAGAACAACAAAACGAGAACGATAGTGGAAACAAAAAAAAGGCACAAAGGCGAGAACAAGCATCAATGAAGAGAGCACCATGAATCTGAGAGAAGAGAAACAATAGAAACATAAAAGAATGAGATCAAACAACAAAACGAAGTCGAGGGAGTCGACCAAAAGAGAAGAGAAACAAGTGATCACCCATAATCGAACGAAGGCTCTGATACCATGACAAATCTTAATAAAATATTATTAGTTTATTGTGTGTTATTGTTGTATTTGATCTATTATATGTCTCTATATATAGAGATGCAATTACATACAAAAGGAAACGTCTAAATAAGGTTGCACGTAATCAAGATAGTGGTTTGCGCACAACAAAATTACAGGAGTGATTTCACAACATAATTATGGGAGTGATTTGTGCATATTTCCTAATTGCACAATATTCCTTAACTTTTCCTATCAAAAAAAAAGATACACTAATTTCCACCATTCTCAATTTATGGTATAAAAAAAATTCAATGCCTTTAATTTAAATCCTGGTTTATAAATTGTATGAAAATATTATCTCAACAAAAAAATTATAACAATTTTTTCAATAAGCTAGATCTCAATATACAAGCTTCTACGTACATAATTCAAACTTTAAAGTCAAGACCTCAGCTTAAAAGGAAGTCTCCTCCACTCAGCGAGCTTACTTCTTGATGCGATTCGATTTGAAGTTTATGAAGAAAGAAATTCTTATTTTTTAGATGAAGTTTGATATTTAGCAGGTTTTGAGGTCGATTTGTTGCTAATAAATCTAGAATGAATTCAAGAAGTTTATCTAATGTTTTAATTTCTATTTTATTATGTCTCTAGGTAATTAGAAGTTTCTTTAAGTTATTTACTTATATTTTAGGAGTTAGAAGGTTATTTGGAATTAGAAATTTTACTATTTATTTAGTTTCTATTTTTGAGTCTTGATGTAAGCCTATATAAAGGCATCTCTATTATTCAATAAAGGGAGTTGAGTTGGTTTTTGAGTCTGACATTTCTGTGTGTGAAAATTTTACATTATTATATTGTTAGTAGTTTGAACTTGTCAAGTTCCTTATGAATTTATGGCATTCTAGATCTTATCAAGCAATTTTGCTTTTGGCAATCTATATATCAAGCTTATCAAAATCCTTTTTTGTGGCATTCATTCCATTTCTAGTTTTCTTTTTATATTTTGATTCTTGAACTTGGAGTCCAGGCAATTCACATTTTCGTTCCGCATCGATTGGCCGGTATCAAAGCTTCGTTGTCCATGTTCAAGAAAGATGCATAAGGGTGTTCATATGTATTCTTCATATGATTATGAGGATGAAAGTGATTGATAATATAAAGATTATCAATCAAGTTGGTCATAAAAGGAAATCTTAAAAAAAGATGAGGTAGACGAAGATTATAGAAAAGGTAAAGAGTACCAAAAGAAAGATGCTTTGTTCAAGAAAAGATTATTTACTTTGATTTTGATTGTCGCTACGGGCAAGAAATTAGTCTTCTTATTGATTTGATCAAGAAAAAAAAGCCACCATTCCCAAAGGAAGAAAACAAATTTGAGCTCGAAGAAATTTTTAGTGATTTGGGGATCAATGCACTAAAGATTGATAAACTTGAAGAACCATTCGATGAAGAAGTGGTTGATATGGTTGTGCTTGACAACTAGGAGTTGGAATCTAATGAAGATTACAACAACGAAATTGTTGAAGATGTGTGAACCGAAAGTTTGTCCCACATTGGAAAAATGAAACTTCAAAATGAAGTATATAATCAATTAACTCCTACCAACTAGTACCGAGGCCTTTTGAGATAAAACCCCACACCTAAAGTTGAAGGTGATTGAGTTGGGGACAATATCGATGCTAGCGAAGGAGATCCATAGGCTCGCGCACCTATGTGCAACACGACCGTGAGATTTTAACACAGTATCAGAGTTCATGGTTCAAATGGGATCTAGGAGAAAAAAAGATCCCCATGGATCATGTCACTTTCGGTTCATGGGGGGTGTTGAAGATGTGTAGTCCGAAAGTTAGTTCCACATTGGAAAAATGAAACTTCGAAATAAAGTATATAATCAATTAACTCCTCCCAACTAGTACCAATGCCTTTTGAGATAAAACCCCACACCTAAAGTTGAAAGGTGGTTAAGTTGGGGACAATATCAGTACTAGCAGTGGAGATCCACAGGCTCGTGCACGTGTGTGTGACGTAACCGTGAGATTTTAATATGTTGAAGATGTGTGGACCAAAAGTTAGTCCCACATCGATTAAATATAAATTCAAAATGAAGTATATAATTGATTAACTCCTCCCAACTAGAACTGAGGCCTTTTGAGATAAAACCTCACACCTAAAATTGAAAGGTGGTTAAGTTGGGGACAATATAGGTGCTAGTGAAGGAGATTCACAAGCACGTGTATGCGGCATGACCGTGAGAATTTAACATGATATTAGAGCCCATGGTTCGAATGGGACTTGAGAAAAAAAAAAGTACCTTAAATCATGTGACTTTCGGTCCATGGGGGAGTGTTGAAGATGTGGATCGAATGTTAGTCCCACATCAATTAAATATAACTTCAAAAGGAAGTATATAATTGATTAACTCCTCTCAACTAGCACCAAGGCCTTTTGAGATAAAACCCCACACCTAAAGTTGAAAGGTGGTTAAGTTGGGGACAATATCAGTCTTAGCGAAGGAGATCCACGAACTCGTGCACGCATGTGCGGTGCGACCGTGCTAATTTAATAAATCAACCATGGCAATGTGAGTTTATTTTATGAAAATGTCCCCAACACATCACATTATGTGACGACCCCAATCTTCCGGGGTCATCCCATGGCCCACACCCTCCGATCGCAAGCCCAACAGCGTCTGTCACGTCATCGGACACGTCATCCTTACTGCCATGTCCGCGGCTCTGTGAAGTGACGCTCCATTTAACTAATCCTACTATATTGAATTGTTAAATTCTCCTAAACATCTAGCAGGTTAGTTAATAATAATAACAATAGCGGAAGCATTTAATTCGTATTTTACGAGAATTTATTTAACCTAAGTAGTGGAAAACCCAGAAATAAATACCATGTATATAACTGAGACGAAGTAAACAGAAATCCATATACATGTGATAAAGTTCTAAAGTCCTCAAAACCCAACAAAACAAAATATACATATTAGATAGTCAAAACACGAGCTGTCAGCAGTAACGGCCTCAAAGATAGTCGCCTAGTACCTCTTTTCCCTTGCTCTTGCTCGTACCAGGATCTGCGCTCAGTTGCCCAACACATACAGCAACGAGACCAGTGAGTAAATTTCCAAAAGAAGTCTACACGATAATGATGAAAACCACAGTAACCTGCGAGACATGTGAATATGATCCTAGCAATAGGAATCATATTCCCATGGCTGGCAGCAAACAACATTCACAGTAACATTATCGATCACACACAATGGAAATAAAACATCATTCAAATAATCTGGTTCAACCACGATATCAATTAAAACTAGATAGAGGTGTGATGGAGTCTAACAAAACTAGATCATACTTTATAGATTCGGATGCCTCGGCTGAGCACATCAAGCCTAGACCACACCCGAACTACTAACGGTGATCGGAAACACATCACAACCCACCGGACACATGCACCTCACTACGCGGGTAGCTATTCACCGGTTGAGCCCAGTACATGCGCTACAATCTAGCCCGCTCAATTCTGTAACACGACCATCTCGATTAACCTTCGACCATGTGAACGAATCAGACACCGACCAACACATGATCACAGTGTATAAACATGGCAACCAAATAAGTAACAAAGCGATAAATAAATAAATGGATAAACACTCATTTACATGGACACACCATGCATGAATTTAAAGTGTAACATTCTCAAGGTTTTTACGCACCTGTAACACGCATTTCGACTTCCTGGACCCGTCAATCCGACCCGCCTAGCTCCTCGGTGTCCGAGCTAAGTGTAACGGCCCAAACTATGACTCATTACATCGCGGGTGTGGTTTAATATTGTTTAGATCGGGTGAGATTTAGTGTCGGGTATTCGCCTAAAGATGCGTGCGGACGCGGAAGCTGGAAGGGCGGCGACGGGAACACTAGCCGGGGAATGCGTTTAGTTCGATAAAAATAAAATAAATTTGACAAAAATAGTAAATTGGTGGGCGCCTAGTGACACGCGAGGTCGTGGTCGACACGCGTGGGTGGTAGTGTAGTGTGCACGCCGAGAAACGCTGTTTCGTCGCGCGCACAACGAAATTTTAGGCGCGAAAGTATAGGTGAGTATGTATATATATATTTATATATATGTATAAGGAATTTAATATATATATATATATAAATATATATTAAAAATCAGAAAAATAAAATAGAAAATGCAAAATTACCAAAAGGGTATTGAAGGAAAGAAGGAAAGAAATAGACATGAGGGGCATTTTGGTCATTTCACTCCAAAAATGTGGATAAACACCACCGACACCACCATTTTCCACATTTTGATCGACCAGAAGAAGAAGAAGAGAGAACCGAGACGAGGAGCGAGAGGCAGAGAGGAGGAGAGGTGGTGGTCTCGCGGTGGAGAGGCAAACGAGGTGAGTTGTTGTGTTGTTTATTGTTGTGTTTTTGTGTTCATTGTTGGAGGGTGGTGTTGGCGGATATGGTGGTTTGGTGGTGGCGGGGTGGAGTTTGGGAGCTCGGACGACGCAAGACCAGTTCGTCGAGGAGGAGACGACAACATGTCGTTCTCCCCTCTCCCTCTCCCTCTCCCTCTCCCTCTCTCGATTCATAAAGGAAAAAAAAAAAAAAAAAAAAAAAAAAACGAAGAAGCAGACGCTCGCTCTTGAGAAGAAGAAGAAGGGCCGGTTCGGCCCTGAACCGGGCCGGTTCGGCCTTGAACCGGTCCGGTTCGGCCGAACCGCCCTTAAATTAAAAAAAAAAAAGAGAAAATAAAGAAAAATGGAAAAGAAAATCCAGAAAAATATATAGGAAAAATTATGGAAAAATTCTGAAAAATCAGAGAAAATGTGAGAAATTAGAAAATGGTTGAAAAAGTGAATTTCAAGACTTTTGGGGTGGTTGGCACCCGGTGTAACTCGAAAAACGTCTACAACTAAAAATTGGAATGAAATTCTAATTTTTATTGTCACGATATAAAATCAATTAGTTTGATGCTAAATCACATAAAATGACTTATTCGGACACCGGGGACTTAGGAGACCATAGTCGGGTGTCGGGCGCGTATCCCGAGGCGAGAGCGGGATCGAGCCAGGACGTATATCGAGTAATTGGAGTGCGATTGAGGTAAGTAAAACCCTTAAGTAACACACTCGAGTGTTTATTTATTTGATTTCATTTGATTCCAGCTATTATTGTTTATCGTTGTTTACTCTATTTCCATGTTCATACCTATGTTGCACGGTTGGTTTTGTCATTCACCGCCGGATCTTCTGGTTTACTACGTGATGTGTGGGCGGACTTGGGTAGAATTTGGACAATAGGGACAGAATAAGGGTTCGGACCGGTGAGGGGGTTGGAGAAGCCACCGGGGGAATGCCGATGTCTGGATTAGGGTTCAGTCCTGCTACACGGCACACATCCATTATTGTTGTTTATCGATGTTATGTATGCATGCGTCTTAATTACAGTTGCTTGTTTTACTGCGCATGTTTATTTAACAGTTTATTGGCTTCCTTTATTATAAATGCTGGTTTGTGTACTTCTGGGTTTTACTCACTGGACTCGTCATCTACTTCTTGTGATGATTGAGTGCAGGATCTACTACGACTAGGGGCAAGGAGACTTTCGCAGACTACTTATGACCTTGTCGCTGATGGAGTTTGAATTGTATGTTTTTATTTTGCTATATTGACTTATTTTTAGGTTTATGGGGACTGTTTGAGATACCAGTACATGTATATATCACATTTTGTTATGTTATATACAGTGTACTTTACCGGGTTTTCCACATAGGATGAATGCTATTGGGGCCGCCACACTAAGGCTCCCCAGTCCCTTGAGTTCTGAGACCTATTTCCAGTGTTTATTGGTTAATTAAGTGGGTTGGTTATCAATTTAGGTTCGATTTCACTTTTATAATTTTTTGGGGTTCTGTATTAGCGTGCTAAGCTGGGGGATTAGCGCGCTAATTGATCTTCGTACACTGTTCATGCACGAAGATCTTCATCTTCCCCAGCGTGCCTAGCACGCTAGTGTTCATCACCTAGCGCGCTAAGTGTGCTCTTCCCAGAAATTCCAGAAACTAATTATGGGTTTTTCTTATTTCCAACATCTCAATTCATCATCCCAACAATACACACACTCCAATAACATCAAATTCCTCTCCAAAACTCTAATTAAACAAGGTTTTCACTCAAAAATTGAGGATCAAAGTGTGTATGTTTTAAAATCTGAAACCACCAAATTCACCTCAATTTTCCACAATTGTGATTCAAAACGATGTAATTCATCAACTTAAACCTTAAGATCATCAAATTCTTCAAAAACAGTAGTGAAATCTTCATGCAAATCCAAGTTACTTCAAAACACCCACAAACCACATTTTATCAAAAATTCATATTTAGGATGAAGAGATTACCTTTGATCTTACGGTCTGATGCCTAAATCACCTCTCCAAAAGCTCGAATTCACCTTCCCCAGTCCAATTTCTACTCACAGGACTCTCAAATTTTGCTTAGAAGCTTGGTTTTGCATGAACATCATCGATCAAGTGTGTATTTATAGGTGGTTGATCTAATCTGATTTAAATGTGCACGCATCTCGAGGACAATCTAATGGTCACTGATCACCCTGTGTCACTCATGTTTTGGACACCTTATCATGACACTACAGTCCTCATTTCACCCTGTTGTGCATCTCGATGATCATCCTATGCACCCTGATTTTCCTAGCTACAACCTTAGGAAATTAATTAATACTTTGATTTGGCTCACATACTTTAGGCTTGACCACCAAATAAATCATAAAAATTATATGTGAGGTCACACTAGCTCCCAGCTCTCCGACAACTCATGTCCCGTACCCCCGCTACCCGATAGCCGATACCCGGTCCCCGACATGAATTTCGAGACATATACCCGACTCGTGACCTTGCTCGATATCAACGTTCACACATGCGATGTTTATACACATAAACATAATTAATATACCCCACATCGCAATATTAGGCATCACACCATGCACAAATAGCATAAATATAACCTGAGTTTCCACATCTGAGTCACCCAGCTGTCCACGTAACGCCCGAATTAACCGTTAATCTTCGTGATTAACACTAATACTTAATTAAATTAATTTAGGTCGTTACACATTATATATGAATATCTTGCTTGGTGTTGAAGAATCCTTCCCACCTGCCATTTCTTTCTTATATTTGTGTGCATTCATTGATTGGCGAGCCTATTGAAAATACTCGAAGCTTCAAGATCTGAGCTCGCTTCATCTTGATGAGTTGTGGCTATGATTCGAGGATGAATCATCATAAATAAAGAAGGGATGATGCGATTCGATTTGAAGTCATGAAGAAAGAAATTCTTATTTTTTGGATGAAGTTTGATATTTAACAGGTTTTGAATTTGGCTTGTTGCTAACAAGTCTATGGTGAATTTAGGAAGTTTCTTTAATGTTTTTATTTATATTTTAGAAATTTCTTTAAGTTATTTGCTTCTATTTTAGAAATTAGAAGGTTATTTGGAATTAGGAAGTTTACTATATATATTTAGTTTCTATTTTTGAGTCTTTATGTAAGCCTATATAAAAACATCTCTAACAAAGGGAGTTGAGTTGATTTTTGAGTTTGAGGTTTCTTTGTGTGAGTATTTTACATCATTGTTGGTGGTTTGAACTTATCAAGTTCCTTATGAATTTGTGGCGCTCTAGATCTTCTTTAGCATTCTTGCTTGTGGCGATCTATATCTATCGAGCTTATCAAACATCTTTGTTTGCGGCATTCATTCTATCCCCATTTTTAGTTTTCCTTTTATATTTTGATTCTTGAACTTAAAGTTCGGGCAATTTGCATTGCGTAATGAATTAAGAAGTTCGAGCTTAATTCATGAAACTATGAAATCCATTGAATGATTAGAACCAGCAGATTAAATATTAGTTTAACTAAACATAATAAGAGTTTCTTTATTGTTTTCAAACAAAAAAAGAGTTTCTTTATTAGCTCATGTATTTATAATGTTAATTAATGCAAGTGTGTTTTACACACAATGGTGCTCGTAGTTAGTAGAATTTGGCCAACAAACATGAAGTAGGTTTTTCAGTATTGAAAAAGGGTAATGGAAAAGTATTCGTTTTGTGCTTTGCTTAAAAGAAATTCCATTATTAAAAAACTGGTCTTCTTGGATCTGACAGGATTATTGGTATTAATTTCTAGCTTACTTTCCCTAATTAAAGCAATTACTTTATCGATCATATATAAAAATAACAATTAAGTTTCAAAGTCAAATTAAATTACGAAAAGAAAGCTTACTTTGTGGAGACAGGGAATCAGATATAACGTGACGGTGAATTTCTTTAATTAAATAAATTCATAGAATGGAGAACTTAATGCATTTTTAATTTTTTGGAAATGTTTTGTCAATAGAATTTGAAACAGATAAGCATGTGCTTTTCATAAAGAATACAACTACGTAAAAAGAATAAAGGGCAAGCAATTAAATAAGAAAATAATAATATAACACATTCTCAATGCACACTTTGGACGCATACCCTTATCTTTTAGCTATTTATAGTATTTTTTTTCAGATGTGAGGGCCACGTCTGGGGAGACAAGAAATAGTAATAAATGGCTAAAAGACAAGGGTGTGCGCCTAAAGTGTGCGTTGAGAGTGTGTTATATTATCATTTTTCATTAAATAAAACATATATATACACATAAGACATTAAGAATAGTAGTAATTCTCAATCAATTAGTGCTATATAAGTTAGCAAAACATTAGGCTATTTAATTCATGGATTGTCAATTGATGCAATGAGACATTAGCATTAGGGGAAAATTTTGTCAATTAGACTAGCTATTTAATTTGAATAGACTGTTTTTTGTTCAATTTTTATATTATAAGGTCCAATTCAAGATGAGGAGAGTGTGGTAACTAATTTTATATATAGGCTATAAGTGTGAAAGTGGGGTTCACTCCAAAATGTCAAGGCAAGATGGAGTATCCCACTCCACACTTATAAACCTTATTTTTCTTTGCAAGTAGTCGATGTGGGACTATTCCAACATCTCCAACACTCCTCCCTCAAGTCCAACTAGGACTTGACCGCAATCCATCACAACCGGAGGATGGGTCTAGCTTTATCTTTTTTTTTTAACTAGCCCTTCTTAACCTCATGTTAAATCGTCCATTTTTTTGTTGGATGTCTTCAAGACCCTTGGACAATGAGCTATTAAGTCAACCATTGGCTTTGATATCATGCTTAATTTTTATATTTTAAGGCCCAATCCAAGGTGATGAGAGTTTGGTAACTAATTTTATGTATAAGTCATAAGTGTGAAAGTGGAGTTCATTCCAAAATGCCATGGCAAGATGGAGTGTCCACTCCACACTTTTAAACTTTATTTTCCTTTGCAAGTAGTCGATGTAGAATTATCTCAATATCTCCAACATTTTTATTAGAACAATTTGAAACGAGCTTTAATTTGATAGAGTGAGGGTTTTGATAAACTTCCATTTTGAAATTTAATTAAGAGTAAGTTTAATTGTTTGTTAAAAAAAAAGAGTAAGTTTAATTAGTTTCTAAAGATGCCCCCATTGTTTAATTTTTAAAGTTGTCTTGAGCCAATAGAAAAAATGCATTGAAGGGTAATGTTGAAATTATGTTAAATTTTGGATTAATTGGATTGTATAGAGAATTGACATTATGTATATCTTTCGGTCATTTTTTATAAGTTAAAGCACGTACCCTTCCAAAATTATAAATAGTTTTTGAAATTTAAAAATATATTAATTCCAAAATTATAACTCAATTTATGTCAAAGGAGATATGTGTAATTTACATTCATAATTATTAATGTTGTCTTAATTTGTGTGTGTTAGTCAAAATGACTTATAATTTTAACCTTAGGGAGTATAAGCTAGGTACGTACAATATTAAGAAAGAGAAACAAGTTTTTCTCAAAGAAAAAAAAGAAAAGAAAGAGAAACAAGTTTTTCCTCCATCAAATTATTTTAAGGGTAATGATAGGTGAGACATCAATACTTTTGATATATAGGAGTATTTCAAAATTGCATTCACAACCAAAGTAATGGTAGTTCTTTTGAACAAATAGAATTAACGAATCAATGTACTTTTTGATTCTATGTTTGGTCTTGTACCGAACGATTAATGATTAATGAAATTTCTATTTAATTTTCTTAAAAAAAATACACATTGAATTAAATGTATACACATGTCTCAATGCATGATTCAAAGACTCTCAACAAATAACATAGCATGTTTATGTAGCAAAAGAACGTCACACAATTTTATTTAATTTTTTTTTTTGAAAACCCCAATCATTTTTTCAATCACATAAATAAGGTGAATATTTTTTCAGGGTTAAACTAGTCCACTTTTTGTTGAACGCACCCTAATAAAACATTTTATTGGCATTTTAATTTGAGTAGTGTTATTTAGACTCATGAGTTTGGACTCAAAAATGTTTTTTTATTTCAAAGTCATTCTCAAGCAATAAATGAAGCAAACACAACAACTAATAAAACTCCTTTGATGTCCCATGAATATTTGCAAAAAATCTAAAAAACACCCCTATGAGTTAGGATGACTCATGAATCCATATAGATTTATTATTTTTATTTTATCCACGCGTTGAAGCACGAAATGAGCTTGGTGCCCTCCATATAAAAAGGCTTTTGTTCACCATATCCCATGAATGAAACACACAAGCAACCACCTCCTCAAATCCAAACCTCATCTGATCAGTCAACCTCCGACAAAATTTGACGAAACTACATAGATTCGACATCGTAAGTAGATCATCACCACTTTTATGTTAGATTTTTGGGTTTTTAGGGGGTTTTTTTTTGCAGTTGTTTGATTTATTTTGTGCTGGTGTTGGTGTTGGTGTTGGTGTTGGTGTTGGTGTTGGTGTCTTATGGCTTTGATTTGGAACTCGAGTCTTGCTTTTTAGCCAAAAAATACCAATAGATTCAAGGTCAGATGATTTAAAGTTGTACTAGATACACTTTTGTTGTTTTTATAGATATTTTGGAGTTTCGTGGTTTTTTTTCTCATTCTTGTCACTCGTGGGCTACAACGACTCAGGACCGAGACCTAGCTAGCTATAACATGGGTCTTGGCTATGCGAGCAACACCCATAATTGTCACGGCCCAAATTTTAAATTCTAGATTTAAGTCGTCAACAGGGTCATCGACCTATGACGTGGGACTCGCGTTGGGACACATGCGCTAACCGAGGCACGTGGCCGAGGTATATTTTATATTTATGGTGTTGTATTCCTAGTGTGTTGTATATGTGTAGACTAATTAAGTCGCTCTACTTATGTATTTATGTCAAGACGCGAGCAGGAACATGCCTCGAATTGCATACAGTCGTGGGATTGGGTAGATAGTGATGTAGTGAGTCATAATTGATTTTTAATGTGATTTAAATGAAGCGGTTACATAGCCTATAGTAATTACTTTAAGTGAATTAAATTAGAAGGCATATACTTTGAATAAAAATTGATAACACTTAAACCTACCTCGAGATGCACACTAGCACACACACCCATAAAATTTGTGTCAACAATGTGAGCACTTTGGCTGATTTTAGTAGTGGGTTAGGAGTAAATAATGACCATCAATTGTCCTTGAGATTTGGTATACAAATTAGATGAAACAAGAAACTATAAATTGGGGAATTTGAGTCTATTCTCATGCATGCTTGTCTAAGCAAAAACAAGAACAAAAGTTCAGTATTTATAGTGGCTGGAAATTTAGAATCAAGGGTATTGTGTAAGAGTGATTGATCAACCAAGGAGTAAACAAGTGCTAGAAATCAAACCACCCACTTAGGTAAGCAAAATCTCTTTTTTTTTTGCTTCAATTTGTGAGTTATGGATATGGAATCATAGGGCTTGGTAAGAAATCAGTTTCAAAGTAAATCAACACTAAAACCAATTACTACAATACATACTAAAAGAAAATTATTAAAAAAAAAATGTAAAAAAGTCATGATTTATTTAAAAATATTCGGTCCTTATTCTTTGTATCTTTGTTTCTTTTGCAGTGGTAAATTAGTCTTTTCACATTAGCTCAACTATAGTTTAAAAAAAAGGTTAGTAGGTGGGACCAAAAAGCATATTTTTGAAACTTTATAGACTAAAGTGCATATTATTGTAAACTTTAGGGACCAATTTGTAATTTACCCTATATTCATGTAATCACAAGTCGAAGTTCATCACTTATGCTTGAACTTTTGACATTACTGTGAGATAAGAGCTTTAGAGAGATTTTTTTTTTGAGTTGCACACGCATAGCCAAGGGGAGCTTGGCTTGTCCAACGGGATCTTAGGATTGTGTAGGATCTTGTGTAAGGGAAGAGGGTAACGTAACAAAATTTGGCGAGAGAGTCACTAGCTAGTTGAGAGTGCACTAGGTAGGAACTTTGTGTAAAATTGTACTTTACTTCTTGATAGTGGATTTCTACACTCGGGTGTGGCCCTGCAGACGTAAGAGGAAGGTCCGAACTGCGATAACAAACTTGTGTCTCTGATTTTATTTTTATCTTTTTGTGTTGTTGTTTTTGCTGATTTTACTTGTGCATTGAATTGAGCACTTTCAATCAACAAAAAATGAGGGGACGTGCTCATGTGCGTGCTTGACCATGGGTGCTTGATCAATGTAAGTGGCACACTAGCATTTTCCATAACAAAAGCCAACAAATTAAAAATAAAAAGTGTGAAGCGATTGCACTTTTTTTTACAAAGCCCAAGTAGGTAAATTAATTAAACAAGCAGAAAAAAAAAAGAAAACCATGCAAATGAAGGTGAACTACTTACCATTCATGAAAAGGATAAAAAAAATTAAAAAAAAAAAGAAAGAAAAGAAAAAAACAATGAACCAAAAGTTAGGAGGGGCTTAAAAATAGTTGAGACACCCACTTTTATCAAAAAAAAAAAAAAAACAAGGAAACAAAACCAAAAATGTTACGATTGGATATCTGACGCAGCGAAGATCTTCTAAACCAGTTTAACGAATCTACGAACAACTCGATCTAGGTCAGAACTTAAGTCAAAGTTCAGAAAAAATCTTTTATTTCAGCAAAAACTGTGAATTACACCCAATAGATCGCTTAAATAGCGAAACCCTAAAATTTGCCAAAAATAGTAAAAAGTCCAAAAAGTCTTATACCGAAAACTAGACAAAAAATAGAAACAAATGCCGCAAACGGTAATAAAAACGGAAATTCCTAATGAAAGTTATAAGCGAAATAAAACTTTCCTAAAATAGTAAAATTACCGTTTCGGAGGGCGAAACGATGGAATTTCACCGAAAAATGTCGTAGTCACGGCATAGCAGTGTGTTGTGATCTCCACTCCGTTTCCAATAAACCCATGCTCCCGGAATGCCAAAAAACCAAACTTCGTCATTTGTAGAAATTACTAAAATATCATCCTGTCATATCTTTCCATTATATTTTTTCAAGAATTTACAAGCTAACTCTTGTACTTAATCAATATCTGATGAGTACGTGTGGCTTTAGCTCGTGAAAAACTTCATCACTGTTTGATCTGGTTGAGCTTGTATTAGTCTTGTGACTCTTGTGCATGTCATGTGTTGGGCCCATTGGTCCCTATCAGCCTGATTGATGACGGACTTTAGTTTAAAGGCCGACAAAGCCATTGTGGTATCTTGGCGTTGTATTTCTAATCAATCACAAGTGGAAAGTGAAATCACGCTCAATCGTCAATTAAAAAGACTTGGAAGGTAGTGAACTTTCTTTTTTTTTTTTTTTTTTTTCAAATGAAGCTAGTGAACTTCAACCAAGAATTAATACATGCTTTCTAATCAAGGAAGACTTTGTCACGACTTCTCCCTTCTATAGTGCAAGTAGCTAACTTCCTCTCAAAGACGCTCAGGTTGGAAATTGAGAGAGCTAGAGACCACAAGAAAATGGCAACCGAGAGCTTGTTAAATTTCCTTGTGAACAAATTGGGGGAGATGGTTATAGATGAAGCCCAACTCCAACTTGGAATTGGGAATGACATAGTGTTTCTTCAAAACGAGTTTTCTGGGTTGAAAGCCTTCATTCAAAAATCTGATAGAATGCGCAACCATGATGAGGTTGCAAGGGAATTGGTGATTCAAGTGCGGAACGAGTTCTTCAAAGTTGAAGATGTTCTTGAGGAGTTTCTGTTTCAAATGAAAATCATAAGATCGAAAAGGCCGACAAGTTGTTTGGACTTCAAAGTTTGCATTCATTACATCCCTTTCTTGTTCAAGCAACTAACACTCCAACGTCGGTTCCATTATCAAGTTGAAAACATAAAGAAAGAAGTTGGAGAGATCATAAAGAGGCAAAAAATGTTTCTCCAACAGTTTGAAGCTGGCCGAGAAGGCTTAATTCATGATGAAGGGACATTTGATCCATCATGCATGTCTTCTGCTTTCATGAAGGAGAGAGACCTCGTCGGCATCGAGGAGCATGTAAAGACGTTAGTGGATATGGTCCTTGAAGAAGATGAAAAGGTGGGATGTACTAATAAAATAATTTCAATTGTCGGAATGGGTGGTGTTGGTAAGACGACTCTTGCGAGAAAAGTTTATCATACTGTGAGGAATAAGTTTCAAAGCTCAGCTTGGATCACCGTCTCTCAAGCTTTTAACCACAAGGACATCCTTGCTTGTATCAAACAAGAAGTGGTGCATTGTTCTGCTGATACAACGTCAACAACAATAAATTCGTTGCAAAAGGATATCAGGGAGCACTTAGACGGGAAAAGGTACATTCTTATCCTCGACGATATCTGGGATCTAAAAGCTTGGGAATTTATAAAAGTTGCACTGCCAATGCGAAGTCATGGTTGCAAGGTGATTTTCACTACGCGCAATGCAAAAGTAGCGAAACCAATAAGAGAAGAGTACTTCATATATAAATTAGACAAGTTGCCGTACCAGTGTGCTTATCATCTGTTTTGTAGAGAAGCATTTATAAACTATGATCCTCCCCGAATTTGTCCAAGTTACTTGAGAGATGTTGTTGATAGGATGGTTATAAAATGCGATGGTTTGCCGCTCGCTTTGATCACACTAGGGGCTCTCATGTCAAAGCGGGGTTGTACTATGTTAGAATGGGTAAATATTTTAGAGAACCTTTCCTGGGAGATGAGCAATGATCCACATCTTGAGAGAATGAAGACATTGTTATTAACAAGTTATAATTATCTTCCTTCCCAAATGAAAAATTGTTTCTTGCATTGTTGTATGTTTTCAGAAGACTATAAATTCAATAGCAGTGATGTAATTCGAATGTGGGTGGCCGAAGGGTTTGTTGTTAGCGAGGGGCGTAAGACTGCGGAAGAAGTTGGAGCTGCTTATCTTTTGGAGCTATTGGAGAGAAATATGGTTCAGCTAATTTCCTCAAGCATGATTAATGATTCTACCGTGTTTGCATATAGAGTACATGACATCACTCGGGAAGTAGGCATTCATGTGATTGAGAAAGAACAATTTGCAGTTTCCATGAACAATTGGCATGACGTTAATGATGATTGTATTAGTAGTTGGAGGCTGGGGCATCGATTTGTTACTTGGCTATTGGTGGGTTAACTCAAGATCTCCACCTCCCAACTTCTATGAAGAATCTTCATAATCTGCAGACATTACAGTTGGGAGGAAATGGAGGGTTGCGGTATGAGATCCCTTCTCAACTCACATGGATAAACAAATTGAGACATTTTATAAATAATCAATATGAGCCAATTACGATGCCAATCGGGATTAAAAGACTCAGCCACCTTCAAACTCTCACCATGGTGGAATTCAGGATTTGGATGTCTTGAGAGAGCTACAATACTTAACCCAACTAAAAGAGCTAAAATCAAGAATGTACAAGGTGGGGACTACTTTGAAGAAGTATGCAAATGCATCAACAAATTGCAACAGCTTCGCTGTCTGTATATCCATTTTCAATGCCCTCGAGATGATGGTGGGCAAGAGATGAGAAAGGTGCTAAAACTGCAAAAATTTTCACCACCTCCGCCTTACCTTCGGACACTATTTTTGTGCAAAGGTGTATATGAGTTGCCAAAATGGCTCGCTTCTCACTCATGTCTCCAAATTATAAAATTATACTATTGTGAATTTATAAACAATAGTGATGATATTGAGGAGATGAAGGAGGACCCTCTCAGCTTCTTTGCTCTCAATCCCAATTTGGCTTTTCTACAATTTTACAAGTGCAAAGGAATTAAGAAGATGTGCATTGGTGGCGAGGCAGAAGAATTTCCAAAACTCAGACGGTTAGAAATCCTAGATATGTTAGAGTTGGAAGAGTTGGAGAGTGAAATATGTAAGGGCTCTTTAAAGAATTTGCGCGAAATGCGCATTTGGGGTTGCCCATCTCTGAAGAGCCTCCCTGATGGTATCCACTTGCTCACCAATCTCCAAGTGTTAGAAGTTCTTGGGATGCCTGAGACTTTTGTTGATAGGTACAGAAAAGGTGGAGCGGACCATTGGATGCTCCAACATATCCCGAGCTTGAACTTGAGAAGCATACTGCAGGAAGAAGAATAATTGCACCATGCCAGGTATAACACTATATATATAGCTTTTCAAAACTGAGTTCTTCCACTTTGATTTAATTTTCAGCCCACTCCCTATGTACACATCTATGCAGCCCTCATTACTCCCCCTTCCACTTCAAATTCTGATATTTAATTAATTTGATAATTATATATAATGATGTGTATACTATGAATATATTAGTTTAACTAATTTTGAAACATTTGAGAGAGTTTTGTAGGATGACTATTCTAAATGTGCTTAAACTGTAAACATGTATTAAATTACAACACTTAATTACAAGATATACAAATACATGACAAATACATGTTAATAGTAATAAAGTATTTAAAAAAATATAATTTGTTAGTTTTTTGTAGCATTGGTGCATGATATGGGTATCATCTATAATTTGTCTGCTTAGTGAGTTAATTGTTAGTATAAATAGTCTTCGAGAGGTGTATTCAATTGTGATTTTAATAGATTTTTGATTATTTTTATTGACTAAAAAAGTTTAGGGTTGTATTCAATTAAAACTTTTAGAGAGTTTGTAAAAGTAAGGTGAATTCAATGTGGACTTTTATATACTTTTAAAAAGTCTCTAAAAGTTAGATTAATTTCCATTATTAGTCCATCTTTTAGTATATGATCTAGAGATAAAAAATGGTGTATTCAATGAACTTTTAGTTACTTTAATGACTAAAAACATTTAGGTGTATTCAATTAACATTTTTAAAGAGTTTTTAAAAGTAACGTGTATTCAATGTGGACTTTTATAAACTTTTACAAAGAATATAAAAGTTTTGGGGTATTTAATTTAAACTTTTAGAGAGTTTATAAAAGTAAGATGTATTTAATTTTTTGATTAATTTTGTGGATTTGTTACAAATCTCAACTTTTATTGACTTTTTGTATAAAAATACATATAAAGAAATTTTCAACTTCTCCTCAATTCAAACGAGAAACTCTTTCCTACCCTTAAAAAAAAAAAAAAAAAAAAATTGGGAAACTCTTGAGACTTCTAATTTTGTTGGTTCCTTCTTTAATAAGGACTTCATTGTTCACAAGGTATCTTTTCTTATCAATTGCTTTATCAATTTCTCCAATCACTCCATAACTCGATGAATTTCACTGTTCAATCACCTACTATACTTTAATGTATCTGTTGATGAAAATGAAAATGATGCCGTTATTAGGCCATCTCCAATCACAACATCAAAATGGTGCAACTTTTGCACCATTTTGGTGTAACTTTTACACTAAATTTTAAAACCATCTCCAACCCACAACACTATCTTTTACACTATCTTACTTTATTATTATTTTATTTATTATTTTATTCTTTTCTTAAAATTGAATCTTTTATATATTTTAAATATATTGCTCTACATATTAATAAAATTAATTTATTAAGATTAATCAATTACTTATCTAATAAATAATTAAATAATAAATTAATATGTGCCTTTACCAATATAAATTAAAATGCATTTATAAAAATATAAATATTAAGGTTAACACACGAAGGTTCAATTAAACATAACATATATATGCCTTTAATTATTTACAAATTAACTTATTTTTTTTAATATTAAGATAAATACTTTAAAAATAAAAATAGGTACAATACACAACTTTTTTTGGTGAACATACAAAACATATTTAAATAAATCATAAAATTTATGTATTAATTAAATTAATATGGATTATTAAAAAAGTATTAAAATAATTAAGATAACTATAATTATATGTAAATATATATATATATATATATAGAGATGGCGGGTGAACGATTGTCGCACCAAATTGGTGCGGAAGCTTTATTCATGCGCCATCCACGTGGGATGCGAGCATGACAAAATGGCGCTGGGTTGGAACCCAACCCAGCGCCATTTTGTACACCTGACATCCAACCAGCACCAAAATGGTGCTGGTTGGAGATGCCCTTAACAAGATCTCATTCTTGCATCACTGCAAGAAGTACATTTTTAATAGGGTTTTTTTTGACAAAGTAGTTTCAATAGTTATTTATTATTAAGTGTATTATTATAATCTCAAAAAATTGTATTAATATTATTTTAAGAGAAAAAAAAGCTTATAATTTTTAAAAAAAAATTCAAGAAGTGCATTTTTAAAACTTTAAACTATTATTCATTCTTATGGAAAAAAATCTTTTTTTTTTAATTAAGTCAAAAAATTAGTACAAAATTTTTAAACTAACATTTGCAATGATTTTACTTAGTTCTTTTCTGCCACTTAAAGTGATTTATTTACCTACTTTTTGTTGATATTTATTTACTTATTTTTTATGTTATTTCCTTGATAGTAATTCATTAATATGTGTGTATGATTTTTTTATTTACAAAAATACTTTTAAAAAAAAATTAGTAATAGTTCTTAAGAAAAAGAAATATAATTATTTATCTATTTTTAGTAAAATGCAAAATGTTTGTTTCATTATAAAAATCATGAAAATCTACTAGCATCAATCAAAATCATATTTAAAAAGTTCACAAAAGTAACATTAAAGTCTTAAATGTTAATAAAAGTCATCAAAATGATGTATACATAAAAGTTTATCAAAGTCTTTTAAAGTCTACCAAAATCTACAAGCTTTAACATCAAGTCTATTAAAATTTCAATTGAATAAACCAATTGGGTGGCCTAATGTTCAGGTATAGGATTTCGAAGTAAGAGGTCTTGGGTTCAAATAAACCTTGGTGGGTGCAGAAGTTGTTTCTTTTCTATCAAAAAAAATCTCAATCAAATACACCCCTGCAAAAAAAGTTGATTAGATTTATGAAGACAAGGAATAGGTGCATGCATAATCTTATCCATATAAAAATCAAATAAGATTGATTATCATACCTAACATTTTTTTTCGATTGAAATGAGGGCTTAAATACCAAAAGTTACAAGTGCTATTGGGGCCACAATCTTCAAACTATCAGACGTACGCGTGACTTTGATCGACTATGATACATCATATATCCTTCACAATATATGCCACCAACTTTCACTCGATCTTACCTAATTATATATTTCAATTATATGTATATTTTCATTTAGTGTGATCAATTTCACAAAGTTAATTAAAACGATGATCATAATGCTCTATTATATTGAAATTTCCAATTTGTTAATTTGTACAGTATTAATTTTGACTATTTTCTATATTTTTCTTGTTAAAGTAGACATTATTTGCACACCCTTGATATGGAAAGAAAATGATATGGTGTAATCAACTATAACTTGTGGTATAAATTGCAGAATTACTTTTAAGTGATGTAGTCACAGAGTAGACATTGTGGCCACTGACCGTGATCTCTAGACAGATATACATAATATTCTCCTAGGATAGAATCCACAGCCGGTCAATTTTGAGTTATTTCCATTCTACTACAGCCAGTGAGCATATCTTCTGTCAATTCACAAGATCAGCAAATCGTTTCCTAACTTTGTGCGAATAGATGATTGAAGATCAAGGAATATTTGTCACACTATGATTGAAAGCATACATGGAATGTTGCTGAAGGTTGAAGATATTGGATGGAGTTTGAAAATAGTTTTCATATCAATGATGATACATTGAGATATTCCACCAAATCAGTGAGCAATCATTCTGGGACAGATAGATGAATGTGGGATGTTGCTCACTATTTAATGTTGAAGACATACAAGGCATAGGTGAAGAACATGGGATTAAAAGTGTGTTTTCTTTATGTGTTCTTTGTAAAAGATGAATGTATTCATGTCTTGAATCATTCGGTCTGATGTTCATGGACTACGGTTCATTTGTTTATTATATGTAATCTACCAAGGGGGTCTTGAGTAATGAAGTCAAGGGGACTTGACAAATCACTAAGGGGATCTTAGGAATCAAGAGGGTCTTGGGTAATAGTATAGATATTCATTGCAAGGGAAATGAAGAGTGTGTTAAGGCTCATTGAGGGATCATTGGCGGCTAGATGAGGGATCACTGGTTAGGAGCCTTGTGTAAATTTTTTGCTTGCTCTATTAGTGAAGCTTACACATGGGCGTTACCCTGCAGATGCAGAACAAGAGGTCCGAACTGTGTAAACAACATCTTGGTGTTGTTATGTGTTTTTATTTATTTACAGATTTACATTACTTAATATTGTTGTATTGATTTTATCAAGTGGTATCAAAGCCTGCAGACACCTAGGCTCTTTATTGCATGCTTTAAAGAAGGTGAGATCTGAGAAGAATCAATGCAACAAGAAGTAATATTCAAAATAAAACCGTCATTGCTCATATATATCTTCGCCCACACATTAGGAAGACACCATATGAACTATAGAAATGTACAATACTAAATCTCAGTTATTTTCTTCTTTTTTTTAACAATTTTTTTTTTGTATTGAATGACAGGAAACAGGTTGGGAAATTGGACGAAAAATGGAAATGATGATGAACTTCTTCAGATTACTACTGAACTTGTTATTACATAGCCACAATCTGTGACCACAACTCCTGGGATCATATAGCTACTGGTTGTGACAACAACCCTGTGACTACAACTTTTGTTTACACCGTACGTTTTTACGATGGATATCTGTTGGAGGGTAATGATGGACTCAAGGGAAGTGAGTGTAAGTACATGAGTTCATATACGTCCTCCCTTATTGATTCCATACTATCTCATGCTACAACTCTTTTATAGTATTTATATTTCTGCTACTCTTAATAATGATTTGGGATTTGTAGCTTTTGATATGATATAACTATTTTCACGAGTGTGGCTTGTTTTTTCTCGTTAGTTTGCACTTATTGATGAGTTAATTGTCTTCCTTCATTCAAAGTGTTAGTTAGTTGTTGGTGTTTCCTCCTTTGTGTTGTCACTTTTTATCACAAATAGGGAGATATGCTGCTTTAGTCTTGCAGGCTGGTTTGTCAATTTCTTGTCACAAAAGGTGAGATAATGCAAGGATGAAGGAGGAGTTTCTTTTTCCTGCTTAGTTGCCATCCTGGATGGCACCTCCCTAGAGTTTATTTGTCAGTTTGCTTTGTTATAAAGGTGGAGAGTAGCTTGGTTTTAAGGGGAGTACTTACTTTATCTCTTTTGGTAATTGATTTATTTTATTTTTATCTTTAATAATACTAATATCTCCTTACAGAATTCTTTTAGTTTAATATGCAAGCTTATATGCTTTTGTTTTGTGACCACGCGCCTGTTTAACTAATATCCTTTCCTTAGTTGTGCAAAATAAATAACAGAGAGAGAGAGAGAGCCCTTAGTTTGTGCCAAATAAATAACACAGAGAGAGAGAGAGAGAGAGAGAGAGAGAGAGAGAGAGGTACCGTGATCTCTGGACAGATATGCAGAACATTCTTCAAGGATAGAATCTACAACTGGTCGATTTCAAATTATTTCCATTCTACTATAGTCAACAAGCATATCTTATGTCAATCTACAAGATCAGCAAATCATTTCCTTGTGGGAATAGATGATTAAAGATCATGCAAGATTTGTCGCTCTGTGATTGAAGATATATATGGTATGTTACTCTTTGAAGGTGAAGACATTGGCCGGTTAGAGATTGAATTGTTTCCATCTCAACGATGATGCATATAGTGTGCATTCATTCTGGATAGATAAGATGAATGTGAGATGTTGCTCACTATTTG
Source organism: Stephania japonica (assembly GCA_039657345.1). NCBI lineage: Eukaryota > Viridiplantae > Streptophyta > Magnoliopsida > Ranunculales > Menispermaceae > Stephania > Stephania japonica. Next base: position 64,725,993 of record CM077557.1, on the reverse strand, counting down.
ATGTTGCTCACTATTTAATGTTGAAGACACAAGTCATTGGTGAAGGGATCATTGGCTAGACCGGTCTGAACTACGTAAACAAAATCTTGATGTTGTGGTGTGTTTATATTTTCTTATTACTTCACGTTACTTGTTGCATTGATTTTATCATTTATTAAGAACCAGAATGATTTGATATAACACCTCTTTTTAACATAAAAAAAAAAAAAGAAAAAAAGAAAAGAGAAGCCTATGTGGCTGCGCGTACATAAGCTTTTAATGACTTGTATATATTAACATAGGCGGACCTACATAGAGGCGCGAACCATAGGCAAATACAGAGAGTGGTGTTTAAAGAGGCGTTGCGGAGGGGATAGCCCAAAGTATGGCACTAGTTTGATTCAGATCATACACGTTTTTTGTTGTTCTATGCTACTTATATTCATGCAATGATCTTTCACAGTTATCTGTAGTTATTTTCTTCCGCATATTTATTTAATAATATCTTGATTTCAACACTTTTATTTATATATTTACTCGGGTAAATTTCTTTGGGATTACTTACTCTGGGACTTTTCATCTGTCTTTTTGTTATGGCTTAAGTGCTGATTATGTACAAGTAAAGGGAAGGAAAAGCTTGAGGACTTCTTGTGATATGACTATGGACTTACCTACTGATATGTTTGTTTACTTTTATCATTTTATGCTAGGTATGAATTATGAGTGATACGTTTTGACATATATATGACTTTAAGGTTTATTTTGGTATTTTGATGGATCACACACAATTTGATAATTATAAGTCTCCCGCTTAATATTTTGAGGTTTAACAGATGATAACGTGTAACGAACACAACCCTACGCTAAAACCCTACCTATATAAACCTTTTATAAAGTTTGTGGCCTCTTTTGTGTTGAAACTTCAAACTTGTGATGGGAGAGAAGTGGAGGAAGGTTGATGATGAAGAAGATGATGATGAAGTCCATTTAAACATTCAAGAAGGTAACACACCCTCCTCTCATCCCATCTAAGCTTTTATTTGTTTATTTTATTGAAAAAAAATGGAGTTTAGACAAGTTGTAAATAATCATAACACTAATCCCTAACCCTAATGTTATTTAAGCAAATCAAAGAAAACCCTAGCCTCAATCTTGTTAAACACCCCCGTAGAGAGGATGAGAGCAAGAGGAGGGTTCAAGTTCAAGAGAGGTACAACCTCACTTTCCTCCTTGATTTCTTTATTATTTATTAAAGATTTGGAGACCAAAGGGTCGATGGCGTCGACATCGGCAAGAACGCGAGGAAAATAGAAAAGAAAATAAGAAAGGAAAGATTTGATTTATGTTAGAATGAGATTTTGGAAAGGATTTTGAGTCAAAGATTCCATTGAAGGCATGGTGAGATTCTAATACTCTCTAGATTTATTGTCTTGGTGTTGGTATTGGTAATGAGAGTTGATGATTTGCAAAGTTTATTCAGTTTTTCTTAGATCTAGTCTTGAAATGGGTTATACAAATTTTTAAGCTTTATGATAACGAGTATTATGGATGAATTAATTTTGTTTTCCATAGTTTGACGGTACATGAAAGGGTTTTACCATGATTTTAGCAAATTGATCGCGGTTGAAGTTTATTGATATGGATTTAGCATTTAAGGTTGAGTTGAGATTTAAAAAGGAACTTTGAATCTTTTCTTTGGGAAATAAACTTATTCGATAAATTTGTGGACTTTGACTGAATATTGTCATTTGGGAATTTAAAGTCTAAATTGAGTCTTGTATGGTGATTTGGATCTTTTTAATTAAAATTAATCGAATTTCTTCCATTTATGTTGGAAAAACTAAGTCTTAGAGGATTTTCCTTGTTTTACATCACCGCATTCCTATTTTACTCGAATCATTGATTCTAATTTTAAGTGTCGATTTTAAAGTCGTGAATGACCTTTAGCGAAGTCAGCTATAAAATAGGGTGAATCTCTAAGGTCTAGACAATTAATGTTAAACTTGTATGGTTGTAGATAGATAAAGTAATTGTTCTTTCAAATTGTCTAGATTCGCGAGACGGTTCACATCAAATGCGAAAGGATCGAGATTAGGATTTGCGGCAAGTGCAGGTAAGTGGGGAGCTTGCTCAATTATCACATATGGCATGATTATTAGTTATGCTTAGGATTCATAATTTGAATTAAAGACTTGGGATTTATGAGTTGCGTCGTGGTATTGGCTCGAATCTACGAATCTATGGAATGTGAATGCACTGTTATTCATGGCCCCAGAATGTGTGGAGTTTACCACCGAGGGTCGTTAACACCCCAGGGTGTGGAGTTTACCACCGAGGGTCGTTAACACCCCAGAATGTGTGGAGTTTACCACCGAGGGTCGTTAACACCCCAGGGTGTGTGGAGTTTACCACCGAGGGCTTTACTTGACTAATTGAATTCATAAGTATGTCACGTAGGGACATGAGTTGGAGTTACCTTCTCTTGTACTCTTGAGACATAGAGATGTGCATCGATGATGGCTTGAACGAACCTCTTGTTGATTTGATGGGACAAACGAGAGGGCACATAAGGCCCGTGTGCTATTTGGTTGTTTCCATCACTTTGAAGTAGGAGAATCGATCACCGGATTCTTGTCAATATCTAGTATGCATTGAATGGAACATCGACTTATCGTATTATTATATTTTATAGTACATAATATCGCGAAACCCCCTCATTTATATGAAAGTTTGAAATTATGAAATGATTTGTCAATCTCTTTAATGTTATTCATGATTATTGTTGTTACAATTTGTGACTTACGAATCTTATGTCTATGATAGTACTTGATGGTTTATTATAAGTCTATTTTTTTTAAATCCTGCTACCATGCTACTATTTAATGAATCCTTGTTTGTTTTCAAATACATGCTAGACTATGCATGCTTATTAAGTATTACTTGCATATTTGATGGTTGAGCGGGTTTTCCGCATTACCGAACTCCATTGGTTCTTTTAGCTCACCCCACTTACAATACAGGTTCATCGACGAGTGCACTAGAATTGAGACAAGGGGAAACGAGCTTGAAGTCTTCATTTGATGTGAGCCTTGAGTTGATATATATCATGTAGATTCGATTTTGAAATTATTAAACTTGGATTGTAATTAAAATAAGTCTTTAGGTAGTTTGAAACCTACTTACATTTAGTTGATCCACTTGGGAGTTTTAATAGTTTAACTCAATACGAACCCATTTATAGTTTTATAGATATTCTATGAACTCAAATCTTTTGGCTTTAGGATATTTCTTTATATTTATTCCGCAGATTTATTTGTTTAGGCGTGCCACACTGTTATTTGGGTCTGGTTCAAGTATTGGGTACAAGTGACAGTCTGGGCCGGGCGACCCGACCCTAGGTTGGGGGCGGGTCGTCTCATAACGAGTCCATATGCTAACTTCAACCAATTATTAATTAAAATAATATAAAGTTAGCAATATATGATTTGTATTGGGATGTTGATGCGCGTGGGGCACAGCTGTGTGGTGTTGTCGACAAGGTTGTGAACCCGCGGCGCATGACGTGGCGCCAATGGATTTTAGGGTCGCTACATGTACGCAAATTTTATATATAATGCAGATGGAGATGGAGATAAAGATAATCAAGTGTTAAAGTTATAATGAGACCACTTTTAAGTTCCTTTATTTATAGGAAAAACTTGAATTAACAGTAAGATCTTCAAACTATCTCTTTCAAAACAATCAATAAAATTTTTGGATTTTTCAATTTGACTTTGCTATTATATCATTTGTATTTTTCTTATTATGAATTATTTATGATGCATGTTTTCCTAACACTGTGCAAAGGTAAAGGTAAAATGTTAATTTCGGCGTGTTGTGTACTTGAAAAATTAATTGTTTGAGGAATTCAATGAAAATAGTGTTAGATTTGAGGAATACTACACGGACATATCAAAACGCACATTGGTGTGTGAGTTATCTATATGCGTCTTGATTTTGTGTGGAACACACTCAATATATGTTTTAGTATGGTTTGAATTAATGTATGTGTAATATTTTAAAATTAGCAGGCAAAATAGAAGTTATATAAATTACTAATTTTAAAAAAGAGTTAACCATACATTTAATAATTTGTTCAAATGACTCTTTTTTAAATTAGTAATTCATGTAATCTAACTACTACATCTCACGCACCTGCAAGTCCACACAACTGATTATCAATGACCCCTTTTAAAAACCCTCAGATACATTACTTTTAAGAAATCAACCCTACTTAATAAATTTAAGAAAAAAACACCATTACTTTTTGAAAACCGAACTTCCGTGTCCTAATAACGATGTTTCCTAGAACTTTCTGACTGATTCGACATCTTGTCGTAAAGTTTCCAGATTTGACGCTTGACTTTCTGACCAATTACCCATCCACCGGTCTCAATTGGTTGCCTTTCATGGGCGTTTACCGTTCTCCACTTCTCGAACCATCACAGTCAAAGAGTACTCATCACATTTGATTTCATTATCCTAAAAGTAGGGTTCGTGGCAGTCTCCGCAAAATCGATTAAACGGTTCAAATCGTATAATTTGATCTGATTTTTTAAAATTACGATTTAAAGGTGGTTTAGAAAATTTAAAACTGGAATTTTGATTTTAGGCAGTGATTTTTATTTATAAAAAACCATAATTTATCAAACCACAAATTCCTTCCAAACTTGAAATGAAATAAAAGGAGTTGAAATCTTTTCATGTTGTTTTAACTTTTGAAGCTTGTAATTTTAATTGAGTCCATATGTTTTATTGTGTTTTTGGTGGATGGATATGTGTTTTGTTGTATATTTTGTTGATGGACATGTATAGACTTGTATGAAATGTATTTTTTTTTTTTGTTTAAAATGTCACAAAAAAATCATAAAATCAAATCGAGCAAACCGCTATCGGTTTTGTTGCGGTTTTGATAGTTTACGATTTGGTGGTGATTTCTAAAATGGTCAAACCGTAAACCTTCAATTTAGTGATTGTTTGATTTCACCACTAAACTACGATTTGTCCACCCCTATCTAAAATTACCAAAATTTCAAGAGTACGTTGTGCTAGAACAAAAACCCCCCAACGCACAACATGCTTCACAACCCTCCCTGACCATAATTTGTATCCACCTCAAGATGTAAAATATCAATTATGCATCTCAAGATGCATAACACAAGGTGTGGGTCTGTCGTGCACTGTTACCATTTTTTGATGTGCAATAATCTATAACAAACAAATTCGATCCTCTCTAGAAGTCCAAATTCATGACACACTAGCTAGGTCTCACTCATAGTAGATGCTCATATTGCAAACTAAAAATGTAGCTCTCAATAGAATTAGTAGGTAGGTTGGCAAAGTTGCTTGGATCATCTCTAATGTAGATGTGGATTGGGTGTGAAGGTGCATCACATAAGACTGATCAATAGACATTTAAAATAAAATAATAATAAAAAATAATAATAAAAAAATCTCCAATGCAAATGTGTATTTAGAATGTTGAGCCGGCGTTGTCTATTTTTAGATGGTACAATCCAAAGCCACGCCAATGATTCTCTTTAATATAAGAAAACAATAAAAATTTATAATAAAAAGTGCAATCCACGTTGACCATTGGAGAGTACTTTTGAACATGCATCAATGTCTATTCAACTAATTCAAGCCACTTAGAGCATCTCCAATGGAGATGTGGATTGGGAGTGAATGTGTGTCACCTAGGACTAAATAGACATTAGACAAAAAAAATCATTTTCAATGAAAATGCGTATTTCGAATGTCGAGCTGGCGTTTTGCATATAAGGAATAGACAATGTGTATTCTAAAAGTCTACTTCTAGACGACGGTGCAATTTATAGCCACATCAGCAATTCTCTCTAAAAATATATAAAATAAATAAAAAATTAAATAAAAAATGTAATCCACATACCATTGGAGAGCATTTTTTGTAGCGGCCCTAAATCCATCAGTCGCTACGCGCGTGCACCGAGGGCTCACAGCTCTGCCAACTCACCATCCAGCTGTGTCCCACGACCACTCATAACTCATTACCAATCAATTATTGTTAACTTAATATCGTTTTCTTTAATTATAGTTTCAAGTTAGCTTATAGACTTGTTATTATCATTTAACCTCAAATTATGAAGTTGAAGTCTCAAATCATTAAATGATACCAAATAACAAATTTAAATATCAAGTAATCTAATGTGGAAACCATACCAAAATGTAGTCCATAAATATATATCAAGTGTGATCTCAAAGTCATATACAAACCAAAATATATCTCTCACAACCCATACCCAGCATAAAACAAATAAATATAAACAAACGTACGAGTAGGGAAGTCTGCAATCAATCACAAGTAATCATCTATCTTGCCATTTCCTCTGCTCGTACCAAGATCTGCACTCAAGCCATCACAAAAAGGTAGATGACGAGTTCAGAGTGAGTAATCTCAAAGAAATTCACCAAGTAAATATATAAGTAAAACTGCTAGAATCAAAATACTATAAATAAATATGCGGAACAAAAGAATACAAACAACTATAGAAGATCATCGCATGAATATGAATAGTAGAGGAATTAAAGTACGTGCACAATCAAAGTCAGACTAGAGCCATAATTTGGGCTATCGCCGCAGGGTAAGGCTCGTGAGTATACCTCGAACGGGTGACCCTGGACCCTCCAGGTGGCCAGCGTAGACCATGGAGCACTCACACATGCCTATCATACCCGGGTAGCATATTCATCGGCACATGCCTAGACATATGTTATGGTTTAGTGGACCTTATGCCCCCGCAATGAATAAGCACCAGGTGGGGACGAACACAACTACCGTAAAGCAATAGAAAATAAAGATTATTGAATAAACATGACAGTATTCAAATAAATCAAGCAATAAGTACTAAAGTGAATTTCAGTTATGATATTACACACCTCAAACCGTACTCCAATTACCCGGTATCCATCCCAGTCCAATCCCGTTCTTGCCTCGGAATGCTCGCTCGATACCCGACTATGTTCACCTAATTTATTTTACTATGTTTAGTGTATTACCATTGAATTAGATATGTGGTATGGTCAAAATACCCAAAACAGCCTTAAAATTGGTCTCTCATTCTCGCATTTGTGTACACAAGGCTCTCTCGCCTGAGAATTCTAGATCCAAAACTGGTTTTTAGCTTTCAAACCCCACAACAACATCAACACCATACCACAACACCAAAACCAATACCATAACAGTGGGTATACACCCCATACTCAAAACACCATTAAAACCCATAAAATTGGCATCAAACTATAGAGAAAGTAGAAGAGATTAGTAATCCAACCTTTGTTTGTTGATCCCCACTTACAAGGCCTTCAAATCATCAAGTCAAACATCTCCAAAACCCTCCCTTTGATGGTGTTTGGGGTTCATACGCAGTGAAAATTTTAAAAACAATTTTAAGAAAAACCCCAACAGATCCAAATCTGATTCCATTAAAACGTTTAAACTATGAAAACTAAATCATACCTCGGTTGCAATATACCTTTCAAAATGTTGATCGATCTTTAAAGTGTTGCCAATGACGAACGCCCTCTACTAGCTGTCCACACACGAACGGCGGCCGATATTCGAAGTGCTAGCTTCGAGAGAATACCAAACGTTTAGTTTCTCTCCAAAACAATTCAGAACGTATCAATTAACCCTAATTCGTTTCTAAAATGAAAATTAAAGTTTCGGCCCTTAATTTTCATACATGTATTGTAACTTAAAACGTCTATTTATACAATGCTTGTATATAGACGGTTAAGTAAATTACACATATATCCCTACTCAAGAAGTATAAGTGTAATACACCACAGGGACGTTTCTATCATGAATTTTATCATATAAAATTCATTCTTCCGAACCATTTTAAAATCTCGCAAATCCATTTTAGTGTGCGACCCAATAAGCTTATATAACGTTGGCAGTGTAGCAAAACACATTATAGTATACAAGTCATAAGCGGTCTCTAGCAAGACATTATGACTACCCAAGTTGTACAAAAATCAAATCGATACAACCTATTCAATAATGTATATAACATCCTTTTGTCATACGATATCCTTTTGATCAAATATAAGGTATGGAATTGTCATCCAACATGTTCGATCGTACTAGTCTCGATCTCCAAGTAGACTGAAAACATTCAAGTGACATTGATCAATATCAATTCACTTAGACTAGGCCTTTTAACAGTCTAACACATCGAGGGATCCACTGGATATCTCTCTCTATATAAGAGGGACAAATTTATCTCGATTACACAACTTCACCACATTATTCACACAGTAACCAATCACAACCTTTATAATCGTCTGGTTAAAGACAACGTTTGATTGCGTCAAATCACTATATTCCTAATGTTGAAGTCTTTGGTAATCTCAAGTCAGAGGACTGGATAATATACATATCATGAGAAACAACTATGACTTAATCCATGTGATGTTCTCATATGGTCTGGCAGTCAAGACTTTGTTCCTAACAAGCACTCATGATCTTGATTCATATTTCTATACGTATGATCATCGTATGATCATCAATCAAGACTCACACTAGTCTTAATTCATTATAGTTCCCAGTATAATAATCGACTAGGGACATTTAGGATATTTCTGTAAATCCCCATGGATCTTATTATAATGTAAACATGCAAATCAATTATAATAAACAACAAATGAAATCTTCTATTTTATTAACTAAAATGTATTTATAAAGACTATTAATGGATTGACCTATGGCATATTTCCCAACACCCTTTTCTTTCTTTTTTTGTCCAACAATGATAAATGAGAGAGAAAATGGTCAAAATGATGAAAAATCAAAAATATATACATATCTCTTCATCTCAACTCACACCCCAATCTCAAGACTTGTTTGAATGGCTAAGATGTGGTCAAATGGTCTCCATAAAATGCCAAAATTGACTTCATATCCATTTTTATCCTTATTCTCATGTCACCAATTATATGCATGTTGGGCATTCTAATACCCAGCTCTGAACCTCAACCCGTGCCGTTCACGCACAACGACGATACCAACCGCCTCGACATCATTTATTATGAATTATTTAATGTATTTTATCATTTATTGTATGTATCTAATATCCCGTCCTAATGTGCTAATTATTCACCACCCGGATCCACGTGCCTATGCGCCAGTCACAAAAAAACGCACCACACCATATCACTCGTCAATAACCAATATAAACACACATATTGCGATGCAATTTAACTAACTTGAACATATACATTACAACTTCACAACAAGAGCACACAAAATGGACTGTATACCTAATTCGAGCGTGCTCCAACCTCGCTATGGGACCCACGAACGTCCTTGTTGGCTTCTACGTCTGCAATTTCGTCATAAGTAACAGCAATTAGAAATTGGTACATTACACTTTTGAAGGGTCAAGTTCGCTGGTCCCAAAACCTTGTTTGATTTACACTTTAGTCTCAAATTTTTTTTTATCAAAATATTCATCAAACTTTTCAATATTTTTTCTTATGACCATTCCATCCATCTTCAGTTATAAAGTTTTTTCATTACACTCAATAATTTATCATTTTTACCAGACTCAATGAGCCCTACCTCCCCGTGTCAGGATTGGGTAATTTACGTACCTGCTGCCTTCCTTGGATGTGGTAGTCGTTTCTCAGGCTCCCTTCCGGAATCGAACCCTAATTCTATGTCACTCGTCACCACCGTGGTAGGTGTCACAGGGCCAATGAAAGAGGGGTTTTTCACTAGGAAAATTTTCTCTCGATTGAACCTGCGGTGCCTAAGGGCCACCTTAGTTCAACACGCCAATACTCGAATTAAAGGGACAGCAAGCAATAGGCAACAAGGAAACGTTTACTAGCTCTCAATTGGATTTACAAGCTGTGGAACTCTATGCTTCCCCAAGCGAGAGCCCATGGCTTTATAGACTAGCCATTAGGTAGTTACATAACCAATGGGACACATGTCCAAGCATACATCAATCCATAGACTGGTAAATCACCACTCTCTTAGTGGTCAAGGCGGCGCAGCTTGGCAACCGCCTTGTTCCCTTCTTGCCACCTGGTTCCGTAACCACCTCCATTACTAGGTCGGTTAGCACATTCTCCATGCATTCGGGTCAAGCTTGGACGTGGCTTGGTCATGGCCCGGCCATGACCAAGGTAGTTCCCCAACTACCTCGACTTGGTCTTCCACATTTCAAGGGACGTGGTTCATGCTTCTCTACGGGACAGGGGCGTGCGTCTCGTGGTGCCTGGCCGTGTCCAGCACGTTGGGTGCTAAGCGGGGCTCGTGGTCGAGTCCCATTGGTTCGGGGTGGCCGGGACCATGGTCCGTGGGTCTTCGCCTTGGCATGGTGCCCAAGGCGTGCACAAGAGCTTTGCTTGTCATTGTTGCCCATGCCACCCCAGGAGAGAGCCCACCTCCCCTTATAGTAGATGTTAAGCCGTTTCCTTAGCTCCAATAGGAAACATCCCAAAATGAGACCAAGCGTACTTTGACCGGGGTCAATGCCCGAGTCAAGGAAAGTCAATCTTGTTGTGCCAAGGCCATGTCTTGGCCTTGCCTGCCTGTTTTGCCTTGCCCAACCTTGTCCGTGTGCCTTGGTTTGGCTGCGCCTTGCCTTGGCCTGGTCTTACCTTGCCCGCCTTGCCTTGCCTTGCCTTGCCGCGCCTTGCCTTGCCTTGGCCTTGGCCTTGCCTTGCCGCGCCTTGCCTTGCCTTGCGGCCTTGCCTTGCCTTGCCTTGCCTTGCCTCGCCTGCCTGCCAGCCTTGCCCAGTCTCGCCTCGCCTGCCCTTGCTGGCCTTGCCCTGCCTTGCCTGCCGCCTTGCCCGCGCCTTGCCTTGGCTCTGGCCTTCGCCTTGGCCTCGGCCTTGCCAAGCTGCCCTGGTCTTTCCAAGCCTTGCCCTGGTTTTGCCCAGGCCTGACTTGGCCTTGCCAAGCCCACTTAGGCCCGAGCCATGTACTAAACCCCAATCCGACTTTGGAGTTCACCGAAACCTCCCGAGTCCACCGAGACTCGATCATCTGCTGAGTTATCATGCTGCCCAGCCCAGCATGCTCGTATCCAGCTTATTGGGGTGGTAACAAACCTCCCCCGGCCGAAATGTTCGATGCCCTCATCGAGCTTTCGGCTTCTTGCCGCTTCGGTAGTACGAAATCTCCTTCTCAAACCGCCATAGGGTAGTATCTCGCTCCCAGTAGGTTCTTCCACATCAACCCACTTGATTAGGTAGAAAATCCGCCGATTTTTCTTACTCGACCACGCACCTCGTGGTTTAGAATCTGCTCAATCTCTCCCGCAAATTCCTTCCGTATCGAGGTGGAGCTCGTCGACCGCGCTCCGCTCCGGATCCTCCCGATCGAATGGAAGGGCTTAAGGTAACCGACATGAAATGTAGGGTGTACCTTTAGCTTTACAGTAGCTTTAAGCGATAAGCTACCCTCCCAACTCATTTGGACCACCTCAAATGGTCCTTCATATCGCTGGACCAAACCCTTATGGGTCTCCTTCTTGTTGAATTTCTTCAAAATTTGAGGAGTGAGCTTCAATAAGACGAGGTCTCCTTCCTGAAACTCCAAGGGCCGTCTGTGTTGGTCCGCATACTTCTTCATCCTCCTGACAGCTTTGGCCAAACTGTCACGAGCTGCCTCCCTCAGCTCCTGCTTGTTCCTTGCAAACCGATACGCCGCAGGGCTCGATCCCATCGCCTTTGACTTGACTACTTCATGTGGAGTAGCCGGTTGTTGTCCCGTCGCCACCTCGAATGGACTCAGCTCCGTGGCTGAGCTTTTGTGCAGATTGTAACAAAATTGGGCTGTATCAAGTAAATCCACCCAATTCGTCTGACTGGCATTCACATAATGCCTGAGATAGTCCTCCAGTAAAGCATTGATTCTCTCCGTCTGCCCATCTGTTTGAGGATGGTTTGCCGTGGAAAACTTCAACTCTGATCCCATCAGGTTGAATAAGGCAACCCAAAATCGTCCAGTGAACCGAGCGTCTCGATCACTGATAATGTCTTCGGGGATGCCCCAATACTTCGCCACATGCTTTAGGAACAATTCCGCCGTCATGTCTCGCATCACAATTCTTGAAGCGGTATGAATGTAGCATACTTCGAGAATCGATCAACCACCACCAATACGCTGGTCATTCCCACGCACATCGGGAAGACCGGTGATGAAATCCATCGAGATGCTTTGAAAGGGCCTCTCTGGTATGGGTAGAGGCTCCAGCTGACCCTGGTGCCTTCCTCCTCTCCGTCTTGTCTTTTTGGCACACAAGACAAGTTCGCACATCGATCCACGTCCTCCTCCATCTTCGGCCAAAAGTAGGAACGTGATAAGAGGGCATAGGTGCGCTCCATGCCCGGATGCCCAGCCCACCGAGCATCATGTGTTTCCTTCAAGAGTAGCCGCCTTAATCCACCTGTACTAGGGACATAAGGGCGTCCTCCTTTGGCATAGAGGACCCCATCATCACACCAGAACCTCCGAGTGACTCCCTCCGCTACTAGCTTTAGTAACTTCTTACAAGTAGGATCCTTGCTCGGTCTCCTCCTTGATTCGAGGCAGGAATTCACCTTCCAGCCTCACTACTGCTGTCACCATCTCAGCCACCACCTTGCGACTAAGTGCATCCGGGCCGAATTGAGCCTACCGGGCTTGTGTTCGAATTGTAAATCAAACTCGCAAGGAAATCCAACCATCTCGCCCGCTTACTCGGTTGAGCTTTTTCGGCTCATGAAGTAGGTGATCGCCGCATTGTCCGTCCGCACCACAAAAGCGGTTCCCAACAAGTAATGCCTCCAAAGATGGAGAGCATGAATCACAGACTAGCATTTCCTCTCGTGAGCGGGTACCTCGCTCCGCATCCTTCGATTTCTGCTTTCAAAGGCAATGGGGTGTCCCTCTGGACAAGCACCGCCCCCAATGCCCTATCGAAAGCGTCGTATGCACCTCGAACGGTAGTTCGAAGTTTGGTAGTCCCAAAGATCGGTTCGAGGAGGCAATGACTGCCTCAACTCCGCCATAGCTTGGTTGCATCGATCCGTCCATGCCCAAGCTCGATCTTTCTTTAACAAGTCTGGTGGTGCCACCTTCCGTGAGTAGCCCTCCACGAACCGCCGATAGTAATTCGCCAAACCCAAGAACGATCGCAACTCCGAGACCTTCGTGGGGTTTGGCCATTCCATGATAGCCCGCACCTTCTGGGATCCATTTGCGGTTTTCCCTGGCCTACAACATGACCAAGGAAAGAAATCGTTTGCAAAGCAAACTCACATTTCTCCTCTTTACATACAAATGGTTAGCCCTCAAAGTAGTCGAGAACCATCCGTAAGTGATCCACATGATCATGGAGGTTTCGATGTAAATCACTATGTCGTCAAGATAAACAACGACAAATCTATCAATGAATTCTCTCGGTACATCATTCATTAAATTACGAGAATGTAAGGGCGTTTGTCAAGCCAAATGGCATGACTAAGTACTCAAACGAACCATACCTAGTCACCATGGCCGTCTTTGGAATGTCACTACCGTGCAATCCGAACTTGATAGTACCCCGACCTCAAGTCCGAACTTTGTAAAGTAGCCGCACCGAGATAATCGATCGAACAAGTCCGCCACAAGTGGAATAGGGTACTTGTTCTTCACCGTGAGCTTGTTTAATGCCCCGTAATCCACGCACATTCGAAGGGAACCATCGTGCTTACTGCTGAACAGGACCGGTGCTCCGTAAGGGGCCTTGGATGGGTGAATGAATCCAAAGATCCAACAACTCTTGAATCGCTTCCTTAGCTCCTCCAACTCCTTTGGAGCCATTACGTACGGGGCTTGTCTTTGGGGTTTTGAGCCGGGGATCACTCAATCTCATGGTCAATTTCCCTTTTGGGGGTAATTGCTTTGGCAATTTCTTGGCATCACATCTCCGAAGTCCTCCAAGCATCTCAACGACTACATCGGGGATTTTTGATGTCGTTCTTGCCTTGGTCTCCACCAAGGTGCTAGAATGTGGGTTCTCCCTTCTCGGTCCATCTTTCACCTGAATGGTGAAAGATGGGATAGCTTCGTCTTCTCCTTTCCTGCAATTGTGTTAGTCGTAGGGACAAAACAAGGGTGGGACTTGTTCATCACGAACAATCCTTTTAAGAACGGCATCAAGGCAATGCTCCCCAAGTGCAAAAAGTCATTCCCTAGGATGACATCAAAATCATCCAAGGAACCGCCATTAGGTTGATCTTTCCTCCCAAGACCCAACCTTCAAATTCACATCGGTGGCCATACCTTGAATTCGCTTAGCCTCGAATTCTTGCGCTTCATTCGACTGGAGTTCTCAACGAGATCCAGTCCCAACTTTCCCACCATATGGTCTGCCACGAATGAGTGAGTAGCTCCCGAATCCACCATCGCCAAGACTCGTCTCTGATTCACCTCAGCATCCACGTACATTAGCCCCTCCGAAGGGCTCGTCTTGGCTTCTTGAATTGCATTCAAGCAGCTACGCAATGGGTTCATTCGGGGTGGCCATCATCTTCCGCGATCAAGCCGACAATTTCTCCTTCTTGGCGCGCCTCGTGCCCTGTGAGGACCATTGCAAATAAAACGCCCTTACCTGAGAACTTGATGAGGGGCGGTCGCTTTAGTCTTGGTTTCGAGCTCGCAGGCTTAGGAGGAAAGGGCTTCTTCTCGCCCTTCTTCTCGGTGGTTCTTGAACGGCTTCTTCTCCTTGTTCTTCCCTTCGCTCGGGGATGAACTAGTCTTGAAGTCCACAAGACTATCGCGGCCGCATTGCACCAGGCAAGTCCTTCACTCCTTGCCTCCTTAGCTCAGCTGCAGCCCAAGGCGCAATCTGTGGTGAAATTGAAAAGTTTGTCCTCCTCCGACATGTTTTTGATGTCCAAGTAGGAGGGAGGAAAACTCCTTCACATAGTCACGCACCGATCCCGTCTGTTTGAGCTTGCGCAAGGCCTCCCGCGCTTGCCAAGCCGCATTGGTAGGAAGGAATTGATCCTTCAATTCCCTCTTGAGCACCTCCCAATCTACAATTTTGGGCCTCCCCCGCAGCCCGCATCATCATCCACCCCTGGTTCTCCACCAAAGTTTTGCATCACCTTCAAGGTACATCGGGGTCAAGATGACCTTCGATTCTCCTCCGTGCCAACAGTAGCAAATCTTGCTCCATGTCCCAAATGAAATTCTCAAGCTCCTTTGCACTCCGCTTGCAGAGAATTTCTTTGGTTCCGCACCTTTGTTCGGGGCTTTGCCGCAACAAAGACACCCTCGAGGTTCCGCCCACGCTCGCTTGAGTAAGCTCACCTCCACGCCCATTGTCGAGGAAATTTGTTTCGGTGGTAAGTTCTCCCACCGACCGCACATCCGCTACAAGCTCCTCAAACCTTGATTCCCACATAGCAATCATGGCCTCTTGTGACTCTCCCCTAGTCACCAAGGAAGCCACCAACATTTCCAAAGCTTCAATACGTCGGGACGTAGTTGAAGACTCCGCCAATTCCGCCGGAGTGGCCATCGTTGCTATCACATGCTCTAGGTGAGACACCTCTCACCTAGATCGCTTCTTCTTCGGGTCGCCATTGTCTCCAAACGAGGCTCTGATACCAATTGTCACAGGGCCAATGAAAGAGGGGTTTTTCACTAGGAAAATTTTCTCTCGATTGAACTGCGGTGCCTAAGGGCCACCTTAGTTCAACACGCCAACACTCAAATTAAAGGGGACAGCAAGCAATAGGCAACAAGGAAACGTTTACTAGCTCTCAATTGGATTTACAAGCTGTGGAACTCTATGCTTCCCCAAGCTCGAGCCCATGGCTTTATAGACTAGCCATTAGGTAGTTACATAACCAACCTGGGACACATGTCCAAGCATACATCAATCCATAGACCTGGTAAATCACCACTCTCTTAGTGGTCAAGGCGATTTTGGAATCGCCTTGTTCCCTTCTTTGCCACACTGGTTCCGTAACCGCCTCCATTACTAGGTCGGTTAGCACATTCTCCATGCATTCGGGTCATGCTCGGGACGTGGCTTGGTCATGGCCCAGCCATGACCAAGGTAGTTCCCCAACTACCTCGACTTGGTCTTCCATGTTTCAAGGGACGTGGTTCATGCTTCTCTACGGGACAGGGACTGCGTCTCGTGTGCCTGGCCGTGTCCAGGCACGTTGGGTGCTAAGCCGGGGCTCGGGGTCGAGTCCCATTGGTTCGGGGTGGCCGGACCATGGTCCGTGGGTCTTCGCCTTGGCATGGTGCCCAAGGCGTGCACAAGAGCTTTCCCTGTCACTGTTGCCCATGCCACCCCTAGGAGAGAGCCCACCTCCCCTTATAGTAGATGTTAAGCCGTTTCCTTAGCTCCAATAGGAAACATCCCAAAATGAGACCAAGCATACTTTGACCGGGGTCAATGCCCGAGTCAAGGAAAGTCAATTGTTGTGCCAAGGCCATGTCTTGGCCTTGGCCTGTTTTGCCTTGCCTTGTCCGTGCCTTGTTTGGCCTTGCCTTGCCTTGCCTTCGCTTGCCTTGCCTTGCCTTCGCCCTTGCCGCGCCTAGCTTCGCCTTGCCGCGCGCCTTGCCTTGCTCGTGCCTTGCCTTGCCTTGCCTTGGCCTGCCTGCCTGCCTTGCCTTGCCTGGCCTGCCTGCCTTGCCTCGCGTGCCTTGCCTTGCCTTGCCTTGCCTTGCCTTGCCTTGCCTTTGCCGCGCCTTGCCTTGGCCTGGCCTGGCCTTGCCTGCCTGGCCTGCCTCGCCTGCCGCCTGGTCTTTCCAAGCCTTGCCCTGGTTTTGCCCAGGTTTGACTTGGCCTGCCAAGCCCACTTAGGCCCGAGCCATGTACTAAACCCCAATCCGACTTTGGAGTTCACCGAAACCTCCCGAGTCCACCGAGACTCGATCATTTGCTAAGTTATCATGCTGCCCAGCCCAGCATGCTCATATCCAGCTTATTGGGGTGGTAACAGTAGGCCACTATCTACCATCGAAAGTTGATAGGACAAAAATTTGAATGATGCATCATCGGCACGAAGGCCGTGCGATTCGTCGAGTTATCACGAATTATCACGAAAACAGCAGAGCCTCTTTTAATGAATGCTTTAATAAAAGAAAAAAAATGGCAAAATCAACCTTTTTTTGGTCAAAGCAAAATCATATCTTACACGGGCCCGACTATGTGCAAACCACATTTTACAATGGACAAATCAATTTTTTTCCAAAATGCCCTTCTTTCTTTTTCTTTCTTCCTTCTCACGTTGTGCACCCCCACACAAATGCCACATTTGACTCAGATAATCCCCTCCTACCACCAGCGACGTAAAGTTGCGATTTCAGAGCTCACTAGCTACCATCATAAGAGTCAATTTTTTATATTTTTTGTTGAAAAATCATGTTTCTACACTTTTTGAATGCATTTTATAAGGTTTGAACAAATTTTTTTGTCTTGGTAGGGCATTGTTTGTTTGCGTTGTTCGGTGGTATTTACCATAAAAATGGAGGATGAACATGTAGGAGACACAAATGTGTAAGATGGAGAGGTATTTCATGAGTTTTCATTCAATTTTTGTTTTTTTTCGTGTTCAAACAAAGGATTCTCGCCTCTGATTTGGCCTCGCAGGGACGAACAAATGGCTTTTGCTCGGTTTGTCGAGGCCGATTAAAACATGTTTGTTCGATCATAGGTGTCCGAACAAACATTTGTTCAAACCAAATTCTGAACACTACAATGTGGTTCGGTCATCAAATACCGATTAATATGCATTGTTTGGTCACCTTCAATCGAACAGTGCACTGTCAATCGATCATGTGTCACCGATCGAGCGTCGACCATCAACAACGCACAAATTGACCAAAATATTAGATCAAAAATAGTTACAAACACATACTCCTTCAAAATTGTTCAAAAACAAATCAAAAAAATTGTTGAAAATGGGACCAAGGTGCATAAGCAAGACCTAGGGAAGAAGATAAACATTTTGATGCGAAGATGAACCACAACCATGGGGTGACCGCGAAGAAAAATAGTTTTTGCATTGTTGAAAATGGGGGTGCATAAGGGGATGGACATTTTTGGAAGAAAAAAAAATAGTTTGCCTTTAGTAAAATGTGGTTTGCACATAGCCAGATCCCTCTTACACTGTCAAATAATTGCCAACTCCATTAGCATAGAGGTTATGGTCCTTTTACAAAAATACTAAAAACCTTGCAATATATATACATCAATATATATGTGAGCGTATATCTCAATGTGTATCACATATTTCTTACACAAAGTTGTCTCACTTTAAAATAATAAAAATTTTAGTTTTTTTTTATATAAAAGTAACTTATTATCAAATTTGTATACTGAGAGACTCAAAGCTCTCAACGTCTTGTATATAGGTCTCCACTATCTAGCCATGCCACTTGGTTGGTTAATAATAATAGATTTTTGCTAATAGCTTGTAATTTAGCTTCCCAAACAGAGCCCTAGTTTTCGTTATCTTTGAAGCTCATTAATACTGGTTTAAAAAAAAAAAAAAAAAAGAAAAAAGAAGAATTCATGTTACTAAATGGAAGCGTGATAAATAAAAGGGTAGGATAAAAACTTCATTTTTGCCTAGTCTAGTCAATCAATTAAGTTTACATCATTTTCCTACCTTATTAGTTAGCTAAGACCCAAAATTTCCAATGTGTACAATTCAAACTTTTCAACATCACACATGTAAAACAAAACAAAACAAAACAAAACAAGGAAAAAACTCACATATAGAGTCATATAGTCATCTAATGAATACATGGGCACTGGGCAGCACTCTAATCTAAAGTCTATAAATTGAAGCCCTTCTTACAACACGTTACTTAAAAGCAAAAAGAAATTAAATAGAGAAAATGGGAAGAAGTGATTTTTGTTTACTGTTGCTCCTCTGTGCCATAGTTGGTGCTACTGCTCAGAGAGCCACCAACGTGCGTTCAACATACCATATTTACAATCCTGCCCAGATAAACTGGGACTATCGCCGAGCCAGTGTTTTCTGTGCAACTTGGGATGCCGACAAGCCCATCGAATGGCGGCGACAGTATGGATGGACCGCCTTCTGCGGCCCTGTCGGTCCTAGGGGCCAAGCTTCTTGTGGCAGGTGCTTGAGGGTAAGAAATTGATGGCACATTAATTAATTTGTATAGCCTGAGTGAACTTTTTTTTTTTTTTTTTTTTTTGCCCTGGTAACTAGCATATATATTTGGTCATAGAGTTTAGTTCTATTTTTATTTTGTTATTTTGTTATTTTTGAGTTGTTCTGATTATTCAGAGCATTATTAATTGGATCTTAAGAGTTAAGACTATGATTTTCGAAGCAACTTTTGCTGCTTATTCTCTAAGTGGGGTGAACTAAACCAACACTACATAGGTTAAGAATTTAGATATTAGGAAATAAATGTCTCTTAGACTTTTCGAGACACTAAGGGGCAGAGAATGTTATGGTCTACACCTAGAAGGCAAGTTGGGCTTTTTTCTTTTAGAAAAATAAACGCCAAAATTCGTCCAATAAAAGCCGTTAGTTTTTCTTATGGTAAATAATTAAAATAATCCCAAACTTCAAATTTTTTTCAAAATAAACTCAAACTAAAAATTGTATCTAAAAAATTTCAAACTTTTAAATTTGTGTCAATTTTAGCCCAATTTCAACTTTATAAATTACAGAATGATGGTGATTAGTTCAATAGACAAGAAAAAAAATAACTGTGCATAATTGTTGTTTAAACTTTGAAGAATTTCAACAACGGTGGATCACCCAATTGTTTTGTTTTTTTTAATTTTTGGGTTGTGTTGTAAAATATAAAGAATTTCAAATCAGCCCATTTCATCTTTTTTTTTTATTTGAAGTCACCTCCGACTCAAGATTTTACCATTTGAGGGCAACAAATTGAAGTTGGGCTAAAATTGACACAAATTTAAAAGTTTGAAATTTTTTATATACAGTTTTTAGTTTGGTTATTTTGAGACAAAACTCAAGTTTGAGATTATTCTGACTACTTAAGTTTGGGATTATTCTGATTACTTACCCTTTTTTTTTAATTGTGTGGTATCCAAATTAAATTACACTCGCCATTTCACAAAAAAACACGCCAATTCCAATTCTATAAAGGATATGCCTCCAAAGTTAATATTCAAATCTATGACCCTAGAGGCAAAGGTGAGTAGCTAATTAGGCATATAATTTTGTATCATCAGTATGAACTTTTATAACTTCAGTAGAAGATATTGACAATATAATAAGAACAACTCAATTTGGATTGACCTTGTCTCTAAATAAGGACCCTAAATAAGGGTATGTCATGAACATAATTTTTAATTAATTAGCTAATACCAATTAGTAGATCAGTGAATTTAGCAGCCCATACTATTATTCGGGAAGATAGTTCTTTGTCTAGTTGACATGAGTGGTCTAATGTGCCTTTGTTTCTCATAGATGTACTGATAAGAGATTTGCAATAAAAGTGCATCTTTTGGTTTTCAAAAAAAAAAAAGAAAAGAAAAGCTAGTACCAATTAGTACTCAAACTGTCAACATGAGACATCAGGGCAAGGGACATGCATTGAGTCATCTTGACTACTCAATACACCCTCTATTGGCATGATATTAGCTAGAATTAAATCATTTTTTGTAATATCTCTTGAGGATAATTTAGAATTAGATTTTAATTAGGAAATTAATCACAAGAATTAGGAAATACATAAATTAGGAAGTTACATGAATTAGAAGTTTCTATTTAGTTAGAATTAATATTTAGAAGTTTGATCTAAATTAGAACTTTGAAGTATGTTTATATATATAGGCCATATACATTGATGCATGTACACAACACCAACACCACTACCACTAATATCCTATGCCATATATGCCCTTTATACTTTCATACGTAAAACTTTATATTTCACATACAAATTAATTTTAGCTAATCTCATGTGCGTGATATATATGCATAAAATTGATTTAATTCGCATGGAATGTATGTAATATCAACATTAATTTGCATATGAATCTCTAAGGTTTTAATGGTATTGCAGGTGACAAACACAAGGACTAATGCAGCAGTAACAGTGAGGATTGTGGATCAATGCAGCAATGGAGGGTTGGATTTGGACGAAACACCATTTAGGCAGATAGACACTGATGGACAAGGCATTTTCCAGGGTCACCTTATTGTTAACTACGAATTCGTCAACTGTTAGACTTTGTTCTATATATGTTGACCATGAAGTATATATTTGCTTAAAATAAATAAGGAGGGTATGTACACACTTCATGTCGTAATTAATAAAGATGCCAACGTTAGCATTTGCATACATATGTTGCGAATGCTTATTATGCTTCTCGGCAATCCTTGACAAAAATCTATATCTATATCTATATATAGACATAATGATGTTATTAAGAGTTACATAATGACAATGGTTGTGGTTTAGTTTTTATTGCTAAATTTATATTTTTACTTTGCCTTCTAAGTGTCGGTTTGGTTGGAGTATTAAGTTAGCTAAACCTAGGCTTAGGGATAAGTCCATTGTTTGGTTGGAGTGTTAAGTAACATAAACCCCCATATAGCTTATCATTAGATTTCCACCCAACTTTTGAGGTGAAATGTTGAAAATGCACTCATTGTTTGAACGTGGTGGGTGGGTGGTGGCGGTGGTAGGTGTTGTGGCATTAAATAAAGGCATTTTACACATTTTATCCACTTTTTCTTATAGATTTATACTTGAACCAAACGGGTGCAATGCATACTCCCATCTCTCACCATATCTAAACCAATCCCTACACCTTACATATAACTCCAATTAAACGGGCTGTAAAGGTTTTAAGTGCGAATCTTTTAACTTTTTTTAGACAAATCTTTTATAAAGTGAGAATTAGATTGTTTCTTTAGAAATAGGCAGGGTAATCTAGACACCACATAGTAAAAAATATAAATGTCGTAAGTTCGAATCTTTTGACTTTGTTAGACAAATCTTTTATAGAGTGAGAATTAGTGTGTTCCTTGAGGTATAAGTAAGGTAATCTTGGGCACCACATAGTTAATAAAAAAAACCATAAACGTTATTCTTGAATGATTTAATCGACAGTATATAGCCACACGGAGACCCTCCTCCTCTAAAATAGCAGCCTCCAGAAAACCCGTCGCCGGCCCCACTCTCCAAATAATCCAAATCTCTTATTCGCTTCTTCCTCTCTATTCATCTTCTCACCTATGTTCCTCTCATCCTCTACGCACGTAACCGCCACACACAGCACATCTTTCCACACACACACCACCACCGAACACCCCACAGATCTCCCTCTTTTTCTTCCTCCTTCTCCCTTCTTCCCCCTCTCCCTTCCCCAGCAGCTTCCTTTTCGTTTCTCTCATTTCTTCTTCCTTCTTTCCATCTTTTTTGGCAGTCGATCTGGTATGGTCGGTCGTTGGTGGGTTTTCGGTGTCCCCGCAACCGATGGCCTCATTTTTGCCTAAGTTTATGAGTCAAATGGAAGAGCGGCAGTGAGACAACATGGTTGATTTCAAGTTATCAATGGCGAACGTCAACGACTGACTTTATAGTGCAAGCGAGTGGCGTGATGGGAGCACCAACAGTCTTGTTGTTTTTCCTTTATTTTGTCTTAAAAATTTAGGGTTTTTTTTTTTTGAAAAAGAAAGGAAAATACAGCTAGGATGAACAGTTGGAGACACGTTAATGTCGCATCATTTCTTACCCTCAAACACTTACCACAAAAATCTCAGCCCTTATCTAGGTCGTTGAAGGCGGTCCATTCATACTGTTGCTATTAGGGGTGGCAAAAAGAGTTCGGACCCGTTTATTTACATTTTTTTGGACCCGCTTTTAACAAGTTAGAAATGATTTTTTCAAAATAAATATAAATTCGGACATATTTTCTTATCCGTTTTAAAAAACGGGTACGGGTACGGGTTCAAACAATTTTTTTTTAAAACGAGTACCCATTTAGCGATTAATTAAAATAATATTTTGTTTATTTATTGGGTATTTGAAAACTTTCATAATGGTTGCATTGTAGTTTTACTAATGATGATGTTATTTTATTTTTTTATATCTAATGATGATGTTATTTTTATATGGAAACTTGTAAGACTTTAATTTTGAATATAAAAAATATCTTTATGTAGTAATGGAATGCATTGTAACAATAAAATCACGTATTTTTGTGAATAATTAAGTAAAAAAAATTATTTTATTATATTAAAAAAATGGGTCCAAACAAAAACGGGTCTTATATGTTTTAAAAAACGTATGGACCTGGACAAAAAAAGTGTCTATTTCAAAAATGGGTACGAGTCCGGACATTACTTTTACTTGTTATTAGACTTGATCACAGGTTTGAGTACCCGCCGGAGCTCGCGAACAAATTATCGGGTTTTGGTAGTCATTTTTAAGAAAAGTCCGGCCCGAGCCTAGTTAGAAACACACAAAAATATATAATATATAATATATACATTGAAACACAAAAGTTATATCCATTTGAGCCACTTTTTTTTCTATGCATAACAAAAAAATATATAATATATAATAGAAACATAAAAGTTATCGAAAAAGTCCATAAAAAATTATTAATTAAATATAAATAATTTATTTTAATATTTTTAATATTTATATATTTATATATGGGCTTGTGGGTTGGCCTTGGCCTTTGTGTTTTTGATATGGGCGGGGCTTGGGCCTATGTGTAAGCACGCATATATATGGTGGGCTAAACGTTGGTGGCTTTCTACTTTTTGCTTATAAGACCTTGTTTGGTTAGGGATGGAGTTATATTTCAGGAGATAACTTACAGGGAGTTAAGAACTAATCTTGTTTAGTTGTTTAACTTCCTACAAGTAGATTAGTTGTCCAACTTCCCTATAAGTTATCTCTCAACTTACACCTTTGAGTGGTAAATATCTTCCCCACCCCCTAGGGGAGTTATCTTTCGGAAGTTGTTGACACAATTACCTTTCATTAATGACCTCTTTATTACACACATCTCTCTCTTGTTTTAAGGTTATTTATGTCAATTCATATTTTTTATTGTTTAAAATTTTGAAACTTCCCTTCAAGTTTAAAGTTGAACCAAACATGAAAATATTATCTCCAAGGACTTAACTTCAAGTAGATAACTCGAACTAACACTGAAAGATAGCTAAAGCGAACCAAACAAAGAAAGGCTTCAATTTATAGACTTTGAATTTGTAACGGCCCAATTAATATTTGCCGTTATTTTATGACGTCATTACTGACATGGACGCCAGCGGGGACGCTCGTGGGTCCCACAGCGAGGCTGGAGCGTGTCTGTATTAGGTAAATAGTTATTTTGTTTGTTGATTTGACTAAATTGCGATGTTTATGTTAAAATAGGATAAACGACATCGCAATGTGTGTGATTATATTTTAAATTGACGTGTGAGATTGTGTGATGAGTATTCGCATCGATATGCGTGTCGACGCGGGTACCGGGTAGATTAAAGACGAAATTTTAAGTTGAGAAATAATATTACACACATTAAATGGATTAAATGTGATAAAATACGTAAATTGGTGGGCGCCTAGTAAAATGCGGGGTCGTGGTCGACACGCGTGGGTGGTACGTTAGTGTGCACGCCCGAGTACACTCGTTGGCGCGCACGATGAAATTTTAGGCGCGAAAGTATAGGCGAATATATATATTTATATATATATATATATATGTATATAAGGAATTTAATATATATATATATATATATATAAATATATATATATATGTAAAATCAGAAAATTAATAAATAATAGTGAAATTACCAAAAAGGGTATTGAAGGAAAGAAGGGAAATGGATATGGATAGGGGCAAAAGGGTCATTTTATCCAAAAATGTGATAAACACCACTGCCACCACCATTTTCTCACAATCGAAAAAAAAAAGAAGAAAAGAAAAAACAGAGAAGAAAAATCGAGAGAAAAATCGAAAAGAGGAGAAGAGAAATTACGAGAACGAGAGGAGGAAGAAGAGAGAACAAGAGGAAGAGACCAAAGAGGTGAGTTGTTATTGTTGTTTTGGTTGTTGTTTGTTGTTGTATGCATTGGTGGTGGTGGTGGCGGTTGGGTGATTCGGTGGTGGAGGTGGGATGGAGCTCGAGAGCTCGGACGAATTGCGAGAGCAATTCGTCCGAGGAGGGAGACGACTCCCATGTCGTTTTCCCTCTCCCTCTCCCTCTCCTTCTCCCTCTCCTTCTCTCGATTCATGAAGAAAGAAAAAAAATTCACGAAGAAGAAGGGCCGGTTCGGCCGAACCGCCCTTAAATAAAAAAAAAAAAAAAAAGAAAACAGTTTGGAAAAAAAAAATCTGGAAAATTCATAGAAAATTCAGATAAACTAGGAAAAATTAGAAAAAAATATATTTTGATCAAATAAAGGAAATTTGAGATTTTCTCGGAAATGTTGGCGAGATATAGTCGAGGTTTTAGCCTCGAAAAACGAAAAATTGACATAATATATTAAATTGAAGCTAATTTATTGATAAATGGTAATAGGTATAATTCGGGTGATAGTTTGAATTGTCGGCATTTATTGGAGCTGGACTAAGGTTTGATTTTCGGGACGAGGAGTGCGATTTGAGGTGTGTAGTATCCCAATTGAACTTCACTTTAAGTATTTACCGTTTGATTTATTTGAATTCAGTTCCATTTATTCTTTACTCCATTTCATTATTGCTTTACGGTGGTGAGTACTCTCACTGGTGACTTTACGGTAGTGGAGTGTACTCCTACTGGTGTCTTTACGGTGTTGAGATCACTCCCCACCTGGTGCTTATTCGTTACGGCCATAGAGTCCACTAAATCATAGCACTTGTCAGGTATACGCCGGTGAATAGGCTACCGGGTATGGTAGGCTTGTGTGGGTGCGTCGTGGGTCTACGCCGACCACCTAGAGGGTCCAGGGCCAACCCATTAGTGTGTTTTCATGGGTCGTGCCTGGGGAAAAGCCCGAAGTATGATTTTGTGGCGGCCCCAATTTCCACATTGGTCCGCCACGGGAGGCCACGCGGACCCACAACTGACCACGTCACCGCCAGCTGTGTTCCACGCCCAATTATCCATTATCAATTAATTATCAGTTAACCTTGATGTTATGAGTTAACTTTTATTTCCTCAATATCATTCAACCATAAATTACGCAGGGGAAAAATAAATGAACAACATAAAGATTTATCCTGAATTCCATGATCAAAATGTCTAAGTGGAAACCATACCAAATATACATCATATACATGTCCTTTGAGATCCACAAAATATCAAAAGTATACAACCTATCTCTCCAATCCCAAAACCCAGCATAAAACAAGTAAATATAAACATACGTACGAGTAGGGCTAGAGCTATCAATCAATGTAGTCCTCAAGCTTGCCTTGCCCTTTCCCTCGACTCGTGCCGGATCTGCACTCGAGCCATCATAAAAAGACAGATGACGAGTCAGAGTGAGTAATCCCAAGGAAATTCACTAAGTAATTACGGAAGTAAAAGTACTGGAATTTAAATACCATAAATAAACATGCGGAACAAAAGAAATACAGACAACTGTGAAAGGATCATCGCATGTATAAATATAGTAACGAAGCAAAGTACGTGCACAGTAAAAATCCAGACTAAGTCATACTTCGAGCCTCTCCTTGGGCACAACCCTCAAACACACCAACAAAGTTGTCCCCTGGACCCCTACAGGTGGCCGGCGTAGACCCACGACGCACCCACACGAGCCTACCATAACCAGGTAGCCTATTCACCGGTATATGCATAGACAAGTGCTATGACTTAGTGGACTCTATGGCCGTAACGAATAAACACCAGGTGGGGAGTGACCTCAACACCGTAAAGGCTCCAGGTAGGAGTAAACTCCACTACCGTAAAAACACCAAGTGAGAGGACTCAACCACCGTAAAGCAGTAATGGAATGGAATAATGAATAATCGGAACTGAATTCAAATAAATCAAACTCGTAAATACTTAAAGTGAAGTTCAATTGGGATACTACACACCTCAAACCGCACTCCTCGCTCCACAAATCAACCCCGGTCCAATACCTCCAAATCCGGGTATCACTCCCGTCGATTTTCGACTAACCCCGACTCAAATTACTATTTCGAGACTCCCGGAATTCATTTATCGAGTATTAATGATCAATTAATGGGTTCATAATGTTGGTTTGACTCATTTTGTCATTTTCCAATCTTTGGGGTCCGAGAGAACAATTAGCGCGCTAATGAGATAAATTAGCGCGCTAATTAATCTCAATCACATTCCTCATCTTCATTACTCGGCGTGATTAGCGCGCTAATTTCTCCAATTAGCGCGCTAATTGCTGCACATTTGTCGAAAAAATTTCCAAATTACAAAGTTGAACTCCAAACCCATAAATTCAATTTCCATGTTTCCATAAAACATCAATGACCTTAATTACACCATTTAAACACTAATTACCATAATCAAACCCCAAAATCCACAAATCATGGAAATCACATTTTCAAAACCCACTTTCCAAAATCATCAAATTTCTCCCAAATTTACTTAAAAACACAACCATTTCATGTCATTCTCATACACACTTAACACTCAACAAAACCAAGTGTGTAATCCCTCAATAAATTCGAATTTCACAAATTCAAACCCTTACCAAAAATCTCACAAAAATTCAAGTTTATTGTGTCCATACCTTTGGTTCTTGTTGTAGGAAGTCACAAATCAACCTCTCCACACTTTAAATGTTGTTGTTCTTCCTCCTCTTCTTCTTCCCACCGATCTCTCTTTCAATCTCTCTCAAAACCTCACTCTCACTTTCTCCCTTTTGATCGGTCAAACACACACATATATATATATACTTAGTTTAATCAAGTGTATACACAAATCTTGAGAACAATCCAAGGGTTCTTGATCACCCTGTGTCACTCCAACTCCAAACACCTTATCTTGACACTTAACACCCTCTTGTGCATCTCGAGAATCATCCAATTGTTGTCATTTATTCTCCTTAACTATAGGATCAATTGATTTCCAATTAATTTATCACATAATAATTATCTATTCTATTCAATAAATTCCCATAATTTGCAAATAATTTCACATTAGTTCCCCAACTACCCTAAGCACCCCGTGCCTCGTGTCCCGTGTCCGCACACGCCCCGAGAAATTCCTCACTCGTCAACAAACTACCTTAACATACATATTGTAATGAAATTAACTAATTTATACATTTTCATCACAATTTACCACAACAAAGATACAAAACGGATCGTATACCTAGTTCGAGTGCGTTCAGTTCGATCTCATTGTGGGACCCCGACCGTCCTCGTCAAGGCCCACATCCGCCATGACATCATAATTAACGGCAAATATTATTTGGGCCGTTCTGATTTAGTTTGATTTTTATGTGCACGTACTTTGTTTCGTCACTATATTTATGCATGCGATGATCTTTCTTTTACAGTTGTCTGTATTATTTCTTGTTCCGCATGTTTAAATTATAGTATTTAAAATTCCAGTACTTTTACTTTCGTAATTACTTGGTGAATTTCCTTGGGATTACTCACTCTGGACTCGTTATCTGTCTTTTTGTGATGGCTGAGTGCAGATCCTAGTACTGGCCGGGAAAGGGCAAGCTTGAGGATTACATCGATTGACAGCTCTAGCCCTACTCGTACGTATGTTTATATTTACTCGTTTTATATTGGGTTTTGGGCTTGAGAGATAGGTTGTATATTTTGATATTTTGAGGATTCTTAGATGATATGTATATGATGTACATTTGATATGGTTTCCACTTAGGCATTATGCTCATAATATACATGATAAATCTTTTTGTGGTTAGTAAATATTCCGCTGCGTAATTTGAGGTTAAATAACATTAAAGAAACAAAAGTTAACTCATAACATCAAAGTTAACCGGAAATTGATTAATAATGGATAATTGGGCGTGGGACACAGCTGGCGGTGACGTGGACAGTTGTGGGCCCACGTGGCCTCCCGTGGCGGACCAATGTGGAAATTGGGGCCGCCACAGAATTCTTGCCTATGTATTCATTTGATGACTATAGATGTGAGCTTTTTTCCTTATTTGGAGTTTTGGGTTTGATCTAACCTAACCATAGGAAAATGATGAATGCATGCTTGGTTGACCAGTCCAGGCAAAAATGAAGTTTCCTTTATCCCTATTCCATCGAATAAAAAAAATCAAGAAATTAAATTTCTGCAAAAAAAAAAAAAAAAGAGAAGAATTTTACTGTTATAAAATCCTAATCGGAAAAATATCCACGGCTTATAGAGCAGTAAAGAATTCACTATGAATATACAAGAAAAAAAAGGGTCAGGCTATTCGAACCTCACATTTTGCTTCTTTTACCCTTTTTTGAATTTTTATTTTATTTACCTCACCTTTAACTTAGTTTACCCCGATATTTTTTTTAAAATTCCAACAATACCCTTGCTCACCCATACGGGCATATCCCATCACCCTTAACCTAACACCCCCCTCAATCATCTAGATTTTTCGATTTTAGTCATTGTAGAGCATTTTGTACTAGATCACCGAGTGTTGTAGGAGTGTTTTTCGTTGAACAAGGTCGGATGTGGTCGCAATGTGTCATAAAAACGAAAAAGTGTCGCCTGCAGAATTCGATCGCACAAGGCTGACACCTATGAAGAGGTGTCGCCGACTCGACCTACAACCTCTAAAGGGGTAACGGTCGGATTCGACCGACACCTTGTGTCGGTTGAATATGACCGACATTGTGAAGAAAACTCAGTTTCAATGGGTCACAGAGGGATCTAACCAAGACCTTTAGAGGTGTCGACCTCTTAAGAGATGTCGGCCTTGTGCGTCTGAATATCACGGGCAACAAGAACGAACAATTTTTTTCAAAACTCCTAAAAAATATATGAAAATGTAAAAAAAAATGGCTGTTTTTGTTCAGAATCGCTTGATATTTTTGATGTACTCAAATGTAAGATTCAAGTCTAAAATCGAAGCCCTAAATCCAACAACAAAACCGCAACAAATACCGAGTTAAAAAGAAAAAAACCTCAAAAAACTACAAAATCGACACTAAACGAGATGAAGAATGCACCTACAACATCGATCGATAGAGTTTCACTCGGATTTCGACGGATTTGGATAGGTGGTGAGAGTGCAGTTGGAGAAAGTGGTGACTGGAGTTTGTTTGAGTAGGGTGACTGGGTAATGCATAAGTAAAAACTTTTTATATGGAAGGGTAGTTGGGTCATTTCACAAGAATGGGGTAAAATAAGCAAAAAAATGGGGTACCAAAAAAAAATAAAGAACTCAGCAAAAAGCCTTTGTATAAGAAGAATTCATCTACTGTTACTCACTTTTCTCTGTGTTGTCTGTGTATTGTTCTACGAGATAAGGAACCTACCCCTTTTCACAGATCCAGAAAAATTATTGACTATACTTTCTAATCTTCCGAGTCTTTCTATCTAAAAACAAGTTTTCTTTAGTTGCTTAACTTGAAACTAAATCGTGCACTCTTAGAAGTTTAGGTAATGGCTCACATTAGTAGCTTAGGTTATTAACTTAATTTCAAGTGATTAGTGACCGAAGCTTAACTGACGCTAAGCCTATGATGAGCGAGGTCGATGAGTTAATTAGTACTCAGTAGATATGATGTTTTTTTTTGGGATAATCGGAGGCGATCGATACTCCATATATATGTAATACAAAAAATATTTATACACACCCACTAAAGTGTGAGGGTCGGACATCCAAGAATTTTCAGCAAAAAAGCCCACCTATGTTCTTTGCGTGCCCAAAAGCAGTAGATAAAACCAACAAAAACCACAAAAAGAGATATGCTTCAAGTAAAAAGAGTGAATCCATATGCCTTCTCCATAGAGTTTGTTGTTGAACTGTATGATTGTTGTGAACTCCAAACCATCCACCAAGCCGACATAGTAGATATGATGTTATGCATGTTTTTTGTTGTTGTTGTTGTTGTTGTTGTTGTTGTTTTTTTTTTTTTTTTTTTTTAATTTTTTGAAGAGAAATCGAAACTTCATACTGGACCAGACATAGAATCAAGTATATTGATTCGTTAATCTTATTTATTCAAACGAACTGCCATTAATTTGGTTCTGAATGAGTTTGTAAAATTGAAACAATTTGACAATCAGAGATTACTCTCTACAACGTTAAAACTCATTACAATACAAAAACAGCACTAGAACCACATAACGAATAACAAAATTTCTCGATAAGAAGAAAAAAACTTAAAACTTTCTAACAAGGAAAAGACAAATCAAACACTTTCAACTAGAGAATAAGACCTAATTATAAAATAAAAAACTAAAGACAAGATCAATCTAGCGCGTTGTACAAATCTATGCAACATCGTTGATGAGGATGCACTGCAACAAGTATGGACTAATCTCCATAAATCTGACTAGATCTGCAGTTTATTGTATAAACAAAATGCAAAAGGGATTTGATTGGAACCACCACCGATCGAAGAGAAGGATTGACGGTGGTTTAAAAATAAAAATCACAAAAGAGAATCAAGAAAAGAATTTTAGAGTTTGGGAGAAAAAAGAAAAAGTGATTGCAACAATGAAATGAGTGACCCAAGCTTCATTGTCTCGTTTTATGTATGAGATGTTGTGATATTAAAATGAAATATATGCTAATCTATGTATTTTTGGAAAAAGCTAGTAATTGATTAGCCTATGATTTTTTTTAAGAGAAATCAAAATATCATTAATCATTCATGGCTCAATATAGGACCAGACATAGAATCAAGTACATTAATTCGCTATTTGATTTGTTCAAACAAACTGTCATTAATTTGGTCGTAAATGTGAAATTAAAATAATTTGACAATCAGAAACTGCTTTCTATAACATTAAAACTCATGACAATACGCAAAACTACTAGAACTACAAAACGAATATCAAAACTTCTCAAACAAGGAGAAGACAAATCAAAAGACTTCCAATTAGGGAAGAAAACTAACTATAAAATAAAACTAAAGACAAAATCAATCCAGCGTGCCGCACAAATTTACACAACACCATTGATAAAGATGCACCGCAATATATAATGATGGACCAATCTCCACAAATCTGATTAGATCTTTTATTTACTTATTATATGAACAAAGTGCAAAAAGGAATTTAATTGGAACCGCTGCCGATCGAAGAGAGGATCGACAGTGGTTCAAGGACAAAAATCACAAAAGTGAATCAAGAAAATGATTTTTAGGATTTTGGAGAGAAAAAGAGTCGATGTGTTAGTATTTAGTAGATACGATGTTATGTATGTTTGTTGTTGTGTGTGTATTGAAATGTAATATAGGCATATGTATTTGTGAAGAAACTATAATTTGATTAGCTTATGGTTTTAATCAATAAAATTAGCCGATAGTTTGACTTAAATAATACAAATGATTGGATTAGCCTCGAGACATGTTCATGAGCATCACTATACAGGTTGAATAGTGCCTTGGCGGTAGAGCGCGTGTTTACACTAGAACCCTAGATTCGCATCAAGATACGTGGCATTACCAATATAAGGTTTATGGGGCGTTGTGTGTAATCATAGAGAGGGGCATCTCGGGCATATCGGATACTAAGAAATAAGCGAAGGATGAAGTAGGGCTTGGCTCTCCCTCTCCTCACCGTTCTACACAAAAACCACACTTGGAAGAAGACTCTCTCATCTAAATCTTAAAAGAAGAAAATCGACGAACTTGTCGTCCAACGCTGGTGACGATTTGAAGAACAGATTTCGAGTGCGTCTTCACTGCGACACAACCACAAGTAATTTCTCTCTACTTGCTCTATTGCTCGCTTTGGTTTTTCTTTTTCAGATTATTAGGTAGATTAAATTCCTTCTCTAGTGTCTGAGTTTAGGGTTTCTTTTCTATTTATCTTGGTTTGTGAGTTTCATTATCATTATTTTTGGAATATTATTGCGGCTAATTTTTTCTAGTTTTGATAATTAAGATGGGTTTCGCACCTATTGCTTGTCTTTCATAGGAGTCGAATTCTTGTGTTCATACTTTTGTATAATTATTGATCTAAAACATCTGGGACGCTCTACTTTCCGAACTTCTCCGTTATTTTCGTTCAGTCTCTTTTTTAGTCTATTGAAGCAATATCGTCCACAAATAGTAACCACATTGGGATATCCTTTTGAATATGCCTAGTTAGTTCATGCATGACTAATGCAAAGAGATATGGAGTTAAGGTTGATCCTTGATGTAGTTCTATGGGAATGGAATTTTTTTTTTTTTTTTTTTTTTTTGTACTACCTCTAGCTGTCTTTATATATGTTACTGCTCCTCCGTACATATCTTTAATATGCTTATGTGTAGATCTTGTATCTCTTTTCTTTCTAATATCCAACTAAGGACATCTCTAGCAATTCTATTGTATTTTTTTTACTCTGCAAATATTGTTTGGAGGTCTTTTTTTCTCTTTATTTCCCGCTAATCTTCTCGTGGGGAAAATTGTCTCCGTTGGGGACCTTCTTGGCTGGGAGCAAAACTATTTTTTCGATATAGTTATTTCCCTTATTATCAATCTATTCTCAATGATTCTCTCCCAAAGTGTCATAGTCAGATGAGATTTTAATAGAAGTTTAGAAATGTTAAAGAGAATTTGGTTGATTTGCTGATATATTTTGACAAAATAGTGGAACCAAAGAAGATGCCAAGAGATTGTAGTAGCACTCTTGTACTAATTAAAAAAAAAAAAAAAAATTCAAATTTGTTCAAATTATAGAAATGTTTGATATATAAAGGGTTAAAATGAAAAGTTTTGGAAATACATATCATAATTGATGTTTGACATCAATGTTCTATTGAACTACACTCGTGAAGTTTCTCAAAAATCGTATCCAAGCCCTCTATGTCTATATTTTGTCAAGACTTCCCTATCCCTATTAACAGGGCATGTGCAGACTTGGTTGGGCATAAATAATTTCTTAATTTTTATTTGTTTGAGGCAAATATATGATATATTTTTATTTGTTTGGAATGTGAACACAAGGAAGTTGCTGACTATTTAAACTTCTAAACTGAGCTTGGGCTTGAATTGACAAATGTAACCCCAAGCCTGACCAACAAACACTTGGGCTTTGGACGGATTGAGATAGGGTTGGCTAGGCGGGTTCCCTATCCATGAACATGTCTAGCTATGTACAACAGCTAATATATGAGGATAAGAGTTCCTTAACCTGACGATACACACCTGCTTTGAAACCAAAGAAACCTCTATAACTTAGAGTGACTCAGTTGTTCTCTACACTGATAAAAAAGAATGACAATTAAAATTAGTTTGCCTTTATGCATTCAATCTTTAACGTTCAAGGATCAATGAAATAAGGAGTTTCAAGAATTCGGAGCAGTTTCTATAGATGAGCGTTCTTTACTCTCTATACTTGTCTTAGGATAGGTAAGAAATATCACTGTGGTGCACTTGTTATTGGCTATGAACAAAAAAGTTCTCATGTTATTGCCACCGGGGGTGTGCTTCTCTTGTAATCAAGGGTCCATGGTATTAGTCAAGAAGTATATCTTAGATACCTAATATGATTTGTGAGGAAGTAGGGGTGGCAAAATGGATTGGCGTGTTGTGTTCATGTCATTCCTTTTCTAACACTAACCCGTTAATTTTTCATGTTATCATGTCAATCCATCAACTCATTTACTTAATACAAAAACAACAACACAGCCAGTCCCAAATTAATTGAGGTCGGCTACATACTCTTCCATTGTGCTCGATTCAGTGAACCCATTTACTTAATATATTATTTAATTTTGTACTTTATAATTTGATACATGTAATATAAAATATAAATTTGTGATTGTAAGGTGACGCCTAGGTAATCACGTAGGCATTGCCTAGCCGTTTTTAGGCAAAATCGCCTAAGCTGGTGGTGTCCTTATAAATAATTTTTAAAAAATTGAAGTGACAAATTACAATTGAGTTTAATGCTATGATACCTACCAAGCAATAAAATCTCAATATAGTTAATATTACGTAAGGACCTAAAGGCTTATTAGTATCCTTGAAGTATATTAATTGTGGATTATAGTGCCTAATAGAAAATTATTGTTAATTAAGGACCTATAAATAAATAATAATAATTCAAGGGCCTGTAATTGAATATTTTTCGGGCCATCTAGGGATCGCCTCGCCCAGGCCAAGGAAATGGCCTCGGGATCGCCTTGCAATCCGTTATTTTATTTCTAATATTTAATTCAAATGGCTCTCGTATGCAAATTATATCTTTGAAAAATAAAACACCTTGCAATATTACTTAGATTCTTAAAAGTTGTAATTCAACCATTGAAGTGATAAAATAATATCACATCTATATTACATTTTTATTTTAAACGAGTTAGATAGGTCGCAAGTAGGCTATCGCGTTTAGTTGTATCAACCCATTTACAACACTATCCCGCTAATATCTCGTGCTAGTCATGTCAAGTTATCGTGTTATTGTTTCATGACCCATTTTAAGGATTCTCATGTGGGTATGCATAGATTGGATCCAATGCTCAAGGTAAACTTCGTAGAAAAATTAATTATTACTAGTTGAGAAATTTTGATTTGATCCAATCCAATCGGCCTCAACTTGATCCAATATGCTTAACAATAATTAAATTGGATCAAATTGACCAAAATAGTTTTATGAAATGTAACCGTGGTTTGTAAGTTGTGATTTGTACACCAGTAGAAATTAATTAGAAAATTGCATAATATTCTACATTTTGAAGGATCACTTAAAAGTTCAAATACTATGCTATTATATTCACCCTCATTTAAGACATGGAATGAAAGAAAAAATGAAATCAAAATAAAATAAATCTCCTATCTCTCTTGCTTGTTGCTTCAAATCTTCTTCATCATCGCAGATTCTTTTATTTACTTTTAATTGAAAAAACAAAGAATGGCTAGCGCATATACAATGAATATGAAGATTTTAGAACTACATGAAGTAGATTTAATATGGTTGGGACAACCTAAGACTCCAATAGCCTGTGTGTTTGACATGCTTCTAGATGTGTATAGACATTATGATGTGTATATGTAAATAATATAATATAAAAATGCAAAGGTATTCTACGTATTAAATTTATTGAATAATTGGAAATTTGATTTATACCTTGCATTTTTGTTTGCATGGACTACACATGCCAGAGCGACCTCTAATTACGAAAACTGCTAGGGATTCTTTATAAATATTAAAGGTGCATGCTATATAACCAATTTTCAAAAAAATAAAAAAAATGAAAAAATAAAAAAATAAAACCGAAGTCAACCCTAGACTCCCCAATGAAAACTGTTAGGGATTCTTCAACCTCTGATGAACCTTTCGGGGACTCATCTTTCTTGTTGTCTCACTTGTTGGTGGTTGTTTGTTTATATACTTTTGTGGATTTTAAAAGTCCCAAGTATATTAAATTTAGGCCTTCATAGAGTAGTTAGAAGTTAGGGTGTATTCAAATTAGTATTTTGTAGACTTTTTAAAAGTCCACAAAAGTTTATTCAATGTATACTTTTCTAAACTCTATTTTTTCTACTTGTATTCAATTTAGTATTTTAGAGTTTGATCCATGTAGCCAACCCCAATTAATTTGGGATTGAGGCTATGTTGTTGATTCAATATTTTGGTGACTTTTGTGGATTGTTTATGAGGCTCAACTTTTAGACTTTTGGTATAAAAATACACATAACGAAATCTTCAACTTCTCCTCTACTCAACCCTCAAACTTTTGGAGACTTCTAATTTTGTTGTTTCCATTCTTTAACAAGAACGTTTCCATGGCTTCCTTAGAGACTTGTCGTCAGGGTTTTTTTTATCAATCAATGCATCAATTGATTTTATCAATTTCTCTAATCATGCCACAACTCGATCAATTTCATAAAACTTTGAAACTCCCACTGCCATCAATTGGTTTAAACCTATAGATTCATCGATCTCTGAAATTCCCACTATCGATTGATTCAATTGATCCGATCTCATCAATTTTTATCCCACCTGAAATTTATTCAATCAGATTTACTACTTGTTCTTGGTGTGTGTCTGTCTCTCTAAAACCCACCAAACAATCGCAGAACTAGTGATTACAAATGAGTGTGTGAGCAGTGATTTTTCATGGAAGAACCTTTTTTTGTCTCTTATAATCTTTAATAAAAGTCTCACACTCCCACTGTTCTTATGGACCCATTTCTCAGTTCCTCAAAAGGGTCCCAACTGATCAATTCCAATAATGTTCAAGAACTCATCTCTAAGAACACAATAATCTCTCATATCTCC
Source organism: Stephania japonica (assembly GCA_039657345.1). NCBI lineage: Eukaryota > Viridiplantae > Streptophyta > Magnoliopsida > Ranunculales > Menispermaceae > Stephania > Stephania japonica. The sequence continues at coordinate 64,688,630 of CM077557.1, read as the reverse complement.
CTCTTTGGTCCTCAACAAGCTTAAGATTCTGCTACCCATTGAGCCCTCTTTAGCCATTTTATGTTCATGATAGTTGCTCGGGCTTTCGTCCCCTTCTTTGTGTTCCTGATAGTGAATGCACATATCATTTTGGTCCTACCATGTTCGTACTTAAAAAATTTTTGCTATAACATCGAACCCAAATACCATAACATTGCACAAAAAAGTATGAAGAATATGGGTTGTGAAAAATGTCAATTTGGAACCACTATAGACTAGCTATGAGCCTACTATTGTCAAGGTTTACCTTTGAGTTTGACCTAGAAATACATTACCACTACTCAAAAGAAAGGCATGGATTACAAATTATACAATTTGAAGCCACACCCACCCACCGTTATACCACAACCATCGGAAGCAATAACACCTCAATTTGTAGGAAATTGGAATTGCTAGTATAATTATATTTTGTAATTATCAAAAAATTCGTTTGTCAAGAGGCTTCTATCTTTTTATTTTTAGAAGATATAATGATCAAAAATACCCAGACGTTTGCAAGTTGTATCGATTATATCATATCCTTTGGCATAACCTTTTTGATTAAGTTTCAACTCTATCCTCAAATAATCTTAGGCATTTTTTTCTTTTAAATCAACTTCATCTTCTAATTTTTCTTTTCATGATCATCCCCATTGATCAATTTATAAATCTTCAAGCCTCTTGCTTGAATTAAGTTTATGAGGACTCACAAAAACAATAATTTATCAATCAATGATGCATCAATACTCTAGTTCAGATTTATTAACTCGTAGATCATCAATGGTAAGTTGAAAATCATATGTATTTATATGGAATGACATGGCATATAGAACTTACTAGAGGGCTACCTATAGTTGTTTAATTTGATAAAAGAGCAATGTACGTAGATTATGTATGTGATTGAGTAGGCATATACACACACAACTATGCGTATTATATGCATGAATACGTATTTATAATGAATATCAAGCTCTATTGCATATGTATGAATAAATCCTTAAAAGAGTGTGATGAGCAAGTTGAAGAGAATGATGTGTGGACTTGTGTTATGAAAGAAAAAAAGGACCCATATTAGTAGTGTGAAACTAAATGGAAAAGGTTAGGATATAATATAATTTCTAAACTCCAAAGGTTAGGATATAATTGATATAATTTGTAAAGGTTAGGATTTTTTTTTATTTATCTTTAGGTCTTTTTAGAACAAAGATCATGCATGTTTCTAGTGGTTTCAACGGCATACGTATTGATTAATATTTTGGTCTTTTGTACCACCACCATAAGATGCAACAATACCTCACTTTGTTTCTACCTTTAGTGTATGAGCAATATCTTTGTAACTAAAAAAACCTTTTTGTCCATTGGATTTTGGGATACATTTTTGATTTGTCATAACAAACTTTAAGCCTTTCTGCAGTTTTTGTAAACATACGAAGAGGTGTACTGATTTTTCTGTTTCTGTGTGATTTATTTGCTCTGTTAGTTTCTTTTTTATCCAATATGTGAAACCTATTAACCCTATGTGCTAACTAAAATAACCAAAAGAAAGCTTGTTACTTATACCTTAATTTGTTGCTTTTTTTTTTTAATAAATTTATAAATTTATTTATTTATTTATTTATATTTATTATTATTATTATGTAAATTTGTTGCAGTTTTTATTTTTTATTTTTTATTTTTATTATTATGTAAATTTGTTGCTGTTTTTAGTTTGTTAGCAATGCATTTGTTACTATCAATAACTCTTTTTCCCATAGGCTTTTATGAATTTATCATTTTATTTGTCATTTCAAACTTTATGCCTTTCTATAGTGGTATATGGCGGAGGTACATTAAATTTTTGTGTTTCCATGTTATCAGTTGGTAATGTTTGTTTCTAGTTATTCAACATGTGAACCTATTAACTATATGTGCTGACTAAAAAAATAAAAATAGAAAGCTAATTGCCTATGCGTTGTAGGTTTACTTTGGTTATTTATTCGTGATTTAAATGATAAATGATTTAGATGATGATTAGAGTCAGTGTTTTAGTTACTAATTTATGATCTGCATTCTCAGCTACTAGTTTATTGTCGTGTTGTCTCAACTTGATCATCTCTAACTGGTGACATTTCTTTCTGTGATGATCCCCAGGTATTTTCTGTTGTGATTTGTGACTAGAAATGGGAAGCAAAGGCCGAGCTCCACCTCATAGTAGGCGACCTCTTCCAGGATCTGGAATGATGCATCCTGATCCATTTGGTCCTAGTATTCATCCTCCACCTGGTCCGTACCCTCCCTTTGACATGCTTCCTCCTCCAGAAATTATGGAGCAAAAGCTTGCTGGACAGCATGTAGAGATTCAAAGACTGGCAACAGAGAATCAAAGGCTTGCAGCAACACATGTGACTTTGAGGCAAGAACTTGCTGCAGCTCAACAGGAGCTTCAGAGACTGCAGGCCCAAATTGGTGCTATGAGAAATGAGAAGGACCAGCAAATGAGGGGGCTTGTGGATAAGATGGCTAAGGTGGAAGTTGATCTGCAAGCAGCAGATTCCCTTAAGATGGAGTTGCAGCAAGCACATGGTGATGCCCACAGCTTGATGGCTGCAAGACAAGAACTAATCACCAAAGTGCAACAATTGACTCAGGACCACCAAAGGACCCTCTCAGATGTCCAGCAGGTACCTGTTCTAATGTCAGAATTAGAAGGCCTCAGACAAGAATACCACCATTGCAGGTATGCACGCTTACAGTTTTTTTTTTTTTTTTTTTTTTTTTTTGGTCTTGTTTTTATTTTGATTTGGATTCTTAGGCTACTTCTTCCATTTTTGCAGGGCTACTTACGACATGGAAACGAAAACATACAATGATCATTATCAGAATCTGCAAGTTATGGAAAAGAATTATTATGTGATGTCAAGAGAGGTGGAAAAGCTCAGGGCAGAGTTGGCTAATGCTGCTAATTTAGAAAGGAGAAGTATGAAATTCTAATTGAGTTTATAGTGCCTCTTGAATCTTTGTAGTTCTTTTATTTTCATTTTCAACCTGCAGCTGTAAGCAATCAAAATGCAACTGTTCCATATGGTGGCACTGCTTCATACAAGGACAATGAGACTGTTGGACAGCATCCTGTGGGACAAAATGCATATGAAGATGGTTATGGCGTTTCACAGGTTTTTATCTCGTACTTTGTGCTGGAGTTCTAATTACTTTAATTTCACCCGCAATCCTCTTGTGCGACTGTGATGTTGAATATTCAATTTATACAAACACATTTTTGGGCGTCTCTAATGACTGCTGATGCCAGATGGTGCTGCCGAGTGTTGAGATTGAATTGTCATACAGGAACGGGGCTTTATTGTAGTAGTAATACAATATATTTCATGGAGAGGTAGATATCTGCAAAAGCCAACAAAAAAGGTGTCTGGTGCAGATGAGCCCAAATTCAGGAAGGCACTTTCATAGAGCCTACTTTAGTTAGGCATGGCGGCCATGCTGCATTGTAGGTAGTAACTAATAAGATATGGCTGGAGAATGAATTAGGGCGGTAAAATATGAAGACAATGATTGAAAATTTTGAACTGTACACCTGAAATTAATATTCGTCTTTGTATTAGTTAGTCATGTTTTTCCTTAGATTGGATAAGGAACTAGAGCTTTGAAGGAATACGTTAGATTCTCTAAAGACTTTAAGTTGAGTAGGACTAAGACCGAAAACATGCATGGTAAGTTTACAAATATTAGACATCAAGTTAATGTAGTACACTAGGAGAAGTAAAAGTTCTTAAGGTGAACCATTTTAAATATTTAGGATCAATCATATAAAAAGATGGTCATATTGAGGGTGACGTTACACATAATATTCTAGCTAGAGGATGGAAGGATTGTAGGAGTACAACCAATGTCATATGTGATCGAAGTGTTCTTATTAAGCTAAAATACATATTCTATAAGACCGGAATTAGGCCATCTATGCTTTATTGAAGCGAATGTTGTGCGGTAAAGGAACAACACATACGTAAAATGAGTGTAGAGGAAATGAGAATGTTTTAGTGGATGTGTATTATGTGGTAAAACTTGTGAAGACAGAATATGAAATGTGGAGATTTAAAATAAAATTAGGGGTAACATCAATTGACGCTGAAATTAGGGAGGGGCAGACGCGGTGGTTTGGATACATCCAAAGAGCTCTTACAAATGACCCGGTTTGAAAACTCGACATAGCAGAAATTGAAGAAATTCGATGCTATAAGGGTAGACCTTAGATAACTTGGACTCGTTGATAGGGAGGATTTAAATGAATTTGAAGCATGTCATCAAGTGCATTAAATTAAGCTGAGTGGAAGAGTTTGTTACGTTAGTTAACCCCATGCCCCAATTTTGAATTCGTATTTCTACGTCTACCTTACTTTTTCTTTAAGAAACCACAATATCCTCACCCCTAACCGCATACACTCCATCTCCGTCAAACTCCCAATGCACGAAACCCTCGTTCTTGCACCACTCTTCACCTCTAGTAGTCGCAAAGCCCCTTGGAAGGACCATCGACACCGTTTCATTGTTGTTTGAAGGTCGAAGAAGGTGGGGTATATGTCAAAAATAAGTGGGGTACATAAAAAGTTTCAATCATGGAATGTCAAACCATCCACTTATTGTCTCGACCCTATCTCATCGAACCACTTTTATCAAGACAAGTTTCATTGAACTAATGTACACTAAGAAAAAAATGGGGTACATAACGAAGTTTGGTTGGCAATGTTTGTACACTCATTGCGATGGTTTGTTCAACAATGTCTAAACTAGGGGTGGGCACGGGTCGGGTTTGGGTCAACCCGACCCGATGCACGACGACCCGACTCGGGTCGGGTCGGTATAAAAATGACCCATCACCCGACCCGCTAGACAAGATACCCGAACCCGACCCGACCCGAACCGACCCGACCCATAGTTTCAAAAACTACAAAAATCCTATAAAAACCATGATGACACCCAAACCCGACCCGACCCGACACTAATATAATCCCACCCGAACCCGACCCGACACCCGATGGGTCGGGTTTTGATGACCCGACTCATTTTCTCAACTCATCTTACCCGACCCGCCACCCGCCACCCGATTCGGGTGACCCGACCCGAGTCGGGTACTCGGGTTTCGTGCCCACCCCTAGTCTAAACCTTAAATGATGGTTTAGCAACACAACCGAACATCACAGGCAACTTCTGAACTCGAACCCACCAAAAAATGCACTAAACTGACAAAAAAAACTCAACGTAGCCTAGATCACTTCCTTTTGTCTAATCTTCTGCCATTTTTTTATCCAAACAACACTGAATAATCCCTCTCAAAACTCAACGTAGCCTAGATCACTCCCTTTTGTTTTTATCAGAAACAGATTTTGTATTAGTAATAAGATTTTATAATTACAAAGTCAAGAGCAAGATCAAAATTTACAAATGATGATACATTATATAATCCCTCTCAAAACAGGAACTGTTAAGCTGATCTCATCCAACAATTGTGTTTGAGTTTCTGCTCCTCTCATTTATGGATAAATTGGATTTTTTAGTTGCCACCAGCCACATTGCATCATGATGTTTGATGTAGTCTTATAGTTTCTCCATTAGTGTACATCCATGATCCATGATCCATCTTCAAATATTCTTTTGTTCTTCTCCATCCATACAGACCATAAGACCACCAAGATCGGATTGTTCTAAGCAACTTTAAAAATTTTGGTTGCACCATGAATGTCTCTAGTTGTAAAGACAACATCCCAATCATTGATTATCACGTCCATCTTGTGGAAGTCCATTCGCATTGATGTCCACACTCATCTTGTAAAGTTGCACTCAAGAAATAAATGATCTTATGCTTTGTTTGCCCTTTGCCAAAGGATGCACCAATTAGGGGAAATGTAGAAGTGAGATAATCTCCTTTGAAATGGTGATCTTTTTGAGGGAAAGAAGCCAAGCTAAAACTTTGATTTTGTGAGGTTGGAGCTTTCCAAATGAAGTTGGAAGGTAAGAAGGGCGGGTCATTATTTGAACAAATGAGGTGGTTGAGCATGGACTTACATGTGAACTGTCCACTCTTTTCAAGTGTCTAGTAGACTTCATCTCGAACTAGCGGAAAGTTTCTAATTGGTTCTAAGATTGTTAGCAGTTGTCAAGTATCCGCTCTTGTTAGCAGTTTGCCACAACTTACCTGTAGCTTTGGCGTGAGCACTTTCTAACTGAAAAGAGAAATGGGATGATAAAGGAGCAAAGATGTAGTCAAAAATATTTTATTTAAATCCGTACTTTTATTGAATGGTCAAGCTTTTCTACAAGTCATTTTTTTCCAATGTGAACCCGTATGACTACTTTGTGTATTTTTCTATCCAGGGACGTGCAAGTGCTTCTGGCGCAGCCGCCGCCGCCGCTGCTGCTGCTCGTTATGCTGGAGTTTCAGCTGGCTCCGCTCCGTACAGCGGAGCGCCAGCCGTGTCTACAACTTACAATGCAGCTCCTGCTGGATCTGCTGCTCTTTACAGTGGAACTTCTGTTGGAACTGCACCTCAACGATCAGAGTATGATCCATCTCGAGCTTCTAATTACGACGCAGCAAGAGGACCTGCTTATGATCCTGCCAGAGTTACTCCATACGATACATCAAGAACACCTGGCTATGATGCAGCTAGAGGAGCTCCCTATGATCCTACTCGAGCCTCTGGATATGAAGCACCATCAAGAAGCGCAGTGGGACTTCAAGGGCAAGCGGCAACTACTGGATCTAATGTACCTTATGGATCCCCAACACCTCCCTCCCGCGTTGCACCAGCATACGAGGCCTCTACACAAAGCAGAGGTGTAAATCCTGCCAGAAGATAAAGCGTAGACCACCAAATTTTATTGCAGTAGCTATCCATAACTCTGCAAAACACCATTATTGCTCAACAAGCTTCGGAAATCCTGGGTGAGAAGTGCATTTTTTTTTTTTCATGATCAGTTGCCTTGGTCATACTATTCCGACAGCACTTTCTAAAAGCTTAGGCATGTTTGTCATTCGATGGCCTTTGTTAGCAAAGGGTGCCCTCTTTCAGCATGGGATTGTAAGATAGACTTTGATTTCCGGTTGCTTGTGGATTTTTTTTTTTTTTTGTAGTTTTTTAACGCTTTTGAATCGTGAAGTCATGAACTGTCATTCTTAATACGCAAACTCCGCTTTTCAGGATCTTTCTTGCTCTTAGAGTTGGTTACCAATTGTTTAACCATTTTAAGGCACCATGATTAAAATTAAGATTGTTGTGTGCTTGTTAAAAAAATGAAATAAATTATGAGATTGCTAAAATGAAATACATTACGTAAGCATACATGTTATGAGTGATGAGCATCGGCAGCTTCGAAGGCCTTCCTGGCCTCATCGAGCTTGGGTAAGATCTCATTGTCAGTGTAACCATGTTCAGTAAGTTAGTCTTCTAAGATGAGAAGCTTGAGCTGAATCTGGCGCTTGTGCTCAAGGATGTCATTGTTGGGCTGCTCGTTGACACCAGCAGTACCCTGCAGGTCCCCTTGCCATGAATTGGTGGTTTCGACCCTGGCGCCGCTCCTTGGCTTCACAATGAACTTGTTGGTTTGGATGTAGTCATTAGTTCCTGCCCCTCGTGGAGTCTGAAGACCAATGCCGTTGTACATCTTCTTCTGGCTAGCTTCTTTATCTTTATCTCAAAGAGGAGCAAGAGAGAAACTTGCTCAATCTTTTTATATGGTGTACAGATATAGATATATACCTTGGCACAACTTGGAAACCATGTTTTAATACAATCACACATTAATGTAGTTTCTCATGTTCCTAATCATAGTTGAACACGTAGCATATATATGTATGTTCAATTGCACATCAACTATGACACAGTAACAAACTCTTCACAAACTCCAAGTTTGAATAAAATTCTCGTATCAAGCATGCATGTCTCTGGTCCCGATCACATATTAGTGCACCAATTTGAGTGTAACTCAAAACTGTACTCCAACTGGTTTTCAAAAAAAAAAAAAAAAAAAAAAAAAAAAATTGTACTCCAACTCAAACATTGAGTTTGAAGCCACCACTAAACATTTATTATTATTATTTTTATTGATTCAGCGTATAATTCTAAACTGATTTATCTTTCTGTACAAAGATTTTTGTTAGGCTTTGAGTGAGTTTAGGGAGTCAGATTTTTATTTGTTGATAAAGCTCCTTCTTTTCACTCTCTCAAGCTTTATGGAATCACCTCCAAATTCAGTAACGGCTCCTACTGTTGCATCTTCTTGAATATTCATGGATTACAACCACATGCCAGAGCTTCCAGATGATGTGTTGCGTTCGATTGCCGGCTAAGTTCTTTGGTTTGCTTTGCTGCATTCAGGTCAGTGTGCAGGCCATGGCAGATCCTTTTTTTCTACAACACTACTCTTATCTCGTGCCTCCGCCTCCATGGCTCATGTTGCTTGCTAATTATTCATCGACAAATCCATTGCCAAGGGCATGCTTGGGGTGGGACAAGAAGGGCGACCGCCCCAGGCCTCACCAAAAAGAAGGCCCTCTACATGTACATTATAGTACAACTACAACAACAATAATAACAACAATATGGCATCAATCCCAAATTAACGTGGGTATATAGATATAGAAAAAAAATTAAATAGATTTTTTTCCCTACTAGGCCTATGATAAAGGTCAATGTTTTTGCTAAAAAAAAAAGAAAAGAGAAGGCCTCAATGTTGTAAAACTTGGGTATAAAGGCCTCCTCTTCTGATTTATGGGATCTTGTAAGTGAAATACATCTTTTTGACTTGCTAAAATTTCTCGCCTCTTACCCAGTCACCCCTTAACTCCATTGACATATTCTTACATTTTCCACAATTGACCTCAAGTCCAGAGAAATGATGAGGAAAAATGTTTTAAACTATTTTTTGAAGTATAATGATGGTATAAGGTGAAAAATAAAGTAATTTATTGAAGGCCCCATTTTTTTTAAGGTTTCGCCCTAGGCCCCCAAAATGTTAGGACCGACTCTATCCATCGCATCCAACTATTTATGACCTCTACGAACTTGACAATCAAAAATAGTTTTACAAGTGTAGGATTCCTAATAATTGCGAGATATCCTTTGGGTCGTCAGGGACTTGGTTGGCTTTCATAGATAACAACTCGAAGAAACTTCGAGTTTGGAATCCATTGTCTCTTGTTCATATATCTCTACCATTTGTTGATAGTTGTCTTAAAATATATGACAAAGTAATAGTTTCTTGTAGAGGTCCCTTGATCAAGAATGTCAAGGGCAAGGACGACGGCAAGGAGGATGTGCTTTTCGGTCTAGTCTACGACAACAATCACTTGGCATGTACAAGATTAGGTGAAGAAAAGTGGACGTTTATTGAGATAGATTCCTTCCCAACTCCACCCATAGAAATCGATCTAATCTCTATTAGGTTTTGGGAAAAAGAATGAAGTGTTTATTAAGGACCAATAGGTCAATATATATAGTTACACATAATGGACCCAACCCAATATACCTTAACTCTCTCCCTCAAACTCAAGGTGGATCAACTCTTGAGTTTGCAACTAATACAATAAAATAAATAGACTAAATAATAATAGCTGATTAGAACGAAAATAATAATAATGACTTTGGTGGCACCAAGACACGATGATGAGTAGAATCAGTTAGTACCACAAATTTAACCGACCAACGAAGAATGACAACGAAGAAAGGGATAGTATCAGAGCCGACGGTTCGATCGGGACCTGTTGAGAAAAAACTCATTGGATGGATTTTGGTCCAAGGTGTAGTGTTGAGATGTGTGAACCAAAATAATAGTCCCACATTGGAAAGTAAAACTTTTAAATGAAGTATATTAGTGATTGTCTCACCTCTAATAGTCCCGAGGTTTTTTTGAGATAAAACCCCACACCTAAAAGATGAAGAGTGGTTAAGTTGAGGACAGTATCTGTCACGGCCCAATTTCTGAGGTCGTCTCGTGACCCACGCCCTCCGCTTGCAAGCCCAGCAGCGCCTGTCACGTCATCACCACTGCCACGTCCGCAGCTCTGTGAGGTGACGCTCCATTTAACTAATCCTATTATATTGGATTGTTTGATTCTCCTAAACATGTAACAGGTTAGTTAATCATAGCGGAAGCCTTTAATATGTATATTATGAGAATTTATTAAACCTAAATAGTGGAAAACCCGAAAATAAACACCATATATATAACTGAGATGAAATAAACAGTAACCCATATACATGTGATAGAGTTCTAAAGTTCCCAAAACCAAACAAAAGTAAATATATACATACTAAGTAGTCAAACAAAAGTTGTCAGCAGCAACGACCTCGGAGATAGTCGCCTAGTACCTCTTTTCCCTTGCTTTGCTCTTGCTCTTCGTACCAGGATCTGCGCTCAATTGCCCAATACATACAACAACGAGCCCAATGAGTAAATTCCCAAGAGAAGTCTACACTATAACCATGAAAACAATGATAACCTGCGAGACATGTGAATATGACCCTGGCAACATGAATCATATTCTTATGGCTGGCAGCAAACAACATTCACATCAAACATACCAATCACATACAATGAATATAAAGCATCATTCAAGTAATCCGATTCAATCAACGATATCAATTAAAACTAGATAGAGATGTGACGGAGTCTAACAAAACTAGATTATACTTCGTAGATTCGGATGCCCCGGCTAAGCACATCAAGCCTAGGCCACACCCGAACCCCTAACGGTGACTGGAAACACATCACAACTCACCGGACACGTGTACCCCGCTACTCGGGTAGCTATTCACCGGCCACACCAAGTATACACGTTACAATCTAGCCTGCTTAATTTCGTACCACGACCATCCCGATTAATCTTCGACAATGTGAACAAATCAAACACCGACCAACACATGATCACAATGCATATGCATGACAACCAATTAAGTAAGAAAAAGGATAATAAATAAATGAATAAACACTAATTTAACAAGGACAAACCATGCATGAATTAAAGTATAACTTTCTTAAGGGTTTTACGCACCTGTAAATACGCACTCCAATTTCTCAAACTTGCCTAGCTCGCCGATGCCCGAGCTATGATTCCCTAATTCCTGAAGTCCATTTATAGGGTATTTAGGGTCAATTAGGTGAGGTTTAATTAGGTCTAAATCCCATAAACACTTGCTGGAAAATTTCCAATTTTAGGTCCCCAGCGCGCTGGGCGATTCATCGTCACTGTTCATCTTCTTCAGGCTGCCCAGCGCGCTAGTGTTCATCACCCAGCGCGTTTGCCCAAAAATTCCAGCAGTGAATTCAGGGTTTTTCTTAAACCCCCAGAAGCATTCCTAACACTCACACACCTCCAAATGCACAAAATCTATCAATTGAACACCAATTAAACACGAATTTAAACCTAAAACAAGGGATCTAAACATGCATGTCCATAAACACGAAATCCTCAAATTGGTCACTAATCCTCACAAATCTGAGTAAAACCAATATATTTCATCATAAGAGACCTTAACAACCTCTAAACAACCTCAAAAACCAGTAAAATAAAAATCGGAGATCACCCATTTTAATGAAATTCATGAAAATGGAATAATACAATACCTTAATCTCACCTTTAAATCCTCAAATCTTCTCTCTAATGCTCGAAATCACCTCTCCAACCTCAGAATTCTCCTCTCTGATTTCACAAGATTCTTTGGAAAGCTTGGTATTATGCATGGACGCCACTGATCGTGGTATATATATAGTGTGTGCTCTAATTTGGTGTGTGCACACATCCTGAGGACGATCTAACAGTTTCATAAACAGCCAGTGTCATTTATTAACCATACACCTTATCCTAACATAACCCACCTTGTGTTACCCTGTTGTGCATCTCGAGGATCATCCTATGCTTCCCAATTTTTCTAGCCATACTATAGGTTTTTGATTAATCAATTTAATCCAACCTATACACCTTAGTTAGGCTCCACAATACTTCATAAAATCATAGATAAGGTCACACTAACTCTCAGTTACCCGGCGACTAATGCCCCGTACCTCGGCTATTCAATACCTGGTACCCGGTCCCCGACACGCACTTCGGGACATATACCCGACTCATTGCCTTGCCCGATACCAACGTACACGCGTATGATATTTTATACATATATTCACAATAATAGGCACTACATCATACACGAATATCATGAGCATAACCTGGGTTCTCACATCTGAGTCACCCAGTTGTCCACGTAACACCCAAATTAACCGTTAATCCCCATGATTAACCCTAATATCTTATTAAATTAATTTGGGTCGTTACATTATTGGTACCGGAGAGATCAATGGCTTGCGGAGAAGTGTTGCGGACGGCCGCTTGTGGGTAAGGGACCGCGAGACGAAAAAATTCAGCATAGTTCAGAAGATATAGGGCAATATGTTGGTGAGCATGAGTAAAGAGAGACGCCACCAAACGAATAAAGAACCCTAAAATCATAACACAAAAAATAAAAAGCAAGCACAACAGAAGTAGAGTGGTGATGACACGTAGGGGAAACAACGACTGATGAATGCATAACAAAGGTGGATAAATAAAAATCAGATCCGTAACGCACAGATCTGAAGAATGATGCGCATCAGAACCATGAAAAAAAAATTAAAAGAAAGAATGAACTACAAGCATCAACAAAGGGGGACTATGATGCAAGAAACGAAGAAGATGGAGAAGTAGAGAAGAGGGCCGAAACAAAGAGGGACTTGCAGACAAACAAAGAAGCTGAAACATGAAAAAAGGAGAAACATAAAACAAAAAAAACTGACACATACCTTTCTCTTGTGATGAGATGCATGATGAACAAGAGGTATCACAAAATAGAGTGAACCGTGAAAAGATAATGCACAAAACTATAAAATCGAGAGGGCGAACAACGAGCATCAACGAAAAGAGATGACGTAAAGAAAACTACTACGAAAGAGAGAGCGAAAACGAGAACGGAGCAAAAAGAACAACATGCACACAAAAGATTAGGACAACAATCGAAGTCGAGGAAGTCGAATAAAAGAGATGAGAAACAAGAGATTACCCATAACCAAACAGAGGCTCTGATATCATGTTAGATTTTGGGAAAAAGACTGAAGTGTTTATTAAGGACTAATAGGTCAATATATATAGTTACACATAATGGGCCCAAAGGGCCAAACCCTAAATACCCAATATACCGTAACAATCTCCTACATGGAAAAAATTCTATTTCGTAAATAAACTTCGAGTGGTTGTCATTTGCGACGAAAATGTTCATTCTCCTTGCAATCATGATCATCATTATTGTCATCCTATAAAGGCCACAAAGCTCGTTGATCCTATAACCATTGCACGTATATACGTGCAACTTTCTATACAAGTTCTACCTGGTAGAAGTTGAAGGGGAGTTGATGCCTTCAAAAGTGTATAAAAATTCGTTAGAATCCAAATTGAATACAACCATAGCCTAAATGTTGTGGTTTGTTAATAAATTTATAATACAAAGGGACAAAAATGCATGTCCTTGGTTAAATTAAATTGGGTTTGGAAGTTTTTCTTAGGTCTATTAATTATTGAAACTTGTGTAATTTTAGTCTGAATTAAAATGAACCTTTTCGATAGAAAAAGAACAATTTAAATAATTAAGAGTTGTGCTCTAAGTCAATTTTGAGGGCACCACCAAACCTTTACAAGTTGTATCAATTATATCCAAATTAACTTTTGGAATTAATCAATATATCCTAACCTTTTTTATTTAATTTCAATTCTTTCATCAACTAATTTGGGTCATTTTTTCTTTCATAATATATGTTCATGTATCATTCTCTTCTACTTTCTCGTCACACCTTATACATATATATCACATACATAATTTAAGTAAAATTTTCTTTTGTCAAATTAAACAACCATGAGTAATCTTCTTGTAAGTTTTATGTTATTTTCATATGTATATTGATGATTTTCAACTTACCATTGATGATTTATGAGTACCTAAATTTGAAAATTATTAATGTATCATTGATTTATAAATTATTTTTTTTGTGTCCTCATAAAATTAATTTAAACACAAGCTCAAAAGATTTAAGTAAGAAATGCTATCAAGTTCATTGATGAGCACGTGCCCGAAACGCTAGCATTCTCCAAGTAAGAAATGCTATCAAGTTCACCGTTCGAGTTCTAGGTAGTCCTTGTGGTTCCACTTGTGCAGTTCTTTTCTCCATGGATCGGTCAATCTAAAAAAATGAATGCAGGGGACAAGGGTCCTCAACGTCACATTTATTTCAGTCGCTAAACAGACCCACAAATTGCCCCAGATACCCCAATTTTAAATTTTTACTTTTTGCACCCCACTTTTTTTTCTTAAAATTCTAAAAATACTCTTGTTTATTATACCCCACTTTTTTACATTATGTACCCCATCACCCTCACCCCAATACCCTTTGCTTACTATACCCTGCTTTTTACTTCGTATAACTCATCACCCTCATCCACACTCCAATACCCTTATTTATTGTACCTCATTTTTTTACATCGTGTACCCCATCACCCCAATACCCTTACACATGGGTGTTAGACGAACAGAACCAACACCGCTAAAGTGGTGTCGGACGAACCGAGCGAACACCTCTAAAGAGGTTTCGGTCGACCCCAACAGATAATGCGAAGATAACTTAGTTTCAGTGGATAACGGAGGGATCCAGCAGAAACCTTTTTAGAGGTGTCAACCCATTTCGTCCGAGGTGTCGACTATGTTTGTCTGACACCTTTTCAGAGGTGTTGGCTCTGTTAGTTCGAAACCCGCAGACGACCAGAACAATAAAAAAAACCTCAAAACTCTAAAAAAAATTCAAGACTCTAAAAAAATACATAAAAATGGTTAAAAAGTAGTGAGTTTTGCTCGGAATCACTTAATATTTTCAATCTCATCGAAACTTTGTATCCAAGATGCAAGATTCGAGCCTCAAATCAAAACCTTAAAGCCAAAAACAAATTTACAAACGAAACGACTTAAAAAAAAAAAAAAAAAAAAAAAAAAAAAAAAGAGATAAATGCAACAACGTCATCGAATCTATGTGATTTTACTCAGATTTTGTCGACTTTGGCTGAGTTTTGGTGAATGCAATTTGAGAGAGGTGACTAGAGTACGAGGGAAGTAAAGTGAGTAGGGTATGATAAGTAAAAATCCTTTTATATGAAGGGGTAGTTGAGTAATTTTACAAAATTAAGGTTCGTTTAGTAATTAGTGAAATATGATGAGTAAAAACTATTTTTTTATAAATAAGTAGTTAGGTAATTTTATAAAACTGAGGTACGTAAAGCAATTTGCGAGTCCGTTTAGCCGTCGCCTTATTTTATTCTCTCTCTCTCTCTCTCGTCTAAAGCAAAAATTCAAAGCAAACCAGCAGTACAGGTTTTTAGCAGATTCAAGCCGCCAAAAAAGACTAGCCAAACTCCAAGGATAAGATTTTAGACACAGAACCTCAACTATAAATTGAACCCATCTTCCACAATCTTTGAAGCAATCGAAATGGGACATAAAAATCTCTATGTTGTATTTCTATTTTGTATAATTGGTGGCGTAACGGGCCAGCAATGCGGCCGCCAAGCTGGAGGCCGCACCTGCGCTGGCAACCTCTGTTGCAGCCAATGGGGCTACTGTGGGGATACCCCTGATTACTGCCTACCATCTAACAACTGCCAAAGTAACTGTAAGGGTGGTGGCACTGGTGGTGGTACTGGTGGCGAAAGTGCTTCCAATGTGCGTGCAACATACCATTTATACAATCCTCAACAGATTGGATGGGACATGATCAGAGCCAGTACTTACTGCGCCACATGGGATGCCAACAAGCCTCTCGCATGGCGCCAGAGATATGGCTGGACTGCCTTCTGCGGTCCTGTTGGTCCTCGTGGCCAAGCTTCCTGCGGCAGGTGCTTGAGGGTAAGAAATCGATATCATAATCATCATTACCATCATAGTGCTTTCAGTAGATTAAAGACAGTATTTGCAAAATTTAAGATATGCTAGAAATTAATACCTGATTCAAGTAAATCGTAATGGGCGTGTAGGTAACGAATACTAGGACTGGCGCTCAGACAATAGTCAGAATTGTGGACCAGTGCAGTAATGGAGGGCTGGATTTGGACGTCGGAGTTTTCAGACAGATCGACACCGATGGAGTTGGAAATGCCCAAGGCCACCTCATTGTCAACTATCAGTTTGTTAACTGCGGTGATTGACAAGCTCTTCCAATTAGCAACAAACTGAAACACTGCAAACTTATAAATAAAATCGTCCATAATAATGAGGCAGCCTGCCTACTGGTTGCCAACAAAAAGTGCCAATCTCGGCGACGTTGATTTTTTCAGTTTGCAAGTGCAATTACAAATTTCTAATAACAAAAGATCATTTTTGGTTGAATATATTATTATCAAGTTCATATTTCAGCAACATATGAACATCACAGTAAAGGCACACGCAACTGAAAAAACAAACTGGCACCCAACAGGGAGCATGGTTAGAACTCAAGGCTTAGCTTAGACAGTGTCACGAGTAGGAGATTCCTTGATGTTAAATAATGCCTCACTATATGTTGCGTCGACCACTAGATATGTATTACTAGTCCAGCAGCTCTGTCCGTGAGTGTGGGATCAACGCCCTATGTTATTTAGAGAGGAAAAGAAAATAAGAGAAGCAAATTTGTTTCATAGAAGTTATTGTTCAGCACAGGCATGGAAGTCCACTGATCGAATGACAAGGTCAGCGTTCTTCTTCGACTCGTTTATAAGCTCTGCGTTGGGTCTGTCATTGTACTCAATCTGGAATAATGGATTAACTAAGACAATGAATGCTGAAAGAAATACTAATCGAATTCTAGTTCAAGAATGGTTAGCTTACCCGCCATTTAGCAACATCTGGACTTTTTCCTATCAAGAAAGGCAAAACAAGAGGATGGGTTACTCTTAACATTTTGTCATTTTGTCCTATTCCATTTCAAAATGTTTATACCTAGGTTATGACCATAATCACTTGCTTACCTGTTGAAATATGCCTCTTAAGAACCCGTTGCATTGCCGTGTCAATATCAAGTTCAATAAACCTTTGAGGAAAAAGATTGAAAAGAAGGTAAGTTAGCTTAAGGCATACAAACTGGCTGGAGCGAGATTATAATAAGAAAAAAAAAGTCAGCAGCTAAAATTGGTTAATAAAGAATTATTGTGAAAATGAATCATTACGTCCTCTTTTTTTACTTGGTCATTGCAGTTCTCTTTGTTCATTGTAAACTGCTTTGTTCAAAGCCCAAAAGTTACCTAAAGGTGAACCAATAATTACCATTTTTCATCAAATATAGAGGAAATATCCTTCCAAGCATCTTCTTCAAGAAGTAAATAATTTCCTTCCACTATCACTATTTTGTGCCTGAAAACGTTGAGAAAAAAAAGAAAATCAAATTTGATAGCTCACATAAAAGCCTATACAGTTTAGTGGAAAAAAAAACTCAAAAATGTAACAGAAGACCAACTTTTGTTTATTCCAATTAGTTTGTTGACTTTGTTCTAAAATAGCAAAATTAGATCACATGATTTCATATTGAATCTGATGCAATTCTTCGAAATACGAGAAATATTCCAAAAGTACTTCCAAGCATGGCATTACACAACTAACAGAAACCCAACTTTTTTACTATGGAAAATGATAAAATGACCCAGGCTTTCATCGCACAATCTGGGTGCACATCTTTGTCTTTTAGCTATTTATGGTGTTTTGTCAGATATGGGGCCCACGCATGGGGAAACAAGAAAGAACTATAAACGACTAAAAGACAAAGGTGTGCACCCAAAGTTTGCATTGAAAGTGGGCCATTTTATCATTTTCCTTTTACTATATATTCATGTAAAATAGCAAAAGCCTAGTTCACATAATTCAATAATTGATCAATTCTTCATAAAAAACAAGTAAAATTAAGTTCCCCACTTGATTCATTTTCTAATTTATTTTCCCAAAAACAATACCCCAAAAGTCAAGCAACATCTATAAACATATTAATAAGTGTGATGGAGTTCAACACTGTTCCTAGAACAGTTATTTTCTGAGTTTTGGACATATTTACCCTTTCTAAAGTTTCATCATGAAAGTCGCATCTAATTTATAAATTGAATCTCAAGGCAAATCCAAGGGAGTTAATCAATCTTTTCAATTCTTTCTTGTTGCTCAAGTCTCTCTATTGTAAGTTTCTGGTCTTACAAAGTATTAATGTTGGTGTCAATTTATTCCATCTCTATATATTACTTTTTCTACCATTCCTTCGTCTCTTTGCTTATTAGGTAACTAGATCTTTCGACAAATAAGGATAGTCACGACTAAGACAATCAATTAGTCTTCTCTCTTAATGTTCATATGAAATCTAGACAAACAGATAAAAATCCTCATTTGATCATTTCTTTTATAGAGTTCTAATTGTTGAATTTACTATTTAAGAATCAATCAAGCTTTGGAGCTTTGGTTTTATACTCGTGATGCAATCACAAAAGGGCGTGTAGGTTCCTTCAAGATTTTTGTTTTTGTTAATGGTTCTTTATTTTATTTTTATTTTTTAACAAGAAAGAAACAACTTGCTCTCAATGTGATTCGAACCCATGACCTCTTACTCCTAAACTCCATACTAAATCATTGAGCCACCCAATTGGTTTAGGGTTCCTTTTTTTTAATGGTTTAAATTTCAATTGCAACAAAATAATATTAATTTCGTTCATCCTTTTGCCTAATTTTAACACCGAGTGTAATGTACAACATGTAAGGATTATTTAGTTTACAATCAAATCAATGGTTATTGATTCAATCGGTCTATACTTTGAGTATGAGAATATTTTTTCTATATTTGATACTACATAAGGTTAAATTTGTTTACGTAATTGAGGCATCTTTAACTTTGCATTTACGTATTTATCTTTTATAGATGACCCCAACCAAGTGGTAGCTCAATAATTTGATACGTGGTGACTAATTATGCAAGAGATTCAAGTCTCATTAAGGCAAGTTGATTTTTTTCTTATTAAGAAAATAATTCTAATTCTTAACCAATAAGAAGCAATGGAAAATGGAAAATACCATTACTTATATATTAATGGTTAGGGTTAGTAATTTAGTGTCCGCGCCTTGTCGCTCGTTTTTTCTGGCCCAAAATGAAAAGGGTTCGGACAATGTTTTAACAAATCCTGGCCGGGTTTGGACAAAGACTTCTTGTCCGAATTTAAAACCGGGTCGGGTTTGGACGAGGCCTTGTAAATTCAGACCTGGCTCGGACTCGGACTCGGTTTAAATTTCAAATAAAATTAAAAATATCTTTAATAATATTAAATATATAAACGCTTACCACTTATTGAATTTCAAATAAAAGAGTTAATTAAACGCTTACCACTTATTGAATATATTTACAAACATTAATCTACTCAAATACATATAGAATTTAATGTACTATAGATATTTTTGATTATAGAATGAATTAAATTTTATTTTTAGCACCTTATTTTTTTATACTTGAATAATTTTTTCTTGATATTAAATGTTTAATTAAATGAATTTGACATTACTTTTTCAAATTACATAACATGAGATTATAATGTGTATATTTAAACATTTTCTCAAAAAAAAAATGTGTATATTTAAATATTTGAATAGGTTTTCAATATAAGAGGTTAGTTTTCAAGATTGAGACAAATTCGGAAAATTGGACAACCCGAGTTTTAAATGAAGCGGGTCTTGACAAGCAAGTCTTGTCCAAATTTAAAATCGGGTCGGGTCCAGACACTGAGTTTACTTCTTTATAGTAGTGGTTGTAGACCTGGATCCAACCAAACTCGAATTTTTGCCACCCCTATTAATGGTTCTCATTAGAAACTGAAGAAAACTTGAAAATACAACCTACAAATGCACCCACTAGAAAAGTTGACTCAATAGAAACTAAAGAAATTCGACGAAATAGGGGTAGTCCAAAGTTAACTTGGGGCGCATTCATTAAGAGGGATTTGAATGGTTTGGAAAGCGCACCATATATTGCACTAAATCGAGCACAATGAAAAAGTTTGATCCATGTAGGCAACCCTAATTAATTTGGGACTGAGGCTATCTTCTTGTTGTTATTGTTCTCATTATTTATTTATTTATTTTCAAGGACTAAGTTGAAGATTTAAATTAACCTTAATGATGCACCATGGATCATGCATGGAGGATAGACAATTTTGGTTGCACACATTAGTATCAACTTAAATGCATTCTTAAATGTTTAATACATACATGTTAGTATATTTATTTATTTCTTATTATTTTTATTAATCTTGACAAAATTATTTGAGTGATATATAGAGTTAATCATAAGCAAATGTTGTAGATATTCATTTTAGAATTAGATGTAAACTCATTTTGTTAGAAGAAATGACTTCCCGCGAGCGCAACGAGCGGGATTCCACGTGCGAAGCACGTTCAGAAAACTAGTATCATAAAAATTCTCAAGGTGCTTCTGATTTTGCTATTAAATAAAAATATACCAAACAAAAAAGAAAGACATAAGTGGATGCTAATAGACTAGATAGTTATCCTTCACTTTTTCTTTCCTTACTCCATTTTAACGTATAAGAGAAGACTTTTACCGGTCAATTTATTTGTTATGATTTCCTTGATTTTGGTTTTCTAGTTAAATAGACATTCCTTCTGGAAGATACTCTTATTAAATGTCAGAACATTTTTATTATGATGAGATATGCCAAGAAATCAGAGTGAAATGGAATTTGATAGGGCAACATGAAATATATGAGCTAACATGCTGGTCTAACTAGCATTATGAGTTAGACACCCATTGTTAGAGCCTAAACCCTAAACCCGAAACCAAACATAAGATAACATTGAAAGCTAGGGAAAAAAATAAATATCATGTCGAATACCATTTACAAGAGGTGGAGAAAATTATATGGCTTGTCAATAAATCAAATTATGCTGCTTTACAATGTCAAAATAAAGTTTGGTGTTTGACAAAAAAACAAAAAGCCAAAAAAAAAAAAAAAAAGTTCACTGAATCAATTAAAACTTTTCAGAATCAATTTTCAGTCTTATGTGACAGTGACCGAGTCACCAAAGTCTCGGGAGAAGTCGAGTTTTTAATCTTAATAAATACAGGCAACAACATTATGCTGAAGTTGTTTCTACAACAACATAAAGCTTGAAATAACCTCAATAAGTAGGTCACGAATTTGGCATGAACATTGACAAATATTTCACAGTGATCAATAGTCTTCCTCTCTTCTTTGGCACATGGGCAAAAGAGCAAATTGATAATCAAAACCCCTTTTAACGTGACTCGTTTTAGAAAGTAAGAGGAAAATTAATAAAATCAAGATGACATTTAAAAAAAAAAAGGAAATTTCAAAACATAATCTAAAGATCTAATGACCAGTGGCTTTACAATATTAATAAGAGCTGTAAACTATAGAGTATCAAAAATTCCTATAACAAGAGACAAAGCAGGATAAAAAACTAAATGTAAGTTGAAAAAAATCAAACATTCAAATGCATGTGAACATCATGCTGGCCTACATAAAACTTTCGAAGATAATATTCAACTGAACAAACCATTGTTCGAACTTCACAGGATAAGCTAAATGTATTTGCTTTCAATCTCCACTTCTTCACAACCTAAATCAGTAATTAAAAAACAATAATTTCTTAACTATCTGTATGTATGTCTGACTTTCGGTTTTGATATTCTAATAACCTATTTCAACTGTCTAAAATTGAAGATAGAAGAACCCAATGAGTTTGTAATTACAAACTCATGAAAATACAAAATTAAGAACTAGGAGGAAGAACACTTCACTCTCCCAAATACACCGTAAAAGTGTCCCAATTACTATTGGAGTTTCAGGAGGATTATTTCTACTTACTCACATCACACCTATTTATACACTAAATCTTAACTCCTCTGGCTTGATCCATTCATAAAAGCGACAAAAAGTTTTATGTTGGTTGTCAACCTATCGCAACCCTCCCCTATTTTCTAAGAATGGAAAATGAACTTGGGGCCTCCCTAGAAAATGGGCTTGGGACCTCCCTCCCCCATTTCCCAATATAGAAAATGGGCTTTGGAGTCCTTTATCCGGACTTGGGATAAATGGGGCAAATACATAGTGATTAACATTGTGTAGTTCTATTTCCATTAAAAAAAAAAAAAAAAAAACATTGTGTATTTCTACTTTGTATGGCATAAACCGAATAAAGTAGTTGCACCCAAGACCAATAGTTGAACAAACCGAACAGATAAATTAAAACTTACTGAAAGCTCACATAAATATCATCTTCCACTGGGTCACCTACGCCATGGTCAAATGAGGGGACATAAACTGATCCCTGCAAGAAGCACCTTATCAGTGTGCAAAACATGGAAAGAATCAAAGACCACCATAGTGCTATTATCACAGACTGCCCATGGCGGACTCGCTATCTATAACTAAGATGGTAATATAAAATCAATAAATAACAAATAACCTGACTTCTGAGAGTTTTAAGACAGGTAAGCAGTCTTGCCGGATCAAATGTCCATGGTGCTGAATTTGTCAATAGCAGGATCAATACCATCGTTCCCTGTACTATTCTTAATATGGTAGAGACCAAACAAATAAAGTCTCACCTCCCCTCCTTGCATGAGCTTCCTTTGGATTCTAAAAACCACAAAAGTGCAAGAGAAAAAAAATGCAGGTATGAGAAAGAAAGAAAGAAAAGACAGTATGATGTTTGAATTGTTGAAAAGGAAATAGGTACATACCATGCATTATACATGTATTTGTCGTATCAGATGCAAAAAGCAAATGCAGAAGAATTTAAAACAAGAATAAAAATGGAAAAAATCTCACCTCCATGGCATCCAGCTGGGAACGATAAAGATGGAAACCATCCATAGGTAAAACTATAGCAACATCTGGAGGCTTAACTACAGAGTCTATTGCAGAATCCTGCTGACTCCATAATCTGTTTATTCTACAAGCAACTTCAGAAGCCAGAGTGCTCTTGCCAGCACCAGGAGCACCGGCTAAACCCACAATGTACCTGCATGAAATGTCAAATGAATGATTCAATGCAATAGACAACACTGCGAACTAGTCAAATGCATTAATGGACACCTACGAATTTGTTTGACTGAAAGAAAGTCGCTTAAAGAATTATGGTGGTCACATATTTGAATAATTGAATCCTTGGGTACGTAAGACAAAGCTATTGAAAGTAGGCTGTCTATCAAGACTTCCATGATCTGATTGTGGGTGGATGTATTTCAAATATAAATAAGAAAAGAAAAGGGAAGAAACTTTGAACTGAAAAAAAATGTCACAACTATACAAGTAACAAGGAGAAAAGTAAGGAACCAAATCATGACATTAACCATTAGAAAGTGTCTCTTGAGCAAAACCAAAGACAACTAACAGAACGCATTGTTCAATAATGAGAAAAATCAATTGATATGCAATAGTAATTGATGGAATAAGTCAAATGTGAAACAAGATTGGACCACTTCAGAAGGTTAAAGGTGAGAATAAATAAAAGATTTTATTCAAGAAGTAATAATTGAAAAATGCAACAGAAGCATTAAAAGCTCAGAGGATTATACGAAATACTGCAGAATGTAGAGCAACACAAAACAAGCAAATGTTTGGTCCAGGTTAAAAAGAAGTAGAATCTAGACTTTAAATTGGGATGTATTTCTTTCCCACTAACGAAAAAGGAAAATGGAACTTACTTAGAATTAAGGTCTGATACTGTAGCCGTCACAAGTTGAAGGCGTTCAGCTAAAGCCTCATATAACTCCTCAACACATCTTCATATAAGCAGAGACCAATTATTCATGTACAAGAAAAAGGAAGACTACAAAGAATAATAATAAATAAAGATGGAATATTCAATGATACCAAGCATTAATAAGATGTTTGAATCACTCAATTAGCCCTTCTTTGTGCGATCTTGAGAATGTATTTTCCATCAAAATGCAAGAAAAACTATTAATAAATATTAGTACAAGAATATCACTTTGAGAATTATGGTAGCCAACCATAATGTTTGTAGCTAAACAAGCGAAAGGAATCAGACAGAATTGCCAAACCAAGAAAGAGCAATGAATAATGTATAGACCCTTAACAACTGATCCAACAATGTGGTGTGAAAGAAGCAAATAGAGTCCTAACAGCCCACAAACTGGCTCCATAAAGCTATCAATATCACACTCTTCATGATCACCTAACTGTTGTGTTATTCTAGGTTTTAAAGATGCTACTATACTTTTCAAGCCACAACGTCTAAGAATTTTCTTTAAAAAAAAAGCTCCAAAAAGAATGGCTTTTCAGCAAGTTACTACTCTTCTAGCTGTAGATGGAGGACTACAGAACTGCCTAACATCCTATGAGAGGCTTTTGAGCAAGTTATTACTCTTCTAGTGGTAGATGGAGGACTACAGAACTGCCAAAAATCCTATGAGAGACTGCCAAACAGCGAGTGCAAAAGAAAATTGGAAAAACAATTTCATGGCAATATCAATATACAGTGCCCCTAAGAACCTTACCAACCAAATGGGTGGCCCAATGGTTTAGTATGTGGTATTGTTGGAAAAGGGTGGAAGTTTGAGTCCCATAGGGAGGCAAGAAAAGTAGGTTTCTTTCTTATCAAAAAAAAGGTTGAAGACAGCCAACCCAAACTTGAGATGAAGTAGAATAGTTTGGACTTTGGACATATAATAAAAATTAGGCCCTCGGAGGCCCACTTGGGACCAAGGGGGCAACAATTGCTTCCTCTGCAAAAAAGAAATGGAAAAAAAAAAAAAAGACCTGCACTCATGTTCTAGTTATTGATGTTGTATATGAAGTAGGCGAAAGAAATAATGAAAAGCTGAATTTCAGTATCTTTTTTATATATTTTAGTCAAGTTTCTCTTATGAAGTTGCCACTCTATGTCTTGATAAAAGTGGTCATTACACTTGTAAGTCCATGTTCAAGCATCTTAAGATTTTAGAAAATGATTTCCCATTTTCTCCAAATATGCTTATATGGAAAGCATCCATTCCCTGTAAAAGTTTTTCTTTGGCTTGTTTCTCTTGAGAAAATAAACACATGTGACTGATCAATTTAATCAACCGGTGGGAATGGGAATTCACCTCATGTTTGCAATTGCCAAGGATGAGTTTAGACAACCAGTAAAATATTGTCAAACAAAAAAAAAATTTCTATCAGAATTTCTTGCTTAAAAGAAAAATGTGCATTTCCCACAACAAGGTTTTACCACGTTAAATCATGGTCTCCTTTATTTTGGACTAATATGCAAATCTATCCTAGCATTTGAGGGTTTTGGCAAATCTATCCTAACGCTTCGATATTTTGTGTAAGTTATATCCTTAGTCAAACCTTGCCCAAAAAATGATCACCTGGCAACGAAATGTGCCAAATCTTAGTTTCAACTGATCGTTTGGGTTAATGGTGGTCTTAAGTAGAGTTTCCCATATGGTATTTATTTCCACCGTGATCAATTTTAATTAGCACGTCATCAATTTCAGGACAAATTTTAACCAATGATACAATTTACACAAAATCGAAACGTAAAGATAAATTTGCTAAAACTGAAACGTCGGAATAGAAATTGCAAAAATCCTTAACGATAGTATAAAATTTTAATCCCAAGTTTAACATGAATCAATTCAATTCAATGAAACCAGACGCATTAAAAATAATCGAATGAACACTTACCTGGCCTCGATCACTGGAATTTGTTCGTTCAAACTGCAGAAAACCTAGCACACAAAACTGAACAATTGAATTCAACAATTGAATCTACACTTAGCGTGAAATCGCGTTGAAAAACAAGAATCGAACCTTGGAGCGATGATGCCTGTGAGTGGGAAATCTGATTCCGATCAGAGAAGTTCGCCATGTCGCATTGGATAGTGAAGAACGAAACTTGATGTTTCGTGCATTAAAGAATAACGATGATGGATCTGAGGAAGCGTAGTTGGCGTATAAACGCATTTGGGACGGATTGAAAGCGGTATGCCTTTCGCTGTGATTTTAGGGGTATCATTCAAGTACCGTCCTAGATTAATTGTCACTGGCGACTAGGTACTTGAATGGGTCTCAGCTTCCAATCTTGTGGGTATATAAATTGAACCGATTTTGAAGGGCTGAAAAGGGGCCCACGGTGCACAAGCATGAATTAGTTTGTATTTTCAGTTTATGAACCACCTGCAGATCTTCTCTTTTGATCGGCGGTGGTTTAAATAGTATCTTCTTCCCTTTTGTTCATCAAATAAAACAGATATAATTTGGTCTGAGGTCAATGAATGGTTTCTTCAGTGTTATAGTTGTCAAATTCAATATTAGTATAAGTCGTTTCTTCAACTCTACATATTTGTTTACACTTGTGTGTGGATTTGCGTTTGCGGCTACTGAATTGATACTTTTCATTAATATTTTTTTTATTTAAATAAGTAATTTTTTTCCTCATTGGAAAGTTTAGATCTTCTTCCCTAGTTAGAAGTTTGATTTTTTTCCTTGTTGAAAGTTTTTTTTTGGGTTTACGGTTCGTAGGCAAGTAAATGGAGTTGGTTATATAATGATGTGGCTTTGTCATACATATGTTAGCCAAATGGCCAAATGTATGAAATTCACCTCTTGATGAGGTAGCTATGGTTGTACTTGATCTCAACATCATCATTGAATGAAATATGAATACAACTTTTTTATCAAAAAACTTTTTTTATATTTTCGTGTTTGATTCAGCATTGAACTGTAATTTTTTTTTGGTAGGAAAAATGCCCTAAGGCCAAATTACCTCTATATGGAGCAGCTACAATCATGTTTGTAAAAATAAATCTAGGTGATCAGGAGGATCCTAAAAAACCCTTATTTTCTCGGAGCAAAACTCTCTATTATAGACATAAAGTCTGCACATATGTTATTCAATCTTGGAATCTAGGAGAAGATTACTTTCTAGTTCTTACTTTGCTGCAAGTTATCTCACTCCTCCAACTCACCCCTGAGCCAAAAACAAGGCCATATCGATACTAGGTGAGAAACAAAAAGGAAAATACAAAAATAATTCATTTTGAACATTGGACGTCGTGGATTTTACATCAAGATGCGTGACGTTTCCCTCAGTTGGTATCCAAAGGGGTCACTCAAGGGGAGGTGACAACGTAACGTGTATACAGGAAAAGTGCTCCCATTTGAAAAAATATAACTTTTTTTTGGCAGGACAAAATAACGCTTTTTTACACACCGTTGGATGGTACATCGAGGCTCGTGTGCAATGCAACCCAACGTCAATCTCGTGGACTGAAATGTGCGTACGCGCGTAATATTAAACTGGAAAATCTTCCAAACGTGGAGGGCCTCCAAAGGTTAAACCCTAAACCTTCCCGACTCATCTCTTTCTCTCTCGATCCCGAAACTGCATCAACTCATTCCGCCGCAGCCGCCGCCGCCGCCGCCGCCGCCTAACACCGTGCCGAGGTGAACAAGCTTCCTTCCTTGAAATCTTCTTGGTTTTTGTTTGTTGTTTTAATTTTGATCTCGATTCGCATTCGGTTGCTTTCGCAACCTCTAATTGTTGCTCAGTGCTTAAAACTAATTGTTGAATTGATTGTTGTGAAAAAACTTGGGGTTTTTAGTTACAATTATTGTCATTAAGTGGTAGTGTTAATGTGAAAGTTTTCTGCTAATGATGTATACTAGATTTATTTGTTAACCCTAAGTTTGTGCGTTTGTTTCATTTATTTGTTGATTGTTTGGTAGGCAATGAGTCTGATTTCGCAGAAACTTCTTCAACAAAAGCAAGTTCAAAAAGTTAAAGAAGATGAAGTGGGGGAGATTTTGCGTCTTGAAGAGAATAATGAAGTAAATGGGATTATTAATGAAGTTGATGCTAGCGGGGGGTTTGTGAAAAGTAAGAAGAGAAAGAAGGAGAGGAATGGCGAAAACAAGGAAGTGGTGATGAAGGAGGAAGCGGAAATGAAGAGGCTGGAGGGTTTTTTATTCGGGTCTCTTTATTCTCCGCTCGAGTTTGGAAAGGAAGACAGAGATGTCGAAGATGGGGGGAGTAAAAGCGCTGTTCTGTTCTTCTCGGAACGATCTCCAGGTATCGGGGAAGTGGAATTACATGAGGATATGGAGGGGATTGAGGAAATGAGTGGTTTGGTGAATGCGAGGGAGAATAAACCTGCTTGGGTTGATGAAGAAGAGGAGAAAGTTCGTGTGGACATTGCTAAAGTGAGAAGGTTAAGAAAACTAAGAAAAGAGGATAATGAGAGTTCGATATCTGGTTTGGATTATGTATCGAGATTAAGAGCCCAGCATGTTAAGCTGAACCCTTGGACGGATTGGGCTCGAGTTGGGTCACAAGATTGGGTTGACGAGGAATCTGAAGAAGAGGATGGCGTTGTAACAACCGAGATGGATAAGGACAGAGAGGACCTTGATAGCATTCTTAGGTCTAATGAAGAATTTATTGCAAAGAGCAGTGTAAAACTATTGCCAGGTATACTTGAATACTCAAAGTTGGTTGATGCAAATGTCGAGGAACTGTCCAGTGGTCCAGTTAATTCAGTGCAGTTTCACAGGAATTCTCAGTTACTTCTTGCTGCTGGACTTGATCGAAGACTGAGGTTTTTTCAGATTGATGGTAAGAGGAATACTAAGATCCAAAGCATATTCCTCGAGGATTGCCCCATTCGAAAAGCATCTTTTTTACCAGACGGGTCTCAGGTTATTGCTGCTGGTAGAAGAAAGTTCTTTTACACCTTTGATCTTGTGAAAGCGAAGTTTGAAAAAATAGGCCCATTAATAGGTAGAGAGGAGAAGAGCTTGGAAACGTTTGAGGTTTCGCCAGATTCTAGCACCATAGCATTTGTGGGTAGTGAAGGCTACATCCTATTGGTCTCATGTAGAACGAAGGAGCTTATGGGGACATTAAAGATGAATGGGAGTGCACGAGCATTGGCTTTTAGTAATGATGGAAGGCAGCTATTGAGCTCTGGTGGTGATGGGCATGTTTACCACTGGGATCTTCGAACGCGAACGTGCTTCCATAAAGCTGTTGATGAGGGTTGTATAACCGGTTCCGCCATATGTACCTCTGCAGATGGAGCTTTATTTGCGGCAGGTTCAACTAGTGGTATCGTGAACATATACAACAACGAAATGTTTCTTGGGGGCAAGAAAAAACCATTGAAGACCATTGAGAACCTAACTACCAGTGTGGATTTCATGAAATTCAACCATGATTCTCAGATATTAGCTATTTGTTCTAGAATGCAGAAGAACAGTTTGAAATTTGTACATGTTCCTACTTTTTCTGTGTTCTCAAACTGGCCTCCACCAAATCGAACTCTGCATCATCCTCGCTGTTTGGATTTCAGTCCTGGTGGTGGTTTTATGGCCATGGGAAATGCAGCTGGGAAAGTGCTTTTGTATAAGTTGCACCATTACCAACATGCTTAGGTGATCTTTCACTTATCTTGATTATTAGGTCAGTTTTCCAATTATTTTTGGTTCTCTGAAAACGTTGAATATGTATCCAAAAGGTGCAAAGGCTGCTTCCTTTTTTTCACAGGTAAAATTTTGTATGTTCGATCATGCTTCATTGAAGAACACAGTTGCTATATTTCTTTTTCCTTGTTGAAGTTATTGTTCCTCAATTCTCATTGGTATTTTGGACTGTTAAATTGTTAATTAAGATATGGTAGCTTGTTTGTTGAAAGCTCGTTTTGGTCCTACTATTAATGATTACTTGAATTATTTATTCAAATTCTAGACTATGTAGATTGATCAGCTGAGAAAGTATATTGATGAGCTTTTGCTTCTAGTTCATTTTTGTCTTTGCTCTTGGAATACTTCATGGGCTTGGTTCTTGTTGTAACATCTTAGCCTCAACCATTTCCATTATTTTGATTTCTGATAGAAAGAGCTCAATCTTCATCCCTTCTGGTCAACCTCTTTTTTCAAGCCTGATCTTTACATCTGTATTAATTTCAATATTGTTCCATGTAGTTCACAATATTTCCATGCTTGAATCTTTACATTTTTACTATTCTAAGTACTGTTCCATGTATTTCTAGCACAAACATTTATAGATCACTATTCATGAAATTTATTGAACAGGAGCTAGCTGAGGGGTGTGATGGTCTTCTTTGGGCCCTTTTTCCATCAAAACTATAGACAGTACTGCAATTTATGGTTTCTTTAAACCTTTAACTCAAATTAGACCAAAGAATTTCTCAAACTGAAACCAGTCCAAACTGCAAAAGCCAGTTTGGATTTGGTTTGAACAAGAGAGTTGATACAATTCTATGAAAAAAGAGGATGGATGAAAGGGTTTGTTCATCTACAAGCTCAGTTACATTAAGGCACAGATCTAAATAAATTTTAAAGGATGATTAGTGGAAAAAAGTAATGCACATTAATTAATGCATTGGTTTGAGCATGAAAAAAGCCAGTTTGGATTTGGTCAAATATCTTATGTAGGGCTTTCCCAGTTCATCCTTTTTCTGTTTGGATTTGGTCAAATATATTTACTGTGTTAGAGATGCATATGTGCATCACATTCACTTTTGTACAAAATGACGACCCTCTGAAGAAAACATATCATGCAACTAACTTTCTTGCTGCTATTGAGAAAGCTTCGTTTTCAATTTACTTCTTCTTGGATCATATACTTGGTCGGCTGCCACGATAACGTGGACATGATTTGGTATAGGTTTCAAAGCTTATGATGGATAAGGTTTTGTTTGGAAACACTAGCTGATAATCTAATTAATAGCTGATAGGCTTTGTTTGGCAAGTACAAACTAGCTTATAAGTTAGTTGATAAGCTAGTTTGATAAATAAGTTGTGTTTGGCAACTAGATTATTTTAAAAATAATCTAGATATTAATCTAAAATCTTAGACGCTACTTGGAGTAGCGTTTCTTAAAAAAAACGACGGATGAAAATTTGTTTCCCTTTATGCCCTTTATGTGCCACAAATTGATTTCAACTAATGTGATTCGAAAAATTAGGTTTGTAAAGTTGTTTACAGTTTTCTTTTTTCGACCAATGAGATCGCAATAGGTAGATACATATGAATAGAAAATACACTTTTAACTTTTTTTAAAGTAGCGCACATACTTATCTTTTCTTTTTTTCTTTTTCTTTTTGTTGGTAGGAAACTTATTTTTTCTTTTTTGAGAGAGAATACAGAACTATTTTTTTTACTTGAATACATACGTATCTTAAATACTTACCTAAACAAAAGATAAATATGTAATGTATATGAGTACTATGGTGTACTAAATATGTATATAAGTACTATATATGGACGTGATCAAAAGAAAAAAAAGTACTATGGTGTGTTAATAATGTATATACATACTGAAACATATCAGAATTAGCGAACGTATTAGTTTTTGTTATAAATTATAAATAAAAAAAACTAAAATTACATACATAAATATATATTATGTATTTCTATTTATATGTTTGTATAAGTTATTTCAAATATAATTATTTAATATGTATACTTGTATTAATTACTTATACAAATATATTACTAATAATAAATAATATCTTTATATTAATGACATAAATAATATTGTATCGTTTTCAAAAAATAATACTGTATCAACAAATAATATATTGGTATACAAATGTATTTAATATTTAAATATAAACATGTCCTTTCTTGTCATTTAACATTCATCAGCTACTTAATCAACTATTTTTTCCAAATAATTTTCATTGATCAGCTAGATTATCAGATGTCAACTATTAGCTAGCAGCTAGATTATCGACTTTATTTAGATTATAGATTATCGATTATCTAGATTATCAGCTAGTTCTGCCAAACAGAGCCATAATATAGCTGAAAACTGATAATCTAGCTGATAGTTGATAATTTAGTAATTGATAACCGAAAGCTAATAATCTAGTTGATCGATTAAAACTGTTTATAAAAACTAGTTGATTAAGTAGCTGAAAAATGTCAAATGACATTAAAGGACATGTTATATAATTCAATTCAGTAAAAGAATTTTTTTTAAATAAAGAATTGTTATTATAAATTATTTAAATAAATTATGTGTATTTGTAATAAAATATTTATAATTATTTTCTTTATATAACAAAATCTTTTTATCCTATCAAAAGAATAATATAAAAAATAAAAAAAAATAGTAATTATAAAAAAGCACCATATATGTCCAATGTATATAAATTTAAAAATCATACATTAATAAAAGGCGATCAATAAACTATATGACTCAATAAAGCTTAACTCATCCTTCACAAGCGAGCAGCAATGTCATTACGAATCTTCATCATTTCTTTAGATCTGTTATTGGAACTTCTATGGCTTGGAACTTCTATGGCTGGTGGCATTGTCATCTTCATCCGAAAGTTCATCAAGAGGTATATAATCTGGATCTTGCTCAAGTTCCTTGAACAACATGTCATCTGGTGAGTTTTGTTGTATGTAATTATGTAAGGCAAATGCGACAATTATGATATCAATTTGGGTGTACACACTAAATTGAGGCATACTTTTAAGTATCTTCCATATTTTCTTTAGCACTCCAAACGATCGTTCGATGCAACTGCGAAGAGATGAATGTGCACGATTGAAGACTTCTTTAGAATTATTGGGTGCTTTGACTTCAAATTGAGATTTGCGGTATCTTGTTTTTGGATATGGCACCAAATACCCTAGCATATCTGGATATCCTTTGTCTACCAAATAATATTTGCCTATTAAAAGAGAGAAAA
This sequence comes from Stephania japonica, assembly GCA_039657345.1. Classification (NCBI taxonomy): domain Eukaryota; kingdom Viridiplantae; phylum Streptophyta; class Magnoliopsida; order Ranunculales; family Menispermaceae; genus Stephania; species Stephania japonica. The sequence continues at coordinate 64,655,785 of CM077557.1, read as the reverse complement.
TTAGTAATACGTACGTGATTTAAGAAACTCATATTATTAGATGGTAAAGTTAAAGCATTAATACCTTTATGAGGCTTTGGGAAGTTTAATGAAGGCGTGTTAATGACATGAAGGAAAACACGTGAATCATGGGTTGATCCCTCCCACCCAGCTGATATAAATGTGAAGCACATATTAAAATCGCATGTTGTCGTGACATTGAAAGATGTGAATGTTTTTCTCCCCCTATAACGCATTTGATCCGGTTCAAGAATACATGCATCAATGTGGGTACCATCAATACATTCTATGCAGTCCTGTTATATGAAATATGCACAATTATATATCAAATCAGACCACAATATACCATATTTAATATATATTTTTTATATTGTTTCATACCTTGAAATAAGGCATGTATCGTTCGTCGTCACTAAGACGATGTAAATTGAAACTCAGGATCCTTTGGTCTAATCATATCACGTGCAAGACCTGTAAAACCATTGTTCCTGCCAGTAATCGCTTCCAAAACTTCATGAAATGATCTACTTATTGTCTCACTAGAACGTTGAAAGCATTATCCTAGGTCTCTGTTGGAGAGACCTTTCGCTAATGTATGTACAACTATGCCTACTTTCTCTACAATTGTCACTCTACCTCGCTGCAAACCATATTTGAACTCCAAGTCACTACAAAGTTGTGTAAAAAGTTCACTTTCCATCCTAAAAAGTTCACAGATCGAATACGATGCCCATTCAAAATTTTCATCACCCAGGCTTCCCTTTTTGAACTAAAGTCATGCATGGTTCTTTGAACATATATTTATAATAATGTGTAGCAGCTATAGCCTAAGTATATCCAGAGATAACAATGTAGCCAAGTTTTTGCATTCTCTGCCTCTGCAACTCTTTGATGTCCATGTCACACCTAATATTCACATAGAATATATAACTAAAAGATATATAACTTGGCTTTAGAAGAAAGAATATATAACTTAAATTGCATAAAATAAATTGCCAAAGTTCATAACATTTTTCCAATATAAGTCCAAATAAATATAAAAAAATTAACAAAAAAAATTATCTAACTTCAAGTAGACCTAACAAATGTAGCAAAAATAATGAAAACCTCAAACAACTAATACTAGAACGACTTAGGTATTTACCTGTGCCTATGCATATAATCCAACCAATGTTTCCTACAGTTGTTATCCTTCATGTTCACGAATATTGCTCTATTAGTTTCATTCGAAATTAAAGTAAACGCAAAGTTCCACAAATTGCTACCCTCATGCAATAGATTTTCATACACCATACACTCAATAATATGCATTCCCATAACAATGGAACTATCAAGTGTAGATTGAGATCCCACATTACTTCCCATTTTCATGATTGATAAAGCTTCATTAGAATTGGAAAGTAAGGAGTCTAATGCACCGGATAATATTGCAGATCCCCCTGATTGTCTCCTTTTTCACTTTACTTGAGTAGGTTTGGCAGATTGAGTTTGTGCAGGCCTCTTGCTACCTTCATTTTCTCTAGCCTCATGATTAGGAACTTGTGTCCTACAAGGAGTTTGATTATGTTCTTGGGTGCGCTTATCATTTAATTCATCAATAAACTCACTAAAAAAACCACGATATGATCTTATTAACTTGTAAACTTGAGAAGAATATCGAGTGTATTTCGAATACAATGTGTCTTCAATATTGTTACATTTCCTTCTTCAGTCCCATCATTTCCTTCACCATATTTTGTGTCTCCATCCTCAAGGCTCACAGTCATGTTTATTTGTGCATCCATAGATGGTGAAACATTATCCCATCCATTTGCACAGTTATCATCATATAGTTCAACCCATAAGTCCGCAAGTTCCGGATCAGGTGAGTAGTTGCCAAATATTTTAACATTTGGATTCTCCTACAACCAAAGAGAGCTTATACTAGCAAGTTTATATATACTAAAAAGTTTTCTTCAAAATTAACTACAAAAGTAGAAGAAAGAAACTAAACGCAATTTTTTTCTCACCACTCATTTGAGCAACTCAGTTGTCCAGTTGCATGATCCCAACCTAAGCCAGTTTCTCCGAATTTCAAGGTATTCCAAAGTTTCCAGTTTTTCTTCATATTATCATATTTGTTTTTGCAAGAGACAGCAGGAACTTTTTGCTTTGTTTTAGCTTCGAACATCTCACTAACTTTGTTCCATTTAAAAAATCGTCCATTATGCACAATGTATTTGAGACAAACCTCACAGAAAACCTTTTCATATTTTTTCCATTTAAAGATTTTTCCCCCCTGATCTGCGTCATCATTAGTCAAGGCCATTTGAGGTTGCAATTAGATATAACATCAAAAAATAATATATGATGAGATAAAGGAGAGAGTTGAGGTAGATATCTTTCAATTCGTTACAAATAAAAAGGACAAACTTGATTCAAAAAAATTCAACAAGTTCAACCAGATCATACATTTTAGAATGATTATGTAAATATCTATTTACTCAAACAAACGTGTTCATACATCGATGATTTTGCTTATATCCTTATCATTCATCTTCAGTTTCTAATTTCTTGTTTATATGAAACCTTGAAGGTCCTAAGGAAAATAGAACCATTTGTTTATGACATCCAAGCACAAAGGAAGTATCAGCGCCGAGCATGGCCTTGGACTAATGAAAGCCAATGAAATTCACTATAGCAAGTCTCCTGAAATTGTAAGTCTTCTACATAGATTATGTTGTCATCAAATCCTGTCTTATCTACCTTTATTCAATTTTGCACTCTATCGGTTTTTCAATTGCCTATCATCCCACCCAAAGCCCTCCTAATCCGTATTCACCCTTGACAGATTGGATAGACTTCAACTACAAATAAGTCCCACAGCAATGGTTCATTCAGCTATAAGAATCCACTGCATCGACCTGCAAAATCAACTAAATTTTTATTCTTTCAATTTTTATTTTTCTAGATGTAATTAGTGGTTTATTTCACGAGACTTTGGACTTCTATGTCTAAGCATATTTTTTTTAATTATGGTTTGATCAGGTACAACTCATGGCTTCCATCAAGAAGCTGTTGGACCCCAATTGTATACTAAATCCATGTAAAGTTCTTCCGCAGTCTGTTCTTCATTAGAGCTGAAGAAGGGCACTTCAATTAGGCAACTGAAATGCGTCGGTCGGTCGCTTACCCCAAATTCTAATAAGGTCGCATCTGATTCTGAGCTGGTGCTGACAAATTATTGCAGTTGTGATGGTCATATAAATTGGTGTTAGCTTGATATTTTGTTAGAAAGCAAAGGAGGACTCCATGTACAATGGATACTTTAGTATTCCACAGTTATCATTCGAGGCTGGCTATGTGCACCTCAGTCGTTACTCAGGGCACCCCTGCGTTAGACGAAAATGCCCTTCTTTATCAATGTAAGGCACCCCACCACCAAATCTTCTTTCACACTCCTTCCCATCACAAATCGACGCCTCAATCTACTAAATCTTCTCATTTTCTTGCTCGTTTGCCCCTCGATTTGTTTTTATTAGGGTCGGGTGAGTGTTTGTGGTGTTTGTGAGGTGAGGGTTTGAATGATGACTTGTGGTAGATGGCTAATGTTGAGTCGTATAGGGTTCGAGGGTGTTTTTCGTTGAGTTTGTTGTTCCTTTATATTGTGTTGTTGTTGTTGTTGTTGTCTTTCATGGGAATGTACCCATCACTGAGTTCAACCATAATCCCGTAATGTTCGGCCACACAGGGCCGAGACTATTGAGTAAGTCTCGGAACTGCATGAACGAGACTCTGCAGTATATCTCGGTACAAAGTAACCGATCGAACAAGTAACTTAATTCACAATGGGTTCAGTTATCAAAGAGATCGAGACTAATCGAGACATCCTCTTATGTCTCGGTACCCCGTAACTGATCGAACAAGTTACCCATTTCACAATGGGTTTGGTTAGAAACGAGACCGAGACATAAGACGATGTCTCAGTTGTTGGGAACCAAGACATCTTCTTATGTCTCGGTCCTGTGCATCCGACACTTTCGTGTATGTGGTACATTTCAAAATATGAGAAGCCCTAAACACAAAAAGGTCAAACACACCAAAACTCATGCTTCCAACCCTCAAAATGGGATAGTGGGGTGCCCAAAGTTGTGTCCGGCCGTTGACGAAGACGACGGGATCGATTGGGAGCACAAGGGTGGTGGAGTTCGGTGGTCGCACATCAAAATGGGGTGGTGGGTGCCCAAAGTTGTTTTTTTTGTGAATTTGTGTTGGAGGGCATATGAGTCATTACACATACAATTAGAAAAATGGGGTGCCCTGAGCGATGACTGGGGTGCACATAGCGAGCCTCTATCATTCATTCACTTGTTCCATGCTAAAAAAAAAAAAACTCTTTCATCAAAAACCCATCACAATGTGTGAGTAATTGTCAAAGTTACATACTGTTGTTGGGTTTTTAGGTGATGTTTTGCTATTGTATGGCACTGACTATTTGTTGGAGGATTCTATGTTTTTTGGTCTTTGGCTTGTTGTGGGTTTGGATGGGCTATTCTTGATATTTGATGTGTAAAGTACCCATTTTTTTGGTTTTGAGCAACAAAGGGGACCTATAGTTTTGCCATTTCCTTTCAATCAATCAAAAAAAAAAAAGAAAAAAATGGAAATCATGTGCAACATGCATACAAATGGAAATCGGAACATTTAATTAATAAGAAAATAACATTTTTCCTCTATCAACTAAACAAAACCTAAAGAAGAATGCAAAACAATACAAGAAATATGACCTGAAATGTGCTTTGATGCAACTCCTCAATCTAACAAGAAGGACTCTGTTCTCAAATATTGAGAAGAAGCGTGAAGGGTGTCCACAAAAGTGCTAGAGAAGAAGCAATTAATAGACCATGGAAGAGAAAGGAAGTTGGGATTTGGGGAAAAACTTAGGGTTCCTGAAATATCATATTCTTCCCGTGTTGTGTTTGCGACCCAATGCATTTAGGAACGCCAAGCCTAGACTCGTACAGATCCCCGAGTCATTACTCTGTGATCTGGCGAGCCTAGTCAGCCTCCAATTATCAAATTACAAGTTTTATGAAAGAGTTATTGCAAGTATAACACAGCGGAAGAAAATTTAAACTAAACAAGTATTGAGAAATAACTCAGTCAAACGGAAATCAGGAATCTATATATGTGGAAACCCCATAAACGGAAATATTCATGTACATCAAATGGAAACCAAGTAAAGCTATACATGATAGCAAATAACCTATGATCCCAAGTTCAAACCAAACATGATGTATATATATAAAGAAATCAACATACAAGCAAAAATCAAATATAACCTAGGCTAAGATGTTCAAATCCAGCCGCAAATCCTCATAAAAGTCTCTAAGCAGGGTTCCTCACCCTTCGAATGCTCTAGTAAATCTGCACCCACTGTCACAAACTAGACTGTGAGCAATTGAGAGAAATTCGAAAGTAATGTCAGAAGAATATAACAGTAATTCATAATTTATCAAGCATAGCAGTCCAAATATCATGCGGTAAATGACAGATAGGGATTTAAATAAACAAAGTGCATGATATATAGACTGGGAAGATGGCAACGATAATATGCATGTTCTAAGAATCAAAAGAGGGCCATAAGTGGTTAAAATCCACAACAATAACCACAACAATCCAGTGCTCAGGTTCACACAACACCAGAGGTGGTCAGACACTCCTGCAGAGAGTGGCTCGCGTTTCCCCAACTGGTGCGGGCCACATGACACCTTCACAAATCAGTACCCAGGTTCACACAACATTGTGGGTAGCAATAATTCCGATAGGAAATACCCAAGTTTCTCCAACCAGTGCGGGCCACATGATGCTATATTGACACACTTATGTCAAGAACAGATATACCAAACAAATAATGGAATTTGAGTATCAACAATGGACAACAACAAAATAGCAATGAATGATAATGAATCACATGATATTTTCTTACTGGCTCACTAACATACACAGGCACATAGGCGAGTGTACTTACCTGACAACACAACTCACAAATAACCACTCTCGCGTTCCTTGTGCGTATCCCCGAGTTTTTCACTACTTGACAAGGTCGGGAACTCTAATTAATAGGTCAAGTCATCAACTAACCTTAGGTTAACTCCCTAGTATTTTCCCAACGTTTTAAATGACTCGGAAATGTTTTAAGATTCGATCGACTCGATAAATCAATTGGAAGCACAACAACTTTCTTGGGTTTGGAAAACCATACCAATTTAAGCCCATTCATAGAATTATAGGTTCGGCTTAGTTGTATATGGGTCACACCATAGCCTCGAGGAACGGTGACTAGACCACGACGTCATAACCATTCAATCAACGTAAAAACATAATATCGACTTTGCTCGACAATAACGACTCAACACGAACTCAAAATGACCATACACTGACGAGTAGGGAACCTCGCGGGTGTGGTCCAATGTCTGTAGAGTACCCTCACGACATGGAAAGACCGTAGGCATCTACGTCACGTTAACGACTACTCGACGCATTAGAAAGAACTCACTCATGAATTCGCCATTACAACAACTCTAAACACGAACGGCGTATACAAACACCAACGTCGTTGTTATGGACCACTCCGGGAGTCATGAGACATAAGCATGAACTTAGCTCGGTCCCCAACATCCTCGATCACTGTGGCTCAGCGACGGTGTCACTAGGGTAATGACTTTTCGACGAGCAGTCCCAACAACACCAAAATTCAAGACCGAAACAATCAAAACACAACTGGTTCGGACGCACCGGAGGGTTGCAGGACACCAGCAAGGGCAATACCTGGTCCCCAACAACCTCCCTGGCGTGGTGGTTCGGCCAGCAGCGCTGCTAGTTGCAGCAGCTCCGGCGAGAGGGAACAACATCAACACCGTGCATACAATATGAAACGATGAACTCACACCCTTGCTGTTACTGGTTTCGACTCTAGGGAGATATCAACATGGTCGTGACGAACCCCCGACAGTACCCCAGGCCACAGCGGTCGTCAGCAGCGGCGCCACCCAATCAATAACTCCGACAGTTCCAAACAACCAACAAAATAGGGTATAATAACACAAACCATCATATATACACACGTTGCAGCGGGGGGGGGTGCTCTCGGGATAGTAGTACTCCGGTGAGCCACCGTAAAGTCGTCCCCAACCGAATCCCTGGTCACAACGCCGCCCACACCACCGACCAGACACGAAAAAAGAGAGAACGATGAAAACAGTTCAAGACATACCACAATCGAACAAGAACCAAAACAACCACCACAGTCCACGTCCCTCGCAAAGTTGGGGGTACTCAGAGACTCCAGTGACCTCGTAGGGTCGTCTCCGATGACAACAGTCACCACCCTAATCGGACAGACGTGGCGGCAGTGAGCAGAACGAGAGAGAGGGAGAGAGAGAGAGAGATACACCTTCACTCCGATGACCGAGACACCTCCGGTGAGGTCAGACCACCACGGGGTGGTGGTGGTGCATGGGAGGAGGGAGGAGAGTGAAGAGAGAGAGGGACGGTGGTAAGAGATGAGGGGATCAGGTATGTGTAGTTGGAGAGAAAGTGAATAGTAAAGTTAGGTGTGTGGGGTCCTATTTATAGCCCCCTTATTTTCATCTCAAAATACACACGCATCTCGAGGCCAATCCTATGGCTCTCCTAATTGAGTTGTGTTATTTTAACAATCCCTTATCACATAGCTCGTGTGTTGCGTATTATCCAACTCCCGCGTTCAAACAATGTTCCTCGGTCTGTCTTGCCTTGTCTTGACTCCCGTCGCGCACGTAATCTCGCCTTGTCTTATCAAATAATTATTTAAACTATTCAAAAATTCATTTATTTGTGTTTTTTTATTGTGTTTTAAATCCCTTGTGTACCCATAACCCAACTGTCGATACCCGCTCGTCTAATTTTTCTACTCATTTACCGATTTCATTGTCCAGTCACTCAAATACGAGTATAAATACGTAATACACATCATCATTCACAAATAGCCAAATTTAGGGGTGCATACGGATTGCACTAATTACGGATCCGGTCCAATTCGGACCAATTATCACTAATTAGATCAAATTTTTGATCCATTGGACTGGATTAGATTGAAAAATCATTAATTCGGTTAGACTGGATCGGATTACAGATCCTACATTAAAAAATCGCGGATCCAATCCGATCCAATCCGTTTAACACATCAACACATACATATATTTCATCATATGTATTATAGTAGCTTAATTAGCATCAACTTAAACTATTAACTCTAAACTAAAATATCTAAAAGGCTATACTTGTTCTTAACTCTTTTATTATGTTTTCGACCTTTTTATTGTAGGTTGTATGTTTAACGTACACTTTTTTTGTTCTTTTGTGAGGATGTATGGTGAAGATTTGTGGGTAACACATTTATTTATGTAGGAACTTATATTTTGAAGGTTATTGTGATAACAATTTTGTGGGAAATATGCTATATACAGATTTGTGGAATGTATGTTGTAAATTTGTCATTCATGAGATATATAATTCTTGTGATTCATTTAATTAAGTCTAATTTCATAAATTTTGGATAGGAAAACGTCAATCCGTAGAACTTGATTCAATCCGGTCCGCATTTTGCAAATTGAATCGAGTTGGATTGATGAATTATTTGGATTAGATTGGATTGTAATTTTTCAATCCTCAATAATTGGATTGGATTGCGGATTGGCTCTAATTGAACTGGATCCAATCCGTGTGCACCTTTAGCCAAATTTTCGGATTGTTACATTAGAAATCAAACGCTTGCCCACCAAGCGTTCAAGCTGTTAGAGTTTTAACTAGCTTATTTTCAAAATAAGTTGGTTAGCCAATCACAACTTATTAATAAAAGTAGCTTATAATCTAGCTGTGCCAAACATAGCCCAAGAGTGAATTCATCAATTCATTGATCCAAACGAGTTATTTATGGCTGCAATTCCTGCAACCTTAGATCTTCATTTTGCGAAAAGTTTGCTACATTATGTACAGCTCTAACTGAGTATATTGTTAATTTGCATGGGACGTAAGTGCGGGTGTCATGCCTCATTATAAACACAATTTTGCTTGGGTATAGACCTAGTCTTCTCTAACTCATCTAATTGAATCTAATGTGTGAAAGGTCATATATAGGGGCGTGCCTAGGTGGGGGCAAGAAGGGTGACCGCCCCAGGCCCTCTAACCATGGAAGGCCCCCCAGTTCATGTGTTTAACATAGGTATATGTATAGGTTCTTACAAAAATAATTAAATAGTTGTCAAAGTTTGAAGGATCAGGCCCACTAAAAAGGCTCAACATTTGTGATTAATGAAAATGTGTGAAATTAATTTTTAAAGTATAATCATAGTTTAAATTTTAATTTATAATAAGATAAACAAAATAAAATATTTTTAATGAAGGCCTTATTCTAAGGTTTCACCTTAGGCCCCCAAAATACCAGGACCGACCCTGGTCATATAAATATAACATGGTAACCCAATGTAACTAATGAAACATAACATGGTAAACCAATGTAACTAATGAAACAGAAACCACAAGTATGCCTAATGAGCTATATTTACATCTGCTCAAATCTTTATTTGTGCCTTTGAAACTAATGGTACAACAATGCAATACCATTGCCCATCAATTTGAAAAAGATAGTTTCCTTTTTATTTTATTTTGGTGGTGGGTTTTTTTTTTCTTTTTTTTTTTGAGTTTGCATAGAATCTTCATGTTTTTTAATTTATTTTTTATTTTTATAATTTTCAGTACATTTTTTATTTTTTATTTTTTTTGGTAGGATTTTTTAAGTATATCTATGTAGTTTACCAAATATATATAGGAAAATGCTAGAATGACACCCCAAAGTCACACCCTGTGACGTGGCGTGTGAGCCTGCATCTTTAATAGCCATTCGTGTGTGCCTTAGAATATACACCCCGCATGTTATGCACCCAAAACTTCATTCCTAGGAGCATCTCCAATGGTAAATGTGATTTTGACTGTTGATTGCTATCACGTCATGAATGTGGAGGGAATATCCACTCTATGTGGCATAATGCACATCTAACTTTAAAAATCGTCTCCAATGGGTAATATAGATTGCACCTTCTATCCATGAAGTGACATCTTTTTTTTTAAATTGTCACATTATGAAAATTAATATACAAATTAAAAAATAATTTCATTTTTTATTGAAAGATTATATTAATTATAAACTATTTTTATATAAATATAAATTAAATAATAATGCAGTTTTAAAGGCCGTACCCATTTTTTTGAAGGCCCCATAGTGTTTTTTTAAGGCCAAGTTTATTTTCAAAGCCAAAAAAAGGCCAAGTTTATTTTTATCTATATTCGTATTTATCTTATCATAATTAACAAAAACTATATTTAAATTTGTATTTATCTTAACATTATCAGAGCGCGCAAAACGCGCGCGCGTATATATATATGAATAAAGAAACGAATCTACCGAAAAAAATAATAAAGAAACGAAAAAAATGGGAGCGTCAGCTATTTTTGGGTTTTCCTTTTTTTTGGAGTTTACGCTATTTTCAATTTCCTTTTCCATTATTTCAATGACTTGACAATATAGACATTGTCTATTGCACCTTCTATTTTTAGAGGGTGTGATAGACAGTGTCTACTTTTTTGTATGCCGCATCACCTTCACATTCTCAATCCACATCCTCATTAGAGAATACTTTATCACATCAACGTGCATTCTATCCTACGTGGCACACATCCTCCCCCAATCCACATTCTCATTGGAGATGCTCTAACACTCATTTTTACATGGAGCCCACATGTCACGTCACTAGGGTGTGACTTTAGGGTGTCATTTTAACATATATCTTCCATATATATATATATATATATAGGAAAATGATAATCTAACACACTTTAGACGCACACTTCGGATGCACACTTTGTTTTTTAGCCCATTTATGATATTATGTTAGATGTGGGGCGCACGGATGGGAAATAAGAAAGAGTCATAAATGGCTAAAAAACAAAGTGTGCGCCCCAAATATACGTTCAAAGTGTGTTAGATTATCATTTTCCACATATATAACCTACCTTATGGTATAGCCACCACTGGTTACGGTGGTGGCTGGTCGAGGATCTCGCTCAATTGTAGTTTTCCTTTTATCATAATCACGATTCACCACCACCCCCGATAATGCTTCGATTGGGCAAATATATAACCCACCTTATGGTATAGCCACCACTGGTCACGATGGTGGCTGATCTAGGATCTCGCTCAATTGTACTTGTCCTTTATCATAATCACGATTCACCACCACCACTGATAATGCTTCGATTGGGAAAATAAGGTGAAATTGACTACTGATAGCAAATACTATTTCGTTGGATCATGGTGATGAATACTGTCATTTTCATCCTTGTTCGGGTTAGGATGTCACCGTTCCCTGTGTTAAGGAAACTATAGTAGTTGCTATATTTCCGTAGGTTAGGTATTTATATAGTTTCTATATTTAGGTATTTAGGTATTTAGGTATAAATAAGAGCATCCTATTGTACTCAATTTACCCACATAAATACAATTCTTAGATTCTTTTTTAAAATCTATAATTACCTAAACAACATAAATGGCAAAATATAGAAACTACATAAATACCTAAACTACGGAAATATATAAACTATTATAGTTTCCTTAACACCGTGCATAAAATTATGGCACATTTATATGAAAGTTCACATAAAGAGAAATAATTGAATTTACATATGTCACTCTAAAAAATGAAAATAAGGGCACATTAGTCTGAAGATTCAATTAATTAAGTAATAACGATGCATTATTTGTAGGTTGCTCATAGTTTTGCAAAGCTCTCCTATGTCATGTTAGTACCATGTCTTGGGAAGTAGCTCTTATGAAAGTTGATGCAATGTTGTAATTCTGTAATAGTGAGCTCTTATCAATGAAATTTGCTTAGTCAAAAAAAAAATAAAATTGAGACATCATTTGCAGAAGGCAAAGTAGGGGGATTTGACTCATGTTGGAGTCTAAGTCAATATTGGTTTCTTATAATTTTTTGTAGTAGTTCGAACTTTGGGTGCCATGACTGCTTCATAATTTCGTGCAGTATAATGATTAAAAGTATGTTTTGCTATGCCTATGTGATGTAAGCACAGCTCTCGGTTTCAATAGTAAGCTATAGGCATCACTTGGACCATTTGTGGCTTCCACTCCCACTTTTGAGGATTTGACTTTGAGTTAGCATTTGGTTTTTTTATTTCAGATAATCAAAATTAAAGTGGATTTTTTAGAGAATTAAGCCAATTTGCAATAGTGTACATTAAAAAAGCATTGACTAAGAAAATCATAATTTGATTGAATCAGTAACACAGAACTACTTTCATTTATTTTGAAAACCATTAGTATCTAAAATTTGGATTTGACTAATCTCTTTAGCGCTAGTTGCACGCACCAAATCTATAGCCCGAGAAACAACTCAAGAAAATGATGAAACTAGCACTACTTGAACACTCGACCTCTTGTGACGACAATCATTTTCACATAAGGGCCGCCCGACCTAAAATATTGGCAAACTTCTCGAGATAGCCCAATGAGTCGTTCGGTGGCCTAATGAGCCTTAACATAATATATTAATAATGATAATCATAATTTTAAGGCGATTGCATAATATAGTTTTGCCTTCCAAATTGTAAAATAAAATACCCTAAATCCTCCTTTGTACGACCACAATCGACCTAAAAGGGGTAAGTAGTTTTGGATCGGGATACATATGCACACACCGCGATGCGTATCATGTGGACACCGACAAGTGAGTGCTCTTGTTACTTATCCATCTCTTTCTATAAGTGAATGAGTTTGGTCTATTATTTTTTGGTCTAAACTATATGATATATGAACTATTCAATTACGCCGACTTCGCCCTAAGTCGCACACACAGGGCTGGTAAAATGTGTCCTAACCCGCTTTAAATACAGAATTTTGTGTTGTCGGGTTTAGGCAACATTTTCAAAACACGAGTAATCATTTAGTGATTAATTCGGTTTAGTCGGGTCTTTTATCTTTTGGTCCAAAAAAGTAAAAATAAAAAGAATGAGCCCTTTAGCGTTTTGCTACCACTCGGCCGTCTTCCTCTCTGAACGAAATCGAAACGCCTCTTTCTCTCCTTCGATTGAACCACAAATTTCACTCTCCATTGAACGATTTGATTTCGGTATGCAAACCCTGCTATCACTCTCTTCTTCTCGCTTGATTTAACATCTGATTTTGGATTTTATTGTTCGATTCATTGCTGATTAGGTTAACGTCATTGATGTCTTAGGTTTTCGTCGGTGTCAATTCTATTGAATTGAGGAACTCAGCTAGGGCTTCTCGGACTGCGCTCTTATCCCGGTATGGATTCTACTGAATGGGATTTCGATGTCGAGTTTATTCGTATAATCATTCTACCGTTTTTATTTGTGAAAGACCTAGAACATTGCCATTATTATTTCCTTACAAGATTAAGTCAAAATGATCGAAAGTGTGGTTGTTTTTCGTCTTTGTGTTTAATTAGAGTTCTGAGATGAGAGGATTAAACCATTGATGCAGAAGTACAATGATTTTAAAAAAAATGAATCCAATTTTAGTTGTGTTTGGGATGGCAGGGTAGGCGGATCCCGTGTTTTTAAGGGGGAGGGTTTCAGACTGGTAAGATCTTAATTGGGACCAGATATTAATCTAATGAGGTTTTACTTATACGAAGGTTTGCTATTTCAACGATCAAAAGTGCTAAAACTTTGACAGCGAAGGTTTGCTATTTCAACGATCAAAAGTGCTAAAACTTTGACAGCGAAGGTTTGCTATTTCAACGATCAAAAGAGCTAAAACTTTGATAGCGAGCCAGCTAGGAGCTTACACGCTAAAAGCAATATCAATGGTGCGATAGTAGATGGTCTGATCGATCTGTTTTAGAATTACTATGACCTACTATGAGGAATGCACTTGAAAATTAAATTAGTGTGATACTTAGGTTACAATTTACAAACAAGATTAGTTGCGAGGCAGGTGGGTGAAAATAAAACACGTTCTACTTGGTGCGAAAACTGTTGAAAGCCTACAAAACCAAAAAATAACATGGTATGCCTAAAAAAAAAGATTAACATGATAGAAACTGATATGAAAACCTCCTAGTATTAGGGGTGGGCGTCGGTTTCTGTAAATCCACCCAAACCGCCCAGACCGACGCGGCATGGCTTGGTTTCCAAATTTTGTGGTTTGCGGTTGGTTTGAGAAATCCCAAAACCACAGCCCTCGGTTTGGTTTGTTTTTGAAAATAAGGATCCGTGGTTCACCAAACCGAACCAAACTCTGGGGATTATAGGCATTTGTTTTTTTACCCATAAAACCCTAACTGTACAAACTCATGTCTCACCTCCACCTCCGCCTCTATGTTTTTTTTTCTTCTTTTGTTACAATGCCTCTGTGTTCTTTGTGCAATCCTCATTCGCTCATGCACAGTGGCCTCCTCTCTCCCTTCGTCTCCCTCCAAGCATTGTGCCTGCCCTTAACCCTCATCTCTCCAAGCTCTAGACTTGTTCTCGTGCTCGAGCGACCTCGCCTCCCTGCCTCTCATCACTGTACCTCAGCACATTGCACCTCGCTATTGCGGCTCACACACTTCTCATCTCTCTCACTCCAATCTTTTTTCACTTTTGTGTGTGAGTAATCCGTTCTCATGGGTTTGGATTTTTTGGGGTGTTTTTCAAATTTTAATTTGTGAATAAATTGTTGTATTTTTAAAGAGATAGATGTTTAATGTATTTGGTGTTTTTGGTTTCATTAATGAAATTGTTGTTCTGTGTTTTTTTTTCTTTGAAATCGAATTGTTGTTCTGTTGTTATTTCATTAATTGATGAAGTTGTTAATTGTTATGATGTTATTCCAAATTGCTCTGGGTTTTGTATTTTAGTTTGATTTGGTTGTTTAATTTGTGATTTTAGTTTGATTTAGTATATGATTTATTTGATTGAAAATATGTTGTTGGATCTGAGATAAGAATAACTTGTAAGTGAAAGAGAGAAAACCATGAAACCAGACCGACCAAACCGTGTAAACAGCGGTCGGTTTGGTCATGGTTTTAATGTTTTGTGGTTTCGTGGTGGTCTACAAAATTGCCAAACCGTGAACCCCCAGTTTGGTGGTGGTTTGAGGATTTCCACCACCAAACCGTGGTTTGCCCACCCCTACCTAGTTTAGTTGTGATGCCCAAGCTAGTCAGAATCGTGAATCGGAAGTGAATCATTGAAGGCTTGAATGAATCGAATCAGGATTCGCATCGATGAATCGTAAGATTCGCGATGCATTATTAATGAATCATATATATATATATATATTTAATTTTCTTAGGATCCATTTTTTTTCTTTGCACATTTATAGTTCATAACTTCATATGCTTTTAAATTTAAATAAAAATGTTACAATAAGCTGATTTTCGATTTGCAAATTTATAGTTCATGTCCTTAGAGAAGTCAACACACTTCTTTCTCTTAATATTCAATACACCCAAACACTAAAACACAACAACAAATTCTTACCCTCATTCCAAGATGTCTATCACCCACAAACCAACAAAAGTTAAAGTGAAATGTGAAACAAAGCCATTAAGCCACCCACAAGACACAAGTGAAATTGTGAAACAGTGACACAAGACAAATGCTCTAAAGGTTTTTTAGCTCACAGAGGGTAGTGAAGAGCTCAATGAGGGCAAGGCAAGAGGAGAGATCGCAAAGAGCAAGAAAGAGAGATTGCATTTGCTAAATCTTCTTTTGGTTGCGATTAGAAAAACAACATTTTAGGTTTTTCAACTTTGAAGAAAAGATACCAAGTAAAGCATGTACAGGCTTACAATTTTTAATTTTATTTTATTTTATTTTTTTGTTGAAAGACATGAATCAGTGAATTGTGCGATTTGCCTTGCGATTCACGCAATTCACCTTGAGTCATGCGATTCTGTGTGCGATTCATAAACATCCCAATTTAGCCTGACTAATCGAATCTTTGACTAGCGATTCGAATTGTGAATCGTACGATTCTCACAACCATGGTGATGCCATCTACCACTATAATTGTTCTCTTAAACTTGGTGGCAACCTCAATAGTCTTTCACTTATTTCATTGATCTAACTTGATCTTTTAGAATTCTAATTCAGATTGACATTTGACACATACTCCTATTTACCAATACCATTTTGTGTATTTTTATTTTTTTTGATAAGAAAAGAACCACAACTTGCCCACTATGAGGCTCGAACTCCTGACCTCTTACTCTTACCCAAGTAACTTCATACCAAAGTAGTGAGCCATCCACTTGGTTGGTATTTTGTATATTTTCATTGATAAATAATAAATTCATTAATGGCATCCTAGCACACTAGCTAGTAAGCAAGCACATGCTTCTCTTGTAGGCTGCATTTTTTTTTTTGACAACTAAAATTTATGAAGGTTTGTAAAATAATTTAATATTTTAATTACGTTGAGAGATTTTTTTAATGATGCTAGATTGATATGAATACATCATCTTTATGGGGTCATATTTTCATAATAAATGGTTTAATAGTAGACTAGTAGTACAAACATTATGGGATCAAATCCCTACCACCCAAATCCAAATATTTTGATTCTTTCGAGTAATGGGGTTGGGGTTCCCTATTGACTCTTGATGGATTTGTTGAGCCTAAGTAGGGAGAGGCAGTGATTGCAAGGCATCCTTGGGGTTTTCGAATGAAATTGCCTAAGCGGTGGGTTAGGCTGGTGGTGGGCTAGGAGGGTGGCAGGCCTTTGAGAAAATATAAAAAAGTTCAAGGGCTAAAGAATAATTTCTAAAGAAACTATTTATTTTTGTTGATATAAATACCAACAAACACAACAAACCTTAAAGTTAACCCATCTCCAGACTCCACCTTCCACCATCCTTGGTGTTCTCTCCAACATCCTTATTGGCAGCTTTTGAGAAGTTTTGCCAACCTCAACTAAGGTATGCCTTTGATTATCTCTTCTTCACTCAGTTCTTCCCCTTTCTCTCTTTGTCCGCACTTTTTCTTTCCTTTTTGCTCTCTCTCTCTCTCTCTCTCTCTCTCTCTCTCTCTCTCTCTCTCTCTCCCCCCCCCTTTCGTCGATTCCTCTCTCCCCTATCATTGATTTCTCTCTTTTGGAAAAAAAAATAAAAATTTGGGGTCGTTGTGACCCCTTTGTTAACTCGTGCGATTCATTTGAATCGCACGATTCAATATATGTATCGTGCGATTCTTGTAAGCATGCAATTTAATGGCCACTTCAAATCATTTTTTCCTTGCATCGAGTTAACTCGTTGATTGTATGAGTTTTACATCAATAATTAAACTAATATTTTTTTTTTGTTAGAAAGTTGTGTTCCTATCACAAACTTATAGAAAGTTGGTTACATTGGCCAGTAATAGAGGACCTATAGATTAATAACTAATTATTTAGGGACTTCTAAATAAATATTTATTTTTCCGCCTAGCCGTCGCCTCATCTAGGGAACGGAAAACGCCTAGGCAGTAGGCACTGCCTTGGCACCTTGTAATCCCCGTAGGGAGGTTGAAAGATAGATCTGATACCAACGATACTAAAAAAATTAGTACAACACATCAGTGATAATTTGAAGGATCATCATATGTATCTAACATTGTAATAACTAAGCCATTCATTGTGATTACTATTTACTACTAATACCAATTTTTGGGGGTTCATGTAATAAAATAATGCTAGCATATAGCTATTCCTTTTATTAGAAGTATATAAATGATTATGGAGTCAAAAGTAGCTAGCGCTTTTTTAGACATGTGGGTCTGGGGTTAAGACCCTATCGTAGTGAAGTTGGTGCCATTACTTTATCACCGAAAATTCATGTACTTATGAAATACAAGTTATACAACGTTTAGCCTGTGTCTTGAGGGATGTGGGCGATTCTGTTTTTAATTCAATTTTAAATTTAGTTGGATCTTTGTTTTAATGTTTTTGGTGTGATTTATAGGTTTTATATTATTCTTTCATTATGTACAATTTGAGTTTTGACAGAATTAAAATCAAACATATGTTATTAAAGCTTGTTTGTGCATTTCTTTAACTCAAACTCACATACGAAATACATAAAAGCTTTTATTTTTTTTTCACTTTTCATCCTTTTTATTTTATGATTTTGTTGAGGTCTTTGATAAAGACAAATGTATTTTAAAACTTCAAGTTTCTTTTTGTTGGAATAAACCCAACTTATTGAGACAAATTCCACCTGAGATCTCCATCTCAATGGTTAACTAGATGGAAATTGACATAGAGGAAAAAAAATAGTTTTAGTACATTAAATGAATAATCTCCTTAATTTTGTGCTCATGTAGTTGTCCCAACCTAGAAAATTCAGTTTTTCAAAACATATCTCTCTCCAAAGTAACGTGATTCCCAATACATGTGTTTGTGTGTATATCTTGATTTCACGATCGCTTGTTATAGTGTGTTTGTATCACACATCAATTTAATCTAATTAACATGTTGATGTGGTTCATAAGTTCAACCCCAACTCAGATGATGATCGGGGCCACAACCACACGTGTCAACACTTTATTTAAAATACACAACTTATGTGCCTATTTACTAGTTTTAATGTAGGATTTATTTACATTGAATTAGGGAACACTACTCTGGATTTACAAAGTGAAATGGGTAAACCTCGGTATATTTTAATCAAAGTTGCTGAAAGTATTTGAGTGCTTAGTAAATTTTACGACAAAACAAATTTGTTAATTTCCTTAGTTACATACTTATTACTCACTTAATGGTGACATTTCACCTATCAGATGAATCACCAACGTTCTTTCTTTTCTTGACTAGGACCATTATATGAAAATTAAGAGTAGGCAACTCTTCAAAGGTTGTAATAAGTAAAAGGCTAGTGTTGTAATGGCGATCACCTATTGTTTAGATAGTGCCATAGTGGTCCCTACCCCTCACATGGAAACCCTTCATCTATGGTTTCTACAAATGAAGGGTATAATATATTCGGAAAATGATTTGTTACATATGATAGGAATCCAAATCAGTATGAGGAAATTTTTTTTTTTTGACAACTCTATTACTTGTCTTTGATTAGCAAGTTTAGAGAAGTTTATCTTGTTACTTTGCTAGTGTTTGTGTTGTTCTATTGAATTCCATGAATAAGATTTAGTTCTTATTAGTGGTATTAGGGCACCTCGATCAGAGATGCAAGCACTCAAGAATGGGTTCATGATCTATGGCGGATGAGATGTTAAGGGATCTTTATGAAATGTAGTCAATGATTCAAGATTTGTTTGTCCGTTGCTCTGATTGTTTTTTGCCCCCTGATCCTTCCAACTCTTTATTTTCTCTCTATCTTGATTTCTTCATTTCATAACCCTCAAGGCCTCAATATGATTCACAACTATTCAACCCCATCGAAATTCTTGTTTTCCCTTGCATTTGGTATTATTCACATCTTAGGACTAGGTTTGTAGCTTTAAACTTGGATTTGAGGTTTTTGACATCCCTTTCATTTTTTTTTTCTTGGTTTGCAGCAACTTATAGATAATTGTAATTCTAGAAAGTAGAAACAATCTGCTATACCCAAACACTGATTTGGCAATAGTTGTGGTTTTGTTTTTCTTTTGTTTTCAGAAAAAAGAAAAAAAAGAAATTTTTTTGGTGTATGCAACATTGGTATTGTCTAATTGAACAAGTCCTTTGTAACTCTAATTAGTAGTGCCGCTATGTTCACACAATTTTAGTACTCTAGATCTTTGTTCTGAATTGGCTTGGTCCATATTTGAGCCCCCATGTTCAAGATGAATTATATGTATAACAAACCACCTTTTACACCAAAACTTACACACATGGAGGCTTGAACCCTCAACCTCATGTAAAGCTGAACGCATACCGAATAATTGTCGCCAACAATTGGTTGGTAATCATTTATATATTTTGGTTTTATTGCTAATGTTGTTATTTATTTTATTCTAAGTTTTTAATTAGTTCTTCTTGGCACTTGTTTAATTTCCTTCTTGGATTGCAATGATGGTTACGTGTTAATGGCTCCATCACATTTGTCTGAGTTATAAACTTTGCATCTCTCAATAACCATTTGGTATCTGATAGGCATGTCTGAGTTGTTTGTTGACTGTCAAAAGCTCAGTGCTTTTGGCCTTGAAAAGAACTCGGTCCTTTTATATCAAGTCTTCCACATAATTATTGTTTATTGGACCAGAAGGTGATTTCCTTTGTCTCTTCTCCATCACTGACCATAATTGGTTAAAAAAATATTTTCAATGCACACATTTTCTTGGTTTCATTTGTTTCTGTTGTGTTGATAATGTAATGCTTAGTCATGTTGTTGGATATTTAGACAATCGACTGAAGTGTTTGGTGTTGAATTGACATTTGCTATTTTAGCTTATTTGTGGATTCACATTTGCATTGAACAGTGATGACAATGATTATTGAAGAATAAAACAGAGGAAAAAGGATGAACAGAGACCCATATGTCACTATTACTATCACCATACGTCTGTTTTTTACATGCAATAGCAAAGTTGGCTCCCATATTAACAACGCAACAATGCTTGAATCTCTCAACCACGGTCGCTCCGGCAACCCCACCATCACCATTGTACACTCACACTGTTATCCATCGCCTTTGCTTCTCCGCCCGCTCTCTCGAACAAGTTCAACAAGCCCACGCCTTGGCCATCACCACAGGTGCACTTCATCTGAGAACTGCTTCCTTCTCCTCCTCACTCATGCTTGCCTACGCCACTTTCAACTCCCCGTCAACTTCTCATTTTCTTTTTGATCAAACTGCACCAAATGTCTTCTTATGGAACACTCTCCTAAGGGTTGATTCAATTGTTGGCGCCCACCGTAGTGCCTTTGACACTTACAATCAAATGGTTTGCAGCGACGTTCAACTGGATGATCACACCTTCCCCTTCATACTCAAAGTTTGTGCAGATGCACTTGCAGTCGAAAAAGGCATGGAAATCCATGGTTTGGTTTTTAAATTGGGTTTTCATGGTGACGTTTTCGTGGGCAACACCCTCATCTCGTTTTATGCATCTGCTACACGTTTGTCAGACTCACATCAAGTGTTCAATGAAATGCTTGAAAGAGACCTTGTGTCCTGGAATTCTATAATGGTTGCATTCTCGTTTCATGGGTACTTCTCCAACGTGCTTGATTGGTTCTTGAAATTGAGGTTCAATGCTGGCTTGAAGCCAAATTCAATTAGCATCGTTAGTGTGTTACCTGCTTGTGCAACGCTTGGAGATGAGGAAACCACTAAAGAAATTCATGGCTACGTGGTGAAGTCTGGTTTAAGCTCCTATGTCACTATTTGCAACGCATTGATTGGTTCCTATGGCAAGTGTGGGAATTTTCAAGCTTCAAAATTGGTTTATGATCAAATGGTTGACAAGAATGTGGTTTCCTCGAATGCTATTATGTCTGCTTTTGCCCATAATGGTCTTTATGAAGAGGCCTTGGAAGTGTTTAGGTCGATGGTGGCATTAGGAAAAGAGCCAGACTCTGTTACGCTCTCAACTTTTTTGCCTGTCTTGATAGAAATGAGGGTTTTTGTAAAGGAATGGAAATCCATGGATACAGTATCAGGAGAAGTATAAACTCTGACGTTTTCGTTTCCAATTGTCTGATTGATTTGTATGCAAAATCAAGATATTCAGCACGAGCATCCAATGTTTTTGAAACAATGGAGAGAAGGAGCGTAGTGACATGGAATGTGATGGTTGCTAACTTTGTTCTTAACAAGCAAGAACTGGAAGCCATTAGACTTATAACGACAATGCAGGCGCATGGAGAGCACCCAAACTCTATTACATTCACAAATGTACTTCCTGCCATTGGGAGAATAAGTTCTCTATTCCATGGTAAAGAAATCCATGCTGCGTCTATACGGAAGGGTTTTTCATTCGACCTGTACGTCTCAAATGCTCTAATGGATATGTATGCCAAGTGTTGTTGCTTACATATGTCGCGAAATATTTTCAAGACATCTGCTAAAGATGAAGTGTCGTACAATATTCTTATTACGAGTTACAGTCAAAGTGAGCACTGTTTAGAAGCCATGGATCTATTTTTAGAAATGGCTCGCGTAGCTCTAAAGCATGACATTGTCTCCTTTACGGGAGTTCTCTCAGCTTGCGCAAATCTCTTTGCAATCAAGCAAGGGAAGGAAATCCATGGTTTTTTCATCAGGACTTCTCACTCCCATATCTTTGTTGCCAATTCACTCTTGGATATGTACACCAAGTGCGGAAAGATAAACATTGCTAGGCGGGTGTTTAATCAAGTCCCTGACAAGGATGTGGTCTCATGGAACACGATGATATTGGGTTACGGGATGCTAGGTGAAGTAGACGTCGCAGTTGACCTCTTCGAGTCAATGAGGGACTCAGGCGTTGATTATGACCTAGTGTCCTACCTCGCAGTTTTGTCTGCTTGTAGTCATGGCGGGCGTGTTGAAAGGGGGTTGAGCTACTTTAATGAGATGCTTGCTCGGGACATTAAGCCAACAAACATGCACTATGCTTGTATGATTGATCTTCTTGGACGAGCTGGCCGTATAAAGGAGGCTGTGGAGATTATTAGGGAATTGCCAAATGAAGCAGATGCTAATATTTGGGGATCATTGCTTGGGGCGTGTAAAATACACGGGAATATAGGGTTTGGAAGATGGGCTGCTAAACATCTCTTTGAGTTGAAACCTGAGCATTGTGGCTACTACATGCTTTTGTCAAATATGTATGCAGAATTAGGAAAGTGGGAGGAGGCAAACGAAACAAGGGAATTAATGAAATTAAAGGGAGGTAGGAAGAATCCAGGTTGTAGTTGGGTGGAGATATGTGATCAAATACCCGCTTTTGCTGTTGGAGAGAAAATAGAGGACACATGTTGGGACCACCCGTCATAAATTCTACTTGAAATGACGAGTTGTTGTCATTGTACAATAACAATAAGGCTCAAATGTCTTGTTGGTATGGTTCTCTCTTGTTCAACTAGATTTTTTTTTTTTTGGTGAGGAAACGACTCTAAGGCTAGAGTTAGCTCTTTATAGAGCAATTACAATCACGCAACAAAAGTAAATCTAGGCGATCCGGAGGATCCCATAAAATCTTGACTTCACCCAGTATTGTGTTCCCCATCTTTGCCATGAAGTCTGCACATATGTTATTTGCTCTCTTGTTGACGAACGGTTAAGATTCTATAGATCCTATTTGAATGAGTGAGAGCTCAATCTTGAAGTCAAAAGTGATGAATTTGTTGCAAAAAGCTCAGAGGCATTAAAACACACCTGTAACTTGTGATAAACATCTTTGTAGGTTGGTTGTTGCAAATAAATTTAATGGTTGTCTTGATGGTAACAAACTAGAATGTGATGCCCTATGGTGCCATGATTATACTTCTATTTCATTTGTTGCTCCCGCTCCTTGAAGATCGTAAACTATTCAAGATGATTGTCACATATTGCAAATCATGGTACCAAAAGCTTTCATCTTCATTGTAGTGAAGAAGATAGTAGTAGTCATCATAAAAGATCAAAGTCGAAATTGTAAAAGTATGTGCAATCCAACATTTATATTCAAGTCAAGCATGGGTAGAGAGCATCAAACGCAAATTCTGGGGCGATATGGATGGACTTAGCAAGGTATACCATTAGATGAAAAGATTTTTATTGGAGGAGATTTAAATGGGCATGTGGGGGCAAGTAATGATGGGTTCGAGAGAGTTCATGGAGGTTATGGTTATGGAAATAGAAATGAAGAAGGAGAATCAATCTTAGAATTTGCTTTAGCATACGATCTTGTCTTAGCAAATACTAGTTTTAGGAAAAGGGAGTCACACCTGATTACTTTTAGTAGTGGACTTAACAAGAGTCAAATAGATTTTCTTTTAACAAGAAAAGTAGATAGAAAGATATGTAGAGATTGCAAAGTAATACCTGGTGCAGCATTCACTACCCAAACTAAAATGTCGACTTAATAGGAATAAAAGAAGCATACCCTAGAATAAAGTGGTGGAACCTAAAAGATAGTAAACAAGAATAGTTTAGAGAAAAACTACTAAAGGAAAACATTTGGAATCTTGGTTTAGATTCCAATACGATGTTAGAAATGAGTAGTTGCATAAAAAGAGTAGCATCAAACGTGTTAGATATATCTAAAGGCTTGGGACCACCAAAGGAAACATGGTGGTGGAACGAGGATGTTCAAAGAGCTATTAAGACTAAAAGAGAGATGTATAGGAATATACCTAAATGTCAAGATGAAGATGCGTACAATCAATATAAAGAAGCTAGAAAACAAGTTAAAAAGTAGGTAGTCAAGCTAAAACAAACTTCACGGAAGATTTATATACAAAGTTAGGTGATAGAGATGGCGAAAAATATATTTATAGGTTAGCCAAATTAAGAGATAAAAAGAAACAAGACCTAAGTCATGTAAGATGTATTAAGGACGAAAACCAAAATGTTTTAACGCGCGGAGATGATGGAGAGATGGAGGAGCTACTTCAATAGTTTATTTAATGATAGTCAAGTTGATATCATAATAGATGAAGATCCACACCAAGAAAGAAATGTTAACTATACACGCAATATTAGGATTCTGAAAGTTAAAGAGGCATTGAAAAAGATGAAAAATAGGGAAAGCATGTGACCTAGATGAAATATCCATAGAGGCTTGGAAATGCTTAGGAGAAATTGGATTGACTTGGTTAACAAAACTCTTCGACAAAATTTTAAAATCAAAACGGATGCCAATGGATTGGAGAAGAAACACCCTTATACCAATCTTCAAAAACAAAAGAGACATTCAAAGTTGTTCAAACTACCGGAGAATTAAACTTATGAGTCAATACTATGAAATTTTGGAAGAGGATAATTGACAATAAACTAAGAAAAGAAACAACAATATCAGATAATCAATTTGGCTTCATGCATGGAAGGTTAACTATGGAAGTGATTTTCCTTGTAAGAAGATTGATAGAAAAATAGAGAGAAAAGAAAAAAGATCTTTATATGTATTTGTAGATTTAGAAAAAACATATGATAGGGTTCCTAGAGATGTTCTTTGGTGGGTTCTAGAAAGAAGAGGAGTACATGCTACTGCTAGATACATAGACACTATTAAGGATATGTATGAGAGAGTAGTAACAAGCATAAAGACATTTGGAAGAACTACAAAAGAATTTTTCATTACGATAAGACTACATCAAGGATCGGCTTTAAGCCCATATCTCTTTACTCTAGTTATGAATGAACTAACTAGGCATATTCAAGAGGATATACCATGGTGTATGTTATTTGCAGATGACATTGTCTTAGTGGACGAAACAAGAGATGGAGTGAATAGGAAATTAGAACTTTGGAGGAATACATTAGAATCTAAAGGTTTTAAGTTGAGTAGGACAAAGACCAAATACATGCACTGTAAATCTAGAAATACTAGACATATAGATGGTGGAGTGGTAAAATTGGGGGAAGTAGAAGTTCCTAAGGTGAAAAACTTTAGATGTCTAGGATCAATCATACAAAATGATGACAATATTGAGAATGATGTCACACATAGAATTTAAGTTGGATGGAAAAAATAGAGTGCAACAAGTATGATCTGTGATAGAAATATTCTTACCAAGTTAAAAGGAAAATTTTATAGAACCGCAATTAGGCCAGCTATGCTCTATGGAAGTGAATGATGGATGGTAAAACAATAACAATTACATAAAATGAACGTATTAGAAATGATGACGCTTAGGTGTATGTGTGGTAAAAATCGTAAAGATAGAATAAGAAACACAAAAATTCAAAAAAAGTAGGAGTATCAACAATTGACACAAATATTAGGGAAGGGTGATTGCAGTGGTTTGGACACTTGCAAAGACGACCTACAAATGTTCTCATTAGAAAACTTGACTCAATAGAAACTGAAGAAATTCGATGAGGGTAGGGGTAGACCGAAGTTAACTTGGGATGTATTAATTAAGAGGGACTTGAATGGTTTGGAATGCTCACCATCAATTGCACAAAATCGAGCACAATGGAAGAGTTTGATCCATGTAGTCGACCCTAATTAATTTGGGACAAAGGTTATATTGTTGTTGTTGTTGTCAAGCATGGGTAGGGAGAGATGACATTGTTTGGGAGAGAATGGTTGTGTTTTGGGGAGAGAGATCTAGAATGCGTACGTGTTTTTTTTTTTGGGAGGTATGTGCGATCCTTTTGGGAGATTGAGTGGCGATTTTTTGGGGATGGATTTCAATTTTGTCAACTAACTATAATGAAAGATTTTGGTTTTTAAAACTGTTCATTAACTTTGCATTGTTTAATTTTTTTTCTCAAATTAAAAGATGTTTTAACCCCCAAATTTGTAAGGACGTATGGTGAAAACAAAAATGTTTAAATGGGTTAAATAAGGGCGGTTAGGGATATAAGACTATTTTGGCGTCACCAGGAGGATTGCCATTATATATATATAGAGTACTACTACCATAGGAACCATAAAAATACTCATGCCATGGGTACACAATTTATAACCATTCGATTCTAATCCAACACATTGATCGACGCTTCATAAATGCACAAAGCATTTAATGCACAACACATTTTAAGGGGTTCCCATGACATGGATATTTGGACTCCATTGTAGAATTTCCCATATATATTAGCGGGTGTACATACCTTTTTTCAACCCCTTCTTAATTTAGTCCGGCTCATCAACCTAATAATCCGGGAGAAACCAAAAGGATATAATGTAGTTACCAAAAATTGCACCCACAACCTTTGCCTTAATCTGAGTTATGGTGCTCACTCTTTGCCATTGCACCACACCCCTTAGGGGTGGAAACATTCTCATTTTTAAAATTAACCAATTCAATTAACCTTTTGCTAACAAAGCTGCAAATTCTAGCTATTGACATGTGGATCATGTGGTAGGGACAAGCTGGATATGTGTGATACAATGTAAATAGGATGTTGCATTGTGGTTTTTTTTTAGGTCGCGTTGGGTTTTTTTAAATGAAAATGTGTGAAATGTTTTAAGATGTGTGGCAGTTCGTTTGAAATTTAATTCACTGAGATTTATCTCATCTCTAATATTTTTTAGGTCTATCCACAAGTAATATCTCATCTCTAATATTTTTCAGGTCTATCCACAAGTAAAAACAATAGAGCAGCTGTTCATCTCTAATATTTTTCAGGTCTATCCATAAGTAAAATCCATTGTGTGGGGGTTCGGAGTTTTAGTGTGTTTCTTAGTTTCTTTATCTTATGTTTATATGTATAAACAGACAGTATAATTATATGTTATATGTATTTGCCTATAGTATGTCTTAGAGATTAGACCAATCTGATTGATATTATGGACTCCAAGAGTCAAGACTGATAGTGATGATTTTTGGATGAAATTAAATTGTTTATGGTTGGTTTATGCTATTGGATGATTTGTAGATGCCCAAAAGAGTTTTTTGTATGGGTTTCTTTTTGCAGGGTTCCAAATTTTTAATGGGAAACTTTGATAGTAACTTGGAATTGAAAATTATTAGAGATGTGATTATGAAGACCTTGCTTGTTATTATGAAGAACTCCTCCTATGTAGAACATTGTGTGCTACATAGCCGGCCCCAAGTCCAGATAGAGGACTTTGATGCCCATTTTCCATACCGAAAAATGGGTAAGGGAGGTCCCTAACTCATTTTTCATACTTGAAAAATGGGGGAGGGGCCCTAAGTCCATTTCCATTCTTGGAAAATAGAGGAGTGCGATAGTTTGACAATCATCGTAAAACTTTTGTCACTCTTTATGAAATTGATCAAACACATATAAATGTTGGGGCGTACCTAGTGACGCGCTGCATCAGAGCCCGAGTGTGTTTCACATTGTGGATGCATTAATTAGGAGGGATTTGAATGGTTTGGAAAGCCCACCATCAATTGCACTAAGTCGAGCACAACGAAAGAGTTTGATCCATGTAACCGACCCAATTAATTTGGGACTGAGGGTATATTGTTGTTGTTGTTGTTGTTGTTGTTGTTGTTGTTGTTAAGGCAACAATTAGTGCTCTAGCCTTGTCTTGAGTCATATCTCGAGGAATGTTTCGTATTGTTGGATTGTGGCATCTCCAACATAAAAGGAATTTTATATTTGGTTGGATTGATGAGTATTGCATATCACATGTTAACTTCTATATAAATAGTGTAAAATGAAGAATTGTAGATTTAAATTCCGTGAGAGTTATGTTGATAAGTTTGAACATGCGAGAATATTATCCATAGTAAATATTTATAGGCATCTTGGTTCTCTTATAAATTAATCTAAGATACATGGATTTATGGCTCAGAATTTCTCTTCTGATCATTAAATCCTTGATTTGATATTCGATATTGAGAAATGCAGATATGTTGTCTGCACTTTGTTTTCACTAGATGTGCTTCTTGCAAAACTTATTATTTATTTTCCTGTTGGGATACTGGATACACACGAAGTTCCTTGCTTACTAATTTTTTATTATATTTGTGAAAAGGTCCTATGTTTTTCTTAAGCTTAATCGAGCATACCTTGCGATTGCCCCCTCATCTTCTTGATCTTCCACTTGACGAAGCTATCAAGGGAGAGCTGGAACATCTTTTTTTGGACAAGGTTTATCATATATTTTTCTTCTGTTTGCTTATTAATGTAAATAAGTTACTTGATTTCTTGTATTAAGTTGATGAATTGCACTTCGGATGTAGGTAATCCCAAATTTGGGGCTTTGCATTTCGGTCTATGATCTTAGATCCATTGATGGAGGGTTCATATTTCCTGGAGATGGTGCATCGACTTACACAGTAATTATTTACTTCAAAAAAAAATTTCTTTCCAATAAATTGGTATCTTTTTTAAGTAGAGAAAAAAAAGGTTGTAATGTGTTCTCTAATTTTACTAATGTTTCTATACATTTCTTATTTAAAAACCTAGCACATATCCACAATAATTTATTAGTAGTGAAAGGAGAATTATGGTATGTTCGATTGGGCTGATAGGATTGTCTTGATAAGGTCGGACTAAGTTCCATTGGACTAAGTTGCATCGGACTAAGGGTAATCCAAATTTGATGACTTGTTTGGTTGGGTTGATAGGAGTTTAAATGGTTTAGCCCAAATGACGTTTCTACCCCTCCCCATATAACCAACCAACCACAAACACAAACACACAAACAAGACTCAAAACCAAACCTCACTAGAGCATGAACTCAATCAAACACACAAACTCACACACAAGCAAAATGTGCAAATCCCAAACAACAAATTGTGTTGGTGGGAAATAAATTAGAAAAAAAAATAAAAAAAATCTAAGAAAGAGTGATGAAAAAAGAGTTCAACATTTCCCCTAAAAAAGAGTTCAATAATCAAGAATTAGTGAACCGTGTACTATCTCATTGGTTTATAAATAAATGTAATTTAAGTTCATCACCGCAACAAATTAAAACCACTTCAAATTTTTGTGCATGCAATACTATTTCTACCAGCTAATCTCTTTATATATTAAACTAACATGACAACTATAATTAGATTTCTCTGACCAACTGATGTTTAAAGTTTAATTTTTTTTTAAAAAAAGCCAAATGGTTTTAATTTGGATGAATTGTGTGAAGTTTTTTAAACCAAATGGGAGGGCAAAATGGAAAATAACTAGTTCCTTTAGGTTGGATTAGTTAGTGATAGGGTTGAGGTTTACTTTATTTAGTCACACGGATACAAGACTATATAATCCGTTTCGCAATGTAATCCGTCTAAACAAACAATGGACTAAAAGTTAATCCTAGGGTTAACATTTTAGTCATTCCAACCGAACACACCATTATGGTTTATTCTAAACTAGTCTTGCTTAGCAACTGATTAAGAAGTGCATTCTTTGAGTAGAAATTATTAGTTGAGTATGCTAATATCAGTTGCCACTCGTGTGATTGTCATTACTTTTTAGAAATGAGAAAGGAAATTGCCGAATTAGTGGAAAATAGTAGGTAATGAACATGTTGGATTATTATTTGGACTGTTGTTAGGCTTTCTTGCAGCACGTATCCGCGAGCGGCATGCCTGTGTTACTTCTTCGTGAGCCTATTGATCTCCACTAGTATCAATATTGTCTCTAACTTAACCACCTTCAATTTATAGGGGTAGGGTTTTACTCCAAAAGGCCTCGGCCCTAATTTGGGGGAGGGGGGTCTACACTTATATACATCATTATCAAGTAACACTTATCCAATATGGATCTAACTTTCAGTCCATGCATCTCCAACACTCCACCTCAAACCGAAATCCATGCAAGATGCATTCTCCTAGTCAAACCATCGACTCTGATTCCATTTTGTTAGCCCCGGCCGTGGCACGTATCCACAAGCGGTGTGCTCATGCCCGCATCACTTCTCCACCTTCAACTCACGTGTAGGGTTTTACTCCAAAAGGTCTCAATCCTAATTGAAGGGAGATCTACACTTATATACTTTATTATCAAGTGACACTTATCTGATGTGGGACTAAGACTCGGTCCACACATTTCCAATAGGGACAAAGTATTTATGAATTATGAATTCCCTGGAAAGAGTAGGTGTACATTTTCATAAATCTTGTTTATTGCTTTTTTAATTGAGTTGTGGGATTTATTGTTACTCTTTATTTGCTTATTAAAGAAATTGTGGAATATTCTAACCACAGATTGAATTATCATTTACATAAGATATTAGCATGCAAATCCTATAAAAAACTTTAGCATACAAAAGTTTCAGAACTCAAGTGTATGCATACCCTTTACTAGTTTTCAGTATGCTCCTTGAATTTTAGCCATGATAGCATATATACTTTGCTTTTTATTCTTCTGTTTTGTTGAATTTCTTTATCTTATTTTTCCTTGTTCACAAACATCTGATATGTGATCGAAATACCCCTACCAAGCTAAAAGGAAAATTTTATAGAACCGCATTTAGGCTTGCTATGCTTTGTGGGAGTGAATGTTGGGCGGTAAGAACAACTACGTACGATGAATATAGCAGAAAATGATGATTGTTAGGTGGATATGTGGCAAAACTTGTGGAGATAGTATAAGAAATACGAAAATTTTAAGAAATGTTGTAGTGGCACCAATTGACGCAAAGAATAGGGAAGGATGGTTGCAGAGGTTCGGATACCTTTAAAGATGGCCTACAAAAATGCCCCCCATTAGAGAAATCAAGTCAATAGAAACTAAAAGAAATTCGACGATGTAATGGTAGACCAAAGTTAACTTGGGAAGCGCATTGATTAGGTGGGATTTAAATATTTGGAAAACACACCATTAATTGCTCTAGATCGAGCGCAATGGAAGAGTTTGATCCATGTAGCCGACCCCAACTGACTTGGGATTGAGGCGTTGTCATCGTCGTCTTCTTCAAGTAATTCCCTAAAGATAATAGATATAAATGCCAAAAGAAGAGAGTATATATACATTTTCATAAACATTTTGCAAGCATTTGACAAAGTTTGTGTTTGTTGAGATTATTCATGAAATTGAGACTCATGATATTTTTGTCAAATTTGATCATATTGTTTGTATTTGAAAATCGAAATAGATAAGATTTGGTTCAGATGTATTCAAGTTCATGCTCCTTTGGCAGGTGGTTTGTAGGTTGCTTATGTTTCGTCCATTTGTTGGGGAGGTTCTTTCTGGGAAGGTCGATTCATCTGACATGAATGGTTTACGGTGTATGTTTTAAAGGCTGTTCTCTATTGAAACTCTTGAATTTCATTCTTACGAGTAATGTGCACTTGCAATCATATTGCTTTCTTTGACATCTCTAAACGAAACTAATAAGATTGGGATCTAGCGGTAGTAGCTTAGCTTCTTTTTCTATCTATAAACTAATAAGATTGGGTTTGTGGGATTATTAGTCAAGTGATGGATATTTCTCTTTTGATCTGCTTAGCAGTTATTAGTATATAGATGTACATGGGCAACGTATAGAAGTGTTCTGTATAGTTGCTCAGGTTATCTGAAATATCATAACATATGGAGGTTGATCTAATAGTTGATTAGGCGGGATCCACTTTCTGTGAATCCTACAAGGAGACGAGCCTCCTAATGTGATCTCCACACTGGGTATGAACTAAAGAACTTTGGTTTAGGGGCATTGAGTAACTTGTATACTTTCCAGTTGACTCAAATGCTCCTCGTCTCATCATGAATGTATTACTATTTAATCTACTTACCTGTTTTATGTGAAAACAATATCTTTACTAATGCTAACTTCTGATCTTATGTATACATTGACAGTGTCTGTTGGATTCTTCAAGGACATCTATGTACCTGTCCATTTTCTTCCCAATCCGTCCAAGTTGTACGAGTCTTGTGCTGAATCTACTGATTTAAGAGCTACCTATTCTTTAACGAAAAAGAAATTATTTTTTAGACTCTTTGATTAGGAATCGTTATGTTAAATATCGCCTGTTTTTTTGGTGTGGATTACAGTGGTGAAGATGGAAGGTGGGTATGGATGTACGAAGGGGATGAATTGAGTATAGAAAATGAAGAAGAGGTTTGTTGAATTGCTGTTTCTGATTTGATAAAAATTAAGAGCTATATGCGGCTTGACTCTCAAAAGCTTATTCTTCTTATTTGATTTGCAGATTCGCTTCCGTATTCAGAGTGTTAAGTATCCTGCCATTCCCATTGAACCAGAAAAGGATGCGAAACCATTTGCTCCAATGATTATTACTGTAAGTGTTTTTAACCTTCTTTGCATCACCTATGTGGATAATTCTTCATCCTGTAGTATGTTCTGATTTTTTGGTATTCGTGATTCCAAAGTGTTAAGGTTTCATTTGCTTGAACAGTAAAGATCTGTAGATGAAAGTAGATGGACACAAGATGCTGTGTACTGTCAATCGTTCAAGGTTTGAGTTAGGGCTTTGTAAAAGAAGTGCTAATTCAATGTTAAAACTTTTAAAATAGTAGCACCATAGTTGTTGTATGTGCTAATAATTGTCATTTGATCTTTCTTTGAACTTACCTTCATGAACAAGAATAATTTTTTTTTTATAGGGAAATGAAAATTGTATTAACTAATCAAAGATTGGGGGTTACAAAATGTAGCTATAAAACCTGCACAACTACAACTCAATTTCAAGCTATTTTCTACTATATCTTGTTCCATTTGCATCCTCTGTAATTATTGGATTACAGACCATATTATTTCCCAAAGTATCTGCGACCCTGTCAATTATCCCCAGCAATGATGGAACTGGGTTTTTTCAAAATGGTTTGGTTAGGCTCGAATCTCACCGATTGATTACGAAATCCAGACGTTCCACTGCCGAAAGCAAATTAACCAATAATTTTTTTGAATAGGCTGGATTATAAGAAATTAAGAAATGTTACTACTATGAAGACATCTAAACTCTATATTCCCTAGTTTCTACTGATTTATTTTTATTACGTCTATATACCAACATTCATTTGTAAAATATGCTTATTAATACCATGAGTTTTTTGGCAACATTTACTGATGGAGAACATGTTTACATTACTGTGCAGAATACATTACTTTTATTGATATGCTTATTTTTTTGTAAAATATGCTTATTTTTATTAATACATTACTGATGTAAAATATGCTTATTTTATTAATGTGCAGAATACATTACTGATGTAAAATATGCTTATTTTTATTAATACCATGAGTTTTTTGTGCAGAATACATTACATTTTGTTATTCAGACATGACTAGGTTTCCTATATTGCCATTAGCCTGACCCATTGGCATGCTTTCTATAATGTTGCTCTCTCTATATATATTATTGAAAAAAGAGAAATAGCATCAAAGAAAGGAAGATTAGTTATAATAGAATGCAGTGTCCCTGTAGCATTCCTTCCAAAAAACAAATAATAATAATAATAATAATAATAATAATAACACTAAAGAAGTTTCTGCTTCACTACTAATATTTGATTTTTTTTTTTTTCTAAACTTATTTTTCAGGCATCGATTGACCATGATGGTTTAGGCCCCGTTGCGTGGTGGGTGTAGAGAAGCAGCTGCTCAGTCCTATATAAAATTTTGACAGTTTATTTAAGCAAAAAAGAATTCTGGTATTTGATTAATTTCTTCTGTTCATTACTTCCTAGAAAAAAGTACAAAATGTTATGGAATATGGATGACCATGCATGTACACCAACATATTGTGTAGTCATGTAACTTGTATTTCTCACTTAATAGTACTTCCAATTGTCTATCTTGCTTGTAATGTGTTGTATGACATGGGGTGTGTTGCTTGTACACATTGTATGAAGTACATTTATCATCATCACCAAATGACCTATATAAAGGGTGCCAACCTCATTGTAAAAACACACTAAGTTGAATAAAAACTTCTCATTTCAACTATCTCATTTCTTCTCTTCTCCTTTGTAGTGATAGTTTGTAGTAGTAGAAGTTCTTAGTCTTCTATTTCATTCTCTAGTTCTTAGCAAGTCTTAATTCAATTCACAACACGTTATTAGCATGAGCTTGCACTAGCATTAAAGAGATCTTGAAATTCAAGAAGGCTTGTTAAGGAGACAAAGCTAGGAAGATGGATCAACAAATCATGTGTTCAAATCATGAATCAAATAAGAAGCGATATATGTCTTGTTGATTGTACTACAATGCACACAATCTTAAAAACAAAGAATATTTTTTCAATTTGAACTTAGCTGAGGCTAATGTTCAAATAATATCTGACATCTCCAATTTGATTAATGGCTCTGGAAGAGCAAATATTATGTTGCCTAGGGAAACAACAATTCATGTTGACAATGCCTTATACTCTGAAAAATCTAAAAGAAATTTACTTAGCTTTAAAGATATTTGACAAAATGGATATCACATTGAAACCATGAACGAAAGTGATAGAGAATTTCTCTATGTCACATTGGTTTCAAATGAGAAAAAAGAAGTGTTAGAAAAATTTTCAGCTTTATCCTTTGGATTATATTTTAATCATATAAGGCATGTCAAAACGAATATCGTCTTAAATAAGAAATTAATGATCCAAAGACATTAATTTTATGGCATGACCAGCTTGGTCATCCAAGATCATCAATGATGTAAAGAATAATTCATAATTCGCATGGACATCCTTTAAGGAGTCACAAAATATTTTCAGCTGGTGATTATAATTGTGCTAGTTGTTCTCAAGGTAAATTGATAGTTAAATCATCTCCAAGTAAAATTGTTGTGAAATTCTCAGTTTTTTAGAACGCATTCAGGGAGACATATGTAGACATATTCATCCTCACTGTGGACCATTTAGATATTTCATGGTTTTGATAGATGCATCAACTAGGTGGTCACATGTTTGTTTGCTTTCGACCCATAATGTTGCATTTGCTAGACTTTTAGCGCAAATCATTAAGTTAAGAGCACAATTCCCTGACAACCCAATCAAGACCATCCGTCTTGATAATGCCAGGGAATTTCAATCTCAAGCATTTCAAAATTATTGCATGTCTATAGGAATTACCATTAAACATTCTGTTCCACATGTGCATACCCAAAATGGTTTGGCAGAATCTCTGATCAAATGCATTCAATTAATTGCCAGACCTTTAATCATGAGAATTAAGTTATCAACTTCAGTTTGGGGACATGCAGTTCTTCATGCAACATCTATCATTCGTTATAGGCCTACTGCATACCATGAACATTCCCCCATGTAACTCATTTTAAGTCAACAACCAAATATTTCACACTTAAGAATTTTTGGTTGTGCAGTGTATGTTCCTATACCACCTCCCAATAGAACTAAGATGGGTCCACAACGAAAACTTGGGATTTATGTTAGATTTAACTTATCGTCCATTATAAGATACCTTAAGCCCTTAACAGGGGATTTATTTACTGCACGTTTTGCTGATTGTCATTTTGATGAAGCAATTTTTCCACCTATTGGGGGAGATAAGAAGTCAATTCAAAAGGAATGGCATGAAATTGCTTAGAATGCATCAACTTTATCACATTATGATCCACGAACAAATCAGTATGAACTTGAAGTTCAAAAGATCATTCATTTGCAACAAATCGCAAATCAATTACCAGATGCATTTAATGATGCAAAACAAGTGATAAAATCACATATTCCAGTTGTAAATGCTCCTGCGACAATTGATGTCTCTATGCAACAAAATGCACAAGAACCAACGAAACGCTTAAAGCATGGAAGACCGGTTGGTTCAAAGGATATAATTCCTTGAAAGAGGAAAACGAGAGTAAAAATAAATATAAATCAAAATACTCATGAGAAAGTACAAGAATCCTTTGATAAGGGTTTGTCAGAACAAGTTGATTCTGATGAGGAACAACTTCCTCTAGAAAAGATGAAGATGATGAAAGTAATGAGATCTCAATGAATTATTTAAACTCTGGTAAGATTTGGGATCGAAATCAAATTGTTTCTGATGATATATTTGCTTTCAATGTGTCCTTTGAAATATGTGAAAATGATGATGATCCAGAACCACGATCAATGGACGAATGTCAAAAAAGACCTGATTGACAAAAATGGCAAGATGCTATCTAAGCAGAGCTAAACTCGTTAAGGAAACAAGAGGTTTTTGGACCAATTGTCCAAACGCCAGATGGCGTAAAACCTATTAGATATAAATGGGTATTTATATGAAAGAGAAACGAAAAAAATGAAGTTACAAGGTACAAAGCAAGACTTGTAACTCAAGGTTTCTCACAAAGACTTGATATCGATTATAAGGAAACATATTCTCCTGTTATAGATGCAATCACATTTCGGTTCTTGATAAGCCTTGCAGTCTCTGAAAAGCTTGATATGCGTTTAATGGATGTCGTTACAGCATATCTGTACGGATCTCTAGACAGTAAGATATATATGAAAATCCTTAATGGATTTGTAATATCCGATGAAATAAAATCAAAACCTTATAACATGCATTCTATAAAATTACAAAGGTCTTTGTACGGGTTGAAACAATCCAGACGAATGTGGTACAAACATCTTAGTGATTATCTACTGAAAGAAGGATATGTAAATAATCCGCTTTGCCCATGTGTTTTCATTAAAAAATCATCAACAGAATTTGTGATTATTGTTGTATATGTTGATGATTTAAATATAGTGGGAAACCACGACGACATCGTTAGAACATCCGAATACTTGAAAAAAGGAATTCGAGATGAAAGAACTTAGAAAAACAAGACTTTGTCTTGGTTTGCAAATTGAACATTTTTCAAGTAGAGTACTTGTCCATCAATCAAATTATATTGAAAAATTATTAAAAAGATTTTATATGGACAAGGCACATCCATTGAGCTCTCCAATGGTTGTCAGATCACTTGAAGTGGATAAGGATCCATTTCGACCTCATGAAAGTGATGAAGAGCTAATTGGTCCGGATGTACCATATTTAAGTACAATGTGTGCACTTATGTATCTTGTAAATTGTACAAGACCCGATATTGCTTTTGCTATCAACCTACTTGCAAGATATAGATCTTCACCAACTTGAAGACATTGGAATGTGTTAAACACGTTTTTCGATATTTTTGAGGAACAAGTGACATGAGTTTATTTTACTCGAGAGGGATAAAATTGAATCTCCAAGGTTATGCTGATGCTGGATTTTTATCTGATTCCCACAAGGCCCGTTCTCAAACGGAATATTTATTCACCTGTGGTAATATTGTTGTATCATGGAAGTCAGTAAAACAAACTATGGTTGCTACTTCTTCCAATTATTCTGAAGTACTTGCAATTCATGAAGCAAGTCGTGAATGTGTTTGGTTGAGAAACATGATTGAATGTGTTTGGTTGAGAAACATGATTGAACATATTCAAGAATCATGTGAATTGCCTTCAATAAAAGATTTTCCAACCATATTATATGAAGATAATGCAGCATGTATTGCACAATTAAGTGAATGATTCATAAAAGGGGACAGAACAAAACATATTCACCAAAATTCTTTTATGCGCAAGAGCTTCAGAAGAATGGTGAAATTGATGTCAAGCAAATCCGATCGAGCGATAAACTTGCTGATTTATTCACAAAAACCTTACCAACTACGACATTTAAAAGGCTTATGTATGGTATTGGCTTGCGTAAACTTAAAGACATTGCAAGTAAAGAAACTGAACAAGTTTCACCCATGTTCACATGAGGGGGAGTTATTAATTAGTGTATTGCACTATTTTTCCCTTAACTATGGTTTTATCCCATTAGAGTTTTCCTAGCAAGGTTTTTAATGAGGTAATCTTAACAATATTATACCCATCTTAATATTTATGAGAATAGTGTACTCTTTTTTCTTTTACTATATTTTTTCCACAGGGTTTTTCTTAGTAGAAGTTTTAACGATGCACAATCTCTAAGCAAGTGTCATCCAAGGAGAGTGTTATGGAATATGGATGACTATGCATGTATACCAACATATTGTGTAGTCATGTAACTTGTATTTCTCACTTAATAGTACCTCCAATTGTCTGTGTTGCTTGTAATGTGTTGTATGACATGGGGTGTATGTGTTGCTTGTACACATTGTATGAAGTACATTTATCATCATCACCAAATGGTTTATATAAAGGGTGCCAACCTCATTGTAAAAATACATAAAGTTAAATGAAAACTTCTCATTCCAACTATCACATTTCTTCTCTTCTCCTTTGTAGTAGTAGTTTGTAGTAGTAGAAGTTCTTAGTCTTCTATTTCATTCTCTAATTCTTAGCAAGTCTCAATTCAATTCACAACACAAAAAATATTTTTGATCTTCTAGC
Source organism: Stephania japonica (assembly GCA_039657345.1). Taxonomy (NCBI): domain Eukaryota; kingdom Viridiplantae; phylum Streptophyta; class Magnoliopsida; order Ranunculales; family Menispermaceae; genus Stephania; species Stephania japonica. The sequence goes on along the minus strand of CM077557.1, from coordinate 64,616,913 downwards.
ATCACTTGGTTACTCTGATGGGAAGTTGACCTTTAGGGTGAGGTGACCAAGCTACCTTGATTGGCAGATTGGCCGTCCTACTTCTTGGCCAAGTCTACCAAGACAACCGTGGTTTTCCACGTGACCAGAGCACAATCAAGTCATGACCAACGCAGTTATAGTTGAACGCTTGTGGTGGTCTCAATGATAAGTACATATCGATTTTATATCTTAATGTCTTTAGAATAAAGTCTTATCAATTGGTATTCAGTTGAGTTCTTTTCTCATTTCTGTTATATAGATGTAAATTGAAATGTGAAACTTGCATTTTGGACCGATTCAGTAAACAAATAAAGACTAAGGTCTTTGTGAATCGGACCTAAAATGGTCATGTCAATAGAATGTATATGACAGAAATGTTTGTTTCCTTCACATTTCTCTGTGTCTGCCCAAATCCATCATCTCTAATGGGGCCAAAGGAAGCCGGTCGGCCAAGAAGAAGACGCTCCCGAAGGAGGGCGGAGACAAGTGGACGAAGAAGAGCGTACAACAATAACCCACCCTCACCTCTCGCAAGATCCAAACTGTTGTGCCGTTGGGCCACAGTACCACAGAGACGAACTTATAAGAAAGAAACATTGTTTCCACCAAGACTTGAACTTATAACTTTTATTCACTCCTTAACACCATACCAAATCATTGGACCACTCAATTGGTTGGTATAATAAATCTACATACTGTTGTGAGAAGCCATATCCAAAAGTGTGTGCCAGCTGTGCCCCAAGTGATCATTTAAGAACCAAGATCAACAATCTTTACCTGTGGATTACCATTGCTGTGTAAGTAGTTTAATAGTATCCCATAACTCCTCCGGCGTGGCCGCCTTCCCTTTAAAATTCAGGAGTTATTACACTGTGTGAACCTATCATCAACCGTTTGCGCTAACGACTCTAACGTCAATGTCGACTTAGTGGGATCACTAGTATCTCAACCTCTGCTTGAGTTGTACTGAAAGGCTGTCCGTCCATCGGTATTTGCATCGAAGAACGTGCCTCAGTACGAATATACGTGTAACGTAGGTAATACACAACCAAAAACATAACATGTATAATCATGATTTCTACCCATCTCTCATTGCTTCCAAACTAAGACTTTAGACAATTCCTTTGGATTTCCACATCTAAAGCTTATTCAATAGGTTTATGATAAGGTTTTCCTCAAATTCAAGCATTAGTTTTTCTTAAACCTAGGCTATGATACCAAAATGTAATGGCACATTTTCCAAATAGGCCGCCACGGGGGCCAATGCGGACCCACAGTTTGTCTTACCAGCGACAGCTGTGCTCTACATTGGATTATATCCTCCATTTTATCTTTTTAAACCTTATTAATTATCCATTTACTGATTAAGTTGAATTGATATCAAATTATATGTTTAGTTATTATAAAATCCTCAAATTCACACATAGCGGAAGCCTTACTAACACATTTACTTAGATAATGATACTAGAAATGTGTAACATAACCATAAACCTAATGTGAAAAACTCATATATAACCATAAATACCTCTGAAGTCACAAAAAGATCAATATATATAAGGTATCTCAAAATATCTCACAATCCCCAAACCCAAAATGAAACAAAATATATATAATACAAACGTACGAGTCAGGCAATCTCAGATCAACGGTACTCTGGTAGCTTGCCTTTGCCCCTGCTCGTACTAGAATCTGCACTCAAGCCATCACAAAAGGCAGATGACGAGTCCAGAGTGAGTATTCCTAAGGAAATTAAGTGAGCAATTCTGAAAGTAAATACTAGAATTTAAATAAAGCTATTAAATAAACATGTAGAAATAAATACAGGCAACTGCACTCATCGCATAAATAAATAATAGGAAAAGCTCAAAGTGTGTTCCTAGCCCCTAGGGTCAGACTACCACCATAATTCAAACTCTTCCACAAAATACTGTCGGCGAGTTCTACTCAAGTAAGGCAAGTATCTGGATCCGCTCGATGATTGACATTACACCTACGGCGAACCGACACATACCACGACGTGATACTCGAGTCGTGCTATTCACTGAAACCGATCTGGTAGCACGTGTTATGGTGTAGTGGACATACACATAGGAATGGAACAGAGGGAGCCCTGCTCAACGTCCGCCTATATAGCCATAACCAGAGTAGAATATTGAAATGAAAGAAATTAAATTCAAATGTCAAAAGAAGTAAATACTCAAGTAATTTCAGTTGGGATACTATACACCTCAATTCGCATTTCGCGTCTCGAAAATCAAACCCCGGTCTAGCTCCAATAAACACCCAACAATCAAATTATCACCCCGAATGTAACTAATATCATTTGTCAATGAATTAGCTTCAATTGAATATATTATGTCAATTTTACGTTTTACGAGGTAAAAAACCTCGACAACATCTCGTCAAAATCCCGAGAAAGTCCCGAAACTCATTTATGAACCCATTTTCTAATTTTTCATATTTTTTCTGAATTTTTCTAAATTTTTCCATAATTTTTAGCTATTTTCTCTATTTTTTGTATTTTATTTTATTTAAAACTATTTTAATTTATTTAAATAAAATAAATTAAAAAAAAATATTATTTAATTAATATGGGGGTGGGTCCCCTGCACCGGGTCGAGCCCGATTCGGCCCACCAGGACCGGGTCAGAGTCAGGCCCAGTCCAGGCCCACTTGGGTTGGGCCTAAGCCGGTTTGGCCCAACCCATGGGGTGCACACACCTTTTCTTCAAACAGAGGCCCGGCGCCTCTCTTTCATCATTTTTTTTTCAATTCTTTCTTTCTTCTCTTCTTCAACTACACCAACATCAACACCAACACCAACATCAAGCATCACTAATCCATCATTAAAAACATTGATTTATTCAAACTCAACAACACCCACAACAACAACAACGCTAACAACGACCAACAAAAGACTCACATTCGATCGCCGTAGCCACACCTACACCTCCAAGCTCTCCTCTTTGCTCAATCCAATCTCTCCTTCCCTCCTCTCTCTCGGTCTCTCGATTTCTCTTCTCTCTCTTTTTGATTTTGTGAGGAAAATGGGGTGTCGGTGGTAGCTATTAATATTTTGGAGTCAAATGACCAAAATGCTCATATATTCTTATCCTCACCCTTAATAATCCAATACCCTTTTTGGTCATTTCATAATTATTTTTAATTTCTGATTTTAATATATATATATATTTGCGTATTTGCGCTCCAAAGAGCGCATTCGGGCGTGCACACTACCATATGACTTAACGTGTGTCGTCCACGACCTTACATCACTAGAAATCTACCAAATTTACTATTTTATCACATTTAATTCATTTAATGTGTGTATTATTTTCTTCGACCTAGTATTTCATCTTTTAGCCTATCCGATACCCGCGCCAATACGGATATCGAGGCGAATACTTAACACACAATCTCACACGTCAATTGAAATATAATTACACACATCGCGATGTCGTTTAACCTATTTTAACATAAACATCGCAAAATTAGACAAAACAACACATAAAATAACTATTTACCTAACTCCAGGCGCGCTCTAGCCTAGCTGCGAGTCCCACGGGTGTCTGAGCTTTTCGCCACGTCTGCAATACGTCATAAATAACGTCGAATTAAATTCAGGCCATTACAAAAACCTTTGGGATCTCCCTGTTTCTCAGAGTCTGAATCCTCCTATCCATAATCTCCATAGGCTGCTCCTCATATGATACGTCTGGTCGCACCTCAATCTGACGTACATCAACTATAGGTCTCAGTCCCGACCTAGCTTGCCTCAACATGGATATGTGAAACACTGGATGTACCCCCGCTAATTGTGGCGATAACTCTAAACGGTATGCCACTCTGTCGACACGTTCCTTAACTCTGAACAGTCCAATGAACCTTGGTGCCAGTTTCTCCTTAATGCCAAATCTCTGACGACCCTTCCAGGGTAAAACCTTCAAATACACCATGTCTCCAACCTTGTAGCTCAGACCCTCAAGGTACTTATCTGCATATTTCTTCTGCCTATCCTGCGCCGCCTGAAGCCTCTACCTGATCTGTCTCACATTCTCAGTGTGATCGACAACAACCTCAAGTCCTATAGCCGTTGTATCCTCCAGTGCAACCCAACATGTTGGTGACCTGTAGGGCCTACCATATAGTGCCTCGAACGGTGGAATCCCGATACTCGTTTGATAGCTGTTGTTGTACACAAACTCGCACAACAATAGATAATCCTCCCACGATTCACCAAACTGTAGAATACACGCCCTGAGCATATCCTCGAGAATTTGAATCAACCGCTCTGACTGCCCGTCAGTCTGAGGACGGTACACAATACTAAATTGTAGTCGAGTGCCAAACTGCTCCTGTACACTCTCCCAAAGCCTCGAAGTAAACCTCGGATCTCTATCAGAAATAATGGAGACTGGTACACCGTGCAATATGATAATCTCTCTCTCGAAAATAGTGCTCAGCTATGTAACTGAATGTAACGGCCCAATTCTCGATGGCCGTTATTGATGACATCATTGCCGACGTGGACGCTAGCGGGGACATTCGTGGGTCCCACAACGAGGCTGGAACACACCTGAACTAGGGTTACAGTCCGTTTTGTGTGCTCTGGTAGTGAAGTTGCGATGTATAAATCCAAGTTAGTTAAATGACATCGCAATATGTGTGTTTATATTGTCATTGATGTGTGAGATTGTGTGTTAAGTATTTGCCTCGATATGCGTGTCGACGCGGGTACCGAGTAGGCTAAAAGACGAAATTTTAAGTTGAGAAAAATATTACACACATTAAATGAGTTATTTGTGATAAAATACGTAAATTGGTGGGTGCCTAGTAAAACGCGGGGTCGTGGTTGACACGCGTGGGTGGTACGTTAGTGTGCACGCCCGAGTACGCTCGTTGGCGCGCACGACGAAATTTTAGGCGCGAAAGTATACGCAAAATATATATATATATATATATATATATATATATATATGTATATAGGTAATTTAATATATATATATAAATATATATTAAAAATCAGGAAATTAAGGAAATAATTGTGAAAAGACAATAAGGGCATGAACTTTGTAAAGGAGTGTGGATATGGATAGAGGCATTTTGGTCATTTCACCTCTAAATTGTTGATAAACACAACACGGACAACACATTTTTCACCATTTCAATCGATCGAAAAGAATCGGGAGAAGGAGAGAAGGCGAGCTTGAGGTGGAGGAGATCGAGGAGAGCGAGGCGAACGAGGTGAGTCGTTGACGTTGTTGTGTTGTTTTTTTTGTTGTTGTTGTTGTTGTTGTTGTTGTTGTTGTTGGCGGGAGTTGGTGTGGTGGTGGTGACGGTTTAGTGGTGATGGTGGGGAGGAACTCGGGAGCTCGGACGAACTGCGAGAGCAGTTCGTCCGGGGAGGGAGACGACGCCTATGTCGTCTCCACTCCCTCCCAATTCCGATTCAAGAAAAAAAAAGAACTGTTGGAACAGAGCAAAAATGCTATGTTCCAACAAGGAAGAAGGGGTCGGTTCGGCCCTGAACCGGGCCGGTTCGGCTCGGTTTAGTCGAACCCGGTTCGGCCGAACCGCCCCTAATTAAAAAAAAAATAGTAAAAAAAAAATTCTGGAAAATTCATAGAAAATTCATATAAAATGGGAAAAATTTTAGAAAAATTATATTTTGATCAAATAAAGAAATTTTGGGATTTTCTCGGGAATGTTGGCGAGATATAATCGGGGGTTTTAGCCTCGAAAAATGAAAAATTGACAGAATATATTAAATTGAAGCTAATTTAATGAAAAATGGTCTTAGGTACAATTCGAGTGGTAATTTTTATTTGTTGAGCATTTATTCGAGCTGGATCGGGTAATTGGATTGCGATATAGCTGCGTAAAACCCAACAGAAACACATTTGAGTATTTAATTCTTTCAATTCTTGCATATACTGTTGTTGTTGCTATACATACTCATGGGGATCATGTATTGGTCTGGTTATTGGTCGGTGTTGAATTTGTTTTCATTATCGAAGTTTATTCGGGACGGTTGTAGCACGTGATCAAGCATGCTAGATTGTAGCACATGTACTTGCACCGCCGGTGGATAGTGACCCGAGCCGCAGGGTGCACGTGTCCGGTGGATCTGTGAGTGTTTCCGGTCACCGTTAGTGGTCCGGGTGGATCCCAGGTGTGATGTGTTCCTCTGGGCGCTCGGATTGACGAAGTATGATCTAGTATGTGAGATTGCGTTCTATTTCTGTCTGGTTTTATCGAAATTGTTGTGGAACATGTTGTTGTCATCATGATTATTGGTTGATCATCTTGTATACTTGTTACCTACACACGCAGGGATTTATGGCTGTCCATATTCTTTGCATGTGTAGCTAACGTTAGTTATTGGCTTCTGAATCTGTTTATTATTTACTCAATGGTTTTCTTTGGGAGTTTACTCACTGGACTCGTCACCGTATGTGTTGGGTTATTTGAGTGCAGGATTTGATATGTGAAGGGGGCAAGGAGACACTTGAAGATTATTTGTGACTGACGACGGGGTCTACTTCCCTTATACGCCTGGTTGTTTGTATGTATTTATTTATTTTATGATGGGTTTGGGATTTGAGAGATAGGTTATATATTTTTGATATTTTGAGGATCTCGGATGATATGTGTATGATGTACATTTGGTATGGTTTCCACTTAGGTATTATGGTCACGAAATACAAGATAAATCTTATGTTGTCCACTTAATGTTCCGCTGCGAAATTTGAGGTTATATGATATCAAAGGAACAAAAGTTAAAACATAGAATCAAAGTTAATAAGAATTGATTAATAATGAATAACTGGGCGTGGGACACAGCTGGCGGTGACGTGGTCAGTTGTGGGCTCGCGTGGCCTCCCGTGGCGGACCAATGTGGAAATTTGGGGCCGCCACATTTTGGTATCAGAGCTTAGGTTTGAGGAACCTAAAGGATAAAACGATGATGATAGTTAACTCTGATACCGCCACAATTTGCTACTTGGTATCAATGAATAAATCTTAGATGTGGAAACTACAAGTGAATGATTAAATGTTTAGTTGGGAAGTGATGCGAGGCGGGTAGACTTAGGAAATTACATATACTAATGTTTTGATTGTGTACTATATATTATACGCTTATGTACTGAGTCTGATCCAATGCACGTTGGTTGTGCAGTTTATGATGGACGGACAGACTCCTACTACTCCGCCGACTACTCAGCAGGAGACTGGGGAGACTAGTGACCATACCACTAGTGAGGTAGCTGATTTACGAGCCATGATGCGAGAGGCGGCGAGCAATAGTTATTACAAAGCGAGAGAAGCATTACTTCAAAGAGCACGAATGGTCGAGTTGATGGAGTATATCCGAGTTCGAGGATGCCAAGTGGCACCGATCTGAAGCGAGCGTGTTGCACCTACTACTACTCGATACAAACCTTAGCACCAATCGTTACTACGCAGCGGGTGGGTCGAGACAGCGGTGATAGAGAGGGTTGAGCCAGTTGTAGTGCGAGACTACTGTGGTGACACCCACTACTACAGAGCAGCAGATATAGACTTCGACTGCTAGGAGTAGGATGTCAGAGACAGCAAAGATGGTGAAGGATTTTATGAGGTTTAACCCTACATACTTCACTGGAGTCAGTGATCCTGAGGTTGCAGGACGTTGGTTGATGACTCACAGACAACTACACCAATTACTAGAGGTACCCGAGGTAGATCAGGCACGTATTTCAGGTTACTGTTTAAGGGGTCAGGCCGCAGTTTGGTGGACCACCTATACCGACATACATGCTACGCCAGCGACGTGGGGGGAGTTCAGACAGTTATTTCTGGACGAGTATATTCCCACGGAGGTGCAGTTACGATTGAGGGAGCAGTTCTTGGGTTTGCGACAGGGTATGTGGCGGCCCCAAATTTCCACATTGGTCCGCCACGGGAGGCCACGCGGGCCCACAACTGTCCACGTCACCGCCAGCTGTGTCCCACGCCCAATTATCCATTTTTAATCAATTTCCGATTAACTTTAATGTTATGAGTTAACTTTTGTTTCTTTAATATCATTAAATCACAATTTACGCAGCGGAATGTTTACTATCAATATAAAGATTTAATCTAAACTTCCTGAGCATTATGAGCAAAATGCCTAAGTGGAAACCATATCAACCGTACATTATATACATCTCATCTTGATCCTCAAAATATCAAAATGTACAACCTATCTCTCAAGCCCAAAACCCGACATAAAACGAATAAATATAAACATACGTACGAGTGGGGCTAAAGCGTCAATCGATGTACTCTTCAAGCTTGCCCTTCCCCGGCTCGTACTAGGTCCGCACTCACCATCACAAAAAGACAGATGACGAGTCCAGAGTGAGTAATCCCAAGGAAATTCACCAAGTAATTACGAAATAAAAAGTCTTTGGAATTGAAAATACTATAATTTAAACATGCGGAATAAAGAAATACAGACAACCGTAAAAGAAAGATCATCGCATGCATAAATATATAGTGACGAAGCAAAGTACGTGCACATAAAAATCAGACCAAGTCATACTTCGGGCTTTCCCGAGCACGGCCCATGAAGAACACACCAATGGGTTGGCCCTGGACCCTACAGGTGGTCGGCGTAGACCCACGACGCACCCACACAAGCCTACTATACCGGGTAGCCTATTCACGGCGTATACCTAGACAAGTGCTATGACTTAATGGACTCTATGGCCGTAACGAAATAAGCACCAGGTGGGGAGTGATCTCAACACCGTAAAGACACCAGGTAGGAGCATCCTCCACTACAAGTAAAGTCACCAGTGAGAGTGCCCACCGTAAAGCAAAGATGAAATGGAATAAAGGATAAATGGGCGAATTCAAATAAATCAAATGGTAAATACTTAAAGTGAAGTTCAATTGGGATACTACACACCTCAAATCGCACTCCTCGTCTCGAAAATCAAACCCCGTCTAGCGCCAATAATCACCCGAAATATACCTATTATCATTTATCACTAAATTAGCTTCAATTTAATATATTATGTCAATTTTTCGTTTTTCGAGGCTAAAACCCCGACAATACCTCGCCAACATTTTCGAGAAAATCCCAAATTTCCTTTATTTGATCAAAATATAATTTTTTCTATTTTTTTCTTATTTTATATGAATTTTCCAGATTTTTTTTCTTTCTTTTTTTTTTTTTTTTTTTTTCAATCGATGGAGGGAGAGGGAGAGGGAAACGACATGGGAGTCGTCTCCCTCCTCGGACGAACGCTCTCGCATGATTCGTCCGAGCTCCCAGTTCCTCCCCGCCACCACCACTAAACCACCAAACCACCATCACCACCAACGCATACAACAACAAACAACAACCAAAACAACAATAACACAACGTCAACAAACTCACCTCCTTCACCTCTCCCACAAGCTCCCGATCCCTCGATCTCTCTTCCTCCTTTCTCCCGATTCCTCCTCTTCCTCTTCAATTTCACTGTTTTTTTTTTTTTTTTTTTTTTTTTTCTTCCTCTTCTATTTCGATTTATCGAGAGAAGGCGGTGATGGTTTAGGGAAAATGACCAAAATACCCCTCTCATTTTATCCTTTCCTTTACAACCCCAATACCCTTATTGGTAATTTCACTATTATTTATTTATTTTTCTGATTTTTGATATATATTTATATATATATATATTAAATTCCTTATACACATATATATATATATAAATATATATATTCGCCTATACTTTCGCGCCTAAAATTTCGTCGTGCGCGCCAACGAGCGTACTCGGGCGTGCACACTAACGTACCACCCACGCGTGTCGACCACGACCCCGCGTTTTACAAGGCACCCACCAATTTACAATTTTTATCACATTTAATTCATTTTAATGTGTAATATTTCCCTCAACTTAAAATTTCGTCTTTAATCTACCCGGTGCAGCGTCGACACGCATATCGATGCGAATACTCATCACACAATCTCCCACGTCAATTTAAAATACAATTACACACATCGCGATGCCGTTAACCTATTTTAACATAAACATCGCAATATCAAACAAAACAACACACAAAATACTATTTACCTAATCGGACGCATTCCGGCCTCATTTGTGGAACCCACGTATGTCCTCGCCGGCGTCCACGCGTCGCAATGACGTCATAATTAACGGCAATTACAAATTGGGCCGTTACAATTCTTCCCAACTAAATTTGAAATTTCGTCCCGAAATTTAAGTTATAATCAACACTCACCAAGATAAATAGCGAGGATATCTCTGTCTCATAGTCGACTCGAGCTCCCAGGTGAGTCCCTCAGTTCTGTGATGCTGCCATCGTACCAACACCTTCGGAATCTCCCTGTTCCTCAAAGTCTGAACTCTACGATCCATGATCTCAACGGGTTGCTCTTCATATGAAACATCAGGACGAACCTCAATCTGTCTAATATCCACCATCGGCTACTCGGTCCGACTTAGCTAACCTCAACATAGACACGTGAAACACCGGATGAACGCTCGCTAACTCGTGGCAACTCCAATCGATATGCTCTTGTCCCAACACGTGCTATAACTCTAAACGGTCCAATATATCTCGGTGCCAGTTTCCCCTGGTTTCCAACCCTTTGATGTCCTTTCCAGGGCGAAACTTTCAAATATACCAAGTCGTCCACATCATAACTCAAACCACGAAGATACCTATCAAGCATACTTCTTTTGCCTATCTTGAGCGCTTGCAATCTCAATCTAATTTGCCGAATTTTCTCGGTATGATCAACAACAACTTCAGTCCAATCACCGCCACATCCTCGAGTCTTTGCCCAACAAGTGGTGATCTGCAAGGTCTACCATACAAAGCCTCAAATGGTGGCATACCAATACTCGCTCGATAGCATTTGTTGTTGTACGCGAACTCGCACAACGGCAAATATTCTTCCCAAGCACCTCCAAAGCGCAAAATGCATGCTCTCGAGCATGTCCTCCAATATCTCGTATCAATCTCTCTCGATGACCATCGTCCGAGGATGATAAGCTGTACTAAAGCGAAGTCGGTCCCCAAATGCTCTGCATGCTCTCCCATAACTTCGAAGTCAACACGGGATCTCTGTCGACACAATAGATCTCGGCACTCCATGTAGTCTAACAACCTCTCGCTCAAAAATGATACTCAATCGAGGAAACGAATACTTCATCGATATAGGAATGAAGTGTGCGGACTTCGTCAATCAATATCAATCACAACCCACACATCATGACGTCTCGTAGTCCGTGGCAACCCGCTCACAAAATCCATCGTAACATGCTCCCATTTCCCTTTGTGGAATCGGTAGTGATCGTAACAATCCAAGTGGTCTCCCGTGCTCGCCTTAACTCGTTGACAAATATGACAAGCTCTCACATATGCACCACATCGGCCTTCATCCCAGGCCACCAAAATAAACGTCGCAAGTCATGATACATCTTAGTCCTGCCAGGATGAGCGTATACCGCGATCGGTGTGCATCCTCAAGAATACTATCGCGTAGTTCCGCACCTCGGGTATCCACAACCCGCCTCTCGTGTCTCAAGCACCGGTCCGAACCACTAGACCAATCGTGCAACCCGGATCTGAGCCAGACAAGTGAAGCGAGCAAAATGTCCGTCGACCCTTTGCCACTCGGCGACCCTCTCTAACGACACAACAGAACACGCATCAGCGGCGAGATATGAACATCGCAAAAGCATCGACAAACACAACACCGTCGCAGCCTCCAAAGAATCCATGCTCATGTGTCATCTGCGCGCACAAGATCGACTCTCTACACCACTCCGCTCAATGCATCAAGCAACTACATTCGCCTTCCCGGGATGATACTCAATTGCGAAATCGTAGTCTTTCAACAACTCGAGCCACCGTCTTTGCCGCATATTCGGATCCTTCCGAGTGAACAGATACTTCAAACTCGGTGATCGTGAATAACATAAATCGCTCCCCGTAAAGGTAATGTCGCCAAGCCTTGAGCGCAAACACAATGCGAGCTAGCTCCAAATCATGTACCGGATAATTCTCCTCGTGGGGTCTCAATCGCCTCGATAAATATGCAATCGGGTGTCCTTCCCGCATCAACACACATCCCAACCCGATTCGGAAGCATCGTGTAAACCGAGAATCCTTTCCCTGTCTCAGGTAAAGCCAACACTGGCGCTGAAGTCAACTTCCTCTTCAACTCTAAAAAGGCTGCCTCACAGTCTTCAGACCATTCAAACTTGACATCCTTCTTGGTCAACCTCGTCATCGGCGCTGCAATCAAAGAAAAATCCTGCACAAATCGTCGGTAATAGCCCGCAAGCCCCAAGAAACTTCGAATGTCTGCAACTGTCTCAGGTGTCCTCCAATCAATTATCGCTCGAATCTTGTCTCCATCAACAGATATTCCTTGACCACTGATGACATGTCCAAGAAACTTCACCTCACTCAGCCAAAAAGCACACTTGCTAAACTTAGCGTACAATCTATGCTCCCTCAACGTCATCAAAACATCTCTGAGGTGTCTCTCGTGCTCTCTCACGAGTCTTTTCGTATATTAAGATATCATCGATGAACACAATCACATAACGATCCAAAAATGGCCGTAATACCGGTGCATCAAATCCATAAAGATAGCGGCGCATAGTCACCCCAAATGGCATGATCGTGAACTCAAACAATCCATAACGCGTGCTAAACGCCGTCTTCTCTATATCACTCTCCCGAATCCTCAATCGATGATAACCAGATCGTAAATCAATCTTCGAGAAAAACTTAGCACCCGCCAATTGATCGAATAGATCATCAATCCTAGGAAGTGGATAACGATTTCGAATCGTCACTTGATTCGAACTTCCGTAGTCTATGCACAACCTCAAAGAACCATCCTTCTTCTTAACAAATAGTATCTTGGCGCGCCCCCAAGGAGACATCTTGGAATGAATAAAACCCTTCGCAACAACTCCTCTAATTGGGATCTCAACTCTCCCTGCTCCGACGCCGACATCTGTACGGTCGGCTATATATCATTGTGTCCCGGAACCAACTCAATAATGAACTCAATCGCCCTAGGAGGTGGTAAACCTGGCAAATCGTGCGGGAACACCTCGGGAAACTCACACACTCTTGGGACATCCTCTAATCTAATCTCTCGGTCTCAGTCCGCTCAACTACCGTCCTAAACGCCTCCATCTCCCGAATCGTAGCTAATCGACCTCTCGGTAATCGGTAAGTCGACGCCGTCCCAACAAAAGTAAATACGGGAATACCCTCAATATCAAATACTATCATCTTCCCAAAGCAATCAATGTGTGCGCGATATGTCGCTAGCCAATCCATACCCAATAAAGCATCAAACTCTAAATACTCTACAGGACACGAAAGTCGACGTGTAATGGCGGTGTCCCTCAATCTCTACTACACAATTCGGCATATCCGGTTAGGGTAAATCTTATCCCCAAGAAAGTATCGAGGACAAGATGTGGATCTAAGGTCTCAACCTCGTAATCCTAATCGTCCAACCCGCGTCCCGATATAAATGACAATGTACCTTCTTAGGAATCAAATAATACATGCATGAAGACATCGCATATAGATAACATACCCTCTACGAGCCGACGAGTCGCATCACGCTCCGCTTTGTACGGAGTAGGTGTAGCATTTGCATGAGCCCTCTCCCTAATCGGCTCAATCTCGTGGTCGTGAAGATGAAGCTGACATCGGACAATCTCTATGTATATGCCCGACCTGATGACATCTGAAACATCGTCGTGTATCCCGCCAGTCTGACTGTGACACTATATGCACCTGAGCCCTGTCACGACCCCGACCTCTCTGTCCTCTACCACGACCTCCTCCATCTCGCACATGGTGTCGAGGCTGCTCAGCTGGTGCAGGTACAGGAACGTACACCACCTGCCTCTCGTCTCCTCTCTGATGCTCGGAACGTCTATCTCGTCGACCCTGATAATCATGTCTCTCGTCGATCGATCGTTTCTCTCGGTCTCTTCGGTCTCGATCCGACCGAGAACTCGTCCGCACCCGTCTCCAAGCTCACCCGGTGTCGTAAATACGTCTCGCGAGCCAATGCTCTGTCAAAAACACTCTGTAGCGTCTCCGCACCGGTCGCAACTATCACCCCACCAATCCTCTCATCCAGGCCTCTGATGAAGTAGTAAATCTGTAACCTCTCCGTGTTAGCCACATCCATGGCATACATCATGAGATATCTGAATCGATCCATGTACTGTGACACTGACATGTTACCCTGTCGTAGTCCTAAGAACTGCGCTCTCAGCCTCAACTGTACCTCAGTAGGAATGTACTCATCGAGAAATACCTGCCGAAACTCTGCCCACGTCGATGGTGTAGAATGTATGTCAGTGTAAGTAGTCCACCAAACTGCATTCTGACCTCTCAAACAATAGCCTGAAATACGTGCCTGATCTACCTCAGGTACCTCCAACAACTGATGTAGTCGTCATGAGTCATCAACCACCGGCCAAGCAACCTCGGGATCGGCGACTCCAGTGAAGTACGTAGGATTAAATCTCATAAAATCCTTTACCATCTTCATTTGCGCCTCGACATCCTACTCCTAGCGATCGAAGTCCCTACCTGCTCGCTCAGTAGTGGTGGGTGTCACCACCGTAGTCTCGCTTGGTACTACACGAGAGCTCAACCCTCTCTATAATCGTCTCGACCCGGCCTTTGTGTAGCAACAATGGCAGGTGCTAATGCGGTCTCGAGTGGTAGCAGTGCGCACGCTCGCATCGGTGCTACTCTTTGGCGTCCTCGAGCTACGAATGTACTCCATCAACTCGGCCATCGAGCTCGCTTTGCAATAGTTGCTTGCTCTCGCTGAATCAATCGTGCTCCGTCAATCTCTCGCATCATAGCTCGCAAATCATCGGCCATGTCACTAGTGGTACGATCACTAGTATCTCCAACCTCGGGGTGAGTAGTGGGCGGAGTGGTAGAACTGTCCGTCCATCTAAACTGCACAACCAACGTGCAATGGATCAGACTCAGTATATACGCGTATAATATATAGTACACAATCAAAACATACGCATATGTAATTTCCTAAATTTACCCGCCTCACATCATTTCCCAACTAAGCCTTTAATCACTCACTTGTGGTTTCCACATCTAAGATTTATTCATTGAGTTTATACTATTGTTCAATATCCAATTCTCAAAGTTTGACCTCGCTCTGATACCAAAATGTGGCGGCCCCAAATTTCCACATTGGTCCGCCACGGGAGGCCACGCGGGCCCACAACTGTCCACGTCACCGCCAGCTGTGTCCCACGCCCAATTATCCATTTTTAATCAATTTCCGATTAACTTTAATGTTATGAGTTAACTTTTGTTTCTTTAATATCATTAAATCACAATTTACGCAGCACGGAATGTTTACTATCAATATAAAGATTTAATCTAAACTTCCTGAGCATTATGAGCAAAATGCCTAAGTGGAAACCATATCAACTGTACATTATATACATCTCATCTGATCCTCAAAATATCAAAATGTACAACCTATCTCTCAAGCCCAAAACCCGACATAAAACGAATAAATATAAACATACGTACGAGTGGGGCTAAAACTGTCAATCGATGTACTCTTCAAGCTTGCCCTTCCCCCGGCTCGTACTAGGGTCTGCACTCAGCCATCACAAAAAGACAGATGACGAGTCCGAGTGAGTAATCCCAAGGAAATTCACCAAGTAATTACGAAATAAAAATCTTGGAATTGAAAATACTATAATTTAAACATGCGGAATAAAGAAATACAGACAACTGTAAAAGAAAGATCATCGCATGCATAAATATAGTGACGAAGCAAAGTACGTGCACATAAAAATCAGACCAAGTCATACTTCGGGCTTTCCCCCAGGCACGGCCCATGAAGAACACACCAATGGGTTGGCCCTGGACCTACAGGTGGTCGGCGTAGACCCACGACGCACCCACACAAGCCTACTATACCCGGGTAGCCTATTCACCGGCGTATACCTAGACAAGTGCTATGACTTAATGGACTCTATGGCCGTAACGAAATAAGCACCAGGTGGGGAGTGATCTCAACACCGTAAAGACACCAGTAGGAGCATCCTCCACTACCAAGTAAAGTCACCAGTGAGAGTGCCCACCGTAAAGCAAAGATGAAATGGAATAAAGGATAAATGGAACCGAATTCAAATAAATCAAATGGTAAATACTTAAAGTGAAGTTCAATTGGGATACTACACACCTCAAATCGCACTCCTCGTCTCGAAAATCAAACCCCGTCTAGCGCCAATAATCACCCGAAATATACCTATTATCATTTATCACTAAATTAGCTTCAATTTAATATATTATGTCAATTTTTCGTTTTTCGAGGCTAAAACCCCGACAATACCTCGCCAACATTTTCGAGAAAATCCCAAATTTCCTTCATTTGATCAAAATATAATTTTTTCTATTTTTTTCTTATTTTATATGAATTTTCCAGATTTTTTTTTTTTTTTTTTTTTTTCTTTCCAAAACTGTTTTCTTTTTTTTTTTTTTTTTTTTTTTTTTTTTTTCAATCGATGGAGGGAGAGGGAGAGGGAAACGACATGGGAGTCGTCTCCCTCCTCGGACGACGCTGCTCGCAGTTCGTCCGAGCTCCCAGTTCCTCCCCGCCACCACCACTAAACCACCAAACCACCATCACCACCAACGCATACAACAACAAACAACAACCAAAACAACAATAACACAACGTCAACAAACTCACCTCCTTCACCTCTCCCACAAGCTCCCGATCCCTCGATCTCTCTTCCTCCTTTCTCCCGATTCCTCCTCTTCCTCTTCCTTTCAATTTCACTGTTTTTTTTTTTTTTTTCTTCCTCTTCTATTTCGATTTATCGAGAGAAGGCGGTGATGGTTTAGGGAAAATGACCAAAATACCCCTCTCATTTTATCCTTTCCTTTACAACCCCAATACCCTTATTGGTAATTTCACTATTATTTATTTATTTTTCTGATTTTTGATATATATTTATATATATATATTAAATTCCTTATACACATATATATATATAAATATATATATTCGCCTATACTTTCGCGCCTAAAATTTCGTCGTGCGCGCCAACGAGCGTACTCGGGCGTGCACACTAACGTACCACCCACGCGTGTCGACCACGACCCCGCGTTTTACAAGGCACCCACCAATTTACAATTTTTATCACATTTAATTCATTTTAATGTGTAATATTTCCCTCAACTTAAAATTTCGTCTTTAATCTACCCAGTACCCGCGTCGACACGCATATCGATGCGAATACTCATCACACAATCTCCCACGTCAATTTAAAATACAATTACACACATCGCGATGCCGTTAACCTATTTTAACATAAACATCGCAATATCAAACAAAACAACACACAAAATACTATTTACTTAATCCGGACGCATTCCAGCCTCGCTGTGGAACCCACGTATGTCCTCGCTGGCGTCCACGTCTGCAATGACGTCATAATTAACGGCAATTACAAATTGGGCCGTTACAGGGTACCATGTCGGTATCACAGTACATGGATCGATTCAGGTACCTCATGATGTATGCTATGGATGTGGCTAACACGGAGAGATTACAGATTTATTATTTCATCAGAGGTCTAGATGAGAGGATCGGAGGTGTGATAGTCGTGACTGGTGCAGAGACGCTACAGATTGTTTATGATAGGGCGTTGGCTCGCGAGACATATTTGCTGCAGAGCGAGGAGCAATCAGATCATCGTACACCCAGAGATGATTTGCAGTTGGATCATGATTTCAGTGACGATCGTGATTCGAGGGATGATCAGTACGACTATGATGACGGGCAGATAGATTGGAGTCGCAAGGACGACCAGGACCAGACTAATGATCAATTCAATAATGACGATCGCCAGGTAGTACATGAGATTGTACCTATACCGATACAACAACCGAGACAGTCGTACAGACAGAATCAGGATCAGAGGGACCGGAGTTGGGGTCAGCGCTCTGAGGACCGACAGTCTGGAGTCAGGGACATATGTAAGTGTTATCGGTGCGGACAAAGAGGTCACATCAGTGTGAATTGCCCTGGAGCCTCTCCAGCGTTAGAGATTCCACAGACCGGGGAGAGAGTTCACATTATAGTACCGCCAGTCAGAGAGACGACCCGACAACATGAGTAGGGTACGTTGTTTTACTTGTCCTTTTTTCATGCATTCA
The DNA here is from genome assembly GCA_039657345.1 of Stephania japonica. NCBI lineage: Eukaryota > Viridiplantae > Streptophyta > Magnoliopsida > Ranunculales > Menispermaceae > Stephania > Stephania japonica. The sequence continues at coordinate 64,598,643 of CM077557.1, read as the reverse complement.
TTGCATATAGGCTGGTTAGTTTATTTTTGAACCAGCGTGTTCTAGTAGATGTGTTCACTAAGGTTATTGTGAGATTGTGAGATTAGTAGATGTGTTCACTAGGAGGTGGTTGTGAAACTGGTAGATGTGTTCACTAAGAGGTGGTTATGAAACTGGTAGATGTGTTCACTAGGAGGTGGTTATGAAACTGGTAGATGTGTTCACCAAGAGGTTGTGAAACTGGTTGATTAGTTCACCAGGAGCCCATTTGCAACTGGTTGTTGTGGGATTGGTTGATGTGGTTCACCAGGGACTGGTTGATATGGATTGGTTGATGAGTTCACCAGGGGTTGATTTGTACACCAGGAGTTAGTGGATGACTGGTTGATCAGTTCACCAGTGTCAGGTTGATGTTCACCTAGATTGAGGTTGATTTCTTTGCCAGAATTTGGGGTTGATTAGGTCACCGAAAGTGTTAGTGGAATAGTGATTGATTAGGTTGGCTACATTTGTTTAGGTTGGTTGACCTGATAGGATATTGTATCTACGTTGCAGTTCTCTGAGACGAGATATTAGTTATCTCAAATTTCGAGACGAAATTTCTAATTAGTTGGGAAGAACTGTAACGGCCCAATTCTCGATGGCCGTTATTGATGACATCATTGCGGACGTGGACGCTAGCGGGGACATTCGTGGGTCCCACAACGAGGCTGGAACACACCTGAACTAGGTTTACAGTCCGTTTTGTGTGCTCTGGTAGTGAAGTTGCGATGTATAGGTCCAAGTTAGTTAAATGACATCGCAATATGTGTGTTTATATTGTCATTGACGTGTGAGATTGTGTGATAAGTATTCGCCTCGATACGCGTGTCAACGCGGGTACCGAGTAGGCTAAAAGACAAAATTTTAAGTTGAGAAAAATATTACACACATTAAATGAGTTATTTGTGATAAAATACGTAAATTGGTGGGTGCCTAGTAAAACGCGGGGTCGTGGTTGACACGCGTGGGTGGTACGATAGTGTGCACGCCCGAGTACGCTCGTTGGCGCGCACGACGAAATTTTAGGCGCGAAAGTATACGCAAATATATATTTATATATATGTGTATATAGGTAATTTAATATATATATATATATATTAAAAATCAGGAAATTAAGGAAATAATTGTGAAAAGACCAATAAGGGCATGAACTTTGTAAAGGAGTGTGGATATGGATAGGGGCATTTTGGTCATTTCACCTCTAAATTGTTGATAAACACAACACGAACAACACATTTTTCACCATTTCGATCGATCGAAAAGAATCGGGAGAAGGAGAGAAGGCGAGCTTGAGGTGGAGGAGATCGAGGAGAGCGAGGCGAACGAGGTGAGTCGTTGACGTTGTTGTGTTGTTTTTGTTGTTGTTGTTGTTGTTGTCGGGAGTTGGTGTGGTGGTGGTGATGGTGGGGAGGAACTCGGGAGCTCGGACGAACTGCGAGAGCAGTTCGTCCGAGGAAGGAGACGACGCCTATGTCGTCTCCACTCCCTCCCAATTCCGATTCAAGAAAAAAAAAGAACTGTTGGAACAGAGCAGAAATGCTCTGTTCCAACGAGGAAGAAGGGGTCGGTTCGGCCCTGAATTGGGCCGATTCGGCCGAACAGCCCCTAATTAAAAAAAAATCTGAAAAATTCATAGAAAATTCATATAAAATGGGAAAAATTTTAGAAAAATGATATTTTGATCAAATAAAGGAATTTTGGGATTTTCTCGGGAATGTTGGCGAGATATAATCGGGGGTTTTAGCCTCGAAAAATGAAAAATTGACATAATATATTAAATTGAAGCTAATTTAATGAAAAATGGTCTTAGGTACAATTCGGGTGGTAATTTTTATTTGTTGAGCATTTATTTGAGCTGGATCGGGTAATTGGATTGCGGTATAGGTACGTAAAACCCAACAGAAACACATTTGAGTATTTAATTCTTTCAATTCTTGCATATACTATTGTTGTTGCTATACATACTCATGGGGATCATGTATTGGTCTGGTTATTGGTCGGTGTTGAATTTGTTTTCATTATCGAAGTTTATTCGGGACGGTTGTAGCACGTGATCAAGCATGCTAGATTGTAGCACGTGTACTTGCCCCGCCGGTGGATAGTGACCCGAGCCGCGGGGTGCACGTGTCCGGTGGATCTGTGAGTGTTTCCGGTCACCGTTAGTGATCCGGGTGGATCCTGTGTGTGATGTGTTCCTACGGGCGCTCGGATTGACGAAGTATGATCTAGTATGTGAGATTGCGTTCTATTTCTGTCTGGTTTTATCGAAATTGTTGTGGAGCATGTTGTTGTCATCATGATTATTGGTTGATCATCTTGTATACTTGTTACCTACACACGCAGGGATTTATGGCTGTCCATATTCTTTACATGTGTAGCTAACGTTAGTTATTGGCTTCTGAATCTGTTTATTATTTACTCGACAGTTTTCTTTGGGAGTTTACTCACTGGACTCGTCACCGTATGTGTTGGGTGATTTGAGTGCAGGATTTGATATGTGAAGGGGGCAAGGAGACACTTGAAGATTATTTGTGACTGACGACGGGGTCTACTTCCCTTATACGCCTGGTTGTTTGTATGTATTTATTTGTTTTATGCTGGGTTTGGGATTTGAGAGATAGGTTGTATATTTTTGATATTTTGAGGATCTCGGATGATATGTGTATGATGTACATTTGGTATGGTTTCCACTTAGGTATTATGGTCACGAAATACAAGATAAATCTTATGTTGTCCATTTAATGTTCCGCTGCGAAATTTGAGGTTATATGATATTAAAGGAACAAAAGTTAACACATAGAATCAAAGTTAATAAGAATTGATTAATAATGAATAACTGGGCGTGGGACACAGTTGGCGGTGACGTGGTCAGTTGTGGGCCCGCGTGGCCTCCCGTGGCGGACCAATGTGAAAATTTGGGGCCGCCACATTGAATATCTCATGGTGATCGATATAAAGTGTGCCGACTTCGTAACCTGTTAGTAACTACCCAAACTGCATCATGTCTCCTCGTAGTCTACTGTAGGCCACTAACGAAGTCTATGGTCACGTGTTCTCTTTCCATTGAGGAATAGGCAGCGACTGTAGCAACCCAACTGGTCTTATGTGCTTAGCCTTTACCTGCTGACAAATATGACAACTCTGGACGTACCTCCCCACATCACCTTTCATCCCTGGCCACCAAAACAATCGCTGAAGGTCGTGATTCATCTTGGTGCAATCAGGATGAACTGTAAATCGCGACCGATGTGCGTCATCGAGAATACCGTCCCTAAGCTCCGGTACCTCTGGTATCTACAAACGGCCCCTATGTCTCAAACACCCGTCAGAACCTTCAAACCACTCTGTGCACCCCAGATCCTGAGCCAGCCCACTGATCCGTAAATACCGGCCCTTAGCTCTCTGCAACTCAGCAACCCGCTTTAGAGACACCGTAGGAACTCGTATCTAGCCGCAAATGTGTAGCTCAGCAATAGACTCTATTACACACAACACTGACGCAGCCTCAAGAAACTCGTGCTCGTGTATCATATGTCGCAATCCCGTTTGGCTTTCGATGCCGCTCCTGCTCAGTGCATCAGCTACGACGTTCGCCTTCCCCGGATGATACTCAATCGTGAAGTCTAGTCCTTCAATAACTCGAGCCATATCCTCTATCTCATGTTCAACTCTCTCTAAGTGAACATGTATCTTAAACTCTGGTGATCTGTGAACAGTATAAACCTCTCACCATAAAGGTAATGCCTCCAGGCCTTCAGTGCAAACACGACCGTCGCAAGCTCCAAGTCGTGCACTGGATAACTCTCCTCGTGAGGTCTCAATCATCCTAATAGATAGGCCACTGGGTGTACATCTTGCATCAACATACAACCCAACCCAGTGCGTAACACATCCTTATCAACTGAAAAACCTCTCCCTGCCACAGGTAACGCCAAAATTGGCGCAAAAATCAACCGCCTCTTCAACTCCCAGAAAGTATCCTCACACTCTTGTGACCTGTAATGTCTGACATCCTTTTTTATCAACCTCATCATCGACGCTGCAATAAGTGAGAAATCATATACGAAACGCCTGTAATATCTTGTCAAACTCAAGAAACTCTGGATATCAGAAACAAACTCGGGTGTCCTCTAATTAATAATAGCCTGAATCTTGTCACCATCTACTGATATGTCCTATTGTTGATAACATGTCCCCAAAACTTGACCTCACTCAGCTAAAACACACATTTGCTAAACTTGGCATAAAGTCGGTTCTCTCTCAGTATCGCCAACACCTCCCTGAGATGTCTCTCATGCTCCACACGAGTCCTGCTGTAAATCAGGATGTCGTCAATGAAAACTATGATGTATCAATCTAAAAACAGCCTAAGCACCCTGTGCATCAAATCCATGAAGATCGTTGGTGCGTTAGTTAGCTCAAATGGCATGACTGTGAACTCATACAACCCATAATGCGTACTGGAAACGGTCTTCTCAATATCTCCCTCTTGAATCCTCAACTGATGATATCCCGATCTGAGGTCAACCTTCGAGAAAAATTTAGCTCCTGCTAACTAATCAAAAAAGTCATTGATCCTGGGAAGTGGCTAACGGTTCTTAATCGTCACCTGATTCAATTTCTTATAATCCACACACATCCGCATCGAGTCGCCCTTCTTCTTCACAAAAAGAACTGGAGCTCCCCAAGATGACATGCTAGGGTGAATGAATTCCTTCTTCAGTAACTCCTTTAACTGGGTTCTCAATTCCTCCTGCTTCGATGCCAACATCCTATACAGCTTACTGTAAATCGGCTGAGTCCCCAGAATCAGCTCAATAATAAACTCAATAACTCTTGGTGGTGGCAATCCTGGCAAAATCAGGAAATACATCTACAAACTCACAAACCACATGGACATCCTCAATCCTAATCACTGTTCTAAGCTCTGGCTCCACCATAGCTGCGTACGCCTCCATGTCCTGCGACGTAGCTAATCTGCCTCGAGTGATAGGTAATGTTGATGTAGCTCCAATAAATGAAAACTCTAGAATTCCCTCGATGTGAAATGTCACCGTCTTGCTAAAGCAGTCGATTTGTGCGTGATAAGACGATAACTAATCCATACCGAACATCGCGTCGAACTCTAAGTACTCTAATACTGTCATCAGCCGGTAACTGATATTCCTCAATCTCAACCACACAATCTCGGCAAATTCGGTTAGGGTAAATCTTATCCCCAACTGTCGTACTAAGAACGAGATGTGTATCTAAGGTCTGTGCACCTAACTCTAACAATCCTACCATGCGTCCAGATATAAAAGACAATGTGTTACCTGAATCAAACATGACATGCATAAACGTACCATATACAGATAACATGCCCTCTACAAGCTGTCTGGTCGTCTCCCAGTCTGGTTGTGCAACCCCAAAAGCAGTTGTTTGGGCCCTATCTCTGGCCTGATCAGTTTGTGATGGTACAGGCGTTGGTCTGGTACACTCCACCACAAGATTTCCCACCTGACCACAATGATAACAAGCACGAGTGTCTGATCTGCCAATAGTCTTCTAACCCTGCGCCTGTCTCTAACCTCGGTTCTAGCCTCTCTGACCTTGACCTATATCCTGCCTCTGCTACTGTCTCGGCCAATCAACTAGTGTAGAGGCCGCAGAAGATGCTACCTCACGATTATCGCGTCTATCCTGATCATCTCGACGATCTCTATCGCCTCTACGACCCTGATCTGACTGCCAATCACCTCTACCTCTATGAGGTCTCTAGCCCTGTCCCTGTCGGCCCTAATCTCTCCTCTGTCCATTCGGCCTCTGATCAAGTCGAGAACTCTGACCTGGATGACTCTGTTGACCCTGCAACGCAGTTTGAATCGCCAATCTGCTAGCATTTTGTATTATATACGTCTCATAAGAAAGAGACATATCGTATACCTGAGCCAAAGTAGCCACTCCACTGGAAACAACTGTGGTAGCTATCCTCTCGTCCAATCCTCAGACAAAGTAATATATCTGCAACCTATCTGTCACTGCCAGATTTATAGAGTATGAAAATTATATATGTACCTCTCCATGTACTCGATAACAGACATATCGCCCTGAACTAGTGTCAAGAACTCCTCTCTCAATCGAATCCTGACCTTCATAGGTATATACTCATCCATGAACAATGCTCTGAAATCAACACAAGTAATAACTGCAGGATGTGTCGCTTTATAGGTGGTCCACCATACAACAACAGTAGTCTCAAGCAATAACTAGCCAATCTCAGTTTATCAACCTCATCAACTAATAACATCTCATGTAATCTCTCGTGAGCCAATAGCCACCTCTCGGCTATTTCTGGGTCTCCGGCTCCGTAGAAGTATCTTGGAGAGAATCTAAGGTTTTAGCTTCCTCGCCTCCACTGTCATCAAACTCCCTGATGAAGACGCTACAGCTAGCTGCTCAATAGTCGAAGGAGTCACAACTAACGTAGTCTCAGCTAGAACAACCACTAGTATAGCCCTATCAGCATGTGTCTTGGATACTGTAGCCTACCCCTGAGTCACAGCAGTAGTGGGAGCAGCAACTGCAGGAGTAGTAACCAATGGTGCAGCTACAACTGTAGTAGAAGCTGTCGTAGTCTCACGAGTCCTCAATAAATCCAACAACTGTGCGAACCTATCATCAACCGTCCGCGCCAATGACTCTAACATCAATGTCGGCCTAGTGGAATCACTAGTATCCCCAACCTCTGGCTGAGTCGTACTTGAAGGCTGCTCGTCCATCGGTATCTGCATCAAAGAACATGCCATAGTATGAATATACGTGTAACGTAGGTAATATACAACTAAAAACATAACATGTATAATCTTGATTTCTACTCATCTCTTATTGCTTCCCAACTAAGAATTTAGGCAATTCTTTTGGGTTTCCTCATCTAAAGCTTATTCAATAGGTTTATAATCAGGTTTTCCTCAAATTCGAGTCTAGAAAATCTAGTACTCATTAGAGCCTTGCTCTGATACCAAAATGTAACGACCCATTTCCAAATAGATCGCCGTGGGGGCCAATACGGACTCACAGTCTGTCTTACTAGTGACAGTTGCGCTCCACATTAGATTATATCATCTATTTTACCTTTTTGAACCTTATAAATTATCAATTTACTGATTTAGTTGTGTTGAATTCAAATCATATGTTAAGTAATCATAAAATCCTCAAATTAACACAGCGGAAGCCTTATTAACACATTTACTCGGATAATAATACTATAAATGTGTGACATAAACCATAAACCTAATGTGAAAAACCCATATATAACCATAATACCTCTGAAGTCACAAAAAGATCATTATATACAGGGTATCTCAAAATATCTCACAAATTCCAATCCCAAAATGAAACAAAATATATATAATACAAACGTATGAGTCAGGCAATCTCTGATCGATGGTGTAACGGCCCGTTATTTATTAACGTCATTATTTTAATTAATTTCATATTAAAACGCCAGCTCGGACGACACGTGGACACCGCGGATAGGTTAGGCGTGACCGTACCTAAGGATTGATTATGTATGTGTGTTTTACTGAATTCGGTGATGTATTAATATTCTATTATTATATTGATGTATTATCCATCATCAGTGTGTAGATATAGTCGCTTGTTGGGCAAGGTTGAGTGTCGGGGTTTTGTGTCGTAGAACACGCCAACGCGAGGGTACGGTAGCAGTGAGGCCGGGCGTTGGGGTGTGATTAGATTTTAAACAATATAGCATGACTCTAGTTTAGGAGTTAAATATAATGAAATTTAAATATAACTTTAGGCTAAGTTATAAATCAATTAGGCACACTAAGTGTGAAACCGTCTCAAGAAGCGTGCCAAACACGGGGCACGGGGTTCCGAGTAGTCGGGAAGTTAGTGTGACCCTATTTATTAATTTATGGAATTAATATGGTGGTTTAGATAGGTGTATAAGTTAAATCAAATTGGAATAAAATAAAATCTTATAGTTTGAACTGAATAATCAGTACACCTAGGATTGTCATCAAGATGCACAACAAGGAAATTCAAGATAGCTAGTGTCATGATAGGGTGTCCAGGAATTTGGTGACACAAGGTGATCAGTGGCTGTTAGGTCAACCTCGAGATGCGTGTACACAATAAATTAGACAACCACTTCTATATACACTTGATCGATCAAACATGCAAAGATCAAACCATTTTCTCAAAAATTGTTGGGGAGATCAGTAAGAGATCCAGTGTTGGGGAGAGTAAATTTGAGCTTTGGAGAGGTAATTTAGGCATCAAAACGGAGATACAAGGTAATAAATCCCTCATTGTTCTTGAATTTTCCATTAAAATGGGTGTTGGTGAAATTTGGATTTCTTATTGATACATTAATTTTTAATGGTTTTTGAGGTAATCTTGAATGTTCATGAGTTGTGTTTTGATGAATTACACTGGTTGTACTCGGATTTGCATGAATTTGGTGACAAATTGGGTAATTCAGATTTTTTTAAAAAAAATGCATGTTGATCCGAGAATTGGGTGTTGTTTTGTGGATTTGTGGTAAATTTTGGAGGTTTTGAAGGTCTCCAATGGATTGAGAGTGAAGAGGTATGGAGAGGAGGGAAGAAGAGGCAACAAGGGATGAAAAAAAAAAAACAGCAGCAGAGACGGATTCGTCTCTGGTTTAAACCAGAGATGAATCTGTCTCTGGGAGGAAGGGGATGATGCACCCACTCTTCCACCCACCACGTGTCCGCTTCTCACCCCTCTCATGCACGTCATCGCCTCCCCTCTCCTCTAATCCGCTTCTGACACGTCAGCAACGCACAGAAACTCAGCAAATCAGACGCTGACATGTGTTCTAGAGCCAAAAATACCCAAAATAGTTCTCTCTTCCATAGACCAATTTTTAGTAGTTTGATATATTAGGACTTTAGGTATTGTAAGAACAATCTATTATTCTTGAGAATACTCTCAAAATTATTTTCTTTGGAGTTTTATGAAGAACATGTCCGGCTAATCAAGTCATTGCCTAGGTCGAAGGTGAAGCAATTCAGGATTATAGATTCATGGCATAACTTGTGAGATCTATTATTTTTATTATTTTATTTTATTTTATTTCTTCTATTTCTTTGTTGTTGGTTTTCATGAATATGGTTTAAATCTAGGGTATGTATATGGTCAGCGCATGCTTTTAGGTGGAAAATCTATAGTTAATTGACTCAATTGTATCTGTAATTGTATTTTTGGGACAATATAAGTGACAAACATTCACCCGATTGTCGTCAAAACCTTTCGGTTCTTGAGTGTGCAACAATTGAATGTAGGTTAAATCGGGAGCGGACACGATCCGGTTATCTAGGATTAGTATTTCCATAGAAGTTTATTACTACGGTTAGTGTGTTAAACCTTATGGCGGATGTCTAGGGTTATGCATTAATTAGGAAAGTAGTTAGTGGCGGATGTCCTAGCTATCGAGATTAGGGGAATTAAGAATTTCTGGCGAATGTCGATTTTCTATAACTAATCTAGGAGAACTTAAATTAATAATTGTTTTGGAAAAGATTGACGACCATGATATGCTATTGAATCTTGTTCTTGTCTTGTGAAACCATAGACTTAGGTACTTAAATTAATTGTTCGTAGACCTAGGTATTTCTTTTAGTTATTTAATTCCTTAGTAACTAGATTAATTAATTAAATCATTTTATCTGAACTCGCATTTCTCCTTTCTTTTAGAACCTTAGAAAGATTATCAATCTTTGTGTGATCGACCCTTTGTCACTATCTGTAAATAGTTAGTTTAAAGAATTATTTTATTGACACGTTCAGCGCACGTCATACCATGAGAACCATAAAATACTCATATCATAAAAACATCATTTACAACTATTGGATATTAATCCAATACATTAATTGATGAGTATTATATAAATACACAAAACATTTAATAATGCACAACGCATTTTGAATAGTTCCATGGCACGGGTACGTGCATATTTGGACTCCATTGTAAAATCGTTCTTCTACTATGGGTATAAAAATTAGGAAAATGATAATCTAACACACTTTGGGCATGCAAATGCCCATTTATGGTGTTTCGTTAAATGTGGGGCTCACTCCTAGGGAGACAAAAAAGAATCATAAATGGTTAAAAAATAAAATGTGCATCCAAAGTGTGCTAGATTATCATTTTTCTAAAAAATATACCTACCGCATGGGTTTATACCAATTTACAACCATCGGATTTATATCAAGATAAAGAGGGTAGTATTAATTGGATGGTTAAAATAGGTTGGTTAGCTGTAGAATAAATAGGTAAATGTTGCATTAATGATATGGAGGTGGAACGCATTTAGATAGACTTTCTTTCTCTCAAACAAAATTACAAACGATTAGATCTTTCTTTATTGGCGTTAATTATTGTAAGCTTGCCCCTTGTGGCCACTCCCACGGTTTTCTAGCATTCGTCACGTGGCATTAGATGGGAAGAAAACAACACCCACTTTTCTCCTCTAAAAACAATAACGCCTACTTTTTCAAAAAGAAAAAAACAATAATATCTTGTATCATACTTGTGGTAACATTTCTCGTAACACAAATCGATCATAACATACGAGTTCAACTTTTATTTACGATAGATTTTACCAACAATCACTTAAAATTAAACACTTATGCCGGTGCAACCAATTTTTGTATCACCAAAAATATCACCAAACCATTTTTCTAAAAACTACGGAGAAAACGTTATCTAGCTTACTTTGCATTCTTTATATATAGAGTAGTTATGGCGTTAGCTAGTTACTCTTCCATTTATCTCACCTTTTCAGATCTCCACTTTGAATCGAAGGGGCGGAGGGCGCACAACCCCTTCTCTTTATAATCATTCAATTTATAAAAGCAAAATAAAAATACAACCTACCAAAAAAAAATAATAATAAAAATACTATGGTTCTTTATTTATTAAATGAAATTGACGTTTTCTTTTGGTGAAGATGAAATTGATGTTTTAATCAAATAACTAAAATTCTAATCTAACAACAGCTTATTAATTTGTTTAATGACAGTTTTTCAAATAAATTAATCAAAACTTGAATTTAATTTTTTTTTTTTAAATTAAATTCAAGTTTTGATTAATTTTTAGTTGTATCTGGTTTTTTTTTTTCAAGCAGATGTCAGGTTGTTTATGCTTTCTTATTCTTTCCAAAGTTGCCTTTAAATTTTGAAAAATAATTTTTATAAGGCACTTTTTACACCGTCAAATGGACGCGGATTAGGTTCGAGTAGTCCGATGCACTAAATTATCTGGAGGCATATCGCACGATACACACTCAATCGGAATCCATTTGGTGGTGTAAAAAGTAAATTACTTTAGCAAAGTCATTTTTTGGGTATAATTTAAGGAATGCAGCCGAGTTTCATTTTTTTTTTTTTTTTAAGCCTAAAAGGCACCTTCATCATTTTTAACCCAAGACGATAAACCAATTTATTACAACATTTCAAAGAGTAAAATGCAATAAATATTATATTACATACTTAAGTCCAAAACTACCTTAATAAAAATAGGAAGAACTACCTCAAAAGGGGAGAACTACGCCACATAAAGGAGAAAACTACCTCAATTTGGTGAAAGATCTACCTGAGGAGACAAACCTAATTTAGTCATAAACTAAACCTAGAACAAACAAAATTGAAACCTAAAACCAAATTAAACCCCATCAAAAGAGGTGAAAAATAGATAGTAGACCACCACATCACCATGGAACCTCCATGACCACTCGTTGTCGGAACACCACTGCACTTGAACTACCATATACTTACGACCATAACGAAGCATCGATTGTGCACCACCACTAATGGTTGGGCGCCAAACTCCATTGTTGACCCTCAAATACTCTCACACATCGTTGTTGGCATACTGCAGTTCGTTCGCCGTTGCATTCTACAACTGCTTCATCGAGACCGACAACTCCTTCCACCTCAATCCCCCAAAATCTCTTCTCTTTTTTCTGCTCATTACCTAATCCTCTTCAACATCACCATAACTTCGTCGCCGCCTTCTACCTTTCCTTTGAAGAAGAAAAAGAAATAGGAAAATCAGGAGGAGGAGATACTAAGACACAACAAAAATAAATTAAACTAGAAGCATCAGAGGAGAGACTCCGATAAGAGAAAGGGCGCTATTAATTAAGAAGGCCTGTTGACAGTTGCAACTATTACCAGAGCCGCTTGCCGAACTAGGGTGGAGGCCGCTTGCCGAACTAGGGTGGAGGTTGGAAGGAAACTTTATTTTAAGGTTTTTGGAGTGATACCTCGTGATGATGATTTGAAGAGAAAAATTTACCATTTTCAATAAAAGCATGTGTTTTTCTTATAAGAAATAAAATCACGTGTTGATTTTTTTTTTTTTTTACTTCAGTGTACCATCTCATCTGAAAGGCTTTGACACGTGTTGATTTTTTATTTTCAAAGAAACTCAAATACGGAGAACAAAAAAACTACCGGTAAATCGTGTATGCGTTTTTCTTTGAAAAGTGAGAGTAAATCTTTCTATGGGTTCATCTCAAAAAATAAAATCTTTCTATGGGTCTCACTTACAGCTCATTAATGTTGTGTTTAGTAAGCAACAAATTAATTGTTTCCAAATAATACAATATTCTCTCTCTTATATTAATCTGGTTTGTAAATTGGTTCTCATGCCTTGGGTATCATAATAGAACTACCCTATGTATATACAATATATACAGTATAGAAAAATGATAATTCAACACACTTTTGACGTGGGGCATACTTTTTATCTTTTAGTTTATTTATAGTATTTTGTTAAATATGGAGCCCACGCTTAGAGAGACAAGAAAGAATCATAAATAATCTAAAAGACAAAGTGTACTACCTGTTAAATTGTATATACCAACAAAATTAGAAAAGTTGGTCTGGTCCCATGAAATATATTTTTTTTGCCAAAGCTGGTCCCACATGAAATTGAAGTGCGCAACAAAAATGCATGAAATTAGACGCGCGCACTAGAAGAACTGATTATTGAAAAGAAACCTCATCTGCCATAATGTCCATAAAAATCCCATCAACACTTACCAACGTACTGTTGCCCATATAATGATACAAAATATCCTGGCCCGTTTAGGGCCTGTTTCCACCAAAAAAAAGTTTATAATACCCATATGAACAGTACACACCCCATCAGCACAGCAACGCGCAAAATTCTCTTCATCTCTCATCAAAAGCATAAATCATAGCAACGCGGCAACAAGAGGGTCGAAATACCAAGCCTTCCACACTTACCATCGGCAACATGCCAACCCCTCCCTGGTAAAAATACAGCCGGCCACCCCATGGCCTTGGGAAGATTTCCATAATGGTTGTTCATTGGTATATAGAACCACCAGTGCCTCTTTGCCTTTGCTAAACCGGCACAGTCACGTACCCTCAAATTCAATTCAAATATATCATCAAGCACTGCCTCACATTTACTATGAATTTACAAGGGTGGGAATTGAGGCTGGGCGCACTATCTCTCGTTAAAAAATATAAAACGTTTTGTTTAAAACACGCACATTAAGAAAATATTAATTGTGAGTTTAAATTACATTCTTACCTACATTTAATTCTTTATTTCATCTAATGTAAGAAAGACAAGTGTTTAATTATAATTAAATGTTTGAGTTAAAAGAGGGGTAAAATAGGTATAAGAAGTATAAAGTTCTCTCGAATTTCGAAAACGTCTTATATTTTTTCAAGTCAAAAAATCTCAAAACATCATATATTTTTTACTAAATAGATTACTGGCAATATGTTTGAGTTAAAAGAGGGTCAACTAGGATTAATCCTCAACCATGGTGACTGCATCTGCCAATGGAGAGTGTAGCAAAGGTTTTTCCAACTTCAATTTTTGCTGCCATCTGCTTCACCAACAAGTTTTTTTTCTCTTCTTTTTTTTTTTTGGTAGTTATTTTTCCTTTTTTTCCAAGCTTTTCAACATGTGGGTCTTTAGTTCCTCAGCAAGTATATTAACCAACAACACACTACAACACGTGACTCCGAAAGAAAACCATTATTTAATTATTTATTTATTTTTTAAGTTGTAATCCAACCCAACACTATCTTAATTTGAAAATAAAGTTTGGTGTTAAAGTTTTTTCTTTTTCTTGGCTAAAGGAACTTAGTATCCGGACCATCCGACTACTCTAAGTTTGCCATGAGTCGCGTACCGTAAAGGTGGGGGAGCTCTAACATTAGTTTTATTATTCTCAAGACTCAAACACAAGTCATTAGTTAAGGGACAACAACCCATTTACAGTTGTGCCACCCAACAGTACGTGTTAAAGTTACAAGTCTCACTATTTCTGTTTGTCGTTGAAGATGTGCATGCACAACTTGATGCGTTACGCTAGGACTCAAAAAATAGAAATGCTAAAATGACATACAAAAGCACAATAGAATTATAAAAGCACATTGGCCCCACGTGCTTTGCTTTGTTGTCCGCAAATGCCCACATGCACGCACGAACTGGGTGTGCGTCACTTCGATCAATTTCCATAAACAAATGAAAACTTCAGAGATCCTAAAGTAAATAAAAGCAAGGAAAATAATCTTAGTTATCAGCAACGTGCCTTCATTAGTATGATGAGAAGAAATTGTTTGGTGCTACATCACTCGAAAATGTAAATTCCCAGGGATTCTGTCTCCCACAGTCTACTTCTTATTACTTTGAAAAATTCACCCCTAAATATAGTTGCCGTGAAATGTGAAGGAAAAAAAGAGGTTATCAAATTTACATGTGAATTCCCTAAATTTTCTATAAAATGAAAGAATGTAAAATCAGCAGTTCCTGAAATCTGAAATATTAAAGGTCATTTACTATATTACACAAGAATCATTCGTGGATGTTGCAGCGTTGCAGGTATGGGTGATCGTAGTTTACATATTTGCTCCAGTAGCTCTTGTACTTGGATATTCCTATCTCCAGCCATGGCTTCATGTCTCCATCATAGTGGATAACAGCAGCACGTTCAATATCCGAAGACCGCACACCAGATTCATAGCCAAGGCCAAGGACATGCCATCTCCTGTCAAGAACCACTGTCTGATTATAGAACGTAAGTAAACCCAACGGCATGCTCCCGGATTTCCACACCTGCTGCTTCTTTCCCTGGAATCCCAAATGCCATGAGAAAGTATGTACCAAGAACCCCATTTTCAATGGAAAAAAAATTGCTTTTATATGAGATCTGAACAAATACACAAAGCACAAGTTCAAAAATGACAAGCAAATAGAAGAGAAACAAAAAGAATGGAGAAAATTAAGAGGAACCAAGCATCCCTAGTCCTCTCCCACTATTCTTTCTGATTCCTCCTCCGTTCATCACAAGAGAACCAAAAACTTTATCGTCATTGTCATCCACACTGCCAAACTATCTTTAGCGTAATACCGACCCACCATGGTTTTCCCCTCTCTACATTCGGAGATTTATCAAGTTCCCTACAACAAAGTCTAAAGTTTCACACGGCTACAAGGATCCTAAGTCCTAACATTTTGATCTCGCTCCAACCAAATGTGCTGAAGAAATGGAAAGACTACCAGATTCAAAGCCGCTATGAGAGTTTTTGAGTTGCTTGTTAAATTAAACCTGCCTGCTCAACAAAGTATCCCAGCTCACCTCTTACTAGTTTCCCCGAATCCCATATTAATAAGAAAGCTGATTTGGCCCCATTCGGTACAGTATACATATACTTCATTAAGCTATTGAAGAAGGAAACAATAGTGCAAGAAAAGCATAAATTCATTTTCTTTTTAGGAGCTTATTCATGCAAATATTTGCCAAGGTATTTAGCAAAAGGACTAAAAGCATCAAGATTGGGAAAGAAAAAAGAAGAATTGAAACACGTGAAATCAATAAACCAGCTAAATCGCCTAAATCTTTGATTTGCTTTAAAGGAACAAGCACCATGCATCTCAACATTCAACAGACCACTGAGATCATTTATGCCAGGTCCACTGATCCAAGGGTTTTTACTTGACCACAAATACCTATTGTTGATCTGATCAAGTGCTAAATGCAATCAAGCAAAGGCTTTCCAGTCAAAATGAAGACATAAACCAACTCCATTGTGCGATGCAAGAAAGTAATAATTTAACACAAACAAAACTAACTACGCATTTCTTTTCTAACAAATTGATCGATATCATTAAGCAGCCAAACAAAAGGCATCAGATGATGGTTGAAATAATCCATCAATATGAATGAGATATCATTGGCACTATAAAATGATATTAAACAAGAAAAAAGCTTCTTGTTGCTATTTTTTATACTAATTTCAATTTCAAAATTACAAAGCTCACATTCTTAGGTTAAGAAGAATTGAGAGAAATCAATCAATCAATAGAATTAACATCTAAAGGAAAAGAAACTTTTCACACGGACAATAAAAATGGAAATGCATATACCTCACACAGGAACTTTCAGAAAGCTTTCTTTGGGTTGTAAAACAATGGAAACACACATGGTGTACTGGAAAATGGAAACATAATACAAAGATATAATAAACGCAAGTAAAGACATCAATGTCAGAAATTATAGATGAACTCAAAGAAACATGAAGACTGCAACTTTCTAGAGCACACCAAAAACTGGGATCATTTTCAGCGGCAAAGGGGATATTAGAGCGTAAACCTACAAAATTGTAGTAAATGTAGATTAACAGGATGATTTCCTTACCAATTCCAAGTATTTATGGTACAATGCAGTAATATTTTGTCGCCTCCACTCTCGCAGATCAAATAAATTCATCCCAAATGCCCATGCACAAGCCTTGGCGTCAAAATCCCTACTTAGAGATGGATCTGAAATATTGAGGAGCATGAACATCTGCCGGAAAGACAAGTTACCTAAACAATTCTCCACAGCACCATTAACTTTTCCCTGCATATTCGTTCTCCACAGTGCCTTGAGGTCTCTCTGCACTACCACATCATGATCAAGAAGCACAATCTTATGTAGAGATGGGAACATCTCTGGAAGATAAAACCGAAGATGGTTCAGTACCGAGGTATATCTGGAGTCCCCAGAGTCATGCTCCTTCAACATTGAAACATGCTTAGAAGGGATCCATGAAAGATCGTCAATGTTCTTGACCTCAATTGTCGCTTTACCAGGAGGATTTAACAAGAACCACATGGTCATAGCAGGGAAGTTCACAGCATCAGTCACCACATGCAATACAACTCTCTCTGGCTCCTACAAAGGATAAAGAGACTGAACTAATGAGCAAATAAAATAAATAGAAACTACTTCTTTCCATTTTCTCCCAAGTAAAATATTAGAAGAAAAAAAAAAAAAAAAAAAAAAAACAGTTTCTTTTGAAAGAGAATAACCAAAAGAAAAAACTAAGTGTCACAGAAAACAAAAGATGATATATTACCATAGAGGCGGAGACTGTTGAGTTGACAACCACTGCACATGCAAGAACATTGTCAGAGAAGACAGCATAGTGATAAAGATCTTGATTATTTAAGTTCTGTTGCTTAGGAAATCTCTGGTCTTTAGGATGTAAATCAAAGTAATCTGTAGTGAGTTGCATAGACAGGCAGTGCAATCCTTTTGGTGTAGTCCTTGCAGCAAGATGAGTGAGATACGTCGCTTGGTTCTTCTGTGCCCGGACTTGCTCTTCAAAATTTTGTTCCATTGCTCGAAGCTTTGATGCCATTGCAGCACAATCATCGTAAATAGTGCTTGCTTTAGAGAGGGTAGCATCCATTGCTCTCATCTTCTGCAAAGAACTGAATTTCTTTTCTATTATATAAATCAGAAGAAATATTTTTCAGGATATCAGTGAATTGTTGCTAACCAATTATAATCTTCTTCGTTAACAAATTACTAGAAACGGCATTCCTTCAAAAATCTTGATCTTCCATCTAACATTTCCAAAAAAAATATAGAAGAGAACAGGATTTTTCTTTTTACCTTCTTGGCAAGTTCGAATCCTTGGTAGCATCACCTAATGATCGTTCTACTTCTTTGATGCGCAATCTCAGCTCTTTCACTAATGGAGAGTTACTGTTTGGTGGTGCCAAGCTCAAATATGCCCTGGCCTGGATGAGTTGATCTCTCATCTCCCTTACCCTCTCATCATTTACTCTTTGAGGCTGGATATGCCGATTAGTTTCTACTCTTCCAGTTTGGTCTGATCGCCCCTGCTTTAACATGAATACAAGATCAAACACCTCTATTTCAAATTTATCAAAAAATTTAACAAAAGCCTACAGCAGATGGGTATGTATGAAAAAAAAAAAGATGCTTTTCCCAGTAAGGTTCATTGCTTTTCACTTTCCAAATCCCTATGACTATTCAACTAAAAGTTATATCATTTTCATCACACCTTGTAGATAAGTACATAATTGGTCAGAGAAGGATAAACATGCAAAACCTTCAGCAGCAGCATCTGAAGATTTTCTATCCCTAGAAGGTGGAGTATTATATGCATTTACCATATTATCCTAAACAATAACCATCATACTCTTACCTGGCAGTATGATAAGTTAAATATATTATACAATTCTAAGAAAAATATCTTTCGAGTTCAGGTACAAATACATTCAATCATTTTACACACGTTAATGAGGGATGTAATGGGTTCATAAAATTATACTAAAACCTAAAGCATTGGATTGATGTATTAGGTTGGACAACTGACATTTATGTGTTTTAAGTTTCAAATAAAAAAAGAGCTTTATTGTCTAAAACAATCAATCAGTCCACCTTTAGGCGTTGGAAGAGACCCAATTAACTTATCAAGTCTATTCCTGGTTAAAAAGAAAAGAATAAACTCCAATACAAGACTTATTGAGAATTAAGATAGCCAACAAATTGGAACTTCATATATTTCATAAACCTGGCTTAAAATGTTCCAGTTACATGACAGTTACACAACCAATCAAGAATATTGTTGATGCCACAAAAGGCACCAAACTGAGATATACAACAAATTCCATATACTCATTATCTTATTGGGACTCATTGTACTACAGGAGAAATACTCGCATATCTACATTTTTTCATTTAAAAACGTTTTGCAGTTGAAAAAAATCCAACAGGATAAGCTTCTTATTTATTTTTTTTTTGAGGACAACAGGATAAGCTGTTAATAACAACCATGTCATCTTCACTTTCAGAAACTAAAGCAGTAACTCCATGTTGCACGTATGGAATTGTGTATCATTTGGCAACGAAAAACTTTTTGTCAAAGAACAAATAGTGCTTTTGAAGCTCATTTTTCTTTGTCCTTTCCCTCCCATATCATCAACATCTTGCTGATTCTTTTTCTCAAATATAATTTAAATTCTTTTTAGGTAAGCATATTTAATAATTTATTAACAACCAGAAATAGAAGTTATCACCTTCTGTCAGATGTCCTAATCGAGCAAATAAAAGATAAATCCATGAATGGATAAGAATGGCAAGAAGTACCTCGTAAGTTGGAAACAAGTACAAAGGCCACTTTCAAAAGGAGGGTTAGAGATTGGCAACATTACCAAAAAAAAATGAGACTTTACTGGTAAAGTGGTTAAGGAGGTTTTAAGAAGAGAAAGGGTCATTGTGGGGGAAAGATAATCATATGCAAGTATGGGGTGGAAGTCAACAAGAGGCATTCAAGGGTGGCAAGCAAGAAAAACACCAAATTGTAGCCCTTGGAAAGCTATCCCTAATCTACACCCCATTTTACTACCTTCCATTTCTTTTAAATTGGGTGACGGTCGTCATTCTATTAGATTTTGGGAAGATTCTTGGTGTGGAAATACAAGCCTAGCTAATGCTTTTCCTTCATTGTGTTCACTCTCAATTGAGCGGAACTCACCTATCTCTTCTTTCATTACAAACTATCAATCCTATTCGACCTTTTTACCATCATGGGACTTTAAATTTTGTAGAGCACTCACTAGGAGTGGGGAGGATTTTTTGATGAATTTGTGTCTCGTCTCTACAGTATTTCCATTTACCTATCATATGCAAGTATGGGGTGGAAGCCAACAGGAGGCATTCAAGGTTGGCAAGTAAAACACCAAATTGTAGCCGTTGGAAAGCTATCACTAATCTATACCCCATTTTACTACCTTCCATTTCTTTTAAGTTGGGTAACGGTCGTCATTCTATTAGATTTTGGGAAGATTCTTGGTGCGGGAATACAAGCCTAGCTAATGATTTTCCTTCATTGTACTCACTCTCAATTGGGTGGAACTTACCTATCTCCTCTTTCATTACAAACTATCAATCCTATTCGACCTTTTTAACATCATGGGACTTAAAATTTTGTAGAACGCTCACTAGGAGCAAGGAAGATTTTTTGATGAATTTGTGTTTCGTCTCTCCAATATTTCCATTTTACCTATCAATGAAGACAAAATAGTATGGAAAGGAGATACAACAAGAATATTTTCAAGCAAACCCTTCACTTACAACCCTTCTTGACCAACCCTACCCCCCAGCGCAAGCACAATTCATCTAGAAAGCTTCAGTTCCTTCCAAAATTAAAGTATTTGGATGGTTGGTTTCACTAAACTTCTTTACTGATAGCAAGATTACATACCTATCCAATCAAGATTCGCTCACTTTTCTCTCACAATCTATAACAAGAAGGGACCAAGAGATTCTCAAAATAGTAACTACGGCCACATTGTGGACAGTATGTTTGGAACGAAATTAACGGCTATTCGACGATACAGCACAAGATTGGTTCACCATTTGGGAACAATCACAAAATCTAGCCTCACTTTGGCTTGCAAATTCCAATGGGGAAAGGATTACCTTATTCCAATCTTGTGAGGGATTGGAGCATTGTGTGGATGCCAAGATGTCACATGAGGTTTTGATCGCTACTTTTGACAGGCATGGAGACCCCTGGTCCTCTTTTGCTCTCTATTTTTGTAACCTTTTTGTAAGTAGAGCACAAACTAAGGCTCTGTTTGGTTGGAGTGTTAGCTTAGCTAAGCATGGGCTTAGCCGTAAGGCTGGCGTTTGCTTGAAATCTTAGTTAAGACGAGGTAATACCAAAGCACACAATCTTGTGCTTACGGAATGACAGGGGGGGACCATGTCTTTAGATAAGCCTTGTGTTTCATGGAGAAATAAAGTCAAATTTACCCCCCGTGGATATAATCTCACGAAAGAAAGGACAAACGACCTCGCTCAACTTCCTCTCCTTCACATCATTGCACAAAAGACCTGCCATCGCCTTGCTCTACACAATCGCCATCCAGAGACGACGCTCAAGAGTGAGAAGAGTTCAATATACACTTCGGCCAGTTCCGAATTATAAAAAGTTTATTTTGGGTTCTTGCGCTCATTGTCTTTCTTCTCAAAATTTTCACTCACGTCAGATTTGAGAATTTTCTTAATGAATCAACTTGTTGGGATTGTTGTGAATGTCACGAGAAATTTAAGGATTTTTTTTTCTAAAGTCTGCAGTGATTATCATATCTTGCAAGTTTGATCTTCGCTTTATTAAACAAAAAAAAAATCTTTCGGGATTTTATTTTGTTGAACGCACGGAACATCATTGAACTGAGGAACATCAAATCAAAAAAAGTGATGAACGTCGAATCGAAAGAAGTGAAAAAAAGGGTGAAGAGTGAGAAGAGGAAGTATCAATTCTTTCAAGAAGACAGCCGAGAAGAAGAGATCGATGTGCAAACTGGAAACCCTTCCTTTTAAGACTGGGTATTTTAACCTCTAAAAAAAGACTATGGGCATTTAGGGCTTTTCACCCATTTTCTTTGATTTTAAGACTACAATATCAAACGGTGAGTACTTGAACCCAACACCTCTAATAAAATATCCATTATTCACTAAACACATGGCTTATCTAAGTCAATCCCTACACCTTACACATAGCTCCAACCAAACGGACCCTAACAATTTTGATCTACACTAGTCTAGATTTTTCATGATCCTCACACTTGAAAGCAAGCAAGGAACAACCCTAGATCTAAGATTCCGAAGACAAAAAAAAAAAAAGCTTAAACTATCAGAAGAGGAAAATGTCATTTCATATGTCAAGGTCAATAATGAATGACTCTTTATCCAATGTTGTGAGCATTTGACTAGTTTCTTTCAAACCATATACTTAATAGTCTGCTCAAAATTTGATCTTCATGCCTTTGCACTTGAAATATCAATCTTTCATAACACATTGTTGTCTCAATTCTTACAGAAAACAAGAATCGAACTCAGATGTGTCTATGCTACCTGCGTAAAAGACTAAAGGATCTGTGTCATTGGTGGTATCTTGAGGATTGTACTAGTAACTTTATCTCCTTCAGGAAAAAGTAAATCTACCTTAATAGCATGGACAAATTTCAATTAAGACCTCACCTTAGGAACTACTTGTGCAGTTCTTTTTTCTAGTGATTATTGGGGAGCTAAAAGAAACAATAAAACAAAACAAAACAAAAAGAAGTAAACAAGTGATACTTTATAAAGAATGCATATTTAATCAACATTTTCTAGAACATGATACTTGGAAAACAATGTTATCAACGTTTCAACTTTTCCAATGGCACGGGATGAGATGAGGGTTTATTCTAAACATAAGATATATCAATGATATAAAAAAATAAAAAGACTTAAACCCTTTTACATTTCCCACTATGAATCTATTGGATGGCACATATCGTCATTGTAGGTCTCTTTAGTTAAAATAAAAAACATTTTGAGTTGAAAAAAGGATAAAACATTGACGATTAAGTTCAAAAATATATATTGAAAGAAGGTGGCTTTGTTGTGCGTACACCTTTCTGTTCATATGGCGCCAGGCTCCAGCGAGCAGCCTTACTAATCCTCAATTTTGATTTATGACTTGTAACACTATTTTTCTTTTTCATTTTATTCCACGCCTTATTGAGACTCACTTTGAGGCGCACCCTTCTTCCTCAGCTCTCTCACCATCCACCAAAGCCACTATCATTTGGCTAGAATTTTAACTGCATCTTGACCTTCAATAGCCTTGTACAAGCCAAATCCCAATCCCCCAAAACTACCCCAAGTGAGCATAAAGAGACCAGAAGCCTGAGGTGAATTCTAACCCTTTGATGTTAAAAGCATTAATTCCTTCTATGGGGAGAGAATGCAACACAATGGCATCGCATATGAGTCAGACTTATTCAGATTATCTAGGATATGGGTTGCAGTAGATACAGGTTACACAATGATCTTCCACAAGTGACCATGTATTCAGCTTGCACCATACTTGAAAAAGGGGGGATCTTGTATACCAACCAGAGTCATCAGTCTTTATTAGCACAAACGCGAAACTTTTATCGGAACGCAAGTAAAATGTCACCTACGTCTATTTTCAAGACCACTGTCAGCCATTTATAGATATACTCCATTTCTTGCATAGCATCAAATAGAAAGATCGAGTTGGGAAAAGAAAAGAAAACTAAGTCCTCTTAGCATTCGACCAAGTGGAGGTCTCGATCAGCTGCAAAAGCCTTCGATTGGTAGACCTAGTTGTAGTCGTCACTAACTTAACAGCGTAAGATCCTTCTACGAATTTTCTAATTGACATTGGATAGGTGAAAACTCACAGTTCTCGTTTCAGAGAAAGGCAAAGAGGAAAATGCTTTCTCCTAGCAGCTTACAACGAGAGAGTATCAGGACCTTTATAAAAAAACAATTCAATACCGCCAACTCTAAAAGGTGCATAACCTATATGTTTGACCAAATGACTGTAGTGAATCAAGAGGCATGGCCTAGTAGTTATAACATACGTGAGGAAGAAGTGTAAGCTCTTACTAGTCTATTAATATGTCCGAAAAGGATAAAACTATAACACAATCTAGTTTCCCATTTACTCAAACTTACAAATAGATTGAAGCTCTAAATGCATAATAACATTCGATATGACAATGACTAAAAGTCTACAACTATGTCATCAAACTACCCATGAAAATAAAATTCATACCTTTCCTCTCACAAGAGGTAGCGACACATTTTTCTCCTGAGCATTTCTCTTTTCTTCCGTAAGAGGCGCCGATAAATTTTTCTCCTGAGCATATCTCTTTTCTTCGACAAGAGGCGCCGATACATTTTCCACCTGAGCATATTTCTTATCTTCACTGCCATCCTGATTAGTCCCTGAGACTTGAGAGCCAATCACAACATGACAGAATTAATTGTTTAGAAAACCGAATATTCAAACGAGAATGCGAATGCGCAAAGTACGGGAAGTAAAACCAACCATTTCCGGCTACTAAATTCGCAGTTTGTTGAGCAATGCTACCAACTGAAGAAACAGATCGTTCATCTTTATACAGTACTTGCGTCGGCTCACTCAAGCCTTCTACTTCCTATAATCGACAAAAACGAAACAACACTACTGATGATCTCAATCCACGCGAAACAGAACACTGTACTCTACAATTACAGGAAACAAAACTCAATTGAAGTCGTCGAAGTAAACAACCTGGTGGATCGCGTTCAATATCTCGGCATTCGATTGCTGCAACCGATTAGCAAACCAACAACAACTCTCCAAATCACACCACCAAAACAAGCATAACAAAGACACAGAAACCACAAAAACCACCAAAACTGAAACTACAAATTGAACAGATTGAGGTTCAGATACATACAATGCTTGCTACGTCTTGAACGAACTCTCTGTGCGCTGTCACAAAAAATCAATCATCATCATCATCAACGACAATCGATTCAACGAATCAACGAAAGCACAATGAACAACAATCGAATCTGACTACCTATGGAGGAGGTGATCTTGGACAATCTGTGGGAGACGAGGACAATGGGAGAGAGAACGGAGAGGGAGAGGAGGACGAGGAGGGAGATCCTCTGGCATTTGAGAGCTAGCTTCATCAATGAGATCTGATCGGAGACCTAGGGTTCTTCTCCTTCTTCCGTGCGATTCGCATTTGCAGATTTAGGGTTTTCGTTCGTTCGTCTCCATTGAAGAGATTGATCGACCGATCGATGGATTGGTGTGTGTGTTCGTTCTGCAAATTTGTGTGTGAAAACCGTGTGTGTGTGTGATCTTATTGAGTTATTTGTTCCCCTAATGAATGTTGATTTGTTTATTTTTATGTGCACATGTAACGGCTCACTAAACAAAAAAACGATGATGATAGTGATGATGATGATGATGATGGATGTGGATGGATGATGGATGTGGATGGATGATTTTGATGGTGGCGAGGATCTGATGATGCCCATTCATGTGTGAGTATGTTAGGGTGTAACACGGAGTTGGTTATTATGCTAGGTAAGAGCAAGGTTTCATTTAAAAATGACTATGGCACCTTGTGATACGCATTTGGATTAATAAAAAAAAAAAAGGATCAATTGTACGTTAAGGCCTTAACTATGTCCCTCATATTCCCCCTTGCTCGCACCCCTTCCTCTCATTTGTGCACCCATGACTATCAGAGCATCACTCGTCAAAAGCCACCGAAAATTGTCACACCATTGTATGCTTAAACTTCGATTTGCAAGTTCTTTTACGTCATTCTTTCAGCTTGAAATTGAAGTTCTTTTCTATTTTTTTGGGTGAAAATAGTTGTTCAAAGAACTTTTTTGTGATTTGTATAGCGTTCTGATTTAGCCATTATTTCGTGTTTTTTTAGGACAAAATAACATAGAAATGCCTCCGTAAAAGGAAATATGAAGAAGGGAGATGTGTTTTTCTTTTTTTAGTTTTTTTTGTGTTTTTCAGCATTTTTTTGTAACGAATAAGGTGAAAATTCTTTTTTTCTAATCGGTTCAGTTACATGTCTAAACCTCTTGTTCAAATGTCAGCCAAAGCTCATCAAAACTCTAGTTGAAGTATTGGTCGGAGCATGTCATACCTTTAGTTTGACAACTTCTAGTTAGAGAGATGTCGAATTTTATTGAACCTCTAGTTGAAGTGTCAATCAAAGCCTATCAAACTTTTAGTTAGAGTATCGTTCATAGTTCATTTAACCTCTAATTGGAGAGTCAATCTGAGCCAACCAAACTACAATAAAGAGTCTTAAACCCTGGGTGACCGAACCGAATGACAACTCACAATTTAGCCAAAAACTCAATGAAGAACCAATTACAAAATGAATTAAGTAACATCAAAAAGTTGGGGTGCCTTTCATTTTGAATTTGTGCATAGTGCCCTCACCCCGTGGATAGGTGGGATGCCTATAGCAGCTATAACACAACTAAAAAACTCATCAATTGTAAAGCAGATAAGATATATGCGACATGTCAAAGTGTCTCTGGTGATATGATAAATACATCACTTACCAAAAAGGCAAGACCTCAGAAAATCGTGGTTCGAATCCCACTGAAGTCAAAAAAAAAAAGATATATGGGACATTTTTTTGTCTAAAAAGAAAAGATATATGCGACATACCGAGATATGCATAAAGCAACTATTGATTAATTACATGTATATATATAGTTATCAAACAATACAAAATGAATCAGTACTTTAGTCTAAAAAAACAATGATACGTAAAATAATAAATATAAATATTAGTACAACGGAAGAGTCGGTCCCTACAATTATTCTGTGTTATCATAAAATAAAATAAAATAACTATTTTTATGTTACTCATTTTTTGACAAAAAAAAATGATACTCATTTTTGGTCTTGTAATAAAAGTAAATATTTTACTTATAAAAAATAGTTAAGTAGTTTTCAAAAAAAAAAAAATATAGTTAAGTAATGAAATATTTAAACACGCATGATCCAGTCACTTTCTTTGGTTATTATAACATAATATTATATCATTAATTACAGAAGGACATTATTATATATTTACTGATTAAAAGGATCAAATATTAATAATTATTTTTCAATGTTTTTTTTTGAAAGGATAATAAATTAATTCATTTTTTTAACTCGTCTTTGACATAGTCACCTTTTAAAGCTTACTACATCATTATTTTAGATAACATCTAGTTAATTAATATTGTTTAATTGAAATTGAAATGTTAATTGATGTATTTTTTATTCAAATCACTGCTGTATATGTGGATCTCCATAACATCGGGTTAATTCTCTCTCTATTTGATAATCAAGAAACCAACTTATGTTCTACCAAAAAAGAGAAAAAATAAATAAAAACCAACTTATGTACCCCTCAAAATTGTAATCAATATCTTATATCAAATTAGCGGGGCAACCATTCAAATATTTGGACCCTGATCAATCACACATATGTACTAAATTATTGGAGCTACCACTTGATTGATGTGTAGCAGTGAAAACTCTACAACAGATCACACAAACTGCAATACGATTACCTGTTGCCATTACAATACAGAATCTCTAACAAAAGGCCACTCCAATTCAATTAGTGGGATAGATTAATTGCATATCATCCTAGTATTAACTTGGTGTTGGAGATCAAAGAAAAAAATATAATAACGATAACTTGTTCAAGAATATGTCAAAGCATCTCTTTTGAGATGTTAAGACATTACTTATTAAAAAGTAAAGTTTCGAGAGGTCATTGTTCGACTCCCACTGAAGTTAAAAAAAAAAAAAAAAAAAAAAAAAAAAAAAAAAAAAACCTTGTTCAAGGATATAGCGTGATAAATAGATTATGCCATATGTGGCACGGAGAGGATGATAATGTTGAATGCATGGATATGATGCATGCATGTATGGATGTTTAATTATATGGGGCATGCATCGTGCTTGTATCATTTAGGATGATGGTCCATGGATGATTAATTGGGAGAACAGAACGATACGTTTATTGGTGCTTACGGCAAAACCTAGGATCGTTTCCACTGGGAAGGACGCAACCGGCAGGCCTTGTCGGGACATGTCGTAGAGATACTGAAATTACAGAATCACCCTAATTGAACCATCTCTGCTATACAGTACCTTTTATGTAAAGGGAAATGTTACAATGCCATCCAATTGGCACTCAAAGTGACACCTCTATAGGACTGACAATTTAGTGTCCGAGCCCGTCAATCTGGTTTTGTCCAACTCGAAATAAAAGAGGTTGGACAATGTCTTGATAAATTTAAGTCGAGTTTGGACAAAAACCTTTTGTCCGAATTTAAAACCAGGTCGGATCTGGATAAGGCCCCGGAACCCTGACCGAGACCCGATTTAAATTTTAAATAGAGTTAAAATATCTTTGATAAAAAAAAAGTATACTGGAACTTAGTACTTATAAAATAGGTTAACAAACAATAATCTACTTTAATACATATAAATTAATGTACTAAAGATATCTTTGATTATAAAATAAATTAAATTTTAACCTTTTTTTATACTTGAACATTTGTTTCTTGACATTAAATATTTTTTTTTTTGCATACAACATTAAATGTTTTAATTACATTAAATTATTGACAGTAATATTACAATGTTTTATAGTTTGCAATATTTGTTGAGACTTTAACACTACTTTTTTAAATTACGACAAATCCGAACAAACGGACGACCCAAATTCTAAGCAAATTGGGTATGGACAAGTTAGCCTTGTTCGAATTTAAAATCAAACTGAGTCCGAACAATGAATATACTCTTTATAGTACAGATTGTCTAGACCCATACCCATCCGAACCCAAATTTTTGCCACCCTACAACCCTATGACCTAAGGTGTGGCCCCACGTGAAAATAGGTGTTACGCACGTAGTTCTCAGTGCATAACACATAAGGTGTGTATCCCGATACATGCACGAACGGCTATAAGGATGTGGGCTCGCATGCCACGTCAACACAGATGTCTTGTTGCGCCCCGCGTGCACAGGCCCGTGGTTCTCTACTAGTATCGATAGTCCCCAACTTAACCACCTTGAGCTCATAAGTATGGGGTTTTTGGAGAGAGATAAACACTTAAGTACTTCTTTTATGATCGATGTGGGACTAAGATTTTGGTCCACACATCCCAACAATCTCTATCTTTGATCGAAATCTCAGGTGCCATAAGCTCCACCTTAGACCGACTTCCCTACAAGATGTTTCACTGCATGATTCGTCATCGCCCATCTCGAGGGGAGATGACTTGAGGAATCCACGACTTCCAACTGACATGCCTTTGCCCAGCCTAACCATCGGCTCTGATACCATTTGTAGGGCCCATCCTGGCACACTTGTGCGAGCACGTGGATATCAGCTAGTAGACCAGTTCAACGGGCAGGCCTGGGCGGGCTGGGGCTGGACCTAGGCGGGCCAAATTTTTGAAGGACCTATCCAGGCCTGAAATCAGATGTGGTGGGCCTAAGCCCGCTCAGGCCCGCTATGGGCCGAGCTTGTTTTGTTAATACTTTAATAAAGTTTTTATATATATATATATGGGTACTTCTACTATAAGACCCAAATATATACTTATGTCATGTGTACACTATTTAGAACCATTGGATTTAAATCCAACACATAATCGAGGTGACATAAATACACAAAACATTTAATGCACAACACATTTTGAGAGGTTCTCATGGCATGGGCAGGGGTGCACATGGATTGCTCTAATCCGATGATCCGATCCGATCCAATCCGGACCAATTATCACTAATTGGATCGATTTTTTTATCCCTTGGACTGGACTGGATTGAAAAATCACTAATCTGACTGGACTGAATTGGATTACGGATCCTACATTAAAAAACCGCAGATCCAATCTGATCTAGTTCGTTTAGCACATTAACACGCATACATATCTGATTATATATACTATAGTTTCTTGAAGAACATCAGCTCAAATTATCAACTTTAAACTATAATATCTAAAAGACTATACTTGTTCTTAACTCTTTTATTACGCTTTTGACCTTTTTTGTGGGTTGTATGTTGCAACGTGAACCTTTTTTGTACTTTTGTGAGGGTGTATGGTGCATATTTGTGGATGACATATTTATTTATGTAAGAACTTACATTTTGAAGAGTATAGTGAAGACAAATTTATGGGAAATATGTTATATATCAATTTGTGGGATGTATATTGTAAATTTGTCATTCATGAGATGTATGATTTTTGTGATTCATTTTATTAAGTCTAATTTCATTAATTTTTAGATAGAAAAACGTCAATCCATGAAACTTGATCTAGTCTGGTCCGCATTTTGCAAATTGAATTAAGTTGAATTAATGAATTATTTGGACTGAATTGGACTGTAATTTTTCAATTCGCAATAATTGGATTGGATTGAATTGCGGATTGACTCTAATTGAACTAGATCTAATCCATGTGCACCCCTAGGCATGGGTATATATTTAGTTTTCATTCTAGAATATATATATATATATATATAACTTTTTGAAAAAAAAACACAAATGCGTAGTTCGCGCATTGGTGAAAACACTCGAAACTATTGTATTATGAATTCGAACCATACTCTTGCAACAATTTTTTTAGAATCTATATATAAAATATTAGTAAAAGAAAAAACACTTGTTGCAGTATAACGCTTCTACTTAAAACTCTATACGACTCTCAAGTGGGTCAGGCCGAGGTCAGGCTTGGACTGAAATAACAAACTCAAGCTCGCTCATTAAATTGTCAAACCCGCTTAAGCCTCGGGTTTAAAACCCAAGCCCAAAAAATGTTAGGAGGCGGCGGAGTGGTGGTCTATCCGCTAATATCGATATTGTCCCCAACGTAACCACCTTCAACACTAGGTGTGGGGTTTTACTTTAAAAGATCTCAATACTATTTGATGAAACATCCACTCTTATAAACTTCTTCAATAATCTATAGATAACTGATGTGGGACTAAATTTTTCGGTCCACGCATTTCACCAGTTTGGGGTGTCAATTGGGGTGTTACTAGAGCATTTTCGTTATTAAATTACATCAACAGCTATAGAGTTTCATTGCATGCACATAGCAGTAAATTAAAATATGGGGATTTCCTTTAAAATGTGTCTAAATCGATCTGTTTGATTGATTTTTGCTGGACATGATTTTTTTTTTTTGGTAGGAACATGGCCAAAAAAAATGGGCCTGCTTGACATGATTTAAAACAACCTATAGACTTTTACCAAAAAAAAAAAACCTATAGACAGCGTTAAGAAAATCAGCGAGCACCAACATCATGAGTAACAAATTAGAGTTAGATATCCTATGTCAATTATATGCATATTGCATAAGCTCGTTCAGTTGTTGAGGCATTAAAGCATATATTCTCAATATCTTTGCGAGCAGGTGGATCAATATCAAAAAAAGAAAGATATATGGTTATACCAATTTGGGTTCAAACTTAAATTTAATATTTTGATTTTTTGTCTGTTAAAAGCTCTCCTCGAGTTTGAATACCAAATACAACAACAACAACAGAGCCTCAATCTCAAATTAATTGGGGTCAACTATATGAATCAAACCCTTTCATGTGCTCAATTTAATGCAATTGATGGTGTTGAGCTTTCCAAACCATTCAAATCCCTCCTAATTAATGCATCCCAAGTTCACTTCAGTCTACCCCTACCTAGGGGTGCACACGGATTGACATAATCCGCGAATCCAGTTCAACTCGAACCAATTATCACTAATTGGATCAATTTTTTTTCCCTTGGACTGGATTGGATTGAAAAATCATTAATCCGGCTGGACTGGATTGGATCACGGATTCTTCAATGAAAAACCGCGGATCCAGTCCAATCCAGTCCGTTTACATAAGTACATATGAAAAACCCTAACTCACTATCTAAAACAAAAAATCTCAACACCCTCCCCTCTTGTCCGCACCTCGCCTCGCCTCTCCCTCATCAATGCTCCTCGCCTCTCCTTCTTCGATCAGGCTGCTCCTCGCCTCTCCCTCCCCGATCAGTCTGCACTTCGCCTCTCCCTCCCCGATAGCTGCTCCTCGCCTCTCCCTCCTCGATCAGTCTGCAATTCACCTTTCCCTCCACTTCTTTCTCTCATTCACATCTCTATCCGCAGTCCGCACCTCGCCTCTCCCCCCCTTTGTCTCTCGTCCGCACCTTGCCTCTCCTTTTTCCCCCTCTCGTCCGCGGCCGCGACCCTCTCGTTCGCGCCTCTCCCCCTCTGTCCGTGCTCTCCTTTCCCCCGTGCCTCGCGTTTGCGCTACACTCCCACCCCCTCTTATATGCAACTTTCCCCTATTTCTAGGCCTCCGAGGATCGACTTCGAGCCTCCGACCTTCGACGTGCAATTGGATCAAAAAGTAAAGGTTTTTTTTTATTTCTGATTCAATTTTTCGAATCTAGCTATACTTGTATGCCAATGTATTGGAAGTTTCAACAAGCTTTATGTATCTCTTAATGACTAGTAAACCGAATAAAATATTTCTATCTTAGATGGAATGTATATTGTGATCTACATAAGTTCTAGATGACTAATTCCCTCTAGTTTCATTGTTACTATTAAGCTACTTGAAACATTGAAAAGGATGTAAATAACTCAATGAGAACTGAGAGTCAGTATGGTGATTTCTTATGAGCTCTTGATGAGTTTCTTACTTTAGATCTGTCTTATATCAAAATTATGCGACAGCATAGCGATTTGTTAAGAAATAGAGACTGTAATAACTGATAAATGCTTATAACTAAATAACAAGATCGTTAGCACAAGTTGGTACTCCTAATTTCCTAAGCTGTTTTTTTCATTTTAAAATCATATTTAGTCCATCGAACCTACTATTCGTTGTTGCATTTTTTTTTCGATTCAATTTTTCGAATTATTATTGATTTGTGGAAGATGATCTATTCACTATCCATTGTTTATTTTTTTAGTTAAGTCAATTCAGCCTTTCGTAACTCTTGCTAATAACGAAGATATGAGAAAAGGCTTGAAGAAAATAGAGATTAGCAATGGAAGAAAGTTGTTGTTTTCTATTTTGTTATCACTTCACTTATATGTTGTGTTTAGGTTTTCATAAGAACTCAAAGACTATATTTGTTCTCAACTCTTTTGTTATGTTTCGAACATTTTTTTTGTGGGTTTTATGTTTGCAACATGCACTTAATTTTCATGTTTATTCATGTAAGACTTGCATTTTGAAACTTGTTATGATAAGTTTTTGAAAAATATGTTATAGATTTTGCGGGATGTATTTGTTAATTTGTCATTCATGAAATGTATGATTTGTGTGCTTCATTTGATTAAGTTTAATTTTATAAATCTTTGGATATAAAAATGTCAATCCGCGAAACTTGATCCAGTCCGGTCCGCATTTTACAAATTGGATTGGATTGGATTGATGAATTTATTGGACTGGATTGGACTGTAATTTTTCAATCTGCAATTATTGGATTGGATTGTGGATTAACCCTAATTGGACTGGATCCAATCTGTGTGCACCCCTACCCCTACCTCGTCGAATTTCTCCAATTTCTATTAATTCAAATTTTCTAGTCGGGGCATCTGTATGCCGTCTTTGCAGGTGACCAAACCACCGTAACCCCCTTCCCTAATCTTTAAGTCAATTGGTGCTACTCATACTTGTCTTTAGATTTATATATTTCTTATTCTATCTTTGTAAGTTTTACCACACATCCACCTAAGCATCCTCATTTCTACTACATTCATTTTATGTAATTGTTGTTCCTTTACCGCCTAACATTCACTTCTATATAGTATAGTTGGCCTAATTGTGGTCCTATAAAATTTTTCTTTTAACTTGGTAGGCATATTTTAATCACAGATCACACTAGTTGCACTCCTCCATTTCTTTCATTCAGCTTAAATTCTATGTAACATCATTTTCAATATTATCATCATTTTGTATGATTGATCCTAGATATTTAAAGTGTTTCACCTTAGGAACTTCTATTTCCCCTAATTTTACCACTCCTCTATGTCTTGTATTTCTAAACTTACAATGCATGTATTTGGTCTTCGTCCAATTCAAATTAAGGTCTTTAGATTCTAATGTATTCCTCCAAAGTTCTAATTTCTTATTCACTCCATCTCTTGTTTCGTCCACTAAGACAATATCATCTGCAAATAACATACAACATGGTATATTCTCTTGAACATGTCTGTTAGTTCATTCATAACTAGCGTAAAAAGATATGGGCTTAAAGCCAATCCTTGATGTAATCCTATCATAATGAAAAATTCTTTTGTAGTTTCTCCGAATGTCTTTATACTACTTACTACTCCCTCATACATATCTCTAGTATGCACCCCTTTTCTTTCTAAAACCCACCAAAGAACATCTTTAGAAACCCTATCATATACTTTTTCTTTCAAATACTATATGAATATCTTTTTTCCTTTCTCTATATTTTTCCATCAATCTTCGTACAAGGAAAATTTCCTCCATTGTTGACCTTCTATGCATGAAGCCAAATTGATTATTTGATATTTTTGTTTCTCTTCTCAGCCTATTGTCAATTATCCTCTCCCAAAGTTTCATAGTATGACTCCTAAGTATTTCCCCAATAGTTTGAACAACTTTGAATGATTCAATGAATTCTCAATATCTCTTTGAATTCTTTCTTTTGAGGCCTTTGAATTTGAAGACCAAACCAAATATCATGAGCAACCATGAGAGGATTAATGCGAAGATTTTTTTGCTGTATATGAAAGTAGCATTTGATATCCAAAAAATCCCAGACATTTTAGTGAGAACAGTAATATTAAAATATGATTAGACATGCTCATATTCAAGGCATTGGAATTGTATAATTAATTTCATATGAACCTTAGAATTTTTTCACCCACTTTTAATTGACAACGGCTAGGTTCAGCTTATACAAAATTCAATTCTGGCATCCCCCAATGCATGCATTTAATTCATCGTCAACTACTAAAATGTTAATCGAGTTGTCCCGTTTCATATTTTATTTAAGCATTCATTATCACATTAAAGTTACCTAAAATGCTTTCAACTCATTTTCAACTTCGCATATATATTTGGTTTTACAATGGATCCTTACTTTTCACATATGCACAACTGATTTTTTTTTTTTTTTGACCAAGTCAAAATTGTAAGAGAAATTTTACTTTTAACCCAATTTTCAATCGACTCTATCCCCTATGCTGATTTTGCCTTATTATATCACCAAATTTGGAATCGTTTGTATTGCTTTTTTAATTCAACTATGAAAAAGAATTGAATAACACCCTTAACAACACAACATAAGCACCCGATCCCTTGCTCACCTTCTACATTCATCTCAAGATGCATAAGATAACATCACAAGGTAAACGAATGGTTGATATGGGAGGTGTATGTTCGGTAGCTTTGTTGCCACTTTCTAAAAAAGTTTTTACAATTTTTATATTTTATATTTCAATAAATGTTAATCAGAAAGTAGTATAAACGATTCCAAATTTAGAGATGTAATGAAGCAAAATCAGCATAATGCATAGTGCATAGTGCATAAGAAATCGAATTAATTGTAGCATTTCTCAAAGGTTTAGCAAAAAGAAAATGCTTTTGCAACCCAAAAGAGACGCACAAAAGACATACACTTGTTGGTGCATGTCCCTTAATTTTCACCAACATGTGTGCTTGCATGCAGCTTGATGGACATCGAAAGGACGCCATCAAGTACATGTCATTTCGTGTTACAATAGCAGGGTCCTTGATAAAAAGCTTCACTAGCTTAGCTTTGAAAGGTGAGTTAAAAGCTTCACTAGCTTAGCTTAGCTTGAATGGTGAGGTAAATTCCTTCGTGCCAACTAGATGGCAGATAAAAGGGCCCCCTACACCCAATTATAATACCTTTATATAATTGTTTAGCCCACCTCTATAACTTTCGGGTAAAAGCCCGCTCCTTCACTTGATTTTTTGGCTGTGTCCTTGAGTTCAACTTGCAATGGGGTTTATTCTAAGGAAAAAGATTGGAGTACCCCCTTTGGGCACCGAGCTTGGGCACCCTACCCATTCGATGCCATGTAATACACCTCGAGATGCATGCGTGGTGCACTCCCAAAGTGTATCACATGACATCGAGTAGGTAGGTGCCCAAAGTGGGTACCTCTAGCAGCTTCTTAATTCCAAACCTTCGCCTATTCTTTCAAGTAGTACGGGGATAAATGATGTTCTTTCAAGGTCATACATCCAGCCCATATGTAGAAGAGCTTTGAAATACATATGGCTCTCGAACCAAAACCCATTAGAGCCTAAAACCTTGACAAACGAGTAAGAAATATAACAGTATCAGAGTAGAAAGCATAAAAAGGCCTAATCAAGTTCTAAATTTAAGAGAAGAGACAGGCCGCTGATTCATTATGCTCAACCTTCACAAGAATCACAACTGAGCAAGTGATTAAACCTAAACCCTAAACTATTGAGTCAGTGATTGACCGGGTAAGGAAATAACACCAGTTCAAATAGGCTTACTCTTGAAACCATTAGTCAATGAACCAACATTAGAATCCATGATTCAATGAGCCAACATTAGAATAAGCACGCAAAGGTTTTATATATAGTTTTCGCACATTAATGCAGTTTACATTTGAAAGAACAATTCTGTAGCTACTTTTTCAATCCAGCCAAGGCTAAAAGACGCCACGCCTCCATACGAAAACATAGATCAAAGAAGTCTGTTTAATGATCATTTAGGCATTCCAGTTATACGGACAAAAGACAAGCAGCAAAAAATAGGGGCTTTCAACATCCTGGCATTAAGTGGTTTACCTGTTGAATCCGTTTCAACTCCACTCTTCAGCGAGCTTCATATTGCACAACTGCCAAAGACATGCAAGCTTAAATAAGTCAAGTTCAAGTTAATGGAAGCAGCGGCACAACAGCTCAATAAAAAAGTTTTATAGATAGAAACAAGCGGGAATAAAGCAGCTTCGCACTGGGATAAAAAGATTTCCTCACACTGCAAAATGCTTTGTAAATAATTTACCAAAATAGGCCAATTGATCTTATGTTACGAGAAAGATATAGGACATCTAAGCCGGTGCAATCTATTTTAACAAAGCATATTATCCTCGGTCCACCATTATAGAATTCATACCATGAACTGGAAAAACTGTAGTAGTTAAGTGGGCGTACAGAGATGAAAAATGACCCTATCTAATAATTGTATTCAATTATTATTCATATCGTGTAGAAATGCAAAAAGTGTTAACTTATTGTGTCGGATTGACTTAGATTTATCTTTATGGGTTCACATGATATGCCATGAATTTACAGCGGGCTGACACAACCGATGTAACATGTTAAGTTAGATAGGTCATGTCATAACCCATTTGACCCATTTAACTAATTTTACCCCAATATAACTCATTTAATACATTTAACCCATTTATTACTTAAATATATTACGTTCGAGGCTAAAGTTCAAATCTTTACTCCCATATAAAATTATGACATTTCTTACCCTAGGTTTTTTGATGAGTAGTGTAGGTGAACGTACAACACGATTGACCCCTATGAATTAATAAGTTGTAAACAAGTAGGGGTGTCAACCCATGACATGACCCACTTATTATGTGTCATAAACAGGACAACTTGTTCAAAACATGAACCTGCATAAGCTTAACACTAACTCACTAATTTCTCATGGTAGACGTATCGAGATCCATTTTGCCGCCCTTAATGTAGTCTTTGATTGCAACTACCACCACCTCGACTCATAAATAGAGAGGTCATAAAACATCTAAAGGCAAAACCCATCTATTGGTCCTTGAACTTTGAGTTTTTTATGCTTTTATTTCCTTAACTTTTATTACTACACATTTGGTCCTTCCGCTGTTGAGATCGTTAAGTTTGTTGACGCGGCCGGCCATATGGTTGGTTTTCTACTGAACTGTCGTGAACCGACCAAACCAAACACAAAAAACCCAAAACATTTTTTCCAATAAAATTTTTTTTTCCCCACCCTTCATTCTCTCTATTCGTGCACTCACCCTAGCACCCCCTTCATCAACTCTCTCTCTCTCTCGCACGCACGAACATCTCTTTGTTTCAATCAATGAGAGGAATCAAAATGAAACAATGTACGTTGGACATCCCGGACTTGAGACAATCCGAGGTAAGAAACTCTAATACAAGCATGAACAAAATCTCCATTAAGTTATTAACAACATAACAAAACAAGCCCAAGATTTAAGTTATCATATAAAAATCAAGGCAAACCAAAAATTCACTCTGGCTTTGATGGCTCAAGAATGGAAGTCATTATAATCGACTCTTCTAAATAACTCTATGTCAAACACATATACTTATAGTGCAATTGAGACTTGCAATTGCTTTTGCTATCCTAACCAGAGAACTTAAAAGGGGATAACTTTTTTCAATCAATTTTTGCCCTTTTTGGACAAGTCGCGATGGATCCAACGAGTTTTTGAATCTGGAATTGAAAACACATTTAACAAAACAATTCTTCAACCGTCTTTATAGGGGCCAACTGAAAACACATTCAACAAAACAAATTCTTCAACCGTCTTTATAGGGTTAGTTGGGCATCCATCAATGGAAGTGTAGAGACTGGAATCGAAATCATTATTTGATGGTTAGTCCATTGAAAGTGCAAATGAGGTGTTTGAGTAAATGCCAAGCTTAGTGTGGCAAGTTTTCATGGGGTCCTCGCTTAACTGACTTGAAAAGCTCCTCAACATAATACTTTGTGGATTGTTGGTTCGCTGTTTTAGGATTGACGAATTGTTGTTGATGAGGAGAAACGATTGGACGAGACAAAGAGAGAATGAAGGGTGGGCACAAATTTTTTCATTGGAGAAAATGTTTTTTTTTTTTGAGTTTGGTTTGATCCAATTCATGGCTAAACCGAAAATTCAATAGAAAACCAGCCACGTGGCCAGTTTCGTTAGCCACGTCAACAAACTTAACGGTCCCAACAACGGAAGGAACAAATGTGCACTTTTTTGAAAGTTCAAGGACCAAATGTGTAATGATAAAAGTTGAGGGACCAAAAGCCTAAAGAACTTAATTTTAAGAACCAAAGTTGAACTCTATAAAGAAAGTGTGGCATTTCCTTCCCCTAGAACTTGTCTCATAAATGCCACCATGCATTGATTGCAAATATTGACCTTACAAGATATGACGACTATAAGGGACAGCCAATATCACTATGGGAACAGTAACAACAGTACAAAGTCTCAATCCCAAACACTAAGGAAACAGTGATTCGTAAAATATAACCCAACACATCAACATTTAGATAATTCTTTAATTTGATGTACTTTTGACTCCGATTCAAAGTTGCAGGTGATAAATATTAACTTCAGCATACGCTTGTACCGCTATCCATTATCCTGTTCTAGGTATAACAAGCCCTCCTTTTCTTGAAAAAAAAAAAAAAAAAAAAGAAGCTATGAATTTCCGAAAGAGCATATTTATAAGATTTTCTAATTCATTTTGAAAACATCTTGGCAAAATTTCTAGCAAGTAATTAAAGTCTAGCAAAAAAATAAAGATAAGAAAACTAAACTAAGATACACGTTATGAATAGAATTAACTAGGTGTGGATCCAAGTGTTGGTACTATTGCTAGCCTTAATTGTAAAAACAAATAAATATAAATGTTGAGAAACCTAGATCACACCATCAATAGAAATAAGTACACTGGCGTTTTCGTCTTTGTTATAGAGAGGACACAAAGATTTGCAAAGTACCAACATATAACAATTTTATAGATTCAAATAAAAAAAATCTTCCAATTTAGGTCACACAGTATTGGATACGCGTGGGAATGAACCTACTGGCTACTGCAAGTAGGAGATGTTGCAACATATGCCCTAGGCCAATTCTATGAATGATGTTTTACTATAATAAATAGAGGGACGTCTACCCTTATGCACCAAATTTTTCATTTTATTGACCAAATGACCATGATCTCCATCACACACCACCTTCTTACACCCATTACCACCATCGTCCCATTGTCGTTGTCCGCCACCTCTCAATCTCTCGCTTGCTATCATTGACCCCCGCCATCGCCACCTTTGTCTCCCCTCTCCCTCCTCCCGTTGTCCCTCTCCCCTCCCTTCTCCGACAAATATCTGGCAAATCTAGCCAAAGAGGGGGAAAGGAAAAGGGAAGGCAAGAGGAGAGGTAGGGAGGAAGATAGACGGTTGCGGTCAACAAGATATATATATATATATATATATATATATATATATATATAAGAGAGAGAGAGAGAGAGAGAGAGAGAGAGAGAGAGAGAGAGGTGGTGGACGATGGCAACTGGACGGTGGCGGTCGACAATAGTAGCAGACAATGGTGGCAATGGGTGTGAGAAGGTGGTGTGTGAGGGAGATGAAGGTAATTTGGTCAAAAGATGAAAAATGTAGTGTGTGTGTGTATTTAACAAGCCCCTTCTTTTACAATATTATCCATGAATAATTACTTTATTATCGTAAATGTCCCTAGTTATTATTATGTAAACAATAATAAGACTAAAATGAGCCTTAATTGATAATCATGTAATGATTACTTGTATGGAATCAACATCATGGGTACTTGTTGGAGAACAAGTAGTGGGTTGGCTCGTTATGAGAGCACTACAAGTTATATGTCATAAGTGGTTCTTATTATAGGTATGTTATTTAATCCTCTAACTTGAGATCGCCAGACTACTACATTAGAACACAATGATTCGTCTTTAGCTAAATGATTATAAAGGTCATGATCGGTCATTATCCGAATAATGAAAGTTGAATGATTAAGATGGAATTCGTCCCTCTTAAATAGAGAGTGATATTTATTGGACCTCTTGATATATTAAATTGATAAATGGCTATGCCTAGTGAATTGATGTGTCAATTTCACTCGACAATGTCAATCTACTCGTGATAAGATCCATAAATGGAAGTTCAAAGATCGAGAACGACAGGAGGACCGAATTGAGTCAGTGTTTGTGGCAAAATAGTTCGATAAGAGTGCAATTTGTGTTTCGACATTAAGAATCACAACGGCTTTTAATAACGTAACTCGCAAGACTTGCAAAACGCATTCATGCGTCTACAAGATAATGAAAACTGGAATTACTATTTTCGGTAATTTTGAAAATTAAGAGGTTTTTTAATAAGGCTTATTAGTAAATTAATATATGATGAAAATAAAAAGTTTATTTTGTTTTTTAATTCCTATTTTAGGAATTAAAAACTTTGGATGAAGTTCATTTCTATTTCTTTGTTTGGTTTCTATTTCATGAGATGTTTAGTTGATTAGAAGTTTGACTTTTTTTTTTTTTTTCAGAATTGATTAGAAGTTTTTCATAAATTAGAATTTTCTATTTATGTATTACTATCTATTTATGAATTTTGATGTTGCCTATAT
This sequence comes from Stephania japonica, assembly GCA_039657345.1. NCBI lineage: Eukaryota > Viridiplantae > Streptophyta > Magnoliopsida > Ranunculales > Menispermaceae > Stephania > Stephania japonica. Next base: position 64,557,448 of record CM077557.1, on the reverse strand, counting down.
AAAGGCAATTCTACAATTGAATATTAATATATGTAGTTTTTTAGTTAAGTTAATTTTCTTGCGAGATCGTTAGTACTTTAATTAGTGTTTTGAACTTATCAAGCATTGACTTGTGGCGTTTAAGTTATACTAAGGTTTCTTCGAACAAATTTTCCAAGGGGCTGCGGTGATACCAAGGTTGTGAGCATTGGGTCACGATCCATCATTAACAAAGATTTTAAAGTCCGGACTGTGGAGTTCAAGATTTTGTAGAGATTTTAATGCGATCATGCATTGGAAACCTCCACAAAATCTTAAACTGCACTGTCCTAACTCCAAAATCTTTATTGATGACCTCAACCCCAATACTCACAGTGGAACAAAGAACCTTGATATAAAAAGATGGACCTCAACCCCAATACTCACAAGACGAGGCATGGAACCTTGGTATAGAAATGATTGCAATCCCTTGAACACGTAGTGGTTCAAGAAACCTTGGTACCACTGCAACCCCATGGAAACAATATCCAAGAAACCTTGGTATAACTTGAACACCAAGAGCCAATGTTTGATAAGTTCAAAACACTAATCAAAGTTCTGACAATATACAAGAGAATTAACTTAACTCAAAAACTCTATATATAATTATTTAATTGTAGAATTACCGTTATATATGCTACATCAAAATTCCTAAATAGAAAATCTTAATCTAGGACAAACTTCTAATTAACTAAACATCTCATAAAATAAAAACAAAACAAAAAAAATTGAAATTGACTTATTAAACTAAAGTTCCTAATTCTATAAGCTTACTAATTCCAAAAATAAAAACTAGAAAACAAAAGAAACTCTTAATTCTCATCCTATATTAATTTGGCAATAAGTCTTATTTAAAAACCTCCTAATTTTCAAAATACTCGAAAATAGTAATTTTGGTTTTTGTTCACCTTCCGAACACATATGAACGTGTTTTGCAAGTCTTGTGAGTTACTTTAGAAACCAAAGTGATTTTATAAAGTAAACTTATAATTTGTACTCTTATCGAACCATTTTGCCGCAAACATTGATTCAATTCGATCTTCCTGTCGATGTTTTCGATCTTTGAACTTTCGTTTATGGATCGTATCAACTCGACAATCGAGACTAGTATGATTGAACTATAACAACAACACTTTCATGCCTTATGTTTGATCAAAGGATATCGAAATGTTATCATATACATTATCTATTAGATTTAGGTTGCATCTATTTATTGATTTTCATGCAACTTGGGTAGTCATAATGTCCTGCTAGAAGCCGCTTATAACTTGTGTAACCAAAAAAAGTTGGTTCAGTGCCAGCGTTGTATGAACCTATTGCGTCACAAACAAATAATAGATTTACACGATTTGTAATCGATTAGGTTGATGAGTCCTAGCTCGACTAGGATTCTATTTCTCCTGGAGTTCAAGTGTGACTAAACTTCTAATCTCTTTGTAAATCCTATTTTAAATAGGATTCTAACCTTCTATAAGATGTCATAGTTTGATTAGGATTCTAGCTTAGCTAAGAGATTTAGTGTTACCAGAATTCTAGTTTTATTAAGAGTTATAGCTTGACTTTAATTTTACATTTGAGTTATAGATTAAGTACAACTCTAATTGGATTTTAGTTTTAGATTGTCTATAGCTCTACTCTTTTTAGCAGTTGATTTTTATCTGATACTCTATTAGAGAGTTACTAATTACTAAGAGATATAATTGTTCTACACCTCATCCAATTTTATGCAAGTGTGGAGCAGTCATTGGGTTATCACAGGAACGTTCTCAAACTAGGGTTTCGTAGGTACGAAGAAGAAGATGATGAACATGCATGGGTTTTCTTTTTTCAAAGGGCAGCACACGTGTGTGCGCTTTGTGTTTAGTCGATTTGGTTGTAGATTTAAATAAGCCTTTCCCTTCTTTTTTTAAATTTTTTACCAAAATAAATTGTCACGTAGCCACCAAAATAATCCAAAATTTTATTGGTATAGAATTGAGGCAACTCTCGTAGTTTGGGTTTAGGGTTTAGGGATTTTTTAGATAAAAATTTTATTTTGAGATTATTCTAAGAAAAGCTACAATGTTTGTGATTATTCTAAGAAAAGCTGCAAACTTTGGGATTAATTAGCCCCATTTACCCATGTGTGTTATTGCCTTGTCCAAGTACTTAGTGTTCAACACAAAAGAAAAAAAGAAAGTAATTGTGTCAAATTATTTGAAGTTTTGAACCCTTTTAGCATAGTCCAATGTCGACTAGGTTAGAGAATAGCTAATCCAACCACTAGATAAGTAATCATACTAGAGTACGTTCCACATAGTTGAAATGAACACCCTTTGTATTGCCATTCTTCCCTAAGTTGTTATTCATTAAATTCCATCCGTTGGGGCATTATTCATAAAATAACACTAGGAAATACATTTTTTTTTTCAAATGAATGCTAAACATTCTATAGATCTCAAGGAAAAAATAGGGTCAATAAATAATAAGCAAAAAGTGTTCCAATCCAATTATGATGCAAAAAAAAGGTAGAAAATTTTACAAACAAATTCAATTTAGAATGTGTGGGCAATATCAAACAACAGCAACCAAAACAAATCACAAAATACACAAAAAAAGAAGTCAACGTAATATGTTATTATCATTTCATGTATGAAAACAATAAAAATAAATGCAGTCCCACTAAGAATTGCTTACTTCGGCGAGTCCTCTTCTTGTACAAAATGCGATAACCACACTCGCGACATTGAATCACATCCCCAGGTTTAAGAGTGTTCTCCATACCACAATCTAAGCATCCAAAAGAAAATTCGTCAAATCAGAAGTTCGAAAATGAATTGAACAAATATATTACCACAACATCATGATTACCAATGTTGGCCAAAAAAAAAAATCAAGATTACCACCACAGATGTAGCTCACTGGTTCTGGCTGTGAATCCATCTTCAACAGAAAAAACTGAAAAATAAATAAATAAACCATAATTTAGAACTTGAATGAATCTCATGAAGCTTATGCCATCAAATAACTGAAAATGCAAAGAAAAACGTTACGAGCAATGATGAAAATGGTCAAAATATTTGAGAGAACATGTAGGCAAATAATACTCTGGCAGTCAACCCGTAAGGATGACAACAAAGAAATAGATTTAAAAGGGTTTAGAGTCTGTTTGGGATTTACAGCTATCATGGTGGAGGGTACATTACAAGTTTTCAGAACAGTAAGGTTCAAATGAAGCACGAGCATGTGAAGCTAAAGGAGAGGCCTACACTTAAATTCAATTTGTGGTCAATGTCCTATAAATTGAGCTGAGTGGAATTGTTCGATCCATGTAGCCAATCCCAACTAATTCAGTAATTTCTCTACCTGTTATGTGTTATGTGTTATGATTCGCTACAATCTTCTACTTAGGAGTGATTGCCAGTCGAGTTCGGGCATGCCCTATTCCTACTTCTACTTCTTAAATTCAATAAGAGAATGACCTGAAATCCTAATCTTGCTAGCAAAGTAGAAACCCTCGTAAAACCCACCCAAAAAAAATATGATATATAGATACAAGTTGAAAAACCATCAAACCAGGAACACAAAAAGGATGTACAAAAACAAGGGAATGGAGTGAGAAGAAGAGAGCAATTCAAATTCAAACCTGACTTTGTGTCGTCGAGAGAATGATTTCCCTTGAATCGTTCCTCCTCCCACCTTCGGACTCTCTAGCGGAACAATTCACAAGGTGGGAGTAGAGAGTCGGAGTCTCTAGGGCTTTTAACAAAGAGTTTCTTTTTCTTTTTTTCTTTTAGAGCAGTGCTATGTGCACCCCGCACACCAGCAATTTATCAGGAAATGTCATTAGTTTGTAAAGCAATGCACCTCACTACCCAAGACATACTCAATCATGTCTTGCCGAAACTCGTATTACAGTGTCAATCTATACCAACTAACACCCAAATAAAGTTGTTAAACACATAACTCGATGGGTGACCACCGAAACATATAAGTGGTCTCGGTGGTCTTGTGTCAAGACATGTGTGTATGTCTCGGTCGACACCAAATAGCACAACAACCTATGTCTTGGTCTCGTGTGTCCAAGACCATAAGTTCAGTCATTTCCTACCAACACCTAAAATGTAATGTTGCGCTATGGACATCCTATCGATTACTCATGACATCCCGATAGCCACCCCACCGATTACTCTGGGTACCGTGAGATAAATGTGTCATTTTCTTTTAGAACCAACATAAATAAATAAATACACAAAAAAAATTGGGGTGCCGTGATGAATTAGGTGAGTTTTTCAAAATATTCTATATGGGTCCATATAGACCAGGATTATCCTACCAATATTCAAAAAGACATCATTGTGCTATTCCATTGATTCAAAGAGACATTAGAGTGCGGGTAGTCCAACATACAATTGCCCTGCGTTCTTAGTGCACGTTCCGCTAAAACACAAGTAGTTCACTGTGTTGCCCGGCAACATAGCAAGATTCAAATGGGCTTCTGCTTATTAGTTATACAGGTTTATTAGTATGTTTGTAATTACTCCTTATGAGTTTGTAATTAAGAGAGAGACACCTCTTATATAAAGGGACAGGCTCACTCCTTGTGAGCTTGTAATCGACTATTTCAATTTAAAAAAAAAATGTGCAAGTGTCAAAGCCTCTCAGGTGATATGGCAAATACATCATTTGTCAAAAAGGTAAGACCTCGAGAAATCGTAGTTCGATTCCCACTGATTAATTAAGTTAGTTTTTGATAAAAAAAATTATTTTTATTTGATTCGAACATTACATCAACTTGAGCAAATCAACCAAAAATAAAAACTAATCGACGCCCTAACCACAAATTAGTCTAACCTTGTGGGGCACAAAATTAGGTACTCTGCCCCCTCACTGTTCAAATCGACCCATATTCTTCGTCAACTCATTGTTTCAAATTGTTCTTTAATGTTTTTTTTTTTTTTTGTTATCAATGTATTCGAGGCTTAGCCCAACTAAATCCAAACTTGAGGAATGTAAGACCAAAAGAGTGCGCGCTAGCTAAGAGCTTTAAAGTTTTTTTCATTCTCATTACGCGTACTCAAAGATATTTGTTTTTACCGCTCCTAATTGTAGTTAGTGTTTTTATTCTTTCAACCCTTCCTTGCATAATTTTCATTTGTTTTGTACTTAAAAACTTCATTCAATATTCAAAACTCTAAATTTTGGAGAAAAAACATGAAAGGCCTTTAATTAAAACTGCAATGAAGTTGGCAGTGGCGGTAGCAAGTGGTTGTGTGGTTTCTTTAATTAATAAACGTACTATTATTAACTAAGGATTGAAAATGTCCCTATATGAAAAAAAAAGCCGCTAAAGAATAAATTGTATGGATTTGTGCCACGCGCTGAATTAATTTATCTTTAGTTTTTATTTTATAGTTACTTTTCTTTCCTAGTTAGAAATATTTGATTTATCTTTTTCGTGTTGAGAAGTTTTAGGTCTTCTCTTTGTTAGAAACTTTTGTTATTCTTTTTGTGGTTCTAGTACTTTTGTGTATTGTCATGAGTTTCAACATTGCAGAGAGTAATCCCTAATTGTCAAATTGTTTCAATTTTGAAAAAAAGTCAAATTAATAATAATTTGTTTGTACAAATAAGATTAGTTCTATGTCTGGTTTCCATGCATGGTCGTGTATTGAACAGGGAATGATTAATAAAATTTTTATTTCACTTTAAAAAAAAAAATTGCTTCAGGAGAGAAATTAGTATTTGGGCCGCGACAAATTTGGTTTCATTTGGTAGTATTCCCAAACCCAGCCCAACTTTTTATGGACTTGGGCAGGACGAGTGGGCCCCTAAGCTCGTTGGTCAATCTGGCTGAAATTACGATATACTAAGTACGGACTACTGTCTCGAACGTGAAAAACACTTTGACCAACTTAGCAAAGTCACGCACACGTGGAAGCGAATCACGCCAGAAGTCAGCTACTTAAGCAAGGTCCAGGACCACACTAATGAACTGACGTGAACATGTGCGCAGGTTACCACCGAACACCCCCCCGGCGCACATTATCCCCAATCCCTCCCCAAAAAACAAACAAAACCTCTCTTTCTTTCTTTCTTTCTTTCTTTCTTTCAAAAAAAAAAAAAAAAAAACTCTCGTGTTGTTAGCGTCTCGATTCCGAGGCTCGAACGGATCATCCAACGCGCGCCACTCCAAATCCGCCGAAACCCACGTCAATCACACCCAAACCCTCCCGCCCTTTTCGAATCTCCCCTTGAAAGCCCAAGTTCCGGCTCCCCAGATCGAGAGATCGATCGAGAGAGGCTTTTTGTGGGTACGTACGTACGGTACAACAATTAATCAGTTTCAAGTTTTGGGTAGGCCATTCGCGTGAATCTCGCATTGTACATGAACGCGTGCTTCGTGTTTCATTAATTAATTGCGTGTCGATGTGGAGTTACTAGCTAGTCATGCAATTTGTTCTCGTTATGATCAGGAGGAGATTGGTTGATATTGTCGTTGCTGTTGTGGGTTTGTTGTTTTTGTGAGTGAGTGACGATGACGTCGAGCCACGTTGTGAGAGTTCGAAGAGAGGCGCTCGCGGCGTGCATGAGATGCCCCATTTGCGAGAACCTGTTGAGGGAGGCCACCACCATCTCTGAGTGCCTGCACACCTGTATGTTCTATCTCTTATTCTTGTTTTCATTTCAATTCCATGATTTCGTGTTTGTTTTTTAATCTTGTGATCTGGGTAGTTGGCGTTTCGAGGAATCCTCGCTGTTCGGTTTCGATCTGCTGATCTGATATCTGTTCTTGACTTCAGCTGATCGTTGGGACATAAAGTTGAATTTTTTTTTTTAATGTATATCACTAAAATGATTAATGGGTCTAATTGATGATGTTAGTGAGACATATTCTACTATTTCTATGAATTGGTGCAGCCCAAGATCTCTGCTTTAGTTGATTTTCAGCTCAAGAGCTGAAAACAAGAAAAGAAATAAAATGTTTAGAACCTTAAAGTTGTAAAATAATGGGGAAATTGGAACATTTTTATTCTACGGGGACGTAGAATATGATGCTTTGGATTATATTGGTAAGTTGGGTTCCTTGATATTGAGAATTTGAAATATTTGTGGAGAGATGAATTTAAATTCTTTATTCGGGTTAAGTACTTTGATGATCGCTGATGCTTATTTCTTGAGCCTCTTGCAGTGCTATTTTTTCCTTTTCTCAGTGAGGAGCGACAATATTTTTTTTTAAGTAAAAATTTCATTTATGTTTGGAGCATCGGTTCCGATAAAGAAAAGATTTTTTTTGCATTTATTATAACATTTTTTTTCTGTTGGAACAAGTTTCTTTTATCTGTTGAACAAACCTTTTCATATAGATTTTTCTCGTATTCTATCGTGTTCACCCCCTTGTTTTTGATAAGTGTCGATGACTTACATTGCAATCTTTCAGAAGTTTTCCAAGAGTTCTTTCTGTTATAGAAGCCGAGCCTAAGTTTACTTTTGCAATTTAATTTCTTCTTTCTATTTTTAGCATTTTTCCATATAATTTATAAGGAAAAAAATAAATGCTCTTATTGAACAATCACATTTAGTTGCAAAAAATATGGTGAAATCAGTCCAAGTGATGGTACAGATGAAGGGCAAAGAGTGATAGAGCATGATATGTCCAAAACTGAATGTTGTGATAGAGTGATAGAGCATGAAATATGGTGAAATCACCTTACTCGTGCCAGATAGATTTCTACATTTTCCCACAATCACAGGAAGTTTTTTCTGAGAACTTGTTGGCATTTTGGGTTGGCGTCATGGGTTTGACACTCTTTATAGTAGTTGGTTGTTAAGATTTCTCTGTGATGTCTTTTTCATGCAAAGTAGAACTGTAAAGTCGACATCTGATGCTTGTCTTTTGATCCTCACATCAGTCTGCAGGAAATGCATTTATAAGAAGCTCACAGACGAGGAGGTAGACTGCTGTCCAATTTGCAACATTGATCTTGGTTGTGTTCCTGTAGAGAAGCTCAGGTTGAGTCCATATCCTTATATTATTCTCTTCCCAAGTATACTTCTTTTTCTCTTCAATGGCCAGGTTTGGAACTTTAGGTTTTGGCATTTTTTGTATTTATCCTATTATCCAATACGTATAAAAGTGGGTGAAATGTTCTTTCATTCTTCCCAATGATTTGACTGGTCAGATTGTGTCTTTTTTTGAAAGTCCAAAGGAATAAGATGGAAGATTAGCACGTGAAATGTGAAGAGTACCGAACTCTTCTCTAATATAGTTGAGTCTATGTAGGCGGACACTGAGACTTTAAACCATCAACTTACATACTCTTTCTTTCTATAGCTCTCTTGTTGTGATGAGGAAAATAAAAGTCACTAAGTAAAATAAGGGCTCTACAAAAAAAGCTGAATACATGTGAATAGTACTAGTAACATTCAATCCTATAAAGTGTGAAGAGAACTAAAGAACTGCCATTGAAGTAATCATATTGTGGACTGAAGTGTTCAAATTTCCAGGAAACTCAAAAAGCGTGAATGTGAATTTTCCTCTAATGTTGCATACTGCCTTAAAGGGTCTGTTTCTCTTTTGAAACTTGCTTAAAAAGTTAAAATGCAAAGAAAGGAGATGCCAGTTTCTGATTTCGACAGGAGCAGTATTTTCTTATTTGACGATCTTCGAGTCACCATGAGAAGAAGCCACTTTTCATAGTTTGTGGTGGAATAAACATATGAACATTATGATGATAAATTGAATTTCCCATGCAGCTAGTAACTGATGCTTGATGCTAGGTAGTTTCATAAGATGAATTTGAAATTTATGTCTTGTAAGTCCACTATCCGGCTGACAATTCACAGTACATCTAATTCATTGCATTGACAAACTTTTTTGTTTAATCTCAGTCAACATTTGAATCCATCTATGATTTATAAGTTAAAACAACCAGATACATTTAGCATGAGGATTCCCATTTCTTGGATTTTTGTTTTTCATAATAGTTCCAAACTGAACAGGCATTATTGGCCCATCCCTAGGGAACATTTCGCCCTTTCTATTTTATCTATTCTTTTTGAACGAGGAATCCAAGATTTTTTACTATTTAATCACCTGATGAGGTTCTCCTTTAGTGTCAATTGAGATCATTGAACTTGCAAGCGTCTGATACAACCTCACAGGGGTCAGTCACTAGAGTTAGTAGGACACATTATAAATAGGGGTGAGTTAGTAGGATTGGATATCGGGGAATTTGAATGTAATTGGGACTTAGGTCTGGTGAGAAGAGGTGCGCCTCTCTCTGGTGAGATCTTGAGAGTTCTTCTCTCTCATCTCTGGTTTTATTTTCTCTTTTTAGTTCATCATCAATAAAATTGTTGTGTTTCTCTTGATCTGCTGCATGAGTATTCTATCATTGTCCTGGTTTCTTTATTATACTCTCGAAACTTGGCTGGTGTGGCACTCACTGACGTTTACCTGATTGATAGTTCTTCGTTGAGGCCATCTGTTTTTCCTGTCCTTTAATATTATAATCCCTCTAATATACTTAAACAAGTTTGTTTGTAGGATGCATGCATTTTATTTATACAAATGTTAACTTGGTGATGTGCAGGCCAGACAACAATTTACAGGATGTGAGGGCCAAGATTTTTCCTTTTAAGAGGAGAAAGGTTAAGGCACCTGAAGTTGTGCCTTCATTTTCATTACCAGTTAGGAGAAAGGAGAGATCACTTTCGTCACTTGTCGTCAGTACACCCCGAGTGTCAACACAAACCGGTCTGACTGGGAGAAGAACGAAAGCTGTTGCAAGAAAGGCTGCTGCTTCACGTGGTTCTAATTTTCCCATTGAGGGACACATTAAAAAAGAGGCAGACTCTCGGGAAGATACACCAGAGAGCTCTAGCTCTCCTGAGACGCTTAATAAGATTTTGTCAAATAGAAGGCAGGTAAAGGAGTAAATGTTGTTTTTGAACAGTTACTGATAAAGAAAAAAATTACCAGTAGCTGTTTGACTGTGCATACAATAATACTTATGGATTTGTCTAATAGCTGGTTTTGTTCTCTGACATTAATTTGTGTTCTAATGCAGATTTCTTCTACCGAGACATCTAATCATCACACTCCTGTTAAGGATTCAGAAAATGGAGCTGAAACATGGTCTGGTAAAGTAGACCTTTGGAAACCCTTGAACTGCCTTGTTGAAGCAGCAAATAGAACAAAATCATATAAATTCAACTCACAAGGCTCAGTTGGCAAAACAGAACACAATAATGCTCCAGCCCGTGAAGTGCATGCTCATAAAACAAAAGGTAGGGAGCATGCCAACAGGTCTAAAGTTCGGGATGAAAAGAATGACCCTGGTCAATTGTCTCCAGAGTTGGTGAAAACTAGAAAGATACGTAGGATGAACCGGAAAAGGCCAGCTGCTTGTAGAGACCGCGTCATCGATGCACAAGCTGTGCTTGACGCTTCAAGTATTAGACGTGATAGAAATACTTCTCCAGTTTGGTTCAAATTAGAAGCTTGTGAAGACCAGTAAGTGACTATCTTAGTGTAAATGTGAAGATTTTCTTAAATTCTTGTTAAGAACAAATCTTTTGCTTCCTCTTTTGTTTGCTGATACTAAATAATAATTACAGGGAGGGAGTTGCACCCTTGCCCCAGATTTCTGTGTCTTACTTGAGAATAAAGTGAGTCCTTTGACCTGATATTACTTTTTTAATGTTTTTCTCTTATTTATTTTTTTCACTGTTTCTGCATGATTATCTAATTTTATTCAATATTTTGCTTGAGATAATGTAGCTGAAATTCATGGTTGTGGGTATTTGTTGCCATTTCTCTTCTTACTTTTATGTCAATATTAATGTTATTGTTATTCACTAAATGAATACTTCGTCACTCCATTAAAAGCTCACTCTTGGTTTTGTCTCTCCACATTTGTTAATTTCATGAAGCAGTGGCATCTTTGTGTTTATTCTTAACTCAAAAGGTTATATCCTTGTTTTTAGATCATTGGTTGGTGCTATACTGTTTTAATGCAGCGAACAGGCTCTGTAAATAATTAAATGGGCAACTATATTGGAAAAATTTGTAATTGTTCGTGTAGGAGTTTGCCACTTTGGAAAAATCTGGTATTATTGTTGGGCAGAGGGTTGATATAACCTAGAAGCGTTTGGTTATAAGCTAACTTATCAGCTAGCTTATTAGTTGTGTTTGGCACGTACAGACTAACTTATTAGCAAGCTTATTAAAAGCTACTTTGATCAATTGGATGTGCTTGGTTAACTAGTTTATTTTAAAAATAAGCTAGTTGAAACACTAATCTTCAACTCTACCCATAGAAGCGTTCCCTTTTGGTAAAGTCTGTTTGTGTTTCTTTTTCCAATTCTGCTCCTTTTTGTTTGCCTAAATAATAGCCAATACCCAGTACCCACTTTGATTTCACAAAAACACTCGTGTAACCACTTGATGTGTAGACAATGCATGCAATTGAATAACTTTTTCCAGCCACTACAATTGTATTTTTAATGTTGTTTTTGTTGAAGTCTTAATGTTGTTTTAAATAGTGTTACTAGTGTTACTAGTGTTACATGCAACTTATTTATATAACAATAAGTTAAAAAAATATTTACAACAATAAATAGTGTGGTTATGTATACGTATTACATTAATTAATAATGTAATAATATTTGAGTATATTATATAATATTGTATTAAGTAATAAAATATATATCTATATATATCATGCATGTAATAGTCTTTTATGCTATTTTGCATTAATTGACTACTCAATTAGCTAGTTTTTTCGAGACAATTTTAATTAATCAGCTATATTGTCAGCTACTAACCTTTTAGTTATCTATGAGATTATCAGCTTTCAGCTAGATTATCACCTAATGTTTCCGAAAAGAGCCAAAATATATCAATTGCATCTGCTTCTTTGAACTTGAAGATATACTTGCGTTGCGTATCTTAAAAATAGAAATAAATGTTTAACTAATAATTCAATGAGCAACATTGTTTAGCCCTTATCTTTGGATCAACTAGTCTGTTTTCTTTGTAGTATTTCAACCAACTTATTGCATTTAATTGAGAGGATGGAAGAGTTTGATTCATATAGTTAACCCCACCTAATTCGGGATTGAAGTTTTGTTGTTGTTGCTTATTTAAAAAAAAAATTGCATAAGTGCAATCGAAGTGAAGGCTGAAGTGCCTTTACTAGAAAACAATAGCATGGAATCTAGAAAGAGGTCAAACAACTTTATATTGGGAACCTGATGCTGTGTTGGGGTGGACAAGGAGAAAATTGCTGGTCTCTCTGTATCTTTAATGAATATGAGAAGAAATCAACAATAGTTTCATTTTAACTAGGTTTTTTACCTCTATTATTTGAACTATGTAAAGCTACTTTAAGAGCACAATCTTGTACAAACAGTAGTGCTTGACTTGTTGATGCCAAAGAAAGGGAATATATGATATATTGGCAAGTATGAAGGAATTGAAGAGTTGATATCAGGACTAAGACTGAAATGGATCAATATGCGTTTTAGCTTTTCAAACCCTTCTGCATACAAGGATAAAAAATGACTTCAGTTACTTGAAATTTAGAGATTGATTTGATTATTGAATTCATAAATCAATCTTCAACCAAAGTTTTCAATTTTGATATTATGGTCGAGGGCACTTGACTGAAATGCTTTTTTCATTAGTTAGAGGGGCCTATCCTATGATATCTTAATTATGTCTAACGTTTAACGAGCTTATCAAAGAGTTATTATGTATAGAATTCACTTCTCTGTCTTGTCCCTCCACTCTATGTCTAGCCATCTTTTTCTTTGACGTTCTAATTTAGTGGTCCTAATTTATGTATTGGATGGTATGTTTGCATTAACCCTTGCGCCTATTGTTTTAAAAGTTCTAAGTAAATGGTTCATGATGTGGTGTGGTTCCTAGGTGCCACCTTATTAAAAATATTTTTTATTAAAAATATTTTTTTTTTATTTTTTTGAAATTATATTTATTTATCGATTTTTTTATTATTTCAAAATGTATGGAAAAGTGTGGAGTTGAAAATATTGTGGTGAGAAAGCGTAGGTGAAAAAGTATGCCGCTTACTGTTGAGGAGCCTCTAAATAAATTAAATTATTTCGTAGGGAGATCTAAGTAAATATTTGTCGCCCGACTAGGCGTTGTCTAGGCACCGCCTCAACTTGGTGGGGCTAAACCACGTTACACCGCCTCACCGCATTGAAAACATTGGTTGTATCATTTCTTCACGTAATCTAGGATTTGGAAAGCACACCATCAAGTGCATTAAATCAAGCATAATGGAAGAGGTATCATGTTGCTAACCCAACTAATTTGGGATTGAGGCTGTGTTGTCCTCCAGTTAATTGATGAATCTGAGGTATTAATTTGAAGCAGCTTTGTTACATGAGTTCCTTAAACTGTAAGCGTATGAATTGCATGACAATCTGAAGGGTTTATAATTATGAATCACACATCAAACTTATGAAAGAAAGTTTTCAAAATGTGATAGAGAAGTGGTGGTGTTGACATCCTGAATGATGATTTTTATCTAATACATCTGTGACGATAATAGGCGAGCCTTAAAAGCTTCCGGTGTTTGCTCATTCTGATGCTTTCCATTGTGCAATCGACACCCCTAATAATGACTGGAGAGATAGTTGAGTTGACTATTCAGAATCCTTACTTTTCCTGTTTCTTTTATCTATGATTCTACTCAACTTAAGATGATCTTTTTCTGTTTAGCTTATGCATGCATGCAAAGTGGTTGGAAGCGGCATTTATATGGTGTTTAGTTGAAAGTGGAAGTTGACTGTGATGCTATTCTTATCTTACCGGAAACTCAACATATATTGTTGAGTAAATACTGTCAAACTGTGATTAAATTAAGTGCTTTACATAGACTTCCAATATTTATACTCATGCAAGGTGTTATTATTTGAAGAGGAGTAACCATGCTGTTGGAATGTAGCAAGAAATAAAGGGACTCGGGTCTTGCGCAACTGCTTCCTGAACTCATAGGCATAGGCTTAGAGTCCATTATTTTTAGGATATAATTTCTATTTATTAGAAATGTTTTATTTGAGTTATTTCTGTTGCATGAGTTATTATTTAGAATAAGAGTCTTACATGTTATAGTCCATTATTTTTTTCTTTTTTTTTTCTCTTGTTACTCCATCACAGCTTGAGATAATTACAGTCTCGGAGATATATGATGGAAGGAGACTAGTTTACGTAGAATGTAGTCTTACATAGTATACTCTGACTAAGCTCCTGCAAAGAACCCTATGATGGAAGGGTATTTCCCAAAAGCTGCAATAAACTGCGCAAAGTAACCCCAAAATGGTTGTCCTGCATTAAAAAATGGCTCAAAGAAGTTAACTCACGGAAACTAATTGTTGAGATTGAATTCATTTATTGAAAGGCTTCACTTAATTAGTCAATATGCTTCAATACTATAGCGATATTGCTTCATGGTATTTCAGAAACTCTTGATGTGCAGCACTATTTTGTCCATTTGGTGACCATTTTTCTTTTCTGATTAATTGACTGTACATTGCCTATCGTGTTTTATTTATTATTTGTTTTTATCTTCTATGTAGGGACGGAAATGTAACCGTATCATCCATTCAAAAGTATTTGGTGAAGAAGCTTAATCTGACAAATGAAGCTGAGGTACTTCATATCACCTATTTCTGTTCTCTGCTTCTAGCTCTCTATACATTGAAGATAAAGCAGTGTTTTTTCTTCCTTGCAAGGATGCATGAAATTCTTATTATTGGTGATTTGCTATTTATAGTAATATTATGACAAATTCCTATCAGAACCCAACCCATTGCATTTTATGCCCTCATCCCACCTTCGATGGAGTATTTTTTGTCCATTATAGGAAAGATAAATGGTGCTCATGTTATGACGCAAAAGCTACATTTTTCAGGTCACTGCCACATCAGAAAGAAGAGCCAGCCTGATTAAAGCCAATAAATTCTAGGTTTCTTTAGTTTTTTTTTTTTTTTTTTTTTTTTTTTTTTTTAATTTTAATTTTAATTTTAATTTTCTCCATTTCTTGAGTAAATTCCTAGTACTAAATAAGACTAAAGAAAAAGTTTTTTTTTTTTTTTTTTTTTTTTTTTTTTTTTTTTTTTTTTTTTTTCATTCTAATAGCTATTGATAGTTCACAAATTTTATTGATGCTGGTAAACATTGTTGTAATTCTATTTTCTCTTCAGTCTTACCATATATCTATTGCACTAAATTGCGTGCATTAGGGGTGGGCAAATCGCGGTTTGGTGGTGAAAACCCTCAAACTGCCACCAAACCGAGGGTTCGCGATTTGACAATTTTATTAACCACCACCAATCAACGAACCAGTAAAACCGCAACCAAACCAACTGCGGTTTACACGGTTTGGTCGGTAAACCGTGGTCAGTTTGGTTTTGCAGTTTTCCTATAATATATTTTCAACAAAAAAATAAAAATAAAAATAAAAAACTGGCATACATTCCATAAAAAGTCCTTACATGTTAATCCACAAAAAATACAATGAAACACATGAACATCCACTAAAAAAGTAATTAAATACAAAGTCAATTCATGAAATGCAAGGATTGAGTGACGAGGAAGGAACGGAACATAGAGAGGAGGCAAGGGAGGTAGAATGAATTAACAAATTGCGTTTGGGCAACAGGGTTAAGGTTATGGAGGGTGTAAAATTATAGAAATTCATAAATTGCTTTTCGGTTTGGTTAGCCGCGGTTTTCTAGAAACAAAAACCACTTCAAGTTTTCTAAACCACCCCAAATTGCGAGTTTAAAAAACCAGACCAGACCAGACCAGACCAGGCGGTTTGGGCGGTTTTACGAAAATCGTTGTCCACCCCTAAGTGCAATGGAAGATTTGATCCATATAGCCAATTCCAACTAATTTGGGATTGAGGCTTCATTGCGTTTTATCTTATATCTATTTGAAATCTGAGCATTTGAAAACTAATTGGTCTATTTGATGTCAGATTTTTCTTAACAATTCGACAAAGAACCCCTTCCTGTCTCTTATGCCAATGTTCTTGAACTTATTTTACCGACCTAATGTCATGGATCCAAATCAGGCTCCATGATGAAATATATGACTTCTGTAAATATAATGATAATTTAACGTCCAGAGCTAGTGGTTTGATAACTTTTATCTGCCTAGCAGTTGAATTCATGGTTCGTTTCTGGAGATCAAAATATTAGTAGCACGTAAAGTGCAATATTCTATTATTAATCATCGACATATCAATTTCCTGATATTTTAAAAATTGTGAAAAGTATACATATTTTACTAAGTTAATATCTCAGATTCTCAGGTCATTATTTATTTGAAAATGTTTGGGCGGCATACTTTGGATGCATGAACTTGCTATTCAGTTGTTGGAGTCTTTTGATTTGTGCATTGCCATGTGCATGCGCACACAGCAATGCCTTTCCAAAGGATTCTCTACAAGTGTGCAGCAAAATTATGTCACCCAATCCTTGTCCTATTTATTTTTAGAAGCCAAAATTAAATACTTGTCAAGTCTATTGAAGTGTAAAACCCTACTTGTTATGACTGCATAAATTTTTGAATCGCAAATTCTCAATCTAGTAGCCACACCGTAGGTTGGTGATTTTTAAAATTATCTTTGAATCTTTACTCAAATGGGCATAAATGAAAGCACAATGCGGCAGAGATATCTGTAATCACTATTGTAGTGATATCCGTGTTACCAATTGCAACAAATATACGAATATGAAGTTACTGCAGTGTTGCAATATACAAAATCCTATCAATATATGCTCACCTGCACTTTTATTTACAGTTTTTGATTGTTAGTCTTATGAATTTAGTTAGCTGTGATTCCTTGATTATTTATAGTTTAAAGTCTTTAGAATAATTTGAATTGATCGGTACATTTTCATTGAATTTCAGGTGGAGATCACATGCCAGGGCCAACCAATATTGCCTACCGTACAACTACATAACTTAGTGGATTTGTGGCTACAAACAACATCGGCATCGCCGAGAGTATCTGCATCCGTTGGAACCCCTGCCAAGGATTTTGTGATGGTTCTGACCTACAGTCGGAAGGTTCAGCCCCCTTAGTTACGATTCATTCTTTTACATTTCACATCTTCAGGAATATATATGGGTCTTGAGCATCTTTGTAGCATTACCTTGAACTGGAAAAGTTTTTATTGTTTTTATTTAAATCTTCTCCCCAATCTCAAGCATTTTTTCTTTTTAAGCTCTTGTACATGTTTTGTGATCGTCTGTCCACGCCTGACTGAACTACGCTCCTTGTTTGCGACTCTTGTTCATCGATTCTTGTAAGGGAATGCATCCTTCTTTCTGCACCAAAGGTTAGATTTTGTCATTCCTACTGAAGCATTTTGTGATACAACAAACCAATAAATTTCTCTTTCTGGGCATATATCATTTGCCTTCATTTGTCATTCTTTCATGTAATTGTTCTAGTCCATATGTGCTGTACTTGATCTTGGATTTATTGTGAGTCCTGGATTTCTATTTTCCTTCCCTCTTACTGTAAGAACAATGTCAGTTTATACATTCTGAACAAGAGGAGCAAAAAGTCGATACTCGACACTTACTAAGAGGTTGCAACACTGGTTCGGCATCGATTTCTTATAAAAAAAAGTGGATACTGGTGGGCACTGTAGATACCAGATGTGTCAAATGTCCATTCGTTGAATAAAGCTGAATGTGGTGTGAGATTCTTTAGCAGGAATGCTATGTTAACATTGCTCATGGCGGATGTAAATGGTTTCTAATGCTATCATTTTCATAGTTAATACTATTGCAACAAGTAAAAAGATTTGGATGACATACTTTTGAATCTTTGATGCATGCAGTCGCACGTTGGAATACACAATTAGAGTATGTGTATTCCAACAGCTGTTAGCAAATGCATGAAAAGCATTTCGCCTTGTTATGGGTGTTCTAAGAAATCATCAAGGCAAGAAAGGTCTCAAATAAATATTATTTTAGAGTAAGAGGTGGTCCCTAATCAACACTTCTGTCTTTTTTAAGCCCAAATAGGCAATTACTTTTTCCATTAAGAGGCAATTTTGCTCTAATTACAAGTTGCAATTACATACCTAATTGTTCATAGTAGACCCATAAACCAACATTTGGGCCTTTGATGATTTTTTGACATATTGTTGGTACATACATTTGTTATACAATAGTATAGATTCCCTTAAGATTCGTGTGACACACATCTTACACCATTGTGCAGAAAACGTACATTTCCTAAAATGTTAGATTACCATCTTCCAAAAGTTCCTTAATGTGCAAACAATTAACATTGAATCTATTTAGCCACTTCAAAAAAAATCTACTTGGCCAAACCATCTCGTTTCGGAATGTTTTGGATAAAGAAAATAATAATCTAACATACTTTTGGCGCACACTTGAGACGCATATTTTGTTTTTTACCTTATTTATGATGTATTGTTAGATGTGAGAATCATATCTATTAAGACAAGAAAGAGTTATAAATAGGTTAAAAGATAAAGTGTGTATTTAAAGTGCACTTAAAGTGTGTTAGATTATCATTTTTCTTTGGTTCCCATTTTGTGGCAAAAGATTAGCACTTATATCACGTTTCTCAAACAATTTGCACTTATATCTAATTTAACATTACTTGCATAATTAACCATTATGGCTATCTTCATTGAATGAGTTGAATGAGTCTACTCATTTTTTATTTATGCAGGTGAGGACATTGTATGATGAGAAAAGATTGGAAGTGCTGGTTGATCGGGACCTTAGCGGTTGTTTTAACTTGGAAGAACTTGAGAAGGCCGTCGAGGTGGCTCTTCTGTGTACACGCTCACAGCCTAGCCAGCGTCCAAAGCTGTCGGAAGTTGTGAGGATCTTGGAAGGCATCGTTGTGTACACGCTCACCCTTTTTTGTAAGCCTCCCCGGGGCTATAAACGAGGGCCAGACATTTTAGGGTAGACACCCTTTATTTAGATTCCTTGCCACATCACTTAGACATTAGCAATCAATGGTCCCATTGGAGCGCAGTTTTTGGGTTTGATGTGGATCGTATCCTAGGTGGATCTATTTTCACTTCAATCCATGGTCCCATTGTAGATGCTCTAAATTAAAATTGAAAGTGTGTTTCCAAGTTCAAGAAATCCACACTTGAACACATGCCACTCAAACTCATATCAAAAGAGGTTTTATGGATTTTCTCTATGGCACGTTAGGTCCTCACGTGCTTCTGAAAGTGGTCCAACGCATTTCGAGCTGCTCAAACAAAATTTGACCCCCCCGCCAAAATTGAAGTTAAGTTCTTGAATTTAACTAAAACAAAACCCTCAATTGATCATCGTGATCAAACAACAAGAGGTTTTTTAGATTTTTTTGCTCAAGCAAGTTACATTAGGTCCCCTCGTGCTCTCAAAAGTAATCTCGCGTATTTCGGACCGCTCGATCAAAATTTAAACTCCCACTGTTAAGGAGAGTTACCTAAACTACCTAAATACCAAAATATAAAAAATATCTAAATACGTAAACTACGAAAATATAGTCTCGCATAGTATCAAAATTGACAGTTTGATCGGGACTTGTCAAAAGGACCACTTGGATAGATTTCATACTAAGGTGAAGTGTTGAGATATGTGGACCAAAATAATAGTCTCATATCGGATAAGTGAAGCTTCTAAATGAAGTATATAAGCGATTGTAACGACCATAAAATCGAACTCGTGTCATATGTTATTTTAGATCGTATTTGGGCTCATTTTTGTGATACACGTGTCAAATTCTCAGTCGTCGACACCGTGGTATGTTATTTTTGCTCGGTGTTTGTATTATTTATTTTATTACCTGAATGTTAATTTTAATGTCCCAAATATGTGAGGGCGTTTGTGTGTGCGCGTTGGTATTGAGGAACGAGTTTGGCCTAAGAAAACGTGCGTTACGGGTGTCGGGCGAATTGTTGGCGAGTAATTAGCTGTCAGGGGGATAAATTAAACAAATACGCTGACAAAATGTAAATTAAATTAATAATTAATCGATGTGGAACGTGTTCGGTATGTTGGTACGTCCGTGAGCACACAACAGTGCGGTTTGGGGCGAGAACGCCCAGGAGTGCATTTGTTTGAGTTAAAAAGGATGGGGACAATGACTAAGTCAATGAGGAGTCATCTATTTGAGTCGCCAAAGTTGGTGGATTGGACCATTGTGGACCACAAGATGCATCTAGGGATGTGTATGTTGGGTTTATATGACAAAATTGGTATAAAGTAGTCAAAATTGGTCAAA
This sequence comes from Stephania japonica, assembly GCA_039657345.1. Lineage (NCBI taxonomy): Eukaryota > Viridiplantae > Streptophyta > Magnoliopsida > Ranunculales > Menispermaceae > Stephania > Stephania japonica. Next base: position 64,537,127 of record CM077557.1, on the reverse strand, counting down.
TGACCAACTTTCTCAACACAACTACACCAAATCCGAATTTGGAGAGATGGAGTGATGGTTTTGGGTGATCTTGTGATGAATCGAGAGGCTTGATTACTTGAAAGCATCAAACACCACAATTAAGGTAAAACCTTGTTTGTTTTATGAATTTCAATCAATTTGAGCTAAACTTTTGAAGTTTTTGATGAAATTGGTGGGTTTGATGGTTTTTATTGAATCTTTGATTTTGATGGAATTATTGTTGAATTGTTGTTGCTTGTTTGATGGAGAAAAGAAGGAAAATAAGAAATTAAAAAAAAAAAAAAAAAACCAAACTAGTATGTTCGTTTGGGGGGAAGGGGAAACGCATCACGACCCAGGCAACTAGGCTGGGCCATCCCTAGGCCCAATCCAGTTGAGCCCGACCACCCAGGGTGCTGGCCCAAACAAGTTCAGTCGAACTGGACCTGGTCCCATCAACCTAAACCAAAATTAATAAAAAAATAAAAAAATAACAAAAAATCATATAAAACCAAAAATTTTTAAATAAATTCAGGAAAAATTAAGAATAAATAGAAAAGGGTGAGTAAATGACAGGAAAGTTGGTTTTGAAGTTGTCGGGAGTTTTTACATCGAAAAATCTCCTCGAAAAACGTGTCACCACTATGATTTTTCGAATTTGAACAATTTTGGGATTAAAATCTAAATTTACCCAAATAGACTCTAACACGACGTAAATTGGTCTAAATGATTACAAGGGGACATAACCTACTAGTGTCGGGTATTGGGTACAGATTTGGAGGCGTGTCGGAGCCGGCTTGAGTGTGTATAGTTTCGGATATAGGTAAGTAAACCAGTGATGAATTTTACAATTATTTAATTGAGCTTTAATTTGTTATTATTATTGCTCTATTCCTCTTTTGGGAATTCCAAACCATTGAGTTGTCTAAGGGCAAGTGAGTCAACGTGATTCTTTGGTAAGACGGGTTATCTGAGGTAATTTGCCAGAGCCATGAACTAGGGATGCACGATACTGGTTTCTGGTTCTATATGAGGTGAGAGTTCTTATCTGGACTACCAGGGAGTCTCATCCGCGTAGATTTTAGAATGGTATGAGTGTACCACGTCCTAAACTCCGAGTCTTGTAGGCGTTTTTCCTCGACTTAACGACCGTTTGGTCGGGGCTAGTTGCGTTTCTCTGTTGATTTCCTGGACACTCATTTTCAATTGATTCACAGTTTTTATTTATTTATGCATTCCATGTACCTTTCTTTCTATCATCATGAATATAGTGTGACGACCCTAGTTCCCCATAAAACTGGGTCCTCCCGGCCTATACCTACGTGGACCCCCAAGCTCTTGCTTGCAAAGTCTATGCATCTTAGTTAGCCTCAAAGCCTCATATACGTCATTAAGTTAATCATTTAAATGTGTTAGTTATATGATTATAAAGTTACCAGGAAATTCGCAACGGAAATCACTATAATCAACTATAGCTAGTAAATGGAAATCAGGAAAAATAGATAACCTATCATGTGGAAACCCTGAGAAATTGATAAATACATGCATGTCTGGTGATCAAAGGTAAACAAAGCGATCACACATGATATCTCTAGTCTCGCAATCCCCGATATCAGCCCCAGTGTTTAACAAAACATATAGTACAGTAATCACAACAAAAAGAACAAAAACCTACAATGAGATAAAGAAAGGATCGCTCCGAGAGTCCTCAGAGGATATCACCTAGCATCAGCTCCTTCCCCTTGCTTGTCTCAGCTCTATCTCTATCTGCACCACCGTCACAAATTAGACAGTGAGTGTGTGAAAAATAGAAAGTAATGCCAGAAGAAACTAAACAGTAACTCAAGATATACCAAATAAACAGTCCAAATATCATGCGGTATTGAAATACAAAAAATATAACAAATTGCATGATAAACAGACTGATAAGCATAACAACGAAGTTTGAATGTCCAAAGAATCAAAGGAGGCCCATAAGTGGTCAATATCAATGTAATACAACAACACCACATTTATAGCCACAACAGTAACCAACAAAACATAGACACAACAATGCCCGAACAATCCAGTACTCGGGGTATAACCCACTATCACTTGAGTGGGACAACACACCAGCAAAAATGTTCACGCTTACCTACTAATATAGACCCATGAGTACCTTCGTAACACACCTACGCCAATACACTCAACCAAGAAATATAAAGAATGGCTTTCCAACAATAGCTCAATTCAATTAGAAATGACAATAAATGGAAAATAAATTAGCGTATACTTTTTACTGGCTTACAATCGTATGATAACGTACCTCAAACAATCGCAAAACTCTGATCCTCACGTACCTCTAAGCTATCCCACTCGAATTCTCAAAGTATGTCAATCAAATAATAACTTATAATTTATCTCAATTTTCTATAATTATTAAATTAGTGTAATTTGGTTGATTTCTGGGGTATTAGGTCATATTCGGACCTATTTGGATACCCGAGAGATCCCTTAAATTTTCTGAAATTTTGTAATTTTTCCTTATGTGAACAGTGTCACGTTATCGAGGTGTCGTGACTTTTTTTCTGGACGGCGTCCTGTGACGACCCAAAAATTTGGTTATTTGTGGATGATAATGCATGTATTAGTATATTAGTATTTTACGGGTCTCGAGCCATTCGGGCTATATTTTAATTGGGTGAGGTGTCGCCTAGTTAAACGGGGGTTTCGGGAATCGTTTTAGTGAGCATTATTAATAAACAAAGTCAAATGAAAATATGATCTAAGTTGAGAAAATACAAGGTTAACAATAAAGTATAACTTAGACATGAGGAAATTTAATTGAATACTAAGTGGGACCGCCTCGAGAAGCGTGTCAGACGCGGGGCACTGTGTACCGAGTAGGCGGAAATTTGTGTGACCTTATTTATAATTTAATAAAATTAATCTAATGGGTTAATATAGGATAAGATTGTTAACGTAACACAATGTGGTGAGGAGAACCATTGGATGAGCATGGGGATGTGTATTTGTGTTGAGTTAAGATGATGAGGTAAAAGACACATAAGGGTAAGAGTTTCAAAATATGCAAGTTTTAAACTCAAGGGCAAAAGAGTAATTTTGGTTGTATATATATACAAAACGTTGTAACAAAACCCTATTTCACTATTCATCATCTCCTTCACCAAATAGCCGTCACCCCTCTATCCATTTCTGCCACTGTTTCACCGGACCTTGCACCTCCGACCAAAGCTAGGGGTGATCGGAGACCGAGGACGAGCTCTCCTTATCTCTTTCTCCCTCCTCTCGATTTCTCTGCTCACTCTCCTCTCGATCTCGGTTTGCACACTCTCTCTTCTTGGTTGTCTTCCTTCCTCCTCCTCGGACCGTCACCACCGCCACCCAGGAACGGACACCTCCACCACTTACCGAAGATCACTAAGTGAGTTCCTCTCTCTCTTTCATTCGTTTCTCTCTCGACAGTTACATTTTCTCTCTCCTACAGCCACGTTTTGCTCACTGTTTTGACAGTTTTGTATGGTTTTTGAGATCGATTTGGTCATTGTTTTGGGGCTGCCGTGGCTAGTGGAACCATCACCGGTCACGGCTGATCGGAGTAGAGTCTCCGACGACTCCACTGGCCAGATATAACCCCTCCCTCATGTCCAACAGCCACGTCTCCCCTCCCTCATGTTCAACAGCCACGTTATTGGTGTGATAGTTTGAAGTGTATGTGACGGTTGTGGGTGCTTTGTATGTGTGGAATCGTTTTGGGAAGTTCGGTTGTGAGTGTTGTGTATGGACTGTTTTGTGAGTATGTGTAGACGATTTGGGTGTGTGACGGTTTTGGTTTTTTTTTGGTGTGTATGTGTAACAGGGGTTGCTGTAAGGAAGAAGATGAAATGTGGATAATGGGCCTCAATAATGTAAACCCAAATGGAGGCCCATTACCTCCCCTTAAATAAGAAAAGAACAACCTATATGTATAAACGGTTTTGCTTAATATAAGTGTGGGGTGGTTGTTTTATGTGTATGGGGTGTGACTGTGTATGTGCACACCCCAGTTGGGGTGTGGGTGTGTGCACTATAGTGGCACTGTTTATGAGATGTATAGGTGTGGGTTTCGTTTTGCATGGAAACTGTACGTAGGTGTGAAGGTTGTGTAAGGGGTGTACACAACAGTGGGTGTGTACACCACAGTGGGGTGTACACAGCACTGTGTGTGTACACCACAGTGGGGTGTACACAACAGTTGTATATGGTGTGCATTGTGAAAATGTGTATATAACATAGTTTTAAGTAATAAAGTAATGTACTAATGCATGTGAACATGGTAAATCACAGTGGGGTGCACACCAGGGGGGTGTGTGTGCACAAGACAGCGGTGTGTGAAGTGTTAGTGTGCACACCAGTGGGGTGTACACATCAATTGTGTGTGTGACCATAATGCATATTATTGTAGGTTGAGAATAAGTAAACAAGATTATAAGTATAGACATTTGTTTTAAATGAATATGGACTTGTAATAAGGCCCAACAAAGGCCCAATCCACTCATTTTAATATAAGTCCATAACAAGTCTCGATTGGTGTGTATATGGGTTGTGTAAAACCCAATAAGAGTTTAATATGATAAACACAACTTAAGGCCCAAAACAAATACATAAAATGTAATAATAAGCCCATATGTCCAGGCCTAATAATTATCCACATATCGAGCCTACTTAGGTGAATATAGGCTTAACGCGTGGACCCACGAAGAGCCAAACAATTGTATAAAGGACATCAACGATAATATGGGTTGCATTAATTAAATAAATTGAAACAAAGTTTATGAGAATTATTCTAAAACTAAATACTAATCCTAAACCTATATTCGGGACTTAAATCGTTGTCAGGTAGTCGAGAAACACGGGAAGTGCGTTAAAGTCTCGGAGTGAGTACCGGGTCACGTTAGATCAGGTAAGTACATGCATGCATCGTATGTGTGTACGTTGGTAGAGCAGCAAGAAAATAACATGTGATTTATACCTCCTCTATTTATTGCTATTATTGCATTGATCCTTTGCTTGATATTCCATTCCGTTTTCCTTGGTTGTATGTTCTTGGCATGAGTGTGTGTCTCGAAGGTATCATGTGGTCTCGCACTAGCTGGGACAACGAGGGTGCCCTCTGCAGGGGTAACTGACCACCCCTAGTGATGTGTGTACCGGGTACTGGATTCGAGAGGTGTTGCAATGCCTCTCGATTTCACGTTGCGCTAGCGTTGCGACATTGCCCAGGGAGATCTTGCGAGATCTTTGTCGTATTGCTGTGAAATAGACCACTCATGGGCCTCTTTTGAATCTTAGAACATGCAAAATATCGATTGTTTATCTTTCAATCTCTTTATCATGCATTTGATTTATTTACTTTCCAGTTATTTCCTTTCCGCATGATACTTAGACTGCTTTTCTTGTTATAATCATAAATTACTGTTACATTCTTCTGGTACTACTAGCAATTTTATTCAGTTACTCACCGTCTAGTTTGTGACGGTGGGTGCAGATAGTGTGGAGAGCAGCAAGGGCAAGGGGCTCTGCCTAGGTGATATACTTTGAGGATTTGCAGCGACATGTGAGAGACTTTATAGTAGGTGATTATATTTTGTTTGCTGATGTGTATATCGTTTTATACTTATTTTGTTGGGATTATTGAACTTGGTATATCTTTTATGAGACTGGTATCATGTATATATGCCTATTGAATTGTACATGAATACCCGGGGTTTTCCACACTTATTGAATTCCTAATTTCCTTTTGATTGAGTTATTTCCTTTTGTTATAATTGTTTTAGTCTTCCGCTATGTATTTATGCAATAACTCTTTCATAAACTACTGAATTGATTAAATCGAGGGCTGACTAGGCTCGTCAGGTTGCCGAATGATGACTCGGGGCCTGCACGGGTTTAGGCCGGGCGTACCCAATTGCACGGGAAAATTGGGGCCGTCACAGTTGGTATCAGAGCTTAAGGTTATAACGACCTGACTCTTGATTTAAAACACAAACCATTAAGACAGCGAAAGTTAGGAATGGTTAAACTTAGAGTGGAAAACCCTACGATCCTAATTAGAACTTGAGTTTGGAGGGATGAGTTGGGATAACTCGGATGTGATATTTATACATATTATGATTGTTGATTGTAATATATTATATGCAGTAGCTATCTATTGATCCGAAGTATCGCTCTCTTGATTCAGACGACGATGGCGGATCAGGCAGGTCCGAGCGACGACGGCGGGACGACTGATTCTCGATTTATTACTTCGGAGGAGTTTCGCGCTTGGACACAGAGATTTGAGGATCTAGTGCGGTCACTGACGACACCCACATAGGCTACCACGACACCATTGACTCCGACTACGCCTTTGCCGGCTGTTTCTACTACTCAGGGGACGGAGACTCCAGTAGCTACGGCTTCCACCGCCCCGATTCCGTTAGCGGCAATTCCTGAGGAAACGATTCTTTGCGATGTGTATACTGAGAGACCGAGACGGAGACACCTCCGTTACAGACCGAGATAGTACGAGCGACGGAGACACCGACTACGCCGGTTGCTGCTGCAGAGGTCACTCCTGTCACTACTCCGGACACTACTTCGGAGAAGAGCTTTAGGGCCACTGCTGAGGCGAGGCAGTGGAGAGAATTCAAGAGGCACGATCCTGTTAGGTTTTTCGGTGGTACGAACGTGGCAGCGGCGAAACTTTTCCTGAAGAATCACGAGAAGATTCATACTATTATCGTGACCGAGGATCACATGAGAGCGACGATTTCCTCATCCATGCTTCAGGGAGAAGCTGACGATTGGTGGACTACGATTGTGAGTACCAGAGGCGTACCGAGGGACTGGATAGAGTTCAAGACCCAGTTCAAAATGAAGTACTTTCCTCCCACCGTGATGAGAGCCAAGAGAAACGAGTTCACTTCCCTGAGACAGTTAGCGGATGAGTCCGTCATGGAGTACATGGGACGGTTTTTACAGTTATTACCATACGCAGGAGGATCAGCTAGCACAGAGGCAGACCGAGTGTACTACTTCATTGAGGGTCTACTACCCGAAATTGGAGGTGCGATCGTTACGACCGAGCCAGGGACGTTGCAGGGGACTTATGAGCAGAGCTTGGCTAGGGAGAGTTACTTGAGTACTCACCACGAGGAGATTGAGCCTGATCGACCCGAGTTGCAGTTAGAGCACCGATCAGGGGGACATGACGGGAAACGAACGAGGAATCCGAACGATGATAGTGGTTCTCGAAAGTGGAAGGTGTGTTACCAATACGGACAACCCGGACATTTTCAGATGCGATGTCCTAATTTATACGAGAACCAGCAGGATGATGATCAGCTTCAGGCCATTGAGGACGTGCACATGGCGACTGAGCCTGCTGATAGTGGTTCGTGATCCTACCGGAGGTAAAGAATTTTCCTGATTATTCTTCAACATGCATGGAACAAATTATTTGAAACTTTAGGTGTTTAAAATGGGATGTCGAACGTCATGTGACTGAGTTAGGGTCGATACTGGCTAGAATGGTACTGTTTAACCATAGCGGTGTTGTCTAGGATGAGACAGACCTAACTTAGATTATAGTCTGAAAGAGATGGTAAGTTTGGGCACAATGGGTTGCCAAAACTAGCCACAAGTACACCTAAAGAGAGGAAGAACCAGACTGGTTGTGATTCATCTTATGATGCATGGACACGTAGTGTACATGGTGGCCATGGTTACAACTTTGTCGAATCTATTTTACTGCCTGGGTATAGATAAACTTGCGTCGAGACGCGAGTGGATTGGGAGGTTTTCACGAGTATGACGTGCGAGTCGCGATCGTAGCGTCTTATGTCATGATCACCAAGCTTGAGTCGTGGTAGTGGGCGATGTTTGCGACGAGGTCGTGGCATTCCTACCATTTTGGGTAACGGGCGGTTTAGAGAGACCGTAGTTGAGTTAGACTGTTTAAAGATGTTGCGACCCGCAGTCTGAAGACCAATAAAAAAACCAAGCTGTTCGAAGTGGCAGAGGCCCACAGTTTGGTAGATGTGAAAAAAAGGGGGAGTGGATTTAAGATGTTGTGCTGTTCGAAGAGACTTTGTACAAGTCCGCAATTCAATACCTAATGTCGAGCTGTTGGAAGTGACTCTCGCGAGAGTCCACAGATTGGTCATGGCTTATTGAGTCGTCGAAGCGACTTTGCATTGGTCCGCAGTTCAACGATGAGGAACGAGCTGTCTGAAGTGACTCTGAGGTAGTCCGCAGTTCGAGATAGAGAATCCAAGCTGTCTGAAGCGGCTGTAAGCCCGCAGTTTGGGCGAGTTGCGAACGGGTGTAGTTCTCCTTATTCACTCGATTTAGAACTAATTTCGAGGACGAAATTCTTATTAGTTGGAGAGACTGTAACGACCCAAAAATTTGGTTATTTGTGGATGATAATGCATGTATTAGTATATTAGTATTTTACAGGTCTCGAGCCGTTCGGGCTATATTTTAATTGAGTGAGGTGTCGCCTAGTTAAACGGGGGTTTCGGGAACCGTTTTAGTGAGAATTATTAATAAACAAAGTCAAATGAAATATATGGTCTAAGTTGAGAAAATACAAGGTTAACAATAAAGTATAACTTAGACATGAGGAAATTTAATTGAATACTAAGTGGGACCGCCTCGAGAAGCGTGTCAGACGCAGGACACTGTGTACCGAGTAGGCAGAAATTTGTGTGACCTTATTTATAATTTAATAAAATTAATCTAATGGGTTAATATAGGATAAGATTGTTAAAGTAACACAATGTGGTGAGGAGAACCATTGGATGAGTATGGGGATGTGTATTTGTGTTGAGTTAAGATGATGAGGTAAAAGACACATAAGGGTAAGTGTTTCAAAATATGCAAGTTTTAAACTCAAGGGCAAAAGAGTAATTTCGGTTGTATATATATACAAAACGTTGTAACAAAACCCTATTTCATTATTCATCATCTCCTTTACCAAATAGTCGTCACCCCTTTATCCATTTCCGCCACTGTTTCACCAGACCTTGCACCTCCGACCAAAGCTAAGGGTGATCGGAGACTGAGGACGAGCTCTCCTTCTCTCTCTCTCTCTCTCTCCCTCCTCTCGGTTTCTCTGCTCACTCTCCTCTCGATCTCGGTTTGCACACTCTCTCTTCTCGGTTGTCTTCCTTCCTCCTCCTCGGACCGTCACCACCGCCACCCAGGAACGGACACCTCCACCACTTACCGAAGATCACTAAGTCAGTTCCTCCCTCTCTTTCATTCGTTTCTCTCTCGACAGTTACATTTTCTCTCTCCTACAGCCACGTTTTGCTCACTGTTTTGACAGTTTTGTGTGGTTTTTGAGATCGATTTGGTCACTGTTTTGGGGCTGCCGTGGCTAGTGGAACCATCACCGGTCACGGCTGATCGGAGTAGAGTCTCCGATGACTCCACTGGTCGGAGATAACCCCTCCCTCATGTCCAACAACCACGTTATTGGTGTGATAGTTTGAAGTGTATGTGACGGTTGTGGGTGCTTTGTATGTGTGGAATCGTTTTGGGAAGTTCGGTTGTGAGTGTTGTGTGTGAACTGTTTTGTGAGTGTGTGTAGACGATTTGGGTGTGTGACGGTTTTGGTTTTTTTTTGGTGTGTATGTGTAACAGGGGTTGCTGTAAGGAAGAAGATGAAATGTGGATAATGGGCCTCAATAATGTAAGCCCAAATGGAGGCCCATTACCTCCCCTTAAATAAGAAAAGAACAACCTATATGTATAAACAGTTTTGCTTAATATGAGTGTGGGGTGGCTGTTTTATGTGTATGGGGTGTGACTGTGTATGTGCACACCCCAGTTGGGGTGTGGGTGTGTGCACTATAGTGGGACTGTTTATGAGATGTATAGGTGTGGGTTTCGTTTTGCATGGAAACTGTACGTAGGTGTGAAGGTTGTGTAAGGGGTGTACACTGTGTGTACACCACAATGGGGTATACACAACAATGGGTGTGTACACCACAGTGGGGTGTACACAGCACTGTGTGTGTACACCATAGTGGGGTGTACACAACAGTTGTATATGGTGTGCATAGTGAAAATGTGTATATAACATAGTTTTAAGTAATAAAGTAATGTACTAATGCATGTGAACATGGTAAATCACAGTGGGGTGCACACCAGCGGGGTGTGTGTGCACAAGACAGCGGTGTGTGAAGTGTTAGTGTGCACACCAGTGGGGTGTACACATCAATTGTGTGTGTGACCATAATGTATATTATTGTAGGTTGAGAATAAGTAAACAAGATTATAAGTATAGACATTTGTTTTAAATGAATATGGACTTGTAATAAGGCCCAACAAAGGCCCAATCCACTCATTTTAATATAAGTTCATAACAAGTCTTGATTGGTGTGTATATGGGTTGTGTAAAACCCAATAAGAGTTTAATATGATAAGCACAACTTAAGGCCCAAAACAAATACATAAAATGTAATAATGAGCCCATATGTCCAGGCCTAATAATTATTCACATATCGAGCCTACTTAGGTGGATATAGGCTTAACGCATGGACCCACCAAGAGCCTAACCAGTATAAAGGACATCAACGATAATATGGGTTGCATTAATTAAATGAATTGAAACAAAGTTTATGAGAATTATCCAAAAACTAAATACTATTCCTAAACCTATATTCGGGACTTAAATCGTTGTCAGGTAGTCGAGAAACACGGGAAATGCGTTAAAGCCTCGGAGTGAGTACCGGGTCACGTTAGATCAGGTAAGTACATGCATGCATCGTATGTATGTACGTTAGTAGAGCAGCAAGAAAATAACATGTGATTTATACCTCCTCTATTTATTGCTATTGTTGCATTGATCCTTTGCTTGATATTCCATTCTGTTTTCCTTGGTTGTATGTTCTTGGCATGAGTGTGTGTCTCGAAGGTATCATGTGGTCTCGCACTAGCTGGTACAACGAGGGTGCCCTCTGCAGGGGTAACTGACCACCCCTAGTGATGTGGGTACTGGGTACTGGATTCGAGAGGTGTTGCAATGCCTCTCGATTTCACGGCGCTAGTGTTGCGACATTGCCGGGAGATCTTGCGAGATCTTTTTGCCGTATTCTTTGTGAAATAGACCACTCATGGACCTCTTTTGAATCTTAGAACATGCAAAATATCGATTGTTTATCTTTCGGTCTCTTTATCATGCATTTGATTTATTTACTTTCCAGTTATTTCCTTTCCGCATGATACTTAGATCTGTTTTTCTTGTTATAATCATAAATTCTTGTTACATTCTTCTGGTACTACTAGCAATTTTATTCAGTTACTCACCGTCTAGTTTGTGACGGTGGGTGCAGATAGAGTGGAGAGCAGCAAGGGCAAGGGGCTCTGCCTAGGTGATATACTTTGAGGATTTGCAGCGACATCTGAGAGACTTTATAGTAGGTGATTATATTTTTGTTTTGATGTGTATATCGTTTTATACTTATTTTGTTGGGATTATTGAACTTGGTATATCTTTTATGAGACTGGTATCATGTATATATGTCTATCGAATTGTACATGAATACCCGGGGTTTCCACACTTATAGAATTCCTAATTTTCCTTTGATTGAGTTATTTCCCTTTGTTATAATTGTTTTAGTCTTCCGCTGTGTATTTATGCAATAACTCTTTCATAAACTACTGAATTGATTAAATCGAAGGCTGACTAGGCTCGTCACGTTGCCGAATGATGACTCGGGGCCTGCACGGGTTTAGGCCGGGCGTACCCAATTGCACGGGGAAATTGGGGCCGTCACACGTCCCCACGACGTCTTTTCATGCCTGACTGCCTGAGACATCGTGAGTGGCGCCGTGGGAAAGAACTCCTCATGGCGTGTTCAACAGAACAACATATCCGGAGTTTTTCGAAACCCCGGCTCCTGTTGCTGCGCTCCGAGTCTATCCCAAACTCTTAGGGACGTCCATGACAACATAACACCCAACTTGCTTTGCACCGAAACCCCGAAAAAATACTCCGATTCGTAAATCACCCAAAATTTCTTCAAAAATCTTCAAAAATCCCAAATAACTTCCAATCCAGAAACCAATCACCAAAACCTCAATTTCTCACTCAATTGATCCCAACAACATCAATCAAAATCATTTCCAACATTTTCCCGAAAAATTCGTCTAAAATTGTCGTGACGAAAACCCACAAAATTGACGTCAAACTGTGCACAAACACGAGATGAGTAAGAATCCTACCTTTTAACGCGTGATTGGTCAATTCCCAACGTCGCAACGAGCTCGTGAACATCTGCAACCCTCTCCTTCTCTTGTTCTCTTCGTTTGATCGAAATGATAAAATGAATGGAGGAGAGAGAAAAGTTGGTTTTTATACCACTCATTCATTTCTTTACACGCATGGATCTCGAAGCAAATCATGTGTCTCCTCTTTATTCCATCCACCAACTCTAACACTAAAGCTTGACTCCAATGTATGACTTGAACTTCAAAACTTAGGCTATTCTCGCTCACAACACGTGTTCTCTGACCCTTTTCAACTTTCGACTCGCACCGCGTGCGTTCCCGGACATAACCTCACTCCCACATTTTATTAATTATTTATTATTTTAGATAATCCACTAATTTTTATTTTTCGATGTTTAATTGTCCGTATTATACCCTAAATTTCCCTGTCTTTCCTAGGCGAATCTCACACAGAAATCTGTGGCGATTAATACTACAATAACCACACATTAGGACATACAGTGTTCATTCGGGTATAAATAATAATACAAATATTACAGAAAAATAAAATATACCTCAGTGTCGACTCTCGAGGCTTAAGTAATATGACAAATCACAACGAGTAGGTCATAGTCCTGAAAAACACGACACGTGTCACCAATCAAATTTGAGGGTTGTTATATATAGACTGATTTATTATTTTGAAATGATGTATATATATCCTGCTTGATGTTACTTATCTGGGCTCGTCATTCTCGTGTTGATTGAGTGCATATCCGCAGTCGAGCAAGGGAAAGGCTCCTCAGTTATGCGATTTACTTTGAGGATACCGGAGCGGTTCTCCCTTTGGCATTGACGTAGGTTACATTTTTTGTATTATTATATATATTTATTTATTTTGAAACATTGGGATATGAGTTATGAGAGATCTTGGAACATGTATATTTTGATGGTACTCTCCTCTAACTTGTTTATTGATGATGATGATGATGATATATATATATATATATATATATATATATATATATATATATATATATATATATATGCGGGGTTTCCACACTCTAAGTTGTTCTAACTAGTGTCTTAGAGTTGTTTATATTACTTTGAGATTTGAATGCTTTCTGCTACACTTTGAATAACTCAATAATATTGAATAATTTAACTTTTAATTGTTTAATAATAGTAAATGGTAAGAAAAGCTGACTAGGATTGCGTGATTCAACAAGATTGGCTCGGGGAACCACGTAAGTTTAGGCCGGGCCAGAGTCCAGTTTTAAGTTATGGAATTGGAGTCGTCACAACAATTGTTTCCCTTCAAATATAAAAATTACTATAGTTTCCTTAACACCCACCCATTAAGTTCTTGAATTTAACCAAAACAAAACCCTCAATTGATTGTTGTGATCAAAGAACAAGAGGTTTTGTGGATGTTCACGCTCCCATGCGTCACATTACGTCCTTGCTTGCTCCCTTAAGTGGACTCACGCATTTCAGAATGCCCGGTCAAAATTTGACCCCCATAAGAATTAAACAACTTAATGAAAATGAAACCAATAGTTGATCGTTGCAATAAAAAATCAAGAGATTTTCTAGATTTTCTTGCTTGCACACACTTCACATTAGGTCCTCACGTGATCCTGGAAGTGGTCTCACATTTTCAGACCCTCGATCAAAATTTGATTCCCTACCAAAATTGAAGTTTTTTCGTTTGCACACGTCATATTAGATCCCCATATGCTCTTGGAAGTGGTCTCGTGTATTTTGAACTGTTTGATCAAAATTTGACCCAACCAAAATTAAAGTTAGGTTCTTGAATAACCAAAACAAAACCTTCAATTGATCGTCGTCTCCACCAAAATTGAAGTTAAGTTTTTTGAACTTAACGAAAATGAAAACAACAATTGATCTCCGTGATCAAACAACAAGAGGTTTTCTAGATTTTTTGCTCACACACATCACATTAGGTCCCCACGTGCTCCCAAGGTCCCTACGTGCTCCTAAAAGTGGTTTAGCTTATTTCGAATTGCCTCAATCAAAATTTAACCCCCCCACCATAATTGAAATAAAACCACTCCAACGATCTCCATAAACCTTTAACCGCCTGGATGAGATTCCAAACCATGACCAAAACACAAGAGACCGTAACTAAAACCAACAAGGACGAAGATATATAGTGGAAAATAATTGATTTGATAGGTAAATTCATCGGCCTAGGGTTGTTATGCAAAGAAGAGGAGTGAGCATAAGGGATAAATAAGGGTTTTTATTTGAATATTGTCAGATGACTCCATTAATGCAAAAGGAGTATTTTCAAGCTTTCAATTATACCAATGCCCTAATAAATTTGAGTCCGGCTAAGTGCACCTCAAAAAAAGTCAAACTTAAAAAAAAGTCTATCCTACTACAAAATGACCCTTATGCCCCTCGCTGTAATTAGTGCACCCAACTACAATTTCTAAGTGCACCCCACACACTCTCTTCTTTGTGATTTGTAGGCATCATCGAGTGGTTCGATCTCGAAAGTTTGAATCTCTTGTTGGAGAGTTGGTCGAAGCCTACCGAACCTCTAGTTAGAGAGTCAGTTACACTTTGTCGAACCTTTAATTGGAGAGTCAGTTGGAACCCATCGAACATTTAGGTCGACAATTGTCAACTAAATTTCATTAAAGAAGTTCGGTTGGACAACATCGAGCTTAATGGATAAGTCTCGACTACATGTTGCCAAACTTAAAATAGATGTCTCATTGGGTATTTCGGTTCGAATGAAATAGTATTTTATTAAAAATATAGGGTGCATTTAGAAATTAAAATTTGAATTTGGGGTGCACTTAGTCGGACTCGTAAATTTTGAAGGTGCCCTCAAAACGTGGGGTGCGTATAGTACAAAATAGCGAAAATGCCGAAATTACCCTCTATTTCGCAGTCCCGTCTGTTCGTCCTTTGCACGAGGGCCTATTCTTGGGCGCTTCCTCAACTCGCTTTTCAGTCGATACCTTGAACAGCGCAAACCCGCTCTCACTCGGCGCTCTGAGACCGAAGGATGCAGCAGGTGATGATGATATCAACTCTTCGAAAAAAAAAAAAGAGCTTGTCTTTATCTGTGTTTCTTTCTCAGATTGTTTGCTTTGTTTGTGATTTTAGGGCGGAGGATCGGAGACGGAAGTTACGTGGGAGGATCAGCAGAACATCAACAAATTCGGGAGGCTCAACAACCGGTTTCACGAGCTACAAGACGAGATCAATATCGCCAAGGTACCCCCCCATTCGTCGCGATATCGTTATTCTTCTCTTCTTCTTCTTCTTCTTCTTCTTTAGATTTTCCGAAGTTTTTAGGTTGTTCAAAATGAATGTACTAGAGGAGATTGAGCCTTATTGAGTACTTAGGAGTTGCTCATGTACTTATGGGTTAGCTGTTGAATTTGATGCCCTAGCCGCGTTAATTGTTGTAGTTTTTGGTTATGGTAACATAATGGCAAAACATATCTTTTGGTCCCTCAACTTTGAGTTTCTTATACTTTTGGAGAAATTGGGTTTTTATTTTATTTCTTTTATTGTTTTGGTTGAAGTGAGTTGCTCGATTTAGTAATATAAACCACTTTACTCTTCTTAGCTAGTCGTGGGGCACTTCTGTTAGTCACATCATCAGGATTTAACACATTAAACGGTGGAAGGACCAAATGTAAATTTTTATAATGCGTAGTAATAAAAGTTTAAGGACCAATTGATTAGTGCTTATCTACTTATAGGTCTTTAAATGACACTAATTGTCTATTAGTCAATGTGATTATTATTTAATGTAATATATACTTCAAAAATATAATAAGTCTTTAGGTCCTCATGTAAAATTAATTGTGTCAAGATTTTGTTGTTGGGTAGGTATTTTTGTCATAAAACTTAGCTGTAAATGGCCCCTTCACATTTCTAAAAATTACTCCCTCCATTCCATATTATTTCACATTAGAGACTCTTTTTTTTGTTCCACAATGTGTAACATTAGGAAATCAAGAAAGCATTAAATGTTTTATTTTCAATTCTGACCCTATTCTATTTAGTTAATGACACCATCCATCACTTTTTTTATACAATACATCTAATAAATGAAGTCATTTATGGGAGGTTATTATAGTCTTGTTATAAAATCTTAACGGTAATTAATTATCACCTTAATTCTTGTGCACAAGTCAAAATGTGGCAAATAATATAGAATGGAGGGAGTACTTAGAAGGACGCCGCCTGCCTATGGCACTGTCTAGGCGATGTTGATCCAAAACGCCTAGACGACGCCTTGCAATCACTGGTTTTCAGTTCTAAAAAGTTAACCCAAATTAGTTAGTTGAAACGAATATAATTCATTATTTATTTGGTTGTAATGAGCCGTTTGATTTAGTAACATAAACCACTATACTCTTCTTAGCTAGTCACGTGGCACTTCTGTTAGTCACGTCATCTGGATTTAACACCTTAAATGGTGGAAGGACCAAATGTACATTTTTATGAAATCCACACCCTTGGCTTGAACCATTACCCTTCACGATCTTTTATTAGATTAAAACATTGAATAGTTTGATCCTCATTGTTTTGATAATCCCAAATAAGAATGCCTAGGGGCATCTCCACTTACTTAAATTCGTCTTGATTTTTTATTTTCAAACACCCTTTTGTTAATATCTTGGTCTTCTTTAATGATGCATTTGTAGCCAGTCGCTAAACTGAAAATTTCATGGTTCTTCCACATGTGAACAATTGATGCCAAAAGCGTGCCACAAAGAACACATGATACACATGTTCATTGTGACTAACATATAAGCAACACCATTATGGGAAATGTCTTAAGAGGGATTTTTTTTTTTTTGCAGCCTATCATAAGAATCCCCCTGCTAATTTGGTATTGAGGCTTTATTATTGTTTAACTTGTCATTATCATTGATCTTCATTATGGTTGTAAACCACTGAAAGACTTTTTTGAGGGTGTTTGTTTTGGTTTGGTATCCAAACCAATTATTTTCATTTTCAGCATAACCACAAGACATTCCTCCGATTGTCAAAAGAAATTAATAATCTTTCTCTCACATTTCCCAACCCCAATTTATAGTGTCAAAATAATTCATGCAGTAAGGAAATCAAAGCTTGAGAGGATTACAAGAAATAATTGAGCTTCTTTTCCCTTGTCACCTTCTTCGGGTCTTGAAATCACCAATAAAGGAAGTAAGCGATTTCAAATACGTAACTCTCACAGTCCTGTACACCTGTAATTGCCAAATGCAGCATAATACAAGAATACAATACGAAACAACAAGATTTCAAGTAATTTAACTATACAATAATGCAATCCATCCCAATTCTGTTCCTTAACTACAATCAAATGTTGACTTCCAAAAGTAGTACATGAACGGTACTAAGGAATCATGTATTGAGAGAGCAGTCCCTCAAGTCGTTATAATTCAGCCCATCTTGACAATGTGTCACTTAGGATAGCCAAATGAACGATGACTCCAGCCATAGAGAAAACTATAATGTTACAACCCTAAATTCCTTTTAGGGAACACAATAAGGACTCTCAAGACACAACCTACCTCTATGTGTCCGTGTATGCATGGCCAACAAAGTGTGCAATGCAAAAGGAATATTCAATGCAATTATACTCACAAATAACACTCATAGGATGCATTGATCGCCATGAGATTTACTTACAAGTAACCAACTTTGAGCTAGATTTTCGAGGTTCCCGGAGCGTCAAAACACCTTAAAAGTGGCTCTAACAACTTTCCTACATACCCAATTATCATAAGGGTCAAGGTCCAAATGAAGCCGAATTACGAAACCCCATGAAAACTGCAACCAAAGTACCCTCGAAACCATTTCAAAAAATAGTGAATTATATTCATTTCAACTAACTTTCAACTAGCTAATTTGGGGTAACTTTTTCGAACTGAAACCAGTGATTACAAGGCGTCACCTAGGCAATGCCTTAGGTAGGCGGTGCCTTTACAAGTAATTTTTAAAAAATTTAAGGGGCTATTTACAACTAAGTTTAATAACAAAAATACCTGCCTAACAACAAAATCTAGACACATTTAATTTTACATCAGGAACAAAAGTCTTATTATATTTTTGGAGTATATATTAAATTAAATAATAATCACATTGACTAATAAACAATTAATGTCACTTAAAGACGTATAAATAGACAAGTACTTATCTTGGGACCTCTAAATAAGTATTATTTTGACTGCCTAGGCATCATCTAGTCACCGACACCGCCTCGCCTAGGCTAGGGAAATCGCATCGGGATTGCCTTAACGCCTTGCAATCCTTGTTGAAAACCTCGAGATTTGTCATACTGACTAAAACGAAACTTGTAGACCTCACATAAATTCCAAAAATACCCTAATGGGCCAAATATTTCAAATTAAGTTCAACTATCAAAAATATTTCAAATTAGTTTTCAACTTATTTTAATCAATTTCATAAATCAAAACCCTAACCTATGCAGCTGGAAATTATTCCAACTGGTGCAAATCTGCCCAATACACAAATTCACAACAATTTTGACCAAGTCCTACTAAAACCCTGTGAAATAAAAAATAAAAATCTGGAGAGTTCAATTTCAAATTGAGGAGAATGTAAAGAATTTTGAATTTACCAAATTTCGAGCGAAATCCCTCGTTTCATCTGTGGAAACTTGGCTCAAAATGCTCCTCTTGTGATGCTTGACTGATTTTTGTGGAGAGAAATCGGAAGAAAAATAGGCATAGGGAGATCGAGGTCGAGAATTCTTAGTCGAGAGCAGTTGAGGAACAGAGAAAATAAATGAAACTTTCTTTGTACGTTTGATTGTAGAGCTTCAGTTGCCATAATTTCCACATCATTGGTCTTTTAGAATCTAATGTTATCACCTTTACTAGATTATGTGTGTGTGGATTGTGTAGAGTGTAAATGGAGGATACACACTTCCATGGACTACGATGGGGCACTTTTATGGCAACACTAGACTCCCTCTTGTTGTCTTTGAGGCTTTCATTTTTGGTCTTCATCCTTTAAGGCCTTAATTACTAATAATGATATTTATCTATGAGGAAATACTGAATCTCCATAACTATTTCTGTCTAGTATTTTTTTTTTTTTCGAATATGGGTTTTGTATTAGTTAAAGTGTTTTACAATTTACAAAAGCAAGAAGGAAAGAATGTTGGAAAGTAAAATAAAGAGAACATGCAACCCTATCTCTTAGGCAATACTTGATTCAATTGCATTCCACTATGGATCTCTCATTTTTGGTTAATTCATTAATGGAGAAGCCTAGGTGCCTCCACGCTACGAACCACATTGCATTCATGGTGGATATTGTCCTGCTTGGATGTCCTTCATTCACAAACATTTATCTTAAAAAATTTCCTATTTTGTTCTACCCTTACTTGTTAGAAGACGACCAACATTGAAGCATTCTATGCTATTTGAAAGATTTTGTTTGACCCACCATGTCTTCTGCATGCAATTAAGTCATCCCACTCGTTGCCGAAGTCCACCAGCATTGCCTTCCAAATCTCTTTTGTGCATTTGCACTCCAAGAATAAATGCTACAAGGTCTCGTTATCCCTGTTACTAAGTTTGCACGCAAAAGGAAACATGGTGAGTTGAGGCAATCTTATTTGAAGGCTTTCACATGTGTTAACTTTCTTAAGAGACACTAGCCAAGAAAAAACTTTAATTTTGTAAGAAATTGTGCCCTCCAAATAAATTTATGATAGTGGTAAGGGTAATTATGTTTGGAAAGGTGAGATGTTTGAACATGGATTGACAAGAAAAATGGCCCCTTTTGTCAAGTGTCCAATTCATCCTGTCATGGATTAAGGGAAAATCCTAATAGTTTCGAAAATGGTGAGTAGTTGAGACATCTCGCTTGCTACTGTCTGTGAGAGGCCTGCAAAAATGAAAATTTAGACAAGTGGAGCTAACATTCAACACAAATTCAATGATCGATGCGTCATATTTATTGATAGGGTAAAAGGTTTTGGAGATCGGTTAGTTAAAGAAAGGTCATGACACCAATGGCCTGTTTAGGTCAAGAATTAGTGAAGCCTTCCTCATTTGCTTACCTAACACAAGTGGTAGGTTAGCTAATCCTTTGTTTGCTTCCATACCCATTGTGTTAGGTAAGACCTATTCTTGGACTGTTATGCCTTTCCACATTTGTCTTCATCTTCCTCTTATTTTACCCAATCTTCAACAACTCCTCCCAATTCCACCAACACCAACACTCCTCAAATTAGTGTTGCCCTTCTACGTGGTCATTAATTGATGAATGCTTTCAGCTTCACAATAAAAATGACTGAAACCAACAAAAGATCAACACAAATGCATGAATAGCAGAACCCTTCCATGTTGTCTTCATCTTCATCTTATTTTGCCAATATTCAATGGCTCCCCCCTCCCCGCAGTCATAAATCGCAAAACCATTGATGAAGAAAGACCATAAAAAAGAATTTAGAGCAACACATATAAAACTCTAATTAATCTAAATTGGAAAGATGAAACTGGAAAGATTGGAAGAAGATGGGCCTGCGAGAGAGGAGATTCCGGTGGAGAGGAGGCCGGTTAGCCAGTCACTAGTGAGATGAAACGAAACATGAAGATGTTCCTGTCGTTGCGATGGAAAAGATGGTGTCGGTGAATGAGCGTTGAAGAAGAGGGTAAAAATGTAATTTTTGTTCGCTTAAGTTGGGTTTATCTAAAGATTGGGGGGACCTTGTCATTTGGTAAGCATGAGCGTAAGGGCTTTGGTAAGACTGCATCTTAGCTAACACTCCAACCAAAACTATTCTTACAATTAAACCCGGGCTTAGCTAAGCTAACACTCCAACCTAACTGGCTAAACGGGTCTTACCTAAAAAGTACGCCCGATCATTGTTGCCCACTTTGAATTTGAGAAGGGCTTGCCTCACTTGACAAGTACAGAAATGAGTTTCCATAGGCTTTTATAGATAACTTTGTTATGAACTCCAACAAGCCATCCGTTTTCTATTATTCCATGTCTACTTGCCTTAACACGTGCCCATAGGCCACAAGGAATGACCTCTCTTTGACATGGCCAACGCCCCTTGGTTCCCAGTGCAAGGCTACTCTTTTTAGGATTGCCAATTGCTAGACACTACCCGTTTCCTTTGGCTTACACATTGCTTCCCATTTCATACCAGATGCATCCTATTCCTATATTCATGATGGCTTCCATTCCTCTAGAAATCACAAAGAGTTTTTGCCAATGCCACTTTTCCCCAGCTGCAAGCACTTTTTGAACATCCCATACTAGCTGCCATATCTGTCACTCTACTCTCCTCCAGGTTGAGGCCACGCACTTGAGTTTTGTCAGGTTTTCAACATTTAAATCAATAAAAAAAAAAATCTTGATAATCAACATGGCTTGGACTACATTTGCGTCACCAACTTTGCAAAAATAGGGTGTCAATCGCAAACTACAAGTGGCAAATCATTATTCTTCCTTGACCTATGTCAAAACCTCTCAACATCCCTAGACTTGTGGCTTGGGAAAATATCCTGGCCAAAACATCTGTACTTGAAATAAAGAGGAAAGGGGCAATGGAACACCATGGCTTTGAAGAAATGGCGTGCGGTTTGTATTTCTTATACCTGAAGTTTAATTTATTGTAATTCAAGTGTTTGTTTCAAGTTTGGTGGGACTTTATAAAATATCAAGTGGTGACATGGTTGGTGGCTTTGAAGAATCTTGGCTTTTCACATAATGACTGGATCAGGAATTGGCAAACAATAGTTGAATGAGGGTAGGCTGCTTAGGACGGTTGGCTTGATCCTTTTTGTTCCTTTGTAATATGCGCTTTTGCTTCTCTTTTACATAGCATATGCTCTTGTATTTTGTAATTCTCATTACTAGTACAATAGCCGTTTCCAATAAAATAAAAGAGTGTTTGTTTCATGTTCATGCTTTTGCTTGTAAGCATATTGCATGGTTTGGTACACATTCTTGCTTTTCCTGATAAACATATTGAGTGTGTTTCGTTTATCATAGATTCATAAGAAGAAAAGAGAGATGTTTTTGTAGAAAATTTATGTTACTTAAGAAAATGTGCAAATGAAGCATGTAGAAAATGTCAAAATCGCTACTATTTTAATAGCAAATGTCCTCTTTAGGTTTGGAGGAAGTGACATCAGTGCATGAACCGTGTGGCTCATTGTGGCCTCTTTGGGCAAATTCCATGCGTCTTTTTTTTGGTAAAAAAATCACAAGTTCGAAGAGAATTTTCAAGTGACATTCTCTTTTTCTTGCCTACTTAAGAAATGCTCTTGCAAGTTCTTTGCCTGAATTCAAGTTCCTGCAGAATGAGCCCTTTAGAGGACCAGTTCAATTTTGATGGAATTCCCCTTTCCAGAATATGCTCTTTTTTTTTCTTTTTCTATCAAACTGTGCGAAATCCTCACACAAGGGCCCTGGCACCTCCCCATTAGGGGTAATCGACTGGGAGTTGCCCCAGTGGCCCAATCGAACTTGACACAGTGGGGAATCGAAACCGAGGTCGTGCGCTCAACTCACACAACCCCGCCTTCGCCCTTACCGTTGTGGCAACCCAACCGGGTTCCTTTCCGGAATATGCTTTCACATGAGATAAAGGAAGTTCATCTCTGCTATTGTCTTGCTTTTTCTAGTGAACTGGAGAGAATGCTGTGTTTAGATTTCCTAGTTCAAGATTTTGCCACAAAACTATTGATTGTGATAAATTTTTTGAAGATATTTTCCTCTTTATTGGCCAAATTAATATTGTAGTAGATTTTTTCGAGCTGGATTCAAGTTTTAACTGTCAAAACTGCAATTGTATGGATCTAGGTGGTGAATCCTTCTTCTTTTTAAATGCTGGAGCAAAGTTGACCTAATTTTTGTTTCAAAATCTACCATAATGAATGTTAAGGGGCCATTTTGCTATGTGATGGTTCTCGTCTTTCTGTTGTATCTTTTCAAATTTATGAGTTGTGCCGAAGTGTTTGTTGATGTTTAGGTGTATTGTATGAATAAAAAAAATGCTATTTTTCATCAAAATGAAATTCTATTTTGTTGCTGTCATCCAATAAAACTTCCCATCCATTTGATTCTCTGCAGGAAGCAAATGAGAGTTTGGAGGATGCAGGCAATGAGCTGATCCTCACAGATGATGAGGTGATCAGATTTCAGATCGGGGAGGTTTTCGCGCACATGCCGAAGGAGGAAGTTGAGGAACGAATTGAGCAAATGAAAGAGACTACCAGTAAAAACTTGGAGAAACTGGAAGAAGAAAAAGATTCGGTGCTAGTGCAGATGGCTGAGCTGAAGAAGATTTTGTATGGAAAGTTCAAAGACTCTATCAACTTGGAGGAAGATTGATGGTTTATGTGGTGCCATTTTCAGTCATTAATTTTAACGAAGCACTGAAGTTAGTGGTAACTAGCAAGTATTGAATTGCTTCATTTTTGCCTTGCTTCTTCCATTTGAAAGCTGTTTGAGAATGTGTCAAATGCTTACAATATTTATTTACATGTTTGTCTTCACCTTTATCTATATATTTAACATTCCAGTTTCTATCAGTGGAAAATGCTTGTGACATTTTTAATGGAAATAGATAAATAGAAGACAGTGGACTCTTCGATTGTGTTGAATCATGTATACCAACACAGTATGAGAATAAATATGGTTTCCTGTATTTAAATCAGTAAAATTTGGTCTGGCGATAGCAATTAAACAGTGCCCATTGCTTGTGGTAGTTCAAAGATAACCATCGTAATTCAAGCAATTACACTGTTTGTAAAGCCGGTCGGACATTTTTTAGGCCCTTGGCGAAATTTGGGAAAATAGGATTTTTGTTGGAACAAGGGACTCCTTTTGTTGGTTTTAAATAGAAAACTCGATAGTCCCACATTATTGACTTTCTCAAAGAGGTTCACTCTTTAAATAAGAGTCCAGCCAAGTGCACCCCATTTTGCGTGGCACCCCAAATTTAAATTTTAATTTCTAAGTACACCCTACATTTTTACTAAAACACACTTTCATCCGAATCAAAGTACCCAACTTCAAAACTTTGTTCGAGACATCTATATTAGGTTTGGCGATATGTAGTCGAGATTTATCCACTAGGCTCGGTGTTGTCCAACCGAATCTCTTTGGTGAAATTTAGTTGATAACTGCCGACTTAAAGGTTCGGTGGGTTCCGATTGACTCTCCAATTAATGGTTTGGCAAGCAATGACCGATTCTCCAACTAAAGGTTCGGTGGGCTCCAACTGACTCTCTAATAAGAGATTCGGATCTTTGAGGACGAACCACTTGATGATGCCTACAAATCACAAAGAAGAGAGTGTGTGGGGTGCACTAATCACAATGAGGGGCATAAAGGTCATTTTGTAGTAGGATTGACTTTTTCTGGGGCGCACTTAGCCGGACTCTTAAATAAAAACACATCTAATAGAGCTTTGCCTTTTGGACAAAGGCTTGAAGTATATCCCAATACTCATTGTTGCTTTTCGTGCAAGCCTCTTAGAAATTATGTTGTTTAGTTTCTTTAATCTGAATTCCACCCTCGGGCATTGTCGGCCTCATATGGGGGCGGCCATCCCAAGATTTCCAACTCAACTTTTTTCATTCACGAGTCTCGAATTTGAGACCTCACTTAAAGTGACCAAGTCTCTTATCACTTTGGGCAACCGGAT
Source organism: Stephania japonica (assembly GCA_039657345.1). Taxonomy (NCBI): domain Eukaryota; kingdom Viridiplantae; phylum Streptophyta; class Magnoliopsida; order Ranunculales; family Menispermaceae; genus Stephania; species Stephania japonica. The sequence continues at coordinate 64,512,178 of CM077557.1, read as the reverse complement.
GTTGGTTTATTTATGATATTTAGTTCCCAACAATCTTCTCTATTAACAAAAGTACCTAAAACATAAAACATATCCTTCCTAATCAAACGGAAAAACATGTGTGGTAGTCATGATCACTATATATGATTCAGTCCAACATCAAACATTGTGTGCATATTTAACAAGCAATGTTAATTATTTTAATTGATCATGATTAATGAGGCACACATGCTAAGCATAAAATTATTGAAAAAAGGCCTTTGGTTAAAGGTTTTGAGTACTTGTGACTCTCTGAGTAATATCCAAATTCACCAAACCGCCTCTTTAAATTTGACACACACACGCACTATCTCAAGAGGAGCTTGAAGGACACTGGCTGAAGTGAGGTTCAAATATGATCCTGTCCTCAAATTTGCTTCTCTGCATGCATGTCACACCCTTTTGTAGAATTCAAGGACTGTGAATCCCAAAACACTACAAGCTGGCTTGACATCAAATCCAGCCATCTTAGCAATCACTTCCAATTCTTCTATTGTCCTCTCCTTCCCTGCTTGGTTCATCATAATCATGTCCAACTCATAAATGCTCCTTGTCTTCATATCTGTTGTTGGATTAGGTGGAAGAATAGTCTCCACTGCAATCACCTTCCCATGGTCAGGCAATGCTTCATAGCTATTCTTCAATATTTTCACGCATTGCTCGTCGCTCCAATCATGAAGTACATTCTGCAAAACATCAATCGATCATCAATTTTGTCTCTTAAATTGTTGACGAGCTGATCAACTTGTAATTATTGAAAATTAATAACTGACTGACAAGAACCAATAGTACTTATTTTTAATAAATTAAAATATATACTCGATATCAATTTAGAGCTCACCTTCATGAAAATAGCATCACCTTTGGGAATACTTACGAACATGTCGCCTTCTATATTCGCCACTCCTACAAATATATATACATAAGTTAATTAATATTATTGCAGATAAATATTCTCACACTAAGAAGGCAGTTGCATACTTTCATTTATTAATTGCATTGTTAGATATATTTATAAAAATTTATAATGGGCGCAACTAAACTTTATATATCCCAAAAATCGATCGAAACTGAGACCTTCGATATTAATTAAGCTATGGCCTAGTTTGAAGCAAGAGATTGATTAATAGCATTTGATATTATAACTATATTATAAGTACCTGGAATAGTTGGTGCATGATTTATGACATAAGGCAAGTCAAAATTGACCCCCTTAATTGTAGGATATCTAGCAAGGATGCTTTTGATGGTAATGCCAGAACCTCCACCAAGATCAACCACCACTTTAAGTTTCTCATCATCAAATCCTTTGTACTTGTCGAGGATGTTCCTCATCAGGATTGTTGTGTGACTGAAAGTTATGTCAGTGAAAAGTTGGATGTACTTCTCATTAGTGCCCAAGTACTCAAATATTGTCATTCCATGTTTCTTCTCAAATGGGGTTCCCCCTTCAATTAACGCATCTTTCAAGCAGTACCTAACATTAATATATTAACAATTAATCAAGCAGAACATTAAAAGTTATGGCTATTTCATCTAAACAAAATTGAAGAAAAAAGTGGTAATTTTTTTTTGATAAGTGACTTTAACATGAGTCGAACCTGGGACCTCTTCCAATCTAACTTCTTAACAAAACTAGTGATGTCGCATTCATCGATAGCTAGAGATGCTTTGGCGAAAAAAGTAGTTGTCTTTGACTAGGTGCAAACTCATTTTACACTTGGTGGAAATTGCGGATTCAATTTCTATACCAAAGTCTAATTAAACTACAATTAATCGATCTTATAATGTACGGACAACGTATACCCCTGATCAGGAAGCATTAATTCGCCTTCTCCATAGGTAGAAATTAAGATGGGGGTTAATGCATAATTAGACTTTTCATTGTCGCCTGGGAAATTGATTTTTAATTTTAAGTAGAATATATCGATCTTACAAGTTTTATCAATTACAATATATCCTAACATTTAGAATTTATCAATTATATCTTAACCTTCTCGATTTAATATCAATTCTAGATGTTTTGTTAATTCTAATGGTGGGCGGTATGGATCAAAGAGATTGCGAGTATGTATATGCATGTATATATTGTATGTACAATGTACATATGTACTAACCATGCGTCTGATAATATGTTGTCTTGGCCAAACATGAACAATGAAGTGAGTGAGGCTCCACTTTCGTCGCGAACTAAATACTTGCAAACAGGTCCCAACCCATAACGCCTCTTATCTCCATTTTCATTAGGAACTGAGGACCACTTGAGAATAGAATAGCTAGCGAGAAGGCGAAGCATTCGCTCCAGCATCTCAGTGGCATTGGGATTCTTAGTAGGAATGTGAGAGACAATCTGTGAAGGTGTGAGCTGCGCCGAAGGGCCTGCTCTCGCGATGATCTCGAGGACGTCGAGCTCGATGATTGCTTGCAAGACTTTTGGAAAGACTGCGCTGGTCATTAGATGATTTGCGTAGAAGAAGATTTGGTCTTCTTGGGTGTCGTCGTTGTTGTTGTTGTTGTCTATTGAACTCGTCATGATGGAGTATTGTTGACTAATTGGGTTGATGTTAGAGAAACTATTTGAGCAAATTGTTGGGGTCTCTCCAACTTTGTATATATATACACACACACATTAATATAATATAACTGGTGCAAACTTTCAATAAAGCTCGTCTAAGAAAGCGAAATTCACGTGGGAGAACATGAATGCCCACGTTCCATGACCATGTATACACGCGCACTTTAGAGGTGTCCTAGCTAAGCTACTGCATTTTATTTTATTTTAGTTTATTTTATTAAGCCTAAAGACACATTGATGGATCTTGAATACTGACCCAAGAAGGTAAGCCAACCTATTCCATGTAATATTTTCAACTAGTGAAATGCAATAGATATTACATTACATAAATAAGTCTGAAACTATCATAATAAAATAGGGAGAACTGTCCCATAAAAGGAAAGAACTACCTCAATTTGAAGAAACATGCATCTACATGAGGAGACAAACTAAAATTAAACATAAACTATACCTAGAACAAAATAAAAATTGAAACCTAAAACTAAATTAAACCCTATCAAAAGAGGTGAAAATAGAGAAGTACCATAACATCACCATGAAACCACCATGACCACCCGTTGCCATAACACCATTGCAATTGAACCACTGTATACTCACAAACCCGATCGAATCATTGTTCGCGCACTACTACAACAAAACATTGATTGAGCACCAATACCACTAATTAATGGTTAATTAGGCGTCAAACTTTGTTGTTGACCCTTAACTGATCTAGCGCATTGCTTCTAGCATCTCGTAGTTCGTTCGCCATTACATTCTACAACTGCTTCACTCAAGACCAACAAACCCTTTCACCTCAATCCCCTAATAAAAATCTCTTCTCTTTTTTTTTTGCTCATGACCTAAACCTCTTCAACATCACCATAACTCCATCACCACGTCCTCCTACCTTTCCTTTAAAGAAGAAAAAGAACGATGGAGGAATTGGGAGATACTAAGGCTTTGTGAGCCTAAGAACCTTAGCCCAAGCCTTGCCCACCATATATATGCGGGCCTACACATAGGCCCAAGCCCGACCCATATAAAAAATACAAAGCTCAATCCCACCCACAAGCCCATATATAAATATATAAATATTAAAAATATAAAAATAAATTATTTATATTCAATTAATAAATTTTGTTTGGACTTTTTCGACAACTTTTGTATTTCTATGTATATATTATATATTCTTTTTGTTATGCATAAAAAAAAATAGCTCAAATGGTAAACATCACTTATGTGACCATTGTGTCCCAAGATCAAATCTTACCTATAACATTAATTATTTTTAAATATTTTAGTTGCTAACTTTTATTCTAGCTGGTTCAGGGTTGGGCTTGGGCTTTTTAAGGTGGCTCAAGCCCAACCCTCTTGAAAATAGGCCTAACTGGGCATGAGCTCGAACTGAGCTTTTCTTAAAAATGACTACCAAAGCCCGGTAATATGTTTACGGGCTTAGGCGGCCCGGGCGGGTACATAAGCCCATGATCAGGTCTACCTAGGATATAACTTACAGGGAGTTGAGAACAAATTTTGTTTGGTCGCCCAACTTGCTTGTAAGTTATCTCCTAACTTATACCCTAGGGTGAGAGATATCTCCCCCTAAAGGAGTTATCTCCCTGAAGTTGTGGTCATAATTACCCCTCATTAATGATGCGTTTTGTTATTACTTATATCTCTCTTTCTGTCTCTTATTTTGAAGGCTATTCACGTCAATTCATATTTTTTATTGTTTAAAAATTTTTCAACTTCCCTGCAAGTTTAAAGTTTAACTAAAAAAAATATGAAGTCTAAGGTGGCCTAAGAAACATCAAAAACAAATAGAACTGAAAGCATGGGGAGGCTCTTATGAGAGAGAGGGCACTACTAAGAAGGTCGTCCAGCGACCACTGTGGTAGTTGCAACCGCCAGTCGAACCAGGGTGAGGCTTGGAAGAAGATTCTGTTTTTGGCCTTTAAAAAAAAAGAAAAAAAAAACTTTTTATGTACTCATGAAAAAGGAAAGTATCAAAATTGTAAATCTATTCAAAAGATTGGGCCTCACCCAATTGCTATATAGTCTGTACAAAAACCCTACATTTCCAGGATCCAAAACTAGAACAAAACTTGGGCTACAATATATGCCTCTACTAGAGATATCCCTGCTCCAAAATGAGTTGCCAATTCCTTTGGAGCTCATTTCATGCCTCATGCTTTAAAGAGCTTTTGTGTGTAGACAACCACTTGGTAGAATAGCTAAGTACCCGTTTGGTTGGAGTTATGTGTAAGGTGTAGGAATTGACTTAGATAAGCCTGGTCTTTGTGAGAGATGGGAGTTTTATGTGCAGCCGTTTGGTTCAAGTATAAACCCATAAGGAAAAGTGGGTGAAATGTCTAAAATGCCCCTATTTAATGTAGGCGAGTATTGATCGATGTGAAGAAGAATGTAATCTAGGGTTTTGTTTAAATCATGAGGGCATTTTCGACATTTCACCTTAAAAATTGGGTTGGCTTATCTAATGATAGGGTCCCCCTTGTCATTAGATAAGTCAGTGTATGAGTGTTTATGTAAGCCTGTTGCTTACTTAACACTTCAACCAAACAATAGTCTTATCCCATAGCGCCCCAGGCTAAAGTGTAGCGTTTCTAAAAATTAAGGCATTCTGATTTCTCTTGCCGAACTACCCATATAATGGATTGCGCACCGCAGAGTCACATTGATGCCCTCATCTTATTGCACCCTTTCTAGCTCTCATCGACAAAAATGCTATCACACACCCTCTGGATCATCCAACACCAATCCAATTTCTGAACCAGTCGGGACCAAAGTTTCAGCATCGATCATCTCCGCCACATTAAATTCCTTCCTTACCACCGACCACACCAGAAATTCATTTAGCTTTTTTGATTTTCATGGATTTCATAGATTTGGAAGAAGTTATCCAAAATCCATCAAAATCTTATGGATAGGGGTAAGATTTGGTTATGTGCATTTTTTGAATAGAATTCTATTAAAATCCATCAAAATTTTATTGTGTTTAAAAATTGAATACACTTAAAATTTTTTGAAATCCATTAAAATCCATCCAAATCATAATTGACTTTTCAAAAGTCCATTAAAATATTTTGAAATCCAAATTAAATACACCCCGATTTCAAAATCCTTCAAACTCTTTTAAAATCCTTTTAAAATCTTTCAATTGAATACACCCCGTTTAGTCTATTTTTATCCAGGTACATCAATTTGCTATACATGTGTATAACAAATGTGTGTGTATAGGAGTAAAGCAAATTAATGCATTAGAATATGTTTGTTGTATCAAATGTTTGTGTACAGCAAATTAATGCATGTCACCTATTCATTTTCCATATAAAAACATTGCTTTTATCCATAAAACATTGTTTTAATATATTTGATTGACAAATGTATATGATATTTGCTTTTCTTTTTGTCATCATAGAGTTCTGTGAATGATATTTACTTTGGTTTATATGATTAAGTGAAGTATTTTTCTTTTTTTTTTGGTAGGAATTTTTCTTTTTTTTGAAAACATGCTTAAGTGAATTTTTTTTTTTTTGACGAATGACTAAGTGAAGTTAATTACTACAATATTAAAATGTTTCAAGAACAAAATCAAATAAAAATCTTTATATATTAATTAACAACAGTATGCTATATATTTTCTCTAAAAACATTATGCATTGTGTAGAAGCAGTTTTATCTGTATTGTATCAATTTTGACAAATAATCAGTCCATAAGTAAATGAATCATCCTATTACTTCTAATATTTAAATTATAAAAAGAGATCTACTTAACGATCATGATCAAATTATAAAAGCTTAACATAAAGATATAAATTTAGTTTTATTTATCAAATTAAGTCTTGATTTGGAAATATTGTAAATTTTAGTTATTTAAAAATAAATAACCTTTTTTAGTAAGGAAATTATTTTCTAGATAACAAAATTAAAAATAAAATCACATAAGGTAACTAGTATGTTTAGAAAACTTACATATCGAAAGGAAAATGATAATATAACACACTTTAATTACACAGCCTATGTGACTTTCATGCGGCACGTGTATGCCACGTAGGCCCACACTACTGACATATAATACCACGTGTATGCCACATGGGCTGTGCAATGAAAGTGTGGAACGATCATTTTCCTTCTCGTACCTGGAAAAATGCCTATTTGTTAGCTTACTTGATCCCTCGAGATGTCCATTTCTCCGCAAGGCGATGTAATCCAAGGGCTCTCATCTCTCATACCAACAGGGGGCGCTACTAGTCCTAGACTCCTAGCTAGCCTCCTCTTCTCTTCTAAAAAACACACTCTCTCCCTCCGCCGCTGCCATCCCTACCTACTATGGAGGCCACGCTGTTCCGATCATCGTCGCCACTCTTCCTCTCCAACACCAACGAACGAATCTCGAGAAAAAACCTCTCCTTCACATCGAAGTACATCTCTGTTCGCGCATCCGCTAACGCCGGAAACAACTCTGGTAACACTAAAAACACACAAAAACCTCCACTCGTTCATTTGGTGGTTTCCACAAAGACTCAATTTTTACTCATTTTTCGTTGATTTCGCTTTCGATTCATCGATTTGTTTCAGCGGTCACATTGCTGGATTACGGCGCCGGGAATGTCCGGAGCGTGAGGAACGCGATTCGGTTTCTCGGATTCGATATCAAAGATGTGAGTGTCCGTCCGTCTCTGGTTAAATGAGAAATTGGCAAGCGAATGAATCCCAATCCCAAGTGTTGTGCGTTGCGAAAGTCTCTGGTTTTAATGGTTGATTTTTCCACTATTGTTGATGCTATGAGTGTGAAGTCAAGTGGGGTTTATGATCTGTGATAGAAATATCCCTACCAAGTTAAAATGGAAAGTTTATAGAACCGCAATTAGGCCAGCTCTGCTATATGGAAGTTAATGTTGGGCAGTAAAGCAACAACAATTACATAAAATGAACGTAACAGAAATGAGGATGCTTAGGTGGATGTGTGGTAAAAATCATAAAAATAGAATAAGAAGCACAAAAATTTAAAGAAAAGTAGGAGTAACACCAATTGACACAAAGATTAGGGAAGGGCCAACGACGACCTACAAATGCTCCTACTAGAAAACTTGACTCAATAGAAACTGAAGAAATTCGACGAGGTAGGGATAGACTGAAGTTAACCTGGGATGCATTAATTAAGAGAGACTTGAATGGTTTGGAATGCTCACCATCAATTGCACAAAATCGAGCACAATGGAAGAGTTTGATCCATGTAGCCGACCCCAATTAATTTGGGACTGAGGCTATGTTGTTGATGTTGTTGTTTTTGTTGTTGTTGTTGTTGTTGTTGTTGTTGTTGTTGTTGTTGTTGTTGTTGTTGTGTCGTAGCGGGTTAGGAAATGGTGCTGCGGCTATGTCGGCAAGTTATTTGGGGAGTTTCAAAGCAATGGGTGCATTGTGTGATTTGTAAAGTATATACATTTGAATTTAGTGAAAGCCTTATTACATGGGAAACGATTTTTCTTTTATGTGAATGAGAAGGGGCGCGTGTTTTTTTTTCTTTGAAGAAAGTGAATGGTCGTATTTGGTTTAAATTTAGATCTTCTCTTCATAGGTGCAAACACCGGCAGATATTCTCAATGCTGACCGCCTTATTTTTCCTGGGGTTGGGGCCTTTGCTGCGGCAATGGATGTGTTGAATCAGAAAGGGTAAGGACTCAATCGATTTAGATCAGATCAAGATTTATAATTCATTGCAAAACTATCATTTTATATTTGCTACATCACGCTGGAGTAATATTCAGTAGAATTTTCTTTACGAGTACTTTTTCTAGCTAAAATTTAAGTTTCCTTCATTTTTGTTGATACAATGGATTCCATCAATTCTGTTTTTCTTCATGTAGACATTATACAACCAATCATGAGTTTCACCATTGATATGGTGTAACAAAATCCGTAATATTTCACATTAATCTAGATTTCATTTTGAATGGGGTTCCTGTGCATTTTCTTGTATGTAACTCTTGAAATACTCTTATAGGATATTGATTTGCTACAATGATAATGTTTTTTTACAGGATGGCTGAAGCACTTTGTAGTTACATAAAAGATGATCGACCATTTTTGGGAATTTGTTTGGGACTTCAGCTTCTTTTTGAATCTAGTGAGGAGAATGGACCAGGTTAATTTTTTCTGACTAGCTCTTTTTATCGTCCTATTTCGTATTAGTTACTATTTGCATTGATGTCTTGCTTATAAATGAATGTGGTTGACATGGTAGCTATACTGCTTTACACAGACGGACCACATGTTTTAATTCAATCTTGATATTTCGGCAATGGAAACTTTCATTAGCTTCATTTAGTCCTTTTGTCGGTCAAAATTATATATAGCGTATCTAATGAGTGTTTTTGCAATAATCGGCAAAGCACATCTTTGGTGACTATAATCTTATAAGTTTGTGTATATCATTGATTTTCTTCCATGGAGGAGACATCTTTGGTAACTATAATCTAATAAGCTAGTGTCAAGTTATCTGAGTTATAATTGAAATAAGTCACCATATTGCCACTTTGTCGGGATGTGTGCAGGTCTTCATTACCATGAGTGTTAAGTTGGGATAGGATCAACTGTATCGTCTTTCATTTTTAGGTGCAAACCGTGCAATTGTTATGCTTATTCTGTATCTTATAATCTTCTTGTGAGATTTCCTTTTGGTTCTCTTTCTGTAGCTGGACATTTAAGTTATGTGGGGCATATTATATATTAAAATGAGAAGTTGAAGCTTAAGCAACGATCTCTGTTTCATAATAATAATGTTATGTTCAGAATACAATATAATTGACTACAATTTTTATCTCTTGTTGTGGAAAACTGACTTTTGCATAATATACTTCTCAGTAAGAGGTCTTGGTTTGATACCTGGTGTGGTTGGACGTTTTGACTCGTCTAGTGGTATCAGAGTACCTCATATTGGTTGGAATGCACTTCAAGTCAAAAAAGGCTCAGGAATTTTGGATGACGTTGCTGGACAGCACGTCTACTTTGTTCACTCCTATCGTGCAATGCCTGTATGCTACATACTGTTATGATTACTTTTTTTTTGTGTTTTTTACGTGAATTTTTGTTCCTACATCTTTTGTCATTATCTATTAGTGAACAATAGTGATACCAGTTAGTTTCTTGTATTTGCAGTCCGATGGTAATGAAGATTGGATCTCAGCAACTTGCAATTATGGTGAAAACTTTATTGCATCTATCAGAAAGGGAAATATCCATGCTGTTCAGTTTCACCCAGAAAAGAGTGGAGGTTAGGAGTTCTGTTTGATTTATTTTAATTTTTCCATGTTATCAAGAGGTCTTTTGTCAATATTTGTTGAGACTATTTTGTTTTTGAATTGTTGTACATACTTTACTGGCGATGGCGATATGAATTGGTTATCACTTAAGGAAAATAATGCACTTGTCATGCTTTCTGAATGAGTATTTACTTACATAGGAGTATAGATACACCTTGTAATTATTTTTTGAATGAATATGGTTGTTTCTCACTTTTTCTTGTTTGCCTCTGTATTCTATTCTTCTTTATCTCATTGTTTTTGTTGAAGTACTTAAATTTTCTCCTCCAAAAACAGGTACATGTTAGATGTTTTAATTCATCCATGTTAATATGTTATACAATTTGTTTGAATAGATGGCATAATCATCAATTAAAAAGGCTTTTGGCTAAAACGCCTTTTAACAGTTAATACTAAAATGCCTCTGCAACTGTGAAGCTAACAACATAGCCTCAGTTCTAGATTAATCATGGTCAGCTTAAAGTATAATTTTCGAAAAAGAATACAAATATATACAATATAAGCAGTTTCTTAAGATAGAAAAATTTCTCATATGGAAGCAGTATTTAGAGATTCTCCACTATTGTACTTGTGGTATAATTTAGTTTCTTTTTCAAAAACTCAAAAGGAAGAAAAGAAAAGGAAGAATGAAGAAAAAAATTCTTAATCAATTCAATAGATCTTTCTTTCTTGCTATAGATAGGCTGCTCGACCTCCAAGTAAAGGGCCTATTAACCTAAACAGTGATGATATCAAGTTGGAATATATGTCTTAATGTAATCTAGGTTGAATATTCTTCCTTTGAGAAAAAAAGTAATCTTCTATCTTTTTTCTTTCTGAGAAGTCGATTTTTCAGTTTTTAAGACATAATTCTTACTTTTGTATATTTTGATTGGGCGGCCTAAATTTATTTAGATCTGTATTGAATCTACACTTTATTCAATATGTGTTCTCTGTCTAAAATGAATCTCGCATCATTATACCAGTTTGGTGTGGAATAAAGTTGCTTTCGCTGTCTGGTTCTTGCACCTTTTGGATTTTGTATCACTTTCCTCAAGAACAACGATGAAATTTTCAACCGTAAGAGATAGGAGACTGTCAATGACATAATTCTTCAAATTGTCATAGCGTCGGCCTATTTGTCTCAAATTCTTTGGGGACATTGATTCCCTCTCTTTTCGGGCACAAAACACTATTGATGCCAAGCATTGAATCCGTCTCCATGATACATATCCATGATCGTCTTTGGCTGATTAATGTGATTACTCTAAGTCCTAACTTGTCATCCTCCACTCTCAAGTTCTTGATTAGGTGGGTCTTCTTGTTGTATGTATCATTGTTCATGCTCATACCACCATCTCTTGAATCAGCTCTGCCCTCAATGAACGCGAAAACCCCTCATTTCTATCCCACCAGCATACCATGTATCTCTTAAAGGGACCAAAGATGCTTTGAGTGAAGTATTGATTCTATCCCACAGACTCATTATCAGAGTACTAGATAGATTTTCTTTCTTCTTGATATTAAGGAGATGATCTAATCCTGTGGAGTGGAACACTCCCTCAAGGATTGAATTTCCATCTCATTCATCATCATTGAATGGGATTAATCGTTTAAGAGCTTATATCAGTACTGAGATATCAGTGGTATCAGAGCATGCCTTTAACAATGAAAGTTTGTATACATCAGATCAAACACGAGCTGAAGAAGATCACGTGCTACCTATCATCTAAACCTCGCAAGGGGACTTGGAATTTCTTCAACCCTACTAGCTCACCCCTATTTAATAATGTTTTCTTCTGTAACTAAATTTATATTGCTGTATGTGGGGTCTTATTAGGATACTCTGGAAAAGGTAGCAAAACTCTATTAATTCATGTTGTAAGTTGTAAAGATACATGGTACGAATGGTTTATGGACAACATTTTTTTGTGAAAAATCTATTCTGTGGTGGTTACCATTCTCATTCTTGACTTTGGATGGGAATGCAATTTTCAGATGTTGGTCTTGCAATATTGGATAGGTTCTTGCATTCCAGTTCTTCTTTTGTGAAGGTATTCCTTAAGTCCTTTACTCCTTAAGTCCTTTATGATACAAATGTGTCCCTTACTTAAGTTTCACGATGCTCATATTTTCTTTAAGCACGAGGCATGACTTACAATTTGAAATGATTTTGCTTAAATTCAGACGAAGAGAGAAACTGAAGAGAAAGCCTCAAAACTTGCTAAGCGAGTAAGAGCCCTTTAAGTTTGGAAGTATCTGTGTTCTTTCTCCCTAGAAAAGATCCATTGCAACTTCTTTGAAGTTCATATGATACCATTCGATTAATTTTGGAAGGATAAGGTGTTTTCTCTCTAATTTCTTGACAATCCAGGTAATTGCATGTCTTGATGTGAGGACAAATGATAATGGAGATCTTGTTGTAACGAAAGGTGATCAATATAACGTGAGAGAGCATACAAAAGAAAATGAGGTATGCATTTATGTTTTGAAATAAATTAATTTTTTATGGGAATTCTAATTGTTTCATAATAGTTAGTGATGATTTTATTTAAGTTAATTTATATCTAGTTGAAAAAAAATTGTCTTGAAGTCTAAATCAAATCTTGCTTTGGGAAGTACTAGGATAAGACTTTCTTTTAATAAGTTATAAACATTTATTATGGCTTGTCTTTTTTGTTAACATCAATTTATAGATGGAAAATGATAATCTAACACACTTTGGGCGCACACTTTGTTTTTTAGCCATTTATGGCTCTTTCTTGTCACCCAAGACGTGGGCCCCACATTTGACAAAACAACATAAATGGTTACAAAACAAAGTGCCCCCCCCCCCCCCCCCCCCCCCCCCCCCCCTATATATATGTATTTAGGTTAGGGTGTCATCTATCTTTCTACCATTACTTTTTCTTTAACTAAAGTTTTGCATAACATATGTTAAATAATTAAGTGATTAAACTCCACTTAAAGCTTACATCAATCAATATAATTAGTTGAAGCTAGATATGCCACATTTGAGGTTAACATGCACTACAAAACACACTTCTATACGTACCATAATTATAGGTTAAAATGATGTCAAATTTGTTTTTGTTTTTTTTTTTTTTTTTTACTTTGATAATATATAGAGCATCCGTTCACTTTAGATGATTGGGAAGTGTAACCTGTTGTTTGCTTGACATGTTATAAAATTTCCGAACGCATAGCATAACTCAAATTGAGCGGCTAAAACAAAGGGACCCCACCTCGCAAATATATTAATTCAATGTACATACATTTTTTTTCTTATAAATGTGGGTGCCAAAGTTACTATCCTAACAAATCCCACTAGTGTTTATCAACCGAAAGATGGCCCAAGTGGCCCAAACACACTTGTTACATTGAGGAATTGAACTCGGGTTCGTGCGTTTAACTCACACAATCGCGTACTCGCCCTTACTGTTGTGTCAACCTGTTTGAGTTATGTACATACATTACTTTTACCCCTCACAAAATGCGTTTGTAAATCAATATATATGGATAAGGTTAATTGGCCCCACTTAAAGTCTGGCTCCGCCCCTGGCCCTAAGTGTGCACCCAAAGTGTGTTAGATTATCACTTTCCTTTATAGATTTATGTTTCAATAACTTTTCCTTTTCATTGATAAGAAAGTACAACACTTTTACACAATAAAAAGGGGGAGATCTTGACATTCCTTGAACTTGACAACCAAATAGATAGACCAATTCATCGATAATTGCAAAGTTTCTAAAACTTTAGACACGAGTACCCGTATAAAGATAAAACAATGCAAATTTTTAGAAATTTTCCTTCAATTTTATGATACATGTATGAATTTGAAATTGGAAAGTTTTCTTTTTAAAAAACTTGAATGAGGTCGATTAATGCCAAACACTTCATAAAAATATGTGGTGTACAACCCTGTCATGGCGGTTGAATAATTTAGCGATTAGAGACAAGTTGCGAGATTGTAAGAGAGGGATGAAGAATATGGAAGCCCATCTATCTATAAAAAACCTTTACCACTTTCGTGCTTGTGTTTGGAGGGTTAGACGCACTCTCTGTGTCGTGTTAACATGAACAGTCAACCCTAAAGTGGTGAGTCTTATTATTATAAACCATAAACCATTGTCACGTTCGTGCTTGTGTTTAGAGTGTTAGACACACACTCCATGTTGTGTTAACATGGACACTTAACCCTAAAGTGGCCAGTCTTATTATTATGAACCATAACACAATTAGCGCCGCATCAGGGCCTAAAGGCTTATTAGTATTCGTGAAATATATAGAATATGCATCACAATGACTGGCATACAATTAATGTTATTCAAAGACCTATAAATAAATAAATAATTATTCAATGACCGCTAAATAAATATTTTCTCGTCGAGGTCATGAGATCGCCTTGGGATCACCTTGGCACCTTGCGATCCTAGCTAGACTTAAAGAGATAAATCACTCGAGACAACCAATTCCCTCAACCATTTTTAGTGTATGCCCCCACCAATCAATAATATTCTATATGCCTCATTGACTTCCATAACTCTCGAACCTCATATTGCCTATTATGAGCTATTCTTTGATTCCTTTTCTTCCTAATGGATCTAAAATAAAACAAAGATGTTGCTCTATATTTTCTTTGTGAATCGGCACTATACCTGCTTTGCACACATCAACAAGTGACCCACCACTTGAATATTGTCCATGTTGATCTCTTGAATGCTCATACCTCTTTGTGTATAGATCTAGTGAGTGTGAAATAAAAAATGCTCATACCTCTTTGTGTATAGATCTAGTGAATGTGAAATAAAATGAAATGTGTCAAACTATCTCCTCATCTACTTTTCACAACACATACAAGTACCAACTAGGGAAGAATGACATAAATGGTTTGTTCAATAGTCAGATGTCGCCAATTAATATTGAAGCAAGCCTAGTTAAGAATTGAACCTCGTGAGTGGTGGGGCCGTTCCAAATGAACAATGAGGATGAAAATAGAGATGCTCGAATTGTCGATTAGATATGAATGGAGTGACTTGCAAGTGAAACCATGGAAAGGCTTGGACAATCACGTGCCCTTATCCTTCAAGACGACCTAATATGGAACTAAGTTCATTAGCTTTGTTATCTTGAAGATGTACAAGAGTTGAAAATTAAAAATTTCAAGAAACTAAGAGAGAATGATTTGGCTAATTTGATAGTTGTTATGAAATGTAGTTCGATAAACTAACGGATTTGTCAAAAAATCAAAGGGATGTGTAACAATATGCTAAGTTTGGTGGAGTGATAATGGAGCTAGTGCTAAGGCGCCGATTGAGGCAGAGGTCTAGTGTTCGAGTCGTGGTAGCTTCATCATTTCTTTGAGTTATCTCCTAGGCTATGGGGTTGGTGCCCCCATGGGATTAGTCAAAGTGAAGGTTTTGAGACCCATGGTTCTGAAGAAAAAAAAAAAGGGTTGCTATTTCAACCCATCCATACTCTCTTCCCACCCGATTTGAATAGTCTACCCAATTATTCCCTCTATTCCACAATATCTGTCACAATTTTACTTGTGCACAAGAATTAAGGAGATGATTAATTCACCTTTAAGATTTTGTAACAAGACTAAATTACTCTCCCATAAATGACTTCATTTATTATAGGTGTTGTGTAAAAAAAAGTGATTGATGGTGTCATTACCTAAATAGAGTGGGGTTAGAATTGAAAATGAAGCATTCAGTGCTTGATTTCCTAATGTGACAAATATTGTGAAATGGAGGGAGTACCTTTTAAAATCTTATAAACCCACCCAACAATATTTTTGCAATTCCTAAAACGCCCTTGAAATAACTCACCCACTAACAAGTAACAACGCACACCCAAACATTTTATCTCAAACCCTTACACACCCAACTTCTTCTTTCTAACCTCGGCGCACCTCCAGTTGTCGATGCTTGTGGCCGCCGCCTTCTTCCCTCAAGTTTTGTAGATTTAGTAAGAGTTTGAGTTTCCTTCTTGTTTTGGGGTTTCTCTATTGTTTAATTTGGAGAGAATAAAACAAATTTGAGTTTAAGGTTGCTCAAAAACTCTTTTTTAACATAGTTGTGCATCGATCCCAAAACAGTTAGATTTCTTCTCTATTTGGTGGACGTCATGGTTGAAATCCCATGCCAATTCTAATTTGAGATCACGTGATCAAAACCTTTTCTAATTGTTCAATTTTTATCATATAGGGCCCAATTCAAGGTGAGGAGGGTGTGGTGACTAATTTTATGTATGGGCTACAAGTGTAAAAGTGGGGTTCACTCCAAGATGCCAAGGCAAGATAGAGTGTCCACTTCACACTTATAAGCCTTATTTTTCTTTCTAAGTAGTCGATGTGGGACTATCCCAACATCTCCAACACAAATCAAATAATAGCATTGTTGTTTATTTTGAAGCACAATGAGTGGTGGGACACCAAATTTAGCATTTAATGGTTATCATCATTCAATTAAGGGATTAAAAGGCACAAGGATTTGCAATGACGTTCTTCTTCCGGCAGTAGCGAGCTAAATTTTGTGTGATCCAACTTGTACAAATTGGATTCTTCGGATATGCTTCGATAACTAGAGAGTGTAGATGGGTTGAGAAAGGGTAATGTAGTAATTGCCTCTTAAGGTTATTTTAGTCAAAAAAATTATTTTTTAGATTGGGTGGGAAAGAGAGTAGAAGGGTTGTAATAGCCGCCCTTAAAAACAAAGGGATGTGTAACAATATGCTAAGTTTATTTTTCCAAGCGCTAAGTTTGATTTTCCAAGCTGTATGTCATCCCAAAATCTAATAACATACTATCCCCCATCTTTCTATTTGGAGCTTGAAGGATTAAAGGTATGATTAGTGAATGGTAATGTCTTCTAATGAGAGTCAATCATAATTTTATGCTTAAATTGTTTAACGGCTAGCTTATTTAAAGCAATTGGTAAGGTCTTTTCCCAGAGCTTAAGGAAGGTCCTCTCTACTTCGTCCCTAGTAACTTTTTCCTAGGAAATCACTTTTCAATCGCGGTTTTGATAGCTACTGAGGCGAGGGTGGAGTATTAACTAGTAAGTTAAGAGGTAGAGATGATTAGCCTTCAAAATAACTTGGCTAAAGCTTTGAGATTCTACAACAAGGGACTGAAGGTTTTGGTGGAAAGGGGTGTCCTAGATTGAGATTACTTGATTTCCTTCAATTTTTTTGTTTGCACCAATAAAAAATCCCATATAGAATGTTCAAGTCAAATGAGGTTTAGTACAAAGAAGAGATTGATGGTTTGGGAACATTGCAGCTGGCTCTCTCTCCTTTTCTCTTCATTCTTGTGGTTTATTTCTAGGCAACTTGTAGGGGAGAGTAGACTAGTAGGGTTCTCGTCAGTAGAGGATATGGTAGTCTTTCTCATCTCTAACATGCAAAATATCCCCTTTTTGCTACAATTAGGACGTAAGCACGGTGAGAATTTCAAAGGTGGTAGATATATTTGAGGGCATCTTACATGTGAAGGTTAATTTTGCTAAGGGCCTAGTGGTGGACATCAATAAGGATGAGAATAGGTGCATAGATTAGCTTCCATGATTGTTAGCTTAGTGGTTGGTTAGCCTCTTGAATATCTTGGTCATCATGCCTAGGTGGAATTCATAGGAAAGTTTGTGCTTCAGTTGTTGATAGTGTCTTTTGAAATCTCTGTTGGAGGCCATCTCAATCTAAACTTATTTTGTGTCCTTATTTATTTTCTTATAAGATTTTATGCCCTTATTTAAGACGCTTTTAGTGGTCGCAATCATTATGGAGTTCTTGAGTTTTATTACTATTATTATTGTTGTTGTTGTTGTTGTTGTTGTTGTTATTACTACTACTACTACTATTGATTATTTCCATTTTGGCAAGTTTAAGTTAATTTGTGAAATGTGTATTTTACAAAAACCTCTTGAACAAAGAAATTTGATGATTGGGAGTTTGTAGAAAGAAAATCTTGATGTCAAAGTGGATATGGAGACATGGAAAGGAAATATCCTCATGGATAAAAGTTATTTGAAGCATTCATAGGTTTGCATTGACTCTAGATTCACCTACCTGCGGCTTTGAAACGATATCCACCTTAATTTCTAGTTTTCAATGTTTGTACATCTTATCATGTTGGCAATGGCTTCAATTCATTTTTATGAAAGGCTCTTGGATTGGTGAGTCCACCCTACTCCCAGCCTTATATTCCCATCCTTCTATAATTTTTCTTGTGGGATTAATCAAAGTAGTGACAATTTCATGGTCTGATATTTTCTCTTTCATCTTCTATTAATATATCTTGGAACATTGAGCTATCATCTAAAACTCCATCTTGTCCTTTTCTCAAAAAAGCCATTACGCGTTTGATTTCTTTTTTGGCAATCTTGTCAACCTAGGGGCTCAGCCACATCGAGATTTTTTTTTTTGATAAGAAGCCACATCGAGATTTTTATTGTGTTAGGAAAGCGAAAGTTTCTTGTAATGGCTTAGGCTTTTATCCCTTTAATACCTTTCAAATACCTTAACAACTTTCTATAGAGTATTACCTTTCTATACCTCCATTGAGATTTGCTAGCCAATGAGGAATTGTTGAAGGCGAGGAAATCACTATCGACCACCATGTCGCTGTTGCAGCCAGGCAGCCAGTTAGTAGGCTTGTTTGCTTCTCTTTGTATGTGCATTACTTCTCATTCTGCAATGCTTTTAAGCAACATCTGAACCTTTTGTATTAGTGGGAAAATGGACCAATGTGGCTCACAATTTTCCTTTGATATGCCAATCAAGTACTTGGAATCACTACATATCAGGGCCTTGCAGTAATGCATATCAACTAGAAATTGAATTTCTTTGCGCATTGCCATACTGCATACTAGATCGACCAAGCCTCAAGTGTCCCAAGAAAAGCAATAATGGCCTCTTTCTTGTGATCCTGAACGAGGCCTCCATATCCTCCTGTCAATGTTGTGAATGATCCATCTGTGTGGAGTTAAACACATTCTACCAGTGGAGGTTCCCATACCACAAAGTTTGGAGATTCATCCTTCCATGATACATTAAGGTTCCATTACCCTACAATAAATTCAGATCATTGGTTTCTATCACGACAAATTTTTTCGGGTCGTGGATGGTGTCTTGAGTAATGGATTCAATGATCATATTTAGAATTTGGCTTTGCACTTGATCCTACGTCAAGTTTCTCTCATACCAAATGTGGTAAACGGTAGCTTGAAAAGCTCGTTTCATCATTTAAGCCATATCTTGTTCCCTGTTTGATATTCTCTTGATCCAATTTCGCTCCTCTCTCCAATTCCTTCCATAGCACTTTTGAGGACTGCATTGTCGAGGATGTTGGGAACTCGCATATCCCATCTAATAAAAGCAGCAACTCCCAACAATTTAGATGTGCCTTCTTAAAAAAGAAGCTGTAGGAATGTCATTTTGAGTAAACTCCCAACAGCTCTCGTATCCCATCAAAAGGGCTTGTTTAGGAATTTTCATCTTGAACCAAACCATATTCTTTCACTATTTTTTGTTTCCCCTCGTCGCTCCTTTTCTTTTCTGAATATAGTGGAAATTGGGAGCATATTTTTTGGTTGCCCTTTCTTTAAAAGGTTTAGGTCCTTAAGGCTAGATGGTTGTTATTTTCTACATTTGGTTGATCTTTCAATATTCATCTTGAAAGCCTAATCAACAACAACATGAGAGTTTAGATCGCCAGTGTAGCAAGCTTTGTTATCCTGTGGTCTCTCGAAATGGAGGTATAGAATTACTTTGGATGCATTATTTCTATTAAAGGTTTTATCATTTGCCAAATCACAATATTTACTGTAAACTAAGAGGAGCAGAAATATTGGATCCTTGTTGTATAGTTTAAGAGTAATTTTAAAAGAGATGATAAGGGCTTGGCAGATGTTAAACTTGTAGCAGTTAGATGGGATGCTGTTAGTAAAATTTACAAGCATTACTACACATCTAGCTAAGCATCCTCATTTCCTTGTTGCACTCATTTTATGTGTGTTGTTTCTTTACCGCCCAATATTTGCTTCCATGCAACATAGCTGGCCTAAGTGTGGTCTTATAGAATTTTCCTTTAGTTTAACAGGGATATTTTTATCACATAGCACACTTGTTATACTCCATTTCTTCTATTCAGCTTGAATTCTACGTATAGCGTCCTCCTCAATATGACCTTTTTGTATGATTGAAATTGATCCAAAATATCTAAAACTAGTTGGGATCCAGCGCTTCATGCACAAGAGAGACCGTGCTTGCACAAAAATTGTTTATTATAATCTATTTACTTAGATAATTGTAAATGTTGCCTAGTGAACAAAATCAGACTACATAAAACTTAATGCATAACATCAAGACATAAATTAATTAATAAGCTATTAAGATTTGGTGGAAAATTTTGAAATAAATGCAAATGATCGAAAATTACCTCATTATCATCCTTTGTCTAATGTGCTAATGTTTTGAAAAAGATTTCGGTCAACTAATGTTCTTCACAAGTGCCAATTCTTGGAGTTTTTATGTGCAATTATAATCATTAACCCATATCTTCCATTGAATCAAGATAAGGCTATGTATAATTGACAGCGTGCAAAGACTTGCTTAAGTAAGAATATTTCTACAAAGAATCAAAGACACCACTTGATCAACAAAATTGAAATGCTAAGCAAGTATGCATTTTACAAAGACGTTTACATATATTTTTTTGTGTGTAAATGTTGGAGATGAGGGAATAATCCCACATGGACTAGTTAGAAAAAGAATATGGCTTATAAGTTTGGAGTGTAAACTCCAAATTTCCTAGGCATTTTAAGTTACATACCCGCTCTCAAACTAAAGCCCACATATAACACTAGTCTCCCCATACTCTCTCTAGACTTGGACTGGGCCTACATATTACAAAATTTGATATGGTGTCGGATCCAAGTGGCTTAACAATCCATTAAAGATCCAAAGCCCAAAACAAAAAAAGGCAAAAAAAAAAAAAAAAGGCTAGCAAAGATGGAGCTAGACCCATGTTGGAAGCCATTTGGCCTCTAAGGCTCTAGAGTACTTGCCCAAGAAGAGAATAGGCTTCTGCGACTCAAAAAGAATACAAACTTAAGCTACCAAATTGAAAGCAAGTCACTATTGGCTAGATCAATTGGACTTGAGGGGGAGAATTGGAGATGAGGGAATAATCCTACATCGAATAGTTGAGAGAGAGAATATGGCTTATAAGTTTAGAGTAGGAACCCCAATATGCCTTGGCATTTTGGAGTACACACCAATTCTTAAACTAAAGCCCACATATACTAGTCCCACCACACTCTCCCTAGACTTGGACTGGGCCTAGGGACAACAACAACAACAACAACACCACCAACAACAACAACAAATTAATTGAGGTCAACTAAGGACTGGGCCTAAATCAAGCACAATGGAAGGCTTTGATCCATGTAGCCGACTCCAATTAATTTGGAACTGAGGCTATGTTGTTGTTGTTGGCCAAGGACTGGGCCTACACATTACAAAATTTGACAGTTATGCTTTAAATTTTATGTCCTTTGATTTTATTTGTTAGGTAATATTTACAATTATCTAGGTTAAGTAATTATAATGAAGAATTTTTGTACAAGCTCAGCCTCCCGTGCGCGAAACTCAAGATCCTGACTAGTTTATTTTAAATTAAGATATTAGCTTGGTGACAATTGTACTTCGCTTGTGCTATGGGTGTCTCTTTTTGAATTGGAGGTTAAGTCCTTGATAGATATAGTCATTGTTGTTGGATCAATCCTAATCATGTAATAGAAATTTTGTCAAGATTGGTTGAGTTCTTGCGCATATTGTTTGCTTTCTTGTGTCACTTTGGAGTTGAATCAGATAATCAGGTCATCTCAAATTTTCAAATTTTCCTTTATACTTCCTCGTTATTTTACACATCTTGATGTGTGAACTTCCTCCATGCCTTTTTAAATTTTTGAAGGTGAGAAACCTTGGGAAACCTGTTGAGCTTGCTGGACAATATTATAAAGATGGTGCTGATGAGGTAAGTCTTTTCTTTTTAGCTTTGTATGTTTCATTAGATACTTTTTCTATTAAAACTAAAAGTGATTTATCATTGTAGATTAGCTTTTTGAACATTACAGGCTTTCGTGATTTCCCTTTAGGAGATCTACCAATGTTGCAGGTTTGTATTGCAGAAACTTCGTTTATTATTATTATTATTATTATTATTATTTATTTATTTATTTATTTTAAGTTTTGCTTCATTAGAATAAACCTATTGAGATTATCCCTTATACTGGTTCTATCTAATACTTTGTTTCTTATTGCAATCTAAAGGTACTGAGGTTCACATCAGAAAATGTTTTCGTCCCTCTTACAGTTGGTGGTGGCATAAGAGATTTCACTGATGGGAAAGGGAGGTAATATGTGCTTTCTTGAGAAACATATTGCTAAATAGCTTCTTAAATTGCTCTTTGCATTTTGTTATAGAGATAATTTACTGGAGGAATGTTCCATGAGATTGTTGTGCTGTTTGTATTTAGCTTTTGTTTGTCCGCCTTTTTCCTATTTTAGGCACTATACTAGTTTGGAGGTCGCATCAGAATATTTTAGATCTGGTGCAGACAAGATCTCCATAGGAAGTGATGCAGTTTATGCCGCAGAAGCATACTTAAGAACTGGAGTACGTAGAAATGTTAAATATTTGTTTATTGATGAGATTAGTACCGTTGGTCATATTCCTGATACATCTACAAAATATTTTCAAGGTAAAGACTGGGAAAAGCAGTTTGGAACAAATTTCTCGAGTTTATGGCAACCAGGTAATTAAATTCTTAATATGCAAGTTTCTAATGGTGCCAATTCATGTTTTTTATTCAAGTTAAGCTACAGAGAGATACATGAGTGGCACCGGTTACCTTTCTGGAGTATACATTTTGCAATTTCCAATCAGTCTGCGCAGATAACTGTTTACTTCCCTAATATTAAGACTGCATTTTTTTTTTATTTTGCGACATTCATCTGTTAATTGGAATCATAGATTGCATTTTTAGAGCATCATGTCAGCCTTGAAAGTTACATATTGGTGAATCAATTATGTTGTTTGCCCGTTGCTTGATTATTTTCCCTCATCTTTCCTCCTTTTCTGGAGATATATTAACATTTCCTGAGACATGTATTGATTTGATTCTTTTTTCTTAGGCAGTTGTTGTAAGTATTGATCCTCGAAGAGTATACCTCAACAATCCTGAAGATGTTGAATTCAAAGTTATACAAGTTACAAATCGAGGTAAAACTGCTGCAAGGTGATTCTTTGAATTTCTTTTACTGTTTGTACAATTTGTCCCTTGCCCCTGTATATTCCTATATTTGCTCATGCTGCTACTTCTATCTTTCCAAGTTTCACTAGAATATCATTTTCAAGGGTAGAGTTAAATCCATGGTCTATGTATGTATTTCAGTAAGCCGTGTGATTATGATGCAAGTTCCCCGTTTACCTCTGAATAGTAATTTAGTTTATATTCTTCTCAGGTCCAAATGGAGAAAAATATGCCTGGTATCAGTGTACAGTAAGCCTCTATTTTTCTTGTATTAGTTTGTTGCCAGATGATGTCAATCTCATAAATTTGTTCGGTTCCTTGATTTTTGGTTTACATGGAAGAAAGATTACGTGACATGAGGAAGAATAATTGCTTCATAGAGGTGTCCTGTCAAATTTACGTTTGAAATGGATGAAGGAAGGAGCTAATCTAATCATGATAATATTATTATGAACATTTATAATTGGTATATACCTATCTAAATTCATACTTAAGACCACTTAGTCCTGGTTATGTAGTACTAGAGAATGATACTGAAATTGAAGAAAACACTACGTGCATCTTATATTTTAATGTTGGAAATGATAGTCCTAAAATTGTAAAACCCAACATCTTAAATTTAAATAATGGAATTTGACAAGGTAAATTACTTCTTAAATACACTTTTTTTTTTCTGTTTTCGTGGGACCAGATCAATGGTGGGCGTGAAGGTCGGCCTATTGGGGCATATGAGCTTGCCAAAGCCGTTGAAGAGCTGGGAGCTGGGGAAATACTACTTAATTGCATCGACTGTGATGGTAATTTGCTTTACTACTGCATACTTAAAACTTAAGACGAAAAAAGAAATTAAGTATCAATATACCTTATTATATCTGTTTGACACGGTAGGAGTTCAATACCTGCTTATTTCCTTGCTTTAAAATAGCCTTGAATTGTTTTCGCACTAGTAACCATAGTCGTTATTGCGTACTTAATGGAGCTAATTTCTTTCGTTCATTCCCATTTTCCATTATGTTGTCATCAAATACACCTCTTCAATATGCTCCATAATAGATAAGTACATGTCATTGCTGATACTAATGAAACTTTCACTATGTGACACCACATTACTATGCCATTATATCTCTTAATCAACTTGTGGAGGCATCCAAAACATTAAAATTGTTTCTATGCTAGGTTTTAGGTAGTAAGAATTTATTGTAATTGTATCATTGACTATTTAGGTTGTAAATTTTTTTGAATGGGTCGAAATCGACAGCAACATATAAAGTGGCTATTTTAGTACTTCAAACCTCTAATGTTTGAAAGTTCATTGCTTGCGAATGTTAGATGGGCAGTGAAATACTTCTCAAATTTTGAGAATGTCAGAAGTGAAAAGCATCATCTTGTTGGCAAATACATGCTATATCTTGCTGTGTTCTCATGATGTCCTTGTGGAAGTTGCATCCGTAAATGCGTTTCTACCTGAGGAATAGGCTGTGAAATATATGCTTCTTTATACTCATATTATTGCAGTTATGTCTGAAAGGATTTTTATCATTACAGGTCAAGGAAATGGCTTTGATATAGACCTAATAAAGCTAGTTTCAGATGCTGTTACCATCCCTGTCATAGCAAGTAGTGGTGCAGGTGCAGTTGAACATTTCTCAGAGGTTTTCGCTAAAACAAATGCTTCAGCTGCCCTTGCTGCTGGAATTTTCCATAGAAAGGAGGTACTTCCTGGAAAACTCAAAATTTGCTAGTTACTACTAATAAGCAAGTAGTTCCTTAGAAGTAACTAACTACATAAACAAAGAAGAGAAATGAAGTATATCCTTGTAAGTTTTTTGTTTGAATGATGCTACCCTTCCCTTGATTTTGCGAAGAAAGAAGGTTGGTCGACATACTTTTGAAACATTTGATGCACAATCATTGGAGTCCGTTTGATTATGCATTGAAGTGAGATGTACAATGAACAACATATGTATTGTATGTATACTGATTTTGCAAAGAAAAAAGGTTGGTCGACGTACTTTTGAAACATTTGTTGCACAATCATTGGAGTTCATTGGATTATGCATTGAAGTGATGTGTCCAAGGAACAGCATATGTATTGAATGTATGCTGCCCAATCACTTTCCTTTCGTAAATAGATTCATAGATTCTTTATTGAATTTATTGGGAGCTTGAAAATGGGTTTTGTTAAGTTAGATTAACTTGAATTCCATAGCCGAGTTTGTTCAAACACATGTAACCGCTTTGCAGGTACCCATTCAGTCTGTGAAAGAGCACTTGTTGAAAGAAGGCATAGAGGCACGGACGTAATTCGGGCCGCCTCATGAAACTACTTTTTCGAGACCTGCAATTTTGCTAGGCAAGTATTTCCATGGTGTAGAAGAAATAGTTTGTCGGATTTTTTATTCTTAAACCTAATGACGCTGGTGAGATCTTTTTGTATCAACTACATGTGAAACCGCTGTGCATTTTTTCTCTTTTTGGTTTTTGCAGTGTATTTGTACCAATATAAACTTATTACATTCAAAATAAATATAATTTTAACTTAATATTTATTTTCTGTAGCATATTTGTGATTTATTAGCAAAACCCAACTGTTGAGAAGTAATGCGAGCGCAGTTCTATCTGTGATCCTAATATTTGGTATATGCATTGTGTCGTGTTTTCCAAGCAGCCCCATTTGAATTGTTATTTTAACTTAAATATTCATGCTTTACCACAAACTCAATCCCAAATTTTTTGGGGTTGGCTACATGGATGAAACTTTTTCATTGTGCTCAAATTAGTTGGTAGTACATCGTCTATGGTCTCTTTTTTTTTTTTTCTTCCATGCTTGAGATCAACTACTTTCAAGCAGTCCAGAAGTCACTGCAAATGCTCTTTGAGTTTTTTTTTCTTTGGGTCTAAACCCCTCGGTATTCGAACTATCCAACCACTTCTCGCCTCAAGAACCACATAGGTGGGGAGAGCTACCAACTTTGGTGCTCTTTTTTTTTTTTTTTTCTTTTTTTGTCAAAGAACTAGTAAAGCAAACAAGTACATTCAACTTAATTTGCGGCATGTGGATTTCTGCCAGTGTCGATATTGTCCACAATTTAATCGCCTTCAGATATTGTCCACGACTTAATCACCTTCAATTCTTAGGCATGCAGTTTTATCTTCAAAGCCTCGATATTAGTTGGGAGGGGATAATCAATTATATACTTTTTTATGAAATATTCTATAATCGATGTGGAACTAATTTTGGTCCGTATATCTTCAACAATCCACATTGAATTGAAATTCATATGATCCAACTACTACCTTATGCATGAAACCTGGTTCTATCCAACCGGATCTCAAACGATGTGTTCCATTCGGTCACTTATCATAGTTCTTAGGTACGCAGGATTGAAACAAATGATAAAAAGTTGAATTATCCAACATAAAATTGAAGCCAAATTACATGTAAAATACCTATGTGACTTCCAAGCTTCCTTCAAAACCTAACTTCAATAATTCTATTGTCATTTTGTAGTTTTAGATATATGTGGGTGTCCCTGCTATGCGACTAGCCCCTCAGGGGCGGCCAAATGGATACACCAATCTCCACTGCTCAAGTAGGTCTCAAGGAATTAGGTAATTGTCAGGAATTAAACCCAAGTATATGCCTTAGCTAGTCAGTGCCTTAATGCTCGCTATAATGTGATTGAGCCACACCCGTCGAGAGCTAAACCAAACAATATGTATAAAAAATTGTACCCAAAATGCTATAAAAAGATGTGATTTGTTGAAGAAGATGAAAAGTTAACTTATTGGATTCAAGTGATTCCTTTTTTGAGAACGATAGAGTTTCGTTGGAGATTTGTCAAGTCGTGCTTGGAAGAGAAGGGAAACAAAATGAAAAAGGAGTCGCTAAACGAACCTCACTTTTTGTATATCTTACCCCATACTTCAAGCATATATCTGATTTTAAATTTTCAATTGTTAAACGGATCCACCTCTCAATCCTCTTTATGTTAAAAAGTATTGATCAAGATCAAGTGGCGTGAATTCGACGTAAAATGGTATTTGGATATGATTAGTTATAATTAGTCTTAGATTTTTTTTTTTGAAGAATTTAGTCGTCTTAGAGTTCTAATTACATGAATATGTTTACTTTGAATTGAAGTCTCAACTCACCGTTGGGTTTAGTTTGAATTGAAGTCTTACAATCGGTCATTAAAAGAGTTATAGTAGGATTAGGTTTTTTGTTTTTTTTGTTTTAAATAGCCTATTTCCTAAGCTATAAAATCCTCTTTGAAAAATGAGAAAAATTTTAGGGCATCCAATCCTATATGAATAGAAAGGAGGGTTCATAAAAACTGATGAAACGATTTGGGTGTAGGCGGTGGATGTGTTTCGAAATCGAGAGAGAGAGAGAGAGAGAGAGAGAGAGAGAGAGAGAGAGAGAGAGAGTCGTGGAATTCAATTTTAATTCAATTTGACTTTGCTGGAATTCGATAGATTCTTTGTTAAAGCCACTATCAGAGATTCCTTTTGTAATAATGCACTCTCTTTAGTTCTGTTTCCAGTTAGTTAGGTCTTACAGTATACCTTTTGTTGAATAATTTTTCAATCTCTACTATGCCATTTTCCGAATCCCTTGCCCGCGAAAAGGGCGGCGAAAGCGCACGAATCAACAGAAAGAATCTTGAGAATGGTTCCAGGTAATAGACATTGAAACTTTGAATGCATAGCAAATGCAAGCCTTCACTTTTTTCCAACCTTGATTAATTTTGATCTTCCTATTTGTTGCCTTCTTCTTTTTTTAGGAAGCATAGAATTGCGCAACAAAGAAAATCGCTACCTATTGCCTCAGGTACTACCGGATTTTTGTCGTTTTAATTCATTTGTGATTTGTTGAGATTCCAGTTAGTGAGATGTCGAATTAGTTCAATTTTTTTCATAGACCCATCTAACTTTATTCATTCAATTTAACACTGTAATGAAAACCATCTCAATTTGAGGATTGATTATCTTCTTTTAGTTTTAAGTATATTTTATAACTTGTTTAAAAACCTACAGAAAAAATTCAGCTTTGTAAACGATTAAAATGAAAAGATCCCAATTACTAGCAACTTCATTCTTCAGGGATAGAAATTATTCAAAATTGAACTTCAACGATATTTGCTTAATGGCACCCAAGAAAAGACAAAGAAGTTTAGAAGTACCTCGCTGTGACGATTACTTCAGCATTGAAAACAACGAATGAGTAAGTATATTTCCACCGTAGATCAATAAATCATTGAGCGTAACCAAATGAAGTTGTGCGCTAGGTAACTCGTTGCGCAAGGACATATAGATATGGCCAAAGTGAAAAAAAAAGGTCCAATTGGAATACTGTCGGGAGTGGCAGTGGCAGTAGCGGTGGCGGCGGCGAAGGTAGTATAGAAACAGCAACATGTCGATCGTTCAGAGGGCTTTTCACTCCAAAACCTAGTGACTTAATCAGAAACTCTTCGTCGCCTCACTGCACGCCCTAGCATCACATATTTGAGTTCCCTTTACTGATTTGAAGTAGGTATAGTTGGCGATGGTGGGAGAGACCGTCACAACTCACAACTCCATCGAAGAACAACTTAGAGATACCTAGATTCGAAATTTTCGCATGGCCAAGCAGCCTCCGAAGCCCTTGCAATGGCTGAACCTGGACATCAAAACAGTTCGAACTTAGTGAAGAATTGTTGGGTTTAGGGTTGGTGGGCGACTCAACAACCTGTTGGGGGATTGTAGGTGGCTGAGTGTGGGAAAGGGAGGGGAATGGCAAAGGTGGCGGTTGGTGAGGGCTTTGTGTGGTGTGTCCAAGGGAGAGGGTAAGTGGAAAAGGAGGTGTTGGCGGGGTCTGATTGTTGGATGTTGGGTAAATAGTGGCATGTTTGGTGATGGGAGGTAAGTAAGCATTGATTGTCGAGGATGTGTTGGACGACAGTGAAGGCAGAGTTGAAGGTGACGGTGGTGGTGGTGGTGGTGGTGGTGGTGGAGGTGGAGGTGGCTAGTTGATGGGAGTAAGGAGGGTGGAGGGCACTACTAGAGAAGATGGGTTGTTGGGGTGGGCATGAACGATGGAGGGCAATGACAGAAAAATAGGGTTTGAAGTGGAAAACTGTGATGGTTCAGGTTGTAAGCTTGGGATGATGGGGTCCAAAGTCGGTGTTGATAAATGCTGTGGTAGATCGATGGTTGGGGATGGGTGAGGTGGGGTTGATGGTGGCGACTCAACGTTGAATAACTCTTGCCGATCCAGCCGAGCAAGGAATTGATCGGCTCTCAATTCCTCCGTCATAGATGCGAAAACTGCAATAACATCTTCAACTGTGAAGAGAGGCATAGTAGAGAATGAAATCACCAATTGATAAGATCCCAATTCGATGGTGGGATCAAATCTACTAAAAAGAAAGGATATTAAAAGGAATGGCAAGATATTAAAATGAAAGGGAAGACATCAAGGAATTGAAAGACATTAAAGGAAAGACATAAAAAGGAAAGGAAGAGAGGAAGAAGAAGATAACATTAAAATAAAACTTTTCTTTTCTTTCTTATTGTTCACTTCAATTACAAAGCTTTAAATACTTGGCAAACCCTACGCCAAATGAAATAACAACAACTTAAAATAACTTAAAATAACTGAAATAAAAGCGGGCCTAACTTAGTGATATTACATAATGTAATCCTTGGCCCAATACGATTTGTAACGACATTGATATGTATCAACTCTACTAAATTGAAATTGAAGAAATTTTATGAGGTAGGAGTAGACCGAAGCTTACTTGGGACACATTAATTAGTAGGGATTTGGAAAGCACACCATCAGTTGCACTAAATCAAGTACAATGGAAGAGTTTGATCCATGTTGCTGACCCTCCCCATCTAATTTGTTGTTCTCTTTTGTACGTGATAGTAAAAAATCATGAAGTTCAATTCAATAGTTTTCATCCTTAATTAACAACAACAACAACAACAACAACAACAACAACAACAACAACAACATAGCCTCAGTCCCAAATTAATTGGGGTTGGCTACATGGATCAAACTCTTCCATTGTGCTCGATTTAGTGCAATATTTCTCAAACCTTTCTTAATCAAATTTAACTTGTCAAAAAAAATCTAGAAAGGAAGAAGTAAACTCAAATGCATAATAAATTAAGTCAGTCCTCATGTTGCTGGTTAATGTGTGTTTATGTTTTGTTATTAAAGAGGTTTCTCATTTCACCTTGATGATATTTTCAGTTGAAAAGCGACTTGTTGAGGAAGTGAGAAAACATGAAACCCTCATAATAGTGGGTGAAACTGGAAGTGGAAAAACTACTCGTAAGTTTTGTGTTTCTTTAATTGAGTTAGAAACTTTTTCTTGTTCGTAAGTCTTTTTGTGATTTCTTTCTAGTTACTTCAGATTTACAATTTTACATTTGGATTTATTTTTTCCAAATCAATGCTCTGTTTAAGGTTGGAAACATCTGCTTGTTGATGCATTTGCTTCTTTACATGCATGGGGGGTTATAGGCATCTCTTGATTTGACTTCCTATTTTCATTATTGAAAGCAGTATTTTTATTTTATTTGGAGCTTCTCTCAGCCAATTTTTTCAAAGAAATAATTTGATTTTAATTCAGCAAAAGAATAGGGACAGTTGAGTTGCATTTGGAATTTACATCTGATGATGTTGATGCCTACTTGCTAAAGCATCTCTAACGAGATGGATGAGGCATCTCTTGCCAAAGGCAAGGTTGGGGGAGGTTGTGGGTTTGGCACATGGAGTCAAAGGTGTATATCAAAAAAAAAAAAAAGTTGATGCCTACTCATCAATGGCAGAGATTATGCCAATGATTATGGCATAATCTCTGCCATTAATACTACTTACATTGACATTTTATACTTTGGACATTGGCTTCTCTCTATTTTGAATTTTATATTTAAAGTTCAACTGGTCATATTGTGAGTACCATAGCAACTTATGCGACCAACATCTAATACCATGTTGGTAGAGAACCATGTCATCGATATGTTGGCATATATATATTTTTTTTTTTACTGTTTGAGTGAATCTTTTAATGCAACTTATTTTAATTTTCAAAACCAATATAAATATTATAATTTTTTTGGCACTTGTCACAGTCTCAGTCAAAGTGTCTATTCAAGTATCTATATATATTCCCCTTACATCGCATTAACAGGATGGTTTGCAAAACCAATCACATGCTTGTATAATAATGACCTGTGCCTATTTTACTTTGGTAACCACTATTTTCAGATTCCTATGGTTCTATATCTGCACCTCGTGAATCTTTTGCAGAATTTAAATGATGGAAAATTGAGTCTTTGATTTTTTTTTTCCCTATATATGTTTATGAGTTCGTACGATATGATAGACTTTAGTTTGACTAGTAAATGATATTTATTTGTCTTATATAATTTTTTGGGTACACTATTTGACTTATATAATTGTTGAATGAAAAATAATGCCTGCAGAGTTACCACAGTTTTTGTTCAATGCGGGATTTTGTTGTAATGGGGAACTTATTGGAATCACTCAACCTCGACGTGTTGCTGCTGTTTCTGTTGCAAAACGTGTGGCAGAGGAATGTAGTGTTGAAGTGGGCCAGAAGGTTGGCTATTCAATTAGATTTGATGACATGACTTCTAGCTCAACAAGGATTAAATACATGACAGATGGGTTGTTATTGAGGTGAGTAAGTTTGATTTACGTACTGTGGATAAATTAAATTAAAAATCCTCTTGGCAAGTTAACTAATGTAAGTTCGACAAAATATATACGCATGTATTCAATTTTTACTCGGTTTGCCCTAAAACTTTTGAATTTTAAATTAAGACAATCTTGAATATTGTGTGAAATGTTCTTTTTGGAAGTAAATCAATTGGTAACTACATGTTAAGGAGGTCATGTTTAAACTGTCTGATTGTACTCATTTATGTGACTACCATGGAGAGACAAAGCAGACAGAAGTGTGAATGACTATCTATTCCTTATCCGTACAACTTTCCACCTGAAAATGTAAATCAAGAAAAGGCTTTGATCAATTTTAATTTATATATTCCATAATTGCTGATTGATGACCCAATCATTGACTATTTTGTCCACCCATTTAATGATAATGTGCCTTCTTTTCGTTTACATGAGTTATCAGGCTTTCTTGAATTTAGAATTCCATTTGAACTTGATTTCAAGTCTTATTCCTGGCTAACTCTGGGGATTTTCTTTCCTTTGTGCACTCTTTTGCTGTATAACTTTTGCTGATGCCTCCCCTGACAGCCTTTCCTCTCTTTCTCCCCTCTCAATCTGTATAGGAAAATGATATGGTGACATTCCCCGTGACACAAACGGTCGCACAGCACATGTGGCGCACAAGTGTTCAACTTTTGTCAGCTGTGGGCCCCACCAACAACCACTTAAAATTGAACACTTGTGCTGGTGCGATCGGTTTGTGTCACGGGAAATGTCACCATATCATTTTCCATCTGTATATACAATAATAACAAAGCCTTAATCTCAAATTAGTTGAGGTTGGCTACATGGATCACACTCTTCCATTGCGCTAGATTTAGTGCAACCTCTCAAGCTTTATCTGCTGATATAAATTTGAAAGTAATTGCAGGGAAGCATTACTGGATCCGTATCTCTCTAGGTACTCAGTGATCATCATTGATGAAGCTCATGAGAGAACAGTACACACTGATGTTCTGTTGGGTCTACTGAAAAATGTGCAAATGGCAAGGTCCCATGCTTCAGGTCAACTATGTAATTATGGAAACATGAAGGCCAACAGTGGCATAATGTGTACAAATGAAAATAATGCACAACGCTCCAGTCTTCAGAAGCGAAGCCAAAATAGTAAATATCCTCCATTGAAGTTGATAATCATGTCTGCAAGTTTGGACGCAAAAGGCTTCTCTGAATACTTTGGTGGTGCAAGAGCTGTTCATGTTCAAGGGAGACAGTACCCTGTGGATATACTCTATACACATCATCCGGAGCCTGATTATATAGATGCAGCCTTGATTACTATTTTTCAGGTAACTTGCTGACCCAAATGCAATGTACTCCTTAATTCTTCTTCCTCACGCTCACAACAACAATCCCAAATTAGTTGGGGTCGGCTACATGGTTCAAACTCTTCCATTTTGCTAGATTTAGTGCATACCTCACCCTCAAACTTTATAATTTTAAACATAAAAATGGAATATAGTTAAAGTACTGCATAAATTTGAAGGGCGATTATGTAATATTGAAAATATAACAAAAAAAGATTTTCATTTTGGAAAGTAGGAAAGAGAAGTTGGATTTTACAATGGAAATATTTCTCTATGTATTAATTTATATGATAAACTATTAGAAGTCGATAACTAATTTTTGACCATCAATGCTTTAGCTATTTGAATAATACCTGAAGAAAACAATGATGAAAAAAAAAGAACAAACCTTTACTCAGGGAATAGACAATAATAAACATTGGTATTATCTTTTATCTTTTTTCCCATTTTGTTTGCAAATGAAACTTCATTGTAATATGCTTCACCTCGTGTCATAACAAATTTAATTGATTCATTTTGTTTGCAATTGGCTTCGTAGTCTCCAAATTTATTTTCGTCTTTTGCTATAAAAAGTTTACTTATATCCCAATTGTCCCTTTGTATTTGGGCTTTGAACTTTTTTGGAACTGCGACATATTGTTATTCTCCCAATAAATCGTCAGTTAAGTCATTGCTACGAATGAAACCCTCCTCTTTTGATTGTTGGGTAAACCAGTTTGTAGGTGCCGTAATTGTGTTGAATGCAGCTTATTTGCAAGCTGAGCTTTGCAGGGAAACTTCAATCGTCTTTTTTTTTTTTTTTTTTGATCTATGCCTTTATCATTGGTACTCAAGCCATTTTCTCCATTCACTGTCATAAAGCCCTCATTAATTCTTACTCTTTTATCTACCTTCCATGTACTTTTCAGGATTGCCTGAATTCCCTCCTTACCACACTCTTCATTAATTGTTGAAGCTGGCTCTCACAAATTAGGCCCTATCTAACTAGCTTTCTTGCTGCTTCACTTTGCTTTGGAGCGTCTATATGGTGGTCATCTTCCATGACATTGTGGTTCTCACCTTCTGCGTAATATGCGATTTCTTGCCTGTTAGAATCCCATCAGGAAAACCGCGTTAGCTTAATTTAAAAAATAATCCCCCAATCTTAATTGATAGATTTTTTGGTATAAATTATCACCATTCCCTACAACTTTTAGCCTTGCCGTTTTAGAGTTCCCATCATTTTTGTCCCCTCTCCAACAGCTCTCAATCTTGAACTCGAAGCGAGCACCTTAGCATAATCTTGTAACGTTCAACTTTAAACTTAGGAAAGGAATGAGAAAAATGAAAAGGGTTTTCCAGAAGGGCTGGTTTCTGGAGAACTTGACACCATGTTTAGTTTATGTTGGCCCCATAAAGTTGTGAAACTTTTCAAACAACCTATGCCTGGTTTTGTTTTGCTTGTTATATCGTCATGTAATAGATTCTATAGTATTGCCTATGCAACACCACATCCACCTTCCAATCGAAAAAGATCTTTTTCTTTTTATTGATCAAGAGAATATACTAAGAGTTGTTAGCATCCATTGTAAGATGTTGGGTGGAGATGTGACGAATTGAGAGATTATGTTTTTCAGTTATCATAGTTTACTACAAAGTAATTTTGAAGTATGAGCGTTTGTGAAATACTTGGGTTTTAAGCAACTTGCTGGAAAATATATTTCCTTGTTGTAATTGTAGTCTATTCCGAACAAGTAGAACACAATTAACTTGTTACTTGGAATTGTAGTCTCTTCCAAACAAGTAGAATGTGGTTAACTTGTTGCTAGAGGCTGAATTCTGAAACAGTGACTCATTATCACTTATAAGATTACCAGTTTATCGATGGTTAGTTATCCTACCAGGAAATTAGACCATTGAAACAGATTAAAACCAGTATACTACGAAATTTTCAAGCAACAATAGGAACTTTATTGGATTGAGGATAAAGACTGGTTTCCTTGTTGGGAAAAAAGTAAGGACTGTTTGAGATTAAAGTGATAAATATACTCCTTGAACATAGATACTATTAAGGATATGTATAACGGAGTAGTAATGAGTATAAAGACATTTGGAGGAACTACAAAAGAATTTCTCATTACGATAGGACTACATCAAGGATCAGCTTTAAGCCCATATCTCTTTACTCTAGTTATGGATGAACTAACTAGACATATTCGAGAGGATGTGCTTTGGTGTATGTTATTTGCATATGATATTTTCTTAGTGGACGAAACAAGAGATTGAGTAAATAGGAATTAGAAGTTTGGAGGAATACATTAAAATCTAAAGGCTTTAAGTTGAGTAGGACGAAGACCAAATGCATGCACTGTGAGTTTAGAAATGCTAGACATCAAGGTGATGGAGTGGTCAAATTAGGGGAAGTAGAAGTTCTTAAGGTGAATCACTTAAGATATCTAGACTAGGATCAATCATACAAAATGATGGGAATATTGAGAATGATGTCACACATAGAATTCAAGCTGTGTGGAAGAAATGGAGGAGTGCAACAGGTGTGATTTGTGATAGAAATATTCCTACCAAGTTGAAAGGAAAATTTTATCGAACCACAATTAGGCAAGCTATACTCAATGGAAGTGAATGTTGGGCAGTAAAACAACAATTACATAAAATGAACATAGCATGAATGAGGATGCTTAGGTGGATGTGTGGTAAAACTCGTAAAAACAAAATAAGAAATACAAAAATTCAAAGACAAGTAGGAGTAGCATTGATTGATACAAAGATTAGGGTAGGGCGGTTATGGTGGTTTGATCACCTGCAAAGATAGCCTACAAATGCACCAACTAGAAAACTTGACTTAATAGAAACTGAAGAAATTCGATGAGGTAGGGATAGACCGAAGTTAACTTTTGGACGCATTAACTAGGAGGGATTTGAATGGTTTGGAAAGCTCACCATTAATTGCACTGAATCGAGCACAATGGAAGAGTTTGATCCATGTAGCCGACCCCAATTAATTTGGGATTGAGGCTATGTTGTTGATGTTGTTGTTGTTTTATAGTTGTTCCTTGAAGAAAATGTTAGTTTAAAAGTTTAGAAGGATTGCTAGATAAGGTGCAACATTTTCAAGTTCTGGATTGAATGAATTGGGTTAGTGTCCAAATGTTTTATTGGCAATTTGGTCCATGCAAGTTAAAAGGACTCACTGGCCACTGCAGCATTCCAGAAATCTTGTTGCAATGGTCTGTTGTTTGAAACACTTAGTAGATTTTATTTATTTATTTATTTATTGATTTCCTACTTAAGTTCCAGTTTTCTTGGTCCAAATGTGAAGTCTATGCTACTTTCCTCTCTTAGATTCACGTGGAAGAAGGTCCGGGTGATATACTTGTATTTTTTACTGGACAAGAAGAGATAGAATCTGTAGAAAGGCTTATTGAAGAAAGATTTTTACAAGTACCTGGAAGCGATCTGAAAATAGTAGTTGTTCCTATATTTTCATCCCTTCCTTCAGAGCAGCAGATTGAAGTCTTCAAGCCAGCTCCACCTGGGTATCGGAAGGTAAACAAAATGGGTATTTTTACTTTATTTAAATTTTCATATTAATGGGTGTGGAGAGTTGTATTTATTTGGCATGCTACTATTTATTGGTTATTCCTTAGTGAAAGAGAGATGAAGCTACATTTCAAAGAAATACTTTTCATACAAGGATTGATCAGGAATGTTTATATAGAGACTTTTACACCAAGTCTTATATATATATATATATATATATATATATATTTGTTTAGAAGCCTGACACCAGCTTCTCTTTTTATAAGCAAAACCATGTTTCGTTCTCTTAACTCACACCTTTTCTCTGGTGCACTGCTTCCAAATGTTCTTTCCACTGCACAACGAGACATAGAACAATAGAATAGTTTCACTGCACAACTTCAAATTGATAAAGCTTTTGGTAATACTTTGAAACTTCCAAGGAACCAATACAAAAAAATTGTTCAACTTTCTGTGTGCATGAATTATGCAGGGCCGGTCCTGACATTTTGGGGGCCTAGGGTGAAACCTTAAAAAATGGACCTTTATTAAAATTATTTTATTTTTTTATCATATTAATTATTCAAATTAAACTACAATAATACCTTAAAATTGATTTCACACCTTTAATTTCCCTCCATTCTTATTAGGATTGGATCTGACAATAAAAAGTGTAGTTTATAACTTATACGGAGCCATTTTAGTAGGCTAGCTTGACCATTCAAACTGTGTGATCTATTTAATTATTTTTGTAGAAACCTATATATACTAAGTTAAACACATGAGTTGGGGACCTGGGGCGGTCGCCCTTCTTGCCCCACCCCAGGCACACCCCTGGAATTATGTTTCTAAATTCTTTTCTATCTCGGCAGGTCATATTGGCAACAAATATTGCTGAGACTTCTGTTACGATCCCTGGAATTAAGTATGTTATAGACCCAGGACTGGTCAAAGCGCGCTCATACAATCCACGAACAGGGATAGAAACATTAGTTATTGTTCCAATATCTAAAGCTCAAGCCCTTCAAAGAAGGTAAGCTTCTTGATTCTTGACTCCTGATGTTTTGACTGATTCCCTCTCCCTTTTGATAGTAACTCCAACTCTTTAGCCGATTATGAACTGTGCAAGAAGTTATGAATTTTTTTAAATGGAAAACTTTGTCCTCGAGTTCACATCATGGAGTCATAGGCTAATTACTACTTTGGTTCTTGGTTAAAATTGACAATGTTGCCATTAGTTAGTTCTAAGGGAAAAAGAAGTCAACTTAAAATGAAGAATCTTAGTAGTCTTTTGAAAAAAAGGAAGAGCCTTACTTATAGTAAAAGGCTGTAGCATGCATGAGTCAAATTCCTTACTTCATGGTGATTAGGAGGCTATATTCCGCTAATAAACTCCCTAATCCCAACCGTTTTGAAATATTTGCATTGAAGCTCCACAATTCCACCATTCTCTTTTTTTCCCAATCTTTCTTGATGCTGAGCACCTGAGCCTCGTTTAACTTTGTTTCTATTTGATTATAGCAACTTTGATTGTAGCTATGGAGCCAAGGAATTAAAATTTTCCTTTGTGTGAGCCAATATACCAGTTAGATAGTACACTAGAGTAAAGTGAGTGGTCAAGATCTATTTCTTGTTCCCAAACCATTTTTCAATCACAAGGGCTCAACTTGAGGTTGTCATTCAAGTTAGTGAAATTATTTCACTCTAATTCAACCAAAGCCATGCCATGACACGAGGAAAGATTTTCTCATTTCTGGATCCACTCCAGATCAAAAAAATAAAACTTAACTGGTTGATGCTTCCAATGACTTAGTTGGTAAACAAAATAAATGTGGAGATTATCCTCGATCTTTGGTTTGTTTATGTATGAAAGATTTAGCAAGATATGTGAATTAATAAACCTTTTTAATATTTGGTTAGTTGGTAACAGTTCACTTAAATGTATTGCAGTTTGCGCTTTGGTCTAACCTTCAAAGCTTAATCTACTTTATTCTTATCTCATTTTTGCTTTGTTGGATTGAGTAAAGTGTAGACTATAGTTCTACGGATAGGAATGGACATAGTAGATAACAAGTGAGGCATATCTTCATTTTTGTAGTTGTAGCTCTTCCTTTTCCATTGGAACCACCTTCCTCCTTGTTTCTTAATTTTATTTTGGATTTTGTCTGCAAGAAGGAAAAAAACTGCTCCCACAATTTTTAAAATTTTCGCTGCTAAAACAGGAAGTTGACTTATATTTGATTCAGTGGTCGTGCAGGGCGTGAAGGACCTGGGAAATGCTACCGTTTGTACCCTGAGATTGAATTTGGTAAACTTCCTAATTCCACTGTGCCTGAGATCAAGCGATGCAACCTCTCTAATATCATACTACAGCTTAAGGCTCTTGGTATTGATGATGTCATTGGGTTTGACTTTATGGAAAAACCATCAAGGTAAGCAAGGAACAAACTGTATATAGCTGCTTTAGTTGGACCAGTTGGTAACTTAGTTTGAGTAGGTAGTGATATAGTTGTCCGTTTCATCATTGTTGCAATAAGCTTTCGCTAATTCTTCTACTTTCTTACTTGTCATCAGTACTACTGTGAAAATTGATATGATGAGGGCAGTGACTTTGTGGGATTCCTGTGGATGGGTGTAGATTAAATAGTATTTTCTTTTTGTACACATACATAGATGCATGTATGTGTGTAAATCACAATTTTACCACATTTCATAAAGGGTGAGAAGTCTCATTGTTTTGCCAAGTGTTAAATTGTAACGTAAACTAGGAAATTGAAATTCTGCTCACATAATCTTCCTCTTGATTTGGAGTTTGAACTTCTACTGAAATGCTATTTAAACATGTCAAATGCCTTCAACTTTTTCTTTGAATCTGATTGTATGAAAGTGTTTATGTACATCTGTTTACTCGGCAGGGCAAGCATAGTGAAATCATTGGAACAGTTATTTTTGCTGGGTGCTTTAACAGATAATTACAAACTCTCAGATCCAGTTGGGAAGCAAATGGCCGGTTTGCCCTTGGACCCAATTTATTCCAAAGCTCTTATCTTAGCCAGTGGTTTCAACTGCATGGAAGAGATGTTGATAACTGTTGCAATGCTTTCAGTAGAATCAATTTTCTATGCTCCTCGGGAAAAGTTGGAAGAGGTAAATGGAGATTTATAATAAATTTGCATTTTTTTTTTTTTTTGAAAGCTGGCATTTTTTATTTTTTTTTCGTTTGAATTCAAGTACAATTTTTTCCTGCTTTGTAAAGTGGTTTATCAATGTACGCTGCTGAAACAATTGACAGCCTACATGATGGCATAGACCATCGAATGCTCACTGGAAAAAGGAGGGGGGATATCAAATTTCAAATGTTGTGTCTTGTCTTCATACCATATTAGTGAAACCTCTGATTTTACTAATTGTTCAATAGAGAATGAGAACCGAATGAGTAACTAGTACAAACATATGAAAGCATTTTAATGTGAAACAATTGCAAGGAATGATAAAAAAGGTGCTTCTTGGTTTGTAATCATTTGCTTTTGTATTCATCATCTTAGTGGTCTTGCATTACCTTTTTTTGTTTTTTAAAGAAAAAATAAATTACCTATTTGGTGATTTAAGGGAAAAACAAGATAAGTATTTGCTAGCTTTCTAGATGCACCAGTAATTTGTTTTTGAATGGCAAAGTTTTAGTTACCATGCCATTTCCTTTTGTAGGCAAGAGGTGCAAGGAAGAAATTTTCAAGCATAGAGGGTGACCATCTAACCTTATTGAATGTTTATCGTGCCACCTCTGAATTCTTGGAGAAGAGCAAAATCACTGGCTCTAAAGAAAAAATAGCTGGAAAAAGCCTATTCAAGTGGTGCAGGGATAATTTCATCAATGGCCGTTCTTTGCGGCAGGCTCGTGACATTCATAGGTTAAACCATGTCTTCTTCTGTTTATATCACTCTAGTGGATGTGGGTGAGATGCTCTTTTGGCATCATCCTTGTTTCCTGTTTTAATGAATAGACATGTAATTGTTGCAGCTAATGCATAATTACTTTTAGTCTAGTGTAGTGAGTAAACGAACTTGGGAGACAATATTATCTCGAACACCTTTGGACATTCTTAGATCCAGTTATTAATTATTTCAGTAAATGCGGAACCTACTAAATGCTTTTTGGCCAATTTTGCAGTCAAATACGAGGTCAGATTGAAAATATGAGTCTACGCATTGCTTCATGCGGTGATGATATGGTCCAGTTTCAAAGGTGCCTTGCTGCTGCTTTTTTTCTTAATGCAGCTATGAAGCAACCCGACGGGTCATACAGGTTTGTACCTAATTCTGAATGAATATTCAATAGTTTTAATTGCAATGCAAAAGCTTTTTTTACTGACCCTTCATGATTCATTCCTTTTTACATGTTATTCCTTTACTGTCGAGAACTTAGCTCATTGCAGAAATATATTATTTCCCTATTAGCATCAGATTATTCATTGTTGACTTTCTGTACAATTCTTTTTATATTATATTTATCATTATTTATTGAAATTGCTTTCACAAAAAAATGTCGAATTATAATTGTGACAGGACATTAGCAACTAGTCAGACAGTTCAAATCCATCCATCTTCTGTTTTATTTCGGAGCAAACCAGATTGCATAATCTTCAATGAACTGGTTCGGACAAATGTCAACTATATCCGCAACATTAGCAGAATTGATCCACTTTGGTTAGCTGAGTTAGCTCCTCAATATTATGCTACACAAGATTAAGCATTAACTTGGAGGTAAGGGTCAATTTCTTTCTACGCGAGTTCTTCTTTGGAATCTAGTTGTTTTCATGTACTGGATGCTATGGGTCAAAGTCGAACTGTCAGACTTGGTTTTTCTTTGTTGTTCATGTACGCGTTCCTAAAAATTGCCATGTGGCCCTTGTGATCATGTTGACTTGTTCATTAGTGCTTCTGAGAAAGAGGGCTGGCCACGCCTTTGTTTTGATCTCATCATCTTAAATGAGTAAAAGAAACTGAATTTTTGTAACAATATTGAATCCAACAATCTTTGAATTAAGGAAAATATAAGTTATGGCCATAAAACAATAACATTTGAGGCTAAAAGCGATATATGAACTCAAGTAATTTAGATTGTTATCAATAGAAAATCTATGTAGAGATTCTGACTTTACATCTAATGATAGGTAATGGTGGTTTGTGTAATCCAAGGTTCGAAACTTCGACATCACTCTAAATTTTGCCAACTCAAAATTCGGAAGTAATTTGGGGAAGTTGACTTCAACTGTGGAAATTTAACAAAAAATTGTGGGTGCACAAAAGTCTTAAAAAAAAAAAAGGAATAAATTAAAAAGAAAACTGCTTACCAAAAAAAAAAAACACTAAAAGCAAATGTACACTCGCATTCTATTGATATACATCAAAATTTGTGCATGCGCATCATGATAACAATCTAAGATACGTGTGTATAGTAAATTGATGTGTGTAGTTAAGTGTGTACATACTCGAGCAATAATTAGTGTGTTTTTCACAATTGACTCAACCGACTAATGTTCTAAAAACATCATCCCGCCTCTCCTTCTTGGCGGCTCCACCTCTGCCGTCGGTCTTTCCTCTTCCTTGTTGCTCGATCCACTCCTCCTTGGTTGGTCAGCTCTGCAATGGTTGTCTCCTTCCTTGGTCCTTGCTCGCTCGACTCAAGTTCAACTCCTTGGAAAATGGCTATATCTAGGGCATCGCTTGAAGTGCATCTCAGTCCATGACTCCACATGTCAAGCAACTCTTTTCAAGCCTGATGACCAATACATATTGGTAGTGAGTTGTGCATCTCATATTGACTCTTGGGAATTTCAGCCTCTTAGGTCCCGATCGAAACTTTTCAGCTTTAGAATTTATTTTTAGGGGTTTTTTGGGTAATTTTGTTGGATGTGTGTGGGCCCAACACACTTATGTCCAGTCCAAGCATAAGACTTGTTAAACAAAGCTTTCTAATTTAGGTTTTAGAAAGTGGAGATTGGAGGTATCGATTTGTGGCAGGAAAGAAAATTGGAATTAACATATTAGAGCATCTCCAATGGGGTTGTGGATTGACGGTGGATGTGTGCTAACTAGGATAGGATAGACATTCGGGTGAAAAATATATCTCCATTGGGACTATGGATTTAGGATGTCCTGCTTACGTGGCATGCACACTATCTATCGAAATAGAGGGTGCGATAGACACTGTCTATATTGTGACATCATCTTTTACGGTTATTAAACGAAGTCACAAACGCCAAAATTGAATGCATCGAGTAATTTTATCCTACATAATAGACTATTTTTTAGATATTTATCTATGTATGTATATATCCCATACAAATATGCCTATCGTCTTTTCCTTTTTTTGTAGAATAACTATCGTTTTAGATATCTATATATTGCACCAAACAAATATACCGATTCTTATATCTTATCAAAAAAAAAGAATCGCATTGTGCACTCCGATATCCTTTCAAGGCACCCTGACTTTTTTCGTTTATGTTGGTTCTAAAAGAAAATGACACATTTGCCCCGGGGTGCCTAGAGTAATCAGTCCGGCCTACTGGGGAGCCCTGAGCAATCGGTGGGGTGCCCATAGCGTGACACTACATTAACTGACATTACGTTTCAAGTCTCGGTGGGAAATGACCAAACATATGGTATCGGACACATAGGATCGAGACATAAGTTGTTTTGTCGGTTGGTGTCGGCCGAGACATACACACATGTCTCGGCACAAGACCACTTGTATAGTCTCAGTGGTCACCCATCGAGTTTGGTGTTTGACTACCCTTATTTGGGTGTCGGTTGGTATAAACCGACACTATAATACGGGTCTCGGCAAAACATGACCGATACCACTTTAACATGTGTCTTGGGTAGTGGGATGCGTTACATCACAAACTAGGAGCATTTTGGTAAAAGTCCTGGGGTGCCCTGAGAAGATATCAGGGTGCACATAACGCAACTAAAAAAATTACCGATTCTTACAAAAGGAAAACATACAAATATACGAATCACTTATTAAAAAAATACGGATAAAAAAATAAAAAATAGGCGTTTCAAGCAAAAAAATAAACGAAAAAAAAGAAAAAGAAAAAATGATCCCACATCGCCGATCCACATTATGCATTGGAGATGTTTTTGAAGTTTAATGTCTATTTAAGCTACATAGGCTAGACATTGCCTCCACAGTGATGACGTGGCATGAATCCACACCCATAATCCACATTTACCATTGGAGATGCTCTTAGGATTTCGGCTAGGGTGTGTGCCTATTTTCATGGGGCTTTGGCGACTTTAATGAGGTCGAAATTAGAGAGGGAAAATTGACATTGGAGTTTGACTACGAAGACCGAAAAAGAGATTATGTGTGTCGAAGTGTGCGTTTGACAAGAGAAGTCAACAAGGGTTGTTCGACTTTGTGAAAGAGAGATTGTGATCATATCTAGGATACCTGGACTCGGCAGTTTAGGGAGAAGTGTCCGTGTCGACACAACACGGACACGGACACAGGATATGTGTCCGACCCTTGAAAAAAAGTTGGACTTGGCTAGCGGTTCTTAGTTCGAGGAGAAGAAAGAAGAAGAAGACAGCCACTCGTCAAACTGATTTTTCAGCCCCTCGTCATCTACAAACTGATTTTTCATCCCCTCTTCATCTTCATCTTCAGTTCCATCTTCAATTCTTAAGAAGAACAAGAAGAAACTGATTTTTCAGCCCCCTTCATCTTCAGTTCCATCTTCAGTTCTTAAGAAGAAGAAGAAGAAACTGATTTTTCAGCCCCTATCGTCATCTTCATCTTCAATTCTTATTTGTACACAACTTTTGACACAATAGATATTTATAGGACTT
This sequence comes from Stephania japonica, assembly GCA_039657345.1. Taxonomy (NCBI): domain Eukaryota; kingdom Viridiplantae; phylum Streptophyta; class Magnoliopsida; order Ranunculales; family Menispermaceae; genus Stephania; species Stephania japonica. The sequence continues at coordinate 64,467,524 of CM077557.1, read as the reverse complement.
GTTTGGCGTTGAGTAAAAAACGGATTTTTCTTAAGTCAGCTTTAAGAAAGCAAAACTTAAAAATAATAATAAAAAAAAATTCACATGTATTACAAATCATAAAATGAAATAAAATAATTTTTAATTTTTATCCGTGTCCAAGTTCCCGTGTTCAAAATTTTGGACACTTATAGCCAAGTCCCCAAGTCCCTAAAATTAAAGAATAGCCAGATCCGACCTCTAGACACACACTCACACCTGATACCCGTACCCGAGTCCAGGTAACTTTGGATCATATCTCCTAAGTTCTTTTCTGTGTATGCGCACTCGAGTTGAAGTGTGTAATCTTTCTCGAGGGGCGTTCTAGTTTGAGCATTAGGGATTCTCTCTCTACATTGAAGAAACAACAAGATTTTGAATCCGACAACTCGTGGAGAATTACTTTGGTGATTTTTTTGTGTCCAAGAAAAGAAGTGCTAAAGTTTGATACAATTGGGGTAGAGTTCTTCGTTCTTAGTGTGATCATCATCTAAGTTCTTGTAAGAGAGATATTTTTGTATTACTCCATTGTTAGAGAATCTCATTCAATTGAGATATCTTGTACTCTTTATTCACATAGTGATTGTTCGGAGTTTGACCCGTGGTTTTTACGTCAAATTTGGAGGGTTTTTCACGTTAAATCTTGCATGCTTTGTGATATATTTAGTTGTCATTGATCGTGGTTTGGTAGAATTTGGTATACATCCATTCCATTGTTCGATGGGCATGAGCAACCCCAACAAATTTAGGGTTGTTTTTGGGTAAATTCGACATTTTCGTGTTTGAAGTTTTACAAGTTTTGGTCAATTTTTCTTTAAATTCGATCTAACTTATCAAATTTCATTGAAACTTTAGGCGACTTTGTGTAATTTTATTTTTGAAGCCATAATTCGCTTCGCTCACTTTGAAATCGACAAACTTCAGCCAAAGTTCGGCGAAGTTTGTCGATTTTTCAAACCATGATATATCTAATTGCTAAACTAGTCTGAATGCATGCACTATTGTGAAGAGGATGCAATAGCCAACTCTAAGTTAGATTACCAATCCTATGTGTTGGAGCAATTGACTGCACTGTCGCCTGGAACAATGAGTCGTGCGGATCTCGAGGTGCTCGTTGGTGGTCCCCCGTTGCACTCGGCAAAACAGACTCGAAGTACCTAATAAGTTAGAGAGGGAATTAGAGACGAAGGGTTTTGGGGATTTCAGAGCATATCCCGTTTGTTAACTAGTCATTACTTACCTTGTATTTGATAAAAAAAAAATTACTTTATCTCTCTCATTCTTTTTCGGGATTTGTACTTTAGATAAGTAATGAGAGATTTGAATTCACTAATAATCTCATTTTCTGAGGCTTACCAAATTAAGGAAATCTTTCCTGTTTAATGAATCCCGTTTTCTGAGGATTTTCAAACCATGGAAATTTTTCGTTAGTTGTTTAACGAATCTCATTTTATGAGGCTTACCAAGTTTGGAAAATCTTTCCTTAACTGCTCAGATATGTATCCTGGAAACATTTTTTTTGCCATTTTTGAAATTAGTTCTATGTATCTCAACTTTTGAGATTTTTTGTATGGCATTGAGAGTACGCCACACATGTGTGTGCTATTATGAGATTGAATGGCGCATTACAGTATTTTAGGGACGAAGAGACGAGTTTTCTAGAGTGGGGAATCAAAGGATTTCATTCAAATCGATACTCACCTGTTTGATTATACTACTACGAATTTGTTTGTGATGACCGAGTGGTTTGTGAATTCAACTTCAACGGTTGTTGCTCTCCATTGAACATGATTGTACCAAGAACCTGCACTCAAGAGGGAAGTTAACGAGAAGGAAGACTAGAGAGGGACCGATTTGGAGTGGGTGAGGGAGTTAAGGGATCGAGTCAACCCTAGTTCAACTTTAGGGACTAAGTTAGCAACTCGTTGAGACTACATGGACTAAATTGACCCTTTTGTCGCCCAAGAAATAAGGGCAAATGACTTTTTCTCGAGACAATGGGTGACGAAGGTGGTGTAGATGTTGATGTAGACAAAGGGCCACAATTTGATGAAAGTCGTAGTGAAGAAGTAGAGCGGTTGGAGGGTGACCAGGATCCTTTGTTAATGGGTGCATGATTTGAGGACTAATTTTTCTCAACCAGGGGAGAATGATGCAAATCCGAGTTGCCGTTAAATTCGGATTTTTTTTATTTATTAGAAGTTGGTTTAGTTAGAGTACAATTGGTGAATGTCACGTTATTTATTTTTTTGAAGTCTGTTAAGTAGGATGTGAATTGTCTACATATGATACTTATCCTATCATTAGTAGTTGTCATTTAATAAGGAGTCAAAATTAGTGTTAAATGGAAAGTTCGTTAATTTTTTTGTCAAAGTAGTATTGTTAAAAGAATAAGAGTTGAGTATCTATCTCACGAAAAGCCTATATATAAAGGCAGATCTGGTTTTAATGAGGTGGTTGTTCTTTTGAATAATATTGGTATTTTGATCTGGTTTTAATGAGGTGGTTGTTCTTGTGCGTGTTCTTTTGGTTTTGGTATTCTTAGAATCAACAAATAAAATACTGGTGTTTGTGTTGCTACCGGAATTTCGAAGACTCAACGGTAGAAGAATTTTTGGTGTGTTTTGATTTTTACATATCTAGCAATTCGATCTGCATCACACTGTAACTGAAGTGCCATTAAAAGTATTATGGAAAGCGATTAAGAAGCCACCTCGTTAAGCTCTATAGTAAAAGTGTGATTAAAAGTACTCCTCCACAAAGTGCTTTATAGAGTGGGGGCATGTGATCTAGTATGTGGAATATCCTCCATTTTGATTTGGTTTATGCAGATCTCGAGGACATACAAAAGAAATAGATTTTCCAAACTCTAAGATAGGAAGTGCATTGTCGTTCGTGATCGAGATACGCAGAACTAATTTGAGAATGGTCAGATAAAAATAATGTTCTCAAGATACATATCCAGGTAGATTTCCCAAACTTGGTAAGCCTCGAAAAAAAGGATTTGTTAAACAACGTAGAAAGAATTTTTTGATTTGGTAATCCTCGGAAAACGGGATTCATTAAATAGTTGAAGAAAGATTTCCTTGATTTGGTAAGCCTCGAAAAATGGGATTCTTGGTGAACTCTAATCTCTCAATACTTACTGAAATACAAATCCTGAAAAGGAATGAGTGAGATAAGACAAGTAATTGACTAGGTAACAAACGAGATATTTTCCCAATATATGAATAATATACTAGGTTGGAACAAAAGGTATGCTCAGAAATCCCCAAAACCCTTCGTCTCTCTAATTCCCTCTCTAACTTAGGCTTCGGAGTGATCTCCTTGGAGGCCCCAACTCCGAGTCTGTTTTGCTGAGTGCGACGAGGGACCACCAGCGAGTGCCTCGAGATCTGTGCAGTTCATTGTTCCAGGCCACAGTATGGTCAGTTCGTACATCACTATGTTAGGCTATCAATTTGCACTTAATGCAAAGTCAATTTTAGACAGTGTTGGTACTTAATATTGTCAATGAAAAGATTGTAACATGATAGGCTAATGAGAACTAGTCAAAGTTTAGTTTGTTCATTTCCACCTTTTGTAAATGCAATCTGTCAAAAGTTAGCACACCAATCGGTTTAGCTAGTTCTTAAAAATGCACTTACTTTCCAACCCCAAAAAAAAAAAAAATGCACTTTAGGCCTTATGTCTCGGCATGTGAATTTTATTTGAACTTTGCTTGTATGACTCGTGCTTTCTATTTCTACCTAGACCGCTGCTTCAAAAGCCGATGGATGTAATAACTTCTGTGGCTATAAATGGACTACAAATTATTTGGTGTTCTTTCTATGATCATCCCTTTTTTTGACAAGTGACTCCAATACGAGTCGAACCTGGGACTTCCCTCGACATTGCTTTTTAGCAAGTGGCGCCTCATCCAGCTCACTAGAGATGCCAGTGAGATGCTTTGGCATATTCGTCCTTTTTTTCTTCTCCTGCATGTTTGGTATTGGGATTAATTGTGGCATCCGCTACTGTGACTAAATGCTATATTGATTTTCGCTCTTGCTAAACTTACTTTGTTGTGTGTAATTGTAGGTTATGGAAAAAGGTGCAATGGCTTAAGCTAAAATAGAACCTGACATGCAATAGTTACTGAAATTGATATGGAGTGAGGAATTGCGAGTCATGGTGACAGCAAAAGAGGGAATGCTGAAGGTGTTCATAGAACTCCAGTAGGTAGATCTCCAGCGAGAGGCTTTGCGAGCTCCATAGGTCTCATGGGCCAAAAGGTACCAAGGTCGTCCTAAACCACATTGATACCGAGGAATAACAAACCATGCTTAAATTCCAGAACAAGACATACTCGAAGTCGGGGCGCAAGACATGGCAAGAGAAAGAAGTGATGCCAAAGCCTACCTATACTTGCATTAAGCTCTGGGTAACTATAACCAAACAAAAATACCAAAAAAAAAAAAACTATAACCAAACAATCTACTTGAAGGGTCACTTATCGCACCAGGCATTACATGTTCAAAGGGTGATCTGTACTATATTTTCTAGTCAATGTAAGGGCCCCCATTGTCTTGGTGAAGAAAATAAATTCTGTAGCAGCTTGTTTATGTTCTGAATTTGTAACTGTGGATTTTTCTTGCATTAATTTGCTTCTGTACTTGAATTTGAGGGAAAGGCACCATCAGCAAAACAGCAACTACAGGACAGGCAAACAACGTATTCAGGATATGCACACTGTTATTTTATTTTGATGGGACAGTATTTTTATGTTTACTACGTACAAGCTAAGGGTCATGAGGCAAACTTTTTTTTTTTTTAATCAGAAATCAAGAGGTAAACTTGATAGTAGTAAACTGCGTCTCTTTTAATATTGGTAATCACAACAACACTAACAATCAATTCCATATTAGTTGAGGTCGGCCTCAAAAAAAATAAAAAAAATAGTTGGATCTGCTATAGAAAAAAAGGGTAGAGGAATAGCATTTGCTTGAGTTCAAGCTGCGTGTGGAGCTAAGGCTTTGTGAGCCTTTTGACGTTTTGGTCAGTTTTTTTTTTATTTTTTTGACCAAAAAATGGTTGCCGCTTTCATTCAACTATAAGCTCATTTGATACAACCATTAAGGCCAAAGAATGTTAATTCCATTTTTTTTAAGCCTGTTAAATGTATGTAATTAATAAACTGTAAACTACTAATTAGTTGATAATCACATTACTAATATTGTTGGTACCTAACTCGAGAGTAAATCTCCAATTAAAATAGAAAATGAAAGAAAGAAACTGGAGAGTAGATCTTGAGATGGGAAACAAACGCAGGAATGTGACTCATAAAACATTTTCTACTAATTTCTCGCTAGAAGTAGAGATATATGGTAGATATTATCTTTGTCACGTTTAGCTTCACATTATTGGACATGGTCATTGCAGAAGCATTTTTGTTTTCTCATATCTTTTATCTTAGTTGATGCGTTCCCCACAATCCGTAGTCACATTCAACAAGCCCTCTCTCCAAAATTCACTTCAAGCCTTAAAATCATCATTGATAATTAAGTGAATCAAACTTGATGATAACGATGACAGGAAAAGGCTTTTGTAACTCGTAAAGTTAACTCAAGAAAAACATATATTGCACTTGCATGTTTGCGAGCCGTCCATTTTGGTGCACACTTCTCGAGGCACATTGCACCCTATGCAGACGTGTCTTTCCTCGCTTGCAAAAGCATTTCCCCTGTAAAAAATCCTCTGTAAGCAAGAAAACAAAATCGCACCAACATAGAATTAATGAAACTTAAGAAAGCAAATCATGAATAAAACCCAATAACCCTCACAGTTGAGGTGACAATTCCCACTCAAGGAAAAATTCGCAGGCAAGAAAACCCTACTGACCAAGAAATAATTCATTTGATGGCGACGCTTGTCTCATAATCCAACAAAAGGACTAAGCCGGGGTAATAAAATTGGGCGAGTTAAGACAACAATGAGATTGTACAAATATCCTGGACTAGCAGTATATATGTTCACATTAAATGAATTGAATAATTATAATTGTTTGGGTTGCATTTCAGCAAAATGAGTAAAAAATAAAGGCAATAAATACAAGTTTGAATTTTAAAAACGACTTATAATTTTGATTAAGGAGTTTCTGTTAAAAGAAGTGCGACTCCTAGGGAGGTTTTTGAAATTATTTTATTTCAAAGTCATTCCTAAGAAATAAATGGCTTCAAAATTACTACTTGTAAAACTCTTTTGATATTTGTAAGAATCTCAAAAATATTTTTATGTCTGAACTTTAAGAGTCTAAATCGATTTTTATTTTGCTAAAATGTCTAATATTATTAATCAAAGGGAGTATTTTTTAGTCGTTAACTGTTATGAGTTTGAATCATTACTCCACATAGCATTATTGTATATTTTTTATTGAAAAATTTTATAAGTCAAATCATAATGCACACCCCTCATATCCAATCATGTTTAAAATCTTGAGATGTGTAAGCTCACATCTCGAGGAAGCACAGGCGGTTGGATAAATGGTGTGCATTATGGTTTGACTTGTAGAAATATCATTTTAACCAAGTCCTTTTCTACATAGGATGATAATCTAACACATTTACAGCGCACACTTTTATTTTTTAGTCACTTATAGTTCTTTTTCATTCTATATATGACAAAACACTATAAATAACTAAAAAATAAAATGTACGACATTTTCTATTTTGTATTACGATTACTAATTACATTTTTTTCTGCCCTTTCTTTTTTTTTTTAATAGATATGGTTTAGGGCGCGGCGCGTTCAACATTACCTCCCTGCAAGGCCTAGACCCCTTTACTGCACGGCCCATGCATGCATTATGCAAATGATGCCACAGCGAATCCCTTTTCATCTCCTCACAGTACGTACTCTTCTGTTTCTTTCCCAACCGAGGATGGCCGGCTCGGAAACCCAACATCGAATCTCCTGACGTGTCACTCCTACATTTAATAATTAGATCACGTGCCTCCTCACGTGCTACCTCCACACCAACTACGTCATGCATGCCATGCGATGGGATGGGTAGAAGGATGGATGGATGGATGGACGTGATGTGCATGTCATGGAATGGTAGCTAGGCTCTAGGGTCGTACCGTACGTTACGTAGTAGTAGTAGTAGTTGTAGTATTAGGGATGGTGCTCCCACGTGACTGCTCGGTCCCCACCAGAAGCGACAGATAGAACGCTCGCCATTGACGGAAGCTTCAACAATAAAATATTTGAGTGATACATTTATGAAACATAGGTTTTGAGTCCTTGAGATTTGTATGGCGATGTGTGAGTCCGTAATTCGATGTATATCTAATTACTTCCATCAACTGTGACGAAATGTACATCTCAAGAGAATATCATCACCGTATCACTTTCTTTTTTTAATTCGGGAAATAAAACCGCACGTGTGAGGTCAATGTGGTCAAAGAGGTCAAATAGGTTGCGTATAGTGTAGAAGACAGAAGAAGTGACGGCGACTGCTATCGTACGCGTGAGGCGTGTAGGTCCACACCACCACCAGGTCAACATCAGGGCGTGACCAGACGCGGATCTCGAGGCGGAGGATAGCAGTTGTATGCTGTGTCGGCAAATTTCCGACGAGTGATTTGCTCGTCTTGTCCTTTCTTCCGTCTGAAAAAACGTAGAAAAAATGATGTACACAGTACAGATAGAGAGGGCAGTGGGGTGAAGTGTCAGGTCCAGGTGCAGGTCTGGTAGGCATCAGTGCTGATAATATGGTCTGTTTCTGTGTTAGTGTGTTGTGATCTGGTGCACTTGACCGGCCAATATATGGTCATGCTCCCATCTCACTTTTCCTCTCTCTCTCTATCTCTCTCAAAAAGTACAAATATTCAACACAATTTATTTTTCACACGCCATTTTCTGGAGCACTTAATTATGACGGTTAATCTTTACGTCAATGCGCGTACAATATAATAGGCCAAATAATCTAATTTACTCTAAACTTTACTTGAAATCTATCTCAAATTTTACTTTTTAATCCCAATTTTAAAGCCCGCCTCATCATACCTTGGCTTCGTTTATGAGCCTAAGCTCTTTATAATTTTTGGTGCAGATAAAATTGTGATAAAAAAAATTAAGTTTAGAAAAAATTTAAACTTGTTGTAGCATTATAGACTGTATTGTCACTCTTGCTTCCATCAAGATAAATCTGGCTCCTTCCACTGTTCTCGCCCGCATATATAGGATATATGTATGTATAAAAAATGATATCTAACGAATGAGTGATGTGTGCATGTAAAACTAGTCAGCATCCTGCACTTTGAGCAAGAGAAAGTTTGAGTATTAGTAGTGGCTAAAATGCATTAATATATGCTTTAGTGAAAACAAGTTTGATTAGATAAAATAAAATAAAAAAGTTTTTAATGTGTTATGTAATCTATGATAGATTAAAAGTTAAAAACAATGCCACTGCTTTAAAATAAATAAATAAATAAACAAATGTCGTATAATTTTTTTAAAAGAAAATAAAATATATAACTCAAAATATCGGTATCTCATACTTTACATGCAAAGAGACCAAGTATCAATAATAAAATAAGAATACATTAATATTTCAGCAAAAAGAAAAGGGAACAAAAGTAACAAAAAATCACAACAAATAATTAGACCATCAAAAGTAACAAAAGATCGATTGCAAATTCGCGACTTATAATATACCTGAATTATGCTCTTAATCCATCAAACTCCCTAAAACTTTAACTATCAAAAGTATAACAAAATATCACAACAAAGAATTAAAGCCATCAAAATTAAGAAAAGATCAATTACGAACTCGCTAACTATTATATACGTGAATTATGCTTTTGATATGCCAAACTCTACAACTGTCCCATGTATATCATTGAATGGATGTTTATATAATGAATATATAATTGAGAATGACTTGTGAAATTGTACATTAATTATGTTATAATATGAAACGTTATTGTTTACCTACCTTCATTGTTTAAATAACTATTTCATTCCATAGTCAAACAAAATTATGATATAATTAAAAATAAAAAGTGTCATAAAGAATGTGCTACATGGTAGTTAAAGATAGTCATCTTTCTCATTATAGTGAAAGTGAAATAAATAGTAAAAAGTAAGTTTTTAATTAAAAAATTGATTAATCAGTAGAACTAAGTTTGAGTTTTATAAAATTAATTAATTTTGTATATTGTAAAAGTAAAGAACATCTTGGGTGTGTCACGTGGTGCTACAAGTGTTGGTGGTATTTCCGAAAACACAATGGCGATTTTGGTGGATTATTTCTAGAGACTAAATGGGTTTGTTGTTTATGAAGATTCCTGCAAATGAGTCCAAGATCACATCGGGTACGTATGTTTGTTATTCTAGTAGATATCTTAAGTGAGATATTCATTAAAATCATTCATTGATGTCGACATCCAAGTTGATCAATGGATCATGATCATATATATATATATATATATATATATATATATTATGAAGTAGATCTAATCGGATATACACTAATTCAATTTTAATTATCTTTTGATAATACTAGTGTGTGGTACATCGATTAGATCACGAAGAAGCATTCTGAATTTTAAATTCGAATTTGGAATTTGATACCTATAAGGTAGTTTTTAGAACTAACTATAGAGCAGTTATAAAAACGATGAATTTTGGAGATTCTTGGTCTATGTTATTTTACTGAAATAGATGAAAAACTTGATGCAATTGATCGAGGCTTAAGTTATACTCAATGTCCTTAAGACTATTTCGCCCCGCTATGGTGCTTACGGTCTAATGACGATAGTCTCCCAAGATACAACGATCATACTAGTGATTTGTAGCACTCCGAATCACTAGTCTACGAACCAATCTATGATTCAATACTCTCTCTGACTCAAAAGCATGTAAAATAGAGAAAGACATTTTGATTTGACCTATTTGCTTTTCCTTCTAATTATATATCTATATTTTAAAACAATCCATCAAGTGAATATATATAGACTTTTATGTGTCTATTAGAAAAAGACACACCTCTTGGTGAATAGATACACCTTTTAGTCTATTATATCTCTACACAATACCTCTTGGTGAATAGATACACCTTTTGGTCTATTATGTCTCTACACAATAGTACACACCTTTTCACATAATTTTCATTCAAATTATAAACAATTAAATAATATAATTAATTGTTCCAACAATCCCCCACATGAATGAAAATTGATCATCAAGTCTTTATATATCCCCCACATAAATGGATTTTAAAAATCATTTTAATGCAGACACACTTGAGAGAGCATTGGCGGAATAAAGTTACATCAGGAAAAGTGTCGTATATAGACTTGAACTTACCCTAGTGAAATATTATCGGACTTACTTAATGACGCAGTGGATATAGAAGATCTTGAACTGTTCACTTTTTGTAGTAAATCGAGACAATAATACTCACATAACTTCATCCCTATCATTATTGGTTCTTACGGTTTTGTCCATTTTGGTCCTGGACACAATCCTGGTTTCATGATAGATTTAGAGAATTTAGCCTGTCTCGTTCTCATAAATGCGACCCACATTTACTATCATATAGGTGACATTTTTATTTGTCATTAAATGCTTAGCATATCCTTAACTTCTTCTAAACACATTTTTTATCTTAGGAATGAGATAGGTGTGTTCTTCTCTCGAGTTTCATCTAACCAGTTTGCCTATTGAACCTAGTATATGGGATCTCCAATCAGCTAGGTTAGGTTTCCGCCAGACTTAACTCATTTTTTAGGCTTTTAAACTCATTCCCCTCGATATCAGTTTACTTGATATTGATAAACCTTCAATTGTTGGCCACAAGTTTGTCTTCTTATTTCTCATTTTCTATGAAAATTATTCTATAATCAAGTAACTATTCAATGACAATCTTCGACACATAAGTCAAGATTTACCATTTTATGCATCATTTTATTCTGTCACTTGCAATTATTAGTCGGCGTGCATCTTATGCATTACCGAGACAATTGCATGCAATATGAAATATCCTCCAAGCTCTTTCAAAGCCGTAATGCTACTTTTTTAGCTTATTAATTTGTGAGCAATCATTTAGATTCCATTGTGAATCTAACAATACTCCTATTTCGTTGAGGATTTCCATTGATACAAGCATTTCTTCTCTAAATTCACTATTTAAGATGTGTCTCTCAACATCTTTTGCGTGCTTTATTAGCAACCAACATGCTAAATGTCATTAGGGACTAGTGAGTTTCTCTCAAAGAAATCAAGGCTCACTTTCTCTCAAATAAAGCCTTAAATTATATATTTAATTTGCTTAATTTTAAGCAACTTATCCATCTGCCTTTAATTAGATTTTAAAATCCATTTACTCTTTAAAGGATTCAACTTGATGGATTCAGTCTCACTATTGATAACTTTTTTTTTTTTAAACCATACATTATTCAATAAATGTCTCTTCAAATACTATATTGGGGATCATAATTTACTTTCTTTAATTCAAAAATAAAGACAAGAGTTTTATGCCCACCCCCACATCTTTCAAGTATTCATAAACATTTAATAATATATCTTCAACTTAAAAGATATAACTATCAAAATTAGGGATTGCATACAACTAAATTGCTTCCGGCTCCCACAATCTTAGTGATCTCTTATGGTGATCCACACAACATTAATCCTTATTGTGTGGCACCCACACATATATAGTCTACCAATATATACCTTCATTGTTTCCATACACTGATTTAATAAATATATGTAAATAACTTTCTAACCCCATGACAAGCACGGTTGATGGACATCATATATGAGATAGCAACAATCACATACATACATCCACAATCTCAAAATAATGGCACAAAGGCCCTGCATGCCTCTGTTTGACCCGATCTTTTGCCCTCTTTGTGCAACAAGAAATTAATCCTTTTAAATAGACCACACCAACCGCAACAACAACCATCTCTAGCCATAGAGAGATTCTAATTTTTTTTTTTTTTCACAAAATGCAAATGTATGCATCATAATCTCTATTTCTTGAAGTTGTTGCAACCCAATTTTGCACTTTTGGGGACATTCACATATATCTTCAAATTGCAGAGGGTAATCAAAATGTCAATTTACTTCATGGGAGTATTATGACACATGTTTTCATAAAAATTCATTGACATATCATAATCATTAACAAATGCACATACATTGAATCGGATAAGACAAAATTTTTAATCACATCACTAATCACATGCATGCACCGATTCAAAAGAACCATACCTGTTCTATTGTAGTTTTTCTAACTGCCTTATAGTTATCTCAAATCTTGTTCATCAATGTGATCATGTGTCATGGCACCTTAATATTCTAAATTATAAATATGATCAGATTTGATCAATAGATTCAACACAAATACACTTAAGCAAGTAATGAATCGAATTTACACAATTTAGTTTTCCTTATTAAAAAATGTAGATTGGTTATTCACCGAGTCATATATTGCCGCCATACCAATTCATCAACATCTATTGATATGTTAGTATCGATTCAATAGTAGATCGATGTCAATTGATTCAACTATATACATACCACGAAAACAGTGTACCATGTGTTGATTCATCAAAATAGTAAATTCATGTTTTGCTGCCATGTGTCACTAGATGATTCCAAAACACTAGATACACCATGAAGCATTCACAATTTTATGTACCACGTAAGTTATAATCAAATCAATGTCTTCCTTTCTCGCATCAAAGCATTCACTCAATATATATTGTAAAAAAAAAAAATCATACCTGTAGTAATCGTCACCATAATTCTAGAATTTGTGATTTTAAATGCTACCAACCGAAACCACGCACGAGAATTAGTCTTCGGGTTCACAAATTCACCAAAAAAATAGTCTTATGAATATTGGTGGGATTTCCGAAAACTTGGTGCAAAATAGATGAAAAACTTGATGCAATTGATCGAGGCTTAAGTTATACTCAATGTCCTTAAGACTATTTCGCCCCGCTATGGTGCTTACGGTCTAATGACGATAGTCTCCCAAGATACAACGATCATACTAGTGATTTGTTGCACTCCGAATCACTAGTCTACGAACCAATCTATGATTCAATACTCTCTCTGACTCAAAAGCATGTAAAATAGAGAAAGACATTTTGATTTGACCTATTTGCTTTTCCTTCTAATTATATATCTATATTTTAAAACAATCCATCAAGTGAATATATATAGACTTTTATGTGTCTATTAGAAAAAGACACACCTCTTGGTGAATAGATACACCTTTTAGTCTATTATATCTCTACACAATACCTCTTGGTGAATAGATACACCTTTTGGTCTATTATGTCTCTACACAATAGTACACACCTTTTCACATAATTTTCATTCAAATTATAAACAATTAAATAATATAATTAATTGTTCCAACAACAAGAAGTCTCAAAATCGTCACATGGCACATCCAAGATACAACTTTATTATATATACACAAGAAGTCTCAAAATCATCACATGGCACATCCAAGATACAACTTTATATATATATATATATAGATTTTTCTTTAAGTGTGTGCCCAAGCATAATTGATGCAAAAACATGTAAAGGCTTCAGAAAAAAAATGTATAAGAAATAATATATCACCCAATGATTTTTCCTTGCATCAAAAACCCACGGTTAGTTTTTAGATCCTGAAGGGCCAGCACTGCAAATTGGCACTTTTATTTTTTGAATTTTTTTTTTTGTTGTACATTCTATTTTTTTTGAGTCTTTAATTATCTAAGAGAAATACTAAATGTGACCCACTGTTGACACATAGCACGCACCATATTTTTTATTTTTTTATTTATCTTTTTTTTATAATTTTATACTTGATGATAAGGCTAAGATTACTTACTACGACTACAAAATTGTTTAAAAAAAAATGTTTGTACTCATAGCGTGTATATAGCGAGTCACCCTAACACTCCTCTTATCCTAAAGATATGTGTTTTTATGTGTTTCAAAGATACCTGTGATTTGAAAACTCAAAAAGTGGCATTGCGCAATTGAAATAATCTTAACACTAAACCCTTTATGTCATTGAAAAGTAACAATTACACTGTTCTTTTGTAGCATTATTTACACTGTTCTTTTGGCATTGCAATTCCGTAAAAGGTATTAGAATTTGTAGGATGAAATTTTTAAGTCCAAGTTTACATAGGAGGAAAAGTGAATGAAGTGACGGCTTAAGATTAGGAGTGGAGGCTTCACCAAAATGTTCAAGGCAAGTTGGTGTCTCCAATCCAAACTTATAACCATTTATTTTGTATTTATATACTCGATGTGTTATTAATCTTAACACGCCCCTCAAGTCCAACGGACGATAGCCAAGTTGAGACTTGAATTAATTAGGGCAACTAGCCAACTGGGACAACTCAAATCCATCGGGGCACTGACTAACTATGGGTAACTGGGGTCAACTGAGACGGTCCACCAGGGTATTGGCCAAGACCAAGAGGATAGCCTACTTGGTAGATGATTGAACTGAAACATTTGGCACTCACATTTTTATTTCTCTATTACCATATAAAATTTTTAAGATGAAATTCTTAAGTCTAAGTTTACATAGGAGGGAGAGTGAATGAGTGAGGGCTTAAGGTTTGGAGTGGAAGCTTCACCAAAATGTCAAGACAAGATGGTATCTCTAATCCAAACTTATGACCCATTTATTTTGTATTTATATACTTGATGTAGTATTAATCTTAACACTCCTCCTTAAGTTCAATGGGTGATGGTCAAGTTAAGACTTAAATTAATTAGGGCAACTATTCAACTAAAACAACTCAAATCCAACGGGGCGCTGACCAACTATAGCCCTATGGGCAACTAACCAACCGTGACGGTTCAATGGGGCATTGATCAAGACCAAGAGGATAGCTTATTTAGTAGATTGCTTGAACTGAAACATTTGACACCCATATTTTATTTCTCTGATGCCATATTAAAATTTTTATGATGAAATTCGCAAGCCTAAGTTTACATAAGAAAGAGAATGAATGAATGAGGGTTTAAGCTTTGGAGTACCAAAATGTCAAGACAAGATAGTGTTTCCAATCCAAATATATAACTCATTTATTTTGTATTTATATATCCAATGTGAGATTAATCTTAATATAAGGGGCACCATTTCTCCTCCATCCATGTATATATCCTCAATAAATTGTGTTCGAGTTTCATCAAGGGAAGAATAAATTATAGCTTACATAGCTAGATTTTTTTTTGGACTATGCTAGAATTACACCCCTACAAGTCCCACCACAATGCAAACTACTTGCCAACCATTTATGCCTACCTTGAGATGCAAACCAACGCATCTTGAGATTCAAAACACAGTTGCATTATGATGTGACTTCTAGGGGGACACGCGGTTGAGGTGTTCTAGCATTTTATTTCATTTTATTTTATTTTTTGTCAAATTTGTTGCATTAATTTTTTAACAACAATAAATGGTACAATAATTTATTATAACAAGATTAATAAAAAATACATGCTTTAAAACTTGAAATAATATCTTCACAAAATGAATGTAAAAAAACTCACAAAGGAGACGACAACCACCCAACATACATTGCTAGATTTACTCGAATATGTTGGATCATGTATTGAGGTATTTCACTGGTTTATCGTGTCCTTATCTCTATATGAGTTTAATCTCCTGATGGGAGTACAGGTTGATGTAAAAAATTAATATGTTTCTTATAAAAATAAATTAATATAATATAATATAAATTTTTTGAAATAATTAATGTAATTAAATATTGACTTGGTATAAAATCGTTCTTTAGCCAAAAAAAAAGTGATTTTTTTTTTGGTGGTATCCGGCCATAGCCGACTAATTCGAATTGACCTGTAGTTGGACTATATATGCGCTTTGGGTCTCTCCAGGGCCGAGTACTCCAATCGAAGGGTGGCACGAAAGCCCGTCACTTCTTAACGAACGCAGTAGCCAACTGCGCAATTGCGTTACTCGACCTTGGGTGCTGTGATACTTTTTTGATAAAAGAAACTATATATGGTTTTAGGATTCACTAAATTTATTTATCAATTCAATTTATCAGATGTCTTTGAAGAGACTATCTTATCCACTCAATTATGTATATAAAAACTTCTTAAGTTTATCAAAGCCTCTCTGATTAGATGGTAAAGATATCACTTATTAAAAAGATAAGACATCGAAAGATCGTGATTCGATTCCCACTAAAAAAAAAAAAAAAAAAACTACTTAGAGTTTGAAAAAATCTCAAGGTATAATTGGAACAAATTTTGGTTCATCTTTTATATATTCCTTTCATTCTATATTATGTCACATTATTTGTGTACACAAATTAAGGTGATGATTAATTACTATTAAGATGTTACAACAAGACTAAATCACTTTCATAAATTTTTTTTTTTTGACCAAAAAATTGATTCATTCATAGTGATATGAAAAAAAAAAAAAAAAACTTGATTCATTCGTAGTCCATAATAAATAATTTTATTTATTATATGTATTCTATAAAATAAAGTGATTGATGATATAATGGACTAAAAAAAAAAAAGTTATAATTGGAAATAAAATAATTAAGGTTTGTTTTTGATATCGGAAGGAGTATACAGGACTTGAATAAAGTAATTTAAGTGGACTATAGATTTGTGAAAAAAAAAAAAAAAAAAAAAGAAGAAGAAGAAGAAGAAGTGAAGTGTAGAAAGTGCAGTAAAAAAAAAAGGTGTATCTCGAAGTTATTCTTCATGCATCCAACCATCACAAAATGCTGCTTTGACAGTAGACTTGCCGTTTTCACTTGAGAATGGGTTACGAGGCTACGAGTACGTGGGGTTAATGCCCCACTTTGATGTCATCCTAAGTCTAACCCAAGGAGGAGCCTCACCAATAAAGAGAAAGGTAGGGCAAAACAGTAATTCCACTTTTGTTTAATGAATTTGGACGGTGAGATCGATATCTACGTCAGAAGCGTGTGGGGATTGCAGAAGAAATAGTAGTAGCTGGGGGTAGTACGGATAAGCACCGCAGAAAACGGAGATGATAGAATAGAGTGGGCGCTCCCCCTTTTATTTTACGTCCACATCGACTTGCACCAACTCATCATCATCGTAACTCTACAACTTTCAGTACAGTATTTTTTAAGATATAATAAATCCAAACTGCCCACAAAAAACCGACACGTGTCGAGTCAAACTTGGGAACCTCAAAAAGCCGTCAATGTGACCAGACCCAGTGAGTGACACAGTCCTAGCTGCCAAAACGTGGCGTCTGATGGCCGTAATCCTACGGTGGTGGGCGCCGCATGTAACTTTTTCTGTCACCTTCCACTGTGGGTCCCACCACCACCTCGCCCAGGGCGGCCAACCTACTTTCCTTCCCTCTCTCTTTTGCCCAGCAAGTCGTTGTTTTGTCATTTCTACCACTATCAGGGGTATTATCGTCCGTTTGGCGATATTAGCGGTGGCGTTTCGGGAGCTACACCACTTTATGATGACGATGCCTACGAGACTAGCGGTCTATCTATGCTCGTCGTCTCAATTGAAGTAATTTTCAATTTTTTATTACACGAGAGATTCTCACACGAAATTCACGCGTGTGACGTGACTTGGTTAAAAAGCTCTTACGTTTTGGATTCCCACTTCAAATATCCCCCCTTTGCCCTCCAAAAGTTAGTAGTTAAGTTAGTAGTTTAGATTTTTTATTTCAAATTCCTCCTTTAAAAAGTTGGTGTTATTGTTGAAAAAAGTAAATTACGGCTTTTAAAAAAATTATTACATTGATAGAGTTCATATAAAATGATAATTGTTAAAAAAGTAAAACGGCTTATTTTAGAGAAAATGATTTGTACAAACATATTTTGTAACGATGATGTTTTGATAGACGGGAGGCTATTACTTAAGTACAGTCGTAAATAAACTTAAAAGAAAAAATATGCGCCCAAATTGCCCTAAAGTATGTTAGATTAGCATTTTCCAATTGATAGGGTAGTGATGAGGGAGTAAAAAGAGAGTAAACACGTACTAATCTGGGTTAAATAATCTCTTATTTTTTTTCTCACTAATCAGTAAATCACATTAGATAGATCTATCTGTGTCACCACACTGTACATCAAAAGAAGAATATCTTCGTCTATTAGGGTAAAAAGGGAAACCAAAAAGTTAAAACCTACGAGAGAGAGAGAGAGAGAGTCGCCGGCCCAACAGACAATAACATTTGGCCTTCTTTTTTGTTTTGACCAACCACGACCGTCCGATCAAAACTGCGGTGGCGGCAGATTCAGATCGAAGGACAGCGGCTTCTTCTTCTTCTCCTCCATTACAACCTCCACATTCTCGAACCGGTACCCCGTAAACCCCAAGCCGGCCGAGCCGGAAGGGCGGTTCAGATCCAACCCGACCGAAGAGAAAACGCTCCTCACATCTCCGGCGACGTAGGCCGCCGCCCTCCACGGCCCCAGACGCATCTGCAAGTTTCCAGAAGAAAGCGCAGCGGCGGCGGCGGCGTCGGCGGCGCCGAAGTTGGTCTTGGCTTTGGGGCCTCTGAGGTTCCGCGCCGCCTCGTCGTAGGCCATCGCGGCCTCCTCCGCCGTGTCGAAGGTCCCCAGCCACTTCCTCGTCTTCTTCCACGGATCCCGGATCTCCGCCGCGAACCTCCCCCATGGCCTCTTCCGGACGCCTCGATAGTGCGCCTCCTTCGCCGGCGCCGGATCCGCCTCCCTCAGCGCCGCCCCGAAGCCGCCGCCGCCGCCCTTGCGGAGGTGGATCGTCTCCACTGCCATGGTGGGCAAGGCTTTAGAGAGAGAGAGAGAGAGCTTTTAAAGTATAGAGAGAGAGAGAGAGTGTTGTGTTGTGTTGTGTTGGGGGTGAGGAGGATGTGAAGGAGGCGGTATTTGTAGGGGAGAGGGGGGCGGTCTTGGTAAAGCCCGACAGGGGAATAAAATAGTTTGTGGGGGCAGTTTGGGTATTCATTCCACTTGTGAGATTGAATGCGAGAGAGCGTGCGTTGAATTGCATCGGTGGCATTTAAGGGGGGCAGGAGATTTCGAGTGGGGGCGCGCGCACGTGTGGGAACTGATCTGTTTCATACTGTAATCTAAAAACACGCACAAAAGGACACTAATTAATGTCTTGTCGATGCGCCTCGAGATAAACGCATAAATAAAATCAAGGACCGCTAGACAGGCTAATGTTGTTTGCTCGTCTTTCCTAAATTACAATTTTTTTTTTTCCAGTAATGCTAAAGCAACTTAACGTAAACATTAACATTGTTGGAGTTGCGTTAACCTTTTAAGTGACTTGCATTTACTTAAAGGTTGTTTAAATTACATTAGCTTTAATGAAAAATGTCAGGTGCATGCAAGAAAGATATGTACTTAATTTGACATTGACAGTTGGTTGACTGTTAGTGTTGTAAGTTAGTTGACTGTCAGTTAATTGTACCAGACAACCAACCATAATAAAAAAAATAAAAATTAAAGTAAGAAAAATTTGACAATCAAATAAAACAAAAAATTATCTGGGCTCAAAAGTTATCTGTGCTCAACTTTAATTAGTGGATTTGAATTTAAGTTTTAAGTACAAAGTTCTTTTAAGAGAGATTTTTGTCACTTAATATTTCTATCTAACTCGAGCTCAAATAATTAAGTTCTGAACTGATATAAAAAGATAATAATAAATAAATAAATAAGTTGTGAGCTATTCAATTTTGTATAGTAATTTGACGGCTATATTTTTCAAAACAAGAGGTAAAAATCAAAGGTTAAAGAGTGTCAAATGTTAGTGTTCAAAGTTTGTGAACCCGAAAACTTGGAAGTTTATGGTGGCGCTGAATTGGGTTCGTTCTTACTCTTATTAATGTTGTGTTTGCTGTTTCACAACTTTCACTAAACAGTGGATGCAATAAAACGTTTGCTGTAAGTTTGACCCATTTTGAATGAATTACTATTTGGTTATTAATGACGTGGATTTGATTTGTGTTTGAGTTTAGAAACATAATAAATGAATTACTATTTGGTTATTAATGACGTGGATTTGATTTGTGTTTGAGTTTAGAAACATAATAAATGCTGTATTTATTGATACAATACAAATGAGCATTTCTTCTGATGATATACATAGGAACGGATCCCACCTCCCACATGTAGAGGATTTTATGGTTGAGTTTGGCCGAATTTCGAATTAGTGTTTTTGTCACAAGTAACATTTATAAGATTGTTGCACTGTAGTACGTAGTTAGGTGGAGTGGTGTTGTCGTGTTAGGTATGTATGGATATCAATGCGTGGCTAACTATGTGAAATTTCATGAGTTTCAAGAGCTTATATAAGTACCTTAATTAAGATCTATACGTAGTATTCTTCAAATAAAAAAACTACTACTCCTTTACCGTAAAAAACATAGAGTAGTGCTATTTGGAGTGTTAGATTCTGGACTCTTAGAGGTTTTTGAAGTTTTTTTATTTCAAAATCATCCTCAAGAAATAAATGACTTCAAAGTAATAACTTGTAAAAGTCCTTTGATATTTGTAAAAATTTAAAAAACCTCATTAAGAGTTTGGACTCTAAAAGTCCAAACAGATTTTTTGAAAAAGATAAGACTTTTTTGCTTATCAAAACACACATATTAAGAAAGCATTAATTGTGAGTTTAAATTACATCTTTACCTATATTTAATTATTTAATTCATTCCATGAAAGGAAGACAATTGTTTAATTATAATTAAATGTTTGAGTTAAAATAGTAATTAAATGTTTGAGTTAAAAGAAGGATAAAATAAGTATACGAGGTATAAAGTTCTCTTGAATTTTGAAAACGTCTTATATTTTTGACTGGAGAGATTTTGTAGAAAGTCATATATTTTTTACTGAAGGGAATATATATGTAACTGATTTGAATATTAGAACATCACTTACCATAATATTAGAACATCAAAAGTTTAGGAAAAAAATGTTGATTTAACATCATGGGGCACTATGCATGCCGCACCAACAAGTGATCGGACTAAGGAAAGTGAGTAGGGGAAGAGTTTCAA
Source organism: Stephania japonica (assembly GCA_039657345.1). Lineage (NCBI taxonomy): Eukaryota > Viridiplantae > Streptophyta > Magnoliopsida > Ranunculales > Menispermaceae > Stephania > Stephania japonica. The sequence continues at coordinate 64,446,457 of CM077557.1, read as the reverse complement.
GTAGCAACTTAGAGTAGCAATTGGGGCACTATGCATGCCGCACCAACAAGTGATCAGATTAAGGAAAGTGAGTAGGGGAAGAGTTTCAAGAAGCAACTTAGAGTAGCAATTGGGTAATGCTTTTACTATAGACATTTGATACATGTAGTAGTTTCGTGAGACATTTATTACTGCGCACATATGTCTCAATGTAAATATTTTCATACAATATAAGTTGTTCTCCAAATTTAAGGGGGCATTATACTAATTTTTCCTATTTTATCCTTTCTCTAATGGGTAATTAAAGCACAAGTTTGTGGTTCAAAATAAAGCACTAGTTTCTTTTTCTTTCTTTTCCTTCTTTTTTTTTTGTGTCAATGGGGGTGATAAGGTATTTTCAATATGTAATTAAAGCATTCCTTGACACGTCTAAACATATTTTTTGGGCTTTGAACTTTGAATATTTTATGCTTTTGGTTCCTGAACTTTCATTAATGTACATTTGGTTCTTGAACTTTCATTGTTGCACATTTGGTCCCTGAACTTTTGAGTTTTGATACATTTGGCCCCTGACTTTGAGTTTTTTATGTTTATCGGGGAAATTAAATTTTTTTTCAGCTTTTGTTGGTCCATGTGAGTCGTATAGTTCAGTAATATGAATCACTTCACTCTTCTTGACTAGTCGTACGACACTTTTGTTACCCACGTTAGCAAAATTTAATACTTTAAATGGTGGAAGGACTAAATGTAGATTTTTGTGAAAATTCAAAGACCAAATGTGTAGTAATAAAAATTCATGGGACTAAAAGCATATAACACACAAAGTTCAGGGACCAAATGATGGGTTTTGCCTTCTTTTTTTTCTTTAAACGTCTTATACTTGTGGAGTGAATGGTTTGGAATGCTCACTATCAATTGCACTAATTAGAGCACAATGAAAGACTTTGATTCATGTAGCCGACTCCAATTAATTTGGGACTGAGGCTATATTGTTGTTGTTGATGTTGTCTTATAATTGTGTGGTGATATGTTAATTAAGAGGATATACTATAGTTTATCTTTTGATGGCGGTGGTGGACACTGGCGATGGAGGATAGAGGGCGGTGATGGGTTGGGTGCAAGAAAGATGAGGGCAAAATTGATGGTGTTTTTATGCTTGTGGTATCCATTCACATCCACATTAGCAGTGTAGCAATTGTATGTATGAAGAGATTGTTAGAGAATCATTTTCCTTTAGGAAATAACGCAATATTGAAAACGCTACCAATATAAATACGATAAGGTGGCTCTCTATAAAGGTATATGCAAAAATATCTTTCCGCAACCCTAAAAACCTTTTTATTCTCTATTCTGAATTAGGCATCATAGTGTCTTTCTTGAAGCCCCCACTGAAATCTTTCCTGTTCCCCATTGAAATTTATGTTCCACACTTTGGAGTTGTAGTTGACACAACATTTGCCATGCGACGGCTCCATGCCCCTGAGCCGCCACATTGCGGACGCCACAACCCTGCCACATCACTGACCCATTGCATCACGCGCCCTGCCGGCGTCCGTAGCCACGCCTACGTTCTCGGAGTGCTTGCTAACTTGTCGTGTTTCGTTCAATGGCTAACCAATTATTCAATTCTTCTATTAAGTTAGCCTTTTATTTTGTCTCATCTCGTTTATTTGTGTTAAATTACCGTTTTTTATTCCAATAATCAAGTTGAGAAATATGGCATGTGTTTTACAAGAGTTTTACTAGTATTCAACAATAAATTAAGCGGAAGTCTTAAAAGATGTGAAATAGTATGATAATATCATAAGTTTTCATGGCAAGTATGTAAACAACCTACTGTCGAAAACTCGAAAATAGAATACTTTGTATATAAGACGACAGGATAATGAAAGTCAATATATGTATATAAGACGACAAGATAATGAAAGTCAATATATACAAGTACAAAGATGTCTCTCAAAGTCCCCTGATAGCCAAAATAAAGCAAAATATCAAAATAAACACCTATGAGTGTGGACACCGAACAACAAGCGAGCTCAGAGATAGTCGTTCAGGATTCCTTTGCCCTTACTCGTAAGAGTATAATCACTTAGTTATTAAAAAAAAAAAAAAAAAAAAAAAAAAAAAGCTGATGACAAGCCCAGTGAGTAAAACTTCAAGAAAAACCACCGAGCATTTAAAGGAGCCCAATAAATAATATTAAATAAACATGCGATATTGACAGAGAGCAGTAAGTAGATCATCACATAAGTAAGTAACATCGACATAATCAAGTGCTTGTGTACCCATCCCACACAGACTAAACCATACTTCGGTTTACCAGGAGTCTTGCACAGTGTATGCGCCCATCGGCCTCACATCCTAAGCCCTCAAGGTGGTTGGCCTAGCATGCATCGAAGAAGAAGCTCGGGTCACAATCCACCGATCGAGGGCAAGGGTGTCTCGTGCTATGGTCTAGCGTGCCACACAGACATACACACAACAAAAAATCCGATGGTGAACCATTCAACTGTAACAACCCCAAATTTTTAACTGACTTGTGTTACACTTGTCAGGATTGTGACCCGGCTATGTGAATACTGGACAGTATTTCAAACTTCGGGAGTCGACACCGAAGTGATTTTATAATTCTTTGATTGTGTGTATTAGTATTTTAGTATTTTACGGGTTTCGAGCCGGTCGGGCGATATTTAATTGAGTGAGGTTTCGACTAGTTAAACGGGGGATAAAAACAAGTAAAGAGTACAAATAAATGAATTTTTAATTAATTTAATTAATTATTGGCGAGACTACGCGCGTTACGGGAGTAGAAACAAGGAAAAACAGACCGAAGAACGTCGTTTGAACGTGGGAGTTGGTTAAATATGTAACATACGGACTAGGTGATTAGTATTGTTAAAGTGACACAGCCTAATGGTGAGGAGCCATGAGATTGGCCTCGAGATGTGTGTAACGACCTAAACATTCTCCGACCCATTTGCAAAGTATTTTATTAATTTTATATTAAAATATGCGAACAAATGAGATTGTTACACAAAATTGATCTTAACAAGACTTGGATTAAGTGAAAATGGTTTTGATTGGGCTTAACGAGGAAATTGGGCCCATAGGGGTATTTACGTAATTTTGGGTTAAATTGGTGAAAAACCCTAACTATATAAGGATAAGTTGTAAACCCTAGTCACCCCTTTTGTTGATTCAACAAGTTGGAGAGGGAGGAGAAGAAGAGAAATCATTGAGCAATCAAGGAGAGAAAAAAAAACTTGTGGTGATTTTCTATTATGTTCTTTCTTTCTTTTCTTTCTCTTCTTTTCTTTCTTTCTCTTCCCGTTCCTTTCTTCTTCTTCTTCTTGTTTTGATTCTTTTTGGGTCGATGGAGGCGGCGCCGCCACCGAGAAAAGGCAGGCGCGAGAGATAAACGGCTGCGCGAGCGAGGAGCAGCGCGCCGCCACCGGCGAGGGTTGGGGAGGGTGGGCTTTGCCACCCTCCGCTCTCACTTTTACTCCACGGCGGCCGCCAGAGAGGCGGCGACCTCCCGGCCGGCCGCCGGAGATCCCCCTCCGTCGCGTGGAAGCGACGGAGGGTGGTGGTGATCGGGGTCGTGGAGGGAGCTTGTGCTCCCCTCCACGGCAGCGATGGGGGAAGATGAACTTCCCCCCCTTAACCGGGTTGGATCGGTCAAGGGTCGATTGACCCTGGACCGGTTGACCAGGGTCAATTGACCCTTTGACCAGTTGACCAGGGGGCCAACCGGCCCCTGGACTCAACCAGGGACCGTTTGGCCTGCAAGTGTGATTTAAGGGGCTGGAATGTCCCGCCCCTCTATGACTCCATCGGGCGCACACGCGCACTCCGAGGGACTCGACGACGGGTCCCACCTCGACAATGTGACATCGGGAACCCGACAAGGACTCCAAACGACACGAAAACTACGGGACAAGCACAAATGGGTCCTTAAAAGTAAATGAGTTAAATAATTAATGACTTTGTAATAGAATATGCATTGATAGGTTGTTGTATGAATTGTTTTAGTGACACGCGACGGTTCACGTGGGACCCCAAACGTACGAGGAGTCGGTATAGGCGTCGCGACGGTCCAGGTAAGTGGGAGCTTCGCTCATGCATTAAATATGGCTTGATTATTAGATAATTAGGAATGCATGTTTTGAATTTAAAGACTTGGGAATGGGTTGCGTCGTGATATTGGTTTGGATCTCTATTATCTATGGAATTGTGAATACATTGTCTTGCCTGTTATGTTATTCGGTGCCCTTGAGTGTGTGGTAGTTAACCACCGAGGGCCAAAGACACCCCGAGTGTGTGGTAGTTAACCACCGAGGGTTTGCTTGACTAATTGAATGCATAAGGTGAAATAATTGAGTGTAAGGGTTTGGAGTTCCATCCTTTGCTACTTGATGTTTCTTTGAGACGTGTAGCGGTGACGCTTGGATGAATTTATCTTCGTTTTGGTGCGATTATCTAGAGGCGTAACGGCCATTACGATTCCACTGATTATTGTACCAATACGAAAATAGATGATTCGGTCACCGGATCCTTACCAATATCTAGTTCGCATTGAATGGAACAACGGCTTATATTAATATTTATAGCTATCGCATTTTATTTAAATCTTTCGTGTGATTTTATTTATATGTCATGTTTTAATTTATAAATGAAATGTGATGAATATTATTATGCTTGACATATATGAAAGTTTATCAAATGTGTTGTGAAAGCTGTTAGGCTTTTATATCTAGTATGGTGATTGGAATTTGAATTGCAATATTGATATATAAAATTATTGCATATCTAAATTAGATGTGGAAATAATATTTAGATATTTCTTCTTAGAATATAATTCCATCTTTCATAACTACGCTTGAGCATAAACCATATATTTAATTGGATCGAATTATGTACTAAATGATTATGCTTATAAGTTTGTTTTGATTTTCATGTATTCAGTTATTACATCTTTGTGTTATGCGTATGGATTGAATGTCATGTAGAATTTGCATGAGTACTAGGTAGTACTTGCATATTTAATGTTTGAGCGAGTCTTTCCTCTTATTGAGCAACGTTGGTTCTTTAGCTCACCCCACTCTACCCACAGGTCCTTCTACCAAATAGTGCGATAGACAAGAAAGGCAAGGGAAAGGATCTATCTTGAAGTGCTTTCATCGTGAGACTCATATAATACTAGGTTATTATTATTATTAAATTGTTTTGAAATCGTACGTGGGTTGTAGCTCGAGTATTAGTAATGGGTAGTTTTGAACCTTTTGATATTATTATGAGGTTGTATGAGACATTTAAATAGTAGAGATGATAGATATTATCATGATATACGAGGTTTATATGGTTTAGTTATGATTACTTTTCACACATTTATTATTATATATATTGTTTAGAATAATTATTCCGCGAGTTATTTAAAGGCGAGCCAAGTCGTTATTTGGGCCTGGTTCGGGTATCGGGTCTAAGTAACGGTTTGGGCCGGGCGACCCGACCCTAGGTCGGGGCAGGGTCGTCACGATGTGTGTGTGTGTTGAGATGTGATAAAGGGACAAAAGACTCATAAGGGTAGTGGTTTTAAAATGTGTATGAAATAAGTGAAAGGCAAAATGATCATTTGACCTTTGTTTTAAATATATAAACAACCAAAACCCTACTATTCATCTCCTTCTCCAAACACCACCGCCGCCACCTCTCCTCTCCTCTTTCGCCTCACTGAATTGGACCACGCCGGAGTTGATCGTCAGAGGTGAGCTCTCCCTCGGTCTCTCTCTCTCTCTCTCTCTCTCTCTCTCTCTCTCTCTCTCTCTCTCTCTCTCTTTTTCTCTCTCGGTTTCTCTCGATTCTCTATCTCTCGGTTCGCTCTCTCACTTTCACCTCTCGACAGCACCGCCTCTGCCAGACGAACCACCACCACCACCCCTCCTCGAAGGTGTTGGGACGACGGACAATTGACGGAGACGGCTCGGCCACCAGAGTAAGGGTGCATCTCTTCCTTTCTTTCTTTCGCCATTTCTCTTCACGTTGTTGTCTCGTGCCTCACTGCCGTCACACCTGCCACTGTTCCGGTGGGTTTCGATGACCGGGGATGGTCTCTGGTGGTACACCGGAGTCCCCACACCTCCGGAGAAGCCTCCCCCTTGCGATATAAGTGGCGCTGCAGTGGTTATGCTCTGGTTTGTCGATGTGTCACTGTTTTGAGCTTTATCAGAAAATGCCCTCATCGGCGGCGCCACCGCCGGACCACGATGACTGGGACATTGTTGGGGACCCCACTACGCTCATACGTAGGTCCCACAACCCTTGGAGTGGTCAAAACAATTCTATTTAGTGTAAAATCGTTGTCATTTCATGTCATGTTGAAGATAGTTTTCTCATTTATGGGTGTATATTCGAGTTCCGACTAGGCGAGTTGTTTTCGGCCATTTCCATGCCGAGGAGACTGTAACAGCCCTCAAATTTTAACTGACCCGGCTATGTGAATACTGGACAGTATTTCGAACTTCGGGAGTCGACACCGAAGTGATTTTATGATTCTTTGATTGTATGTATTAGTATTTTAGTATGTTTCGGGTCTCGCGCCGTTCTGGCGATTTTAAATTGAGTGAGACTACGCCTATGCAAACGGGGGAGTAAAACATACAAATAAATGAATCTTTAGTTAATTTAATTAATTAGTTGGCGAGGGGCTAGACTACGCGTGTTATGGGAGTCAGAACAAGGAAAAACGGGTTGAGGAAAATAAAATTTTTACGATAATGTATACTAAAAACATGAGGGAATTTATTCAAATCCCAAGGGTGGGATCGCCTCGAGAAGCGTGTCAAACGCGGGGAAACGATGCACCGAGTAGGCGAGAATTTGTGTAACCTTATTGGTAAATTAATAAAATTAATGTGGTTAAATTAATAGATTAATATGGATAGGATTGTTAAAGTGACACGATTGAGTGAGGAGGACCATTGGATGGTCATGGAGATGGGGATATGTGTTAGATTGTGAGGAAGAGTCAAATGACTCATAAGGGTAGCTGTCCAAGGGTTGGGTAAGTTTAAACTCAAGGGCAAAATGGTCAATTAACCTTTATATTTTATATATATACAAAATGATGGAAAGAAACCCTAGTAATCATTTTCTTCTCCAATTATCACCGCCACCAACCCTTCCCTCTCCCTCTCTTCATCTTGATCTCCTCTCTTCACTCGGCCTCTCACCACCACCGCCACCCTCCTCTTCTCGCCGACGAGTTAAATAATCCCCGGGAAAGCCACCCTAGCCGAAGGTAACCACTCTCACCTCACGGTCTCTCTGATCTCTCAGCCTTCTCTCTCTCACCCTCTCTCACGGCCTCTCTGTGGTTCTCTTTCTCTAGCTCTCTATTTTCTCACTGTTGTTAGGTTGTGGGGTATATCATATATGCAAAAAATATAAAAAAATAAAATAAAATTGGCTTGCTGGAGTAGTTGGTAATGAATGAGTTTGATGAGGTAACGTGACTGGGGATCGAATCTTGCAAACAACATTTTATTTTTATTTATTTTTTTTTATCTCACTCACCTCACGGTTTTCTCTCTCGTGTGCTCTCACGGATTTTTCTCTCGATCTCTCACTTCTCGGCCTACACTCCACGCCCACGACACCGCCACACCTGGCTGGACCGGTGGTGGTCGGAGGTCACTCCCTCACCGGAGTCGAAGTCGCACTCTCTCTCCCTTCCTTCCTCGCGGTTTTCTCACTGTTGTTTTTGAAAATTTGTTTTTAAAACTGTTTTTCTTTGTAATAGGTGGCTGTTTTAGTCTTGCCGGAAAACCACCTCACCGGCGGCACCACCGCTGGACCACGATGACTGGGACGTTGTTGGGGACCCCACCAATCTCCTACGTGGGTCCCACAGTCTTCGGAGTGGTCGAAACAGCCCTATTCAGTATTAAACAGTCGTCATTTCATGTGAGTCTATGTAATGTAAATGGTAGTGACGTCGTAGTCACGCCGTCGATCCTCGAGACTATGGCGTGACCCACATACGACCGAACCGAGCTTACGAATTTACGAGTAAGCTTACATGTGTTATAATGTTTCTAAAACCCAAGAGAGTATTTATTTTCGATTTTCATCGCGTTATTCGAGTCATCGAAACACTGGGAGAACACTTGGGATACAACGTAGGTTTAGTTAATGACTTAACCTATTAACACGAGTTTCCAACCTTGTTAGGTAGCGGGAAACTCGGGGATACGCGTTAGAAGTCGCGGGAGCATTGTACGCGGGTTACGATAGTTCAGGTAAGTACATTTGCCTTAAAAAGCATTTGTATGTTTGTAAGCCAGTAAGAAAATGTCATGTGATTCATTATCATTTATTCAGTCTTGTTATTCACTATTATTGGTATTCCATTCCATTTCTTGTTGTGTGATTCCGGCGTAAGTGTTTTGTCCGAAAAGTACTAGGACCCTGCACTAGAGGGATAAAACGTGGGCACTCGTGGCCACGAGTGTGTGACCACCCTTAGTGACCGTGTGACACCGAGTACTGGGGTTCGAGTCCCTTACCAGTCATAGCTGTGCTTTCGTTTGAGTCGATGCCCGGGAAGACCTCGCGAGGTCTTCGCCGTTATGCTATGGACTAGACCACTTATGAGCCTCTTTTGATTCCTTGGAACACACTTGAATTTCGATTGATATCTATTAGTCTGTTTATCATGCACCTTGTCTATTTAAATTCCTGTCATTTTAATACCGCATGATATTTAGACTGCTTTACTTGTATTATCATGAATTCGTTATTATCTTCTTCTGGCATTACATTCGATTTTATTCAGTTACTCACCGTCTAGTTTGTGACGGTGGGTGCAGATAGGGCGGAGAACAGCAAGGGTAAAGGACCCTGCCTAGGTGATCTATTGTGAGGATTAGCGGCTGGATTTGGAGACTATTTTATAGGTTTCTTTATGTTTTGCTTTTATGTATATCGTTTTTATATATACATGCTTTGGGATTATTGAACTTGGTACTTTAATGAGACCGGTATCATGTATAATTACTTATCGAATTGTGCATGAAAACCCGGGGTTTCCACACTTATAGAATTCCTTTACTTCCCTTGAATGAGTTATTTTCCCCTTTATTATAAATGTTTTAGTCTTCATTTGTGTATTATTGCAATAACTCTTTCATAAATAACTAAATTGATTAAGTTGAAGGTCGACTAGGCTCGTCAGGTCGCCGAGTGATGACTCGGGGCTTGTACGGGTCTAGGCCGGGCGTACCCAATTGCATGGGGAAAATTGGGGCCGTCACAACCCCTCCCGATGTCGGATAGTACCATCGTGTTGCCATGACCGTCGTTGATATTTGATGTATGGCTATGAAACTTTTGTTGTTCCTTGTCGACCAAACCGTTTTGAGTTTTCCAACTTTGTTTTAATGTTTTAGCTTGGGTATGATGAATTGATTTTTCAAACTAACTAGAGCGATCGGTTATCTTGATGAACACACGACGAGTGTAAGAGATTTACGAACATATGGTTTATGGTTATGATTTGAGGGTAAGTGTAGGTGTATGATTGTTAAACGGCTGTGACATCGTGGTTAAGTCATCGGTCCTCGAGACTATGGCGTGACCCCATATAACTGAGCCGAGCCTACAAATCATGAGTAGGCTACATGCGTCATAGTTATCAATGTTATGATATCGTAATCGTAGTTATTGTTGTTGTTTTTCAAACCTGAGAGAGTATACGTTTTCATAATAATTTGACGAGTCATGTAAATACTTAAAACATTGGGGATACACTAGGGTTTAAATTAAGGATTAGTTAATGACTCAACCCGTTAATTAGAGTTTCCAACCTTGTCAGTTAGCGGGAAACTCGGGAATACGCGTTAGGGACGTGAGAGTGTCTTCGGGTTGCGATAGTTCAGGTAAGTACACTTGCCCTAAAAAGCACTTGTACGTTTGTAAGCCAGTAAGAAAATGCCATGTGATTCATTATCATTTATTCAGTCTTGTTGTGCTCTATTATTGGTATTCCATTTCATTCCTTGTTGTGTGTTCCCGACGTAAGTGTTTCGTCTCAAAAGTACTAGAACCTGCACTAGAGGGATAAAACGTGGGCACTCATGTACAGGAGTGTGTGACCACCCTTAGTGACCGTGTGACACCGAGTACTGGGTGGGTGGGTGGGTTAGAGTCCCTCCCGTCATAGTTGTGCCTTCGCTTGGGTCGATGCCCGGGAAGACCTCGCGAGGTCTTCGCCGTTATGCTATGATTTAGACCACTTATGAGCCTCTTTTGATTCCTTAGAACATACTTAACTTTCGATTGATATCTATTAGTCTGTTTATCATGCATCTTGTCTATTTAAATTCCTGTCATTATATTACCGCATGATATTTAGACTGTTTTACTTGTTTTATCATGAATTACTGTTATCTTCTTCTGGCATTACGTTCAATTTTTTTCAGTTGCTCACCGTCTAGTTTGTGACGGTGGGTGCAGATAGGGTGGAGAGCAGCAAGGGCAAGGGGCCCTGCCTAGGCGATCTACTGTGATGATTAGCAGCGACATCAGAGAGGCTCTATAGTAGGTGTTTATATTTTTGCTGATGTGTATATCGTTTTATACTTATATTGTTGGGATCATTGAACTTGGTATTTCTTTTGTGAGATTGGTATCATGTATATATGTCTATCGAATTGTACATGAATACCCGGGGTTTTTCACACTTATAGAATTCCTATACTTCCTTTGATTGAGTTATTTCCCCTTGTTATTTATTGTTTAGTCTTCCGCTGTGTATTATTGCAATAACTCTTTCATAAACTACTAAATTGATTAAATTGAAGGCTGATTAGGCTCGACAGGTTGCCAAGTGATGACTTAAGGCTTGCACAACCGTGAAAATGTGCATAACAATGATAGAGTATGTAAAATAGTGAATGGAACATGAATAGTAAAATACTCAAGTTGGGTGTGTTAATTGAGTTTCATGCACCTCAAACACGCGCTCGCACTTCGTCGATCCGATGCGACATGCTCCCAGTACCCAAGCTACGGTCCTTTAGCCCTCCGGGGTTCATTTGAAGTGTTTAAAATGTGTTTAGATAATTTATCATGTGTTTTAGATCGAAAGTCTCAAACCAGCCCCTTATGTATTTTGGGTTGTCAACTGTCAGTAGCCTCTGTAGCATTCTACAGGCAGGTAGCATGATATGGGATGCTTCAATGCCCAAAACAACTATCACGCTACTTGCGTCATGTGGCAAATTTCCAACTTGAGAATTTCGCTCCTCGACACTCTGTGGCTGTCTTCATATGTCGTCGACCCATCCTCGACTCATAGGGGAATCCAAAGGCTAACAAACAGCTAGAAAACAATATATAATTCATCAAATCCATAATTCATGCATTCACTCCAACTTGACCAATTCATCAATTTAATGGAAATTTTGTTTTAAAGGCACAACTATTGATCAATTTAGAGCTGAAAAATGATAGAAAGTTGTCTACAAGCTGAGATGTTTGAAAATTCGTTTTGAAGATGGAGACCAAATTTGAGTTCATTTTTACATAATTTGAAGAATTTGATCAAAAAAGAGAGGTAGAGGGTTGATTACTTTGGTTTGATTCTCTAAATCCTCCTCTCCAACTCCAAGATTTCACAAGATCAGCCCTCCAAATGCTCTGATATTCAAGTATTGTGTGAGGTGGTTGATGAGAAATCTCACTAAGTCTCATATTTATTGGTTGTTGATTTGATCTTGAACACACCCACTTCCCTAGGAGACCCTAAGGCCTTCATTTGAACCAGCCATACTCACCAATGACTCACTTATAAGATTCATCTTGCCTAGTTAGTCCAATTCTAGGATCATCTCAAGATAGATCAAAGGCTCTTTATTTATTTTATCAAACCGAATTGATTTAATTAATTTAATCACATTTACACATTTAGGTAGTCACATTTGGTTTTTGATTAATATTAAAGGTCCCTAACCTCTAACTACTCGGCATGCAATGCCCCGCGCCTCTGCACGCATCTTGAGGCACGTCATACCCTATATTATGAGATTTCTTGCCTTTAACTCTGATTCAATTATACACATTCCTAAAGTCACATTTTGCCTTAACTTATTAATTGCAACAATAGCTTAGTAATCTTATCATAGTGAGCTTGTCGTTCACCTACTCGATTCTTGCATCGACACGCTTCTCGAGGCAAACACCCGTCATACAATCTCGCTCGTATTCAACAAGGTAAATACATACATGCGATGCTATAATTTATAAAATAACTTAAACATCGTAATTACATCTAGACAAATATAACTATGGTACCTAGTAGATGTGCCCCAAGCCTATCCACGGCGTCCACATAGGTCTGAGTTGCCATCTTAATATGAAATTATGAAATAACGACGTTAATAAAAATAGCTTCGTTACATGCCACTAGAATAACGGCATGTTGGGTTCACTTACCCAATTGTCCTAAGTGAAGTGATTAAGTTATACACATGATTGTGAGTTGGATTAACTGATTAGTCTCAAGTTGGTCACTTGTTCGACTGGGCATCTTAACATTGGGATAACATGTTTTGATTGCTGGCGAAACGGCTTATCTATCCCTCCCTTTATGCACTCAAATCGAACAGTTGAAACTCTAAACCACAACACATTGAGAACGCGTAGAGAGGGGCTTCATGAGTTTGCTAGAGAGGAGAGGTATCCGCCGCGTGCACGAGAAGGAGTAGAAGGTTCACTCATGGGTTTGGAAGTTTGAATTTGTCGTCTGAACTGGTCGGATGAGAAATCGCTTGTACTTCCACTTAAGAGCACGATGACGCTGGTGCGAGTCGTCTTCCACTTTCTTGACGACTGCGCAAGTCCTAATTTTGAACGAGGAGATGGTAAATAATGGTTTTATTCAGTCACCGTTAGCGTATGTTATGCAATCTATTTGATTAGCTAATCCTACGAATCGAACATTTACTGAATTAGTCAATCTTGAATGGCTAATCTCACCTAAGAAGGTGAACCAAATAGGCCATAAAGGTGATCATAGGCTCGAGCTCGACCCATGGTTGTCAGCTTCGAGATTCGGATTCGAATCGATGCTAAACAATTTGATTCAAACCTATGACTCGAGATGTTCTTAAAATCAATCTCTAAATCATATGAAGCAAGGTGAATCTTACGAATCGCAATACGAATCGTACGATTCAACGATTTATATTATCCAATTAAAATAAAAAAAATAAAACTTCATAGTATCAAATTTATTTATTTCAAGTCTTCAAATAATCAAAACTCAAATACTTCCTCTATTCTATAGTGCTTCAAGTTTCCATAATAGTCGATTGAATCAATTTTCTCTATTGTAGTGAAATAATCTGATGTGACCCTTAAAGTAGTTTTTTTTGTTTTTTTGTTTTTTTTTAACTTTAATGAGAATCGAATTACGATTTCTCAAATTCTTACTTTTTTGGCAAGTGACGTTTTTACCATCTCACTAAAAGGCTTTGACAAAGTGATTTATTTTGTTAACATAATGATAAAATGTAAAAAAAAATAAATGAATATTAGAAATATAAAATATTCATACGATTCACTGAATTAATGTGCATCTTAAAATTAGTCGATTCGAATCCCGATTCGATTAATTGGAGCCCCAATGATTCAGTTCCAATTCGCGATTCTAACAAGCTTGGCACAATCCACAAACATGCAATCCATAAGCTTGCCTAATCTACACGAAGCACCCACCATTCAGGGACTGCCAACTACACGCAGCCAGTGAGCCACGGACCCAAATTTGAGTGGGACCCACAGTTCTTTTCTACACGTGGCAGGGTCACACATCTCGGCTGGACCGGTCTTCGACCAGCTCAGTTTTACAAAAATCGGTACTTCGAATGCGCATCGCCCCTTCAAAGACTTCTCTCTCTTTCTTTGGTCGTCTCCAATTCTTGGTACTCCTCAATCGATTCTCAAATTCTGATCAATCCCTTCAATACCCATTTCGATCATCTCTGTCCCCAAAAACCCCACATTTTTTTTTCATCCAATTTGGTCTAGTTTCAATGAGGATTCGAAGCTCATTCATCAGTTCTGACCCTTCAATTTGCAATTCCTCTGCTTTCAAATGCTCTACTGATTCTCGCTCTTTGGTTATCTTTCAAACCAATTCCTCAACTTCAATTGACTTCAATTCTCGCTGCGAAGGCCTCGATCTCTTAGTCGAGGCCGCGATTTACATCTCGGGAGAGCTGTTCTTGGAATCCCCCAATATGGATCATGATAGAATTGGAAGTAAAGAAAGCAAAGATGAAGATCAAGAACAAGAAGAAGAAGAGGTGGTTGAGAAAGGAAGAGTGATCGATGTGATTTCGAAGCCGAAAAGGAGGCAGAGAGTGATGGCCTTGCCTTCTAAGTACAATGATTCGATTCTTCAGCCTTGGAAGAGAAGAACTCGTGCTAGGAGATCTGTGCTTGTTAAATGTGTACGTTCTTGATTTTGTTGGTCTCAGTTTTGATCCTTTTTCGGTGATTTGAGATTGTAAGAAATGACTTCAAATGTTTTCTTTCTAAGAATAACTTCAAATGTCATAACGGACAGTATCTTTGCTATATATAATGTGGAAGAATTGATCAGTTCTTTTATTGGAAAACGAATTGATCAGTTTATATGCTTACTAAGTGAAGTATATGCTAATTACTAATTGGTATTTGCATCAAAGCTTCTCCATTGTTGAATGCATACAAAAAATAAAATAAAATGTGTTCTTACAAGAGTAGACCAATGACAAGGGGTTTATTATAATTTAGCTCAAGTTGAAGGGTATACATGCTTTTCTCTTTCTTTGTTCTCAAAAATTGCTTTGTTGATCTAATATAATTTTAGATGCATTAATTACAAAGCAATTTTGAAAGATTATGAAAGCACATTATCATCAGCTTTAAATTTAGTTGGGTGAAAGCGTTTGATCCATGTAGCTCACCCTAATTAACTTAGGATTTGAGGCTTGGTTGTCGTTGTGGTATGTTGAAGTTGCAGTATTTGTTCTAGCTGTTAGTTATGGGGAGCCCAAGCATGGAAATATACCATGGAATAAAGGTTATATAGAACAATTAAGCTTCAGTATCTGTTTTGTCTGATACAAGTGATTTCTTGTGGGAACTCCATTTTCCACGTATATATATATGTATCCTTTATTAATTGATGGATATGATTGTTTTTTTAAAATTAAATTAAATAGAGTGAGAGCTCAACAAAGATGACTGCTACGTTCTTCAACTTCAACACAGTATTAAGAGAACCAATTCTTTTGAAATAAACTCTTACGACCCTAAAAATTTAACCTGTGTCACGTGTCAAAACAGGTGGTACATACAATCATCAATTCTCAGACGTCGACACCGAGGTATGTTATATTTGTTTAATATTTGTATTATACTGTATAGTTTTGACACTCATGTTAATGTCCAAGCGAGTGAGGATGAGTGAAGAATTAGAGTCACCCAATAAAGTCACTTGAGTAGGTGAGGTGGGGGTGATTAGGAACCCTTGGATGGGCTTAAGGATGGGGTGTTGGGCCAAGAGTAGGTGAGGGGTATAAAAATCCCACACCTACCCCTTTTCTCTCTCCTCCCAGATTTCTTCTCTTTCTTTTCTCTCTCTTCTCTTTTTTCCTCTCCTCCCTAACATCTTCTTCAAGTTACTGACAGACTGTGGTGGTCGGAGCGGCGCAACAGCGATGGTTCCGAGTGATTCGAGGTAAGATCCTTAATTTCCTCGCCACCCTTTACGCATTGGTATATGTTTTACCCGTATGCGTCGCGATGAAATTTGGACCCCACGTCGAGATTTCGAGCTCAATTGAAACTTTCGATATTTTGGTGATCTTCGCAATGATCACTACGAGATTTGTGAAGGTAGTTTTCAATTTGGAGAGTGTTGAGATTTTTGGATGATTTTTGGGGATTTTTGAATGATTTTCGTTTTGGGTTTTCCGTTGACTTTTTCAGACGTTTTGGAGTGTGTCGATGATGTTTTTGGAACGGTGTGTAATGACCCAAAAATTTAGTTATTTGTGCATGATGATGTGTATTACGTATTTATACTCGTATTTGAGTGATCGGATAATGGAGTCGGTAAACGAGTAAGAAAACTGGACGAGCGGGGATCGACAGTTGAGTTACGGGTACACGGGGGATTTAAAACAATGTTAAATAGAAATAAATGAAAAATTGTATAATTTAAATAATTATTTGGCGAAATGAGGCAAGACTACGCGCACAACGGAGAAATACAGATCGAGGAATACAAGGTTTACACGGGAGTTGGTTAACTAAGTGACTTATAAGTCAAGTGTTGGAGAACATATAGGAGATTGTTAAAATGACATAACTCTAATTTGAGGAGTAATGGGATTGACCTCGAGAGGTATGGATGTTTTAAGATGAAATATAAAGGGAATTGTAGCAAACTCCAGGGGTATAATGGTCATTTTGACCCAACTGATATATATATATATATATATATATATATCTATATTTAGGGTTTAGGGTTATATATATTATTATAACAAAACCCTAACCCTTCACCTCTACTCTTCCCTAACCGTCGCCCCCTCCTTCTTCTCCAACCCAATTCTCCCATCTCACCATCCCTCTCGGCTCCTCCCCTCTCCACGTTCTCATGGTCTCTCCTCTCCATCACTCTCGGCCTCTCCTCCCTCACTCGATCTCTCGATTTCTCCATCTCTCACGGTTTCCTCCCTCCCACTCTCACTCACGGCTCACATCCTCCCGGGATCATCACCGCCACTCTCCTCCTCACGGGGTCGACGAGCCGAAGGTATAACCTCTCTTTCTCTCTCGGTTTGTGTACACCCCATCCCATGACTTCTCTCCTCTTCCCTCTCTCGACCGGTACTCTGTTCTCTCCGCCGTCGGGTTGTCGTGGCTGGTGGCGTTGTCCTGGTCACGGCTGGCTGGAGGTGGAGCAGGCTTGGCGAGGACCGTGATAGGGTGTGGGTAAACAGGGGTGTGGTGTTGGTGTGATGTATGTGTGTGTTTCGTGACTGGTGGGGTGCGTAATGGTGTGTGGTTGGACAATGTGGTGCGATGTGGTATTGTTGGGTTTTGGGTTCATGCGCAGTGGAGATTTCAAAACTATTTTGAGAAAAACCCCAACAGGATCCGAATCTGATTCCATTAAAATACGTTTAAACTATGAAAACTTAATCATACCTCAGTCGCAATGTACCTTTATGAAGGTTAATCAATCTCTAAGGCACTGCCAACGACGAACGCCCTCTATCAGCAGTCCACACACGAACGGCGACCGAGATTTGAAGTGCTAACTTCGAGAGAATACCAAACCTTTTTGTTTCTCTCCAAAACGATCCAAAGCATACCAAAACCCTAAGTCGTTTCTTAAAACAAAAATAGAGTTTCGACCTTTTTTAAAACTTTCGTACTTGTATTCTAACTCAAAACGTCTATTTATACAACCCTTGAATATAGACGGTTAAGTAAATTACACATATACCCCTACTTAAAGAAGTATAAGTGTAATACACTACAAGGACGTTTCTGTCATGAATTTTATCATATAAAATTCATTTTTCTGAACCATCTTAAAATCTCACAAAACCATTCTCAGTGTGCGACCCAATAGGCTCATACAACGTTGGCAGTGTACCAAAACACATTTTGGTATACAAGTCATAAGCGGCCTCTAGCAAGACATTATGACTACCCAAGTTGTAAGAATATCAAATCGATACAACCTAATCAATAGTGTATATAACATTCTTTTGTCACACAATATCCTTTTGTTCAAACACAAGGCATGGAATTGTCATTCAACATGTTCAATCGTACTAGTCTCAATTTCTAGGTAGACTGAAAACATCTAAGTGACATTGATCAATATCAATTCACTTAGACTAGGCCTTTTAACAGTTTAACACATCGAGGGATCCACTGGATATCTCTCTTTATATGAGAGAGACAAATTCTATCTCGATTACACAACTTCACCACATTATTCACACAGTAACCAATCACAACCTTTATAATCGTCCGGTTAAAGACAACGTTTGATTGCGTCAAATCACTGTATTCCTAATGTTGAAGTCTCTGGTAATCTCAAGTCAGAGGACTGAAAAATATACCTATCATGAGAAACATCTATGACTTAATCCGTGTGATGTTCTCATAGCAAGTCGGTCCAGTACTTTGTTCCCTAACAAGTACTCATGATCTTGATTCGTATTCCTATACGTATGATCATCAATCAAGATTCACACTAGTCTTAATTCATTATAGTTCCCAGTATAATAATCGACTAGGGACATTTAGGATATTTCTGTAAATATCCATAGATCTCATTATAATGTAAACATGCAAATCAATTATAATAAACATCAAATGAAATCTTCTATTTTATTAACTAAAATGTATTCATAAAGACTATTAATGGATTGACTTAGGGCACATTTCCCAACAGGTATGTACACCCCACGGTTGGGGTGACGTGACAGGGTGTGTGCACCCCATTGTTGCGGTGCGTGATGATGTGATACACCCCACGACTGGGCTGGGGTGTGGGGTGTATCATGGGTGAGTATGGACTTGGTGATTGGGCCCAACAAGAGCCCAAATATGAATAAAATAATGTAAGGCCCATAACCTATGAAAGTAGGAATATATTTACCGTATCGGGGGACTTTTCCCAACGGTTTGAGTCGCCTTAACAAACGATCCTAAAACAAATTTATAAAGAATCACCTTAAGACTAAATGCTAAGACTTAACCTAATATTTGGGACTTA
This sequence comes from Stephania japonica, assembly GCA_039657345.1. Classification (NCBI taxonomy): domain Eukaryota; kingdom Viridiplantae; phylum Streptophyta; class Magnoliopsida; order Ranunculales; family Menispermaceae; genus Stephania; species Stephania japonica. The sequence goes on along the minus strand of CM077557.1, from coordinate 64,427,625 downwards.
AATCCATATCAGATAGTCGAGAAATAGCGGGAGACACGTTAGAGTCTCGGAGTTATTTACGCGGGTCGCGATAGTTCAAGTAAGTGCACTTGCCTTAAAGCTTGTGTACGAAAGTAATCCAGTAAGAACATTGCATGTAATTCATTTTCATTCATTGTTGCTTGTTGATTTTCTTTGTTGGCATTCCTATCTTGTTGATTCTTTGGTATGTGTGTTCTTGGCATGAGCGTGTCGATGTGATTCTTGAGGCCTGTGTCCTTCATTTATCAAGCTGTGCTAGTGTTGTAACATTGTCCGGGAAGAGCCAGCGTCCTCTTTCTGTATGCTAGGAGGTCTATGTCCCTCTGATGCTGCGCTAGTGTTGCGACATTGCCCGGAAAGAGCCATCGTCCTCTTTTCGAATGCTATGGTTTTACCGCTTGCTGCCTCTTTTGTTTCTTTAGAACACACATGTTTTCGTTTGTTATTTCCTTAGTCTACCTATCATGCACTTTGATCTATTTATTGTTCTTGTCCTTTAATTACCGTATGATATTTAGACTGCTTTATTTGATATTCATGAATTACCGTTATTTTCTTCTGGTATTACTTTCAATTTTTCTCAGTTGCTCACCGTCTAGTTTGTGACGGTGGGTGCAGATTTATCAGAACATTTGAAGGGTAAGGAACCTTGCTTAGGAGGCTTTTTGTGAGAATTTGCGGCTGGATTCGAGCACCTTAGCCAAGGTTATGTTTGATTTCTGCTTATATGTTGATTTCGATATATATAATTACATCATGTGGGTTTAAACTTGAGATCATAGGTTATTTGATATTATGTACAGCTTTACTTGGTTTTCATTTGAGGTACATGAATATTCGAGGTTTCCACATATATAGATTTCCTGATTTTCGTTTGATTGAGTTATTTCCCATTACTTTTTAGTTTGATAAATTTTCCGCTGCGTATAACTTGCAATAACTCTTTCATAAAACTTGTAATTCGTTAATTGGAGGCTGACTAGGCTCGCCAGATCCCCGAGATCGCCGAGTACTGACTCGGGGATCTGTATGGGTCTAAGTCGGGCGTACCCAAATGCATTGGAAATTTTGGGTCGTCACACGGTGGTACATCCCAGATAAAAAATGGACTAAATCGACGTAAGGCGACGAGAGTCGGGGTGATAACACCTTAGAAAAGTCCCACAAACGGGGGTGCCGCGACTGACGCCGTGCCGCTTTAGCCCCACGGCGCCAAGCGTGGTGCTGGGGACAGTGAGGGGTCTCTCTATCCCCCACAGAAGACTGGGGCAGAGTCGATCTCTGGCCCACGGCGTTTTGGCGGCGTCCTAAACACAGAAAATTCCCAACTTTTTGTAGAATCTTCGGAATGGATTGGGGTCTTCTCGGGGTATCTAACAGGTCCAAATACGACCTAATAACTCAGAATTTGACCCGAAAATACAATAAACATAAATAAGGAAGTTTAGATAAGAGTTAATGGGAAACCACAATGAATTGTATTATCAGGAGTAGTATACACACGGGGACCGTAAGAGTGTTTCGGAGTCCGTGTGAGCGTGAATTAGCTTGGATCGAAGTAAGTAAACCAGTGAGGAACACTACAGTTATTTCTCGAGCTTTGAATGATTTATTGATATTGTTTCAATGCCATCTTGTCTATAATGACTCAAATTCTCCACGACCCAACTTATGTGTATTTTGATAATTTCATGATAAAAATATGTTGGGTGTTTGATGTGAAAATATAATTCTAAATTTGTTAAATTAAATATGAGTTAGGGAGTAAGTAAAGTTTTATTTTAAATAATAAAACTCAATTGAGATTATGACCTAAAAGGACATTTTAGACAAGTTGTAAATAATTACAACCCTAATCCCTAACCCTAATGCTATTTAAGCAAATAAAAAAAAACTCTAGCCCCAAACACCCACATGGAGAGGAGGAGAACAAGAGAAGAGTTCAAGTTTAAGAGAGGTACAACCTCACTTCCCTCCTTGATTTCTTTATTATTTATTGAAGATTTGGAGACCAAAGGGACGATGGCATCGACAGCGGCAATCATGCGAGGAAAATAGAGAAGAAAAGAAAGATTTGATCTATTTTAAAATGAGATTTTGGAAAGGATTTAGAGTCAAAAACTCCATTAAAGGCATGGTGAGACTCTAATACTCTCTAGATTTATGGTCTTAGTGTTGGTATTGGCAATGAGAGTTGATGATTTTCAAAGTTTATTCAATATTTCTTAGATCTAGTCTTGAAATGGGTTATACAAATTTTTTAAGCTTTATGATAACGAGTATTATGGATGAATCAATCTTGTTTTCCATAGTTTGATGGTACATGAAAGGGTTTTTCCCATGATTTTAGCAAATTGAACGCGGTTGAAGTTTATTGATATAGATTTGACATTTAAGGTTGAGTTGAGATTTAAAAAGGGACTTTGAATCTTTTCTTTGGGAAATAAACTTATTCGATAAATTTGTGGACTTTGACTGAATATTGTCATTTGAGAATTTAAAGTCTAAATTGAGTCTTGTATGGTGATTTGAATCTTTTTACTTATAATTAATAGAACGTCTTCGATTTATGTTGGAAAAACCAAGTCTTAGCGGATTTTCCTTGTTTTACATCATCGCATTCCTATTTTACTCGAACTATCGATTATAATTTTAAGTGTCGATTTTAGAGTCGTGAATGACCTTTAGTGAAGTCAGCTATAAAATAGGGTAAATTTCTAAGGTCTAGACAATTGATGTTAAACTTGTATGGTTGTAGATATAGAAAGTAATTATTCTTTCAAATTGTCTAGATTTGGGAGACGGTTCACATCGAGCCCAAACGCGAGAGGATCGAGATTAGGATTTGCGGCGAGTGCAGGTAAGTGGGGAGCTTGCTCAATTATCAAATATGACATGATTATTAGTTATGCTTAGGATTCATAATTTGAGTTAAAGACTTGGGATTTATGGGTTATGTCGTGGTATTGGCTCGAATCTACGTATCTATGGAATGTGAATGCACTGTTATTCATGGCCCCAGAATGTGTGGAGTTCCACCGAGGGTTTTATTAGCAAGTAAATCTATAAGAATACCTCAAAATGTTGTTGTACCACCGAGGGTCGTTAACACCCCAGGATGTGTGGAGTTTACCACCGAGGGCTTTACTTGACTAATTGAATTCATAAGTATGTCACGTAGGGAAATGAGTTGGAGTTACCTTCTCTTGTACTCTTGAGACATAGGGATGTGCATCGGTGATGGCTTGGACGATCCTACTATTGATTTGATGGGACAAACGAGAGAGCACATAAGGCTTGTGTGCTAGCTGGTTGTTTCCATCACTTTGAGAGTAGGAGAATCGGTCACCGGATTCTTGCCAATATCTAGTATGCATTGAATGGAACATCGACTTATCGTATTATTATATTTTATAGTACATAATCTCACGAAACCCCCTCATTTGTATGAAAGTTTGAAATTATGAAATGATTTGTCAATCTCTTTAATGTTATTCATGATTATTGTTGTTACAATTTGTGACTTACGAATCTTATGTCTATGAAAGTACTTAATGGTTTATTATAAGTCTATTTTTTTTATGAAATCCTGCTACCATGCTACTATTTAATGAATTCTTGTTTGTTTTCAAATACATGCTAGAATTTGCATGCTTATTAGGTATTACTTGCATATTTGATGGTTGAGCGGGTTTTCCGCATTACCGAGCTCTGTTGGTTCTTTTAGCTCACCCCACTTACATCTCAGGTATCCACGACAGCGCTAGGCTGAGGCAAGGGAGAGACGAGCTTGAAGTCTCTTCTTGATGTGAGCCTTTGTTGATATATATATATTATGTATATTTGATTTTGAAACTATTCAACTTTAGGAAAAATAGATCTTTGGATAACTTGAATCCTAGTTACCTTTAGTTGATCCACTTCAGATTTTTTTAAAACTTGTTTAGTTTAAATGAGCATGAACCCATATATAGTTTTATTAATATTCTATGAACTTAAATCTTTTGGCTTTAGGATATCTCTTTATATTTATTCCGCATGTTTATTTGTTTAGGCGTGCCAGACTGTTATTTGGGTCTGGTTCAGGTATTGGGTCCAAGTAGCGGTCTGGGTCGGGCAACCCGACCCTAGGTCGGGGGCGGGTCGTCACAGTTGGTATCAGAGCCTAGGGATTAAAACCTAGGGAAACGTTAGGTTAGGTTAGGGAAACCTAATATGTAGGGCCTTTAAGTTTAAAAGTCAAGTTAAGTCGAACAATTCAGTGGTATGGGACGTTAGTTCAAAGTTGACTTAACACGCAATAATGATAAATCCTAAGATGGGATGGGATAAAAGAAATTTGATAAAGATTTAATGTGATGACTATTTGCTACTTTGTGTATATAAATATATCGTTAGATATATAGGTAAATGTCTTTCCTTAAGACGTGAAACATTAGTTCCACGAGTAGGGAATGACAATTAACGACACAAGAAAATCGAAGGGAAGTCCGCCGAAGGTTCCACATGCATTGCAAGGAAGTCTACAACACTTTGCTGCAAGAATGGTTCAGATAGAACGACTAAACTTATATTGAAAATTGTATGGCGAGATGCGCCTATACTTAACGATAGAGTGGCAAATAAAGACTTAAGCAAGAATTGATAGACTTGAAAGGGCAATGAGACGCCACGGTAAATACGCAAGATGGAATTGTGACGTGGTCACATTTCAGAGAAGTAACTCTGATGCTGAAAACTCTATTAGGATAATTAAAATTAAAGATGTATTGTTGAAAATAGAAGTTAACGATTCTAGTAAGGATGCAAATGAATATTTGGTTTCAAACAATGATAAACAAATTAACTTGGCCAGGTGGCTGAACTTAATTGAAGATATAGTGGACACGTATTGTGACGACCCGCCCTCAACCTAGGGTCGGGTTGCCCGGCCCAGACCGCCACTTGGACCCAATACCTGAACCAGACCCAAATAACGGTCTGGCACGCCTAAACAAATAAACCTGCGGAAAGTACATTGGCTAAACAAAGGATAATAATTACGGAATAAATAAAAAGAGACATCCTAAAGCCAATTGATTTAAGTTCAAAGAACATTAACAAACTATACATGGGTTCCTGCTTATTTACATTAAATAAGTTTATTAAATTTCTAAAGTGGATCAACTAAAGATAAGTAGGATTTAAGCTACCCAAAAATCTATTTTAAATTTAACCCCAGGTTGAATAGTTTCAAAATCAAATATTACATAATATATATCAACAAAACTCACGTCAAGAGGAGACTTCAAGCTCGTCTCTCCCTTGTCTCATCCTAGCGCTGTCGTGAATACCTGAGATGTAAGTGGGGTGAGCTAAAAGAACCAACGGAGCTCAATAATGCGGAAAACCCGCTCAACCATCAAATATGCAAGTAATACTTAATAAGCATGCAAAGTCTAGCATGTATTTGAAAACAACCAAGGATTCATTTATTAATAACATAGTAGTAGGATTTCATAAGAAATAGACTTATAATGAATCAACAAACTATAACAACAATAATCATGCATAGCATTAAAGAGATTGACAAATCATTTCATAATTTCAAACTTATATACAAAGGAGGGGTATCGTGAAATTATGTACTATAAAATATAATAATACGCTAAGTCGATGTTCCATTCAATGCGAACTAGATATTGGCAAGAATCCGGTGACCGATTCTCCTACTCTCAAAGTGATGGAAACAACCAGCTAGCACACAGGCCTTATGTGCCCTTTCGTTTGTCCCATCAAATCAACAGTAGATTCGTCCAAGCCATCACCGATGCACATCTCTATGTCTCAAGAGTACAAGAGAAGGTAACTCCAACTCATGTCCCTACGTGACATACTTATGAATTCAATTTATCAAGTAAAGCCCTCGGTGGTAAACTCCACACCCTGGGGTGTTAACGACCTTCGGTGGTAAACTCCACACCCTGGGGTCATGAATAACAGTGCATTTACATTCCATAGATTCGTAAATTCGAGCCAATACCACGACGCAACCCATAAATCCCAAGTCTTTAAATCAAATTATGAATCCTAAGCATAACTAATATTCATGCCATATTTGATAATTAAGCAAGCTCCCCACTTACTTGTACTCGGCGCGCCTAAGACCACTCCTTGCGCACCCGGGGCTCGATGTGAACCATCGCGCGTCGCTAGACAATTCATGCAATATCATATCAATGCATATTCTAATACAAATTATAATCTAAGTCACTAGTTTCAATTTAATTGTGTTTTGGGTCCATTAGTGTGGCCCCGTGGGTTTTTGTGTCGCCCGATCTTTCCTTCGGGGTACGCGATACAACACCCCATTTGAAAGTTGGGTACATTTCCTTCATTTACTTGTTTTTATTCTATTTAATTCATTTATGTACATATACATATACATTTATATATATACACATTAATTTTTATTTTATTTTATTTTATTTTATTATTATTATTATTTTTTTTTTTTTTTTTTGCAATTAAGGTCCAGGGTCAGTTGACCCTGGTCAACTGGTCTAGGGTCAACTGCCGTGGACCGTTTACTGGTCCCTGGATGGTCCAGGGACCGTTCGTCCCCCCCCTGGTTTCAAACCAGGGGCATTATCCTCTACAGACGCTGGGCAGTTTCTGCCCAGCGCCTTTACAGGCTCGGGAGGGGAGGAGCCTTTGCTCCTCCCCCGCCTCACCCTTGGGCACAACGCCCAAGGGTCCCCAGCGCCCCGGCGCTGGGGAGCTCCGCCGCTTGTCTGGTCAGGGACGACAAGTCCTTGCCAGTCACGGCTGGGCGGGGGCTCGGGTGCTTGGGGAGGGTGGCGTTCCACTCTCCCTCTCTTCTCGGCTAGCTGTGGCGCCCCTCTTTCTTAGCGGCAGCAATGGCGACGGCGGGACTGTCGCCGCCCTCGCCGGCGACGCTGGACCGTGCCACCCCTTTAGGTCCTTTCCCCATAAAATTCCAACAAAATGAATCCTAAAGAAAACTTAAAGGAGAAGATGGGTTACCTTATTGAGCTTGATGTCTTCCTCTTGCTCTTCCTCCTCCACCATCCTCTTCCTACTCTCAAATTGAATTTGTGTATTGCAAAGGAGGCTAGGGTTTATAATTGACTATTTATACAATTAGGATAAGGTTAAGTTGTATATCTTGGTAGGAAATGACTAAAGTACCCTTCCCTCTTGGGCCTTTAGTCCATCTAGCTTATTAACTTTCTTTAGGGTCCATTCACCTTAAGTCTTAATTAAATTTTCATCAATCAAAGAACTTTAAAGTCACACCAACATACATTTAGTATTGGGATTACTAAATTACCCTCGATTCGGGTCGCAGAAAGATTCGGGTCGTTACACGTATACACTTAAAACTTCTAACTTTCGATTAAAGATGTGAATCATTGATCTACAAATTCGATTACAAAGTTAATACTATAAATCGAATTTTGTTATTGCATGTAATTTATTTTCTCGAAGACTAACTCTTTCAACTGTGTTTCATCATGATTTTGTATTTCATTGAGTAGGTGTTTATCACATTTTGATGAGATTTTCAAAGAAGCATTCTACTTGTCCGTATAAAGTTTTGGAAAGGGTGAACAATTATAAAAAGGAAATAGTTTTTTTCCTTGGTGTTCAAAAGATAAAGCGAATAGACTCATACATATTTTGAGAATTTGACGTTGTAATTTTATCTTTACATAAAGAGTTTTACTGAATTTCAAAGTTTTGACTTGATGAAAATGTCAAATTAGTACACTCAAAGATGGGTGAGTTACTAAAAATTGGGAATCCAAAGTCAAATACTATTTCGGTGAAATAGCCATGTGTGAAGATCGTGTTGCCAAGTAAAAAAATTTTTTGTAGATGATGTAAAGACTCAAGATCTGAGGTTAAAATGATATAAATCAAAGGTAACCACTGCAACAAAGAAATTATTCTAACATAATTAGAAGAGAGTTGATTCATAAAGTTGGGAATACCAGGAATTGATAAATTGTATTCGAAATGAATGGAGAGTACGCAATAGCAGTACCATGACTGAATAATTAAAGGAAGCCCCAAACTAAACGGTATGTATGAGTCATATTAGTAAGTTTTAAAGAGCGTACGACGTAGTTAATTATATTATAATGAACTCGATTATAAGTGAATCATTAAAATCGAGGGTACACTAATAAAAAGAATATTTCTGATATGATTAGACGTGTGGATTCATAACTTTTGAGTCAAAATAAAACCTAACCAGATTAGTAGGGAATGGTTGAATGAAAAATGAAGTTGAAGAGTAATCGAGACAAATGATTGTTACAATAATGACTTGGTTCTTAAAATTGGGGATCCTAGAATAGGATCGACCCATGGAAAAACGAATGAGTAATTTGGTGATGAGAAGAATTGCGAACTCAAGCGAGACAATATGTATTGCAATAGTACCATATTCAAGAACAAAATTTGTAATCGAAATGGTGACGTCACGAAGAATCATGTGTGATCACTTGTGGGAAGTAACTTGTGATCTTTTGATAAAAGTCAAAGATTTCATTAAACATATAAACTACCAAACTAAATGGTTGAAAAGAAAGATGAAAGATCTGATCAGTGATGGGTCGACTATTAAAAGTGAGGATTCTAGGTTAGGATCGAACCCCAATAAGATTTATACTGTACAATACGTACGAAATAATTAAGGATGGTGAGGAAATACCATAAACTAGCAATGAAACATGAATATATGAGTAAAGATCAAATTTCTTAAATTTTATACCGTTAATAATTGCTGAACAAAATGTGTAGTTTACACTTGAGAACCTGAGGGCTTAGTATAAGTTTAAAAGTGAAAGCCCTAATTTGATGGCATAGGAGAATTTGAGATTGTAACCCAGATGGGTAAGCAATAGATTTGCAAATGGTTAAGTGTTAAGGATATCAACACGTGGAGATAATGCACGAATAATCAAGGTCAACACCGTAACAAGTGACAAGCATAAGTAAATTATTTGGCATAAGGGTTTGCCTAAGCATGAGGTCATTTTAAATCAATCCCATGAGAAATCAGTTGATATTCTTATTTTCAAGAATCATTGGATTTGGAGAAAATGAAGAACACTATGAATGGTTTTGTGCTAAGTATAAGCAATGAATCATAACCTAAACAGTGCAAGATAATTCTCGAAATTGGTGTAAATATGAGTTTGAGTACACTTAAATTAAAGCTTTAGTATCAAGTCGTACAAGATAAACTTATATGAATGTACAAGGATATGTACTTTATGGTTGGAGTATCCAACAAAACGTATATGTAGTGCGACAATAGTAATGCACGAGTGTAATAAATTGAAATACAAGTTTGAATTCTGAACTTGAAATAACTGGATTGTATTGAGATATGAGTCCTTAATGACAATGACAGGAGTGTGAGTTTTATGCTTTTAAAGAAACGACGTGAATGTCAAGTTCGAAACATGAAAGCTAAATCACCTTCGTTTCTCAGAGAGTGAGGTACTAAACACATTATAAGAGCTAAGAGTTAGCTTCGAAAGATGAGAAGGGACCATTGTATACCAAAAAAGGGTCATGACTAAGTCAATAATGTTTAAAATAGTCACCCAGGATCGTGAGAATTGATCAGTGCGAGGATGCAATACGATAAATCTCCTGAAAATCGATATATAGTGATAAGAGATCTTGGTATGAAAAAAAAAAATGGTGATGCATTGGAGTGCATTCGGATGAATGCTGAAACCTACTTAGAAATAATGACGATGTTAAAAATATTCCACAAGATTTTAAAGGTGGAAGCTTGTTTACGTCAATTAACAGTTAAGTGTGACAGAGGAGTTACAAAGTGGATCATTAGTCAAAAGTTGACTTGAAATATGAACCTACAAGAATGAATGTCGATAAACATGTGATGTCAATAATATTAAGGTATTATTCTAGAAAGGAATACTAAGTCTGCCCATTTGTAGCCTTCATAGATAAGTCGCAAAGACATGATGAGTCGTTCAATGATATGCGTAACCGAGATGTTGATAGAAATGGTGTGCAAGTGCTCATGTTATAGCAGACAACTATCTTTGTTTCCCTACTACCAGTTGGTGGTATGGTTTCAATGCCAGATAGGCAGAGATGTTCGTTGACACAGATATGCACCAAATCATATCTCAGTATGGTTCTACCTCTCTGTAAGTTGAGTGACTTGAGCGTATATTGCGACTTCGGTGAAGATTATAAAGGACTACCTTAAGAACATGTGAGGACAGAAGAACTTGGCAATTGGCTGAGTGTAATGATTTTATTGATGACCTACATGAGGTGGGCTTTATGAATTTTAGTTTGCAAGATGAAAATAAAAAAAATAAGATATATTAAAGTCATGGGTAAAACTTTATTTCATGTGAGGAAAGGTAAAGATGGCCTTAGTTAAACAATGAGTCGAAAAGAAATCCTTATGGACAGACACTAAACTACGTTATACTTTACTTTTACTTTCGAGGACGAAAGTTCTTAAAATTGGAGATATTGTAACGACCCAAATTCTCCACGACCCAACTTATGGGTATTTTGGTAATTTCATGATAAAAATATGTTGGGTGTTTGATGTGAAAATACAATTCTAAATTTGTTAAATTAAATATGAGTTAGGGAGTAAGTAAAGTTTTATTTTAAATAATAAAACCCAATTGAGATTATGACCTAAAATGGCATTTTAGACAAGTTGTAAATAATTACAACCTTAATCCCTAACCCTAATGCTATTTAAGCAAATAAAAAAAAAACCCTAGCCCCAAACACCCACGTGGAGAGGAGGAGAACGAGAGGAGAGTTCAAGTTTAAGAAAGGTACAACCTCACTTCCCTCCTTGATTTCTTTATTATTTATTGAAGATTTGGAGACCAAAGGGACGATGGCATCGACAGCGGCAATCATGCGAGGAAAATAGAGAAGAAAAGAAGAAAGAAAGGATTTGATCTATTTTAGAATGAGATTTTGGAAAGGATTTAGAGTCAAAAACTCCATTAAAGGCATGGTGAGACTCTAATACTCTTTAGATTTATGTTCTTAGTGTTGGTATTGGCAATGAGAGTTGATGATTTTCAAAGTTTGTTCAATATTTCTTAGATCTAGTCTTGAAATGGGTTATACAAATTTTTTAAGCTTTATAATAATGAGTATTATGGATGAATCAATCTTGTTTTCCATAGTTTGATGGTACATGATAGGGTTTTTCTCATGATTTTAGCAAATTGAACGCGGTTGAAGTTTATTGATATAGATTTGACATTTAAGGTTGAGTTGAGATTTAAAAAGGGACTTTGAATCTTTTCTTTGGGAAATAAACTTATTCGATAAATTTGTGGACTTTGACTGAATATTGTCATTTGGGAATTTAAAGTCTAAATTGAGTCTTGTATGGTGATTTGAATATTTTTAATTATAATTAATCGAACGTCTTCGATTTATGTTGGAAAAATCAAGTCTTAGCGGATTTTTCCTGTTTTACATTATCGCATTCCTATTTTACTCGAACTATCGATTATAATTTTAAGTGTCGATTTTAGAGTCGTGAATGACTTTTAGTGAAGTCAGCTATAAAATAGGGTAAATTTCTAAGGTCTAGACAATTGATGTTAAACTTGTATGGTTGTAGATATATAAAGTAATTATTCTTTCAAATTGTCTAGATTCGCGAGACGGTTCACATCGAGCCCAAACGTGAGAGGATCGAGATTAGGATTTGCGGCAAGTGTAGGTAAGTGGGGAGCTTGCTCAATTATCAAATATGACATGATTATTAGTTATGCTTAGGATTCATAATTTGAGTTAAAGACTTGGGATTTATGGGTTGCGTCGTGGTATTGGCTCGAACCTACGTATCTATGGAATGTGAATGCACTGTTATTCATGGCCCCAGAATGTGTGGAGTTCCACCGAGGGTCTTATTAGCAAGTAAATCTATAAAAATACTTCAGAATGTTGTGGTACCACCGAGGGTCGTTAACACCCCAGGATGTGTGGAGTTTACCACCGAGGGCTTTACTTGACTAATTGAATTCATAAGTATGTCACGTAGGGACATGAGTTGGAGTTACCTTCTCTTGTACTCTTGAGACATAGGGATGTGCATCGGTGATGGCTTGGACGATCCTACTATTGATTTGATGGGACAAACGAGAGGGCACATAAGGCCTGTGTGCTAGCTGGTTGTTTCCATCACTTTGAGAGTAGGAAAATCGGTCACCGGATTCTTGCTAATATCTAGTATGCATTGAATGGAACATCGACTTATCGTATTATTATATTTTATAGTACATAATCTCGCGAAACCCCCTCATTTGTATAAAAGTTTGAAATTATGAAATGATTTGTCAATCTCTTTAATGTTATTCATGATTATTGTTGTTACAATTTGTGACTTACGAATCTTATGTCTATGAAAGTACTTGATGGTTCATTATAAGTCTATTTTTTATGAAATCCTGCTACCATGCTACTATTTAATGAATCCTTGTTTGTTTTCAAATACATATTAGACTTTGCATGCTTATTAGGTATTACTTACATATTTGATGGTTGAGCGGATTTTTCGCATTACCGAGCTCCGTTGGTTCTTTTAGCTCACCCCACTTACATCTCAGGTATCCACGACAGCGCTAGGTGAGGCAAGGGAGAGACGAGCTTGAAGTCTCTTCTTGATGTGAGCCTTTGTTGATAAATATATATATATATTATGTATATTTGATTTTGAAACTATTCAACTTTGGGAAAAATAGATCTTTGGGTAGCTTGAATCCTAGTTACCTTTAGTTGATCCACTTCAGATTTTTTTTAAACTTGTTTAGTTTAAATGAGCATGAACCCATGTATAGTTTTATTAATATTCTATGAACTTAAATCTTTTGGCTTTAGGATATCTCTTTATATTTATTCCGCAGGTTTATTTGTTTAGGCGTGCCAGACTGTTATTTAGGTCTGGTTCAGGTATTGGGTCCAAGTGGCAGTCTGGGCCGGGCGACCCGACCCTAGGTCGAGGGCGGGTCGTCACATTGTCATTCCATTCTTATGAGTTGTCCAAGGCAAGTGTGTCAAGCGTGATCCTTGCAGAATTCCAGACTCGCAGTGTATTATACCGGAGTTTACGGCTGGAGATACGTGTTTGGTTGTGATGACATGTACAGGGTGAGAGTTCTCCACCAGATTGTGGGGACTTTGCACTCGCGTAGGGGTCTTAGAGGAAATTCTGTCCTCGACTTCTAGCCTTTGAGGAGATTGTCTTAGGTTCAACCACTTTGATTAGTCGGGAGCACTTGTGCCTTTCCTTTGTATTCCGGGACACTCAATTTCGATTGCTTATCTATTTATTCATAGTCTTTATATATTTATGTGCTCCCTGTCATTTCTTTCTACTTGCATGAATTGATTGTTCATTTATTTAATTCGAAATGATGTATTTATTGTTGTTCCTGTTTGGCGTTACTTACTTGGGCTCGTCATTCTTGTGTTTGACCGAGTGCAGATTCGCAGTCCAGCAAAGGAAAGGCCGTGCAGTTAGGCGATATACTTTGAGCGGTCCTCCTCTGCTGACATAGGTGACTTTTTGGTTGTATTAGTTACTTATATTGTTTTTGTACATGGGGTTATGGGTTGAGAAATTGTATGACATAGATAATACTCTCCTTACTTTATATGGTATATATGATATACGGGGTTCCCATACCCTAGGTTTTTGTCCTAACTTGAAGCTTTCGAGGTTAATTGATTGGTTGAGATTTATTGCTTCCGCTTTATACTTTTATAACTCGTTAATTAATTAACTTCACTTTTAAATGATTAATAAATGGTTGAATGGTAAGGATAAGCTCACTGGCCCCGCGCGACTCGACAAGATTGGCTCGGGGGTTCGCGCGGGTTCAGGCAAGGCGGCGCCCGACACTAGGATTGTGGAATTTGGAACCGTCACATAAACTATGTAAGATTTAGTCTTAGTGTCAGTAACGTTCAATGACTCCTGGAACATCACTTTTCCTGGTGGATTAATAAGTTCTATGGAAGCCCATTAATAGATCCAATCCAACAGAAGCTTTAGCATATCTTTACATTGGAGGGGACCTGTACAGGGAGTTTTATACAAAGAATTAAGTGATTTGCATAGTTCGACACTTTTTTTTTTTTTTTGGATTTCCTATGTGTCCGGCACCAACCATACCGACTAATCATGTTCGGGTACTATCAGGCCTCATATGGGGGGCGGCCCTCCCAATCCATTTTTTCATAAACAAGATTCGAACTCGAGACCTTGGTTAAGGGGATCAAGGTCCTAACCACTTGGGACACACACACATATATAAAAGTTCACTATATTCAAAAGATTACACAAACCTAGCTAGGGGTCCGCGGATTAGTAGATTAAACTAATCCGCGGACCAAGTCTACTGCAGATCAATTATCACTAATTGGATCAATTTTTTGATCCCTTGGACTAGACTGGATTGAAAATCATTAATTCGGCTAAACTGGATCGGATTACGGATCCTACATTAAAAAAATGCGGATCCAATCCGATCCACTCCGTTTAGCACATCAACACATATACATATCTACTCGTATGTACTATAGTATCTCGAAGATCATCAACCCAAACCATCAACTCTAAACTATAGTATCTAAAAGATTGTGGTTGTCTTAACTCTTTTATTATGCTTTCAACCTTTTTTTTGTGGGCACTATGTTGCAATGTGCAACTTTTTTGTGCTTTTGTGAGGGTGTATGGTGTAAATTTGTGGATGCCATACTTAATTATTAGGAACTTATATTTTAAAGGTTATTGTGATGGCAAGTTTGTAGGAAATATGCTATATATAGATTTGTGGGATGTATGCTGTAAATTTTTCATTCATAAGATGTATGATTTTTCTGATTCATCTGTTAAAGTTTAATTTCATGAATCTTTGGATAAGAAGATGTCAATCCGTTGAACTTAATCAAATTCGGTCCGCATTTTACAAATTAGATTGAATTGGATTGATGAATTATTTGGACTAGATTAGGCTATAATTTTTCAATACGCAATAATTAGATTGGATTGCGGATTGATCTTAATTGGACTGGATCCGATCCGCGTACACCCCTCAACCTATCAAACTTCACTCTCCAGATTCTAGATTACGCAAAAGAATGGTCTACCCTTGCTTGAACAGATTAGAAAATAATTCCTATAAGAAAAAAACAGATAAGAAAAACTTCACTCATATTTAAGTCAATACTATGCAAATCCCCCTGGGTTGAATTCTCTAGCCTTTCTACAAAAAGAATGAAAAAATTTCAACCCCACAAATGTCCTCTACTCAAATCCATTCAAGTCTAGACAATGCCTGAACTTGGTTACTAGAACTTCACCCTCAATGCTACGATGACATTGTTAAGGAAATTATTGTATATGGAAACCATAGAGAAGTGTGTTCAGAGAAACACACATATTTCATTTCTTGAAAAAAACCCAATGTTTACAGAGTAGTACTAGGCCTTTTATACTCTACAATCCAGGTGCCACATTAGTTAACTAATTCTAAACTAACAAAAGACCTCACTCACTCGTGAGAGTCACGAAACACACACATCTCTATGTCAACAGTACATAATATTCATCAAAGTGAACTACAGGTGTTGCTGATAAGTAATAACGGACAAATAAGTTAGTTATTTCAAGTGTAAATATCTATGTTATTAAAACACCCTAAAACACAATTTTCTCCCATACCCCATTCTTGTTCGGCAATGTCCTTAACAACGCCCTTTCTTTCATTAGAGCGGACTTCACCATTGATGCTTTTTGTTTTAATTATTTTGTTATGTCTTAATTAGTATCTCCTTCTCCCTCCCTCTTTCTTTCTCTTATTCAAAGAGCAAGTTGAGGCAGTGATGGAGCTGTGGTGATGTTGAAGAGGTCAAGGTCACGAACAAAAAGAAGAGGAGATTTTGTGGGTATGAGATGGAAGAGGTTGTTCGGGTCGGGTAAGTAGTTGCGACTGCAAACGAATAATGGGATGCGAGCAGCGTGACGTGGGAGCAGTTGAGGGATGGCAGATGAGTTTGATACTTGACCATTAGTAGTGGTGCTCAATTGGTGCTTCATTATAGCAGTGCGTAAACAGTGTTTTCAGTGTAGCCGTGAGCATATGGCGTTTAATGTTTAATGGAGTTCCGACTGAGGGTGGTCGTGACGATTCCATAGTGATGTTGTAGTGATATACTTCTCTATTTTTCACCTCTTTCGTTTTAAGATTTAATTTTTGTTTAATTTAGGTTTGTTTCCTCAAGCAAATATTTTACCAAATTGAGGTAGTTGTCTCTCATTTGTGGGGATAGTTTACCTCTTTTTGTAGGGTAGTTCTTTGCATTTCACTTGTTGAAATATTGTAATAAGTTGGCTTACCTTCTTAAGTTAGGAACGATCATTATATCTTTAAAGGCTTAAAAAATATCTATGTTATTGTTTAGTTTACTTAATAATTGCTCCCTTTATGTGATTTTGGTAGGCTTGGATGTTGTTTGCAATAATTTGAGAGCGTTTGGAGTGGATATAGAAATTTGAAGAATTTAGCGTCAAGTAATACTTGGAATAAACTTTAGGTCCTCATGGTATAACAATCATATGCTTGTTGTTACTACAAATTAAGACCGAATGAAAAAATACGCGCATATCAACCAAGTGAATGGCTTAGGGCACTCGCTTAGATGTTTTTCCTTTTTTGGATCAACTAAGCAACTTGCGCAGAAGCAATATTCCTAAAATGAAAATCTGTATCATATTGAAAAAAAATCAATATGTTTTATTTATTTCATTCCTTTTTTTTGGCAGAAAACCTCTCAAAATTATGGTATGCTGTTTGTCGAAGTGAGGAATCAGTGTTGAGTAAAGGAAGCATGCCTCTCCTAAGTCCTAACCAACTTTATTCTTTGTGTTTGTTCAGACAACAATTACAACTTTTTATCAATTCAAACTTTTGGTCTTATCAATCTTCCTTGCACATGATAAAGAAAGACGTACAGCAAAGCGAACTCTTCTTTCATCTGCGAAACACTCGAAAGAAAATTAAAGTCGTGATCTAAACAAATATTCTATAGGTTTTCTACTTTTACAAGTAAAAAATGTCAAAAAATTGATTTATACCACGGTCCAAAAAAATATTTTTATTTAATATTTAATCCAAGCCTATGAGACCTAAGAAAAAAATCTATGATCATATAAATCTCAACAGAATAATTCAAGTCCACCATAAATCTTAATAATTATATGAGTCTATCAGGCCCACTAGGCAAACTAAAGCTTTGTGTCTTTCATAAATTGCCTATACGTACTACAATAAGTTAGATATGTCCATTAAATGTCAATGTCTGTAAACTTATGAGATTACTCCTCGTGAGCTTGTAACTAAAACAAACTGCCTCTCTAAGGGAGGGGAGCTTGTAAACAAAACAAAAAAATAAAAAAGAATTAGATTTGATTCTCAATTTGAAAAAGAAAAAAGAAAAAAAGAGCATAACAGTAATTTCAATGGTACCAAGTCAAGAACCCACCATATACATGAATCGTGGTAGAATAGAATAGTGCTATTTGGGCTCTAAGAATCCAGACTCCTAAGAAATTTTTGAAAATTTTTTATTTCAAAGTCACCTTCAAGCAATAGATAACTTTGAAATAACAACTTATAACTCTCCTTTAATATTTGTAAAAATTTAAAAAACTCGCTATGAGTCTAAACTCTAAGAGTCCAAACAAATTTTTTGTAAGTGTAGAAATTCAACACTTGTATCATATCAAAAATTTCAACACTATGTTTTTACCCAAAAATGGAAAGAAAAGGCAGATAATTATTCATGCAAAGTTCAAGGACACAAATGGACCCGAAGTACTAGCACTCATTGGAAAAGAAGGCGAACTTGAAACGACAACATAGAAAAAAACATCAGATTCATAACAGTAATTTCGTTGGTACCAAGTCAAGAACCCACCATACATATGATTCATAGTAGAATAATCGAAGGTACATTATAAATCGAACATGTTGGTACGCTTTGTCCATCAGTATTGATCTATTATGACCATTTAAATATAGTAAGTATAGAAATTCAACACTTGTAGCATATCAAAAATTTCAACACTATGCTCTTACCCAAAAATGGAAAGACAGGGCAGATAATTAATCATGCAAAGTTCAAGGACCCGAAGTACTAACACTCATTTAGAAAAGGAAGCGAACTTGAAACGACAACAAAGAAAAAAACATCATAACAGTAATTTCGTTGGTACCAAGTCAAGAACCCACCATACATATGATTCATGGTAGAATAATCAAAGGTACATTATAAATCGAACATGTTGGTACGTTTTGTTCATCTGTATTGATCTATCAATTAATCTATTATGACCATTTAAATCTAATAAGTGTAGAAATTCAACACTTCTATCATATCAAAAATTTCAACACTCATATCTTTTTACCCAAAAATGGAAAGACAAGGCATAATTATTCATGGAAAGTCCAAGGACATAAATGCACCCTAAGTACTAACACTCATTGGAAAAGAAAGCGGACTTGAAACAAAAAAACAACTAAACAAATTATTTGAGGTTGCATTCCTGCACCAAACACTTCAATATATACACAAAGAACAGTACAAGTAAATATCAAACATCAACGTGGTTTTGTAAATAATTTGTTCCAAAAGGGAAAGAAAACTCAAATAGTCATTCATGCAAAACTTAGGATGCCAAAACTCCCTAACCAAATTCAAATTCTTGGCCAATGTCCGTAACACAGTTCCTTCTTTTTCACTTTTTTTTTTTTTTCTTCTTTAGTTCCAACCCTCTTGTACCCCAATGCACCAAACTCTCTTTTTTTCTTGAGATGCCTTTGGGACTAGACCTTGCTTTTTCTTTAGTGGGAACTGAGAAAAGTCAAGTTGTTTAAAAGAAAGAATGTGCTAGTATACTGCAAAAGTTGTATACCAAAAGATGAGAAAGGTAATTTTGCATTTCTTTCTCAACGTTTCAAATTATAATCTTTCAATATTACAAAGCAAGACTAAAGTTTAAAAACAACGAAAGGAAAAGTAAAAAAAATAAAATGCGAGAACTGTTTAAACAAAATAAAAGAATTCAGACAGACAGACAGACAGACAGATATTCAAGAAAGATTAGCTCTCAAGTATATACTATAATCTAAATGCAAGGATGTTAAAGCACAACCACGGCTAGTTCAGTAGTACATGTCAACTCACCAAACTGATGGATTGAACACATAAGAAGACATGAAAGGGAAACTCAAACTCTGCGAATATGATTACATAGAGGGTAAAAAAACATGATATAGATGTCTACTAGAAAGAATATGCTAGGCATAGCTGTCTTCTTTGATGCAATAATCTATCTTACTTTCCAGTGGTTCAGTATAGAATATAGCATATGTAAATTGGAACAATTTAATTCACAGGACAAAGAATATAACAAGACGAACCTAAAAGGCGTGCCTCGAAAAGATTCCACACTAGAACTTCCCAGAACATGCTTCTTTAATGTGGCAATTGAGCATCGATGACATTTCTAGTTCATTAAAAAATCCAGTAGGATACATTTGGGGAATTTAAGTTTCATATTGAATCATATCAAACAGGTTGACAATAAGAATATATGCCAGTCACTGGAGCTGAAATCTAACACTATAAATGAGTGCAGCAGATCAAAGATCACAAGGGCTAAGAGAATCAGAAGCAACCTACATTAACAGATCAAATTTCTATTGCAATACATACCCGAACGCATAAAAATGGAGGTTGGTTGAGTCCAGAACTATAAATAGTTGGCAAGGTCTCAATTTCTAAATGTGCTAATACACAAAAAGTAACGCCCGATCTTCAGATATGTTTTTAAGCAAAAGAGATCAGCAAAAGTAAAGAGCAAGGCTTTCATTTAAAGTGAAGTTAAAACCATTGACTAGGACATCCAAACTTCAAAATTTTTGACGACCAAAGAGATTGATTATATTTGTTGAAATCACAAAAACCCTAACCATTTGAAACATAAATTAACAGCCAGGGAAGGACAAGTTCTTACAATTTCCAAATCCCTCTTTTTTCTCTTTTTTTTCTTTGACTCCCCCAGTCTGTTTGTCCCCATGTATGCTCTTACTTTGAGTGTTGAAATACAACTTACAATGCTACTTCCCTTGCCAGCAAACAACAAACCATTCCATCTTCTGTAAACTTGAATTTGAACCATACGCATTATGTACAGCAGCAATTTACATCCAATGGAAGAAAGAGTGCATATGGATGCGAATGTCATGGCCATTGAATCTATCACAAGAAGTTCTCAACAATTCTATGTTTGGGCAGACTGAGGCAGTAACCTAGAGTGGTTGTGCTCACCTTCATAGGTAACAATAAGCATTGAGGGGTCTTCCAAGCATCTCTCCACATGCTTTCTTGCTGGGCAACCTCTCATGCTGCTACATTTATAGTAGCCCCTACAGAAGTTTGAATGAGAAATCTCAATTACTTTACATGCTTCAGTGATCAACTAGCATCCATGCAGCGTTGCTTACTAGTAGAAGCTAATAAAATTTCAATACAAATATAAAGGTTCATTTGGTTCAACACCTAGCAAACCATAGAGATTGAACACAAATTTTAAGGCAAAGTGAAGAGAAATTCTTAGCAAGAATAGCAATAAGCCTTGCCTATTTAAGCGAATATTTTACCCACAATATATTCATAATTGCACAAAACACCAAAAATTGAAGCGATCAGTTTCTTTTTGCTCGGACAAGAGGCCCAGCAAGAATGAATTATCATGATCAAGCAAGATTGGAAATGGATGACTACTTTTACAGCATATCGAAACCTTAAGTAATCATTTTTGTTGTTGAAAAGCAATCTAAATTTCGATGAATGCAGGAAGAACAACCATGACATAATAGTTTTGTCAGCCCAATGGCACCCGTCAATTACAATTACTTAGCCGACAAATGACCAAAGAATGTCATAATTAAGGAGAATTAAAATGACAACCAAACTCTTTTGCCTAAAATTAACATAGAACTGTAAAATAGCTGCTAAAACATGGAATCAAGCGCAATTAAACGAAAGATTAGAACTCCTATATGCATTACATTTCAAAAACTCATAGAAGCATGAAATTCAAAAATAAAATAAATATATACCTGGGATGAGGAGAACCCTTGATTGGTTTCTGCCCATACTTCCTCCAAGAATAATCATCAGGAGGGATATCTGCAAGCTTGTTGCTAATAGCCGGCACTTTGATGGACCTCTTCACCTTCAGCTTCCTAAGGACATCAATCAAACATAGCCAAATACTAATTACTATAAATCAAGACTCAACATACAATCCCACTCAAAACATAACTAGTTATCAAAACCAACCTCCTCTTAGAGCAATGACACCTCCCACTGCTCCCACATTTCACACTCCCACCCTCTCTACCGGAGCACCTTTTCCTTGGCCCCTGCTGTGAGCTCCAATCAGATGACTGTGGAGCACCAATCAAATGGAATGCTTTTCCATCCAAGTTAGCAACACTGCCATCTATGCTCAATGAAGAGATGAATGACCTTGTAGATGACATAGCTGGTGTGCAACTAGAAGAATCAAATTTCAGGTTAATCCCACTGTTGCTCCTCCTTAACATCTCTGCTTGAAGCTTCATTTGTTGCTGTAACTGTTGCTGTTGCTGTTGCTGTTGCTGCAGCTGAAGCTGAAACCCATGTTGCTGCTGTTGCTGGAAGAATTGATAGTGTGATGGAGGAGGGGTTTGTTGGGCAAATTGAACAGGGGTTTTGGACCCTGATCCAAGCTCCAATGTGGGGTTTTCTAAGATCAATTTCTGGGTTTGCAAGGCAGGATATTTAGGTGATGAATTTAGCTCTAGGAGAGGCTTGGTTGAAGAATCTGTAGAGTGGGAAATTGGGTTATCCAACAAAATGTTGAGTGGGAACTTGGGCTGGACCTGGAACCTCAACTTCCTCACTCTTCCATGACCCATACCAGGACCTAGAAGTGACACAACTCTCTTGAACTTCACCACAGCTTCCCCAGTCTCCAACATTATATTCCTGTAAATCTGGTCTTGTGGGGGTTGAGACAACAGTCTAAGAACTCTGTGGCAGCTCTCCACAGCTGCCCTGTTAGCCTCCTCAACCTCCTCCATGATCCTCACACCAAAACCCTAGAAATCCACCACAAAACCCCCCAAAACACAAAACCCACCTCTACAACACAGATCTCTCATCACCCATTTCAGGGAATCAACAGAAACTTAACAAATCACACAACAACAACAACAACAACAACAACTTCTTCAACTTAGTAATCAATAATAATTGTACATGGAAGTTGATGTGGAAACAAACAAAACCCAGATTTGTACTTACAATTTGGACATAAAAACCTCCACATCATCAAGAACCATCATAACCCCAAAAATATTTCAGAAAAACCCTAGATTCTCTCTCCTTTCATGCGCTGTAAAGATTGAGAGATGTGAATGTGAAGACTTTGGTCGCTAAGCCTAAAAATAAAAACCAACAAAGTCCCACCTTTTAATATTAATTTCACTCAACCAAAGTAAAAACAACAACCTCTCAGAAGAAGAGAGAGAAAGTAGCGAGCATTTAAATAAACTGCGCACTGAAGGAGGCTGGGCAACGAAACTGCCGTCTCTGTCAAAAATCCGGGACAGGGTGGGGCCCGCCAAAGACCTCGTTATTCCTTTTGGAGAATGCTTTGCTGAATTCTTCCGATACTTGCATTACTACACACTCGTTTATGTGTTTTGGATATACATCGCAACGTGTTTCCTTAAATATCGATAAACAAATTAAGAGACGTAGTAATCATGCTATCTTTCATTAAAAAATAAATAATCATAGGCTTCCTCTATTTTTAAATATCCATCATAATTAGATCTCAGTGTGGAGAATTAACATAATAAACGATTTCAGGGCCTAACAAAAAAAGCTCTATTTTATCTATAAAAAATACGCTTATTATGAAAATATTTTTTAAATTTTGAAGAAAATTTTACAAAAGTATTAACTTTCTTGATAAACATAATTTTACATTATTAATCAATTAGGTAGTCAAATAATTTGAACAAGTTGATAAGTTGTATTGTTGTAAAATGGTGAGGATTTTAGTCTAATAGGGGACAAAAAAATTTATATTCAACTAATATTTTTAATGAAAAATTAATAATTTTTTTCTACCAAAAAAATTTAGTTTTAAAGGTTTACATTAAAAAAAATAATTAATTGAAAATTTTTACAAAGAGACTATATTGAATTCTCATAAATAATTTTGTAAATGGTAAATATTGCAAAGAGTAATAGTCATCAATATTTTGTTTTGAGGATAATAGTCATCAATATGAGTATTAGCTAAATTGATTTAGATATCAAAAAAATAAATTGAATGCCCTAAAAAAAATCACAACGTAGTTGGATAATTAGTAGTACCAAAGTGTGTATGAAAACTATATCGACCACTTCCGCTCTCCTCATCCATGGAATTAATGCAACGATTGTTTTTTCTTTCGTTCGTCAAAATGTCCGCCTAACGGCGTGGGCCCCACACAAAGACGTGAAAGTGGGTGCTGCTCTACCTCTTTTGGCTACAAACCACGCGCCACGTGTCAGACTTAGTGGAGGACGGACACGTGTCCCGAGGATGTTGACAAAACGAGACTGGAGTGGGCCGGTCGATTTCGCGCCGAACCAACGCACAAAAAAAAAAAGAAAAAACTCTCCGTTGGGACTGGTGACGAAGGGCCGTGGGGCCCACGCGGTCAGAAAATCGTTGACTTGAAAGTAACACACTTTATTTTTTTTTTCTAGCTAGTCGTTGGTGTCGTCTAGTAGCTGAGTTTATTTATGGTTTTGGAGGAAATGACCAAAGTAGTCCTTTTCCCGATATTAATCATGAGAAAAAACAAGTGTCAAACCTCGTAATTATTATAATTAGATGTCATATGTTTAAATTATTAAAGGGCTTAAACGAAGAAAAAAAGGCTGCCTACTATTCACACCCCATGTTTTCCTTCTCATACCCTATTTTTAAATTTTTACTTCGTCTTACCTCTCTTTTTTACTTCGTTACCCCATTTTTTCTCAAAATTTCAAAAATACACTTGTTCACCCCAACATCCTCTTCATTTCTCAATTTTAGTCATTTTATAGCATTTGTATTAGGTCACCAAATGTCGTATGAGTATTTTTTTTTGTTGAATAAGGTCAAATGTGGTTGCGTCGTGTTCTAAAAGTGAAAAAGTGTCGCTCATGGGGTCCAGTCGCACTGAGTCAAGACCTCTTTAAAGGTCTTGGCCGACTCCGATTGAGATTATTAAGAGAACTCAGTCTTAATGTGTAACGTAGGGATCCAACCGAGGTCTCTTTAAAGGTGTCAGTCATGTGTGTCCGAGACTTGTTTAAAGGAGTCGGTCTGCATGTTCAACACCTCTTTAAAGTTGTCATCCTTATGTCACCGACACCGCGGGCAACAAAAACAATTTTTTTTTCAAAAGTCATGAAAATGACAAAAAAAATAGTGGATTTTGTTTGGAATCGTTTGATATTTTCAATTTCATTAAAACTTTTGTACTCGAAATGCAAGATTCAAGTTTCAAATCGAAGCTCTAAATCCAACAATAAGGCCACAAACAATACTGATTAAAAAAACAAAAAACTTCAAAATCAACACTAAAAAGAGATGAGAAATGTACCCACGACGTTGAATCGATAGGATTTCGCTCGGATTTCGTCGAATTTTGGTTGGCGGTGATAGTGCGATTAAAGAGAGGGTGACTAGGGTATGAGTGAGTGGGGTGGCTGTGGTATGTATGAGTAAAGGGTAGTTGGATAATTTCACTAGGATGGGGTGCAAAAAGTAAAACGTGGGGTGCGAATAGCAGTGGCAAAAAAAAATATTATAGAAGATGATATGGTGGGCGGGATTATCTAAAAGTTAGGAGGGTGAAGTTAGTAAAGTCTGTTAATAACAACGTGTCATGCGAAGAATAAAAAAACGTGTCATGTGGATAAAAGAGTATGCAAAAGTGTAAAAGCACGTTACATTGTACGCACAACTTGTTGCTATTAGTTGATTATACCAACTACATACTTTCTAACTTTAACAAATTCCCTCCTTGATGGAGTAACCTAATGTAGACCAGCCAAATTATGTCCTTAAGATACATGCAATTTTCACTTGAGCGGCACGTTAATGCACAAATTAAGGAACATCAACAAGTGTGTTTATTTTTCCGTGCCTTTTTTAATCACCCTAATATTTTTCTTAAATTAATAAAAATTTTAAAAGATCACGAGAGCTATGTCTTTTACTTGGGATCAAAGGGATCACTATAAAGCATATTATTACATAAAAAAAAAAACAGGGAATATCCCTCTTACATCTTCCATTAGAATGGAAGTCAGCCATACTGGGCTTAACCTTGTGTGTGAACCTTGTGGAAATGATCGTGCGTAGCTTGCCATTTAGTCTGCTGTTTTATTGTTTTCGTGATGTGTATGTTCAACCTTCAATTCCCAGTGCGGCTCGAGGAGTTGCAGAACATGTCAAAACAAACTCCGATGGCCTTGTTTAGTTTGGGGTGGAGTTATCTCTCAGGAGATATCTGACAGGGAGTTGAGAACAAATTTTATTTGGTTGTCTAACTATCCTGCAAGTTATCTCCTAACTTAGGCCTTGTTTGGTTGGAGGTGGAGATATCTCCCAGGAGATTTTTTTTATAAGGAACGAGACTTTATTTTATATAGCCAATGACAGTATGTACATTGCGAGAAACAATGTGTTTTCCTAAACACAAAGTCGAAAAAAACCTCTACTAGTGTAGTAAGAGAAAAACGCGTCGTCCCATAATAAACTTCAGTCCCCCTCGTTAGTGCCAAGTTAATGAGGCAAACTCGTCACCACGTAGTGCTGCATTTCCACCGAATCAACTAGATTGAACCTGTGATCCTGCGGCTGGGAATTACAAAAGTGGTAAGAAGAAAATACAATAATGGCTTAACCTATTTATATGCTACCCATCCAAACCCCAACGCCTAGTGTTGAATATCGCCACCTACCAAAATGAACTCCATAAACCATTACGAGCCCATTGAAATACAATAAATATCCACCACCTATCCTGATAAATGATCGGCCCAAGAACCCAACAACATTTCTTCTCCAACTTTCGAATTCTTTCTTATGAGAACACCACCACTCCACATGGTGTTTAACAGAGTCCTTAACCGCTACCCATTCTTTTGTCTTATGTTCAAACAATCGACTGTTCTTTTCTAACCAAACCCCCCCTATGCAATAGTTAGAACCCCTGTTCTCCATAGCATTTTCTTTTTCTGGCCCGGGCAAAACACCCGAAATATCATCGAGGCATTGATCAATCCATTGAGGCATAGTCAGTGTAAGTCGCAACTCATTCATCAACCACCACCATAGCCGAGTTGTGAAAGGGACAATGAAGGAACAAATGGTCACTCGTTTCTCCAGCCACTTTACAAAGAACACACATCGAAGGTTGGAGATAATAATTAGGTCGTATCCTTTGAAGAGTGTATGTATACTGTTTTTATTTTCCTGTTTCTCAATACCCAGGCAAAAAATTTTACCTTCCAGCTCACCCTCCTCAGATGCTTCTTCGACCTCCAAATCTGCCAGTTCATCTTGACATCTTTCCTCCAAATATAATACGTTCATCTTACTACCCGAATCATCATCAGAGACTGCCATAATCTGTGACTTACCGGCCTTTGTCTCGACTCCAACATTTCCTTGGGGTTGTCCCTACTCCTGCTGGATTAATGTATCAACCACATTGTTATTATGTTGATCAATGGATTGACTCTGCTCCCTTACTTCATCACCTTCCCCATCTGATGCATCAAGTATAAAGTGTATAGCTCGGTGACTCTAGCTATCAACTGAAACATCCCCAGACTCAGAGCTTTGAATGGTGGTATGATACCACCTTCACGTGCCAAGCAATTATCGTTTTCTCCCACTGCCAGTTGTTGTGATTGGTCATTCAACGCGTTACCCGTTGGTTCCTTCATTGACATTCTGCCCTCGTTGTCAGCGTTCCCAATCCTTCCTCCCATGGAGTGGAAGAGATCATGCACAACCCCACCCTCTATGATTACCGCTTTAAGTGTTTTGATCTTAAGATGAACTATTCCACCCAACTTGGACCTTTGATTGTGTTTAGAAAGAACTGAGAAGAATGACCACGAACATGGAGAACGACTGCTATCAAACACTCCTTAGCAAGAGTAGAATCACTAACCTTAATAAGACCCCCAAAATGAAAACCAATCATATCACTCAAACCCTAGCTTCTTCTCCATATTTTCGTTCAAATGAAGAGAGGAGAGAGAAAAGGTGATGAGAGTTGGAGAAATGTGATATTTATACTTGAAACTTCATCACATGTGACCACCCAATCCCAATGCATATTGTGGGGTCAAGATGTGGTCAATTAGCACAAATTTGTGCTCACACTTAACCTTATACATAACCACCAAGCCAACTCTCAGACGTTCCGACACCCAGACCTGAACTGTCTCAACTGTCCAATGCATAAACTCGCGTCACTCATGTGTATACGACATTTTATATTAATTATTTAGTGTATTTTTACCATTTATT
Source organism: Stephania japonica (assembly GCA_039657345.1). Lineage (NCBI taxonomy): Eukaryota > Viridiplantae > Streptophyta > Magnoliopsida > Ranunculales > Menispermaceae > Stephania > Stephania japonica. The sequence goes on along the minus strand of CM077557.1, from coordinate 64,399,841 downwards.
GTGTGTATATTAACCCCCAATCTAGTGTACTAACCATTTGCCTCCCTGGTTCCCATGTCTACACGTTACCCGAGGCGAATTTTTATCATACTACCTCGCTCGACGTATATAATATAACACACAATATTGCGATGCAAATAATCTAATTCAAACAATTACATCGCAAAAATACAACAAAAAGCATACAAGTACAAATTGTATACCTATATCGACGTGCTCTGACCTAACGGTGGGATCCACGCGCGTCCAAGCTGGCGTTCATGTCTGCAACCACGTGTCAAATAATGACAAATTAAGTTTGGGCCATTACAATGAGTACAACGACGAAGATTGTCGATCAGAAGAATGCATTGATCTAATCGAATGCAACAACGGGGACATTTTTGATATCAACAAGCCGCCATTTTTTTTTATAACAATGGTGACGACATTGTAGAAGAAAATGTGGTATTTGGAAGTGGTGGTCGTGTACTCAAGGTTACACAATTAATGAAAATACCACAAGTGTCATTGGTGGTGTCGTGTGATGAGGTGCCAACAAAGATACGCGATTGTCGGGATAAAGTTGAAAGAATTATTCCCTACATATATGTTCAACCCGTCATCAATAATTTCATTGAGATTGAATTCAAGCACGAATTGCCTGTTTTTGATGATTTTATAATAGTTTGTCACATCCGTGAAAAGATAAAAAATTTAAGGACGAATTTTTGTCAACAGGGAGAGTATGATGCAAGCATGGTTTGAAGCATTGGTGCATATCACAAGGATGGTACATGGGCATATAGAAATAAGGGCAAGCATCAAGAAATTAGCAATTTTATGTATATAATTAAGATTTTTTTTTGAAAACAATATATTTAGGATTTTTAGTTAGTCAAGAAAGCCTTTCATTATTTTAATTATCTTAGGATTCTAGCTAGCTATGTATTTTTTTTTATTGAAAGTTCAATAAGTGATGTTAGAGTTATAGTAGGAGTTTATTATATTATTTTTTCAAGCCTATAAAAGGCTAGACATTGGTAATTAAAAGTGATTTGATTTTGATTAATAAATAATATAATTTCTTTTTTTGAGAGAATTGGAGTTATTCTCTTGTACCCTGAATTAGATCGTTCGTGGAGTCAAATATTCAATTCGGAAGACTTTTGTTGCGTCACTATATATATTATTTTTAAACTCATATAAGACAAAAAAACACACGGTCAAATGTACTAAACCTAGCGAAATAGAGGAGTTTGATCTATGTAGCCAACCGTAACCAACCCAACTAATTTGAAATTGCAACTTTGTTATTGTAACTATACAAACAAAAAAAAAAAAATCATTTAAAAAAGTAAAATATAAAGACCTCAAATTTTTATTTCAACTTAAGCTCCCAAAATGACAAAACCGGCCATGCCTTTCACCGCACTTTCTTTCGTCTCGTAGGCGAAAAATACTCTTCTAATTAGAATGTGTGTGTAGTCACAAAGTAGGCGTAGAATTATAAACAAGTACATTTTACAGGGTAGCACTGTCCCTCGAAGTGAGAACCGGTAGAGAAGGTGAGAGAGGCCGTGTCCCACAGAAGACGGCGTCGTGAAAGAGGGAGCGCCGGCGAAACTGAGAACTTTGAAGGGCGGAGAGAGTGGCAGCACAACGGCATAATTACTATTTCAAATTTAATTGATTTCATCTTTTAATGAGGTCAATGGAATGGAATTTTGATTCAGGATTTGAAGGGTTGTAAATAACGGCTGAGTTTTGCTCGAAACACATTAACATTATTGATAACAATTACTCTTTATTTGGACTAATATTTTATGAGATTAAAAGATTTGTTTCAACTTTCAAATAGTTGTACACTAAGACAATAACGACAACATAACATTAATCTCAAATTAGTTGGGGTCGACTACATGGTTCAAACTCTTCTATTGCGCTCAATTTAGTGCCTTCAATGCAGTGTGTCACTAAGTGGAAATTTTCTAACGTTTTATATATGTTTGATCCAATTCATAAAGAGTGAACAAAGTTTTATGTTGGGTGTCACCCTAATGCAACCCTTTCCCATTTTTCAGATATGGAAAATGTGTCCATTATAGCATCCATAAGGACACCGAGCTTAGTTTTAGATGAGTACGACTGAATGGACACAAGGGGGTACATGGGTTTTCCTTGGAGTCTTATAATTATAGTTGCTATTATGCTATAATTTGTAGAACTTAAGGTTTGAGAAAGTTTAATCTAGGAATGTAGCTCTATAGGTAGGTAAACTTGACAAATAGTTTTTGCACATTCAAACTTTAAAGTGGAGTTGGCCGACCAATTAAGTTAAAGATGATTGACATGTTAAAAGTTTTTTATTGTTGGGTTTTGCTCCAAGGAAAGAAAAGGAAATTCTTTATTTCTTAATATTTGAGTGCCACTTGATTATGTAGTACATGTTATAGAAAATTCAAAGAAGATAGAAAATAATTTGGAAGATGGGATAAGAAAACCAATCTACAAGGTTTGATGGGCAAGAAAACCAATCTACAAGGTTTGATGGGCATATATAATCGTTGTATTTTAGAAAACATCTCTCATTCTAGTCGAGACCATGAATACAAATGAGGTATTTAGAAACTTGTCTTTAAGATGCAATCCAAACCCCAAATTGGTATTGTTAGATTTTGAGTCTGTAACCCAAATCAAGAACACTCTTGTTATAATTTCCGCAAAGAATGATGCTAGGAACCAAGGGTTAGTGTAGAGAAAACACACAAATATTTTGGAATGTCTCAACATTGAAAATGACGTATAAATTTTAATTTTATATGCATAATTTATGCCTTTAAGTCTACCAATCAACAGACATTTTTTTTTCAAATGGAGCATGCTTCAAGCCCAAAAGTTTCATGAAAACTAGCATAATTTCTAATGTCACTATTAAATAAAATATACTAAGTTTGCTTCTTTAAGCTCCAAGAAATTGCAGCTCCTCCAAGTGTAAAAATTCATCCATTAGTTGATTTAGAATTCGTTTTAATATTATTTCAACTAGCATTACTTTATCTTTCCAAAATTGGAGGATAACCTTCAAAATGTAGATTATAGTTTAAGATCAAGTGTTTTTCAAAAGAATTATATTCAAAATAAAACATGTGGATAATATAGATTCACCTCATATTTAATGAGAAATTAGAATTGGAAAGCATGGAATTAACCATTTCAACTAAAATTCTATTTTTCGCTTTGGCTATACCATCTTGTTGCGACATAAGGTGCGGTAAGTTGATGTATTATTCCATTAGTTTTATAATATTCTATATACTCATTGAAACAATATTCACGACCCCTGTCAGATCTCAAGGCCTTTATTTTCTTATTATATTTGTTTTCAATTTCCGATTTTGAAGAGAAGAAACTTGTCATAGTAAACATCTTTACTTTTTAATAAGTATAACATGTGTACCTTAAAAAATCATCAATAAAAGTGAGGAAGTATTTATTACCTCCAAGTGTTACCTGATTATTCAAATCACCAATATGTATAAGATGAAGAAAATAAGGCATGCATCCTCATAAAGAGGTTTGATGCTAACAGATCTTCCTTCATCTTCTAGATGCTCACAGATCGTAGCTGAGATCTGTGAGCATCTAGAAGATGAAGGAAGATCTGTCAGCATCAAACCTCTTTATGAGGATGCATGCCTTATTTTCATTGATATCCATCATGGCCTAAACATGTAATCATTGTGATAGTAATTCTTTGTTACGCCAACAACCTCTGCGTCCCATTGTCATCAAGATTAATCATTCTCTAAAAATCTCCAATACCCAAAAACACCAAAAAGACACCATATCCATTAGTGAAAAAAAGTTCAGGAACAACAAAAACACACTGTCCACTATCATAGGACAACATCTAGAAATATCCATTAATAAAAAATTAGGAAGGAGAGGTTTTAGCATCATCATGTACACTTGTTGGAGTCCCTTATCTTCGAAGACTTCTCCGGATATTTGTTCAATCGAATTCTTGATCTTTTCCTTCAATGTTTTGGGTATGCCCTGGACCATCCATTCGCTGATTTTCAATTGAGCAACTAGAAGGTAAACAAAATTTTCTTCGGATTATATAGTGTAGTAACAAATCAAAACCTTCCCATTCCTTATGATGGCTTGCATCATCTTCATCAGCCAACTTGGTGGAGTGCTTCATGGTAAGGAACGAAGGGTATATTTGGTAAGGCCACTCTTGGAATGTGAGTGAGAACGTCCTATATTTTTTGATAAGAAAATAAAGGCCTTGAGATTTGATAGGGGTGGTGAATATTGTTCCAATGAGTTTACAAAATATTGTAAAACTAATAGAATAATACATCAACTTACCTCACCTTGTACACCACAACAAAATGGTGTAATTGAAAAAAAAAAATAGATATTTAGTTGAAATGGTTAATTCTATGCTTTTGAGTTTTAATTTGTATTAAATTTATGGTGTGAAGCTGATTATCTGTATGTTTTGTTTTGAATAGAATTCTTTTGAAAAACACTAATGTTACTCCATATGAATTCCGGTTTAAGAGACAACCCAATTTTAAACTACTTATAGTTTGGGGTTTTTTTGACTTGAGTTAGTAAACCTGATCCAGAAGGACCAAAATTAGGTAATCGAACTTGTACATGTGTTTTTAAATATTCAAAAAATATGTGAAAATATATTCTTGATACACACAAAAAGCATTGAGTTTGTTGATGTTAAAAAATTTGACAATTTGAATAAGATATTCAAGTCATATGGATTGTAATCATGATTATATTGGAGAATTGCCTCCTAATTGACCAAGTGTTTGTATTGAATTCCCAGATCCTCCTAATTCTGAAATCATATAGCAAAGGAAATGAAGTAGACAGTTGAAAGGTCACGTGGACGGGATTTTGTTACATATTTGGTGAAAAGAAATATAAATGAAATTAAGGTTTAAACAAAATGTGCCTCCAAGCCTTGTAGATGGGTTTCCTTATTTAATCCATATTATTTTCAATTTTCTTTGAATTTTCCCAAACATATTTTAGACAAGGTTTCTCCTCTTTCAATCAAGATTGCATTTACACAATAGGGTATTAAGTACCTTGCCTTCAAAATACAATTAAGCCCTAAAATTGGTATTGCTAGATTTTGAGTGTGTACCCTAAATCTAACCAAGAACACTATTGATATAATTGCTACCAAGAATGACGCTAAGAACAAGGAATTAGTATAGAGAAAACACACTATTGTTCTGGAACTTCTCAGTATTGAAAATGACGTTTAAAGTCTGATTTTATATGCACATTTATGATTTTTTAGTCTAAATCAATAGACAAAACTTTATTTCAAATAGATCAACTTTCAAGTCCAAATGTTTCACTTTGAAATGTTGCATATTTTCCTTCTTCTTTTTTGTATATATATATATATACACACACCAATAACAACATAGCTTCAATTCCAAATTAATTAGGGCTAAAAAAATTAATTGGGGTAGATCGATACTAATTTGGGACGCATTAATCAGGAGGGATTTAAATGGTTTGGAAAGCTCACCATCAATTGCACTAAATCGAGCACAATGGAAGAGTTTGATCCATGTAGAGAATAAGCAATGTCTCTTCATGAAATGTTGCTTAGTCTCATAGCACAAGACATTGCACCTTTGTAGAACCATGTGTCAGCGACGCAACACCCCAATTTAAAAAAAAAAAAAAAATTAAATTTCTGACGTGCATGCCGAATTTCATGTAGTTTGTTAAGGATGCACTCTGCACTTAGCCTAATTGAAAACCCAATCAATGTATAGACTTCATCCAAATTGCAATTCCATGGAAAGAGATATTTGCTGTTTTGGTTCACAGTAGTTCACACCAAAAGGACAACGTCGTTTGAACTTGAATTACCTAGATTGTGAGTGAAATTCACTTTTATGGATGTCCTATGTTTTGAACAAACTCATGTGCCATTCATTTAATCCAAGGTATGCATTTAAATTCTGTGGGTGCCAAGATGTATAGATTTATGTAATTAAGAGGGCTTTACTTTTTTGTGAGTAGTTGATACCCAGTCCTTCAAAATGTTTTTCTTAGAACTTGTCAAGTTAGTGGTTTTAATTTATATCGATGGTGAAATGAGTAAAACTTTTTGTAGTAGTTGGTAGTCTCCTAGTCTTGTATATAGATGTCTAATTCAAGCTTTTCCTTCCTAGTGTTTATGTTCATGCGAACTACATAGACGAATGTAAATGTTTTGGGCCACTAACAATGAGCCATGTATGGGTTAAGTTTGTGAGTTTTATTTTACTTACATGTATTACAAACAAATGAAAAGAAGAATGGGACCCTTGAATAGGTGGGATTAAGTCTTAAGTTGCTATTATAGGTGAAAGAGTATATGCTTTAGAAATTATTTAGACTTTGTTTAATAAATATGTAGATGTTTCTTTTGAATGGTTTGGATATATCATGCGAAGGTTTTCCTTGGATGGAGTATTTTGGAACCCTTATTTTTAAGGAAACTTAATTAAGTTTTTTTAAAAAAATTTAGGAGTTCTTTTTTTTTTTTTTTGAATTGTGTCTTTACATGGGAGTCAATTAAGAAATAATTAGGGAAAGGGATAACTAGTTAGTGGGTGATGAGAATGATTAGAACTCTAGCCATGTGGACGATTCATATCGTAATAAGGATTGTTATAGGAACGGTTCATTAAAGAAATAACTTTCGTTGCTTCTTTCTTTTCACTAGTGATTTGCCAATGCGAAGATATGCATTGTTGAGTATGCTGAGATGGTTGAAAACTTGGACTTTACTTTGGAATAGTTTAAATTTGTTGAAGAATGAATTTTATCTTTTTTTTAGTGAAGGTTGACCGATGGTTTGATATTATTAATACTTGTTAATTTTTTAGCATGGCTAAGTGCACCCAATTATGTGTGGCACCCCAAATTTAAATTTCAATTTATAAGTACACCCCACATTTTTACCAAAAATATTTCTTTTATCCGAACCGAAGCACCCAACTCCAAAACCTTAGTTGAGACATCTATTTTAGGTTCGACGACATATGATTGAGACTTATTCTCTAGGCTTGGTGTTGTCTAACCGAACCTCTTTGGTGAGATTTAGTTGAAAACTGTCGTCCTAAGGTTTGGTGGATTCCGACTGATTCTCCAATTAAAGGTTCGACAGGCTGTGACTAACTCTCCAACTAGAGGTTCAGTGGGTTTTGACCAACTCTCCAACAAAAGATTCGGACCTGCGAGGTTAAACCACTCGATGATGCCTACAAATCGCAAGAAAAGAGTGTGTGGAGGGATGATGATGGGGTGCATAAAAGGTGAGGAAAGTGTAGTAGGATGCACTAATCACAGTAAGGAGCATAAATGGTCATTTTGTAGTAGGATTGACCTTTTTAAGTTTGACTTTTTGAGAGTGCACTTAATAAATGATGGGGTGCACTTAGCGGAGCTCTAATTTTTTAAAGTTAATGGAGTCAGTATTTGTTGCCTTGTATTTATTGTACTGTACAAATTTGTAGTCAATGGTGATTGAATGAAACTTTTTCTGTAGCCAAATAGTGATTGAATGAACTATGAAGTATTACTAATGATTCGTAGAGAGAATTACTTGGTTTTTGGTGCCATTGACATAAAAGAGCTAATGTTAGATTTGACAAAAGAGTTTCAATCCGCTGATTAAATTTACTGCATAGTTTCCTTTCCTTGCTTTTGTTATTCAATAAATCTATTTGGACTCATGAGTCCGGACTCATAGGGAGGTTTTTAAATTTTTTATACATATTTAAGGGGCATAATAAGAATTTTACAAGTGATTATGGTTGTTTCATTAATTGCTCGAGGGTGTATTTGAAATTAAAAAAAATTTTGAGTCCGGACTCACGAGTCCAAATAGCACTACCCTTTGTTATTTTAACTTGCCACTTTAACTTATGTAAATATTGGTCTAGTAGTGCGTGCTACGGGTTCTCTTATCTAATTGTGGTCTTATCTATGGCAGATGCTTAACCACTTTTCGCAAATTTATTTATGTAGTTGAATTTTGGAGTGGTAAGTTGGAGCATGGCAGATCCACTTCCTCAGCTTTAGGTGTCGTGTTTTTTTCTCCTTTATTATATCTTTACTCATTGCTTTAACCCTACTCTCTTAAGATATTGTAACCTGTAAGGAATTGGAGTCATATTTCATTGGTCATTTTGCATAATCCACATGCACTACTTGTATGTAAGAAAGAGTCACAGACTGAATTCTCCAAACATCAGTCTAGTGATGGGAAGCTGGTGACAACACCAGTTCCTACAAGCAATGGTAATTTTGTGTTACTTTTTATCAACTTTATAGGTTCTAGGGATTGCATCAAACATCATGGGGCAACTTGGATGGTGGCTTCTTAGAAATTTAATTTTTCCATAAATGATTGGTGTGGAAATTGGAACACAATTGTTGGATGAGAACATCACCACAGTTAGTTGGGACGGGGTGAAAAGTATTGTATTTTCTTAATTTTGATCTTGTCCTTGCTTTTGTAATTGTGAACTCTTATTACTAATACAAAAGCCGTTTCTGATAAAAAAAAAACTTTATAGGTGTTATGATATGGATGAACAATTGATCAAGACTTTGTATGACTAATCATTGTCAAGCATGGCTCTTACATTGAGTGGTAGTATCAAGCATGGCCCTTACTTGTATCCATATCAAATGTACTCATTATTCCAAGTATTGTCAATGTTGCTTGTGAAGAGTTGTATGACATGTGATGTATGTGTTACTTGTAAACATTGTCTAAGTACATTTATCATCATCACCAAAGGGCCTATATAAAGGGTGCCAACCTCATTGTAAAAACACACCAAGTTGTATACAACTTCTCATTTCAACTCTCTAATTTCTCCTCTTCTACTTTGTAGTTGTAGTTCTTTGTAGCTCTTTGTAGTAGTAGAAGTTCTTAGTTCTTCTACTTTCCTTCTCTAATTCTAGCAAGTCTCAATTCAAGTTACAACACGTTATCAACACGAGCTTGCTCTAGTATTAAGGAGATCTTGAAGTTCAAAAAGGCTTGTTAAGAAGACAAAGCTAGGAAGGTATAACTTTTATAAGTTCGGTTTATTTCTATATTATCTTGGTTGCTTCACTTTTATATGCATGCTTTATTCATATATTATGCATTATAACGTCACCGATTGCGAAAGTATGCTCTGTAGTTGCGTCTTGCACGATCTTCTACATCAGAAATCAAAAGTCAATATGTGACATAACTAGTTTTCTCGCTATACTACAAACGATTAATTATGTTCCATTCTTGATTTTTTATATTGCAAATAGTGTTATGAGTTTGGGTTGATAGTGGGTAAGCCTTGTCCCCGGTAAAGCTAAACATTGAAAGGGAGACAGGTTATCCCGTTCGAGGAGGCATGGTTTTAAGTAGACTTCGTCTCGCCACCCAACCTGGAGGTTGTCCCACCAACTCATACAAGTATTACATTTTGCGTATTTATAATCAAGTTATTTGTTCAGATTATGACGATATATGTCTTGATGATTGTGCTACAACGCACACTATCCTCAAAAGAAGAGAATATTTATCCAATTTGAACTTAGTTGAGGCTAATGTTCAAACAATATCTGGCATCTCCAATTTGATTAATGGCTCTGGAAGAGCAAATATTATGTTGCCTAGGGGAACAATAATTCATGTTGACAATGCCTTATACTCTGAAAAATCCAGAAGAAATTTACTCAGCTTTAAAGATATTCGACAAAATGGATATCACATTGAAACCATGAACGAAAATAATAGAGAATTTCTCTATATCACATTGGTTTCAAATGGGAAAAAAGAAGTGTTAGAAAAATTTCCAGCTTTATCCTCTGGATTATATTTTACTCATATAAGGCATGTCGAAACGAATGTCATCTTAAATAAGAAAATTAATGATCCAAATACATTTATTTTATGGCATGACCGGCTTGGTCATCCAGGATCATCAATGATGCGAAAAATAATTAATAATTCGCATGGACATCCTTTAAGGAGTCACAAAATATTTTCAGCTGGTGATTATAATTGTGCTAGTTGTTCTCAAGGTAAATTGATAGTTAAATCATCCCCAAGTAAAATTGTTGTGGAATCCCCAGTTTTCTTAGAACGCATTCAGGGAGACATATGTGGACCTATTCATCCTCACTGTGGACCATTTAGATATTTCATGGTTTTGATAGATGCATCAACTAGGTGGTCACATGTTTGTTTGCTTTCGACTCGCAATGTTGCATTTGCTAGACTTTTAGCGCAGATCATTAAGTTAAGAGCACAATTCCCTGACAACCCAATCAAGACCATCCGTCTTGATAATGCCGGGGAATTTCAATCACAAGCATTTAAAAATTATTGCATGTCTATAGGAATTACCATTAAACATTCTGTTCCACATGTGCATACCCAAAATGGTTTGGCAGAATCTCTAATCAAACGCATTCAATTAATTGCCAGACCTTTAATCATGAGAACTAAGTTATCAACTTCAGTTTAGGGACATGCAGTCCTTCATGCAGCATCTATCATTCGTTATAGGCCTACTGCATACCATGAACATTCCCCTATGCAACTCATTTTAGGTCAACAACCAAATATTTCACACTTAAGAATTTTTGGTTGTGCAGTGTATGTTCCTATACCACCTCCCAATAGAATTAAGACGGGTCCACAACGAAAACTTGGGATTTATGTTGGATTTAACTCATCGTCCATTATAAGATACATTGAGCCCTTAACAGGGGATTTATTTACTGCACGTTTTGCTGATTGTCATTTTGATGAAGCAATTTTCCCACCATTAGGGGGAGATAAGAAGTCAATTCAAAAGGAATGGCACGAAATTGCTTGGAATGCATCAACTTTATCACATTATGATCCACGAACAAATCAGTGTGAACTTGAAGTTCGAAAGATCATTCATTTGCAACAAATTGCAAATCAATTACCAGATGCATTTAATGATGCAAAACAAGTGACAAAATCACATATTTCAGCTGTAAATGCTCCTGCAAGAATTGATGTCTCTGTGCAACAAGATGCACAAGAACCAATGAAACGCTTAAAACATGGAAGACCAGTTGGTTCAAAGGATATAATTCCTCGAAAAAGGAAAACGGGAGTAAAAATAAATACAAATCAAAATACTCCTGAGAAAGCACAAGAATCCTTTGATAAGGGTTTGTCAGAACAAGTTGATTCTGATGTGGAACAACTTCCTCTAGAAAAAGATGAAAAAGATAAAGTAATGAGATCTCAATAAATTACTTAAACTCTGGTAAGATTTGGGATCGAAATAAAATTGTTCCTAATGATATATTTGCTTTCAATGTGTCCTTTGAAATATGTGAAAATGATGATGATCCAGAACCACGATCAGTGGACGAATGTCAAAAAAGACCTGATTGGCAAAAATGGCAAGATGCTATCCAAGCAGAGCTAAACTCGTTAAGGAAACGAGAGGTTTTTGGACCAATTGTCCAAACACCAGATGGCGTAAAGCCTGTTGGATATAAATGGGTATTTGTACGAAAGAGAAACGAAAAAAATGAAGTTACAAGGTACAAAGCAAGACTTGTAGCTCAAGGTTTCTCATAAAGACCTGGCATCGATTATGAGGAAACATATTCTCCTGTTATAGATGCAATCACATTTCGGTTCTTGATAAGCCATGCAGTCTCTGAAGGGCTTGATATGCATTTATTGGATGTCATTACAGCATATCTGTACGGATCTCTAGACAGTGAGATATATATGAAAATCCCTGATGGATTTGTAATATCCGATGAAATGAAATCAAAACCTCATAACATGCATTCTATAAAATTGCAAAGGTCTTTGTACGGGTGGAAACAATCCGAACGAATGTGGTACAAACGTCTTAGTGATTATTTACTGAAAGAAGGATATGTAAATAATCCGCTTTGCCCATGTATCTTCATTAAAAGATCATCAACATGATTTGTGATTATTGTTGTATATGTTGATGATTTAAATATAGTGGGAAACCACAACGACATCATTAGAACATCCGAATACTTGAAAAAGGAATTCGAGATGAAAGAACTTGGAAAAACAAGACTTTGTCTTGGTTTGCAAATTGAATATTTTCAAGTGGAGTACTTGTCCATCAATCAAATTATATTGAAAAATTATTAAAAAGATTTTATATGGACAAGGCACATCCATTGAGCTCTCCAATGGTTGTTAGATCACTTGAAGTGGATAAGGATCCATTTCGACCTCAAGAAAGTGATGAAGAGCTAATTGGTCCGGAGGTACTATATTTAAGTGCAATTGGTGCACTTATGTATCTTGCAAATTGTACAAGACCCGATATTGCTTTTGCTGTCAACCTACTTGCAAGATATAGCTCTTCACCAACTCGAAGACATTGAAATGGTGTTAAACACATTTTTCGATATTTTCGAGGAACAAGTGACATGGGTTTATTTTACTCGAGATGGGTAAAATTGAATCTCCAAGGTTATGCTGATGCTGGATTTTTATCAGATCCCCATAAGGCCCGTTCTCAAACGGGATATGTATTCACCTGTGGTAATACTGCTGTATCATGGAAGTCAGTAAAACAAACTATGGTTGCCACTTCTTCCAATCATTCTGAAGTACTTGCAATTCATGAAGCAAGTCGTGAATGTGTTTGGTTGAGAAACATGATTGAATATATTCAAGAATCATGTGGATTGCCTTCAATAAAAGATTCTCCAACCATATTATATGAAGATAATGCATCATGTATTGCACAATCAAGTGAAGGATTCATAAAAGGGGACAGAACAAAACATATTTCACCAAAATTCTTTTATGCACATGAGCTTCAGAAGAATGGTGAAATTGATGTCAAGCAAATCCGATCGAGCGATAATCTTGCTGATTTATTCACAAAAGCCTTACCAACTACGACATTTAAAAGGCTTACACATAGTATTGGCTTACGTAAACTTAAAGACATTGCAAGTAAAGAAACTGAACAAGTTTTACCCATGTTCACATGAGGGGGAGTTATTGATTAGTGTATTGCACTCTTTTTCCCTTAGCTATGGTTTTATCCCATTGGGTTTTCCTAGCAAGGTTTTTTTTTTAATGAGGCAATCCTAACAATATTACACTCATCTTAAGATCAATAAGAAATGTGTACTCTTTTTCTTTTACTAGATTTTTTCCCACAGGGTTTTTTCTAATAGAAGTTTTAACGAGGCACATTCTCTCAACAATTGTCATCCAAGGGGGAGTGTTATGATATGGATGAACAATTGATCAAGACTTTGTATGACTAATCATTGTCAAACATGGCTCTTACATTGAGTGGTAGTATCTAGCATGGCCCTTACTTGTATCCATATCAAATGTACTCATTATTCCATGTATTGTCAATATTGCTTGTGAAGAGTTGTATGACATGTGATGTATGTGTTACTTGTAAACATTGTCTAAGTACATTTATCATCATCACTAAAGGGCCTATATAAAGGGTGCCAACCTCATTGTAAAAACACACCAAGTTGTATACAACTTCTCATTTCAACTCTCTCATTTCTCCTCTTCTACTTTGTAGTTGTAGTTCTTTGTAGCTCTTTGTAGTAGTAGAAGTTCTTAGTTCTTTTACTTTCCTTCTCTAATTCTAGCAAGTCTTAATTCAATTTACAACAATAGGTTCTAAAACTTGGCCAACACTATTACTTTCTATTTTAGTTTTAGCTGAGTATTTACTGAAATGGTTTTTTCCCTAATCAAAGATAATTAGGATATGTGAATGTTGATTTTAATTATGTATACTTTCTCATCAATTTTTTTTAATTATGTATAAGTATCATCAAGCTTCTGAAGAATACCCATGCACCTATCTTTATTTATGATATAGTAGGCTTTTGAAAAGTTGCTTCTCCATGGATTGCATGTTCATTGTCAAGAGGAGCGTTAGTAGGGAATTTGATTTTTGCTTCATGTCTATTCTCTTGCATTTAAAAAAGGTATTTAAATGAATGTGTTTTTTTTTTCATGAGTTAGGTGCATTACTTATTAACAATTTCTAGTTCCATATGACATCTCTATTTGAGTCAAATGAATGTGAAAATTTTATTGTTCGAAGAAATGAGAGAATTAATATGGCTTTAAACTAGAAATCATGGGGATCAAGAAATTCTCCTATAAAAACATTATACAATAAGTATTGTTGTACAAAACTTCTATAGCCTTAACCTAACTGTTATCTGGACCTTGGTCTGCATCCCATTTTCAACATTGTACGAGTAATTGATCGAAAAATATTAGCAAGTACTTGGGACAAGTTTAATATTTCTCTTGTTGCAGCATCCTTATGAAACAAACCTTCAGCGTGATATTCAGCTTTGGGCATGTATTGGTTATATTAGCACCTTCTTCGTTGTTCTGTCGATATAAATCTGAGGGGAATTAGTTACTATGGCAAAATATCCTACGTGTGTTTTTTTTTTGGTGTTTTTCTATCATTGAAAAGAGTGTTCCTCGTAGTCATTGAACTATTTGTTTTTGGCTAGTTCTCGGGAAAGTAAAGGATTTCCTAGAAGAGATGGCGGAATCTAACAGAAAGCAACAAGATAATGCAGTGGTGCCTTCATCTTCCCAAAAGTTTTGTGCGATATAATTCAGCTCTTATCGTTTCATTTCTGATATAAAGTTTCATGGTTGTTCAAATGCAGAAAAACTCGGACGAGTACGACATTGAAGTGCTTAATGGGAATGAAAATGAATACATTGAAATGGCAAAGTCTTTTTTTCTTCTTTTCCCTCTTATTTTCCCAACCATATAGACTGTCAAAGATCAGTGAGCTCACACAATTTCCTGCATTAAGTTTGCAGGATTTCCTTCTGGGTGTTGCTGATCCACACACGCCAGAGGCTGTGGCCGCGGCTGAATCTACCATTTTAGGATCCCATTCAGTAGTCGATTTGGTTGTTGCTGCTAGTGATTCATGTTCATCTGGGGACGACCAAGCAAAGAAGCGGCTGAAGATTCAAGAGCTCTAAGACTCTCGCAGTGACTCTTTTACTACTGTAGAATCCGCAGTTGGAATTTTTCTGTCAAGAGGTTTTGGTGCAGCAAGCCATTTTTTTTTCCCTTATAAAAAGGTAATAACATGCTGTGTGACGCTGTGCTACTGCTACTATTATATGAAATTGCTGGGGAGACAGATTTCCCTGTACTACTACATGCACGAGCTGTGGAATGCTGCATATCGACGCACTTAACAATCGGATTGGGGATGCCGTTGCCTGCGTGTATTGCAAGGGCTTCTCAGCACTATTAAGTTATGGAGCTTGGCCATAAGGTGGTATGAGCCTAATTCTAGTACGGACCAAAGAGTTGATAGCTCAATGGTATGAGCCTATGAGGGGGACATATAACCTAGAAGTTGTAGGTTCAACTTCAATCCTTGTCTCAAGTAATTAAGAAAACTTCGTTACCCTTGTTTGAGTTATGTTTCGAACAAGCTAGTTTTGTTACGGTGTTGCTGGACTGATCGGTTGTTACTGAAGATAGTCACAAAAAATTCCAATTCGGATTGCGTTTGTTCTCACTTATCACTAGGGTCACGCTGCCTCAAGGTTCGCCCTGTGGTATGAATATTGGTTCCATGTACTTTAATAGTTGTGTCCATGCAATAGAAAAGAAAATCTTTATTTCTTGTTGTGAATGCATTCGAAAGGGGATGGACTAATTAATTTTCAGTCTTTCAAATGCAGATTTGGAGGCCACAGACCTTCCTCTGTTTCCCAAAAATAAATCCAATACGCTGACTTGCCTTTCCCAAGTGCACAATATGAAAATTGAAAATCAGTCTGAGCTCTTGAGCTCTTTCCCCTCTTTTTATTATTTCGTTGAAATCCCAAAGATTATGAACTCTGGGGAGCGACTTTACCCTTAAGAGACACTTCTTTGTTTCAAAAAAACTTCCGTCGAACAAGTTACACTAAAACCCATAGATTCTATATGACCACCAAAGAAATAAGAGCTCCAGATAAGCCACAGTGACAACATATCCAAAAAGAGCAACAGTGAGTAGACCTAAAAACACAAAAAATCAAGTAATTAACTACTCTACATAAATAGGTTAATCGTTTCGGTTACAAACACGATGGGCCTTAACCATTGACGCTAGTTTGCAGCAGTTTGAACCTTAGTGTCTTCATTAGTTTAGCTCACGCTATAGTAGATGCAAGAGCCAACAAAAGATTCGTCAAGAGAGCGATGGAAAGAGAAACAGAGAATTAAAAATGTTCTGAAATTGATGTAAAATCACTGTGCGATAAAATAATTCCCTGACATTGCAGGCAACAAAATTCTTTTAGATAGTACCTCAGAGAGATGACTCAAAATATCATCCAAGTATATAATTTTCAATTTCTTGATGGAACCTATTGCTTCCTTCCCCTTCCTCTCTTAGCGGGCTGGGCTTCACCTTGTTCCTTCGATGTCACCTCGGTTATATCCGCTGCAAACCATATTATAACAACAATCTTCAGCAGGTATGTCAAAATTTGAAACAAAACAAAATTATTAACCACTTGCAGAAAGAGGAAGTGCCGAGTGCCTATTCCCAGCATCACATGGCAGGCAATGACGGGCCAACTAGCCAAGATACCAGACAGCGGCGAATGAAAAGAACTTAGCAATTAAAGGATATTCTAAGAACAACGACGTAATACTTAAGATCTTTGCAGAGGGGGAAGTTCACTATAAAGATATAAACAACAAAAATATAAGAACAATTACCATCAGGACCCTTTGTCATCAAGACGAAAAAGATGTTATTGAGCTTTTCCATTTTCTTTGCATCCTGTGCCTGATCCGTCTTATACTTCAGACACTGGCCAAAGTTTGAAGGTTAAACATGAGATGTAATCTACAAATACCAACATAGTACAGCTGACCAAATAAATAGAGTGCTATAGCAAAAGGTTTGAGCTGTTCTCTTTATAATAATAATCAAAAGGTTTTCATATGTACTCCAATGTGAACCATAAAACCAAAAGAGAGTAAATAAGTTGACCAATGCAAAAGGTAAGCGCACATCACATAATCTATATGCAATAATACAAAGGTATAGGGGAGCTTCAACACCAAATTTAATTTGAGTTTCATGATATGGTTGTGTTGACTTTAAAAAGCATATTTCAAGAATGCTAAATGCTAAGACTTTTGAGTACCCATTTCTACAAGACTTTTGGAAATAAAATCCAAATGTAGTAATTCTTCCTCAACAAACAAAGAAACATTTAGGTTTAATGATAATGGAAACAGCAACCTATTAGATTTAGCAGTAAATCTAAAGTACAGAAACTTCAAGGTGTTTCCTCGGCTAAATGGGATCCTCTCGATAGAGGAAAAAAATAAAATCAGCCTGTCACTTCCAGTCATATCATGGGCAAGGTTAAGTACAGAAGCCACAAATAACTCGTACATAGTTGACGATAAAAAAATATAATCTATAATAATTATAACAATAGTCTCTAAAATCTTTTACCTTACATACACAAGTCCAAAACTAAATATTAGGAACGCTAGTACAGTCCGAGTCAGCAAAATCACAAAATATGGAGAAGCTATGGAAGGATAAAGAAAGAGTAACGATACACCGTGTAGTATTTCCATCAGTTACATGGACAAGTATGGAGAAAGCAACCCACTCTAGGATGTTAATGCACTCAACTTCCGAGCTGGTGGTTTTCAAACAATTCAGAGAGTTCAGAATATTACTTATCAAGACATGTATTGTGGCAGTTCTCGTGATGTCTCATTTACCAGTTCACTAGTAATTACAGAGTCTCAGAAACACTATCAATAAGAAGGCTAACCAGAAAAATGTATTAGAAACAACACATGCTTGCCTTGATTTGGCAATTCAGATGGTTGAAAGAGTTATTTGTAAGAAAAATGTCGTGTACAAGAAAAATGGAATAGCTTCAGTTTAATTTTCACTCAGGGGAAAGTTCAACATAAACTTCTATTGGTTTTTAATCTTTTCTGCTGACCTTTAAGGACACTTCAATTATATAAGTGGAAATTCAGAAAGGGGTGTATTCCTATTTCAGAATCCACGCATTGTTCAAAGCTAGAATTGGCCCTTCTAAAATCATTTAAAAAAAAAAAAGGTTAAAAACAAATTACTTGGTTCTTCACTTCTAAAACCATTCTTCTCCACAACCAAGGAAACAAGAAACCTGGAGAATCCAATGGATGAACTCTGCTTTAGTCACTAAAGGAGTCATGGGCATATCGTTAAACAATTCAGCAACAAGAAAAAACATATATTACAGTTCACTACAGAATCAAAGGAGGTCATACTCATATTATACTATTAGTACAAATGATTGATGATTGTTTAGTTTTTTTTATTTTTTATTTATATCTGTGGGTGTTCAAACCAATTTCAGCTCCTACTTCGGTTCAAATAATCCTGCTGAAGTTGGTTGGAAGTCCCAAACCCATTCCCAAAAGAAACCAACGAGATATAATGAAGCTAGGACAATCAGAATCCACAACCTCTGCCTCATTCAGAGGTATGGTGCTGAGCATGTTGCCAGAGCACCAAACCCCTTGAGGGCTTCGTACAAATGATTGTAAAATGCACTTTAACATAAAAATGATGCAAATGGCAAACAACTGCTGAGGGATGAAGGTTTACATACATATTGATTATTGCATTAAGTCATTAACCAATACCTCAACATTTTATAATTCCAAATGTCGACAAGATCTTCCGGGGAGAAGAATGATGTGGGAATGATAAGGAATTATTCAATTTCTAGAGCAATAATGTTGCAAACTTCAACCTCAATCCCATGTCAAAGGCCTCTTTATGCAACCTACTTTTGTATTGTCTTTGGGATTTTTATTTTAACTGGAAAAGATTAGCTGACATAACAGTCAAGAGCCAACCCATTTATGAGATGCATGAGGCTAGGACTATGAAAAAATATGTTTAAAATTCCCAATAACTAGTCATTAATAAAGAGTTCCTTAGATATGTATGTCGTTCTTTCTACTGTCTCTGAGGCTTTTTAAGTTTACTTGTACTGTTCTTAAGCAGTGGCCTGTGATACCAAATGCAGTCTCCTCTCACCCCAAATCTTCATATCAGGATTTGCAAGAGACAATTCACATGGTTGAAGTTTGAAAAGTAAACCGCATGCAGAGTAAGAGAACAGTAAAACAATGAGCATTTTGAATAGCAAAAATAGGGAAAATTAAGTAGAGAAAAAGGTCATTTTTTTGGCCAAAAAGAGGTTGAATGATTAGTTAAAAAGTAAGCCATCACAAATAAATGACTTCCAACTCCTGAAAGGAACAAGAAACATTACTAAGAAAACAGAAAAGACAAGTCACCTAACCAAGCTTCATTGTTACTCAGCAGGTCAAGAACAAGAACAAGAACAACAAAGCCTAAATCCCAAATTAGCTGGGGTCGGCTACATGGTCTGCAGGTCAAGAAATGGAAGATACAATTATCATGAAATTTTCAAGGTTTAAAGGATCTATGGTGACACCCCCATTGCACAAACACAAGTGGAGATGCTCTCATCCTGTGGGAATACTTTAGATGCAAAAAACTAACAATTTCTACACATTGTTCAAAGGTCGCCATAGATCATCTTGGTAAAAACTCTTGCAATATGGTTGCTCTTATGTAACAAAACAAAGGAAAATATCATCTAGAGGGCGAAGAGAAAAAGTAACCAAATTGATTACTAATTCAACCCAAATCAATCAGGTTAGAAGAAAAAGAGAAGACGGAGAACAAGATAAGCAGATCAATAATAGGACAAAAGGGGAAGAACACAAAAAATGAATAAGCCACTTGCCAGACACATACCATCTGTGTTCAACTTATTAACATATCACATTAGACACGAAACGTAGTGACGGACTATCCAAAAGTTGGACTTTCTTACCGTACCTAATTGGTATAGTAAGACAAGACAATTGAGATTAACATGAAAATAGTAAATTGTCACTTAACATGGCAATACACTTGTGACATTAAGTTTGTCTTCCCAATCATAATCTCATGCACAGATCTTTTTTGCTAGCTTTTCATTCACAGAATTGTGAGTACTCTTAGAATCAACGGGGGCACAAACAGCAGCCTGGAACAACAATACCTTAAATTCTCATTGCTTCAGGAATTCTGCACTATGAATACCATTAATGGCAAGGAAATTTCAGGAGTTAGTTTGTTGGTTGTTATTTACATGGTTTTCTACCCTATTCAAGTCACCATCCTCATCTTCCACACATGCTTAGATGATGAACAACTTACAAGTTACAACTAAGAAAAATCTATAATTTTTCATTTGTACTGAAGAAATAACAAAATCCTTGATTTTTTGATCTTGTGATTCTATTAAGTTATTAACATTATTTCTTCAAAGAGGTTCCAATTTCTTTTAGAGCCTTCGGAATTGGCAAGATAACCCTCTGTTCGGATAGATTGCAAACTTCATTGACTCAAGGTATCTGATAGTCGTAGAGTGCATTGTAGATTTTATGCCAATAATTATCTCTATCTTTACGAGTTTATCACATATCCACCTAAGCATCCTCATTTTTGCCATGTTCACTTTACGAAATTGTTATTGCTTTACCGCTTAACGTTCACTTCCATAGAGCATGCTGACCTAATTGTGGTCCTACAAAATTTTCCTTTCAACTTGGTAGGAATATTTCAATCACAGATCACACCTTTTGCACTCCTTCATTTCTTCCATTATTGTCATCATTTTGTATGATTGATCATAGATATCTAAAGTGATTCACCATAGAAACTTCTACTTCCCCTAATTTTACCACTCCATTTCAATGTCCAGTACTTCTAAACTCACAGTGCATGTATTCGGTCTTCATCCTACTCAACTTAAAAACCTTTAGATTCTAATGTATTCCTCCAAAGTTCTAATTTCTTATTCACTCCATCTCTTATTTCGTCCACTAAGACAATATCATCTGCAAATAACATAGAGTAAAGAGATATGGGCTTAATCAATAAAAGATAGAAAGAATTTAGTCCATGCCAGCTTTGAATTGTCTTGCACAATACCAGTTCAAGTTTTTTTTATTTTTTCTATTTCGGATCTCGTTTACTACTTTTTCACATGTTCTTATGAATGTCTATACTCTTTCAGGCTTCAAAACGTAAACCATACAATGCTCCTCAACCGGCAAGTCCCTCGGCCACGCCCCAACTTTCTATACCTAAAAAATAACAATTCAAACAAATTCACTTCAAAGACAGAAATCAACAGAGATTTCATGGGATTGCATACCTCTCGATTGTCCGTAACTTTCAGAACCAACTTCCCGTCGCAATGTCGATACTTCATCACATACCGAGACTGCGCAGACACAACAATTTATGTTAAGAAATTGAAATACAGAGGTAAGGTTGAAGAAGCGAGAGAGACGATACCGATGTGGGATCGGCTCGAAACAACTGTACGGATCGGTCGACGAATTCGTCCCACGAAGTGATGTAAACCATTGATGCAATTGAAATCGAATCGAACCGAAAACTGGGAAGAACGAGTGGGGTGAATTTTTCCCCTTTTTGAAAGCTGATTTGAGGGAACAGTGAGCGAGTTGAAACAAAGACTAATTAGAAAAAGAATAGTTAGGGCTTGCTTTGGTTTGTTTGGGATTTCAAGACACTTAATTGTGATAGGTTAATATTTTGCCCCATAAGAAGACAATCTTTTTCCAATTACAAGCTCATGATTAGTAATACAAGTTTACCGACACTCAATAAATATACCTAATCGATAAAAGTAGACCTATAAACCTGGGTGGGTCTACAAGATGAACCCATAGAACTTAAGGACAGTAGATTGAACGGAAGTATTGTCTCAATTAAGGTCACCATCATTGAGTGACGCTGCCACTGGCCGTTACCCGCTACCCACTACCGACAGCTCGTCGCTACTGGTCAATCACCTTCATTGAATGTAGAGGACCCAGACCTTATCTCGACGTCTTCATCATCTAGATCAGGCAATAGACAAAAGAGTAAGAAAAAAATAGGGAGACAAAGTGGAGGGACATGGGATAGAAGAGGATGAGATATCCATCGTCGCTCATAAATCCAGATCAAGATGCGGTGGCGGCAGATCTCGTAATGGAAGAAAAAGTAGAAAAAAATAGGGGGGGGAAGGTCAAAGGAAGGGGCTATCGACGACAATTGCATTTGTCAAAGTGAGCGAACCGTCGCTGCAACCCTTAATCGACGGATCTAAAAGCTTGATCCATGGTTAGGGTTTTTTACTAGAACTTAGATTTCAATTACTAAACGACGCTCCAGTACACTAGACGGTGCCACCCATGGCACTACAGACACACACATGACGTCAATTCATAATGCACGACTTCAAATTATGAGTGTATGACGCACCTACGATGCTAGGACTGGATTTGACCGACTTGCTATTTTCTTCCCACGCCGAAGTTGGCATTGTACGTTAATAACCATGAAGTCAGACTCGCAGAATAGAAAGAATTGTAATTTTTAGAAAGCTTTTGATTATGTGGTTTTCAGTTTTGATGTCAAAGCTCACCTATATAAAGGAAGCTTGACCATGAACGAAAATATATTTTATTCAATCAGTTTTAGGAGTTTTGAGAGGTAGAGTAGCCATGTCTGACTAGGTTTTTTAATACTTAGGTTGGGGGTGAAGCTATCTAGCCCGTTTTGAGTTATTTATCCATGCCTGTACTCTTTCAGTTTTTTTTTAAATAGTAGTTTAGAGTTTGTATATTCATTGCAAATCTTTAGGTATAAACTCATTAACTTGCTATCAACCGGTTGAGTCTGTGATACCAAACGCGTTGAGAAGTGGCAATCGATTAGAGCAAGAGACTTGAAAACATATTATTCTAAGTGAGTAACATCTGATACTAGGTTCAATCGGGAGCGGTTGCGATTCGTTTTCTTAGTTTGTCGGTGTTCCCACTGATTTCAATTGTTACGTGTTAAATCTTAAGAGCAGTTGTCCAAGGTTGTACGCTTGAGTTAGGGAAGTATTTAGAGAGCGGTTGCCCAATCTACCGAGAAAAGGTGAACTAGGGTTTTGGTGACCCCAATAGCCTATAGCCGATCTAGGTTAACTATTTTAAATTTATTTGTTAAAATCGATGATACAAGACATGAAAACAATTAAGTAGCGCTAGATTTTTAAATCTCTGATTTCACAAGTATTTACTTTCTTGTTTTAGTTTAATAAAACCTTATTTTAAAACCCTTTTCTTTACGTTTTGCATTATTAAACTTATATTGCTGATTCCTGTGGATTCGACCTTGTGCTTGCCACTACTACATTATTGTAAAATTAGTAACCTAAAACTGCTTATATTTTGACACGCGCGATTCATTATTAGTTAGGTCATAGTCCTACAAGGCAATGTGATTAAGATTGGTATTTTCGGGTCGTTACAGCTGAGACCTTTAATGAGGGTCGATTGCCTCCCATTGAGACCAAGACCTCTTCAAAGGTCTTGGTAGGAGCCGACTGAGACCTCTTTAAAGGTCTCAACGTTGTGTTAACGAAACGCAAGGCGACAAGAACGATTTCTTTTTTCAAAACTCCACAAAAAAATTCATGAAAACGAATAAAAACTAGGTTGTTTTGTTGTAAATGACATACTTTATTCAAATCCATTAACCTTTCCACCTCAAAAACCGAGATTGGATTCCTAAATCAACAAATTCTTGAACACTAGCTACAACAACACAACAAATAGACAAGCCAACACTACAAACTTAACAAACGAATGACAAAATCGCGACAGTGACCTAAACGAAGACAAATACATATGATTTATCCATAAAATCACCATATTGGAGTGGTGGTGAGGGTTGGGAATGAGAGACTGGGAGAGAGGCACTTGTTTATGTATTTTTGGAGATGGGGTATAGGTGAAAAAAAACCGTAAATTCTCTCAATAGCGCATCTTCCTACGAAAAAGGGAAATTGTGTCTAAATTAATATTCATTCAAAAACAAAATTTGAAGTGATAATCTAGTTCGTCTAGGGATGCAGGTGGGGGCGGGGAATCCCTATTCCCCGCAGGGATCTGCCCTGATGGGACGAAGATTCCAAGCCAGTTAGCCCCACGAGGTGGGGATGGGGAAAATTTCTACCCTGCCATGCAGGGTGGGGCAGGGTTGGTATTACCCGTCCCCATCCCATGGGGATTCCCGTGGGGAATCCCCATGTAGATTCCCACATAACATACAAAATGCAGAAATGCAAATGAAAGATGAAGGGAATTGAACTCTAATCACAAAAATTCTTCCAACTTACACTGACCATTAAACCAAACGAGTTTTTATTTGTTTGAGCTAAATTTATTTTATAAATACACATTATACATTTCAATAGTAAATAATTATGTTGCCATTTATTTTACCTTATATTATATTACATATGTGACGACTCCAGTTCACCATAAAACTGGGCAACGCTCGTCCTAAGCCTAAATGGACCCCCAAACATTCTCCGCAGAGTCAACGCACGCCTAGTCAACCTTATCTTATCAAATTATTCATTAAACGTTACTTATTAAGTCATTAAATTAATCATTCTACCATTTAACATTCTCAGGTGTGTAGCGGAACTATTCTCAACAATGTCTATAACTTCATTAAACCAATTAAAACTTCATAACAACCTAGATGTGGAAAATCTTGTCCAATGAACCATCATATATATATATATATATATATATGTAATGAACGAAAACCACAACATCATATACATGTATCCTCAAAGTGTTTCAACTTCCCAAACACCCCAAAAGTATGTAAATGTATGAACACATAGTCAATATACAACAAAACAACAAAATAAACACCTACTGAGTGAGTGCAATGCAAATGGCTCTGAGTCTATCTCAGAGGATATCGCTAAGCATAGGCACCTTGCACCGACTCATCTGTGGATCTGCACCCATCGTCATAAAAAAGACGGTGAGTACAGTAAAATAACAGTAAAAACACCAGCAATAGGGATCTCAACATAATTTCTGAATATTAATAAGCAAGATTCTATAAATCATGCGATATTAAAAGAAATGGAAATAGAAAGCAAAATGCATGATAAACAGACTTAATAACCACAATCAATGAGAATCAAATGATCAGGAAACAAACGGATAGGCGAATAGGTAATCCCATCAGACTGCGAGTCTCAAGACCTCCTCAACTCGCAGTTGAATAGTGGGCCCGAAGGTCACCTCCACTGTTCAACTATTTGCGGCCTAGTGGGTCCAAAGGTCACCTTCACTACCTGACACAATATGCTAGAAAAAGCCACAAACAAGGCTAGATGCTAAATTCCTTACATACTATCGAAGAAAAGCCACTGTTATAGCCGAATGCTAAATCCACCTGATTAAAGATGTCAATGGGTAAAATATGGGGCAGGTACGTCATACCTATACTCGCCCCATTGTATGGGTGTCCTACCCATACCCTATTTTTTTGATGGGCGGGTATGGGCATTAACCGTCTGGGTAGCGGGGTACCCGTGGGTATCCATACCCATTATTAATTAATATAATATAAAAAATTCAAAGTTTAAAAGGAGTAAAATAAAATATTTGAGAATAAAATATTAATAGAATCCACACACCACATAATTTCTATAATTATTACAAAACATAAATAAAAATGTTCATTGTCTCTAATAGTTATTCTAAAATTTGAAATATTAAGTCTTCATTTAAGACGAAAAAGTTTTCAATCTTCGAAAACTGTAAGAATGTACCTTCAATCCTCGACGATTGACATATCATAATAGTAAAACCAAGTTAATATATATAAATAAAAAATATAATAAAAATGAGTATATGGGATGGGTAATTAGGTAAATGGGGCGGGTAGAAGTTAATACCTATCACATCCCAAATTTCTAATTCTAGATTTTTTATCGTAATCGTGGTTACTGACCTGTGACGTAGCTTGATAGTATTGGGTTTTGGGGTTCATGCGCAGAGGAGATTTCAAAACAATTTTTGAGAAAAACCCCAACAGGATCCGAATTTGATTCCATTAAAACATGTTTAGAATATGAAAACTTAATCATACCTCAGTCGCAATGTACCTTTCTGAAGGTTAATCGATCTCTAAGGCGCGCGCAACGACGCAACGCCTCTATCGCAAGATCCACACACGAACGGCGGCCAAGATTTGAAGTGCTAGCTTCGAGAGATTACCAAACCTTTTTTTGTTTCTCTCCAAAACGATCCAGAGCATACCAAAAACTCTAAGTTGTTTCTTGAAACAAAATAGAGTTTTAGCCTTTTAATCTTTCTTGTCCTTGTATTCTAACTCAAAGTGTCTATTTATACAACCCTTGTATATAGACGGTTAAGTAAATTACACATATACCCCTACTTAAAGAAGTATAAGTGTAATACACTACAAGGACGTTTCTATCATGAATTTTATCATATAAAATTCATTTTTCTGAACCATCTTAAAATCTCGCAAAACCATTCTTAGTGTGCGACCCAATAGGCTCATACAACGTTGGCAGTGTACCAAAACACATTTTGGTATACAAGTCATAAGCAGCCTCTAGCAAGACATTATGACTACCCAAGTTGTACGAATATCAAATCGATACAACCTAATTAATAGTGTATATAATATCCTTTTGTCACACGATATCCTTTTGATCAAACATAAGGCATGGAATTGTCATCCAACATGTTCAATCGTACTAGTCTCAATTTCTAGGTAGACTGAAAACATCTAAGTGACATTGATCAATATCAATTCACTTAGACTAGGCCTTTTAACAGTCTAACACATCGAGGGATCCACTGGATATCTCTCTTTATATGAGAGGGACAAATTCTATCTCGATTACACAACTTCACCACAATATTCACACAGTAACCAATCACAACCTTTATAATCGTCCGGTTAAAGACAACGTTTGATTGCGTCAAATCACTGTATTCCTAATGTTGAAGTCTCTGGTAATCTCAAGTCAGAGGAGTAAAAAATATACCTATCATGAGAAACAACTATGACTTAATCCATGTGATGTTCTCATAGCGGGTCGGTCCAGTACTTTGTTCCCTAACAAGTACTCATGATCTTGATTCGTATTCCTATACGTATGATCATCGTATGATCATCAATCAAGACTCACACTAGTCTTAATTCATTATAGTTCCCAAGTATAATAATCGACTAGGGACATTTAGGATATTTCGTAAATACCCATGGATCTTATTATAATGTAAACATGCAAATCAATTATAATAAACAAGAAATGAAATCCTCTATTTTATTAACTAAAATGTATTCATAAAGACTGTTAATGGATTGACCTAGGGCATATTTCCCAACATCTCCCATTTGCTCTAGGGCCAATCATTCATGCATCTAATGCCTAATGATCTAACATGACCTTCATGTTTCGCTTGTGGAAGAGCCTTTGTCAATGGATCCACAACGTTGTCTTTACTAGGTACTCTGCAAATCTTTACGTCTCCTCTCTCAATAATTTCTCTGATGAGATGAAAACGCCTGAGTATATGTTTGGATCTGTGGTGTGATCTAGGTTCCTTGGCCTGTGCTATTGCCCCGTTATTGTCACAATACAAACAAACAGGGTTAGCAATACTTGGAACTACACCTAGTTCAGAAATGAACTTTTTGATCCAAACCGCCTCCTTTTGTTGCATCGGACGCTGCAATATACTCGAACTCATTTGTAGAATCGCACGATCTCTTGCTTCGAACTTTTCCACTTACCGCACCCCATCAAAGTAAACACATATCCAGATCGCGATCTAAAATCATCTATATCGGTTTGAAAACTTGCATCGTGTAACCATTTACAACTAGATCATTTTCAAAACCTCCATAGACCAAGAACACTTCCTTAGTCCTTCTTAAGTACTTAAGGATGTTCTTTCGCTATCCAGTGACTCTCACCTGGATCCGATCGATATCGCTTGTAGTGCTCAAAGCATATGATACATCAAAGCCGAGTGCATAGCATGGCGTACATGATAGATCCAATAGCGAGATGCATATGGAATCTTATTCATACGGTCTCGCTCATCATTTGTCTTAGGACATTGATTCTTCTTTGAGACTTATGCCATGAGACATTGGCAACAATCCTCTTTTAGAGTCTTGCAAACCGAACCTATTCAAGCACCTTGTCTATGTAAGCACTCGACTTGACCAGATTAGCCTTTTGGATCTATCCCTGTAAATCTTTATCCCTAGGATATAGGTCGCATCTCCTAAGTCTTTCATTGAGAAACACTTCCCTAACCAAGACTTGACACTCTGCAATGTTGGGATGTCATTTCCAATGAGTAATATATCATCAACATACAGTACCAGAAAAACAACTACACTCCCACTGACCTTCTTATATACACAAGGCTCATCTTCGTTTTTAATAAAACCAAAATCTTTGATTGCTTCATCAAAACGAAGATTCCAACTCCGAGAAGCTTGCTTTAATCCATAAATGGATCTTTGAAGCTTGCATACCTTCATAGAATTTTCAGGATGTACAAAACCTTCAGGTTGTGTCATATACACGTCCTCAAGCAGCTTTCCATTAAGAAATGTTGTTTTTACATCCATTTGCCATATTTCATAGTCATAATATGCAGAAATGGCAATTAAAATTCTTATGGATTTAAGCATGGCTACTGGCGAAAAAGTTTCATCATAATCAACACCTTGAGTCTGCCTGAAACCTTTTGCTACAAGTCTTGCTTTGAAAGTATGCACTTTGCCATCCATGTCAGTTTTCTTCTTGAAAACCCATTTACATCCAATGGTCTTACCACCTTCAGGTAAATCAACCAAGTTCCAAACTTGGTTATCATACATGGATTGCATCTCAGAGTTCATGGCACTTAGCCATTTATCTGAGTCTGGTCCAGACATAGCCTCCTGATAAGTGGTGGGCTCATTTTGATCTATAAGCAACACATCACGGCTATCAGTAATGAGAAATCCGAATCTCTCTGGCTCATGTCTCACCCTACCAGATTTACGTGGGCCTTGTGTCACTTGCGGAGGTTCAATCGGTTCGAACGTTGTTGAACTTCCAAGAATGTTCGAGTGTTTATTTGCGATTCTTGAACTTCTTCAAGATTTATTTCTCTCCCACTAGTGTCTTTTGAAATAAACTGTTTTTCCATAAAGGCACCATACCGAGCAACAAACACTTTGTTCTCAGCGGGATTATAAAAGTAATATCCTTTTGTTTCCTTAGGATACCCCACAAATAAACACTTATCAGATTTAGGTGCTAGTTTTTCTGAGACTTGTCGCTTTACGTAAGCCTCACAACCCCAAATCTTAAGAAAAGACAAACTAGGTCTCTTCCCGTACCATATCTCATATGGTGTTTTATCAACCGCTTTAGAAGGAACTCGATTTAGAGTGAAAGCTGCAGTTTGTAATGCATAACCCCAAAAGGATAATGGAAGATCCGCATGACTCATCATAGATCGAACCATATCTAATAAGGTTCGATTTCTCCTTTCAGAAACTCCATTCCTTTTTCTTTTGGGTGTTTTGAAGCAGGAACAGAAGCTGAGTATATTGCAGCGTCCGATGCAGCAAAGGAGGCAGTTTGGATCAAAAAGTTCATTTCTGAACTAGGTGTAGTTCCAAGTATTGCTAACCTTGTTTGTTTGTATTGTGACAATAACGGGGCAATAGCACAGGCCAAGGAACCTAGATCACACCACAGATCCAAACATATACTCAGGCGTTTTCATCTCATCAGAGAAATTATTGAGAGAGGAGACGTAAAGATTTGCAGAGTACCTAGTAAAGACAACGTTGTGGATCCATTGACAAAGGCTCTTCCACAAGCGAAACATGATGGTCATGTTAGATCATTAGGCATTAGATGCATGAATGATTGGCCCTAGAGCAAGTAGGAGATGTTGGGAAATATGCCCTAGGTCAATCCATTAACAGTCTTTATGAATACATTTTAGTTAATAAAATAGAGGATTTCATTTGTTGTTTATTATAATTGATTTGCATGCAAATCAATTATATAATAAAAGCAAATGAAATCCTCTATTTTATTAACTAAAATGTATTCATAAAGACTGTTAATGGATTGACCTAGGGCATATTTCCCAACAGATAGCTGGTACGCAGTCCTAACACTCAGCTCGGGGACCGAGTAATATATTATTTTTGGTGTGATGGATGCCTAGTGTGATGTATGTGTGTACCCTATACCGTGGATTCAGCGCGTGGGGACACTCCTCGAGTCGCGTGCCTCGAGTTGCGTGTGAGCTTGGGGACTGGGTAGCTAGCCATATGGTAAGTCACATTTCATGTATGTGATTTAAATGATTAAGATCATAGCCTAAAGTTATTTAATTAAGGCAAATCAAATATGTAGCCTATGATTTGAAATTAATTAAACATCAAGAACTCATGGATATGCATAGAGATGCACTCTAGCACACACTCCCATGAAACTTGTGTCAAGCTTGGTGTTAGATGGCTGAAAAATTAGTGGGTGTAGGAGTCATTGATGACCACAAGATCAACCTAAACACATGGGGTGTGCACACTTGATGAAGACCAACCTATAAATACCATACTAAGAGTTTTCTCCCTCATTTGCATGTGTTTCCAACTGAAAAATTCAGAGCTATATAAGAGAGATTATAAGCTTGAAATTGGGGGTTTTAGAGTATAATCCATCACCTAGGAGGAGGAGCAAGGGCTAGCCACTCAAAGCATCAAATCTAGGTACAAGCACTTACATTTAAGCTTTAGATTCATGAGTTGTAGGGCGATCATGGGGCTTTTATGTTCAAATGGTTTTAAAGTCCTTTTCTTGTTGAGTTGATCAATTAAAACACCTTACTCGAGTTCCCCAAGCTTGATTTTCGAAGTCATAAAATGGGGGTTTGTTCATGAAATTGATCTTGTCAAATTTGGGTAGAAAAATGAGTTTATTTTTGAAATCTGAACTCATATTTGAAGTCCTTGACGAAAAACACTTGGACTAGCAAAAAGAATTTTGAAAATCCATTCAAATTTGGTGAAGTTATGAATTTTTCATTTGTTATTGTGTTCTTCATCTTCTTCAAGACATGCATGCTTAGATCCTCCATATTTTGATGTTTTGATCATATAAACGACGTGTCTGGTGTATGTTGATGTTGGAGGAAGTTCAAGACCCTTGGTGGAGGTGAACAAGGTTCTAGGAAACGAAGGAGAGGGTTTTCTCGAGTTGGGATCTGAGTTTTTGCACTCAGCGCTCTAGGTGTTCTAGGCAGCCAACACCTGCAATTTATCCCAATTTTCTGCAACACCCTAAATCTAACTTAACCCTATTGGTCTAGCCTAAACCCATATAAAATGACTCGAACCTACTCTAAACCATGTGTAATCACATCAGGGACCAAGGGGGAGTTCTTAGGAGTTCGATATCGGGGTTTGAGGCGTTAGGAGGTTGAAAATAGCTAGGAAAATTGCGTGAACGGTGAGTAGACAGACTAGACACTTATTTTCGTTTCATTTTCGCTTAAATTTATAAATTTTCAGTTGGTTCATGTGTGTAATTTTTTGTATTCGAAATGCCACGTTTGTTGTGTAATCTTCTCTTTTATGGAGTATTTTGTTATGGCATTCATTTGGAATTTCTTGTTTATTGTTTGTCGGTATGCTTCCTTAAATATTTACATAAATGTGCGCGGCTCACGGGGTATGAGACCCGGGGTGTTGGGATCTATTCGGTTAGTGAGACAAACCTACTACATGAGGTTGTTTGACGAAATTCGCGACCAATTAGGGTAATACCGAAGTACACGGGTACTGACCTATTACATGAGGTCTATGTGTGGCCAATTAGGGTAGTACGAAATGCTCGTGTACTGACCTATTACATGAGGTTGTTAGGATGGTGGTCCACAACCAATAAGGGTTGTATCGATGTACACTACAACAAAATTTATATCCGAGTCAGTCTTACTAGTTTTCTCGTAGTACACTACAACAAAATTTATATCCGAGTTAGTCTTACTAGTTTTCTCGTAGTATTTACAATCATGTTTTCTATTTCAAGCAATCTTTTGCTTTTTTATGCTTTTAAATACCTATTTCTTGTATTTAGAAATGTGGATGAATGTCTATTCTAGTCTACTGTTATTTTATTGTGCTCATCGTCCTTTTTATGATGGTGGGTGCAGATTCGTCGACTAGCAGGTCAGGCAAGGAGAAGATTGAAGACTATTTCTAAGCCTTCGACGTACCGCTACCTTGATTTATGTAGGTTTTTAGTATTTTGATATATCTATTTACTTACGTCATTTTATATACATTTTGGGTTGAGTGATTAGTTCCCGACAAATTATCACACTGTTATTGCCATTTGACTATATTGCATGTGATTGATGATGTTTTTCTGGTTTCCACACTTAGGGTTTAAATTTGATTGCTTCCGCATAAACTGTTAAAACTTCCGCTGTATTTAATAGTTTGTTAAAAAGTTTTAATTAACCATAAATTCAATAATGGTATAACACGTGTATTACTTATCATGAAAGCAAAGAACGAGGAGGATATGTTAAAAAGACTGACTAATACGTAGTTAAGTCTTACATGGATGAGATTAAGACTTAATTACAAGATTAGGCTGAACGCCACCACCGTGTGTAGGAATTCGGGTCGTCACAATACCCTTACCCTACCCATACCTAAGTGGGTATCTCATTTATAAACCCATACCCATACCCAAACCCAATGTATATCGGATCGGGTATTACTCTGTTCATTAGGGGTCAGGTACCCTTGGGTACCTATACTCATGGGTCTAATTGTCATCCCTACTCCCGATAGGCTCAATGAGAAGCCACAAATGGTGTTGACTGTTAAAGTCGTGAGACTCCTCTCTTCTGGTGAACGACTTAAACCCTAGGTCACTTGAACAAGAAGGGAGTACAATATGACACATATTTCAACAAATAACTAATCAAGAAATAGAAAATAACTCATGTTGATGCCATTACTGTCTTTACTCACCTCAATTTCGCTAAAACGCTCTTGCGCAGCTCTGACTTGCCACCAAAATCAATACTCGATACCCGACACTAATAGATTATGTCCATGGTAGTCATTTGGACCAATTTATATCGTGTTAGAGTCTATTTGGGAAATTTTAAATTTTTGAATCCCAAATTAATTTAAAATAAAATATTTATAGTGTTTGCACATTTTTCAAATTTTCTGGCTATTTTTGCTAATTTCACACTTTATGAGGCAAAAAACCCCGACATAAAGTCTCGCCACAATCCTGAATACTTCACTTTTCATAGAAATTCATAAATTTCTATTTATTCGGTCAAAATATAATTTTTCTTGAATTTTTTCTGATATATTTGTGAATTTTATTAATTATTAAATATATATATATAAATATTTTTTATTAAATTAGGGTGGTTGCCCTCGAACAACTCAATCAGAATGGAATTCCAAGAATAGGTACCATGCAATAACATCAAATTAAAACACAATTGAAATAACTGTACATTTCCTAGCTGATTTACTTACTTTTGGGGTGCTGGGAAGTTGAAACACTTTGAGGATACATGTATATGATTTTGTGGTTTTCGTTCATTACATATATACATGAGATGGTTCATTAGACATGATTTTCCACATCTAGGTTGTTATGAAGTTTTAATTGGTTTAATGAATTATAGACATTGTTGAAAATACTTCCGCTACACACCTAACAATGTTAAATGGTAGAATGATTAACTTAATGACTTAATAAGTAAGGTTTAATGAATATCTTGGTAAGATAAGGCTGACTAGACATGCGTTGACTCTGCGGAGAATGTTTGGGGGTCCATGTAGGCTTACGCCGGACGTCTTATGGGGAACTGGGGTTGTCACAACATAGTTAACTAATGTATGAAGCCTAAACCTATATATAATTGTTACAATCATAACAATCTACCATTGATGCGTTTTTAATATGATATAACCCCTAAATAATATGTGACCAATTTATTATAATTTAGTGATCAATTATTTTTTTTTCTTAGTCTTTCGTTTTGCTAGTTGTTTAGAAGATACTATTAAATATAATTAGATCAAAATCTATTTTTGGAGGAATTCTATTTAATGATTTTAATTTTGTATTTATAATATAGTTGATTTTTTTATATATATTAATGTACTATGTGAAAAAGTGATGGGGTTGGGGAATCCCCGTGAGGCGAAAAATCCTCGTGGTTGTGTAATGGGATCAAAACTTTTCAGTAGAGAATTTCAAGCGGGGGAATACTCGCCCCACCTGCATCCCTAAGTTTGTCTGGAAGCAGATGAATAAAAAGCTATTCGAATTTCGAACATCAGGGAAGAAAGACGAAAAAACTAGACTCACAACAAATAGCGCACTGGCTATCATAATTCTAGCTAGCACAAACCCAACACCAAATACCTCTAGAGATGAAACCCACTCCTCTTACCAAACAAAAGTAGCATATCTAGACTTCTCTTCAAACTCAACGTGGACGTTGTAGTGAAAGCGAGATCCTTTTTTTTTTTTTTGGAGTCCGAGGGGTTTTATGAAAGGGAGATGCCAGAAGTAACCACTTATCATACTTGACAATCATTTACCGTCGATACACCTCAAGATACACGTTTGAGATGTGTCGGATGACGCACAATTGCTAAGTGTAACAAGTATGTACATTTAGCATTTTCCTTTATGAAACCACAAAAGGATGATGATGTCAACTATGGCCCAATGCTAAGGTGACTCACTATAAGCACACACCTAAATTTTTTATTACTGTTTTTTTTACAATTTTGTGGTTAAAGATAATGCTAAGGTTACCAACTACGAACACTCACTAGGACCACAAAATTGTAAAAAAAATAAAAAAATAAAATAAAAACTAAGGTGCGTGCTTATAGGAGTTTTCATAGTGGGTTACCTTAGCATTCTTCATTTCAGATATCTTACTTGATGAATGAAATTTGACTAGGTGACCTAAAAAAACCTTTAAAAAAAAGGCACCGCTATGTGCACCCTAATTATATACAAGAGCACTCCAAAATATATGTAAATTGGCATAGTATTGGGTGCCCTTGTATACAATAAGGTGCACACAGCGTGGCCCAAAAAAAAAATGTTAGTTTTCCATTTCTTTGACAAAAACACGTGACAAGGAAAATTGACAAACCAATAAGCTCCAGTGTGCTCAAAGTCATGGTCGTGTCAATTGACCAATACGAAACATAACTTAAACTTAATAAAGCACTTTGACGTTTCCTTCCACGTGCAAAATTAAAACTGTACTCCACTACCACACAGGTTAAGTATACAAGAATGAAGGTCAATACTTTTATAATGTAATATAACACAAATATATAAAACACTTGGGAGAGATTAGTCTTTGTCAATTTCTCAGCAACTCGGTTTGCAAGAATATTGAAAATAAGATTGGAAGTTCCTGTCAACTTCAGCCAGAGCGCTCGCCACGGCCTTCTCCACAAGTGAGTCTTCAATCTTCAAAGAGGCAAAAGACACATTTAAGAAATCAATCAAATTAGTTTTACTGGGATGATTGGAAAAAAAAAAATCATTAATTATGAGGTTGTCGCGGACCTATCATGGAGTATATAAAACAATCGAAATAGTGTTGTGTGGAAGAATGGGGGACAATCTCCATGCCAACTGGTCATATATGTTAAATCTCACTTGGTGGCGTGGAAGCAAGATCGATTGGGGGACTCCAACCAGCCACAAGGACGACACAGGGAGGGTGATGAGAAATGGCAGTGGCTGGCAAGGGGAAGAGTTAAATGTAACATTGATGTCATAGTGCTCGAGGCAAAAGGGGTAAGCTCGTATGGGGCGGTAGTTAGAGATGAGGAATGATGCTTTGTGGCAGCTAAGGTTTGGAAAATCAACAAATTTTGTCGAACTTCGGTCGAAGTTTGTTGATTTTCCAAGTGGCGAACGCAAAATCTAGGTGCTTAAATAAGAGTGCACTATTTCGTCCAAATATTCGACGGACTTCGGGAACTTCGACAACTCCGATTGAAACTGGACCAAAATAGAAGTAAAAGGTAAAACTATGATCGAATTAACTCTGTTTTGACAAAAAATTTGACGAACTTCGAGAACTTCGACAACTTCGATCGAAACTGGACCAAAATAGAAGTAAAAATG
This sequence comes from Stephania japonica, assembly GCA_039657345.1. Lineage (NCBI taxonomy): Eukaryota > Viridiplantae > Streptophyta > Magnoliopsida > Ranunculales > Menispermaceae > Stephania > Stephania japonica. The sequence continues at coordinate 64,363,522 of CM077557.1, read as the reverse complement.
TAGAACTTGGATCGAAGTAACTCTGTTTCGAAGAAATGTTGAAATTATCCTGGGAATCAAAAAAGATGAATCCATACCATTGCGCGTCTGATCTTTGAAGGTCTGAGCATTGATGTAATGGTTGTCTTGGCTTTTGAAGAGGGGTTTTAACTCCTCTTACCAACTTTTAAAGCTTTGAAGAAGACACGGAGGACATCGAGAAGGAGACGCGAATAAAGGCAGGGCCGAAGAGGATCTGAGTGGAAGATTAGACGACTGGACGAAAAAAGGTTTCAGGTTTGTGTGTGCCACACCTGTGCGATTGAGGAGGGAGTGAGGGACGACTGGAGAGAGAGTTTTTCTTTGGACTTTTTCTTTTGTTCACATTGACAACGAGAGAGATTGTAATTTTTCTTAAGTGTGGTGGTGTCAAAAAACATTTCCCTATATATACAAACTTCACTTTTGAGTTGGTATTTGTTAAACTTGTGGGGGCTAATGTGTGTGTGCGTCTTTTTTTGAAAAGGGGGGCTACTGTTAATACCTTCAAAAAAAGAAACTGTGAAGAAATTAAATGAGAAAAAAGCTCCGAATGACATCAACTAGGCCATCAGTGACTCAGTTCTGTAGTGCTTTTTTTATCTATGATAATATATGTTTTTATTTGTATTATTGTATGCTTTTAGTGTGGGCTTTCTTTTTTTGACAAATTGGTTATACATCTCTTAAAAATAATTAGTTACTCATTCAAACTTTGTTTTTCACTTCTACTTCACTTGTTTAAAAATACTTGATTATGTCAAACCCATGCTTAAACTTTTCTACCTGCAACACAAAATAAAATAACATCTACAAATTAATTTCTCTTCACATTAAGTAGTAAAAAAAGCCAAGATTTATCATATAAAACAATATAAAAACAAATATTAATGTCACACATGTTGCGAATTGTGTATTTATCGCAAAAATGACTATTTAAAACAAGTGTGTTGTGATCATTATGAATTATTATTATATAATTAAGTATATTTCTAACATTTTTATGAAGGAATTTGAGTTTTGTAGCATTTAAAATGAAATTCCATAAACTTCCGTGCATTGGCAAATCTTGGTCAAACTTCCGTTGTCGAAGTTGACTTCCTCGAATTACTTTGTATTTTAAGCGAGTGAAGTTTAAGGCGAAGTCGAATTTTCAAACCTTGGTGGCAGTTATGGGGGATATGAGAGAAAGTGTGGTCGAGCCCAAAATAGCGGAGGCAATAGGGGTCCGCGAAGCGTTGAGTTGGTTGAAACGAAAGGAGTAGTGGATGTAGTCGTCGAAGTGGATGTGATGTTGGTAGTTCAAGCTCTTACTAATAAGGCTAGAGATAACTCCTACTTCAGGTCTATTATTGGTGATTGCAAGAAATTTGTAACGACCCTCAAATTTAATTGGTGACACGTGTCGTGTTTCAGGACCGTGACCTATCCGTTGTGACTTGTCATATTACTCAAGCCTCGAGAGTCAACACTGAGGTATATTTTATTTTTTTGTGATGTTTGTATTATTATTTATACGAATGTGAACTCTATATGTCATAGTGTGTGGTTTTTGTTTATTAATTGCCACAGATTTCTATGTGAGATTCGCCTAGGAAAAATAGTTTTTTTAGGATATAAGACGGATAATTAAACACCGAAAAATGGAAATTAAAGAATTATCAGAAAATAATAAATAATTAAATAAAATGTGGAAGCGAGGTTATGTCCGGGACGCACATGGTGCGAGTCGTGAGATGAAATGGGTTCGAGAACGAGCGGTGTGAGCGAGAAATGGATTGGTTTTGAGCTTTAAGTCACCCATTGAAGTCATACTTCAGAGTTATAGTTGTTGGATGGAGTGAAGGTGGGACACAAGATGTGTCTCGAGATTCGTGCATGATGGATGATGACATGAGGGTATATATCTACTTTTCTCTCTCCTCAATCTATTTTATCATTTCGATTCGACGAGAGAATGAGGAGAGAACGGGGGCTTTGGACTTCACGAGCTCGTTGCGACGTCGGGGATCGACCAATCACGCGTAAAAAGTATGATCCCTACTCTCTCTCGTGTTTGTCTATAGTTTGGCGTCAATTTTGAGAGTTTTCGTCATAACAATTTTGGACGAGATTTTGGAAAATGTTGGAAATGAGTTTGATTGATGAATTGTGAATTGGTTTGTGTGTGTGAGGGAAATTGGAATTTTTAGGGATTTTTGAAGAATTTTAGTGTGATTTACGAATCGGGGTGGTGTTTGTCAAGGTTTTGGACGCGAACCGAAGGTGTTTTGTGGTTGTCACGGACGTCCCTAAGAGTTTGGGATAGGCTCGGAACGCAGCGACGCGAGCCGGGGTTTCGAAAAACTCGGGAAAGGGCGTGCAGGGCCCACGCCGCGAAGGACAACATGGGCATGAATTGCCCACGAAGGATGGGGCAGTGAGCCCCGAATCCACGTCGTGGGGACACCGCCAAGTTTTGAACTCCACGGCACCTCAGCGGTGTGACACTGTTCACACGGGTGAATTTTGAAGAATTTTGAAAAATTTCGGGGATCTCTCAGGTATCCAAATGGGTCCGAATACGACCCAATACCCCAGAAATCAACCCAATTACACTAATAAAATAATTATAAAAAATTAGGTAAAATAGAAATTTTTTAATTGGATTTTCAAATTTGGGTTAAATAATTAACACTTTGAGAATTCGATTAGGACACCTTAGAGATTTCGTGAGGATCGGAGTTTTGCGATATTGAGGTACGTTATCGTACGATTGTAAGCCAGTTAGAAAATATACACTAATTCATTTTCATTATTGTCATTTCTATTTAAATTGAGCTATTGTTGGAATTCCGTTTGATATTTCCTGGTTGAGTGTCTTAGCGTAAGAGTGTTATGAAGGTACTCATGTGTCCATATTAGTAGGTAAGCGTGACCACTCTGCAAGGGTGCTGTCCCACCCCCTAATAGTGAGTTATACCCCGAATACTGGATTTTTGCCATTATTTTGACTATGAAATGGGTGTTGTTGTACTGCATATGAAGTGACCACTTATGGGCCTCTATTGACTCTTTGGACATTCAAACTTCATTGTTATGATTGTCAGTCTGTCTATCATGCAATTTGTTACATTCTCTGTTTTTGGACTGTTTATTTGGTAAATCTTGAATTACCTATTTAGTTTCTTCTGGCATTACTTTCATATTTTTTTACGCTAAAACACCGGGACATGTTTCGGAGATTGGAAGACTAGGGATATCATGTATGATCGTTTTGTTTAGATTTGATCACAAAACATGCATGTATTTATCCGCTTATCAACATGATAGGTTATCTATTTTTCCTGATTTCCATTTATTAGTTATAGTTGATTATAGTGATTTATGTTGCGAATTTCTTGATAACTTTATAATCCTATAATTCACATATTTAAATGATATAATAATGACGTATATGAGGATTTTAGGCTGACTAGGATGCGTAGACTTCGCGAGCAAGGGCTCAGGGATCCACATAGATCTAGGCTGGGCGGGACCCAGTTTTATGGGGAACTGGGGACGTCACACAATTATTAATGGACATAAAGTCCTATTGTGTTACTATTGTGCATAGATCGGCGAACTTAGCAGCTTACACTTTGGCGAGGGAGGCTAGTGCTTTGTCTAGTCGAAATGAGTGATGTTATGTACCACCATTTCTCACTAATGTATTGGCTAATGATTTGAAATAAAATTAGCTAAGTGGTTTTCAAAAAAAACACAAATATATGATACAAAAACCACTTTGGAGAGATTAGTCTTTGTCATTTTCTCACCAACTCTATTTGCAAGAATATTGAAAAGGAAAATGATAATCTATGTAACGACCCAATTTTAATAAAAGTCATTATTATGACGTGTGTAGACGTCGACGACAGCTCAATACCCCGTGGACCCCGTAGTTAGGTCGGGCACGCCCGAAACTAGGTAAATAGTTATTTTCTGTGATCTTTTGCATTATTTGAGATGTTTGTATACAATTATGTTAGATTGCATCATAAAGTGTGTATTTATATTGTTATTACTCGTGCGAGATAATGTGACGGGTATTCACCTCGATTAGCGTGCAAGCGCAAGTACCAGGTCGGCGAATGACAGTACATGTGACGGCCCCAATTTCCCCATGCAATTGGGTACGCCCGGCCTAGACCCGTACAAGCCCCGAGTCATCACTCGGCAACCTGACGAGCCTAATCAGCCTTCAACTTAATCAATTTAGTAATTTATGAAAGAGTTATTGCAATAATAAACAGCGGAAGACTAAAACAATTATAATAAAGGGGAAAATAACTCAATCAAGGGAAGTAGAAGAATTCTATAAGTGTGGAAAACCCCGGGTATTCATGTACAATTCGATAGGTAAATATACATGATACCAGTCTCACAAAAGAAATACTAAGTTCAATGATCCCAACAATGTAAATATAAAACGATATACACATCAGCAAAAGTATAAACACCTATTAAAGAGTCTCTCTGATGTCGCTGCTAATCCTCACAGTAGATCACCTAGGCAGGGTCCCTTGCCCTTGCTTCTCCGCCCTATCTGCACCCACCGTCACAAACTAGACGGTGAGCAACTGAAGAAAATCGAATGTAATGCCAAAAGAAGATAACAGTAATTCATGATAATACAAGTAAAGCAGTCTAAATATCATGCGGTAATAAAATGACAGGAATTTAAATAGACAAGATGCATGATAAACAGACTAATAGATATCAATCGGAAGTCAAGTGTGTTCCAAGGAATCAAAAGAGGCCCATAAATGGTCTAAACCATAGCATAACGGCGAAGACCTCGCGAGATCTTCCCGGACATCGACACAATCGAAGGCACAGCTATGACTGGAGGGACTCGAACCCACCCACCCAGTACTCGGTGTCACACGGTCACTAAGGGTGGTCACACACTCGTGCGCTCGAGTGCCCTCGTTTTATCCCTCTAGCGCAGGTCCTAGTACTTTCGAGATGAAACACTTACGCCGGGAAACACACAACAAGAAATGGAACGGAATACCAATAATAGAGCATAACAAGACTGAATAAATGATAATGAATCACATGACATTTTCTTACTGGCTTACAAACGTACAAATGCTTTTTAAGGCAATTGTACTTACTTGACTAATCACAACCCGTAGACACTCTCATGTCCCTAACGCGTATTCCCGAGTTTCCCGTTACCTGACAAGGTTGGAAACTCTAATTAGTGGGTCGAGTCATTACTAAACCTAGGTTGAATACCTTAGTGTTTTCCCCAATGTTTTGATGATTCAAACGACTCGATGCAAATCGACTGAAAAATCAAACGAAACACAACTCTTTTAGATTTTTGAAAAACCACACCATAACTCGAAATAACCATGTATTCGAACACTCAATACACATCAATACCAAACAAATACCCGACCCTTGTATGTTCTCACGTATGCATGAATTCGAATCACCAAATCATGTATTCATGCCATGAGTTTTGAAATGAAATAAACTCAACACAAAATAATGAAATCCCGATGACAAAAACACATGAAATAACACATTCACGTTTACTACCGTGAGGAAACCATGCATGAGCACGCAACTCTAACATAAATTCGTTCCCACACACGACGTGCTATTAATTCAAGTGATTTCAATAAAACATTCAAACTAGATTGATAAAACCTTGACTGACAACTCAACACCGACGTCATTAATAAAGAATAGTCGTCATGATCGAAACTCAAAACCACGCAACATTGATAAGAAATTACGACAAGTCCGATCATTTACTCAAAATTAAGTCAATCAACTATACAATGGAATCACATGACATGACAACACGAATAAAAATCCTCGATACGGTGAATACATTTCCACTTTCATAGGTTATATGTTTTAACATAAACTTTTCTTTTCTTTCTTCTTTTCTCTTCTTTTTTTTTCTTTCTTTTCTCTTTCTTTCTCTTTTCTCTTCTTTTTTTCATATATGGTACACCCCACACCCCATCCATGGGGTGTACTACCCCATTGTGCACCCCACCAGTGGGTGTATACACAATCACGCACACACCCACCTATACTCACCGTCATACACAATCACACACACATGCACTACTGTTTTCACCCCTAAGGAGGGCTGGACGACGGCAACACTTCCTGTCGGTCACGAGGGTCCGTCCCTGACCACCGTCACCCACGGCAGCGACGACAAGAGGCGGACAACAATGACGACAAGAAAACCAGTGAGAAAACGGGAGGGAGGAAAACAAACCGGGAGAGAAGAGAGAAAGAGAGACTTCCGGTCAACGGAGTGACCTCCGACCACCCCGAGGTTGGCCAGGGACAGCGGCACAGTGAGGCCGGGGAACACGGCTTGAGAAGAGAGGGAAGTCGAGACCGTGAGTGAGAGGGAAAGAGAGAGAACCCGAGACCGAGAGAGAACAGCGAGAGTGAGAGAGGGATCCCGAGAGAGAGAGAGATCCCGAGACCGAGAGAGAGAGAGAGATCGCGTGACCGAGAGGGAGGCCGAGAGTGATGTGGAGGAGAGGCCGAAATGGAAGAGAAGGAGGGGGCGGCAGTGGTGTTTGGAGAAGATGAATAGTGTAGGGTTTTCTTTGTTATTTATATATATATGGCCAAATGACCTTTTTACCCCCAACTTACTTCCTACACAATTTTAAACAATTGCCCTTATGGGTCTTTTTATTTATTCATTTATTTTTCTTTATTACACCTTAAAGTAGGTGTGTGTTGTCACTTGCATGGCTCTCCATCTCAACACACACATCGCGAGGTCAATCTCATGGCTCCTCACCATTGGACTGCGTCACTTTAACAATTCCGACTCCCATAACGCGCGTAGTCTCGCCTTGTCTCGCCAACTAATTAATTAAATTAATTAAAAATTCATTTATTTGTATGTTTTACTTGTTTTTATCTCCCCGTTTAACTAGTCGAAACCTCACTCAATTAAATATCGCCCGAACGGCTCGAAACACGTAAAATACTAAAATACTAATACACACAATCAAAGAATCATAAAATCACTTCGGTGTCGACTCCCGAAGTTCGAAATACTGTCCAGCATTTACGTAGCCGGGTCAAAATTCTGACAAGTGCAACACAAGTCAGTTAAAAATTTGGGGTTGTTACAGTACACCAGGTTAGGTAGCAATACACACATGAAAATGATTAAAATGCATTAAGTAATTAATATTAAATGTCGTATAGTCGTTCGTGATACGAGGGTACGCAAAAGACACGTGTTGCGGCGCAGAGTCGGGTACCGAAACGCCCTAGGGTTTGGTTGCTGTGTTAAGCAATATAAGGTCAAAGGGGTAAGTCACCCACCTAAGTCACATATATGTGGACTTGTTGACCCCACGTACATCCTTGGATGAGGCCTTGTCATATGTACTCACATGGGATGGACTTTTTATTATAAATAGGGTGTTTCATTTCACCGCATTTTCTCTCTCATCTCTCTCTCAATCTGAATTTGCTGAAGTATGAGGAGGGTTTTGTGAGGTTGTGGAGATCATTTGGAACACCAAATGCCAAGCAATCGATGATCAAAGGTTAAATTCTTGCTCTCCTTTTCGTTCTCTACGTTTCGGGCTTGAGTTTTGGTCACGCGTCGAACGTGCCAAATATATATCCCGTTGATATATACCGGATCCTACAATGGATTTGTAGTAGCGGTAAAGACGGGGTCGAACCACAAGAACCAAGTTATTCCTTTAGGAGGTGCGAAAAGGGAAAATCGGGAGTTTTAATAATGAACTAGATTAAGAGAAAACAAGAAAGTTAGCAAGCAAAGATAATCAAGTAGAGAAGTAAGAATTCTATAAGAAAAATGATCCAAGCCATCAACTTCACACGGCTATCTTATGACAAATACACTTATCATTGACCTAAACAAAGATAGATTGAATGTCGTGATCTAGTGTAGCTATAGAATCCCGTAAGACGTGAATTCCTCGTTCTCCTATTACCGATAGTTAGGGTAAGACCTCTAACTATTACCCTAGTCAATTCACATAACCCTAGGCACGTACCTTGGGTTCAACATGATGACCGCTCTAATTCATGATTCATGAGAACACTACACCTAGATAACCGGTACAACAAGCGTGTCCGATTCAACCTATGTTTCTAAGATACATGGTCTAAAACTCTGTGAGGGGATTAACGCAACCAGAGCGACCACTTGCCACAAATACGAGTCTTTTGCACGATTACGTATGCATTCGACTCGATGGCGATAGGTTTCAAACTACAACTAATGCGAGGGCCCTTCACATCAATCAAGTAATCAACCATAATATTAAGAACAATACCAAAGAAACTAGAAAACAACAATCAATCAATGAAATTAAAGAATAAATAGATCTTACAGCGGTTAGAAAGTCATAGAATAGCCGCGATCGGTCTCCGGCTTGAATCCTTAAAGGATTAGCCGGACATAATTGACGAAATACACCAAGCTCTTTTTATTGAAGAAAGACTAAAAGTACAAAAATCCTAAAATAATATGTTGTCGCCTCCGTATGTTCTTCTCCGAACAAAGGATGCCTCTACCAATCTCTCAAACCCCAATTTATAGATGTGTCTTTGTAACGGTTGGAGTGATTTATGCCAATTTGAATGTTTTTATGATTAATGCCATGATTTATGGCGCATGATTGATGGAAAAGGCTGATTGGAGTGATTTGTGGCGTGTGATTGGTGAATAAGGCCTTTGTCCAATAAAATCCCAACACGTGGCAGAATTAGATACTGGCATCCAATTACTGCAAGTAAATACTCTATTTTGAGTATTTTTCTGTCCCAAATTCAACCGTGACCTCGGATCCACCTAAAAGTGAGAGATGAGTATAAATTTAGTGGTATTTTGGAGACTTTGACATAAAAACACCCATAAACAAATGGTAAATAATGCATAATAAACGACTTATCAAATACCCCCAAACTTAGGACTTTGCACGTCCCGATCAAAGAAGTAGATGATACACCATCTAAAATGCAAACTAAGACTCCTAATACTACAATGACTCAATACTAACCTAGCATGATGAAAGACATGCTTAACTAATCCTATGTCCAATTCCAAGTTAAATGGAGTTACCTTTGGTTTATATCGCCACTAAATCGACTATCTTTTCAATGGAGCCTGGAGTTATGATTTGTTTAGCATTGGAGTCCGGATATTGATAGAAATCATACTTTTCAGAAACTAAATCCCGCTAAACCAAGACCATCAACTACTCAAAGGTTTTCTAGGTCAATTCACGAAAGCGCACAAGAATGATCTCTTCATGATAGCGCATCAACGCTTTTAAGTGTACCATAGGCGAGAAATGCAACCATACTCTCCACTAGTGTGGATCTAACACCAATGAGGGTCAATAGGACTTTCATGGGCTATAGCTTGGCCGGGGTGGGGTACAAAGGAAAGGATATAAGGGAATTCGAAGTATTGGAAAGCTGAAAACTTAGACTCTCAAAAGATAAATTATAAGAGAACATGAAGGATTACAAATGCACTTAGCGATTATGTGCAATCCTCACCTTTTTCCAACCACCCAGCTCCCTGCTCCATTTCCTGCGGATACCGTTTTAGGTGGGACTCTCTATTCATGACTCTTTTTTTTTTTCATGAATAATTTTCCCTTATTTTGGGTATATAAACAACTCTTCAATCTCTTTTTTTTTTTTTCATGTCTCTTTTTAAAGATTTCAAGTCTAAGCCAAGCTTCCAATTGGGTAAGGATAGTATAAGGCTAAGGGTGTGGGTTTTGTATTAGGTTGAAGGAGGTTAAAGTTTGGTTGGCTCGAGGGGGTTAACTAGAGTAATCGCATTAGGTAGGCTAAAGGCCAAGGGTTATATCAAAGACGGCCTAAATCACTCCCTCAATGGTGGTTCAATCACAAGAAATACGCCTCAAGTAGGTGTCACCATCGTTCTAGTACCCTTGAAATCAAACTTGGCAAAAGTTTGACCCTTTTTGGTATCTAGTACAAGGCCCAAACAAAGGTCCAGCCTCCTATTATATGATCTCAACAACACCGGACACCGTACCAAAGTGAAGATGTCTCCAAAACCTCAAAAAAAAAATATCAAGTCTCGAAAGCGGTTTATGCAACTCATCCATAACCAAAGGCATTTAACAAGGTTTTAGGCAGCTCTAAATGTCCTAAGCTAAATGATCCTAAATGCATTTAACATATGCAACATAAACAACATTAAACAGCATGATCCTAGATAACATACTATATGAGATGTTACGAAATGCATGAAGGTGCAAAATGATAAGAATGAGACAAGAAAAAGAGAAACACAACCATACATACCATCCCATGGAATATGCAATACTCGAAAAAAAAAATATATATATATATAACTATTACACCTGATGTCTTGCGCAAATTCCATACCAACCAACTGAAAGTAGTCCACAATCCCTAAAATCACCCCCAAACTTATTCCAAACCTTGTCCTCAAGGTTTTTTTTAAAATAAGCGGGAAGGTGACAATCCACAAAGAAATAGAATGACATGATACAAATGCAAAATGTACAAGTCTCCAATCAAAAGAACCTGATACTCTGGGCGTCCACTCATGAAAGAACGACACTGTGACGACTCAAACCTGCAAGAGAAGCGGTGAACAAGGGGACTCGAATAAAGAGAGCTAAGAAATAACTCAATAAAGCAAAAGAAATGAGAATTTGGGCTGCCTCCCAATAGCGCCTTTGGTTAACGTCGTTGGCTCGACTTAATCCGACTTCACCTCAATCGGTATATTCTGGGTTTGTCAAAGAATGACTATCCAGCTCTTGCCGTGGGGAATCCTCATAGAACGGCTTCAACCTGTGGCCATTGACTTTGAATACCTTCCCCTGTCTCAAAACTCGTACCTCCACTGCACCATGATCATAAACATTAGTAATCACAAGAGGCCCTATCCAGCGGGACCTCAACTTTCCTGGAAACAACTTAAGGCGAGAGTGAAAAAGTAAGACCTTCTGACCAACTCGGAAGGATTTGCGTGAAAGGTTGCGGTCATGGAACGCTTTGGTTTTCTCTTTGTAGATTCGCATATTTTCATACGCCTCGTTCCTGATTTCTTCCAATTCTTGGAGGTCCAAAGATCCTCTCCTTACCAGCGTGATCGAGACTCATGTTTAGCTGTTTAATAGCCCAATAAGACCTATGCTCCAGCTCGACTGGTAAGTGGCACGCTTTGTCGAAGACCAACCGGTATGGGGACATACCGATAGGCGTTTTAAACGCCGTTCGATAGGCCAAACTGCGTCTTCAAGGCGCGTGCTCCAATCCTTCCTCGAAGGGTTAACAGTTTTCTCTAAGATGGATTTGATCTCTCTATTTGAGACTTCAGCCTGGCCACTCGTCTGCGGGTGATATGCAGTGGAAACTCGGTGAGTGACATTGTATTTTCTCAAGAGGCTCTCAACAGTGCGGTTGCAAAAATGTGTTCCCCTATCACTAATCAATGCTCGTGGGGTACCAAATGTCGTGAAAATCCTCGATTTGAGGAAATCACAAACCACTTTCGAATCATTCGTTCGGGTGGCTTGAGCTTCCACCCATTTGGACACATAGTCCACTGCCAACAAAATATAAGTAAATCCATGTGACAATGGAAACGGGCCCATGAAATCGATTCCCCATACATCAAAGATCTCACAAACAATAATGGAGGAAAGTGGCATCGGTCCCGGTGACTTAGATTTCCGGTCTGCTGACAACGAGGACAAGTCTTAGTGAATACGTAGGCATCATGAAAAATTAGTGGGCCAATAGAACCCACTCTCTAAGACTTTCCTCGCTGTCCTGCGTGGTCCAAAGTGTCCGCCACATGCATAGGTGTGACAAAAGGTGAGAATAGAATGACTCTCAGAATGTGAGACACACCGCCGGATAATCTGGTCGGAGCAAAACTTCCACAAGTATGGATCGTCCCAAACGTAGTACTTAGAGTCGCTCCTAAGTTTGCTCTTTTGAGCACGCGAAAGATGGGGAGAAAGCAGACCGATAGTGAGGTAATTAACCAAATCGGCATACCAGGGAAGCTCATCAGAGACTACTAGGATGTGTTCGTCAGGAAACATGTCTTGCAATGGGCTCGGACTCTCACCACATTCGATACGGCTAAGGTGGTCTGCAACAAGGTTCTCTGCACCACTTTTGTCTTTAATGGTGATGTCAAACTCCTGGAGCAGGAGTATCCATCTGATGAGACGAGGCTTCGCATCCTTCTTTGCCATAAGATATTTCAATGTTGCGTGATCTGAGTAAACAGTCACTTTTGTGGCAAGTAGGTACGACCGAAATTTCTCAAGTGCAAAAATAACAGCTAAAAGCTCTTTCTCGGTCGTAGTGTAGTTAACCAGTGCGTCATCTAGAGTTCGGGAAGCATAGTAGATGACATGAGAAGCTTTCCCAACGCGCTGCCCAAGCACAGCACCAACAGCATGGTTGCTGGCATCGCACATAATCTCGAAAGGAAACTCCCAATTGGGAGCCTGAATTACAGGAGTAGAGGTGAGGGAAGACTTGAGTGCTTCAAAAGCACTCATACATGCTTTATCAAATGCAAAAGGCACGTCTTTCTGCAGGAGATAACACAGGGGTTGTGTGATTTTTGAGAAATCCTTAATGAAGCGGCTATAAAAGCCGGCATGACCAAGGAAAGATCGGATCTCACGCACATTGGTGGGGTACGGTAGCTTACGAATAACGTCGACCTTAGCTGGATCGACTTCCAGCCCCTTAGAAGAAACAATGTGTCCTAGAATCAAGCCCCGATCGACCATGAAGTGACATTTCTCGTAATTCAGACGAGATTCTTCTCGACACATCCGCGAGTACCTTTATCGATTCTTTGAGACATCCATCGAATGAATCACCGTAAACGGTGAAATCGTCCATGAATACCTCAATGAAATGCTCGACAAAATCTGAGAAGATACTGATCATGCGCCTTTGAAAAGTGGTTGGTGCATTGCATAACCCGAAAGGCATGCGTCGGTAGGCAAAAGTGTCAAATGGACATGTGAAGGTTGTCTTTTCCTGGTCCTCGGGAGCCACGGGCACTGGTGGAACCCCGAGTAACCATCAAGACAACGAGAGTGTGATCTCGCCACCAATCTCTCAAGCATTTGATCAATAAAGGGCGAGAGGAAGTGGTCCTTACGTGTAGAAGCGTTAAGCTTCCTGTAATCAATGCATACCCGCCATCCGCTTTGGATACGGGTTGGGATTAGCTCTCCCTGAGAGTTGGTGACAACTGTGATGCTGTTTTCTTAGGTACTACTTGCACCGGCTTACCCATTTTGTCGAGATAGGGTATATCATGCCGGCGTCAAGGAGTTTCGGGATCTTCTTCTTCACGACGTCCATCATTGGCGGATTGAGCCTCCTCGGGCTTCTCTCGAAGGTTTGGCCCCTTCCTCCATATGTATATGATGCATGCATGTGGAGGGGCTTAGACCCTGATATCTGCGATGGTCCACCCAATTGCTTCCTTAAATTCCGGAGAACTCGGATGAGTTTCTCTTCCTCTAATGAAGATAGCTTGGCGAGATAATTCCGGGAGTGTGTCATTCTCGCCCAAGAACATATACTTTAAGTGCTCGGGAAGTGGTTTAAGCTCTAATGTAGGTGCTTTAAGCAAAGAGGGTAGAATGGTGGAGTTAATGTGGTGCAACTCCACATAGCAAGCGATGGGGACGTAAGTTGGACGGAATCCAACTCATAACAAATCTCCTCTACCCCAGTATCGAGGATGAAGATACCCTCATCTAAAGAAGTGGTGTTAAGATGATGCTCTAACACCACGCGCAACTCATCGGAACTTTTCGTAACGGATGCAGCATCAACGAGTGAGTCCACAGAATCTAGACAACAAACAACTGAGGAGACATCACTAGGGAATCGCATGGCATCATATATGTTAAATTTGATTACCTCGCCATCGAATTCCATAGTCAAAGAGCCATCATGAACTTCAATTTTTGCTCTCGCTATTTTAAGAAATGGCCTCCCCAACAACACCGAGGATGAATGCGGGAACGATTCACCTTTCATGTCTATGACATAGAAGTCAGCAGGAAACACAAGCTCGTTTACACGAACCAAGACATCTTCAAGAACACCCTCTGGTCTCACTACCGAACAGTCAGCCAATTGTATGATGATACCAGTCTCGTTGAGTGAGCCTGCCTTTAGATTCTCGTAGATAGATAAAGGCATAACATTAATTGAAGCGCCCAGGTCACACATGGCCTTCTCTATGCTCACGTTCCCAATTATACAAGGCACCGAGAACATCCCGGGGTCTTTACATTTAGGAGGCAACTTTTTCTGGAGGATAGCAGTGACAGATTCTCCCATTTGGACTTTCTCATTGCCTTTAAGCTTTCCTTTGTTAGTGCACAGTTCTTTAAGGAATTTCGCGTAACGTGGTACTTGCTTCAGAGCATCCAAAAGTGGAATATTGATTTCCACTTTTCGGAAGGTTTCTAAGATTTCTTTCTCTTCCTCCTTTTTCTTATTCAAGATTAAACGTTGAGGGAAAGGAGGTCTCACGGTGAAGGATTGTGGTACTTCTTTTCAGGCTTTTCCGTTTGCTTAGAACGAGATGTAAGTACTTCAAGCTCATGTTCTTCCTTATTGGCTTTTGAGGCCTGACTCCTGGGTTGAGGCTCTTTTAACTCTCTTCCATTCCTAAGAGTGATCGCACTAGCATTAGCATTTGGGTTGGGATGCGGTTGCGAGGGCAATCGTCTAAGCTCATTCTGTCTTGCCAATTGTTGTGCCATTTGACTCAATTGAGTCTCAAGATGTTTAATCTGGCGATCAGTGTCTTGCTTTTGATGATCTATCTCTTGTTTATGCTGAGCAAAGAGATTTTTCATCAAATCCTCGAGAGAAGAGGTGTTAGAAGATTCTGGCAATGGTTGCCCTATCGGCACGAAACTCTGGTAATTTCTGTTATGTGGGTTGTAGCTGAGGTTTGGGTGGTTCCGTGTGTCCTGATTGTACGTGTTACTGTATGGACCCCTGGTGTTTCCATGGAACTGATTACTCAAAGCATTAACCCGAGGCGAGTTCTCGAAGAGTGTAGGACACGCATCCGTAGTATGCGATGGTGAACAAACGCCGCAAGCCTTAACATGCTGCGGTGACTGGTGGGTAATAAGACGTTCCACCAAGTTTGTCAGTTTCTCAATGGCAAAGTTAGAACTTCCTCCATCAGAACTACTCTGACTAGACTTGCCCCGCTTTGCCCCATAATGTCGAGATTGATTGGCCATAATCTCGTAAAGCTCCATCATCTCGACGAGTTTGTTCTATTCATGATGTGACCCCCACACACATTATCAACATTTCTCCGTTCCTCGTAAGTCAAACCATCATAGTAGTAACGGGAAATGCTAATGTCGATCTGGTTATGTTGGGGGCAACTAACGAGTAATCGCCGGTAACGCTCCCAATACCGGTAAAGGGGCTCATCATCATCCATAGAAATGCCAACAATCGCCGAATAATTTGTGAAGCTCGTGAACTGGAGAAGTAGTGATCTGTGAAGATAGATACCATATCGGCCCAAGTGTGGATAGATCCGGGGAGGAGAAAATAAAGCCAATCCTTGGCTTTATCCTTAAGAACAAAAGGAAATGCTCTAAGCATGACGGTTTCCCCTGTTGGCATTCGAAGGTTTTAACGAATCACGTTCGTTGAAACTCCTTTATGAAAGATATGGGGTCTTCACCAGGTTTTCCGTAGAAGGTCGGCAAAAGGTTAATGAAGCTAGACCGTAACTCGAAGGTCCCCGTATCCGAGAGGATAGGTAATGCACAACGGATGTTGCGCAAGAAGGTGTTGCACATTCGAGAGGCTTCCCCAAGTGTGAGGGGACGATCGCCGTGCATCGAGAGCTGCGCGGCAGTGCTTGAACAAGGCGATAGCCACCTCGAGTGGGTCGTCTAAGGGTGGATTATTGCCATGAGGATGATCAGCATGTGGACGATCGTCGCGAAGACGATCATCAGGGGGTGGATCTCTATTATCCATTGATGGGAAAGGATTAGACGAGCTCGAGGCTTGTTGACTCCTAGACTCTCGTTCAAGGCGCTTGCGAGTTCGCTCGATCTCCGGATCGACAGGTAGAAGTGGTCCTGTGGGGTTAGACCGAGTCGAACTACGGTGCATAAAAAAAAAAAAAAAAAAAAAAAAAAAAATCCTAAAGGAAAGGGACTTGGTCCTCGGCAACGGCGCCAAAATTTGGTCACGCGTCGAACGTGCCAAATATATATCCCGTTGATATATACCGGATCCTACAATGGATTTGTAGTAGCGGTAAAGACGGGGTCGAACCACAAGAACCAAGTTATTCCTTTAGGAGGTGCGAAAAGGGAAAATCGGGAGTTTTAATAATGAACTAGATTAAGAGAAAACAAGAAAGTTAGCAAGCAAAGATAATCAAGTAGAGAAGTAGAAAAGTAGAGAAGTAAGAATTCTATAAGAAAAATGATCCAAGCCATCAACTTCACACGGCTATCTTATGACAAATACACTTATCATTGACCTAAACAAAGATAGATTGAATGTCGTGATCTAGTGTAGCTATAGAATCCCGTAAGACGTGAATTCCTCGTTCTCCTATTACCGATAGTTAGGGTAAGACCTCTAACTATTACCCTAGTCAATTCACATAACCCTAGGCACGTACCTTGGGTTCAACATGATGACCGCTCTAATTCATGATTCATGAGAACACTACACCTAGATAACCGGTACAACAAGCGTGTCCGATTCAACCTATGTTTCTAAGATACATGGTCTAAAACTCTGTGAGGGGATTAACGCAACCAGAGCAACCACTTGCCACAAATACGAGTCTTTTGCACGATTACGTATGCATTCGACTCGATGGCGATAGGTTTCAAACTACAACTAATGCGAGGGCCCTTCACATCAATCAAGTAATCAACCATAATATTAAGAACAATACCAAAGAAACTAGAAAACAACAATCAATCAATGAAATTAAAGAATAAATAGATCTTACAGCGGTTAGAAAGTCATAGAATAGCCGCGATCGGTCTCCGGCTTGAATCCTTAAAGGATTAGCCGGACATAATTGAAGAAATACACCAAGCTCTTTTTATTGAAGAAAGACTAAAAGTACAAAAATCCTAAAATAATATGTTGTCGCCTCCGTATGTTCTTCTCCGAACAAAGGATGCCTCTACCAATCTCTCAAACCCCAATTTATAGATGTGTCTTTGTAACGGTTGGAGTGATTTATGCCCATTTGAATGTTTTTATGATTAATGCCATGATTTATGGCGCATAATTGATGGAAAAGGCTGATTGGAGTGATTTGTGGCGTGTGATTGGTGAATAAGGCCTGTGAGACGCACTTTGACCAATAAAATCCCAACACGTGGCAGAATTAGATACTGGCATCCAATTACTGCAAGTAAATACTCTATTTTGAGTATTTTTCTGTCCCAAATTCAACCGTGACCTCGGATCCACCTAAAAGTGAGAGATGAGTATAAATTTAGTGGTATTTTGGAGACTTTGACATAAAAACACCCATAAACAAATGGTAAATAATGCATAATAAACGACTTATCAAGTTTTCATGTTTTGACGAAGGTTTCGTGGTTTGGTGTCAAGCACACTAGTTTGGATGCGTTACTATGCTTTTGAGGTTGGATTTGGAGCAAAAAGTGAGGCTTTGTTGGTGTTGTTGTTGTGTGTTGAAGGATTTTAACTATTTGATGGGTTTTTGTTGTGATTTATCGGGGTTTCATCTCGGACGCGATTCGTTGAGAGTTTGTCATGTATTATAGTGTTTATGTGGATATGTGAGATGTTGGGACGAGTTCGGACCACGTGACGAGCCGGGGTGTCCGAAACACCCACTATTGCGTTCATGGCTTGGACGTTGCCAGGACGTCGTGGGGAATAAACCCCCACGACGTCACCCACGGCGTCCGAACCAGTGAACCATACCACACCCACTATAACGACCCGAAGTTAATTCACCGTTATTAATGACGTGTTTGCAGACGTGGCGGACAGCTTAGATGCTCGTGGGACCTGCAGATAGGTTAGGATGCGCTTGGAGTTAGGTAAATAGTTATTTTGTGTGTTGATTTGTCTAAATGTGCGATGTTTATTGGTAATTAGGTTATTGGCATCGCGATGTGTGTTAGTTACTGTTTTATTAACGTGTGAGGTTGTGTGACGGGCATTCGCTCTGAATAGCGTGTAAACGCGGGAATTGGGTAGCGAATGATAGTGCACTAGGTTGGGTAGTGAAATACACTCAATAAATGATAACATTCATTAAATAATTTATTAAACAATGTCGTACATGTGTTCGTAGTGCGAGAGTACGCTGGGGACGCGAGGTTACGTGTGGGACTCAGGTATCAAAACGCCCGAAGGTTTAGTGTTTTGTTTGTGCCAAGACAAGTCAAGGGAGAGTGTTAGTCACCTAAGTCATTTTGTGGACTCTTTTACCATCTCACAACCCTTGGATGAGGCTTAGGGATGTAGGAGTGAGGCTAGATGACAAAAACTCATATATATATATATATACATATATATATGTGTGTGTGTGTGTGTGTGTTTTGCTCATTATTGTCAACTTTTCTTTCTCTTGTTTTAGAGAAATCCGAAAATTGGTGAAGTGTGGAGGGTTTTGTGAGTTTTGATTGGTGACTTGGAGCTCTAGAACTCAAGGAAAGCGAATTCTAAGGTTAGATCTTCGATCCACATCTTCTTCTCTACGATTCGGGGTAATTTTCTCAGGTGTTGACGTGGGTTTTGGGAATCGAATTTAGCACACCGATTTTGGAAGGTGTTGCTATAGATTTTTGATTGGTTTTTGAGTATTGGAATGGGTTTGGTTGTTGAGTTTGTGTTGGTTATGGAACTTTAGGACAAAACCACGTTTTGAATGGTTATTGTCGGGGTTTTTGTTTTGGATGCATTTGTTCGATGGGAAAGGGTTTATTGATGTTTATATGCGATGTTTGAATGAGCGCGGAGCGTGGCGACGAGCTGAGGTGGTTTGAAAACTCAAGAAAACCCCTTCTGCTACAGCACCGTTAGGCGCGTCGTAGGGTTTAAAAGCCCACGGCACCACTCACAGCGTTTAGGGCAGAAGCAAAATGGTGAAAATGAGGAGTGACGTTTTTAGTGACGCCGTGGGGCAAAATGAGCATGACGGTGCTGTCACGACGTCCAGGACGTCGTGAACATGCCGTGAAAACTGGAACCAGACGATGTCACTGACGGCGTCTGGGGCGATTTTGAGACGAAATTTTTAAATAAATTTACCAAGTGACGATTTGCCTAGGGACTTGTATATACTATTTGGGGTGTTTAAATTATGGTTTTATCGATGATTTTGGTATTGAATCGGGGTTCTAAGGTTTGTGAATTTGTTCAATTTATCGAGAATTAATGGTTTTAGGTGGAATTGCGGAGATTGGATACGCATTGTAAGCGTGATTTGGTGACGTTTGGGGTTAGTTGGAGTGCGGTTTGAGGTGTATAGTATCCCAACTGAAATTACTTGAGTTTTTACTTCTTTTGGCATTTGAATTCAATTTCTATTATTTCAATACTCTATTCCAGTTGTGGTTTAATGGACGAACGTTGAGTTGGGTTCTCTCCGTGCCATTCAAGTGTATATGCCCACTAGACCATAACATGTGTGTCAGGGAAACTCGGTAAATAGTTCGACTCGGTAATCGCGTCGGGACACGTGTGGATGCATCGTAGGTACCACGCCGACCACCTAGCGGATCCAGATACTGGCCCTGTTTAAGTCGAACTCGCTGGCAGTACTATGTAGAAAAGCCCGAATTATGGTGTTAGTCTGGCCCTAGACTCTAGGAACACACTTTGAGCTTTAACTATTATCTATTCATGCGATGAGCGCAGTTGTCTGTATTTATTTCCGCATGTTTATTTAATAAGTTTATTTAAATTTCAGTATTAACTTTCAGCATTGCTCACTTAATTTCCTTAGGAATACTCGTTCTGGACTCATTATTTGTCTTTTGTGATAGCTTGAGTGCAGATCTTAGTACGAGCAGGGGTAAAGGCAAACTTCCATAGTATCGCTGATCAGAGACAGATTGCCTGACTCGTACGTTTGTATTATATATATATATATATAATTTGTTTTCATTTTGGGTTTAGGGATTGTGAGATACCTTGTATATTGTGATCTTTTGTGACATCAGAGATATTTATGCTTATATATGGGTTTTCCTCATTAGGTTTATGGTTTATATTACACATTTTGATTTTAGTTATCTGAGCAAATGTGTTAGTACGACTTCCGTTGTGGTAATTTGAGGATTCTATGATGACTTAACATATGATTTGATTTCATTACAACTAAATCCCTAGATTGAAAATTAATAAGGTTAAAAGAATAAAATGGGGGATATAATCCAATGTGGAGCACAACTGTCGCTGGTAAGACAGATTATGGGTCCGCATTGGGCCTCATGGCGGTTTATTTGGAAAATGGGTCGTTACACCCACGCTTCATGTCACATCGTAAGGGTGGACTCGTGGCGGCGTGTGTCACAACGACAGGGTGTGCCCCACTACCTTGGACGTCGTGAGCTATTGCTCACGACGACGCCACTCATGGCGTCTCAAACAGAAAAATGAATACAAATTTAAAAATGAAATTTTCAAATTGGGCTTAATGGGGATTTACTTGAGAATGTTTATTTGATATAATGGGATTAAAATGATTAATTTAATAGGTAATTGGGAATTGAGGAAAATTCTGAGGTTTTTGTGAAATTAAACGAATTTTCGATTATCATGCATGGGAATTGATTGACTGACATTGGGACACGCATTTGGAGGCGTGCAGTGATGGTATTTGGTTAGTCAGAGTGTTGTTTAAGGTGTGTAGTATCTCAATTGAAATTCTTTGTGCATTTACTTGCTTATTTATATTTGAAATTTCAATTCAGTTGTTCTATTATTCTATTTCCTCTTGTGGCTATATAGACGGCTGGTAGGGTGTTCCTTTGTCATGCTATTCTTGTGTGTATATCCACTAGTTCATAGCACGTGTTGCCAGGGGTCTCGGTGGATAGTTCGACGCAAGTATCATGACGAGGCACGTGTCGGTGCGTCGTGGGTCTACCCCAGCCATCGAGAGGACCCAAAGTTTAGCCATGCTGGAGTTTATTCGCTGGCAGTGCTCGCAGAGAGTCTGAAGTATGGTGCTAGTCTGGCTTAGGCTTAGACACACACTTTAAGCTGTTCTATTATTTATTCATGCGATGAACACAGTTGACTGTTTATTTTCGCGCATGTTTATTTAATAGCTTATTAAATTTCAGCATTTATTTCTGTAATTACTCATTGAATTTCCTTGGAAATACTCACTCTGGACTCGTCATCTGCCTTTTTGTGATGACTGAGTGCAGATCCTGGTACGAGTCGCAACAAGGGCAAGTTAGCTGATTACTATGATTTCTGATATGACAAGCCGATTTTGTATGTTTGTATTATATGTATTATCACTTTATCTTGGGTTTGGGATTGTGAGAGACACCTTATAACCTGTATTTTGATATTTTGATATATTTTGATATTTACTTTACCTTTATATGATGATTACGGGTTTTCCATATTAAGTTTGTGCTCTAATAACATGATATGGATGTTGTAGATGATATGGATGTTGTAGTTTTAATCTATCATGTTTTAAGTCTTTCGTTGATATTGATGATATAACAGTTGATTGAAGTCCAGTAATTGAATCTAAACAATAATAATGATTCTAAATTGAGGTTTTAAACGATATATGGTAAGTTAGATGGTTGTGGGACACAACTGACTATGACGTGGCTGGTTGTAGGCCTGCGTGGCACCCATGCAGGCCTCAGGGGTTTGGGGTCGTCACAATCTAACACACTCTCAATGCACACTTTGGGCACACACCCTTGTCTTTTAACCGCTTATGGTGTTTTGTCAGATGTGGGGCCCACGCCTGGGGAGACAAGAAAGAATCATAAATGGCTAAAAAACAAGAATGTGCGCCCAAAGTGTGCGTTGAAAGTGAGTCATTTTATCATTTTCCTATTGAAAATCAGATTGGAAGTTCTTGTCAACTTCAGTTAGAGCACTCGCCATGGCCTTCTCCACAATTGAGTCTTCAATCTTCAAAGATGCAAAAGAGACGTTTAAGAATTCAATCAAATTAGTTCTACCATGGTGATTGGAAAAAATCATTATGGATGGTGATTTTAAATCTTGACCATTAAATTTATATCTAATGATGAATATACCTTCTTAGAATTCGTGCACATATTTAAGAGTCATTAATGTGACCTTTATATATTCACCATCGGATTATAATTCAATGGTCAAAATCTAAAATCACCATACTTAACGATTTTTTCAATCACCATGGTTGAATTCCTATATATATATATATCATATGAACCAAATATATACTCATGTCATGGGAACCTCATTTACAAATATTGGATTTTAATCCAACACATTAATCGATGAGTCATAAATGCACAAAAAATTTAATGCACAACACATTTTGAGTGATTCCTATGACATGGATATATATTTGGTCTCCATTGTAGAATTTTCCATATATATATAAAACTGTAAAACCCAAAAAAATAATAATAATATAAAAAATAATAATAATATAAAACTGTAAAATCCAAAAATAATATATATATATATATTTAATCTAACTAATAATGTATAACTATTTGAAAGAAATAGCTGATTAAGTAGACGAGAAATACAAAATTACATAAAATGACATGCTATATGTGTATACATTATAAATAATATGTATCAATTTTTTTAAGGTCTATATCTCAATTAAATGTATTTAATTATACAGATTTTCTCTTCGATAAACTAAAACAACAAGGATCTTTCAAACTGATTGAATGATTCCAAAAACACAAAGATTTTAATGTATATGTGTGTATTAGGGTTATGTCCACTTGGCTCATATGTGTATTAGGGTTATAAATAATTTAGTATTTTTCTCGAAACCTAACATGATATAAGAGCTGACGGTTTGGTTAGGACTTTGTCGAGAATGCGTCGTCGGTTCAAGGTGGAGCGTTGAGAAGTGTGAGCCGAAATAATAGTCCCACATAATGAAGTATATAAGTGATTATCTCCATTCTAATTAATAATACCAAGACCTTTTGAGATAATACCACACACCTAAGAATTGCAGGTGGTTAGACAAGTTCGAAAGTTCTTTATTTCATCAAAAACTGAAAAATTATAGTCAAAATATCGCTCTATATAGTAAAACCCTAATTTTTCTAAAAATGGTAAAAAAAAATTATAATATCTTAAACCATAAAGTAGAAAAAATAAAAAATAAAATGCCACAAATGACATAAAAATAATTTTAAAATTGAGTTGTAAACAAACTAAAACTTTCCTACAATGGCAAGTTCGTAGTTTCAAAGATCTAAAATGAATGAATTTAGCAAAAAAAATGTTGTTTGTCACTACGATGTGTGTATTGATCACCACACCATTTTCAATAAATATGTCCAGAGAATTTTAAAAATCTTTCACTCGAACTCTCAAAAGTCAACCAAAATTTTTGGTCAAACTTCTCCAAGAAAGTGCATATATTCTTGGACTAAATCATAAACATAATTATTTAATATTGCATATATAAATGTAATATTTTATTATTTAATAGTTACTGTTTTATAATTTTAAAAGAAATATCAATTGAAGTCAAAAAAGCAAAGAAATATTAAATATTAAATAATATTATTTATATTTATAATTTAATATTTGTTAATATATTTGTAAGGTTAAAAATGATAAATATTCCTCACGTGAATAAAAACGAAAATAAAAAACACTAAAAAAATAAAACAATTACAATTATCTTCTAAAGCTGCAGGGCATGAGAGAAAATTAAATATGATGAGGTATTTTTTTTACAAAATACTTGGATATAGTCCAAAGAATTTAGAGTTTCATCCAGCTTATTCTAAAAACATATAAGCTTCTAAGCAAGTACAATTTTTTTACTAAAGAAATTTATACGATATCTAGCTTATAAGCTACTTGATTATAAGTTAGTTTGTGCATGTCAAAATAGAGTCTAAAATTCATTATTAGTAATCTAGCTAGCTAGCAAACCTCTATATAAACCTTATAATTAAGATTCTTTCTTTCTATTTTCTTTTTAATTAGATAAACCAATTAACTCTCAAATTTGTACTTGAAGCCTAATTAAACGCCTTATGTGTACAATTTAAGTAATTAAATCACATATCAAACCCAACCCCAGCTTTGGGGTGGCCCAGAGCGACCGACCCAGACTCCACTAAAAGAGTAGGCCACATATTTGAACTATTCCATCAACTCAACTCTCAACCTTTTTTTTTCTCTATGCTTCTTTTTTTTTTTTTAATGCAATCTATGCTTCTTCAAAAAACAAAGAAAACAAATAAATAAAATCAGCGGTTATTATTATGCTAGATATCAATGCTATCTCAACTCTCTCTTAAACGTCTATCCTTCATCTTGAAAATATTCAACCCTTGTATGCTTTTCTATTTTTCAACATGTAAGTGTTTAGTGTTGCCATTGAAGGCAAAGCTCATTATTTGTCTTTTTTTAACGTCGTGTTTTTTATGGTTTTGGTCCTATTATTTGGTTAATTCATTATTTGTCTATATTTTAAAGTTTCGTCCCATAGCTCAAAAATGATAGGGCAGCATACTACCGCAATACTAAGTCACAGACGGACACAATCACATATGCACGTGTTTGAAATAAACTTGTGTAATAAATATAGAGTCGTGCTATGTGCACCTCAATATTTTTTTAAAAAACTTCAACTTTTTTTATTTATGTTAGTTCTAAGAAAAAAAAACACATCTGCCCCGGGGTGTCCTGAGTAATTAGTGAGATGCCTACCAAGGTGCCCTGAGTAATCAATGGGGTGACCATAGCGCGACACTACATTAATCGATATTACGTTTCAAGTCTCGATGGGAAATGATCGAATGGTCTGGGCACATAAGACCGAGACATAAATTGTTGTGTTAGTTGGTGTTGACAGAGACATACATGCATGTCTTGGCACTAGGCCACTGATACCACTTGTAGAGTCTCGGTGGTCACCCATCGAGTTGGGTGTTTGACTACTTTATTTGAGTGTCGATTGGTATAGACCAACACTGTAATACGAGTCTCGACAAGACATGGCCGATACCACTTTAACATGTGTCTTGGGTAGTGAGGTGCGTTACTTCACAAACTAGAGACATTTTGGTAAGAATCCTGGAATGCCCTGATAAATTGTTGAGGTGTCCTGAGAGGATATCGGGGTGCACATAGCGCGACTCTAAATATATTTGCAACAACATAGCATCAGTCCCAAATTAATTGGGGTCGGCCACATGAATCACACTCTTTAATTGATTTATTGCATGATTGTGAGATTTTCAAATTATTCAAACTCTTCCTAATTAATGCGCCATAAGTTAACTTTGGTCTACCCCTACCTCGTCGGATTTCTTCAATTTCTATTGAGCCACGTTTTTTTATCGAGTGCATTTGTAGGTCGACTTTGCAGGTGTTCAAAGCATCGCGGTCGCCCTTCCCTGATCTCTGTGTCAATTGGTGCTACTCCTACTTGTTTTGAAATTTTTATATATCTTTTTCTATCTTTACGAGTTTTACTACACGTCCACCTAAGCATGCTCATTTATGTAGTTGTTGCTTTACCGCACAACATACACTTTCATAAATCATAGCAAGCCTAATTACGGTCCTATAAAATTTTTCTTTTAACTTCGTAGAATATTTCTATCACATATCCCACCAGCCAATTGTACTCCCTTTCCTCTATTCATCTTGATATTTGTGTGATATATATCATTCTCAATATTATCATCATTAATTTTGTACGATTGATCTTAGATATCTAAAATGGTTTACCTTAAAAACTTCTACTTTATCTAATTTTATCACTTCATCATCTCGATATCCAGTATTTTTAAACTCACAATGCACAATAAATATATTTAAAACTGAATATATATATTTTTTTGTACCAACCTTGGATTGGATATCTAGTACAGCAGAAAATCCCTCTTGAGAAAACTCGGACCGAACTGCTCTTGCTTTTAATTCCAAACCCTTCAAGCACTTAAGAACCACAACCAAGGACTCAATCGCACGTGGACTCTTCACCCCTATATTCATTCTAGTCATCTCCTCAGCTTTATCTCCTTCAATCTCCAGCATTTTTTCTCTAATTTCCCAGTTCTTCTTCATCAACTCATCCCTAATCTCCCTTGTCTCTCGAATATGTGCCGCCGCGGTCTTAGCAATTGAGCTCTTATCAACCTGAATACATATAGCATTAATACAACCAACTAATTCGTCAATTACAAAAAGTCATGGAATTGCTTCGCCCAGCTGACTCTCGTGGGAATAGTAAGCATAAGTAGGAGGGGCGAAAAAAAAATTAAGACGACGCCGCCAACAATTATCAAAAGAAATAAAAAAAGAAAAAAATAGTAAATTAAAAAAAAAAAAAAAAAAAAAACTCAGCTGATGAAGCAATTGGATGATCACCTTGGTGCGAGAGGGCAAGATCGAGTGCAGAGCTAAGTAGCTTTCTTTCTGCCTATGTCGCCTGAATCTCTCGTTCATCATATGCCGGTAACTACGGTCGTCTTCAACGACCACTCTCTTCGTGTTCTTCGAATCGTGGATTGATCTTAGAATTCCAAGCATTCTTTTGTTCATGTTTTGATGATTTGAAGAGGCGAAACTCGAAGTGATCTCTAATTGATCCAGCGATTTCCTGTACTTGGTGAAGGCGGTTGGCCTCAAAGGGTGCGGTCCAGACCAGAGAATTTGCTCCAGCAACAGCGGAAGCTCCTCCATTTGATCTCTATCTCTTCACGGGAATTTAATTTGAATTTATTTGGTTGCAACGGCTAGTATATATATAACTGCCGTTGTTGAAGTTAAATATGAGAAGGCCATAAAGTGGGGGGTCAATATATTGATGAAATTCGGCACGTGGTCGGCTTGACTGAATGTTCAAACTTTAGCAAATACGTGTGTATACACCTATTTTTCTTCTATACTAAATAGATTGATCAACGTGAACGTGTAGGATAGATCAATAAGATAATCGAGCAAATTTCTTCACGTGGGCCACATCCCACATGGAGTTTTTATTTCCAAATATGTTATAATATGCCCACGAAGAGTAGTCCTTATTTTTTTACTTGATTAGCTCATGATCATTACTAAAAAACGAATGAAAAACGTGTGGTTTTATGGATGGCGGTATTTGTGAGTTGCATGATAGAAAAAGTCCATGCGCGAATATTTTATTAGAAAATTATTATAAAAATCCATATGTTCAGAGAGTGTTAAACCCATCTTGCACACCAATTGACTTATGTTAGAATCTAATCTATACCACCTATATACCATGCTAACTCTTATTATATTTTCAATGTGGGATTATATATTCTAACACTCCCCCTCAAGTAGGTCTGGACTAATTGTCGCTTGTCAAACATAGTCCTACTTTTTAAGGTTCTAACAAACATACATAGGCCTACTCTTATAGGTTTCTTGGTCCACAAACAGATCTAGCATTCACCGTTAGCCCAACCAGGTCATCAAATACGAGCTCAGGATCGTTCTGCGTTCGCACGCACACACACGATGAGTACATAAATGGGGTTGGAGCCCATTTTGTACAAAACCAATTAGCTTATCTTAGGATCTAATCTATACAACTTGTATATCACTTCAACTCTTATTATATTTCTGATGTGAAATTATATACTCCAACAATCGTTATTGATTGGCATTTTTAAGGATGGAATTCGAATCTCTTTCCGCTTCTCTTTACTTCGAAACCCCATGCTTCAACTTTACGTTTGGGCATTTGGGCAATTATTTGAGGTCATTTGGATCAAACACTTTATGTTTGGGCAAAACACTTCATTAGTTTCCTAAATTTTAGGAGCTTTTTTGATTTGGTAAGGTTACTATCTAACGGTTTAATGCTCGGGTCAATGTGATTTACTTCGATTCAAAGCGGCTCACTTTCTCCAAACACGACAAATATGGTTAGCTCACAAGTAAGCTCGATCTTGTGATTCAGTGACATGCAAATATGCAAAATATATATATATATATATATATATATATATATATATATATATATATATATATATATATATATATATATATTGAAAGCAAAATATGTAAATTTTGGATACGTAAACACTATAACAATTTTGGAAGGAGGTGTTCTTGAAGTCCATAGCTCAAGCATTGCCAACATATTGTATGGGTACTTTTTTATCTCAAAATCTTTATGTAATTCACTTCAGAAAATATGATAAATTCATTTTGGTGGGGTTCAAAAAATTGGGAGCAAAGAGGAATGCATTGGATGAATTGGAGTAGATTTTGTGTAAGGAAGGAGGAGGGAGGTCTTAGTTTTAAAGATCTACACAGTTTTAACCTTGCCATGTTGGCTAAGCAAGGATGGCATATTGTTTATCATCCAAATACCTTAGTCTCGAGAATTCTCAAAGTTAAATATTTTCCAAATGGAAATTTTTTTTAAGACCAAGATTGGTCATAATCCAAGTTTTACTTAGAGAAATATCATGGCAGCTAAATCAGTGTTCGAAATTGGTGTTGATGGAAGGTGGGTGATGGGAGTTCAATCAAGTTATGGTATGATCCTTGGTTGAAAGATAATGTTAATAACCGTCTGACCACTGAAATGATCCAACGAACAGAGGATGTCACGGTTAATGATTTGATGATTCCTTAAAGTAAAGTATGGGACAATGATCTTAATGGGAAGACTTTAATGTGAGAGATGTGAAGGTCATACATTAAATCATATTGAGTAACCACAGTTTTGATAGGTTAATTTGGAAGCATTCAAAAGATGGCATCTATAAGGTAAACTTGGAATATCGAGCTGCAGTTGAATTACATAGAGATAGGACTTGGTGGCGACCCAAGGAGATTAGTTGAAATTGTGGAACTTTGAAATTCCAGCAAAAGTGAAGCATTTTATGTGGTGACTTTTGCGAAACTGTATTCCTACAAGGTCGCAACTTATTGATCGGGGGCTACAAATTGAAGATTTTTGTGTTTGTTATGCAGAGTCTGCTGAGTCAATACAATATCTTTTCTTTGAATGTTCAAAGGCATGAAACTGTTGGCGAGACCCTCGACACCGAAAACCTACAAACAATGATATAAATGAGTGGTTCTTTAATTTGTGTCAAGACTCAAATTCGTCAGTTAATGAAGTGTGTATGAAGATGTGGTCTATATGAAACTTCAGAAATAATCTGTTGTGGAAGAAAAATGATCTCCCCCTACCTCATGTGAGCTGGTACACTTCATGGGTTGAAGTGAGGAAGAAATCTAACATTGGCAACAATTAGATCCCTCCACAGAGTACTGGCATGACATGGAATCCCCCCAAGGTTGGTTGAGAAAAATGCAATACAGACGCAGCGATATTCGAGAGTAAGAGGCTTGTGGGGGTGAGTGCAATAATTAGAGACTCAGAGGGTCAGTTTGTTCAAGCGAAGACAAAAACATTTCAGTGTGGGTGTGACCTATTGGAAGCATAGGCAATTGGTATAAGAGAAGCAATGAGTTGGATTGACAAGTTACGGATTAAGAATATGGTTTTTGTATCGACCTCACTCCAATCAGTTGGAGGAATCACAAAAGACTTCCCCAATCTTCTTGAAGCAGGAGAGGTGTTTAAGGATTGTAAAGCACTGATGAGAAGACATGACAAATAGAAGATCAATCATGTTAATCAACAAGCGAATGAAGTTGTCCATCATACGGCAAAAACAACATGAAGTCATGTTGGAGTATTGTTTTGGAGTGAATTACCAAATTATGTTCAAGCATTGTTATATTAATTTTATGTAATCCTGAATTTTTACTTCAATGAAATTATCTTTGAGATAAAAAAAATAATTTTGGTCTTTAATAAAGGTTTCAAAATCCCTATTAAAGATGGGGGTTATTAAATGTTATATGAGAAACGTGTTCGATGAGTCGCGTTTTAATTCATAAAAGAGTTTTGGCATTTAATAACATCAAATTGATAAGGGTTTTAAGCAACCTCTACGTAATGCATGTATTAACAATTAAAACACGACCCATCGAACATGTTTCTCACATAACATTTGTAACACCCATCTTTAATAGGGGTTTGAAATCTCTATTAAAGACCAAAATTGTTATAGTAAAATCTTTTTATTAATGACTTCTGATAGGCATTAATAGAAAGGAAAATAGTTTCTCCAAGTTCGCACTTCTAACATCTCATCTTTGTGGGGG
Source organism: Stephania japonica (assembly GCA_039657345.1). Taxonomy (NCBI): domain Eukaryota; kingdom Viridiplantae; phylum Streptophyta; class Magnoliopsida; order Ranunculales; family Menispermaceae; genus Stephania; species Stephania japonica. The sequence goes on along the minus strand of CM077557.1, from coordinate 64,333,012 downwards.
CTCCGACGACGCAGCGACTCGCTCCATCAGTTACAAGTAGGGGTGGGCAGCGGTTTTCAAAAAACCGCCCAAACCGCCCAAACCGACCAAACCGCACGGTTTGGTTTGGTTTTTGAAGCTCGCGGTTTGGTCGCGGTTTGGAAAACGACCAAACCGCAGATTCGCGGTTTGGTCGCGGTTTTCATTTTGAGAAAACCGCGGTTTAACCAAACCGAGGGCATTTTGGTAAATACAAATCAAAAACCCTAAAAATAAAAAATAAAAAACCACAAATCTCATCTAGTCATCTTCTCCAAAGCCTCTTCTCTCTCGATCCCATCTCACTCTCTTCTCCCTCTCGATCTCTCCACTCCCATCTCACGATCTCTCCTCTCTCTCTCGGCCCTCATCTCGCTCTCTCTAATCTCACGGACTCTCTCACTCTCGTTGTTCTCTCTCATCTCCCTCTCGGTCTGTTCGTTCTCAACCGGCAGCCACCACCTCCCTCCCGACACTGGGACCTCGACCATCCATAGGAGACACCTAGGTGAGCTTCTCTTCTCTCCCTCTCTCTCTCTCTCTCTCTCTCTCTCTCTCTCTCTCTCTCTCTCTCTCTCTCTCTCTCTCTCTCTCTCTCTTCTTTCGTTCTTTGGTTTCTTCTCCTTTGGACGTCGCCGCCGTGGGTGGTGGTGGTCGGGGACGGCTGCGGAACGGGCCCTCGTGGCCCACCGGAGCTCCCTTATCCCGAGAGACCTTCGAACATTGCATAAATTGCTTTGTTTTTTGCTTGTTTTTTTTTTTTTCCGAAAATAAATTGCATGAAAACCGCGAAACCAAACCGACCAAACCGCGCAAACCGCGGTTCGGTTTGGTGCGGTTTTGGTGATTCGGTTTGGTTGCGGTTTGGAAAATCACCAAACCGTAGACCCTCAGTTTGGTCGCGGTTTGGTGGTTTTCCAAACCAAACCGCGGTTTGCCCACCCCTAGTTACAAGTGTTGCCGGTTGCCCCAAGCATTTGTCTTTTTCCTCTTTTTGTTTCCTTTTTTTGTGCATCCTAGATCTAAATCTTAGATCTAGATCTAGATCTAGTGTTTTTGGTGTGTTGAATCTGGAGGGGATAGGAGGAGCACCAGATCTAGAGTGATGTAGCTCATGAACGCTCCTAATCTTCCTGCTTTCAGATGATGGTATTATCTCAGTGGAAGGGGTGAAGCCAACCGAGTTAAAGATGAAGGAAGAACCTTTTAGCGAGTTTTGGATAAGTTTTCAAATTATTGGCTTTATGTGGTGTGCTTCTGCATGCCTAAGCCGTGACATGGGACAAACCAATTGCCAAGAGTGCGATGAGGGAAGTAGCAGATAGTGGTCAATAGTTCTCTTTTTTGAGTTGTTTAATCTTATGTAATCCCTTTTCCATGTTATGTATTTAGTTTAGGTTTGTTGTTTTTTTTGTAAAGCCTGTTGTCCCCATTAGGGGCAGTAGTTCCTTTTGTTAAAGGATTGTAATCCCATAGTGGGGGTAGTTGTTTCCCGTTTAGGGTTGTCGACGCACTGTCGTGTGTAAGGGTATCAATTTTTTGTGTTCGAACGAATCTGAGTCTGGACCGCCCTTGATTACCTAGACCTAACCTGGTTTTTTAAATTCGAACAAATGCGCCTTGCCCAGACGTAATTTACTTTAAATCCCTATTGTTCAAATGTCCTTGAATTTTTTTACAAAAAATTTTTGTTAAAAGCTTTTTAATTAATAAAATCATTATAAATTCTTCATAATATATTCTTCTCTGACATAATTTTAAAAAGTAATGTCCAAGTTGTAGTTATTATTTTAGATTACAAGACAATAATGTTTTTTGTTAAAAGACAAGACATAATAATGTTTTTATAAATCTTACCTGCACAACTGCCTACCAAAAAAAAAAAAAACTGCACATCACTAGAGCTTGAAACTAAAGGAGAATATGAGATAACCTCAAGGGGGAGTAAGGCAATGAGATGAGCATCATTACTCTAACTCAAGCAAGAGATGTTGGTTTGAATCATTGTAATTAATTACATTGTGGTTAATTCTTGTGGATGAGTTGAACCAAAGTAAGGAGTGACTGAAAAAAACTCAAACATCCATGAATATCAAGGAAAAGAAGTCTCTTAGACGAGACAATCAAAAAGAGAGATGAGCTTTGACAAAAAAAGAGAGATGAGCTTTGATCCTACAACAGCTTCAACTACAACACCACCAAAACCAAAACCACTTTGATACTACTACTATTAAGGGTCTCCAACACTAAAGATGAAGCCCAGAGAGAAGACTCCGATGCAGTACTATCATCTTACAGTAATCAACCCAGTTTCGCAACAACCACCACCACCACTTGCATCTCAGCTTGCAATTTTTTTTGGTTCATCCTGCATTGCAATTAACACCAGAGAAGTCCTTACCAAAGAAATGGAAACTTTTGCAGGCTGTGATGAAGGCCGGGTTGCTGCTTCAAACTCTTTTCTCAGCAGGCCTTTACCACAAAACCAACCGTCATCACTTGACTCCTTTCATTTTCTACCAGTTGCAGTCCCCTCACCTCACTGACAACTACTCAATAAATAATGTAGGGTAGATCCACCAACTTGATGTTCAATCAATTGGCACTACCGTACTACAGGTATCAGGCTATCAGAGACAGTAAGAAACACAAGATATGGAGCAATTGGAACTAAAGTTGGTTGTTAGCTGATGCTCCCTACCAGTGCCATGGCCATACCTGCCACGGATATGGCTTAATGTTCATGCATGTGTACATATGATTATAGCCAACTCTATCTTTTTAAGAATTTGTGAAAATAGTTGAAAGAAAATAAAAAAAAATTAATAAAAGTTATTTTCTAGTTTCTATAAGTAATTTCGGCCTATGAAAATTTGACAATATTGAAAAGTTATTTTGTTAAAAAAAAAAAGAAGAAGAAATTCTGAGAGAAAAAAGGACACCTTTTGAGATTGAATAACAAAAAAAAAAAAGAAAAAAAAAAGGTTATTAAAGGACACCCTAAATTTACTTCAAGGGCTTTCTGCCTTACCGACATGTTTGCATAAGCGATTATTACAATATTGGTGACCACACAATAAGAAGATTTGGAGAAAGTAACACAAGTAGAGATAGGCAATAAATTATGATCTGATCAATAAATACATCAAAAATTCAAAATGGAGCAGTTGAAGTTCGGCAAAACAAGGCACTTCAGTTCAGATTTACAAACTATAAATGATACTTCAACATGCAGTGTTAAGAAATGTTTTCAAGTCTCTTCACAACGTATACTTGAGGTGGCTTAGATTAGAGCAGTCAGACTTCAAAATTGGATTAAAGTAGGAGCAAAATGAACTCAGGAAAGTCTTGGGATAATGATATAGACATTAGCTTATCTTGAAAGTTTAGCAGATGCTGCAGATCACCTGATTCAATTTTGGAGTTCTTTGATCTACCTCTAGTGATGGTCAGTCTCTCTAAATTCATCGCACTTTTAAACAAAAATTTCAAGAGTTCAACCTCGTTATCATGCCCTTCAAGCTCCCAAACAACTTTATATTTCAGGAGGTTTAGTGGGCACAAAGGCAATGTGGGTTCCTCTTTTCTTGATCTATCATAGTACTAGTGATAAGAAATGAATATTAAGATCATAGAAAATAAAAAGAAAATAAAAAAAAACTAGGACACAAAAATTGAGAATTGGCACGAGTTATTAAAAAAAAATATGACAAACATGAACTACATGAAGTCTCGGATTATTACCTCAATTATGTGCCAGACAAGTTTCTATGGAACAGTGACAAAGTGGCGATGCCAGGTGCCAAGGACAATAAATGTTATCAACTCCAAATTCTTTAGGTTAGTATACGAAGTAAGTAGCTCTGAAATAAGTGGCGCCGTAGTATTTGGACCTTCTGAAAAAATCTTACCACCCAAATTCCAGAATACTAGCAACTGATACATAAACAAAAAGTGCAATCAAAGAACACAAACACAAAGCAACAATTATGCCTTTTTGTTTTCTTCTCTTCCAAGTTCAATTTGATTAGTACGGAGTTATGTGCATGCATCTGAAATTTCAGAAGAAATCTCAGCAAACAAACAATGAATAATTCAAAATAAATTAAAAAAATTAGGCAAAACATATTTTTTGGTCCTTGAACTTTGAGTCTTTTATGCTTTTGGTTCTTGAACCCTAAACCCAAAATCAAAAGCATAAAACACACAAAGTTTAGGGACCAAATGATGGGTTTTGCCAAAAAAGTAAATAAAATAAGTAATCTAAATAACAAGTTTGCCTTATTAAATAAACTCATAAAAGAAATGAAAACAACCTTGATCTTGATTTTTACTAATACATAAGCTGTTCTCTATTAGAAAAAATAAACTCTAATAAAGTTACAATCTTGATTTTGATCATTCTAATTTGGCTTGTCAGACTTGACAATCAAAATCAGAATTCGCCAAAAACCTTGAATATGATTTCTAAGCTCGAAAAAATACCATGCAAAACAATGAAATATCAAAGAAACAATAAACCAGATAGAAAATGGATTTTGAACGTTATGCTTTATGCGCAAAATGATTCATGTGGCTTTCAAAAGAAAAGGCTTTTATAAGCTTGGAATCTTGGGAGACCCCGACATAGGCCATGATGATACACCAGATAGAGCATTTCTCCATGACGGGTGATGAGGCAAATCTTGTCAGGTACAGCAGTAAGATGCCTAAACTAGCACACTTGATAAAGAAAAATGAGCAACGTATAAGAAGGGTGTAGTATCCATAAGTAGCTGTCCTAATTCATTGGGAGCATCAGGAAAAATTCTACACCCAAGCAAGCAAATCACCAAATTCTAGAATAAAAGAGCTTCTAGCAAGTGATAAGTATTTTTACCAGCGATTGATCCAAACAAGAGAAAAACATGAAACTTTGATGAGTTGATTAACATTACAATAAAAGGTCTCATGAGGTTCAGCTCTTCCTCCTGATTATTTTTTTTTAACTCCAACATGAGTGGAACATCCAGTCTCTCCCAACCTTGCCTTTGGCAAGTGATGCCTCATCCATCTCACTAGAGATGCTTTGGCTTCTTCCTTCAAATTTTTAGTTCTTGAAATATATAAAAACATACTTTTTTGGTCCTTGAACTTTGAGTTTTTTATTTTTTTTGGGGAAAATTCATTTTTCTTGGCTTTTGCTGATCGATATGAGTTGTCCGGTTCAGTAATATAACCCACTTTACTCTTCTTGACTAATCACGCGGCACTTCTGTTACCCACGTCGGCGGAATTTAATACTTTAAATGGTGGAAGGACTAAATGTAAATCTTTGTGAAAGTTCAAGGACCAAATGTGTAGTAATAAAAGTTCAGGGACCAAAAACATGAAAAACACAAAGTTCAGAGACCAAATGATGGGTTTTGCCTATATGAAACATCCTAAAACCTTGGTGATCGTTCAAACGGGATACTTTGTCAGGCAACATCCATTTTCAATGTAACAAAAGCCTTGAGCATGTGGTAATTATCAAAAGTTCAAGCTAGATTTGACTAACAACCAAGGGGATAACACATGTTAATTTTGAAAATTTTGTTGGAACAAAATTCTTCGGATATGAAAACAAGTAGAGAATGGAATAATCAAACAAAGACTTGAAGTGCGTAATCACTATCTTTTAGACAAGATTTCTCCCTTCCGAATATAACCGCAAATACACAATGGGATAATTGAAATTTGCCTTCAAGATACAATCAAATCTCTAATGGTTGTTGGATGTAGTGTGTGTAACACAATTCCAACCAAAATCACTCTTTGAAGAACTTCTGAGAGAATGATGCTTAAACACAAATAGAAAACCCTTCGATTTATAACTTTTTGTTTTGTAATGTATTTGATACGTATTAGGACTCTCTAATTTATAGAAAACAAAAGAATATTGAGCCCATATGAAAAAACACAACTTTTGGTGCCAAAAACAAGCAAAATCGGACAACACTCATCCTATAAAACGTGACTTTTCATTCTGGCGTTAGGTGGGCGCCAACCCAACGCCCAAAAATACTTTAATTTTGGCATCTCTATATTCGACACTGTCTCAAGTGCTCAACGCTCCCAACATCTCGCATAAAGTTGTTTTTTTTCTACAATTTCCCCCCATTTTCAAATTTTAGAAAAAAAACAACTTTTTGTTTGAAAATGGAAGGAAATGGCAGAAAAAAATCAACTGTCTGTTTTTTGCGCTGGCCCGACGTGTTGGGAGCACCGACCAGATGCCAAAAGTACTTTAATTTCGGTGTCTCTATTTTTTGTGTTGGCTAGGCGCTGCTGACCCAACGCCAGAACGAAAAGTCACATCTTTTGGGACAAATTTTGTCTTTTTTACTCGTTTTTGGCACCAAAAGTTGAATATTTTTGTACGGACTCAATACTCTTTGGTTTCCTCTAAATTAGAGAGTCCTAGTACGTATCAAATACATTGCAAAAATTGCAAAACCAAAATTTAAAATTAAAGGGATTCTATTTGTGTTCAAGCATCATTCTCTCAAAAGGTCTTCAAAGAGTGTTCTTGGTTGGAGTTGTGTTACACAAAACATCCAACATCCATTAGAGACTTGATAGTATCCTAATGACAAGATTTCTCCATTCCAGTCAAAACTACAAATACACAATAGGAGGCTAGCACCGAAAACAGACGCTGAAATTAAAATATTTCTGGGTGCAAGGTTGGTACCTAGCGCCAGAACAAAAAACTTAAATTTTTTTGGGATGAGTGTTGTCCCTTTTTGGCACCAAAAGTTGCATTTCTTTCATATAGACTCAATATTCTTTGATTTTTCTATATATTAAAGGGTCCTAATAATATGTATCAAATACAATGCAAAACATTGCAAAACCAAAAGATTTAAATCAAAGGGTTTTCTATTCGTGTTCAACCATCATTCTCTCAAAAGTTCTTCAAAGAGTGTTCTTGGTTGGAGTTATGTTATACACACATCCAAACAACCATTAAAGACTTGATTGTATCCTAAAGGCAAGGTTTGCATTATGTATTTGCAATTTCAACCGGAAGAGAGAAATCTTGTCTAAAAGAGAGATATGTACCTCAAGTCTTTGTTTGGTTATCCCACTCTCTACTTATTTTCTTATCTGAAGAATTTTGTTCCAACAATTTTTAGACAAGCTTTTCCTTTAATGGCTTCTTCAGATGGAATTCTCAGTAATTCGTTGAGTGTCAACGGGCACTTTTGACCAATTGTTTGAGATTTGCGATAAATTTTCCAAATCGAGAAAGTGGAGACCTACTGAAAATTAATCACTAAATAAAAATCAAAGCCCACTTTAGAGAGCGATTTCTAAATAGAAATTAAACATACTAAAGTCCTCAGAGGTAAAGTCCTTGAACCATTTAGGCCTTTCGAAAGCTTCATGCAATTTGATTATTCATATTCTCTTTTTGATAACTATGGGTGTCCAAACCTTTTTTAGCCCCACCTTACTTTGGTTCGAGTAATCCCATGGGAATAACCCGAAAGAAACCAAGAAAATATAATTATATTGCCAAGAATTGAAGTCATGACCTTTGCCTCGATCTAAATTAGTGTGCTCCTTTCTTTAGCACTACACCACATCCCTAGGGGTATGATTCTTCAGATTTTCAAGTTTGGCATAAAGATAGATATGTATCGATTAGTGCCTCCAAGTTCCCAATTGACCAGTCCTTGAACATGACACCTTTGTAATCAAAAGTTGAGGGATTTTGGGTATGCAACTCAAGCATGCAATCACCAAATGGCGGATTGCAGTTTGACAACTCTCCCTTGTTATCAGGCTCCAAAATTTTCAGTCAATTATTACCACTTAGACCAACCAGTTGTTGGCATTACCCTATCATTTATTTATATTATTGATATAGATTATGATTACGGTAAATTATAACTCCCTGTTTGAGGTTTACCCTAATATGTATTTTTAGTTGTTGGCCTTAAACTTCACTTTATGGATGAACTAACTAAGCATATTCAAGAGGATATACTATGATGTATATTATTTGCAGATGACATTGTCTTAGTGGATAAAATAAGAGATGGAGTGAATAGGAAATTATAACTTTGGAGGAATACATTAGAATCTAAGTACCCGTTTGGTAGGAGTTATGTGTAAGGTGTAGGGATTGGCTTAGATAAGCCTGGTCTTTGTGAGAGATGGGAGTTTTATGTGCAGCTGTTTGGTTCAAGTATAAACCCATAAGGAAAAGTGGGTGAAATGTCTAAAATGCCCATATTTAATGTAGGCGAGTATTGATCGATGTGAAGAAGAATGTAATCTAGGGTTTTGTTCAAATCATGAGGGTATTTTCGACATTTCACCTCAAAAATTGGGTGGGCTTATCTAATGACAGGGTCCCCCCTGTCATTAGATAAGCTGGTGTATAAGTGTTTATGTAAGCCTGTTGCTTACTTAACACTTCAAGCAAACAATAGTCTTACCTCTAAGCCCAGACTTAGATAACCTAATACCCCAACCAAACAGGCCATAAAGGCTTTAAGTTAAGTAGGACGAAAACTGAATACGTGCACTGTGAGTTTAGAAATACTAGACATAGAGATGATAGAGTGGTAAAATTAGGGAAAGTAGAAGTTCCTAAGGTGAAACACTTTAGATATCTAGGATCAATCATACAAAATGACGGAAATATTGAGAATAATGTCACGCATAGAATTCAAGCTGCATGGAAGAAATGGAGTGCAACAGGTGTGACCTGTAATAAAAATATCCCTACCAAGTTAAAAGGAAAATTTAATAGAACTGCAATTAAGCCAGCTATGCTCTATGTAAGTGAATGTTGGGCGGTAAAGCAATAACAATTACATAAAATGAATATAGCAGAAATGAGGATGCTTAGGTGGATGTGTAGTAAAACTCGTAAAGATAGAATAAGAAACAAAAAAATTCAAAGAAAAGTAGGAATACCACAAATTGACACAAAAATTAGGGAAGGGCCGTTGCGGTGGTTTGGACACCTGCAAAGATGGCCTACAAATGCTCTCACTAGAAAACCTGACTCAATAGAAACTGAAGAAATTCAACGAGGTAGGGGTAGATCGAAGTTAACCTGGGATGCATTAATTAAGAGGAACTTGAATAGTTTGGAATGCTCGCCATCAATTTCACAAAATCGAGCACAATGGAAAAGTTTAATCCATGTAGCCGACTCTAATTAATTTGGGACTGAGGTTGTGTTGTTGTTGTTGTGACCTTAAACTTCACTTTAGTATTTTATTTAAAATTTTAGTCCCTTTCTCATCACTCAATACTCATATTATGAATAATTCATGATCAAATAATTATTAAATAGGATATATATCTATAAAGTGGTGTTAATTGTTACTAAAGTTTGTTTCTTAGACTAGTACTGCATCTCTACTATTGTTGGAAGAAGTCTTAAAGAAACATATGGAAAATCCTATGGAGGAGTTTGTAATTTATCATTTATAGTTTTTTTTTGGTAGAAAGTGTAGCTGCTATATTGGAATTGCATTCCATTTGTTATTTGATTTATACATTACAAGTTCAACAATCTTCACTCAACAAGTATCAATGGAGCTAGTACTTCCTAATTGTTGACAATTCATTCTTTCCGAACACTCAAAATAATTTTCTTTTTAAGAAAAAAGTAATATCACCCTTAATCTTCAAAATTAGTTTCAGGCTTTATACCTGGTCGCTTGGCAAGACATGCTTTTCTATATATGATTCTAACAGACAATTCAGAAAATGATTAAGAGAAAATAATCAGATCAATAAGACTTTAAAATGAAGCACATGGAGTACAATAAATGCCACACTATATTTACACGACTCTAAATGAAACTTCAATGTTAGGAAAGTTTTGAAAGAGTTTCACCTGCTTTTTAGAAACGTTTTCAGCAAAGCAACTCTTTTAAACCCAAAACTCTCTGGCCTGCCTCAAGTGACAATCACTCTCTATACTTATTGTGTCAATGCATACAAATCTCAAAGTATATATCAAGCTCATTGTTGCATCCTTCCTATTTGAATAACATAATTGAGGAGGCTCAAGATTAAGACTTCAAAATGGAATGAAGTCGGAGTGAAGCATGCGACACCAGACTTACAAAATCAAAAAGATACCTTCACATAAGAAAAGTCTTTGGATAATGTCGTTAGTTCATCATGAAAGCTTGGCAAAGCACCTAATTTGATTCCAAAATCTTCTGATATACTATCAACGATAACCAGTCTATCTAGATACCTTGCACTATTAAGTAGAAATTGCAAGAAAGCTTATTCTTGTATACTTCCAGTCCCTTGAAAGTAACGTATTTCAAGTGATTTAGGGGATGCATAGGCGATGCAGGCTCCTCTTTCTTCCTTCCCACACTAGAGAGAAAAATAAATAAATAAAACAAGGAAGAAAGATCATAGACTTAGTCTACAAATTATAATTTGGGCACGAAAATTGAGAATTCAACGAACTACTTTGAGAACTATTGCAAATTTAAACTATAAGAAACTTTTAATTGTTACCTGAAGTATTTGCAGGACAAGAGTCTCTATGGAAGTACATCTGCAGAGTAATGATACCAACCAAGTAAGACTAGTGCCATTGTAAAGAGATGTTTTCAAGTCCAACTTCTTTAGCTAAGCATAAGATGTGAGTAGCCCTTCTAATTTATCCGGGACTTCTGTATGAATCTTGACATGCAAACATGAAACATTAATTTTTTTTGAAGCCTCATGAAACGTTAATTAAATAGTTGGATTCTGAAATACTAAAGACTAAATTATATACATAGAAATGCAACAAAAGTGAAAGACAGAAATGATTCAGTTCCTTTTCTTTTTATTCATCTTATGAAAAAGCACTAACCAGATCGCCAATGCAAGTCTCAACCTCAGCAGCAAAGACGCTAGGAGCTCCAAAGCTTGAGCCACATTGTCACATTGCATGTAGTGATACCAAATACATGCATTAAATGCATATCTTTGCATGTACCTGATTGAAACACTGTCAATTTCCAGAGAATTTTGACATCATAAAAAAGTCACTGCTTCACAGAGGCTTGGGAATTTAGATTGAACTTAGGGCATTGCATTCAAAATCATGATAATCAATCTGGGAAAATTGACTTTAACTGTGCGCATCACATTGGAAAACCATGAACACTTGATTTTCGCTCCCCAAACCACGCCTCCATCTCAGTAACTTTTGACGCCGTTTACCAAAATTGATCTTTCACGTCATGCAGAAAAGCTCTCCTTTTCTAAGATCGAAATGGACCCATCTTTTTAGTGAAGAAGAAGAAGAAAGGGACCCATCTTAAATAAAGAAGCCTCTTGATGCAAAAAGTATGCATGTCACTGCCAGTATTGATCATACTATAAGGATACTCTCTTTCACGGTATCACCTTCAGGACCTCAACACGCTGGATTGAATTCATAAGAGATAATAGGCAGGATTCCTCACAATCAGTACTTCCCGAATCAGTTATAAACTTATACATGATTGCAGGTTTCTTTACCACACTTCATTGCTTTATTCTTATAACAATAATAACAAGAAAATATGATAGAAGTGGTACTTGTAGTTGCTGGCAGATAACCTTTGCATTTCCATCTACAATAGGACAGGCAACATTTGGTTTTTGTTTACAAATCTTCAGATGCCTGGACTCACTTCTTCTGTTTGATCCTACAAGCAAGAATTAGAGTCGTATTGGAATCAAGAAGAAAGATAGAAAAAAACTGATAGAGCATTGCTGCATTTGATTAGACATTAATTCGTAGAGGCCATACAAGTTCTGATCTAAGAGAGTCCACTGTCCTTTCCAGATCTGAGACATGCTTATAGAGTGCCTGTTATCAAATTGAATAGAATAATAGATATAAATTATTACCTTGATCGAAAACCACAAAAAAAAAAACGATAAGTAGCTAAAACATTAAGGAATCCTGAATCCTTCACAAGTGAAAACTAAAAACAATTTATTCCAACACTAAAACATATTAACAACCCAAAAGGTTATTAGCGAGAAAAAAAAAGGGAAAACGGAATTTCTGACTTTGCAGTGGGGTTGCAGAGCCTTTTTTAACTTAAGCAACAATAAACTGATATAACACCAACCGAATATTCATCAATTACAACCACAAATGTACCATGCTCAAGAACTGAATCATTCTAGTGTTTAAAATGAGATCTAACTACAATTCTCCAATTTCTCCTGCATACGAAATTTGCTTTGTTGCTCAACTAAAAGAAGACCAATCTTGCATGATTGGGACTTGTCAAATGACGGAACAGAAACATTTGACAAAAAAAAAAAAAAAAAAAAGACTCAACAGAAACTCCTAATGAAACAAGAAATCTTGAGTTCTGACCAACTTCCAAGTATGAAATAACAAAATTACTAAAATAAATTAAATAAATCCTTACTACGCCGACTTCCAATTGCAAAATTAATTCCCAATTATTCTTGGACTCTTTAACTCTATTGTTAAAATGGTTATGGAAGGATTGAACACAGCCTACACCGTTTGATTTTTGTTTTTCCCACCAAAACCTAAGCGCACTAACATTGATCAACTCCTTGTGAGCTATGGAGCAATATGGATGAAACTTTTCCATACATATAACAGAACACTAAAATAGTCACATTTCATTATGAAACATACCTCGCGTCTCTGAAGCACAAGTGAACGGGCCAATGCCTTCCTTTTTGACAAAAGATTCTTCGGCCTCATCACAGAAGGCTGCTTGTACTCCTTCCCACGATATATAATTATTGCAAACCCCTCAGAAATTTTGTCCACTGAAACCAGTATACCCCCACTCTCAGCCTCCAGTGATACTGCAATATTCCTTACCTGTTCCAAAGATTTAGCCTTCACAACAATCTTAACCAACTCCCTATATTTCCAATGCATATGCATACTTTCCACAGTACCATCAAAAACTCCTCGTCTACCTGAAAAAGTCTCATGAATCTTAACTTCAACAATTTAAGAAGATAATCCATTCAGAAAGAGAAAGCATGTTATATAACATATATTTCTTACCAATAAGCAAGAATGCATTCATCCTCAGACCAATTTTGCGAAACAAAAATCTTTCTTCATCTGTTATGCTTTCTAATTTTTTTAGTCTTTCAGTAGGTTTTAAAAATGCTTCCACCTTTGCTAAAGATCGTTCTGCCCTCATTAATTTGCATTCAGCCTGTTACAAGGAGTTTAAAAACTTAAGAAACTACAGAGTAGATTAAAAATCTAAATGGATGGAAGACATAAACTAGATGAAAACATTGAATAGATAGAGCAAAACGGGAAAAGTCTTGAAGCAGCATTAAAATTACAAAATCAGAAGACAACATTTTACAAAGCCATTTTGGGCAAGTCGAGTCCATTAGGAGTCAACCCCTGTCAAAACCATGTTCCACATGTCAAATCTGCGACAGAATCCAACAGAACTAGCAATCACAAAATTTTATGTCATTGCAAACAAGATTTTATTTCATCAGACAAATCCCCCATACTGTGGCTCATTTAGTAGGTTGACCAAGCTCAATCAGGATGCTACTTCATGTTGAGTACAACCAAATGTATTTCAGTCATAAAGCTGGTCATTTAAGACCGAAAAAGGGAAAGAATAAACATGTGGTGCAATTTTAGATCTATGTCTGACCAATATTTTGGAATTAGATAACGGTTGAGGATTCGTCTCAGCAATAACCTGCTGTTTAAACTATCGCCAGTGCTCTTAAGACAAAACTCAAACCAACTGCAGAAATTCACAACTCAGATCAAAACTATAAGAAATCAGGTTTAGCCCATTGGATTTTGATTGGTCCAAAGCTTGGAAAGCCATGTCATTCAGTAGATGAATATTAAAACACGATACGACCATTTCCTAGTCACCAATAAGAAACATCCGATGCGGAGTGAAGCACTTCTACACGGTTCTATAATTCTATCACCTTTTAATAGATAATTGAATCCCAATAGTAGCCATAATCAGAAATCGTAAGCAGATTAGTAAATCTCAGTCCTCAAAAATTCAGCCTAGTAAACTTTTAATGGAAATTCATTCACAAGATACAAACAATCCATCAAATTGAACACATTTAAAGCCATGCTTTCTATGAAGTATGAACTGTTGAAAACTACGTTAGACAAAAACTTATAGTTAGCATTAATGTAGCACAGATAAAGCAAAAAAGGGGACCACAACTTGTTTATTCGATAAGCAAATACTAAGAAGACATAATGATAAATATTAAGGGATAAGTTTTGAAGGTTATCTATAAAACTGAAGTACAATTAGATGGTCCATAAACAAAACTTGGGGCACATACATGACTGAGGTATTAACATAGAATATGAGTGGCAATGCCACAGAATGTACAAAACAGTTATGATGACCAAATTTCAAAGCAAGTTGGTGACTAAATAACATAAAGTCATGGCTAAGCCATCTCTGGTGAGATGGATGAGGCATCACTTGCCAAAGGCAAGATTGGGGAAGGTTGTTGGTTCGACTCATGTTGGAGTCCATAGTTTCTTATAAAAAAAGAAAAGAAAAAAAAAGATAAACATAAAGTCCTGCAAACTGGTTCAACTGCGGGAGAAAAACAATAACTCAATTACATCAATGAGTGTAAGAAAAACATTTATAAAACAACAAAATGATTTGACAAGAGAATTAGGCATGAACCAATGCTAGCCATTACTTTGTAGCTTTTGAAATAATGAAATTCCTACCTGACTGAATAGTGAATACAACGACGACAATAACAATATAGCCTCGGTCCCAAATTAATTGGGGTCGGCTCCATGGATCAAACTCTTCCATTGTGCTCGATTTAGTGCAATTAATGGTGAGTTTTCCAAACCATTCAAATCCCTCCTAATTAATGCGTCCCAAGTCAACTTCAATCTAGTCCTACCTCGTCGAATTTCTTTAGTTTCTATCAAGTCAATTTTTTTAGTGGGGAGATTTGTAGATCGTCTTTGCAGGTGACCAAACCACCGCAACCGCCCTTCCCTAATCTTTGTGTCAATTGGTGCTACTCCTACATGTCTTTGAATTTCAAGATTTCTTATTCTATCATTACGAGTTTTACCACGCATCCACCTAAGCATCCACATTTATGCTACGTTCATTTTATGCAGTTGTTGCTTTACCGCACAACATTCACATACATAGAGCATAGTTGGCCTAATTGTGTCCTATAAAATTTTTCTTTTAACTTGGTAGGAATATTTCGATCATAGATTACACCCGTTGCACTCTATTTCTTCCATCCAGCTTGAATTCTATGTGTGACATCATTCTCAATATTGTCATCATTTTGTGTGATTGATCCTAGATATCTAAAGTGGTTCACCTTAAGAACCTCTACTTCCCCTAATTTTACCACTCCATCATCTCGATGTCTAGTATTTTTAAACACACAATGTATATATTCGGTTTTCGTCCTACTCAACTTAAAGCTTTTAGATTATAATGTATTCCTCCAAAGTTCTAATTTCTCATTCACTCCATCTCATGTTTCGTCCACTAAGACTACCATCTGCAAATAACATACACCATGGTATATCCTCTTGAATATGCTTAGTTAGTTCATTCATAACTAGAGTAAAGGGATATGTCCTTAAAGCCAATCCTTGAAGTAGTCCTATCGTAATGTAAAATTCTTTTGTAGTTCCTCCAAATGTCTTTATACTTGTTAGACTTGTTACTACCTCCTCGTACATATCCTTAATAGTGTCTATGTATCTATCTTGCACTCATTTTCTTTCTAGAACCCACCAAAGAATATCTCTAGGAACCCCTATCATATGTTTTTTTCTAAATCTACAAATACCATACGAAGATCCTTTTCTGGTATTTGTAGATTTGGAAAACAATTATTGCAATACTTACATTAAACAAGACAACATATATAACCTTCAAAAGTAGTGTCAAAGTATATTGAAATTCTAACATATGAATAACAAATTCCCACTTTAGGACACTTACAATAGCAAGCTTTTGTTCAAGCTTCCTCACAAAACCTATATGCTTTACCACTTCACCGGCTCTCAGCACCTTACATCTTCGATTATCATCCATCTTTTTTCCCCACCGAGCATCAGCTTCTTGAGTCTCACCAAGTGTTCCAGTCTCACCAACTTCTTCATTGATTTCAATAATTGGCGTAACCAAGGATGAGGCTCTTACACGCGCTTGCTCCTCTTCATCTTGCAGGGCCATGGACAATATCTCCCTTTCAAATAATGCCTCTGCAACTTCTTCAGGCAAGAAATCCTTCCCTCTAAAGAAGGCCATGCAGTCTTTGTTGATAGAAAGTATTGTACCTCCAGTTATGTTCTGCATCAACCAAGCAGAGGTCTAATTATTTAAGTCACTAGCACCACAAGCAATTGATAAATTAGAAAGGTAATAGTTAACAAGTACGCCTTAAAACCCAAATGGTACACAACAGCAATTATCCAAGCATGTTTATTTTAAGCAAAATGGCTACAAGCAAAGACAGAAACCTAAGGCCTAGCCCATTTTTTTACAAGTCAACTTTTTGTAGGTTTCTGTCCAAAGAAGTTTGTGAAAAAATTCAAGACACAAATACACACATCAGGTTCCAATTATATTTAAAAAAAAAAAGAAGAAGAAGAAAAAAGGCTGTCAAAAAATTGGGTATGGAATCAAAAGAATCAGAGAGATAAAACGAGGAAAAGGAGAAAACATCACAAGATAACAAAAGTGAGCACCAAAGAGATGTTGTCACATCATTGTTGATGGTGAAGGTGTTGGAACAACATGATGTTAATTGTCAAGCCAGTAATAGTAGTAGCTTTCAATTACAATAATGATCTAACATAGTATTAAAGAATTTGTTTGAAGGAGGACTTAGATTTAAGCCTAATTGTTAACACTTCTTAACCTCTTGCAAAATTGCCATTCCCTATCTTCTTTCTCTCCTTTGAGTCAATACATTCTACAGGATGTATGTGAGGGAAAAGTGCTGGACTATCTTGATACCCATTGTTAGGCCCCAAACAATAATAGCTTTTAGTTACAAATTACAATGATGATTCAAGAATAGAGTGACACCGACATAGCGGAAAGAAAAGATTCCTCGCAAGTCGTTTCTTTGATGTGCTAGTGGAAATAAAATGAAGAGGAAGCTTTCGCAGTTCAAATCATTCACTCTTATCCATAAATATGTTTTCCCACTTTTTTTTCTTAATCTTGATCTACAAGGCCTATTTATTCATCTCAAAGCATGCACTTGCTATTCTTTGCTGCACATTTATTGCACAACATAAAATAACATTTCTCCATTTATACCTTCTTTTACGCCAAGTGTAATGACTTATTGACAGAAAAAGCTATGCATATTATCAAACATTATTTTAGTTTTTCTTGTTTTTGTTCTTGTTACTCCCTGTATCCAAATTACTCTGACTAGGCACTGTCGACAGTTTCACCATGCAGGCGCCAAGATTAGACCCGCGGTTGTCTTAAAGGGTCATTCAGTTCCTTACCACTAAGCTCAACATATGTTGGAAACGCTATTTCAATTTAACATGCAGTACCTTCAATCCTACATGCGTAATTAGAGGACACATCTTTTACAGCAAACCCAGTGTATACTAGCAATAATGAGGAAGAAAAATTGTAATGAAGTCCTTCAAGATTCTTAAGAAGCGATCATCAAACTAAGAAAGCATACTTCTCCTATTCTGGTTTTAATTGTGATTACCAAACTAAGAAAGCGTAATTTGCCAACTATTGGTTTAGTGATGTCATAAACGATTCACAATCACAAGTGTCGCTATTGCTCGGTCATGACATTAGAAAGAGCCAAGTTCATTGCCAAATACTATATTCAAGACTAAATGACAGCCAACTAACAATAACAGGGAGTGATACAAGACACGTCAAATATGCATAGATAGCATCATCATTCATACAGCCATGCAGGACTTTTACGGAATGAACATATTTAAGAAACATCATGATGTTAATAATTATGCATATAAATATCCACTCATACATGCATAAATATAAAAGATAAGAAAACAAACTGAAGCAATTTGGGGAAAATATAAAACTAGAACAATATGCATATTGAAGAAGACTGATCCCTTTCAATAAATTTAGTACGAAATTACTTTGATGTCTTCAGCCATTCGATCTATTGCAGTGAGCTGCACACCACGCTTAAGAGCAATCTTTGCAATAGAACTTCTTTCCCACAACTTAGCCATGGCCATGGCCAGCCCTTCATATCGCCTACTTCTCCCTGGATTTGTAAATTTTTGAATCACAATCCAATATGAGAGTATTAGAAGATAAGTATAAGAGGAGAGAGAATCCAGACCAATGGCAAAATGAGGAGGAAGTATTTTGGCAAGCCTTCTAAGAGCTGTCACTTCCTTGATTCCAAGTGTAGATCTCACTCTATAAGGAAGCAATCTAAAGGGAGGTTTGTAACCAGAAACAGAACCGGGGAGTAAATCAGCATCAACAGGCAGTGGGTTACCACCAGGCCAATAATAATACCGCGGACCAAGACCATTTAGCAGCTGGTCAACTTCATGTTCATAATCTATATCTGGCAGTGATTCTAGTTCTTCAGCCCCTTCAGCAGACAAGGATTCCAAGGGATCATTGTTATTTTCATCAGTAGCCACCATGTCATGATCAGCATTGGATAGCTGAACAAGTTTTCCCAGTGCTTGTACAGAAGGTAACTCATAACTCGCTCCTCTGTAAACTGACATAGAACTTTCATGGTTCCATATTACCAATCCACCAGTTTTTTTCTGATCAGCATGAGAAACAGCATTATTTGCTAGTAAAATAGAAAAGTAAAAAAGAAAAATGAATGAACTTAACATGCATATTTTTTTGGTGGAAACTTAACAGCATTTTCAATCACAACTCATGATATATCTATCTATTGTATAGAGTACATGAAAAAACTGCTTCTTAATTGATGAATTGAACTGCTCAAGAATAAAAATAAATGAATAAATAAACAAATAGAAGATGTAAACAGTTCAATACTGAAAAATTCCATAGCGACCAAGTTCTTATCTTTTGGCCTCATTTGGATTGTTTTTGCCAACTTACGGGCGAGTTCTCTTATGGGTGGAGATAACTCTGGAGTTAACTCACTATGAAAGTTCATATTTCATATTTGCTTCAACTTTGAACTTACAAAGAAGTTGCAAATTTTAAAAATAGCAAAACGTGGGAATTGACATAAATACTCTTCAAACATATTTTTAAGATGAAAAAGAATACATTTATGAGGAGTAGTTTTGTCAATATCCCCTGTGTGAGATAAGTATAACTCCCCTAGGGGGGTGGGGGAGATATCTCACTCTCAAGTGTGAGTTGGGAGATAACTTGGAGGGGGATGGGTTTATAAAACCAACCAAACAAGATTAGTTCCAACTCCCCCCAAGTTATCTCACACCCCCCAACTCCACTCCCAACCAAACAAGGCCTTTATTTATGACCAGACAATGGAAGGTGAAGATACGATCATTTAATGAAGGAATTTCATACGCAATAATGCACTTCCATTTATAAGGGAAAAAAATGAAAAAAAAATCCAAGTCTCCCAAGTTCAATGAATCCCTTGATACAAAAGATGATGCAATTTTTCCTTTTCAACAATGAGATACCACATCAACCAAAAGTTATGTTGCTAGGAACCAAGAAAAGCAGCAAAACAAAGTAGCGCAGTGGCAAAAATATTTTATGAAGGAACTATTACCAAATCTATATAAATAAATCGAGTTGTTTGTCCACCAAAGTCTACAAATAAAATGTAGCCTAATTTAAGAACACATTGTTTTTGCTGATTGGAATTAAATAGTGTTTCAACTCCCTGATTTTGTGTATCATATTTTGCATTTTTATAAACATTTATTATTTCCTCATCTGTAAAGTTGAATGTTGTATTCCTATCAAATACCAAGTTGAACGTTGTATTCATAATCTATATATAGGGTGTATTGTAGCTCATGATGAGTGCAAGGAAATCCATTCTTCATAGTCCCGAGTGCGCTAAATCGAGTGCAATGGAAGAGTTTGATCCATGTAGCCAACCACAACTAATTTTAGATTGAGGCTTTGTTGTTGTATATTCCTCCGAGATCTCATTGATACAATCTCCATTGATCATGATCAATATGTACATTGCAATTGACATGCAGATCTTCTCCTTCTGATGTTCAATCTAGTCTTAACATCTCTAAGGTATATATTTTTCCCCTTAATGGGATTATGTTATAGGAGGACTATTCGCCCCACAGTGAAAGTAAGATTGCTTGGTTTAACTAAACATTCTTCAGTTCGTCAATGTAACAGATACGTGGAGGTGTCATTTGGTTTCCCCAATATTTTTGAGTAAATTAGGAGGGAGATTGAAAACGAAGGAAGATGAGACCCTCATTTAAGGTTATGACAAGGCTATGGCACTAATTCAAGTTGTTTCTATATTGATCAGTATCAGTTATTCTATATTCATTCACAACTTGAATTAGTTTTTTTTTTCTTTTTTATTTTTTTCAGGGCACCCTCATTTTCGAGTTAGTTCTATGTTTTTTTAATTTTAAATTAGAATAGAAGAAAAACCCAACGAAGGAAAAAGACGTGTTCAAAGGCACAAACAACAACGTTTGGCGGCGGGTCGAAATCCACTTGAAATTAAGAGCTTCTTAGAGAATTTTATGTTAATTGCAGTTTTGGTTATGCTTAATAATTTCCAATTTTGTTGACTTCTATATTGAGCAGTTGATCCGTCTTCTGTTATTTTATTTTTTTCATTGTATTCCATCATGTACACACAAACATTAATATTTTTTTGTATTCATTATATTTCTTTTAGAGTTCTCATGCTCTAATCTTTTTGTTCATTAATTATTTAATTTCTTTCTATGCAGGCACCATTAATTACTTTTTTCATACTTTTTTTCCCTTTTAATTCTTCATGTATCATCCCTAACTTAAGTAGAAAATTTATAATTCTTTTATTTGCTAATGCTTTAAATTTGAATTTTCGAGTCTCATCTTTACTTGACTTAATATGTGTTTATCAAATTGTTTTAATTTTTATTTTTTAGTTTTGCATCACGTGCGGAGCACGAGTATTTAATCCATCTGTATGATGATGATAAGTCAGCTTTAATGCTAAGAATAGTTACAACCTAGATATTCAACAGAATAAGTAGTCTACACAACTATTATTTCAATCCATAATCCATTTTAAAACCTTCCAATGCGAGACCATAGAACTCTTTACAATTTTACATACACCTTACACAGAACTTACTGTCATTACAATTTAACAAAATTCAAAAACTCAAGCAAAAAAAAAAAAAAACACACAAGAACATAAGGAAGACAAGACAGTTACCTCCAACATCTCATGCATCCTCTTCATGTTAGGAGCATGAGCCGCGTGACAATTAAGCCTGACCACCTCCGACGTCTTCCATTTCTCATGAATCATATCCACAATAGCCTGATTAACACCTAAAACCCCGATATCAATCGACTCCTCTACCCGGACCGATAAATTCCTCAGCCTCCTCAGTTCTAAATCAGGAAGTGTCAATTCAGCTAACGAACTTCTCCTTCGCCACCTACCCGAATCTCGACCTTCCTTCTCCATCCCCAATGGCTCCTCCACCTTACCTAAACCTTCCACATTACTGCCAAAACTCTTCCCCACTACTAATTCAGATTCTCTACTAAACCCGCCTTTTGAATTCCCTTCTTCAGCATAAAAAACGTGCTCCAGAGATTTCTTCGCGGGCAATCTCTCCTTCGCCTCATTAGTTTCTTTGGCATACCCAAAACCCTTCAACTTCTCCATAATCTTCCCCATTTTCCCACCAACAGTCCTCGAACCGTCACCGCCATTACATTCACTAAGAAGTTCACCATCACCAGTCACATCAAAACCCATCGATCCTTGCCCGGCTTTGATGAGTTTCGGTCTATATGGTCTCCCAACTGAGTGATTCCGTCGGATGCACTTGAATCCCAACACGAAACGCGAATTCCTTGGAGGGTATTTCTCACTAGAGCGGAAGGAATTCTGGGTTTTGTAAGAATTGCAGTTTGTGGAGTGGAATGACGGACTGAGTGCGAGAGACATCAGAGATTCTGGGCGAACGCAAGAGTTGAGGTTTCGAATTGATTTTGGGAACGGCTGCCGGTCGGTTGGTTTAAGACATGCAGGGCTGTTGAGACCTATAATAAAATAGTGAGTTTTGTTCAAATTTGCTAAATAAGCTTGATTCTATGGACATTTTTTGTACCTACGAGATTCAAGCCCAAATTGAAGTCCTAAACTAAACAACAATATAAAATTAACTAAAAAACTCAAGAAAGTCAAAAAATGACACCAAAAAAAGCAGGGAATGCAATTACAAAGTCAAATCGATTGAATTTCATCCAAATTTATGGGCTTTGGGCCAGAGGTGTAAGGCAATTCGAGAGGAGAGTCAGTTGAGTGACTCGGGTATGCGTGGATGGGGTGAGAGACATGGGGTGAGCAGAAAACGCTTTGATATAGAGGGTAGTTGAGTCATTTTACATAAAAACTAACTTTTTTCATTACTTTGATTTTTATGAGGAAGGCTTCACCGCAATTGATATCAATTCAAATTTCTTTTTCCTTGAAGAGATGGAAAATCAATTCAAATTGTTTCTATCTCTTCTTTTGGTAGTTAATTGTTTCTATTTTCATGCCTAACCGACGAAATGCACAGTCGAGACCACTCCCCTCTCCCTCGACTCTCCAATCCAGTTGAAATTCGACGGGATTCTAACAAGATCTCATCGGTTCTTCTTGCCTGAAAATACTCTCACCATTTTCTTTTGATTTTTAGTTTTTTTGGCTGTCGTTTGAATCGTTTTTATCTTATTTAGGGTTCTCCCCCTCTGTTCCAATGCTGTAACAGTGAAGAATCCCAATAGACTCGCATTTCCCAAATGCGATTTCATCAACTGATACAAGTGGTTCAACAGCCACTTCGTCTTTTCTCCAACTCGAAAGCCCTCCAAGAACAGGTCCAGCATTGTTATATTAGGCCATGTTCGCAGTCGCTACGACAGTCTTGTCGTTGTTGTTCGCCATTGATGCTCTCCTCAGAGCCCTCTCGAGCTCATCAATTATGGAAAAAAAAAAAAAAAAAAAAAGCTTGAAGAAATTCCCCACACCTTTTTGAGTGGTAAGATGAACCAGATCTTCCCTCACAACTTTAACTTAAAGTTGAATACTGAACCAGATCTTCTAGCAAACAGTGGTTCAAAGTACCCTGAAACTGTATTTCCCTGTCATAAACTAAAATTTGCAAAACAAATAGAACAAGAAGTTTTAAGGTAATCAATACAAAATAAAATCACAAAATGCCTTGCTCATTACAGAACGCCTTACACATTACAGAACGCTTTTACCGAGCCATTCTTGGCTTGCTAGTCAAGTAAAAAAGAAGAAAGAAAGGGTAAACCTAAGCTACTAACTTTGAGACGTATAAAAGAAGTTTACACCACCTCTAGTAAGAAAAAAAAAAAAAAAGATTTGCACAATGCTTTGAGCTCAAGGATACTTCATTATTCAAGTATAGACGATGATAGAGGAAGATTAGTGCTTATCCGCTTTGTGTGCATCTCTATGGACAACTTCTGATTCAATTTCCTTGGGCTTAACCTTCTCACCTGTCCTGAAAGAAGATACAAAGCAATGTTCTGTAAATTATTCAGGTAAGTACACAAACAGAAAACAAAGAGTAAAAATTTAAAAATTATCCAAAAAGTCATTTCTTAAGTAAGACACAACTTGACAAAAAAAAAAGTAAGACAGAAATAACTAGGCAAACAGCAGTAGAGAAAAGTTAACTTCAAAGACCTTCAAAAAATAAAGAACCTACAAGAAATAAACAACACTGCAACTCTTAATTGTCTACCAAGTTCCACATACACACTCCATATTCCACACATGTAACCCCAATAATCTGGTCTTCAATGTCAGAACAAAGCATTTCATTTTATTTGGTAAAAGAAACAATAATGTCAGAACATAGTATCAACCATAATTTACTTGTTTTTGGGATAGTATTCATATAAAGATATTATAACCCAGCAAGTTTGGTATACAAGGGAGGATAAAAAAATTTTGATTTTGCCTATGACTTTGATATCATGAAATTCGAAAGTAATTCCAAGAAGTCTAATTTGAAGTAGAAGTTTTTGTTAAATTTTGTCAAGGCATAATAAAGAAGCTTGTTGTTTATAATAATTCAGATCTTATCTCTTTTATGCCCCATATAAAAGCTAAGTTCTATTTTGATGGCTCTGTCCCTTTGTCTTATTTCTTTCTTTTCTATTAATAATTTTTTCAATAAATGAAAATTTCATACTTGACATTAATTTCTACTCTTGCATTATATAATATGCTTCTACTATGTAGGAATAATAAACAAACTTTTTTCTTCAACTAAGCATAGAAATTTGCAAATCATATCATTTTCCCTAACTTGGGCATGAATTTTTGAAAAAAAATTCATGTAATTCAAGAATTGGAATTTTTGAATACCTTTGTTCCAAGAGCAATTTCAATTCGGGTATGGAAAAGAATATTCAAAATCCAACAAAGCGGCATCTTAAATGGGACACCAAAAAATTGGTCTTACACTTGCAAGGGCTTTACTTCAGCATATAATGGGCCCTTACCTGCCTCCATCTTGTACTCAAATATGATATACACTACCAACATTAGGAGAGTAGTTCATAGAACTCACTACAGTAACCTTTTTCAGATGCCTAACCAAGCCAACCTTGCAGTCATAGTATTTAGTCATTGCCTGCAATAACGAATGATGTGAAAATTCACCTTTGGTGTTCTTTCACATGTAAGTTGAATCTTCAGTGTTTTAGCCTGGGCAAGAGTCATGACTATCAATGGCTTATACAATTGTAGCTATTAGATATTTTTTCATGATAAAAAGGAGACATAAATAAGCAAGGCTTCAGGAGAACTGGACAGGAATGGTGAACAAGTCTTGTGGATCAGATAGTAGAATTGGATAATGGATCATTGATCCTATAAACTGCAACTGTAAACATTACATCTAGAAATGAGAAACCATATGCTTGATAATGTAATCAGAATAAAATGCCAAAGGCAAGGTTGGGGGTTCGACTCATGTTGGAGTCGAGGGTGTTGTAATTCAGTTGGTTTTATCCCAAAAAAAAGTATTTGAAAAAATTCCTAATTTAAACATAAATTTGTAGTTTGAATTTGACCCACAAGGCCAAAAAACTGACTACTTATATTAATTGTCAGTAGTCACAACAAGTCCAACAAGGGGAACATGATATGAAAAGATAACAAAGAAAATGACCATATATGGAAACACTAGAGAGAAATTAAAAACAAACACCGTGAAGGAAGGAAAATGAAAGGAAAAGGAGATGCAGGTAGAAGAAAAGAAAGAAAGCTACAGTGCATTTTTGCTAAGTTGATATTGGGCCCAATCTTGATAATAGTATTTGTTTTTAACCCATATGTTTGTAAATGTTTTGCACTGTCTACTTGTCACTCTAGCTTAACGCTTCAGTAGATTGGTGGGACCAATCTAAAATCTCAGTCATACACCAATCTAAGAGTCCAATACATCCTAGACGATCATAAAATTTAGATACCAATCCTACATGAGAATTGAAAAGGATTCTATATGCTATCTGGACCAATGAGGGATCATAGGATCTATCAATCCCAAAACATTGCACCTAACTGAAATAATAACTCCAATACACTTGAACTTTTGATACTAATATATGGCCACTCTTCAAGATTAAGAGCATATAAGAGGAGACAGTTCATTTCAATTGAGTTGGCAAACTAGAGAGAAAACCAAAGTCGGTTATTGGAATAATAATTCGTAAGATTCATATGTTGAACATGTAGATCCCTAAAAAGTGAAATATAAAGAAGGATGACTTCCAATGGTGTAACAAGCCCAGTGCTGCACTTCAATAAGTTCATTTGCCCTTCATTGCCAATTGGTGCACCAGATAAGGAACCAAAGACAGAGGGGATACCATTCTGAGATAAGTGAGTTTCATGAAATGAAAAGATTTATGATAAAAATTTGAAATATCAAAACTAATATGTTGGTAGCAAAAATCAATTATGCAGTTTACGTAGCACAGTCATTTAAATTATTTACTTTCCAATTAATGCTATAACGCCCTATAAGCTTGCTGATTATGAACTGAAGAATGCTTTAAATTAGGCATGAATTTATCACATTGCAGGAGGTGCTTGATTACGAATATGCTTGAAGTCTCAATCACATTCTTCATTCTAGCATCAGAATTGACTGAATGTGCAGGTGTAAATAATATGAACTTCCACTGCATCTCTACTTTTTTTTTTTGGTACATACATCTCTACTTACTCTGTTCAATAATTTACAGACATTTTCCTTTCTTGCTACATTAAAAGTGCATTGGAATTTCTAAATGTCTATGCAAGAAAAACAAAAATAAAAACTACCTTTCTGTTTATAGGCCCACCGCCGGCCTAAGGCATGGTCTAGGCGAAGGGCCTCCAAACCTCCTAAAGTGAAGCCTCACAAACACTGCAAGAAACTCCCAGTAGGAGTTCCAGGGGCTCTCCTCATTTCCTTTGTTGTTGAACAATCTTTACAAGAGCTATCAGTTGGTTGATGATCAATTTCTCATCTGTTTTGCTTTGAGATTAAACAATAACCCTAAAGCTATCATAGACCCAATGTTATCAGCAAATTTCTACTATATTTAAGATTAAAATAAATAATACCAACCTCAACTTCAACTGCTGGTCTTCAATTCTAAATCCCATTAAGTTCTGGTGCCTAATAGAGTTTAATATAAGCAGTCTACTTCTCAAATTTAATGTTATACATGCTCAACAACTTATCAGGAAGCAAGTAAAAGATAAGGCCAGTCACTTATTCAATTGAAAGCAGGGGCCGAACTAGAATAAGCCCAATCACTTATTCAATTGAAAGCAGGGGCCGAACTAGAAGGGGGGCGGTTGCAACCCCTCCCCCCTCCTCTCTCTATACCTTTTTTCCACCCTCCCCCCGACGTGTGCTTCCGCCCCTGGCCTATTCCTGTCTTCTTAATGTTTCAACACTCTTCCGTTAGAATAATTGATTGTATAAATAATATATATCGTGGAAACCCAAAAAATATATTTCTTTATGTATTTGGAACATTGTTAAATAAAACTTGGTAAATCATATTTTTTTACCAAGTCTAAATGAGACCTATATATAGACACCTGTTGTAAAGATAAGCATAGCTTCACCAAAATTTTACGAAACTCAATTTCGAGTCGCGGTTAGAAAGTTATAGCCAAAATACAAACTTAATTAAGAATGATAGAACTTATATCTAAACTTTTTTATTTAATAAAAAATTACAAAATTAACTCCATTCTCATAGAATTTTGCTTGTATCTTATTAACTTATATTGCAAATCATTATGATTATTAGTTTATTATTCAATTTTGAAATTTTACTAATATAGTTTTTTAGTTGACAAAAAAATTATTCTATATGGCCCGCTCAAGGATGATATGGCTAGAAATAAGGATCTAGGCATAACCAACTCAACCTTATCTTTGACAACTTTTTTATAAAGCCAACTAGCTAACTCATTTTGAAGTAAATACCAAAACATTTTTATAAGTTCTACGAAGGCACAGCCTGAGCTGATAAATGCAAATTTAAACTTTGCCCGTTAAATTATTAGGCTTTAACACTCTTGGATAGGGTCGGGTCCATATTAGCCTTATAACTCAAGCCACATTGGATGGACCAAGCTAATGAGTACAGGTCTAGGTAAGATCGACACCCCCCCCCCCCCAAAACTAAATTTCTGGTTCCGTCACTGATTGAAAGTACCTCGAAAATTAGGTGTTCACTTTTTTTTGTTTAGGTCCAAAACTGCATGGTACATCTCTGCTTAGGCTGCCTTTCAAAACTCAAAATAATTGCTTAAGCAATTTAAAAGCAGATCTGACCACAAACATACAAACGACATATGGTACTTATGTTCTTTGACATCACCATCAATTGTATCTCCCTTCAAGATGAAAAAGGGGAAGAGAGCAGATAGGCACACAAAACGGTGCCATGTTGTAGAAGTATCTTACCTACCACCGACTCACCATATGTCATTGCCTACATGAATGTTTTCTTCTCTAACCTGCTCCAAAAGGTCATGTTAACTACCAAGTTCAGAAACTGACCAGCTCCAAAGAAAGTAGACACGTGACTTTTAAGGGTTGGAAAGTGACCACATGCTCATTAGTAGTCCCACCTTACAATTTCCCAGACAACAAAGTGCTCGTGTGATCATCAAATATAATAACAAAATATACCCTAAAATATCAAGGTGATCTTAATCAAACCGGCAAACAAGATCAATAGTAGATTACAGAGAAAGAGGATCAGCTTATCCTTTTCAGGTCTCATATCTCTGCTCAAACTTTCTTTCCACCCAATAGAACTCTCAAAATAGTAAAATATGCAATCAACAATCAAGATCAAATCCGCATGCAAAACAAAAATTATTCATAGTTTTTTATCAAAAAAAAACCCTAATAGTTTGTCTATACTCTAGGCTAGTAGAAACTCTACAATGACTTGTAGCATAAGCTTCCACAAACTACATGATTACCAAATTGATATAAATAGAAAAGATCAATAAGCCGACAATAATAAAGAAGTCATCAAAAGAATTAAACTTACTTGGTAGCAGATACAGATTCTTCTTCAAGCCACTGACGAATATGTCGTACATTTCGTCGGAAAATTCCAGCAGATTGTTTGACGTCAGTTCTTAAGAGAAGAACAACTGCACTAACGCCAGCTACTGTGAGAATGAAATTTGTCAAAGCCATTGCTAAGATCCTAACACCATAAAAAGAAAGAGAGAGGAGAGAGAACATGAAGTCAGAGAATTGGCTTGAACCATGGTAGTGGAAAGAGAAAGGGGAGAAAAGCGCGTGATGTGCATGTATAAGAACGATGTTCAAATCACCTATGAAGGTCTTGCATGGTGTTATCTAAATTGAATAAATTTCATGAAAACATCATGAAAGGATATGTTAAATTTAGTACCTGTTAGATTGGCTCTCTGCTTTATGCAGCCAATAAAAAAACCCAGGAAAGATTTTTTTAGTAAATTCTACGTGACTTAATTTTTATTGAATACTTTAAACAAACTCAATAAAATGTAAGAACTCATAATTTTAACATGAAAACATAAGACCTATCATATATAACCATATAGTTAAAGGATAATATCTTCGTCCACTAATTCTATCTACAACCAAATATTTATTACTTAAAAGGTGCCAGCACATGCATATATTTTATGTATGACCTATTCAAAAAAGAAATTATTAAAAGAGCCAGAATGCCATATGAATTTGTCAAGGAAGTCACTGCATGCAACTTTTCTAGTAGTATTTATCCACAAAAAAAAAGCAAAAAATATATAATAACACATCTTGAATGACTCGAGGACTCAAGAAGAAAGTTTGGTTAATTTAAAAACAACAAATGAAAGAAAAGAAAGTAAGCATATGTTGTTGATCCATATCCAAGTGGTTAAAAAGTTATTTTATAAATGACCCATAGCTCCACTTATATGAGACTTGTGAGTAGCTAAATAACTATAAATTAGAATCAAATGCTAGATTGAAGTGAACAACTAAAGTGGATTTGCAATGGTGAGATTTAATAAAGCCGAGAATTCGATAAAGATGGGTTGTGTTTGTTCAATACCTACATAACCAAATAGTGAAGTCCGCCGATTTTGTTGATTTTGGGAGGTTTGCTTGCAAGTGCGAAGACAAAACACCATTTATACGACGGTATCAAGATGAAGAGTGTGGAGAGAATTACACGCTTACAGCACATTGAAGAGCGTGAATAGAGAACTGAGAAAAGTGAAAAGCTTCCAAGGGAGAGAGAAATCAAAAATGATGCTAGGACAATGAGATAGAGCTGCTGCACAGAGAGGAGGGGTGGGGTGAGGCAAGACCGACAAAGAAACACAAAGAGTTTGCAAACACTGGGCAGTAAACCCCAAGAAAGTTGGAAACTAGGAAAAAGTAAGTTATACACAGGGTGGATCTGGTTTAGTTAAGGTCAAGTTATGATCCAATCATATTTTCAGGGATTGAAAAATGCCACAGCCCAATCTTTGCTCAGTTTGCATAATGTTAACTGGACAGAGTCAAGTTGGGTGGATTGGCATATTCTATAAAGAGTTTTAATATAGACACCAATTGAGTATAATGAACGCAATTAAGTGTAGGCATTAAACCTGCAAAATCTTATGAGCATGAACATATAATGACCGCAATTAAGTGTAGGCATCAAACCTGCACTATGATTTTATTCTTAAAAATCATGTGCTCAAAATTGTAAAAAATAAAAATAAAAAGTGCTCATGGACAAGTGAAAGTAAAGATCTCAATAAACCTACAAACATAGGAATTAAAGTGAGGCGAGGCGGATGTTTATTGCCACGAAATTCCCCGAGGATGTTCTTTTTAATCTTTTTTGATGATCAAAACGAGTTTAAAATCCCAATTTCCATTTCTACATTTACTAGTTTTCTAGTCAACAACAGCAACAATGAATCAATAATTATGAAGTTCACAACTGAACATAATCGAAAGAAACTTACCTAAGCAAAACCAATTGAAATAAGCAAATATAGAAATCCAACCATAACTTTTATAAGCTGATTTAAAGATGTTGAACAAAATGGCACTCGACATCTGAAATAGGACAGGAATTCGTACTTGAATTCAGACAGGAGTTCAGACTTGAATTTGAACTTGAGTTCGGAGTTGAATTCCGACAGGAGTCCGACTTGCATTCGGACAGGAGTTTGGACTTGAATTCGGGACGGGAGTTCATACTTAAATTCGGACAGAAATTCAGACTGGAATTCGGAATGGAGTTCGAACAGAAATTTAGACAGAAATTCGGACACAAGTTTGGACAGCTGAATAAGACAACCAAGGATGAGCTTCACTCGCGCACAATGGGACAAAGGCGCAATGAACAGAACAAGCAGATTAAACAGAATTGGCAGAGCGGAGCAGGCAAACAGACCAGACGGCATGGCAAAACAGCCTTGAGATCGGGAAGATTGGCACGGGCTAACAGACATCGTACAGGCAGATTGTGGCTAGATGCAATGATGGCACCAGCATCACAAATTGTAAATGAACGATGATGTGCGTTGAACGTACAAGACAAACCATGTGCATTGATTGTGCACGAGCATGATTCTTAGTCGTCAATTGCAACTTGGTGGGCTTGATTATACCTTGTATAATCTAATCATGTCCATGCTAGAGGCCTATCAATCCTAATAATGTCTTCATGTATAGGCTTAGTTTTTTGTCTATCTAGATCTTTTTGATGCTCGGATGGTCTTTGCTGCCACTTCATTCCTTCATTTATGCATTTCATACATATATATTTATATATAAAATATACAGAAAGGTCAATTAATATGTTCTACCAAACTAAGCATTCTCATCTTAAGATCAATAAATACATCATATAAATATGCTGAAACTGCACATTATGCGTACCTGAAAGCATACATAATGATTGAATTGATACACTTAAGCAATTCACTCTTGGGAGTTTAATCAAATAGTTGGGACAATTAATTTGACAAAGTAACTCAGTTAAGACTGGCAATATAAATGCAATAAGAGAGTTTTAGTCCAAAACAATCAAATATTGTGACTGAGTGCATCTTTGTTTTGTTTTAAGTTTTCTATTTTTTTTCTCTTAAGAAAGTTCTTTATTTTTTTTACAAGCAGTTAAAGCACGATAATTCTCTCTCACTTCTACCATAATCCCATTCAGCTACTTACACAGCATGCACCGCAAAACGCCCCTACTAGATTCGATGGAAGAACAAGATTTGAAGAAACTCTAATGGCCACTCCAATAACACAACCCATAAACCAAGATGCCAAACCTAAATCTCAATCAAACAACTTTCATCAATACAAATCTCCCAAAAAAGGGCAAGGACTAACAAAAAACCAGCACCCAATCAATGAACTCAAAAAATCACTTCCAAATCAACTAATCACTCAAATTCCACTAAGAGATTACTTTTTTTTCCATTATAAGAAACCAGAACACTCAATCAAAAAAATATAAGTTGAGCATCAAATGTGGTTTCATTTATCAAACACAATTACATTCACAGCTCACAAGCTTCTCACTTTCCAACTAATTCGTAAGACAAAGACAGACGCACTCCTTTGATCAAATCAAAAGAGAAAAGAAAGAAAAGATAGAGATTTGCATCGTCCGTTCTCCTCTAGAAGAGATCACTCCAACATCATCTGAATCTCGGTTCTTTCTGCAACTATGCCCTCGTGGTTGCCATTGCTGGAGCCCTCAAGATCCAGACTAACAATTCGCTAAGACTAAGTGATGAAGACACGATCAAATTAAAAATAAAGAGGAGACATCAACTCAGCTCATTCTCTTCCTAATAGCCATTCAATCTTTGACATTACTCAACCAAAAGGGTCAAAAGGGTGACTTAAAACATTCAGTTCACACAGCAACATCTGAATCAAAGACTACGTCAAGAGTTTCCTCACAATCCAATGAGAATTAGGTTTTTCCTAAATGCCAACCCTCGTTAAGCCATTTTGTCAAACACCTTTGACCCTTTTCAGCACACCCAAACACATTTCATCATATAGTTGGCAGTAAAACAGAAACGCCCAAATTTGAAAAGAAAATCTCATTTCTATGTTATAGAAGTGAACATCGCGATCTCAATCTACAATAAATAACTTTAAAGAGAAACTGTATGTGAAGAATGAAATCTAGATGAAGTTTAGACTAACTTCCTAAAACTATTAGAAATAAGGGCATTCTTTCTCAACATAAGAGGAAATCTATCTGTCCCAAAGCTACACAGAACAACAACACATAAGAGATCAACAACATGAATAACATCATTATTGCTTCATTGAAAGACATTAACAACAGGAATAAGTACAAACATGTAATCAATGCCCTAAAAAGATCCCAAAACAATGAAATTTTATTACTTGATTGTAATTCTAATGTTTTTACAAATTTCTACAAAATTTGACAGAATTGGGTCATGGGTCTTGGCTGCACACAAAACCTAGAAAAAGAAGGAACAAATGAGAACCTAAAGAAGAGAAGCGGCGCGGAGAATCAATTGCTCAATTGCACAAGACCAGAATGCAATGAGTAGAGTTGAAGTTATTGAAGCACACAAGAGAACGAGGAAAAATTGTAGTTGGAAACCCTGACTGCGATCGCTATTTGTACGAAAGAGGATGAATGGTTATTGCAAGACTCATGAAATTTTTGCTGGAGTTGTTGACGAAGATTGAGAACTCCAGATTGTTGAAAGAGATCCAAAAAGTTGTCATGTGATGCAAGTTGTTACAACCAATGTTTAAAAAAGCGCGAGGCGTAACTGAGGTGTTTTTTCCACGAGATGCGAGGCATATGCCTCAGTGCGGATTGAGGCGTAAGCCTTAGTAAATTTTTGAAAAACCATGCAAAATATTGTCAAAAACTCAATAAACATAAATACATTTACAAATACAACTATTATAAACAAATAATAGAACTTAATAAGATAAAAACGAAGTAAAATAAGTAAATTTGGCATACCTAACCTTATCACTCAAATGCAACTGTGGAACATGCTTACTAACAATGTTTACAACAAATATTTAAATAAATTTTTGAAATGAAATTGTGAATGTACCAAATAATCTAAAACGTTCTTGAATCGTAATTTTCAAACAATAAAAGTAAAGTTTAAACTTCAAAGTGTTGATATAAATCTAATGAATTATGAAAGGCATTCACATTTAGATATAGAGTCAAAATCAGATATTAAGGTTCAAAACTTTAAAGTAAAATCTTTAACAAGTTTAGCATAAAAAGTTAAGACATTAAGCTTTCAAAGCGTGTACAACAAAAAAATTTTAAATAAAATATATAAAAATACATTAAAAAAACATAAAAAGGCATAGCTGAGTGAGGCTTTATCCTCATAGCGCCTCAGTACGTATTGTACTAAGGCGTACAGCTCAAATGACTAAGGCGCGTCTCAATGTGTACGCCTCGATGCGCTTTTTTAAGAAAAAATTGGTTACAGCATGCAAATATGAGTATAGTTGGGCATCGCCACGAAGACCACATGCATACATGGATGTGTCACGTGTTATAGGCAAGAGTTTGGGTTTTGGATTTCCTTAATTTTTAATTTTTTTAATTTAAGTGTGAGTACGTGTCAATTGCAATAGGATGTTAGTGATGAGAGTTAAATTAGAAAATGATATTTAAGAATTTTTTGGGTGACGTGAAATTAGGAAGTTTGTATTTAATTAACGTGTTTCATATTGGATAGTTATTAGTACTCATTTGACCTTTTTTTAGGATTAGAAATGTAAGTACGTTTTTATTTTAATGGTTTATTATATGAAGATTGAAGTCAGTTCCTTTTAGGATTATTGGAGTTTTCAAATGTTATCTTTTTTTTAAATTATGATGAGACATTGAATATATATATACACATACAAGTTTGGTTAACATGCTTCACACAAACAAGCCCGCGAGTGTAACAGCCTATTTCAGAAAAGTGCAAATAAATTAAACAAATTTCAATTTCCTTGGCTCTACAATGTTTATATAAGAACTAATAGAATGCGCTAATTTATATAGTCTCGATATTCATATTAATGAATAACATATCAATATTGAAAAGGCACATTTGAACCACTTCATAACTCTAAAAATGGCAATCTCAGTCGTTGCCGACCTTCCCTACCTCTTATTACATATAAACTATTCAAAGAGAATTTTTTTAAAAAGAAACAAGTTACTTTGTCAACGATTTATTCTCTAGAAAGGCAACTGAAAAGGAATGCACAATAAGAAGTATTATTCTCAAGTTCATGAACAAATGAATTTGATTTTTTTTACCTAATGCACAATGAGTCCAGCAATCATTATATGACATAATGCATTTCATTTTTCTCATTGTTTCTTTTTTTTATTTTTATTTTGTTTGATAAAAAACCAACTTAATTACAGCAGACTTGTCCTTGACTTCAACATGAGTCGAACACCCCAGCCTTGCATGCCTCATCCATCTCACTAGAGATGCTTTGGCCATTATTCTTATTGTTATGGTTATGAAAACATCTCACACCTTTGAATTTCAAACCTTCAATGAACCCTTTTACACACGCACCTATCAAAACGTTAAATGGGAATGCAGCCATGAATGAAATCAAAACAACAAGGACTTCCGTTGCTCCCGTCCTAAGTACTATTAAACAGAACAAATAATCACCTTGAAGTATTTAATTATTAGCTATAACAGTTTTTGCATTTTCAATTCCATCTTGTGGTATTCAAAATTCCACATTTACTAGATGGTCAATCAAACTGAATTATGAAAAGGTGATGGTCAAACATCCTAAAGTGATAATAATAATTTGGCTAACAACATATTATCCTCATAGATCATTTATAAACAGATGTAGATCCTTCACAACAGTCCAATCTTTACCAATAGCCTTTAGAGCAAAATTCAATAACTAAAAAAGGGACTTCAAGCAACGCATCAAGTATAAGATGGAATGATTTTTCCTATAGAAAACATGGAAGGGATAATTAAGAAAGACGGAATTAAACACTAAACAAATTCAGAAAACTGAATTTCACAATATGAAGAAGAGAAATATGAAAAGCAGCCTTTCCTAATGTATGACGAGGTATATCAAAAAAGAACGTTTAAAAACTAAGGACGTACATGAATACATTTGGGCGCAAATTTTTTGATAGAGATTCTATTCCAATCCTACAAAAACTTTTGACGTAATACACGAATAAGGTGTTCAGGGAATTAATTAAACAATTTATTTAATAAAAATAAGTAGATCGGTAAATTACTGTACAAGTTGCACGAGGTTATGGCAATCAACACGGGACGAGTTGGAAGCACATTCATGGTTCATAAAATTGAACTAAGGCATGAACTTGGTGATAAGTAAAGAAAACTCACTTTTAAAGCTTACTCCCAACGTTATAAGCAGAGAAATAAACCAGCTTAATCCAAAGACGTCGAGGAAGTTATTTTATCTAAGAAGAGCAAGAATAATTACCTCGATTCTTCCTAATTAGATATAAGTGGTTTGCAAATTTCTCGAAGCACTGTCTCATCATGTGAGAACATTTTTTTTTTACATCGAGAAGCTTAGATCAACAGGCTTGTCTTGCTCATAACTTCCCAAAATTAATTCAAGGAGCAACACTTGCTGATCAAATTCAAAGAACCCATCTTGATCTATAAAATCCTATATTATTCATCCCTTCAATGAACTGACACTTCTACTTTGAGACCACCCTTTTTGGTTTCAATTTTCCGTACGAATCCTTATTGACTACTACATCATATTTTGGGTGTCAAGATAGGGAGTTATAACTAATAACAAAGGCGCTTCAAATAAGAGACTAAAATTCATAAGTTTTTTTAGGACTATGACATTTGAGAGATAACAAAAGATATTAAACAACGATGAAGATCATAATCAACAAACATCAGTGAACACGGTCAAAGTGAGACAGAAGAATAGTTTGAAACAAAAAATGGGTAGGTTTCCAAAGAAAGCTCAAACTCTCACCTTGCGAAATGCCCTAGATTTCCCAAACCAGACTCTCGAATCTCTTGATCAGATCAGAGAGAGAGGAGAGTGATTCGACCGCGTTGAGCGAACAGAGAATGTGAGGTTAGAGCTCACATGTGAGGTTCCAAAGCATTTCAGAGATGGATTTTGGGCCAATCAGCGTCAAATACATCTCCCACTTAAAACCATACCAAATTTATTTAAAAAACGTGTGCTTGTCTACCTTGGATTGGAGGGAAAAGGTACAAATAAGACTCTGAAGTCGCATGGGAAGTATGACTAGCCCATGTGATCAATTTCGTGACAACTCTCAAAATGTACAACTTGTGTTATGTTCCCTTTTTTCACTTTTATTTTGGTCAAATTCGATATTATTTTCGATCAAGATTCCAAAAAAAAAAAAACAAAAAAAAAAAAAAAAAACAAACAAACAAACAAACAAACTTGATCGCTGGTTGAAGTGATGCTAGTGAAGAATGTCACCAACGACGAAACCTACTTTGAGTGTGACTAATATCTCAATTAATCCATTGCTCAAAGTGGTTAGATGGTTTAGATTGATTTTTTTTGAAGAAATGCACATATACTGTAGATTGATTGAATGAGTTGAAATTGATAGTAGTGAATTTCTTAGTCTTTGCTAGTCTTTGAGTGACCTTAGCATGATATAATTTGACAAAAAAAAAACCCTTAGCATGATATAAGCCTTATTGGCAATCACTAAGTTGCTTATCTCAAAAACACAACTTGACAACTAATTGGCTAATAAGAAAACGGCCAACTTTTCTTTTTTTTTTTTTTTTTTTTTTTACCGATAAAATAAAAAAAAAAAATGAAAGGGGGAAAATGTTAACAAAGGACGAAAGGAGGGATTTGTCAAGCTTTTCGAGTTTTGAGGGTTGAGTTGTTGCAAAATTGACCATATAATAAGCCCAATCATACTTTCCATGAGACTTTAAGAGCTTTTTTTACCTTTTCCCTTGGATTGAAAATTGGAAAAGGGAGTCGATAAACGGACCCCACTTTTCTCTCACTTAACACCCTTTCTTTTTCTTTTTTTTTTTTTTTTGTCAAGGTCTCAACTCTACCCCATTTACATAAATTCGCAACTCCCACACAAAAGTCCCTTCTAATATAAACTCTCATTTCTCAATTGACCTCAAACTTTATGACTCTTATTATGTCTCTTCGGCGCCACCAACCCCCCCATCCATTATATCCAAACTCTAGTGAAATCATCGATTCAAGGCGCAGAACATTGGAGCGACTATCTTGGATTTCAACATTAGAAGAGTAATTTTGGAGATGGACAACAAAAGTGTAGTAGTGTCTTGGCAAGGAGAGAGTTGAAGCACTCACACTTGCTCACCCTGGTCAACCAGTTAACAAACCCTCACAAATTCAACTGGTTCACACCATGGAAGGCAACAGTGCAACTGACTGGCTGGCATAACAGGCATCGCCACATCAGCAACGGCGATGGAAGTTGGAATCCACTGGTCGGGGCATGTTCCATCGGACTTACTTTGTATGTTGTTTGAAGACACGAAGTGTTCATCATGCATAAACCCATAATGCATTCGAGATGTGGGGTAAACATTCATAATGACTTGTCTTCAGAACTGAACTGTTGGCCAAATAGCAGTTATAGACCATTCAAATAGTACCCATGTTAACCACATTCAACAAGCCTCCATATTGATGCTAAGTGTGTATTCTAATTTTCTGACAGAGAAATGGAAAATTAAAGCAATTCGTCTCCAGTACTAGAGCACCTTAGAGAGAAACAGATGGGAGATTAATTTTCAAAACGGTAAACTACAAAACCAATATTTAAACTGAAAGTGGTATTGCCATCATTCTTTTGTTACCTAATTCATACAACCATCATAGGATGGTGATTAGAAAAGATCCATGATCCTCCAGATTAGGCAGGAATAATGGGAAAATCAGCCACCACGAGCTTCTCTCCTTGTGGCGTCATGGAGAAGCTCGACATCAACTCCATCAGGAGGTAGCTGAACGTATCTCACCACAGAGCCTCGGATGAAGCAGTTCCTGACTGAAAGCTACAGAAAATAACAGAGATTATCAAATTCATGTTGGGGTATCAATTGCAAAAAAGTAAATATCCGCCAGATGATAAGGAAATATAATACCACGTCATGCACAGAACACTGATAAATCATTATACAATAAAAATATAAAAACGATATTGGGTCTGCGACAACACTTACAAAATAGTGCTACTGAGAAGAGACACTTAAAATTAAGCTGATATCATACATTTCATGCATCCAAATTTGAAAATTTTGGAATTATGGAAATGACTTTTTTTATGATAAACAATGTGCTTTTATTGATAATGATGAAAGAAGAAATGGTCTATTGTAGCTATGGCAATATATTTTTACCCAAGTTTCCATCGCTTGTTAAATTTCACCATCCTAGGATCCTTCTCTCAAAAATCTTGAATTAATTGAATTTCCTTGGGAACCAGAATTCGTGACCTCTCCAAAAAACATGACCCAGCTATTTAACACCTTCCGAACGCATAGCTCAAATATGCATGAAAAAAAAAAAGGAACAAACAACAAGAACCAGCTTAATCAATGATCGGTAGTTGCACTTGGAGTAAATTGGAGCCTCTTGGAATCAGATAATAAGCACTTCTTTGTCCAATCTACTACACTCTTATAGTGGTTGCCTAGGCATCATAGTGGATAGTCTGGATAGTGTAAAGAACTCTTGTTAATCAAAGGAAAGAAGGTGAGGTGAGACGAAGTGCAAATATCTAATTTTAGAAGGGCGCTACACGCCAAAGCTACCGCCTAGGCATAATATTGGATAGTCTGAATATTATTTATTTATTTATTTATAGGTCCTTAAGAATACTAATACGCGTTTAGGTCTTTATGTAACATAAATTGTGTAAAGGTTTTGTTGCGGGTAGGTTTTCATATCATCAAACTTAATTGTAATCAGCCTCTTAAATTTTCTAAAAATTACTTAGACGTGTGTTGCACGACAAAGCTACTGTCTAGGCAACGCCTTGCAATCATTGAATGAAACAAGCAAATGTTTCAGCTTTTAGGGTTTGATGTAAAAGTAGTATTTTATTTTGGCTAAGTTTAGTATGTCATTTTGGATTTCAAAAGCTTAGCGAGAGGCAATTGCACTACTAATATGATTTGATCATTTTATTTGTTCATTTTGTGGTTTAGGATAGGATGCATGGTTTAAGAACGATTTAAAAGGATTTTGGAAGCACGCCATCAACTACAACTAAAGTGAGCAAAGAGGAAGAGTTTGATGATCTAGCAGTCAACCCCACCTAATTTGGGATTGAGGCTTTGTGGATGGAATGAGCTTAATACCATCTGATTTCTTCTTCATTCAAACTCCCTTGGGTGGTTGGTTATGTGAACAAGCAACAAATCTAATGCATATGATTTTCAAAAGTGATTTTAAAGAGATACCAACCAACATTTATCTCCATTTTCTTTCTTCTTTCCTCACTTGTGTACCTTGTGCACCTGTCTAAACCCTACATGCCAACTCAAATTTAAGAATCTACAAGATGTGCAAAGAAAGGAAAAAAACAATTATCTCATTTTTAAGTTAAGAAACTATTACACCAATTATATAAGATTTCTAACCAACAATTTTTTTCAAAGCCTTGTAGTATTGTAACAAATGCAGAGCATCACACACAACCATTCAATCAATATTTTTTTCAATACTAAAAACATTTACATCCAATCTCAACGAAACATGATACACAAGGCATCATTACACAAATTCAAAGCACACCAATAAAATCAAACTAATGAGCCCATTTTATAGACCCAAAATCTATTTCAAACTTTTAACACAATTTAATACCACTCCAATAACTTTGATGACTAAAATTATCATGGATGTGCCACATTACCCAATAATTCAATCAGTTCGTTAATCCATTGAATAAAAATCATCTCAATGTTAAAAGTTTGTATTTAACAATCTATTTTGAAACCTTACGATTATTTTGCAACTCTTAAGACAGATGATAAGGTTTGGATAGTATTACACCTAAAATAAAATACTAAATTCTGACAAAAAAAAAAAAAAAACTAAATTCCTAATTAGATTAGAATATCACATATTTGACTATTCGCCAAATTTTTAACATAAACACTCCATCAACCAATCACTAGAATGAACTTTTTTTTTTTATTGGAAATCACCTTAACAAACACAAAAATCTTAATACTCAAACATAAATAGCACAAGTACTTGTCTCTAAACAATCAAGTTATCCAACTACAACTTTTGTTATATAACAAGACATAAAATAATTAAAACACTTAATTAGTTATCAGATTAGGAGCTAGGATATCAAATATTGAAGTTTGAGGCTAATTCTAACAAATCTCCAACATGAAGAGAACTCCATCTACCAATCAATCAATTGTGGCCATCACAACCAAACACTATTTTTATCATGAATCACTAGGACACCTTTATCCAATTGTGTTCAAGCAAACATCCAATTTTTGAAGGATCATCAAATCAACCAACCATCATGTGGTTCAAACACAAACAATGAAGAAAACAATGTAAACTGACATTTCTCTAATGCTCGTCTGTGCTGCTGCCAATTTTGCTCCATCACATACAATCAAGCAATTAATTTGGTCACATAATCATCCAATCAACTAGACCATTCAAACAAACATCCAACCAACACATGCAACCAACACATGCAACCAACACTCATCCAAGGTCAACAACAAGCATAACAATACAACTTCAATCCCAAATTAGTTCGGGTTGGCTACATGGATCAAACTCTTAAATTGCGCTTGATTTAGTGCAATTGATGGTGCGCTTTCCAAATAATTTAAATCCCTCCTAATCAATGTGTCCCAAGTTAGCTTCAGTTTGCTCATACCTCGTCAAATTTCTTCAGTTTCTATCAAGTCGAGTTTTCTTGTAGGGACATTTCCAAGTCATCTTTGGAGGTATCCAAACCACCGCAACTATCCTTCCTAATTTTTGTGTCAATGGGTGTTGCTACTTATTTTCTTTGAATTAATGTCTCTTATTCTATCTTTACAAGTTTTACCATACATCCACCTAAGCATCCACATTTCTAATAAGTTCATTTTATGTACTTGGTGTTTCTTTACCACCAAATATTCACTTCTACGCTCATCCATGATCAATTGTCAAAATAATTAGCGGCAACAAATCACTAACTACTTCAATCTTATATTCAATACTAGACTAATCAATCAAACATCCACCCTAGAAGATACTTCACCTCAAACAAACATATGTGGTGATTACAAAGCATCACCAAGGCTATTTTGAGCAAAACTGCCTAGACTACTAACTACTGACCTTATAAATAATTTTTTGAAACTTGAAGAGGTTGACTACAATTAAGTTTAATGACATAAGAACCTAACCAACAACAAAATCTAAATAAAATTAGTACTAGATAATGACCTAAAGGCTTATTAGTATTCTTGAACTATGTATTGAATACGGATCATAATGACAAATAGACATCTAACATTACTCCAAGGCCTATAGATAAATAAAGAGGGTTGCTATTTCAAATTTTCAACCCATCCATCCTCTCTTCCCACCCAATCTAATAAAATAAATTTTTTAACAAAAATACTTTACAAGTCAATGATAATAATACCCTCATGCAAAACTACCCATGCCCTTTCCTCCCAAATCACGATCAAAACCCCTCCCCTCCCCTCCCCTCCCATCCCATCCCATCCCATCCATTCCCTTTCCCCTAAACCATCTCTTTCAAGTTTGGATGATTTATTTTTTTGAAGTACAAGTTGAATGATTTGGTTTTCCTCATCATTGATTAAAGTGGTCTTTTGATTGATTTGTTTTCATAGTTTTTTAAGAAATTTAATTTTAATCAATCTCACACATCTTGATTCTTGGTTCAATCCCTTCTCCCCAATACTCTCTCCTTTATCAATCGGATATGCAATTAATGTAACTATCACATTGACTTCATCAATCGTATTTGTAGTGCGAATCAACGTGATTGTATTTCACAAACAGTTTTTTTTTTTTTTTTGAGAACATATCTATGAGATTTTTTTCAACAAGAAACTGTATATATTCATTTAAAAACTTTGATTTACAATGTGGGGGTTGATGGAGACTAACAATTCCAACGATTCCATTATGGCACATATAGAACTAGTTGGCATCCCACGCTTCACGCGGGTAAGAACTTTTAATATATTAGATAAAAATGAATTTAATGAGAAAAACTCTAAATCAAATTTATTCTCAAAAACTGTCAAATTGCTTCAATCATCTCAAAAAAAAATTTTGAATTCAATCACCTCAAAACTTTGAAGAATCATAAAAATAACAATTAATAGTATACAATTCATACAATTAGAACAAAGACGCATAGGCCAAACATCTCTTGTGTAATGAATGATG
Source organism: Stephania japonica (assembly GCA_039657345.1). NCBI lineage: Eukaryota > Viridiplantae > Streptophyta > Magnoliopsida > Ranunculales > Menispermaceae > Stephania > Stephania japonica. Next base: position 64,289,679 of record CM077557.1, on the reverse strand, counting down.
CATCACTTGTCAAAAGGTAAAGTTGGGTCAGGTCACATACTCTCATGCTCAACTCTCATTAGAGCCACTCGTAAAGAAACAAATAAAAAAAGAGAACAAAGGCATATAGAAAACTACCTAATAAATGTAGTAAAACCTAGTATATATTAACTCGATTATATAATATAATCTCCCATTGACTCGAGACTAAGAAAATAATGATACAATTTCTCTATAAAATTATTATATAATTTCTCAAAACAATGAAAAACTCTCAATTCCTTCAAAAAAAATGTATTAAAGTTGCTTCAATCACCTCCAAGGCTCCAACCCTAAAAACACATACATAACAATTAATGAATCAACTTAAGATGTCACAATATTCATACTGCCTAACATTAAATCTTAAGATGCCACAATATTCTAATTGCCAACCTTCATCAGAAAAAAAATATATATTCTAATTTCCAACCACAAGTCTATAACGTAAGATCGATTAACGACCAACCAAATGAAAATTATTTTAGATATTCTAAATAAATTTGCCCCCAAGGGGTGTGGTATGTGTAGTGGTAAAGAAAAGAGCATTTCAACTCTAACTGAGAAAGATGTCACGGGTTTAATTCTTGGCAGCAACATTATATGTCCTTGATTTCTCTTGGAGATATGGGGTTGGGGAGCCCGACTAACTTCGATAGAATTAGTCGAATCAAAGTAAGGAGGGGCTGAATTCAGACACTCATGGTTATAAAAAAATAATATTCTAACCAAATTCATAGAATTAAATGGGACTTTTCCAACCATGCACAAACGTGTAGACACAAATAAGTGTAGTGTTTATGTTTGTGTCAAATAAATAATAAAAAAAATTGATGGAAAATACATCTATATAAAGTCAAAAATAGCTAAAAAAAAAATGTATGTGTACGTGTATTTTAATTAGAGATATTGTATTGGGTTTTTGTTTCAATTAATTTATTTTGTTCAATTGGAATAGAATTGTAATTAGAATAGGAAATAGAAAAAATCAAAAAAAAAACATTGGAACAATTAAACAAAATTGTAAGAAATTATGTTGATGACCGAAAATATTGAATAACACAATTATAAAAAAAGTGGTAAATAAGAACCCAAAAAAGACAGATAAATATGCAACTATAAAAACAAAAAATTAAATCAGCTAATTTAGTGTTTCCAAAAACGAAAACATTGGTGAATATAAAAACAAAAGAAAAAAAATAGAAAATGCGATGTCATCATGCCACATGTCAATCTATGAGAGTTTCTTACATGTCACGTGTCACGTTGTGAGAGCTTCTCACAATAACAGTTCCTTTTATATATATATATATATATATATAGAGAGAGAGAGAGAGAGATGGGAGAAATAACTTGTGGCACATATAAAATGGGAAAAAAATAAGGGTGTGACGAGGGTTGTGCTCGAGGTCGTAGACTTTATCGTGACCCTTCACTGTGTGATGGAATCCATGGGGGTGGAGTTGTAAAGGCTTATGCTTGGGGTTGGGACTGGGAGAGGATGCGTGGAAGAGTTTGTGCGGAGGGTGGGTGGATTGTTTTAAGGGTAGTTTAGATATTTTGAAATTATTGTGGTGGGTTATAAGGTTTTCAAGTTAAATCGGGTGGTCAAATTAAATTGGGTGGGGAGATAGGTTGATCGGGTTGAAATAGCAGCCCTCTAAATAAATAATGATTCGAAAACCTCTAAATAAATAGTTTTTTGGCTGGCTAGACATCGTGTAGGCATCAACTCCCCTAGTTCAAGAAAATTGACTTGGATCACCTAGACACTTTGCAATCCTTTGATCTTTTTACAACAAATCAACAATATAGCACTGTCAACATGTGGATCTTGTTCTCACAATCCCAACACAAAAACATAACTCAAAGAATACCTTTTATGTTTTGAGAAAAAACTGAGATTTTGTCTTAGTAAAACTACGATTATTTACAAGGGCAGGAAACATTCAAAAATATCAAAAAGTTGTCTTACTCTTAGGAGGACTAGAAGTTTTCAATGAGACTAATTCCATAATTTCATTTCCCTCTCTTTACGTTAAATGAACCCAATTTCTTATGCACTCATCGATTGAGTAACCCAATCCTAACTTACTATTTGCTATCCAACCTTCATTAACGAATTTGGCTTTTTTATAACATGAAAGCTTGAGTTTTTCTTATCTTTTCAGAATTCCTGAGATTTCTTTCTTCCCCAATAAGCCATGATGTAATCAATGAACCACTTTTTCTAATACTCTTTGATCTACTAGGAAGATTTTCATGGAGCATCTTCTAATCCTCTTAATCCCAAGACCTATTTAGAAGTTATAATACTAGTTTGTTGTTACAAGGGCAGCAGACACACAACCAATCCATCAATCATTTATTCACTATTAAAAATATTTAAATACAATTTCAACACAACATGACACGCAAGGCACCATGGTGCACACTCAAAACACACCATAACCTAACTTATTGGCTTTTTCATAGATATTTATAAACCTAATCCATATCAAACTCTAACACATATTCCTAGAACTACTCAAACATAAATACTACCAATAGTTATCTCAAAACAATCAAATCCAACAACAAATCTTACTCTATAATTAGATATAAAATAAAATACTAAATTTCTATTAGATTAAGATAAGATACCACATATTGCACTTTGAGTCTGATTTCCATATGAAGTTCAATAAAATGCATGGTGGAGTAGAAATAACTAATGCAAAAACAGAAGGTCTCCCAAAGCAATGCTTGTCATTCTTTCCATTATATGCTCAAAATCAAATTCATTCATCAACAGAGTTTCACTAGTTATATTGTTTTGACTATGTAAAGCCCATCAGCAGTCAATGAAACCAAAATTTTCAAATACCCACAAGAACTAGCTAAGTAGCAGCCCATCTTCTAGAGTCATGTCGCTTCTGCAACCAACCATACCAATAAAGAACATACAACTTAGGAGACCACCAGTTGTCGATTCATCATTGAAGTCTTAATGATGGAGAAATCCTAATGTTTAAATTTACAAATCTTTACCTTTATTTAAAAAAAGTTCTACAAATGTAACAAATCTTTAGAATCTCTGAAGAAAAAGGATATAGAAAATTTGGCATGACCTAAAAATTCGTCCAGTTCAAAGTTAGAACTAAATTATGGAAGTCTAATTAGGAGTTAGGAATTTTGTACAGTTCAACACTATAAGAAGTAAATATGACTTCATATAAGTAATACTAAAATCCAACATTTATCAAGGTATGTGAAAGAAGCATGTAATTTACAGTATTTCAAGTACTTTATTTCCTGTTTTACTTGGTCTTAAGTTTCTTCAAGTAATTTACAATATTTCAATTCTAGTTTTTCTAAAAATTTTCAGTAACATTTCTTTCTTTGGGCAATTTGTAAGAATTCATTCATCATCCAAACTTTGCTTCTAGTCTCAATTTAATTTGAGTCCATCTTTAAGGTGAGAATGATACCTCTGCGGCTAAAACTCTTGGTAAAGTAAGGGTCCAACACATGGTGTGTTGTGCTGGATCCTAATATCATTCTTATTGATCAGCTAGCTCCTCCCTCACAACTGATTCAACGTGGACCTTAATTTTACCAAAAACTTTGGCCGCATACACACAAGTCTTCCTTACAAACGTAGTGGATAAAATCGAGACAATAATCAAAGTTTGAGATATTTAAGAGAGTATTTTTAGTGTGAAATAAATCTAGGAAAGACAAGCAAAGTTTGGAATTATTCCGCCTATTCTCCCTTCTCCTAAATTTGGCTTTGTAATTAAGGAAAATATGTAATCCTTCCCTAAGTTTGATATAGTTTTTGTAAAATTCATTTACACATGAGTCCAAAATCGGTATTCAGAGAAAGTTTATTTGATGACGTTTGGAGAAGTGTGGAGAAACTAAACCCCTGCAAAATGTCCTATGCACAAAACCAACGGCAACATGGGATTAGACTCGCTAGATATAAAGGATTCAATCCCAAATCTAAGTTATAGTCACCAATTAAGTCAATGCAATGAAAACAGAAATAAAATGTGAAAACAGTCTAGTGACTGACATAAGCTAAAACAAGACTTTCAGACACACACTCCCTTGAGAACCAGAAATGACAAAACCAGAAACATGAAACAGCACACTCTTACAGATCCTCCCATGCACAGAACTACAGTAGCATGGTATTAATAATTGTAGGCTTAGATTGAGAGATACTAGACTCACTCAACCCAAAACAGTCATAAAAAAACCCAAGAGATACTCACCAATTAAGTCAAGCTATCAAAATAGAAACATACACTTCATCTAGCAACTAACACTTAAAACAAGACACACCCTCCAGAACAGGAAATACAAAACCTATATTCATCTTTGTTTCACAACTACCCACTTTCCCTACAGACTTCCATTATATGTTTCACTCACTAAACCAAATATCAAACTAGCAATTACACTCGGTACAACCTCCATCAATATCAAGAGAAATAAAATCAATCAAAATGAACTAATAATAGAACTAAAGAAGTAAAAGGAATTACCATATGCGGATACTTGTCTTGATCAACCACTTTCGTGTTCTCAAGCTTTATATTAAGGTATTGATCCACTGAATGCAAAGTGCCCCTTATCGCAAGGTCGTTCTTCAATTCCACCGTCACTTCCCTACCCACCAAATCCTTGAAATACGAGAAAAACAACTGCACAAAAAAAAAAAAAAAAAAAAAAAAAAAAAAAAAAAAACATACAAAGTTGGAAACTCGAAAACACAAACTAAAAAGGGAAAAACTTTAAAGAATCAAATAGAAACAAAACCCTAAACCATCAAATACCCAACAATCGGAACATTAATTCAAAAAAAAACATGACATGAGACAAAGGAATCAAAACAAATAGGCAACATACCATCTTCTTTTCAACTCTTGAAGTTTTGATTCAGAGAAATTGACAAGTCCAGCCTACACTCCTCTTCCGCAACTGTGATTCACTCGAGTTAGCAACATTCATGAAGAACAGTACCATCAAAACCCTAACATACCCACCGCGAGATTCGAAGAACAGATTCACAACATCCCACACACGATTTGCGAAGAACAGATACACCAAAACCCTAACCCCAATAAATCAAAGACATGAAAGAAGAGGGAAAGTCTGAGATTTTCACCTTTTGAAGAGGGAGGAGAGCAAAGTCCAAACACGATGAGAAGTCTCCAAATTAAGTTTTTCCTTTTCTTTTCATTTTTATTAGGAGAGTTTTATTTATTTTATTTCAATACATATAGTTATTGCCTTATTGTCATTGGCCCTGTGACAGTAGGGATGACAGCGGGTAGGTATGGAGCGGGTAGACACACTCTTACTTGCCCCGTATCGATGTCTTCTCCATACCTTACCTTTTTACTTTATTTTTTGATGGGGTGGTATGAATATTATCTCTCTGAGTAGCGAGATACATGTGGGTATCCATACCTATTATTAATTAATATGATATTCTAAATTTTAAAATTTTAAAAAGAGTAAAATAAGAATTTTAATCGTAAAATGTTAATAGAATCCACACACCATATTATTTCTATAATTATTATAAAAAACAAATAAAAATGTATGCTATCTCTAATAATTACTCGAAAATTTAAAATATTAAAGTCTTTATGTAAGCCAAAAAAAAGTTTTCAATCTTCAAAAAATGAAAGAATGTACCTTCAATTTTCGACAATAAACACATCCTAATAGTAAAACTAAGTTAATATATATAAATAAAAAATGCAATATAAATGTATATATATATATATGGGGTGGTCGGCATGGGTAATTGGATAAATGGGGCAGGTAGATGCTAATATCCTTACCTTATCTATACCCACGTGGGTATTTCATTCATAAATCTATACCCTTACTCGATGAATATCGGGTTGGATATTACCCTATCCATTAGGGTCATGTAATTTAGTTGATAGCTGAAAATTATTAGTTGATAGATGAATACTAATTATCTAGCAAATCATTAAAATTATTTGGAAAAATTAATTGATTGAGTAGTTGAGTGATGTAAAACGTAAAGATAAAATGTATTGCATATATTAATTCCCCGATTTTCAAAAAAAAAAATTAATTCTCCAATTAAGAGCAAAAAAAAGTTTTTAGGTTAAGAAAAATAAAAATAACATAAACCAAAATATAAATATAAATTATATTAAGAATAAAAAAAAATTGCAAGTTTAATTCTAACTAGCCCTGAGCACTCTAAAATGCTGGTAGTAGGTTGTGTGTAAATATATACTATTGTTTTCTCTTGTAAAACTAAATATTAGGGTTGAGTACGTGACGCCTGATACATGTATATTTTCCCTACACTTGTAACCTTTATGCATGATATCTATTTGCATGGTCCATATGTAGGCTTGTCCAGACTTACGTTTTGCTTAAGTTAATTAATTTTTAATTGCTTATAACTTGAATTTATAAAATTGATTAACTCTGATATAAATGTTGAAATGGGCAATGAATCGGTTTATGAAACTGATTAGGTTTGGGTTGACTCCACGTGGGTTCAGGGTCCATGCAATATTGTGTCGGACAACCTAGTTTTTGAGTGTTGGGGGTTTCAATATAAAAGCATCTCCGATGGTAATGTGAATTTAGATCGTAGATTGGTGCCTTGTTATGGATGTGAAGGGAGGATGTTTATCTTATGTGACATTAAATAGATATTCAAACTCTAAAATGATCTCTAATGGTAATGTGAATTTTAAACCATGGATTGGACATTTTTGACTTTTTATAACAAATGATGATGATGTGGCAGTGGAGATAATGTTTACCACAATATCAAGAAGTAGCTAGACATTGTGGTAGACATCTTCCACTTTGATTCCCTGCCACATATGATAGACATTCATAATTCATGGTCTCATTAGAGAACACTTTTGGGATTGGATGTAGACTATATCCTATGTGGATTGTATCCATAGATTATATCCTAAGTTCCTGGATTAAGGTAAAAATGGATCCACCGGAGTGGGCCCCTGCAGGGAACAGGGATTCCCCGCCTCCACTTGAAACCCTACTTTACATGCATAATGCACAATGTTTAGGTTTTAATTATAATAAAGTAATAACTAAGATTAATTCAAAGATGTCTTTTACCGATTGGATGTCTTAGGTGAATTGTGTTATAAGTTTGATATTTATACGACATATTTTGAATAATATTGGCTTAATAGTAAGTGTTTTCATATAACTTAATGTTGTTTTGTTAATATTATTTACCTTGAGCTATTTGAAGTACTAATAATAATAAGATTATAATGTGGCTTTTATATATTGATAAAAGGAAAACTAGTAATTTGAAATAATTACTACAAATTAATTATGACTTAGATTTGATGGTTTTATTATAAGAACTCATGACATGATTATGATTATGACTAACTATGGTTTTATAAATATATTTGAAAGTTTGGATATAATTCGGTTTAGGTTTCGTTGTTTTGGAATTTTTATATGTTTATTTTATATTGATTTGAATTTAGAATAGTTTATTTAGTTGCGTTGAATTTCGTTAATTAGTTTAGTTAGTTTAATTAATTGTTTTATTTAATTATTAAAATTGTTTAAATAATTAATAAAAATAAAAACTCCTTTAAAAACAATCATAAGAAGTTTGCAAAATCTCCAAGATGATCTCACTTATCAGTACTACAAGTTAAATAAGAGTTGAAAATTTATTGTGCACCTCGACACGTGTTAGTAAGTAAACTAATATGAAAGCTATATACATGTTAACAGGATTAACGGGTAACTGGACAGGATTTGGGTCGACTCGAATATGAGTACCCAGGTTATATACAAATTTATGGAATTTATTGATGACTAGAATAGGTGTTAAGAATTAAATCAAATTGGAGTAAATAAAATCCTATAGTTTGAACCGAATAATCGTACACTTATGATAAGCCTTGAGATGCACAAATGAGTAAATTAAGGCAAATGTTGTTATGATAAGGTGTCAAGAACTTTGGTGACACAGGGTGATCAATGGCGGTTGGATTTACCTCGAGATGCGTGTGCACGTGAGATTAAAACATCACCTATATATACAACTCGATGGATCAAATGCATGCAAATCTAATATTTCTCAACCAAGATTGAGGGTTTTGTGAGAGAAATCGAGGTTGAGAAGGTGAATTCGAGCTTTGGGAGAGGGAATCCGAGCCACACAACATTGATCCAAGGTAATCTCTACCATTTTAATGGAAATTTCGATAAAAAAATGTGGTTAAAATGGTTATGGTAATCTCGGATTTTCGGAGAAAATCATTGCTGTTTTTGATGAAGTTAGAGTTCTTGAGTTTAGTTTTGATGAAATGTGTTGATTTGGATTGGATTTGTGGGAAATTGAGGTGAATTTGGTAAATTTTGGGTTTATAGACATGCATGTTGATCCGAGAAATGTATATTGTTTTTGTGGATTTGGGGTGAAATTTTGGTGCCTTGTTGATCTCCATGAGGTTTAAGATGAGTTGGGAAATGAAGGTTAAAAAAAAAAAAAAAAAAAAAAAAAAAAAAAAAAAAAAAACCAAGGAAGAAAGGCCCATCCCGGGTGGGAAGAAAGGCCAAACCCGAGTGGGCCCAACCCGGTGGGCTGGCCGGACCGGGCTCGACCCGGACCCGGCCAGATGGGCCGAACCGGACTGACCCGGCTGGGTCGGGTCAGACCCGGTTCGGGGGACCCACCATATTAATTAAATAATATTTTTATTTTTATTTTTATTTTATTATTTTATTAAAAATAATTAAAAAAAAAACAGTTTTAATTGTTGGAAAATAGGAAAAATATCAAAAAAATTGAGAAAAATTCTAGAAAAATATAGGAAATTTGAAAAAAGTAGAAAAGTGGTTTCGAGACTTTTCGGGTATTTTTGGAACCCCGACCCAGCTCGGGAGAGGTACCACAACTGAAAATTTTAAAAATATAATATAATATCATAAAATGATATGATATGTTTCCAAAAAGTATAAAACACTATAAATGGACTTCAGGGACCGGGAAACCATAGCTCGGACATTGGGGAGCTAGGTGGGCGTACTGATGGGTCCAGGAAGTCGGAGTGCGATTTGAGGTGTGTAGTATCCCAATTGAACTTCACTTTAAGTATTTACAGTTTGATTTATTTGAATTCAGTTCCATTTATTCTTTACTCCATTTCATTATTGCTTTACGGTGGCTGAGTACTCTCACCTGGTGACTTTACGGTAGTGCAATGTATTCCTACCTGGTGTCTTTACGGTGTTGAGATCACTTCCCACCCGGGTGCTTATTCGTTACGCCATGAGTCCATTTGAGTCATAGCACTTGTCTCATGCATATGCGGTGAATAGGTCGCCTGGCTTATGGTAGGCTTGTGTGGGTGCGTCGTGGGTCTACGCCGACCACCTAGAGGTCCAGGGCCAACCCGGTAGAGGTGTTTTCACGGGTCGTGCCTCGGGGGAAAGCCCGAAGTATGACTTAGTCTCGATTTTTATTGTGCAAGTACTTTGCTTTGCTACTATTTTTATGCATGCGATGATCCTTTCACGGTTACTGTAATTCTTTTGTTCCGCATGTTTAATTATAGTATTTTAAATTCCAAGTACTTTTACTTCCGTAATTACTTGGTGAATTTCCTTGGGATTACTCACTCTGGACTCGTCATCTGTCTTTTGTGATGGCTTGAGTGGATCCTAGTACTAGCGAGGGTAAGGGGATCATCGGCGATTACATCTAACCGCCTACGCCGAGGCCTATTTGGTATGTGTGTATATATTATCATGTTTTGATATTTCGTATTATGATTTGGGGTTGGGAAATTGGATACACAATCGTCTGTATGCACAAGATCTGTAGGGTTTTCCACTATAGGTTTGATCAGTAAACTTATATTTACATATATATGCATTTTGTTAAACTTTAAGTTCTTCCGCTGTTAATTTCTTTAAAATGATAAATTAAGTGACTTTAATGAATTACATGATAACTACCTAAAGTCGAAAGCAGATATACACGTGGCAGTGGTTTCCAGTGCACTAGCAGGGGAAACGGGGTCCACGGGGCGGCCTCGGGATTTTGGGGCCGTCGCATGTCAACTATATGTAGATTTAAAATTAATATTTTCATGTATTAATTCGTTTGCATAATTAATAGCTTAATTAATATCAATATTTAATTAATAACCTAAGTACATTATTTTCAATTTTTAATCAATAACAACTTTATTTATAAGAAAAACAAATAAATAAAGGTTCATATATTTATATTTAGTTTTTAAACAACTTTTTATTTTCAATTTTTAAAGAATAACAGGTTTATTTATAAAATAAATAAATAAATATATGTTCATATATTTTATATTTGGTATTTAAACAACTTTTATTTATAAAAAATAAATATATATTCATAGTATTTAGAGACAATGTCCAAGTCTAACTAGTTTAGTTTGTTTATATTCACAATATTACCGCTATCTTGAATTCCAATTCCTTAAATTGAGTGGCATGTGATACGGAAGTTACTTACAGCCGGACTTTCTGTGACGGCCCCAATTTCACAATCTCAAAATTAGGCTCTTCGCTCGGCCTAGACTTACGTAGACCCCGAGTCGACCCTTGCGCAATCAACATAAGCCTAGTCAACCTTCCTTACCTTTTACCATTAATTAAGCAAATTTAAATGTATTTAAGTGAGTTATTCCAGTTAGTGAGTTATCAAATCATAACGGAAGCATTAAAATCTCAAACTAACTCAAAACAACTCTAAGACACTAGTCAGGACAACCTAGAGTGTGAAAATCTTACATATGTATACATCAAAAGTATAACAAGTCAGAGGAGATTTAAATACTGTAACATGTCCAAAATCTTTTCAAAACCCAAATCTCAGTGTTTCAAAAACAAATACATAAGTAATACAAATAACCTACATTGTAGGCAAAAGGAGGTCACCTAGTCGCCCCTCAACGTCAATCACCTATCATCGGTCCTTTCCCCCAGTCAATTCTGCAGTACGACAGGGTTGCACCCACCGTTATAAAAAGGACGGTGAGTATAAAAGATAATAGTAACAACCAAGTGGAGTCTCAATGTAATTTCAAATGCTAAATAAATGGCTAAACTAATATCATGCAGGAATATCACAAAGATAATACAAGACAACATGATAATAAATTGCTGAGATATCAACGATAAATGAGTGTTAAGAGCAAAAAGCAAAAAGACATCAAAGTGTTCAAAGTTCATCAGATTGCAACACAAAATGTGCTATCTGACTTTCCCGACAGATTTTGAATCTAAACAAACCACCAACAGTTAAGGACGAATCACACTATCGTAGCCTACACACAGTTCTACTCACAATCAAACAACCAATCCCTAAACATGTTGGTTTAGACATGTCTAGAATCCGTATAGTTACGGGGGTGAAAAGATCACTAAGCAGTCTCACCGCACCCGTAACCACCATACCGCCCATTTAGATCCAAAAAACCACTCATTAAGGAATCTAAAGAAAAACAAAGTCGATAATCCAAGAAAAATAGACATCACAAACGGAATTCAAGAAATCATATTTCACAAAGAAATATTGCTCAATAAAGACAACAAACCAATTTAAATGCACAAATGAAATAATATAAATACTCCTGGTTTTACTCACAGTACTACACGATACTCTCGCTCGCGGCTCTCACACATTGCCAAACCAATCTCGTACGCTCGTCACCAATCCACTAAGCATTTGATAATCGTTTTAGATCCAATTTGATCATGTTATAGTCTTATTTTGTATTTAATTGTAATTTTTATTAATTCTCCCCATTTTCCAAATATTACCCATTTTTATTATTTTGTGTCAATTCCCCGAGTATTAGGTTGTATTCAGATCCATTTGGATATTCAAAAGAAGTCCCGAAGTTTTCAAAAAATTTCAAAATTTGAGCATTGTGAATAGTATCACTTCGTGGGTGGTGCCATGGACCAAAAACCCAACGGCGCCATCTAAAGCATAGAATTCCCAACCCTCTCTGGTTTGGACGTCGTGACTGACACCGTGGGCATTTAGGCCCCATGATGTCTCTCGCGACGTCATTTCCATAACGTGAATACCGTGGTTTTTCGCAACCCCGACCCACATCGCCGTGTTCCGAACCTATCCTAAACTCTTAGGGACCTCGATACCTATCAAAACCACTATCCAAACATAAAACTCAACCAACTACCAATTCGAAAATCAAATGAAAACCCACAAAACACCTACCAAAACGACGATAATTGAACGATGAGTCAATATCTCACCTCCGTTTGCATCATGGCTCGATCCCTTGGTGTCAAAACCCTCCCCTTCTTTTTCATTTTCACAATGAGAGAGAGAGAGAAAAGAGAAAGAAATGAGGGAGAAAGGGTTGACTCACCCTTATATAGGATGGTCTCATCTTGGTGTGATTACATATCTCGAGGCACATCCAGAGGGCCCTCAAACACACCAGCTTCCACCACTTCTTAACACACTTTGGGACTCTCCCCTTGTTCTTATCTCATTTACACAAATAATTGGCCTTTTTTCAGGCGTTTTTGCACCCGAAATGCACCACGACTCACACCGTCGCATGAATAAAATTTTTAACGAACTAAACATATTATCACATTAATTAATTATTGTATTTTATTTTTCAGTTGTCTACAAAAACCATTTCCTGGACCCGTGTATTCGTATTTCATCTGCCCGATGCACGTTCTTTACATTTTCCTAGGCGAACCCTGTTCGCAACTCGATGTCATTGTCCTGTCACATAAACACGAGATAAATAGGTAATACACGTCGTTACACAAACATAACATATTTCTCTGGTCGTTATACTTTCGATTTTGATTGACCTTACCATCGTGACTTCATTGAGTTGTTGAAGCAACTTGGTTAAGTCTACATTTATTTGTGAAAAAAGTCTACATTTATGAATGGAGAGTCAAGTTGTCATAAGTGACTTAGTTAAGCCCACAGTTTGATGGACCTACTCTTAGATGTCGCAAGTGATTTAGCTAAGTCTGTAGTTCAATTATGACGTCAAGTTGTGGGAAGTGGCAACGACACACAATTTGATGGTTATGGATAGGGGTGGCAAAAAAATGGGTACAGACGGGGACAGATACAGACACCCCCTCTAATAACGCTTAAAAAAAATGTCCGGACCCGTACTCGTTTTCAAAATGGACATGATTTTAAGTCCGGACCCATATTTTTATAACATATACGAAACCCGTTTTTTGTCCGAACTTGTTTTTGAATACAACAAAATTATTTTTTTTTCCAATTGTTGTCAACAATCAAATGCATTCACATAAGAAAAAAAAAACTTGATCAAACAAAAAATATTAAATATCCAAAACATTCTCACCATGCGTGAACCAAAGAAGAAAACCAAATTAAGCAACACAAATCAGCACAACCCCTATTGTTTCAACTTTCACATACCACATATAAGAACAAATGCAAATATATAAATGAATAATTGAGATTAAAAGAAATAAGAGCCATCATAAGCTTACCTTCAAGTTTGAGCAAATTGGTAGAGAGCTGAGACAAGGGAGGGTAGATCTAAGACAAAAGGGAGAAGTGAACAATCGAAGAGAGATTTGAGAGATGGGAGACACCAGGTGAGGGAGCGCCGAGAGGAGAGGTCGGGGGTGTGCGACTATGCGCGAGGTGAATGTGAAAGTTGAAACACAACTCTAGGGTTTTGTTACTTTGTATATATATATCATATGTGAAATTACTAAAATATCACTATAAAACAGGTACCCATTTTTTTGCAAATTTTGTTCGAACCCATACCCATTTTTAAAATGGACAGATTTTTTGGTTTGGACCTGTTCAAAACGAAAACGGAAAATATAGAAAAATGGGTCTGGACACTTTTCGCCAGCCCTAGTTATGAATGGCTTACTTAGTCACCTATACTTTGTTTCTTGGCACTCATTTTTTGTTGACATTCCTTTTAGCTTATTTATCACGTGCTTACTGCTTTCTATTTTTGTTTCATTACCTGCATGATCTATCTGCTAATTATTATTTAATATTTTCTAAAATAAAATATTGTTGAAGCTCCTCTTGCTTTACTCACTTGAATTGTTTCTTTCAGTGATAATTTCAAATCCTGCAACGATCAAAGGTAAGGAGTCAGTGATTGAGACTACCTCTGAATCTCAAGAGCCGTTTTCACACTTTACCTAGTAGTAAGTTTTATGTAATTATATACTAATGTTTTCTTTTGTAATACAAAATAAAAATAAAAAACTCCATATAAAATATGGGTGCCGCTATGTGTACCCCACGTATTTGTAAGGGCAAGCCACAATTTTTTTGGCCTCACAATTCAATTTTATCCCCATGAGAAATTACATACTTACCCCTTTGAAATCAAAAAATGTCTCGCATGCTTTTTGTTGCTCACTCATTGTGCACTCCACCCTAACCCATCTACATCTTCGACTCCGACAAACTCCTTCGACCCTAGACCACTAACGACGCAACCTTACAATTTTAGAACCTAAAAATCCTTTCAACCACCGTAAATGCCGTTTGTATTGTTTTGGTGGTGAGTTGCCCTTGTAAACTGTAAGGATAGTTTAACACATCAAACATTATAAATGAGTTCCGTAATAAATACTTGGTACGCTCAAATTCAGTGACTTGCTCTTACAAAAACGTGGGGTGCACACAACGGAACCAATAAAATATTATAAAGTCTTGCAAAAAAAAAAAACAATAAAGCTGCTGCGATGCCTCTAGATCACATCATGGCCGTGGACATCCCAATTGGAAGGAATTCAATTTGTTTTAGATTTTGATGATTTTGGGGTTTTTGATTTGTGGATGATGAGAATGGAGAGTCAAGTTGTCATAAGTGACTTAGTTAAGCCCCACAGTTTGATGGATCTACTCTTAGATGTCGCAAGTGACTTAGCTAAGTCTGTAGTTCAATTATAACGTCAAGTTGTGGGAAGTGAAAATGACACACAATTTGATGGTTATGGATAGAGTGGCAAAAAAATGGGTACAGACGGGGATGGGTACGAACACCCCCTCTAATAACGCTTATAAAAAGTGTCCGGATCCATTCCCGTTTTTAAAACGGACATGATTTTAAGTCCGAACCCATATTTTTATAAAATATAACAAAATTAATTTTTTTTTTCCAATTGTTGTCAACAATCAAATGCATTCACATAAGAAAAAAAAACTTGATCAAACAAAAAAATATAAAATATCCAAAACATTCTCACCATGTGTAAAACAAAGAAGAAAACCAAATTAAGCAACACAAATCAGCACAATCCCTATTGTTTCAACTTTCACATACCACAGATAAGAACAAATGCAAATATATAAATAAAGAATTGAGATTGAAAGAAATAAGAGCCATCATAAACTTACCTTTAAGTTCGAGCGAATCAGTAGAGAGCCGAGACAAGGGAGGGTAGATCTAAGACAAAAGGGAGAAGTGAACAACCGGAGAGAGATGGGAAACACCAGGTGAGGGAGGGCCGAGAGGAGGGGCCGGGGTGTGCGACTATGCGCAAGGTGAATGTGAAAGCTGAAACACAACTCTAGGGTTTTGTTACTTTGTATATGTATGTATATCATATGTGAAATTACTAAAATACCACTATAAAACGGGTACCCATTTTTTTGCAAATTTTGTTCGAACCCATACCCATTTTTAAAATGGACAGATTTTTTGGTTTGGACCTGTTCAAAACGAAAACGGACAAGTGCGAAAAAATGGGTCTGGACACTTTTTGCCAGCCCTAGTTATGGATGACTGACTTAGTCACCTATACTTTTTTGTTTCATTACTTGGATGATCTATCTGCTAACCATTATTTGATCTTTTCTAAAATATTGTTGAAGCTCCTCTTGCTTTACTCACTGCAATTGCTTCTTTCAGTAATTTCAAATCTTGCAACGAGCAAAAGTAAGGAGTCAGTGATTGAGACTACCTCTGAATCTCAAGAGCCATTTTCAAACTTTAGCTAGTAATAGGTTTTGTGTAATTATATACTAATGTTTTCTTTTGTAACACAAAATAAAAATAAAAAAACTCCATATAAAATATGGGTGCCGCTATGTGTAAGGGTAAGGGCAAACCCCAATTTTTTTGGCCTCACAATTCAATTATATCCCCATGAGAAATTACATACTTACCCCTTTGAAATCAAAAAAATGTCTCGCATGCTTTTTGTTGCTCACTCATTATGCACCCTTACCCTAACCCATCTACATTTTCGACTCTAGACCACCAATGACACAACCTTACAATTTTAGAACCTAAAAATCCTTTCAACCACCGTAAACGTCGTTTGTATTGTTTTGGTGGTGAGTTGCCATTTTAAACTGTAAGGATAGTTTAACACATCAAACATTACAAATGAGTGCCCTAATAAATACTTGGTGCATTTAAATTAAGTGGCTTACTCTTATAAAAATGTGGGGTGCACACAACCGAACCGATAAAATATTATAAAGTTTTGCAAAAAAAAAAAAAAAAAAAAAAAAAAAAAAAAACAATAAAGCTGCCGCGATGCCTCTGGATCACATCATGGCCGTGGACATCCCAATTGGAAGGAATTCAATTTGTTTTAGATTTTGATGATTTTGGGGTTTTTGATTTGTGGGTGATGAGAATGGTTAGAAGCTATCCATCTCCAATCGGCACACTCTCACCTCGCCTTTTCTCTACTTTCATCAACAGCAACAAATCCCAATTCGAGACTTTCGTCACCAATCAATGCTCATCGCGCGAAATCCCCTACAAAGATGCATTGAATTTCTTCAATCAAATGTTGGGTTTGCGCCCAACCCCCTCAATTTACGCTTTCAATCTTGTATTGAAGGCGATTTACAGATCAAAGCAGTACCCATCTCTTATTTCATTGTACAGAAAAATGGGTGTGATTGGAATCGCTCCAGATAGATACACTCTCACGATTCTGCTTCACAGTTGTTGTCATTCGCGTTGTGTTGATTTGGGGCTTTGCGTTTTTGGGGAGAGAATTAAAAGGGGTTTTCATCCAGACACCGTTGTTTTTACTTCCTTAGTAAAGGGTCTTTGTTTCGAAGGGAGAATCGCGGAAGCGAGCGATTTGGTTGGTGTCATGCGGAAATTTGGATGCCCCCCGGACGCTATTTCTTATGGCTTTCTTATCAATGCCCTTTGTAGAACAGGAAAGATCATTGCTGCTGTTGGGATGCTGAAGGAAATGGCGCAGCGGAACTGTTATCCAAATGTGGTTGCTTATAACATGGTTATTGATGGATTATGCAAAGAGGGGTCAATGAATGAGGCGCTAGAGGTATTCGAGGAAATGAAAAGGAAGCATATTTCCCCCGATGTCGCCACTTACTCTTCGATCGTCCATGGCTTCTGTTTAAAGTTTTGTATAAAGGATGCAATTCGGGTTTTTCATGAAATGGTTTGTTCTAGAGTTTTGCCTAATGTGATAACTTATAATACATTGATGAATGCTCTTTGCAAAGGAAATAGGCCAAAGGAAGCACATGGGTTATTGTTTTTGATGGTTAGGAGAGGTGGAGATCCTAGTATAGATTCATATAACATACTTATGGATGGGTATTGTTTGGCGGAAAGGTTGAGGATGCGGTGAGAGTTTTTAGTGTCACAGTATCGAAGGGCCTTCATGTGGATGTCATTAGTTACAATATATTGATAAATGGGTATTGCAAAAGTAGAAGAATAGATAAGGCTATGGAGCTGTTCGGGGAAATGCCTTGCAAAGGAGTGGAGCCAACAATTGTTAATTTCACCAGTCTTCTTGGTGGCCTGTGTCAAGTTGGAAGAATTACAGACGCGCAATGTTTGTTTAATGAGATGGCGAGGAAGAGCGTGCCTATAGATGTTGTTAGTTACAACACTATGATTAGTGGTCTTTGTGATTCAGGTTGTCTTAAGGAAGCTGAAAATCTTGTAAATGATATGGAACAGAAGGGAATTTCACCAAACGTTATCACTTACAGCTCTTTGATTCATGGATATTGCAATTTTGGAATGTTGGAAGAAGCCTGTCGTTTTCTCCCTGAGATGATGGTTAGAAGGATCGCGCCTGATGTTGTTACATTCAACATATTGATTGGTGCTCTTTGCAAGCTTGGGAAAACCAAAGATGCAAACCAACTACTGGTGATAATGATCCAGGGAGGCATTAAACCAGATGCAATCACGTATAAAGCACTGTTAGAAGGGTATTGCTTGGAAGAAAAAATGGACGAAACCATAAATTTATTTCACTCCATGTCCACTATAGGCATTGAAGCCAACTTTAGTTGCTACGTGGCATTGATTAATGGATATTGCAAGAGTGGAAGAGTAGAAGAAGCGATGAAGGTTTTTAAGGAAACTCCTACGGGATTAAAACACACAGTAATTACCTATAATGCTTTGGTAGATGGTCTTTGCAAGACTGGTAGAGTTGACGCTGCATTAGATCTTTTGAAAGATATGATTAATCAAGGTATCTCTCCGGATGTTTTCACTTATAATTCCATTATTTATGGGCTTTGCAATTCAGGTCTTTGTAGGAAAACTGTAGACTTTTTGAATGAGATGGTGGAAGGAGGAATTTCACCAAATGTTGTTAGTTACAATCATCTTATATATGGCCATTGCAAATTTCGACAATGGGAAGAAGCCTTTGGATGTTTCCTTAAAATGCAGCAGCAAGGAATCATTCCTAATGTCACATCATTCAATATACTGATGAGTGCCCTTTGTAGAAAAGGAAATGTTAGAGAAGCACATTCATTGTTCATGAAAATGATTAGATTAGGATCATTAGGTGAAGAACCTTCCAGCGTGTCTTACAATACTTTGTTGCATGGATATTGTCTAGTCGATGACGTAGATCTTGCTGCAATGTAGTTCTACTTAATGCTTGTCAGTGAAACACTGCCAGATGTTGTTAGCTATAATATTCTGATAAATGGGTATTGCAAATGTAGGAGAATAGATGAAGCTATAGTTTTCTTCCAAGAAATGCACGACAAGGGACTGGATTCCACTGTGAAATCATACAATAGTCTACTCAGTGGACTTTGTCAAAATGGCAGGCTTGAGGCAGCAGAAAACACTCTTCAAAGAAATGGTGCCTGATGTTGTATCATATGATACAATAGCGCATGGCCTTTGCAATGAAGGACAATTGCAAAAGGCCATTGAACTTTTCCTGGAAATGGAAGATGGAGGTTATTCACCAAACACTGTAACATTTAATACCATGATACATGGATGTCAACAACAAAATGAAATAAAAAATGCAATGAAGTTACTTGACAGAATGACCAAAAGAGATGTTCTTCCACCAGATGCGTGTGGTGCTCCTATTATAGCTAGCTTGCACAATAAGGGTGATCCAATGCAGGGAACTTATGGAATTGCATCTCATAGTTTCACTTAAATGATAAGGAAAAGCTGGAAGTGGTTATGGTATTCTATTAAGTGCAATCTAATGGATGGTTAAGATTATTATTATGCCAAATGAGAAACTTTTTGAGCAAATCAATTTAATCGTAGAAAGGATCAAGGAGAGTGCATGCTGAGGCAGAAATGTTTGGAAAGCTGAGACACAGTAAGTTGTTTGCTTAATTCTCGATTTAGTTTCTTAAGCAATTGTTGTTAACTGCATGTTGGTCTTATAAATTGCAGATTTTCGTGCAGTTTGGCTAAACTTATTTGTCATTTTCTATGGCATATGTTTTGCCGTGTCGAATTTTTATTCCCTTTTTCTTTCAGTCATTGCATTGATTTCCATTGTTTCTAATCTTTAAGAAAACTTGGTTTTGTTTCCATTGTAGTCCTTCCTTTGACCTTGTATGAAAACTTCATGAGAACAAATCTCTCTTTTTTTTTTTTTTTTTTTTTTGTTTATTCCTACTGTATTGTTATTATATTTTTTCTAAAAGATTTTGTTTAATTTTTTTTTTAAAAGAAGATACTGTTTTTAAGAACTCGATATTACACTCTCACACAGTGCCTTCAAATTTAGTTCTGTAAATAATGATCACCTTCTCCTCTTTATTTTCTTCTTTCTTATACTTCTTTGTTTCTTTTTTTGTTCTTATTGTCTAGGGAGAATAAGTTATTTGAAAAGTACACCATCAATTGCACTAAATCGAGCGCAATGGAAGAGTTTGATCCATCTACCCGACCCCAACTTATTTGTGATTGAGGCTATGTCTAGGGAGAATAAACATTTGGTGAGTATCTGTGATGATATTGTGACGTTGTTGTAATGGTTAATTAGTTGATAATTATGTTTGTATAGATGCCCATATTCTGCATTGAGTGCATCTGGACAAGATATATGATAACGGGGATAAAGTAATTCCTTTTTATGAGAGAAAGATTTATGGTTCTGTCATCATATTTTTCTGGGCTTTGACTGCACCATAACTTAAAAACAGTGATTGCAAGGCGCTGCCTAGGTGTTTTGAGACAAAATCACCTCGGTGGCCTTAGGAGGGTGTTGTCCTTCTAAGTAATTTTTAAAAATTTGAAGGGGCTGTTTACAATCAAGTTTGTTAACAAAATACCTACCCTACAACAAAATCTTGACACAATTAATGTTACGTAAGGACCTAAAGACTTATTAATATTTTTGAAGAATATATTAACTAATAATCATTGACTAATAGACAATTAGTGTTATTTAAGGACCTATAAATAAATAAATACTTATCTGGGGACCTCTAAATAAATATTATTTTGTCCGCCTAGGCATCGCTAGGCTCCGTCTAGGCGCCTCAGGATTGCATTAACGCCTTGCAATCTTTGCTTAAGAAGTGATCTACTATGTGTAACTGAGAGTGTATGCCCTTTCTCTGTTACGGCATAAAGCTAGTAACTAGTGAGTGTTCATTGTTGATTCATGTGTGTCAATGGGAACCGAAATTGTTTTTAGGATGTTTTCTTCTTATTATGTCATTATTTTACGTTTTGTCTCTAACACTGATTCTATATTGTTGATTTATTGCAGAACTCTACTTTTTCCTCCCTTACAAAATTGAATATCAAGATATTCATGGAGCATAATATCATTCAAATACCTTTAAAGCATTTGAGCTAATGACAGATCTTGTTGAAGGAATATTTTGGTTGTTTGGAGGTACTTTGACCTTTGAGATCCATGTGAATGAGCTCTTCGAAACATTGAGTGTTTGTGTCTGCTAGTGAACTTCTCTTAGTGATGCAAGTCTTTAACCAATAGAATTGTCAAGTGCATTGAGAATGTAAATATGCCTCTGCAGTTGCTAACTGGAAAAAATTCAGTTGTAGCATAACAGTTCACATGTCTCTGCAACTTGACCTGCTCAATTTGATCTCATATTGTTGTTCCATATTAGTATCTTGAAAGTATGCTATATCTTCTTATCAAAAAAATGTAGTGTATCTACTGTCACTTGAAGATTGTGCTGTTAACTTCTGTAAATTATGTTAGTGGAATTGCATCACTAGTATCATTTCTTTCAGAGCATTGAGTTTTTGCCTGCATGTCACACTGATTTTACTCTTCTTTTTTGATATTGTATTTGGAGTAGTGACATTAGGGAGGTAAATGGGGCGGGGAATCCCGACAGGGAACGGGGATTTCCTAGGACGGGGATGGGGACGGGAAAGAACAGAATCCTCACGAGGGGATGGGACTAGGAGGGTGGAGAAAAGAATATCCCTGTGGATAGCCACGCAGGAATCCCTGTAGGCATTCCCCATATTCAAAAACCCCATATTCGAGAATCAATTCTACAAGGTAGGGGAATCTGAGATTGGGCGCCTGCATTTGGTTTTGCGATTGGGGAATCTGAGATTGAGTGCCTAAATTTGGGTTTGCGATGAAGATCATCGTGATTCAGATGCAAATGTTTCTGTGGATTCATTCAATGGATTCCTACTCCAGGTTCAGATGCAGAGAAGCCGTTGTGATGGAGAACCCTTGCTCTCTGGCGTTGGATGGATGAAGGTTGATCCTCTGATCTTGCTCTATCCTTATTCATCATCTCTGTTTTGAATGTTTGTTTGTCTCTGTTTGGTAATTGAAAAAATTTTGTTTTTGGATGGAAAAAGTTTTGTTTTTACATGACTACCCTGTTATAGTGGTATTGGTTCTCACATGGTGAAGATTGGTGGTGGTGTTCCCTGCTATTAAAGAACCTGATAATTATTATCTTTTTTAATTTTTTGAGGAAAGAAAGAACCTGATTATATTGTGGATGGCGAGTCCACAAAGATGCAGCACCCAAAATAAAATGTTCAACTGTCTCATGACAGTCAAAGCCTGGCATGCCTAAGTTTTAAGGGATCCGATAAGGTGGAATGAATTTTAGTGGGTACTACTACAAAAATCTCTTTTCGTCAAGCTAATTATGGTGCCTAGCTCCTAAAGTGATAAGTTTTATCGCTCCGTCTAATCATTCTAAATTTGAGTTTCACAAAGGTTGTAGGGGAGTTTTCTTTTTTCTTTTTGTTCATCCAACTGGATATGTACTTCCCAATGTATGTTGCTTGAGTAAGAGTAAGATGTATCCTTTCTGAATAAAAGGGTTTATCTATTTGAAACTGAACAACTTATCTCAAGCCTAATTAAGCAAATAGTCATTTATCTGATCCTCAAGAAACTATAAGCTCCCTCTCATTACGTGCTTTGATGTTCCTAATTAAGCAAATAGTCATTTTTCTCTAATAAGCATAAGTGGATTTACTGTTTCAAAACTGCCCAACCTGTGAAGCATTGTTATTTGTGTTTGAAATATTGATTTGATTTATTGGTTCAGAATTCAAACATCTTTTCTTTGGGTCATTATCAATGTTTGTTCACTGATTACTCTATGATTTTTGTATCAGTTTTATTTTATGTTTTTAGTGTCGAGTTTTATCAATTTATTCTTACCATAACAAATTGTGAAATTTGCCATGAATTTTGTGAATGCAGTTGTTTGTTGGCTTCTTCGTGAAATGATGAGCTATTTGGGAATCATAAATACAAATTCAGTAATACAGTGATCTATGAGTCAGATTTAAACGTCAGTGGGCTATTAATGCATTCTTAATGTTGGAATTCACAAGCACTCTCTCCTCAATCCTCACAGATCTCTCTCATCTATTTCTCCTGTGGGCATCTGACTCTTCCCAAATGTCTCTCTCCATCCTCGTAGGTGTCTTCTGATCTCCGAGAAAGGCATACTACACATGTTTCTTTCGATTCATATCTTGTTTTTGATTGACTTTTCTTTTTAGCAATTCACTACACAAGTCTTGTCCCATTTCAAAAGGTTGTGATGGAGTTGGAAGACATCAATCTGTGAATTGTTATAAAGCTAGAAGACAACAGTCATCTCTTACTTTTCTTTTCTCATTTTATCAATAGTATGAGAATGTTACAATCAGAGCTATAAGGGATGTGCAAACCTTTTCCTAGTTTATATTTTTCTCACCATTGTCTTCCTTGCTTTTGCAAGTATCTTGTGTATATTTTACCTATGAGATGAGAAAAGAGAAGTGCTAGGAAGAGGACCCCTTTTTCTGATTTTGTGGTGGGAATTACGACGATGGTGATGGTGATTGGTTTTATGTTTTACAGGCTTTGTG
Source organism: Stephania japonica (assembly GCA_039657345.1). Taxonomy (NCBI): domain Eukaryota; kingdom Viridiplantae; phylum Streptophyta; class Magnoliopsida; order Ranunculales; family Menispermaceae; genus Stephania; species Stephania japonica. The sequence continues at coordinate 64,265,983 of CM077557.1, read as the reverse complement.
ATATGGGCATCTGTTGCTGATTACACGTCTTCTATACTGCTCTCCTTAAAGAATTGATGATGAGAGCTTATGCTTTCTCTTCACATGGCAGCCAAGGCGGCCAACCCGTTCTTCAGATTGGGCTGCAACAACTTGGGGGCTGCAACAACTTGGGTGCCTTTGCTATCACTAGTTACCATCATTTTCAGGTGCTTTACAGATGAAAATCAAACAAGAAAAGTGTTCATTGTCTTAGTGTTGGCATTTTCTTTGATATTTTTTGTTGATTTACTTAGAGATTGATTGAGTATTACTACTTGTGTTTTGCAGTCGTTAGGCTTACTGCTTGACAAAGCCTTTCCCTGTCAAAAAAAGTCTGAACTCGGAGAATTACCGTGAGTTTTAATGGAGTAATGACCTCCTATATTTTGAATTACCTTTGTTATAGGTATCGGTTTTGAGGGTGGCAAGACATTGCGAGATTTACCAGATCTTCTTTCGTGCTCTTATATTCGTCTCCATGACGATAATGTCCCTTCGTCTCCATGACGATAATGTCCCTCGTATTGGTGTTCTCATATCGGATTGTGGAAAATGCACCTTCGCCTTCCTCCAAGTACACCATTGATTTGTTGTGCACAAACTCTAAAATTCCATGCTTAATCTGTTCTGCTTTGTTTTGATTGTGTTAGTATCTGATATCTAAGCAATCCTACTATCAGAATTCTAATTTTTGTTGTTGTTGTCGTCGTTGTCGTCATTTTTATTTTATTTTATTAGATGATCAGAATTCTAACTGTTGGGTGTTGGAGTTGGACAACATTGCAAAAATAGTTGGAAGAAATCAAAATCATGTTATTAATCTATTAATATTACATAATTGTAATATTTTATGACTTACTTGAATGTCTTAAGTAGTCTCATTCGATGACGAATGCTGAAACCTAGCCTTTATTCTATTCTTCAGACCAACAGAATCAAAGTTGGAGGGGTTGTTGAGGGAAGAGGAGAAGAGGAGAATGAGGGCACGGGGGAAGAATTCCAAGAGGAACATGGTGGCGAAGATGGTGGATGGGCTTTGGGATTTGGACTTCAAGCATTCGGCTAGCATTATGTCTTCACCGATTGTTGGAATATATAATCCCATATAAAAAATATAATAAGCGTTGGGGTGGTTTTCAAAAAAAAAAAAAAAGTTTAGTGTGGTGTATAAGTGGTGTAGATTGAAGGTTAGCATAAACCAATTGGCTTTGTGCAAAGATGGGTTCTAATCCCATTTGTATATTCACATATGTGTGTGCGATCCAATACTTTTCGGACCCATAGATTTCTATGTGGTATCAGAGCAAAAGATTTTGGGCTCGTGTTTGAAGACCTGATTGTGGGTTAGCAGTGAAGTCTATACCCATTTGTAGACCTAGAAGCTTATAAGAGTAGGCCTAGACATATTTGTACAGACCTCGAAGAATAGGTTTGTGTTTGGCGAGTGACAACTGGTCCAGGCCCAGTTGCACTTGAGATGGAGTGTTGGAATATATAATCCCACATCAGAAATATAATAAGAGTTGATGTGGTATATAAGTGGTGTAGATTGTAACTTAACATAAACCAATTGGTTTTGTGCAAAGATTGGTTTCAAACCCATTTGTATACCCACAAGTGTGTGCGGCCCAACACTTTTCGGGCCCATGCATTTCTATAACAATCTGAGTGAGTGGATTCAATTTGTGCACAGGTTCGGAGTCAAGGAAGGTTGGATTGTGTAGATTTGGTATTTCAATGTGCATCTCTAAATATACAGATGACTTTGTTAGTTGGAAAATGATAATCTAACACACTTTGGACGCATACTTGGGGTGCACTTACTTATAGACACAAAATAGGACCCATTTATTGGATTTAGAGGTTTTTATGATGATGATTGATGTCGAGGGAGTTGCAGATGTTTTGAGGAATCGTAACTTTTGATCCAGAAACGTGATTGATTATTATAATACATTTTCGAAAATGACGTTTCTTGCTCTACAACTATCATTAGAGCTTTGCTCTCCCGGATTGGATTTTGCGGGTCCAAACTCCATTATTTCAAGCTTCATCGAGAGCTTTTATTTTATTGTCCAGTTTTATGGTATTTTTGTAATTTTTATTGCGTTTAGAGTCATAGAAGGATTAGGCATTTAAGAGTCGTAGAAGGATTAAGTTTAGAGTCGTAGAAGGATTAGAGTTTCTAATGGGCTATATAAAGCCATGATTAGGGTTGTAATTATAATCAATTATTATCAATTTATTCAAATTTTCAATTTTTTTTAAAAAAACTTTGAGGATACTTCTTTGTTTGAGCGTTTACGCTGCATCAATGATAAAGGAGGTTATTATTTCAATTCTTTGTTTACAAATTTTCAATTTGATGTTAACATTCATATTTTTGTTTTGGGAGGTTCTGCAAATACTTTCCATTCTTGAAACTACAGATTTAATTTCTGTTACTGATTTTGTTTACAACATGACTGAGAGAACACTACACTATTTGTCTTTGCTGGGTGATTTTTATCTTTTCTTTTTGTATCCTGGTAATTTTTGTCTTTACATATGTAATAATTTCGTTGTGGCAGTAATTCTTCTTTCGCCCTTGTTTATTTTGTTGTATTTGGTCCTAACCTTAATTTCAAGATGGGATTATTAGTTACTTCTCTGTCAGCTTAAACTTACTGTTGATTGCTCACTGACCAATTGAGAAACTTATTGTCTTGCAAAAATATTAATTCATTTGAAAGGCTCAAATTGGATCTATGTTAGAACCCATGTAGTTCGGACTTGAATTCGGGCTTGAGACAGTAAGGCGAACAAAGGGTGCAACCATCGAAGAGACAGAGCATGCACGGTGCGATGTGCGTTTAGACTGAACTAGGAATGACAAGTTGCAGACATAAGACCATGATGAATCACAAACAAAAATGAGCACCACAAAACGGTCGTCGGTTGAAAGTCTATCGCTTCGATACCATGTTAATATAATTGAATTATATTAATTAGGGCAAATAGGGGCAAACTAAATCTAATGGAATGCTCTTATTTATAAAGCTTTGTAATACATAAATAAGGAAAATAGTTAACAACACGATTATAGTAATTCTTAAATATTGAAATCACATAAGTATATCAGCTTTATATAGTTGCCTAACAAATTCTATTTAGATTGATATGTAGTGTTTTTTTTTTAGAAGATTGACGTGTAGTGTTTGATATTTAACATGCAGACGGAGTGAAATAAAATTGTCAAGCGTAAACCAAAAAAAAGAAAAATTGTCAAGTACCCTCAAAACTTGATTTAGTATTACTTGTGATGCATCACATTTGTTTATTGTCACCGACCTAAGTTATATATATGTGACGGCCCCAAATTTCACAATCTTAGAATTACGCACCGCCCAATCTAGACCTGTGCGAACCCTCGAGCCAGTCTCGCTGAGTCACACAGGCCTAGTCAGCCTTCCTTACCCTTCATTATTTACTATGCATTTGCATGTGAAGTTAATCAATTAGTGAGTTATTATCAAATACAGCGGAAGCAATTTAACTCTAAACTAATAATAAACTTCAAGACACACAAGTCAGGACAACCTATAGCGTGGAAACCCCATAAATCATATCCACCATGTGCAATGAAAGAGGGTATCGATAATGTCATACATGCCTAAGATCTCTCTTAACCCCATAATCTCATGTTCAACAAAACAATATAGATACATAATACAAGACCTACTCAATATGCGAGAGGAGACCACTTCGGGGTCCTCGACTTCAATCGCCTAGTGCTAGTCCCTTGCCTCTGTCTGCTTGTCGATCTACCCACCGTCACAAACTAGACGGTGAGTACAGTGATGTAGAGAGTAAAAATACTAATAAAGTTTTTAACAACATTTCAAATGTCACATAAATTAAGCCATCAATTCATGTAGATAGAAAGAAATGACAGGAAACGCATGAATATAGGTAGACTGTAAACAAATGAATGAGCAATCGAAATGGAATGTCCTGGAATATAAAGGAAAGACACAAGTGGTTTTGACCAATCAAAGTCGTTGAGCCGAGGACAGAATCTCCTCAAAGGCTAGGAGTCGATGACAAAATCTCCTCTAAGACCCCTACACGAGTGCAGAGTCCCCATGTAACGGCCCAATTCTCGATGGTCGTTATTGATGACGTCATTACGGACATGGACACCAACGGGGACATTCGTGGGTCCCACAGCGAGGCTGGAACACACCTGAACTAGGTATACAGTCCGTTTTGTATGCTCTTGTGGTAAATTGTGATGAAAATGTTCAAGTTAGTTAGACTTCATCACAATATGTGTGTTAATATAGTTTATTGACGAGTAAGGTAGTGAGATGCAGTTTCGCCGAGACGGGCGCATTGGCGCGCGGACCGAGTGTGTCGGACACGGGGCACGGGGTGCCGGGTAGTCGGGGACTAGTGTGATCTTATTTACAAATTATGGGAATTTATTGAGTGAATTTGGTAATTTATATAGGCCAAATCAATTGAAGTTGTAAAGTGCTATAGTTATAGCTAGATTAATTAGGATCCATTGGATGGTTCTCGAGATGCACAATAGGGTAGCTAGTGTCATGATAGGGTGTTAGTGAGTTGGAGTGACACAGGGTGGTCAGAGACCACAGGATTATTCTCGAGATTTGTACTCACACTTGATCAAAACCAACTATATATACATGTTTGACCGATCAAAATGGGAGAGAAAGAGTATGGTTTTGAGAGAGATCGGTGGAGAAGAGAAGAGAAGATTTATTGGAGTTTGAAGAGTGATTAAGGCATTCAACAACAACAACAAGATCCCAAGGTATGGATTCATCAAACTTGGGTTGTTTGTGAAATGTTGGTGTGGGTTTGAAATTTGAGGAAATTCGGATTTGGAGGAATTAAATCCGGTATTTTGCTGAGGTTTATGATCATGAGGTTAGTAGTTTATGATTTTGAATGTTTGGATTCAATTTGAGTGAAGTTGGATGATTTTGGAAAGTGGGTTTTGAAAACGTGATTTCCATGATTTGTGGATTTTGGGGTTTAATCATGCTTAATTTGTGTTAAAGGATGTATTTGAGGTCATTGACATTTTATGGAAACATGGGAATTTAATTTATGGGTTTGGAGTTCAAAATTTTAATTTGGAAATTTTCTGGACAACGAGCAATTAGCGCGCTAATTGGAGAAATTAGTGCGCTAATCACGAACAGTGATTGAGATAAATTAGCGCGCTAATTGATCTCATTAGCGCCTTAATTGTTCACTGGACTCTCAAAATTGAAAAATGAGAAAATGAGTCAAACTAACATTACGAACCCATTAATTGATCATTAACCCTCACAAATGAATTCCAGGAGTCTCAGAATAGTAATTGGAGTTGGGGATTTGGAGGAATCGGACTGGGGTTTGGTTTTCGGGTAATCGAAGTGCGGTATAGGTACGTAAACCTCAACAGAAACACATCTGGAGTATTTAATTCTTTAAATTCTTGTGTTTATTATTCTTGAAATTCATATTCATTGTGATCATGTGTTGGTCTGAATATTGGTTGGTGTTAAATTTGTTTTCATGATCGGAGTTTAGTCGGGACGGTTGTGGCACGTGATCAAGCATGCTAGATTATAGCACGTGTACTTGCGCCGCCGGTGGATAGCGACCCGAGCCGCGGGGTGCACGTGTCCGGTGGATCTGTGAGTGTTTTCGGTCACCGTTAGTGGTCCGGGTGGATCCCAGGTGTGATGTGTTTCCTCGGGCGCTCGGATTGACGAAGTATGATCTAGTTTGTGAGCCTGCGTTCTATTTCTGTCTGGTTTTATCAGAATTGTTGTTGAGCATATTGATTTCAGTATGATTATTCGTTGATCATCCTGCATGCTTGTTACCTACACATGCAAGGTTTTATGGCTGCCCATACTCTTTGCATGTGTAGCTAACGTTAGTTATTGGCCTCCGAATCTGTTTATTATTTACTCGATGGTTTTCTTTGGGAGTTTACTCACTGGACTCGTCACCGTATGTGTTGGGTGATTTGAGTGCATGATTTGATATGTGAAGGGGCAAGGAGACACTTGAAGATTATTTGTAACTGACGACGGGGTCTACTTCCCTTATAGGCCTGGTTGTTTGTATATATGTATTTATTTGTTTTATGATGGGTTTGGGATTTGAGAGATAGGTTGTATATTTTTATGATATGTGTATGATGTACATTTGGTATAGTTTCCACTTAAGTATTATGCTCATAAAATTCAGGTTAAATCTTTATGTTGTTCATATAATCTTTCGCTGCGTAATTTATGGTTAAATGATAGCTCATAACATCAAAGTTAACCGAAAATTGATTAATAATGGATAACTGGGCGTGGGACACAGCTGGCGGTAATGTGGTCAGTTGTGGGCCCGCGTGGCCTCCCGTGGCGGACTAGATGTGGAAATTGGGGCCGCTACACCCCAGCCATATAGTGAATAACTCTCACCCCGTATATATCATCACAACCAATTACGTATTCCCAGCCGAAAACCCCAGTATAATACACCGCAAGCCCGAAATTCTGTAAGGATTACGCTTGACACACTTGCCTTGGGACAACTCAAGGGATGGAAGCAAAAACTACACCGATAAACCACCAAAGATAGATATAACCAGAGAGAATTCAACAATTCATAATCCACAAGGAAATACTGCTCAACAAATATAATAGCCCAAATAAGTGCACAAATGAAATAATGTAAATACTTTGGTTAGTTTTACTCACAAATACCGCGCGACCTCGCGGCTCTCACGCGCTAACAACATCCTCGCAAGCCCGTCACCGGTCCACTAAGTACCTGGTAAGCATTTTCGTTGCAATTTGGTAGTATTAGCATTTTATTCCGCGTGTAATTGAAATCCCTTTTTAATTTTTGAGTGCCACCAAGACGCCGTGAATGTATTACCCTCGGCGGCGTCTCCACGGCATGGACAGCGCCGTGGGGTTTTGTACCCCACGACGCATTCACGGCGTGGGGTAGAGAGGGACTGCCCCAATCATATGTGGGGTGCACCGTGAAGGTTTATCCCTCACGAACCGTAACGCCCGGCCAGCCCGCCTCTTGCTGGCATAGCCGGCCGGACCGCACGAGCGGTGTGCCCGCCCATAGACGAACCGCACACCATCCACGGCCCCTGCTTTGTGGTCTTTCGCCCCGAGGTTCGAACACTGAGACACAGGGATAAGTACCTGTGTTTCTCGAACCTTGTACCACCGAGCCGGTTCGCAAGACGAAGGCACCGGATCCCATCGAACTCCGCGGTTAAGCGTGCCGAGCGAGAGTAGTACCGGGATGGGTGACCTCCGGGAAGTCCTCCCGGCTCGGTGGTACAAGGTTCGAGAAACCGGGTACTTATCCCTGTGTCTCAGTTCGAACTCGGGGCGAAAGACCACGCAGGGGCCGTGGATGGTGTGCGCTGAAGCCTCAGCAGGTTCGAACGAGACACAGGGATAAGTACCCAGTTTCTCGAACCTTGTACCACCGAGCTGGGAGGACTTCCCGGGAGGTCACCCATCCCGGTACTACTCTCGCTCAGCACGCTTAATCGCTGAGTTCGATGGGATCGGTGTGCTTCGTCTTGAACCCGGCTCAGTGGTACAAGGTTCGAGAAACCTGGGTACTTATCCCTGTGTCTCGTGTTCGAACCTTGAAGCGAAAGACCACAGCAGGGGGCTGTGGATGGTGTGCGGGCTTCGTCTATGGGCGGGCACACTGCCTGTGCGGCATCGGGGTCGACTATGGGTACCAGCCGTGTCAGAGATACGAGATAGTATATTAGAGGATGCTCATCGGTCGCGATACACGTTCATCCGGGCAGAACCAAGATGTACCATGACTTGCGGAGGTTGTTTTGGTGGCCGGGGATGAAGGCTGATGTTGGTGAATATGTTCGAGGATGTCACATATGTCAGCAGGTGAAGGCGGAGCATAGGCGACCTGGAGGATTGCTGCAACCGTTACCCATTCCTCAGTGGAAGTGGGAACACCTCGCTATGGATTTTGTCAGTGGATTACCCCAGACTTCGAGGCGACATGATGCAATTTGGGTGGTGATAGATAGGTTGACGAAATCTCGCACACTTTATACCGGTTTCGATGAGGTATACTTTTCACCGATTGAAAGCAGATTGTTCGAGCGAGAGATCATCGATCGCATGGGGTACCAATCTCCATAGTATCCGACCGGGATCCCAGGTTCACTTCGAGATTTTGGGAGGCGATGCGGGAGCGATTTGGTACTAGGTTGCGTTCAAAGACGGCTTATCACCCGAGACAGATGGCGATCCCGAGAGATTGATACGGATTTTAGAGGATATGTTGAGAGCGTGCATTTTACGGTTTGGAGGCTCATGGGAGGATTACCTACCACCGTGTGAATTTGCCTACAACAACGGCTATCGAGCTAGTATCGGGATGCCTCCTTATGAGGCGTCAGATGGGAGGCCCCGCAGTCACCGAGCGTGTTGGGCGAGCCGGAAGATACGATTACGATTGGGCGGAGATAGTTGTTGATCACACGAGAAGATTCGACAGATTCGTCGAGGCTTCGAGCAAAGACAGATAGGCGAGAAGAAATACGCGGACGAGATACCACGACGATCGAGCTATGAGGTTGGCGATATGGTTTACCCGAAGGTTTCTCCTGGAAGGGCCAGCAGAGGTTTGGGATTAAGGGGAAGCGGCGCCGAGATTTATCGGACCATATCGAGTTGTAGCGAAGGTTGGCGGTGTGGCGTACAGATTAGATTTACCGGCGGAGTTAGCAGGATTCATCCTACTTTCCACATTTCGATGTTGCGATTGGAGGGCCAGGGCCACGACCCATGGTTGACGTGCGACGGTGGATGTTCACTGACGCAACTTACGAGGAGCGGCCATGGCGATATTAGATCGTAAGATCCGGACTCTCAGAACGAGAGAGATAGCTAAGGTACTCGTACGGTGGCGATCATCGCGGACGGAGGGACTTACCACGGGAGTTGGAGTCGACCATGCGAGAGCGTTATCCCCGATTATTCCACGGTATGTTCTAAACTAACTCAAATTTCGGGACGAAATTTCTTTTAGTTGGGAAGAATTGTAACGGCCGTTATTTATTAACGCCGTTATTTACCTTATTTCAGATTAGGACGCCAAACTCGGACGACACGTGGACGCCGCGGATAGATTAGGCATGTTCGGACCTAGGTATTGATTTGTGTAATATTGTTTTTTCTAATTGTGGTGATTTGTTGATATTTTCATTTTCTTGATAATGATATAATATCATCACTTAGGTGTGCATTTAAAATAAACTTGTCGGGCGAGTTGTGAGCCGGGGTTTTAGTTCGGTGAACGCGCCAACGCGGAGTTTGGTAGTAGTTGAGGCTAGGCGTTGGGGTTTAATTAGATTTAAATTATTAAACATGCTATGGTTGAGGATTCTATTTAATTAAATGCAAATATATAGTCTTAAGCTAAGGTAAGGAAATTAAATTGGGTACACTAAGTGTGGGACCGCCTCGGGAAGCGTCTTTGGACACGGGGCACGGGGTGCCGAGTGGTCGGGGAATTAGTGTGACCATATTCACAAATTTATAGAATTTATTGATGACTAGAATAGGTGTTATAAATTAAATCAAATTGGAGTAAATAAAATCCTATAGTTTGAACCGAATAATCGGTACACTTAGGATAAGCCTCGAGATGCACAACAATGAGATTCAAGGCTAGATGGTGTCTTGATAAGTCTCTAGGAATTTGGTGACGCAGGGTGATCAGAACCGTCCGATCTTCCTCGAGATGCGCACGACGCTAGATTAAAAACCCCACTATATATATACACTTATCGATCGACATGCAAAAAGGACCCAAACAAATTTCTCAAGAATTTGTGAGGAGATCAAGGAGAGATCCGAGGTCGGAGAGGTCGATTTAAGGCTTCGGGGGAGACGATTCCGGCGTCTAACACTCAAGCTAAGGTAATAAATTTTCATTTTTGTTGATTTTTCATTAAAATGGGTATTTGAGTGAAATTGTGATTTTGAGAGAATTCATCACTTGTTATTGTTTAAATTTGGTGTTTTTGAGGTTGGTTTGATAAACCATTTAAGTTGGAATCGAATTTGTGGAAAATGGAGGTGTATTGTGGATTTCGAATTTTTGAAAAAAAATTCTATGTGATCCGAGAATTGGGTTTGTTCTTGGGGTTTTGTGTGAAATTTGGAGGATTTGGAGGTCTTCGATGGATAGAGAATCGATAGGAGTAGAGGAGAGAAGAAGATTGAAAAAAAAAAAAAAAAAAAAAAAAAAAAAAAAAAAAAGAGAAACCAGAGACGAAAATCGTCTCGGTTATACCGAGACGATTTCGTCTCGGGAGGGACGCACGCGCAGCGCGCTGCGCGTGCGTCCCCAAAGCCCGGGCCGGACCGGCCACAGGGCGGTCCAACCACCTGGACCGGACCGGTCCAGTGGGGCCCACTAGAAAAAAAAAAAAAAGATTAAAAATTAAAATAAATAAATCTAAATAATATATTATATATATACTAATTCTTTGGAAAATAGGAAAAATATGTGAAAAATATCAGGAAAATTGGGAAAAAATTCTAGAAAAATATAGAAAATTAGAAAAAGGTAGAAAAGTGGTTTCGGGACTTTTCGGGTATTTTTAGAACCCCGACATAGCCCGGAGAGGTACCACAACTAAAAAAAAATTTGTAAATTTTTATAAAATAACATAAAATTATAGAATATGTTCTCAAAAAGTATAAAACATTATAAATGGACTTCGTGGACCGGGAAACCATAGCTTGGACATTGGGGAGCTAGGTGCGGGGCGTATCGACGGTCCGAAAAGTCGGAGTGCGTATTTTCGGTACGTAAAACCCAACTGAACACCACTACTGCATTTACTTATTTATTTCCATTGAGCTTTATATTTCCTTGAAAATCTATGATTTATATTCCTACTGGGACGGTTATGGTACCGTCTATGTATCCACGGGTGGTTGAGGTCGCTGGCTGGGTGTGTAGCGCGTGATCTAGGAATTCGGTAGATGATATCCCGAGTTGGACTCCATTTCACGCGTTCGATTAGCCCACTAAGGTTAATGTCGCTGGGATACAGTCGTAGGGTCGGAGGCATGAGCCACGACCAGGGCTCCTGGTCCTAGTACGCACTTAGTAGCTGTGTTCACCCCCTTTTGTCTATCGTTGTGTTTATATACATGCGATTAGCTTTGAGCAGTTGTCTGCACATTTTCCTTCTTTCCGCATGTTTATTTAACACTACTTGTTGGCTCCGATAATTATTTCATTAATTATTTATGCACGGTGGTTTTCCTTGGGATTTTACTTACTGGGCTCGCCATCTGGCTTTTGTGGTGGCTGAGCGCAGATCCTAGTACTAGCAGGGGCAAGGGGATCATCGGCGATTTCATCTGACTTGCCTACGCCGAGGCCTGCTGGTATGTGTGCAAATATTATCATGTTTTGATATTTTGTATTATCTTTTGGGTTGGGAAACTGGATATACACTTGTACTGGTATACATACTATTACGAGTTGATCGCTCGTATGCACAAAGATGCGGGTTTTCCACTATAGGTTTGATCAAGTAAGACTTTTACATATATATAATGTGAATGCATTTTGTTAACCTTAGAAATTCTTCATTCGTTAATTTCTTCTAAATGATCAATTAAGTGACTATAACAACTTATACGATAACTACCCTAAGTACGAAGGTAGACGAGTGACGTGGCAGCGTTCCGGTGCACGAGCGGGGAAATGGGAAGCCACGGGGCGGCCTCGGAGTTTGGGGCCGCCATTGATTGCTCGGAACGCGCTGCGTCACTCGTCTACTGCTTCGTACTTAGGGTAGTTATCGTATAAGTTGTTATAGTCACTTAATTGATCATTTAGAAGAAATTAACAATGAAGAATTTCTAAGGTTAACAAAATGCATTCACATTATATATATGTAAAAGTCTTCTTGATCAAACCTATAGTGGAAAACCCGCCACATATGCATACGGGCGATCAAGCGTAATAGTATGTATGTATACAAGTGTATATCCAGCATTTCCAACCCAAAAGATAATACAAAATATCAAAACATGATAATATTTGCACACACATATATGCGAACGCCGGCGGGCAAGGAAAGTCGAGATGAAATCGCCGATGATCCTCTGCTAGTACTAGGATCTCGGCTCGATAGCACCACAAAAAAGCCGGATGGCGAGCCCAAAGAAGTAAAATCCCAAGGAAAAAACCACGTGCATAAATAATTAATGAAATAATTATCGAGCCAACAAGTAGTGTTAAATAAACATGCGAAAGAAGGAAAATGTGCGGACAACCGCTCAAAGCTAATCGCATGTATATAAACACAACGATAGACAAAAGGGGGTGAACACGAGCTACTAAGTAGGCAGAGCCTGGTCGGTCGCGGCTCATGCCTCTCCGACCCCTACGATATCCCAGCGACATTAACCTTAAGCTAATCGAACGCGTGAAATGGAGTCAACTCGGGATATCATCCGAGATTCTAGAATTCTAGATCACGCCCTACATTCACCCCAATGCGACCTGACCACCGCGATGATACATAGACGTACCATAATCGTCCCAAGAGTAGGAATATAAATCATAGATTTTCAAGGAAATATAAAGCTCAATGGAAATAAATAAGTAAATGCGTAGTGGTGTTCGATTTGGGTTTTACGCACTGAAAATACGCACTCCGACTTTTTCGGAATTCGCCAAGACGCCCACCTAGCTCCCAATGTCCAAGCTATGGTTTTCGGTCCTGAAAGTCCATTTATAATGTTTTATACTTTTTGAGAACATATTCTATAATTTTATGTTATTTTATAAAAATTTACAAATTTTTTTTTTAGTTTGGTACCTCTCTCTATGTCGGGGGTTCAAAAAGTCTCAAAACCACTTTTCTACCTTTTCTAATTTTCTATATTTTTCTAGAATTTTTTCCCAATTTTCCGATATTTTCACATATTTTTCCTATTTTCCAAAGAATTAGTATATATATAATATATTATTTAGATTTATTTATTTTAATTTTTAATCTTTTTTCTAGTGGGCCCCACTGGACCGGTCCGGTCCAGTGGTGGACGCCCGGGGGGTCCATTTTTGGGACGACAGCGCGCGATGCGCGGCGTCTCTTCCTGTGAGGCTTAAATCGTCTCGTATAACTAGAGACGATTTTCGCCTCGTTTTTTTTTTTTTTTTTTTTTTTTTTTTCTTTTCTCTCTCTCTCTCTATCGATTTCTATCCATCGAAGACCTCCAAATCCTCCAAATTCACACAAAACCCCAAGAACAAACCCAATTCTCGGATCACATAGAATTTTTTTTCAAAAATTCGAAATCCACAATACACCTCCATTTTCCACAAATTCGATTCCAACTTAAATGGTTTATCAAACCAACCTCAAAAACACCAAATTTAAACAATATGATGATGAATTCTCTCAAAATCACAATTTCACTCAAATACCCATTTTAATGAAAAATCAACAAAAATGAAAATTTATTACCTTAGCTTGAGTGTTAGGCGCCCGAATCGTCTCCCCAAGCTTTAAATCGACCTCTCGACCTCAGATCTCTCTTGATCTCCTCACAAATTCTTGAGAAATTTGTTTGGGTCCTTTTGCATGTCGATCGATAATGTATATATATAGTGGGGTTTTTAATCTAGCGTCGCAAGATCTCGAGGAAGATCGGACGGTTCTCGATCACTCTGCGTCACCAAATTCCTAGAGACTTATCAAGACACATCTAGCCTTGAATCTCATTGTTGTGCATCTCGAGGCTTATCTAAGTGTCGATTATTCGGTTCAAACTATAGATTTTATTTATTTACCAATTTGATTTAATTTATAACACCTATTCTAGTCATCAATAAATTCTATAAATTTGTGAATATGGTCACACTAATTCCCGACCTCTCGTTCGCCCGTGTTTCGTGTCCATGTCCCACACTTAGTGTACCCAATTTAATTTCCTTACCTTAGCTTAAGACTATATATTTGCATTTAATTAAATAGAATCCTCAACCATAGCATGTTTAATAATTTAAATCTAATTCAAATTCCTAGCCTCAACTACTACAAACTCAGCGTTGGCGCGTTCACCGAACTAAAACCCGGCCATTTAACTCGCTTAAACAAGTTTATTTTAAATGCACACGTGGACAGATATTATATCATTATCAAGAAAATGAAAATATCAACAAATCACCACAATTAGAAAAACAATATTACACGGATCAATACCTAATCGGAACATGCCTAATCTATCTATCGCGCGAGCCCACGTGTCAGTTTGCGTCTAATCTGAAATAAGGTAAATAACGGCGTTAATAAATAACGGCCGTTAATTGTAACGCCGTTATTTATTAACGCCGTTATTTACCTTATTTCAGATTAGGACGCCAAATTTCGGACGACACGTGGACGTCGCGGATAGATTAGGCATGTTCGGACCTAGGTATTGACCGTGTGTAATATTGTTTTTTCTAATTGTGGTGATTTGTTGATATTTTCATTTTCTTGATAATGATATAATATCGTCATGGTGTGCATTTAAAATAAACTTGTCGGGCGAGTTGTGAGCCGGGGTTTTAGTTCGGTGAACGCGCCAACGCGGAGTTTGGTAGTAGTTGAGGCTAGGCGTTGGGGTTTAATTAGATTTAAATTATTAAACATGCTATGGTTGAGGATTCTATTTAATTAAATGCAAATATATAGTCTTAAGCTAAGGTAAGGAAATTAAATTGGGTACACTAAGTGTGGGACCGCCTCGGGAAGCGTGCTGGACACGGGGCACGGGGTGCCGAGTGGTCGGGGAATTAGTGTGACCATATTCACAAATTTATAGAATTTATTGATGACTAGAATAGGTGTTATAAATTAAATCAAATTGGAGTAAATAAAATCCTATAGTTTGAAATGAATAATCAAGTACACTTAGGATAAGCCTCGAGATGCACAACAATGAGATTCAAGGCTAGATGGTGTCTTGATAAGTCTCTAGGAATTTGGTGACGCAGGGTGATCGAGGAACCGTCCGATCTTCCTCGAGATGCGCATGACGCTAGATTAAAAACCCCACTATATATATACACTTATCGATACATGCAAAAGGACCCAAACAAATTTCTCAAGAATTTGTGAGGAGATCAAGGAGAGATCGAGGTTTGAGAGGTCGATTTAAGGCTTGGGGGAGACGATTCGGGCGTCTAACACTCAAGCTAAGGTAATAAATTTTCATTTTTGTTGATTTTTCATTAAAATGGGTATTTGAGTGAAATTGTGATTTTGAGAGAATTCATCACTTTGTTATTGTTTAAATTTGGTGTTTTTGAGGTTGGTTTGATAAACCATTTAAGTTGGAATCGAATTTGTGGAAAATGGAGGTGTATTGTGGATTTCGAATTTTTGAAAAAAATTCTATGTGATCCGAGAATTGGGTTTGTTTTGGGGATTTTTGTGTGAAATTTGGAGGATTTGGAGGTCTTCGATGGATAGAGAATCAATAGGAGTAGAGGAGAGAAGAAGATTGAAGAGGAAAAAAAAAAAAAAAAAAAAAAAAAAAAAAAAGAGAAACCAGAGACGAAAATCGTCTCTGGTTCAGGTTATACCCGAGACGATTTCGTCTCACGAGGGAGGACGCACGCGCGCAAGGCGCGATGCGTCTCCCGCGTGCCGGCCGGGACCGGCCACAGGGGTCAAGTCAACCACCCTGGACCGGACCGGTCCAGTGGGGCCCACTAGAAAAAAAAAAAAAAAAAAAGATTAAAAATTAAAATAAATAAATCTAAATAATATATTATATATATACTAATTTTTGGAAAATAGGAAAAATATGTGAAAAATATCGGAAAATTGGGAAAAAAATTCTAGAAAAATATAGAAAATTAGAAAAAGGTAGAAAAGTGGTTTCGGGACTTTTCGGGTATTTTTAGAACCCCGACATAGCCCGGGAGAGGTACCACAACGAAAAAAAAAAAATTTGTAAATTTTTATAAAATAACATAAAATTATAGAATATGTTCTCAAAAAGTATAAAACATTATAAATGGACTTCGGGGACCAGGAAACCATAGCTTGGACATTGGGGAGCTAGGTGGGGCGTACTGACGGTCCGAAAAGTCGGAGTGCGTATTTTCGGGTACGTAAAACCCAACTGAACACCACTACTGCATTTACTTATTTATTTCCATTGAGCTTTATATTTCCTTGAAAATCTATGATTTATATTCCTACTGGGACGGTTATGGTACCGTCTATGTATCCACGGGTGGTTGAGGTCGCTGGCTGGGTGTGTAGCGCGTGATCTAGGAATTCGGTAGATGATATCCCGAGTTGGACTCCATTTCACGCGTTCGATTAGCCCACTAAGGTTAATGTCGCTGGGATACAGGTCGTAGGGTCGGAGGCATGAGCCACGACCAGGGCTCCTGGTCCTAGTACGCACTTAGTAGCTGTGTTCACCCCCTTTTGTCTATCGTTGTGTTTATATACATGCGATTAGCTTTGAGAGCTTGTCTCGCACATTTTCCTTCTTTCCGCATGTTTATTTAACACTACTTGTTGGCTCGATAATTATTTCATTAATTATTTATGCACGGTGGTTTTCCTTGGGATTTTACTTTACCGGGCTCGCCATCCGCTTTTGTGGTGGTGAGCGCAGATCCTAGTACTAAGCAGGGGCAAGGGGATCATCGGCGATTTCATCCGACTTGCCTACGCCGAGGCTCGCTTGGTATGTGTGCAAATATTATCATGTTTTGATATTTTGTATTATCTTTTGGGTTGGGAAAGCGGATATACACTTGTCTTGGTATACATACTATTACAGTTGATCGCTTTCGTATGCACAAGCATACTGTAGGGTTTTCCACTATAGGTTTGATCAAGTAAGACTTTTACATATATATAATGTGAATGCATTTTGTTAACCTTAGAAATTCTTCCGTCATTGTTAATTTCTTCTAAATGATCAATTAAGTGACTATAACAACTTATACGATAACTACCCTAAGTACGAAGGTAGACGAGTGACGTGGCAAAGGCGTTTCCGTGCACGAGCAGGGGAAATGGGAAGCCACGGGCGGCCTCGGAGTTTGGGGCCGCCACGATTGGTATCGAGCAAGGTTGATAGGGCTCGAATTAAAAAAAAAAAAAAAAAAAAAAAAAAAAAAAGTTTCACAAGATCTTAAACTTTAACAAACTAGATGTGGAAACCCGACGGGTCCGCCTAGAACTTTTAGTTGGGAAGCAAGAAAGCGGGTAGAGCTAGGATTGTTATGTGATATATGTATTGTTGTATATATATACTTTACGAATACGTATATACGAGGCCGATACGGACACGCATCACGATGCGGGACACGATGGATGGACGATCTAGTGATACCGCGAGGCTTCCGGATCGTCGGTTCCTTAGAGGATCGAGTTACGGCGCATGAGACTCGGATAGCCGAGATCTTACGACTATTGAGAGAAAGCAGCCGCTATGATGGCTGGATTAGCTATGTCAGGGAGGCAAGTGGCGACTACGGGACCCACAGAGACCCCCGGTTACTCTTACTCGGTGGTGGTACCCGAGGTTCAGGCGATCGATACTACCCCCGTAGTAGCAAAGCAGTGGAGACACCGATTCCTACACCTACGCGCAAAGAAGAGAGGTTACCCGACGGTAGTGTCGAGTATGTGATGGATCCGCAGCCGGGAGGTTACGGGATTTCCTCAAGTTTCACCGCTTACTTTTATGGAGGAGGAGACCACGAGACGGGAGATTGGATTTTGTCGCACCGGCGCCTACACAAGGAGTTGAATACGGAAGAGAGGTTCGAGCGAGACTATCGGGACGTGTTTTAGATCGATGCCGCAAGTGTGGTGGACTAACTACCAGGAGACGCATGCCGATCCCGCAACTGGGCGAGTTCCGAGAGATATTTTATGACCAGTTCATACCTATGGAGGTACGATTGAGATTGAGGAGGAGTTTTTATCCCCGAGGCAGGGAAACCGGAGCATGATGCAAGTATATGGATAGTACCGATATTTCTTTGCAGTTCTCGATGGATATCGCCGGCACGAGCGATTACAGATCTACTACTTCATTCGGGGAGTGAGTGGATGATGACATTGCCGGCGCGATCGTATCGTCCGGGCACCGACAGATTCAGCGATGTTTGAGCGAGCACTTACCTACGAGACGTTCTTGATGCGAAGAATGGTCTTCCTATGACAAAGATCGGCCGAGGTGGAGGTTGGGCGAGCTCTCGACAGATAGGAGGCGAAGAGACAGCGGGACCGTTTAGTAGAGGTCGCCGGGATGGCGAGAGACAGACGTCGGGATGGCGGGATCAAGATAGGGACAAAGTGCACTGTACACACCATAGCTCCAACACCACAGCAGCGGCAGCAGCCTCAGCAGCACCAGGTTAGAGATCAGGGTGGCCGAGACAGGGGTCAGAGGGACCGGGGTCAGGAGCCGAGATCGGATGATGCACGGACTGGGAAACGGGAGACACGCAGATGTTTCCGATGCGGTCGGAGGGGACATTTGAAATTGGATTGCCGGGTGCCATCTCCACGACGGGAGCAGGGTCGAGAGAGAGACAGGGTACATGCAGTAGCACAGCCAGATCCAGGAGCCACCAGACAGCTAGTTGAGGGTACGTTACTTATTCATAGTAGACTTATTCATGCCATGTTTGACTCGGGTAGTACATTGTCATTTATTGCTGGACGGTTAGTGGGGGAGTTAGGGTTGGACACACACACACTAGAGACCCATCTTGTTCTCAAAGACGGCCGTCTTGGGGATAAGATTTACCCTAATCGGATAGTTCGGGACGTCATGGTTGAGGTTGTTGGGACATCGCTACAAACCGATCTCCGAAATCTTGGAGTACCTAGAGTTTGATGCACTCTTTGGTATGGATTGGCCGGTGACTTACCATGCACGAGATAGATTGTTATGGGAAGAGGGTAGAGTTCCGTATTCCGGGTTTACCGAGTTTACATTGATCGGGAACGCTCCGAATTGCCTATTACGAGGGTAGATTAGCGATCGCTCGGGAGATGGAGGACTTTGCGGCGATCGTTGAGTCCGAGACCGGAGTATCTTTTAGATCGAGGACATACCTATAGTCCGAGAGTTCGCGGACATTTTCCCGAGATGATCTACCCGGATTACCACCACCACGTGCGATAGAGTTTATCATAGAGTTGTTACTGGGGACCCGACTATATCTAGCGAGATCTTATCGTATGTCGCTATGGAGCGGGAGGAGGTCGGGGAAACATTAGAGGAGTTGTTGGCGAAGGGATTTATTCAACCGAGTATGTCACCGTGGGGAGCACCAGTGTTATTTGTGAGGAAGAAGGATGGATCGATGAGGATGTGTATGGACTATCGGAAGTTGAACCAGGTAACGATTAAAAATCGTTACCCGCTTCCGAGGATTGACGATCTGTTTGACCAGCTGACGAGTGCACAGTTCTTCTCGAAGATCGATTTACGCTCGGGATATCACCAATTGCGGATTCGAGAAGAGGATATCAAGAAGACGGCTTTCAGTACCAGATACGGGTTGTTCGAGTTTACGGTGTTACCGTTTGGTTTGACGAACGCTCCGGCAGTTTTCATGGATCTGATGCATAGAGTACCGAGACCCTACTTGGACCGATACGTGATAGTTTTCATTGACGATATACTGATATACAGCCGGACGCGAGAGGATCACGAGAGTCATCTTCGATCGGTGTTGACGACGTTGAGGAGCATCTAGTTTGTATGCGAAATTCAAGTAAGTGTGAATTACGGATGAAGGAAGTGAAGTTTTGGGACATGTGATCGGCGGTCGTGGCATTTTGTTGAGGAGACAAGATTAGAGCGGTGATTGATCTGGAAGAGACAGAGCTGTTTTTGAGATACGGAGTTTCTTGGGTTTAGCAGTTACTACCGCCGATTTGTACTGGGATTTCTCCACGATTGCAAAGACCAATGACGAGGTTGACGAAGAAGGATGTTCCATTTGAGTGGTCCGAGGAATGTGAGCAGCATTTCTAGAGTTGAAGAAACGGTTGACGATCGCGCCGAGTGTTGGCATTACCCGAGCAGGGAAGGAGTTAACAAGATGATACACCGATGCATCGGGAACTGGACCGGGATGTGTTCGATGCGGGAAGGACGACCGGTGGCTTATTTATCCAGCGATTGCGACCGCATGAGCATAACTACCCCGTACACGATTTGGAGCTTGCATAAAGAATGTGTGTTTGCGTGAAGGCTTGGAGACACTACCTCTACGGAGAGAAGTTTGTGCTTTACACGGACCATCGAGTCTACGCTACATTTTCACACGAAAGATCTTAATATGCGTCGAGAGGAGATGGTTAGAGCATGTTGAAGGATTACGATTTTACGATTGAGTATCATCCCGGGAAAGGCTAATGTAGTGGTCGATGCATTGAAGCGAGATGTGAGGTTGTCGATCGGGCCGAGACTCGACACATGGGACTGTTGGAGATGGCGTCGGTTATGAGCATGTCGGACCTTTCGGTTATGCGGGATCTACAGATTTGTGGTCGATGAGGGAATGCACGACGGTGTCACCGGAACGGGTATCGGAGTGTCGAGGGCGATGGGCTTTATGGGCGGTTCGGTGGATTGGCACGGGATCCCGAGTGCGCGATTGGGCGGAGACATCGATGGATGTTTGCGGCATCGGGGTCGACTATGGGTACCACCGTGTCGAGATACGAGATAGTATATTAGAGGATGCTCATCGGTCGCGATATACACGTTCATCCGGAGAACCAAGATGTACCATGACTTGCGGAGGTTGTTTTGGTGGCGGGGATGAAGGCGATGTTGGTGAATATGTTCGAGGATGTCACATATGTCGCAGTGAAGGCGGAGCATAGGCGACTGGAGGATTGCCGCAACCGTTACCCATTCCTCGGTGGAAGTGGGAACACCTCGCTATGGATTTTGTCGTGGATTACCCCGGACTTCGAGGCGACATGATGCAATTTGGGTGGTGATAGATAGGTTGACGAAATCGCACACTTTATACCGGTTTCGATGAGGTATACTTTTCACCGATTGAAGCAGATTGTTCGAAGCGAGAGATCATCGATCGCATGGGGTACCAATCTCCATAGTATCTCGACCGGGATCCCAGGTTCACTTCGAGATTTTGGGAGGCGATGCAGAGCGATTTGGTACTAGGTTGCGATTCAAGACGGCTTATCACCCATGAGACAGATGGCCGATCGAGAGATTGATACGGATTTTAGAGGATATGTTGAGAGCGTGCATTTTACGGTTTGGAGGCTCATGGGAGGATTACCTACCACCTGTGTGAATTTGCCTACAACAACAACTATCGAGCTAGTATCGGGATGCCTCCTTATGAGGCGCCAGATGGGAGGCCCCGCAGTCACGGCGTGTTGGGCGAGCCGGAAGATACGATTACGATTGGGCGGAGATAGTTGTTGATCACACGAGAAGATTCGACAGATTCGTCGAGGCTTCGAGCAAAGACAGATAGGCGAGAAGAAATACGCGGACGAGATACCACGACGTCGAGCTATGAGGTTGGCGATATGGTTTACCCGAAGGTTTCTCCTTGGAAGGGCAGCACAGAGGTTTGGGATTAAGGGAAAGCGGCGCCGAGATTTATCGGACCATATCGAGTTGTAGCGAAGGTTGGCGGTGTGGCGTACAGATTAGATTTATCGGCGGAGTTAGCGGGGATTCATCCTACTTTCCACATTTCGATGTTGCGATTGGCTAGGACCGGCCACGACCCATGGTTGACGTGCGACAGTGGATGTTCACTGACGCAACTTACGAGGAGCGGCCATTGGCGATATTAGATCGTAAGATCCAGACTCGAGAACGAGAGAGATAGCTAAGGTACTCGTACGGTGGCAGCATCACGGTACGGAGGGACTTACCTGGGAGTTGGAGTCGACCATGCGAGAGCGTTATCCCCAGTTATTCCACGGTATGTTCTAAACTAACTCAAATTTCGGGACGAAATTTCTTTTAGTTGGGAAGAATTGTAACGCCGTTATTTATTAACGCCGTTATTTACCTTATTTCAGATTAGGACGCCAGCTCGGACGACACGTGGACGCCGCGGATAGATTAGGCATGTTCCGGACCTAGGTATTGACTGTGTAATATTGTTTTTTCTAATTGTGGTGATTTGTTGATATTTTCATTTTCTTGATAATGATATAATATCTCACTTAGGTGTGCATTTAAAATAAACTTGTCGGGCGAGTTGTGAGCCGGGGTTTTAGTTCGGTGAACGCGCCAACGCGGAGTTTGGTAGTAGTTGAGGCTAGGCGTTGGGGTTTAATTAGATTTAAATTATTAAACATGCTATGGTTGAGGATTCTATTTAATTAAATGCAAATATATAGTCTTAAGCTAAGGTAAGGAAATTAAATTGGGTACACTAAGTGTGGGACCGCCTCGGGAAGCGTGCTTTGGACACGGGGCACGGGGTGCCGAGTGGTCGGGGAATTAGTGTGACCATATTCACAAATTTATAGAATTTATTGATGACTAGAATAGGTGTTATAAATTAAATCAAATTGGAGTAAATAAAATCCTATAGTTTGAACCGAATAATCGGTACACTTAGGATAAGCCTCGAGATGCACAACAATGAGATTCAAGGCTAGATGGTGTCTTGATAAGTCTCTAGGAATTTGGTGACGCGGGGTGATCGAGGAACCGTCCGATCTTCCTCGAGATGCGCACGACGCTAGATTAAAAACCCCACTATATATATACACTTATCGATCGACATGCAAAAAGGACCCAAACAAATTTCTCAAGAATTTGTGAGGAGATCAAGGAGAGATCCGAGGTCGGGAGAGGTCGATTTAAGGCTTGGGGAGACGATTCCGGGCGTCTAACACTCAAGCTAAGGTAATAAATTTTCATTTTTGTTGATTTTTCATTAAAATGGGTATTTGAGTGAAATTGTGATTTTGAGAGAATTCATCTTGTTATTGTTTAAATTTGGTGTTTTTGAGGTTGGTTTGATAAACCATTTAAGTTGGAATCGAATTTGTGGAAAATGGAGGTGTATTGTGGATTTCGAATTTTTGAAAAAAAATTCTATGTGATCCGAGAATTGGGTTTGTTCTTGGGGTTTTGTGTGAAATTTGGAGGATTTGGAGGTCTTCGATGGATAGAGAATCGATAGGAGTAGAGGAGAGAAGAAGATTGAAGAGGAAAAAAAAAAAAAAAAAAAAAAAAAAAAAAAAAAAGAGAAACCAGAGACGAAAATCGTCTCGGTTATACTGAAGACGATTTCGTCTCACAGAGGACGCGCGCGCAAGTGCGCGCGCGTCGTCCCAAACCGGCGGCCGACCGGCCACAGGGCGGTCCAACCACCTGGACCGGACCGGTCCAGGTGGGGCCCACTAGAAAAAAAAAAAAAAGATTAAAAATTAAAATAAATAAATCTAAATAATATATTATATATATACTAATTCTTTGGAAAATAGGAAAAATATGTGAAAAATATCAGGAAAATTGGGAAAAAAATTCTAGAAAAATATAGAAAATTAGAAAAAGGTAGAAAAGTGGTTTCGGGACTTTTCGGGTATTTTTAGAACCCCGACATAGCCCGGGAGAGGTACCACAACTAAAAAAAAATTTGTAAATTTTTATAAAATAACATAAAATTATAGAATATGTTCTCAAAAAGTATAAAACATTATAAATGGACTTGAGGGGACCTGGGAAACCATAGCTTGGACATTGGGGAGCTAGGTGGGGCGATCGACGGTCCGAAAAGTCGGAGTGCGTATTTTCGGGTACGTAAAACCCAACCGAACACCACTACGCATTTACTTATTTATTTCCATTGAGCTTTATATTTCCTTGAAAATCTATGATTTATATTCCTACTTTGGGACGGTTATGGTACCGTCTATGTATCCACGGGTGGTTGAGGTCGCCGGTTTGGGTGTGTAGCGCGTGATCTAGGAATTCGGTAGATGATATCCCGAGTTGGACTCCATTTCACGCGTTCGATTAGCCCACTAAGGTTAATGTCATTTGGGATACGATCGTAGGGTCGGAGGCATGAGCCACGACCAGGGCTCCTGGTCCTAGTACGCACTTAGTAGTATTTGTGTTCACCCCTTTTGTCTATCGTTGTGTTTATATACATGCGATTAGCTTTGAGCGATTAATCGCACATTTTCCTTCTTTCCGCATGTTTATTTAACACTACTTGTTGGCTCGATAATTATTTCATTAATTATTTATGCACGGTGGTTTTCCTTGGGATTTTACTTACCGGGCTCGCCATCCGGCTTTTGTGGTGGTGGCCGAGCGCAGATCCTAGTACTAGCAAGGGGCAAGGGGATCATCGGCGATTTCATCCGACTTGCCTACGCCGAGGCCTATTTGGTATGTGTGCAAATATTATCATGTTTTGATATTTTGTATTATCTTTTGGGTTGGGAAACTGGATATACACTTGTCTTGGTATACATACTATTACAGTTGATCGCTGTATGCACAAGATGTAAAGGGTTTTCCACTATAGGTTTGATCGTAAGACTTTTACATATATATAATGTGAATGCATTTTGTTAACCTTAGAAATTCTTCCGCTGTTAATTTCTTCTAAATGATCAATTAAGTGACTATAACAACTTATACGATAACTACCCTAAGTACGAAGGTAGACGAGTGACGTGGCAGGCGTTTCCGGTGCACGAGCAGGGGAAATGGGAAGCCACGGGGCGGCCTCGGAGTTTGGGGCCGCCACACGAACCCTCACAGCGCCCCTACAGCGTGGGGGACAAAGATACCCCTCTCTTTCCCCAGTGTCGCGTTTGGTGTCGTGGGGCGGCGCCCCTGCTGGGGGACTTTCCGGGGTATTTACCACCCCGACTCACGTCGCCTTATGCTGACTTGGTCCATTTTTCATCGGGAACTCAACACCATTCCAAAAACATCCCTGACACACTCCAAAACATTCGGAAACCTCAACGGAAAACTCAAAAAAAAAATCATTTAAAAATCTACAAAAAATCCAAAACTCACCTAAATCGATTACCACCTGACAAAACTCACGTTGATCGTCGAGAGGATCACCAAAATGTTGAGAGTTTTGATCAAATTCGAAATCTCAACAAGGTGTCCACATTTCGTCTCGACGAACGCAGATAAAACTCACACCAATGCGTAGGGGGTGACGAGGAGATGAATGATCTTACCTTGGATCGCCCAAAATCGCCTTGGACAAAGCAAAGAGAGAGAGAGAGAGAGAGAGGAGATAGAAAAATGAGGGAGAAAGATGGGTTGGCCCACTTTTTATAGGGTGGGCCTCATCTTGGCTCACACCCACATCTCGAGGCACATCTGGTGGCCCTAAAACACACCAACCCAATTACTTTAATACACTCACTTGTGTGACTCTCCTTGTCCTTATCCTCTTTTGCTCTAAAATTTGAGTTTCATCGGGCATTTCTATGCCCGACATGCACCACAAATCGCCCCGTCGCGCGCGAATGAAGTTTCTAATGACCCGTAAATTTCTCGAATTAATTCATTATTATATTTTTTCTCGGTTGTCCACCAAATTCATTTTCCCGACCCGTATACCTGTAATTCTTCCGTAAATGCTCTTCAATATGGACTCTACCCGCAACTCGACGTCACCGTCCTGTCACACAGACACGAGTATACATCGATAGTACACGTCATCACACAGAAAATAATATAAATTTTCGGGTCGTTACAATATAGGTCTACTACATCCTATTAAATTTGTCTACAGAACGTCGGTTTCTGTCGGTATTCTTGTAATCACTCCTTGTAAGCTTGTTGTTAGGACAAAGATGCCTCTTAAATGGGCAAGATTGCTCCTTGTGAGCTTTGTAATCCCCTGTTTGAACTACAAAAAAAAAAATAAAAGAAGTGATAGAAATATTGACAATTACGTACTAAATGCAAATCGAATTGGATCAATTTACACGGATTGATAATTACAAAATTAATACTTATAAAACTACAAAATTAATATTTTAAAATTAAGACTTATGGAAATCCTAGTAAGTAAAAAAGATAGTTGCGATTGGTGAGGAAAATGATGAATCAAACTTTGAGTTCAAATAATTTAATTTTAGATTTTTTTTACATTTATTTGACTTTATAGCTTAAAATATGTACTTAAATACAAAATGAATTAAATTAAGTTGTAAAATTATATTTTCAAGGGTACATAGTAAAATAGTAAATGAATAAGAAGCATAAAAATGCTAACTTCATTTCAAAATAGTACAATGTAATCTATATAAAGATTAATTTGACAAGTGATGTCACTACCATCTCAACAGAGACGTGACATGTATTCTTAAAAAAAAAGAAAAATAATAATAAAAAACAAAATAAATACGTTGGAGATACCAAAATATAGGGTAACCTTACCAAAAAAAATAAAATATAAGGTAACCTGCTTACCCCCTTAAAGAAGTTACTTTACAGTGTGCTTCTTTGCAGCTGTTTCTTTATGTCCATGGACTGTCCTTGAACGGTAACAATTTAATCTAATCTAATCTAATCTAATCTTGCCCTTATCTTTTCTTCTATATCATCAATCCTTTTTTTCTCCAAAAATCTTGTTGTCAATCTTAACTTCTCTTGTCTTCATTGATCACACGAATATTTATTTTTCTCTTTATAATTTAATGCACACGTCAAAAGTGGTTTTGGGGCTACACAAGGTGGTTTTCTTTTCCAGACTCATGGTTTTAAGGGCACCCATAAAACCACTTTTTCTGCAAAAAGCGGTTTTAATGGGTGCCGTTGTTTGACATCCGATTCAGGGCTAGATCCGCTCAGCCCCTCAATCAGACGGTCGTGTCCTTCTGTCTGATCGTTTAAATCTTTCTTTTTTTGGTAAAAAAATGTTCTGATTGATTGTGATTTGGAGTCAGGTTTTTGGATCTTCTGGAGGAGTTTGTGATTGAGGTGATTTTATTATAATTTTTTTCCAATTTTTGCCTTATTGATTTCCCAGTTTTTTAATTGCTTAATTGACAAAGATCAAATTTTTAGGTATTTTTTAGGGTTTTTAGGATGAAAAAATTGATAACAAGTTTGAGATTTTTTAGGGTTTTTGAGATTTTGAATTGAAGATCTGGAAATTAGGAGTAGCTGTTCTTTGATGGATGAATAGTAACTGAAAAATAAGACCTTTTTAAAAAAAATTAGGGTTTTTGATGTATTTGGGTTTTTTATAAAAATCGCAGTGTTTTCGGTTGTAATTTGACCTTTTCATATTGTTTACTGTGGTTCATTGCATGTATACTGTTTAATTTTATTTTCACTAACCCTGATCATGCATTTTGACCATTTTTCATGCAAGTTTCATGATTTTTGTGCTTTTGACTTTAGAATCACATGTATTGGTTCATATGTTTGAAGCTTTTCAATTAGTTTTAGACTTACTGAGACAGAACATTTATTTAAATTTCTAGGGATGGCAAGATTCACTGCTCTTTAAAAGACATTGACCTTGTTTGTTGCATCAGCCTCAAAATATGGAGAACTGCTGAAATGTAACTTCATTCAAAGATTTAGGTTTCTCTTCTACCTAGCATCGCTTCCAAAACAGTTCATCGATTATGTTTTCTGTGATCGTTTTGATTAATCCATGTTTGAAATGGTTACCATAAGTTGATCCCTTGAACTAGTCGAAGGCTTTACAATGACGTATTTTTTAGACGGCAATTCTTCCATTCTCAGAATTCTTGCTGTAAAACGTTATTGACGAACATCAGTTCTTCTTTGTTGTGAACATCCTTAGGGTTGTTTGGGGTATTCTTATTAGTTCATTCTTCTCTGGTGACAAATTGCATGTTTCTTCTATTTAAAGTTATAAACTTTTTGTTCATAAGTTGCTTAGCAAACCTTTCTTTTGCAGGGTTGATGAGGTCAAAATTCTTAGAAGCACATGCAAAAGAAGGGAAGTGTAGATTTTCTGTTCGAACTGGCTTATTAATCAAGTAAATCATTGTGAAGAAAATGGATGCTGGTGACGTATTGATATCTAGTGTGACATCTGCTGCTGTTCCCAAATCACATCCTGTTGAGATGGATACTAATTGTGAATTTACTAACCATGCAAAATATATGAGATCCCTTAGACGCAGACGAGGGATAAACTACAGTCAATTTAATTATAGTTCTGAGGAGGAATCTGAATTTGAAAAGCTCAATCAGGTTCAATACTTTTGTCATTGATGCCTCACTCTGACACTTTCTTCTTTTTTTATTTATTTTATTTTATTTTTATTTTTGCGTATAGTTGTTTGCTTTTAGATATACATACATAGTATATTGACTTTGATGGTTACTGTATATTGTGGTTTTCATCTAATATATAATTCATTAACAGGATTTATCTTCAAAGCCTAAACTTCCAAAGGGTGTTATTCGTGGTTGTTTAGATTGTAGTACTTGTCAAAAGGTTAGATATTTTTCTTAGATATGAAATTGTAATGACCACGTTTTAAATTTCCAATTCCGTTGATTAGCTTTCCGTTTCATTTACTCATGTGTACTCGTTGCATGAACAGGTCAAAGCAAGGTGGCGTCCAGAAGATGCATGCAGGCCCATTATTGGGAATGCTCCTGTGTTCTACCCAACCGAAGAGGTTTCTTCTCGAATGCTTGCAGTATTTAACTTCTGTGTTTCATTTGGTTTCTTGTCATTTTTAGTGTTATTACTGTTTGTTATTACTTATTATGCTATTCCTTAACTGCTTCAGTATATAGGCATTTCAGATCAGATAAGTTCATGATGCTTAAAGTTTAATAAATTAACAGGAGTTCAAAGATACATTAAAGTATATTTCCAGCATACGTCCGATAGCTGAGAGATATGGGATTTGTCGCATTGTTCCTCCCTCTTCTTGGAATCCTCCTTGCCCTCTAAAAGAAAAACATGTCTGGGAAAATTCTAAATTTCCTACTCGGATTCAACAACTAGACAAGCTTCAAAATAGGGATTCAATGAGAGCAAATTCTAGTAATTATGGGAAGATGAGGAAGAAAAGGAGAAGATGCCTTGATATGGCGGTTGATTGTGGGCTTGATGAGAATTCCATGAAACAAAATGGAGCTAAAAGCTCCAATGAAAACGAGAGGTTTGGTTTTGAACCAGGCATGGAGTTCACTTTGGATTCTTTTCAGAAGTATGCTGATGATTTTAAGAGACAGTACTTTTCGAGGGATGACAACGTCACAGATACAGTAGGGGATCGTGGGTTCCGCCGAAAGCAGTGGGAACCATCAGTTGAAAATTTGGAGGGTGAATACTGGCGGATGGTTGAAAAGCCGACTGAGGAGGTTGAGGTATGGTGGCAGAAAGTAGTAAACTTTACATCTCTTTTTTTATTTATCAATCTTGTCTCTTTCTAGCTTATGCATGCCATTCGATTTGCTGTAGGTGCTTTATGGAGCTGATATAGAAACTGGAAAATTTGGCAGTGGATTTCCAAAAGTGTCCTTCCCAACTGAAGCTTCTAAATATGATGGCAGGTATTTGAAATCAGGTTGGAATTTAAATAATTTTCCCAGACTCCCAGGATCTGTGCTTGCCTTTGAAAGCAGCGATATATCTGGTGTTGTGGTCCCATGGTTGTATGTAGGAATGTGCTTCTCTTCATTTTGTTGGGTAAGCTTCAAGATCATCTTTTCCTTTACCATCGGTCTTGGTGCTGTTCTATGATAATAAATACTTAGTTGACATTTCACTTTGGTCTCTTTTTGTGCATTTGATTTTTCTGTTATCTTTAACGATTTTTCCAATATTGAAAAACAGCATGTCGAGGATCATCACTTGTACTCGTTGAATTACATGCATTGGGGTGCTCCCAAAGTGTGGTATGGTGTACCAGGGAAAGATGCTGTGAAGTTGGAGGCAGCCATGAAGAAGCATTTGCCAGACTTGTTTGAAGAACAACCTGATTTGCTTCATAAGCTTGTGAGTGGTGACTCTGCTTCTTCCTTATCTTTTTTTCATGAAAAATAGAAATTATATTCATAGATAAAAAGGTTCCAATGAGTTCAACCTATCTATATGCAGTCAAATCATTAATTTAACACCAAAATCATATTTTATAAAAAGGAAATTCCTACTTGTGCCACTAATGCACATGAAGACGCAGTATGGAGTAGAGCCGAAAAAAAAAGAAAGAAAAACAAATTCTTATAGCCAACCCCATGTATTTGGGAAAAGAAAACTTGTGCTAGGTTGAGTTTCATGTTCTTTTGAGTAATCTGGAGCTGTCTTTGCTTTGGGGCTACACATGAATTACACCTGCATTCTTGTTCCCGTTTATGTCCCCTCTGTTAAAGTTGGAAACTTGGTATTAATAGGGGTAAGATGTTACACCAAGGACTTGTTGTTTTGTTTTTATTGCATGGAAACTTGGTATTAATAGGGGTAAGATGTTACACCTGCGTTCTTGTTCCCATTTATATCCCCTCTGTCCTTCCACGCCGAACTTCAGGTTTATTAACTCATTGGTGGACTCCCTTGTCAAACCAAACCCATGCGCAAATGATATTGTGATAATTGGATTCCAATCAATTGCTCTTAATTACATTTAAAATTCGGCGAGTCCAGTGAAAGATTGACATGGACAGAATAGTTATAGTAAACTGTTGAATTCTTTGTTAACTCAGGCTGGGAGCTTGGCCATCACTTTGTTACATTATATGTTGTATTACTTTTGCAGTTAACATAAACCAAATTTGGTTACAGGTAACACAGCTTTCACCTTCCGTATTAGTATCTGAAGGCGTACCTGTTTATCGTTGTGTTCAGAATCCGAGGGAGTTTGTCCTTACCTTCCCTCGGGCCTATCATTCTGGATTCAACTGTGGCTTCAATTGTGCAGAGGCTGTAAATGTAGCTCCCATAGATTGGTTGCCTCATGGGCAGAATGCGATAGAGCTTTACTGCGAACAGGGGCGTAAGACATCCATTTCACATGATAAGCTGCTGCTGGGGGCTGCAAGGGAAGCAGTGAAGGCACACTGGGAACTTGTCTTATTGAGAAAGAACGACTCTGATAATTTAAGATGGAAAGACTTTTGTGGAAAAGATGGAATATTAGCAAAGGCACTTAAAGTGAGTAAAGACTTTTTATTATTAGTATCGTATTTTCTAGCTTGCAAGGATTTTTTTTCTGTTTTTTAGTTGCGTATGTAACTCTCCTTTTAACAGGCACGTGCTGAGCTGGAGCACAGTAGGAGAGAACATGCGGATTCCTCAAATTCAGTTAAGATGGACATCAGTTTCGATGCAACCTGCGAGAGGGAATGTTTCGTATGTCTTTATGATTTGCACCTCTCTGCAGTGAGCTGTCAGTGCGTGCCTGAAAGATTTGCTTGCTTGTTACACGGAGAACAGCTTTGCTCAGGTGCATGTTCTGGTAAAAAATTCCTCTTCCGCTATGAGATCTACGAATTGAATATATTCGTTGAAGCTTTGGAGGGAAAACTAAGTGCAGTATGCAGATGGGTGAATCTAGATCTTGGATTAACTCTAAGCAAGTATCTCTCTGGAGCTAACTTACAAATTCCAAATCCCAATAAAAATGATTCCCATTCTTCTGAAGCTGGAAAAAGTGGAGACTGTGATTCATTGGATGCAGGATCTTCTACAAGCACTGCTGACATTCCTCTATGTAAAGAACCCAAGACACCTCTTGTTCGTGTGACTTCATTCAATCATCTTATTAGTAAACCGCCACGTTCCATTCTAGGAAAGCAAAATGAACGTGGTATATTGAGCACATTGTCTCAGGCCTGCAATCCTGGTGATCCCGCTTCTAAAACATCTCAGAAAATTGAAACATCAAATGCCAAGCTTAGTGAACATGTAGCAAAAGAATCAGCAACTAGAAACGTGGTCGTTTTGAGTCGTAGCTCTATAAAGACTGTGGCCCATTCAGAACAGAAGTCTCCTGATGTTCTTTTGGCTCCTGAAAAAGTGAATGACTTGCATGTGCGACATAAATCTCCTTGTAGAAAAGAAAACTTAAATCATTCCTCTTCGGCGAGGGTAGAAAGGATACTAGCTGAGCGTGCCCTATCACTAGGTCCTACATCTTCTAGGACTTTCAAAGAGGATGCCCAAAGTTCGAAGATATCACAAGATGCTTCTTGTAAAGTGAACTCTCTTGACTGCTCTACTGCTGTACACATAGTCAATCCATCATATAGCTTTCACACTCGTACCACAACTTCATCATCAGCAGACGGTAATATAAAGGTTATTAGTAATGAAAAGAGCGAGGATCGACTTGAATGGTCTCCAATAAGAACAACTGAAGGTTCATTTTCACAAAGACCAGAAGTTTTTGCCAGGTTAGTGAATTGTGACAAGACTGTGAGTCCCTGCAATCAACAAAAGGATAAAATGCTGGATATTCCGGAGACAAATGCAACCGTAATGAATGAAGGAGATGTGGATTTGATTGCTGATATGGAGCCGGAAAATAATTTATCACATTCAGAGATTTTGGAAGTTGGAAAACGTGTGATTGATTCCAAGTCGAGGGAATACAACTTTACGGTTTCAACTGATGCTGTCACATTACCATCCGACTCTAGGAACATTTCTAAGACAGAAGGGTGTTCCACTAGTAGCCTTGACAAAACTGCCGCAGATTTTGCAACGAGAGAGGCAGGTGCCTCTAATAATGCAAATGTAGAGAGTATTCCCCAGATTCGGGTATCATCTGGAAGCTTTGATCCAAAGAAGTTGAGCAGAGATCAAAATGTAGCCACTTCTTCCAATTTAAATTTAACTGGTTTGGGAAGGCCATCAAAAGGTGGCATAGGAAGCACTTCAGGTGTCTTGAGTAATTTAGAAAAGCATTGTCATCAGAAGGGTCCTCGAATTGCCAAGGTTGTGCGAAGGATAAATTGCCACGTTGAGCCTTTGGAATTAGGGGTTATTCACTCAGGAAAGTTGTGGTCAAGCAGCCAGGCGATATACCCCCATGGTATGTTGCAACAAGTTATTTGGTTATTTTCATGACTTGTATCTCTGACTATGTTACTTGGACTCGGGTGCGGGTGTCTGGTGAGTGTATGAGTCTAAAGGTCGGACCCACCTATTCTCTAACTTTAAGATACGGGGACTCGACAAAAACAATCTAAAAACTTGAGACATACATGCTTATATATGTTATATACCCATATTTTTTTTCTCATTTTTCATTTCGTATTCTACGCTAGAAAGTTTTTGTTATTTTTTTTCTTTCTTCTCTTGCATTATAAATCTTTTTATACAACGAACTCTATAAATGGAGTATCCATGTCTTTTTAAGTGTCGGACTCGTTTCAAGTGTCCGACACGGATAATTTGAGTTAGAGTGAAGGGTTCGGGTAACATAGATCTCTGAACATTGTGTTCAAGTCACAGCGTTCGCACACTATTATTTTGTTAATTCATTTTTCTTCACTTTTATTACAGGATTTAGGAGCAGGGTCACATATTTAAGTGTGATTGACCCAACAAAGATGTGTTCCTACGTGTCACAAATTCTAGATGCAGGATCACTCGGGCCGCTATTTATGGTAATTTAATTTGTTGTTCTTTCTAAACATGCTGATTCCATGCTGTGGTTCAAATCTGTGAATTTGTAATATTTTTGTCACTTGAGGACTATTAGGGATTCAAAGGGAAACTCTTATGTATTTTACAAGGATACGCATGTATCTGGTGTTGATCTTCCTACATATTTTGTTGAACGAGAATATTTGTATATTTCAGAGTTAATATGCCCGTGATTTTCAAGTAGCATTTAGTTCATTTATCGAACTTGTATTTTTTATTTTATTTTTTAATTTTTTGATAGCCATGGGTGTCTGAACCATTTTTCAGCCCCTCCTGACTTTGGTTCAACTAAGCCAATCGGAGTTATCGAACTTGTAATTTGACTTGTTCGGGACTGAAGTTCGTCAAAACAAGAGTTAGTTTTCAGAAATCTTAGCCCATAAGTTATTGGTTCAGTTGTATAGGAGCAGACTTCTTAATTGCACCAATTTCATTACTTAAAATTTGATTTTATGTTTATTTTCATATACCTACTCTAACTTTCATCATAGATGGGAGTAAAAATTCATTGCCTCATTTTGTTTGTATGATTTTGAGTGAAGTAATCCAAATACAATTCTTTAGGTCACCTTTGTTAAGTTTTATTTGCTTTATTTCAGGTTTCAGTTGAAGAGCATCCAAGTGAGGTATTCATACATACCTCAGCTTCGAAATGCTGGGAGTTGGTGAGAGAGAGAGTCAATCAAGAAATAAGAAAACAATTTTCGTTGGGCCGAACAAAGCTTCCTCTACAACCTTCTGGGAGTGTTGATGGGCTTGAAATGTTTGGTTTCACTTCGCCAGAAATCGTACAGGTAAATTTTCGAAGAAATTTTATTTAGTCTTGCCTGAATATTTGCTGCAGTAAATAATTTCATGTTACATGATGAATGCATTGTGTTCTTCCCAATGAACGAACCTAGGACCTTCTTTCCTTGTAGAAATTTGGCTCTGGTATCATATGACATGATGAATGCATTGTGTTCTTCCCAATGAACCTAGGACCTTCTTCCTTGTCGAAATTCGGCTATGGTTTTCAAACAACATACTAAGTAGATTATGCTCATGTCAGTTGAACACTATTTAGTTGGCAATACTCATTGTTCATGTCAGTAGTTATTGTTCTACTTTGTTATTGGAATTGCAGTTATCATTCCTGATCCCTATGAAGAATCTCTTAAAAAGTTAGAACTACATGTCATTGAATTGAAATTTAATGCTTGATCCAATCTATCTGATTTAAGTTATATCACTATGACTTGGTCTCCAAAAGGCTGCATAAGAACAAAACTGACTATCCTTATGCCGCCTTCGCGATCATAATCTGAGTACAAGAATTCCTGTCTTTTGTCGAAGCAATGAGTATTGAATTGCTGAAGTTTTTCCTTTTGACCTATCAGGCTATTGAGGCTCGTGACTACAATAGAGTCTGCATTGAGTACTGGAATTCGAGGGCACCGAACAATTCCTCAGCTGGCGATGCTGTCGCCAAAATAAAGGAGCTGGATAATCAAAAACCTGCCAGTGCCGGCTTGGAGGCCTCTAATAATGGAATAGTCTTCAAGGGGTTGCTCGAGAAGGCAAACCCAGAAGAACTGCACTCACTGTACAGCATACTGAGTGACAATAAACTAACTCGCGATCATAGCTTGGCGTCTCAGCTTCTCGATAAAGAGATTCAGAGTCGTCGAAAATGATTCTTTTTGCCTGGTGTTATTGAATCCGTGGCCAGCGATACCCTTGGCATTTTTAAGTTGTCAATGCCAATTTGCCATTTATTGATTCTTCTTTCTTTACGCGCATCTTTACAGTTACCAGTATGAATGCAATGTGAAGAAGCTGGAAAATGTGTGCTTAGATTGTTCTGTGGCTGCGCATGCCCTCTCTTTAGTTCCCCCTTCGTTGCACAGTTTTCGAAAAAACTACACTTCACATACCAATTAAACGCTACCACTTGGTTGGAAATGTCTTGATTTTAGAAGAGGAGACAACTCTTTCGACACAGTTTCGAATTCCACAAGATTAATAGCAGAAAGATGGGACACTTGTACAGATCAGTTCTATCATTTATAGCGAAGTGGATTACACAATATTTGATTTGAGGCGCATTTAATTTAAGGCAAATAGCACAATACATCCTAATGTTTTAAATTTTTTACAAATTTATTCTGACATTTCAGCTTTTACAAATACATCCTAACATTTTAATTGACACCAAAAAAAAAGTCCCAAACCAACTGAAATTTATTTATAGGATGCAATGTACACAATTTCATAAGGTTATGATGCATTTGTAAAAATTGAAACGTTAGAATAAATTTGTAGAAAACTTATGTTATTTATAATATCTCAGAACAGAACATAATTAAGACGGAGAAAGTTTTACATAATCCCCTCCAGAGGAAAAAAAGAAGGAAAAGAACTTAATACACAAGTTAAAAAACAAAGAAGAAAACAATCATTAAGACGTACAAGTTGCACATATGCTACTTAGGTGATAGATTGGAGAAAGTTCATTGCGTACATCTATCATTTTGAGAATCTGCTGCAGCATGGCTTTAGCTGGGGGGATCGAAGATTATGCAAGAGTGAGAGGAGTGCCAACCGTCATGAAATTTCCACTGCACTTTATCCTCTAGTGATGAATCCAATTCACATAAAAGCTTTGTGATGCGTCTGGCGCGTTCTTCGTAATCATTGTTTGAACCTTTGTGAACATCTTTATACACACAAATGGGCAGTTGAGCAAGGAAATGATGCAACATTTCAGAAAATAGTTGCTCAACACAGTCAACCAACTCTGTCATGGTTGCATACTCTTGTTCCTTGACAAAGTTCATGAATGTTTTCAATTCATCGGCAACTGTAAACTTATAAGGAAGTATTTGACATGCATGATCGACATTTGAGATGGCGCGTTTCACAGGATGATCATCGCCGTCTTGACCATTTTCCAACGTAACCAGCTTGCTCATATTAACCTCCCCACCTTCCCAAAGAAGTTTTGCCAATATCCGTTTCCTCACATCGATGATTTGCGAATTCACATGCTCATCAATGTAGTAAACAATCTCGAAAGCTTCGCGGAGAGCATCTGTCATAGATTTGGCAAGAACTGATGATGATAGAAAAAAAGGAGCTACAACTTTTGCAAGCACAACCATTGAGAGGCATGTCACTTTGTAACTTGATGTTACCCTCTTACCAATCTCCACAAACCTGTATAAGTGTTGTGGTACTGCTGGCGTCGTGGCGCGATGAACTTTTGATAGCATTTCAACCATATGATGACGCCGAGGGAGCTCTCTTTTAACATTCATCCACTTGGTCATGTTGTCCACACAATGCATGACCTCCTTTTTAGAGGATTTATACATCATTTGTAGCCCAAATTCATTTGTTATCCATGGAAAGGAGGGCAAGCTCAAAAGCTCTGTAGCTCTGTCATCACAGCATCTAAGAGTGTCTAAATCAGTTACTCTTAAGATCCATGACACAATGGAGGAAATGACATATATAGGGGCAAAAATGAAGACGAAGAGCACGAACACCATCACCAACTTAATCGTAAACTTGGACAGTTCCATTATTGATGACCTCATTGATCTCCTCTTCACGAGTGAAAACCAAATCATCCATTCGAGTAGATCGCCTGCTATAAATTCTTTCAAGTCACTAGAATCTATGTCCAAATGTTGGACCATTGGGAGCCACCGAAAGGCAATGATTAAAGCACCAATTATAATACTGGCGATTTGAATAATAACTATGATCCTCATCGACCATCCGTAATCAGAAACCCCTTCACAGAACTCTAAAGTTTGGACGACTATTGAACGATAGGTAGCTTGTAGTAGAACCAATGCACACATTATGCAAATTGGTCCTATTGCTGAACTGAATATTGCGTTTCTGCTGAGAATTACTAACTGAGGGTTGTTGATACAAGTAGATATGTACCAACACTTTACCCGACGAATAAAACTTGCTTCACCCCTGTGCCGTATGGTATGAAAGTGACCCACATTACTTAGA
Source organism: Stephania japonica (assembly GCA_039657345.1). Taxonomy (NCBI): domain Eukaryota; kingdom Viridiplantae; phylum Streptophyta; class Magnoliopsida; order Ranunculales; family Menispermaceae; genus Stephania; species Stephania japonica. The sequence continues at coordinate 64,228,204 of CM077557.1, read as the reverse complement.
ATAAGAGTGATCTTTTCATTGTCGAATTCGAAAGTACTAAACCAACAGACAACCAACAACATGAGCATGAAACACAAGACCATGATGTGCTCAACAATGAATGAGTAGATCACTCCTGTACCTATCTGTATGCAAATGTTAACCACAAGTGTGACGATGAAGATGCTTAAGGCTGCTATGTTCGGAATATTTTCCGACTCTTTATTATTTGCAAGGGATGGTGCCATGAAACCAATGCATATGCAAGTCATTGCTGTGCCCGTGAGCTTGGATAGTTGGTCTCTAGCACTAGGCATATCGGTAGTGAGATCTACTGGGAGCTTTGAGACAATCGATAAGAGAGTTAACGTGACAGAGTTAAGTGAAAAGACTTGACAAGGAATATAGCAAGCCTTGCGCCTAACCGCAAAGAAAACGTCCCAAAGCATGAGTAGGAGACATACCAATGAGGCGCCTGCGATGTACAAGCCAATGATGGGCACTGGAGATGAGGAGCTGCTGCTAGAATTGTCACATTGAAGTTTTGCCATTTAGCCGTGCTTCCACCGGGCGAATGTATATATGAGGAGTTGAAATTAAGGAGAGGTTTATAGAGAAGGTAAGGAGAAGATATAAGAGGTTCAGAGAGTAGAGTAGCCTAACATATAGAAGCAAAACAAAGCCATTTTTCTTCTCTTATATGTATAGGACCACTTTCAAGAATATGAATCAGCCCAAACAAGAAGCAAAGCAAAAGCAAAAGCAAAAGCAAAAGAACATGGTGTTTATATATGCTAATAGAACCTTCAAGGGCTGAAAAGTAACTAATTAGGGATTAGTTTGCTTTCTTTGGATAGCATTGTTAGTTGATTCTCTTGCCATACTAAGCCAAACTTGTACCAAATCAAACTCAATCTCAACCTCGACTACTGCCAACTGATTCGAAACTCGAGGCAAAGTCTTGAACAACTTTGTTAACATTTTACACTATCATTTACTCTAACATGCATGCAAACCGAGACAAAGTCTTCACGTGATGTTTAACACGTGATTTACAAGTTTTCGAGTTACTAATTATTTAATTATTCAAACAAAACAAACACAATACATCACATCAACGCACTCACACCTTATTTGAAACAAGTTGGGCTTAACCTCGAGTCTAACTCGGATTAACACTAATCGCATGCTTAAAGTAAAAGGTCGTTTCACCACTCCTTGCTCTTTTGTGAAGCTCGGTCACAGTGAGTCAAGTCTACTATTTTCTGATGTCTCTCTCTATCGATAAATTATTGGTGGTCTTCAATACCTAACACATACTCGACCAGACATTTCCTTTGCGATTAATCGCCTCAGCCAGTTTCAGCAGTTCCCTCAGATTTCCCATTGGCTACGCTATGTTGCTGGCACAATGGACCTTGAACTTCACATCAAGCCTAGCTCCTCACTTCACCTAGTTGCCTTCTCGAACGCTGATTAGGCCTCCTTGCCAGAGGATCGAAAGTCGATCGGAGGTTATTGTGTTTTCTTTGGCTCCACACTTGTATCCTGGAGCTCCAAGACAAAATGTTGTTACAAGGTCTAGCACTGAAGCTAATACCGGGCTCTTGCACAAGCTAGTGCTGAGCTCATGTGGCTTGAGTCACTTCTCATGGAAATCCAGTTTGTTCTTACCTCCTCCCCTGTTTTATGATGTGACAACCAAAACGCAAATGTATTGGTTGTTAACCCTGTCTTTCATGCTCGTACAAAACACATAGAGCTTGATATTAACTTCATTCGAAATAGAATTATCCAATAGAAACTGGATCTCCGTTTCGTGCCTTTTGATGATCAATTGGCTGATGGCTTCACCAAAGGACTTTCCACTTCTAAACATCAATCTATGAAGTTCAAACTTGGCATTACTGCTATACCGCCAAGTTTGAGGGGTATGTTAGACATACACATTAATTAATATTGTGTAACGTGTACATTGATTGTGTAACGTCTACACTTATTGTAATTGACCCGCCCGCCCGCCCTAGCATAGCATAGCCATTGGGCATGCTGAGCGGTGTGCCGCCGTGAAGCAAGCCGCACACCATCCACGGCCCCCTGCTTTGTGGTCTTTCGCCCCGAGGTTCGAACACGAGGCACAGGGATAAGTACCCGGGTTTCTCGAACCTTGTACCATGAGCTAGGAGGACTTCCCGGGAGGTCACCCATCCCGGTACTACTCTCGCTCGGGCACGCTTAATCTGCGGAGTTCGATGGGATCCGGTGCCTTCGTCTTGAACCGGCTCGGTGGTACAAGGTTCGAGAAACTGGGTACTTATCCCCTGTGCCTCAGTTCGAACTCGGGGGAAGCAAAGACCACGCAGGGCCGTGGATGGTGTGCGTGCTTTTCATGGGCGGGCACACTGTCTGGCCAATGGCCGGCGGCTATAGCAAGAAGTCGGGCGGCCGGGCCGTTACATAAAAAGCCGAACCGGGCCCGACCCGGCCGGGTCGGGTCCGACCCGGTTCGGGGGACCCACATATATTATTTAAATAATATATTTAAATAATATTTTTATTTATTTATAAAAAAAAAACAGTTTATTTTGTTGGAAAATAGGAAAAATAGGGGAAAAATATCAGAAAAATTGGGAAAAATTCTAGAAAAATATAGAAAATTAGAAAAAGGTAGAAAAGTGGTTTCGAGATTTTTCGGGCATTTTTGGAACCCCGACATAGCCCGGGAGAGGTACCACAACTAAAAATTTGTAAATTTTTATAAAATAACATAAAAATTTTAGAATATGTTCTCAAAAAGTATAAAACACTATAAATGGACTTCAGGGACCGGGAAACCATAGCTTGGACATTGGGGAGCTAGGTGGGGCGTACCGACGGGTCCGAAAAGTCGGAGTGCGTATTTTCGGGTACGTAAAACCCAACCGAACACCACTATCGCATTTACTTATTTATTTCCATTGAGCTTTATATTTCCTTGAAAATCTATGATTTATATTCCTCTTGGGACGGTTATGGTACCGTCTATGTATCCACGGGTGGTTGAGGTCATTGTTTGGGTGTGTAGCGCGTGATCTAGGAATTCGGTAGATGATATCCCGAGTTGGACTCCATTTCACGCGTTCGATTAGCCCACTAAGGTTAATGTCATTGGGATACGATCGTAGGGTCGGAGGCATGAGCCACGACCGGGGCTCCTGGTCCTAGTACGCACTTAGTAGTTTGTGTTCACCCCCTTTTGTCTATCGTTGTGTTTATATACATGCGATTAGCTTTGAGCGATTAATCTGCACATTTTCCTTCTTTCCGCATGTTTATTTAACACTACTTGTTGGCTCCGATAATTATTTCATTAATTATTTATGCACGGTGGTTTTCCTTGGGATTTTACTTACCTTGGGCTCGCCATCCGGCTTTTGTGGTGGGCCGAGCGCAGATCCTAGTACTAGCGAGGGCAAGGGGATCATCGGCGATTTCATCCGACTTCCCTACGCCGAGGCTCCTCTTGGTATGTGTGCAAATATTATCATGTTTTGATATTTTGTATTATCTTTTGGGTTGGGAAACTGGATATACACTTGTACTGGTATACATACTATTACAGTTGATCGCCTGTATGCACAGTACAGCCGGGTTTTCCACTATAGGTTTGATCAGTAAGACAACCACCGTGCATAAATAATTAATGAAATAATTATCGGAGCCAACAAGTAGTGTTAAATAAACATGCGGAAAGAAGGAAAATGTGCATAACCTGCTCAAAGCTAATCGCATGTATATAAACACAACGATAGACAAAAGGGGGTGAACACGGCTATTTACTAAGTGCGTACTAGGACCAGGGAGCCCGGTCGTGGCTCATGCCTCCGACCCTACGATCGTATCCCAACGACATTAACCTTAGTGGGCTAATCGAACGCGTGAAATGGAGTCCAACTCGGGATATCATCTACCGAATTCCTAGATCACGCGCTACACACCCAACCCGCCGACCTCAACCACCCGTGGATACATAGACGGTACCATAACCGTCCCAAGAGGAATATAAATCATAGATTTTCAAGGAAATATAAAGCTCAATGGAAATAAATAAGTAAATGCAGTAGTGGTGTTCAGTTGGGTTTTACGTACCGGGCTCGCCATCTGGCTTTTGTGGTGGCTGAGCGCAGATCCTAGTACTAGGGAAATGGGAAGCCACGGGGCGGCCTCGGAGTTTGGGGCCGCCGCGGCGCACGCTTTTTATGTAACGGCCCGGCCCGCCATAGACGAAGCCCGCACACCATCCACGGCCCCCTGCTTTGTGGTCTTTCGCCCCCGAGTTCGAACACGAGACACAGGGATAAGTACCCAGGTTTCTCGAACCTTGTACCACCGAATGGTTCAAGACGCGCACCGGATCCCATCTAACTCCGCAGACTAAGCGTGCAAAGCGTGCTCGAGCGAGTAGTACCGGGATGGGTGACCTCCGGGAAGTCCTCCCGGCTCGGTGGTACAAGGTTCGAGAAACTGGTACTTATCCCTAGAAAGACACGCAGGGGTCGTGGATGGTGTGCGGGCTTCGTCTATGGGCGGGCTGGGCCGTTACACTTATTGTGTAATGTCTACATTGATTGTATAACGCCTCCACTGAGCACAAATCACTCCCTTGATTATTTGCTACCTTATTTAGATGTTTCCTTTTGTATGTAATTGCATCTCTATATATATAGAGAGACATGTAATAGATCAATACACAACATAAAATACAATAAACTTATTCTATTCAGAATCTCTAAGGCCTAAAGACCATTGCAAGAATTCTTTGTAAAGTAAGTCCACCTATCAAGTAAACATGTCATGCTTTTGCTTTTTGATTTGCTTTCTAGCTATCAACTAATACATATTCTTAATTTCAAGTAATCCTATAATGCAAAGTACATAAAACAATTGATATCAAGTAAAGAACCCGATTTTACATTAGATTCATTTGCTATTACTGCTATTTTTCACAATGTATTAAGACTACAGCGAGTGGTGCAATTCATATATACATTCATATATACTTTCATAATGCTTCAATAGTTGTGTTATGTTAACATCTAATGTGACATACTTAACAAATATATGTAGAGCTTGTGTGTATCTAATGTTCTAATTGCTATGTCATGGACACAAAGTTATGATTTTTTGGGTTTTGGGGTGACCAAAATCATTGTCGTGGACATTTTATAAGGATGGATTATTTTGTCGAGAGTTTGGTTCAATTTGGTGAAAAATTGGATTGAAAATGGGCACCGAATATCAAAACATGTCAAAATAGAGATTTTAAAAAATTAATAAATAAAAAAAAATTAAGCTGCTGAAAAGCAGCTAGGGTTTATATATATAAAGTTAAAAAAAGCAATCAAACTTTTTTTTTTCTACAGATCGTTTCTAACGTTCCTCAACCCTTTCCCCTCGGTTCTTCTCCTGCGAAACTCCCGACGTTTGATTTTCATCCAGTTTCTCTCTGCAAAACAATAGTTCATCGCGAGATGGTCAGTTTGAGCTAAGTTGTCGTGGTGGAAATGAGGGATTCAGCCCAAAATTTGGTAAAATCTCAAATTAGGGTGTTTTTCCTCAATTCAATTTGAAATCTAGCGATTTTTCTATTTCTTTCACAGAGTTTTCATAGGAATTGGTATTAATTGTGATGAATTGATGTATTAGGTTAATTTGCATCAATTTGGGATAAGCGTAAGTTAGGATTTTATGATTTGAATTGATGTGATTTAGTTGATAACAGTTTTGAAGATGTTTTTATAGTTGATGCTGATTTAAATTGGGATTATGGATAAATTGATTATTGGTTTTGATCTAATTCGATTCCACAAGCTGTGAAAATATATTTGTTTTGACATCTAGTGATTTTCTGGTATTGATTATCGAGATTTGAGGATTTAGCTGCGAAAATATTGATTTGGAGAAGTTTTCTCAATACAAAATATATAAAGTTTGTGTTGTTGACAAGCCATATTGAGAAATTCATAACTTCTACGTTTGTGATCCGATTTGAGTGTTCTCAGAGCCTATGAAAAGTACAAAAGAGTATTACTAGTTCCTTGTTGGTTATCATGACAAATATTGAGGTTTTCAAGGTTAAAACCTTAACCCAAATTGGCTAGTTGATAACACTTCGAAATAGTTATAAAGTATTATTTTTGGAAATAGTTATTGAGCGTATTTTTGGTTGTAGTGTTTGTATGGTTTAAGGGTACTAAGCATAGGGAAATGGACTTAAATTGATACTAAATGATGTAATTTAGGTTCTTAATTGATGAGGAAGAATGGGAGGATTTTGTAACGACCCGGAAAAATTTGTGTTGTTTTGTGTGATGACGTGTACCATCGAGTTATACTCGTGTCTGTGTGACAAGGCGGTGACGTCATTAAACGAGTAGTGATCGCCTCGAGAAAACGTGTCGAATGGGTTTTGATGGGCGAATTACGAGTACACGGGTCAGGGAAATGAACTTGGTCAACGGTCGAAAATAATAAATTAATTGGAATTAATTATGTGTCGTTGGTAGTCACAATTCGCGCACGAAAGGGCAAGTCGTGATGCATGTCGGGCGTTTCTACACTCAAGGAAAACCAATTAGTGGGGAAATAAGGATAAGAACAAGGAGAGAGAGTCACCCATTGGTGTCATCAAAGTGGTTGGGTGTGAACAAATGGAAGAGTGACACATCACTCATGAAAAAAAAAAAAAAGTACAACACTCCGCCACACATCTAGTGACACCTCATTACCTACCTACCACTCTCAGTACCTTAATTTCTCTCTCTTCCATACCCTCTCAACGTCTCTCTCTTATGCCTTTTTCTCTCTCCTCTCCCAAACAAAAACCTCTCTCTCTACCCGAAACTCACATCTTCCTCACCTCACTCACATCTTCTCATCTCCAGTCCACTCGGTCTCTCCCTCACCGCCACTCCCAACACACACTCACGGCTCTTTCTTGGTTTCTCCCCTCAACGGCACGGCCTCCTCGGACCCAAGGTGAGTGGTCATTTTTTTTTTGTGGTGTTGAGGAGATAGTGTGTGCATAAAGTATAGGGGTGTTTTGAGGTTGAAATACTTAAGTTTGGAATTGTTGAGGTAGGAAAAGTTGGGTATAGTTATTTTGTTCAAATCTTGGTATTTAGTGATGATCTTTGGAGGTTTTGAAGTTAATATATCATATTTTTATCTAAGATTTTCGGTTTTAGCTTTTCATATTGTTTGATGGGATTTTTGAAGGCATAAATAGAGGTCCTGACCTCAGTTTTGAACTGCCAAAATATACAAAATTTTGGCTAAGTATAAAAACTGTTTGCAAGCAAGCAAGTTGGGTTGATAAGTTAAGGTATCAAACGTCATCTAAATCATATGGGGTTAAGCTTATTTTAAACCTTGTATATCATATTTTACATAATGGAAAGGTACAAGGTTATAATCATTTATTTGGGTGGTGAAAAAATGAGGCAAAGGTAGCATGTGAGCCACATAAACAGTTTTGACAGTTGCAAGTAGCCATGTTTGGCAAATGATTTAATGGCCTTATGGACATCTAAAATACTTGCAAATAGGTTCATTTGATTCTTGGTATACCCTATTTCAATGGTAGAAAATGTTTGTATTAAAATTCATTGATTTAGAAGTCGAAATTTAACATTGAACATAGGGTCTTGCTATTGAAAAATCCACATTTGCCCATAATTTGACTAAGTGTTGAAGGCTTGTTTAAGGGTGGTTTTGACTAACAGATTGATAAGGATTATTTTTACACTTTGACTAAGGACTCAAAGGGGTTTTGAACTTGAATATGTAGGATGTCTAAAGGAGCAAATAGCTTTGGAATGGAAAAAGCTAGGTGATCATAATTGAAGCCCAAAGTCGAAAGCTTGGAGACTAAATTATGAAAATGAGACTTTAAAGGAAATTTTGAGATTTTAACAGGCTCTTACGGGGTTTTGAAAGAATTTTAAGCACCGCCGTAACTAGGGGAATTATGAGATATTGCTTAAAAGTAGTATAATCAAGTTAATGACCTCAAATGTGGTTAAAATGACTTGTAGGCCATATGGAATGACGTGAAAGCCAAGAAACACATGAGCGAGGATCCGTATAACCAACTTGGAGTTGGTTTGTTTGTGAGTAAAACCAACCAGAGTATTTACATTATTTCACTTGTCCATTTAATTGAGCTATTATGTTTGTTGAGCAATACCTTCTTGTGGATTATGAATTGTTGAATTCCCTTTGTTATATTTATCTTTGTTAATATATCGACTTGATTTTGATTGGATTCCTCAATGAATAGTCTATTTGTGTCTAAGTGGACATCATGGTACTCACGGTCTATGCCATGAGTACACGGACTCTGGACTTGGTTAAACCCATAGTGTGGAATTGCGGTGACCGTATGTTGTTGAGTGTGTGACGCATTGCGGTACTGTATGCGAACTAAGTGTGACCTGGGGTTAAATGCCTTATTCTAGACTGTCTTGGGTTTGTGTAGGTCCAGAGTTTGTCTTGAAAGTCAGGTTGTAAACTAAGTGTTGCAATCTGGTGACATCGGGACACTTAGATTCCTTTTCTTTTGGCTTTGTGTTCTTGACACTCATTTATCGTTGTTATCTTCGTGATTTCACCTATCATGCTGTCTTTACATTCTTCGTAATATCCATGCATGATACTAGTTTAGCTATTTACTTGACATTTGAAATACTGTTTAGACTCTATTGGTATTTTACTCTCTACATCATTGTACTCACCGTCTAGTTTGTGACGGTGGGGTGGCAGACCGGCGAACAGACTAAGGCAAGGGATTAGCGCTAGGCGATTGGAGGCGAGGACCACGAGGCGTTCTCCTTGCGCATATTGAGTATGTTTTGTATTAAGTATCTATATTGTTTTGTTGAACGTGGGATTATGGGTTATGAGAGATCTTGGGCATGTAGGACATTATTGATACATACTTTCGATTCATATGATGGATATGATTACGGGGTGTGTCTTGAAGTTATTGATTAGTTTGGAGTTTAAGTGCTTCAGTTGTATCTGATGATAACTCACTAATTAGTTAACTTCACTTATAAATATGTAATAAATGGTAAATGGTAATGAAGGCTGACTAGGCCTGCGTGACTCAGCGAGATTAGCTCGGGGGTTGGCATAGGTCTAGGCCGGGCGGTGCCCAATTCAAGGATTGTGGAATTTGGGGCCGTCACTGATTTCAAGAGTCGTTTAACCTGGAGTAACACTTAGAAAAGCTCAGCACAGGTAAGTGGGACTCGTGTTTTTTTTTTTATCAATTATACAACGTAATTAAATACTATTAGAGCACATAGTATTAGAGACTGGGAATGGGGCAATGTACTGTGACTTAAACTGTTTTGGTATTGTTTTTACAAATGAAAATGAAAATCGGAAAGAAATTTGGTGGGACGGATCAGCCTGGGGTTTGGAACTGTGTTGGGCGGCCACCCATCACTGCGCCCCCAGTAACTTGGGAATTATCCCGATCAATGCTTTCTATTTGAGTTGGCGGCACATCAATCATGAATTACCAGCTGTCAGTGGTAATTCATGAGAGACGCGGGAGTGCGACTCTCTAATTTAAATGAAATGAAAATATAAGTCACAGTACGGTTGCAAGAGACTTATGGACTTGCATTCAGTTATGTATTGTTTATATTTTTCAACATCCTCTTTAAATATGTGTTGGATTCATATTGTTATGTATTTATCTTGTTATTTAGTTGATAATTGATGTATTTCTTGAGAGTCACTTACTGAGCATGTAGGAGCTCACCCAACTTAACAATTACAAGTTCACAATTGAGAGCACTAGACAAAGGGAAAGGGAAGATGTAGGAGTTTCGAAATCTTCTCTTAGGTGTACTGATATTTATGTTTATGTAATAATATTGTTTGAGTATGTTTATGTAATATAATTGGGTTGGGTTTGCTTTTAACAATTGATGGATTTTCGTGAATTGTATAGTTTTGTATATAGCATAGTATTATCAAAAATTTCTAAATTTTCACTGCATTTGATTTATTATTTATGCGATATATACAATATACAGGTTATTGTCAGATAGAAATGAAAGGCTGCTGGCTCTAGTTAGGCCTGATTTGGTGTACCGGGGCTTAATTAGGGTTTCAGGTCGGATATCCTCTAGTTAGGACAGGGGATGTTAAAGTGGTAACAACCTTTAAATTGGAGAAGCCTGCTAGTTCAATAAGAAATTGAGTATAACATTGCTAAGAGAAATAGAAACCAGTGTGATTAAAATGAACTTTAATCCCCAAGAAGTAGTGGAGTTCCCCTATGTCCTTAAGAGCAAACTGAGCATGAAGAGAATCAATAAAATGTGTGATCATAAAACCAGAATTACCAGTGATTAAAATGTCATCCACATAGACCAAAATATAAGTGAAATGTGTCCCAGACTTATGAATAAATAGAGATGAGTCTGCTTTTGAGTGAGTAAAACCCTTGACGTTAAGGCTTGTCTAAGACGATCAAACCAAGCGCGACGGACTTGAAGGAAACCATATAAAGCCTTGTGAAGTTGACACACATGTGAGGGATGTGCAGAAGAAATGAAGCCCTGTGGTTGAAAGATGTACACTTGCTCAATTAAGCGCCCTATTAAGAAAAACGTTATTGATATCAAGTTGTCGAACATGCCATTTGAAAGAGGCAGCCAAAGATAGCATAATGCGCACAGTTGAGGGCTTAATCACAGGGCTATAGATCTCGTGAAAGTCAACCCCTGGTTCTTGGCTGAATTCTTGAGCAACAAGTCGTGCCTTATGTTTGTGGATAGAACTATCAGAGTGACATTTGACCTTAAAGATCTACTTTGTACCAACTAGCTTTTGACCACCAGTGGAAGAAACAAGAGACCATGTATTGTTCTTAGAAAGAGCATCATATTCTTCTTGCATAGCTGCGCGCCAAACAGGATATTGTAACGCCTCCTTAGTAGATTTAGGAGTAATTCCACAACCAATTGAGGATGTGTCCTCAGTGATAAATGTATTGAATGTCTTTATTTTAAAGATATCATCCTTAGCTCTAGTGATCATGGGGTGAATATTCACTAGTTCAGAAGAAGTAATTGGAGCTGGGACCGACGGAGATATGGAAGAGATAGTTGGGGATGTAGTGGGAGGAGTGATGATGGGGTTAGATCCTGGAATAGGTATGGATATAATGGTGTGAGGCTCAGATTGTAATGGAGGAGCGTCATGTGGAGGAACCATTGATGGATAAGGACGTCATGTTCATCAAAAATGACATGACGGACTTAAACATATGTATCCCTTATGTGAAGAGCTATAGCCAAGGAATATGCATTTTAGGGACCAAACCGATACTTATTGGAATTGTAGGGTCGAAGATAAGGGTAGCATGCACACCCAAAAACTCGAAGAATTGAATAATCAGGTGGGACTTAAAAGAGAACTTGATAAGGTCTGAGACCCTTGAGGATTGGAGTGGCAATCGATTTATGAGAAAAACTGCTGCTGAAATGGCATCCCACCAAAAAGTAGTAGGGAGTTTTGCCTGGGTAAGTAATGTAAGGGACATCTCAACTATATGCCTATGTTTGCTTTCGATCCTTCCATGTTGTTGGTGAGTATGGGGACAATGATGCTCAAAAAGAATCCCATGATTGTGAAGATAACCTTGAAATGGACGATATTCCCCTCCCCAATAAGAACGAATGGCTTTAATAGGGAGTGAAAGCTGTTTTTCGACTAGTGTACGAAAGGTAATAAGGGTTTAGAATGCCTCAGATTTATGTTTCAAGGGATAGACCCATGTAAATCTGCTGTGATCATCAACAAAATGTATATAGTACAGGTAGCCCCGTGGTAAGGGGGTGGGAGAAGGACCACATAAGTCTGTGTGCACAAGATCAAGAATAGAAGTTGTTCTTTTACTATTCAATTGAAAAGGTAGAGCGTGCAATTTCCCATATTGACAAGCACTATAGACTCGATGAACATTAATTGGACATTTTTATTACAGACTCAAAGAACTTGTTGAATGATAGACTGAGAGGGATGACCCAAGCGAGAGTGCCATAACTCGAAAAGAGAAGAAGAAGATGACCCAGTGGTAAAAGTTGCAACATATGATTGAGGAGGGGACTGACAAAAGGAAACATCTAAATAAGTTTATTGTATTTTATGTTGTGTATTGATCTATTACATGTCTCTATATATAGAGATGCAATTATATATAACATCTAAATAAGGTAGCACATAATCAAGGGAGTGATTTGTGCTCAATGGAGGTGTTACACAATCAATATAGACATTACACAATAAGTGTAGACGTTACACTATATTAATTAATGTGTATGTCTAACAGGCCTAAACCCTAAACCCTAAACCCTGGAATTGTTAATGCGAATGCCAATGAAACCTATATTTGTTTGATCCCTAAAATGGCAAACTATTTTAAAGTGTCGGATTGAAGAATATACTAACACAAACACATCAACTCCACAAAATGAACAACCTAAACACTTTGAACTCTATAAAAAACCAAATAAGAGAGCTGTAAGATGTTAAGAAAAACAATGAAGCAACTACAAGACCAAATAAAACAGCAGGATCAAATTCAAAACAGGGCAGTAACAAATATCATGATGAAAGGAATTAAGGTTAGCTTCGGATCTTTGGCACAAGTGTTGTAATACTTAATTCTAACCCACCAAATCTCAGATTTATTCAAATGATCTTTTTACAGATCAATATTTTCTTGGAGATTAATTATCAAGTCTTTTAATTACACATTTAGCCAAAAATTTGATTATTTTAGCCCTTCTCTAGTTACAAGATCATTGGTAATATTAACATGGCAATGTTTCAAAGATTATATGTTCCTCTAATTACTTGTTTTATCCCTAACTAAGTATCTATTGAACAATAAATCTTCATATAGGCTCTATAGGATTATCATTTATCATCAATATCATCTTTACTAGATCATGACCGTGTTCTCTCACTGGATTCAAAGGAAATCCAAATGTTTCTATGTTGTTTCTTCTGTGCAAACATAATGTATATAAATCATATTGTGTGATTGGATCCTTCCTGGCTTGTTCTTCCTAAAAACACTTGATGTGCAATGGTAGTGTTGCACCAATTCTCATATAAAAAAAGTTAAAATACCAATTCATATATAAATATATATATATATACTAGTTTCGTTACATGCTTCGCACGAATGAGCTCGCGTAAGCGGACCTTATTGAGTTCATACTATGTACAAGGTTTAGAACTGTGTAAGGTTACAAGTATGTAATTTATAATGTGATCACATAGTGCACAAATCAAAGAAAGAGGACATAACAAAACAATTTATGAATTGAAGATACATAGGAATCTAACCTAGGCAAGAAATTAAAACATGAAAAATAGAGAAAATAGGGCGAGTGCGAGTGAAAGGAGACAGAGAGAGAGAATTGGGGTGATGCAATTCAAATACATTGATGTATATGAGTGCAAAAGAGGGCAAAAAATGTGATTTGATGATCTATGTAAAATAACACAAAAATAAAGGCAAAAAACACTTTTTGCTTACCACTAAAAAATTGAAGATTTGTACTTTTATATAGTTGATAGATTGATAGATATATATAGAACCTAACTAACTACCAGTAAAACTTAAACAATTCTCATTTGAAAGAATAGAAACTAAGGTTCTCACCTGGAGTCTCTCTTCCACACGCGTGTGCAAATTAAGGATCTTATATTTTCTTCTTTTTATATACAATAATGTCCAAGATTATCCATGAGTATTTCATGGAAGACACCTCACCCAACAAGACATATGCCTTGATCTTGTGATCTTAAAGAAGTCCAAGTGAACTTGTGTTTTCTTAATTTGATACTGTCTATTAATTGCATGTCTTGAGATTCTTGTTCTTTTATAAAAGTTAAAGAGCCAAATTTATGTTGAATCACCTCATTCCTTGATTGGATAAATCAAAATCTCTCAATTAGGTGACTACCAGTTTTCTCACCTTGGCGACTGATTGCTCATAGATTGCTCATATTAGAGTCAAAAGTACTCCTTTAAATCTTGCAAGCTCTGCAAATAATCTGTCATGGATGAGCAACTCGAAAATGGCCACGCTGCAGCATTAGAGACCACAGTGGAAATCAAGAAGGAAAGTGCAAATAATGCATGGTAGTTCAAAGGGAACTTCTTTCCCTTTTTTTTAATGAAAGTTCAAAGGGAAAGCCAAATTAAGATCTCTGGTGAGATTGGTAGAGGCATCACTTGCCAAAAGGCAATGTTTGAGGAGGTCGTGAGTTTGATGCCCACTTAAGTTGAAAGTTCAGCATTTATGTAAAGTGCAGTTATAGTTTGTGAATGGAACAGAAATTCTGACCTCCAGTGTTGACATTATGAAAGATGAATTAACACTGTTTGCTAGTGTTAAGGCCTCTGAATTGGTTTATGTTCTTGTCTTGCTTAGTGTTTAAATGACTTGCAGATCCAGATGTATATTTCTTGAGAAATTAAACAGAGAACGCCGAGTGTCCTCTATATCAACTGAGAGGTCAAAACAGCCACCGCAGCTGAGGCATCAGAGACCCCAGTGAAAGATGAAGGAAACTGAAAATAATGCATAGCAGTTCAAAGGGGATTTCTGTTTTGGTGTAGCAAAAATGCGTTGACATTTATTAATTTGCTGGGTTGAAGGATGTGCCATATATGCAACAATATGGTGCAATATTTATATAGCTTCATAGTGATCACAAGCAGTAAGTTTAAACTCATTCAATCTCAATTAGTTAAAAAACATTGTATCCAATAATTAACTTATTGCATTATCAAAATTTGTCTCTAACTAATGATGATAAGTTCTAAGGGTCTAGGTGTGTGTGAGAGCAAACATACCGGTCAAGAAGTGAAAAATTGTGTGCAAGTGGTGTGTGTAAGGCCATTTTGTGCGTGTTTAGCCCCAGAATAAATTTAGAGTACTGGTTGAAAAATATAAGTTACTAACCATTGACATGCTTTTTATCCTTTCTTTTGCGATTAATAGTAAGCAACAACAATACCCGTTTGAAGACTTCAAAGACAAATAAGGAAAAAGAGTAGGCATTGTCTTTGAAATTAAAAATTTTATCCAAACAACCAATTTCAACTTTATGACATGTAGTTTTTACAAAAGCACGGTGATTGATTATAAGTAAAAGCTTAACCAAACAAGGTCATAGTAGATTCATACAAGCACTACATCCGCGTAGGGCCCTAACCATGCATCCTCTTATTTGATTAGAGTATGATTACCTCTCTAGTAACCCTCATCGAACCCCACAAGAAAAAAAAAATCTTCCTAATTAAAATTTTTGTTCTTAAATTCGTCAAAAAAAAAGACTTATATGCTATCATTCTTTCTAGTTTGGCTACTCATAAACATGTAATTGTAATACTTAAACAAGGATAGTAATTAACAACAGAAGTAACACGTACTAGCGCTAAAGAACCAATTCCAAATACTCTGCCAACCATCAAATTCATATCATGAGATCCAAAAGGGATTTTTAATTGGATGATCAAAGCTTACACATACATGTGCCACAAAGTTATTAGAATCCCTTTTGAACACATGCATATAATGGAAAAGAGTAGCAGGACATTAGAAACATGCACATGGACATTTGAATTACAAGATATATAACCATTAAAAATATTAATTCTGCTATATCACTGGTTCATCTCATGAAATGGCATATATGAAGTGGTCATCAAAAGATCGATTGATCAATTCCTCAAAAAAGGATCGATCAATCAATCAATCAGGAGATATATATGAGTTATATAAATTTGCAACACATATAATTATCAGTCATGCACATGGAAATCCCAAATCAGCAGCAAATTAACATGCATATGCAAAATAAGCATACTTCATCTCTATGTAATCAGTTCTACAACTATGTGTGTATATTTGTAATGAAGTAACAACATACCAGTACAAGAAGTTCATCAAAGCAAGTCAGCAGAGAAATTAACCTCAAGAGACGAAAAGAAGAAAAGATGGAAAGATCAGCAGTACAGCACATACAACATATGGTAACTAGATAGATTGATCAACTACCATGGCGTATATTTTCCCTTGCTGTCTATAAGCTGTCCCTCTCTCTCTCTCTCTCTGTGCAAGTCTCCTTGACTGCATGACTTATTGTGATAGTATCAGACTATCATCAGTAGTACTTCTGACTGCAAGATCAATTAGCTAGTATCTACACTTCCAATATATGTCACAACAACACATGCAATGTACTAAAGAATGATGTCAACATAAAGTTTGGCCACAGAAAAAACAGAAGTCCCCTGTGAAAGGCTATGCCCCATTTTCAGTTTCCTTCACTTTAACTGCAGTCTTGGATGCCTCAGCAGCGGTAACAGTCAAACTCTCAGTCGCTGAAGGACTCTCATCTTTCTCTGTCTTCTTGAGAAATATCTCGATCTACAAGTCATTAAAAACAAATGGTTAGCTGAGAAGAACATGAAATTAATAACTCTAGTTAATAGCCAAGCAATCTATGTTGATAATTACTTTGGCTTTCTGAACTGTCTTGCCTTTGGCCTCATCTTTCATGTCAACTGTTGAAGTCATAATCTCTGTTCCATTCACAAAAACAGATACATACATATTTAATGAGAAACCATGTATGTAGATTTAAAAGTGCATAATTAATTAGCATTATTGAACCAATTCATACAAGGTTGCTATCTTACTCTTCTCAGTAACCAGTCCAGTGCTCTTCAGGATCTCAGAAACAGTAACAACCGTAGCGATTGCTGCAAAACGTATACATAAACACGGTTGAAGCTTTAATTCGTGACTCTGATATTGAGCTGAGCATTGACTAATTGTCAAGACATAAAATCTATAACCAAACCTTCTTTATAGACAAAAATCAACAGAGATATATGAACCAACAAAAAGAAACAATAAATGATCAACTCTTTCTAGGAGAGTCTGTGTCTAATCAAATCAGTGCGATGCGAAGAACAAGAATTAAGGAAATGCACCATATGTAGGTATACGGCAAAATCGATAATGTAGTAATAAAGGATCCACTCCAAACATTGGGGAAAAGAACTATATATAATGAAACATCAATTGTGCAGTTTGTTGTTTCACACAGCAAACTAATTTCTTGGTGGCAGAGACAACATATTGTCAACATACATATAAAATCTATAACCAAACCTTCTTAATAGACAAAAATAAAAAAAGAAACAATTAATCAACCCTAAAATAATCTGTGTAATCAAATCAGAGCTATGTGAAAGAACAAGAATCAACTAAATTGACCTTATATATACGGCAAAACACGATGTTGTAGTAATAATCAAAGATGAACTGTGCAGTGTCGTTGATTCACACAGCAAACTAATTTCTTGAGACAATTATCCGTTCAAATATGTTTCAAAAATTAAGTAGAAATTAAGCAAGAATTGAAACAAAATAGTAAGCAAAGAAGGTTTACATACGCACCCATGCCCAAAGCAGAAAGCTCGATCTCATTGTGCTGCCGTATGTATTTCTGTACAACACACAAATCACAGCAAAGATAAGCATAAATTCAAGAATCTCGTGTAATCATAAACGCCGATTAATTAATTAACAAAAAACTAAAGAAACTTGTAATCACAAGCACTGATTAATTACCAAATTCAAGGAACTTGTAATCACAGAGATTTAAGAAACTTGTAATCACTAACACATTGAAGAATATTATTGTATATAATCATGAACACATAGATCCAAGAATCTTGTATATATAATCATGAAACGCAGAGATTCAAGAATCTTGTAATCATAAACACCGACTAATTAACAAATTCAAGAATCTAGGATATATAATCATGATGAACACAAAGAAATTCAAGAATCTTGTAATGTTGAGTCAGTAATTAACAAAAACTCATCATGAATCTTGTAATCAATCATGATGTGAAAGCCGAGAGATAATATATCCAAGATCATGTAATCATTCATTACTTTCTTGTGTACATTAATTGCATACAAACAGATCATCATATCTTCGTCATCTTCAATAAACACTTAATTAATTCGTAATCATGACTTTCTTGAATGTATATATATATATAGTGTATGAAATTCATGAATATCAAGTACTCGTGATCATATATAAATCTCTTCACAATCACTAAGATCACTCATTTAGAACTCAAAATCTCACTAAGATCAGTGTGTGTGTATATATATATATATACCTTGGCGAGATTGACGTAGAAGTAGAGCGGTTTCTTGGTGTTGGAGACCTGAATCCTGTTCTTCTTCAACGATCCTTTCACCACTACATCAGAACCACCACCACCGTTGATCTCGTGATGATCATGATCATGATGATGATGATGATCTCCATTGCTGTAGATCACCACATCATTCGAAACCACAGAGACCGCCTTCGTCTCCTCCATTGATTGCATCTCTCTCAAGAACTGAAGAACCAATTCCGATCTCTTCTTCTTCTTCTTCTTCTTCTTCTTCTTCTTCTTCAATTCACTCTCTCTCTCTCACTCTCTCTCTCACCAACTCAGAATCCAAAACCAGTGCGTGATGTTGAAGCAACAAAAGCGTGTCTGTTCGTGCGTTTATATAGGCCGGGTAGCGAGGGGAGGGGGCCAATGAGGTGAAGACACGTGTACGGGTGCACTGATTACGATGGACGGTCCGCTCGCTTTGACGGTTGGAGACTTTTTGGATAACAGAATCCGTGCGAGCGAGAGCGGGAGGGGATCGATGAGTTCGTTGGGAATCAAATCTGGCCGTTTTAGAGGGGGCTGCGTGTAATGACTGATTTGCCCCCGCTTGGATGGATTTCTGTTAGAACGTAGGTGTCGCGTTTTGCGCCGTTGGATGTCAGTTGATCAAGCTCACGTTGTCGAGTTATCCATGATGATCGAAGAGATTAATTACGTCAACTTAAGTTATGTTATCTGTGTTATTTCTTTTTATCTGTGTTACTTCATTCATACACGATATGCATATTAATGGAGGATACAAACTAAATCAAAAAGATTATGATATAATCACTTCAAAAAAATAAAGATCATGATATATATAATCGATAAATTAGCAAGATTATGATTAATTGATATAGTTTCAAAGTTTGAGATACAACAACAACAATAAAGCCTCAGTCTCAAATTAATTGAGAAAGTTTGAGACATTTTTAATAAAAATAAAATAAAAAATTACTAATGTAGAAGCATTAATATTGCTGCCAAATCGGCATATGGCACAACTTCTCCAAATCATAAAAATAAGTGCCTCAAAATACACTATCCCCGTCTAGCTCCAACGTTTAACCAATATTATACACAAAATGCTACACCATTTTTTTATTATATTTATTGAATACTATTCTTGTTACTTTTATTTTATTATATTTTTTTTGGGTCTAGACCTCGAGCCGGGTCGGCACACTAAGGGGTAAAGCTCTCCTAACGATTTATTTTTTTATTTTGAAGTATGTTGCTTATATTTATATATATGGGGTGACTATAGGGTTGTACATATGAATCCATAAAATATTTGAATCCAGTTTGAGAGACCACTTCGCTTTATTGATTCTTTGAGTCAAATTGGATTAGATTGCAAAAGTTATTGTAATTAAGTTGCGTAAATTGGACTAGACTACGGATTATATATATACCTTAATATGTAAGTCTATTATGCGATTCAGTCCAATTAACATTTATATACATATAATCTAAAAATCTTAAACTATATTTTTTTTTTGATAGAAAATCTTAAACTATATTTGGATGATCTTATTAGGATTTTTTTTTAAGTGATGTTGTTATTAGGATTTTGTTCTACTAATTCATGTACTTATTTTTTCTTTGTATAATTCATTTGCTATTTATCAATATGTACACGTGAAAATTTAATTTTATTAATTTAAATTAATTCATTTAATGTTTGAGTACACATTTTAAGCTAAAAAGTTAAATAAATATAAAAAATATAAAAAATTACTATTTTGAACTAAAAGATGTATTTATCATTTACCTCACCAATCAATACTTTTTGCGTTAGTACTCATTATGATTTGCCTATTTAATTTTAAAATATTACTTTCATTATTTTATAACTATTGATTTTGTACTTGCTAATTCGCATAACTTAATTTAATCTGGCCCGTATTTATTGAATTGAGTTGAGGCTATGTTGTCGCTAATGTTAACTCAGATTAGTAAAACAAATAGACATGACTTGATTTTCTCAACAAGAAAAAATAGATCCGACCGGATTTGCAATTTTTTTTTTTTTTTTTTTTTGGTAGAAGGATTGCGATTTTTTAAATTCATAAACAGACTTACTTGGATTGGATCCAACCAGCGTACACTAGGGGATGCACTCCGGCATATGTGGGGTGTAATAAAGTAGAAAATCGGGGGTGCAATTAGCAAGGTCTAAAGAAAAAATAAATGGGACAGGCTATTCGGACCCCGCATTTTGCTTCTTTTACCTTATTTTTGAATTTTTACTTCATTTACTCCACCTTTCACTTAATTTACCCCAATTTTTTTCAAAATTCCATCAATACCCTTGCTCGCCCCATACGGTCATACCCTATCACCTTTAACCCAACACCCCTCAATCATTTATATTTTTTGATTTTAGTCATTATAGAGCACTTGTACTAGATCACCAAATGTTGTAGGAGTGTTTTTTCATTGAACAAAGTCAGATATGGTCGCGATGTGTCTTAGAAACGAAAAAGTGTTGCTCGTAGAATTCAGTCGCACAGGGCTGACACCTATGAAAAGGTGTTAGCTAACTCTGACCACAACCTCTAAAAGGGTAAAGAGGTGTCGATCGAATCCGACCAAGATGGTGAAGAAAACTCAATTTCAATGAGTGACGGAAGGATCTACTCGAGACCTTTTAAGAGATGTCGGCCTTTTACGTCCGATACCTCTTAAGAGTTGTTGGCCTCATGCTTCCGAACACTGCGGGCAATAAGAACGAATAATTTTTTTTCAAAACTCTTAAAAAATACATGAAAATGACAAAAAAATAGTGGGTTTTGCTCAGAATCACTTGATATTTTTGATTGAATCAAAACTTTTGTATCCAAAATGTAAGATTCAAGTCCCAAATTGAAGCCCTAAACCCAACGACAAAACCACAAATAATACCGACTTAAAAAGGAAAAAATCTCAAAAAATTACAAAATCAACATTAAACGAGAAGAAGAAGAATGCCTACGACGTCGAATTGATAGAGTTTCGCTCGAATTTCGTCGGATTTAGATTGGTGGTGAGAGTGCGATTGGATAAGGGGTGATTGGGGTATGCATGAGTAAAAACTATATATATAGAGGGGTAATTGAGTCATTTTACAAGAGTGGGGTAAATAGAGTAAAAAGTGGGGTCGGAATGGCGTGACCCAAAATAAATGACCTTATGACCCCCGAAAACGTCTGCCAAATAAGTGAGGAACGCTGATCGTAGACCGAAGAGAAGAGAAGGTTAATCAATTTTTCGTTGCAGCTCCAACTTCGAAGCAAGCCATGGTAACCCCAATTTTAATTCATTTTTCTCAAGATCTCAGTCCGTTGTTTCTCGATCTGTTAGATTTGGATTGAATCTGGTTTATGTTAGCTTCAATTCTTTGGATCTGGCCGAGTTTTGTGGTGAATTTCTCATCCTCTTCGTTATGTATGTGATTGTTATTGGTAATAAATTACTTGCTTGATTTTGTTTTCGATTTTTACAAGTTTTCGATTGAATTTTGGATCAATTACTGTTTCTGGACTTATTTTCGGTTGATTCATTTACCATTACATGAACATATTTATGTACGACGAAGCTCCCCCGAGGGGTGTGGTGCCGTGGCAAAAGAAAAGAGCACCAAAACTCTAACCGAGGCAGAGGTCATGAGTTCGATTAGTCGAACCAAAGTACGAAGGGGCTGAAAAAAATAATGTATGATGTGACTCGGTTTACCGTTTTGTTGTCATGTGATCCAAATATAAGTACTTGGTGCAATGGATCCTGTTGAGATTAGTGATACTATTTGGCTGAGTAGCTAGGGTTCAATGATGTGTTTGACAGCATGCTTTCGTTTTTGGAATATGTTCTTCTGTCATTGCTTTTGCCTTGTGAATAGTCCTGTGAAATGTGGAGTGAATGTATGCCCTAGTTTATGTTTTATGTAATTTACTCATTGATAAACTTATTCATAAAGATGCCTTTTAGGGTGCCGTCTAGTTCCTGCATTCAGTCTTCTTTTCATATTTCAGCCATCGTTCGTGTTCAGACATGTTTTTGCAGAAGTTTTTTGAGTTTTTTTCTGTTGAGTCTTGGATTTTTCCTTTTTACTGTAGGATTCTCATGAACCATCAATTGCACTAAATCGAACGCAATGGAAGAGCCAACCCCAATTAATTTGGGATTTTCCTTTTACTGTTGTTGTTGTTGTTGTTGTTGTTCTTGATTTCTGAAATACGGCGAAGAACTAAATTATTGAATGAAAATGGGGAGGGAGTGGTTTTTTCTCGTCATAAAGCTACTAGAATGTGATTGTTTTTTCTCTCCTCAAATGAATAAATCGAGAACAATTGTGGTTTCCTGCATCTGGTGCAGCTCTTATTGTCGTATATAATGCCTCACCAGGCAGAATTATTATATGTGGAATATGTTCAAAAATGCTTTTTTGCACCAAGTTTTAGTCATATTCTTAATACAAACTAGTGTTACTCGTATCTGTCTATGTGGCATTCTCTTTGAACTGGTGCTGCTTATACAGTAGACCAATATCACCTAACTTTTCATGATTTAGTGCTCTTTGATGTGAAAAACATTTTAAACCTTTGTCGCTTGAATTATTTTATCTATGTACTTAAAGGATATTCTTTGTACTCTTTTTGATGATTGAAATATGTTGCCGCTTGTAATTAAATGCATTTTCTCTTCATACATTTTCTTCTCATCCATTGTGTTCTTAGGGGCATTTTATGTGTTTTATTACAATCTTATACTACATTTCTGTACTTTTTACAGATTCACTTTGTGCTTCTAATTAGTCGACAAGGGAAAGTGAGGTTGACAAAATGGTATTCCCCATATTCTCAGAAAGAAAGGACTAAGGTAAATTATTTTAGTTCTCTTTTTACAAAATCCTGAAACTGTATCTCTTAATGATAGAACTGCTTGATAGGAACTTCTGTTATTGCTTTACGATTTCTGTTGTGGTATGTAACTATGTAGTATGTACTAATGATGACGGAAACAATATTTTATTCTCTTCGTTCTCTTTTTAAGTGCAACCAACCGGTTATTTATGTCATTTAAAATTTGGAAGTGATTTGGGGGGAAGTCTAATTCAATGTAGTTTCTCCAAAACTTCAACACTGAGGAGAAATAGATTTAGGTCCATCTAAGTGCTAGAAAGACTACAATTTCACCAAGGTACGCTAAAGAAGCATGTTTTTTATAATATTGTTTTTTCTTTTCTCTTTCTATACTTGATATAGAGTTTTCAAAGTTCAACGATAATAGTTTTGATCCCTTTAGATATTAGTTCTTTCCTTTTTGGGAAATAAGTTAGAATTTATTCATCTACTATTTACTAGTTTTGCATTATCTAATGTGCTTCTATTAAGTATGAGCATTTGTTTAAAAAAAAAATAAAAAAAAAAATAAAAAATGCATGGCTTCAATATCGTTTTCTTGCAAGTTAGCATTAAAATTTGCAAATCATGTCTTTTTTCTCTTAAATCAGTACGAAAACTCGCAGTTTCATTTGCAAGCGCAATGGAAGAGTTTGATCCATGTAGCCGACCCAACTATTTGGATTGAGGCTTTGTTGTTTTTTGTGTTTAGAAAAAAACTGAATAATTGAGGGAAGTTTCAGGAATTTCAGTAGCATGCTGAAAAGTGACTCTGTTTTACATTTCTTAAAAGTTTTTACGATTTGAAAATTTTGCAGGTAATACGAGAATTAAGTGGAGTGATTCTGACCCGTGGCCCAAAGTTATGCAATTTTGTTGAGTGGAGAGGGCAAAAGGTGGTGTATAAAAGGTGATATGGGGCCTTTCCTACTGATTTGTGTGATCTCATGGCTGTCCTGTTATAAATTATTCTGCAATGTCAGAAGATTCACCGTCATCTAGGAGAAAACTGACTAATAAACATGATATCCAGATATGCAAGTCTTTATTTCTGCATGTGCATTGACCAGGAAGACAATGAGCTTGAAGTTCTTGAAATAATTCATCACTTTGTTGAGATATTGGACCGATACTTTGGTAGTGTAAGTCAAGCACTTTACGACATTGTACTTTCTTTCTTCCTTTTCTGTTCTTCTGTCTTTTGTTTATGCAAGTATTGTTTAGTTGCTACACTTGATTGAATGAATGATAATTTTTTATATGCTTTTGTTGTTTAGGTATGTGAGTTGGACTTGATATTCAACTTTCACAAGGTATGCTCTTGGGAATTCTTATTACATTCACATTACATTTGTGCAAGACATGCAGTAACTCAATTGGTTAAGCATCCCTATTGACTGCCACTCAACTGTAACCTGAAGTTGTTAAAGTATATTGCCTGACCTGTACATTATTGTATTTACTTTTTGTTGGTTTCCTCTTGCTAGTAAAATCTTTGTACAAGAGCCTAATGAATCCTCAAAGACGCTATATTTTATGCAGTAGGGAAAATGAATTCAGGTCAAAAATGGCTTGAGCTGCTAATAGGCGCTCTTCAGGATTTGCATTTGCAAAATCCTGTTTGAAATCCTACATAAAAAATGAATTCAGGACGAGTTACATTGACTGATGACTTGTGGTTTCTCCACCCATTTATAATTTTATTTTTTATTTTTTTTATTTTTTTTATGAGAACTTCCAATTTATAATTGATAGCCCATGTTTCCAGCAGCTTGAAAGTATGATGAATAGGAGTATGCTTGACAGTGTTTGTTTCTATCGAAGCTACTTTCCCTTTGCAGTTTTGGATCTATCTGTATTCTCCCATCTTAACTGAATTTCATGGCTTCTAGTCTTCATGCTCATCTTGTTTCCTGCTATTTTGAGAAGCTTTGTTCTTGTTGGGTTTCAAATCCCCAGATAAGGAGGGAAGAAGTCCCTGCCTCGTAAGTTGTGATTTTATTTTGGCAGGCGTATTATATTTTGGATGAACTGCTGATCGCTGGTGAACTCCAAGAATCAAGCAAGAAAACCGTGGCACGGCTCATAGCTGCGCAGGTGAGAATTTTTTACTTCATTTTGTTTAATTTTTATTGCTCATAGCTGCGCAGCTGTTTCTTGCCATTGTGTCTCCTTTTTCATTGACTTATTTCTATTTTGGATTTTACTTGTGTATATGAATTCTATAGGACTCACTGGTGGAGACTGCCAAAGAGGAGGCTAGTTCAATTAGCAATATCATAGCACAAGCCACTAAATAGAGACCTTGCAGCGCCCTTTCTTTTTCATTTTGAATGGTTGGGGGAGCCTTGCATGCTAATGGTATATCTCCATTGTTTGCGCTATCATTGAGCTGGATAGACGTTCCTTTCCATCTGATAAGTCTTCTTTTCTTGATCTGTTTGTTGTGTGTGTGAGGGAGAGAGATAGGGAGCTTGTGCTTATGTAATTAGCCCTGGCTGTACGAGCCTGGGAGATGAGCATCCTGCATGTTTTTCAGATTGATTTTGAAATTCCAATTGTTGCGATGATTGATACCAATCAATTCAGGTGAAAGGATTAATTTACTGGCAGGTTTATGAATCATGAGTTGAGATGTAAAACAATTCAAAGTTGTTTCCCAAACTTCTTACTCTTTTAGCTGTTTTTTAAGGTCGAATTTGGGAACAACTTTCAAATTCCTCCTTGCTTTCCTTGTCTTTTTGCAAGATTTGAAGACTGGAAACACTTTCGAGGTTATTTTGAACCAAGTTCCTTTTTTTTTTTTTTTTTTTTTTTGCTCTTAATAATGTTTTGAATTAGAAGCTTATTCTGTTAATACCAAACTCCAGTATGGAGATTGATATAAATTTTAGGGTAGTGCTAGTGTAAATGGACACTCAGTCGTTGTTGTCTCATAAATATCACATCAATTTGTGCGTGGACAAATATCAATGCACAAATTAATGGACACCAGCAATCAGGTGTCCAACCCAGTCATTTTCCTAAATTTGAAGTACCAAATTGTAGCATGTCAAACCTTCATACTGTTGCACTTTTTTTTTTGAAGAAATAGGAGGTGAGCTCTTGAAAGTTGTACAACTCTAAAAGTATGCACACTAGAGGAGTTGTGTACCCTCTGCTGCATAAATACAAAGAAATTAAAGAATGCTATAAAAAATTAGTTCCCATCTAAAGGATTTGCGACACAGCCTTCATACTTTTGTTGCACTTTTTAGTATGATAACCCTCTCAGGCCAACTACTGATTATTGCCTTGCTAAATTAATGGCTCTACAACTAGATAATCAGTTAGCCTTCTTAAGGTCTTGTGAAATATTTCTTTCCATATAGTTGAAGAAAACTCATTGGAGGAGGCTGTCTTTACATGACAATACTCCCGAGTAAATCATAAATTCTACCATGACGAGGTTTTGCTAAATAAAGAGCCCGTAAGCCAATAGTGAAGCAACTAATGCACTGTCATGCAGTTTTTACAATCATTTTCTTTTGAGGTTCACTATAATACGCATTTTAGTTCCTCTATTTTAAAAAGATGCAATTTAGCCCCTCCAAAGTGCTGATATCAATCTATTGTTTGATAAGAACTTGAACAAATGTGAAGCTGCAGTCAGCTTCAAATGCTGAAGAACTTTTTTTTTTTTTTTGTAGTGAAATAGAAATTTCATTTTTCCTCAATACAGGACCAAACATAGAATCAATTGCCTAATTAAAGTACATTGATTTTCGCTAATCCTTTTTGTTCAAAAGAACATCTATCCACCTTGAATTTGGTGGTGTGAATGCGGCAAATAATGAGACAATCAGGGACGGCTGAAGAATTTGTTTTCATAAAAACATAGAAAGAATCATTGCCAGGAAGAAGAGATGCCGTTTGATAACATTGGCACCCAGCACCCCCATCAGATCCTAAACGGTTTGCAGGGTGTCTTTTTTTTTTGGTAGATTTTGCAGGGTGTCTTTGACTCTTTGCATTAATGCATGAATCAACTATTCAACCACCGTTTTGCAGAAAGACTACTACATCAGTTATCAGATATTAAGAAGGTTGCGAACAAGCAAAATTACCTGCATTCAAAACATGAATTAAGAAGCAAGGTCACCAAGGTCACAGAAACATAAAATAAGATGCCCTTGGTATCTGCAAAAAGAGAAGTGTGGCAAGACATTTATATACGACATGATGGTTATGGGAAAGGAATTGAGGTGTTTTAATTAAGGTACAAGCTCCAATTTTCTTTAAAATGTCAATTTTATATGACCACAAAGCTTCAATCCTAAATTAGTTTGGGTCAGCTGCATGGATCAAATTCTTTCTTTGCGCTCGATTTAGTGTAATTAGTTGTGTGCTTTCTAAATAATTTAAATCCTTCATAATCGTTTTAAAAAAAAAAAAAAAAAAAAAAAAAAAAATCCTTCATAATCAATTTCTTCTAAGTTAGCTTAGGTCTACCTCTACGTCATCAAATTTCTTTAGTTTCAATTGAGTTGAGTTTTTTAAAATGGGGCGTTCGCAATTCATCTTTGGAGGTGTTCAAACCGCTGCAACCATCATTCCCTAATTTTGGGGTCAAATGTTGCTGCTCCTGGTTTTAATTCTTCTCAAACCTTCCACCTTACAAAGGGGTAAAAGGATTGAAAGAGTAAAGTAGAAAATGTCACAAAACTTACTCACAAATGTTAGCCAAGTCCGACTTATGTTTTAAGGTTTCTTCCAGTTTTCTTATAGGGTAAAATCTCTCAGTTTCTTTCTACTATGGTGAGCATTCCAAACCATTGAGTTATAGGTGGAGTAAAATTTGAAATGAAAAACAAAACCAAAATCAGATTCGTATGCTATCTGTGTCAAAGTTCATTTGAATGCGAAACAAAGAACAACACATTGATTGACATTTCGTCAGACATTTCATCAAACACATCGTCACTCCCGGCGGCCCAGCAAATCAACCGAATTGAGCCTCCTCGGAAACCTCTCCGGGAGGCGTAAATGCAAGGCGTCCTCCATCTGAATGGGCAAGTGAGTGGCCACAATCACAACCCCTCCATTCCGGCGATTCTCCTGAATAATGTGCTCGAGCAGTTCGACTCCCTCGTAATCCAAGGCGACGGAGGGCTCGTCCAGCAGCCAAATGGGCCGGTCGATGGCGATGAGGCGGGCGAGCTGGAGGCGCTTCCGCTGGCCCATGGAGAGGCGCCTGGGCTTCTCGTTGGCGAGGCGGGCCAGGCCCATGAACTCCAGGGCCTTCTGGGCCTTCCCGATCTTGCCTTCGAGGACTTCGAACCACTGGACGTTCTCGAGGACGGTGAAGCCGTCGTAGATGGCGTCCTTGAGAGTGAGCCAGTTGAGGTGGAGGCGGTACTGGTGGTAGACGCCGGAGACCGAGGTGTCGTGGCCGTTCCAGAGGATGCGCCCGGCGGAGGGCCGTGAGAACCCGGCGAGCATGCGGAGGAACGTGGACTTGCCGGACCCGTTGGGGCCCGTCAGGACCAGGGCGCGCCGTCGTGGAGTGTCGCGTTGATGTTGGAGAGGACTTTTTGGGAGTTTCTGATGCAGGAGACGTTGTCCAGGACCAGCCGCGCCGCCGCCGGTTTCCGGAGGGACATCGTTGCTTGCTGCCTCGTCGTAGAGCCACAAAAATATACGAATCGGAACACATTACAACCCTTTTTTTTCAATTACACTTTTATATTCTCCTTGCCAATTAAAAAGTTATCTTATTTGGTTCTCTAATTTCGCCACAAGTTATCTCTCAACTTACACTTTATCTAAGGTGAGAGATATCTCCCCATCCCATATATAATAATATATGGAGTCATCGACAAAATTATTCTTCATTAATGATCATTTATTACCCACTTCTCACTTATTTGAAGATTTATGTCAATTCATATATTTTATTGTTTAAAAATTTGCAAGTAAGTTTAAAGGTGAACCAAACATGAAAATATTAACTCCAAGGAGATAACTCCGAGCTGACAATGTAAGTTAGCGGCCAAAGTCTTGAAAGATAACACAAACACATCATTTTTAATCTATTTTACTCACCAATTTAAGCCAACAGGATATAAAAAAACTAACCTTCAAGTTATATATTCTCATTTTTCTATAGAGAAGCTAAATGTTAATGTTCTTGGCCTTCAGACTATTGAATATTACATTATAATTTTTTTTTTCACTTTCCTTTTCTTTATCAAATTAATTTGTATCTAATATATTGATACTCGGTCATACTCACATTCAAAGCGCGGGCCAACGATTAGTTCTGGAGTAAAAGAAAGGAGTTCGACTAATTGCACTCCACCGTTTACTTTGTGCACTCTGATTATGCATGGCACCCCAAATTTAAATTTCAATTTATGAAAGCACCCACATTTTTACCAAAATATCTCTTTATCCCAATCAAAACACTCGACTTCAAAACCTTAGTCGAGACATCTATTTTAGGTTCGACGAAATATGATCGAACCTTATCTTTTAAGCTCGGTGTTGTCCAACCGAACATCTCTGATGAAATTTGGTTAACAACTGTCGACCTAAATGTTTAGTTGGTTTTGATCGAATCTCCAACAAAAGGTTTACTAAACTCACCGACTCGCCAACAAGAGACTCGAATCTGCGAAGCCGAACCACTCGATGATGTCTTACTAATCACAAGAAGAGAGTGTGTAGAGAGATGATAGTAGAGTGCACAAAACAAGAAAAAAGGGTGGTGGGATGCACTAATTATAGTGAAAGGCATAAGAGTCATTTTACAGTCGAATAAGGCTTTGCGCCCCATCAAGCACGGTGGGGTGCCCTTTGCCGGCCTCCTAAAAAACAAAAAAAAAAAAAAAAAAAAAGGCAACTAGTCGTCAAGGGAGAATGAACTGGTGTGTACTGGGGCTCGCGTCCAAACCTTTTTGACGTCTCAACTCCTCTAGAGCCTAAACGGCACAAATCTCTCTCTCTCTCTCTCTCTCTCTCTCTCTCTCTCTCTATAAAGGGGACGCTGCTGCGGTGTGTGGTTTTTTGGTTGTGTAGGGCATTGAGGAGTTTTGAGAAGTTTGGGTTTGTGCTTGAATCTGTGCATTGAATTCAACTGAAATTTACAAGGTATGCATTACTACTCTACATTACCCACTTCACATAGAGTTTGCCAATTGTGTAAAACTAAAAAACTTCATTTAATGCATATGTAGTCACATGGGCTATATTTTAAATGAAGGTGTTGTGAAAATCTTCTGAGTTTTTCCGCTGTTCTTTGATTTTCCCCAAATGCTATCACTTGGCCATAATTTGCATTTAAGATTTTTTTTTATGTCACTTTGTGAAAATAATTTATTTAAACTTTTCAAATGTCGATTTATGATATCATGACTAGGGATCATAGCCAACGTCTTTGTCAGAAGTTCGTGAAGAATAAAAGCATACAAGGAAATGTTAGAAAATAAATGAATATTACATATTAACAAGAATAGCTGAAAGAAGAGACTATTGAGAATAAAAGTTGAAGATAATTTCTTCTTACAACATGTGTTGTTATCATTTTATAAATTTTATATCTTATCTTAAGCCATTGCTCCATTACTCTTATACATTTAATGTAGATGTAAATTTATATGCTTCTTTAGTATGCGTTGACAAAACTTGGATCTTCATAACCCTTAATTGAACTAGTATCTTTTTCTATGATGTCTCATTTTTTATTCCCTACATCAAAATTAGACTAGTCCGAGTTAAGTTTGGATTTTAAGTAATCGAAGTCTCGGGCAAAAAGCTGAAAGTTGGATCCATGTTGAAGGGGAAGTTATGATGCAAACTGTGTAGGGATTATGAATTAGGGTTTAGGGTTATTGGAGTTTATCCCTCAAAATTTGAGAGAAAGATTGGTACTGTACCTCAAACTCAACTCGTATATTTAGGTATTTGGATATGGTTGTATTCTGGTAACTTGTAAGAGAAAGAATTATGTTATTGCTGCCAGTGGAAATGTATGGTTTCCTCATTGCAAAGGGTAAAAGAAGAATAATTCTTATTGTCCGGAAACTAGTGAATCGATAATGACCTCATTGTAGCAAGAAAGATAGAAATCTTCCTTGTTGCAGACGCTGAGAAAAGAGAGTGAGGGTTCTCCAATTCCTGGTAACCATTGCTAGAGAAAAGGAAGTGGAGTTGGGGTAAGAGACTAGAGAGTGGTAACTAAAGAGGGAATGACATGAGCAAAATTAGAGAGATTGAATTGAATGCCCTCTTTGGAGGGGGAGAGTTTGAGTATTGTTGTTATTTGGCTTTATTTGTTACGCATGAACCTCTCTTCCCTGTTCTGGAGCTTTGCTTTGGAGTGGCTCTGTTAGGCGGGAATCGCATCTCTTTCCAGCTGCTGCTTTCCTTTTAAGCTTCACTTGTATTTCTCCCTTGTCATGTCAAGAATCCTTTCTTTGCATTTGTTTTAATAACAGAAAGATGAACGAGTTTGTTACTGGTCACTGCTGCATGATTTTGTTAGAGTTTTAGCAAATCAAATAATCATTCTAGAATAATCACACTCCCATTATTCAAACTAAGTGGCTTAATAGTTAGTCCAACATATTCTTGCTCTCCTTTATTATCTTTTTGGCTCATACTCCTTAAACCTTATACACAGTGGAAACTACGAACAAAAGAATAATCCAGTTTCTCCCCAAGGTCAAGGACTGCTGTTCTGCAATACTTGTCTCTTCCAAATGCCTAGGCCGAAACGTTTAGTTTCTCAATTAGAGATTTAACTGTGTTCAAAGTTGCCCTACCTTTTTTTTGGTCAAGAGAAGTTTGTATACCTCATTCAGCATGTTTTGTACAGAGCATGATTGTATACTCTTAACCTTGATTTGCATTATCGTAATTCAACCTATAGGATAATTGGCATCTTCCTCTTGGCTTTGACGATGGACTCAACAGAGGAAGCTAAGTCACTAACTACCATTGCATTTATGGAGCAGGCAATGCAACAGGTATTATACTATCTCTTTGATTCTATAGAACAAGAATGACAAACCTTTACAGAAGAACTACTTTGTTTATCAAAATTTTTCTTGAGAGGCTTGATATCTGTTACGTGCTAAGTTCTTTGGATCAATTTTTATATGCTGGAGAAGCTGGCATATCAACTTAGTTGCTATTAACCGGATACGTGATTATTTAAGAAAATTGTTGACTTTGATAAGCTTTCTTTGGTAAGACAAATGAAATAACTGTTTTTCATCTTGATTCTTGATTGTGGTATTCTAGCTTCCTGCCAAATAATCAAAATATATAATGGACTGTGTTTTTTAATTTGAAAGAATTATAATTTGTCGTGAACTCATGTTTGTAATCAATTAATAAATTAATATTTATTGGCATGTTAGTTCTAGTTGCTTGATATGTTATCTAATCGATTTCTATGCCAAGTTTGGCTCTTTCGTGAAAGTAAGGAGGTACACTAAATCACTAATTGACAAGTTTGTTAATTCTTTGCAATAACTTTGCTCCGGTAACTAAATTAAGGTCAATCATATTTGTTGATTGTAATAGGTGGATCATTGAATAATTGTTGATTCAACCTTTTTTTTTCACCATGCTATGCTAATTGAATGCAAATTGTTCTTAGAACCCACCTAGTTTACAACTCGACATAATGTTGAAACTTCTATGAGCTACTTCTTTATATGTGCTTACTAAGTTTTTTTAGCTATAATGTTTACTCTTGCAGCGCTGTGTACTGACACTTGTTGATGCTTGCTTCTACTTTTACAGGCAAAGTTTGCTTTGCACAGCCTTGAAGTGCCTGTTGGGTAAGGAAATTTTTTGCTTGCCTGTGCATATATATGTATTGTTTCAAAGGTTTATGATCCATTTTAGTACATTTGGAGCATCTTTACATTCAAACAATCTATTGTTTTTATGTGCAAGTAAATTAATCGACACGTCATCCTGAAGATTCTTGTTGATTTTGTTTTGTTTCCTTTTACTTCTCTCATAAGATCCATTTGCTATTGGAATATTTTTAGGATAATGATAATCTAACACACTTTGGGCGCACACTTTGTTTTTTAGCCTATTTATGGTGTTTTGTCAGATGTGGGGCCCACACCTGAGGAGACAAAAAAGAGCCATAAATGGCTAAAAAACAAAGTGTGCGCCCAAAGTGTGTTAGATTATCATTTTCCATATTTTTATATAGTTGCCTATAATTTATGTTTTCAGTATCCGTCATTTTATCGTTTTCACAGACGTCCACTGACATTTTTTTTTTCTTCTTTAGACCTTTTGAGCATCTTGTCCCATAACTATTTCAATTATGAAATGATCAACAACTCAAAATACTTACTGAAGGCAATTTTAATTTACATGAAAATGTTATGTTATTCTTCTTTTGCTGGACTTATTTAGGATGTTGTAGTTGATTCATCATCTCTTTCCTATGAGATCGGGAAAAACGCAATTGTTGTTTGCTTATTTGTAGAAGGAACTCAGGTTTGTCGTTGTTTGAACAAAATCTTGAAGGATTTTAAGGTGGTAGATAGAGTTTTACACCGTTTTACATGTAAAGTATTCAAGTAATTTGCTTATTTTTAATATATGCAAAGCCTGTAAATTTCCTTGATAGAGAAATCAACTTGCAGTTGAATTTGAATATTTTGAAAATTAAATGAGTAATGGTGAAAGGGAGAATATACTTTGCTTTTGCCTATTATGTTATAAATATTTGAAGAATTTGAACTGAGATCAACTTGTGAAACTGCCTCTTTTAATGATTTCTTAAGTTCGATACAGGAACTATTGGTCTTGTTTCTAATTTGTACAATGAAATCTTTCAATTGCCCAGTTGTGTGATCGTTAAAGATCAAAAGGTCATTGCCTCAGGGAGAAATCGGGCTACAGAGACACGAAACGTATGACTCCAACTTCTTGGTTTTCTTCTTCTTTTTTTTTTATTTTTTTTTTTAACATAGTATTTGCTTTCTCAAATAAAAGAATCTTTTGGTTTACTTCGCCAAACATAAGTTTATTTTGCTCCATCAATTTAGCTTTTGTTTTGTTCTTTGATTGATCTCTATACTAATTCAAATAACTAATAGATTCCTTGCATTCATCCCTCTTTATTAAGAGTTATTTACTATTTTCGACATGGGAAATGAGTTGCTATTGGGTCTAAATATTTGCATTAAATGCAGCTTCTATTGGTTTAGTTTTTTTCTATATAGAGTGTGAACTTTTTACTTGATGTTGTCGTTATACTCTTTGTTAAGCTGGTTGGAAAGATACTTATTCAACTTTGACAAGTATAAATATATAATGAAAGCTGTTGAGACGTAACATAATTGCCTAATTATTTGGTAGCCATGGACTATGTAACACAATGTGCACGTTACAGTTGTGTTCTTTTATATGGTTGTGAATCAGACGTTGAGATTCTTAGAGGGTGTTTGGTATATGGAATTTTGATAGAACACCGAGCCTTTGTTGAACTGAATTAACAAAGAAAAGAGAAAAACAAGGGAATTAAAAAAGAAGAAGAAGATTATTGCTGAATTGAACCACAGAGCAAGCAGTCCCCAAGGGCCACAACATTCAAGAGGTTGAACTCTCCAAGAACTGAAAGAGTCACCTAATTACAATTAAGACAACAAGATACCTTTCTCTACCTCACGCCATCTAATTTTACTATGAATTCAAAATTACCCACTCAACTTCCTTTGTAACTAACTTGAACTCACACTTTCATTGTTGTTGTGGTCCTCCTAACTCCTCATTGATTGGGGTCTTAAAAAATTTAAATGAAGGGGAATTCAATTCCTAGGAATATGAATGTATGTGAATTCAATTCCTTTGCAAGGAATTCAAATTCTACTTTTTGGTTGAATGAAGGGAGTCACGATTAATCCATATTCCTTTTTTTGTCAATAAGTAATTTACTGTTTTAATTTATATTATTAATTTTAAAAATTATGTTTATCTTGTAAACCTTTATAAAGATGAAATAGTTAACAACTTATAAATATTTCATAATTTGAGACAAAAATGCAAAGAATATCAAACAAACATAATTACAAGAAAAGAACATCACACTAATTTCTTGGGAATATAAGGAAAAAAATGAATTAGTCAATTCTCATAACATTTTTTTTAGGGCGTGCAATTCTCATAACACTTTTGATGAATTGTTGAATGCATAGTTAACTTTGCTATGTTTTTGACAAAAAAACTTTTCTATTTTAAAAGAAGCAGTTAGTTAGTGTAATATTTTATGAACAAATTTTTTTTTTTTTTGTGTGTAGTTCTCATAACATTTTTGATGAACTGTTGAATGCATGGTTAACTTTTCTATGTTTTTGATGAAATTTTTTTTTCTATTTTAAAAGAAGAAGCAGTTAATTAGTGTAATATCTTACATTATTTAATGGACATATACAACAACATAGCCTCAGTCCCAAATTAATTGGGCTTAGCATTTATTGGATATATAGTTAAGGAAAATATATATCTTAAATTGTATTTTCCCCTAATTATTACTGCATTTTTTAAATAAACTTATGCTTGGGTTCATTATTTTCTTATATTTTTGTTCTAAATCATGCTCATTATTCAACTTCGCTACATTGACTATACAATTGCAGGCAACCAGACATGCTGAAATGGAGGCCATCGATTTTTTGCTTGAACAGTGGCAACAGAATGGAATTTCAGAGACAGAAGTTGCTAGAAATATTTCGCAATGTGATCTTTATGTCACATGTGAACCGTGTATAATGTGTGCTGCAGCCTTATCGATTCTTGGTGAGCTCAGTTGGCTGTATTTGTTCATGAATGCTTGTTCGCTTATTAACATAATGCTTACTTAATCAATCTCGTAGTTTTTATTTTTTTTTATAGGAATAAGATCTGTATATTTTGGGTGTGCAAATGAAAAATTTGGAGGTTGTGGATCAGTGTTGTCATTACATTCTGCTGGTTTGGAGGAGTTCCCGAGGTACTACATTCTATATCAAAGATGTAATACGTTGCTTTTATTTCTGTTCTTTACCTTTTCTATGTCCTTTGTCCTGTTTTCCCGTGTGTATTGTGGTAACTTAATAGTAAACAACACATTCTGCATTTTGAGTGTTTCCATTTGGAGATTAGTGAATAATTTTACGTCATTGGCTTTTAATATGATTCTCTAATTGCAGTCTGTAAACCATCTTGTCTAATTGTTAGTAGTAGTCTTTGAAGTGGGATAAAGAAAAAGAAAAGAAACTAAGGATCTGTATTTTGCAATGGGTGTATAAGTTGTAGAAAGGACCAATTCTACCATTCTTGTATCTTTTTATGTTGTTTAATTACAGTTGGAACTGGTATTTTTAAGTCTATATAGATAATGTTATTTATATGCCTGTCTCCTCACCTTTTTTTCAAGTGTTACTGATGATGATGACACCGTTTAAGTGATATTGTTAGCCCTATTCTGTTGGCTCTTTTCCCTTAAGTGAACCATACTGTTTTGTGCATGATAGACACAATTAACTTTAAGGATCGGAAATAGATTTTTCTAGGATTTATTGTGTGGAAAAAGAAAAATGCTCCTATTTTCTTTTCTGAATTCAGCTACTTGTGGCAGGAAGTTTGGATAACTGTGTTCTAGTTTCTGCATGCTTTTCAGATTGATTTTGAAATTCCAGTTGTAGTGAGAAATGAAAGGATTAATTTGCTAGTAGGTCTATGAATCATGAATTGAGATGTAAAACAATTCAAAGTTGTTTCCCAAGCTTCGTACACTTTTAGCTGTTTTTGAAGGTCCAATTTGGGAACAATTTTAAAATTCCTTGCTTTTCTTATCTTTTGCAAGATGGGCCACCTAATCATTTTCCTAAATTTTAAGTGTCTACCAAACTGTAGCATGTTAAACGTTCGTAGTGTTGAACCTTTTATAGACCAAGCCCATCTGATTCTGTGCAGCAGATGTTAACCCTCTCAGGCTAGCTACTAATCATCGCCTTGTTAAATTAATGGCTCTCCAGCTAGATAATCATTTTTTTTGGATAAGAAAGAATCTAGATAATCATTTTTTTTGGATAAGAAAGAATCTAGATAATCATTTTTTTTGGATAAGAAAGAAACCACAATTTGCCCATTATGAGGCTCGAGCTCTCGACCTTTTTTTGAAAATCTGTAACTAACAAGATTTCTGGAAGTTGAGACTGCTGTCTCATTTTAGATTCAAAACATGAAGAACATGTTCCAGTGCATGAGACTTAAGTATTTTTCATCATCTTCACCACGTTTCTGAATAAATTCAATCAGGAGATTTACGTTGAATCTTGACATAAGCATAGAACACAAGTGTATAAATTAATTTGTCGGAACTTCCAACAGCGAATCTAGTTTGAGTGTACTATCTTTGCCTATTCCAGCTGATGCTGTATTTTAGATAATTGGGCTTCTACCTATCAATGAGGATATCATGCTTTTCGTTAAGATGTACAACAGATTGTCTTGCCTGTCATTGACTTTTTCTTCTACCATATCCTTAACACTGCTATTATTACCTCTTTCAGACTAAAAAATTTGGAGTTGTGTGTTGTATTAGGTCACTTTTCCTGATTAATTAGTGTATCTTGCTTTTAGAAGCAATAAGGAGCACTTGTCATGTTGACCTTTCTTGGAGAACTTTGTTGGATTGGAGAGGAATTAGCACATGTAGACTTTTAAAGGTCGCATTGGAATGTGGCAGTACTTGCATCATGTTGGCATATTTGGATGGAAAGGAAACGGAGATTTTTTGAGAATAGAATAGCTCAGCCGATGAGATTGGGGAATTTGCTGGGATTGTGGTGCATTGTGCGTTATGGCATGGGAAGGTCTGTTGGGTTTTCTCTTGGTGAGTGGAGGAGGAATTGGAGAAGTAACATGGTAGTGGTAGGATAAATGGTTGTTGAGTTATGAAATGTTTTTGTTTTAGGCTTGGCATGCCCTATTTTTTCTCCTTTACTTGCTTTGTAAGCTTTTTTAAAGTAAAATCTCTGTACATACATAAAAGCATGTTTTTTTTTTCTTAAAAAAAGAAGCTATCTTTCTCTTATTGGGCCTTGTAAGTCGTTGGTTTGGTTTCCCCAACTAAAGAGCTAACTGTAACCTATGCTTCTGGTTATACTTGTTTTGTTGAAAATGTATATTCCCTATTAAAATCAGGTCATTCTAATTGGTATCCATCTTTCTTGAAAAACTAAATTGATTGAGTTGTTAATGTGGCTAAGTATTATACTGAATGCAATTTGAATGTTTATCTTGAAATTCGCTCTCCTTGTCCTAGCAATGATGGTGCTCAACGGAGAGGCTTTAAATGTACTGGAGGTATTATGGCATCAGAAGCTATTTGCTTGTTTCAGAGTTTCTATGAGCAAGGGAATCCGAACGGTATGTGTCTATCATAATTCTATGTTCCAAATTCTATATCTAAGTCTCATTATTTTATTCTCTGTGTTCTTATTGTTGCTGGAAACTGTCCAATATACTAATGAAGTCAAATTGATACCAGAAGCTTGGTTCATGGAGCAGCAACCTATGCTAAGTTTGATATTTGGATATTTAAAATGTCTTGAAACGTCCATTGATCATTTTCATCTGTCATTCTGATTATGAGGAGCTGGAAAGCATATTCATGCTCGTGTTTAAATCAAATGATTACATTTTTTTTACACAAGTATATTGGGTGGTTAATTGTCTAAGTCGTTTCTCAATGTTGACTTATCATTTTCGATTTGCACTTTATTATTATTATTATTATTATTATTATTATTATTATTTATTTTATTTTCTGGTTTTCATCTTATGGAGTGAAAATTTTTGGTTTTACTGTTCATATTATGCTAATAATGATGCATGATTACATGTGTGACTACTGTTTGTGTTCCAGTTGTTTCTTTCTTGTTTCTAAACCTCTTATTGTGTTTGATTGCTCTGTAATATATAAAACGACCATGTGGGTTTTCTATCAACACAATACTAGAGATCGTTTTAAAGCACTTGCATGACCTTGGAATAAATTTCTCAAGGAGTGGATCAGTGTGTTGTAAATGGGCAGGGGTCCCACAATAAATGGCTAGAAAACTCGTGGAGCTAGTAGCCATAACTGATCACTGTCATTGATTTCTTCTATTGATATGAAAAAGTCAACCAATGTAAATTGCTTGTTGTAACTTGTAAGTAGTCACTTGGATTTCCGCATATAAAGCATTATTTTCCTTGTCTTGCCTTACCAATCCGTATGAGAAATTCCTTACGACTTGAATGATGGATGGAAAAGCTTATGAAGAAGGACTAAATAAAAAAAATGTATAATGCTGTTTGATTGAGCTGAGAAATTGTGCAGCATTTTTCCTCAACTCAACAAACGCCTATTTTCACAAGTAATTAGGAAAGTACGAACTCTTATGACATGAATAAATGCTTTACATGACTCAGCCTTTTTTGACATCCTAGAAACCACAAAAACTTCAAGGGAAATTGTTCTCTTGCTATGAGCATCTGAACTATTAAAAGGAATAAACATTTTATCATGTGCTATATTGGAAATGGAAACAGTCTAAATAGAATAATAGCTCTCTGCTTTTATGACTAGACTTGTGAGGTAGTTGTAGCTAACAGACTAACTAAAAGTTCACACGTAGAAGGATACGCATGCTATTAGTTACAGATTTTATATTACCAGCTTGTCACTTAATGTTTCATTTTGAAAGTTTTGTCCTCTTTTGTTAAAATATTTGTATCTTGCTCCAACTTCAACCCATAAGTCATAAAGGTGGTTCCTTCATTTTTTTAGTGAAATGTCTGTCAATATCAACATGCTAGGTTATGTCATGGCGAATAAGGTAGTGTTAGATATTGATGGCAACTCTATTATCACTATTGATGGCGAATAAGGTAGTTTTGCTGCAGCGCTACAACACAGCCCCTCCCCCCCCCCCCTCCCCTCTCCTGTTTCTTCCTCTGTGTTACTCAATTTCTCCTGACAGAGGAATGATACCAAAATATAGATCCGGCATCGCTTACAGGTCTAATTCTGGACCTGTAAATACTTCTGCTTCTCATTCTCTAGTTTTTCTAAATTAAAGTCCCCTTCAAGAGATGCCTTTGAGATGCTTGAGGATTTGATGTATTTTCCATGATTTCTTTAACTAAAACATGCATGTATAGCTTTACACAGTTTACTGCAAAAGTTATGCTAAAAAAAGAACAGTATGAGATAGATGTGTTCTTACTAGGCTTTTCTTTTCTCAACTTGGGAATTAGTGGAATGCATATCCAATTTGACATTTGGATCTATTGAGGTGTCTACTGGTTTGCATCTTGTTGTTCCTGTTTCTCTCAATAGATTCAATGTGTATTTTCATGTCAAGCTTCACTAATCTTTAATCTAAATATCCGAGGAAAGTATCTTCTCCAATCTTTCCATCTTATCTTTGTTGCGTCCCCTTTACATAGAAGTTTAAAATACAATTTTTCTTGTTCTCATTTGTATTGAATTTGTGGTCTCCATGAGCCTGTTTATACCCTTTTTGGAAAATGGTCTTGGCAAAGCCAATAGTTATGAAAATACTACGCATGCATTTATTTTAACATTACGAATAAAATCTGGAGTCAAGTCTAGAAATGTATAGAAGACCCAATTTACTTTGAGAAGGAAAACTATTAC
This sequence comes from Stephania japonica, assembly GCA_039657345.1. NCBI lineage: Eukaryota > Viridiplantae > Streptophyta > Magnoliopsida > Ranunculales > Menispermaceae > Stephania > Stephania japonica. The sequence goes on along the minus strand of CM077557.1, from coordinate 64,187,304 downwards.
CATACTTTGATACATACATTTGCGACATGTTTGTTTGTATATGTTAGATCATGGATTGGAGGGTGTGCTCCTACATCCCGATGCCATATCCAACAAACTCCAACAATTTTGTAGCAATTTTTTTTTTTTTTGATTTTGTAGCAAATTTATACATCGAAAGTATGTTACTCAATTGCTTTTCTTTAATAAGCACTTGAATGAAAATTTAGAACCTTTTTACTTGCTTAAATTAGACACCTTTTGTCAACAAAAAACGGTTAAGACACCTCGAATTTGTATGGAGCATTTAATAAAGTTAAACTAAAATTGACAACTTGAAATACTAAATAATTTATTTTCTAGGTACTTACTAGAAATTTTTTTTATAAGACTCAAAAACTGATTTAAAAGCATAGAAAGTGATTTTCAAAGATTTTAAAATCAAGTGCATGGACTGTAAAATGCAAGAATGGGGATAATAGAGATGAAATTGAAATTTAATTAAGTTCCAATGACGACAAATTGAATTAATGGAAAAGAAGCATTGCAACAATAGTGGTACCTAGGTGGATGTACCGCAGTTTCATAGTCTCAATGAATGGATGACTTGCTCTTTATATTGATTTATTTCACCAAGTTTTGGCGGTCTGGAAAGTGTTGCTGAGTATAATCTTGTTTATTAGAAGTGCTAGGTTAGCCAAGATTTCCACACTGCTGAGGCTTCTCTTTTTTTTTTTTCTCTCTCTCTCTCTCCTGCAGCACCAAAGCCTCACAGGCCAGTTCAAACAATACGGTGACTCGGGGAGAACAGAACTGAGTTGCACTCTAGACACCAATTCTGTTTATCAGCAGGTTTATTTATTTATTTTCTGAGGCCCAAATAGGCATCATCAGCTTTGTTACAAGTCGGTGCAATTTTGCAAGAGCATTTTTTCCTCTCTTTTGCTTGTGATGCGAAACTTCATATCCTCTAAAGGAACAAGGGTTTTATGAAGTTATAATTCATTGGGTCAATTATTGGGATTAAATATTCGCAGTCGATTCCGGGTTGGACTGATTTGAGAGGACGAACCATTTATGCCTACATTACATTGGGATGTATGTGTGTTTGCATGCGGTGAAGGAGATGAACAAACAAGTTATGGATATTCCAACAGAAATGCAACAAAGTACCTCATGTTCTTTTGGAGATGTTTTTTTGGCTTATTATATCCTAACTTTTATAACTTTTGTTATTATATCTTAACCTTTTTGAATTTGTTATTATATCCTTACCTTTCTACATTGATAAATTTGTATCCTAAGTCACTTTTTAACTCCAAATTTGATGATATGTCACCTAAATAATGACTTTAAAAAGCCTCTTCATCATCTATAATCACTATTACTTAATTTATTTTTTAAGCTCACTAATTAGATGTCACCTCATCAAATTTAGAGTTAAAAAATGACTTAGGATACAAATTTAGTAATATAGAAAGGTTAGGATATAATAACAAATTCAAAAAGGTTAGGATATAATAACAAAAGTTATAAGAGGTTAGGATATTTTAACCAATTTGGCTTCTTTTTTTTTTTTTTTTTAACAGTTTATTTTCAGCATGGCATTAGCACTTGGCTAAGAAGCTGAGATCTTGGTTTTTAGTCGAATAAACAAAGTTCCTCCTTACGCATTTGCAGTCAGCCTTAACCTCGAAAGAAAGTGAGAAGGCGACGACAGAGACAGTCTGATTTACTCTTATACTCAAGTTAGTGACTTGAATATGTGACCAAGAAGATGCTCATTTTATTTCTTATATGTTGGTTCCATTGTTACTGTGAGCAGGATATTGATATGCATATTTCAGTTGTTAGCGATCACAATAATAGAAGCTTGTGGTTACATAGGAAATTAGGACTTCAGTACTGAAACAATGTAAAGCAGCACTTACCTACACTGCAAGAAAATTTTGATAAACTTTGAACAATTTTCAGGACAAATGAAACAATATGGTCATAAATAATATCTAAAACTTAAGACTTGCTGTCTGGACCCTCCAAGTCCTTCAAGAGCTGGTTCTATGCTTGACCAGTGTAAGAGCTCTTTAAGCTCGACCATTTGTATAGTTAGCTACTTATCTTAGGTCTTTAGTAGGGATGCAAATTGATAGGGTAGGGGATGGGGACTTTATTTCCATACCCGTACCTATTAAAAAATTTATCACCCATACCCATACCCATACTCATCTGAGGATGAATTCTTGTACTCATTTCCATACTTATCAAATTCCCGTGGGTATGGGGAATTCTCATGGGTAAAAGATTTTACCCATTTCATTCTCTATTGGGGATCTCTGTGGAGATTTTTATGAGATTTTTGTGGGGATAGGAAATTCTTGTAGGAAAAATATTCTTCGATCCCACTTAATTTTTTCCAAAAAAAGAATTATACGAAATAAGGAATAAAAAATACATACATAATGACACAATTGTTGAAATTCTAACAAAAATAAAGTATAACTAATTAAAGTTATAACTTCTAAGTGTTAACAATTCAAAATCTCATTAAGGATTTTTGTCATATGTATAATGAATGTTTCGGGTGGAAACTATGTAATATTATATTATATTTATATATAAATATCATATGGTGTATATATAATAAATATCATATGATGTATAATTGATATATGAGAATCCCTATGGGTAATCCTCATGAGTATACCCATAGGGTAGGTCACCCATGAGTATCCCCGTGGGGGGATCACCCATGGGGATTCTCGTGGGTATATTTTGCACCCATCCCCATACCTATATTCATGTAGGTATGAGATTTCGTATCCATCCCCGCCCTTATATCCATTTAAAATCTCCATACTCGTACCTGTTAAGGTAAATCCTTGGCACCCGTGGGTATTACTCTACCCATTTGCATCCCTAGTCTTTAGCTTTTGATCCATAGATTAGTAACCTGTATAACAAACCTCTACTGTAGATATAGATTTTTTTTTTTGGAGGTCTAGATGTAGACTTCTATTGAATGTGCAAAGTTCTGTACTGGCCAGCTTGAACCGAAGTGGAGATCACCAATTGTTGCAAGTCGTTTGCTTTTAGATGACCGGGTGGTGGCAAGCGACTCAATTCTCTTTAAATGAGATTTCAATTTTTGTAAATAGAGCAAATTGAGTTGGGAGTGTCACACCCTAGTTGTATTGATTTTGACATTGCCCGAGCGTGGATTATTTGGTGCAATTGGCATCGGATGCCATGTAGGGAAAATTGCTTAAAAACTTTTATCTTCTTAAACTTTTACGCTCTCTTCTTTATCATGTTACGTGTTTCACTCAACCAAACCTTAACCCTACCAACAAGTTTTCCTTGTTACACAAGCTTGGAATCACTTGCATTGGCTAGCTGGGTCTGCCTGGTCTCTCTGATTAAGCTTCTCCATCCCTGGTCTTGCCTTTTTAAAGTGGGAAAAAAAGGCCTACCTTTTTTTCTTGGGAATAAAATCACATTGTCATCCTTTTTTCAAGTAACAGGACCAATAAAATGTTAATTTGGTGGTACTCTAGTGTAAGGCATTGTTTGGTACATTCTTGAGAAGTACATCTAATTCTCAAATCAGGAAGATGTCTATTTGTTTATATTTTTCTCTAATGTTAACATTGTATTAATTTCTTTTTTGATATATAGGAGTTAATTAACATTGTATTAATCAGTAGTACATCTACTAAAAATTTTAACTAAGATAGAGGATGATGAGAAACGAGAAAGGGACAGTCATATGAGGCAGGTAGAGTGGAGCTTTCATGGTCTCTAAAGGCTAAAAAGCAACCTTAATTTGTTTGACCTCTAAACAGCATCAACTCACTAAAATCTTCATTACATTTATAAAAAATGAGACTTAATTTCATGAATATTTTGGATACAAATTATTTGTACTAACTTTTTGGGAAATGCTACATTGACACTCCAAATACACAATAAACCACCAGGAACTGATGGATTCACCTAGGGATACGCGCCATACACATCCGGCACCCATATTGTGTAACAGGCCATATCTGTTTTAATTAGGGTGTCTACGTTTAAGGTGTTGTTCTATATAGTATTTTCTTCGTACATATTTTTCTGTATAGTTCCAATCCTCTTGTGGTTCCATTAGTGTGAAAACTGAAAAGCATGTAATGGACAGCGTAGAAGGTGGACTCCATGTCACCTGACCCACCAAAGAATCTCTGCTCATCGACCTCACCTATAAAACATAGACAAAAATTAATGAAACTATAATCCTAGCTATGGCCATCCATGCGCAACATATTAAGATCTAGATATCTCATTATTGATTCTTCTCTGCGCCTTCTCTAGCTCTCTTATATGTGGAAAAGTTGAGGGGAATGTTGTCTGGTTTGAAACCATTCATGCGAAGCATGAAACCGATTTCGGACCAGGCTTCATTCCCCCCAACTTCATCAATTCGATTTTGGTCCTCGCAATACTACTGCTGCAACCGATCGATGATTCTTCATGATGCCACAATTTGATATCAGTGAAAGCCCTTAATTCTTTCGGTGGATCTCTGGGCCAATTAGCGAAGAGGTGATCGATCGCTGGTCGGAATTGGTATTGCAATATGTAATGCATGAAAGGTACGTAGTACTAGTAATTGTTATCAACTAGTGTTTGCTTGTTTTTCACTAGAGATAGAGAAGTTCTTGTGAATGCAAGATTGGTATATGTTATGGTTTGTATGTGTAATGAGGTTAGGAACATATTGACTTTTAATATAGACTCACATGTTTGTACAGTGGAGCCTTTGGATTATGTTATATATAAAGTTAGGCTTTGAATTCACTCTTTTCTTCGTTTTAATAAGACTGCCACGATAACGTCTCTTTAGTCCAATGCCAACCTTCTCTTTACCAACATGTGGGACAGATCCACCTGTGAGAACTGTTAATTTGTAAAGCAAATATATGGGCATGAATAAATTAAAACTTTCGAAAGTTGTTAGGTGTGGTGTATCGGATTCTCGATCGATGATCCTCGAAAACAATTAACTTGATGCCGCCTAAGTACTCCTTCTCATTCATACTGCGGCGTTGCACAAACGTACGCAAGCCCATGGATCTCCTCTACGGAGTTAATCAATCATATATATTTCTTTATGAAGTTATATTTAATCAATGTGGGGACTAACTTTCAGTCCACACATCTTCAACACTCCTTCATGGACCGAAAGTCACATGATCCAATAGGTTTTTTATTTCTCTCAGATCTCATTCGAACCATGGACTCTGATACTATGTCAAATTTTCACGGCCGCGTCGCACACGCGTGCGCGAGACCATTGATCTCCTCTGCTAGCACTGATACTGTCACTAACTTAACCATGCATCGTTCATCTTAAAAGTGTGGGGTTTTAACTCAAAAGACCTCGATATTAGTTGGAATGAGTTAATCACTTATATACTTCATTTTAAAGTTTCATTTAATTGATGTGGGACTTATTTTCAGTTCACACATCTTCACAAAATTTTTTAACTTTTTTATAAACCTATGTTAAGACCTAATTACGGGTAAATGAGTCTTAATTACATACGATTTAAACAGTAAATTGAAGTTTAGTGACTAGTGAAAATAGAAATTTTAAGTAATTTTATTTATATATATATAAGAACTTCTACAATGTAGCTCAAATATATAATCATGTCATAGGAACCCCTCAAAATGTGTAGTGCATTAAATGTTCTATGCATTTATGATTCATCGATTAATAAATCCAATGATTGTAAATGAGGTTACCATGACATGAGTATATATTTGGTTCTCATAGTAGTAGTACTAGTTCCTATTGGAGCCTACTTGCACTACAAGAAAGTAGCTTTTTTCCACACTACTTTTCACCACTCCTTAATCTACAACACACGGTTTAGTGATTTCTATCATATTTTGCCTATTATAGAAAAATAACTTTATTACCACAAGCTAAATTCATTGTAAATCAACTATAAGTGAGTTATTTGTTTATAACAGGTATTACCTAAGGGAATTGAAAATAAAGTTTTAAATAAATGAAAATATAAAGATTAATACAACAAAAAATATAAAGGGTACTATTAACATTTCAAATAACAAATATTTTAACATTGGTGCTTATTATATTACTTTTACATGTATAGACACAAATGCTATTTGATGTGTGAAATTACGTTGGAATGACCAGAGTCACTGTCACTTTCCAAGTACTTTTTTTTTTTCTGTTTTTTTTTTTTTTGGGTCAAGCACGTTCCAAGTACTTTGTGAAAGTATCACGAAGCTCCGTCTCAAATTTCGTAAACTTCGGATTTGGCTGGGTGACGCCTAGCAAGGGATTTAAAGTTTACCATTTAGAGGGGTTAAATGGACTTAAAGTGTTGTAATTGGCACAGATAGAGGTGGGTAGGATGATGTCACCAGACACTAGGTGTAAGTTCTTTTTCATTTTGAATTAAGTGGAAGGGAAACTCATGACCTTCCCCATCGTGCATTATCTTTTAGTAAGTAATATTTTTAATGTCTCACCCACGAGGTAAGAGGTGCTTTGGTAGTAAGAGGTGTAAGTTATTATATATATATAAACAAAAAGAGAAGAAGAGGAGATTGTGAATAGTCTCTCAACCTTTAAGTTTATTACAATGTGAAAGAACCAAAGATTGTGAATCGTCTCTCTCAACCTTTTAGTTAATTACAATGTGAAAGAACCAAATTTAGTAACAACAGAAGAAATGATGGTTGTAACTGGAAACAGTAAACAAAAACTTAAATGCGAAAATGCAAATCAAACCAGAACAACAAGAGATTATTCACACAGTTTGGTCCACGACTTACATCTGCAGGGTCACGCCTAGGTATAAAATCCACTAAGATAAAAGATTTACAGATTTACGCAACACTTGAACCAGTGATCCCTCACTAGGCTTGCTACACTACCCTTCACCTTCACAATGGATTTTACACAAGTCTCCCGATACTTGCACGGTGAGGCTCTCCCTCACTAGAATACCTAAGCTTTCACTTGGTACGTCGAGCCCCCTCGATGGAATACAAGTCTCCCACATGTACTGTGAGGCTCTCCCTCACTGGAACACCCAAGTCCCCTTGGTGTTTACATCTTGACAAAGAAGTGAACAACACGTTCACAATACAAAGTTAAAGACGGATACAAACTTTATCAACTTTGGTACATTGTATAGACAATGAAGTACACAAAATCCTAACTACATATCATAACAACATGGTTAGGATATGGCCCATCTTCTGTTGGGAAATGTGCCTAGGTCAATCCATTAATAGTCTTTATGAACACATTTTAGTTAATAAAATAGAGGATTTCATTTGCTGTTTATTATAATTGATTTGCATGTTTACATTATAATAAGATCCATGGGTATTTACAGAAATATCCTAAATGTTCCTAGTCGATTATTATACTGGGAACTATAATGAATTAAGACTAGTGTGAGTCTTGATTGATGATCATACGATGATCATACGTATAGGAATACGAATCAAGATCATGAGTGCTTGTTAGGGAACAAAGTACTGGACCGACCCGCTATGAGAACATCACATGGATTAAGTCATAGTTGTTTCTCATGATATGTATATTATTCAGTTCTCTGACTTGAGATTACAAGAGACTTCAACATTAGGAATACAGTGATTTGATGCAATCAAACGTTGTCTTTAACCGGACGATTATAAAGGTTGTGATTGGTTACCGTGTAAATAATGTGGTGAAGTTGTGTAATCGAGATAGAATTTGTCCCTCTCATATAAAGAGAGATATCCATGTTGGAAAATGTGTCATAGGTCAATCCATTAATAGTCTTTATGAATACATTTTAGTTAATAAAATAGAGGATTTCATTTGCTGTTTATTATAATTAATTTGCATGTTTACATTATAACAAGATCCATGGGTATTTACAGAAATATCCTAAATGTCCCTAGTCGATTATTATACTGGGAGCTATAATGAATTAAGACTAGTGTGAGTCTTGATTGATGATCGATGACCATACGTATAGGAATACGAATCAAGATCATGAGTACTTGTTAGGGAACAAAGTACTGGACCGACCCGCTATGAGAACATCACATGGATTAAGTCATAGTTGTTTCTCGTGATATGTATATTTTTTAGTCCTCTGACTTGAGATTATCAGAGACTTCAACATTAGGAATACAGTGATTTGACGCAATCAAACGTTGTCTTTAACCAGATGATTATAAAGGTTGTGATTGGTTATTATGTAAGCAATGTGATGAAGTTGTGTAATCGAGATAAAATTTGTCCCTCTCATATAAAGAAAAATATCTAGTGGATCCCTCGATGTGTTAGACTGTTAAAAGGCCTAGTCTAAGTGAATTGATATTGATTAATGTCACTTGGATGTTTTCAGTCTACCTAGAGATCGAGACTAGTACGATTGAACATGTTGGATGACAATTCCATGCCTTATGTTTGATCAAAAGGATATCGTGTGACAAAAGGATGTTATATACACTATTGATTAGGTTATATCGATTTGATATTCGTACAACTTGGGTAGTCATAATGTCTTGCTAGAGGCCGCTTATGACTTGTATACCAAAATGTGTTTTGGTACACTGCCAACGTTGTATGAGCCTATTGGGTCGTACACTGAGAAAGGTTTTACGAGATTTTAAGATGGTTCAGAAAAATGAATTTTATATGATAAAATTTATGACAGAAACGTCCTTGTAGTGTATTACACTTATACTTCTTTAAGTAGAGGTATATGTGTAATTTACTTAACCGTCTATATACAAGGGTTGTATAAATAGACGCTTTGAGTTAGAATACAAATACGAAAGATTTTAAAAAGGCCGAAACTTTATTTTTGTTTTAAGAAACGACTTAGAGTTTTTGGTATGCTCTGGATCGTTTTGGAGAGAAACAAAAAGGTTTGGTATTCTCTCGAAGCTAGCACTTTGAATCTCGGCCGCCGTTCGAGTGTGGACAGCTAGTAGAGGACGTTCGTCATTGGTAGCGCCTTAGAGATCGATTAACCTTCAGAAAGGTACATTGCAACTGAGGTATGATTAAGTTTTCATAGTCTAAAACGATTTTAATGAAATCAGATTCGGATCCTGTTGGGGTTTTTCTCAAAATTGTTTTAAAATTTCCGTTGCGCATGAACCCCAAAACCCAACAATCCAGTGGATCCTTTGATGTGTTAGACTGTTAAAAGGCCTAGTGTAACAACCCAATTAATATTTGCCGTTAATTATGATGTCATGGCAGACGTGGATGCCAGCGAGGACGGTCGAGGGTCCCACAGCGAGACTGCAACGCACTCGAACTAGGTATACAGTCCGTTTTGTATGCTTGTTGTGGTAAATTGTGATGAAAATATTTTAAGTAGTTAAATTTCATTACAATATGTGTGTTAATGTAGATTATTGACGAGTGAGGAATGACCTCGGGGTGCGTGCGGACACGGGACACGAGGCACGGGGTGCCGGGTAGTCGAGGAAACTACGGTGAGTTTACCCATAAATTTTGAGAATTTATTGAATAGGGTAGATAATTGTTATAAGCTAAATCAATTGGAAATTAATAAGTCCTATAGTAGGCTGAATAAAACAATAACGATTGGATGGTCCTCGAGATGCACAATGGGGCCATTAGTGTCAAGATAAGGTGTATGGAGTTGGAGTGACACGGGGTGATCGGGAACCCTTGGATATTTCTCGAGATTCGTGCACACACTTGATGGAAACTAAGTATATATATATATATATGTTTGTGTGTTTTGACAGATCAAATAGGGAGAAGAGAGTGAGAGAGAGTGAAAGAGAAGAAGAAGAGAGAAATCGGTGGAAGGAGGAAGTGAGGATTGTGGAGTTTTTGAAGGTCATTTGGAGTGTTGGAGAGCACAAGAATATCATCCAAGGTAAGATTTGTGACTCCCTCTCAATTCTCTTTGATTTGTTGGTGATTTTGTGGGTGTTGATATGAAATTCGAGGGTTGGTATGGAGCAATTGTTTTTGCTTTGAAAAAATTGGTGCATTTTGAGTGGTAGGAAGGTGGAGAATGTGATTTAGTGATTGGTTTTGGTGTTGGATGAATTTCTAAAAATGGGTTTTGAAAATGGGATTTTTGGTGATTCTTGGGTTTTAATGTCTAAGCTTGATGAATTTGTGTTTGAATGGTATTTCTGATGTGGATGATGAATTTTGGAGGTGTTGGAACCGAATTTATGGGTTTATGGGGTGATTGGAGTTCGAGAAATTTAAAAGCTGTAAAAAACTGACGAGAGCGCGATTAGCGCGCTAATGGGTGGACCTAGCGCGCTAATTACCCTCTGGAAAACGATGAACAGTGACTTAGATGAATTAGCGCGCTAATTCATCTCATTAGCGCGCTAATAGTTCACTGGAACTCAAAAATTGGAAAATGAGGAAATGAGTCTAAACAACATTATAAACCTATTAATTGATAATTAACCCTCATAAATGAATTCTAGGAGTCTCGGAATAGTAATTGGAGTCTGGGTTTAGTCGGAAATCGAGCTGGGGAATTTAACTTGTGGGACGAGGAGTGCGATTGAGGTGTGTAGTATCCCAATTGAACTTCACTTTAAGTATTTACCGTTTGATTTATTTGAATTCAGTTCCATTTATTCTTTACTCCATTTCATTATTGCTTTACGGTGGTTGAGTACTCTCACCTGGTGACTTTACGGTAGTGGAGTGTACTCCTACCTGGTGTCTTTACAGTGTTGAGATCACTCCCCACTTGGTGCTTATTCGTTACGGCCATAGAGTCCACTAAGTCATAGCACTTGTCTAGGCATACAGGTGAATAGACTACCGGGTATGGTAGGCTTGTGTGGGTGCGCCGTGGGTCTACGCCGGCCACCTAGAGGGTTAGGGCCAACCCATTGGTGTGTTTACGGTTGGTGCCTGGGGAGAAAACCCGAAGTATGACTTGGTCTGATTTTTTTATGTGCACGTACTTTGTTTCATCACTATATTTATGCATGCGATGTTCCTTTTTACGGTTTTATCGTATTTCTCTTGTTCCGCATGTTTAAATTATAGCATTTTCAATTCCGGTACTTTGATTTCCGTAATTACTTGGTGAATTTCCTTGGGATTACTCACTCTGGACTCGTCATCTGTCTTTTTGTGATGGGTGAGTGTGGAGACCTATACTGGGGGAAGGGCAAGCTTGAAGAGTACATCGATTGACGACGCTTTAGCCCCACTCGTACGTATGTTTATATTTATTCGTTTTATGTCGGGTTTTGGGCTTGAGAGAGATAGGTTGTACATTCTGATATTTTGAGGATCAGATGAGATGTATATGATGTATATTTGGGTATGGTTTCCACTTAGGCATTTTGCTAATAAAACACAAGATGAATTTTTATATTGTTTATTTAAGCTTCCGCTGTTAATTTTGAGGTTATATGATATTAGCTGAATCAAATTTAATGATAAATTGATCAATGATGGATAATTGGGCGTGGGACACAACTGGTGGTGATGTGGACAGTTGTGGGCCCGCGTGGCCTCCCGTGGCGGACCAATGTGGAAATTGGGGCCGCCACACCTAGTCTAAGTGAATTGATATTGATCAATGTCACTTAGATGTTTTCAGTCTACCTAGAAATCGAGATTAGTACGATTGAACATGTTGGATGACAATTTCATGCCTTATGTATGATCAAAAGGATATCGTGTGACAAAAGGATGTTATATACACTATTGATTAGGTTGTATCGATTTGATATTCGTACAACTTGGGTAGTCATAATGTCTTACTAGAGCCCGTTTATAACTTGTATACCAAAATGTGTTTTGGTACACTGCCAACGTTGTATGAGCCTATTGGGTCGCACACTGAGAATGGTTATACGAGATTTTAAGATGGTTCAGAAAAACGAATTTTATATGATAAAATTCATGACAGAAAACGTCCTTGTAGTGTATTACACTTATACTTCTTTAATTAAGGGTATATGTGTAATTTACTTAACCGTCTATATACAAGGGTTGTATAAATAGACGTTTTGAGTTAGAATACAAGTACAAAAGATTTAAAAAAGGGCCAAAACTTTATTTTCGTTTTAAGAAACGACTTAGGGTTTTTTGGTATGCTCTGGATCATTTTGGAGAGAAACAAAAAGGTTTGGTATTCTCTCGAAGCTAACACTTCAAATCTCGGCTGCCGTTCGTGTGTGGACTACTGATAGAGGGCGTTCGTCGTTGGCAGAGCCTTAGAGATTGATTAACTTTCAGAAAGGTATATTGCGACTGAGGTATGATTAAGTTTTCATAGTTTAAACATATTTTAATGGAATCAGATTCAGATCCTGTTGGGGTTTTTCTCAAAATAGTTTTGAAATCTCCGCTGCGCATGAACCCCAAAACCCAACATCTTCATCTTCAAACAACCACGTTCTTACACACTAAACACGTGGTGATAATCCTCTGAACCGCAACTCCAACTTTCATGTATATCTTCAGTTGCTCCTCAGTTGGTTGTAGATAAAATCAAATCCGTAACAAATTGATCTAGATATCCTGTTGCAATTGCCTTCCGCATTTTGTTGCAACTGCGTATCTTATCTAAATCACTTATAGTTTATCTTCTGATTTGAGCACGTGGAACACGATTTGGATGAGTCATTTACCAAACTAACAACTTGATCAACATGATAACAATTCGACTGGTCGATCACAATCTTAACTAATGATCACGACACTAAGAATCTCCTTCTTTGTAAATGAGGTAGGGAGCATATATGATATTAATGAGTTGAAGGACTTAGTTAGCAAATGAACCAATTACCTTCTTGCTCCATCATAAAGAATCATATAAGCATCTTCAAAATGTACAGTGCTCTTCCAGTAATAACAAAATTACGAAAGTAAAAATATACAGATACTGCTGATGATCATCATCAATAGCTTCTAGATGTTGTTGATTGAACCTTCAATATCAACAGCTTCCATCTTCAATTATACCTTGCTTCAGTTTTCAGGTTGTAACTGACTTTAACATCTTCAAAATAAGTTTTTAAGAATACCTAGATGAAATAACGTTAACAGAAACTGCATGATCAGTAGTTTCAACCAAACATACTTACAAAAGTAAAAAGAAATAGAACTCCCTTAGTTACTCCAAAAGAAAATGCATTCACGATATCTCCTCCTCAATTACATATTCTCCCCCTTTGTAATAGCATAATGACAAATATAAGGTAGAAAACAAACCAACCCCTTACAGAGAAGGAGTGCTCAGAGTTTGCACAATTGTCAATGAAGACTTGAACAACATCGTCATTGTCCTCAAACTTCAAATCAACAAAAACATAACCGATTGCAACATGAGTTGAGGTTTCCTCTATTGCAACAAAACAACAATATACATCATCGTCCCCCATTTTTCACTTACTTGAGGGTTTTTTCAACTAGTGATTTTTTTCCCTTCAATTTCTTATGTATATTAGCAAGAGGAACACTGTCTTCCTTATCTTCAAAAGAATGAAGAGTAGATACATCGATAGAATGACCTTCGAATTGCACTTAAGAAGAACTTGATCAGTAGCATCATCACGAACAAGCTGAGATGGTTCATTAGGAGGTTCAAGAGGTTCATAATTAGTTGTAGAATCATGAAGAACCTTTGTAGCTACGGAAACTAATAGGTGCACTTTGTGGTCGATCCACAACGATTGGTGTGAATCCCTTGATGGAACTGAAAATCATAAAAGAAACAATCCAAGAAACAACAAGAACTTCGACGCAAGAGTGATGATGAGAAGAAATCCCAAAAGGAAGAGATAAAAAAACAACCCAAATCGAAGAGATAGAGAGCAATTAGCCTTGGATATACACTAAGTCACTAAGAAACTAACTACCCCGTTAAATTTCTCACTCACTCACAATTAAGATAAACACAAATAAACAAAAATGATCAAAATAAGTAGATCATAAATCCCTTAAGCATAATAACGATTACAACATAATAAATAAGACAATGGTACTTTCTCTCCCCCTTTTTTGTGTTTTTTGTGTAAGATTAAAAAAATACTCAAAATAAATTGAAGTTCGTACCATTTGCCATTACACAGGACAAAAACAAAGTCCTATCTCCCTCTTGGCTTTGTATGCCCTAACTTGGTTTTGCATTCATAAAGCTCCTCTTCAGCTTCTGTCCATTCAAGTTGTGGTGCATACCCGTTCTGAATTGCTCTTTAGTCCTTAACATCAATTGGGAGAACACATCCCTACAATCGAGCCTCCAATAAGTGCATTTGGCATTGATTAGCAATGGCAACCCGTGCTTGACACACCTTCTGGTTGGTTTGATTGGTTTCCCTGAGACATTTTTGGTTAGTACACGGATCTCACTTGTCTCTGTAAATAAAGACTTCGCAGTGCCCGCTCTGATACCAATTGAAATAACCAAATGTGGTAACAACCGAATACACAGAAGATGGTTGTAATTGGAAACAATAAACAAAAAATTAAATGTAGAAATGAAATCAAACCAGAACACCAGGGATTGTTCACGTAGTTCAGTCCACGACCTATATCTGTGGGGCCACACCCAGATGTGAAATCCACTAAGATAAAAGAGTTACATATTTACGCAATTCTCGAACCAGTGATCCTTTACTAGGCTTGCTACACTACCCTTCACCTTTTACAATGAACTTTACGCAAGTCTCTCGATACTTGCATGGTGAGGCTCTTCCTCACTGGAATACCCAAGCTTTCACTCGATGCGTCAAGCTCCCCTCGATAGAATACAAGTCTCCCACTTGCACTGTAGGGATCCCCATCACTGGAACACCTAAGTCCCCTTGGTGTTTACTTCTTAATAAAGAAGTGAACAACACATTCATAATACAAAGTTAAAGAGGGATACAAACTCTATCAACTTTGGTACATTATATAGATAATGAAGTACACAAAATCCCAACTACATATCATAACAACATGATTAAGATCTGCCCAGTATTCGTTTTCAAACAATCACATACTTGCACACTAAACACGTGGTGATAAGCCTCTGAACTGCGACTCCAACTTCCATGTATATCTTCAATTGCTCCTCAATTGGTTGTAGAGATCAAATCCGTAACAAATTGATCCAAAGATCTTGTTGTAACCGCCTTTCGTGTTCTGTTGCAACGACATATCTTATCCAAATCACCCAAAATTTAATTATTTTTTTTATTTGAGCACGTGAAACATGATTTGGATGAGTCATTTACCAAACTAACAACCTGATCAACATGATGACAATTCAACTGGTCGATCATAATCTTAACTAATGATCACGACACTAACACAATGAGTTATGTGACAAACCACTAAGGCCAACACGATGTTTGTTCGTGTACAAATCAAATTTAAGGGACACCAACAATTACATATTTAAATTTGTCTATTAAGAATTTTTGAGCGTCCAAAGTGAGGTCACTCTGGTGCTATCCAAATAGAAGTTTATATATGAGGTAGGTTGAGGCACAAGGAGAATACTTGCGTAACTTCAATCAGGCAAACAGGTCGTGCCTAATATGCATGTCACACAAGCATTTTTTTAGGAATAAATAAAGTTTTGTTGGGAAGTTTTAGGACTTCTCTTTGTTGGGAAGTTTTGTTATTCGTTTTGTGGTTCAAATATTTTTGTGTATTTTCATGAGTTTCAATGTTGTACAGAGCGGTCACTGATTGTCAAACTGTTTCAATTTCAAAAAAAAAAGCCAAATTAATGACAGTTTGTTTGCACAAATAGGATTAGCGAATCAATGCACTTAATTCTATGCCTGGTCCTGTATTGAACTATGAATGATTAATGAAATTTTCGATTTCTCTTAAAAAAAGTTTTATTTAACCACTCTGCATTCTATCTTTCTTTTTGGTTTCCTACACGGTGTCTTGCGCCAATCGCACGGACTAATTCACGCTTGGCACTAGCCCCATACATGAGTGGCTCTCCCAACCTATTTTTTTTATTCATGAGACTCCTCTTGTAGAGTCATTTGTTCTTGTCTTTTGTGAAAAAAAATAGGGAGAAATTAGATATTGTCTAACGAAAAATTACCATGCAACATGTTGATCCATGTTGTAAGGGATTAGTCTTTTCGAGTATGAGTCTCGTGAATGGAAAAAACTGTGACGAGAGCGCCTCCTCTTTTAGTGCGGCATGAAAATAATAATAATAATAAAAAAAATAAATAATCCGCTAAATCTTCCACTGCACAACCGTTCACCGCACTCCAACTCGCCATGCTAGCCTCCCCACCATCTTCTTCATCGGCCAATGCCATTCAAGCCTTCAAAATCCCAAACCTCTGCAGAACCCTCGTTAGCAGAGCAGAGTCCGCTCCACCCAACAGCAGCAACAGACCCACTCCCAGAAATCCCCGGAAAAAATCTTCGTACGGGGCTTCCCGGAGGTCGATTCTCAAGAAATCGTTCAATCAGGAGCAAGTAGTGTTCAAAACCCCATTGGCTGATGACCCTGTCGTTGCGGTAATTGGGGGCGGAATGTCGGGCCTTATTTGCGCACTCTTTCTGGAGAAGAGGGGGATTCGGTCCACTGTGTTTGATACTGTGAGTTTTCTCGATTCATTCATTGATTGTTTGATTCATTTCGGGAGTTCGTGCCATTGATTCTCTCGTGTCTATTTTTTAATTAAAAACACGAATAGTGGTTTCGAAGAGGGCCGACTAAGGCAGAGGTGATGGGTTCGATTTGCACCAACTGCACTATTTATTCTTTGACTTTTGGGTTAGTGGTAGGAGCACGCCGTCCTAACATCGGAGAGATTAGTCGGGTCCACCATCAGTATGGTGTGTGGGGGCGGTGGCTCGGATACCCTAGGTATAAAAAAAAAAAAAAAGCACGAATTTCGTTGTTTTAGAGAAACCTGAATTCCCAATTGGTTTCTAAGCAAATGGAGTATGTTTTAGAAGCATATTAGTTCTCTCTTGGTTGTTTGGCGACATTTTTTTATATGTAATGGTGATAAGTTCACAGATTGTAATTGGACTTAATTGATCAAAAGAAGAGGATTACAGTGAATGAGAAAAAAAATTGATAGACTTTCAAGATCTCTCTCTCTCCCAAAACCTTCTAAGCAGAGAATTCGCAGAGCATCTCCAATGGTAGATGTGGATTGTGGGCGTGGATTCTTGCCACGTCATCAACATGAAGAGGATGTCCATCCCATGTTTCTTAAATAGACTTTGGATTTCAAATTAGATCTCCAATGGTGAATGTGGATTGCACCTCTATTAATGAGGTGTCATTTCTTTTTTTTTTAAATTGTTTAATTAAAATGTGAAAAATAAAATAAAGAAAATGAATAAATATATTGGATCCTATGTGGCTGTCAATTGCACCCTCCATAAACCCACATTCAAAATGGACATCGTCTATTTTTATCTGCCACCTTAGCTTCACATCCAGAATTCACATTTGCATTGGAGAAGTGTTTTTCCTTCCAATGTCCATCCAATTCTACAAGGCTATTCATTAGACCCTTGCATACCTATCTGTCCCCTATACTCTTTCCTAACTGTAAGAACATAATAGAATGACAAAGAATTACTTCAAGGTCCCTAAACCATAATGTGAACCATGCTATTAACTTAGATACCTCTCAATTGATTCATTGAAGTAGGATCACTACTAGTGACTTATATTAGTAGTTTTAAATATAATAGAAAAAAAACTCGACCACTTGGAAACGGTTTTCAATTATTTCACTTTTAGGACAAGTTTTAAGGAAAACAGTAGGGACTGTTTTGCAATCCTACATCGAATGCCGTCTGATTTCAGCAGTTAATTGAATGGAAACTGCTGTTTTTGTTTTCTTATGCTGTAGGCAGAGTTTTGGCCTTTGGGTGGAGGCTAATTGCCTCTAATATTATGGTTTGAAGACTGAACTTTGCTCTTTAAAATGAAATAATTTTTATTGGATTCTCACCATGGATATCTATTTTAGGGTCTTCATGGATTGGGAGGAAGAATGGGAACAAGAATAATTGATCCACAGCCATTGATCTTTGATCATGCTGCTCAATTTTTCAATATGACTGACCCTCGGTTTTCTGAGCTTGTTGATGGATGGTTAAAGAGTGGTCTTATTCGTGAGTGGCTGGGTCCAATTGGAGTGCTTGAAGCGGGTGGTCACTTTACTCCAGACTCATCTTCATCTCCAAGATATATAGGTGTTAATGGAATGCGGCCACTTGCTGATTCAATTCTTTCAAAGGTAAGCTTTAAATGATCTATGTGATGCACTATTATTTTTCTGATTCTTTTGTTTTTTTTTTTTTTTTTTTCAATGAATATTTGTATCTCAGAGTCATTTGTATATATGAAATAACCACTAATAGTTGAATAATTATGTGAAGTTATTTATATTCAAAAGATAATCTATATCTGTTGTGACTAATGCTTGTTGCTTGTATATGTCCCATCAATCAATAAAGGTAATAGGCAAAGCATTGAATGATTTATTGATCTTTTGACCGAAATTATCTACTAGTTGGTTTGATTTCTTAATGTGTTCCATTGTTCCATGACAGATTTTTGGAACATCAAAAATTTCTTTCCAATGTTTTTACATGCTTTAAAAATAGTTGAAGATAGTCAGTGATTTTATATCACAATTGTTTTTTTAATCTTCTTAAAGCAAAAAGCTTTTATGGATTTTGTTTAAACCAAGGTATTTGCACTAAATCAAGCACAATGGAAGAGTTTGGTCCATGTAGCCGACCCCAATTAATTTGGGACTGAGGTTATGTTGTTGTTTAAACCAAAGCACGGGCCTCCACCTTTAACAGTAATGAATAATTTATTAAACATGAGCAAGTTGAGTGTCAAATTATTTGGAGCTCCTTAGTTTCTGATAGTAGTGAAGCCTTCTTGAGCACCTACTCTGGTTTAATTCAAGGAGGTGAATTGTTTAGTAGCTATGGATAAATTAAGTGCAGAAAAAAAAGGAAGCCATCGTTGCATTATTTGGGTTGCTCCGTTGTGGCTTTAAAACCATTATTTTGAATTTGAACTAATAGCCTTGCTGCAAAAGAATGCATCGGTAAATCAGAAGTCAGCTGATGGTAAGCATATCACGTTGATCCTTCCTTGGACCGTGCAATAACAATTGGAGCCTCATGGTTGTGCTAGGTACCAGATTAATTAGTTTACAAAATTACAAACACAAAAGAATGCATGGGTAAATTAGAAATCAGCTGATGGTAAACTGTGGGTAGCTGGCAGGTTTCCATTATCCGTCATATGATCTAAGGCAATGCCTTTGTAAAACGACAACTCTTAATTTTGTGATACTGAATGTGACAACTTTAAGCTTTGTAATATTTTGCTCAAGCATTTTGAGTTAATATATTTAGATATCCTTCGTTGGATCTGCATAATTCTAATTAAGGTCGCCTGTCTTTGTTATTGTTATCACCAGCACCACTAAACAACATATGACTATTGATGCAGACTCATTTGGTTAATGTGGTGAGACCTTGCTGGATAAGTAAACTAGAGGCATTTAATGGAATGTGGCACTTGAGTGAGAATGGAAAACCCCAGGGTTGTTTTGATGCAATTGTTATTGCACACAATGGTTAGTGCATGCCACAATGCCTTTTTCTTGTTTATAACTTTATATAACAGCTTGACTTGGGTAATTGTGACGTTTCTGTAAGTTCACATTCTCTATTTTCATAATTTTATCTTCCCGTTGCTGTTTTGAGTGGGATTTATATTTTCTTCTCAAGTTATTATTTTTTTCTCTGCATGGTGCAACTCTTTATGCTACTTGTTGATGCTTATATTAAATTTAATCTTCTGTGGATGTTATCCTATTCATTGTATAACATGTTCTTTGAAATGTTTTACGAAGTGCAACTAAATTGACAGTAATTTCAATGCTCTTTTCATGTCTTGTTTAAGTTAGGTTGCTGTTGCAAATTAAATAATCATCAATTATCAATTCTTTTTTGCCTTTTTCCACTTCATGCCTTATTTCTCTTGCTTCTCCCAATAGCTCTTTGAACATTCATGGTTTATATTTGATGTTTTTGTACCTGTGATTTCTTAGGAAAATGTGCAAACCGCTTGCTTGCTTCATCAGGTGTGCCACTAATTGCAAAACAAATGAAGGTAAATAGAGATCTTTTGCGATCTACATTAACAAAGTGCGGTAATTACTTGAAACCTTATGTTTCTGCCATGTTTGATTCTGATTCTTCTCCATGCCTTTTTTGTTCTCTGTGTCTGTAGAGGCTAGAATTGAGCTCCATCTGGGCCCTTCTTGCAGCATTTGAAGAGCCTCTTCCTTTTAGAGGTAATTCGGAGACAACTCCTTTTGAGGGGGCTTTTGTGAAAGAGATCGATGCTCTCTCATGGATGGGAAACAACACAAAGAAACTACTATTTTCTCAGAGAAACTTCCCACACTGCTGGACATTCTTTAGCACTGCCGCCTATGGGAAAAGAAACAAAGTTCCACAGGTTAGCCATTTTTAACACTAGGATTGCCTATCCAAGTCTAACTAGCTAACTGCATATTTAGCTATTATTTTGAATCTTGTTAATAGCTGCTGGAGATAATTGTGCTGGAAAATTGGGAAAATAGATGCTCTTCCTTCCTGTAGAAAAGCTCTTTGAAACCACGTGTAGGGCTTCAAAAGAAGTGACTTTTTGAGAGTCTTGCATGTGCTTTTCCCAAAGATGTATACTGTTGTACAGATCTCTGAAAATAATATCTTCGTGGATAATCAAAAAGAAATTTTTGTGGGAATCAGATATCAACTTACTTACAATCTAAATGTGAAAATATTTGTTAGCTTCCATGGTATGCGTTCAATTAGTGGAAAATGATTGGGTAGAGCACTGCAGATTCATTTCCTTAAAATGCCACTAAAAATACTAGTTAGCTTCGCATACATCACATCACACTTAAAATTTCACAGAGATACATGAAACCATCTCCTAAACCAAAGCAATTCGGAAAGTGGTTCACCACAATTCTTGTCACTCCTTATAATCCCTAAAATATAATAATTATCTTTACACGACCAAAACAGGCGAGTTTGCTGGTTCAGTTTGTCTTTTATTTGATTACTTACAAGATTCCCTTACACACTTTAGGTGCGAATTTTCTTCATTCTCATTAAAATATTTATTACATAATGTCATATGTCAAAGAAACTCAAGCAGATGAATTTAATTAAAAACCTTAGTCAATAATTAAACAATTTACTCGTGTTATTACCTATAGATTCCTGAAATGCACAAGATAAACTATCATCCAAATTTCTCAGCGCAAAGATATGTTTGAAGCATGTTTTGAAATCTAAAAGCAAAGTTAGACAAACTTTCAGTCGTTAGCGAACCAAGAAAGCTTCACGTATGGTTGTCTTCCAATCTATGCCTAAGAGAAAGATGGAAAACACACAAGCTACCACATTGGGCTAGATTGGGGCCTTATAGTTGGCATTCATAATGGGTCATTCCATCAATGAACTGTCAGCCAATGCATATATATTCAACCTTCCTATTGGTAGAGATCGTAAAACACATGGAAGTTATATGAATCTAAATAATAAGACTAGTTATTCTAAAAATAAATTAATTTCCATACACAAATAGTATTTTATTCCAATTAAATATGAAACAATTATCTCCATGTAGGGCCCAATAATTATATAATATTTAATTGCAATTTATGATGTCATGGAATAGAACACTTGAAAAAATATCACAAAGCATGATGTTTTGGGCATTTCCATGCTATAATTATAAATGTTATAATATTAATATGACATCATAGATTAACAAAATAAATAAACCAAAATATGCATATATGTAAGCTTCATAATGTATAAAAATACATTTTGTGCCTACAATATCTATATATATATAGGGAAATTCTACAATGGAGACCAAATATATACCTATGCCATGGGAACCCCTCAAAATGTGTTGTGCATTAAATTTTTTGTGCATTTATGTCATCTCGATTAATGTGTTGGATTTAAATCCAATGGTTCTAAATAGTGTACCCATGGCATGGGTATATTTTTGGTTCCATGGTAGATGTACCCATACATATATATATATAATATGCCAATTATAATTAACGTAATTAATAATGGAGGAATCTCAAACCAAATCTGTTAGGTAAATGCTTCTTATACATTGTTGCATATATATATATATATATGTATTGGCTTCTTATACATTATTGCATCAACAAAGAGACTAAAAATTAGACAAACCAGTTTCTAATCAATTAAGAAATCTTAGGAATTTTTCTTCTTTGGTTCACCTTGATTCTACATTTTGAACCATCGCCGATCATCTCTTTTGATCGGCGGTGGTTCCAATAACATCTTCTGCCTCTTATTAATAAAATAAACTCATATCTGTTTAGATCTAATGAGATGATTAGTTTCATCTCGTTTTGGCCATCAGATTCACTATTGGCAATAATCACTTCTCTATGTCTGCATCCTTCTCAAGACTGTTCGTGGATTTGCGTTAATGGGGTTGGTACTCATTATTAGATTTTTTTTTCGTAGGTAGACGTTTCCTTCACTCGTTGGAAGGTTTAGATTGTCTACCCACATTGGAAGTTTTGTGTTTACTTCCATTGTTAGAAGTTTTATTTTTCGTTATGTTTCGAGTAATATATCTGTGTACTGTCGTGTTCCAAACATTTGTCAAGAGAACAAACTAATCCATTGTTACAGTCGCAACGAAAATTTTCAATGAGCAAAAACTATTTTCTTTAGCAAATCTTCTTTAGAGAATTTTATTAAGAAAACTTTCTCATTGTTGTTTGATTGCACTTGAGAAAATTTTCTTTTTCAATTTTCTACTGTTTGATAACAAATGAAAAAAAGGTTTAAAAAAATTTAAGCTTTTTTATTTAAAAATATAATTTGATTTAAAACTCATTTCAAACCTTGAGTTTTATCTATAGCGATTAATAAGGTGATTTGGACATCTCTTGTACTTTTGTTTCTAAATATGACTGTTTTGATATCCATTTTTTAATTTCGTTAAATAAAGTACATATATATTTTTTTAGAAAATCCTCATTTCATTTATTATTATATATTATTTTTTTAAAAGATGGCATTATTTTAATGTATCAAATTTTTATTATATACTTACAAAAAAATATAGAAAATGTAATTCAACAATGTTTTGCTTTTTAAAAAAAATATTTTTAAATCTTATATAAAAACAAAATAACATAATACTTACTAGCCGTCTTTATTTGAACTAAATCATTAAGATATTAATAAAAACATAATTGAGAATTAATAATTTAAAAGTGCTATCTCGAGGACGTTCACATGCATTATTTAAACAAACAGAGATAAACCGAGTAAATGACTAATGATCAGATCAAAAAAATAGTCTAAAATTTCTTTTGCATACTATAGAATCACCCAATCTTTCTTCAAGTCTTCATCCAAATGAAAAATATATTTGCATCTTTAACTTCATTTTCCAACAAAAGCATGACACGCATTACATCTTCTTGACTGAGTTCAGGAATACTATGAAGCTCGGTCTGAAGGCGTGCACAGTCAGTATGCGCAAATGCATCTATTAGTCAGTTTGGTGCTGCAGTTAGTCCTTGTTCGATAGGATTAACATGTGACTTTCTTCATTCTTATCCTTTGGCCATTTGATGTCACACGAATTGAACTACAAGACAATCGATTCACCTCCTCTCTTTCTACGTCATTTGTGAGTGACTTCTTTACATTGCTTACAAATAATAATAACAACAATTATAAGATGTGCAATATTTCTTCTAAGAAATTCAATATTACTAGTGTAATATTGAATAAACTATTATTTGTTGTACAAAATTTACTCACCCAATTCTTCCAACGAAGTCAATTCAATGTTTGCCTCATTACCAATCATTGCATTCCCGCAGTAGCTAGATCATCTCCAAATATAACATCACTCATTGTAGTATGCCACCCTCTTCCTCCAATATGATTTTTTTTCTAGATGTTCTTGGTACACAGAAACATAGACACCAACACACAAATATATAATAAGTTAATATACATCATTAATACAGTTGTATATTTTAACAAAACCTAAAGTGTACTTGAAGGTATTAATTCTATGTCAAAACATCTGCCTTGACAAGCTGTGTATCCAGATCCCATCTGAACCCACTTTGATATATTACCTCCTTTGCGAAGTAGTAATTGGCTTTTAATGTTTTGATTCTAGCCTTTACATTTGTTGGGTTCACCTGTTGTTCCAATTGCTTTAGCAATTCTAGGCAAACTTGAGTATATACCTCAGGTTTCCATGAATTATTTGAAGTGTTGTCAATTCCATACTAATCCAAAAAAAATTCAATCATTATCTTATTTATTCGACTGTTCCATCTTGCTTGTACCTTTGTTGTTGCTATCACGCTCCCAATTGACTCTTCTACATCTTCTTTTAGATTATAAGAAGTTGTATATGCATTTAACAAAAAATGGCAAACAACATATGATATAACATAAAACTACATATGAGAATTTACTAATTAAAAAAGTTTCAAAAACAATTAAATTTTAAGTAATAAAAGTTCATACAAACCTCTAACCTGTATGTTCAACATTATATCATTTCATCAAAAAACTAGTAAATAAATTTGTCTTGGCTAGTGCTACTCATTCCACATCAACTTGGCCAATGCATCTCGTTTAGCTGCCCAAACTGGATATTGTTGGATGACAATATTATCTATCTTCATATTCTCCATCTTTATATATATCCTCATCATCTTCACATAGATATTCAAGATCTTCTTCTATTAAAAAGTTGTGTATCATGCAACATGCTAAAATGACATTTGGTTGAGTTTTAACGTCACAAAATGGTCCATGCCTAAAAAATACAAATCGTTTTTTTAGAAGCCCTATTGTTCTTTCTACTATGTTACGCAAGGACTAATGCCATAAATTTAACAACTCCCTCCATTTTTAGGTGTACGACCAACTTGATTCTTTGAGTGATACTTCGTACCACGATAAGGTGTTAAAAATCCAGGAACATTAGAGAACCCAACATCGACCAAATAATATTTTCCTACATTAAAATGATATCATAGTAGTTGTAATTAGTTGAAAGTATCATAACAAAAAAAATAATTACAGTAATAACAATAATACTTATACAAATGTATTCAACCTGAAGGTATAGTTAGTCTATTGAGTTGGCCTAACAAGATCTCTTAATATGCGCCTATCATGAGTCGAATGCTCCCAACCAGCAAGTAAGTATATTTGTTTGACTGCATCTTTATACATAGTATCAAACATACATACTTGCTGGATGGGAGGGATAGACTCACGATGGTCGCATATTAAAAGATATTGTTAGACCAACTCAACTTTATAGACTAACTATACCTTTAGGTTAGATACATTTGTATAAGTATTATTTTAGTATTGTTATTACTATTTTTTTGTTGTGGTACTTTCAACTAATAACAACTACTATGATATCATTTTAATGAAGGAAAATATTATTTGGTCAATGCTGTTGGGTTCTCTAATGTTCTTGGATTTTTTGCACCTTATCATGGTACAAAGTATCACTTAAAGGATCAAGTTGGTCGTACACCTAAAAATGGAAAGGAGTTGTTAACTTTTTGGCATTCAACCTTGCATAAAGTAGTAGAAATAACAATAGGGCCTCTAAAAAAAGATTTGCATTTTGAGGCACGAAACATTTTATGACGTTAAAACTCAATCAAATGTCATTTTAACATGTTGCACGATACACAACTTTTTTAAGAGAAGAAGATCCCAAAGATCTATGTGAAGATGATGATGATGATATATATGAAGAAGGAGAAAATGATGATAGATAATAATATTTTCTTCCAACAATCTCCAATTTGGGTAGCTACATGAGATGCATTGGCCAAGTTAATGTAGAATGGGTGTCAGTGTACTACTAACCTAGACAAGTTTATTTATAAGTTTTAGATGAAATGATATAATGTTGAGCATATGTGTTCGTAGTTTGTATGAACTTTTATTGCTTAAAATTTGATTGTTTTGGAATGTTTCTTAATTAGTAGATTCTCATACCTATATAATATCATATATTTTTTGCCATTTATTTGTCAAATTATATACAACTTTGTTATCATATAAAAACAGGGATGAAATAGTCAATTGAGAGCGTGAAAGTAGTAGCGGCAAAGGGACAAGTGAGATGGAACAGCTGAACAAATAAGATAATGATTGAAATCTTTTTTGGAAGAATATGGATTTAGTTACACTTCAAATAATTCATAGAAACCTGAGGTGTATACTCGAGTTTGCCTAGAATTGCTAAAGCAATTGAAACAATATGTGAGCCCAGTGAATGTGAAGATTAGAATCAAAACAAGCCAATTACTACTCCGCAAAGGAGGCAATATTTTAAAGTGGGTTCGGATAGGATCCGGATACACAACTTGTCACGACACATTTTTTGACATAGAATTAATATCTTCAGGAACATTTTAGGTTTTGTTAGAATATAAAATTGTATTAATGCTGTATATTAACTAATTATATATCTCTGTGTGCAACAAAAACATCCAGAAAAAGAATCATATAGCAGGAAACGTGTGTTGTATTATGATAAGTTGTTTGTTATTTTTGAAGATAATCTAGCTACTGGCAGGATTGTAATGATTGGTAATGAGGCAAACATAGAATTGATTTCGTTGGAAGAAATGGGTGAATAAATTTTGTAAAATAAATAATTGCTTATTCATACACTTTTTATACTAATATTGCATTTTTTATGAAAAAATATTGCATGTCTTATAATTATTGTTATTATTATTTTTATGCAATGTTGAGGAGTCACTCCCAAATGATGTAGAAAGAAACGAGGTGAATTTCTCATCATCTAGTTGAACTCGTATGACATCAAATGGCCAAAGGATTAGAAGGAACAAGAGTAGTGATGTTGATCCTACCAAACAAGGACTAATTGTAGCTGCTAATAGACTAGCAAATGCATTTGCGCATACATACTATGCTTGTCTTTAGACCGAGCTTCGTAGTATTTTTAAACTAAGTTGAGAAGATGTAATGCGCGTCATGCTTTTGTTAGGAAATGAAATTAAGGATCCAAATATATTTGTTCTTTTGGATGAAGCCTTGAATAAAGATTGAGTGATTCTATATTTGCCGAGGAAATTTTATACTGTTTTAAGCTGATCATTAGTTATTTACTTTTATTTTTCTTAGTTTGTTATAAAGAGTGCATATTAACTTCCGCAAGGTTGCACTTTTAAATTATTAATTCTCAATTATGCTTTTTTAATATTTTAATGATTTAGTTCAAATAAAGACCACTAATATTATGTTATTTTGTTTGTAGATAAGATATTTAAAATATATTCTTAAAACAAGAAAAAATATCTTGAATTACATTTTATATATTTTTTTGTAAGTATATAATCAAAATATGATAAATTAAAATAATGGCATCTTTTTTAAAAATATATACATATATACATATATAATATTATATAAAATGAGAAAACTTAAAAAAAAAATCAAATGAGAATTTTTTTTTTAAATTATGTATTTTATTTAGGGAGCGGATGAATGGCCCCAGTTTTTACTCAACGTTCCCCGTTACTCACCCATACCCATTTTTGAATTGCAATTGCTAAACGTACCCCTATTTTTATTTATTTATTTTTTTCTAAAATCTATGAAATACCCTCACCCTCACTCCACCCCTCAATTCCCTCCATTTCTTAGTTTTTGGCCTTGTAGAACTTTGTACTAGGTCAGAAGTACCGTACATGTTTTTTTCCTCTAAAAAAATGGTCGAATTTGGTCTCGCCGGTGCCTAAAAATTAATGCCGCCCATGGGTTTTGGTCACATAAGGCCGAGACCTCTGAAAAAGTCTTGGTCGGCTACCACTGAGACCTTTGAAGTGGTCTCATTCACCTCCCACAAAGCCCCATGGTGTGGAGACCATTAGTATGGGTCTTGGACCTGAAGTGCGAGACCCACGATGCGGGTTGCAGACTTGAAGTGTCGAGACTCATGATGTAGGTCTCAGACCTATAGGTCGAGACCCACAGCATGGGTTGAGACCTTGTAGAACCGAAACCCACGGGCGACAACAATGAAGAACCTACCAAAAAAATCCATGAAAACGAAAGAAAATTAGTTGGTTTTGTTGCAAATGGTCTACTCTTCTCAAATCCATCCATATTTTCGTCCGAAAAGCCAGAATTGGAGCCAAAAATCGAAGCTCTAATCACCTCCACCAACAACACAACGATGAGAAAAAAACACAGTGAGAAAACTAGAAATGGATTGGCAAAATTGTGTAAAATGCCTAACGAAGGGTTTTAGATGTAATTCGGCCAAAGAAACACCAGATTTGGGCGGTGGTGAGGGTCAGATCTAAAGTGGTTCATCTTTCTACTTCACCGAATTTTACCACTCTGTCATCTTGATACCTAGTATTTCTAAACTCGCAATGCATGTCTTCAATCTTCGCCTTACTCAACTTAAAGCCTATATAGCCTGTTTGTTAGGGTGTTAGCTTTGTTAAACATGTGGTTAGGGATAAGAGCAATGTTTGTTTCACATCTTAGCCAACACTTGGTGTTACCTAAATACTTAGACTCAAGCTTAGCAAAAGACACCTCCCTCCATTTTTAGGTAAGCCCAACTTAAAAAGGACAAAATTACAACTTTACCCTCATTTTCTCTACTAAAGACCCCTCTGAAAAGTAAAAGAGGGTATTTAAGTAATTACAATCACTTTTAGTTGTTTTTAGTGTGGTTGAACCAAACGCCTTAAATAAGACATCTCTCACTAAAGACATGGCTTACCTAAGTTACACCTTACACCTTACACATAACTCCAACCAAACTAGCCATTTAGATTCTAATGTATTCCTCTAAAGCTCTAATTTACTCCATATCTTGTTTTGTCCACTAGGATAATATCATCTGCAAATAACATACACCATTGTATATCATCTTGAATATGCCTAGTTAGTTCATCCGTAACTAAATTAAAGAGATATGGGCTTAAAGCCGATCCTTGATGTTGTCCTATTGTAATGGAAAATGCTTTTGTAGTTCCTTCAAATATTTTTATACTCGTCATTATATATATAGGGAAATTCTACAATGGAGGCCAAATATATATCTATGTCATGGGAACCCTCAAAACTTGTTGTGCATTAAATGCACAATGCATTTATGTTGCCTCGATTAATGTGTTGGATTTAAATCCAATGATTCTAAATAGTGTACCCCTGTCATGGGTATATATTTGGTTCCCATGGTAGAAGTACCCATATATATAATAGTGTCTATGTATCTAGAATGCACTCATTTTCTTTCTAGGAATCTTATCACATGCTTTTACTAAATGATTTGCCATATCTTCAAGGATCTTATGATTTGCCATTTCAAGGAACTTAAGATCTGCCACACTTCCCAAGCAATGTACTCAACCTTACCTATTAGTTTAATCTACTATATGAGATTTTTCCGTATGGGTAAAAAAAATCCTTAAAATGTAACCCCTGAAAAATTACTAAGGCAACTGACGGTTGTAACAAATTATACACAAGATTATGATGTGATATCAAATATCAATAATCAAACTAACAAGGAATAAACCCAAAAGAAACACAATGTATATTTAGCAATAATATTTAAAGATGCTTTTGGAAGTTCTAAATCGACGACAAACAAGTGTGTGTGATAATCAATTAAAAAATAAGAATGAAACATATAATTCATACTATTCATAGAGAAACCGCAAAATGATGAATTAAAAGATTGAATTATAAGATCCGCATATGTTAAAATCAAAAGCGTCGTATATGCATTGGGAACAAACACTTCATCAATATAAAATAAACTAAGACAACTACAAATTTGTAAGCATATTTCGTAATCTAAAAGCAAAGTTGGACAAACATTCAGCCATTAGTAAACCAAGAAACCTTAACTTAGGGTTGTCTTCTAGTCTATGCCCAAGAGAGATGGAAAGTGCAAAAGTCACCTCTTTAGGCTAGATAGTGTTGGGGAATGTGCCCTAGGCCAATTCTATGAACATTGTGTTAATGTTATAAACATATGCATGTTTATGTTATGACAATATCCATGAATAATTATTGAAATATTCTAAATCTCCTTAGTCAATTATTATTTTGAGAATAATAATAAATTAAGACTAGTACGAATCTTGATTTCATGTGATGATTATGTGTACGGAGATACGGATCAAGATCATAGGTACTTGTTTGTAACAAGGTACTGGACTGACCGTTATCAGAACACTACATGGTCAGTATCATAATTGGTTCTCATGATAGGTTTATCATTTAGTCCTTTGACCTTAAATCACCAGAGACTCCAACATTAGAAACACAATGATCTGACAAAATTAGACGTCATCTTTAACCAGATGGTTATAAAGGTTATGATCAATCATTGTCTGAATAATATGTGGAAGTTGAGTGATGAAGAGGGAATTTGCCCCTCTCATTTAAAGCGAGATATCTATCGAGCCCCTTGATATGTTGAACTGATTAATGAACATGTGTAATAAATTGATGTGATCAATGTCACTTAACAATTCCAGTGTACCTAGATATTGAGACTAGTAAATTGAACTACAAGAGTAACATTTCATGCCTTATGTTCGAGCAAAGTATATCGCGTGACAAAAGGATATGTTGTACGCTATCTATTAGGTTGTATCGATTTATTGATCTTCATACAACTTCGTTAGTTATAATTTATTGCCAGAGGCCTCTTATGGCTTGTGTACCAAAATTAGTTTTGGTCCATTGCCAATGTTGTATGAACATATTAGGTAGCAAACAAAGAGCGGATTTGCGTGATTTATTATTGTCTACGTCGATGAATTTTTTGTGGTAAAATTCATATTGAAATTTCTCTCTATAAGTCCTAGTTTGACTAGGATTCCAACTTAGCTAAGAGTTTTAGTGTGATTAGAATTCTATTTTTGATAAGAATTACAGTTTGACTTTAACTCTTATTGAAGTCATAGATCAAGTACAACTCTAATTGGATTAGTAGTTTTAGATTGTCTATGACTCTTCTTTTAATGGTTGGAGTTTATCTAAGACTGTAATTAGAGAGGTACTAAGAAATATAGTTGTTCTACAACTCGTCCAATTTTATGTGTCTATAAATAGGGCACTAAGGTTGTTGTTCAGTGATGAGATTTTGGAGAAAAACCTATTGGAGTTTTGAGAGATTTTTGTCCTAGAGATTAAGGAGTGAAGAAAAATTGTTTTCTAATCTCCCTATTGACAGTAGAACTCTGGGTCATGTTCATCCATTTGTGTGTGGATACCGATAGAGGACATTCGTTCTAAGGAGCAGTGTCTCGATCTTCACCAACAATGGCAGACAAGGCGTTTTTCGTTTTGAGATATGATTTTACCTTTTGTTCTTCAATTTAATGGAATCTAGTTGGATCCTATATCGAGGATGTTTGAAAAAGTTTCAAAATTCCGTTATGTTATGATCCCCAAAACCCAAGAGATAGGGGACCTTTTAGTTGGCATCGGTGTTTTCAAGGCGACCAGGCTGTTTAAGACAGTTTAGTACAGCCAAGTTGAGGCGGGGCCTAAGCGGATGACAAAATATTTTCATAGACCTTTCTAAGAAATAATTTAATATATTTAGAGACTCTTCAACAGTAAGGGACATTTTCTCACCCACATATTCTCACAACCATATTTTCACCTCTACACTGTTTCACACATTTTGAAAAAAAAATATTTTCAATAAATAAATGAATAAAATCTATTTTGCTTTCAGGGGCCTCTGCAACTGTTCGTCGGGGCCTTTGTGACTACTTGCTGGGGATAACTAGCCCTGCGAGCAGTCTTTGGGGTCTCTCAAGGCGATCGCCATTTTGACTTGAAAGGAGACCAGGTGAGGTGAGAGAGAAAGACTTGAAGAGGAGAGAAGAGGTGAGGAGAGAAAGAGAAAGAGAGAGAAAAGAAAGAAAGAGAAGAGATAGAGAGTTATCAGAATCCAAAGTCGCGGAGGAGAGGGTCCATAGTCGGCGCAGATGAGTCGAAGGAGAGTGAGGGTTTAGGGTTTTTTAGTTTTAAATCAAAACTTTAAAAATTACAAATACCTACCTAAGTTTTTTTAAATTATTTTAAGCCCCACCGCCCGCCTTATTTAGGCTTGGGTGGTGGGAAGATTGCCTTAACAACACTGGTTGGCATTCATAATGGTTCATTCCATCAATGAATCGTAAGCCAATTAAGGAAAGTTGAATTATTACCATTCCTGGGCCAATTAAGATTAATATCTTAGCTTATTAAAATACGGGTTAACTATCGAAAGTAACACAAACTTTCGTTATTTTTGTAGAAATAACACAAACTTTAACATTTTTTCAATTTAGCATGGAGATCGCGATTTGGGGCTTTTGGTCACTCACGCGGCAACATGAACCCGATTTTTTTACGGTTCACTTTAATCGGGTTAACAAAAACCTTAACCCCTATCTAATCGATTTTTTTTTTGCCTTTTTATAATTAAAAAATAAAAATTTAAAAATGATAACGACACAAAAAATTGAAAAAAAAAAAGAACAAAAAGAACAATGAAATCAACAACTAAATTAATTTTACAAGTATTGTTTTTCTCTCACAGACTAAACGCATGAGTTTGATTCATTCATTCAACAAGTCAGTAAGTGAAGAAAAGATGCGAACTTAGGATTTTAATTTCGTATTTCTTTTTATTTTATTTTTTTTTTTTTTTTTCGATTTTGTTGTGCTATCACTTTCTTTTTTTAGATTTTATTTTTTAATTAGAAAAAAAAACTGATTAGACGGGGGATTTGGGTTTTTGTTGACCCGGTTATAGTGAACCATAAAAAACAGTTTATATTGCCACTTCAACTGTCAAAAACTGCAAATCACTCTTGATGCTAAAATTGAAAAACCATTGAAAGTTTGTATTTCTGACGAAATTGAAAGTTTGTGTTATTTCGGCAAAAATAACGAAAGTTTGTGTTATTTTTGATAGTTTGTCCTTAAAATAAATACTAATTTAAATGTTTTACGTTACGAACAATGTTCTCAAAGAATATTAAAAACTCCCCAAAAACTTAGAACATCCCCAAAAATTATAAAACCTAAAAAAAGCACCTATCAATGTAGTTTGGGATGTTGTGGGTTAAACTGAAGAGATGGAGATGCAAAACTCATAGAAACGCAAAAGAAAAAACAAGTGTGTTTGAACTGTTTAAGAAGGAGATGGATGTTTGGATTGGAAGATGAAGACTCAGATTGCAAGTAAGTAAGAGAGAGAAGTTGGACCATTTTCATAAGAAAGCACCCCAGTTTGGAGAAGAATGAAAAGTTGTTAGTGCTCTTCAGCTGCAAAACCGATTTGCCTCAAATATAAAAAGGATTTAATTTAGGTCCAATCGAAAAGACATGTTTGCCCAAGGGAACGAATAGTCTAGAGGTGTTTTCAAAGGGCAATACTGGAAGAAAGACAAAGTTGGCGTGTACTTTATATATTGTGTAGATGGTTGCTCTTAGAAGAACAGTACCAAGCATGGTCTGGAAGAGATGCATCATTGGGTGAGAAGCTGCTGCAATCTTCAAGCTCTTGCTCAATGAGTTATTCAGGAGGAGGTTCGTGTCACTAGGAATGGGAGTAAAATTTGTGGTAGGTAGTCTCTTGACTTTAAAGAGAAGTAGTTCATCTACAAATTTTGCTGACACTTATTTAGTTCTTCATACAATGGTTATGCCTTGAAGCATTGATTTGTCAATGGATGCCTTCTAGTTGGGTGTTGAATCTGGCATCTTCTGCGTTGGTTCTGGCACATTCTTTGTAAGACAAGTACCTTTACATTTTCTTGAACCCAATATCATATTTTATGTTTAACGTACAGTTATGCTTCCCATATAGGTGTAAAAGACTTGGGAGAAGCACTGTAATTAATTCCCATTAATGTTTGAGGGCTGAAGATTAGCTGGACTACCCTTTTATTATTATTAAATCTTTAATCAACCACTTCATTTTGTGGTATATTACTGAAAGTATTGTTATGTATCTGTTAATCCATATTTTGTATCTTACCCCAGCCGTGTTTTGTATTGTACCTCTTACCGATTCTTGCAATCATTAGGAGAACATACCTAGTTCCACTGCGGAGAAGGTGAAGCTGAGCATGCTTGAGGGGGTTGAGATTGCTCTCGGATTATCAAAGGGATCACTTCAGAAACCCTTGTATACTAGACTTCAGCTGTGGTAAAAAGACGGGAACCCTTCAATCCTCTGATTTTTTCAATGCTACTTAATTGATTCACTTTTAAAGGTTGTAACAACGTTTTTATTTGTCTCAACTTTGGAATTCGCAGGGGTGCAGCCCTCCCAACTAACACTCCAGCGGTTCCATGTATCTTTGATCCGCAAGGAAGAGCTGGAATATGTGGCGATTGGTTGCTCGGTTCAAACTTAGAGGCTGCAGCCTTAAGTGGCATGGCTCTAGCACATCAAGTAAATTTCTCTTCAACTCCATGGCATCGTCTTTTCTTTTCTTCTTTCAATATTTTGTTGGCTCCCTGCGACATTTCCTTATTCGTGCTCCTTATACTGTTCCACTGGTCTGTGCAAAACAGATTGCAGATTATTGGCAGAGTGGCGGTTCCTGTCCAGATGAATTTGCTGTGGGCTTACATAATGAATTTAAACCAATTGAAGGACATGATATTGGGCAATTTCCAGGCTTGAAGTGTAAGCCTGATGCTCAACAAGCAAGTCTTGTTTGACAGAAACCCAATTTGGGGAAGATTTTTGTATTCTGTATGAGTTTTGTTTTGTCACACCTGTCTTTTTTTGCTCTTGCATAGCGCTTGCTGACACTTTTATGTACATATTATCCTATTAAACAATTCTAATAGATCTGCAGTTGGATTTCATTGATTTAAAAATATGTGCAGAAATAGAGCAGATTCTCGTTGGTTTTGAAATTTTAATCTTTTATAGAGAGATTCAATGCTCTTTGTGAGGAAAAGAGGAAGGGTTATTTCAGTTGTTTTGACTATCGAAAAGTAAACACCATGTGGCGCCCAAATAATCACAGTTTTGAAATTTCTCATCAGTGCAAGTTGATTAATAACCAAAACAAGGGAAGCTGGAGACAAACGCTAATGCTTTTGTAATTCAAGAACTTAACTTAGGAAAAACACGCACCTATCTATGTCTGGTGTGATGTACCTTGGGATGTGTGCGTACCAAAATGGACGTTGCTCAAACAGGTGGTGTCTTTCTTTAAGTTGCAGTATTGCAAGCTACATTTTTAATAATGTCTTCCTTGGTCCCTATATTGGAATTCATGTTTGCCAAGTTGATGCCAAGAATGTTGAATGAAGTGCAATCACTTGCCTCAACATTGAATTGGTGTGTTTTGATATTTTAAGATCAATTTTGCAAGGAAAGGATGTAAGTTTAACTGGGTAGTGATAATCTATCTTAATTTTAAAAGGAAAATGGTAGGGAGATCCTTTGGTTACAACTTTCTCCCACACAGGTGTTGATGTGCTTTGAACACATACTGGTATTGCCTCCAATGAGAAAAGGAATAATATGAGTTGTTCAGTCCACCCTTTGTTGAAATCACACCATATTCATTTTTCTTCAATTTGAGAGAGGTAGGGCTTCAACTTAGACATTGTTGTGTCTTTTCTAAACAAGCTAGTTTAGTTTAGGAGCACTTCAACAGTTATATCAATATAATAAAATAAAAGAATTATAAAAATAACAAAATAAAGGAATGTATTCTCAAAAAAATTTATTGGTCTTTTTCATATTTATTATAAAAAAAAATGTAAGTTGGTGGTGTTGTTGTTTTTCTAATTTTTATTTTTTTTTGTAATTTAGTAAGAGCATCTCCAAATAGCACTGGTTGGATATAGTGTTAGATTGCACTCCAATCTAGCGCTATACTTTACGCTAATTTGGTAGATTACTACAAGCCACACTATATATGGCGTGGCACTGTAGCAATAACACTAAACTAATGCTATCAATTTGTGGTAGCTTTTAGAGGAACCCACACATACATATCAATTTTTTATTTTTTTTATTTTGTTTCGTTTGACGTATGTTTTGTTGTGGGTTGGGTTGGAATAAAGAACAATATTTTGTGTACTTTTTGCACTAAAACAATGTAAAAGTAACATCATTTTAGTGCAATGCATTGAAGATAACGCTCAAAAATACTTTATGTTGCAACTGTTAAACATTTTTTTTTCTTACTTTAACTTTTAAACATTTTTAATAAGCATTTTTCCTTATGTTATAGGACAATAGTAAGAATGGTTGTCAAAAGTTCACATAGCAAAAAAAAAAGTACAATTTTCACAAAAACTTAGCTACTCAGCAAGCATAAAAAAAAAATTCTCAACCA
This sequence comes from Stephania japonica, assembly GCA_039657345.1. Lineage (NCBI taxonomy): Eukaryota > Viridiplantae > Streptophyta > Magnoliopsida > Ranunculales > Menispermaceae > Stephania > Stephania japonica. The sequence continues at coordinate 64,150,764 of CM077557.1, read as the reverse complement.
AAAAAAAAAAATAAAAAAATTGGGTAAATAAAAAAAAAACTTTTAAAAAGAGCGGCAAAGCTCTAGGAATCCTAGCCAAGTTTCAACCAAATTCCCTTAAAAATCTCAAGCTAGCCAATGCTCTGCCCATGAAAACTACATTGCAGGTTCACTGGTGCCACTTCAACACTTTCTCAAGGTGTCTGACAAAAATGCCTCAACCACATGCCTTCGTGTGGAACTCTATCATCAAAGGGTGCCTTAACAACGATGACCCACAAGAGGCTTTGCTCATGTATTACAAGATGGTGGTTGCTCAAGCTTGGCCTAATGAATTCACATTTCCTACCTTGTAGTGAAACTTGGGTTTGTGAGAGATGGGCATGTGAGGAGTTCAGCAATTCGGATGTATGCGAAATGTGAAGCTGATATTGTGTGTTGTAATGACATGATTGTCAGGTACTTGAAATGCGGGGATGTTGAGGCTGCTATGGCGTTGTTTGAGGTCATGGAGGAAAAGAATGTTGGTTCTTGGAATGTGATGATTTCGGGTTATGCAAGATGTGGGAAGATTGAGCTGCGGCGAAGTTGTTTCATGAAATGACACAAAGGGAAGATATATCATGGAGTGCAATGATGGATAGATATATCAAGCAGGGATGCTTCTACGAGGCCTTGATAGTATTCCATGAAATGCAAAATTCAGGTGGCGGAAAAGCTTGTTGTCTAGTGTGCTAGCTGCTTGTGCCAATGTAGGGGCTCTTGATGAAGGTAAATGAATTCACACTTACGTCAGTAGGAATTCAATCCAGTTGGATGCAGTTCTAGGGAAAGCATTGTTAGACATGTATGCTAAATGTGGACGCTTGGACATGGCGTAGGAGGTTTTCGAGAACATGAAACAGAAAAGAGTTTTCTCATGGAATGCAATGGTTGGAGGCCTTGCTATGCATGGCAGGGCAAAGGATGGTATTGAGCTTTTCTTAAAAATGCTGAGGGATGAGAATCTGAGACCGGATGGAAATCATGGAATCACTTTTGTTGGTGTCCTAAGCGCCTGTGCACATGCAGGACTAGTTGAACAAGGCCTCCAATGTTTCAATTCCATGAAACAGAAGTACGGAGAGCCGGCATAATCAATCTACTTGGCCGAGCTGGTCGCTTTGCTGAGGCACAGGAACTGATCAAGTCCATGCCTATGACACCCAATGCAGCTGTGTGGGGGGCCCTTTTGGGTGCTTGTAGGATTCATGGAAATGTCGAATTGGGTGAGTAATTAGGGAAGCTATTACTTGAACTGGAGCCTCAAAACAGTGGTCGATATGCTTTGCTATCTCACATTTATGCAAAAGTAGGGAGATGGGATGATGTCGCTATGGTAAGAACACTCATGAAGGATAGGAACATAAAGACTGCATCTGGAAGAAGTGTAATAAATTTGAATGGTGTGACTAGATGGCTCACATCCTTAGATGAAACAGATCAGTGTGATGCTGGAGGAGGTTATCGAGAGGCTTAGGTTCGTAGGCTATGTTTCCAACACCACACGTGTTGTTTGATATTGACGAGGAAGAGAATGAAACTAGCCTTTCCCACCACAGTGAGAAGATTGCTATTGCTTTTGGACTCCTTAATACTAGTCCTGGAACAACCATCCGAATTGTGAAGAATTTTTGTGTTTGTGAAGATTGTCATGAGGCAACGAAGCTCATCTCACGCTTGTATGATCGTGAGATTATAGTGAGACCGTGTGCGCTACCACCATTTTAGAAATGGATCGTGTTCATGCAAGGACTTTTGGTGAGATAATCCTCGACTGAAAGCGAAGTAATACAAATGGTTGAAGAAAGAAGTAAATGCGCGTGGAAGAAATTCATATACTGCATTGGTAACTCAAGATGGCCTTCTCTAACTTTTATCATTGCTTTTGCATTGTTCACGTGCTTCTATTTTCCATCTTGAATGTTGATCCATCTAATCGGGTTTCTGCACTTGAATTTTGGTTACCAAATTTATTGTTATACTCCAGTGGTGTAACTGTTTTTAGCAGAATGTGCAAGAGCTGGGAAATTATTGACGAAGGAATTACTAAATTATTGACGAAAGAGAGAGAAAGATTAGAAGGATCAAGAGCTGGGAAATTGAAAAAAGCAGCAGGGGAGCAACTTGTTTAGGGTTTAGGTCCCGTGATTTTTTTTTTTTTAATTTTTTTTACAGATTTGTAAAGCTCGTGCTCTTAAAAGATAGCAAGAAGAAAATATTGCCATTGGGTAGCACCGGAGGAGGGGTGGTTGAAAATAAATTGTGACGGGGCGGTACGAAGGGAGGATGGGGAAGCCACAACGGGAGGAGTGATACGGGGGATGAAAGGAAATTTTCGAGCAGCATTTCAAGTAAAGTTGGGTCAGTGTTCACCTCTTTGCGCCGAACTATGGGGAGTTAAACATGACTTGCAACTGGCGTGGGATAAAAGATATAGGAAACTCATTGTGGAGCTAGACTCGCATGAAGCAATTGATCTTATTCTGGACTCATCACAGGGCCAATTTCGAGATCCACTGATTCATGATATTCTAAGGGAGACGGACAAGGAGTGGAGTGGAGTGGAGTTTTTAGCCACACATTTCGAGAGAATAATGCATGGCTAAGGAAGCTTTTTAGTGTGATGTTGATTTTAGATTTGGGAACATATTCCCAATCAAGTTTTCATGTTGCTAGAGCAGGATATCCTGCAGTTAGAGATGTAACTTAGACCGGATTTGGTCTTTTCTAATCAAAAAAAAAAAAAAGATGTTCAAGAGAAAATTAATTTGTTTAGAGGAGTGACTATGGAGCCAGGACAAAACTTTTCAACTGATAGTGGCATAGCATCGACCATCAATGAAGTAAAAACTGCATCAGCGTCTATTGAAATTCAAGAGGGATCTGATAGCACATTTCCTGAACCATTCTGTGATAAGGATAATGGAGATTCAAATTTGAGTATGTGACTAGAGTAATAAGGTAGCTGGAAAAAGTGTACAAGGAAAATGCAGTTTCCAGTGGATGGAGTGGATGCCTACCTTCATATCTACAATTTTGACAGGTAATTATTGTTCCTGAAGCTTCCATTTTTTCTCTTTGTAATCTGTGTTTTGGTTTTATTCTTCATTATTTCTCCTTACATAAATATGAATCTTGAGACTATGCTTAAAGACCAGGACATGACCTTTGGGATCTCACTCTAGGTACAGTTTCGTAAGATCAACGGAGTAATTTGGAGTTTTCACTTCTTGGGTGAATTTAATTACTGTAAATGGCTTTCATGATCTTCAAAGCTCGTATTGGCTTTTTTTCATATTCTTGTGGAGAAACTAGGTTATGGGCCATCCATTTGGATTATAAGTGCACCAATGCAATAAATCGTTTTTGTTCAATTTATTTGGAAAGTCAGGTTTCGTTTTATCTTTTTTTTCACGGTTTATATGGTCGCAAAGTTTAGTACATAAAGCTATTCATTTAATTAGCGAAAAGGATTAGTGTTCCTTATTATACCTTATACTATGTAATTATTCTTATATTTAAGTACACAACCAAGCCATACACTGAACACAAAGTTGTGATCCCTAATTGGAACCTATTATGTTTTTCATCTGCATGAGCTATTTGTTAGTTTGATTCATGCTAGTTGGCCTCCTCTGGCCTTTTGGCTGACATTCTTTTGTCTCTGGCACTTGTAGTTCATGATTTCTTTGGTCGATTATATCATGATAAAATTGTCATGTTCTGGTTTTCCTGATCAACATGCGTCTCCTTTTTCTTTGGGGTTACCGAATCTATGATATTGGCATGTGTTGCAGTGCTTCTTTCTTAAGAATGGAGCAACTGCCACAATTTTTCTCGGCCTTACTGTTGCTGGTACTGTGGAGCTCGGGCATATTGTAGAACCCCGTCATTAGTACTGCGACATCTATTTTTCCTCTTGGATGAACTGGTATTTTTCTTTTCTGATACCTACCCTTGCACATTTTGCTTTCTTCCTAATAGCTCTTCCAGCTCATGTTCATGTTATACGACTGATCAATCTCAATGCTCTTATAGTGGACATGAATTTAGTTATCCATCATTGGCCAAGGACACATTCCAAAAGTTTCTTTTGCACATTCAATGTTTTTTCAATGCTCCCAAATTTCCCAATGGAACAACTGCTTGTGTGCTCATTTTTATTTTTTTTCGGTTACAGCTTGTGTGCTCATTAAGTCTAGTGTATTTTATGATCTCTCGGTCCATTATAGAATATGAGATTTTCTGCACAACGGTTTTCTTTTTTAGATCAGGGAGGATTTACTGTAAAACAATTTCGTGCATACTGGAAGTTTACCACTGCATGCATAATCTATTTGAAAATGCACCTTTGTCAAGTTATTTTTTTTCCCTGATGGCATACCTCAATGACAAGGCCATACAATTGTTTTGTTCATGGACCATATTTATTGGTCAAGAAAAAATAGCTTCTTCCCATTAAATTCGAATTGTAGATTACAAATCCTTCCCTTTTTAGATAAAGGTTGGATCATTTCGCATTATCGTCTGTAGTTTTTGCGTAGCTTCTTAGGTTTCAATGAATTAACGTGTGGATGTCCTATACTCCTATTCAATGTTTTTGCCTTCTATGCTTTATGCATGTAACATGCTCTAGCCAAGTTTCGACTAATGAATCTCACTCCATAAAAACTGTCCCTTGGCCAAGTTGACATTATCTAGTGCTATAGTTTGGTTTTATTTTTGTTTACCCTATTTTCTCTGAAAAAAAAAAAGGAGCGACATGAAAATTCTTCTCTAAGTACCAGCATCTATTGTTAAAAGAATTTTAAATGTCCTTTTCTGCTCTCATTGACTGCAACCTCAAGGACCCATATCTGACATCAATGTAAATGTCCTTTTCTAGTGCTCTCATTGGCCAAGTTGACATTATCTAGTGCTCTCATTGAATTTTAAATGTCCTTTTCTGCTCTCATTGGAAAACTTTTCAATGTTCACTTACACATGTAGTATGAAATTAGTCGAAGCCACGATTTTGCTGATCTGAAAGTTTTCCAAGACTTTTGAGATTGTTGATGCCATCATGTAAAGTTTTCATTCTTACTCATGTTCCCATAGTTATTCAACATTCCTTTTGCAATAAAATGACTAACGTGTTCATAACATGAGAAGTGACAAAAATGACCAGGGCCCCATATAATGCCTCCATTTGCTATACTTAATCTCACTCTATTCCACGACACCCAAGGCCCTATTCAGCATGTCATATTCAATGTGAGAGAAGACAAATAAACTGAAAGAATGATTCAATCTCTAATTATGTACCCGGCCCCAACCATGTCTTCTTTCTTCACTTGAGTAGGCGTACGACCAAACATTTACGAGAAGCTAGTTTATTGCTAGCATTTTCATTAATAGCTTCATGTCAAAACTCTCAAATATTTAATAGGCAAAGTGGGGATTCTTCTCCTATTAATGTTTTAATTAATGGTATACTTTCAGAGAGTACTGGTTTTCAAGAAGGCATTGCTGGTGGCATGTGCTATTATGATTTCGCAGGTATTCTTTCTCTAACCCCACAATTCTCTCCCTACTGCATGCCCATTTTCCATAATACACATGAATATCGTGAACCCAACGAAAGATATTTCTTACTTTCGTGATTGGTAAAATTTATCTGATCAATGGCTAGAGGACCTGTTTATTTTTACTTAATGTTTTAAATTTTGAGTGAATGCAGAACATAATTTCATTGACTAAGCTGGCTAATCCACAAATATTGCTCCTGTGACCTAGACTAAAACTTCATGATTTCCATTTCGCTAGTGATGGCTCATGCTCTAATTGTGCAAAGATGTTTGCACATTTTAGTCTCTAGTAATTTGTTTTAACAGCTTCGCTTCTTTAATTCCTAAAGTTCAAGCTTCCAAAGAAATTTTTTTTATCATTAGAAACCTTTATATTGTAATTCTTGAGAACTTAAAATTTTAGAATTTTGTGAACTTGTTGGATAAAATGTTTGTTAGTGTTACATGCCATATGCGTTCTATACTTTTCCAATTTGTATCCTATATAATTATCGTACTATACACTATTAAAAATATCTTACAAATTACTATTAGAATCAAACCTAAATTGCACGGATTTTATGATTCAAGTCTGATTTGACAACTATATATGGTTGTAACTTGCATTGTAAAATTAAATTCTTACCTTCATTTTGCATTCTCTTTAATGTATCATTGAATGCATTTTGAATGTATGGTTGTATTTGTCATACTATTTTCTCTTAAACGAAAATCTCACCACTCTCCCTTGCTCATTCTAACACACAGATGGAACTTCGACTCCTTCTAGTCCTTCTACTAGGATTCATTTCCTTCGTCAAGATGCTCTTGAGGCTTGTCCACTGGGCATGGACCACCTTCTTCCGGCCATCCAAGGACCTCAAGCGCTGCTACGGCTCTTGGGCTCTGGTCACCGGTGCGGCTGATGGCATTGGTAAAGCTATCTCCATTGAACTGGCTGACAGAGGTCTCAATCTTATCCTCCTTGACCGAGATGTTCCGAAGCTCGAAATCACCGCTAAGGAAGTGCAGGAGAGGCATGTTAAAGTGAGAACCTTGGTTAGTGATTTGTGCAAGGACAGTGGGAATGAGATAGTGAGGAAGATTAGAGAGGCTATAGAAGGGCTGGATTTAGGAGTGTTGATCAACAATGCAGGGACGACGCATCTATACCCGAATCTCTTTCATGAAGTCGACCCCAATATGGTGGACAGCACTGTGGCGGTTAACGTTGAGGCTGCTACATGGATGGCCAAAGCAGTGCTTCCTGGGATGATGGAGAGGAGAAGAGGTGCCATTATCAACCTCGGCTCTGCTTCTGGTTCTTTTCTACCTTCTTTCCCTCTGTTCACTGTTTATGCCGCCACCAAAGCGTAAGCTCATCTCTCTCTCCCTCTCTCTCTCTCTGTGTAATGGCTTTAGCTGAATGGGTGGGAATAAGGTAGTCGATGAACTTCCAATTTTTTTAGTTTGTTTGGTGCGAGGGGCTGGGTTTCTTTAATGCTTCTATAATCTATCAAGTCATCTATTTTGATCCAAAATAGCAAGTTATAAATATGGTTGATATTTTTACAGGTACATTCATCTATTCTCAACAAGCATTTCCTTGGAATACAAGAGCCATGGAATTGATGTACAATGTCAGGTACAACCACTGAACCACACCACTCTTTCTACTACGAATAACATCATCATTTAAGTCCTAGCTAGTCTCGATTAAATCGGGCTCGACTTCGTGGACTCAGTGTTCCCATTCAGCTTGCTTTAATGCAGTTGATGACGTTCTTTTCTTGTTTATCTCAAAACTTGTGTAAGTTTCAATTGCTGAGTGCGCGCTCACTCTTCATGATTTACTTAGGTACCACATATGGTTGCGACAAGGCTGAACTCAAACGTCAGATCTAGCATCTGGATGCCGACTCCGAGAACCTTCAGTAGAGCAAGTGTAGACCGGATTGGATATGAAGTCATTTGCACTCCATACTGGTCTCATTCTATTATATTGTATGCACTCAATTTACTGCCAACCTCAGTGCTGAATCGGTTCGTTCTTCAATTCACAATGGACCTGCAAAAGATGAGAGAAGTAGGTACATAGGAACTCGATTAAGGGTAGAAAGCAAAGTTGATCTTTTCTTTTTTTTTTTTTTTCTGAGAATAGATTGAACTTCTTATGTTTGATTATATTATAGTTGTGTGGCTTTCCTCAAAAATGCCTTTTCTGTTGTACTTGCGTGGTCATTATTATTGTTAAAATTATGCTCATCACCCCTCACAACCGGAAAAGGTACATTTCAGCCCTTAAACTTTGGGTGGAGGAGGTTATTAATTAACCCTTAAATTAAAAGAACTTACATTCAACCCTTAAACTGAAAAAATTGCGGCATTCTACCCCATTATTAAATGTTGGCCGACTTTGCCGTTTTGTGTTATTTCTCTTATGCGTTAGCACGCTGGTGGGTCCCACAATGTAATAAAAAACTTTAAATTATTTTAAGAGATAAGTGCAACCTAACTTTGGTTCGACATGCACTTAATTGTGCGCATTCCTTTTATGCACATCAAGATGCTCAAGATGCAAGTCACACCATGTCAGCAAAAATGAAGGGGCGTGAACACCTACATATCTGATGTGCGTTTCACACTCGCATTTTTCTTAATGTTATCGAGTGCGAATCTCGATCCTTAATTTCTTGATAGAAACTTCAAACTTTGTTTTTGGTGTGCATCCTCAAGCATCCAAAGACTCCAAGCTAAGAGAATTAATAAAAAAAAGTCTTCGCTAAATTTTTTTCTATATTTTGTATTTAAAGATATAATGCTTACTTCATTTAAAAATTATTTTTAATTTTATTATTTTTAATATGATAAATATTTTTATTATTTAAATGTTTTTTAATTTATTTTAATATGTCATACATTATTTTAAAAAATATTTTATTTTTACAAAAAGAAGTTTTATATTTCTTTTATTTTTAAAGTATATTTATCTTTTAATTAATAGGTGATTCATAAATTAAATTTTATATTAATAATTTATCTTTTAGTGTGATTAATATTAATTATTCATAAATAATTAAAACTTTGTGTGTTTCCTTTAATATTTATATTTTTTTGTAAGTAAACGTACATTAATTTATTATTTAATTTTTTATTAGATATGTATTTAACTAATTTTTTGTGGAGCCATTAATCCTAACAAATTAACTTTTTTTCTTTTGAAGTACAAATTAATTCTTTTGATGTATAGAGAAATATATTTAAAATAAGTAAAAGATTATATTTTAAGAAAAAAATAAAAAAATGATAAAATAGGATATTGTAAAAAATAATGTCGTTGGGTAGGAGAAGAAACAATAGCGAAATTTGATATAAAAGTTACACTTAAATATTTGCACTATTGTTTCTATGTAATTAAATTAAAGAAAAAATTGCACAAGTATTCTCATGTAAGAAAAAAAAATTACATTATTAAACCATCTCAGGTGAGATGGTAAAGACATCATTTGTCAACAAGGCAAGATCTTGGGAGGTCATGGTTCGACTCCCACTTAAAGGCAAAAAAAAAAAAAATTGCATCTGTCATATCTTCAAAAAATATATACATAATTGTGTTATTGTTCAATTAAAAATGGATCATGAAGATTTAACAAAAAAATAGATCACAAAGAGATTAGCGCTAATCCCGTGATCATCATCACAAATAATGTATCCCTTGAGCAAAGTGATTCTTAGAAAATTTTTATTGCATTGTGGAACCCTGCAGTATAGGAGCAAGAATGCACAAAACGGCAAAGCCAACCAACATTTAATTAATGACGAGGTAGAATCCCTCTATTTTTTCAGTTTAAGGGTTGAAGTCCACCTACTTCTACTTTAAGAGTTAATATCCTCTTCCACCTAAAGTTTAAGGGCTGAAATCTCCTTTTCCCCCACTCACAACATTGATGAGTGTTTGGTATGTGTCTAGCGTTTAATTTAGGTTCAAGTCTGGTGGTTTGAATTTCTGAGTTATAACTAATTAGTGTTGGTTCTTAGATAACTAATGCACAGGGCCGACGCTGGGCATGGGTGGGGCGGGCGACCGCCCCAGGCCCTACCCACACCCAAGGCCCCCTATATTTTCAGCCACGCTGCAAGATTTTAATTTTTTATTTTTTTATGAGATTGAGCATTAGTGGAATATTGCTAAATTATGATCTTTGTACAAATTTATTGAGGTTCATTTATGAAAACTCATTGTAATATGTAAGTACTCATCTCAATGTATATTGAGTAGATCTTAACAACGAAATCATTCAATGCATGTTGAATGTCACACAATCTTTTTTTTTTTTGTTGGTAACACAATAATTTCTTTTATATGTTATGTCTACTCCTTTAAATGCGTTTTTTCTACAATCTCAAAATAAATAAAGTTTTGGTCTCAATAAATAAATAATAATAAATAAAAGAAGTTTACATCTCCACCAACTAAATTTAATAAAACCAAATCAAAACAATTTTTTTAAAAATTAAATTTGAGTTAGAGAATAGTTAACAATATACGTAATTTTTTTTTCACAATATGTAAACTTAACTATAAGTAAAAAAAGCACACCATCAATTGCACTAAAAATTAAGCAAAATGGTGGAGTTTTTTTTTTTTTTTTTTTTATCTATATAGCCAACCCAACTAATTTGGAATTACGGTTTGTTGTTGTAATTATGTATATTCACAAAAAAAATTATTTTAGGAAGTCAAATATAAAGGCCCAAATTTTTATTTCGCCTTAGGCCCCCAAAATAACAAAATCGGCCCTGCTAATGCATGTATTTCAGCATTTGTACATCAACAAAAAAAAACGGACAAGGTTTAGAGTGGTTGTGAAACAACTACCGTTGAAGTTAAAAAAAAAAAGAAAAAGAAGTTTTTGCCCCCAACGGTGTTTGGTGCAGTGGTTTCAAAAAGACCTGCCACCCGATCTGGAACGTGACAAACTGACACATATTGGGCCTCTTACAAAAAACCTGCCACCCGACTAGTTATCATTAAGACCCGCTAGGCACCCAACCCGTTTGACATCGGGTCAAGTGGTGGTGACCCGACTGCATTAGACTGTAATAAAAAAAGAATAAACTAAGTTAGGGTACTACTGCCATGGGAACCATATTTACAATCATTGGATTCTAATCCAACACATTAATCTATAAATCATAAATGCACAAAACATTTAATGCATAACACATTTTGAGGAGTTCTCATGACATGAGTATATATTTGGGCTTCATTGTAGAATTTTCCATCAAGTTATTGGTCACCCAAGTATCTAAAATTAGGAATCAGGCCGATTCAGAATCTTATTGTGTGAACCAAGCCGAGTTGGGTCATGTCAATAGACATGATCATAACACTTACAATCATCTTGCGATGAAATATGGTGTTCCTTGTTTTGCCCTTAGTTCATTGGACTACAAATATTAGAAAGCTGCAAAGGCTCAGATGCGCATGCATTTGATTTTCTAGTTGTCTTTCCAACAAGACAACTTTCAGTGTGGATGAGCAAAGCACCATGGTGGTCTATCCTTTTGATCATTGGATATGAGGCACGCTTTGATGCTCTAATATGTTGTAGCAACTGATTATTCCATCTGTTAATTAACTTCATGTGAAACCATTCATATAGATTGCACGTCTACATTTGCTCAACTCTTGCACCATATCATAACCTTCAGCACCCCCTTATTCTTTAAATTAAGCATCGTAAGCAGACTTGCAAAAGATGCAGGTCATAATGGAGGATCCCTTAATTACAATGTTTCCAAGGCAGCCTCTGCTGGTTTTCAAGAAGGCATTGCTGGTGGCATTTGCTATTCTGATTTCACAGGTATTTTTTTCTAACACTACAATATGTTCTTCCTGCTGGCATGCCCATTTTCCATAATACACATGAGTATCGTGAACCCAACCAAAGATATTTCTTACTTGGGTGATGGGTAAATAAAATTTATCTGATCAATGGCAAATAAGCGGACATGTTTTAGCCGACTCCAATTAATTTGGGATTGAAGCTATGTTGTAGTTGTTGTTGTAATGGCAAGTTGAACTGTTTATTTTGACTTAATGTTTTTAATTTTGAGTCAATGCAAAACATAATTTCATTGACTAGAACCCCACGATTTCCATTTTGCTAGTGATGGTTAAGTCTCTGGTACTTTGTTTTAACAGGTTCTAGTACTTTGTTGTTTTAGAAAACTCTATAGTGTAATTTTTGAGAACTTTAAATTTTTAACTTTGTGAACTTCTTGGATAAAATGTTTGTGAAGTGTTACATGTCATATGTGCTGTATTCTTTTCCAATTTTTATCCTCTTTATTGTAGTTTTTTTTTGAGGGATCTTTATTGTAGTTAATCTAACTGTTACGGATTTTATGATTGAAGTCTGATTTGACAACAATATATGGTTGTCATGGTTGTGACCTGCATTGTAAAATTCAATGTTTTATTGAATGCATTTAAACTGTATGGTTGTATTTTTGTCATACTATTTTCTCTTAAATAAAAATGTCACGACTTTCCCTTGTTCATTCATTCAATCACAGAGATGGAACTTCAACTTCTCCAAGCAGTCCTTCTACTAGGCTTCATTTCCTTGGTCAAGACGCTCTTGAGGCTTGTCCACTGGGTATGGAGCACCTTCTTCCGGCCATCCAAGGACCTCAAGCGCTGCTACGGCTCTTGGGCTCTGGTCACCGGTGCGGCTGATGGCATCGGTAAAGCTATCTCCATTGAACTGGCTGACAGAGGTCTTAATCTTATCCTACTAGACCGAGATGTTCCGAGGCTTGAAACCACTGCTAAGGAAGTGCAGGAGAGGAATGTTAAAGTGATAACCTTGGTTAGTGATTTGTGCAAGGACACAAGGAATGAGATAGTGAGGAAGATTAGAGAGGCTATAGAAGGGCTGGATGTGGGAGTGTTGATCAACAATGCAGGGACGACGCATCGATACCCGATTTTCTTTCATCAAGTCGACACCAATGTGGTGGACAGCACTGTGACGGTGAACGTTGAGGCTGCTACATGGGTGGCCAAAGCAGTGCTTCCTGGGATGATGGAGAGGAGAAGAGGCGCCATTGTCAACCTCGGCTCTGCTTCTGGTTCTTTTGTACGTTCTTTCCCTCTGTTCACTGTTTATGCCGCCACCAAAGCGTAAGCTCCTCTCTCTCTCTCTCTCTCTCTCTCTCGCCTGAGTTGGATGGGAGGGAACAAGGTAGTTAATGAACTTCTATTTTCTTCACTCTCTCTCTTGGCTGAGTTCTATGGGAGGGAACAAGGTAGTTAATGAACTTCTATTTTCTTACTTTCTTTGGTGTGAGGGGTTGGGTTTCTTTAATGCTTCTATAATCTATCAAGTCGATCATATATAAATGATAGCATATAGTAAAACAAACTAGCTAGAGTCGCGCTATGTGCACCTCGGTATCCTCTCAGGGCATTCCCTGACTTTTTTTTTTTTTTTTTTTTTTTTTCTTATGTTGGTTCTCAAAGAAAATGGCAAAGGCTTATTTGGGTGTCGGTTGTTATAGACCGAAAATGTAATACGGGTCTCGGCAAGACACGACTAAAACCACTTCAACATGTGTCTTGGATAGTGGGGTTCGTTGTTTCACAAACTAGGGGCATTTTGGTAAAAGTCTTGGGGTGCCCTGATAAATCGATGAGGTGCTTGATCGATGAGGTGCCCTGAGAGGAAACTGAGGTGCACATAGCACGACTCAAAAACTATTTGATCCAAAATAGCGAAGTTATAACTATGGTTGATATTTTTACAGGTACATTCATCTATTCTCAACAAGCATTTCCTTGGAATACAAGCGCCATGGAATTGATGTACAATGTCAGGTACAACCACACCACTCTTTCGATCTACTATGAATAACATCAACAATTAAGTCCTAGTTTCGATTTAGTTGGGGATTCAACATTTCCATTCAACTCGATTTAATGCAATTGATGATGACGTCATTCTTTTCTTGTTATCTCAAAATTAATTAACTTGTGTAAGTTTCAATTCCTGAGTTTCGATTTAGCTTGCTCACTCTTCATGATTTACTTACTAGGCGCCATATTTTGTTACGACAAGGCTGACCTCGAGCAGAAGACCTACTATCTGGATGCCGACTCCGAGAACCTTCAGTAAAGCAAGTGTAGATCGGATTGGATATGAAGTCATTTGCACTCCATACTGGTCTCATTCTGTTATATTGTATGCACTTAATTTACTGCCAACCTCAGTGCTGAATCGGTTCGTTCTTCAATTCACAATGGACCTGCTAAAGAAAAAACTAGGTACTGAGGAACTCAATGAAGGACACGATGATTGATAATCTTAATAGATTGAGCTTCTTATGCTTGATTAATTAAGTCTTATAATCTGGGTTCAAGTCTGGTCGTTTGAGTTTATGAGTTTTCACTTTTCAACGTTGTCTGTTGTTGTTAATTGTATGTAATGCTGTGATGAGAATTTGGGCATAAACTATAGAATTTTCTTTCTGAAACTATACAGTCAGTTTTTCTGCATACATGCCACATATATCATGAAGAAGTGTCGCGAGCAGGGGGCTTGCTTATAATGTTCGTGGGCGGGCCTAATAACATGGAATCAGAGCAAGCTTCGACTGGGACAAGGCATATATAGATCATGCGATTTTGGCACTTTGGATGGATGTTGGAGATATGTGTGGACCGAAAGTTAGACTCACATCGGATAAATAATGAAGTATACAGGTGTGTATCTCCCCTTAATTAGTATCGAGGCTTGTATGTAAAACCCCACACTTATGAGTTACAAACGGTTATGTTGGAGACAATATCAATACTAATAAGATCCATGAACCTGTAAGTATAGGCACGGACGGGTCCAACAAGTTGTATAAGAGCTAACGGTTTGGTTGGAACTTGGGGTAGACATCTTAAATGGATTTCGATCCAAGGTAAATGTGGCGTCCCCAAACTCCAAGACAAACCGGCATCGCCACATTGCGGGACATGTCACCAAGTAATGTCGTGTCATTGCACGCTTATATATGTCGACCCACGACATATACCTTATCTGTAGCCAATTCGCGGTAGCCTAACTAATTAATTTCTCGGCATTTAAATTGTAAATTATCCTCATATGGTAAGTTAGGCGAATTATTACTTAGTCGTTTATCAAGTTAATTGACGATTCTCGTGAATTAGACTAAATTACAGACCTAAAAAAAGACTAAGTTACATAGTTATACAACTTAAATAGAGTGCACAATTTTCAGTTGAATTGTTAAATAAGTGCGGAAGTCTTGAATTAGTATTCAAGTGTAGTGAATTGGTAAGTCTTGCACTAATAACAAACCTACGGGGTAAAAACCCAACAAAAGGATATTATGTATATCAATAAGGCAACAAAAGGTACAAGTCAATACACATGTATATGTCTAAAGTCTCCCAACATATCTCGAAAAACAGTAAATATTCAAAATCAAACACCTACAATATCTGCTAGAAGGGGCTCTCTAAATCAGAGGTAGTCGCCAGTACTGCATTCCCCGGCTCTTCATAGGATCTGCAATTTGTCACCAAAACAGTAACAAATTCCATTGAGTAAATTATGAAGAAAATCAGTTAGTATTCACAAGAATTTCAAATAAATGCAGCTACAATTCATGCAAGTAAAGTAAATAAAGCTAGAAAGTGAACTATATGAAAATAAGCCGTGAAGATAAACAATAAGTGGAACACGAGTGTGATGTATGACTATAGAGCCCTAGGGTCAAATTCGCTGAATCGAGAAATCCCTATTTGGAGATAATTTTCTGCCTACATTTCACGGTCGAATGGATGAACTCTATGAATGGAAGGCAGACTTTCATCCAACACCTCCCAAGAAAGGAGCTATGACGGAGGCAAGCCTTACTCCAACCATTTCTCATACCTATGAACTCGTAGAGGCAAGCCTTACACTTAGTCACTAACATGGTAATTGCCAAACAACAACTCTCGGTTCATTACCCATGGGGTGTTGGATTTAGGCCATGCCCGCCCCTTGAATAAACACAAACAATCATGAGAATGGAAGTACAATTCTGGCCTAACTTGTTTTTTATTTTGTTTTTTATTTTATTTTTTTTTGAAGAGAAATCGAAATTTCATTAATCATTCATGACTCAATAAATTAAAAAGAATTCTAAATGAGTTTCTCATGGGTTTATTTACTATAAAATGCAAAAAAAAATGCTCCAACTGCTCGCTCGCACCTCAAAACATGCGTTTCAACACTCCCATAACTTCCCTAGGTCACTAGTGTCTACATACCAAGTTTTCGGTCATTTAGATTTGTTTAAGTTGGTTAAAAATCCATTGGTTAAATTTCAATCCCTACGTCTGCTTACTATCCAAAACTCAGAAAACAGATGGGTAACATGCTAAATTTGCAGTTTCCCTAAGTTCAAAGTCGAACCAACCATGAAAATATAAACTTCCTTATGAGTTAACTCCATGCGAGTTAACTTGTCTGCAAGAAAACTTCATGTAATTTGACAAAAATGAACCAAATGAAGCCTTAACCTATTGGTTGTGACAATGAACAAGGGTCTATACAAAGGAGTGTCAACTAATAAGAGGTCTATAACTAACCTTGAAAATTTTGACAAAATAACCCAAAATGATAAGCCTATAATTGGTTATTTTGTCAATTTTATTTCTCATATCTGTATTTTAACTTTTTAATTGCTATTATTTATTAATTTAATCATTTTCCTACCATCTTTATTTGTTTTTACTTTTCTCTTATTTCTCTTTATAATACTTTACAAATGATATTCAACTTAAGTAATCATAAAAGACACAAACTTATTAGTGTTCCTTAAGTTTTGCATCGATGTGTGTGTTATTGTTGTCGATCGTTGCGTGTTGCGTATCTAAGGGACAACAACAAGTGCGTGTCTGCAGTGGTGTTCTTGTAGGTTTAGCATTAACCTTCCAACAAAATAATTATCCAATTGACCCAAAAAAAAAAAAAAAATCTTACATATTATCTACCAAACAGCAACCTCGTTTGACCTTCAAACTCCGTCGGTAAAACAAAAAAGCAACCACCAAACTGTCTCTCTCTCTCTCTCTCTCTCTCTCTCTCTCTCACACACCAACAGAGGGAGATGATGCCTTTATCATCAATCCACTGATTTCTAGGGTTCCAATAAGATCTCCATTCCTCAACCAGATCGTACCACCATGGACGAAATCTACATGCATTTCACGGATTTCTGGAAGAGACCAGCCGTGATCGAAACATTAGTCGACATTTTGCTCTGTGCGGTCCCGATTTGGGTGGCCGTCATGATCGGACTCGTCATCGGCTGGTCCTGGCGACCTAGGTTCACCGGTCTCGTCTTCTTGGGCCTCCGTTCCAAGTTTCGCTTCCTCTGGACTGCTCCTCCGCCGGGGTTCGGAGCTCGGAGGCTCTGGTTCGCCTTTACCGCGCTCTCCGCCTTCTCCGTTGGCCGGAGGGTTTGGTCCAATTTCAAACCAAAAGCCGAGGATTCGCCGGGTTCCGGAGCGGCCGCTGCTGGTTCGGCGTCTCCACAAGATTTGGGCCTGGTTGGGGACCGGAGTAGCGTCGTTCGGTAAGTTGGTTTAGTGATTTCTGGTTTGGATGTGGAGAACTTTTGTGCAAGATTGGATGAATTGGATGATTTGTTTTTTTGAATTGTGGATATTTGTTTGTAGTTTCGAAATTCACATATCGAACTTTTTCGTTTAGGCATGATTATCCGGAAAATAGTGCTACGAATAGATTTTTGGTTGAATGGAGATTGTTTAGACAATAATGCAAATGATGAAATACATGAACATGATACACTAGATGCTGTACAGACATCTACTCTATTTTTTTTTTTATTTTTTTTGGCAAAACCCATCATTTAGTCCATGAACTTTGTGTCTTTTAAGCTTCTTGTCCATGAACTTTTATTATTACACATTTGGTCCTTGAACTTTTTCAAAGATCTACATTTATTAGTTCTTCCACCATTTAAAGTGTTAAATTTCATCGACGTGGGTAACATAACTGCCACGTGACTAGTCAAGAAGAGTAAAGTGGTTTATATTACTGAACCGGACGACTTACATCGACCAACAAAAGTCAAAAAAAAAAATTTAATTTCCTTCAAAAACATAAAACTCAAGTTTAGGGACCAAAAGTAAAAACTCACGGACCAAATGTACAACAATGAAAGTTCAAGGACCAAATGTACACTAATGAAAGTTCAGAGACCAAAATCATAAAAGACTCAAAGTTCAAGGACCAAAAAATATGTTTTGCCTTTTTTTTAATATGTTTTTTAAGCCATCTAGTGAAGTTTTATTGTACAAAAGGTGGATTGATCCATTGAGTATATGAAGCATATTAGACGCAAGCAACCTTGACCATTTAAAGGAAAGGTTGATAATGGTAATAATAATATTATTAGTAAGGGATTGGAGTATGTATATTTTTCAAAATTTATCTTTGTTGTTTTGGAACAAATGTCATAAATTGTCATAGGAAGCAAATTATGTGGGTGCACCTCTGAAGTCTTGCCAAGAAGAAATATCAAGCAATTTGAATGTTAGAGACAATTTTTTTTTTTTTTTTTTTTTTGACAAATATGTTAGAGACAAATTGGACAAACCTCATTGTTTCTTTTTTTAGTAGTGAAAAAAATGAACTACTCATGTCATAGTCATACTATAGGTTTTGTTGTTTAAATGTACTTTTAAATTTCTGTTTCTCATGTACTTACTGAACATGTCTATTTTCTTCACCCCCTTTATTTAGTTTCTTGTAGAACTTGAATAAACATAAGTCTGAGACCTTTTTATGTAGAATGCAATGATTTTTTTTTTGTTCGGCTTTGTTTATGGTGTTGTATCATATATAATTATATTTTTTGAAAGGCAAAACCTATGTGGTCCTTGAACTTCCACTTTTTTTATGCTTTTGGTCTTGCAACTTTCAATGTTGCACATTTGGTCCCTAAACTTTCAAAAGGGTGAACATTTGGTCCTTTTGTTAGTGAAACTGTTAAGTGTGCCGATGTAGCTAACGGAACCGACCATGTGGCTGGTTTTATTGTTGACCGTGAACCAAAATTGTAAAAGGCCAAACCTCTTTCCAAAACTCCCAACCTAGCTCGTATACATCTATTGGGCGAAAGAATACGACTGCCCAACAAGGTCATCATCATCTGGAATTAGAGGATAATATACTAGTTGTGAAGAAGAATTGATTAGGTATCTGCGAGAAGACTTGAAGAATCTCATTGACAGCTCCAGTTCATCAATGTACGGTGCCAACCAACAACTCCGACGTCAATTGCATGTACCACATTCACATCTGATGAACAAGCTTGGATCATAATCACTATTTGCTCTATCTAATCAAATTTCAATTGCTCCTAATTATCCTAATGTCAAATTGTATTTCAATAGGCAAGAAGAATTGTGTGTGCAATACTAATTAACACTATTATCAGATCAATTAAGAAGGAATTAAGCACTATAGGAACAGCTGGAGTTACATGTGTAATAGTACTGGTTAATGATGGCCATTAAAATTAGTTAAGCAAACATGGTCGTTGTTGCTTCAGTATGCTACCCCTTATACATCCATCTATCATAGCCTCGTCCTCTCAGTGCATCTCGCACGAAGAGGGAGATTTGAAGTGGATGCTTTTTTAGCTAGGGCATGATGGTTGGGGTTTTGGGAGATTTTTTGGTTTTTTACTATTTCGGTTGGGGTTTTGGGATTTTTTGGTTTTTTACTATTTCGGTTTGGTTCACAGTTGAACCTGCCTAGTTCTGTTAGCCACATCAGCACACTTAACGGTCTCACTAACAGAAAAGGACCAAGTGTGCACCTTTTTGAAAGTTCAGGGACCAAATGTATAGTATTGAAAGTTGAAGGACCAAAGGTATAGAAAAGTGAAAGTTTAGGGACCAAAAGATAATTTGTTGTTTGGCTCAATAACAAATGCCAAGATTATGAAGCCAGTATGTACCTCGGTGTGGTGTTTTTTGTTTGTTTTTTTTAACATTAAATTTTAACCTCTTCATGTAATGTGTTCATCTTCTATATTCTAGTCGTGATTTGCAATTTTATTCTGCTTTCCTGTGTTGAATCCATATTGATCAATTTTGCATATGATCCAATTGATAATCTATCTGTTTCTAAGTTTGGATTTTTTTTTATATTTTTTATATTTTATATTTTTATATTTTATATTATATTTTTTATTTTTTATTTTTTTCTCATTGTCTTGAGTAAAGAAGAAAGTATCTTATCCAATTTCCTGGAAGGTTGGAACCTGCACGCTATCCATCGCATTGAACCTTCTTTACTATGTATATTGCAAATCATTGATACATATGTGCTTTAGTAATTTAATGCAAGTGCATTGACAACATGCCATCTGTTGGTTAATATTCTGGTTTCCACGAAATTTGATGATGATTCTTGTAAGGTTTGGGTAATTTCAAAGCCACTTAAGGTTTACCTTAATACGCACTTTAGTCACTCTATTTTCCTTAATAAATATATGCACTTTAGTCCCTCCCTCTTGTGTGCTTCTCTTCGCTCAAAGTTCATATTTTTAAAGATCTCATAATCAAATAACAATATAATTTGTCTTTGTATTGTGTTAATGATGCTTGTGGTTCATTTTTAGGATAGCCCATCCTTGCAATTGTTATAAAGACCTTAGAGAATGGAGAGTCTTAAGTGCATATTACAAACCTTTAGGGGGAATTTGTATTGTAGCCAATTCTTATGTTTTTTGGTCCCTAAAATACAGACTATGTATAATTGCTAACAAATATAAGAATTGATAGAACTTAGTTGTATTTCAAAAATTTAGGAATGTTTTTTTAAAAAAATATTTTAAATGTTGACAATCATTTTATTGGTTTTCATTAGATGATATTCTAAATGAGGTTATTAAAATTGTACAATACTCAAGATGTGGCCTATGAGATTCAATTTCTGATAAGAACTAATTTTTGGAAAAAAAAAAAAAAAATCTCCAATTTTTTGGTTGAGTTGGAGGATTTTTGGTCATATTGCAAAGCTGGATTTTTTGGTTATTATGTTCTTTGTACTTTTGCAACAAAATTCAAGGCATCCAACTGATGATTTTTGAAATGTTTCCTTCCAAAAGAAATCTATTATGAGTCTTTTCAAACTATTATTTTCCCCTAAAATTTTGAATTGCACACAAAAATGAATAGGTTGTGTACTATTTCTCTCATCACTAATCTAATAAGAGTCAGTTTGCCTCTTTGAAAGAAATCCGTTTTCCACTATCCGTCTCCCATATACATTAAAAAGCAGTATGTCTCAAAAAGAGCTAATTATCAGGTGCCACAATTTCCATCCTAATGTGATGCCAAATCATTTTCTTTGAAAGAGCAATATTAAGTGCACTTTTAGCACATTTACAACCTTGGCAGTACTTAATTTCAATGCATGCTTAGGTCTCACATTTCTTCTTTCTTCTATTGAAATATCAACCGTGTCCTAGTTAAAATGATTGCAGTTTGATGTTGGTGGTGTTTGGTTTGTGATCCAAAGACTAGGACCGGGCCTAAAGGAAATAAAGATTACAAAACTTTTAGAGAGCTTGTTTTCTTAGTTAACTAGGTCTTTTCACTTTCAACTGACGCAATCTTTTTTCACTCTGTTTGACTTTTTGTAGACAAGCTGTGACAAGTCCTTTTGATTCTCTAGAGAAAGTTGTGACAGAACCATGAATAAACTATGGTTATTAAATTTTTATTTTTGCCATTTTACTTATGAAAACTGAAAAGTTTAATGTGGAAGTGTCATTTAATCTTCAAGAACATTTTTAGTGAAGGATACTACTCCCTTCAGGCTCCAATCAATAATATAAAGTCATTTTGACGAAAACACACAAATAAAGACGGTCTTAATTACGAGTGTAATTTACATATATGTCCTTTGACATTAAATAAATTGAAGAATTGAAGAATCATAAATGTTTAGGTTGTATAAGGGTAAAATGGGTAAAAAAGTAATAAATACACTCTCGAATTCCAAAAACGACTTATAAATTTGAAAGATGAGTTTTTGCTAGAACGACTTATATTATTGACAAAAAGGAGTATTAGCCTTAATTATTTTTGTTAACATTTGGTTTTGTGTTTATATTGATAGATTAATCCTATCTTCTTGCTACTTTTACATGTGATTCATCAATTTGTACTTAACATGGACAAGTGGGCTCTATTTTGTATAAGACTCTAAATTGTGCCCCCTTGAAAAATATGATTGTAACCAACAAGTGTTTATTTATTTATTTATCAATGCTATTATTTTTTTTGGTAAGCATATTAATAATAATAATAATAATAATAATAATATTATTATTATTATTATTATTATTATTCATTTGTGTGTGTGCGCGTTCGCGCGTGTAGGCAGGAGGAGGGAGGGGGGTCGGGTGGGTCGGGTCGGGTGGGTCGGGTTCATTATGGTGCACTTACGAATGGTAAAGCTTCTATAAGGGGGAATAAAATCATATCTTGTTTTAATGTTTTATGCAGTTTGGGTTGCAACACTTCTAACGTGGAGGTTGACCACGATCCCATCATAGAAAAGGATTTAGAGCATTTGTTGCATCTTGCAGAGGGTAAGGTGGAGATATAACTTGGCAATTTATGATGGAACGCTCCACTCCTAACTTTGCATATGAAGCATGGCGTCATGAATCTGAGGTATATAGGATTGCTCAGACATCTTTGTTTCTTTTCTTTTCTTTTGTCACTTTTTTGGTGGATAAGCTAAAGAAATGTATAATGAAAATAAACTTAAAATATCTTATGAAACAATAAAAAGATATTCTTTATATGAAAATTGGTTCGACCCCACCATGAAAGATTATGCAAAGATATCCCATTGAGCTCACCAAATTAGCAACCTCAATGATCATGTGATCACGTGAGTTTGGTCTTGCATGTTGTAATGTTTGAAATTTTGCTTGAATTCAATTTTATAGACTAATTATCTTCCTTTGACATGGGTATTGTGTTGTACCACTTGGTACTTTCACATTAGCTCGAGCCATTTCTCTCTACCCTTTTGTACCTTGAAAAAGCAAGATCACATGTGTTTTTGAACTAATAACCATCTTTTGACCTGGGAAGACAAAGAGGGGTGAGACAGATGAGTCTTGATTTAAAATATCCAAAGTTTCGGAAAATTCACTATTTTGGAGTTTAGTTTTGTGTTGTGATTGTTAAATCAAAACAAATTGATAAGTAGGAAGTTCCTTTTCCAATGACTTTTAAAATATTTGCTCAGTAGATGTTGTCCTTGCCCCTCGCATGAAAGCATCTCCTACTCCGATGCTCGGATACCAGGACTCGGCACTTTGTGCCAAAGTGCTCGTGTAGACACGATTCAACACATATTTGGACATGGAATACGTGTCGACACGACAAATCTCAGGTTGGAGGCGGGAGATTTGAGATTCGACGAAGCAGATCTGTGGTTGAACATCTCAAATCTGAAGTTGGATGCTAGTATGCTACAAACTTAGGTAGTTGAGGGTAGATCTGAGATTCGACGAAACAAATATGTGGTTGAACATCTTGGATCTAAAGTTGGATGCTACAAACTTAGGTAGTTGACGGTTGGCTAATCTAAGGTAGGAGGGAAAGAAGCATGGAAATACTTGCAAATCTGAGACTTACAGGTTGCATGCAGATCTGCGATGGGAGACGACGGATCTAAATGTAGCTCTCCATTGGGAGAGAGAGTTGCTGAGAAGAAGAGTTTGAGAGAGAACCAACGAGAGACAAAAGAAGTCATCACGAGAGACTTGCAGTCTTGCAGAGAAACCCTAACCCCATCGAGGAAGAAGAACTATTTGACTAGAGTTGGTGAAAAGTAAACACCAAGCCCATCAAGGAGTAATATTTGACCATGGGCTCTGCCCCTCCTTTAAATCTGTATAGGGAGCAACTATTAGCACCCCTATACTTTATATTAGCCCCCCATTTAATTTATTGTTATTTATAGCCCCCAATAAGTTAGTTCATGTTCTAAGCACCCCCCTTAATTGTTGGTAAACTTTCCAATGTACCCCTAATTTATATTTGCCCCCCTCACTCCCCCAAAGGATGCCCTCTTTTCATCTTTGTGATCCCAACGTCCCCCTTTTGCACATCATCTTCTTCTCTCCTCTTACCCAATTTGCTTCATATATGTTGCATTCCAAGATTGATTCTTTAATCATCAAAAGCTAATATGTTCAATACAAATAAATGTTCTAACCATTCAATAATGTGAATCAAATCTCAACCAAATACTAAAATTAAGAAGTTGCATTTGGTGGTGAGTTGTTGAGTGTAGGAACAAAGAGATGAGGAGTGTAGAAAATAGGAAGTGAAAGAGAAAATGAGATGAGTTTATAGTTTAATTTGGGATGGGGTATAAAAAGTGAAAATTAAGTAGAAGAGGAGTAGGGGGTGAGTTTAATTTGGAGTGGGTGTAATGAGTGGGATGGGAGTTAGAGACGAGTTTAAGGTTTCATTTAGGGAGGAGTGTATGTAGAGAGTGAAAAGTAAAGTTAAGGAGGGGTGTAGAGAGTGGAAAGTAGAATGGGAATAGAAAATGGGTTCATGATTTAGAGTGGGGTTATTTATGTAATTTTATGGGGGGTCGATATAAGGTATAGGGGTGCTAATAGTCGCTCCTTATGTATAACCATATTGTAGAAGAAAATATGGTATTCAAGTAAAAGAATCTAGGCACACTGGCCATATTAAAAACTTAACATCATATACCTAGCTTCAACAAATTTGTTTATATATTTGCCATATCCAAGTACCCCTGTCCAAATCTTTGGATATATCTAGGCGAGTCCCCATATCCTTTAATTTAGAAAATAGCAAGCCCGACCCCTGGATATGTACCCATATCTAACACCCGTACCGAGTCCATGTAACTTAGCTCCAATGTAATAGTTCTTGCGTCTCAACTTTGTCTTTCACTTAGTGGGGACCCTTAATATTCCCAACCATTTAGGTCACATCACTCCATGAAAAGAATCTAATTGGTTGTTGCCATGGCGTTCTTTCTTTCATTATTCTGGATGCAACCATGAGACTGAATTTGTTACCTAAAGCGAGGCAATTACAAACGATGAATTAAGGAGTCCTTCAGAGCAAAGAAAACAAAATAGAAAGATTAATAGGTAATGCCGGTCCCCAAGGAGACCTAGTGTTTAGAAACCATTGGAAGACTTGTCATGACGAGGAAACTTCAAATTGTATCCCATGATGACTCGTTGCAGGTCGAGCATGTATCAATTATTCTTGAGTTCTATCTACAAAATGCTCTATAAGAAGACTTGGATAATGGAGTTCCAAGTATGCTATTTAGAGGATCTTACTTTTGATGTGAACATTGCATCAAAAACTTACCAATCTTTTGACCTTGGACAGAGCTTTAAAATTTCTAGAATAATGAAAAAATGAAGGGAATATACTACCAAAAAATGAAGGGTAAAAGAACTAAGGAGCTATCGCTAAGTTGATGGGAGAAAAAACTTCTAGTGAAATGCTGGAGATATCAAGAGTCTTTACCAAATAGAGATGGAAGCACTTCGGCTCTCATTAGGAAACCAACCAGCTAATCGATTTCAGTCAATTTCGTAAAGAGAGCAATCTTGTATCTGGCTACCTCTGTTAAGAGGTTTTGTTTCACCATGAGTAGGTCTTTTGGTCATATTTCTGTTTCCTTCTTTAAAATTATCATATTGTTTCAAGGGCAGAAAGCGTGCGTAGGTTTCATGTCGTTTTTTCTCAAGCTACTTCCTCCTCTGAAAGTCCCAGGCACTGCCAGCATAACAAAGTGGAACTGATGTCTACAGTTTGTTAAAAGCAACCTCTTTATGTCTTTCTTGAATTGTGCGTATATGATAGTAGATGGGATATTTTGGTTTGAGATAATATTGAAAAACTCAATGTTCTCTTGAGTTTAAGTTGTGATGGATATCTCCTTGTTTAGCATAAATGGTTTTGTTCTTGAAAGAATAATTCTAAGTTTGAAATCCTGTTGTTTTGATCTTGAACCGGAGCCTTCCTACTTCTCGCCGTCATGTTCCGAATTTTGTTTGACAATGTATCATGGTAGTCGCCTTCCATCCCTCCCAAGGGAATACCCTGTCAGATCTCGAAGTATATTCAAAGGAAAGCTCTATGCATATTAATTTTAATGAGTGAATCAACAATTCTCGTGTGTTTCTGACTAGAATGGCGTCTAATGCCCTCCTGGTTGATTAAATTAGCAAAACTAATCCATCCCTTGAACATTTGATTCTGTTGTCAGATGAATTTTCTATTGTCCATGTTGTGTTTGGTTTGCATCAGCACCTGATACTGCATCCTTTTTCCCCTTTTAATCAGACAGGCCCCACAATCTTACGTAGCCGAACTGTGTATGAGGATGCGACTCCTGAACTCGTTAGGGATTTTTTTTGGGATGATGAGTTTCGAGTCAAGTGGGATTCCATGCTTTCCTACGCAAAAACATTGGAGGAATGCCCTCGTACAGGAACAATGATCGTGCACTGGATCAAGAAGGTTTTGAAGATATTGTTGTCATATTTGAATAATATTATATTTATCCTTTTTTCTGTTGAGATAACATGATTTGGTCTTGTCATTTGCAGTTCCCCTTCTTCTGTAGTGATAGGGAATACATTTTTGGCCGAAGAATATGGGAATCTGGGAAGACATATTATTGTGTGACCAAGGTATGAACTGAGAAGCACTTGGATAAGTTATAGTTTATTTGGTTTTAGCCCTAGCTTTTACATTTTTCGGAGCTTAAATATATCAACCGAGTAACTTGATGTCTCCCACTATATATATGGGTAGTAGTACCATGGGTTTTTTTTTTTACCTATGTAGCCAATCCAACTTATTTGGGATTATGGTTTTGTTGTTGTAAACTATATGCACAAAAAAAAAATATTTTGAAAAGTCAAATATAAAACTCCAAGCCCCCAAAATTCGACCATGGGAGCTAAAACAAGTTCCCATGGCATAAAAACAACTTTTAGAACCATTGAATTAAGATCCAATGGTCAATACCATTGAATATTTAATGCTAAACTCGGGTCTTTTATGCTAACAACATTAAACAACCATAATGTATAATTTAATATATTTAAAGTAAATAAACATGTTTTCAATTATGGCTTGACAGAAGAATGATCTCCGTAATACTTATGTCAATGTTTCGCTTACATACTCTTCAAACCATTTTCTCTCCCAATATTAAATGACATGGTGACCTAGATCCATTGAAAAAACTATAGAAAGGACTTCTGTGTTGCTCGTGTTTCTTGCTTCACTCTATATTAATAAGCATTGAAGAAAATTTATTCAAAAAAGTGCTTCAAAAGTCACCCAAGGTTTTGATACTCCATCTCTATATCATTGTTTTGCATCTGTGTATTTGATTCCAAGATAAGCATTTTTCGCTTCTTCTTTTCCTTTTTTCTCTGACAACTAATTGAAGGTGCTATTTCAAAGTTTTGTTAGTCGTTATCTGGTATAGAAATGAATTAAGTCTTGCATGATGTGGATCTCACAAGTGCTTGTTGAATCACATTTTACTGTTGGCAATGAATGCAGAGCGTGCCATATTCAGGTATTCCCAAACGTGACAAGCCAAGACGTGTTGAGCTCTATTTCTCAAGCTGGACAATCAAGCCTGGTATAGACATCTGACTAGAACTGTTTTTTACATGGCATTCCATCTGTCAGTGTTAATATTTAGTATCTATTTTTTGGCTGTTCCTTGGCTGACTTGTATTTAAATTACAAATTCAGTGGAGTCACGCAGAGGGAATGGACATTCCTCGGCATGTGAAGTAACCCTTGTGCATTATGAGGATATGGGGATCCCCAAAGATATAGCAAACCTGGGAGTTCGACATGGGATGTGGGGAACAGTTAAGAAAGTTCATACTGGATTAAGAGCTTATCAACTTGAGAGGAAGTCTGAAGCGCCCTTATCAAGAAGTGCTTTAATGGCAACGATAACGACAAATGTTACTGTCAATGGCAGCACTGATTCTTCAGAGAGGCCGTTAAGATATCTGGAAAATAGTCAGACTCGGGATTTATTACCATCCAAGGTAGAAAATTGCATTGATTGGAGATGGATTGTCTTGGGCGGGACAGTGGCTGTAGTCTGCGGGCTTCATACTGGTGTTATTGGGAAATCCTTGTTATTTGGAGTCGGAGCAGCCCGACGACTTGCACGGAAGTAAGTTACTCCACATTGGTGAATTCTCATTCATTTTGAGGCGGCATACAAAAGTCCTGTCTCTAGTCTCTGAAGCCTGAAATCGCGTTTATGCATATTATGCTATTCTTGCTACCGGCTGGCATCTTGAAGCAATCCCTCCCTCCTCTATGTGAGCAAAATGATCAGTAACAATGCATAGATTTCGTACATTAATCATACTGATAGCGGCAGGCAGCCTATTTACTATATGCACTCTTTTAGTGGCAGTTAAAACTTCATTCTCTATTATTACTTGCGATCTATTTGCAAATGTCAATGACCTGTAAAGCTAAAGCTGTTATTTGCGGCGGAGCCAATATGTAGTATGAGATGCAACGCAACCAAAATCTCCCCTGTGGAAGGGTAATTTTGTGATGGTATGTATTTCTGGGTTTCACATTTTGACGCAGCGTTTATGTATTCTTTGGCACTATAGAGCGCATGGATTTGGTTTTATTGAAGTTTTACAGATTTGGTGGAATTAATAGATCCTATTTTCTTTTTTTTTTTTTTTTTGTTTGCAATAACAATGTATTTGACGTCTGATGAAGACCTTTCCCCATGGGCATTTTCCTTGTTCACAAAGCTTAGGGATAAGGTACACTACTTTCTTCAACCCTAAGAGGCTATTAGTGCTCATCGACGTTCGTCCGGTTTTCGAACCTGAAGCTTTTAGCTCTTGTGAAGAAGTTGCCTGCTCCAACCCCAAGAGGCTTCTACTCGAGGATGCTTCACAAAAGGTGCCTGTTCTCATGTATCTCTTTCAAAAATACTAAAACCGGTGTGGTAGTCAAACATTTGTTCAAAGTAGAAATGTCTGCTCACAAGTTCCACTGAAATCTAACATCCTTCTTCTTCGTTAATTGCGTCATAGGTGTCGCATTCTTTGAGAAGTCAAGTACAACATGTCGATAATAACCTGTCAAGCTAAGAAAGCTGTGAATACACGGATCTCGGTGTAAGCTAATCAATCACTGCTCTGATGTTAGCGTGGTCTACAGACACGTCGCTAGCTCCGATGATGTGTCATAGAAATCTGACCTCGGTAAGCCAAAACTCACACTTATTGAACTTAGCAAACAATTTGTACTTCAGTATCTGCAAAATTGTCTTGAGGTGCTTCTCGTGATCCTCACGTGTACTGGAGTAGATAAGGATGTCGTTTATGAACACAATGACGAACCTATCCAAGTACTGTCTCAACACTCGATGCATCAAATCCATAAACATCGTTGGGGCGTTAGTCAGTCCAAAAGGCATGACTATGAACCGATAATGTTCATATCGAGTGTGAAATGCAGTCTTCTTCTTGTCCTCTACTCTAATCCTCAACAGGTGGTACTCATATCTCAAATTAATCTTCGAGAACCACTGTGCTCATGTCAACTGATCGAACAAGTCATCAATGCGAGAAAGTGGATACTTGTTCTTCACTGTAACCCTGTTGAGTTGTCTGTAATCAATACACAATCGCAGGCAACCATTTTTTTCTTAACAAACAAGATCGGCGCGCCTTAATGTGACATGCTCGGACAGATAAATCCCAACTCTAACAGCTCATCAAGCTGTGATCTCAGCTCCTCTATCTATCTCGTATCCATACGGAACGACGAAATAGATATAGGTTTGGTCCATGAGACCAAATCAATAATGAAACCAATCTCCCTAGGTGGTGGTAAACCTGGTAGCTCTGCAGGAAAGACATCAGAGAACTCACATACCACAGGTACCTCCTCCATCCTAGTCTTAACTCTTCCTATTGTACTCAAAACACTAAAAAATGTCTCGATTTCAATGCTAAAGCTACCATGCCTTTGGTAATCGGTAAACTAGTCGAAGTCCTCTGAAAACTGAACTCTGGATGCCCAAGAATTCGAAATGTGATCCTCTTCCTTGAAAAATGGATTTGTGCATTATACGCCCCTTGATGGATACGTACGTGGGGCACCCACTGCGGAATCTTGGTCTGAAGTACAAACTTAGTCTGCTATATCAACCACCTATTTTGTGATTTCTTGGTGTTATATATCCATGCGATGAGCTTTGTGCAGTTGTCTGTAATTTTTCCTTCATATTCCACATGCGTACTAAACATTGTTTTGGATATCTATTTATTTACTTTAAAATGCACAGTGGATTTCCTTGGGATTTTACTTACTAGGCTCGTCATTTGGTTTTTGTGATGGATTGAGTGCAGATCCTAGTACCAGTAGGGATAAGGGGATCCTAGGCGACTAAATCTGACTTGCCCACTGTCGAAGACTTACTCGTACGTGTTATTGATATTTTAATATTTTGTTTATTTTGGGTTATTGGGAGACTACAAAACTGGGTACTTGTATATATATATATATACATATACTATTGACAGTTTGGTCGCTTATATACGAAGTACTTGCCGGATTTTCCACTATAGGATTTAAGATCTTTTATCATGTTAGTAGTTTGAAAATGCTTATATAACTAACTAAGACTTCCACTATATAAATTAACTGGTTATTTACTTGCAACTATTAAATAGAAAATTTATAAAATATTATAACTGCTAGTCAAGTCAGCACGAAGATTGGAGTTGCCAGGTGGAGTTCATCGATTAAGTGACGTGGCAGATGTAGTCGAGCTTGCGAGCAGGAAGCAGTGGGCCACGTGGCGGTCTCGGAATTTTGGGTGCTACACACTAAATGCCCATAGTTTTTTTTATTATTATTTTTTTTTCAGAAGAATGCCCATGGTTGGATTCAAAGAGAACAAATACCTGCAAAAAAAAATTGAAGAATGCCAATAATTAATCGATAGAAGTTGACATCAAAACTGGGTCAATCAACACCAAAAACCAAACACATGCATTGTTCAGATCAATCAAAAACCAAATTTAAGATCTATGGTAGAGACTTACCAGATAGTAAATGACAAGCAGGAAATTTAGCATCATGCTACAATGATAGTTCTGTAATGATAAATATATATATATATATAGAACATTTCAACAATGGTTATTACAAGCAAAGTTAAAACAAAGAACAAAATGTAGGCATAGAGTAAATTAAGAAAGTGAAGCAGTACCTAGAAACATATAGGATGACAGTTGATTCTAGAAGTATACTTTTAGTTTATACTACAAACACATCTTTACCTAAAATTAAACCAATATTTGTAGTACCACAAATAGAAACTAATAACATACTTTGCATTTCTAGATTCCATTCTAACAGCAATTAAACTTTTAAACAATCCCAACAGAACTTCCTCTAGCCAAGCTCCCAAAAACTTGAATCATTCTCTCAACATAATTTATGCATCTTCACCATATTCAATTACTTACATGTTCAAAAACGAAATGCACTTGCATAGAAAAAAAAACCAATACAGTTCAAATGGAAGGAAAGAAAAAACAAATCAAGTATGAAAATAATGTACCTAGAAGTAAAAACAGAAATAAACGATCTATATCTACCAACCTATGTTAAGTATCATCCTACAAAAAAAACACATTAAACAATAAAAAATAAAAAATTTATCAACTCCAAATGCAAATAAATTAACTAATTGAAATGGATGAAAAACTTTATTTTACTCATCATTAGACAGTGAAGGATCAAGAGAGGATGATTGCTTTAATTCCTTTTCAATCTTGTCCACTCTATGGCAAATACTTTCAACAGATTGCCTCAAATTTAGAATTTCTTCATCTTCTTCATGAAGCCTTGCCTTAAGCTCTCTAACTTGTGTAGATTCAGATTCTTGAAAATCCTCTCTTTATCCCACCGCCATAACCAAGCACATAGCTATGATGTTGTTCTCCAATGCACTTTTTGATGACCTCAATATTAGAAAGTGATGGCTCGGCATTGATGATCTTGAAAATTTTATCCTAGCATATTGCAAGAAAAAGACTTAACTCTCTTTAAAAAAATCAAATGGAAAAAATGTATAGAAAAGAATGTTAATTTACAAAGGATTAATGCTTATGTATTTGTCAATTGTTTCTGGCTCAACTAGCTTCTTGCCTTTCTGTTTGTTTCAAAGAAAAATGTTGCCACATTGGGTGAATTGTCGTCTTTTCCTTCCTAAACTAATGTCTCCACACCCTAAAGTTAATAATCACATGGAGATCGACAACAATGCCAACGAAATCATACCTTCAAGCGCTAAGGTTATCACCATGAGGAATGTTAATGAGGCGGGGGAGATTTCAAATAGCTGCCTCGATTCTAATTGCCACTCAATGGTAGTCTTTTCATACCCTTTCTTGACAACTCCATCTATGGTGCAAAGATCAATGTGCACTAGTCGGCCTCTAGATAAATCAAGAATTTCAACTTGAAAGGCGATCTCAAGGTGAAAAGCGGTTCAAGGAAGACGAAAAAAAGTAATAAAACACCTTCAAAGCCCGAACTAATTGATGTCCAACAACTTTTGGAAATTGCAGGGCAATCTTGATGCTGCAGCAAACACTTGAATTGGATTGTTAGAGGCATATAAATTCTCGATTTGCATTTGAATCAACTTTATAATGCTCAGGGTTTCTTTCCTTATATTATATTCTTTATAACTTGAGCTGGATGAGATGCCACTTGCTAAAAGGCAAAGTTACAAAAAAGTTCCTTCCCAATTAACTTTGCTATAGTATTATATTTATCTTTCAATGATATATATAGTAAATACACACGGTTTCAAAAAAAATAATAAAAAAAAAACACACACAAATGAGGCACAAATATGAACTCATCAGTCAACCATTGCGTAATGTAAACCCTCGCTCTTAAGAGTTGTGCACCAAAACATCTTTCAAAGCTTCCCAAACTACATGTGATCTATCTAAGCCAACTACGAGTCCAAACGCTTCCTACGAATGTGTTCCTATAAACCACCTGCAAAGGAGAAGATATGATTTTCGCCATTTGCTGATTTTGATGCATTTTTTTTATGGATCTTAATTGGGAGGAGACGGTTCTTAATTTGTGAGATGGCATATCTGTTGGGGTATGCATCCTAGGTCAATTTTATTGATAACTACATTTTTTATGCCCAAATTTTTATGTGTATATTTTATATTTTAATATGTCCAAGTCTCCAAAATTAGTCTCCAATTTCTCATTTTTGTTATTTGTGCGTTTTTAGGCTATATGTTGAATAAAAGTAGGGCTTTTTTGAAGATTTTGATGTTCTACCTCATAAAGCGCGCAAGCATGCATCTTGAACAGTGTTGCGGGACCCACAATGGGTCATGGCAAAGGCTGAGTGAATGGCATGAAAAGTATGCTTATAATTACGTCTGCACTTACATAATACACGCCAACGAGCACACTTAAACGTAAACGCTATCCCGCATCTCATGTGTGTCACCTGTGACCCACATATGGTATTAGGCGTTCCATAACTTATCTAATTATTCATTTTATTTCTATCAATAAATACTAATACAATCCATACAAATACAATGCGTCACACAATTCTACACACATGCTAATCATAACTAATTGGGCTTAATCACGAGCTTAACTCGAGTTATTTAGGATTCGGATTAACACTAATCACGTGCTTAAATAAAGTAACGGATTTTTGGGTTTATGGGCATTTAGTATGCATTTAGTTGTGTGTCCAATAAAGTTTGTTGAGTTTATATTTTAATTTTGAGTTTATATTTTAAAGTTGGGTGGTCATTTAGTATGCATTTAGTATGCATAGCTATGCATGCATTAGGAGTCTAGTTGCATTAGTTGGTTAGTGTCTTAGTTAATAATGAGCAAAACAATAAGTTTAGAGGTATTTGATAACTATATTTTTTGTGCCCAAATTTTTATTTGTATATATTTTATATTTTAATGTGTCTAAGTCTCAAAAATTAGTCTCTTATATCTTATAAAAAAAAAATAGTCTCCAATTATTTTTTTGTTGTTATTTGTATATTTTACAAATGCATTAAACCGAGCACAATGAAAGAGTTTGATCCATATAGTCAACCCCAATTAATTTAGAACTGAGGCTATTCTATTGTTATAAAAAAATTAATTACTCGTTGTTTTATAAAATAAAATAAATAGAACACAGTATATTTTTTTTAAAGAGAAATCAAAATTTTATTAATTATTCATGGCTCAATATAGGACCAGACATAGAATCAAGTACATTGATTTGTTAATCCTATTTGTTCAAACAAATTGCCACTAGTTTGGCTGTAAATGCAAAATTGAAACAGTTTGACAATCAGAGAGTGCTCTTAACAATATTGAAACTCATGACAACACACAAAACTACTAGAACCACAAAACGAATAGCATAACTTCCCAAAAAGGAGAAGAAAACTTAAAACTTCCCAACAAGGAAAAAAACAAATTTGATAGATTATTTCATATGAATATTCAAGATTAATAGTATATGCTATAGTATGTCGATTACATGAATATCTTATATTATTTGGGACAACTTATTTTTAATTCCCAAATAATCATAAATCAACCTCAAATGATACCTCAGTAATTGTTCCCAAAATGATTGATCCATCTGTTTTTTTTTTTTTTTTTTTTTTTTTTGAGAAAAAATTATTGATCCATCTGTTAAAAAAATGATTGATTTTCTAATATGACGCATTAATTTGTCGAAACAAAAAAAAAAAGCTCATAAAATGTGATGGATAGCTTTTTTTTTGAGAAAAAATGTGACGGATAGTTGAGAACAGAGAGAGTAGTATTCTCCCTCTTTAAATTTTCATCTTACAATCTTCTAGGTTTTTTTTTTTTTTTTTTGAGAAAATCTTACAATCTTCTAGTTCATTATCATTATATTGAGTTGATGAGTCAATAGATGTTGCACCAATTCACCCATATTTAATGGTCCCTTATATTGGAGATGGGTCATATTGGCTACATTTAAATATATATTCCCAAAATAGGAAATAATGGCGTAGCATTTTATTTAAAATGTTATATGTAACTCATATATTATGAATGAGAAATTAAGGTTAATATTTTCTCAAATAAAAAGGTTAAGATAGACTTAACCGTGACATCGATTTGTGTATCTCGAGACAAATCGAGTGATTTGAATGCATTTAAAACCGTAATGAAGTTGCAACTCTATTGATTGCATTTAAATACGTGTATGGCATGTCGAGAAAGATACACGGTGTATAGTCATTCGTAGCGGTCAAATCAATAAAACCTCATGAATTCCTAATTAACACTTAGTGGCATTTAATATACTCTTAGCCTATAAATAGAGCCTTAGAACTCCTTCATTTGCATCCCATAAAGCATTGCGGTGACTTTCTAATATTCTTTTTTTTTCCCTATTTTGTGCATTGTATACTCCAAACTAGGAAAGTAACAATTTTGGTTCGTGGTTCTAGTAGTTTGTAGTGTTGCAAAAACTAGAAGGAGCTTGT
This sequence comes from Stephania japonica, assembly GCA_039657345.1. Classification (NCBI taxonomy): domain Eukaryota; kingdom Viridiplantae; phylum Streptophyta; class Magnoliopsida; order Ranunculales; family Menispermaceae; genus Stephania; species Stephania japonica. Next base: position 64,115,431 of record CM077557.1, on the reverse strand, counting down.
TGTATCCTGGGAGACATTTTGTCAATAACTATAAGCACCAGTGGGGACAAATTTGTCTAAAGGACAGAGTAAATCTCGAGACTCGATCTCAATCATTTTCTCTCAATACCCCATCCCAAAATCTTAAGACAAAATTTGAGAGAATATGGAGATGGTGGACACTTCAAGATCCACACTTGCTGCTACTGCTGCTGTCAACTATGTTGTTGTAAAACTAGGGTGTTGATGTGATTAAGCCGGAGAAACCAGAAAAATTCATCGACGTTGACTTCAAGCGTTGGTAGCAAAAATACACCAAAAGAGCCCCGCTAATTTGCATAGAATAGGAAAGACTACGAGGGAGTTCGACCATTACTATTAATGGATTTGTGAGATCTATTTTAATTTAATATTTCTATTGTTATTCTTTTGTGTTCTATTTCTTTTGGTATTGTTTTAATTCTAGGGTTAGATTTGATTGCATTGTGAAAAGCCCTCACTTGCAATTTAGATTGACTACCCTTCGTTATCGTGTCGAAGCATCCGTCTTTATACGATAGACTCATCTAAGTAACAATTGGTCATACTGATTAGTTACTCCCTTTCGAGACCGGACAAGTACCTTACAAATCTAGGCTAAATCAGGAGCACTAGCGATCTGGTTGTCTAGGTGTAGTGCCTTCACAAATCGTATTAATGCAATCAACGCATTAAACCTAATTCGCGTGAGTTTAGAGTTGTGTGTTTGGTTAGAGAAGTAGTTAATGGTAATACCTAACTAGCGAGACTAGGAAGTGTGAGGAATCGAGTGCGTCATCGAGTCTCTGGCTACACTATGATCCAAATGATTAATTTATATGCATAGATCGATGACCAAATCCAATCTTTTGTCAAACTGAACTCGTATGTCTAGATCTAGGTATTTTAATTAATTGTTTGCAAAGTTATTTGCTTTGTTTATTTATTCACTTAATATTTAGATTAGTTAATTAAATCCCTTTCAAAACCACATTTTTTCTTTTATTTATTTTCAACCTTAAAAAGACTACCAATCTTTGTGGGATCGACCCTTTGCTACTATTCTGTAAATAGTTGGTTTAGATAATTATTTTATTGACGACGCGCATCACCCGTGTAACAACCCCGAATTTTTAACTGACTTGTGTTACATGTGTCAGGATTGTGACCCAGCTACGTGGATACTGGATAGTATTTCAAACTTCGGTAGTCGACACCGAGGTAATTTTATGATTCTTTGACTTTGTGTATTAGTATTTTAGTATTCTACGGGTCTCGAGTCATTCGGGCTATATTTTAATTGAGTGAGGCGTCGCTTAGTTAAACGAGGTTTACGGGAACCGTTTTAGTGAACATTATTAATAAACAAAGTCAAATGAAATATATGACCTAAGTTGAGGAAATACAATGTTAACAATAACGTATAACTTAGACATGAGGAAATTTATTTGAATACTAAGTGGGATCGCCTCGAGAAGCGTGTCGGACGCGGGGCACTGTGTACCGAGTAGACGGGAATTTGTGTGACCTTATTTATAATTTAATAAAATTAATCTAATGGGTTAATATGGGATAAGATTGTTAAAGTGACACAATTGGGTAAGGAGAACCATTGGATGGTCATAGAGATGTGTATATGTGTTAGATTAAGAGGATGAGCCAAATGACCCATAAGGGTAACTGTCCAAGGGATGAACAAGTGTTAGTCTAAGGGCAAAAGGGTCATTTCACGTTGTTACACATATATAAAAACAAAGGAAACCCTAAAACCCTAATGTACACTATTCATCATCTCCTCCAAACTACCACCGTCACTGTTCACTCCTTGTGACGGCCCCAGCAACCACAAACTGGGTCCCGCCCGGCCTAAACCTACGTAGACCCACAAGCTAATCTCCGACGAGTCAACGCAAGTCTAGTCAGCCTTAACTTACCCACTACTCAATACATTATTCACTCACTCACCCTGGATCACTCTTTTTGATTCACCTTAACTCTATCTCATCTTTTATCCTCAATTGTAGTTAGGTGTGCAGCGGAAATGTTTTTAACACCAACTTAAAATAGTTTACTACTCAGTCAACCTAGTGGTGGAAAATCTTATCCAAACAACATCACATGTGTATAACAGATCAACTGAGAACCCAAAAGGAACATATATATGTATCAACAATCATGTTCAACTCCCCAAAGTCCCAAAATATCAAAACAAATGGATACATAGCCAGAATATACAACAAAAGGACAAAAATACCTACAAAGTGAGAGCAAAGCTAATGGCTCTGAGCGTGCCTCAGAGGATATCGCCAAGCATCGATGCCTTGCCCCTACTCTTCTGTGAATCTGCACCCACCGTCATAAAAAGGACGGTGAGTACAAAATATAACAGTAAACAGCAACAATAGATATCTCAACATAAATTACTGACTTTTAAATAATCACAAGTCTATAAATCATGCAGTGTATAACAAGAAACTGAAATAGATAGCAAATCGCATGATAAATAGATTCATCAAGTACAAACAACGAAAATCAAGTGACCGAGAAACAAATGGATAGGTGAATAGATAGTCCCAATCAAACCGCGGGCCTCAAGACCTCATCAGCTTGCGATCGACACAGTAGGCCTAAAACTGCCTCCCTGCTCAATCCACATGTACGAACCAGTGGGCCCGAAGGTCGCCTCCACTGAACGCACACTCTGTTAGGAAAAGCCACAGACAAAGTCGGCTGCTAAATTCCTAACACACTACCGAAAGAAAGCCACAGTCACAAGCCGGATGCTAAATCATTTCGATAGGCTCCAACGAGAAGCCACAGTTTATGCCGGCTGCTAAACTAGTTGAGACTTCTCATCACAGTCGGAGTACCTAAACCCTAGGTCACCTGAACTAGAATGGAATACAAAGGGCTTGCATTTCAAGATTAATTAATCAATAAATAGAAAAGCAATTATGTTGAATCTATTGTTGCCTTTACTCACCTCAAATCCCGCTAAAAATGCCCTCGCGTAGCTCCACACGTTCCCCAATTAGTTACCAACACTCTGCTCGTCACCTGACAATTATTTCGACCAATTTTCGTTAATTTTTCCCTAATTATTCCAAGTATTCCTCAATTTTTCTCAAGTTTAACTCATTTTCTACAATTTTCTAAATTATTGTTCCCTTACACAATTTGGGTCGCTTATCCGGTATTGGGTTCCATTCAAACCCATTAGGATACCCGAGCGAAACTTTATATTTTTATACAATTTAGAAAATTATTTTTCAATATTTTTCTGGCTATTTTTAACAATTTCACGCTGTACGAGACAAAAACCCCGACAAAAGTCTCGTCGCAAATCTCAAATTTTTCATTTTTCATAAAAAATTCCCAAATTTTTATTTATTTGGTTGAAATGTGATTTTTCAGAATTTTTTTTCCTATTTTTCTGAATTTTCCAGATTTTTTTCCATTATTTATTTCAAATAAATAAAAATAAAACATATTTAATTTATTTATTTATTATAAATAAATAAATAAATTATTATTTTAATAATGGTGGGTCCCGAGTCGGGTCCGACCCGGTCCACCCAATGGGTCATACACAGGCCGACCCACCGGGTCGGGCCCGTGGCCCTGGCCCGAGGTCGGGCACGGGTCACCACGACCCGCCCACCCCTCCCCTCTTCTCCACTGGAACGAACACGGCGTGTTCGTTCCCGCAAACTTTTTTTTTTTTTTTTTTATCTTTCTCTTCTTTTCTTTTTTCTTTCTTTACAACAAACAACAACAACATCAACAACAACAACATCAACACCAACCAATTAAAAATTCAATTTCTACCAAAAATTAACAACTCAACAACAACCCCAACAACACAACGCAACAACGATCACAACTCACCTTTGTGCCGATTCCCCAAACTCTCGACCTCAATTACTCCATCGATTTTGAAAACCTCCACACCCTCACTTGACCGATCTCTCTCTTCGATCTCCTCCTCTTCGATTTTCAATTTTTTTTTACAGTGAATGGCAAGAAAATGGTGGCGGTGGGATTTTGTTGATAAATTTTGAGGTGAAATGACCATTTTGCCCCTCCATTCTTATCTCTTCCTTAATAAACTAATGCCCCTCTTGGTCATTTCTCATTTTTTTTATTTCATATATATTTATATATACTTTATATATATAAATATATATATATGTACAATTATATTTATATAATTGTATTGTTCGCGCCTACAATTTCGTCGTGCGCGCCAACGAGTTCATTCTGGCGTGCACATTACCATTCGACTCACGCGTGTCGCCCACGGCCTCACGTATCACTCAGCACCCATAATTTATTATTTAATTCCATTAATTATTTCTATTTGTATTTATCAGTGTTTTTATTTCATTTTCGTCCCACGGATTCTCAAATAACCATTTAGCGCGTTCTTTCGTACCGAACTCATTCAACGGTACCAACACACACTCACCACGTCCTCATACATTTAGGATATTGAATTTAATGTTCGGTAATAAATAAATAATACAAATCACCAAACAAACATAACATACCTCGGTGTCGACTCCCGAGGACCGAAACAAGTACACCACGGCTAGTTGGGCCCACAATACGACCCTGAAATGTCACATGGCACGAGTTAGAATTTTAGGGTCATTACACTCCTCCTCTCTCTCGCCACTGCCGGCGCCTCCCACCGGCGACACTGACCCCGACGAGGTGAGCCTCCCTCTCCAATCTCTCTCTCTCCCTCTCTCTCTCTTTTTCTCACTTACTCTCGATTTTCTCCTCTCCACGCTCACGCTCTCGGCTCCCTCACGTCACGATCCTCCCAACCTCGGTGGACAACCACCACCGCCACCGTCGTCGAGCCCGACGTCCCTCCACCACCACCGAAGACGCTAGGTGAGCTCTTCTCTTCCCTCTCTTCCTTCTCTTCCTCTCTTGATGACAGCCACGCCCTCTCTCTCTCACTCTTGGTTGTCTTCTCTCTCTCAGCCAGTCACCACCGCCACTCACCACGGTCTTTGGGAACCTCGCCACTCACCGAGACACCAAGGTGAGCCGCCTCGACCGTTTTTTCTCTCTCTCTCTCTCTCTCTCTCTCTCTCTCTCTCTCTCTCCTACGCCTACGTTTTGCTCACTTTGCACCCAATTACGTGACGGTTTGCCACTGTTTTGGGGCTGCCGTGGCCGGTGGGACCGTCCCCGGTCACGGCTGATCGGAGGTGAACCTCTGGCAACTTCACTGGCCGGAGGTGGTCCCTCAAGGTGTACTAGTTGTGTGAGTTATAGGGGTGTTTCGTTCAACTCCTACGTTCCTTCTTTGCTGTTGAGGTTTTTGTTATGTGTGGGTGCATGTTGGGCGGGGTGTGTGGCTGTGTATGCACACACCCCAGTTGGGGTGTGGGGTACCATTTGGGACTGTTTTTATGGGTGGTTTGTGTGTAAGTTTCGATTTGCATAACAGTGTGTATAGGTGGCTGTTTTGGTATGGATTGTGTGCAATGGGTGTACACTGTGTGTACACCACAATAGGGTGTACACAACAGTGTGTGTGTACACCACAGTGGGGTGTACACAACAGTTGTATATGGTGTGCATGGTGAAAATGTGTATATAATATGGTTTTAAGTAATAAAGTGACATGTTAATGCATGTGAACAGTGGGGTGCACACAACAGCGGGGTGTTGTGTGCACAAAACAGCGGGATGTGTAAAGTGTGAGTGTGCACACCAGTGGGGTGTACACAATAGTTGTGTGTGTGTGTGACCATAATGTGTATTATTGTATGTTTGAGAACAAGTAAAAAAGATTATAAGTATGGACACTTGTTTTAAATGAACATGGACTTATAATAAGGCCCAACAAGGGCCCAATACACTCATTTTAATATAGGTCCATAACAAGTCACAATTGGTGTGTATATGAGTTGTGTAAAATCCAATAAGGGTTTAATATAATAGGCACAACTTAAGGCCCAAAACAAATACAAAATGTAAGAATGAACCCATATATCTAGGCCCAATAATTGTCCACATATTAAGCCTACTTAGATGGATATAGGCTTGATACATGGACCCAACAAGAGCCTAACCAGTGTGTAAAGGGCATCAACTATAGCATGGGTTACGTTAATTAAATGAATTCAAACCAAGTTTATGGGAATCACCCTAAAACTAAACACGAACTCTAAAACGACATTCGGGGTTTGATTCGTTGTCAGGTAGTCGAGAAACACGGGAAACACGTTAAAGTCTCGGAGTGAGTACTGGGTCACGCTAGTTCAGGTAAGTACATGCATCCTCGTATGTGTGTACGTTAATAGACCAGCAAGAAAATAACATGTGATTTATACCTCCTCTATTGATTGCTATTATTGTATTGATCCTTTGCTTGATATTCCATTCCATATCCTTGGTTGTATGTCCTCGGCATGAGTGTGTGTCTCGAAGGTATCATGTGGTCCCGCACTAGCTGGAACAACGAGGGTGCCCTCTGCAGGGGTAACTAACCACCCCTAGTGATGTGTGTACTGGGTACAAGATTCGAGAGGTGTTGCGATGCCTCTCGATTTCACGTTGCGCTAGTGTTGCGATATTGCCCGGGGAGATCTTGCGAGATCTTTGCCGTATTGCTATGAAATAGACCACTCATGGGCCTCTTTTGAATCTTAGAACATGCAAATATCGATTGTTTATCTATCAGTCTCTTTATCATGCATTTGATTTATTTACTTTCCTGTTATTTCATTTCCGCATGATACTTAGACTGCTTTTCTTGTTATAATCATAAATTACTGTTACATTCTTCTGGTACTACTAGCAATTTTATTCAGTTACTCACCGTCTAGTTTGTGACGGTGGGTGCAGATAGGGTGGATAGCAGCAAGGGCAAGGGGCCCTGCCTAGGTGATCTACTATGAGGATTAGCAGCGACATCAGAGAGACTCTCTAGTAGGTGTTTATATTTTTGTTGATGTGTATATCGTTTTATACTTATATTGTTGGGATCATTGAACTTGGTATTTCTTTTGTGAGACTGGTATCATGTATATATGCCTATCGAATTGTACATGAATACCCGGGGTTTTCCACACTTATAGAATTCCTAATTTTCCTTTGATTGAGGTATTTCCCTTTGTTATAAATGTTTTAGTCTTCCGCTATGTATTAATGCAATAACTCTTTCATAAATTACTAAATTGATTAAATTAAAGGCTGACTAGGCTCGTCAGGTTGCCAAGTGATGATTTGGGGCCTGCACGAGTCTAGGCCGGGCGTACCCAATTGCACGGGGAAATTGGGGCCGTCACAACCCGGCATCAAGAGCCCAGACACAATTGTGTCGGTTACAAGTGGCATTTTAAATTATAATTGTCGTAGATTCTTAGATATTACTAAAAAGAGTTTTAAGCGTGGGATGTGCATTTCTCATCCAAGAGGAAGAAGAAAATATCGAAGACCATATAATTAGGGTTTCAATTGTATTATCTTTTTTATGCAATTGAAGATCTTGTCATAAACACTACTAGTCGATGAGCACGTGCAACGAATAGATATGTTATGATCAAAGTTGAGAATTTTTTTTTTATTGCAAAATCGCAATTGACAAAAATAGAGGTTGAAAATTTATTTTTATAACATTTGTCACATCTATGCAAGTGTTTGGACTAAATGTTGAATGTCTAAATAAAATTTAAATATATCATTAAATCTAAACTATATAGGAGATGTGAGCTTCTTTGTTGATTCATTTAATTGGACACTAAGATAGGCGCATCTACCAAAAAAGTACCGCATGATGCACCTCAAGATGCACATCACATTTTTATAAGACAACACCCACATGGTAGTTGCACCGCATGGGATGCGTATTTCTCTTTTCTAATGTCAAAGACTCTAGGGTTAATTTCAATCTTGCTTGTAGGCTAAATGAGTCTAGATATTAATGCGCTATATGGAATTGAATGCATCTTGCCATAAAGTTTAAAAAAAAAAATCTTGCCATAAACACTAATCCATGAAAACCGCATGTTGCACATCACATTTGCATCAGACAACGCCCACATAGTAGCAGGGCCGGCTTTGGGCATGGGCGGGGCGAGCGACCGCCCCAGGCCCCCACCCATACCCAAGGCCCCCTATTATTTTTTTTTTGGTAGGAAAGGCCTCTATATTTCAATAATGTTACAAGTGTTTTTCTTTAATGGAAGTTTGGGTATTTGTGGGATATTGTTAAAGTAGAATCTTTGTACACACTTGTCGGGGTTCATTCATGAAAACTCATTGTAATATATAAGTACTCATCTCAATGCACATTGAGTGAATCTTAATGACTAAATCAGTCAATGCATGTTGAATGTCACACAAATTTTATTTAGTTATTTTTTTTTTGTAAAACACAATAATTTCTTTTATATGTTATGTCTACTCCTTTAAATGAGTTTTTTTCTACAATCTCAAAATAAATAAAGTTTTAGTCTCAATAAATAAATAATACTAAATAAAAGAAGTTTACATCTCCATCAACTAAATTTAATAAAACCAAAATCAAAACAGTTTTAAAAAAAATTAAATTTGAGTAAGAGAATATTTAGCAATATATGTAAACTTAACTATAAGTACAAAAAGTACACCATCAATTGCACTAAAAATCGAGCAAAATAGAGAAAAAAAAATTTTAACCTATGTAGCCAATCCAACTTATTTGGGACTATGGTTTTGTTGTTGTAAACTATATGCACAAAAAAAAAATTATTTTGAAAAGTCAAATATAAAGGACCCAAATTTTTATTTCGCCCCAGGCCCCCAAAATAACAAAACCGGCCCTGCATAGTAGGTGTGTCTATCTTAGTGCCCAAAGTGGATTAGCCGATTATGATTCATGTAGTTGACCCCAATTAATTTGGGACTGAGGTTATGACTTAGGAGTACAAATCAGATTAGATCAAGCTGGTCATGGCACTTTTTTTAAAATGATATGATGATTTATCCAGAAAAAAAAAAAATTCTCTACTTTGATCATAACATAACTATCTTTTTATATATAAAAAAAAAAAAAACATATATCTATTTGTTTCAAGTGCAAGGCACATGATCATCAATTAGTAGTGTTTATGGCAAGATCTTCAATTCAATAAAAGAGAGAGTCTTCGACATTTTCTTCTTCTGCTTGGAGGATAAATGAATATCCCACACTTAAAAACTCTTTTAGTAATATCTAAATCCACAACAATTATAATTAAAGATGCCACTTATAATCAACACAATTGTGTTTGGGCTCTTCACTATTTAAAAAAAAAAAAGACAACATAGTGTTTATGGCAACATAGTATGTCTGGGCTCTTAAATATTCAATCTAAGACACATGATCCATTTGTTAAGACAATGATTTTGTTGGCCAACTCTTCGAGAAAAAAACTAAAACCAAACCAAAAACATGGTTTGTGAAAAACACAACTTGTTTAATTTAAAGGAAAAACACAATCTCATATCGCCGATTAATAGTGCAATTTGGGTGTAGGATTCGCGTATGTGAGAACGAGGTGGTGAAATGAATTGGTTTGGATCAAACCATTCTTGGTGTTTGATGAATGTAGGATAATTGTCGTGGAAAGGTTTTTTAACCACTGGATGCACATTTCTCTTCCGCTAATGTCAAAGGTTCTAGGGTTAATGCGCTACAAATGTATAGATGTGACAACAAATCTCTCAACGTGAAAACACAGAGACAAAGGAAATGAATACATGCATCTTGCTATAAAAATGGCATTATTCGTTGTCACATCTCATGGAATTGAATACAATATCTTGTGATAAAGATCAGACATGGATTGAAGCAACGGATGCATACCACAAGGATGGTGCATGAACTCGAGGGGAGCGTTGCCAGCAAACAATGAATTGCAAAGATTTTTATTTCCTTTTATAATTATTTCAATTATTTTATTAGAACGTGATGCTTTTAGGAGTCATATCTATATTTGAAATTTTATTGTTTTAAGTAACTTAGGGATTAGAGTCCTATTAGGAATTAAACTTTGATATAAATTTAAAAAGTAAAGTTTACTTAATTATTAGGTCTCAAGTAATTGTTTATTAGGAATGTAGGTTGTTTCTATTTTTTTTTATTATTAGTCATTTGTTTAAAATAGAAATCTTTTTATTTTTAAAGGCATATATATATATATATACAGGCTATGTAATAGTATATGATTGATTTTGATTATATTAATAAAAATTTTATTTTTTTTCTTGAGAATTTGGTGTTAACCCTAGAACCTTTGACATTAGAGGAAGAGAAATGTGCATCCAGTGGTTAAAAAACCTTTCCACGACAATTATCCTACATTCATCAAACAACGACATACGCTAATCCTACACCCAAATTGCACTATTAATTGGTGATGTAAGATTGTGTTTTTTTTTTTAAATTAAATGAGCTATGTTTCTCACAAACTGTGTTTTTTGTTTGCTTCAATTTTTTCTCGAAGAGCGGGCCAGCACAATCATTGCCGGAAGAACCCCTAAAGACCCCACTGATCATTGGTAAATGTTTTTTTTTTTGTTTTCTTGAACTCTAAATGTGCTCAGGTGTATATCATCAACTTGCAATCAAAGAAATTGTGTTATGGTGTTTATTACATTTTTTTCTATTATTAATTAAGTTGATTGTTGCTGCAGCGAAAATGTTCTGGACGGCATTATTGTCCAATTCTATCGTTCTCCCTCTCAAAGTTGCCGTATGGTATCACTCCCATAGTCATGTTATCTTTGCAGAAATTGCACACTCTGATGCTGATTTGATGAATCAGGTATTGGTCTCTTATTCTGCTTTTGAAAATATAGAATCTTTTCTTTAGTTTTTACTTATTATGATTTTTTTTTCTCTTAGTCTCTATTGGGTGTTGGTCTCCATAGATCTAAAAAAGCTCCCAATGCGTCACATCCGTGAGTTTTCTTTAATTTTTACTTATTATGATTTTTCCTTCTCTTTACATTTTGTTCATCATATATATTTTATCAAATATACTGATGATAACAGACTTTACAACCCACTTAAAACTCGAAACAACATCATCACGTAGAAACTCGAAACAACCTCACGACGGGACAACAACCTCACGAATGAAGGCAAATAAGCCAAAGGGGACAATGGGACAAAAAACCCCAACAACAGGGAACAGAGACCAAACCCTAACAAGCGATCTTAAAACCATAGAACCACATACAATATACAAGACAAACCCTACTTGCGGACAACGGCAATCATGTCACCGAGAGAGGAGGAACCCACATCATCCAACGTCGTCGTTTTCGTCTCAACAAACTAGATCCAACAAGAGACGTTGGCACGAAAGCACAAGATCTTTTCGGCTATGGTCGTAGCCGCTGATCAATGATACTTACACCCGCCAAATCTCTGTTGGTGCCGAATGAACTAAGAACGTTGGCGACACTCCCAAAATCTCCTCTCGTGCTCTTAAGATCTACATGTTGGAGCCAGCCATCCCCTTCCTCTTCACACAAACACAAGAAGAGAGGAAGGGGAACAAAAAAAGAGAAGAGTAAGAAGAAAAGAAGATGGACTGATCGAGGGTGGAAAGAAAGGGAAGAAAGAAAGCAAGAAGGACAAGGAAAGCAAAGAAGAGAAAGGTAGAGAAAAAGAAAAGAGAGGAAAGAGGAGGGGGAGCTTCGATTATGGGAGGAAGCCGCGGCAATGCCGGCCCACAACCATATTTGAAAAGATAAGTATTACAGTTTAGTGTTGTGGTGGTTGGGCAACCTTGTGATAGTAATAAAAAAAAATGAAAAATATGTAGATTAACCCACCTAGTAAAAACATGCTAGCCCACCTCTAATACCAAACTAGTCGAAATTTCGTGCTTCGAGCATGGGTAAGACTAAGTGTCAATATATTAGTTAAAAATAATTAATCTAATAAGAAAAAAAAAAAAAAAAAGTGATAAAAAGAGAAAAAATAAAACTTATATAAAAAAATATAATCCTAATGAAATTAAATTTGATGAAAAAAAAAGTGATAAAAAGAGAAAAAAGGAAAACTTATAGTATAGAAGATTATTTTTTTAAAAAAACCATTAATTAAAATTTTGCTGCCACAATAAAAGATATATAACAAATTGACATCTTGTAGAATAAACTACAAAAATGGCGATCATTGATCTAAACAACATATACCAGAGTTTACCGATCAATATAAACCATTTCTAAAATACTTTTATTTGCTCCTAAAAAGGAAAAAAAATTAGAATCAAAACTCAAAGGTAAAAAATCTTAATATAAAAACATTGAAAATAAAATAGCTATAAAAAGTCAAAACCTCTTCTCTCAGGTTATAATTTGTTAGTTGGACAATCGTATCGCAAAAATTTCAGCCTTCAACAAAAACCTTTCCTTCAACCACCAAAACCTCATAAACTAAAAAATGGAATCATTGATCTAAACAACATACCAAAGATTGTTGACCAATATATGTCATTTCTAAAATATTTTTCATTGTTCATCAAAAGAAAAAAAATCAAAATCAAAACCAAAGGTAATAATATTTGAATATAAGAAACATGGAAATAAAATAGTTATGAAAAAGTCAAAACCTCTCCTCCACAATTATGACTTGTTAATCGGACAATCCTATAGTATAAACTTCAGTTTTCAACGAAGATGCTTCCTTCAACTACCAAAACCTATCCTCCTCAGATGCCTAATTGACATTGATGTGAGATGAGATGAACCACATTTAAGTACACATAGAGAGAGATATATTTGGTGTCGTGAAAGTGAAAACATTTTTTTAGAGTTGGATCATTTTTTTCTCTTTATTATAGATTAATGAGAATTTGGAAGGTTTTGTGTTGAGACGTTTTTGTTTTTTATTTTTTTAATGTTGGGACTTTTTTATCTTTATTATATAATTAATGAGAAGATATAACATTTAGTAAAGAGGAGGAAAAGTGTTGAATTTGGGGTTATATAATTAATGAGAAGATGAAACATTTAGTAGAGGAGGAAAAGTGAGAGATTTGGTGTTGTGAAAGCGGAAACGCTTTTTAGTATTGGGTCATTTTTTTCTCTTTATTATATATTAATAGGAATTTGAAAGGTTTCGTATTGGGATGTTTTTGTTTTTATTTTTAATGTTGGGACCTTTTTTATCTTTATTATACAATTAATGAAAAAATATAACATTTGGGAGAGGAGAAAAAGTGTTGAATTTGGGAATATATAATTAATGGAAAGATGGAACGTTTGGAAGAGAGGAAGAAAAGTGAGAGAGATTTGGTGTTGTGAAAGCGAAAATGTTTTTAAAATTCAAATAATCATTTCTTATTAAAATTTGAAAAGCCCTCGTAAAGAAATAGTAAAAGTTAAATTTGATTATTATCAAATAGTAAAAGGTTGACCTGAAAAATATTATTGGAAGAAGGTGACTTAAATAGTAAAATGTTAACGATGTGGCGAAATACTATTAGAAGAATGTGACACATGGCAACCTAAGATGTTACTTTTATTTTTTATTTTTTATTTTTTATTTTTTGGTAAATACAAGCCCTATACGGGCCAGATGTTACTTTATTTCCATTAGAGTGATTAGAGTGGCACTACGAGAAGGTTGAAAATTGTCACATGGACACCCCAAGGTCTTCCCTTAATATATATATATATATATATATATATGATTTAAGTTGAGTCAGAGTTGATCCACTTTTGATATCTACATTTGACACTTAGTTATTGTACTCTTTTAATTTTTTTAATTGAGAAGTGTTTGTGCGTGTTTTGAAGTGTGTATTTAAAGGACCACATAATAACTAAGTGGCAAATATAAATGCTAGCCCACCTATAATACCAAATGAATTAAGTTGAGTCGGAGTTGATCCACTTTTGATATCTACATTTTGACATTGCTCTTTTAATTTTTTATTGAGTAGTGTGCATGCGTGTTTTGAAGTGTATTTAAAGGACTACAATAACTAAGTGACAAATATAAATGCTAAAAGTGGTCATTTTTTTATTTCTAGTGTGGTGTCCGTCGCGAACGTGCCAACTAATCTACGCTCGGACATTGTTGGGCCCTGTAGTGACCCCATTTCCATTGGCCACTACGGTGTGCACCACGGGCCCACAGCCCTGCCAACTCATCATCTAGCTGTGTCCCACGACCATTCGTGAATTCAATATAATCAAATATTTGTTAACTTTGAATTATATTTTATAATTATCAATTCAAGTTAGCCTAGGGTTCTTATTTAACATTTAACTCAAAGTACGCAAGTAATAATTGAAATCATAAAAGTGTTTTATGAGCATATTACTTAAGGTGGAAACCATCTCAAAATATATACATCATATACATATCAACTAAGATCCTCAAAATATCAAAAATATAACCTACAATTTATATACAGGTCATATCTACCTCTCAAACCCCAAAACCCAGCATAAAACAAGAAAACATAAACAAACAAATGAGTAGGGCAAATGCAATCAATCGGTGTAGTCCTCAAGCTTGCCCTTCCCTCGACTCGTACTAGGATCTGCACTCAAGCCATTACAAAAAGGCAGATGACGAGTTCAGAGTGAGTAATCCCAAGGAAATTCACCAAGTAAATACATAAATAAATTGTTGGAATTTAAAATACTATAAATAAACATGCGGAACAAGAGAATACAAGCAACTGTGGAAGATCATCATCATACATAAATATAGCAGTGAAACAAAGTGCGTGCACAATCAAAGTCAGACTAAACCAAACTTCGGGCTATCCGCCAGGCATGGCCCATGAGGATATCTCTAACGGGTGACCCTGGACCCTCTAGGTGGCCGGTGTGTATCCACGACGCACCCACACATGCCCATCATACCCGGATAGCCTATTCACCGGCGTATACCTAGACATGTACTATGATTTAGTGGACCCTATGCCCCGCAACGAGTACACACCAGGTGGGGAGTGACCTCTACACCGTAAAGACACCAGGTATGAAGTAAACTCAACTACCTTAAAGACACCAGGTGAGAGTACTCAGCCACCGTAAAGTAATAAAGAAATAGAGAAATAAAGGAACATGATTGAATTCAAATAAGTCAAACAGTAAATACTAAAGTGAAGTTCAATTGGGATATTATACACCTTAATCCGCACTCCGCGTCCCGAAAACCAAACCCGGCTCAGCTTCAATAACACCCAACAAATCAAATTATCACCCGAATTATACTTATTACCATTTATCATTAAATTAGCTTCAATTTAATATATTATGTCAATTTTTCATTTTTCAAGGTAAAAACCCCAATAATATCTCGCCAACATTCCGAGAAAATCCCAAAATTCATTTATTTAATCAACATATAATTTTTCTAAAATTTTTCTATTTTATCTTAATTTTCTATGAATTTTTGAAACTTTTTTTAAGGGATGGTTCGGCTGAACCAGCCGAACCAAGTTTGGCTCAACCGAGTCGAACTAGCCTCTCTTCTTCTTCGTTGGAACATAGCAATAGCTCTGTTCCCGAGCTCCACCCCACCACCACCGAACCACCACACCATCCAACAAAACAACAACGAACACAACCACAAAAACCACACAACAACAACAACAGCAGCAGCAGCTCGCCTCACCTCCTTGATCTCTTTTCGTTCTCTCTCCTCCTCTCCTTCCTTCTTCTTCTCCCTCGGTCTTCGACTTCGATCAAAATGGAAGAAAAATGGGAACTGTGGTGACGGTGGTGGTGTTTATCAATATTTTGGGTGAAATGACCAAAATACCCCCATGTTCTTATCTTCTTACTTAATAATCAAATACCCTTTTTGGTCATTTCAAAATTATTTCTTTATTTTCTGATTTTAATATATATATATATATTTATATATATAGAGATATTTTAAATTTCATAAATATATATATATATAAATATATATATATATATATATTCGTCAATATTTTCGCGCCTATAATTTTGTTGTGCGCCAACGAGCGTACTCAGGCGTGCACACGACCGTATGACCCACGCGTGTCGACAACGACCTCGCATGTCCCTAGGGGCCCACCAATTTACTATTTTATCACATTTAATTCATTTAATGTGTGTAATATTTCCCTCAACTTAAAATTTTATCTTTTAGTCTACCCGTACCCCGCGTCGACACGCATATCGATGTGAATACTCAACACACAATCTCACACGTCAATTTAAAATATAATTACACACATCGCGATATCGTTTAACCTATTTTAACATAAACATCGCAAATTAGTCAAATCAACACATAAAATAACTATTTACCTAATCCGGAAGCTCTCCAGCCTCGTTGTGGGACCCACGAACATCCCTGCTGGCGTCCACGTCTACAATGACATCATAAAATAACGAAAATTATTAATTGAGACGTTACAAGCCCCATATGGGGCAGTCCTCCCAAACCATGTTTTTCTATTCACAAGACTCGAACTCGAGATTTTGCTTACCTAAACCAAGTCACTTAGTACCACTTAGGCCAACCGGATTGGTAAAAGTGAGTTCTTTTGCATTACCTACATTAATGTATTTGAAAAGGCAAGCCGCGACATCGCCCACCCCCAACCATATTTGAAAAGATAAGTATTACAGTTTAGTGTTGAGGACCTACATATATGGTTGGGCAACCTTATGAGAGACCCTCTTGTACATGTAGTTATACCAATAAAAAAATGAAAAATATGTAGATTAACCCACCTAGTAAAAACATGCTAGCCCACCTCTAATACCAAATGATTTAAGTTGAGTCGGAGTTGACCCACTTTTGATATCTACATTTGACACTTAGTTATTGTGCTCTTTTAATTTTATAATTGAGAAGTGCGTTTGTGTGTTTTGAAGTGTGTATTTAAAGGACCACAATAACTAAGTGACAAATATAAATGCTAGCCCACCTATAATACCAAATGAATTAAGTTGAGTCGGAGTTTACCCACTTTTGATATCTACGTTTTGACACTGCTCTTTTTATTTTTTTATTGAGTAGTGTGCATGCGTGTTTTGAAGTGTATTTAAAGGACTACTATAACTAAATGACAAATATAAATGCTAAAAGTGAGTTCATTTTTTTTATTTCTTGTGTGGTGTCCAACGCGAACGCACCAACTAATCTACGTTCGGACATTGATGGGCCCATATGGGGGCGGTCCTCCGAACTCACTTTTTTCTATTCACAAAACTCGAACTCGAGACCTTGCTTAAATGAACCAAGTTATTTATTACCAATTAGGCCAACCGGTTGGTAAAAGTGGGTTCTTTTACATTACCTATATTAATGTTTTTTTAATGCTTCTACTTTGAACTTAATTTAATTTGTAATTTGTTTTTCTTTTTTAATTTTCATGTTCAAATATATTTATCAATTATATTTTTAATTGTGATTTTAATAAAGTATTATCAATTTTTATTTTTTTTGTTTTTTTGTTTCACATGTGGTATTCACTGTAAATGGATGGACTCAAACTTAAAACTTTGTTGAAGAAAGATCGAATCCTTACTACTCAAATCAACTAACTAACTAATTAATTAATTATTATTATTATTAACTTTTATGTCTACTATTAAAAAATTGAATAAAACTTCAAATCTTTATACATTTTTAATTAATTTATATAAGTGATTTTATTTATTTATTTATTTTGATTAACATATATTTATGTACGTTGTAGCTTCATTTTTACATGATAACATTTTTTTTTTTTTTGCTAATTAGATAATCTACACAATTGTAAGGTAAGTTGCATCTTAAAATGTGTTTACTCATCTCAAGACATAATTGGAAGGACTGCAGGCAATTCTAATTAGGGGCTTGTTAGAGGATTTGGCGCTAACATGTAGTCTAACAATTGTATATGCTAATTAGTTATGACCTATATCTTGTCAAGACTCAAGATCTAGCCAAAAAGGGACATAAAATCTTGGGTCCGCCCCTACTTGCAATAGAGGTCGCCGGTCCATCTACATTGAGAATAACGCAAGTAAAAGAAAAACTCTGAGAAAAATTCGCACACACTATCACACACTATTGACTCTTAAAAGAAAACTAAGGGACAAAAATGCAAGTACTGAAAACAAATTCTATTGGTAGAGGTACATAGTATGGTTAAGAAACAAGTATTTCTAGTAGTAAGGAAAACGGTAAGAAAGGCAAGATGACGAATAAAAGCTGATACCTTTTCATCATGGAAAAACCCATCTTTTGGTCTCTTCAACTTCTTATATTTTTAGTCCCTAAACTTTAAAGCTACACATTTGGCCCCTCAACTTTTTAACAAGTGCATATTTAGTCCTTTTGTTAGTTGAGATGTCAAAATTGCTGATGTGGCAAACTGGATCAACCACATGGCTAATTGAACCGGCCACATGGCCAACCATATGGCCAGTTCTTCTCTGAACCGATGGTTCAAGTGAACAAAACCAAAAACCCAACTTTATTAAAAAAAAAGTAGTTCGACTAAGTATACACCCACCTTTTACTAAGTGCACCTCCATTTTGCGTGGCACCGCAAATTCAAATTTCAAATTCTAAGTGCACCTCACATTTTTACCAAAATACCATTTCATCTTAATCGAAACACCCAACTCCAAAACCTTGATTGAGATCTATTTTATGTTTGGTGACATGTAGCCAAGACTTATCTACTAGGCTCAATGTTGTCCAACCAAACCTCTTTGGTGAGATTTAGTTTGACAACTGCCGACCTGAAGGTTCAGTGGGTTCCGATCGACTCTCCAATTAAAGGTTCAGCAAGCTGTGACCAACTCTCCAACTAGAGGTTCGGTGGATTCCGATCGACTCTTCAACAAAAGATTCGGACCTTCAAGGTCGAACCCCTCGATGATGCCTACAAATCACAAAGAAGAATGTGTAGGGTGCACTTAGAAATTGTAGTAAGGTGCACTAATCACAGTGAGGGGCATAATGATCATTTTGTAGTAGGATTGGTTTTTTTTAAGTTTGACTTTTTCTGGGGTGCACTTTTGTAAAAGGTGGGTGCATTTAGCCGGACTAAAAAAAAAAAGGAAATCCAAAACCCCTAAATCGAACAAAAAAAACCCTAAATCTAACAACAATTCCACTCCCCCTTCCCTTATAATCGAACCGATTCTTTTGGTTGGCATAGTACTCTTTCAGGCTGCCTCTCCTCCGCCACCTCAATCTCCACCTCCACTTAGGTGTTATTGCCGCCTTTTATGATTTGAATTCGGGGACTTGATCTGTAAGTTCTCGTCAGCATTATTTGTTAGTATTATTGTTAGCTCCACCGTCTTCTTCTTCGTTGCCATCATCCTGATCATCATAGTCATCGTCTCCAATGTAGTGTTGGTTGTAGTCTCAACTTTAGTGGACGTGGATGGAAAACCTGGATAAGTGAAGGCCAAAGTGGTGGAAGTGATGATGAAGACTAGGGCTCTCTTGGGAATCTTCTCTCCAATTTTGAAGTTTTACTTCGTGTACCCCACTTTTACTTAGTGTATGTAGCGGCCTCAAAATTCAAAGCCCGCCACGTCGTATGCCATGGATCCACAACCTACCTATACCAGCCTAATCATGTTCCACGCGTACCAATTCATCTGTCAATTCATTATCGCTAACTTTCTCAAATTAAATTAGGTCAGTTAGCTTATAGACTTCAAATCATATATTAAACCTTATATAATTCAGCAAAAGACTTTATTCTATAAATCATTATATAAAGGAACTGTAAATTATGTGAAAGCATCATTTCTAATGTGGAAAATCCATCATAATATATAAAACAGTCATGTACAGTCAAAACATCAAAATGACCTCAAATCCCATAATCCAGCATAAAACAAATAAAGTAAACACACATATGAGTAGGGACTAGCTAATCAGTTAGAATAAGTCCTCAAGCTTGCTCTTCCCTCTGCTCGTATTGAGGTATGTACTCAGCCATCACAACAAAACAGATAACAAGTCAGAGTGAGTAATCCCAAGAAAATTCAAAGAGTAAATAATATATATAAATGTTGGAATCAAAAGACTAATAAATAAATATGTGGAAGAAAAGAATCAGGCAACTTGGAAAGACCATCGCATGTAATATCTAATAGCAATGATAAACAAAGTGCGTGTACGATCTAGGTCAGACTAGCACCAAACTTTGAACTATCAACGGGCACCGCCAATGAGTAAACTCCAATTGACTGAAATCCCTGTTGTCCGCTTAGTAGCCATCATAGACTATGATGCACCGACATGTGAATAGGGAAAATCAACAGTTGGGACGATAATCCACCAACATACCCTTATAACACATGTTATGACCTAGTGTGTTACAATGCCAACGCAATAGAATAAACTTGGCGGGAGTAAACTTAACCGACCGTAAATAAATACTGGAAAATAGAATAAATGAAATAACTGGATAAGAATTCAAATAATCCAAGCAATAAATACTAAATGAATTTCAGTTAGGATACTACACACCTCAAATTGCGTGCTCCACTAACGCAAATGTTCAACTACACGCTCAAAACGCGTGTCACTTCCCGTCAATTCAGTTTAAAACTTGAATTCCCGATCAATTCCTTAAACCCCGGAAACCATTAATCAACAACAAATCCTAAAAAAAAACACCCAATAAAAATATTTAAATGGGTTATAAACCCCTTAATATACGCACAAATTTTTCAATTTTATTTAAAATTTATAGTTTGTCATTGTTTCGGACGCCGCTAGAGGCATCGCCGTGTGTAAAGCCTCCACGACGTCCGAGGTCACGTTCACACCACCCACGACGCCATATAAAAGCATGGGTGGGTGTTTCGTTTTTAGTTTGGACGCTGCTTAGGTGGCGTCGTGGCCTCCAAATGGCCACGACGCGACTGGCAGTGTCCGAGCCAGAACACTTATGATTGGGGTTCTCGGACCCCCTCGGCTCATCGTCGCGACCGCGCTCTTCCAAACCGCTCACACAATAACCAACATACACAATCTAACAAAGCCCCTCGACAAAGTCGTCAGAGATGCAAACCCCGAGTTTTCTCGACAAAATGAAAATTTCATTCAAACACCATACAACCATTACAAACCACACCAAAACTCTCATTTGTTGCTTCAACTCTAATCATTGAAACCATAGCAACACCTTAGGAGCTGATGTGCCAAACTCACAACCTCGAAACCTCGTCAAAACCCGAGAAACTAAGTCTGAAACATAGAGAAAAGATGGGGATCGAAGATCTAACCTTTTTGTTGATTCACACTTGCTACAACACCCCCAAAATAAGCTTCACAAACTCAACAAACCCTAGCCTCCCACACAATTTTTGTCCAACACCAAAGAAAAGAGAAAAAAAGGATGGAAAATGAGATATTTATATCAAAAATGTCATCTTGGGTGTTGCTGAATCTCATAACTTGATCTTGTAGCTCTCAAATGGTCAAGAAAGTCACCCCGTTGGTGGCTTACATGTGTGACTTTGAGCTCACATTTATCCTTCTCACTTAACCAATACACCAACCAAGCCAACTCTCGAGCGTTCCGACACCCGGTCCCAAACCATCTCAACTGTCCAACGTGTAAACTTGCGTCACTCATGTATATACAACATATTATATTGATTATTTAACGTATATTAACATTTATTGTCTGTATATTAACCCCCGACCTAGTGTATTAATCATTCACTTCCTCGGTTCCCATGTCTACACACAACATTACGATGCAAATAATCTAATTTAAACAATTACATCGCAAATACAACAAACAACATACAAAAACAGACTGTATACCTATAATAGCGTGGTCTGACCTAATGTTGAGGTCACGCGCATCCTGTCTGGCATCCACGTCTGCAACGTGTCAAATAACGACAAATTAGATTTAGGCCGTTATAGTGTACCTCACTTTTTTTCTTAAAATTCAAAAAATATCATTGCTTAGTGTATCCCCACTTTTTTACTTTTTGTACCTTATCTCTTTCATCCTCACCCTAATACCCTTGTCTGCGGGTGTCGAATGAATAAGGTCGACACCTATTTAAAGGTCTCGTTCGACTCCAACCGATAATTCGAAGATAACTTGGTTTTAGTGGGTGATAAAGGGATCCAGCGGAAACGTCTTTAGAGATATCGGCCCGGTTTATCCGACACCTCTTTAGAGTGTTTCCACTTGTTAGTCCGAAACCCGCAGCAACCAAAACGAACAAAAAACTTCAAAACTCTTGAAAAATACATGTAAATGACCAAAAAAAAAATAGTGGGATTTGCTCGGAATCACTTAATATTTTTAATTTCATTGAAACTTTATATCCAAAATGCAAAATTCAAGTCTCAAATCAATCCTAAACCCAAAAACAAATTCACAAACAAAATTACTCAAAAAGAAAAAAAAATATCAAAAAAAAAACCTCAAAAATTGACACTAAAAGAAACGATGAATGCATCGTCGAACCCACGTCGTCGAATTCGTCGTTTTGCTCGGATTTCGTCGGATTTGATCGATTTTTGTGAGTGCTATTTGAGAAAGTGATTGAGATATGGTGAGTAAAAACCCTTTTATATAGAAAAGTAGTTTGGTAATTTCACAAAATTGAGGTACGTTTAGCAATTTGTGGGGTATGGTGAGTAAAAACCCTTAATTAATTGTGTATATAATGCATTTCAAAATCACTTCCCATCTTTCGAAAAAAAAAAAAAATCCCTTTCCATTTTTATGGTTGAAGATCAACACATATTTTAGCTTTCTTTAGCTGTTCGATTATTACTTAAAAAAGGAAAAAATAATGCGTGATGAGTGTTCGAAAGACAGGAAGAAACGCATTAATACATACCAGCAACAACTCTTGGTCCAAAAGCGATATAAACCTTGTTTTCTCCTAGCATTTGAAGTTATAATGACATTTTATTATAATCATATTGATGAATTACACCCACATTTGAATAAAACGAGAAGTACAATACTGATGACGACGCGTGGTTGCACAGCTAGATAGATCATTATTTCTTGAAAAATAATTTGATGATATTTTTAGTGACAAAAATTGGTCGTACTAGGATTGATATTCAATTTTAAGTGATTGTTGGTAGGGCCCACCGTAAACAAAAGTTAAACACGTATGCACCTTGTTTGTCGTGCAACTAAATTATGTGTCACGAGAGAATAGTACTATATCATATTTCTTATTTTCGTGCTTCTTTTTTAAATGAAAAAAGGTAAATAAGAAAATAATTCTAAACTTTCAAATTTTCTCAAAATAATCTTAAACTTTATTTTTGATCTCAATTTTATCTCATTTGTTTATTTTAATTTAATTTGTTGTGAGGTGAGTGTCAACTTAATAAAAAAAAAATAGTTCATTTTAAATTTTTAAAATTTATAATAAATTATAAAGAAATTAAAGAAAAAAATAGTAAAAAAAGTAGGTAAAATAAAGTTGAGATCAAAAGAAAAGTTTGAGATTAATTTTAGAAAAATGGAAGTTTAAAATTATTTCGAGATATTATTCTGCCTATTATGTTCGGCACGTACTTTTATTGAAATGTGTCTACAACACGCATCTCGAGACTCATCGAAGGAACGCTTGCCCGACCAAACTTTTATGCGGCCACTGTCCTAAACAAACTAAAAACAATACCTCTTTCACTATTCATGGCCACATTTAATCCACGTGGCCAGTTCCTAACCTCAAATATTGCAAGTCTTGGGACAGCTTGACTCACTGCGCTTAGCAGAGCACTTATTGCACATTGAAAACCCCAACATTTCCCAAAAGAGTCATTACAGATATTCTTCTCCTTCCTCTCCTTCATAACTCATTATAATATTATCTCATTTGACCTCTCTGAAATTGTTTATTAGTTCATGGAGTCTCTGTTCATCAGGACATGTCGTTGTGGCAACTAATTAAGCTTTAAAATATGGAGTCGTTGTTGTTGTGGATTTGAGACAAACCGGTACTAATTGGGTCTCCATCACTCTCACTTTCTCTTTATTTTGATGGGTTTCAGTTTTTTTATTTTTATTCTTTGAATGTTGGTGATGATGTTATTGTCTAATTCTTGCTTAAGAATCTTGACTTGTTTTTGGGTTTTTTTTGGGTTGGAAGAATATTTTGATTGGAAACCCTTATAATGTTTGAAGTAAGAGTGTTTGTGATGCTATTTGACTGACAAGACTAAGTGTTTGAAGGTCACTACTGTGTTAGTTTTTAGTTTTTTTTGTTTGTGAATCTTACTGACCTAATGGGACTTATTGTACTTTTCTTTTTTTTTTTTTTTTTTTATCAACAGTTGTATGTAAATTCACTTTGGTGATTATTGAATTGGTGTTTATTTGGTGTAGAGATTATATATTATGGTGATGATGATGAATATTGATTGTTTCGTAATCTGACGGATTTCTTGGCTTAACTCCTTGTATTATATGACACTTTGGTTTAGCCTAACATGGCAAGAGGTTATCAATTAGTCTAGTCTGTTCGAATGCGTAGTTTGCTGCATGGTGGGCTAGTTTTACGCCTCATTTAGTCCTCTGTAGTTGGATTTGCCTTTTCTTTGGATGCTTCAGGTGTTCTGGTTTTACTACGATTTTTATAGAAAAACACAAAACATCAGTAGAGGGCATGATGAAGTTAGCTCCTTAAATTATGAGTTGAGTGACCGAGGCTTGCAGATTATATGCATTGCAAAATTTTAGTCAGAAGTAGAATGGCGATTTGGGAGGCAATTGATTTCCTTGTGTCAGCCAAGAACAATCATCTATAGCAAATTGCTTTAGCAATAGAATATATAGAACAACAATATAATGCATTATAAAGTAAATTTTACTGATTCTTCACCTGTTTGAATGTTTCATTTTTTGGTTAAGGGAGTTCAAATGAATTTTATAGATGATCGGAGTACATGTTTACCTATTTTATGCAAAATTGAGAATTTCGTTATATTCTATCATGAAATATGATGGAAATTGTTTATTTTTATATTTCCACCAGTTCATAGTTGTTTTTAGTGAGGTAAAAGTTTCATTTTTCATATTCTTCTTTTGGAAATGCAGATGATACTGTTTTTTGTTTTCCTTGGCATTTAGAGGAAACAGATGCAAAGATAAATCAGATGTTTTCTTCTCATTTTAGTACCTTCGGAGTATTTCTAATGCATGTTTAGTAGCTAACAAGCCTTAGGAATTAGTTTTAAGGCCAACCTAAAGAGATTTGATTTTTTGATTTATTTCATTATTTTGCTAGATTGAAATGCTCTCTATCTTATCCAAGAAGAAACCAATTTGGATTATCAGTACTTATGAAAAAAGAAAATGGCTACTGGCATCTTGCACAATCTGCATTTTATTTCCTTCATGTTTTATGGTACTCATTCCTTCTTTTGAATTCTTCTCATTTTTGTAAACTTTGTACCACTTCATTAGAGTCCTTGCCATTTAAGATTGAGCAGGACTTCAATAGAATGTCTCAAACATAAGTAGTTTCAATCTTAGCTTGAATACATTTGACACAGTCATAGTATATATATACATCAACCAGTATTAATGTGCAATGTATACTCATGAATTGGATTGTACATTATTGCCTAATAGAATTTCTACCAAAGTGTATAAATGCACTTTTGCTCAGTTTACTAAAGAACAATAATGTCTTGAAATTAGAAAGGAGAATAATAGCCTGAAAAAAGCATAAGTTGGATGAGATCTTGTGTAAGATGTACTCACATTCCAAGCTGTCAGTCACACTGCAATAACAGTGATTTAAAGAATTAGCATTTTAATTCTTATTATGACTTTTACGTTATATTGTTGGAGCTCCCCCACCTATATGGTGCGTGACTCAGGGCGAACCCGGATTAGTCGGATAGTCCCGGGTGGTTAAGACCAAAAAAAATGGTGCAACATTGAATATGAAGCTATCCTAAAATCTTATTCTGATTTTTATTTTATACTGCTGGAGCTGTTATACATTTTCAAATTAAATGGATAGTTAGTAGAGTGGCTTAATGGGTGCAGTTGAAACGGCTCTGTAGAGTGGCTTAATGGGTGCAGTTGAAACGGCTCTCCATTAAGGAATTATTGAAACTACTCTCCATTAAAGAATTATTGAAACTGCAAAGGAATTAATTGCTACATTATTCCATTGCATCAATGCTTGACCCCATTTTCACCCCAACTAGTCATGACCAGTGCTCTATAAAAGGTGAGGTTTGGGGAGGAAGTAGGAATTTCGAAATTCACTAGCAATTGCTCTTTTTTCATCTTTCACTACTGCAAAATGAAAGGTGGGTATACTTCATCGTATCCTTTAGGATATTTGCTGACTCTTGCAGTGTAGAAAGCAAAAATTCCTTTAGGAAAGTGGCAGTGTTACACGCTTTGAAGTCTTTGCAATTCCCCTGATCTAACAATCTAAAGGAATTTTTTTGCTTCGTTGCAATGGCTTCAATTAAAGAACTGTCGGCTAACATTGTGAAGTTGAATCGCTTCGATGGAGGCAATTTCCTGAGGTGGCAGAAGCGAGTACATTTCCTGCTGGTGGCTCTCCATCTGGTGTATGTTTTGTATACACCAAAACCTATGGAGTCCGATGATGAAACTGTCGAGCAGATCAGGAAGAGGCAGAAATGGGAGACAGATAACAACACCTGCAGAAGTTACATTCTGAACGCCATGAAAGACTCACTGTTCGACCTCTACCATGATGTCTCATCTGCCAAGGAGTTGTAGGAGAAATGAGGCAACGGTTAAGTTTCGGGCCTATAAGGCAGAAACTGAATTGCAATGTGAGACATTTATAAAATGTTTAAGGTCTGATAGGGGAGGAGAGTACTATGATCCAAAGTACTTTGAATCCACTGGAATAGTCCATGAGACTATTGCCCCTTATACACCACAACAAAATGGTGTGGTTGAGCGTAAAAATCGTGTTTTAACCGAAATGGTTAATGCTATGCTATCAAACACTGGTTTGAGTAGCGAATTTTGGGGAGAGGCATTGCTGACTGCATGTCATATTTTGAACAGAATTCCACAAAAGAGGAATAAAGTCACCCCATATGAGCTTTGGAATAAGCGAAAACCAAATCTTAATTATTTAAGAGTTTGGGACTGTAAAGCAGTAGTAAAAGTACCTGAATCCAAAAAGAGAAAATTGGGTGAAAGGGGAGTGGAGTGCATATTTATTGGATATGCACAACACAGTAAGGCATATAGATTCATGGTGATTGAGCCTAATAATTCGATTTCAGTAAACACTGTAATTGAATTAAGGGATGTAATTTTTGATGAGACAAGATTTAAATCTATTACTAAAAGTATTGCTGAAGAAAACCAAAAAGGGAAGAAAGTCGTAGAAATTGAAAATGACAAAGAAATAGTAGAAGTTCCTGAACTTCGAAGGAGCAAACGAACTTGGAAAATTAAATCATTTGGTTCTGATTTCTATACATTCCTAGTTGAAGGAAGTAGAGAAACAGTAACTAGACAAATTCCGTATTGTTTTAATACGGATGCTGATCCTCAAACAGTATAGGAGGCAATGAAAGAAAGAGATGCAGCTTTTTGGAAAGAGCCATTAAATGATGAGATGGATTCAATAATAGGAAATAACACTTGGGAGCTAGTTGATCTACCTCCTGGGTGTAAACCCATTAAATGCAAATTTCTCTTCAAAAGGAAAAGAAGAGTTGATAGATCCATTGAAAAATACAAAGTGATACTGGTTGCTAAGGGTTTCACCTAAAAGCATGGAATAGACTATTTCGATACCTATTCACCAGTAGCTAGAATTGTTACTATCAGATTGCTTATTGCAATTGCAGCCATAAACAAGCTGGTCATCCACCAAATGGACGTTAAAACAACATTCCTAAATGGAGAATTGGATGAGGAAATATACATGGAACAACCTAAAGGGTTTATTATGCCCGGTCATGAGAATAAAGTGTGTAGATTGCGAAAATCATTGTACAGTTTAAAGCAAACACCAAAACAGTGGCACCAAAAATTTGACCAGGTTGTACTTGCTTTTGGATTCAAAATAAATGAATCTGATAAATGTGTATATAGCAAGTTTGATGGAAAAGGCAATGGTGTCATTATCTGTCTTTACGTAGATGACATGCTAATTTTTGGAACTGACTTGGAACAAGTTCAGTTGACCAAATGATTTCTTTCAAGCCAGTTTGAAATGAAAGATATGGGGCAAGCTGATGTCATACTTGGAATTCAGATTGTAAGAGATGAGGGGAGTATTACTCTACTCAATCTCATTATATTGAGAAAGTTCTCAATAGATTCAATCATTTAAATTGTGCCCCAGTTTCTACCCTACTAGATTCAAGTATTGAGCTAGTGAAAAATACAGGCAATCCAGTTTCACAACTGGAATATTCTAGATTAATTGGATGCTTAATGTATGCAATGACATGCACTAGGCCGGATATTGCCTTGGCAGTAGGCAAGTTAAGCAGATTTATAATTAATCCAAGTGAATTGCATTGGTTTGCAATTCGAAGAGTTTTGAAATATTTGAAGAAAACAATTAACTATGGTTTATGCTATAGTGGATATCCTTCAGTTTTAGAAGGATTTTCGGATGCAAGTTGGATTGTGAAAGATCAAGATCATGCATCAACAAGTGGGTGGATTTTCACATTTGCTGGAGGAACAATCTCGTGGGCTTCAAAGAAATAAACTTTAATGGTTGGTTCTACCATGGAATCAGAGTTTATTGCGCTGGCCTCGGCTTCAAAAGAAGTTGAATGGCTACGTGAATTATTACACGAGATACCATTGTGGCCTAAACCGATAGCTCCAATCTCTATCCATTGTGATAATGAGGCCACATTGGCAAGGGCTTATAGCCAAGTGTACAATGGTAAATCCAGACATATTGGACTGAGTTACAGTTGTGTCAGAGAATTGATAACAAGTGGAGTTATCACAATTGACTATGTGAGATCTAGTCAAAATTTGGCAGATCCCCTTACTAAAAGATTACCAATAGACTTGGTAAATAAAACATCAAGGGGATGGGTCTCAAGCTCATGAATTATAGGTCACCAATAGTGAAAACTCAACTCAACGCCTAACATTACATTAAGTCTTGAGTTCAATGCTGTCAAATTCATTATATGTGTGACTGTGAGCACTAAATTTTAATAATCATCCCAAGGTTGGAGGTTGAAATGATCTCTTAATAGTCTTCTAAAGGTACTTAAATTGCGGTGGTACTAGAATGGAGACTACCTATGTGGATGTGAAGTGCGGCCGCTTTAAGGAGTTCAAGGGCTTGGCTCCAAAGACATTCGCGAGAAGATACGGGAGACAAGACCAATGTTGAATGTGTCAGGATATTTATGGTTATTTGCTGGTGTAAGTTATATGCGTGATATGTTTATGCTACATATCGAATAGAATCATTGGTTCAAAGTGTATCTACCATGTAATTCTGATATGATGTAATGAACTTTTCACAAGTTAGTGATTCAAATCGCAAGATACCATTAGTTATGCATATAATGTTTGAGATTTCGTGGATTGAATGATCTGAATATTTTGAAAATGGCGGGGGATTGTTATACATTTTCAAATTAAATGGATAGTTAGTAGAGTGGCTGTCTTTGCAATTCCCCTGATCTAACAGGAGCCATGCCTATGAAAAATTCTTTTTGAGGAGAGAATATTTTAATGAAGAAAAACTTTATATGTACAGTTAGAGAAAAGTTATCTAGATCATTACTTTGGTTTTTGATGTTTTCTGGCGTCCTGCTCTTCTCACCTTACTAGTTGCAATCTTACTTAGGGAATCGATTTGTCAATTAGGAATTCTTTAGAACTATAATATATCTGAAAGTCAATTTCTCCTATGTTATGCCTCAAAGAATTCCATTAAGGATTTCTATGCATGGCGTTCTAGTTATTAAGCTGAACCTCCAATATGAATATGCTATATTGGTTGGTTAAGTTAGCTTTCTTCTGTGAGCGCAGTATCATTTTTTGCAGAATGATTTATGTGGTGTCCGTAACATTAACTAAATATATAAGCGATACTGACCCTCCATTCATGAGCTTTTTTTTTTTTTTTGTGTGTGCACGTTCACTCCGTGAAAAATCTAATTAATTTATGAAATCATTGTAGGAACTAGGTGCATGTCTGGAGCATGGAAGGAGCTTCTCTAAACACAGCTGAAAACTCAGGATTACCTACTGGACAGTTGATCCTTCTGCAAAATAGCACAAACAGCAACAAGAAATCAAGTTCTGAGTTAGGAGATGCTAAGGACTCTGGCTGTCATTGTGTTGAAGGTCGACTGGATGATGGTTCAGGTGTAGGTGTAGGTGTAGGTGTAGGTGCAGGTGCAGGTGCAATTGCAGGTCCAAGGGCAGACGTGAGGCTTGTGTCATCCAACTCCTTGTCCGAACTAGTTTGGTCTCCATGCAAAGGCTTGAGAGTAAAATGCGCTAAATGCAGCATACATGACAATGTGATACCTCCACCATCACAAAGCCTTACAATCAGGGAGACTGTATATGCAAATATATCTATGACGAAAGAAGGTCCAGTTTAATATCAGAATGACTTTTGTTTGTTTGTTTGTTTGTTTGTTTTTGTTTGTTTTTGTTTTTTTTTTTTTTTTTTTTTTTTTTTTTTTTTTTTTTGATAATGGAAGTTGCATAATGCACTTTGTTTAGACTGTCTAGTTTTTGTTATACTTAACTTGGTTTGTTCTTTCGCTGATATTGGATTTCTTGTCCCATTGAATCTGAGTTCTTAATTCACCAAACTGTTATTTTCTGCATTTCTTATATTGGTAGGCTTATCTTGTAGGATTATGGTGCTTTTCCATTTATTTTGTCTCCAGTATTTTTTTCTTTTAGGAAGTGTAGCTGTTTGATCTAAATAAACTTTTCTGGCAGGCCTAAATAAAGATAAAGACCTGGAAGTATTGACCAAGAAAATCGAAAAATCTATTACGGATATTCCCAAAGACGATGATCAATCTATCAGGAAAGGGAAGGAAATATGTGATCAAATGGATTTGCAAATTATCGATGGATCTTTTAGCAGAACCACAAGATCCAATGTTCCAAAGAGAACTCCTATTCCAGGTACTCCCACAACTTCTTCATATCCATCTTCGCAATTTATGTATACAAAATTTCTTTCAGGTCCAGATAGTGGCACATATAACGGGTTCTTCATCGGTGGAAAAGGAAATCCTGGTTTGGCATCTGCGGACCTTGAAAATAAAAAAGGAACTTTCTCCAATCAGTTTGCCTCTGTTGAAACTTCCAAAAGTCAAGAAGATCCAAGTCCGATTCTGTGTTCCCCAAGTAGAAGGGATGACAAATTATCAGTTAGTGAAGACGTGAAAAGCAATAAAATGATAATTGGTTTTAATCAGGTTCCGCGAGGAAAACAGGAATCTATTTCTGAAAATGATTTGCAGCTTGTGAAGGGTGAAAGCGAACAGACTGAGGTGGATAAGTTAAAAAGTGCACTTCCATATGAGGACAATCCTTTAGCTGAAACTTCTCCGGATGATAACAAAATCCCTTGTTGTCAGGCTGCTGAATCTGATACAAATGACAAAGAAATCTCTTCCAATCCAGTAGGAAGGGAAGAAAATGTTTTATTGAAAGTGGAAGCCACTGCCTGGAAATCAGGAGATGAGGATGACAGTCATGAAAGTGTTGAGAGTTGCAGTAGCACAGGCTTATTTTTAACAAGAAAGCGACCATTGGGTTACAAAGAGAAACTAGTTTGTGACGAGAAAAGATTGAAGAATGAGAACTTTGGAAATCCTGAATCGACATCTCCACATCCCAGGAACAGTTCTTTCATAAGTTGGATATCAAACATGATGAAAGGAGTGGACAAGGCCAATACTGATGCGACACCTTTGGCTCTTACTGTAATACCTCATCATGAAAATGATCAGAGTGTTGATTTGCATAAGACAAACCAAGAATCCGGATCCATTGCAGGTTTTGAGGGAATATTCAAGGCCATGTATTGCCCAACCTTAAATATGAGGGGCACAAGAATTCTGCCTCTAGACCATACACCTGAAGAAGTTTCAAAGAACTTGAGTTGGCGAACAAGACATGTTCAGACAGTAGTCCTCCTGTTGCCAGTGGTGAGGATGATAGCAAGTTATGCAAAAAAGACACCAGTTCAGGTGATGGGAGACTTAAGCTGGGGCAATTTGGAAACAATGAGGGTCCTTGCATGCCTGACATTGCTTCAAAAAATGTTACTGTTTGTCTGGACAACAGCCCTGGTGTTACTGAAATTAATAGCCCATTCAACATACCAAGTAGTCATGGAACAAGTGGATCAAAATCGTCCATCTCTTTACAGGTTGAATCTGGTTCTTCTACTCAAGGGAAAGAAGCCAAGAGATTTTGTTTTACCAATCCAAATAAATCTCTACACAATGTACCCAGCATGAGTGGATCCCTTGGGAACTTGTGGATTTCGCGGTTTTTGCCTAAGGCTTCTGGAAACAATGTAAACCCACCTCCTTGTGACCATGATGTATATACGCTTTTTGAGGGTTCCTCCAATTCTGTCAGGCTTCTTCCTCAGCCTCTTCGCAGTGGTCCTTTTGTCAAGGATCAGATCATGTTCGAGGGGAGTGGGAAAGCTTGCACTGAGGAACAAGTGGATGTTGCGTGTAGAAGAACTGCCAATGATGCTGGATCTTTTGGTTCACTAAAAATCACAGAACATATTGATCAGAAGAGCAAGCCCAAGTTGAACCTCATCCAGACTTCTCAAAGATCTAAAGGTTCAGAGGCAATGACATCTGTCTTTGCTAGGAGACTTGATGCTTTCAAAAATATCAAGTCTTCAGAAAAGTCAAGCAGCATGACCAATATAATGACAACCTGTTTCTTTTGTGGTGCCAACGGTCATGACTTAAGAAATTGCTCCAAGATAACTGAAACTGAGATTGGTTTTTTCCAGAAAGCGCATTCATTTGATGGGGCTGGAGAATTATCATGCTACTGTATTCGTTGTTTTCAGCTCAATCATTGGGCTATTTCATGTCCGAATACATTGTTGAGGAAAAGAAGTCATTCTGATAGTTGTTTTCCTGATTTCAGGAAACAACTGAATTTCTCAACAAACATTGAGCTTTCTGACAATGAAGAGAAAATTGCAGTTGAAATGAATAGCGGTGAATGCTCAGTTGCACGCACAGGTTTTGTTGGGAAAAAACCAAGGGTCAGCTCGGAAATGATAGATGATATAGATAGCAAGGAAAAGCTGATTAACGACAAGGCTAATGAATTTGAATCTGGTTTATATCAGATGAAGAATATCTTAAGTTCCTTCAAGAATGAGGCAAGGGAAGATCAAGTCAGTGCCTTGTGCAATTTTGTCACCAGGCAGATACCAGCAGTTCCAAGAGAAACTTTTGAAGCTATAAAGAAATTGCGTTTATCGCGCACTGACATACTCAAGTAAGTTGCAAATGATCTTAGTGATATTCTTTAATCTTTAGTTAGTTTGCCGACTAGGAAATGCTACTTACAGCTACTGTAGGTTTAATTGGCATAGCTTTATAAAGTTGGATCACTGTGTGACTACTAACAGGTGAAACATCAATATGATTTGCAAGCATATAATAGCTTCTCTGGTATATTATTATTATTATTATTATTATTAATAATAATAATAATAATAATAATAAATAAATAAATAAATAAATAAAACTTTCTGTGATGCATCTATTCTTTTGGTTTTTGATGGTCTAGAATTGTGTTGAGCATAATGCAAGGTGCTTAAAGTATGTTAACTTTGAAGCACTCTCTAGGAAGTTATATAAATTTTTTTTTCTTAACCAGTGGTCAATATACAAAGAAAGTCTATTTTGGTTCAGTCAAGAATGAGCATGTATAAAAATGTATATTCGGTAGTTCAACAATGAAAATCTCATTAGGAAAACAATATTGAACGAACCTACTTGTCACTATGTCTTGGGAGGGTCATTAGGTTGAAATTTTTCATCCTTGAGCTTTTGAATCATTATATATTGATGTTTCAATGGTTCATCTTCGTTTACTGTCGTATCTTTTATTGTAACAATAATGGGCAAATGCATCAAGAACGCTTGTTTAGATCTACTCAAGAATGAGCATCAGTTAGAATATATATGTGGTACTTCAGATAGTCACTTTAGGGAAAGAATCAAAGAATGTTAAAGCAGCCTACTAATCACTAGAGTTATTTGAGTTGATAATCATTCTTGAGCTTTAGGATTAATTGCTTAAGGATTAATTAGAGTTTCAAATGGTTACTCTTCATGTTTCTTACTTATAAATGGGAATCCACGGAATCCACCAAGAGCACTTCATTTAGGTTTAGGCAAGAATAGAATATTAACATACAAACTCAAGATTGCTTTGTAGTTCCAATTATCTCGTCATGGAAAGAATCTTCAAACAAACTATTAGAGTGATTGTAAATAAGGCACTTATCATGAATATCCCTTAACCAAACAAAATCCTAGCCCCATCCTCTTGCAACTCCAACCCACCACCCATTACAAGTGATCAACATCTCCTCTGACTTCTTCAATGACCAATTACTCCTTCAGCGATTGTCGAGAACTGACATACTTTCAGGAAGGGTTTGTAGTATGACCAATGTTCTTATCATATGCATATGAATGACATTGACAAGCAGGCCATTAGTGTTACATTGTGAGTATAAATAAACAACTCTTTCAGAACCTCTAAATAGATAGTTCTATTAATGTGTATACATTGCCTAGGTACCACCTCACGTTGATCATTAAAATTGCCTCGGTATCATCTTGACCCATGCAGCCCTGAGCAATTTATTACTGTATTCCTTGGGACTAGTAGGTTGATCATGGTCATCAATCTTGAGCTTATGGATTAACTAATGTTTCGTCTTTTCTTTAGAGAAAAACTAGCTAACTGTTCACCTTTAGGTACTGCCATAGCTATTTCATGTAATCATAGGAAGCATACTTTTACTAGCTTTAGGAAAGAGGTTTCTTTTATTGGTCATTGTGACTTAAGATGCTGAGTAGCTGTCTTTTATATATTAACGTTTCTGATAAAACTTCTTTTTGGCTAAATCATTGGTCTTGTCTTGTTGTCCATGACGTTTACCAAATTTTATTGATTCAGTGTCGTCTTGTCTTGTTATTATAATATCATACATTTGGAAAAATAATTTTGTCAAAATTATCAATCTTCCGGCCTATAAATTGATTTGTTTGATGAATTTGAGTCTCCTGTGACCATTTGATAGTTAATTTTAAGTAGGTGACCATTTGATAGTTAATTTTAAGTTGTACTTCATGGTATTTTCCATCATGAAACTTTGTCTTGAGCTAGTATGTATTTCTATTGCATGTACCTCCAATATATACACTCCTAAGGCAGTTGGCTTCTCGACAAGAGAAATTCAATAATTCAAATAGGCAGTGGGCATGAACCTGAAAGTGTGATAGTAATGCATAGTGTTACGCGTTAAAATTATTATTAAATTCTTTGACTAGTGTGCCACTGAGATTGTTAATGGAGATGGTAGTGGATTACAATGATTCCTCATGGGATGCGAAAACCTTGGGCTATTAGCATATTATGCATCTATAATTAGAAGATAACTGGTAGAGCAGACTTCTGCAACTAAAGAGCAAAGTAAACAGTAACGAGGACAAGAAATTGGCATGAGATATTTATGTGGCGAAACTCAATCTCTCCCTCTTGCAAACTATGAGAAAATCCTCGTCTGTGTAGAGTAGAAAATGATTCAGGATAAATGCAAGAGTTGCATGAAAATAAGATGTAAAACAAGAAGGGAATGATGCCTCTTTCATAGTTTAGGGAAATGTAACAGCTCTTGCAAGTTTCATTCTGCAAGTGCTTGTGAGCTCTGATGTGAAGGTAGATTGTAATCGTTATTTAATTAATATTTGAATTCTCATTCTACCTAGTATTTTTATTATTTGGTTATTATGTGGGCTCATTGAATCTTACATTTTTATTTTCCCACTTTAAGTACTTAACAATCTTCGAACCCTTCTTATGACTGCCATATTCATATTCCTTACATGCATATAAGTTTACAAATGGATTTGCTCTATATCAATTTGTTTCTCATAATAATTTATAGAGAGAAAATCCATTTTAAAACTTACAAACGTTCTTGTAAGTTTAATAAATGGATTTGATCTGTATCAACTGTTCGCGTTCAATTGAATTGAACAGGGTGGCAGATTGATACATTTTAGGATCTAGATGGTGCTTTTAAGTTATCTATGAATCTAATAGTTCTAAATATCACATCTCGATGTTTTGTGAACTTCCTATGATTTTTTTTATTACACTTTTGTTTATTCATATTGCTTGTGATTGAATGAAGCTTATGGTGAATATGAAATTATGTGTGCTATCTTGTGGGCTTATGTGAATGGTACTTGCTATCTGTAGTTAAATGCACATTTTTTTGTCTCCAATAAATCATTTTAGTCACTTGAGTGATGGTAAATAAGTAATGACTAGTTGGATGTGAATCGATAAACATAGGATACTTGAGGGATTCAATACTAGATTTAGAAGCATTAGAATTTATGGCAAGTATTCAGGTTAATTTACACTAGTTCAAATTAGAGTTGTGGAATTTATGAATTCAAATCTTGATGACCACTTTTTGTTTTTGGCTTGAATCCTTTTCATTCCTATACATAAGTATTTTTTAAATGAAGTGATAATTGACTCTTGTACTTGCCATACTGGAATGAAGGTTCCGGGTTCCCAACAGTGAGCAAGGCATAGTAACTGTCACGACAACAACAAAGACCTACAAAAAAACTTGGTCAACAGTAGGAGAAAATTTCTTTCATTTTGATGATTATTATGCCTTGCACAAGGAGTCCAACATTTTGTTCTAAGATGGAGAATGTAGGGGTTTATTGTAAATTTAATTGAGAAGTACTGAAGGAATACCTGTGTGAACTCACTGAAGATTTGCATCAATCGACATGTTTATGGGAAAAAGATGGAAGATGAAATAAAAATGAATGCACAATAACAAATTACGGTGCTTACTGTGTTTCAGTGCCTACGATGAGTTTGGACACCAAATGTGGTCATATATGTGCAAGATTGCTGAGGGTTACATGTATCTGACTAAAAATAGAAGATTCCCCACTTTCGTCTTTGTCTTGTATTTTTTTCCCTTTGTTCTTCTTGGTCTGTTGAGACAGAATTGTTTTCTCCTATTTCAAGTTAAAGAGTCGTCTTTATTATTTTCTTCAATTTACAAATGTTATATTTGTTTTCTCCTATTATGGGTGCCCATGGATGTTCCCTCAAACTGAGGCTTTTACCTTGTATATATAACTATATCTGTGTGATGTCATTTAATTGTTCCTTTTTCTTTCTTTTTTCCTTTTTTTTTCATTTTTAATGTTGGTATTTAGGCATTGTCATTCCTTAGTTCCTCGAAAGCTGATTCAATACCATAGACCTAGTGAGGGCCCAGAACTCTTTTATCGAGTTTTGGATTCCAGTTACTTGACTACTGGACCAACCTATGGTTTTTTTTTTCTTGGCCTTTGAATTCATTCTTATTTAGTCGGGGAAGGTTCACGTTGCCACTGATTTCTTGCAGCTTTATACATGCTGCCCTCCTCATTAACTTATTTTTGAG
Organism: Stephania japonica; assembly: GCA_039657345.1. NCBI lineage: Eukaryota > Viridiplantae > Streptophyta > Magnoliopsida > Ranunculales > Menispermaceae > Stephania > Stephania japonica. The sequence goes on along the minus strand of CM077557.1, from coordinate 64,077,721 downwards.
GGAATAAAACTTCGGGATGAACAAACTAGAGAATCTGAGTTGGGAATGAAGTAATATTGGTGGAGGGACAGACACATTCCTTCTCCTTCGTGATCACTTGGTGAGATAAGTACCAAGAGTAATTTCTACATCAAATGCAAAAAAAGAAAAAAATAGTTTTCTTGATTGACAGAGAGTAAGTGAACTTTGGAATGCTTGCTTGCTAAGGAAAGAAGATTTCCTTGTAGTGCCAAAATTTTGTGAACCCTTTACAAAACGTGGGGAATAAGCACAGAAGAAAAAAGTAGAAGCAAGTAGATCGAGCTTTCCGTGACTCGGGATTTAAAAAAATAGGCTATGTTAGTTCATCATACAATTCCTTTTCTTGCAAGCAATAGAACTATTACCTTGGAAATTATTTACTTTGTGCCAAGAATAGAAAATAAATACCTCTTGGTAGTCATCTTTGCATAAGCTTCACATCCTAACAGGCAAAAACATTATGGTGTAGCTATCACCCCACTGTTATTCTTTTAGCTGTTGCTTTACATTTCTAGGTGTTGCATGAACAAAGGTTGAGCATCTGATTTTCCCAGTCTTTCTGACCGATCACATAACATACACAAAGAACTATGGATAGTTTCGCTCTTTCATTCCTAAAAATGGTTTAGAATAGTATACTTGTACTGTTGCAACATATTAGGTATTTTATTGTTGATGCATTGCAGACTCTAGAAACATTTTGGCTTCATTAACTAGTTTGCTTTCTAAGATGGGGGAATATAGAGTGATGTATGATCGGAGGAGAGAAGAGAAATGCAAGAGCCAAAGGAATCTTTGAAAATTATAAGATACTTTCACTCTGTTTAATTTCTAACGATTGTTTCCTTTTCGATGTAATCTGCGTGATAGTGGTATTGAAAACCGAATGCAACAGTAAGAATAGGAATTGGAGGAGGGAAACTCTGCTCAAATACACCATGCACTAATTTGTTCAATCTATTTTTACATTCAGACTGTTCGCTGCGTTGAAGAAGAGTCGGAGTTCTTGATTCAGAAACATTTACTGATTATGATTCAGAAAATTTAGGTGAAGGGGAGTTGTACAGTAGTGGTTTTCCTTCAATTTTTTCCCTTGACATCTTCTCCAACATGCTATTATCCTACTTTTTGTTGACCTCATATCATTCACCATTTTATGACTTTTTTTACATGTGAACTTTTCTCTTGCCAAATATGAACTATTGTAACAATGACTTCAATTTGATTTAGAGTCCATTGATCAAGTCGTAGTTGATGAATGGGCAAATGTTATTGTTTTAACATTCAGTAGTTTTAAATTGATTGGTGATTTCTTGATGTTAGGTGTTAAGATGAGATCTTTTGCTTGACTAAATTGTCTGTTGAATTAGTCACTGGTGTTTGGGAGTGAATCAAGTCAAACCTGGGATGAGGAATTCAAACCTTTGGAAGGGAAAAAAATCACCATGTTTGTTTGGAGTCGAACTTCTAAAGAACGGGTTCTATAATTGAGTTGGTTGATGAGAAATTGTCATCTGAAAGAGAGATTTCCACATATTTGTATTGTTTGACATGCTAAATACATATAATACCTTAGTGTTATTGCAAATAATCTGTCATATAGAATGATCGGCAGTTGTGTATTGGTTCAGATGGATGAAGTCCCCTGCATCTCTCTTTGGTCTTGATGGTTTTTTTCTGCGTCTTCGGCTCAAGAAGTTGGAAGGTCTAGATGGTTCAAGCTACCATGTGGCTTGCATTAATGGTAAGTTTGGCATCAGAATTATGTTTGATTCTCTTTCCCATCATCTTGTTTCATATACCAACTATCAATACTGTTAGTTGCCTCTTTTTCTAGAAGTTTCACTTGTCAATTATGCTTGATGTATCGATGATTGTGTTCCTAAATTCTTATTAAAAAAAAAATGATTGTGTTCCTAAATAAATTAAAAAAAAATTGAAAATTGTGCAACTCTTCAGGATTAAGATTTTTTTTCTTTTGGATTTTTTAGCTCATCATCATTCCATTTTATAGGGGCTTCCGGAAAAAGTTTACAAGGTGCTGAAATTCCTCTCGCTGTTAACATTGGGGGATTGAAAACCTTAGTTGAAAGCCGTTATGTTTCCAATCATGAGTTCGTTGAGGTAAGTGAAGTTTTCTAAAACTATCTAATATTTATTTATAGTGGGATATAGATGTTCTGATATATTGATTTCTTTTGATGATAAAGATCATTATCTCACCCTAAATAGCGTAAGAATCATTTGTGTGTTTTCGGCATGTAATTTCCTATTTTAGTTCAAAAATGGACCAGCTTTTGATGTTCCATTGTCTTTTGGGTTTCCATCATATTATTTTTGTGTGGATTCAGCATTTCAAATTTGATCCTGTGACATTTTAAGAGTGGATCCAATTGTTATGGTCCTTTGTGCTTGAGATTTATTGTGAACTTTTTCGAAATCTATTGGTTGCTCTTTACTATTTTTCGTGAGAAAAATGGTTGGTGGATTGAAAGATGCCCAACTTTATTGCAAAATTTACACAACTAATTCTTCAGACTTCATTCATTTTCCTGCCTGCCCAACTTTATGAGCTTCCTTGCTGTTCAGCAGATTGTATCTGTGGTCTTTAGCCTGCATTTCCCTTGTATCATATTATTTATCCAAAGTATTTCAATTTTTCAGTTGTAATCTTTAGGCGAAATCACTACACATCTTAGGTACGGCCGAAATAATAACTTCTGCGAGGATCCTAACTGGGCGCATCCACTTTGTTCCTTTGCAGGATGAACTAATGGCATGGTGGCGTGCAATCTTAAAAAGTGGAAATGAACTACCATCTGAAGCAGATCTGAAAATGAAACTTCAATTCAGAAAGATTTATGGGTTTTAGACGCAAAAGGTTTGTGAATAAGGTACTTGCTATTTAAATGGACTGTTTGATGTGCATGTACAGTAAGAGCATTCTGGGGTATAGTGTGGAAAGAATAGTCTTAATCTGTGCATAAAGTTTTGGAGGCAGTTAAGCCGTCTAAAGCCGTCTAAAACCATCTTATATTTTGAAAAACTCTTGTGGGCATTGCGACTTGAATTTCACCAGGAAAGTACAGTCGCAATATATAACATAAATTTTTATTTCTAGCCAAACCAAAAAACAGTGTTTGGTGTGCTATGCTTGGGAGCTTGTGTGCATAAAGTAAATGTAAAAACTGGCAATTGTGTTTAATACCACTATTATTTGATAAAGCATTGTTGTTATGTACAGTTACTGTTGTATTGTGTCTTTGGTGCTTTTTATGCATACAATGAATACAGAGCTATACCATTTTCCTTGTCAACATGAGCTATCTCTTGGCAATATATTATATACTTTTCACTTTAATGGAATACGTTACGTCCAAGGTTTGGTGGATGGCTGAATTGCTTCAACTCTTTATGTTCCCATCTTGACTGAAGTATTTCAAGTTATAGTGGGTGTAGGGATACATTGATTTGTGCAGTCTTTGACAATTGAAAAGCTCTTTTTTTGGTTGATCTTGCATATAGTCTTGCTATAATGATCTTTGATCTTCATGTCACAAGAGTCACGACTCCTATAATTGGTACTACTTCGGGACTAAATACAACAGATGCATGAGTGTTTAGTTTGATTGTACCGCGACCCAGTTTAGAAATTAGGATCTTGCATAAATCCGTTGGTTTTTTTATTCCTCAAAATCAACTGTGATTCTACATTGATGAAGTCAAAATGGTCATTTTTGCATATCTTTAGTCTTTCTCATTTTCTTTGGTCAACAGTTTTGTGTATATGATATATAATGAATAGGGTAACTGCTGTGGAGCTTGAAATGAATCCTTTGATGTAAGTTTATTGCTATGCTTGCATGGTGAATTGTTATTGTTCTGATGTTGCTAATATGAATTTATGGAATGTTTTATATATATATATATATATATATATATATATATATATATATATATATGTATGTATGTATTTGGTAGAAGGCACTTAATATTTCTCATGACATACAGCATAGAACATAAACCTGAGTATATTGCCTATGCATAATGCATTCGGTATCAGCATCACAAAGTCCCTTGTGGTTTTGTATAGCTAAGATACATATTTTTAATATTATTTTAATTCAACTTATTATTTTATTCATATACTTAAAATGAGGTATGAGAAAAATATAACTCGTAAAAGATAGAATAATAAATACATAAATTTAAAGAAAAGCAGGAGTAGCTCTAATTGACGCAAAAATTAGGGATGGGTAGTCGTGGTTTGGATACCTATAAATGTTCTCGTTAGAAAACTTGACTCAATAGAAGTTGATTTGTGACACATTGATCGGGAGAGATTTAAAAGACTTAAAGCAAACCATCAATTGTTGTTGTTGTAATCTAAGTTATCTCCAAAGTCTTAAGACACCTAACCAGATTTTCTTATAAAAATTTAACACTAGTAATGCGCATGTACTCATAACACATATTAAGGAAAGCATTAATTATGAGTTTAAATTATATATTTGGCTATGCTTTAATTTTGCAATTTTTTTTTGAAGTATTATTACCCGATTTATTAATCTTCTCACTTATCAGAACAAATGTTTTATTGCAATTAAATATTTAGAAGTAAAATGGGCTAAGAGCTACAGAAGTTTGGTAGAATTCCAAAAACGACTTAGGCCCTATTTGATTGGACAAAAAGAAAATGTTTCAAAGAAAATGACAAATATCATTTGCTCACTACCATCCCAACAATAACAGACTCAAAACCCTTCCAATATTCAGCAATTCACTCTCCAGACGCGTAAGCTTTGCAGAAATAACATCCGTCCACGTGTTCGATCGGGACGAAGAGTACGAAACGCCTCCCGTTTAATATAGTATTTTGAATCCAACTCATTCATAATTAATGGTGCATCCAAGTCACGTTTTTTTTTTCCTAGGAATTTTTTACAATTTCGTTGGGTGTGTCTACGTGTAATTCAGACCAATTATAAAGGAATTGCAATTCACTCCAGTCTATTTATTCAAAAAATATTTACACCTAGTTTTTGAGATTTTTGTAAATATTAAAGGAGTGTTACGGTTATAATTTTGAAGTCATTGATTCTTGAGGATGACTTTGAAATAAAAAATTTTTAAAAAATCTCTGAGTTCAAGTGCACTACTCCTATTTATTTTACAGGCTTACAAAAAATCTAGATAGGGTCCAAGTACACACTCGTCGAGGCAGCCGGGGGTCTCTCCATGTGATATATCTCTAGTTGTGTGTTTAACACCTCGAAATATGTGTACACACTTCTCGAGACATTAAATGGAGGAACATCCACTTAGATTCACTAGATGCCTAAAGTGGGTTTCAAAAGCGTTTTCTTATTTTATTAATCCTACTCGACTTGATCCAACTAAATCAAGTTTATGCAAATTGGTAATTTCAAAATTAATACTTATAAAATTATAAAAGTAATATTTATAAAAAAAGCTTAGACAAATTCTAATAAGTAACAAAGAAAGTTGTGATTAATGAGAAAACAATGAATACGAGTTTTAATTTAAAAAAATAAATTGTAATTTTTTATATTTATTTGACTTTATAGCATAAAATGTGTACTAAACGTGAGGTAAAATAATTTAAATTTACAAATGTGCAAAAACTTATAATACATGGATTAGTAGCACAAATGCTGGCATCATCAATATATATATAGTTCAAAATTTTTAAGTTTATATGTATGTATGTATGTATGTATACAAAGTTAATGTAGATAAAAGTTGATTGAACCAAATTGCGGATTGGATCTTGGATTAAGGTATGCAATCCATAATTTGGTTCAATCCATGCAGATTGTAACTTTTGCAATTCAGTTAAATTTGGTAAACTCAAATTATACGAATTAGAGTTAATTGAATCGGATCAAATTGGATTGGCAGATTGGCGGATTTCATATACACCCCTAGGAAAAGGTGATGGTGGTCAATTACATTGTGTGGGAACAAGGAAGGGAGAAACGGAAAAGTTGAAATAACAACCCTCTACATTGGCATCACCGCGCGAACTCACGCTCTCAAGTCACATTGGCCGCACAAGTCGTCTGTACATGCATTGAAATGCATGCATGCACAGTTTCTTATGCATAGCACACAGGGTATGTATAAAGAGGCGGACACGGGTTGCTTCCAAGGCCAATGTGATTTCGGATGTGAGTTCGATGATGTCAAAATATAATTTTCCCCTAAAAATAGTTTATTGTACGTATGGAAAATAAATAGATGAATATTGCATGTAATGCATACACAATATAGTTTAGAAATACGCACTCTTACCTACAGTTGTTTGCTGTTGGTTGGAGGCACTGGCAGTCCAAGCTTCTGGTAATGTGATAAGAAGAAATACATGCATCAAAAGACCCAACACCATTGCCTTGAGGGTAGTCATATAATGGATTGTATTGAACGATAGAAGATCAACAGCCAAGCACTAAAACTATTTTGAACAAAGAGAAAGAGCAGGATGTAAGAAAAAAAATTGAAGCCACGTGTCTTTTTATGGTGCTGGAGAATATGTGGAAGGTTTCACTATGTTTGATAATGAAATAATGAAAACGTGATATCAACTAATTAAGATTTCGTATCTCAGAACTATTTGTTCTTATTGCGGAGTTCTGAGTTATTGTGTGCATTACCTAAAACTTTAACGATATATTGCTGTCATGTTAAGCACGGGTAATGTACCTCCATTACTAAGTATCTGTTACAATTTAATTTATGCACAAGAATTAAATTAAAATATGATCATACACAAATATTTTTGTCTTTTTTTTTATAACCATGGATGTCTTGATGAGTCTTTTTTTAGTCCCTCCTTATACTTTGGTTTGATCTACTAATCCCAAAAAGGTTAGTCGGGCACCTTAAGCCCATAACTCAAACAAACTAATTAAGAGGATATATAACATACGTAGCTACAAAGAATTCAATTATCATGACCTCCGCCTCAATTAGGGTTTTAGTGCTTTTTATCTTTTTTGTCACTACACTAGGATGTTGAAGACTTGATCATACGTAAAAATATTGATTTGTTACTCCACTATTGTTAGTATAGACTTGTGTGGTTTTTTTTTTTTTTGCAAGGTCAAGATTTCACGACAGCATCATCATATTTCGATTTTATTTAGATAATTAATTCACAATTTAATATTTTGCAAAATGAAAATAATTTAATACCAATTACCAAAAAAATTGCCATCATCAATTACATGTCATTTAGTTGGGCAGGGTTGTAGTTGCGTAAAGTTCTATTTAATCCCCTCACCAAAAAAAAAATTCTATTTAATCTTGGCACACAATCCCCTCTTGATTGGAGGACAAAGTCTTTCGTCAACTATTCTATTCTATTTTTATTTTTTTTGGTGAATACTATTCTATTATATTTTCATTTTCCACCAACAACATTCGCTTGACTTTGATCTTAGCCATTCATACTTAGTGCCCCTGTTGCCTTTATTTAGAAACCCACTTAAAAAAACAAAAAACCAACAAAAACAATTTCGTTACATGTATTGATCGAGTGCAACCGCAGCAGTTTATTTTGCATAGCCTCACAAATCCTCACCATTGAATCTGTTATGTTTGGCATCACAAAAAATATTATAATTGGTCGAGTTCATTGAAGTCCGTTGATGTACATAAAGATGTAATACAAACATTGATGTACACATCTCGATGCCCATTTGTTACTAATTACTACTAATTAATTATGTTGCTAAGGAGTACTGTATTATCTACCCTTAACTAATTATTATTTTTTGAAGAAACCATTAACTAATTAATTTGTTTAGAAATTTTTATCACGTGTTAAATCATCTTTATGGAGTTGGAATAAACTAATAAATTCCTACCAAAAAAAAAATAAAACTAATAAATAATAAAGAATTAAAACGTCATTATACAACATAAAGCTAATCTAAGTTTCACCTTCCAAATATCCCTTCATTGAATACCTACCAAGAAAAAAAAAAAACCTTCATTCAATGATATCAAAATGGGAGCACTGTCGCCTCCTTTTCTTGACCTTTCCTTTGTCTATTCTCCTGTATTGAACTTCCTTTCACCATAAATCCACTCTCATCTTCATCAACCCCTGCTCTACTTATGAAATTAAACCAACAACAATTAATATAGAGCCCTTCATCGCTTCGACCCATAATACATTTAAATCCCAACGGAATTATAATGAAGGACGTCAACAATAGTGTGATGATCAGCGGGATCGTTCCGAAGCTGCGCATTAAGGACTCCGGTCGCGTTGATAAGCTCGAAACGTTCTCTCAATATGTAGGTAATTCTTTCTCTACAAAGATGGGTTTTTTTTTTTTTTTGGTATAGCCGATGGTAACCGTGACACCACCACTGAAACCAGACTAATAGCATAATTTTGATGGGAATTATGTACGTGCACGCAGCGAGACAAATGGGGTTTGTGGACGAAAGCAAATGTCCGAGGACGTGCAGATTGGCCGAGGATTATTTGAGGAAGAGCAAAGGGTGCGAGCGGATCATGTACGAGTTTTTCGAGTACGATCCTGAGGCCGAAACGTTGAGTTTGAAGCTTAAGGAGGAGTTTGATAGGTGCATATTGGCTTATTTTGCGTTTCATTGGACCCATGCCTCGTTCATCATCAGTCAGGTGGGATAAATGAATTCAATTGATTTATGGACATTTTAAGAACCACCTTAATTTTTTTTTCATTATATTCATATAATATATATTTTTTTGATATCCATGGCTGCAAGGAAGTTGATAATTTCATTATATTCATATAATATATATTTTTTTGATATCCATGGCTGCAAGGAAGTTGATAAATGTAGCTACTACGCCCATAATCATTGTCTTACTCATATATGTGATTCTCATCACGTTGTCACTACATACACTCTTTAGGGCTGTTCTTTTATTATATTCTTCGCCGATCACAATCTAATTTGAGATTGATGATTTGTTCTATGTCAGGTGCTTTCTCTGGATTCTGCGCCAAGGGACAAACTTAGAAACATTGTCATGGCTGCTACTAGGTGAGTGAGTGGTCTTTCTCTGTCTAATATTTTTTGGGCAAAACAAAATATTACTCGTAAGATTACAGACCTACTTGAAGACTGAATTACAAAAAAAAAAATATCCCAAGAAAAATAAAAATCAAAAAAATAACGCGGTTTCAACCTTTAGCTTGACTTGTGGTAATACCTTTCATTCCCCTTTCTATTGTTTTTCTCTTTTCTTCATGGAATCAATAGTCAAAGTAAGGAAACAAAATCAGATAAATAAGACAAAAATCTAATGGATCTACCCATACACGTAATCTTTTTTGATATATAATCTTGGATGAACTTATTTTCAGCCCTCCCTACTTCACTATTTCTACAAGTCAGTCTAGGCATCCAAACCGAGTACATCTAAAAAACTTTACCATCCCAAGAATTCCATTGGGGGAAACTAAACCACCATTTTTAAAACAAAAAAATGATAATTATGATAATTTAACATACTTTAGACGCACGCTTTGTTTTTAGCCATTTATAACTCTCTCATGTCTCCTCAGACGTGAGCCTCACATCTAACAAAACACCATAAATAATTAAAAAAACAAATAATGCGTTCTAAAGTGTATTAGATTATCATTTTCCATTATTTTAATACTACATTGAGGATACAAAGGGAGTGACGTAGTTGCTTAGATCATACTACCTATTATTATCAAAATATATAAGATATGTTTGGCTATCAAAAGAAAGAGAGCGGAGATTCCTCCAATGGTAGTGGGATTGGCATATAATGTGGATAACTTGTATTCTTTTTGCTATTTAAAAAAAAAAAGAAAAGAAAGGATAAAGAAAAGAACAAAGAGAGGGTGGGGACACAAATAAATTTTGTTATCTTCAAGTTCGTGGATTATACAGTCATTGTGCAATCTCAATCTGAATTTTTTTTTTTCCAATTATTACATTAGACAAAAAATAATCCAAGTTGTTAGGGTTACATCAACACAACTAATGGTCACAAAGTACAAACCAAACCAATAAATGTTGAAATTTGGGGTTCATACGCAGCGGAGATTACAAAACAATTTTAAGAAAAACCCCAACAGGATCCGAATCTGATTCCATTAAAACATGTTTAAACTATGAAAACTTAATCATACCTCAGTCGCAATGTACCTTTCTAAAGGTTAATCGATCTCTAAGGCGCTGCCAACGACGAACGCCCTCTATCAGTAGTCCACACACGAACAACGGCCAAGATTTGAAATGCTAGCTTCGAGAGATTACCAAACTTTTTTTGTTTATCTCCAAAACGATCCAGAGCATACCAAAAACTCTAAGTCGTTTCTTAAAATGAAAAATAGAGTTTTGGCCATTTAATCTTTCGTACTTGTATTCTAACTCAAAGCGTCTATTTATACAACCCTTGTATATAGACGGTTAAGTAAATTACACATATACCCTTACGTAAAAAAGTATAAGTGTAATACACTACAAGGACGTTTCTATCATGAATTTTATCATATAAAATTCGTTTTTCTGAACCATCTTAAAATCTCGCAAAACCATTCTCATTGTGCGACCCAATAGGCTCATACAACGTTGGCAGTGTACCAAAACACATTTTGGTATACAAGTCATAAGTGGTCTCTAACAAGACATTATGACTACCCAAATTATACGAATATCAAATCGATACAACCTAATCAATAGTGTATATAACATCATTTTGTCACATGATATCCTTTTAATCAAACATAAGGCATGGAATTGTCATCCAACGTGTTCGATCGTACTAGTCTCGATCTCCAAGTAGACTGAAAACATCCAAGTGACATTGATCAATATCAATTCACTTAGACTAGGCCTTTTAACAGTCAAACACATCGAGGGATCCACTGGATATCTCTCTCTATATGAGAGGGATAAATTTTATCTCGATTGCACAACTTCACTACATTATTCACACAGTAACCAATCACAACCTTTATAATCATCCGGTTAAAGACAACGTCTGATTGTGTTAAATCACTATATTCCTAATGTTGAAGTAATCTCAAGTCGATGATGAATAATATCTCTAATCTAGGGCACCACCCCGGCCTAATCGTAATTTAGCCCTAATCACGACACATAGGACCCAATTACGAATTAGTCATTTTTACTACTGTGTTCTCTTGTTTAAACAATTATTTTATTTAGCTTTAAGAGTGTGGAAACCAGGAAATAACGATCACCATATATATGCAAGTGAATAATAATACATATCATGAGAAACAACTATGACTTAATCCATGTGATGTTCTTCATAACAGTGCTTGCTCGACGGATCTACACCCACCGTCACAAACTAGACGGTGAGTATGATGTGATAGGTCCAATTTAAACAAAAGGTATTTAAAAGCATTGTGTTCCCTAACAAGTACTCATGATCTTGATTCAACGTATTTTTTTATATGTGCTCGCGTATATAAATCATTTATACGTATGATCATCGTATGTATCATCGTGAAATCTCGTGTGCAATGGACACTAGATAATCCCTACATTAGTCTTAATTCATTATAGTTCCCAAGGGAAATAGAGTAATAATCGACTAGGGACATTTAGGATATTTAGCTATCCGCCTCCCAACACCCCGACTCGTGCACCCGAACTCCCAAGAATTCCTTTAGTTCCCGAGGTTCATTTTTATATTATTTTAATTGGTTTAAAGCCACTATAAGTGGATTCATGATATTTAACCAAAATTTAAAAATGTCCATCTTTAATTGTGGCACATTTTTCGAGTTATATCCATGGATCTTATTAAATGAAAACATGCAAATCAATTATAATAAACTGATTTTCGAAACCTTTTTGGAATCCCATGTAAATGAAATCCTCTATTTTATTAATTAAAATATATTCATAAAGACTATTAATGGATTGACCTAGGGCACATTTCCCAACAATAAACTCCACTAACTAAATTAAAAAAAGAGACAAAACTACACACATACACAACACTAGGCATACACCAAGTACAAATATAACATTTACCTCGACCACGTGCCCGGTTAGTGTGCGCATCTCATACGGGGGTCGGTGATCCCGATTAAACAAGTTAATCAAGATTAGAAAATTGGGCCGTGACATATACATATCATGAGAAACAACTATGACTTAATCCATGTGATGTTCTCATAACGGGTAGGTCCAGTACTTTGTTCCCTAACAAATACTCATGATCTTGATTCGTATTCTTATACGTATGATCATCGTATGATCATCAATCAAGACTCACATTATAATAAACAGCAAATGAAATCCTCTATTTTATTAATTAAAATATATTCATAAAGACTATTAATGGATTGACCTATGACACATTTCCCAACAATAAACTCCACAAAAAAGAGACAAAACTCACCCTTCGGGAGGACTCCGACATCTCTATAAGGGCACAATATACTTTTGAAAGAAATCAATGCATTAATTACCAACAATTGCCTTACTGCAGTAATTTTTTTTTTTTGGATAAGACTATTGCTAACTAAGATCTACTAGTTATTCACCTATGTTTCCTAGAGGTCACGATTTAAAAGTTTTTAACCTTTTGAGACATCTTTTGTAAAGTGTCTTCGGTCAAATATTCAGAGATAATCCTAGACACTACCGCATTGAAAAAAAAAGATATAAAAAAAAAAAAAGAAAATATATAGTGCATTAGCATGTGCGTTTTATGTACTTAGTAAAAGACTTGTTATGTCACATAATGTACTAAATTTTTTGTTTATTGATTGTGCAAGGAAAAAGAGATTTGAGAGGGTGACAAAGGATTTGAAGGTGACAAGACTGTTCTCAACGCTTGTGGAAGAGATGAAGGCCATAAGGCTGAGTCCCAAGCAAGTGATGGTGCCAGCCGACCACAGCCAGAGAAGCCCCCTGCTTCTTCTCATGGGTGGTGGAATGGGAGCTGGAAAGAGCACTGTGCTCAAAGAAATTCTCAACGAGTAGGCCAAGTCTTTCTCCCAAATAGTATCACAATTTGATCTTTGCACTAAAATTAAAAAAATGATTGATTCAAAAAAAAAAAAAGAAAGAAGAAAATCATAAGAAGACTAAATTATCATGCCATAAATGACATTGTTTTACGAAAGATATTGTGAAAAAAGTGATTAATACTATCATTAACTAAATTGACTAGGGTTAAAACAAGAAAAAGGAGCAATTAAAACTTTCTTGATTTTCAAATATAACAGACATGCGGAAATAAAATGTAAGTCACAACATGTGACAAATATATTGAGGAACAAAGGGAACAATTGTTTTCACATCACCGTGTCAAGTTTGGTATCCCTTATAAAAAGTTATTTACTTTCTGACACTGTTTAATTTATAACAAGTTTGATTAAAAGAGAAACTCTTTCATCACAAGCTTGACTCGTGATCGTAAAAAAGGGTTAAGGATTTAGGGTCTAAGTTTAGCTTGACGTTGGATTATGATTTGCAGTTCATTCTGGTCAGAAGCAGCTAAGAACGCTGTGGTAATTGAGGCTGATGCATTCAAAGAAACTGATGTTATCTACAAAGCACTATCCTCTAGAGGTCATCACGACATGCTCCAAACAGCTGAGTTGGTATGTAAGAAAAGGTTCTAGCTAGAGCCATAAACTTGTCAATAAGAAATTGAATCCTAATAATCTTAGCTAGTCAGATATGATATATTTTAGTACTGAGCATCATACATGTCAATTAAGCAGGTTCATCAATCATCCATAGATGTAGCTTCTTCCCTCCTAGTGACTGCGCTGAATGAAGGGCGAGACGTTATCATGGATGGTACCCTCTCATGGGAACCTTTCTTTAACCAGACAGTTGAAATGGCTAGGAATGTTCATAGGCATCGATATCGAATGGGAGTTGGATACGTGGTGGCAGAGGATGGGACTGTGAATGAGAGTTACTGGGAGCAAATAGTCGAAGAAAACCAAGGAGATAACACTGACAAAGTTGACCATTGCCAAGAGATTAACAATAATGAGAAGAGAAAACCTTACAGAATAGAGTTAGTAGGAGTTGTCTGTGATGCTCACTTAGCTGTTGCCAGAGGCATGAGGCAAGTACACTTAACATTCAACTAAAGTTTATCAAGTTTCCAATTTAAAATCATTGCATTGGACATCAACTAGGACAATAAGAAGACGCAAACTACTTGGATGTTCTTAGAAGCGCCTCAAATGCACCCTCAATCACTCGAGGCGCCTCTGAGAACACAGAAGTAGCTTGCGCAGATGTCAATGTAGCACAACTCTTTGCAATTCTTTTTTTTTTTTTTAATTGAAGAAGGGTACTCATAGCATGTTTTCAAACAATGAACAGGAGAGCAATATTGACAGGAAGAGCAGTAAGAGTGCGCTCACAATTAAAATCGCACAAGAGGTTCGCAAATGCATTCCCCAAGTATTGTGAACTAGTTGATAATGCAAGGCTATATTGCACCAACAACATAGGTTCTCCACCAAAGGTAACTAATATTTCTACTCTAATCAATATATATATATATATATGGGCTTCTTCAGTTCCCTTAAAATTAAGTACCCTTGATGACATTCATAGTTATTGGACATGGCCATTATAAGCTTGAAATAACTGAACAGCTAGGGAAATACAAGGGAAATAAAATAAAATAAATAAATAAAATCAGTGCATACAAATATATTGTGTGGAAACAACTTGAGACCAAGAGCACATTCACCAGCCATGTAGGGAGCTACTTATCCCTCCCACCTACCATACGCTTCCAATTCCTATGTAGTAGTTAAGACTCTATCCCGATTCCACTAGACTCTAACAAGTGTCTTTACCATATACTTGCATGCCCTATGAACATCACAAAGATAATGACAGTAAATGGAAGGCATACCACAATTCATGACTGATTTTTGTTAATAGAACTAGTTCAATTTTTTTATTTTTTTCTATTTTTCCGAAAATAGTTAAATGTTCTATCGTTGCTAACATTAATGTACACAATTGTTTTGTTGATCAATCAGTTGATAGGGTGGAAAGATGGAGACAACAATCTTCTAGTTGATCCAAACCTAATTGACTGTTTAAAGAAAGTCGAAGTGCTTAATGAGGATGCAAATTCCATATACGAACTGTATGATCAACAGAATGGCCAGAACTGCACATTGGGATCTATTTGGGAAGACTCAGTGTTGTCAAAATCGAGGGTGAACAATCAAGAGGAGCTGAAGATTGCCATCCAAAAGATTGAATGCCCAAATTTGCATCAATGGCACAAAAAAAATGCTACCATTTAGTAATTGAATCAATTCCACATTTCAAGCTCACAAGGCGCCAAGTTAAAGATTTTTCACGTAATATGCGTATAGTGACTGAATGAAAGCTGCGTAAAGTGACTGAATGAATCACAATTTTTTTCAACAAATATTCAAAAGTAATGAACATTTTGTTGTTACCTAAATCAAATTCTAAATTATTGGACATTATCTAACTTCCCTTTCCAAGGTGACTTTACTTTTCGCATGACTAACAAGAAAAAATGTCCTTAGGATTAGGCGAATCATGGGATTTATGTTGAGGCACAGATTGCTAACCTCCACTGACCCACAAAGTTCCATATGTGACGACAAAGAATAATGATGAACCCACCACAGCTATGACCAAGATCAAATAAAATGAAGTTGAATGTTTCTCTCTATTTGTTATGCTTTGTCATAGTTGTTCTCCTGTTCTACAGATATGCTGTGGCATTAACAACAGAAGAGGACTAAGACATTGATTGCGAACGCCAAATCAGGAATACTGGAAATCAAAGTAAAATTTTGATAGGCAGAAAAGGTTGCGTTTTTTTTTTTTTTTTTTCAATGGATGGATACAATTATCATAAAAATCAAAGCGAAATATAATGTATTAAATACCTGATTACGGGGTCCTTGTCAGCAAGTGCTGCAGTACAGCACCCACTTGAAGTCATGAATAATTGTTCCTTAATCAGTAGCCGATTCATAAATTATTATTGCTTTGCAACGCACCAATCTGAGCATAATCACAACTGCACTCTGTCTGCTTTATAGTCAGGATGGGAACCAAGTGCTTCAGCTAACTCCTGCTTTGACAATAGTTTAGTAGAGTGAGTAAATGCTGTCATAGAAGCTTCCACTGCTTCCAACTTGATTGGTCTCAATGAAAAATGGGATCCAACTGATGCTATAGTCTTCTCGAAAAATTCAGATTTTGGCAAATAGTCTTTCATACGGCATATGAAGTCTGTGTGCCCCCTTGCCTGACAAAAGAACCAAAATATATTTCAAAAGATTTTCAACAAGCATCAAGTTCAAAATATTAATTTTCATTTTTTAGGCTTAGCAATTGTACTTGAGCATTTAAAACTCTCTCCTATCTCCTTATATATGGTGCAGATTCTTATAGAAATGCTAGAATAGCTGCTTAAGTTTTATAGTTGATATTTTTTGTAAAGCCGATTATTTTTTTGATGAGAATTATTAAGCTCGATAACATACTTAGCTTTCCTCTATTAATTAAAGAGATTTTCAAGATCATCCAATAATATTCTAAAATAAAAGTATTTTGTGAAATGTTTGAATTGTGGTGGCAATATTGATGAACTTCGCCATACTAGCACATTCGTAGTAGTTGCTCAAAGTCCTACAAAGGGAGCTGGAAAAGGATCTACAAATTTTATTTTATTTTATTTTTTGTTAGAAAGGATCCACAATTTCCCAATCCTCAATTTAGTCATTGGCAAGGATCTACAATAAGAAAGGAATTGGAACAAATTCACTCTTATCACACAATTTGGATGGCATTAGCATTGGCAATCCTCTACAACTTATAGAGGGAAGAAACACTCATACATGGTGAAAGCAGGTAAAGTTCAATTTGTTGAAAGGGGGTATTGAGAGAAAATGGTTGAGATCTAGTCTAGAGATTTACTCTATATCCTTAATACAAATTTGTCTTGTGTTGGTGCTTATGGTGATGGACAAAATGTCTCCCAGGATACATTGACCTTCTTCTAGTGTTTGCAGCACTACAAAACACTAGAACCTCGAACCAAAATTGCTACTCACCTAGTTAGAAAGTCACTTGCAATGCTTTCTGGATGCAAATGAAAGAGTTCTTATGCTCTATTTATAGGCAAACGATATTAAATGTCATTAAGTGGGTTTAATTTAAAATATAAGAGGTTTAATTGATTTGACCGTTATCAATGATTATTAGCCGTGTATCTTTCTCGAGATATGATGCATGTATTTAAATACAATCAATAGATATGTAACTACATTACGGCTTCAAATGCATTCATGTCAAACAATTTGTCTCGAGATACACAACTTATGTCCATCCAATGGTTCAGTTAGACTACATTAGTCTTAATTTCTCATTTATCATATATGGGTACATGTAGCATTTTAAATAAAAAGCTACCCCATTTATTTCTTATTTTGGGAATGTATAAATAAATGTGGCCGATGTCACCCATTTCCAACAATCCCCCACATGAATGGAAATTACTGAACATTACCTCCAAAATTCCCCTTATCCCCCATATTATTGGATTTTTAGTACATGATGAAACGCAAAAAACTAAGGAGAGGGGAGATTAAAGTTGTAATCAGAGGAGGTAGCTTGTGGCTTTAGACATTTTTTGGTGATACATCATCGGAAATACTTGTTAATAAGGGAGCATGATGTCTTAACT
This sequence comes from Stephania japonica, assembly GCA_039657345.1. Lineage (NCBI taxonomy): Eukaryota > Viridiplantae > Streptophyta > Magnoliopsida > Ranunculales > Menispermaceae > Stephania > Stephania japonica. Next base: position 64,059,933 of record CM077557.1, on the reverse strand, counting down.
TTCAGTGTTCATATAAATCAAGGCAGTGACAATCACACAACTTCTTTCCAAGCAATTTTGGTTCTCACGGTCGTGTTCATTTTATTGAGAGAAAATGGTTTAGACCGCGTTTAGAAATTTACTCTTTGTCCTTAAGTCAAAATTTTCTTTTGAGAGAATAATGGAGATAGTAGGTGTTTCAAGTTCCACTCCTGTCGCTGCTACGGCGAACCTCGGTGTTGATGCAGTTAAGCCGGAGAAACTAGAAAAATTCACAAGCGTTGGCAACAAAAGATGTTTTACCTCACCACATTGAACTTGGTGAGAGTTTGGACGAAATATCCACCAACGCTGAAGGAACGAGAGTTAAACAAGGAGCTTTTTGTTGCGGTGGAGGCATGGAAGCATTTTGACTTCATGTGCAAGAATTATATCCTCAATTGTCTAGTGGATACACTATACAATGTGTATAGCAACGTTGCTAATGCAAAGCTTATGTGCAGTCTTTGGATAGAAAATACAAAACCGAAGATGTTGGCCCTTAGAAGTTTGTAATTGGCAAATTCTTTGAATACAAGATGGTCGATTCTAGGACTGTCATCGAGCAAGTCCAAGAAATTCAGATTTTGTTGCATGAAATTCATGCGGAAAGAATGATAGTGTGTGAGTCATTTCAAGTAGCAAATTATCATTGAGAAAACCCCCCCCCCCCCCACCCCTATGGAGAGACTTCAAAAACTACCTGAAGCATAAGTGGAAGGAGATGTCACTTGAGGATCTTGTTGTATGCTTGCACATAGAAGAAGACAACAAGAAACATGGCAAAAGGAAAGCACTTGTTGAGCCTGGAGTTGACGTTGTTGAGGGAAAGGCTAACAACAAAAGCGCAAGCAGCATCCCGGGGAGAGTTCCAAGCCTCAAAAGCAAGGTAACCCGAACATGAAGAAGTTCAAGGGGAAGTGCTTCGTCTGCAACAAGTATGGACACCAGCCCAATAATTTTCGCTCCAAGGGGAAGACCAAGGACAAACAAGTCTCTTTGAACAAGCCCTTTCCAAAGGCGTATCTGAATTGATGCTATTTGCTATTTGTTTTGAAGCAAACATGGTCAACCAGCCTAACGAGTGGTACGTGGACATGGGGACAACTCAACATGTCTGCAACAACAGGAGTATGTTTTCAACATACACGCCAAGTTGAGGGTATGGACATGATTTGATGATAGGTAACCGTGCAAAATCTCGCAGTGAAGGCCTTGGTTGTGTTGTTCTGAAGATGACTTCAAGAAAAGAGTGAAGCTGGTAGATGTCTTGCATGTTTTTGATATCAGGAAGAATTTGGTGTTCGGTTCACTCCTCACCAAACATAGGATCAAAATGGTTTTTGAATCTTGACAAATTTGTACTCACTAAGAGTGAGTAATTTATTGGGAGGGGTTATTTGACCAATGGGTTGATCGAAATGAATGTAAGGACGGTTATCCGTAATCTTGAAAATAACAAAGTGAATGCTTCTATATACTTGGTGGACTCTTCTTGTCTATGGCATAGATCGATCAGCACATGATAATTATAATTCATTGGAAAGCTAATGAATACCGAATCATCGTATTGACTCAAAAGACAAATGTGAAATGTGTAGAAGCCAAATTGGAAAAACACAATTTCCATTAGTTGAAAGAAAAACTGAACCTCTAGAATTAATTCACACTGATTTGTGTGATTTGAGATTCACTCAAACTAGAGATGGCAAGAAATATTTTATCAATTTAATAGATGGTGAACAAGATTTTGCTATGTTTATCTTTTAAAGTCTAAAGATGAGGCTTTAGAAGTGTTTAAACATTACAAAACTGAGGTTGAGAATCAAATGGGCAAAAAGATGTAAGTCTATAAGAACTGATAGAGGTGGGGATAACGATGCTCTATTTGATGAATTTTGTCAACAACATGGCATTATTCATCAAACTACTGCCCCTTACGTCAATCGAGTGGTATTGCCCAACATAAAAATCAAACATTGAAAGAAATGATGAATGCAATGTTGATTGGTTCAAGTTCACCACAAAATTTGTGAGGAAACCATTTTTAAGTGCAAACCATATTCTAAACAAAATACCTCTTAAAAAGAAGGAAGCTACCCCATATGAACTCTGGAAAGGGAGAAAACCTTCTAATAAACACTTAAGAGCGTGGGGGTTTCTGGCTAAAGTAGCGGTGCCAGAACCTAAGAAGGTCAAACTTGGATAAAAAACAGTTGATTGTATTTTCATGGGATATGCACACAATATTAGTGCTTAAGACTTTTTGGTACACAACTCTGAGATACCAAATATCCATAAAAATACAATCATGGAGTCAAGAGGTGTAGTTTTTTTAGCATAAATTTCCAGATAAAGGACACATGGCGTGAAGTTCCAACAAAAGACCGCATTTTGAGAATGCAGATAAAGAAATCACCCAAAGAATAATGATCAAGAAATTGAGCTTAATCAAGAACCAAGACGAGTAAGAGAACCAAGATATCAAAATCATTCGGTTCTGATTTTCTAACATAGATGTTAGAAGTTGATCCTTAGACATGTAAAGAAAGAAGCAATGTCTACACCAAAGGCACCCTTTAAGAAAGTTGTTAATAATGAAATTGATTCGATAATGCAAAAGCAATGCAAAAGCGAACCTGGGAATTGGCAGATTTACCTCCAGGAACGAAACCATAAGAGTGTAAATGGTTTTTTAAAAAGAAATTTACAAGTATAAAGCAAAACTTGTTGCAAAAGGCTTGAAACAAAAAAACTGATTAGATTTCCTTGATACATATTCAACGGTGACTCAAATCACATCCATTTGAATGTTGATTATACTAGCCGCAATACATAATCTTGAAATTCATCAAATGGATGTCAAAACAATCTTCTTGAATGGTGAATTAGATGAAGAAACCTGTATGGATCAACTAGAAGGGTTTGTGGTCCCGAGTCAAGAAAAGAAAGTGTGCAGGATGGTTAAATCTTTATATGGATTAAAACAAGCCCAGTGGCATATCAAATCTGACAATGTCATGATATTAAATGGATAAAAAATAAATGAATGTGACACATATGCCAAAACTACCCAAAGTGGGTAAGTGATAGTCTGCTTGCACGTGGAGGATATGCTAATCAATGGTAGTAATATCAAAATGATTCAAGCAACAAGGAACATGTTAACCAAACATTTTGATATGAAGATGTTATCTTAGGAATTAAAACCTCTAGGTGTTCTGATGGGCTAATGTTAACTGAGTCTCATTACATTGAGAAAATATTGAAGCAATTCAATAAATTTAACACGACTCCTATCAAAACTCCGGAATTGATGTTAATTTACATCTTCGAAAATACACTGGAAGTTCAATATCACAACTGGAATATTCACGTATACATGGCAGTTTAATGTATACGATGAAGTGTACTCGTCCGAATATTGCATACGTTGTCATTAAGCTGAGCAGATTTACTAGTAATCTAGGTCCAAATCACTGGAAAACAATTGAAAGGGTACTACAATATCTTCGTCATTCCCTTAACTATCGAGTACAATATTCAAAGTATCCAGCTGTCCTTGAGGGATAAAGCGATGCAAATTGGATATCTGACTCCAAGGATATGAGGTCAACTAGTGGATATGTTTTCACAGTTCGAGGTGGTGCAATATCATGGAAATCCTCAAAGCAAACGTGTATAGCTCGTTCTACTATGGAATCAGAGTTCATAGCACTAGATAAAGCAGGGGAAGAAGCATAATGGTTTCGAAACTTTTTGGAGGACATGCCATGCTAGCCAAAATCAGTCTCTGCTATTTGCATTCACTGTGATAGTCAATCAGATATTTGCTGAGCAATGAATAAGATGTATAATGGCAAGTCTAGAGTCTAGACACATACATCGAAGACACAATACCACTAGGCAGTTACTTGGAGAGGGAATTATCTCGATTAATTATGTTCAATCGAAGAAAATCTTGCGGATTCACTTACGAAAGGTTTATCTAGGGATCAAGTAACTAATTTATCGAAGGGAATGGGATTAAAGCCTATCAATGAATGATTATCATAGTGAATACCCAGCCCAGTTGACTGGAGTTTGGAGATCCCAAGATATGGGTTTGAAAGGATCAACTAAACTATAGATTAGCGATATAGCAATAAACACTACAATTCCTATGATAATCAGCGCTACCTGCAAACAAGAAAGGAAAGCGATGCTTTTAATGGTTCTTATGGCATACTTGTAATGTGGGGTATTGCAGAATACTCTTAATAAGAATCACCTATCTGAATGTGACCTAGGCCAAGTGTATGAGAATTTTAAATGGCTTTGATTCTCTACAGCATTCAGGAAACCAGGACTGTTCGGGGCAAAAATAAACACAACCGTGAGAACCAAAATTGCTCAGAAATAAGTTGTGATTGTCACTGCCCTGATTTACATGAATGCTGAAAAGTTCAAGACATCATGCTCACTTATCAGCAAATATTTCCACTGACGTATCACAAAGAAAGGTTCAAAGCCAGAAGTTATCTTCTCTGATTACAACTTTAATCTTCTCTCTCCTTAGTTTTTTGCATTTCATCATGCATTAAAAATCCATTTATGTGGGGGATAAGGGGGATTTTGGAGGTAATGTTCGGTAATTTCCATTAATGTGGGAGATCGTTGGAAAATGGGTCACATCGGCTACATTTATATATACATTCCCAAAATAAGAAAAAAATGGAGTTGCATTTTATTTAAAATGCTACATGTAACTCGATGAATGAGAAATTAAGGCTAATGTAGTCTAATAGGACCGTTGGATGGACATCGAGTTGTGTATCTCGAGACAAATCATGTGACATGAATACATTTAAAATTGTAATGGAGTTACATCTCTATTGATTGTATTTAAATACACGTATCGTATCTCGAGAAAGATACACGGTGAATAATCATTCATACGGGTCAAATCAATTAAACCTCATAAATTTCAAATTAAACCCACTTCATTGCATTTAGTATCGTTTGCTTATAAATAGGGCCTAAGAACTCTTTCATTTGCAGATTTACTCTATGTCCATAACACAAATTTGTTCTGCACTGGTGCTTACGGTGATTGACAAAATGTCTCTCAAGAATCAAGATACAACGATCTCCTTCTAGTGTTTGCCGCACTACAAAACACTAGAACCTCGAACCAAAATTGTTGTTCTCCTAGTTTGGAGTATGCAATGAACAAAAAAGAGAAGAGAAGAGAAGAGAAGAGAAGAGAAGAAAGTTGGTGCAATGCTTTTTGGATTCAAATGAAAGAGTTCTTAGGCTCTATTGATAGGCTAATGATACTAAATGCCATTAAGTGGGTTTAATTTGAAATTCATGAGCTTTAACTGATTTAATCGTTATGAACTTATGAATGATTATTCACCGTGTATCTTTCTCAAAATATGATATGTGTATTTAAAGGCATTCAATAGAGTTGTAACTCAATTCCAATTCTAAATGCATTCATGCCACACGATTTGTCACGAGATACACAATTCAATGTCCATCCAACTGCCTTCAGACTACGTAAGCCTTAATTTCTCATTCATCATATATGGGTTACATGTAGCATTTTAAATAAAATGCTACCACATTTATTTCTTATTTTGGGAATGTATGTATATATATGTATATATACATATATACATATACATATATATATATATATATAAATGTGGCCGATGTGACCCATTTTCAACACAATTCAGCATCATGGATGGTAGCAGAAAACACTCAAACATGGAGGTGTGAGGTGGAGGGGCACAATATTAGTACGTCAAAGGGATCTCTTCCAATATATTTTCCCAAGTCTTTTATTGAAGAAAATTCTTAGCCTAATAATATGAATAATCTCTCAATTGAAGCTTGATAATCACTCAACTTTTTCTAACAATATAGTTCATTCCAACCAGACATGTCTAATTCATCAATTATTATTTTGTTTATTTACTTCTCCTTTCAATTGTTTCATTATCATTGCCACACTCTTTACTAATTTCAGCTAGCTCTCATTCATTCTGCAAACTATTATTTCTAGCCACATTATCCAATCAATAAACATCAGGTCTTATATGATCTGTAGCGATGATGTGTTGATTTTTTGACACCCTATCTCAAGATGACATTGCACGCATGTTTCTCTACTGCCCATAATTTGGGTTCATAATTAGACAGTTAATCTCAGAGAATTAATCAATGAGGAAGCTAGATATGTTAGAATATTTTATTTTATTGAGAATAAACACTGATTTGGACAAGTCAATAGTTTGTTACAATTTCTATAAAATGATTAGCAGGTTTCGTTGATTAAAAATTCATAAAAATCATCAGCATATATTGTGCGAATAGAAATTAACTGATTCGTCTGAGATGCATTCCTCAGAATTTTTATAACTAGAGCAAATAAAGAATGACACCAATGCACTTGATGTTTTACATACAAGGGACGTCTTATAATAACCTTAGCACCACAAAACGTGGTCAATAGCGCAATAAGTTGCCAGTAGCCTCTTAATCCTAAGGAGCAAGCCAACAAGGCGTGGCACGCTATACCTAGCATGTGCAAGTTTCCTCCAACTCTTTAATTAACAATTGCACCTTGTTGACAAAATGATTGAATGAAGGACTTCTCTCAACATAATAATAACTTAGATGTCTTCTACTCAAAACTTTATTTATTTATTTATTTATTTATTTATTTATTTATTTGATAACCATGGGTGTCCGAACCTTTTTCAGCCCCTCCTTACTTTGGCTCGACTAATCCCATAAGAGTTGGTTGGGCGCCCCAACCCCAAAACCCAGGAGAAACCAAGGGAATATAATATAGTAACCAAGAATCGAAGCCAAGACCTCTGCCTCAGTCAGAGTTATGATGCTCCTTTCTTTGCCACTAGACCACACCCCTTGGTGGCACTCAAAACTTTATTTTAGTTAACAAAGATTTTGGATGGATGCAACACAACTATATTTTAACATGATCACAAAAAATATAATAATTTAGTTAGAGGCAAAAGCATACTGATCGATACTCGGGAGCTCGTGTTGGTAGCTTTAGGTACGCCATATTTTTTACTTCATAATCCCACAAAAAAGATGTGTGGTGTACCCACCTATTCTTTGTTATAGATTGGGCATTTCCCCCAAATTTGTGGTTACCAAAAACATAATCTGTAGCAATAAGAAAATAGCAACAATGTGAGAGAACAACCATTTTACTAGAAAGAAGCATCTCAATCTAGTAGAAACAGAACATGAATTACGATAATATAATACAAGCTGAAAATATACGCCATACTTCACTCAACCTAGATACAAATAGAATAAAAATGCTGAAGACACATAAAACGCAACTGCATTAGAATCATTACATATTCTGTTTAGAATGGAGAAATTAGGCTTGTAAGAGAAAATATATTTTGAATATATGCAGTTTAAACGTAGAATCTGAAGAGAAATCTGAACTGTAATCAACTATCCACATCAAATAAGCTTTGAGATATGCAAGGCACCAGAAACCAGTCATTTTAGGCTATTAATGCATTTGCTCCAACTATTGATATTTCAAGAATGACTGTAATGAAACGCAAGATTGTTCCCTCTTATGTCGGACAACAGATTGGCCTTCTCACACAGGTAATCACTTCTATGACAACAGATGCCTTCTATTAATAGTCTGTGCTAAATTAAGAGAAAGTTTTCCCCTTCCCTTGCCAGCAACTCCTACTATGGCTAAATATTCAAAAACCTATTTCAAGGTTATCTATTTCCTACAAATTTTTTCATTTACTAGCCCAGAACATAACACATATCATGGTGATGTTTGATGCAGTGATTGCAAGGCATCGCTTAGGCAATGACTTAGGTGGGTGGTGGCCTTCTTAGTAATATCTTTAAAGTTCAAGGAGGTCAAAATCAGTGATTGCAAGGCGTCGCCTAGGCATCACCTAGGCGTTTTAGGACAAAATCGCCTAGGCAGTGCCTTAGGAGGGTGGTGTCCTTCTAAGTAATTTTTAGAAATTTGAAGAGGTTATTGACAATTAAGTTTGATAAAAAATACCTACGCAACAACAAAATCTTGACACCATTAATTTAAATAAAGACCTAAAGACTTATTTTTGAAGTATATATTAAATAATAATCACATTGGCTAATAGAAAATTAGTATTATTTAAGGACCTATAAATAAATACTTATTCAGGGATCTCTAAATAAATATTATTTTGTCCGCCTAGCATCGTCTAGGCATCGCCTCCCCTAGGCAAGGGGAATCGCCTAGGGAACACCTTAACGTGGTCAAAATAATTTCAGGAATCTTCCAATATATAAACCCTCAAACGATGTAAACCCTACCCTAACTTGAAAACTTCCATATACAACTTTTTTTTAAGTTCGAGGAGGTGAAAATAATTTTGAAAACTAAACCGTGTTTTTGTAATTGATAATCGATGGTCAAATGTATCCTTTGAAAATTGAAATTATTGAATGTTGTTAGTTAGTACCATTTGAAGTAAATATTGATTATTAAAGTAAATAACTAGTGATACTAGTAGATACAAAGAGGTCGGTAAAAAAATTAATTGATTTTTAGGGACCTCTAAATGGATTTTTTTTTTTTTTTTTTTTTGCCTTGGCACCACCTCACCTTAGGTAGGAAAATCCTTGGTTTGATGTGTCTTCATAAAAGTATAGGCAAGCATATATCCACCAACTCTACCTTTAGTTCATACAAAAAGTATAAAACCATGAAGTTACAAATATTTAGATCTATAACTATTATAGTTTTAAGCCCAATGAAAGATGATTACTTTAGACTAGAAGCAAACGACATGTGTGTTTACACAAAAATAAAAGCTTAGCAGTATGAACAATAAATTAGTCCTTTAACAAAATACCGATTCAAGCCCCTTTACCAGGTTGATCAAGTCTCACGATTCTCAATTTCAAAATATCTCCTTTTTTTTTGGAGAAAGATCAATTTCAAAATATCTTACGAGATGAGAGAACGTTGCCTTCATTGAGCTCTTTTCCAAATAAGAAAGCTCGTATGTCATAATACGAATGGGAACGCAAGATAACAGATTTGTTTCCACCTTAAAGGTCATCTACTAGACTAGTCCCCAGGGATGAATTCAACTTGCTACAGAATGAGTATGAAGACTATTTGCTATCACTAAAAAGAATAGGAGGAAGGAATAATAGCTGATGTGCGTTGACCAACTTAGAGGTTAGAATATATTTGTGGAAGATATCAAAGATTCTCAATTCTGCTGAGATATTTTAGAAGACTTAAATTTGGGAGAGTGCACTCAAATCATTGAAGAACTTTTGGTATGAAGCAGGAAAAAAATGCCGGAAAATAAATGAGAAGCTACAGATCAAGAAGCAAACTAAGAACTAAAGAGTTCAACTCCATGCACATTTCGAAGTTATTCAGAATCTCCAGATAAACGAGAGTTTCTATGAAGTGATGGACTTTATTTGATGATAAAACTATAAGGCATAGTTTGATTTAAATTATTTTCAGCAACACTGTAGTCAGATAGATCTCATACATGGCATAAAAGTATTTTCAACCATCAAAAGCAGATAGGAATATGCACACGTATATTTATGTATCTGTGTATGCAAAAGCATTATGCAGATATCACACAACTTCGTCATATAATAAGATCATTAAAACAATTAACAGTAAGTAAATGAATTAGACCATGTAGGATTCCCTATGATGAACTAGGAAGTGTTAAGGGAACATATATCAAAAAAGCTTAAGGAATTTATTTACAGGAAATTAAAAGGTTTTTAAGCAGGTAGTGTTGAAAGTATTGGATGGAAATAGTCTCAATGAAAAATAATAAAATAAAATAAAATAAAATAAATGTCAAATGTTTTCAAAAAAATAAACGTCAAATATAATGTAATAGCATATTAGGAAGATAAATTGGACAATGATAACTAAGGAACACAATAAACTAGTGATATGCGAACAGATTAGGAGTCTAGGAAAGTCGACAAAGTTCAATGATAACAAGAATGAGTTCTTTTATTTGTTTAAGTAGAGAAGAAAACATTTCCAAAAGTTACTGCATCATGAAAGATGTCCCTATTGCATACAGAGGTAAAAGAAATCAGTAGGAGTACAAACATTGATAGTAATGATCATAATGAAGTCCTTTTCCAATATTTGCTGCATTATGAAAGATGATCCTTCTGAATTTTTCTATCCTTAGATGCTCCTTCTAATAATATCAGAAGGGGTACGAATATAGATAGTAAAACTTTTGTGCAGTTGTTTATCCCTCATAGGTGTGGTCAGTATTTCAAGGACTAAGATGATGTCTCAGTATTGCCTAAATGTGACATACACAACAAAAAAAGAAATGATTTTTATAAGCCATCTATGGAAAGCATTTATTTGCTCATTCTTAGAATAATAACTTACATAATGCAACAGACGTTCAAAATATCTCTTTTATACTTCTTTTAAATACCATAAAAATAACAGTGAAGTCAAAAATAAAATAAAACAAAATAACTCTGAAGTGTTTAAAAATGAAATAAAAACCCAATGGCCTTCCTAGAGTGTGGCCCAAGATAATCTAGGTAAAAGTGCCCACGTAATGTCCTAGTTGCTTCCTAGTCAACACTTTAAGAAAACTGAGTGAGACACCTAATGTTTGCAACTGAGTTTGAAGCTGAGTGAGCAACCAGTTCGGAAACTTTTAGAATTTGTTACAGATATGCAAAGTATAACACTCTACTTTTTCAATTTTTTTATTATATTGAGTTGTAGAAAATCTTGAGGTTCTCCATTCCACATACCCTGTTTCTTTCACTTCACTTTCTCTTTCAGTTTATAGCTTGACATTACAGCCCTTCTAATAAACAGTTGTAGCTGCTTTCAGTCACTGATCGCTAAACCTTTTTTGAGAAAAGGAGACAAGCTCCCGAAAGTTGTATTATGGACATCAATAAACACAAGGAGGGACTGTGTACCCTCCAACTCAAATGTACAAAAAATTGAAAAGAATAATATTAACACCCCGAGATGCGAATGAATCTCAACATCCCGAACATCATAGGTGTCACCAGTCCAAAAGATATAAGGCCGTAGCCAAGATGAAGTCGTGCTTCCACCCTTCTAGCTTTCCCCGCCAACACACTCCAATTGCAGACTGGAGTTTAAACTCCTTTAGAGAAAGGCTAAGAAGAAAACCAGGTCAAGAACCCTAAACCCTAAACTGATCGCTAAACCTTAAAAAAGTATTGTTCCTACTCTATCGCATCTCACCTGCAAACCCATTGAGTTTGAATCAAATAATAGCAAGATTTAATAGCAAACAGGAAACGTTAGGAACAACTAGACTCCCAAGAGATATCCAATCCTTCAAATAATTTTAGCTTAAGCTCAATAGCTAACTAACTAACCATAAAAACAACAAATTCTCAATCCCTAGTTAGTTTGGGCCCGAGTCGACTACATATATAAAACTCATTCACTTTGCTCAATTAGATGTCCTTGATGGCATGCTTTCAAAACCATTTAAATCCGTTCTAATCAATGCATCCCAAGTTATCTTAGGTCTACCCACATACCATCGAGTTTCTTCAATTTCTACTTTATCGAGTTTTCTAACAAAGGCATTTGCAGGCCGTCTTTAGATGTGTTTAAGCAGCCACAATCGCTCTTCCCTATTTTTGCATCAATAGGTGCGACTTCTACTTTTCTCTTATCCTACATATTTTATATTCTAACTTTACTAGTTTTACAACGCATCCATCTAAACATCTTCATTTTCGTCACAATCATTTTTACGTGTGAATTGTTTCTTTACCGTCCAACATTCACTTTCATAAACCATAACTAGCCTAATTACGCTCTTACAAAATTGCGAGATATTTTGATCTCATATCGCACTTATTCCACTTCTCCACTTCTTCTATCCAGCTTGAATTTTGTGTCGCATCATTCCCAATATGACCATCTTTCTATATGATTGATTCTTGATATCTAAAATAGTTCACCCTAAAAACTTCTACTTCCCCTAATTTACTATTCCATTATCTTGATATCTATATTTGTTAACTCACAATGTATATATTCGGCCTTAGTCCAACTCAACTTAAAGCCTTTACGTTCTAACATATTCCCCCAAAGTTTTATTTTCCTATTCCCACCATCTCTGGTTTTGTCCAATATGCTCGATAGCTGACTACAAGGCAATAAAGAAATGTCTTGACTACTTTCTTGTGACAGGAATTACTAACTCTTCAATTCAACATATTTGGACATGTGGGTTCAAGGGCAATAAAGGTACAGATTCAAATTAAATTCTACGCATCGAAAAACCTTTTTTGAGACAATTGGTAAAGTTCATTTGCACAAAAAAAGCCTAAGGCTATCTTTTTAGCACCCAAATTGGTCTGTCTTTGAAAAACCTTTTTGTCATCAAAAAGAGGATGCCTTCAAAAAAAAGTATACTTATTTTGAAACTTTAGAAAGCAGATTCCAAAAGTTACTTGCAAGACTGAACAAACTCAAAGCACCAATAAGTTGTTTTGTAGTACTTTTATGAACAAGAAACACCAGTTTTAAGAAGTTGTTTCTGAAAACTGTTCCCAGAGCCTAAACCAAACAGGCTCTAAATTCTATCAATCATTTGCCAAATGAGATGATCCAAAAAATAAAAATAAAAACAAACAGAATAGAAAACTAGAACAAATAAACAAGATTCAAAAGAATAGCAGTTATGCAAAGGTCTTAAAGGTTCAGTAGTTTTACCACATACCATTTTCCCGAAGATGAAAATCGGCAGTCCCTTGAAATACTTGCATATACAAAAGACTTGTCCAATGCATAATGGGACGAGGATAAGGTTGGACACCATGGACATCATCTTTGTTGCATATAAAGGTGGCAAAAATTGTTCCACTGTCAACAATAACAGTACCTCCTCCAGTAAATCTCCTCACAACTGGGATCTGGTCTTCCATGACAACTTCGAGTTCAAGAAGCTCAGAAGGCTTCCTACAGAAGAATTACATACCATATAAATTTAACTAACTTCCACAACACATAAATATTCAAAAGATAACAGAAGAAAAACAGAAAGAAAAAAAAAAAAAAAAAGAATAGAAGAAATGAAAGTCAGCAAGTTAAAACTTAAAAGTTTGATTAACATGCTAAATGTTTTCCAGCCAGAACTGCCAAGTTAATTTTTACACTGTAATAAATCTAACATCGTCAACAAACATATATTTTTCTGGTCTAAAACCAAACTGCAGAATATAAAATCAGGGACTATCCGACTCAAAAAGTTTGATGAACATGCTAAAAGCCAGAACTGCCAATTTTTTACACTGTAATAAATCTAACATCATCAACAAACATATATTTTTCTGGTCTAAACCATCCGGTATCCGGACTATCAACGTTGGTGTTTCCATTTGGGGGAGAGCTCCCAACGTTGGTGTTTCCATTTCCACGACTCGAACTCGAATCACTATTTGAAGGACAACAACCCGCTTCCAGTTGTGCCAACCAATGTGGGACTGAGGCTATGTTGTTGTAAAACATAGTATTAAAGATTTGATAACAGAGCTTTAACATAGAATTTTCAACTTAAAAGTAGATGAAGAAGTAGAAGCAAAGAATAATTTGGAAATGAGGTGGAGTGGTGGAGTGAGGACAAAATAACTAACCCGGCAATTCCCATGACAACAGTAGGAGCGTTGGTACCATCATTAAGGATGCACCAGTTTTCAGAAGATGTTCTGAGCAGCTGTTCCTCCAAATGTAATTGTTGTAAGATGGGCAGGCCTCGTAAGTTGAGAAGGTTCATCAACGGTGGCCCAATGTTCCTACCTTGAGACATAGTTATTGGGTCTGAATGTGTCCGGGAAACGAAGGACAATTCACTTCTTCATGCAAATAGGGATCCAAATTGAACCTCTCGTTCGTTCGCCATCTCTCTCAAGCATCCTCTGATGATGAATCACAACCGCAACCTCAACCTCATGGAATTACCCACGGCCCGAGGAGAAGAAGAACGACGCGGACGAGCGGCTAAAGATTCAATGGATTACTGATCTTCATCCAAAGAGCGAAGGAGGATTTGTTTTCCAAACTCTGCTAAGCCTACTATCACTTCTTCAATCTCTCCCTTTTTTTTTCTTTTTTTTTTAATGAAATCTATGTTCACTCTACAAAAACCTAACCTAAACAGTCACTACTCTGATAATCTGATTGAAAAATGCTAAAAGTGACGTACTATTGGTACTCACTAAAAGCACACTTCAAATTTTTTTTTTTATTATTTTTTTTATATTTTTGTATTTGAAAATAATGCTTAAGGTTAACATTCACTACAACTATAAAATTATTAAAAAAATAAAAATAAAATAAAAAATGAGGTGTGTGCTCATAGTATGTCGTAGTGAGTCATCCTAACACTTCTCAAAAGAAAAAATGCTGGAGTAACTTATATTTACCACCGATCTTGAATGTTGTCATTTCTACCACGTGATGCGCACGCACGCATCTCGAAGTAATTTAGAAGACATCTAAAGAGGCCGATGCCAAATATGGGTTACTTTAGCAGAACTCTTACAAAAACACTTTTCTAAGGCTTTGTTTGGCAAGCACAAACTAACTTATAAGCTAGCTAATCTGCTAGGTTATAAGCTACTTACACAAATAAGTTGTGTTTGATAGCTAACTTATTTGAAAAATCATCTAAATGATAATCTAAAATTTTAGACTCTATCCACACTAGCGTTTTAATCCAATTTATTTTTCCTTGCGTGCCCTTTTTGCCTCTTGTAAACCGAAATATCAATTTCAATTTTGAAAAATTAGGTGTGCATCCTTTATGTGCGGAAATATCAATTTCGATTCAATTTTTTATTGGTTAGATAACAACCTAATCACATTACACATGTTTATTTTTACAATATATAGGACGTATAAGAAACAATAAATGTATAACATACTGTATTAACATATGCAACCATACTATTTAATATTGTATCTATATAAATATATTTTGTTATGAAAGCCTTAGAAATATATTAACAAATACTAAATTAAAATCTTATCAAAAAACTATAATACTATATTATTTAATATTGAATATTTCTTTAAAAAATATTTAATATTTTTTAAAATTATTATTAAATGATAATTATTTAAATTTCTATATATGTAAAATTAAATATTAATAAGTGTATTATTTTTCATATAAGAAATAATCGATTCAAGTAATTGGTTTTCTAAATAATGTAAGAATTAAGTTATTTTATGTTATTTGTGTTATATAAATAAGATATATAGTTATTTATATATAATTCATTTGGATTTTTATAACAATTAATTATATGATTATCTTCCTTTCAACAAAAAATGATATGATTACTTAATTGTGTCATATGTTCTTTTACGTCATTTTGCATTTCTCAGCTACTCAATCAGTTATTCTTCCAAACAAATTTTAATCGATCAGCTAGATTATCAGTTTTCCGCTACCAACTACTAGACTATTAGCTATCGATTAGATTGTCAGCTGTCAACTAGATTATCAGCTATCAGTTGGTGTTGCCAAACAGAGCCTAAATGTCTACTATGGCCCCGTTTTGTTCAGCTTATGAACCTGCTTATTGATGATGTGGCATCACAGCTTAATTATAAAAGGGTGTTTGGATAATATGCGAATGGTTCCTAAATCGCATAAAAGCTATTTTCATTCCCTATGTTTATCAAGATTGCGAATGCGATTTGATAAAATTTTATAAATAAAAGTACTTTTTAAAATGAGGAACCAAACACACCAAGTTTGTTTATACCAAAAACAATTATGACATAATTGCTTAAGTTATAAGTAATGAGCTTAACCATATATCTTGATTTTGATTATTTATAATACTTCTAAGTAGGTACATCCAAACTTCCTTGACTACCCTTAAAGTTAATTGTATGTATTGCAACACTTATAGTCCTCTTGCTCCACATAAGCAACACACTCCTAATATTGGATATTTTATGAAGTTATCTGTCTTTTAATGTTACACAATACATAGTGTATAGGAGGAACAAGTGGACTTATTATGGAGAAGTTAAATAGACTTGCTACAAATTATTAAAAGAATATTGAATGAAAACGTTTGGAGGATAAGAGTAATATATAATATTGAATGTTATTTATGTTGTCAATAGTCTATAATTAAGTTGACTATATTGAAATTGTGTCATATACATGTGGATTATTTATCTTTAGCTTGCAATTCAATGAAGTTGATAGTGATGATTCTTTGGCTATTACAAGTACCATGATTGTTTGATAGTCACTAAAGTCGACCGCACTTGATGGTTGTTGGAGCTCGAGTGAGATGGTTGTGAAGTTAGACAAATTGAAAAAAGAGAAACGAGCAATTCAACAAGTTTAAATGTGACCAACTGCATTGGTAGTTAGCTAACCAATTGCTTCTATAACTGTGTACAAAAAAAAAATGACAGAAGAGCAGTCTAATGCGTTCAAAATCAATTGCTTCGATGACTATGGTTGTTTCATAGAGATCTTTCATTTCTTCGAGTATTAAAGAACCAATTGTTTGGTTCTTTCAAATATAAACAAAGATATTTTGGTTCAAGTTGTTTCGTTGAGCAAATATAACGTTACTTATCAAAGTGGATGATAGATCTTCATGTATTGTCAATATTGTTGATATTGTCAATATAGTGTATGAATTGTATTGATTGTATATTCAAAAATTTTCGACATATTAATAATGTTTATGGTATTATAATTTTTATGTGTTGGATGTTGGTTCAAAGAGCAACTAATCTTTCCTCATTATTCACGAAAAATTGATATATGATTATTGACAATATAAACAATATAAATGATGTTGACAATGGTATATTGCACAATGGTGATATTATCTCCATGCTCTCAAATCAGAAAATTCTATGGTTGCGGTAAAAGAATCTCATCGTTCTTTTTTTTTACAAGTTAAAAAAAAATATAAAAAAAACTTGTTGGAAGAAAGAAAGGATAAACAAAATTAAATTAAATATGTAAATGGTAGGATAATTGATCATTGAGGTTAATTGATCTATATATTTAGAATGGAGATATGTGTTTATCTAAATCAATTTGATATGAAATGGAAGTACTTAGAGAAAATATAACCATATTGCCTATAACGACTCGAATTCCACTTGACCCGACTCGAGGGCATTTTGGTAATTTAATATTTTATTTGTGTTTGGTGTACTATTATGCGTATTATATGTTATCGCAACTTGACGTGACCCACTTAAATTATATGCACGCGATGATGAGACGTTAAGTTGCTAAGTTATTGTCAATTAATTTGGTTGAAGGTCTAGAGAAGGGTTTGTGTATTAAGTGTGTCTAAAATTGGTGTTATAAAGTAAAAGAGAGAGAAAGAGGGAAGTTGCCACGGAGAGACCGAGAGGCGGCGACGGACACCAGCGGGACGACGACCGGTGCGTGGCAGCGCGAACAACAGCCAAGCATTGGTGCAAAGGATGAGGAGGGGTGAGAGACGCCCCCAAGGCGCGGCAGCACTGAACGAGGGCGACGGCTCCTATAGAGCAACGGGCTGTGGATGACGGTGGACATGGCAGAGTCGACACGGAGAGTGAGATCTGGCTCAGGCAGCTCAAGAGAAGACCAGGGAGAGCGCCACTAGGAGGTCCTCCTCATCATAGTCTCGGCCAAGGAGAGGAGGAGAAGAGGGGTGGTTTCCGCCACCCCTCCGCTCCTACTCTTTCCTCAAAGGCGGCCGACCAGAGAGGTAGCGACCCTCTGGCCAGTCGCCGGAGGTCCCTTCGGCGCGTGGAAGCAACGAAGGGTGATGGTGGTCGAGGAGGGGAGCACAAGCTCCCCTCCACGACTGCCAATGGGGGGAGACGAGCTCCCCCCTACCAGGTTGACTGGTCAAGGGTCAGTTGACCCTGGACCAGTCTGGCCCTGCATTTTGATTTAAAGGGGCAGGAATGTCCCAGCCCCTCCACGGCTTCATCGGAAGTGCACGCGCTTAACCCAGAAGACCCGACAGCGGTCCCACCTCTTGACACATTACGGGGGAACTTCGACGAAGGTTCTGAACGATACGAAACTCGTGGGACCTGCACTGGTGGGTCTCCAAATAGAAATAAATGAAAAAAATACTTAACTTTAAATCAAGTAACTCTTTATATAATGTTGTATAATTTGTTTAGATTCGCGAGGCAGTTTACGTGGGACCCCAAGCGTGTGAGGAATCCGTGTAGGCATCGCGGCGTGTCTAGGTTAGTGGGGAGCTTGCTCAATTATCAAATATGGCATGATTATTAGTTATGTTTAGGATTCATAATTTGAATTAAAGACATGGGATTTATGGGTTGCGTCGTGGTATTGGCTCGAACCTACGTATCTATGGAATGTGAGTGCACTGCTTTTCTCATCTATGTTATTCAGGGACCCAAAATGTTTGTGGAGTTTCACCGAGGGCCTTATTAGCAAGTAAATCTATATGAATAGCTCAGAATGTTGTGGTACCACCGAGGGTCGTTAACACCCTAGGATGTTGTGGAGTTTACCACCGAGGGCTTTACTTGACTAATTGAATTCATAAGTATGTCACGTAGGGACATGAGTTGGAGTTCCTTCTCTTGTACTCTTGAGACATAGGGATGTGCATCGGTGATGGCTTGGACGAACCTATTGTTGATTCGATGGGACAAATGAGAAGGCACATAAGGCATGTGTGCTAGCTAGTTGTTTCCATCACCTCGAGAGTAGAAGAATCGGTCACCGGATTCTTGCCAATACCTAGTATGCATTGAATGAAACATCGACTTATCGTATTACTATATATTATAGTACATAATCTCGCGAAACCCCCTCCTTTGCATGAAAGCTTGAATTTATGTAACGATTTGTCAATCTCTTTAATGCTATGCATGATTATTATTGTTACAACTTGATGACTTATGAATATGTAGTATTTGTTATGAAAGGATGAACTCCTATTTATTTGTGGCTTACAAAACTTATGTCCATGATAGTACTTGATGGTTCATTATAAGTCTATTACTTATGAAATCCTACTACCATGTTATTATTTAATGAATCCTTGTTTGTTTTCAAGTACATGCTAGACTTTACATGCTTATTAGGTATTACTTGCATATTTGATGGTTGAGCAGGTTTTCCGCATTACTGAGCTCCGTTGGTTCTTTTAGCTCACCCACTTACATCTCAGGTATCCACGACAGCTCTAGGTTGAGGCAAGGGAGAGACGAGCTTGAAGTCTCCTCTTGATGTGAGTCTTTGTTGATATATATTATGTATATTTGATTTTGAAACTATTCAACTTGGGGTTAAAATTAAAATAGATCTTTGGGTAGCTTAAATCCTAGTTACCTTTAGTTGATCCACTTCGGAGATTTAATAAACTTGTTTAGTTTAAATGAGCATGAACCCATGTATAGTTTATTAATGTTCTATGAACTTAAATCTATTGGCTTTAGGATATCTCTTTATATTTATTCCGCAATTATTATCCTATATTTAGCCAATGTGCTTTCCGCAGGTTTATTTGTTTAGGCATGTCAGACTGTTATTTGGGCTTGGTTCAGGTATCGAGTCCAAGTAGCGGTCTGGGCCGAGCGACCCGACCCTAAGTTAGGGGCGGGTCGTCACATTGTCTATATTGTATAGTATAGTCAATATCATCTATATTGTCTATTTTGTCAATATTGTCAATATATATTATTATAAGAATCGATTAAATATTTTCTTTAAGAGTATTATATGAACTATGATCAATCTATATTTTATGGGCAAAACATATTTTTTATTCCTTGAACTTTGAGTCTTTTATGTTTTTGGTCTCTAAACTTTCATTAGTGTACATTTGGTCCCAAAACTTTCATTGTTGGACATTTGGTCCCTAAACTTTGAGTTTTTTATGTTTTTGAAAGAAATTTTTTTTTCAACTTTTTTTGGTTGATGTACGTCATTGGTTCAATAATATAAACTACTTTACTTTTCTTGACTAGTCACATGTTACTTATGTTACCCACGTCAGTGAAATTTAACACTTTGATAAATGGTGGAAGAAGTTAAAAGTAGATCTTTGTGAAAGTTCAAGGACCAAATGTGTAATAATAAAAGATCATAGACCAAAAACATAAAAGACACAAATTCAGGGACTAAATGATGAGTTTTGACTATTTTATGTAAAGGTGCCTAAGGGGGTAGACATGCTTTGTTTGAAGGAATTTGATTATCTTAATATGACTCTTTGAATATAATTTGATTTCCACATGGAATAGAGCTTTCTTAACAATTTATTAGAATTTACAATCACAAGACCAAAATTTACATGTCACTCATGCAAAAGAGAATGACACGCTAATGTTTATAACATATATAAAAGAAAATAAATTGTTTACATATTGAGTGTAAGACTCGAGCTCGGCCAATGTCTAACGGTTTGGGCGGGTCAGGCGAGCCCTCGACCCAGTAAACATGTCTACTACTTACCTACCGCCCCAAAATTGCTTGACTTCAAAAAATGAGCATCGAGTGTCTGCCTCGTGTTTGAAGTCGGGTCAGACAAAATCTCCGTCATAGCTTCTGAAAGAACCTCTTTAGTTCAAAAATAAGAAACTCTTTATATGAAACCAGGAAACAACTTATTTCTTTCATGAGATCCCTCTAAAAAACAAAAAATCAATGATTTAAATATCAAAAATGGCCACAAGAAATATCACCATAAGCGAATCTATTAAGATTAATGACTTTACAATAAAAACTAGCATCAAACAAACAAAAATTTACGCAGAATAATGGCCCAAGGTGGTATATGTCGAAGGGAAAAGAAGTTGTGGGATTAGTATTTAGAGTTTTTTTTCTTTATTTTATTTTATTTTTTTTTTTTTTTTCTGCTTTTTGAATCAATAGACTGGTCAGGTTGGGTGGTTGGGTGCTTGATAATTATTGAACTGCTACCCGTTCTCTACCCTTATAAAGATTGGGACATCGGACTTGGCCCATCAGGCTATCGGTAAATGCGAGCTAGTGTCAACTATGCCCATCGTTAGGGGTGTGCACGGTCACTCCAAATCGACCCTTAATTTAGAAAATTTGAAACCCGCGCGACTTCCAATTTAATGGTGGTTTTTATTTTTTAAAAAGCTTGGTTCACCAAACATAAATAGGTTGTAAGGGTGTTTTAATGGTTTCGATTGAGTTTTGTGTGCTTAATTGTATTTTGGTGGATGGACATGCTTGGACTTCCTACGTGTGTGGAATGTTTGGCACGATTTTTGGTGGAAACATATGTATGGCAATTTTTTTTTAAAAAATTTGTTGAAGGAAAACCGCAAATCTATATCGACTAAACCGAACAAACTACAACTAGTCTGATCGAGATTTTATAGGTTTGTTGTTTGCAAAACTATCAAACCACGAACTCTCAATTTAGTGGCGGTTTGAGGGTTGTATACCAACAAATGCGGTTTCCACACCCCTACCTGTAGTGCAGTGTAAAATGCATGAAGAAGAACCATGATCGTGAACTTCAAAGAGTATTGTTATTACTTGTGTATCAAACTATTTTTTAATTTTTATTTTTGGTAGATAGACTAATTTCCATGTAACTATATATATACATACATACATACATACGAGAGATAGATAAAAAATTATAACTTTCATTATAGATGCACACTTGATATCTACTCATATTCAATATCATTACATGTACTACAATCAATATTATGTGTTTAAAATTTTCCTAATTATTAATTGTTGTAGAACTTGATAAAACTTTCTAAGGAATCATGGTTGTACCCAAGAATCTCTTTAACTCTTAATCCTTTCTTGTATATCTTGAATGCTGGGATTGAGCTCACCCCCTCTTGTTTTATCAAGTCTGAGTGATCCTCGACATCCACCTGAAAAATAATACAAAAGCTTAGGGATAAAACGTTTTTGTTAATATATTGAGTAATTAATAATATTAGGTCTCGACTATGTTGTAATTCATTTGTCCATTTGATATGCATTGAAATATGTGATGAACACCACAATGTAGACCAATGAAATTCAATATATATATGGTTCCAAAATTTTTTTATATATTTTTTATTTGCAAGCTCAACACCTAATCTAATTGGAATGATGTCTTCTAATTTTAACTTCTTTCAAATAATGGTTTCGAAAGAAAATAAAAAATAAAAAATAAATAAAAAAAAAAAAAATCAACAACAAACCTTTAAGAAACTGACTAATAGGTATCTCCTACAAAGTTGCTCTAAGAGATCTGATAGTTGGTTGTCTTCAAAACTGTTGTTGAAAAGTACCACAGACATCCCTGCCATAAATGAAAGGAGAAGTATATATCCAATTGTATATATAATGAGAAATACGGAGTGCTTCTATTAGTATATTAATGATTGTTTTTCTCAAACAAGAAAACAAATAATGGTTTTTCAAATCATAAATACTGATCAATCGTAAAATCAAATAAATATTGATCAATACTGAATACTTCTATTATGGCCAGCTGATAGTATTCTAATTATTTTAATTAAAAATACTAAAAGAAACTAATGTGTAAGATAAATAACTAGGTTAATTAAATATATAATCTCAAACTTTGTTTGAGGTTTTAGGTTAATTTCAAACAAAAACTTTCTGTAAACTATCTGGAACTAAATTATTCAGTCTCAATTGATTTCATAATAAATTGACAGGAAATTTTGTTCTTACGTAATTTTTCTTACGTACTTAGCGGCATAAATTGGAGACATAATTAAAACGATCTATTGATTTAAATTGCTTCTAAGTAGTACTTATCTTTTTCGTCAAAAAAAAAAAGTAGTACTTATCTTTGTCACAATGTCATTTATCATAAACGTGAAAATCAAAATATCAAGTATTCCCAAAGTAGCTAAATTCTCATGCTCTCGACACAACAACTTAAGGAAAGCGATCCCGAAAAGTAATTTTCAATTTCTCCTCTTTATTAAGTCAAATATTCACCCCAACCGCTTTATATCGCAATATTAATGTTGGCAGAAATATCTTTTCAAATCTTGAGGAGACAAATTGAAAATAAATAGCTTTATTGGAGATAGTTTTAGTTTATATATTTTTTGTTAAAGATAAATTTGAAGATTTGAGCAAAGTTTTTAATTATTTAGTCTGTTTTGTTTTTAGTCATCCTAAGCTAATACTCCATCAATTCAAAATTATAAGTCGTTTTGGATGGAGCACACTAATTAAGGTAGCTTTAAAGATAGCTTTAATGACGAGCTTAAATTACATGTTTATCCCTTGACACAAAATACAAAATGTTTTAATTACTCAAAAAGGGTCTAAATATTTAGTTAAATAAGGGGTAAAATAGGTTGAATAGATATAAATGATCTTTGAATTCATAAAACGAATTATATTTTTTGAAATGAAAGTTTAGCTAATTAAAAATAACTTATATTTTTAGAAGGAGGGAGTATTTATTAGAACACATGCTAATTTATAATCTTGTGACACCATGCATTATATAAAGCCTATATCTTAACTCACATTATGCTATTTTTGCTCTTTTTCTTAATTGTGTCATCCTTCCTCAAGGACGACAGAAAATTTTTTCTAAAATTATACTCATCAACTTAAATATATAGGCAATCTAGTTATTTGAATTCATTAATCATTTTTTTCTTAAAAGTGGCATTGAAAAATAATAATCTAACACATTTTGGTGCACACTTTGTTTGATAAAAAATAATTATAAATGATTAAAAAATAAAATATATGTGCTTAAAGTATGTTGGATTATCATGTTCCTTGTTCTAAGTAATGTACGTCAAGGAGCATTTTCCAGTTTACGTACCCTGTGACATGATCAATTGTTTGAAATTGTCACTGCCGGTAATGCTAATAACGTCAGCACCAAATATCATGTGACGTATGTCCTCTCCTCTTTCCTTCCTAAGCTCCAACTGCGCCTCAAACAAGGCCTTCGCTGCTGCTTCATCTCCTGGTGTGTCTCTCATCACCATTTCATAGTCACGAATTGCGGCTTCCCAACATTCCATCTGTCCCATAAAAATATAATCAAATATCAAATGACTTTTAAAAAAAACAAATGACCTCAAAATGATTAATTGTTCAACAAAAGTTGGCACATAGGTGGGCTTCGGCAATGGTTTTTAAGCTTGGCCCCCTTATCCATGCATGGCCTAAGCCTTAAGGGCATCCACTTTGTACAAGTGTGACATAGGGTAATTTTATAATGGAGTCAATATATATATATATATATATATACCTATATTATGGGAACTATGCATTTTTATTATTGAATTACCATTGAATCTTTAAGTCAATAGTGGATGATGTTATGCCAACTTCTCAAAGAAAAAGTAAACAATCTAACCTTGGCTTTGCAATCGGCTCGTCTTAGCCTGGCGCCGGAGTAGGTAGGGCGCACAATAAGAGCTTTGGTGCAGTCATCGGAGGCCCTCTCGAAGTGATTGAGTTCGAACCGGCAAGATGCTCGGTTGCATAGCAAGACGGAGTTGAGGGGGTCGTGTTCAAGTCCTTGAGCGTAGGCCACGCATGCCTCTTTGTACTTGCCTCTTTTGAATAGTTGGTTGCCGTTGGTTTGGGCCCATGACGCCGCGCGGGCCCTCCTCACCAGCCCGCCCAGATCTTTGTCGGACGGGTAGAGTCGGAATGCTTGCTGAGATGACGCCACTGCCTCTTCAAACCTATCATCATACATTTTTCGAGTATTAATTTGGTTATGTACATACTTACTCCATTTAAGAAAGGTAAGTGCTACTTTGAGCCAAACTCACGCTCCAAGTCACATCAACTTTGAAAATCCTCCATACACATCTCAAGATATGTCCACATGCAATTTATGGTACATTATACGTGAAGTGTCTATCTCGAGACACGCACAAACGGCTTTCAAAGCCAATTTGACTTGAAGTGTGAGTTTGGTGATGACAAAATTACATCGTAATATTTATTTATTTAATTCCACACATCCTGCTCTTTTGAACAGGGGATAAATTACAGAAACTATATCCTTTGGATCTTTTATCGACTAACAAAAAGGTCAGTTCCAAACTTAGTAGTAATTGCTAAAAACACCAAAAAGAAAAATATTACACTAACACTAACTCTTGTATCATTCACCAAAAAACTTTTTCAATGTCATATGCGTCTCAAATGATAATGAATCTTTTTGTGATTCAAAGTTATCTAACACTACTCAAAATGCTTGTGCTTTAGAATTAATAAAGCACCTTAGTAAGATGGATGAAACATCATTTGTCAAAAATAAGGTTAGGGGAGGTTGTGGGATTCGACTTGTGTTAGAATCAAGTTGTTGGTTTCTCGTAGAAAAAATATACACAACGCTAACCTGCCATCAGACATCTCGACCTGTGCCTGTACTGATAGTAACTTTGCATGTCCTATCGACCCATAAAACTTGGTACACAATCATCTAGTGCAAATTTTGGTGCCTTGTTCAATGTTTTGCTGGCTTCTTCATGTCTATGAAGTTTCAGTAAGGCTTCAGCTTTGAAAATGAAAACCTGAAGGATAAAAAAAGAACTTGCTTATTCAACATAAATTTAAGACAATTTGAGATGCATTGATTAAGAAATATTTAAAGGATTTTGATTGCACGTACGTTAGTGCATTAATTTACTAATCAAGTGGAATGAAAAAGTTTGATCCATGAATCGAACTCAAATAATTTTTGGATCTGAGATGTGTTATTGTTGTCGTCGTCGTCATCTTGGTGCGTATATAATTAAAATGATGACTAGTTAAATTGAAATTATTGGGTTTTTTGGCTCAAAACTCTTAGTTTCTATTTTAATTTGTTAATACTTAATTAGAAAGTATAGTGTTTAGTTAATATTTTGTGTTTCTAATTATTTTTGGGGTTATGAAGGTTTAAGTTTGTGTTTATTTTCTTAGCAATGTCTAATTTTGAGTCGTAGTCAAATTAATAAGTTTGGTGTATATATAAAAACCCTAAATTAGTTTTAAAATATATAAGTTTTTAAGTGATTGAATAAAGTTTGTGTGTTTGAGTGTTCGTGAGATTGTTTGCTTCCGTTGCGTGTGCGGTGTTTTTTCCCAACGGAAACTTGTAGAGTTGATTTGACCCAAAAAAAAAAAGAAAAAGAAAAAGAAAAACCTGTAGAGCTGAATCTGCACCAGAAGATATTGCATGTTCTGCCTCTTTAAGCACTGTCATCCAATTTCTTTGCTTCTTTGCTTCATTAAAGTTGTTGATATACCCTTGAAGTTCCACAGCTTTAGCAATGTCATCATTTTTGGCTTCCTGCCCTGACAGTTTAAAGTGCTCTAAAGACTTTTCCGGTTCACCCAATCTGCATAAGTTATGTAAACTAGTAATCACAGTAAAAATACATATATTAACTACATCTTTGATTCTTTAAACTATATTTAGTTTGTTTAGCCATATGTAGTAGTAGTACCTGAGATAGAGTGCTCCCAAGAAGTGATGTGCTCTCCGATAAGAAGAATCGATTCTTACAGCTTCTCTGCATTCAAAAACTGCTTCGAGAAGTCGATCCATGGAGGCCAACACGACGCCTTTGTTAATACGACAAGTTGCAATCTCTGGATTTACTGCAATTGCCCGGTCATA
Source organism: Stephania japonica (assembly GCA_039657345.1). Lineage (NCBI taxonomy): Eukaryota > Viridiplantae > Streptophyta > Magnoliopsida > Ranunculales > Menispermaceae > Stephania > Stephania japonica. The sequence continues at coordinate 64,033,179 of CM077557.1, read as the reverse complement.
CAGCGCGAGAGCCTCTACTACTCTTCCCTTTCTAAACTCTTCATTTCCCATTGTCTTCAACTTCTCAGCATCTAATCCTTTCGATATAGCTCTACGCCAACGTCCAGGGTACCCTGCTTCATTAGCGCCATTACCTATGGCATTATCGCTTGCATACTTCCCTTTCGGAATCGAGTCATTACAACCATCTCTTCTTATACTTGTTGAGTTTGAAGTATTATGGACATTGTAATTAATAGAGTTGGAATAATGTTGTGTATTAGGATTGGAAATGCCTGGTGGCCTTAAGTTCCCGAATTGACGCAAGAGCATCACATTGCCCGAAGAAGCTCGAATCAAGGAACAACATTCCTTGGCTTGTTGGTGATCAGTGATCAAGCTATCCAATTCACTATTAATATTGATTGTCTCCTTAGGTACTGGAGCTCTCCTCCCATAACCTCCACCTTGTGTCATGGAACCATTCGAAAACGACGAATAACTAGATGGCAATGAAGAACGTCGGTAATGGCGCGATGAGGTTATTGGTTTTGCTATTGGCTTGTCTGGTGCCTCAACAAAATTGGAGGTGTCAAGATAGAGGAACTCATCGGAGCCAACTCGCCTTTGGTTTGATTTCTCGAGGCTATTCGAATTCAGTATTGGAAATGAACTCATTGAGGCAGTCCTTCTATGCTTGAGAAAATGGCCACCAAGTCGAACTCCATGAAAAAGACCACAACCTACATATTTCTTTGGTGAGAGGTCTTCAACCACTTCTTTAGACATTGTTGCTAAAAAAGTACAATTGAATCTGATGAAGGATTTTACAACATTAATTGGGTTAGTTTATGGCATAAAAATGTACATAATAGAGGAGGGGGATTGATTAAAGAGATCAAAACATGCCATGGTGTCTAAGATTAATTCAATTGGGTTTGAATCAAATTGACTTTAATTAATCAAGAAAAGAAAATTAATCTTGATTGCACAGACCTCCTGGAGCAGCAACTAAAGAAAACACATCCTAAATTTGCTTGCTTTGGACATGCTTTGAAATACATGCGGACACATCTCGACGTAAAATAAAAGAACTAAGACAACAGTGTGTCAATCGTAGGTGTCAAAAGTATTTTAGCAAATTATTTTACTATCAAGAAATTGATATATATATTTTTTGTAAATTTTGACGTGCTGTTTTTATTTTGGTTTGTGGTGGAGAACGGAGAAGCACAGGCGATAGACTCGGTCAATGAGCAAACATTGTTCTCCATCAATTCGGAAAATAAGTTTACTTTTTTCTACCAAAAAATATGTGTTTTTGCTATATCATCAATGGAGGCAAGTTGGTTTATTATTTTCAATAATAAAAAGGAAGAGGTTAAACGGACCCCTAACACTTGCTCAACGTACCCCATTACTCAAACAAACCACAATTTTAAATTTCAATTGTTGAATGCACCTCACCTTTTTTTTTTTTCAAAAATCCCCGAATACCCTTGCTCACCCCATTACCTTCATCCTCACTTTCACCCCCAACCCCAACACCAACACTCGTTAATTCTCTCCATTTCTTGATTTTGGCCATTGTAGAGCACTTATAGTAGGTCGGAAGTGTTGTATATATGAGTATTTTTTTGTCGAACAAGGTTGGATCTAGTCTCGTTGTGCCCGAAAAGTGAAGAAGTGTCTCTATGAGTTTCATACGTACATGATCAATACCTCTTTAGATCGCTAATTCCCATCGAGTCGACTACCACCCACACACCAAAACCTTTGAAGAGGTCTCAGTCGCCTCCCACCGAGTGTGACGACCCTCACCTGAACCACATCCGGCCCGAAATATTTTATTAGTAAATGATGAAATGTATTACCTATTTATACATACTTGTGTACACAATTATTTATTTTGTCATCGATCCTTTTTTTTATTGGATGTTCTTCGTGATGCGTATGCACGTGGTATTAGAGGGGTGGAAATACTGGTGATAAAACTTGAACTAATACAACGTTTTTTCTTGTTAGAAAAATTGAAGTACCTAAGTTAGTTGATAAACCTATGGAACTTAATGTAATCCATAACTTAGACTTTTATTTGAAATTAAATTCTATATACCTAAGTCTTTGGATTTAATTACTTAATTAGGCTAATTAGGACTTGTATGCTATTTCTAAATTTGATAAATTACCCAAGTCCCTTGATGAGAACAAGTTACTAGCTTAAATGAATTAAAAAGTTGCTTAATTATATAACTAGTCTAAGTTATTTAATGAGCCAAGTAATTAAAAACATTTGCATAAACTGCTCAAGTATATAGACTCCCCATTTGTAAAGTAATATACAAATTTGATGTAAGGCTGGTGCTAATTTTAGTCAAAAATGACATTGACGATGTAAAGGTGGGCAACTTGATGGTGCAGGAGAACACGCATCAGCATTGCAGTAGCAATGTCAAATCATGAAAAGAAGTATTGGGGGTGAAGATGCAGATGTGTTCCACCCTTGGAGACTTGAAAATGGAGTCTCTAAAGCAGCAAACACCCAAATGCTATGCATGCCTGTTTTTTTTTTTTTTTTTTTTTTGAAAGCTATGCTTGCCTTTTCAACTGGGCATTAACTGTACAGGGATGCAAGCAAAGATTATGTTGCCATTGCTTCTCCAGAGGATCTTCTTCACATTCTCCCCCAACTACTACAAGCTCCCACCCAAAGAAATCATCTTTCCCCTGAATTCGGCTTTCCAATCCTACTACGACCTTTGCCCGTCTGATGCTATCGTACTCAAGTTAATAAATATTTAGCGGAATGCACCGAGAGAGGCAACAATCAATAGTATTGACTTGTATAAATAAGCTGTTCAGGAACTTATGAAATTATTGTTATTTTCTGAAAGGGAATAGGTCTATGCATTTAGTTCTTGTGTACAAGTAGCCTATATATATACATGTATGTGATACAAAAGGAAAGTATTATAAATGGAAACTACTTAATACACGAGATGACTAATACACGAATTGCGTAAATATTTAATATACAAATGGAAACTACTTAATACACGAGTTGACTAATACAAATATTTAGTATTACAAATGGAAACTACTTAATACACGAGTTGACTAATATATGAATTGCCTAAATATTCAGTAACACCCTTCCTCAAACTTAAGACGGTTCAAGAAAATCAACTTGAGGTTGCAAATCAAATCAGTAAACCTTACAAGTCAAGGGTTCGTTACGAAACAGTTCAATGATCACCCAAGACAACATAAATAGATTCAGATGTGGCAAAGTCTGAACAACAGAACAACGGACAGACAAAATCAACAGAACCACTAACAGAGTAGAGTCGGCGAAACCACTAACAAAGTAAAGTCGACGGAATGACTAACGGAGCAGAGTCGACGAAACGACGAACAAACAACGAAGTCGACGACAAGACAACAGAGCAAACAAACAGCAAAGTCAACATAGTCGACAACAGACAGACAACAAAGTCGACGACATGCCGAATTTGTAGGAGATCACAAATGGCACGACCATGGGCTATGAGCTAATCTCACAAAACCAACACATGAAAGCCTCAACACGAGAAAAGCCAAATCAGATGTTTTGACCAAAAGCATCAAATAGAGCGCAGAACAAGGATGGATTGATCAAAAAAATATCAGCGAACAAATCAAACAAAGGAATCGAGGACAGAGGACCGCGATTAATCACGAACAAAAGTGAGCATTGATCAAGAATTGTATTAATGTGGGGCATTGAGGATGCGAACACATGAAGATGCACAAGCAACCAAGGGCGTGAAGAAAATGCACAAGAGAACATCAAAAGCTAAAAAGAACCACTGCGAAACACACAAAAACGAAGCAAAGAACAACAACCCTCAAAAGTAAATACCACGAAACGGTCGTCAACTTGAAAGCTGAATGACCTAAGACTAAAAACCAAGCTCTGATAATATGTTATTTCTTGAAAAAGAAAAAGTTTAGAGTTATTTTAAGGAGTACATAATGGACATATCGCAATTTTGACCAGCATTGATGGTTGGCTGTCATCATTGAGTTGTTGCTAAAAACCACAATACTTAGTTTGGAACTAGACTTGATCACGGGCTTGGGTACCCGTCCGACCCGCCCAAGTCCGTGAACAAATTAATGGGTTTTGGTAGTCATTTTTAAGAAAAGCTCAGCCCAGGCTCGAGCCCAGTTAGACCCGCTTTTAAGTGAGTTGGGCTTGGGCCAACTTAAAAAGTCCAAGTTTGACCCAGGCTTGGCCGACCCGAATATAAGTTATTGACTAAAATATTTAAAAATAATTAGTGTTATAGGTAAGATTTGATCTTCGAAAAAAATTGTCACATTACCTGAATTTTACCATTTGAGCCACTTTTTTTCTATGCATAACAAAAGAATACATAATATATACATAAAAACACAAAAGTTATTGAAAAAGTCCATAAAAAATTAGTTTGGCTAAGTGCACCCAACGTTTACTGAGTGCACCCAGAAAAACACAAAAGTTATTGCAAAAATCCATAAAAAATCAATTTGGCTAAGTTCACCCCAGAAAAAGTCAAACTTTAAAAAAGGTCAATCCTACTACAAAATGACCCTTATGCTCCTCACTGTGATTAGTGCACCCCACTACAATTTCTAAGTGCACCCCACACTCTCTTCTTTGTGACTTGTAGGCATCATCGAGTGATTCGAATTTGAATGTCCAAATCTCTTGTTGGAGAGTCGGTCGGAGCCCACCAAACCTCTATTTAGATGTCTCGACCAAGGTGTTGAAGTTGGGTGATTCAGTTTGGATGAAAAGGTATTTTGGTAAAATTGTGGGTGCACTTAGAAATTGAAATTTGAATTTGGGGTGCCACGCAAAATGGGATGCACTCAGTAAACGGTGGGGTGCACTTTGCCGGAATATAAAAAATTTATTTTTTATATTTTTAATATTTATATATTTATATATGGGCTCGTGGCTTGGGCTTGGACTTGGGCTTTATATTTTTTTTACCGGGCTTGGGCCTATGTTTAGGCCCACATATATATGGTGAGTTAGGCTTGAGTTAAGGTTTTTAGGCCTAGGCCAGGTTGGGCACGCCCCGAGCTCAACCCATGACCAGACCTATTTGGAACCATTTAAAATAAACTCGTCTATAGATTTTTTCATTCAAACGTCAATTATCTTACTGGCAGTAGAAAAGTAGGCAAAATAAATAAAGGTCTCTTTTCTATTCATATTCAAGATGTTTTATCTTTTCTAACAATAACAATATAGCCTCAATCCCAAATTAGCTCTTTCATAGTGCTCAATTTAGTGCAATTGATGGTGTGTTTAATTTCAAAACTTCTCTTTTCTAAGGAGCAGTATAAATATATTTCAAGGGGATGGGTATTTTCACAATGTAGATGATCTATATCATTATACAAGAAAGGTTTTGGAAATATAAAGATAAGTCAACTAACTGCTTGGGCTGCAGATGCAGATGACTCTGAGTTAGGTCAAGTTTTAAAGGATTGTCATAGTATTATATCAGTTAATCCTAGTTGGAAGACAAGTCATGTCTTTAGACAAGCGAACGAGGTTGCTCACATGTTTGCAAAGCTCTCGCGATGTCATGAAAGTCCTAAAGTTTGGGTCATAGCTCTTATGTTTGTATGATCATTGTTATAACTTTTCGGGCTATGAATGAAATCGATTTTTTGACAAAAAAAAAAAAAAAAAAAAAACAAACTACTTGGGCTGATTGAATAAATTTAATTATTCAGTTGCACTCGAGAGAAACAATATATTAAGCATGGTAATAGTAGACAACTACTTGCATAGAATTCCTAATACCAGCATAGTTGCGAGCCCAACCAAAATGTAACTTAATATACCTCTGCTCAAGTATGACAGTTGAATGGTATGCACTAAAATTAATTATTGAGTCAAAGTTGTGACTCGACAAAAAGCCAGATTGCACAATGATCAACAAACTATTTGATACTAGACTGTCAATGAAACCTGCCAAAAAGAAAGAATAAATTATTAATACAAGGCTTTCATTCTTTCTAAGAAAAAGATGAACATAAAAAAGGAAACATAGCCCTAGCTATTAAGATTTACTTTCAATAAAAAAACAAGAGCCGGCAGTTTGCCAAATAATATGCCAGACACTTCAATTCTTCATCTTCCTCAAACAATACAAGCTTACTTAAGTCCAAATGGCATAATAGATGAAAAAACAAATCATATAACAACAACTCCATACAAACAGTCAGAAAGACCCTACTATACCACAACAATCTAATCTATAATCATCCCTTCAAACGACAAAATCATTATGTCCAATCCTAGCTGTTAAAACATAAACTAGGGCAGCTAGCCAATGCAACATAAGATGCAATATTCACATGGAAACTCCATAATAAGACAAGATGGAAAAAATCTTCATTGGACATATTTAACACAAAAGGATTAAGATATTTGTAGATGTAGTTCCTCCAGCTCTAAGGATATATAACTAAAATGCATCTTAAGTTTAAAAATCACTTACAAATCCTGAAAGAAAAAAAAAATGCATCGAAATAAATCTTTGTAGAAATAGTTTAATTTCAAATAAATAATATTCCTTATAGTTAAAAAATATGACGTTTTGGGATTTCTTAATTTCAAAAAATATATGACGTTTTCGAAATTCGAGAGAACTTTGCATCTTTTATACCTATTTTTCCCCTCTTTTAACTCAAACATTTAAATATAATTAAACACTTGTCTTTCTTTCATTTGATGAAATAAAGAATCAAATGTGGGTAAGAATGTAATTTAACTAACAATTAATGTTTTCTTAATATGTGTATTTTGAGCAAAAAGTCTTACAATTTTGATTAGAGAGAGTAATTAACTGCACATTTCTAATTGTAACTGGTTCAAGTGCCATCAGTTTACTCTAAATCTAAAACAAAACAACCAAAATTGAATATTCTAAAATGCTTAAAAGAGAATGCATTTATGTTGGGTAGAGAGGCTTTCTTCTCGTTCTTCTTGCTTAAAGTTTAAACATTTGTTGTTTTCTCCACTAGTCCAGTTTAATACTATTTCAAGGAGCCCCAAAACATAAGGAAAAACAATAAAATGGACATAATATAAAACCAATTACTTAACAGCTGACTGCTCTACCACTAGTCTACCGAGGAACAAAGAGAAATTAGATCTCATATGGGTAGTTCGGTTCCAGGGTGTCGAGCCCGTGCAGGAAGAACACGTTGTGTGCAGACTCATCTTTGATAATGTTATAGGCAAAATTGGTGCACAAAACCATATATGCGCATAAACCAATACTGTGTCGCGTAGGATTCGTTTGTGAATCCTGAAGCTTACTTTGAAACTTAGTTTCCAAACTGCAATATATAGTAAGGGGGTCTTAATGTAACAAAGAGGAAATTAATTTCATTCTCAAGCCATGATCTTGGTGTCAAACAAAAATAGGTTTAAGGAGAAAGTTAATTGTACTCTTTCTTGGTGGAGAATGCCATTAATACTTTAATAAATTGATTTCCAACCCTTAAAGTTAGCTATTATACAGATATGTTACATCTAACATAAGGAGGAATGAACAAAAGATATGCAACACAAAATTTACTGACATTAAAATGACCAGCCACAAGCATATTATCAACTTATCAGATGGGCATACAATCAGCTAATTCTAGCCACATCCGCCCTCAAATTAATTTTCGTTTGTGAAGAAGCATCAATTTGCCGACAAGAAAATTATGCACTGGCGTGTCATGGATTTAGTGAAGATATTACAAGCTGTAGAGTGGTCGAGACATGCGGCAAAGTAATAATCACACGATCATAGGCCTCACAAATGATAAATGATCTCAGAGCATGCAACAAATGTTATCGACATATAAAGGAGTTGGTTGAGAACTGAGATTGTAAAAAAATCGACCACGTAGCCAAATGATCTCAGAGCATGCAACAAACATGGCTTAATACTCTACTTCAGTGGATGACTTGGATACATAATTTCGTTTCTTGCATTTCCTAGATATAATAGCATTGCCAATAAACATACACCATCCCGTAATAGATTTCCTAGTGTCAGGACCAACCTGCCCAATTAGTATCACTATAGACTCGTAGTTGGAGCGAAGAAAAAGTAGGAAAAAACATACCAAGATCAAGTGCCAAGAGTATATGCAGATAGATGAAGATGCCGAGGTGACTACATGAACTTACAGATGGGTTTTGAGGTTCAAAACGCAGCAGAAATTTTAAATTTTTATTTCGAAAATCCCAACAAGGTCAAATCCGAATTCCATTAAACTGATTGACAAAACTTAAACTGTACTTTGAGGGCAAGTTTCCTTCTCTATGTTGAACAATTTGTAAGATGCTGCCAAAGATGAACGTCCTCTATAAAAAATTCACACACGAACGACGACCAAGATTCCGAGTGCGGCCGTGAAAGAACACGAAAATAATTTTTCTGTTCTTCCTAAACTCAAGAACAGCCGGAAAAACCTAACTCGTTTATCTCAAAACGAAAATTGGACTTCAACCCTAATTTCTCATGTAATGTGAATTCATTTAATGCGACTATTTATACAACCCCTTTGTATATAGCTAGGTAAGTGACATTGATCATATCAATTCACATCTAACATATCAAGGAATCCATTGATATCTCTTGTAACGACCCGCTACCTTAAGCGCATGATTAGTGTTAATCTAAATCCTAATTAACCCGAGTTAAGCTCATGGTTAAACCTGATAAGCTATGCTTAGCGTGTGTGTAGATTTGTGTGTCGGATTGTATTTGTATGCATTATAATATTAAAAATAAAGGAATAATTGGAGAAATGAGGGGATTCCTAATACCATGTGTAGGTCATGAATGACACACATGAGATGTGAGATAGTGTTTACGCTCGAATATACTCGTTGGCGTGTATTACGTATTTGTAGACGTAATTATAGGCGTATGTATATATTTATATATATATATTGTGGTATATATAAATATATATTAAAATGATGATAATTAATAGATGACGAGTATTGAGTGATATGCGGGGTCACGAGGAGATACGCTTAGGTCAGCAGGATGGATGCACACCGAGTGAACTTGGTGGTGTGATGAGAACTGAGTAAAACTTGTAAAATTGGTCTGGTCAATTGAGCAGCGCATTGGGTATTAGTCCTAGCGCGTTGGTCAGTGGGGTGAAAGGATAAGTTTAGGAATCCTCGAGATGATGCGATGCGTGTCTCGAGGCAATTATTTTATTATATTTTCACCGCCTCTTCTTCTCATTTATAAAACAAGAGAAAGAGAGAGGACGAGAGAATAGAAGGAGAGAGAGGAAAAGGAATGAGCTGAGGAGTGATGTCGCGTGGTCGAGGAGCTCGAGGACGTCGAAGTGGACGTGATGAGGTAAGTTGAGTTGTTCGTTGTGGTAGTGGTTGTGGTTGTGTTGTGGTTTCGGTTGGGGAATTTTGGTGATTGGTAATCGTTGTGATCATATGTGTATATATATATATATATATGTTGTAAGTTCTCGATAGAGGTCCCTCTCGAGGTTGCAGGGTGTTTGAACTCCGTTTGGGTCAGATTTGGTGAAGTGGAAGCTTGTTGGGTAGTAGTCGTGCAATCGACTAGTGCGATGGGCACTGACCCTAGCTGATGGCCGAAATTTGGGCACACGAGAGGGTGGAGCAAGCGGGCGGCGGTGCGCTGGGCATTGGCCCTAGTGTGGTGACCAGTGTGAACAGTGAAAAACTGTTTTAAGTTGAGTAGTTTGTGTTAGTTTTGGGTTTGGTTTAGGGGTTTTAGACTAGAATTGATAATATATATTGGATATTAGAAAATGTGATACTTGGAAAGCTAGGGAAAACTGGGTATTACGGGTAAGTGAGACTGGAGTGCGATTCTGTTCTATTATCGAAATTGAAATACAAATCACGGGTATAGTTGCAGTTGACAAATGAATTTGCATTTGCTTATGTATTGTTTATATTATTTCAAATGCTCCCTTAGATATGCATTGGATTCATGTTGTTATACATTATCTTTGATATTAATTGATAATTGATGGATTGTACGAGAGTCACTTACTGAACGTGTAGGAGCTCATCCACCTTAACATTTCCAAGTAATGGAATAAGCGTTGCGACCCAAGAATGAAGAAGAGTAGGAGTCTAATATTTTCTCCTCGTTAATGTATTAAGGATTTCTAGTTGGTATCCTATATTGTATTGAATACTACTTTGTAATAATCAAGGTAGGAATGCGGGTTTAATACCTCGGTTTATACCGATTTTGTATATCTTGTTTGATGTCAAAAAAGTTTTAATTTCCTCTACATTTTGTTTTAATTTGTTTATCAATTATCAAGATATACAGGTTATTGTTAGGAACAGGTATAAGGTTGCTGATTCTAATCAAGTTCGATTTGGTTTATCGGGGCTTAATTAGGGTTTCAGACCTAGTATCGCCCTAATGAAATTAGAGGATGCTACATCTCTCTCTATACGAAAATGACAAATTATATCTCGATTACACACATTCACACATTAATCACATAGTAACCAACTACAACCTTTATAATCGTCCGGTTGAAAACATTAGATTGTGCCAAATCACCATGATCGTAATGTTGAAGTTTATGGTAATCTCAAGTCAGATGACTAAATGATATATCTATCATGAGTAACACATATGACCTAATCCATGTGGTTTTCTCATAGCGAGTCGATCCAGTACCATGTTCCATAATAGGTACTCATGATCTTGATTCGTATCCTTATACGTATTATCATCACATGACCATCAATCAAGACTCACACTAATCTTAATTCATTATAGTTCTTAGTATAATGACTGACTAGAGACATTTATGATATTTCAGTAAACATCATGAATCCTATTATAATGCAAACCAATTATAATAATGAACAACAAATGAAATCTTCCATTTTATTTACCAAAATAATGATAAAAACAACGTTCATAAGATTGACCTATGACACATGCCCCACACTTACTAATAGTGTGTTCAACATGAGATATATCATGTTGGGTGATGGTTAGGCAAATAAGATTACCAACCAACTTGCAATATAAATACATTCAAAAATACAACTATTATAAACATCAATAATTTTGTTGTTATTTATTTCAAGTTACTTCTTTCTTCCAACTAACTCATCTACTTTATCTGATCTTAATGTCACCTAAAAACTAAATTGACATAAAAACTCAATTGAGATAAAATTGAGACAAATCTTGAAATTTAGGATTTCTTTGACAAAATTTTTAGTTTGATATTACTATGAGAAAAATGCAAAGCTTGAAATTATTTTGTGTATTTATCCTTAGAAATATCTTAGTAAGCTCATTTAAATTCAATGCACTTTAAAATTGTGAATCTCGAAGTACATCTCAATAAATATCTTTTTCTTTTTGTATCTAGGTAAGGAAATTCAGTAGCTGATTGCCAAGCTAATTTAGCAACGGATACCATTTATGTAGGTCATGGATGGATGCTACCTCTAGACCATTTTTTTCCATGTAGTCTTTGATCTCTAATGATGAAAAAGAATTTTCCTGATTGGGGATTTTGCAAACAAAAAAAAATCTTTAACAAAAAATTAATTAAAAAGTATTTTTATTTATATAATGACCCATTAAAAAATTTTGCCCTATGCCTAAAAAATCATTAGGTAATCTTATAAGAAAAAGGCCTAATAATAAAAAAGTGTCTTAACCTATAAGTCATGTCAATTATATCTCGACCTTTAAAATTTATCTATTATATCATAACCTTTTCAATTTAATATTAATTATATCCTCAACTAATTTTTGTATTTTTTTCTTTCAAAATATATGTCCACACATTATTTTCTTCAACTTTAGCCTCATGAACTAGAGCATTATTAATGTAACAACCCTCAAATTTTAACTCGATTCGTGTCGCACTTGTTAGGACCCTGAACCGGCTACGTGATACTAGATAGTATTTTGAACCTCGAAAGTCGACACTGAGATAATGTTATGTTTCTTTGATGTGTGTATTAGTATTATAGTTCATTACGGGTCTCGTGCCATTTAAACAATTTTTAGATAAAGTGAGGCTTCGCATAAATGAATGGGGGAGAAAAATACAATAAAAAAATATTTTAAAGAATTATTAAATAATTTAATTATTTATTTGTACGAGACAAGGTAAAAATATGCACGTGATAGGGAATTTCGGACCGTGGTGCATTACTTGGACCCAGGGAGTTGGATAGCTATGCTACACACATGCTATGTGATAAGAAACTTTTAAAATGATACGATTTCATAAGGAGAGTCATGTAATTGGTCTCGAAATTTGTGTGTGTTGAGATGAAATAAAGAGAAAAAAAAAAAAAGAATAAGGGGTAAAAAGTTATATATGTTTGTAAACAAAACCCTAACATTTCTACATTCTCTGCTGCCGCCCCCTCCTCTTCCATCTCGGTCTCCCTCTTCTTCTCCAACTCTCGGCCTCACCCTCTCGGTCTCTCCTCCTCTCCACCACTCTCTCTCGGCCTCTCCTCCCTCACGGTCCCACTGAAGCCGTCGCCGCCCTGCTCCTCTCGTTATCAACAAGCTGGATCGGTCCCCGTGAAGTCGAGCTCGCCGGAGGTATTACTCTCTTCCTCTCCCTCTCTCGGCCTTACACACCGCTCCCTCACGGTTTCTCACCCTCTCACTCTCTCGGCCGGTTCTCTGCTCGCCGTGGTGGGCCGTCATGACCGGTGGGACCGTCCCCGGTCACGGTCGATTGGAGCCGACGCTGCTGGCCGGAGATGGCTCATTTTTTTGGTGAAAACCGTGAACAGTGGTGTGGTGTGTGGTAATGGCGTGCGTGCACCCCACGGTTCGGGTGCGTGATGGGGTGTGTGTGTGACCGTGGGTGTGTGTGTACACCCACGGGTGGGGTGTAGCTGGGGTGTGGGATTGGACTGTTGGTGTGGTGTGATAATGTGATAAGTACACACCACTGTTAGGGTGTTATGGCCGTGCACCCACAGTTGGGGTGCATGATGGTGTGGTACACCCCACGGCTGGGGTGTGGGGTGTACCATGTATACATTGAAAGAATAATAATAAAAAAGAGAGATTAATAAAACAGTAATAAAACAAATTTATAAAGACTCACCCTCAGACTAAATACAAAGACTTAAACTGATATTTAGGACTTAAATCCTTATCAGGTAGTCGGGAAATCGCGGGAAACGTGTTAGAGTCTCGGAGTTTATTTTGCGGGTCGTGATAGTTCAGGTAAGTGTACTTGCCCTAAAGCTTGTGTACGAAAGTAATTCAGTAAGAACATTGCATGTAATTCATTTTCATTCATTGTTGCTTGTTGATTCCCTTTGTTGGCATTCCTATCTTGTCGATTATTTGGTATGTGTGTTCTTGGCATGAGCGTGTCGATGTGATTTTCGAGGCCTGTGTCCCTCATTTATCAAGCTGTGCTAATGTCGTAACATTTCCCGGGAAAAGTCAGCGTCCTCTTTCTGTATGCTAGGAGGCATGTGTCCCTCTGATGCTGCGCTAGTGTTGCGACATTGCCCGAAAAGAGCCAGCGTCCTCTTTTCGAATGCTATGGTTTTACCGTTTGCTGCCTCTTTTGTTTCTTTAGAACACGCATGTTTTCGATTGTTATTTCCTCAGTCTGCCTATCATGCACTTTGATCTATTTATTGTTCATGTCTTTTAATTATCGCATGATATTTAGACTGCTTTATTTGATATTCATGAATTACTGTTATTTTCTTTTGGTATTATTTTCAATTTTTCTCAGTTGCTCACCGTCTAGTTTGTGAAGGTGGGTGTAGATATCCCGGAGTGCAGCAAGGGCAAGGGCTCTCTACTTGGTGATTTTCTCTGAGGACCTCTCAGAGTACGCGACTTCAGGATTAGGTTAGATTGATTCATGTTTATTGTTTTTGTATGATGTTTTATATATACGATGTTGGTTATTGAACTGGGGATCACTTTTGAGATGAATACTATGAACACTCGGGGTTTCCACATTTATATAGATTTCCTAATTTTCGTTTGATTGAGTTATTTCCCAATACTCGTTTAGTTTTTCCGCTACGTATAATTGCAATAACTCTTTCATAAACTGTTAAATTGATTACTTGGAGGCTGACTAGGCTCGTCAGGCTCGCTGAGTATCGACTCGGGACCTGCACGGGTCTAGGCCGGGTGTACCCAAATGCATTGAGAATTTGGGGCCGTCACAGTTGGTATCAGAGCATACCAGGTTTAAATTCACAAAACACAATCCATTTAAACCAGTGGAAATTAGGAATAGTTGAACTTAGAGTGGAAACCCTATGATCCTGTAGAAACTTAATTGGGGAAGTAATGGGACGAGTCGGGTAAATTTTTATACATGTTATGATTGTTGTGAATATGTGTGGTATACGGTAGCTATCGACTGATCTGAGAAGTTCGCTCTCTTAATCAGATGAGGATGACGGATCAGTCAGGTCCGAGCGATGACAGAGGGGTACCGAATACTCGTGCCATCACGGCAGAAGAGTTTGATGCTTGGACGCAGCGAGTTGCGAGGCAGGACCTACAGTTACAAGAGATGTTGCGATTACTTAGAACGCTCGCGCCGGCTACTACCACGACACCATCGACCTCGACTACACCATTGCCGCCTACGACTACTCGAGGAGCAGAGATTCCGATTGTTGCTGTAGCTACGGTTCCAATTCCGTTAGTGGCGATGCCTGAGGGAGTTGTTGCGCCGGTTGTGCTGACTGAAACTGAGACACCGCCGATAGCACATGCAAAGGAGACCCAAACTACACTACCTACACCTGTGGCCACTGTCGAGACTACTTTAGTTACGACTCCAGCGAAGAGTCCGGGAGCCACTGCCGAGGCTAGGCAGTGGAGAGAGTTCAAGAGGCACGACCCGTTGAAGTTCTATGGTGGTACCGATTTTAGAGCGGCAGAGCTATTCTTGAAGAATCACGAGAAGATTCACACCATCATCGCTACTGAGGAACGCATGAAAGCGACGATCTCTTCGTCAATGTTGCGGGGGGAGGCGGACGATTGGTGGACGACAATTGTTGCTACCCGAGGCATCCCGAGTGATTGGGTTGACTTCAAGACCCAATTTAATCAGAAGTACTTTCCGCCGACTGTCCTTCGAGCGAAAAGGAACGAGTTTATGACGTTAAGGCAGGGCGCAGGCGAGTCCGTGATGGAGTATATGGGTAGATTTATATCGTTGTTGCCTTATGCTGGAGGATCTGCAAATACTGAGACTGATCGAGTCTATTACTTTATCGAGGGTTTATTACCCATAGTCGGAGGATTTGTTGTTGCGACTGAGCCGGAGAGCTTACAAAGAGCATATGAGCGCAGTTTAGTGAGGGAAAGCTATTTGCTCACTCATTCTGAGGAGGAGACTAGACCGACCAGATCAGAGATACGATCAGAGGACCAGCATCGGGACAAAAGACGGAGGATGAACCAATTCTATCAGCGAGACTCTGAATCACTGAGTGTTGGATCTGCTTTGCAACAGATCACCAGGCCGGTCGAAACGATTCTGTCGGTATCGATCGTTGCGAGTCATTCTACCCAGCTTACTAGGCCAGTGCAGCAGACACAGGTGCATACTCAGAGGCAGACACGAGAGACCCGTACTTGTTATCGATGCGGACAAATGGGTCACATCCAGAAGAATTGTACTCAGTCAGAGCGGGTCTAACCATAACACCACCAACACCGGTATGAACGCGTGCAGGCTACTGTTGAGGCGAACTAGAAGGCGTCCAAATATGTTGCTGAGTGTATGAGTTTCGTTTAAAGTACTTTCATGTATATCATGTTCAATTCAAGTTATGTTGATTTTTGATTATTGTACGCATGGTAGACATGTTATTATTGAAAAGCCATTAGACTTGGCAAACACTAAAGTCCTTGACATGTTGTATGGGATAATATGTACTCGAACGCAATGTGTATTAATATTTTTTTTATAAATAGGGAGTTACGAGTTGTCAGTAAACATGAAAATACTGGAGTTTAGGGTTCAATGTTTCTTTTGGTACGAACTGGTTTGGTGCATTTCATGCTCTGGTTATAATACGAGAAGACGAAATTGAGACCCTTGTGGGTAGCGTATGGGGTAGAGCGAAACAGGATGTCGACGCTGCTAAGATATTGAATCGCGTACGAGTATTTGTTACCCAAGGTTAGATTTTAGGACGCGTGTTTAGAGCAAATGATGATGCAGTTGATTTCGAGAAGATTTAAGCCGTGTGATTGCTTATGCATTCGAATATCTGAAAGTTTGCGAGAAGAACTGATCAACCCACGACTTGGAGTGAGCTGCGATCGTGTTCGCGCTGAGGATATAAGAACGTCACCGGTACGATGCTCGTTCGAGTTACGTAATGATCCTGAGAGCTTGAAGCACCTATTCATTCAGAGGGAGCTGAACATGATACAAAAGCGTTGGCCTAAGCTTGTGAAGGACTACGACTTTTCGTTTTTAGTAGCATTCGAGGAAGACCAACGTTGTTGTGGATACTTTAAGCTGCAAAAGATTTGATGCCGAGTTAACCGTGTGTCTGATGACCATTAGCGTGGTTTACGTGAGGCAGCCGAGTTGAGGAATTCAGCGGACGTGTTGACAATTATCATAACATAGATACGTGACCAAATGATGTTGCAAATCGTTTCATTTGGTGTTGTGCGCGAGGAACATCAAGATGATGCGTCATACGAGCGATGCAACGAAATAGCGGATAGTTCATATTTTCCAGACAAGAGTCGGTCGATAGACTCATGCTAGAGTTCCTGCCGGCGACTGGGGTTTCCATTGATATCCATGATGATTTCTGAGGGTCAGAGTTGTTCGAATGTGTGGCATGCTAGCGTATGGAGGCTGAGCATTGACGACCTTGAGAACTGCTACATCACCTACCATTCCTCGGTGGAAATGGGAACGTATTGATATGGATGTTGTCAGTGGTTACCCTGATCTTCTCGTGGTCACGATAGCATTTGGGAATTGCACCCAACATTTTTTAATTAAAAACAGGTTTCATAAGAAAATGTCAAAAATGCCCTCCCAAATCATGCACCAGGCTGCCCCATTCCGTTCACATTCCCATGTACCCTACTCTCAAACTCTCAATTTTTCTACAAAGTGAAGTCGATTCGTCGCCAGCCGAACATTACGTTCGTTGATCAAAAAACGCACACCAACCTTGTATTGTAGGGTTTGTTAGATTCGGCAAGTTTAAATAATTTTTAGGGTCTTATGGTTGAAGAAAACGAGTGAGAGGTGGACGTCACACACAATAAGGTTAGTTTTCATAGTTTTTTTTGCTATTTCCAAAAGTGAACTAAGGATACGACTTTGTCAGTCACACAGTACCGAGACATGTTGTATTGTCTCGGTTGAAGGTAGCCGAGACTTTGGAATAAGACTCGGTATAGGGTGACTGAACTCATGTTTGGATCCCTTTGCTTCATGTATCGGACAAATGAGGGCTGAGACTTGATAAATGTTGTCGAACGCAAGGCACTGATACTACAAGTTCTTTCTCGAACCTGTAGTACTGAGACTTTGGAATAAATCTCGGTATAAGGTGACCAAACTCATGTTTATGTGTTTTTATGGTGGGGTACTCGTGTTTCAAACAAAATGACATTTTAGAAAGGAAAATGATAATTTTGGCGCACATCCTTGTCTTTTAGTTATTTATGGTGTTTTGTCAAATGTAGAGCCCACACCTGAGGAGAAAAGAAAGAGCCATAAATGGCTAAAAGATAATGGTGTACACGAAAGTGCGCGCTAAAAGTGAGTCAATTTATCATTTTCCTTTTAAAAAACTCTGCCCTGAGAAAATTCTGAGGTTCCTGTGCACATAAGGCGACTCATTTTTATACGTCACATCCCCACCGACGGCGAATGACTGTGCCTCGCGTAACTCTCAAAACGTCTTTGGTGATTCCAATTGCAGCCTCGCCGCAATCTTCGGAGGCGATCTCTTTAGCGAATGTAATCTGAGGTTTTACTAATTCTAGCTCATCTCTTCGATTGAGGGTTTGTGGTATGATTCCGAGTTGGAATATTTGGTTTTTCTGTTTGCAGAAAGTGAGAGAGCAATTATAGGGCTTGAGTGAAGAATTCTTGGAGTTATGGAATTGACAGCTTTATTTATGTAGGCATGAGTGAAATAGTTTCTGTTGTATATTTCTATATGACATCAATAATGGGCCTCTTTAGATTTTAGAAGCATCTGGCGTTTAAGCACATAATGCTTGAAGATATTTACAGCAAACTAATTCTTACATCCTGCTTTCCATCTCGTCAATGAAATCTTGGACTATTACTTTTACTTGTGTTCTGTCCCATAATTTCATTACATACCTAGTCTTATTACACCATAACAATTCTAGAATTTTTCATTCATAGTACTAATATAATATAATTTGATGTGGTATCTTTACTAAAACATCCAAAAGGATAACATTTCGTAATTGCATTTTGTTGGTTATATTTGGCTTTGGGAATTACGGTTGCCAATTTATCATTTGCTCTGCAAGGCAGTTAAATTACTGATCCAT
Source organism: Stephania japonica (assembly GCA_039657345.1). NCBI lineage: Eukaryota > Viridiplantae > Streptophyta > Magnoliopsida > Ranunculales > Menispermaceae > Stephania > Stephania japonica. The sequence continues at coordinate 64,014,553 of CM077557.1, read as the reverse complement.
GTTTTTATTGAGTGGCTATCGCTTCTTGGCTTTGATAGGGAAAAGAGGAAGTAGAGAAAGATTACTTCAGAACCTGTACTTTATTGTTTTCTGGGAGATGATATTGTTACAATCGCCATCAAGGTTTCTTCTTCAGGTGCTTCTGAACCGAGTTCAAAAGTGAGTTGTTGATTGATCTTTCATGCTTATCTGCTTGGCTAATGCTTTACTTTTACCAGTTACTCCTTTGCCTTTTTTTTTATCATGCTTGAGTTTTTCTCTTGTTTATATGATCGCATGAATGATTTTTCATTACTTTTGGTCCCCTATTTTCAATTTCCCAATTTCGAGATTTTCACATGATATCTGTGGTATAATTCCTAGTGAGGTATGATTGGTAGACCTTCAATGTATTCTGTTGCCATCTCTTTACTGAACATGTAGAGTTCTTGCAGATAGTTCTATTAGTCTGTGTATGTGTGTTTGTTATTTATGTGCATTTGCTCTTCTATTCTGGATGTAATGGTAGTGCTGGTTGCATTGAATAATGCAGACGTAACTGTCTGTCTTCTTAATCTTTGCATGAGTTTTGGCAGAGGTGGCAAACAGTTTTAGATTTTTTCTTTGCCTGAACAGATTTTCAAATCTGGTCTCTGCTTGTAATTTTCTATGAAAGAATTTTTATATTTTGAGTTAAAGTCAACGACAAAGGCAAACTATGATGAGTGTTTTGTGTCTTACTTGTATATTTTTATTCTCATGAGATCTTTGATTTTTTGCTCTCACGAATCAAAACAACTTAAATGATTTTCTTTTCTTGCTAGTTTCATCTTTTGAAAGAGGCGATTGATCACTGTAATCTTACAAATACTCTCCTTAGTGTGGATGACTTGGATGTTGTCATGATGCAATGGTGGAAGTTGGTCATGATGAGTGACCCATCACCTATTCTATAAACCATCAATCTTGCGAAAATTACTCTTCATAAGACTGATTTTTCTCTTATCATAGCAATATCAAATGATTCAAATCATGGTTGGAGCGAGGTGGTAGATCCTTAAACTCTCAAAACTCTTTTTTTTTCTTTTTTTTTTTATCAACACCACTTTCTGGCTTGTGACGATTTTTGCTTATCCTCTTCTATATCTCAGAAGGCATTTGGTCTGTTCTCATTTCAACCAAGTTGCAGCAATTGTTGTCAATGGGGGCATTAGGAGTGGTAGATCCTTAAAATGCTTATTAACTATGTGACAGATTTAGGCACATGGAAGAAGTGCTACTTCCTATTCGGTCCCAATTTAATTGGAACCGACTCTTGCATCCAGTTATGGTCAACAATTGCCATTTCTTTACTTAGGTTTCGGCTTTTCAATGACCCCCATTGTGCATACTAGAAACTTGCATTAGCTTTGCTCGGTTCCTTGACGTTGGTGCTATCCATCTACACCAATGTACTAAGTTTACTCATTTTTAAATTTATAGTATAATTGTGCAAACAAATTTCACGTGGGCATTGGTACAAATAATTATTATTTCTTCTTCCTTGCTTTCTCTGTTCTCCTTTATTTTGTTCTATGTTAACTTTCCCATATGTTCTTTGATTTGCAAACAGCTGTAGTATTTATTTTTCACTGTTAATGACAATAGGGTCCACTCTAGCATATCTTTTTTGTTTTATATGGAATTAAGTGTTGGGTTCACCTATATGTCAGAGAAAACTCCATAGAAGACTTCATCAACTTCATTCCATCAAAGCTTCTTTCCGATAATCTCTCAATTTATGTCTGTTAATCATTGTGTGCTCGAAGAAAAATGAAAGTGCTTGTTTAGATTTAAAGCATAACACCAAGATTTTTCCATTCTGAAAGACATTCCGAGCGAATGTATGTTTCACCTCCTATTAGTAATAAGTTTAATTTTTGCAGTGCTTGTCCTTTAAGTGACATTGTTTAGCAATGTCACATTCTTGATTCTTCTAATCTATACAATGCCCATTTATAATTTTTGTTGTCTGATCTCTAGCCTCTGTCCTACACCTTTCGTCAACAGTCATCATTACTACTTGACTTCTATTTATTCACGTTGTCGTCTCACATGCATTTATTTGTTTGATGTGTATCTAAGATTTTGTTTTTCTAACTTGAGATTTTCTTGAACTGTTCCTCTGTTATAAGCTAAAAATATTCTTCAAATGGATTTGGAAGGTGAGTTTAGGATCCTTTCTTCTCTGCTAGGACAAGGTGCAACTCATTGACTTTGTAGTCTTGGCAAACTGCAACAAAATGACCTTTTGGAATTAAACATCAACACATTGTTCTGATGCACTGATGAGGCTTATGCTTCTTGTTCATGCACATACCTCTTTCTCAATTGTTGCAGTCTTGCTTTGATGCCTTTGCTATCATTGCCTCATGGTCTTGAAGTCTTTGGTTTAGCTTTAACCCTCATCTTTGTCACTATAATATCCTTAAACTCAGTTATTCACTTTCTCGAGTGCAACTTTATGGGTTATAGAAGTTGTAACTTGTAACAAAGAATATCATTACCTTTACCTATCTTGTTGTGGCCACATCCCTAGACATGTACAATTTGAGGAGACGACACTGCATTTGACCCAGTCCTCTCCTTCTTCTCCTTCTCTTCTTATTTTCCCTATCTAGTATCTCCTTGTTTCTTTTATCCACTTCTCCATTCTCTTGTCTCCCTTCTCCTTGCCCAACTGATTCTCACTGTCACCAATCCTTTTCCTTGTCCTTTGCTCCTCCGATTCCTCCTCAATCACTAGGGACTCCTCTTAATAGTCACCCAAGGATTACTCTTTGTAAAGCTGGCATATTCAAATGTAAAACCATTTTTAGCACTCTTATTCAATCCTCTAAACCCACTCTGTTAATGATGCTCTACTTGACCCAAACTGAGCATAAATCATGGTTGTGTACAGTTATTTGCTGATCATAAAACTACGTTTTGGTTCAAAAAAGATAGTGGATAAGTTGTGGGCTGTACGTAGCTTACCGGCTTTTCAAGCTCAAAACTAATGTAGGTAATTTTATTTGCTATGCATAGCCCAGGCTGCCTAGCTTGTGGCAGAGGGCTATCCTCAAGCTAGTAGGTTTGATTTTTCAGGCACTTTTTAGCTTGGAAGTTGACTATTGTTTCACGGTCCTCTATTACCCTTGCTTTGGCTGCTTTATGATGAACTGGAAGTCAATATTGCTGTTTGAAATGGTTCCTTGAGAAGTTTTTATGGAGCTCCCTCTATTTTTCTTGCCTTTTTTTTTTTTTTTCCCTCAAGTACATTTCTCTATACTTGAGATTTCATAGTTTTGAGGGATTACTTCTTGCCTTTTATTTTATTCCATACCTCTCACGTTGTTAAGTGTTGATTCATGTTGACCAAATCTTGATAATTGGTAGCGGTACTTCAATTATTGCTTTCTGTCGGCTATAATTATGTAGTGATTTTATATTGCTATATACATGTAGTATTCAATCACACATCTGTTACAGGTATTGGTATTATTTCTTAATCAGTTGCACAATCAGTATACAATGTAAAATTTGCTGTATTTCATTATGATATTATAATAGCTACACGAGAAATTATCTGTGGCTCATTAGCATCACATTCTATGTTTATGTTCTTTTAATGATGCCTGAATGAGAAGTATTCTGATTTTCGGAATCTTGTTTTGCAGCATAGATAAGGGTGTTGAACTGGATTGTCAGTTTGCCGAATTTGATGATGTTCGATATCATATTCAGGTGTTAACCAATTGCTTTTCTTTATATATCTGGCTAAAAACTTTCGGCATTAGATATGATATTCTTGTGTCATATTTAGGATAACCATAATCATTTTTCATGTAGGTTGCTATGAGGTATCCTCAGTTCATGCAGTTATCCATGTCATTACCTATTCCACCGCCAGAAACTATTTTCTTTGATGGGCTTCCATTTGGAGCCATAGAAGCAATAAAAGCTGAATACGGTGGCGTTGTGCAAATTCTTGATCCTCCAAGAGATGGCTATAATCTCACAATGAAAATCAACTTGGCAAAACTTCCTGTAGATGAAGGTTAAATATCTTATTATTCAGAACTGTTTTGGATATTGTTGGTACTAGCTGAAGCTTATTAGATCCTTTCAATTTTTTACTTTCTACATAAAATTGTACCAGAGATGATTTTGTAAACTTGCAGCATGAACCTTTTGTTCTTTCCTCTCCTTCTCGTTTTTTATTCAAAATCTCAATATCTTAAATTAATAAGAGGGACAACAAGCTGATTAACATGTGATATGAATTCTACCTGAGATGATTCCTAAACCAGCCAGAGGAGCCTTTTTTTTAAAAAAATAAAAATCCCAATATCTTAAACAAATAGTATTGCAGAAAACTAGCTGATTGATATGGCATATCAATGCTAAGACACTATGCCAATGAATGCTTGAAGTTTTGATTTATCAGTAGTTTGCATGTATCAAAATTCCTTAAGGCATGTAAAGTACTAACTTTCTCTATAATAGCTATCTTCATTCAGTCTATTAGGCTTATATTACAAAGCTCTCATTCGCGTACCTTAGAAAACTTCTCCATTGATTGTTTAAAAAAGCAGTTTGTTGTGTCACTTTGTTATACTTACACTTGTAGTTGTTATTCAAATGTAGAGGAACAATATGATTTGTTGGTGAGAATTGCGTCTCTGAGGGAAGTTGTATTAGGTGCTCCATTAAGGCTGATTTTTAAGCATCTTGCCTCAAAGACAGTTGCACCAGGTTTAGATCGACTTGTTGCTCTTGTTCATCGGCCCAAGGAATCCTTCTTCCTTGTTCCAGGGGTAAGAGTAATCATACTTAACTTTTAAACTAATCTACTTTGATATGTATTCTATCCATTTTGTCCTGGTATAATGAATTAATTTGTATTTGGGCAACTAGGAGTTGATTGGATGTATGCATTGCTTCACTTGGTAGTATGCATGCTTTTCTAATTTGGAAAAAAAAAAAAAACAAGGAATTCTCCTAAGGGCTTACTGTGCCAAATATTTCATTTCTGCTTTTCAAGGTTAACTCATCTTATTCTCAATGACAGGCGGACAAGGTAACTGTTGTGTTTCCCATGAGATTCAAGGATTCTGTTGATATTATTCTGGCAACTTCATTTTTGCAGGTATATAAAATTTGTTTCCTCTGGTTTTCTGATTGTAATGCATTTGTTATTTCTTCTAGGCTCATGAGACACATACTTTGTTGACTGTTAATTGTTATACTGTGGGAATGGTTGAAGAGGCCTGTTTTATACCTTATACTAGAGTTATGTTTGAGAAAGCAAACCAAGGATCTTCCAACAACGAAAAAAGAGTTCTATTTTTATTGAATTGGCTATACTTTGGTTGGTATTAAGGCGTTACATGCTAAACATTTTTATTTAATGTATTGGTTCAGGAATTTGTGGAGGCAAGGCGCACAGCTGGTCTAAATAATGCTCCTCCATGTTTGTGGTCTCCAACCCCGCCTTTAGAATTGGAAGGAGCTCCTTCCGAAGCACTTACTGCAAATGCTGGATTTGTAACCTTCGGTAAATCCTTAAAAGTGTAATTAGATTTCTTTTGGTTGATTTTCTCATTTTAAAACCATTTTGTGTTGTCAATATAAAAGCAAAAGAACAAGCCTAAAACATGGCAAGGAAGACAGTCACGACAATTAAGGCATGAATTGTTATGTGTGAGAAATAAGATCTAAAACATCCACTATCCTGCTCATCTAGCACATAATAGATCAGACCCTTGGCAATTGTGGAACTGAATAGCTTTGAAACTTCTTTTCAAGAGTCATTAATGATGATGCTTGGGCTCAACATGTCTCTGAAACTGCATGAGCACCGCACCCTTGGGCTACCCTTGGAAAAAGCCTTCAATCTTTTTTTCTAGCCATAGTGGCATGGTTTATAGCCGGCTGCATATCTCCAAACATTGTTCCGCTTCAACTGTCTACCTATAAAGTCATCATTTGTAATGCTCACACACTTTTCTGAAACACCTAGTTGAACTTGAACCTAATCACATTTAGATGGCGGGAGCAAATGGAAATAGAAAAAGGATGATGTAACGTTCTTGTGCAGGTAAGATAGAGAATAGAAGCTTGTGAAACCAATACGCAGTGCACCCTTCCCACACTACTCTTTCTCCAAAACCCAACCCTGCCCTTTCCTCTAACAATGAGTTTAATGTCAGTGAGAAAGATTGGATATAAAGAAGATACTTATTTCCTACTTATTTCCAAGGACTACAATGTGTTCTAGTATAGTCTGCACCCTTTTCTTTGCATCCAAGTCATTGCATGAAAACCCATGTTTGCTCCTTATTTTTTTTTACCTATGAACTCCCTTGATAATCCGTAACCATTTAAGAGCAAGTGCCCAATATCTCCAAGGACTCGTATGGATTTTACTGTGCCGCATTTACCCCTTCCTTTTCATTATAGTTATTGACCCTTGTATGCTCTTTATAACTTTTTCCTATGAACTCCCTTGCTTCATTGATAATCTCCGGTTCTTCATAACCAATTAAGAGCAAGTGCCCAATTTCATCATTTGTATGTTTCGTACTGCAAGATCTCCCTTTGTATTAGGAGAACGCACTTTATCTCATGCCACCAAATCTAATTGATCACCACTGGAGTCTCCCCATTGGAAACTGTAGATAAGCCTTTCGATGTACATAATCACCTCTAGACATTTTATATATAGACAAACTACTTGAGGATAATGATAATTTGGCCTCAATCAATTTTAGATTTGTTCTTTAAACAAATACCTTTACTTCCAAGCATCTAGTCGATTTAAGATCATTTCTACAAATGGCTTTTAAACTGTTCCTTGCATTGAGTTGCTTGCTAAAGGCATACACTTGTAGCTTAATAATCTACTTGCATATCATACATCTGAGTCAATTAGTGGTCATTCCATTTGTGTTGCACGAACATTCACGAACATTCTAGAGCTCATTTTATCTTTATCACTTTTCAACCTTGGAATTTCACAAGATGGTAAACAAACTGCAATTTCATTTATACACATTAAGCCCCATCAATTCGGATAGTATCATTTGCAAGTTTAAGATATGAGGTTTCCACTCTGTTCCTTCTCATCGCCAGATGTTGGATGAGCCCTGATTAAGTAGCCTTGTCAAACATCCTTTTTTAACAAACCACCATACTTGTAAACAACGGTAAAAGTCAAGTCTTGTTTAACTTATGGACTTTTGTTGCTTCTTTGCAGTCATCTTCCCACGTCATGTTGAAGGCAGAAAGCTGGACAGGGCAGTTTGGAGTTTGTCGACTTTTCATGCATATGTCAGTTATCATGTAAAGGTGAAATTTCTCCTCACCTGAACAAAATGTCCTCTAATGTTTGGTTGTGCTAGCATCCTTCCTCTGTTACCTTTTCTTTCTTTTTTTCTTTTTTTTTTGTTTTTCCCTTTTTTGTGTCGTGGGTGTTTTTCTTAAGTTATCTGTACCTACAAAAAAAGGCTAAGACATAGATGGAAAAATTAGCATTCATAAATTTCACCAAAATGGGATGAATCTGTCTCACAACTGGTGTTTTGTGTTTTGGGGAAAATGTAATTCATGTATTGCCACTTGCGGGTGAGGCTTGGCAAAGTTGTTGCAACAGGATAGGTTGGGCCTGTGGCTAAATAAAAGTAATTGAAATATATGTTCTTAATTGAGGTTAGGACAGGATATGCCTTATTAAAGGCAGCTTTGCATTTTGTTTTACAGTGTTCTGAAGGTTTCATGCATACCAGAATGAGGCGGCGAGTGGAATCACTTATTCAGGTATTGTTTTTGTTGTCTCTTGTTTTTATCTTCTAAGTTAGTCGTGTATGAATATTTCTTATAGTGCGCATGTTCTCTTGAATTGCATATGGATGGGTTGGGTTTATTTGTATTTAACCATCCCTAAGTAAAATTTTCCTGAGCCCGGTAAAAAAGTGAAACTTCTTGAGGAAAGTTTGTAGTACTATCAATGGCATTTTTTTGTTTTAAGGTGATATCCATCTTAACTTCTCTATCGCTTTTCTTGGGGAACTAGATCAACCATCAGGATTTTTATGGACATTATGTGGTCATCAGCTATTCTTTCCTTTTCTCTTCGTCCATCTCTCCTTTGCTCGCATCCATCTTGAATTTGAGGTTGATTTATGATTTTTGCATCTGATGCTGCTCAATTAATACCAATCAATATCCTCAACTTTTACTGGTTTGTTACTACTTATTTACTTAACCGGTAAAATATATTGTTGCATATTCCCAACAAATACATTGAAAAATGAAAGATTTTCAACCTTTTAAATAACCATCGACCAAAAGAAGAAAAGAAGTGAACAACTCTCTTATTTCCTGCTTAAAGGTCTTATTAGTTGATACTGATTCTGTTATATTTTGAATAACTAACGCTCTTACCATACACCAGGCTCTTGATCGTGCAAAGACTGATACTGAAAAGTCCAAGAACACAACCCAAAGCAATTCTTTTAAACGACTGGTTTGTCCTCAAAAAAACTTGATTACATTTTAAAGCTAATTCCTTAATCCTTGCATGTGTCTCATGACTCAAATATTATGGATTGTTCTCTCTTTGCTACATCTGTAGAGCCTGAAGGAAATTCAAAGCAGTTCTGATCCATAGCAATGCTGCCTGGCCAGTGCAGATAGATCTTGAGGAGCCATTGTTGATGGTTTCGGTTAATCTCTGAGTGCCTGGCAGCTTGTGGCATTCATTGTTATTTATGCGTTGCTAGGCCCCTCGATCAAAAAACCATACAAGCGAAGCATTGTTTTTGGTGTCGGAGATCGATTGAGGCAGATCGGAGATTTTTACTGCGTCTCCTTTAAGTTATTGGAGCTGAAGAAATGATATCAGTTTCCACGAAGAGCTCAGTAGAAAAGTCATGTGTTGATTAACCATCATCATCTTAGTTAATGAAAGTGATGAAATAAAGTGTATTTGTTAATAATAAGCTTAATTTATGATGGTAAATTAATTTCTTCCCTCTATAATTGTGTTGGAGTATGAAATCCATGGGTACATTATGCAAACAGGTGGCCGTTTCTTTCAGTTCCACAATTATTCTCCACTGCAAACAAGTATATTTGAAGTGGATGATCTTGACTAATATGATGTTAAACCCAGGCCTAAATATTTCTTTTTCTCATGTTTTGTCAAATTATAAGTCTCTGTACTAATTATTTTTTTTGGTAGTTGTGTACTAATTGTTTGTATGTATATTAGTGATTTTAGATGATATATGGAGCTTGTTCTCATTGCAACATGCTTTGATATATACGAGTGTCATTGAGTTTTTTTTTTTTTTTTAAAAGAAAAGTGACTTTGAGAAGTCGAGATGACAACTTTTGAGGTGTTCAAGAGCACTTCCTTCTTAACGCTGCCCTACAGTAACTAGAAAGTAGAAAGAGGGTCTCAAGGTGCTGTGTTTCCTGAGTTTATTTTATGAGAATTTGATATGGCAAAGTACGTTTTCCATAGTTTTCACATTGAAACTTGGATTTAAATGATTCTCAATGTGGGGAAGATGACTTATATTCTATAAGTTCGTACTCTACCAAAGGACTTAGTCACTTAGCTTTAGTGGATAATTTGAAGAATCCACAAAGAAGTACTTTGTTTTTTTGAAAGCACAAAAAAATACTTTAAATATACCTTACTAAGGAGGTCCAGGTTGAAGAAACAGTGAAAGGAGATCAAGGTTTAAAGCATGCTATCATCAAAATTTTCGAAGGAAATATCAACAAATTATCTTGGCTTGGGTAGCCAAGCCCGACCCATCTTAGGTGACCCTAGGAATGTTGGGCAAGTATGGTCAAGCCCGTGAACAAGTTTAGGGTGAAGATCCTCCTAATTAGATTTTTTGGATCTGCCCATATTTATATGGCTCAAACAAATATAAACGTTAGCTGTCCTCTCTCATGCTTCACTGAGCCTATCTATAGTGGTAGGTGAGTAAGGTTTTCCTTTACATTGCAGTCCGTATATGGAGAAAAGGAAGTAAAATATTACGGCATAAATTATAGTGCATAAATTAAAAAAAAAAAAAAGAAACACTCGTCCAAAATAAAACCTTGATAAGATTTTTTAAATAAAAAAGAAAAAGTAAGCAAATATATACAAGGATAAAACATTCTATTTAGGGACACAAAATAGAAAAATTAAGTTGGAAATCATTGTAGTGAATACCATGACTTAGGTGAGTAAATATTACTCAACTCTAAAATGCTAAATTAGTTAAAGAAAGATCAAAGAAATATTCAAAATATAGGTTTAAATTGTAGTATTAATCATCAAGTTGTGTGTGTGTGTGTGTGTGTGTGTTTTTTTTTTTTTTTTTTTCCTCAAAAGTTTAGCGTGCATGATAGACAAGAAAAGTTAGAAAGATTGAACTTTGTTATGATAGACACACCTCACTCTACAAAAGATATACCATGAAAAGTCGGAAAGATTGAATTTTGTCACCTGTACAAGGCATAAGCGAACAACTACAAGGCATAAGTGAACAACTAGTAGGTCTCAACAGCTGTACCAAAGCAATGGTTAGTAAATCAATAGCTTCTTGATGCTGCTCAACGTATGCATTTGTTTGAGTCTTTTAGATACACATGAATGTGCCCACACATGCACACTTCAAAAATTCCAACAACAACACAGCAAATAAATGCAACAAAAATACGTCAGATAATTTTTCTAGGAGGTGAATGGTGCAAAGAGAAGCATTTTCTCTTGTGCCTATTGTTTTTCTTCTTCAATTCTCCTATATTATTACAACATTAATTTTCTGTTGGTACTACATTAGTAGTTGCCAATTTCAAGTCCACAAAGACATTCTCATGCCTATCAAAATGAGCAGCATCAAGAAGTATGTCACATGCCCGACTAATTCTCGTGGAAATAGCGAGCTTAAGTAGAACCTAGGGAGAGGTCGAAAAAAAAAAAAAAAAAATTTGGATACCCACGATAAGGGCAGCAAGAACATAAACAAATACCATTTTCATTTTCATTTAAGTCAAAACAAAAAATGAGTTTCAAGGAAAAAAAAAAAAAATTAACATTCTCAACAGTCCATCTCTAAATACAATTTTCTTCTTAACCAAAAACAAGGGGGATAATCTATTTGGCGAGGACACAGGTAACAGCTTTAATTTCACAATGCATAATTGATGATCTCATAGATGAAACCCAGTCCATCTTTGAAAGCTTCCAATCTCACCACCTTCACACACTGACACTGCCATCCCAATCCCACTTCTCCCACCTTTCCCAACACCCCTATAATACAATCTCCACTCATCATTTGGTTGGCCATCCATTTGAACCAAACATGGAGACCCAACTCCACACCCATCCCATCTATCTCCATCACTACTACATTGATCTGGCTTCAACACTGGCCCTTCTCCATACCTTCTCCAATCTCCCAAACCATCTGAAGACACTGCCAGTCCAATGCTCCTCTCCCCATTCACTCCAACCCCTTCATATGCCATTACATACTCCCCATCTTTTCCCTTCCTAACCACATTGGCATTCAAACCACCAAACTCATCAAAACATCCTTCTCTTGATGATGGTGATCCAACAAAATCAATCTTACCCAATTTGACCCACCTGATCCCATCTCTAGACCTCGCGATCCCAATCGAAAACAACCCTGTTTGTTCATCAAATGAGTGGTAGTACATCCTCAGATCACCACTGGTGTGAAACACAACTTGGGGTGAAGCAACAAATAATGAGTCCCATTCCTTGTTAGACTTAGACCCAACATCAAACAAAGCTCCACTGTGATGTTCCCCCTCGATTCGAGCCCAATGCCGCCCGTCCTGACTAATCGCCAATCCGGGCAACGACCTTAGAACACAACCATAATCTTCTCCACCAACACTCCCTCTATCAGGGTTCGAAATCAGAGCCTTGTGAGCTTCACAAACAACAACCTTTTCTGAACTGTACCCAGTGTAGTAAAGCCAGTAAACAGCAGTAGAGGACCTGACTTTGGCACTGGACATCACCACCACCTCTGAAGGCCTAATGCTTTCGACATCGAAAGCCCACCAGTCCTTACTACAAGACATCACCATGCCGGCATCGCCGCTCGATCTAACGGCCCCTCTCCCCCTCTCCCAATGAATCCCATTGCTGGAAGCCGCAATGCCGATCGAATCACGGCCCCCATCGACGCTGCTGCTCCCGTAGTACCACATGTACCACCGCTCCTCGTCGTCGCTGACGAACCTTTTAACGACGGGCCGCCCGATTTCTCTGCAGTCCCAAGAGCTCTGTTCCGCGCCCAAGTCGAAAACCAGGCCGGTGGTGGACAGTGAAGAAATGGGCGATGAGGGATTCGATGGATTGGTTGAAAATTGTGATGAAATTGGGGGTGGGGAATGTGGTTCCAATGTGGGGTTTTCATTGGTGTTGCTGTTGTTGTTGTTGTTGGTGCTACCAATGTTGGGTTTTGTAGAACAGAGAGTGGTTGTTGTGTGGTTTCGTTTGGCTGCGAAAGAGAGGGTTGGGGATGGGCGGTGGGGAGAGATCAGTGCGGAAGGTGGGTTTGTGAGAGATGCCAACACATTTGCTGCTGCTGCTGCTCTTGTTGCGGTATCCATGGTGGGTGGGACTGTGGAGAATGGAGGTTTGGAATTTGAGGGGCTTACACTTTATTTACAGTGAGTGGGAGAGAGGGCTTTTGGAGAAGAGAGGAGGATTGGGAGTTTGGTTGGGTAAGAAAGGAAGCAAGGAATCAGGAGGACCCCAAAGTTAGTTTATTCGTCTCCCAACTTTCACTTTTCTCCTTTCTTTCTTTTTTTTTTTTTTTTTTTTAATAATAATAATAATAATAATTTTATTATTATTATTATTATTATTATTATTATTATTTCTTACTATTTTCTTAAAAACGCAGGGAAATCCTCGTGGGGGACGGGGATTCCCCGCAACGGAAATGGGGATGGAGACAAAATGTCATACCACGCGGGTATGAGTACAGGGATGAGTAATAAAATATATCCGTGAATTAGTGTGAACAAATATGGCTAAGTCATGCTCATTAGCGACAAAACTAGCCTGTAGAATAACTGAGTTGAAACGCTCAAAACAAGCACAAGGGGGCTTAGTCCGTAAAGAGCACAATGAAGACGACAAACATAACTAGTTGGACGAGAAACTAGGTGGAGGTTTCATATAAACCTCCTCCTGCATATGACCATGAAGAAAATCATTCTTCATATTCAATTGTGAAATAGTCCACCAATGAATAGCAACCACAATAATGAGTGTACCGACAGAGGTCATGTAAGCAATGAGAGCAAATGTCTCAACATAATTATGACCATGTTCTTGCTGAAATCCACGAACAACCAATCGAGCCTTATAACACTCAATAGACCCATCATAACGAGTTTTCACCTTGATGATCCACTTACAGGTGATAGGAACAACATGATCTGGTAAAGGAACAACATGTCATGTGTCAGTGCACTCTAAGGCAGCAAACTCCACGGTCATAGCCAATGGCCACTCAAGTACCTCTGCGACATCTTGATAAGCGATGGGCTCCCGAACATCACAAGTAACAAGAAGACTAAAACGAGCAGAGTGATGAAGAGTACTGTGGTCACGAAGATCATATCGTGAAATAGTGGGAGGTTGTAGGAGCGATGTGGAGGTATCATCAACAAGAACCTCATTAGTGTTGGGTTTTGGGGTTCATGCGCAGCGGAGATTACAAAACAATTTTGACAAAAACCCCAACAGTATCCGAATCTAATTCCATTAAAAATGTTTAAACTATGAAAACTTAATCATACCTCAGTCGCAATGTATCTTTCTGAAGGTTAATCGATCTCTAAGGTGCTGCCAACAACGAACGCCCTCTATCAACAGTCCACACACGAACGGCGGCCGAGATTTGAAGTGCTAGCTTCGAGAGAATATCAAACCTTTTTGTTTCTATCCAAAACGATCCAGAGCATACCAAAAACCCTAAGTCGTTTCTTAAAACGAAAATAGAGTTTCGGCCATTTTTAAATCTTTTTTTTTTCTTGTATTCTAACTCAAAGCGTATATTTATATAACCCTTGTATATAGACGGTTAAGTAAATTACACATATACCCCTACTTAAAGAAGTATAAGTGTAATACACTACAAGGACGTTTCTGTCATGAATTTTATCATATAAAATTCGTTTTTCTGAACCATCTTAAAATCTAGCAAAACCATTCTCGATGTGCGACCCAATAGGCTCATACAACGTTGGCAGTGTACCAAAAAATATTTTGGTATACAAGTCATAAGCGGCCTCTAGCAAGACATTATGACTACTCAAGTTGTACAAATATCAAATCGATACAACCTAATCAATAGTGTATGTAACATCCTTTTGTCACACGATATCCTTTTGTTCAAACATAAGACATGGAATTGTCATCCAACATGTTCAATCGTACTAGTCTCGATTTCTAGGTAGACTGAAAACATCTAAGTGACATTGATCAATATCAATACACTTAGACTAGGCCTTTTAACAGTCTAACACATCGAGGGATCCACTGGATATCTCTCTTTATATGAGAGGGACAAATTCTATCTCGATTACACAACTTCGCCACATTATTTACACAGTAATCAATCACAACCTTTATAATCGTCCGGTTAAAGACAACGTTTGATTGCGTCAAATCATTGTATTCCTAATATTGAAGTCTCTGGTAATCTCAAGTCAGAGGACCGAAAAATATACCTATCATGAGAAACAACTATGACTTAATCCATGTGATGTTTTCATAGCGGGTCGGTCCAGTACTTTGTTTCCTAACAAGTACTCATGATCTTGATTCGTATTCCTATATGTATGATCATCGTATGATCATCAATCAAGACTCACACTAGTCTTAATTCATTATAGTTCCCAGTATAATAATTGACTAGGGACATTTAAGATATTTCTGTAAATACCCATGGATCTTATTATAATATAAAACATGCAAATCAATTATAATAAACAACAAATGAAATCCTCTATTTTATTAACTAAAATGTATTCATAAAGACTATTAATGGATTGACCTAGGGCACATTTCCCAACAATTAGTTTGAGCTGGGGCAATGAGTGGTTATATATCGACAAAAACATGTTGATCATCTACAAGAACGCGAGTACATCGAGAATAATGATAAGGTAAAGGAGGATTATAAGACGTAACTGGCGCAGGGACAGATCTAATTGGAGTAGATGACTCATTGGTTTGAAGAAAAAGAAAATACACAACCTCAAGGAGGATCGTGTCGAGGTAGGAGGAACATAAAAAAGGACGATCTTCAACAAAAGAGACATCATGAGAAATGTACATCCGACGAGCGGAAAGATCATAACAGCGATGACTTTTGCTCAAGACTATAATTAAGAAAAAACACACTCAACGAACTTTAGCAAAAAGTCCGGTACGCTCACGAGATGGAAGAAAGACATAACAAGTGCGACCAAAGACACAAAGATGATCATAGCATAGGAAGAAGAAAATAAGCATTCACTCGGGCAGATTTCTTGAAGAAGGGAAGAAGGTTGAGTGTTGATAAAATAGACGGAATTGGATACTGCCTCGGCCCAAAAGTGTGGTGAAACATGTGAAACAATGAGAAGAGTATGTGCAGTCTCAATAATATGATGGTAAATAGGCAAAATAATCTCAAACTTTCAAGTTTTTCTCAAAATAATACCAAACTTTCAATTTTCTCAAAATAATCCTAAACTTTGCTTTTGATCTCAATTTTATTCCATCTACTTTCTTACTTTGTTTTTCTTTGATTTCTCCATAGTTTCTTATAAATTTTAAAATTCAAAATGAGTCCTTTTTTCTTTTATTAATTTGACACTCTCCCTCAATCAACAACTTTATTACTTTAATGTGCCACCTCACACCAAATTAAACTAAAAAAAAGTAGATAGGATAAAATTGAGACCAAAAGTAAAGTTTGGGATTATTTTGAGAAAATTAAATTTTTGAGATTATGTTGAGAAAAACTTGCAAGTTTGGCATTATTCTGTTTATTTACCCATAATATGATGATGCTTGCGTTCTGCAACATTGTTTTGAACATGAGCACCTGGACACGAAAGTTGCGGGAAAGTACTTTGGTTTGATAAAAAACGACAGAAGACATGAGATAAGTACTCACCCCCCAGAGTCAGAGCAAAAAATCTTAATATTAGTAATAAACTTCGTTTGAACCATAAAAGTAAAATTCTTGTAAATGCGAAGAAGTTCAGTGCGATGTTTCATAAAATAAATCCAAGTGTATCTTGAGAAATCATCAATAAAGATGACATAATATTTATGGCCTCCTTTAGAAATAAATGGAGTAGGACACCATACATATCAAAGTGGACTAAAGCCAAAGAAGCAACAAAACGAGACACACTAGAACGATAAGGGAGTTGTAGTTGTTTCCTAAGCTCACAACCCATATAGATAAACTCGGTATCAACAAATACCTTACCTAGGACACCCTAATGAACTAAAGTAGAGAGACACGAGCCACACAGATCGATGACCAAGACGATGATGCCACTGAGGAAAACTAATAGAAACAAAACATGAGTTCAAGGGGACAACAATATTAGTTGTAAGAAGATGTAGATAATCAAGTACATACAACCCCGATATCCCTTTACGACAATGGCCAGCACTAGTGTCACTGTACGACGATCCTGCACATAGCAAGCCTAGGCATCAAACCCAACAAAGCAGTTCATATCAGTAAGTTGGCCAACAAAAATAAGATTTAATGACAACTGAGGCACATGAGTAACATTTGGAATAGTAAATTGAGGAGTGGAGAGTGCCACAAAGAGAAGTTCGTAAAGGGGTACCAGTAGCAGTTTGAACACAAGATTTTTCAATCAAGGGAGAACAAGACTGAAGCAGGGATGCATCAGGCGTCATATAAAAAGAAGCACTTGAGACTACTATCCAAGATGAGCCATCTATACCTTGAGTAAACTACTGCATAAGTGCCATGAAGTGTTCTTGAGATATGCCAGAAGCCATAAGCACCAATACAAATAGAGCAGTAGAGAGTAGCCGAAGAAACTAGATAAAGACACTTTTTTTTTTTTCTGAAGATTTGCTCGAGATGCGCAGATAGGATTATATGATTGGAAGCACCTTATATCTTGCCTTTTCTAATGAGCCATCTTTTTTTGTAAAAAAAAGTCAAACGTTTGCTTTGATTCAATGTTGTTGAAGTTAGATAATAAATTAGAGTAATGCTACAATGACTCACTACGGATACTCATATGAGCACGCATTTAATTTAATTTTTTTTTTTTTTTTTTTTTTTTTTTAACAATTTTATTGTCATAACGAGTGTTCTTAGTGGGTAACTTTAGCATTATCTTCAAACACAAAATTGTAAGAAAAAAGAATAGTACGTGCTCTTAGTAAGTATCAATAGTCGGTCACTTTAAAATTATGTTCAACGAAAAAAAAAAGAAAGAAACCTTATGTTCATGCCCCACATTTCAACTTTCCTTTCAAACAAAATAGAGAAAGTTGATTCAATGTATTAAGTGTTGGATAACCAAACAACTTCAACAAGTTGTTGCACAGGCACGCACAACACGGAAGATGGAGCGCAGGATGTATAACAAACGGGCTCGGCTGTATTAGAGATGAAACCAATCTGAAAATGAATGCTCAACTTCCTCTTTTAGTCACAGAGGAGCTTCATTGTGTTTATAGGAAGATAAATTGTATCACAACCGTACACGTGTATGGTACACATTAATACCTATATAACGACCTAAGTAACCTTACTAAAGTAAAGTGAATTTACATTTCTACCCTCACTGCATCTATTCACTCATTCACACATTCTCTGCTACACCACACTGCAACTTCTCTTCAGTTCATCAATTATGAATCTCTTCTCTTCTTCAGTGGTTAACACTTACAGGCTGCGATGACGCACGTGCACAGGAGGTTGATGTGTGTTAGGCAAGACGGATGAAGGAATTAAGTTCACGACCTCAAGCAAAATAGATTGCACACGGCGGGATTGAAACTTCCGACACTTCTTCACGAGCCATTGATTTTTCTAGTATCGATATTGTCTCCAACTTAACCATCCTTTATCTTTTAGATATGGAGTTTTATCTCGAAATGTCTCAGTACTATTAGAGGAGAGACAATCACTAATATACTTTATTTAGAAATTTTACTTTCTAATGTGGGACTATTATTTCGGTCCATACATTTCAACACAGTCAATAGTGTAGACCCAAAAAAAAACCTAATTCTCAGGTAACATATATACTGAAGTGATCATAATGGGACCAATGAGGTCAATATATCCAGTAACAACTTAGAAGAGTACATGGGCCAAGTGGCCTAGCCCTAATACACATACATTAACAAAAACTACCCACACTAACAGAGAACCAAATGAAGCTACACATTGTTTAGCAAAAACAAAGCCCTAAATACAAAGCTTACTCTGAGCTGTAAGGATTATTGCCCCGTTGAGATTTCTGCCCCATTGAGATTTCTTACTGTGTAAGAAATAACTTGAGTTTACCTAATCAATGAAATATTTCGTTCCTTTTCTAAAAGACATGCTCCCACCACAACTTTTTTTTTTTTTTTTTTTTTTTTTTTTTTTTTTTTTTTTTTTTTTCTGGTATAAACCCTTCAATGTTTGGACTATCCGACTATTTCGAGTTTGCTTTAAGTCGCGCACCATATAAATGGAGGAGCTCCCAACGTTGGTATTTCCAATCATAAGACTCGAACTGGAGTTATTAGTTAAGGGACAACAATTCGCTTTCAATTGTGTCAACCAACCATTGATATGCTCCCACCTCTATGAGGCAAGTGTTTTTAAAAAAGCGCTCAATATTGATAATCCAAAAATAAAGTTACTTTCTTGTGAGGAGTTTTTACTTTTCAGTCAAATAGATTTCACTAGTTTTATAGAATGGAAAATGCTATAATGACACCCCAAAGTGACATCGTAGCGTGTGGGCCCGCATATTAATTTATAGTAGTCATCCGCGCGCGTCTCGAGATGCACACCTCACGTGTTATGCACCTAGATCTACGTGTCTATTATCATTTTTACGTGAGGCACACATAAGATCATAAGCTTAATTTTCAAGATATTTAAGTTTTTTTTATTAAGAAACTAAAAGAAGGCAGTTGGTCTAAACTTCACCTTCTTAAGAAAAGCGACGGCTAGGGTTTGGAGCATTGGTTGCTATTTTGTGATTCTGTAGCTAGAACCACTGCTGATCTTCTCTTTTGATTGGCGGTAGTTCCAATAACAATTTTTATTTTTATTTATACAATAAAAATCAGATCTATTCAGTTATGAGATGTTCAGTTTCATTCGTCCTGCAACAATTGTCAGATTCATCATTGGCACCACTTGCCTCTCCTTCACAATTGCATATGCTATCATTCAATTTCATTCACATTTCTATATGCTCATGTATGGATCTGCGTTAGTTGTTGGTTTGATATTTTCACTAGGTTTGATATTTTCAATAAGTTGTTGTCTTCCCTTGTTGGAAGTATATGTTTGTATTCCCTCATTAAAAGTTTTTGTTCGTCTTCCCTTGTTGAAAGTTTTATTTTCTATTATGGTTCTATTGTTGAATATGCAAAAGACAAGCGTATAAATTGCACATAAGTTTGCAAACTTTCGCAACGTCAATTTGATCTCATCAATGAGTAGGAAAATGCTGCTATTGATGTTATTTCATTGTTAAATCAGATGTAATAGCAATTTTTATGAATGGAAATATCTTTTCGTAAAAAAAATGCATTATATTTAAGTTAATAGTGTATGTTTGGATAAACAATTCTATAAATGGGAATGCAAATAAAAAGACCTTACCTAATGCTAACATATTTAAACAAAAAAAAAAGAACACATACTCCTTGCAATAATTAATTATTTTCGATCAAACGAATAAAAAATGAAAATGCACAGCTCAACTCTCTCTCTTACCCTCTATATACATGAGCTATTTCTTTCTCCCGGATGTAAGACAGAACCATTAGATTAGAAGTTTCGAGATACGATCTGATCATTATGTTGAGCAGATGTAGTATCATAGATGAGTGACATGTGTATATTGAGTTAGTTGTAAAGAGAACGAATGAGAATGTAACACGTGTTGTACTACTGATATAAATACAAACTAATGCTACAACTACTCCTACTTCTGAGGAGGCAGATTCTTACATTACAAATTACAATGGTGGATGAGAAGGTGATTCCAGTGCTGCACTTGACCGAAACCGGACATGTTCGCGAGCTGGAAAGCTTCCCTCGCTACGTAGGTAATTATATAATCAGTTAACTATATCCATCATATTTATATAACATAATTTCTTCACTGATTTTAACTATGTTATTTCCATTGATTAATCTGTACTTGGTATAAATGCATTTGCAGCGAGACAACTAGGCTTTGGCGAAGACAGTGAGTGTCCACCGGAGATTCACAAATTAGCAGCAGATTATCTGAAGAAATGTAAAGGGTGTGAAGAGAACATCTTTGAGTTCTTCATTGACCATCCAGATGCCGAGTCTTTGTATATGAAGTTTGTTGAAGAGCTGGATCGATGTATACTTGGTTACTTTTCTTTCCATTGGAACCATGCTCCTCTTATGATCAGTCAGGTAATACTTATCCAAAAAAAAGGATCAGTCAGGTATATATATATATATATATATATATATGTATATCTAATTGGACACACTTTTATATTTTATTTTTTAATTATTTATAATTTTTTGTTAGATGTAAGAGAAAAGAAAAAATTATAAATAATTAAAAAAATAAAATATACACTCGTGTTAAATTATTATTTTTTTATATATTGTTTGTTTTTTCTTTTGTTTGACTTATTGATTAATTGTGCTGCACAATGACCACACACCTACCACACATGCCAATTTATTATGTACCACATATGTACAAGCTTCTCACTGATTAGACAAATTGGGGATGACACCAAGAATTAACAAAAGGAAATTAATTAACAATTATTCCTTTGCTAGCTAGACTGCAAGCTGCTGCTTATTTTCGTGGGTTGATTAGAGATTTGCTTTTCATGTTGTTTGAATAGCTAGCTAGGTCACTTTATATTATTTTCTTTTGTTGGGAAATTTTTTTAGTATATATTGTTATTTTTTTATAAGAATGAGCCTTTATTTTATTATAGCTGAATTTGTACAAACATAATGTATATGGCGAAAAATGTTGTGTTTTATTAAAAATAAAGTCAAGAAAAATATACCAGTGTAGTAGGAAAAAAACACTCCATCCCTAGAAAACTTGAGAACAATCTCCTTTCTCCTATATTGTGACTAGCCTATAATATTAAAAAGTCACAATATAGCACCACACTCTCACCGAATCAATTATATTGAACTCGTGATCATGTGACAGGGAGTACAAAAGTAGGAAACAAAATTACATTAGTGTATTCTCCTACTACTAAAACTATCCAAAACACACTGCTCGTAATTCCCCAGTCACTTTCTTCATAATATCTTCTCCTCTCATATTGCTGGCGATATAATAGTGTCAATTCCCCATATATAAGATGATTTCTTAGATCCTTGAATATCTTCTTGTCAAGTAACCACAGCGGTATTTCCCTTTTATTTCCCTTTTAATCCGCTCTCGAACGTCCTCCCATGATCTTTCCCTATCCTCAAAGATTCGTATGTTTCGTTCCCTCCATATCTCCCCTAGAAGTGCACTAGATCCCTTATCCCAGAGGTATTTCCTTGGTTGTCCGGGGCAGCACACCGCATGATCATTTAGCAGATCAGAGACATTTGATTTGTTCTTCTTTCTTTAATTAGATTGAGATTTGTTCTGTGATAATTTTTATTTTATTTTTTGTATATTTTTATTTCTTGTTTAGGTGTCGGTATCATGATCGCGTCTCTCGGTCATGTCTCAATCTTGATTGATAAAAATCAATAGATTATTACCAACGTGAGTTTTAATACTTAATTTTTATAAATATCAAGTTTAAGCTTATATATGACTTTATAATTGGTAAGGCATCTCATGTAGAACAACAATAAATCCTACAATAAAACTAAAAATTCAAAAATAAAAATTTGAATCCCTCTAATTTGTAGAGGATGCTTGAATAATAAAATAAACTTTCAAGAACAATCTAATAAAATAAAATAAAATAGAGTTCAAACTCATGAATTCAAACAACATTACCCTTTTAAAAAATACAAATTAGTGGTTTAGATACAAAGTAGAACAACACTTCCTACCCCAAAAAAAAGAAAAGAAAAGAAAAAAAGAACAACACTGAATCCTGACCCCAACTTAACCTTGAAACACGTAAAAACACAAAAAAACACGTGAAAATAAAGACATTAGAAGTGGCCCATGCACTTTAATGTACTCTGTCTCTTTTTTTTTCGCTGTTGGAATAGTTTCGATAAATGCAAAGAATATGAAATTAATTTTATCGCATAATAATTTGATTTTTCAATATTAATTATCCCTACAATATTTTTTCCCTGTCTTGTTTTTCTTTAAAAGGGCCAACTTTATCAAATGTAGCTAGGATGTTAATGAGTTAGAACTTAATGCCATCAAGAAGAACTAAATTAAGAAAAGTCAACTCATCATCGCATTTTGTTTATGAAGGAAACAAAAAAGGGTTGGACTATTATTATTATTATTTTTTATTATTATTTTTTTTTCACTTCATCGTTTTTACAAGAATTGTATGATGAAAAATGTATATACATTCTTTTCATCATATTTGTTTTTCTTTTTTTTTTTCAAAATTTTCATCATATTTGTTTGTCAATCAGTGGGACTACACATGTGTATCGTAGCTCATAAAAAATCTCAAATATACTAAGGCCTTGTTTGGTTGGAGGTAGTTACAGGGAGTTCATAATTAATCTTGTTTGGTTGCTGAACTTCCTTACAAGTTATCTCTCAACTTACAGGGAAGAGTGAGAGATATCTCCCTCACCCCACCTATAAGGAGTTATCTCCCAGGAGTTGTGGACACAATTACCTTCATTAATGACCTTTTTATTAATTATCCATCTCTCTCTCTCTCTCTCTCTCTCTCTCTCTCACACACACACACACACACACACACACACTTATTGAAGGTTGTTTATGTCAATTCATATATTTTATAAACCAGTTGGGTTGCCTAGCGGTAAGGGCGTACTCGAGATTGTATGGTAAGCGCACAATCTCGGATTTGATTCCTCGCTTATGCTAAGCTTCAACGAGTCGCTGGTCAAACTACCTTAGGTAGAGACTTAGTGCCCCCTTAGGGGATTAGTTGGGCAAAGCTCGAACACCCCCATGTTATAAAAAAAATCATATATTTTATTGTTTAAAAATTTACAACTTCCATGCAAGTTTAAAGTTGAAACAAACATTAAAATACTAACTCCAAGGAGATATCTCCGAACTAACACGGTAAGTTAACAGAAATGAACCAAACGAGACCTAAGTTTATTGTTTAAAATCTTGAAACCAACTTTATCATAATAAGTAAAACACACAAAATAGAAATGGCCAAACATGTAGTTATTGATTGGTTTGAGGTGGAGTTATCTATAGGGAGATAACTTACTGAGAGTCGGGAACTAATCTTATTTGGTTGTCTAACTTCTCTCCAAGTTATCTCCCAACTTACAAGGAAATGTGAGAGATATCTCCCTCATCCTCTATAGGAAGCTCTCTCTCACCCCCTATAGGAAGTTATCTCCCAAGAGTTGTGGACATAATTACGTACCCCTCATTAATAACTCTTTTATTACCCATCTCACTTTCTTATTTGAAGGCTATTTATATTAATTCATATATTTTATTATTTAAAAAATTGCAACTCCCTACAAGTTTAAAGTTGAACCAAACATGAAACTATTAACTCCAAGGAGATATCTCCGAACTAACACTGTAAGTTAGCAGAAATGAACCAAACGATGCCATAGTAAAATAAACTTGGACGGGTTGGTATCCAATGATAAAAGCGAGCTTAGGATTGTGTGGGTTAGGCGTACAGTTTAGGTTCGATTCACCGTTGTCTCAAGATTGTTTGGGCCACTAGGGTATGCTCAAGTCGATTGCACCAGGGCCTCGTAAGAATAGTCTAGCTCGCTCTAATAGGTTCGCCCAACGGTGAGGACGAGTTTGGAATCGTGTAGGTTAGGTTCACGGTTCCATGTTTGATTCCTAATTGATGTGTCAAGATTGTTTGGGCCACTAAGGTATGCTTGAGTCAATTACACCATGACCTTGTAAGAATAGTCAGGCTCGTTCGGACTGGTTAGCCCAACAGTAAGATCGAGCTTGGGGTTGTGTAGGTTGGGCACAAAGTTTCATGTTTGATTCTCCATTGTGTCAAGATTGTTTAGGCCACTGGAGTATGCTCAGGTCAATTAAATCGGGCCTTGTGAAAATAGTGAGGCTTGTTTGAATACTTATGCATATCAAAAAACAAAAATTACATAGTCAAATATAATAGTCAATGATCATTTTTTTCTAGAAAAATGATAATTCAACACACTTTATGCGCATACTTTATTTTTTAGTTATTTATGTCACTTTTTTGTCTCCCCATAAGTGGTCTCACATCTGACAAAATACCATAATAAGTTAAAAAATAAAGTGTGCTATCTAATTGTGTTATATTATCATTTTTTTCTTCGTGTACTGTGTCAATGATCTTTACCAGCTAGGACGAAGGTAATAAGAAGACGATGCCATAAATCATATAAAGTACGAAGTTGTATTGTGTTGTTAGATTTGTATATAGTGCAATCAATCACACACAACAAGGTAATTGTTTGTCAACATCCAACGTTTAATTACTGGCTAAACCATCTCCAAATTGATCCATGAGATTGAAGAGGCATCATTAGCTGAAAAGCAAGAATGGACAGGTCCCATTCATATTGGACTCAGTTAGGTCTCGTTTGGTTTATTTTTGTCAACTTATAGACATTGTTTGGTTAGAGGTAGAGTTATCTTCAAAAAGATAACTTATAGAGAATTAAAAATTAATCTTGTTTGGTTATCTAACGTCTCCACAAGTTATCTCTCAACTTACGTCCTTGGGTGAGAAATATCTCTCTCACTCCCAAGAGAGTTATCTCCCAGAAGTTGTGGACACAATTACCTTTCATTAATGACTCTTTTATTACATATCTCTCTCTTGTTTGAGGTTATTTATGTCAATTCATATTTTTTATTATTTAAAATTTTGAAACTTTCATGCAAGTTTAAAGTTGAACCAAACATGAAAATATTATCTCCAAAGAGATAACTCCGAACTAACACGAGAAGAAAGCAAAAACAAACCAAATGAGGCCATAATGGTAGTTCGTAGTTAACTTCAAAGATTTAACTTTTTGGAGTTTATATTTTCATGTTTGGTTTAACTTTAAACTTGCAGGAAAGTTAAAAAATTTTAAACAATAAAATATATGAATTGATATAGATAGCCTTCAAACAAAAGAGAGTTATGAGTAATAAAAGAGTCATCATTAATGAGGAGTAATTGTGTCCACATCTCTCAAGAGATAACTCTCTAGGGGGTGGGGAGAAACATCTCTCACCCTATCCCAACTTAGCAAGTTGAGCAACTAAATAAGATTAATTCCTAATTCTAGTAAATTATCTATTAGAAGATACCTCCAACCCTAACTAAACAAGACCTTAATTATTGTGGATCCATGATGTGCATGTAGTTTTTTTTTTTTTTTTTTAACGGTCAACATAGATCTCGTGAGAAGATGCATTACTAGCTAGAAGGCAAGGTCGAGAAAATTCCAACAAGTTGGACTAATGTTGAAATTACTTATTTAAAAAAAGTCTATATATTCTATAATATTGGAGTATATTTGAGTATTTAATGAAGCATATGCACATTAAAATATATAACTCAATTGGGATAATTATTTCTGATTATTAATTATTTCTCTTCAGGCCCTTGGTTGTGGTGGCTCCGATCAGAGTAGCAATAAGTTCAAAAGTGTTATCCTGGCAGCTACGAGGTTTGGTTAATTCTCTCTCCTTCATGATCAATTCAAAATAAATTAAACTGCTCTGATAACTAGAAATGAGCAACACGTTAGTAATTAATAAATCATCAATCTTTGGAATAATTAGATGAATCAAATACCCGACCTAGAAGTGGTGGAAAAAGATATATGCCTTTCCACTACGATATAAATGTAGTTGGCATCTTTTGAATAGTTCGTTGTTTTTTTGCTGTGGGAAATACTACAATGAGAAAACAAACTTACAATAATAGAACACACAAACTCAGACGGGTGTGGCTTAGTGGTAAGAGCGATGATGGAGTTATGTGGTTAGGCGTGCGACCTTAGTATCGATTCCCCACGACAGTCAAACGTCGGGGCCATTAGTGATCTCATTTCTCAATCTTAGGACTCATGTGACTAGTCAGACAAGAGTCTGGATATCCAAGATTACTCAAAAAAAAATTAATAGAACACACACAACACCCATGACACACACCCACTGTTAATTGTTTATGCACCTCAAAGTGCGCATGGCTCGTAGCCTAATAATTAAGGTAAATAGAACTATTCTCTTGTAGGCCATTTCGCATGCGTCGTAGGGCCCTTTTTTAAAATTATATGTTGTTATAACAATAACTCCTCTTTCAAAATTATAAGTCATTTTCATAATTTAAGAGTATATTTATTATTTTTTTTTACCTATTTTACCCTTCTACAATTAATTTAAATTTTTATAATTCTTCAATTATTTAATTCATTTTATAGTAAAAGGACATATATGTAAATTATACTCGTATTTAAGGTTGTCTTAATTTGTGTGTTTTAGTCAAAATAACTTATAATTTTGATCCAGCCGAGTATATATATAATTGTGTTAGCTAGTGTTCCTGTCGATGGACTCTTGTTTGCCATATACTCCCTTCGGTAAAAAATGTAAATCATTTAATGTAAAGACACAAGAATTAAGAGAGCTTTAATTACGAGTGTAATTTACATATATGTTCTTTACATTAAATGAATGGAAGAATTGAAGAATCGTAAATGTTTAGATTTCATAAGGGTAAAATGGGTAAAAAAAAATAAATACACTCTCAAATTTCAAAAACGACTTAAAATTTTGAGCAAGGGGTTTTTGCTAGAACGACTTATATTATTGACCGAAGGGAGTATATGTGAATTGATTAACATTTGTACATGGTCATATATAAGTTAAAAAGTGCATTATGTCCTACCAAAAAAAAAGTGCATTATGATTAAACTTTATAGTTTGATAGACTAATAATATCATTTCATTGTGCTTTAAAAAAATATCATATCGTTTAAATGACTTGTTTTGTGAATAAGGGTGTACGTGGACTGGATCCTACCTATTTAGGGTGTAATTGTAATAACAAAATCAATTATCACTCATTGAAAACTTCGATTCGGTTCAATTTATTTAATATATCAAATCGGTTTTATCCAATTAATAAAATGCAGATTGAATTGAATCAAGTTCGATGAACTGTCATTATATAGTTCCATCAAATAAATATACTAATTGCATCCATCTTAATTCTCTAAGAAAATATATTGCTTCAAAGGTAAGCAACAAATACATTTGTTTATTCAAGATTTGAATATAGGAAGTTCCAAACTAGAATACTAAATTTAGTTTCAACCATGGGCGAATTATTGTATAATTAAAATGCCCAATTTCAATATATTTCCCTAAGTCAAAATAATTAAACAATGCCCAACAATTAATTAAACATTATGCCTCAATAGAAACATTTTTAAATTAGTAAAACACGTATATTGTGAGAAGCATCCAAGTTTCTTGAGACTAGTAGTACTCTAAACATTGTTTTAAAAATAACTAAAAAAATGTAAGGTCTAGAATCTTGATCAAACCTAGAAGTTTCTATAGTATGTGCCTTAAATGTTGACCGATTGGACAGGATTGAATTTGCATATTGTCTCCATGGAATCTGTAAGTCAATCCATTTCGTGTGAATCAACAGTTTTGCAATTAAGTCTGATCCAATAATTAGTTACGGAATTCGATGTAGTTTATATTACTAATCAAGTAATTAGACCAAATTAAAAGGGTTCAGCGTATTGCTGAATTTGTGTACACCCTAGGCATCTCTAACCTAATGCCCAAACACCAAATTGACTTGTTTTTTTATGAGTTGCTTGCGGGCTTGGGGTGGGGCCCATAGGATTATTTTTTTCTTCAAAAAATCTATTTGGACTTTATGAGTTCGGACTCATAGGAGGGTTTTTAAATTTTTTACAAATATCAAAGGAGTGTTACAAGTTGTTATTTCAAAGTCATTGATTATTTGATGATGACTTTAAAATAAAAAAATTTTAAAAAACCTCTTAAAAGTCCAGACTCATAAATCCAAATAGCACTGCTCAATCTTTACTCATGTGGTGAGTGTGAAGGGAGAACATTAGATTGTGGTGATGATAAAAAAAAAAACATTAATTTGTGGTGGGACCCACTTCTCTGTCAAGTCAATATGATTTGATAGAAAAATAGTGTTATTTAGGTTGGAGAGGGAAATAATAATTTTTGTACTTAAAGTCTAAAATAATGCAAGAGTTGTCATTTTGATGCAATGCATTGTAGATGCACATTTGCAATAATGAGTCCTCAACAAATGAAGGCTAAAGGGCCAATTTAGATTAGTTTGTATAGTCTAGGTGAGTTGCTATATAGCTCATTTCTTTAAGTAGAATTAAGGCCAACTCAATCTCTCAACTCTCTCATTCACTACTAATCCTTTATACATACTCAATTATTTTCTTTTCATCGCATCCTCTAACCCCCACAATCTTGAGCAATACACCTACTTCAGTGGTTTTGAATCAATATAATATCATGTGCGCAAGCTTACTCTAATATGATCCCAATTTGTGTTGAGATCAAATCTATTAAAAGAAAGGTATTAAAAGGAGCTGCAATACATTAAAAAGAAAGGAATGACATGAAATTGAAAGACATTAAAAACAGATAAAAGGGAAAGGAACAGAGGAGGAAGATAGATGAAATAAAATTGAACTTTTTCATTCTTTCCATTTCACAACATGGGCTTAAATACAACAAAACCCTAAGAGATGTTCAAAGACTAAATTATCCCTAATTAACATTAGTGCAATTAATACTCATAATAAAGCTTATCTTCTTTTTTTGCAAACATAATTAAGCTTATCTTAGTACTAAATTATCTCTAATTAACTTTACAAAAAATCTGTTTGGACTCTATCATACTCCAAAACCCCTAGTCTTGAAATCTCAAAAGTTGAAGAAACCGATGATGGGACACATTCTCTTTTTCTTATTAAGAATCATTCCTCCTTTCCCCCTCCTTTACAAATCAAAAACCCATAAATGTTCAACCCAAAATATGTCATGATAATCTCCGGCCTTCCAGGTTTCAATCACTGAAACGTTCCGACTTTCAATTTCATCATGACCAACAACAGAGAGTGAATGACCATCACCACTACTATTCCCCCATATCTCACTGTACCATTACTCTTATAATTAAATCCCACAAGCAAACCCTCTCTCTTGAATATGTGATCGATTGAAATAAAATGCTCTCCTAAGACTATAGGGACTAAATTCACCCTTTGGCCACAAATAAATGTATGGACATCACCACACTTGTTCGGCATATGATATACTCCCTTTGTTCTCAAATATCTATAGGTAACAAAAAGGGCTTCAGCCGCTTGAGATTTTGCTTTTGATTTTTTGCTCAAGAATTAGGAAAATAATTGATTCACTAAAAAGGTTAACAATGAGACTGAATTGGTATACCAAAAAAAATAAAAGGCCATGACTATTTGAACCCAAAGTTTTGTTAAACATACCCCACTTCAAAGTTTATCTTCCTAACTTCAAAAAATAAGAATATCTTCCCTCTCACCCCAACGCCCCTCAATCCTCTTATTTTTTTACAGTTTTAACCATTGTATAACAAAAAAAAAAATGCAAAAAAGTGGGGTATAATGAAGTAATGGGTCCGAATAGCAAAACGTGGGGTTTGAATAGCCTCAACTAAAAAATAAAAATAAAAATAAAAATATAGATGTTGTGTAAAAAAGTGACTATTTCATTGACATTTTTTTTTGACTTCATTGATCAAACTCACGACTTCTTTAAACCTTACCTTTTGACAAGTGATGCATTTACGATCTTGTTGATTTCTTATTGTGACATTTTTAAAATGTGAAATATATTTGGAAAATAAGGGAATAATCAATCGATCGATCAATTATATAAGTTATCTTTTTGCCAAAAAGGTAAGACCTCGAGAGATTGTCGTTCGATTTTCACTAAAGTAAAGAGTGTGGTGACTAATTTTATCATTTTCCTTTTATATATAGGTTATAAGTGTGAAAGTGAGGTTCACTCCAAAATGTCAAGGCAAGATGGAGTTGCACTCCACGCTTATAAGCTTTTTTTTTTTTAATTTTTTTTTCTATGTAGTCGATGTGGGACTATCTCAACATTTCCAACAAAGTTATTTCTATATTGATAAAATCAAAAACATTAAATTAGCTATAGGTACAGAAACAATAAAAAATATGATTACATGCATTATGGGGTGGGCATCTAGAAATAATAGTCAAAAAATCTATAAATTAATGAATGCATTAAATTAATATTTTAGTTTTAAAAATGCTGCCATATATAGCAGTTATTTTGATTTGCACCACCTAATAATTTTTTTCGATTAATTATGGATATCCATACACTTGTCTGATTAGTTTCATGGGTCATGAAATTGCGAAAAGAGACCACCAGTAGCATGCCTTTTAACTGTCGTGAGGAATCAAAGTCGAGGCCGTGTGCCTAATTCACACGGTCCCGCCTTCTTCCTTAGTACTAGGCCAAACCCATCTGAGTTGGGTCGGCCACAAGAGATAAAGCTCTCCCAAGAAGTAATTCCATTAGTAAAATTTGAAAATGAGACATTAATTACTTTAAAAAACTAATTGCCCAACCAATTGGATCAACATTTGTAATTCGTTTTTTTTGTTACAGTCATAGAATTACTTTAGTGCCGCCAACTTAGAGACCAAAAAAAAATGAGTCTGCGCTATATGTACCCAGTGTCCTCTCATAACATCTCAAAATACATGTAAATTAGTATACTATTGAGGTGCCCTCATAAATAATTGGAGTGCGCATAGCGGTGCTTAAAAAAAATGCCACCAACCGATCAATATCTTCTTTTTTTTTGTCAAATAACCGATCGATATCTTTGACTAAGAAATTAATCATGTAGTACGTGACAAAGTAATTTTGATTGAATTTTTCTTCATTTTTTTGATAAAAATGATGAGTTGTACATATTTATCGTATATAGAATCCTCAACAATTATATTTATCAAAAAAAAAATCTCAACAATTACCTAAATTATGTGTAAAATCCTACCAAAAAAAAAATTTGTGTAAAAAAAATATCATATAAACTTTTAACATTTTGTTAAATTTATTGACAAAATGGTTAAATTTTGGTCAGGAAAAATAGATTCGATAGGGTGACAAAGAATTTGAAGCTGACTCGGCTATTCTCCACCCTTGTTGATGAGATGAAGGCCATCGGAATCACTTCCAATGACTCATCGAAGAGCACAGACGTGATGGTACCAATGGCTCACAGCCAAAGGAGCCCTGTTCTCCTCCTAATGGGTGGTGGGATGGGTGCCGGAAAGAGTACTGTTCTCAAGGACATCCTTAAAGAGTAAGTATGACCGGCCCAATTTTTTTTTAGAAAAATTATCTATATATATGGACAACGGCTAAACCGACCCTACTATTTGTTGAACCTACGTCATTACTCGATAATATCACCAATTTAAATTTTAATTGTTGAACATACCTTTAAAAAAATAAAAATACCCCACCTTCAACTTATTGAACTCCATCACCCTCACCCATTCATCGAATCGAACCCTCAACTCAGCCCCTTAATCCTCTATATATGTCTCATACATTTTATCACTGTATAACGGCTGTACTAGGTTTGAAGTGCCCTAAGATCATTTTGGCCCCTTCTTATTTTAGTTCAAAAAATCAATGGAGTTAATCGAACTGTCAAACCTCTATAGCCTCAGAGAAATCATGATAATATAATACAGAAAAATACTAAGGTAGTCCACTACGAGCACTCACTACGAGCACTCACTACGAGCAAGCACCTTGATTTTTTACTTTTTTTTTACAATTTTATGACTAAGGATAATGTTAAGGTTACCTATTATGGACACTCACTACAACTATAAAATTGTTAAGAAAATAAACTACCAAAAATTGAATGCACAATATGTGCCTCGATCATGGTGCTTTCATTTCTTTGCCACTATACCATAACACTGGAGGGTACTTGAAAATGTGCATTTTGAGTGACAAGAAATATCATATCCCAAAGGAATTAAAGTGTATACTTTACAAAATAGAGGGACTAAAAGGTATATTGGGGCAAAGCCTAAGGGACCATCTGTAATTTATCTCATTTAAATACATATTTTTTTAATTACTATACCCTAATGATCAATTAATATTTATATGAAACATGCCAATTTGAAATTTGCGACAAATTACCTTGTCGATGAGGTCCTTTTGTTGGCATTAAAAATAATAAAAAAACGTGATTAATATTTCAAATCCACTAAGAAAATCTATATATCAAAAGGATGTTATACCTCTTCAACAACAACAAAAAAAAAAGAAAAAAAAAAGAGGATGTTATACAATCATTTTTATCAATATTTATACAAGGAAGCAATCAATATTTCCCTATAGGAACCCTGCTACTGTAACCCAAAAAGTAAAGACATGTACAAATGGCACACACTTATTGACACTACAGGATGAGTGTGTAGAAAACCAAGAGCTGCTAGGGAGCGTATCATTTGTGCTTGTCTTTTCAAGCTTAGAAGAGTATTCTATATTTTAACCATTAAAATACTTAAAAACTTTATATTTTCTCAAAGGAAAATGCTAGAGTAACCACTTTTCGCACTTATATTTGACACGTAGTTGTTGTAGTCCTTTAGATACACTTCATAATACATGTACACATATTTCAATATAAATACATACTAATGGGTGCAAATATAGGTTTAAAAGTGAGTTAACCAATTAATAATTTTCCTTTCTAAAATCATCAACATACATATTAGATGAAATGACAACTATTTTCTCAAAAAGAAAAAAAACATCCACATGTACATTAGGCCATTTTGGTCGGGAGCTGCTGCTGATGCAGTTGTAGTGGAGGCAGATGCATTTAAAGAAACTGATGTCATTTACAAGGCTCTAAGCGCAGGTGGCCATGAAGACATGCTCCAAACTGCAGAATTGGTATGTTATTTATCTTGGAACTTCCTCTATAATTAATTTTTAAGGTTGCATACATAGGCTAAACCTTAACCTTTTTTTTTTTTGTGACTTAAGTTAGAGTCAAACTCATGACCACCCAAAACCTTGTCTTCAAGCGATGTATCTACCATCTCACCATAGATGCTTTAGCATTAACAAAGAAAATGTTGCTTACCATCCATTTGGATTCTTGAGGCTGATGTTTAATTGAATACCCCAAATAGAAAACAAGTCATAGTTAAAATTAATAATCCAGACAAAGCATCTTTAATGAGATGATAAAGACATCACTTGCCAAAAGGAAATATTTTTTCAGAAGGTCTTGGTTCAACTCCCACTTAAAAAAAAATAAAAATAAATTAGTAATCCAATATTGTGTTTGAGAGTAAAAGGTCATGAGTTCAAACCCCCTGTGAGGGCCAAGTGTTTCTTTCTTATAAAAAAATCAAAAAACAATTAAATAAATAGATATTGTAACTCGTTTCTTTTTTTTGGGTGTTATCTTTTTCTTTTTTTTGAAATATCGTTTTGGGTGTTATCTTAAAACTATATGATACTGCTTATAAAAGGAAAAAAAAAATATAAGCGTGATACAATTTTTTGTATTGCTTGCACATGCATCTCAAGGCGTAGTTCATCAATCCATTTATGAGTTATTATAGCATCCAAAGAGCCTTTTGTTTTTCATAATTAGGTACATCAATCATCAACGGATGCAGCTTCTTCCCTTCTAGTTACTGCATTGAATGAAGGGCGAGATGTGATCATGGATGGCACTCCATCATGGGTACCATTTGTTGAACAAACCGTTGCCATGGCTAGGAATATTCACATGCATCGATATCGTATGGGAATTGGATATAAGGTTGCTGGAGATGGAACAGTCACAGAAAACTATTGGGAACAAGTGGAAGAACAAGAAATAGAAGAAAAACCTAAAAGAAAACCATACAGAATAGAGTTAGTAGGGGTGGTATGTGATCCTCATCTTGCGGTTATAAGAGGAATCAGGTATGATACAGCAACTATAATTCTAAGATATAATTAATGATCAATTCATTGATGTGATGTAGTAATTTAATAAGTTTGAGAATTCACAGGAGAGCAATTTTGGTGAAAAGGGCAGTGAGGGTGCATTCACAGCTAAAATCTCACAAGAGATTCACAACCGCATTTCCAAAGTATTGTAAACTAGTTGATAATGCAAGGTTATACTGCACTAGTGTCATGGGTGCTTCACCTAAGGTAAGTGCATATATATCTGGAGTTATTTTCTAAGTATATACATCTGAATTCAGCACATAATCACCCTTAGCTAGGCTGCTTTCTAGTCCATAAGCGAATATATTGCACAATCAAGAGATCAAGCTTTCTAAAACACACTAGAAATGAACTTTTCGAGTCAAT
This sequence comes from Stephania japonica, assembly GCA_039657345.1. NCBI lineage: Eukaryota > Viridiplantae > Streptophyta > Magnoliopsida > Ranunculales > Menispermaceae > Stephania > Stephania japonica. The sequence continues at coordinate 63,979,630 of CM077557.1, read as the reverse complement.
CTTAAAATAATACATCCCAGACAACCAACGAAAACATTTTTGTTAGTAACTAAACTGAAACTAAAGTTAATGAAAGTAAAAACAAAAAAACTAGAAAAGAGACCAGACATGAAGAGAAGAGTAAGCTAGTTGAGACTAGATAATGTAGAACTTTTGTTCCAACTTGATTTGTAGATTTCAAAAACTGATCATAAACAAGAAAACAAAAAATTGCAATTTACTCTAAACAATTATAAGAAGAATATAAAAGGCAAGTGTTACAATATGTATATACACGAAATAATAGTAAACATACGTAAACCCGGTTTGGTTGCCACAACGGTAGGAGTGAAGGCGGGGTTGTGTGAGTTAAGTGCACGACCTCAATTTCGATTTCCCGGTGTGGTAAGATCGCTCGGGCTACTAGGTCTCACTCCAGGCCGATAGAGCCAAGACCACGTGTGAGTATTAGTAAGGATAACCTTGATACCACACATGGTTATCAAATATAAAATAAAATAGTAAACACAAGTATGAGAGGTTGGAATATGAAAGATATCAATTCACAAATCAGGTGTAAATACCCATACATTTATAATAAATCTTTCTTAATGGGTATATTTGGACTCATGAGTCCCGACTCAATTAGTATTTTTTTTGCAAAATCATCTTCTAAAAATTATCTTATTATTCAAACACCCCTATACAAATTGGGGGAATTTAAATTTCCATTTTTGAATTTTTAGTTTTTTTATTACAAGATCCTCTAAAAACACAATAATTTGTAAAAAGTTACAAAAAAAAAAACACTTTCTATATGAGTCCGGACTCATGAATCCACATAGATTTATTGTTTCTTAATTTCACTTAAAAAAAAAAACCTCTTAGGTCAATGAACTTTAATACATTCCCAATCAATATCGATGGTACTTCAAAAAAAATCAATATCGATGGTATTAATGTGAATGACATTGAGTACCAATGATATCAATATATATGACCGGAGTAGCATACCAGAATGACCAAATTTATCAAATATCAATGTCAGGTGTAGTAGAGGTGTAGTAGTTATGGACCATAACAGAAACTTGCAACTTGGAAAAAAAACTAGAACCTTCAAATCCAACTTCAATTCCAAAACAACCAAAACTCAACAAAGAGTTTTCAAACCATCAAAGAGAAGTCAAACAGAGTTCATTACTCATCAAATCACCGCTTAGATTAAAATCCATAACAAGGATTGGGCCTTGTTTGGTTTGTTTTTGCCAACTTATGGGGGAGTAGAGTTTTCTTATTGGGGGGGGGGGGGGGGGGGGGATAAAACATATGAATTGGCATAAATACCCTTCAGACAATAGAGACGGATAAGAGTAATTGAGAGGTAATTAGTGAGAGTTAATTGTGTCCACAAGGCTCTGAGAGATAACTCCCTTAAGGGGGGTGAGGGAGTTATCTCACCCTTGAGTGCGAGTTGAGAGATGACTTATAGGGAAGTTGAGTTCATAAAGCCAACCAAACAAGATTAGTTACAAGTTACAACTTTCCCGCAAGTTATCTCACTCCCTCCAACTCCACCCCGAACCAAACAAGGCCTTAAGCTCATTTTCATCAAAACTCAACAAAACCATTAATGCAATTCAAATCTAGTTCAAACGCAAACAAAACTTAGTCTAAATGCATATCAAAACTACAAATTCATAGCAACTAAATCGAATCTGAAAACAATCGTCAAACTTCCACCATTTTAAAGCCCCAAACATAAACTTAATCAATGATTAGGGATTATTGTTAAATTTTTGAATTAGGCTTGCTCGCACATGCATGCGCAAGCCCGTGGATCTTTGAAAATATCGATATTGTCCTCAACTTAACCACCTTCAATTCATAAGTATGGGGTTGCGGGGTTTTACTCTAAGAGGCCTTGGTATTAGTTAAGGGGAGATCACCACTTATATACTTCATTATGAACTTTTATTTAATCAATATGAGGCTAACATTTGGTCCACACATCTTCAATAAAGATGACACCAAACTCTGCTTTATTTTTTAGTTGAAGAGAAAGAGAAAGAAGCCAAGGATTTCTTGACTTGGAGAACAAGATAGGAGATTTGAAGTTGGAGAACTCTATTTTTTTTATTTAAGTGAGTGTCCAACTCACGACCTCCCCAAACCTTGCCTTTTGGCAAATGATGTCTTTACTGTTTTGCCAAAGATGCTTTGGCGAAGTTGGAGAACTCCATTAAAACTTGGTAAGTATTTTTCCAAATCATGAAACCCTAGGCTTTTTTCTCTTTCTCTTCAACTAGAAAATAAAGCAAAATTTGGTCTCATCTTCACTTCATGTGGCTCACATTAAACCACCTCATGCTTATCTCATCATCTCACCTCCCATTTTTATCTAATACTAATAGTCCACATTATAAGGGCATTCACAATAGTGCATTTGCAAAGGTTATTAACTGATTAACATTATCATATCATTTAGAAAAGGTTGGTTAGAACCAATCATTTATTAACTAACAACTTGTTAATACGTGGACCCAACTTACTTTTTAAAATTTTAAAATTCAAAAACTTAATCAAAGTAAGTGTTCCTACATATTGAGTTTAATAGAGGAACAACCATTGCATAAGATTGTTTAATAGTTGTAGGTCCCATGCTACTTAAAAACAATTGAGGTGACACATGTATTATACTCTTGTAGTCCAAAATCACACCATCTCATTATGTTGTTCTAAACGTGCCACCTTATAATTCAACTTTTCCATTTTCTAAACTTGATTTAAATGGGAAAATGTCTCATTTACTCCTCTTGATCAAATTATTCTCAAACCAACCTTAGCACATTATTTTGATACAATCAAGGGGCTTCAAGCATCTTCACCACAAACACTAAAATACATAGTGCAACTTTTGCACTATTTTAGTGTAACTTTAACACCAAATTTTGCTATCTTCTCCAACCTACCAACACTATATTTTACACTATCTTACTTTATCATTATTTTATTCATGTTGGTGTGTGATATCCACGTAGGATGACACACACCAAGATAGTGTTGGGTTGGTTCTCCAACCCAGTGCTATCTTGCGAACATCAACCCAACCAACGCTATTTATAGTGTTGGTTGGAGATGTTCTTAACCCTTTTAATCAAGGTCAAAATTTATATAATAAGTACTTAGCATATACTGTATAATACATTCAATAGCACATCAAACAAAAATAACATACACTGTATAATATTCGAGCATATTTAGCAAGCTAGGGATGTTCGGTTACCACTTACACCAATAATAGTCTAATTATGCTAATTAGAGGAATTAAGAATGTTGGGCATTACATTATATCTTGATCACTTAACTTCCACCACATTATACATAGGACATAGCTTTTAATCATCTGGTTAAAGACAACATTTTTATTGCATCAAAGTATTGAGTACTTCGGTGATCTCAAGTCAAAGAACTAAATCATGATAAACTTATCATAAATTGAATTAATTTATTATATCTGACATAATTTCCATTGATACAGCTGATAGGATGGAAAGACGGTGAAAGCAACTTGTTGGTCGATTTGCAATTAATCGGTTGTACAACTGCAATCACCATGCTAAAAGAAGAAGCAAACTCTATTTATGAACTTTACAATCAACATCATCAAGATCCTTCGAATTATGATGCTGCATGTGCATGGAAGCAAATCTTGTCCTCAAATTTGAGAGAAAAAGCTCAACAAGAAGTAAAGAATGCTATGATGGATACTAAAAGGGCTTAGCGCTAAAAAAGATAAAGAAGAAGGGAAGGGATGCCTTTTTTTACCCCAATAGCTATGTACAAACTTATTATAATATTAAAAATAAGAGATAGTTGAACAAACCAATATTTTCAAACTGCACTATTTTATAATTATGAACTCAAGAGTGAATTTTATTATCAATTTTAGTTATAATATATATATATATATAGATATATAATGGAGCCCAAATGTATACCCATGTCATGGGAACCTCTCAAAATGTATTAATTGCGCGTTAAATGTTTTATGAATTAATGACACATAGATTAATGTGTTGTATTAGAATCCAATGATTGTAAATGATGTTCTCATGGCATAGGTATATATATATATATATATATATATATATATATATATAGATTGCAGCTCTGCTATGGTGATTTTTTAAAATCATAATAAGAGTTTAGGGTAGTTCTACTAGGGTGAATTTATAAGGTTAATGATTTCCTTGTTGCTTGTACTTAAGAAAATCAGGTTTTTATTACATAAGTTAATTTTTTTTTCAAAACAAAAAAGTTAATTTTTTTGGAATATCATTTTATTTAATTGGCTTGCTTTTGCTTAAAAAAAAAGTCTTTACTTACGCTTATATGACGTTCCTATATATTTTCTAGATACAAGTTGTTACAAATTTAGAATCTCAATAATCCTTCCTAACATCATTATTAACCCAATAACGTACCTTTTAACAAGTGCAAATTCTATAAAAATCTCTTGCTAACAAATAAATCTTATTATTTTATAGAACTTACTAAAATTCCTATCGAAAATTCGATAAATTTTACCCTTAAATATTTGGGTCAAGAAATTCAAAAAAGTATATGTCAGATCGACCCATCATCATGAAGGCATTTGACTGGCCTAAATTACCCTGATCTTACTGAGAACCTAGTCAACCTAACTCATCTCAAGATACATATCACAACTTCTATTCAAAATTCAGTAATTTATTCCTTAAGCTAACTTAAGTTCCTTGATCCTCGTCCATTTAATTGAATCCAATTCTTTCAATTAATTGACTTTTAATCCTACCGAAATTTCGGCAAAATCTCCCCTGCATTTGAGGTTGTCAAAAAAATCCAAAACCTATAAAAAGATGGTGGGAATGCCCAAGAAGGACTCACATCCCACCCAATTCACAAATTAGATATGTTCCATTCAATTATATCAATCAACAATAATTTCAAGAATGAAAAAGATAATATTTTCACAAACTTTTGCAACTTATAGCTGGCTATCCCGTCATTTCATAAGCACAAGTCCCAAACCACCAATAAGAATTTATAGACTCTTAACCATAATAAATAGATGTTCCCAAATTTTTACCATTTTTGAGAATTTTTATCATTTTCTAAGCAGCTTGTTATCCAAACAAGAGTAAATTATATGTGATGAACAACTGAATTGTCACCTGCCAATTCTGTTCGACTAGCGACAACGTCTCAGACTGTGTATGCATGACTAAGAGTAATGAAATGCAATGCAAACTATGATGCACTTACATGATAAAGATATTCAATAATTGTAAAGAGCGTTGTAGGATTTACTTACAATTTTCAAGTGCTAATTGCATGGCTTACTCGGGGTTCCTCATTCCAACCAATGCACCATGTTATCCAATAAGTCATCTAAAACACAATAAAATCGTATTAGCCATACTATAGCTCAAACTAGTCTTTAATCTCCATATTCAAATAAATTTTCCTAAGTTTTAAACTTATCAATAACCCAACTTTGCAATCAATTATTAGTCAATCAACTTCCCTGTTTTCAGGGTTCTTTGTTCCTTTGGATACCTACATGTCCAAGTGTAAAAACTCCATGAATCCCTTGGATAATACCTAAAGGAATGTAATAAAAATCCTTGCACAAAATTATTATCATGGACTTGTTCAAAAATTTTAAAAGTCCAAGAAAATTGGAAAGCGTGTTGTCCAACCTTTTTTATCCTCATTTTCAGTCTCTAAACGACTGAATTAAACCCCCCAAACCTTCTGATTATTCAGAATAGGATCCTACCACAAAACCCATCAATTGGATATCGGTTTCGACAACAAAAGATACCTTAACTAATCGGCTCAAAATACAACTTCGAAACAGTTTTAAAACTGCATTTTCAACAAAACAAGGGCTTCCAATTGCTATTTGGGCCAACTTTTCAAGTATCAAATTATCGAATTAAACCATAGCACCAATATTTAATGAAAACGGAATATATCAACTTAAAATTAAACCAATTCCCAGTCAATTCCATCAACAAATAGTACTCCATATCGATGCTCAAAATTGCCTACTCGGAACTCTCCAAACTCTAACAGTTTAATAAACTTTGCAAAAATGATAGAATCGACTCTAATCCCATCAAATTCCTCTCAAATTCACAAAATCGAGCCCGAAAGTCTGTGAATTAACAACTGACAAAATTCACCTTGCTCGTTGCTTCCATCGCCCAATCAACCACCTTGAGCTCGAAAAAAAAAAGAGGAAACCGTGAAGATGAAGAGAGGGAAAAAATGAGTAGGGAAATCAAGAGAGATAGAGTAGAGAAATGGAGAGAGACAGAGAGTTTGCGTTAGAGGGAATGTGCGAGAAGGGAAGTCTAAGTCGGGTTTGCAATGAGAGAGTTTCTAAAAACCCCTGTTCAACATTTAAACCCAATTAACCCCTTTTTTATAGGAAAACTCTCAACTCACACTTTTTGGGCGCACATCCTTATCTTTGAACTATTTATAATATTTTATCAGATATGAGAGCCACACACATGGGCGAGACAAGAAAGAGCCATAACGGCTACAAGACAATAATGTACATCGAAAGTATGCGTTGAATGTGTTACATTATCACTTTTCAACTCTAAAATGACTCACTTTCAAAGCACACTTTGGACGCACACCCTTATTTTTTAGCCATTTATGGCTCTTTCTTGTCTCCCCAGGCGTAACACCCACATCTGAAAAAATACCATAAACGGCTAAAAGACAAGGATGTGCATTGAGAGTGTGTTAGATTATCATTTTCCCTTTTTATAGGGAGTGGCTAGACCACAATTTTTGTTGATTTTACCTTGCTTACTCACCGTATCCCAATTTTTGTTGAGTTTAATTACTGAATGTACCACTTTTTTTTTTTTTTTTTTTAAAAAAAAAAGAAATCTTCAAAATACCCTTACTAAATATACCCCACTTTTTGCTTAATATATCTTATTACTCAAACATTTTGACTCGTAGGTTTCAGGCATATAGTGTTGGATTTTTGGGGTTCATACGCAACGGAAAATTCAAAATAATTATGAAAAACCTCAACAAGATCGTAAATAAATTCCATTAAACAAGATCTACTAAAGTAAACCATACCTTAATTCGTGATTTCCTTCTCTGATTGTTTGATCTCCAAGACGTTCAAACATGCGTCCTCTATCAGAAATCCACACACGAACAGTGACCACATGTGACGGCCCCAAATTCCCAATGCATTTGGGTACGCCCGGCCTAGACTCGTGCAGGTCCCGAGTCAGTTCCTCAGCGAACCTGACGAGCCTAGTCAGCCTCAAACTATCAAAATTTCAAGATTTATGAAAGAGTTATTGCAATTATAACACAGCGGAAGCAAAATCAAATTCTAATCAAATATTGGGAAATAACTCAATCAAAGGGAAATTAGGAATCTATATAAATGTGGGAAACCCCGATGTAGTCATATCCACGTCAACAAAATGGATTGATGGAATCCACCTCAAAACATATTCCCCAGTTCCAAAACAAACATATATATATAAACGTCATACAAAATGAAATAAACATGAGCCTACATCTCGATACCTCACGTCCAGCTGCTCACAAAAAGTCTCCTAGGCAAGGTCCCTTGCCCCTACTGCTCTCCGTCCTATCTGCACCCACCGTCACAAACTAGACGGTGAGCAATTGAGAGAAATCGAAAGTAACGCCAGAAGAATATAACAGTAATTCATGAAATAACAAACAAGACAGTCTAAATATCATGCGGGTACTGAAAGACAGGAATTTAAATAATCAAGAATGCATGATAGACAGACTGAAAATGATAGCAATCGAAACATGCGTGTTCTACGAGTCAAGAGAGGCAATAAGTGGTCTAAATTCCACAACAATACCACAACAATCCACAACAATCCAGTACATGGTATCACACAATCACTAGGGGTGGTCAAACACTCGTGCGCTCGAGTGCCGCGTTTTATCCTTCTAAGTGCAGCCGCATGTACCTTCGAGACACACACTTATGCCAAGAACACACATACAAGGAATATGGAATGGAAAGCCAATAATTTGATAATGAAAAACACAAAGAAATGAAAATGAATCACATGATATTTTCTTAGCTGGCTTACTAACGTACAAATGCTTTTTAAGGCAATTGTACTTACCTGATCTATCGAAATCCGTGTATAACACTCCCGCGACTCCTAACGCGTATCCCCGAGTTTTCCGTTACCTGACAAGTTGGAAACTCGTATTAATAGGTCAAGTCATTTACTAAAACTAGGTTTAAACTTATCATTTTCCCCAATGTTTTGAATGACTCGAACGACACGACAATTTACTCGATAAAGGAATACTATCTCTCTCTTGGGTTTTGAAAACACAATATATATGAATCTCATCGCGAAGCATGGGCTCGGCTCAGTCTTATGCAAGCCATGTCATAGTCTCGAGGGTCCGCGACATGACCACGACATCATAGCCATTCATCGTCATGCGATGCTTCAATACCAACCAATACTCAAGCATAACTCTTCATGAAAGCCAAACTGACATGTACAAACGAACATGGAACTTCGTTGGTGTTGTCCGATGTTGGAGGAAAGGTTATCATGGCATGGGAAAGCCAGAAAACTCTCCACCAGTTCGGAAATTTTGTCAACACACGCAAATAACGACTCGACGACGGCAACACATGAAATCACGTCAAAACGCATTAATAACACTGTTTTGAACTTAACCAAGGGTTGCGAGACTTCAAACAATGTTAGATGAGATCCTTGACAACCTCCACTAGTGGTGGTCCGGCCGGTGGCACCGCCAAGAGTGGCGGTTTCCGACGAGGCTCCACCACCCCTATCACATGAAATGACGACTTTTTAACACTAAATAGGACTGTTTTAGTCACTCTGAAGATTATGGGACCCACGTAGGAGATTGTTGGGGTCCCCAACAGCGTCCCGGTCATGGTGGTCCGGCGGTGGCGCCGCCAGTGAGGGCAGTTTCCGACGACAGGTTATAAAACAATACAAATCGACTCAACGTGTACAAGATCGATAGAGACACTGCATGTGCCGTAAGAGGTGGGTCACCGGGATGGTCTGGACTCCGGTGGGTCACCGGAGGTTGTCTACGACCGGTCCCCGTCACGGCAGCCACCCCAACAGTCCACGTACATACACAAAAAAATGAAGAAAAACAGTGAGCCGAGAGAGAGAGAGAGAAAGAAAAGAATAGAGGGATGGAGAGAGAGATCTCCGGTGAGGGAGTGACCTCCGACCACCACTGGTCCGGCCAGGCGTGGCGGTGCAGTGGGCGTGGAGGTGTAGGCCGAGAAGAGAGAGAGAAAGAAACCGAGAGTGAGAGAGAGATCTAGTGAACACGAGAGGGAGGGAAAGATGTGGGACCTCCGGCGAGCTTCCTCGCCACCACTGCATCTCCGGTGGACGGCGTGGACGCAGCCAAGCCGTGAGAATGAGTGGACCGAGAGAGAAGAGTGAGGGAACTCGAGAGAGAAAACAACCGAGAGGGAGAGAGAGAGAAAAGAGAGAGTGCATACCTCCGGTTGACGGCAGCTTCCGGCGTCCCTGGTCCGGTCACCGGCGAGGGCAGAGGCGGTGGTGAGATGAAAGAGAGGGAGGTCGTGATGAGAGTGAGAGAGATGAAGACCGTGAGAGAGATGAGTGAGATTGTGTTTAATGAGATGGGAGAGGGTGAGGTGAGTGACGTGAGGTGAGGGAGTGTTTGAGTGTGGTGTGTGAGAGAGTGACGTGAGTGATGGGAGTGGGTGGGGTGTGAGGTGAGTGAGTGATGGGGGGGGGTAAGTGTGTGTTTGAATATTTAAATGGGTATGAAAATTGTGTCTACCCATTTTACCAACCCACACATCTCAAAGTTAAACCCAAGTGTTCCCCATTATTTGATTGTCACTATGCAAAACTTTTAACCCAACACCCGTATATTTTCCAAATATTTCCCCGACCCATCTCACCTCCTCGGTCCGTATTTTCCCATCACTATGCAAAACTTGACCATTTAACAATTTAACATATCGAGGGATCCACTGATATCTCTCTCTTTAGGAAATGGAAAAATTCTATTTTGATCACACACCTTCATATATTGCTCACATGATAACCAATCACAATCTTTATAATCGTTCGGTTAAAGACAACGTTTGATTGTGTCAAATTATCATATTCCTAATATTGAAGTCTATGGTAATCTCAAAGCGATGACTAAATAATATACCTATCAAGAGTAATACCTATGACTTAATCCATGTGGTGTTCTCATAGTGGGTCGTTCCAGTACTATGTTCCCTAACAAGTACTCATGATCTCAATCCGTATCCCTATACGCATAATCATCACATGACCATCAATCAAGATTCACAGTAGTCTTAATTCATTATAGTTCCCAATATAATGACAGACTAGGGATATTTAAGATATTTCAACAAATACCCACAAATCTTATTATAAGGTAAACATGCAATCACTTATAATAAAAATACAGCAAATGTAAAACCTTTATTTTATTAACTAAAACATTATAAGATAAAACAATGTTTGTAAATTAACCTATGGCACATGCCCTAACATATAGGGCTGAGACCTTTAAAGAGGTCTTAAGTAGAGGTCAGAGTCTGTTGAGACCTCTTTAAAGGTCTCAACCCTTTTTGTTCGAAACCCTTAAGAGACAAGAATGAACCAAAACAAATTTAAAACTTGAAAAATACATGAAAATAACAAAAAAATAGTGATTTTTTTTTCTTGTAATGGCTAGATATGCTTGGTTTCATCAATTTTTTTGTGCTCAAAATGCGAGATTGAAACCCCAAATCAAAGCCTTAATTAACAACACAAAAATCAACTGAAAAACAACAAAAAAACCTAAGAAAACCTATAAATTGACACGAAGAGTTGAGAAATGCACTCACGGCTTCGAATCGATGCGGTTTCGCTTGAATTTTGTCGTATTTGGGTTGGAGATGACTAGGTTTGAGAGAGGGAGAGACGATGGTGTGACTTGGCCGAGTATGAATGGATGGGGTGAGTGGGGTACGACGCGTTGTTGTAGCACGCGCTATGTTGGTGTTACATGGGGCCACGACTAAAAAATACAAACAATTCTTGATTTTTAGGAGATTTTTGATTTTTTTCAATTGGTTTGAGGATTTTGTTGAATTTGTTTTTTTGAAGTAAAATAGAAATACATTAATCATAATGACTCAATACATTCGGTAGAATAGGACGAGACATAAAATCAATTACTTTGATAAAAACAAATGATTCACTAATCCTAATTGTTCATTAGAACACTCAACTGCCATAGAGTTGATTTTGAGAAACTGCGACACTAACAATAGAACAATTTGACAATCAGTGTTCTCTTGACAAACGTTTAGAACACAATAATATCTAGACATACTATGACCAAAACGAGAAATAAAATTTTCAACAATGGAAGAAAAATAAAGATTTCTAAAAAGGGAAGACAAACACAAGCTTTCAACATTGGAAGACAAAATACTTATTGAAAAAGATAACCGAATAAAACTATCAAACCAACAACTGTAAGTGCAGATCTATGCACGAGCAATAGAAGTGGAGATGAACTTGAATGATGTAGATGCACACATGGGGGAAGAGCAAGTGGCGATGCCAATGATGAATTTGACAACTATTGCGGGATTGAAACTCTCGAATCTAAATAGATGTGTTTTATTGAAGAAAATGCATGCAATAAACACTCTTACTAGAATCATTGCCGATCAAATAAAAGATCGGTGGTGGTTCACGAAGGAATCATAAAGGAAATTAAAAGTGAAAAAAAAAGGAATTTAGGGTTTGAAGGCGACAGCTCTAAGGATTTTATGGAATTGACTTCGGGAGTTTCCTTGTTTTTTTTCTTGCCCCTTTTTTTAGTTTTTTCTTATAATTCGGTTATATATAGGGATATATATGGTGAGTAAAAAGCCCTTTGTATAGAAGGTTAGTGGGATAATTTTACAAAATTGAGGTAAAGCAATTTGTCGGGTCGGATGAGCCGATCCTTATAATTTTGGTGTAATGCAACGCCCGCCCTACGACCGATCATCAGACGAAAAAAAACTCTCGGAAGCAATGGACTCGCACCAGTTCACAAGCGGAAGCTGGATGATGCTCCCAGGCGGCGCCCGCCTCCTAACGCCGCTCCTGCTCCGCCTTCAAATCAAGACCATTTCATCCACCAACAACAACTCTACCAACAACAACAACAACAACAGCAGCAGCAGCAGCAACGCCAAAATCTACATCAAATTCAACAGCAACAGCAGCAGCAGCAACAACAACAACAACAACAAAGTCACCACCACCAATCCCTAGCTTCCCATTTCCACCTCTTGAATGTACATACTCGATTTCTCTTCCTTGCACTTCAACCTATTTTCCCCCAATTTTAAGGACCAGATCTCTTGATGATGTTTTTTTAGTGTTTTCAGTTGGTGGAGAATCTCGCGGATGTGGTGGAAAACGGCAGTCGAGATCAGCACGCGGACATGTTGGTAAGCGGCTCTTTGTACATTTTCATTCTCTTGTTTTCCCCCCTAAAATCTCTGTGTTTCCGATTTTCACCCTTAAAAGTGTTGTCTCGATTTTGCATACTTTTGTTTAGATCAATGAATTGACAAGCAATTTCGAAAAGTGCCAGCAACTTCTGAATTCGATATCGGGGTCAATTAGCTCCAAGGCAATGGTGAGGGATTCTATTTTTGCTATAATAGTTTTGTTATAGAATCGCTTCAATGCAGAGGACATATTTCTATAGATTTTAATCACGCCTGCTAGTTGGTCAAGGTGTGCTATTCTTCTTTTGGGATTTCGCGGGGATCACATCATTCTTTTGGGTAATGCTTCATTCTAATATTTGGGAATTAATGCAATTGGTTGTAGACATGTTCAATGTACGTTAGGATTGAGTCGATTGACTTTTGAGCTTCGCATTGGTAATGAACACGAGGAAATCTACTATATCTTCTTCTATAAAACAAGGAAATGCTATGTGTTTTCCAAATTTTTTACACTTCGATTTAACTATTTCCAATTTCAATTAATGTGTTTTGTTTTGTTTAAATATAAAATGGATGAAAATGGATTGAAAAGTTGCAAACATGTTCCTAGGATTGTCCTTAGCGAAAAAAGAAAGTATCCCTATTGCCAAGTCTATTTTTTGAATAGCTTTAGTTTGAGTAAGATCTATACATTGTGTTTTCAAGGGGAAAAAAAAGCTGTATACATTGTGGATGCATAATTGTTTCTTCCAATAAACATATTTGTTATCCTCTTAAGCTTCAATCACATGTTACTAGTCTAGAAAATTTTAATTTCCTACTGATATTGGCCTTAATTTTGGTGTAAATTCTGGAACTTGGACTGTTTTCCTCCAATTGGAAGCTTGTTATCATTGTTCTCTCATGTCTAATATTTTCAGACAGTTGAGGGGCAAAAGCGTAAGCTGGAGGAAAGTAAACAACTGCTTAATCAAAGGAGGTCTGATGTACTACTTTGCTAGATGCTTCGAGATGCTACACATATTTTTTTGCTAGGTAGATGATTCCTAGGTATTATTCGTGCAGGGATCTGATTACTCAGTATAGAAGCTCCGTCGAAGAACTGATAACATCTGATAGATAAATACCTGCTTGCTGTGCTTTTTGCAATATTGGTAAGTATTTCCTCTTAGTTTTTCCTTGGTGCAAAATACGTTTTTCTCCATGGTCTTAACTTTTCATATTCGTTTTTGGTACCTATCTCATATGGAAAAATAATTAAATTCTTAGGAGTTATTATACATTTGGAGAAGGCTTTCAATGAACTGCTTGAAGTATGTACTATAAAGAAAAAATCAGTAGGTTATGTCTATCGATATTTCATACATTATGCAGGTGTTAGAAATTTTGATTGTTTTGGTAAAAAAAACCAACTTACTTCCCCTTCAACTTGCATACCAGAAGACTTGAACCCTCAACTTCTTCTAAATAAGACCTCATACCAAACCATTGAGCTATCATTTGGTTGCTATGCATTTGTTTGAATTTTGAATGTATTTAAAAAATAAAACGTGAAGAAATGTCATTGAAAGCCCTTCAACTCCTTGTTGAGTACCTCCTCTTTCTTCTGGAAGGCACCGACTCTTTTACTGCCAAATGTCCTTAAACCAGCTAAAGCAGAAAAATAGGCATCTTCCTCTCGTGGGAAAATGTTTAAATCACTCCCAAGGTGAATTGAGGAATAACCAAGGACATATTTAATGGCTCAACACACTGATTGAGAAACACGTGATGAAGTTAGATGACGGTTAATGCAACTCTTTCATTAGAAAAGCTTAGAAATCTCTTAGGATCTTTCTGTTATTAAAAGATGGTTTATTCATAGATTAGGCAACAACAACAACAACAACAACAACAACAACATAACCTTGGTCCCAAATTAATTAGGGTTGACTACATGGGTCAAAATCTTTCATTGTGCTCGATTTAGTGCAATTGATGGTGGGTTTTCCAAACCATTTAAAAATTCCTCCTAATTAATGTGTCTCAAATTAACTTCGTTCTACCCCTACCTCATCGAATTTCTTCAGTTTCTATTGAGACAAGTTTTCTAGTGGAGGCATTTGTAGGCCGTCTTTGTAGGTGTCCAAACCACCACAACCTCCTTTCCCTAAGCTTTGTGTCAATTGGTGCTACTTCAACTTTTCTTTGAATTTATTCATTTCTTATTTTATCTTTACAAGTTTTACCATACATCCACCTAAGCATCCCCATTTCTGCTACGTTCTTTTTATGTAATTATTGTTGCTTTACTGCTCAACATTCACTTTCATAGAGTAGCTGGCCTAATTGCGGTTCCATAAAATTTTCCTTTTAACTTGGTAGGAATATTTCAATCACAGATCACACATGTTGCACTTCTCTATTTCTTCCATACAACTTGAATTTTATGTCTGACATCTTCTCATATTGCCATTATTTTGCATGATTGATCCTAGATATCTAAAGTGGTTCTACTTAGGAACTTCTACTTCCCCTAATTTTACCATTCCATCTCGATGTCTAGATTCTTATGTATCCTTCCAAAGTTCTAATTTCCTATTCACTCCATCTATTGTTTCGTCCATTAGGACAATATCATTTGCAAATAACATACACCATGGTATATCCTCTTGAATATGTCTAGTTAGTTCATCCACAACTAAATTAAAGAGATATAAGCTTAAAGCCGATCCTTGGTGTAGTCCTATTGTAATGGAGAATTCTCCAGATGTCTTTATGCTCGTCACTACTCTATATATATATATCCTTAGTAGTGTTTGTATCTAGTATGCACTCATTTTTTTTTAGAATCCACCAAAGAACATTTCTAAGAACCCTATTATATGTTTTTTTTTTCTAAATCTACTAATATCATATGTAGATCCTTTTTTCTTTTCTCTATATTTTTCCATCAATCTTCTTACAAGGAAAATTGCTTCCATAGTTGACCTTCCATGCATGAAGCTAAATTGATTCTTTGATATTGTTGTTTCTCTTCTTCGGCTATTGTCAATTACCTTCTCCCAAGTCTTATAGTATGATTCATAAGTTTAATTCCCCGATGGTTTGAACAACTTTGAACGTCTCCTTTGTTTTTGAAGATTTGTTCTAGTGTGCTTCTTCTCCAATCCATTGACATTCGTTTTGATTTTAAAATTTTGTTGAAAAGTTTTGTTAACTAAGTCAATCTAATTTCTCCTAAGCATTTCCAAATTTGTATGTGTATTTCATTTGGGCCACATGCTTTTCCTATTTTCATTTTTTTCAATGCCCTTAACTAATGGGATCCTAATATTGCGTGTATAGTTTAAATTTTGTTGAAAAGTTTTAGTTTTTTTTGGGTTTAGTTTGGTTCAACTTTGAACCGCTAGTTCACATAAAAATTGGCCATATGGCACTTCTGTTTGCCACATTAGCAAAACTTAGCAGCCCCAACGGTGGAAGGATCAAATGTGCACTAGTTGAAAAGTTGAGAGACTAAATGTGGCCTAATGAAAGTTTAGGGACCAAAAGCATAAAAATTTGAAAGTTCAAGAACCAAAAGATGGGTTTTTTCCCTTTAAATTACGACCTACTACTAAAACCAGTGAAGCTCCATATTCATGAAATGTTTTTAGTTTAAGGCTTTAAGCTATTTTGTTTGATTTCGCTGTAGGTGCCTTGTGTAGGAAAGAATAGAATTCAAAGCAATGCAAGGATTGTTTTAACGGTGAAGTGTTTGGGCTTCGTCTGGTATAATGAACTTTGAAGATTGAACAATGCGGATAGGAGTCTTCAGTTCTTTTTAACTTGTATAAACATTAATTCTTTCATGTGGAGCACGGTGGATTTCATAAGGGGACGTGTTGTGATGTATTTAGTTTAATTCAAGATTTCATCAAATGGTTGCAAGTGACAGGATTCTTTTTTATTAATATGTTGGCATATTGCAGATGAGAAGTATTAATTTGGAACTGGGACTATTATGTTGTTGTTGTATTGCGATAAGAAGTATTACTCTTAATGATCTCTTCATTGCTTCGCAAATCATGTGCTATTGTGCTATCAATTTTGATACCTTTAGTTGCAATCTCTCTTCAGCAAATCGGTTTTTTTTTTTTTTTTTTTTTTAATACTTAGCAAATTGAAATTTGATTTGAAAAATTCTGATGGAACTAAAAAACTTTTGGGAGAACATCTTTTCGAAAAAGCTGATTAATTTATATTTGCTGCGTCATTCAAATTGCTACTACTAGAACCAAATAATAGTAAAAAATTTGAGGGTTGTTATTTCAACCCGATCATCCTATCTCCCCACCCATTTTAAAATAATTTCTTTTTTTTTTTTACTAAAATACCCTGAAAGTATGAAAATACCACATAAGGTCTTGGTCAGTCAAGGTCAAGAGGTCAGCTCCAAGTCCCACTGTTACGGCCCAAATTTAATTAATCATGATTAAGGTTAATCTCGGGGATTAACGGGTTAATTCAGGCGTTACATGGACAATTGGGATGACTCGGATAGGAGTACCCATAATTTATATGTTATTTGTGTATGTTGTGTGCCTATTATTGCGGTGTTAAAGTTTATTAATATAAATGCCACATTGCATACGTGTATGTTGATGACAGGCAAGGTTGAGTGCCGGGGTTTTGTCTCGTAGAACATGCCAACGCGGGGTTTTCGATAGCCGTTAGGCCGGGTGTTGGGGATGGACTGAGGCAAACACTAATAATGTGATGATTGATTGAGGACTTGGAATAATTAGATTAGTATAACCTTAGGCTAAGTAGATCAATTAGGTACACTAAGTGTGGGACCGCCTTGGGGTGTGTGCCGGGCGCGGGGCACGGAGTGCCGAGTAGTCGGGAAGTTAGTGTGACTATATTTACCATTTTATGGAATTTAATTGATGGGTTAGCTAGCTTATATAAATTGAATAAAATTCAAATATGCAAGTCCTATAGTTGTAATC
This sequence comes from Stephania japonica, assembly GCA_039657345.1. Lineage (NCBI taxonomy): Eukaryota > Viridiplantae > Streptophyta > Magnoliopsida > Ranunculales > Menispermaceae > Stephania > Stephania japonica. Next base: position 63,962,080 of record CM077557.1, on the reverse strand, counting down.
AGAAAAATCAACAATCATAGGATTATTCTCGAGATACACAACAGGGTACATTGAGGATAGTTGTGTTATGATAATGTGTCCAGGATAGAGTGACACAGGGTGATTAGGGATAATTAGATCAGCCTTGAGATGCGTGTTTACACCAGATTAGAACGACACCTATATATACAAACCGATGAGTGAAACCTATGCAAATTCATTCTTCTCAACAATGTTGAAGCTTCGTGAGTGAAATCTGGGTTTGGAGAGAAGGAATTCGAGATGTGGGGAGTGATGTCGGGCATCCAACAACGAGATCTATGGTAATCCACACACCTACGACTTTGAATATTATGAAAATATGGTTTTGTTGGGTTTTGAGGTTCTACCGGATTTTCTGACAAATTTACCATTGTTTTCGATGGATTTAGTGTTTAGGAGGTTTATCATGTTGATCTATATCGAGTTGGGACAAAATTGTGGGAAATTGGAATATGTTGGGTGATTTTGGATGCACACACATGCACACTTTGATCCTCTGTTTTGGGAAAAATCATGTTTAATCGATGTTTTGGAGAGGAATTTGATGCGGTTGGAGTGTATGAGTTGTTTCTATGACGTCTGGGAGGTTTTAGAAACTCAGAAAAAACCCAGAATTCCAGTAACGAATTCTGGGCAGAGTGCACCCAGCGCACTGGGTGATGAACACCAGCGCGCTGGACACGCTGGGGAAGATGATGATCTTCGTGCATGTACAGTGCACAAAGAATCGCCCAGCGCGCTGGCCACCCTGCCTAGCGCGCGCTGGGGACCAGAACCCAGAAATTTCTAAGTCTTTAAACCAAGCCTAATTGACAATAAACCCACTTAATTAACCATAAAACACCAAAAATCGATCTCAGGAGTTACGTGACAGTATTTAGAGTCGGAGACTAGTCGGGGGTCGGACCGAGGGGTGTTTTGGGGTTATTGAGCGCGGTTTGAGGTGCGTAAACTAATGTATTTACTTTTCCATTCATTTGGGCTATTATTCTTAATAATCTGCGAGTCTATTCTTACTGGGTTGGTTGAGTTTACTCCCACCTAAGTATCTGCGAGATGTTGGGGTCACTTGCTAAGTATGTAGCGCGTGTTCGCTACCTCGGTAGATGCTATCCCGAGTTGAGTACCGATTCACATGTTAATGTACGCTGATAGGGCTAATGTCGCTAAGACACAGTCGGAGGGATTAGTAGATTCCATATCTAGAGCTCCTGGTTCGAAGTACATAGCTTAGTCAGCTGGGGTCACATCTGCATTGTCTTTTCTTGGTATTTTATATTCATGCGATGAGCTTTGAGCAGTTGCCTGCATTTTCCTTCTTTTTCGCATGATAATCGAATGCTATCTTTGGACGCTATTTATTTCTTTAAATAATGCACGGTAATTTTCTTTAGGATTTTACTTCTGGGCTCGTCATCTGCCTCTTGTGATGACTTGAGCGCAGATCTTGTGTATCAATAGGGGCAAGGAGATCACCTGCGACACATCTTTACTTGTCCACTATCGAGGACCTACTGGTATGTGTATTATTATTAAATTGTTTTATTTATTATTATTGGGAACTTGTGACTATATCATTTTCAGTACTGGTATATAAATATTCACTGATGGCAGTTGTCACCTATATATTGAGTACTTTTGGGTTTTCCACTATATGTGTAACATGGTTAACTTATTAATGCTCAGTTATGGTAATCAAAAGCTTTCGCACTTTCAATATATCAACTATTAACTTGACAATTAAGTAAATATAATGACTAGTTAGCCGTGGGACACAGTTGATAGCTGCATGGACAGCTGTGGGTCCACGTGGCGAACAATGTGGTTTTGGGGCCGTCACACCCATTGAGATTACAAATAGATCATATCCCACCGAGATTACTATAGAAATCCATGGGACCGGAAAGTGTTGGGCCACATGCTCACATGTGGGTATAAAATGGGGTTGGAACCCATCTTGCATAAAACCAATTGGCTTGTGCTAGGATCAAATCTACACCACTTTTATACCACACCAACTCTTATTATATTTCCGATGTGAGATTACTTCAACACTCCCTCAAGTGCAACTAGGCCTGAACTACTTTTAGAGGTCGGGACAAACATACCTAGAGATACTCTTATAGGCTTCTAGGTTTACAAATGGGTCTAGACTCCACTACTAGCCCAACCAAGTCATCAAAAACAAGTTAAGCTTTGTTTGAGATATTAATTTTGAAAGAATTGTGCTATTAAAAATGAATTGCATACCTTCTTTTATTCAGTTATACAAGGACATCAAGTTTGACACAACAAATAAACAAATGACGCGCTGTACAACAATTAAAAAAATAAAAAAAAATAAAAGAATTATTACAATAAGAAGGTACTGTATAATAGAGCTAGATCCAAAATCCAACGAAACGAACTTAAAACCTTTTCTTCCTTCCATGTAAAGATGCAAGAGTTGGGATGCTCTGCTCATTGGTGAAAAAACTAGTTGGGTCAACCTTGCTCTTCACCTTCACTAATTTCTCAAAGTTGCTTTTGAAGTACATGTGACCCCAAATCCTTGCATCAGAATGCGTTGAAGTAGCATTAAGTTTACTTTTCCCAAGGTCAAGATCCTTGTAGTTAAAAAATGCAGCTCGTGGGGACTTTGAAACATAAGGAGTCATGTAATCGTGCAACTCTCTAATCCAACTTATGTGCTTCTCCGACCCTTGTATACCTTCTTTGTTATCCCAGTTGGATACATAGTCAATCAAATACATGTTTCCAGCTCTATGGGGGAAAGGAATCTTGTGCTCTGATATCTCATTCACCCTTCCACCCCAGGGAGCTATAAGTAGCTCAGGTCTTTCTTCTTTCAAGAACCTTTTCCAGATCCCTTCCAACCCTGCTTTCGATATCGGTTTTGTCACGAAATCAGATTTTGCTTTGAATGTAGTCTTGGGCAAGGAACTCCTGTTAAGCAAAGAATTTATGGGTGTTTCATTAGGAAATCCAGCAAAGCTGATTGTAGATTTTATCCAACTCATCTCTCTACAATCTTTCTTCTTCATTTCCAACTCGGGAAACTTATCTTCCATTAACTGCAATAGTTTCTCACTTGTTCCCAAGTAGAGGACTTGGAATGTAACTCTTACAGTTCTGCTCGATCCTTCCCGCCTTGTAGCATTTTTGTCGACGACGGTGACATGGAGAGCAATGAAGACATCTCTAGGAACCTCGTAACTTGCAACCGATCGCCACTTGTGAACAAGATCCGTTGCACCTTGTTCCAAAGTTCTATCAATCATGGATACAGTTACGACTTTTGGAACAGGAACTAACTTGATTTTCCATGCAAGAAGAACCCCAAAGCTGGCAACTCCGCCACCTCTAATCGCCCAAAACAAGTCCTCTCCCATGGTTTCTCTGTTAAGGATCTCACCTTCTGCGTTGACCAATCGAGCGTCAAGAACATACTCTGCAGCCATTCCATATTTTCTCACCAAGGCGCCGAAGCCACCTCCACTTATATGCCCGCCCGAGCCAACAGTAGGGCAAGCACCGCCTGGGAAGCCATGCACTGGGCTTTTTTCTGCAATTCTGTAATAGACTTCACCTAGTGTGGCTCCTGCTTGAACCCATGCGCTATCTTCCTTTATATTGACATCGATCGTTCGAAGATTGATAAGGTCGATGAGGACAAAAGGAACATTTGAAGTGTAAGAGAGCCCTTCAAAGTCGTGTCCCCCACTTCGAACTCTGATTTGCAAGCCATGTTTCTTAGAACAAATAACAACTGCTTGCACATGGGATTCATGGTTGGGAGTGATTATGAACTGAGGTTTTGAGGTCGTCGGGGTTGTAAACCTGAGGTTGTTTATGGAAGATTCAAGAATTGATGAATAGGCAACAGTTTTTGGGACGTAAACTTGTGGTTTGGATGAGAAATGATGAGAATTGGATTCAAGGCATTGAAGGAAATCTTCATGAGTAGTAGTCGAAGATGCAATCCATGGTGTTGTTAACACAAGAACCAAGATTTGAAAGAGAATTGCACAAGTTAAGGAAATGATCTTCATTTTCTGCTATGTCTTCTACTATAATTGATCTTGTTATACAATTGCAAGAGAATAAGCGCATTTGTTCCACTTTTATAGTGGCCTTAGAACCGCGTCTTCAGTTTGAATTGCTAATTGTGCATGATGAATTTGAGATGTTCTCATTAACTGGTCAAACAAATTATGTTCTAATATGAATTCAATCTTGCATATAGTATATGCTCAAAAACCAAAACCCACGATCTCAAAACGAGGGGCGTTGGAGAGGATTCGCCATATTTGATGAAGTAAAATCTATCAAATAATATCTTTAATAGCACACGCAAAAAATATATACAATATCATATTGTTTTGACTTTTTCTCTATGTACCTTCATTTGATTTCAACTACGTAAAACGGTTGAAATAACTTAACTGACTCAACAGGATTGACATTTGTGATTTTTTAATTTCTTGTCCATTTTTAGATGTTTGAAACCTTGAATTATACTGTAAATGACTGACCAAGAGTTGAGAAGTTTTTTTTTTTTTTTTTTTTTTTTTTTCCGTTTCATGAGTAAAGTAATTGTTTGGCGGGAATTGCTAGGCGTACATGACCCATTACATCATGTTCTGATAGTCGTGGGTCGCACCTTGAGATACTTGTGCATTTCATTATATATTTCATCACAGGGCAGTTAAAACGATGTTCGTGATCGTTCTTAATTTTCCTTGTTTGACAACCAAGGAATAAATTTGTTTCATTTTTCAATTTTTTTTAATACTAATTCATTTTTGAGTTTTTTTAAGCCATTTTTGTAATTAACTATTGTTTACGATCGACCATGAAAACAAGAGTCATGAGTGTCTGGATAATATTAATGGATCTTCCCCGAGATAAAGAATATTAATGGATCGTTCTATTTTATTTTTATTATTTTTATCATATTAATTTTTGATTTATTATTTTTCTGTTGTGATGCATTACTAAGCAATAAGATCATTGCCACTTGCCTCTGCTTCCGAACCCTAAAATTCTCTTTTTTAATCTTTGACTCTTTTTTGATGATTTTAGTTTCTAAACCACCACCGATCTTCTTTTTGATTGGCGGTTGTTTCAATGATACCATTTTTCTTTATGTTCATCAAATAAAACAAATTTGATTAGATTTGATATCAATAAATGGTTCCTTCTGTGAAGCAGTTATCAAATTCAACATTGGTATATAAGTCGACTCTTTAACTCTACATCTTTATTTACGCTTGTGCGTAGATTTGCACTTGCGGCTACTAGATCGATTCTTTTCATTGATTTTTTTTTTTATTAAATAAGTTGTTTCCTTCCCTCGTTGGAAGCTTTAGGATTTCTTTCTTAGTTGGAAGTTTGATTTTTCTTTCCCTTGTAGGAAGCTTTATTTTTTGGGTTTAGGGTTCGTAGGCAAGCAAATAGGGCTAGTTATGTAATAATGCGACTTTTCCATACATATGTTAGTCACATGGATAAATGTATGAAATCAACCTCTTGATGAGGTCACTATGGTTGTATTTGATATCAGTGTTTAATGAAATATGAATACAATATATATATATATATATACTAGTTTCGTTAAGTGTTCGCATGAATGAGTTCGCTCGCTACGCTCGCGGGTATTCACGACCGGACCTTACATTGAGTTTATACTTCTATAAGGTACTATAAAGTTTTAGAATAGTGTAAGGTTACAAGTATGCAATTTAGATGTGAATCACATAGTGCACAAATCAAATAAAGAAGATATAACAAAACAATTTATGAATTGAAGATACAAAGGAATTGAACCTAAGCAAAAAAGTCAAAACATGAAAAACGAAGAAAACAGGGTAAGTGCGAGCAAAGGACCAATATAGAGAGAGAGAGAGAGAGAGAGAGAGAGAGAGAGAGAGAGGCGATGCAATTCACAAAAACATGATGGGGGATGTAAGTAAAATAACACAAAAATAAGGGCAAAAAAGACATTTTGCTTACCAATCAAAAATTGAAGATTCGTACTTTTATAAGTTGATATATATATATATATATTTATAAGGTACTACTACCATGAGAACCAAATATATACCCATGTCATGGGTACACTATTTATAACCATTGAATTCTAATCCAACACATATATATTTAGTTTCTATTGTAGAATTTCCCATTTTTATATATATATATATATATATATATATATATATATATATATAATGAAGTGTGTGTGTGTATTCAAGTAGCAGTGATCTTATCTTTTGACATAATTGCAATGATCTTTTTTTATAAAACAAAGTTTCGGAAATGCTACAATGACACTCCAAGTGACACCCCTATGACGTTGTGTGTGGGCCACACGTAAAAATGGTGTTATGCACGTAATTCTCGATGCATAACATGCGGGGTGTGTATCCCAAGGCATGCACGGACAACTCCAATGATGTGGGCTTGCATGCCACATCATAGGGGTGTCACTTAGGGTGTTAATATAATAGGGGTGTCATGCTATGTCCACCCCAACCATTACTTAGGGCACCCCATTTACAAAGGCATCTAACATTTTTCTCACGCACTTATGAGTTGGATGAAAATGCCCTTGGTCCTGAACCAAATGCAGCCCACAACCAAATTGGCTTCCGCTCTACAACTAATCACAAATCACCGCCTCAATTCACCAAATCCCCTCATTTTCTTACTTGTTTACTCTCGATTTTTTTTTAGGGTCAGGTGAGTGTTCGCAGGGTGAGGGTTTGTGTGATGACTTTAGGTAAATGATTAATGTTGAATCGTTTAGGTTTCGAGGGTAAGTTTATGTTTTTCGTTGAATTTGTTGTTCATTTATCTCCTGTTGTTGTTGTGTTTCATGAGAATGTACCTATCTCTGAGTTTAACCGCGATCCCGTAATGTTCGATCATACAGGACCGTGATTTGTGTTTTGGTTTCGATCATTCATTGCCGAGACTGTAACTGCCCCAAATTTCACAACCCTAGAATTGGGCGCCGCCCGGCATAGACTTGTGCGAATCCCCGAGCCAGTCTCACTGAGCCACACAGGCTTAGTTAGCTTTCCTTAACATTTACCATTTATTAAGCCATTTTAAATGTATTTAAGTGAGTTATTTTGATTAGTGAGTTATTAGGTTATAGTGGAAGCATCCAAATCTTAAACTAACCTAAAATAACTCTAAGACACAAGTTATAACAGCTCGCATATGTATACCTCCATAAGTATAATCGGTCATAGTAGAATCAAATACGGTATACATGTCCCAAAATTACTCACAAAACCCATATCCCAATGTATCAAAAAAGCATAAACATATAATTCAAAGAAAACTACACTGTAGGCAAGAGGAGTCGCCTAACAGCTTTCAACTTCAATCGCTATTTCCTGTCCTGTTCTCATATCGACCCTGCCATATGACGTGGGTTTACCCACCGTCATAAAAAGGACGGTGAGTACAGAAAATAACAGTAACAACCAAGTGGAATTTAAATATAATTTTAAATGTCAAATAAATGGCTAAATAAATACAATGCAGGAATATCACAAAGATAGTACAGACCGCATTGATAGTAAATCACTGAAAATCCTCGATAATTGGTGTCCAAGAAAACAACGAAAAACGCAAGTAGTCCTGACCAAAAGGTCATTGAGTCGTGGCAGAAGCGCAGCAGACTTAGGTTCAGGACGAGAACACGGCCTGCCAGCCTTAACCCTTGTGACTATGAGATATCACAGACCCGGATAAGAGCCCTCGACGTACATCCTATCGGGAGATATCAACAACGTCTATATAAGAGCTCATATCTCAGATAAATAGTAACCATGACTCACTTGCTTTTGGACCAATCATTCGGAAACCCACGAAAACAACGCCAATAATCCACCACGGAATATATAGAGATTACAAATGGAATTCAAAGAAACATATTTCACCAAGAAATATAACAACCCAATTTAAATGCACAAATGAAATAATATAAATACTCCTACTGGTTTTACTCACAGTACAACGCAACCTCCGCACAACACTGCGCGCTCGCGACTTTCACAGGCCACCAAAATGACCCCGCACGCTTGTCACTCGCTCACTAAGCACCTAGTGATCATTATCGGTCTAATTTGGTTGTGTTAGAGTTTTATTTCCCTTTAATTGCAATTCCCTATTAATTTCACCATTTTACCAAATTTTTCCATAAGTTTACTCGTTCACCCATTTGGGTTGATTACTCGATTATTGGGTTGTATTTGAACCCATTTGGATACCCGAGAGGTCCCCGAAAATTTCTAAAAATTTTATAAAATTTTGGTCCCTATAAACAGTGACACGTCGCCTAGACGCCATGGCGTCCAATGACTTGGATGGCGTCTCCACGGTGTGGAGATAATGTTCACTGCCCAACTTGTATGTGAGTGATGACGTAACCTCATTGGTGGTGTCGGCGTCCTCACGACGTGATCCCTTGAAGCTCCTTCCCAAGACGTACTTGGGTGACACCGTGAGCTGAAATGCTCACGGCGTCTGACCCATAATGCCTTTGTACCGAGGTTTTTGACACCCCGCTGCGTCGCCGTGTTTCGAGCCTATCCCAACTTCGATTAAACATCTAACACAACGTAAAACCACACTCGCTCGCGTTAAAACTCGACCAAACCATCGATTTACGGAAATCATCCAAAATTTACCAAAAATCCCAAAAATTCACAAATTCCCAAACACCAAAAACCACTTCGCAAATCATCATTTACTTATCCTATTCAATCCCAATCCATCAAAATAACTCAAAAGAATTGATTTTCCAAAATCATTGTTCAAATTCATCGCGACGAAAACACCCAAAATAGGTGTCAAAACATGGAATAACGCATAGGGAGTCAAAATCTCACCTTAGATCGTGTTGTTGGTCGATCCCCGTTGTCGATCCGAGCTCGGAACCTCCAAAACCCTCCTCTTCTTTTCGTTCTTCACGATGAGGATAGAGAGAGAAAAGAAAGAAAATAAAGAAGTGAGGTTTGACTCACCCTTATATAGGGTGGGTCTCATCTTGGTGTGCTCGTGCATCTCGATGCACATCTTGTGGCTCACAATCACACCAGCCACCAACCACTATGGAACACACTTGGAGACTTTCCCCTTGTCTTGATCCAATTTGATTAAAGTTGAACAATCCTCAGGCGTTTCTGCACCCGGCAGGTACCACAACTCATACTGTCGCGTGCGAATAAAATTTATAACAACCCGAACATATTCCCGAATTAATTTATTATATTATTTTATTTTTCGGTCATCTACGAAAATAGTTTCCTGGACTCATGTACACGTATTTCGTTCGTTGATACTTGTTTGTCATGTTTTTCGAAGTGAACTCCACTCACAACTCGACATAAACGTCCTGTCACACAAACTCGGGTATACATCGATAGTGTACGTCATCACATAGAAATAACATGAATTTTCGGATTGTTACATAGACCAATGAGTAAGTGTCGGCTAGGCTCATTCGAGTGTCCAATGAGTAAGTGTTGGCTAGGCTCATTCGAGTGTCATAATAAGATAAGTTTCAGATTAGTCTCGGTTGGTAGGCACCGTGACCGAGACTTTGATTAAAGTATTTGTCATCAGAAATCAAGACAACATTATATATCGTATACGTGGTATACATTCAAAAAATGGAGAAAAAGCATAAAAAAACATCAAAACTCACCTCCCCATGTGCTGCGTCTGCTCCCCTTGCGTTCTCTTCATCCATTAGACCATAAAAAATCCAACGAGGCAATGATGGGGTAGGGTGCGTGGGAATAGGAAGGAAAAAGTTGGTCGTTTGGGTTGGGAGAGGAATTTGAGTCTTTTCACATTGAAAACAAAAAAAAAGGTGTGCCTAAGTAATGACTGGGGTACACATAGCTCGACCATTAATTAAACATTGAGATCAAATACAACCATAGCTACCTCATCAAGAGGTTGATTTTATACATTTGTCCATTTGACTAGCATATGTATGGGAAAGCTGTATCATTACATAACCAACCTCATTCGCTTGCCTACGAATAATCCCAAAAAACAAAGCTTCCAACAAGGGAAAAAATCAATCTTCCAACGAATGAAGGAAACTACTTATTAAATAAAAAAATACCAATGAAAAGTATCGATTCAGTAGTCGCAGACAAAAATTCACGCACAAACGTAAATGAAGATGTAGAGTTAAAGAGTCGACTTGTATACCAATGTTGAATCTGATAACTGCAACACAGAAAGAATCATTCATTGAAGATGTAGAAAAGTGAGCATCTTCTTGGGAAAATGTTTAAATCATTTCCAAGATGAATCAAGGAAGAACCAATGACATATTTAATGACTCAGTAAATTGATTGAGAAGCGTGTGAAGAAGTTAGATGATGGTTAGTGCAACAATCATTAGAAAAGTTTAGGAATCTTGTAGGATCTTTCTGTTATTAAAAGATGGTTTACTAAAATACCCTAAAAGTGTGGAAGTTGTTGCGGTTACTCAACCCCTTGAACTATAAAACGGATGAATAACCAATTCCACCAAACCACGAACAATGCATAAAATTAAACACACCACAATACACGTAAGATTTAGCGTGGAAAACCCTCCAAATTAGAGGTAAAAACTACATGCCAAACTCCAAACAATCCACTATGTGAACAAAGAGTACAAGATATCCCAATGCAATGATATTCACTAATTATAGAGTAATACAAAAATACCTCTTCTAAAAACTTAGATGATCACACTAAGATGAAGAACTCTACCCCAATTTCATCAAACCCTTGAATCTCTTTTCTTGAACACTAGGAAATCACCAAAGCTTTCTCCACGAGTCTTCGGATTCTAGATCTTGTTGTTTTTTTATTGTAGAGAAATCATTAGAGAGATTTCGCACACTTCAACCCGAGAGCGCACACGTCGATGAGAGCCGAGAGATATGATCATAAACTTTCTTTCACTTTCGGTCTTCAATAGCCAAACTCTCCTTGTCGACTTCACTAAAATATTTGAAATCCCAATTCGGTCTCCAAAGTCGGACTCCTTAAAGTCGACTTCTCAATTTCTCAATCGCACTATTTTCGATTTCCCATTCTCTTTCTTTTATTAATTAACGAAATTGCTAATTCGTTAATCTCCAAAAAAAAAGGCATTCCTATTTTTTTCTTCGGTCATTAATTCAGTTACATTAAGAGAAATTTCCTATTTTCTCTCAAATTCTAAAGTCACTGATGACAATCTTCCTATTTCTAATTTTATGAATTAGAAACATGATGTGGACATTAATATGGGTTGAACTCTTTTGGTGTTGGGGCAACATCAAAAACCAACAATCTCTCCCTCCAACCAATGTGTAGATGTTAAAAAATCATTGTTGCTAAACTGCAACTCAGTTCCGCCAACTTGGTGCAGAACGGATGCTTGTCACGAGTCACTACCTTGGTGAACATATCTACTGGATTCTTCTCGCAAGAATCTGAACTTCCAGGAAGCTCTCTGGCTCATCCTCTTCACTAACCGTAACATAAGTAGAACTGGAGTATCTCGTAAAAGAACTTGCCCTCTTTCTGACCTTCTTAATGGAGGTTTTGTTGTATCCGTAGGTGGAGGAGGTTGTTCCCCCGCTTAGAATCGTCATCTGATTCTTGCACATCATCAACAACAGGTCCTGGTACGTTAGCAACATCATCATGTGCATTCTCATCATTAACCCCATGTTTTTCAACTAAATCTCCTTTTCGTGTGGCATTAGTAGTTCAGGAAGAGTAGCATCATCATCAACAAAGATTCTCCCTAAAGTCTTCAGATATGTTATGGTCTTATTTTCATAAAAGAACACATCCTTAGATCTGACAACCTTTTTCTTTTATGGATCCCATAACCTATAGCCAAACTCTGCATCTCCAAAACCCAACAAGATTCACAGAACAGTTCTAACATCAAGCTTTTGTCTCTGCTCCTTAGGCACATGCATAAATGCATTGCATCCAAGCACCTTCAAATGAGAGTAAGTTACATCCTTTACAAACCACACTCTCTTTGGAATATCAAACTCTAACGGTGTTGAAGGAGAGCGATTCATCAGATAGCAATCAATATTGAGAGCTTCACCCCAAAATGACTTTGGCAACTGAGCCATTTTCAACATGCATCTGACTTTATCTAGGATGGTTATGTTTGTTCTTTCAGCAACATTATTATGCTGAGGGGTACCGAAACTGTCTTCTCATGTTTGATTCCATGTTCAGAGCAATAATTCTCGAACTCCTTTGAGTGTACTCTCCCCGTTATCACTACGAAGTCACTTCAAAGATATTCCTTTTTCTTTTTCCACCATAGTATGGAATTTCTTGAAGCATTCAAGAACCTGACACTTTGTTCTCAAAACAAACACCCGAACCTTTCGTGAAGCATCATCAATAAAAGTAAGAAAATATCACCTCTCATAGTTTCAACATCAATGAGACAACAAATATCAGGGCAAACTAACTCTAGTAAATTTCTTTTTCTTTACTCTCAGAATATGAAGAAAAAGAAACTATATGTTGTTAACCAAATAAGCAATCATCACAAGGGTTTAGAATTTTTCCTTCGGCAAAAGGGATAAGAGACTTCTTTGCCAACATCTGCAACCCTTTCTCCTTCATGTGACCTAGCCACCTATGCCACAAATCTGGTGAAGAATCATCTTCAACTACGTTCAGGTCACCTTTGATAGTTTTCAATTGAGTCTTGTAAAGTGTATAACTGAATTTTCCTCTAGCAACAACAATTGAGCCTTTAGTGAGTTTTCACTCCTTGCCCCAAAGTTGTTATAATAACCATTTCGGTCCAAAGCATGAGTAGAAATCAAACTTATATGAAAATCAGTAAACATGTCGCACATCTTTCAAAATCACCATGCAACCTACATTTCTTTGCACGCAGTCGTCTCCAATGCCAACTATATTTGCAAAACTGTTGTTCCCCATCTTTGCCTTTCCAAAATTCTCTGCTTGATAAACGGAGAAGACATCCTTCCTATATGTAGCTTGGAAGGATGCTCCTGAATTAATGACCCACTATCTGCATTAGTGACATGACTTTTATCCTCAATAAAAAAATCACAACCAGTTCTTCACTTGCATCTGATGTAGTAGCTGTTGTGTTTCGATCATCTACCTTGTTCTGATTTTTTCATCTTTTTGTTTCCTTTTCCACATTTTATAATTTCTTTTCATATTCCCTTCCTTGCCACAGTGGTAACAAGCAAGTTTTCCTCTTGTTTGTGACTTATCTCTGGACTTGCTCCACCCTCTCGGACCTTAGGATTCACTTATGCCCATGTGCTCTGTCGTAGTAACAAGAGCCTGCGAAGTATCATTCTTTTTATCCTTTATTCTAGCCTCCTCATCATAGAGACTATCCCGTACTATGTATAAGGATAAAACACTACCTGGAGCTGAATTACCGAGAGACACAACCAATGTTTCCCAGCTATCTAGCTACGAGCTTAGAAGTAATAGTACATGTAACTCATCCTCAAACACTATCTTCATAGCACTTAACTGATTAACCAAGTTTTCAACATCATTCAAGTGCTCTATCATTGACCATCCATATTATTACATCATGTTTATAAGCCTTTTAACCAGAGAAGCCTTGTTCTGTGCACCATTTTTCTCACACATACTTTACAATTTTTTCCACAACACTTAGTGCATTAACTTTTTTCCCGATGTGGTTAAAAATAATATGGTCGACCCATTTTCTAATAGTCCCAACAGTTTTCTTGTTCATCTTCTTCCAATCAACATTTGATACCCTTTTGGCTTGGTTTGTCCAAATTCAATTGGATCACATAAATCCTTACAACAAAGATGATCTTCCATCATCAGCCGTCAAATAGAACAATTCGAAGAAGTCAACTTGACCATGCATGATTTTTCCTCATCCATCTCGATTCTCACAATTAATCACCAATCACAATCCAATCGTGGCTCTGATACCACTTGTTGGAGGTTACTCAACCCCTTCAAACAATGAAACACATGAATAATCAATTCTACCTAACCACGAATAATGTACAAAATTAAACACACCACAACGCATGCAAGATTTAACGTGAAAAACCCTCCAAATTAGAGGTAAAAACTACAGGCCAAACTCCAAACAATCTAATATGTAGTACAAGATATCTCAATTCAATGAGATTCACTAATAATGGAGTAATACAAAAATACCTATTCTAAGAACTTAGATGATCACACTAAGAATGAAGAACTCAACCCCAATTGAATCAAACCCTTGTACCTCTTTTCTTGAATACTAAGAAATCACCAAAGCCTTATCCGCGAGTCTTCTGATTCAAGATCTTGTTGTTTCTTCAATGTAGAGAGATTCAAAATCTTGTTGTTTCTTCAATGTAGAGAGAAATCACTAGAGAGAATTTACGCACTTCAACCCAAGTGCGCACACGCTGATAAGAGCCGAGCGTTATGATCAAAAACTCTCTTTTCACTTGTCTTTAATAGCCGAACTCTCCTTGTCGACTTCACTAAAATACCCAAAATCCCTATTCGGTCTCTCTCCCCAAAGTCGACTTCTCAATTTCTCAATCGCACTATTTTCAATTTCCCATTCTCTCTTTTATTAATTAACGAAATTGCTAATTCGTTAATCTCCAAAAAAAATAGGCATTCCTATTTTTTTCTAATTAACGAAATTGCTATTCGGTCACTAATTACATTACATTAAGAGAAATTTCTTATTTTCTATCAACTTCTAAAGTCACCGATGCCAATCTTCCTCTTTTTTTTTTTTTTTCTTTTTTTTAAGAAAATCGAAGTTTCATTAATTATTAATGGCTCGGTACAGGACCAGACATAGAATCAAAAAAGTACATTGATCCACTAATCCTATTTGTTCAAAAGAACTGTCATTACATTGGCTGTGAATGCGATTGTGAAATTGAAACAGTTTGACAATCAGGGACTTCTCACTACAAAGTTGAAACATATTACAATACACAAACACTCGCTAAAACCACATAATGAATAACAAAACTTCCTAACAAGGAGAAGAAAAATTAAAACTTCTCGACAAGGATAAGACAAAATCAAGACTTCCAACAAAGGGAAGACAAACTACCTAAAAATACAGCTAAAATAAGGACCAACCCAAATCGAAAAATGAGTGTTGAGGAAGATGTACCACAATAAGTAGATCCAATATTCTAGATTTGAAAAGATCTGCACTTTATTGAACACATAAAATACGGAGAGATGAAGATTGAAACCACCATCGATCAAAAGAGAAGATCAACGGTGGTTCAAGATCTTGAATAAAGAGTGAAAACTTAGAAAGTGATTTTAGGGTTATAGGACATGAATGTTTATCCAAAAATAAAAAAATATAGAATAGTTAAACCAATGCCAATCATCCTATTTCTACATGATATGGACATTAATATAGGCTGCACTCTTTCGGTGATGAGCCCACACCAAAAACCAACAGAAGTACCACATAAGAGGTCGAGGTCAAGGTCGAGGTCGAGTTGATGGGGTCGGCTCCAACTCTCCCATTGAGATTACAAATAGATCACCTCCCACCGAGATTACAAGTTATATATGCTTTATTTAAGATATTAATTTTGAAAGAATTGTGCTATTAAAAATGAATTGCATACCTTCTCTTATTCAGTTATACAAGGACATCAAGTTTGACACAACAAATAAACAAATGACGCGCTGCTACAACAATTAAAAAAAATAAAAAATAAAATAAATAAAAGAATTATTACAATAAGAAGGTACTGTATAATAGAGCTAGATCCAAAATCCAACGAAACGATCTTAAAACCTTTTCTTCCTTCCATGTAAAGATGCAAGAGTTGGGATGCTCTGCTCATTGGTGAAAAAACTAGTTGGGTTAACCTTGTTCTTCACCTTCACTAATTTCTCAAAGTTGCTTTTGAAGTACATGTGACCCCAAATCCTTGCATCAGAATGCGTTGAAGTAGCATTAAGTTTACTTTTCCCAAGGTCAAGATCCTTGTAGTTAAAAAATGCAGCTCGTGGGGACTTTGAAACATAAGGAGTCATGTAATCGTGCAACTCTCTAATCCAACTTATGTGCTTCTCCGACCCTTGTATACCTTCTTTGTTATCCCAGTTGGATACATAGTCAATCAAATACATGTTTCCAGCTCTATGGGGGAAAGGAATCTTGTGCTCTGATATCTCATTCACCCTTCCACCCCAGGGAGCTATAAGTAGCTCAGGTCTTTCTTCTTTCAAGAACCTTTTCCAGATCCCTTCCAACCCTGCTTTCGATATCGGTTTTGTCACGAAATCAGATTTTGCTTTGAATGTAGTCTTGGGCAAGGAACTCCTGTTAAGCAAAGAATTTATGGGTGTTTCATTAGGAAATCCAGCAAAGCTGATTGTAGATTTTATCCAACTCATCTCTCTACAATCTTTCTTCTTCATTCCCAACTCGGGAAACTTATCTTCCATTAACTGCAATAGTTTCTCACTTGTTCCCAAGTAGAGGACTTGGAATGTAACTCTGACAGTTCTGCCCGATCCTTCCCGCCTTGTAGCATTTTTGTCGACGACGGTGACATGGAGAGCAATGAAGACATCTCTAGGAACCTCGTAACTTGCAACCGATCGCCACTTGTGAACAAGATTCGTTGCACCTTGTTCCAAAGTTCTATCAATCATGGATACGATTACGACTTTTGGAACAGGAACTAACTTGATTTTCCATGCAAGAAGAACCCCAAAGTGGCAACTCCGCCACCTCTAATCGCCCAAAACAAGTCCTCTCCCATGGTTTTCTCGTTGAGGATCTCACCTTCGCATTGACCAATCGAGCGTCAAGAACATACTCTGCAGCCATTCCATATTTTCTCACCAAGGCGCCGAAGCCACCTCCACTTATATGCCCGCCCGAGCCAACAAGTAGGGCAAGCACCGCCCGGGAAGCCATGCACCGGGCTTTTTTCTCGCAATTACTCGTAATAGACTTCACCTAGTGTGGCTCCCGCTTGAACCCATGCACTATCTTCCTTTATATTGACATCGATCGTTCGAAGATTGATAAGGTCGATGAGGACAAAAGGAACATTTGAAGTGTAAGAGAGCCCTTCAAAGTCGTGTCCCCCACTTCGAACTCTGATTTGCAAGCCATGTTTCTTAGAACAAATAACAACTGCTTGCACATGGGATTCATGGTTGGGAGTGATTATGAACTGAGGTTTTGAGGTCGTCGGGGTTGTAAACCTGAGGTTGTTTATGGAAGATTCAAGAATTGATGAATAGGCAACAGTTTTCGGGACGTAAACTTGTGGTTTGGATGAGAAATGATGAGAATTGGATTCAAGGCATTGAAGGAAATCTTCATGAGTAGTAGTCGAAGATGCAATCCATGGTGTTGTTAACACAAGAACCAAGATTTGAAAGAGAATTGCAAAAGTTAAGGAAATGATCTTCATTTTCTGCTATGTCTTCTACTATAATTGATCTTGTTATACAATTGCAAGAGAATAAGCGCATTTGTTCCACTTTTATAGTGGCCTTAGAACCGCGTCTTCAGTTTGAATTGCTAATTGTGCATGGTGAATTTGAGATGTTCTCATTAACTGGTCAAAAAAATTATGTTCTAATATGAATTCAATCTTGCATATAGTATATGCTCAAAAACCAAAACCCACGATCTCAAAACGAGGGGCGTTGGAGAGGATTCGCCATATTTGATGAAGTAAAATCTATCAAATAATATCTTTGATAGCACAGGTAAAAAATATATACAATATTATATTGTTTTGACTTTTTTTCCTATTTTTCTATATGTACTTTCATTTGACCTCAACTGCGTAAATCGGTTGAAATAAATTAACTGATTCAACGGGATTGACATTTGTGATTTTTTAATTTCTTGTCCATTTTTAGACGTTTGAAACCTTGAATTATAATGACTGACCAAGAGTTGAGAAAAGTTTTTTTTTTTTCGTTTCACAAGTAAAGTAAATATTTGGCGGGAATTGCTAGACCTACACGACCCATTACATCACGTTTTGATAGTCGTGCGACGCACCTCGAGATACTTGTGCATTTCACATATGTTTCATCGCACGGCTGTCAAAACGATGTTCGTGATCGTTCTTAATTTTCCTTGTTTGACAACCAAGGAATAAATTTGTTTCTTTTTTCTATTTTTTGTAATACTAATTCATTTTTGAGTTTTTTAAGCCATTTTTGTTATTAACTATTGTTTACGATCGACCATGAAAACAAGAGTCATGAACGTCTGGATAATATTAATGGATCTTCCCCGAGATGAAGAATATTAATGGATCGTTCTATTTTATTTTTCTTATTTTTATCATATTAATTTTTGATTTATTATTTTTCTGTTGTGATGCATTACTAAGCAATAAGATCATTGCCACTTGCCTCTGCTCCCGCGAACCCAAAAATTCACTTTTTTAATCTTTGACTCTTTTCTGATGATTTTAGTTTCTAAACCACCACCAATCTTCTCTTTTGATTGGCGAAATTCACTTTTTTAATCTTTGACTCTTTTTTGATTATTTTAGTTTCTAAACCACCACCAATCTTCTCTTTTGATTGGCGGTTGTTTCAATGATACCATTTTCTTTATTTTCGTCAAATAAACAAATCTGATGAGATTTGAGATCAATAAATGGTTCCTTCCGAGAAGCAGTTATAAATTCAACATTGGTATACATGTCGACTCTTTAACTCTACATCTTTATTTACGCTTGTTCGTAGATTTGCGCTTGCGGCTACTAGATCGATACTTTTCATTGGTATTTTTTATTAAATAAGTTGTTTCCTTCCCTCGTTGGAAGCATTAGGTTTTCTTTCTTAGTTGGTAGTTTGATTTTTCTTTCCCTTGTAGGAAGCTTTATTTTTTGGGTTTAGTCGTGGGCAAGCAAATGGGGCTAGTTATGTAATAATGCGGCTTTTCCATACATATGTTAGTCAAATGGACAAATGTATGAAATCAACTTCTTGATGAGGTAGCTATGGTTGTGTTTGATACCTGTATTTAATGAAATATGAATACAACTATATATATACTAGTTTCGTTATGTGCTTCGTACGAATGAGCCCGCTAGTTACACTGGTGGGAATTTATGACCGAACCTTATACATATTGAGTTTATACTATAAGGTTTTAGAACAGTGTAAGGTTACGAGTATGCAATTTATAATGTGAATAACATAGTGCACAAATCAAAGAAAAAAGACATAACAAACCATTTTATAAGGAATTGAACCTAGGCAAAAAAAATCAAAACATGAAAAACGGAAAAAACAGGGAGAGTGCGAGCAAATGGAGAAAACAGGTTGAAGACACAAAGGAATTGAACCTAGGTAAGAGAAAATCACAACATGAAAAACGGAGAAAACGGGGTGAATGCGAGCAAACGGAGAAAAAAGGCGAGTGCGAGCAAAAGGAGACCAAGAGAGAGAGAGAGAGAGAGAGAGAGAGAGAGAGAGAGAGAGAGAGAGAGAGAGAGAGAGATTGGGGTGATGCAATTCACAAAAACATGATTGGGGATGTAAGTAAAATAGCACAAAAATAAGGGCAAAAAAGACATTTTGCTTACTACTCAAAAATTGAAGATTTGTGTTTTTATACAGTTGATAGATATATATAGGATACTACTACTATGAGAACCAAATATATAACCATATTATGGGTACACTATTTACAACTATTGGATTCTAATCCAAACATCAATCAAGGCATGGGTATATATTTGGTTTTCATTGTAGAATTTCCCATATATATAATGAAGTTGTGTGTGTGTATTCAAGTAGCAGTGGTCTTATCTTTTGATGACAATGGCAATGATCTTTTTTTGATAAAAAAAATTGGGAAAATGCTACAATGACACCCCAAGTGATACCCCTATGACGTGTGGTCCCCACGTAAAAATGGGTGTTATGCATGTAGTTCTTGATGCATAACACATGGGGTGTGTATCCCGAGGCATGCACAGACAACTCCAAAGATGTGGACCTACATGCCACATCATAGGGGTGTCACTTGGGTATTAATATAATTGGGGTGCCGCGCTATGTCTACCCTAGTCATTACTCAGGGCACCCCATTTACAAAGGCATCCAATGTTTTTCTCATGCACTTATGAGTTGGATGAAAATGCCCTTGGTCCTCAATCAATCGCACCCCACTGCCAAGTCATCTTTCGCTCTCCCTCTTATCACAAATCAACGCCTCAATCCACCAATTCCCCTCATTTTCTTACTTGTTTACTCTAGATTTATTTTTTAGGGTCAGGTGAGTGTTCGCAGGGTAAGGGTTTATGTGATGATTTCGGGTAAATGGTTAATGTTGAATCGTATAGGTTTCGAGGGCAAGTTTATGTTTTTCATTGAATCGTATAGGTTTCGGGTAAATGGTTAATGTTGAATCGTATGGTTGTTGTTGTGTTTCATGAGAATGTACCCATCACTAGGTTTAACCGCAATCCCGTAATATTCGGTCTCATAGGGCCGTGATTTGTATTTTAGTTTCGATCGTTCATTGCAGAGACCATTGAGTAAGTATCAGCTAAGCTTATCCGAGTGTTGTAATAAGATAAGTTTTAGATTAGTTTCGGTTGGTAGGCACCGAGACCTTTTGGAATCTATCAGTTATACTATACCGAAACTTTGATTAAAGTATCGGTCGTAAAAAACCGAGACAACATTATATGTCTCGATTCATTGTGATCGCGACATTCGTATAGGTGGTATACATTCCAAAAATGGAGAAAAAACACACAAAAAAAAATAAATCAAAACTCACCTCCCCATGTGTTGCGTCCATTTCCTTTGCGTTATCTTCATCCATCAGATCCTAAAAAACCTAACGAGGTGCTAATGGGGTACAGTGCGTGGAAATAGGAAGGAAAAGTTGGTTGTTTGGGTTGGGAGAGCAATTTGAGTCTTTTCACATTGGAAACAAAAAATGGTGTACCTAACTAATGACTGGGGTACACATAGCTCGACCATTAATTAAACATTGAGGTCAAATACAACCATAGCTACCTCATCAAGAGGTTGATTTTATACATTTGTTCATTTGATTAGCATATATATGGGAAAGCCGTATCATTACATAAACAACCTCATCCGCTTGCCTACGAACACTAATCCCCAAAAATAAAGCTTCCAACAAGGGAAAAATCAATCTTTCAACGAAGAAAGAAAATCTAATCTTCCAACGAGTGAAAGAAACTACTTACTAAATAAAAAAAATAACAATGAAAAATATCAATCGGTAGTCGCAGAAAAATATCCACTCACAAGTGTAAATGAAGATGTAGAGTTAAAGAGTCGACTTGTATACCAATGTTGAATCCGATAACTGCAACACAGGAGGAGCCATTCATTGAAGATGTAGAAAAGTGAGCATCTTCTTGGGAAAATATTTAAATCATTCCCAATATGAATCAAGGAAGAACCAATTACATATTTAATGACTCAGTACATTGATTGAGAAACGTGGGATGAAGTTAGATGATGGTTAATGCAACTGTCATTAGAAAAGTTTAGGAATCTTATAGGATCTTTCTTTTATTAAAAGATGGTTTACTAAAATACCCTGTAAGTGTGGAAATTGTTTGTCACGGCCCAATTTCCTAATCTTGATTAACTTGCCTAATTAGGATCACCGACCCGTGACGTGGGGCCCGCATGAGATGCGCACACTAACCGAGGCACGTGGCTGAGGTAAATGTTATATTTGTACTGGTGTATGCCTAGTGTTGTATATGTGTGTAGACTAATTAAGTCAATTTTTGCAAACCATAGACGTCGAGTTGACGTGAGTGGGGACACGCCTTGGAGTGCGTGCAAGTACGAGTACCTAGTGGAATTACCGAGGTAGCGAGACTAGGCTAGGAAATAACAATTTATTTCAAATCTGCCTTAACATAAATTAAGTTATTTAATTTAGTTGAAAAATACGACGTTCGACGCACGGGGAAAGCGCCTCGAGTTGCGTGCGAGTCGGGACACCGAGTGCCGGGTAGTTGAGAGTCGGTGTGACCACTTAGATAAATTTTATAAATTTGTGTGACCAATTAATTAAGGTCCATATGGGAATGTGCATTAATCAATTTAACCTATAGTTTATTTATCAAGAAATCACATTTTTTTTATCCTATAGTTTGTTGTGAATTAAACTAACATTAGGACAGGCCTCAAGATCCGTGTTGCCACACACTCCCATGATGGGAGTCACCCAAGTTGTGTCACATGAGAAGCTGGACTGCCTGGTTAGTAGCCATCAGATTTACCTCGAGATGCGCAATACACACTAGATCCCATCAACACTATATATACAACTTGATACATGAGATTTCACTATTTACATGCAAATTAAAATCTGAAACTAAGGAGAGGAGAGAGTTCTTGAGAGATTTGAGAGGGGATTTTCGAGCTAGGAGTGAAGATCCACAAGATCTAAGTAAGGTAACCATCATCACCTCTCTATTTTTCATTAAAATAGGTAAAAAAAATGGGGTATTTCCATCTAATTAGTTTTTGGGTATAGAATTATGTTTTTTTTTTTTACTGTTTTTTTTAAGAATTGAAGTCAGGTTTAGGGTGAAAATGAAGTTTTAAAATCGATTCTACAACTGAAATCCGGGTAGTTTGTGTAAATATATATATATATCGGACATGCATGTTGGCAAGAAGTTTATTGTTGTTTATGTGGTTTTTGATATAAAATTTTGGTCTCTTGAGGTGTTATTGGATCAGTGATAGAGGGAAGAAGAAGTAGAAGAATAGAAAAAAAAAAAAAAGATCGAAACCAGAGACGCTGTTGCGTCTCTGGAATTTTGGGGGAGAAGATGCACACGTGCGGGCCGCACGTGTGCATCCCCCCCCATATGGGCCAGGCCAGGGGGGCTCGGGCGGCTCGGCCAGAACCGGCCCAGGAACCGGGTCGGTCCGGTCGGGACCGGACGGGTCGACCCAGACCAAATAAAAAAATAAAAAAATAATAATAAAAAAAATAAAAAAGATATATATATATATATTATTGATTAAATATATATATATAATAAAATAAAATAAGATATATTATTATTAATTAATTAATAATAATAATAAATTAATATATATATTTATATTTATATATTTATATATATTAATTTAATTTCGGGAAAATAAGGAAAATAGTTGGAAAATTCTTGAAAAATTGGAAAAAAATTATAAAAAATATAAGAAATTAAAAAAAAGGTAGAAAAATAGTTTCGGGACTTTTCGAGTGTTTTTGGTACCCCGATATAACTCGAAAAATGTACCAAAAATTAAAGATTGACATAAAATTCTAAATTTTGGTTAAATATCATGAATCCACTTATTGTGGCTTTAAACCAATTAAAATGATATAAAAATGAACCTCAGGAAATAAAGGAAATTATTGGGAGTTCGGGTGCACGAGTCGGGGTGTCAGGAGGCCGGATAGCTAGGACTACTGCGTTGACTGTAAGTGAAACTGTGGGAACTCTTTACTTTATTTCATTCCAGTCATTTATAAATTTTCAGTCTATTTGTAGACTAGCTAATTTATTTCCCACATCATGCTTTCCTTGTTACTATTCATATTGAATATCGATATAGCATGATGCCTTGTTTATTATATCATTGACTCCATGTTTCCTTATATGTTCAATTTTTGTCTTGGAATGTGGCTAATGGATATTTAGAAAATGCATGCTATAGGGTTATCTGTTATGTTGGACTTGCGTTCTACTTCACTTGGGGCTTTGTAGCCTAACTTATGTTGAAATCATAACATTTTAGGATATATATTCTTGAAAACTAAAGTAGGGATTATCTAGTGTCCATTGCACACGAGATGCGCGGATTCACGAGGTTTTCGGTCTTTCGGGGTCTCCGGCACTCGCCACTACACTTGGGCGGCACACGTGGCATGGACCACGGGGTTGTCGGCAAGTATAAATGATTTAAATACGCCGAGCACAGCTCTGCCATTTGAGGTTATTAGGAAAAAAAAAGAGATTATTATCATATGTTGAGCACAGCTCCATACAGTAGTGGAAAAGGCTAGGTGATAGTTCTCACCGCCGACCGGACGTAGATCATCTCGACTTAGCCTGTGTCAGTTTGTGTATCTGTTAACGTTGGTATTTACTTGCATTATTTATTCAGCATTTCTTCAGCTACATATGCTTTTAAATACCTTTTGTTTAAATTGGAAATGTAGTATTAGATGTCCCCAGTTATCACTTAAATATCACTATACTCACCGTCTAGTTTGTGACGGTGGGTGTAGGTCCATCGAGCAGCACCAGGTCGGGTCAGGAGAAGATCGGCGACTACCTCTGAGCTCCGAGCGCGTAGCTGCTCGTACATGTAGGGTACTTTTTGTATTATGTTTACTTATGTCTTTATCTTTTGGGATGTTATTGGGATGAGTGTTAGATTACCCGACTTTTGGCTTTCACTTTGTTTATATATGTTCGCCGTTTACTTGCATATATATGGTGATCGTTATTTCCTGGATTCCACACTTAGGATTTAAAAAAAAAAAAAAAAAAAATTCCGCTAAAATATTAAAGACTTCCGCTAAATAAAATAATTGTTTAAACAAGAGAACACAGTTAGTAAAGGCTGACTAATTCGTAATTGGGTCCTATGTGTCGTGATTAGGGCTTAATTACGGGATTAGGCCGGACGGTGCCCTAGATTAGAAGCGGGGCCGTCACATTGTTGGGGTTACTCAACCCCTTATAACAATGAAACGAATGAATAATTAATTTCACCAAACCACGAACAATGCACAAAATTAAACACACCACAATGCATGCAAGATTTATCGTGAAAACCTTCCAAGTCAAAGGTAAAAACTACAGTCCAAACTCCAAACAATGTAATATGAAGACAAAGAGTCCAAGATGTCTCAATTCAATGAGATTCACTAACAATGGAGTAATACAAAAATAACTCTTCTAAAATCTTAGATGATCACACTAAAA
The DNA here is from genome assembly GCA_039657345.1 of Stephania japonica. NCBI lineage: Eukaryota > Viridiplantae > Streptophyta > Magnoliopsida > Ranunculales > Menispermaceae > Stephania > Stephania japonica. The sequence goes on along the minus strand of CM077557.1, from coordinate 63,936,992 downwards.
ATGAAGAACTCTACCCCAATTATATCAAACCCTTGTACCACTTTTCTTGAACACCAAAAAATCACCAAAGCCTTCTCCGCAAGCCTTCTGATTTAAAATCTTATCATTTCTTCAATGTAGAGAGAAATCACTAGAGAGATTTTACGCACTTCACTAAAATACCCGAGTGTGCACACGCCGATGAGAGCCGTGCTCTCCTTGTCGACTTCACTAAAATACTCGAAATCCCTATTCGGTCTCACTCCCCAAAGTCGACTTCTCAATTTCTCAATCACACTATTTTCAATCTCCCATTCTCTCCCTTTTATTAATTAACAAAATTGCCAATTCGCTAATCTCCAAAAAAAAAAGGCATTCCAACCTTGTCGAGTTGCCACAACGGTAATGACGAAGTTAGGTAAGTGTGAGTTAAGCGCATGTACCCAATTTCAATTCTCCGATGTGTCAAGCTTCGACAGGCCACTAATCAAATTACCATGAATGGAGACAACAATGCTCACACCAAAAACCAATCTTCCTACTTCTTCATGATATGGACATTAATATAGGCTGCACTCTTTCGGTGTTGGGCTCCCACCAAAAACCAACAGAAGTACCACATAAGAGGTCAAGGTCAAGGTAAAGGTCAAGGTGATGGGGTCGGCTCCAACTCCCACATTGAGATTACAAATAGATCACCTCCCACCGAGATTACAAGTTATATATGCTTTGTTTAAGATATTAATTTTGAAAGAATTGTGCTATTAAAAATGAATTGCATACCTTCTCTTATTCAGTTATACAAGGACATCAAGTTTGACACAACAAATAAACAAATGACGCGCTGCTACAACAATTAAAAAAATAAAAATAAAAATAAATAAAAGAATTATTACAATAAGAAGGTACTGTATAATAGAGCTAGATCCAAAATCCAACGAAACGATCTTAAAACCATTTCTTCCTTCCATGTAAAGATGCAAGAGTTGGGATGCTCTGCTCATTGGTGAAAAAACTAGTTGGGTCAACCTTGCTCTTCACCTTCACTAATTTCTCAAAGTTGCTTTTGAAGTACATGTGACCCCAAATCCTTGCATCAGAATGCGTTGAAGTAGCATTAAGTTTACTTTTCCCAAGGTCAAGATCCTTGTAGTTAAAAAATGCAGCTCGTGGGGACTTTGAAACATAAGGAGTCATGTAATCGTGCAACTCTCTAATCCAACTTATGTGCTTCTCCGACCCTTGTATACCTTCTTTGTTATCCCAGTTGGATACATAGTCAATCAAATACATGTTTCCAGCTCTATGGGGGAAAGGAATCTTGTGCTCTGATATCTCATTCACCCTTCCACCCCAGGGAGCTATAAGTAGCTCAGGTCTTTCTTCTTTCAAGAACCTTTTCCAGATCCCTTCCAACCCTGCTTTCGATATCGGTTTTGTCACGAAATCAGATTTTGCTTTGAATGTAGTCTTGGGCAAGGAACTCCTGTTAAGCAAAGAATTTATGGGTGTTTCATTAGGAAATCCAGCAAAGCTGATTGTAGATTTTATCCAACTCATCTCTCTACAATCTTTCTTCTTCATTTCCAACTCGGGAAACTTATCTTCCATTAACTGCAATAGTTTCTCACTTGTTCCCAAGTAGAGGACTTGGAATGTAACTCTTACAGTTCTGCCCGATCCTTCCCGCCTTGTAGCATTTTTGTCGACGACGGTGACATGGAGAGCAATGAAGACATCTCTAGGAACCTCGTAACTTGCAACTGACGCCACTTGTGAAAAGATCCGTTGCACCTTGTTCCAAAGTTCTATCAATCATGGATACAGTTACGACTTTTGGAACAGGAACTAACTTGATTTTCCATGCAAGAAGAACCCCAAAGCTGGCGACTCCGCCACCTCTAATCGCCCAAAACAAGTCCTCTCCCATGGTTTCTCTGTTGAGGATCTCACCTTCTGCATTGACCAATCGAGCGTCAAGAACATATTCTGCAGCCATTCCATATTTTCTCACCAAGGCGCCGAAGCCACCTCCACTTATATGCCCGCCCGAGCCAACAGTAGGGCAAGCACCGCCTGGGAAGCCATGCACTGGGCTTTTTTCTGCAATTCTGTAATAGACTTCACCTAGTGTCGCTCCTGCTTGAACCCATGCACTATCTTCCTTTATATTGACATCGATCGTTCGAAGATTGATAAGGTCGATGAGGACAAAAGGAACATTTGAAGTGTAAGAGAGCCCTTCAAAGTCGTGTCCCCCACTTCGAACTCTGATTTGCAAGCCATGTTTCTTAGAACAAATAACAACTGCTTGCACATGGGATTCATGGTTGGGAGTGATTATGAACTGAGGTTTTGAGGCCGTCCCGGTTGTAAACCTGAGGTTGTTTATGGAAGATTCAAGAATTGATGAATAGGCAACAGTTTTTGGGACGTAAACTTGTGGCTTGGATGAGAAATGATGAGAATTGGATTCAAGGCATTGAAGGAAATCTTCATGAGTAGTAGTCGAAGATGCAATCCATGGTGTTGTTAACACAAGAACCAAGATTTGAAAGAGAATTGCACAAGTTAAGGAAATGATCTTCATTTTCTGCTATGTCTTCTACTATAATTGATCTTGTTATACAATTGCAAGAGGATAAGCGCATTTGTTCCACTTTTATAGTGGCCTTAGAACCGCGTCTTCAGTTTGAATTGCTAATTGTGCATATGGTGAATTTGAGATGTTCTCATTAACTGGTCAAAGAAATTATGTTCTAAAATGAATTCAATCTTGCATATAGTATATGCTCAAAAACCAAAACCCACGATCTCAAAACGAGTGGCGTTGGAGAGGATTCGCCATATTTGATGAAGTAAAATCTATCCAATAATATCTTTGATAGCACATGCAAAAAATATATACAATATTATATTGTTTTGACATTTTTCCTATTTTTCTATATGTACGTTCATTTGACCTCAACTGCGTAAAACGGTTGAAATAAATTAACTGATTCAACGGGATTGACATTTGTGATTTTTTAATTTCTTGTCCATTTTTAGATGTTTGAAACCTTGAATTATAATGACTGACCAAGAGTTGAGAAAAGTTTTTTTTTTTTTTTTTTCATTTCACAAGTAAAGTAATTATTTGGCGGGAATTGCTAGACGTACACGACTCATTACATCACGTTTTGATAGTCGTGCGACGCACCTCGAGATACTTGTGCATCTCATCATATGTTTCATCGCAGGGCTGTCAAAACGATGTTCGTGATCGTTCTTAATTTTCCTTGTTTGACAAACAAGGAATAAATTTGTTTCATTTTTCAATTTTTTGTAATACTAATTCATTTTTGAGTTTTCTTAAGCCATTTTTGTAATTAACTATTGTTTACGATCGACCATGAAAACAAGAGTCATGAACGACTGGATAATATTAATGGATCTTCCCCGAGATGAAGAATATTAATGGATCGTTCTATTTTATTTTTCTTATTTTTATCATATTAATTTTTGATTTATTATTTTTCTGTTGTGATGCATTTCTAAGCAATAAGATCATTGCCACTTGCCTCTGCTCCCGAACCCTAAAATTCTCTTTTTTAATCTTTGACTCTTTTTTGATGATTTTAGTTTCTAAACCACCACCAATCTTCTCTTTTGATTGACAGTTGTTTCAATGATACCATTTTTCTTTATGTTCGTCAAATAAAACAAATCTGATGATATTTGAGATCGATAAATGGTTGCTTCCGTGAAGCAGTTATAAAATTCAACATTGGTATACAAGTCGACTCTTTAACTCTACATCTTTATTTACGCTTGTTCGTAGATCTGCGCTTGCGGCTACTAGATCGATACTTTTCATTGGTATTTTTTTATTAAATAAGTTGTTTCCTTCCCTCGTTGGAAGCATTAGGTTTTCTTTCTTAGTTGGAAGTTTGATTTTTCTTTCCCTTGTAGGAAGCTTTATTTTTTGGGTTTAGGGTTCGTAGGCAAGCGAATGGGGCTAGTTATGTAATAATGCGGCTTTTCCATACATATGTTAGTCAAATGGACAAATGTATGAAATCAACCTCTTGATGAGGTAGCTATGGTTGTGTTTGATCCCAATATTTAATGAAATATGAATACAACTATATATATACTAGCTTCGTTATGTGCTTCGCACGAATGAGCCCGCTCGCTACACTGGTGGGAATTTATGACCGAACCTTATACATATTGAGTTTATACTATAAGGTTTTAGAACAGTGTAAGGTTACGAGTATGCAATTTATAATGTGAATAACATAATGCACAAATCAAAGAAAGAAGACATAACAAAACATTTTATGAATTGAAGATACAAAAGAATTGAACCTAGGCAAAAAAATCAAAACATGAAAAATGGAAAAAACAGGGTGAGTGCGAGCAAACGGAGAAAAAAAGGCGAGTGCGAGCAAAAGGGGACCAATAGAGAGAGAGAGAGAGAGAGAGAGAGATTGGGGTGATGCAATTCACAAAAACATGATTGGGGGATGTAAGTAAAATAACACAAAAATAAGGGCAAAAAAGATATTTTGCTTACTACTCAAAAATTGAAGATTCGTGTTTTTATACTATTGATAGATATATATATATATAGGATACTACTACTATAAGAACCAAATATATAACCATGTTATGGGTACACTATTTACGACTATTGGATTCTAATCCAAACATCAATCATGATATGGGTATATATTTGGTTTTCATTGTAGAATTTTTCATATATATAATGAAGTTGTGTGTGTATTCAAGTAGCAGTGGTCTTATCTTTTGACGACAATGGCAATGATCTTTTTTTGATAAAAAAAAAGTTAGGAAAATGCTACAATGACACCCTAAGTGATACCCCTATGACGTGTGGTCCCCACGTAAAAATAGGTGTTATGCACGTAGTTCTCGATGCATAACACACGGGGTGTGTATCCCGAGGCATGCACGGACAACTCCAAGGATGTGGACCTGCATTCCACATCATAGGGGTGTCACTTGGGTGTTAATATAATTGGGGTGTCGCGCTATGTCCACCCCAGTCATTACTCAGGGCACCCCATTTACAAAGGCATCCAACATTTTTCTCATGCACTTATGAGTTGGATGAAAATGCCCTTGGTCCTCAATCAATCGCACCCCATTACCAAATCGTCTTTCGCTCTCCCTCTTATCACAAATCAACGCCTCAATCTACCAAATCTCCTCATTTTTTTAGGGTCAGGTGAGTGTTCGCAGGGTAAGGGTTTATGTGATGATTTCGGGTAAATGGTTAATGTTGAATCGTATAGGTTTCGAAGGCAAGTTTATGTTTTTCATTGAATCGTATAGGTTTCGGGTAAATGGTTAATGTTGAATTGTATGGTTGTTGTGTTTCATGAGAATGTACCCATCACTGAGTTTAACCGCAATCCCAAAATGTTCGGTCACATAGGGTCGTGATTTGTATTTTGGTTTCGATCGTTCATTGCAGAGATCATTGAGTAAGTGTCAGCTAAGCTCATCCGAGTGTTGTAATAAGGTAAGTTTCATATTAGTTTCGGTTGGTAGGCACCGAGACCTTTTGGAATCTATCAGTTGTACCATACCGAAACTTTGATTAAAGTATTGGTCGTCAAAAACCGAGACAACATTATATGTCTCGGTCACGTGTGATCGAGACATTCATATACGTGGTATACATTCCAAAAATGGAGAAAAAACACAAAAAAAAAAATCAAAACTCACCTCCCCGTGTGTTGCATCCACTTCCTTTGCGTTATCTTCATCCATCAGATCCTAAAAAACCCAACGAGGCGCTGATGGAGTACAGTGCGTGGGAATAGGAAGGAAAAGTTGGTCGTTTGGGTTGGGAGGGCAATTTGAGTCTTTTCACATTGGAAACAAAAAAATGGTGTACCTAAGTAATGACTGGGGTGCACATAGCTCGACCATTAATTAAACATTGAGGTCAAATACAACCATAGCTACCTCATCAAGAGATTGATTTTATACATTTGTCTATTTGATTAGCATATATATGGGAAAGCCGCATCATTACATAAACAACCTCATCCGCTTGCCTACGACCACTAATCCCCAAAAATAAAGCTTCCAACAAGGGAAAAATCAATCTTTCAACGAAGAAAGAAAATCTAAATCTTCCAACAAGTGAAAGAAACTACTTACTAAATAAAAAAAAATAACAATGAAAAATATCAATCAGTAGTCGCAGACAAAAATCCACTCACAAGTGTAAATGAAGATGTAGAGCTAAAGAGTCGACTTGTATACCAATGTTGATTTCGATAACTGCAACACGGAAGGAACCATTCATTCAAGATGTAGAAAAGTGAGCATCTTCTTGGGAAAATGTTTAAATCATTCCCAATATGAATCAAGGAAGAACCAATGACATATTTAATGACTCGGTACACTGATTGAGAAACGTGTGATGAAGTGAGATGATGGTTAATGCAACTGTCATTAGAAAAGCTAAGGAATCTTGTAGGATCTTTCTTTTATTAAAAGATGGTTTACTAAAATACCCTGTAAGTGTGGAAATTGTTGGGGTTACTCAACCCCTTCTAACAATGAAACGGATGAATAATCAATTCCACCAAACCACGAACAATGCACAAAATTAGACACACCACAATGCATGCAAGATTTATTGTGAAAACCCTCCAAATCAGAGGTAAAAACTACAGTCCAAACTCCAAACAATGTAATATGTAGACAAAGAGTCCAAGATGTCTCAATTCAATGACATTCACTAACAATGGAGTAATACAAAAATACCTCTTCTAAAAACTTAGATGATCACACTAAAAATGAAGAACTCTATCTCAATTGTATCAAACCCTTAAACCCTAAACCCTTGAACACCAAAAAATCACCAAAGTTTTCTCCGCAAGTCTTCTGATTTAAAATCTTGTTATTTCTTCAATGTAGAGAGAAATCACTAGAGAGCTTTTACGCACTTCACTAAAATACCCGAGTGCGCACACGCCGATGAGAGCCGTGCTCTCCTTGTCGACTTCACTAAAATACCCGAAATCCCTATTCGGTCTCACTCCCCAAAGTCGACTTCTCAATTTCTCAATCACACTATTTTCAATCTCCCATTCTCTCCCTTTTATTAATTAACAAAATTGCCAATTCGTTAATCTCCAAAAAAAATAGGCATTCCAACCCAGTCGAGTTGCCATAACGGTAAGGGCGAAGTTGGGTAAGTGTGAGTTAAGCGCACGTACCCAATTTCAATTCTCCAATGTGTCAAGCTTTGATGGGCCACTAGTCAAACTACCATGGGTGGAGACAAGAATGCCCACACCAAAAACCAATCTTCCTACTTCTTCATGATATGGACATTAATATAAGCCGCACTCTTTCGGTGTTGGGCCCACACCAAAAACCAACAGAAGTACCACATAAGAGGTCAAGGTTGTTGTCCGGAACAATAAATAATGATACTAATATATATGAATGAACAAGTTTTACAAATAATTGATAACAAAATCAATCAACAAAATAAATTTCTAACAGGAGGCTTGCACAGAAGCAATGTCCTAAGACAGAAATTTCCTTGAATTCGGTGATTGAATTTTCTTCAAAGATCTACCCCAGGATACAACCGGATGCCCTTTTTGAACCAAAAATCACCAAGTTCAAAAGTCTGTCAAACTGTGATTTTCCTTCTCTCAAAAAACGAAATTCGAAATTCTATATCTTTCTAGTGTTTTAGTTCTACTTAAATAGAACTCGAGGCACTGGTTCAAACTAATGTGACTGTTCAAAATTCGAAATAACATATTTAACAGTAACACCTGTTCACAAAAATTAACTACCAATAATTAATTTCGAAAATAAAAAATAAAATAAAAATTTACTTGATTTTACAAGGCTAACAAATCTAAGCCCAAAGCCCTATCTTTGATTTTAAATATAATTATATATATATTTATATACATATTTACACTTATTACCCAATGGGTGCCAATTTGGACTCTATCCATTGGGTTTCTCTAAAGCAAATCTTTAGAGTAGATGTTTGTATATAAAGAATTTGTACTCTTTGAAGTGAGCAATGTGGGACTAAAGAGGTTTTCTATTCAAACTCACTTGATACATTTTTCAAGTACTAAGAAAGGTTGAGGTCAGGTCAAGGTCAAGGTGATGGGGTCGGCTCCAACTCCCCCATTTAGATTACAAATAGATCACCTCCCACCGAGATTACAAGTTATATATGCTTTCTTTGAGATATTAATTTTGAAAGAATTGTGCTATTAAAAATGAATTGCATACCTTCTATTATTCAGTTATACAAGGACATCAAGTTTGACACAACAAATAAACAAATAAAAATAAAAATAAAAATAAAAATAAAAATAAAAGAATTATTACAATAAGAAGGTACTGTATAATAGAGCTAGATCCAAAATCCAACGAAACGATCTTAAAACCTTTTCTTCCTTCCATGTAAAGATGCAAGAGTTGGGATGCTCTGCTCATTGGTGAAAAAACTAGTTGGGTCAACCTTGCTCTTCACCTTCACTAATTTCTCAAAGTTGCTTTTGAAGTACATGTGACCCCAAATCCTTGCATCAGAATGCGTTGAAGTAGCATTAAGTTTACTTTTCCCAAGGTCAAGATCCTTGTAGTTAAAAAATGCAGCTCGTGGGGACTTCGAAACATAAGGAGTCATGTAATCGTGCAACTCTCTAATCCAACTTATGTGCTTCTCCGACCCTTGTATACCTTCTTTGTTATCCCAGTTGGATACATAGTCAATCAAATACATGTTTCCAGCTCTGTGGGGGAAAGGAATCTTGTGCTCTGATATCTCATTCACCCTTCCACCCCAGGGAGCTATAAGTAGCTCAGGTCTTTCTTCTTTCAAGAACCTTTTCCAGATCCCTTCCAACCCTGCTTTCGATATCGGTTTTGTCACGAAATCAGATTTTGCTTTGAATGTAGTCTTGGGCAAGGAACTCCTGTTAAGCAAAGAATTTATGGGTGTTTCATTAGGAAATCCAGCAAAGCTGATTGTAGATTTTATCCAACTCATCTCTCTACAATCTTTCTTCTTCATTCCCAACTCGGGAAACTTATCTTCCATTAACTGCAATAGTTTCTCACTTGTTCCCAAGTAGAGGACTTGGAATGTAACTCTTACAGTTCTGCTCGATCCTTCCCGCCTTGTAGCATTTTTGTCGACGACGGTGACATGGAGAGCAATGAAGACATCTCTAGGAACCTCGTAACTTGCAACTGACTGCCACTTGTGAACAAGATCCGTTGCACCTTGTTCCAAAGTTCTATCAATCATGGATACAGTTACGACTTTTGGAACAGGAACTAACTTGATTTTCCATGCAAGAAGAACCCCAAAGCTGGCAACTCCGCCACCTCTAATCGCCCAAAACAAGTCCTCTCCCATGGTTTCTCTGTTAAGGATCTCACCTTCTGCGTTGACCAATCGAGCGTCAAGAACATACTCTGCAGCCATTCCATATTTTCTCACCAAGGCGCCGAAGCCACCTCCACTTATATGCCCGCCCGAGCCAACAGTAGGGCAAGCACCGCCTGGGAAGCCATGCACTGGGCTTTTTTCTGCAATTCTGTAATAGACTTCACCTAGTGTGGCTCCTGCTTGAACCCATGCGCTATCTTCCTTTATATTGACATCGATCGTTCGAAGATTGATAAGGTCGATGAGGACAAAAGGAACATTTGAAGTGTAAGAGAGCCCTTCAAAGTCGTGTCCCCCACTTCGAACTCTGATTTGCAAGCCATGTTTCTTAGAACAAATAACAAGCGCTTGCACATGGGATTCATGGTTGGGAGTGATTATGAACTGAGGTTTTGAGGTTGTCGGGGTTGTAAACCTGAGGTTGTTTATGGAAGATTCAAGAATTGATGAATAGGCAACAGTTTTTGGGACGTAAACTTGTGGCTTGGACGAGAAATGATGAGAATTGGATTCAAGGCATTGAAGGAAATCTTCATGAGTAGTAGTCGAAGATGCAATCCATGGTGTTGTTAACACAAGAACCAAGATTTGAAAGAGAATTGCACAAGTTAAGGAAATGATCTTCATTTTCCGCTATGTCTTCTACTATAATTGATCTTGTTATACAATTGCAAGAGAATAAGCGCATTTGTTCCACTTTTATAGTGGCCTTAGAACCGCGTCTTCAGTTTGAATTGCTAATTGTGCATGGTGAATATGAGATGTTCTCATTAACTGGTCAAACAAATTATGTTCTAACATGAATTCAATCTTGCATGCATATAGTGTATGCTCAAAAACCAAAACCCACGATCTCAAAACGGGGGGCGTTGGAGTGGATTCGCCATATTTGATGAAGTAAAATCTATCAAATAATATCTTTGATAGCACATGCAAACAATATGTACAATATTATATTGTTTTGACTTTTTTCCTATTTTTCTATATGTAAGTTCATTTGACGTCAACTACGTAAAACGGTTGAAATTAATTAACTGATTCAACAGCATTGACATTTGTAATTTTTTAATTTCTTGTCCATTTTTAGATGTTTGAAACCTATTATACTGTAAATGACTGACCAAGAGTTGAGAAAAGTTTTTTTTTTTTCGTTTCATAAGTAAAGTAATTGTTTGTCGGGAATTGCTAGGCGACCCATTACATCACGTTCTGATAGTCGTGCGACGCACCTCGAGATACTTGTGCATTTCATCATATGTTTCATCGCAGGGCAGTTAAAACGATGTTCGTGACCGTTATTAATTTTCCTTGTTTGACAACCAAGGAATAAATTTGTTTCATTTTTCAAAAAAAAAATTATACTAATTCAATTTTGAATTTTTTTAAGCCATTTTTGAAATTAACTATTGTTTACGATGGACCATGAAAACAAGAGTCATGAGTCTTTGGATAATATTAATGGATCTTCCCCGAGAAAAAGAATATTAATGGATCGTTCTGTTTTATTTTTATTATTTTGATCATTTTAATTTTTGATTTATTATTTTTCTGTTGTGATGCATTACTAAGCAATAAGATCATTGCCACTTGCTTCTGCTCCCGAACCCTAAAATTCTCTTTTTTAATCTTTGACTCTTTTTTGATGATTTTAGTTTCTAAACCACCACCGATCTACTCTTTTGATCGGCGGTTGTTTCAATGATACCGTTTTTCTTTATGTTCATCAAATAAAACATATCTGATTAGATTTGAGATCAATAAATGGTTCGTTCCTTCCGTGTTGCAGTTATCAGATTCAACATTGGTATACAAGTCGAATCTTTAATTCAACATCTTAATTTACGCTTGTGTGTGGATTTGCGCTTGCCACTACTGGATCGATACTTTTCATTGGTATTTTTTTACTAAACAAGTAGTTTCCTTCCCTTGTTGGAAGGATTAGGTTTTCTTTCTTAGTTGGAAGTTTAATTTTTCTTTCCCTTGTAAGCTTTATTTTTTGGGTTTAGGGTCTGTAGGCAAGCGAATGGGGCTAGTTATATAATAATGCGGCTTTTTCATACATATGCTAGTCAAATGAACAAATGTATGAAATCAATCTCTTGATGAGGTAGCTATGATTGTATTTGATATCAGTGTCTAATGAAATATGAATACAATATATATACTAGTTTCGTTACGTGCTTCGCACGAATGAGCTCGTTCGCTACGCTCACCGGAATTCATGACTGGACCTTATATTGAGTTTATACTTCTATAAGGTACTATAAAGTTTTAGAATAGTGTAAGGTTACATGTATGCAATTGAGAATGTGAATCACATAGTGCACAAATCAAATAAAGAAGACGTAACAAAACAATTTATGAATTGAAGATACAAAGGAGTTGAACCTAAGCGTCAAAACATGAAAAACGGAGAAAACAGGGTGAGTGCGAGCAAAGTACCAATAGAGAGAGAGAGAGAGAGAGAGAGAGAGAGAGATTGGGGTGATGCAATTCACAAAAACATGATTAGGGGATGCAAGTAAAATAACACAAAAATAAGGGCAAAAAAGACATTTTGCTTACCACGCAAAAATTGAAGATTCGTACTTTTATATAGTTGATATATATATATATATATAATGAAGTTGTTGTGTGTGTGTGTATTCAAGTAGCAGTGATCTTATCTTTTGACAGAATTGCAATGATCTTTTTTTGATAAAACAAAGTTTGGGAAATGCTACAATGACACTCCAAGTGGCACCCCTATGACGTTGTGTATGGGCCATACGTAAAAATGGGTGTTATGCACGTAATTCTCGATGCATAACACGTGGGGTTTGTATCCCGAGGCATGCACGGACAACTCCAAGGATGTGAGCCTGCATGCCACACATAGAGGTGTCACTTAGGGTGTTAATATAATCGGGGTGTCACGCTATGTCCACCCCAGCCATTACTCAGGGCACCCCATTTACAAAGGCTTTTAATGTTTTTCTCACGCGCCTATGAGTTGGATGAAAATGCCCTTGGTCCTCAACCAAAAGCAGCCCACAACCAAATCATCTTCCGCTCTCCCACTTATCACAAATCAACGCTTCAATTCACCAAATCTCCTCATTTTCTTACTTGTTTACTCTCGATTTGTTTTTTTAGGATCAGGTGAGTGTTCGCAGGGTGAGGGTTTGTGTGATGACTTTAGGTAAATGGTTAATGTTGAATCGTCTAGGTTTCGAGGGTAAGTTTATGTTTTTCGTTGAATTTATTGTTCATTTATCTCCTGTTGTTGTTGTGTTTCATGGGAATGTACCTATCACTGAGTTTAACCGCAATCCTGTAATGTTCGGTCACACAGGGCCATGATTTGTGTTTTGGTTTCGATCGTTCATTGCCGAGATTGTAATAGCCCCAAATTTCACAACCCTAGAATTGGGCACTGCCCGGCCTAGACCTACGCGAACCCCCGAGCCAATCTCGCTCACGCAGGCATAGTCAACCTTCCTTAACATTTACCATTTATTAAGCCATTTTAAATGTATTTAAGTGAGTTATTTCGGTTAGTGAGTTATCAGGTTATAGCGGAAGCATCCAAATCTCAAACTAACCCAAAACAACTCTAAGACACAAGTTAGAACAGCCTAGAGTGTAGAAACCCCGCATATGTATACCTCTATAAGTACAACCGGTCGGAGGAGAATCAAATACGGTATACATGTCCCAAAATTACTCACAAAACTCATATCCCAATGTATCAAAAAAGTATAAACATATAATTCAAGGAAACCTACACTGTAGGCAACAGGAGTCGCCTAGCAGCTTTCAACTTCGATCGCCTATTTCCTGTCCTGTTCTCATATCGACCCTACAGTATGACGTGGGTGTACCTACCGTCATAAAAAGGACGGTGAGTACAGAAATAACAATAACAACCAAGTGGAATTTAAATATAATTTCAAATGTCAAATAAATGGCTAAATTAATACAATGCAGGAATATCACGAAGATAGTACAGACCGCATTGATAGTAAATCACTGAAAATCCTCGATAATTGAGTGTCCAAGAAAACAACAAAAAACGCAAGTAGTCCTGACCAAAAGGTCATTGAGTCGCGGCAAAAGCCCAGCGAACTCGGGTTCAGGACAAGAACACGGCCTACCATCCCTAACCCTTGAGACTATGAGATATCCACAAACCCGGATAAGAGCCCCCGACGTACACCCTATGGGGAGATATCAACAACGTCCAGATAAGAGCTCATATCGCAGATAAATAGTAACCATGACTCACTTGCTTTTGGACCACTCATTCGAAAACCCACGAAAACAACGCCAATAATCCATCACAAAATATATAGAGATTACAAATGGAATTTAAGGAAACATATTTCACCAAGAAATATAACATCCCAATTTAAATGCATAAATGAAATAATATAAATACTCTCACTGGTTTTACTCACAGTACAACGCAACCTCCACACAACACTGCGCGCTCGCGACTTTCACAGGCCACTAAAATGACCCCACATGCTCGTCACCCGCTCACTAAGCACCTGGTGATCATTATCGGTCCAATTTTGTTTTGTTAGAGTTTTATTTCCCTTTAATTGCAATCCCCTATTAATTTCACCATTTTTTCCAATTTTTTTCATAATTTTACTCGTTCACCCATTTGGGTTGATTACTCGGGTATTGGGTTTATTTGAACCTATTTGCATACCCGAGAGGTCCCCGAAAATTTTATTAAATTTTGGTCCCTATGAACAGTGACACGCCGCCGAGACGTCGTGGCGTCCAATGACTTGGACGGTGTCTCCACGGCGTGGAGATAATGTTCACTGCCCAACTCGTATGTGAGTGATGATGTGACCTCATTGGTCGTGTAGGCGTCCTCACGGCATGATCCCTTGAAGCTCCTGCCCATGACGAACGTGGGTGACGCCGTGAGCTGGAAGGCTCATGGCATCTTACCCAGAACGCCTCTGTACCGAGGTTTTCGACACCTCGGCTCGCGTCGCCGTGCTTTGAGCCTATCCCAACTTCGACTAAACATCCGACACGATGCTAAACCACCCTCGGCTTGCGTCAAAACCCGACCGAACCATCGATTTACGGATCATCCAAAATTTACCAAAAATCCCAAAAATTCACAAATTCACAAATTCCCAAACACCAAAAACCACTTCTCAAATCATCATTTACTTACCCTATTCAATCCCAATCCATCAAAATAACTCAAAAGAATTGATTTTCCAAAATCGTTGTTCGAATTCATCGCGACGAAAACACCCAAAATAGGTGTCAAAATGTAGAGTAACGCGTAGGGAGTCAAATTGCATTGTTGGTCGATCCCCGTCGTCGATCCGAGCTCGAAACCTCTAAAACCCTCCTCTTCATTTTGTTCTTCATGGTGAGGAGAGAGAGATATCCTTATATAGGGTGGGTCTCATCTTGGTGTGCTCACGCATCTCGAGGCACATCTTGTGGCCCACAATCACACCAGCCACCAACCACTATGGAACACACTTGGAGACTCTCCCCTTGTCCTGATCCAATTTGAGTGAAGTTGAACAATCCTCAGGCATTTCTGCACCCGGCAGGTACCACGACTCATACTGTCGCGTGCAAATAAAATTTCTAACAACCCGAACATATTCTCAAATTAATTTATTATTATATTTTATATTTCGGTCGTCTACGAAAATAGTTTCCTGGACTCATGTACACGTATTTTGTTCGCCGATACTTGTTCATCACGTTTTTCGAGGCGAACTCCACTCACAACTCGACATAACCGTCCTGTCACACAGACTCGAGTATACATCGATAGTGCACGTCATCAGACAGAAATAACATGAATTTTCGGGTCGTTACAGAGACCAATGAGTAAGTGTCGGCTAGGCTCATTCGAGTGTCGTAATAAGGTAAGTTTCAGATTAGTCTCGGTTGGTAGGCACCGTGACCTTTTGGAATATGTCGGTTGTACCATACCGAGACTTTGATTAAAGTATCTGTCATCAGAAACCGAGACAACATTATATGTTGTATACGTGATATACATTCAAAAAAATGGAGAAAAAGCATAAAAAAATGTCAAAACTCACCTCCCCATGTGCTGCGTCCGCTCCCCTTGCGTTCTCTTCATCCGTTAGACCATAAAAATTCCAACGAGGCGATGATGGGGTAGGGTGCGTGGGAATATGCAGGAAAAAGTTGGTTGTTTGGGTTGGGAGGGGAATTTGAGTCTTTTCACATTGGAAAAAAAATGGTGTGCCTAATTAATGAGTGGGGTACACATAGCTCGACCATTAATTAAACATTGAGATCAAATACAACCATAGCTACCTCATCAAGAGGTTGATTTTATACATTTGTCCATTTGACAAGCATATGCATGGGAAAGCCGTATCATTACATAACCAACCTCATTCGCTTGCCTACGAATCCTAATCCCAAAAAACAAAGCTTCCAACAAGGGAAAAAATCAATCTTTCAACGAAGAAAGAAAATCTAAATCTTCCAATGAATGAAGGAAACTACTTATTAAATAAAAAAAAATACTAATGAAAGGTATCGATTCAGTAGTCACAGACAAAAATCCACGCACAAGCGTAAATGAAGATGTAGAGTTAAAGAGTCAACTTGTATACTAATGTTGAATCTGATAACTGCAACACAGAAGGAACCATTAATTGAAGATGTAGAAAAGTGAGCATCTTCTTGGGAAAATGTTTAAATCATTCCCAAGATGAATCAAGGAAGAACCAATGACATATTTAATGACTCAGTAAATTGATTGAGAAGCATGTGAAGAATTTAGATGATGGTTAGTGCAATAGTCATTAGAAAAAGTTTAGGAAACTTGTAGGATCTTTCTGTTATTAAAAGATGGTTTACTAAAATACCCTAAAAGTGTGGAAGTTGTTGGGGTTACTCAACCCCTTCGAACTATAAAACGGATGAATAACCAATTCCACCAAACCACGAACAATGCGTAAAATTAAACACACTACAATGCACGCAAGATTTAGGGTGAAAAACCATCCAAATCAGAGGTAAGAACTACATGCAAAACTCCGAACAATCCACTATGTGAACAAAGAGTACAAGATATCCCAATTCAATGATATTCACTAATTATAGAGTAATACAAAAATACCTCTTCTAAAAACTTAGATGATCACACTAAGATAAAGAACTCTACCCCAATTTCATCAAACCCTTGAACCTCTTTTCTTGAACACTAAGAAATCACCAAATCCTTGAGTCTTCGGATTCTAGATCTTGTTGTTTCTTCAATGTAGAGAAATCACTAGAGAGATTTCACGCACTTCAACCCGAGAGCGCACACGTCAATGAGAGCCAAGAAATATGATCACAAACTCTCTTTCACTTTCGGTCTTCAATAGTCGAACTCTCCTTGTCGACTTCACTAAAATATTCGAAATCCCTATTCGGTCTCCAAAGTCGGACTCCCTAAGTCGACTTCTCAATTTCTCAATCGCACTATTTTCGATTTCCCATTCTTTTCTTTTATTAATTAATGAAATTGCTAATTCGTTAGTCTCCAAAAAAAAAAGAAAAGGCGTTCCTATTTTTTTCTTCAGTCATTAATTCAGTTACATTAAGAGAAATTTCCTATTTTCTCTCATATTCTAAAGTCACTGATGACAATCTTCCTATTTCTAATTTTATGAATTAGAAACATGATGTGGACATTAATATTGGTTGAACTCTTTTAGTGTTGGGGCAACATGAAAAACCAACAATCTCCCCCTCCAACCCATGGGTAGATGTTCAAAAATCATTGTTGCTAAACTGCAACTCAGTTCCACCAACTTGGTGCAGAACGGATGCTTGTCACAAGTCACTACCTTGGTGAACAAATCTACTCGATTCTTCTTAGTAAGAATCTGAACTTCCTGAAAGCTTTCTGGCTCCCCCTCTTCACTAACTGTAACATACGTAGAATTGGAGTATCTCGTAGAAAGAACTTGCCCTCTTTTTGACCTTCTTAACGGAGGTTTTGTTGTATCCGTTGGTGGAGGAGGTAGTTCCCCCCGTTCAGAATCGTCATCTGATTCTTGCACATCATCAACAATAGGTCCTTGTACGTTAGCAACATCATCATGTGCATTCTCATCATCTAACCGCATGTTCTTCAACTAAATCTCCCTTTCGTGTGGCATTACTAATTCAGGAGAGTAGCATCATCATCAACAATGATTCTCCCTGATGTCTTCAGATATGTTATGGTCTTATTTTCATAAAAGAACACATCCTTAGATCTGAAAACCTTTTTCTTTTATGGATCCCATAACCTATAGCCAAACTCTACATCTCCAAAAACCAACAAGATTCACATAACAGTCCTGACATCAAACTTTTGTCTCTGCTCCTCAGGCACATGCATAAATGCATTGCATCCAAACACCTTCAAATGAGAGTAAGTTACATCCTTTACAAACCACACTCTCTTTGGAATATCAAACTTTAATGGTGTTGAAGGAGAGCGATTCATCAGGTAGCAATCAGTATTGAGAGCTCCACCCCAAAATGACTTCGGCAACTGAGCCATTGTCAACATGCATCTGACTTTATCTAGGATGGTTATGTTTGTTCTTTCAATAACATTATTATGCTGAGGGGTATCGGAACTGTCTTCTCATGTTTGATTCCATGTTCATAGCAATAATTCTCGAACTCCTTTGAGTGTACTCTCCCCATTATCACTACGAAGTCACTTCAAAGATATTCCTTTTTTTCTTTCCACCATAGTATGAAATTTCTTGAAGCATTCAAGAACCTGACACTTTATTCTAAAAACAAACACCCGAACCTTCCGTGAAGCATCATCAATAAAAGTAAGAAAATATCACCACCCATAGTTTCAACATCAATGAGACCACAAACATCAGGGTAAACTAACTCTAGTAAATTTCTTTTTTTTTACTCTCAGAATATGAAGAAAAAGAAACTATACGTTGTTTATCAAATAAGCAATCATTACAAGGGTTTAGAATTTTTCCTTCGACAAAAGGGATAAGAGAATTCTTTGCCAACATCTGCAACCCTTTCTCATTCATGTGAACTAGCCACCTATGCCACAAATCTGGTGAAGAATCATCTTCAACTACGTTCAGGTCACCTTTGACAGGTTTCAATTGAGTCTTGTAAAGTGTATAACTGAATTTTCCTCTAGCAACAACAATTGAGCCTTTGGTGAGTTTTCACTCCTTGCCCCCAAAGTTGTTATAATAACCATTTAGGTCCAAAGCATGAGTAGAAATCAAACTTATACGCAAATCAGTAACATGTCGCACATCTTTCAAAATCACCATGCAACCTACATTTCTTTGCACACAGTCATCTCTAATGCCAACTATATATGTAAAACTGTTGTTCCCCAACTTTGTTTTTCCAAAATTCCCTGCTTGATAAATAGAGAAGACATCCTTCCTCTGTGTAGCATGAAGGGATGCTCCTGAATTAACAACTCACTATCTGCATTAGTGACATGACTTTGATCCTCAATAAAAAAAAATCACAACCAGTTCTTCACTTGCATCTGTTATAGTAGTTGTTGTGTTTCGATCATCTACCTTGTTCTGATTTTTTCATCATTTTGTTCCCTTTTCCACACTTTACAATTTCTTTTCATATTCCCTTCCTTGCCACAGTGGTAATAAGCAAGTTTTCCTCTTGCTTGTGACTTATCTCTGGACTTGCTCCACCCTCTCGGACCTTAGGATTCACTTATTCCCATGTGCTCTGTCGTAGTAACGAGAGCCTGCGAAGTATCAATCTCTTTATACTTTCTTCTAGCCTCCTCATCATAGAGGCTATCCCGTACTATAGATAAGGATAAAACTATAGATAAGGATAAAACACTACCTGGAGCGGAATTACTGGGAGACACAACCAATGTTTCCCAGCTATCTGGCAACGAGCTTAGAAGTAATAGTACATCTAACTCATCCTCAAACACTATCTTCATAGCACTTAACTGATTAACCAAGTTTTCAACATCATTCAAGTGCTCTATCATTAACCATCCACCTTATTACGTCATGTTTGTAAGCCTTTTAACCAGATAAGCCTTGTTCTGTGCACCCTTTTTCTCACACATACTTTACAATTTTTTCCACAACACTTGTACATTAACTTTTTTCCTGATGTGGTTATAAATAATATGGTCGACCCATTTTCTAATAGTCCCAGCAGTTTTCTTGTTCATCTTCTTCCAATCAACATTTGATACCCTTTTTGGCTTGGTTTGTCCAAATTCAATTGGATCACATAAATCCTTACAATAAAGATGATCTTCCTTCATTGAACAATTCGAATAAGTCAACTTGACCATGCATGATTTTTCCTCATCCATCTCGATTCTCACAATTAATCCCCAATGACAATCCAATCGTGGCTCTGAACAATCTTCCTACTTCATTTCGATTCTCCAATGTGTCAAGCTTCGACGGGCCACTGGTCAAACCACCATGGGTGAATACAACAATGCCCACACCAAAAACCAATCTTCCTAATTCTTCATGATATTGACATTAATATAGGCTGCACTCTTTCGGTGTTGGGCCCACACCAAAAACCAAGAGAAGTACCACATAAGAGGTCTTGTTCCCTCAAGGTCAAGGTCAGGGTCATGGGGTCGGCTCCAAGTCCCCATTGAGATTACAAATAGATCACCTCCTACCGAGATTACAAGTTATATATGCTTTCTTTGTGATATTAATTTTGAAAGAATTGTGCTATTAAAAATGAATTACATACCTTCTATTATTCAGTTATACAAGGACATCAAGTTTGACACAACAAATAAACAGATAAAAATAAAAATAAAAATAAAAATAAAAGAATTATTACAATAAGAAGGTACTGTATAATAGAGCTAGATCCAAAATCCAACGAAACGATCTTAAAACCTTTTCTTCCTTCCATGTAAAGATGCAAGAGTTGGGATGCTCTGCTCATTGGTGAAAAAACTAGTTGGGTCAACCTTGCTCTTCACCTTCACTAATTTCTCAAAGTTGCTTTTGAAGTACATGTGACCCCAAATCCTTGCATCAGAATGCGTTGAAGTAGCATTAAGTTTACTTTTCCCAAGGTCAAGATCCTTGTAGTTAAAAAATGCAGCTCGTGGGGACTTTGAAACATAAGGAGTCATGTAATCGTGCAACTCTCTAATCCAACTTATGTGCTTCTCCGACCCTTGTATACCTTCTTTGTTATCCCAGTTGGATACATAGTCAATCAAATACATGTTTCCAGCTCTGTGGGGGAAAGGAATCTTGTGCTCTGATATCTCATTCACCCTTCCACCCCAGGGAGCTATAAGTAGCTCAGGTCTTTCTTCTTTCAAGAACCTTTTCCAGATCCCTTCCAACCCTGCTTTCGATATCGGTTTTGTCACGAAATCAGATTTTGCTTTGAATGTAGTCTTGGGCAAGGAACTCCTGTTAAGCAAAGAATTTATGGGTGTTTCATTAGGAAATCCAGCAAAGCTTATTGTAGATTTTATCCAACTCATCTCTCTACAATCTTTCTTTTTCATTCCCAACTCGGGAAACTTATCTTCCATTAACTGCAATAGTTTCTCACTTGTTCCCAAGTAGAGGACTTGGAATGTAACTCTTACAGTTCTGCCCGATCCTTCCCGCCTTGTAGCATTTTTGTCGACGACGGTGACATGGAGAGCAATGAAGACATCTCTAGGAACCTCGTAACTTGCAACTGACTGCCACTTGTGAAAAAGATCCGTTTCACCTTGTTCCAAAGTTCTATCAATCATGGATACAGTTACGACTTTTGGAACAGGAACTAACTTGATTTTCCATGCAAGAAGAACCCCAAAGCTGGCGACTCCGCCACCTCTAATCGCCCAAAACAAGTCCTCTCCCATGGTTTCTCTGTTGAGGATCTCACCTTCTGCATTGACCAATCGAGCGTCAAGAACATATTCTGCAGCCATTCCATATTTTCTCACCAAGGCGCCGAAGCCACCTCCACTTATATGCCCGCCCGAGCCAACAGTAGGGCAAGCACCGCCCGGGAAGCCATGCACCTTTGGGCTTTTTCTCGCAATTCGTAATAGACTTCACCTAGTGTGGCTCCTGCTTGAACCCATGCGCTATCTTCCTTTATATTGACATCGATCGTTCGAAGATTGATAAGGTCGATGAGGACAAAAGGAACATTTGAAGTGTAAGAGAGCCCTTCAAAGTCGTGTCCCCCACTTCGAACTCTGATTTGCAAGCCATGTTTCTTAGAACAAATAACAACTGCTTGCACATGGGATTCATGGTTGGGAGTGATTATGAACTGAGGTTTTGAGGTTGTCGGGGTTGTAAACCTGAGGTTGTTTATGGAAGATTCAAGAATTGATGAATAGGCAACAGTTTTTGGGACGTAAACTTGTGGCTTGGACGAGAAATGATGAGAATTGGATTCAAGGCATTGAAGGAAATCTTCATGAGTAGTAGTCGAAGATGCAATCCATGGTGTTGTTAACACAAGAACCAAGATTTGAAAGAGAATTGCACAAGTTAAGGAAATGATCTTCATTTTCCGCTATGTCTTCTACTATAATTGATCTTGTTATACAATTGCAAGAGAATAAGCGCATTTGTTCCACTTTTATAGTGGCCTTAGAACCGCGTCTTCAGTTTGAATTGCTAATTGTGCATGGTGAATATGAGATGTTCTCATTAACTGGTCAAACAAATTATGTTCTAACATGAATTCAATCTTGCATGCATATAGTGTATGCTCAAAAACCAAAACCCACGATCTCAAAACGGGGGGCGTTGGAGTGGATTCGCCATATTTGATGAAGTAAAATCTATCAAATAATATCTTTGATAGCACATGCAAAAAATATATACAATATTATATTGTTTTGACATTTTTCCTATTTTTCTATATGTACGTTCATTTGACCTCAACTGCGTAAAACGGTTGAAATAAATTAACTGATTCAACGGGATTGACATTTGTGATTTTTTAATTTCTTGTCCATTTTTAGATGTTTGAAACCTTGAATTATAATGACTGACCAAGAGTTGAGAAAAGTTTTTTTTTTTTTTTTTTTCATTTCACAAGTAAAGTAATTATTTGGCGGGAATTGCTAGACGTACACGACTCATTACATCACGTTTTGATAGTCGTGCGACGCACCTCGAGATACTTGTGTTGTTTTTGATTTATTATTTTTCTGTTGTGATACATTTTGCAATAAGCATTGCTTGGCTACTAGATCGATACTTTTGATTCATTGGTATTTTTTATTAAATAAGTTGTTTCCTTCCCTCGTTGGAAGCATTAGGTTTTCTTTCTTAGTTGGAAGTTTGATTTTTCTTTTAAGTTGTTTCCTTGTAGGAAGCATTTTTTTTGGGGTTTAGTGGGTTTGGGCGAAAGCGAATGGGGCAAGTTATGTAATAATGCGGCTTTTCCATACATATGTTAGTCAAATGGACAAATGTATGAAATCAACCTCTTGATGAGGTAGCTATGGTTGTGTGATACCTGTATTTAATAAAATATGAATACAACTATATATATACTAGTTTCGTTATGTGTTTTGCACGAATGAGCCCGCTCGCTACACTGGTGGGAATTTATGACCGAACTTTATACATATTGAGTTTATACTATAAGGTTTTAGAACAGTGTAAAGTTACGAGTATGCAATTTATAATGTGAATAACATAGTGCACAAATCAAAAAAAGAAGACATAACAAAACATTTTATAAGGAATTGAACCTAGGCAAAAAAAATCAAAACATGAAAAACGGAAAAAACAAGGAGAGTGCGAGCAAATGGAGAAAACAGGTTCACAAAGGAATTGAACCTAGGTAAGAAAATCACAACATGAAAAACGGAGAAAACAGGGTGAATGCGAGCAAACGGAGAAAAAAAGGCGAGTGCGAGCAAAAGGAGACCAATAGAGAGAGAGAGAGAGAGAGAGATTGGGGTGATGCAATTCACAAAAACATGATTGGGGATGTAAGTAAAATAACATAAAAATAAGGGCAAAAAAGACATTTTACTTACTACTCAAAAATTGAAGATTTGTGTTTTTATACAGTTGATAGATATATATAGGATACTACTACTATGAGAACCAAATATATAACCATATTATGGGTACACTATTTACAACTATTAGATTCTAATCCAAACATCAATCATGGCATGGGTATATATTTGGTTTTCATTGTAGAATTTCCCATATATATAATGAAGTTGTGTGTGTATTCAAGTAGCAGTGGTCTTATCTTTTGATGACAATGGCAATGATCTTTTTTTGATAGAAAAAAATTGGGAAAATGCTACAATGACACCCCAAGTGATACCCCTATGACGTGTGGTCCCCACGTAAAAATGGGTGTTATAATGCACGTAGTTCTCGATGCATAACACGTAGGGTGTGTATCCCGAGGCATGCACGGACAACTCCAAAGATGTCGACCTGCATGCCACATCATAGGGGTGTCACTTGGGTATTAATATAATTGGGGCCGCGCTATGTCTACCCTAGTCATTACTCAGGGCACCCCATTTACAAAGGCATCCAATGTTTTTCTCATGCACTTATGAGTTGGATGAAAATGCCCTTGGTCCTCAATCAATCGCACCCCACTGCCAAGTCATCTTTCGCTCTCCCTCTTATCACAAATCAACGCCTCAATCCACCAAATCCCCTCATTTTCTTACTTGTTTACTCTAGATTTGTTTTTTAGTGTCAGGTGAGTGTTCGAAAAGGGTTTATGTGATGATTTCGGGTAAATGGTTAATGTTGAATCGTATAGGTTTCGAGGGCAAGTTTATGTTTTTCATTGAATCGTATAGGTTTCGGGTAAATGGTTAATGTTGAACCGTATGGTTGTTGTGTTTCATGAGAATGTACCCATCACTGAGTTTAACCGCAATCCCGTAATATTCGGTCTCATAGGGTCGTGATTTGTATTTTAGTTTCGATCGTTCATTGCAGAGACCATTGAGTAAGTATCAGCTAAGCTCATCCGAGTGTTGTAATAAGATAAGTTTTAGATTAGTTTCGGTTGGTAGGCCCCGAGACCTTTTGGAATCTATCAGTTATACTATACCGAAACTTTGATTAAAGTACCGGTCCTCAAAAATCGAGACAACATTATACGTCTCGGTTCATTGTGATCGCGACATTCGTATACGTGGTATACATTCCAAAAATGGAGGAAAAACACAAAAAAAAAAATCAAAACTCACCTCCCCGTGTGTTACGTCCATTTCCTTTGCGTTATCTTCATCCATCAGATCCTAAAAAACCCAACGAGGTGCTAATGGGTTACAGTGCGTGGGAATAGGAAGGAAAAGTTGGTCGTTTGGGTTGGGAGAGCAATTTGAGTATTTTCACATTGGAAACAAAAAAATGGTGTACCTAAGTAATGACTGGGGTACACATAGCTCGACCATTAATTAAACATTGTGGTCAAACACAACCATAGCTACCTCATCAAGAGGTTGATTTTATACATTTGTTCATTTGATTAGCATATATATGAGAAAGCCGCATCATTACATAAACAACCTCATCCGCTTGCCTACGAACACTAATCCCCAAAAATAAAGCTTCCAACAAGGGAAAAATCAATCTTTCAACGAAGAAAGAAAATCTAAATCTTCCAACGAGTGAAAGAAACTACTTACTAAATAAAAAAAATAACAATGAAAAATATCAATAGTAGTCGCAGAAAAAAATCCACTCACAAGTATAAATGAAGATGTAGAGTTAAAGAGTCGACTTGTATACCAATGTTGAATCCGATAACTGCAACACAGGAGGAGCCATTCATTGAAGATGTAGAAAAGTGAGCATCTTCTTGGGAAAATATTTAAATCATTCCCAATATGAATCAAGGAAGAACCAATGACATATTTAATGACTCAGCACATTGATTGAGAAACGTGTGATGAAGTTAGATGATGGTTAATGCAACTGTCATTAGAAAAGTTTAGGAATCTTATAGGATCTTTCTTTTATTAAAAGATGGTTTACTAAAATACCCTGTAAGTGTGGAAATTGTTGGGGTTACTCAACCCCTTCTAACAATGAAACGGATGAATAATCAATTCCACCAAACCACGAACAATGCACAAAATTAAACACACTACAATGCATGCAAGATTTATTGTGAAAACCTTCCAAATCAAAGGTTAAAAACTACAGTCCAAACTCCAAACAATGTAATATGTAGACAAAGAGTCCAAGATGTCTCAATTCAAAGAGATTCACTAACAATGGAGTAATACAAAAATACCTCTTCTAAAAACTTAGATGATCACACTAAAAATGAAGAACTCTACCCCAATTATATCAAACCCTTGTACCACTTTTCTTGAACACCAAAAAATCACCAAAGCCTTCTCCGCAAGCCTTCTGATTTAAAATCTTATCATTTCTTCAATGTAGAGAGAAATCACTAGAGAGATTTTACGCACTTCACTAAAATACCCGAGAGTGCACACGCCGATGAGAGTCGTGCTCTCCTTGTCGACTTCACTAAAATACCCGAAATCCCTATTCGGTCTCACTCCCCAAAGTCGACTTCTCAATTTCTCAATCACACTATTTTCAATCTCCCATTCTCTCCCTTTTATTAATTAACAAAATTGCCAATTCGCTAATCTCCAAAAAAAATAGGCATTCCAACCCGGTCGAGTTGCCATAACGGTAATGGCGAAGTTTGGTAAGTGTGAGTTAAGCGCACGTACCCAATTTCAATTCTCCGATGTGTCAAGCTTCGACAGACCACTAATCAAATTACCATGAGTGGAGACAACAATGCCCACACCAAAAACCAATCTTCCTACTTCTTCATGATATGGACATTAATATAGGCTGCACTCTTTCGGTGTTGGGCTCACACCAAAAACCAACAGAAGTACCACATAAGAGGTCAAGGTCAAGGTCAAGGTCAAGGTGAGTGGTCGGCTCCAACTCTCCCATTGAGATTACAAATAGATCACCTCCCACCGAGATTACAAGTTATATATGCTTTATTTAAGATATTAATTTTGAAAGAATTGTGCTATTAAAAATGAATTGCATACCTTCTCTTATTCAGTTATACAAGGACATCAAGTTTGACACAACAAATAAACAAATGACGCGCTGCTACAACAATTAAAAAAAAAAAATAAATAAATAAATAAAAGAATTATTACAATAAGAAGGTACTGTATAATAGAGCTAGATCCAAAATCCAACGAAACGATCTTAAAACCTTTTCTTCCTTCCATGTAAAGATGCAAGAGTTGGGATGCTCTGCTCATTGGTGAAAAAACTAGTTGGGTCAACCTTGCTCTTCACCTTCACTAATTTCTCAAAGTTGCTTTTGAAGTACATGTGACCCCAAATCCTTGCATCAGAATGCGTTGAAGTAGCATTAAGTTTACTTTTCCCAAGGTCAAGATCCTTGTAGTTAAAAAATGCAGCTCGTGGGGACTTTGAAACATAAGGAGTCATGTAATCGTGCAACTCTCTAATCCAACTTATGTGCTTCTCCGACCCTTGTATACCTTCTTTGTTATCCCAGTTGGATACATAGTCAATCAAATACATGTTTCCAGCTCTATGGGGGAAAGGAATCTTGTGCTCTGATATCTCATTCACCCTTCCACCCCAGGGAGCTATAAGTAGCTCAGGTCTTTCTTCTTTCAAGAACCTTTTCCAGATCCCTTCCAACCCTGCTTTCGATATCGGTTTTGTCACGAAATCAGATTTTGCTTTGAATGTAGTCTTGGGCAAGGAACTCCTGTTAAGCAAAGAATTTATGGGTGTTTCATTAGGAAATCCAGCAAAGCTGATTGTAGATTTTATCCAACTCATCTCTCTACAATCTTTCTTCTTCATTCCCAACTCGGGAAACTTATCTTCCATTAACTGCAATAGTTTCTCACTTGTTCCCAAGTAGAGGACTTGGAATGTAACTCTTACAGTTCTGCTCGATCCTTCCCGCCTTGTAGCATTTTTGTCGACGACGGTGACATGGAGAGCAATGAAGACATCTCTAGGAACCTCGTAACTTGCAACCGACGCCACTTGTGAACAAGATCCGTTGCACCTTGTTCCAAAGTTCTATCAATCATGGATACGAGTTACGACTTTTGGAACAGGAACTAACTTGATTTTCCATGCAAGAAGAACCCCAAAGTGGCAACTCCGCCACCTCTAATCGCCCAAAACAAGTCCTCTCCCATGGTTTCTCTGTTAAGGATCTCACCTTCTGCGTTGACCAATCGAGCGTCAAGAACATACTCTGCAGCCATTCCATATTTTCTCACCAAGGCGCCGAAGCCACCTCCACTTATATGCCCGCCCGAGCCAACAGTAGGGCAAGCACCGCCTGGGAAGCCATGCACCTTTGGGCTTTTTTTCGCAATTCGTAATAGACTTCACCTAGTGTGGCTCCCGCTTGAACCCATGCGCTATCTTCCTTTATATTGACATCGATCGTTCGAAGATTGATAAGGTCGATGAGGACAAAAGGAACATTTGAAGTGTAAGAGAGCCCTTCAAAGTCGTGTCCCCCACTTCGAACTCTGATTTGCAAGCCATGTTTCTTAGAACAAATAACAACTGCTTGCACATGGGATTCATGGTTGGGAGTGATTATGAACTGAGGTTTTGAGGTCGTGGGGTTGTAAACCCGAGGTTGTTTATGGAAGATTCAAGAATTGATGAATAGGCAACAGTTTTTGGGACGTAAACTTGTGGTTTGGATGAGAAATGATGAGAATTGGATTCAAGGCATTGAAGGAAATCTTCATGAGTAGTAGTCGAAGATGCAATCCATGGTGTTGTTAACACAAGAACCAAGATTTGAAAGAGAATTGCACAAGTTAAGGAAATGATCTTCATTTTCTGCTATGTCTTCTACTATAATTGATCTTGTTATACAATTGCAAGAGAATAAGCGCATTTGTTCCACTTTTATAGTGGCCTTAGAACCGCGTCTTCAGTTTGAATTGCTAATTGTGCATGATGAATTTGAGATGTTCTCATTAACTGGTCAAACAAATTATGTTCTAATATGAATTCAATCTTGCATGCATATAGTGCATGCTCAAAAACCAAAACCCACGATCTCAAAACGAGGGGCGTTGGAGAGGATTCGCCATATTTGATGAAGTAAAATCTATCAAATAATATCTTTGATAGCACACGCAAAAAATATATACAATATTATATTGTTTTGACTTTTTTCCTATTTTTCTATATGTACGTTCATTTGACTTCTACTACGTAAAACGGTTGTAATAAATTAACTGATTAAACAGGATTGACATTTGTGATTTTTTAATTTCTTGTCCATTTTTAGATGTTTGAAACCTTGAATTATACTGTAAATGACTGACCAGGAGTTAAGAAAAGTAATTGTTTGAAAACCAAGGAATAAATTTGATTCATTTTTCAATTTTTTTCTTGTACTAATTCTTTGTACTAGGTTTTTTTTTTTTTTTTTTTATTAATTCATTTTTGAGTTTTTTTTACGCCATTTTCAAGACTTTTTTTTATCATGCCATTTTCGAGAATTAACTATAGTTTATAACCATAATTGACACACTAATCGCAAGTGCACGGTTTCGTTGCAAGAAATAGTGACACTAAATCTAACTTGGTTTCAGGTTGTCGAGTCCCCAAGGATGTTGTAATGTTAATTTGTAGTCTAACTAAAAATAAAATTTTGAAACTTGAATTTGAGTTTTGAAATTAAAATTGAACTAAATTAATCTATCTAATGCAAGTAATGTAAATTGAGTTTTAACAATGAGAGAGGTTCCCAGGGAATCAATTTTGCAACAACTCGTGTCTTAAACTGGTGATTAGTGTTAACCTGAATCCTAATTAACTCGATTAGGCTCATGGTTAAGCCTGGCTTGTAGCGTTCCCAAATCCATCGGCCGCTACGGTGTGCTCCGCAAGCCCAAAACCCTACCAACTCATCATCTAGTTGTGTCCCACAACCACTCGTAACCCACTGTCAATCAAATTCTTGCTAACTTTAAGTTATTTATTAATAATCATTAATTTATGTTAGCTTAGGATTCCTTATTATCATTTAATCTCAAAGTATGCAGTGGATAATTAAAATCATCAAAATAATTATTCACCATGTGTTTTATGAGCATATTACCTAAGGTTGAAATCATATCAAAATGTATATCATATACATATTAAATGTGATTCCCAAAATATCAAAATATAACCTCCAAGTCATATACAAGTCAAGTCTATCTCTCAAATTCCCAAAACCCTGCATAAAACAAAGAAATATAAACAAACGTATGAGTAAGAAAATGCAGTCAATCAATGTAATCATCAATCTTACCCTTCCCTCTGCTCGTAATAGGATTTGCACTCAATCCATCACAAAAAGGCAAATGACGAGTTCAGAGTGATTAATCCCAAGAAAATTCACCAAGTAAATACATAAATAAACTGCTGGAATTTAAAATACTATAAATAAACATGCAGAACAAAAAAATACAGGCAATTGTGGAAGATCATCTCGTGCATAAATATAGCAGTGAAGCAAAGTGCGTGCACAGTCAAAGTTAGACTAAACCATACTTCGGGCTATCTACCAGGCACGGCTCGTGAGGATACCTCGAACGGGTGACCCTGGACCCTCTAGGTGGCCGGCGTGAATCCACGGCGCATCTCGATGCCTATCATACCCGAGTAGCATATTTACCGGCGCATGCCTAGACATATGTTATGGCTTAGTGAACCCTATGCCCCTGCAATGAATAAATACCAGGTGGGGAGTGATCTATACCGTAAAGACACCAGGTAAGAGTAAACTTAACTACCGTAAAAATACTAGGTAAGAGTACTCAACCACCATAAAGCAATAAGGAAATAGAGTAATAAATGAACATGACTGAATTCAAATAAATCAGGCAGTAAGTGCTATAGTGAATTTCAGTTGGGTTACTACACACCTCAAATTGCACTCCTTGTCCTGTAGAACAAATCTCGGTCCGACTCCTCCAAATCTCCGATATCCTAAAATATTGCCTGAACTAACCTATTATCATTTATCATTGATTTATGGTCAATTGTTTGTATTTTAGGTCAATTAGTGTAAGGATTATATCCGCAATACTCAAAACAGCCAAAAATGGCTATCTAATGAACACCCAGCTCGCTGGAGGATGACCCAGTGCGTTGGTGTTCATCTTGTTCATCTTCATCATTGGTCCAACCTGTCCAGCGCACTAGGCAGTTTTCCCAACTGTTCAGCAGAACAAAACTATTGAAAAATCATCACCTAAGCCTCCACCAATGTTGTCGACCCCATCCTCAACTCATGGGGGAACAAACAACACTTCCAAAGCCAGAGGCACAACAAAATATATCATACATGCATCAAATCCTGGATCAAACACCCAAATTTGAAAATCCCATTTTCATGAAAACCAACCCAACCTCAAAACCAATGAACACAACTTATTCTCTACTTCCATAGCACTCAATACACACCCAAAACTTAGCAAAAACAATGGTACATCACCAAACCATGGATTCATCACCATTATGCACCAAACCACACTTGAATGAAAGAGAAAGGAGAGGAGATTATAGATCTTACCTTGTTTTGTTAATCCTAAACTCCCAAATACTTCAAATGATCTCCCAACAATCACCAAACTCTCACTTTCTCACTTCAATTTTCGGATTTGTGAGAGATGAGAGAGAAAAGTTGCTACAAATTGAAGAAAACCCATTTATATATCAAGAAAAATCATCATCTCCTGCACACACATCACCATGCTTGTTTGGATGGCCAAGATTAGGTCAAATGACCTCCACAAAGTGGCAAAATATGACCTTACATGCTCACTTTGACTCTACACTCATGACACCAATTATATGTCCTTTCGGGTGTTCCAATACCCAACTCCGACCCTCGACCGGTGCCGTTCATGCGCAACGTCTGTACCAACCTCCTCAACTTCATTTAATATTAATTATTTAATGAATTTTATCATTTATTGTGTGTATCTAGTCCCCCCTCCTAATGCACTAGTTATTTGCCACCTGGTATGCACGCCTATGCGCTAATCACGGCTAAAACGCGTCACACCGCCTCACTCGTCAATGAACAATACAAACACATATATCGCGATGCAATTTAACTAACTTGAATATATACATCACAACTTTACAACAAAAAGCATACAAAACGAACTGTATACCTAATCCGGGCGTGCTCCGGCCTCGTTGTGTGACCCACGAACGTCCCGCTGGCATCCACGTCTGCAATGATGTCATAAATAACGAAAATTATTAATTGGGTCGTTACATGGCTTGTCTTGATTATCAAGTGTGTGGACTTGCGTATCATGTTGTGTTTGTACGTAATGTATTATTATGGAAAATAATCAGATTAATTACCCTATAATGGAATTAAATGATAAATTATGGGATGTCTAATATCGTGTGAGCCAAGGGTGATGCATATGGGTTGTGGAATAGTGTACACGCCCGATAATGCTCGTTGATGTGTACTGCGAAATTATAGACGTAAATATATATTTATATATAATGTGGTTATATATATAAATATATATTGAGATGAAAATAAATAATAAATTGTTGAGTGCTGAGTGATACGCGGGGTTATGGGTGACACATGTGGGGTCGTACGATAGTGTACACGCTCGAATGTGTTCATTGGTGCACAACAGAATTATAGACGCAAAAATACAAGTGTATATAATAATAATAATAATAATAATAATAATAATAATAATAATAATAATAAAGAATAAGTGAAAAGACCAAAATGGGCATTTTGACTTTGTTAAGGAGAAAGGATAAGGATGGAGATATTTTGGTTATTTAACCAAACCCCAAATTATCAACATTCACCACCGCCACCACCACTCTCATCTTGTTCAAATCGAACCTTGGAGAGAGAGGAGAAAAAATAGTGAGAGAAAGGACAAGCTTGGGATCGAGACATGGAGAAGCAGAGATTGGGTTGAAGGCGATTACGAGGTGAGTTTTGGTGGTTGTTGATTGTCATTGTTGTTGTAGTTGTTGTTGGTTGTTGTTGTTGAGTGAGGCTCGGCCATAGCCGAGGGTGGAGATGGCAAGGGAGCAGTCTCCCCTGCCCGAACCACCTGGGTTGGGGTTGGGAGCCCAACCCTAGTGATTTAAAAAAAATTCATTGCGATGTATATTATGCGATGAAGATGATTGGGGTTGGGCCCCTAAACTTGGTCGGTTCGACCCAAATAAGGCCCCAAACACATTTATATAAAAAAAAAGAAATAAATTCTAGAAAAATGGGAAATTTTCCATAAAATTTAGAAAAATAGTATTTGGACTGTTTTGAATGGTTTAATGGCATCGTGAAGGAATGGCGCGAGTTGGGGAAGTGAAGAAACCCCGTTTGGGGTTTTCAAAGAAGGGTGCTTCGAGCACTGAGGTTGCCCGAATGGCATCATCGACGGTGCCGTGACTGACAACTAGGGGTGCACACGGATTGGATCCAATCCAATTAGGGTCAATCCGCAATCCAATCCAATTATTGCGGATTGAAAAATTGTAGTCCAATCTAGTCTAAATAATTCATCAATCCAACTCAAGCCAATTTGTAAAATGCGGATCGGATTGGATCAAGTTCCACGGATTGACGTTTTCCTATCCAAAAATTTATGAAATTAAACTTAATCAAATGAATCACAAAAATTATGCATATCGTGATTGACAAATTTACAATGTACAACCCACAAATCTATATATAACATATTTCCCACAAATTTGTCATCACAAGAACCTTCAAAATGCAAGTTCCTACATAAATAAAAATATCATCCACAAACTCCACCATATATCCAAACAAAAGCACAAAAAAAGTGCACATTGCAACAAACAATCCACAATTTTTTTTCGTCTAAAGTGTAATAAAAGAGGTAAGAACAAGCAAAGGCTTTGAGATACTATATAGTTTAGAGTTGATAGTTTGAGTTGATGCTCTTCGAGATACTATAGTATATATGATGAGATATGTATATGTATTGATGTGATAAACGGATTGGATCCCGCGATTTTTAAATGTGGAATCCGTAATCCGATCTAGTCCAACTGGATTAGTGAATTTTCAATCCAATCCAATTCAAGGGATTAAAAAATCGATCCAATTAGTGATAATTTGTCTGAATTGGACCGGATCCGCGGATTAGTGCAATCCGTGTGCACCCCTACCGACAACACCCACGAAGCCGTGGGTCGAAAGTGAAAAATGAAAAGAAAAAGAAAAAATGGGAATCGAACTTGGATTTGAATAGGATTTGAACTAGGGGTTTTAGAGTCGCCGAAAGACTCGAAAAATGTATAGTTAACTTAGAAAGAATTTATTTGAATGTAGATTTACTTGGGATTTCTAGTAAGACTTTATATCAGAGTTTTTTTTTATCTTAAAAAACATGAAATGGTCGGATTGAATAGAGAATTAACAAATCGGCTTCGAATTCAAATGGGACAAGTTTAAGGGTTCTAAACTTACAGTATTGGATTTGAATTAATGATGATTGGTCTATTTTAGGTTATGGATCAACGAAATAATGTTTGAGGATTCCGGGAGTTGTGGAAATCGGTATAAAGTTAGGAAAACTTGGTACAGGTAAGAGGGACTCGTACACTTATCATCAATTATGCATCATAAATTAGTATATTTAGCAAACTTAGTATTATGGATTGGGAATGGGGCAATGTATCGTGACTTGATTGTTTTGTTAAACTGTGTTTTAAATATGAAATGCTAAAAAATGTACGACAATGTGAATCGTGCTTGAGGTATGTAAGGTACGCATGGGTGCTATATATACCGTCATTTCATCCTCATTTGCCAATGTTACCTATGTTGGCATTGTCCATTTGGAGTTGACAACACATTCAATCTTGAATCAATCGGTTGAATACCATGTCAACCAACATGGGGATTCAGTGGTTGCATTTTTAGAGATGTGAGAGTGCGACTCTGCTTTGAAACCCAAAATACAAGTCACGAGTACTGTTGCAATTTACCTTTGAGTTGCATTTCGTTAAACATTATGTGTATCATTTTCAATGCCTGAATAAATATGTTTTAGATTCATATTGTTATTCATTGATTTATTGATATTTGATAGATTTACGAGCATCACTTACTGAGCAAGTTGGAGCTCTCATCCCCCAAATTAATATTTCAAGTTATCGGCATACACTTCAACTCAGGGACGGAGAAGAATATGAGTTTATAATCTTCTCTACGATGTATTGATCTTTCTCTTGGTTCATATATTGTATTGAATTATTGTTTTGTTATAACCAGGGTTGGGATATTGTTTTTATATCGAGGCTTGTGCCATTTTTGCATATCTTAAGGTTTATCGAAAAAGTTTTAATTTTCATTGCATTTTGGTTTATTTATTATTCGATTAAACAGGTTGGATTTACTTATAGTTAGTAAGAAGTTGTTGGCTCTAGTTAAGTCTGATTGGTGTACTGAGGCTTAATTAGGGTTTCATGTCGGGTATCGCCCTAATCAGATTAGGGGATGCCACGAATTTCACTTAGGTTGTATCCTAGCTGTTTATCCAATTTCATTTCAAGACCACCAATTCAAGTGAAAATAAGCGAATATCCCAGATTTTTACTCCACCCATGTAACGATCCAAATTTAATCTAATCCTAATCATTGTCGTGTAGGATCATGACCTGGCAACCAGTCCTGCGCGATGTACTCAGTCTAAACTCGGGCTAAATGTGGCAATTTGGGTCATGACACGATTAAGACGACATGACACGACACGTAATAAACATGTCATAGATTTGAAATAAGTGGGTGTGGGTCATAAACAGATTAACACATTTATACACGGTTAATAAACGAGTCATTAAAATGTTAACCTGTTTAACTCGTTTGTGACTCGCTTAACACAATTAAGCAATAATGTATAAAAATAATATATATATATGTTATAATATATAAATTATTACAAAACTCACCTATTTGAACACGTGTTAATAATATGATTTGTTTTTTATTTGCAGACATCTTTTACCATACTTTATTTTATTTTTAGAGGAAATATTTTTTTACTTTTAATATATTATTTTATGCTTTATGTTTTATTAATAATTATTTATTAAAAATATTAAAATTTCTCTAAAGTAAAATTTAGATTTTTTTAGATGATTCTTGTAGTTAGTCTTGTATATGTTATTTGTTACGAGTCATTTTCCCTCTATTATTAACATTAAATACTAGTACAAATTACCGGAGAATTAAACTTATGAATCATACTATGAAACTTTGGGAAAGGATAATTGATAATAGGCTAAGAAGATAAACAACAATATCATATAATCAATGTTGTTTCATGCTTGGAAGGTTAACTATGGAGACAATTTTCCTTGTAAGAAGATTGATAGGAAAATATAGGGAAAGGAAATAGAATTTTCATATGATATTTGTAGATTTAGAAAAAAAAAACATATAATAGGGTTCCTAGAGATGTTCTTTGGTGGGTTCTAGAAAGAAAAGGGTTGCATGTTAGATACATAGACACGATTAAGGATATGTATGAGGGAGTAGTAACTAGTATAAAGACATTCTGAGGAACTACAAAAGATTTTTCTATTACGATAAGACTACATCAAAGATTTGCTTTAAGCCTATATTCTCTTTACACTAGTTTTGGATGAACAAACTAGACGTATTCAAGAGGATATACCATGGTGTATGTTATTTGTAGATGATATTTTCTTAGTGGATGAAACAATAGATGAAGTGAATAGGAAATTAGAACTTTGGAGTAATTCATTAAAATTTAAAGGCCTTAAATTGAGTAGGACGAAGACCGAGTATATGCACGGTAAGTTTAGAAATACGAGATATCGAGATGATGGCGTAGTGATATTGGGGGAAGTAGAAGTTCCTAATGTGAAATACTTTAGATATATAGGATCAATCATGCAAAATGATGGCAATATTGAGAATGGTGTCACACATACAATCCAAGCTGGATGGAAAAATAGAGGAGTGCAACTTGTGTTATTTGTGATAAAAATATGTCTACCAAATTAAATGGAAAATTTTATAGGACCGTAATTAGGCCAGCTGTACTCTATAGAAGTGAATGTTGAAGCGATAAAAAACAACAATTACATAAAATGAACGTAGCAGAAATGATGATGCTTAGGTGGATGTGTGGTAAAACTCGTAAAGATAGGATAAGAAATACATAAAAAAGACAAGTAGGAGTAAGGATTAGAAAAGGGCGGTTGTGGTGGTTTGGTTACCTGCAAAGACAGCCTACAGATGCCCTAATTAGAAAACTTGACTTAATAGAAACTGAAGAAATTCAATGAGGTTGGGGTAGACCGAAATTAACTTAGGATGCATTAATTATAAGGGATTTGAATGGTTTGGAAAGCTCACCATCAATTGCATTCAACCGAGCACAATTGAAGAGTTTGATCTATGTAGCCACCCCCAATTAATTTGGGATTGAGGCTATGTTTTGTTATTCTTATGTGTATGTAGTAGATGTTTGTGTATTGTAATGTGTTTCAACATTGTAAAGAGCAGTCCATGATTGTCAAACTGTTTCAATTTCACAATCGCAATTACAACCAAAGTAATGATAGTTCTTTTGAACAAATAGGATTAGTGAATTAATTTACTTTTTTTTGAAATGGAGGCTATATGTCTTTTATAAATGAATCAATGTACTTTTTGATTCTATGTCTGGACCTCAACCGAACCATTAATGATTAATGAAACTTCTATTTTTCATCAAAAAAAAGTAAAGTAAAACTTAAATATTACAACCCCATTATATTTTATCTGCTATTTAATTATGTTCATTTAAATTTATTATATATATATATATATATTTAAAAATATTGTAAACAAATTATAAAAATAGAAATAAAATATTTAATAAATAGGTGACACGAGTATCCAACATGTTTATAACATGACCCATTTAGACATGAAATGATTAACATGATTAATAAACATGTCATGTCACTTGGGTTTGCATTATGACACACGACACGATTACGACTCGTCAACATGAATTGTCACTCCTAATTCGAACTACTCCATTCATTGAAACCAAAACCCGCCAATTATGTTATCACGTGATATATGATGATGAAAGAAGTTGTCTTTCATTAGGACTTCTTTTCCATCAAAAAAAATGAGGACGGTTATGTGCACCCCAGTCAACACTCAGGGCACCCCATTTTTTTCAATTGTATGTGTAATGACTCATGTGCCCTCCAACCTAAATCTACAACAAAAACCCAAAAAATCAGAATTACCAAGGCACCCACCCCATTTTTGAGCTTGGTTAATCCCGTTCAATCTCTATACCTCGGTCCCGTCGACGAATGGTCACGACGTTATTGGTTGAAAGAGTCTATACAAGGTCGGTATCCTCATCCATTGTTTAGTTTTTGAGTGTTTGAATCTTGCGTTTGGTGTGTTTTGGTGTTGACAATGGTGGTGTTTGATGATTCTCGTTTACTTAGGGTTTGGAGCAAATCGTTTGGTGTTTTAGTGTACAATGGATGAACAAAACTCAAGTGAGGATGAATCGAGGCAGTTGGAGGTGAGTTTTAAAGTTTTTTTAGGTCTAGGGTTTCTCAATATGCAAATGTACCACGTACACGATTGTTTCGGCCATACAGGATCAAGATATCTGTATATATATCGGTGACACACAACCGATACTTAAACGTAATTCTCAGTAGTAGATAACCGAACATTTTATGTAAAAGGGTTGCTAGTGGACTCGGTGGTCGTGTGCCGAGATATATTGAATGGTCTCGGTTGTGATCTACCGAAACTATCCTTTACGTGTCGGACCTGTACTACCGAGAATTACGTTTTTAAGGATTTTCTAACTTTTAACACCGAGTACTTATGATATTTGAATTTTTCTTGCAGGAAGTAACATCGACAAGTGCATTTGAAGATATCTCTTATCTTTTCAAACGGGATGCACCATTTCAAACTAGAAAAGAGGCACTCAAATGGGTTCAAGAGACAGGACGTGCTAGAAAGTTTGTCCTGGTTACAAAGAAGTCTAATGCCGGAGGGAATGGCCGTAGGGGAAGGGTCACAATTGCGTGTGAGAGATCCGGAACATATAGGGGTATTTCCCAAATAGTTGGAATTGCTAAAGCTGAACTAATTGAGAAGATACCACGTAAGTTGACAAACGCAGAGGAAGAGGACAACACAAGACCAAACACCGGTACGAAAAAATGTCAGTGCCCTTTTCTTATTCAACTCAAGGAACACCCGGACTCATATTGGTATGTAAGTGTGGTATGTGGCATGCACAACCACAACTCGCGAATTCCTTGGAAGGGCACTCATATATCTTTGGAAGATTGACTCGGGATGAGGTTGCTATTTTGGATCAGATGAGTAAGGCTAATGTTAGGCCACGACAGATCCTAAACACTTTGAGGCAAAGGGATAAGAACAATGCTTTAACATTGAGGACAATATACAATGCACGACAAAGGAATCGAATTAAAGAAGTTGGTGGGAGAACTCAAATGCAACAACTCTTACATTTATTGGAAGACAATATGTATCTGTCATGGCATTGGAAGGACCCGAATCGAATGTAGTTACAGACTTGTTTTGGTCCCATCCTGACTCCATCAACTTGTTGAGGTCTTTTCCATACGTTCTTCTAATGGACTGCACATATAAGACCAATAGGTACCGATTGCCGTTGTTGGAGATTGTTGGGGTCACTTCGACAGACATTACATTCTCGGTTGGGTTTTGTTTTTTATCTTCAGAGACTATGTCCAACTACACATGGGCATTGAACATTTTGAGAGGTTTACTAGACGGGTGGCCTACACCTAGTGTTTTTGTCATTGATAGAGAATTGGGCCTTATTAATGCAATCGAATAAGTTTTTCCACAATGT
This sequence comes from Stephania japonica, assembly GCA_039657345.1. NCBI lineage: Eukaryota > Viridiplantae > Streptophyta > Magnoliopsida > Ranunculales > Menispermaceae > Stephania > Stephania japonica. Next base: position 63,897,549 of record CM077557.1, on the reverse strand, counting down.
TCCCACCAGCTTTGTACATGGCATATCAACAAAATGGTGTTGACCAACACCAAAAAGATGTTCGCACGAAATGATGACTTTCAACTCTTCAATAAGAGGTGGACGGATTTGATGTATGCTACGACCGAAGCATCATTCGAGCTTATGTTAGCTACCTTACGTGTTGAGTATGCAGATGTGAAAGGTCTGCTTAATTATTTGGAGGATACTTGGTTGCGGGATTACAAGAATAGATTTGTACGTGCATGGACAAATCCACTTTTTCATCTTGGAGAAACCACAACGCAAAGGGTTGAGTCGCACATTCCACCTCTCAAACAGCATCTCGGCACATGTACTGCAAACTTCGAGGCGTTGTGGAGTGTAATTCATGGAATGTTAGACATACAACATAACAGGATCAAATCGTCGTTTGAGGTTAGTTTGAATGTTGTGCAACATGGATATATGGATGGATTGTATCGCCGTTTGCGGGGTTATGTATCCCCGAAAGCGCTTAAGTTGATTCGTAACGAGGTTGAACGTGGGGTGAATGTTGGGACAGAGACGAGCTTATGTGGTTGTGACCTACGTACCACTTGTGGGCTTCCGTGTGCACACGAGCTTAATGTACATATTTTAGCTGGTTCACCTATACCACTTGAAGACATACATGTGTATTGGAAGAAGTTGAGTATGGTACCCGATGCATCAGTGAATCGGACTGCCTATAACTTGAATGACGAGCTTCAAAGAGTTGTGTCTAAGTTTGAAACATTCGTTGATGAGGATTCGCGTGTTAGGACTATTCAACAACTAAGAGAGATTAGTTGTCCTTCCTCGACGTCATGTATTGCACCACAAGCAAAAGTGAAGACAAGGGGGAGACCGAGTCTTGATAGTTTTGGTAATTATGTTATAGGGAGCAAGAAAATGAAGAAAAGGGAAGAGAGGGATGAAGAGGAAAGCCGAGGAAGATGATACTTCTACGACGAGAGATCCAAGTGGCTTTGAATATGTACTTACACCCGCTGAGGTAGCCAGTGCGCGAAGGAAAGTAAAACAAGTTAGGAATAAAGTACATCGAACACGTGGGGCATCTATGGGAGTATCTGAGATTGGATTCATTCACACTATACAACCGGATTGGATTCAACATGTTGAGACTACAGTAAATGTGGATAGCGATGGAAATTGTGGCTTCCGTAGTGTTGCCGCCAGTCTTGGATTCTCAGACATAGATGGTTGGAAAATGGTTAGAACAACTATAGCTAATGAACTACAAGAGAACAAAGAGTATTGGAAGGATTTGCTTGGAAGTTACTTTGACCAAGTTAAGGGAGCTGTGCAATTCTTTGAAGGTAAGGATGTCGGGTTCGACAAGTGGATGACCCTTCCAGACATGGGACTTCTAATTGCTACAACATTTAATGTTGTGCTTGTCAACGTGTCATATGGTTGTTGCATGACATTTCTTCCTCTACGTAATGCCCCTCCGCCTATGAAAGATCGGGTAGTTATTGGCGTTACAAATGTCAACGACACTCATTGGGTTAGGGTAAGTTTTTAGCGTTTGTATCAAATTTTGGTTAATATGTCAATGCACGTTACTTATTCTTTCTTTTATGTTGCTCCTCCATTTGACAGGTCATATTCAAGCCTAATGCACCGGTTCCCCCTGTATTCTTGGTGTGGAAGACCATCGCGAATGTTGATGCTCAAGGGTGGGGTTTTGGTATTAACATCCAAGCACAAGTCTCGGTTCAATCTTCTCATCTACACACGCCTTTCGTGGTAGACTTAGCGTCGCCTTAAGCAAACTTGAATTGATGTTGTTGAATGAATATTATGTCTTCAAAACTTGGCATGATGCTTTTGTGTACTTTTGTTGATGTATGTAACTTGAATTGATGTTTGTTGAATGGATAAATTCATGATATGCCAAGTTTGTACTCTCAATTAAAGGATCGGTTACAGAATGTCGAAAACTACCCCTAAGTCTCGGACAGACAGAACCGTGACACCCATTGTAATCTCGGACATTAAGGTTTGTGAGCAGCCAACAATGGGGTGCCCTAAATACTTCGGTTACATGACATCGAGATTCTTGCTAAATTACGGTGACAGATGGCCGAAAAGTAGACCATAGTAACAGAACATTATAACCGATTTTCTGCAAATAATTGCGGTAGTATGTGGACCGATTCAATGTGTGTTCCTCGCATGTGAGTGTGGCGGCCCCAAATTCCCAGGCCGCCCCATGGAGCCCGTTTCCCCTGCTAGTGCACTGGAAACCACTGCCACGTCACTCCGTCTATTTATCTTATCTGTCACTTTTTAAGTTTTTGCGATTTAATTTAATTTTTTACAATTACAGCGGAAGTTTAATGAATTTACCAAAAGAAATATTATAGAATAAGTTAAGGTATTCAACCTATAGTGGAAATCCCGTAAGTACTGTATATACAGGCGATCAATTATAACAGTCACTATATACAGATACAAGTGTGAATATAGTTTCCCAATTCCCAAAATATTATACAAAATATCAAAATATAGCTATCAACACACGTACTAGCAAGGGTAAGGGGATTCTCGGCGATTACATCTGACTTAAAAAAAAAAAGTTTTAATTGTTGGAAAATAGGAAAAATATGTGAAAAATATCAGAAAAATTGAGAAAAATTCTAGAAAAATATAGAAAATTAGAAAAAAAAAAGGTAGAAAAGTGGTTTCGAGATTTTTCGGATATTTTTGGAACCCGATCCAGCTCGGGAGAGGTACCACAACTGAAAAATTAAAAATATAATATAATATCATAAAATGATATAATATGTTTCAAAAAGTATAAAACACTATAAAATGGACTTCAGGGACCGGGAAACCATAGCTCGGACGTTGGGGAGCTAGGTGGGGGCATACTGACGGGTCCGAGAAGTCGAAGTGCGTATTTTCGGGTACGTAAAACCCAACTGAACACCACTATCGCATTTACTTATTGCTATTCATTTGAGCTATTGTTATTGATAATCTTCGAGTCCAAATCTTACTGGGACGGTCGAGTTTTCCCGTCTATGTATCCGAAGGTTGTGCGGTCGCTTGCTAGGTGTGTGGTCTAGGACACAGTGGTAGAGTCGATGGTACAGACCACGACAGGGCTCCTGATCCTCAGTACACATCTTGGATAGCTGGTGCACAATCATTTGTTTATCTTGTGTTTATATTCATGCGATGAGCTTTGAGCAGTTGTCTGCATTTACCTTCTATTCCGCATGTTTGGTTAACACTATTTACTTGTTTCCATTTATATTCTTAAATTATGATGCACGGTGGTTTTCCTTGGGATTTTACTTACTGGACTCGTCATCTGCATCTTGTGATGGCTTGAGTGCAGACCTTATGTATCAGTAGGGGGCAAGGAGATTACGAGCGACAAAATCTTTACTTGTCCACTATCGAGGACCTACTGGTAGGTGTATTTGTATTAAATTGTTTTACTTATGATTATTGGGAACTTGTAGTTATTACATCTTCAGTACTGGTATATAAACATTCACTGATGGCAGTTGTCGCCTATATACTAAGTACTTCCGGGTTTTCCACTATAGGTTGAATAAGTTAACTTTATATAATGCTCTTTTGGTGATATATTAAAACTTCCATTTGTAAATTGTAAACTATTAAATTAAATGGCATGAAACTTAAGAGTTTTGTTTAAATTAACTGGATAGACGAGTGACGTGGCAGGTGTTCCAGTGCACGAGCAGGGGAAATGGGAAGCCACGGGGCGGCCTCGGAATTTGGGGCCGTCACAGTGAGCATCGGTCAAATGCAACCGAGACCCTTAATTACCAATCGGTTTTGCATCACCGAGACTAATTCATGAATTACGGAATGTCGTAACCGATTTTATCTGCAAAGTTGTGATAATAGGAGGCCGAGTCGTTATGTGTAATCGTTGCATAATAATCTCGGTGATGAACTACCGAGACCATACATAAGTTTCGATACCACTTGACCGTAAGTTAGACATTACTTGCGGGTGTGCATGACCGATACTATATAAAATTTGGCCAATATGGCAGTGTTCGCATGGAGGCGACCGAGCTCAATGGACCAATCACGGTCATGCATAACCGATAATTCTCAGTAGTTCTCGTTCCTGCGTGGCCGTGGATTTCTCTGTGGTAACTTATTGCAAACATGGCAGTGACAAAAATAGAACAACAAATAGTAGTAGTAGAACACATCAATTCAAACATGACTAATAAGTCAAATATTATCAATTCAATAGAACAATACCGAATAAGGTAAACAATACCAAATTAACAAGTTAAACATCATCCATCATCAAATACCAAATAAGTTAAACAATACCAAATGAACAAGACAAATAACATGTTTTTTCACTTGAGCCCTTTTGCTTTCTTCGCTTTGCGACTAACATATGTTGTCGTGGGGGGCTTCCTCTTAGGTGGTTGGCTAGAACTTGGGGTGGGCAGAGGGGCATTCTTTCTCACCGAAGTCTCAATAGAACTTGGGGTAGGCACACTTTCGGTTGGGGTACTGTCATGTTGTGAAGGAGCAGTAGGTGCACTCGGTGTTGTCTTGTTGGTCGTGGTGGTGGTGGTACTGTACCAAGACCCCTACCCGTCAAGTAGTCCACGACATCATTCGCCATTTTCTCAAGCAGCCTCCATCTTGGCCATACCCGCCAAGCAAGTCTATCCATGCCAATACGCTATCCAATGCCCGTCGATTACATTTGTTCAAAACCAATAGAGAAACTATGAATAAATAATATAAAAGAAATGTGATAAACCAACTTAAATTCAAATGGTTGCAAGGCTCTTACCTCCAATAACTCATTATCACCAACCGTATCAGGGAAGTCATCATCGTCTGCGGCTGGGTTCTCAATGGTAGGATGTGAAAATTGTGTGAACCATGGCGAGATATTCGGTGCGGCCATGAACTCGAACCTCGCCTTCTCCCTCGATCTTCAACAGAGAGTGAATGGCTACGCCACCTTTCCCAATTCTCCGGTTGGAATGAGTACTTAACCGAGTATTTCATTGCAATGCGGCCTCGGTTTTCTTCGAGGGGGCGATATGGAGACGGCGGTATTCCTTGAACAAGGCCAAGCTGTCGAAGGAACCTCTCCGGATGGTATGGCTCCACAACTTCCATGTATTTCGAGACAACCGAGTAGAAGGCCATCGATAGAACAATACCGCCTGTCCTAATGTCACTGTATGGGTCCCACGTCACCTACACCAATGAAACAAACAATTTATATTAAAATATGAAGTTTGATAAATTGGAATATCAAACTCAAAGTAATAAAACAAAGTACCTCACTTGGTCGTAACCTATCAAGGGTCCTACGAATACTACTTAGCTTGTCCACGTTAGCTACCGTCTCGTGTTTCTGTACCCACCTCGAGACACGTGGCTGAAGGTGGTCCATGTATTTCGCATTCGACGCAGCAAGCTGGAGTGGGAAGTGCTCGTATACCCATCCCTAAAAAAAGAATCAACAAAAATAAAAAAAGTACTGGATTTGTATTGGTCGATTCACAAGTAATGCACAAAATATGTACCTCGAGCAAAGTTAGGTACCCCGCAACTGCGACACTTCTACCCCGGTGGTCGACCCGAGATGACGGTAAAGATAAGTTAGAGCAAAGAAGACCCATGCGTAAGTCCCGACCTCATCCAAGTTCTCCGAAGCTTCGTAATGAAATTGAAACTCGTGACCCACTCTTATCGGCGGTGAATAGGGTGCAAGAGAGCAAGTACAAAAAGTATGCACGTGCAAGTGCATTCCCTTTGAGGGTACGTAGTAGAGAACCGGAAATCTTGGAAGACTTGGACTTGGGTGGGCAAAAAGACTCTTCAGCCAAACTACTCGCACTGTGAGACCCTTCATAATGTTAACCTCTTCCTCTATTTCGTCAGGAGAAACCCCGAGCAGTTTTGAAACTAACTCAATCGCATCCTTGCGGGACTCCTCTGTGTACCTTGAAAAATTCTCAACCGCCACCACCTTGCCCGTCACTGGGATCTTCAGTAAAATGCTCACGTCCTCGAGCGTGATGGACATTTCACCAAATGGTAAATGAAATGTATTGGTCTCCGGCTGCCACCGCTCGACAAAAGATGATATCACCTCCTTATTGCCCTTCCGATAGGAGCAGTCTATTAGTGGAGCCAAACCCGACCTCTGAATGATTCTTTGCAGTCCCTGGGTGTCGGGGTGATAAGATTGCAAATCCCACTCGGCTATTTGAGCCCCGTGGTTTATGCACTTAAGCAACGGTCGATGCTACAAAAAAAACATAATTCATAAATACATTATCGTATATGAATAGCAAAAGTAATAATTTGATTGAAAATGAATTGATATTTTGCCAAAAAAAAAGGCTACATACCTCATTATTCCAAATTGTTGCCGCAACATGATCTTTAAAACTCTTCAACAAAGAGCGGTCAATAGGACGCCAGGGAAAGGAGCAGATGGGTCATCTTCGGGCTCCACAACATTCCCACCAACAATACCACTACTACTCCTAGTTACTTATGGTTGGGATGTGGTGGTTTCTTCCATTGCTGCCCTGCGGGCCTCATCCCCTTCAGCACCACCCCGACTAATTCTCCCCACAGGGACATGAGATGCCTCATCCTCGACGTTATCCCTCACCGGTCTGCGCCCACGTACACCCTCAACAGCTTGCACTTTCGCCTTTCGATATGATGCAGTCTGTGCCTTCCTCTTACCACGGACATCACAAGCAGAGGGAGCAGCAGCAGGAGCAGAAGGAGCAACAGTAGGAGCAGCAGAAGTTGCAGGAGCAGCAGGACCAGCAGGACCAAGCCACGACCGACGCTCGTTGTGCTCTCGTGGGCTCTCCATCGACATCCTCTCTAGAAACAGTACATTTTCCTCGAGCCATATCTGATAGAGAAAGACAGACATTGTAACCATATAATCTCTTGTCAGCAGCAAAAAAAAACCCCAAAAAATATATTTTCAACACTGAATCGGTATGGCATAACCGATAGCAAAACAAAAATGTCGGTATACCATAACCGAAACCTAAGGCAAAATTTCGGTATGACGAAATCGAGATCTATCACAAAGTATCGGTATTTATCCTCTGAGACTAAACCTACGCATAAGTAATATATGAGCTTCGGTTTACTGGAATCGAAACAAAAACAAGAATCTCGGTTACTTGTGTCCGAAATGTAATGAAATTTTATATGGGCTAAGTGTCGTTTGGATACAAACGAGAAGTACTCATAAGTCTCGGTATGGTATTTATGAGATTAATGACTACATCACGGTCCTGTGTGACCGAGTATTACGGGTTTGCAAGAAAACCCAGATATTAAAGCATTTTCATAGACGACTACAAAGAAAACGAACCAAATGAACATAAAATCGAACAAAAAATCAAACGTACCTTACTTTCCCTCTCGATTTCACAATGAACTCAAATCCGAACCTGTCCCTAGCCGCTGACCACTTCAACTGGGCGAAAAAACCTGTCCAACTCGAAAAAACCAGGAATATGTGGGAGAGAACGATGAAAAATATGAGATTTAGTTGATTTCGCCTCCAAATCATGATGACAATGAGAGCTTTTGTAGGAAATGAGGTTTCGAAAAAATGGAAACCAGTTCTAGGGTTTAGGGTATAGCCGAAATAGGTGGGGTGCCTCAGCCTTAGGGTTCAAGGGCATTTTCGTCCAATTTGGGGGTGCCCTGATAAATTTGATGGGTGTCCTTATAAATGGAGTGCCCTAAGTGTTGACTAGGGTGCACATAGCCGGCCTCAAAAAAATATGTGTTTGGTTGCCTCTAAACCTTCTAATTAATCTGATCCATGAACTAACGGGTAGCATTCCCTTTACAACGTCATCAAATACATCAAAACCAAAACTGACGCGACTAAAGTCAACCATCTAGATTGGAGACCCGACGCAATCATCAAGTCAACTCTCCACGTGTCACATCCCAGACGCTCCTACGGTTGTGTGATTGATTCTCATTTCTCACCCCTAATTCCCCGCCACAGACGGAAGACGTGCAACGACGTGGCGCGCACAAATTACTCCGTCCCTCTAAAAAGTAAGAAAAAACTGATCCGATATTCCTCTAGATGCGTATGATACAAATTCTTAATCATATCAATGGAGCACAGCGAGCTACTGCACAACAATACGATTGGTTGGTAGTTGGTGCCCCCTCTCCCATCGAACTCCCGCATCCGCACATCTTAAAACAACCTCATTGACGGTTTCTCCCTTTGTTCTCGCAAACACACCAAACGAAGTTTTAGAAAACAAATTAAGGAAGACGAATTAATTGCATATCAGAGATCAGAGAAAAGAAAATAAAATGTTTTTGAGGCAGAGAGACTCTCCTCGCAAAGACAACAACCATCAGAAATCGTCATCACCTGGGGAGGAAGCCAGTGGTGGTTTGGCACCGGATCATCATGTTTCCGGTGGCACTCCGACGGGGTCGCCACGCGTCGAAAGGAAACTGGAGGAGCAGGACCTGGTGGTGATGGCCGAGGAGATGGCGATTTCGGAACAAGATGATGATGATGATAGTAAGGGGAGGGAGAGGATTGATGAAAGTGGTGAAACTGCTTTGCCGGATCATGATCTTGGGAAACTCTCGGAAGAGGTTGATGAGTTTTTGGAAGACAAGTCGAGTGAGATTGGGATTGAGATTCCGACTTGCGTGGTGGACAAGTTTGCAAAGGTTGTAGAGCTAGAGATCGCGAAGTTTGATTCAGGTGAAGCGCCGGTGAAGTGGTGGCATGAGAGTGAGGAGGGGCTATCGGTTCTTGATTCGGTCGAGCGGATCTCGAAATTGAAGAATGTGTTTCGAAAATCCCATCATTCTGAGATGTTTAATAAGACGACGGTGGTGTTGCAGCGCGCAATGGTGTTTTTCGAAGATGAATTCAGAGCGATTCTAGAGGATTACCGGATTCCTAATTCGGATGTGATCGACGTAAATGCAGGAAATGCGAAAGGGAAGCAACCGCAATATTCGCACCAACCGCCGAGCGAAGAACATGACCAATGCGAAGCCGAATTGCAGCAACCAGATCAGGCCTCCTCTGAGGAGGATCAATTTCCAGGATACGCTCCGGAGATGGTATGGAAACTGAAACGAATCGCGACTTGCATGATTTTTTGTGGTTATGAGGCAGAGTGCTGTCAGGCCTACAGCATCATCAGGAGGCACGCATTGCATGACTCCTTGAGAAAGCTTGGTTGTGAGAAGATGAGCATTGATGATGTGCAGAAAATGCAATGGGAATCGCTCCAAGGCGAGGTCGCAAAGTGGATCGTTACTACCAAACATTGCTTCAAAATCTACCTCTCCCGCGAGCTAAGGCTGTGCAATGAAGTTTTCTTAGAGAATCAGTCCGCTTCGGCAAGCTTTTTCGGCAATTTTACGCGCAGTATAGTGATCCAGCTCCTTAATTTTGCTGAAGCCGTGGCGATGACGAAGAGATCAACAGAGAAGTTGTTCAAATTCTTAGATATCTACGAGACATTGCGCGATCTGATCGGTTCGATTGGGGGATTGTTGTCAGATGAGGAGCTCACTCATGAGCTCATTTCAGAGATCACCACGGCGAGAAACCGAATTGCGGAGGCAGTGATTGGAATTTTCTCTGATCTTGAGAACTCCATTAAGACCGACACGGGGAAGACTCCGGTCCCCGGAGGCGCAGTTCATCCTCTGACTCGCTACATCATGAACTACGTCAAGTACGCCTGCGAGTACAAAGACACATTGGAACAAGTCTTCCATGAACACCAAAACATTGATCAAGCAGATGCATCCGGCCTCGAATCCGAAAACGAGACCGAAACACCACAACACCGCCAACACGATCACCACCATCGTGGTGGCGATGACCACAATCAATCAACCAAGCCATCTCCCTTCTCATTCCAACTAATGACAGTGATGGGGCTTCTCGATTCCAACCTTGAATCCAAGTCCAAACTCTACAAGGAACTCTCACTAAGCTACATTTTCCTAATGAACAACGGGCGATACATAATGCAGAAGATCAAAGGCTCGCCGGAGATCCACGACCTAATGGGTGACACGTGGTGCAGGAGGAGATCATCAGATTTACGACAGTACCATAAGAATTACCAGCGAGAGACGTGGGGGAAGGTGTTGGGGTGTTTGAAAGACGACGGGTTGATGGTGCATGGGAAGATAGTGAAGCCATTGCTGAAGGAGAGGTTCAAGAGCTTTAATGCGACGTTTGAGGAGATACACAAGACGCAGAGTTCGTGGGTGGTGAGCGACGAACAGCTTCAGAGTGAGTTGAGAGTGTCGATATCGGCGGTCATGACTCCGGCGTACCGTTCATTTTTAGCCAGGTTTAGTCAGTACTTGGATGCTGGTAGGCAGACTGAGAAGTATGTAAAGTTTGGTCCGGAGGACATTGAGTCCTACATTGACGACTTGTTTGATGGGAACCCGTCATCGATAATCAGAAGAAGAACATAACTGATAAATTTATGATGACTGTGTGATCATTGAAGATGAAGAAGTGATGAGTTGAAGAAGCAAAGAGTAGATATAGGGGTATTTTGATTGATTTGTGTATTAATTTTGTAATACTCTTATGCTTTTTTTATTTTTATTTTTTGATTGAATGACTATGGATTGGTCTCATTGTATTTTGAGTATATTGTTTGGGAAATGATGTAATCTGTTGTAAACCTTTGTTTCATTCATTCAAAAATTATTCTTATTCACTAGCAAAGAGTAGAAACATGAAAAGTAGAGTGATTAATGTTATTCCTTGCATTTGTCAAACCAATAATGATGCTGCCACTTAGATTGATGTAAAAGAGTTACTCTTTTTTCTTTTTTTTTTTTTTGAAAGTGACTCAACATGAGTTGAACGTGGAAACTTCCAAATGTTGCCTCATCCATCTCAATAGAGATGCATTGGCAATAATAAAAGAGTTAATGAAGCAAGATTACTACTCAGAAAACTCAGTATTGGCTCAAATCTCATATTGCTCATTTTCGAGTATACACATAGGGGCACATTGTCTCCAAAGTGCTCACATTTTCTGTACAAGATATATCTCTCACATTTTTAGATGCGCTTGAACCAAGTCTCTATCTTCTCATCATAAGAGCTTTCTCTGCATCTGTCATATCCGTCAGAGATCATCCATGAACCTCACATATTTGTAGTAATTTAATTATGAATATATGATAGAATGGAAAAAAAAAAAACAGACGAGTCAGTTTTCCCTTGGCATTACAGGTGCAGCCATAAGAAGATTTACAACAAGTGACACCATTCTATAGAGAATTAATGATAATGACAATTATGGACTTGCTTCGTTCTAGCTTCCAGCTTTTTTTTTGAACAGTTTTACATCTTTGATATGAAAACTGAACAACTGCATTCAGCTCTAATCTTGAGAGGTTGACAGACTTTGGAAAGCATGTAAAGCTTTACTGCATGAGTGGTGAATTGAATAGCAATAGTTCCTTTGTAGCTAGACTTCCATCTAAAACAAAGAAGTGATAGTTAGTTAATAATCATTCACCATGTTGGTAATATTTTCCATGATATGTAGATTTCACAAAGCAATATGAATTATACCTCATATATATTTGTAATTTAGCACTGGCATAAATGTTTGTGCAAGACACTAATCGATTTCATGAATGTGACATCCAATTCTCCAAGAAAATATCAATTGGCATAGAAAGAAATGCAGCTGCGATATTTTAGTTTTCGTCCTATTGCCTAGAACAATAGAGGGCTATGAAGTGCAGACCTGGGGAGATGAAAACATTCATCAAATGGAGAAATTAAGAGTTCACACAACTTTTTCTCAAAAAAAAAAAAAAAAAGAGCTCACACAACTTGATTAGACTTTATGTCTTATAGTCCAGAAATACAACATGCCATAACAAATTCATGATCAGAGTCTCTGAGATTTGATTTCACTGACTTTAGTACATAAAAGATGAGTGAGCTCTTTTCGGAAGCTTTCGAAATCCTCAAATTCATGCCAATATAGTTAGAAACCATTTGTTTAGAATATCATAGCTTACATCTAATATTAGAAGATTTTTTAAAAAAAAAAGCCTTGAAGTTCATTAGTTCTGTGATCTCAGCCAATTCCACAATATATAAAAGGAACAAGGCATTTTGATATTTTTATTCTATCTAATCGCTTTATCGGCACAACTTTTTCCAAAATTCGTTGCAACAGTTGAGAAGAAATTCGGGAATCATCTTTCAAAGATAAATGACTCACCTCAAATGGATTAATTACCACCGATGAGAGCCAGAAAAAGATATATTCATGCTCATTGGAAGGCCTATTAAGGATTTGAAGATTCTACAACAGAAGTAAATTCCCATGCAATCACATGACACCTTCAAAAGCCACCTTAAATCCTCTCTAGCATAAAACAGTTGCAATAAGTTCCTATATATACCAGTCACGATCGGAATCAATTACCTCTCAAGCATTGGAAACTGAAAATGTGAGGCAGAAAATGAAGTTGAACCTTCACCGAATAAACTGCTAGAGTTCTACATAAATATAAACATGAAAGCTACATGATCAAATTATAGAGGAATTAAGAACATATACACATAAACAGCACAGAATATAAGCAAATTACCAACTGATTCAATTCTAGACCCCTGCCTTGTCCTTACCTTCGCCTTTACCTCTGGATTTTCTTAATGTATGGAGCAAAATGTTAGCGAAGAACATAAGACCATACAAATAGAAGACCATTTTATCAAAAACAATTTCATACGAATTCCAATCTTTTATGCGTATTAGAAGCTTCATATATATTAGATATAATCCAATTTACATGAGAAGAATATATACACGACACTTCCATTTGCAATCTTTGCTGCAAGAACATTTGAATTGAAAACAAGGTAAAGCTAAAGAGATATCAATCACTGGTATAAACTGGAATAGATCGTTGATGAATGAAAGGCGACTCCTAGAGACATTCAATTTGAATTGCAATAGTCAATTTATATCTTTAAAATGGGTTAAGTGACTCACCTTACAATGGGTTCGCCACTGATGGTGAGAGAAGCTCACATTCAAGACCGTTTTAATATAAGCACCTTCATATCAACTCCATCCTTCATATAAGATTCGATTTGATTGTTATGGACTGGTACCAAGGTCATCGAGTCCTAGGCAAGCAAATCTAATTTTAACAGCAACCAAAATAATAATGAAATGGCTACTTCTTTGTACTCCGAATCATATTGGTGTTTCGCTGGAGATTATGAATTAAAATAAGGAACCATGGTAATTGGTATATAACAGAATGACTGAAGTGTCATCAAAACAAAATGATTGAAGTCCCTATGTCAAAGCATACTTTGAATTTACAGTATAGCAATATACCAGGAACAGAACATTTAGAGCTGAACCTCCCGAAGTTGGTAAGGATATGAAGTGAAGGCCATATTTGAAAGGCGTAGCAGCTTGAAGCTACATTTGGTTAATCATAAAGGGCCTGAAAATTTGTTAGCATATCCAAAGTTAAGATTCAAGGGACATGATTAAACTCCAATGAATTAGCTAGTCACTACCATAGAAATAAAGCCAGAGGAAATTTCATTTCATTAACCTGCCAAAAATTAGTTATCAAAATCATAGTCTTAAAAGATATATTTAAGTTTGCATAATATTAAAAGAGAATTAATGGTATAGCCTTTTGATATATAGGCTAGTACAATGATATCCTAATGCATATCCTCTAACTCATGTGGCAAGTTATATTGGAAGTATCACGTGTTAGCAAATTTGAACCAATGAAAGGTACGCAACTCGAGGAAGAAGTCTGGACATTACAAGAATGAAGTTATTAAGCACTCAATGAAGTCCCCACGAGAGATGATGGTGGACAATTTATTACACGAGGAAACTGTTGATCATAACATGCTAGAGTTTTTTTTCTTTAAAAGATGTTTTTATCTAAAGAACTGAAAGCAAGTAAAGGAGTACGTAATGCCAGTCCTGGTGTTCTTATTTTGAGTAAAATATTGAATGTGCTCAAGAGAAATATATTTGGAAGAGCAGACAGTGCAAATAACTATTACTCTCAATTGATAGAAGAATAGTGGTACATAACAAAATGATTGAAGCCTCTTATGTCAAAGCATACATTGAATTTACATAATAACAATCATACCATTAACAAATAATTAGAGTTAAACTTCCAGAGGCTGCGAAATATTTGAAGCAACGGTGAAATGCATAACAGCTTAAGAGCTGTTTAGACTCCTACTTATTTTAATCAAATAATTAGCTAGTCAGTAGCTAGGTACAGTAGAGTCAATTAACTATCAGACATTTCATTTCATTTCTATACCCTGCCATCGTGCTATGTGTACCCCGGTATCTTCTCAGGGCACCCCAACAATTTATTAGGGCACCCCGAGAATTTTACCAAAATGCCCGTAGTTTGTGAAGCAACGCACCCCACTACTCAAGACACATGTTAAAGTGGTCTCAGTCATATCTTGCCGAGACCCGTATTACAGTGTCGGTCTATACTAACCGACACCCAAATAAGGTAGTCAAATACCCAACTCGATGGGTAACCACCGAAACTATACAAGTATAATCGATGGCCTTGTATCGAGACACGTGTGTATGTCTCGATCGACACCAACTAACACAACAATCTATGTCTCGGTCCTGTGTGTTCGAGACTATAGGTTCGGTCATTTCCCACCGAGACCTGAAACATAATGTCGGTTAATGTAACGTCACGCTATGAGAACCCCACCGATTATTTAAGGTGCCCTGGTAGGCACCACATTGATTACTCAGGGCACCCCGGGGAAAATGTGTCATTTTTTTTAGAACCAACATAAATTAAAATAAATAAATAAATAAATAATAAAGCAGGGGTGCCCTGAGAGGATACTGGGGTGCAACTATCAAAACCATACTCTTAAAAATAACAAAAAAAAATGCAGAATAACAAAAGCAAAATTAACTATATACCCTTTCAATAAAGCTAATAGGATGTTACTCTCAACAAGCCTTGTAACTTGTGTTTTTTAGGAAGCATCAAGAGTTAATTTGCCAATTTGAACTGATGAAGGTTCTAATTGATAGTCCCTGCCAAAGAAGATTATGGAAAATATATTATTATAAAACTGTTGATTACTAAAAAAGCATCTAAAGGTTTCCAAAAGCAAGAAACAAAGATTTATGAACTATTCAATTCTCAAACCTAAAGCCAGACAGTCACATTAACTAAAGAGTCGCGCTAAGAGCACCCCACAATCCTCTCAGGGCACCCCGCCATTTTAATTAAAACTGGTTTTATAACCAATTGACAAAAATGCCCTCATCCAACCCAACAATTCACATGCCTTCTCAGAGCACCCCAGTTTTGAAAACTTGATTTTTTTTACGAAGTCAAGTCGACCAGACATCGCGTTTGTCGATCAAAGAGTGCGCACTAGCCCTTATCAATCACGTTTATCGATCTGTCGCCACCTGGAGATTCGACAAGTTTTAAGTGTTTTTATAGTCTAATGGTTGAAGAAAATGAGTGGGAGGCAGACGTCGCACACGACAAGTTAGTTTTTATGATTTTTGTGGGGTTTTTTTTTCCATTTTCAAAGGTGAACCGCAGACGCGAATTTATCGGTCACACAGGACCGAGACATGTTGTAGTGTCTCGGTGCCCTATAACTGATAACTAAAAAAAGGTGTCGGTTATTACCAACAGAGTTTAATCCCAAACATAGTTTTTTATTACACTTCGGTTGGAAGCAACCGAGACATAGCTTAATGTCTCGGTAACAGGTCATCGAAACCAAAACCAGTAGTCTCGGTGATACACAACCACGTGGTCTAAGGGCTTCTCACTTAGGTATCGGTTGATATTAATTGACACTTACACAATGGTATCGGCAATAGACGTCTGAGACCAAAAGACAGATCACGGTCCTGTGTGACCGAACTGATGGTGTTTGGGGTTCATACGCAGCGGAAATTTCAAAACAATTTCGACAAAAACCCCAACAGGATCCGAATCCAATTCAATTAAAATCATACCTCAGTCGCAATGTACCTTTCTAAAGGTTAATCGATCTCTAAAGCGCTGCCAACGACGAACGCCCTCTATTAGCAGTCCACACACGAACGGCGGACGAGATTTGAAGTGCTAGCTTCGAGAGAATACCAAACCTTTTTGTTTCTCTCCAAAACGATCCAAAGCATACCAAAAACCCTAAGTCGTTTCTAAAACGAAAATAGAGTTTTGGCCTTTTAATCTTTTTTGTTTGTGTATTCTAACTCAAAGCGTCTATTTATACAACCCTTGTATATAGACGGTTAAGTAAATTACACATATACCCCTACTTAAAGAAGTATAAGTGTAATACACTACAAGGACGTTTCTGTCATGAATTTTATCATATAAAATTCGTTTTTCTGAACCATCTTAAAATCTCGCAAAACCATTCTTAGTGTGCGACCCAATAGGCTCATACAACATTGGCAGCGTACCAAAACACATTTTGGTATACAAGTCATAAGCGGCCTCTAGCAAGACATTATGACTACCCAAGTTGTACGAATATCAAATCGATACAACCTAATCAATAGTGTATATAACATCCTTTTGTCACACGATATCCTTTTGATCAAACATAAGGCATGGAATTGTCATCCAACATGTTCAATCGTAATAGTCTCGATCTCTAGGTAGACTAAAAACATCCATGTGACATTGATCAATATCAATTCACTTAGACTATGTGTAACAGCCCCTAATTTTAATTAAGGAATGTCCAGCCTGAAACCCTAATTAAGCCCCGGTAAACCAGATCGGACCTAATTAGAGCCAGCAGCCTTACAACATTTCCTGACAACAACCTGTATATCTCAATTTATATGAACAACATAAAACAAACGCAGCGGACAATTTAAAACTTTTTCGATAAAACACAAGTTATACAATACCGGCATGAACATCGGTACTGAGCTTGTATTCCCACCCATTTTATTACAAATCATAATGCAATACAATATATATAACAAGAAACTCACTGCACCGTAGAGAAGATACTAAACCCCTGGTCTTCTCCTTTCCTGAGTTCCAAGTCCTAGCGTACATTCATACCTGGGAAATGTTAAGGTGGGTGAGCTCCTACATGCTCAGTAAGTGACTCTCATACCAACCATCAACTACCAATTAATATCAAGGCAATGTATAACAACATGAATCAAATGCATAACTACAGGTGCATATGAATCAATATAAACAATATATATAACAGATGCAAGTTCTTTGGTTCATTGCAATGTACCCGTGATTTGTATTTCACATTTTCGTATTTGCATTGAGTCGCCCCCTCACATATCCAAGAACCAATCACTGGGCATCTAACCAGTTCTTGTCAATGTGCCGCCAACTCATAAAACACCGAGTCGCACTTACTCATCATCACTAAACCAATCATTGCCAATCGATTGGTTTATGACTAATGAGCCGCTAAACTCAATCGGAAAGCATTGATCGGAATAATTCCCTAAGCAAATCGGGGCGCATGTGATGATGGTTAGCAATTCCACCACAGTTCCCAAACCCCATGCCGATCCGTCCCGTCAAACCTCTTTCCGAATCCATTTTTCATTTCAAAACATTTTTTTGTAAAACCATCATCAAATCACGGTACATTGCCCCATTCCCAGTCCAGTACACTACATGCTCTAATAATACTATTTTACATTGCATAATTGATAAAAGTTACGAGTCCACTTACCCGTTTCCGAGCTTTCTATGTTTTACCGACTTGTACGACTCTCCGGAGTCCTCAAACCTTTTCACATCGATTCATTACCTAAAATAAACCAATTGTTATCAACTTAAGTCCCATATTCATTTACTAACATTCCTAAACTAGTCCCATCGGAATCCAGAATTCTGAGATCTAGTTTATAACCTATTTTGACCATTTCACGTTTTTCGAGGTAAAACCCCGGTGTAAAGTCTCCTCCGACTTTCAAACTTCTCATTTTTCTTAGAAATCCCTCAATTTCTATTTGTTTGGTCAAAATACTATTTTTCCATATTTTTCCCTATTTTTCTGGATTTTCTTTTCCATTTTCTTTCTTTCTTTTTTTTTTTTCATTTAATTGCCCCTGAACCGGGCCGAACCGGGTTCGGCTCAACCGATCCGAACCGGCCCGGTTTCAGGGGTCGTCCCTTCCTCCCGAAAAAAAAAAAGAGCAGAGCCTCTGTTCTCTTTTTTTTTTTTCTTCTGCGATTCATCGTTGGGGTTGGTTATCTACCCCAACCCCAACCAACCGGCAAGGGAGACCACTCCCTTGCCTTCCACTCTCGGCCATGGCTTCCGCCATGGCCGAGCTCACTCAACCTCAACAACAACAACCGCCGATACACAACAACAATAACAACAACAACAAAGACAAGCTCACCTTGGTCTCGACTCCATCAACTCCCGAGCTCTCGCCTCCTCTCGGCTCCTTCCCTCTCGGCCTTCCTCTTCTCCCCGTTTTCTCTTCTTCTCTCTGTTCTCTTTCTTCTTCGTTTTCGATTTTTGAAGAAGAGATGAGGAAGTTAAGGTGGAAAAATGACCAAAATACCCTTGAGCTTATCTCATTTCTTTCTTTACTCCATTACCCTTTATGGTAATTTCACATTTTTCCAATATATTATATATATTTATATATATACTGATTTATATATAAATATATTTTTCTCGACATCTTGCGCCTAAAATTCCGGTTGGCACGCCAACAAGAACATCTCGGGCGTGCGCACCACCATATGTCCGACGAGTGTCACTCATAACCCCGCGTATCACGCCGCGCCTGACAAATTATCATTATTTTATTATTTTCCATTTAATATATATTTATATATATATATCCACAATATATATAAATATATATTTATGCCTATAATTACGTCTATAATTACGTAATTTCCACCGCCGAGCACACTCGGGCGTCAACGCTATCTCGCGTCTCATGTGTGTCCACATGACCCACACATGGTATTAGGCATTTCCTCGTTAGTTCGATTATTCACGTATATGTACTAATACACACCAAACAAACACAATACATCACGCAATCCCACACACATGTTAGTAGTGACAAATCGGGCTTCACCACGAGCCTAACTCGGATTAATTTGGATTCGGATTACTGTTAATCACGTGCTTAAAGTAACGGGTCGTTACAGTCTCCCCAATTTAGCAACAATTTCGTCCTCGAAATTAGGGCAACGTACAAGTCACCAACAGTTTCGAAGATAGATTTTTTTTTCCTTATAACTCCCGTTCCTTAGCTTTTCCTTCATTCCTCGCTTGTCTAGTATATGTGATTTCACCACCATATCACTAGCACAAAGCTTATCTCAACTTTACTTTGAGGAATAAACGTAACTAAATTATCGTTTCATTCTTCTTTTTCAATTTAATAGAATGCCAATAACCCTATTCCATTAATTTCACTTAATCCGAATCTCTATAGCCCGTTCATAGGTGAGATTTCCAAAAGATCCCACATATCTTTTGATACATCTATACCCTATGATATTTGTCACGTTTCTCTTTTTCTTAAGGATTGTTGTAGCTCAAGCATTGACGAATCTACTAAGGATCAACAGTATCGTGTCTCCTACCTCCGTCCATCTCATAACTGAACGACAAGGTCGACAATCATCATGTTTGCTACCTCTGTCCACTACAAATGAACAGCCAGGTCAGCATATGTATGCATCACATTTCCTACCTCTGTCCACCACAAATGAACAGCAAGGTCAACATATGTGTGTTTCCTACCTCCATTCCACCCATCGATGAATGGCAAGGTCAATAACACAACATTCTTATCATCATCATCATTTCATTTCATTTTTTTTTTTTCGATACCTGCTTGAACCTCATAGATTTCGTCAATCTATACACTACAACTTTATCCTTATTTTATTCATTTCCTTTATATTGTAGTTATACAGTACCTAGTCCGTTTCTACTTCCTCTCGTGTAGTTCTTTATTACTTCATTCGTTGTAGTACAATATCTCTCATTCTTATCTCTCACCCTCATGGTAGGATAAGAAAGAACATACTTCATTCTGTAACCCCTCGGTTACTAAGATCATTAAAGAACTCACATAGATAAATCGATTCTTTCAGTGATTATTATGATGAGACACAAGCTCAATCATATTCATTGAATTAAAATTGGTAACCCAATCTCTTCGTCAACACGAAGGAAAATATTGTATCGAGATTGTGACTGGTTTTCAATTTATATCAATAACTTCTTCCCTCAGTGGAAGCAAGTCTCGGATCTCTATCCGGAACATTTTTAATTTCATACCATCTCACATCTCCCATACAATACTTTTGTTCAATTCTTCCGAGCATCACATATGCCCTCACTGACTAGAATCTTGCAGACTAGATTCTCTCATCAACTATAATTCATTGTGCTGACGTTTATTTCACATCACAAGCCTATAATTGTATTTTGTTCTCTTCTCAGGTATAGACAAGAATCTAACTTTTCATGTTTCATTACCACATTACATACTAAATCCGTCTCATATCTCGTTATAATCTCTTAATATATTCTCATCTAAACCTATTTATAATCTATACTCAAAGCATTACATATATTAATCACGTAACGAGATCCCTGAGATATTCAGAATCATTCTTGTCTAACCTTCCTCATAAATCAAATTTTCATTTCAAAATTTAATACGTCCAGCACAATTTCCATTATCACATCTAATATGGACACTACTCATTCATAATCAATCTCTATCATATTGAGTAGTTCCAATTAGATTTCTTAATCAATCTCATCATCTATTAATTCATTCATTTACTGAGTTCGGTCTCATTCTGAACTCCAAAGAAATAACTGGTAATTGTCAATTCCAACCTCTCAATTGATGATGTGCCTGCGCAGGACTTCACTCATTCATCAATTATTATCTATCCCACTGATGAGATAATATTGAGAAGTTCCTATTATAATTACCCCTCATTCCCCTTTCTTTCATTCAAGTATTAACTATCATCAATCACTTATATGAGTGATTCCTCAGAGTGAATATATTATTTTTCACACTCCAGTAACTCATTACCTCACATTTTATTTCACTCTGGCATAATCATATTCTTCAAACTCTCATAGTTTGAAGCTTCCTTTAAATCACACATTACCAGTTTCACTGGTTTTCCACAATTTTTATCTATCATTTAATGATTCCCCTAAGATCTTCCAATCTTAGGTATAACTAAACGACATTCATACCCTTCAAACCCTTGTACATGATACAACTGTACTTCACAACCTTCTAATGAATGAATGAACTTGCACGTACTATCCAATCAACTGAATTTATACTAATACTGGGATCCTCATCCCTATCTTCCATATTCAAGTATTTCCTCTAAGATTTATTCTTGCAATTCATTCAATCCATCGTTTGAAGTACATATTCTCAACTT
Organism: Stephania japonica; assembly: GCA_039657345.1. Classification (NCBI taxonomy): domain Eukaryota; kingdom Viridiplantae; phylum Streptophyta; class Magnoliopsida; order Ranunculales; family Menispermaceae; genus Stephania; species Stephania japonica. Next base: position 63,875,970 of record CM077557.1, on the reverse strand, counting down.
TTCCATTATCAGTTGATGTCTTACAATAGTTTGGCATTCTTACCAACACAATTACTTTACATTAGTTCCCCATGAACTAATTCAAATGTATTTACTACAATCTCTCACTTTATTGTGTCAACCAACAACTACTTGGATAAAAATATTAATATATACCTCTAACTTTTTTTTTAATCCAAGTATAGTCAAATAACTATTATAGTCAAACTACATTTCAATGTTCTCAAGGCATCATTTGTATCATGTACAACTCATACTTCTTCCATTCCAGAATTGATTGATCATACCATACAACTATATCACAAATCTCTGTATACGTTGTTTGTATGCTTCAATCATTTCACATTTAACCACATTCCTATTCTTGTGTTGAATATAAGACAATTCTCTAATTGTCTTAATCTTAGTCAAGTCCCTTAACTCATAATTTAAGATTCAACACATATCCTAAGATTTATAGGTGAAACTTATCCATTGCACATACAACTTTTGGTATATACTAACCTATTATCAGAGTTTCACATAACTCTGTAACAGTACTTTGTGCATTTGGTACAATTTCAACTATTTTCATATTCGTCATCATTGTCAACTTACTGATGATCTTATCTCAATAGAGTTTAACAACTCTACATCTTCATTAATAAACATAGCGTGAGCTCTAATGAATTTCTATGGTTTACACCATAATCTTTCACCTTATCAAGCCATCGCTTGATCATATACACTTAAATTCTTATCTTTACTTTATGATAATCCAATCTCAATCACTATTGAGAACTAATGGTTTCATTTAATTTACACCCTTAAGTTGTCAATCCTGAAAATCACTATTCCTTGGAATTCACTTCACGTTAATTTGTCACTCCACTTGAGTCCTCAAACTCATACAATTTTTATAATACCTCAAAGTACGATATAATTAATCATTAGTTTGGTTTCAACCAGGCAAATACTTTGATGAATTCCTTCTTTGGGATAATCTTTCAAGCCTTTCCAATATACCCATTACTTGAAATCTTAATCTCATAATCTTACATTCATCAAGCTTGCTTTTCTCTTTATTGACCTATCATCAGTTTACTCAACCCAAACCATTTGAATTTTTATTGATTAACTAAATTTCCACAAATTCTCATTCCCAAAATTTATAAATTTCAACATTTTCCATCATATATCGTAGTCAATACTAGCCTCTTGATATATTGCTTACCTATTCATTTCTAGTATTGTACATCATTCTCTATGTTCTCAATCTTTAACTTTATTGACAACTCATTCTCCCCAATTTAGACTGTACTAGTCTAAACATCAAATTTAAAACACCTCATAGCTCACTGCTATGTTTTTCTCAATTACCTGAATAGTACAACTCTTATCTACCTCAGATGTCTCTGATGACAAGATTGTCATATCTATGAATCTTTAAATATTAATGCCTTAAAAATTCTTAAAAACTTTGATGTTAAGCCTCTAACTTTGATCTTTCCAGTCCTTCAGTGTATATATTTACAACTTACTCTTCACTTTATTCTAAATTTACCATTTCCTTACAAATGATTATACTTCATCAAACAAGATAGAGTTGATCAAGAACACGATTTTTTTTCCTCAAATCCTTCATCTCTCATTTCTTGTTTTAACTATTCACTTTTAGAGTAATGTTACCTTCAACTCGTTTCTGTATATTCCATCTTTGATCTATACCTTAATTAGGTATCCTTACATCTCATCTCTATGTGTGGTTCCTCCACATCATCATTCCTTATTATTATACTATTAGTGCTTGAAGTTACATCACCATAACACTACTAAACTTCTTTCTTACATAACTTTCAGTATGTGGGGCTACCCCCAACCATACAGACAAATTTCTTCTCACTATTTCAATATGGATCCGCATCCTATATGAAATTTTATACTTCATATTCATTCATGAAGTATGCTCACTAATGATTATCTAACCTCACAAGGTTCTCATCACCATTTACCCCCAATCTTTCCCATTGAATAATTTTTCATCTCGCTGAACTAGTTTCAACACTAGTATATTTTCTTACTCAAAGTGACTCATCACCTTTGAGTTTCGTTGTCAATCATTTCATATTTCATTTACTTTGTATGGTCATTTCATCTGACTTATGTCTCTAAGTCCCGAGTCCATTATTCCTTCAACACTGACTATTTCTCATCAGACAATATCAGTGAGAATCAAGACCTTTAGAGACCACTCAATAAAAGAGTTATTCATAACTCATCTCATTTTCATATCTATATCTTTTGGGTTCAAGGTTCCATAAACCCTAACCCTCAACATATAACCCATCTTATTATCGTTCCACTATCTTCCTTTATCACAATATCTCTGAAGTCTAGGTTCCCAAGAACCCTCACCATCAATTTCATTTGACTTACCAAGTCCTAGAGGTGAGATAAGACTTTCGAGATTCATTCCAAGGCAAGACAAGATACAGCTATATCTATCGTATAGATATAATATAAAGCTCACAAATACATGTCTCAAGCTTTTATCTTTCATTACCCCCCAAAACATCGATAAAACCGTTCATTTAATCTTGGTTTATCCCTGACTTGAGAATCAGTCTCCAAGTCAGTTAACTTAAATTTTAAATTTCAATATACAGGTACAACTCGAAATTTCAATTCAAACGGTATAAGAGTTATCACACCATTCGAAACCAATTCGAAATTGATATCTTAGGTCTATGATACTCATTGTATCCAAGTTATTCCATCAACCAATCAGTGGAATAATTATGCCAAGCTTTGCCAACCCATCACTGATATAATACTATATCAAAACTGTCTCTTATTTCGAGACCAATAATAAATTAACGTTTGTAAAGCCTTGGCTCGATACCAACCGTAATGTGACCCCTAATTTTAATTAAGGAATGTCCGGCCTGAAACCCTAATTAAGCCCCGGTAAACCAGATCGAACCTAATTAGAGCCAGCAGCCTTACAACATTTCCTGACAACAACCTGTATATCTCAATTTATATGAACAACATAAAACAAACGCAGCGGACAATTTAAAACTTTTTCGATAAAACACAAGTTATACAATACCGGCATGAACATCGGTACCGAGCTTGTATTCCCACCCATTTTATTACAAATCATAATGCAATACAATATATATAACAAGAAACTCACTGCACCGTAGAGAAGATACTAAACCCCTGGTCTTCTCCTTTCCTGAGTTCCAAGTCCTAGCGTACATTCATACCGGGAAATGTTAAGGTGGGTGAGCTCCTACATGCTCAGTAAGTGACTCTCATACCAACCATCAACTACCAATTAATATCAAGGCAATGTATAACAACATGAATCAAATGCATAACTACAGTGCATATGAATCAATATAAACAATATATATAAGATGCAAGTTCTTTGGTTCATTGCAATGTACCCGTGATTTGTATTTCACATTTTCGTATTTGCATTGAGTCGCCCCCTCACATATCCAAGAACCAATCACTGGGCATCTAACCAGTTCTTGTCAATGTGCCGCCAACTCATAAAACACCAAGTCGCACTTACTCATCATCACTAAACCAATCACTGCTCATCTCGATTGGTTTATGACTAATGAATTGCTAAACTCAACTGGAAAACATTGATCGGAATAATTCCCAAGAAACTGGGGCGCAGTGATGGTTAGCAATTCCACCACAGTTCCCAAACCCCATGCCGATCCGTCCCGTCAAACCTCTTTCCGAATCCATTTTTCATTTCAAAACATTTTTTTGTAAAACCATCATCAAATCACGGTACATTGCCCCATTCCCAGTCCAGTACACTACATGCTCTAATAATACTATTTTACATTGCATAATTGATAAAAGTTACGAGTCCCACTTACCTGTTCTGAGCTTTCTATGTTTTACCGACTTGTACAACTCTCCGGAGTCCTCAAACCTTTTCACATCGATTCATTACCTAAAATAAACCAATTGTTATCAACTTAAGTCCCATATTCATTTATTAACATTCCTAAACTAGTCTCATCGGAATCCAGAATTCGAGATCTAGTTTATAACCTATTTTGACCATTTCACGTTTTTCGAGGTAAAACCCCGGTGTAAAGTCTCCTCCGACTTTCAAACTTCTCATTTTTCTTAGAAATCCCTCAATTTCTATTTGTTTGGTCAAAATACTATTTTTCCATATTTTTCCCTATTTTTCTGGATTTTCTTTTCCATTTTCTTTTTTCTTTTTTTTTTTCATTTAATTGCCCCTGAACCGGGCCGAACCGGGTTCGGCTCAACCGAGCCGAACCGGCCCGGTTCAGGGGTCGTCCCCTTCCTCCCGAAAACAGAGCAGAGCCTCTGTTCTCTTTTTTTTTTTTCTTTCTTCTGCGATTCATTGTTGGGGTTGGTTATCTACCCCAACCCCAACCCGAACTGGCAAGGGAGACCACTCCCTTGCCTTCGCCACTCTCGGCCATGGCTTCCGCCATGGCCGAGCTCACTCAATCTCAACAACAACAACTGCCGATACACAACAACAATAACAACAACAACAACACAAGCTCACCTTGGTTTCGACTCCATCAACTCCCGAGCTCTCGCCTCCTCTCGGCTCCTTCCCTCTCGGCCTTCCTCTTCTCCCCGTTTTCTCTTCTTCTCTCTGTTCTCTTTCTTCTTCGTTTTCGATTTTTGAAGAAGAGATGAGGCGGTTAAGGTGGAAAAATGACCAAAATACCCTTGAGCTTATCTTATTTCTTTCTTTACTCCATTACCCTTTATGGTAATTTCACATTTTTCCAATATATTATATATATTTATATATATACTGATTTATATATAAATATATTTTTCTCGACATCTTGCGCCTAAAATTTCGGTTGGCACGCCAACAAGAACATCTCGGCGTGCGCACCACCGTATGTCCGACGCGTGTCACTCATAACCCCGCGTATCACGCCGCGCCTGACAAATTATCATTATTTTATTATTTTCCATTTAATATATATTTATATATATATATCCACAATATATATAAATATATATTTATGCCTATAATTACGTCTATAATTACGTAATTTCCACCGCCGAGCACACTCGGCGTCAACGCTATCTCGCGTCTCATGTGTGTCCACATGACCCACGCCGGGCCGTACCAAAATGTGCGCGCTTTTATGTATCGGCCAGCGCACTAGCATCGGGCCGGGGGAGACGAGCCGACAGACAGCCGGGTCGCGCCATAGTAGAGCCATGCGCACACACACTGGGCCCCTGCTGTGGTCTTTCGCCCCAAGGTTCGAACCGAGACCCTGGGGATAAGTACCTGTGTTTCTCGAACCTTGTACCACCGAGCCGGTTCAAGACGGGCACCGGATCCCATCGAACTCCGCAGCTTAAGCGTGCCCGAGCGAGAGTAGTACCGTGGATGGGTGACCTCCGGGAAGTCCTCCTAGCTCGGTGGTACAAGGTTCGAGAAACCTGGGTACTTATCCCTGTGTCTCAGTTCGAACCTCAAGCGAAAGACCACAAGCAGGGGCCGTGGATGGTGTGCGGCTTCGTTTACGGGCGGCACATCGCGCTCGTGTGGTCCCAATGGCTATGCCAGGCCAGGGGGGCGGGCCGTTACATAAACATTTTGGTATCAGAGCAGGTCGATATGACCTAGATTTGAGAAACCTAAGGAGATGAGGTCTGGGCTATTATTTACTCTGATACCGCCACATTTTGGTATCAGAGCTTAGGTTTGAGGAACCTAGGGAATGGAGTGTGGGTTATGATTAACTCTGATACCGTTACATTTTGGTATCAGAGCAGGTCGATATGACCTAGATTTGAGAAACCTAAGGAGATGAGGTCTGGGCTATTATTAACTCTGATACCGCTACAACTTGGTATCAGAGCTTAGGTTTGAGGAGCCTAGGGAATGAAGTGTGGGTTATGGTATAAGAGCATAAACTTTAAACTAAATTTAGATGTGGAAACCCGAAGTGATGCCTAGAACTCTAGTTGGGAAGTGATGTAAGGAGGGTAGATTCAGGAATTTATATATGTGTATGTTTTGATTGTGTACTACATATTATACGCGTATATATTGGGTCTGATCCGATGCACGTTGGTTGTGTAATTTATGAAGGACAGACAGACTCCTACTACTCCGTCGACTACTCAGTAGGAGGTCGAGAAGACTAGTGATCTCACTAGAGAGGTAGCCGATCTGAGGACTATGGTGCAGAGAGTTACCGACCAGCAGTTATTACATCAGGCGCAGATGGCAGAGGTTCTCGAGTACATTCGGGGTAGGTGAGTGGCGACAGCTGCACCGACGACTACTTTGGTAACGACCACTACTCAAGCGGTACTTGCTTCAGCTGTCACTGTTCAGGCAACAGGTTCGGAGACATTGGTTGAGGAGACCACCCCAGTTGTTGCATCAGCAGTTAAACAGAGTTTTCGGTCTGATCAGAGACCGAAGAGACAGAGAAATCAATCTAGCAGTCAGGAGCAGGATTTTCGAGCACGCAGAGTTCGCTGACAACAGGACCATGATTTCATTAATGATCGTGATTTGAGAAATGATCAGTATGATTATAATGACGAGCAGATAGATTGGAGTCGCGAAGACGACCAAGACCAGACTGATGATCAATTCAATAATGATGATCGCCAGGTGGTACATGAGATTGTACCTATAGCGATACAGTCTTGGTCATTTCACTCCAAAAATGTGGATAAACACCACCGACACCACCATTTTCCACATTTTGATCGACCGAAGAAGAAGAAGAGAGAACCGAGACGAGGAGCGAGAGACCGAGAGGAGGAGAGGTGGTGGTCTCGTGGTGGAGAGGCAAACGAGGTGAGTTGTTATGTTGTTTATTGTTGTGTTTTTGTGTTCATTTTTGGAGGGTGGTGTTGGCGGATGTGGTGGTTTGGTGGTGGCGGGGTGGAGTTTGGGAGCTCGGACGAACTGCGTTAGACCGGTTCGTCGAGGAGGAGACGACAACATGTCGTTCTCCCCCTCTCCCTCTCCCTCTCCCTCTCCCTCTCCCTCTCCCTCTCTCGATTCATAAATGAAAAAAAAAAAAAAAAAAAAAAAAAAAAAAAAGAGAGAGCGACGCGCGCTCTTGAGAGAAGAAGAAGAAGGGCGGTTGGGCCCTGAAGCCGGCCGGTTCGGCCCTGAACCGGTTTGGTTGGCCGAACCGCCCTTAAATTAAAAAAAAAAAAAAGAGAAAATAAAGAAAAATGGAAAAGAAAATCCAGAAAAATAGGAAAAATTATGGAAAAATTCTGAAAAATCAGAGAAAATGTGGGAAATTAGGAAATGGTTGAAAAAGTGAAATTTCAAGACTTTTTGGGTGGTTGGCACCCCGGTGTAACTCGAAAGAACGTGCTACAACTAAAAATTGGAATAAAATTCTAATTTTTATGGTCACGATATAAAATCAATTAGTTTGATACTAAATCACATAAAATGACTTATTCGGACACCAGGGACTTAGGAGACCATAGTCGGGTGTCGGGCGCGTATCCCGAGGCGAGAGCGGGATCAGATCGGAACGTATATCGAGTAATTGGAGTACGGTTGAGGTAAGTAAAACCCTTAAGAAACACACTCGAGTGTTTATTTATTTGATTTCATTTGATTCCAGCTATTATTGTTTATCGTTGTTTACTCTATTTCCATGTTCATACATATGTAGCACGGTTGGTTTTGTCATTCACCACCGGATCTTCGGTTTACTACTCTGTGATGTGTGGGCGGACTTGGGTAGGCTGGACAATAGGGACAGAATAAGGGTTCGGACCGGTGAGGGGTTGGAGAAGCCACCGGAGGAATGCCGATGTCCGGATTAGGGTTCATCTCGCTACACTACACGGCACACATCCATTATTGGTGTTTATCGATGTTATGTATGCATGCGTCTTAATTACGGTTACTGTTTTATCGCGCATGTTTATTTAACGATTATTGGCTTCCTTTATTATAAATGTTTGGTTTGTGTACTTGGGTTTTACTCCTTTGGACTCGTCATCTACTTCTTGTGATGATTGAGTGCGGGATCTACTACGACCGAGGGCAAGGAGACTCTTGCGGACTATCTCGTGACCTTGTCACCGACGGAGTTCGTCTTGTATGTTTTTATTTTGTTGTATTACTTATTTTTGGGTTTATGGGGACTGTTTGAGATACCAGTGCATGAGTGTATCACATTTTGTTATGTTATATACAGTGTACTTTACCGGGTTTTCCACATAGGATGAATGCTCTCTAATTTGAGAAAATGACATATTTTAAGCTTCCATTTGTTTACAAATATTAAAATGTTAATTCTTGACTAACTTAAATTTGAATTAATTGATAATGATGCTTAGTTGGGCGTGGGACACAGCTGACAGTTACGTGGCTAGTTGTGGGCCCGCGTGGCCTCCCGTGGCGGACCAATGTGGGAATTGGGGCCGCCACATTTTGGTATCAGAGCGGATTGCGGGAGGGCATCACTACCACCGGAGCCAGTGCAGGCCAGAGATAGGGTCCATGTTGTTGCACCATCGATCCGGGAGGAGACTAGACAGACCGTTGTGGGTACGTATAAGTTTATTTACTTATTTTGTTGTTTTATTTCGTAGGTGTACCTATTGTTTGATTACCTACGCGATTGAGGACGGTTGATGTGTTCACCGGAGGATGTTGATGAAGATTTGATTAATCACGCGATACACTAGGCCATAGCGAGGACTATCGGGTGATTGACTAGGATGAGCGTTATCACTTTGGTGGGATCCTAGAGGATGGGTTCTAGGTGATTGGCCAGGTGATGCGTACACTAGTGGGATCCCGACGTACCAGAGTATGGCTTAGGATTGAGTCGCGGATGAAATGGTGATGTCAGCTTATTTTTGCCGGTGTTGCGGTTTCGTGTTTCGATGTGGAGGTCTACACAAATTTCGGGACGAAATTTTCCCCTAGTTGGGAAGAAGCGTAACGGCCCAAATTTTATTAAAACGTTATTCGCGTATTTTCGAGACGTGGACGCCAACTTAGGTCCACGGAGACACCACGGATTTGGCGAAGATACGCACTGGTTGGGCGGGAAATATTATTTTTGATGATTGTTTGATTAATCGTGATGATAATGACTAGGCTATGACTCATTACATCGCAGTGTGGTTTAATATTGTTTAGATCGGGTGAGATTTAGTGTCGGGTATTCGCCTAAAGATGCGTGCGGACGCGGGAGAGGCTGGAAGAGGCGAGCGACGGGAACACTAGGCCGGGAATGCGTTTAGTTCGATAAAAATAAAATAAATTTGACAAAAATAGTAAATTGGTGGGCGCCTAGTGACACGCGAGGTCGTGGTCGACACGCGTGGGTGGTAGTGTAGTGTGCACGCCTGAGAAGTGCGCTCGTCGGCGCGCACAACGAAATTCTAGGCGCGAAAGTATAGGTGAGTATGTATATATATATTTATATATATGTATATAAGGAATTTAATATATATATATATAAATATATATTAAAAATCAGAAAAATAAAATAGAAAATGCAAAATTACCAAAAGGGTATTGAAGGAAAGAAGGAAAGAAATAGACATGAGGGGCATTTTGCATTTTCTATTTTATTTTTCTGATTTTTAATATATATTTATATATATAACGCGAATGCCTTAATAAAATTTGGGTATTAGGCATTTCCTCGTTAGTTCGATTATTCACGTATATGTACTAATACACACCAAACAAACACAATACATCACGCAATCCCACACACATGTTAGTAGTGACAAATCGGGCTTCACCACGAGCCTAACTCGGATTAATTTGGATTCGGATTACTGTTAATCACGTGCTTAAAGTAACGGGTCGTTACACTATGCCTTTTAACAGTTTAACACATCGAGGGATCCACCAGATATCTCTCTTTATATGAGAGGGACAAATTTTATTTCGATTATAAAACTTCATCATATTGCTAACATAGTAACCAATTACAACCTTTATAATCGTCCGGTTAAAGACAACGTTTGATAGTGTCAAATCACTATGGTCCTAATGTTGAAGTCTCTGGTAATTTCAAGTCAGAGGACTGAAAAATATACCTATCATGAGAAACAACTATGACTTAATCCATGTGATGTTTTCATAGCGAGTCGGTCCAATACTTTATTACCTAACAAGTACTCGTGATCTTGATTCGTATCCCTATACGTATAATCATCATATGATCATCAATCAAGACTCACACTAGTCTTAATTCATTATAGTTCCTAGTATAATGATCGACTAGGGACATTTAGGATATTTCTGTAAATGCCCATGGATCTTATTATAATGTAAACATGTAAATTAATTATAATAAACAACAAATGAAATCCTCTATTTTATTAACTAAAAGTATTCATAAAAACAGTTAATGGATTGACTTAGGGCACATTCCCCAACACGAACACTACGGGATTGAAGTTAAACATATCGTCCGACCATAAAAACAACAAATCTACCTTAAACAAGCAAGAAAGTGAGGGGATTTGGTATATTGAGGCCTTGACGTCGTGATGGAAAGGAAAAAGAAGGGTTTCATTCGATTTAGTGGTGGGGTGCTCACACTTCAAATGAAAAGGATATTTTGGTAAAAGTACCGGGATGCCCTGATAAATTGTTGGGGTGCCCTAATCAGCGGGGTGCCCTTAGCGCAACTCTAACTAAAACGCCAAGAAACTCACTCCATCTCGCTACTAATTGGCATTACGTACGCTCTTTTGTATTTCTTCCCTTCCTTTGTAACGTCATAGTTTCGAGGGACGCATAAGGTGCTTGATTAGCGACTGAAATTCATCTTCATCAATGAGATCAGATGAGTTGTGCTTGTTGCCATCATCAATCTCATAAGGCTCTTGGAATATTTCTCCTCTGCAACTACAAATATAATTTATTGTTTTGTTACTTATAGACCATGGGTCACACCTGAACTACTGACGGTGAATCTGAACACATCCCAATCCATCAGATACATGCACTCAGCAGCTCGGGTCGCTATCCACCGAGGGCCCAAGCACACACACTACAAATCTAGCCTACTAGATCCATTACCACACCGTCTCGAATAATCTCTAACGGTGAAACCAAATCAACCTACAAATAACCAAACCAACCAATGTTCTAATATGGAAATGAACAACATGAATAATAAATGAGCGAAATGAACCAACTAGATACTCCATATGTGTTTCTGTTGAAGTTTACGCACCTCAAATAATCTCCGATCCAATCCCGCTCTCGCCTCGGGATGTGTGCCCAATACCTGACTATGTTCTCCTAATTCCCTAATGACTGAATGAGCCATTTACATCCTCAAACCTCAAAAATCCAAACATTTTTTTTACTATTCATGGCACCGTGGGTGGCACCTGCACCATAATCCTATTTTTTAGGGTTTTTCGGAACCTCAGCCCGTCGTCGTGATCTGAACCCATTCCATCCTCCTATGTTTCTCCAAACCAACCATAAAGTGTCATCAAATCATACTACATCTCGACCAATCAATAAACCCGACGAATTTCCATCAAAAACATCGATAAAACTCATTTTTCTTAACCAACAACAACTTCAACAAATCCACCAACAATGCTCAAAACCACAGTCAAAATCATATAACCAACTCCAAAAACCAATGAGCTCGACTCGTTCTCCGAAACTTCCACCGAGACTCGCAAAACTCAGTTCGATAGTTAAAGAACGAAAAAATAATAGTGGATCTTACCTCGGATTCTTGATTCCTAGCTCAATCCTCCTCCAAATCACTAAGCAAACACCACCAAAACCCCTAACTTACTCTCCATTTTTTGGATTCCTCGTGAAGGAAAGAGAAAATTTGATGAAAAACATCCAAATCCATGTTTTTATATACTCCCATCTTGATCTTATGTGATATGCTCATCACTTGGCCCATCTTGTGGCCTTGATATGGTCCACGGAGTAAAATTGGTGACTCATTTGGTGACTTGGTATCTTGGTCATGTCCATTCAAAGCACCAATTATTGTTTTCCTCTGGTGTTCTAATTAATACCCAGCACCTTAACCTATCGTACATATCTTTGACGATACATTTGGCCTACGCCACGTTCCCATATCCATTATTGGCACATTTAATTATATTTGTTTATGTTAACTGTAACGACCCAAATTCTCTACGATCCAACCTATGGGTATTTTGGTAATTTCATGATAAAAATATGTTGGGTATTTAATGTGGAAATACAATTATAAACTTGTCAAATTAAATATGAGTTAGGGAGTAAGTAAAGTTTTATTTTAAATAATAAAGCCCAATTGAGATTATGACCCAAAATGACATTTTAGACAAGTTGTAAATAGTCACAACCCTAATCTCAAACCCTAATGCTATTTAAGCAAATCAAAGAAAACCCTAGCCCCAATTTTATAAAACACCCACATGGAGAGGAGGAGAACAAGAGGAGAGTTCAAGCTCAATAGATGTACAACCTCACTTCCGTCCTTGATTTCTTTATTATTTATTGAAGAATTGGAGATCAAAGGATCGATGGCGTCGACAGCGGCAAGAACGCGAAGAAAATAAAAAGAAAATAAGAAAGGAAAGATTTGATCTATGTTAGAATGAGATTTTGGAAAGGATTTTGAGTCAAAGACTCCATTGAAGGCATGGTGAGATTCTAATACTCTCTAGATTTATTGTCTTGGTGTTGGTATTGGCAATGAGAGTTGATAATTTGCAAAGTTTGTTCAATTTTTCTTAGATCTAGTCTTGAAATGGGTTATAGAAAATTTTAAGCGTTATGATAATGAATATTAAAGATGAATCAATCTTGTTTGCCATGGTTTGACGGTACATGAAAGGGTTTCCCTATAATTTTAGTAAATTGAACGCAGTTGAAGTTTATTGATATGAATTTGGCATTTAAGGTTGAGTCGAGATTTAAAAAGGGACTTTGAATCTTTTCTTTGCGAAATAAACTTATTCGATAAATTTGTGGACTTTGACTGAAAATTGTCATTCGGGAATTTAAAGTCTAAATTGAGTCTTGTATGGTGATTTGGATCTTTTTAATTATAATTAATTGAACGTCTTCGATTTTATTGAAAAAACTAAGTCTTAGCGGATTTTCTTGATTTACATCACCACATTCTTATTTTACTCAAATCATCGATTCTAATTTAAATGTCGATTTTAGAGTCGTGAATGACCTTTAGTGAAGTCAGCTATAAAATAAAGTGAATTTCTAAGGTCTAGACAATTGATGTTAAACTTGTATGGTTGTAGATACATAAAGTAATTATTCTTTCAAATTGTCTAGATTCGCGAGACGGTTCACATCGAACCCAAACGCGAGAGGATCGAGATTAGGATTCGTGGCGAGTGCAGGTAAGTGGGGAGCTTGCTCAATTATCAAATATGGCATGATTATTAGTTATGCTTAGGATTCATAATTTGAATTAAAGACTTGGGATTTATGGGTTGTGTCGTAGTATTGGCTCAAACCTACATATCTATGGAATGTGAATGCACTGTTTTTCTCATCTATGTTATTCAGGGCCCCAAAATGTTTGTGGAGTTCCACTGAGGGCCTTATTAGCAAGTAAATCAATATGAATACCTCAGAATGTTGTGGTACCACCGAGGGTCGTTAACACCCCAGAATGTTTATGGAGTTTATCACCGAGGGCTTTACTTGACTAATTGAATTCATAAGTATGTCACCTAGGGACATGAGTTGGAGTTCCTTCTTTTGTACTCTTGAGACATAGGGATGTGCATCGGTGATGGCTTGGACGAACCTATTGTTGATTTGATGGGACAAACGAGAGGGCCCATAAGGTATGTGTGCTAGCTAGTTGTTTCCATCACCTCGAGAGTAGGAGAATCGGTCATCGGATTCTTGCCAATACCTAGTATGCATTGAATGAAACATCGACTCATCGTATTACTATATTTTATAGTACATAATCTCGCGAAACCCTCTCATTTGCATGAAAGCTTGAATTTATGTAATGATTTGTCAATCTCTTTAATGCTATGTATGATTATTGTTGTTACAATTTGATGGTTTATGAATATATCGTATTTGCTATGAAAGGATGAATTCTTATTTATTTATGGCTTACAAACTTTATGTCCATGTAGTACTTGATGGTTCATTATACGTCTATCTTTTATGAAATCCTGCTACCATGCTACTATTCAATGAATTCTTGTTTGTTTTCAAATATATACTAGACTTTGCATGCTTATTAGGTATTACTTGCATATTTGATGGTTGAGCGGGTTTTTCGCATTACTGAGCTCCGTTGGTTATTTTAGCTCACCCAACTTACATCTTAGGTATCCACGACAGCGCTAGGTTGAGGCAAGGGAGAGACGAGCTTGAAGTCTCCTCTTGATGTGAGTCTTTGTTAATATATATTATGTATATTTGATTTTGAAACTATTCAACTTAGGGTTAAAATTAAAATAGATCTTTGGGTAACTTGAATCCTAGTTACCTTTAGTTGATCCCCTTCGGAGATTTAATAAACTTGTTTAGTTTAAATGAGCATGAACTCATGTATAGTTTTATTAATGTTCTATGAATTTAAATCTTTTGGCTTTAGGATATCTCTTTATATTTATTCCGCACTTATTATACTTTATTTAGCCAATATGTATTCCGCAGGTTTATTTGAGAGGCGTTTCTGACCGTTATTTGGGCCTGGTTCAAGTATCGGGTCCAAGTGGCGGTCTGGGCCGGGCGACCCGACCCTAGGTCGGGGGCGGGTCGTTACATTAACCCTTTTCTCAACCTAGTGTACCCGTAATTCACCTGTTTGGTATCGACGTCGACGTGCTTTCCAAGGTGAATACCTTTCACACTATCTCGCCCGGTCTATCAATATAATATCACACATGCGATGTAATAAGTCACAAGATAGTCATTATCATCGCAGTTACGCAACCAGTAAGTAAAAAATAACATTTTTCGCCCAACCAGAAATATCCTAGCCTATCCGTGGTGTTTCCATGAACCTGAGCTGGCGTCCACATCAAAAGATAAATAATAATAACGGATTAATAAAATTGGGACATTACAAAACAACACAAAAGGGCTCTAATAATGCCAAACACCCCATGAATCAAACTCAAAAAATGGTGAGAATAGCTTCACCGACAAAGGGCTGATATGATCTCGCCGGAGTCACGCTGAAATTTGGTCGGATTTGATGGTCCAAAGCGAAGGTGGGGGAGCTTGGTCTCAGGAGTGGGTTTGGAAAGTGGGGTATGGGTGAAAGAAAACCCTTATATATGAAGGGCAGTTTGATCATTTCAAGAAGGAGCAAAATTGAAACGGGGGTCTATTTAATAAAAATCGTGGTCCATACAACCGCTGCCTTATTTTTTTAGATTAGGTGAAAAGAGAGGTTCAATGGGTTGAAATAACAACCCTACTTAATAAACTTAGACTACGAACCAATTAAAACTTATTGAAGTGAATCCAGTTAAATTCACGAATTCACGAATTTGATGAACAACCCTAATCTTAATTAAAGTAGAGGAGGGGTGACCTTTTTTTCTAAAAGCTGGTGCAATACAAGGACTTCTCAGGAGGTTACCCATCTTAGTACTACTTTCGCCCAAACACATTTAACTACGGAGTTCTGATGGGATCTGGTGCATTAGTGCTAGTATGATCATACCCAGAGGAGGAGGTGACTTTATTTTGAGGCCATTTAGGCAAATAAACTGTTTACAAAAAAAATCGGGAGATAAATTGGTCCCACTACATTATCGGGACAGGAAACCGAACATGGCTCAACAACTTACTTGCTGGACTAATTTAGCAAATGAGTACTATTTTTTTAAGTAATTTATAAAAATATAGGCCATGTTTGATTATAAAGAAAATGTTAGAAAATGTTTCATAGGAAAAGAACATTTTCTTAAGAAAGTTTTTCGAAGTAAATGCTTATAAGAAAATTTTACTACATGTGTTTTATTATACATATAAGAATTTTTTTCTCTCAAAACTCACCAATAACAAGTTTTGGAATAAATATGAAAACTTATTTTATATATATATATATATATTATATATTATTAATTCTTATATTTAAAATATAAATTTAATGTGTCTTAAGGGAAACTCACATTTTCTCAAACGAAAACTCAATTTACCACTATAATAGGTGAGTTTTAATATAAAAAAAAATCGGCAATCATTAGAAAGTATTGTGCGAGAAAATTTTGACTATTAAACATAATGACATCATTTCCTCACTAAATTTGTCATTTTTGTTAAAATATGTTCAATTAAAGAGAAAGTTGTTGTGAATTGAAATGAAACTTGCTAGAACTAGAGAAGGAAAGTAGAAGAACTACTAACTTCTACTATTACAAAGAACTACAAAGAACTACAACTACAAAGTAGAAGAGGAGAAATGAGAGAGTTGAAATGAGAAGTTGTATACAACTTGATGTGTTTTTACAATGAGGTTGGCACCCTTTATATAGGCCCTTTGGTGATGATGATAAATGTACTTAGACAATATTTACAAGTAACACATACATGTCATACAACTCTTCACACGCAACATTGACAATACATGAAATAATAAGTACATTTGATATGGATAAAAGTAAGGGCCATGCTTGATACTACCACTCAATGTAAGAGCCATGCTTGACAATGATTAGTCATACAAAGTCTTGATCAATTGTTCATCCATATCATAATACTCCCCCTTGGATGACAATTGTTGAGAGAATGTGCCTCGTTAAAACTTCTACTAGAAAAAACCCCGTGGTAAAAATCTAGCAAAAGAAAAAGAGTACACATTTCTTATTAATCTTAAGATGAGTATAATATTGTTAGGATTGCCTTATTAAAAAAAACCTTGCTAGGAAAACCCAATGGGATAAAACCATAGCTAAGGGAAAAAGAGTGCAATACACTAATCAATAACTCCCCCTCATGTGAATATAGGTAAAACTTGTTCAGTTTCTTTACTTGCAATGTCTTTAAGTTTACGCAAGCCAATACCATATGTAAGCCTTTTAAATGTCGTAGTTGGTAAGGCTTTTGTGAATAAATCAGCAAGATTATCGCTCGATCGGATTTGCTTGACATCAATTTCACCATTCTTCTGAGCTCATGTGCATAAAAGAATTTTGGTGAAATATGTTTTGTTCTTGTCCCCTTTTATGAATCCTTCACTTAATTGTGTAATACATGCTGCATTATCTTCATATAATATGGTTGGAGAATCTTTTATTGAAGGCAATCCACATGATTCTTGAATATGTTCAATCATGTTTCTCTACCAAACACATTCACGACTTGCTTCATGAATTGCAAGTACTTCAGAATGATTGGAAGAAGTGGCAACCATAGTTTGTTTTACTGATTTCTATGATACAGCAGTATTACCACAGGTGAATACATATCCCGTTTGAGAACGGGCCTTATGGGATCTCGATAAAAATTCAAAGATCAAGATAACCTTGGAGATTCAATTTTACCCCTCTCGAGTAAAATAAACCCATGTCACTTGTTCCTCGAAGATATCGAAAATTGTGTTTAACACCATTCCAATGTCTTCGAGTTGGTGAAGAGTTATATCTTGCAAGTAGGTTGACAGCAAAAACAATATCGGGTCTTGTACAATTTGCAAGATACATAAGTACACCAATTGCACTTAAATATGATACCTCCGGACCAATTAACTCTTCATCACTTTCATGAGGTCGAAATGGATCCTTATCCACTTCAAGTGATCTGACAACCATTGGAGAGCTCAATGGATGTGCCTTGTCCATATAAAATCATTTTAATAATTTTTCAATATAATTTGATTGATGGACAAGTACTCTACTTGAAAAATGTTCAATTTGCAAACCAAGACAAAGTCTTGTTTTTCCAAGTTCTTTCATCTCGAATTCCTTTTTCAAGTATTCGGATGTTCTAACGATGTCGTCGTGGTTTCCCACTATATTTAAATCATCAACATATACAACAATAATCACAAATCTTGTTGATGATCTTTTAATGAAGACACATGGGCAAAGCGGATTATTTACATATCCTTCTTTCAGTAAATAATCACTAAGACGTTTGTACCACATTCGTCCGGATTGTTTCAACTCGTACAAAGACCTTTGTAATTTTATAGAATGCATGTTATGAGGTTTTGATTTTATTTCATCGGATATTACAAATCCATCAGGGATTTTCATATATATCTCACTGTCTAGAGATCCGTACAGATATGCTGTAACGACATCCATTAAATGCATATCAAGCCCTTCAGAGACTACAAGCCTTATCAAGAACCGAAATGTGATTGCATCTATAACAGAAGAATATGTTTCCTCATAATCGATGCCAGGTCTTTGTAAGAAACCTTGAGCTGCAAGTCTTGCTTTGTACCTTGTAACTTCATTTTTTTCGTTTCTCTTTCGTACAAATACCCATTTATATCCAACAGGCTTTACGCCATCTGGCGTTTAGACAATTGGTCCAAAAACCTCTCGTTTCCTTAACGAGTTTAGCTCTGCTTGGTTAGCATCTTGCCATTTTTGCCAATCAGATCTTTTTTGACATTCGTCCACTGATTGTGGTTCTGGATCATCATCATTTTCACATATTTCAAAGGACACATTGAAAGCAAATATATCATCAGGAACAATTTTATTTCGATCCCAAATCTTACCAGAGTTTAAGTAATTTATTGAGATCTCATTACCTTCATCTTTTTCATCTTTTTCTAGAGGAAGTTGTTCTACATCAGAATCAACTTGTTCTGACAAACCCTTATCAAAGGATTCTTGTGCTTTCTCAGGAGTATTTTGATTTGTATTTATTTTTACTCCCGTTTTCCTTTTTCGAGGAATTGTATCCTTTGAACCAACCGGTCTTCCACGCTTTAAGTGTTTCGTTGGTTCTTGTGCATTTTGTTGCACAGAGACATCAATTCTTGCAGGAGCATTTACAGATGGAATATGTGATTTTGTCACTTGTTTTGCATCATTAAATGCATCTGGTAATTGATTTGCGATTTGTTGCAAATGAATGATCTTTTGAACTTCAAGTTCACACTGATTTGTTCATGGATCATAATGTGATAAAGTTGATGCATTCCAAGCAATTTCGCGCCATTCCTTTTGAATTGACTTCTTATCTCCCCCCTAATGGTGGAAAATTTGCTTCATCAAAGTGACAATCAGCAAAACGTGCAGTAAATAAATCCCCTGTTAAGGGCTCAAGGTATCTTATAATGGACGATGAGTTAAATACAACATAAATCCCAAGTTTTCGTTGTGGACCCATCTTAGTTCTATTGGGAGGTGGTATAGGAACATACACTGCACAACTAAAAATTCTTAAGTGTGAAATATTTGGTTGTTGAACTAAAATGAGTTGCATGGGGGAATGTTCATGGTATGCAATAGGCCTATAACGAATGATAAATGCTGCATGAAGGACTGCATGTCTCCAAACTGAAGTTGATAACTTAGTTCTCATGATTAAAGGTCTGGCAATTAATTGAATGCGTTTGATTAGAGATTCTGCCAAACCATTTTGGGTATACACATGTGGAACAGAATGTTCAATGGTAATTCCTATAGACATGCAATAATTTTTAAATGATTGAGATTGAAATTCCCCGGCATTATCAAGACGGATGGTCTTGATTGGGTTGTCGGAATTGTGCTCTTAACTTAATGATTTGCGTTAAAAGTCTAGCAAATGCAACATTGCAGTCGAAAGCAAACAAACATGTGACCACCTAGTTGATGCATCTATCAAAACCATGAAATATCTAAATGGTCCACAGTGAGGATGAATAGGTCCACATATGTCTCCCTGAATGCGTTCTAAGAAAACTGGGGATTCCACAACAATTTTACTTGGGGATGATTTAACTATCAATTTACCTTGAGAACAACTAGCACAATTATAATCACCAGCTGAAAATATTTTGTGACTCCTTAAAGGATGTCCATGCGAATTATTAATTATTCTTCGCATCATTGATGATCCTGGATGACCAAGCCGGTCATGCCATAAAATGAATGTCTTTGGATCATTAATTTTTTTATTTAAGACGATATTCGTTTCGACATGCCTTATATGAGTAAAATATAATCCAGAGGATAAAGCTGGGAATTTAAATTTTCAAATGAAACAAATCATACTAAATAACTTCTATATAAGACATTGACAACATTATAGTTGTACCAGATATTGCATAAACATTAGCCTCTGCTAAGTTTAAATTCGATGGATACTCTTTATATTACAATGTACATGTAGTACAATAAGTAAGACATTCGTTATTCGTCTTTATTTAGCTCATAATTTGAACACATCTTAATGTGTCAATACTTAATTGAGCTATTTTTAATGGTAAAATTCATAATTTTGCCTTGATTTAAGGGCATGGTAAAAGATCAAAAATATTTGGGTATGTATATGACAATATTTAGGCAGCATAGTCTTTCGTACGTGACAAAAAAAATGTCACAATTATGAGCGCTCCTTGTCAATACTAATTTACCCTTTCTAGTGGTGCACCACTTTTTATTTTGACTATCAATGGAATTGTCAATATGACTTTTACCATATCTTTTCACCTTTTCCACGTCCATAAATTTGTAATTGCGACCATGGTCATTATATGCAACATATGCTTCTTAATTTGAAGCTAAACCAATTGGACATGAGTGATATTATATTTATAATATCTTATTATTTTACTCAGCTACCACGAGACAAGGATTCAATCCATAATTAATATTTAATGGATTGACGTGCGCGCTCGATAATTTGTTGCAGTAATATATCGAGGCGAGCCACGTGGCTTTTATTTGTCTCATCAGTCATATTTTTGCATAGCCTCAATATAGAGGTAATTGAAATTGCAGAATAATAAATGATATTTGACTGATATAAATTTTGTAGCGTGAGACCCAACCGCTCATTTTGAGCCTTTTGGAGCATCACCAATTTTGGCTTTGATATAGATAGCTCCATGAGGTGAAATGATAATATAAAGTGAAATATTCACTTTTCAAATCTCTAAAGAGTCTAAAGAGATATTTGACGAATAAATATTTATACGCATAGCCTTGCATAGATACTTTATATATAGTTTGAGCATCCTGTTGCCTTAACAAGTAATTAGTATTGTCAATATTGTTAAGGTAATTAATTCAATTATAATTAAATAAAATCTTTATGAAAATAGGGATAAACTAAATAGTTTTCTTTTTATACAAAATAGATAATATACCATTAAATATATGTTCACAACTTGATTATAAATACGCAAAATGTAATACTTGTATGAGTTGGTGGGACAACCTCCAGGTTGGGTGGCGAGACGAAGTCTACTTAAAACCATGCCTCCTCGAACGGGATAACCCATCTCCCTTTCAATGTTTAGCTTTACCGGGGACAAGGCTTACCCACTATCAACCCAAACTCATAACACTATTTGCAATATAAAAAATCAAGAATGGAGCATAATTAATCGTTTGTAGTATAGCGAGAAAACTAGTTATGTCACATATTGACTTTTGATTTCTGATGTAGAAGATCGTACAAGACGCAACTACAGAGCATACTTTCGCAATCGGTGACGTTATAATTCATAGTATATGAATAAAGTATGCATATAAAAGTGAAGCAACCAAGATAAAATAGAAATAAACCGAACTCATAAAATTTATACCTTCCTAGCTTTATCTCCTTAACAAGCCTTCTTGAACTTCAAGATCTCCTTAATGCCAGAGCAAGCTCGTGCTGATAACGTGTTATGAATTGAAATGAAACTTGTTAGAACTAGAGAAGGAAAGTAGAAGAACTACTAACTTCTACTATTACAAAAAACTACAAAGAACTACAACTACAAAGTAGAAGAGGAGAAATGAGAGAGTTGAAATGAGAAGTTGTATACAACTTGGTGTGTTTTTACAATGAGGTTGACACCTTTTATATAGGCCCTTTGGTGATGATGATAAATGTACTTAAACAATGTTTATAAGTAACACATACATCACATGTCATACAACTCTTCACAAGCAACATTGACAATACATTGAATAATGAGTACATTTGATATGGATACAAGTAAGGGCCATACTTGATACTACCACTCAATGTAAGAGCCATACTTGACAATGATTAGTCATACAAAGTCTTGATCAATTGTTCATCCATATCATAACTACAAAAGTTACTTTTTCACCAATTTATTCTGTTTCAGAGAATTATTTCGATCTTCTCTCACGTTCGTATATATATATATATCTCGCTCTCGCTCTCTCTCTCTCTCTCATCACATGTCTCTTTACTACTCGCTTCTCCCTTCTCTCTTCTTTCTCGCAGGTATCTTTGCCCTAACCTCTCTTTCTCTCATGGTTTCTTCTTTCACCTTTATTTCTTTGTAAACTTTGTCCCTTTTAGGGTTGGAGTCTTGGAGACTTTCAATCGACGCACGCATTTGTCTACCCATTTGTTTCATGAAATCTAATATGATCAATCATCTGTTTCGCTTATAATTTGAGCTTTTTAGTTAACCTTTAAATCATTGAGAATGCTGCTTGCTAGTCACCTTAATCAATTTCCTGAACTCGAAGATTTTTTGTCACTTTTCTTTAGACTGAATGTTTGAGCTTATTGCACTTAGTTAAAAAGATTTTGGAACCACTATGTCATAATCAAAATTTCATGCCACAATGTTATGATCAAACTCTCTTTATTTATCCATGTTCTTTGTGTTTGTTGATTCTGGATTTTGGGGCGTGCTAGATTTGGTTTTTTTAGAAATCATAATTTTTGTCTTTGAAAAACGACGCGGAATCTTTATTAGTTATTACACCAATTTTTTTTTTTTTTTTTTACCGAAATCATAACGATGTTGCATAGTCAGTTTTGAGTACAAGTACAGAAATGTTTGGATTTTATTTTAGAAAAAGGTTTAGACTTATGGGCTGTGCTAATCTAGTTATAATTTTAGTAATTGATATTACTTGTGACATATTGCATTGCATAGATGGCTATTGATCTTACAATTGGAAACCGATCTTCTTTCTGCTTGTGCCTTCCTCATAGCTCTTGGGTGTCTCACCTATTCCGAAAAAGCCCATTAGAATGCTGAGGACGAAATATCGCTTCCCGGACTAAAGTGTCCTGAAAAAGAGTAGCTCTTTGAGTTCATAGTCCAATCAACTAATATAAAATACTGAATCTTTTTTCACGGGAAGATGTAAAATACTGAATCATATTGGTTAAGCTGTCAAAATGTACTCACCAAGATTGTGGCTTTAATGTTTTTGTTGTGATAAGGAAACCAAAATCACCATTTCCTTTAAGTCTCAATAATACATCTACGAGGCCCTCAACTTCATCCTTGATTGCCTTTGTCGGCGTTCTACACTCTATGCTTTTCAATGATATAACTTATTAGTAAAGATCTTGTCAACCAACTGGTGTATTTTCTCTAGCTTTATCTTTTTTGCGTTGATCACATGGAGTTTTAGTGAAGGAAACAGATTTGCAATGTCAAAGCCTCTTACCATCTTAATCACCTCCTGCATTGGTGACATGAATAATTGATTATCTTTACAATTCTTGCCAAATGATGCTCTAGAAACCACATCACTTGTCAATGAAAAAATACTCTCACTGATGTTAACTTGTGAATTGGCCATGAAAGAAATGCTTTGAATGAAATTTGGCACTTCCTCATTTCTAAGAGACCAGAATGATTAGACTTGCTTAGCAGTGAAGAACTCCATGGTGCAAGTCTTTCACAATTATCTTCAGTAATCACTGTGTGGAGCGAGTATCGAATTCTTGCAGTTGTAAGTCATAGCCTTCATAGCATATTTAACAAAACTATCAGCAAACTTGAGTTAATGTCTTCGTCATCTGTTTTGAAACTTTTGGAGAGGAAATGATGACAGTTGAAACTTGCCAGCTGTAGATGCATGGGGGATCCATGATTCATGGATGTGGTTGTAATTTTTAGCTTTTGCGTTTAGTTCTGTACGTCCTCCTTGTCTTCACTAGAAGCCGTAATAAAATGAGGGAAGTGATAACTAGGGTAAATTGCAATTGCAGCTCTATTACCATGATGCATATTTTAGGATCTGAGAGATATCGTGAGTTTCCTTTTGAATTTGATCAGCAAATATTACTTTTTACGAATAATAAAGTTATGAAAAAAAAATTGTGGAAGAAAGTCCCATTTAGCTAGGAGAGCTCATGTCAACTTGAGGAGACTTTGCAAACATTGCAAAAAAGAAGAAGAATCTGTGGAATAGGTTATAGTTGTCAAAAGACAACATATACTGAAAGGCATATAAAGTGTAGGAAAGATGTTCCTTTCAACATGGTAAGAGAGGTCACAAGGCTTTCTGGAATTTCCAAATCAATATCAAAGGACAAGGATCTTGAAATAGAATATAGTAACTGTCAAAAGAAAAGGGGCATTAATGCAAAATATCCCATGAGACTATAATTATATCTTTTTGACTTCATGAACTGTTAGCCTTAGCCAACATATAACGCAACGCATACCTACCCATAGTATAATCTCCCAAAATGCGATAAAAGACCAGCAACTTGACATGCAAATGAGAATCTATAGTGGTTGATAAGGTTATAATCTTGGATCTCTTAGAAATTTTTGGAAAGCGACACCGTCTTACAAATAGACATTTTAATGAAAAAGATGTAACCTTATGTTAGAAAATTTACTAACATAACCTCTTAAGTAGAAAGACAAGAACAAGTAAAAATTTCTGACTCTAAGTAAATATTATAAATAACAAAAGAACAAGTTTCAGAAAGTCATGCTCTTCATTCTCAAAAAAAAGAGAAGAAGTCATGCTATTCTCCCATACCAAGACAACATCTCTGTTTTCTATTTATATCACGTAGATATTGTGCTACATCTGGATTTTTATAGATATTTCGCCACTTTACACTTGTTTGGTTATGCGGTGACATCAAACTACTCTCATCAAACTACTTTAGACCATGGAGAGTACTTTGATTGTGGTTGCAACTGCCATGATGTACATGGTTTCTGTAACTACACGATTTTAATTGTGATAACTGAACACACGATTTCAGTTGGGATAACCAATTCAGTTGCCAAATTGATAGCTCGGTTTATGAGATCTTCTATTATGAGAAGAGGTTACTAAAATCTGTATTGGAATTTATCTACTGAAACAAAACCAAAAAAACTCCACATTAGCAAAAAGTTTAGTTAAAATTTTTTTGATACTTTAAATAGGATGAATATAATTTTGTTTGTATTAATTAGGTTGTAGTTTTGATAAAAAAAAATAGTTTGATAGATTTTTTCGATTTTCATCAATTAACATGTCCATTCTCTTGATAGGATATAATATGACCTATCGTGTTTTATTTACCATTATTCTTTTTGAATCGTAAGAATCAATTTTTTTTAATAACTAATTTTTAATTGAGTGCAATAGGAAACTATTATATATAAATGTATATATTTGATAATTAGTTACTATAGCTATCCTTTTACGTTTATATTATCCGTAGTGTTGCGGTTGAAAATTATCACTTATTGGTAAACTGTGGTTTTAACCTTATTGGTTGAGTAAAAGAAAATGTTGCATTACTTGTGTAAAAAAAAATATGTTATGTTTTGTTAAAACTAATGTTGTGCGATATGGACATGATACTACTCTGTTTGTGGTGTCTTTTTCGCATTTAGGCAAATACTTCTCTCAAGACATTGTGGACAAATAATGGCTCAAGATGAAGAAGTGGACACAGAGTTGGAAGCGGTCCAAGCAGTTTATGGTGATGATTGTCGAGTCATCAGACGCTTCCCACCTCATCTCCATGTCCACATAAAGCCTCGAACGGCAGATGACTCGTCACAACAGGTAATCGTGGTCATTATATACATATGCAACTCTAATCAGTCTTTGATGGCTTGTGTCCAATATTTGGTTTGGACTTTATCTAGTTGATGATCAAACAAAGAAACTGAAGTCATAATAAAAAAAAAAAAAAAAAAAACAAAGAAACTGAAAAGAACGAGTGAAATTGAAATGCAACTCTACCTAGTTGGAGGATCGAATTCAAGACCAGAACAACCGAGATTTATGTCTTTGTCCCCTTAATAAGTTTGTGATGTTTTACGTGATATTGGGTTAGGAAATTGTCTGGTTGATGATCAAATAGAGAAATTGAAAAAGGAAAGCGATTCTCATTTAAAATGAAAAGTCGTGGTTGTTGGACTTCGTAAAATCTATGTTCCCTTGAGGAAAATCCCCAAAAAAATTGCAACTGAACTCTTTTGTATCTAATTATTTTGTATTATTTACTATACTTATTTGCTCTTGCATTGGGTGCTTGCTAGTTCCTAATTGCTTCAAGTGGGTTTTTTTTTATACAATCTCTTTGTTGGAGAAAATCAAAGAGAAATACAAATCAAAAGAGAAAGAGAGGTAGAAAACTGAAAATAATGAAGAGCCGAAATTGGTCTCTCAATTTTTAATTGCTGCATTAATCAATTAATGATTGATGTGACGTGTTTTTTATATACACCCAAATACAATTCTTAAACAAGAAGTAGAAACAGAATTAAACACTTATCCTAAAAAATAGCAACATATATCCTAATCTATTTAACAACTAAAAGATAGCTAAAAATATGTAAAGATAACAACTAAATAAAATAAGATAAAGGACTATCTTTAATCAGCTTGCATGCATCAATCTAAATATATGGGCAACCTAAGCATATCTTCAACACTCCTCCTTGCTTAGGTTGCTGCAAGCTCCATGCTCATCTCTTAGAAATTGAAACTTGCAGTACTTCAGACCAATTGAACTTTCCGTTTGCAGTTTTCTGCATTCTTCTTGCTTCAGATGTAAATCTTCTAGCATTTTCTTTGACCAAAAATATTGATTTGTAGCTGAAGTACTTTTCATGTAATTGAGTGAATCTGCCCTATCATTATCAGAATAGCCCTGTAAACATAATTCTGACTTGCACAAAATATAGTTCCATAATTCAATGTCCCTTTCACTTATCTAAAGACTCTCTTAGCAGCTGTAAATGCACAAGGCAACCTATTAAACTGCTATAGTAGGCTTCATCAACTTTCTCAGCTTCATTTACTTTGCTCAAAATCTCTTTCTGACTCATTCGAGTATCAACAAATTCAACATCATGCCTACACATCCACCATAAATCATAGATTGTGGTTGTGTTGTCTCATTTTTTGGCATTTTTAAGAATGCTTGTGTGCCGCACACCACCTTGAGGCTTATATGTTACTTTACTTGGTGAAAAAAAACATACATTTTGCGTCAATAACTAAGAAATAACAATAAAACTTGAAAGTAACTTGAAAGAACGGACGTAAAAAACCTTTGACAAAAATATTTTTATATATTGTTTTCTAAGTAGTCTTTCGTTGAGCCAGTCTTAATTTTGCATTGTGCCATAGGCAGTGATTTTAACGTGCACATTGTTGAAGCTTGATTTCATGTTTTCCCTGCAGTTTGTGGAAGCTTGGCTTGAATTATGCGCGAATTCTCAGGTACTAGTTTGTGTGCAGATTTCTCAAGGAATCTTTTTGCATGTCAAATTTTATTTACTCACAATGTCACATAAGTTAATTTCTAAGAAACTTTAATTTTATTATCTCACTATAGCTAAGAAGGAGCATAAACTCTTCTTTTGCAATCCTTCATTGAAGCGTGTAACCCTGTGTTGTTGTATGTTTTTTTTTTTTTTTTTTTTTTTTTTACCACCTTGTTTTGTATGTTATACTGGAATAAAAGTTCATAGATGCCATTTCATTAATGTAGATTGTATTTGGTCCTTTTTTTTTTGAAGAAACAGAA
The DNA here is from genome assembly GCA_039657345.1 of Stephania japonica. Classification (NCBI taxonomy): domain Eukaryota; kingdom Viridiplantae; phylum Streptophyta; class Magnoliopsida; order Ranunculales; family Menispermaceae; genus Stephania; species Stephania japonica. The sequence continues at coordinate 63,848,054 of CM077557.1, read as the reverse complement.
ATTTTATTAATCATCAATGCTCTCAATACATTCAATGAGACAGGACAAGACATAAAATCAATCACTGTAGCAAATTGATTCGCTAATCCTAATTGTGCCAAAGAACATTCAACCGCCATAAGGTTGAATTTCAGGAATTGTTACTGCAACAATAGAACAATTTGGCAATCAATGACTATTCTCTTGACAAATGTCTGGAACACGACAATACACAAATACATCACTCGAACCATAACAAAAAATAAAACTTTCGACTAGGGTAGTAAACACAAAACTTCTAACGAGGGAAGACTATCTAAACCTTCCAACAATTGTAGGAAACAACTACCTATGAAAAAAACCTAATGAAGAGTACCAACCACGTAAATGCAAATCTACGCACTGTCTACGGGAAGGATGTAGACATAGAGAAGTGATTGTTGTCAATAGTGAATTTGATGGCCACAATGGGGATGAAACTAATCATCTCAACAGATCTGAATAAATCTGAGTTTATTTAGTTAATAAGAGGCAAAAGAGTTTATTGGAACCACCACCGATCAAAAGAGAGGATTGGCGGTGGTTCAAAAGGTAGAATCAAGAAGGAAAACCTAAGAAGAAAAATTAGGGCTTTTGAGAGCGGCGGCTATGTTTGACTCTTTTGCATCTGAGTCTAAAGTTTTTGATTTTTCATTGTGTGGTGGCCAATACACTTTGAATTTGATAAAACTAAATCTAGTTGTTTTACACCATTGCACGTGTAGGAAAATCAACACAAGTAGAAACTAGAAACTAGGACCATCGATTTATTCATCTCTTTTAAGTAGTCCTAGGTGATTTCAAATTAGAGGTGGAGTAATGTAGTTCTTACTGTTATTGCCTAGAGTAGGTGTTTTCAAGGATTTTAATGTGGTTAACCTATTAAACTATTAGAGCTCTCGATTGGTTATAGATTAACTAGAATGTGGTTGAGATGCTCGTTCTTTCCATTGAAAATAGATTGAAAATAGGAAAACGAGGTGATCACAACGTGATGAGCACTATAGCCTACTTATGAGATTGGTGAAAACATACCTTTTGTAACCGATTATTAATTCAATCTTACATAATTGTCTAAGTCTTCCTTGATATAGGTTTTTCTGAATTGTTTTTCTCAAATATTTTCATTCATGCTTTCTTTTAATCATTCATTTGATTTCATTAAAGCCGACTTTTTTAGAACCCCCCTTTGTTTAACCTAAAGTTTTTTCCTATCCCTCAACCCCACTTGCCGCTACTACAAACCATTAGTAGTTTGGTATTTCGAGTAATGTATTTGTGTATTGTCGTTCAAATACATTTTAAACTAAAAAATGGCAATTAGAAAGATAATCTAAATCACTGAAAATACTAATATCCTAAAAACTGCTTAGATAGACATTTTTAAGCAAAAAGTTCTTCAAAAGTACTTAAAGTTCTTGTGAAAATTGTGGAAATTCGCGGCAGTTTCAAACAGTTAGTTTCTACTCAAATCATGACCAACCTTGAAATGTCAAAATTTGGAAATGCACATGAAAGGCAAAAAAACTGTATGAAGATGCGCAAAACTGTATGAAGATGCACTAAGTCCCAAAAAGGCCATGATTGTATCAAAAAAACACATAAGAATAGATTTGGAAATACAAGATTAAAAGAAAATACGAGTGACTCCATTTTAGATCAAAAGTAGAGAAGGGCGATTGTAGTGGCTGGACATATCCAAGGACAATCCAACGAGTGGTCCTCTTAGAAAACTTAAAACGACTAAAATTGAAGGAATTTGAAAGTATCGGGTAACCTAAGATACCTTGATATGCATTAATTATGAAGGATTTTTCAAAAAACTGCCAAAGCACATTGTCAACTGCATTAGATCGAGTTGAATGGTATTGTTTGATCAATGTAGCTAATCCCAACTATTTTGCACCTGAGGGCGTGAGGCTTAATTGTTGTTGTTATAAGAATTTAAGACCTAGCAATTATAATTCAATTATTTGTCATCCGGAGTTATGTTTTTAGCAACTACTGTTTTTGGTTGTTGGGTGTTTTTGTTGTGATTTTAAAGATGTGATTCAATGGTCTTATTCCATGCATGGATTGGTAATTTGGTATAGTTTTGACATTAGTTTTGTTAAGTTATCCTTTTGAATTTTACTAGTTAACTTATTGTTTTTTTGCTTTTTTATTTCTTTCATTCTATATCGAATGAATTTGGGTATAGACTATAGTGTTTTGCATTTGCTTTTCTCTTTTATTGTGCTAGTATCCCGAGGAACCACCTCATATTGGCATCTTAGAGTCCAAAGGGCTTGATGAGAAGCGAAGAATGAATTTGATAGCTTGCATTAAAGAGAAAGCATGTGAACTCTCCTCATACTTGATGTTGGTTGCGCTTTGTGAGGTAAAAATTGTGGATAAATTCAATCGACTCGTTTACTTGTCTATTAGATATTTATATATGTAGGGTGATTCTACCATGGTGATTTAGAAAAATCCCCGTAGTAGAACTACCCATATATATACATATATATTATTTCTCTTGGATTGGTGTTTTCGTTGTTCTAGATATTTTTCCTCACTTGCTATCTTTTCTTCAGAAAATAAAGTATAAAATAACTTATAATCAGAAAAAGATGGCGATTGGCAACTGCAATCATTGTCTAAAAATGCAAAACATCCTTATTATTTAATCGAGGATAGGGAAGCATTTGATTCAAGTCACCAATCCCAACTAATTAGGGATTGGCTTTTTTTGAGAACCACAAAGAAGTTTACACATGGTTTCCTAGCGGTGGTATCTATGAAGGGAGCACAGTTTCTCTCCAATATTGTAACTAATTTCCTGAATATGAACATATTCATATTCTTTTTCCAAATGAATACAAAATTTTGCACGATGGAGACTTTGGAGAACCGTGGCTTACAGAACTTCCTCTTAACATAAAGCACAAGAAGGATGCAATCAAACTTTAGACTGGCTTGTTCACTACCTAATTGGTACATTATCTTATGGTTACTACCTAGAGGGCTTTTTGCGTCAACATAAATCATTTACATGGGTACGAATTGGCCAAGAGACCTTTTAATTTTTACTTGCTGTAGAAGATTGTTGGATATGCCTTTGATCAACTTGATTAATCATGAGGGTCAAGTGGGGACCATCACTTGAAGGTAGACAATGTTTATAGTAGAAATAATCTTATTGAGAATGTTTTTGACATGAATATGGTCTCTTATTGGATATGAATCGTGAAAATCCTTGAAGTTTATAGTAGAAATAATCTTATTGAGAATCCAGTGAGAATCAGAAAAAACTTCATTGCGTTCTTTCTTAGGAAAAATGATAAATAATTGTCAAAGGAATTTTTACTGTACAACTAGTAGTCTAGTTACTCAAAAAAAAGGTATTTGAAGGAATTAATTTCAACATTTGTTAGCTTCACCCTTGAAAGGAATGAGTTTGATACCAATTAGTTGAGGAGTTTAAGCATCTTAGGGTGTCCATATCTTGTGAAGTTCCAATCATTGATTGCGAGTATCATATAAAGTATAAGGCACACATTTATTTACTTCATTTTAACTATACTCAGTTTCTTATTGCATTTTGTAATGAGTGGTTTGAATGGATAATTAGGAAGCAGTGGAACTACTCACCAACATGAATCATCCTGATGGAAATTGCCCATTGTGTTTGTATCCTCTGGTCAAAGAAAATGCATGTGGTGATTCCATACCATTTATGAAATTGATGTCCTGTTTCCACTGTTTCCATTGGTAAGATTTGTTTCTTTTATTTCTTCCATGTTTCCCTGAACGAGGCAATTTAATGGTATACTGATTTACATTAATCTTTTCCCTCTTTTGGGGACAGCAAATGCTTTATTAGTTGGTGGAATTGGCTCCAAGAACGACAAGAAAATGATGGAAGCTATTCATATGATGGGAGTATAGCACTTTCTAGGAACCCACAAAACCAATTAGGTATTTTTGCTTCTGTAGAATATTTTGGAATTAGTTTCAACTTATCATACTTTTTTTTTCTTTTCCTTCTTTTTCTGGTTATGTTCACTAGCATTCAATAGACCTGATGTGTGGAAGCATATGATCCATGTAGCCAACCTCAACTAATTTGGGATCGAGGCTGTTTGTTATTGTTGTTTCTTCTCTGTTATGTTAGATTTTAAACGAGTCATCAAAACTTGGAAACCCCTATCTGCATTTCTTACTCTAATGGCTTTTAAGTTCTCATGCAGGAGGATTGCTTGCATTGAACAATGTAGTTGTAAAGGACTCTTCATTGAGTAGACATTATTGAAGTCCTAAACATTTTAGCTAAATTGATACTTTTGCACACACCTTCTGTTGCACTCCCGATATTACATCTAGGAATCACAAATTGTATCCTACCATTCCAGTCATCTCTTTGTTTCGGGAAATTTATGGAACCTTGACTTATGAAGATCAAAATATTTATATTCGTATATATTATTAATCCAAGTCACATCATCTACTATAGTAAATAGAGTTGAATAACTTGAATGGAGATGTAGCATCCATGTAGCTGATCTCAACTATTTTGGGATTGAGGCTTGGTGGCTGTTGTATTTGTTGTTGATACTGTGATGTGATCATGTGAAAGATCTTAGGATAAACAAAATGGTTTTGCCAGTCTTAATGCAAATTACAATAGGATTCAAAATAGAAGTAGATATATAAGCTTGGGTGCATTTGTTAAAAATCTTCATTTTTGAAAATTTATTGCTGTTATTGGGTTGTAGGATTCAAAAAGACATTGATAGCTTGGGTTGTTAAATTCATTTTCCATTGTTCAATACATTTTACAGCGTTAGTCTTAACATTTTTCATTTTTGAAAATTTATTGTTGTTATTGGGTTGTATAAACTTGTACGTCTACTAGCCAAGATTATCTTAAAGCTCTGTGACCTAGTCAGCTTCTAAACCATTATATATTAGTAATATCCAAACAATAAGATAGGGTCCACTCATAAAACGTTAGACAACATCTCCTTTGTTTTTATCCTAGGCAAACATCAGTCTCACTTAATAAAAGAGAGTTAGCAAATTTAAAAAAAGATTTGACAACTCCATACTTGATCAAAATAAACAAATCCACAAGTATCGACTACACATATACCAATTCATCAAAAACAAGTTCTAAAATGTTCACCTCAAGATCTCAGGAGAATCTTATACTAGTTTCCAACTATCTAACTAAAAGAAAAAGGGTCAACAAAACTGTTCATTCTATCACTCACCCTATAACCCATTTATAATAATAAATATAGCTAAAAAACAGTACATACGTTGAGAAAAGTAAACTCGAAGTACTTACTTCAAGAGCATCAAAAGAAACTAAAAACTCAAACTCACTAAATTTCCTTGCTTAATTCGGTCCAATTCCCTTGTCCCTCACTAATTTCACAACATCCAACAACTAAATCAAAGAGAGAGGTGAAAGATCAGAGAGCAATTGAGAGAAAGAAAGAGAGAGATAATTGGTAGAGAGAGAATACGAGTGTTTGAGATAGTTCCTTTTCGATTTTCTTTTCCAATTGATTTCCCTCAAAACCAAAAGAAAGAGAACAAGAAAAATCAGAAAAAGAATGAGGGTGAAGAGTTGAGGAGGCGGTGGCGGTGTCTGCGAAATGAAGAAGAATAAAATTCTTGTTCTTTTTATTTAGAACACATATTATGTCACCTCCTGCTTCTTGAGATTTCATAATCTCTTAATTAATTTCCTCCCACTGACATTTAATCACTCTATTCCCACTCCCGTTGAACCTTTCAACCTTATTACCGTAGTTAACACAACTTCAAAAATTACCTTAATTGGCCACTGAGTTGGACAAAACTTAGGAAAACTCTTCAGATCAAAACTTAAACATGTAAAACACTAAGATTTTAATAAAATTGTTTCAAAGGGCAAATAGTTAGAATAATCCTAAACTAATAATTGTGTATACATAATCTCAAACTTTATGCTTTGTGTCAATTTTAGCCTTTCACATTTTTTAAGTCAAATTTGATGCTTTGTGACACTAAAGTCACATTTTTGAGTTACTTCTTCCCTTCCCCAAAACCATTGATCTAAACCAGAAGAACCCGATTTGACTCAAAAAAAAAAATGTGGTGTGTTAAAATTGACACAAAGCATAAAGTTTGGGATTATTTAGACACAATTATTAGTTTGGAATTTTTTTTACCCAAAACTGAAAGTTTGGGATTATTCTGACCATTTGTCGTTGTTTCAAATTAGTTACTAACAATGCGATGTTACAGATCACTAGGCATACCATCACCCAAATATAAAGTTACGAATTTTGATTTCTTTCAAGTCCAGGTCACCTAACTGCAACCAATGTTGTGATGGGACTCACTAATCACCATAGATGGTGATTTTTATAATTAACCTTTAGATTTAGACCCAATGGTGAATATGCCTTCTTGGAACTTGTGCGCATAATTTAAGAGTCATTAATGTGGCTTTTATGTTCACCAATAGATTCAAATCTAATGGTCAAAATCTAAAATCACCATCTATGGTGTAGAATTTCATATATATATACTAGTTGACAAACGTGCATCGCATGAACAAACCCGCTTGCTGTGCTCGCGGGAATTAATTAAAAAAAACATAATTTTGATTCCTTAAGGGTATACAAAAAAAAATTGAAATTCTAATATAAGAAACAAAGCATCAATCTAAAAAAAATGTTTTTTCACCAATTGCGATAAAAAGGACTAAAAAGGAAAAACGATTCTTGATTATGAAAAAAAAATCATGGGATGCAATTTTTTTTTTTTGGGATATATGAAAGTTGATTATGACATGAATAATGAAGATTGCTTGATGTGTTAAGAAAAATTACCTATGGCTTATAAATGACATTTATGAGTGAAGGGGAGGACCTAGATGACATTTGAATTCATATAGTTAAAGACGGCTTTAGTAGCACCTAGAGAGCTAATACATGTGTATAGCTTGTTGAGAGAGTGTTATACAACACAACCTTTCTGATCAAATTAAGCATCTCAGGTGAGATGATAAAGACATCACTAACAAAATGTAAGGTTTCAGGATGTCGTGGTTCAACTCCCACTCAAGTTAAAAAGAAACACAACTTTTCTGACTTGAGATTGTAACCAAAAGGAGACATCCTAACGATGCAAGACATTTTTGCTGATATTGCCATGGTTTGATTCCATTTGATTATTATGTTATTTTATAAATTTAATCTTCGAATTCTCATATTAACCATGTTACATAATCTTTTACTTAACTTGATGAAAAAACAAGTAATTATTAATTAAGATAGAGGATTTATATATTGACCATATTCATTTTTTGATTATTTCTAATTAAGTGATGGTGCTGGTCAATAAGGATGGTCAATAAGGACCTCAAGGTTGTGGCAGAATCTATGTTAAATGGATATGGATAAAAGTGTCGCCAAAATTACGAAGTTACAAGTGGGCAATTGCAAGCAAGTAGGAAAACTTACCTCTACTTCTCCCATCAATATAGAATATGGTCCATTAACCTTGTTTAAGAGAAAAAAAAAAAAAAAAAAAAGATCGTCGGTCCAAAAATATATATTTCCTCGTTAAGTCCAGGTACAAACAACTATACGTAAACCAAGAAAAAAATCTGGAACAAGGTTAACGGTCCATCAAGATCTCGATCTCAACTCAACTAATCAACCATAAAAAAAAGTCAATTAAAAATCAAGTGAGTTTTGCAATAAGGAAAGAGTCATAGAGAGAGAGAGAGAGAGAGAGAGAAAAAAAGTGAGCGATGAGGGTAAGGTTAAGATAGGAAAATATGAGTGGAACCAAGAAACGAAATTGGACAGGAAAAGAAATCAGACCAACAAGTGTAAATTCAAGAATTTAAGTCAGGAAGGTAAAATAACACAAAAATAAGGGAAAAAAAGACTTTTTGCTTACTACTCAAAAATTGAAATATTTATGTCAATTGCTAGATATTTATGTCAATTGCAATATTTTATTATTTTTATGTAACTTACTAGATATTTATGTCAATTGCAATATTTTATTATTTTTAAAATATGTAACTTAATGACTCGAGGTAAACCCGAAGTAGTCGGATAGTCTGGATACTAGGTGGTTTAGATAAAAAAAAAAGAATATGCAACATTCGAGGAAGTTTAAAGTTGAACCAAACAAAAAAAACAGAGTCGCGCTATGTGCACCCAATTGTCGCTCAAGGCACCCTATTAATCAGGTGACGCAGCGTAGCAATTCATCAATCAGATTGTTTCTAATTTGATTAGTTTTCCCAACTTGGAAGAACCAAAAAGCAATAATAAAATTGAAATTTTCTATTCATAAATTCTTGATTTATGTTATATTCTAAAAGCATAAATAAGCTACTAAATAAGACTCCTAAACGGACTACAACTTAACCAACTAAGTTGTATTTAGAAAAGAACCAAACTTAAAAGACTCCTAGAACAACTAGGATTTCTTTCTAGATAACAACGGAACTAAAAAGACTCCTAAAACAACCAGGACTCAATGTTTATCTCTCCAAACTAAACTAATCCACATCAACGAATTAAAGAACAAACTCAAAACTAAACCCAACTAAACTCAATCTTCATCAGTCCCCTCCACTTGTGAAAAACTCGTCCTCGAGTTTGGATATAATGGAGTTTTAGGATCATGAAACTGAGACAAATCAACCACATTGAAGGTGTTTGAAATAGCCATGCTGGCCGGTGAATCTACCACATATATGTTGTCATTGATCTTCTTCAAAATAGCACATGGACCATATTTTTTAGGCTGCAACTTATTGCAGGTACCCACTGGAAAACGTTCCTTGCGTATAAACACCACTACTTGATCACCAACATTGAAAACCTCATGACGCCTACGTTTATCAGTTGCAGTCTTGTACTTTTTGTTGGTTGATTCTAACCTCTGTTTCACCTCCTTATGAACTTCAAAAACCTCATGACTATAGATCAAAATGTCATCAAAATAAACCACAACGAACTTGCCAATAAAAGCTTTCAATACCTCGTTCCATCAAACGCATGAAAGTACTGGGAGCATTGGATAGGCCAACTGGCATAACAAGCCACTCAAATAGTCCTTTTGTCTTGAAGGCTATCTTCCACTCATCGTCAAGTCGAATACGAATTTGGTGGTACACATTCTTTAGGTCAAGTTTAGAAATCTATGATTTATGGTGGATGGAAGATGATTTTTTTTTGTTTGATTCAACTATAAACTTCCTCAGATGTTGCATATTCTTTTTGTTTTTGGTCTAAACCACCCAGTATCCTCATTGACTTCCTTTTGTTTGCATATTCTTTTTTTAATTTGAATATTTTATGGAAAAGTGGATAACAAGTATGCTCCTTTAAAATAAGAGTCACGCTATAGGCACCCCACCTATTTCTTAGGGCACGCCATTTTTTATTATTATTTTCTCCTCCAAATTTGCCCATGAAGGAAATTACACAATTACCCCCTCATATAACCAATCCCCACAACTGCCCCTCCCACACTCTCACCGATCTTGGGCACCCCACTTCCATGCTCCATCATCTCCCATCGAGTCCACTTGATCCGTTGTCAGGCGGATATTTATTTCTTTGATTGAACAATAGAGAAGAATGTGGTAAGTCTCAATTCCATCTTTTTTAAGGTTTGAATCCATTGTTTTGGTGTGAAAAAAAGTGGTTTGATGTTTTGGTTTGATATTTTAGGGTTTGATAGATTCGCCCAATTTTTTGTTATTTTTAGCATGACATGGACAAAGATTAAGAAATGGAGTAAGGCGCTCTACTCGAAGAGGTATTTTTGGACGTTTTTGTGAGTTTTTCCACATTTGTAGTGTTGAAGCACAAATCGATGAGTTCCATGCATAGGTGTCGGTTGGTAGGGACCGACACTTACCTATAGGGCTCGACTAGAAGGGACCGAGTTGTGTATTTACCTGGTTGTCACCATTAGTCTCGATCAAATGGAACCGAGCCTATAAGAATAGCATCGGTCATGGTATTGTGTCGATTGCTTTCAACCAACACCTTGACATATATCTCGACTATGGTTAGCTGAGATTGCACTACGATTCACGACCCTGTGTGGCCGAATATCATGGGAATCAAGAAACGAAACCTGTGAACAAACAACAAACAAAAACGAAATAATTGACCAAATCTTGCCAAATTTGAGCCTAAAATAGAGGGAAAGGGGAGATTTGTATTGGTTCCTGAGAGAGAGAGAGAGGTAGGGCATAAGGGGAATGGACGAATTTTTTATCCTTTTTGAGGAATTGATGGTGGGGTGCGTTGGTTTCTAGAGGGGTATTTTGGGGAATTCACCTCAAAATTAGTGGTGCCCTCATAAAACAAGATGGTGCCCTCAACAACGGTGTGCCCATAGTAATAGGTGGGGTGCCTATAGCGTGTCTCTAAAATAATTGACTTCCTTTTTTTGTATGCATTTTTTTTGGCCATATTGGAAGCATTTTATGGAATAATGTTTATGTCCAAGTACAAAAAGAATTGAATGTGTCATTTGTTCTTAAAAACTATTTTCTTATTCAGATTTGGTTTTTACTTGAAAGGAACACTAGAATGAAAAGCATTATATCTTATGTGCTCTATGTTAATTTGACTTCTCTTCATATATCTGAACATACTTCTCATGGGAATCATATTTGTTAATTTCAGATTTACTGGGGACCTTGAAAGAGAATTGTGGAAGTTGTCCTATGTGTCGCAAGGTTTTCCATGCCAAGGATATTGAACACGTCCTTTCAATAATTGAAAACTTCACATCTCGATTGGTATGTCCTTGCAAGAAATATTTTACTAATGTTTATGACTTGACCTGTGCTTTAGTCTTTTAGATATAATTAGGCAAAACCCATCTTTTGGTCCCTGAACTTTGAGTATTTTATGCTTTTGGTCCCTCAACTTTTATTACTACACATTTGGTCTTTAAACTTTCACAAAAATCTACATTCAATCCTTCCACCATTTAAAGTGTTAAATTTCGCTAACGTGGGTAACAAAAGTGTCGCGTGACTAGTCAAGAAGAGTAAATGGGGTTTATATTACTGAACCAGACGACTCACATCGACCAACAAATGCCGAAAAAAATTTAATTTCTCCCAAAAACATTAAAAACTCAAAGGTCAAAGACCAAAAGCATAAAAACTCAAAAGTTTAGGGACCAAATGTACAACAATGAAAGTTCAGTGATAAAAAGCATAAAAGACTAGAAGTTCAAGGACCAAAACATATGTTTTGCCTATAATTTATTCAACCTTTTGCATACATTTACTACAATTTATGATACCATGAATGAAATTCATATTTATTGTAAATTAAGTTGGACTTGGCTAAAACTAAAGCAAGAAAAGCATGAACTAAGAACTACTACTACAACTACAAAGAACTACTACAAAGGAGAAGAGAAGAAATGAGAGAGTTGGAATGAGAAGAAATGAGAGAGCTGGAATGAGAAGTTGTATACAACTTGGTGTGTCCATTAGAAGAGAAAGAACCCCCATATATAGGGTCTTTGTCATGATCAACTCATGTACTTTGAACAAAGATTACAAGCAATACAATGTGTACATGTTACACCAAAAGCTTGAGTCACATAAGAATACAAGTAAACCAAAGTGTACAAGCTACATGATAATCAAGTGGGTGTACAAGTTCTATGTAGTGAGAAGTTATATTCAATGTGAGCCGTGCTTGATGTTACAATATAATGTGGTCATCCACATACTTGATCAAAGTGATCATCTATATCAAAACAATATTGGCTTTTATAGTGAATAATTAATTTCATATTCTGTCCAACTGACTATTTTTCAACTTCTAAATTTGGACTCTTCTTCATACATCATATTTTGTTTTAGGGTCTTTGACTTTTACTTGTTTCTATCCTTTGTCTATAATGGTTGAAAAGGAAGCAAATTAATCCTTATGATGCCATTGGTCTTTGATGTACACACTTGAGAATACTTTGTATGACAATTGTATGTTTATATCTAGTTGTTGACGTATATTTGAAATTTGTAACCTTATTTTATATGCTCCAAGAATCTTATGGCAGTTGCCTATGTGTTTTTGCATTTTAGCTTCAAAACATGTATCACTCTACAAGGCAAGTTTTTAGTTTGTTTTTAGTTTGTTTTTAGTTTTGAAGTTCAGGTTCGTTTTTAGTTTTAGCTCCAGTTTTCAGTTTTGTTACACATCATGTACTTTCTTTCTTTGTACTCTTGTACAAGACTTCGAATAACTTCTTTGTACACACGTCATGCAGTATTTTTTTAGTTTGAGTTAACTATCCAGAGTAATGCTATAACTGGCAGAACAGCTTTCCTTATTTACTACTCATCCATATGACTCATGGATCCCATCGTGTTATTACAAAGACGTCTCATTTAGAAATTTTAATCTCTTAATTCTTTAAATTACATTGGATACTAATGATGACTAGATTTGGGTCTAGAAGAGAGTGTAGGTTTGCTTTCCTTTCTTTGTCATGTCTTGATACTGACTTAATTTCTATGTTGATTTTTCAGTGTCTTGATGGAACTGAAAGTGAAGAGGATGAAGAAATCCTGCAATCTGAAGCAGAACATTTCAGAAAGCAAAAGTTGGAGACGATAACGAAGTTACAAGAAGACAATAATGGTCTAATTAAAGCTAAAAGAGATTTGGTGTTGATGCCAGGAATGTTTCTTCCGGAACCCATCATTGCACCTGCAGAGGCGTCTGCAGAAGTTACTTCTGAGCAACAAACTGAATCAGGCTGCCCCTCCACCTCAGAAACAGATCCAAGCATGCCACTGCACAATCCCAGTAACAGTGAGTGTAGAAATTCTAGTATAAGAAAGGACAAATTCCATTATAGAAGAAGATCAAAAACAAACAGAAGTAAGAGATGAAAAGCAATGCAGAAACGCACGTTTCTTTAGAAGCAATTTTTCTCTTCTTCGGATAAATTAACTTGTGAAATGTGAAGGGGTTTTTGATCTGTATATGTATGTGATCATGCTTATAAGAGTTGATCTCTTGTATAGTCCAAGTTCAGTTTGGCTAGGTTTTTGGATGCAGTTTCTTGTGAAAAGTATAGAAAGGCTCCATCGTTACAAGTAATGATATCCTAGGTTATAGATGCCGGTTTTTCAGTGTGGTATGAGTGTAATGTACTGTTTGTTTTCGGTAATTAATTTACATAATGCGTTCTTTCTTCGAGGATGTCTAACCAAACGCAGCGTTCTAAAATTAATCTAACTAACCACAGGTTCTATCTTCTATGCATGCGACAAACAATCTATATATTATCCACCAATCTATTAATTCTTAACAAAAATAATAGATAACAATAGAAAGCATTAACACTAGCAGAAGTACAAATACAAGAAAGCAATAGAAAGCATTAACACTAGCAAAAGCACAAATAAGAGCAATAGAGACATGAAAGAGATATAGTAATCTTTGTTGCAATGCAATCACTTAAATCCAAGACATTTTGACAGGAAAATATTGATGATATTACCAAAAAAACTTATATTAAAATTAATTATATCAAGCGCTTAAATAAGAAAGAACATACAAGTATATAACATCTTTCTTGATTTTCTTGATTATGTATATATATATATATATATATGAATTCAAACACCATTCATGTAGATAATCTATGCGAGTGTAGTTACTATTCCTAGAACAGTAACATCTGCTTCAACATTGCATGTGTCTTTGATCAAGAACCCCTTCGTCTTGTCATTGAAGGTATCAAGTGTAATCATCTTTGACCATCCCCAATGACCTTTCGACTGGGAAAACCAGTGATTCGCTGAAGAAATAAAACCAAAGAAAAATTATTTGATGGACATGGTATCATGCATGATTTAAAAAGTTTTGTAGACACAGTACAGTATCGTATATGGTTGAAGATATCATATGTACGTAGTGTACGATATACATGAGATTTTCATATATATCATTAAGGCACAATCTTGTGAATGAGAATAACAGTTAATATGGGAATGTCACTGCACGTATTCACCTTCTCCAACAATGGTACTCCTTGTATCCACTTGGTTCCTTATACGTAACTTGAATTTCGCGTATACCTTCACTTCAGGAGCCAAGGTACTTGAATCGGACAATGCTAAAAACAAGGCTATGTGATTATTTCCATTTTCCTTGCCTTTCGGATATAACAAGACATGCCTATTTTCACAAGAAATAGCCAAAGACAGATACAAAATTAATTCATGACATGTCATAAGATTTACAAGTTGATCATATATGTAGTAATTCATTAAATGAAATATAAACTCATTAAAGAAAAAGATGCTGGAATTTTGATGTATTAATAATTACCACTTGTAATTCCCAACTGTAAATGGTTCTGAAGTAAAATTGGCTTTTTTTAGTTGAGAAAATTCCTCTATCTTCCATGTATAAGTAAAGGTTGCAGCTTCTTTCAGCATGGACAAACACTCCCCGCAAATGCCCGTGCTCTTATAAACAAAGACTTCAGCTCCAAAAACACAAGTATCATCGACAAGATATCCGTTAGAAGGATTGTTGAATGTGGTGTGCGGTATGAGGTGCGTGAAGCCCAACTCTGTCTTCATTCCATGAAACTTTCTACAACTCCCGCCACTTTCTGCGCGCCCATATTTAAAGTTGTCGGTAACAAGTACTATAGCAAGAGGGGAACTAGAAATACCTTTTACCCGTACGTTGCTACAATCCATTTAATAATGCATCTGATGTTAATTAGATGGCACCCCCAAAGTGTCTAAGGGACTGCTCCAAACAACTGCATGTGCAGGAAATGTGCGAGTGCTACCTAAATGTAGCATTGACAATACTTGAGAAATCAAACGCACATAATTAGGATTTCTTGTATTCGATTTCAATAAAAATGGTGTCAACACAGCATCTACGCACTTACATTCTTCATTATCTTTTTATGTTTGAAAGATTTTATTGTGAAAGTTAATCAAACTATTATTGTACTGTATTAATGTGTTCTGATGGACATAATAAGCTAATTAATTATGAATGTCTATATACCTTCGATTGTCAAGTATTGATCCCGAATTTGATCCAGTAAAAACAACTTGAACATCACATTAACCTCCCAGCCCAACGAGAGAGAACTTGTATCAGCTAATATCAAATACACAGAAATATGATCCTTCACATTTTTCTTACTGTTTCCATTTGGGAAAAATGCCAACTTCCTGCGACAAAGATCCATGCAATATGTAAAAAATGTTTAATTATATTATATTAGTAATATAGTTTCAAAGCTAAGCCCAAAAATGAAAAGTTGGTGTTGGACTGACCATTTATAGCCACCAGAATCAAAGTCACAAGAGTCACATCTCTCAATTTGGTTTTTCAGAAGCAATGAAAATGACTGAATCTTATAGATGTAATGAGAAGGGGGAGCATGTCTCTGTGATATTGTAACCCCTACAATAAAAAGACAAAGCATAGCGATTGATTTCAATATATTTTTTGTTTGACTAATTCGTGTACTCACATGAGTTATTTTCAGATTAATTGATGAAGTATTTCCAGAAAAGAAACATAAGAAGGAGATCTTAAACCAACAAATTGTTTGTGCAGAGTTCCATGATTAGTGACTTTTTAGAAAAATAATAAAATAAAAAAAGACGGTTCATACCTTCAATGCTATCTTCAGACATGAAATTCATCTTAAATAGTACTACTATATAATAGCCGAGACCAAATTCTAAGAGAACTAGTACCAAAATTTCTCTAATTAAAGGAAAACACACTAGTTGATGAGTAAACTATCCCTCCTTCTTATACCTATCAAATTAATTTCATAATTGTTTGGAAAAAGAAAACATTTCATTATTGTTCACGTCTTTTAAATTTTCAAGAAAAAATATGCCAACAGTTCCCAAAATTTCTGTTACCTTTTCAAGGATGCTAATTACTCCCAAGTAGTATAGATAAGTAGTATAAGAATCGTCAAATTCAAATTGGGATGCAAGTGGTGGCTAAGGTAGGGCGGTGGGTCCCGTGGGTTACCCGTAGCGCCCGCCCGTGGCACTTTTCTGCGAGTTATTAATCTCCCTAGTATATTATCCTCAATTTAACCACCTTATGTGAGAATTATTTTGGGTCCACACATCTCAACACTCCATCGACAAGATACACGCCCGCTACACTTCTCTGCGAGCCTATGATCTTCACTAGTATTGATATTGTTCATAACTTAACCACCTTTCAGTTCATAGGTGTGAGGTTTTTATCTCAAAAAGCCACAATACTAATTGAGAGGAGATCATCACTTATATACTTTATTACAAAGTTTCACTTATCCTATTTGGGACTGTTATTTCGGTCCACAAATCTCAACACTATAGAGAGTAAATATAATGCATCAAGTAAATAAAACTACAATTAATAATAATCTGTCATAATTTTCTTATCTACAGAGTATTATTAAAATAAGGCTTCATCTATAAGTAACTTTAAGATTAATTTACACTTAAAAGATCAATTAAGTTTTGATTATATATATACTAGTAGATATTAGGTGCAAAAAAAATTTATTTATTTTTGTAGTAGTATATATTTATTTTGTATGTACCTAAAAGGATACACAATGACACAAGGGTGGAACTGGCTCATCGTTACCCTTCCACCCATGGCTGGCTCCGCATCTATTGACACAGGCGAGACTTGGGTGAACTTAACTAAGTTAGCTAACTTGTTCATAAACTAAATATATTTAGGGAGCGACTATTAGTCCTCCATATACCTTATATTATCCCCAATTTTGAGATAATGCAAAAATACTTCTGTACTGCTAAGAGAGTTGAAGTCAGCAATGAATTGTATGTTCACATATGTCCGGAACTCCGCAAACTTTATGGGTGGATCTCTGTGTAAGAACTTTCTCCCACCAATTATAAAGAGTGTATTAAACAAACCAAGGATTCCCATTGAGTCCTCTGAATTGAATCCCTATCAACATCATTGTTTTTTCCCTTAAAATATCTATTAATGTGATTGCATCAAACCCTGAAAGCAAATGGCATTAATTCATTTTTAATGTTTGATTAAGTTTGGAGTACATTTGTCATCTATGGTGAAACAGTAAAAACACACTTGCCAAAAAAAGCAAGATCTCTAGAGTTTGTAGTTTGACTCCCATTGAAATAAAAACAAAAAAAGTTGGGAGTACAATTATTTGGTGCAGCCCTTATATTAGTGGAAGTTATTGTCTTGGGGAGCTTCTTATATTTACAGTGTTTTAATGCTTTTTGAGATAAATCCGCCAAGGGAAAAAGGGTGAAGTCTCGAGAGGAAGAGTGGCGAGTTGCTCTCCACAGGTAGAAGGAAAGTGAGGGTTTTTTTTTTTTTGAATTAAGTGAGAATCAAACCATGATCATCACGTCGTTTCTAATAAAACTATGTCTTTAGAACTCCAAAATTTGTATAATGCGGGCTTGGATTGAATCAGTATAGTGTATCATGAGAATGATGTATAGATATATGGAAATATGGGTCGCGATCAAATTTTGGTTGACTTTTGGAGGGCCTGACACAAAATTTGGTAGTTCTAAAAACATAGTTTTATTATAAACGATGTGATGATCAATACTCACTACTTTGTAGTGAATACGGTGTTTTTTAGCCAAATTTCTTCGTTTAGGCCTTTGAATTAGCAATTTTTCTATTTTTAGTAAATTTTAGTTTGATTACAACTCTTAGTAGGAATTTCCGTTTTTTATGCCGTTTGTTGCATTAGCTTTCCTATTTTGTCTAGTTTTCAATTTTGAACTTTTGCTATTTTTGGTAAATTTTAAGGTTTTACTATTTAAAGCACCCTTCTTGTTGTAATTAGACAGTTTTTTATTATTAAATAAAATTTGAAGTTTGATTAAGTTCTTTAGCCCTATGTTATTTATTCATAGTGTCGAACATCTGATTTAAAAGATCTCCGTTGCGTCACCGAGCCTAGAAGATAAGTCTGGCCATAGTCGCCGAATCTAAAATAAATGTCTCAACCAAGGTTTTAGAGTTGAGGTGTTTCTGTTTGGATGAAAGGGTATTTTGGTAAAAATATAGAGTGCACTTAGAAAAGTAAAATTTGAATTTGGGGTGCCGCTTAAAATGAAGTGCATTTAGTAAAATGTGAGATTCACTTAGCCGAACTCACATTTGAAGCTTCTTGTATAAGCCTAGATTAAAGTTAGCTTCTCTAACAAAATTTTGTAGTTTTACCACATGTTTTCCAATCGAGAATCGGTAAATAAATCTAATCGACATTAGTGGGTTTGTGACATGCGATACAGTTCAAGATACTTACGCCCGTCACGTAAGACGACGCACACTCGTCCATTTCGTGGTGTCAAAAATGAGTCAGAAAATCATTTTCGTTCTAAGAAGTTCAACCTCGGTCGGCGTCGCTAAGGCGCCGTGTTATGAGGTCTTCCCGACTTAAAAAAAGAACATGCAAGCTGGCCTCTCCGCGCAGCGCCTCTTCCCCTTCACTTTCCGTCCCCATCTTTCTCCACTCCCTCTCCCGCGCTTTACCTTTCAAACTCTCCGCGCCATCAAACCCTCAAAACCCTACTCCAACCCCAACCTAGGGTTTCGGTGTGAATCAACCATGGTCTCTTCGCCTCCACCGCCCATCATGGTGAAAGACAAGATCGACCTCACAGAGAAAGAGAGGCAAATCTTCGATAGACTACTTGAAGTAGTTCGCCACTTCAATCTTCGGACTCAGTTGCGAGTCGCTGGCGGATGGGTTCGCGATAAGGTGAGAATTTGTAGTAATATTTGGTAGAAGAATTTTGTGCCGCTGGACGCTTCACATTGATTTCTTTCTTTTTTCTTTTTTTACAGCTTCTCGGGAGAGAGTGTCATGACATTGATATTGCGTTGGACGACATGAAGGGTGAGGAGTTTTGCGACAAGGTTAATGAGTATTGCTTATATATTGGGCAGGAAGAGAACAAAATTGGGGTTATAAGAAGGTAGGTATTCAGTTCAGTATTGCTTATACGTGGTTTAGTGATTTCTTATTGTTTGCTTACTCTTTCGAATGTGAAACATGTGTGATATTTTATTTATGATTTTCTTCATGATAGTCATCTAGAATTTATAAAAATATTGAGTTCTGTTGATGTGATAATGCTTCAACAAAAAATGACGTATTCAACCTTGTTTTATGGCATTGATTGGCTGATGGAAATATTAGATAGGAACTTGCGCTTGCACCTATTTTATTGGCACCCAAGGTATTGAATGGTTATAACTACCTTCTAACTTCTAAGTTCTTTTAACCAAAAGTGTCTGAATCCTTTTCCAAGGAAGCAACTATGCAAGTACTTTCAATAGGGTAGAAGGTGCGAGAAGCGAGGATGAAAAATTTGGCTTCGCCAATGACTTTTCTCTCACTTTAAATTTGGAATTAATTAGGGGTAGCCTAATTTGATAAAGGGATTTTTGTAAATGTAGTTGCTATAGAGAAATATAAATTGCTTATCGAAGTGCTAATGACATCCGCATTTTCTAAGCACGTTTAATTTGATAATGTTTGTAAAAATTTGTTGTATCTGCTCTTAATTCAGCTTGGAAATTAATTAATTTTTGTAAGTATGAAGAATTTTCGTTTCATGCTTCCAAGGTAGTTTACACTAGCGAGTCAGCGACATCCTTGTTAGGATCAAGGATAGCAACGTGGCAGTACAATTCCGAGGTGTTTTCCCTGCCCCAATGCAAGAAAATGCGTCAGCGATGTGTAGGAGAACAAATACTTACTTAGAGGTCCTTTGATAATTATTAGTATGTTCAGGTCTAAGTACTTATTATAGAACTATCAAACACATCTTGAGCCCTAAAATCTGTTTTTAGCTTATTGAAAGGAATTAGAAGGACAAAGTCTATAGATTTTGAAGATTGTATGCCAATTTCAATGATTTGAATACCTAAAGTTATTTCAATTATTGAACGAATTTAAAATTTTAAAATATATTTTTTAAGTTTATGGAAAAGATATTGGAAGGAAGATGACTATAAATTTCATAGCATATAACAATTTCCATGATTTTCAGAGAACTTTTAGGAAAGATAGAACAAATTGTCATCCCCCCAAATTGTCGTCAAAGGTGGGGGCAGTCTTAACTCCTAAGCTTGAAGGGAATGCTTAGGTGGTTGTGTGGTAAAACTCACAAAGATAGAACAAGAAAAACAAAAATTCATAGAAAAGTAGTAGTACAAATGGCACAAAATTTAGGGAATGACAATTGTGGTGGTTTGGACACCTTCAAAGAAGGCCTACAAATGTCCCCACTAGAAAACTTGACTCAATAGTAATAAAGAAATTTGGCAAGATAGGGGTAGACTGAAGCTAACTTAGGATGCATTAATTAGGAGAGATTTAAATGATTTGGAAAACACACCATCAATTGCACTAAATCGAGCGGAATGGCAAGAGTTTGATCCCTGTAGCCGACCTCAAATAATCTAGGATTGAGGCTATGTTGTTGTTGTTGTTGTTAGATACAAGGCCGCATGATGCATCCAAGATTATTTTCTAGAAAACCGCATAATAGCCTTGATCTCAAATTTGTTTGGGTCAGCCATATGGATCAATCTCTTCAATTGTGCTTGATTTTGGTGCACTCTTACATTAGTGTTTTCATTTCAAGATTTTTAAGTACTTTACTA
Source organism: Stephania japonica (assembly GCA_039657345.1). Classification (NCBI taxonomy): domain Eukaryota; kingdom Viridiplantae; phylum Streptophyta; class Magnoliopsida; order Ranunculales; family Menispermaceae; genus Stephania; species Stephania japonica. The sequence continues at coordinate 63,827,289 of CM077557.1, read as the reverse complement.
TATGTCAATTTAATTATTTCTGTACATGACCCTGCAGTTTGACTCATTGGTGCCATTCATCATATCTTCTTGCTCTCATGTTCTCTTGGGGTGACATCTATCTTTACCATAAGGCTTAGTATTTCAATTATTTGCATCAATTGGAGAGTTTAATATGATATATACATAACATAATCATACTTGATTCCTATAAAGAATAATAAAAAAAAACTACATGTTACTTTCTTATCAAATTTTAAATGTCACCAAAACGATTCTCCACAAATTTATTTTTCTAGAAATGAAGAAATGAAGAAGGAGAATCAATCTTAGAATTTGTTTCAGTGTATGACCTTGTCTTAGCAAATACTAGTTTTAGGAAAAGAGAGTCGCACATAATTTCTTTTAGTAGTGGTCATAACAAGAGTCAAATAGATTTTATTCTAACAAGAAAAATAGATAGAAAAATATGTAGAGACTGCAAAGTAATACCCGGTGAACCGCTTACTACCCAACATAAGTTAGAAGTACTTGATATTAAGCTAAAACGACGACTTAATAGGAATAAAATAGACAAGGGCCCTAGAATAAAGTGGTGGAACCTAAAAAGTAGTAAACAAGTGGAGTTTAGAGAAAAACTACTAAAAGAAAACGTTTGGAATCTTGATTTAGATGCTAATACAATGTGGTTAGAAATGAGTAGTTGCATCAAACGTGTTAGGTATATCTAAAGGCTTGGGACCACCAAAGAAGGAAACATGGTAGTGGAACGAGGATGTCCAAAAAGCAATTAAGACTAAAAGAGAGATGTATAGGAAGATACCTAGGTGTCAAGATGAAGATGCTTACAACCAATATAGAGAAACTAGAAAACAAGCTAAAAAAGTAGTTAGTTAAGCTAAAACAAATTTCATGGAAGATCTATATACAAAGTTAGGTAATGGAGATGGCAAAAAATATATTTATAGGCTAGTCAAATTAAGAGATAAAAAGAAACAAGACCTAAGCCATGTAAGATGTATTAAGGACAAAAATCAAAATGTTTTAACGCGCGAAGATGATATTAAGGAGAGATGGAGAAGCTACTTCGATAGTTTATTTAATGATGACCAAGTTGATATCATAGTAGATGAAAACCCAAACCAAGAAAGAAATGTGAACTATACACACAATATTAGAATTTCGGAAGTCAAGGATGCATTGAAAAAGATGAAAATAGGGAAAGCATGTGGCCCAGATGAAATACCCATAGAGGTTTGGAAATGCTTAGGAGAAATTGGATTGACTTGGCTAACAAAACTTTTCAACAAAATTTTAAAATCAAAGTGCATGCCAATGGATTGTAGAAGAAGCACGCTTGTTCTAATCTTCAAAAACAAAGGAGACATTCAAAGTTGTTCAAACTACTGAGGAATTAAACTTATGAGGCATACTATGAAACTTTGGGAGAGGATAATTGACAATAGGCTAAGAAGAGAAACAATAATATCAAAGAATCAATTTGGTTTCATGCCTGGAAGGTCAACTATGGAGGCAATTTTCCTTGTAAGAAGATTGATGGAAAAATATAGAGAAAGGAAAAAGGATCTTCATATGGTATTTGTAGATTTAGAAAAAGCATATGATAGGGTTCCTAGAGATGTTCTTTGGTGGGTTCTAGAAAGAAAAGGGGTGCATGCTAGATACATAGACACGATTAAGGATATGTATGAGGGAGTAGTAACTAGTATAAAGACATTCAGAGGAACTACAAAAGATTTTCCATTAAGGATCGACTTTAAGCCCTTATCTCTTTACGCTAGTTTTGGATGAACTAACTAGGCATATTCAAGAGGATATATCATGGTGTATGTTATTTGCCGATGATATTGTCTTAGTGGAAGAAACAAGAGATGGAGTGAATAGGAAATTAGAACTTTGGAGGAATACATTAGAATCTAAAGGCTTTAAATTGAGTAGGACGAAAACTAAGTACATGCACTGTAAGTTTAGAAATACGAGACATCGAGATAATGAAGTGGTAAATTAGGGGAAGTAGAAGTTCCTAATGTGAAACACTTTAGATATCTAGGATCAATCATACAAAATGATGGCGATATTGAGAATGATGTCACACATAGAATCCAACAAGCTGGATGAAAGAAATGGAGTGCAACTAGTGTGATATGTGATAAAAATATTCCTACCAAGTTAAAAAGAAAATTTTATAGGACCGCAATTAGGTCAACTATCTCTATGGAAGTGAATGTTGGGCGGTAAAACAACAAGAATTACATAAAATGAACGTAAGCCAGAAATGAGGATGCTTAGGTGGATGTGTGGTCAAACTTGTAAAGATAGGATAAGAAATATAGAAATTCAAAGACAAGTAGGAGTAACACCAATTGACTCAAAGATTAGGGAAAGGCGGTTACGGTGGTTTGGTCACCTGCAAAGAAGGCTTATAAATGCCCCGACTAGAAAGCTTGACTTAATAGGAACTGAAGAAATTCAACAAGGTAGGGGTAGACCGAAGTTAACTTGGGATGCATTAATTAGGAGGGATTTGAATGGTTTGGAATGCTCACCATCAATTGCACAAAATCGAGCAAAAAAGAAGAGTTTGATCCATGTAGCCGACCCTAACTAATTTGGGATTGAGGTTATGTTGTTGTTGAGGTTGTGTCATCATATTTCACAAGTGGCTCTCCTTGTATCTTTCAACATTTTTTGTTTGTTTGTGATATTCTTCATTTGTTGCTAACATACTAATTGGGAGAACTATTTGCATGAAAAATATGAGCAAATTCATTTTCTGATGCTCCATCATTCAAGGTTTGAAACTTTGACTTTGCCTTGTAATTCACCTACTTAAAATTGGAAAATAATTCAAGGAAGTTTAATTCGACGAAGGGAAGCTATGCAAAAATTTACTGGTTTATGGAAGTCCATAGAATTTCATTCTAAATATTTAAAACTTAAATTTCTCTTTAAAGTTGTTTAAAATACAAATATTTATACAATTGTAATTTGTAATGCATGAGAGTCACAATACAATTGTTTAAAATAATTGTTTTTTAATACAACATGCAATTTACAAATACATAGCATTATTTTGCAATATAACATGCAGTTCACCAACTACTTCCTTTTTGAAGTTTTAAGGTTTCATTTTAGATTGGTTTCAATATATTTTGCAAAAATTTATCTAAAATTTTCATGAGACTTCCCCGAACTTCCATAATTTTCCTGAAACTTCTGCGTGGCCATGGAAGTTAAGCAATTTTCGCAATGTTTCCTAAAGCTTCTGGAATTATGTCCAACTCCTCCGAATTATGTCAAATATTTCGGGGAATCTTGACCTTTCTTTTTCATATACATGAATTTCGTTTCCCTTCTTTTGTGAATGGATAAAATTTACCAAAATTCTGGGAAATTTTGTCGATTTTTGGAACCATGCGATCGTTCCTTTCGAACTCGTATTTAAGCACGAACACCTAAGATTATGACCAACCTCTGCATTTGTGCTTGTACTACCATTCTTTTTTCTTCCTCTTAGTTATTATCTTCATTGTTGCTAAAACAAGGGGAACTCACCGCTCTACATTGGGGAAGAAAATATATTTTCTTAGTTATTTCTAACATCTAATCCCTCTCTCTTAAGCTTTTGTCCCAGTCATTTGACTCATGCCTCCTCCACCCTATGCATGCTATAACTATTAATTAGGCTTATTTATGATTGTCCTTGTGCATGGGTGGGGTTGACCTAGTGATAGATTAATCCATTTATCTTTAAGAATGTTGGTTTTTTGATTGAATATTCTGCTAACGCATTGTCTCTAATAACTGCAATTTTAATTTCTAAGCTTGAATTTCCCTTCAGTTCATAACTTCATATGATTCTTGTTTTTGTTTTCATTTCATGCAAAGATCAGTTTTTACTCATTTTCTGTGTCAATTCTAGTTAATTATCATAAATCACTTGTTCTTGTTGTATTTTATTCTAAACTCTGGTGGGACATAGTTAACATGCCTCATCAGTACATCGTTCAGTGCATTTGAGATGACCTTTATATAACAGACCACATGTTAACTTGTCGGCGTTGCACTTATTGATGCTTTGTTTGGCTTCTAAACTATGCAGCAACCCTGACCAATCTAAACACTTGGAAACTGCAAGAATCCGCTTATTTGATATGTGGATTGATTTTGTTAATTTGAGATCTGAAAGCTATTGTGAGAACAGCCGCATCCCAACAATGGTACATTCTTGTGTTATTTTATTTATTTATTGATATAAGAGGTTGTATTCATATTTCATTGAATACTTAGATCATTTTGTAATTCCATAGCTACCTCATTAGGAGGTTTATTCCATACAGTTGGCTAGCAATATGTACGGAAAAAGCTACTCCATTACATAAGTGGCCCCATTTGCTTGTCTACGAATCCTAAACCCCAAAAAAGCTTCCAACAAGGGAAGAAAACCAAATTGGCAACAAGGGAGGAAAAAAAAAAAAAACTTATAACAAGGGAAGACAACTACTTTTTTAACAAAAAAAATTACTCAATGAAAAGTACTAATCCTATAGACAGACAAATCCACACACAAGTGTAGATAAAGATGCACAGTTGAAGGTGTGAGTGGTGGCAATGATGAATATGATAAACGCTACATGGATGGAACTAACCATCAATCTCAAATTTGAATAAATATGTGTTTTTGTTTTGACAGACAAAAGCTAAACATGTTGGAAAAAACCATCCCTGATCAAATGATAAAGATCGCTGGTGGCTCAGAAGCTAAAATCTGAAAAGAGAACCAGAAAGGAAGAAGGGGAGCTTTTTAGGGTTTTGGAAGAGTATCCTAAACCTTTTTAAAAACCAATTCTTGTGTTAGTTGAAGACGTATTTGTAGTATGATTGTCTAATACCTGGATGCAAGGTCACTCTCTTGCATTAATGCTAGTATGGGGTGATCTCAATTATAGGCAATTTGTTAGCTCATTTTCTTTGTCATTTCTCCTATAATCTTACAAGCTCAAGTGCTATCACTATTGATGAGATATATGAAAGGTCATCTCCTCGTTTTTAGTGCAATTCTATTGGATATATTATTTCAGATTTTACACCTTCTAATGATTATATAGACAAACATTTTTACTAAAATGATGCTGGATAGCTTATTTAGAATCTGTCTTATCTTTTATGAGAATACTGTGTTGCCAAATTCTCATTTTACATGTGTAGGAAAGGTTTGCTATTGTGTACGGATCGAATTATTGTTGATCTCTAGTTTCCATATTCTTTCTGATAGAAATTAACATTAACATTAACATTAATTTTCTTATGTTATAAGTAGATAATTAGAGATTCAAAGGTATAAGAGTAAGCCAAGATGAGTCAAAGCGGAAAATTATTTTGAAGTAGGAACCATGAAAAGATAATTGAGCTTTTGTGTTTAATACTCTGTGTGCAATATAATTGTGTGTATTATTGTGACTCTAATAATTCACTCATTCAACCTACATGTGCAATCTAGCTATATACTTTCTAGTTTACTTAAATCAGAGGGGTTGCCTTAAATGAAGAAACTAGTGTATGATAGGCAACATAATGCATATTAGAAGTGCTGTTAGGAAAGTTTTTGATATAAACACTACCTAAATACTTATTTCTAATTTTTTATTTTTTATTTTTAATTAAAATACATAAAATGCTATTAGGTTTTAATCAGAAGAGTTTGTCATTATCTTGTGTCTATAGAGGAAACATTCAATAAATATAATTTGATAAGGATTTATTTGGGGGGATGAGTGAGCATCATTCGATAATCTGGAATGTGGGTGGAAAACGAAGGAAAAGATGGTTCGTTGGAGCAAACACTTAACAATAGAACAAGGCCTTGTCATCTAAAGGGGGATAAGGTTTTGCAGAGGTCGATGTTTTGTGCTAGAGTGACAATGGATGTACATGACATTTATGAAATTGGATTTATTGCTGGATTGTCGTCTAGATCATCTCCCAACAGCCTGTGGAAGTTTATTGTTTAGTATTTATGTTGAAACTCTCAACTTTTGTCCTTTATATATAATATAAAATAGTTGATGCATCCACAATAAATTTTGGTAGAAGTGGTGCAGTAACCAACCTTATCTAATTCTTCTCACCTTTTTTGTTGTTTATCTGCCCATATTAATAGTGTACCGATTCATTTTTTTTTCTTGCAACCAAGGATTGCAAGGCGTCAAGGTGATGCCTAACGTTTTCCTTGCTAAGGCGAGGCGACGCCTAGGCAGCAAAAGAATATTTATTTAGAAACCCCTTAAATTAATTTAATTTTTTATACCTGTTTGTCTTCCTATAATATTACTACTCACTGTCTCTATACTACATCATAAGCATTTATATTAAAGCTTCATTCTTAAAAAACAAATAAAACAATAAAAGAAAATAATTCTTCAAAAAACACAAAATAAATGACATTCATAGTCTCATACAACAATGCGATTTCAAGTTTCAAGTTTCAACAACATACCAAGCAACCTATCGTCTAGAACAAAGTTTCTTAGTGTCTTAGCACAAAGAAGAAATAAACTCATTAACAAACAAAAGTAAAAAATAAAATAAAAAATTAGAAGTAAAAGACATAGGTTAAAAAACAGAAAATTTTGTTTTCATTTAAAAAAAAAGTAAATAATTTTTTTTAAAAATAGAAGTAAATAAAATTTTAAAAATCATCGGAAACTTATCATCGGGATCCTCATTGGAGATCGAAAAATGGATGGTGGTGAGGCACAACAAATGGTGAGGGGAAGGGTTGTGAAATTGGTGGAGGCTAGAGTTAAATCTTGTTATTTATATATATAATCATTAAATTATAAAGAGGTTTCTTATCTTTATAGAAGTTTAGTTAGACCTCCCTCAAGACTTTAAAAATGGTTAAGAAACCCCTCCATCGCCTAACCTATCGCCTAGGCGTTTTTGCCGAGAAATCCTAAGGCGTTGCCTAGGCGACGACTGCTTGCAACAACAGATGGTGGATTTCTCCCCACTAGTACAAGATACCATATATCATTTGGGTGTCAGTTTGCTTTAAAATTTTGAGAGAAATGGATAAAATTTTCTAGTTGCAAGGTGAGAAACCATTGTCTACAATTATGCTGTTTCAGGCATACTTCAATGAAAAAGGGGTCTGTAATGCTAGATGATTGCATTTCTGAATTTGTGTTGATATAAGAACAACAACAAAAAGAAAATAGCCTCCATCCCAAATTAGTTGGGTGTCGACTACATGGATCAAACTCTTCCATTGCGCTCAATTTAGTATAGTGTAAAACTAATAAATGATTGTTCAAGGAGAGAGGCTAATAAGATCCCACATAGAGAGTCATATAGAATTAGTGAACTAAAACGTTAATAGTAAGGGTGAGTTGGTTAGATTGGACAATTTTGGAATTTGAATGTAATTGAGCATTCTTGGAGTGATTGGGTTGAGAGAGTTTTAAGACTCTTCTCCGGAGTTACTTTTGCATTCTTATTCTTATAATCGTTGTTGAATTCTCAAATCAATTGATCAATATTGATATTCTATCAGTGGTATCGAGCATACTTCAATGATGGAAGCTCGATTGGATAAGATGGAAGCTTGAATGAATCGAATCGAATCGAAGAGGGGGTGAGGAAGATATCAGCCATGGAGGTGTCAATTAAGGAGCTCGAATTTGAAGTGAAGTCTATGTTCAAACACTTGGCTCGGTGGTTGGACGAGCTTTTCCTTTAGCATCGTTAGATCAGGTCAACTGTCACACCAAAGCAGCAGATCGGAGGGTTTTACATCATGCAAGCTCCAGAGATCCACCTAATTTGGTAGTGCTGAGAAGTTGAAGATCGGTGGTGATCCAAATCCAACACCTCTCTCCCGCGTACAACACCTTTTTCAGTTCTCTCTAACAAATATTCGACTTCATCTTGTTGAATCGGATGTCGAGAAGGTCTTAACAGTATTAGGGATGCAAGATCTATATCCTAAGATGTTGGTGAACACTCTGAACGCCTCAGGGACAGATCCAATCCCTCTTCCACCACCACGATCATCAGATCTGTTTACTACCAAGATTTTTCTTCCAAATCCAGTGACCTCCAATGCGGCTTCAAGCATATCACTACTAGTTAATTCTGGCATGCACTTTGATCTCTCCTTCGTTGATCCATTTATGAAGAAAATGTTTGTGTTCGCTTGCAATTTGAAAACCATTCATGATTTCCAGCAGCCTAGGCTGCAAGTTCCATTTTCTATTAATATCGGTTCTCTAGTTGGTGTTGTTGAGAGGACGGGAAGGGCTTTGATATTTTTGTTCTGTGAGGGTGTACTGTTCGTCGAGATTAGTTCACTTGTCGAGTTTTCGAGTTATCATGTTGCTTCGTTAGATTTGCCTCCTTGGCCACCTCCCCAACCTTCTATGTTGTTGGTCAATGCTTTGACGGATGTTGTCAACCGGAATGACTTTCCATCTTTTTCGTTTCCCCACACAACTCGTGCTCTCTCTATTATAGAAGCTGTGGAGAAGAAAGTATATTTTGATCGACACAATTTTCATGGATATCAAATGATTAGAAGAGTGCCACCACATCGATGTCTTTGTCACAATTCTTGTGTTCTTGTACACAATTCAAGATTATATGTGTTTCTACTTTGCCATTGGATTATTCTCGATTGATGTACTCTCCGTCTCACTTAAGAGTTGTTGGTTCACTTGGGTTGTGCACTTCTTAGGATCATCACTAGGTTTATGTTTTCTTTTCAACTTTTGAAAGATTTACTTGGCAAAAGGAGAGCGTCAATGGAGTTGTCGAGCATATAACTTGGGTTGATCAATTGTGGTTGCTACTTAAGGACGCGAGGAAGCTCGATATCATCCCACTAACAATGCCATGCCATTTGTTTTATGGGACCGGTGATTTTGTTGATCCCCTTTGTATATTAAGGGCTACATATACCAACTTAACACATCTAAGGAGTTATATCATATTGATTATGCTGGGCAATTTCTGTCTAAGAACTGTGGTTTCCCTCAGTTTGTTGGTGTTCACGAAGGCTATTTTAGGCAATGTGACTATCTTTACATCGTATTTGAAGTGTTTGCTGATATGTTCTTGAAAAATCGGCGGTTATGGGTCACCTTATTGTGGGTTGGTGGTTCAGTGTCGTTACTGCTCTCATTGATGGCACATCATCAGCCATACTTCGCTCAACTTCATGCCATACATTTGATATGGATCCTAACATGGTCTCCTCCCCAAGGCCCACTCTTTGGCTATTTGTTTCTCCTTGATTTCGTCATATCACAGTGCACAACAAGTATTCAGCCAAGAACTGCTTTCTTGGTGACCTTGCTTACTTTCTTGGGTCCATTCTCCTTATGTTCTATAATTTCTTTGTTTGTTTCTTTTTCTTCCCACCTCTTCAGGGGGGAGCAATGATAAGATCCCACACTGAGAGTTATAGAGTTAGTGACAATGAAACATTATAAATATAGTGAGTTGGTTAGATTGGACAGTTTTTAGAATTTGAATGTAATTGGGCACTCTTGGAGTGATTGGGTTGAGAGACTTTTAAGACTCTTCTCTGGGTTACTTTTGTGTTCTTGTTTTTGTAATCGTTGTTGAATTCTCAATTCAATTGATCAATATCGGTATTCTATCAGAGGCTTAGTAGGAAAGTGGGAGGCATAAAAATCCTAGATGTTGACAGCTATATGGATTTTCAGTAATAAAATCACCAACATATTTAACATGTCTCAACTTGCTCTAGAATAGATCATACCTTATTAATTTTCTCCGTGCAATTTACTGTTTGGAGCTGTGTTTGTTTGTGTGTTTATTGTCTTCGTGCCTTTAAAAATGTATAAACTAGTAAAACTTACATGGAGAAATGTTGTTTCTCCAGGATTTTACATTTTCGTTTTTTCATGCTTGGGAATACGATATGTACTTATTTCTGTTTCATTTCCAAGAAAGAACTGGCCTTTGTACTAAATGCACATATTTTGTTATGTATGTAATTATGTTAGAGCACTTTTATTGATTCATGGAATAAAAATTTTTATCATAAAATAATGTTTTGCAGCAATTTGGCACTGCAGAGGAGGACGCATATAGAAGAGATTTGACCATCAACAGGTATGGTGACTGTTTTGTCGTACAATATGACCCTTGGCTGTTTTCTGTATTCTGCTAAGATATATTCTTTTATCAGGTCACACCTATGTGTTTATTAAGTTAGCATCCTATATATATATGTGCTTCTACAATGGGACCTAAAATAATTCCCATTGCATGGGAACTTCATTAACAATCGTTAGATTGGAATCAAACATCCAGACAAATACAATTAATGCACATTATTTGAACCAAATAAATTAAAACAATTATTTTATTAGCAATAAAAACATTGCATTTAAATTATATATGTGTATATACATATACATATACACATGAATCTTGATTATGTAATCTTCTATTTATTTTTTTTTTTTGATAGGATATGTAATCTTCTATTATTATGGCTGATCGTAGATGCATGGCATGTCGAACGAAAAGTAACAAATTGACGAATGATAAGTTGTGCTCAGAAATATATAAAAAACAAAGTTATAGATAAAAAAAATTAAGAAAGTTTACTTTAAAAGAACTATAAAAATCATTAATTTGTAAACATGAAAAGTTGTAGTGTATGAGTATAGTTGTCGCAAACTTATAGAAATGAGTTTCCATATTTTGTGATATATAACATAATAATTTATTGTAATTGAGTGGATTTTTCAAAATGATTTTACATAAATCTGTATAGTGTATAGTAATTTACTTAAAAATTTTAGATATCACTCTACTCACTTAAATTTCAAAAATCAATTATAGAATATGTGTATATATGTGTGTGTGTGTGTGCGCGTGTGTGGGGGAAATTCTACTATGGTGATTTCAAATTTTGACCATTAGATTTAAATCCAATGGTCAATTTGATAGCCACATTAATGACACTTAAATGTATGTACAAGTACCAAGAACCTATCATATCCATTAGATCTAAATCCAATGGTTGTAAACAAAAATCACCATGTATGGTGATTTTTCCCAATCACCATGGTAGAATCACTTTATATATAATATATATCCAAAGCATACAATATACGTATGTGATAAATTATGTGTTGATGTGCACGTGACAATTGATTTTAGTAAAATTATTGAAGGCATGAGGCGCACTTGATGCGTTGGTTGCCTAAAATGCTTGAGGCGCAAGGCGCAAGGCGAGGCACACGCCCGAGTGAAGCCAATTGTACTTAATTATTAATATATAAAAGAAACAAATTGTGCATATATTTTATATAATATTGCATCTTATCAAAGTTATGAAGTGCTATATGTATAAATATATAAAGGAACTGTACTCATGGATTGACACGTGGCATATAAGAAGCACTCACGGATTGAAATGTGGCATACTATCTGTATTTTAGTTTTTTTTAGGTATTTTGGTTTTTAGAAACACTAATTAGTCTATTCCTTTGACAAAAATAAGTAGCCTATTCTATTTTTCAGCATATTGGCTTTTTATCTTTTTTCAAATTTTTTAATTTTGATTTCTTATATATTTTTTAAGTATGTTGACTTCTAAATAAATTGGGAATTAGCTATCAGATTTTAATTGGATTTATCCATTTTAACTTTTCTTTGCTATTTTTTTGGCTATTTGCTATTTTTTCCGTTGGTTTATTGCTCTATTTTTAGATTTTTTCGACTATTTTTTCCTATCAACGAAGAATCTTAATAATAACATAAAAATAATTAATATTTTCAAAAAAAAAATCTTCCAAAAGTATTTTACATAATTTTAGTTGATTAAATTTTTGGTTGTAATAAAAAATTTGTTCGTCGATTTTCTAACAAAACATTTGTCATTGGATATAAAATTAGTTACTCATAATATGTGTTAGATTACAAGAAGAGTTTTTTTTTTTTTTCATTTTTGTTTTTTTTTTTTACTTTAGCGGGAGTCGAACTCACAACCTTCCCAAACCTTGCCTTTTGGCAAGTGATGTCTCTACCGTCTCACCAGAGATGCTTTGATACTTTTTTTTTATATATAATCTCTAAAAAAGTACTCCTCCAGTAAAAAAATATATGATGTTTTGGAATTTTTTGGCTTAAAAAAATGACTTTTTCAGATTTCGAGAGAACTTTGTACCTCTTATACCTATTTTACCCCTCTTTTGACTCAATATTTAATTATAATTAAACACTTGTCTTTCTTTTATTGGATGAAATAAAGAATTAAATGTGGATAAGAATGTAACTTAAACTCACAATTAATGCTTTCTTAATATGTGTGTTTTGAGTAAAAAGTCTTATATTTTTTACTGGAGGGAGTATTAGTTTTTAATAAGGTTATGATTGGCGATTGGGTATAGGTATTCATATGTATATATCAATAGAGTTGGGGACAGATACATGTAGAGAAAATCTCGCAGATACCCTACTTGGTTACATCGATCCCTATAAGAATTTGATAATTTTAAGAAATTTAGAGTTAGGTATGGTGACTTGAAATGGGTACGAGTATTACTATACATAGGGTAGGGAAAGATTTACAAGTACAGTACCCGTTTACATCCTTATAAGAGGCCGGATAGCAACTATTTATTTGAAAAACTATATAAAAATAACTATTTTAGGAAAAAATAAAAAATAAAATAGCTACTGTTTTAGTAAAAAAATAACATTTCCTTCCTAACTAGGAGTTGGTAAAAAAATTAGATTTCTTCCAACACTGGCTCAGTAGATGTATAAAATAAATTATATTTTGATCGAATTGTATATATTTTTTTTCTACAAAAAATTGGGTTTCTATTGTTTTTAACAAAAAACTCAAACGAAAAAAGCAAATAAAAGTGATTTAATGGGTTAGGCGTGCGCCTCGGTGTGCCTTGTTGAAGTCTTGTCGCCTTAGTGTTGTTGAGGCACATAGGTTGCTCCTCTCAAGGCGCGCCTCAATGCGCCTCACTAACCCTTATATATATAGTTCTACCATGGGCAATGGGTCTCAAAAAGATACCCATGGCATGAGAACCTATTTACAATCATTAGATTAATATCAAGAGAGAGAATGTGGTGTTAGTTGGACATGATTAATTTCTTTCTTACTCGGTGAACAAGCGAACATATAGAGCATTAATGACATGTAGGTGTAAAGATAGATTTTCTCTCTTTTTGAGAAAAAAACACATATGATTAGTTTTTTCTCTGTCTGGTTGATAAGTTCTGTCTTGTTAATGGCGGAAATCAAATCTATTTGTTTATTTTTTTTAAACGAAAAATAAGTTTTTCATCTGCTTAAATTTTCTCTTTCGCTAATACTAAATTATTTCTAAAAAAAACACAGTTATGTTACAATTAACATATAGGTTTAAATAGCTAAATAAAATTAAGAAGACAATCAATACTCTATTTTCATAAGAAATAAGCATAACCTTAAAAATAAACGTAGATCATATCCACAAAAAAATATTTAGATCAATTATATTATGTAACATGTTACAATAATACCCCAAAATACACTAGGGTGAGGTGGCATGCGGGCCCACGTCAATATGGATGTGCGCATAGTTCTCGATGCAAAACACACGGGGGTGTATATCCCAAGGTGCGCACGGGCAACTCCAAGAATACGAGCCGCACGCCACGTCACATGGTGTGACTTTAGGTATGACTTTGGAGTGTTATTGTAACATTTTCCTCATTTATAACAATACATGACTAAATAAATTTAAAAAATCTAATAATATTTAAGTAATCATAAATAAAATGGTAATTTCGTCGAAAATTGAATATATTAATAACAATAATAATAATAGTGATTTATAAATGTTTTTAAAAGTGTAGTAGTCATTCAAAAAAAATCAAGTATTCATCACCTAAAAAAATCAAGTATTTCTCAAACAAAAAAAAAAAAAGAAGAATTTTTTTAAAATCAACTTCACTACAACACCCTAAACTCCAACACAATTCGAACCCGACCCGAGTTTTACCTTTGACAAGTGATGGTTTATTTGCATAGGAATTGATAATGATAAATAATTAACTACTGTGATATAGGTATCATGACCAATATCTAGCTATGTACTGAGAAAAGTGTTAAGTCTTATGGATGACATAATAAAACTTAGTAAAATCGGATAGCTCCTTCAGAGCTTGTAATTTAGAATCGTTTCTTGATAAGCACGTGGATTGAGGCGGATCAAGAGGCAAGGGAGACAAAGGGAGCGTCACATGGGTTGTTGCATACATATTAACTTTTTCTAGACACGTGTAGGTATTTCAACATGTCGCATCAAACCATTCCAAACCTTATGCACAAACTTTCACAGCAACAACGCATCATCATTTAATTATCGTGCACTTTAATGACATCACACCATGTGTCATCATCAATTATACAACTTTCATGCACATTCATGTAAACCACCACATCTCCTGCTACCACCACCGTCTCCATGCACATCAATAATTTTGCATCGAGATACGTGCGTGCTTTTCAATGCAGCACACCACCGACCTCCAAAACACTCGTTTGATGCATTTTTCGCTCCTGATTTCGATCATGCACCCCATAAACCTATATATTATAAATAAGAGCTATTAGTGCAATATTTTAGAGACTTTTGAGCTTAAAGACATTAAATATAGGAAAATACTAGAATGACCTGGTGATGGGACACCCGGGGTGGACATCCGGTGATGGTGTCCATCCATCGTGATCGATATGTGTGCACACATAGCCTGATGCACAAATGGATGGACACCATCATTGGGGTCATCCCAACATCTTCCTTAAATATATATACAAACCTAACACAAATAGTGATTTATCACTAGTAAAATTTTGGGGAAGTTCATCAAAGATTTTGCTAATGTGCTTATTTTCATTCCTTCGCTTTTCCACAGTTCAGTGCCATTTCTACTTTAGTGTTTTTGCTTTAGATTTCTTCGTGGAACGTGGAATTGTTCTTTAGGATGTTATTTAGATAACAATATGCTAAAACCATTGTGCTTTCATATGATTAATTTTTGGAACTTTTTTTATAGTACATTATTGTTTAAGCTTGTAATTGTTTTTGGACATTGTCTTTTTGTAGTATTAATCATCTTAATGATTCTCATGTTGCAATTCCATGGCCGCTTGATGCATTATTGCCAAAAATCTTTAAGCGTGTCGAGTTTCTTGACTAAACATCTCTTTTTGCTGATCTATGGATTGACTGAGAATTTGGGCACTGTATTTTTTTTATTATTTGCTAACTACTTGATATTATTAACTATTAAAAATATGACCTTTGTGTACATTTTTTTTCTTGAACAGCTTGTTTTACAACATTAACAAAGAGTTAATTGAAGATTTTACCAATAGAGGTTAGTATAGGTGAAAATCAATTGTATATTGTTCTGTATATTTATGTCTACACGGATGCTCATGCATCTCCATATTTATCATTCAATAATCAGGTATATCAGATCTTAAAGGTGGAAGAATAGTGACTCCTTTACCTCCGAAAGATACATTCTTGGATGATCCCTTGCGAGTGCTTCGGGCAATTCGTTTTGGTACGGTTTTATGCTTTAATTTATCTCTAAATAATATACACTGTGTGAGAGAACTCTTCGAGAAGTTTTTTCTTATTCTTAATTTCTTTTGGTTCTAGTTGTTCTTGATTAATGCAAGAGAAAGCTATTTCAAGAAATTGGTTTTACCTTAAACATATTTTAGGGTTAAGTACTACCTCAATCAATGTTATCAAAGGCGAAAGGCGCACTTGAAGCGATGGCTGCCTAAAAGGTTTGAGGTGCAAGGCAAGGCAAGGCGCACGCTTGAGTGAAACCCAATATTCCCAGATTTCTACAAGTATACATATATATAAAAACATATATGGACATCACATGGATGTGTGTATGTATAAAAATTATGTATGTGTTATATTTGATATTGTTTGACGTAGTAAAGATTAGAATCTAGAACTGTACAACTATAAACACAACACTTAAATGAAATGTATTAGCAGCTAAAAGACATAAAAACAATTTTAAATTTTTAATAGTGAGGTGTGTCGTAAAGTAGCGCCAAGGAGCAGAGAGGCTTGCCTGGGCTCATTTGATACGCGTAGAGAGCACCTTGCCTCAAGGCGTGCCTGAGGCACACGAAGGCACACGCCTCAATAACATTGACCTCAATATTATAATACATGTTATGAATTCTTTTTTCTTATTATCTTTTGGACACTAAGATGAATGAGCCAGTTGGCTTGGGGTCTCCATTATTAAGTTTTTTAATTAAATATAAAGGCCTTTTTCAATAGAAGCAAGGATCGAAAATTCTATTTCTAAAAAAAAGGATAAAAAAATCGACTTTGCTTGTGACTTTTCCAAGTAATTAAAAATTGACAAAATACGTCGAAATTGGGGCAAATTTGTCGACATGCTAGGTATTGAAATTAAAAGCATGTGCAACAACAAAAATTGCAAAAACTCGACGTATAAATTGAATAATTCGTAAATATCAGCAAGGTCTTTCCAAACAGTGCAAAGATTTGCCATATTTTGTCTAAACTTTCGAAAGATTAGAATATAAGAAGCGAAAAGATTTGAATCTTGCATTTGTAGGCAAACTTGCAGTCACCATTTGCAAGGCTCACGAGTTGCATAAGTGAAATCCTTGTTGACCTTTATGTCATGTCATTTCCCATCGCTAAGCTACACCACCCATCTGAAAGCTCAAAAATGGAAGAGGGCACGACTGCAAATAGGGTTTCGAGTGAGCAAGGAGGGATGAAAGAAGACTCGAGGAAACTCTGGAAACCAATATTTGTGTAAACTTTGGGCCTCGTGCAACCAAGAGGAAGAGTAAACTAAGGAAAATGACGAGTCCCACTTTTGAAGCGGATCTATAACTTGAGACTCGAGAGCGCGAGTCACTCCTCATACTCTTGCGGTGATATATATCAATTTTACAAAGCTGTGTGCTTTTGTGCCTTCTTCTTTTGCTCGAGTGAAGCAACATGCCTTCTGACGTACTTCTCATGGAAATTGTCATATTACATTATAATTCACTACGTAAAAGTTATCGATGTAGACATGTAGTGGATTAGGACATTATTCATGTGTTTTGTTGCTTACCTAGGGTGTTGTGCATATCCTTATTGTGGTGCCTAACTTCATAATCCTAACTAATTAATTAGTTTTCCATGCTTGTGTGTCTTCTTCTTTTGCTCGAACTAAGCAACATGTCTTCTGACATACTTCTCATGAAAATTGTCATATTACATTATAATTCACTACGTAAAAGTTATGGATTTAGTGGATTAGGACATTTATACTAAAAAAAGTGTGCTAGGACATTATTCATCTGTATTGTTGTTTACTCATGGTGATGTGCATATTCTTAATGTGGTGCCTAACTTCATAATCCTAACTAATTAATTAGTTTTCCAGGTGCAAGGTTTGAATTTGTGCTGGATGAAGAATTAAAGAAAGCTGCTGTCTGCAACGAAGTGAAGGTTGCTATTTCAAAAAAAATTAGTAGGGAGCGAATTGGTCTTGAAGTATGTTCACCCTCTCATGCATTGTTTAACTTGCTGAATTTATTTTATGACTGAAGAATTTCTTTCTTCCATTTTGTTGGAATCAACTATGAATTCTTCACTCCTGTTTGATGTTGTAGATTGATCTCATGGTCTCTGGCAATCAACCTTCGAAAGCAATGGGCTGTATCTGTGAGTTGGAGTTGTTTTGGATTGTTTTCAGTCTTCCGCATAATTTTGAACCGGTGGTCCCAGAAGGATATGACAGGTTTCTACTCGTCTAAATGGATGATCATGATTTCTACATATATGATAATATTTTTTCTCGAATATTTGTCAAATTATTGATTGTATTTGTTTTTGAATTTAGAAATTGGTATGCAGAAATTAGAATATAAAGAATCTAAGTTGCTTATAACTTTTGGTTTCTATATTTCTTGAACACCACTTGTTGGTTCTAGTCTTCTTTGTAATATTTGCTTAACGGATGCACATGATCCATCAAACACTCACATTATGAAGATTTATCTGCATGTTGTGAATTTAATTTCGTAGGATAATGTTATGAACCTTAGAATAGGTTCTTCAAATAAGACTAGTCCGTGACTAAGTCTTCTAGAAGAGTCCGTGACTGCTTCTCCTTAGACTAATTTTTTGACAAAGTAATAACTTGTTTTCTTTATTGCATAATGGTAGTCTTTTATAGACTTCTTTTTACAATAAAAATAGAAAGAAACTAGAAAAGGAAACATGATGTATAGAATCGTTCTACTTAATTACTTACTAATAGATAGAAACTTGCTGGTAAAGTAATATTCCTAATTTATTAACTATTAGCGGTTGGGCCCACGAGAGACCGTATCATTACTCCTCTCTTGGACTTCAAGCTTGTCCTCAAGCTCGAATTTCAAATAAGCAAAATTAGTAATCATGGATCATCGGGAGTGTTATCATCGCCACTATCTTCTACTTATGGAACTTTTATCCAAAACAAATGTTTTCGCTTACGTCTCTTAGGGGCTGCCTCACCATTATAGCATGAGCCTTTAGATCTCCTCCCGACCATTTTTGCTCGAGTTAGCCGCTTCACAAAATAAGACTATAAAAACACCCATTAACCCATTAAACCATTTAAATAGGTTATGTAAACCCTAGGTACACCCCAAATTTTCCAAATTTTATTTAAAAATTTATTTTATTTTACTGTTCTGGACGCCGCCACAGGCGCCGCCGTGAATAATACCTCCACGACTTGTATCATGGAGTCCTGGACGCCGTGACCAGACGCCGCCACGCCCAAACCCCCACGGCACCATATAAAGCGTGGGTTGCAAATTTGCCTCTGTTTTGGACGTCGCAGGTGGTTGAGTGCAGACCCGGTACGAGCAGAGGGAAAGGCAAGCTTGAGTATTTCTTGTGATTGATCAACTACTCCCTACTCGTATGTTTGTTTACTTTATTTGATTTCTGTTGGGTTTTGGGACTTGAGTGACATTTGGATATGTATATGACCTGTTGAGGTCCTCTTTGATGTTTTAACTAGACATGACTGATATATATATATATATATATATATATATATGATGATGATGATGATGATGATGATGATTATTTCGATGGGTTTTCCACACTAGGACAAATGCTCTTCTATTTAATTGATTTATTTATGTCTTCCGCTATTTATTTTAAGGTTTAACAGATGAAAACGAGTCTATTAGCTAACTGATATATTAATTGGAGGAAAAGTTAGCGGCAATGTGATTGATTAATGTGTCGGTGCGCGTGGGACATAGCTAGGCCAGTGTTGGGTAGGGTTGTGGGTCCACGACGCATGATGTGGCAGTCTCGGATTTTGGGGCCGCTACATTTGCTCGAGGCACTACTTTTGTCATTACCTGCATAGTGGTTGGACGGTTGTGCTCCACCTTTAGATAGAGAAATCATGTTGGAGGACAAGGATGTACCACCATTAGTTGTTTTAGGAGTTGATACATTACCTATGGGCAAGCGACGCGTGATTGCCCATTGAAATCTTTTGCTTGTGTTCTAGTGCTCAAGCAATACTTATTGCAACTCCTAGATTTCCCAGTTGTTGCATCATGATATGTATCCGGAGGTCCTTAATCAAGCATGTGGTAAAAAGATTCACTTGTTGTTGAGGCTTCAAATTTGATGTTCGGGCCAACAACGACAGGAACTCACGTTGATAATCCTCGACAGATCCGATTTGCTTCAAATTTGTTAAATTCTCTGATCTCTCGTTGTGCCCCCCACAACCAATATGGTGTTACTCAATATTACCAATGGTGGTTTCTTTGATATCCCTCAAATTGCGGTGGAGAGATCAACCATCTGTTTCTCCAACACTTGTTGTCGGCTTGTCATATGCTCCATAAAAGCCTCAAGCTTCTTCATCAAAGCCTCCATGCCCAAGATGATCGTTAGCTCTGATACCAGATGTTAAGAACCTTGGAATAGGTTCTTCAAATAAGACTAGTCCGTGACTAAGTCTTGTATAGAAGAGTTCGTGACTGCTTCTCCTTAGACTAATTTTTTGACAAAGTAATAGCTTGTTTTCTTATTGCATAATAGTAGTCTTTTATAGACTTCTTTTTACAATAAAAATAGAAAGAAACTAGAAAAGGAAACATGATGTATAGAATCTTTCTACTTAACTACTTACTAATAGATAGAAACTTTCTAATTGATAGAAATTTGCTAGTAAAGTAATATTCCTAATTTATTAACTATTAGCGGTGGGCCCACGAGAGACCGTATCAGATAATTTGTAGAATATACCTGGGCTGCACGTGCATTGGTTCAAATTCTTCCTGTTGAATGACCATGTACTTGTCTCTAATTATGCACGTGGATTAAAGTCTAATTCTGTTTTTTTCCTTTGCTGTATTCAATTCTTCTTTGACATTTATATGATAGAAGTAAATATTAATCTTAACAATTTTATTACATATGAATTCAGCACGATAGTGTTACCTTTAGAGTTTAGCATTGCATCTAGAATTGATTTTGTAGAGATGAAGTGAATAGAAAATTAGAAGATATAATGAATAGAAAATTAGAATTTTTGAGGAACGTGTTAGAATCTAAGTGCTTTAAGTTGTGTCGGTTGAAGATCGAATACATGTATTGTGAGTTCAAAAATACTAGGCATCAAGAATATGTAGTGGTAATATTAGAGGTAGTAGAAGTTCCTAAGGTGAACCACTTTAGATATCTAGGATTAATCATAAATAATGATGGTAATGTTGAGTATGACCGTACACGTAGATTCAAGCTGCATGGAAGAAGTGGAGGAGAGCAACAATTGTGATATGTGTTTTCCCTCAAAAAAAAAAAAAACAAGTGTGATATGAGATTGAAATATCCATAACAAGCTAAAAGGTAAATTTTATAGAACTTCAATAAGACCTTCTTTGCTTTATGGAAGTGAATGTTGGGCCATAAAGAAGGACCAACATGAATGCAACATAATTAGTGAAATTACAGTAAAATCACAAGTGAAATTGTAGGTGTAAAAAGGTTGCACTTTCATTGAAGTTGTTGCTGGTGACTTTGGTTTACTGCTTAGTCTTAATTTGTCTTTTTTTTAACAAACTAAGTAAACTCAATCGTATGCAGAATTTCGAAATAAAATTTTATGATCAAATTCCAATTTGTAAGATTTTGAGTCTTTGACTACTATGTTGCAATATCTAAAAGGTTGTCATTTTCCTCTAAGTTGGAGGCCTTTCTGTTGATATTTTGCTGTTGGTTAATTATGTTACACATTTTGGACCAGGTTTTGCTTTGGATACATGGATGCAGCTTGGGATCTTTTACAACATATTGGATGCCAAAGCTTCAATGTGAGTTCTATTAAATTAAGAAATTGTTTCACAGATTTTTATGTCTAGTTGTCTACTTTAAATTTTAATTCATTATACATTTTGTTCATTTTTACTTCCATGTTCTTGTGACTTTTTTTTTTTTTTATTTTTTTCCCGTTTCTTCCGCTCTTATGTGATTGATTTAATACTTATATACTTGGCTTCTAATCGTGTCTTTTTGACATTTACCATCCTCTCAAAATATTTTATTGCAATAATATCCTAGTTCTGCTTTGGAGTTCATGGAAAGAAAAATATGTATATATATATATATTTTTTTTCAGGTAGTCAAACTGATTGTAGAACTGGTGAGATAATTGGAAGTTTGAGCTATTTAGGAATTTTATATATCTAAAGTGATGGAGAGCATTAGTGTGAAACAAATGCTTATGTAGATCCAATCATTTATAGGTCATTATAGACTAATAGAAAGGAAGAGCAAGGTTGAGAAAACTAAATAGGTGAGAGTGTAGAGAGTAGTAAAACTTATCTAATTTCTTTTCTTCTTGACTCCATGAGAAAACTTTATTTTGAAATACTCTTTTTCCTTCTAAGATTGCCATCAAGAAGCTAAGCAATGGTGTTGTGTGAAATAAGTTGAAGCAAGAACTTTATTAACTATCTAGATGTAATAAATTTGTCAATATTTTGTAGGATTTATTTACAAATTGCATGACTCCATTGTAAATAGTTGCTTATGCATGCATTAAAATAAAAATTATGATGGCACGTCTTAGATTATGCCACATGTGAGACTAATTGTCCCATTCCAAATTCTCACACTAATACACATTGATGGTGGGGATGTTTCTTGGTTTGCTCATCATTTTCCTTTCTTAGTAGTGCCTCGATTTGTGCGTGTGATGCACAAATATATTTTAGCCACCCAAAAAAAATTCCACATCCGATTTGGACACAATCAGCTGCATTGGGTTCATGTTTGAATGAAGATCTTTTTGGTGCTATTCTCATACCGAAAGTCCTAATTTTTGAAAGTGCAACTTTTTTACACCTACAATTTCACTTATGATTTTACTGTAAATTCAATAATTTTGAAAATTTAAGGCCTATTGACACTTAATTTGTCTAGAACGGAACATTGTGCTACAATTTTGAGTTCGACATGATGGTCACCGGGTCTACTGTGATGCCATATATACTACTGAAAAGTCAAGGCATCACAGGTTTACCATTTTAGAACATTGGTATTTTGCAATGCATTTGTGAAATGCATCTTGGAAAGTGGAGAAAGAGTGTTTTCTAGAAATAAAAATATATGTTTAATTTAACCATTTGAAAGCACATTCATTTATGATGGACAAGGGTTAAGTTTTTCTAGACTTTGCTTATGCTTCACTTAATTTTAATTTGAAATTAATTTAGGGAAGGGCAAATTGGCTTCATGAATTTTGCGAATATTTTTTCAAAGTTAGAAAAGTTTGGAGAATGTTTCTGCTGTGTTTTATTCAATAATTTATCAAAGCAAATTTCCAATGGACATACACGCTTTACTGACACAAGACGTGCACTAAGATGTATTGTAACTTGTAGTAATACATTATGAATCTTGAAACATTTGTAATTCTTATTTGTGGTATGCAAACAATGTAATCATATGAGGTTTTCTTTTTGTAAATATTCATAAAATAAAATAGATAAGTAGCCTGTATGTGAGTAAAAGATTTGTCTAATTTGGTCAATTGTTCATTTCCTGATGATGGAGGATATGTGGTGACTGAACTACTGTGCGTCATTGGTTGTGGTACTTTCAAAGTTACACAATGAAGTTGAAGTCTACATTTATTTATATATTCAAGGCCAACAAGCTTAGAAGATGTCTACAACATCAAATGCCTGATCTTTTTCTTTCATTACCTTCAATTATTGTAATGATTAATGTGCTTGGTTGCAAAGTACATGTGGACATAACCTTTTTATAGTCGTACATAGGTTTGCACAACTCTTAAGTTTTTTTTTTACTTTTATTATTCTATATTTTAAAAGATTTGGTAAAAACTATAATGTGTCCCTGGTCAAAAAGAAAATGTAACTGTAGCTGGTAATTATTGTCAACCAGAATTAAATTTGTTTAATTGGAGTTTTCTCCTTTATTTGGTGTTTTTTTTTTTTTTTTTTTCCCCCGCTTATATGTGCACACACAAATGTCTTGATACAGTTCTCAATTGTTGTTGTTTTGCTTACTTGATGTTACCATTATATTTTGACGAATTTAGGAAGACCAGAAGAGGCTTTACCTGTATGGAGCTTTGTTTCTTCCACTTAGAAAATTTGTGTACTTAAACAACAAAGCAAAAAAGGTGAGCATTCTCATACTTGTGTTTGATTATCACATTTGGATACTATTTCAATGAGTACTTCTAATTCCAACTGCAGTGTTCCCAACTTTTGTGTTGTACCTCACTGATTCTCAACCATTATGCCCTATTGTCTATAACAGGACTTATTTTTGATAATTGTTTAGATCTAAGATAGCTTGGGATGCATTAATTTTAAATGATTTATATGATTAGGAAAACACATCATCAACTGCATTCAATTGGGCTGTGTGGAAGCATTTGATTCTTGTTGCCGAACCCAACTATTTTGAAATAAGATTTTATCGTTGTTTATAGAATCAAGAACACTACATTAGATCTTCTCTCCCTTCAAATTATTTTCTTCAAATAAAAAATTGAAAAAGCAAATGCCCCAGTTCGGTAGTTCTTTTTCTTATGTCATTAATCACTTTCCAGCTGAACAATGTTTGCTCTGAGCTTATTTTCTTCATTGTGGGAATGTGACAGAGGTTTGACTTTGATAAAAGAGGTGCTTATTCTCTCTTTCCAAGTTCTAATTTTGACGATCTATAGCGTTTTTGGAAAGGTTATTTAAAGCCCTACAACTTTGTCTATCATGTGCTTTTTTCCAAATTTTGGTATATTGGTGGTCAAAAGTTGAGTTGAAGCTGATAGTTATTTCTTGTGTGAATTTCTGCGAACTTTTGAGGATTAAAATTAAAAGTTTATGTTATATGGGATGTTTTCTATTATGTTTTTTAGTTTAAGTTGAAAAAGAAAGTTATAGTTCTATTATGGTTTTACAATGTAGCCAATAAAAATACTTATCGATCATTGAATAAAGGAGGTTGATTTTGAGTTTTTCTCTGTGAGAGAATTTTACACCAGTGTGTGTGTGATATTGAACTGATAAGGTTCCATATAGAGAGTCACATAGAGTTAGTTAGAGAGACACAATATAAATAAGGGCGAGTTAGTTGGATTGGACATCTTGGAATTTGAAAGTAATTAGGCACTCTTTGAGTGATCGCGTTGAGAGATAAGGTTCTCTCTAGGTTTAGTCCTTCTTGTTTTCATTTGTCAATTCAACAATAAGATTCTAGAATTATGTCAATGGTATCTGAGCATACTTCAAAGATGAAAGCACGATTGGATAACATGGAAGCTCAATTGAATCGAATTGAAAAGGAGGTGAAGAGGATTTCAACCACTGAGGTATCAATTGAAGAGCCCAAATCTGAAGTGAGGCTTGGTTCAAAGGTTCAATGAACTCTTCCTTCAACATTAAGGGATCACTTCAGCAGTCATGGTAGAATAGTAAATCGGAGCAATTGGCGGCATAAAAGGTTCATATGGCATCCGAGTTCCATAAACAATCCCTCAACCTCAAATCTGGGGTGAAGTCAAAGATATGGTTGGGACTACAAATCGAAGAACCTCTCCTTCAACCTTTCATGTACTTGTCGAAGGGATTGGGTGTTCAACAAATTAAGGAGTCCAGTGGAGTTAAACGATCCGATTCAACATGTCTAACGTTGTTGGAGGACAATCCGTGCGCCAAAGGGACAGATCCACTCCCCTCTTCCACCACCATGACCACCAGATCTATCTACTACCAAGAATTTTCTTCCAAATCCAATACCCTCCTATGCGACTTCAACCAATTCACCACTAGTTAATGCTGCTGTGCACATTATCTCTTTGTTGATCCATTTTTGAAGAAAATGTTTGTGTTCGCTTGTGAATTGTGATTCACAAACCATTCATGATTTTCAGTTTCCTAGGCAACAAGTTTCAGTTTCTATCGGTATGGGTGTTCTACTTGGTGTTCTTGAGAAGATGGGAAGGGCTATGGCCTTCTTGCTCTATTGCAAATTGCTTGTTTCTTGCTAAATAACTATTTTAAACAATTGTATTGTGATTATTATGCATCATTGTTGTATGATTAAGTATATTTCTAACATCTTTAAGGAGAAATTTGAGTTTTCTAGCATTTAAAGAAATTTCATAAACTTTCATACAACAGCGAATATTTGTACAACTTCCCTTGTCAAAGTTAACTTCTTCGAATTACTTTCGAATATTAAGTGAGCGAAGCTTAAGGCGAAGTTGAAGTTTCAAAGCTTGAGTTTGAGTGATATCAAAGAAACACCAATGGCGATATTGAGGGACACTATAGTGGGACACAACAAGAGTTCATATGATTTAATAAATTTGAAGCAAATCGGATCTGTCAAAGATTATCAACATTAGTACCAGTCATTGTTGGCTTGGACATTCAATTTGAAGCCTAGACAACAAGTGAGTCTTTTTACTGTGGGTTTGATTGAGGACCTCCAGATAGATATCAAGATGCAACAACTAGGAAATCTAGGAGTTGCAATAAGCATGCCTCTTGCGCTAGAACACAAGCGAAAGATTTCAAAGGGCACCCATGTATTGCTTGCAATAGGTAGTGCATCGACTCCTAAAACAACTAATGTTGGTACATCCTGTCCTTCAACATGATTTTTCTATCTAAAGGTGAACACAATCGTCCAACCACGTTGCGGATAATGACAAAAAAAGCTCCTCAACCAGTTTTGTGAAGCGGCTCACTTAAGCAAAAATGGTTGAGAGGAGATCTAAAGGCTTGTGTTAAAACTATGATGAATTATACTTTAAGAGACACAAACGCAAACATCTATTTTGGATACAAATTTCAATAGTTAAAACGGCGATGTTGATAATGTTCCTGATGTTCCTTGACCTAGTTGTGCCTATTCTGAAATTGACCTTAAGGACAAGCTCAAAGCCCATGAGGGGAGTAATGATATGATCATATGATATTTGTGTGGGCCCAACTACTAAAAGAATGACAACATAGCATAATTTGAAGTTTCCTTATTAAAGATATTAACTTATTAGAAGGTGTACTTATTAGAAATTACTAATTAAATAGATTTTCTTATTCGTTTATTAGATTGTTTACCTTTGTAGTTGGACTCAATGTTAGTAGTTTCTATTTTTACAAGTATTTCTTATTGTATGAAAGGTCTATAAAAGACCAACATTATGAAATAATAAAGAAAACTATTACTTTGTGAAAAAATTAGTCTAAGGAGAAGCAGTCACGAACTCTTCTATACAAGACTTATTCATGGACGAGTCCTATTCGAAGAACCCATTCCAAGGTTCAAACAGGTTCTCTTTGGGTTTTCTAGTTCTTGTTATTTTTGTTTGTCAATGCAACTATAAGATTCTAGAATTCTATCACAAACTTATCAAATCCATTGAGGATTTGTAGTGTTTGTTCTAAATTCAACTTATTTGGTAATCCTTTGGTTGCGACACTCCACCTATTTTTTTTGTTGTTTCAACTTGGAGTATGAGTGTTTCACATTCTAGTCCGCATCAATTTTAGAGCATCATTTTTAATTAGAGAATACAGTATATGTGTTCTGCTGGTTTTTTGAGTTTCATTTTCTTTCCTTAATAGTTTTGTTTTGTTTGATTATAATTTGAGATGTTTTTGATTGTTAACCATTCCAGTCTTTTCTTTTTTTGAGTAACCTTTTGTTCTTAGATTATCAATTACCTTTTTTGATGTGAGCATATTTCTAAATGTTGACAGTTGCACCTAATCTCCTGCTTGTCCTATTCTATTTTAACTTTTTTTAGATTGGATTGTTTTTTCAAAAGTTGACTGTTTGTTAATTCTGCTATAGGTTCCTCTTGTCAATCATATTTTTGGGGATTCTCTCAAGCTCAAAGCAAGTGATGCAAAAACGGTCAGTTGACTTAGTTATGTTGTCAGTTAATATTTTATTTAAGGCATATTTTGCGTATTGAAGCATTAAAGCATTCCACCAATTCATATATGTTTATTTGTTCTTAATATGCGTTGATGTGAACATTGTTTGATAAGTTATTGATTTCATTATTTTTATCTTTTCTTACTAGGTTGTAAGCCTACATGATGCTTCAGAAAAGTTTCTATCTTTAATCCCTTTTCTGATGACTAACAAGGACATTGAAAAAGTTGAAGATGGTTTTACAAGTACAAATCTCGATGTCCCAATGACTTCAAGATGCCGAATAATGACAGGTACAGTGAAATTACTACACTTCAATCCTTTTATGTTTATTTTCAGAAACGCACTTCTTTTTGTAGAGTCCTCTTCTTATTCAATTTCTTTGTCTTTTTCTTGCTTATCTATTGGCTAGATGTGTTTCCCGCATGTTAATTTTGTTGGGTTTTGGGGTTCAAAATGCAATGGAAATTTTTAAATTTTTATTTCTAAAACCTCAGCAGGATCAAATTTGAGTTCCATTAAACTGATTAACAAAACTAAACCGTACCTTAGTCGCTAGTTTCCTTTTCCGTGTTGATTAATTTTTAAGATGCTGCCAGAGACGAACGTCCTATATCAGAAATATATACACAAACAACAATCGAGATTTTGGGTGCTAGCCCGAGAGAGAACACAAAAGTTTTCTCTATTCTCCCTTAATTCAAGAACGGTTGGAAAACCTAACTTGTTTTCACAAAAATGAAAATTAGATTCCAACCTTAATTTATTCCGTAATGTGAATTCACTTAACACCCCTATTTATACAACTCTTGTATAAACCAGGTAAGTGAATTGCCATTATACCCCTACTAAAAGTGGTATTAATATGGCACATCATAGGGGTTTTTATGTTACGAATTTTATCATTTAAAATTCATTGTTCCGAGTCATTTAAAATCCTGCAAAGCACTTTTTGTATGCAAGACCCAATAGGTTTATGCTACGTTGGCAGTGAACCGAAACTATTTTTGGTACACAAGTCATAAGTGGTCTCTAGCAAGGTATTATGACTCCCCAAGTTGCACAAAGATCAAAATCGATACAACCTAATCAATAGTGTATTATCCTTTTGTCGATATCCTTGATCAAACATAAGGCACGGAAAAGTCACCCTTAATGTTCAATCGTACTAGTCTTTATTTCTAGGTGGACTGACAACATCCAAGTGACATTGATCATATCAATTCACTTGACTTGCCATTTTTGAGTCTAACATATCGAAGGATCCACTGATATCTCTCTCTAAATGAGATGGACAAATTCTATCTCGATTACACACTCCATACATTATTCACATAGTAACCAATCACAACCTTTATAATCGTCCGGTTAAAGACAATGTTTGATTGTGTCAAATCACTATGATCGTAATGTGAAGTCTCTGATAATCTTAAGTCGAGGACTAAATAATATACATATCATGAGTAACACCTATGACTTAATCCATGTGATGTTCTCATAGCAAGTCGGTCCAATACCTTGTTCCCTAACATGTACTAATGATCTTGATTCTTATCCTTATACGAATGATCATCACATGATCATCAATCAAGACTTACATTAGTCTTAATTCATTATAGTTCCCAGTATA
Source organism: Stephania japonica (assembly GCA_039657345.1). Taxonomy (NCBI): domain Eukaryota; kingdom Viridiplantae; phylum Streptophyta; class Magnoliopsida; order Ranunculales; family Menispermaceae; genus Stephania; species Stephania japonica. Next base: position 63,798,090 of record CM077557.1, on the reverse strand, counting down.
ATGTCCGACTAGGGACATTTAGGATGTTTCTGTAAACATCCATGGATCCTATTATAATGTAAACATGCAAACCAATTATAATAATGAACCGCAAATGAAATCCTCTATTTTATTAACCAAAAAAAAATAATAGAAACAATGTTCATAAGATTGACATAGGGAACATGCCCCAACAAATTTTGATGATGACCACAATCAACAATGTTATACGATTTGTCGCTACATCTTACTTATGTAATTTGAGAATTGCAAGTTGGAAACGAAATCCATATATTCAAGTGACTTAAAGTTAAGATAAAGGAGTTAAACCATATATAATTTCATGATTGCAAAAGCACAAAATACAATATGAATGCATATTTTGAGAATATGGACTTGTACATCAAAAGATGAAAAGACATTTACAGTGAATACAATGCATAAGTGTGATGAATCCAAGGAGAACCAACAATTCTCCTTAAACATCATCCAAGAAGGCAAGAACTTCAAAAGAAACAAATCTAAGAATTATCTTCATAAAAACTGCTCAGTATCTTTTTTGAAGATATTATGATGTTACTTATAAATAATAATAGTTTCGATTTACAATAATGAAGGTATCTCACCAAAGGAAACAGTCAATACCCAAGATCCCAATTATTACAAATTACAAATTATTACAAATTATCAATGGAAGAGTTTGATCCATATAGCCAACCTCAATTAATTTGGGACTAAGGCTATGTTGTTGTTGTTGTTGTATCCTTCTACCCCATCATCTTTATGTAAAAAATCCCAATCCTTTCCCCATTTAGAATTAGCAACCAAAACGAGGCGAGTTGCATTGATTGATCCCAAATGGAGAACCAATCAAGTGCTTTATCCTAAAAAATTCTCCTATTCCTTCCATCGAAATGTTCCACTTGGTAGCAAAACTGCCCATCTATAAAATCTACCTACATTTCTTTGACATTTCCAATGAGGGGAAGGCCATGACAACCTGATCATGTGTCTTCCGAAACTTCCAATAAGTGAACTAGGACCATTACTGCTCAAACCCTTAAAAGTATTTGTTAAAGATATAGTTGTAGAACTGTACGATTTTACAATTCAAATCAAATCCTACATATACCAGTTCAAATCCAATGCAAAAACTCCAAATTGCTCCTAATTGTTGGATTAGAACAATGAACCAAAAAATGTCTCATATACATAGTTGAAAAGCCTTCTGAGAGGCTGTTTTATTGCCAATGATGGTTCTCTCATTGGAAACCATAATTTTCTGTACCTAGATTCCCACAACACATGTTGTCCCCAAACTTAAGTTTTTTCCTCTGGCCATTTTCTTAAGTTTCTCTTTCATGTTTTGGTCTTTCTCCTGCGATTTTCTTCGCTTTGTGCTTAGATTCCAAAGGGTTCATTCTCACAACCTGCAACATGTCAAGCTCATGTATCATTAATTTATTTAATTCCTTGCATAGTTGCATTAGAGATTGGTATAAGTATGGGCATGGATGTTTTAGGAACCTAGAAAGCTAAAAAGTAGAAAATAGAAATATTTTTGGCCACTCAATAATATTTGAATGTTGCTGTTTTGAAACAGTTTATGTATGAGAAGTCTCTTTTTTGAGGTATAAAATTTGTTTTATGATTTACTTTATAATATTAGAAGTATTTAAGGGAAAAGGAGAAAAGACCTGCACTTTATGATTCATATTATATCCCAAAGTCTATTTGATGGTATGATTTGACTCCTATTTGACAATTATGGCTAATGGGCATCCCTGATTATAAATTTGACATCCATTCAGACCATCACAGCGCTCTCTCTCTCTCTCAAATCTGATAACTACTCTATTCTCTTTTTCCTCGAAAATCCTAAGATATTATAGCATTCCTCAAATAGAATAGACAGTTACAAACTCCAAATAATATTTTTACTCTTTTGTGTCTGCTTTTAAGGTTGACTTTATTATGCGATATTGAACAAGAGTGACAGTTTCTTGATTTTTCTCTCAGAGAACTTTTTCTCTTGCTCCACACCTCCCTTGCAAACAGACATTGAAAAAAGGCAAATGGCCTGACCATTATTGATATTCTTTTTGAAGATTGTCCAACAACAACAACAAAGCTTCAATCACAACTTAGATGGGGTTGGCTAACCTACATCGTCTAATTTCTTCAGTTTGTAGTGAGTCGAGTTTTCTAACGGGGGCATTTTGTAGGCCGTCTTTGTAGGTGTTCAAACCATCTCAACTTTCTTTCCTAAGCGTCAATTGTTGCTACTACTTTTCTTTGAATTTTCGTATTTCTTATTCTATCTTTGCAAGTTTTACCACACATCCACCTTAGCATCCTCATTTCCGCTACGTTCATTTTATATACTTGTTTCTTCATCGCTGAATGCTCACTTCCATAAAGTATAGCAAGCCTTATTGCAATTCTTTAAAATTTTCTTTTAGCTTGGTAAGGATATTTCGATCACATATCACGCCCGTTGCACTCCTTCACTTCTTAGCTTGAATTCTATGTATAACATCATTCTCAATATTTCACCATTTTGTGTGATTGATCCTAGATATCTAAAGTGGTTCACCTTAGGGACTTCTACTTCCCCTAATTTTACCACTCCATCATCCAGATGCCTAGTATTTATAAACTCACAATGCATGTATTCAGTCATGGTGTTAAATCTTTGCCAACATAATAAAACACCCAAAAGATTTTAATTCTAGTTTGAATATAATGACATTATGAAATGTTTGTTTCCCTAATACTAGGTGCATTTGGCCTATTGGTTGAATAAAAGGACTTTATGATATCCTAAGACCGCTAGGTGGAGAACTAGAGCAAATCAATCGAAGTGAAGCAGAGCGTCTCTGTTGGTTTTTGTGTTTTGGCTTTCTTTTTTCTTTTTTAAAGTCTATATAGGTATAAGTTAATCTTTTGCGATCCAGAAGGAGGTTTTTGCTGCAATCACACTTCCTATAATGATTCTAAACGCTGAAATCACATATTTCAAGAATTAATCATAGGCAATTACATTAGAGTAGCTTCTTCATCCTCTTAAAGTTAAAACTCTCTTAAGTTTCTAATTAGTCATACTTGGATGCACCTTAAATCAAAGGACTCCAAGTGTAGGGTTACAACTAAGAATTCTAAATTGGTAATTCTTGACTTAAAAATTGAGAAAGACTAGAATTATATTTTGGAACTTCAAATTTTCTAACCTTCATCCAACTTGAACAAAGAACAAAAGTCATTAATGTGTTCTAATATATTCTTGATTATAATGTATTGCAGTATATATCATTTCACTTGCCAGAACTTCAGTATTCAAGGATAGTGGCTTCTTACCTTGCAGGAGCTAGGACAATAGTAATTGTTCGTATCTTGCGTATTACTGACATGACGATAATAATGATATTGAAAGTATGCTACCATACATTTCATTGGTATTGACCATAATTATTAATTCTTGAATAATTGGCTGTCAAGTAAGCCAAGTAACAATAACTTAATTCTTTTCCACCAAAAAGAAAAATGACAAATGACTTGTGAACACAACCTATTAATTTACCAACTAGTTAATTTAGTTTTGCTGCCAGTTCCTCAATTGGTACACACGAATCAATCATCCTCCGAATTAAGGAGATTAGTGGTTAGAAGAATGCTAAAAACAAACAAGAAAATGAAATTGAAATGTGGCTGAGGACATACAGTTTTATTATATTGAGATTTCGACTAGTTATTATTTGATTAAAGAAGTGAATTGCATAGTCTTCCTATTCTGACTGTCTTGGTTGGTGGTAGTACAGTTCACGGGCATTAGTGTGTGTGGAGTAGAGCTTGTTGTTTCAATGTCAAAAGGTTTGCAATCTTATTTTTTGCACTAAAACTACCTTAATTCTATAGATATTCATTTTGCACCATCAATGGAAAAATGTATGGAATTAGTGTGTTTCTTTCCTCATCTTACATATTCCTTTTTGAGGGTGGGTTTCTTTTCTCATTCTCTTAACCCTATCACTGCAGTATCCATAGATTACAATGGATCTGATGCGAATAAACTTATTATATTTTAAGTGGGTTCTTTGACAGCTATACATAATGAGACTACGCTTGTTGATTTTCAAATTTGAGTACATAAGAATTGGATTAGTTTGTACCAGGATTAGTTTGTACCATCATCATCAATAGAATATGTAACATCAGAAAATATGAAGTTACACTCAAAATAGCATAAAATAAAATTTGTGCTTTTTATATTTGACTAATGCTATTGTACGAACTACGTACATTATCAGGATTGCTGTTACGAGAAATCAAAGGATTTTGGCGGGTAGCTTTGTTGATGTCAACATTGATCTACCAAAAGGACTATGATCAGATTGAGGCCTTTTCAAATAACTGTGTTGAACTGCAAAAGAGTGAAGCAGTGTACAGAATGGTTGAAAAAATCATTATTGAATCAGGTAACCTAAATGTCATTTCTATTCAATATATATATAGAGGATTTTAAAGCTTTAATGGAGACCTGTTATTGTGATATAAAGCTAATTAAATCGGGTGATCAGCTTCTGTCACACTTGAAATGAATCGTATTTTTCTTTATTTCTACATGCTTCTAAGCGAATGTATGGTCAATGAAGTAAATTGAAAATAGATAACTCCTACCACAATTGGAGCAAAAATTCCATCAAGGAGAAATCAAGGGGAAAACTTGAACACTTAAAATGTCATAAAGAAAAGAACAGAATTTTTCCGATCAAAAAAGAAAAAGAAAAATAGAGAACTAAACTTTGAACTTTTCTGCAATATCGAATACACATATGGTCCTAATGCTTATGTCATGACAACTTTTAATTGAATTTGTTATTATAACCATATAATAACTCCTTTCAACTTCCTCATTGTTCCCTAAACCCTACACCTTCTACTTTCCAAAACTGCATGATAATGTTAAGAACCTTCTTTTAGGATCTAGTCAAGGTTCCAGACGCTCTCTACTTTGAGCTGCAATCTATCTTGACGATGGAGGGAATGAGGAAGAGCAATCTGACCGTGACTCTCTTCTTATTGTGTCTCTCTTGTCGATTTCTTTGCACTAGAATAGTTTTCTTTATTTCATAATACTAGTTTTTATAGACTTCTCATACAATCAAAATGGGAACTAGAATCGAAAATAGCAACGCTAGTGGACTGAAATTAAGAAACCTACTATAAGTAAAAACTTTCCTATTAACACTTCCTAGAAAGTAAATATCTAATACTTAAGGAGGGCTGCCAAATCCACCATCCATATTGGAAAATGGGGAAGGAAGGTCTCTAGCCTATTTTCATACCCAGGATATGGGGGAGGGAGGTTCCAAGCCCATTTTCACCCATTTTACATACTTGGAACATGGGGAAGGGTTGCAATAGGTTGGCAACCAACATAAAACTTGTTGCTATTTATGAAATCGATCCAACACATAAACGTTAGGGCCACCAGGCAACACGTTGGATTGTAACACTAAATTGAGTGTAATGGAAGAGATTGATCCATGTAGTCGAACCCAACTGATTTATATTGTTAACGAAATTCACAAAACTATTAAATTAATACTAAACCTACTTACATAAAAACTTTTAACTAATTAGAAAGATAAATTTGACAAACTAAACGTGAAAGTATCTGATAATGAAAAAATAACCCATCCTTTTTTTTTTCAAACTCAAAAAGTGATGGTGAATTGTGTGATTTGCTCGATTCTATAGGCAAGTCTCTTCATTTCTTTCCTTCATTCTTTGGTTCGATCCCTAACCTCATCTTTTTTTATTCATCTTTGTCCTTTCTCTCTCTCTCTCTCTCTCTCTCTCTACAATTTCTTTTTTTTCTTGAAAAAAAAATTGTAGTTGTGTTGTGATGTACAGCTTGATTTGCAACTATAAGTGCTCGATGAGCATCTCTTTGCCCAAAAGATTCAAACCATATACAAACAATCAATGATTTAATGTCAACAAACTTTCTTGGTTAAGAGTGTTGTTTTTTCTTGGGTCACGCTATAGGCACCCCATGTTTTATGTAGGGCAAGCCAGTAAAAAATTAGTGTCATTTCCTATTGGCCTAATGATAAAAAATATCCTAACCTTTACAAGTTGTATCAATTATATCCTAAACTTTGAAATTTATCAATTATATCCTAACCTTTCCAATTTAATATCAATTCTATCCCTAATTAATTTGGGACACTTTTTCTTTGAAATTAAATTTAATCTTCTAATGTTTCTTTTAATAATCATCTACATTGATCAATTTACATCAAAATCTTCTAAGCCCCATGTTTAAATTAAGTTTATGAAGACTCACAAAAATAATACTCACTTCATTTAAAAATATAAGTCGTCCTATCAAAAACTTCTTGTTCAAAATTGTAAGTCATTTTCATAATTCGAAAGTGGATTTATTGCCTTTTTACCCATTTTACCCTTACACAATTCAAATATTTATGATTTTTCAATTCATTTAATGTCAAAGGACATAGATGTAAATTACACTCGTAATTAAAACTATCTTAATTCTTGTGCCCTTACCTTAAACGACTTACATTTTTAAACGGAGGGAGTTATTTATAAATCAATAGATGATACATTAATACTCTAATTAAAATTTAGATATTCATAGATCACCCATAGTAAGTTAAAAATTATGTGTATATATTCATATGAAAATGACATAAATTAACTTATTAGAAGGTTACCCATAGTTATTTAATTTGATAAAAGGACTAAGTACCTAAATTATGTATGTGATTATGGGTAGGCATATATGTACACACAACTATGTGTATTATATACATGAAGACATATTTATCATGAATATTGAACTCTAATGCATATCTATGAATAAATCCTTAAAGAGTGTTATATGAAAGTTGAAAAGAATGATGTGTGGACACATATTATGAAGGAAAAATAGAGTCAAATTTGTTGAGGATATAATTAATAAATTTTAAAGGTTAGGATATAATTGATACAACTTGTAAAGGTTAGGATATTTTTTATCATTTGGCCTTTCCTATTATACCCTCTAGGAAATCACACATTTTCCCCCACAAAGGGTTGACATCATCCCTTGTATCTTGCAACCGTGCACCCCACCTTTGTTGAATAACAAGATTGCCACCCTACCTCGTCGGTCGGCCCACCCTCCCTCCTGTGCATCTTGCAAACGCGGATCAATTTCACCTATTCTATTATTTTTAGGGTGTTTTTAGGTTGAAATGGCTCAAGAACATTCATTGGAAGTGGATGTGCAACATAAAGAGGTAGTTTTTCATCATTTTTGTGGTTTTTTTCTTGCAATGGGCGTTTGGAAGTTGTGAACATTCTGTTTAAAAGATGTCGGCCTCTCAGGATCAAGCCCCTAGTGTATGTCTCGTTCGATACCCACCGAGTCATTCTCGGGGTCTCGGATATGAAGGGCCGACCCTATTGTTTCTTGCATTCAAACATGACTCGGTCATGTCCAATCGAGACTGGGATACCGAGAGTGAAGTGACTCGTCTTGGTGCCCAACCCCCGAGACTCTCACATCACTCTCGACCTTGTGTGGCCGACCGTCACGAGAATCTCAAAAAGAAGAAAAAGATCATAAAACGATGAATATGTGGGGGTGTGGTTAGTATCTAGGTTGATATACGGATGAGAAAGGTAGGGCGCGATAGGAAAGTGGTATGTTTTGTTGTTTCAACAAATTGGGTGATTCAATAAAAAAATATGGGTGCACTAAAAATTTTGATGGTGCCCTTAAAACTAGCTTGCCCTACATAAACGTTGGGGTGCCTATAGTGCCACCCTTTTTCTTTTTTCTTTCTAGAGTTGAAGAGTATTGTTGTTGCTAAAAATTGATCTCTATTGAACTAACATGCTCTTGTTGTTAATTATATCTCTTTACTTTATAACAATGGTCAACTTTAAGCCCAAATTTCTTTACTTCAATTATGGATGAACTAACTAGGCATATTCAAGAGAATATATCATAGTGTATGTTATTTGTTGAAGATATTGTCCTAGAGGACAAAACAAGAAATGGAGTGCATAATAATAGAACTTTGGATGAATACATTAGAATTTAAAGGTTTTAACTTGAGTATGAATTCATAGGATCTCTCTCTAAAATAAAATCAATCATGAATACCACTTTCTTCACTTGAATCAATCATTTGCAGATGTGTCAGTTTATTTTGGAGCTTGTCGAGCTCTAAGTACTCCACTTGCACAAGCAACTACACTAAAATCAATTCTGCCAGAAAAATCACATAAGTCAGCATACAAATTGAAGTTATCATAACATTAAAAAATTATATTACAAAATCTTATATTTATTTATTGATAGTTGTGTTATCTTAGAGATCCCAATTCGTAAACATCATTATGGACTTCTCTCCCAAATGCAATCAACTATTTTCAGGATAAATTCTAATCTTGAACTTTTTTCCTAATTCATAGGCTCTTGCCCCTGCGGGGAAGAACTCTAAATTTAGGGTGACATACATTGAAGTCCCTCAACTCCACCTATGTAGAACGTTATACGGACTACATATTCGATCTCAAGTCCGATAAAGGAGGAGGGCTCCCAAGCCTATTTTCCAGTATGGAAATAACAGTGGGAGGTATGAAGCCAAATTTTCATACTTGGAAAATGGGGGAGGGCTGCAAATCTTGTGATAGGTTGACAACTAGTGTAAAAATTTCTCACTCTTTATGAAATGGATCGAACATAAATAAATTTTGCCCACCTAAAATTGAGTGCAATGGAAGAGTTTGATCCTTGTAGTCGAACCCAACTAATTTGGGATTGAGGTTTTTGTTGTTGCTCTGATAAGATTGTTGTTGTATACTGATGCATACATATAGTATGGTAGATTATTATGAAATGTAATGGGTATTATAGTAATTCAAGACCATAATGGTCTATATATAAATATCTCAATTAGAATTGTAATGAACAAGCAATCAATACAATTCTCTTTGTCTCTAATCTCCTCTCTAATCTTCTCTCTATCTTCCTCAAACCCTAATTCCCCTCTCTTCTCTCCAACTCTCTCTCTAAATCAAGTCTTCTCCATAATCTTCTTCTTCTTTCTCTCTCAATCTCTTCTATACAATTTTTGTAATTAAAATCACGATCAACTACACAAGTAGTTGCATCATTGGTGCTTTCATTGAGAGACCACAATGGATATCGATTTATGACATGATGTTGATATCAAAAGATGCAACAACAAGATTTGCAGTCTATGGCTCGAATTCAAGCTGTCCACGAAGATATCATGAGAATTTGTGGTGAAATCCATCGGCAACGTGATCGCTTGGGGTATCCTCGACTTCACTTGGACATTTCCCCAATTTCATCTTCACCATCTCCTACCCTATTATCAACCCCTATGTCGGACCATCAAAACCCACTAATACTTGTTGTTCTTCACCCAACATCAACAACCATTTCCTGCTCTTCCACCTTAAACTGTCCTTCCATGGATTTGCTTCCCACATCTCCACTGCCACCAACCCCAACAACCCCCTTGCTACATTTCTTGCCGATGTTGTTGAAGCCCTCTTATGAAATTCAACACCTCAAACCAACTAGTGTGTGGAAGGAAGAACTTAATGCATATCTGAATCATGGAAACGTCTTGCCGAATTCTAAAGCAAAGATCGAGGACCCGTTGGCAATTATCGGCAATGATGAAGTGAAAGATGTCCCCCCTAAAATTGAGTGTAATGGAAGAGTTTGATCCTTGTAGCCGAACCCAACTAATTTGGGATTGAGGCTTTTTGTTGTTGTTTTGATAAGATTGTTGTTGTATACTGATGCATGCATATGGTATGGTAGATTATTATGAAATGTAATGGGTAGTATAGTAAATCAAGACCATAATGTTCTATATATAAATACCTCAATTAGAATTGTAATGAACAAGCAATCAATACAATTCTCTTTGTCTCTTATCTCCTCTCTAATCTTCTCTCTATCTTCCTCAAACCCTAATTCCCAATCTTCTCTGTCTCTTCTCTCCAACTCTCTTTAAATCAAGTCTTCTCCCTAATCTTCTTCTTCTTTCTCTCTCAATCTCTTTTATACGATTTCTCTAATTAAAATCACGATCAACTACACAAGTAGTTGCATCATATACATAGAAATCCCTCGCACATAGTAAGAGATGTTGCTCCTGTATTGAGCTAACCACTCATTAATCAATATTATCAATATTGTTTATACAGTTAGTACAGGCAATACTTATAGTCAATATTCTCAACTTCATTTGTCATTAATATTGTATGTGTATGTGTATGTATGTGTGTATGTATGAACAATCATTCACATGTAAAATTAAAATCATAAATTTGAGAAAGATATATAGAATCAACAAGAGAAAGAAAGTCATCTACAGTTGTGGCTTGATATATCCATAAAGAATCTTCTGCGCTTCCTATCAAAAAAAAAAAAAAAATGAATCATCTACGAAATAAGATATATAGAAAATGATTTCTATAAAGTGACTTCATCTCTTTGTATTGTTGAATATTTTCTTTTCGTTCCTCATTTTTTCAACTCTAAATTATAGGAATTATTTCCCCTCGACATAAAGAAAACCTATGGCCATCTTTTTCGTTAATTATGTAATTCTCGATTGAGTATAACCATATTGTGGTCATTTTCAAATATGTACTACAAGTGCATATTAGCAAACATACCAAAATCGCCCCTACAACAAAATCTTCCACTTGAGCTAGTGTGTAGATATTACACTTGCTACTAACAATAGATCAATATGATAGAATTTCTTAAATCCCCAAATCACCATATGGACGTGATAACTGTAAAAGTCTATCATGTAGACTCAAAGGCTCAAAGCTCTTAAATTAAAACAATTTGGCTAAATGGATAATATGGACAATATAGACAATGTGGAATTTAGATAAATCTGCAAAAGGAGAATTTAAACAGACGGAATCAAATCAGATCAAAGCTTTAATCTCTTTTAAAATCTGAGATGTTTTCGATCGTTGATCAGAGATGCATTTGATTGAGTTATAAAGAAAGGCAATATAGGTATTTCACTGCAACTTTTGGGTTATTTTTCATCAAGTTATATAGAAGGGCCATTTTTCATCATGGGGTAAAATTTTGTGCTATTTTGCCAAATATCTCAATTAGAAACTCCTAATCGTATAAGGCAGATGACATAGGTCAACTACTCAATGCATTGGAACTATTATCACTTTGTCATTGTATTTCCATGTTAAAACATGAATTAGTTACCAATCATGACTTGATTTTGTAGTTAATTTATTGGTTTCATACATTTTATTTGTGTGAAAAGATTCATTGTATGTTCAATTTGTGAGCAAGTTATTCTTTAGTGAAAATGACAAAATGGTGAATTGTAGTTTTTCAAGTTATTTCATATCAGTAAAGAATTTGATTGATGATGGAACCGTTTCTGATTTGATCTTGTAGTATTTGGTTGTGACTAGCCAGTTATTATAAATTTTACTAATTATTTTTTGCATGTAACTATTGACAATATGAGAACTTCGTTTCTTTTAATATAGGTTTGGAAAATGTTTGGGTTTTGAAACCATTGTTGGACGGGAATGATATCAAGGATGTTTTGCAGCTGAAGAACGGGGGGCCTCTAGTTAAGGAATGGGTAATGAATTTATTGCTTCATCATTTTTTATATGTAGAATTTCAGTTATTAACCATTTGTTGTGGCAATCTTGTGTCTCCAGCAAAACAAATTGTGGGAGTGGCAGCTTGCATATCCTTCCGGCACTAGAGATGAATGCCTTGATTGGATGAGATCTTCTCATTCGAAACGTGTGAAACTCACAGAAAGTTAAATTCCTGAGATGGTTAAGTTGCTAGACATTTCACAACTTGGAGCCTCTTCAGAATAGGTGCGCCATGAACAGGCAGTGAGTTGCAGCTCTGAACTAACTTCCAACGACTTCCAACTTCCAAGCTTCCTGGAATGAGTGGGAACTCTCTCAAACCTGCCACTGCTTTTTCAGTTTTGTATGTGAGGTTTTGAGGTGATTGCAATTTGCAAAAAAATAAACAACAAATAAAACCATTTTGTTATGGCTATACCCCATTATTGAGTTATGGCTTCTTTTGAAACATCAAGTATTAAAATTTAAATGTTGAATCCTATTCATAAATAGCATTTTTGTTTATGTACAGAGTGATTTTTTTTTACTATGTATTGAGTAATATTTATATGTGCTTAAATAAAGCCAAAGTTTTGTCCAAGCGTCAGAATGTGTTTCGTGTTGCTTTTTTTTTTTTTTTTTTTTTGATTACAAGCTTATAAGGAGCAACTCTCACCATCTTAAAAGGTTATTTTTTCAAATGTAAATTCTCGAGCAACAATCTTAATTTTACTTAGTTTAGTGGACATATCTAATTGGTTATGGTAGACCAATAAAATATAGGAAAATGATAATCTAACACACTCTCTTAACGCATACTTTGAGGTGCACACCCTCGCCTTTTAGTCGTTTATAGTGTTTTGTTATATGTGGGGCCTATGCCAAGGAGATAAGAAAAAATTATAAATGGCTAAAAGACAAAATGCGTGCCTTGCGTTGAAAGTGGGTTATTTTATCATTTTTCTAAAACATATGTGAGCCTAGTGGCCTAATTGGTCCATATAATCATTTGGATCAACAGTGGACTTGGATTATTCTATTAATATCGAATAGCAAAAGTTGTTTACCACATGAACATTTGTTTTATAGGAAATCAACTTAATCATAACCCCTTAACTCTAACAGGAGTAGAAGTACTCCACCTTCACTGGAGATGATTTGGCATTTGTTTGGCATATGAATATTCATGATTATTAGAAGATTTGAAAGTGCATTTTTGACGTACTTTTGGTGCTTAAAAAAACTATTCATCCTTTTTTATTTATTTGGTCTCAAATATTCATACTTTTTATTACTTCCTCTTTTTATCAAAGTTATTGTTACTTCTGTTTAGGATAAGGAACATACACGAACTTTAGCATCTTTAAAAGGAATAGGGAAAGAGAAGGAAAGACATAAAGTTAAGAAAGAAGAAAGGTATCTGGCTTTGGAGGAAAGTATGTGGAGAAACAAAAGACAAGAACAAAGTCAAGAAAAGGTTTGCTTTACCTATGTTTGTAGTTCTTTCAGATACTTTTTTTTTTTTTTTTTTTTTTTTTTTGAGAAACCGTTTTATCAAATGCTTATAAGCACAAAGAATATCAAAGTTGTCTCGTGCATCCAGAGCATTCTTAGTCTGTTTCATCTCTGTTGAATTGTTGATTAAACTTGAAACCAGTGCTAGTTCTTTGATAGATAATTTGTTCTCAGCTAATATTTACTATGAATTTCATATCTGAAGATAGCATTGAAGGTATGTCGATCCGCTTTTCTTTCCTTGTTTTAAAATTTTAATTGTTTGGTATGTTTTCGCTCGCTGAAGTAAACTTTCTCGATTAATCTAGTTGGGATTTCTACAAAGCCTGTAAGGTACTGAAGCCTGTAAGGCACTGATTAAGTCTTCTAACATAATATTTCATCAAAAAAGTCTTCTAACGTAATTTCATCCACGCCCAATTTGTGGAATATCTATTATATATAATGACTATGGCATTTCAATAATTCACTCAATTGAACTCCAAACTTAATTATGTCAGTATCTCTAAAATTAACAGTTTTTCTAGTTCAAAAACCTTAATACTAAAAACAATTGAATTCTCTTAATTTGTCACTTGCTATTTTCTAAGAGAATGACTATATTATGGAAGTGTAAAAATTAATCATAAAAATTTGACTCTGCTGTTATTCTTTAATTTTTCTTTATTTCAACGCGGCACCAAATAATTGTTTATTTTTTTCTAGCAACAACTGTCTTGACATATATGCATGTATGCTTTGTTTTTTCTAGGGGTTACAATATCACAGAGACATGCTCCCCCTTCTCATTACATATTTAAAATTCAGTCATTTTCCTCACTTATGAAAAACCAAATTGAGAGATATGACTCTGGGGACTTTGAGTCTGGTGGCTATAAATGGTCAGTCCATTAAGTCTATCTTTTCTTGTCAACAATTTTTTTTTTCTTGGGCTTAGCTTTGAAGCTATACATATAACATATAAACATTTATTATGTATTGCATATTTTGTTGCAGGAAGTTGTCACTTTTCCCAGATGGAAACAAGAAGAAAAGTGTAAAAGATCACATTTCCCTGTATCTGGTCATAGCTGACACAAGTTCTCTCTCTTTTGGCTGGGAGGTTAATGTCAGTTTCAAGTTATTTTTACTTGATCAAATTCGAGATCAGTACTTGACAATCGAAGGTATAATAATTATAACCGGTACACAGCTTAATTAGTGTTGATGTCATTCACATGGCTATCAAAGCTCCGTGTAAAGAAAATGAACAAATAATTTAGCAACATCAGAAAAGATAAGGGGGACTTACAATTTATAGAGGCTAATTGGACAGACGTGGTGCCGTGCAAATCATGATTTGATTATAACTTGAAGCTAATTGTATGTGTTTGATGTCTAAATTAGTATTAATGCAGCAATTAGATAGCGCACACATGCATTTGCTAATTGTATGTCCATGCATGGTTGTTGGAGGCCTCGAATACATACAGATTTGTGGCGTATCGTGCACCAGACTTGAATCAGATGGACTATAATGACTATATAATCTTTGATAGCTTTGCCGCGACAAAGCTATATATCAAAGATTTATTTTTATTTCAAATGAAATATCCCTCTTGCTAGAAGTAATTAACTTTTTTTTTAATTAAGAACTAATTAACTTAAATTTTGATATGGGCAGAAAGTGGAGGGAGATATAGAAGGTTTAATGGAATGAAGACAGAGTTGGGCTTCTCACACCTTATACCCACACTACATTCAACAATCCTTCCAACGGATATTTGGTCGACGATACCTGTGTTTTTGGTGCAGAAGTCTTTGTTTCTAAGAGCACAAACATTGGTGGGGAGTGTTTGTCCATGCTAAAAGAAGCAGCCACATTTACTTATACATGGAATATAGAGAAGTTCTCACAACTAAGAGAGGCCTATTATGCTTCGGAACCATTTATTGTTGGGGACTACAAGTGGTAATGCCATCAAAACTTATAAGCTTAATTTTCTAATCTAATGAATTTACTACTACTTCAATGAATCACTTGCTAAATAATCAGTATAACATGGCTTAATCATATAATTTTTGTTTTTGTTTCTTCTCATGACAATAGGCATCTCTTGTTATACCCAAAAGGCGATGCGAAGGGAAAGAATCATGTATCTTTTTATTTAGTACTAACTGATTCTAGTACATTAGCTCCTGGGTTGAAAGTATACGTGAAAAACCGCGTACGCGTAAAAAATCAAGCCAGTACTAGTACTAGTACCATTGAAAAAGAAGGTGAGTATGTTCAATAAAACTGCCTAGCTATTCTTGTCCACAAGATTAATAGCTTTCAATAATTTAAAAGTGTTTTTATATATATTTTGAAAATTCTCTTGTAATATATGTCTTATTTTATGAATACTTCTGGGACAATGTTTGTGGTAAAGTATTTTCACTAGTGTGGATCGAATTCCATAAAGAGATGATGTTTCCTTTACGAGTTTATTTTATTTTCTTTTATATTTCCATTTCTTTTTTTTTTTTGAAGCCATTTTTTCATTTCCAAGAGTGTGATGAACTTTTTTTTTTTTTTTTTTTGAAAACAAGAGTGCGATGACCTTAAAATCTTATATAAAAGGACTCAACCTAGTCACCATAGATTTATAACATGTGTTTGATAAACTAGTATATATGTTTTTTTTGATGAAATATAAATTAGTATGATAATTATGCCTCAAAAAAAAAGGTTATTCCTAATTACTTTTTTGTTTTCTTTTTCTTCAGCTAATAACTGCTTTACCAAGGCTGCCCCTAGTTGGGGATGGTCAAAGATAATTTCACTTGATACCCTCAATGATCAGACGAAGGGATTCTTGATCAAGGACACATGCATTGTGGAAGCAGATGTTACTGTTCTTGGATTAGTTAGTACACTTTCATAGATATATATGATACCTGTAAATTTATATGGACCCGCCTTCATTAGCAAAGGCATGCTAATGAGTTTCTACATGTTATTTTCATTTAAGAACTCATTGATATATATATATATACACACATATTGATATAAAGGAAAAACTTTCTGTGATAGTTAATTTACATGATGTAGTTTGGCAGTCAACAATTTCATGTGACATAAAAGTAAATCATTGATACGTTCAGGTTTTTATACATTGGAAAAAATATAGGGCGAAAAACGTTTTTATGTATACATTTGCTGCAAAGTTGTTGGGGTCCGTATATATACTGTCCACAGGGCCGGTCCAAATTATTTATGGGCATGGGGCTAAATTATAATTTGGGGGCCCCTGAGAAAATGCTTATGTAGCTCCCAAAAGACATGCACTTATTGATGTCCTTAGTTTTTGCATTGACATTCATCGCATAAATCTTAATGTGTATCTAAAGGACACTAACAAGTGCGCGTGCGTCTTTAGTGTATGTCTTTTATAGACATTAGCATTACCCACCGTTCAATTATGAATACGTGAAAGAAATTATAAACGAATTTGTATGAAACTATGCAATATGATGCAAATCGCTCAATTGATATACCAACATGCAAATCTCTCTAGTCATCTTTTTTTTTATATATATAAGAAAGAGACCTCGCCTCCACTCGAGGTTCAAACTCATGACCTCTTACTTCCAAATCCCATACCGAACTATTGGCCCACCCAATTGGTTGGTCTCTCAAGACATTTAAAATATTTAAAATTAAATAGTAAAAGTAAATCATACTTAAAAAAGGCAAGTGTAGCCACATTTGCAAAATCCAAAAGAGAAAATAAGCTAGAAAAAGAGATATAATAAGGTGAAATATATTTTACGTATCAATCAATTTGCTATGTGTTATGTTATCACTTTAATCATCAATAAGAATTATTTATATAAAGTGACTTCTTCTCTTTGTATTGTTGAATATTTTCTTTCTGTTCCTCATTTGTACAACTATAAATTATAGGAATTATTTCCCCTCGCCGTAAAGAAAACCTATGGCCATCTTTTTCGTAAATTTTGTAATTCTCGATTGAGTATAACCATAGTGAGGTCATTTTCAAATATGTACTGCAAGCGCATATGAGCAAACATACCAAATCACCCCTGCAACAAAAATTTCCACTTGAGCTAGTGTGTAGATATTACACTTGCAACTAACAATAGATTAATATGATAGAATTTTTTAAATCCCCAAATCACCGTATGGACGTGATAATTGTAAAAGTCTATCATGTAGACTCAAACCTCTTAAATTAAAACAATTTGGTTTAATGGATAATATAGACAATGTAGAATTTAGATAAATCTGCAAAAGGAGAATTTAATTAAACAGGCAGATGCAGATCAGATCAAAGCTTTAATCTCTTTTAAAATCTGAGATGTTTTCGATTGTTGATCAGAGATGTATTTGATTGAGTTATAAAGAAGGACAATATAGGTATTTCACCACTACTTTTGGATTATTTTTTATCAAGTTATATAGAAGGGCCATTTTTCATCATGGGGTAAAATTTTGTGCTATTTTGTCAAATATCTCAATTAGAAACTCCTAATCGTATAGGGCAGATGACATAGGTCAACTACTCAAGGCATTGGAACTATTATCACTTTGTCATTGTATTTCCATGTTGATACATGAATTAGTTACCAATCATGACTTGATTTTGTAGTCAATTTATTGATTTCACACATTTTATTTGCGTGAAAAATTCATTGTATGTTCAATTTGTGAGCACGTTATTCTTAAGTGAAAATGACAACAATGTTGAATTGTAGTTTTTCAAGTTATCTTCATGTCAGTAAAGAATTTGATTGATAATAGAACCGTTTCTGATTCAATCTTGAAGTATTTGGTTGTCACTAACCAGTTATTGTAAATTTTACTAATTATTTTTGCATGTAACCATTGACAATATGAGAACTTCGTTTCTTTTAATATAGGTTTGGAAAATGTTTGGGTTTTGAAACCATTGTTGGACGGGAATGATATCAAGGATGTTTTGAAACCATTGTTTGGGTTTTGAAACCATTGTTGGGTTTCTTTTAATTATTGCTTCATCATGTTGTGAATTGAATTGAGACTTGCTACGAACTAGAGAATGAAATAGAAGACTAAGAACTTCTACTACTACAAAGGAGAGGAGAAGAAATGAGATAGTTGGAATGAGAAGTTTTCATTCAACTTGGTGTATCCATTACATAGATGTGAGCTCTTTATATAGGCCATTACAAGAATGTCAAAGATCATAAGTTACAATTACATGATGTAAATGTGTAACCACTCACACATAGTGGTGGAATACAAATGGTTTGAATAGGAAGAGTCGTCCACATCTATTTCATTTACAACACTCCCCCTTGGATGACACTTGCTAAGAGATTGTGCCTCGTTAAAACTTCTACTAAGAAAAACCCTGTGGAAAAAATATAGTAAAAGAAAAAGAGTACACTATTCTCATAAATATTAAGATGGGTATAATATTGTTAAGATTGCCTCATTAAAAACCTTGCTAGGAAAACCCAATGAGATAAAACCATAACTAAGGGAAAAAGAGTACAATACACTAATCAATAACTTCCCCTCATGTGAACATGGGTGAAACTTGTTCAGTTTCTTTACTTGCAATGTCTTTAAGTTAACGCAAGTCAATACCATATGTAAGCCTTTTAAATGTCGTAGTTGGTAAGGCTTTTGTGAATAAATCAGTAAGATTATCGCTTGATCGGATTTGCTTGACATCAATTTCACCATTCTTCTGAAGCTCATGCATATAAAAGAATTTTGGTGAAATATGTTTTGTTCTGTCCTTTTATGAATCCTTCAATTAATTGTGCAATACATGCTGCATTATCTTCATATAATATGGTTGGAGAATCTTTTATTGAAAGCAATCCACATGATTCTTGAATATGTTCAATCATGTTTCTCAACCAAACACATTCACGACTTGCTTCATGAATTGCAAATACTTCAGAATGATTGGAAGAAGCAGCAACCATAGTTTGTTTTCTTCGACTTCCATGATACTGACGATATTACCACAGGTGAATACATATCCCGTTTGAGAACGGGCCTTGTGGGGATCAGATAAAAATCAGCATCAGCATAACCTTGGAGATTCAATTTTACCCCTCTCGAGTAAAATAAACCCATGTCACTTATTCCTCGAAGATATCGAAAAACGTGTTTAACACCATCCCAATTTCTTCGAGTTGGTGAAGAGCTATATCTTGCAAGTAGGTTGACAGCAAAAGCAATATCGGGTCTTGTACAATTTGTAAGATACATAAGTGCACCAATTGCACTTAAATATGGTACCTCCGGACCAATTAGCTCTTCATCACTTTCATGAGGTCGAAATGGATCCTTATCTACTTCAAGTAATCTGACAACCATTGGAGAGCTCAATGGATGTGCCTTGTTCATATAAAATCTTTTTAATAATTTTTCAATATAATTTGATTGATGGACAAGTACTCCACTTGAAAAATGTTCAATTTGCAAACCAAGACAAAGTCTTGTTTTTCCAAGTTCTTTCATCTCGAATTCCTTTTTCAAGTATTCGGATGTTCTAACGATGTCGTCGTGGTTTCCCACTATATTTAAATCATCAACATATACAGCAATAATCACAAATCCTGTTGATGATCTTTTAATGAAGACACATGGGCAAAGCGGATTATTTACATATCCTTCTTTCAGTAAATAATCACTAAGACGTTTGTACCACATTCGTCCGAATTGTTTCAACTCGTATAAAGACCTTTGTAATTTTATAGAATGCATGTTATGAGGTTTTGATTTTATTTCATTGAATATTACAAATTCATCAGGGATTTTCATATATATATCTCACTGTCTAGAGATCCGTACAGATATGTTGTAACGACATCCATTAAACGCATATCAAGCTCTTCAGAGACTGCAAGGCTTATCAAAAACCGAAATGTGATTGCATCTATAACAGGAGAATATGTTTCCTCATAATCGATGTCAGGTCTTTGTGAGAAACCTTGAGCTACAAGTCTTGCTTTGTACCTTGTAACTTCATTTTTTTCGTTTCTCTTTCGTACAAATACCCATTTATATCCAATAGGTTTTACGTCATCTGGCGTTTGGACAATTGGTCCAAAAACCTCTCGTTTCCTTAACGAGTTTAGCTCTGCTTGGATAACATCTTGCCATTTTTGCCAATCAGGTCTTTTTTTTACATTCGTCCACTAATCGTAGTTCTGGATCATCATCATTTTCACATATTTCAAATGACACATTGAAAGCGAATATATCATCAGGAACAATTTCATTTTGATCCCAAATCTTACCAGAGTTTAAATAATTTATTGAGATCTCATTACTTTCATCTTTTTCTAGAGGAAGTTGTTCCTCATCAGAATCAACTTGTTCTGACAAACCCTTATCAAAGTATTCTTGTGCTTTCTCAGGAGTATTTTGATTTGTATTTATTTTTACTCCCGTTTTCCTCTTTCGAGGAATTGTATCCTTTGAACCAACCAGTCTTCCACGCTTTAAGTGTTTCGTTGGTTCTTGTGCATTTTGTTGCACAGAGACATCAATTCTTGCAGGAGCATTTACAGCTGGAATATGTGATTTTGTCACTTGTTTTGCATCATTAAATGTATCTGGTAATTGATTTGCGATTTGTTGCAAATGAATGATCTTTTGAACTTCAAGTTCACATTGATTTGTTCGTAGATCATAATGTGATAAAGTTGATGCATTCCAAGCAATTTCGCGTCATTCCTTTTGAATTGACTTCTTATCTCCCCTTAATGGTGGGAAAATTGCTTCATCAAAGTGACAATCAGCAAAACGTGCAATAAATAAATCTCCTGTTAAGGGCTCAAGGTATCTTATAATGGACGATGAGTTAAATCCAACATAAATCCCAAGTTTTCGTTGTGGACCCATCTTAGTTCTATTGGGAGGTGGTATAGGAACATACACTGCACAAACAAAAATTATTAAGTGTGAAATATTTGGTTGTTGACCTAAAATGAGTTGCATGGGGGAATGTTCATTTTATGTAGTAGGCCTATAACAAATGATAGATGTTGCATGAAGGACTGCATGTCCCCAAACTGAAGTTGATAACTTAGTTCTCATGATTAAAGGTCTGGCAATTAATTGAATGCGTTTGATCAGAGATTCTGCCAAACCATTTTGGGTATGCACATGTAGAACAAAATGTTCAATGGTAATTCCTATAGACATGCAATAATTTATAAATGCTTGAGATTGAAATTCCCCGGCATTATCAAGACGGATGGTCTTGATTGGGTTGTTGTCGGAATTGTGCTCTTAACTTAATGATTTGCGCTAAAAGTCTAGCAAATGCAACATTGCGGGTCGAAAGCAAACAAACATGTGACCACCTAGTTGATGCATCTATCAAAACTATGAAATATCTAAATGGTCCACAGTGAGGATGAATAGGTCCACATATGTCTCCCTGAATGCGTTCTAAGAAAATTGGGGATTCTACAACAATTTTACTTGGGGATGATTTAACTATCAATTTACCTTGAGAACAACTAGCACAATTATAATCACCAGCTGAAAATATTTTGTGACTCCTTAAAGGATGTCCATGCTTATTATTAATTATTCTTCGTATCATTGATGATCCTAGATGACCAAGCTGGTCATGCCATAAAATGAATGTCTTTGGATCATTAATTTTCTTATTTAAGACAACATTCGTTTCGACATGCCTTATATGAGTAAAATATAATCCAGAGGATAAAGCTGAAGAATTTTTCTAACACTTCTTTTTTCCCATTTGAAACCAATGTGACATAGAGAAATTCTCAATTATTTTCGTTCATGGTTTCAATGTGATATCCATTTTGTCGAATATCTTTAAAGCTGAGTAATTTCTTCTGGATTTTTCAGAGTATAAGGCATTGTCAACATGAATTGTTGTTCCCCTAGGCAACATAATATTTGCTCTTCCAGAGCCATTAATCAATTTGGAGATGCCAGATATTGTTTGAACATTAGCCTCAACTAAGTTCAAATTGGAAAAATATTCTCTATTTTTAAGGATTGTGTGCGTTGTAGCACAATCAGCAAGACATATATTGCTCTTATTTGGTTCATGATTTGAACACATGATTTGTTGATCCATCTAGACAAATAATATTTGGCAAATTAGAAAAAGAGTCATATTTCATTCATAATAAGAAACTAGTACATATAACTAAGAAGCATAACAAAAATCAGTACATAGAATTATTTAAATTCGTTACATATAATCATTAAAAATATCGAGATTAGTGTTTGGATCATCATGAAAATTTGGGGCATCCATATAATTGATGTCCGACGAGCCATCTCCGACAGTGAATCTCATCTCAACTATTTTGCCTTTCTCCTTTAAGGAGGCTTGATAAAGATCAATAAAATGCTTAGTCGTGCGGCATACATGAGCCCAGTGGCCTTTTAGACCACATCTGTGACATAGTTGGTCACGATTACGAGCATGCCCATTTTCAACAATATTTTTCCCCTTATTCTAAACGGCATCATTCTTATTCCATTTATTTTGGAACTTATTGCCACAAAATTTAGAATAGGGCTTGTCACGATCTTTGCTGATTGATCCTTTCCCATTTCCATGTCCGTGGTTTTTCTTTCCATGACCCTTTTTATGGTCATTATAGGATGTTGCATTTGCTTCATTAATTGAAGCGGAACCAGTTGGACGGGAGTTGTGGTTCTTCAATAGAAGCTCGTTATTTTGTTCAACCACCATGAGACAAGAAATTAATTCTGAGTACTTTTTAAATTGGCGCGCTCGATATTGCTGTTGCAACAACATATTCGAGCCATGAAAAGCACTGAATGTTTTTTCCATCATTGCCTCATCAGATATATTTTCTCCACAAAGCCTCAAACGAGAGGTAATATTAAACATGGTGGAGTTATACTCACTGACTGTTTTGAAATCTTGCAGCCTAAGATTCAGCCAGTCATTTTGAGATTTTGGAAATATCACCGTCTTTTGGTGATCATATCGCTCTTTCAAGCTTAACCACAAGGTGAGAGGATCTTTTATAGTGAGATACTCACTTTTCAAGCCTTCATGGAGATGATGGCGAAGGAATATCAGTGTTTTCGCACGGTCTTACATTGATGTTTCATTTCCTTCTATAATAGTTTCTCCTAAGTCTTTAGCTTGGAGATGTATCTCGGCATCCAGTTGCCATGGCAAATAATTATTTCCAATGATATCAAGAGCAATAAATTCAAGTTTTTGAAGGTTTGCCATAGTCTGAAAATATGTCAAAAAATTGAGTAAATAATTTTTCTCTTTTATAAAAAAATAAATAATATACGATTAAATATATGTTCACAACTTGATTATTAATATGCAAAATGTACTACTTGTATGAGTTGGTGGGACAACCTCCAGGTTGGGTGGTGAGACGAAGTTTACTTAAAAATCATGCCTCCTCGAACGGGATAACCCATCTCCCTTTCAATGTTTAGCTTTACCGGGGACAAGGCTTAACCACTATCAACTCAAACTCATAACACTATTTGCAATATAAAAAAATCAAGAATTGAGCATAATTAATCGTTTGTAGTATAGCGAGAAAACTAGTTATGTCACATATTGATTTTTGATTTCTGATGTAGAGGATCGTACAAGACGCAACTACAGAGCGTACTTTCGCAATCGATGACGTTATAATGCATAGTATATGAATAAAGTATGCATACAAAAGTGAAGCAACCAAGATAATATAGAAATAAACCGAACTCATAAAAGTTATACCTTCCTAGCTTTGTCTCCTTAACAAGCCTTCTTGAACTTCAAGATCTCCTTAATGCTAGAGCAAGCTCGTGCTGATAACGTGTTGTGAATTGAATTGAGACTTGCCAAGAACTAGAGAATGAAATAGAAGACTAAGAACTTCTACTACTACAAACTACTACTACAAAGGAGAAGAGACGAAATGAGATAGTTGGAATGAGAAGTTTTCATTCGACTTGGTGTATCCATTACATATATGTGAGCTTTTTATATAGGCCATTACAAGAATGTCAAAAATCATAAGTTATAATTACATGATGTAAATGTGTAACCACTCATACATAGTGGTGGAATACAAATAGTTTGAATAGGAAGAGTTATCCACATCCATTTCATTTACAACACATCATTTTTTATATGCAGAATTTCAGTTATTAACCATTTTTTGTGGCAATCTTGTGTCTTCCAGTAAAACAAATTGTGGGAGTGTCAGCTTGCATATCCATCCGGCACTAGAGATGAATGCCTTGATTGGATGAGATCTTCTCATCGAAACGTGCAAAACTCACAGAAAGTTAAATTCTTGAGATAGTTAAGTTGATAGACATTTCACAACTTGGAGCCTCTTCAGACTAGGCGCGCCATGAATGGGCAGTGAGTTGCAGTTCTGAACTAACTTCCAAGCTTCCTGCAATGAGTGGGAACTCTCTCAAACCCGCCACTGCTTTTTCAGTTTTGTATGTGAGGTTTTGAGGTGATTGCAATTTGCCAAAAAATCAAACAACAAAGCCTTTAGTTTTGCTATACCCCCATTACTGAGTTATGGCTTCTTTTGAAACATCTAGTATTAAAATTTAAATGTTGAATCTGTTGAGATGTGTGGACCGAAAAGCTTAGTTCCACGTTAGTTATCTATGGCTTCTTAAAGAAGTTCATAAGAGTGGTTGTTTCATCTCATAGTACGACGGATCATGCAGTGTGCCCATCTTAGATGGATTTCGTTCTAAGGTGGAGATTGTTAGGATGTGTGGACCAAAAAGTTTAGTCTCACATTGGTTATTTATGGCTTCTTGAAGAAGTTCATAAGAGTGGATGTTTCATCTCATAGTACCGAGGCTTTTTGGAGTAAAACCCCACACTTAATGTTGAGGTGGTTAAGTTGGGGACAATATCGATACTAGAGGAGATCCACGTGCCCATGCGGGCGTATGCGCGGATGAGGGCTCAACAGAATCCTATTCATAAATATCATTTTTGTTTATGTACAGAGTGATTTTTTTTTGACATGTATTGAGTAATATATAGATTTGCTTAAATAAAGCTAGAGTTTTGTCCAAGCTAGAGTTTTGTTGACGATACACCTCACTTTTATTTATATTTCAATTAACGAAAATGAAGGTACAAATTTGTGCTAAGAAATTTTTCTGCAAGTGCTTATATGCCTTATTGTATGATTAAGGTTTATGATTCAAGAAATTTATTTGTATTAGATTTGCTGATCCAATTCAAACACATTTTATTTTTTTTATTACAAGCTTGTAAGGAGCAACCCTTACCACCTTAAAAGGTTATTTTTTCAAATGTAATTTCTCGAGCATAAATCTTAGTCTTACTTAAGTTTAGTGGACACATCTATTTGGTTTTAGTAGACCACTAAAATATATGTGAACCTAATGGTCTAGTAGGTCCACATAATCATTTGGATCCACTGTGGACTTGGATTATTCTACTAATATCACTTAGCAAAAGTTGTTTGCCACATGAACATTTGTTTTATACGAAATCAACTTAATTAGTTATAACCCTTTAACTCTAACAGGAGTAGAAGTACTTCACCTTCACAGTAGATGATTTGGCATTGTTTGGCATGAATATTCGTGATTATTAGAAGATTTGAAAGTGTATTTTTGACGTACTTTTGGTGCTTAAAAAAACTATTCAACTTTTTTATTTCTTTGGTCTCAAATATTCATCCTTTTTATTACTTCCTATTTTTATCAAAATTATTGTTACTTTTTGTTTAGGTTAAGGAACATACACCAACTTTACCATCTGCAAAAGGAATAGGGAAAGGGAAGGATAGACATAAAGTTAAGAAAGAAGAAAGGTATCCAGCATAGGAGGAAAGTATGTGGAGAAACACAAGACAAGAACAAAGTCAAAAAAAGGTTTTCTTTACCCATGTTTGTAGTTTTTCTTCAAATTCTTTTTTCTTTGAGAAAGTGCTTTATCAAATGCTTATAAGCACAAAGAGTATCAAAGTTGTCTCGTGCATCCAGAGCATTCTTAGAGTGTTTCATCTTTTTTTTTAATAGTTCACTAAACTTAATATTTAATATGAATTTCATATCTGAAGATAGCATTGAAGGTATGTCGATCCGCTTTTCTTTCCTTGTTTTAAAATTTTAATTGTTTGGCTTGTTTTCGCTCGCTGAATTCAACTTCCTCGATTAATCTAGTTGGGATTTCTACAAAGCTTGTAAGGTACTGAAGCCTGTAAGGCACTAATCAAGTCTGCTAACATAATATTTCGTCAAAAAGTCTTCTAACGTAATTTCGTCCACACCCAATTTGTTGAAAATATATCATATATATAATGACAATGGCATTTCAATAATTCACTCAATAGAACTCCAAACTTAGTTATTAGTCAGTATATCTAAAATTGACAGTTTTTCTTGGTTCAAAACCTTAATCCTAAAAGCAATTGAATTCTCTTAATTTGTCACTTACTATCTCCTAAGAGAATGACTATATTATGGAAGTGTAAAAATTAATCAAAAAATTTTGACTTGATATATATGCATGTACTTGACAATTGAATTCTCTTAATTTTTCTAAAAACAATTGAATTCTCTTACTATTTCCTAAGAGAATGACTATTTCCTAAGAGAATGTCACTTACTATTTCCTAAAAACAATTGAATCCTCTTAATTTTTCTTTATTTCAACGCGGCACCAAATAATTGTTTATTTTTTCTAGCAACCACTGTCTTAATACATACGCATGTATGCTTTGTTTTTTTATAGGGGTGACAATATCACAGAGACATGCTCCCCCTTCTCATTACATACTTAAAATTCAGTCATTTTCATCACTTGTGAAAAACCAAATTGAGAGATATGACTCAGGGGACTTTGAGTCTGGTGGCTATAAATGGTTAGTCCATTAAGTCTATCTTTTCTTGTCAACAATTTTTTTTCCTGGGCTTAGCTTTGAATCTATACATATAACATATAAACATTTATTATGTATTGCATATTTTGTTGCAGGAAGTTGTCACTTTTCCCAGATGGAAACAAGATGAAAAGTGTAAAAGATCACATTTCTCTGTATCTGATTATAGCTGACACAAGTTCTCTCTCTTTTGGCTGGGAGGTTAATGTCAGTTTCAAGTTATTTTTACTTGATCAAATTCGAGATCAGTACTTGACAATCGAAGGTATAATAATTATAACTGGCACACCGCTTAATTAGTATTGATGTCATTCACATGGCTGTCAAAGTTCCGCGAAAAGAAAATGAACAAATAATTTAGCAAGATCAGAAAAGAAAAGGGTGCTTACAATTCATAGAGGCTAATTGTTGAACTTTAAAGGTTCATTGAGTTTGTAATGTATCCAATTTTAGTCCCACATGGAAAAGAAACTTTTTGTTTCTTTCTTTATAAAAGATCTCCCACATAAAGTAAGTGGAGGTTAAGTGAATGTGGGGTTAGTGGAAAAGACCATTGGTATTCTATAGACACATTAAATACTTAACATTTAATATATATCTTTGATAGGTCCTTGGGGCCTTTGGGGTTATTGATTAAAAAAACTTAGCCAATTCACAACACAAAATTTTTATTTTTTACATTAAACTTAGTTAATTTCGTAATTGGTAATTAGTGGTAAACAGTTGCAACCTTTAGCCTGTGAAAAGGTGTTTAATTGGTGGTTAATTAACCACTAATAAAAACTTTTTTGAACAGTTACAACTGTTCAAAAGAGGTGGTTTTTTTGTTTATAAATAGAAAAGGTCTAAACCTCATTTTAAAAACACGAGAAAAGTATTTTCGAAAGAGATTTTGTTTTCTCTGATTATTTGAGAGAGATTTTCCTTGTTGCTGAAGAAAGAATTTTTGGTTGGTGTGTAATCAAAGATCAATCCAGTTGTATCCTGAAGACGAACCTCTTACACCGAATTGGAGGAAATTTTGTCTTAGGATATTGCAATTTAGTGCAAGCCTCTGGTATGATTTTATCTAATTCTTTGTAATTGAGTTCAAGTATGAGATGTTATAGTTAAGTGATATACATGTTTTTTATATATGTTCTAACACTAATTGGACAGAAGGGGCGCCGTGCAAATCATGATTTGATTATAACTTGAAGCTAATTGTATGTATCTGATGTCTAAATTAGTGTTAATGCAGCAATTAGATAGCACACACATGCATGCATTTGTCAATTGTATGCCAATGCATGGTTGTTGGAGGCGTTCAATACATAAAGATTTGCCGTCTATTGTGTACCAGACTCAAATAAAATGGACTGCGATAACTATATAATCTTTGATAGCTTTGCCACGACAAAGCTATATCAAAGATTTAGTTCTATTTCACATGAAATTCCCCTCTTGCTAGAATTAAGTAACTTAAATTTTGATATGAGCAGAAAGTGGAGTGAGATATAGAAGATTTCATGGAATGAAGACAGAGTTGGGCTTCTCACACCTCATACCTCACACTACATTCAACAATCCTTCCAACGGATATTTGGTCGACGATACCTGTGTTTTTGGTGCAGAAGTCTTTGTTTCTAAGAGCACAGATATTGGTGGGGAGTGTTTGTCCATGCTAAAAGAAGCAACCACATTTACTTATACATGGAATATAGAGAAGTTCTCAGAACTAAGAGAGGCCTATAATGCTTCGGAACCATTTATTGTTGGGGACTACAAGTGGTAATGCCATCAAAACTTATAAGCTTAATTTTCTAATCTAATGAATTTACTACTACTTCAATGAATCACTTGCTAAATAATCAGTATAACATGGCTTTATCATATAATTTTTGTTTTTGTTTCTTCTCATGACAATAGGTATCTCAAGTTATACCCAAAAGGCAATGCGAATGAAAAGAATCATGTATCTTTTTATTTAGTACTAACTGATTCTGGGACATTAGCTCCTGGGTTGAAAGTATATGTGAAAAACCGCTTACGCGTAAAAAATCAAGCCAGTACTAGTACTAGTACCATTGAAAAAGAAGGTGAGTATGTTCAATAAAATTGCCTAGCTATTCTTGTCCACAAGATTAATAGCTTTCAATAATTTAAATGTTCTCTTGTAATATATGTCTTATTTTATGAATACTTCCGGGACAATGTTTGTGGTAAAGTACTTTCACTAGTCTGGATCGACCTTCTATAAATTCCATAAAGAGATGATGTTTCCTTTACGAGTTTATTTTATTTTATTTTATATTTCCAGTTATTTTTTTGAAGCCATTTTTCCATTTCCAAGAGTGTGATGAACTTTTTTTTATTATTTTTTGAAAACAAGAGTGTGATGACCTTAAAATCTTATATAAAAGGACTCAACCTAGTCACCATAGATTTATAACATGTGTTTGATAAACTAGTATGCTTTTTTTGATGAAAGATAAATTAGTATGTTAATTATGCCTCTAAGTTTTTCTATATAATTAATAAGGTTATTCCTAATTACTTTTTTGTTTTCTTTTTCTTCAGCTAATTTCTGCTTTACCAAGTCTTCCCCTGGTTGGGGATGGGCAAAGATAATTTCACTTGATACCCTCAATGATCAGATGAAGGGATTCTTGATCAAGGACACATGCATTGTGGAAGCAGAGGTTACTGTTCTTGGATTAGTTAGTACACTTTCATAGATATATATGGTACCTGTAAATTTATATATGGGCCCGACTTCATTAGCGCATGCTATTGAGTTTCTACATATTATTTTCATTTAAGAACTCAGTGATATATATATATATATACACACACATATTGATAAAAAGGAAAAAACTGTCTGTGATAGTTAATTTACATGATGTAGTTCCTTTGGCAGTCAACAATTTCATGTGACATAAAAAGAAATGGAAAATGATAAAATGACCCACTTTTAACGCACACTTTGGACGCATACCATTGTCTTTTAGTCATTTATAGCTCTTTCTTGTCTTTTCAAGTGTGGGCCCCACATATGACAAAATACCATAAACGACTAAAAGACAAGGGTGTGCGCCCAAAGTGTGTGTTGAAAGTATGTTAGATTATCATTTTCCAAAAGAAATCACTGATACGCAGGTTTTTATACATTGGAATTACCGAGGGGCACCCAACATTTTTTCAAGGGCACCCAAATATTTGACCAAAATATCTTTTGTGAAGCATTGCACCCCATTACCAAAATAAATAAAAAATAAAATAAAAAAGTACATATAACCGATCAAACCCTCGTTGTGCCCTATATATTTCTCTCTTGGCCACACTGGGCCTGAGTTGTGTTGTGGTCTCAATTGTTCATTATTGACACCATTGGGTAAATATCGATCAAAACCCACCGACACTTAACTGAGAGGGGACACCTAGGACATGTGATTATGTACCACTGAGACTACACAAACAAATAAATCTAACCTTAGATTCAAATCAGTGCCAAAGGAAATAAAATATAAAAGAAGAACAAAAGAATATAAAATAGATAGATCTCACAATGAATCCATGAAACCAATGACGTATTTTGATCCGCTTCTGGCCTACATCAAGGGTTTAGCCGGATATCCTTTGAAGCCAATACAAGTTTTTTTCAAGTTCTTTCATAAACAAAAGGTTGAAGACAAAGAAATCCTGAGTTCCTATATATTTATATGAATCCAAAAATAGATCTCAAAGAGAGAGATTCCCTAAACTACTAAAAATCTAGAAATCTTGATCTATGCCGTAGATCGTGTCGTGAAGAGTAAATTTGGTGGCATGTCTAGTGGCATGAAATGTGTATACTTGCAGTTGCAGTTAAGTGGTGCCGCAGCCCGTGCCATGAGAATTTGTATTGGCAACACGGATGGCGACACGGAATCCTACTCCAAATTGCAATGCATTTCAGGTCACCTAGAGGCCGAAGTTGGTGATGTTCGTAACACATGAAAATGTCCGGCTCTGAGTCTAGTTTCCAACGGATGAAACAATAAGTCATTCAAATGAGAATTGGAGGAGTTATAGCCTTTATACTGAAGCTGGGTTGGTATGAAACTTGACCAAATCATGGCCGACTTGGTGTCCGTATTCCCGAACTTCACATTTTCTTCCTTGAGCCCCGGTTTCGCTTCATCTTTATGTTCTAAGTCCCAAAAGCCTGAAAACTACAAAAATGAAAGTTTGTCACTATACAGTAAAAAATTAGAGTCCGATAATAAGTAAAACACTAGATTAAATTATACATAATTATACACTTAACAATTAGTTGTATTGGTCCATACATTTTAAACACTCTCCCTTGAATTTGAAAGTCATGATTTGATTAAAGAAACAAAAAAAGTCATATATTAGGAAAAAAAAAAGTCATATATGATCTAAAGGGCTTTTTTCTCTCAAGTGTGTATGCATGCGCAAGCCCGTGGATCTCCGCTAGCACCGATATTGTCCCCAACGTAACAACCTTCAACTTTTAGGTGTGCGGTTTTAACTCAAAAGAAGGATACATAATAAATTAAGATCATCTCTTTTAGAAATTATGATCATCATGTACCTAGATGGATGCCTTTCCTTTTGTAATTTTTCTTCAATATTGTTTCTAATCTCAGTTGACGAATGAAATTCATCTTTTGTAGCATAAGAAAATTAAACAATCAAACTCTTAACCATCTCATTTTAAAAAAAAAATAGAATTTTCATTAATCATGAACGACTCCATACAAAACAAGACATAAAATCAAATGATGACCTAATAAAAGTACAATGATTCACTAATCTTATATGTTCAAAAGATTTGGTAACAAGGGAAGAAGACATAAGACTATAGGTAAACAGTACATCGTAATATATCCTAATATTTAAATTTTTTTTATGAATCTATCTTAATATTTTAATTTTTACAAACACATACTCACGTTTTGAAATTGTATATATTGTATCCTATTGATAAGTTTGAGTTGATTTATTTAAGGAATACTTTTAACTTGTACATGATTTTTGGATAAATTTATGAAAAAAAAACTAAAATGTTAGAATGCATTTGTTAAAAATAAAATGTTAGGATAAATTTGTAAAAATTTAAAATTTTAAGATGAATCTCATTTAGTTATTTTTAAAACTAAACTACCCATAGATAAAATTACATAAATAACCTTATTAATAAACAAAGAACATGGACTCGGTTGACGTCAACCTAGAACAATTAATAGAGGGGCACGTTAGTAATTATAAAAAAAAGATGCGTACACATATTGACATAAACCCCCTCGATATTTTGACCTAAATACCCCCTTTTCAGTGTCTGCCCTAGCCGACTCTCCGTGTCTCTCCGCATCCATCTTCTGCCCTTCTCTTCTTGCCCCTGCAATTCTCATCAATCTCCCCATCTCACCCTTTCCCCTCAATTTTTACCCGCCAATTTCCCTCCTCTCTTTCCTTCCCATTTCAAATTTCCCTCACCACCTACCTCTCTCCAAGCCCTAATTTGTTTATCTTTTCTGCTTCGATCATCCGGCGTACGCTTTTTCGAGCTCAGCTGCTTCAATTGAAGATCTTTGTGAGGTTTGTTTGTTTGTTTGTTTGTTTGTTTTTGTTCAAATTTGGCGTTGGTTTTTGTTGTGGATCTGTGAAGGTGGGGAATTGGGAATTTTGTTTTGGCGAGGTTTATGGGTTTTGTATGAGTTGTGGTGCTGAATGGCAAATCACGAGTTAATTCTAGGGCAAAGCCATGACTTGGCGCTGGGGCAGAACCATGATTTGGGTTTAAGCCATGCCCATGAGCATGAGCTAGGTTTGGGACAGACCCATGGCAATGAATTGGCGCTCCGCCACCACTCCCATGTTCACGGTCACAATCGTGACAGTGAACTAGCTCTAGGTCAGAACCATGATGCCGAAAACGATTGCGAACGTGTCGGTGAGGATAATGAGCATGATGGATTAGGTCATGAGTTGGCTGTCGCTGGGAGTCATGAGCTTGATCATAATTTAGAGCTGGCGGTGGAACACCACGACCATGACCATGACCATGACCATGAAATGTCTGTTGAAGTAACGGGTGACTTAGCTATACAGCAGTCCCATATGGGAGTCATCAGTTCTGTTCTTCAGAACAGAGCGATTGTTCTGAGTCCCGGCCATCAGTTATCCGTGGGCCAAGAGTTTGCGGATGTCAAGAGCTGTAGAAGGGCGTTGAGGGATGCGGCTATTGCCTGTCATTTTGAAATACAGACGGTGAAGTCTGATAAGACCCGCTTCACTGCAAAGTGTGCGAGCGAGGGGTGTCCATGGAGAGTTCATGCTGCGAAGCTTCCGGGTGTACCAACATTCACTGTCAGGACCATTAATGAAGCGCATACTTGTGGTGGAATCACGCATCTTGGTCATCAGCAAGCATCGGTGCAGTGGGTTGCTAACTCTGTGGAAGAGCGCCTTCGGGAAAACCCGAATTACAAACCTAAGGAGATATTGGAAGAGATCCACCGGTCTCATGGGATCACCTTATCCTACAAACAGGCCTGGCGGGGAAAGGAGCGAGTCATGGCTGCTGTTCGTGGATCCTTCGAAGAAGGGTACCGTATTCTACCTCAGTACTGTGAACAAATCAAGCGGACGAACCCTGGAAGTATCGCATCAGTTTATGGAAATCCGGGTGATAACTGCTTCCAACGGTTGTTTGTTTCATTTCAAGCATCAATATATGGATTTGTAAACGCTTGTAGACCACTTCTTGGGCTTGATAGAACGCTGTTGAAGAGCAAATACCTTGGGACGTTGCTTTTTGCTACTGGTTTTGATGGAGATGGTGCTCTTTTTCCTTTGGCCTTCGGAGTTATTGATGAGGAAAATGATGACAACTGGATGTGGTTTCTGTCTGAGTTGCACAACCTTCTTGAGACTAATACAGAGAACATGCCTAGGCTGACTATCTTGTCTGATAGGCAAAAGGGCATTGTTGATGGTGTTGAGGCCAACTTTCCCACTGCATTTCATGGCTTTTGCATGCGTCACCTTAGTGATAGTTTCCGAAAGGAATTCAATAATAGCATGCTTGTAAACCTTCTCTGGGAAGCTGCTCATGCACTCACAGTCATTGAGTTTGAAGCAAAAATACTAGAGATTGAAGAGGTCTCACAGGATGCTGCTTATTGGATTCGACGCATTCCACCTCGTCTATGGGCTACGGCATACTTTGAGGGGACACGGTATGGCCATCTGACAGCAAACATTGTTGAGTCATTGAATTCATGGATACTTGAAGCTTCTGGCTTGCCAATAATACAAATGATGGAATGCATTCGAAGGCAATTAATGACGTGGTTTAATGAACGGCGTGAAACAAGTATGCAGTGGAGTACGATTCTAGTTCCATCTGCGGAGAGGCGTGTGGCTGATGCCCTTGACCGTGCACGCAGTTATCAGGTACTTCGAGCAAATGAGGCAGAATTCGAGGTTATTTCTCATGAAGGAACAAATATTGTTGATATTCGAAATCGGTGTTGTCTTTGTCGTGGCTGGCAACTTTATGGAGTGCCTTGTGCCCATGCAGTGGCAGCACTCCTTAATTGTAGGCAGAATGTCCATAGATTTACTGAGAGCTGTTTCACTGTTACAACTTATCGCAAGACGTACTCGCAGACAATACATCCTGTTCCAGATAAAAGCTTATGGAAGGAGTTATCTGAGAGTGGTCAGATTGGAGGGAATAATTCTTTGGAAATTGTCATAAACCCACCTAAATCACTTCGGCCACCTGGACGGCCTAGAAAGAAGCGAGTTCGTGCAGAAGACCGTGGCCGTGTGAAGCGAGTGGTGCATTGTAGCCGCTGCAATCAGACAGGACATTTCAGGACTACATGTGCTGCACCGATATAAGTATGTATTGTATTCTAAAATTGGGATTCTTCATTTGATAATAAATAAATAATTGCATGGAATTGGCTTGTTTATTGTATCTGGAGGGTTTAGTTCTTAGAAATCAAGCATAAACAGGTAGCTATTTCCTAGATTTCTCTCTACTGTTGTTGTTGAAATATAATGATATTAAAGTTTAATTTACTGATTCTGCCTTTAATTTAGTTGAGATCAATTAGCCCATGGTTTTCATGTGTAGTTTATTGTTATGTTTCTCATCTAGTAATGATCTTTAGTGACTTAATCTGCTGTCTGTCCACGTGTTCGATTGAAACAAATATTTGAAGTGTTGATTCTGTTGAACTATTTGGACTATTCTGCAGTTTTCTGCTTCATCATTTTTTCTAGCTTGGTTCGTGATGGATGTAAAGTACATTTCTTCCTGCTTGAAAATATCTTTATCTTGTACTAAAAAAAAAAAAAGAAAATATCTTTATCTGTATGTTTGCAGATTCTTATATGATCCTCCAAAATCAAAGTCTTGTTTTTATGTGGTATTTTTAGGACATCTTAAATGATATTGAGTGCTAATGCCATTGATGTGAAAGCTTCTTGGACGCTAAACAAGTAGTGCTTTACAAAATCTGCCCATATTTGATTCCTTGGATAAATTCCTTAAGATTCTGTCATGGCAACCATCTGGGCTATTTCCTTGAGAAAGGCAGGTTTTTGAGCCATATAGATGTTTCAGTTTAACATGCCATCGTAGTTCTGGGATGCATATTCTCGAATATGTACGTGTGTACGTGTATATATTATGTAAGGGCTCCTTTTCGTGAAAGATGAATAGTTTGGTTGGATAAATTTTGTTGCGATCAGTGAATATCTCGAGTTGGAGTTGTAATCTTCCAATTCATTTTTTATTTTATTTTCTTGGATGAACTAAGGAGTTTTACTCTCTTGTTCTGTGCAAAGACTGGTCTTACTTGCTGTTGCTTGAGCCACTACTACCGTGTCAACTGGGTGTGACTATTGCAACAGATAATATCAATTGTCACAGCTGACACTGTTGTTTTTAGACTGAAAACTTGGGTTCTCTAGTTGGTTTGTTTCCAGACCTAATGTAATTAACTGAAATATTCTGTTAGAGTGATACAAATTGTTTTTTTTTTATTTTTTTTTTATTTTTAGAAAGATAGTGTGATACAAATTGTTAGTAAAGGTAGTTGCTATTGCTTGATCGTCAAATAAAACACTCAACAAAGCTCTCTTGGTTAATCTTGAGAAAGAGATCATTAGTCATCACAGTTTCTTGATAATGCACTTAGTTTTTGCAGTTATAATGTAGATTAGTCTTATGAGCGGCTTTTGTATGTTTGGTGTTTGATTTGGTCTTAGTAACAACATAGATATGGTCTCATCTTCAAATAACAGTTTTATTACTAGACAGCAGTGAAAGAGTAAGAAAGCTAGAAACGACCATGATAATAGTGTTCCTTATAATTTGCTCAGTATCGAACACCACTCGCACACTCCAATACATGAAATACTTTATTTAGACGATAGCTAGATGGACAACTCTTCATTCTACTAGGTAGGACTTAGGAGATGGCGAACCGTGTTTTTCATGGAAGCGTATACCCTGCAGAGACACAAAAGGAGACATTAGAAATTTAGAACCAGTCAGAATTTAAAGAGGGGAGTTGTGTTAATAAGATTGGTTTATGAGATATACGGAAATTCGATAAAACAAATCGAAAAGGTGCCATTGCATCTTACTTCCGCATTTCTTCCCAGCAGGTCTGTTCCTGATGTTGCACCTCTTTGGAATGGTGATGGCAATTGCAGGATTAATCCCAGCTTTCTTCACAAGGGGTGACAAGAAAACAGCACAGAGACACTTGGGAGAGCTTCTCAGCAATGCCACTACTCTACCACAACAAACTGGAGGGACCTTTGCACTGATTCCTTTTGCTGCAGCCAAGCACGGGCTCAAGCTGGCCGCGGCAGCATTGATGGGCGTCTTTCCACACTCTCCGGCAGCTTCAGATTCTTTTACATGAGCTTGCAAGGCTAACATGACAATTAAGAGAGCGGCACAGATAGCTTTCTGGTTCAAGGCCATCTTTTACTTTCTTTACCTTAAATTCTGAACTTTGTGTTAGTAATTCTATGGTGTTATTTAGCCCAACCCTTGTGGTTATTTATACTCAGTATTGATACAGGTTTAGGTGAAAGTGAGATTGTAAGTGCGGTAGTTGTGGCATTAAACAAGTGTAGGAATCATGATTGCATCAGTGTGAACAGATGAAAGCAAATGAACCCACTATCTTTGTGGGTTACTGAATGCTCATCTTGCTCACACGTCCGAAGATTCTGAACGTACGTCTAAATTTTTGGTTCTTGATTCAAGTATTGTAGTTTTCTTATTGAAATGTAAAGCATGATGGAACTACTTTTGTGTCTGGGTTATGGATTCCATCACATGCTAAAAGACAATGTTTAATAGGCTTCGAGCCTATCAAAGATTACATATTAAGCTCTTTTCTTTCTCGGCCTAACGATAAAAATATTTTAACATTTACAAGTTGTATTAATTATATCATAAACTTTAGATTTTATTAATTATATCTTAATCTTTTTTATTTAGTGTCAATAATCAATTATATCCTCAATTAATTTAGGCCCATTTTTTCTTTCATAATATGTGCACACACCATTCTCTTTAACTTTCGTATCATACCATTTAAAGATCTATTCATAAATATGCATTAGAGTTCAATATTCTTCTTTTTTATGTATTCATGTATATAATGTTCATATATAGTTGTGTGTGTACATGTGCCTACTTAATCACATTCATAATCTAAGTAAATAATTCTTTTTTAAAATTAAATAACTATGATTTCGCAAAAAATAAATAAATAAATTAAATAACAAAGAGTAACTAAATTTAAATTAGAGTATTAATGTATTATTGATATATAAATTATTATGCTTGTAAGTTCTCAAACACTTAATTTAAACACGAGGCTTAAAAAATTTTGATGTATAATGATCAATGTGGATTATCATGAAAAGAAAAGTTAAAAGATTAAGTTGATTTTGAAGAAAAGTATTTCAGATTAGTTGAGGATAGAATTGATTTTAAATCGAAAATATTAGGATATAATTAATAAATTCTAAAGGTTAGGATATAATTGATACAACTTATAAAGACTGGATATTTTTTATCATTAGGCCTTCTTTCTCTAATCAAATTAATTTCTTAAGATTATCTTCCAATCTCACCAATTTTTGTTCACTGAAAATGGAATTATATAGCTAAGATCGTGAGTATTCTCTACATTGTTTTCTCTTTCATTGGTTGATCTCTCTTTTGGTAATAGAAATCAATTGATATTTGTGAGCTCTTTAATGTAGATTACCAATGAGTGGGAGGTGGAGCTGGGATTGTCAATAAGATTCCAAACTAAGTTTATGAGTACCTAATAACATATTACACCAGAGATGCTTCAACAAATATAGTATTTTTACAAATATTACACTTAACTAATTATGAGTACCTAATAACAAGTATTTTTACAAATATTACACTTAACTAATTATGAGTACCTAATTGTTGGGAAATGTGCCCTAGGTCAATCCATTAACAGTCTTTATGAATACATTTTAGTTAATAAAATAGAGGATTTCATTTGCTGTTTATTATAATTGATTTGCATGTTTACATTATAATAAGATCCATGGGTATTTACAGAAATATCCTAAATGTCCCTAGTCGATTATTATACTGGGAACTATAATGAATTAAGACTAGTGTGAGTCTTGATTGATGATCATACAATGATCATACGTATAGAAATACGAATCAAGATCATGAGTACTTGTTAGGGAACAAAGTACTGGATCGACCCGCTATGAGAACATCACATGGATTAAGTCATAGTTGTTTCTCATGATAGGTATATTTTTCAAGACTCGACTTGAGATTACAGAGACTTCAACATTAGGAATACGGTGATTTGACGCAATCAAACGTTGTCTTTAACTGGATGATTATAAAGGTTGTGATTGGTTACTGTATGAATAATGTGGTGAAGTTGTGTAATCGAGATAGAATTTGTCCCTCTCATATAAAGAGAGATATCCAGTGGATCCCTCGATGTGTTAGACTGTTAAAAGGCCTAGTCTAAGTGAATTGATATTGATCAATGTCACTTAGATGTTTTCAGTCTACCTAGAAATCGAGACTAGTACGATTGAACATGTTGGATGACAATTCCATGCCTTATGTTTGATCAAAAGGATATCGTGTGACAAAAGGATGTTATATACACTATTGATTAGGTTATATCGATTTGATATTCGTACAACTTGGGTAGTCATAATGTCTTGCTAGAGGTCGCTTATGACTTATACCAAAATGTGTTTTGGTACACTGCCAATGTTGTATGAGCCTATTGGGTTGAACACTGAGAATGGTTTTGCGAGATTTTAAGATGGTTCAGAAAAATGAATTTTATATGATAAAATTCATGATAGAAACGTCCTTGTAGTGTATTATACTTATACTTCTTTAAGTAGGGGTATATGTGTAATTTACTTAACCGTCTATATACAAGGGTTGTATAAATAGACGTTTTGAGTTAGAATACAAGTACGAAAGATTTTAAAAAGGGCCGAAACTCTATTTTCGTTTTAAGAAACGACTTAGAGTTTTGGTATCCTTTGGATCGTTTTGGAGAGAAACAAAAAGTTTGGTATTCTCTCAAAGCTAGCACTTTGAATCACGGCCGCCGTTCGTGTGTGGACAGCTAGTAGATGGCGTTCGTCATTAGCAGCGCCTTAGAGATCGATTAACCTTCAGAGAGTTATTGCGACTAAGGTATGATTAAGTTTTCATAGTTTAAACATATTTTAATAGAATCAGATTCGGATCCTGTTGGGGTTTTTTTTTTCCAAAATTGTTTTGTAATCTCCGCTGCGCATGAACCCCAAAACCCAACACTAATAAAATAGTGATACGGGTCTTCCAAACTAAAACTGTTTTAGTTTTTCATTCAAAAAAAAAAAAACTGTTTTTGTTTTAACCATAAAAGAAAAAAATTATCTTTTAAGTTATATATACTTTTTACTGTAAAAATAAATTAGACTATATTGTCCTTGGCTTCAAATATGCCGGAGATTACATATTAAGTTCTATTTTATTTTATTTTTTCACTTTTTTCTCATAAAATTCATTTTTATCTAATATATTGATTCTAATTGACCTATCTATCCTATTAATTACTCACCGTTAAAAATTTACTGATATTGGCTCTGTTTGGCAATGATAGCTAATAATCTAGCTGACAGCTGATAATCTAGCTGAAAGTTGATAACCGAGCTGAAAGCTAATATTCTAGTTACTGACAGCTAATAGCTGATAATCTAGCTGATCAATTAAAATCGTTTGGAATGTTTAGCTGATTATAGATGCAAAATGATTTAAAATGTCATGTCATATATAAAAACATAATAGTTTATGAGTTATGAATATATATATATATATATATATAACGTATTATGCATTATAAAAAACCGTTTTAAATAAATTACATATAAACATTATTGCATGTAATTTATGTGTCTGTATCAAAATATTCATTTGTTCATTCAATAATATTTATGTATGAATTTTTTTTTCCTATCTGTCATTTATGTAACAATTTATAAAGGTGAAAGGTGATGCACATGTATGGCCATAGCTGCTACACGTGATTCGGTGACTGTGGAATGTAATCACATATTTTATTTTATTTTATTTTGTTATTAAGAAGGGTCCACCTCATATTTAAACTAGTTGGATAAGTATAAGAGATTGATGTGT
Organism: Stephania japonica; assembly: GCA_039657345.1. Lineage (NCBI taxonomy): Eukaryota > Viridiplantae > Streptophyta > Magnoliopsida > Ranunculales > Menispermaceae > Stephania > Stephania japonica. The sequence continues at coordinate 63,757,217 of CM077557.1, read as the reverse complement.
TTCCAATTTCAACCAAAAGTAAGGGCAGATAAATGTTAATTCGTCGTCTTAAAACTTAAACGCTCCTCTAAGTAGCATTTATGATTTTAGAGTGCCCAGGTAGGACATGCACGAGGGGCATACATTTATCATCCACCCTCGATACTCCTTGGGATGTACGTGTGCCCCGAGAATCAAAGGCTACTAACGAAGTGTGTTGTGATGGCCCTAGTCTCCACAAACTGAGTCCTGCCTGGCCTAAACCTACGTGGACCACTGAGTCAGCCCTTGCAAGGTCAACGTAATCCTAGTAAGCCTCCGATTGTATTATTATTATTAATTTAGTATTTTAAAGTTGAGCTATTAGGTTTTGCAAGTTTTATAATTTATGCAATAAAAATAAACTCTAACAATGTAAATAACTCAACAAACGGCAAGTCGGTACAACCTATAGTGTGGAAATCCAAAAAATACGATCTCATGTATATATGGTGACAAAAGATGGAAATATACATGCATCAAGTACGCACTCGGCCCATTAACCAGTTTACAAAACATATATGATATAGATACACAATAATAACTTACGCGTAGCAAAAGTATGAATTGGCTCCTTGCCCTTGCTAGATGAAGGACTTGCAATTGTCACCACACATGAGACAATTCCAACGAATAAATCCAGAGACGTATCAACATTAATTCTAGAATCCAATAAAAGGTTAGTCGATAGATCATGCAGGTAATTACAATGAAGGGAAATAGAAAGTGCATGATAAATAAGCTTATAAGGAATTAAAGAAGATTGAGCAACTAGATCATACAGATATGGTATTCAAGTGGTCCAAGTTCATCAAGTTACAATACACAGTACACAACCTGACTTTCAAGACAAGCGTAGACTTAACAAAGTCGCCAACATTTTAGATTGACTCAGTCAACTGTAGTAGTCCACACAAGCATTTCTACCGCTTGACTTCCAAATCCTTAGTTGCAGACTTGGCACAATCTACAATCCATGAGTCACGGAGGTACATATGATCACACAACACATATGAACTTAGAATCATAAATAATGCATGCGTTTCAACAAGTCACGAAGATCAACAAATGAATCACACAAATAAGTCATAGATAATGAATTCGCAAGGAAAGCATATCACCAAGATATGGAATGGGGAATCACAAAGAGAGCATCAACATCAGCGATAACATGACAAGAAAGTTCACATAGAACAAATTACCAAGTATGATAGCCAAACATTAATAGATGAGAATTAGTATTAAGACCCCAGCTGGTTTACTTACCTAATCAACACGCAAATCCACGTGTTCGTGACTCCCTCACGCCTCAAGTCACGCACCCAACACCTGACACTAGTCCCCTATATTCCTAGTAGACCAGTTCATTGGGTCAGGCACCCGTTCGGCTCGTCCAAGCCCACCCAACTTGAGTCGGACTTGGGTGTAGAAACTTGCACTCAAGCCCAGCCTGGCCCAAACCCGCTTTAGGCTCACTTACTTAATGGGCAATGCATGATGCACCCAAGCTCAGCCCGAGCCCCTTTTTGTATAATTTAACATACATTTTTATGTATATATATTTTAAAAAATTGTGAAAGCAGGGATCAAACTATGGGCACTTCTTATCCTATACATTGATCTTAACCATTAGGTCAACTGTCACCTTGTGGTCACTAGTTAACATTTATTTAATATATTAATTTATTTTTAAAAGTTAACATCTTTAAGCCAACCTAAGCCCAGCCTATTTCGGGCTTGGTGGGCTTAGGCCTAACAAATATAGAACCAGGCCTGGCTGGCATGAACAAGGGTTTGAAAAAAAAATCGGCCTAAGCGTGGCCTGAGCCTGCCCTTTGAACGGGTCTAATTCCTGGTGTCAATTTTTTATTTTTTTTTAAACCACTCAGCTAATTTTATTTCAAATCATTAGTCAATACATCAGTAAGAAATTGCGGTACACAACACCACTCATTTCGAGCAGACAAAGAACTAGCCTCCTTCGCCAAAGTGTGAGTTGTTAAATTCGCTGATCTACACACAAAAGTAACACAATATGACATCATGTCCATTAATAATTGCTTACAATCACCAATAATAGACCCGAAGTAGGAGTTATCTCTGGTCATATTAGTAAGAGCTTGAATTACTACCATCACATCCACTTCGATGATCACATCCACTACTCATTTTCGTTTCAACCAACTCAACGTTTTGCGGACCCCTATCGCCTCTGCTATTCTGGGCCCAACCACACTCTCCCTCATATCCCTCATAGCTGCCACAAAGCATCACTCCTCATCTTTAACTACCGCCGTATAGCTTACCCCTTTTACCTCAAACATTGCAGTATCAATGTTACATTTAACTCTTCCCCTTGTTGACCGCTACCATTTCTCATCATTCTCCTTGTGTCGTCCTTATGGTAGAATGGAGTCCCCTAATCGAGCTTGCTTCCACGCCGCCAAGTGAGATTTAGCATATATAACTAGTTGGCGGGGATTGTCTACCATTCTTCCACACAACAACATTTTGATTGTTCCATATACTCCATAATAGGACCGCAACAGCCTCCATTACCACTATTTCATTTATTTCAAACAAGTCTGCCAAGCATCGGTCAAACGAGACTCGATCTCGTGGGTTTGGAGATAACCCCAGCTCTTCCCAACATCTTGTTGCAAATCAACACCCTATCATAGCTTGTAGTGTGTCCTTTGCGTCTTCTTTACGAACTGAACATAACACATCCACATGCACCCGGGTGGTGTAGAGATATCATGTTGTTAGGTGAGTACTCTGGACCGCCCTTCATAGGAAATTTTTAACCTTTTAAGGTACCTGCATTTTCCACAACTGTGGCCAACACTCAAAGTTTTGAGGGGTATTGCCTTGAGAGATCGATCCCACCAATGCTTTATAACCGCTTCGGACAGTGTAGACACTTTTGTGGGCACCCCGCCACATCCACCTATTGTCGAGTTACATGTAACTCAGTGGTATATCCCTTATAAGATTGGTGCCCCTTGTGTTGAAGATATCATGGAGTATATCCTCGTCCCATTCCCTTCAGTCCATACAAAAGAAAGATTCAACTTTAGTATTCTCAAGTCCGCTCGGGATTTCAAATTAGACTTTCGTGTTCGACACACTCGGCAGCCAGGCATCTTTGTATATCCGTATTGAACGACCATCCCCAACCCTCCATCTACACTCATCCACCAACTTGTCATGGGTCTCCATAATACTGTGCCAAACATAACTTGGATTCTTCACTTTTCAGCTTTAAAAAAAATAACATTGGGGAAATACGATCTTTCAACAACCTTGCCAGCAATTAACCTCCACGCATGTTTCATCAACATTTCTAGATTAAAATTCCTTACCCGTCGCATACCCAGCCCTTCAAACTGCTTTGGCATGCACAGTTTACCCCAATTCCCCCATCTTATACCGCCATGTCTATCCACATCGGAAACCCACCAAAATTTGTTCATTAAAATCTCCAATTGGTCACATAGCCGCTTTGGCAAGAGAAAAATACTCATCACGTATGTGGGTATCGACTGAATAATTGATTTCAGTAAGACTTCCTTCCCCGCTCAAGACAACATCTTTCCTTTCCACCCTTGGAGCCTCTTCTTCACTTTTTCATAAATATATGAAAAACTTCCTCCCTATTACCCCCACCCTACTTGGCAACCCAAGATAGAATCCCACGAAACTAGAATGTGTAACTTGCAACACATTACACACTTCTCCCCTAGTCGTCTGGCCCACATTTCTACTAAAGTGAACTGCTGATTTCTGAAAATTGACCAATTGTCATGTTGCCTCTCTGTACCGATTGAGACATTCCCTCACTGTACTAGCCTCGCAGATTAATGCTTTGAAAAATAAATAGCAATTATCTGCAAAAAAATAGATGAGAGATCATCGGAGCCTCACTAGCAATTTTACACCCATGCAACTATCCCAACATTTCGCTGAGAGCCCCTCATCGCACATCAGAAATAAATATGGAGATATTGGATCGCCTTGTCGCAGACCCCTTATTGGAACAATCGACCCCACCTCATAGTCGCCCACTAAAAAAGTATATCTAATAGAGGTGATACACATCATCATCAACTCAATCCACCGCCTAGCAAACCCCATACGAACCGTCATTGCCTCCATAAAATCCCACTCCACAAGGTCGTATGCCTTACTCATATCAATTTTTATTGTTGCATAGCCTTTCTTCCCTTGAGTCTTCCTGTGGAACCAATGGTTAACCTCAAAAGCGGAGATAACATTATCAGTAATAAGTCTCCCCGAAATAAAAACACTTTGAGATTCGGGGATGATCTCAGGTAAAATAACTTTGAGCCTATTAGCTAACATTTTGGAGACAATTTTATACAATACATTGCACAAGAAGATAGGTCTCAAATATGTGATCACATCGGGTTTATTTTTTTAAGGATTAAGACAACTAAGGTATCATTCAGCGAGTCAGGTAGTTTTCCTGACTCTATGAATTGCAAGCATACTCTAGAAATACATGCACCAATGGTCGACCAAAACCTTTGATAAAAGTTAGGATTCATTCCATCAGGACCCGGACTCTTATCTGGATGCATTGAGAAGATTGCCGCCTTGACCTCCTCCGCCGTGAACTTCCCCAACAGCTGCTCATTCTGCTCTGCGGACATGGGTGCACACACTCAAGAACTCGGGTCGCATCCCCCTGTTGCGACGTAAAAAGGTTAGAGAAGTAATCACTAACTAACTCCCCCAAACCATTCTCTCCCCCCTCCATACCCCTTGGTCAACCTTCAACTTTGTCAGTCAATTCTTTTGTTTCCTCGCAGAAGCATAGGAATGGAAGTATTTTGTATTTTGGTCAGCGTCCTTCAGCCAGTGTTGTTTGGCTCTCTACCACCAGAAATCCTATTGTTGTGTACACTAAAAGGTATTCTTTTTCTACCTCCTTGTAGCATTGGATGGAAAAAGAATCAGACTTCCCTTTAAGATCTTCCATATGCTTTCGTAATTGATCGACTTTTTTTGCCAAGTCCCACATCGCCCTCGTCCCCCAAGACTGCAATTGTGCCCCACATTCCGCAATTCTATTTACCACTAGTAGACATAATGTGTCTTCCCAAGCATCCTTACCACCTCCATACATCCCTCTTCCCTTAGCCACGCATTTTCAAATCTAAAGCGTAGTTTTCTATTCGAAACCCTCCAACTCGAAATCTCGAGGAAAAGAGCAGAGTGATCTAAACACGAAGCCACTAGATTTCAAACTTTGTACTTCCCTATCATCTGTGTCCATGTGAATGTAGCTAGCACCCTATCCAACCTATCATCCACCAAGTCGGTTGAACCCTTATGTCGTTCCCATGTGAAAGGATAGCCCTCCATACCTAAGTGAATGACTTGGCAATCATCTACCACAGCTTTAAACCCATCGAGGAAACTTTGTGGCTGCCGCCTCATCCTTCACTTCTCTTTGTCATGTAGCATGTTGTTGAAGTCTCCAAGCACACACCACGATTCACCTGGATTGACATCTAAAGAATGTAACAAATCCCAAGAAGCTCACCTCTTTGAGATCTCGAGAAAGCCATAGAAGCCAGTTAATCTATAAGGCTTCAAACCTTGTATTGAAACTCTCATATTGATAAAGTTTGTTGTAGAAGAAATCACCCTAACTGAGCCCTACTTCATACAAAACATGGCCAAACCTTCTCCTCAACCATCAGCTCATGATGCCTCTAGGCTATCAAATTGCATTCGACGACCAATTCCCTATTTCCATCAAGAAAACCAAACTGGGCTTGTACGTTTGGACTAAGTCTAATAATACTTGAACTGTATGTTGCGAGCCCAAGCCACGACAGTTCCAACAAAGGGTCCCTATCTTGAGGTGCGGGCCTGATTCGCCAAGCCTACAACATGCAAATTTTTTGGATCTGACTCGTTTATCTGGACACCCTCGTTGACTCGGATACCAAAACCCTCACCACCATTAATCTCCATCCCTGCACGTGGCCATTTCGGGTTGACCTCCAACTGGTTCATAATTTGCACCTTTCATAACTATAACCTCTCCTTGATTAGTGCCACTGTTAACCCCCAACTTTCAGGAAAAGGGGAATTTCAGCCCTTAAAGTATAGGTGAAAGGAATTACCCCTTAAAGTGAAGTGAGGAGGATTTTAGCCCTTAACCTTTAAAAAGATGAGATTTAACCCTCCGTTAAGTTTTTCATTATCTCACTATTATCTAGCTAATGTGGCATGATGAGATGGACAAAAAGTGGGGCCCACACATTTCTTTTTCCCCGCAAAAAAAAAGATTACATACATTTAAATAAAAAAATATTTATATATACTTTTTTTGAAGTAAAAAATATTTTATATGTTATGTGCACATATTGCATGATGGGGTGAAAGGATGGTGGGTCCCAAATTCATAGTAAAACATCATAAATTAGGAAAATACATTTGAGGTGGTAAAAGGGGACCATAGAATTAAGAAAGTTGGCAGAGAAGGGACGATGTTCAGCCTAAGCACTTTATTTTTTAAAAAAAAACCCAAAATATTGTTTTACATGTGAAGCACAAGAAAATATTTATTTTATAGGTAAAAATATAACAGTTTTTGAGATTAAAAAAATAGTGTGGAATACAAAAAAAGTTTGCATTTTTTCTAAAAAAAAGTATGTATTTTACGAGTAAAACTAAATTATTTTTCAAAATAATAATTCTTGAAAAAAATTAATAAGTATTTATTTTATAAATAAAAATTATTGACAAAATTGTCAAGCTTCGTTTGAAAAAGGGTTTTCAAGCTTAGACTCGCTTTAGGCCTGACATAAGTCTGTGCACTAGCACGTCTAATGGTGATGGAGAACTAAGGAGGTAGTGTTGCAGTACTAAAATGTTTTAGTATGTGGGACCCACCATCCTTTCACTATTCCTTAGTTTTTTTATTTATTTTCTTAAAACTTTTCGAAAAAAAAACAGTTGCCTTTATTTTATTTTTTAAAATATTAATATATTTTATAAAAAAATTTATTGAAAAAATGAAAAAAAAAAAAAAAACAAAATAGAGTATTGATGTTAAAATCGAGTTTATGGTTGAAGAAGTAGAGTTTGATGTGCCATGAATCACAAAATAAAGGAAAAAATATATAGAGTTTGTAGTTTTTTTTTTAAGCCTTCTAGAGTTTGTAGTTGGGATGCTCTTGGTCATAATTTTTCCTTTTCTACTAATAAAAATGTGTGGGCCCCACTTTCTATCCATCTCATCATGTCATATCAGCTAGATAACGATGAGATAATGGAAAACTTAACAGAGGGTTAAAATCCTCAACTTTTTAAACTGTAAGGGCTGAAATCCTCCTTACTTCACTTTAAAGGGTAAGGGGTAATTCTCCTTTCACCCATACTTTAGGGCTGAAATCCCCCTTTTCCCCCAACTTTCCCCCTCTGTTTCTATGATTTGCACCTTCTATAATTGTAACCTCTCCTTGATTGGTGTCATTGTTATGGAAACACGACCTATCATTCCCCACCTCTAACTTTCCCTTTTTGTTTCCATGATTTGTGTCTTCCGTAACTGTAACCTCTCCTTGATTAGTGTCACTGTTATGGAAACACAATCTATCCAACACGTCATCACCTCCTCCCCCACCCCTACCGGCCGCCGAAATTTGACCCCCCATCTATCCCTCATAGCCATTGATTTGTTAATGCATTGTTTTTTCAATTAACCGTGGTGCACAAAAAGCTCCCATATAGTCATTCTTTACTAGGCTCCTCACAATCAAAGAGAGCTTCACAAAACTTATCTGAATGACCAATCAATCCGCAGTAGAAATAGAATGTTGGCACTCTTTCATAGGCAAACTCTGCCCAAAACCACTCTCCACCGCTTATCTTCATCTTCATCTTCATTTTGATATGAAGCGGTTTTCGAACATCAATTCGTACCCTGACTCGCAAGTATTCGAGCCACATGTTCTCAATACTCCACAAGTCCGTCTTCACATACGAAATTCGTTGCCTATCCGTTCAGCAACATTCTCATTCATGAATCCCACAGGGAGTTTGTAGATCCACACCCTTATCTCCAACCCATTCATATCCATGAATCCGAACTGATCCAATGGCTCCATTTGTTTGAGCAATAGAGCTCGTCGGTTAAAATTTCAAGGGTCTTCATCCATAACACGAAGCACACTACAGTCATGAAAAAAGGTGAAGACGTATAGGCCCAATTGCTTCATTTCCCTTGCATGTACTCCCTTCATTGGTCTCCATATAGATGCTAACGTATGGCCCAATTGCTTCATTCGCCCAGAGAGAAAATGGCCAACAATGATTTTTGAACAATCTACGACATCATTCAAGGTCGGGTCCTCCTCGACGATAAAACCCTACTCATCCTCTTCCCCCAAAGTTAGGTCCTTGTACTGGTGTTGGAGGTTCCCCTTAGACGATGATCCCACCATAGCCCTTCGATTGAAGAAAGAATAGCTCAAAGATCAAAACAAAACAGTGTAGACAACACGCCAATGAGAGCAAGACTAAAACTCAACATACCAACGAAGGCGAGACAAAAACTCGACGAATGGTGCATTTAAAATGCTTTAAGAAAGCTCTAGACTGTGAGAAGTCAAAAAGTTAGGAACCTTGAACAATTGACAGTGTGATTTTCTAAAGTTCATGATAAAGCTTTTTTAGGCCATTCAATGCGCTCTAGACTGTGCGAAGTCAAAAAGTTAAGAACCTTGAACAAAGGGCTCTTGATAGTGTGATTTTCTAAAGCTCATGATAAAGCTGTTTTAGGCCATTCAATGCTCTCTAATCCATTATTTATAAGCATCTTTCCTCTCTATCTATTGTTTGTGGGAATATTGTCTTGTCTGTTTAAAGTTTTTTCATAGTGAAAGACATTTGAATCTACAAGAATAATTCCTGGTGTCAATTTAAGTTGTATTAGGTGTGTTTTAGTCTTTGATTAAGTGTTAAGACCAAGCGAAAGTAAAATGACCCAATACACTTACAAAAATCATCCTACGGACAAGCCGCATCTTTCGGCCCATTTTTGACAAACAAGATGGCTTAATTTTTATAAACTAATGGTTCTAAGTTGTTTCTCTCTCTCTCTCTTACTTTTCAATACTATCGGAACATCAAAAACAGAGTTAAAACGAGAGAGATACGACCATTTTATAAAAAACTAGTCAAACTGTCCCGCCTACAACCTCATTAACGCGCTAATTCAGCTGACAACAACATTTCTGCAGGTCAGGATTTAGAGCTTTTGACACCAAATCCCACTTGGGATGTCGCCATCGCCCAAAACTCCCACAATGGTGTACAACCACCACAAAAACAAAAGAGATGCATGCATTTATCAACCACCTAGACTTGTATTTTCTAACTTGTATCTAAACCTATCACTATAAATAGAGATCTTGTACATATAATGATATAATAAAGTATCCTCTACAAGTTTTCAAATAGTTTATGGAAGACCATTTTTTCATATATGCGTTGAAAGATGGTGTTTGGCTTATTGAGTGTGTAAGACAGACAGAAAGGATATTCTTACGAAGCATGCTCTAGGTGAAAACCATTTGGGAAAGAAATTTGTGTATGTTCTGGTGAAAAGATAGGATATTGATGAATCAAATAGTCGGAATTATAAATTTGTGATGTTCTGGTGAAAAGATGGGATATTGATGAATCAAATAGTCGGAATTATAACCCGAGCGGGTTGTCACAACGGTAAGGGTGAAGGTGGGATTGTATTTAAGTGCACGACCTTAATTTCGATTCTTCGGTATAGTAAGATCGTCTGGGCTATTGAGTCTCACTCCTGGTCGATAGAGCCAGAGCCTCATGTGTGGATAACCTCGACACTATACACGATTATCAAAAAAAAAAAAAAAGTCGGAATTATAAGCAAGAAAGCACTATATTGATGTGAAGTGTCTAGAAAATCAAAATTATTAACATGGGTCTCCCAAGAAAGAATTGGATCTCTTTAAACTCAGGTGGATTATCCTTTTCTACGAATAGAGCAGGGTTTGGTGAGGATAGATCAGGCAATTATCTTCTTTTTTTTTAATGTTGAGCTAATGGTGTCGCTATGTTGAGGTAATGTCTGCGTCGCAATGTTTACTGCAATACAAATAAGCCAACGAACTGGGTACTACTAATAACTGATGAGGATAGATCAGGCAATTAAGTAATATACAATTCATTCACTCTTGAAATAAAAAATAAATAAATGAAAAATCAAAAATGCTGTCATGGTTAAAATAGAACTATAAATTTCATAAAGGGTTAACATAGATATCATCTCCTCAAAGAAGATGGTAGACTAACCAGTGCTTCATACAAGTTAAAATATAGGCTAAATAGGATAATCTATTCCAAACTTTGTTCGGAGTTTTAAATCTATTCCGAACAAAAGATTGTCTCAAATCTATCACAAACTTCACTTTTTGATCTCAATTTTACCTCTACCCAAAATTGTAAAGACCTTGTACTTGTATAAAAGAACAATTTGATAAAAGATCTCAATCAACCATAACATATGGAGGTACTTCTAATTAATTTTAACAAAATTTGTTGAGCTTTATGTAAAACATCAAAATTTACAACCCATAAGCACAAATTCCTTAAAATTTTGAATGGGTATAAAATTGAAACTAAAAAGTGAAATTTGGAAAATATCTAAGACAATCTTTCGTTCTTCAAGCAAAGTTTGAGATAGATTAGACCATTTGGCCTTAAAACATGCCAAAAATCCATAAATCGAATGGAAAACAAAGGGATGATGGTTTGGCCATGGTGGGTGAGATTGTCGGCCGGAAGAGGTGTGGTAAGTTTTTTCAAAATGGGGTACCTTGTACAAAAATTGGGATCCGTTTAGTCTAAAGGTTTATATTGTAGGTTGTCATTTCCCGCATGAATCAAATTTTTTAAAAAAGAGAAGTTCGTTTGGCCACTCCCAAAAACAATTACCAATTCAATGATGTAGAAAATAGTACCCGCGGAGACGAAGCTTTTTCTGGTTGAGAAAGAATACAATGTTCCACAGCAAACTTATTAATGTCAACTGCTGACAAAATAAGCTTCTATCATGTAATTGACTTCCAATTGAATGACCCACAAATGCTGGAGCAATGGCCCAAAACAGCATTAGTTAACATCGAATCGGCAAACCTTTTAACTTGGTACGAAATTGGCAGTATGCTTTTATCTAAACCTTCTCCATGAAGTGAGTTTCATCTCTTGCCTGTCAACCGAAATATCGGAAAACCTGACAGTAAGACCCAGCAAAAACACAACTGAGCTCATCAGAAACTATGTTAATCATCACCGAGTGCGGTTTCCAAACAAGAATTTGCCGTTCATTAGGATGCACATTTTGATGTCAAAACCTTCTCATGTACAGCCATAAGTTTAGGCAGGAGTTCAGAGACCACCTTCCGCAAAGAGACATGGCTCATGCAGGCATACTTTCCATTGACAATTGTTCTTGCAAGGACCAGAATTTCAGATGCGTCCATATTTTCATCAATATAAACACTCGGTGAACTATCTTCATCGAGGCTTGAGTTCTTTAGAATCTCAATAACTTTTTCCAAGCTAGCAACATTCCTACCGGCCCCTGAGCCCATAGCAGTGGCAGCACCAACTGCATTTGCAAGTGCCAATACATTGATTGCAGGCACATTGTGCAAGAACCCAAAAACAATAGCGGCCACAAAGCTATCTCCGCACCCAACAGTGTCAACCACATTCACCTGGTGGAAATTCAGAATAGCAATTACCTAAACCTTCAAACTCAAGGAATCTGTAGGCTGCCTCAAAGTACGAGAAATAGGCATAAGCATATTTTGTGAATAGATTGGAAAATAACTTATTTCTTTTATGAAAGCACATGAACTACTTCACGGAAAAGCAAAAGACAGACTTGTATATTTATGAAATGCATAAACTTTATATCGCATTGGAAAAACAAGTTACCTTGAAAGCAGGGGCATATGAAACACTAGACGAAGTTATCAGGAATGAACCCTTTGAGCCCATTTTAACAATGACCCACTTTGTACGCACCCCTTCCTTGAGCAACTCACGGCCAGCAAGAATTGGGTTTCCAACACCAGTTAAGGATTCAGCCTGAAAAATCATATACACCCGTTGAATAGTGAAATGAAGGATAATCAAGAAAATTGTATGAATAGCAATACAAAAAGAATAAACACGCACGCGCGCGCAAGCGAAAGAAAAATGAAGCTCAAAATACCCAAGCATTCAAATGAGGTTCTAATCAACAAAATAAATGAATGAAAAATTATCCAAGCATCTCCTGTAACAGTCCTTGTAATCAAAATCAAATTTCAAGACATGAAAACTCTTCTAGAATTCAAGGAATTTCATTCTACTAGGCTTTTTACCAATTAATACTTTCAAGTTTCAACATATACAAAACCAACGAGATCACTTCAAACCCAAGTCTAGGTACTGGAGAACTCCTAAAAGTTACACTTCCTTACTGTAAAGGAGAAATAACCTAAACTCCCAGATTGACAAGATATTTTTGAAGGAAAATGGGAAGATTAGTACTAGGTTATCCTCAACTTTGCTGATCTATGGGATGAGAAGGGCTTCATAATTATGTGTCATGTTTGCAGAACCCGCCCTCATCATTTATCAACAGTCAAGGACATTTGGGAAGCCGTAAGGCAAACTTACATAATGAATGATAAGAATTCATGAGGGAGAAAACAAAGCTTTCTATATTGAATTATAATGTTATGAAAGGTATGTGGAACTAGATTATTATCAAGGAAAATGATAAAATGACCCACTTTCAACGCACACCATTGTCTTTTAGCCATTTATGGCTCTTTCTTGTCTCCCTAGGTGTGGGTCCCACATCTGACAAAACACCATAAACAGCTAAAAGACAAGGGTGTGCGCCCAAAGTCTGCGTTGAGAGTGTGTTAGATTATCATTTTCCTATTATCAAACCTTCAAGAAGAAGTGCAACCGAGGTCGCGGCCAACTCGGAACACAATGTGGAAAGAAAGAACTTTTGAATTTCTTGCAGGGAACAATAGAAATCGACCCAATTCATATTACTACAAGTCTTGTCAACTATAAATTATTCAGGCTGAAATAAGGAAGGGTTGTGATGCTTGATACAATTAACTCGGAAGGCTCACAAGTCTCTATTGAGACACTAAATGTTGTTGCGGTAAATACAACGAATGAACTATATCATATTCCAAAGAAGTTTGGTGCATCTATTGCAAAAACTCATAACACCCTATAGACGCTTGCTAGCAAGGATTAAAAATTTGACAAATTTCACCAAATTTTAGGCGAAATTTGCCGAGATTTGTTCCAACGAAACGAAACTCAAAGTGAGTTTCAAAATTACAATAATTCGCCGAAGTTTTTGAAATAATTCGAAATTTCAAATTTTTCGGTCACAAAACAAAGAAAAATACCAAATTTCGATACAAAATCGGGAACCCTAAAAATCAGGAATATTCGTACTTACCTGAGTTAACTATATCGAATCAACTAGCTAGCAGTGCAATAAACCCTAAAAATGTTGAGATTTGCTCCATCCCGCTTCAAGTCAACTTGTCACCTCACCTCAAAAGTTGTAAAGCCTGTAAAGCTTCAAGATTCTGCATCACCATCACGAATTCACGAGAAGAACAGCGGCTGCTCTCCTCTTCTTCTCTTTCCATTTTGCTTTGGCTTTTTAAACTCTTACTCGCCCTAACTTTCTATCCTCTTTCTCTATGGATTAGTAGAGCCGAGGAGATTGGAGAGTGGAGAGTGGAGAGGCTCGAGAGGGAGACCAGAGGAAAGGGGCGAACGACGACCAAAAGGTGAGACTGCGAGAGGGGGACCAGAGGACCAACGCGGCGAAGGCCACACAGAGAGGAGCTCAGAAGAGCGGCGATCAAGAGGAGATCAGAGGAGAGGGAGAGCAGCGCGATGAAGCAGAGCCGTAGAGGAAAGCTGGAGAGGAGACCCAAGAGGGCCGAGACGGCACGAAGAGGATGAGGAAAGAGGAGTCGACACTCTAAATTGTAATTAGGCTTCAGTTTTCTTATCTTATATGTGAGCCTGTTGTGGCACACTTGGTGATACAACAACAGTACTTGGTGGAGTAAGTTTTTGATTCTTGCATCGATATTTTTTTTACAATAATTTTAGTTGATGAATAAGGCTGACAAACAAACTTGTAGATTTTTTAGCGTAGAAATGTATAATTGTGCTTATTTTAGCATCCTATAAAATAAAATTATGTATACTTTTCATTTAAATAATAATTCTCTAAACTTCACTAAGTTGTGAATTTTACAAAAATTCTCCGAAGCGAATTAAACTTCTCCGAATTAATTCTCATTTTTACAATAGTGAATTATATGGCGAAGTCGAAGTTTCGATGCTTGCTAGAACCACTACCAAAAGCTCCAAAGAGTGGGACACTCTAGTCGATTCATGATGAATCAGCAGTATAGATGGCCCACATCGCCAACTTGGACATGCAACAAGTACAAATCAATTTTGATAGTGAAAACATCAATGAGTAGAGATTAAACTAAGAAGCCTTCTCACTATAGCATTGACAAATCAACAAGCCACGTTCTTTGGCACATAATGACATAATCCCTTGCTCTTACAGAATGAGTGCCCCGAATTTCATTAACTATAGTCTTAAGCAAATGTTTCCTCTACTATTCAAGCATCTTGATGTTGAGAGCTTTCCTTGAGTAATACAGTGCTACAGTACTTTTGACAAGAGCTCTTAAGAGGGTTGACTAAGAGTGAATAGCTTAAGTTTTTATGCCCCGCTAGAGTAGCCTTTGAGTTTAAGAGCACTTAAAATGTTTTTTTAAATAAAAAATAGGTTAAATGGACATGACCAATTTTATTCACATGTTTAGCAACCCACGTTGAAACACTCAATCAATAAGAATATCGTACAATTGGGACTAATTTGCAACTTTTTCATCAATACGGATCTGTAAGAACATGGTACTATAATTCCACAGATTTCCCCGAACTATATAGTTTTATTCAAACACCGAATACAAATATACATGCAAATGAATTTTACGAATTTTCATAACTAAGGGGAAAGAAGATATAACTTGCAAATTTGATGCTAACTTGAAAGAATGGTACAACTGATGTTATTTTTCAAAAGATACTCCTACTTAATGGAAGCCCATTAGATAATGCAAAATCAGGAAATAGTGTCAAGTATGATGAATAAATTTGATAGGACTCAATTGAGACAACTCACAAATTGATTGAAAGAACTAAGAATTCACAAATTTACTGATCAAAGATGAACAAAACCAAATTATAGAGAGACAAGTAACAAAACCAAATATGCAATACACATTCAAGAGGCCAATTAGCTCTCCAATTCTGTACCAAGAGACTCTAAACAAAATTCTTCACACCCTTCACAAATGTTTAACTACTTATTTAGATATTTTGGAGAACATACAAAAACTTCATACAACAGAAGTACTATTATGAGGATCAAAAGAGCTGATTTTAAGAGGATCAAAAGTATACACTTAAGAAACCTTGCATCATGTATATAAAGAGAAAATACAAGAACTATTTTAAACAATATGCTTCGTTAATGAGCCTTGACAAAACTAGAGTCATGCGAGCACTTAGAAGGACTTCTTTCTACTTCTCCTTAGTGTTGAAATTTTGTAAAAGTTCCATACATCAAATTAGTCTTCCCCGACTTACTTCTGAATTTTAAGTGACCGAAGTCATTAACAAAGTTGAATTTTCAAACCTACATCTATGAAAAAAAAAAGTATCTTTGAAGATTCAGTATTCAACTGCGACAGCCTGGTAGAACTGATTCATGGGATTGGAAGGTAAAACTGATTCTTGAGTCAGGTAGTAACAGCCTATAAATTTTATTTATTTTTAATAATTTCAGTGAAAAGATACTTGGTATTTGCTATTGGTTAGAAATTAGATGCAGGATGTGTGCACCATTCATTTCAGTAATTCAATGCAACATAAGTTTCTAACCTCATCAAAGGCTCATAATCGGGAAATATTAAGATTCGCGCTATGTGCACCCTGGTATCCTCTCGGGGCATCCCGGCTTTTTTTATTTATGTTGATTCTAAAAGAAAATGACACATTTGCCCCGGAGGTGCCCGGAGTAATCAATGAGGTGCCTACCGGGGTGCCCTGAGTAATCGGTGGGGTGCCCATAGCGCCACACTACATTAACCGACATTACGTTTCAAGTCTCGATGGGAAATGACCGAACCTATGGTCTCAGACACACAAGACCTAGACATAAACACGTCTCAGCACAAGGCAACCGAGACCACTTGTATAGTCTCGGTGGTCACCCATCGAGTTTGGTGTTTGACTGCTCTTGTTTGGATGTCAGTTGGTATAGACCGACACTGTAATATGGGTCTCAGCAAGACATGACCGAGACCCGTATTGCTTCACAAACTAGGGGCATTTTGGTAAAAGTCCTGAGGTGCCCTGAGGGGATATCGGGGTGCACATAGCGCGACTCAATATTAAATTATAGAATAAAAATAATCTAGAATTTCAAAGACATGCCAATGTCCATAAACAGTAAAACCAAGAAATGGAGTAAAACTTCATAAAATTATTTCTCAGCCCTCCCCAAGTGGACTCCTTTTCAAGAATTCTAATACCAAACATCAGTTAAGTCAAGACTAGCAAGGAGCTCACATACATCACCACTCAATGCTTTGCTTTTCCTATCATAAAATGTCAATTACTCAATGATGTTAATTATGGGCCCCCAAACAGGAGGACACTGATTGTGTTTTTCTGATGCATTTTAACCAACATAAATATAACATTGTATGTGCCCACTACATTGAATCTGGCCAAAAAAATAGCAGTAGATGAACAAACTCAGACACAATGCCATCACCAGAATCCTTTTTTACTTCGAAGATTTTTTTGGACACACGAAATGGACACACATTTGCTGGTGTCCCTTAGGTACACATTGATTTGTGTGCGCACAAACATCAATGCACAAATCAAGGGACAACAACAAGAGTGTGTCCCTAGGTCATCCAATCATTTTCCTTCTTTTTTTTTGTTGCTTATGACATTATGGAGATAATGAATGATCTTCAGACTACGGTGTTCAACTGTAAGTGCAATGCATTTTTCATCATAATTTAAGATCAATACAGAGTACTAACCTCGTCTGAAGTTAGAAGAAGAACATCACTCATTTTCAAGTACTGGTCAAGGACTCTACGTTGTTCAGTACTTCCTGAAGATAAGGTCTTTCCTCGTGGCCCAGGATCAAAAAATATGGATGTCCCTACTTCTATAGAATAGTCCAAAGCAGATGCAAGTAACGCTGGTGAAAGTTCATCAAAGGAATAACCATTGCAGAACAGAACCTTGGACCTCCAGATCGCCATCTTTACTTCCTTAGAGAGCTTGCTTAGCCAACTGAATGCGGGATCATCACTGAAATCAGCTCGACTGAAACATAATATTGATTGTTAGATGTCAAACCTCAAGTAACAAGAAGCAGAAACCTACAGAAAAAGAAATACTTGCTGCCATACATACAACACCATATTTAATCACAAAGCTGAACCTTGGCATGAATTGCTTAACCTGCAGAAGCCGTGTCTTTGTAAAGGATCAACCAAAACCCAGCATATAAGCGTTTCATAGGCAGCAGTGTCGATAGTAGAGTCAGTTTGCCCACTCATCCCAACCATCCCAATGCCTTCATCATTAAGCACATCAAGAAGGAAACGCCCGTATATTTCGTCACCTACGTGACCGACTGTAAGACAACAAAGGCCCAGCCTGGCTGCAGCAATAGCTACGTTACAGTTCCCACCAGCTTCCCAATATTTCTAAATGCACAACAAAATTCCATCTTAATCAACTGGTATCGTAATCATAAGAATATAAATAAGAGCTTCAAAAAAAATATACAATAAGATAGAAAACAGAAAAACAACTGATACTGCACAAGAACCCAGATCTCAAAAACATATATCGGCAAGATAAATAAGCTAAAAATATGAAGCACGTGTCAAATCTAAAATCACGAGAGAGGAAATAGTTCAAAGATTCCCCATCATACACACAGAATATCTAAAGGGAGTTGGTTGCCTCCTCTGTTGCACGCTCAAACTACAAATCCCCATGTGAGCCTTGGTAATATTGCAACGATCAAAAGATTAATAGATCATGGTAGGTGGATTGTGGACTTAAAATCTGGACATCATCTCATGGAGGTTAGATATGCTCCTCTGTTGCACACTCAAACTACAAATCCCCACATGAGCCATGGTAATATTGCAACGTTCAAAAGATTAATTGATCATCATAGGTGGTCAGTGGACTTCAAATCTGGACACCAACTCATTGACCTTAGATTTGTGAGAAAGCATGACACTCACTGACTCAACAAACACACCACACACTGAGCCTTAGCTACTCCATGAACAGTCTCGCCTATACATTACTAGTACTCACTACTCAACCCATCTAACTCTCTCTACGCCACACAATATTCACAGCTGACTCACTGACTCACCGACACTGACTCACTGACTCAACAAACACACCACACACTGAGTCTCAGCTACTCCTTGGAGGGACCCATGTGAACCAACTCTGAACAGTTCATGGGCTGCTCTGAAACAGTGTTCCTCAACTTCTTCCCGTAATGTCTTGATGATGGGAGGTGGGCTTGGGCCCCTAAGTCCCTAACAAATGACTACATGTCATTGACATGTTTTTCTTACTTGCACACTTGGTTTTCAAATCCATAAAAGTTTGAAATCATGCAGTTTTTATTCATACCTCTCCAGATGAAAGGGTAGCACAACAGCAGTTAGTTTGTTGAGAGCAATGATATTCACTACATCAGTTTTCTACCTATTACACTAGTATCTGATATGTATTCAGTAATAAGTTGAAACTCAGCTTGTAATAACACTACTGATCATGGATTTTTCAATTACGAGCAAGGATTGCCTATTTACTTAATACACTCATATATGGTTTTAAATACCTTTCATTCACCTAATTCTAGGGGGTCCTTGAATAGTTTTTGACAATCATGTTATTTGCTTATGATATTGACGATGTGGTATGGTGCAACACGCCTGCAATGTAAGACTCTACATTCGATATGTGATAACTAAATTGGATAGTCATGGCCCAGAATGTGCGTTTCATGAATTCTTTTATTAAAGGAAATTATATGACTGGTATTAGTTAGTAAACCATAGGCCACTGATCTTTGTGAAGTACTACAAGAAAAGGCAACCAGGAATACACGATCAGGGACAGATGGGGCCTGCTGATGAGAAGAGAATGATTAAGTTAGTTTGGGCAGGAAATGAGAATACAACATAGCCTCAGTCTCAAATTAATTAGGGACGAAATGAGTGAGGATAAATACTGTAAAAAGAGGATTTGGAGTTAGCTTGTAATTGGTGAGTTGAGTGATTGAGTTGTATCAGGCCTCTCCAATTACCTTGGCCCCTTTTGTAATCCTGTTCCAATTATCAACAAAATCTTTTTGTTTCTAGTTGATCACACTATTCTATTGAATTGCAATCGATCTTTCATTGAATTTGCAACCGATTTAAGTTGAATCCCATCATTAA
Organism: Stephania japonica; assembly: GCA_039657345.1. Classification (NCBI taxonomy): domain Eukaryota; kingdom Viridiplantae; phylum Streptophyta; class Magnoliopsida; order Ranunculales; family Menispermaceae; genus Stephania; species Stephania japonica. The sequence goes on along the minus strand of CM077557.1, from coordinate 63,737,481 downwards.
AGTATAAGGAAAACAAAAATGATCACATTGGTTCACCCAAACAAAACATTCCTCATACTAGAATAAACACTTCTCCCTGCCCTCCTAACTTCTATACATTTATTGGCGATTTGCACAAGGGATGGTGAAATTTTGGAACATTTATCAGCGATTTGCAAAGGAAATATGGAGGAGATGGGATGAGTTTTCTTCGAACAAAATTATAAGACAACTTTCACTATCACATTTGATTGTGCAAAACGGTGTTATGCTTTCTAGCAAAGATAGTGATATAAGAATTTGTGCAGTGATGACCACTAGTTGGCATTTTTTTTTTTGAAGGCACAACTTGGCATATTTCGATGGAATGAAGGAGAATATTCGGAGATTAAGAGATTAATAGTTTACATGTGTTGGAATCTACATGGTTGTAAATGATGTCCCCATGGAGCCCAAATATATATATATCCATATCATGGGAACTATGTGTTTTCACCATAGGATTACAATTGAATCTTAATCCAATAGCGACTAATGTTGTGCATTTAATGTGTTTTGCATTAAATGCGCAATAAATACTATATATTTGGGCTCCATTGTAGAAGCACATTCCCTACCCAACCCAACCGTCCGTGTCCACCTCGGGATGCAAGCTTACGCATCTCAAGATTCAAAACACGGTTGGATGAGGGGTGTGCATTCTAGCATTTTCTTAACTTATATATATTATATATGTCATTAAGTCATGAAGTTTACAAAGGAAATAAAATAATTAGCGAAAAATATAGTGTTGTGGATAATGGATTACTTTTAATGATAAGTTATTAGTTTGTCTCATAAAAAAGTGTCCCTCCCTCCCTCCCTTCCTTCCCCTTCTTGTACAACACCCTCTCTCTTCTTCTTGGTTCTCAATTGGAGATCACAAAAACTTTAATATATATTGTTTGCTTCTTCTACCTGCCCTGGGTTGTAGTCCACCCCGGTAAAAGGTTTGCCAAATTCTTTTTTTTTTTTTTTCGATCTATGGACCAGTTATACATTCAATAAACAGGTGGTCCAAAAGAACATTGAGATCATACTACATATTTTTGAATTCTCGATAATGTAGCGTATCTAAAAGACCCTGCAAATGTGTAGCAAGAGCATGTTAACCAGTCACTATCCTTTGAATTTTATTTTAGCGACTTCTTCCTTTTATTGTTTTTGTAATTCTTTTTTTAAACTTTACTTCTTGTGTGTTGATTTTGTGAAGCAATGTCAGTACATGTTTTTTTAGGTCCAATACATATTTACCTTGGTTGAATAATTAGTGAAGTATTATACTAACTGTCCAATACATGTCAATTTTATTCTCAGTTTGTTTTTTTAATTTCTACTATAAATGTGTTAGGCAACCATGCAAGAATGTGATTGTAATACGAAAGAATGTGATCCATATGAATTTTTTATTCGTTTGAATCTGGATCATGCATGTTTTTATGATTTATACTAAAATGTTTTTTGAGTATTTAAATTCAGAACACAAGTCATGTTGGTTTTTTTGCTTAGAAAACTTACTCTCAGTCACTTTTCACATACATAGCCATTTCAATTTGGCACTTGGTTTGTGTGCTATAGCACTCTTTGGATATATGATGGGAGAGACGTCTAATTTTGTAGGTTACTAGTTCATACAAAAAATGTAAACTTTCTATTGTAAATATAATGTTCCTTATCGTGTGAATCAACAGATTGCCGAGTCTTTGGAATACAATGTTTTGTTTGTCAATTGGCTTCCCAACAATTTGATGCAAGTTTTTTTTTAAGGAAAACCTTTTCTTTTTTTTTCCAACAAAGTTTTCTTTTGTTCAGTCCCACTATAATTAGGGGAATATTTGTCGATTGGACGGTTTCAGAAACCCACATCCCACCTAATCTATGATCCAAGTATGTTGTTTTAGAGTTACTTTCTTTTTGGTTGTTTAAATTTTAAATTTTAGAAGTTAATTTTGATCTTTTTGAAAAAAGTTGTATTTTGCAGGGATTACCATTTGGAGTATGTGAAATTTGATACTGAGGAGGATGCTCAGAATGCTATGAACAAGAAGAACGCCACGGAGTTCAAGGGAAGAGATTTAATAGTCAAGGTTGTTGATCCAAGTGACGTATCTCCTGCTTGGAAGGATAAGAGACACTGGTGTTGCGTCAATTTGTCCAGCAGGGATTCCCAGACAATTTGTCCAGTGGGGATTCCCCATCCCTGGGAATCCCCGCAAGGATTAGATGGGGATGGGGATGGGGATGGAGGGTGAATTCTTAAATGGGGATTCTATCCCCTCCCCAACCTATTTGCATCCATATGTCAATTGTTGTTGTATCAACTATCAAGAGAACAAGAAAGCTAACATTACTCCAATACTAACTGACACAATGAATTAAGTGAAACAAAACAAGACTAATGCTCAATTAACCCTTAAAACAACACCTTCAACCCAAATTAGTTGGGGTCGGCGACATGGATCAAACACTTCCATTGAGTGTGATTTAGAACTTGTTTAAGCCTCACGAACGAAAAAATAATAATAATAATAATAATAAATAAATAAATAAAAATTAGATTTAAAATTTTAAAAATTAAAAAAAAAAACATTCAAACTTGAGCAAAGAGAGACAATCCTAAATTCCTCGTTCAATAATTCAATTACTCAATTTACTAATAAAGTGTGAGGGGTTACAACATTTTAGTGTGATATGACAGCACCTAAATAGAAAGAAATAACAAAAATTAAAAACTTCCTAATAAAAAAGGTCCTAGTATCGTAGTTAATAAATTCTAAAATTGTAGTAATCTAGCAAAGGAAAAAATCCTAAGTAACTAAAGAATTATGAGGAATGGGATATGTACGAGGAAACTACTAAATTAGGAACTACTAAATTGGATAGTTTACTTTCCCAATTTGGAGTATGACATATAGGCTTTCTTTGTGGGCTTTTGTATCAAAGCTTGGTCCAAAAAATCTAGTCACACATTCCACGTCACAAAGAAATCATCAATGGGGTTAAAGATACCACTTATCAAAGACAAGTAAAAGCAAAAAAACACGCACATGAAGAGAAATCCATCCCATGTGGAGATGTCTCTTGAAGATACGATAACAACTCCCACTTTCATTTCTCTAGAACTAGAAAACTAAAAACTGGGTATCATTTCGTCCTCAAACTCTTCTTTCAAAACCTTGTATTAGCTACATAAGAGAAGAAAAACATTTGTCACCTGGACTTGAGTATGGATGTCTCTTACAGTTATGTGTCCAATGGTCGAATTTGGCAATTTCCCAAGTTTAAGAACTCAGAGACTCGGGGAAAAGTACCCAAAATTTTGGACAAAGGTCCTTAGACACAACTACAAAATTTTAAATATTTTTAAGTTATTTAACAGAGTTCCATTGTAGGAGGAAGTGAATACTTATATTTTTTCAACTTCCAACCTATTATTTAGGTTGTTTATTACATCATACCATAAATATGTATGGAAAATGCTAAGGTGACCCGCTATGGACACTCAACTGCGAGCATGCACTTTGATTTTATTTTATTTTTTACTTTTTTACAATTTTGTGGTTAAGGATAATGCTAAGGATACCCACTACAGACACTCACTACGACCACAAAATTGTTAAAAAAATAAAAAAATAAGGTGCGTGCTCTTAGGAGTGTTCGTAGCGAGTCACCTTAGCATTCTCCAATATGTATATAGATAGCTTTAGAGTTCACATTTTCCATAAAGTTTGAGTTTATTCTTTTTGTTCTTTTAATTTGATATTAGTTTTCCTGTTGTTTGGAGATTCATGGGTGTCGCATGTGTGCATGAAAGTGATAAAGAGGTACTTGATCTAGAAGTACCATATATTAGTGCATTAGTTGCAATTAATGTCACTTGTGAATTGTGCAAGGTAGGATATTGCATTTTTTGTTAACTTACTTGCAAGATATAACTCTTAACCTACTTGAAGACATTGGAATGGTGTTAAGCACGTTTCATGTTATCTTTGAGTCAAGTGACATGGTGTTTTACTCATTTTTCCTCAAAATGAGTAAAACAAAATTTGCAAGGATAAGTTGAAGTTGAACGTTTTGTCTGATCCTCATAAAGTTCGTTCTCAAATTATTTATGTATTTATTTGTGATGATACTACTACATTATGGAAGTCAGCAAAGCAAATAATGGCTAATACTTCTTCCAATCAATTTGAAGTACTTGTAATTCATGAATCAAGTTGTGAATGTGTATGGTTGAGAAAACATGATTTCACATATTCAAGAATCATATGAATTATATTCAATAAAAAAAATCTTCAACCATACTATATGATGATAATGTAGCATGTACTGCATAATTAAGTGATAGATACACTGAAAGGGGAAAAGCAGAACTCATTTCACCAACATTCTTCAATACACTTAACTTCTAATTTATTCGCAATGTCTTGCCAACTAAAACTGTTCAAGAAGCTTGTACATAATATTGGCTAGCGTTGACTCAAGGATATAGGAAGCAAAACAATAGAAATTATTTCTTCTATGACAACATGAGGGTGAGATTCAAAAAGAGTTATTGGCTAGCGCATTACATATTTTCCTATCCCACTAGGTTTTCCTAGCAAGGTTTTCAACATGGCAATCCTAACAAAAATTATACTTCATATTAAAACTGATAAAACGTTTAACAAGGCATATTATCTCAACAAAGTATTATTCAAACGGGAGTATTGTCAATTGTATGGATTAACACCTAATTAGTGAATTTGAAACATCAATACTATGAACGCCTCACTGCACCTGGAAGCAACTCCAAGGCACGCCGAGGCTCACACCTGACCCATTAAATCACTTTTATTTGCTTTTTGTTTGGGTTTTTTTATGTTAATTTGAAAACCATGGATTTACCTTACAAAAAGGTAGCTTCAATCCCAAATTAACCATGGATTTACCTTATGGGATAAAAATTTAAAAGAAAAAGAAACTAAAAAAGGGAGGGAGAAAGTTGATTAGACAATTTTCATAAAAAGCTACTTAAAAGAAGATGAGAAGTTTGCATAGGAGGAAAAACATGAGGATTTTAAAATCCATAAAAGAAGGAAAGTTTGTGTAAAGAAAAAAAAGAAACAACGACAACAAAGCCTCAATCCAAAGAAAAAAAAAAGGAAGAACGAGGAAAGAAAATTACTTGTCACAATGATATGCTATTGTCATGGATTTCTTTTCCTATCATAATGTTCTTATAATTTTATTTTTACATAATGTGTGATACTTTGATTTTTCATGTTTGTTGGTTTCTCTTATAAAATTTTTAGCAGTTCATAATTTTTGATAAGATGCAATATTATATAAAATATATGCATAATTTTTTTCCATTATATATCAATAATTAAGTACAATTGGCTTCACTCGGGCATGCGCCTAGCGCCTCGGGCATTTTAAGCAACCATCGCCTCAAGTGCGCCTCTCGCATTCGATAACCCTGCTATGAATTGCTAACACCCCACTGAAAGTCTATAATTGTGTGGGTTTAGTTGTTTATTTCAATGTGTTTGGTGTGATAACCTCTCTAAGTATTGTACTAATAGCTCTTATTTATAATTTACAGTTTTATGAGGATTTGGATCAAAATCGAGAGTGAAATAAGGTGTTTTGGAGATCAGTGGCAACTTGTGTCGTAAAATGTGCTGACATTTATCTCGAGAATGGAGTTGCAAGTGTATGTGGCATGAAAGTGTGCTACATATTGTGACCGCACGCATGCATAAGAGAATTACAAATGTGCATGGCGTTGCGGGACCCACGTATGTTTTTTGAGAGAGGGACCCATGTATGTTGTGTGTGCATAAATCGTATGCATGCTATGCATAAATGTACATGCATGTGAATTGTTTTGATGATGTCGCCATGATGTCATGTGGGCAAAGACAAAGAATTGGTGAATGGTGATGATCTATAAGTGGTGTTGTGCATGCAAGATTTAGTGGTGCGTCTACCGGTGCATGAAGGCTTGATGGCCACCCTTAAGATGGTACTACGTGTCACAACAAAAAGCAAGATACCATGGATGTTCCTCGATGAGCGAGCTAGATCAACAAAGTAATTAGACCGAATTTGAGCCGTGGCTAGCAAGTCTTTCGTTTCGAAATTAATTAAAAAGGATATAAATAGCAGTTAGGGATTGATCTCTCTCTGAGGACTTTCGTTTTTTGCCAGCTAATCTCTCCCATCCTAGCCTCTCGACATGTATTTTTCTCTCCCTCTTTACATTTTAGTTTTTCTAGTTTTTCTTTCTAGTTTTTAATGGTGATTTATATGGTGATGAGTGGCTAAGCTTTCTTCCTAGATCAAGGAGACGTCGCGTGTAAGTTTGTTTTTATGAGATTTCATTATTAATTGATTGATGTTTATTCATTCTATTCTTGTAATTTTGATTACATTGCTCCTCAAAGATTCTTTGCTTGAATTAGGGTCTAGTGTTTTTGCTTTTCTATTGTGTAGGGCCCACACACATTGTTTTTGATAAGAACTATTTCCAGTGGATTTATACTACCACTCATGTAGGGAAATCTATGCAAATAGAAACTAGGCCCAATGATTGGTTAGTCCCTTTCGAGAAGTCAGGTGTTTTCAGAATATAGGTCGAGTAACGATGTCCGTTTTGTTATTGCCTAGTGTAGGTATTTTCAATTATCTTAATGTAGTTAACCTATTGAATCATTATAGCTCGTGAATGATTATAAATTAATTAAAATTTGGTTGAGTCGCCCGTTCCTTCCAATGAATATAGGAAAACGGTGATCATAGTGTGTCGGTCACTATAGCCTACTTATGAGAATAGATAAAAAAAAAACATATCTTTTGTAATCAATGATTAAATTCATACTTGCACAAGTCTATGTCCTCCTTGATCTAGGTTTTCATAATATTATTTTTTCCCAAAAGTTTTACTTTGCACTTGTCCTTTTTAATCTATTGTTTGATTTCTTTTAAATTAATTTTCCTTTTTGAGAACCCCCCTAATTGACCTAAAGTTTTCCTCCAATCCCTGTGGATTCGACCCTGCTTGCCGCTACTGCAAACCAATAGCTGTTGGTAATTTGGGACTCATTATTGGTGTGTTCGACGCGCATCACCCATTTTTAGTTAGATCAACCTAGTCAGGACGAATAAACTTGGTGCAATTCATCTTTGGGACCAGTCTAGCTAGGTCAAAAGATGAATGGGTTCGATATGGTGGATTCGCATTGTACATATTACATATTTTTGAGATAGTAATAAAATTCCGTATTTATCTCTCAACCAACACCCTTTTCTCTTTTGTCATCTCTTTTCTAGGTCTTTTTTATTTGCTTTCATTTAGCTTTAGTTTTACTTTCCAAGAAGAATTAATATCTAAATCACAATTTCTATCAATTTGAACTTAAAAAACTTTATATTAGTTATAGAAAGAAAGAAAAAAGACAAGAACTACTACAAACAACATGCTTCTTTAATGTATCTTGGTAAATTAGAAACTTGTGAGAATTTAGATGGGACTAATTTCTACTTCTCCTAGTATCTATTTTTTGCTAAAATCCCCTACTGTGAATTAGACTTCCCTAAATTTCTACTAATTTTAAATGACCAGATTCATAATCAAAGTCAGATTTTCGATCCTTGACCTCATCCCAGAGGTGTCACAAAAGCCACTCGAAACCTAGCTAATTTTTGACATCAATCAAAGCTACCAACAGAAGTTCCAATTAACACAAAGAATAGGAAAGTGCGGTTACAGTGGTTTTGACACCTACAAAGACAGCCTACAAATGCCCCCACTACAAAACTTTTTTTTTTTTACTTAGGTGGGAATCGAACTCACAACCTCCCCAAAACCTTGCCTTCTGACAAGTAATGCATATATCATCTCACTAGCAATGCTATGGCACACTAGAAAACTTGACTCAATAGAAACTAAAGAAATTCGACGAGGTAGTGGTAAACTGAAGTTAACTTGGGATGCATTAATCAGGAGGGATTTAAATGGTTTGAAAAGCTCACCATCAATTGCATTAAATCGACCACAATAGAAGAGTTTGATCCATGTAGCCTACCCCAATTAATTTGGAACTGAGGCTATGATGTTGTTGTTGTGTTGAGCCTATTAACCATGACATATTGAATCAATATAATAGATTTGCAAAGCCCTAGCTAAAAGCTAGTTGCCTAAAATAAGCAAACCTACCTCATCAGGCCGCGACGCCGATAACTCCTCCATGTAAGCCCGTCTCTCCTCCAACGACGGCGGAGGCAGCCTCGGAACGCTGAGTACCACATCGACGCAGAGGTTTCCGAGAGTGGCAATGTCGGCATCTTTCAACACATGGCTTCTCACCCTCTCCTCTTCTCCGACACTGTTCGATAAGCTCAGAGAGATGGAGCGGTTTTTAGGTGCCGAAACTTCGATCCTCTTTTGATTGGAAACCGAATGTGCTCCATTTCTTGCAGAATTCGGTGAGAAAACGCCATTAATGGCGCAATAAGCACTCGCTTTGGGAGTTGAAATGCAGCAAAAGTTTTGGAATTTGAGGGTTTGCAGATGCATTTAGGCTTCTTCGGAGGGATGCGAAGTGAAGGAGAAGAGTTGACGTGGAGAAAGCAATGTATTTATATAGATGCTAGGGTGATGTACTTTTCAGACTACTCATGTAAACAGTTAATTTTGTCTTTTGGATTCACCTCGAAGTGCGTTTCTTCAAAACCTCGATGTATGTTTTAATAGACCCAACCCAACAACTGGGTTGAAAATGTATGACCGACAAAATACGTCACTCTCTATTGACCTCGGTGAATGTGGAGCCTCAATTTCAAGTTTTGCCGCAAGTGATATCTTTATCATCTTACTTGAGAAGCTTTGACACGTAAAAATAATAAGTTAGAAGGAAGGAATTTGTTAATATTGATAATATCTACCGATAGCAAAGCGTCACGTTGACAAAATAAATGTGTTTTTATACTTTTGCCCTTTTCTACATTTAATCTTTTTGTTATGTGACGCGTTGTTATTGGTAGATATTACCAACATTACTTTCTAATATTAGAGCATCTCCAATGGAAAATGCAAATTGTGGCATAAATTCTAAATATGGAGAAGATGTCAATCTCACATGACTCAAATAGACATTGAACTTCAAAATAGGTCTTCAATGGTTGCTGTGGATTTGTAGCTCAATTGATGAGGTAACATTTCTTTTTGTAATTTTATTGATTAAAACGTAAAATAAAAATCTAAATAAAATAAATAAATATTTTAAAAAATCGATTATCCAACATGAATGTCCAGAATTGACATTCAAAATAGGCAATGTCTATCAACGTTAGCTCGTCATTGAAAATGTACATTCCTTGGAGAGGTTTTTTCACTCTCATGTGTATGGTCATAAGTGATACACATTAACATTCAATCTATATTCCATTAGAGATGTTCTTATACCACGAATTGGTGTCTTGTTATAGATCTAGGGAGGATGTTTATCCTATGTAACATTAGATAAACATTCAAATCTCAAAATGATTTTCAATGGACAGTGAATTTATACCATAAATTGAGATTTTTTTTTACTTTTTATAATAAACAGTGATGATGTGGCAATACAGAGAATGTATATTATATGTTTACTTCGTAAATACCCTCCACTTTTATTTTCTATCCCGTATAATATACATTCACAATCTATAGACCATTGAAAAGTATTTTTGGATTGAATATGAATATGTGTGTTAGGTGGATCTATTTTTAGCTTAATTCATAGTCCCAAAATCTCATCCCCAAGTTAGAACAGTGATGATTTTACACGTGTCGTGGTGAACAGCAAGTAGTGCAAAGTTGGATTGATGTGTGGAGTTCAGGAATCGAAGCGAGAGTACAAGAATCGAAAGTAGAACCGTCCGTTTTGACTCTCCCAACGCTTCAAAGAATAAAAACTCAAGGTCAATAAGGCAAATTCCAAGTGGTTCATGTGTAAAGGAAGAGCTTTGATTTCGACTCAAAAAAAAAAAAAAAAAAAAAAAAAAGAGTCTCACTCAATGCACCCTAATTTTTAGGTAGTGCACCCTATTTTACGTGATACTTTAAATTTTAATTTTAATTACTAAGTGCATCTCACATCCGAATCGAAGCACCCAATTTCAAAATCTAAATCGAGACATCTATTTTAGGTTCGGCCGCATGTAGCCGAAACTTATCAACTAGGCTCGGTGTTGTCCAACCGAACCTCTTTGATGAGATTTAGTTAACAATTGTCAATCTAAAGGTTCAGTGGGTTCCGACCGACTCTACAATCAAAAGTTCGGCAAGCTATGACTAACACTTCAACTAGAGGTTCGGTGGGCTCTGACCGACTCTCCAACAAGAGATTCGGATCTCGAGGCCGAACTCCTTGATGATGCTTACAAATCACAAATAAGTGAATGTGTGGCGTGTACTTAGTAATTGCAGTAGGGTGCACTAATCATAGTGAGGGCAAAAGAGTCATTTTGTAATATGATTGATTTTTTTTTAAGTTTGACTTTTTTCATGGTGCACTTTTTAAAAGCTGGGGTGCACTTAGCCGGACTAAAAAAAAAGTAGAACTTTGAAGGAAAATGCTTGAGTTATCCTGGGACACAGTTTTGTACACTTAATTAACGTGAACCGTGAGTCTCATAATTGTTAGTGAGACAGCATGACCAACTGAGTGCACAAAACGATGTCCCTATCTCGGTCACTAGCAAGTTCCAACTTGGACAATGATATGGTGACATTTTCTGTGACACAAATCGGTCGCACGGCACACATGGCGCACAAGTGTCTAACTTTTGTTAGTGGTAAGCCCTACCAACAACCACTTAAAATTAACACATGTGTGCTAGTGCGACCGGATTTTATTTCCAAAAATGTCACAAAATCATTTTCAATCCATGCTCGAACGACATTGTCAAACTTCATTTGGGCCCAGTCCTTGCAATTCAATTCTTTGTATTTAAGAGACTTGAAACCGAAATCTTACTATTGTAAAAAAAAAAAAGAGATTTTACTTAAAAGGTAATCTAGTCCTTTGTGGCTCCAAAAACCAACAGAATGTTGGTAACAATTATTAATTTTAAGTATTATAATAATCATTAAATTAAAAGGACTAAGAACCACAAAAAAGCTAACCGCGGTTGTTAACAAAATGCATTATTATAGATTGGTTTTAAAGCTTTATTAGAATTAATGCCTGCTTAGGTGTTGTTGTCCATACATAATTTTTTATTTTAAGAAGATTTATATAAATAGGAGAATGTTAAGGTGACTCACTACGGACACTCTTATGAGCACGCACCTTAATTTTTTATTTTTTATTTTTTTAACAATTTTATGATCGTAGTGAGTGTCTATAATAAGTAACATTAGTATTATTCTTAATCACAAAATTATAAAAAAAAAGTAAAAAATAAAATAAAAAATTAAGGTGCGTGCTCATAGTGAGTATCTATAGTGAGCTACTTTAGCATTTTCCATGTAAATAAGATTAAGTAGTTGTAGTGAATCCATTAAAAGAATGTACTTAGTAGTGAACCATACTTGATCATTGTGGTAATAGAGAGACAGGTTGTGCGCCTTAGGCATTGCAAGAACTATGAAAATTAACTTCTCTTTAAACTCTTGTCAAAGCCTCTCATATGAGATAGTAAAGATATAATTTGCCAAAAAGGTAAGACCTCGGGAGATCGTGGTTCGATTCTCATTGAAGTTAAAAAAAAAAAAAAAAAAAAAAAAAAAAAAAAAAAAAAAAAACTTGTCTTTAAACTCTTCTTAATTTGGTGCTATCACATGATTCACACCACATAATGGTTTTGTTCGTGCATGGATATTAATAGATGGTCTTCATTTGTAGTGCAAAACTTGGCAATTATATCGAGCATCAAAGATCCTTTTGTTTGAATGTTATTATTATTCTTTTTTTTGGTATAAAAATGTTAATTTTTTAACTCATGATGATGTTAGTTTAATGGAATCTATAAGATCGTGTTTGAAAATTTGAAAATAATTAAATTTGATTGTGTGTATTTTTTTTATTACAATGTAACTACCTCAAAGACCTGTTTTTTTTTTTTTGGGTCTAGTGGCCTAGCGCGTGTATCCCGACTAAACCGACAACTTCGGGCTTGTGCTGTGTCGGACCCAAAGGGGGGATGAAACATTCCCCAGGGACAGTGACTGCATCTGCGAGGACTCGAAATCGAGTCACTATTTTCAGTAGCACAACAGCTGAACCAGTTGAGCCAGTTGTCCTTGGGTAAGGACTAGTCTTTTATATATATATATATATATATATATATATATATATATATATATATATATATAATTAGTCCATTATTTCATGCTCTTGTTACTTGTGTTTTTGCGTGCTTTCATTGTATTTTGTCTCCAATATTACTTGTATCTTAATAGCATCTCCGATATGACTATGAATTGGGATAAAAATGGATCCACCTAGGGGATATAATTCAAGTCCAATCCAAAAAATGATCTTTAATGAGACCATGGATTGTGAATGTCTATCCTATATGACAGATAATCAAAGTGGAGGGTGTCTACCATAATGTCTACTTCTAGATATTGTATTTCACTGCCACATCATCATTGTTTGTTACAAAAGTAAAAAAAAAAGTCATAATCTATGATCTAAATCTACATACCATTGGAAATGCTCTAAGATAAATATTATATTTAAATTTATGGACTTTGGATTTTCTTTTCTCGTGAATTATATTTTTGAGCGTGAAGCATGGGAAAAAAAATTCTTTCACTAAACCGATGAAGCACACATTTGAAACTAGTTAATAGAAAAGGGTTATATCTCCTAAAGCATCTCTGGTGAGAGATGAGACATCACTTACTGAAAAGCATAGTTTGGGGAGATTGTGAATTTCGTTAAATTAATAAAAAAAAGGCAATATATAAGTATGCAGCACTTGCCAAAGCATATTTGGAGTGATCATGAGTTGGACTCTCCTTTAAGTAAAAAAAAAAAAAAAAGTGTGACGGCCCCAATTTCCACATTGGTCCGCCACGGGAGGCCACGCGGGCCCACAGCTGTCCACGTCACCGCCAGCTGTGTCCCACGCCCAATTATCCATTGTCAATCAATTTCCGATTAACTTTGATGTTACGAGTTAACTTTTATTCCTTTAATATCATTTAACCATAAATTACGCAGCGGAAAATTATATGAACAACCTAAAGATTTAACCTGAATTTCCTGAGCATAATACCTAAGTGAAAACCATACCAAATGTAAATCATATACATATCATCCGAGATCCTCAAAATATAAAAAAATATACAACCTATCTCTCAAATCCCAAACCCAACGTAAAACAAATAAATATATACAACCAACCAGGCGTATAAGAGGAGTAGTCTCCGTTGTCAGTCACAGAAAATCTTTAAGTGTCTCCTTGTCCCCTGCACATATCAAATCCTGCACTCAAATCACCCAACACATACGGTGACGAGTCCAGTGAGTAAACTCCCAAAGAAAACCATCGAGTAAATAATAACAGATTCAGAAGCCAATAAACAACGTTAGCTACACATGCAAAGAGTATGGACAGCCATAAATCCCTGCGTGTGTAAGTAACAAGTATACAAGATGATCAACCAATAATCATGATGACATCAACATGCTCCACAACAATTTCGATAAAACCAGACAGAAATAGAACGCAATCTCACATACTAGATCATACTTCGTCAATCCGAGCGCCCAGAGGAACACATCACACCTGGGATCCACCCGGACCACTAACGGTGACCAGGAAACACTCACAGATCCACCGGACACGTGCACCCCACGGCTCGGGTCACTATCCACCGGCGGCGCAAGTACACGTGCTACAATCTAGCATGCTTGATTACGTGCTACAACCATCCCGAATAAACTTCGATAATGAAAACAAATTCAACACCGATCAATAACCAGACCAACACATGATCCCCATGAGTATGTATAGCAACAACAACAGTATATGCAAGAATTTAAAGAATTAAATACTCAAATGTGTTTCTGTTGGGGTTTACACACCTATACCGCACTCCAATTACCTGGTCCAGCTCGAATAAATGCCCAACAAATCAAAATTACCTCCCGAATTGTACTTAAGATCATTTGTCATTAAATTAGCTTCAAATTAATATATTATGTCAATTTTTCGTTTTTCGGGGCTAAAACCCCGACTATATCTCGCCAACATTCCAAAAAAATCCCAAAACTCAGTTGTGAACCCTTTTTCTAATTTCTCATATTTTTCTGGATTTTTCAGAATTTTTCCATAATTTTTAACTATTTTTTTCCTATTTTTCTGTATTTTATTTTATTTAAAACTGTTTTAATTTATTTAAATAAAATAATAAAATATATTATTTAAATAATATGGGGGTGGGTCCCCCCTGAACCGGATCCGACCCGACCCAATCGGGTCGGGCCCGGTCCAGCCCACCTGGGCAGGGCCGTGCGTGCTCCACCCCCTTCTCCTTCGTTGAAACGAGAGTTTCTGGCTCTGTTTCAACAACGAACTTTTTTTTTTTTTTTTTTCATTTATGGATTGGAAGGGAGGGGGGGAGACAACACGGGAGTCGTCTCCCTCCTCGGACGAACTGCAAGAGAGCAGTTCGTCCGAGGTCCCGAACTCCACCTCCACCACCACAACCGAACCATCGCCACCACCATTCCCGCCAACAACACAACTAAAATAACACAACAACATCAACGCACCTCGCCTCGCGACGACCCCGTCGAGCTCGCGATCTCTCTCTCCTTCCTTCTTCTTCTCCCTCGGTCTTCGATCGATCGAAACAGTGAAGAAAAATGGGATGTCGGTTGTGTTTATCAACATTTTGGGGTGAAATGACCAAAATGCCCCTCATATCTATCTCTTTCCTTCTTCCCTTCAATACCCTTTTTGGTAATTTTACATTTTCTATTTTATTTTCTGATTTACCATATATATTTATATATATATATATATATATATCAATTTACCTATATATATACACTCGCCTATATTTTTGCATTTAAAATTCCGCCTTGCGCGCCAACGAGTGTACTCGGCCGTGCACACTACCGTACCCCCTACGCGTCTCGATCATGACCCCACATTTTACTAGGCGCTCACCAATTTACTATTTTTGTCACATTAAAATTCATTTTATGTGTGTATTAATTTCCCTCGGCTTAAATTTCGTCTTCACTAGGGATGTTCGTAGGTCCTTGCAGCCATTCCACGTCCTCACCGACGTTACCAGTAACGGCTATTGAAAATTGGGCCGTTACAAAAAGTATGCAACATTTTTTTTAGGGTTGTTTTTTTTGTCGCGGCTAGTCGCACCTCACGTTTTGCTTCTTGTACCCCATTTTTGAATTTTTACTTCGTCGTACCCCACTTTTTACTTAGTTTACCCTACTTTTTTTCTCAAAATTCTAAAAATGCCCTTACTCATTCCATCTCCATCACCATCACCCATACCCCTCACCCTCACCCCTCAATCTTCTATATTTTTCGATTTTAGTCATTGTAGAACACCTGTACTAGATCACAAAGTGTCGTAGAAGTGTTTTTTCGTTGAACAAGGTCGGATGTGTCTTGTCGTATCCTAGAAGTGAAGAAGTGTCACCTGTGGGTTTCAGACGCGCAAGGTCGAGACCTCTAAAGAGGTATCGGGCAACTCCGACCGAGATTGTAAAGAGAAATCAGTCAGTGGACGAAGGGATCCAACCGAGACCACTTTAGAAGTGTCAACCCTATGTGTTCGAGACCTATTTAGAGGTATCGGTCATATGTGTCCGACACCTCTTTAGAGCTATCGACCATGTGTGTTCGACACCTTTTCAAGTTATCAGTCATGTGTGTCCAACACCTGCGGGCAATAAGAACAAATAAAAAATTTCTTAACTCCTAAAAAATACATTAAAATGACAAAAAATAGTAAGTTTTTTTCGGAATCACTTGATATTTTCGACTCCATCAAAACTTTTGTACCCAAAATGCAAGATTCAAGCCCCAAATCGAAGCTCTATGTAACAACCCCAAATTTTTAACTGACTTGTGTTGCACTTGTCAGAATTGTAACCTAGCTACGTGAATACTGGACAGTATTTCAAACTTCAGGAGTCGACACCGAAGTGATTTTATGATTCTTTGATTGTGTGTATTAGTATTGTAGTATTTTACGGGTTTCGAGCCGTTCAGGCGGTATTTAATTGAGTGAGGTTTCGACTAGTTAAACGGGGGAGAAAAACAAGTAAAACATACAAAATAAATGAATTTTTGATTAATTTAATTAATTAGTTGGCGAGACAAGGCGAGATTACGCGAATTACGAGAGTCGGAACAAGGAAAAATAGACCGAAGAATGTCGTTTGAACGTGGAAGTTAGTTAATTACGCAACATATGGTCTATGAAATTGGAATGGTTAAATTGACACAGTTCGATGGTGAGGAACCATGGGATTGATTTCGAGATGCGGGTGTGTTGAGGTGCAGAGTCATGTAAGTGACAACACACACACACTTTAATGTGTAATAAAGAGAAATAAATAAAAAAGTAAAAAGACCCATAAGGGTAATGATTTAAAAATTGTGTAGGAAGTAAGTTGGGGGTAAAAAGGTCATTTGACCATATAAATATAACAACAACAAACAAAACCCTACACTATTCACCTTCTTCTTCACACACCACCGCCGCCCACCCTTCTCCTCCTCCATTTCGGATCTCTCCCTCACCCTCGGCCTCTCCATCTCTCTCTCTCTCGGCCACGCGATCTCTCTCTCTCTCACTCACGATCTCTTCTCTCTCACTCTCGTTGCTCTCTCTCTCTCTCGGATCTCTCTCTTCTCGGCCTCACATCTCCCCTCCTCTTCTCGGCTTCACGACGCTACCACCTCCCTCGTCGTCGGAGACTCCACGTCCCACCCTAGGTGAACCCCTCATCCTCTCTTGTTGTCTCGAGTTCATGGTGTTCATGATTTTATGTGGTTTTCTCAACTGTTTTTTTGTGTATGCATGACGGTTTTGGTGGTGGGTTGATGTACATGGGGTGCATGAATGGGGGCATGTGTACACCACTGTGGGGTGTACACACCAGCGTGTATGTATACACCACAGTGGGGTGTACATAATGGTTGTGGGTGTAAAAGAATAGATTAATGTATATTATATAGTTTTAAGTAATAAAGTGACATTAACACATGTAAATATGGGGGTAAATAGCAGTGGGGTGCACACAACAGTGGGGTGTGTGGTGAATGGGGTGTACACAACAGTTGTACATGTGTGTGTATAATGAAAATGTATGTGTGTGTAGGGTGTGTGTATTATGTTATGTTTGAGAATAAATAAATAGGATAAAAAGTATGGATACTTGTTTAAATGAAAATGGATTTGTATTAAGGCCTAATACACTCATGATAATATGGGTCTATAACAAGTTACAAATAGTGTGTTTATAGGTTATGTAAAGCCCAATAAAGGCCCAATAGAATAAATACAACTTGAGGTCAAGACGAAGGCGTAAAATATAAGAATAAGTTTATGTGTCTAGGTTCAAATAAGTATTCACATCAAAGGCTTACTTAGATGAGTATAAAACTTGATAAATAGACTCAACAAGAGTTATGTTTTGTAAAAAAAAAGGGGAACAACCATAGAGATGGTTTAATCCACAACGGTTTGGGTCATAATCAACAAATGATTGTAAAACAAACACCTTAAGACTAAATGCGAGCCTTAAACTAATATTCGAGATTCAAAACTTTATCAGGTAGTCGAGAACGCACGGGGAACGTATTAGAGTCTCGGAGTGAATATCGGGTTGCGAATAGTTCAGGTAAGTACACTTGCCTTAAAAAGCATTTGTACGTTTGTAAGCCAGTAAGAAAATGTCATGTGATTCATTATCATTTATTCAGTCTTGTTATACTCTATTATTGGTATTCCATTCCATTTCTTGTTGTGTGTTTCCCGGCGTAAGTGTTTCGTCTCAAAAGTACTAGGACCTGCACTAGAGGGATAAAACGTGGGCACTCGTGGCCACGAGTGTGTGACCACCCTTAGTGATCGTGTGACACCGAGTACTGGGTGGATGGGTTCGAGTCCCTTCCGATCATAGTTGTGCCTTCGCTTGTGTCGATGCCCAGGAAGACCTCACGAGGTCTTCGCCGTTATGCTATGATTTAGACCATTTATGGCCTCTTTTGATTCCTTGGAATACACTTGACTTTCGATTGATATCTATTAGTCTGTTTATCATGCATCTTGTCTATTTAATTTTCTGTCTTTTATTACTGCATGATATTTAGACTGTTTTACTTGTATTATCATGAATTATTGTTATCTTCTTTTGGCATTACATTCGATTTTATTCAGTTGCTCACCGTCTAGTTCGTGACGGTGGGTGCAGATAGGGCGGAGAGCAGCAAGGGCAAGGGACCTTTCCTAGGTGATCTATTGTGAGGATTAGCGGCTGAATTTGGAGAATATTTTATAGGTTTCCTTATGTTTTGCTTTTATGTATATCGTTTTATATATATATGCTTTGGGATTATTAAACTCAGCAAATTTTGATGAGATTGGTATCATGTAACTTTGCATTTCGAATTGTACATGAATACCAGGGGTTTTCCACATTTATAGAATTCATTTACTTCCTTTGATTGAGTTATTTCCCTTTGTTTTAATTGTTTAGTCTTCCGCTGTTTACTATTGCAATAACTCTTTCATAAATTACTAAATTGACTAAATTGAAGGCTGATTAGGCTCGTCAGGTTGCCGAGTGATGACTCGGGGCTTGTACGGGTCTAGGTCGGGCGTACCCAATTGCACGGGGAAATTGGGGCCGTCACACTCTAAACCCAACAACAAAACCATAAGCAATACCGACTAAAAAACCTCAAAATCGACACTAAAAGAGATGAAGAATGCACTAACGATGTCGAATCGATGTGATTTTTCTCTAATTTTGCCGAATTTGGGTTAGTGGTGAGAATGCGATAAGGTATGAGTGAGTAATACCCTTTTTATATAGATGTGTAGTTGGATAATTTCACTAGGGTGGGGGTACATGAAGCAAAAAGTGGGGTGCGAATAACGACGACCCTTTTTTAGTTTGGCTAAGTGCACCCCATCATTTATTGAGTGCACCCCATTTTGCATGATACCCTAAATTCAAATTTCAATTTCTAAGTGCACCCCACATTTTTACCAAAATACCTTTTCATCCAAATCTAAGCATCCAACTCCAAAACTTTGGTTGAGATATCTATATTAGATTCGGCAACATGTAGCCGAGACTTATTCACTAGGCTCAGTGTTGTCCAACCGAACCTCTTTAATAAGATTTAGTTGACAACTGCCGACTTAAAGGTTCGGTAGATTCCAATTGACTCTCCAATTAAAGGTTCAGCAAGCTGTGACCGACTCTCCAACTAGAAGTTTGGTGGGTTCCGACCAACTCTCCAATAAGAGATTTAGACCTTCGAGGCCAAACCACTCGATGGTGCCTACAAATCATAAAGAAGAGCATGTGGGTGCACTTAGAAATTGTAATGGGTGCACTAATCATATTGAGGGGCATATGGGTCATTTTGTAGTAGGATTGGCCTTTTTTTAAGTTTGACTTTTTTTGGAGTGCACTTAGTAAACGGTGAGACGCACTTAGCCGAAATCTTTTCTTTTTAGGAAAATGATTTGGTGACATAAACCAGTCGCACCAGCACACGTGTTCAATTTTAAGTGGTTGTTAGTAGGGCCCACCACAAACAAAAGTTGAACACTTGTGCACCACGTGTCTCGTGCGATCAATTTGTGTTATGAAAAATATCACTATATCATCTTCCCCTTTTTTTTTTTTTTAAGGAGTTTCAAGGGTTGGTTTATAATTTTATTTTTCTTCAAAAAAAAAAAAAAGGTTGGTTTTATAATGAGAATGGCAGCAATCAACAAAACTAACAAAAGGCCTACAATACCCTTATAGTCTCACCTCGACCGAGGTCCAAGGTCATTGTGCATCTCGAGGTTCATTCTCCGTTCTCAATGAGGTGTTGTGCGTTGTGTTATGTTGCGGTTGTAGTATTTCCCTATTTAAAATCCAAAATCCTGCGTGGAGGGAGAGAGCTGGGAACCATGAATCCCCGACAAGTAAGCGGAGGAGTTTTTGTAGAGGGACGAGAACAGCGGAAGAGAGCGAAATTGAGGCAAGCGTGCGTTCAGGAGGCATTCCCCAAGGATGTCCCATCATCACCACCACCATCTTCACATCCAAAATTGAGACCAAAATTCTCATCCAATTTTTGCAATGAAATATTTGCCATTGCGAGTTTGTATAATCTGAGTTTTTGTTCAAGTCTCGAATCGCACAACGGCGCCAACTCCGTCGATCACCATGGTAAGCAAATGATCTATAAAACAAAACTTTTTCTGAGTCTCATTAATTTCTTTTGAATCAACTCATCATTTGAAGCACAAAAATCATCCATCTTGTTTCCTTCAATCGTTGTGGATGTGTTTGAGATATTTGATTTTTATTATTTTCTGACGTGGCATTGGGCACCAATTACTGCATCGGCTAATCCACGCTGAGGCACTGTCGGGCCATACCTGTCGTTGTTTTTACTTACATAAAGTAGTATTCTAATTTATTCATGATGGGGGGTATTATTCATTTGTTGTCTTTGTTACATTGCTGAAAAATGGATTGTTAGGATGTGAATTTGATCAACTTCTCTTTTCATGTTAGGTCGAAATGAATGTGTAGAATGCATATCAACTATTGGGGGCATTTGGTTTGCATTTTATGTGAGAAATGTGATACATTTGTATTTTCGCATATGATTCAAACTAATTTGATTACTTCAGGGTTTGGAGAGGAACTGCCTAGTTGGTTCTCATGTGTGGGTTGAAGATCCAACATTGGCTTGGATTGATGGAGAAGTATTCAAGGTTGATGGAAAAGATGTTGAGATTCAAACTAGTGATGGAAGAATTGTAAGTAGATTTTTTTTTCTTCCTTCCCCAACCTTCAAGCCATTGTCTATGAAATTTAAACATGTACAAGTTTACATACATGATCATATAATCAATTTGCTCTGTGTTTCTTTTTGGTCATACATTGTGGTGGTTTCAACACATCCAAAGACGTTCTGCAAATGCCCCAGCAGCCCCACTTAGAAAACTTGATTCAATAGAAACTTAAAGAACTCGACATTATAAGGAGAGACCTCAAGTAACTTGGGATGTACTAATTAAGAAGTATGTAAACAGTTACAAAAGAACATTGGAAATTCGGTAAAATCAGGCTGTATGAAAGCATTTGATCCATGTAACCGTAGGATTTCAAACTCTAGACCACAACAATACCACACGTTGGAGTTCCCCCTGGCCATCTCAATGTGTGTTCTCTTGGCTTTCTTTGTGGCTCAGGTGCATGGAATCATGCTACAACTCTTGAATACCCTGCCAATTACAAACTTCCAATGATGTATGTACGCCCCCAAAAAATAAAATCCAACGATGCAGTGCAATGATAGTTGCAAGTATTACTACAAAAATTAAGCTTTTTTGTAATTTTTTTATTATTATGATGCAGGTCGTTGAAGATATGTCAAAAATATTCCCAAAGGATATGGAGACTTCACATTTTGGAGTAAACGACATGACGAGGTTATCTTATTTGCACGAGCCTGGAGTTCTGCACAACTTGCTGACTAGATATGAATGCAATAAAATTTATGTGAGATAGTTTTCTATCTTAATTCAATTTAATTTATAAATCTCTATATGAAGAATGAGCTATGGAGTAATATGTCTAATGTTTGGTAGCATGGCAGACTTATACCGGGAATATACTTATTGCCGTAAATCCGTTTCAAAGGTTGCCTCATCTATATGATTCTGAGACAATGGAACAATACAAGTGTGCCCCATTGGGAATGTTAAACCCTCATGTTTTTGCAGTTGCAGATGTTGCTTACAGGTGATCTGTTAAGACCGATACCTCATAGACCGAGCATTGATTGTTTTATTCTTGTTCTCTTGTAACCGGTAAATTTATCATTGAAACAGGGTAATGATGAATGAGGGAGAACGTAACTCCATTTTAGTTAGTGGAGAAAGTGGATCTGGTAAGACTGAGACCACAAAAATGCTTATGTGCTACCTTGCAAATTTGGGTGGCCGTGTTGCAAATGAACGTAGAACCGTTGAACAACAGGTTTTAGAAGTAAGATGGCTTCTTAAATATAATTTTATTATTTTTTCAATGTCATCTTGTCTCCACTGTGTGCGAGTTTTATTAAGATTTTATGTACACTTAGTGTGTACTTTTTGGTTATCAAATTTGTGAAGGGTGTGCGCGCTTCAGTTTTTGAACTTCATAAAGGACTAAAGGTTTGTTCTAATCTATTTATGCAGTCAAACCCAGTTCTAGAAGCTTTTGGAAATGCCAAAACTGTTAGAAATGACAATTCCAGGTAAAACATTCCACAAGGAACAGTATTTTTTCCATTCACATTTCATCAAGGAATGCAAAAATCCTACAATTGAAGTTTTTCTTATCTCACTTCTAATGGATAACACTTCATTAAGAAGTTACTTCTTTTCTACTTTATGTCATATTTTCTCTTCTCACTTCTAATGGGTAGCATTTCCTGTTATGGAATTATTTCTAATTTCAGTTTGGGCTTTAATTACCTCTATTTTTCTTTTATTAACTAACCTATTGATTGTTCAATGACCTCTGAATTCCTTACATATGTTCTCAATTATTATCTCATTTGTGTTTCTTTGATTTGGCTCATTGTAGAAAACCTGCAATTTTTGCCTTTAATTTTTCATCCAAGTCACCGAGCTTTTTTTTTCTTTTCTTACTATATATATAATAATAAATGAAGGTAACTAATTAGCGAACACAGACATGATTTCGTGGCATCAATTTCATTCTTGAATTTTCTAAAGAATTCTTTTACTCTCCCTTTAACTTCTGTTGCAATTTACCCATATGTTATCTATGAAGTATGAACTGAATTGTGTTCCTATATTTTAAATGGATTCCTATTTACATAAAAACGCTAAATTTAAAAAGAAACTACTAATAACTTAAGGAATTTAAAATAAGACTCGTAGTTATTCAATGACTATTAAGAAAATAAATCCTAGTCAAAACCAAACAGTACCCTTCGCTAGCTTGAAGAATTTAACAAATGGCTTCACATTTCACAAGTCGAGCATCAACTTCCTATGACATGACCTCTTCTTTTTTTCGCTTTCTTTACTTTTACCCCCTGTAATCTTCTTTTAGTACTACTTCAACAACAAATCGCATACTGTACAGGGAACCAAATGACCTTAGCTGTCTTCAGTGATTGATGTAAAAGCTGGTGTTTCATAATTAGTCATCTTTTCCTATCAAGAGAGAACCATGCAGTGAAACATTAAGTTATCTATTTCATCACTGCTTTTACTATCACGGTTGGTAGTGTAACCTTGTCCAATCTTAACTACCTTAGTTTTACTTATAAAGTGCAGTTGTTCTTGGAATGTATTTTTAGCTGTACTTATGCATATTTCAAAATATATGTTGCAGTCGATTTGGTAAATTTGTTGAAATTCAATTCGATGGACATGGAAGAATATCAGGGGCCGCTATTAGAACTTATCTTCTTGAAAGATCTCGTGTTTGCCAAATTTCAGATCCTGAGCGAAATTACCATTGTTTTTATCTTCTTTGTTCTGCTCCTCCAGAGGTAATATAATTGCAACAACTGTACAATCTTTTAGTTAAGTTCAGCTAATGAATTTCTGTTTACGGTTTTTCAAACTTACAAGGAAATTGAGAAATACAAATTGGGAAGCCCCAAATCATACCATTATCTGAACCAATCAAATTGTTATGAGCTGGTTGGGGTTAATGATGCCCATGACTACCTAGCTACGCGTCATGCTATGGATGTTGTCGGAATAAGCCAAGAAGAGCAGGTGTGTCATTTTTATTTTTTCTTTGGATGTGAAAGCATGCAATCCTGATTAGCTTGCTTATACGTTCTCAGTGTGCGTTCTTTCCTTCATAGGATGCTATTTTTAGAGTTGTAGCTGCAATTCTTCATCTTGGTAATATTGAGTTTGAGAAAGAGGAAGTAAGTGAACATGCTGTTATTAAAGATGGTCAAGCTAGGTTTCATCTTCAAATGACTGCAGAACTTCTCATGTATGTGGGCCCTTAACTGTATCATGCTTGTTTTTCAACGTTTGTTATGTGAGACGCTTGCTGGAAATTTTATTTAGTTGTATGACTTCTATCATCATTTCAGGTGTGATCCAAAGGCGTTGGAAGATGCTCTATGTAAGCGTGTTATGATAACCAGGGAGGAAATCATAAAGAGAACTCTTGATCCATTAGGTGCAATTGTTGGTCGAGATGGTTTGGCGAAAACAATATATTCCCGCTTGTTTGACTGGTACTTAATGGCTTTCAAAGCATCAATCTTATTTAGACCTCCATTTCTGCATTGTTGTAGTAATGTAATTTTTAACTTATGCAAGGTTGGTTGAAAAAATCAATTTCTCAATTGGGCAAGACCCTGATTCAAACTCACTTATTGGGATCCTCGACATCTATGGTTTTGAAAGCTTTAAGACTAACAGGTAATATTATGGAACAAACTGTCAAATATTTATTGTTATTGCTAGTTAACATTTGATATAGATCAGAGCTAATGAATATTCATGTTTTGCAGTTTTGAACAATTTTGCATTAATTTCACAAATGAGAAGTTGCAACAACATTTTAATCAGGTAACCACTCATTTTATTTATGGAAAGTTGGTATTGGTTAGAATTAGCTTTCGATTTCAATGTGCATAAGTCTACCAGCATATTTTCAAGATGGAGCAGAAAGAGTATGTGAATGAGCAGATAAACTGGAGTTACATAGACTTTGTTGATAACCAAGACGTCTTGGATCTGATTGAAAAGGTTCTGCACTTATCCTTTAATCTGCACTCATCCTTCAATCAAATATTTCTTAAATTGGAAATTAGCGAATCGTGTGAAGTCATGAACACATGACCTACACGGCTAGATGGAATAGACCAGATTTGAATTGTTTAGATACTTGATAAGCAAGGACTAAACTTTATTTTGCTTATTACGTATCTGTGATACTCTTAAGGATTACTAATATGTTCTGTTTCTAGCTGTTATTATTAGTTCATCACAACCTTGTTTTTTGCTGATTTATAGAAATTTCATGGCAAGCCCATTTCTTAAATAGGCTTACTATTCAATGTTATGGAATAAAAAGATGATATACAAAAAAGTTTAAAATTCGAAATCCTTAATGATTTGTTTCAGATTCAATCAGATTAAAACATTTAGATCAGCATAATAAGAGTTGTTATAAAGTCAATTGATTGCTTATTAATGAACAATTTTCCTTGGTGCCATCAAGTAGGCACATCTGTGAAATAATGAGGATAATTTCATTCTTGTAAACATGATAACTTTTACCAAGCTTTTAGAAATAGTCTCTCTCTTTGTTGTTTTAAGCAATAAAAGGTTGAAGAGTGAAACCTAAACTTCTACGTTGTGTTACCCAGACCCTTCACTTTAATCTAAAGTACTCATGTCGGACACTTGATATGTGTCGGACATTTGAAATATATGGATGCTACATTTTAAAAGATCTTTATATAAATAAAATTCAAAATATAAAAAAAGAAAGAAAGAGAAGGAATGAATAACTTTCTTATGTGAAATAAGAAATGAAAAATAACAAAGAACCTAGGTGGACCTGGTAACTGGTCTTTTCAGATTCTGATAGGTGCACCTGATGTCGCACTTTGGTTGTGCTTCCCTTTGAGCCTTTTGGATGGGGGAGGTTTGTTTGGCTTAAACCTTCTCATAACTTAAGTTTTGGCCCTAAAGCAAAACGCCTACTACCTAGTAAGCAGTTAATGGTATTACTTGTTGCTAGATAGGCAGGAGTTAAAGAGAGAACCAAAAGCAACTAATGATTGAGCACTTGCGAAATCTCTCACACTAGCTACTCGAATAGCAAAAGCAGATTGGACGAGGCCAATTTTGTTCATCAGAAGGGGAATGATCACACATCCAATAGGCTTCTAGGGCTAGATGCACCCGCTGTAAGCCTTAGCTGGAGTCACTGTAACATAGGGGTCAAATACCTCTTGCTCTTTTTGGTAACAACATATTAATGGTTGGGGTGGAAAGAGGGTGGTTTAACTGTCTCTGAGCACATTTGAATGTAGATATCATTAATTCAAGGCGCAAATACCAAGAAGCACAGATCGTTTTTACTGGCAGACTTATTGAGTGTTGAGATCCAAAGTTGGGAGGGAAAAATCATTACTTAATATTTGTTACAAGCAGTATGCCAAGAAGCAATTAAGTCTTCCGTCTACTGTGTCCAAAAACAGCGAGTTTATAGGCTAGTATATATATATATATCGAAGGTTTTGCTTCTAAATTTTTAAACATGTTTTGCAGAGTTCATACATCCCTAAGATCAAATTGTAGGCTTATCCAACCTATAGACTCATTCCCATTGTCCCACATTCCAACAACCATACTGGATTTCAGGTATACCTATTCACTGAGAGGGCCTGGGTAGGCTCGGGCCGAGCCTAGTTGAGCCCAGGCTTTTAAGCCCTTGCCCAAGCCCGCCCAATTTAAGAAGTTTTGACTAAATTTTATATTTTTAATTAAGTAAATATATTTAATATATGTTAACAATTAAACATCAAGTAGAACTTAGCCTAGTGGTGTAAGTTGTATTAATTAACCTTGATGTCTAAGGTTCAACCATTAGTTTCAACACTTTTTTATATTTATACTAAATAAAAAAGTATTTTATATATTTGATGGATGGGCCGGGCGGGCTTGGGCTTATAAGTACAAACCCAAGGCCATCCCAAAAAGGTGGGTTTGGGAGGGCCGGGCAGGTTTCTTGAACCCGTGAACAGGTCTAATTTCAGGTAGCGTAACATCTAAATGAGTATTTTGTTATAATAATTCAAACCATAGTTGTCAAATCGAAATCAAATTGTAAAATTGGTAGGCCTAGGATTAAATCAATGCAATAAGCAACACATGATGACCACGTTAGTTTTTTCCTCTTTTTCATTAACTTCTTTCCTACTTTTACATATGCAGAGGCCCCATCAATAATGACCTGAACCAAATTCTCTTCCCCAACTAATAATTTCTTCAACTGCACCATCCATCAAAGAGAATGAATTCAATGCATTTGTTCTATGTATCAATGAATTTGAGAAATACAGTTTTATTGCATTATTTACCAAGAAGTTGATAACTGTTGTAATTCTTCCATCAGCCCAACCATCATATGCTATGGTACACCTGAATTTGAGAAATACAGTTTTATTGCATTATTTACCAAGAAGTTGATAACTGTTGTAATTCTTCCATCAGCCCAACCATCATATGCTATGGTACACCCTCGTGCCCTTCAATTCATCTCTAAATTCTTGCAAGAGGCCATTGACGTGATTTATCTCTTCTTGCAATAGAGGGTTCCTAAACTCTTGATAGATTAATTGCTTTAAGCTTAGCCCACAAGTAGTGAGAGATTGGACCGTTTCTTGATAAGAGAAATCTTTCATCACATTAAAGGCAATATCTTTGCAATAAAAGAATGTCAATATCTTCATTGCAATCTTGTCCCTCTCACTCCTCTTTCAATGTCTATTAAGAGTGGTTTGTTTGTCTTTTGTCTTCAACATCCAATCAACTCTCCCTCCTCTTGTTTGTCGGGTGCCACTACTAATACGTCAAGTACCACTTCGCCCTTATTCCTGCCATCATTAAGAGTGTCAAGATTGATGAGCTCATGTTCCCCTCCCATATCACACACCTCGTCATCTTTATCCGTTTTCTCCTTACCTTTCAACATTTTACCAAAAAATGACTTGACTTCATTTGTCACATGGGTGCAAGGCTTGACATTCTTTTGAGTCGTTGCCAAATTATGTTTCATTCTAAACACCACACCAGAATAACTTTTAGCATAATAGTTGCACCCCGAATAAGTTTATTATCTGGGTGAACAATTGTGCAATGCTCTCAAGTTGTTTCCTCATACTTACTCATCTTAAATCAGTTTGAAGAAAGCCTTATGAAAAAGAACATTAAGTAAAAGCACACATTCCGTGAAACTCGTCACAAACTCAAAATTCACGTGGTTAGTCATCATTAATTAATCATATTCATGAATAATGAAATTCATGATGTATATTGCATGACAATTTCTTCAAGAAACTATTAATAATCCACAATGCATAGTCAAGATTAAAAGCTAAAACAGAAAACCTAAGCCTTAATTCTTTTCCCTCTATCAAAAACCTAATAAAAGTATGCCTAAATATATAGAAAATGAAACAAAAGCCCTAAATGTAATATAAAATTTATAAAGTTGCAACTTGCATATACAAGTTCACACTTATATGACACAAACATATAAATTAATGAAATAAAGAAATCTGTATTTTTTAAAACTAAAAAAAAAAGGAAATTAACACAGTCCATAGTTGAAACTTCAAAGACTGATAACGTAGAATACAAAAATGATGGAAAATATTGGATAACAAGTGAAAAAAAAAATCAAAAAGCACAAAAATTAAAGCATGGTGGAAAGGATAAGCCAAAATGAAAGCTTACTTTAATGGTGGAGGACCTTGGAACTTAGAACATTACCCCTCTTTAAATAGCCTAGAAAAGGTTTTATTTTTTTCAAAAAGAAGAGCGAAAATATAGCTCTTGTTGTCACTGGAGCAGTTAATAAAATGCATTAGTGACTGTCCATTGAATACATCGAATAGTAAGATTTTGCCTTGAATTGTGCGATTTAGTTCAGTTTGTAGTTCTTGTGTGAATATGTATCAATGGGCATATAGTTTATTTGAATCATATGTTTTAACTACTTAGATTAAAACATTGAAATTCATTGCAAGATTGCACCCCAAGCTGATTCAATTATTTTGCAGAAACCAGGAGGAATCATTGCACTTCTTGATGAAGCTTGGTATGTCTGCTTATTCTTTGTAATTTTGGCCCCTATAAATGTAGGGGATCGTAACAATGCATTGTCTTATAAAAAGCTTTGATTCTAAAATAACTGTCAGGAGTTATTTTTCATGTTTTTAGTTTCTGTAAATTCCTATTGAAATCGCCTATTATTTTTCTGTTATTTTCAGTATGTTCCCCAAGTCAACGCATGAGACATTTTGTGAAAAACTTTATCAGACATTCAAAACTCACAAACGATTTATCAAGCCAAAGCTGTCTATCACCAGTTTTACCATTGCTCATTATGCAGGAGAGGCAAGTTCTTACTTTGTTATATTGATGATATAGTAGAAGTTATATTGGAATGATTTGTCTCACCTTGTTTCAGGTGTCTTATGATGCTTGCCAATTTCTCGACAAGAATAAAGACTATGTGGTTCTAGAGCATCAAGAATTGTTGAGTGCTTCAAAATGTTCTTTTGTAGCTGGACTTTTTCCACCAATCCCCGATGAGTCAACCAAGTCTTCAAAGTTTTCTTCTATAGGGTCCCGTTTTAAGGTCCAGAAAATCTTTTACCGTTTTTACTCTTATTAGCACTAATGGTGGAACATATCTGCAGAATTGAAGTAATTAATTTGGTATTGTTGAGTTACAAGACTTTACCTAACTTTGTGATGCCATCAATCAGCTACAACTCCAACAATTGATGGAGTACGTAAATTCAACAAAGCCCCTCTACATTAGATGTGTGAAGCCTAACAATCTTCTTAAACCTGGCATATTTGACAACGTGAATGTCATGCAACAATTGCGTTGTGGTGTGAGTATAGTTGAAATTATGTTAATTTAGATAATGAGTTGGCTTTTATATATTTATGTTCTTGGGTGCATTACTTGATTAATCATTGTAGGGGGTGCTTGAAACAATCAGAATCAGTTGTGCTGGATACCCTACTCGACGGACGTTCAAGGAATTCATAGATCGCTTTGGTATCTTATGCCCAACTGCTCTTGAAGGAAAGTGAGTAAGCTTTCTAAACTTGATTTCACTAGTTTCCATTGAGAGAACATAAGGATCATGATTTGTTGTGATGCAACTTTCTCCTCATTACTTGGACATCTACATTTATGAAATAAAAGAATGTAAATAAATATAAATATTAATTTCTTCGGAGGGATAAAAAGTAAATCAGGAAATAAAAAACCTCGAACAATGAGTAGATAATGGTCAAATCAATATTTATGTGGTGTGAAAACTTGCAAGACAAATTGAAATGAGACAAGTTGACCCTGGGTATATTACCCCCATTGAAACTCTTAGTTCTTTCACGTAACTACACAAATACAAGCAAGATGAACATCATAAACATCGTTATGTTGAGTTTGAAGTTGATGACATGTTTGGGCTATTCTTGCCAAAGAACGTGTAATTGTGCATGAGAATCACAAGTTGTCCAATCAAAAGGCGGGTGCATTAGAGATTATTGAGAAGATTAATCATAACGCCTACACGTTGAAGTTACCGCGGGACATACGCGCTTCTGATGTATTCAATTCAAGCATTTGGTGTGGTATTCGGGTGCTTCTATGTCTGAAGATGATGGTTAAATTCAAGGACAGTTTTTCAACCAGGGGAGAGTGATGAAAATTAGATTTGGTGTTAGATTAGGATTCTTTATTTATTAGTTATCTAGTATGCGATAAGGTTGATTTTTCTTATTCATAGTTGGGTTACAATTTGTGTCAAAGTAGTGCCAAAATCTGTGTTAGTGTAGTTCGAGGATAACTACAATTTGTGTGTTTTATTTGTGTCCAGTTTTGAGTTCTTGTTTGTGCTAAAATAGGAGCGTCTTATGAGCCTATAAAAAGGCAAAACGTGAAGATCATTGTAATGCTTATTTTCCAGTGGATATTTTTCCTTGATGAAATAACAGTGAGTTATTTATTTATTTTAAGAATTCTTGTGTGAAGATTTCACTTTATGTGATTGTCTCTTGCAATTCTCGATCTACATCAGAATGGCATGAATGGTTTGCAAGAATCAATTGAAATTTACTGATGGTAGTGGTGTCATTTCTATCAATAGTTAATTGTTGAAGGACAGAAGGATGGATTATGAGGACTCCAAAACAAGGAGAATTAAATGATTGAATGATTGCTATACTACAGTGTCATTTGGATTCTAGACCTTGAAAAATTGTCCTTTGGATCCTGAGGATGACCCAAAAGGTATCGAATGGGGACTGAGTTAAGCTCTTTTCTTGCTTTCAACTAGTGAAAATTCCCTTTTTAGTGCAAAGGCTTTCAACAAAATCATCAATAAAAAAGATTGAGATATGATAAATGTTTTAAGTTTCATACTAAGGATGTCTCATTTCGTGCTGCTGGAAGGATCTAAAATGGCGTCGATGCTTAAATCTTAGTCAAGACTCTACTGGGTGTGAAGTTTAAGCCTCAATAAGATGATGCAAGGCGAGGCGCAAGTGGAGCTTTCTCTTCTTAGTTTTTTTTTTAATTTTTGTCACACTTTCACGCCACTATATATGAATTATCATAGCACCTATATCTATGATGTAGTAGCCATATGGGGGTTTAGTGTTGGTATTTTATTTTGTTATATGGTAGGAACATAAATTCTTGATGTATAGGGTTTAAGTATAAAAAGTTGTAAACACACGAGAATATTTAGTTTTTGTCAAATGAATTAAGATTTAAGAGAATAGCGTTTAGATTCTTGAGAAACCTTCAACTGGTTGTTTGTGTGTGTTCTTTCTTGTTGGTTTGTTCTCTCACTCCTTTGATCCTCTCTACATCAATCTAAGCATCTCTATCCAATTTTTGACACTCTTGTCTGAGTTTCCATGTCCTAAAAAATTAGGCAATTGGTTGGTATGACCTCTCTACTCATGCCTTACCCGGCAGACATACTCAAGTCTTAACATAGACTATAATTTTTTGATAATTGCTGATGTAATGGGCTATTAACGTAATACACGTAAGACATTATGAGAATCAATCAATAAAAAAGTTTGAGCATAACAGTTTTTGAAAAAACTCTTGAACACAAATTTTTGATATCTAACTATTTATGTTTTTGGCTTCTCCCACAATTAATATTGACTAGAAAAGTTGGATCTTGTGATACTCGAAGGAGTGCTCAACAGAGTTCTTGATGCACACTATGATCTTGAAACTATTGGCTCAAAGTACCGATTAATTCCATATACATTACAAGTTTCACATCAATGGATTGATTGAAAGACTCGAAAAATTTGCACGTGCTTCACTTCTTTTCCCTGAACTGCTTTCTCATGACATAACTGAGGCACTATGTACTGAAGTTGAAGAGAAAAGTTTTTAGAATCTTAAATGGGTTGAAATGAATAACTAATGTTCTACTGCTTTATATATCAATGATGAGGACTGATATTTGGTAGTCCATACTCCATAGTATGTGTATGTATAGTTGGTGAAAGTTAATGGATCCATTTTATAAGAAAAAGACTGCACGTGCTTGATAAACAAACTCATTCACAACACTTTCTTATGTGGCACATGCTCGGATGCGACCTTACGCGTTCCAAGGTGCGTAACATGGTCGTCATTGTGTGCCACAAATCAAGCGTGGTGAGTGACCATGCTTCACCAAGTATGTGTAGTGTTTTGCATTTGATAAATGTCTTCTGGGAGTATGCTTAGATTTCTGAGGTTCAATTCAATTGAGAAAGCACACGAGAGTGCACCTTTATGTACACTTGAGAATGTTAATTAGTTTTCAGCTTGTTTCAACACTAATTTTTTAATTTCATATATCACAACGTAAAATTCGTTCTATTTTCTTTGTTGTTTTGTTTTCTTGCTTGATATTGATTGAAGATGAATGCATTAGAATCTATAGGCTTTAAGTTGAATAGGACGAAGACCGAATACATGCACTATGAGTTTAGAAATACTAGACATCGAAATGATGGATTGGTAAAATTAGGGGGAAGTAGAAGTTCTTAAGGTGAACCACTTTAGATATCTATGATCAATCATACAAAATGATGGCAATATTGAGAATGATTTCATACATAGAATTCAAGT
This sequence comes from Stephania japonica, assembly GCA_039657345.1. NCBI lineage: Eukaryota > Viridiplantae > Streptophyta > Magnoliopsida > Ranunculales > Menispermaceae > Stephania > Stephania japonica. The sequence goes on along the minus strand of CM077557.1, from coordinate 63,704,296 downwards.
CGGATGGAAGAAATGAAGGGGTGCAACAGGTGTGATCTGTGATAGAAATATTTCTACTAAGTTAAAAGGAAAATTTTATGGGACCACAATTAGGCCAGCTATGCTCTATGAAAGTGAATGTTGGGCGGTAAACTAACAACAACTACATAAAATGAACGTAGCAAAAATGAGGATGCTTAAGTGGATGTGTGGTAAAACTCGTAAAGATAAAGTAAAAAATATAGAAACTCAAATACAAGTGGGAGTAGCACCATTTGACACAAAGATTAGGAAAGGGCGGTTGCGGTGGTTTGGTCACCTGCAAAGACGGCCTACAAATGCCCCCACTAGAAAACTTGACTCAATCGAAACTGAAGAAATTCGACAAAGTAGGAGTAGACGAAGTTAAATTGGGACGCATTAATTAAGAGGGATTTGAATAGTTTGGAAAGCTCATCATTAATTGCACTAAATCGAGCACAATGGAAGATTTTGATCCATGCAACCGACCCAAATTAATTTGGTATTGAGGCTATGTTGCTTGATATTGATTGTTTCCAATTTTACATCATTGAGACTTTTACTTTACTGCTCCGAGGCTATTTAGCATTCTAAAAAGTTAACCAAGATGCTAGGGTCGTATAAGTCTTGCAATATGATTTCTTTCAGGTGTTGTCATAATAGTATAATTTCATGTTTTGAGCTCTCACATAAGGACTATGCAATTTCTTCTTCTTTTAATATAGTTATTACAAGGATATTTACCTATATGTAGTCTTAACCCCAATGGTGTCAGGTTTGAAGTTTAGACTATGAACAAAAGGATCATTTTACATTTTCCATGAAGTTTTTTCCTTTTCATTCTTACATTTTGTTGCTATGAACCAATGGCTCCCAACTGTTATTGAATTTAGTGTATCTTTTTTTTTCTCTCTTAGTAGCTACGATGAGAAGGCCATATGCACAAGGATTTTGGGAAAGATGGGTCTTTCAGGGTTTCAGGTAAAAATGCTAACTTCATCACTCTATTAGAATCTTAGACCAAAATTGTGGTCCCATTATAAAGTTCTTGACTTCTTTTAGCATAAATATCACATCTTGTTTGTTACCAACTTACCGCACTGTCATCAATATTTTACCAGTTTACAATAATAAGAACAATCTTCTTTTCTTCTTTCAGAATTCCACTGTGTTGTTCTACTAATTATCTTTACTCTTCTTCCAAAATTGCCAAAAGTATCAAGCATTTTTGCAAAATATGAGCATTTTACAAAGTGAAAAATCGAACCAATGATACAATAAGAATATAATATTAGGAAGCATCCCTACATATTTCTCTACCTTATTTCCTCATTTTATAAAAACTCACTTTCATCTCACCTTGTCAATATCAAGTTATTTATTCATCCATTGGAGGAGGTATTTCTTTTCATGTGCACTTGTTACCTCAACATTATCCTTTGTATTCCATATGTCAAGCACCACATTGTTGTACCTTTCTAAGACTTTCCTAAATTTTTCCAACATCTTTTTAATACTTTGTTCACATCATCTAGGAAACTAATAGATGGAGCTAGAAAAATCTTTAAGACAACCAAGTTACTAATACATAATGTCACTAACTTCAGCATCTTTTTATAAGAAACTGTCATGTAAATGCTCATATCCTCCATCAATTTTCTGAGGTTTCAAGGGTGGTTATTTTTTACATTAATTGGCAGTCCGGGTTTTGAAAAATAGACTTAATGGAAACAGTAGTTTCAAGAACCAGCACAGATTTGGCGATGACAAAAATACATTGTGTTTAGCAATGTATTTAATTGAAAAATAGACTTAATGGAAACAGTAGTTTCAAGAACCTTGATCTTATTTAATTGAATTCAAGAGAAAAGTACATAAACTTTCAAAAAACAACAAGAATCTCTGGACTTGCGATTTGAAGACAAGAAACAGAGAAAGGAATGCAAAGAACACCCAACAAGAGAGACACCTAACTTTTCTTCCCAAACCCACAATGTCATCCTTATTTCAATCAACTATTTCAAATTTAATTCAATTTTTCATTCACTTGTATGGGTTTAGCAAAATGAATGATAGTACATTAATCTTCATGTAAAAATTAGCACATTCTAACAAGGATCCCACTCAAGATGGCTTATGCCTACACTTACAATTAATATGTAAGTTAATGAACAGTGCACAATAAAACCTTTCCAGCAAAAGATTTATATGCTTAGTCAGTTGATAAAATTTATATGCATAGTCAATTAACATGTAAGCACAATGGAAGAGTTTGATCCATGTAGCCGACCACAATTAATTTGGGACTGAGGCTTTGTTGTTGTTGTTGTTGTTGTTGTAATCGATTAACATGTAAGTTGGTATTGTGGATTTGTTGTTGTTGTTGTTGAATCATCCTCATTCAACACTGCTTTTTTGGTCTTTTCTTTGAACAGTTTGAATGACAACCAAAAATCATGAGGGTGTACTGCTTGAGATGCCAAGATCTTCAATGCTTTTCTTGTTGCTAAAGTGTAAAATGTATTTTGTCTTATTTAGTAAATATCATAATAACTCTCTGTGAAGCAGATTTCAATCTGGAAAGACTTCATATATAAAATTTTATTTAAAACTCAAACTTTGAGTTATAGCTATCAATTATCTTGATACACGTAACTTATTGATGGTTAACACAACAATCAAACATTGCTCGATATATAAGTGATGATGGATGATCCAATACTGTCTTTATTGATCAATCCTACTGATAAACTTGACTCGTTCAAAGAAAAAATATGCGATATCAATGCTTAAATAATGGGGAAATTGATAATGAAAAGTTTTGTGCTGAACATTTTTTTTCCTCTTTTTTTATAGTTTGATCATTGATGTAGTGTCGTCCTGAAACAGTGTTGATTATCTATGAAATTAAGTTTTTTTAAGCCATATGAAATTAAGTTTTGATTTCTAATATCTCTTTTCTTTTAATTTTCTTGGAGTTCTAGAAATATTAAGAATTCTTTTCCTATTATCTTGTCAAGATTTTCTATTTTACACTGATTGTTTTTATGGAATTAGAGAAGCATAAAAAAAATCTGACAGATATTTTTGGATTTTACATGCGTCTTAAAATGCTTGTTTTATGGTTTATTATCCAACTATTCGTACAAAATTATGACTTTCTTTGCCAGTTGTGCGAATCAAATATGTTTGTTCTTATGTACTTATGTTAGCTGAAAGTTTCTATAAAATTGTAATGCTCCAAATTTGACGACTTTAAACTAGTGAGTTTCTATAATAATTTTTAAATATTGAACAATTGGTGGGTTGCCTTCTAAATACGTCAAGTTGTTAAAAGATTGTGCTTGATTTGCAGATAGGGGAAACAAAGGTTTTTCTGAGAGCTAATCAGATGGCCGAGTTAGACGCTGCAAGAGCAGTGATCCTTGCGAAAGCAGCTATAGTTATTCAGAGGAATGTACGGGCGCTTATTGGCCAAAAAAGATTTGTTGTATTAAAGCAGGCTTCTATTTTTATACAGTCTTTTTGGAGAGGTAAATACCAAATACAAAATATATTTGAAATTATCTGATCAACTTGAATTATTTAGCTATGTGGTTTTGACAATAATTTACTTCTTACATTTGTGGTGATGTAGGAAGGAAGGATTACAAATTGTACATTCACATGAAAAGGGAATCAGCTAGTATAAAAATCCAAAAGAATATGCGCAGACATCTAAGCAGGAAAGCTTACACCCAGTTGTGCTTGTCAGTACTTGTCTTGCAAACGCAGTTAAGAGGATCGATTGCTCATCATGCACTTAGGCTCCGAAAGAAAAGTAAAGCTGCTACCCGTATTCAGGTATCTAACCTTGATTTCATGTTTGCAATTTTAACTCATTTAATCTTGTTATTGATTAAGCATGAAGATAAATTTTTTTTCACACGAATGAGACATGCTAATTGAACAAACAGAAATTATTCTTCCTAAATAACACTTGAGATATTCACATATGAACTTGTGATTCAGGTACATGTATAATACTTATCTCTTGTTTACTAGCTACGTTATCCTGTTGTCTTATCCTACAAGGGCGTAAGATAAATACATGACATGTATCAGGCCCAATGGCGTTGTCACAGACTATCTTCAATTTATAATAAAGAAAAGGAGGCATCAATAGTTTTCCAATCAAAATGGAGAGGAAGGACAGCAAGGAGAGAGCTTAGGCAACTCAAGATGGTGAGAATTATTAAATTTCTTTATTAGTAATTTCTATCTCTTTTTCTTTGGTTCTTTCTAATTACTTGCTGGAGAAAGTCTCTATAATCCACAACTCAAGACTTTAAGGCCATGACAAAAAAATAAATGGAACAGTGTCAGATTTTCAAATAAATAATTAATCTCTCTAAATCGCTTTATACAAGCAAGGAATGCAACTATCACATGGCATCCTTCTTTGGTGTTCTGCAGTCTCTTCCCATAAAAAAATTGTCTACAAATTTGTAGTGAGTTTTCCAGCATGTCATAGATGTAGGTGCTAATCTAATGTCTAGTATTTGCTTAATTAGGAAAGAAAGTGTCTTGATAGACACACTTGGTCAATCTAATCATAGAGGCACATTCTTTCTTTTATTTTTGTCCAAAGGGCCAACAAGATTGTTAGGCAACATATATAAAGTTGCTATTGGTATTTAGGTATTACTATATTCTTGTATAAACTATATAAACATATTTATGTATTTTTGGTATTTAGGTATTACTATATTCTTGTCGTTAATTAGTTTCCTTATTTATTCATTGCAAGCTCTATAAATATAAGAGCATCCCATTGTATTCAATTTATCCTAATTAAAACAAATTCAATTACATTAACAAAAATATTTGGAAGCTTAGATCAAACTCTTCCATTGCACCCGATTTAGTGCAAATGTGCAATTGATGGTTCGTTTCCCAACTAATTTGGGATAGTATTTTCTGTTGTCGATGATGATGATGACTAGATTTAGTAATCCTACTTACAACATCTAGTAGAATTCAATCTAAGTCCATTTGTTTTCTTTCATGAAACCACTACAGGGGTGTCTGCGCCCTGTGGAATGGGGTATCATCCTCAAACTTCCTTGGCACTTGGCAGCCTGTAAACTCAACTCTTCTAATCCCTCTAGCTAGCCTGGGTTCAAAGACAAGTTTTGGAGGGTTCTCAAGTGGTTGGTTCTACATTGCTTATTAAAAGAAATTGATTAGAGAATTAGCTTCCAAAAAAAATCCTTGGTTTGTAGTATTCGAGATAATGCTTCGACAGGCACAGGGTTACCTAGTAGTTGATGTCAATTAATAACCTCAAAACCTCTAAAAAAAAGCGAAGATTCATGGTAGCGTTACCAAATAAATTTTCTCAATTAATATTCTTTCTTTATTCCTTATACTTGCAAGCACAAATTACTTTGAATTTGTTTTTTTTTTTTTTTTTGAAAGACTTGAATTAGTTTTCAGTCCAGCAAATGCTTTTCGTTTTGACAAAATGAATATACAGCCTTTCTTTCGCCATCAATTAGTTCTCAGTTTTTCTTTTAAAAAAATATGATAATTCACCTTTCTGTTAGTACAGTATAGAATATGCAGTATTTCTGGTTGGCATTTTCTTCCTCAAGTTTTTGAAGATCCAAAAGTTTCAACTTATTAACTACTGACTGAAAATATTAAATTGACTGACCTGTCTCTTCTGATGATTACAACTGACAAATATCACTCAGCTTTCCTTGGAGATCCCTTTTGGGAGCTGAAGTTTGGCAGCATGAATAAAATTAATAAATGCTCTTGCTTGTCTTGAATTTATTAAAATATCTCTTTTTTTTCTCTTCTTTCATACTCCCTCCATCCAAAAATACAAGTCGTTTGACCAAAAACACGCATATTAAGGGTAGTATTAAATACAAGTTTGAATTACAATCCTACCCATTGGCACAAGAAACAAGCGCTTTAATTATACAAAAAAAGGTTTGAATACTTAGTTAAACTAATTATACAAAAAAGGTGTGAATACTTAGTTAAACTAAGGGTAAAATAGGTAATAACAGGTATAAATGCTATCTCAAATTCTTAAAACGACTTACTCCATATTTTTTGAAGTGAACTTTTACTAGAAAGACTTATATTTTTGGAAGGAGGGAGTAACATTTACAATGTTTTGAAGGCTGCAAGGGAATCAAGCGCGCTAAAAGAGGCAAAAGAAAGGCTTGAAATACAAGTGGATGAACTCACAAACCAACTGCGCCTGGAGAGAAGGTTAAGGGTAATGCTACTTTGAATTTGTATGCATATCCTAAATCCTAAATTTTTTGATAATTATACTAACTCCTGAGTTGACATTGTCCATGTGTTCTGGATCTAATAAGTGCACATGCTCTTATTTCGTACTATTTTGTCAATACTCATTTGGGAATGAGCTATTAAATATATGACATTTTGGGCGTACATAATTTTTACCATCCCATTCCCTTTTATTGTTTTGTATTTTTCTTTTTGTGAACTTCCTTTAGCCTTGACTTATAAGGACTAATATTTCGCTTTGTTAAGGTGAGGTTTATGAGGCCTTTCACTGAGATATTAATCATCTGTGCAGCTTGATTTGGAAGAAGCAAGTAGACTGGAGAAATCTAATATGCAGCACTCTTCACTAGCTAAGCAAGATAACTCTAGTGAAAATGACTCATTTGTTATGGAGGAAAAAGGGACTGAATTAATGGATGCTGATACAGTTGGTTCTGCAACACCTGAACTTGAAAGTTTGAAGGTGATTATGACTATTAAGTGTTGAAATTATGTTCGTCTGCTCTGTTCTTTGGTTTGCATGACCTAATTGGTTACTCGAGAATTTGACTCTTTTACATTGTCTTATTCCTATTCAGTAAGCCAGAAAATTTATTTATTATTTTTTTACAAAAAGAATGACTTGATATGTGATTCTTATGGGATTCATTTAACTTTATATGGCATCAATGATTCATGCCTTTCGTAGTATAATCTAATGCAATGTAAACATAGGATTGATGTTACTAGTTCATGATAATATATCATTTTCATACTCGTGTGCCGTGTGTTAATTTCTAAGCTTATTTTCTGCTGCACGCCTGCATGTACATAAAGCTTTTCCCTTAAAAGTACTTCTGTTCTATTTACTGAATGATGATTTGTTACCAGGCCTTGCTGCATTTAGAGAAACAAAGAGCGGATGAGTACGAAAAGAAATGTATTGAAGTTCAAAAGTCTAATGATGCAAAATTAAAGACGATAAAAGAAACAGAAGGAAAAGTAGATCAACTTCAGAAATCCTTTGCCAGGTACAGAATTTCTACTGCAGCATCTATTTTATAATGACTTCCAAAGGTTGCTCAAGGTGGAAACCAATCCCTTGCAATGACTACAACGAGTAGATGGTACCCCATTTAACAATGTTTGAAGAAATTTATTGTATGCATAGATTAGTAATGTGCAATGCGCTTGCTTCACCATTGACCCTCGTTGGATGACTGACTGAAACAACAACAACAACAACCAAACACTTCAGTCCCAAATTAGAGACCGACCCAAAATAAATTTATATTACAAGGGATATGAAGTTATGCCTTTAAGATTTTGTTAATCGTTGCAACTTGCAACTGACAAACTTTTTTTACGTACATTTTCTAAGGTGAAATTGAGGTGGTACTTCATTTTCCCAATACTAAAAGCCAATAATATTTAGATGGTTCCAAAGCATGGACACACCACTAGCAGGATCTCAATTCCAGTGACAGTAAATATCAACAATATAAATCATGTTCCCCCATATATAAAAAATTCATATATTTCACAGAATACCAAAAATCTGCATTTGAAGCAAGCATGATCACCAAGTAGATGCTATGCAATTCAATCAGAATAACGACAGTTATCACTAATAATTCATTATATCGCCAAGTGTGTAATCTAATTCAAATTAAAAAGCTCGTGTTACTTAAATTGCTTATGTAAAAGTCCTTTTTTATTATAGATTCTACTACTTAAAATTTGTATTTCACAATTTCTGAATAATTAGGAATCTCCTGAAAATCTTCTTGCATCACATTTATCTATATATTTTTTTTATTTTAATTAAATATGTGTATATATCATATATCCAACAATACATGGAAGGTATAAATATTCTTAACCAAGCCAAATTACTTGCATATTAACTTGTAAACCCACCAAGTAGTACTTTATGCACGCACATAATCTAGATTCAGTGTGTATTCACATCAAATCCATTTTAAGTTTATACGAGTGACTAAATGAGACCAAGCTAAAATTCAAGGCCAGACAAATTATTTCAAAATTCTTAACTTTACTGCAATTATTAAATGTTAAGGTCTCCAATCATTGAGTCACTCAACAGTGACTGATTCTTTAATAGGGTTTCCCCATGGTATATTGGCTATTAAGATAGCTTGAGGCCAAGATCCTATTTGGTTGTTGATTTTGTAGAATGAATATTCATCCCAGTCAACAAAATTGTTTATAACCACAGGTTTGCTAAATTGTTCAATAAATTGGTAGGTTTCATGGTTTGCTTATGAGAATTCTTTTCATGGATGAAAGGAGGCGAGCTCCGGTTTGCTTATGAGAATAACATACAGTTGGTTTTCATGTCTAAAAGATATCAATTTCAATATGCTCTTTAAGTTCTCCCCTACCCTTCCTTCCGAACATTTATGATTGTGAGTAACTAATCAGTTCTCTAGTTATGTGTATAGTTTGGAACAAAATAAGTAATTCAGATTCATTGTTGCCCTTTGCCCACTACAATTATGTCTGTTGTGGTAGTCCTATCAAAAAATGTCTGTTGTAGTTCAGATCATTTAGTGCGTCTATTTTCTTTTGAGATTTATCCTTTTAGTTATCACATGACTTTGTAATTGTTGCAATGCCATCCTTTTACAAGTCCTTTGCCTATAACTGCCTTAAAAACGTTTCCAGGGCCATTCATAACTAAGAAACTATTGATACTGCATTTTTTCTAATCAAAATTATAATGTTAACTCTGAGGTTTACCATCGGCATGTAGAGTATATGTATTGCATTTGTCTTCAGTCCTGCACTGTAACTGTTTAAAGAAATTGAATTTCATGTTTGTAGTTCATTTCATTTTTCCCTCTAAAATTCTGGGCGTAAAACCGATTGATATAAATTGTCCAATTCCCAATGTGGAGAACTTATATCCGTAATGAGGTACTTTTATTACTTGAGTATGCTTACTAGTCTTCCACGGTGTGTGTATAGCATAAAACATTTTGTATTCAGATTGTGTAGGATGTTGAGTTTTCCTTCTCTCATTGGTGTGTTTTTCACTGTTTTAGTCACATGTGAACTGTTGATGCAATTGATAGCAAAAGATGTGCTTTCATGTGTATTAAGCATGATTTTTTGTCTCATTAAATGTACTTTCAATCTAAACAAAGCTCATTCATGATGCAAATTATCATACCAAAAATATCTGGCTGTGGTACTAGAGTTGTATCTTAATCTGGATTTCATTTTCCCTCCCACTTATTTATTTTTTATTTTTTCTAATTGTCATTAAAATTGGAAAATGACTTTGTCTTGTTGTACTTGAAGTCCATTTGGTATTTGGTTAGGATATGAAAATGAATTTTGCTAACCTTTCTCATGGGCATTGCTTTGTGATTTCTTCATTGAGTTCATGAATGTCGAATTGTTGATTGAGTAAAGGTTATTCAGTAGCACTTGTGTGATGTCATTTCATCATTTTATTTCAGACTAGATATATGTATTTAGTTTTGCCTTGTCTTTATTTTCATGGGTGGTATCATGAGATTTGCTCTTTTGTTGTCAATTTCAAGTGCATGATATGGAAGGACAATTTTTTAAGTTCATAAACATGGTAGTCTGCTTTGAAGGGAACTTTTCTTGTATTGGATATTTTCAAACAATTGTAAAGACCCACCGATTGAGCATTGTTTTAAAATGGTTTCAAATGGTATAATTGATTCAAATAATGTTTTTTGTAATATATATTTTTTGGATAAGAAATAAACCACGACTTGCCCACAATGAGGTTCGAACTCCCAACCACTTAATCCCAATACAAACAAGTAAAGGGTTTCTTGCATCAGGTTTCATTCAAAAATTTTGAATTTTCCTTGAGGGTTGTAGTTCTTTTAGACTGCAATTGATTTTGCTGTCAAAATAAAAAATAAAAATAAAAATAGAGTAAACATGAATAGAAGAATAACAACAAATCAAGGTAACCTTTCTTTTCAAAACCTTTTGTTAAATATTGCATGTCTTTTAATTAAGAGAAGAAAAGGCTAAACTTCTAAAGTGAGTATTGATGTAAAGTTTCTTCGGGTCTGATGAATCTCAGGATGGCCAAATGCTTCTCAGATCAAATCCTGGAGCTGAAAATGATATTGCACAACTCATCAGATTTGTGTTCAATTACAATACCCTCTAACCAATATGCATCCTTTGACATTGATGATGATGACCAAGCTGAAGTCGTTTCTCCTACCTTCACTTTTCCAATACCTTCTTCGACACCAACTGCTGTATCCTCCCTCACTCCTGATGCTCTACGCCAGATAGTTCAGGATCTCTCTCCCACAGAAAAATCAGGTCAGTCTTTTTATCTTATGTCAACGTAAATTTACTCGGTTGATAGACTCAATTATACTAAATTGTGAAGTAGTCTGCATCACTGTCCTCTAGTCACCTTTTGTTGGAGATAAGGAAACAATCCCACATCGACTAGTTGTGAGGAAAAATATGGCTTATAAGTTTGGAGCGGGAACTCCAACTTGCCTTGGCATTTTGGAGAACTCTCTCTCTTCCAAACTAAAGCCCACACATAAAACTATTCAATCCTACACTCACTTAATACTTGCACTTTGGCTTATTACAAAAAAAATAACTCATTTATATTGTTAATCTTTTGTGATCAACATGTGATGTCATTCTACTTTTTTTTATTGGATTATGACTTTTTTATTATTTTCCATTTAATCTCAATGAGATTTGGCGTCGATTGCTGCCATTATGTTGAATTTCAACAAGGCTAATTTTCTTTTGATGATTTTCAATTGTCTAGGGGATGAAAATAACTGGGAAAATCAGCGGCAAGAGGCATTTGATGACTTCTTCTAATGAATTTTTCAATTAGCTTTTACTTTTCTTGTATGATGGGGTCTTTGACATCCTAGGTCACAGTCAATCCCATCCTCAACTTAGCTGATCCATCTCTTCCAAGACTTTGGTCTGTATATTATTGAACATTAGAAAACTCATGTTCTTACTTTTCACTGATGATTCTTCTTGTTAGATTTGCACTCCAGATTCTTCAGTAATACCTATTGATTGGTATTAAGCAATTCTAGATATTACCTATATATGGTGTCACAATGTGCTCTCAATTGGTGACATATACTAGAGTTTCTGTTCATGCAACAATTCATCAGCACAATTTTTCTTTGAATTTCTTTCAAGCTTTTCATAGTACTCTCCCCTAAAAAGTGCGCTCCAAATGATACCACCATGCAACTATACATTTGCACCCCACCTATTAGTAGTTTGTGGTACACTCCACCATAGGAGGCACACTCCACCTAAAAAACCACAAATATGTCTGAAAAAAATACCTCTTGTTGCAAATCTTCGTCTATTGCGTAATCCTTTGTCATTCCATCTTAAAAAAATCAATAAATGAGCCCAAATTGATTATGCCCTACAAATCATAAAACAATTTCTTGAAATCATCGTTTTCAACCAAAAAAAAAGAAGAAAATTGAACTTCCTATTTCAAGGCTAAAAGGATGATGAAAATGTGACTTGCAATATGAAGGATGAAGATGGGGTGCACAAATTAAATGAGAGAGAGTAGTGACTTAGGATGACCAGTGATGGGACACTCGGAATAGACATTTGGTGATGGTGTTCATCCATCATGCATCTATGTTTGTGTGCACAATGCACAAATATCCCAATACGCAAATGAATGGACACCATCACCCGGGTGTCCCATCCCTGGTCACCCTAGCGTCTTCCTAGAAAAAAATGATCGATCTTCAAAAGCTAGGTGAGAGGGTTTATAATCCTTTTTAACAGGGTTGATGTGCACTCTCTTGCTCCAATCGCAAGGTCCATTAATTGTTCATGCTGGCCACTGACTATAAATCTGGATGCAAGTGGGCTCTAATTATATTTGCTCAAGATAGGTGATGAATCACTCAGTGACATTATGGTAGCAAAAGTCGATAGGTAATTAAGACCACCTTTGGCACCAAGCTTTCTCAACGTTTTTTCCATACCATGTCATCATGAATGGGACATCAAAATGATTTGGTGACCATTTTGGGACTCTCGGAATTGACGCCCAGTAGTTGGTGTCTGTTGATTAATTTGTGTATCGATGTGATGTTTATGTGCATATTAATCGATGTGTATTAAAGAGACACCAACAACCGAATGTCCATTTCGGGTGTCTAGTACAAGTCACCCTAGCATTATCCTAGTGGGAACCGAGTCCTTTACCCAACCAGTTAGTAGTAGGCTCCACTTTACTTTGTCCGACTAAGATCACCTTCAATGATATATTGAGTTTAGGTGTTGGGGAGCCATCTTATCTTGTTCAATAATTTCATTAAGCATCCACATCTAGAAAATTGGGAGGGTTGCAGTAGCATAACAGGCAACATAAAAGCTCTTAATGAAATAGATCAAGCCAACCTATATGTTAAAGTTTTTAAGGGACTTTGGAAGGTCATTTTCTCATCCAAAGTTAAAGTTTTTGTTAGACATTGTCACACGCTTTCGTTAAGTTACAAGTTACAACAGAGATGCACATGTACCCTAATTGTTTTCATCTTTATATGATGGACAAGGAGACAATAAATCACTATTTTTAAAAAGAAAAAAAAAATGCAATAAGTCAAGTGGAGGAGAGGATTTTGTAAGCAACAGCTTTGATTATTTAGGGTTTTGGCGTGAAAGAAATTTTGAGGGTCTTTCAAAAGAAAGCCAATAAAGCTGACAACATTTGGCCATCTACAAGATTAATGGCACCAAGAGGAATTTCGTCAAATAATTTCAACATAGACTATACCACTGTTGCACTTTACCTTGGAATTAGTTGCATTTGGATGTCTCAACTTAAATCGGATCTTTGTTCCATCTGCAACAGGTAGGAAAATGCTTGTGTCTTTTGTTTTCTTGACTAACTACCAACAAAAATGTCTAGAGTTGAAGTAAATTTGCTACACATGCATCCTTTTGGGTTAATAACTCTTTAAGAGCTGAAGTGAATTTTGGAATGTCTTTCATTTCTTGTTTTTCGGTCTGAGAGGAGAAAGAACATCTTCTCTTTAGGACAATGGGAAAGTACTTCAACTCCTGCATTCGACAGAGTTGTTTGAAGTCCTTTGGACACACTTCGAAACACATGCCCGCACACATCTTGATTGAAAATTCAAAGGACTCCTACATTCTCCTTCTCAATTTATGAGCATTAAAGAAGCTTCTCTTCGTCAGGAAATTCACAAAAAACGAGACCAAACGTGAACCAAGAAATTGAAAATCACTCTTTACAAAACAATTTTCTTATCAAAGGATTACAATCTCACTCCAAAGCCGGGACCCATATATCCTCAGATACATTTACTTATTCCCCACCATTCACATGGACATGGAGGGCTATATTCATCACAACAGGCCATTTTTCTCAATTTCGTTAGGCCTCAATTCGAAGGACGATATATTGTGTAACCACTGACCCCACATGACACATTGGAATACTCTGGCACCTGGTACAAATATCCATCGCCTTCAGTAGTACTCATTCTGAGCGACGAAATGTCACCACCTCCTTGCCACTGGCTGCGCATCAAACCCCCAACCTGTCCGTTCCCATAAGCGGAGAGACCAGGCATCGGAATGGTGTCTCTCAATGGATCAAAATGCCCGGTTTGAGATTCATATAACTGATGAATCCCATTATTGTGGTACCCCTCCAGTCGATCATACATGCCGTCTGAGGAGCTGGAATCCAATGGAACAGTCAAGTCACCTGGGAAACTGAATGGTCTGCTCATGGAGTTCGGGTAGTGATGCCCATTGTTAGGTCGCAATACAGTGCTTGCCTTCGCTGCCTTTCCAATGCTGTGCTCCTCGTCAAGAAGATAGTTGATTATGTCAAGGTGTGGGAACTCGTCAGGTGAGACCGCATGCGCCTGACGAGCTGCCACACTTGTGGCCTCTTCAAGGTACTTCCGGTGTCCAGTACTAGTAGAACTGGAACCGTAAAAATTGGTGTTGTCAATCCCATTGGAAAGTGAGAGATTAAGAAGCATTTCGCTGGCATCTGATTGGGAGCTTCCAACCCACTCGGGCTGATTCTGCAAGATTTCTGGTGTAACAGAACCAAATGTAAATCCTGATCTGCTGTTCGCCATATCCTTGTCGTTCACTGCAGAGCTCTGGGGTAAGAAAGTTAATGATGATCCTAGTTCTGATGGATGGTGCACGTATGTTGATGAAGATACGCCTACCGTAGAACTACATGGAGTAAGACCAAAATTGGAAGTACCAACTGTTTTCCCCATTATGGCATTTCTGTACGACTGAGGAGCGCAACTGTGAGGTGTAGGTAATGCATCAGTAGCTCCCAATCGTCCAGCTGCACTGACTGATCGTGACAATATTGGCGTAGCCTGAGGCATAGAAAAAACAGGAGCACTGGGCCTGGGACCAGGAATAAGAGGAGCACTTGAGGGTCTTGACACCACAGCAGTAACTTTATGCGTGGTCGGATTTTCCGTGGAGGGAAATAGCATCTTTGTAGTAGCACTGTTAGAAACATCGCATTTGGAAACACCAGAAATTTGTGGTGATGGCAGTCTTAAAGGATTAGCTTTCTCCATAGGACGCGCTCTGCTTGGTGACGTATTATTTGTTGGACATGGCTCGGGCCTTTCAGCCACAGGTTTCAACTGCATTCTTGGGGGACTGCTAGGAGAGTATTGTGTTCCCGCATTGACGCCATCTTTCATAGTTAGTTTCTTTTGCATAGTAACAACATCCTGACGTAAAGATTCAGAAATAAGATCAGAACATAATTATATTACCCATGAGCAAGACAAAATAATTTGTTCATCCTGTAAAATCTCAAGATTCATGACAAAATGCCAAGTAATAAACTGTTTTGCAGCATTGAAATTAGAATAGGACAAACAAAGACAACCAAACCATCAAAAGAGTACAAACTGCTGCAGATTAAACATCATAAGAGATAAAAATAAAAAATAATAATAAAAAAAAACCAAGGAGAAGGCGTCATAAATGTCAGAGCAAACAAGAGACATCCATTCCTTTACAAGAAAATAACTAAATAAACCAACACCGAAAAACCGAGAGGACAACTTAGAAGGTGTCATCGACAAAACAGTAGAGTTAACCCAGACTGGACTGCCACAAAAAGAAGACAAAAAAACACACACACACACATATAAAGATACGCAAATAGAAGAATACCACACTAGATACCTAAATTTCACTGCATACACTAATTTGTAACCTTAATTTATATCCCTGATAGAAAGGAAATAAAAAGAAGCAGGAGATTCCACCTTTTCAACCAAGGGATGTTCAAGCCAATTCACCCGGTCAGCTATTGCATTTTGCTCAAGGCCCTCTGCTCTACATGCACCAGAAGAATCATGTAAACGTCCGACATCAGCAAGAGGATCAGATGGCTGACCATCCACATCAGGGATCGAGCCTGTCCATTCACCTCTTTCTTTACCACGTTGACTCTTTCCTCTACAAAAAATATATAAGAGCTTAAGTAGATAGAATTTTCAGCCAAGCAACAAAGAAACTAGAATTTAAAGGACATCAATACCTGCCAGGAGAAGCTTGGCTTCTATAATTAGGTAAAGAATTCCCTTTGCAGGTTCCATTCATTACAACTGACGGTACTGAATCCGAAGAACAAGTTGATGAGCTGTCATCCATACATGAAGAGCTCTTCTTCTCCACTTGTTCATTTCGTACAGGAAGCTCATTTACCCCACTGCTACTGGCTTCAGTTGGAGGGTGAACTTCTGATGTATCTGTATCCCAGTTGACCGGACTTAAATCTCGGTCTTCCAGATCTGGCCGACTTAATTCAGTAGCATCATCTATATATGACACATCAGACTCATCTGCAAGAGTGTCGGGCTTGTCCAATGCAACCACCACCTGGCTAGTCAGGAATCCTTCCGAGGCATCACCAATAATATCACCCTCACAGCTCTGCTTTTCTTCAACAACTGTATCAAACTTTTCATCCTTTCCCTTATCCTTCCCTTTGCGGTTACCGCGCTTCTTACTCTGGGAATGGAAAGGTGAAATCAAAAGATACAGCAAATTTGATACACATCATGCTAAGAAAGAAAAATGATATTTTTTAAATCTATATAAACACTTTATCCATGACATACGTAACTTTACAATCATAAAAAGCTTCAGCCATTTGACAAATAGAAAGTAAACACACAAAAAAAAAAACTCTTCGAAATCCAAACACATCCCAAAACAAGACAGCAAAATAAAAGGCAAAGAGGCAGAACACAATTAGGAACATTGCATAACTAGTAGCAAGCTGCTCTTGATCTTGACAAAATATTCAACGACACTGCCCCAAGGAGTTGTTTGAACACACTCCAACTGCTACCATAATTATTCATATAGTCTCAGTCCCAAATTAGTCTGGGTCAGCTACATGGATTGAACTCTTTCATTCCACTCCATTCAATGCCTTGAAGATGTACTTTCAAAATAAGCTTCTGTAGATCACAGGTGGGAAGCAATCACATCAGCAAAACATCTAATCCTTAACTGTTTCTTTTTGTAATTCATGGAAATTCTTTTATTTATTTGTCCACGTGTATTGCAAGCTATTGTTACTGACTCAGACACAGGTATCAGATATGAGTACGTGTCAAGTGGTTTGACTTGGCAATTCTTTAATTTTGAAGACCAGGGAACTCAGCTAAAAGTGTCTGAATGCATGTACATGGACACAGAACAAATTATGAAATTTAAACATATTTCTTCAGTTTTCTAATATTTAATATTGAAAATACAAGAGAGAGAGAGAGAGAGAGAGTTCTCTCTTCTTATATATGTTCTTTTATGGGTTCTAGAAAGAAAAGGATTGCTTGCTAGATACATAGACGCTATTAAGGATATGTATGAGAGAGTAGTAACGAGTATAAAGACATTTGAACCATAAAAGAATTTTCCATTACAATAGGACTACATCAAGGATTAAATTTAAGCCCATACCTCCTTACTCTAGTTAAGGATGAACTAACTAGGCATATTCACGAGGATATACCATGGTGTATGTTATTTGCAGACGACATTGTCTTAGTGGACGAAACAAAAGACGGAGTGAACAGGAAATTAGAACTTTAGAGGATTACATTAGAATCTAAAGGCTTTAAGTTGAGTAGGACGAAGACCGAATACATGCAATGTGAGTTTAGGAATACTAGACATAGATATGATGGAGTGGTAAAATTAGAGGAAGTAGAAGTTCCTAAGAATCATAAAAAATGATGGCAATATTGAGAATGACGTCACACAGAATTCAAGCTAGATGAAAGAAATGGAGGAAAGCAACAGGTGCGATATGTGATAGAAATATCACTACCAAGTTAAAAGAAAAATTTTATAGAATCGCAATTATGCCAGCTATGTTTTATGGAAGTGAATGTTGGTAGCAACAATTACATAAAACGAACGTTGCAGAAACGAGGATGCTTAGGTGGATGTGTGGTAAAACTCGTATAGATAGAATAAGAAACACATAAATTCAAAAAAAAGTAGTAGCAACAATTGACACAAAGATTAGGGAAGAGCGGTTGAAGTGGTTCTCAAAACCTCTCCACCGAGCAATCTAGACCAAATTCGTTGTTGAGGGATTGGACTCGGATTCGGTGTTCATGTCCGTGTTTGTCCATTTCATGTCGACATGAGCACTCCCCCATAAACTGTCGAGACGGCGGAACTTAGATTCCAAGAACTTACAAATATTCAAGTCAAGGGAACTTGCCCATTTTTATCATGTAGAATGTCAAACTTAGCTTTCAATCTCATTAGTTATATGTGCTTGTTTGCATTTGGTTACAGATATTAAAGAAGTATTTGACAACAAAAAAACAGATATTAAGAAACTAAAGATTTCAAGTAGTTTCAATTCTTTTCTTTCTTTTTTTGGTATGAAGTTTAAATTCTTTAATCCTATATATTCAATAAAGAACTGTATGGTTAGGAAATCTAGAGGATACAAAATTTTGCGGCATTCTATTATTCCACCATGCTATGAATAGTGTGATAAATCTTTTTTTTTTTACTAATCATGAATAGATATTGGCAAGATATAACTTTCTATATCATTGAAACCTAAGCCAATTTTCACAGCTTAGCAAACAATTCTCCTAAACCTTGTAAAGCAAATTAACCTCGTTTTCTTCTCAAGGCAAGCTTTTGAGACCATGTGCTCAAATTGAACCGCTTATAAACCATAAGAACATGCACAAGATAACAATGACCGGTTACAAGTATTGTTGCTTTCCTCTTGCACTCATTGAGCACCGTCTTGAAAGACTGAAACATTCAGCACTCCAAATGGGTTTCCCCTTGCCTTAAAAGTGTGTTTGGTACTTGGGCCAGTGATATTAGTCCCAGAAATGATGAACAGTTCCTTGTTTGGTTGTCATTCATCAACTATTGGTGGGCAAAGTAATCTCCCCACCTTTATTTAGTCTTGACTTTGTTGTCGGGGAAATATCAACTTTGATACTCACCTAAATAAACCTAATTTGTTCCAACCAGCATTCTCTTCTTTGATTCTGTTCTACCCATCTTTCTAGACCGTGCTCCACAAAAAAACTTAAGATCCAATGGTCATTTTGATAGCTACATTAATGACTCTTGAATGTGTGCACAAGTGCCAATAAACTATATTATCCATTGGATTTAAATCCAAAATAAAAATCACTATCAATGGTGATTTTCCCCAATCACCATGGTAGTAGAATCACCCTATTTATACATATATATTGATGACGATAACACAAATTTCTCTTTCTCAATAATAGGAATCAGCCATTGAATCCTACAAAAAAAAAAAAAAAAAGAGCCATTGAACCAGCTCAAAATCTTCTTTGCCACCTAGAAACAATCATCAATGTCCTCTTCACCTCCTAAAGAGCACAAAGACCACACACCAGCCACAATTGAAGTCCATAGACCAACACAAAACTTCTTTCAAAACACAATGGAGGACATGACGTTGTTTAGGGGTCGGGTGGAAGTATAACTTCACCACATACCATCTATGTTTAATTGAGAACGATAAAGGTACAAGACAAGTATGTATACTTCGAGGTTATTCTTCTAGTGCATGGATTTCCAAATCTCGTGTGCATGAATAGATGTGCAAGAGTGGATTCAAGCGGCTAATTGTCCTAGCGATTGTGCGGAAAGCCGATCACATGTACCAAACATACCCTAAGAACATTGGAATCTCCGATCAAGTAATCTTCTTTATTCTTTGTGAGGACCTCTAATCATGTAGTATCTGTATCATCAACTTGCAACACAATGGAGAAGGCATTGCCTTTGAATCAAATAGGTTTTTCCAATGTATAAAGATTTAAAAATTGTATCCCAGAGGAAATGATTCCAAATAAATAACTAAGCAAAGTGCTTTTAGACACATGACATAACTCGCAACTTATTAGCCTTTCATCCAAGAAGCAAGAACAAATATCAATTAACCGAAAACTTGAAGTTAAAATACCCGGATTGATTACTCTTTCTTATCTCTTAGTTCAACAACAAAGGCTCGTTCCCAAATGCATTGAGATCAACTATATGGCTTCAATATTTCCATTCAGCTCAATTTAATAAGAAAACCAATTTATTACCCCTCAAACTTGTCCAGGAGGAGAATCGAACCCTCATTTTCATGCATAAGTAACCACATACCAAACCATTGAGCTACCATTTGGTAATGATCGGTAAAATTTTAAATTTTCAAAAACTAAAGCAGCACAAATTGATGAAGCATTTGCAAGTTGTCTTTGTATATGTCCACACTTCTCATTTTTAATTTTCTCCTCGATTGGTGCTACTAATTACTTTAAATATTCATTTTCTTCACCTATTTTTGTGGGTTTTACCACACATCTGATTAAGCATCTTCCAGTCCACAACACTCATTTTGTATAGATGTTTCTTAGACCTAATCTTGAAAGAAAATGTTGTCTTCAAAGGAAATTTATGGATGAAACAAAAAGTTCTATTTTTTCAGACAT
Source organism: Stephania japonica (assembly GCA_039657345.1). NCBI lineage: Eukaryota > Viridiplantae > Streptophyta > Magnoliopsida > Ranunculales > Menispermaceae > Stephania > Stephania japonica. Next base: position 63,683,909 of record CM077557.1, on the reverse strand, counting down.
GTAGCTGTCCTATTTATTCAAAGAATCCTTGTAAAAGAATTTATTTTTTCACATCGAGAAAAATCAGCAACTAGAAAAGATGTCCTCACAAATCTGGTCACATCGCCTCTCGATACACAATTAAGTAAAATACTTTCCCATGGTGAATGATTCCACTTACTTCACTATAACTATTAATAGCTAATTCTCTAACCCAAGCCACGTAAATAAATCATTTTCATCATCTCTATTCATTTTATTTCTCCACGTTATATTGCATTGCTCTTCCCAACTTACTCGTCTTGCAATCATCATTTACATCTCCGCAGAGTCCTAATCAATTCTGCTTCAACTTTCAATTAATCACGGCTTTCAGCTACATTTCATCAACAAAGTATTTCTATTACTTTATTAATTTTCAGTTCAGTAATCAATGCACCTTATATATCAAATCTAGCATAAAGTAGCGACATCAACTATCATAAGTTTTAGAAAAAACTAAAATTACACGTTCACCTTATTTGCCTTCCATAAAAACAAAGGAAAAGACAAACAGAAAAAGCTACAGTAGAACTGTATCTTTTCACGCTCAAAACACAAGCCATCACGTCCATATTTGAAGCTTATATACACCAAAAGAGCTGTGAGTAAAAAGGAGAAAGCTATACCAACAACTGGTTGACCCAAGTGGTAAGGGACTTGGTACCCCTTAACGGCCTTAAGCAAGGTCTCAAGTTCGAGTCTCGTGAATGGAAAAAAAAAATGGGTTAGGAGGGCCACCCCCGTATGGGCCCAACAAGGCCTAAACGTGGATTAGTCAGCTATGGACACCATGTGGGAAAGCAAAAAAAGGAGAAGCTATCTACCTCCTTTCCAAAAAAGAAAACCTGGTTGAACAACCAATCTTTGTATTAACTAAAGATAAGAATGTGTAATCATTTGATTATCAAAACACCTAGCTTACGAAGTGGGAAGAGGACAACCAGGAATACAAGTGTTCAAGACAATTAGAATCAGTTCAGGGTTTCTAACCATGATGAAGAAAACATATTCGCTGGTTCAAGAATCTAGAATGGGAAGCAAACACAGAATGCTAAATGCTTAACTAAAATGATTTAAAATAACGCACATCAAAGAGCTACAATGCAAGATCAAGAGAAAAAAAGAGACAAACCTGTTTTTTCTTTGTTCGTCTTTCCTTCTCAGATGTTCTACGTTTACCTTTATGCTCATTTTCAGCTTGTCCAGAAGCTTCTTCTTCACGTATGAGCTCCTCTTGCTTTTTCAAAGCAACAGCTTCCTTATATGCTACTTCAACTTTATTGCTGCAACAAAAGATGGTAATGTTATAAGTATTCTTGAATTAAAAGCCAACAGGTCAAAGACATGCAACGTTTTCAAGGCATCCAATGACATATAGGCAATTGGCCCCCATTCATTTACAGAAACAAATGTAGCCCTCTTCTCCTTCTCCAAAGAGCGATAAAATTCTAATTGTACTTATGTGTTATGAGAACTATTGGAAGAGCCTCATTCCCGACTTGTAGATATTTTTTAGTCGTTTTAGCCGCAAACTGCAAATGCTTATCATAAAGCAAAACAAACTGAAAATATATTTAGTGGGAACAACTTCATTTCACAATGATTCAACACTTGGCTTAGTTGTTTGGCACATGATCTCTGAGCTTGCGGTCAACAATTTAATCCCAGAGGAAAAAGATTGACATTCTTTGATATATTTTTCTATTCAGTTGTTCGCGACCTTCGAAATGTGCAATGAGAAGTGTGTATGGACACCCCAATTTATGTCCAGAGGACCTTACAATTGTGTAGCAAAAGTATGTTCATACCTTCAACTCCCCAAACTCACCTATTGAAGAAACAACAAGAAAAAAACCTCATTTCCAAATTATAGTTAGGTCGGCTACATAGAACAAACTCTTTCACTTAGCTCAATTCAATACCCTTGATGTTGTGCTTCAAAATCATTTATATCCTTTCTAATCAATGCATCCCATGTTAACTTAGGCATACTTCTACACTGTCAAATTTCTTTAGTTTCTACTATGCCGAGTTTTCTAATTGGGGCTTTTGCAAGCCGTCTTTGGATGTGTCCAACTCCAAACCATTGCAGCGTCCCTTTTCTAATTTTTGCATTAATTGGTGTGCTACTACTTTTTTAATCTCTGTATTTCTTACTCTATATTTACAAGTTCCACCACACAACACCTAAGCATTTTCATTTCCACTACACTCATTTGATGTGCGTGTAGCTTCTAGCTAATGAAGGAAAAAAAAAAGAAAATAAAAACTAAGAGAAAATAAAAGTAAAATAATAATAATAATAATAATATAATAAAATTAAAAATAATGGTCATATGTGTTCTCCTCCTAAGAAATCAAACAGAATCTGGAAAGAATGTTGATGGCCCTAATTTTCCATTTTTTTCACATTCATTCCTTTATTTTAAAAGATTTTTGATCCCTCACAAGTTCAAAATACATGCATGATTAGTTTCCATAACATGTATTACCACTTACGACATATTGCATATGAAAAACCACTTTTAACCTGTCTCCTGTTTTGCAATACATTATCAACATGGAAAAAGCTAAGCACGTCCTCAATTGCTAGTATGCTAGTGGTCTATAGCATAAGTTGAGGGCAAAGCTGGATCACAGGAGTACTTCATTGGGTGCTTATAATCTTAGCAGACGAGGATGGGCTGTGAATTTACATTGACTTGTTCAAGTTTTACATTTTTGGGTGGGAAGGGTAGTGGGAGCAATTGCACGAGGGGTTCAAGCTTGTTGAGGCTTAGACGTCGTCTTTCCTTTCTTTTTGTAAAATAAAACCTTTTTACATCTGTAGAAGTCAATTATTTCTTGTCCTAAAAGGGGGCTCACGTACATGATTTCCATGAAAGAATAAATAACAAAAATCCAGAATTAGGTGGATGCTAGAAAGTACAATAAGAGTCTTATTTCCAAATTGAGACTCCAAAGCATAAAAGACAAACAGAGAAAAAAAAGAAAAAATGCAAAGAGATCATGTGCAATAGCAGACTGTTGATACATTATATTAACTGTCAAAAGATATTTGCAAGCCAAAGTGGTAGCTCCACAAGTTTTACATGTCCTACAAGAGGACGGGAGTTTAAGCCTCCTCGTGTTGAAGATGGGGTTGTTATTGGAGGTGTAAGTAGGTTTCTAATCCCAAAAAAAAGGAAACAGTCAAAATAAATTTAAGCAGAAAAAAAATGATTAGTTAGTAAATTACCTAAAAATATGTGCTAAAACAAAAATTTCCACTGTCCTACGACCCAGTTCTGTTAGCCGCCTCTCATCACGCTCGATGGAATCCTTGTTAAAATCTTCTCCTGAACTTCCATCCTACACATGAAAAGTAAATATTGCAGCAATGCCGACGAAGTACACCAGTATAGAATAAAAGCAAAGTGCACAGACTAAGAAACTAGAACTTAAAAACTAGGCCACTCCTTTTTGTTTGGTTTTTTTTTTGAGAAAAATATTTTCTTTGCTTGAAATAAATGGATATGGATTCTTTCCTTGAATCAATAGCCATCTTTCTACTAACCAAGCCTCCTCAATCCCTTGGGAACAAGGTGTAGTACAGGGATACTCATTAACATGCTAAGTAAATATAATGAGTCTAAAAAACAAAATCAGTACTGAATACAGGTGAAACCGCATAGAAGCATCTTAACATTTACTTAATAAAAATGATCGGTAAAATCACAATCAAATAACTACTTAGGGATCTAAGCGAAGCCTAAACCTAGGACTAAACTATATGGATAATTATGGAAACATAAACCTAAAAAATAGCTTCATAAATACATGAATTGTAATCATCAAATTACAACCAAAAAACTCAAACTGATTTGCAAAGACATTAACCATTTAACAAAAGAGACAAGAAATTCAAACTTAAGAAACTGGAAAGAAAAACATAGGATTAAGTGTTGTGTGTTAATATTTATCAAAGACAAACTGAAAGTATAAGAAATCCAAACAGGTCATCAAGTGGCTCCTAGAAGACTACGATTATGCACTGAACAAGGATCCTAACCAAAGCACATCATCTCAAAACCATCATACATACAAACGTCATAAAGCTAACAGGTAAAAAAACACAGCTTATGATACAATGGTTTTAATCACCATTCCACGAGTTTAAACTAGCCATCTGGTTAAAAATCTCAATACAAGCCCAAGAAACACCACAAGGCCTTGAAAAGTTTTCAAGATGGAGACACTGTTAACCTTTGTGCGATTTTGCGGACCCTTCTCTTCCTTAGGTGGCAAAGGTTCAACGGCAGCCCTCTCTAGTAGTGGTAACACATCATCCGCCAATAGAAACATGTCATTATCAACACAAACAATAGGAGCAGGCATTTCTTCACAGTCGTGGAGTTTTGCTCTCCCTTTCTTACTCTTACCCTGGCCTTCAAGCGCCTTTAGGCCGCTGTATAGGGAATCCATTACCAGAGTAGATGTGACCTCCTTCTCTATGAAAAAATGCTTAACAACTACTTTCAAAATCGCATCGGTTTTCTCTCTAGACATGCGGCGCCTAGCATTTTGGTCAACTCCCAACCAAAAAGCACAGAAACTGCAACCATCAAAAGCAGCAACAGTTATTTATGATCTAAGAAAAAAGAAGGATACAACAATGCTTAATTTATTATTTATGAAAAGACAGCATATATCTTGCAAGTAAGCATATCTTACATCTCAAAAAGAAAATGGAGGGACATTGTAGAAGAGAAATTATGAGAAGAAATATAATATCTTCGAAAGAGAATGATAGCAATATCGATGAAGCAGCATCACTTCTAATGCTTTTCTATGGAAAATAACCCCTCCTTAGGATCCCCCTATGAATATGTACATTCGGGAACAAAAATATGTTCGTGAGAGGAATCAAACATGGAAATGGATAACTTTATGAACATATGGCCAGAGCACATGAAAAACTGAAATTTCGCAGTTTAAAAGGGATTACGAACTACAGAGGATAGCTTAAGATTTCAAATTTAGTTATTTTAAGCCAAACCAATACTTCTCATCAACCACAGAGTTCAAATCACATACAGCTAGAACATAGTATCTAGAAATACAAGTAACACGAAATTCCAGAACTAAATGATGCTGGAGTATGACAAAGATCAGAAGGTACAAGTAGTGTGAAAAAGTCAGGAACCAAAAGAAAATTCATCATTTCTACAATCGTTGAATAGCTTGCATTAGAAGTTTCAATCAAAATGAAATTAACAATTATACAAGAAAATATCCACAAAAATCAGAAAACTTCAATTTAGTTCCAATTTGTCATTACTTGTGTCCCAAGAAAAGAAAAACTTGAAAATATTGAAAATGTTAATAGTTATTGAAAGAACTGACACAATATTACATTAACTGCAGGATATAAAATATATATATATATATATTATTTTTCCTAATAAAACTTACACTTTGTCATCCATATAATTACAGTGCCTATATAACATTTTCATTTACTACACGATATTACAAATATATAAAATTGATAAAAGAATATGTAATAGTTACGAAATAAAATCAAAAGTTTAAGGTGTTTTTTTTAATTTTTTTGTCAGATGGTGTTTTTTAATATTTTGGCATATTGGCAGACGTTTCAAGAATTTAAATTGGCATCTCAGCTTTCAAATTCATTAATTAGTTCCATTTTTACAAAAAGTAAAATCCGTATGAATAGCTATGTTACCTGGACTCAGGTGCGGGTGTCGGGTACGGGTATGAATCTAAAGGTCGGACCCACCTATTCTCTAATTTAAGGACACGGAGACTCGGCAAAAAGTGTATAAAACTTGCGTGACATATGCTTATATATATATATATATATGTAATAGCTTATACACCTATATTTTTTCTCATTTTTCATTACTTACTCTACACTAGAAAGTTCTTGTTAAGTTTTTTTCTTTATTCTCTTACATTTTAAATCTTTTTATACAAAAAGATCTTCAAATGGAGTATCCATGTCTTTTTAAGTGTCAAACTCGTTAAGTGTCCGACACGGGTACTTTGGGTTAGAGTGAAGGGTCCGGGTAACATAGATGAATAGAATAAAAAACCCAAAGATTCATTACTAGAGTAGCACCAATAGAGACGGAAATAAGTGATTTGTACACCGCCAAATAAGACCTGCATATACACTATTTCGAGGACTCGTCATTATAGAAGTTTAAGGAATTAGAAGGTATAAAGGTAAAGGATATACCTAACAAAAATCGGGATGCATTAGTTTTAAGGGACTCAAAAGATTATAAAAGCACATCATCAACTGCATTAAATTGAGCTCAGTGGAAGTGGTTCATCCATGCAGCCGACCCAACTAATTCAGGATTGAGGCTTAAATGTTGTAAAGGAAAGAAGTATCATAGTGGTGAGTTGGTAACATGAAAATACAAAAAATCTGTAATGTAAAACATTAAAAAAATTCTTTAATAAAGCAACACTAAATATTTTAATATCTTGGCATTACGTAAATCTTTTACTGAGGTATTATTTATCTAATCAAATAAATAAGTATCAACCACAATAATGAGACTGTACAAACTAAAACATTATAGAAGGAAGACAACTTAAACCTAGTTACATAGCAACCCGCTGAAATAAATAAAGAAATTACTTTTATATGTTATCCCTGTAATTAATTTCGACTGAAATTACTTGAGCAATTTTATTTCTAAGTGCATGCAAATTCAAATGTAATAAAAAAATCACATACCTACAAAGACAACGGCTTAAGGGTTCAAGCTCCAAAAATATAAATTCAAAATTTTAGCTCAATATATGAGCTGATCCCAATTAATTTGGGACTAAGGCTATGTTGTTGTTGTTGTAGCTCAATATATGAGGGGAAACAAATAGCAAAGAAGCTAATAACCAAACCGCAACACTTAAGTTTTATTAACATCATGGCACTCATATATAACAGATTAGACATTATGTAAGTTAGGAAACATATTACTACCTTTTCTATTAGTACTTTCATCAATACAAAAATTATAGTACGTTAATCTACAACCTACCAACGGCCACAATTTACAACAACAAACGGAAGCCTTTCCATAATTCACCTCGCCGAAGTAGGAAATCATGTCAAATTGGACAACAAATCTATTCCAAATTTCGACAGCAGAAAACTTAAAAAGTCAGTTTTGATTCTAAAGTTTCTTCAAATATGCAAGACCATGATAGCTCAAAGAGTAACAGATAATTACACTTAAAAAGCCATTTTTTTTTCAAATAAGAAACTGATAGGATGATGATGATCTGAAATATACAGATGAATTCAAGGGGAAAAGCAAAGTACCTTGACCACCTAACTTTGTCCTCGATGAACTTCCCAAGTTTGCCTCTCCTCTCTTCAACAAAGCGTCGGCATATTTGCTCTACATTAGTTAAATATACCCGAACAAGTTCTCTTCTGTATTGACAATCAAGGCAGCGGAAAGGACGATTCAATTTCTCCCTTCAAGTACCCAAAAATAAAATACAATACACAATTAGTCCCAAATTGCACAATTTAAGAACAAGTTCAACAGAGCACAGCAATATTGTTAATGAACAATAAGTCATACATATAAATTTATTTAGTAAAAAAAGGTCATATTTGTTGCAGAAAACTACAAATATGCAGAGAAAAAGGAGTAGCCTTGTTACGTAATGCATATTATTTCTTACACCAGATGTAAGAATATATCTATTCTTTATTTTTTGCTTCTCTCTGGATAATCAAGGGTGACAGTCTTCACTCTCAATAATCCCACATGTATAGCACATCAATCAGAAGACTTACAGCAAAGGCCAACCAGGCAACGACTAGTCAAAGCTGTCAAGATTAAAATTCTAACTAGGACCAGTGGGAAGTTCTCGAGGAACAGATTGTCAATCAATTGTAAGATGCTGGTGACTAAAAAGAAACAGCTAAAATAATGCCACCCAGCAGACCAGTTTACCAAATACATTAAATTATCATGTAATCTGCTTTAGTAAATAAGAACTGACCATCTATCACAATTCACCACTCCTACTAAAACTAACACATACACAGAGAGCATTGCCTATGCTGTAGCATACCAAATGTTCATTAAACCTTACAAATTAAACTTAAAATGTCATTGGATCAGTGAATAAAAAAGGGTATAAAGGTAGATAACATTTTTAATGTAGCAGCCCAAATCACTAACGATTGACTTGTCCTTAATTAGGATCACCGACCCAAGACGTGGGACCCGCTGATGGATACGTAGACTGGCCTAGGCACGGAGTCAAGGTATATTTTATTTGTGCGTGGTGTTTTCCTAGTGTTTGTATGTGTGTATTTTATTAATAATTTTAAGTCGCACTACTTATAAGCCTTATTTCGCTAATGTTGCGGTGCATTAGTAACTCGAGATGTGTGCAACGCGGGAAGATGGATTACATGAAAGAAAAAACTAAGTGGAACTTAGAATTCTATCTTAACTTATTTAATAAATTACTTAGGCAACTAGTAAATTTATGGGCCAAGTAATGTAACATACAAAAATGAAAGCTTAGTTCCTTATCAAAAAGAATGAGCCATTGATCCTCCTCAACATATGCTAAAGTGAGAATCTTAGGAGAAATTGGTGGGAAGGAGTGTAGTTAGATGAATTAAAAAGTAGCCCTTTGATTTGCTTAGAGATGACCATCTAGGTGGAGATGAGTGGGCAAGATCTAATACCACTATACCTATAAATACCTAAATTCTCTACTCACATGCACACATAAAAATCTGAACTAAAACTTTGAGAGAAGAAGAGAAATTTAGAGGGGGAGAATCGTAAGAAATTTGGTGAAGAAGGCTTCAAGAAGGGAGCTAGGTCGGGGTGGGGTTTTAGAGAATTCAAGATCAAGGGACCTAAGAGTATCTTCTACACCATTTATTTTGGTCAATCTTGATTGAGATCATCATGAATGACTCCATAATTACCATGAAAACGAATTTGAGATTTATGTCTTTTTTTTCTTGCATAATTGATGTCAAAATCTCCATTTGGTGATTCAAATGAGTCTCCATCTCTTTTGAATCAGTTTTGAAGTTTTTGAGCAAAATTTGAGATTTTCATGTTTTTTGAAAAAATGCAAATCTGAATTAAATGGATACTCAATTTCAAAAACTAATTTGATATTTAGTTTCCTTGTTTGATTCCACTCATTATGCTTTATTTGTTTTCGAATTTGCATCAAAAATTGATGAAGTAATGAATTTTTAAAGATCTTGAAAAATATTGCTCAAAAACTGGTTTTCTTATAGAATGCATTGAACCCACTTTGGACACCCACTTTGGACACCCACTTTGGGCACCTAGTGGGCCCAAGTGGTTGTCCAACCATGTGATCACCTCAAGGTGTGTGCATAACACCTTGAGATGTGCGCGCACACTCCTCGAGGTATATCACATGGAGGGACACTCACATGGGCCCCACTAGGTGCCCAAAGTGGGTGTCCAAAGTGGGATACTCTAGCATTATTGATTTTGTAAATGGATGATTATTAATTAAGTGTATCCTGCTTTTGATGATGAGGATGATGTTGGGACCCTTAGTGCAAAATTATGGGCTTCCGACTACGCAGTGCGCTACGTGTGCCAGGTAGCGTGCTACAGGGTGATGTGACTTTTCTGCAGTTTTTGAATTTAAACCTACCCAATTATTCACCCAAGTATAAACCCATGTTAAACACTTCCAACACACTCATAAACCCCTAAACACCATAGGAAGGTTAGGAATCGATACCATGTGTGAGACAGGCGTTTTGAGGCGAGTAGTGACTGGTTTAGCTTAGGATTTTAAGTGGAATGTGATAAGTAAATCTGTAGAGCATTCATTTACAATTCCTTGTTCAACTTATCATCGTTTGACAATCACTTGGACTGTAGTTGTTGAGTTTTTATTGATGTCCAATGCGTATTCAACCGGTTTATCATTCTTGCTATGAAATTAATACTCATTCAGAACTTATAGTTTTGTTGAAATTCTTGTATTGCCATATCATTTGAAAATCTTAGAATGAGTTGACTTGTGCAATTGTTGTGTTCCGAGAGGGACGAGGCAGACCTACCAGACACGATTCATGGACATGTTAGGGGTTGTGTTCTAGTCTTGCCCATCATGGATTGGATTATGTCTCGTTGCATATCGCGATGGACCCTAATTGGATTTGGGACTCGCCAAAGGGTTGTGATTCCCGTGAAGATATCACGGAATCTCTTTTAGAGATAAGATTGTGTCTTTCCTGTGGCCTGGGAACCACGTTAGCTCGGGTTTTGTTCACTTTTATTGGTCGAAAGACCCTTATTGCCGAGTCTAGAACCTCCTAAGTGCACAAATTTAGAATCACTCCCGTTGCATTTAGTTTCTTTCCAAAACTCATTTACTTTACTAGACCACATGGTAACTTCCTGCATGCTTCCTTTTCAGTTTGAGTTACTTATTTATAAACATTTAGTTACCTATCTATCTATCTTTGAATTGTGAATAAAAGGTCTCAAGATTTACTCACTGGAATTGTCATTTTTGGTGACGATCGCAGATCCTACTAGTAGCATGGGGAAGGAGAAGCTTGGCGACTACCTTTGAGCCCCAAGCAGCACCACTTTTGCTACTTTTGTAGGCCTTGTGTGCATTTACTTATGCCTTTATTGTGTACTTTTGGGACATGTTCATATACTTTACGGGTTGTGAGACTAGATCCCTGATTTGTGATACATGTATTATACTCTATCGCCTTATTTATAAAAGCAATCTATTTTGCATGATTTTCACATATAGGAGTTGTCATTACATAGTACATACGCATTTTACTCAAGTCTTCTGCATTACTTAAAAATTTTTAATTAACTCTGAAAATACATTTAACAAAAATAAATGACAATACTTATCATAAACACGAATAACCAGATAAATAAGACGTAAAGGCAAATTAATGCGTCATTAGGTCCTACGTGGCTGTAATTAGGGCGTAATGGTGGATTAGTGCTAGGCGATGCCCTAATTTGGAGTAGGGGTCGTCACATTTAAGATTTAGAAACAAACCAGAAAAAAAACTCATTCACGACCACTCACTCACATCAAGGTAGATTGATTGTTGCAACTATGACTGTTCGCAATGCCAACAAAAAACGGGAGAAAACAAAAATAAGCAAGAATGTAGTCTCAAAATCAATTTGAATTGACTAACTACGTCAAGAAGAAGAAATAAAGGATAAAAAAAGGGAAAACCTAAGGAACAAAACCTCAACCACAAACTAGTTGAGGTAAGCTACATGGATTCAATGGTTCCACTTCGATCGATTTAATGCAGTTGACAAAGTGGTTTAATAATCCCTTGGTCTCCCACGTGATATATGTCGCCAATTGCACAAACCAATCCATCCTCGAGCACTCCCCATATTGAGGGTAGCCCTCCCAACCAAATATTACCATCCACGAGCCTCGAACTCAAGACCTTTCTTAATAGGAATCAAGTCCCTTACCACTCACTTAAGTAGTTTCATAATCATTGAATCCTTTTAAATTGATAAATCCCAAGTTCTCTATGGTCTACCCATATACTGTTGAGTTTCTTCGATTTTTACCACACCAAATTTTATAACGGGCATTTGCAAACCATAGTATGATGTGTTTAAACACTCTAAACCACCAAAACCACTCTTCCCTCTTTTATGCATCTATTGGTTGGTCCTACTACTCTCCTTCAAATTTTTGCAATTCTTATTCTATCCCTACGAACTTAACCACACATACACTCAACCTAGAAATGGAAATGAAATCACAGTCAATGAGATTGTGTTGAAAAGAAAAGAAGAAAAAAGAGAATGGATCATAGGAGAGAGGACAAGAAAGAATGAGAAAATAAGAGTGCGAAATAAAGGACAAAAGGCAATGTTTTCAAGGCGGCAAGGTAGTGTTAGACGGTTTAGCCCCACTCAGTCTAGGCGGACAAAATATATTTACTTAGACCTCCATAAAAATAATTTAATTTCTTTAGAGAACCCTAAATCAAGGGGCATGTTTTTTTCACCTACATATTCTCATCAACATATTTTTCACCTCCACATTTTTGCACACATTTTGAAATTAAAAAATAAAATGATAAAAAATAAAAAATAAATTGAAAATTACAGGACCTCCCTAAAAAATTATGAAAATTATTTTTCAGGCCCACTGCCTAATTAAGGACTAGGCAGTGGGCACCCCTAAACGCCTAAGGCGGTGCCTAGGCACCACCTTGAAAACACTTCGAAAACAAAAAGAGATTGTCAAAGGAGGACAATGAGGGTATGAAGATAAAAGATATGATCGAGGCTGCTTCAGTATTAGGCTTGCAGGCAGTAATTGAGTTAATTAAGAGCCCATGAACAAAAAAGATACAAACTGTTGCGTCAAAGCACTTGATGCGAGAAGGATCATTAATTGCTTTTTGGCGAAATAACTAAAATATTAGTTATGCAAGGAGGTACCACATTATAGCATCATATTTTTAATGAGTTGCACTTATGCAAATACCACAAGGACACTTAGAATTAATAATTATGCAACATTTATCTGAGTTGTTATTTTCATGTTATCTAGGCCACATATAGAGGTTAACAGCAAGCTCATTAAAGAGTCTTTTGGAACCATATGTAGGGTCTGGAAAACATCGAAAGCCTTTGTTACTAAGTGGATGATGCCTAGTATATTCTTAGAAAGGTTGAGGATGAGAGATTAGTTTAGAAGTTAGGCATCTCTTAAGGTTTTAACATAACTAAATTATCTTGATGTACATGCAGAAGGTTTTCTGATTATAACCAGGTGGTTGACTTCTGCCAGCTTCATCCTTATTTTGTGATTCACTTCCAGATAATTAGTATATATTGTTTTGTATCTTCCCAAAAAAAGGTAATGGTTTATCAGATAATTCTTTTACAATTTTAATCTTACTTTTATGTGTAAGACAATATTATCTAGAAAACATAAGATCGTTTTATTTCTTAACTGTTATTTGATTGATTTTATTTTTTAAAAGGTGCACTTTTCTTAAATAAATAAATAAAGCAAAGAAAACACAAGTAGATAATGTAGTTTCAAACCATACACGTACTGAATAGTGATACAGTTACTAGGCATCATGATATCTGGGTCTGATGAGTTGGCCCAAAGCTAGCCTACCAATAATAGTTGTTTTAATTAATCTAAAACATAATATTATTTATTTCCACTACATCTTGTATTATATACACAAATTGTTAAGCCCATATTTTTAATGAAAAATAGAAAGTTTGTCACATCATAAAATTTAATGTTGCATCAAAAATAAGTGTAACGGCATCAAATTGTAAATGCAATTAAAATTTGCAGTAGTGGTAATACGAATATATACTTTAGAAAAGTTGTGAGTACTAATAAGTAATATAAATCAATTCAATTCTTCTTATCATATAAATGAAACAACATTTAAATGGACTTTTGCAACAAACACCTCATGGTTTATGCATTGTGCATGACTTGTATCATAAATAGTAAACCCAACCACTTATGTAACAGAATAACAGTCTCTACTTTAGAATGGCACATTTTCAATAAGAACCTCCAAGTTGAGTTAAACTAGCCAAAATTAATCCCAAATTTATATGAAAGCAAATTATAATGTAAAGTTGAATCTCCAGTCCTTCAAACAATGACAAATAAATAAATGAAAAAAGGGACTGCATCTATGATTTCGGTTAATTTAATATAAAAAGTAATTTGACAAAGTCTAATTCGACGTAGGAAACTTTCATATAATTTTGTCACTAAGAGGAAGAATAAATAACTCCATCTATAAGTACTATCAAGACTCAAATTTTGTTAAGATACAATAAAGAAACAAGTCTTTTATAATATTTTTTTGTCTTTTCACTTTTAATACCTGATATAAAGTTTTTAAATCCAATTTTGTTAAGATGCATTAAAGAAGCATATTTTTTTACCTGGTTTTGCCTTGTCGTAATGTGTTTCTATTAAGTAGGAGAATCCTTCACAATGGCATCACTTGTTATATCTTTTTTTCTTGTAATATTGGAATTTGCAAAATTTCTTTCCCTTAAGTAAGTTCATGAAATTTTATAAGCATGTGTTTTTTTTATTTCGGTGTTTGAAAAATAAATAAATAAATAGTTAAAGGAAGTTTGGATTGCCCTGAATCGAGCACAATGGAGGAGTTTGATCCATGTAGCAGTCCCTAATTAATTTGGGACTAAGGCTATGTTGTTGTTGTTTTAAAGGAAGTTTGGAGAAGTTTAGAAATTTTGGCAGCATGCTTCAATCATAGTTGAAATAATGGATCCAAAGAGTTACTAAAAACGTTCCACAACAAAGATCTGAAATAATGGATCCAAAGAGTTTGTATATTGTTCCACACCAAATTTGTTAAAAAGGTTCCATTCTCTACTTGCACAAATCCCTTACCATAAGTTGAAAGAATGTTCACCAAATCCATGAAGTAATGAACTCAAACAAAACAGACTACCTGAAGTAATCAAGGATTGTTAACACTAAAAAGAATTGGTTATTTCACATTACAGGCAGAGCAACAAACTTCAAAACAAAGAAAAGAACCAAGGGAACATAACAATTAGACATCATAGGCTGATGATTCTGGAGGGGATTTCACCCAACTTCAGATTTATTAAAAAAATAATTAAAAACTAAGGAGAAATAAGCATTCAAAAACAGGGCTTCGTTGAAAGAAATAGATACCAACAAAAACAATGAAGACTCAATTTCCAAATTAGATTGAAACAAATAGATAAACCAAAAATATAAATTAAGTGACCAGCCAAAGAAAAAATACCGGATGACTTGGACTTGGGCCTTTATAACAAGTGTATCAGAAACAATAAAACCATCAAGCACTTTTGATAGCTCCATAAATTTCTTCCATCCCCAATCATGCTCTTTCTTCCAAAACCGATGCAATGTATCTGCAAATTTTCATTATAACTCTTTGGATCGAAAAGGCATTAAATTAAAACCCCCATTTCAAAACCTAAGAATTGAGCTGAGCTACCAACCAGAATATTTAGACTTTTTTGGGTCTTTATTCACTACAGCAATTGTAAACTGAGCAAAATGGCTCCACCCTGTCAATGGTTGTCAACAAAAAAAATGCACTTTATGATTGTCGCCGTTGTCATCATCGTCGTCATCATCGCCATCATCATCACAACACAAAAGCTAATAATAAAATAGAATCATAGATCAAAACAAAATATAGCCAAAGTCAAAACCTGGAAGAAGCTTGTCATGATTAGCAACACAAAGAAACAAAGACAGGTGATTGCAGACGTCACATCCTTGAGGGTAGATTAATATGTACCTGAAATGAACTTACACGTGATTTAGCCCAAATAACCAATGTTCGAGTATTTCTATATAAATTACAGAAGTACAGGTGAACAATTACAAGAAAATATAGAAACCAAAACTTAGCTCCCTACTACATACCTACTAATTTCTATTATTAAAAATATCAAAGGCAGACTTACCAATCCAATAATGGCAAAGGATAAAGAGTATTTGAACACAATCAATACTATAATGCTAATCTATTAACTAATAAAATTCTACATAGCTATTATATATGACATGAAACTATTTATATCAAATAAAGAGATGGTACAGAGAAGAAGTAGCATACCATTTGTATCCTCCAACCTCAAAAGCATTGCTTCTAAGTTCTCGTTTGCTTATTTGTGAAAAATTCTCTATCTTCCATGTAAACTTTCCATATAGTTCAGAAGGTTTTGGCCCTACACAAGAGGCGTATGAACATTGTAAAAGCAATATTGTTAAACGTGAATACCTATTTTGTAGGCTAGAAAAACAAATTCTCCAAAGGACAACCAAAAATAGAATAAAAGACACATTCACATTCACATTTCTTCCAAGCCTACTTAAATACCAAGCATCTCTTCAAATACTAAAACTTGAACCCTACTTCTGCTCAGCTTGATTTAGTGCATTGGATGATATGCTACTGAGTCCTGATGGATGTTTGGTCCATCATTACGCTTTACTTACAAACTTTTTCACTCACAACTCATAAATGATCTAACCTTCCTCCTTTTCCATCTTTTATTTAAGAAATTTCCTCTCACTCACCAAACTTTTCTTTACCTTCGTAAGGCATCAAAGAATGATCCAAACCAATACAGAGTTTTGATCGTCTTGAAAACTACTTCCCATTTTGCTTTACATAAAAAGGAATCAGATAATCACTTTTCAATGGAATAATACTCAGATAATTTAACCTCTCAATTATGTTAATTAGATTTCACTAGGTCTCCCTTCTATTGCAAACTTCCATCTATTGCCAAGGTTAATATTGAACCACTTGTCCGTATTTTCTGAAATCTTCCCCTAATTGATAGAAAATAACAATGTTCCAACCATAATAAACAATATCGTACCATCTATCAAGAGTAAAGACCTCAACTAAGTAGAGAATAAAACCAAAAGATTTAATCAAACCATTAAACAAGATTAATGATAATTTAAGTTTCTTTCACAAAAGCAGAAAAGAAAGTCCATCTATGATCAAGCACGTTCTACTAGCTACTGAATAAGAATGCTTGAAGAGAGAGAAAATAAAAGAATGGGGTTTTAACTTCAAGATCTTCTAAAGTATCCTGAATTCATAACTTACATATAAAGGGTCAACTCGTTAAACAAAAACAAACCCACATAAATAAACATTCTCATTCAACTAATTTTACTTGATAAACTGCAAAATCTTTTAAATTAACCACTAATTCATAACTTAAGAATTCCCAGTCTGTAAGTCATCAAACAAAACCAAACTCACTACGTCGTTTTGATTCAAGTAGTCTACTTCAACCAGCTTCCAAGTTCACTAAAGTACGCATTGTGTGCATTTTAAATTAGTTTTATTCAATTCTTTATCAAGAAATACATTACTCATTATGGAAGAAGAAAGTGTCAATAAGCAGAGGATCAACATGCAGCAGACAGAGAGAGATGCACTTACCACAATCATCATCGTCGTCAGTATCCCAATAAGGAGGTGAAGTCGACGGAGTGCCATTCTCTACTTGCTCGCTGGACCGCCATTCTGCCAGCGCTTCTCCCGACTGGCACCGCTGCCCGCTCGAAATCCCATCGGAAGACCTCCCAATCCCACTATCATCACTAACAATTCCAGACATTTTCCTCACCCAATTCTTCACCTGCAAACACCAGATTGAAAAAGAATCGATTTTCCGTAACCTCGCAAATCAAACTGCACACATCAATCATCTCACGAAAGAAAACCCTAAATCTTTCCAAGAACCGTTCTCAACCAATTCAATTAGCAAAAAAAAAAAACCCTTTCATCACAAAACTCAGAAATTGAAAGAAAACCCATCATTCGATTGCCGACAACCCTACAATCATTACAAATGGTACCAAAAAAACACACTCTGAGTCAACGAAAACACGAAAAGCCGAAAGAATCTCAATTTCAAGAACCTCAATACGTAGAGATCTTTCTGAAACCCTAGAAAATCACAAGGAGAGCTCGAACGGGTAAACCGAAATAGATGAAACGCTGCAATCGAATCGTGAAGGCAACAACAACAGAATCGGCGGAGAATTAGAAGAGAAGAGCGAGAGATTGAGAGATCGAATCGAGAGTACCGGCGATTGAAGAAGAAAAGAGTTGGTATGGTCGGATAGGAAGGGAAGGGAAACGCCGTCTTACCTCTCTTCGAGAAGGCGAGAGAAAATGAAAGAGGGAGAGAATGAAGAGATTGGGGGTCCGAGGGGACAGCAAAGGAAACTCCAAATAAAAAAAATAAAAAACATTTAATGGGTTATAAATATAAGAATTATTTCCAAAAATGAAAACCTTAAATTCATAGCTTTAAACTAGCATTTCCATAGAAGAATAAGGTGAGTCTCTTGAAATATACGTAACTAGTTTTAGAACCGGACATTAACTCCAAATGGTACGAATCTATAGTTTTAAAACCACATCCAAAAATAAATATTATTGGGCTTAGGGCTTCAATTTAGGACTTGAATCTTACATTTTTAGTACAAAGATTTGATGGAATCGAAAATATTAAGTGATTCCGAGCAAAACCCACTTTTTTTGTCATTTTCACGTATTTTTTAGGAGTTTTGAAAAAAAATTGTTCGTTCTTGTTGCCCGTGGGGTTCGGACGCATAAGGCCAACACTTCTAAAGATATCTCGGTTGGATTCATCTGTCACCTACTGAGATTGAGTTTTCTTTACAATCTCGGTTAGATTTGGCTGACGCCTATTTAGGTGACTCGATCAAATTCAATCGTTACCCCTTTAGAGGTCGCAGTCAAAGTCGGTCAATATCTCTTCAGAGGCGTCGGCCTTATGCGACTGAATCTACGGGCGACACTTTTTCATTGCTATGACACATTGTGACTACATCCGACCTTGTTCAACAAACAAAAAAACTCTTAAAACATTTGGTGACCTAGTACAAGTTCTCTATAATAACTAAAACCGAGAAATATAGGGGATTGAGGGTGATGAGGTTTGGAGTATGGGTGAGCAAGGGCATTTTTAGAATTTTGAAAAAAAAAATTGGGGGTAAATTAAGTAAAAAGTGGGGTAAACAAAGTAAAAAAACAAAAAAAATGGGGTACAAGAAGCAAACCAAATAGCCTCACCCTTATTTTTTTGTTTATGAGTAAAAGTTGTTTAAAAACTAAAATATATGAAGAATGATGTAATGTCAGAGCCAGAGATGGTAGAGAGTCTAGAGACATCACTTGCTAAAATGCAAGGTTTCGAGAGGTCGTGGTTCGACTCTCACTAAAAAAAAAAAAAAAAAAAAAAAAAAAATTGATGTAATTGGAGTTTTCATAATAACAATTGTAATATTTGATAGATATCAAAAAAAATTTGTAATATTTGATTAAATATATGAAAGATGAAAAAATACCTACACTAAACTATATATAGCTATTATATTTTATTTTTAAAAAATTAAAAGTTATTATTGTGAAAAAAAACAAAAAATTAAAAACAATGTATTTATTAGGCAAACTCATGGGACTGTATTCAATTTGACGAATCTATGTATTTGTTTAATTGATGGATTTCTATGAATTTCATGGAACTTGATTGATTTGGAAGGACTTGATCCAAAATCTATTCAAATCTCATAGGTAGAGATGGGATTTAGTCATGTACATTTTTTGAAAAGAAATACATCACAATCCATTAAAATTTATCAAAATCTTAATTAAATACGACTTTTCAAAAGTCCATTAAAATTGTTTGAATTCCAAATTAAATATAACTCGATTTCAAAATCCTCCAAATTCTTTTAAAATCCTTCAAAATCCATCAATTGAAGACACCATCTTAAAATACACCAAAACATTTCAAATCTATATATACATATATAATAATTAATAAATATGAAATCCTTAAGGTTCATTTGCTACGTGGCTTCGATTGGTAATTTTGGGATAGCAACCGAAGCTCACGTTTGCTTGTGTACGACCGTTAGAATATGAGTATAAAGAATCCCAACTTGGGAGCAACAAAAAAAAAAAAAAAAAAAAAACGAGTAAAACTTTTTTTTCACGAGAAAATGAGCAAAACTTTATTATTTATGAACCCCGCAAGTATATGGTTTGTGTGTCGCCTCATCGTGAGTCTCGCACCCTCAGGATTCTATTCGGTGCGACACGAATGGACCCATAATTGAAATTTAGTCTAAATTTATCATTGATTTTGTTAGCAAAATTCATATCCTATATAGGTTGTAGCAGCTCCAATTCCATTGGCCACTACGGCGTGCACTGCAGGCCCACAGTCTTGCCAACTCATCATCTGACTGTGTGCCACGGCCACTTATTTCCCATTTACCAATCAATTTTCTGTTAACTTTGAGGTTATGTGTTAATAATTATTGATTCAAGTTAACTCATGCTTCTTTATTAACTTTTAATCTCAAATTACGCAGCGGAAAATTAGATTTAACAATATAAAAATTTTATCATATGTTTTATGAGCATAATGCCTGAGTAGAAACCATACCAAAATGAATCATACATAAATCAGATACGATTCTAGTATATCTCTCAAAATTTTCAAGCCCAAATAAAAACAATATATATATACATTCAAACAAACATGCATACAAGAGGAGTAATCCACGTCTTCAGTCACGGATAATCTTTACATGTATCCTTGTCCCTGCACATATCAAATCTTGCACTCAAATCACCAACACATACGGTGACGAGTCCAGTGAGTAAACTCTCAAAGAAAATCATCGAGTAAATAATAACTGATTCAGAAGCCAATAAACAACGTTAACTACACATGCAAAGATTTTGTGCAGCCATAAATCCCTGCATGTGTCGGTAACAAGTGCACAAGATGATTAACAAAATAATCATGATGTAAACAATATGTTCCACAACAATTATGATAAAACTAGACAAAAGTATAATGCAATCTCACGTACTAGATCATACTTCGTAGATTCGGATGACCTCTACTGAGCGCATCAAGTCTAAACCACATCTGAACTATTAATGGTGACTGGAACAAATCACAAACCCACCGAACAAGTGCACCCCGCGGCTCGGGTCACAATGCACTCGGCGACGCATGCTTGATCACGTGCTACAATCGTCCCGAATAAACTTCGATATTGAAAACAAATCCAACACCCATCGACAACCAGACCAGCACATGATCCCCATGAGTATGTATAGCAACAACAACAGTATATGCAAAAATTGAAAGAATTAAATACTCAAATGTGTTTCTGTTGGGCGCACCTATACCGCACTCAAATTATCCGGTCCAGCTCGAATAAATGCCCAACAAATCAAAATTACCACCCGAATTATACCTAAGATCATTTGTCATTAAATTAACTTCAATTTGATATATTATGTCAATTTTACGTTTTTCAAGGCTAAAACCCCGACTATATCTCGCCAACTTTCCAAGAAATTTTTTGAAACTCATTTATAAAGCCTTTTTTTAATTTCTCGTATTTTTCTGGATTTTTTTAAACTTTTTCAAAATTTTTAGCTATTTGTCCTTATTTTTCTGTATTTTATTTTATTTAAAACTGTTTTTAATTTATTTAAATAAAATAATAAAAATAAAATATTATTTAAATAATATGGTGTGGGTCCCCTGAACCGGGTTTGACCCGACCCTACCGGGTCAAACCCGGTTCGATCCACTGGATCGTGTTCGAGTCGGGCCGGTCCAGGCCCACCGGGTCGAGCCAGGGCCGGTTTGGCCCAGCCCACCCAGGATGGGCCTAGGGCAGTCTGTGTGCGTGCGTGCACCTTCCCCCCCCCCCAATCTTCTTCCTCAACAGAGGCATTTTCACGCCTCTGTTTCTCTTCTTTTTTTCCATTTCTAATGGAATTGGGAGGGAGTGGAGACAACATAGGCGTCGTCTCCCTCCTCGGACGAACTGCTCTCACAATTCGTCTGAGCTCCCGAGCTCCTCGCCACCATCACCACTAAACCGTCACTACCACCACAACGAACACAAAATCAACAACAAAAACAACACAACAACTTACTTCTTTGCCTCTTTAACACGAGCTCAATCTCTCTTCCTCTTTCTCTCGATTCCTTTTCTCCTCTCGATCTTCAATTTTAATCAAAGCGTGAGAAAATGGAAACTGTGGTGACGATGGCGGTGTTTATCAAATTTTTGGGATGAAATGACCATTTTGCCCCTATGATCTTATCATCCTCCTTCACACTCTAATACCCTTTTTGGCCATTTCACAATTTTTTCCTTAATTTTCTGATTTTTAATATATGTATGTATATTAAATTCCTTATATACATATATATAAATATATATATATATATATTCGCCTATACTTTCACGCCTAAAAATTTTGTCGTGTGCTCCAACGAACGTACTCGAGCGTGCACACTATTGTACCACCCACGCGTGTCGACTACGAACTCGGGTGTTACTAGGTGCCCACCACACACTATTGTACTACCCACGCGTGTCGACCACGACCCCGCGTGTTACTAGGCGTCCACCAATTTACTATTTTGTCTCATTAAAATTCATTTTATGTGTGTATTATTTCCCCTCGGCCTAAATTTTATCTTTTAGCCAAACCGGTACCTGCGTCGACACGCATATCGAGGCGAATACTTAACACACAATCTCACACGTCAATGGCAATATAAACACACATATTGCGATGTCATTTAACTAACTTGGACCTATACATCGCAACTTCACCACCAGAGCACACAAAACGGACTGTAAACCCTATTCGGTCGTGCTCCGTCTTCATTATGGGACGTTCGTGGGTCCTTGCAGCCATTCCACGTCCGCGCTGACGTCACCAATAACGGCTATTGAAAATTGGGCCATTACATAGGTTCTTTTTTTTGTATACAGAAAATGGTTTTGAGTCATGTTGCAAGGCTGCACCTAACAATTTTACACTCACCAAAGTTTGAATCCATGTCCTTTTTACTTTCAAATCTCATACTATACCATTGGGCCACCCCAATTAGTTGGTGTTACTCATTTCAGTTTTAAAAGTCGACTCTCACTTAAGTCAGAAAAAAAAATTGTTGGTTTATTATAAAAGTTAGTATCTCTATTTAACATCAGTAATTTTGGAATTGCTAATGATGAGTTAGTAATTAGGATTAATATGTTTCTTAAGGGAATGAGGGTTGCAATAGTGAGCTTGCAATCAATAATATAAAAAAATATTTCAAAGCTTTATAAAGCAATTAATTTTGTAAAATCTACCTACCATTTACCTTATGTAGTCTTTAAAGCCAACTACTTATTTACCTTGGACATTTGATAAATGTTCGAATCCTCTAAGTTTTAGAAACATTTTCCTTTTCTTTATGTAAATAGAGAAGTCTATTCTTCTAGTAGAATGTTTTACCCTTAAGACAAAAAAAAGAGGGCGACACTATAGGCACTTGAATTTTTTATGAGGGCATCCCAATTTACATGTATTTTATGTGAGGCATCCCAACATTTTGAGGTGTCTTTAGCCGTGCTAAAAAAAGTATATTCCCATAATAAAAAGTAGTCGAGAGCACCTTTTTTTTTTTTACTTGAGTGGAGTCGAACTACAAATTCCCGAGGTTTTGTCTTTTAGCAAATGATGTCTTTACCATCTCATTTGAGAGGCTTTGACAAAGTAGCCCATAACACTTTTTTTATTTTGAAACCAGCGGAGAACACTTATATAACAACAAAGTCTCATTCTAACTTAGTCGAGGCTCACTATACGAATTAAATTCTTTCACTTTAATGTCTCTTATTGTAAACTTTCAAATAAATTTTGTTACTATCCTTTGTTGGTGGATTACTAAATTTTTTAATTACTCCATCTCAAGCAATCTTTTTTTAAGTAATCCAAAGTAATCTTGAACACTAGGTCATTTAAAAAAAAGTTAAAAAAAAAAAAAAAAAAGAAGAGGAAAGAAATTGACAATCTCTACAAAAAAAAAAAAGAAATAACAATTTCCTAACATGAATTGAAAAAATGGTTTACCGCCAAGGTTAAGATCTTGTTTCCAGCTTGTTTGCTACCGCCGACCATTTTGCCTAAGGTTTGATAAAAGGTGAAGAAGACAACGAATTTGGATTTTGGATCCTCTGCATCCGGTGAAGCGTCATCTATCAAGGAAAATATCAGCGACGGTGAGCCGTTCGTGGTTGGGAGTGGCCAGTGGCAGCGACAATCAATGGTAGCGTCCCTCTTAGAGGCAATAGTTCTAAGTCAATTGTCTAATTTCTTTTCTTTTTGGCTAATAGTGTAGTGTTTTTTATGTTTATGTAGGTTTGATCGCAGCCTAAGTATGGATGTAGTTGCTCTGGTGGCCTTTTTTGTGAACTTCGCTAAGCAATTTGTTTTTAGTTTAGTTTGTTAAGGTTAGTTCTCGCCTACGTGTGGTTGTTGTCCCTGTTATCGGAATTGTTATCCCCGTTATTGGGGTGGTTGTCCTTCACTTAGGGTTGGGGTTGGAGTCGCACACTCGTTTTCATAATTTGTTCCATTCTTTATTGTTGTAAGAGTTATTTGTAATGGATTCTTGTCCTGTTGGACTAGGAACACGGAACACCTCAATACAATTTGCTTTGACAAAAAAAAAAAACAAAACAAAACGACGGAGGTGGCTGCTCTAGTCTCTTGATACATTTTGTTTAATAGCCACTAAAAAGTCCTTCACTGGAGCATCGTGATGCGTTTATACAAGTAATGATGTGTATCTAAAGGTATGTTTAAAAACACTATTATTATTTTTTTTGTCAACATAGAAACACTATTAATGCAACGAGAACATCTCGTGCGTGATATTCCACGTGGATCATTTGCGGGCCCACGTATAAGTCTATGAAGTTTGTGTTCTAAACAAATTTGACTACTTTAGTTCCTGAAAAAAAAGAGAGACTATTTTAGCATAACATAACCAATAGTGGTTTATCAAAAAAATAAAAAATAATAAAAAAAAACTAATAGAGAACTGTTAAGTAACTCACTTTGGACACCGACTCACCCGTCAGATGTCGTGCAATACACAACAGAGGCGTGCCTAGGGTGGGACAAGAAAGGTGACTACCCCAGGCCCCTACCCAAAGGAAGGCCTCATGTATAACCATATATTAATAAACTAGATGTATAGGGGCTTTTTTTAAATAAATTTTAAAATTTTCTTAGACTCACCAAAAAGGCTCACATCTTTTTTTTTTTTTTTTGTAGGAAAAAGGTTCACATCTTTGTTAAATGAAAAATAAAAGATAAGGCCTCATCTTATAGCTTAAACTTGAGGTATAAGGGACTTCTCACATAAATAATTTAGTTTATTAAGGGAATTGAAAGAGAATGTTTTGAAACTTATAAAACCTCACTTTATTTATGTAATCTTGCAAGTGAGATGCATCATTTTGACTTATTCTAACCCCTTACGTACCCTATCATTCATCTAACTCCTTAATTTTTAACTTTATGAGTTAAGAAGATTCTTACACTTTTCATTAGGGGTGGGCAGCGGTTTTCAAAAAACCGCCCAAACCGCTCAAACCGACCAAACCGCACGGTTTGGTTTGATTTTTGAAGCTCGCGGTTTGGTCACGGTTTGGAAAACGACCAAACCGCAGATTCGCGGTTTGGTCGCGGTTTTCATTTTGAGAAAACCGTGGTTTAACCAAACCGAGGGCATTTTGGTAAATACGAACCAAAAACCCTAAAAATTAAAAAAAAAAACCACAAATCTCACATCTTGGTAAATACAAACCAAACCGAGGGCATTTTGCTTTTTGTTTTTTCATTTTGGCTTGTCTTTTTTTTCATTTTTGCTTGTCTGTTTTTTTTTTTTTTTTTGGCTTCTTGTTTTTTTTTTTGGCTTGCTATTTTTTTTTTTGCTTTGGTTTTTTTTTCCTGAAAATAAATTGCATGAAAACCGCGGGTTAAACCAAACCAAACCGCGCAAACCGCGGTTCGGTTTGGTGTGGTTTTGGTGATCTGCGGTTTGGTTGCGGAAATCACCAAACCGTAGACCCTCGGTTTGGTCGCGGTTTGGTGGTTTTCCAAACCAAACCGCGGTTTGCCCACCCCTACTTTTCATTATCGATCTAAAATTCAAAGAAAGAAAGAGGGAAATAGTCTTAAAATAATTTTATTGAAAACCCCATTCTAGGTTTCGCCCAAGGCCCCAAAATGCCAAGGCCAACCCTGCTCCGATATGTGTGCGTGCGCATCTTGAGGCAAAAATGCACAATATTTAATTGAGTCAACGTCCAAAGTGGGTTGCGTTGAGAATCATATGTGACTCACGGGTTAGTACTTTTTGTAACTAAATTACAGCGGGATTAGGATTGATGTTGTTGTTCAAAGCATTATCGAGATAAACGAGAGGGGCATGTGCCCTTGCATCAGCCAAGATCGAGTAAGGATATAAGTGGGGCAGGTTTGGGGTAGGGATTGCAATCTCCATCCCCATCCTCATCCTCACCCCCAAGTTTGACGAAATTAGGATTCTCCGCTTGAAATTCCCATTGAAGAAATCAACCCCCATTCTCTATCCATCAAGGATCTCCAGCCAAACTGAGATTCCCCATTCTACTACTATTTCACATAATATCCAAGAAAAAGATATCTAAATACATTATATATATAGAAAATCGAAATCATAATATTATATCATTAATAATATGTAGTATATAGTTCTATTGTTTAATTTTCTTTTAATCAAAAACATAGTTTCATTGTTGAAATCTATTCAGATATATTGAATATACTACATTTTATATGAGTTTTGTTTTATATATATATTTTTTGATAAACTTAGTTGTTAGAAAATTTTAATAATCTATTGGGGTCATACATATACAATGTGTCGCGCCATTATTAATTCAGACTAATTAAAGTGGTCTACTAATGTATAATGTTATTGGTTAATGGACATAATTATGGTCATTAAATAATGTTAGTGTAGATACCATATCGGTGTGCAACTCAATAAGGGGTAGAGTTGGCATATCACAAATATTATTGGGTTATGGTTCACAATTTGTAGTTCACACTATGAATTCTCTATCCCCGTCAAGAAATCGCGTTAGACTACGAACTACAATTGGAAGACCTAATCCGGTTTCGCAATTCTAATAGAAAATCCTGCAGGTACGCTTCCACTTTATAGTTATCCCGAATCATTGTGGCTTTTTGTTCTTATTGATTTGTGATAGATCTAAAACCTAACAAATGGTATTAGAGTCCACCATACATGATTCTTGGTGATTTATGGTTCGTTTGAGAATTTATCATGTCTAAAGATCTTTTGATTTCATTATGTTGAATTATTTTTTTTTGAAGATTGAGATTTCAAATCTTTGTGTAAAAGAAAAAAGAATTGTTCATTGACTTTGAATCTATTTTTCAAAAATCGAAGGTCTTTTGGTGTAAGTTTGAGAAAGATGCCCCATATTCGCTAGATCTTCGTAAATCAAGGAAATTTTAATTTTCGATGTAGTACATTTTGACTATGGACAATGAATGAATTAAGGGTATTTTGTGCACTGTGCTTTTGCATTAAATCGTAGAAGACGTATTGTATTTGTTGGATAATCCTTGAAATATGCAATCAAAGATTTTGAGTATATCATGTTGATTATGATCTTATGTGATTAAGATTTTTGATTATTTATTTTAGGAAACCAAATATCTCACGGTTACATGTTAGTTGATTATGGATACATTGTGGGTCCCACCACAATGAATATTTGGAAACAAATCGTTCATTGACTAGAAATTGAATGTGCATTTAATTTAATTTTGAAATCGAGAATGTTATGTACATTTGATTTTGTGAATATTGCTCGGCACAAATGAAGGTCAATATTTAATAAAATTGAATGTGCATTTATGGTAATGAACACATGATAATTATTCAGCTATTTTACAAGTGAATGGTAAATTGGCCCAAATAAAGGTTTTATTATTCAACGTGTTATTTTTATTATTAGTGTTTATTATAAAATATGATATCAATTACAAATTAGTATTTCGTACATAAATATTAATGGAGTGTCCGGTATCTTAAAATGGATTTCATATTATGGCTTATTTTGATATAATTCAAATTTCATTTTTCATGCATTGAGAATAGTTAATTAAGGTTAATGGGTAATTTTAAAGACCCCGCATACATATTTTTTAAATATGATGTTACCATCATAATTCAATAATAGCTATGGATAATGTATTAAGAACATTGTTGGACATTTTAAGTGGGTTAATTACAACAAGAAGTCGCCAAAGTGACCTCTCTTGTCTAGTTTACCCATGTAAAATATTGAATGTTTGTGTGTATGCAATCAATGCAGATATTAATCGGCCCAAAGGAAGGTTAATACTTGGTCGGATTGCAGATACACATGTGATGGTAAACTTGTGAGAATCAATAGGTTTTTCATGTGAATAATGAATTGATCCAAAGATAGATTTATTGTTTGGCATACGTTATTGTCAAAGTTTGATCTTTACAACAAGAGTACCACTAGCAATTGATGATATTGTCAAAAGACTTGATATTGATTTTGCACTAGGTATCTTGAGATGGGATCGCCATTTATTTGAATTCATGATGACGGATTTCAGATATTTATGTGAGTATATTCATGTTGATTAAATTGTTCTTTTCACAATAAGTCTTGCTAGAGTATCTGTTCATTAATTTAATAAAGATTTTAAAGTTACTAACTTACGAAATAGAAGGGTACATTCCCTATTTCAGTCTATTTTGACGTTGATTTGACTTATATACCAAAAAATGCTTAAGGTTATATTCAAGTGCTATCACTGACTTAAGTGTTTCATTAGATGGTTGCATCTACCATAATGGGCCAATTGATGCTGAGGATATATGTTAAGGATGGCCAAAAAAATTTGGAAGTAGAGACAATAAGACACTTCAGATTATTATTAAGTACTAGATATTATGAAGACTTAATGGATAATTATGTTGTTTCATCTGTTAGGTGGAATTATGCTTTAGTTTCTTATTTGAACAAATTTGGCTATTAGTGAAACAGTTTGTTCAACTTATCCATTCATTTAAATGTTGCTAGATCTAGTATTTTTATGGTTTTATGTTTATGATATGATGATAACCTGAATTTGTTTAATTTGATTGCTTCTAAAATGAAGTATTAAATTTGGAACCTCGAACAGTTAACAATTATTTATTTATTTTTATTTATTGTGTATCTTAAATTATCCAGGGGTTTTTAAGTTTTATGATCCCAAAATTTATGATAATTTTTTTTAGACGAGAACAAACACGTCCTACGAAGGTATTGAGTTTGGGAGGGAGAAATGAGGTTAGAGACTTTATCATTGAAGAAAAATCAATTCTAATTTCTGAATTGATTTTGATAGTTGTTTTTCATGAAACAAATTTTGGTACTCACAAGATATAGTTTCTCTTTCCCATTTATGATGAAGAATTGTCCGTTAGGAGCAATCTCAACATCTTCAAGAACTAGTACATCAAGAGATAGGGACTTTTAATTTATTCACTTAACAGATAGGAAAAATAATGACATGATGGATGACGATCCGATCAAGTTTTGACATGACACGCAGGGTTCTAATTTGAAAAAAAGTGGATTAACACGTGAATGGAGAATGTAAGTCTATGAAAGGGGGACCTTCTCTTTGGTTTTAATGAATGAATCTTGTTAGGACAATCATGACTCTTGCTGCATAATATGATTATTATAATTTAGTGTTTTATTAGATAGATATGTTAATACAGTATTAGTAAATTGACAAAATCTATTTGTTGGCACATCTCGTCACGGTACTACAAATTTCACCAAATTGTTTCTCTCATTCGGTTTCGAGATGAATGATGTTTTAATGATTTGAGTATTATAGATTCAATGGGAGTATGTTGATGATATATTGTTTGTCACTAATGATATAGGCACACTGAAAAAAAAACCAATAAATCTTCATCTAGAAATCTCGAGATAAAATATCTTGGTGATGCTTCTTTTTATGAGGATTCAAATACAATGAGAGTAACCTTGAGGTATTCTAAGATTATCATAAAAAGAACAATATGGATAACATGTGCTTAAAAGGTTTGACTTGCAAGAATGAAAACTTGATGATACCCCATCGCTAAGATAAATTTAGTCTCAATTGGTGCCCTTAAAAGGAAAAATTAAGGTCATAAAATATGTATAGAAAATTTCGCATCAGCAATAAGAAAATATTATGTATGTTCAACTTTGTATGCGTTCAAATTTTGTGTATATTATTGATGTATAATGCATGAACTAAATCAATTAATGTATGGATCTTTGAAAGCAGCAAATTTTTTAATGTATTTGAATAGAATTATAAATTATATACTCACATATAAGAGGTGAGACTATTTGGAGATCATTGGGTACTTAACCTTCGATTGTATTGGATGTCAATACAGTATAAGATCCAATTTGGGTTATATCTATTTGTTCGCTGGAGGCGTTATTTATTATTAGTGCAATGCCAATAAATGTCTTATTACAACCTCCACTATCAGAATTTATAGCATACCATGTGGCATCCTATTATGAATAACTAATGAATTTTTGTCACGAAGCTGCAATTTATGAAATATATTGAAAGACCACTTATGATATATCACGACAATAAATAAGATGTTTTACACTTTAACAAACAATAGGAACATGACTTAGTCAAAGCACATTGACTTCAAATTCTTAGTTGCCAAGAGAAGAGTACAAAGTGGACTGATTATTATAGAGCATATAAGAGACAAACTCCGTATAAACCATCTAACAATGGGTTTTTCCACCCAAGGTCTTTCATGAGTATATTGCTCAAATGGGTGATACAGATTTACAAAATTTATCTGGTTCAATGAGAGTTTGTCACTTATGTCTTATGCGCGCAAATTTTGACTTTATGATTATATGTTATAATCTTTTGATATTTTCTGATCAGAAATAAAGTTTGGTTTCGGTTCAATACACTTTGTACGATAATGTTTAATGATCTAACTTATGTAAGACTAGTTGAAAATCGACATGTACATATCACCTTCACGTGATTTTCAAGCTACACTTTATGATCGATCTATGGCATTTGGTTATGTTAATATTAGTAAACATTGATAGGTTTAGTTATGATTGATATAATGAAAACTGCTTTGGTCCAATGTTGATATAATTGATGGACGAGATTGTTCGACATGCCCTATGGTTATGATGGCAACATTTGAGCTCATAAAGTATGACACATTTATTATGATACATATGTGACCCTGTGGGAGGTTGTTAGAAAAATTTAAGAATCTGTTGTGGTCACACATATACAATGTGTCACGCCATTATTAATTTAACATAATTAAAGTGATCTACTAATGTATAATGTTATTGGTTAATGAACATAATTATGGTTATGAAATAATGTTAGTGTAGATACCATATCAGTGTACAACTCTATTAGGGGCAGAGTTAGCATATCACATAATAACTCTCCAAACAG
Source organism: Stephania japonica (assembly GCA_039657345.1). Taxonomy (NCBI): domain Eukaryota; kingdom Viridiplantae; phylum Streptophyta; class Magnoliopsida; order Ranunculales; family Menispermaceae; genus Stephania; species Stephania japonica. Next base: position 63,652,768 of record CM077557.1, on the reverse strand, counting down.
TTATTTATTGGGTTATGGTTCTCAATTTGTAGTTCACGTTGTGTATTCTCTATCCCCGTCAAGAGAGCGTGTTAGGCTATGAACTACAATTGGAAGATCTAATACGCTTCGCAATTTTAATGGAGAATCCTACAAGTACGCTTCCGTTTTATAGTAATCATTACAAATCATTGTGGCGTTTTGTTCTTATTGATTTATGATAGTTCTAAAACATAATATTATTTACATTAATTAGAGATATATGGTCTTAAGAAAATAGAGATATGTCATATATTACATCAAAAAATTACATTGCATTAAAATTCTAAATCATAAAAATGTCATTATTCATTATAAAACAATCTATTGTTATTATTTGTTCATACTAATTTAGCCATAAATTATAATATTAAATTGTTAAAAAATGTATCATATTTGATTTAGATTACAAAGTTTTGATATAATCTTATTTAGGGCTATATCTCATAAAGTTTAAATTATTGGAATAAGCTTCTAATCAATGGCTAATTTGATATATGATCATTTGATTGTAACAATTACATGGTCTAGCGTTCATAATTAGTTATAATACAAGGTAAACTAAAGTAATTACAACATAATTATTGTGAGTGTCAAAGCCTCCCAGGTGATATGGTAAAAGACATCACTTACCGGCAAGTCCTCGGGAGATTATGGTTCGATTCCCACCGAAGTTAAAAAAAAAAAAAAAACTTAATTATTGTGAGGATACTGGGGAATCTCTATAAAGTGCGACGGAGAATCCCCAACAGGTGGAGATGGGTAATATTATCTCTGCCCTGCCCCGCCCATCATAAAAGAAGATAAAATTCCCTCCGTCCCCCTCCGAGCCCACCCCATGGGGCTAATTGGTCAAGGATTTCCACCCTGTCGAGGTGAATCCCCATTCGCCAATGGGGTTTCACCGCCTCATTTGCACCCCTAAGATCAAATGTCTATAGGCTTGCTTCAACATCTAAAAAAATATATTTTATTTTCTACATATCTCGCTCCGTATTTTTTTAGAACTTGCTTCGGTAACTCACTCTGGGCACTGATCCACTTAATATTCATACGATAGACGTCGAGATATGCGTGTGCATGTCTCGAGGTGTAGTTAGAGAACTAAAAAGGAATACGTGATGCATAACGAGACAGTATTGTTCCAGTTTTTTTCTTGTGGCATAAATCAATTCACTCATTAACGAGATACGTCGTACATGCTCACTTCAAAAAAGAGATACATCGTACATGCATCACAAGTATTGTTCCATTTTTTGTTGTTTTTTTTTTTTTTTTTTTTTTTTTTGAAGTGGTATTGGTTAAAATATTTGGAGTAAGGCCTTATGAGTAGGGGTGTACACGGATTGTACTAATCCGCAGATTCGGTCCAATTCGGACCAATTATCACTAATTAGATCAATTTTTTGATCCATTTGACTGGATTGGATTGAAAAATCATTAATCCGCCTGGATTGGATCGGATTACGGATCCTACATTAAAAAACCGCGGATCCAATCCGATCCAGTCCGTTTAACATATCAACACATACATATATTTCATCATATGTACTATAGTAGCTTAATTAGCATCAACTCAAACTATCAACTCTAAACTAAAATATCTAAAAGACTATACTTGTTCTTAACTCTTTTATTATGCTTTCGACCTTTTTATTGTAGGTTGTATGTTCAACGTACACGTTTTTTGTTCTTTTGTGACGATGTATGGTGAAGATTTGTGGATAACATTTTTATTTATGTAGGAACTTATATTTTGAAGGTTATTGTGATAACAATTTTGTGGGAAATATGTTATATATAGATTTGTGGAATGTATGTTGTAAATTTGTCATTCATGAAATATATAATTCTTATGATTCATTTGATTAAATCTAATTTCATAAATTTTGGATAGGAAAACGTCAATCCGCAGAACTTGATCCAATTCGGTCCGCATTTTGCAAATTGGATTGAGTTGAATGGATGAATTATTTGGATTTGATTGGATTGTAATTTTTCAATCCGCAATAATTGGATTGGATTGTGGATTGACTTTAATTAGACTGGATCCAATCCGTGTGTAACCCTACTTATGAGTGTGGTGAAGTGATTACTAAAAGGGCTTTAGTAGTCAGTTCAAGGCATATGTGTAGAAATTCATAGACCCGAAGAATGTTAGGCAACACACACACATGTGGGTATATAAATAGGGTTGAAGCCTATCTTGCACAAAACCAATTGGCTTGTGTTAAGATCCAATTTACATTACTTATGTAACATACCAACTCTTATTATATTTCCAATATGAGACTATATATTCTCCGATGATCGTTCCTCTTTGATACCATAAAGAATTTTATGGGCCTGAAGAGTGTTGGACCACACACGCACATGTGGGTGTATATAAATGGGTTGGAACCCATTTTGCACAAAACCAATTGGCTTGTGTTAAGATCTAATCTACACCACTTATATACCACATCAACTCTTATTATATTTCCAACGTAGGACTATATATATTCCAACAATATGTGATAGATTTGATTTGCGACAACGACATTATTTTCCTTTGACATTTAAGTTAGTGGTAATGCCTCTCTTAGCCCTCATGGGATTAGTTGAACCTTAATCAGGAGGGGTTGAGATAGTTTAGATACCCATCATAATCAAAAGGTCATAAAAAAAGGTTAAAAAGTTTTCAAGTAAGGAGTAACTCACTTTGGGCATCAATATTGGATACCTACCAATTTAGTGCCCATGCGATGCGCCTAGAGATGTGCAGGCGCGTGTGTTGAGGAGTATCACACATGCATTAAGCGGGTCGGGGCCCATTATGGGCTCTTTCCTAAAAGCATCTCTAATGATAAAATGTGGATTGGGGGCGTGGGTTGACGCCGCATCAACGCCAGGTATTTATTAGTATTTATTAGATTATAAATAAAAATAAATCAATTGTTTTAGTACAATGGGTAATATAGCTTTAAAAAAGATAGTTAATAAAAGTGATTTTTATTTATTTATATTTAATTAAAATCCATTTTTAATATAGTTACTTCATAAATTTGTAGTTATCATATTAGAGCATCTCCAATAGGACAATAGATTGGGGGTAAATATGTGTCACGTTGGATTAAATAGACATTGAGGAGAAAAAACATTCTCCGATGAAGATGTGGACTGAGGATGTGAAGTTGACTTGGCATAGAAAAATGTAGACATTGTCTATCTATCGCACCCTCTAGATTTAGATGGTGCGATAGATAGTGTTTGCTATGCCACGTAATTAAAAAATTAAAAAAATAATGAATTATGAAAAGAAGTCGTATATACTTTTGTATTTATTTCCTTTGATATACATATTATACGAAAAAATTGCTGCATTTTTTTTTAATAAAATCGTATACTTTGTAGTTTAATTTGTGTTTAATTTTTTTGATACACATCCTTTACCTTTTTTTGGCATTTATCAAGATAAAAGATAATTACAAATAATTTTTATAAAAAGAAAAGATAATTAAATACAAACAAGTGATGTTTTGTTTCTAAAACCACTTATCGATTTTTAGTTTGTAGAATAATTTTAATGTAAAATCGTTTAGTATATAGTAATTTATAATTTAATAAGTTAATAAGAAAAAAAATTACCACCTCATAGATAGAAAGTGCAATTGACAACAGTACTATTTCTACTATTGAATGTGGATTTAATCCATATAATGTCGACAACCTCTCCACAGTGATGACATGACACCAATTCACATTTCAAATCTACATTTATCATTGAAAATGCTTTTAAAAGTCGATATTTTTTTTCTACATATTATTTATTTCTAAAGTTGTATATTTTATAGGGAAAGCACGATTTCTTTGCACAACTATTTTTTTGATTTTTTTTTGATTTCTTGGTTGTGGCTATTTTTTAGCAGCGTTGGAGAAGTTTTTTGATTGAAATGTCTATATCATCCTAGTTGACATGTATATTTTTTATCGGGTATTCTGTCTGACGGGTTGAGTGATGGATCATTTCTACACAGATCCGATATGAGTCGGGTCGACTCAAACCTGACCAGTGCCCACCCTGTCGTTAGAGATGCTCTAAAGGAAATTTGGTTGTCATCACATCTGTACCGCCAGTCTCGGATTAGACGTCTCTCTCAAGAGTTTTTTGCTCCTACAGATAGATGGAGAGTGATACTGACCATCTAGCCGCGCTGGAAAACATCCAAGTCTCTCCCCTTCTATACATACAACATATCTCAAGGGTTAGCTAGCCTTAAGCCCACATACAACAAATACACAAACGTATCTGAGATAAACGCCCCACGCGCGCCCCTCACTCTCTATCTCTCTATGGAGGGAAACGATAGCGGCCTCACCGCTTACTTCCACCACCACCACCACCACCAAAACCAACACCAACACCAACACCAACACCAGCACCAGCACGGGCCCGGCGCCGCCGTGTCTCCCGGCGCCAATGGGCTGTTCGGGAACGCCGCCACGGCGTCCTCGGCGCAGCACTACTCCTCCTCCTCCGAGGTGACCCCGCTCGTCTTTCCACCGCATTCCGTGACGGGCAGGCCGCCGGAGAGCGGGGCGGTGCGGCGGAAGCGCGGCCGACCGAGGAAGTACGGCGCTGCCGCGGAGGGGACCGGGGCGTCCGGTTCTTCGGCCAAAAGGGCCTCCGCGTCCGCGTCCGCGTCGTCGCCTTCGGTATCGCTCTCTTCTCCTCCTCCTCCTCCTCATCCTCCCCCTCACAAGAAGGAACCGAACTTGGTTTCTTCTTCGGCGAAGAAAGCACATATGGCTGCGTATGGTTAGTCCGTTATTTTTACTTGTTTTCTTGTTTTGTGGGAATGCCTTTTTCGTTCATGGTTTTCTTTGAGGGTTTTGATTCACTTGGACAAAAACAAAAAAAAAAAAAAAAAAAAAAAAAAAAAAAAAAAAGAAAGAAGAAGGCTTGCTTGAAATAATTTCTCTTATGGTTGTGTTTTGAAGTACGCTTTGATATCACCACTAGGGTTACAATGAATGAGGCTAGTAGCGAAACTAATGTTATAAATTGTTTGACGGTTGTCGAAGTTTGTCAGCGAATTTTGACTACTTCTATGTCATTCCCTGTTCACTGAAAGCACTATCTGCTCTTTATATTAAAGAACTGTTAGATCATTTGTTTTATTACTCTTAGGAATTAAATAGCACAAAAAGTTTGGTTAATGGAAACGAAATCCTAGTTTAACAAAAACGAAAAATGAAAATGATACATGAAAGGCAGGTTTTGGAAATTCAGTGAAATTCATGAATGGGGCTTTGGCTGTCAACGGTAACCGAGTAGGTTTGTTGCTTGCTTTTTTCATCCTAGTGTATGTAATGGGCAGAAATGCATGCTAGCTACTTGCTTTGAGATAAGCTAGACAACCTGTGACTGAGAGAAAGAGTGTTTTATGTCTTTAATAAGAAACAATGCTTGTGCCATAGAGATGATATTTTGCTACGTCTAGAATCTACAATAGACGAAGGACCTAATTCAAGTAGTTTGGTCTTTCTAAATGAAATCAAGGCATTGGGCTTTGCTATGCAAGAGGAACTTGTAGAGAAATTCCAAAAAAATACATCACCTCCTTTTTATTCTTAAGAAACAATGCAAAAAGGGGAAAAGGTACCCTATAGGGATTTATGATGGAATGAACAACCTTGCTAGGTTTCTCAATAGACAACCTATCCTTAATTGCGGCTGATGTGATTATTATTTGAATTCTAGTACCTTTTAAGTCATTAATGACCACCTAGTATGTCAAATAACACTTGTAAAACTTCAACCCTATGGTCAATAGAACCTTTTCCATTTAATAACATAAAACAAGATTGCTTCTTTAAGAAATGAACACCTTAAAAGAGGGTTTTTCTCAAGAAGAAAAATTGAATTATTTGTAGCTCTCAAAGTTGGGAGTTTCACTATATGAGTATATGTGGAGAGAATATTGAATAGTAATGGTGGTTGAACTAAAACATAGTTATGCATACCAAAGTGTTCATTTTATGTGCTAAGTTAAGAATTTCTTAAGACATGTAAGTAAGGTATTGATGAGATAAACGCATATCAATTGCATCTTTGTTTGTCAAATGCAAGGCATTAAGTTGATGATTTGAGCCTTGAGTACTATTAGTTTTTTGTACATTATGCAAGTGAGGTCTTACTCCCTTGAATGCCTTAGTTATTGATTGGTGAATACACAAACATGTAAACAAACATGATAATTATTTAATAGTATAATCATTATGCATTATTTTTGTGTCGCGTAAATGGAATATCCTTGCATAACTAAATGAAAAATACCTATGTTACCCGGATTTGGATACTGAGTGTCGGGTGCGGGTAAGTGTATAGATTTTGGACTTGATTGTTCTCTATTCATTGGGACTCAAAACTCGGTTAAATGTGTCCTAGATATTGGACACGGTTAAGAAACTGCAGATTCCATATGTTTTTCTTTATTTTTATGATTTATTACAATGCGTAAACATTTAAAATAAGAAAAATAGGCTTTCTTTTCAAAAATTTTGAATTAGAAAATTTGTTTTTATATAAATGCGAAACAGTTCCTTGGTTTGTGTGCCACTTTTTGTGTACAATTAGTGTGTCAATGTAAGTGTTACAAATTTGGTGTGACAGGGAAATTAAGAGAAGCCTAGAAATCAAGATTTGAGAGAGTGAGAGTGGGACGATTAAGGAATTGAATACAAAGCAGTAAAGCATATTTTCTTCTTTTTTCGTCTTCTTCTCTCTCAACCCTTCTTTCTTACTATGTCTCTCTCTCTCTAGACTCTCTCCTTCAAAGTTGCAGATGTATGGTTTCTTCAAGAGTCAAAGATGATTGCAACAACCAAAGTCTTCTTTCTTCTTCCTCTGTCTTCTTCTTCCTCTTCTCCTTCATCCCCTGCCCTAGTTGCATCCATGTTTGATCTTCAAGCTTCAGAACCATATTTCGTGTTCGGTCAACAAGGGAACTTGAGCCAAATTTGCTGAGTCAAGGTATCACAGATAAATTCATTAAAAACTTCAGCCAACTATGCTTTATGTGAGGTACAAGTTTGGTAATATAGCAACAACACTTACATAAAATGAGTGTAGCAGAGACGAGTTTGTTGAGGTGGAAGAATGATCAAACCCACTATCCTGATACAAATATATTTAAAGAAAGTAGGAGTAGCACTAATAGAGGAAAAAACTAAAAGTAATTAAAATTTTTTTTGGGGTATATCGATTGTTAATGTTTCTATCCTTAAATGGTACAACAATCTATTACAATGAGAATAATAGATATTACATTCCAATTATGCCCGAAACTAGAGTCCGACACCATACACATGGTGGTGCGGCACCAACCTTACTATGGAGGACACCAACTCTAAAAAGGGAGACAACAATCCTATCATGGGGACAACAACCCCACAAGTGGGGACAACCACCCCAAACATGGGGGCAAAAAACCCTAGAATTATAGTTCAAAAAAAAAAAAAAAAAAAAAAAAACGGTTGACTACCGATATTCTCGCCACTCGTCACCTCATAGGGAAGGTCATCGACGTTCAGTAATGCTGATGTTGAAGGCTTGCAACCTGTCTTGCTGCCTTTCCTCCTTTCATTCCAAAGCCTAGACAAAATAGGGCCGTTGGCGGTGGTCGCGTTGGAAACCCATCAGCAACCACACCACTTGGCTGAAATTCTTTCGAAAATGAGGATAAAGAAAAGGAACAGTGGAGAAGGTGAAAAAAAAGAAGGGAAGAAATGGAAGGAGGGTCGCTAGGGAATGGGTGGGTCATGGTGGTCACAGATAAGGATGGGAGAGAGTGGGGGAGGAGGGGGAAAAGAAGGGGAGGATGGTTTATGTGAGGCATCACAAGGGAGCAAGGTGAAACAAAAAGAAAGAGGGGACAGAAGGAGGGAAGATGGGATTGGTATCATTAGAGCAGGCCACGGTGTTATCAATTCCTCGTACAATAGATCTTTTTTTTTTTTTCGTGAGCGACACTAAGGTTTTGCTAAGCGGAAGCAATGAGATGTATACTATGCGGATTGATGTATAAAGTAGTTATGTTCAATAATGCAATTTTTTAGTTCAAATACATACATGTACCCTGAATGTGAAAACAAGATAGAGTCTTGTTGGCTTGCCTAGAAATTAGCAAAACTTTTATCAATTTGGCAATGGTACAATTATTTCATTTTAAGATCTTATGATTTTCTTTTATTATGTTTGGTTTTTATTGTGGAATTTTGATGTAAAATATAGATTTGATGTCTATATTTATGAGAATGGTGAATGACAGTCTAAAAAGCTATTAGACTTAATTTTGTTGTGGTAGTGGTTGTTTTTTGAGAATAAAATCTTGAACAATATTAGTTCTATGTCCTTTGTTTTTGAAAAAAAAAAAAATCAATTTACATAAAATGTGCTGACATTTACAACCTTATGCAAATTAGTTCTAACATTAAATTTAGGCAATTTCGTTCGTTAACAATTTTCGTCTAGAGGAAAGTGGGCATGTGTTGTTAACGTGTTTGTGCATAAGTGGCACTTATGTTGCAATCATGTTAAGTTCTATTTCCACTTTCCATTTTTTATGTCCTCCTAGAGTGTACAATAAGCGAGCATCGCAATCTTCGTTCTCGACTCCAAACAAAACTTTGTCGGCGCACACACAGAGAGGAGGAAGGAATATGCAACTATGTACACCCTTGTCATTTTGGTCCTCACTTGCAGTGTTTTCTCTTCACACACTAAACCTTTTAGGTGCACAAATACACATACAAGTCTACTAACTAGGTAGTTAAAATTATACAGGAAAAAAGGACGGGGGTTATCTTGATTCTCTAACCAGTTGTTTAAAGTGGGCTAGATGTGATTCTTGGTGACGATTAAGGGCATGGGTAAGATTACTGATGGATTCATTAAAGACCAATCATGACTTGTGGTGATTACATTCGATTTCGGATTAATCCCTCTTAGTGACTTGGCATATGACATGGTCGCCACGAACGTGCCATGTGCACAAATTGTTGACTGTAAATCCACTTGTCTCTTGGATAGAATTTTTTTTACCGAATGAATATATTTGGATTTAATTGCCTAAATTGAAATATACAACAAAACAACAACAACAACAACAACAACAACAACAACAACAACAACAACAACAACAACAACAACAACAACAACAACAACATAGCCTTTATCCTAAATTGAAATGTTAGGATTTGCTAGAAACTTGTAATGTTTAGAAATTTTAGGCTATTATATTGATGTTTAGTTTTTGTTTTTTACATAATCATATATCAATGAGTTGCAATTTCTTTTCATATACACTATAGAAACATTTGTATGTTTTTTTTTATCAACAACATCCATCATGTGCTTTTATCTTGCTCTCCAACATTTAGTACGGTAGTTAACTATGTGGCTCTAGCTAACTTGGTTCATTTAACTTAAATTAAGTTATCTTGTTTGTTACTTAATTGTGGTTTTCTATTTTGAGGGTAGATATTATTTCGTCCTTAGATTTTAGTGGTATTACCATTAATATGTAAAACTTGATTGCATTTTAAACTCATCCCAGTATTTGAAGAGAATTACTCGAAATTCTTTTTGTAAATAATTATTCGAGTGGCTTTTCGCTCATCTTCCCTTAAGAAATCAAAGCTAGAATGTTTTTTTAAACAAACTTAACCTCCCTTATTTCTAAAAATTAGATTGCATGCTTTTCTATTGCAACAAATCATCTAGAGCGATGTTTCATATTGTGTCGTACTACTAAATCAATTTGTTCTTTCAAATATGAACTCTAGAAGTTCATAGGCTATGATTTCTGCCATTTTAATGGCTGCACAGCTTTCTTTTGGTCATAGGCTAATAATTATGATTCTACCATAGTGATTGGGGAAAATCACCACACATGGTGATTTTTATTTATTATAACCATTGGATTTAGATCCAATGAATATGATAGGTTCTTGGTATTTGTGCATACATTTAAGTGTCATTAATGTGGCCATCAAATTGACCATTAGATTTGGTCAAAAATTTTAATCACCATAGATGGAGATTTAAAAAGATCACCATAGTAGAAATTCCAAATATATAACTATGTGATGAGAACTATGTTTTTGTATGTTGTCAAACATTTGGGTCTCATTGTAGTAGTACCCTCTAGATATATATTTTTGAGTGTGTTGATGCTGGGGGAGTTTGTGTTTTTTCTTTGGTACTTATGTTTCTTTCAGCGTTGGACTACAGTATTTTGTTGACCACTGATTCTACTACTTTGGTTGTGGTTATTTTTGGTGATCACTCATGTTATTAGTGTTGTGACAAATAATGACAAAGGGGGTGATTGTTAAGGAAAATGTTTTATTGTCATTATTTGTACAACTCTACTTTTGGCAAGCTTATATATTGGGTGATTGAATTCATGCGAAACAAGAAAGTTTTGGAGCATATTTGAATTCTGAAATTTTGATTGTATGCCAAGAATACATTCTGTCAAGCTGTTTATTGTTGCTACATATGCCTGTTGGTACAACCTCGCAGTGCAGATTTTGATTCTTCTATATCTTGCAATTATGGAATGCTGATTTCTCTCAAATCAATGATTAGATTCGTGGAGATCTTACCATACTGAACTTCAATCAATCTTACACGAAATCTCTGGGATCAACAACAGCTTGTACATGCCTTTTCTGGTGAAGACAATGGGAAGATTGAAGACTTTGAATGTTTGTTTGTGTTTTTATGTAATAGATTTGAACTTTATTCATTGATTTTGATGTTCCAATCTAAATGTTCTGAAACCTTATCTTTTCTGAGTCATTGTAATACCTATGGGATCTTGGGTAGTGTCCAACGGGAGCTTGATAGTGTCCAAATACAATCCTAGTCATCCATCTAGGACACACAAGTGATCGCACCATCAACGCACACAATTACATATATACTCCCAAACTTGCCAACAATTACAACTTTAGTTTTTCAGCGGCTTCAGCCTAATACCAATACATACATACGTGGTGGTTAGTATGACTGCCATCATGTTCACAATCAGCTTCTGATTCTGAGTCACTCCACGTGGTTGTGAGAGACTTCCCCTTCTTCCTTAGAAAATTTGGACATTCAGATTGATAATCTTGCACCTACAACACTTAACTGCTTTGTTCTTTGCATTTGCTGGTCTGATCTCTATATCAGCATGCTTGATGGTGTTTTCTTTGTCACCAGATTTGTTTCCTTGATATTTTCCGAACAGCTTGTTTTATCTCTTAGTAAGGAACGCCATCTCATCATCATCATTTTCTGCAATATCAACTTGTAGAATTTGAGTAGCTGTTTTTAATGCTATTTCCTTGTGTTTCTTCTGTTCATTCAGATGTATTTCATATGTTGTTAAGGAACCTATCAACTCATCGAATTGAAGATTCTTAATCCCTTGAGTTTCTTGTATTGCTGCTACTTTGACATTAAATTTTGTTGAAAGAGCGCGAATGACCTTTTCAACCATCTTTCGATTAGAGTATTTTTTCCCAATTGTTGAACCTGGTTCGCAATATCTTTCAACTTTGTAGTATATTCAGCAATGGTCCGTCTTCACCCATCCTTAATGCTTCAAATTGGGAAGATAGTAAGACCTGTTTTGTCTGTCTCACGTCATCATTTCCTTCAAAGACGTTTTGAAGAATTGTCCATGCTTTTTTTGCTACTTCACAAGATGAGATTAACTTGAGAAGCTCTTGATTCATACCATTGAAGATTGCACTGAGTGCCTTTGCATTTGCTAGAAAGAGCCTTTCTTCATCCTATGTCCATAAATGAGTATTTTTCGGTGCTCCATCTAGGACATGATGAGTATAACCTTTTTCAATTGATCTCCATACCTCGACGTCTATTGAAAGAATAAAGCCCTTTATCCAAGACTTCCAATATGTGTAATTTGTTCTTGTCAGCAATGGCGGTCTGGTTGTGGACATTCTTTCTAATTGATCACATTGGGTTGTTTGAGACATGATTCCTCGTGGATCTCACTTTCCTGGATAAATCAAGGAGCATAAGTATTGCGCTCTGATACCACTTGAATGAATCGATGAATCAAACAACAAAGGAAAAACTGAGAAGTAAGAAAACAAATCACAAGACAAGAGTTGTTCACGTGGTTTGGTCCTCCTGACCTACATTTACTTGGCCTCGCTCAGTTGTGAAAGTTCCATTAAGTAGAGAAATGACCTTAGCCTTACACAAGACACTCACAAGTGACTCCCACACCAATTGTTTTGATGCACTCCCTTTTTTCCCTTTACAACGGAAGGTCTAATTCCAAGTTCCCCTTGGACACAAGGTATTACAATGACTCAGAAAAGAAAAGGCATTTACAAGCTGTTGTTGATCTCAGAGATTTCGTGTAAGATTGATTGAAGTCCAGTGTGGTAAGATCTCCACTAATTCAATCTCTGATTGGGATAGAAATCAACATTCCATAATTGCAGGATATAGAAGAATTAAGATCTGCACTGCAATGTTGTGCCAACAAGCATGTAGCAACAATAGACAACTTGACATAATTTACTTTAGGCATTTTCAAAATTTCAGAATTCAAAGATGCTACAAACTTCTTTGTTTCACATGAATTCATTCAACCAATATATAAGCTTGCCAAAAGTAGAGTTGTACAAATAATGACAATAAAACAATTGCCTTAACATTGAGAACCATGAGTATCCAAACCTTCGGTTACATAATCCCGTAGGGGCAAGTCAGGCACCCTAGACCCATAACCTGAGAGATTACAAGGCAACGTAATGTAGCTACCAAGAATCGAACCTAAGACCTTTGCCTTAGCCAAAATCTCATCAAATTAGATTTCCCCATATTAGCAATATCTAAGTTATTTATTCTTCTCTCGTGTCAAAGTTTCATGAAATTAAATTTCCCCGAGTTCTTTCTGGATAGTGATTGGAGTTACACGTCGAACTTTCAATCCTTGCTTCTTAGTAGTGGATGCATCAAGTTGTGATTGTATTTTTGGCTCCTACTAATATTGATATTGATGCCAGATTTTAGTTGGGCTTCCCATTAAATCCTAAAAAATGCTTATTTTGTGCACCTTCTTTTTGGGAAATATTAGAAATTTATTCTTTATGTTCTGAGTCCGTTCTTAAAATGTTGAAAAAGTTTAAGAAACAATTTACCTCAACTTATGCATATGAGACCAGATCTTCTGTCTTTTCACGTGTCATGGTGAGCTGGTAAGTTGAGGATTTCTCTTACTATCCATGTGATCTCTACTATCCATTATATCGCTTGAATGTATTTCTGCTAGCTTCAGTGATGCAGATACTCTTTCCATTATCTTGCCACTTGTACATATTTTGACAAGCTTTAGTAACATGGATATGCACGATCCATTGTACCACTAACAAACCCTTCTAATGTGGTTGATAGACATTGGATACTTATGTGGTTTTTCATGTAGTTATACTCTATTAAACTTTATTTTGATATTATTTTTCCAAGACTGGGAGTGTTTAGTTTATTTTGATATTGTTTTTCCAAGATTGGGAGTGTTTAGTTTGGTAAGTTATGGCTGGAAAGTTGTCTACCATTATTTCAGTGTGTGTATACAACAAAATCATCATCTTGCTGTTTTTACCCCAATCAAAATTAAATTTTAAAGCTATAATTTTCCGGCAATGTGAACTTAAGGAAATTATTAAGCGGAAATATTGAGCAAAATGGAAATGTTGGATCGATGTAGCTGACTCCAACTAATTTGTGGCTTAGACTTTATTGTTATTTTTTTTTTCATCAGCTTAGACTTTATTGTTGTCATTGTTATTATGTGGAAACATAATGTTCATAATTTGATATTGATGCAGGGAATGCAGGGCAAGGTTTTATACCACATGCCATTACAGTGGCTGCTGGAGAAGTACGCACTTATACTATTTGCATATTTATACATAATTAGGTTTTTTTTTCAGTGATTTATCAATGTTGAACAACAAAAGTAACAAAATTACTGGCATTGAAAAAAAAAAAAAAAAAAAAAAAACTATTACAGTTTTACACTCTGTAGGTATTTTTTGTAGTTAATATTTTGCTTATTTAATTTAATAGTTTGTTTCCAAATTCGTTGGTAACCTTTTTTTCCTCAAATATAGATACGTGTCATTGAAATTAGGAATTAGCAATGAATTATAGCCAGGTTTTCTGTGAGAGAAGTGACATGTTTGCTTCTTGTTGATTCTGTGTCATACTGTGTAACTACTAAATAGTCCAAGTCTGTTGCATATTTGACAAAAAAAGTTCGTTGCAACATTGTTGATCAAAATAATTTGCCCTATTGTTTCATCTACTATTTCTGTTCTTTTACCTTGTCAGTTTTGTATCTCTTTGTAGTTGGAATTAGAACTTGATGTAACAAAAAGATTGGTTTTTGTTTCTAGATCTCTTTCCATAAATTTGTTATTCTATCTCTCTTGTCTTGCTTCGATACCCCTAGAACCCTATAATCTTATTCTATTAGGAAAAAGGTCCACTTCATGAATTGGTTTATGAAGGTTTAGTGAACCAGACAAGGTTATAAAAATCGACAAAGTTCCCCAAAGTTTCAGTGCATTTTGTTGATTTTTAAAGGCTGGAAGCGAAATCCTTGTTCATGGAAAAAAGGTCAAGCATCTCCAAAAAACTTGACAAAATTTAGGGAAGTTCAACATAATTCGGGAAGTCTCACCAACTATAGCGAAAACTGTAAAACTTCCATGTCTTCATGGAAGCTTTGGTGAAGTTTCAAAGAAATTTTGCAGAAGGTACCGAAGCCAATCTAAAATGAAACCTTAAAACTTCAAAAGGGAAGGAATCGGGAAATTCTACGTCATATTGTGAAATAATGCTATGTAAGTGCATGTTGTATTGAAAAATAACTATTTTTTTTATCGGACAGATAAAAAGTAACTATTTTAATCAATTGTATTGCGACTCTTATACATTACAATTGTATAACTATGTGTATCTTTAACACATTAAAGAAATATGTAAGTTTTTTGTCGTTTAAAATGAGATTCCATGGACTTCATACACCACCGAATTTTGCACAACTTCCCCTAGTTGAATTAAACTTTCTGAATTATTTCTGAACTTTAAGTGGGCGAATTACAAGGCAAAGCCAAAGTTTTAGAACCTTAAAATCAGTAATCTTTTTGCTCAATGGCAATTGTTGGAAAATACAATTTTCACCTTTTTCACATTCTATACCATAAGCAAATTTACATTTTTGAACTAGTCTTTCAAAGTGAATGTCCAAGACTTCATTTATCCAAAAAAGAATCTCAAATGTCACATGTATTAGGTTTTAAGCCTGTTCTTACGCCTTAAAACATTAGCAGTATACACAATAGCAGGGATGACTATTTGTCTATTGGGGTTTTAACTCATAATTATCAGATTGAATGTCATAGTCCTTCACTTGTCTATTGTTATTGGCAACTTAATTATTATGTGTGTAATGATAAAACTTGTGTAGCATTTACTAGACAATAAGTTATTTTATAGTATATTTCTTGAAGCACCCTTCGTTAATTTCTTATCATTCCAAAACATCTTTTTATACAATTTATGACCATCACCTAATTTTTCATAATATTTTTATTTGTTTTTTCTTTTTCCTTTTCTGATTTTTCATTATTTTTTTATTGATGGCCTATCGTGTTTCTTTGAGGATGTGTCATTTGTCTTGGTATTAATACAAAGTATTGAATCGAGCTGAGTGGAAGAGTTTGATCCATATAGGTGTATTGAGAAAATTGACTTAATGTCAGAGAGGTGGTGGTAAAAAGTAAGACACTGACCCTTTGAGCTTCATTTGGACGCTAGCCTATGATATAAAGCCATTGGACTGAATAATAGAATATCAGTAATAGTGTTGAAGAGTATATCTGTATATAGCTGTTTAGTTGCTACATAGTTATTTTTTTTATTTTTTTTCGTTTGTACAAGTTGCTACATAGTTATTGCACTAAGTTTTTATTTATTTATTTATTTTTTTAATATTCTGTTGAAGTTGGTTCTCTTGAATTTTCGCTTCTGACATTATCATCTTTATTTTCTCTAATTTAAAGTTGGGTTTGTAGTTCATATTCTCTGATAGGCTGGTTAGAAGGTACGTGTAACTCATAAACTATTTTGATGTTGGGTCTTTTCCACAGGATGTGGCTCAGAAAATCATGTCCTTTGTGCAACAACGTAAACGTGCAGTGTGTATTATGTCAGCATCTGGTTCAATTTCTAATGCATCTCTCCGTCAGCCTGCTTCATTGGGTGGCAATGTGACTTATGAGGTTATATTTCTTGCTTCTTTTAACTTTAATGCCGTTAAATTCTTGAGTGTAAGTTGAAATGTTTCTAAATGAATCAGCTGCATGTCACTTACTGTCTTAAGATATTTTTATCAACTAAATTGAGCTAATAGGAAATGTTGGAATCAGTACGTAACTAATTTCAGACTGGGGCTTCTTGTTGTTGGGGTTTCCATGAGTTCAATGAGTGGAGCGCTCTTTCTGTCTTTTGGTTTATGGACTTGGAATGGTGCTGTTTTTGTTATCTGTAAATAATGGTAATTGTAAGCTCTGCAGCTATGTATGTTTTAAGTGATTAAAATTGACAAAACCAGCATATATAAGTTTCTATAACTTGGTTTTTTAGTTGTATCTTTGAGTGTCTAATTTTGAGAGTAGAAGCACTGAAGTGTAGTTTTTCTGCTGCTTTCATTTAAAGAAATAAGCGTGAATTAATGAAAAGAAAATAGGATTATTGATCTTCCTTCATACCTAAAATTGTTTAGTTTAGCTTTTCTAAATGTTGCAGCTGCTATTGTCATGTCTATTGTCTGTTTTCTAGTTCGTAGTCATAGCTTAGTATTTACTTGGTTTAGAGGTTTTTAGTTCAACTTGTGCTTGGTCAAGTATGTCAAAATCATCTTACAAAGAGTGCAGTTGCTTCTCATTTTAATGTTCTCTTTACGAAATATGACTAGTGCTGACATCCACCCAGGAGGTCCATGTGCTCCATCTCCCCCTCGAGTATGATTTGATTAGATGAATTCTTGTTTCAGCTCAATCATTGTTGGTTCTATCATCATGGGTATTATGTGCAGCTATTTGTAATGGGAATACATTTGGGCATCTTCTTGTTGCTCGTGTCCTTCCATACGCCGCCGAATTTCAGTTCACTGCATTTGACTATTCTTGGGTGGATATTCTCATGATGCAGTAATTCGTGAGCGCTGTTGATGAGTGCTGTGACGTAGCACCCATGCATGATAGTGACTTCATTTAGTACCAAATGGTTGAGGTACGACCGCTTGGTTTTAATGACTTCTCTATCGCCTAGACCATTTGCAGTCTAATTTGCCTAGGCAGTAGCAGCAGTATTCTAGATAAAACGTTGCTCTTCTTAACATTTTCTTAAGTTTAAATGGCTGTTTACATATATAGTTATATCATAAGCACCAACTTCACTTATAATTCTAATGCTACCCAGATTATGGTGTTTTAACTATATTTTATTTATATTAAAGCAATTTTAATGTACAATTAAAAATAAATTGTTTCATTATCATTTCTGTTTTACAAGATATCTTTTCTATTTTAAGTTTGGCTATAAATTTGAAAAATGTCAAGTGCAATCTATTTTCTACAGAAGATATAAATTTGATAGTTTGAATTTGTATATAACTTTATTTAGTTTGTCCTGTTAAATTACTTAATAAATTATCTGGGTACACAAGTATAATTTATTTTTTAAAATTATGTAAAGCTAATCTCCTTACTCTTTCTTGACATCTTAACAACATTGCATAATAGGACTTGTTGATTTTTGCATTCTAAAGTTCAAGTGGGTAGAGCCGTGTTCTGGTTGCAAGAGGAGACACATGATGGCCCATTGAATGTTGTTGAAGAAGATTGTTTTCAAAAGGCTTTTGTAGGAGTGTCTTGTATATTTGTGGATCTTAATTTTTTTTTTTCTTATATAGATATTTATTTCTTTTCATCCAAAAATATTGCTTGATATGAGATAATGACTTATTTTATGATGGCGCGAACCTTATGGTATATAAGGATGCTTTGATCTATGGATGCCTTTACTTTTTGTTGGAATACATAATATATGTTGCTTGGAGTCTATTGAACTCAATGTTTTGTTGATGCAACATTGACCCATGGCAAGTGTGCTATGCCTCATGGATGGAACTAATTTGGTTACAGTCTGTTCCTGGCTATTAATATGATGCAGACCGAGTCACAAATACAATGGTTTCTTGAAAATTAGCAAAATGTCATTTAATGCACTACTTGATGTTTTTTCTTTCAAATTATTATTTGAATTTTGTGTAGAAGTTTCATGCCTAAGCTGAATTGAACTTTTGCCGCAATCCTACATCTTTAAAGTGGTGTGTCATGTTTCTCTCGTTTTTTTTGTTCTTTTCCTTTTTCTGTTAGTTTTGTATTTGAGACTACTTCTGTTTATAGTTAGTCACAACTGCACAAGGGAAGTCACACCCATCTTTATACACCAAACAGTAATGCGCTACTACTTCTCAGTTACTATTCACAAGCATTGCTTTTTATTTATTTATTTTATTTTGGTAGTGTTTCTGTTTTTTTATTCAAAAATAAATTGTGATTTTGATTTTCAGGGAAGGTATGATATAGTTTCACTGTCAGGGTCTTTTCTACACGCTGACATAGGAGGAGCATCATCACGAATTGGTGGCCTTAGCGTCTGCCTATCAGGTTCGGATGGCCACATTGTTGGTGGTGGAGTGGGAGGGCCCCTAAAAGCTGCGGGTCCTGTACAGGTATTGCTCCGTTTGTTTAGACTTTAGGTGCGTTTTTGGTCGTCTATCAGTTCTCTAGATGGTCTGTCTGTGAAGTAAATAGTCAACAATTCCCTGTAGGTAATTGCTGGTTCCTTCGTCATTGACACGAAGAAGGAAGTTGCTGTTGATCCAAGTTTCGAGACTTCTGGCAGCAATGTGCCGCATGTGATTAGGGCAACAGTCTCCACTGTTGGCTTCCATTCGCCACAAGACTCTTCTGGAACTTCAATAAGGGGGAATGATGACCAATGTATTAGTGGCAATAATTTCATTCTACCGCCTCGTGGAATGCATGATTGGAGGGCTGGATTGGAATCAAGTGCTTTTCCTGGTACAATCAGAGGTTTCTGATTATGAAGCATTTTTACCTTTTATCTTCATCAAGTTCTGATCTATTTCATTTTACTTGTATTCATTTGCAGGAAGAACAGATCATGGAGGATGCCCATCCCCTGAAGACGACGACAATGACCATCTCCATGACTAAGAATTTAAAAGTATCGCAGTTCGTAGTTCTAATTGACTTGCATTCTTGATGGAGGTGGCCATATATGATTCTTCTCCAGAGAGTCAAGAACAGAAATATGTACAGAACACACTACTACCACTTGGCAGCAGTTTGATATGATTCACTTGCTCTCTACATAGATGCAGAGATGCATTTTGATGTACCAAGCAAACTATTTGACGACAATAGCTTACGACTTTTTCCTTTGAACATCGAAATAGTATTGCTTATTTCATCTGCTTTTACGAGCAGTTGCTAGTCCCTTCTCTTCAAATTTTTTTTTGCCTGCACAACAAGGAGGCCTCCAGCTTGAAGTGCGAATTTTTTATGTTATCAGACTTATAAAAGCTGTTTTTTCTCCCATAAGGAATTTATATAGTTTGCAGGTTGTTACATATGCTATGGCTCGTGCCACATTCCGAGGACCTGCGAGTTGGTTGTCACAGGTTGTTATGGGGGCTGAAATGAGAGTGAATTAGGTGGGAAATCTACTCATTTTTAAATTCAGAAGACAGGAGTTTCAATATCATACTGTTTTATTTTTCTTATTTTTTTAACAATTTTGTAGTTGTAGTGAGTGTAGTGGATAACTTTAGCATTACCTTGAAGCATAATATTGTAAAAAAAGTAAAAAATAAAAATGGTAATAAGGGGGTCTTAGGGGATAGGGCAAGAGCATATGGTCCACTTTAGTGTAGTGGATTTCGAGCATAGATTGATGCCAAATCATAGATGTGGAGAGTATGTCTATTTTATGTGGCACTAGATAGACATTCAAATTTTAAAATGATTTATAATGGTAATGTGGATTTAGATCATGAATTTCATTTTTCTTCATGTGGATAGTGCCCTTTATTTTGCCTTTTTCCCTTTTCCTTGAGGGCTATTATGTCTTTTTTTTTTTATTTTATTTTATTTTTTTATTTCTCTAACTACATAAGAGATATTTACAATTCATAGTCTCATTGAGAACATTTTTTGGATTGGATGTAGATTGTATCCTAGGTGAATATTCATTTTCACCCCAATCTATGGCCTCATTCGAGATGTTCTAACTATGTCAATCTTGGTTTTTGCAACGCAAAATGTGTACACATGAAAACAAAGAAGCAAGACTTTGACCATAAAATAAAAGAAGCAAGAATTAAAATTTCACGTGCTTGTCAAACAAACCGTATTAGGGTAGCATGAACAATGGAACGTTGATTGAGGCAACCGTCAAGGAAAGCTAATTCGGTCATGGATGACTAGAGCTATTCTTAACTTCATATATTACAAGTCTTCTCTTGTTTTTGAGGTCGCATTACAAATCTTGGATAAAACAGAAACAACCTTGAATGGTTGAACGTTTTACTGGTTCAATTGGATACCCGTTAATTAAAGTTGCCAAACTTCCGGCTCATTTCTTAAGGGGTCAGGGCACCCAATACATGTGACGAACAAAACGTTCAAAACGCTCACACGTCTCTACCCCACTCCTCATAACTGATGCCTCTCCAAACTTGAAGCGGGAGAGTTTAACTTTAAGAACTCTCAAAATCTTATTTTTTGACAAGTGATGTCTTTAGACTCTTTACCATCTCACAAAAGATGCTTTGGCTACACATAATTTAATTAATTCTAATCAGGGGTGGGTGTAGCCCAGAGCAAGACACATGTAACTCCCCTATATTTATACTAAGGTTCTTCAAACATTGTCAAGTTTTTAAACACAAGCCCACCTCATGAAGAAGTATTTTTACACCTAGCTCACCTCAATTTCAAACAAAAAAAAAATCAATAAAAAATTTAAAACAAAGAGCAAAATTTGTGTTTAGTTCACTGCTCTATTGTTGTAATATATTGTCATTTAACTACCATTACTTCCTTTACTTTTTCATCTTCTATTATTTCTTTAAATGAGGACTTGGTTTCATGGTCTTCAATTAGCATATAAGATTTTAAATTGTCTGGATTAGAAACAAGAATAAAATGAGCTAGTTTGTGGTGGTTCAATTAGTAGATTGAATTGCACCACGATCATGTATACCACCAATGACAATCGAGTCGAACATTGTATTATAAGAAAATTGTTATCGTTCCATTGAACAAACTAAAGCTAATTTAGATGTTATTGTTTTCTTTTCTTTTTGGTTACCCACGTGGTGTCCAGCGCCAACCGCACCAATAAATCCACGCTCGGACACTGTCGGGCCCCATATAGGAGGCAACCCACCAAACTCAATGTTTTTTCCATATTCGAGTATTCGAACGTCAGATCTTGCTTAAGGAAACCACGTCCCTTACCATTTGAGCCAACAAGTTATTTGTACTAGCAAGCAGATCTATATTGTAAAACATTTGATTTTTTACTACTAACCAAGATGACGTGGGTAGCTACAATTAATATTATCAATTAGCTTACTTTTTTAAAAGAAAACTATAATTAACGCTATAGTTAATATGAAAAGATGCTTTTCCTACTAAAAAAATGAATAGATGCTTTTCTTTATTTGAATAAAAAATACATGTTAGTTATTTAAGTCTAGCCCAAGGTTCCCATACCCCTGATTCTAATATGACAATTAACACAAAAATTTGCATTGTACAATTTGTCTAAATTAAATATTTTAATTAACAAAAAGGCAAGAAAGGTTTTTTTTTATAAAAAAGAGTTCGGCTATACGCAACTCACCTTTTACTTATGGCACCAAAACGAAAAAGTTAAATTTTTTTAAGAGGTCAATTCTATTGCAAAATGACTCTTATGCCCCTAAATGCTATTAGCGCACTCCGCCACTCTTTTCCTCTCGTTTTATGCACCCACCATCGTCCCTCCATACTCTTTTTTCTTGTGATTTGTAGGCATCAAGTGGCTCGACCTTGTAGGTCCAAATCTCTAGTTGGAAAGTCGGTCAGAGTTCACTAATCCTCAAATTTGAGAGTGAGTCAAAGTATGTCGAACCTTTAATTGGAGAGTTGGTTAGAACCAACTGAACTTTTAAGTCGGTAGTTGTCAACCAAATTTCACTTAAGAGATTCAGTTGGACAACACCGAACCTAGAAGATAAGTCTCAGTCATATGTCGCTGAACCTAAAATAGATGTCTCGACTAAGGTTTTTGAGTTGGGTGCTTCGGTTGAAATGAAGGGTATTTTAGTAAAGATGTTGGGTGCCCTCATAAATTGAGATTTAGATTGGGGGTGCACTCAAAATCTGGATGCCCTTATGAAAATGTGGAGTGTGTATATCCAGACTAAAAAAAAGGCAAGGAAATGCATTGTACTACTCTTTTTTTTTTTTGAAGAAAAATAAGTTTCATTAATCATTGATGGCTCGATACAACACCAGACATAAAATCAAAAAGTATATTGATTCACTAATCCTATTTGTTCAAGAGAACAATCATTAATTTGGCTGTGAATGTGATTGTGAAATTGAAACAGTTTGACAATTAGGGATAAGTTTCATTAATAAGTTTTTTTTAATATGAATGTATAGGTATATATATGTGTTACAAGGAGAAAATTACAAGTGTTAAAAGGTTGGCCCCCCTCATTTTGTGTTCAAAGTTCAAGCTAGTATATATACTCCTATATCACTTGTCTTCTCAATTCTTTTACTTGTAAAACTTTTGTTATTCAAAAATAAAACCCAGTAAAGCTCATGGTTTTATTTCCATTATCTAGTAAAAAACTTGATTTTACCTATCTTATTTTGATTTTGATGACTTTACTTTCTAGTTTTTTCTGCAAAGATCGTTGCTATTAATATTGTTTCCAATTGTATACCTTTTACACTAACCAATGGGTGGCCTAATAGTTTGTTATTAGTTATTGGAGTAAGAAGTCATGCGTTCAAACTGGGGTGGGTGCAGAGTTGTTGCTTTCTTATAAAAAAAAAAATTGTATACTTTTTACTATTTGACAACATGCTATAGATCGTAATTCTTTTAGTGCAACGGGAGTCGAACCCACGACATTAAACTTTGCCTTTTGACAAGTGATGCCCCATTCATCTCATCTTGACATATTTAGTAGTTTTTTTTTTTAAAAAAAATTGATCTAAGATTTTTTTCCTTTTAATTAATAAGTTTTTATGTGTTTATTATTTGAAAGTAACAATTCAAGTAATTATAGGTCATACAAAAGTAGAGCATTTATGACCAAGGGCAAACCAACCTTAGGTTCAAGGTAAAGCTTGGTCCCCCCTCTCGCTTGAAGCTAGTTTCGCCACTGGTTAAAATACATTATAATACACAAACACCATTTAAACCACATCACGAATAACAAATCTTCCAGAAAAGGATCTTGTAAGTCTTTCGAGGCTGATCTGGGTTGCCAGGGTGAGTCACACGGGCTTGAGCATGTATGCACGAACGCATAGAGAGATGGTGAGCACGCATTAACGTGTTGGAGGGGTGGGCCCACACGGTTAACTTAAATTGTTTTCACCTGATTCAGTCATGTGCATCGTGAGGCGATCTGAAGAGTGGAGGAGTTGTTGTGTGTCGCTTCTGTATTGGTGTTTTATATTAACTCGCATCTCAAATTTAATTGGCGACACGGGTTGTATTTTACAGGATCGTGACCTACCCGTCATGATTTGTCATATTACTCAAGGCTCGAAAGTCGATACTGAGGTATATTTTATTTTTTACGAGGTTTGTATTATTATTTATATCGAATATGAACACTGTGTGTCATAGTGCGTGGTTTTCGTTTATTAATCGCTACGGATTTCTGTGTGAGATTCGGCTAGGAAAAATGGAAATTTAGGGTATAATACGGATAATTAAACACCAGAAAATGATAATTGGTGAATTATCGAAAATAATAAATAATTAAATAAAATGTGTGAGCGAGGTTATGTCTGGGAACGTATGCGATGCAAGTTGAGAGTTGAAACGGGTCCGGGAACGAGTGTTTTGAGTGAGAAATGGAATTGTTTTAAGGTTGAAGTCACCTATTGGAGTTATCCAATTGTGTTAGAGTTGGTGAGTAGGATGAAAGGGAGACACAAGATGTGCCTCGAGATTCATACTTAATATGAGATGAGAGTTTGATATAAATACTAACTTTTCTCTCTCCTCATCCATTTTACAAATTTTCTACTCAACGCGAGAACGAAAGAGACGATGGGGGTTTGGGAGGTTTCGAACTTGTTGTGAAGTCATAGATCGAGCCAATATGCGTAAAAAGGTAAGATTTCTACTCCTTACGTATTTGTGCATGTTTTGGCATAAATTTTGTGGGTTTTCATCGTGACGATTTCAAATGAATTTTTGGGAAAATGTTGTGAAAGGAATTTGTTTGATGGATTTTGGATCAATGGTTGTGGTTGGTTTATGGTTTTGAAGTGAATTGGAATTTTTGGAAATTTTTGAAGAAATTTGAATTATTTTCAAATCGGGGTGTTTTTTTGGGGTTTCGACACAAAGGGAATTGGGTTTTAAGTTGTTATGGACGTCCCTAAGGATTTGGGAAAAACTCGGAACGCGTCGACTCTAGCCGGGGTTTCGAAAAATCCCGGAATAGGTATTCTGCTAAACACGCCGCGAGGGACGTCGTGAGGGGTTATTCCCACGACGCCACTCACGGCGTTTGAGCAGAGAGGAAAGAACGAAAATAAGGGAAGACGCCGCCACGACCAAATGAGGTCACGACGTCACCCAAATACAAGTTGGGCAGACAGCCTTATCTCCACGCTGTGGAGACGCCGCCCAAGCCATTATACGCCACAACGTCCCGACGACGTGACACTGTTCACAGAGACCAATTTTCTATAAATTTCAGAAAATTTCGGGGATCTCTAGTGGATCCAATTGAGTTTGAATACGACCTAATACCCTGGAAATCAACTCAATTACACTAATTTGATAATTATGAAAAACTGGGTAAATTAGAATGATATTTGTGGCGGCCCCAATTTCCACATTGGTCCGCCACGGGAGGCTACGCGGGCTCACAACTGTCCACGTCACCACCAGTTGTGTCCCACGCCCAATTATCCTTAATCGACCAATTCTTATTAAATTTGATTCAATTAATATCCTATAACCTCAAGTTAGCAGCGGAAACTTAAATGAACAACATAAAGATTTATCTTGTATATTTAGAGCAAAATGCCTAAGTGGAAACCATACCAAATGTACATCATATACACCTCATCTGATCCTCAAAATATCAAAATGTACAACCTGTCTCTCAAACCCAAAACCCAATATAAAACGAGTAAACATAAACATACGTACGAGAAGGGCTAGAACGGTCAATCAATATAATCCTCAAGCTTGCCCTTTCCCCGGCTCGTACTAGGATCTGCACTCAGCCATCACAAAAAGACAGATGACGAGTCCAGAGTGAGTAATTCCAAGGAAATTCACCAAGTAATTACGGAAATAAAAGTACTGGAATTGAAAATACTATAATTTAAACATGCGGAATAAAAGAAGTACATACAACTGTAAAAGGGAACATCGCATGCATAAATATAGTTAGGGGTGGGCACGGGTCGGGTTCGGGTCGACCCGACCCGATACCTGACGACCCGACTCATTCGGGTCGATATAAAAATGACCCGCCACCCGACCCGCCAGACCCTAAACCCGAACCCGACCCGACCCTAAACCCGAACCCGAACCCGACAGGCCGAACCCTATAAAACCCACAAAAACCACAAAAACCATATAAAACCCATGATGACGCCCGGACCCGACCCGACCCGACACTATTATGACCACACCCGAACCCGACCCGACACCCGACGGGTCGGGTTTTATGACCCGACTCGTTTGCTCCACTCATCCCACCCGACCCGCCACCCGCCACCCGCCACCCGACTCGGGTGACCCGACCCGAGTCGGGTTCTCGGGTTTCGTGCCCACCCCTAAATATAGTAATGAAACAAAGTACGTGCACATAAAAATCAGACCAAGTCATACTTCGGGTTTTCTCCCCAGGCACCAACCGTAAACACACCAATGGGTTGGCCCTAACCCTCTAGGTGGCCGGCGTAGACCCACGGCGCACCCACACAAGCCTACCATACCCGGGTAGCCTATTCACTGGTGTATGCCTAGAAAAGTGCTATGACTTAGTGGACTCTATGGCCGTAACGAATAAGCACCAGGTGGGGAGTGATCTCAACACCGTAAAGACACCAGGTAGGAGTACACTCCACTACCGTAAAGTCACCAGGTGAGAGTACTCAACCACTGTAAAGCAATGATGAAATGAAGTAGAGAATAAATGGAACTGAATTCAAATAAATCAAACGGTAAATACTTAAACTGAAGTTCAATTGGGATACTACACACCTCAATTCGCACTCCTCGTCCCACAAGTTAAATTCCCCGGCTCGATTTCTTCAATCCCCGATAATACTCCCGGTTCGATTCCCGACTAAACCCAGACTCCAATTACTATTTCGAGACTCCTGGAATTCATTTATGAGGGTTAATTATCAATTAATGGGTTCTTAATGTTAGTTTGACTCATTTTCTCATTTTCCAATTTTTGAGAGTCCAGTGAACAATTAGCGCGCTAATTAATCTCAATCACTGTTCATCTTCTTCACTCAGCGTGATTAGCGCGCTAATTTCTCCAATTAGCGCGCTAATTGCTCGCTGTCCAGAAAATTTCCGAATTACAAGTTATTAGCGCGCTAATTGCTCGCTGTCCAGAAAATTTCCAAATTACACGTTTGAACTCCAAACCCATAAATTCAATTTTCATGTTTCCATAAAACATCAATGACCTTAATTACACCATTTAAACCTGAATTACCATAATCAAACACCAAAATCCACAATTTATGAAAATCACATTTTCAAAACCCACTTTCATAACATCATCAAATTCCTCTCAAATTAGCTCAAAATCACAACCATCTCATGCCATTCTCATACACACTTATCCCCAACAAAACCAAGTGTTTAATCCCTCAATAAATTCGAATTTTACAAATTCAAACCCACTCAAAGAATCTCATAAAAATCCAAGTTTGTTGTATCCATACCTTAGATTCTCGTTGTAGGAACAAATCACCCTTTACACACCTTGATGATGTTGTTCTTCTTCTCCTCTTCTTCAACGATTCTCTCCCTTAAGAGCTCTCTCTCTCTCTCTCTCAAATCTCACTCTCTTCCTCTTTTGATCGGTCACATGTATATATATATTCTTGGTCTCCATCAAGTGTGTACACAAATCTCGATAATGATCCAATGGTTCCTGATTCTCCTGTGTCACTCCAACTTATACACCTAATCATGACACTCATGAACCTGTTGTGCATCTCGAGAAACATCAACTGTTGTTGTTTTATTCAGCCTACTATAGGACTTATTAATTTCCAATTGATTTAGCTCATAAAAATTCCTATTTTATTCAATAAATTTCCAAAATTTATGGGTAAGCTCACCTTAGTTTCCTCGACTACCCGGCACCTCGTGCCTCGTGTCACGTGTCTGCACGCACCCCGAGGTCATTCCTCACTCGTCAATAAACTACATTAACATACATATTGTAATGAAATTTAACTACTTAAAATATTTTCATCACAATTTACCACAACAAGCATACAAAACGGACTGTATACCTAGTTCGAGTGCGTTCCAGTCTCGTTGTGGGACCCTCGACCGTCCTCGCTGGCGTCCACATCTGCCATGACATCATAATTAACGGTAAATATTAATTGGGCCGTTACAATATTAATATGATTTGCAAATTTGGATGAATTTACAGACTTTGAGAATTCGAGTGGGATAGTAGAGGTACGCGAGGATCGAAGGTTTGCGATTAATCGAGGTACGTTATTGTACGAATGTAAGCAGATAGGAAGTATGCATTAATTCATTATCTATTTATTGTCATTTTTATTTGAATTGAGCCTTTGTTGGAATTTCATTCTTATTGTTCATGGTTGAATGTCTTGGCGTAAGTGAGTTGCGAAGGTGCTTTTCGGTCCATATGAGTGGGTAAGTGTGAACACTTCTGCAATTGTGTTGTTTCACCCCACAGATAGGGGGTTATACCCTAAGTACTGGATTATTAGACGCTGCGGTGTCTATGGCTTGTTGGTCACTATAGTGACTATAAATGTGGTGCTGCGGTACTGCATTGATTTTGACCACTTATGGGTTTTCTTTGATTCTATAGACACTCAAACTTCGTTGCTCAGCTTGTCAGTCTATTTATCATGTATTTGTTATATTTTTTGTTTTTCAATACTCCATGATATTTGGATTGTTTATTTGAGAAATCTTGAATTACTATTTAGTTTCTGCTGGCATTACTTTCTCTTTTTCAAGCACTCACCGTCTAGTTTGTGACGGTGGTGCAGATAGAGCAGAAATGAGTAAGGGGAAGGAGTTGATGCTAGGTGATATCCTCTGTGGACTCTCGAAGCGATCCTTTCCTTTACTCGCTGTAGGTTTTGTTATTTTGACTGTGATTACTGTATATTATGTTTTGTTAAACACAAAGACATGTATTGGGATTTGAGAGACTAGGGATATTATGTATGATCGCTTTGTATAGCTTTGATCACCAAACATGCATGTATTTATCCATTTCTCAGGGTTTTCACATTATAGGTTGTCTATTATTTTCGATTTCCATTACTTAGTGATTTCCACTGCGAATTTTCCTGATAACTTTATAATCCTATAACTCATGCATTTAAATGATTAACTTAACGACATACTTGAGAATTTGAGACTGACTAGGATATGTAGATTTCACGAGTAAGAACTCATCTAGGCCAAGTGAGACCCAGTTTTATGGGGAACTGGGGCCGTCATACGAAAACTTATCAAAACGAGCGTGAAAACAATGAAAACTTCCATAGTGGTTCATGATTTGTAAAACACCGATGAAACTAGATCAAGCATTGGCAAGACCAGATTTGCGGTGGTTTAGAATTTTGAATGGAGCAGAACAGAGTGAGGGCGATGGGGCTTGAACGTTTGGAGCAAGGGTATTTCAGAAATTTTTAAAAAATAAGCGGAGTATGTTTAGATATTAAAACTCAAATTCGGGGGTAATACTTGAGTAATGGGGTAAGATCAACAAAAAGTTGGATCCTTCACTTCCTTATTTTATGTGTTTAAGGAAATTTTTTGTAAAGAATGTCAATTATATGAAGATTTATGTTCGGAGTTTGACTTTGTCAATTTTTACATTACTTAAGGTAGAGATAAATGTTAAATAATTTTTGAAATGGTCGTAAATCATTATAAGAAAAATGATCTTTTATAGTACTTAGTAATGTTGTTATACAATATGTTGGTAAAACTTATCAAATTTTAAATTAACATATTGCTTAATATTGTTTATGACGAAAAATAATGATTAATGATTGACTAAATACTATAAAACAAAGAAATAGATTAAATTTATAAATTATTACAAATTAAGTTTTAATTATAGATTTAAGCAAAAAAAATTTAATTATAGATAATTTTGTTTCATCTTCATTACATATTAAATAAGTTTTAACAACGTAAAGTATAATAACATTATTTTTTAATGTAGTGAATGCTAGACGAGGTGGATCTGAGAAGATGAATTTATGGGTAGACTCAATGGTGAAGATGAATCTGTCTAGTAGTGACGGTACCCAAATTAACTGGGATCCCCAAGACAACATTAAACTCCTATATTGAATTATAAATGTAATTGTACTACTTTATTAAGCTAATATAAAGGGCGTTTGACGCACCAATGAGGAATGGATTGTTGTCCCTTAACTAGTGACTCAAGTTCGAGTCTTGAGAATGAAAAAATCAGCGTTGGGAACTCCCTTCACCTATATGGTGCGCAATTCGGGGTGAACTCAGAGTAGTTGGATAGTTCAAATATTGGTTGATTTAGACAAAAAATAAAAATATAAAAAAAAAAAAAAAATAAAAAAATAAAAAAATGGCGCCCTATGTTTACCAAAATAAGAAGAAAAAAAAACCTATAACAACTAAAATGCCGGTCCCAATTAAAATGATTGACCAAACCATGACAAAAAAAAATGATTGACCAAACATCTTGTCAAAGTACGATCATACTTAATTTGGTTGACATCATGAATTCATACTTAATTGCCTGATGATCATATTCGAGCGACATCTAACATCAATCTGCTTAATTATGATGGAAGCATACGATATATTCAGGGACGTAAACAACATTGAAACAAAAGATTCAATAATTAACGGGCGCAAATTAATAAAATCATGAATTAATCAGCTTGAGCTAATTACAAGTTACTCGACCTACCACTTTATACGACCTATTCAATACGTTAATCTGGTCAGTGGTCACCCAATTATCAGTCAACAGTCAAATCCTAATGGCAACAATTAGAACTACGTATTTACATGCTGAGAGGTACTGATTCAACAACGTGTGATATGCTCCTATATATATGTGCGTCTCAACTTTGAAAGATAATATCAAACCCTGCTAGCTAGCCTTTTTTGCTTGTATAATTAACCAAGATGATGAGAATGACAAGGAACGTTTTACTAGCTGTAGCAATTTTAGCATTTATTATTGCTCTAAGCATGATCAGCTCATGCAATGCCGGAAGACCATTGCATGAAGAGAAACATAATTGGGCCATGAAGAAGAGAAACGGTGGCGTTGTGGACCTTGTAATTGAGTCTCTTCCGAGGGGGCCAGTCCCTCCGTCAGGGCCTTCAGGGTGCACCTACATCCCTGGAAGAGGTGGCCCCAGGTGCCCTTTGAAGGGGAAGAAAGTAGCTGGGGCTGCTGTTATGAATAACCATGAAAGAAGAGATGGCTTGGGTTCAAAGGTGGTGGAACGTTCCGGAGCCAAACAACAGCAGTGATATATTGATACGTATAACCAGTTCATTGGGTCTCCGAACTGTGTATAGTCGATATAGTTGAGTGCTAATTGTAGTCAGAAAAATTCGTTGATTTTATTTTATTTTATTTTATTTTGTCAAGTTGATTACAAATTCCCTAATTGTAATATTGATTTAATGATCAAAGAGCATATATAACATTAACTTGAAGCCATATATAAGAATTATATTCATGTCATGGGAATAACATGGTTTAATAACATCCATTGAATTTTAATACAATACATATGCTTTGCATAAAAATATATTTGAGCTCCATTTTACATATAATTACCTAACACAGTTTTTTTTTTTGACAAAAAATATTTTCATTCATAGAAATTGCTATTACATCTTATTTAACAATGAAATTACATCAATAACAACCTTTTCCCACTTCTTGATGAGATCAAATCGACGTTGCGAAAGTTTGCAAGCTTATGTGAAACTTATACGCTTGTCTTTTGCATCTACAATAATAGAGCCATAACAGAAAATAAAACTTTCAACAAGAGAAGACAAACAAAAACTTCTAATGAGGGAAGACAAAAATAGACAAAAACTTCTAATGAGGGAAGACACAAATAGACTCCCAACAAAGGAAGACAACAACATATTGAAAAAGAAAACTTAGTAAAAATATCAAACCAACAACTAACACAGAACCATACATGATCATAAAGAAGTATGGACGAAATTGAATGATATAATGAAAACCTTGCACATATAGTTAGTGTACATATATAATGAAGCTTGTCATTATTTTTTGATTTTGGTATTAGAGGTGTGTGGGCAGCCAGCGGTTTCCACAAATCACCCAAATCGACCAAACAGGCCAAACTATGATAGTTCAATGCAAATCTTTATCATTGTAGTTTGGTTGTGGTTTGGAAAAATGAAAACCGTTCTATCTTGTTTGGTTTATCTAGCAAACCGTACCGTATAACCAATATTAATATTATCTTTATATTTTACATTTACTGGCTTTTGAAGTTATTAAAATATTGATTATGTTATATATTTTATTATTATATTCAAGTTTATATTTTTAATGTGATATATTTGTGTTGGTTAATATTGTTATATGAGTTGCTATAAGATAGTAATTACAAGTGCAACAAGTGTATTTGTGATAGAAATGTCATTATCGAAAGTTGTTTTTTGAAAACATTACCGCAAGTTAAAATGAGGATTTTATAGAAGTGCAGTAAAATTAGGGTGATAAATTAAGAAACAGTTAAAAGAAGTAAATAAAATGAATGTAGTATAAATAATGATGTGCGTAGGGGGATGTGTTAAATATGTAAATTAATTAAGATTGAATAAAGAATACATAAACATAAAGAAAAGTAATGGTTGAACTAATTGACACAAAGAATATTAGGAAAGACTTAATGGTTTGAATATCTCTAAAGACATCCTACAAATTTTTGTGATAGAAAACTTTTATTTTTTTTTTAAGAAAACTTGATTTAATAGAAACTGATGAAGAAATTGGACAATATAGGGGAAGACCGAAACTAATTAACTTGGGACACATTAATTGATTCAAAGGGATTTAAAGTATTTGAAAAGCACATTGTTTGCAATAGGACAAATAGCATAATATATCCTATCGTTTAAAGTTTTTTTACAAATTTATCCTAACGTTTCAATTTTTATAAATACATAGTAATGTTTTAAACTTATGTAAATTATATCCTACGAATAAATTTGGGTTAATTTAGAATTACTTTTAACCATGTTGTTGCAAATGAGAAGAGTTTCTCCTAATGTGTCATGTTATGACCATTGTGGACTACAATTTGTATGGTGGAAATAAGAAGATTTTAAAATAAATTTATAAAAAGTCAAAACGTTAGGATGTATTTGTAAAAATCGAAACGTTAAAATAAATTTGTAAAAAACTTAAACGTTAAGATATATTTGTAAAAAAACTTTAAACAACATGATATATTATGCTATTTTTCCATTGTAATAAATCGAGCGCAATGGAAAAGTTTTTGATCCATGTAGCCGATGACCCTAACTAATTTAGAATTGAGACTTTTGTCGTAGTTGTATTTATAGGATGATAAAATCTTTTTTTCATACAAAAAATTGATACGATACACAATTAAACCAATTTTTCGTGGTTGGTGTCTGTTTAAAGTTATCGTAATTTGGGTTTCCAAAAAGAGCAAACCATGCATGATTTGCAGTTTTGTTTACAGTTAGGGGGCGTGCACGGTTTAAACCGGATATGACCCTTTTTTTTCTTACTTAAATTGGCCTCACGAAACCTTGCTATTTGGCAAGTGATATCTTTACCATCTCACCAGAGCTGTTTTGACCATAAATTACTCCCTTAGTTACTAGCTAGTCATGAGTAATGATAATGAGTTTGCATCATACCTGGGGTCGATCTAAAGTATTTAGGGGTCGTGGACGAAATTACAATTTGGGCTCCTCAATTATAGATGTGTAAAAAAAAAAACAAATTTTTATTTCCATGTAAGACAACGCAAATCTTACAAAAAAAAAAAAAAAAAAAAACTTGCTCAATTGATGAATAACAACTTGATTAAAGCTTCTTAAAACATCTTCAAAAGTCAATAATACTTTAAATAAAAGTAAAGAGTAATAATGCATACAAAAATGTAAAAGAGAAGATAATGTCACCAAGATGGATAGAATAAGTTAGAGCTACTGTTAGAAGTAAAAATTAGAAAATTTTAATTTTAATTTAAAAAAGACATGAATAATCTGCTAAACAACATTTTATTACTTGATAAGCTGTAATTCTTCTTTAATTAAGAAAAAAATATTTTATATATATATATATATTTTTTTTTTTTATATAATTTTTTAAAAAAAAAGTGGGGGCCGAGGTGGAGGCCCAAGTCGATCACTCCAGTCACCCCACTTTAAGGCTAGCCCTGATCATATAATCATACCAATTCTTGAGGGAAGAATTAATAAAAGATTTCTTCTTTTAGTTCTTGTTTGTTTTACAATTTCTCATCTTTTTTGAACCATTTTCTCTCTCTAATTCTTATTAATTTGGAAGGATATATATGTTTGCTTCTTTTTTCTTTTATCAGCATGCATCAATATTGGGTGTTGGTCTTTGGAGACGAAGAGCTGGTGGTGGAGGCGCAGCCAATCCCCAATGGGGCCCGCCCTCATCCGCGTATACTTCAAATGGCTTAGGCATTGGAGCGGAAGTGCATGCATGTCAAGGAACGAGTAGGGCGGTAGGGAAGGGAAGGGAAGGGAAGGGAAGGGAAAGTTAGAATAACAACAGGGAAGTCACATCTAAAGTTACATTGGCCCGCAAGAGTCGCACATAGATCTATGTAAGCCCATATATCTTGAAGCACCCATAAACGACTTGAATGCCCCCACATAGGTGGTGAGTTAGCTTGGCTTTATGTTCTTAGATTTGGGGTCAATCAGGCCCAAGCCGATCCATGAACAAGTCTAATTAAGATTTATATTTTAATTAATATCGATGATTTTTAGTGTTTCATGAGATCGATTTTCTCTTTTGATCAGCGGTGGTTCTAATAACAATCTTCATTTTATTGAAATCAAAAAAAAAAAATCTTCATTTTATTATTTATACAATAAAAAACTAAATCTAGTTAGATATGAGACATGAGATTTGAGATGTTCAATTTCATGATTGTGCTTGTAGTACTTGTCAGATTGATTGTCATAAGCACTACTTGCCCCTTCTCTATGTATGTATATCTAGCTACCATCATTTAATTTCATCCACCACTTTTTATATGCTCGAGCATGGATCTGCACCTATAGTTGTTCGTTTGATTTTCTTTTTATTTCAGTGGGAGTCGAACCACGATAATCTCCTGAAACTATGCCTTTTGACAAGTAATGTCTCTACCATCTCACCAAAGATACTTTGACCATTTGATTTGATATTGTTCATCAGGTTATTTTATTCGGTAATTAAGTAGTTGTATATTTTCTCTTGTAGAAAGTTTTATTTTTTATTATAGTTTTTGTTTGTCTTCCCTTGTTGGATGTTTTTATTATTTTCATTATAGTTTTAGCTAATAGTGTTTGTGTACTATTGGTCGGGTTGTAACGTTTGTCAAGAGAATAATCACTAAGTGGCATACTATTCCATATTTTGTTTTAGTTGTAGTTCAATAAAATTAACATTTGTGGCGGTTGAATGTTGTTTAAACAATTATAAAATTAAAGAATCAATATAATTTTATCTCGGTAATTAATTTTATGTTCGCCAGTTATGTTGGATTGAATGTATTGAATTATCATGATTAATGAATTTTCTATTCTACTTCAAAAAAAGATATATATTTTAATCAATTTGGCCAATAATTTTCTATCATTTCGTTTATATATATAGAAAACAAAAAGAAAAATTTTTGTACTCCTTTATTGACATTCATGTATATATAAGAGTTATATATAACAACTTGAAAAGCCAAATGAATAAAATAAGAAATTTTAGTATTTATCTCTTACACTTGCATATGCATTTTGACTAAAAAATGATTCATTTTTTGTATTCCTTGATAAATTAATATTATGAAACGTTGTTTTTTTTTTTTTGAGATAAAATGAAACATTGTTGGACATTTAAAAATTTATAATTTATTTATATTTTTATAACTAACTATATAAAAAGATTGTATATTGATTTTCCAATATTATCATTAATACGATATCGGACATCTTCGTGGAAATGTAGGGATGTAAATTTGAATCCGATATATCATATGCAGTGAGGCAATCCACAGATCTTAGTCCAATCAACGGTCTCAAATTAAAATCTTGGCGTTCAAGGTTCAAACCCCCCATTTTATATGTGACCCATTCAACACACACACCAACATACATAACACGTACTCAAGCTAAGAATTAGCATTCACAACAACGGTCAATAGTCAATACTACGCAACGAATTATAAAATATTAATACAATTCAACGCTGTCTGTATATCAAGCTAATATAAATATCCATTCTATGCGTCCAAATTGGTTATGTAGCTCCATTACTGCTTTGAAATACAAATCTCTATTGTTTCCAAAAATGATGACGATCCGGGTGAGTAAAGTTGCTGTTGTTGTAACAGTTGTAGCATGTGTGCTTGTAATGAATATTTGTGCATGCATGGGGGGTAGAGTGCCTTCGGAAAGCGTTTTGTTGTTACAATCTCTCCGAGGTGGTAGTGTTGGTTCCGGACCCTCCGGATGCACCTACACACCTGGGGGTGGCGGACCGGCGTGTCCTATAAATGGAAGGAAGGTGGCAGGGGGTGGTTTCAAAGTTCACCTCGCAGGCGCAGGTGACTCTACTTACGTTTCTTGATTAAGTTTGGTGTTGAGTCTAGCCAAAAATGAAGTTGTTCATCATGCAGTCTCGATGGATTACTTGTGTCGAAACTGACACATTCATCGATTGTATATGAAAGGGGCGCGCGGCTTCCTCCTCGGATTATTTATGCAAGATTCACAGCACAGCTAACGACGTGGAAGTATAAGTAGCATGTACATGTGGTTGTTTTTATGTACATTCAAGGCACATCCAACAAACATGGATGATAGAAATACTAGCTAGCATCAACTCCAGTGCGTTGCACTAAGAATCAAATCAGGAAATTAATTTGCCTATATTATATTCTTCTATTTTTTTTTCTATTTTTTGAGGTCTGAATTTGTAGAATATATATTTAATGATGTTCACCATTAATTTGTTTCTTGTATCTATATAATAAAGCAAAATGATTGGATAATCCACTTTGGACGTGCCAAATTGACGTGTCCAATGAAGGTAAATATATATATATATATATTATTTCTTTTGTGATTTTAACATTTAGGTGAGATGGTAAACACATCACTTGCCAAAGAGGTAAGATCTCGGGAGATCGTGGTTCGATTCCCACTAAAGTAAAAAAAAAAAAAAAAATATATATATTCTTGTGCCGAATTAGCGTGTCCAATGAAGGTCAACATTCTCTTCTTTTTTTTGTGATTTTAACATTCTCATTTTTTATTTTTATTATTTTGATAAGAAAGAAACATTTGCTTCCACAAGGTCATGGCAAGAGTCGGAGGCAATGTCATGGCTCTGTGTGTCCAAAACCTCTTCAAAAGTGTCGCCCCGTGTGTCCAGCACCTCTTCATAGATGTCGTCCCTGTAAGTCCGAAACCCACGGACTACCAGAATGAACAAAAAACCTTCAAAACTCTTGAAAAATAGATGAAATTGGTAAAAAAAAATAGTTGGTTTTGCTCGAGATCACTTAATATTTTCGATTCCAATAGAACTTTGTACCCAAAGTGCAAGATTCAATTTTCAAACCGAAACCCCAAACCCAAAACCAAATTCACAAACAAAACGACTTAAGAAGAAGAAAAAAAACGTCAAGAAAATCTCAAAATCGACACTAAAAGAGATGATGAATGCAGTCACGACGTCGAATTCATGTGGTTTTGCTCGGATTTTATCGGGTTTTAGGTTGTTGATGAGTGCGATTTGAGATAGAGGTGACTGGGGTATGTATGCTTGGGTGAGTGAGATATGGGTGAGTAAAAACCCTTTATAGTTGGTTACTCAATTTGTTGATCAATTTGATATGATTTATGTAATACACAACCATTAGGATGAAAGAGGTGCCAAAGGAAACAATAAGTACTTATAATTAATTTGACTCAAACTAAAATACAACACTCACCATATCATTTTTTTTTTCTGTGGAGATATCACTTTCCTTTTAAATAATAACATGAAAATAGCAAAAGAAAAAGAAAATTATGGAAAAAAATTTTAAAACTGAAAATCCTATTTGTATCACAACTAAAAACATAACCTAAAAAATAGCAAAGAAATGCAAAAATTAGAAAATCACCCAAAAAAAAAATAAAAACCAAAAATCCTAGTTTTATCACAACTAAAAACATAATCTAAAAAATAGAAAAACAAACGAAAACTAAAAAAAAAAAAAAAAACCAAAAATCTTATTTGTATCACAACTAAAAGCATAACCTAAAAATAGCAAAAATAAAACAAAATTAAAAAATTACGAAAAAAAATTTAAAACCCAAAAATCATGTTTGTGTTACAACTAAAAATATAACCTAAAAATAGCAAAAATAAATAGAAATTTCTGAAATAAAAATCAAAAATCCTATTTGTAGCATAACTAAAAAATAATCTAAAAATTAGCAAAAGAAAAACGAAAATTAAAAATTACGAAAAAAAATTTTAAAACCAAAAATCCTATTTGTATCACAACTAAAAACATAACCTAAAAATAGCAAAAAAAAAAAAAAAAAATTATAAAATTACAAAAAAAAAATTAAACACCAAAAATCCTATTCTTATCACAACTAAAAACGTAACCTAGAAAATAGAAAAAAAAAGTACGAAAATTAAGAAAAAAAATTAAAAACCGAAAATCTTCTTTGTATCATGACCAAAGACAACCTAAAAAATAGCAAAAAAAAAAAACGAAAATTGAAAAATTACGAAAAAAAAATTTAAAAACAGAAAATCCTATTTATATCACAACTAAAAACATAACTTAAAAATAGCAAACAAAAAATTCCGAAAAAATTAAAAATCCTACTTATATCACAACTAAAAGCATAATCTAAAAATTAGCAAAAGAAAAACGAAAATTAAAAAATAACGAAAAAAATTTAAAACCAAAAATCATATTTGTATCACAACATAACCTAAAAAATAGCAAAAAAAAATGAAAATTAAAAAATTTTGAAACAAATTTAAAACCAAAAATTCTATTTGTATTGCAACTAAAAACATATATAGCTTAAAAAATAGCAATAAAAAAACGAAAATTAGAAAATTACGAAAAAAAATTAAAACAAAAAATCCGATTACAATTAAAAACATAACCTAAAAATAACAAAAATAAACGAAATTAAAAATTATACTTTAATGATGTCAAAATTATATTTTGTTTGTTTTACCATCCTATCCTCACTTAAGTGCGAGAAAGATCAATTGCTTGGCTAATAAAAAAAAAAGATTAATTGCTTGTATTTTTTTCTTATTAAATATCAATTATGGCATCATAATGCCACATGTCACTTTGTGAGAAAGCTTCTCATAGAAACCGTTCTTTTATATATATATATATTTGAAACATATATAGAAACTTCACACATCTCCTCACCTCCCCCACGACGTCCAACATCATACCACTCTACGCCCTAATAAGTCAGTATTTGTGCTCGTTAGTTAGAGTAGTATATACCCACACAAATGCCTTTACTTAATCTGTTGCAGTGAATGTTTTCAAACTCAAAAAAAAAAATATATCAAACAAATGACTAAAGTGATGAATGGTACGTAAAAAAAATTGTAGCAAACTGAACATATAAAATGAAATTTCAAAAGTATATATGGAATGTAACTTCAAACTCAATTATTATAGATCAAGGAAAAGAATATGAAAATTTGAGATAGAGAGAGAAAAGAGAAAAATATAACGACAAATTAATAGGTCATACAAATTAAGAAAGAAACCTGCTAATTAATAGGTAAATTAAAGGGGTAAAAACAACAATTCAAGTGATAAATGAGTCTTTTGCTATTCCTGTTTTTATATATTTATTATTACTTAGATATATTAATAGTTTTAATAATAATTTTTTTCGTTTAACTATATATATATATTTTGGAAAAGTGGGTTTTTAAAAGTTCATATTAAGAAATTAATATACTTGACATTGTGTTTTCAAAAAAAAAAAAAAAAAATACTTGACATTGTGTTCTTAGAAGACCATACAAGAAATTGATACATAAAAGAGATTATAAAAGAAAATATTAGATCAATCACCACTCTCTCGAGACAACTATCATTTAACAAACGCCCAAAATTTAGGAAAGCAAAATCTAAGAGCTCCAACTTAAAATAAACAAAATATTGTTGTGAAATATGGAGAGAATAAAAAATTCTTTTTTTGATAAGTAAGAGAATAAATCTTTGTTTGGTAAGACTACCTGATAGTTGATAATCTAATTGATGACAGCTGAAAGCTAATAATCTAACTGATTAATTAAAATCATTTAAAAAAACTAGCTGATGGAGTAGCTAATAAATGCAAAATAACATAAGAGAACATCCATTATATTAATCAAATATATAACATATAGAAAACATATTTTCTTATTAATTATTAAATAAATCAACTACAAAAAATATTCTAAATATATAATACTTGGAGCTATCTTATTTACATTATATGAAAAATACATATAATAAATATTTATTACATATATTACATATTTTTTTGGTGGGCTATATTACGTATTTTGAACTGAGATGTTATGTTTCTCAAAAAAAAAAAAAACTGATATGTTATGTGGAAATATAAATAACTTATCATGTTAAACATTTTAATAACACATTTCGTCAAAAAAAAAAAAAAAAAAAACATTTTAATAACACATTTGAGAAGAAAAATTAAACATTTTTTTGAAGGCCCAACAAGGAGCTAAAAGTATGGGCCCAAATATGTTTAATTCAAGCAATCGGCCCACAATTGTCAACTTATATGAAACCAAAATCTGAAATGCATATTGCATGAAGGAAGATAATAATCTAACATTCTACGACAAATACATTTACATTTGCCACACAATGTTGTAATTTGATTGAGATGTGTGGACCCTAAGAATTTTAAAGGAATCTACACTATTGTGTAACAAATGTATGTAACAAAAGAATGTCAAAAAAGCATTTTCCTTCCATGAAAATTATTCTATTGAGACAAGAACGGATCTCTGCCGGTTTTTAAAGGTAGACTCTACCTCAACTAGCATTTGAAAATTTAGAGTTTCATCTAAAAATAAGCTCTTAACCAAACACAACTTTAAACCAAACACGACTTATTTTTAAACTAGCTTATAATATCTAGCTGATAAACTACTTTGTGCTCACCAAATAAAGCCTAACAAATTCTCAACACATTCGTTGAGGGGTTGCAAAAAGGATTCTAATACATAGAATCACAAATCCGAACGCAATGAGGCAATGACCAAACGCAAAAAAGCATTAAGAAAAAACTGACTAACAAGATGATCAAACCAGCGGACCAATACTAATTTGCTTCAAGACACTTCTAAGGTTATGGAAAAAGTACGCTAGTAATTATCTTTTTGAAACGCTGGTAATCATTAATTAATAGAAATAAAGAAACTAAGAATTCAATGTTAATAATAATTATTATTATAATATATTAACTATTATAAAATAAACGACCGGATCAGCAAGTGCAATGCACGGACTTTTAACTTGTATTACCTATCTAACTTGCAACACATAACCTTCCAATTAACATGATAACATCACACTATCTCAGAAAGAATAATACTGTGCTTCCCCAGTTCTTGTCTACAATATATAATGTTCTCATTATCTTCACAAACCTTTACTTCCCTGCTGTAGGACTCGGCGGAGCTCAGCTGCCAGAACATTTAACAGAACTGGTTTCCTAACAAGACCATTCATTCCCACCTGGGAGCACTTTTGCCAGACATCTTCGTCTGCGCTAGCAGTCACTGCTACTATCAAAGGCCAACTCTGACCATGGAACTTTCGGATTCTCATGGCAACTTCAAAGCCATCCAGCTCCGGCATGTGGAGATCTAAGAGCACAACTTGGCAAATGTTTCCCCCGGGTCCTAGAGCACTGAGACACTCGTATCCAGATGAAACAGCAGACACATGACAACCAAGTTTTTCAAGCAACTTTCGTGTCACAAGCCGATTAACACCGTCATTATCAGCTAATATGATTTGAATGCCACGGAGTAAAGAATTTGAATGTGGATGCTCCGAAGAGGTTGGCTCAAAGAAACCACCACCCTCCGGCCGTTGAAGTTGAAATCTAAGAATGAGTGTCATGCTTTGCACAGACCCATTAGAGTTTGGAACCACCCAGATGTTCCCTTGCATAGTCTGGAGGAAAGTTCACAAAGACAGCAGATAGTGAGTATGCATAAACATAAATAAACCCAACAACAAAGATATGCACCGACCCGGATTGAAAATAATGGTATTTAAGGTTCAGCATCTTGCCACACAATCAGATTACTGCAAATGATATTTAGACTCGAATATGATGCGTCCAGTGTAGATTCTAAGAGTCGGACCACTATTAAATAATTAGGGAGCGACTATTAGCCTCCCATATACCTTATATCAGCCCCTCATTTAATTTAATATTACTTATAGCCCCAATAAATTAGTTCATGTTCTAAGCACCCCACACTCCCCAAAGAAAACCCTCTTTTCATCTTTGTGCTCCCCAACCTCCAATCCCTTGTCATACATCATCTTCTTCTCCCCCTTACCTCAATTTGCTCCATGTTGCATTCTGAGATTGATTCTTTGATCCTTAAGAACTAAAGATTCAACACAAATAAATGTTCTAACCATTCGAGAATGTGAATCAAATCTCAACCAAATACTATAATCAAGATGTTGTATTTGGTGGCATGTTGTTGAGTGTATAGACAAAGAGATGGGGGTAGGTGAAGAGATTAGAAAGTAGAAGAGAAAATGAGATGAGTTTATCGTTTAATTTAGGGTGAGGTATAGAAGTGAAAATTAAGTAGAAGAGAAGGGGTGGGTGTAGTTAGTGGGATAGCCTGATAGGAGTTGGAGATAAGTTTAAGGTTTCATTTAGGGGAGAGGTGTAGAGAGTGAAAAGTAAAGTTGAGGAGGGTGTAAAGAGTGGAAAGTAGAAGGGGAAAAGGAAATGGGTTCATGATTTAGAGGGGGGCTAATAGTCGCTCCCATAATTTATAGGACATGTAGTAGACATGGTGTCTGAGATGTCAAAAAACAAAAACAGGTACTTTGATGTATGAAGTAATGACACCAGTAACCTACAACTTAGTCTTTCTTATTTTTCGTTTCACTCAATTAAAGAAAATTGTTGTTCTTATTTTGGATTTTATTTTGACTTTCCTTCACAAAACATTTATAACAGAACATCCAAGGCATCCATAAATGCCAAACAGTATCAAGCGTCTAACATGGTTATGGGCGTCAGGCTCAAGCAACTTGGGCTACTATTGTCATTGTTATTCTCACTATCCTTAAAACATTTTTTTCCCAATTTACACAAACTAGTTTTATCTTTTTTTTTTGTGATAAACAAATTAGTTTTATCTTTTGCATCAATAGATTGTTGGGTAAATAGCATAATATATCCTAACGTTTAAGGTTTTTTTACAAATTTATCATAA
Organism: Stephania japonica; assembly: GCA_039657345.1. Classification (NCBI taxonomy): domain Eukaryota; kingdom Viridiplantae; phylum Streptophyta; class Magnoliopsida; order Ranunculales; family Menispermaceae; genus Stephania; species Stephania japonica. The sequence continues at coordinate 63,609,236 of CM077557.1, read as the reverse complement.
CGTTTAAATTGTTACAAATACATCCCAACATTTTGAAATTGTGTAAATTATATCTTATTAATAAATTTGGGTTGATTTGAGATTACTTTTTATCATGTTGTTACAAATGGGAAGAGTTTCTCTCAATTCATCATACTATAACCCTTATGGGCTACAATTGCAAGGTTGGAAATGTGGAGATTTTAGGATCAACAACAACAGAGCCTCGGTCACAAATTAATTGGAGTCGGCTATATAGATCAAACTCTTCCATTGTCCTCGTTTTAATGCAAACCATTCAAATCCCTCCTAATTAATGCATCCCAAGTTAACTTCGGTCTACCCCTACCTCGTCGAATTTCTTCAGTTTCTATTAAGTCAAGTTTTGTAGTAGGGGCATCCGTAGGCCGTCTTTGCAGGTGAGCAAACCACCATAACCGCCCTTCCCTAATCTTTGAGTCATTTGGTGTTACTCCTACTTGTCTTTGAATTTTTGTATTTCTTATTCTATTTTTACGAGTTTTACCACACATCCACCTAAGCATCTTCATTTTTGCTACATTCATTTTATGTAATTGTTGTTGCTTTACCGCCCAACATTCACTTTCATAGAGCATAGCTGGCCTAATTGCGGTCCTATAAAATTTTACTTTTAACTTGGTAGACATATTTTTATCACAAATCACACCAGTTGCACTCCTCCATTTTTTCCATCCAGCTTAAATTCTATGTGTAACATCATTCTCAATATTGTCATCATTTTTTATGATTGATCCTAGATATCTAAAGTGTTTCACCCTAGGAACTTCTACTTCCTTTAATTTTACCACTCATTCATCTCTATGTCTCGTATTTTTAAACATATAGTGCATGTATTCGGTCTTTGTCCTACTCAACTTAAAGCCTTTAGATTCTAATGTATTCCTCAAAAGTTCTAATTTCCTATTCACTACATCTCTTATTTCGTCCACTAAGACAATATCATTTGCAAATAACATACATCATGGTATATCCTTTTGAATATTCCTAGTTAGTTCATCCATAACTAAGAGATATGGGCTTAAAGTCGATCCTTGATGTAGTCCTATCGTAATGGAAAATTCTTTTGTAGTTCCTCCGAATGTCTTTATACTAGTTACCACTCCCTCATACATATTCTTAATCGTGGAGATTTTAGGATAAATTTGTAAAAAACTTAAATGCTATGATGCATTTGAGAAAATTGAAACGTTAAGGTAAATTTGTAAAAATACCTAAAACTTTAGGATGTATTTATAAATACTAAAATGTTAGGATACATTTGCAAAAAACCTTAAACGCTTGGATACATTATGCTATTTAGCCTAGATTATTTGATCAAACTTAAAATGAGAATAAAGACCTCTACTGATAGTCCCCCAAGATTATCCCTTCGGGGGCACCCGGCACCATGTCAAAGATCACACATATCACCCAAAAAAATTACATAAATACACAGAGCAACAAGAGAACAAAGACAATGTACCAAGACCCTTACCTGCACCAGCTTTTTGCACATGCTGAAGCCAAGAACACTCTCAATTCCCTCACTGTTAAACTTTCTGCTAGGAAGCTGTATGGATGAATTAGAGCCAGAGGAATGTGATTCACCGTCTTCAATCCCAATTTGAAACTTCATGCATGTATACCTATCACGTGAGTTTGGTCTCCAAAAGACCAATTTAGGGTCATTTCGGGATTCACTTTCACTAACCAGGGAGACATGGAAAAATACAGATCCGCATCCTTCCCTACATTTCAAGAGATTCCCAATCATATGAAGTATAACCTGAAAAATTCTTCTTTCATCACCCAGAACTTTATCAGGCATCAAGTTCCCAACTTGAATATTGAAACTGAAACCCCGGGAAACACACAGGCATTTCGCAAGGCAAGCAGCTTCTTTTATCATGGAAGAAAGTCTGAAAGATCTCATCTCTAACGAGAACTCCCCATTACCCTTCACAGAAATTTCCATTATGTCATTTATCAATGTTGACAGAACATTGCTTGTCTTTAACATTGTGTCGACGATGGTCCGATGCTGACTATCCATATTTTCATGTTTTATTATTGACAGCAAGCCTGAGATTGAGTGCATAGGCCTTCTCATTCCCTTGCTCATCACCTTCTGAAAAGAGTTCCTTGCCTGACTCGCCATCATTGCATTTTTTCTAGCCTGTTGCAGGGCCCGATTCTGTTCCACCAATTTCTCTCGCATTAACTGAGACTCTTCTAGTACAGCAGCATGAGAAATCGCAACTGCAACTTGGTCGGCAACGACCTTAACAATCTCTAGTTCTTGGAAAGTCCATACTCTAGGGCTGCCACTGGGAAGAACCAAAACAAGAATTAAATAACATGTCTGTCTCAATTCAGGTGTCCCACCTTTGAAGTTCGAAACTCTTAACATCGGCATCCTGATGGCAGCCACAGAGCCCGGCTCCTCACTCCCACCACTGCTGGCATGTCCAAGAGCCGAGTCAGATTGTATGATCTGTACTTCCGTGCTTTTCTTGATTCGTGCAATGTCAGGATTATCATAAGGGATCGAAATATGTCGAGATTCATCTGAATCTCGCCTTTTTAACTCATGGGTAAGAATCATTTCTGACCTGCACTCATTGGGCATCCAAACCGCGCAATTCTGCAGATCTAACGTATTCGATAACTCAATAAGGGTAGTGTATAATACAGTATGCCTGTCAAGAGACTTCCTTATCTCCTGAGTAAGCATTCGGACATGCCAGCTCGCTTCCTTCTGTCTCTTCATCATCCCAACCTCTTGGTCGAGCTCCCAAGCCTTCTTCCTCAGAAAGAGCTCTCTCACTTTCAGTTTGAGAAGCATAGGAATAAGAGTAATGAGTGTTATGGCAGTGGCGCACGAGACCAAAGCAGTGAGGAATTTGAAGATAGTGAGAGCCAACATCAATTGAAATGTGTTGTGAGCGAAAATCCAACCGTTCAACAAATGGGTCATCCCACAAAGTACTATAAAAGCAATGAACTGACAGAGCACCCATTTGAATGGAACGTTGGAGCAACTAATGAAGTAAACTAGCTCAATGGGAATCGAGAAGTAGGCGATAGCGATGAGGAAATCGCTCACTCTCTGGCATTCCATAATGTTATTGACACTCCAGAACCCATCGTCCTCGCAATTTAAATGGGAAAATGGGTTCTCTTCAGCAGATACCAACACTAGAGGAACTAACAACAGTCCAAATGCAATAGCCTTCAACATTGCTTCAATGAATCTACTCTTTCACTCCATCCAAACCCTAGTTCAACCCAAAACTCAATCAGTTTCACCCAAATTACAGATCTCAAGATCTAGCGCAGCCATCAAATCGGAAGAACCAAACCAAACCCCCTAACAAGATATGAAAAAGCAAAGGAACAGAATACAAATACAAGATGCAATCAGTACCTAAAACCCAGATTTCCCACAAATCCGTCTTTAGATCTCCTTGTTCCTCTTAGAGCCGACCAGCTCCATAAGCTAGATTTCAGCAAAATCCCGGCCCTTACCAAGGTTTTCAACTTCAGTACACCAAAGTCACGATTAAGAGTCTCTACATCCGCCCAAAATCAAAACAAGTTGAGATGAAACCAAACAATTTCAGTGCTTTCTTGTTTTTTCCATGCGCTTTTTCGGCGAAGAAGCAAAACAGAGCGAATACAAATCGGTAGAGGGAGAGAGAGAGAGAGAGAGAGAGAGATGAAAGAGTGGGGCCTACAGGGACAGTCGTAAAGATGGGGTTATTCTTTCTCCTTTGGAGCATGAAGCGAACCTGGACGCTCTGCTTTTCTCGCCTACACAATACAGATATTTTGACTCATTACTTTATCCCCTTGTCCCATCCTTTCAATTCGCTAGTCTTCGTCTGTCCCTTGCTCTTTCCAAATTTATTTAATTTATCGCCTTCTCTAAGCATAAATACCCGTCTCTTAAATGATGATGTGGACTTTTTTTTTTTTTCTTGGGATGCAATTAAGCACGTGCTTCAACATTGAAAACAGCAAGAAGATTTTAGGTTGCATTTAATTTAAGGCACTATTTTTGTGAGAGCATCTCACCCTCCACAAAATTTTAGACTTTTATGATTAATTACCATTAAGATTTAACAACAAGACTATATTATCATCTCATAAATGACTTCATTTATTATATGTCTTATATAAAAAAAGTGATTAGTGGTGTCATTAACTAAATACAATAGGGTTAAAATTAGAAATAAAGTAATTGATGTTTTCTTGATTTTCTAATGTAGTACATATTATAGACCAAAAAAAGAGTCTTTAATGTGACAGATGATATGGATGGAGGGAGTATTGTAATGGCTCAATTAATAATTGTCGTTATTTTATGACGTCATTGTAGACGTGGACGCCAGCGAGGACGTTTGTGGGTCCCACAGCGAGGCTGGAGCACGCCCAAATTAGGTAATTAATTATTTTGTGTGTTGCTTTGTCTAATTTGTGATGTTTTTGTTAAAATAGGTTAAACGACATCGCGATATATGCAATTATATTTCAATTAACGTGTGAGATTGTGTGTTAAGTATTCGCCTCGATATGCATGTCAATGCGGGTACCGGGTAGACTAAAAGACGAAACATTAGGTTGGGAGAAATAATACACACATTAAATGAATTAAATGTGATAAAATAGTAAATTGGTGGGTGCCCAGAGACACGCGGGGTCGTGGTCGACACGCGTAGGTGGTACGGTAGTGTGCACGCCCGAGTACGCTCGTTGGCGCGCACGACGAAATTGTAGGCGCGAAAATATGGGCGAATATATATATATGTAATTTAAAATATATATGTATATATATAAAGATATATTAAAATCTGGAAATTAAAAATAATTATGAAATGACCAAAAGGGGTATTTGATTGTTAAGGAAGAGGATAAGAACATAGGGGTATTTTGATCATTTGACCCAAAATATTGATAACCACCACCACCACCACCACCACCACCGACACCCCATTTTCATCACAAAAATCAAAATCAAAAGTGAAGAGAAGAGAAATCGAGAGACTGAGAGGAGAAGGAGAAGAGAAAGAGACATTGGCCGAGAACGAGAGCACGACGAGGTCGAGGTGTATTTGTTGTTGTTGTGGTAGTGGTGGTGGTGGTGGTGGTGGTTTGGAGGTGAAGGTGGGGAGGAGCTCGGGAGCTCGGATGAACTGCAAGAGCAGTTCGTCCGAGGGGGAGACGACCTCAATTCCATTAGAATTAAAGAAAAAAAAAATTGTTGAAACAGAGCAGCTTTTGCTGCTCTGTTTCAACAAAGAGGAAGATGAGGTCGTGTGTGCACCCTTGGGTCGGGCCGAACCGGCCTAAGGCCAACCTAGGTGGGTCAGGCCAAACCAACCCTGGCCCAACCAAGTGGGCCCGAACTGGGTCTGACCCGGTTAGGTCGAGTCAAACCCGGTTTAGGGGACCCACCCCCATATTATTCAAATAATATTTTATTTTATTATTTTATTTAAATAAATTAAAACAGTTTTAAATAAAATAAAATACAGGAAATATGAAAAAATAGCTAGAAAATTATAGAAAAATTATGAAAAATCCAAAAAATATGAGAAATTAGAAAAAGGTTTCATAAATAAAATTTGGGACTTTCTCGTAATTTTGGCGAGATGTTGTCAGGGTTTTTACCTCGTAAAACGTAAAATTGACATAATATACTCAATTGAAGCAAATTTAACGACAAATGATCTTAGGTACATTCGAGTGATAATTTTGATTGTCGGATATTTATTGGAGCTGTAACGACCCAAATTCTCCACCACCCAACCTATGTGTATTTTGGTAATTTCATAATAAAAATATGTTGGGTGTTTGATGTGAAAATACAATTCTAAACTTGTCAAATTAAATATGAGTAGGGGATTAAGTAAGTTTTATTTTAAATAATAAAGCCTAATTGAGCTTAGAATCCAAAAGGGCATTTTAGACAAGTTGTAAATAATCATAACCCTAATCCTTAACCCTAATGCTATTTAAGTAAATCAAAGAAAACCCTAGCCGCAATCTTATTAAACACCCACGTGGAGAGGAGGAGAGCAAGAGGAGAGTTCAAGCTCAAGAGAGGTACAACCTCACTTCCCTCCTTGATTTCTTTATTATTTGTTGAAGATTTGGAGACCAAAGGGTCGATGGCGTCGACAGCGGCAAGCAAGCGAGGAAAATATAAAAGAAAATAAGAAAGGAAAGATTTGATCTATGTTAGAATGAGATTTTGGATAGGATTTTGAGTCAAAGACTCCATTGAAGGCATGGTGAGACTCTAATACTCCCTAGATTTATTGTCTTGGTGTTGGTATTGACAATGAGAGTTGATGATTTGCAAAGTTTGTTCAGTTTTTCTTAGATCTAGCCTTGAAATGGGTTATACAAATTTTTAAGCTTTATGATAACGAGTATTATGGATGAATCAATTTTGTTTTCCATAGTTTGACGGTATATGAAAGGGTTTTCCCATGATTTTAGCAAATTGAACGCGGTTGGAGTTTATTGATATAGATTTGGCATTTAAGGATGAGTTGAGATTTAAAAAGGGACTTTAAATCTTTTCTTTGGGAATTTAAAGTCTAAATTGAGTCTTGTATGGTGATTTGGTTTTTTTTAATTATAATTAATCGAACGTCTTCGATTTATGTTGAAAAAACTAAGTCTTAGCGGATTTTTCTTGTTTTACATCACCGCATTCCTATTTTACTCGAATCATCGATTCTAATTTTAAGTGTCAACTTTAGAGTCGTGAATGACCTTTAGCGAATTCAGCTATAAAATAGGGTGAATCTCTAAGGTTTAGACAATTGATGTTAAACTTGTATGGTTGTAGATATTTAAAGTAATTATTCTTTTAAATTGTCTAGATTCGCGAGACGGTTCACATCGAGCCCAAACGTGAGAGGATCGAGATTAGGATTCGTGGCGAGTGCAGGTAAGTGGGGAGCTTGCTCAATTATCAAATATGGCATGATTATTAGTTATGTTTAGGATTCATAATTTGAATTAAAGACTTGGGATTTATGGGTTGCGTCGTGGTATTGGCTCGAACCTACGTATCTATGGAATGAAAATGCACTACTTTTCTCATCTATGTTATTCATGGCCCCAGAATGTTTGTGGAGTTCCACCGAGGGCCTTATTAGCAAGTAAATCTATAAGAATACCTCAGAATGTTGTGGTACCACCGAGGGTCGTTAACACCCCAGGATGTGTGGAGTTTACCACCGAGGGCTTTACTTGACTAATTGAATTCATAAGTATGTCACGCAGGGACATGAGTTGGAGTTCCTTCTCTTGTACTCTTGAGATAGGGATGTGCATCGGTGATGGCTTGGACGAACCTACTGTTGATTTGATGGGACAAACGAGAGGGCATATAAGGCCTGTGTGCTAGCTAGTTGTTTCCATCACCTCGAGAGTAGGAGAATCGGTCACCGGATTCTTGCCAATACCTAGTATGCATTGAATGAAACATCGACTTATTGTATTACTATATTTTATAGTATATAATCTCGCGAAACCCCCTCATTTGCATAAAAGTTTGAATTTATGTAATGATTTGTCAATCTCTTTAATGTTATGCATGATTATTGTTGTTACACTTTGATGGTTTATGAATATATCGTATTTGCTATGAAAGGATGAATTCCTATTTATTTGTGGCTTATAAACCTTATGTCCATGATAATACTTGATGGTTCATTATACGTCTATCTTTTATGAAATCCTGCTACCATACTATTATTCAATGAATCCTTGTTTGCTTTCAAATGCATGTTAGACTTTGCATGTTTATTAGGTATTACTTGCATATTTGATGGTTGAGCTGGTTTTCCGCATTACTGAGCTCCGTTGGTTCTTTTAGCTCACTCCACTTACATCTCAGGTATCCACGACAGCACTAGGTTGAGGCAAGGGAGAGATGAGCTTGAAGTCTCTTCTTGATGTGAGCCTTTGTTGATATATATATATATTATGTATATTTGACTTTGAAACTATTCAATTTGGGGTTAAAATTAAAATAGATCTTTGGGTAGCTTGAATCCTAGTTACCTTTAGTTGATCCACTTCAGAGATTTAATTAACTTGTTTAGTTTAAATGAGCATGAACCCATGTATAGTTTTATTAATGTTCTATGAACTTAAATCTATTGGCTTTAGGATATCTCTTTATATTTATTCCGCAATTATTATCCTTAGTTTAACCAATGTGTATTCCACAGGTTTATTTGTTTAGGCGTGCCAGACTGTTATTTGGGCCTGGTTCAGGTATCGGGTCCAAGTGGCGGTCTGAGCCAGGCGACCCGACCTTAGGTCGGGGAGAGTCGTCACATGAGCTGAACTGGGGTTTATTTTACGGGAGGAGAACTGCGGCTTGAGGTGTGTAGTAACCCAACTGAAATTTACTTTAGTAATTACTGTTGAGTTTTAGGGTTTACGCGTAGCGGAGATTACAAAATAATTTTGACAAAAACCCCAACAGGATCCGAATCTAACTCCATTAAAAACGTTTAAACTATGAAAACTTAATCATACCTCAGTCGCAATGTACCTTTCTGAAGGTTAATCGATCTCTAAGGCGCTGCCAATGACGAACGCCCTCTATCAGCAGTCCACACATGAACGGCAGCCGAGATTTGAAATGCTAGCTTAGAGAGAATACCAAACCTTTTTGTTTCTCTCCAAAACGATCCAGAGCATACCAAAAACCCTAAGTCATTTCTAAAACAAAAATAGAGTTTCGGCCTTTTAATCTTTTTCATTCGTGTATTCTAACTCAAAGCGTCTATTTATACAACCTTTGTATATAGATGATTAAATAAATTACATATATACCCCTACTTAAAGAAGTATATGTGACGGCCCCAAATTCCCAATGCATTTGGGTACGCCCGGCCTAGACCCGTGCAAGCCTCGAGTCAGTTCTCGATAACCTTGACGAGCCTAGTCAGCCTCAAAACATCAAAAAATTCAAGATTTATGAAAGAGTTATTGCAATTATAACACAGCGGAAGCAAAAGTCAAATTCAAATCAAATATTGGGAAATAACTCTATCAAATGGAAGTAAAGGAATTCTATAAGTGTGGAAACCCCGGGCATTCATGTACAATTCGAAATGCAAAGGTACATGATACCAATCTTATCAAAATTTGCCAAGTTTAATAATCCCAAAGCATGTATATATAAAACGGTGTACATAAAAGCAAAACATGATAAAAACCTATAAAATAGTCTTCAACTCCAGCCGCTAATCCTCACAACAGATTTCCTAGGTAGGGTCCCTTGCCCTGCTGCTCTCGCCTATCTGCACCCACCGTCACAAACTAGACGGTGAGCAACTGAATAAAATCGAATGTAATGCCAGCAGAAAACAACAGTAATTCATGATAATTCAAATAAAGTAGTCTAAATATCATGCGGAAATAAAAAGACAGGAATTAAAATAGACAAGATGCATGATAAACAGACTAAAAGATATCAATCGAAATTTAAGTGTGTTCCAAGGAAACAAAAGAGGCTCATAAGTGGTCTAGTCCATAGCATAACGGCGAAGACCCCGCGAGGTCTTCCCGGGCATCGACTCAAACGAAAGCACATGCTATGATTGGAAAGGGACTCGAACCCATCCACCCAAGCACTCGGTGTCACACGATCACTAAGGGTGGTCACACACTCGTGGCGCGAGTGCCGCGTTTTATCCCTCTACAGTGCGGGTCCTAGTACTTTCGAGACAAAACACTTACGCCGGAAAACACACAACAAGGAGTATAGAATGGAAGGCCAACAAGTAAATAATAACAAACACAATGACATGAAAATGAATCACATGGCATTTTCTAACTGGCTTACAAACGTACAAATGCTTTTTAAGGCAATTGTACTTACCTGAACTATCGTGACCCGTATGACAACTCCGAGATCCTAACGCGACTTCCCGATTTCCTATACCGCACTCCAATTATCCAGTCCGAAGCTTGAATAAATGCCAAACAAATCAAAATTATCACCCGAATTATACCTAAGATCATTTGTCATTAAATTAGCTTCAATTTGATACATTATATCAATTTTTACGTTTTTCTAGGCTAAAACCCCGACTATATCTCGCCAACATTTCCGAGAAAATCCCAAAACTCAGTTGTGAACCATTTTTTCTAATTTCTCATATTTTTCTGAATTTTTCCATAATTTTTCCTATTTTTCTGGATTTTCTTTTCCATTTTTTTTTTCTTTTTTTTTTTTATTTCTTTTTAAGGGCGGTTCGGCCGAAAACCGGTTCGGTTCAGGCCGAACAGGCCCTTCATCATCTTCTCCAATTTTTTTTTTTTTTGCAAGAGGCGCGCGCTCTCTTTTTTTATCGTTTCTATCGTTTTTTTTTTTTTCGTTTGCAACCGAGAGAGAGAAGAGGGAATGAGACCACCGACCTTCGGTGAGGGTTCCGGCGAGGTCGTGATTGACTGACGAGGGATAGGGGCGGCGGTGGTGGGAGAGAGACACCGAGAGCGAGAGAGATGTGAGGCCGAGAGGGAAAGACCGAGAGCGTGAGAGACGTCGAGCGTGGGGAGGGAGATCGAGAGAGAACAGACGAGAGTGAAATGGAGAGGAGAGAGAGAGAGACAGTGAGTGGTGTGGTGAAGAGGTCGAGATGGAAGAGAAGGAGGGGCGGCGGTTTTCATCAAAGGAGAAGATGAATAGTGTATGAATAGGTTTTTTTTTATGAAACGGTTTGTATATATAACATCAAATGACCTTTTTGCCCTTCTCCCTTCACTTCATACATTCAAACACATCTACCCTTATGAGTCTTTTACCACATCATCTCATCTTAGCACACACACACATCTTTAGGCCAATCTCATGGCTCCTCACCATTAGGTTGTGTCACTTTAACAATACTAATCACATAGTCCGCATGTTACATATTTAACTAACTCCCACGTTCAAACGACGTTCCTCGGTCCGTATTTCTCCGTCAATTGGCTCGTCGTGTCCATTTTCTCGCCACATCCCGTTAACTAATTTATTAAATTAATTAAAAATTCATTTATTTGTATGTTTTACTTGTTTTTCTCCCCCGTTTAACTAGTCGAAACCTCACTCAATTAAATATCGCCCGACCACCGCGCGAGACTCGTAAAATACTAACATACTATTACACACAATCAAAGAATCATAAAATCACTTCGGCGTCGACTCCCGAAGTTCGAAATATTGACCAGTATTCACGTAGCCGGGTCACAATTTTGACAATTGCCGTACAAGTCGGATTAAAAATTTGGGGTTGTTACAGTCTCCCCCACTTATTAGAATTTCGTCCTCGAAATTTGCATAAGTAAACTAAATTAACGACTCTTCGCAACTCCTAACGAGACCGATAAAAACTCAGAGTGAGTCATTTATTGACTCCGAACCGTTCGTGACCCTTCAGTAGAGAGATCTTTAGGTACTCATAATCTCCCCGAATCATACTGAAGCTCATCGTGATACTCGACAAGTATTTCTTATGCCACTCCTGGGCAATCTTAAGTCTCAAATAAAATTTCCCACAACTACCCAGATGCTATCATGACCACGAGGAGATCGGGGCAACCACTAATGAAATCCATATCAATATGTACCCAATTCCATCGAGAAATGGGTAGGGCATGTAGTAGTCCTCCAGTCGTCGATACCCCGGCCTCTACGCGCCGGCATGTCACCCGCTCGAACAACTCCGACACCTCGAAAATCATCCCCTGGCCACCAAAAGAATGTCGCATATCGGCGCACATCTTAGGTCAACCCGGATACACAAACAAGATCGAAACGATGAATTCTCCCGACGTACACTGGTCACACACATCACCACCAATGGAAACCCCGGTCGCCGCGATACCTCAAGCATGAGTCTGTCGACCAACTCTTGTCTGGGCAATCGGAACTATCCACCATCTCACTGCACCGCTGGTATGACGCATCGCCTTGTTGTCCCTCACGCACAATGCCAAATGAGACGGTCCACAACATCGTTTGACCACGTATCGGGTTACGGTAGTCGTCGCACGTCCGTGATCTCATCAACTCGAATGCCTCACATAAACCACGCTCGTAGGTTCTTTAACATATAACTACCTCTGCATCCAATCCTTTGCGGCGCAACGCATCGCAATAACGTTGATCTTCTCCTATCCACAAATCGGCGCATATAATGTTTATATCTAGTTCGCACCTCTCCCAAACCGTGGGCTTACGATCGCTTCAGACGAGCTTAGATCCTCTTTCTCGAAGCGTGGACTACCTCAAAGTCACTTCAGACACTCGTTCATCATCATTTGAATTGCAAACCAATGCATAGTCACTTCGAGACGACTCAATAAGCTATAACCAATGTGAACTCTCGCGAATGTCACTTCCAATGACTTGATTTTATCTCGGTCTTGGACCGTAGGTCCCAACCAATTCAAACAACCTAATTCAACTACGGTCTCTCTGACCGCTCCCGTTTTCCCAAAATGTTAGGAATTCCACGACCTCGTCGCAAACATCGCCCACTACCACGACTCAAGCTTGGTGATCACGACGTAAGACGCTACGATCGCGACTCGTACGCCATACTCGTGAAAACCTCCCAACCTACTCGCGTCTCGACGCAAGTTTATCTATACCCGAGCAAGTAAAATAGATTCGACAAAGTTGTAACAGTGGCCACCATGTACACTACGTGTCCATGCATCGTAAGATGAATCACAACCGATCCGGTCCGCTCTCTTTAGGTGTACTTGTGGCTAGTTTTGGCACCATTGTGCCCAAACTTACCATCTCTTTCGGACTCTTATCTAAGTTAGGTTTGTCTCATCCTAGACAACACGCTAAGTTTAAACGGTAATACTCTAGCCGTATCAACCCTAACTCTGTCACATGACGTCCAACGTCTTATTTAAACACCTAAAGCTTCATTTAATCGGTTCCATGCATGTCATATGATAACCAGGAAATTTTTTTATCTCCGTTAGTATCACGAACCACTATAAGTTATTGTTCATTCGCCACGTGCACATCCTCGCACAAATCAGTACATCGTTTCTAAAAATGTCCAGGTTGTCCGCATTGGTAACACAACTTCCGCTTTCGAGAACCACTATCATCGTTCGAATTTCTCGTTCGTTTCCCATTATGTTTCCCCTGATCGGCGCTCTAATTACAACTCAGGTCGATCAGGTTCAATCTTCTCGTGACTCTTCAAGAACAACTCTGTTACGGTCACGTCAGTACCTCCATAGAAATGACAGGGTCGTGCCTCTTGAACTCTCGCCATCGCCTGACCTTAATAGTCGTCGTAATGTCATACACTGTCGGTGCACGAGGTACAACCGCCATAACTGGTGTCATTGAAGTGGTGGAAGGAAGCAAAGCCATGGTCGTCACCCCGGTGTGTTTGCCTCTTGAGTAATGGTTACTCTAGCCGTTGATGGTACCGATGCAACAAAGAATCGACGCCTCATTATCGCCAAAATCTCTTCCAACTATCGCTCTTGAGATGCGACTCTCTGCGTCAAAGTCTCGAAACTCGTCGATGTTAACGGCTCGAGTACTCGACGTCCCCCATTGTCGTCACTAGGACCCTTCTGATCCGCCATCGCCCTCTCATAACGAAAGCGTATTTCGGATCAGTGGATAGTTACCGATACCATATAATACACACAACAATCGTAATATATATAAACATCACATCAGACTTATCCCACTCCCCAACTAGGATTCTAAGTCAAGATCATAGGGTTTCCACTCTAAGTTCAACCGTTCCTAACTTCCGCTGGTTTAAATGGCTTGTGTTTTATGAATTTGAATCAAGAGTCCGGTCTTTAGAACCTTGTGCTCTGATACCAACTGTGACGTTGGTATCACAATTTTTAGATAACTATATACCATGTCCCTAAGATTCTAAAGCCTAAGCTCGATACCAACCTTGTGACGGCCCCAAATTCCCAATGCATTTGGGTACGCCCGCCTAGACCCGTGCAAGCCTCGAGTCAGTTCTCGATAACCTTGACGAGCCTAGTCAGCCTCAAAACATCAAAAAATTCAAGATTTATGAAAGAGTTATTGCAATTATAACACAGCGGAAGCAAAAGTCAAATTCAAATCAAATATTGGGAAATAACTCTATCAAATGGAAGTAAAGGAATTCTATAAGTGTGGAAACCCCGGGCATTCATGTACAATTCGAAATGCAAAGGTACATGATACCAATCTTATCAAAATTTGCCAAGTTTAATAATCCCAAAGCATGTATATATAAAACGGTGTACATAAAAGCAAAACATGATAAAAACCTATAAAATAGTCTTCAACTCCAGCCGCTAATCCTCACAACAGATTTCCTAGGTAGGGTCCCTTGCCCTTGCTCTCTCGCTCTATCTGCACCCACCGTCACAAACTAGACGGTGAGCAACTGAATAAAATCGAATGTAATGCCAGTGAGAAAACAAAAGTAATTCATGATAATTCAAATAAAGTAGTCTAAATATCATGCGGAAATAAAAAGACAGGAATTAAAATAGACAAGATGCATGATAAACAGACTAAAAGATATCAATCGAAATTTAAGTGTGTTCCAAGGAAACAAAAGAGGCTCATAAGTGGTCTAGTCCATAGCATAACGGCGAAGACCCCGCGAGGTCTTCCGGGCATCGACTCAAACGAAAGCACAGCTATGACCGGAAAGGGACTCGAACCCATCCACCCCAGTACTCGGTGTCACACGATCACTAAGGGTGGTCACACACTCGTGGCGCGAGTGCCGCGTTTTATCCCTAGTGCGGGTCCTAGTACTTTCGAGACAAAACACTTACGCCGGAAAACACACAACAAGGAGTATAGAATGGAAGGCCAACAAGTAAATAATAACAAACACAATGACATGAAAATGAATCACATGGCATTTTCTAACTGGCTTACAAACGTACAAATGCTTTTTAAGGCAATTGTACTTACCTGAACTATCGTGACCCGTATGACAACTCCGAGATCCTAACGCGACTTCCCGATTTCCTATACCGCACTCCAATTATCCAGTCCAGCTTGAATAAATGCCAAACAAATCAAAATTATCACCCGAATTATACCTAAGATCATTTGTCATTAAATTAGCTTCAATTTGATACATTATATCAATTTTTACGTTTTTCTAGGCTAAAACCCCGACTATATCTCGCCAACATTTCCGAGAAAATCCCAAAACTCAGTTGTGAACCATTTTTTCTAATTTCTCATATTTTTCTGAATTTTTCCATAATTTTTCCTATTTTTACGGATTTTCTTTTCCATTTTTTTTTTTTTCTTTTTTTTTATTTCTTTTTAAGGGCGGTTCGGCGAAACGGCAGCCTGATTGGCCGGCTTAGGCCCTTCATCATCATCTTCTCCAATTTTTTTTTTGCAACAGAGGCGCTGCCTCTGTTTTTTTTTTATCGTTTCTATTTTTTTTTTCGTTTGCAACCGAGAGAGAGAAGAGGGAATGAGACCACTGACCTTCGGTGAGGGTTCCGGCGAGGTCGTGATTGACCGACGAGGGATAGGGGGGCGGCGGTGGTGGGAGAGAGACACCGAGAGCGAGAGAGATGTGAGGCCGAGAGGGAAAGACCGAGAGCGTGAGAGACGTCGAGCGTGGGGAGGGAGATCGAGAGAGAACAGCGAGAGTGAAATGGAGAGGGAGAGAGAGAGAGCCGTGAGTGGTGTGGTGAAGAGGTCGAGATGGAAGAGAAGGAGGGGGCGGCGGTTTTCATCAAAGGAGAAGATGAATAGTGTATGAATAGGTTTTTTTTTATGAAACGGTTTGTATATATAACATCAAATGACCTTTTTGCCCTTCTCCCTTCACTTCATACATTCAAACACATCTACCCTTATGAGTCTTTTACCACATCATCTCATCTTAGCACACACACACATCTTTAGGCCAATCTCATGGCTCCTCACCATTAGGTTGTGTCACTTTAACAATACTAATCACATAGTCCGCATGTTACATATTTAACTAACTCCCACGTTCAAACGACGTTCCTCGGTCCGTATTTCTCCGTCAATTGGCTCGTCGTGTCCATTTTCTCGCCACATCCCGTTAACTAATTTATTAAATTAATTAAAAATTCATTTATTTGTATGTTTTACTTGTTTTTCTCTCCCCCGTTTAACTAGTCGAAACCTCACTCAATTAAATATCGCCGACCGGCGCGAGACTCGTAAAATACTAACATACTATTACACACAATCAAAGAATCATAAAATCACTTGGCGTCGACTCCGAAGTTCGAAATATTGACCAGTATTCACGTAGCCGGGTCACAATTTTGACAATTGCCGTACAAGTCGGATTAAAAATTTGGGGTTGTTACAGTATAAGTGTAATACACTACAAGAACGTTTCTGTCATGAATTTTATCATATAAAATTCATTTTTCTGAACCATCTTAAAATCTTGTAAAATCATTCTTAGTGTGCGACCCAATAGGCTCATACAACATTGGCAGTGTACCAAAACACATTTTGGTATACAAGTCATAAGCGGCCTCTAGCAAGACATTATGACTATCCAAGTTTTAAGAATATCAAATCGATACAACCTAATCAATAGTGTATATAACATCCTTTTGTCACACGATATCCTTTTGATCAAACATAAGGCATGGAATTGTCATCCAACATGTTCAATCGTACTAGTCTCGATCTCTAGGTAGAGTGAAAACACCCAAGTGACATTGATCAATATTAATTCACTTAGACTAGGCCATTTAACAGTCTAACACATCGAGAGATCCACTGGATATCTTTTTCTATTTGAGAGGGACAAATTCTATCTCGATTACACAACTTCACCACATTATTCACACAGTAACCAATCACAACCTTTATAATCATCCAGTTAAAAACAACGTTTGATTGCGTCAAATCACTGTATTCCTAATGTTAAAGTCTCTGGTAATCTCAAGTCAGAGGACTGAATAATATACATATCATGAGAAACTAATCCATATGATGTTCTCATAGTGGGTCGGTCCAGTACTTTGTTCCCTAACAAGTACTCATTATCTTGATTCGTATTCCTATACGTATGATCATCAATCAAGACTCATACTAGTCTTAATTCATTATAGTTCCTAGTATAATAATCGACTAGGGACATTTAAGATATTTCTGTAGATACCCATGAATCTTATTATAATGTAAACATGCAAATCAATTATAATAAACAACAAATGAAATCATCTATTTTATTAACTAAAATGTATTCATAAAGACTATTAATGGATTGACCTATAACACATTTCCCAACAATTACTGCTTAATTTATTTGAATTCAGTCCTGTTCATTTACTATTATATTTCCTTATTACTTTACGGTGGTTGAATACTCTCACCTGGTGACTTTAGAGTAGTTGAGTTTACTCCTACCTGGTGTCTTTACGGTGTTGAGATCACTCCCCACCTGGTGTTTATTCATTGCGGGGCATAGCCACTAAGCTATAGCATATGTCTAGGCATGCGCTGGTGAATATGCTACCCGGATATGATAGGCATGTGTGGGTGTGCCATGGATATACGCCGGCTACATAGAGGGTCGAAGGTTACCCGTTAGAGGTATCCTCACGGGCCGTGCTTGGCGGATAGCCCGAAGTATGGCTTAGTCTGACTTTGATTGTGCACGTACTTTGCTTCACTGCTATATTTATGCATGCAATGATCTTCCACAGTTACCTGTATTATTTTGTTCCGCATGTTTATTTATAGTATTTTAGATTTCAGCAATTTATTTGCGTATTTACTTGGTGAATTTCCTTGGGACTACTCACTCTGGACTCGTCATCTGCCTTTTGTGATGGCTTGAGTGCAGATCCTAGTATGAGCCAAGGGAAAGACAAGCTTGAGGACTACAGTGATTGACTGCATTTGCCCTACTCGTACGTTTGTTTTTATTTCCTTATTTTATGTTGGGTTTTGGGGTATGAGATATAGATATGACTTGTATATAATTTGTAGGTTATATTTTTGATATTTTGAAGATCTCAGTTGATATGTATATGATGTATATTTTGAGATAGTTTCCACCTTAGATAATATGCTCATAAAACACCTTGATGATTTTAATTATCTGCTACGTATTTTGAGGTAAAATGATAATAAAGAATTTAAAGCTAACTTAAATAAATAATTATTAATACATAACTTAAAGTTAGCAAGAATTTAATTATATTGAGTTTACGAGTGGTCGTAGGACACAAAGCTGGGTGATAAGTTGGCAGAGCTGTGGGCCCGCGGTGCACGCTGTAGCTGCCGATGGATTGGAGGCCGCTACAAGTATAAAGGAATGGCAATTAAAGTTGTAAGAGCATCTGCCCCTTTACATCATTTTTTTTTGGCTAGTCTTACAATGAAATAGTAGTATATAAGCATATGATGAACTACTATTCTCAACTTGGATCTTTCAAAATATGATTGGGTGGGCCTCAAACTAATCCTCGCACGGCACTAAACCTATGTGGAACTCGATCAACCTTTGCAAGATCAACACAAGCCTATTCAATCTTTTTATATTGTTTTATTATTAGTTTAGTGTTTTAGTATTAAGTTATTAGGTTTACAATTAATAACTCATTTGCACGTAAATCGATACTAAACCTATGTGGATCTCTGTAATAGATATCATGCATAAGTACAGTGACAAAAATGAGCATATACATGTATCAAAGTGTCGCTTAATGGTTACCTAAAAGATTACAACTAGGTTACCTAAAAAAAAAAGTGTCGCATAATGCTAATATCCCAAAGTTTTACCAAAAACATCATAATAGATAAACATAATATAAAACCTATAGTATAGCAAAAGTAGGTCTAAGAGTCTTCAAGAGTTAATCACCAATCATTGACTCCTTGCCC
This sequence comes from Stephania japonica, assembly GCA_039657345.1. Taxonomy (NCBI): domain Eukaryota; kingdom Viridiplantae; phylum Streptophyta; class Magnoliopsida; order Ranunculales; family Menispermaceae; genus Stephania; species Stephania japonica. The sequence continues at coordinate 63,590,293 of CM077557.1, read as the reverse complement.
TTGCTCATTGATGGATCGGAAATTATCACAAAAAAGTAACAATTCTAGTGAGTAAATTAAGAGAAGTCTCAATAGTATTTCAATGAAAGCAATAAACGTAGCCAATAGATCATGCAAGAATGTAAATAGACAGAAAATAAAGTAAATGCATGATAAATAAGCTAATTGAACAAACAATGATAAAATGAGTATCGAACAATTAGAGGATATGAGACTATGTGGTCCAATCTATCAAGTTGCGCGCCAAGTCCATCATTTGCGGGTCTCAACTACATTTGATGTCCAAAAGGAGTTGTGAGTCATGGTCACAGCTCAGTGCAGTCGTGATACCCTTAATTCTAATAGTCACATAGACACCAAGGGTCGCGAATGTGGATCTCAAACGTTAGTACGAACTTTCTTGTGACCTAGCCCATAGACACTTACTAAGGAATGAAGTGCGAGGACAACATCAAGTCATGCAATATAGAATCAATAAAAATAAGATAAGAAATAATGTTGATGGCCCTACTAGTTTACTTATCTCAAAGCACGTTAAAGTGCACATAAAAATGAATCCCACACGCCACGTGACTCGCACTCTTTTATCGCTCATGTAGAGCTTTGTTCTCAAGAGTCCCTCGACTAGTTTCTCACTAGGATGGCCCTAGCACCACAAACTAGGCCCTACCAGGCCGAGACGTACGTGGACCCCCAAGTTAGACCTTACAAGGTCAACACAATTCTAGTAAGCCTTTGTTTCCATTTTATTAGTTAATTCATTGTTTTAATGTTAAGTTATTAGAATTTGCAAGTAAAATCACATAAAGCATAGTAAAATCACAATAAATATATCACTTTTGTAGTCCTACCAGGGTTTGAAGTAGTATGAGTCATGAGTATATGCACAATGGAGCAATGATTTGCTATTATGAATCTTGTTTATTATAATGATGTCTTTCTTGCTATCCTTGATGTAACGACCCCCAAACTTAATTGGTGGCACGTGCCGTGTTTTTCAGTACCGTGACCTACTCGTTGTGATTTGTCATATTACTCAAGCCTTGGGAGTCGACACTGAGGTATATTTTATTTTTCTGTGATGTTTGCATTATTATTTATACCCGAATGAGAACAATGTGTGTCCTAGTGCGTAGTTTTCATTTATTAATCGCTACGAATTTATGTGTGAGATTCGTCTAGGAAAAACAGAAATTTAGGGTATAATACTGATAATTAAACACCGAAAAATGATAATTAGTGAATCATTAAAAATAATAAATAATTAAATAAAATGTGGGAGCTAGGTTATGTCCGGAAATGTACGCGGTGCGAGTTGAGAGTTGAAACGATTTCGGGAACGTGTGTTTTGAGCAAGAAACGGAGTGGTTTTGAAAATCAAGTCACCTATTGAAGTCATTCTATTGTGTTAGAGTTGTTGGGTAGATTGAAGAGGAGACACAAGATGTACCTCAAGATACGTGCATGTGATGAGATAAATGGAAAGTATAAAACTAACTTTTTTCTCTCTCCTCAGTCAATTTTTATTTGTTTGAACGTGAGAGAGAAGGAGAGAATGGACAAGAGGAGGGGTTTCGGTGGATTTTGAGTACGTTGCGACGTCGTGGATCGACCCAATGCACATAAAAATGTAGGTTCTTCACTCCTCTCGTGTTTGTCGTCAGTTTGGCGTAAATTTTGTAGGTTTTCGTCGCAACGATTTTGGACGAATTTTTGGAAAAATGTTGGGAAATGAATTTGTTTGATGGTTTTTGGATCAATGTAGTGTTTTATTGAGGAATTTGTGGTTGGTTTATGGATTTGAAGAGAAATGGAATTTTTGAAAATTTTTGAAGAATTTTGGTTTATTTTCGAATCGGGGTGTTTTGTCGGGTATTCGACGCAACAGGAGTTGGGTTTTAAGTTTCCATGGACGTCTCTAAGGGTTTGGGATAGACTCAGAACTCGACGACACGAGCCGGGGTTTCAAAAAAACCCCGGAGTAGGTGTTCTGCTGAACACACTGTGAGGAGTTATCTCCCACGATGCCACTCACGGTGTCTCAAGTAAAGGGAAAAAAATAAAAATAAGAGAAGACACCGTGGGGACGCCGTCTATAACAAAAAGGATCACGACGTCTTGGCGGCGTGACACTATTCACAGAGGCCAATTTTCTAAAAATTTTGAAAAATTTCAGGGATATCTCGGGTATCCAATTAGGTCAAACCAACACCATGTAAATCAACCCAATTATACTAATTAAATTATTATGGAAACTTGGGTAAATTAGAATTATACTAATAGGATTTGTAAAATTGATTAATTGACGGACTTTGAGAATTCGAGAGGATAGCTTAGAGGTATGCGATGATCAAAGTTTTGCGTTTGAGGTACGTTATCGTACGAGTGTACACCATTTAGGAAGTATGCATTAATTCATTTTCCATTTATTGTCAATTATATTTGAATTGAGCCTTTATTGGAATTTCGTTCTTATTTTTCATGGTTGAATGTCTTAGTGTAAGTGTGTTACGAAGGTACTCTTCCATCTGAGTGGGTAAACGTGAACACTTATGCGGTTATATTGTTTCACCCCACTGATAGCGGGTTATATCCTGAGTACTAGATGGTTTGGACGCTGTGGTGTCTATAGTTTGTTGGTCACTATAGTGACTATAAATGTGGTACTGCGATACTACATTGACATTGACCACTTATGGGCCTTCTTTGATTCTGTAGACACTCAAACTTTGTTGCTCAGCTTGTCAGTCTGTTTATCATGCTATTTGTTACTTTTTGCTTTTCAATATCGCATGATATTTGGACTGTTTATTTGAGAAATCTTGAATTACTATTTAGTTTCTTCTGGCATTACTTTCTCTTTTTCAAGCACTCACTGTCTAGTTTGTGACGGTGGCGCAAATAGAGTAGAGACGAGCAAGGGGAATGAGTTGATTTTAGGTGATATCCTTTGAGGACTCTCGGAACGATCATTTCCTTTACTCAGTGTAGGTTTTTATTTTTTTGACTGTGATTATTGTATATTATGTTTTGTAAAACACTAGGATATGTATTTGGGGATTGAGAGTTATGATCGCTTTGTATAGCTTTGATCACCTGGCATGCATGTACTTATCCATTTCTCAGGGTTTCCACATGATTAGGTTATCCATTATTCCTGATTTCCATTATATAGTTATAGTTGATTATAATGATTTTCGGTGTGAATTTCCTGATAACTTTATAATCCTATAACTTACATATTTAAATTATTAACTAAAAACATATTTGAGGCATTTAAGGCTGACTAGGATGCGTAGACTTCATGAGTTATGACTCGAAGGTCCACGCAGGTCTAGGCCTGGTGGGATCTAGTTTTATGAGGAACTGAGGCCGTCACACTTGAGCTGTATGTATGATTTATATATCTCTCTTATCTATTGTTCCATGCTAGTTGTATTTGCACTAAATATTACTTGGATAATTGATAGTCAGGCGGACTACCACTTATTGAGCCCGTTGATTTTGCTCACCCCAACATTTTTTAGATACCTGAGTGTTTGCAATAGCTAAGGGGAAGAAAAGGCTTAAGACTTCTGATGTCTTCTCCTTGTGTGAGCCTCGTTGTTGTATATTATTATTGTTTTTGTTTAAGAACATGTAATGAAACAATGTTGACTGGGTTTTTTTTTTTTTTGTGGTAGGAACTGGGTAGTTTTTTTTTGTGGTAGGAACTGGGTAGTTTTTTGTTTAAGTTAAAAGTGACTAATAAGACTTGCAAACTTTTTCATTTGAAGTATGAATGGCTATTTAAGTTATTTTGCAACTTATTTATGTTTAGATGACATAGATTATATTTTTCACAAAGTTTTAAATTGGCCTATAATTATCTAGCAAGTTGTATATGTTTTCGTAGGTTAAAGCTTACTGAATCATTGCCCGACTCAATAGATTATCTCGAAAGGTTTGGTGATGGTTTAGGTCGGGCTACCCTGATTATTGAGTGGGATTCGTTATAATCTAGGTCGAGTAACACAACTTTTGTAATTATTATCTAGTAATAAATATTTTCAAATATCTTAATACAGTTATATTATTAGATCCTAAAAGCATTTCAAGGACCATAGATGTAATTATAATATGGATTGAGACACATAAATCGTCCATTGATAAGAGGAAAGCTAGAATTTTAAGAGCTTTCTTGTGGATTTTTTTTTGCACATTTACCACTCACTCTAAATAATTTTCAGTTCTTCCACATTTTGAATGTTTTGACTGGTCAAACCTTCATATATATGTTGCCGCGTGGCAGGGTTGAATTCAACCAAAATCAAAGTAGCATAAACAAAATATGGTTCTTCATGGTAGGGGTGCACACGGATTGCACTAATCTGCAGATTCGGTTCAATCCGAACCAATTATCACTAATTGGATCAATTTTTTGATCTATTAGATTGAACTGGATTGAAAAATCACTAATTCGGCTGGACTGGATTAGATTACGGATCCTACATTAAAAAAACCACGAATCCAATGTGATCCAGTCTGTTTAGCACATCAACACATATACATATATGATCGTATGTACTTTAGTACCTTAAAGAGCATCAACTTAAACTATTAACTTTAAACTATAACATCTAAAAGACTATACTTGTTCTTTAACTCTTTTGTTATGCTTTTAACCTTTTTTTGTAGGTTGCATATAAGTGTAATTTTTTTGTGTTTTTGTGAGGATGTATGGTGAAGATTTGTGGATGACATATTTGTTTATGCAGGAACTTGCATTTTGAAGGTCATTGTGATGACAAGTTTATGGGAAATATGTTATATATAGATTTGTGAAATGTGTGTTGTAAATTTGTCATTCATGAGATGTATAATTCTTGTGATTCATTTGATTAAGTCTAATTTCATGAATCTTTGGATAGGAAAACGTCAATCCGTGAAACTTGATCCAATCCGATCCGCATTTTGCAAATTGAATTGAGTTGGATTGATGAATTATTTGGACTGGATTGAACTGTATTTTTCCAATCCGCAATAATTGGATTGGATTATGGATTGACCCTAATTGGACTGGATCCAATTCTTGTGCACCCCTACTTTCTTGTGACATCTAGATGGAAGTTCTGATTTTTGTTTTTTTGATGGAATTAAGGGGTCTTTAACCAAGAAGAAGTTCTGGTGGGCAATTTATATGGGATTCTTTTGTTCTGGTGGGCATTTTATGTCTTTCTTTCATCTTTTGTAAATCCCATTCCTGTTTACCCCATTTTTTGTAACTCTTATTTTTTATATATAATATATTATACGGAGTATCGCTTCCTTTTTACAAAAAGAAAAAAACAAAATGCACTTTTAATGAAAATACAAATAAATAAATAAATAAATAAAGTAAGGTGTGTAGGGGTCTTGTAAGGTGGTGTGGGGAGGTCGGTGGGATTGGGTAGAGGAGGAGATCGGCAAGATAAGAAAAGTGGGAGTGCGTATGTGCTGAGGAGAGAGAGGGAAGATGGGAGGAGGGGGCGTGGGTGTGTACGTACGTGCGGAGGAGAGAGAAAGTGAAAATGAGAGAAGCGGGGAGGGAGGGAGGGAGGGAGGGATGACCCACAAAATTGGAAAATTAAAAGGCTCATTATCATAATGCGCTTTCATTGTGAGCGCTTGCTTACGTCGCAACAAAAAATGTTTCAATCGGTCAAAATGTCTCAAAGTTGGTAGAGGTGCAAATTATTTAGAATGAGTGGTAAATGTGCTAATCTCTTGCTACCAAGTATTAAGTAACATTCAAACAAAAAAATCTATTTCTTAGAAACTATAGCTTACTTATGAGAGTGCCTAATATAATCCTTAGTACGATGATTAATTAAATTATATTTATGCAATGCAATTAGTTATGTTTAATATTCTTAGTAGGTTTTCTTTAATTTGAATTATCTTAAGTTATTTAATTGCTTTTAGTTTATTTAATTGATTTCTTTAATTGTTTTTAATAGTTTAAAGTAGTTTCAAGTCGATAGTTTTAGAAAATTCCGTTCAATCTTAAGAGATAATCAAATTTATGTGAAGACGATCTCACTTACCACTACTACAAATTAAATTGTGTTTCAAAAAAGAGGTATTTAAATTGTACACACTCGACAATCAATTTTCAAGTTTGTGGCACGTCTGATTTAGGCGACACACTACAATGTAAAGCCATTGTGAAAAAGCCAAAAACCAATGAGAATTCTTTTCAGAATTAATTTTTAAATATTAATACTAATTGTAACTTCATAAAGTCAAATTTTCAATTATATACACCACCATGCCCATATTATACATTTACTAGACGAAAACCCCAAATTATAATCCTTGAAAAAAATTCCAATACACTTTTCTAAAATTTTCCTAATTTTCCTAAATATGTCATTTTTCTAATTTTTTTTGAATTTTTTTACTATTTCCTTTTATTAATATTTATTATTATTTTCATTGGGGTTTGGGGTCGGTTCAGTTGGGCGGACATGGTCTGGTTCGATTGGGTTGGACCCATGCCCAGCCCGTAGCTAGACCAGAGCCTAGGCCCCAAACCCCACCCATAAGGAGCGCACATGCATAAGAAGTGGATGTGTTGCTCACCTCTTCTTGTCCAACAGAATGCATGAACATTGCTCATTCTTCATTCGATTAACTGAATTTAATCCCTAGAACCTTAAAGCAAAGATTCCACATTTATTGAAGATCAAAACCCTTTAGTTTATTATCCAAAACTAATCAAATCAATGAATTTATTCCTAGATTTTAGTTTAAACCTCCATACTCCAAAACCACAAAAAAAAAAAAAAAAAATTGTCCTTCTTCATAAATTGACCCAATTATACCTAATTCTTAGTTCAAGTCAATCATCACAGTGTATTTGTTACTTTCCTTAAGATTTCTTTAAGAGTTGTGCTAAGGGCACCCTGCTATCCTCTCAGGGCACCCTATTCAATTTGAATTAAAACTGACTTTATAAGGAAATGTCTAAAATATCCTCCCAACCCTACCGATTTACCAAAGATGCCATTCAGCCTTCCAAAATCCCAATCTCGCGCACCCCACCCTCAAACTCCCGATTTTTGCTCCAAGTGAAGTTTGTTCTTGGAAGGCTACACATCGTGTCCGACGATCAGAGAGTGTGCTCGAAGCTTGTAAGTATCAGTTTTGACGTTTTTGTGTGCTTTAATCATCTCAGTTAGAGTTTTTTAGGGTTAAAAAAGTTTGGGTTTTGCGTTGTAGTGTTTGAAGGATTTGACCTGTTGAAAGCAGTTTTAGGGTGTAATGGGCGAAGGAATCGAGTTGGAGGCAGACGTCATTTACAATCAGGTTTGTTTTCCTTGCATTTGTGTTATTTTTGTGCATTACCAAAACTTTCTCAAGGACGCGATTATCACGGTCACACAGTACCGAAATTTAACACATGTTCTCGGTTACACATTGCCGAAACATTGCGAGAAGTCTCGTTAGATAATGTCTGAGCTCATGTGTGGCCCATTCATTATATGTTTTAAGCATAGGATACCGAAACTTGTACGGTGGTCTCGGTTTCATGGTACCGAGAATACCTCATAAATCTAAAAACCTGTACCCCTGAGATTCATTTTTTCAAGTATTTATTTGGAATTTCATGATCAATTCTTACGAAAAAACATTCTCTTTTTCAGGAAAACACATCCATATCTAAATTTGAAGACTATACTAGTTGGTTTAGTCGGGAACAACCATTCTCTTCTAGGAAGGAGGTTGTTGATTGGGTACAAGAATTGGGTCTTCAAAGGAAGTTTGCACTAGTTACGAAGAAGTCGGACGCTGGAGGGATTGGCCGTAGGGGTAGGGTGAGGCTTACATGTGAGAGGGTTGGTTCATATATATGTCTTTCACAAAGAGTAGGGATATCCAAAGCGACAAAAGTTGGAGAAAAACATAAGAAAAAAGGAGAGGAAAATGCGGATGAGGATAACTCAAGGCCTCACACTGGTACCAAAAAATGCGACTGCCCTTTTCAGATTTACATAAAGGAAGAGTCGAACTCTTTATGGTATGTGACTGTGTTATGTGGGCGACACAACCATGAGATCGCTAAATACTTGGAAGGACACTTCTATGCAGGACGATTGAATCCAAATGAAAAAGTTGTAGTGGGGCAGATGAGTAAGGGTAATGTGATGCCACGACATATCCTAAACATATTGAGGCAAAGGGACAAGAACAATGCTTCCACACTGCGAAAAATATACAATGCATGACAAAGAGATAGAGAAATAGCAGCCGAAGGGAGAACAGAAATACAACAACTGTTGCACTTATTGGACGAAAATAAGTACATGTCGTGGCATAGAAGAGAGCCTGATATAAATATTGTGACAGACTTATTTTGGGCATATTCTAGCTCTATCAAGTTGGTTCGGTGTTTCCTGTATGTGCTTCTCATTGACTGCACATATAAGACAAATAGGTACCGCATTCCATTGTTAGAGATTGTTGGGGTGACTTCGACTGCATTTACTTACTCGGTTGGGTACGGTTTCTTATCAAAGGAAACTAAAGACAACTATGTTTGGGCATTGGAGAATTTGAATCATATATTGGATTGGTGGCCTGCACCGGGTGTTTTTGTCATTGATAGAGACTTGGGACTATGCAATCAAAGAAGTTTTCCCCACAATCGCCTCACCTACTTTGCACATAGCACATAAACAGAAATGTATTGACCAATACCAAAAAGATGTTCGCTAGAAATGAAGACTTCACTCTCTTTAATGATAAGTGGACTACATTAATGTACTCTAAGTCAGAGGAAATGTTTAATATTAGGATAAATGAGATACGATCCGATTATGGAAATGTGAAAGGGTTGGTCGAGTACTTGGAAAACATTTGGTTGAGGGAGTTCAAGGAAATATTTGTGTTAGCATGGACGAATCATATTTTGCACCTTGGAGAGACCACAACGCAAAGAGTTGAGTCGTCGCATTCCACTCTCAAGAAACATGTCGGCCACTGTCAAGCAAACTTAACTGAGTTATGGAGTGTCATTGATGGTTTGCTAGACGGTTAACACAACAAGATCAAGGCGTCGTTCGAGAAGAGTTTGAATGTGGTTCAACACAATTGTATGAGTTACTTGTATACTCGGCTACGGGGTTATGTATCTCAAGCAACACTTATGTTGATTCATGAAGAGGCTGAGCGTGCAGAGGATATAGGGACAGACCAATATCTTTGTGGTTGTAAGCTACGTAGCACACATGGTCTTCCTTGTGCACACGAGATTAACGTACATATGTTGGCCGGTACACATATACCACTTGAAGACGTTCGCATTCATTGGAAGAAGTTGAGTATGATGCATGAACCATTTGTCGGTCGGCCTGACTATAACTTCAATGACGAGATTCAAAGAGTCATTGATAAGTTTGGAACTTGTGTTGATGAGGATGCCCGTTTGAGGATCATTCAACAATTAAAAGGATTAGCGACCCTTCCTCGACGTCGGTATTGCACCACCCTCAAAAGTGAAGACAAGAGGGAGACCCCTTTATACATTCCTGGGGTGTATGCTAAGTCTAGTAAGAAGAACAAAAAAGGAAAAGTGAAAGCAGTGAAGAGGAAAGCAGAGGAAAATGACAAGACAACCAAGTGGGTTTGAATTTTTACCCGGTCATGAGAACTTTGCTTGTTCACGAAAGAAGAAAAAGGCAAGCCATGTCTATCGAACACGTGGGGCTTCTAAGGGTGTGTCTAAGGTTGGTTTCATATCTAGCATTCAGCCAGATTGGGTTCCACACGTTGAGAGTAATTTTGATGTAGATAGTGATGGACATTGTGGCTTCTGTTGTATTGCCGCCGGTCTTAGACTCCCTGAGGCAGATGGATGGAGGACAATTAGAGAAGGTCTTGTTCAGGAATTGGATGAAAATCGATATCTTTGGGAAGAACTTCTTGGCAATGCTTATGGAGCGATTAGGCAAAGTTTGGATTGCATGGTTGTGAATGATGTCGGGGGGGGGGGGGGGGAACAAGTGGATGACTCTTCCTGATATGGGATTTTTAATTGAAACCCATTTAGTGTCATTTTAGTAAACGTCTCTCAAAACAATTGCTTGACCTATCCTCCACTGCGTAATGCCCCACTGACGTCTTTTAGTGACTGAGTTATTATTGGTGTGACAAACGTCGACAAATGTCATTGGGTTAGGGTAAGTTTTCTCTACTTTACGTACATTATTTGTTAGTTCTATGACTTATGTGTTAATGTTAATCACATATTCTATGTTGTATTTTCAATTCGCAGGTGAAGTTCAAAGTTAATGCACCACTTCCACCCATTTTCCCATTATGGCACACCTTCAAATACCATGATGCTGACGGGTGGGGTCAGGGATTCCGCATCCATGAACTTGTACTGGTTCTATCATCTTAACTAGCCACGCCTGATGTTGTTGACTTACTATCACCCTAGCTAAGTGGAGAAAGTTCAAAATTCTTTTTTTTGTATAAACCAAATAGATCAATACAAAATAGATCAATACATACATGTATGCAATTTTTTTGTATATTTTTGTGAAACTCATTAGTTGATATCTAAACAATTGCCTTGTTTTGTGGGTTTGAATCATTGTAAACTCTATGATTTTGTTGAATTGGTATGTTGGATAGTTGTCACATTGAGTTGTTGTACACATATAATTGAATTCATTGTTGGAATGCGTATATTTGTTCACTCTTATTTGTTGTATGTCTGAATAGATTGTTTGACTACTGCCATTTTATATTTTTTTTTCAAAATTAGATCGTTTCGGTCTTGCAGTTCCAAGATTCTAAGAACCATATCGGACATGCAGTACTGACATCTTTTAAAACAGGTCGGTCCCTATATACCGAAATAAGACGTTGAATCTCGTTTGTATACTGAATGAGCCACTTCGTTCGTGGTGTCAGATGGGGTGCCCTAATAAATATTGAGGTGCCCTCAGAGAAAAAGGGATGTCTTGATACATATCGAGGTGCACAGAGCCTGACCTGGTTGTAGGTAACCGAGTCTATACGGCTTCGTCTCAATGTAATGTGACCGATACTTATTGGTAATGTCTCGAATCTTGACTTCCGAGACATGTTGAAAATATATGATCATAATGGTTCTCTGAAATTCAAAATTGGGGTGCCTTGATAAATATTGGGGTGCACATAGGGTGACCTAGTGGTAGGTAACCGAGTCTATATGACTTGTCTAGATGAGTGGTGACCGAAACATATAATTATAGTCTCGGACATCTTTGTCCGAGATGAGTTCAAAATATATGTACATACTTCATAAGAGTTTACTATTGGGGTGCCTGATAAAAATTAGGGTGCCCTAAGAGAAAAATGTGGTACCTTGATACATATCGGGGTGCACATTGTGCTACCCGATTGTAGATAACCGAGTCTATAAGACTTTGTCTCGGTTATTGGTGACCGACACTTACAGTAAAGGTCTCAAACGTATACGTTCGAGACGTGTTGAAAATATAATGGTTCTCGAAAATTTACTATTGGGGTGCCCTGAGAGAAAATGGTGTGCCCTGATACATATCGGGGTGCACATTTCCCAACCAAGTTATAGGTAACCGAGGCTCTACTACTTTGTCTCGAAACTCTACTTCCGAGACGTGTTAAAAATATATGATCATAATGGTTCGTAGAAATTTAATACCGAGCATGTCAACTATGTCTCGAAGGTTATGGACCGATACGTGTGGGTATTGTATCAAACTTCAACATCCGAGACATGTTAAAAATAGATCATAAGGGTGCTCCAAATTTCTTAACTGAGAGTGTCGACTATGTCTTGAAGGTGATGTACCGATATATATGATTATTTTCTCGAACTTGGATGTCCGAGGCGTGTTCAAAATAGATAAAAATAACAATTCTCGAAATTTCATAACCGAGAGTGTCGATTATGTCTCAGACCTAACGTACCGATACCTATAGGTATCGTCTCAGACCTGCAGTACTGATATATGGGATGAAAACTCAATTTCAATGAAATAAAACACATATTACTTAAGATAAGTAAACCACATAGTTATTGATTAAACCACATCACATCACGTGATCAGTTTAACACCACAACTTAAAAGTATCAATATCGAAAGAAATAATTAGTTTAACACCAAAGTATTAAAGCTTCACAAACACTCAAGACTTGCTTTTCTTCTCATGACGACTATTGTATGTCTTGTCGTGGAGGCGCTTGTGCTTGCGAGGCTGTGAAGCACTAGGGTTGGACATGGATTGGCTGATGTCATGCAGGGAATCTCTTGTAGGTGCAGATGGTGTCCTTGAGGTGGTGGTGGTACCTGTCCCAAGACGCCTACTCGTTAGGAAGTCCACGACATCATTTGCCATTTTACTTGTAGCCTCGGACTTCGATGCACCCTCCGGCAAGCCTATCCTTGACAACGCGACGTCCAAGGCTCGTCTATTACATTGTTTAAGACAAAATATACACAATAAATAAATAAAAAGTGAAAGTTTACAACTTCAATCTAAAATTTAACCTACAAATGACCTGACCTTACCTCCAACAGCTCGTAGTCTGCAGTATCGACGCAATCTCCACAATTTGTTGGGTTCTCAACGATTGGATGTGAAACTCGTAGAAACCAGGGTAAATATTATGGTGTGGTCATGAACTCGAACCGCGCCTTTTCGCCTCGATCTTCGGGTGACAGTAAATAATTACGCCACCTTACCAATTCTCCAGTTGGAATCCATACTTAACCGAGTATTTCAATGCAGAAGGCCCTCAGTCTACTTCGATAGGGCGTATGAAGCATCAGGTATCCCTTGAACATGGCCAAGCTATCGTAGGAACCTCTCTGGATGGTATGGCTCTACAATATCCATGTACATCAAGGTGCCAGAGTAGAAGGCCAACGACTGAACAATACCATCAGGCCTGATGTCAACGTACGGATCCTAAGTCACCTACACAAACCAAAGGAACAAGTTATAAAAATTACAGAAATGTGAACACTAAATCAAACAACGCAACCAACTTACGGGTGGGTCACATATCTCACTAGGTCGCAACTTATCAAGAGTTATGTGTATAAAAGCTAGTTTGTCCGCATTCGCAACTGTCTCGTGTTTTTATATCCACTTACAAACACACGGTTGAATGTGGTAAATGTATTTTGCGTTCTGCGCAGCGAGCTGGAATTTGAAGTGCTCATAGACCCATCCCTAAAATAACAAGTCACAAGACAGGTCAATAAAGTAGTGCAAGTACACAAATACAAACTTCACTAAATAAAAATGTTTAAAACAGTAAGTACCTCAAGCAAAGTCAAATACCCTGCAATCTGTGACACCTCGACTCTAGTAGCTGACCCTACGTGACGGTAAAGGTAAGCCAATGCAGCTGCATCCTATGCGAAATTTCCAACCTCATTCAAATTGTCTAAAAGCTTGAGCAAAGCGATGGAGACTCATGACCCACTCTTGTTAGCAAAAAGAGTGCAGGACATGTCACGACCCAATTTTGCTAATCTTGACTAACTGCTTAATCAGAATCACCGACCCGTAACATGGGGCCGCATGAGATGCACGCATAGACCGAGGCATGTGGCCGAGGTAAATTTTATATTTGCATTGATGTATTCCTAGTGTTTTGTATGTGTGCAGGCTGACTAAGTCAGTACTTGCAGCTATCGACGCCGAGACACGATTGGGGACGCGCCTTGAGTCGCACACAAGCCAAAGTACTGAGTAAAGAGACTTGTGGTAAGTCTAAACTTAGTTAAATGTAACGTAATTAAATTAATTAATATTAGATCGTAGCCTATGGTCATAAATTAATTGAATTGAATTGGACATATATATTTATATAATATATATGTAAAAATCAGAAAAAATGTGAAATGACCAAAAGGGGCTTGGGCTTATTAAGAAAGAGGATAAGATTGAGGGGCATTTTGGTAACTTGGCTACCCTTTTATTTAACATCAAAACCACCACCACCACACAACCGATCAAAAAGAAAAAAAAAGATAGAGAGAGTCAAGAGTAAGGAAAGAAGGAGGGGAAGAGATTAAAGGAGGTGGAGATCGAAAGCTTTGAGGTGCGAGGCGGCGTTGGCAAGGTGAGTCTTTTGTTGTTGATGTTGGCATTAATGTTGTAGACGTTGATGATGATGTTGATGAAGTTGATTTTTAAGAAATCAATGTGTTAATGGTGGATTGGTGATGCTATGGTGTTGATTTTGGTGTTAGAGTTGTTGATTGTTGGATTGAAGAAAAGTAAGAAAAAAAAACAGAGACGCTGCAATAACAACGTCTCTGCTGAAAAATTGGGGGGGAAGACCCGGTTGGACCGGGTCAGACCCGGTTCAGGGGTCCAATCTCCCCTCAAAATAAAAAAAATAAAAAAATAAAAAATAGTACAAAATAAAAAATATATATACATAAAATATATATATATAATATTAATAAATAAATGATATGAAATGACCTTTCAGGGACCTAGGGGTGTTTCAGGAGTTCGGGAGCACTAGTCGGAGTGTTGCAAGGTCGGATAGCTAAAGCTATCCTGTGACTTGTAAATGAAACTGTGGGAACTCTCTACTTTATTTCATTCATGTTATTTATCTTTTCAGTCAATTTGATGACTTGTTGTTAGTAATCTACCATCATGTTTTCCTTGCTCTGTTCGAATTGAATGTTGAAATAACATGATGCCTTGTGATAGTTTCATTGACTCCTTTTCCTGATATGCCATATTTTGTTGTGGACTATGTTATAATTGATGTTAGAAATGTATGCTCTAGGGTAATTGGATTTGTATTCCATTTTCTTTGGGGCTTCGCAGCCTAACTTATTGTTGATATCGTAGAACCTTAGAAATGAAAAATCCTTGAAACGAAAGTTGGAGATTATCTAGTGCCCATTGCACGAGAGATGGGTGGATTCACGAGGTCACTGGACCTTGGGTTTCCGGCACTCACCACTATTACTTGGGTGGCATCACATATCTTGAACTACGGGGTTATCGACAAGTTAAATATATATTCGCGTGGAGCGCGGCTCCGCCATTGATAAAGTATGTTGAGAGTATTTCCATACGATAGTGAAAAAGGTTGGCTGATAGTTCTCACCGCCGACCGGACGTAGATCATCTCGACTTAGCCTGTGTCAGTCTTTATAATTCTAGTAACTGTGGTATTTACATGCATTACTTTCTTAGCACCTTTTTTTCTGCTATATTATGCATTTAAATATCTATCTTTACTTTGGAAATGTAGTATAGAATTCCCCGGTTATCACTTAAATATCACTATACTCACCGTCTAGTTTGTGACGGTGAGTGTAGGCCCGTCGAACCGCACTAAACCGGGTAAGGAGAAGATCGACGACTTCCTCTGAGCTCGTAGCGCCTAACTGCCATACATGTAGGTCATATTTTTGTATTATGTTTATATACATCTTTTGCTTAGGTTGTACATTGGGACGAGAGTTAGGTTACCCAACTTTTGACTTTCACTTTGTCTATATGTTCGCCGTTTATTGCATATTTATATTGTGATCGTTATTTCCTAGTTTCCACATTTAGGATTTATATATAATGTTTTCGCTAATATGTTAAGGACTTCCGCGAATTTGATAATTCTTATAAAATGATAAATAGTAGTGATGGGGAATTACTTATTTCTGAACTCGATCCACAAGAATATAGACAGTACGGCTGACTAAATGTAATTAGGTCCTACGTGTTGTAATTAGAGTTTAATTATGTGATTAGGTCGGGCGGTGCCCTAGATTAAGATAGGGGTCGTTACAGGATATTAGGTACAACAAGTATGCACGTGCAGTGCATTCAACCGGTGGGAAAGTAGACGGCTTTACTTTAGGGCACCATGTACTCTTTAGCCAACACTTCCTCACAGTCAAACCTCTGGTAATGTTAACCTCAGCTTCAGTTTCTACAAGGCTAACCCCAAGCAGATTGGAAACTGTGTCGATTGCATCCTTCCTCAACTCTTCGGTGTACCTTGCAAAATTCTCAACCGCTACAACCTACCCTGTCACTAGGATCTTTGATAGAATACTAACATCCTCTAAAGTGATAGATATTTCACCGAACGGTAAGTGAAATGTATTCGTCTCTAGCTACCACCTCTCAACAAATGCAGTGATCCGCTCGTTGTTACCTTTTCGATACGACCAGTCTATAAGTGGATACAACCCGAACTTACAAAGAATCCTTTGTAAACCCTCAGTGTCAGGGTGGCAAGACTGCTAGTCCCACTCAAGTAATTGAACCCCGTGGTTTATGCACTTAAGTAAGGGGCGATGCTGCAAGAAAGAAAATAAATGTCAGAATACATTGACAAATTGAAATTATGGGTAGCAAGCATACAACAACAACGCATACCTCATTGTTCCAAATAGCCACCGCAACGTGATTTTTAAAACTCGTCAACAACGAACCGTCTATAGGACCACCGGGAAGAGGAGCGGATAGGTCATATTCATGCTTTTCTATATTCCTAGTGGTTGCACCACTAGTACTCGCGATGACACGTCGTTATACATTCTTAGTGGTTGCACGCTGTTGGGTTATGTTTGTTGCATTTTATTCTTCTTTCGAAGTAGGCTTTGATGAATCAGATGCCTCATCCCCCCTCTTGGTACGACCAGTCAGTATGTCATGATCTGGAACATGTGACGCCTCATCCTGCACATCGTCTTCGGCAGGGTGGCGTTGGCTTGTACCTTTTTGTTTTTCCTTTCGATAAGAGGTTGTTTGTGGTTTCCTCTCACCATGAGTACCTGTAGTACTCTCCGATTGTTTTCGACCCTTTGACTTACTATAAACTTGTTCCCTACTAACGCCAATCTCCTTTCGAGCCATATCTATTTAGGAAACACAATGTTAAAACAGTGCAACAAACCCACAAAATCCAACAGAAAACATAGTTTCAGTATTACACAACCGAAACATGTTGATATGTCTCAGTTACAAACCATCGAGATCTAAAGATAGATCTCGGAACCTTACTTGCGAGACTAATATAAAAGACCTTACAACTTTACTCATTTGGTGAACACCGAGATATACAGATATGACTCAGTTAAATAACACCGTCGACTAAACACAAATCTATGAGCCTAACCTCCGAGAATTGTACAAAACAGACCTTAAAACATAACTCGGTTGGGTTCCATCGACATATTGGGCTTTCATCTCGGTTTCATTGCACCAAGACCTAATGCCTTGACTCGGTGGTCTACGACTACATGTCTTTGGGTGGTCCCTTATGTTTAGTGTCAATGGGATGTGATCGACACCTTTCAAATGGTCACGACAGGGAAGTATCGTGAAAGCATAGCAAGGCACGGCTCTGTGTGACCGACCTTTACGGTTTGGGAAAACAAGCCCGACCTTGGAATGAACGCTAACAGCAACCAAAACCAATGAAATGAACAACAAATTCATGGAAAATAGGCAATTACCTTTGTGAAAATGTCGACCGACTGAAGTTGTCCAACCTAAGTAACTCGAGACCCTTCCAACACTTTGTCTTCTTCCTTAGCAAAAAGTGACCAATCCAAAGCACGGGGAACACCACAATCAACGAAATCGACCACAAAAATCAAGAAGAATGGATGATTTTCTGCCAACTTCGAAGACAAAGAAGATATGGGAAATTAGGGTTGTAAGGTTCGGTGGTTTCGAGAGGTTGTAGAGGCAGTTGTCACGAATGGGGTGTGCACCTTTCAAATACAAATTGAATGAGGGGCATTTTGGTCAAAGTATCGGGGTGTTCTGATAAATTGTCGAGGTGTCCTAATCACCAGGGTGCCTTGAGAGGATAGCGGGGCGCCCGTAGCGCAACTCTTCTTTAATTTTATTATTTTATTAAACAAAACCCTTTTTATTAAGACCTGTCCGACTTGCTACTTCTACAAGAATTCATTGTGGACCGTCGTTCAAAATAGAAGATAAGCAGTGGTTTAAATGTAGAAATCATAAAGAAAATCAAACAGAAAAAATAAAAGAGAAATTGTTTGATTGCAAATTTAAGGATAAAATCCGCAAAAAGAAATAAAAGTTCTAATATAGAAGAGAGATAGAGATTAAAAACAAAAAACAAAAAACAAACTTGAGCCATATATTCTACTTTGACTTTTGAATAATGCATTTACTAGGTAGTTGCTAGCAGCTTGGTGTACTTTCTACGCAGAAATATTGATGTGCAAAAATCAAGTGAAAGTCTGAACCATTGGGTCCATTTGTTGTTTGAAATTACCGAAACCAAACTAGTCAAAAAATTTGAAATTCACCCCCAAAGCTTAACAGCCCTTTCCTGTCGAAAGCCCAGATGTGAGATTCTCCACAGTTTACACCCTTTTTTCCCTCCATCAGCTCCTCACCGTCTCCCCGAGATCCACTCGATTACCAGTCCTCCACGTCTCTAAAGTGCCCAACATAACCACTGACAAGTGACAACTCACTCCACCCCAACTGCTCCATAATTATCTTTTATTATTATTATTATTACATGCAACTTCCAAATCGGAGAAGCCCTAGTTTGTAGCGAAGTATTGAGGCGTATTTGGGTTAAAGTTAATTTCCGCGAACCCAGAAATGGTCGCAGAAGCTTGGATTCTGAGGATGGGAAATCAGGTAAGTCACAATCTAAAACACGCTCTGTCTTCGGACCATTCAAATTCAAACCATTCAAGAAAAACAGAAGAGAAAGAAATTGTTGGGATTATTTCGTTCGAGGTAGCGAACGTGATGTCGAAAATCGTCCATCTTCATAAATCGCTGAGTGAGCGCGAGATGTATTCGTTGAGAAATGAAGTTTTCACATCTGAAGGTGTGAGCAATCTGGTGTCGTCCGATGAGTCTCGTCTCCTGGAGCTGGCTTTGGCGGAAAAGCTGGACGACTTGAACCGTGTCGCCGCGGTTGTGTCTAGGTTAGGGAAGAAGTGTAATGAGTCTGCATTGCAGGGGTTTGAGCATGTGTATGGCGATATTGTGTGTGGAGTGATTGGGGTTGGGCAGTTGGGGTTTTTGGTGAAGGACATGGAGGGAATGGTTAGGAAGATGGAGAGGTTTGCGAGTTCGACGACGAGTCTTTATAGTGAGATTCAGGTTTTGAATGAGTTAGAGCAAGCGTCGAAGAAATTTGTTGTTAATCAAAATGAGGAGAGCCGGCGGGTATTCGAGCAGAAACTAATTTGGCAGAGGCAGGAAGTTAGGAATCTCAAGGACATTTCAATTTGGAACCAAACATATGATAAGATGGTTGGATTGCTGGCAAGGACAATATGCACTGTTTTCTTCAGGATCTGCGCGGTATTCGGGGATTCGGTTCAGCGAATGGAGCTTCGTGGGGTTTCGACTGCGACTTCAGTTGGTTCTTCGGGAGGAGAAGGGCTTTCGCTCATTCAGAAGAGCGGTCTTGGTTTTGGTATCGTTAATGGACGCAGTCATTCCCAGACAACATCCGAACCATTGGATTCGGTTTCGGTGAAAGGTAGTTTTCGTAGATCAGAGAGGTTTTCACTGGACAAAATTAAAGGAACTACGCCGGGATTGGCATTGCAGAGGAGCGTGTTAACATCAATTCATCAACAAGATGTTAGGTTCCCATGTGGTGCTAGCCCTGCAAGGCTTCTAATGGAATGCCTTAGTTTGAGCAGTTCAGCTGCGCCGGAGGTGGATCAGGTAGTCAATAATCGTGAGAATTCAAATACCCGAACCGCTGCTAGTTGCAACAGTACTATCCATGGATTAAAAAGAGAGCAAGTAAATCCATCTAATTGCTCTAATTGGATTGACAAGGTTCTTCTTCCGTTTGGTACGTCAAGCAGTTCGAGAGTGGGCACCAAGAGTAAGTTACTGCTTTATGCGTCTCCGACAACAGTGGGTGGCTCTTCCCTTGCACTGCATTATGCAAATGTAATAATTGTTATAGAGAAGCTGCTTCAGTACCCACATCTGGTTGGTGATGAAGCTAGAGATGATCTTTATGAGATGTTGCCGACAAGCTTGAGAACATCATTGAGAAAGAAACTCAAGTCTTATGTGAAGGGCATGGCAATATATGATGCGCCACTTGCGCATGAGTGGATGGAAAAACTTGATAGGATGCTGAAATGGTTTGCGCCGTTGGCGCATAACATGATCCGGTGGCAAACTGAGCGTAATCTTGAGCAACAGCAGATCATCACAAAGACAAATGTGCTCCTGCTCCATACTCTATATTTTGCCGACAGAGAAAAGACGGAAGCTGCTATCTGTGAGCTTCTAGTTGGATTGAATTATGTATGCAGATATGAGCATCAGCAGAATGCGTTATTAGACTGTGCGAGCAGTTTTGATTTTGAAGATTGCCCGGAGTTGCGATGGCGGGAACCTTTTCTCTGATTCCAGCCTTCTTGAATGGGGGTGGCTCCTAAATACAGTATGCCATCAAATATTCAATTTCAAAAGCAATTTAATATTTTAAATATTGAATGGTTGTTTATAATTATGCATAGGGCATTTGGGGTTTAATGTACATACTTATATTTTTCTTTGCTTATATTGAAAGTTTCTTCTATTCCCTTTCTTGGAAGCTCTGATCGTAAAAGGAAAGAGAGGATAATGTTGCGTTATAGATTATTTTCCCTTTCCTCCCGTCCAAAATATTCAATTTCAAAGCAATCACTAATCAATAATCATCATATAAATAGAGGGGTTGGTCATTTAATTTACCATGGATTGGATGTTGGGACCATCTATTTGAAGAAAGAGGATAAAATTCAATCTTTTGTAAAACAACACTTCAAATTCACTAAGGCCGTGGACTCCTTTTTTATTTGCTTGATGCATGGAACTTTACTTATTATTGAACTTCATTGCTTGACTAGTTAATGAAGAATATGACAGGCTTGGTGGAAGTTGCATTTTTTTTTTCCTAGGTTTATTGATTTATGGTCACTGTTTTGGATGAATGGCGCATCATGAATTGACTGAAATAATTCATGCGTATTCTCCATGCTTATGATCCATCCACAATGCCTGCCGCGGTTTCTTTTATTTCTCTTTTGAGTTATCTAGAAGGTATTTTTTTCTCAATTAATTGTTGCAGAACCATCCTCGATGGTTTTGGTGAGTTCAAAAAGTAGTCTCACTGGCAAGAGCTGCCTTAGTTCTTTGAAGGAGTGCATGAGCTTGTAGAGCTGGCAATGAGTTTTAAGAAGGCTCAACGTTCACCTTAGAATGCAAGTTGTTATGGTATAATACTGATGCTTTTGTAGGCTAAAGTGTAAAAGAGCATGCGCTCATCATAAGTCTGGGCATGGTCCACTTGAGTTAAATTTGCACTAGAACCAGACTCTGAATCATGCTGTCAGCACCAACTAAATACCTTAGTTTTCACAAAGTTATTTTTCGGTCAATTCATTATATTCATTATTAGGTATTGACCAGCTTCACCTCCCAACAACAACAACAGGTCCATCAATACCTCTCATTTTGTCAGGAACCCAATTACGATTATTTTTCTTTTTTATGGTAGTGTGCATACGAAGCTATCTTGGTGCGTGCTGGTGGTGGTGGGTGTAGTTTGCACGAACGTAAATCATCAAAGGGAGTAGGAATAAAATTCTTTAGAGAGGAAAAACAAGAATAAAATGAGAATGCCAAACAAAGACTTGAAGCGCTTAATTGCTCTCTTTTAATCAAGATTTCACTCTTTTAGTTAAAATCCTAAATATACATTAGGATAATCGAAACTTGTCTTCAAGATATAATCAAGTCTCTAGTAATTGTTAAATAGTGTGTGTATAAGAAATTCTAACTAAGAACACTCTTTAAAGAACTTGTAAAAATAATGCTCGAAGAACTATACTCAAGAACACACACTTTGATCCAAAAGCTTTTGTGTTTTTAATGTTAGTTATGTATTTGATACATACTTGCATATTCTCTTCTATAGAAAACAAAGAAATATAGAATACAGAAAACTGTTAAAAAATGATCCAATTAACTAAATACCACTAATTAGTCAAAGTAGTTTCTAAGACCATCTCCAACCACAATACTCTATTTTTTCTTTTATTTTACAGTTTTGTCATATCAAACTGTATTTTTCTTCTCCAACCACAAACTCTATTTCTACACCAAAACTTTATTTCTTACTTTATTTTTTTATTTTTATTAATTTTAATAAATTATTTAATCAGTAAAAAATTACAAAAAAACATATTCATATTTTTTTGAAAAAGAAATAATTATTGATAATTTTGTAAAAGAAAATAATTAAAAAAAAAGAAAGAAAGGAACTCTATTATAGAGTTGGGTGAATAGTGGAACTCATATTCAACTCTATAATAGAGGGATAATAGAGTATAGTTGAAGTTGTTTTAACTCTATTTTAGAGTTTAACTCTAAAATAGAGTACCCATTGGAATTGCTCTAATCTCAATTATAAGTTAGTTTGAGCATATGCCAAACACAACTATGGAAAAAAGGAAAAAAACATAATATAAAAATAGAAATACAACATTCCAACAATCCAGTTCCCAAGCAACAAAATTAACGACCAACAGCATCGAGAATAGTAGGGTGAGTCTTGAATCATTTTGTATATCTTTGCTCGAAAACATTCATAAACAAAACATACATGTGTTTCCAAATGGATCCTAAAATCTCAAATGATAAAGTTAACCAAATTTACAGCAGCAACCTCGTATAGTTTTGCAATTTTCAATGAACCATCAACATGGCCCCTCATTCTAATTACCATTTCAAAGTCCTCCAATATTTATCACATCTTTAAATTTTCCAAGAAGGGTTCGATAAATTATCACACATCATATTAGTAATACAAATAGGAAAATCGCTTTCCCATAACATTTTCATCAACACAACCAAAACCTCCAATGTTGATTCTTTCAATGCGTTAGCTAGATCGAACAATGGCAGAACAATAGTAGTTATAGAAGCAATATTAGGGCATTTGAGGCATGGGTGTCTTTCCAGAAGATTTGCGATGCACGAAGCTCTCAAGAAAAAGTTGATATATTTAAGCCACTATTGCACCTGAGGCGTCTGTATGAAGAGATACTGCATTGGAAAGGAATAGATGTTAGAATTAATTTTAAAAGACAAAAACATTGTGCACCAATGGAAAACCCAAAGACTTGGGAGCTAGGAATTTTACATATGGCCAAGGAGTAGCAAGTTGGCAACAAACTTTTAATTTTCAAATACTAAAAAAAAGAAAAATAAAAAACTTATTAGTTTTTTTGTAGCACACCTCAAAGCTCTTTCCAGATCTTTCAAACTCTAACATGCTGAGAGCAACTTCGCAACTCTGGGACACAATGGGTTCAGGATCCTTGGCAAACTCTTCCAGCAGGGCCACACTGTAGCCATCTAAAATACGCAAAATGCAAAGACAAGTAGAATAGAAATTTAATGAAAAGAAAAAACTGCATGCCTACCCAAAAAAAAAAATGCATGCCTTAAAACGTGCTCAAGGAAAGTTCATTTGCAGAGCAGAATTGTCAAGAAAATGAAGTTGAAACTTGAAAGATGGGTTTAAAACTCTCCACCCGATTTGGATGATATTGACATGAATCCTAAATTATGGTCCTATTGCCTGTTGGGGCCTCAAAAGAAAAGTATAATTCTAAAAAATTAACATATAAGAGCTTCTCATTAATCAGTAAACATGCAGCAACTGTATTCCAATCATTTACAAAAGATGTGATCTAACCATTATCAGACAACTTTTCATCTTAATTAACTTTGAACCTCTTCAGTAAATCCAAGCCCATTCTAGATAAAGTCTTGATATTCATGTTGATTGAGCCACATGATTGAGATGTCCCTCTAACAGAGATTATGTTGTCCTTATGATTGAGATGTCCCTCTAACAGAGATACACCAAGGTACTTCAAAAAAAAAAAAAAAAGATGCACCAAGTTGATACAGACTCCCAAGTCCCAATCATTAATAAGTAATCCTTTGTGGGCTGCTACTACCAGAGCTCACCACAACAGATTGCAATTAGAAATTTCCTTATTAGAGACATTAGTTTATTAGAAGTTATACTCATTTGAAAGTTCCCTTTGTTCACTTTTAGTATATTTCCTCTTTCTTTTTTTTTTATTATTGTCAGGGTATCCGAGGCATAGCCCCGACTAATCCCGGACTCAAGGAACGTAGGACCACAAGGGCGGTGCCACTAGTTTTTTTCACTTTTTTCTATTGTATTACAAGTCCTTAAAAGACTAGCATTATAGAATAAGAAGAAAAACTACTTTTCTTATAAAGTCTATCGGAGCCGACGGTCATGGTCCTCATGGACGCCATGAAAGCTTTGACGAAGAAGCTCGGTGCTCCCTAGATCGATTTTGCAAGAAAAATTGCTTCTCTTCTTTTTATAATGTTAGTCTTTTAATAGATTTCTAATGGACTAGAAAGAAATTGAAAAAAAGAAACTAGCTATAAAGAAGTGAAGTAGGAAAAGGATAAGAGACACTGTAACACTCTAATAACCCTAATGAGAGCAGTGCTCATCTGTAAGCAAATTTAGCAAAGAAAGCTCAGGTAGTTATCCATGTTAAAGGATACGAAAAGGAGGATAAAAGAAAATTTTCTAACCGTCCAAAACTTCAAGCATTTGCAATTCTTCAAGCAATTAAAACTCCCTCAATAAAAATCTCCACACATTAAACAATCAACCACTAGAAAATTCCCTCACAACCCCATCATTTGGAGTTTTCTTTCAAATCCTTTCTTATATTCATCTCAACCTTCCAATCCCCAATTCCACAAGCAAATCATGGAAACACGAGTGATTTGATTTGACACAGATTACATTCTCCCAATGCACCTACTTTACCTATCCAAATATAGATGTGATGAAAGAAGTTTCATGTTAGAAATGACTTTGAAAACAAAGAGTACATCGGACGTTATTTGTGCATGGTCGAGTACACTAATATCTCAAACGTTCAAATATCATGTCTAAGTACAATGGGTGAGCATCCTATTGTTTTGCATGATTTTTATTCTCTTTTTCCAGAGTCTAATAGACCCAAAATTTGAATGATGCTCACAACAAGTACAGGTATCCTTCTGCCAAGTATTCAGATGAATTAAAAAAGTTATATAAATCAAAATATGAATGCAACAAATGACTGTACCAGCAATAGACCCAAGAGCTTCAGCAGCTTCGTGTCGAACCATAGGATGCTCATTACCATTCCTAAGTATATCTGAAAGGGCAGCAGAAGCCATTTTGTTTTGAAGTTGGCCCAAGACATAAGCAACCTGTAAATACTGCAAATTAGTCTAGAAATAACAACCTTTTATCATACATTGCTGGACATACTTCCCATCACCTCATGGACTGACTCTCTACCAGGACTGGATCCTAACACCAACACTGTTACCCATGATGGGTAAATGGCACAAGAAGGAGAGAGATAAAAGAACAGATATTGATGGAAAACCAATAATTAACAATATTTCATTTCATAGTTTTTAAAAAAAAAAACAATACTTCATTTCATATACATCTTTTCTTCTCAATTACATCACAGCATTTTATAATAATCAACTAAGCAAAGAAAAAGAAACTAACCCAATAGCACATCAAACAAAGAAAGGAAACCACATTCTTATCTAATCCATTAGTTGCAATTTTTTTAATGAACAAGGTAGGGGGAAATAAAATAAGGAACAAAAATTAAAAAACTAATTTTAGATAAAATGTATCTTATAATCAATAGGATCCATGGCGTGTATCCTGAATTAATTCTTCCTTCTTGAATAACTGGACTCCAATGACTTCAACACGATGTCAAAAGGAAATTCATCTATATGCTTGACGCATATACTGCTAAATTATGTACTTAAGGTCTTCCAACATGCAAGAACGCATAGCAAGAAGGAATGAAGCAAGAATAGATGGAGAAAGAAGAAAAGTAAGAGAGAAGTTATGGTGGTAAAAGTGCTTTGTATTCAAATGCAAATTTTTAGAAAATTTGCTTCTTCCAAATCCCAATTACTCTTTGTCACCCTTTATAACTATCAACAAATAATGTTCAATCAGAAACTACCATCCCATTTGTTAGGCAGGTGATATGAGTTTAACAAAAAATTAAAATTTCAACGGGCAGTCAGGAGATAAAAAACAGTAATTTCATAAAATAAATAAATACTTCTCATGCAAATCACAACTCTCAAAACCCCAACGAGCACAACCCATTAGTTAGGAATGTGATATAAGTTTAAAAAATAAAGTAAACTTTTAGACTTCAGTTTAAGACTCAAACCTTATAGACTTCCGTTTACTTAATTATTTAAGCTTGTGTTCGGATTTAAATAACTGAAATTTGGAAACTTGAAAATCATTGCACAAAAGAATTTGTACATGTCAATCGGGTTTTCTGCATTTGACTATTGTACTGGGAATTTCTACATTTCGACTTGCTCTTTTCTTGGAGTAGAACCACTGGTTATAGAATCAGAATTTGAATCCCAAAACCCGCACAATCCCTTTCCAAAGACTCAAATAGTGTATTTGGATCAAAAGGCATTTGATTTATGCCTAGAATCAGAGAGAATTGAGGTCATGAGGTGTAATGTATATCGCATAAAAATGCACTATCCACCTCAATTCAATGCATAATACCTAATAAGAACACATTCAACCCCTAAGAACCAAAAGGCTTTTTAATCACGGTTCGTAATCTCACCAGTATTTTTATGGTATCAATGTTGTATCAACAACAACGACAATGTTTTGTTCTTAAAATAAAGAACAATATTTTATCATTGATCTTACTTTATTAGAATTGTCTTTTCTGCACTAATTTTAATTTCAAACATTAATTTTTTTTCTTAATGTGCTGCCCAAACAAATTTTTGGTTGCACTTCAAGCATTTTGTGTGATCTTATGCACTACCTTCAAAAAAAAGTTTTCAAATACATCATTACTTTATAATTTATCATTAATAACATTCTAATTTCAAAATATGAAAATTGCATTTGCAAAAAAACTAGTAAGTTTTTAGAAATATAATATTATAAAAATATTATACAATTCACTATAGTATTATAAATCAAACAAGTTATCAATTTAAATCTCCTTTCAATCTGGTAGATATGAATTTGCTCACTTTCGACCCACGAATCTAACTACTATTCAGGTTTTTCCATGCATCAAGAGCATCAACAATCCTCATGAGCCGGCAAAAGTCGCAACTAGTACCTTCATGGAGAAAATAATATTTTACTCACTCAATATTCAAATATGAATAATACAACAATATAGCCTCGGTCCCAAATTAATTGGGGTCGGCTACATGGATCAAACTCTTCCATTGTGCTCGATTAGTGCAATTGTTGGTCCAAGTGGTAAGGGACTCGGTTCCCCAAAAGCAAGGTCTCGAGTTCGAGTCTTGCGGATGGAAAGAATTGGGTTGAGATGGTCATCCCCCATATGTGGCCCGACAATGACGGAGAGTGGATTAGTCAATGCAGTTGGCGTCGAATACCACGTGGGAAACTAAAACATGTTATCATGCACTTCACTATGATTATGATTAATCTATCATCAGTTCATATTGATTTTAATCATTTCTTGACTTTAATTTGTTTGATGGCTTATTGCATTGAGGAAGATCAACACAGTGGATATCCTTCAAAAAAGATATCCTTCGTGTTATATCTCACATCAATGGTGCATATCGTTCAGAAAAAAAAAAAAAAAAGAAGATAAGGAGTCCATTGACCACCTGATTTGCACATGCAACTATGCAACTATGCGAAGGAAATATGAATAAGAAGGGAGTTAAAGTCTCAGGGGAGGAAATCTAATCAAGGCATACAGCCAACATGTTTCAAGATGCTAGTTACGCCAATTGGAATGAAAGAAATAGGAAATTTTGTCCACATAATGACAAAAACAACTGGGATTTATGGGACAATACACGACATGGTTGGGGGTTCGATAGCTAATAGGAATTGGGATTGGAATATACGATGGATGACTGGACAAGCAATCGGAATTTTGATTTCTTACTTAAGTATAACTCTTGATACTCCTCTGTATTATTTATTTAATGGAAACTGTATAGCTCTCATTTTTTGCAATGTATATACTCCCAGTTCCTCAAAAAAACTACTTGTACTTAACTAATTCATTGAATCATTGATATAATACATATAAATGTTGTCCTAATTAATTAAGTATAGCTCAATGTTTCACCAATATCAATTTTCCATTTTTCTTTCTTTTATTTTTTGGGTCAACTTTTTTTTCATATATTTTCAAGAACATATAAAGGTTCTCTTACATATATTATTAATATTGTTAATTAGACAGCCTACATTTATTCGCCTCATTCCTCTATATTTTGTTCTTTCCTTTTTTTCCTTTTATTTTGTTGTCAGATTTACATATTTACACTCGGTGCCACATAGTATTTAAAGTTCCCTAAGCAGACGACATAATTCTAAAATGTCTATTGACTAATGCATTGTTTAAGTCCTTTGACCACAAATTACTATGTGTGTGCAGTGTGCCTATACATTTTAAAAGTACGCAACACAATCTTTTCCCTTGATGATGATTGAGGAAGTCATCCAGGCACATCAATCATTCTATCGATGTCCAAATAATTTCAAATTGAACTTAAGGCTAAGAATTAAGCTTGAATATTGGTGTATCCAAGTCTAGAAATAAATTAATAGCAGTGCAACCGAATGCGACAATAATTGACTATTGGTGCAACCAAGTTTAGAATGATAGAAGGTCAAAAGAGTTGAGTTCGTCCAAGATTATAATGAAAGCTGCAACCGTCGGTATATCCAGGTGCACTATCCAATAAAACAAGGTTCAAAATAATCAGCATAATTGTTGGTATAGCCATGTACACTGTGTAATAAACTCTATTGATTCCTAGTGCAGGACAGGGAGTATAATCATTAAAATTAAATTTCATGTGAAGGAAGATCTATATATATGATCAATGTTACCTTAGTTCCTAGAGATTTTAGGAGCAATTACCTTAATTTCGATGACGAAATTTCTTAAATTGGGAGATTGTAACGACTCCTTATGTTAATCTAGGTGATTAGCTCCAATTCCAAATCATTAGAGACCTAAGCTTGACTGTTGATTTATCCAGGTCTAGTACACTGTACATTAAACACCAAATCTTACACTGAAACACGTTATTCCAAAAATATTATGTTTTTTAATATTTTTGTTTTGTTAAAGTGGCTGAGGTGGGCCCCATAACCAACAAAACATTTTGAAAAAAATAATAATCTTGCGTCAATTTGGTGCAAGAGTTACAGCGCTACGCTGTATATGGTGCAACACTGTTCTCTTGAGCCAATTTTGCATAAGATTTGGCGTTGGATTGGAGTAGCAAACCCTACGCCAAACACCAATCTAATATCATTTTGGCACTAGACAGAAGATGCCCAATAATATCAAAGCTAGAATTTAATTTCCTTGCACATCGAATTAACCATTGTAATTGAAGTGAATGTTGGGCGGTAAAGCAACAACAATTACATAAAATGAACGTAGTAAAAACGAGGATGCTTAGGTAGATATGTGGTAAAACTCGCAAAGATAGAATAAGAAATATAGAAATCCAAAGACAAGTAGGAGTAACACCAACTAACTCAAAGATTAAGGAAGGGTGGTTGCGATGGTTTGGTCACCTGCAAAGACGGCTTACAGATGGCACTAGAAAACTTTACTTAATAGAAACTGAAGAAATTCGACAAGGTAGGGGTAGATAGGGCTAGACTGAAGTTAACTTGGGATGCATTAATTAGGAGGGATTTGAATGGTTTGGAAAGCTCACCATCAATTGCATTACACCAAGCACAATGAAAGAGTTTGATCTATATAGCCGACCCCAATTAATTTGGGACTTCTTGTTGTTGTTGTTGTTGTTGTTGTTGTTGTTGTTGTTGCACATCGAATTAACAATTGTAATTGATGTATCTCATCCACATCCACCCCTTCCCTCTTTAACTCGCCCAATAATACCATCTCATGATCCTAATATATACTTGTTTTGTCCAAATCAGAAGAATTTAATAGTAAGATGATAACTTCTTATTAAAGTGGTTTTTGTAAGTTCAAATGAATATTTGACAACATGGAAAACTCTTTGCCTGATTGGAGATGAAAAGGCACCCACAAAAGCATTCAATTATATACATGGGATACAAATCCCTATCAACTACTTTATGACTAAGAAACTAAGGGTAATAAAAAAATAAAAAATAAATAAATAAACAAATTACATGAAGGTGAATTTCAAAAATATATATATACATTTCAAAAAAAAAATTATGGAATCATCAAGAATCAATTTCAAATAAGCATTCCACATATCAAGAATAATATTAAGTTACAAATTACCTATGGGGTAAATGGAACTACCATTTCCATTCACTCGATTTGTTACAATAGATGAAGTGGTTAGGTACTCTTTGAAATCTTTTCTAATTAACATATTTCACATAATAACTCCACCTATGTAGTGTTACATATGTGCTCTACATATTTGGTCCCAAGTCCAAATAAAGGACTTAGAAGCCATTTTCCATACCGAAAAATGGGTTTAGGACCTTCCTTTACCCATTTTTCATTCTTCGAAAATGGAGGAGGGTTGCGATAGGTTCTCAGCCAACGTAAAACTTTTGTCAATCTTAATGAAATGAATCAAACGCATTTAAACGTTGGGGCGTTCCCACCTAGCGACGTGTCGCATCAGATTGCGCTAAATCGAGCATAATGGAAGAGTTTGATCCATGTAGTGCCATAGGTCAATCTATAAACATTATTTATCTTATAATTTTAGTTAATAAAATAGAGTTTTTTCATTTGCTATATTATTATAAGTGATTGCATGTTTACCTTATAATAAAATCCATGGGTATTTGTTGAAATATCCGAAATGTCCTTAGTCGCTCATTATACTGGAAACTATAATAAATTAAGACTAGTGTGAGTCTTGATTGATGATCATGTAATGATCATGAGTATAGGGATACGAATCGAGATCATGAGTACTTGTTAAGGAACATAGTACTAGACCGACCCGCTATGAGAACACCACATGGATTAAGTCATAGGTGTTACTCTTGATAGGTATATCATTAGTCCTTCGACTTGAGATTACCATAGACTTCAATATTATGAGCATGGTAATTTGACACAATCAAAGATTGTCTTTAACCGAACAATTATAAAGATTGTGATTGATTATCATGTGAGCAATATGTGAAGGTGTGTAATCAAGATAGAATTTGTCCCTCTAGTAAAGAGAGAGATATCAGTGGATCCCTTGACATGTTAGATTGTTAAATGGCCAAGTTCAAGTGAATTGATATGATCAATATCACTTGATGTTTTCAGTGTACCTAAAGATCGAGACTAGTACGATTGAACATTAAGGGTGACTTTTCATGCCTTATGTTTAATCAAAGGATATCGCACGACAAAAGGATATGATATATGTTATTCATTAGGTTGTATCGATTTTGATATTCATGCTACTTGGGTAATCATAATGCGTTGCTAGAGACCGCGTATGACTTTTGTACCGAAAATGGTTTTGGTTCACTACCAACGTCGCATGAACCTATTGGGTCGCACACAAATAATGGATTTGCGCAATTTCAATTGGCCCTGAGTAATGAATTTTATATGATAAAATTCATGACATGAAAGCCCTTATGAATTGTTATATGATAACTCATTAATAGAGGTATATGTGTAATTTGCTTAAACTGCCTAAATACAATAGTTGTATTACGAATAGAATTTTAAGTGAGGGTTTATCTACACATAAAAAAAGGGTCATACCCTAAAACGTATAAGATTTTCGTTTTGCCTTTTGAGAGTTTTCTGGATTTTGGAAGAGAAAGAAAAACGTTTTTCTATCTCTCTTGGGGCCAGCACTCCAAATTGCGGTCACCGTTCGTGTGTGGATTTTTGATAGAGGACGCCTGCTTCAACGTCTGGGAGATCGAACAATCAAAGAAGGAAATCACGAATTAAGATATGGTTTACTTTTGTAGATCTTGTTTAATGGAACTTATTTGCGATCCTGTTAGGGTTTTTCATAAATTGCTTTGAATTTTCCGCTGTGTATGAACCCCAAAAACCCAACAGTCGACCCCAATTAATTTCGGATTCAGGCTATGTTACATTTCACATAATCTTAGGCCACCCCTATACCTACATATTGTTTCAATCTGAGTTTACCAATTGTGTTATTTGTCAATCTTCTTTTGATGTGTATAAACCACGACAATCACCATTCTCCTTTTTATATTGCGTTGTGGGTCTTATTGATCACACAACCACCAAAGCCTTCTCATTCCCACTATAATGGTGGTCATCATCAATCAACATGTGGATACTTCTCAACCAAAAAGTACTTTGAAAGAAAAAGAAACTCCTAGAAAGATTTGATGTCGAAAAAAGCAAGGCCAATAATAAGTTGAAACACGCCTAATGAATTGGCCAGAGTGTTCTAACAAAAGATAAGTTCCAACTATTATACGTTTATTAATAGCAACCTTATTACTCGAGGATACAAGAAGAAAAATGTTGTTGATAAGAGAAATGTTGAAGTAGGGTTCAAAGCCTTCGCTCATGGAATATGTGAAGTTTTATGATAAAGACATAACAAGAGGATTTGAAATTCTTCAACCCTTTGCCCTTGAGGAGCTATTGTATAAAGCAATGATTTATACCACTCAAAATTCAGTTCTCCACAATAGAACCAATCAGTCAAAGTAGATAAGCATCTTACCACAGAGAAAATAGAAACTAGACAATTTTGCATGTCACATATTCCTACAGCAAAACAAAAGATGTGCTTACCAAGAGATTATCAAAGAAATGAATTGACGCTTAATTGGCAAGTTCGCTATAGGATGCATCTTCAAACAAGCTCAAGGAGAAGAGTTGGAACTTGGAAAGTGAAGATTTCATTGTGATATGGCTAATAGAAGGTTTCATTTGCTATGAATAATATGATTTGATCAATTGTGTGAAAAGTAAATAGAAAACTTGGTTATTAGACAATTATTGAATGGTGGTTTTCTATAACTTATTCAGTTATTTGTTGTAATTTCCTCTACAAGAGGTTTTCACGTACGCAAAATTTTGAGTTCATAAATTTCCTTATTTCCAAGTTTACATTACCCTAAGACCTAATTAAGAATGTTGCACATGCAAGTAGCTCAATGTCTAAATCTAGGTAAATAACATGCAATATCCAATCCCTCAAAGTATGTTAAGAGAACGGAAACAGCATTATTATGGATATATTAAAATATATACATACAAACTACATTAATACCCAAATACATGATTAGATGAATGAGCCTGAACACTATATGCAATCATTTTAAGAACATTGATCATGTGATGAGAAAGAATCAGAAAGAAACGTATCGCAACTTCACATACCTCGTGCCGTAGGAGAGCACTTTTAGCGCCCAAGGAATCAATTATAGCCCTCACCGAGTCGTCATTGCAATGGTTTCGAAGTGCAAAAAGAGCTGAATACCTCTCATACATGCATTTTTCTTCATCCAATAGAACATCCCTTAAACAAAATTACAGCGAGCACAACATTCTATAAGTCAAAAAAAGATATAAGAAGGACGAAAATCGCCGCGCTTAATTACCAAAACAAGCAAACCTTAAATGATCTACTGAAGAAGTAGAAGCAGCCGGCGCGGCGGGATCGACAGAGAGAAATGGCGATGCTGTGAGTGAGGACATTCCGTTGTCGTCAGCAGTCTTTTGCTCCTCAATTCTTTTGAGAGCCAACTC
Source organism: Stephania japonica (assembly GCA_039657345.1). Taxonomy (NCBI): domain Eukaryota; kingdom Viridiplantae; phylum Streptophyta; class Magnoliopsida; order Ranunculales; family Menispermaceae; genus Stephania; species Stephania japonica. The sequence goes on along the minus strand of CM077557.1, from coordinate 63,556,400 downwards.
GCACGTTTCTCGCACTTCTTGAGCAGGATCAGAGACCAAGGTCTCTTCTAAAAGGGGGACGCTTCCCTCCAAGCCAATCGCTCCGAGCGCTTCGGCTGCCTCATGGCGAACGATGGGATGCAGCGAACGATCCTTAAGCACTGCTTCTAAGGCAGGAACGGCTTCGGAGTCTTGCATTTGACCGAGTGCAAATGCGGCTTCATGAGCAAGCAAATTTGAATGATCCCTAGTTGCTGCAAAATAGGGGAAAAAACGAAGAAAGAATCAGTAAATGTGAAGTCGATGTTAAATTGAAAAGATTACTGGCATCGAAGTTCTATTTACCAAGAAGAAGGGCATGGCGAGGTCCAGAGCCCCTGAGATTGCGGAGCGAGAAGAGAGCTCTGAAACGGTCGGAGATGGGTTGGGTTTGATCGAGCAATCGCTCGCATAGGAACTTCTCCGTCTCCGGAGAGGATTCCAACAACTTGGTCACGCCCATAGCTTCGCCGAGACCCTGTACGCGCGCGCGGGGATGGACCTCTTGTACAACTGATGCGTTTTCGTGTTTAATTGGCGTCGCCAACACCAGCAAGTGATGCGTTAAGGGCAAGCAAGCTTCCACAATTCACGGTACAATTTTTTTACTTTCATGACATCTCCAAACCTTCTTAGTGCACTATTTTTTTTTTTTTCAAATGATAATCTAAAGCAGCACACTTTGAGATGTACACTTTGTTTTTTAATCATTTATGATATTTTGTAAGATATCAAACTCACACTTGAGGAGACAAGAAAAGCTATAAATGACTAAAAAATAAAGTGTGCGGCCAAAATGTGTTAAATTATCATTTCCCTTTTCTTTTTTTTTTGATTGAATGCCTCAAAATGTCCTAGTACCATTAAGTGAGGTACCCCACGATGTTCAAACAAAACCCCTTCCACTCCCTCGCATTCACTTCTCTTGTCGCACTTCAAACCTAGATCCGAACAACCACCACTCAAATTGTTTGTTTTCTATTCTTTTACTTCTCTAAATTGGTTGTTTTGGTTGAAGTTTTCCGTGTTTCTACTAAACTTGGTGTCTAGTCGATTAGTCATTGCGAGGTTGACAAAGAGGGTTGAGCTTCTTAATTTCGTGTTGGCATTCAAATAATGGTAAGTTGGTATGTTTGGTTTGAATTAGGTTTTTTTAGGGGGGTGTATGCAATTGGAGGATTTGAAAGGATTTTAAAAGAGTTTTAATGATTTTGAAATCGAGGTGTATTTAATTTGAATTCTAAAGGATTTTAATGGACAGTTGAAAAGTCAAGGGGTATTCATTTTTTAATGGATTGTGATGGATTTCTATTCAAAAAATAAACATAACAGAATCTCACCTCTACCCATGAGATTTTGATGAATTTTGAATGGGTCCTTCCAAATCCATCAAATTTTATAAAATCCATCATTTAAACAAATATATGGATTTGTTGCATTGAATACACCCCCTTATGTATTTTCATTATTATTGTTGGTGCCCTTGTTTGTTTAAAATTACTCATCACGGGAATCGAATTTAAGATTTTCTATGATGATTGACCACATAAGGCTGAGAGTGATGTGATAGTCTCAATGTTTAGGTATTGAAACAACTCACCTATGCCTCAATTACATCATGTTGATCAGATCCACAGGGCTTGAACAACCTGTCTCGGTGGTTAGGCACCGAGACTTAATCTATAGTCTCATTTGACACTGGCCGACCAACATAAGGGTCTAAGATTCTCACTTATTGACTTTAGTGGGAATCGAACTACAACCTCTTGAGGCTTCGACTAGGGTGACTCACAACGGGATTTTTTTTTTTTTTTCTTACTTTAGTGCAAGTCGAACAACGAATGCTTGTCTTATTGGCAAGTGGTGTCTTTAGAACATCTCCAAATGATAAATGTGGATTGTGGGTGTAGATTCATGCTACATCACTGTGGAGAGGATGTTCATGCTACATGTCTCAAACAGATATTGAACTTCAAAAACCTTCTCCAATGCACAATGTGGATTGTAGATGTGGGAACAATTTTTTATTTATAATTTGTTAAAAAAGAATAAATAAATATATTTATTTTCTAATGTTATATATTTCATGACACATCAATTTTCCTTTAGTGACAGCACATGTATTTTTTCGGTTTTTTGTTTAAGTTTTTTTTAGGTAGCAGCTAAACGGACACCAGTTTTTACTGAACAGACCCCAATTTTAAATTTTTACTTCGTGTACCCCACTTTTATTTTTAAAATTCAAAAAATACCACTGCTCACCCAATTACCCATACCCCATTTTTGAAGTGTCGTCTGCAGGTTTCGGACAAACCAAGACGACACCTCTGAAGAGGTGTGGACACACAGAACCGTCACCTCTAAAGAGATTTTAAACACACAGGGTCATTACCTCTTTAGAGGTCTCTGCCGACTCCTACTGATAATGCAAAGATAACTCAGTTTTAGTAGGTGCCGGAGGGATCCAACCAAAACCTCTATAGAGGTATCAAACCTATAAGTTCGAAACCCGCGGGCTACCGAAATGAACAATAAAAAACTTCAAAACTCTCAAAAAATACATGAAAATGGTAAAAAACAGTGGGTTTTGCTCGTAATCGCTTAATATTTTCGATTTTTATTGAAGCTTTTATACTCAAAATGCAAGGTTCAAGCTTCAAATCAAACCTCTAAATCCAAAAATCACAAACAAAACGAGTCAAAGGAAAAAAAAAAAACTAAAAAATTTTCAAAATCAACACTAAAAGAGATGTGAATGCATTCACGGCGTTGAATCTATGAGGTTTTGCTCGAATTTCATCGAATTTGAGTTGTTGATAAGTGCGATTTGAGAGAGAGGTAAGTGGGGTATGGATGAGTAAACACTCGTTTATATAGAGAGGTAGTTGGATAATTTTATAAAATTGAAGTCCTTTTAGCCCGTTCCTTTTTTTTATCCGCCTATTTTATGTCGTCCTTTTTTCATCCCGGCGTATATATATATATTAAAAGTTATTCGGTATATTATATGATAATGAATAATAGTTTATGATATAAAAGATCTATAGTTTATGATATACATATTTTTCTAAAATATACCCTACATATTTTTCTAAAATATATCCTACCAAAAATATATCTATAACGATTAGAGTTTAAAAAGCAAAAAGCAAGTCCAATTTAATTAGTTTCGGTTTATTTCTTTGCGCATACTTTTTTTTTTTATGATGTGACATAACACAATGTCTATTACACTTTCTAAAAACAAAAAGAGGGTAATAGACAGTGTAAGCTGTTATAAGCTTGGAAAGAGTTTTTTTATTGACATGTCTATTATATCATACGTGTTCCGCATCCATCTCAAATCTATAACTCTATTGGAGATCTTTATAGTAAATATGAATTATAGACATAAATTCTTGTCATGCCATCAACGTCAATTTTTTTTTTATGTCATATTAGTATGACATTTTAAATACACATTTCCATTAAAGACATTTCCATCGTCTCAATGTGAATTTAATCTTACGTGGCGTAAACATTCATTCCACATTCTACTCGAGACGCTCTATAGATGTTTTGACAGCGTCTCACACGGGTGCTCGGTATCTTCCTATACCAGTTATTGCGGGCTCAGTTCTCACACACGAGCCGAGACGAGACGAGACGAGACTTGTGCTTATTCGCTAAAGAGATGTCGGAAAATCTGTTCGAGGGCTTACCACCGCCGTCTTTGAAGCCTCCTCCGAGCGTAGATTCAGTTGCAGATCAGCATCCCATTCGAGAACCTTCGCCTCCTCCTCCTCCTCCGCCACCTCCCGTTCTAAAGAGCGCTCTCAAGCGGCAGAAACCCCCCGAACAACAGACCCAAGGTACTCCATCCCCATTTCTTCATTCTGTCTATCATTTTCTTCGCCAATTCGTTAAACTTCCAGATTAAAGGTGGATTCTCAAATTTAGGGAATGACATTGTTCTCTGAGAACGCTTAAAGATATTTTCCAATTAATTGGTGAATCAGAGTCTCATAACTCATAATATACTGAAGGACTTAGTTGGAAATAGCACATTTGGTGTCTTCTCATCTAGAACCTTGCCATCCATCAGTAATTGAAAAAAAAAAATAAGTTCAATACTGGCAATTCCTAATTGGAGAAAAGTCTAGTTGATGTACGAGTTAATGTCAATTCCTATTTCATTTTCGATTTAGTGTAATTGATGACGAGCTTTCCAAACCATTCAATCCCTCGTAATTAATGCGTCTCAAGTTAACTTCGGCCTGGCCCTACCTCGTCAAATTTTTTCAGTTTCTATCGAGTCAAGTTTTCTTCAGTTCTCTTTGCTAGTGTCCAAACCACCACAACCACGCTTCCAAATCTGTGTGTCAATTGGTGCTACTCTTACTTTTCTTTGAATTTGTATATTTCTTATTCTATATTTACGAGTTTTACCACATATCCACCTAAGCATCCTCGTTTCTGCTACATTCATTTTATGTAGTTGTTGCTTTAGCGCCCAACATTTACTTTCATAGAGCATGACTGGCTAATTGTGATCCTATAAAATTTTCATTTTAACTTGGTAGGAATATTTCTATCACATATTACACCTGTTGCATTCCTTCATTTCTTCCATCTAGCTTGAATTCTATGTGTGACATCATTATCAATATTTCCATCATTTTGTATGATTGATTCTAGATATATAAAGTGGTTCACCTTTGGAACTTATACTTCTCCTAATTTTACCACTCTATCATCTCGATGTCTAGTATTTCTAAACTTATAGTGCATGCATTCACTCTTCGTCCTACTCAACTTAAAACCTTTAGATTCTAATATATTCCTCCAAATTTTTAATTTCTTATTCACTCAATCTCTTGTTTCGTCCATTAAGACAATATTGTCTGCAAATAACATACCCCATGGTATATCCTCATCCATAACTAGAGTAAAGAGATATGGGCCTAAAGTCGGTCCTTATGTAGCCCTATCGTAATGGAAAATTCTTTTGTAGTTTCTCCTCCAAATGTCTTTATACTCGTTACTCCTCCATACATATCCTTGACAGTGTCTATGTATCTAGCATGCACTCATTTTCTTTCTAGAACCCACCAAAGAACATCTCTAGGAACCCCATCACATGTTTTTTTTCTAAATCTGCAAATACCATATAAAGATCCTTTTTTCTTTTCCTATAGTTTTCATCAATCTTCTTACAAGGAAAATCGCCTCCACAATTGACCTTCCAAGCATGAAGCCTAATTGATTATTTGATATTGTTGTTTATCTTCTTAGCCTATTGTCAATTATCCTCTCCCAAAGTTTCATATTATGACTCATAAGTTTAATTTTCCGATAGTTTGAACAACTTTGAATGTCTCCTTTATTTTTGAAGATTGGTACAAGCGTGCTTCTTGTCCAATCCATTGGCATCTATTTTGATTTTAAAACTTTGTTGAAAAGTTTTGTTAACCTAGTCAATTCATTTTCTTCTAAGCATTTCCAAACCTCTATGGGTATTTCATTGGGCTTAAACACACAAGTACAAAGAAACAAAAGACTTGCAAAGAGAACTCTCTCAAAACATGAACTTTATTCAATAAAATAAAAACCAACAAAAATCGAAGATCCAACATGCCTTTTATTGCTAGGCTTTTGACAACAATATAACTATTTGACTCAATCAAATTCCTAATATCTTATATTTGCTAACCGAACTCTAATACTTAATTTACGTACTTAACTAATTTATTTGTTGTTTATATAGAACTTAACTATTTATTTACTTAAGACTCCTAACTCAACACAAATTTTGAAAATACATAAATTATAAACAAGTCAAACAATCCTATAACGATACGTGTCATTCTGGGTGACGTTGGTGCATGTTTCCATACTCCCAAATCTAGCCTTCCCGTCTTGATCCTCATCAGTTTCCTTTATTTACTTATATGTACTCTGCTAGCTATGGTGGAAGAGCTAATCTGTAAGCTACTGGCCCTATCCTTTCAGTAATCTGGAATGGTCCTATGTACCTCGGTGCTAGCTAGCCTTTCAGCCCAAAACATGTAGTTCCCTTTCAACAAACTATAGTATGTTCATATTTCATTGTCAACTCCTTTGCTATTTGCGATTTCTACATTTCTTCCTATTGTATAAGAAGTCTATAAAAAGATGATTATCGTGTCATAAGAGAGAAACTATTGCTACTGCAAAAAAATCTATCGAGAAATTCTTCATCGCCAAAGATAGTTCACAGTCTGAGGTCGGCTTTGTCTATGTTCTATTCCAAGGTTCTTAACAAGTATATTCTATGCAATTATTGTTTTTATGTGCTAATCAAGGAACTCCGTGCAAATTTTATTCTGAACATCCTACATTATTTCTATAAAACTCACTTCATGTTTTGTCTTCTTTACATGCAATCTTATCATTCTTCATAGGTATAATGGTTTCAGACATTTGGATATTTTCTTCTTCTAACAATACTCTCTCTAATTCATTCCTCGTGATTGATCATTGATTTGTTTTATTATCATTGTCTTATATATTTTAGTTGCTTATGAGCATTTCCAACAAAAGTTGTCATTATCTATGATCCTCAGTCTATCACTTAGCATTTAAAAGATTTTAGAATTTGTTAATTGTGCCTTTATTCTTTGATGGGATTTTTGTGGAGTTTCCTCTACATATATTTTCTAAATTCAATGTTTTAAAATATCTTGTTAATTCTGAAAATTGTGGGGGATTTTCAGATGGACTTTTGTTCTATGCTTTCAATTTATACTATGTTTCTATCAACATACACATTTAAAAAAAGGAAAGAGTAAGAACTCTTGAAAATCTTCTCACAATTCATTCAGTTATTCTTTTCTTATCGATCATCTATTTCTTGAGTTTCATTCCTTTTCCGTTTATCGTATACTCTTCTTCTTGATCGACCAACTCCAATCCTTTATGTCTCTCTTCTTCTTTTCCTTTTTTGTTGAGTGCTTTTAGACTTAAATGAGTAAAGTTTTTAATGAATTATTTTAGGAAAATCCTTGAAATGATGCAACAACAACAACAACAACATAGCCTCAATCCCAAATTAATTGGGGTTGGCTACATGGATCAAACTCTTCCATTATGCTCGATTTTGTGAAATGATGCAAACTAAGGATGCAATTTTGAGTTTTTGATTTATGATCAACCTATGTATTTTACTTTGACACGGTCATCTTCTTCTGTTAAAAAACATTGATTCACATCCAACAAATTAGTTTTAAGAGGAATAGTTGAACTCTTTTTTAGTTAGGTATTCATCAGTAGTATCCATGTTTGAGAGGTAGCTAGGATCCAAAGCATTGTTTGCTTATGTATTGGCACATCACAATTCCAAATTTAGATTGTATATGTGATAAAGATTAGTGTACTTATTCTCTTCTACTAGAAATTACATTTATTTTCATGGGTTTGCTTTGGATGATAAAAAGTTTAACAAAGTGCATTTTTTTTTTATCTAGCTTGAGTTTTTTTTTTTTTTTTTTTTTTTAATCTAGTTTGAGTGCCTGACCTCTTCAACTAAACTATCCAGTATCTTAAAATGGTTGTGTATTGTTATCAACAAAAAAAGTAGCAATTGATTGACACTTTCTATTGGTCTTTGCACTGGTGAGTGGCAAATGAGTGGGAGACCTTCGGCTTTTTTGAGGAATGGGGAAACCCTAGTGAAGGCTTGGGCAAGTCAGGATAGTTCATTATTCAATTTACCTCGAATCATTGTCATGTTATCTCATCTTTGTAGACTTGTAGTTCCATACTTCTTTTCATAAGGCTTGTAAAATTGATAGAAACCAATTAGGTAGGTGAAAAGAGCTGGGGAAATAAAAAATACAAACTTTTCATATATATATATATATATATGCATAGAAAATGTAATCGAGATTGAGTAAGAATTCTTGTAGATATTTGTTATAAGGAAAGGGCTGTAAAGTTTAAGAAGATTGGAGATTGCGTTAAGAACTAAACAATAATTAACTCAAGAAAACACGCAAGTCAGGACATCCTATGTGTGGAACCTTGAAATATAGATAGCACGCATAATGATGACAAAAGTAGGGGACATATACATGTATCAATGTGTCGCTCAACCGAATAAACCAATTTTATAAAAGCAAGTATATATAAATACGTAAAATATTATGAGTAGCAAAAGTTGGAAGCTGCTCTGAGAGTCCTTAAAGAGCAAGTGCATAATAAATAGGCTAGTATGATAAACAATGATAAAAGTGTGTCAAAGAGACAAAGGATATGCATTTAAACTGTCTAAATCCATCAAGTTGCAGGTACTCGACCGCAACTTGACTTCCAAAAGAACTGCAGACTTGGCCAAGTCGACGAGTTCAATGCAGTCGAAAGGGATGTCAACGGTAGCCCCAAATGCCTCACCTGCGATTACACTCACAAATCTAGTAAACACAGGGGTGTTAACGATGGTTAATCGAACGCTTCGCATGTGAGTGCTTTTCTGGCACACTTAGACCCTTAAACACTCAAACAAGGTATCACAATGCAAGGGTAGTAGTTATTCATGTATTTATACCAACAAAATTGAAATTGAAATCATATTGATGCTCCTACTAGTTTGCTTACCTCTAGCTCACGCAAAACCATGCTAAAAACTGGCTTCCAATCTCCTCGAAAACCGCACCCAACACCCGATGATGACACTTCATATTCTTGGTGTTAAATTGGTAGGTATTAATTGTGTTAGAGATCCTAAAACCCCAGTTTAAATCCAAACTAGAAAATTTGTTCAAAATCAAAATTTTAATTCGAAGTTGTAGGGACGGTGCCAGTTTAAAACCTAGTTTAAACCCTGTTGGGACGGTGCCAGACCTAGCAGAAGGTTCTACCAGTCTAATGCTGTGGTAGCTGGGCCGGCGCCGTGCGAGTAATTTTCACGGCACCACCCATGGCGCTAGGCGCGGGTAGGCCTCAGACCTTCCCAACTCCAATTTTTGTAAAAAATTTTAGGGTTCAACTCTAACTCCCTATCCTTCCTTGTCCTCGCCTCATGAGGGTTTAACCACCTCCATTCAACATCAGAAATATTCATATCAAGTAATTATTGATCAACTTCACTTAAATAATCACCAAACATGAATTTCCAACAAAAGCCCCCTAGCAATTTTGAAATCTGTAAACACTCAATAACTTTGAAAATTCAGTTTGGATGACACGATTTAATTTGAATACCAATGTCTCTAAGATCCAAATTTTTGGTTTCAAGAACCTAAAACCATGCATGCTTCAATGGTGTGTATTTAAACTCAAAGCAAAGGAAGAGGATGGGTATACCTAGGGGTGATCTTCTCCTTGTACCAGCTTTGATTCTTTTAGTTCAGTCCTAATTACCCTCTTTGATGCTCAATCAACAGCTTTTCAGCAAGAAACTTCAAGCTTCCCTTCTCTTTTCTTTCTTCCAGCAATGAGATTGATATTAAGGATGTCACTTTTGGAGAGAATAAGATATATTTAAGTTTGTGTTGTAACATCTCATCCCTTGATCTTGTTTGTTGTGTGTATCACTGTATCTTTAGGAATATCTATGGTTGATGTCTCACAAAGTTATACACCACTAGTTTCCATTAAGGTCCCCCACTCATCAACCTAGGATTCTACCTCAATGGCCATCTCTATGTTTATCAAAGGGTTGACCAATCAACTTTGGACTTAGGTAAATGAAACTACCAATTAATTTAGGGAGCGACTAAGTGGATCCCAGTAATTGCTAACAGACCCCATTTTTGTGAAATTACCCAACTACCCCTTCATATAAAAGGGTTTTTACTCACCCATACCTCACTCACCCCACTCACCCTATCCCCTTTCCCAAATCGTATTCTCACCAACAACTCAAATCTGACGAAATCTGAGCAAAACTACATGGATTCGACGCCGTGGGTGCATTCATCATCTCTTTTAGTGCCGATTTCGATGTTTTTTTGTTTTTTGTTTTCTTTTTCTTTTTGAGCCGGTTATCTTGTGATTTTTTTTTAGGTTTAGGGCTTCGATTTGAGGCTTGAATCTTGTATTTTGGGTAAAAAGTTTTGATGAAATAAAAAATGTTAAGCGATTTCGAGCAAAACCCACTATATTTTTTTGATTAGTTTCATGTATTTTTCAGAAGTTTTGAAGTTTTTTTGTTCGTTCTTGTCGCTCGCGGATTTCGGACGAACAGAGCCGACACCTCTGAAGAGGTGTCAGACACACAGGGCTAACACCTCTAAAGAGGTCTCGAATGGATCCCTCCGTCATCTGCTGAGACCGAGTTATCTTCGCATTATCGGTCAGAGTCAGTCAAGACGTCTAAAGAGACATCGACCATGTGTGTCCGAAACCTCTTTAGAGGTGTCGACTTTGTGTGCCTGACACCTCTTCAGAGGTGTTGCCTCTGTTCGTCCGAAACCCGTGGGCGACGCTTCTTCACTTCTAAGACACAACGCGACAACTTTCGACCTTGTTAAAAAAAAAAACTCCTATGACACTTGGTGATCTAGTACAAGTTCTCTACAATGACTAAAATCGAGAAATGGAGAGGATTGAGGGGTGTTGGGGTGAGCAAGGGTATTTTTGAAATTTTAAGAAAAAAAGTGGGTAAACTAAGTAAAAAGTAGATACGACAAAGTACAAATTCAAAAATGGGATTCGTTTAGCCGCTCCCTTAATTTATTCTCTTAACCTAAGTCATGGAATATATAGAAATTGATATGCATGAAATTCACCAAAATGTTTTTCACCGTTATCTCGACCTACCCATACTTGTGCACGCACGTATCCCGAGGCAACCCTCACTAGCAAAGTTGATGATAAAATAAGAATTGAGTTTATTGTGCAACACATATAGGTGGACGATATACACACATCAAACAAAAAAAATATTACTTCAATGTTGACTTCCGAGGCTTGGCTGAGTGTATCATGTTAGACTGTCTCCAGGTCACGGTCATGAAAACAAGATGCGAATTGGATTAGAATTTTAAGGTTGTTGCAACTCTAAACATAATTGAATTTGTGTTTCGCCCTATGTTGATAGGGGAACCAATATGAAAAATAGTAGACGAGATGAGAGAAGAGTTAGAACAGGTAATTGAAGAGACGGAGTCCATGAATATCCTACTTCAATTCCTCCTTTGGTTCCTTTTCTTTTTATTGAAATTGCTTGTTTTATTAATTCTTTAATACTTTTATGTATAAACTCCTTATACAATAAAAATAGAAACTACTACTTAGGTAGTTGATAAGAATAAGAAACCTATAAAAAAATAATAACTATCAACTCTATGAATAAGAACCTATTAAAAATAAATATAAAAACTTCCTACAATACTTAGAAAATAGTAACTACTAAAAAATTGAAACGATTATTCCTAATATTACTTCTAGACCATATAATCACTCTCCTATTCTTTGAGCTTGTCATCAAGCTCAATTTTTGAAACGTTTCAAGGGTCATTTGGCACGTTATCCGCTCCACCATCCTCGACTTCTAGAACCTCTATCCAAAATAGGCGTTTGAACTTGTTTCCACAGTTGTAAGATTCATCACAATCATAAACCATTCACTATTTGTTTGGCCATCTCAACCTTTGATAGTTTCTTGATGAATGGAGGTGAGGAGTTGTCGATTGTGTTATTGACATTGATGGCTTCCTTTTTGTGTCCGTCTATTTGACGATGCTTCAGAGTCCTTGTTTTCTTGATGATAGTTGTGCAGTGGAATTTCACTAGTTTTGGGTGTGCTCACTGTGGACATGATGCGTGCCTGGAGGGACTCTAGAGAAGTTTTGCTTACGCTCTAAGGCACGAGCAAGATTCATGGCCACGAGCAAGATTCATGGCAATGCTAAATTGCCCAATTGTTGCAACTCTATGTCAATCCGCAAGTCCTAGGTTAATTTGGTAGTGAACAAGTCTACTTGTTGTTGCTGTTAGAGGTCTGATGCCACCACAACCAACAATGACCGGAACTGGCTTTGGCATGCTTATACGATGCTGGTATGCTTCAAATTGGCCAAGTTTCCCAAGGGATTGTTGCTCATTGGTGGATCCAAATAGAACGTGACATAGTTCCTTGAAATCCCACTAGCCCAATCATATCCCCTCTTTGGGTCTTTTGATTGAGAAAAAAATTCCTCACATCTCTTCAACCATCCCACAAGGTCTTCAGCGTTGTTGTACGTAGGAAGTTCCATTTTTGAGTATCGAGGCACCACATGTCCCCGAATTGGTAATCGCTCCTTCCTTTCATCCGCATGCAAGATCTATCACAACCACTATTCTACCCCTCAGACTCTTGACTGATGGGTTTTTTGATGCTCCTCTTACTGCCATGGAGATATTGGCCATCTGTTCTTCAAGGGCTCTATGTCTGGTAGCCATCTATTCCATGAATGCTTCCAACTTTGCAATCCAAGACTGTAACAAGTTGCTTTGATACCATGTAGTAATGATCTTTGTTTGTGATCTAGTCATGGGAGACACAATTGAAATTTGTGCTTCGACCTATGTTGATAGGAGAAACAATGCGAAAAATAGTTGACGAGATGAGAGAAGAGATAGAATAGGTAGCTGAAGAGACAGAGTCCGTGACTCTCCTACTTCAATTCCTCCTTTGGTTTCTTTTCTTTTCACTAAAATTGCTTAATAGTTGTATATATAGACTCCCTATACAATAAAAATAGAAACTAAATAAATAGCAATTAGTACATAGGTAGTTGATAAAAATATGAAACCCATAAATAGATAGCAACTTCTATGAATAAGAAGCCTGCTAAAAATAAATATAAAAACTTCCTACTCACAAGTACCTAGAAAATAGTAACTACTCAAAATGGAAACTTCTAATAATTCCTAATTCCTAATATTACTTCTTGAAGACATCAGATTGATCCTAATTAAATTGATTTTTGGAGATGGAAAGGTTAACATATTCAATGTTTATGCACGACAAGTTGGATCAAATGACGTCGTCAAATGCAAATTTTAGGATTATATGGATGCTTACTTGGATGTGTTGTAAAACTTATAAAGTTAGATAATAAATATGCATGTCTAAAAGATTAATAAGAGTGACAAGAATCAACTCAAAAACTAGGGGAGGACGGTTACAAAGGGTTAGTCACATCCAAAGACAGCCTTCAAATGGTCTAGCTAGAAAACTCGACATAAGAAGCTAAAGAAATTCGACGGCATAGGGATAAACCCAAGATACTTGGGATGTCTTAATGAGAAAGGATTTAAAGCTTTTTTAAAAGCACGCCATCAAGTGCTTTAAACGGAGCGGAATGGAAGAGTTTGATCCATGTAGCTAGCCCCAACTAATTTGGAGTTACGGCTTTGTTGTTGTTGTGGTTGTTTTTGAAGTTGATGATTGGAACAACTCTAGATTATATGTATTGATATATAATTAATTTTCTTTAATCCAACATTTTTATCTCCAAAAATCAGGTCATTTGGCAGAATCATCATCGTATGTTTAAAACTGGTTCAGGTTTGAACATATACTATGAAAGTCAAATGCATCTTGAGCTGAATGTACAAAGGCCTAAGTTTGCCCTGTACTTTGAATCTGGAACTTGGAACAGATATTAGTTACTCTCTTTTCTTATTGTTTGGAGTACCAAATGGTCCTTGAGTTCTACCGATCAGTTAACTCTAAGAAGATGCATATTTTCGCCCACACATTATGTCTAGTCCTTATACTTCAGTTATTTTTCTTTTTTAGTTAATTTGCATTTTTCATCAGGTTCTATCTTTTGAGTAGTTCTTAATTTATTTTTCATTTTAGTATTTATTTAATCTTGTAAACATTTTGTTATTCATTCTGGTCTCAAAAATATGTTATAATTGCTCGGTTCTGCTTGTCAAGGTACCTTAGTTTTCTTCTTTTTGATTTTGTTAGTCTTACCTAATTTCAGGCCTCTTAGTGTGAGATATTTCTTTTAAGCCTTATAATTTCAGTTGGCATCTTTAAACCATTTGCTTTGTTTTGTCGTATTATGCCCTTTTCCCACCATTTCACATTATTTTAAAGTTTGTGGTCAGTCAAATTTACTGTTCAGAAATTTCTTATCCGTTGAAATGCTGCTCTTCATCATTTTGGTAACCATCTAATTCTACAAGAATGTGAAAAAGAAGAAAAACATAGTGTAAAATGATTAAAATGTATTCTGTCCGTGTTAATTTTTTTTAATGAATATTGAAAAAGAAAAAAAAGGAGAGGAGAGATGAAGAAATCATTTTTTTTTTCTGTATCATAAACTGTTGAATCTAGTTTAACTTCACCAAAATCGTACTTAATATTATTGCTATATTATATATATATATATATATTGCTCAAAGGAAATTTATCATTTCTCTGGTTGGAAGCAGGAGCAACTGCATCCAAAAAGCAATTGAGATTCAAAACAACCGTTGATGCATCTGAAAAACAAGTGATAGAGGCAATGCAGAAAATTGCATCTCATATAGTGAATCCAAGTAAATTCAGCAAAGCATCAAAGCTTGCTGTTCAATTAATTCAGGCTGGCAGTGTAAAAGCTGGAACTAGTGATCACTTCTTTGCAATACTTGAAGCTGCAATGATGTCACCCACGGCTTTTGCTGATCCCACTCTGAGGGCAGAATATCATGCCTTGTTCACGGAAGCCCAAGATGTTTCTGATGTATGGAATTCACTCACTTTTATTTATATCTATTATTATTGTTAGATTCTCTCAGAGTTTGTGAAAGACACAGACTTTCCCCATTTGGTTGCAGTTCTTAAGTAAGAAGCAGAGGAATCACCTAACTGCATGGACCATTAAAGCGGTGTTGGCGAATGATCTTCACACTGATGATAGTTTTGTAGTAAGTATATTCTACCTTATTTTCATTTACCTATTCGTTCAAAAGTGGTTATTTTTTACATGTGCATTGCCGTTTGACCTCTTCTAGTGTGACAAATTGCCTTACACTTTAGTGAGCCATCTCGTTCCATAGAGTTACTAGCATCTTTTGTATTCCAAATTTATCAACTTTTGAAGTTTATATCAGCTTATAACTTTGATTTGTTGATAAATTTTGTGGTCAAAATGTGATGCTGCATTGTGTTTGCTGCTTGAAATTATGAATTCCTTAATTGCCTTTGTTTAATTGCACATCTTATTAATCACATCAAAAGCTTATTTTGACATGTAAAAGTTGTAAATGGTGGACGGAGCAGACAGCTATATTGATCAAAACATTCCTACGTTAAATAGCATGACAAGTTTGTCTAATCATTGCATTTACTGTAGTTGAACTTGATGTCAATGGAAAAGGCCTATGGTAATGTCTGAATTTTGAGGATGGTATCAAGAACTCGAGGATGACAGTACTTTTTTTTTCGAGGAAATCAGATACCATCTTTTGTTTGGTCTCTTCTTATTATATACATAATTTCTGAGAAAAAATGCTGACTGCCTCTATCATCTCTCAAAGTTTATATTTGATTTCCTAAATCTTCATACTCCCTACAGTTCCTTCATTCATGGGCCTCTTTTGTCTTAGAGATATGGTTTCAATGTTTTTTTATTTATATATGAATAAAACATGTAATATCTGTGTGTCCGAGACCCACTCTTTATGTCTCGATCCTATGGTGGTTTGGGTCATACAGTTCTGAGACTAATACTATCAATCTCAGACCTGTGCAACCGAGACCCACTATTTATGTCTTGGTCATGTGGTACCAAGACCCACGGGCGACACAAAAAAACCACGAAATCATCCAGATTCGCACGTCTTCGAGGTCGAAATCGAGTGAAATAGGGCTGGCGAACCTATTGAAGGTAGTTTAGGGGTGAAGAAACGAGAGAGAGGGACTTAGGAGGTTGGTAAATGTGGGAATAGGTGTGGAGGATGGGATGTGTTGTTGGGGCGTGGGGAGGAGGGTATTTGGGTTTTAAAAAATAAAGTGGGGCCCGTTTGGCAATTGAAATTTTAATTTGGGGTATGGATGAGCAATGGGGTTCGTTTAGCCACTCCCCATCTTTATTACTTGTACATAATTTTCATCAAGAAATTAATACTACGACTTTCACTTCTTGATAAAATTTATATTTGATCTCAAAATCTTCCTAGTCCATGCAATATTTGATTCATAGGAGTATTTTTTCTCTTAAAAACATGATTTCATTGCCTGTTCCAAAAGCCTTGTTCATGATGCAAACATATGTAGTTAGCATGTAGAACAATTAATATGTTGTCCTTCCCATAATGTTTATTAACTTCCCTGCGAAGCTTGAGGTGATCTAGGTGACATCACGAGTTGAATGAAAAAAAGTGAAACGACTTGTTGCAATAATTAGACTACTTAAATTTGCTTATGATAATATGTCCTGGTGATATATTATTAGTTCATATAGCAATATATGATGTGGTTGGGATGTGTATAATTTTTCCTTTTAGCATAATTGGCGGGATTTGAATCATTTGATCTTATATAACTGAATTGTGTGGCCTTTTCTTTTCCTTTTAGTTCAAATTAGTCACCTTGCTGCACTTGGTCTACCTGATTTTCGAGTTCTTAGTCCGTTCTATCCCCCTCAGCCTCCTCTAAATTCATTTGCAATTGATTGTTTTGAGCCTTTATTACTTTTCACCTGTTGTGCCAAGCTTTCTTTGATCTTTGAATAGGATGGCCATGGAAATGCTCCTATTAATTACAGTCTTCGAAATCGTAGACCCGTAGTTGAGACAGTGTTCCTGTATGAAAACTGATTATTTTCACCTTTTTTGGTTTGTGGGGGATATTTGTAGTTTTCAAGGGCATCCGGAAAGATAAAAGAATACATATCTACCCTTCCGTTAGCAACTGAAGATGAAGATGTAGAAGAAGCTGAGGCTTTGAAAGAAGACAGCAGGGCAGAGGGCATAAATGATGGCCATCAGGAACAACCCCCTGATTCTTCATCTGAATCGCTTGAGAAAGTGGAACTTGATCCTTTTGGACTGGATGTCCTGCTTCCGAACACTCGTAAAGATGCAAAAGCAAAGACAAAGAAAGAAATAATGTCATCGAGTAAGAAGGCAGAAGAAGAGTCCAAGAGATTTATCAAGTCACAGAGAGAAGCTCTAATTCTTTGTCTAGAAACTAGTGCACGTCGCTACAAAATCCCATGGTATACATCTCATGCAAACTTTTATGCTGTTTTTGTAAGTCTAAATTTAATTGATTACTGTCTTGCAACTTCTGGGTTTGTAATTTTCAGGTGCCAAACGGTCATAGATATAATGGTGAAACATGCTTTTGATAACAAAGAAAGATTTACGTCTCGACAAAGGGATGCCATTGAGAAACTTTGGGCTTCTATATGGGAGCAGCAGACTCGTAGGAAGCAAGGGAAATCTGTAACAGGAAAATTGGACGTTAATGGTTTTGAATGGCTTCAGCAGAAATATGCCAATGAGAAGATTAGCATTCGAAATGCGGTTGGAGGGGGTGGGCAACGTCGTGCAGAACAATGGCTTGGCTAGGAAATTTACTCATGCTACTCTTTATAACAATCTGATTGATAGGAAATATGAATATATTTCTCAACTGACGAGGGTTGAAGCAACCTGCTTGTAAAATTGTTAATTTTAATTGTACAACTTGCAGCATTATTCAATTGTTCTTTTGAAATTCTCTACCAGTAATCTCCACAGGAGCAAGATCCATCACTGAAATGGTGGAAGCGGTTCCTGTCTCTTACAATAATTACTCGTTTGTAGATCAAAGACAGCAGCTTTGTTGCAGAATGGCAATCATCACAAACGCGGAGATTTTTTACTACTCGAATTGGCATGCTAGGAGCTGTACTAATAAGACCAAAGGCCATGGCTAATTTCTCACTGTGATAGGTAAGAGCTGTTTCCTTCTCTTCCTCGTCTATATTTAACAGAACAACTGATGTGTCTGCTACATACCCTGCCTGCTTAAGTTTCTCGTTCATTTCTGCTAGCTTCTCAAGTATTTGTTTCGCTCGTGGATGCGACGTGTCTCCCATGATGAATTCATGTAAGGTTCCATTCACTTCTATTGAGCTGATGCCAGGTGCTTTCTTGATTCCTTCATCCTTCATAGCTTTTCTCACTTGTGCAACTTCATTCCATCTACTTGCTGCAGCATATATGTTTGACATCAGTGTATTGTAACCGCAGTTTTGTGGCTCTATTTCAAGCAGTTGATTTGCTACAAGTTTTGCCAGTCTCAGATTTTTATGAAGTTTGCAGGCTGCAAGCAGAGCTCCCCAGATAACTATGTTGGGCTTGATCGACATCCTCTTGATCATTTCATATGCCTCGTCGAGCAGTCCAGCTCTGCCGAGGAGGTCAACCATGCAACCATAGTGTACGACGGATGGCACCATTCTGAATTCATGTGTCATTTTATAGAAGAGCCTCTTTCCTTCTGTTACCAAACCTGCATGGCTACAAGCATGCAAAGCTGCAACAAAGGTTATCTCGTCGGGATCGGTTTCACTTTTCTCCAAGTCGAAGAACAATTCCAAGGCTTCCTCTCCATATCCATGCATTGCTAATGCATTTATCATGCTATTCCACATGCCAATGTCTTTAAAATCAGCTCTATCGAATACCCGCCGTGCCTGTTCTATGTCTCCACATTTGGCATACATTTCGATCAGACTTGTTTCTAGTATCACATCTGACAACACTCCTCTCTTTTCTATGGAAGAATGAATCCACTTGCCCAGATCCAGAGCTCCTACTTCTGCACACAGGGAAAGCAGAGTTACCATGGTGACCTCATTGGGCTCCGCATCAATACTACTCATCTGTACAAACACACTGAAAGCTTGGTTCACTCTCTTGGCCTCTGCATACCCTGAAATCATGGCTGTCCACATCAACACATCTTTATTGTTCGCGCAATCAAACAATGCCCTCGCCTTCTGTAAGTCACCACATTTGCCATACATGTCTACTAAAGCTGTTACCATAGTCGATGAGAAGCTGAATCCATTCCTCAGCATGTAAGCATGTGATTGCTTCCCCAACTCCAAGTCTCTTGCAAAACCACATTCCTGTATCACACTTAGCATTGTAATGTCATTGGGACATATACCCTCTTTCTGCATTTCGACGAAAAGTCTCGCAGCTTCTTCCACTTCTCTGCATCGTAGATGCCCTGCGATCATCGCAGTCCACGTCACGATATTCCTCAATATCAGCCTGTCAAATAGGGTTCTTGCGTATGCTGCACTTCCACATTTGGCATACATGTCAATTAAAGCAGTGGTCATTGGTATAACATCCGACCCAACTTCACTGCTCTTCATAACATACGCGTGCATTGGTCTCGCCGTGCGCCGATCAGCTACATCTGCGAAGAGGTTGATCATGTTTATAAGAGCAACCTGACTAGGCTTTATCTTCGAAACATGCATTTCTCTAATGAGATCCAGTGCTTCAGCGTACCGCTTGCTTCGGCCGTAGCTTCTGATCATTGTACTCCATGAAACAACGTCTCTTTCAGGCATAATCTCAAACAACTTCCGAGCCGAATCCATGTTTCCACACTGGGTGTACATTTGAATCAATGCATTCGACACGAAAACATCCAAATCAAGCCCAGTTTTCAACACTAGGCCGTGGATCTCTTTCCCTTGCTGGGCCCATGAAAGCTGAGCACAAGCCTTGAGAACTGACGGTGCGGTGAAATTATCTACATTGGTGTCTGAGTTCCTCATGAAGGCATAAATTTTCAGCGCTTCTTCTGGGTAGTTGTTCTTTATGTAGCTGTTGATTAGGAAGTTGAATTGGGCTGCTGGACTGGAATGGCTTGAAAACAAGTGGATGGCAATTGAGTTAGTGCGACTAAAAATGGTTTTGATCAAGTGGGCATGGAGTTGTTTGGTTTGGTCAAGGTTGAGGTTGAGTTTGATTTGGGGAGGAGTTGATGAGTTGGGTTTTTGAAGCCTATGGAGTGTGAAGGGAAGGGGGGAAGTGGAGCAACTGGTCGTCCTGGTGGCTGCCATCAGGTCCATAGTTATGAGATTGCATAGGGTAATGTTCAAGGAAAACGGAAAATATATCCAAGAAAAAAAAAAGAAAAAGAGATGCTCCTTATTAGGAAAGGAAAATACTTTTCCAACCCACTTTAGACAACCAATTTGGGCACCTAATGGGTTCAAGTGGGTGTTCCTCTATGTGATACATTTCGAGGGGTATCACACAACTAGACACCCACTTGGGACTATTAGGTGCCCAAAGTGGGTTACTCAATGTTGAAAGACACAACAAAAACGTGACCAAAAAAAATAAACTACTAAACAGAACTCATGTTTTGCTTAGGGGACCCATTACTTCATATACCCCAATTTTGAATTATTTTTACTTTGCGTACTCCAGTTTTTTTTTTTCAAAATTCTAAATATACCTCCACCCGAACAATTCAAACCCCATCCCCAACACATCCCAACTCATCTTATCCCATAAAAACTCGTCACCACCCTCATTTCTTTATTGTTACGGCCTTATCGAATAGTTGTTTTCATTTCTTTATAGTTATGGCCTTATCGAATAGTCGTTTGATGTCGTAGATGCAATGTTTTAG
Organism: Stephania japonica; assembly: GCA_039657345.1. NCBI lineage: Eukaryota > Viridiplantae > Streptophyta > Magnoliopsida > Ranunculales > Menispermaceae > Stephania > Stephania japonica. The sequence continues at coordinate 63,535,777 of CM077557.1, read as the reverse complement.
TGACTTGAAACCTACTGGATCTACGTAAGGGACCATCGCGATTATCTTCGTTTTTCTTTCGGTCTATTGTATAACTTTTTTGCCTTAAAACCTTATGGGTTTTGTTCCCTATGAGATTCCAAGTGTATTGGTGGTATTTTTGTAAACATTATGGGTTCCTTAGGTTTTCATTTGGAGGTGTCGAAATGTACGGCTGCACAACCTTTTAAAGGGTCTTGGCCAGGTTTAACTGAAAGGGTTAAGAAGGTATCAACCATACTCAACTGTCATGCTTTCATTAGTCATGACCCATCCAAACTGAGACTTATGAATGCCTATTGGTCATGTGCAGCTGCTATGTTAACAGAGCTTGTGGTTTCATTCATTTGATACTCTTGTGTAGAATAAGTAAACTATCGTGGGGTACACACAACAATTTGTGGGGTATGACTACCATATCGGTGCCTAAAGTGTGAAATCATGAGTATATATCGGAGATCTTCGACCGAAACACTTAAGTGGGTTCGAGTGGTATCTGTTAGGGTGGGGTACAACGTGCAATTCGATGAGGTACGAGCAACATCTCGACGCAACAGGGCAGAGACTTACAAGTGCTTCTTGGTCACACGAAGCCGACATGAGCACTATGGATCCTAGCTACACTGCAAGCCTAATACATGTCTCAGACTTATCTGACCGTTATGTACTATACGTTGTCTGACACACAGGGCCAAGATACATGTTGTACGTTTTGACTTAGTGTGTCCGCTCACCACGAGCAACAATGCACAAAAAATCCAACTTCCAACTAGACGAAAAAGTCATTAAATAAAAAATAAAAAATTATCTCATATTACTTGGGTTTACTTTGTTTTGGTCACAATGCACGAATCAATGCCAAACTCAAAGCTCTAAAAATAAAAAAATTTAATAAACCTTAGAATAGTCAAATAACCACCATGCGATAAGAAAAACCACTAAACGAAAAGGAAACGATTAGAAAATGAATTTATCAAGTCTATTTTGTGCGGTTTTGCCCTTATTTGGTTGGTTGTAAATCGGAGGTGGAGAGGCGATTTGGAGAGAGTGGGAGTTCCATTTGTGCAGCGTGGGATGTGGTGTGAAAAAACTCTATATATATATATTGGGGTAAAAATGAAATATAAAAAGGAAAATGATAATCTAACACACTTTGGACGTAAACTTTGTTTATAGCCTATTTATAGTGTTTTATCAGATGTGGGGTCACGTTTAAGGAGACAAGAAAGAGCCATAACATAGTTTAAAAATAAAGTGTTTACCTAAAGTATATTAAATTATTAATTTTCATTTAAAAATAGGGTCCCTGAGCAAAACGTGGGGTCGTTTAGCCAGGTTTGCATAGTGTACCAAAAAAATAAAAAAATGTTTGCATAGTTGTAGGCCTGTACATAAAAAAAAAAGGAATTTTTAATAAAAGAAAGAAAGAAAAAGTTTACATAGCATTAAGCGCAGGGAAAGACGGGAGCAGAGTGACGAAGCGAAGTGTATAAAGGTTTCAGGGTTTCTTGTGTACACAGAGAGACGTAATGGCGATGGCAAACCCTCCCAAGCCATGGAAGGCGGAGTATGCGAAGTCGTCGAGATCGTCGTGCAAAACCTGCAAGACGCCCATCGAGAAGGAGAAGCTAAGATTAGGGAAAATGGTTCAAGCCACTCAGTTCGATGGTTTCATGCCCGTAAATCTCTCCTTCGTCTTTCTTTCCTTGAATGCTGAATGCTGTCTTGAGCGCTTTTCCATCGAAAATCTTTCCCGCTTTCATTTTATTCCGTATAAAGGTCAGTGTGTTCTCAAATAGATTTAGGGCTCTCGTTGCCTTAACATTATAATGCTCTTGATTCATCTTGATTGGATAAAATATCGACTTGGGAGCGCTACATTGTTCCTATTTTAGTTCCATTTCTTGGTGAGTCATCCTCTCATTTTTGTGTTATCTTTTGCTCTAAACTAAAATAAAGAATTCTATAAGACTGTAAATAGGCTAGGTATGTTTGTGAGATGGAATGCTAATCGGTAAAGGAACAAAAAACATACTTAAAATAGGCATAGTGGAGATGAAGATGCTTTGGTCGTTGTTTGGCACCTCCATTTTCATAAAGAAGGGTGGTAATAGTAGTCGGGACTCCTCCAAAGGCGACCTGTTAATGTACTTGTTCGAAAACTCGTGGTGCTAGAAATCAAAAGAACTTGGCTTTATAGTGGTGAACTCAAGAAAACTTGGGATTTATTTATCATAACAGATGTAATAGATTGCCAAATTACATCATCCATTAAATCAAGCAAAATGGAAAAGTTAGCTCCACTTAGACGACCCCAAACAATTTTTAGACTGAGGCTTTGTTATTTTCATCTTTCTCATTTTCATTGTCGTTGTTTTGCTATTAATTCCAGTTCACAACAACTCCCTCACCTTTTGCCCCTATTATCTTCATTCCTTTGCATTTATGGATAAAATGGCTGTAAGAGTGTTGGCTATTGTCATTTGGTTTTTTTCTTTCTTTCTTTTCTTTTTTCTTTGCTCTTTGATCTCTTGATAATCCAAAAACTATGTTGGCCCCCACTTATGAATAATTTGTAGCCGAGCCATGTTGGACAAAGTAGAAGAAGCTCTTCCAATGTTGTTTATTCCATTCACAAGGCTCAAACACAAAATTGCTGAACAGACTCCAAGCTCTCTCAATATTTGAGTTTTGTATCTTTTTTCTTTTATCCTATTTAATGTTGCAATGATTGGATGATGCCTTCAAAAAATAGACTCCACTTCTATGTATGGCTGCAAGCTGAGCTAGAGCTTGCAGTTTCTACTATATTCATATTTTTTATTTGGTCACCCCAAAGGGGCACGGTGCAGTGGCAAAGAAAGGAGCACCAAACTTCAACTGAGGCAGAGGTTTTGGGTTCAATTCTTGGTAGCTACATTATATTCTCTTTTATCTCTTGGGATATGGGGTTGGAGTGCCCGACTAGCCCCCCTTGGATTAGTACAACTGAAGGTTTGGATACCTGGCAACAATAGCGAAAAAGCCTCAATCCCAAATCAGTTGAGGTCAACTATCATAGTTCTAAAAAAAATTATTGGTTATGAGTTGGAATCTAATTATTGGTTTGATAAGAAAGAAACACCCTCTTGCCTTGTATGGGATTTGAACCCCCAACCTCATACACAATTGTCCCATACTATACCTGTGAGCTGCTCACTTGTTTGGTTCAGTATTGTTCGTTCAAAAGACACATCCAAGACAACTTGCAAATGTCCTAGTTAGAAAACTAGGCAAAATAAAAATTGAAAAAACTTGATGGTATAGACCTAAGATAATTTGGAATGGATTGATTAGATTTAAAGGTTTATGAAAGCACACCATCAAGAACATTAAATCGATTGGAGTGGAAATTTTTATCAATATAGGCAATGCTTACTAAGGGATTGAGGCTTTGTGTTAGGATTCTACTAGTAGAGGTAAATAAGAAGACACCTGGGACAAATAAAAACAACTATAAGACTAGAAAACCCAAAGAAGTGTCTCAGAACTCTCTCAACATAAACTCCAAGGAGTTCCCAAATTACATTCAAGATAACAATATACATTTCTCTCCCTTACAACCTCAATTTATACTACAACTTCAAACTTACACTAGTAATATTGTGGTTGCCCCTTTAGACTTTTTAAAAAACCTACATGAATTTATTGATAACAAAGAAGGATGGAAGACAAGCACAAAGAGAGAAAGAAAACCCTAGAACCCTAGAGGAGAACTTCTCCTCTTTTCACCAAGACACAAGTCTACCGAAAAGAGAAAACACTGAATGTCCTTATGTCATTAACGGTGACTCGCTTCATACTCCTAACCCCACTATCTCTTTGTGCGCGCGCGCGCGTGCGCACACACACACACACACACTGAACACATGAGTGACATGTACCGAGACTGGCAACACCTACTTCTTGTTGACTCTGGTGAGACCCGCTGATGTATTCCTTAGTGATAGGAGGTGGGCCGGACCTCTTAACACTTTGTTGTTGTTATATTGTTCATAAAAAAATCCCAACATTTGCAGCTATTTGAGTTTGATCTCGATTCAAGTATTCCTGTATGTGAAAATCAATCCTTTTGTGTCTCCTCTCTAGTCCCGTCAAACTTATTTATTGCTACGGTAAATAACTTGCTGACTAAACATAAATATATGAAATAAGGTCAGTTTGCTATTACTACTTTCCGCATTAAATGTTAGCTCTATATGGAGAAGAGTTGGATATATTTTTTTGAAATATGTTATTTTACTTAGTGGGCTGTTGTGTGCTCCATTTCCCTTGTCGCCTTGGTGGGCCTTCTAAAGTTTGAGATACAATACTGGTCTGTAATCATGCAATTTCATGTGATTTTAGTGCTGGTATCATGGTATTTAGCTTTAACTTTTGATATCTATATCGTATATGTCTATATGTGTATATGTAGAGCTTTCTTTTTGTGGTATAAAGGTGTGTTATCATTTTTTAGTTACTTAATGGAAGTTCTCTTATCTGACTGATTTATTGGTCCGGATCATTCCTATGCAAAATGCAACTTTTCAAAATATAAGATTCTACATCTAAATCTGAATTATGCTTAATTTCTTTTTCAGATGTGGAATCATGCTGATTGCATATTGAAGAAAGCAAAACAAATTAAATCGTATGTACCCTTGTAGTTAAATATCTTGGGGTGTAATCCATTGATGAAGAATTTCATTCTTACTGTACATTTCTTATAAAAAGAACTTTTTTTTTTTTGTAATTTCAGCACCGAAGATGTTGAGGGCATTGATTCACTTCGATGGGAAGATCAGCAAAAGATAAGGAAATACACTGAGGGTTCCTTGTTGTCAAACTCTGCTTCTGCGGTGACGAATGAATGTGGTATCGAGATTTCTCAAACTTCTCGTGCTACCTGTAAGCTGTGCAATAAGAAGATTACGAAAGGAGAGGTTAAGTATTTCTGTTTATTCAATTCAATGTTGCAGAATTTCTCATTTTACTTATCGTCATATAGCTTTGTTTATTTTAATAATTTCTTGTAAGTTTCTATAAAAGAATTATTCTTCTTTCTAGATCTAAGTGACAACTATCGTGCTAGTCCACGTACCATCACGAGTTGAGTCATAGAGTAACACTGTACCAACCATATACTTGATCTTGATTTCTATGATAGTGAGTTGGCTATTGCAAGTGTTCCTAGAAAAAAAAAGCTTGGAAATTTAAAGTACCGTTTGTTGTCCATCTTATGGTTACACACCATCCTATTAAATAAATGATTTATCGCAGCAGTTCAAATTTGTCAAAATTTTTAGTACTTCAAACGATATTGTCAAAATTTATAAATTCAACTCTTTCCAAACCATTTTTCTAATGTCTTTACTTTCAAAAATGTGAAACACTTCAAGATTCTCGATGTAAATGCAATCTTCACAAATTATAACTAGTACAGCATATCATTGTTGCGATAAATTCCACCAATATCTCAATCTTAAAGGTGCACCTAATAGAATTGATATGGAGAAGATTACATGCATGAATAAAATTTTGTTATCAATGTTTCTGTGCATCAAAGGACTAGTTTTCCTAAAATATCAATACCAAATAGTTACTTAGATGTAACTTGTGATTGGAAGAAATGGCAGACTTACAAGGTCTAGTACTATTCATAAATGTCGAGGTTCTAGGCCATATCACTAAGCTTTTTTTTTTTGTCAAAGTATATCATTAAGCTTTGACTTTAAGATCATCAACTTCCTTAATTTGCTCAATAGAATATAATCATTTAGACTCCATCTGTTACATATGGCTGCTTTTATTCACTATATGTTTTGAGTGGGAACCAACTAGTAATTTGAGCCATGTGTGCCTAACAATTCATCTTGGTGAACATTCACTATCTATTGGACTATATTGTTCTTACTGCTTTGTCTATCAGACCACAATACTCCGCAGTGAGATCATCAAAGTCCAAATAAATTTGGACTTGTTAACTATAACTTGCTTCTTGATCATTTTTCTAGGCTTAAGATCTTTCTTTATGTTTGGATTCTTGACTTCAGATGAACATGTTCAAGTTCTTGTTTCGTGCGCCTTTCGTGGTCAATCTGGATTTCTGTAATGACACATCCTTTTAATGATTCCACTTTTTGAATTTTACTAACTTCCAACATTAACCTGAGGGAGCCATCAGCCATTGATGTAGCTTCACTAAAACAAAAAATGACCTTTCTCACTATCAATTACACATTATGTTTTTTGTGCCAATTTTTATCATCTCTATAACTATCAAGTCAACAACCCAAAATATGCTAGCCCAATAATCTGCATCAACATTGTTTTTCTAGTCTTGATTTTTAATCTTGCTCCACTTCTTTTCTTATTTTTGCAATCCTTTTTAAGATGCCCTTTGTGGTCCAAAAGCTCAACAAATTGTTTTAATGACTTGAAACTGTAGTTTGGAAGAGCCACTACATTCACTTTTAGCCCTTTTTCTTCAGGAATAAGCATGGCGGGAACTTCTTTGAGTCTAATAGATTCGTTCCATGAATCTATGTTGGGTTAAGATATTTAAAGGGGCTTTCAAAATTCATCTCCCATCAAACTTTCTAACCTCCAACTTCTAGGTGTTCGTGAACTTTGATATCTCTACACCTTAATTTGAAGCCTTCTTTAATTTTAACTTTGGCTTTGATAGCATTTGTTAGTTATTACAATTTTGACCGTGATATCAACTTAGATGAAAAGAAGAGAAGAGTGCCCTACAACATAAAATGATGTGCAAACTCCAAATGGGGAAAAAACTGCTGCTAGAACAGAATTTCACTGTTGATTATTTAGGTCATCAAAGGAAAAATTTTGTTAAATACTAGTGGCGGATTGGTAGACGAAAAATTGGCTAGCAACCAAGCGAGAGAAAGTCTTGCAATAGAAACTCCTCTAATTTCATACTAACATAGGTTCATGACTAGATCACTCATCTTAACTTGAAAATCACCAGCTTGCTTAATTTACAATGTATAAGTAAATCATGAGGATTCATTTGTCCTTTACACACGTATGTCTATGTAAAGTAACAGAGAATTGGCTTCAAATCTCCTTATTCCTCTGTCTTTATAGTAAAAACATTAACTTTTTAGTGGGACTCAAATAGTTATTTGAGCCATGTGTGTAACAATAGTATTGTCTTAACTCTTAAGTAAGACCTTTAGTCAATTTATTGGAAGTAGAAGTTATATTAGTCATGGTCCATGGACATAGGTTGGTAATAACACTACTCCAAGTGTATGGACCTACTTGGGAATTGGGATTTAACAAGAATGTATAATGTAGATTTTCTTTCATCTTTCTTTTTCTCTTCTCTTCGTTTTTGTTTTATCCTTTTGATGGTTTATGAATCCTGTTTGCAGGAACATCTTAGTTGCGTTATTGATATGAGATCAAAGTAATTTAAGTAAGGGATTGCACCTAAATATATCCTGTTAAGTTGAAAGGAGGATTTTGTAAAAGAATATCTTGGAGAGCTATGCTTTATGGAACTGATTGTTGGGCAATAGAAATAACTTGTTTATAAAATAAGATGTTTGGTTGGTTATGTTGGAAAATATTAAACGGCAAGAATACAATAAAAATTTGTTGGTGGCTTTGCAAAAGTTAGAAAATAACCTATTAACAATCAATTGAAATGTGAATGAAGGAGGATACCCATAGTAATGCAGATAAGAAGGAATATATATATATATATATATATATGCGCACATGTGTGTGTGTGTGTTCGATTTGACTATGGTTGTAGCCATGAATAGAGCACAATGGAGAGAGCAGATTTGAGTTCACTTGTATTGTGATCATATGATATCATTTGATATTTCTCATTGTATTTTGATGACGTATACGATGATTTGTATCATTCTTATACTTGGTGTTTAGGTCCGGATTTCGGTGAAGCCTGAGGGACAAGGTGCTAGGAGTCTTTCTTGGCATCATTCCAACTGTTATGTGGAATCATCACCAAGAACTCAAGTGAGAGAGTTATCCGGTTGGGATAGCCTCCCAATTTCAGAGCAGAACACTTTTCGGGAACTATGCGAAAAGTACAATTCGAATGACAAAAATAGTATGGTTATATGCTATATTTTCTAATCATGCAGATGCTACATCAAACGAGGTTTTGATGTTATGCAGAATGCATTGGCGAATGGTCTTATTATGTTCTTTCCTTCTCTTGCAGAGGTACAACAAGATGAGGGAGGGCCACCAATTTCCAATGGGGGAACTAAACGTAGAAAAGGTGCTACTAGTGATCAAAAATCAAAAACACTTAGAACAGATGAAAATGCTTCTATTAGCCGGATGCCTATGGGAGATGACGTAGGTGGGTTAAGAAATGACGACTCAATTTTATCTGATCTGGAAAGTAAGCTGGAAGCTCAGACTAAAAAGATGTGGGCCATAAAAGATGAGCTCAAGAAACATGTCACAACAGCAGAGCTGCGAGAGATGCTTGAAGCAAATGATCAAGACTCATCAGGATCTGAATTTGATCTGCGTGACCGCTGGTACATCCTTTGAAGTGATATTTGTATAGTTTTGCTGTCAAAACTCTTATGTTTATTTATTTATTTTTGAAAGCACTCTTATGTTTATTTGACTTCAGACCTTTTTCTGTCTCTAGTAACTATTGTTGTGATAGAGTAGCATGAGATGCTCTGTGGCATTACGTTGTATTTTAGTTTCCTTTCTGTTATGATGTTTTTATCATGTTGTTGTAGAGCCATAATGGATAATTTGTAGTACGGAATGCTTTAGAAGGCCTAACCTTATTGTGTATCACTGTATTGTTATGTTTGTTATAATAATGCAGTTATCATGAATAAAACATCTCAGGAATTACTTTTCAGCAACAAAATTTTTCTTGCTATTTGAGTTTTCTTAAATATGAATGATGTTGATTCTTATAAACAGGCAACGTGGTGCTGCAATGGATGCTTTAGAAGTTACAAATTTATTGCGTATATTCTTATATTTGTCTGATAATGTGGTTATTTTAAATAAATCTGACTTGAATTTACTTTCATCAACAGAACTTTCTCCTCGCTAGCTTTTTTATATTCTTAATTATGAATGATGTTGATTCTTATAAACTAGCAATGGGGCGTCGTTTAGGCTACTTCCCTATGTCTTATAAATTCTATCAAGGACAATATGTTTGTATTTTCAGGTTCTTTAATTCATGTGAATTACATGATAACTAACAATCTTCCTTGGTTTCTCTTTCAAAGTGCTGATGGAATGCTGTTTGGACCACTTCGAGTGTGCCCTGCTTGTTCCAGCCCCTTAAGTTACTCAGGAGGCAAATATCGCTGCCGTGGATATCTTTCAGAGTGGAGTAGGTGTTCCTTCTCCACAACTGAAGCCCAACGTCTCGACAAAAAGTGGAAAATCCTTGAAGGATCAAACAATCAATATCTTTGCCAGGTATGCAGTTAAAATCTACACACAGAAAGATATGCCAGCTATTGATCCAGTATAAAGTAGGGTTTTTTGATTTGCTGCAGTGGTTTAAATCACAAAAGGCAAAGAAACCTGTTCGGGTTCTTCCACCATCTTCTAACACTGCTTTGAAAGGTCAAGCTGCTGGCAGCTCTCCTCAACCATCAGAAGCCAAAAGACTGGAAGGCTTGAAAATTTCCATCACTGGAGCACCTAGGGAGTACATTGTAGGATGCGAAGCTTGTTTTTGAATGAGATTCTTTACATTTTTCTATTTATTTTCTTATTTAAAACAGTCAAAGTTTCTCCTCTAAAAAAAAAAAGAGTCAAAGTTTGGAAAACCTATTTTATGCTCATATTTTCCTTAATTCTCTTTGGGCTCACATTGTTTTTTGATGACGTGCAGGAGGAATGGAAGGATAAAGTTGAGGGTGCAGGTGGAACTTTTCATGTTAAGGTCAAGAAAGGTGTGGTCCTATTTTATTAGTTATTGGATATCTATGTTCAACATTCATATCTTTTATTCCTCTCTTTAGTTGGTGACGCAAGATAATTCTGATGTCCATTTTCTGTTGATCTGTCTTGCTTTTGTGATGCAGATACTAAGTGCCTGGTGGTGAGGGGGAATGTGGATGATGAAAACCCTGAGATCAGAAAGGCCAGGTAATGGCATTTAAGAAATGTAGGATTCACATTCTTTAGTTTGTTTCAGATCCTGCTGCTTGGTCTGTAAGGATTTAACTGTGGCTGCTGCTATGGCGATGTTATCTTTGCAGGAGGTTGAAGGTACCAATCTTGAGAGAAGATTATCTAGTTGAATGTACTAGGCAACAGATGATGCTTCCATTTGATAACTATAAAATTGAAACTGTCGCTAATGTTTCTAATAGTATGGTCACTGTCAAAGTCAAAGGGCGAAGTGCTGTGCATGAATCCTCTGGTCTGCAAGATTCTGGTCACATTCTTGAGGATGGTAAAAGCATCTACAACACAACCTTAAATATGTCTGACTTAACAACAGGCATTAACAGGTGGGTGTAGTTCATTAAATATTTTTGGTTTTTGCTTGTAATATTAGGATCTAAAGGCTTTAAGTTGAGTAGGACGAAGACTGAATACATGCGTTGTGAGTTTAGAAATACTAGACATCAAGATAATGGAGTAGTAAAATTAGGGGAAGTAGAAGTTCCAAAGGTGAATCACTTAAGATATCTAGGATCGATCATACAAAATGATGGTAATATTGAGAATGATGTCACGTATAGAATCCAAGCTGGATGGAAAAAATGGAGGAGTGCAACAAGTGTAATCTGTGATCGAAATATTCCTATCCAAGTTAGAAGAAACTTTTATAAGCCGCAAATAGGTCAGCTATGCTTTATGGAAGTGTTGGTAAAAAAAAAGAAAAAAAAAAGAAACAAGTACATACAATGAAAGTTGTAGAAATGAGGGTGCTTGGGTGGATGTGTCGCAAAAATCTGCGATAAACATTAGATTCCAATGATTTAGAGAGGTGCTGATGCTTATTAGTGGCAAGCTAATACTTAGATGCTGAACTAGTCTCAGATCAATGTGAGCAAAAGGAGCAGCTGAAATATGCGATTGAGTTTTATATCTTTGAAATAAAGTTAAAGACGGGCTTTGAACAAGACAATGAAGATTATCATCCTACTTAGCTTTCATTAAGTTCTTTGATCTTGAACTAGAAGCTACTATTTGCTATTATAGCCTTTTACTGCTTGCTTTGTTTCCTGTGTGGTTTACTACAAACTAACAATTCCTCTCAATGTGACTATGAATTGCATTAACATTTGAAACTTGTTTGTTCCAATGTTAGTTTGTCCACAAAGTTGTCTCATCTATACATATTCATTTTAACAAAAACTTTTCAAATTTGAAGTCCAAACGCATAGTTTTCTGTTTGATTTCAGTTCTGAATCTGATGAGGTTTTTTCAGTTATCTTTATTTCTGATTGTGTTGTGTTGTTTTCTGAAGTTACTATATTCTTCAAGTGATCCAAGAGGACAATGGATCAGATTGTTTTGTTTTCCGCAAGTGGGGTCGTGTTGGAAATGATAAAATTGGTGGAAGTAAGCTAGAAGATATGTCGAAATGTGATGCGATCCGAGAATTCAAGCGCTTATTCCTGGAAAAGACAGGAAATCCATGGGAGGCATGGGAGCAAAAGAAATTTCAGAAACAACCTGGCAGATTCTTCCCACTGGACATTGTATGCTTTTCTTTAGTTCTTATATGTGAAAGTATAGTTAGGGCCTGCAATGGAAATGTGTTCCTTACAGCTAATATTTTCAACATTACAGGACTATGGGGTTCATAAACAGGTGCCAAAGAAGCAAAATTTAGACTTAAAGAGTCGACTTGCTCGTCCATTGGTGGAGTTGATGAAGATGCTCTTCAATATAGAAACTTACAGGTAGTGTACTAGTGCTGTGTCTTTTTTCAATTGCTTGGTCAATCAGTTGTTCTTTCTTGGATCTCAAGCCTGAAAGCTATTTAAATTTTTTTGTAGGGCTGCCATGATGGAATTTGAGATCAATATGTCAGAAATGCCTCTTGGGAGGCTAAGCAAAAGTAATATCCAGCAGGGTAACTAACTTAACAATTGTCTTATTTTGCTCTCTAACTTTTACCCCATGGTATGGTGGAGATTTGTTTCTATTCAGTTTTTAATATTAATATCCAATACAGATGTTTAACTTATATATAATACATGGTTTCAAAAAAAAAACTTATATATAAGACATATGCATGCATATGTGTTCTCTCAGGTTTCGAAGCATTGACTGAGATACAGAATCTGTTGAATGGTAACCATGACCCTTCTTTTAAGGAGAGCTTGCTTGTAGATGCAAGCAATCGGTTTTTCACTTTAATCCCTTCGATTCATCCTCATGTCATTAAGGGAGAGGATGACTTTAGGTCAAAGGTATGTGATGATTATATGTCCATTAATGCTGTATGTGTTTCTTAATATTTTTTGTTGTAGTTTTTCAACTAGAGTTTTTTTTTATTGCTTGGGCAATAGGTGTAGCGTGTTGGTATGTGAAAGTGGAGTGAGGATGTGGTCATGTGATTTGTGGTTGCTTACTTATCCATGAGTTGGAGACATTCATCCGGAGAAGGAATGAAGATTACTTCAGAGAGCAAGTGAGCAAAACCCGGACGACTTTCCAAGTGATCCCAACAGATTTCTTAGTTTCAATATTTCTATTTGGTTGAGTCCTCTCACTGTTGATTTTTTTTGCTCCTTAGTCTGTTCGACATGATTAGCTTAGGATTTTTGCCACCGCCCTCGGTCTCCCCATTCCTTGGTTATCCATATTTATTGGTTCCACCGAGACCCATAACCAAGACACAATCATTGAGTCTTCTTCATCCCATTCTTCAAAAGTAAGGTCATTCCTTGAGGGGCTAGTATCAAGAATGTAGCTTTGTTTCCCTTTTCCTTTGAAGTAGGTTCTAACTTCTAATGAATTCTGGCACTTTAGGTAAGTTGTCCAATTGAACCTGTAGGAAGATCGAATATTTTATAGACCTCACTATTTTTTACCGTACTTCCTTCCTCAACCACTTCAGACTTGCTTTCTCAGTAGTCTCAGAAGTCAACATGTCAATGATGAGGCAGATACTCTTTGTTATCAAAAAAGTTGAAAAAAAAAAACAATAATAATAATGATGAAATAGATATCCAAAACATTGGCGGTGAAAGAGAGGAAGAAGAGGACAGATTCGGTGACTGGAGGAGAAAAAGACTAGCTATGAAGGCTGCAAGTAACGAAGATAAATTCCTTGATATGAAGGTTTCACGCTAGGAACAGTTTACTATGATGATGGCGATGTATGCTGAACAACTAAAAAAAAGACTGACTAAGAAAAACCTGACACTCTGATACCGTGTCAAAATTTCAGAGTTGAAACAGAATAATTCGTATTTGTGTTTTGTTCTGTACATAGGTATATATCGACTTACAGGAAAATAAAGAACAAAACTAATCATGTAAACTGTAAATATCTTTCTATAATGGAGAGATTTAATTATTTAAACAACTCCCTGCCATCCATATATTTTAAAATCCGTACTTTCAGGAATTGTCCAACTTTCTCCCAACTGTAGGCATAATAGGATAAAATGTTAAATCCTGAGTAATTGATTATGTGGATTAGTTCAAATAGAGGTTACACTTGTAAAATCCCTTATCTTGAAATTGATGAATAAAGAGGAGTGGTAATTAAATTGGTTATTTACTGTGTACTGCATGCCAGGTGAAAATGTTAGACGCCCTTCAAGACATTGAAATTGCCTCCAGAATTGTTGGATTTGATGGTGAAAATGATGACTCCCTTGATGAGAAGTATATGAAGCTAAACTGTGAGATCGCCCCACTGCCTCATGATAGTGAAGACTACCTTTTAATTGAGAAGTATCTCCAGACTACTCATGCCCCTACACACACGGTGAGTCTAGCTCTAATCTATGTTTTTTCTTCTGCTGTCGAAATTTGATGATGCTTATTTACTATTTTCTTGCTTTCTGCAATGTTATTAGGAATGGGCACTTGAATTGGAAGAAGTCTTCACACTTGACAGAGTGGGAGAGTATGACAAGTTTGTGCCCTTCAGAGAAAAACTTAAGAACAAGATGCTCCTTTGGCATGGTTAGTCAAGTTCTAATCTTTCAAATCTTGATTGCTATCATGATGTTAAGGTATTCTGTTTGTAACTGAGTGGAGATTTAAGAAAAGTAAGGTAATAATTTCTAAGGAAACAGTGAGTATAATATAGTGGTGTGATACTGAATGTTTTGTGGTAAACAGGTTCTCGGCTGACAAACTTTGTAGGCATCATCAGTCAGGGACTGAGAATTGCTCCTCCTGAAGCTCCAGCAACTGGTTACATGGTACTCTCTCTCTATCTACAAGTGAGTGTATCTGTTTGTCTGGTGTACTGAACAACTGACTGACAAGCTCAATTCTTCTGCATTAGTTTGGAAAAGGAATTTACTTTGCGGATATGGTCAGCAAAAGTGCTCAGTATTGCTACACTGATAAAAAGAGCCCAGTTGGTCTAATGCTTCTTAGTGAAGTGGCCTTGGGAGAAGTATATGAGCTTAAAAAAGCCTCAGTAAGTTTATACTCATAAAACATCCTTATAGCTATTATTTTAATATTTGCTTGCAATACTATAATTCGCACATCTTACAGTTATCTTGATTTTTTTTTGGTGTTTCTATGAATCAATGGGAGTGGACTTCTTAGAGTCTTATATTTCTACACATACATAACATGTAACCATAATATTTTCTGATGATTTTTATTTTATATGTCCAGTTGTTTCTGCATTTAGCCTTTTCTCACTATCTTGCATTCTCACTATCCTTGCAATTCTGAAGTATTGCAACAAATTCTTTAAATCTTTCATTGCGCTCGATGTAGTGCAACTAAGAGTGTGCTTTCAAAATTCTTTATCATAATCAATGCATCCCAAGTTTGCTTTGGTCTACCCCTACATTGTCGAATTTCTTCAGTTTCAATTAAGTCTAGTTTTCTTACGGGGGCATTTGTCGGTCAAAACCAACCGCCTTTCTCTAATCTTGTGTCAATTGGTGGTGCTACTACTTTTTTTTTAATTTTTGCATTTCTTATTCTATCTTTACGAGTTGTACCACACATACCTTCATCTCCACTACATTCTTTTTATGTATTTGTTGTTTCTTTGGTGCCCAACATTCGGTTCCATAAAGGATAGCAGGTCATTCAAAAGTATTAACGCATTTTCAATAATGGGTATTGGCATTAGTTAATTTTGTGTGGGAGTGACACTGGCATTTACATGCATTTTTAAAAATGTTAGCATATGTTATTCGCTATTAGAATGAGCTATTGTGGAATGAAAGTCACTGGGATAAAAGCTTGTATTTGGTGAAGTGGAGCATTGTTGAAAAACTTAAGGAGAAGGGAGTTTAGCTGTTGGGAGTATCAGAATTTGGGGGCAAAGTGGAATTGGAGATTTCTGCAGGAGGAAAATCATTTGCGGGCTAGAGTCATCGAAAGCTGACATGGAACAGTGGAAAACGAATGGTTTTCAGGAATTCAACATTATTCACAAAAGTCCTAGGAAATTCATTTCATCCACTTGCGAGATCATGAAACCTTTTATTAGATTTAGATTGGGTAAGTATCTTATTTTAGAAAGATCCTTGGTGTGAAAATTTATCCCTTTCAAATCACTTTCCTAGCCTATATAACTTATCCTTAAAGCACCAATCCAAAACTAATTAGTTCATCGTTATTGTCAACCCAATATGTTGGAACTTCCATTTTCCAAGACCTTGATCAATAGAGAAATAAATGAGATTTCCCAAACGCTGACTATTTAGAGCCCACTAGGATCCTTCCCCGCATCCAAGACAGTTTGCTGGACACTTGATAAGAGTTGAAAGTTCACATGTAAATCCATGTTCGACCACCTCATTACCTCAAATAAGGACCCATCCTTCTTAACTTTTAGATTCATCTGGAAGACACCTGTCCCCCACAAAATTAGTGTTTTTACTTGGCTTGTCTCCCTCAAGAAGATCAATACATGTGACAGCCTTCGAAGGAGGCTACCTCACATCTCCATCTCCCCTAGCTGATGCATCTTCTGCCAAGAAGAAAGCGAAACATTGGGTCTCTTATTTCTTGACTGCAGTCTGCAGGTATTCAAAAGGAGTGTGGACTGCAATGCAACTGGAGTTCGGCAAGACGGATGTGACAATCAATGATTGGGATGCTATTTTTTCTAATAGAGATATCCATGGACTTTCCAAAATCTTTAAAGTTGCTTGGAATGCATCAATTCTAGCTGTTTTATGGAATGTGTGGATTGAAAGAAATAGAAGAATATTTGAGGATAGGTGTGTATCAGGAGAGGATTTATGGGATTACATCAAATATCATGTGGCAACTTGGTTGGCGGCTTCTAAAAAATTTAATTTTTCCACAAATGATTGGTGTAGAAATTGGACCGCAATTGTTGGATGAACATGTCACAACAGTCAGTTGCGTTGGGGTGAAAAAGTATTGTATTTTCTTAATTCTGATCTTATCCTTGCTTTTTTAATTGTAAACTCTTATTACTAATTCAAAAGCCGTTTCTGATAAAAAAGAAAATAAAAAAAAAAAAGAAAACATGTATATGACATGATTTTTGTTTCAACTCAATGGCGTGCAAGTTATGGTGAATTTGCTTAATAGATATTTGTAAACGTATCACCAGTGCAATTCATATACTCCATTACACATTTACTTAGCTGCTCATCAGCTTATGTGCATGTGGCGTCTTTACACTAACTCTGGTCAAACTCTTTTTTTTTGGTTCATATGGTATTGTAGTGTGAATGTTATACATATACAACAACAACAACATAGCCTCAGTCCCAAATTAATTGGGGTCGGCTATATGGATCAAACTCTTCCATTGTGTTCGGTTTTAATGCAATTGATGGTGAGCTTTCCAAACCATCCATATCCCTCCTAATTAATGCCTCCCAAGTTAACTTCGGTCTACCCCTACCTCGTTGAATTTCTTCAGTTCCTATTAGGTCAAGTTTTCTAGTCGTGGCATCTATAGGTTATTTTTGCAGGTGACCAAACCACAACAACCACCCTTCCCTAATATTTGAGTCAATTGGTGCTATTGCATTAATTTACATTTTAATTTACTAGAGAAAAGTGATAAATATCATTTGAACATATTTGATTAGTGTTGAAGTTCTTTTAAAATTCTAGTTTCTAGTTTGCATGACTATCTTTTACTGTTGTTTTGTTTGGTGTTCAGTATATGGAGAAACCTCCAGAAGGAAAGGACTCAACCAAAGGATTGGGAAAGATAATTCCTTCAAAATCTGGATATGTTGAATGGAGGGATGGTGTCACTGTGCCCAGTGGTAAACCAGTCTCATCAAATATTAAGGCCTCTGAGCTGATGTATAACGAGTACATTGTCTACAATACTTCACAGGTTAGTCTTGTTGTGACTTGTATTCTTTCATTTTCTTTTGATTGTTCTCTGTTGGATAGGTTGGGATAGTCCCACAATGATTAGATAGAATTCAATATTAAGGCTTATATGTGTGGAGTGGACACTTCATCTTGCCTTGGCAGTTTGGAGTGAACCCACTTTCACACTTAAGCCCATACATAAACTAGTCACCACACTCTCCTCATGTTGGATTGGGCTTAATAATATAATATAAAAAATTGAACATGGTATCAGAGCTCATGGCTGGCTTAATAGCCCATTGTCTAAGGACTTTGTAAACATCCAACAAAAATGGAGGGTTTAACATGAGGTTAAGATGGGCTATTTAAAAAAAAGATAAAGCTAGACCCATTCTCCAAGTTGTGATGGACTGCGGGGGAGTGTTGGAGATTTTGGGATAGACTCACTTCGGCTAGATAGAATACAATATTAAGGCTTATATGTGTGGAGTGGACACTCCGTAAACCCCACTTTCACACTCAAGCTTATACATAAACTAGTCACCACACTCCTCACCTTAGATTGGGCCTAATAATATAAAAATCGAGCATTCTCATTGTTCTCTATTTAACATGTAAATGCCTATGCCGGTGTTTCTATGCACAAAACTAATGGTTAAAAAATTGGTGAATGATTTAATTGATTTAGCAAGAATTGAGCAAAATCACGTACGAAAGGAGGCTCAAGTATTCTAGTGAAGGATTTAAAATTTAAATTAAAGTTTTAACAATTTAGTTAGAAGGGGAAATTCAATAACTCTTTGATTTTCTTGGTTTATGAGCTTTCTCTTATACGAAGATAGTAATTGAAATAAATTGTTAAAATGTACGTAGTGGAAATGAGGACGCTTAGGTGGATGTGTGGTAAAACTTATAAAGATAGAATGAGAAATATAGAAATTCAAAGAAAATTAAGAGTGACGCCAATTGACACAAATTAGGGAAAGGTAGTCGTGGTGTTTCAGACACCTCCAAAGATGGCCTACAAATACCTCCACTTGAAAACTTGACTCAGTAGAAACCAAAGAAATTCAACGATGTAGGGGTGAACCGAAGCTAACTTGAAACACATTAATTAGGAGAGATTTAAATGATTTGGAAAGCACACCATCAATTGCACCTAAATCGAGCGCAATAGAAGAATTTGATCCATGTAGCCGACCCCAACTAATTTTGAATTGAGGCTATGTTGTAGTTCAATGTACTTGGCTTCCATTAGAATGTATTATATTTTTTCATTTGCGTCATGCTTTATGAGACTCAACAACTCATGCTGCAATTCCATTGGAGCCCATGTTGAATCACCAACTTCGATTTTTAATGCCATATTATCTGTAACTTTGTGTTAAGCTATTGCTCTATTTGCAATCTAATCCTTACAACAAACCAGAAAAAAGTGTGAAAGACACTTAACTTTCTAATTAAAGAAATGGAAGACAAAAGATAACAGAATATGGCTTCCTAGAGGCTCTAAGACAATTCATCCTAACATGTTTCTTTGCCTTCCCGAGCAATATGACTTTGATTAGGAGTGTTATTAAGGAACCGCAAAACCTGATATCAGTTCACCAAAAGGTGAGCTTTCCATCCTGGAAGCTTCTAATCTAGTGTCATCGATATTTTGATTATGAGGAATATTTTTTGGTATTTTCTTCATTCATCTGTAACTGAAGTATTAAACTTGTTTTGAAATGAACCTCAACCAAACTACTTTACGTAAAATCTTGTTTTCGCAAAACAGACATTCTTTGGGTTGAATGAAAGGTGACCTTAGCTACAAAATTTTATACACTCATTTGCTTCTCACTTATTTCTTTCTTTTTTTTTTATTCACCTAATCAATTGCATTACATGTGCCTCTATGGTCGTGGCTTTATTATGATGAGTTGGGGTTACATAAACAGGTTAAGTTGCAGTTTTTGTTGAAGGTGAGATTTCACCACAAGGGAGAGAGGCCTGGAGGAAAGTAATGCACTCTTGTAGGAGGTAATACTGCAGTTGAGCTGCTACTTTTTGGTTGTTCTATTAGGTTCTCAGCTCATCCTTTTGTATTTGATGCTATAGTATAGGTGGTCTTGTAAAGAGGGGATCTGTTACTTTTTTGGTTGTTTTTCCGAGTCCTCGCAGCTTAAACTTTTGTATCTAATGCTTCACAAGAATGAATCCTGAAGGAATTGCAATTCAGATGTTTGTTAGTTTGCTTGCAAAGGGTCATTCTCAATGATCTAATGAGAAATTATTGTAAATTGGTATCCCAGTGAAGCCCTACTTCTCTGAGACGTTTTAATTTTCATTCTGCAAGCTTATACTGAAAATTGATACTACCGTGCGAGGGTCACTCGGCTGAATGCTTCATTGCAGACTTTGCAGTATTTGTGTCTTGTGAAAATCTTGACAATCCAGTTTAAAAGTACTCTAGTTGACCAGTACTTTGTGGGTGACTTGTTTTTTTGGTTTTAGGCCACTCGGTATCTGGACTATTCAATTACTCTGCGCCAGCTTTGAGTCGCACCCCATATGGAGGGAGGAGCTCCCACCTGTGGCTTTATAATTTTACTAATCAATGAGAAGCGTCTATAACTTATATGTGAAATGCCATTCCGTGGGATGTGAATGAAATTAAGAATGGGGATCGAATTTGTCTTTATATTTTAGCTGCTTTGAATATCTTGAAGGGGTAAATTACAAATTGGTCAATGAGGTTTATTATAATATACATTTTAGTCCTTGTGGTTTAAAAAATATGCACTTTGGTCCCTGTATTTTATTTTTAGTTAGTCAAAAACATCTTTGGGTTAGTGTTAAGTTAAAATATTAATATTATATTACTTTTTGATAACGGGGTATATTTATTTTACCAACAATATCCTTATAAGTTTTTTCAAATTCTTTTTCAAATTTTCTATTTTCTAATCAACACTATTTAAAAAATTATCATCTTAGTTCTTTAACTATATGTACAATTTTATTTTATTATTTTGAGATCGACTATATGTACATAAGTTTTAACAAAAATGTACATAAGTTTTAACAAAAAAAAAAAAAAAACTATATGTACATAAGTATATTTATTTATTTGTTCAAGAATTATTCATAAATTTTAAATTAATAAAAATCATGTTGTGCAAGAAATAAATAATAATAATAAAATGTTAGTATGTTTATTATTTAATGATAATAATAATGACAATAATAAATTGATAATCTATATTTTGTGAAAGGAATTTGGTGCTTAACAATTAAAACTGTAAAACTATGTTGATTTTCACCTAAGAAAATGTAAATAGGTGTATAAGTTTATGTATAACCAAAAATAAAAAAATTATTAATTAAATTGTCGCATTGTTTTTCAATTGACACCTTTCGATAATTTATAAAAATAAATACACAAGATATTATTAAAGGCTATAAAAGTAGTAAATCAACACTAAAATCAAATGCTACTCCATTAATAATAATATACATAAATACATACAAAAGTTTATCAAAAAATTATTTTAAAAAAGTTTTGTAAAAAAGTCATGATTTATTTGAAAATATTGGGTCATTATTCTTTGTGTGTTTATTTCTTTTGTAGTGGTAAATTAGTTTTTTCACATTAACTTAATTGGTTCAAAAAAAAGTTAGTAGGAGGGACCAAAGTGCATATTTTTAAAACATTAGGGACTAAAATGTATATTATGGTAAACCTTAGGGACTAATTTGTATTTTACCTTATCTTGAAAATATATCTTCAAAGGTCAGTAGTATCGTTATTAGATAGCAAATAAAGTACAAAACTTTTAAAATATTTTTTTTGAAGAGTTTAATTAAAAGGTGTTTTTGTGCTTGAATAGTATATAACTAATCGGCGTCCCATGTTTCGCACTTGGGAGTAAGATAGTCTTGAGTATTAATATACATGAGAGCTCGAGTATTAATATTAGAAAAAGGTACATTAATATTTGTAATTTTTAAAAAAATATATAAATCAAAATATTTTTCCTTTTTATTATTCCTTTTGAGTGTAATTATTTTACCTGTAATACAATTATTTAAAAATTAGAGTACGACAATAGATGCCACATTGAGCCTACATCATAGAAATCTAAATACTTTTTTTATTTGTTAATTAATTCATTATAAAAAACAATATTCACATACGATAAAAAAAATTATTAGGTAAAAATAGCCCAACACCAAGAAAATGAATTAGTTAACATCTTATCAAGATTATTAAAATAAAAAAAATAAAAATCATTATTTGCAAAACACACATAAAAATTTAGTTGATAAGCTAAATTAGATTCAATAAAAAGTTATTTCAGGTTGAGAGCCGCCTCTCCTCTCCAAAACCCTAGATTTCTTTTTTTTTTTATTCACTTTAGTAATTTTTGTTCTTGATCCACTGCCGATCCTCTCAACGATCGGCGGTGGTTCTAATCAAACCCCTTTTGTTCTTTGTTCATTCAATAATTAACAGATCTAATCAAATTTGTGGAGATTGGTTTATTCTTGTTGCGGTGCATCTTTATCAATAGTGTTGCGTGAATTTGTGTGGCGCGGTAGATTGATTTGTCTTTAGTATTTACTTTATAGTTAATTTTCTTCCCTAGTTAGAAGTATTTGATTTGTCTTCTCCTTGTTGGGAAATTTTAGGTTTTCTTTTCCTTATTGAGAAGTTTTGTTATTCATTTTATGGTTCTAGTACTATTGTGTATTGTCATGAATTTCAATATTGTAGAGAACAGTCCTTGATTGTCAAACCATTTCAATTTTGAAAAAAATGCTAAATTAATGGCAGTTTGCTTACAAAAATAGGATTATCGAATCAATGTACTTGATTCTATGTTTGGTATTGTATTGAGTCATGAATGATTAATGAAATTTTGATTTCTCTTCAAAAAAATTTCAAGTCTGAATAAAAATAAAAAATACCTCTTTAGAGTGAAGTTTTGTAACCTACCATTTTATGATTAATTCTTGATTTTTATTCATTTTTATAAATCGTCATGCACATAATTAAGTGGAAGTTGAAGTGTGATAAGTTTTGTAACATACCATTTTATGAATAATTCTTGGCTTTTATTTATTTTTATTAATTATCATGAACTTAAGTGGAAGTTGAAGGGTGATAAGTTTTGTAACCTACGCCACGTGACACATTTAAATTAAGAATGACGTGGCAGAATAATGTTGGGAGACGATGCCATGTGACAATCGAAGATGTTACTTTATTCCCATAAGAATTGAAGTTGATGACGTGCGCAAAGGAAGCGTGGGAAGAAGTCATGTGGCATCTCAAGATCTTCCTTTAAGACATATATTGATGATTTATATTCAAATATTTGATGATTTTTCTTATAATTTTATCTAGTGTCTTTAGGGGACTACATTAGAGTTTTGGTAGAGCCCCAATTTTTTTGTATTTTTTTGTGGTCTTAGTGTTGATCTTGAAAAAAAAAAAGTTGTTAGTGATGAATGACGTTAATTTGTCTCTCATTCAACGACATTTGAATTGTATTTAATTTAACAATAGTTTTCAAACATATATCATCAAATATTAATCATAGTTGGCGTTGGGAGTTATACTCCATTTCATACATACTTTTGCTACACAATGGTTGAGATTTCCTCTTCAAACATTAATATCATCAATTATTAATGATAGATGGTGTTTGTGAGTTTTGTTTTTTAATTTTACAAAAAATCATGGAATCTAGTTTTATCATTTAATTTGAAATATGTTGATTTCTCCCAATTCATAACGTTGGATGTCCATTGACTCTTGTGGAGATTGTGAAGAAGGAGCGAAGGCAAATTAATGAAAGGTTTGGAAACCCCATGAATTGTTATTAATGAAAGGTTTGGAAACCCCATGAATTATTATAAAAACAAAGATTAGTTCCCAAAATTACTCTTAATTATTTCACACAAAAACACAACCCTCTACAAAAGAAATACTCAAAAAAATAGGAGGTAGAACTTGATACCACATAGAGAATAGAAGCCCAAAGGAGCAACTTACACCAAGTGTTAACAAAAAAAAACCATTATACCAAGTGCAATGATTTTTATTTTTATTTTTATAAGATACGAAGTACAATAATTGGTTACAGCACATAAATGCTTGTAATGCTATAGAGTTGCAGGTTTTCTTTTCTTTTTCTTTTTTCCTTCTCATTTATGCTTGTAATGCTATTTGGATTCGTCCGAAGTCTTTAAAACTTTTTTATTTTGTTTATCATTTTTTTTAAAAAATTTTAAAGTCATCATCAAGAAATAAATAACTTTAAAAAAATCTTTTTTTGATTCACTTTTGTGATTTTTATTCTTGAACCACCGTCGATCCTCTCAACGGTAGTTCATTCAATAAATAACAGATCTAATCGAAATTTGAGAGATTGATCCATCATTATTGCAGTGCATCTTCATCAACGGTGTTGCATGGATTTGTGTAGAGAGCTGGATTGATTTATCTTTAGTTTTTACTTTATAGTTAGTTTTCTTCTCTAGTTTGAAGTTTTTAATTTATCTTTTTTTTGTTGGAAAGTTTTTAGGTCTTCTCCTTGTTAGGAAGTTTTGCTATTCGTTTTGTGGTTTTAGTACTTTTGTATAGTGTCATGAGTTTCAACGTTGTAGAGAGTAGTCCCTGATTGTCAAACTATTTTAATTTCGAAAAAAATGTCAAATTAATGACAGTTTGTTTGCACATTAGCGAATCGATGTGCTCGTTCCTATGTCTGGCCTTGTATTGAGCCGATTAATGAAATTTCAATTTCTCTTCAAAAAATGTAAAACTCATTTGATATTTTTTTTGTAAAAAGTTTAAAAAAACCCCTGAGTCTCAACTCAAAGAGCAAACATTGGTGCATAAAAAATAAAAAAAAGGTCCAAACATATTTTTTATTTTTTTTATTAGCAAAGTAATTTCTACTTAAGCACAATTAGTTTAGTAAAATACCACGCCATGCATCTTTGTTACGGGATGATGCGTCAAGTGTCTTTTCTCTCTTTTCTCATTTAGTTTGGGAGTAGATAGTTCACTAAAATTTCAAAACAATTTTGTGACTTTTGAGACTACCGACAACTAATGATGTAATAGACACAAAGCTTTTCTGTTTTTTTGTTGGTTTATAATTAGTAACTCCAACACAAATCAAAACTGTGACTTCACCCAATAGCAAGATATCATCCCTCACCCACATTCCCACCATAATTGACATGAAACTTGGTTAAGTTTTACTTAGGAAAATGCTGTAAGCTCGATTATTGTACTCAAATGAGACCCTAAGCCTTTCGCCTCTATTATTGTACTCCCACCTCTCAATTTTATAAGTCATCCAACAAGAACTATTTGTCATAAAATATAAGTCGTTTTATGAAATTATAGAAAACATTTGTACCTCTTACCCATTTTTTTCATTATAAATATTTAATTATACAATAAATCTATTTGGACTCATGAGTCTGGACTCATAGGAAAGTTTTTAAATTTTTTGTACATATTTAAAGAGTATAATAAGAATTTTATAAGTGATTATGGTTGTTTCATTAATTGCTTGAGGGTGTATTTGAAATTAAAAAAAAGTTTTAAGTCCGGACTTACGAGTCCAAATAGCACTACCCTTAATTATAATTAAAGAAAAAATAAAAAGTTAGTGTAGTTAACCATGTAATTATAACACTCATAGAAATATAATTTAAAGTTATAATTAATGCATGACTTAGTTTAATTTTGGGGGGTAAAACGAGTTATATGTGCAAAAAAAGGCACACCCGATGATAGAACAGCCCTGGCCTCGTACATAGCTGTATTAGTTTTGACATCACTTTTTGTAACTGCACTAGCTCTAGCTAGACCAAAACGAAGAAGAAACCACAGGGGTCGGTGGTTAGCTTGGACACTTGAATTTATAATTAGAATCAGTAAAACAGATTGCGAATTAAGCAGCGCTACACAACAAAAGAGGCCGCAGTTCCAAAGTGGGCGTTCGGCGGAAAAATATGTTATAAAATTCCTCTTAGTCCACAAGACTTACGTATACATAATAAAAAATACACTCCTTTGAAAGAAACCCCTCCCATCTTCTATTCTCTATTCACAAGTGTCCCCTTAGAACCCTACAAATAAGCCTTCTCTGTCCCCCTCTTTTAGCATCTTTTGGCCCCTTATAACCCTCCCATGTCTTCACCCCCTTTTCCATTCCATTCCATACCATTCCATTCCAATCCCACCATTTCCTAGTCCCCTCGTGCGCATGCCACATTTTTTTTCATATCTAATCAATTGCTAGTACTAATTAACACTCCTTAAGTCCTATGGCTGCTGGAGCTGGATCAGCTGGATCTCCTTGCGGTGCCTGCAAATTCCTCCGGAGAAAATGCACCTCCGACTGTATCTTTGCGCCATACTTTTGCTCGGAGCAGGGGCCGGCGCGATTCGCGGCAATTCACAAGGTGTTTGGTGCCAGCAATGTGTCCAAATTGTTGGCTCAGGTGCCAGTCCAGGACCGGTGTGAGGCAGTGGTCACCATTGCTTACGAAGCTCAGGCTAGAATTAGAGACCCCGTTTACGGTTGTGTGGCTCACATCTTCGCTCTACAACAACAGGTAATGAACTCATCAATCAACGTAGTTTATAAAGGTGATGATGAATAGGGGAGCCACAACAAGGATGCCATAACCCTTTATATACATAGTTGATCATATAGAAAAATTATATAAAAATAATTATAAGTTAGCCCACTCTTCAAAGTAATATTGCTCAACTTGGCTGTCCTTAGTCTAGCATAGAAGAGCTTAAAATCTTTGCTATGCTCCGAATGACGATATATATGGGCTCAATTTGTGCATGCAGGTGGCGTACTTGCAAGCTCAACTGATGCAACTGAGAGGGCAGAACGCGGTTGGCCAAGTTGAGCAGCGGTCTCTTGATAGTTATCATTTGATGGGTAGTGGAAACATTGTTCAACAGATTAATAGTCTTGGTTATAATCAGTCGTATTATAATCATCAGTTGCAACACATCTCACCACAGAGCTCCCCGGACTCATCCGTAGTCAGCAACACTTATCAACAGAAGATGGTAATATCTTCAGACTCTGACTTGGGCGATCTTCAAGACCTGGCTTTTGGAATGATGAGAAATTAATTAAACTAATTCTTGGTCACCACGCCAATTAAACTCATCTTCCTTTTGCCTCTCTTGTCAAACTATGGCATGAGCTTTTTCAGTCCCTGATGTGTACATACCAAAGAGTGGACAACTTGATCAAAGCGATTAATAATTAAGCGGATTAATTAGTTTATTTCTAATTCAAATATGCATGCGGGGGCATCGGTTTTTTGCAGATTTAGAGAAATGCTACAATGACAAAACTATGCATGACAGTGGACTTCAAAATCCACCCAACACCCTATTTTAATGGTGGTCCATACCCTACATGAGCTGTTGTCCATTTTATTTCTTCTTTCACAATTCTCTACTTATGTTTACTGTTCCAACGAGTTTATATTCATGAGAAAGTATAATAAAATTTAGAAAAATGATAAAAAAAACCTACTTTCAAACGCACACTTTTTATTTTTAATTATTTATGATTTTTTGTTGTCTTTCAAAGTATGCCCCACATCAAATAAAATAACATAAATAGTTAAAAGATAAAGGTGCACACTTAAAATGCGTTATAAGTGTTTTTAGATTATTTTTTTTAAATTTATCTTACTCTTATGTACCAAAAAAAAATCTTACAAAATAGAAACATCTAATAATAATTAGAATATACTCCGTATCTTTACGAAATATCTTTAGATACTTGGGACAACGACACGTGTCCCAAACTCCGGTTGAAAGCCGTAGATATACTCATCTGTTTCGTGGCCACACATCTCTAGATCTCTATATGCAATATATATAACACCATGCACGAGGGGGTTGTAAATACATGGAGTCAGAGTCGTACCAGAGGCTTGGTGAGATTGTAGTCTGCACATGGGGATGGGGGAGTCAATTGGTACTGTACGTACCCAGGGCCCACTCCAACATAGACCCCAAATATTCCTACACCTTAGCTCATGTATTATGAAAAGTATTTATGTATTATGAAAAGAATTTTCTTAAAATTGTCCTTCATGTATTTCCCTTCATGTATTTCCATATGCAAAATATATATATAGGAGATGGCTCATATATGTGACTTGTTATGTCTCTTTCTTACGTAAAGAAATATTTATCTAGTTATATTTCTTTCTTTTAATATAACTAACCTTTTATTTTGATTACATGCAACTGATTTTTTTTTTAGAAATAACCATTTTTTTGATTAAAATATAATTAATAATATACTTATACTCAACAATACGATTATTTGGACAATTGAAATACTTAATACATTTATTATCCAAAGATAAGTAGTACTTTTTATATCAATATTAATACTTTTTATGAACAATCTAAGTCTAATGTAAAACGAACACGCTTTATATACAAAAAAAATGTACAAATTATAAAATTATATACATATAGTAATATAAGTTACTTAAAAAAGTAATAATATAAACAAGTAAAAAATAATTTGAACAAGTTTTTTTTTTATTACAAATAATTTGAACAAGTTAATTATATACATTATGTAACACAAATTATTTTGTATAAGCATATAAAAAACAATATACAAATTAATTAATTGTTTCGTAATTTTTATTTCTATAGGCATGAAATTATATTTATTTTTTTTGATAGAAAACAAGTCAAATATATAAATTAAAGGCCCCATTGTTAAAACATCTCTAATGAAATAATAAAGATATCACTTGCTATATAAAAAGGCAAGACCTCCATACGTAAAATATCAGAACCGGCCTTGTCAAGGCATTGTTATGTCACGCGTTTTATGTTGTTGTAGTGTAACTTAACTTTTTTTTTTTTTTTAGTTTCAATGGAATATAGATCGATCTAACTTTCTGGGAAATATACGAGAATATGTACGATATTGCAAGAGTACCACCGCAACATTTGGTCGACGCCTCATGAGTCGTGATTGAGATAGAACATCCACACATGAAGTTCAATTAGATATGTGTGCACGTGGGGATCTTCTTTCACAAAAGGCAAACGAACAAAAGGAGAAACATGTTTTTCTGTCGATGCTTTACACATAATGCATTTTGTGCGTGACATATTTGATGGACATCAGAATAAATGTGTTCACGTTATTTTTTTTGTTTTTTTTTTTGAGTTAAAGTAGTTTGTGGGGTCGTTCAGTTTCTTGTATAACTTTTACTCTTAGTAAATGAATTAACACGTACGCATATAGACCTGTTCACGCGCTCGTAGTACCCGGGCTCGCCGAATTCCGAACCCATTCGGCAAAAGAGTCATCAAAGTTAATTGTTATAACTTATTATACTTTGTACTCATTTTTAAACTTTTGTTAAATATAGTACTTCATTAAAAGTATAAACATTTAATCATCAAAAACTCCTAATTAACTTGAACGGGCTTAGGTGGACCTCGGTGAAGGCTTGAAAGCTGAAGCTCAACCTACCAATTGGGTGGTCCAATAATAAGGTATGTTATTTGAAGTAAAAGATCATGGGTTCAAACCTTGAAGGAAACAAATGTTTATTTCTTATCAAAAAAAAGAAAAAGAAAGCTGAAGCCCGACTAAGTCCGATCCAAACCTACACAGGCTTGCCTAGGTGAACATTTCTACATCTTACAAATGTCCTCAAAAAGAACAAAAAAAAAACACGTCTTACGTACAAGTTATGTATATGGAAAATGCTAGTGTAACTTTGATAGGGGCAGGCAATATTTACGCATGTTCCTTGATGATTTTCACCAATGTGAGTGTGTGCACACATTTTGAGGTACATCGAAGGGGCATACTAGAGCAAGTCCTAAAATGAGGATCGTTAGTTAAGTTGGACGAAGTGAGTTAACTTCTAGGGAGGTGTCACTTATCTTGTTTGGTGGTTTTTTATGTCATCATCAGTGGAAGTTGCCCTTCCTATGGGTGAAGATAATTCCCTTAATGAGGTAGAGAGGGAGTTATCTTTTTAGGAGAAGTTGGGTGTTATGACCTAATTATTGCCTCTCATTAAGCCTTATCTTTCATGTCTCTCTCTATACTTTAAGAGCACCTAAAAGGGCCCTACGTTTTACTTAATGTAGCCCATTACTCAAGCATACCCCAATTTGAATTACAATCGATAAATGTACCCCACTTTTTTTTTTGAAATCCCCAAATTATCCTCTTAATTCTCTCATAACGTTCAAGCTCCATTTCCCTCACCAACACTTCTCAGTCCTCTCTATAACGGTCTAATTTTCAATGGCCGTTATTTATTATGCAATTACGTACGTGGATGCCAGCGGGACGTTCTTGGGTCCCACAATGAAGACGAACCGACCGGATTAGGTTTACAGTCCGTTTTCTGTGCTCTTTTAGTGAAGTTGTGATGTATATGTTCAATTTAGGTAAATTGCATCGCAATATGTGTGTTTACATTGTTTATTGACGAGTGAGCTGGTGTGATGGGTATCCGCTGCGTATAGCGGGTTATACGCGAGATATCGGGCGACGAATGACTAGTACATTAGGCTGAGGGATTTAATACGCCTAATAAATGATAAAATACGTACAATAATTCATAATAAATGATATGGAAGTGTTCGGGATCGTTGATTCACAAGAGTGGGACAGTGTGCTATCCGGAGCCGGGTATTGGAACGTCGGAAGATGTATGGTTGGTGACACAAGTGGATAGGAACAAGGTGACTTAGGAGTCAATTTTGGCATTTTGTGAAGATCCTTTGACCACATCTAAGCCATCCATCATGCATTAAGATGTGGTGGTGTGGGTTGATGAGATTTATATATATAAGTTGATTTTTCAACTTTTTTTATCATCTTTTCTCTCTTCTCTAAGAGAAATCCGAAAATGAGAGAGATGGTGGTGGGTTTTGGTGATTTGTATTGATGGTTTGGAGTTCAAGGAGTAAAGGAACATCAAAACTAAGGTTAGTTCCTCGATCTCCATCTCGTTCTTTACATTTCGGGGTGTTTTTCGGAGATTTTCACAAAGGTTTTGGCTAAGGTTTTGAGCACACCAACATGAATGGGGTGTTGCTATGATTTTTGAGTGGGTTTTGAAGTTGGAAATGGTGGATTTGGTGTTGGTGTGGTGGTTGTTTTGGTATTCAAAGTGATTTTCGGGTTTTTGGTCGAGAAACCTAGGGTTTGCGTTTGGACGCATTTGGTCAATAGGTGTTGGTGGTTTAAGTTTGTTTTGGTGTTTTATGAGTTGTTGGAGTGGGTTCGGATTGCGGCAACGAGCCGAGATGGTTTGAAAATCCCCTATCAAGGTAGTGGTGGAGATGCCGCCAGAGACGTCGTGGCGTGTAAACGCACGCGACGCCACTCACGGCATCTCGACCAGAGGTGAGAATTTGGGAAATATTGGGAGGCATTTTGGGATACGCCGCGAGGGTGACAATGTGGCGGCGCCTGTCACGGCGCCCAGACGTCGTACAGGGTTGAGTATGGCGCGTCGAGATAGTTTTAAGATAAAAATTTTAATTAAAATTTACCAATTGGGGTTTGGCTTAGGGACTTATATGGTATATTTGGGATGTTCAAATGAAGATTTTATAGATGATTTAAGGTTATGTATCGAGGTTTACATGATTTGGGAATATGTGTGATTAATTGAGAATCGGTGTATTAGGTGGATTGAACGGGTATTGGACACGCAATTAAGGTGTGCTATTTCGATTAGGAATGCTAGTGGAGCGCGGTTTGAGGTGTATAGTATCCCAACTGAAATTCACTTTAGTACTTACTGCTTGATATTTGAATTTTTGTTCAATGATCTTTATTTCCTATTGCTTTACGGTGGTTGTGTTTGTCTCCACTTGGTGCTTATTCATTGCGGGGGCATAGAGTTCACTAAGCCATAACATATGTCTAGGCATGTACTGGTGAATATGCTACCCGAGTATGATAGGCATGTGTGGGTACGTCGTGGTCTACGCCGGCCATATAGAGGGTCCAGGGTCACCCGTTGGAGGTATCCTATCTTCATGGGATAGCCCATAGTATGGTTTGGTTGACTTTGATTGTGCACGCACTTTGCTTCACTACTATAATTATGCATGCGATGATTTTCCACAGTTGCCTGTATTTTTTTATTCCGCATGTTTATTTATAGTATTTTGATTCCAATAGTTTTACTTATATTTTTATTTGGTGAATTTCCTTGGGATTATTCAATCTGGACTCGTCATCTGCCTTTTGTGATGGCTTGAGTGCAGATACTGGTACGAATGGAGAGAAGGGCAAGATTGAGGTTTATCTGTGACTGTCTACGATTTGATCTACTCGTACATTTGTTTATGTTTATTGTTTTATGTTGGGTATGGGTTGTGTGAGATATATGTTGTTCTGTACATGACTTTGACTTTTGCATTTTACTATATTGAGGATCTTGTATATATATATATATATATCTTGACTACATTTTGGTATGGTTTCCACATTAGGTTTTATGATTTATAAACTTGCTTCCGCTGTTCATTTTGATGTTTAAGACTTCCGTTGTATGATTTGAGGTGAAATGATGATTAGTTAGGCGTGGGACACAGCTGGCAACTAAGTGGCATGTTGTGGACCCGCGTGGCCTCCCGTGGCGGTCTAATGTGGATTTGGGCCGCTACACTCTCCATTTCTCATTTTTGACTAAAGTAGAGCACATACTTGTTTTAGGTTGGAAGTGTCATAGAATTTTTTTCTTTTCTTTTTTCATTGAACAAGGCCGGATCTGATCTTATTCGTTGCTCCAAAATTGAGGAAGTGTCACCCGTGGGTTTCAGACACACAAGTTCGATACCTCTAAGGAGGTCTCGATTGACTTCCACCAATACCTCTTTAAAGGTCTGGGCCGGCTCTCACTAAGACCTTTGAAGAGGTCTCAATCACCTCCCATCGAGATCGATTCTTCTTTAAAGATTTTGGTGAGAGTCGGCCGATACCTTTAAAAAGGTTTAGGAAATATGTTTTCGTGTGATGCATTTAATTAATGTTAGCATTGATGACTTGAGTTCCTGTTTAGCGTTAAATGATCAAATGTATTGATCCATTGGATCAATGGTACTAAAAATTGTTTCATGCCATAAAAGTTATTTTTCTTTTTTTAGTTTATAAATATTGTATCTAGAGAAAAATTAAATTAAACAGTTTTAAAAAATGTATTAATTGAGGGACCCACGTGTCTTGAGTTATTAGTCTGTAATTAGGTTTACCAAACATCATCGCCATTGCTTTCTTATAATTGTGTTTGTGAATGGCGGGACAAAATGTTTCCATGAACAAAAGCACATAGGATAACGTCGAGGGTGTTCTCCACTCTAGTATATATGGAAGGTTGCATTGCAGTAGCTTTGCACGTTGTTAATTAATTAATAAAAGCTTCATTATGTTGCCTTTAGAGTATCTTAAGCTCTTATAGATCCATGGGAATAAGTAAACTTGGAGTAGAGTACGTATGAATATTGTACTCTAGAGGAAAGTACGAATAAAAACCATTCAATGATAAACACATAAGATCACCCAAACACACTAACTATTTGAGTGGCCTATGGTTTGGTATGGGTTATGGAAGTAGGTGGTCATGGGTTCAAACCTGGTGGTAAATGCTAAGTTGTTTCTTTCTTATAAAAAAAAAAACAAAGATCACACAAACACACTGAATGAACATGAGAGATTGGTTGTAATGGCCTCAAATTAATTAGCCGTTAATAATGACGTATTTGCAGACATGGTTGACAGCTCAGATACCTGTGGACCCTGCAGATAGGGCTGGATGCACCTAGAGTTAGGTAAATAAATCGTTTTGTGTGATGATTGTATGATGTGTGTATATATATTATTATTGATGTGTGAGATTGTGTGAAATGTACGTGCCTTAATATGCGTGTCGACGCAAGTACCAGATAGATAAATGGTATAACACTAGGACGGGGTAGTTAATACACACATGAAATTGAATAAAATGAAATAAAATAATTAATATGTAATGCTAACTCGAAGCTTTGTGGTAAATTAGTTAGTGTATGTTGGCCTTGTGGTGTGAAACCGGGAATCGAAACATTGGGGAGCAATTTGATGAATTTCGTATAAGAGAGTGTGACAAGTGAGTCACAAATTGGCGTCATTGGTGATGAGAATGTAAATAAAAATAAAAGAAATGGAGAAAAGAAAAGGGAATGTGTTTTATTTAGAAATGAAGATAGACACAAGGGTATTTTGGTAATTTAGCTACCATTTTATATTCTAATTCATCACCGCCACCACCATCAAATTCGAAGTCGAGAAGACAAGAGAAACCGAGAGAAGAGGAGAGATCAAGTTCGCGACGTCAAGGCGAGGCTGAGGCGGAGGTGAGTGTTGTGTTGTTGTCATTGTGTTATGGTTGTTGGGTGGTCGACTTGGTGCTACATGGTGATACCAAGGCAGGGAGGGTTGCCTCCCTTGCTGCATGGTGATACCGACCTGGGGTTGGGGTTGGG
Source organism: Stephania japonica (assembly GCA_039657345.1). NCBI lineage: Eukaryota > Viridiplantae > Streptophyta > Magnoliopsida > Ranunculales > Menispermaceae > Stephania > Stephania japonica. The sequence goes on along the minus strand of CM077557.1, from coordinate 63,501,660 downwards.
AGCCAACCCCAGCATCGAAAAAAAAAAAAAAGAATGTCGTTGTGCATTTTGTTTTGCTTGGGGAAGATGATCCCTGAACTGGACCGGTTCAACTCGATTGATCCGAACCTAGTTCATTCCGGTTCATGGTTAAACCAAAATATATGTAAAAAAAACAAACGGAAAAAAAAAATCTGAAAAGTTAATAGAAAATTTAGAAAAAATAGGAAAAATTTTAGAAAAATTGTATTTTGATCAAATAAATGAGGATTTATGAGTTTCCATGAAAATTGAGGTATTCGGGATTTTAGTGAAAGATTATGTCGATTTTTACCTCGTAAAACGTAAAATCGATATAATATACTCAATTGAAGCTAATTCAATGATATATAATATTAGGTACATTTGAGTGGTAATTTTAATTGTCTTAGTGTTGGAGGAGCTAGACTGGGGTTTGGTTTTCGAGACACGGAGTGTGATTGAGGTGTGTAGTATCCCAACTGAAATTTTTGAACACTTACCTTTGTTATTTGAATTCAATGTTTTGTTTCTCTATTCCATTCCTGGTTGTGGTATTATATGGATGGCTGGCTGAGGATCTCGCCCCCGTGCCATTCTTGTGTATGCCCACTACACCATAGCATGTTGCTAATGATCGAGTTTGGTGAATAGAACGATTCGAGTGTCACGTCGTGCAATGTGTTAGTGCGCCGTAGGTGTCACACCAGCCATCGAGCGGATCCAGAGACTGGCTTTGCTGGAGTGCTACTCGCCGGCAGTACTCTGTAGGATAGTCGAAGTATGGTGTAGTTTGACCCTAGTGCGCTAAGAACACATTGTTGATTCTCTCCTATTATTTAAATCATGCGATAAGCACAGTTGACTGTTTATTTATTTTTGAATATTTATTTAATAGTTTATTTAATAGTTTACTGAAATTTCAATATTTACTTTATGTAATTGCTCAATGAATCTTCTTGGGAATACTCACTCTGGACTCATCATCTGCCTTTTGTGATGGATTAAGTGCAGATCCGAGTATTAGTCGCGGCAAGGGCAAGTTACTGACTATTTGTGATTTTTCGAGGACAGGAAGCCGGACTTGCACGTTTGTATATCTATACTTATCTATTTTTATATTAGGTTGGGACTGAGAGTTATACATTTTGATCTGTATAATGATACTTTATGGCTTTGTTGAGGTTTTATTACTGTTAATGATGATGTATGAGTTTTCTACACTAGGTAAATGATGTTTTCAACTTAATTTATCAGGTTTAAGCTTTCGTTGTGATTTAAGGTTTTAAATAATATTTAGCAAATGGTTCGAGTTTAGTAATAATTTAGATTTATGAATTTATTGTTGAGTTATTAATGATGATTGAGCGTGATAATTGCTTGTAGGACACAGCTGTCGCTAGTAGGCCAGGTTGTAGGCCTGCATTGGCACTGTGGTGGCCATTTGGGGAGAATGGGCCGTTACATTGGTGATGCAGTTTGGTTATCACCTCTACATTTATGGGGCCTTGCCCACAGAGAATAATTCACTATGGATAAAAAAATACAATCACTCTAATAAACTTCACTATTTTTCTCTCGTGAATGACGCTAATTGATCAATAAAATTGATGTATACAAACTGACATACTTCGCTTTTGACATGTGTCGAACGTTCACAATAAATTTTTCGTGTATTTATAACTTGTAGAAGTGATAAGCATGATCTCTCCACATAGATTTTGCAAATTTCTTAAGAAAAGATTTTCAAGGACTTTTTATTTTGTTTATATAGCTTAATTAAATTAAACATGAGAATATAAATTATCTAATTATACTAAAGCAATCAATTAAACTAACGCAATTCAAATTCACTAAATCTAAATTCAATTCAAACAATCAATATAAAACAAACATCTAAACAATAGCCCTAAACAATGAAACGTAAACCAGTTCACATGCGAACATAATAATAAAATCATAGTCATAGTTTATATCATATTATGAAATATTATTAAATATTATTGAATATTATTGGATCATTAAACCTAATTCATAAGTTAATAGCCTTTATCAAGCTATTAGTTTTCCTTATATCAATAGAAAAGACACATCCTAATCTTATTAAATGTGACGGCCCCGCTTCTAATCTAGGGCACCGTCCGGCCTAATCCCGTAATTAAGCCCTAATAACCTTTACTACTGTGTTCTCTTGTTTAAACAATTATTTTATTTAGCGGAAGTCTTTAATATTTTAGCGGAATTTTTTTTTTTAGTTTATTTTTTTTTCTTTTATAAAGCGTAAGTGTGGAAACCAGGAAATACGATCACCATATATATGCAAGTAAACGGCGAACATATATAAACAAGGTGAAAGCCAAAAGTCGGGTAATCTAACGCTCATCCCAATAACATCCCAAAAGATAAAGACATAAGTAAACATAATACAAAAAGTACCCTACATGTACGGGGCAACTACGCGCTCGAGCTCGAGGTAGTCGCCGATCTTCTCCTTACCGCTACTGGTGTTTGCTCGATGGACCTACACCCACCGTCACAAACTAGACGGTGAGTATAGTGATATTTAAGTGATAACTGGGAAATCTAATACTACATTTCCAATTTAAACAAAAGGTATTTAAAAGCATATGTATTTGAAGAAATCTTGAATAAATAATGCAAGTAAATACCAACGTTAACGATACCCATAAACCGACACAAAGCTAAGTCGAGATGATCTACGTCGGTCGGCGGTGAGAACTATCACCTAGCATTTTCCACTACTCTTTGTATGGAGCTATGCTCAACATATGATAATAATCTCTTTTTTTTTTCCTAATAACCTCAAATTGCGGAGCTGTGCTCGGCGTATTTAAATCATTTATACTTGCCGACAACCCCGTGATCCATGTCACGTGTGCCGCCCAAGTGTAGTGGCGAGTGCCGGAGACCCCGAAAGACCGAAATCCTCGTGAATCCGCGCATCTCATGTGCAATGGACACTAGATAATCCCTACTTTAGTTTTCAAGAATATATATCCTAAAGTTGTTACAATTTCAACATAAGTTAGGCTACAAAGCCCCAAGGGAAGTAGAAGACAAGTCCAACATAACAAATAACCCTATAGCATGCATTTTCTAAATATCCATTAGCCACATTCCAAGACAAACATTGAGCATATAAGGAAACATGGAGTCAATGATATAATAAACAAGGCATCATGCTATATCGATATTCAATATGAGTAGAAACAAGGAAAGCATGATGTGGGAAATAAATTAGCTAGTCTACAAATAGACTGAAAATTTATAAATGACTGGAATGAAATAAAGTAAAGAGTTCCCACAGTTTCACTTACCGATCAACGCAATAGTCCTAGCTATCCGGCCTCCCGACACCGACACCCGCGTCCCTAGACTCCCGGTACGCTCTCCTAAGTCCTGGTGTGTTTAGATAGGTATTTGGTTGGTTTTAGGTCAAGTCAAATAGATTTGTGAACCTATAACCCAAAACAGCCCCTTAAGTTCTTGCAAAACTCCAATTTGATACTTAGTATTGCAGCGTTAATTAAACCATCATAAACTCTAAATCATCAAAGACACTTAAGAAGAAAGTTTTAGCTCTAGGTCTTAGCTTTCTGGAATGGTATGGTGTGTAAGGTTTCGATATAAAATGAAGGAGATATCAAATATTTTCAAAGACAACTCGAATTTGAATCAAAATCTGATCAGCGAGATTGTAAAAATCAGTTCTCCCAATTTAAAGCTCCAAAAATCATAATTTTTGGTTACAAGTCACTTTACATATCCAAGAATAACATAATAAAAATTCATCTCATTTGGATATGAATTGGAGGAGTTATGCCTTTTCAAAGTTCACCTTCAACAATCCCATCATGACATTTAAATTACTATTTGCGGAGCATTTTTGAGTCAGAAAGAGCTGGAATTTCAAAAACATGGTAGACACAAAAGTTGTTCGTATATGAGTTAGCTTTCATATGGCATTGGAATCACTTAATTTGGAGTTATGATGAGTGAGTTAAGTCCAAATTACAGAGGCTGTATCAAGAAAATCAGATTTTCAATTTTACAAGAAAAAAAACCTCAATATTTGACAAAACTTCTCAATTATGAAATACAGCTTAGGGAAATCATTTAGTGTTTCAAAATGAGTTAAAACATCATTAAAACATCTTTGAAATCGATTTTATATAAAAGCTTCAATATTCATAACCAAGAACACAACAATTGAAGCATAAAAGAGTATAGATGATACCTAAGGTTTTAGCTTTGATGGTTGTCACTTGAGCTTCCTTTGATATGGAAATTTGGCTCTCTTACACCCCAATTTCCAGTAAACAAAATCCCCTAACAGCTCTGAATTTTTTTTTTTTTTGCTTGGTTTGTATGCAAATGAGAAGGAAAGTGTTTAAGTGTTTCTTTTATAGTGTTGGGTTTTCATCAAGTTGCACAACTCCATCTCCATGTGAATCAAGGGTCATCAAACACTCCTACTCACCTGCTTTTTTTCAGCTCAATGACACTTGTTAAGCATGAAACCCCTAAATGCCACTTGTCAAGCATGTAGTTTCCTTTATCATGGTCATCCATCATTTGATTTTTTTGTCCATCTCTAAGATGATCTAATGACCATTAATTACTCCTACTTTCACTAAAATTTTAGCTTTGTGACACAAAATTACATGAGAGTGTGTGCTAGTACACATCCCTAGGCATATCCAAAGGGTGGTTGTAATTACATTTGACCATAGGCCTTAATATTTGATTTCATTTAAATAGAACATAGGCTAAGTAATAGTTTATTTAAATTGATGTGTATACCATAGACTTATGTTATGAAATAAATTAATTAACACTCATTTGACTAAACTTAGACTTACCACATGTCTAGGTCGAAGGCTCAAGATAATTAAGAGTAATAAAACAATATTACACACCACAACAAATATATGATAAACCACGAACTCTAAGCCAATCGCGTGGGTCCCACATCACGGTCGGTATCGATTAAACAAGTTAATCAAGATTAGGAAAATGACAAACCTAACATAAGACATCCATAAATGGTAATAAAACAACATTCTTTATGAATTAATCTAAGCCAATATTATGAAAAGTCATATCAATAAAACTTAGAACTTAGAATCACCTAGAATATAAACGGTAAAATACCTCTTTGAATTAATCTTAGTTGCTACTTCTAAAATAAACTTAGAATTAGAATATAAATATCACAGTACATATTCGAGAGTATGCATACAACGCAAAATTCCATTCATGTAATCCGCAAAAACAATATGTTCAAACTGTGATTGGCGTATACGAATAAGTTTAAAGCATTAAGCATAAATATTCCTTAACTATAACTACATTGTAAACCGGTTTAGTTCATGCTTGGACATTATTTAGATTAATAAACTACTCACACATATTCAAAGTAAACATTACAATAAAATAAAGATAAGACATTAATGAAAAATACATCTAATTAAATACTTGAATCTTCAAAAGCAAGAACAACTGAAACTAAATAAACTCATAAACTTTTAGTTGATAATTGATTAAAGACAAGTGAGGGCATTAAAGTTCGAAGCCCTAGGGTCCTATTTATAGTTTTTCTAAGTAGTACATATTCTAATAGAACTCAAATTCCTAGTTTTAATCCAATATTCTCGAAATCGGCATTAATGAATGCATAGGGAATCCTGTTTCTTCTTGGATTTGTTGGACAAATTGGTGGAATTGTCTCTCTGTCACAGAATCATTATGGAATTATGTCTCTGTCCGTCACAGATTCATATAATGATTCTTAGTTCATTTCCTCATTCGTTTGTGATTCGCTGGGTGTTTCCTACTACTGATTTGTATAAAGATTCATAATGTGATCTTGATTCGCAGAAGATTTGCTATAACTTTTCTACAGTTGACCAAATTCATCACTTTTCTTTCTATTTTCCTTCATTTCTATATCTTTCTTTAATATATCATGAAATCACAAAAACAAGATAGAACCCATTGTAAATTGGGGTGGTAATTTGGGTAACGACACGATAACATGACACATGCACGACACGTAATAAACATGTCACGAGTATACCACAAGTGGGCCTGAGTCATAAACATGTTAACCTGTTTATACACGGTTAATAAATGAGTCATTAACATGTTAACCTGCTTAACTTGTTTATGACTCGCTTAACAAGATTAACATCATATAACTTGGTAGTTTATGTTATTGAACTTGAATTTGTCTTTTAAGAACTTTATTAATTTTCTACTTCTATGTGATACAACTTGGTACTTTGATAGTTGGGTTAGTATTTCATGTTATTTGTATGGATTCTAAAAGTCATATATCATTAATTTATTGACAGGTCAATAAACAAGTTAGTAAATGAGTTGTGTTAAACAGGTTAATACATTATCTAAATATAATCTATTTATTAAACATTTTAAACGTGTCATACACAAGTGACCTGTAGTAGTGGTAAGCTCGGGGTCAAACCACGAAGGCCAAGTTTTCAACCTAGGGTACAAAACTAAACTAACTTAAAGTGTTCATAGAAGAAATCTCTAATTTACTAAAAACAATAATTAAAATATAACGAAAATAAATCAATCACAAGGGGGAAGAACAATCCAAACCATCAGGATCACAAATCTCTTCAATTTGGCATAATTTTACATATGATCCTTAATCTAATCAAAGCATGCAAATCACAGTAATTTAGTGTAGCTATAGACTCGGTAATGTACGAAGGTTCTCGCACTTCCTGATGTTGGCAGTCAAGGTACGGCCGTTGACTACTTCCCTGACCAAACACGCAACCTGATCGCTAGTGCTCCAGATTTAACGCATTGGTTGCATTATTTCGATTAGTGAAGGCACTACACCTAGACAACCGGATCACCCGTGTGTCCGATTTAGCCTAGATTCCTATGGTATTCAACCGGTCCCAAAAGGTTCTAATCAATCGGTAAGGTCAATTGCCACTAGTGTGGTCTTATTGCACAAGCACGGGTGCTTACGACTCACTGGCATATGAATTGGAATTTAAACTAGTGTTTAACTTCAATTGTTTAAATAATACCAAAGAAAATAAAATACTATGAAAAACAAATTAAATAAATAATAAAATAGATCTCACATATGTTTTGATGCCAAAAAGAGTGATTTAATTTACTTCTGGTTCAGATTGATGAGTTTAGCTGGCCATCGACATCATAAACTCCATTAAAATCTAAAAACAAAGTGTAGAAAAAGAGGAGAAAATACTAGAAGACACTGAGAAAAGAAGAAAACAATGTATCCCGACTCTCTGCTAAAAACCCTAATTAATACTCCTAAATTTGGCCGGATGCATATTTTTGAGTTTGGTACATGACACGTACATCTTATCACCTGTTTATTAAACGTGTCGTGTCCATGTTTAGGGTAATCATGTCATGATTCTTTTACGACACGATACAACACGCTTATGACTCGCGAACACAAATTGTCACCCTTAACTGTGTAATATAACCTTTTACATATAAAATAATCCTAAAATATGCTATAAAATAGTCTAATTATTGACTTGTTTGCTTTATCTAGACTTCAATTTGTAAATGTTTCATCTAAGAGATCAGTCTTAAATATGATCTTGCGAAACCCCCTTAATCTCCAAGTGGTTGGTGTTAAAGTCATCCAACTGTTCAATAACTAAACTGTCTTTATCTTCGAGCTTGGCTCGTCACCTCTACAAGTATCTTTAGTGACTTGCGCATCTAGATGATAGGACTTTTAGTTTTAGTCCATTTGAAGCTCTCGGTCTTTGGATAACCTCGACCGTCATCTTTTCAACTACCTTGATATATTTATATTCATATAACAGTTGAATAAGCATGCCACTTGTTCATTGCAGATCATTAGTTGGTCTTTTTCAACATGAAGGCTCATACTGTCATAGTAATGGGGTAGGTATGTCAAGTTTGGATATGAGATTTCTAATTGGCGTTCCTTTTTGAATCAACATTATGTAGAAGCTTGTAGAATTTATGTGGATATTTTTCATACCACTGATGCTTGTCCTTACTATCCGGAGTATAAAAACTATCCCAAGTGGAGCTATACATCACCACAACCCAACTTCTACGATTTCATGTCAAGTCCATCAGTTCCTCAACAAGAAAAACCTTCTCTTGGAGAAATGTTGAAAGAATTAGTCTCCAACTTTGAGCTGTTCCATCAAGACAATTATCTATGGTATGAAGAAGAAATGGAATAACAACGGCGAGAGATGAATTCAATTTCTCAAAAATATGATAACTCTAATTAGTGAAATGAGTGTCAGACTCAGAGAATTCAACTGAAGAAGAAGAGTTCCCAATGCCTCTACGTTGTGATCAAGAGGTGATTGAGAGTGATGTTATAATGAAGAGTGTTGAGATGAACGAGCATCCACAAGATGAGCACTTTGTAATTAATGGGCCCACACCTTGTGTTTATGAGTATTGGAGCAAGAAGAGAAATTGGAGGAGGGATCGGATTTGAAGTTTCTCCATCGAAACCAAACACTATTATGGAAAAAGTTAATGAAGAAGAAGCCAAGATGAAAATTGAAGTCACTTTTGAAAGGTGGTAGGAGCCACAAAAAGAGAGTAAGGACCAAAGGTGTTGGTGAAACCACCCACCCTCCCATGAATATTGGTTGAGTTTGAAGTGAGGTGGAAAAGAAGGGGCATTTAGAAATCTTATGCACCGTTGGCACCTTTGTGTTAGATGGTCACGATGAGATGATTTTTTTTTTCTTCTTCTTCTGTTGAAGGTTTCAGATGGACCCAAAACTATGAATAAAGGCATGCATATCTCACTGTCCAAGGAAACGTAGACGCCATTTGTTCGTGACTTCTCCAAAAATTAGTAAGTGACATGTGATCTATCATGCCAATTTGGGCCATCGACCGGCGCTGCTGAAAAGCAGCCCAACCGGTATTATTTTTTTTAGTATTATGTTTCTATATTGGTTGTTTATTTTATCATGCATGAACTTCTATCATTTTCTTTCACCATTTTTCTTTCTTCAATATGTATGTACCTGACTTAATTTTGAACCTTGGGGACAAGATTCGTAATAAGTTTCGGGGTGTTTAGGAAAGTGACCCTTTGGAGGAAGTTTACCGTTAAAGATTCGCAGGTATAATTGTTTTTTATTCCTTTCTTTTCCATTTCTCTTCCTTTCATTTCTGACATGAGTCGAACGCGTCAATAAAATATATTAACATAAACCAACTATTTTGTAGATAGTGCAAAGGTTCGATCCCACAGAGATTGATAGTCTTTCTAAGGTAAGAAAATACAAAACAGGAAATTGGGGGGTTTTAGAGAGAACATTTGAATACTTTGAAAAGAAAGAAAAGATTCAGTGGGAGTGAGTCTAGGCTTTCAGTTTCATGGATTTCGTCATACATCTTAAGATGATTTCGTTAGTCGTCGGTTTATGAAAGATATGAGACTCAACTATGACCTAGTGCAGTTATAGACCTGGTGACGCACTCGGTTCCTCGCTCAATTTGGTATCGATAGCTAAGGTACGACTGTTGATTACTTCCCTAACCAAACACACAACCAGGATCATTAGTGCTCCTGATTTAATGCGTTGGTCGCATTACTTCGATTCGTGAAGGCACTATACCTAGACAATCGGATCACTAGTGCTCCCGATTTAGCTTAGATTTCTAAGGTACTTGACCGGATGACCAACTGTCACAAGTATGAGTCTACCGCGTGAGGACGGACATTTTGACTTCAATGACTAAGGGTAATCAATCTAATATGCATGCATAACGCTATACATACAATCAAATCTAACCCTATGATTAAAAACAATACCAAAGGAAATAAACCATAGAGGAGACTCAAAATATAAGAAATAAATAAACCTCATAATGAAATCTCAAGTTGTAGACTCATCCGATCCACCTCCGACCTAGACGAAGGAAATTAGCCGGACATGGTGTTGAAGAACACCATTAAATTAAAGAAAATAACGTGCCGAGAGTCGCCGGCTTATTCTTGCGATCCTCCCTCTTACGATCCTTTTTCTCCCTATATATACATACAGGTTCTTCTACAATGGAACCTAAATATATACCCATGCCATGTGAACCTCTCATAATGTGTTATGCATTAAATGTTCTGTGCATTTATGTCGCATCGATTAGTGTATTGGATTAGAATCCAATAGTTGTAAATAGTGTATCATGACATGAGTATATATTTGGTTCCCTTATAGTAGAAGTACCTATATATATTAAGATATATATAAATATGTATACATATATAATATATTATATATTAAAGTAAAATCTTTTCTAATCTAAATAGAACAAAACTACCAATTCTATCTTTGACTTGGAACGCACGCAACTCCACAACTCCTCATGAACTTACGGACATAACATGGATTGTTGGATCTTCATCATTCCAAGATGCCACACATATCGAGGTCGGTCCCATGGACATTTCATGTATGCTCATCAATCTCTATATACATTGCCACACCAAATCACCACCTCAACCAATTAACGCACGCACGTCTTATGTATGCCACATCATCACCAGTGCTTCAAGTGTGGGCCCACCAATGCCGCCTTAAGATGTGCACCAACACGATTTTCAGTGTAGAATGTCTCCGAGCATATGAATACTCAATTTTGCATAATTTTTCATCTCGGTATCAATCGCGCAATTCATAATACCTAAAAATGACAAATAAAGATAATTAGGCTAATATTTTGGAGATTTGACTATAAAACATATAAATAAACCTAATAAATACTACACACAATATGACTTATCAAATATCCCCAAACTTAGAACTTGGCACGTCTTGAGCAAAGAAGTAAACAATAAGACATAGACTACTAATATCTAGGCTCCTAATACTACAATGTCTAGTACTAATGATCCTATGCCCATCACCAAGTTAAGTAGAGTTCCTTTTTGGTTTAAATGCCACTAAATTAACCATTACCTCAAAGAAGTTCGGAGTTAAAATATGTCTTGAAACGGAGTCCTAACATTAGTAGAAATCACACTTTCAAGAACTAGACTCAATTAAGATAAAAGTCATCAACTACTCAAGAATTTTCACGGTCGTTACACTCATGCACACAAGTTTACGATTTCTTTAACATAAAAAAAGGTACTATATGCGAGAAATGCAACCTCACTCTCCACTATTGTAGACTTAACACTAAAGGAAAATAATCACACTTTAAATTGAAAATTATTGAACAAACATTGAAATAACTCACTTATTCTAGCTATAAGCACTCGGCCAAATCTTTTTATTAAAAGAATTTTCATAGACTTTCGCCTGTATTCAATAAAATGTTCTCTCATTTTTTTTCTCCAAAATTTTTTAAGTAGTACGGTCTCTGCTCCATTTCTTGTGGAAACTGCTTCTCTCACTTTTTCCTACCACAAGATTCCCTGCCCATTTCTATAGAATATGTGGGACTCTAAAAACTTTCAAGAAAACTCTTGTTGAACCTTCTCATCTTTCACTATGATTAAGCAAGTCAGCCAATGTCCGTTCAGGTATTATTAGGCCTAATCATTCCCCAAAAGTGGTTAAGTCATAAATTTTTGTCTCAAGTGAGCTACGTACATTCTCGTTCTAGCACCCTATAAATCTGATTACTTGCAAAATAGCACCGCCAACCCTCTTTCGTATCTAGCACAAAGCTTAAACCTCATACTAGCTCTGTATTAAGTAATCTCAACAATGTCAGATAACGCTCCAAATTGAGTGTATCTCCTAATATTCTATGAGGTTCAAGTTCCAAAAGTGACTTAAATGAACTCATCCATAACAAAAACATTAACAAAGGTTTTGGGTGACTCTAAATATGACATATGATACTACGTAAGTCCTAATGCAAGTCACAAACATAGATAAAAATATGTCGACTCAAACAAGTAATAAATAAACTAAATACATGCATGAAAGTTTGTCAATTCCCTACCAAAAAAAGGTGTATCAATTCCTAATGAAATGAGAGATAAAAGCATGAATGGAAGAGAAATGGAAGGTAATAAAAATAAGAGAATAAGGGATATAAAACACCACCATTACCATCATCCAACCATATATAACTGAATAAAACATCAAAAATTTAAACGATCTCACCTGTGGACTTTCGCAATAACATCCATCTAACTCAATTCACAATCCCTAAAGTACTCCAAACTTATTATGAGCCTTGTCCTTAAGGTTCAAAACAAGTCAAGGAATCCACACAACAAAAGAAAGAAAAGTGGTGAAAAAGAACACGGATAAGTAGATAATAAGAAGATGATATAAATGCATGCAATGTTTTTTTTAAATCTCTCATGTCTGGGTGACTAAGGAAACAAAAAGAATCATAACAATTGCAAGAACTAATAAGCAAATGAGTTAACTTAAATGATCCCAACCAAATCTTGCGAGCCCAAAGTCTTTCAACTAAGGATGAAATCAACAAAATGGTATAATGAAGTTCACGGTTTTGGATCTACTGAAAGATTCGCCACTAATGTGATGACTTAAGTTGGTTTTAAGAATAAAAATCCAACCAAGTCTTAAAACACCTAAATCTTAAAAATAGCTAACGTCCTAAAAGTGCTCAAATTATGCCAAAAAATAATAATCCAAAGTCAAACCAGATGAAAGTTAGGGGCTCCAGTGTCTCCGGTGCTCATGCATCAACCATTACGCTTGAAAAAGTCCAAGAAATGGAAGTTAAGATTTTATTAAAACTAAAATAACTAAAAACTAAACTAAACTAAAATAATTGTGAGAAATAAAAAAAAAAAAGTTGGATTGCCTCCCAACGAGTGCATTTCTTTTAAGTCTTTGGCTAGACTTTGTGTGAATCATCACATGATGCCCTCTCATTTTGAGATGTCAACAACAAATGACGCATCTACAACTTTGGGCAATGAAACGTGCATGCCTCCTTCAGATTTGGGAGCTCATCCGGGACCTCTAACACAAATGATTCTGTTGCATCATGATCACTCGACACAAATGTGTCAGCAGTGTAAAAAATCTACGAACGCTCCTTTACTACCACCCCCTTTTAAATTCAACAGGTATGCATGGGAGGGTGGGTGGTTTCACCAATTCCAGAGGTTGGTCTTCCTTGCTCTCCTTTTGTGGTTCCTCTGGCCTTTCTGAAATGACTTCAATTTCTTTCTCGGCTTCGTCTTCTTCATTCTGTGCAATTTCAATGTATGGCTCATGTAAAGAAACTACAAGTGTTTCCTCTGGTTCACTTCAATAGTCCTCAATCGGTGTAACCTTATTCACCTCAAAACTCTTTAATGAAATTGCACTCATGGTCTCTGCTAATATCTTTTGGAGAATTGACTTTTTTTTCTTCAGCTTCTTGACCCTTTTGTTCAATCCATTGGTCTAATTCTTGCTCGATGAGGTCCATATCTTGCTCAGTCTCTAAAAGAAACCTTATTATATCTCTTGAAGGTTAATTCCGCATGGAACTATATATGTTAGGATATGGTAATGAATTACTCCATTAGTCAAAGGATATACATTAGTGCTTGGAGAAAGCCAATTGGAGATCATATATTTCTCAATGTCTTCAATGGTTCTCTATTCCGATTGAGGAATTTGTGTACTTGGCCTAGACATACAGAAGTCGGGTTGTGGCGATACATAAATAGAACTGTAGTGATTTCCATACCTGGATGGTAAGAACAAGTATATGTGGGATGAAAACATTCCCCACAAAAATCACAAACCTCGACCTATTGCACAAAAGATTGCGAGTTAGAAAATTGATGTCTATTATATGACATACCTACCCCATTCACACCATGATAGTATGAGTCTTCGAATAGACCATAATTATGGGAGTAGGAGGCCATTAAGGAATTGCCTGCAAAAAAAAGGAACAAGGGACTAGATACAAAAATAAATAAATAAATAAAAACCAAAGAAAGAAAAACTAATCCCCGACAATGGTGCCAAAACTTGACACGCACCGAACACGTCAATAAAATATATTAGCCTAAACCAATTATTTTGTAAATAGTGGCAAAGGGTCGATCCCACATAGATTAGTAGTCTTTCTAAGGTAAGAAAATACAAAAAGGGAAATTAGGGGTTTTAGAGAGAATGTTTGAATACTTTGAAAAGAAAGAAAAGATTCAGTGGGAGTGAATCTAGCATTCAGTTTCAGGAACTTCGTCATACAACTTGGGATGATTTCGTTAGTCGTCGGTTTATGAAAGATATGAGACTTAACTATGACCTAGTGCAACTATAGATCCGGTGACACACTCGGTTCCTCGCTCTTCCTGATCATGATGCTAAGGTACGGCCGTTGACTACTTCCCTAACCAAACACATAACCGGATCGCTAGTGCTCTCGATTTAATGTGTTGGTCGCATTACTTCGATTCGTGAAGGCACTACACCTAGACAACCGGATCACTAGTGCTCCCGATTTAACCTAGATTTCTAAGGTACTTGACCAGATGTACAACTGTCACAAGTATGAGTCTACCACGTGAGGACGGACGTTTCGAATTCAATAACTAAAGGTAATGAACCTAATATGCATGCAAAAACGCTATACATACAATCAAATCTAACCCTAAGATTAAAAATAGTACCAAAGGAAATAAACCATAGAAAAGAATCAAGAATATAAGGAATAAATAAACCTCATAACGAAATCCCAAGTTGTAGACTCATCCGATACACCTCTGACCTAGATGAAGGGGATTAGCCGGACATGGTGTAAAAGAACACTATTAAAATATAAGAAAATAATGTGTCGATAGTCGCCGGCTTATTCTTGCGATCCTCCCTATTACGATCCTTTTTCTCCCTCTATATATATATATATATATAAAGGGTTCTTCTACAATAGAGCACAAATATATACTCATGTAATGGGAACCTCTCATAATGTGCTATGCATTAAATGCTTTGTGCATTTATGACACCTCGATTAATGTATTGGATTAAAATTCAATAGTTGTAAATTGTGTACCTATGACATGGTATATATTTGGTTCTTATGGTAGTAATACCCATATAAAAATGCTGCCTCGAGATGCTCATACTTGAATAACTTCTAGATAAGACATTGACAACATTATAGTTGTACTAGATATTGCATAAACATTAGCCTCTGCTAAGTTTAAATTTGATAAATACTCTTTATATTACAATGTACATGTAGTACAATAAGCAAGACATGCGTTATTCGCCTTTATTTAGCTCATAATTTGAACACATCTTAATGTGTCAATACTTAATTGAGCTATTTTTAATGGTAAAATTCATGATTTTGCCTTGATTTTGAAGGCATGGTAAAAGATCAAAAATATTTAGGTATGTATATGACAATATTTAGGCAACATAGCCTTTCTTACGTGACGAAAAAATGTCACAATTATGAGCGTTCATTGTCAATACTAATTTACCCTTTCTAGTGGTGCACCACTTTTTATTCTGACTATCAATGGAATTGTCAATATGACTTTTACCATATCTTTTCACCTTTTCCACGTCCATAAATTTGTAATTGCGACCATGGTCATCATATGCAACATATGCTTCTTAATTTGAAACGAAACCAATTGGACATGAGTGATATTATATTTATAATATCTCATTATTTTACTCAGCTACCACGAGACAAGAATTCAATCCATTATTAATACTTAATGGATTGACGTTCGCACTCGATAATTTGTTGCAGTAATATATCGAGGCGAGCCACGTGGCCTTTATTTGTCTCATCAGTCATACTTCTGCATAGCCTCAACATAGAGGTAATTAAAATTGCAAAATAATAAATGATATTTGACTGATATAAATTTTGTAGCGTGAGACCCAGCCGCTCATTTTGAGCCTTTTGGAGCATCACCAATTTTGGTCTTGATATAGATAGCTCCATAAGGTGAAATGATAATATAAAGTGAAATATTCACTTTTCAAATCTCTAAAGAGATATTTGACGAATAAATATTAGTATTATACGCATAGTCTTGCATAGATGTTTTATATATAATTTGAGCATCCCATTGCCTTAACGAGTAATTAGTATTGTCAATATTGTTAAGGTAATTAATTCAATTATAATTAAATAAAATTTTTATGAAAATAGAGATGAACTAAATAGTTTTCTTTTTATACAAAATAGATAATATATCATTAAATATATGTTCACAACTTGATTATAAATACGCAAAATGTAATACTTGTATGAGTTGGTGGGACAACCTCCAGGTTGGGTGGCGAGGCGAAGTCTACTTAAAACCATGCCTCCTCGAATGGGATAACCCGTCTCCCTTTCAATGTTTAGCTTTACCGGGGACAAGGCTTACCCACTATCAACCCAAACTCATAACACTATTTGCAATATAAAAAATCAAGAATGGAGCATAATTAATCGTTTGTAGTATAGCGAGAAAACTAGTTATGTCACATATTGACTTTTGATTTCTGATGTAAAAGATCGTACAAGACGCGACTACAGAGCATGCTTTCGTAATCGGTGACGTTATAATACAAAATGTATGAATTAAGTTATAAATGAAATAAAACTCAGATTATGGTGCCTTTATATTTCATCAATAAAGAAATAAAACTCAAAATAAACGATTCATGTCTTTTTAGAAATTCTAGCATGTAATTAAATGTATATACATTATTATGAGGCGTTTATTGCAATAATGGGGAGGAATTCAATGGTCTCCTATCTTTTAGGAAACCTAACTATTGTGTAACGTTTTATTCCATAATAAACAGTTTCAAAACTGTTAAATACATTTATTCTTAAGAAAATTATTCATCTTCCTCAATTAATCTTAAGGAAACATCAACGAAATTGGGAAGCCAATACCAACACATCATCACCTACACACTTGATCGCCATATTAATTTGAACAATGAAAATTATTTTTCATTAATTTGGGATTTGTTGTATGGCTAAAAATATAGGCCATATTAAGGCCAAGAGATTCGATGGGAGCAGTCCCCAACAACATACATGTTTGATTGGTGTGTTTTCATGTTGGTTTTTAACTTTCAAGAAATTGAGGATCAAACCAACCATAGATATTCACGGTTACCGTAAGAAATTGACAAACACAAACACATAAGAAACCATGAAATCAAAAATGATATTTTGTTACCTTCAAATCTTTGTTACCAAGACAATGACCTCCTTCCAAGCTTTGTCTCCTTAGAAGCTTTGTGCATCTTTGATTAGACCTCTTTGTTAAGAGCAACATCATGCTGATAACGTGTTGTAAACTAATTAAAGACAAAGCCGAAAAGGTAAAGATAAAGAACTAGAATTTGACTTGGAACGCACGCAACTCCACAACTCCTCATGAACGCACGGACATAACATGGATCGTTGAATCTTCATCACGCCAAGATGACACACATGTCGAGGTTGGTCCCATGGACATTTCATGCATGTACATCAATCTCTATATACATTGCCACACTAAATCACCTCCACCAATTAACCCACGCACGTCTAATATATGCCACATCATCACCAGTGCTTCACGTGTGCGCCCCCAATGCTGCCTCGAGATGCGCACCAACACAATTTTCGGTGCAAAATGCCTCCGGGCATATGAATACTCTATTTTGCACAATTTTTCGCCTCAATTTTAATCGCGCAGTTCATAATACCTGAAAATAACAAATAAAGATAATTAGGTAAATATTTTGGAGACTTGACCATAAAACATATAAATAAACTTAATAAACACTACACAAAATATGACTTATCAATTTCATTCTTTCTATTCCATTAAAATGATACATTAGCATGCATGCATTAGTAGTAGATGACATCTTCTTTTGTTTGTTCTATATTAAGACCTTGCATAGCATTGTATGTCACATATAAAGCCGTGCACATGATTAAAACCTTGCTTTTGATTGTTGAGTGATATGGTCAACTTTTACCTTGAGAGACTTGAAAGAATTAATAGAAAATTTTATGTTTGGACCCTTAGCTTAAGTGCTTTCTTGATAGCATGATTAAAGGCTTGGTACTAGAAATGGTCTATGTGATAGGTACCAAAGTTGGCAGACGGCTGAAATGTTTCTTGTGGAAAAGTTAGGTCGATCTCTAGGATTCTAGAATGAGGGTGTAACTGCACTCAAGACGAGATTTGTTAAAGATTGAAAAACTTTAAAAGGGAAAATATAGGCGTGTTTGATTTATCCCATTGCCTTAGCTTACCTATTGTTGTTCCATAGTTAGCTCTATTGAGCCAACCCAACTTGATTTTTTCTGCACCTATTATTAATTAAAACTCATAACCTTAATTAACCTAGTTGGAAAACTGACATAATTATAGTAAAAGTGAGAATGACCAATTGAAGTACAATACCTAAAGTTTGGGGGATATCTAAAAAAGAGAGAATCCCACCTAAAGCAATATCCAGGAAATGGAGTAGGGACCCAGGTGGTTGAAAGAGGGGAGAGAAGAAAAAAATATATGAAGAAGAAGGAAGTTCTTGGACTCCTCAAATAAAATATTCAATACCGAGTGCTTATAGCTCGGTTAAGTTAAGTTTTTTCGATAATTTGAATCTTTATATATACATTTTCTTGTCAGCTCCAAGTCCTATGGACTCTTAGAAATGTTAAGTCTACAATAGTGAAAAGTGGGGGTGCATACTTGCCTATGGAACCCTCGAACTTCATTATAAATGCAGATATCACCTAAACTTACTACTTTAGTGTCGAGAACAAGAAAACTTATGAGTAGTTGACGACCTAGTCTTGAACTGTTCTAAGTTTTGAAAGTGATGTCTTGGTGGTATTTGAGTTGTGGAATCCAAACTAATCTTGTTTTTGAAGATTTTTTAGACTCATGATAAACGGATTTACCAAGTTAGATCAAAAGAACTCCATTGATTTATGAAGAGTCGCGCTATGTGCCCGGCTTATTATCAGGGCACTTAAGTTGTTTTATTATATATGTTGAATTGTAAACGGAAATGACACATTTGCCCGATGGTGCCCAGAGTAATCGGTAGGGTGCCTATAGCGTGACACTACATAACATACATTAAGTTTTAGGTCTCGGGGAATGACCGAACTTGTGGTCTCGGACACACAAGACCGAGACATAGGTTGTTGTATTGGTTGGTGTCAACTGAAACATACACACATGTCTTAGAACAAGGCCTCCGAGACCACTTGTATAGTCTCGGTGGTCATCAATTGAGTTAGGTGTTTTACTACCTTTATTTGGTTGTCAGTTGGTATATGTCGACACTGTAATACGAGTATCGAAAAGACATGACCGAGACCACTTTAACATATGTTTTGGGTAGTGGGTGCATTGCTTCACAAGTACAAATATTAGGATCATTTGGTTATTAGTAGTCTAGTTAGTCATTATAGTTAATTACTCATTTGCCCCGGGATATGTAAAGTTCTAAGTTTGGAGTATTTGATGTCATTATTTATGCATCTTTATATAGGATTTTTATAATGGAAAATAGATCAAAAGTTCCATGTAACTAGCTTGAATACTTACTTTTGATATTTTCAGGGTATTTGAGGAACGATAGCGTTTTGGATGATTTTGGGGGAAAATTCAAACTTATGTCAACATGACAACAGGTTTTAGTGTAAGTGAATACATACACGATGCCAGATTACAACGTATGGTGCCAAATTATTACACATGACACCACCAACGACGTCAGACTTGAATGCACTGACTTGTTATTTCTGAGTCACGCCGTCTCCCATGTCGTATCCGCATAACCACTTCATCACCCACGACGCCAAGTACGCAGAATTAGAAATTTAAGTTCATCTTTGGAGAGATTTTTTTTATCTTGTTTCCAATTTTGAAGATTATGTACACCCTATATAATGAGAGCTCTGGTTCTAGGTAAAGGCATCTTGTAATTCAGTTAGAGAGAAGAGTTTTAGAGGTAGCAAAGCTGTAACGACTTGAGAAATATGCTATATTTGTGTAACGTGTATTACCTATTTATACTCGTGTCTGTGTGACAGGATGGTGGCGTCGAGTTATGAGTAGTGTTCGTCTAGGATAATGTGTTGAACGAGTATCGGGTAGACGAAATACGGGTACACGAATCGGGGAACCATTTTTGTGGATGACCAAAAAATAAAACAAAATAATTAATTAATATGGAAATATATTCAGGTCGTTAGTATTTTCATTCACGCGCGATGGTGGGTTGTGGTGCATGCCGGGCGCAAAAACACCCGAGGTAACTCAATTATTGAATCAAATTAGATGAGAACAAGGGGTTGAGAGCTGGTGTTAATGAGGACCCTTGGATACACCTCGGGATATGGTTGTGAACCAAGATAAGACCACCCTATAAAAGGGTGAGTCAACTCTCTCTCTCTCTCTTTCATTTTTCTTCTTCTTTCCTTTTCTAGATCGAGATCACGGACAAAGGACGGGGTTTCGATAGTTTTTGTCGCGGATTGACGCTAAGGGATAACGCCATGAAACAAATGGAGGTGAGATCTCGACTCCCCTTTAATTCTCGTCATTTTGGCGTCGATTTTGTGTGTTTTAGTTTGATTATTGGATTGGTGGTGGGTCAGTTTTTATGATTTTATAATAGATTTGGATGGGTATCAAGGTCCCTAAGAGGTTGGGATAGGCTTGAAACACGGCGACACAAGCTGGGGCTACGAGAAACCCTAACAATCTCATTTTGGTTGTGACGTCGTGAGGGACGCCGTGGGGCCTAAGGACCACGACGCCAGTCACGGTGTCTGGGGCAGGGGTTGTCCTGCCTCCACACTTTAAGTGACACCGCAGGGCCTAGACCACCATGATGTGACACTTTCACAGGGCCTAAATTTTGGAAATTTTTGAAAACTTTGGGACTTCTCACAGGTATTCAAATGGGTCCGAACACGATCCGATACTCGGGGAATTGACCCAAAATAATGAAAATGGGTAATGTTTGGAAAATGGAGAAAATTAATGATAATTTATAATTAAATGAAAATAAATCTCTAACACGACCAGCGACTGGTGACGAGCGTACGAGATCAATTTGGCAACGTGTGAGAGTCGTAAGTGCGGAGTTTCGCATAGTACTGTGAGTAAAACTAGTGAGAGTATTTATATTATTTCATTTGTGCATTTAAATTGGATTGTTATCCTTGTTGAGCAGTGTTTTTAGTGAAATATGATTTCTTGAATTTCGTTTGTGATGTTTGTCCTTGGTGGATTATCAGCTTTGTTTTTCTTGGATTCCTTAATGAGTGGTATTTTGGGTATAAGTGAGCGATATGGTGGTCATGGGTGCGGTAAGACTATTTTGTGATCTATTTCACCATCGTGACTACACGGATTTTGGACGTGCCTAAACCCACAGTTTAGGGATTAATAGTCTGACCGTAAGTTGAACTGTGTATGGGCTACTCGAGGGTGATTCATCCTAAACTGTTTGCGGTTTAGGAAGTCAGGTTGTAAACTTTGTGTGACAACCTGATGGACTTGGAACACTTAAATGCCTTTGTGCTTTGTGCTCTCGACACTCATTTATCATTGATATCTTAGTGATTTATTATCATGTTGTCTTGTATTATCTTTGTGATATTCACGCATGATACTAGTTTAGCCGTTTATTTGGCATTTGAAATTATATTGAGACTCTACTTGGTTATTATTGTTATTCTTTGTACTCACTGTGCTTTTTATGACGATGGGTGCAACTCGTCATACTGCAGGATTGACAGGGGTAAAGGATCAACGATAAATGATTGACATTGAGGACAATTAGGTGATTTTCTCACACTTATTAGGTAGGTCATTGTATTATATGTATATTGTTTTTGAACAAATTGGGATATGGGTTTGTGAAATCTTGAGACATGTATACAATATTTAACTTTCCTTTGACTTGTTATACTGGTTGGATGTATATATGCAAGGTTTCCACACTCAAAGTTGTCTTGACTAGTGTCTTAGAGTTGTTTTGGGTTAGTTTGAGATTTTAATGCTTCTGTTATGATATGATAACTCACTAATTGGAATAACTCACTTAATTATATTTAAGTTTGTTATAATGATGATAAATGGTAAAGAAGGTTGACTAGGCTTGCATCGACTGCGCGAAGGTTGACTTGGGGTTTACGTAAGTCTAGGCTGGGAGGGGCCCAGTTTAGGGTTGTGAAACTGAGACCGTCACAAAAGCCATGTCCGGCTAAGTTCTTCAATACCTAGGTCGGTGGTGAAGCTAGCTAGTTTCTTTTTTGTCATTGTTCATGTCTTGATAAATTTTCGGTAATAAAAGTTTTATTTTAGTTCATCTATTCATATGTTACTGTTTTTAATGTTTATAGTATTTTAGAGTTTGCATAATCCCATTGCAAATCTCTATTAGTAAATCTATCAAGTCATCAATCGATTTCCGTGATACCAACTGTGTTGGCAAGTGACTAATCACTCAACCGATAGACCTGAAAAACCTCTTGATTCTAAGTGGGTAACATCATATTTAGATTGAATCGGTAGTAGTTACGATCCATTAATCTAGTGGTCGGTGTTCCCACGGAACTTACTGTGATTCGCATATTGAACTTTTTGTTGGTGTTTGTTGAAAGTTGTAACGGCCCAATTTTCAATGGCCATTATTGATGATGAAAATGCAGACGTGGACGCCAGCAGGAACGTTCTTGGGTCCCTAGTGAAGACAAAGCACGACCGAATAGGGTTTACAGTCCGTATTGTGTGCTCTGGTGGTGAAGTTGCGATGTATAGGTCCAAATTAGTTAAATGGCATCGCAATATGTGTGTTTATATTGCCATTGACGGGCGAGATTGTGTGTTAAGTATTCGCCTCGATATGCGTGTCGATGCGAGTACCTGAGCGACTAAGAGACGAAATTTAAGCCGAGGGGAAATAATATATATATAAAATGAATTATTTGTGATAAAATATGTAAATTGTTGGGCGCTAGGGACACGCGGAGTCGTGGTCGACACGCGTGGGTGGTACGTTAGTGTGTGCACGCTTGAAGTACGCTCGTTCGCGCACGGCGCTCACGAAAGTACGAAATTTTAGGCGCGAAAGTATAGGTGAGTAAATATATATATATTAAAAATCAGAAAAATAAAATAGGAAATGCAAAATTACCAAAAAGGGTATTGAAGGAAAGAAGAGAAATGGATAGACATGAGGGGCAAAATGGTCATTTCCACCATCAAAACCATTTTCTTCTTCTTTTAAATGTGAAAACGTAGAAGAAGAAGAAAAAGGGAAAAAAACAAACAAAACGAAGTGAAAATCGAAAGAAGGAGGAGAAGAAGAAGAAGAGATGAAGAGGGGTCGTGCGGGATCGTGGAGAGGTGAGTTGTTGTGTTATTTTGGTTGTTGTTGTTGTATGTTGTTGGCTTCGTTGGTGGTGGTGGTGGCGGATGTGAGATGATGTGGTGGATGGTGGTGGTGGAATGGAGCTTGGGAGCTCGGACGACGCAAAAGCTAGCTGCGGTTGTCAGAGAGGGAGACGACATCCATGTCGTCTCCCCTCTCCTTCTCCCTATCCCAAATTCAAAAAAAAAAAAAACCGGGCGCGGCTGCTAAAATAAAATAAAAAGAGCAGAGCCAAAATGGCTCTGTTCAAGCGAAGAAGAGCCGGTTGGGCTGGGCCGGTCAGAGCCGGTTCGGGGGACCCCCATATTATTTAATTAATAAAAAAAAAAATAAATTTTTGAAAAAAAAAAATTCTGGAAAATTCATAGAATATTCATATAAAATAGGAAAATTTTAGAAAAATTATATTTTGATCAAATAAAGGAAATTTTGGGATTTTCTCGGAATGTTAACGAGATATAGTCGGGGTTTTTGCCTCGTAAAATGTAAAAATTGATATAATATATCAAATTGAAGCTAATTTAATGAAAAATGATCTTAAGTATAATTCGGGTGGAAATTTTGATTTGTTGGGCATTTATTCGTGCTGGATCTGGTAATTGGAGTGCGGTATAGGTGCGTAAACCCCAACAGAAACACATCTGGAGTATTTAATTCTTTAAATTCTTGCGTTTATTATTCTTGAAATTCATATTCATTGTGATCATGTGTTGGTCTAGTTATTGGTTGGCGTTGGATTTGTTTTCACTATCGAAGTTTATTCGGGACGATTGTGGCACGTGATCAAGCATGCTAGATTATAGCACGTGTACTTGCGCCATTGGTGGATTGTGACCGAGCCGCGGGGTGCACGTGTTCGGTGGGTTTGTGATTTGTTCGGTCACCGTTAGTAGTTCGGATGTGGTTTAGACTTGATGTGCTCGGTCGGAGTCATCCGAATCTACGAAGTATGATCTAGTATGTGAGATTGCATTCTACTTTTGTCTGGTTTTATCGTAATTGTTGTGGAGCATATTGTTGGCATTATGATTATTCGTTGATCATCTTGCATGCTTGTTACCTACACATGCAGGGTTTTATGGCTGCCCATACTCTTTGCATGTGTAGTAACGTTAGTTATTGGCCTCTACGAATCTGTTTATTATTTACTCGATGGTTTTCTTTGGGAGTTTACTCTTTGGACTCGTCACCGTATGTGTTGGGTGATTTGAGTGCAGGATTTGATATGTGAAGGAGGCAAGGAGACACTTAAAGATTTTTTGTGACTGACAACGGAGACTACTCCTCTTATACGCCTGGTTGGTTGTATGTATTTATTTGATTTATCTTTGGGTTTGGGACTTGAGAGATAGGTTGTATATTTTGATATTTTGAGGATCTTGGATGATATGTATATGATTTACATTGATATGGTTTCCACTTAGGCATTATGCTCATAATATATATGATAAATCTTTATGTCATTAGTAAATCTTCCATTGCGTAAATTGAGGTTAAATGATATTAAAGGAATAAAAGTTAACTTATAACATCAAGGTTAACCAGGAAATTGATTAATAATGGAAAATTGGGCGTGGGACACGGTGGCGGTGACGTGGTCGGTTGTGGGCCCTGCGTAGCCTCCGTGGCGGACCAATGTGGAAATTGGGGCCGCCACATTTTGGTATCAGAGCTTAGGTTTAAGAAACCCAGGGAGTGAGGTGTGGGTTATGGTTACCTCTGATACTGCCACATTTTGGTATCAGAGCGAGGTCAAACTTTGAGAATTGGAGATTGAATAATAGTATAAATTCAATGAATAAATCTTAGATGTGGAAACCACAAGTGAATGATTAAAGACTTAGTTGGGAAGTGATGCGAGGCGGGTAGACTTAAGAAATTACATATACGTATGTTTTGATTGTGTACTACGTATTATACGCTTATATACTGAGTCTGATCCAATGCACGTTGGTTGTGCAGTTTATGATGGACGGACAGACTCCTACTACTCCGTCGACTACTCAGCAGGAGATTGGGGATACTAGCGACCATACCACTAGTGAGGTAGCTGATTTACGAGCCATGATGCAGAGAGAGGCGCGAATAGCGGTTATTACAGCGAGAGTAGCGATTAAGCAACGAGCTTCGACGAGATGCGCGAGATGGGTGAGTTGATGGAGTATATCCGGAGTTCGAGGATGCCGTGAGTGGCATGAAGCTAGCGAGCGTGTTGCACCTACTATTACTCGGACGACTTTAGCACCATTTGTTACTACACGAGCGCAGGGTGGGTCGAGACAGTGATAGAGAGGGTTGAGCCAGTTGTAGTGCCAGCAGAGACTACTGTGGTGACACCCACTACTACGGAAGCGACGAGATAGGGACTTCGGCTGCTAGGAGTAGGATGTCGAGGCGCGAAGATGGTGAAGGATTTTATGAGATTTAATCCTACATACTTCTGGAGTTAGTGATCCCGAGGTTGTAGGACGTTGGTTGATGACTCATGACGACTACACCGATTCTTTGGAGGTACCGAGATAGAACAAGCACGTATTTCGAGGCTATTGTTTGAGGGTCGGCATTTGCGAGTTTGGTGGACCACCTACACTGACATACATGGTACGCCAGCGACGTGGGGAGAGTTTAGACAGTTATTTTTGGACGAGTATATTCCCACAGAGGTGCGATTACGATTGAGGAGCGATTCTTGAGTTTGCGACAGGGTACCATGTAGTTTCGATATATGGATCGATTCGGTATCTCATGATGTATGTTATGGATGTGGCTAACACGGAGAGGTTATAGATCTATTATTTCTAGAGGCCGGATGAGAGGATTGGTGGTGTGATAGTGCGCTGCGGTGCGAGAGACGCTTCAGATTGTTTATGATAGGGCGTTGGCTCGCGAGACATATTTGCTGCAGAGCGAGGAGCAATCAGATCATCGTACACCCAGAGATGATTTGCAGTTGGATCATGATTTCAGTGACGATCGTGATTCGAGGGATGATCAGTACGACTATGATGACGGGCAGATAGATTGGAGTCGCGAGGACGACCAGGACCAGACTGATGATCAATTCAATAATGACGATCGCCAGGTGGTACATGAGATTGTACCTATACCGATCTGACAACCAGAGACGAGTCGTACGAGACGAGAATCGGGATCGAGGGACCGGAGTTGGGGTCAGCGCTCGGAGGAACGATAGGCTGGAGTCAGGGACAGACGTAAGTGTTATCGGTGCGGACAGAGAGGTTACATCAGTGTGAATTGCCCTGAAGCCTTTCCAGCATCAGAGATTCCACAGACCGGGGAGATAGTTCACATTATAGTACCGCCAGTCAGAGAGACGACTCGACAACATGAGTAGGGTACGTTGTTTTACTAGTCCTTTTTCATGCATTCGTTGCATATAGACTGGTTAGTTTATTTTTGGAACCAGCGTGTTCTAGTGGATGTGTTCACTAGGGTTATTGTGAGATTGTGAGAGTAGTAGATGTGTTCACTAGGAGGTGGTTGTGAAACTGGTAGATGTGTTCACCAGGAGGTTGTGTGAAGCTGGTTGATTGGTTGATTAGTTCACCGAGGAGTCCATTTGCAACTAGTGGTTGTTATAGGATTGGTTGATGTTTTCACTAGGGACTGGTCGATGTGTTCACCAGGGACCTGGTTGATATGGGTTGGTTGATGAGTTCACCAGGGATTGATTTGTACACCAGGAGTTAGTGGATGGACGGTTGGTTGATCGGTTCACTGATGGTGATTGATTTTTCTTCACCTAGGTTGAGGTTGATTTGTTTACCAAAGTTAGAGGTTGAATAGTTCATCAAAAGTGTTAGTGGAATAGTGATTGATTAGGTTGGCTACATTTGTTTAGGTTGGTTGACCTGATGGGTAATTGTATCTACGTTGCAGTTCTCTGAAACGAGATATTAGTTATCTTAAATTTCGGGACGAAATTTCAAATTAGTTGGGAAGAACTGTAACGGCCCAATTTTCAATGGCCGTTATTGATGATGAAAATGTAGACGTGGACGCCAGCGGGAACGTTCTTGGGTCCCTAGTGAAGACGAAGCACGACCGGATAGGGTTTACAGTCCGTATTGTGTGCTCTGGTGGTGAAGTTGCGATGTATAGGTCCAAATTAGTTAAATGGCATCGCAATATGTGTGTTTATATTGCCATTGACGGGCGAGATTGTGTGTTAAGTATTCGCCTCGATATGCGTGTCGATGCGAGTACCTGAGCGACTAAGAGACGAAATTTAAGCCGAGGGGAAATAATATATATATAAAATGAATTATTTGTGATAAAATATGTAAATTGTTGGGCGCCTAGGGACACGCGGAGTCGTGGTCGACACGCGTGGGTGGTACGTTAGTGTGCACGCCCGAGTACGCTCGTTGGCGCGCACGACGAAATTTTAGGCGCGAAAGTATAGGTGAGTAAATATATATATATTAAAAATCAGAAAAATAAAATAGGAAATGCAAAATTACCAAAAAGGGTATTGAAAAGAAGAGAAATGGATAGACATGAGGGGCAAAATGGTCATTTCCACCATCAAAACCATTTTCTTCTTCTTTTAAATGTGAAAACGTCGAAGAAGAAGAAAAGGGGAAAAAAACAACACAAAACAGTGAAATCGAAACGAAGGAGAAGAAGGAAGAAGAAGAGATCAAAGAGGAGGGAGAGCGGGATCATGAGAGAGGTGAGTTGTTGTGTTATTTTGGTTGTTGTTGTTGTTGTATGTTGTTGGCTTCGTTGGCGGTGGTGGTGGCGGATGTGAGATGATGTGGTGATTCGGTGGTGGTGGAATGGAGTTGGGAGCTCGAACGAACTACGCAAAGCGTTCGTCAGAGAGAGGAGACGACATCCATGTCGTTTCCTCTCCCTCTCCTTCTCCCTCTCCCAAATTCAAAGAAAAAAAAAATTTCTTTGGAACAGAGCCATTTTTTTGGCTCAATTCCGAAGCTGAAGGCCGGTTCGGCCCCGAACCGGCCGGCCGGCCGAACCCCCCTATTAAATAAAAAAAAAATAGTTTGAAAAAAATTCTGGAAAATTCATAGAATATTCATATAAAATAGGAAAATTTTAGAAAAATTATATTTTGATCAAATAAAGGAAGTTTTGGGATTTTCTCGGAATGTTGACGAGATATAGTCGGGGTTTTTGCCTCGTAAAACGTAAAAATTGATATAATATATCAAATTGAAGCTAATTTAATGAAAAATGATCTTAGGTATAATTCGGGTGGAAATTTTGATTTGTTGGGCATTTATTCGAGCTGGATCTGGTAATTGGAGTGCGGTATAGGTGCGTAAACCCCAACAGAAACACATCTGGAGTATTTAATTCTTTAAATTCTTGCGTTTATTATTCTCTTGAAATTCATATTCATTGTGATCATGTGTTGGTCTAGTTATTGGTTGGCGTTGAATTTGTTTTCACTATCGAAGTTTATTCGGGACGATTGTGGCACGTGATCAAGCATGCTAGATTGTAGCACGTGTACTTGCGCCGCCATTGGTGGATTGTGACCCGAGCCGCGGGGTGCACGTGTTCGGTGGGTTTGTGATTTGTTCCGGTCACAGTTAGTAGTTCGGATGTGGTTTAGACTTGATGTGCTCAGTCGGGGTCATCCGAATCTACGAAGTATGATCTAGTATGTGAGATTGCATTCTATTTTTGTCTAGTTTTATCGTAATTGTTGTGGAGCATATTGTTGGCATTATGATTATTCGTTGATCATCTTGCATGCTTGTTACCTACACATGCAGGGTTTTATGGCTGCCCATACTCTTTGCATGTGTAGCTAACGTTAGTTATTGGCCTCTGAATCTGTTTATTATTTACTCGATGGTTTTCTTTGGGAGTTTACTCACTGGACTCGCTACCGTATGTGTTGGGTGATTTGAGTGCATGATTTGATATGTGAAGGAGGCAAGGAGACACTTAAAGATTTTCTATGACTGACAACGGAGACTACTCCTCTTATACGCCTGGTTGGTTGTATGTATTTATTTGATTTATGCTGGGTTTGGGACTTGAGAGATAGGTTGTATATTTTGATATTTTGAGGATCTTAGATGATATGTATATGATTTACAGTTGATATGGTTTCCACTTAGGCATTATGCTCATAATATATATGATAAATCTTTATGTCATTAGTAAATCTTCCGCTGCGTAAATTGAGGTTAAATGATATTAAAGGAATAAAAGTTAACTTATAACATCAAGGTTAACCGGAAATTGATTAATAATGGAAAATTGGGCGTGGGACACAACTGGCGGTGACGTGGTCAGTTGTGGGCCTGCATGGCCTCCCGTGGCGGACCAATGTGGAAATTGGGGCCGCCACAAAAGTTATATGTTTGAGTTAGGTAAACACATACTTGGTGGTTGTCCTATTTATCGAAAATAGGAGGACTAGGGATTTCTGACGGTTGTCGATTTCTCATAGCCAGTCTGGTAAAGTGTTTTAAATTATGTCTTAAAATTGATGATTCAAGGCTTGACTTTGACTGAATATGACTAGTTGTGGATCTTTTGACGAGGTATCTTTTCACTGATTGTTTACAAGTATTTACTTTGTTTTGATTTAGTTGTTAGTCTCTTTTGAAAATCCTTTTTTGCATTTTAGTTTTGCTAACTTGAATTGCCTAAGTAGACCACGTGCTTACCGCTACTGCAAATATTTGTAGATTCGGTAACCTATATTAGTTATATTTGACACGTGGTCAATATGCATTATGTATTACTTGGGTGATTGAGGGTAAACCATACTTTTGCTTTACTGAGCTCGTTGAATTTATTACTCACCCCACTTCTCCCATCTAGGTACCTCTCAGTTGTTGTTCAAGACATAGTAAAGAGCAAAGTCATTGCATATAAGCTCTTTTCTTGTTTGCGAGGTTGATATACTATTATCTATTATGTTTTGAACTCATTATGTATTAAAACAAGGGTTTTTGGTATGGGTAGACTTTGTGAAACCCATAGTTCATTTGGCCATGTGTGACGACCCCTCTCCAAATCTAGGGCATCGCTTGGCTTAATCCCGTAATTAAGCCCTAATCATGACACGTATGACCTAATTACGTATTAGTTAGCCTTTACTACTTATACGCCTCGCGGATCGTGTTCAAGATAAGTAATTCACTATTCCTAACATTTATGAATGTTTAGAGTTATTAATTAGCATAAGTCTCAATATGATTTTTTTAGCGGAAGTCTTTAACATTATAGCGCAGAAACATTTATAACAGCTTAAGTGTGGAAACCAGGAAATAACGATCACAATATATATGAAAGTAAATAGTGAACATATACACAGTATGATAATCAAAAGTCAAGGAACTATCGCTCAACCCACTAAGTATCCCTAAGTGAAAGACATAAATAAAAGTATAATACAAAATATCAAAATACCCTACATGTATAGACATCGACCCGAGTCAAGGCTCAGAGGTAGTCGCCAATTTTCTCATTGCCTGGCCTGGTGCTGCTCGAAGGACCTACACCCACCGTCACAAACTAGACGGTAAGTATGATGATATTTAAGTGATAACTAGGGAGTTTTATACTATATTTCCAATTTAATAAACAGGCATTTAAAAGCATAATATAGCTGAAAGATGTTGGACAATTAATGCAAATAAATACCACAGTTAACATGAATAGTTAAATACGTCCAGTTGGCGGTGATATATATCACTTAGCCTTTACCACTACTGTATGGAGCTGTGCTCAACATATCATCATTTTCTAATAATCTCAAATGGTGGAGTTGTGCTCTACGCGTATACATCATCTATACTTGCCGACAACCCCATGGCTCATACCACGTGTACCGTAGGTGTTGTGGCGAGTGCCGGAGACCCTGAAAGACCAAAACCCACTTGAATCCGCGCATCTCGTGTGCAATGGACACTAGATAATCCCTACTTTAGGTTTCAAGAATTTATATCCCTATATCTTTAAGATTCCAAAACAGATAAGCTACAAAGCCCAAAGTAAATAAAATACAAATCCAAACATATTAAGTAGACCTAAAGTATGTTTTTCTATGTAAACATTAACCTCAGTCAAAGACAATCATCAAGCAATTAGGAAATAGAGTCAAATGATATACTGCACAATGCATCATGCTATGTCAACATTCATAATGAAAGAAATTAAAGACGCATGATGTGGGAGTTTAAACAACAAGTCTACAAATAGACTGATGACAGTAAAAAGACGGAATGAAATAAAGTAAAGAATCCCCACAATTTCACTTAAAATTCAGGGATAGTCCTAGCTATTCGGCCTCTCGACACTCCGATACCCACCTTCCAGACTCCTGGTACGCTTTCCTAAGTCCTGGTATGTTCAAACACTATTTAGGGTCGGTGTGTTTCGATTGTATAGGTCGTATACTCGGTTGGTCAATTTAGTCTTTTAATATTTTATCAAAAAAATGGTGATTATCTTAGCTAGGATCTCTAGTCCTCTCCACTCCTAGCTCGAATCCCTCTAAAATTTCCCAAAATCTCTCCTCTCTTAAGTTATGTTGATTTGCATGAAATTGGTTTGTGAAAATGAGGAGAATCCCACTCATCCATACTATATATATATATATATGCTTGTTTGTAATCTAGTGTGCGCCACGTATCTCGAGGCAAATATGATGGTCACTAATTGGACAATCCAGTTTCTCATGTGACACAAAATAGGTGACACTCAACCTGGGAGTGTGTGCTAGTACAGATCCCGAGGTCTGTCTTAAGGTTATTGTAATTTGATTCTCAACTCTAGTACATCAAATGTGATGTATTTTTATTAAAACCATAGGCTATTTAATTAATATGCATTAATTTAAATACCAATGTTGAATTAAGTTGTATTTAACTAAGTTTAGACTTACCACAAGTCTAGCTACCCAGTACCCCAGCTCGCACGCAACTCGAGGCGCGTCCCCGCTCTCGTTTTGACGTTTATAGCTGCAAGAATTGACTTAATTAGTCTACACACATACACAACACTAGACATACACCATTACAAATATAAAATATACATTGGCCACGTACTTCGGTCGGTGTGCACATCTCATGTGGGCCCTACATCACAGGTCAGTGATCCTGATATTAGAAAATTGGGATGTGACACCATGGTTGTAAGACTTTCTACTATCACTTCTGCATATGATAGACCTAGAAGGCTTTTATTTCGTATCTTTATACTCCTTAGTTGTCTATTTGTAGATTGTTTTCTTATATTCCACATGTTGACTCCTACGGGATCATCGCTTGACTTGTTGAGTTATCTCGAGGGGTTTGGTGGTGCTTTGGGCCGAGCGACCCAGATCCTGGGAATTCGAGTTGTCACGGTCACTTTCTTGACTTTTAGCCAACCTATCAAATTAATTTGAAACAACACATTTAAACTATAGCACATCATAAACAAAACCATCATCCACAAATAGCATGCCTCGGTTTCGCACTTGAGTTCCTATTGAGTAAGGTGCCAATTTGTTTAGAGTAGTTATGAGTTGCTTGATTAAAGGTTAACATTCATGTAAAGTTTTGGGGCATTTAAAACATCATTGGATGAATCTTGGGAAGAAAGGAAAACAAAGTATTTCATCACTCACAATCGATTCCTTTATTTCTTTCTCGTGTTCATCAGTTTCTTCACTTGTGATATACTCAGTTCTTTTAAGAAATGACTTCGGTTGATTCTCTGTTACGTCAAGATTTTTGGGTCACTGGGGTATGCTTAGCCTGATTGCACCAATGCCTCATAGGAATAGTCAAGCTTGTCTGGATACCCCCATGTTAAATTCTCCACCCGGTCGCACCACACACGAGTTCGCGAGCCTATCGATCTCCGCTAGCACCAATAATGTCCTAAACTTAACCACCTTCAACTCTTAGGTGCGGGATTTTAACTCAAAAGGCGTCGTTACTAGTTAAGTAGATATGATACCTATATACTTAATTATGAAGTTTTACTTATCCAATATGAGACTATTAATTTCGGTCCACACGTCTCAAGACTCCACCTTAGACCGAAATCCATCCAAGGGGCTTTTTCTCGATAGGTCCCAACCGAACCGTCGACTCTGATACCATGTTAAACTCTCCACCGGCTGTGCCGCACGCGTACGTGAATCCATTGATCTCCGCTAGCACCGATATTGTCCCCAACTTAACCACCTTCAACTCTTAGATACGGGGTTTTAACTCAAAAGGCATCGGTACTAGTTAAGGAGAGATCATCACTTATATACTTCATTATGAAGTTTCACTTATCTAATGTGCATGAGACTATTAATTTCGGTCCACACATTATCTCAACACCAAAGATGTCAAAAATAAAATAAAATGGCTTCGGTTTACAGAGTCCAATAACATGCGTTGTGATGACAATGTCCATAAGAACTTCAGGTGCAGGAGT
Source organism: Stephania japonica (assembly GCA_039657345.1). Classification (NCBI taxonomy): domain Eukaryota; kingdom Viridiplantae; phylum Streptophyta; class Magnoliopsida; order Ranunculales; family Menispermaceae; genus Stephania; species Stephania japonica. Next base: position 63,467,809 of record CM077557.1, on the reverse strand, counting down.
GGCCTGGGTTAGGTAATGCTTTAACTACTCCTTCAATCGGACGTACAAACTTATAGAAGTTTCGAGCGACATGCAAGTCACTATACATACAAACCATTAATACAACCATATGGCCCATATATACTTATATACATGTCATCATACTCGACTGCCTTACAAATGTACATATATATCCCTTCTAGATAACAAATTTGATTATTATTTTTCTTTAAAAAAAAATTTTTTTTTTGATTATTTGTGCTTATACTAAGTGATGTCATCATATATTTAATCTAAGAAATCACATAACTCTTTGTCATCATATATATGACTTAGAAAATCTGTTTCTCGTTCAAACAACATTTCATAGTAATAAAATCAGTATAACTAATTGAAGAAAGCATTGCCATAAACCATATACTGAAGCTTGAAAACGAAATGTAATACTTGTCTCTCAATCATCACATAAAGATCGGCGGGATATGAAATGATATTATATTAAATCATCCCTCATGCCTTAAATTAAGGTTGGAGGTTACGGTCTATAAGTGGACGGTCAAGTTTAGGATTATAGATGGAGCCCAACACGACTAACCATGAGACTTTCCAATGCTTCAAGACATGCTACGGTTTAAATTACGCTATAGCGCGATATATATAGTTTTCGAAATATTTATGTAGTTGAGATTTAATATGTAGCCTTAACTTATTGTTAATCAATTAACTCACACGTGCCATGGCTCCACGTGGGACCTTCATGTCGGCTTAACATGAAGAAAACAGAAACATGTTTTCGTCATCCTCGAAGGGTTAAGATGGAGCCAAATTTGACCACCTTAACCAGTTAAGGAAAATTACTTCTATATGTTTTCATACCGAGAAATGAAGTCCCCCGAGTTTGGTTAACTGAATCCAAAGTCATGACGACAATCAGATCTTAATATATGGGCAGAGTAGTCGAGCTAGTTGGGCCCTCTAGTCAGCAAGCTACTTGGCTCTTAGAAATCAGAAAAATAAAAGTAAAAATAAAAAAAAAATAAAAAATCTACAATGATTTTCCTATTCACTTTCAAACAAAAGTAATTCCTAAGACACGTACTCGGTATGGAAAATTTTTTTTTTTTACTTTCGTGGAAGTCAAATCACGATCTCCCAAAATCTTATCTTTTGACAAGTGATGTGTTTTTTACCATCTTACCAGATATGCTTTGATAGGTATCGGAAAAGTTGGATCTTAGTTCTATTGTCAATTTCAAAAGGAAAATTTTTTTTGATACTATCTTTTTTTTTTTTTTTTTTTTTTTATAAGAACATACTATCTTTTCTTGTTAAACACCATTAATTATTTGTGCATCGGCATTTGCATAAATTTTTTTGATACTTTTTTGATACTACTGTCTTTTTTTGAGCTTCCATGTCTATGTAATTGCTACAGGTTGTCGCGCTTTAAGTTCTTCTTCATGTACTATGTATATATAGCTAGCTAGATTAGTTAATTTGAATACTTTCTCCGTTCCTTGCTTTCTACAAAATCTCCCTTTCAAAATATATAAGCCGAATTGACCAAAAAAGTTTGAAAAATGAGACGTTTTAGGAATTCAAGGAACTTTTTCTTTTGAAGCAGAATTCAAAGGAATTCAAGGACCTTTTATACCTTATGTATACTCATTTTACCCTTCTTTCAACCCAGCATTTATTTACAATTAAAACATTAATTTGCCTCTTATACACTCTTTCTTTTTGGTAGGATCTTATACACTCTTTAGTAATTGACAAGAATGAAATTTGAACCAATAACTAATGCTTTCCTTAATAAGTGTGTTTTTTGTACAGCATCTTATGGCCTGTTTGGTTGGGGTATTAGGTTATCTAAGCCTGGGCTTAGAGGTAAGACTATTGTTTGGTTGAAGTGTTAAGTAAGCAACAGGCTTACATAAACACTCATACACTGGCTTATCTAATGACAGGGGGGACCCTGTCATTAGATAAGCCAACCCAATTTTTAAGGTGAAATGTCAAAAATGCCCTCATGATTTGAACAAAACCCTAGATTACATTCTTCTTCACATCGATCAATACTCGCCTACATTAAATAGGGGCATTTTAGACATTTCACCCACTTTTCCTTATGGGTTTATACTTGAACCAAACGGCTGCACATAAAACTCCCATCTCTCACAAAGATCAGGCTTATCTAAGTCAATCCCTACACCTTGCACATAACTCCAACCAAACGGGTACTTATATTAGTATATAAGAGATAAATTTATCTATGGTGACAAAGGATATACGTCTAGATCTCTAGACATTTCAAAATAAAGCCTTATGATCTTGTGAGTAGAAAGTATATAGTTGGGTCCAGGATAGCATAATTGGTACAAGCAGAAAGATCCATGAGCTTTGCATGGATGGACATGGGCCGACCCAACATGTGATATCAGAGTTAATGACTCGATTGAGATAAGGCATCTTAAATGAATTTGGTTCTAAGGCATCTCAAATAGATTTCCGTTCAAATCAAAGTTATTTATTTTTTTTTTTTTCAAGAAAATCAAAGTTCTTTACATGTCTGGATATATCGAAGTATAATATCACATCTCTTGAATAATACTTTGTAACCAATGATATAAATCTCTTCCCATTATTTTTTTGGGTACCAATCTCTTCCCATTATCATCAAGGCCTTTTAGAGTGAAATTAACCTCATTACACTTAGTTAAGTGTTGGTTACAATACACTAGCAGAAATATTTTCATTCGCTGGCGTGGACTGGGGTAGGCCGGCTTAATACTTCCCTCCTTGAGTCCAGGGTACGTAGCAGAGATCAACAAAAAATATGAAACCATTATATATAGACTTTATAGTAATTTTTTATTAAAAAAAAACTTTTATAATTTACTTTTTTACCAGCAAAACAGCTTAGTTTACTTATTTCTTGGATTGTGAGGCCTATGAAATTAAGAATTAAAATAATGTCACAGATTTATTCAAACTAAGCAAAATATATATTTATATAACTAATCAATCATCAACATATAAAAGTTTTCGTGTCTCCGTTGAACATCTGTAAAACTAAGCTGTCAGTTTCTTTAACTTGATTATTGGCAGACACGCATTAGCGGAGCTTGAAGGTGGGTGCAGGTTGTATACGAGATAAATTAATAAATGAGTAATATATATATTGTATGTTTTCTCAATAAGCTATGAGCTGTGATCCAAACGAAATGCTGAGAAAAGATGATGACGTTTCTTAATTCTGTTTTGTGCCTTTCAGCTGAGTGTTCTGTTCCATTGGCATTACCTTTTGTTTGCTCATCCGTGGAATATATGCTTTCTTCTGTTATATCATTGCAAGATCCCATATATTCATAAGACTAGATTTGTGCAATTTGTAATGCATCTCTGGGAAGTACAGTATATTATTGTAATGGCTTGTGTACTAGGAATATATGTACATGCGTTGCTCAACCTCCGTTTGATAATAATGTACCACTCAACTGATCCCAATACTTGACTTCTTATGTGTCCCCACCTGTCTTGCTTCTGCTTTTTTCATTTTTATTTTCAAGGCTATCAAGGATGGAAGAATGATTGAACATAAGCAACTAAACAAATAAAAATAAATAGCGCGCGTGTACAGAACCCAATAATTAAATGTTTTATTACAACAGTGACGGCACTGTGGATAGCTAGTGTGTATATATATATACATATATTTTTTTATTTTATTTTTTCAACGACTGATGAGGATAGCTAGTTAAATTGGTTATTAATATTAGAATGGCAATGGTGTGTATAGGAATAAAATACATTTCTTTTTATTATTGTGGGTGTCCGAACCTCCTTAGCTCCTCCTAATTAAGGTCTGACTAATTCTAGGGTTAGGGCCCCCCACCACTAACCTAGTAGTCAAAGGAGAAATAGTACAGTTGCTGAAAATTGAATCCATCATCTCTGCCTTAGTCAGAGTACGTACTAAGAACCACTTCAAAAAAAAAAAAAAATTCATTCTCCGCACCCCTTGAGGGGTAGCAAGCTATATATTTCATATATATTTAGTCATAAAAAGTTTAATTCATGACAAGCCAATTATGAGTCATCAGATACCCCAGGAATCATGTGATTTATTTGTTAATTCAAGGTACATCAAACAACAAAGAAATGGCTTGGACGGGGTTGAAGTCACAGTAGCAGTAGCAGAGATCATGAGCGCTTAATTCATTTTGGTTTTTTTATGAAAGATAACCGCGTACTCTTTCAATATATAGTCAACAATGTTTTTGACATGTAAAAGAAATCATGTCTAACCGCGTACTCTTTCAATATATAGTTAACAATGTTTTTGACATGTAAAAGAAATCATGTCTAGAGCATATATAACTTCAGTAATTTTTAGGCGTGTAATAGTTCTTTAATTAATTAATTTAATTTGTTTGTTTTAGAAGGATTGAATGGAATCTTTATGTTTATATACACATTAGCTTAAGATAGTTGAGAGGAGGGATGGGGCTAATTAATTACTAGTTTAAAATAAAGTCTGCTACCCATTAGGGAGACCAAGAGTGATTAAATATTGAATAGAAACTAAATCATCTCTCTCTCTATCCTTTGTTTATAAATGTTGCAGTAGTGATTGATTTCAAACAAAAGTTGCCAGTGCAACTAAGTAATCTCAACAACCGAAACCAATCCCTCAAAGATGACAGGCATTGGATCTCCATGTGGAGCCTGCAAGTTCTTGAGAAGAAAATGTGTCAATGGCTGTGTATTTGCTCCTTATTTCTCCCACGAACAAGGAGCAGCTCATTTTGCAGCAATCCACAAGGTATTTGGAGCAAGTAATGTGTCCAAGCTCCTCATGCACCTTCCAGTCGCGGACCGCTGCGAGGCCGCCCTTACCATCTCGTACGAAGCAAGAGCAAGGCTTCAAGATCCCATCTATGGTTGCGTCTCGCATATTTTTGCGCTTCAACAACAGGTATGTATAGTTCCTACGTACTATATATATATATACATATGCAAAACAGCACAAGAACTATATATAAATACTCCTAATAATATGATAATTTATTTGAATGCTTGCAATTAAGTTCCCTTTTTAATCTGGATTCATTAATTAATTGGCAGGTTTTCAATCTTCAAGAACAGTTAGCTTCACTAAAGACACAGGCTTCACAGGGCTTGGCAATGGCTGTCCAATTACATCCAATGGACAATTTCCTATCCACCAGCAGGGGGCTTTAGATTTTCATAATTTAGATGAGTTAAGATCTGCACCACAAATAAATCCCACGGACTACACGTTGACCGCGTTGCACAATGACAATTGGTTCATGGATGAAAACCACATGGTTGATCATTATCATTACACGATGAGGGAAGAAGGAGATCAAAATCTTGAAGGTCCTTACATGTCATTGAGTCATTGACATTTATATATCTGCTGAGAAGCAGCATCAACGTTGGTGTTAACGCTAATCAATTTCTTTCGGTGTTATAATCAATATCTTTCAATCAATTTATAACACCACTCCAAAATTCTTAAGACTTGATGTGACGAAGAACTTTCAATAAAAGGATATAAGCTTGTTGAGTTTGGAAATTTTATACTTGGAGCATCGATATGCTTAATACATTACTTTTTTTTTTGGTTAATGCATTACATATTTAGGAACCATATATGGTAATTGCATGTTTTTTTTTTGAGTTCCAAATAGATCATTTTATTTCAAATCATTGGCAACTACATATATTCTAAGAAAAGTGGGTAAAACGCTCACTCCTTCCGACCAAGAGCAAAACTAGCTTCCCGTGCAACATAGTGGGCCATTAAATTACATTGTAAGTGTGACGGTCCAAACCACGATGGCTCAAGTTGCCCGACCTAGATTGCCAATTAGACCCTCTTGAATATCGAGCTAGTCTAGCTAGGTGGTAGTCTAATAAGACTTAATTAACATGCGAAATACAACAAGACAATCTATAAATGGACAACTAAGGCAATAATGCAAAATAAGAAGGCCTTCCAAAGTCTATCGAGTAAGGAAATAGAGTACAAAGTCTTGCAACAAAACCAAATGTGATCACGTTCCAAAATACATACTCATTAATCCCCCGTTTTAATAGAAACATATATTGTTCAAGAACAATATATATATATTGTCTTAAACTAACAAATTGATAAGAAAATAATGTCTCTAAATTAGCAATGATCTTCTTTGTCCCTTTAGATTGTGCAGACGCAAAGGTACATGAAGGGAGAGAAGTAAGGTGAGGACTATTATAATCAACGTGCTCAATAAAGTGGAAGATTGTTCCACTATCAATCATCCAAGTAATACTTAGTGCATAATTCATAACTAGCAAGCAACAATTGTGCAGCGACGACCTGTTTCTCAAAACAGGGCACTGCCTGGCCTAATCTCGTTATTAAGGCCTAATCTCAATCACGTAGGACTTAACAACATATTAGTTAGCATTTTGTCCTATTCACCTCGTTATTTGTGTTCAAGATAAGTATTATTCATTTCTTGTTATTTGTGATTTTCAAAGTTAATTTAAACTTTTAAACATTATAATAATTTTCAGCGGAAAACTTAGTTAAATTCGCAGAAGCATTATAAATGACACTTAATATGTGAAAATTAGGAAATAACAATCACATGTATATAAAGCAGCGATAGACAAAGTAATAAACATGTGTTAAGTCGGAGAATAAGTCTCTCAACTCAATTAAACCAAAAGTATTCAAAAAGACATAAGTAATTAAATACAACCAATGGATATATGCAATAAAAAATGATAAGTATTAGGTCACCTAGGGCTCAGAGGTAGTCGTCGATCTTCTCCTTCCCGGGCCTGCTACTCGATAAATTTGCACTCAGTCATCAACACAAATATGACAAGCCCAATAAGTAAAGTCAGGATGCCACTTATATATCCACATTTTCAAATAAAGAAAGAATGGTAATTGAAAGCCTACAATAGCTACAAATTAAGAAAAATCGAAAAAAATGTATGCAAACAAGTATCAAGCTACTACAAAGGATGATAGACAGAGGAGTCACGCAAATCTAGGTCCGGTCAACCGACATCCTTAGGGAATCCAACTCGTGTCCTGCGCTAACTCTTAAATCAGAGAAATATAGCCGCGTGGAGTCCTAACATCCCAGGGAATCTAACCATGTGTGCCTCGCTAACTCATAAATTAGAAAAACATCAGTTTATGTGTAGAGTCCCGGCATCACGAGGGAATTTAACCCCATGTGTCGCGTTAACTCTTAAATCAGGGAGCCTAGATTGGTGGGATACCTTAGACATGCTTAACGAGCTAGGAGTTGAAGATTTAGACTATACCAATCAAGTGCCACATAACAAACATATTAACATGGAGGTGAACAAACACCAGTATGGGAGTAAAACAAATCATAACATGCTATTTAGAAGATAATTCAGCAGCATAGAGATCAACAACATTAAAAGAATCCAATCATAGGCGAGATCAAGCCAATGGATGCCATACAACAAGTCATTACGTACATGATGATTGTAGCCGCAAAAATATTGGTATGAAAACATATACAAGACATGACATTAGGAAGACGTAATAGTAATAAAACAGTCCAAATGATTTTATATCAACTCAAAAATGGAAAAGAATTAATTATCTGACAGATTTACTTACAAGAAATCGTCAAGGAATCGCTAGAGCTAACCTAGCTTGAGTTGTCAAGATGGTAGGAGGAGAGCACGAGAAGTTGTTGTAATTAGGGAGACGTGAGTTCAAATCCTGCCCGAGGTAATAGGGTCGGGCCACACGCCTTGGCCTATTGCACTAGGACTCTGTGGGACTAATCGCAGAAAACAAGTTACGAACACCCACATATAAAAAAAAAAAAAAAAAAAAAAAAGAATCACTAGAGCTGAATTGGAGTATTGGAAGAAAGACATTGGAAATGGTGTAGACCAAGAATTGCTAATGCAATGGAGATTAGGCACAAATCATGAGGAAACAACCATCGATCCTCAGCGCCTCAGAGGTGAATTGACGACGCTGGGAGGCGTTAGAATCGGGTCAAAAATGAAACGAAAAACAGAACATCATAGCGCTTCCCTAGAGATTTCGAACGCCTTCACAAAATGAACGTACGACGCTAGATCAAATTCAATATTGGGAGTTGCGGAATTGCCGTTTGGGAAGATTTTGGGATGATGATGTCATGGTTACAACTCACGAAGGTATGGCAATATATGAAGATATTCATAAATATTTCGATGGATTTTCTTCATGGATTCATTAATGAGTTAATGAAAGATGATATTGATGGATATCGAACGAACCAATAATAAACCAGTTACTATAGATTTGTAGTAGTAGAAATGGGGTTGAATCCACATGGATTGAGATTAATTTTTAGGTTCAGAAAAGGGCATTTAAAAAAAAAAAAAAACTCAACTAAACTAAATGTAAATTGCGATGAAAACAAAACACTATTATTACTAAAGATGATTAACAATAGATTAAAAACTCTAGATCAAGTTTTGACATGACTATCATGAGACGTCGATTGGATTCATTCATAGGTTACAAAAGATTGTTTTGATAATGACTCTCATAGATAGGTTATAACGACTGAACCATGCACTTGTCACCTCTCGTTCTCCTAGTGTAAATGGAAAGAATGTTGGCGCGACACAACCATATACTTACTAGGTTGCAAAACCCATAGGGCTCCGCAGATTTCAACAACCTAACAACCTTTAGCTCTGTGAGAAAACTTATACCTTGAGCGGTAACTAGCAGGCGCCGCTACCAAACTCATATTTAAAAATACCTAAGACTTTTAGAAAGCGAACGATCCATGATCCTAGTTACCACCAGTGCAATCTCCCTCAGCCGGTGGTGGTAAGATTACTAGATATGGTTTCTATCAAAACCGAAGTGCACGTGCATTTACACTACGATAAAGAAGAAACACTATACCGTAAATCCACACATAGAATCTCATTAACCAGTGCAATCAAAATTACAAGACTCAAAACAAAAGAAAATGATTAAGACGTTAAGATCAAAACCTCATGAATCCTAAATCTCACGAATCAAGTCATCTTGACAGAGAGAGAAAATAGGAAGTGAAGAAATATATATGAGGATGTAGGAGACTGGAAAAATAAGAGGTAAAGAACTCCATAGAATCATCAATGAAGAACAACAAGCTTCTTTAATTAACACTAGGAAAATGTCAAGTTGACGGCTACGAATTATTCAATTTGGCAACCGATGATGGAAGATCATCTTTATTGCAAGGATTTATTTGATCCAATTGAATTTGGACAAAACAAGCCAGAGAAAATATCTGATGCTAATTGGAGGAAGTTGCACCGAAAAACTGCTGGGACTATTCGAAAGTGGATCGATCTCAGTATTTATCACCATGTCCGCAAAGAGGTTGATGCACAGGAGTTGTGGAGAAAATTGAAGAATATGTGTGAGAGGAAGGGGGCTTAGAACAAGGCTTCTCTAATTGAAGGCTTGTTAATATGAAGTACAAAGATGGGCGGTCGATGATATAGCACTTGAATGATTTCGAAGCATTGATCAATCAATTAAGTGCTATGAAGATTGTACTTGAGGATGAGTTACAAGCACTTTTACTCTTGAGCTCGTTGCCAGAAAGCTGGGAAACCTTGGTGGTGTCTCTAAGTAATTTTGCTCCAGGTGGTGTCTTGTCTTCATCCATAGTGCGGGATAGTCTCTTTGATGAGGAGACTAGGAGAAAGGATAAAGGCATTGAAACTTCACAAGCTCTTATTACTACTGCAGAACATAGAGGCAGAAGTCAGTTTAGAGGTCCGAGGGGGCGGATTAAATCTAGAGGCAAGTGTCAAGGAAAAGGAAAATTCTCTTGTTATCATTGTGGCAAGGAAGGACACATAAAGAAAAATTGTAGAGTGTGGAAAAAAGAACAGAATGATGAGAAAAATCAAAATAAAGCGAATGACCAGAATACTACAGCTGCTATATCAGATGCAATTGAAGACTTGGTTGTGCTTCCTTTAGTTGAGGATCAAGGTCATGTCACTAATACAGATAGTAAATGGGTTGTTGATTCCGCAACATCCTTCCATGCTACTCCGAGGAAGGATTTCTTCTTTGTTTATCGAGCAGGAAATTTTGGTAAGGCAAAGATGGGGAACAACAGTTTTGCAGATATAGTTGGCATTGGAGATGTCTTTGTGCAGACAAATATGGGTTGCACGGTAATTCTGAAATATGTGCGATATGTTCTGGATCTGCGTCTGAATTTGTTTTCTACTCATGCTTTGGACCTAGATGGTTACTACAACATCTTTGGGGGCAAGGAGTGGAAACTCATCAAAGGCTCAATGGTTGTTACTAGAGGAAAATTGAGCTATACACTTTACAAGACTCAATTGAAGACCGTCAGAGGTGACCTGAACGCAATTGAACATAATTCTTCACCAGATCTGTGGCATAGGCGGCTAGGTCACTTGAGTGAGAAAGGGTTGAAGGTGTTGGCAAAGAAGTCTCACATTCCCTTTGCCAAAGGTAAATATTTGAACCCTTGTGATGATTGTTTATTCGGTAAGCAACATAGAGTTTCTTTTTCTTCATCATCTGAAAGAAAAAGAAATTTACTTGAGTTAGTATACTCTGATGTTTGTGGTCCCATTAATGTGGAAACTATGGGAGGTGGCAGATACTTTGTTACTTTTATTGATGATGCTTCACGGAAGGTTTGGGTGTTTGTGTTGAGAACAAAATGTCAGGTTCTTGAGTACCTCAAGAAGTTTCATATGATGGTGGAACGAGAGAAAAAGGCGTATCTTTGAAGTGCCTTCGTAGTGATAACGGGGAGAATACACTTCAATGGAGTTCGAGAATTATTACTCGAACATGGAATCGGACATGAGAAGATGTTAGGGTACTCCTCAACATAATGGTGTTGCTGAAAGAACAAACAGAACCATCCTTGATAAAGTCGGATGTATGTTAAAAATGGCTAAGTTGCCCAAGTCGTTTTGGGGTGAGGCTCTCAGTACAGCTTGCTACTTGATGAATCGCTCTCCTTTAGCACCATTGGAGTTTGATGTTCCAGAGAGAGTTTGGTCTGGGAAAGATGTTACTTACTCTCACTTGAAGGTGTTTGGATGCAAGGCATTTATGCATGTGCCTAGGAGCAGAGAGACGAAACTTGATGATAGAACTGTTCGTGTATCTTTGGGATTTGGAGATGCGAGTTTGGTTATAGGTTATGGGATCCAGAGAAGAAAAAGATTGTCGAGGTCCGGGGATGTGGTCTTTTATGAATATGAGACCATAGCAGATTTGAAGACATCAAAGAAAATCATAGTTGATGATGATGATGTTTACGGATTGGAGTCTCCTTCCATTATCGATGCCACACACATGAGGGAGACTCATTTGAAGAACATAGGGTTGATGTGCGGAACAGTTGATGATGATGAGCGGGGGAGCAAACTCCTCCACCAACGGCTTTAATTGAACCTTCACTTAGAAGATGCGAGAGAGGGTTGCTTCCTTCTATTAGGTGACTCGAATTATGTTACAATTACGAGGAAGAGGGGGAGAGAGCTTCCAGGGAGTTCAGATTCACAAAGACAAAGCTCAATGGATGAAAGCAATGCAGGAGGAGATGAGTTCTTTGAAGAAGAATAATACTTATGAGCTGGTGGAACTTCCTAAAGGTAGAAAACCTTTGAAGAATAAATGGGTGTCACAGGAAAAGTATGTTGATCATGTCTTGAGCAGATTCAATATGAACAATGCTAAAGTTAGCACACCTCTTGCTAATCACTTCACATTTAGCAAGAAATCATGTCCCTCTACTTCTATAGATATAGCGGAGATGTGATATTCCTTACTCCTCTGCGAGTTGGGAGTTTGATGTATGCGATGGTTTGCACCCGACCAGATATTGCTTTGGTGTGTCACAGATTTCTCACAAATCTTGAAAAATTCATTGGGAAGTAGTGAAATGGATTTTGAGATATGTGAGAGGTACTTCGAAGATGTCTTTATGTTTTGGGGGCTCGAAACCTATTTTGGAGGGATATACGATTCGAGATATGGCGGGTGACCTTGATGGCGAAAATCTACAGGGTATGTGTTCACTTTTGCGGGGAGCTGTATCTTAGCAAAATTGCAAAAGTGTGTTGCTTTGTGGAGTAATATATTGCTATAATGAAGCAAGCAAAGAAATGCTTTGGTTGAAGAGATTCCTTCAAGAGTTGGAGTTGAAGCAAGAAGATGGGTATGCGATGGCTTGTGATAGTCGAGTGCTCTAGATTTGAGCAAGAATGCTACTTATCATGCCGCACTAAGCATATTGATATCCGATATCATTGGATTCGAGAAGTTGTGAATGATCATGAGATGAGTCGAAGAAGATTCACACGATAAGAATCCAGTGATATGTTGACGAAGGTGGTGACTCGTGAGAAGCATCGTCCGCACCAAAATGAGTTGTTATTGAGCATCAAATATGATTGAGATCTCCCCATGTGTTGGAGGGGAGATTGTTAGTTTTGTGTGGGCCCCACACAAAATAGAAAAGTCCAACACATAAAGCAATAAAAGTTTGTGAGAGAGTTTGAAGAAATATAATGAGTCGAATTGGACGAGAGAGAGAAAATGGGAAGTGAAGAGGGATATATATGCATATCTAAGGTACATTGAAGAACAACAAGATATGAATCCGAAGTCGCGGTGAAGGCTTTGGTGATTTCTTGGTGTTCAAGAAAAGAAAGGGTTTGATACAATTGGGGTAGTATTCTTTGTTCTTAGTGTGATCATCTAAGTTCTTGGAAGAGGTATTTATGTATTACTCCATTGAGTGAATCTCATTAAATTGAGATATCTTGTACTCTTTGTTGACATAGGGATTGTTAGTTTGGCGTGGTTTTTATCTCTTTGTGTCTTGTGGTGTGTTTATTTTATGCATTGATCATGGTTTATTTTATTTGATCATGGTTTGGCGGAATTTATTATTCATCTGTTTCATTATTAGAATGGGTTGAGTAAAATCCCCAACAGAATCACCAATGCTTCTTTAATTAACACTAGAAAAATGCTAAGTGTACATATTAATTTGTCACACCTAGCGATTGTGCATTGTCCGACACACCTCGAACGCATATCTCGAGTTGTATCAATGGCGAGTACTTGTTATGTGTGACAAGTGGGTACCTCTAACATCTCCCTTAACGGTAAAGAACACCAATGAATCTAGGGTGGCAAAATGGGTTCGCGAGTCGTGTTGACCAACTCAGGTGACACGATTAGGGTCAACACGAACACGACCCATTTATTAAATGGGTTGACATGACACGACACGACACAAAGTTTAAACAAGTTAACATGATACGACATGTGTAACACGTTAAGATAAATGGGTCGTGCTAACTTTAAAATTTAGCACGACCCCATTAAACCCATTTAACATAACAAATACATTTTGCTTACTTCTACATGATCCATTTACTATATTTAAATCCTTCCCAAGGCCCTGAAAATCCTTGGTCCGCAATGTTTCCAATGTCTTTCCTACAATTCTCCAATTCTGGCCTTAGTAATTTCATGGCGCCTTCAGTACAAGGTCACGGTGCTATGAGGCGCTGAGCCATAATTTAGTTTTTTTTTGAGTTTTTGATCGGAAGTCGCTTCTTTTCTTCAAATTGTTTATTTATTATTTTTTTTGGTAAAAAAATTGTTTATTTTTACCTTGAAATTACAAAAACAAATAATAAAAAATGTCTCTATTAATAACTTTGAACTTTAAATGAGTTCTTCAAAACAATGACAATGAAAACTAAACGATAAGAGATTAGAGGCAGTAAGGGTATGTTAATTTCGAGACTCTAGCCTTATATATACTAGTCAATGGGCACGTGCGTTGTACGTAAGAGCTAAAATGGTATGGTATTGTTTCAAGATACTAATGGAGATCTGAAGTGAAGCCAAAATTTGAGAGACAAAATAGTCTAACAAATATATATATGTGAAGCCATGGGAATAAAATATTAGAATTGCTAATTTTAGACATCCTCACATCACGTAGTGGATTTTAATATACACATCCATGTGCCAAAAATATGGTATTTCAATCAATGAAAACTTGCACAACAGTAAAAAATATTAAAAGAAAACAGTTCCAATGAAATCATATACAATCGAACTTCTATTATTATTTTTATTATTAAAGGGGGGCTTACAGTGCCCTAGGTTTACAAAGTACACATTTGAGGAAATATTACGTCAATGATGATTTGTAAAACATAATATTGAACGACTATTTGATCAAAGAGAGAGATATGGTGCCTTTGCATAAAAAAAATAAGGGTCCATAAAATTTTTAGATAGAAAATCAGCTTTGGCAATTGAGAAAGGTTCCCAAAGTAATTGTCAATCGGCTAAACTTGAAGTACTTGATAAGTAATTTTTAACGTGCTCTAAAAGGCCATTGAAAGAGACTGAGTGGTCTCAAAAAGGACATTGATTCTGCTAAACCTGAATCCACCAAACCATCTATGCAAATCAAATGGGGTCGTAATGTACTATGCCTCTGCCTTGGCCTCTTATCAAACCCCAAATCTGATCATAGTCTACAATGTACTCTCTACAATGTACTTAGAGGTGATACATTCAATAAAATTGAAAAAAAAATGAAAGGAGGATTTGGGAGAAGAGTAGGAACTTGACTGTAGAGCCATGTACCCTGTCAATCATTTGATTTGGCAACCAAAACAATTTGAACCTAAACTAATGCACAAATTCCTCTCACCTTCATTCCTTTGAGAGAGACATTACAGGATTATTATGGACAATTAAATTCGTTGAGAGAAAGGAGAGAGAAATTCTTTGACTGTTGAGATACAGAAAGAGAATTTTTTTTAATCATTTGATGCAAAAAGAGATGGATCATTTAATTGAAGAAAAATGGAATAGAGCAGTTATTCTGAGACGATGTGTTAGAACCTAATGGGGTTGTAGATTGGGGGTGGATGTGGGACACGTATGATAGAATAGACATCTCAACCAAAAAATTCTTTCCAATGATAATGTGGATTCACACTGTGGAGATGGTGTGGCACAAATAATTGTCCACACTGTAGATCGCACCCTCTATTTCTAGAGGGTGCGATAGATATGTGCATCATGCCACATCATCAATAAAACCGAAAAAAGAGGGAGAGAAAAACTATAATTAGATTTTTCATTTGGTTTTTCAAACATTCTTTACGTTTTATGTAAGTTATTTTTTAAGAATCTATATATATCATATTATATATCTATAGTATATCATAAGATATTAAATTTCATATGATAATACTTTCTAAAAAATACTATATATTTTTCAAGTCGAAAATATACCGATTAAAAAGATTTAAAAGGAAAAAAATGGTGACATACTATATAAGTATATAACGTTAAGAATATATATATATAAGTATATCATTAAATTTTATATAAGAATTTTCTTGAAATAAAAAAAATGTCATCACATTGCAAATCCACATTGTGCATTGGAGAAGAATTTTTTACTTCAATGTCTATTTATGTCATGTGGGATGAACATTCCGCCCACAGTGATGACGTGTCATGAATCAACAGCCACAATTCACATTTTGCATTGGAGAGATGAACATTTTCAAATACTTTCCTAAAATCACATTAAGAGAATGAAACAACAAAATTCCTACTTAGTAGGAAACGAAATCGCTGAAGTTAATTTGAAATAGGAAAGAAAATCTTTGAATCTTATGTTTTTTCCAAAACTATCCTACTCCATTTTATTTCAACCAATAATAAAAAGAGTTTTAGGGGCACCTTTGGAAAGTCAGTGGTTAAAAGGGCTTCACCATGGAAAGTGCCCAAAATCTTTATATATATATATATATATATATATATATATATATATATATATATATATGTGTGTAAAGTACTATTACTGTGTGTATACCATGTCATGGGTACACTATTTACAATCGTTGGATTCTAATCCAATATATTAATCGAGACGTCATAAATGCACAAAGCATTTAATGCATAATATATTTTGAAGGGTTCCCATGACATAAATATATATTTGATATCCATTGTAAAATTTTCATTTATATTATTTTACTAAAAATACTCTTTAATCAAACTCAAATTCCTACTTTAAATATCAAATTCCCGTGGCCGACCTCAACGATTCCTCAGTGATTTAGATATTTTGGTAAATCACTAAGAAAATCATTGGATTCTCTCGTAAATCAGCTCTTTGTTGATTAGTGATTTAGGTAACGATTTGACCAGTAGTCTTCACTTCGTTGGCACTTCACCGAGTCTCTCTGTCACCTATTTGTTCAACAATTTCTTTGTATTTTTACATCACTAGTAAATTGATGGAATTTCTGTTGTTGATCAAATTCTTCTCTTTTCTTTTCTATTTTCCTTCATTTCTTTATTCTTCTCTTTTAATCTGAAATCATAAAAATAAGAGAAAACCCAATATAATATAACCTTTTACATTCAAAATAACCTTAAAATATATTACAAAACACTGTATAATTATTAACTGAACAATCAAATTAGGTTTAATTGTCCTGCATGCACGACGCTAACAAAGTTGCATAAGCTTGGTCTAGCAATGGACAATAATGTGTCATGTAATTAGATTGATGTTTTTTTATAAGAAATAAATTTGCTTTCCATGGGAATTGAACGCTCACCCTCTTACATCCATTACCAAACACTTAACCATTGGTCACCCCCACATGGTTTGTAATTAGATTGATGTCATTCCCTATAACCTTTCAAATCTGTTGATAATTGAAATTGCCTATTAAGCCTTCACAAACAAATATTAAAACCATCAAACATAGTATACACAAGTGATCTATATGAAATTGATGTGGACATTAGTATTTAGAGCATCTCCAATGCAAAATGTGGATTGTAGATATAGTTGTGAATGCATGCCATATTACTATCTTTGCAGGTTGTCAATTATATGTGGATTTAAATAGACATTAAATCTTGAAAGTGTTATTATGCACAATGTCAATCGTAGCTTTTAAAAGTTAAAAGTGGCATGGATAATCGCGTTGTAATGTTCATTCACCCTATGTGGCAAACATTTTTTCTCGATCAGTTTTGCATTGGAGGTAAAAGAGAAGCGCTGGAATGACGACAAATATATCATAATGGAAGATATTGGTTTATAGAGCATACACATAACAGAACAGACCCTAGTGTATAAGCATGGAAGGTTCTAGTGAGTAAATGTGTGTTGCAGTGTGGCATAGGTGTGACATAAAGTAGTCATTCTAATATTTTCAAACATGACCACATGCAAGATAAGTTCTCTCATATTCTATTCAGGTTCACTTGCAACAACAAATAAGAGAAGAATAAGTCTCTATGGGCTTCATTTCACGCCCCTTTCCTTTTATTCCTCTTCAAAAATGCACTCTTGGCTCCATTTTTGGTACACTTGTAGAGCTTGAACTAAAAGAAATAGAAGCAACAACACGTATCTAACTCACTCACTCGCCGATCACTCCCAATCTTCGTCCGATATCTGATCATCCAAGTCGTCCTTTGGAGGCCTAACCACCAAAACCACCTTCCCCAAGCACTCATCATCCAACAAACCCAACTCCTTCAATTTCGCTACACTCTCCACTTTGAATCCACTCTTTCCTTCTTTTTCTTCACCTGCTTTAACAAGATAAAACCCATCATCATCATCATCCCCAACTTGAGTCCTCTCTCGATCAATCACAACCAGCACAGCCTCCTCTCTGTACCACCGCCTATTCACCCTCCACGGCAGAACCCCAGCGTCCGGAAACGCCACCGCCACGCCCCTCCCAACCCCAGCCAACGGCTCCCAAAGAGGCAGCACCACCCACTTCCCCCACCCCTTCTCCGCCACCACCACCCCAAACTCCCCCTCCTTCCTACATTCCCTCGGCGCCGCCGCCACATCCTCCACCCCCTCGCAAACCGGCAGCACCACCACCGACGTCGCCTCCGCCACCTCCCCGTACATCATCCTCACCACCGGCACCTTCACCGCCGCGCGACCACCCCGTCACTATCCGGCTTCTCCCCACTCAGCTCTTGCATCAGCCTCTTCTTGGCATCCTCCGTCTCCACCACCTCCAGCGCCTGCTTTAAAGCGCCAGTCCTTTTATCCGAAGGATTCGGGTGCTCCCGAGCCTGTCTATAATACATAAACCCAAGACAGTCGCCGGGAGAATCATAACTAAATTTATCCCACCCAGGGTCGCCTCTCCTCCTCGGGAAATCCTTGACTGCCCGGGCGAGGTCTTGCGCGGCCTTACCGTCGAGCCCATAGACGAAGATGAATCGGGCGGCGCGGAGTCGCTGGGTGGCGTTGAGGAGGCGGATTTCGTAGAGGAGCTCGGCGCCGGAGGTCTCGTAGAAGGAGAGGACGTCGGGGTCGGCGTTGGATTGGAGGAGGGAGTCGCGGACCTGGGCGGCGACGACGTAGCAGTTCTGGTCGACGCCGGAGATGCCGGTGAGCTCCTCGATGGAGGAGTGGGAGAAGCCTTGGCGGATGAGGGTGGAGATGAGGGGGGCGCAGTCGAACCAGAGGCCGAGGCGGTTGGAGAGGGTGTGGATGATCTGGTCGGTGGTGAGGGACCGGTATTTGGGGGGGAGAGGGGAGGGAGGGGGACGGAAGGGCTGGTAGACTTGTGGGTTGGTGGGGGTTGGGGACGAGGATGGTGGGATGATGATGGCCGAGATGGGGCTGGGTTTGGGGGTTTTGGGGGTGGTGCGGTGGTGGCGGAGGAGGGGACGGTGGTGGTGGAAGAGAGAGAAGGGCTTGGGCGGGTTTAGAGACAGCATGGCGTGGGATTGGGGCAGTGGAAGGAGATGAGGTTGAGGAAGGGGAGCGTTATCTGCAGATGGGAAGTAGTATTATTATTGCTTTCATTTTCAGTAAGAAAATACAGAAGGATAAACAATATAAGTTAAAACAAATATATGGAGAAGCGAAGCGCTTTGGAAAGGTAAATTAATGAGATATTTGATTTAGAAAAAATGCTTTTGGTAGGAACTTTGGTGACAAATAGTTTGATAACCCGCTCTTTTTTTGTCAAAATGATTCATTAACCGAAAAGTGTAAATACAGTATAACCATGCATGTTTTGTGAGATAGATGAGACATTACTTGTTAAAAGGCAAGGTTTGGGAGGCTTTGGACTTTGGACTCAACTCGCGCAGAAGTTAAAAAGAAAAAGAAAGGTAAATATAGTCATGCGTAGGTCCAATGCACTTCAAAATAATATGGAGGCTTTTTAGAGTAACACCCCTCACACGAGCTGAAGATGATTAAGTTGGAGACAATATAGATGTAGTTCGGCTAAGTGTACCGCACCTTTTACTAATTGCACTCCATTTTGCATGGCACCCCATATTCAAATTTTAATTTCTAAGTGCACCCCACATTTTTATCAAAATATCATTGCATTCAAATCGAAGCACCCAAATCTAAAACTTTGGTCAAGACATCTATATTAGGTTCGGCAACATGTAGTTAAGACTTATCCACTAGGCTCGGTGTTGTCCAACCGAACCTCTTTGATGAGATTTAGTTGACAACAGATGACCTAAGAGTTCGATGGGTTCCGATCGACTCTCCAACCAAAGGTTCAGCAAGCTATGACCAACACTCCAACTAGAGGTTCGGTCGGCTTCGACGGACTCTTCAATAAGAGATTTGGACCTTTGAGGCCGAACCACTCAATAATGCCTACAAATCACAAAGAAGAGTGTGCGGGGGTGCACTAATCACAGTGAGGGGCATAATGGTAATTTTGTAGTAGGATTGACGTTTTTAAGTTTGACTTTTTTGTGGTGCACTTAGTAAAAGGTGGGGCGCACTTAGCCGGACTCATATTGATGCTAACAAAAGTTTATAGTAATCCTACACACGTGTGCACAGGGCAGCCGAACTGTTACAGATGTGAGGACCGAAAGTTAGTCCTACTTACATTGGATAAGTGTATACAAATTTGGATCTCTCCTCAATTAGTATTGAGGTCTATGGGTAAAACTTCATTGCTTTTGAGTTGAAGGTGGTTTCGTTTGATATAATAGCGATACTTGCGAAGATCCAAAAACTTCATTGCTTTTGAGTTGAAGGTGGTTTCGTTTGATATAATAGCGATACTTGCGAAGATCCAAAAACTCATATGGATATGTGTGGGCAAAGATAGCAAGTGTGATTGGTAGACTTATGTTTGCAGTATCTCTAGACTTATCATGGTATCATAGCCAAATAGTTGGGAGAATGCATCTTTGATGGATTTCGATTCAAAGTAGAGTGTTGGAGATGTTTGAACTGAAAGTTAGTCCAAAACTAGATAATAGTAATTTCGTGCAGTATATAAGTGTGGAGAATGCAATGATTCGGGTCCTTGAACCGATGCATGTCTAGTCGAGTCATGATCAGGGGCGGACCTAGGGGCAGGGTAGGCGGTCACCTCCCCTTGGTCTCGGACCCTCTTGTATTATACCCTACCCCAGCACCTCTCCCGCCTCTTGACTCTTCTCCCGCCCCCTACAGTTGATGCACTTCCTATAGATTATAAATACAGTCTAAACAATATTTGTGCTAATACGAACAAGTTGAATTGTATTGGATGGATAATATATCATTTAAACAACGTGTATACACAAATTTCTTTTCGCACAATGTGTATGCACAGTTAAAACCAAAAAAAGGTAAGTTTAATTTTGTATTAATTATTGGGGAATATTAATTGTTAAGTGACAACCAAAGTGAGTCGTATAAATACTTGTTAGAAAGGTTTGTATTGAAAAATATTTTTGCCAAAATTTTATAGAACTCAATTTCGAGTTGTGATTAGAATGTTATGAAAAAAATGCCCAATTAATTATGGACAAAAATTATATATAATCACGAAATGCCCCGTGAAAATAAAAATTTTAAAACTCTTTACCCCATTTTCATTATTTTAAGATTAAAAATAATTTAGAAAAAAATTGGGAGAACGAGAAATCATTAAGAAGTTAATTTAATATTTTTTTTGGTTTGACAAAAAATCATATAATTCAACTCCTTTCTCATAAAACTTTGGATTATCTTATTAATTTATTTTGCAAATCTTACAATTATTAGTTTATTAATATATTTAAACTTTTTAATATATATAATTCTCTTATTCGACGAAAATCTTATTTAACGTGATCCACTTAAGCCCGATATGAGTCGAGCTTAGTTAGATTTATGCAACCTTAACCCAAACCTTGCTTTTGATAACTCATTTTTGTAGGTCAACAATTCATTTTTAAGTAAAAATACTAATGTTCTTAAAAAAAGTAAAACTATTAATATATTTTATAAATTTCATGAAGGTGCAACCTGAGCTACAAATGCAAATTAATCTATGTGGTATGCACAAAAAATAATTGTAACGGCCCAATTTGCATTAATTTTGTTATTTACATATTTTCTGACTTGGACACCAGTTCAGGTCTACAGGGACGCCACATACAAGCTACTGTACGCCTGAGTTGGGCAGAAATGTTAATTTTGACTGATTGTTTGAGTAGCTGCGATGGTAAGGATTATGTAATGACTAATTATATCGCATGTGTGATTTATACTGATTAGATCGGGCGAGATAGTGTGATAGGTATTTTCCTAAGATAGCATGCTAACGCCGGTATCGGATGGGCGAATGATGCAAATACTAAGCTGGGGAATTGATTCACATAGATAAAAACAATTAAATGTAATAAATAATGAATATAGGAACACGGCATAGGCCGGGCGTTGAAGTTTCAAACAACAGATTACTGGGTGTCGGGTATCAAAACGCCCGAAAATGCATTAGTTTGTGTGATGAGATGATAAGACCAAGTCACCTAAATGTGTCACTATGATGGACTAATTGACTAAATCTTGGCCACAAGATGGGCCTAGGGATGAACACATCCCACTAGATGACTTGGAAGTATAAATATGGACTTTTTGGTTCATTTTGCCAACTTTTCTCTCTCCTCTTTGGATAAATCCGAAAATTGGTAAGAAAGGCAACGGCTTGGTGATATTTGGGTGGTGATTCGGTGGAGAAATCGGCTAGGACTCGACGAATCAAAGTAAGATCCGCATTCTCCTCGTCGTTCTTCATATTCGGTCGTGTTTTCGCCTGTTTTGGCGAAGGTTTCGAAGAGTGAGGCAAGCTCACTGGATTTTTGGAGTTGTTGTATGGTTTTTATGGTGGGTGTTAAGCATTGTTGAGGATTTGTGGAAGTTGTTGTGGTTGTTGTTTTGAAGAAAAACAGTTTTATCGGCGTTTTTGCGGAGATCGCCGGGTTTATTGATATCGGACGTGATTTGGTGAGGTTTGAAGGCATGCTAAGGTTGGTTTGGTGAACTATAGGAGGTTGGATTGAATTTATGTTGCGACAACGAGGTTGGGGTTCCAAAAAATCCTAGAAAACCAAATCCTAAGGCTGGCGCCACACATGGTGCGGTGTGCAACACCTCATTGCCCAACCGGCGCCGTGAACAGTGACGAATAAAAAAATAAAAAAAATATTTGAATTTGTTATGATATGGATGAACAATTGATCAAGATTTTGTATGACTAATCATTGTCAAGCATGGCTCTTACATTGAGTGGTAGTATCAAGCATGGCCCTTACTTGTATCCATATCAAATGTACTCATTATTCCATGTATTGTCAATGTTGCTTGTGAAGAGTTGTATGACATGTGATGTATGTATTACTTGTAAACATTGTCTAAGTACATTTATCATCATCACCAAAGGGCCTATATAAAGGGTGCCAACCTCATTGTAAAAACACACCAAGTTGAATACAACTTCTCATTTCAACTCTCTCATTTCTCCTCTTCTACTTTGTAGTTGTAGTTCTTTGTAGTAGTAGAAGTTAGTAGTTCTTCTACTTTCCTTCTCTAGTTCTAGCAAGTTTCAATTCAATTCACAACACGTTATCAGCACGAGCTTGCTCTAGCATTAAAGAGATCTTGAAGTTCAAGAAGGCTTGTTAAGGAGAAAAAGCTAAGAAGGTATAACTTTTGTTATTTAAATAAGTTCAATTTATTTCTAAATTACCATGGTTGTTTCCTTTTATTACATGCATAACTTCTATATGCATACTTTATTCATATACTATTATAACGTCACCGATTGCGAAAGTATGCTCGTAGTTGCGTGCTTGTACGATTTTCTACATCAGAAATCAAAAATCAATATGTGACATAACTAGTTTTCTCGCTATACTACAAACGATTAATTATGCTCTATTCTTGATTTTTTATATTGCAAATAGTGTTATGAGTTTGGGTTGATAGTGGGTAAGCCTTGTCCCCGGTAAAGCTAAACATTGAAAGGGAGACGGGTTATCCCGTTCGAGGTGGCATGGTTTTTAAGTAGACTTCGTCTCACCACCCAACCTGGAGGTTGTCCCACCAACTCATACAAGTAATACATTTTGCATACTAATAATCAAGTTGTGAACATATATTTAATCATATGTTATGTTTTTACATAAAGGGAAAACTCTTTTATATTAAATTTATTTTCAAAATTCTTTTCAACCATAGTTTGCATTTGTTACCTTATTATAATTCTTGTCATGATAATTCTATGCAAATTTGTGTGTTATACATAATCATTCGTCAATTTCTCTTTGGAGATTTGAAAAGTGAATACTTCACTTTATATATATTTTCACCTTATGGAGTTATACATACCAAAAGGGTAATGCTCCAAAAGGCTCAAAATGAGCGGCTGGGTCTCATGCTACAAAAATTTATATCATCAAATATCATTTATTATTCTCGCAATTTCAATTACCTCTATATTGAGGCTATGCAGAAATATGACTGATGAGACAAATAAAAGCCACGTGGCTCTCCTCGATGTATTACTGCAACAAATTATCGAGTGCGCACGTCAATCCAATAAATATTAAGGATTGATTTCTTGTCTCATGGTAGCTGAGTAAAATGATGAGATATTATAAATATAATATCACTCCCGTCCAATTAGTTCAGCTTCAAATTAAGAAGCATATGTTGCATATAATGATCATGATCGCAATAAATTTATGGACGTGGAAAAGGTGAAAATATCAGGTAAAGGTCGTATTGACAATTCCACCAAATTTTGGAATAAAAGTGGTGCACCACTACAAAGGGCAAATAATTATTGACAATGAGCGCTCATAATTGTGACATTTTTTAGTCATATATGAAAGGCTATTTTGCCTAAATATTGTCATATATATGCCCGAGTATTTTTGTGACCTTTACCATGCCTTTAAAATCAAAGGCAAAATATTATGAATATTATCATGACTCTTTTTCTGATTTGTCAAATATTATTTGTCCAGATGGATTAACAAATCATGTGTTCAAGTCATGAACCAAATAAGAGCGATATGTGCCTTGCTGATTGTGCTACAACGCACACAATTCTTAAAAATAGAGAATATTTCTCCAATTTGAACTTAGCTGATGCTAATGTTCAAACAATATCTGGCATCTCCAATTTGATTAATGGCTCTGGAAGAGCAAATATTATGTTGCCTGGGGGAACAACAATTCATGTTGACAATGCCTTATACTCTGAAAAATCCAGAAGGAATTTACTCAGCTTTAAAGATATTCGACAAAATGGATATCACATTGAAACCATGAACGAAAATAATAGAGAATTTCTCTATGTCACATTGGTTTCAAATGGGAAAAAAGAAGTGTTAGAAAAATTTCCAGCTTTATCCTCTGGATTATATTTTACTCATATAAGGCATGTCGAAACGAATGTCGTCTTAAATAAGAAAATTAATGATCCAACGACATTCATTTTATGGCATGACCGGCTTGGTCATCCAGGATCATCAATGATGCGAAGAATAATTAATAATTCGCATGGACATCCTTTAAGGAGTCACAAAATATTTTCAGCTGGTGATTATAATTGTGCTAGTTGTTCTCAAGGTAAATTGATAGTTAAACCATCCCCAAGTAAAATTGTTGTGGAATCCCCAATTTTCTTAGAACGCATTCGGGAGACATATGTGGACCTATTCATCCTCACTTGTAGACCATTTAGATATTTCATGGTTTTGATAGATGCATCAACTAGGTGGTCACATGTTTGTTTGCTTTCGACCCGCAATGTTGCATTTGCTAGACTTTTAGCGCAAATCATTAAGTTAAGAGCACAATTCCTCGACAACCCAATCAAGACCATCCGTCTTGATAATCTTTGGGAATTTCAATCTCAAGCATTTAAAAATTATTGCATGTCTATAGGAATTACCATTGAACATTCTCGTTCCACATGTGCATACCCAAAATGGTTTGGCGAGAATCTCGATCAAACGCATTTAATTAATTGTCAGACCTTTAATCATGAGAACTAAGTTATCAACTTCGGTTTGGGGACATGCAAATTCTTCATGCAAAGATCTATCATTCGTTATAGGCCCACCGCATACCATGAACATTCCCCCATGCAACTCGTTTTATGTCAACAACCAAATATTTCACACTTAAGAATTTTTGGTGCAAAGTGTATGTTCCTATACCACCTCCCAATAGAACTAAGATGGGTCCACAACAAAAACTTGGGATTTATGTTGGATTTAACTCATCGTCCATTATAAGATACCTTGAACCCTTAACAGGATTTATTTATCTTGCACGTTTCTTGATTGTCACTTTGATGAAGCAATTTTCCCACCATTAGGGGAGATAAGAAGTCAATTCAAAAGGAATGGCGCGAAATTGCTTGGAATGCATCAACTTTATCACATTATGATCCACGAACAAATCAGTGTGAACTTGAAGTTCAAAAGATCATTCATTTGCAACAAATTGCAAATCAATTACCAGATGCATTTAATGATGCAAAACAAGTGACAAAATCACATATTCCAAATTGTAAATGCTCCCGCAAGAATTGATGTCTCTGTGCAACAAAATGCACAAGAACCAACGAAAAAGCGTGGAAGACCGGTTGGTTCAAAGGATACAATTCCTCGAAAGAGGAAAACGGGAGTAAAAATAAATACAAATCAAAATACTCCTTAGAAAGCACAAGAATCCTTTGATAAGGGTTTGTCAGAACAAGTTGATTCTGATGAGGAACAACTTCCTCTAGAAAAAGAGGAAAAAGATGAAAATAATGAGATCTCAATAAATTATTTAAACTCTGGTAAGATTTGGGATCGAAATGAAATTGTTCCTGATGATATATTTGCTTTCAATGTGTCCTTTGAAATATGTGAAAATGATGATGATCCAGAACCACGATCAGTGGACGAATGTCAAAAAAGACCTGATTGGCAAAAATGGCAAGATGCTATCCAAGCAGAGCTAAACTCGTTAAGGAAACGAGAGGTTTTTGGACCAATTGTCCAAACGCCAGATGGCGTAAAGCCTGTTGGATATAAATGGGTATTTGTACGAAAGAGAAAAAAAATGAAGTTACAAGGTACAAAGCAAGACTTGTAGCTCAAGGTTTCTCACAAAGACCTGGCATCGATTATGAGGAAACATATTCTCCTGTTATAGATGCAATCACATTTCGGTTCTTGATAAGCCTTGCAGTCTCTAAAGGGCTTGATATGCATTTAATGGATGTCGTTACAGCATATCTGTACGGATCTCTAGACAGTGAGATATATATGAAAATCCCTGATGGATTTGTAATATCCGATGAAATAAAATCAAAACCTCATAACATGCATTCTATAAAATTACAAAGGTCTTTATACGGGTTGAAACAATCCGGACGAATGTGGTACAAACGTCTTAGTGATTATTTACTGAAAGAAGGATATGTAAATAATCCGCTTTGCCCATGTGTCTTCATTAAAAGATCATCAACAGGATTTGTGATTATTGCTGTGTATGTTGATGATTTAAATATAGTGGGAAACCACGACGACATCGTTAGAACATCCGAATACTTGAAAAAGGAATTCGAGATGAAAGAACTTGGAAAAACAAGACTTTGTCTTGGTTTGCAAATTGAACATTTTTCAAGTGGAGTACTTGTCCATCAATCAAATTATATTGAAAAATTATTAAAAAGATTTTATATGGACAAGGCACATCCATTGAGCTCTCCAATGGTTGTCGATCACTTGAAGTGGATAAGGATCCATTTCGACCTCAAGAAAGTGATGAAGAGCTAATTGGTCCGGAGGTACCATATTTAAGTGCAATTGGTGCACTTATGTATCTTGCAAATTGTACAAGACCCGATATTGCTTTTTCTTTGTCAACCTACTTGCAAGATATAGCTCTTCACCAACTCGAAGACATTGGAATGGTGTTAAACACATTTTTCGATATCTTCGAGGAACAAGTGACATGGGTTTATTTTACTCGAGAGGGGTAAAATTGAATCTCCAAGGTTATGCGATGCTTTGGATTTTTATCGATCCCCATAAGGCCCGTTCTCAAACGGGATATGTATTCACCCGTGGTAATATATTTGTATCGTGGAAGTCAAGAAACAAACTATGGTTGCCACTTCTTCCAATCATTCTGAAGTACTTGCAATTCATGAAGCAAGTCGTGAATGTGTTTGGTTGAGAAACATGATTGAACATATACAAGAATCATGTGGATTGCCTTCAATAAAAGATTCTCCAACCATATTATATGAAGATAATGCAGCATGTATTGCACAATTAAGTGAAGGATTCATAAAAGGGGACAGAACAAAACATATTTCACCAAAATTCTTTTATGCACATGAGCTTCGGAAGAATGGTGAAATTTGATGTCAAGCAAATCCGATCGAGCGATAATCTTGCTGATTTATTCACAAAAGCCTTACCAACTACGACATTTAAAAAGCTTACATATGGTATTGGCTTGCGTAAACTTAAAGACATTGTAAGTAAAGAAATTGAACAAGTTTCACCCATGTTCACATGAGGGGGAGTTATTGATTAGTATTGCACTCTTTTCCCTTAGCTATGGTTTTATCCCATTGGGTTTTCCTAGCAAGGTTTTTTTAATGAGGCAATCCTAACAATATTATACTCATCTTAAGATTAATAAGAAATGTGTACTCTTTTTCTTTTACTAGATTTTTTCCCACGTGGTTTTTTCTAGTAGAAGTTTTAACGAGGCACATTCTCTCAATAATTGTCATCCAAGGGGAGTGTTATGATATGGATGAACAATTGATCAAGATTTTGTATGACTAATCATTGTCAAGAATGGCTCTTACATTGAGTGGTAGTATCAAGCATGGCCCTTACTTGTATCCATATCAAATGTACTCATTATTCCATGTATTGTCAATGTTGCTTGTGAAGAGTTGTATGACATGTGATGTATGTATTACTTGTAAACATTGTCTAAGTACATTTATCATCATCACCAAAGGGCCTATATAAAGGGTGCCAACCTCATTGTAAAAACACACCAAGTTGAATACAACTTCTCATTTCAACTCTCTCATTTCTCCTCTTCTACTTTGTAGTTGTAGTTCTTTGTAGTAGTAGAAGTTAGTAGTTCTTCTACTTTCCTTCTCTAGTTCTAGCAAGTTTCAATTCAATTCACAACAGAATTATAACTTTTGAGGATGTATATGATGCACTCGAATACCAAGGAATTAGAATATTGTAATCAAGTATTGGGTGTGTATACCGAGGCAAGAACGCGATTGGATCGGGATCAGTACCAGGTATATGAGTGCGATTTGAGGTGTGTAAACCTCTTAAGGAACACACTCGAGCATTTATTTATTCGTTTTCATTTGATTCGGCTGTTATTGTATATCGTTAGTTACTCTTTCCGTGTGCTTATGTTGTACGATTGGTTGTTTAATTTGTTACCGAGTTTGGATGTATATTATGTGTGTAGGCAGATTTGGTTGGGCTGGACAATAGAGACAGACTCAGGTGACGTGCTATTGGACTGGACGTCTCCTGATATCTAGATTATACGCGGCACACATTCATTTGGTGTTATCGGTGTCACTTATGCATGCATTTCTTTAAAGTTATCTGTTTAATTCACATGTTTATTTAGCATATTGTTGGCTTCCATATTGTTATAAATGTTAGGGTGGTTTTCTTCTGAGTTCTACTTATTAGACTCGTTATCTGATTTTTGTGATGGCTTGAGTGCAGATCTGGGTACAAGCAGGGGCAAGGAGACTCAGCGAATTACTTATGACTTGCCACAGACTAAACTAACTCGTATGTTATATTTTGTTGTTTTGACTTTATTTTGGTATTGGGGACTTTTGAGATACATGTACATGTATGTAATTACTTTTATTCATTTATATACAGTGCACATTGCCGGATTTTCCACATAAGACTGAATGCTCTTTAAATTTGATAAAATAACAAATTACATACTTTTAAGGCTTCCGCTGAATTAATGTATTTTAAATGTTAATAACTTTAATGAATGAGGATTTTTGACGTATGGGTTGCGCGTAGCAAGGTTGTGGGCCCACGGGGCATCACGTGGTGGGCTTCAGGATATGGGGCCGCCACAATTATCACACTTAATATTGTGTTCTTAGGTAGGGTTTCGTGTATAGTGTCTTTTTTTTTTACAATTTAAGCCAGATCCACGACGTCGGTCGCGCATGTCAAGTGAGGTTCAAGCTTATGAATAGATTTAGGTTAAAATTTGCCCACTTAAATAAATTCTCTGGTTCCGCCTTTGGTCGTGATAGTTCATCAACTGCGCGCCTTGGGATGGGTCATGGTCATGCATTCTAAAGAGGGGGTGATCATCAAGGCCATCGCAAAATATATGAACTATAATTTTAACTTTGAAGCGACGGAAGCAAAGGCCATCATATTGGGTCCCCAGAGTTGCAGATAGAGGTATCAATGAAAAGGGTATGAGGATGGGGATCAGAGTACTATCTCCATCCCCATTTAGGAATTTCTCCCCCATCCTTATCCCCATCTCTATGAGGGACTGAGTTTTCATCCTCCTCCCATCCTTCTCTAATCCCCGTATAGATGGGAACCTCGAGGGAACCCATTTAATTCCCCAAATCTATATCAAAGCATATGTATACGTGTACCCACAATAAAATCATAAATTTTTACAAAAATCAATTTTTGATCCATGTACCGACCCCCACCTAATTTGAGATTGAAGCTTTATTGTTGTTTCCCTCCTACCAGTCTACTATTTTTAAGAATTAAGAAGCATATAGTTAACATAGTTTGGTAATAAAATACTTACTTTACTAAACTAAAGAAGTTAAAAATTCTAAATCTTGTTAGAGCTTGTTAAATGTGTATCACTAGAGTTTCGTGGTGGAAAGCGTGAAAAATATATATATAATTATAATACATAAACCTAACCTATACATAGTATATCATGTATGTATGTATGTCCATTTAATAGATATTATAAATTTATATATGAGGATCCCTACATGGATCTCCAATAGGAATTTTCCATGGGGATGCCTTTGATACCTTCATCCCCATCCCCATCCCCATCCTGTCCTGTCGGTCTGGAATCTCCACTCTTTGTGGGGAGTGGGGCTCCACATTGGCTATAAGCCTTGCACAACTTATGACGCCGGGACAGCAGTTCGTGCAATTCAAGGTTCTCCAAGAGACTATCCTCAATTAGCTCATAGTTATGAAGCAGAAGGAAAGATGTACAATTCAGATTTATGCAAAGATAGTGTAATATGTTAGCAGATTTCATTGCTAATAAAGATGCGTGGGTGAGAGATGCTCTTCCTCCATCTGGTCAGATGAATGTCAAGAATGTTGTTAGACATCAATCCCTGTGCACTTGTGATTATTGAAGATCTATGCTACATTCCTTGTGGAAAAAAAATAAAAATAAAAATCAAACACTTATGGCCTTATGTCCAGGACCTACGAAGCATGCCAAACCAAAAACGGAAAGAACATTTAAGTACTCAGGACGTATTTGAGATACAGGTGTCTGCACAATGAAGGGATCAACCAATGTGAGAAGGTTTAGACAAAACCACCTCCTCCAAGTTGCATACGAGATTACAGAAAAAAGAAGCTAATTCTACATTAAAATGTTGTGAAACCCAGCACCATAAAACAATACATTCATGTAAGCCCAGCAGTGAACCTGAGACTTCCAACACAGCACGTTCAAAAACAGATGGATCCTTGATGTGGCTGCTGAACCTGCTGATTTATCAGACAGTTTTAGCTTTGGGGTTCTTCTTTTTCACCAATCTCTTTGGGATTGAGTTCTTCATTCCCAAGAAGAAGAGCAATGCTCCCATAAGTGCTAAGCTCTGCAAAAGAGCGACGAGCATGTCAAATAATGGTGGTGCAAAATAATGCAGTAAAATAAGTTTCACCAGATTTATAATCCCCACTAACCTGCATAAACTTAAACAAAAGCTGAACAAATTCTTTCTTCTCAACATCATAATTGTAGAAATCGTACAAGACAGGAGTAATGATCGTCTGATGCAGTATCTATACAATAGAAACCATATTAAGTTGTGCAATGGTTGACAGGAGTGAAAGTTCAAACATAAAAACAATCAAGGAACAAACCAGAAGATAAGCCCCAAGGGAGCTTCCGAAGATGAAGAGAACCCCTCCAATCCCTTTTAGAGCAATGGAAGCAGCCACAATGTGTTTAATCTGCAAATAATATTTTAGGTTGTATAAAATGATCATATTACCTCAAACTAGAAGGCTAAAAGTCACCAAAATGACCATTATCTTCACAAATTGGAATAAAACAAGAAAACTGAAAAAAAAAAAAATTATTAAAAAAATACTGAAAAAGAATAAATAGAAAAATTAGAGAAAGTTATTATTCTGCATTTTCTCACTTGGATTTCTGGAACATGTACCCCTGCTTTGGATGTGATATGATTTGTCAGCACATTGACCTTAGGCCTGAGAACCTTTGCAGCTGGACCACCATCAACCCCAAAATCATTAAACCTATCAGAAATACAGAAAAAGCCACACTGGTTAATAATTTCACTGAACATACAAAGATAATCTCCGCAAGAATTGAACCTTTTAAACTCACAAAACATAGTGCAGATGGTAACTCTGTGCAATATAGACAGCTCGGGAATTTTCATCATAGCAACAACAACAATAGCCTCAGTCCCAAATTTTCATCAAAAAGATTTATATAAATAATGGTATATAGGCATCTGAGAGCCAAAGACATAAATCTCCCAAAACAAAAATATTACGATAAAAACAATAAAGATGTAAAAGAACTAGCCCACAAAGACCAAACAAATACGATCAGCCAGTCTCTAGTGCATAAAAAGAGATAAACTGCCTTTACGTGTTTAATTCGTAGGTGTATATATTCATATGTCAAAGTATAAGCATGGATAACTTGTACATTTTTTATTTACCAGTCCAGTGTAATATCAACTAAGCAAGGAAAATGCATGGAAGAACAATCAATACCAGTACTCTAATAAAAGTAAAAGGCTCCTGCATATTAGGATATATCCAAGATGGCAAAATTTTGATAGTGTAAGTACTATGAGAACTAGCTGCTTATTAGAAGACGCTATTGAATTGTTATTTTTGCAATTGGGAGATTCGAGCTTTACTTGTTATATTTTATAAAGAAGCATTTGGAATTTGACCAGTATTATGTGCATGGTCTCCTATTACATGTTGAGAATCAAGTTTATCAGATTTGGGCCGATCCGACTAAACTTTTTTGGTGTCTTTACGTCATATCAATGTTCATGGCATGGTAAGCAAGATTGCTATATGTTAAGGCAAGTTTATCTTTATGTTGCAATTAGTGTTGCAAATGTAGTAAGCACATCAGATCTAAAAAGCTAGCAGCCTATCTAGCGATGGCGACACTATTGCAAAATTGGGTGTTGCAGATGTTCATGATTGTGGGATTTTGCTTAGAAGGTTTCAAGAACTTTCATGGTATGTCTTTTTTGATGTTGAATATCATGATATAACTTTTTAAGGCTGTCTGATAAATTTAAATCATTTTAATTGAGATTTACATTAGTTTACTACCAAGTGGAGCCTAGGATTCCAACTATGTGGTACATATTTAAGGGCAGTAAAAAAGAAAATAGGGAAGATGTTCCTTCTGTGCATGTTTTACATAAGACCGTGAAAAATATAACTTTCGAACATGATAGTAAATTATTCATATTGGATGACACCCCACATACAAGGGTCTAGGTATTGAAATGTATTACCGTTCTAGTCTCTTTTTTGTGCTTGTTTGTACAATTTTCTGACTAAATTTTATTGAATTGTACAAGTATTATTTGATCTTGACACTGCAATTTATATTTTGGTACCAGTGCAGATCACCTTAAGGACTTCCGATAGTGCACTAAGTGAGGTCAAGTGTGTTCTAGGGTAGGAGTCTGATTAGCTCGAAAGGGCTTCTGTAACTCGACCACCACTCTCACTTGGAGCAACGACACTTGTGTAAAAGCAAAAAATGTAAGGGTTAGGCTTGCGGCTATGAAAGAATATTCACCGCTCACAATTCAAGATGCCAACATAAAGGAGGTTGCATAGAATTCAGAACTATAGATAGAAAACAAGGAAAAAGCATCACTGGGAAACACCTCTAATGTCAAGAATTAGTGCTCTTTAGAGAAAATTCAGATATGAAGTTCACTGTATTATTCTTGAAGGTGACGGAGAAATAGACTCAATCTTCTAGGAAGAACCTACCAACATCGTTGAAGAGTTGGTAAAGTTTGACTATGGCAATCAAGAATTCGTTGAAGACAAGGTAGTCTTTGGAGATGAAGGCCTTGTTGTCAGAGTGGTTGCGCAGTCTAGATATCCCCCAACTAGTTAGGCGGTAGTTGGTGATGGCGTCGTCACACAAATACTAGTCGAAAAAGTTGCGGAGACAAGTGATATTCAAGACGATGAAGCACTTTAATTCGTTGTCAGAGATAAGATACCATGTAGGTGTCGAATAATTTCTTCAAGATTCTCTTGAAGTTATTTCATGGTCTACAACAATCAAAGCAAATGAGATAATGACGGGCAATAGCGATGTATCCATTGAGAACTTTGATTTTCCGGTTGAAGTTCCAAAAAACGTTCCTCAGAGATTAGTTCCATCGAACGATGACGAATTAATGCAGATTGTGTTCAAGGAAGAGTTTAACGTGTTCGTAGATCTCTTTGTTGAAGCTTGCAGTATCAGGGAGAAGACTAAAACTCAAGTACGAGTTTTTTTCAAACCAGGGGAGAGTGATGAAGAACAAGAATGGAATTTGTTATTATTTAATTATTTGTATTTGAAGTGTAGTAGGATTATTAGAAGTTCTATAAAAGTTTTAGATAGAATCAAAATACAAGATAGAGAGAAAGTTGAGTCTAAACAAGGAATTTTTTTTATTATTCAATTAGAAATTATATTTGTTTTGGGAGTATAGTTATGATAGTTATATGAAGGCATTATGTCTATAATTTTAGGGCATTGGTGTGATTAATAAAAATTGTGTTTTGAGTTTAGAAATGAGATTTTCCCTCGTGTGTTATGGACTTTCATGTATTGGGGGTTTGGGAGAAAACACCAATAAAGAAACGATGTTTCCTCAATTCGGGTATTCTAAAAATCAATGAATTGTGAAGAAAAATTGTAATATTTTTTTTCATAGCGAGCAATTTGTGAAATCATCGCTACACCATAAAGTTTCTCAAGTGAGATAGATGAGGCATCGGTTGTCAATGGCAAGGTCGGGGAAGGTAAGCGATTCGACTCATCCTTGATTACAAGGTGTTGGTTTCTTACGAGAATAAATAAGCAAAGAATAATAATCATAGTAATGATAATTTTTGTATTGATAAGGTTAATGGTTAAGAAAGCTCACTCAAATATTGCTATAACATCGTAGCCACTAGTTAGATCAACGCTAATTTGATGAGGCGATCACGAACCAACGGAAAAATTGTATATTTTTTAATCAGAACCATTTTGCAAGATCATGAAACTTGAAAACTCAAATCATCAATTGAAATCAGTAAGTTTGACTCTCGTTCAATTTGGATTTGTACGAGTTCTATATCATACTGAAGTTTTACTTTTACATATTGCAAATCTTAAATTTAATTACATTTACAAATCAATGAAAATTTAAAATTTTAGTTTCATAATGAGTTTAGACCAAAGTTCAAAAATTCGACTTCGCCTTAAACTTCGCTCACTTAAAATATAGAAGTAATTCGAGGAAGTCAACTTCGACAACGGAAGTTTGACAAAAATTCACCAATGCACGGAAGTTTATGGAATTTCATTTTAACTGCTACAAAGCTCAAATTTCTTCATAAAAATGTTAGAAAAATACTTAATTATGCAATAATAATGCATAATGATCACAACACACTTGTTTTAAATAGTCATTTTTTGCGATAAACATGCAATTCGCAACATGTGACATTAATATTTTTTTTTATATTGTTATATATGATAAATTTTGGTTTTTTACTACTTAATGTGAAGAGAGTTACTTTGATCGAAGTTCCCGAAGTCTGTTGAATTTTTCGTCGAAACAAAGTTACTTTGATCGAAGTTTTACATTTTTACTTCTATTTTGGTCCAATTTTGATCGAAGTTGTCGAAGTTCCCAAAGTCCCTCGAGTTTTTGGGCGAAATAGTGCACTTTTATTTGAGCACCTAGATTTCGCTTCGCCACTTGGAAAATCAACAAACTTAGGCCGAAGTTCGGCGAAGTTTGTTGATTTTTCAAACCTCGGTTTAGACATGTGTTTCAACTATCTTACATATCATAAGGGGTTTCGGGGTCAAGGAGCTTGCCACCCTCCCTTTGGTTTTATCCTTTGCCAAACCTATTAGAATAATTCCAAAGATTAATAGTGGGAGGAGCTTGTCATTAAGTAGGAATGGTTAGTATTCTTGTAAACCCATGTGCAAGCACTTCATATCAACTAACCTTGACCAACCTCACCCTTGGTATACTTTTATATAGATACCCCATAAGAAGGCATTTGGTGAGTAAGAAGTTCGGATAGAGATTCAATGTTGGGGAATTCAATTCAATGGAACATAAATACAAGGGAATTGAAATGCAAAGAAATTAAACTTTTGAGGAAAACCAATTCTACTGTTAGGTTGAGTGAACTAAAGTTAAGCTCGAGAATTGATTAACAAATTTTATCAATATATGAATACTTAAAAAAAAATTAATTGATATATTAAATTTAGAATATATAATAAGTTGTTTGAGAAAATTCACGAATACTAAATAAAGCAATTGATTTTTGTTAAAAAATATTATGTATTAGTAACTTTATCGAATTTCATTCATAATGAGTGACAAAACTTAAGTGTCGTACTATGAAACTTTGGAAGATGATAATTGACAATAGGCTAAGAAGAGAAACAACAATATCAGAAAATTAATTTGGTTTTATTCCAAGAAATTCCACTACGGAGGCATTTTTATTTTTATTTTTTTGAAAGACTACGGAGGCAATTTTCTTGGTAAGAAGATTGATGGAAAAATATAAAGAAAAGAAAATTGATCTTCATGTGATATTAAGGATTTAGAAAAAGCATATGAAAGGGTTCCTGGAGATGTTCTTTTGTGGGTTTTAGAAAAAAAAGAAAGAAAAGAAGTGCATGTCAGGTACATAGACACAATCAAAGATATGTATGAAAGAGTAGTAACGAGTATAAAGACATTTGGAGGGGAACAAAAAAAGAATTTCCCGTAACAATGCCCTACATCAAGGATCAGCTTTAAGCCAATGTGAACCAACATGGCATATTCAAGAGGATATGCCATGCTATACATCATTTGCAAATGATACTATCCTAGAAGGCAAAACGAGAGATGGAGTGAAAAGAAAATTAGAACTTTAGAGGAATACATTCGAATTTAGTGGTTCGTTTAGTTGAGGTTGAGGTTGTGGTTGTGGTTGTGAGGAGTTGGTGGGCGTAGTTATGAACAAGTTTAGCTAAGAATTTAAAATTTTATGACGTGTGTTTGGTTCAGTTTATCAAAGACATCTTTTAATTGGTAAAATTATTGTTTTAAAAAAAAATTGGTTAAATTACTTTGATGCCCCTTTCAATGGGATTTGCTTGTTTTGAGAGAAAAGACCTTGGGCAAATTTGTCTTTTTCGCTCATGTAACCTTGGGCTTAACTAAAGATAGAGGGGAGGTGTCTTTTGGTAAGGAGTTTAAATGCTTTGGTAACACCAAGTGCTAGTGATACACTAAACCAAACACCAGTCTTAAAACTAAGTCAAGGCTTAGCTATACTAACACCTAAAACAAACGGGCCGTAAAGGCAATATGGGTGGGACAAAGACCGAACACATGCATTTTGAGTTTAGAGTCACTATACATCAAGATGATGCAATGGTAAAATTAGAGGAAGTAAAAGTTCCTAAGGTGAATCACTTTAAATATCTATGATCAATCATACGAAACTATGAGAATGATGTCACACAAAGAACTTAAACTGGATTGAGGAAATGGAAAGTGCAACAAGAGTGAACTATGATCGAAATATCCATACCAAGTTAAAAGGAAATTTTATAGGACCGCAATTAGGCCAGCTATGCTATATGAAAGTGAATGTTGGGTGATGAAAAAACAAGTACTTAAAATGTGCGTAGATGAAATGAGGATGCTTAGGTAGATGTGTGATGAAACTCATAAAAATAGAATAAGAAATACAAAAATTCAAAGAAAAGTAGTAGCACCAATTGAGACAAAGATTAAGGAAGAGCGGTTGCGATGGTTTGGACACCTCCAAAGACAGCCTACAAATGTATGCACTAGAATTAGAGTGATTGCGGTGGCTTGGACACCTCCGAAAACTTGACTCAATAGAAACTAAAAAAATTTGACAGGATAAGGGTAGGCAGAAGCTAACTTCGGACACAGTAATTAGGAGGGGTCAAAATGATTTGGAAAGCTCACCACCAATTGTACTAAATTGAGCGCATTGGAACAGCTTGATCCATGTAGCAGCCCACAACTAAATTTGCGATTAGAGCCTACATTATTGTTGTAACTTTATTGAATTACAAAACGTTGGAAGGTAGAAATCTAAATCTTTTTTATTTCATCATTTAGGCAATGGATCTCGTCTTTGACCAATCAAAAATAAACGTGATTGATATAATTCAAGATCTATTAAGATTTAAGATAAGATAACGATCAGAAGAAGTACATAGCATATGTCATATATACTAATATGATATATAATAAAATAGAAGTATAGATCAAAGTAGTGTTATTGAGGCGCACAAAGTCACACGCTAGAGGCACAACTCAAGGCAAGGTGACCTATGTGCGCTTCAAATGCCTACATACGGAGGCGCTTCAAATGCTTACAGGTGGAGGCGCTTCAATTAGGGGCAATCAAGGCGTGCACTTAGGTGAAAAGCAATACATTTTTGGGTTGTATCTAGTGAACTGGAAAAAAGAAGAATGCTTTTAATTGCCTTTTATAATCCAATCACAATTTTTGGTACACCTTACCAAAGAAATTGTGAATAAGGAGACAAAGTTGATGGCAATACTGAAAAGGAAAGGTTTGATTTTAAAATAGAACAATAAATTTAAAGAAGTTGACACATTAAGTTGGAAAGAAAAAGTAGAGTAGTTGCTTGTCCACTCAAAGAATTATTCTTCCACCTCTCTTTGTTTCTTATTACACACATATGTCGGTAACATCACACCACTAGTAGTATCTTGACAAGGAAATGAAAATGAGTGAAAAACTCAGAAGTGAAAAACTCAGAAGTTGTTGAGTTAAAGATATATGAGATAGGGTCAAGCAAAAAGATTTATGGTTAGTGGCTACTAAGAAATTGGGCTTTACTATGGATGATTAGGCTAGAAACTAGAAAGCTGTTATGGAAGAAGGATAAAAACAATTAAGGGAGATTGGGAATAGCATCATGTATATTTAAGTTTTTGATGTTATCGATTTGCTAGGTGTAAAATATAACTACTAGTGAAAAAGTAGATTCATATAGAAAAAAAGGTCATTCAATTTTGCTTTGCCCATACAAGCTTGAAAGTGAAAGAAGAGACAACCAACAACATAGTACAAAAAATGGAACAAGAGTTAAGAATACTTAAATGCCTGTACATGGGATAATAGACTCCTATTGGATAGGCATTGCGGGATTTTCTCAAGTACCTAGATGCATGAAAAATACGAAAATAAACCTAATAAATTCAGGATTTCTCTCTAGCTTAACTATTTGTATAGAAAGTAATTAGCTTTGGAAAAACTCTTGTTTTACTTATGGTACAAATAGAAATTTCAGGGCTTACATATCATAAGCGATAATTAATGTAAATTTCAGTTCATATTAATAAAGAAAAATCTTTCAAGCCAAATCCACTGAAAGTTTTCTTTCAAGCCAAATCCACTGAAAGTAGACAAAACATAAAAACGAGCATGAACAAATCCAATCCGATTACTTCCCTATCAGATTTCATTGCATAATTGTTAAGAGCCACAACAGATCTTTTCTTGTTTTGATTGGGAGCACATAACACATCTTACCGACATTAATGTCATAAAATTTCTAGCAGCAGCATCACCAAACAAAAGAACTCATAATATTTATTTTTTTATTATTTTTTTATATCCATAAGTATCAAGGCGAGCCTGACTATTATCACAAGGCCCTGTCGCAATCAGGCTGGAATCTAACCTGGGATCGTGCGCCGAACCCACACAATCTCAAGCTCGATCGATAAGAAAATCTACGGCATTCGAGAGAGAATCGCCAAAAAAAAACCAAAAAGAATCAAACTGTACAAACACAAACAGATCACGGAGAAGAAACGTAACCAGATCTGGGAAAAAAAAATAGCAATGGCCGCAAACTTACTCTTGCCAGGCAGCGAGGATGAATACAGATGCGAAGAGAACTCTGCCTGCGAAAGAAATGAAACCCATTATAATTGAGGCGCAGTAGTCACAGACAGACAGAGAACGCCTCCTCCTCGTCGCCTCGGCTCTTCGAATTCGTTGAGTCTTTTGATGACGTCGAAAGAGAGATCGAGAGCGAGAAGGGATCGCAAGGGAAGTACTTATATAAAATGACAGAAATAGCCTCAGTGTTTCAACAGCATTCCAATACGTACCCTTCAATTCAAATTCAAATTCAAATTCCTATGGTCCTATGACGACGGAATGACCCAGTATCTGTGCGTACTTTACCTTGCTTGAGTTGAGTTCAAAAATCCGAATTTTGTTTTTCAAATCATGAGGGG
This sequence comes from Stephania japonica, assembly GCA_039657345.1. Classification (NCBI taxonomy): domain Eukaryota; kingdom Viridiplantae; phylum Streptophyta; class Magnoliopsida; order Ranunculales; family Menispermaceae; genus Stephania; species Stephania japonica. The sequence goes on along the minus strand of CM077557.1, from coordinate 63,427,495 downwards.
CACGTGGGAGGATGCATGGACTCGTTGAATTTGGTCCGTGGGTGCGATTGGGTGCGATTGGACGGTGGAGCGACACTTTTTCTTTTTCTTTTTTTTTTTTTTTGAAAAACAAAGAACCCCTCCTTATCTTTCAGGTAGGGTTATAAGTGGGGCAAAAAATCTTTATTCCCCATATTTTACTCTCCACATGGAGACGGGGAGATCCGCGTGGAGACCCCGCCCCATATCCTTTACATAAAATTCTTCATTTTTATAATTTTTAGTAAAAAATTATATAATCTTTTTTACTAAAAATATATGTAATTTGTAAAATAGAACTCGATCAAGAACTCAATAATAAAATCTATTTTTACTATTAAATCAATTTATATATGTATATATTTGTAAGCTCCTATATGTCTTGTATCATAAGGATATATAAAATTATATTTAGAGCATCGATCATTGAAATATATTTACCAAGCTAGTTCTAAAAATCTTATATATTTAATTAAGTATGATAACGTGTAACTCAATCAACATAACCATATCAAAAACAAAAAAAATCATATTAATCCTTCAATTTGAAAAAAATAGTTTCTCAAAAAAAATTAAGAAAGTAGTAAAGTGTCAAAACGACTAGGAGTGAAAATCAAAATAGACATTTTCTAACAAAATTGATGGACATGCAAGGTGGGACGTGGGGCGACAAAATTTTCCCGCAAGAAATTTGTAGAAATAAATTACCACCATGCCCTGCCCTGCCCTGCCTTGCCCCCACTTACAACCCTAGAACCGGCCCCAAACTTTTATACAAATGGAAAATGCTTTATTGTTGAAAAAAAAAAAGAATTTTTAATCGCCCATCACATACAGCCAACAAAAACATTTTCTTTTACCTATACCAATCCTTCTCGTCTTGGTGCCCATAATTTTGATCTTTCCTTCTTCGATACCCAGATATCCTCCTAGATTTTCGAGTTGTCCCTAGTGCCAATTCTCCACCTCAATCATCTTTTCAGTAACTTCCTGCCCTGTAAAATACCTCTCCAAGCCCAAGATGGTCTCGACCCTTCCTTAGCAGAGAAGAAGTCTTCATCCGCAAAGACTTAATCGAGCCATCCACAGGAGCATGAAATGAAAGGTTGATCAGAGAGGTGTTCAGTAGAAAAGAAGTTGGTTATATATTGGCGACTCTGATCAGTAGAAATGGGTGTTTGGACAAGGAAATTTGGCACTACGAGAAATCAGGGTCTTTCACTGTAAAATCAGCGTATAGGCTAGCTACTACGCTTGAAATGGAAGGTCATTGGAGGAGACCAGCCACTGGTGGACCGAGCAATGAACTTACGCAGTCTAAGCTGTGGAATGCTTTATGGAAGATTCAAGTACCAAGGAAAATCCTATTTTTCATTTGGAGATGTTTAAAAGATGTTCTCCCAACCAAACACTCCCTTTGGAAGCGCAAGATGTCGCCAGACCCACTATGTCCAATGTGCGATAAACGCAATGAAACTCCCTTTCACTTACTAATTTCATGTGACTTTGCTCAATTGATTTGGTTTAGCGCTCCCTGGGGATTTCGTTGTTGTAAGATGAAGGCTCGTGACATTATTGAATTTTGGGATGAACTTTTTTCTTACTGCTATAGAAGAGGATGGGGTGACGAGATTCTCTAGTGGTGCGCATTTGGGATTTGAAATATATGGAAGTGCAGAAATGAAGTAGTCTTCCGCAGAGTAAAAGAGGACCCTCTCAGTTCAGCAGTTCAGGGAAGAAACTGCAAATTTTGAAGAGAATGAACTGCCTGAGCAACCCAACATCATGTTAAGTGGGCATCAGAGAAACAACAAGATCTTCACTGATGCTGCAAGGGATGAAATTGCTGATGAAATTGCTAGAGAAACAGGAATTGGATGGGTCCTCGTCTCTAAGGCTGATAGAATTATCAAAGCTGGATCGGTCTTCTTTGGAATCTCTTCCTCAGTCGAAGTAGCAGAATGTCAAGCCGTTCTACAAGCATTGATGAATTGCTATAACATTGATGAGCCAGTACAGGTATTCTCAGGCGCGAAGAATGTTATTGAGGCATTGAATTCCTCAGCTACAACTAACTATGATCATAATCCTCTAATTTTTGACATTCGAAGTTTAACCAATGATAAGGACCCATCTCATTTTTGTTATATCTCTAGATGTGCAAATGTACGAGCTGATGCTCTAGCTAAAAATGCGCTCCATGAGCGGCGAAGTTGTATTTGGACTAACCCTCCCCCCCCTGAACATTTTTTTATCCGTGGAAATATATAATTATGCATTGAAAAAAACAAAAAAAACAAAAACATTTTCTTCACACTAGTTGACGTTGTAAAGAAGGCTGAAGGAGAATGTTGAAAGGCGTGCCAGAGACACAGGAGAAAAGCAGGCTGGAAGAAGTGTTCTGTCCAACCAAGTTTGCCCTTTCTTTTTGTCTTGATAGGCAAATATCAAATATATCCAAACGTTTGTTGATTTTTACAAAAATATTTTAATCTTTTAGTTTCGTACAAATTGTATCCTTGCTTGTAATTATTATGTATCAAATTATAATTAAAGTGATGAATGGTCACTAAATTACATATTCATACATTTATATGAAATAATATTCTCAACTGTATGCATAATGCTTTTTATATTTTTAAGTGTAATTCACTAAGAAAAAGGAAGGGAGGATACAATTTACAAGAAATCAAAAGTTTAGAATATTTTTGCCAAAATTGAAACGTAAGGTTATTTTTATAAAAATTTAATAACGTTAGGATGTATTTGTCTATTACACCTTTTTTTTAATTACTTTTTTTTTTTTCACTTGTGCTCTTTACTCTACTGATGGTTTCTTGGCTCTACTAGTTTTTTCGTTTAGTTGTAAGGTTTTCATGGGCAAGGGTGTGTTTTGAACCTCTTGATGGGAGGGTTAAGAGTTTAGGGTTTTGCAATCTTGTATTGAGGGTTGTTGTAGCAGAGTGTATGGTTATGTTAATTACTTGGTGTTCCAACGATTTTATGCATTAGGGTAGATAGTTTGCTTTAAGACATCGAAATTTTTAGGTTTTATTGGTTGCTACGCACATGCATGGTTATCATATTCATGTTACTTTGAATTAGAATCAATTTATACATGAATTATTGATGAGGGGGTGTTTCAGTGTTTGCCATGTGTCAAAGAAGCATTTTTCAAAGGGTGTTGTGTGTAAGAAGTTAAGTTTGTTGGCCTAGGGTTTTGTTAAGAGTATTAATTACATGCAATTATGAAAATTTGTTATTTTTTGAACTGGTTGCATTTTGCTAAGGTTAGCATCACACTCATATATAGTAGTTTTGATTGAACTCAATTTACATTAATTGGTTGTTATTGTCAGCCTATGAGTTCCTTATTGCATTTTGTTTTCCTTCATTGTAAAATTATTATTTTTAGTCAGCTAATCATATTCTATACATTTATCGAATGACTGACGATGTTAGATTTGTCGAAGCAACAACCATTATAGGTGCGTTAAGAAGGAAGGCCCCAACATGAATCGACCTTGTAGCAATGGTCAATGCAAATTCTTCGAATAGGGTGACCACAGTCCTCGTCCAACCATGACTTGGCAGCCCATCCTAATGCAAATATTGGTAATGATGTCTGCACTAATCGTGGTGAAACAAGCAGTTCGGCTAGTATATATAGGTACACATTTATCGGGGACTGAGTTGGGTAGCAAAGGAAAAAAAGGGCATGATCTGCAGGAGTTGACGACATTATTCACCTCTACAATTTGGATGTGGCATAGCAGAAGATGTGTCGATATGAAAATATTTAAGGGAAACGACTATAAGGACCCTGAGACTTGCTAAACGCACTTCATTATTCAAGCATACCCCTATTTTGAATAAATTTTAATTTTTAAATGTACCCCACTTTCTTCTATGAAATCTCTAAAATATCTCTAGTCACCCCATCACCCTCGCCCTAGTCCTAAATCCTCAATTCTCTTCATTTCTCAATTTCGGCCATTGTCGAGTATTTGTGTTAAGTCAGAAGTGTCATAGGATTTTTTTTTTTTTGCAAACAAGGCCAAATCTGGTGACAAATGTTGAGTGTGTAACAACAATTAAGTTGCCCATTTTTCCTTTCTACTATTGATTCTGTAATAGTAGTATTTGAGATTGTCTCCAAAGAGATTTAGTGATTCCTTAGTATTTTAAAGGTTTTTACTAATTTACTAACTACTCTAAATTAAAGGCAACAATTTAAAGTAAGTTATAAACTAAACTATAACAATTAAATAACTTTAAAATTAATCAAATATATAAAACAAACCTACACTATGGATATGAAACACCACTAATTGCATTAAATTAACCAAATATCAACACAAAGATAATCATAGTCATAGTTCAATCATAGGTCTTAAAAGATTCATTAGATCATTATTATAAGTAAGCTATAGTAATTCAAAATGCTCTAAGCTATCTAGTTTTCCTTTAATCAATGATAGATTTATGCATCTCTATCCATATTCTAATTTCACTTTTTAGTCTTTTCGAATGCTCAAAGAGAACTATTCCATAAAACCACATTACACTCTAGACAACACTTACTACTAGATAATAACTACAAAAGTTGTGTTACTCAACCTAGATCTTAAATCCACATAAGAATTCTCAGACAGGAATGATAACCCCCTAATGATTTTAGTTACTACTTACTACTAATATTATTAGATGTAGAACCTATCAATCGATCTCATTACACATTAGTTACTGTGCATGTAAAATCAAGTTCATGTTTATAATTCAAGAAAGCAACCAATTAAAATAATGAATTTAAGAATACAATATTGAGTTAACACATTAAGATCATAACCTCATAACATGCAATTGGTTTAGTCCATCCATTGGTTTAGACTAATAAACTACTCTCATCATATATTAATGCAAAGTATCATATATTAAATAAGAAACAATAATGAGAAATATCTCTACTATTTATTAACTTCAACTCCCAAATGAGTTCTCCAAAGCAATAACAAAGTAAAATAATGTAAACAATATTGGGAAGGCTTATTTTGAAACCTAGCCTTATATTTATATTATAGTTTTAGATTAGGCATATCCTAATCAAACTCAAATTCCTAGTCCTTATCTAAAAAACTCATTACCGACCTCTGTGTTTTTTCGGCGATTTTAGTTCATTTTTATATCGCTTGTTAAAGACTCTCCAAAAATTGCTCCTCAGTTGTCCGACGATTCAGTCAATGATTTTGGTTAATTCTTCACTTCGCTGACATATCACATATTTCTTTTGATGTCGATTTGTCCAACGATTTTAATTTAATTTTTAACTTGCTGGTACTTCGCTAGGATTTTTCTAGAGTTGGTTAAATTCTTCTCTTTTCATCTCCAAATTCTTCATTTCATCTATCTTCCTTAATTTTACTTGAAATCACTTAAAACACTGTCTAATTATTGACTTGTCATCTAGTCTCACCGTGACTTACAAGGTCGATACTTCCTTAGAAGTTTCGACTGACTCCCTCCCGCCGATATCTTTGAAAGAGGTATTGGTCGCCTCGTATTGAGATTGTGAAGAGGTCTCGATCTTGGTGGGAGATGGAGGGAGCCGACCGAGACCTCTTTAAAGGTCTTGGCCTCGTGTGTCTAAAATTTGTGGATGACAAAAATGAACAAAATATTTTCAAAACTTCAAAAAATATATTAAAACGACTAAAAAGTAGTGGGTTTTCCAACCAAAAAAAAAGTAGTGGGTTTTGCTTAGTAACTCTTTATATTATCGATTCCATCGACATTTTTGTACTCACAATGCAAGATTCAAGTTCCAAATTGAAGCCCTAACCCCAACAACAGCAACAACAATAACAACAATAACAACAACACAAAAAAGAACTAAAGAAAACACAAAAAAATCCATAAATCGACACGAAAAGAGGTGAGGAATGCACTCAAAATGTTGAATTGACGTCATTTTGCCTGAATTTCGTCGAATTTATAAGTCCGAGGTGAGAATGCAATTTGAGAGTGTGGGGTTTGGTTGAGTGATTGGGTACGGGTGAGTAAAGGTGAAGGAAATACGAGTGAGAAAAAATTCTTTTATATGGTCATTTTGCGTCAGGGCAAAAACAAAAATTTGAATTAGAGTATGTTGAACAAGTTTCAGTGTACATTTTGCTGCTTCCTATTTAAATAAGTGTGCTAGGTTAATAAATATTTTTTTTAGAGAAATAGGTTAATAAATATTTATTTCAAATCCGCTGATCAAGTAAAAACTAGAGGAATTTCGAACTCAAACTTGTTTGAAATCAAGGTATCTAATTACTCTCTCTCTCTCTCTTCTTGCTGCTTTTCAGGGTTTGATCAAACCCTAACGGGTTGAACCCTATCATAGATCTTTTGATGTTTTATCACCATTCACAAGTTTGACAAGTGAGAACTGTCAGATCGACAGTTTCAATTGCGTGTTTACCAACAAGGCTTGTGTTAATTTATCTCTTTTTACATATGGGCAAGACTGTTCATCACTCTGACTCTATCAAATGGGGATTGGAGGTCGATCCTGTTGTCGCTCCGGCGCTTATGAACATGTATGTTGAATCTAATTATTGTTTATAGATATCTATTGTGGATATGTACGTCACAACGGACGGTTTGTTCACTAAAAAATATACAAAAAAAATACCTAGCCTATCCTACCCCACAAACTAATGCCTAGGTTACCTTTGGTTTTTACGAGAGAAGGATTTCAGTCACACGCGGATGCAGTCAACTTGTTTGAATTGAAGAGATAGGCAAGAAGGATGTACGTTCTCTTATGGAGTACAATTGTCGATGGATCTGCAAAAAATGGAAGGGCCCGTGGAGCTATGTCTTTCTTTAGAAAGATGTTGGAAGACTCAACTATATATGCCAAATGCAATCACATTGGTCAGTGTTCTTTAAGCTTGTTCACAGATTGCAGCCCTGCAACAAGGGCAGATGATTCACAGCCTTGCAATTAGAAATGGAATCGAATTGGTGACCGTAAGTATGCTCGATGCGGTGGTGCTATTGAAGTTGCTCACACGGTCTTCTGTGATATACCCCAAAGTAATGTTTTATCTTGGAGTATTATGATTAATGGGTTAGGAATTCACGGACTATACTCTAAAGTATTTGCTTTGATCGATCGTAAGAGATTGGAAAATCAAACACCCAACTCAGTGATATTTGTTTCTGTACTATCTATATATATCACCTTGTAGTCTCTCAGGTAGATTTGAAGAAGGATGGTTCTATTTTAACATAATGAGTATGGAATGGACTATGCGTGGTTATAGTTCCCAGAAAATGCTTTAGTGACCCCAGTTAGGGGCACCTTTTTGTGCACCTAGCTAACGTGACAGTGGGCCCCACCAGAGATAGCGGAACCCACTGGGTGCACAACAAGGTGCCCCTAACTGGGTCACTTTAACATTCTCTATAGTTTCCTTGGTGGAACACTATGCATGTGTGATACACTGTTCAATTTTTATTATATAAGGTCCAATTTAAGGTGAGGAGATTGTGATGACTAATTATATATATGGGCTACAAGTGTGAAAGTCACTCCAAAATGCCAAGGCAAGATGGCGAGTCCACTTCACGCTTATAAGCCTTATTTTTCCTTTCTAAGTAGTCGATGTGGGGCTATCCCAATATCTCCAACACCTATTAGGTAGACCAGAAAAGGTCGAAAAAGCGGAAACGTTCGTTGGGAATATGCCTAGGGATCCCGGGGCTGGTGTTTGATCAAGAGCACTTTTTAATGCATATAGAATTCACTAAAAACTCAAATGGGTAAAAGAAGTGGCAAATAAGCTTCTTGTTTGTGAGCCATATTGCTTTCAAACAAAAATGCAATGACAGGCACGTGGGAGATGGTTAATAAAACTAGAACAAGGATTAGAAAGTATAGTGTTCAGAAGGTTGTTAGCTTTAGCTCAGTTGAAAGAGAGAAGCTCTATTAATTAAGTTGATGGAAGAGATGCTTTATTGTCATCATTGTCATGGCAGGGAGTTGGCTTGGCAATTGTTATGCTTGGCGTGGGATGAGCTTGCAACTGGATCTATCGCATAAAACTTGAGTCTCATGATTGCCATGAAGCTACAAATTTGGTTCTTGTTCCATGGAGGGAGATCATTGAAGAGAGGTATAAATTGATAAAGTTCTTCACAACCCCTATTGAGGCTTACTTTTATTAAGTTTGTAGCAAACTAAAACATGAGAGGTTTATGTGCTTTTACTAACACTTGTAATTTATGGGTCTAAATAGTAATTGAAAATTTTAGGCATGGTTTTGATGTAAGATGATCAAAGCTTTGTTGGTTCTTTAATTATAAAGAAATTATGTAAAAAGAAAATACCATAAATAGAAGTGTTCAATAATTTTGATTAAGTCTGCTACAAAGAATAGACAACTTTTAAATTACTTATTTGGTATTGGGAATAATTGTAATTTAGTTCGAATAGCCAAATCAACTATAGCGAGATGGATCAGGTGTCATTGCCAAAGGCAAGGTTGGGGGCTCAACTCATGTTGTAATAGGGGGTTGCTTTCTTATAAAAAAATAAATGAGGTGGAATAATTTTGATTCAGTTTGCTTATTTCAATTATTACATTTTATTTTCCTTCTATATTTTCTGATATCCTTTCTTTCAACTACAATATTGTTTTTAGCAATATATTGAACTTGTTGTACTCTCTCATTGCATCCGTCTATAAAAGACCTCAGTTTTATATAAATGAATTAGTTTCATATCAGTTAGAGTTTTTGGTTATAATTTCTGTGTGATATTGCTTTTGGAGCAGATTGCAGTTGTATACTTTGAACCGAAAAGATCTACTTCCTTTTCTTTTTGAGAAAGAAACTAGTGATACATATTGCATAGGAAAAAAAAAAAAATAGGAAAGTTACAAAAGAAAATTTTATTTGGGACAAAACAAAATATAATGACCAAACTAAGCTAGAGGACCGGTAGTCCCGTAATTAATGACATATAAGAACATCCTTAATTATGCTCTCCAATCCCTCAATAAATTAAACAATGAGAAGTACACCCCCCATTTCTAATTAGCCTAACAAAAAGATGCCAGGGACATTGCTTTATGCATTGCTTTACTTTTGATGAAATGGCATGATGATTATCGAGTTGATAGCAAGATATGAAAATTTCCATTATTTCATTTTTCTTTATATAGTTAGTGAACTGGGTGAAAATACTAACTAAGGAGTTAGGTGGATTCGTGGGATCAAACCAGTACCATACATGTGTTCAATCCATATCTTCTACCTCTTTCACGCTTGCAATTTATTGTCTTAATTGTGTGATTCTGTTTAGATCTTCAAGCCATTTATAATTGTTATTTATAATTATTGTCTTAATTATAAAGGAGCCATTTATAATTATTGTTATTTCAATAATTGTTATTTGTAAATTCTAAAGGAGCAATTTATAATTTATAATTTATGAGGGTTGTGATAGGTTGACAACCTCATAAAAATTTTTCACTCGATTACTGCATGAGTATTGCTGCAAATTTAAGTGAATTAGCTAATTTACCCAAACTCAATTCAAACAAGAGAGACAAAAGCACAATCTACTGAAATTGACATAGCTGATAATGCCTACTAAAAAGTGAACGTTAACTTTTGGTAGGCTTGGTAAACACTGCAATGACAACCACTATAGACAGGTATGTAGGCGAAGAAGCTAGTTCAACCATTAGAGAACCCGACATTATTTGGAGAAAGGAAAACAAATTCAAAAACTAACAAATTCAAAAACTAAGTCCCTAGAAAGTGCTCGCCATGAAAAGAATATTAGTATGCTGATTCATTCCTAATTTTATAGTTACTTGTTTAATTCTTTGATTAAAAAATTCATTATCAACATTCAGAAAGATCAAGAAAAAAGATACAATTAACAGCATTTAGATCACACAATGCTTTTAAAAATACACCATTTTTGCGTTAAAAAATGACCGCAGCGCATATGAATCTTAGTCCACAAGCTACAAGATTAAGAAAACAAGTTCTGCTCTGGAGCCATTCTTGTCCGCCTAGTTTTGTTGCATATATTGGTGTTTTTTTTGTTCTGCTTCAGCAATTAGGTAATAATATTTACGAGTTCTTGTCTAATGAAGAAACTACTTATATCTTGGTTTCAGTTGCTCTTCATAACTCAGTCTTGATTCTTGTTCAGAATTCATGTCGAGGTTTGGATCTCCTTCTTTGCCCCATAACACCAAATACATACCTGTGATGACAATAGCTCCACCTACTATGCTGAACAATTCAAAAGTAAAAATGTTTACTAAAAGTGTGCGAATATGTTAGCAAATGTGTGCATGCATGTATTTATGATCATTTACAGTACTTTACCTTCCTGTATACAACTTTTCACCAAGAACGAAGTATGCCAGAATTGCCACCAATACTGTTCCTAGAGGGTTGAACATGGTTACAAAAACCGGACCTTTCTGCTCTGTGCACCATAGTTGAATGAAGACTATTAAGCCAGAACAAACAATTCCCTACCACGTTTAAACAGTGCAAGAGCAAATTAGTAAGCTAGATGAGATATGGCGACATCCTAATGTTCTATTTATAATCTAGGCCTTCATGTTACAACTGACAACTGATCCATGAAGGAGCTCAAATAAAATTAAAAGGTACAGATATATATATTAAGCGACTAATTAATCGAGGACTCACTACCAAAAAAATAAATAAATAAATAATCGAGGACTCTAGCTATGGCCTGGATCACTATTATTGAAGTAAGCACTATATATACTAGTGTGAATTCTTGAGTTTTCAACTTACAGCATACAGAATACACCAAAAGTCAATATTGAATCCAATTATCCATGCACTTGGTTCGTGTTTCACGAAGGCTGCGAACGCTGCTGTTTGTGCTCCACCGATAAAGCTAATCCATGTTGTTAATGAAAGTTTTGCCGGATATCTCTTCAATGAACTTGCCTGCAATTTTTATTTAAAAAAAAAAAGAAAAGAAAAAGAAAACAAGAAAAAACAGTAAAGTTAGCTTGCTACTTGTTAATTCTGCCTCTCTTTCCAAATTAGCCTTCGTAGCGTCTTCCGTAAAGAATAGCAATTTAGAACCACTCCTGATATTTGTCAGATTCAAAGAAGAACTTCGATTGAATTGCCATACCTGCAAGACAAAGAACATAGACCATGCTATGCAGCTAGCTACTGCAAGGATTGAGCCTTTCAACCAATTCTCATGGATGGTGCTATTTCCTTTGATGCAGATGACGGTGCCCCATAAATTTCTCAATTTCGGTCCTTTGAACAATGTCATGATCATCACACCAGCCAAAGAAATTATGGTTCCAAGCACTTTCGCCATCCCCCGTTGGCTCTTTATATTGAGTACCTCCATCCTACGCAATACACATTTTTTCCTAGCTTTTTTGGTCAGTTCTTATATATATATTGGTTTTGAAGAATTAAACTATGTATAATTGAATAGAATGCAAAAAGGTTAATTAAGAAGCCACTTGCCTAATTATTACTGCAATTACAAAAGTCAAAGATGCAATAGTGTTGATCATTGAAGCAATGAAGGTTGGAGAAGTGTATTTCAAACTTGCAAAATACATGTTCAGTGTCAGGCCAACCCTGTCACGAGGAAGTTCATAAGTTTTATTAGTCTACAATCTGAACCTTTTATTCACATTTGTTCTTGTTTCAAGTTTAAGCATCAGAGACAACATATATATGCAACGAAAGCGTCTCACCCAAGGAGAGAGAGCACAAATATCTCTGCAAACAGAGCTAGAGTCAGCTTTGGCCTCACTTTTCTGCAGTGAAGGAGAGAAGCAGCATCAGCACTTCAGCAGGTATTCCTCATAGCAGCTTATTATGTCTCTTCAAAATCTTTTTGTCTTCAAATAGATGATTATATATAGCACTAGATCTTTTATATGTATAGGCAGAAGAAAATCTTTCTTTTGTTGGATTGAACATTTAACCACAAACATTAATTACATTACCTTTCAAGGACATAAGCGAATGGCAGCATCACTAAACCAGACACTGCATGCCTGTAAGTTAAGTGGACATGTGGGTTCATTCCATGATTGAATGAGGCTTCTGTAATGAAATAGAGAAATGTATAGCCTATCTGGGTGAAGACCATGAGAACATGTGGTTTGAACCTCCTGAATGTATTATGGACTGCACGTCCGTGGATTACCATAGCAGTAGTTTACTTTAATTAACTGATGAACAGTTTTGCCTATAATAGAGAATGAGTAGGTGTATAGGGGCATGTGTACACAATATTTTATAGGCGATGATGATAGCGATGAAGATGACGGCAATTGTGGTGATATTGATGTGAAGGATGATTCTTGTGTCATGTTGAGACTACTCCTGCTTTGGTAGATGAGATTCCTGCTGTATGATTTGGTATATATTCATTGCCTCACTGTCTTCTTATGTAAACAATCAGAAATATTGAATTTGCTAGCTGAATGGATTGTCTTCATAAGTCTTCCTAATGTGTGGTTTATGTAGGGCCTGAATCGCAATTAAATTGACCTAGTGCACTGGATATATAAGGTCGATCAGGCTAAATTCCTGGTTACAAGTATCAGATACTTATATCTAGATGTTTTAATCTTATTAAGAGAATTTTTTTTTTTTTTTATCATCGATCTGCGCAATTTCACGCAACAAAAATAAGGGAAAATATTGATGCCTGCTACATATCATTTGAGAGTGATTACAATATTTTCCCACTGTGGTAGATAGGTTGAGTGAGGAATTTACTCGAATATATGTCTGACATATTCCAATTCATGTAGCCAAATTTATCCTGATTCTACTACATGGAATGTCACCATTATATTGGCAGAACATATGAGCAAAGCAGGTCCATACACTAGCCGTGACAAAGGATCTATTCTTTCTTTTACTTTTCTATTTTTTTTTTTAGGAATTGGTCACCCGATCTCACAAAGGCGAGCATGTCTTTTCTATTGTGCTACAGATGTGGTTGACATAAAAAAGGAAGCTAGTATTGTCATGTTGTTTGTTCCATTGTTATAAAATTAACTACAAATTCAGGTCTCAAAAAAAAAAAAAAAAACTACAAATTCTAACTCCGCTTGATAAAAAAAGATTATAATATTCGCAAGATGTTTTTTTAACCAATCAAGTCCATTTTTCTTCCAAAAAAGAAACCAATCAATTTCATTCATTTTGAGTCCTCTTTTCTTCACACAATTTTGTTGATGCTGGGTTTCTGGTCTAGCTTGAGTCATCCTCTCCAAAACCCTAAAATTCTTTTTTGACTCACTTTTGTAATTTTTGTTCTTGAATCATTGCTGATCCTCTTAACGATTGGCGATGGTTCCAATCAAATCCCCTTTGCTCTTTATTCATTCAATAAACAATATATCTAATTATATTTGTAGAGATTGATCCATCCTTATTGCGGTGCATCTTCATCAACTGTGTTACATAGATTTGTGCGGCGCGCTAGATTGATTTTTCTTTAGTTTTTACTTTATAGTTAGTTTTCTTCCTTAGTTGAAAGTCTTTGATTCGTCTTCTTCTTGTTGGGAAGTTTTTAAATCTTCTCCTTGTTGGAAAGTTTTGTTATTCATTTTGTGGTTCTAATACTTTTGTGTATTTACTTCATCGTATCCTCTAGAATTTTTGTTGACTCCTGCAGTATTGAAAGCAAAATTTCCTTTAGGATAGTAGCTTAGATACACGCTTTGAAGTCGTTGTTGATTCCTATGGTCTAACAATCTAAAGGAAATTTGTCGTTGTTGCAATGGCTTCAATTAAAGAATTGTTGGCGAATATCGTGAAGCTTGTCGCTTTGATGAAGAAGGTTTCCTGAGGTGGCAGAAACGGGTGCATTTCTTATACGGCATAAAGGTTTGCCTAAGTATGGAAAGATGTGATGAATCATGACCATGAGTTTGATCTACATTAAAAGAAAAATCATTGGGTAAATGATATTGGCAATATATAATAATAATTAAAAAAAAAATTGAGACCGTAAACATTAGTGTTAGTGAGTTAAACTTGAGAATTATGCCGATAAGAGAAGTTTGAAAAAGAATTCCACAGATGAGATCTATTTGAATTATTTGTGAGGAATCAGTCTAATATTCTCACTTTCAAGAATCACTGAATTTAGAGAAGAGAAGAACATTATGAATGACTTCGTGTTGGATGTGAAGCAAGGAAACCATAAGCTAAACATTGCAGATAACTCTCGAAGCATGTATAAAAGTGAGTTTAGGTACCCTTGAATTGAACCATAGTTTTAAACTGAATGACATGCAATAATATTTGCCTAAGTACTAAGTACCCATCTTGTACTTTACTTATGGAGTACTCGACATACAAATAAACGTGCGATAGTATTAACGCATACGAGTAATGAATTGAGAGATAGAGGGTGAATAATAAATTTGAAATGAATGAGTCGTATTGAGATATGAGTTCTTAATGACAATACCGGTGATATGAGTTGAATACTCTCAGAAAACGACGTGGAAGTTAAAATTAAAGCATGAAAGCTAAATCAACCTTGGTTCTCAGTGAGAGAAATTCTAACCAAGCAATGAGAGCTAAGAGGTAGCTCAAAAGAATGACAAGAGGCATTAGTGAACTAAATGTGAACCTGACTAGGCAAAGAGAAATTTAAAATGCTCACCCATGATCATGAGAGTTAATCGATACGAGGACACAATGCGAAAAGTTTTCGAAAATTTGAGTTATTGCAATAAAAGACCTTGCTGTGAAATAAAGATGACAAAGTAATAAGTGCATACAAATGAGTACCGAAATTCACTTAGGGACAACGAGGATAATGAATACTTCACAAAATTACAAAGGTGGAAACTTACTACATAAGTTAACTATCAAAGGTGAAAGAGGAGTTACGAGGTGGACCGTTAGTCAAGAGTTGACTTAAATTCATAACCTACAATAATGAATGTCAATAAATGTATGATGACAATAATATTAAGGTATTATTCCGTAAAAGAAATATGTGTCCGCCTAATTGTAACCTTCACAGATAAGTCGCAAGGATATGATGAGTCGTTCTTTGATATATATAACCAAGATGTTGACATGAGATGGTGTACTATCGTTCATATTATAGCGAGATAGCTATCCATGTTCCTACTACCAGGTGGTGGTATGGTTTTATTGCCGATGGGCGAGAGATATACCTCTTTTCAACACGAGATAGACACCATATCACATCTTAATATTGTTCTTTCGTTTGGACGACTCGAGTGAACCTTGCGACTTCGGTGGAGATCACAAGGGAATACCCCAGAAATGCGTAACTATATGAGAAATTGGCATGTAGCTAAGTATGATAGCTCTATTGATGACCTATACGAGGTAGCCTTTATGAATTTTAGTTTGTAAAACGAAAATAAAAATAATGAGATATATTAAAGTCATGAGTAAAACTTTATTTCATGTCAGGTACAGGCTGAATACGCAGGCAAAAATGCACCAACTAAAGGATTGGTGGTAAAATAAATCATTACGGACGGACACACCAAACTGCTAATGTAAATATTTTTACTTTCGAGGACGAAAGTTCTTAAAATTGGGGATGTTGTAACGACCTGAATCTTCCCCGATCCGATTTAAGGGCAATTTAGTAATTTAAATACTAAATGTGTGTTGGATTTCTTTGGATTGGATTATTAGTGATATAGTAGAATATCCTACACCTCGAGATGCACATTTTATGCGGTTTGAAAAGATATCGGAATATATGCCCGTTCTTATTAAGGAAACTCACAAGAAAATAAAGATTTGAAAAACGTTTCTTAAACACGAAGAAAGTTATAAAAAAAGGGCAAATAGATCCTATTAATTAAGGAAAGATTTGTGGAAACTTTCCTAGTCAAAAGGAGTAAGATCTCCAAATTTATGAGATCTCATTAATTAGGGAAAGATTTGTGGAAACGTTCTTGGTCAAAATGCTCATTAAGATAAATTAATGAAAACGGCCTAAAATATATTAAATAGGGAGTTAGACTTAAGGCCCAAGTAGGAGGGCATTTTAGTCTTTAATACAAAAGGATGTATGTAACCTAACCTAACCCTAGCCTATAAAAGGAGAAGTTAAGTAAACCTAGCCACGACTTGTTGTTCTACACTATTTGGAAAAAGATAGGAGATTAAGGGAGGACAGTTTGGAATGGTGAGAATGAGTTTTGAGAAGTCAAAGAGATCAAAGAAGTTCGGATTGAACATTCAAATCGAGCCCTAATATGAAAGGATCAATACTAAGATTCGCAGCGAGTTTAATGTAAGTGGGGAGCTTCGCTCATGCATTAAATATGGCTTGATTATTAGATAACTAGGAATGCATGTTTTGAATGTAACGACTTGGGAATGGGTTGCGTCGTGATATTGGTTTGGATCTCTATTATCTATGGAATTGTGAATACATTGTTTTGCCTTTTATGTTATTCGGTGCCCCAGAGTGTGTGGAGTTCCACCGCGGGCCAAATTTGAAAGTGGTCTATATCTTGGACGCCCCAAAGTGTGTGGTAGTTAACCACCGAGGGTTTGCTTGACTAATTGAATGCATAAGGTGAATTATTCGAGTGTAAGGGTTTGGAGTTCCATCCTTTGCTACTTGATGATTCTTTGAGACGTGTAGCGGTGACGGCTTGGAGGAATCTCTTTGTTTTGGTGCGATTATCTAGAGGGCGTAACGGCCATTGTGTTTTCACTGATTATTGTACCAATTCGAAAATAGATAATTCGGTCACCGGATCCTTACCAATATCTAGTTCGCATTGAATGGAACAACGGCTTATATTAATATTTATATCTATCGCATTTTATTTAATCTATCATTTGACTTTATTTGTATGTCATGTGTAAATTTATAAATGAAAAGTGATGAATATTATTATGCATGACATAAATGAATGTTTATCAAATGTGTTGTAAAACTGTTAGGCTTTTATGTTTAGTATGGTGATTGGAATACGATTTGAAATATTGATACATAGAATTATTGAATATCTAAATTAGATATGGAAATAATATTTAAACATTTCTTCTTAGAATATAATTCCATTTTTCATAACTACGATGAGCATGAACCATATCTTTAATTGTATCGAATTATGTGTTCAATTAATATGCTTATAATTTTGTTATGATTTACATGTATTCGGTTATTACATGTTGTGTTATGCGTATGGATTGGATGTCATGTAGAATGTGCATGAGTACTAGGTAGTACTTGCATATTTAATGTTTGAGCGAGTCTTTCCTCTTATTGAGCATCGTTGGTTCTTTAGCTCACCCCACTCTACCCCACAGGTTCCTCTACCAGCGCGATAGACAAGAAAGGCAAGGGAAATGATTTATTTTGAAGTGCCTTCATATGTGGGACTCATATAATACTAGTCTATCAATATCATTAATCGTTTTGTAAACCTCGTACGTGGATTATAGCTTGAGAATTAGTAATGGGTAGTTTTGAACCTTATTATTATTATTATGAAGTTGTATGAGACTTTTAAATATTTAAGATGATAGATCTTATTATTATATACAGGATTATATGATTTTATTATGATTAACTTTTACACTCATATTATCATATATCTTGTTAGAATAATTATTCCACAGATTTGTTTAGGCGTGCCAGACTGTTATTTGGGCCTGGTTCAGGTATTGGGTCCAAGTGGCGGTCTGAGCCGGGCGACCTGACCCTAGGTCGGGGGCGGGTTGTCACAGCAGGAAACAACAATGATGATCTCATTGCTATGATTTCTGAAATCAACGTTGTTGAAAATAACATGGCTTGGTGGGTTGATTCTGGTGCTACTCGACACGTCTGCAAGAACAAGAGCTTCTTCAAAACCATGGAAACAGTATATGAAAATAATGTCTTGTACATGGGTAATGATGCTACTGTTCCTATCAAAGGCATAGGTAATGTTGATTTAAAGTTCACTTCTGCTAAAATTGTAATACTCACTAATGTGAATTATGCACCAGAAGTGAGGAAGAATTTGGTGTTGGGTAGTCTTTTGAACAAGTTTGGCTTTAGACTTGTATTTTTTTTTCAAGGTTTTAGGCTTGTATTTGAAGCTGACAAATTTGTACGCTTTAAGGGAGGCGTGTATGTTGGGAGGGGTTATGCTTATGAGGGTATGTTTAAGCTTAATGAAATCGCTTTATCTAATAAGAATATTATTTATGCGTACCTTGTTGAGTCTCCTTCATTTTTATGGCACCACAGACTAGGACATGTTCATTTCAGGAAATTATATGATACGATGAATGTGAAATTATTGTCTTATTTTGCCAAAAATGAAGGAAATTGCAATACATGCAAGAAAACAAAAATAACTAGAAACCCCATTCCTAATGTTGAAAGAAATTCAAAATTGTTTGATTTAATACATTCTGATGTATGTGATATGCATAATACACCATCAATAGGAGGCAACAAATATTTTATAACATTTATTGTTGATTATAGCAAATTGTGTTATGTGTATTTGTTGCGTTCCAAAGATAAAACAATGGTTAAAGTTTCGTGCCTATAAGGCAAAAACTGAGTTGCAATGTGAGACATTTATAAAATGTTTAAGGTTTGATACAGGAGTAAGTACTATGATCCAAAGTACTTTGAATCCACTGGAATTGCGACAACCCTAGTTCCAAAATCCTAAACTGGGCCCCACCTCGGCCTAGACTCACGTGGATTCCCAAGCCAACCTCGTTAAGTTAACGCGAGCCTAGTTAGCCTTCCTTACCATTTACCATTTATTTAGCAATTAATAGTTGAGTTAATCAAATTTAGTGAGCTAATAAAATTTAGTGAGTTATTTAAAGTAAATGCGGAAGTTATAAAACTCAAACTAAATGAAAACTCTAAGACACTAGTCAAGACAACTTAGAGTGTGGAAATCCTGCATATGTATATCATCATCAATAAACAAGTCAGAGGAGACTACCATCAAGTACATGCCCAAGATCTCTCATAACTCAAATCTCAGTGTTTCAAACCATATACTCATAATAATACAAAATAAATCACCTACATCATTCAAGAGGAGAGCCGCTCCGTATCCTCAAAGTATCCCCTAGCTGTGGAGCCTTCCCTTTGTTGGACTGTAGATCTGCACTTTGTCAAACACAAGAATGCCGAACCCATGTAAACACCAATCAGGACATATATACAACATTTCGAAATAATAACTCAGTCTATATTCATGCCAATAGAAAGAAAAGTACATAGAATGCATGAATAAACAAAGGCTATAAATAACTATGCATCGATCGAAAATGAGTATCCCAAAAACAATAGAGAGGCGCAAGTAGTCCCGACCAAACGGTCGTTGAGTCGAGGAAAAACACCTATGAGACTCGGAGTTTAGGACATGTTACACTCACACCACCCTAAAGTTCACACGGATGAGATTCTCCTGGTAGTCCATATAAGAACTCTCACCCGTATAGATCCAGAAACCAATATCATGCATCCCGAGTTTGTGGCTCTAGCATATTACCTCAGATAACTCGTCTTACTAAAGGATCACGTTGACTCTCTTGCCCTCAGACAACTCAAAAGAATGGAAATTTTCAAAACAGGAATAGAGCAATAACAATAACAAATTAAAGCTCAAGAAATAATTGTAAAATTTTTCACTGGTTTACTTACTTGTATTTAAAGCTAATACGCACTCACACGGCTCCGAATCATCCCTCATGAATCTTCGTATGCCCGTCAATGTATTACAATCCCCTGATAATCATTAAATTTTGGTGTTCAATTAAATCTCAAAAATATATGGTCCGACCCCGACATATACCCGACTATCATAATACATACTTTTAGGTTTTCTGGAATCCACTTTGTGTTTACCTATTTGGTAAACTTTAGATTTTAACTCCTAAATTATTATTTTTTTAAAATAGGAAAGTCAAAGTGGTGGCACACTTTTCGCGGAGACTTTTCGGTATAAAAATCACCCGATAACTTCAAAACTAACTTTTCTATAATTTCTTAACCTTTTCTAATTTCTCATCAATTTTCTTGATTTTTTTTTTCTGATTTTTATATGATTTTTTTGTCAATTTTATTTCATTATTTTATTTTATTTTAATTAGGGGTGAGTTTGGGTCCCTTGAACCTGATCCGATTCAACCCGGCTTGTTCAGTCCCTATTGGGCGGGTCAAACTCGGTCCGACCCGCTGGGTTGGGCTTGAGTTTGGCCCGGCCCACCTGGGGTCGCACACACAGCCCGTGTGCGATCTGCTCCCACCTCTCTTTTTCGTGAAAATGAAAGAGAGAGGAACGTAGAGTTGGTCACCTCTGTTGCTTTTTTTTTTTACCGATTGGGGTTGGACAACTTGACGCGCGCCGAACACGTCAATAAAATTGGTGGTCTTTCTAAGGTAAGAATAATACAAAAAAGGGGAAATTAGAGTCTTGGAGAAAATATATAAATATTTTAAAAATAAAGAAATTAAATGGAACGAAAATCTAATGGAAATGAATCTAGGTATTTAGTTTCACAGTCTCGCTTTACAACTTGGGATTGAATTTATTAATTGTCGGATTATAAAATATGTGAACTAATTTATGATCTAGTGCAGCTATAGACCCGGTGACGTACTCGGTTCCTTGCACTTCCTGATGTCGGCAGCCAAGGTACGACCGTTGACTACTTTCCTAATCAAACACACAACTTGATCGCTAGTGCTCTAGATTTAATGCATTGATTGCATTGCTTCGATTCGTGAAGGCACTACACCTAGATTACAGGATCGTTAGTGCTCCCGATTTAGCCTAGATTTCTATGGTCAATTGTCACTAGTGTGGTCTTATCGCACAAGGACGGGTGCTTATAACTCACTGATATATAAATCAAGGTTTAAACTAGTGTTTAACTTTAATTGTTCAAACAATACCAAAGAAAATAAATCATATAAAATAATCAATAATAATTAAAAATAAATAAACCTCATAAAGGATTCCCAAGTCGTAGGCTTGACTAATCCACCTTCAACTTAGATGGAAGAACTAGCTAGACATAATTAAACTAAACTAAAAAAAATAAATAATAATCCTCTTCCCCTTTAATCCCTAAGTCCTAATATATATATATATATATATATATATATTCCTAAAATTTGGTCTCTGGAGGTGAGAAAAACCAATTTTCGTAGTTATGAGAGCGATTTCTGCATCCGGGGTTGTTTTGGGCGTTTTCTGCACTTCAGGACACTAGTTAGGCTGTGATTGGGTGAATTTATGTGCGTGGCTGACGTGTCGTTGCCGGATTGAACAAGAAGTTAGTGCGCGCTGACGTGTCAGATGCACATTGGATGGAAGGAGAGGTGATGATGTACTGGTGGGTGGTTATGGACGTGGCACGTAGCGGGCAAGAGCGCGGGAGGAAGCTCGCGTGAGTTTATCAAAAATCTGGGAGACAGCACTGATGCAGATCCCGAGGCAGATCAAGCGATCAAGAGAGAGGAGTTGCTGGGCTTGGTCACGTGGCACGACGTGGTCGGTGGAGGCAGTTGTTGTTGACATGACTAAACAAATCACAGGCGACACGTGGAGGCACTGTACAATCAACATCTATGTGACGCGGTCTAGCCAATGAATAGATGACATGTGGCACTGCTGTATGCGCTGGGCCACTTAGAATTCGACACGTGGCACTGCGAGACTCCACTTACTCAATTGTGCATCGCGCACTTTGAGGCAAACTCTCCGGTATCCGATTACTACAAGTAAATACTGTATTTTGAGTATTTTTTCGCTACGGATCCAACCGTGCACTCCGTTTCACCTAAAAACAAAAATTAAATATAATTAGATATATATTTTCATATTATTCCAATAAATCACTAAATCCCTAAAATATGCATTTATCGATACAAAATAAGATAAATATAGTCTAATTACACCTCATAACTTATACTAACTAATGCCTAAATGAACACTTATCACAACTCAACCCCAAGTTCGATTCAAGTAGGGGAGTAATCTCCCCTGCTCTTCCTTCCTCGGACGAACTGCAAAGCTCTTCATCCCCCAAACTATCAAAACAACCACCACCACGACACAACAACAACATCACACTACCCTTCGTCGCCTCCAACACCTGACTCGATCTCTTGGCCTTCCTCGATTTCTCTCCTCTCCAGTTTCGTTCTCTCTCTCTCTCTTTCAATTTCACAAAATGGTGAGAAAATGGTGTGTTGGTGGTAGTGATTTTTAATTTTATAAAGGGTAGCCAAATTATCAAAATACCCTTCCGTTCTTATTCTCTTTCTTTACAAACCCAATACCCTTTTGGACATTTCACATTTTCTTTATATATATATATGTATATTTATATACTTTATATATAAATATATATACACTTATATTTTTTGCGTCTATAATTTCGTTATGTGTGTCAACGAACACACTTGGGTGTGCACACTGCCGTACGACCCATGTGTGTCGCCTATAACCCATATATCACTCGCGCCCACTAATTTCTTATTTTTATTCATTTTGTTAGTGTTTTATTTAAATTTATCTCCCTGGGATAGCTAATTACCTGCCAACAGTTCGCCCGACACCGTAACTCACGTTTTCTCAGCCCAAACTCGTTTCTCAATATCAACGTGCACACACAAATGACCTTACACGATTGGGACATTAGAATTTACATTTGGGTAGTAAAAGTAAATAATATGAACACCGAACAAAAATAACATACCTCGGTGTCGACGATCGAGAAATTGACAACTGTGTCACGAAAAGTGGGCACACGTACGACTTAAATTGACACGTGACACGAGTTAGATTTTAGGGTAGTTACAAGAATAGTCCATGAAACTACAACTCCCTATAAACCATAACAAAATGGTGTGGTTGAATGCAAAAATCGCGTTCTAACCGAAATTGTTAATGTTATGCTATCAAACTGAAGTTTGAGTAGTGGATTTTGGGGTGAGGCATTGCTGACTGCATGCCATATTTTGAACAAAATTCCACATAAAAGGAATAAGGTCACCTCATATGAGCTTTGGAATAAGCGAAAACCAAACCTTAATTATTTAAGAGTTTAGGGTTGTAGAGCAGTAGTATAAGTACCAGAACCCAAAAAGAGAAAATTGGGTGAAAGGGGAGTGGAATGTATATTTATTAGATATGCACAACACAGTAAGGCATATAAGTTCATGGTAATTGAGTCTAATAACTCGATTTCAATGAATACTGTAATTGAATAAAGGGATGCAATTTTTTATGAGACCATATTTAAATTTGTTAACAAAAATATTCTTGAACAAACCCAAAAAGGGAAGGAAGTCATTAAAAATGAGAATGACAATGAAATAGTAGAAGTTCATGAACTTTGAATGAGCAAAAGAGCTCGAAAAATTAAGTCATTTGGTTCTAATTTCTATTCCTAGTTGAAGGGAGTAAAGAAACAATAACTAGGCAAATTTCGTATTGTTTTAATACGGAAGTTGTTCCTCAAACAGTAGAGGAGATGATGAAAGAAAGAGATTAAGCTTTCTAGAAAGAGGCTTTGAATGATGAAATGGATTCAATAATGGGTAATAATACTTAAGAGCTAGTTGATCCACCTCTTGGGTGTAAATCCATTAAATGCAAATTTCTCTTCAAAAGAAAAAGAAGAGTTGATGGATCCATTGAAAAACACAAAGTAAGACTGGTTGTGAAGGGATTTACCCAAAAGCATGGAATAGACTATTTCAATACATATTCACCAGTAGCTAGAATTGCTACAATCAGATTGCTTATTGCAATTGCAGCTATTAACAAGTTGGTCATCCACCAAATGGACGTGAAAGCTGCGTCCCTACATGGAGAATTGGATGAGGAAATATATATATATATATATATATATATATAAATGGACCAACCTGAAGGGTTCATTGTGCCTGGTAATGAAAATAAAGTGTGTAGATTACAAAAATCATTGTATGGTTTAAAGCAAGCACCAAAATAGTGACACCAAAATTTTGATCAAGTTGTATTTACTAATGGATTCAAAATAAATGAATCTGATAAATGTGTATATAACAAGTTTGATGAAAAAGGAAATGACGTTATTATCTGTCTTTACGTAGATGACATGCTAATTTTTGAGCTGACTTGGAACAAGTTCAGTTGACCAAAAATTTTCTTTCAAGCAAATTTGAAATGAAAGATATGGGGGCAAGCTGATGTCATTCTCGGGATTCAAATTGTAAGAAATGAAGGGAGTATTACTCTAACTCAATCTCATTATATTGAGAAAATTCTCAATAGATTCAATCATTTGAATAGTGCCTATGTTTCTACCTCGCTAGACCCAAGTATTGAGCTAGTGAAAAATACCGGCAATCCAGTTTCACAACTGGAGTATTCTAGATTAATTGGATGCTTAATGTATGCAATGACATGCACTAGGCCGGATATTGTCTTGGCAGTAGGCAAGTTGAGTAGATTCACAATTAATCCAATCGAGTTGCATTGGTTTGCAATTCGAAGAGTTTTGAAATATCTGAAGAAAACAATTAACTATGGTTTATGCTATAGTGGATATCCTTCAATCTTAGAAGGATTTTCATATGCAAGTTGGATTGTGAAAGATCAAAATCATGCTTCTACAAGTGGGTGGATTTTACATTTGCTGGAGGTGCAATCTTGTGGGCTTCAAAGAAGCAAACTTTAATATATAGTTGATTCCACCATGGAATCAGAGTTTATTGAGCTGGCCTCAACTACTTTTGAAGCTGAATGGTTACGTGAATCATTACACGAGATACCATTGTGGTCTAAACCATTAGCTCCTATATCTATCCATTATGATAACGAGGCCACATTGGCAAGAGCTTATAGCCAAGTGTATAATGGCAAGTATAGACATATTGGATTGAGACACAGTTGTATCAGAGAATTGATAACAAATAAATTATCACAATAGACTATGTAAAATCTAGTCAAAACTTGGCAAATCCTTTAACTAAAGGTTTGCCTAGAGACTTGGTGAATAAAACATCAAGGAGGATGGGTCTTAAGCCCATGAACTAAAGTCATCAATAATGGAAACTCAACTCGATGTTTAACATTAAGCTAAGTCTTGAGTTCAATGTAGTCAAAGTACATTATCAGTATAACTGTGAGCACTAAATTTTTATTGTTATCCCAAGGTTGTTAGTACTTGGTACCCACATGAAAAGGAGGAGGTTGAGTTAATCTCTTAATATAGTCTTTAAAGGTACTTAAATAGTGGGGGTGCTAGAAAGAGACTACCTATGTGAATGTAAAGTGCGACCGCTTCAACGAGTTAGAGGGCTTGACTCCAAAGACATTCATGAGAAGATACGAGACACAAGACCAATGTTGAATGTGTTACGAAATATAAGGAAATTTGCTAGTGTATGTTATATGTGTGAGTTGTTTATGCTACATATCAAATAGAATCATTGGTTCAAAGTTTATCTACCATGTAATTTTGATATGATGTAATGAATTTTTCACAAATTAGTGGTTCAAATTGCAAGATACCATTATTTATGCATATAATGTTTAAAATGTTCTTGGATCAATGATTTGTTTATTTTGAAAATGGCGGGAGATTGTTAGACATTTTCAAAACAAAAGAAATGTTTAGTCCCACATAGGTTTGGAAGTTCTATTTTAAAGAGTGGATATACTCTTGCATTAATTTCAATGCAAAAGAAAAACTACAAAAGTTATGCAAAGTGAGTCACAAGCACGTGACGCGATGCTTATGGCGCTTTTATAGGCGCACTTAGCACGTGCGTATGTGGGCTAACCATCGTTAATTTTTTTTACCATTTTACCATTTTTAAATTAATAAGTGGGTGGTTAATTAATTGACCCCCTCAACTTAGGGGTAGTTAATGGGTGTTAACCCATTCAATGTTGACTAAGTGGAGCAGTTTTAACTCCACTCTTCTACACCATTTCTTCTCTAATTGGTTGACCAGAGGACTATAAGAGAAGATGCTTAGGGGAAAAGGACACATCAAAAAATTCACAGCAAAAGCTATATATTGTTCTAGCTTTCACCACTGCAGTGACAGCTAGGTTTTACTTCATCGTATCCTGTAGAATTTTTGTTGACTCCTGCAGTACTGAGAGCGAAATTTCCTTTAGGACGGTGGCTTAGATACACGCTTTGAAGTCGTTTTGATTCCTCTAGTCTAACAAAACAAACTAAATAAATAAAGAACAGTATCACTCAACAACTAAATTTGATTCAGGAATCGAACACCCAAGAGAACAGTTTTGGTTTTTAATAAAGGTTTCAAAACCCCTATTAAAAATGAGTGTTATTAAATGTCATGTGAGAAATGTGTTCGATGGGTCATGTTTTAATCACTAAAAGAGCTTTGACATTTAATAACACCTAATTGATAGGAGTTTAAAATAACCTCTAAGTAATACTTGTATTAACAATTAAAATATGACTAACGTGTTTCTCACATGACATTTAATAACACTAATTTTTAATAGAGGTTTTAAAACCTCTATTAAAGACCAAAATTGTTCTAGTAACCGAGCCTTCTCTGAAGTGGTGTTGTTCCTACAGGAGAAAAGCTTACAGGGAGGGGAAAATCACTTGTAGTACATCAATGGAAGAA
Organism: Stephania japonica; assembly: GCA_039657345.1. Lineage (NCBI taxonomy): Eukaryota > Viridiplantae > Streptophyta > Magnoliopsida > Ranunculales > Menispermaceae > Stephania > Stephania japonica. Next base: position 63,400,764 of record CM077557.1, on the reverse strand, counting down.
GAAGTGGACAAAGAGTGCAGCATGTTTGGGCCTTCAGGGATTAGTAAGTTCTTCTCCGACACTTACTCAACTTGTATTAGAGGATGCATCTTTGATGGCTCGAAGATGGATCGCATATCGTTCTCGGTATGAAACTTTTGATGGCAAATTCATATGATGAGCAACTCATAAGAGCTGGAATGCTTCGGAAATTTATAGTAAGCATAATGTTTTTCGGTGATGCACTTCGAAGAATCGAAATTTCCATGACCTGCAAAATCTGCCGCCGTCTTGAGTCGAGTGGTTACGATTATTGAGCTTCTCTTCGTTCCGGATGGCAGAGAATTCCTAAACTTGTTCCACAATTCCTGCTTATCAGTCCACACATTGTCCTTCCGCCAAGTGCTTCTCGAAGTCGAAATTGTACATTATCCAAGGTATCATCAGGTTTGCATTCGGTAGCAGACACATCTTTCACAATAGTACTTTAAAGGCAAAACATATTTTGTGGTCCTTGACCTTTGAGTCTTTTACGCTTTTTTACGCTTTTGGTCCCTGAACTTTCATTGTTGTACATTTGGTCCCTGAACTTTTGCGTTTTTATGTTTTTGGTCATTGAACTTTAAGTTTTTTATGTTTTTGAGGGAAATTAAAAAAATTTTGACTTTTTTTGGTCGATGCAAATCGTTCGGTTCATTAATATAAACTACTTTATTCTTTTTGACTAGTCACGCAACACTTTTGTTGCCCACATTGGCATAATTTAACACTTTAAATGGTGGAAGGACTAAATGTAAATTTTGTGAAAGTTCTAGGACCAAATGTGTAGTAATAAAAGTTCAGGAATCTAGAGCATAAAAAACACAAAGTTTAGGGACATAATGATGGGTTTTGCTTACTTTAAATGTAAAAGAAAGACCATAAGAGTTATGCAAAGTGTGCGTGACACATTTTATTTTAGGCGCACTTAGCACGTGTGTGTGGGCTAACCATGGTTAAATTTTTTACCATTTTACCATTTTTGAAATTAATAAATGGGTGGTTAATTAATTGACCCCTCAACTTAGCGGGCAATTAATGGGTGTTAACCCATTCAATGTTGATTGAGTTGAGCACTTTCAACTGTCAAGGCAATTGAAACTCCCCACTCATTTCTTCTCTAACTGGCTTGACCAGAGGAATTGTAAGTGATGTAGAGAAGATCAAAGGAAAAGGAATAAAGAATAAACCAACAAGATTGAAGAACACATAAACACCCAATCCAGGGTCTCTAGATTCAATTCTTTAATTCATTTGATAAAAGTTAACTAGTGTAGAGTCTTTATATCCTTTTATACTAACTCACCAAAAACCCTAGTACATTAAAACTACATATTCCTAATATGCCCCTAAAATATACCATATTATAATATTAACATTAAAGCCTTTATTAACTACCACATCAATAAGAGAAGATGCTTGGGGGAAGAAGAACACATTAAAAACTCACAACAAAAGATATTGTTCTAGCTTTCACCACTACAGTATTGAGAGCAAAATGTCCTTTAGGACAGTGGCTTAGATACACACTTTAAAGTCATAGTTGATTCCTATGGTCTAACACATGTTTGAATATCGAGATGAGTAAATTTGCATCCCGAGGTGAGTATGGACGGTTGGATATGGGGTATGCCTTCTAGTGGTGCCACTCTAGTACCGTTGGTAATAGAAGGTAGCGTGTGTATGCTTGGAAAGAAGGAATAAATTCGCTAATTCTTTAGTTAGTGTGCATCTGTTAATATCTTGGACACTCAGAAAATCTTGCAACTATTTTTGCTTAAAATGGAAATAAAGCCCATACATAATTTTCTCCCAAAGTTAGGCATTTCTTTTTTTTTTTGGCAGACATTTCTTCTTTTTTTTTTTAATTATATTCAAAACCGAAGATTCCCGTGAAAAACCAGAACATGAGTTTGGTCGATCGATTAAGTTGAAACCAAATCTATCTCAAGATTCTATCCTTAATAATGACGAATGTCAAACTCAAAAACTTATTGGTATATTTCTTGTGTTCCATTATAATATTATAAATAAAACGATGGAATCTAAGTAAAAAACAACAAATAAGCCTATTACTTTCCTTCAAAAACTGAATTCATTTATTTTTCTTGTTTTGTACGCCATTTCCTCGCGTTGTTAGAATAAGCTATCAGCATCAAGTCATTGCAATACTCGCCCTTTTGTCTACTTTAAGCCTCATCTTCATTCAGCTTCACCAAATTTCCTTAATTGGCCTAAACCCCATAATCTTAAGTTAGCATGATTTTGTTTTTAACAAGTGACATTGGTGAGTTACTATGAAATTCTTCTTCATATGTCAATAGATATTGAAGTGAGTGAAAAAAGTCAGGATGCAGAGAAAGAGACCACTTGTTGATTTCAGAACCCCTCAGCACCCATCTGCTGGTACCAACAACTGGGGAGGTTCCTCGCCATTGCTTGCGAGGAATATCCCACAAGAATCACTGGAGATAAGGTACAGCAGGCTCAACTCTATGCGTACCCGCGATGAGATATTCCCGGCTGAAGATGACTTCATCAACTTACTTCCGCCTCTGGCATTCAAAAATAATCTTCCTTCTCACGGCATGGGAAGGCTCCCGAAGTTCATGTGGCGTCGCAAGGTGAAGACAGTCTATTCGACTCACAACAAAAGGAGTCGATGGCTGCCTCGCTGGGACCATAAAACTAGATGGCCTCAAGGTTGGTGCTGACCAACTGTTAGCAGTTTACAAGTATATCCATCTTTGCTTAAGATAAATATGCCTGAGAAGCTGTATTTGACTTTCTGAAGCAATGCCTATTACCATATTTGATCAGAAGGAAAATTATCTATTTCTGAATGCACTTCTTCCCTATGTAGTAAGTTTTTAGTACATAGGAGCATGTTTTCAATGTAGAATATAAAGAACTTACCTTAACAAAGAAGAGGAGTGATATGACTTTGGATACTAAGAGCCAATATAGTCCTATCTGCTTCTTTCACATTTCTTTCAGGCAGTCAATGAATCAAGTTACCTTCATAACATTGAGGAAGTCAGAATTTCAGGTCCCCCAATTCAAGGTCCTTACTCATAAGCGCCTCGTTCTTCAGAAATCAAACATGCATACAATTGCTAACATTCTAAAGCATCTGTTTTTGGAAATCTTAGCAATTCAAATTCAGGTTTGACAAAACAATAAGAAATTTCTTCACGTTCTGCTAGCAAATTCCAGACATCATGCCGCAAGGCACTCTAAAGTGAGAAGCTAAAGCTCAAGCATGACACAGATTTTTGCGAGGACTGTCTCCACCCAAAAGGTTTCTGCTAATATTGGGTTTAAACTCAAAATTACAGAGCAACTCAAGTTTGAAAGATCTTTGACAGGGAGTGTCTTCTGGCATCCCCTTCGATAATGGCCTTGGGGAGGGTACATTTTAATCCACTCGCCATTTTGATTTCAGATTAATCAAGTATAATTAATGAACCGTTACCCAGATGTGGATATAGAAATAGGTGTACCAGGACTTTTAGTATTCAATATATTCTATAGTTTTTTTTTTCAAAAGTATTCAATATATTCATTACTTTCTCTTTTCCATTACAGATTTCAAAATTGAATTGTCTTATAAATATCAACAAAACAAAACAGAAAAGCTAACCAGTGAATAAAATCCATAGCATGATTAAAGCTGACGTTTTGATTGTTACCCAGCTCATGAATGCAAGAGAAATAGACATTTGATACTTTGGGCAGTCATTATGGCATACCCCCAAATCTTCTTGGTAGAACAATACTGCTATCCCTGCCGACGATGCTGCAGCTGCGAGAGACAATGTTGCTGTGACCTGTAACAACCCATCCCAACAGTCAAGTACCCTTTAATTGTCAATTGACTTGATTATGCTAGAACATAAGAGAAAGTAGATCACTATACCCAGTCTCCAATGACAAAAAGGCCGACCAATATAGGATTGTGGATGATTTTCTTCTTCACTAATGCATAGGAATCTAACCATGCCAGGGCAAAGCTCCAAAAGACTTGCAAACCCATTGACGCAATCAGATAGCTGCAGGAAATATATGAATTTCATCGTAATTACTATGATCACAGAAAACTTAATGGGAATAATGCATGGTGTGGAAAGCATATCACAAGAAACAGTGGTCAATTTCAACCAATTAACTTCATGTAAATTTTGGCCTTAATTTTGGCAGGCTCAATTTGATGTAAGTTACCAATTTTCTTAGAAAAAATTGACAAACGATTCTTTTTTTCTTTTTTTTTGAATAATAATACTTGGTTAATTTTAGTTTGTACTTTTTTTTAATAAAAATTGTGCCCAAGGCATTCACCCTTCATGCCTTCATGCCCATAACCACACTAAGTCCCCTTTTCATAGTAGATATTAAGCCGTTCTTGTCCCTCCAAAAGTAAGATAAATCATATTGGAGGGCAAAACCAAGTCACTGCCCTAGCGTCTTGCCTCTAACTTGGTCTTTGGCCAAGTCACCCTTGCCTTTGCCCAAAAAACTTGCTCGCCTTGGTCTCTGTCCAAGCCTCCTTGGTCAGTGAACAAGTCACCTTGGCTTTGCCCAACGATTGTGCCCAAACTTGGTCTCTGCCCAAGTCGCCTTGATCAGTGACCAAGTCACCCAAAGTATGCACGGCATAACTCCCGAATGCCACGTACACGCATGAACCTTCACACGCTATAACATGCGTCTGCCACCATATGCATATCAAGACTCCGAATGGATGCAAGTACACGCGTGACCGCGCGTCTACTCCACCCATAGAGTGCAACTCCCATCACGTGCATGAATGCCTCAGTGTATAAACGCTTAGTCCATCACCGCGCATATGCGCATTGGGCAAATGCGCGCATGCATGCTCTACGCCTACGCATGTTAGCAACATGCGTGCATGATACCCTAGTGTACGCATCCTCCTAGCGAAAAATCCACAATCAAAGGTACACGGAACCGAATCCTCCTAAACTCAGATAATTCTAGGTATCCCGGACTTGTTTAAGTTATTGATGGTCAAATAGTAACCATAGCACCAAACCTTCAAAAGGGTTTGGAACTCATGGAAGGCTTGGAAGCTTATGATCGGATTAAATATGTGGTAAAAGAGCATTGCTTCTAGTCTATAACAAAGAAACAATTGAAATTCTAGAAGAAGACCTAAGGGGACTTTAGAGAGCATGAGTCTGATTGAGCTTGCAATATCTAACAAATATGGTCAATTAGAAGATACCAATGACAAGTCATCAACAATCATGCTTTCAAATAAAGACAGATCCAATCGGTTATGTCATAACTAAGAGGAATCATGAGAAAATGCAAATGTAGAACAATCATTATTTTCATGACAATTAGCAAACTCGAATTCAAAACAAACATAGAGCTTTACAAGTGCCCTTACGAGTCTTTTCATTTATGGAGGAAGTAAAAAAATGTGAGCAATGACTAAGGCGAGCATACAAAGAAGGAGACAAAGAAGTCACCTGGGTAAATTTTTAGCAAGCTAGATTTGAGCCTAGATTACGCTTTATATGTCTTCATGTGAAAGGTTTATGAATGTTATGTATTTTTTTTAGCATTTACTAATTATTTTGAGTTTTGCGATCTTAGGTGAAAGTTGGTGTTTTGAGCTTAATAGAGCATTTGGGAGGATATTCGAATGTTTTGGTGCAAGTACGAGGGACTTCAAGCATGATAGATGTCAAATTTGACACAAAATCTTTTTCCAAATTTTGAGTATTACTATTTCGTTCATAACTCTAACATGAAGTAGGATATTGATGAGTTATAGCTTGTTGGAAAAAAACTTTTTTTAAGGACGTTAGAAAAATAATAAGACTTAACTGTACACAAATGCTAGTTCAATAAAAAAATTCAAATTTGAATGCTTCATGAGTCAAAGTTGAGTATGACGTCAATGCATACGGAGTAGAATCAAAGCACCATCCAAGGGCCCGAAACTCAATACTACTACTAACAACATACCTAAAGTTGAACTTTGCGGCCAGGGGGTGGACCAAGCTTGAAGGTAAAGGGTGGGTCAACTTAGAGAGAAAATCCTATTCTAGCAATAATATTTTTTGGTACCTATCTTTTAAGTACATGTCTATTTTTAATCTCTATATGAGTGTTTTGTTTATTAGTAGGAGGCCAAACCTAGTTTGAAATTTCTCCAACATTCTCCAAAGTCTTCTCCAAACTAAGAGGTTTTTGACACGCCAAATTAAGAATTAGATGTAAACCAAATTTTACAAAACTTCCATAGAAGTTAGAGAAAAATGACAACATTTCCAATTTTTAATGCTTACTTCTAAAAAAATGATAAACAATTGGTGTCAATTCAATCAGAAGATGCTCTAAAAATGATAACATGATAGAAGAAGCAAGACCACAACTCAATCTCACTTATTAGAAATAAAATTTTACATATTTCTTGATGAAAAAAAAATCTAAAATGATCATTCGTGTGATGGAAAAGTTTGGTCCATGTAGCCGACCTCAACTAATTTGGGGTTGAGGCTATGTTGTTGTTGACAAGTTGTATCCAAAAGAATGATTGCAAGGTGCTAAGGCAATCCGAAAGTGATTTCCTTGGCCTAGACAGGGCGATGCCTAGGCGGACAAAATAGTATTTATTTAAAGGTTTCTAAATAATTATTTATTTATAGGTCCTTAGGAAAACTAGTTGTCTACTAGTCACTGTGATTCCAATTCAATATATACTTCAAAAATACTAATAAGTCTTTAGGTTCTTATGTAACATTAATTGTGTTAATATTTTCTTGTTGGGTAGGTAGTCTTATTGTTAATTGAAAGTAGTCACTTCCAATTTCTAAAAATTACTTAGAAGGACACCGCCCGCCTAACCAACGGCCTAGGCGCTTTTAGAGAACATGTAAAAGTTGTTAAATATTTTAGAAAACATGCAAAAGTTGGATGTTTTTAATACATAGATGAAGTTATTTATACTTCTCTTTAATGTAGAAGTTTTACCAAAATTCCCAACAATGAATTACACTTCCCTAAAGTAATTCCAAATTTTAAGTGAGTGAAATCATAGGCAAAGTCGAAGTTTCAATCCTTCATTCAAACAATTATAAAGGTTTTAATATGATAATTTCGAAGAAAGGCAACAACATCAAAATTCTACTTATTCATAGGCCATCATATATTGAACATGACTTTTTATGTTTAACATCATATAATTACAAAAAAATCAACGAATTAAATTATCTAAAGTAGTGCATATCAATATTGGGTGGATTCAATTAAGATTTAAATGTGGAAACAAGTTCACAAAAGTGTTTCAGAACATTAAACTCGATTGAATTTCAAGTTCAAGAGGATTTCAAGATTAAATGATTTGGCGAAAATGAGACCAGGAAGAACTCAAGACAAGAAACTGACAAGGACAAGAATCGTAAACCGTGTATGATGTTATTTCATGCATTAGAGTCATGCATTTCATAAGAATTTTTTTTAAGTTCTTTAAAGTCATGATTTTCAAGATTTTCAATTTTCAATTTGGTTTGTTACAAAATGATTTAAATCATGGAAATGTGTTTTATCGCGTGTTTTAGACATGGTCAAGTGTTTATACTTGTTTTGGTTGAATCAATATGGATTTAAAGGGTTTTCAAAGCTTTCATAAGAATATTTGTAGAAAAGCCCCTATAAGTTAATGATTGATGGAATTTTCATTTTTATGAATTAGAAAACCAATTGAATCGTGAAATCATGTTTTTTAGTGAATATTAAACATGTCTTAAGTGTCCGTATGTTTTGAGTCAATCGACATAAGTTTAGAAGACTTTTGGAACTTAAACCAAACTATTTACTTCTATGTGAATGAGTTATGGATTCTTCATTTTCGCATGTTAAAACCTCGATTTCATCATGGACACATGTTTTCGAGTAAATTTTAAATGTCTTAAGTGGTCATATGGGTTTGGAACAAATTGTTTCAAGTTTTGAAGGATTTCGAACTCAAACGAAAGTCTAAATCCTAGTTGCAGCTAGGTGAGTTAAAGTCCTTATTGTGGTGAGGCAAGTGTAAGGACCTAGTTGAGGCTAGAGAGAGTGAAAGACCTAGTTGAGGCTATGCACAATAAGTTTGCAAGCTTAGAGTTATTCTCTTATTTAGAATATAAATGGGGGTTAAAATCTTAACTGGGGTGGTTAGATAGTGGATGTAGATTCAAGGGATTGAACCACTATATATCGTTTGTCTCACTTCCATCTCTTCTACCTCTTCTTATTTGCATTACATTGTCATATTTCGAGGATTTGTGGATTGTTCATTATTATTATTTTGAAAGGTTTTAAGAAGGAAATAACCCTTAACACACCCAATTCACCCCCCTCTCGGGTGTGACTTCAATGTCTTCAACGTCTTCAACCCATGCCACTCCTTTCGTGATCGAATTATTTGGAATATAGAAGATCCAATGATGACAAACATAAAAAACCCAAGCAAAACATGATTTTAAAAATCAACAAAATTTTCGAACTTCTCCGAATTATGTTGATTTTCAAAAGAGGAAACGAAATTCAAAATTCTATAAAACATTCAAAATAATTTGAGGAAGTTCAACATAATTTGGGGAAATCCTACCAAACAGTGGCAACGGTGCAAAACTTTTTGGGAAAGTTTATGGAAGGTTTGGGAAATTTTATGGAAGTTTCAGGGAAATTTTGTAGAATGCACTGAAACTATTCTAAACTGAAACCTTAACACCATCAAAAGGGAAGTAGTCAGTGAATTGCATGTTATATTGAAAAATAACTATTTTAAACAATTGTATTGTGACTCTTATGCATAAGGAGAACAAGTCAAACAAGGTAATCACTCCCCTTCTTGGAAGTCATTTCAAAAATTGTCCCTCTCTCAGTAATGTTCCCCTCAAACCTCTCCGCATTCCTATTGGCAAACTACCTCAAAGTCGTCTTACAAAACAAGTTTTTTAGATCTAGCTAAAAGAACCTGATCTATGCATCAGAAAGGTAAGAAAAATAACAACTAGGTCAATACTCACAATTGGGTGAAAATGAAAAAGGTTGTAATAGTAGTGCCTCTCATTATGGGTAGTTATATTGGCTTTGTACATTTTTTTAAGCAGTAGTAATGGTGTGTGAATGAAGATGAGGAAATAAAAGAAATAAAAGTCTCTGGATGAGGATTGGAGAATTTGCAAGCTTTAGAGACTTCACAAAAGTTTAGATTAAATACCTCTAAACTTTTGTACACTTTTTAAAAATCCATAAATGTCAATTTTGAATATACCTAAGCTTTTGAAAACGCCACAAAAATCTATATTGAATATACCTAGACTTTTAAAGTCTACAAAAGTCTATTTTCAAGTCTTTAAAAGTCTATAGAAGTCATTAAAATTCTTAAAGTGCATTAATCTATTATCCAATTGGGCTTGTGAGATTAGAAGCCCCTATTGAGCATATTCGCAAATAACTCTTAAACTATAAAAAAAGATACACTATTTATTGCTACAAAATTATCTCCCTAAAGTTGACAAATTCAAACTAATACAATTTTTTTTTTTGGTCGAAAGACAAAATTTAAGAGAGAGCGCGGGGGGGTGGGGGAGTGTTACCCCAAGGTCCACCTGTAGTAACGACGCTCACTAACACTAAATTTTTAGTGTTTTGTTTTAAAGCATGCTTTGATTCCAACTTCGACTTGGACATTTGGGGGCTTCTAAATAGAGGTTTCTAGATTCAAGGAGTCTCTTTTGCTACTTTTCACGTAAGTATAGAGACTAGAGAGATCAAGGACAGAGAACAAAGATACACAACACTTTTGCACATGTGGATTACAATGGTGACGATGAAGATTTGGTTTGTTAGATTCTAGTTTTCTTTATATTGGTTTTATCAATTAGGTTATCTCTTCACTTTAGCTAGGTTTTAACTTGTTTTCTACGAATTATCTTGGTTCATGGAAGGATCTACTTTGATGAACACATTTCGAGTAATTAATAGAATTTTCAACTTATATTCAATTCTCCAACTTTAATGTTTTTGTTTCCTTTAGTAAAAAGGGCAATTGATATTAGATTTTACAGGTAAATCTTGGCCGCATATCTATAGATCTTAAATGGGAATTAGAGCATAAAAAATTAGTTGCATAGATAGGCTATTGACTTTATCTGAAATCATATGGGATTTAATGCAATTACAAAATTGGGTGGTTTTGCAACAAGAGGAATCCAATTTTATTAAGTAGAATAAACATTATCACTCAACGGAGTGGTGCAACAAAAAAACATTCTGAATTATAAATAATTAAATTGAATTTTCTTATGAAGTAAATGAATCTGTTGATGAAGTTGAACTCCCTAAGTTTTTATTCATAGTTTTTTCAGTTTTAACTGTTATGTTTTTATAATAAGAAATTTCGTTTAATTTACTTTTCAAATTTAATTCAACAGTTTTCTAGAAGAATTCTTTAATTTTGAGCTCCTGCATGGATTTAAATATTTCCGTGGACAATACCCGATTAGCTGGGATATTATGCTACAACAACCTAAGAAGTGTGCAGATTTTGGAGAATCTCCATTTCAAGTAAAATAGGAAGGCTTGTATAAGACTACCAAAAAGTGATTTTTTTTTTTTTTTTTAGTAAACAATACTTGTATATATATATGATGGAATTATAGATAAGTACAAAAAGATGGAGGACCAGCAGTCCTCACCAGTCATGAAGTGATGCTCCAATAGGACCAATACAACCATCTTAACATGAATCCGCCCATAGAAACTTTTGATGTGATTGTAAAACAAGAAAGATGTAAATTTAGACAAAAACAAATAAAGAACCTACTATATAATCCATTGTCAATGGTAAAACTAATCGGTGAAAGTGTACCCTTTGTTGAATTTACTTGGTGAAACCCATCTTGCCACCAATAATCTTGAAGATTCCCAAATCTTATCTATTTTATTGGTCTTGCCTTCAAAGATCCTAGCATTCCTTTCAAGCCAAAGTATCCAAAGAACAGAAGCTACAGCCACTCCACTGATGTGTTTCCTTTTGCTCTTCCCTTCAAGTCTTTCCAGTAGAGTCACCACTCCTTCCAATGATCTAGGATTAGATACACCTCCACCTGAGAAAAGTTCCCATCTATTTCACACTTGACAAGCTACATCACATTGAAACAATAGATGACTCGCAGTTTCATTGTTCATCATACATAAATGACAACAACTAGGCGACAAGTATAAGTATGACAATCTCTGTTGTAACTTGCCAGAAGTGTTCAAACCACCATGTAACATTATCCAACAAAAAACCTTAATTTTGGGTGGAAAAATAGCCTTCCAAAGTCCCTTGAAAGCTTGATGCATCAACACATTTGGATGATCAATCAAGTGATTAAAAAAGGAATTGCATGTAAATAGACCGGAAGATTCTAAGGCCCAAATTCTCTTTGTCTAGAACATTGGGGGAAATTCTAACTTGGCTAAGTAGAGTGATCAATGCCTCTTTTTTCTCTTAGAAATGAATAGGGAATCTATTTGGCAAGAAGAGGTTCCACTCGTAGTGGATCCCATTACTAGAGAAAAAAGGTTAACAAAGTGAGACACAGGAAACTCATGATGACATGATAATGAGAACACATTGGGAAATCTAGAAGCCAAACTGCTATTACCTAACCATTTATCCTCCCAAAACCTCACTGATGATCCATCCCCTATTTTAATGCACACATGATGATGAAAATTAGAAAGATTTGAGTGAATGAATTTCCATGGACTTTTATAGGTTATCCTAGGGGCCACACATGCATCCCATTTGTTGGCATCCAAACCATGAATGTTTTTGACCACCCTATGCCAAAGTATTCTAGGTTCTCTTGAAACCTCCATAACCATTTTGATGTGAGTGCTTGGTTTCTTTTTTTCAAGTTTCTAGTGACAAACCTTCTTTTGAAAGAGGACTTTCCAACATATCCCAACAAATGAGCTCATGACCACTATTCTCTTCAATATTTTTCCAAAAGAAATCTCTGAAAGCCTTCTCAATTAACTTAGCCACCTTACTCGACATCCTAAACATGGACATGTAAAAAATGGGGATAGCCTCAAGAACCGACTTAATAAGAAAAAGTTTACCTCCCTTCGAAAGAAAACTTTTTCTCCAACTAGCCAACCTACGAGCTATTTTCCCAACCACAGCTGCCCAAAACTCAACCGCTTTAGGATCGCCTCCTAATGGAAGACCTAAATAAAGAAGTGGCCATTCTCCCACCATGCATCCTACCCTCCTAGCCATATCCCCACGATCTCATTTTCAAGATTGATCCCAATGACTTGATTCTTACTCATATTGATTCTCAAACCTGAAATGTCACAAAACTCATTTAGAATCTCTACCGACACATCAATGAATCGAACATCCCCATCAATAAGAAAGAGAGTATCATCAACAAATTGCAAATGAGACACCTGGACTCTATCCTTGCCCACAACAAAGCCTTTAAGATTTCCCTTGGCCATTTCCCTATCCATTATCCTACTCAATACATCCACCGCTAATGTAAAAATGAAAGAGGAAAGTGGGTCCCCTTGCCTAAGACCTCGAGTGGCTTTAATTTTTCCTTTTGAACTTCCATTAATAAACAATAAAAAATTAGCAGAACTAAGGCACCCTTTGATCCACATTCTCCATCTCTCCCCAAAACCTTTGTGACTCAAGACATAATCAACAAAATCCCATTCAGTATGATCATATGCCTTTGCCATGTCAATTTTCAACAAAAAACAAAAAACTTTTTTTCCTTCTTTTATAATCTTCCACCACCTCATTTGCCACTAAGACCGCATCAAGAATTTGTCTACCTTGAACAAAAGCTTATTGAGACTTTGAAATCGTAAATTGAAGGACATTCTAAGTCTGTTGGCAAGGACTTTAGCTATGATCTTATAAAGACTTGAAATCAAGCTAATAGGCCTAAAATCTGAAACTTTAAAGGAATTTTCTTTCTTAACTACCAAAAAGAATTTTAAAAGCTTGGCAGCAGCATACAATGATGGACACCATTTATAGGAGGCTATACACCACAAACTTGCAAAGGAATTTGTATGTTTAAGCATAAATCATTAAAAGAAACAATTAACATCGCTCAAATGCGAGAGGACAAACCATATTGCTATTAAAACCTCACCAGCTCACCACAAACTAATAAGGAACTTGATTCCAACTAAACAACTACTTCTACTTCTCCCATGAAGAACCTTACATGGGTAGAGATACAAAAAACAAAGGCTTCAAGGCCTCTGATTTAATTTTATGAAAGTTTACTCAGAGTCATTAGTTTGCTCGCCCATAGAGCCATTGCATGTGTGAACTTTATGAATGTTGTTACTGGAAGAAGTCAAAATCATAATTCCAACTAGGATATTGAATAGCATATTTGCTAGAAGTCCTCTTTCTATCAAGTTTTACTTGTTACATATTATTCTAATATCTTTGGTTGTTGGTTGAGATGGTTGGTCCTTTTAGAGTTGATTTATAGTTGGACCTTAGAGTCAATCAAGACTCGAGAGAGTAAGTTAGTCGTTTTCTTGTTTTTTTAGCAAGATAGTTGAGTTCCTAGATAATATTCAATTACTTTTGACTCAAGAGAGAGTAAGTTAGTCGTTTTCTTGTTTTTTAGCAAGATAGTTGAGTTCCTAGATGTATTCAGTTTCTTTGATGTTGGAATGTAAAGGGGCGCAACCAAAATTAACGTAAGTATGTGGTTTATTCTCATTGCAAGAAAATATTGATCTATTTTTTATTAGCTTTGATTGGACCTATCCAATATATGCTGATTATGAGTGTACTGCAGGGAAGGCAATAAAACAAGAGAAAAAACAAATGGCAAAAGATGAAAAGCCACACCATGGCATCTCCCTACAGGGGAATTATCAAGAAAAACAACAAAGAAAAAATGAACGAATTCCAAAATCACTAGGTAGCTGAGAGTGCTAGTTTAATGATCCAACGTTCTATCACACAGAACAAGCCTGCTTTACACTAGCCCAAACTGTTTCTTTTTCAATTTAAGGTTCCTCTGCGAGGTCTCAAGGTGAGATATCATCTTGGCAGGTACAGCGGAGCCTTTATCCCCCCACTACAAGCCTTTCCTTCAAGTCATAGTAGGAAATTGTGTACCACTAAGCCATTACCCTTATGAATGTGACAAATCATTAAACAGCACACAAACCAAATTTGGGAGAGCTATGCTACAAGTTTCCAATGACAAAAAGTAGTGAGATATTTTTGGTTTGTAGTACGAGGCGACAGTGTTAATTAAGAACATGATGTCAAGAAGCACAAGATCAATATGTATAGCAGGCAAAAAATAAAGTCAAACAAAGTGAATAATAGTTGGAAAAAATATGACATACAAATAAGCATAGCAAGATATTTGTACATTGCAGGTTTGCAGCAACTGACATAAGTTCTATAGTTTGATGATGATCATCCAATTAATTTAATAACTCCAACATGCAACAGGCAAAAGACTTCCAACTAACATAATCAGAAGAAATACTATTTTTTTCAACCGAACGCATCCAAATAAGAAACTACACAAAAAAAATCAAATAGGTTATATGATCAAAAAGGAAAAGTATGTACCAGAAGGCAGTGTAACGGAAAAAGCACGCCGCGGTGACCATGGAAGCGATCGACCCAGCCGCCAACAAACACTGAGAAACCCTCAGGACAAGCCCGGTAAAAGTGCCAGGTGTTCCAGGAAAATCCTTCATATTATTTGAAGATGTGATTCATAATCATAGCATATATAGTGATCAAAAACTGATCCCCCAAACACAAACAAGAAGATCAAATTGGGAGAACCCTAGCTAGAGAGATTCACAATTCACAAAGATGACACCCAGATATGAAATGGACAAATTTACGGAATGAAACAGTGGACGAGACAGAGATTATGGAAATGGCGGTCCGATTCGGGAAATGCCCAAAAGCGCATAAGAGAATAAAGATGGTTGGAATTCAATTAATTGATGGTCTGACTTTGAAATGCAGATAGATACGATAACTAGAGAGAAAAGAGAAGAAAAATAAGGAGTCTTAACAGTCGTCGCCCCGCCTCAAACTGTAACATTTTCAACGACCCGAGATGACAAATGTCCCGCAACGTAAACGCTGCCACAACCACCTTCACCTCCGAATTACAAGGAAAATGTTGGGTACATACTTGTCACATCACACCTTCACCTTCACCATCCCACACACCTCGAATCCATATCTTAGATGTATTGACGGCAAATGATTTTTAGGTGTAATAAATAGGTGTGGCAAGTGGTACCTTTAACATCTCTCATTTGACAAAGGGGTTTACCAATATAAAACTCTAGAAAAACGAATAGGGTATCCATTTTGACACCTTTTTTGAATACTCACCAATGTGATCTTGAGGTGTATCGAATGATGCATGTTGGTGGGTACCCATAACAACTTTTAAGACTGTCAAGTTTGGCCTTACTTTGCTCACACCTACAGTCTGGCCAAGTTAAGAATTTTTTATTTATCTTTTATATTTTTAACAAAAGTCTAAAAATAAATTCATAAGTAAATTTTAACCTAGTGGATCAAGTTGTAACAACTGATCTTAATTTTAAAGATCAAAACCCTGCCTTCCATGACCTCACTGCCTTCAATCAGGGGTGGAGCCACAACTATCCCTACCCCTATTTATGTACTATGTGTATATGTACACTATAAATGTATGTATCACAGCTGACATTAAATATGAGATTTTAATTTTTTGAAAAAGAGTTTAGAAGTGCAAGTTAATTGAGTCTAATATAGTTTAAAGTACAACTTATTCTCATTTTATTTTTTTTCTTAAGAAAATTCTCATTTTATTTAAGTTTTGCAAACAATAATAATTATAAAGCTATGTATTAATTTAAAATCAGTTGGGGTAGCCTGAATAAGTCCATCTTATGTATTTGCATATACACCACACATTCGAGCACTAATTGATTTATGATATATACCTTACTAATTAAGGGAACTTAAAAAAGAGAAGTTGAATTGTGAAAGACTTGAAGTTTCTTAAAAAAAATGTTATTGTACATACTAAAAGTAGAGTTTAGGGGGGGGAGAAAAAAAAAAGAAAGGAGAAGAAGTTTATAAAAACTCCTTAAATAAAAGATTTAACTTGAGTGTTTATAGCTATGACTCAAGTGGAGTTTTTTTCCAACATTTGAATCCTTTAAATATATCTTATTTATTGGTATCTTAACCTAGGAATGCAAATGGATAGGGTAGATAATGGGGATCTCATCCCCATACCCATACCCACTTAAAAATTTATCACTCACCCTCATACCCATACCCATTTGGCGATGAATTATCATACCATCCCCATACCATTTTGGGATGAATTATCATACCCATTTAATTCCCGTGGGGATAGGGAATCTCCATGTAAAAAAATTTTCCCATTGGGGATCCTCCCGAGAATTTTCGTGGAGATGGAGAATCCCTGTGGAAATTTTTTTTTTCCATTCCATTTTCCATTGGGGATCCTCGCGAGGATATTTATAAGGATTTTTGCGAGGATGTGGGATCACCGTGGAGAAAATATGCTTCCCATTTGTTTTTCTCAAAAAAAGAATTATAAAAAATAAGGTGTCAAATATACATAAATAACAACACAATTGTTGAAATTCCAACAAAAATAAAGTATCAACATATCATGCAATTAAAGTTCTAACTTCTAAGTGTTAACACTTATAATAAAGTTTCAACAAATTTGTAACATGTAAATATAAATATAAACTATATATAAAGTCAATAACACTTGGGGCCCCTAAAAAAAAAAATTTAGGAGGATCTTATAAAATAAGGTTTTGTAATTTTTCTTATTTGATCCTAAGTTTTTTTTTTTAGTACATTTGATCATAAAATTGTAAAATATAAATTTAGTTGCAAACAAATCAAAACAAAACATATAGTTAACAAAATAAATTAAAATTATAAATCTCATTAAAATTTTTAGTTATGTATAATGAGTGTTTCGGGGTGAAAACTATGTAATATTATATTATATTTATATATAAATATCATATTGTGTATAAATTGATTTATAGGGATCCCTGTGGGTATATTTTATTACCCATCCTTGATCATACTCATACTTGCGTGGGTATGAGATTTTGTACCCATCCCCACCCCCATACCCATTTAAATTCCTCATACCCGTACATGTTAAGGTAATTAAATCTCGATCGCCCTTGGGGATTACCTACTCATTAGCATCCTTACCTTAACCCAGCCTCAAAAATCAAGTCATATTGACTTTGGTTGTAATTATATTTTGATGGTGGAAATTGATGATTTGGTGATTCTTGTCTATGAGATTCCTTATTACATGAACTTGCTTTAATTTATGACACATCATAAACTTGAGGCTTATCAGTGTGGACATGAAGAAAACCTGAATAATGGACTAGCATTGGTATTGATTGAACTTTTAAGTCACACAACTCGAGGTAAATTTGCTAGTAAGGGTTATGTGTATGCAGTTGACGTCCCAATTGATGCCAACTATGCAAGGCCATGTGATGTATACAAAGAGAATCTTTCAATCTATATGTAGATGGGAGATCGAGTTGAGAATGACCTCCGTAAAGTCATAAAATTGTAAATGCGCCCATTAAAGTATCATATCAGCTGTGCGATATCTAGATTTTGAGGATTGACTCGGTCCTTCCTTGGTCTGAATGCATTTTGTTAGAAAAAAAAAAGTCAATGTTTGTAATATTTTTTGATAACATCAATATTTATAATTGTGGCACCATTAAAAAATACACTAACACTCTAAAGTCACATTGGGTAACAGGGCTTGAGGGTTCGCATCTTTAGAAGTTGTTTGTGTGTGATTCGGGATATACATCCATGTGTTATACATTGGGTACTATGTATGCACCCTCAAAGTTACATCTATTTTCACTTCAAGTTTGCACGTAACATCACCTAATGTAACTTTTGATAATGTGAGTTAGATCCCAATGTGTCATATCTAAGACTAAATAAACATTGGAGTGAAAAAAACATCTCCAATATATGGAAAATTGCATTTTGAATGTCGAGCTGATATGGATGGACATTGTCTATTTTGATTCTTTAATGTTTACTTTTAGACAGTGCAATCTATAGCTATGTCAGCAATTCTCTCCAAAATATATAGAAAAACAATAAAATTTTAAAATAAAAAGTATTCACATTGAACATTGGAGAGCATTTTTGAACTTTAATGCTATTCAAACCATTTAGTATGGGCATGCTATTGAAGTATATAAGTGATGATCTCTCCTTAACTAGTACTAATGTCTTTTGAGATTAAACCTTACACCTATGAGTTGAAGGTAGTTAAGTTGGGGACAATATCGGTGTTGGCGGAGATCTTCGGGTTCGTGGTTACGTGTGAGGCGAGCCCAAAATGAAAATTAACAATTTTTTTTTTGAAAACAAAATGAAAATTAACATATATGACATCAATCCACGCCTACAATCCACATCTACTATTGGAGGTGTTCTTAGGGGTGTGATATTGTAGCATTATGCTTAAATATTTATCATTTAATTAATTAAATATTATATAAGATGATGTTCTGATGTGTTTTGTTATAAAAATATAAAAATATCGTTTTCTTAACTGCCAAACTGCCGGGCTCAAATAAATATTCCGATGAAAATAGCGGCTTTGACGCTGCGGTCACGCAGGAATGCTCCATCTCATGTTGAACCCATTTATCAGATTCAATGTTCAGGGTCGTTAAAAAGGTCGGTCATCCATGACAAATTGACAGTGGTAACACATGACAAATTGCAGCATATAATACCATTAATTATTTCTCGGGCTGTGTGTCATCGAAGTTAGATTGTGATATTGTCCAAATTAATTGGATTTACGTTTAATTCAGGGCGATTAACCCTGTGGCTACAGACTCTATAGTACTATCAAATATAAAAAATAAAGGATTATAGATAAGGTAACATCCTCTTGCTACACAGTTATTGAAGTTGGTTAGACATATACGAAAAAATATGCAGACATCTCAATGTAAGATTTAAGGAACACGGCAACATTGTCACTCTAACATTTTCAAGAAAATAAAATAAATTCGATTAGCTTATCAACTAGGAGGCTTTAAATCATGTACCCATTTTATTTTTTTTAAAAAAAAATTGTACTCATTTCTAAATACAACCACGTAGCACATCTGACTATCTATACTAATTTATTTATTTATTTAATTTACTTAAACAGGAGTTGAATCCGCGACTGTCTAAACCTTTCCTTTTAACAAGCGATGTCCCAACCGTCTCACAAGATGCATTGGCGTGTTCTAATTTTGTTATGGTTTGATGATTTCTATCAATGGGTTTAGCATTTGTTTCGGGTGCGTGGGCCAGATAATTATAGCTTCATAAGGGTCTCTCACGTGGCACTAATTAATTATATGATTAAATATTTCCTGTCATTTTGTAAGCTACGTTCATAAACCTTGAACCCCCAAAGAATTCAATAGTGTATTTCAGTTTTCTTCACCACTTAATGCCTTCCCATCTCTGTTCTTCAAACTCTTTTAATTTAATGAGCTCTTTGTCTTCACAATCTGTTAGACTCCTCACCTGATTGATTGCTTTGGTTTTCTTTCTATGTTATTTGTTTCTTAATTTTGAATTCAATATCTCCTCTTTTCAATCTCACTTTCTCTTTTGAGTTGAAATCCACCTTCTGTTTTTCTTTCACAAATATGTTGCAAAGAAACTTGATTGGTAATGGAGTGCCTCAAAGCCTACCTCCTATTCAAAGCCAAATATATCGATCCCCCACGCCTTCCTCGGACACCAGCTCTCCTGTCTTAATAATCTCTGTATTAGGAATCATCCTCACTGCCGTCTTGTTACTGAGCTACTACATCTTTGTGATCAAATGCTGGGTAAACTGTCACCGAATAGACATCGTAAGGAGGTTTAATATATCATTGCGAAGTAGAAGATTTGAGGATTCGTTAATGAGCTATGATCCAGCGACAGAGAATAGGGGTGTGGATGAATCCGTAATTCGGGCAATACCGACTTTCCGGTTTAGGAGAGGATCAGGTGCAGAAAAAAGCTCTTATGAATGCGCGGTTTGCTTGAATGAGTTCCAAGCTGAAGAGAGGCTTAGAGTGCTTCCTACTTGTGCCCATGCCTTTCACATTGATTGTATTGATATTTGGCTACAAAACAATGCAAATTGCCCTCTTTGCAGATCAAGCATTTCAAGCACTACTAGAGTTCATCCATTTCATCAAATCACTGCTCCAAGTTGTTCTCCCCAAGACATTCAAAGTCCACTTGGAGAGAATTTTGTGAGTTCTGACTTAGATTTTGTGGTGATTGAAATGAGTGAAGATCATAATAGTGCTTCAGATCACACCACACGAAGGCGGCCTGAAACTTCGCAATCAATAAGTCCTCCTAGAAAACTAGAGAAGAGAGTTTTGAGCAAGAAAATGAGGAAGTTTCACCATGTTTCAAGCATGGGTGATGAGTGCATTGATATCAATAAAAAAGATGATCAATTCTCAATTCAGCCCATCAGGAGATCTTTCTCTATGGACTCCTCAACCGACCGACAACTTCTCCTTGCTGTTCAAGAAATCATACAACAAAGCAGGCAAATCAAAGGGAATGGCCCCCACGAGGGTTGTAGCAGCAGAGGTCATCGACGGATTGTTTCATTTGGACATTGCCAAGGCTCAAGAAAGACAGGTTTTCCTATTCAATATCAGGAGTAAAATCACCTTATTTTTTATTCTTCCAATTGTTCGGTATCTTCATTAAAGATTTTAGGAGAGTGATTGGTTTTGTTCACTACCAATTTCAGTGCATGTACAAAAAATCTCAATCTTGGTAGAACAGAAAATTCATTTATTTGTTGTGTTTTATGGCATTGTACAAAACTACGAATAATAACAATTAGCAAACAAATGATGGTTGAGTTGAGTTGTTGAGACTCAATAATACTCAGCGAGAGTTTCAACGTGCTGCCATGAGTGTAGGAAAAATTATGTTTTAAGACCTTGCCTCATTATCGTCACGGAAAGTCAGTCCAATCTAGTTGGGTTAGTTGCCCTAGTGAGTGTGGTTGAACAACCATGATTAGGAGAGATACTTGAGACCACCATTCTCTTTTTGGATTTTCTCCTTTGATTCCATGGGCAAAGTGATTGAGAGGGGCACCCAAAACAAATAAAAGAAATGAAAGGAAAGATAAAATGAGAAAAGAGAAGGGCCCCTATTGGAATTATCAACAATGAACTTTGCTCTGGTGATCCAATAAAGTTGGTGGCAAGAAAATGAATTCATAGGTAGGTTAGATTATAATTTGATTCTCAGTGTCTTCCAGCTTGGTTGATAGAAAGTAGGATGGACATGACTTCAGGTTTCAATCTCATCAAGCAAAACAAAAAGTAAGGTAGAGCTCCAACCTGGAAAATGCATTATATACAAAGTCAAAATCATTAAAAAAAGGGGGTAGAGCCAGCATTTATTCAGGTTTTTTAGCTTAAAATTTTAGGAATCCAAGGAGACTATAAGACCTGCAAATCTAGCCTTTTTTTCTCCATTCTTTTTAAATAATTGAAACACATAATTTGCTTGCTTTTCTTTTTGAATAGACGCCTGAAACAGATGAATTCTGGTATGGGGATTATATAAAAAAATTAACAATTACATGCAACAACAGATGGTACAAACTATAAACCCAAGTCAGAGAAACAAAGGCTTTTGAGTCTGAATATATTCACAAATTCTACTCAAGACAGGTAACAAAAATAAAGGATTTGGTTCAATTATGAAATGTGATAACAAATGAATTAAGTCACTAGCTTCTGGTAGAGACACATTCAGCCGCATGCTGCGGTGGCAAAGCCTTTATTGATATATCACAAGAGCTTGCACCTCGTGCTTTCTTTCTCAGCTGTTCAAGGACTCGATGAGCTTCTCTGAATTCATCATGTTCTTTAGGTTCATGGCTTTCCCATGCGTTGATCACTTGCCGCTGAAACTTCATTGCGATGGCATAGCTGCAGCAACCAGCACGTTATTTCAACACAAGTAAAAGAGTTTTTACCAATAGTAAAAGTAAATGTCAAACCATATCTTGTCACAAGACTCACAACTCCAATAGAAAAATTAAAGAAAAAACCCACTGGTTACGAATATAGAAGAAGACTCTACCAAGAAAACGCAATTTGCAGGTTTGTTTTAGTTCACATTTCACGCCAACCATGTTCTCCTCTTCTAAGAAAACTCCTATCCTAACTCCAACCTGAGTTTCACTGAGTGGCAGTTGCAAACTTGTAAATCAAGAAAACAACAGTGAGACTTGCAGGGCCCAAGCTTGTTAGCGTTTTGTTTTTCTAGTTACCCTGATTTATCTCTTATTAATCTGATTTTTATACAACTGTTTGTTCTGTTTTCTAAGTTTCTTTAAGGTACCTTCTCTCAACGTCCCAAAGTAGAAAATTCTCAAAATTTCCCAAATTAATCAGTTTTTCTTTAAACGCCAAATTAGGTATTACATGTAATCAAAGTCAAACAAAAAATTATTGAAATTGGACAAACAACATAATTTTACAATTTAAATGCTATTTTATTTTTAAAAAAAGTATAGTTAGTATCAATTTCTTCAGATGATGCTTATCAAGGCTACAGAGGAATAACAAGTATGTCGAATGAATTCTAACAAATTGCCGAAAAGAACAAAGTAAAAGATAAAAAGATAAAATCAATGAAATAAACATATAAAGATTTCAGATCATGAATAGAAAGAAAAATCACGTGAACTATTATAAACAACATGCACAGTAAAGCATCATAACATAACTTGAATCTTACTAGCTTCCATGAAGTTATCTATACTTATCAATAGTGTTCAGATTTTACAACAACAATGCCTCAATCCCAAATTAGGTGAAGTCAGCTACATGGATCGAACTCTTTCATTGCGCTCGATTTAGTGCAATTTTTGCTCTTGATTTACGTAATGATTTCAAAGAAAAACATACAAATAAAAAATAGTGCGAAGATTTTATTAAAATTTCCAAATTCATTTTGAATCCGAAATTGACTCAAGAATAAAGTGAAGTCAGAATTTTGATCTTTCTCATGTCAACATATTGAAATTTTTGGTCGAGTTTGAAGAGGATACCTCGAGTTTGAAAAATCTTGTTTTAGTCACGTTCTCTCTGCCTAGATTTTCTTCCTACTGGGGTTTTACCTAACTATTTTTTCTACACAACATCTTTTTAGGATGATAGCCTGGCAGTCACGTATTTGATAAAAAAAAAATCACTGGTGTTCTTCTATG
Source organism: Stephania japonica (assembly GCA_039657345.1). NCBI lineage: Eukaryota > Viridiplantae > Streptophyta > Magnoliopsida > Ranunculales > Menispermaceae > Stephania > Stephania japonica. The sequence continues at coordinate 63,377,329 of CM077557.1, read as the reverse complement.
ATGCTAATTGCTAATATAGGGAATAGCTTTTTTTAATCCAGTTGACCACATTCTGTTTGTAGTTGAGAAACATTGACTGTATTATGATTTTAACATGTAATAGATTATGCAAAGATGACGATTGACGAAGAGCCTCTTTTCTCAGCAATATGTGTTCATGGAATCTACTTTCATATTTTCCGACTTGCATCTTCTATATGTTAGCTTTGGACTACATTCATGCGCATCATCTAGGTTACATGGACTCGAGTACGTATCGGTACTTATTTAGGTGTCGGACTCGCTATGTTTTAATTTACAGGATACATGGAGTCGGCTAGACTCGGCTAATATATATATACAATACAATATATAAAAGCACGAATACCTAACAAATTGACGGTAAACAAATTTACTATTTTACCCTTTTCAACCTACTAATTTACTAATTTACTAATTTACAAAACTATATATTGTAATTGTAATTGTAATTGGATAGAGATAGTGAGTTGAATCGTTCGTATTTTCAAATCGTGTAACATAACAACATTAATTAAGTGTTCCACTTTAACTCAACAACTAATAACTATAATCTATACCTCATGAGAAAAAAAACGTAGGTACATTTCAATTGAATACATTATATATGATTAATCTTTCTAATTGAATAAGTAATTGATTATGGAATATTTTTGACGTGTTTGAACGGTTTACTAAATAGATATCAAAGTTGACAAACTTAGATACATTTCAAAAAAATAAAGAGCCGTATATTCTATGATTTAATTTCATATACAACTTTTTTTCTTCATTTTTCTTCTTGCCGTTGTTGGTAAAAAACATCTTATTAAAATTAACTTTATTTATGTATATTTTTATATTTATTAATATAATCGAATCATACTTTATAAATTATAAAAATATTATTTTGTAATTAAATTAATTCTCACGAGCGGACTCACTAATACGACGCACGTAATGAAACTAGTGTATATAAATATATCAATAATTTTATTATATTTTTTAAGTGGTATACATGTTGTGTTACATAAATGTTGTATGCTGCACAAGGGTATTTAGGGTATTCTCAATAGTTTTCACTTAAAACACCCCAAAACCACATTCGTAACACCATCTTCTTCCCGGCGCCGGCGCCACTCGTGAACCCTAACCCATCTCTCTCGCCTCCTTCTCTTTTACGACCTTGTCTGCGTCATCGACTCTCTCATCAACACAGGTACACACTTTTCTCTCTCTCTCTCTCTCTCTCTCTCTCTCTCCAACCGCAAAGTTGAATGTGAAATGACAGCCTTCATTTTGCATTCTCCAGCGTCGCCTTTGAATACTAGGGGGGGTCGTATTTGTTGAATATGGATTATATCGACTAATAGGAAATTATTGCTAGTGAAGGACCTATAAATAAATTATAATTTAGATGCCTCTAAGTAAGTACTTTTCTGGCCACCTAGGCGGTGTGTCGCCTAGGCCAGGGAAATCGCCTTGGCGCCTTACAATCCTTGGCTAGATGTGAAAGTCTACCGCTTTTTATGATCATCAATCTCAACTTTGGTAATTAGTGTATTGGTTGCACCATTTTGACTTATGATCTGTATTGGATTTTTATTTATCTTGATGGACTGTAGAGGCATTTGTTTCAAAATATTATACATTATACATGTATGTAATGAACTATTGTATCGATTCTTTTGAAAAACTTGTATACATTCCTTTATCGAAGGATCATATATTTGATATTGAAATGGCTTGACAAAAGGAGTGGCAACCATGACTTGCATCAATTTGATGCTTCATGTCAGATAGTGCGGGTGGTGTATTGACAGGCTTTATGTTTGAAGTTCTTGGGGTTGGTGTGGCTGCTTTAGGTGAACATTTTGAAGGCTCTCATCTAACATTCGATGACATATCATGTGGGGTTTCCTAACAAAATTGAAGAGTAAAATGTTTTGTTGGGTATTCAAGGGGGACTGTGCCTTAGAGTTAATTGGGTTGCCTATGGGAGAAAGTTATGCATGCTTTCATAAAATGCTTGTGTTAGATCATGTGGAGAATTCTGCGCGGACTTTGCCTCTAGTTTTTTTTGTGGTTGTCAAAGCAAATCTACTAGGTAAAATGGTATGTCAAGGCTGGATTGTTGGAAAATAATCTTTCTGTTACAACTTTTGAAATGTCCAAATTGAAATGTTTTAGGAACCGGTAATGATGAAAATAATAAGATCAGTGTTGCTTTTAGAGTATTTGCTTTCTGTCAAAAGGGGGGTAAATTACCTCTTATTTTCTCATTGTTGATTGCACCTACACTTTTCCTATTTATATATTTAATTCTCTTTTAAATTGCCTTCAATATTGAATGGAAAGTTTGAGATTCCATTTGGAGTGGTTATTCCATTACATTTTGTGGGGAATGATTTGAAGACCAATTTACAAGCGAGGATTGATCATTGGAACATGTTTCCTATGTGATTGGAGAAAGGCTTTAGTCTCCACCAAAAAAAAGGCTTTAGTGGAAAAATTGGCACATGAACTTCCTTTATAGTGATGGTGTGAGTGATCTGAAACAAATTTTATAAATAGAGAAAATATGTTTCGAATGAGCATGGCTCATTGGTATCCCTGTTTCATGTGGATGAAGCAGTCCCTAAAAGACTCATAGGTTAAGCTTCAATATGTTCTTACGGAGGCATATGACTCATTGTTTAAGGTATAGTTGGAAGAAGCTTAATTCAAGATTGTTTTAATGGTTAGGGCTCAAAGAGTTGTTCTTTTCTTGCAATTATTTTAATTTGAAATGCTGTATTCTCTTTATTTCGTTTGCATTGACATTGTTCAATTGCTGCCATTATATATCTATAATTTTACATTACATCTTAAGCACAAGGAGAAAAAGGAAGGTAAAAATTAAGGAAAGAAGAAATCCCTTCCTCTTTCTTCAATAGCAAAGATAGTGTTGAAACTCTTGCGGTAACAATTTCATCTGATGTTGTTGGGTTAGAAGCAGTAAGGTGAGTGCCGTCTTGCTGCTCCTAGTGCAGCTGCATTCACTGCAACTATTGTTGCTACAAGAAAGGAACATCTGCAGGTATTCTTGTTGTAGCATGACTGCATGTGACATCTAGGCAGTGCTTAGGTGTCTTGAGAAGAAATCGCTTAGGCGAACCTGGGCTTCTAAGGTCTCAATATTTTTAAGAATTGAAGAGGGTTCATTGTACATAATTTACTTTCTCAATATTTTTAAGAATTGAAGAGGGTTCATTGTACATAATTTACTTAAAACAAGTACATCTCAACCAAACAAAACCCCAACCCACCACTTTTCTCTTACAACTCCTGCCCATGCATTCCCATCCTTCGCCAATGACCAGAAACTCCTCCAAGGACTATCCCAATGTCTGGCTACTCCTCCAGCAAGTTGACTGTCAACATGCTATTAACATATGTACGCCTTGGCTAGTGGAATCACTTTGTTGCCTTATTATCTTGTGTCGTAGTTAACCATGATTTAAGCCTGTGGTGGGTGCATAAATAATTAACTGAAAAGTTTTGGAGGCTGCTAATAAATTTAGAAGTTATTGTACGAAAGAAATTAAAAATGAGTTGTCTTGTAAAACATAGTTCAAATGGTTGCTTTTAAAACCCTCACCATCGACCCACATTGCCTCTGGTAACATTGCAAAGCACGAGTGAGACTCTCTCTCAATCACTTTAAGTTGCAATGAGGTTTCCATTATCATGCTTGCATCACATGTTATGATTTAATTACAGCCGCTTTTGCAGTGATTGTAACTTAAATATGATTCGGCTGTGGTCCCTTTGCATGGATTCATTTTGTTTATGACAGAAATGCCCTTCTATTGCTTGAACAAAGAAAATATTGATGCCTTGCTGTTATGTGAAATTTTTCTTAGTGGTTGAAATTACTTTGTTGATATAATTTATTTGTTGTCTGTTATGTTTTTTGTTGGAAACTAAAGTAAACGTTCTTGTTTTTGAATTATTGTAATTGTTTTTTATTTTTTTGAAGATTGAATTATTGTTATTGTTTGATATTATGTTGCTTAAACAAGAGAATGATTCTGCCTTATTGATTTACGTTGCAATCAATTTCTATTGAGGGAAATATGCATGGAAAATCCACATATGCAAATTAATTATGTATATAATATTTAACGTCTCATTCTTGTTAAAGGGCCTTTAAATATATTATATAGTGATTTAGGGGCCTCTAAATAAATATTTCTTAATTTGCATTGCCATTGCCTCACCTATGTCGGGTGGATCACCTACAGTCTACAGACCATTGCACCACTTTAACGATTCTAATCTTTTGTAGCATTTTTATCTGTTCTTGTCTTCACTCTCATTTTCATATTACTCATGTCATCACATGTTCCTGATGATGGTTTAACATTTATGAAAACATGGAACTTGAAATCAATAGCACATGACTTGCATGTCGTCAACTTTATTCTCTTATTTATGATGACAAAAGTATGTATAATTCTTATAATCTTTTTTTTTTTTTGAAAACATAGTTGTTATAATCTTTAAACTCAAGTTTATACTATTTTCATGAAAAGAAGAATTAGATTTCTCAAACTACCTCAATACCTCACTCCAAGGATTGCAAGGCGTCAAGGTGCGATACCTAGGCATTTCCCTCACTAAGCGAGGTGATGACTGGGCAATAAAAAAAAAAAAAAAAAAATTTAGAAGTCCCTTAAATTAATTTATTTTTTTTATAGTTGTATGTATGCCTATAATACAACTACTCGCTGTTTGTTTACTACATCATGAGCATTAATATTAATTCTTCGTTCTTAAAAAAATCATTCTTTAAAAATAAAAATTAAAGCTCCATACTTCACAAAATACTAACTTTTTCTTGAAAAACAAAAAATACTAACTTAAGACATTTTGAAAATCAAACGAAGCATACATGACCACATACAAATGACTGAACATCCCAGGGCCTACCATTGTGATAAGAAATTCAAATTCAAAATATACATTTAACAAAGAAGAAATTACTTAAATAGACAAAGAAGAAATAAACTCATTAAAAAAAAAAAAAAAAACATAAGTAAAAAAACGTAGTAAAAAATATAAATTTTTTTGTTTTATTTTTTGGAGTTGTCAGATAGTTGTCGAAACTTGTCTGAGTGTCGGAATATCATTGGTGTCCTCGCTAGAGATTGAAAAATGGATGGTGGTGGGGCATAACAAATGATGAGGCGGGGTAGGATTGTAAAAGTGGTGGGGACTAGGTTAAATCTTGTTTATACATTTAATTATAAAGAGGCTCCTTATCTTTATAGAAGTTTAGTTAGACCTCTCTCGAGACTTTAAAAATGTGCTTAGAAGACCCATCGTCTAGGTGTTTTTGCCTAGAAACGCCTAGGCAACGTCATGCAATCACTGCTCACTCTAACAAAATACTTTAAATGTTTCTCTGCCTTTTAAGTCTTGATCATAAGTTGCTAACTTTGAGAAGCTTGTGGTTTGTTGGATAGGCATCTCTTACTATGTTTAGAAACCATTCGAATATCATTTCTTATCTCCATTTTTCTTTTTGTATGATCTTAAATCTTGATGATGGCTAGAAAATAGGTTTATATTAGGTTTTAGGAAGTTGAGTAGCAAAATTGTGCATGCTTTCTTTTTCGTATTCTTGTCTCTCTAATTCACTCTAGGATTGAGGTTTTGTTGGTATTGTCTCTCTAATAGACATTCTTGTGCACTTTTCTAATAGTCCTCAACATTACTCAATTTCTTGAAATTTCCACTTCATTGGAAATCTAAATAGAAAATTTGGTAAAATTGACACCCTACTTTTGTGTGTTTATCTATATAAAAGAACTTTCCATGTACAAAGCTTATAGGAATGAAATGAAAAAATGGCAAACAAAGAATAGAATGGAAGAAATGACACATCCCAAAAACACAAACGTTCCCCACAAAGCATCCTTATTAGCCCATGTCTCCTCTACTATATGCATGAGAAACCAAACAATTTACTCATTGTGTTAACCACAATGTTGCTCTATCCTTCGCAAAATCCCACATCCTTGTTATATGGTACTCTTCTTTTTTTTTTTAAAAAAACTTGTTTCCTTTTCAAGCCAATGTGCCAAATAGAGGGTCAGTTTGCTAGTTGATTTCGCAAGGGTGATGTGATCAATGGAAATCCTTCATCAATGATCAAAATAGGCATTTTCTCCCTACAAATTGTTTCCTAGACTCATCCCTTTCGGGTTGAGTGCCCATGTTGAGTCGACACAACATGGAAACCGACACAGAGTCTGTGTCCGACCTCCAACAATCACCATGGACACGACTGCTGGGGACTTTGAGAATCTAGGGCACACAACTTGTGTCGAAGATCAAATATCTAGGGCAAAGATCAAAATAGGTGAGCCCATTCATCTTCGCCTTTCGCCTTCCTGCCTCCAACTTTCCTTTACCATCTTGACTTTTCTATCTCTCGATTTGTTAGCTTCCTTGAATCTCTCTCTTATCTCTACTAAACCCACATCAACGCATTTGAAAAAAAACACGCACATTTAGACACAAAGTAAGAAGTGTTTGGCATAGTATTAAAAACAATTTTTCTTATTTCACTTTTTTAAAAATATAAAATTGTGACATTAATCATAAAAAGTTGACAGAAAATAATTGAAATGTATATGATTTATTCTTGTTCAGGTATCCATGTCCAAAATTTTGGACTCCTTTAGCTGGGTCCCTAAAAGTAGAGAATAATTGAATCCGACCTCTAGATAATACCCATACGTGACACCCGTATCCATGTTCACGTAACATAGCTTACAAGTGCTTTGCCTTCATGAGGGCCAAAAATGCTATTTAGAAGCCACCAAAGTAACTAGTGTTTGTTTTGTGGTAAAAAAAAAAAAAAAAAAAAGTAACAAGTCTTCGCTTGGAGTCATATATGTTGTCAATTAGCTTGTTATTGAAGAACAAAAACAAAAACTATGTAGTCAATATAGATGTAGTTTAAGTGTAGATTTGTTGGGGGCATCTTAGAGTTAATTCTTCACATGAGCTGATTTATTATAGTTGGGCAAACATTGCATCTTAGGTTTTTGGTTCTTTGGTTGGCTTTTTTTTTGTTGTTCCATTTGATGCCTTATTGTTATTAATTATAAAAAGATTTAAAACAATATCAAATCACTTCATCAACTGCTTTGAATCAATCTGAATGGGGATATTGGATCCATATAGCAACTTCAAATGATTTGGGATGGAGGCTTTGCTTTTGTTGTTGGTTGTCTCTGTGTGTGTCCTTTACTAGTCATCCTCCATGTATTTGTGATCTCAGATTCTCAATGGTTACGCGCTTGACTGTCATGGGTTTTTATTCATGTCTTCAATTTGGCGCTGTCAGTCTCAGTTTTTTGTTGAACAATTTTCCCTGTACTGTGTAATATGCTCAGGAAAATGCTATAGTGAACCACTTTTGACACCCAATTATTGTGGTCCTTTGGAACATGAGTGTCAAACAATCATTTTCCATATGCTGGCTCACCCATTTCTTGTTCCTGTAGTGTCCATTCAGCTGTCACTCTCATTTGGAGACTCCATATTTTAAGATACCTTGGTAGCATTTGTTACATCTATTTTTTCCCATCTTTTAATTTTTTGTCAGATTTTTCTATTTAAATGGTGAAATAGACCAATGAAGCAGCTATAAACATAGGAGTTGCGTAATAAATTGCTTTGCTTGCAGAGCATATGTATTGAGACTGTAATCTGAATGACCTGAATGTATGGTTTCAGGGTTTTATGAGACTTGGATCACTTATTATTCATGGAGAGGTGCAAAAGGCTACAGATTTGCATCCATCTCTGGATACTGAAGTTGAATCTCCTTTCACTATGATGTGCAGAAACGTGCTGCAACTTTTTTAATTCCTTTGATGGCTTAATGACTTGGACTTGAATATAGCTCTCATCTTAAATGTGCGTATATTTGACTTGTCAGAACTCCAAGAGTTGTATTTAGTTGCCGAACTGTGTTGTTATCTGTAGGATGAACTGTTGTTATCTGTAATGAGTTGTATTTTTAGCTTTGGACCACAACTCACCACAACTGAGTTGTGGTCCAAAGCTTCATGTTAAGTCATCAACTTGAGACCTGATTTGTGGCGTCCATACAACATTTTGTAGTGTTTTGTAAGTAAGCTCTTAGGATTAAGCAAGTTCTTTCGATTAAAATGCAATCATGCCATTATAAATGCCATTGTTACTCGGGTTTCAATATAAAATGTTTGTCAAGTGATTTTATTTGACAGTAATATTAATGCTAATTTGCCCATTTTTTTGGACAAGAGAGATTTTAGAGGAGCTCGTCCTTTTTAGGATGCAATAGATCAAGGTTTTCTTATTCCAAATTTTCTTGCTAAGCATCTGGTTGAGGATTATTATATTCTTTCAATTCTTATCTTGGAATGGACTTAGGTTTGCTTGGAGCATGCATTATTAATTGACTTAAATGCCTTTTAGGAAAAGATTACGGTCGCACTATGTGCATCCCACACATTTTTCAGGGTACCTCATTTAATTAGTTTTTAATGTGAAAAAAATCAAATGCCTCTACCAACCCAAACGACCAACTCGATCTTCCTACCTATTCACCTCACCCCATTGCTGCCTTATTGGGTGTTTTTACGACCTAATGGATGAAGAAAACACAAGGGGGAGGATGCGACACACAGGAGGTGAGTTTTGATGTTTTTTTTTTTTTTTTTTTTAATTTCCAAATTTATACCATGTACACAAATGTCTCGATCACACAGGATCGAGATATTGTGTTGTTTCGGTTTCTGATGACCGATACTTCAATCGATGTCTTGGTATGGTACAACCAACAAATACCAAAAGGTCTCGGTGTCTAGCAACCGAGATTAATCCCAAACATACCTTATTATGACACTCGGTTGAGCTTAGCTGACACTTACTTAATGGTCTCAAGAATGGATGGCCGAGGCCAAAACATAAATCACGTCTGTGTGTCCGAACACTATGGGATTGCGGTTAAACCTATTGATGGGTACATTTTTATGAAAATGAAGAGATTTTGTTGATTGAGGCATTGATTCGTGATGAGAGCGAGAGCGAGGAAGGGAGGGTTTGATTCAATTTTTATCAATTGGTGTTAGTTTTGGTGTTGGTTAGTTAGTGCAATAGCAATAGGTTAATAGGACTCCTATAACCAATTCCACCTCGATGGATCATGATTTATTACAATCGAGTAGAATCCTGCACATAATTTATAGCTAACTGATGACAATCTCATTCGACATGCGCATCAGGTTTGAAATATGCAAGTCAAGTTGAAAACCAAGCTTGATAGTTCTAGAATCATAATCTGAAATTAAACAAAAAGAGAAAAAATATCGAAATATTCCACGTCAAACTGAGAAATGAAGAGCAAAAATAAATCTTTGCAACTATCAAAATAAATAAAGAGATCTAATATTAAATATAAAAGCGAAAAAATTATACCAGAATACTTCTTCCTTTTAGATCCTTCAGAATACTGGACGATGGCAAAACAGAAGCAAGAGCTTTTAGAGATTCATGAAATCAAATATAATGAATGAGCCTAATATATTTACGACACATGAATTGCAGCTGTACGAGACTAGCAATAAATTGGTTGTTATTATGAAAGCAAGATTTCACATCTAAAATAGCATAATCTATTACTAAAAGAGGGCTACTATTTTAACCCGATCAACCTATCTTCCCACCCAATCTTATTTGCCCACCCAATTATATTTTGAGAATCTTATATACCCACCCAACAACATTATTTGAATATCTAAAATACCCTCAATCACTTTACTGTTTACACTCAATCCCAATCCACCCCCTTTCTTCTTCTTCTTCGCATCCCATCCCTCTATAATAGCAAGCTAGGCCACTACTACTCGCATTGCTTGCCACTCGCTCTTAGTTGTCATCATTCACCACTCGGTTGCCCTCAATGTCACTGATCGTTGCTCCCACATTCGCACCACACCACCAGCCCTCTTAATTTCTCAATTGCGACGCAATCCGCCCATCATGTGATGAATGAATTACTCCCGTGGTGATGGGCTTATATCTATATATTTTGATTGATCAAATTGTTCCAACGATTAAAAAATAAAGAAAAAAGTTTATAAGTTTTTATAATCACAACCAGAGCAGATATGCTCGAGGGTAAAATCCTTTTTCAATGGCTTCTCATGACCCTGATAGCCAGTTATTGCTTAATGTATATACAATAATAATCTAATTGTTCATGTCATATCACTAAGAACAATATTTCAAAATTCTATATAAAATTTGACCATACTTTTACAGAAATTATTTAATTTCAACCAAACAAGGTCTATATGAATGTCAAATTCTCGATTGTCTTTCCAACAAAAAATTGAGAATTTGAGGTAAATGTCGGCCCAACTCAACTGCATAGACTAATTTTTTTGCAGTTGTCTCTTTGATGGTGGTTCAATGGATGAACGGAAAGGAAATGAATAAGTGAATGGAAGGGGAAAAGAAGGGGAGTGGTGAGAATAGTAGTTTTGAGTGGAGAGAAGGTGCTACTGGGTTTGGCCTGAGGGTAATGTGGTCATTGACTTAATGAATATTTTATTAAACAATTTAATTTTTTAAGTTGGGTGGGGAGATAGGTTCATCGGGTTGAAATAGCAGCTCTCTAGTAAAATTGTCTTTGTGCATGAAGTTAGTATATAATTTTAGTAAAAAAATATAAATGCATTCTTATCCTAATTAATTGAAGATTAATTTAAAATAATGTAGTTTTATGCTATTAACTTGTCATTCAGATGTGCAAATTGATAACATGCCTTCGAATAGACTACTTGCAAAAATAGTGTAGAAAAATAAATAGCAAATCAAAGAAATTTAAAACCAATGTCCAAAAAAATCACCAAAATTAACTTCAATCATTAAAACAAGTTTATACAGGGTAAAAAGAAAAACTTTGTATCATGAAAAAATGAAGAAATTGACATGTCTAGTATTGGTAATGACTAAACATAAACTTCGTGTGAACTTACAAATCCATTGCCACATTTACTGCACCTACGTATAATATTTTGATATTTCATGTCGAAAAAGGGTTTAGCCTATTGGAGGAGAGATGCATACTCTTATTCCAACATTCGAGGTACTCTTCAAGTGTTGTTGAACTATTTTCAAACCCTGCATCCCTTGACTCTACAACAAACATAATTTTTATTTAAAGATCATTTTAAAGTATGAATAAATCTTTCATTCAATCAATGATTAACAAATTATCTCACCTCTCAATGTTATTGATTAGTTTGTAACAGAAAATTAGGCCCCTCCAGTTCTTTCCTAATCAAATTTAAGATGTCCATGACCTTCAAGACAATAAAAAAAATGTAAGCAACTTAGAAAAATTAACTTCACATGAATTCCTAACATAAAAAGTGATAATACATCCCATAAGTTCTGACTGATAGAATTAAATGGAAAGTTTTTCCATACAAGTGATTGAACATTTTCATATAGCAGCAAAATCTCAGTCCCTAATTGATTGAGGTAATCTTAGTATTTATGAGAAAGAAAAAAGAAAATACAAGCATGGGTTTAGTCGGTGAAATAGAAAGAAAGAAGACTTACATTAAAATAGTTCTTTAAAATTGGTGAGTATTGATATAGTGTTTTGTATAACCTATCTAGTAGACTCACTAGTGCATCCACTTCGTCACCAAGTAAATTCACCTGCGCAAATCAAAAAATATATATAAAAAAATTATAACAAGAAATGTGGATACCACAAGAGTTATCAATCTTTTTTATTGCATTAAAAATGTCAGATAAACAAAATTATAGGGACAAAAGTATGGAGAAAAGGTTGAAATCAACAACAACAACAACAACAACATAGCCTCAGTCCAAAATTAATTAGGGTGGCTACATGGATCAAACTTTTCAATTGTGCTTGATTTAGTGCAATTGATAGTGAGTAGAAAAAGGTAGAAATCACTTATTGATATTTAAGAAGCGGTGTTTTCAAACCTCTATTTCAGCTTTTTCGAGGTTACAACATCTATTGTAAAAAGCATTCCTGTATAGCAATTCTTTCTTCCTAATTGAGCTGACATGTTCAACTGACAAATCTAATTGATACTTTACTTCTTCCAACCTGAAAATTTAAAGATGGTCATCATTCAATATGTCAAAATGATGTAAGACCTAGAGGCATGTTATTGCTTACACTCTCACAACATATACCTTAAAGTGTTCAATTCTATTTTTTGTAGTACCGTATGCTCAAACTCATCGATTTCTCTTAAGAGTTCCACAACGGAGGAGATAAAGCTCAATGCTTGTGCAAGGTCATCTTCGTTTTTTTCTGCTAAACAAAGGGAAGATTGTCTGAAAGGTAATTCATAGCTGAGAATCTTCTCATTATTACTTGGTTCTTCTTTTGTCATGTTAGAAGTAGATGCATACTCTTTCAATTGTATCCTACTCTTCATTATATGGTCCATTGCCATCGTAAGCTTTGTATTTACAGAGCCCAAACCTTCATCTGCTCGAACAAATATTTCGTTACAATATGCAGTATGCTCATTCTCATGGTCCTGATTCACAAGTTCAAGGAGCCTACTTTGTTCCAACAGTTCAGTACTTGCATTTAATATCAAGTCTTTCTCTTCTTTAAGGCATCTTGACAAACATTCTACTTTTTTTATCATAATATCCTTTTCGACATCTATTAGTGCTTCATTGGTAGCACATACGGGTTTTTCGAAAATTTGTTGTTCTTCACCCCGAGATATTTTTAAGCAGGAATTGCGATCTTTGACTACTTCACGAATAAAAGCGTGACACACATCTACATTGACGGAGCTAACAATGTAATTGTTTTCCATCTCCATTTTCCATTCCTTGATCATTTCCTTATAAAAAATCGCATAAATTTGTTCCTTTATCAGGCTCTCGAAAGCTTGAAACACGGTGTTAGATGACAATTCATTCTGAAAAGTATGTTCTTCTACGGCTTTCTGACATTCGTTTATCACAACATTGGCAGTTGCAGCGACATCTTTGATTGTCTCATTCAAAATAAATTTATGCATGTCCTCTTTGATAAAGCTTTCAATCCAAATACTTTCAGCAAACTTGTTACATTCTTGTATGACCTCTTTTAGGAAAAGTGCACTCATTCTGTCATTTGTCATGCTTTCGAGATCTTGATCCTGGTTTTCTTCAATTAAGTTTCCATCAAACATGAGCTTTTGACATTCTGGTGAGAAAGAATTGAAATCCAATTTGACCTTCTTCAACGCCTCATGAAAAACAACTCGATATGCCCCTCCATTTAAAAACTCTCTTTGCAGTTCATAATATACAAATCGGAATATGTCTTCTTCAATGTGGCTTTGAATGATGTGACTTTCTTCATTAATCTCATTAAACTCCTTGGCCATTTCCCTTAAGAAAAGTCTATCTACATCAACCCTCAATTGGCACTCTAAATCTTTTTCATACAACTCAAGGTGCAAATCATTTATCAAGCCTTTGAAAATAACGAGAAAAGTTTCTTCCATCATAGCGATGTTTAAGTCTAAATCTTTTACTTCGTGTTCTAGGTTTTTAAACTCTTGTGTTATGACAATATTTGAATGACTTTTATGAACACCACTATGTCTACTACTCACTTTTGTTTTGATGAGATTGTCTAATTTTACAACAATATCATGTATTTTATTCTTCGACAGAATAGTTTTCGTTATCCCTTTTCCCTGATGATGAGCATGACTTGTCTCTAATAATGTCTACCTTTAACCAATTCAGTTCTTCACTTTTTTGTCGTATAATAGACTCGTGATTTCTTATTATTTTTGCAACATGACTACCTTGACCTACTAAATCATCGTTTAGTGACCCCTCGACTTTTTCTTTCTCATCAACATGCGAAGAATATGTTTTCGATTCATCATTTCTTTCTAGTATACAAGAACCATTTTTAACTTCATAAAATTTCCCACCTCTTGAGGCATTCACTCTATTTGGAATAGGATTGCCTCCATAGTTTGGTTTTGATGAAATGGGTATAAAATCATTACCTGTAAAAGTTTTCGACGCTTCCTCACTTTCATGAATTAACTGGTTAAGTTCATGAAGCAAGTCTGCAATGTCATCCATTAACTGAAAATGGTTATCTATAATCATTACTAGAGAATCATTCTTCTCCCCCTTCAGGATAAGATTTTGGACATCCATTGAAAAACCATTAAACACGGCGTAGAAAATGTTCCTTTCAATTGCCCACCTCCATTGCTGCTCCATTGGCCTCACCTCGGACAAGGAAATAGCATTGCTCATCATTCCAAAAGCAATGTCCAATGTCTCCTTTAGAATGTCAATATCCGATCCCATCTTCTCAAATTCTAATTCTGATCCTAGATAACGACATAAAGGATTAAAGTTCTGATCTTTCTCATCCCCATCCACTACTTTGTCCTTGCCAATAAAGGTCCCCTTCGTATCAAACAATTGATGATCATCATTGATTTCCTCCTTTTTGAAGGACTTATTGTCTGGGCTCACATTTCTCACACCGTTGGCAAAATTCATACGTTCGTCCTCAAGTTTCTGCTTAATATTAAAAAACTGCTCGTCTACAGAATTCTTCAATTCGCAAAAACCACCATCTCTCCCTTCATCACCAATCCTCACTAGTCCACTATGAACATCAAACTGATCCTCTAACAACATGATCTCTCTATCTCTCAATTCTAAAGCGTGCCTTAGCTTGACCTCATTCTCAAACCTCTCAATCAACAACCTATCCTTCTCCAATATTGCGAACTCAGTCTCCTCTAACCTTCTCTTAATTCGATCCCTCGTCTCCGTTAAATCCGAAACCAACCTCTCCCTCTCATACACACTCTCAACTACCACATAGTTATCTGTCTCCTCCTCCACAAACTTCAAGCACCACTCCAATTGCATCACTGCCAATTCGCAGAACCGCGACTTTTCGTTCAATCGCTCTAGAACCCCTTCTCGAGAACAAGCCTTCTCGAAAGCCTGTTCCATTGCCGTGTTGACAATACCCATCATGATCGAGTCAGCCACCATTCCTGAACCTCTTAGTCTACAACCTAGACCTTCCAAAAACTCCTCCATTTGTTTTGTTTAATTTCTTTGTACAAATTGATATAAGCTACTCAATCTATCCAATATTGATCTAAAATTTGTATGTATAATCAATAATGACCATTGGAATCCAATGCAAATTTGGTGAATTAATTAAAGACAGACCTCCTTGTTGTTTGTGTTGAATGTGTTTGTTGTGTCTCTACCAAATGTTCGCACTTGAAATCCGTTAGACGTGTGATGGTGAATTTAGTTAGTTAATTAGTTGAGCATTTGATTCGGCCTCCTCCTCGCACGGGCAATGTGGGAAGCTCATAGGTCGTACCATATTTGTTTTGACTTTTGCCTCGATTAATATATGCCTAAATCCTAATCAATATTACTAGTCGATAGACATGTGCTTTACACGTAAACCACAATTTATAATTGTAATCAATAATCAAACTCAAAAAAAATTAATACATATATTGAATGAAAAATGAATATATCTAAGTTTTTATAAATCATAATAAAATAATTATAATACGGACGTAAAAAATTTTATAATGACGTGTTTTCTCAATATGCCCAATCAATATTTCTCAATGTGGTTTCTTTTTTTTTTCTCAATGTGATTGTTTATCATCTATTGCAAATAATTTTTTTTAAAGAAATTGTTGTAATATATATATATATATATATATATAATATAAGAAACTCTACTATGGTAATATAAAAATCACCATATATAGCGATTTAATATATTAACCATTGGGTTTAAGTCCAATGGTTGTTGTGAAATATGTATTAATGACTCTTAAATGTATAGACAAGTTTCAAGAAGGAATATTGTCCATTAGATCTAAATCCAATGGTCAACATATTAAATCACTTTGGATGATGATTTTTTTAGATCACTATCGTAGAACTACACGTTAAGTTATAAAGCATCAAAAATAGAAAAAATGGCAAGTAACGTATAGAAAAAAATAAAAATAAAATCAAAATTAAGAAAATGGCAAGTAAAGTATTGTGTTAGGCTTTTCTATTTTTTTTAAACATCAAAAATAGAAAAAGTAAAAAAAAATCTAATTCGAGTTAATATAGCTATCAAATAGATGAAAGAAAAAATTGAATTAAACTCTAAAAAATTATTTAAAAGGCTAAAAATGACAATTCAAGTAACGAAGAAATCTTTTGCTATTAAGTATATATATATATATATATATATATTAGCAGCAAAATGGATGCAACCATTAACTTCAACAATCTTGGCCAATATAGATATGTATGTGTTTGTGTGTGTATTGATATCTGTGGATATCTAGGTGAGTATACCTTCACGACTCCAACTTGAATTATTTTGGGGCTGAAACTCATACTCAACTTCTTTTACCACTCAAAATAAAATAACTTAAGAAGAATTTGAAGTCTATTGTGGAAAAAACAGCTAGGCACTGCTGTAAAAAGTTTCTATAACATAGAGATAGATAATGGATAAATAAATATTTGGCTAAATGTTAACAAATACAATGGATAAACAGAACATACGTACAAACAAATGAACATGGGAGGACCTTAACAAGTTATGCATACATATTTACATATTGTTATAAGGAAATTCAACCCTCATCCAAATGCTTTTTGTTGTTGTACTACTTGAAATCATGACACACACACACTAATCTCAATCTATAGCGTACCTCTTGATCAAGCTTGATTGAATAACCGAGTCCATCTTACAAAGCCGATATGCTTATCTCCTATTCTCTACATCAAACGTTCGATCTTCAAATGATATACTTGATTATAGACTATATATAGAGAGATAGATATAAATGTATGCTAATTACTGCAAGACATTGTGTGTTTAGCGACATTAATTTACTCATTAATGACACTAATTAGTGTCTCTAAAAATTTTATCAATGCATAATAAATGTCGCCACTTGCATTAGTAAAAGTGTGCCCCCTATTTTTGCGACACAAAAGGCATGTGTTGACAACATTTATTTACGATATTTTTGCTATAAGCGTCCTTAATGTGGGAACGCTTGTTGTTTGTGTCTTTAATTTTAAGACATTTATTTCTTATGCGTCTCCAAATTTAGAGACACTCTTTGTTTATGCATCCCTAAATTAAGGACACTTGTAAGCTTAGCATCCTTAAATTGACAACACTTATGCACTTAATTAAGGACACTTGTAAGTTTAGCGTCCTTAAATTGACAACATTTGTGCACTTAATGTCTCCAAATTAGCAACCATTACACACTTAGCGTCCTTAAATTGAGAACACTCGTGCACTTAATGTCTCCAAAGTAGCAACTATTACACACTTAGCGTCCTTAAATTGACAACATTTTTGCACTTAATGTCTCCAAATTAGCAACCCTTACACACTTAGCGTCCTTAAACTGATAACACTTGCGCACTTAATTTCTCCAAATTAACAACCTTACACACTTAGCGTCCTTAAATTGGCAACATTTTTGCATTTAATGTCTCAAAATTAGCAACCCTTCCACACTTTGCATCCTTATCAACAATAAATATGTGACGACCCCTTCCTTAATCTAGGGCACTGCCTGATCTAATCTCGTAATTAAGCTTTAATCTCAACCACGTAGGACTTAACTACGTATTAGTCAGCCTTTATATCCTATACTCATTAATACACATGTTCAAGATAAACAATACACTTGTCATATCATTATTGAATTTTAGAGTTAATACACGCGTTCAGGATAAGCAATACACTTGACACAAAGTCTTATTGAGATTGGTTGTTGCACATATCTCGAGGCATATCAATATGAGTAGGATTTTTATTCAAACTTTAGGCTTGTAATTTGATTTACATTATTATATAGGCTACACATATAAATTACTTGGTCTCGTTAGTATTTAATGACAACTTAGAGATTTCCCATGTCACTCTATACCCGGTTCACGACTCGCACTCATCTCGAGGCGCGTGCCTGCTAGCTTTCGACGTCTACACATAAGTATAAGTAACTTAATTAGTCAACATATATACAACACACTAGTAATACATTACCACAAATGTAAATATACCTCGGTCACGTGCTTCGATCTGTGCACGTGTCCCAATGCAAGTCCCGCATTATGGGTCGGTGACCCTGTTTACGACCAAAATCTAGGATTAGAAATTTAGGTCGTGACAAATATTCCTAACAAAATAGAAATTTTGTCCTCGAAATTAGATTTACGTAGGGCGAGTTCCTATCCAGATTTTGCACAATAAGAAATACTTGTTCAACACCAAACTCACTCATAATTAACACACTCAACTCGATATCTTACTATGGATTATGAACTCATAGATGGTAAATGCACACAACTCTGTTCACCAATTCGAAGTATGAACTTTCAAAGAGTCGAGGCACACAACTTGATATCCTAACTTTAAGGAGAAAACCCACACAGGCTATCACACACCGCTCAATATTCCCATCTCGAAGGAGGGACTCACACAAGATCTTTGCACACAACTTTATTCACTATACTTCAAAGGGTGGACTCACACAAAGTCGCTCACTTGGTGGTTTCAATTTGAGTTTTAGACTCACACAGGGTCTTGTAGTTAGTTATTCAATCTTTCATATCAGATCAGATCCACACAGTGTCATTTTACTGATAGTTCAGTACGCTAATATGGGTTGTGGACACACCTAGAGTTATTTAAATTACCAGTTTTATGTCATTTCAACCTCTCGTGCCTACGGTCCTCGTTGAATTACCTTTGCATGTGAATATCAAACGTTGGGATCTCAAATATCACTGTCTTACTAAAGCAATCGATGTGAGCATGGTAGGCTGCTAATTAATTCTTCCCTAGTAGTGAAGTCACTCGCCAACTGACTCTTAGTTCTTCAACATTTAAAGAATATGTAATATTTTATTTAAATTTCCTTATCATGAAAATCATCCTAGCCAAAATTTAAAATGATATTAGCCCCAAAGCCCATATTTATCAACTGCTACAGGTGGATCCACCGACCAATTCAACCTGGGTTCACATATCATAGTGGACGAGTCCACGCTCAGCAACCACATACACATCACAATATATGACACTCTGGTCATAATACTTAAGAGAAATCTTGCTAGGCATAATTTTAATTTGAAAGTTTTGAGTGTTCTTATTAGGCAACGCTACTTCCATGATCTCACTATCAATCTTAGTTTGGGTAACACTAAGTATGCTAGGTCGATCTAAACTGTAAAACATCATCTCTCTCGCAAAACAACTCGTGCAAGTTACCGTTGTGTTTGAGTTGGACAGTATGTCCAAAACGCGGAAATAAATAGAAACTTACCTCGGTACGATCACGCGTCGTCTATGGGTCTCGCTCTGTCAATGCGTAAGCTCTCTCTAGACTGTGGCTACATTGTAGACTGTTGAGAACTAGCGAGTTGCCAATACTAACGAACAATGTGTCAACTCTGACTGCAACTGAAACAAGTCGGTTCTATCCACTGCATTGTAACCAAAATTTGGCTCTATGTTGGGCTCTGCTCCTGTCTCAATGCAGTTGACCTCTGTCACTTAGTCTTGTCGTAGCTAACTGGCTCTAAGTCGACCTCTGCCTTTGCATGCTAAAGCGGCTAACTTTGCTACGTTAATTGTCTTTTCAATCTCTTACTCTGCCCAACTCATATGTCTCCTGCAAGGATCGAGCTCTAGTGATGATTACGTGGTGCGCGATGTCTAACCTCAATCCATCGCCAAAGTAGAAAGCATGATCAGAATAATTCTCGACAATTATCTACAACAAACTATCGTAAATTTATGAATTTCTTCTTTATCATCATGTTTTCTATTAGAGCTGGTGTAGTTAAGAGTGCTCGTATCATCACGAGAAGTTCGATCAACTATTGTCCCTGAGTAGTGACTATGTCAGTCCCACGTCGCATGTATCTGCAGTAACAATGTGTTGACTGTCGTTGATGCAACCGTCTTTGCCCTCTAGTTGATCTCTCATCATACTCCACAAGTTAACTGCGATCGAGAATCAGCTTCTACGTATATATTGTATATATGCATATAAAATATAACATGTACACGTAGAAATAGCCCCAACTTACTTTCGCTCACTTCCCAACAAAATGGTTTCTAAAGTAAGGATCATCTGGTTTCCATTTATAAGGTTTGTGTTTTATTCATGTTTATGTTTTACTTATCGAGAATCTTCGCTCTGATACCAACTGTAACGACCCCTCTTCTAAACTAGGGCACTACCCGGCCTAATACCGTAATTAAGCCATAATCCCAACCATGTAGGACTTAAATATGTATTATGCAACCTTTACATCCTATACTCCTTAATACAAGTGTTCAGGATAACTAATACACTTGTCATTGTTGGGTTTTGGGGTTTATGCACAGTGGAGATTTCAAAACTATTTTGAGAAAAACCCCAACAGGATCCGAATCTGATTCCATTAAAACACGTTTATATTATGAAAACTTAATCATACCTCACTCGCAATGTACCTTTCTGAAGGTTAATCGATCACTAAGGCGCTGCCAACAACGAACGCCCTCTATCAGCAGTCCACACACGAACGGCGGCCGAGATTTGAAGTGCTAGCTTCGAAAGAATACCAAACCTTTTTGTTTCTCTCCAAAACAATCCAGAGCATACCAAAAAACCCTAAGTCGTTTCTTAAAATGAAAATAGAGTTTCAGTCTTTTTTTAAATCTTTCCTACTTGTATTCTAACTCAAAGCGTCTATTTATACAACCCTTGTATATAGACGGTTAAGTAAATTACACATATACCCCTACTTAAAGAAGTATAAGTGCAATACACTACAAGGACATTTCTGTCATGAATTTTATCATATAAAATTCATTTTTCTGAACCATATTAAAATCTCGCAAAACCATTCTTAGTGTGCGACCCAATAGGCTCATACAAATGTTGGCAGTGTACCAAAACACATTTTGGTATACAAGTCATAAGCGGCCTCTAGTAAGACATTATGACTAACCAAGTTGTACGAATATCAAATCGATACAACATAATCAATAGTGTATATAACGTCCTTTTGTCACACGATATCCTTTTGATCAAACATAAGGCATGGAATTGTCATCCAACACGTTCAATCGTACTAGTCTCGATTTCTAGATAGACTGAAAATATCTAAGTGACATTGATTAATATCAATTCACTTAGACTAGACCTTTTAACAGTCTAACACATCGAGGGATCCACTGGATATCTCTCTTTATATGAGAGGGACAAATTCTATCTCGATTACACAACTTCACCACATTATTCACACAGTAACCAATCACAACCTTTATAATCGTCCGGTTAAAGACAACGTTTGATTGCGTCAAATCACTGTATTCCTAATGTTGAAGTCTCTGGTAATCTCAAGTCAGAGGACTGAAAATATACCTATCATAAGAAACAATTATGACTTAATCCATGTGATGTTCTCATAGCGGGTCGGTCCAGTACTTTGTTCCGTAACAAGTACTCATGATCTTGATTCGTATTCCTATACGTATGATCATCGTATGATCATCAATCAAGACTCATACTAGTCTTAATTCATTATAGTTCCCAGTATAATAATCGACTAGGGACATTTAGGATATTTCTATAAATACCCATAGATCTTATTATAATGTAAACATGCAAATCAATTATAATACACAACAAATGAAATCCTCTATTTTATTAACTAAAATGTATTCATAAAGACTGTTAATGGATTGACCTAGGGCACATTTCCCAACAGTCATACCATTATTAGATTTTCAGAGTTAACTAAAACTTTTTATTGAATTAATTAATCAAGCGAAAGTCTTAACAGTTTATACGGAAACAATTAAAAGGTCGGGGGAACTAACGCTCAACCTAATACACACAACCCAGAATGTACCAAAAGACATAACGTAAGATAATACAACAAAATATCAAAAAACCTATATTGTCAAAAGTGGGATCACGTCGCAGGCTCAGAAGTAGCTGTCAATCTTCTCCTTGTCCGGCCTGTTAGTGTCTGAGGACTTGCGGTAGTAGTGGTCAGTGCATTCGGAGTCTTTGTAGACGGGTGTGTCGCGGTAGTAGTAGTTGGAGTAATGGTAGGGACGGTTGATAACAACGTTGTCATACGCGTAGTCATGAAGGTAATGAAGTCGGCAAGTTATTACCCCTGTGCTGCTACTCAGTCAGACAACCTT
The DNA here is from genome assembly GCA_039657345.1 of Stephania japonica. NCBI lineage: Eukaryota > Viridiplantae > Streptophyta > Magnoliopsida > Ranunculales > Menispermaceae > Stephania > Stephania japonica. The sequence goes on along the minus strand of CM077557.1, from coordinate 63,354,957 downwards.
TAGTAGTCGTCACAGAAATAGTAGGAGGTTGGCTGTCGCTAGCGTCGGTGTCTCCGTCGTCGTGTGGATCCGCCATCGATGTATGCATGTTGATAACAAATGCAAATTAGGTACTACATGGCGTAACTCGTATTTATATACGTAAAGAAAATAACATGTATATAAAGAAATATCCAACTCACTCTAGCTCACTTCCCAACAAATGGTTCATAGGCAAGGATCATCTAGTTTTCACTTCTAAAGTTTGTGTTTTACTTATCGATAACTTAGGCTCTGATACCAACTGTGACGACTCCTTCCCTAATCTAAGACACCGCCCGACCTAATATTGTAATTAACCCTAATCTCAACCTCGTAGGACTTAACTATATATTAGTCACCTTTTATATCCTATACTCATTAATACACGCGTTCAGGATAAGTAATACACTTGTCATATCATTATTGAATTTAGAGTTAATTAAAACCTTTATAAGTTATTGTGTTAAGTGGAAGTCTTAACGGTTATACGGAAGCAATTAAATAAATCTTAAGTGTGGAAACTAGAAAATAACAATCACATGGACATATAATAATTAAAGTGGCAAATATAAACAGTGTGATAGTCATCAAAAGTCGGGGAACTAAACGTTCAACAAAATATACAACCCAAAAAATGTATCTGAAAGACATAAAGTACGTAGTACACAAAATATTAAAAAGACCTACAAAGTCGGAAACAGAAGACACAACACTGACTTAGAGATAGTCACCGATCTTCTCCTTGCCCGACCTGTTGCTCTACAAATCTGCATCCACCGTCATAAAAAGGACGGTGAGCACAATTATATGTCTATATATACAAGAAAGACTCAGTTGCAACAACAAATATGTCTATATGTGCACAACCATACCATATACAACAACAATGACGGTGTGATGTTTTGCATTTATTTGCGATATTTATATTCAATTATATTAGAATGCACTGCAATGTGTGTATTTATATTGTTATTGATTGTGTAATCTGGTGCGACCGGTATTCGCCTCAATTAACGTGTAGACGTGAGTACCGGGTAGACGAATGATTGTACACTAGGTTGGGTAGTAATACACATATGAAAATGATTAAAAATACATTAAATTATTACAATGAAATGTCGTATAGTCATTCATGGAGAGATAGTACACGAAAGGTACGAGTTTCCATGCAGGACTTGGTACGGGAACACCCGAGGGTTCGATCGATTATGTGAGCAAGGACAAGGTCAAAGGTGCAAGTCACCATGTAAGTCACTTTTTAGTGGACTAATTGACTCAATCATGACCCTTGGATGAGGCATTGAGATCACCACACACATAGGATCCATTTTTTACTATAAATAGTTAATTACTCCATCCCCAGCACCTTTTCTCTCTCCTTCACACCCAAAATACGAAAATTGAGCCCAAGGAGCAAAGGTTTGTGGATTTCTATAAGCGATTTTGAGACTCAAATATAGTGGAAACGATGATTAATGTTTAGATCCTTGCTCTCCTCGTCAATATCTACGTGTCGGGAATGGATTTCTGTGTTTTAACGTGGGTTTTCGGGGTATGTGTTGAACACACCAGCTCACAATGTGATGTTATGGTTTTGGGTTTGATATGGAGCACCAATTGAGGTTTTGTTAGTGTTGTTGTTTGTTGAAGAATTTTGACTATTTATCGGGTTTTCATCGGAATTATCATGGTTTCCATCTCGAACGCGGTTCGTCGAGGTTTTGTGGTGTATCATGGTTGGTATGAGGATATATGAGGGGGTGGGACGAATTCGCACCATGGCGATGAGTCGGGTTGTTCGACAAACTCAATAGGGTGTTTCTAGTTTAGACGCAGCTAGGGACGTCGTGGAGAGTAAATCTCCACGGTGTCATCCACAACGTTCAAACCAGAGGGGCGAACACAATGCCACGCTTAAGGTCACGTCGTGAGTGTCGACTATGACTGCGTGAGTCATGGCGCCAAGGGCACTAATTTACTGCCCTGGACGCCATGAGGCACATTGTGAGAATTTGTTCACTACGGCGCCTCCCATGGTGTCCAGACAGAAAATAGAATTAAAATTTTAAAAATGAATATTCTGATTTGGCCTAACGAAGGCCTAACTTGAGGATGATTATCGAGTATAATGAGGATTAAAATGATCAAATTAATAGTAAACGGGAATTGAGGGAAATTATGAGATTTTGTGTAATCAAATGAATTATTGAAAATTAGGTATTCGATATTGATTAATGGGAATTGGACACGTATTTGGAGGCGTGATTAGACGTTATCATACTAGTTGGAGCACGGTTTGAGGTTTATAGTATCCCAATTGAAATTCCTTGCGTAATTACATGCTTTATTTATATTTGAATTTCAGTTAAGTTGTTTTATTATTCTATTTCCTATTGTGGCTATATAGATGATTGGTAGGGTGTTCTCTCATCGTGCTATTCCTTGTGTGTATGTCCACTAGTCCATAGCACGTTGTCAGGGGTCTCGATGGATAGTTTTACCCGAGTATCATGACAAGGCACGTGTTGGTGAGTTGTTAGTCTACGCCGGCCATCGAGAGGACCCGAAGGCTAGCCATGCTGGAGTGTTGCTCATTGGTAGTGCTCGTGGAGTGTCCGAAGTATGATGCTAGTCTAACTTGGGCTTAGACACACACTTTGAGCTTTTCTATTACTTATTCATGCGATAAGCACAATTGCTTGTTTATTTTTCCTCATGTTTATTTAATAGCTTATTAAATTCCAGCATTTAGTTTCATAATTACTCATTGAGTTTCCTTGGAATACTCACTCTAAACTCGTCATCTATCTTTTTGTAATGGCTAAGATCAGATCCTGGTACGAGTCACGACAAGGGCAAGTTGCTTACTACCTTTGATTTCTGATACTATGAGCTGGACTTGTACGTGTGTATATACATTTTGTTATCGCTTTTATAAGGTTTGGGATTATGAGAGAGACCTTATGACTTGTATTTTGATATTTTGATACATTTTGAGGTTTGTTTCCCTTTATATGATGATTACGGGTTTTCCACGTTAGGTATATGCTCCAACAATATACATATGGGCCAAATTGGTCAAAATATCCTAACTTTTACAACTTTTGTTATTATATCCTAACCTTTTTAAATTTGTTATTATATTATAACCTCTTTAGATTGATAAATTTGTATCCCAAGTCACATTTAAACTCTAAATTTGATGAAATGGTACTTATGTAATGAGCTTAATTAAAAAATTTAACAATTATGAAAGTAATTATTGTTAGTGTCGTGATCATTAGTTATGTAACAACCCTCAAATTTTAATCCGACTTGTAAAGTACTTGTCAAAACCGTGACCCGACTACGTGATACTAGACAGTATTTCGAACCTTGGGAGTCGACACCGAGGAAATTTTATGATTCTTTGATGTGTGTAATAGTATTATAGTTTAAATGCGTGTCACGAGCCATTCGGGCGATTTTTAAAATGAGTGAGTTTTCGCCTAGGTAATCGGGGGAAAAAATACAGTAAAAAGATAATTAAAATAGTTATCTAACAATTATATAGTTCAATTGTGTGAGATAAAAGTAAAAGTGTGCACGTGATGGGAAAATACGAGTCGATGAGGTAAGATGGGTCGGGGAACCCTTGGGTTAAATTTTGAGACGTGTGGGTTGGTAAAAATGGGTGGACACAAGTAGGACACACACCACTACTTTCCACCATACCTATTCAAATTTTAAATAACTCACCCAACCCCATCACTCACATCTCACACCCCACCCACTCCCATCACTCACATCACACTCTTACACCACCCCCCCCCCCCCCCACTCATCTCACGTCACTCACTCACGTTCTCTCTTGAAACACACCTCTCACATCTCTCTCACGTAATCTCTCCCTCATTCTCTCCTCTCACGGTCTCTCTTCTCCTCAACACTCACGGCCTCCATCTCCCTCATCTCACCACCGTCTCTACTCTCACCAGTGGCCGGACCAGGGACGCCGGAGGTGGCCGTCAACCGGAGGTATGCATTCTCTTCCCGTTTCTCCCTCTCCCTCACTGTTCTCTTCTCTCTCGGCCTCCCTCTCTCTCGGTCCACTCACCTTTCAGCTGGCCGAGTCCTCGCCGTCGTCGAAGGTTCAGTGGTGGCGAGGAAGCTCACCGGAGACCTCTCTCTCCATCCCTCTATTCCTTTTCCTCCCTCTCCCTCTCTCGATTGATTCAAAAAAAAAAAAAAAAAAAAAAAAAAAAAAAAAAAAAAAAAAAAAAAACGAGTCTGCTCTGCTCTTGAGGAAGAAGAAGGGCCGGTTCGGCCCTGAACCGGGCCGGTTCGGCCCTGAACCGGTCTGGTTCGGCCGAACCGCCCTTAAATTAAAAGAAAAAAAAAAAAAAAAAAAAAGAGAGAAAATAAAGAAAAATGGAAAAGAAAATCCAGAAAAAATAGGGAAAATTATGGAAACATTCAGAAAAATCCAGCAAAATATGAGAAATTAGAAAAATGGTTCACAACTGAGTTTTGGGATTTTCTCGGAAATGTTGGCAAGATATAATCGGGGTTTTAGCCTCGAAAAACGTAAAAATTGATATAATATGTCAAATTGAAGTTAATTTAATGACAAATGATCTTAGGTATAATTCGGGTGGTAATTTTGATTTGTTGGACATTTATTCAAGCTGGACTGGATAATTGGAGTGCGGTATAGGCAATCGGGAAGTCGCGGAAGACGCGTTAGGATCTCGGAGTTGTCACACGGGTCGCGATAGTTCAGGTAAGTACACTTGCCTTAAAAAGCATTTGTACGTTAGTAAACCAGCTAAGAAAATATCATGTGATTCATTTTCATTTCTTTGTGTTTGTTATTATCAAATTATTGGCTTTCCATTCCATATTCCTTGTAAGTGTGTTCTTGGCATAAGTGTGTGTCTCGAAGGTACATGCGGCCTGCACTAGAAGGGATAAAACGCGGCACTCGTGCGCACGAGTGTTTGACCACCCCTAGTGATTGTGTGATACCATGTCTTGGATTGTTGTGGACATTCTTTGTGGATTTCGATGTTGCGACATCGTTTGTTGTGGAATTGTTGTGAAATTTAGACCACTTATTGCCTCTCTTGACTCGTAGAACACGCATGTTTCGATTGCTATCATTTCCAAATGTCTATCATGCATTCTTGTTTATTTAAATTTCTATCTTTCAGTATCCGCATGATATTTAGATTTGTCTTGTTTGTTATTTCATGAATTATCTTGTTATATTCTTCTGGCTTTACTTTCGATTTCTCTCAGTTACTCACCGTCTAGTTTGTGACGGTGGGTGCAAGATAGGACGGAGTGCAGTAGGGGCAAGAGACCTTGCCTAGGAGACTTTTTGTGAGCAGTTGGACTTGAGGTACCGAGATGTAGGCTCATGTTTATTTCTTTTTGTATGACGTTTATATATATATATGATTGTTTTGGAACTGGGGAATATGTTTTGAAGTGGATTCCATCAATCCATTTTGTTGACTTAGAGTTGAACATGTTGGGTTTTCCACATTTATATAGATTCCTAATTTCCCTTTGATTGAGTTATTTCCCAATATTTGATTAGAATATGATTTTTGCTTCCGCTGTGTTATAATTGCAATAACTCTTTCATAAAACGTGAAATTTTAATGTTTTGAGGCTGACTAGGCTCGTTAGGTTCGCCGAGAACTGACTCGGGACCTGCACGGGTCTAGGCCGGGCGTACCCAAATGCATTGGGAATTTGGGGTCGTCACAAGTTAAGATTGTGATCGACCAGGTGAATTTTCATCATGTTGATCAGGTTGTTAGTTTGGTAAATGACTCACCTAAAGCATGTTTCACGTGCTCAAATCAGAAGATAAACTTTGAGTGATTTGGATAAGATACGTTGTTGCAACAGAAAGCGGAAGGCGGTTGCAACAGGATCTTTGAATCAGTTTGTTAATGATTTGTTTTTATCCACAACCAATTAAAGACCAACTGAAGATCTGATAAGATGTGGAGTTGCGGTTCAAAGACACGTTAACCAAGTGATAAAGCTGATGAATGGTGGTTATTTGAAGATGAAGATTCACCCGATCTTAGGATATGTTGTTAAGATTGTGTGTCCTTCACATGTCTATATAATGCACCAAAGTTGATAGAGTCAGTATCCCTCTTTAATTTTGTATTGTGAACGTGTTGTTCACTTCTTATCTGTCAAGATGTAAACACTAAGGGGACTTGGGTGTTCTTCCCTCACAGTGCAAATGGGAGACTTATATTCCATTGAGAGAAGCTCGACGCACCGAGTGAAAGCTTGGGTATTCTAGTAAGGGGAGCCTTACACACAAGAGGAGTTTTGTGCATGTACTTTCCACGGGACGAGTAGAAGAAGGGGGCTAGAAGGACATCAATGAGCGAGCCATTGTAACAAGTCTGTAGTTTGTTGTCTTGATACTAGTGGATTTTACATCTGGACATGGCCCCACATATGTAGGTCGTGGACCGAACTGCGTGAACAATCTCCTTGTTCTGGTTTGATTTGCATTACTACTTTCATTTACATTCTAGTACAAGTTAATTTCCTATTACAATTTACGATGTTTCCTATTGTAACATGTATTGGCTTGGTAATTTCAATTATAAGTGATGAGGTGACTTTTTAAAGTCATTATTTAGGTGTCATCTTATCAAATTTGAAGTTAAAAACTGACTTAGGATACAAATTTATCAATATAGAAAGATAACAATATACTAACAAATTCAAATTTAAAAAGGTTAGGATATAATAAAAAAAAAGTTGTAAAAGGTTAGGATATTTTAACCAATTAGGCATATACATATGCCCGTCCCCTCAAGTTTATATGTAACCAATCCAATCAAAAGAAGTTCGTATGTAACCAAAAATCGTATTTCATTTGTTTTCATGAATCTCAACCACGACATCAAAGAAAATGATGAGCTTACTCGGCCCAACCACCATCCAAATCCAAGACATTTACATTTTTTATCTTGACCCAATGTCCAACATTTGAGCAAAGGCAATAGCAGTAAAAGGGGCGATACCTAGAGATGTTTTTAAGTACCAAGGATTTAATTCTTCTTAGATGGATCTGAACCAAGTAAGAACTCATAATGCAAGTATAAACAAAAATTATGACAGCATCAACATCTAAGTTTCAATAACATTCACCACTAAGCCCAGTGCAAAAAAACTAGTCTCTTACCTCCCCATGGCGCCGTGTGCTTTAGAAAGATTTTGTAATGCATCAATTGAATCAGCATGATGAGGGCCCAAGGAAACATCCATGGTCTCCTTGGCCATTGCAAACATCTGTAGCCGATTGAGGTCTATCAAGTTCTAAATAAAAGAAATGAAAGGAAAGATAATGAGAAAAGAGAAGGGCCCCTATTGGAATTATCAACAATGAACTTTGTTCTGGTGATCCAATAAAGTTGGTGGAAAGAAAATGAATTCAAAGGTAGGTTACATTATAATTTGATACTCAGTGTCTTCTAGATTGGTTGATAGAAAGTAGGATGGACATGACTTCAGGTTTCAATTTCATCAAACAAACAAAAAGTAAGGTAGAGCTCCAACCTGGAAAATGCGTTATATACAAAGTCCAAATCATTTAAAAAGTGGGGGTAGACTCGGTAGAGCCAGCATTTATTCAGGTTTTTTAGCTTAAAATTTTAAGAATCCAAGGAGACTATATGACCTGCAAATCTAGCATTTCTTTCTCTATTCTTTTTAAATAATTGAAACATATAATCTGCTAGCTTTTCTTTTTGAATATGCGCCCGCTGGAAACAGATGAATTCTGGTATGGTGATTATGTAAAAATTAACAATTACATTCAACAACAGATGGTACAAACTATAAACCCAAGTCACAGAAACAAAGGCTTTTGAGTCTGAATATATTCACAAATTTTACTCAAGACAGGTAACAAAAATGAAGGATTTGGTTCAATTATGAAATGTGACAACAAATGAATTAAGTCACTAGCTTCTGGTAGAGACACATTCAGCCGCACGCGGCAGTGGCAAGGCCTTTATTGATATATCACAAGAGCTTGCACCTAGCGCTTTCTTTCTCACCTGTTCAAGGACTCGATGAGCTTCTCTGAATTCATCATGTTCTTTAGGTCCATGGCTTTCCCATGCGTTGATCACTTGCCGCTGAAACTTCATTGCGATGGCATAGCTGCAGCAACCAGCACGTTATTTCAACACAAGTAAAAGAGTTTTTTCCAATAGTAAAAGTAAATGTCAAACCATATCTTGTCACAAGACTCACAACTCCAATAGAAAAATTAAAGAAAAAACCCACAGGTTACGAATATAGAAGAAGACTCCATTATTGTAGTGTGTAACCACTGCATTACTCTTTTAGTCCTACCTAACTTTTCCTAATTTTTCTCTTTTTTTATGGTTATCTATAGCTCCCCAAGCTTCTTTCTCTAAAATAAAAATTGTCAAATTCTCATGGCCGCGCCGCACACGCATGCCCGAGCCCGTGGATCTCCTCGCTAACACCGATACTATCCCCAACTTAACCACCTTCAACTTTATGTGTGAGATTTTATCTCAAAAGGCCTCGGTACTATTAGGAGGGAGATAATCACTTGTATACTTCTTTATGAAGTATTCTTTTAATCAACGTGGGACTAATTTCAGTTCACACATCTTCAACAAAACAATTTAGCGCTCTTCCCTCACTAATGACTCCTTTTTTGTCACTCTTCATAAATCTAAATATTAATCCCTTTCTCCCACTAGTCTCTTCTCTCATTCGTACTTTTCTTCTGTTTCTCAATCTCTTCTAATAAAATGCTAATAGGCCTCAAAAATATATATATATATAATGTTAATATTTTCTAACAATGAAGTGTCTACAAAGGTCTCCAGCATGCTTCAAAGCTATGAACTAGTACATAAAAATATAAAAGAGCATTACTTATCTGAGTTATCTCCTTGTCTATTCATTTTTTTTTTTTTTTTCTCCGCCATCTAAAGTTCACATTGCATGCCAACCATGTTCTCCTCTTCTAAGAAACTCCTATCCTAACTCCAACCTGAGAGTTTCATTGAGTGGCAATTGCAAACTTGCAAATCAAGAAAACAATTAGTCAGTGAGACTTGCATAACCCAAGCTTGTTAGCGTTTTGTCTCTCTAGTTACCCTGATTTGTCTCTTATTAATCTAATTTTTATAGAACTGTTTGTTCTGTTTTCTAAGTTTATTTAAGGTACCTTCTCTCATCCCATAGTAGAAAATTCTTAAAATTTCCCAAATTAATCAGTTTTTCTTTAAACGCCAAATTAGGTATTAAATGCAATCAAAGTTAAACAAAAAATTATTGAAATTGGACAAACATAATTTGCAAATTTAAATGCTAATTAATTAAAAAAAAAGTATAGTTAGTATCAATTTCTTCAGATGATGCTTATCAAAATTAGAAAGGAATAACACGTATGTGGAATGAATTCTAACAAATTGCCAAAAAGAACAAAGTAAAATATAAAAAGATAAAACGAATGAAATAAACATATTAAGATTTCAGATCATGAATAGAAAGAGAAATCACATGAACTACAATAAACAACATGCACTGTAAAGCATCATAACATAACTTGAATCTTACTAGCTTCAATGAAGTTATCCATACTTCTCAATAGTGTTCAGATTTTACAACAACAACAAAGCCTCAATCCCAAATTAGTTGGAGTGGGTTACATGGATCAAACTCTTCCATTGCGCTCGATTTAGTACAATTTTTGCGCTTGATTTAGCGTAAAGATTTTAGGAAAAACATACAAATAAAAAATAGTGTTAAGATTTTATTAAAATCTCCCGGATCAAATGAGAGTATGAGACCTTCAAAATTCATTTGAATTCCAAATTGACACAAGAATAAAGAGAAGTCAGCATATCAATCCTTCTCATGTCAACATATTGAAATTTTTGGTCGAGTTTGAAGAGGATACCTTGAGTTTGAAAAATCTTGTTTTATTCATGTTCTCTCTGCCTAGATTTTGACTGTTTTTTACACAACATCTTTTTAGGATGATAGCCTGACAGTCACGTATTTGAGACAAAAAAAAAATCATCAGTGTTCCTCTATGATGCTAATTGCTCATATAGGGAATAGCTTTTCTTAAGCCAGTTGACCACATTCTGTTTGTAGTTAAGAAACATCGACTGTTTTATGATTTTAAGTTTTTAACAAGTAATAGATTTTGCACAGAAGACGAAGAGCCTCTTTTCTCAGTAATAAGTGTTCATAGAATCTACTTTCATATTTTCCAACTCACATCTTCTATATGGTTACCTTTGGACTACATGCATGCACATCATAGTTGACGACTTGAGGAACAGTCAGCAGGTTCAAATTAGAGCACCAAAATAGTTTTCATACTTGTTTTTAAAGCCAGTAACTGAGTCAATCTTAGATGACTATATGTACAAGAAACCCTCAGTTGCAACAACGAATACGTCTATATATGCACAAATATACTATATACAACAACATTGACGGTAAGCAATGAAGAGATGTCAATCTTAGGGTAATGCGACAAGATCCCAAACTTTAGCATGGTAATATTAGTCCGTTGGTTTCGCAAACTATTACATTATTAAGTGCATCAAGAAATTATATTTTATATAATGCACCATGTCATGAGGATAATTTCATATTTAACTGATAATAAACTTAATTGTATACACTGATTTTATAGGCCAAGTTAATCATATTATAAGGACCCAAGGTTGTTTTACAGAGAAGAATGAACAAACAACTAATAAATAACTCAATCAAACAGGGACAAAGATATCCGGACTTGCAAACAACACAAGAAACAGAGCTTACAAAGAAGAAACAAGGGAATAAGAAGTTAACTCGAGAAACACCCAACTCTCCTACCCAAACCCTTAGGTCGACTAATACATTGCACTTTTAAAAATCGACTCGCTCACTGACTCAACTGTGTCGCATTACATCCTCTTAAACAACTCACTTAACCTTGACAAACAACTATCTACCCTGTTAATTCGTGCCTCATTTTGGGTTAGTTTCAACCTTTCCCCTGGAATCACTCCCTATCACTTTGGGAGATAGCGTATCTTCATATTAGTATGTGCATTTGGAAATTCAGATTTTATGGGATGGGCCTTTCATATTGTAATGATAATTTAATATCAAACCAATAATATACATATCTCCCCTCAAGTTTATATGTAACCAAAAATCTAGAGATTCTAGGGTATATTTTTCAATAAAAGATGGAGGTGTCTTGAATCAGACTCGTATTTCTTTTATTTTCATGGGTCCCAACCACGACATCAAAGAAAATGATGAACTTGCTCGGCCCAACCACCATCCAAATCCAAGACATTTACATTTTTTATCTTGGCCCAATGTCCAACAAATTTGAGGAAAGGCAATGGCAGTAAAAGGAGCGATACCTAGAGATGTTTTAAGTACCAAGGATTAATTCTTCTTAGATGGATCTGAACCAAGTAAGAACTCATAATGCAAGTATAAACAAAAATTATGACAGCATCAACATCTAAGTTTCAATAACATTCACCATTAAGCCAAATCCAAGAAAGCTAGGTCTCTTACCTCCCCATGGCGCCATGTGCTTTAGAAAGATTTTGTAATGCATCAATTGAATCAGCATGATGAGGGCCCAAGGAAACATCCATGATCTCCTTGGCCATTGCAAACATCTGTGCAGCCGATTGAGGTCTGTTAAGTTCTAAATAAGCTGCTCCCAAATTGTTATAGACATATCCTAAACCAAAATGATTGGAGCCAAGACTCTCCTTTATCGTCTCTGCTGCACTCTCCAAGTATGGTACAGCCTGTGGAACCTTGCCCGTTAACAATAGCAACCAACCTAACCGTGCAGAGGCACTCCCTTTTGCATGCTGTTCTTGAGGGAACTTCTCAAGAATATCCAATGATTTCTTCATCAGAGTTATTTCAGTTTCAAACTCATTCATCGCCTCATAAAGCAAAGCTATCTCCATGTAAGCTTCTGCAACTTCTTTTGGAGACTCTTGTTCTTTCTTGTCGAGGATACTCGATGATATCTCGAGACACCTTTTAGAATCGACAAACCTCTCCATATTACATAAAGCGTTTGCCATCACAATGAATACCAGAGCTCGAGTTGTGCTCTCCTTTTCAGTTTGTTGAACAACGCCCTTCAAAGAATTAACTGCCTCATCATACTTCCCCAAAGCAATTTGAATATTAGCACCATCAATTTCTGCACAAAGAAGCTCTGAACTAAGCCCCCAGTTTTTTAACACCTTCCGAGATAGAACATTCTGGTCCAATGCATTCTGGTGCTCTCCTAAACCCATATAGATGATAGCAAGTCGACGCCTTTCGTGGGCAACCTCAACTGAATTGTCCCCCAAATGAGCCTTTTGTATCTCCAACGCTTTCAAGCAATGCGGCAACGCCTCCTTAAAATTCAAAACACCAACATAAGCTTCTGCCAAGTCCCTATTACCCACACCAACCTCCATACTGTTAGGCTCCAAACTCATCTCCTTAATTCCAAACATTTCCTATGATTAATTAAAGCCTCTTCCCTCCGACCCATCGCCATCTTCGTGTTAGCCAACCCGACTTGAACCTCATAAAGAACAGGAAATCCCTCTGATTCCAACTTACCCAACACTTTATCGGCTCTATCTAGAAATCCTAAGCCATCGTTAAACCTCTTCAAGCTATAACAAGCAGAACCCATCAAGCGCAAAGCCATGGCTACATTTAAGGACTCCTTATCGTCCCTATCAAATACTTTCAAAGCTCTAACGCCAAAATCAAGAGTCTTTTCGGGTTCCTTACCTTCTCTTTCGAGATGAAGACCGACTTTTAGGCAAGCAAGGCCGAGCTTCACATCATTTTGATCAAAAGCAGACTCCATTGCTTCGAATTCCACTTCCATATCTGATTTTTCCTTGATTTTCTTCTGTATGGATGTGTTGGTTTGAAATTGATGAAAGCGGGTCTTTCTAAAGAGGTGTCCTTTGCGAGATTCGAGATGGGTATGTGGGGATGAGGATGGTTTCTCTGTGGTTGACGAGGCAGAGATTTCTGAAAATGAAGCCTTCGATAAGACTCTGCAGACAGTGGTACAAGTCCTACCGTGTTGGGATGGGAGTCGAGGGAGAAGAGAAGAAAACATCAACATTAGGAAGAGTTTTCAGGGGTTAAACCCATTCGAGTATGGGCACATTTTGATCAGGGTTTTGGGATTTTTTATTTTTTTTATTTTTTTTTATTTTTTTCTTATACTTGAGTAAAAATCGAACTATGATCTCCCTGAGTCTTACTTTTTGCTAAGTGATATATTTATCATCTAACCAAAAAAACTTTTGACAGTTTAAAAATTTTCATACTCTAGCACTACCGGGCCCAATAGGTCCCAAAAAATACATATAAATTGAATTGACCTAACAAAAATAAAATTGGGTTACCAATAATCAGTTAGCCCAAGTGGCAAGGGAGTTGGTTCTTAACTAATGTCTTGAGTTTAAGCCTTGTGAATGAAAAAATTGAATTAGAAGGCCCGCTAATCACTACCACATATAGGACTTGACAATGTCTAAGCGTAAATTTATCGGTGCAGTTGATGACAAACACTACATGAGAAAATAAAAATAACATAACCTCAGTCCCAAATTAATTATAATCAATTATATGGATCAAATTCTTTCATTGTGCTCGATTTAGTGGACACCAGGTAAGAAACTCAAAAACAAACAAACAAACTAGGACACCTTTAGCGCGACTTTTTTTGCGCCGATTAAGTTCAGAATCTAGCATTATCGAGCCTTGTACAAACAAAATTTACATGTAGAACTATTGGTGGACTCAAGGCCGTTGCCTAAGCCCATCAAGTATTGGCAGGGTTTGAGAAAAGTAATGAAAGTCAAGCCTTGCCTGGGCTTAGTGGTCTATCTTAAACACTACTTTTTTTGTCCACTAAGACTCTATTTGGCATACATAAATTAACTTATCAACTAGATTATAATCTATTTTTATCAATAAGTTATGTTTAGTTAACAACTTATTTTTAAAATAAGCTAGTTGATAAGCTAAATTCACAAACACTATCCCTACTATCATTTTGATTTTAAGACGTCAATTTTAATTTTTGTCCCAGTTTTGTCTCTCCTATTTGCTTTTAAGCGTGAAAATTGTCGGTGTGCACTTTTATTTATGGAACCAAGATAAGAATACTTATCTTTTTTTTACTGAAATATAATGAATACCTATCATTTTTTTGATAAGAATAATCAATTCTTATCTTAAAATATTGTTTTATATTGTTTTTTTTTTGTCATTGATGTAATTTTTTTTATGTTAGGACATGATACAATCAGAATATTATTTTTCTCATATTTTTTGACTACTTTCTCATTAAAATGTATGAATTTTTTTCTGAAAATAAAAATATATGAATTAAATATATACATAAGTCGTAGACAATCTAAGAAAACTTCAATAATCTAAGCATTACGTTATCCTACTTACATATGGAAAAAACTATTAATTTAAATAAAAAAAAAAATTGGCGGGCAATTCAAATAATTTTAATATATATGTAAATATATATTTAACCATTAATCTTACATAAATTCTTAATAATAGTTAATTTTTATAGTTAATTAAAACATTGCTCAAGTACCAAAGTAATAGAAATGCAAATAATAGTTCATATAGATATAGTTTTTTAATAACTAAGAAAAATTCCTTTTATGTCATTTTACATTTCTCAGCTAATTAATCAGCTATTCGTCCAAACAATTTTTAGTTGATCAACTAGATTATCAGTTGTCCACTAATAGCTACTCAATTATCAGCTATCAGTTAGATTATCAGCTGTCAGCTAGATTATCAACTATCAACTAAATTATCAGCTGTTGTTGCCACATAGGGGTTGGTCATTTGATAGGTGTATCGGTGCTTTTGTGTATGTTCATATATTTTTATGTTTTTTTTTTTTTTGTAATTATAGTGCATTTATACCAATTTAGACCTAATTGTGCGATTATAAGAATTTAGTGCGATTTCATGAATTTTCTAAGGAAGTTAGATGGGTATTATATGTTAGGAAAATGATAAAATGATCCATTTTTAACGCACACTTTGGGTGCACACCTTATCTTTTAGTTATTTATAGTGTTTTATCAAATGTGGAGCCCATGCCTGGGGAGACAAGAAAAAGTAATAAATGACTAAAAGACAAAGGTGAGCGCCCAAAGTGTGCGTTGAAAGTAAGTTATTTTATATTTACCAAAAAATAAAAAATAAAAAAATAGGTCATTTTATCATTTTCCTATATGTTAAGACCACAAAAATGTTAAATCTGTGTTAACCATCAATCAAGTAACTAATGACCCTAAATTGATTGCCAACTAGCAAACCTCAGTACGCACTCGGCTATGCAACTTGAGGCAAGTTATTTTTGGGTGATGGACGCATTTTGTATGTATTATATGGTACACATTAATAACATTGCCTTGACGAATTTGGAATTAAGAAGAGGAAGGTCTCTGCAGTTTGTGAAAAAATGGCAAAACAGTGGGAGGTGAGGCTGCTGCCCATTATTGATATGCGAAGCCTCGATGCCCATCACTCGAAGGGTATCACATAGAACACAACCCTCATTTTCTAATGTTAGTATAATGGTAGTAGAGGTAGTAGATAACAAGGCTGCAGAATTCAGGTGAAGGTTAAGACTTTTTGCCTAATCGCTTAATGTTATTTTGACCCTATTAGTCACCCCCCAATGCTATTCAATTTAATGTAGGTCACAGTCTTTGACCACAAAAAAATAAAATAAAAAATAAAAAATAAAAATAAAAAATGCATAATTTTTCTTAGAACAATGTCTTCATCTTCTCTATGGGCATAGGGTTTCATACGAATCACAAATCTTTCTCCTCTTTGTGCGCATGTGATTTTGATTTCGATGCATGTGGTCCAACAATTACAAAATATAACAAATTTGTATAATAGGCACAAGAACAATGAAGAACCTCTATGACATAATTCCTAGGTGACATTCAGTCATTCATTACATTTACCTGCCTGAAAAAATTGTGTCAAAATACAAGAATGAACCGAGAAACAAAAGCTGCAAGCTGCAAAGAAAAAGGGAACGTGTTTAGATGGGAAAAGAAAAACCTCATCACATCCATCGAGTGTTTATAATTACTAATGCAGATGATAGAGTAAGATATAATTAATTTGATCATAACAAGTGCAGTGAGGGAACGTTAATTTTACCAGTTCAATTCAGTACATTACAAAAAAGAATATCATTGTCAAACTCAGAAATAAGAATCTTCTTAAGAGATGGTTTAACCATCCCAAGTCGACGACTCTTAAATATGATGGCATCTATTATGATCAATAAGTAAGGCAACTAGGGGCTCTGGACAAGTTGAGATGGAAATGAATTATGATTTCAAATTTCAAGCCTAAAGAAAAATCAAAGATAAAATCTGACATTGAATGTTAAGATGTGATTGTCCAACGATACTAAATGCTTATTGGAAAGGAAAATTCAAAAGTCAAGAGTAGCAGCCTGTGTTTAAAGTTTAATCCAAGAAAGCAGAAAGCATTATCAGTTCATCCAGAGATTTTAGGACGCTACATCACAAAAATTATGAATTCTGGATCAAATCACTAGTTATTAGGTATTATACAACAACAAATGCAACAACAGATGATATAAACTATAGTCAGAGGGGCAATCAAATTGTTTTAATTCTAAGATATTTTCATAAATAACCAAACTGAAGGATTTTGATTATTAGAAGTAATAACCTGCCAGTGAATTTAGAATGCCCCTAGCTTCTTTTTGTAGAGGCAGATTCAGCAGTACGCGGTAATGGTAAAGCCTTTGTCGATATATCATCAGAGTTCAAACCTCGAGCTTTCTCTTTCAGCTGTTCTAAGACTCTCTGAGCTTCTCTTAACTCATCATGCATTCTAGGTCCATGGCTTACCCATGCGTTGATCACTTGCTGCTGAAAGTCCATTGCAAGGACATAGCTGCAGCCACCAACATATATTACCATATCACTTAACAGATATTAAACAATGGTAAAAGTAAAAGGTCAAAACATTTCTTGCCACACCATAACAAACACATAAGAATAAATTCCACTCCATCTATTATAGTGTAATAGGAGACACCCCCATTCTTGTAGTATGCAAAACTACTGTTTTGGTCCCCCTTTCTAACTGTAACAAATTTGTTTTGCCATGGTTGTTTTCCAACCCTCCAACCTTCTTACCAGAAACAACTTAGTTCCCTCCCTCTCTCGCTCCCTCCCTCCCTCCATCCAATGAGTCCTTCTAACCTTTCTCCCTCCATCCAATGAGTCCTTCTAACCTTTCAAATCCGTAAATATTTATCACTTATATTTATATACCTCTTGCTCTACTATACATACCACTAATTTCTAACAATAAAGTTTGCCTTTAAATGTCCCCATTTATGCTGTGACGATATAAATTTGAATTTAAAACCACATTACGCTGTCATCTATGCTCTATTCCTTTTGTTCCAGGTAACCATTTTTACTCATTATTTATTGTTTTCTTTATATGTTAACCCTTTTCCATTTCCATCTCCATCGATTGACAATGATTTTTTTTTTTTCTTCAAGCACTAATTTATCCCTTGATCTCTGACTTCTCGTTCAAACTTGCTCTCTTCTTTTTCACAATTTGTAGTTTTGTTTTAGTCAAGGTTTCTCTCCAATGATTTTACCTCTCCTGAAAGACAGTCCTAGCTTTAATTCCAACTTAATAGTTTGATGCAGGATTGAAGCTTGTTAGATTTTGCCTTCATCTCTTCAGCTAATCAATTTTCCATTTTCTACAACGGTTGGTTCCGGTTAATGTGTTACTTTGAAGCTATCTTTTCTCAACTTGTCTATTCCTTCCCATTCGTGATTAGCTTTGGAAGAAACAAGGCTTCTATTTCTCTTTGTTTTTAGTAATAATAATAAATAAGAGAGAGAAGAGATTTATGAAAACGTGTTGTGTTTTCCTGCATCTGTTTTCCTCCTACAGCGTCTTCTTACAAGCTTGTTTCATGCACATCTTTGATCTTTTGCAGTCTTTTTTCGGATGAATTCACATAGTGATATGAGAAAAAAAATCACTTATCCACTACTATGAAGCTAATTCCTGATATCGGGAGTTGATTTCTTTGCATTAAGTGTTCAAGGTAGCTACTTTAATTTTCCAACTCAAGCATTCAATATGGTTAGCTCTACTATGTTTATATACACATTGCACAACCTCGTTCACTATGTGCATCAAGATCCCAAACTTAGGCAAGGTGATTTTAAGTCTGCTGATTTTATAACCTCCTATACCACTATGTGCATCAGCAAATATTAGATTTAATCAAGGGTTGCAAGGTGCCAAGGAGATCCGGAGGCAAGTTCCATGGCCTAGGTGAGGTGGTTCCTAAATGGTGCCTTGGTGTTACCTAGGAGGATTAAAAATATTTATTTAGATGCCCCTGACCTATTACTTATTTATTTATCGGTCCATAGGTAACAATAATTTTCTATTAGTTACTATAATTCATATTCAATATATACATCGAGGACAGTAATAGGCTAATAGCCTTTAAGACCTATTGTAACATTAACCATGTTAAGATTTTGTTGTTGTGAAGGTATTTATATTACCGAACTTAATTGTCAACAGCCCCTTCAATTTTTTCAAAATCATTTAGGACACCACCCACCTAAGCATCCGCCAAGACAATTTTTCCCTGAAAAGCCTAGGCGATACCTAGGTGCCACCTTGCAATTACTGGATTTAATAAGATGTGTCTATCACATATTATTAATATAACTCTTACGTTCAACATATAGTACACGAAATTATAAATGCTGATTTTATAAGCTATATTCATCAAAATTATGTGCAGTAGGAAATTTAGATTGTATGAGATCATTGAGATGTGCCTACCAACTAATGATAATTTTATTTCAAACTAATAAAACACTTAATTATACCAACTCAATAGTCAGTACTATGATGTAGATTTGTTAAGTTCTTTTAATTGAGTTCAATCAATGATGTGATAACCTTTAATACTTGACAAATTATAATTATTCTTTTAGCTTAAGCCCCAATTGGAAAATTCAACATAATTGACATTGAACAAATCGAAAGGTATACGTGTAGACTTAAGATCACTTTGGCCAGAAAGTACATCATCAATTGCGCATTAAATCGAGCTGAGAAAAAAAAAAGGCTTAATCCATGTAGCTGACCCCAACTATTGGGATTGAAGATTTGTCGTTCTTGTTCTTTGTCTATTTTAGAGTTTAAATATGTTCACCCCATCAATCAATTGAAGCATCTTCACAATACATCAACAATTTTACCGTTACTAATTACAATGTTCATATTTTTGATTATATAGAGGCATACGGTTCCTTGCAATGTTACATTTGGTTAGCTATTTCTTGCTCAAATGATCTAGTTTCACATTTACATTTACTTTGTACTGTGCAAAAGGATTAATGTCATTTCACCAACAATATTATGAAAATTAGTAGAACCAGTTGACCAAAAAACGAATTACTAGAACCCTTGTCTCTGCTTGGACATTGCTTGCACATAAGACGTAACTTACTAACTCGAATCAAAATCCCCTCCTAAAACTCTTTTAAAGTCTCAAAGGCTACTTCTTCTACCTCATAGGCAATAAGTCTTCCAACTTCTCCGATGTCTTCCTCAATAAGCTTTCCACTCCCCTGGAATTCAGATCTTGGGCCATAGGATTTCAACTTAGCTGTAACTTTATAATTGTTTTGTTAGCCCAGTCATTTTAGAAAATCAAGAATCCATCTTTGTTGGACTTCAAATGCTTGGAACTTCGATATTTAATTGGTTGTTAAGCCATTGTGGGCTCTATATGCCACGATAAATTTTGCAAGTTGCAGGCCAAAATCCAAGTTTAGAAGAGGAAAGAGAAACTAATTGCAATGAATGCCTTAACTTGAGAGGGTGAGCTCCAAAATACCAAGTCACTATATAGATTCAACTTCAAGCTTAGTCACTATATAGATTCAACTTCAAGCTTAGTCACTATATAGATTCAACTTCAAGCTTACACACCATCTTTCTTTTCAACTCTTACTTCTCTCATCTCCAACAAAATTAATCAGACATATTCAAGACGATATACATTAGTGTGTGATATTTGAGACGGTGTTGTTGTATAGAAAAAGGATGGATGAATATGAAATTAGAACTTTGGAGGTACACAATAGGGCCTCAAGGTTTTATGTTGAGTAAGACTAGAAATACAATATGCATTGTGAATTCATGCATGGTAGAGATCAATGTAATAGTTCTTATAAGATGAAGTGCAAAACCTGCTTTTAAACATAGAAAACAAAACGAATACCATATATAGAAGAACGTAAGAGCACTACATGGAAAGTTTAAGCTATGCATTCAATGCTAACATAGAGTAGAACAAAAATGAAGCAAATGAGGTCATGGGAAACCTCCTCATTATGTCAATTCACAAGGGCAATAAAAAAGGAGAAAATTATGACGTCACTCAAGGGCAAATAATTCCGAAGAAAAAACTCAAATAGTTGTAGTTAGATCCCTAGCATAAAGAACATATATAGGGCATCAAAGGTGAAATAAGGTTGGTTTCGCTCTAGACAATGAAAGAAATCAGAATTGATCTCTATCATCACAAGTTAAAATCAGTACATTTCATGACTTACTTCTAAAAGAACATATATAGGTTGTCAAAGGGGCAATAGGGTTGGTTATCTAACAAATTAGTATTTCAACAGAGTTTTGGAAGCTATTTATGTAATTTCCATTTTCCAAATCTTCTCACCTAGTAAGGGATAGAAAAGAAATTGAAGTATTTGACAAACTGACATGTGTTTTCTTCCATTTAATTTTTCATTTAGAAAAAGAGTTGGTTATTGAAAATATAATAGCTAGATTTTATATAGTGCAAATATGTATCAAAAGTTTCACGAGGATTCTTTCTATATATTAAGATCTGCATGAGTTAGGATTGGCAAAGATATATAGATAGTAGGCCTATTTAAGTTAAAGAACACAACACAACAACAACAACAACAACAACAACAACAACAATGTCGAATTTCTTCATTTTTATTGAGTCGAGTTTTCTAGTGGGGGGCATTTGTAGGCCGTCTTTGGAGGTGCCCAAACCACTGCAACCACCCTTCCCTATCTTTGTGTCAATTGGTGCTGGTCCTAGTCTCCTACTTTTCTTTGAATTTATGTATTTCTTATTCCATCTTTACGAGTTTTACCAGTGTTTTCATGGTGAAGGAGGGTGAGGTTTAAATTTGTGTTTTTATATTAATGGTCACTACAAAGACCACCCTAACATATTTTAAAATTTAATTTTGGGCCCACCGTCTGCCTAATTAAGGTATAGGCAGTGGGCAGCCTTAACTACCTATGTCAGGCCTAGGCAGCGCCTTCAAAACACTAAGTTTTACCACATATCCACCTAAGCATCCTCATTTCAATTAGGTTCATTTTTTGTACTTGTTTCTTTACCGCCCAACATTCACTTCTATAAAGCATAGCTAGCCTAATTGCGGCTCTATAAGATTTTCCTTTTAATTTGGTAAGTTAAAGAAAAAAAATGGAAGTAAAAAACATAATTCATCCATAAATATCCATAGATTGTCCAAATAACATTAATATCACAATCTCCTTCACAATTGTGTCTGGTCAGACGTATCAAGCCATTTTTTAAGCTTTATGCAATTAATATGACACCATATTACCATCATAAAAATCTTGATAATGAGCGGTAAGTTTGTGACCCATACAGTACAAAAACAAACCAATATCTTGCCCGCATCACAGGCACTTTTTCGCTGTGCTTTTGTTCTTTTCACTTACAGTTAAATATGGTAATTAATGGAGTGCTTGGGGCAGTCGACTGTTTGGATTTTGGCATGGCAAGGAAAACATCAAAAATAATAAAAATCCAAATCTTCCAAATGAAAAAAAGATGTTGGTTGATGGTATATCAGTAGCAATAGCACAAAAGTAGCAGGCATATATGTCGAATGGACACAACTGTTGACTATAAGTGATTTAGGATGCATTTTCTTTCTAATGCCTAAAGGGTGTGCTCATATTGTGTAAGAGTACAATAAAATGTATTCAGGTTAGTACAATATCTTTAAACAACGTAATCAAAAAATATCCAATGTGTGATTAATCAATCTTAACGCTAACGTTCCATCTAAACAATAATGTAAAATTAGTTGTTTATTTTATAAGTATAATTCACGAAATTAAGCAACGGCATGCCACTGGTAGAAGAGATATGTGTCAAGATGTATGGCATACCCAGGACAAATTGTCATAGACCGATTTGAACCAAGTAATAATTGGCAAGAAAGGCTAAAAATAAATTATGATGGCACTAAATCAAATCTTCAGTAAGCCATTTAGCATTAATGTAATTGTGAGAAGTTGAATTGTCTTACCTTCCCATGGCAGCATATGCTTTGGAGAGATTCTGGCATGCTTCAATGGAATCAGCATGATGAGGGCCCAAGGAAACTTCCATGATTTCCTTGGCCATTGCAAACATCTGTGCAGCAGATTGAGGTCTGTTCAGCTCTAAATAAGCTGCACCCAAATTGTTACAGATATAGCCTACGCCAAAATGCTTTGAGCCAAAACTCTCTCTCAACCTCTCCGCTGCACTCTCCAAGTATGTTATAGCCTGTTCCACCTTGCCTGTTAACAAAAGCAACCAACCTAACCGTGCCAAGGCATTCCCTTCTGAATGCTGTTCATGCGGGAGCTTCTCAAGTATGGCCAACGACCTCTTCAACAGAGTGATTGCAGTTTCAAACTCATTCATTGTCTCATAAAGTGCAGCTATCTCCATGTATGCCTCCGCAACTTCTACAGGAGACTCCTTTTCTTTCTTGCCAAGGATACTTGATGATATCTCCATACACCTTTTGGAATCCGCAAACTTCTCCAGATTACACAAAGCATTTGCCATTGCAATGAATATTAGAGCTCGAGTTTTGCTCTCCTTATCAGTTTGTTGAACAACACTCTTCAAAGTATCGATTGCTTCATGATACTTCCCCAATGCAATTTGTATGTTCGCAGCATCAACTTCTGCACGAAGAAGTTCCGAATTAAGCCCCCACTTCTTCAACACCTTCTGAGATAGAACATTCTGCTCCAATGCTTTCTGGTGCTCTTCCAAACCCGCATAGATGACACCAAGAAGACGCCTGTCATGAGCAACCTCAACTGAATTATCCCCCAACTGAGCCTTATGTATATCAAGAGCTTTCACACAATGCGGCAAAGCCTCCTTAAAATTCAAGACTGCCACATAAGCTTCGGCCAAGTCTCTATTAGCCACACCAATCTCCCTACTGCTTGGCTCTAAAGTCATCTCTTTCAACTCCAAACATTTCCTATGATTAGCCAAAGCCTCCTCCCTTCGACCCATCGCCGTCTTCGTGTTAGCCAACCCAAGCTGTACCGCATGTAGAACAGGCCTGATGTCGTCCGCGCTATAACCTTCCGACTCCAACTTGCTCAAAACTCTATTGGCTCTATTTAAATATCCTAAACTATCATTAAACCTCTTCAAGCTATAACAAGCAGAGCCCATCATGTGCAAAGTCATGGCTATTGGTAAAGACTCCTTATCGGCGTCATCGCTATCATTTCTATCAAAAATCTTTAAAGCTCTATTACCAAACTCAAGAGTCTTTTCGGGTGACTCACCTTCTTGTTCGAGATGAAGACCCACTTTCAAGCAAGCGAGACCGAGCGCGACATCGTCTTCATCGAAAGCCGACTCCATGGCCTCAAACCCTCTGAGAATGTCGTCAGTGGTCGTTGCGGACTCAAACTCCTCCTCTATGTCCGATTTTTTTTTCATTTTCCTCTGTCGAGAGGACAAGTGAGGAGGTCTGTCGACGAGGGTGTTGTTGGTTTGGAATTGCTGGAAATGGGTCTTTCTGACGAGTAATCCATTGGTTCTCTCGCAGGGCTTGAGATGGGCATGCGGGGAAGACGATGTATGTTTATCGGAAGTTGGAAAAACAGAGATCTCTGAAAGAAACCTCCTCGATAGAACTCTGTAAAAATGAGTTCTACTCTGTTGAGAAGTGATTCGAGAGAGAAGAGAAGAGGCCGATCTTGTCGCCTTCATGGTCAAGAGGTTGGGTTTCGGCTTAAACCCTTAACAAACCCTTAAAGTACCCTTCATTTTTCTCATTTCGAAGTTTTCGAGTGACACACAGTAGTCTAAAAGATACTAAACGATTTTTTTTTTTCTTTTTTAAAAAAATGATATTTTTTGAGTCGACTATGTGCACCCCCACTCACTACTCAGGGCACCCAATTTACAAGGACACCTAGCATTTTTATCAGGGCACTCCGGAAATGGACGATATTGCCCTTGCTCACCCACCTCCAAATCGAATAAAAATCGATTCGAACTCTTGTTTTCTTACTTGTTTACCTTAGATTTGTTTTTTTTATGGTCGGATGAGTGTTTTATAACCAGGATAACCGATCGTCTAATCGTGGGGTGAGGGTTTGTGTGACGACTTTGAGTTTAAGGTTGTTGTTGAAGGGTCAAGCAAATAAGGGTAAGTTTATATTTTTGTTGAATTTGTTGTTCATTTATCTTTTTTTTTTTTTTGTCTATTATGAAAATGTACCATTCACTGATTTAACTGCAACTTGTAGTATTTGACTACACAAGGTCGTGATTTGTGTTTGCGTCTCGAAACTCTATTGTTGATACCTTTTAGTAAGTGTCAATTAATCTCAACCGACATTTAAGTGAGAAGGACCCCAAGATGACGTGATTGTGTATAACCAAGACTATTTGTTTGGTCTCGATGATCTATTACCTAGGCATTGAGCTATGTCTCGGTTATTACCAACTGAATATCATTGTAAAGTATATTTGGGATTAATCTCGATAGATATTTACATAGACCTTTTGGTAGATATCGGTTGTACCTATACCGAGATATATATATATATATATATATATGTTTATGTCTCGATTGTAAAGTACTATGTAACCGAGAAAATACACACCAATGGCACCACAGGTTCGGTTAAACACAACCAAGACTTTGATTGAAGTATCATCATCAACATCGAGACAACACAATATATCTCGGTCTGTGTGACCGAGACATTTGTGGTACACATTCATAAAATGGGGAAACACAAAAAAAGACATAAAAAGACATAATGTGTCGTGTCGCCCCTTGCATTTTCTTCATCCATTATGTAACGGCTCATTTTCCAAATAGATCGCTACGAGGCTAATATGGACCCACAGTCTGTCTTTGCAACAACAGTTATGCTCTATATTGGATTATATCCTCCATTTTATCTTTTTAAACCTTATTAATTATTAATTTACCGATTTAGTTGTATTGAAAACAAATCATATGTTAAGTCATCATAAAATCTTTAATTTAACACAACGAAAGCCTTATCAACACATTTGCTCAAATGATAATACTATAAATATGTGACATAAACCATAAACCTAATGTGGAAAACTCATACATAACCATAAATACCTCTGAAGTCACAAAAAATCAATATATATAAGGTATCTCAAAATATCTCACAATCCTCAAACCCAAAATGAAACAAAATACATATAATACAAACGTACAAGTCAGGCAATCTTTGATCAACGGTACTCTGGCAGCTTGCTCTTGCCCTTGCTCGTACTAGGATCTGCACTCAAGCCATCACAAAAGATAGATGATGAGTCCAGAGTGAGTATTCCCAAAGAAATTAAGTGAGCAATACTAAAAATAAATACTAAAATTTAGATAAAACTATTAAATAAACATGCGAAAATAAATATAGGCAACTACGCTCATCCCATGAATAAATAATAGGAAAAACTCAAAGTGTGTTCCTAGACCCTAGGGTCAGACTACTACCATACTTTGAACTTTTCCATAAAGTACTGCTGGTGAGTCCGACTCAAGCAGGGTTAGTATCTGGATTTGCTCGATGGCCGACGTTACACCTAATGATGCTCCGACACATGCAACGACGTGATGCTCGGGTCATGCTATTCACCGAGACCGATCTGGTAGCACGTGCTATGGTGTAGTGGACGTACACACTAAAATGGAACGAAGGTAACCAAGCTCAACGTCGTCCATATAACCACAACCAAGAATAAAGTATTGAAATGAAAGAAATTGAATTCAAAGTGCCAAAAGATGTAAATACTCAAGTAATTTTAGTTGGGATACTACACACCTCAAACCGCACTCCAATTAACTCCAAACTTCACCAAATCACGCTCACAATGCGTGTCAAATCTTCGCAATTCCACCTAAAACCATTAATTCCGATAAATTAAAATAAATTTCTAAACCTTGTAAATCCGATTAAATACCCAAATCATCGATCAATTCATCATTTGAATACCCCAAATAGGTCCCTAAGTTAAACCCCAATTGGTAAATTTATTTTAAAAATTTTAGTTCAAAACTGCCTAAAGACTCCGTTGAGACGCCGCCACATACAATCTTGCATGGCGCCTTCACGGCGTTTTTCCCATTTCCTCACATTTTGACTTTGCTCAAGACAACGCCATTGACGTTCGCTGAGTTTTTGTTTTCACGGCGTGTCCACGGTGATAGACCCTGGGTCACTGGCTGAGACGTACATGGGTGACGCCATGAGTTTACCTCACCATGACGCCTCTCATGGCTTCTCTGCTAGTGGGGGTTTTTGAGATTTTTTGAACGCCTTCAACTCGTCGCCGGGGTTCGTGCTCATCCAAATATCGCATAAAAACACTAATAAACCATTTCCCATCGAAACCCCTCGACAAAGTACGTCCAAAACCCCGATAAAAACCCTTCAAAACCCTCGTTTTGTTCCAAAATTCCATATCAACCTCAACTCTTACACCAAAACCCAAACAAATGCTTAAAAACACATTCATAATCCATAACAACACCTCCATAAACTAGTGTGCTCAATTCGATTCTCGAGAACCACGTCAACAACCCCGAGAAAATTACGCCGAAACATAGAGAAAGAGATATGGATAGAAGATCTAACTTTTGTTTTCGTTTTCCTTAAGTTCTTGAGCTCCAAATCAGTTACACAAATTCACCAAACCCTCACCACCACCTCCATTTTTGTCCAAATGTATAAGAGGAGAGAGAAAAGTTGATGTGAAGTGTAACGACCCAAATTCTCCACGACCCAACTTATGGGTATTTTGGTAATTTCATGATAAAAATATGTTGGATGTTTGATGTGGAAATACAATTCTAAACTTGTCAAATTAAATGAGTTAGGGAGTAAGTAAAGTTTTATTTTAAATAATAAAACCCAATTGAGATTATGACCCAAAAGGGCATTTTAGACAAATTGTAAATAGTCACAACCCTAATCCCTAACCCTAATGCTATTTAAGCATATCAAAGAAAACTCTAGCCCCAATTTTATAAAACACCCACATGGAGAGGAGGAGAACAAGAGGAGAGTTCAAGCTCAAGAGATGTACAACCTCACTTCCCTCCTTGATTTCTTTATTGTTTATTGAATATTTGGAGACTAAAGGGTCGATGGCGTCGACAGCAGTAAGAACGCGAGGAAATAGAAAAGAAAATAAGAAAGGAAAGATTTGATCTATGTTAGAATGAGATTTTGGAAAGGATTTTGAGTCAAAGACTCCATTGAAGGCATGGTGAGATTTTAATACTCTCTAGATTTATTGTCTTAGTGTTGGTATTGGCAATGAGAGTTGATGATTTTCAAAGTTTGTTCAATATTTCTTAGATCTAGTCTTGAAATGGGTTATACAAATTTTTTAAGCTTTATGATAACGAGTATTATGGATAAATCAATCTTGTTTTCCATAGTTTGATGGTACATGAAAGGGTTTTTCCCATGATTTTAGCAAATTGAACGCGGTTGAAGTTTATTGATATGGATTTGACATTTAAGGTTGAGTTGAGATTTAAAAAGGGACTTTGAATCTTTTCTTTGAGAAATAAACTTATTCGATAAATTTGTGGACTTTGACTGAATATTGTCATTTGGGAATTTAAAGTCTAAATTGAGTCTTGTATGGTGATTTAGATCTTTTTAATTATAATTAATCGAACGTCTTCGATTTATGTTGGAAAAAACCAAGTCTTAGAGGATTTTCCTTGTTTTACATCACCGCATTCCTATTTTACTCAAATCATCGATTCTAATTTTAAGTGTCGATTTTAGAGTCGTGAATGACCTTTAGCGAAATTAGCTATAAAATAGGGTGAATCTCTAAGGTCTAGACAATTGATGTTAAACTTGTATGGTTGTAGATACATAAAGTAATTATTCTTTTAAATTGTCTAGATTCGCAAGACGGTTCACATCGAGCCCAAACGCGAGAAGATCGAGATTAGGATTCGTGGCGAGTGCAGGTAAGTGGGGTGCTTGCTCAATTATCAAATATGGCATGATTATTAGTTATGTTTAGGATTCATAATTTGAATTAAAGACTTGAGATTTATGGGTTGCGTCGTGGTATTGGCTCGAATCTACGTATCTATGGAATGTGAATGCTTGTTATCCATGGCCTTGAGAATGTGTGGAGTTCCACTGAGGGTCTTAAAGAATACCTCAGAATGTTGTGGTACCATCGAGGGTCGTTAACACCCCAGGATGTGTGGAGTTTACCACCGAGGGATTTACTTGACTAATTGAATTCATAAGTATGTCACGTAGGGACATGAGTTGGAGTTACCTTCTCTTGTACTCTTGAGACATAGAGATGTGCATCGGTGATAGCTTGGACGAACCTACTGTTGATTTGATGGGACAAACGAGAGGGCACATAAGGCCTGTGTGCTAGCTGGTTGTTTCCATCACTTTGAGAGTAGGAGAATCGATCACTTAGGATTCTTGCCAATATCTAGTATGCATTGAATGGAACATCGACTTATCGTATTATTATATTTTATAGTACATAATCTCGCGAAACCCCCTTATTTGTATGAAAGTTTGAAATTATGAAATGATTTGTCAATCTCTTTAATGTTATTCATGATTATTGTTGTTACAAATTGTGACTTACGAATCTTATGTCTATGATAATACTTGATGGTTCATTATAAGTCTATTTTTTTTAAAATCCTGCTACCATGCAACTATTTAATGAATCTTTGTTTGTTTTCAAATACATGCTAGACTATGCATGCTTATTAGGTATTACTTGCATATTTGATGGTTGAGCGGGTTTTTCGCATTACTGAGCTCCGTTGGTTCTTTTAGCTCACCCCACTTACAATACAGGTTCATCGACGAGTGCGCTAGAATTGAGACAAGGGAGAAACGAGCTTGAAGTCTTCATTTGATGTGAGCCTTGAGTTGATATATATCATGTATATTCGATTTTGAAACTATTAAACTTGGGTTGTAATTAAAATAAGTCTTTAGGTAGTTTGAAACCTACTTACCTTTAGTTGATCCACTTGGGAGTTTTAATAGTTTAACTCAATACGAACCCATTTATAGTTTCATAGATATTTTTGTGAACTTAAATCTATTGGCTTAAGGATATCTCTTTGTATTTATTTCGCAATTATTATCCTTTGTTTAGCCAATGTACTTTTCGCTGGTTTATTTGTTTAGGCGTGCCAGACCGTTATTTGGGCCTGGTTCAGGTATCGGGTCTAAGTGGCAGTCTGGGCCGGGCGACCCGATCCTAGGTCGGGGACGGGTTGTCACAAGAAGTGGTGAAAATGTGGTTTTTATACCAATTTCTTCATCTCAACTCACACCCCAATCTCAAGGCTTAATTGTATGGTCATGGATGAGTCAATAAGTCCAATTTAAAGTAACTTATATGGGTGACACTCTCTTTTCACTTGCCTTGCTCAATTAAAACACTAAAACCCTTGATGTTCCGATACTCGAGTCTCGCACGTAACCTCGCGTCCCCCGCATACTCTCTTTTCACTTGCCTTGCATAATTAATTATTTAATGAATTTTACAATTTATTGTGTGTATTTAGCTCCTCGACCTAGTGTACTATCATTCGCTACCTGGTTCCGCGTTTACACATTATTCGAAGCAAATGTCCATCACACCTCACACGTCAATTATACAATAATTAACACACATCACGATGCCAATAACCTAATTACTAATAAACATCGCAAGATAAATCACAACAACACAAAATTTACTATTTACCTAACTTCATACGCGTCCTGACCTATCAGCAGGTCCCACGAGCATCTGAGTTGTCCACCATGTCTGCAAACACGTCATTAATAATGGCAAATTAACTTCGGGCCATTACACATTACACCCTAAAAACACCCAACGAGGCACCGAATCTAACATTATAATTGAAAACCAAAACTTTAAACTACTATTTTTCAACCCCCAAACCATTAAATTTAGTGGTTTAAACCTTAAAAAGCATGCAAACTAATATGTACCACATTTGTATGCACTTTTTGATTGAATAAAGTAGTGTCCGATCCGCGATAGAGAGGTGGAATTGGTTGGGAGAAAAAGAATCATTTTGGAGCAAACAGAGTTGAGTGCCCTAAGTAGGTCATTTTGGTTGGAAGGGCATATAAGTCTTTTCACATTATAAACTAAATAAATGGGGTGCCTTGAGTAATGAGTGGGGTGCACATAGTGTGTCTTTTTTTTGGTGCTCTATTTGGGTACCACAATTTGGCATGCCCTTGATTGTGACTCTTGATTGATGCAACCATGTGTGCGCATTGATTTGTACCCAAAACTTGATGTGCATATAAGGGACTCCTAATTAATGTATGCCAAGTTGGCAACGTCAAATTGTATAGTGATGAAAATATTAAATTTGGACATGTGTAGCACAATTTGGTAGATAAAGAAAGAATTATTAAACTATTTGTGGAATAATTGTTTAGCTAAGGATGAGAATTGTGTCATGAAATGCAAAATAGGCTAGATCTTGCTAGATTATTGAATGGGATTCAAATGAATGAGATGAGAAGTACAACAAGGTTTATGAGAAATTCCACATAATTAAATGTTTAACTCATCCGAAACTCACAACTGCAAGGATTGGCAGGGAAATTAAAATTTTTTTTGGTCTAATAGGTAAATATATCCTAACATTTCAAAGTTTTTGCAAAAATATTCTAACATTTTAATTTTTGCAAAAATATCCCAACCTTTTTATTTCAATCTAATTGTATCCTTGCTTGTAGTTATTATGTGTTAAACCACAATTAAAGTGATGAATGATCATTAGATTGCATACACATTGCATTATATGAAAATAATATTCTTAATTGTGTGCATAATTTTTTATATTTTTAAGTGTAATTTACTGAAAAATATGAAGTGAGGATACAATTTACAAAAAATCAAAAGGTTAAGATATTTTTGCCAAAATCGAAACGTTAGGATATTTTGCAAAAATCTTGAAACATTAAGATGTATTTGCCTATTAGACATTTTTTTTAAGAGATTGGCAGGGAAATTGTTAAAACTTTTCATCGAACTAAGCAACAAATGATGAAAAGTTAAAATATTTATGATCTCTAGTTATTGAACACAATGAAGGTGATTGGGTCTATTTAAAGGTTTCACCTCGGAAAGGTCTTTACAAGTTTGGATTAAAAGGGAAACTCTTTCTTAGGTTTATTTGTGCATTTAGATTCATAACAAGGTTGCTTATAAGATTGCTTTACCACATTATCTTGTCGGAGTTTATGACATGTTCCATAGCTTCGTGTCTTACAAGAATGGAATCAGTTAGACTTGAGGCAAGATATGACTTATAAAGAGCAATATATTCAGTTTTTTTATATTACTTCCCGATTTTTTTTTTCAAATTTGGAGTAATTTTTTAGTCCGAAAGAGTTTTTTATGTGTGAAAAGGGTTTAAAAAAGTTTTTTCGATTTTATTTTACGAGAAACATATTGTTTCTGGCCATGTAAATATCCCGTATTTTGGCTATAGTAAAAATAAAGTCTCGTTCCTATAAAAAAAAAAGGGTTTAAAAAAGGTAGTGTCTATTCGAACCCCTCTTTTTGCTCTTTATACCATGTTTTAAATTTTTTGAACCCTTGTGAAATGCCTTTGATGCCCTCATATATAAAAATGTTTTACTCCCCATACCCCACGACTCTCACAAAAATTTTTTTGAAGCAAGAGTGCTCCGTTGGAAAATCACAAACTGCACCCCCACACTCGACCTTCGACTGACCAAATAAGTGTGAAATCACACAAAATAAACTCAATAAATCCGTTCTCATCTAGTCGATTCCCTTTCGTTTGAATTTTTTGAGTCATTTGGTGGTTATTTGTCTGTTCTAGGGTTATTGTATTTTTTATTTTTGGGCTTCGTGTTTTGAGTTGATTGGCACATTGTAAGTAGGAAATGTTGAAGGAATCACCAAAACGAAGTAAACCCGAGCAGTACAAGATAATTTTAGATGTTTTTCATGACTGTGTGGACACACGGGACCGAGATGTACAACATGTGTCTCGGTCTGTGTGTTCGACAATATATTATATAGCGGTGTACATTTGCCGAGACCCATGCATAGTTTGATGTCAGCTTTGTGTGACCGAGAAACACTTGTAAGTATCGGCCCTGTTGCGTTGAAATGTTGCTCATACCTCATCGAATTGCTCTTTGTACCCCACTCTAATAGACACCACTCAAATCCACTCAAGTATTTCGGTTGAAGATCTTTGATATACACTCATAACTTCACACTTTAGGCATCGATATGCTAGTATACCCCACTAAATTGTTGTGTACACCCCATAATAGTCTACTTATTTTATACTAGAGTCTCGAAGGAATAAAACCGCTATATCTGTTAATGTAGCAGCTGCACTTGACCGATAAACATTCATAAGTCTCGATTTTGATGAATCGAGACCAATAAAAGCATGTTGGTTAAGTGTGGTCGATACCTTTCTAGCCCTTTCGGTTAAACCTAACCGAGACCCTTTACAAGGTCTCGACCCTATGTGGCCGTATATTTCGACTCCTCCAATTGAAAACCAAGACAATCAACAAAGTTCACAAAAATGTCACCAATACACTGGGGATCTCATGGGGAACAAAACCCATAAAGTTTTAAGACAAAAAAGTTATTCAAAAGACCAAAAGAAAACGAAAATAATCGCGATGGTCCCTCGCGTAGATACGACTGGTTTTGAGTTACTAAAACACTTCTAATGCACCGACGATCTCAAATGAGTGTTCGATAAGCCAAGAAAAATGAAGCAATGAGGGTGGTGACGAGTTTGGTTATGGGGTACGTGAATTGGGAAGGTGTGTTGAAGATGAGGTTTGGTTTGTTGATGGTGAGGGTAGTTTTGGAATAATTTATAAAAAAGTGGGGTAAACACAGTAAAAAAAATTTTAAATTGAGATACAACGAAGTAATGGAGTAAATAGAGCAAAAAATGGATTTCCAATAGCCGCTGCCTTAAAAAATTAAGAAAATAAAATTGAAGAAATGTGAAATGACCATAAGGGCAGCTGAAGCGAAATGGATAAGTTTAAGGGTTAATTTTATCGTGAAGAGAGGGAAAGGAAGAACACCAGCAGTTATTCATTTCTCTTTCTGAGGTGAGTTTGATAAATTTTTCACTATATGGAAGGGTTTCAGTTGGGGTTTGTAACCAAGAATTTATAAGTCAATGGATTTGCGAGTTCGTAGCTTGACTGAGCATAGATAGATTTTTATTTGCTTAAGTTTTTAATGATAAATAAAAATAGTTTTGCAGACATGAATGTGGAAAGGATTGTTTTTTATGTTTTTAAGTTTAAATGCCATGAATTGTAAAAATAATAGAATTCAAATAAGTGAAAATGCTTGGATAATGTTTATAGATGGTATACAAGGTTATATACACAACTTTGCATCACGTGTTACAAGTTCAAAATATTGTTACAACAAAAACTTGTTCCTAATAAAATTGTAATTCAATAGTATTTGAAAAGGTTTGACTTCTTCAATGACTTGTCAGCTTTATCTCACAAACAGATTTGTTGTTGTTGAGATAATTTTGGAGCAGAGTCATTAAATAGATTTCCCCGCAAGACGGTGCTTCCATCAGAGACACCGATCTTGGATCGCAACTGAAGAAATGAAGGAGACGAGAGAGGCTTGGTGAGAACATCTGCTAACTGATCTTTAGAAGAGATAGATATGAGTGAATTTGAAGGACCCACTAGCAACATGATCACGGACAAAGTGGTAGTCAATGGAGATGTGTTTCATACGAGAGTGAAACACCGAATTAACAGATAAATACGTTGCTCCAATGTTGTCAAAAAAAAAAGGTTGGGGGCCATCCAAAAAAATTTTGAACTTCATAAGAAGATTTTTTAGCCAAAGTACTTCAGATGCACAATATGCTAGTGTACAATATATATTGCATTCCCACCAAAGTATACAATATATGCGAATGTTGAAGTGTGATCAATGTGGTCACCCGCCCAATCTGAATTAGAAAAAGCTGTTAAGATAAGTTGGTGATGACGCTTTAGAAATAAGCCATGATGAATGGTATTCTTGTATCGAAGGAGTCGCTTCGTGGCAGACCAATGATTTTTGACAGAGAGTGCATAAATTGTGCAAGCTTGTTAACACTATAAGAGATATTTGGCCTTATGAGGGAGAGATATTGGAGAGCACCAATGATTTGACGATATTTTGTGGCATCTGTAGTGGGAAAACCATCATGTAATTGAAGAGGTTGTGAGCGCACATTGGTGTGACACACTCTTTTTCACCATCCATTCTACCCTTTGTAAGAAGATCACAGACGTATTTGTGTTGTGTGAGAAGAAGGCCATCGGCTGTATAGGCAAGACTTCAATTCCAAGAAAATAATTCAGATCACCTAAGTCCTTAATCGAGAAATGCTTAGCCAATGCGCTCAAAAATTGATGAAGTGAGCAATGTTATTCCCTATAACAATTAAATCATGCACATAGACCAAGAAATAAAGTGTAAACCCATTTTGCAATATATAAAGAGAGAAGTATCACTTCGAGAGTTAGTGAATCCATAAGATAAAAGATAGTTCTGCAACTCAGCATACCAAGCACGTGGTGCTTGCTTGAGACCATAGAGTGTTTTTCGAAGTTTACACACATATGAAGGATGCGATGAGTCAATAAACCCAGGGGTTTGCTGCATATAAACATCTTTAGTTAATGTCCCATGCGAAAATGCATTGTTGGCATGTAGTTGGCGTAGAGGCCAACTATGAGATAGAGCAATAGAAAGTAGTAGGAGAATTGTTGTGGGTTTCACAACTGGACTAAATGTATCATGATAATTGACGCAGCATAAACGCTTAAACAAGGAAAATCCTTACAGTTTTGAAGAAAACCGAAATTGAAATAAATTGCTAATAATTGATAATAGTTGATTATGATTACTGCCCTAATCATGGCTTTATATAGCCCATTAGAAACTCTAATCCTTCTACGACTCAAAACGTAATCCTTTTACGACTCAAAATACCTAATCCTTCTAAGACTCTAAAAACGACTTAAATAAATCCTTCTATGACTCAAAATGCATAATCCTTCTAAGACTCTAAAAACTACTTAAATAAAGTAAATTACGAAAATACCCTAACTGAATAAGAAAATAGAAAGTTCTTGATAAAGCCCTAAACTCAATCGGATTTCTGGATCAAAAGTTACGGTCCCATAAAGCATCTGCAACTGCCACGACATCATTCTCTCCCACCTGAGAAAAACTCGTCCTCGAGTTTTCTGGATACAAAGGCTCATCATCTGGATAGAATGGAAAAACATCCGCCACATTAAATGTTTTGGATATTCCCTGATATGCCCTTTCTGCAGCAACTCCTGCACCTTGCCATGCAAGACCTCACTCTCTTTCGGTCTCATTCTGTAATGTGGGAGGTTTGGTAAACTGGCGCCAGGAATCAGGTCAATATGGTGCTGAATATCGCGCATAAGAGGTAATCCATCAGGCAACTCGTCTGGTATAATTTCAGCAAATTCTTCTAGCAATGGTTTGACCTGCCTTGGAATCTCAGAAACTGACTCCATCTTATTCCCTACAAGGATCTGTCTCAACACCAATGCATGCACCACCTGTGACTCTTTAATGGCTTCGTCCATCTCACGCTCAGTTTGTGTCATTACAAGGAAAGACCGTTCCTCCACTTTATAAGTCTTGGAACGGTTACTTGCCTTTAAAGGAAGCAAGTTAAACGTCACTCCATCCTTCTCCAATTTATACACATTGTCTCTCCCAACGTGTTGTGCATTAACATCAAATTGCCAAGGTCGTCCAAACAGTAGATGGCAAGCATCCATATCTACCACATCATAATACACCTCATCCTTGTAAGTACCGATGGAAAAAGGTACCCTGCAACGGTCTGTCACTTGCACTTTCTCAGTTGCCTTTATCCAACCTATAGAGTATGGACTGGGATGCTTCTCCATCTTCAGTTTCAGTGCCTCAGTTGTACCTTTACCAATGATGTTCTCACAGCTCCCACTATCTACGATCAGTTCAAACACCTGGCCATTAATAGTGTATTTCGTCTGAAACATTCTGTGCCGCTGACTGCCATCTTCTAATTTAGGAGTTAACATCAGCCTCCTTACCACACAATTCTGTACGTCCCCCTCATCATAATCATCAAAATCATCCCCTCCATCAGGACCACAATAAACTTCCTCTTCGTCATCTCGTTCAATCACATTAACCTGTTTTCTATTAGGACATTCATTCGATACGTGACAGGATCGCCCACAACGATAGCACTTGCCCACAATAGGCTTAGCATAAGGATTTGCGGTTGCCTTTTGTCCCTCTTTTCGTTCGGCGGGTTTCTTTCCGGGTCCCTTATCTTCCTTAGTTCGAACCTTGATTCCGATACTGGGTAGACTTACTCCGCTCTGCAAAACTCCTTGAAGTTTCCTCCCCGCTATTATTCCTCTGGTAATTATCACTACCATAGGTTCGCCGATTGCCCTCATATCAATTTCCACCTCTGTCCTGCATCATTAATTCAGCCTTAATGGCTAAATTTTTTGCCTAGGTGACAGTTCTTATAACCTGCACTCCTATTTTCTCCCGAACTTGTAGTTTCAATCCATCCAAGTATCGTGTAACCTGATGAACCTCGTTCTCCCTCAAATCCTTCCTCTCAGCCAGTCGCATGAAATCTGCTGTATATTCATGAACAGATCTTTGACCCTGCCGACAGCGTTGGTATTGCTGAAACAAGATCTGCTCATAATCTGGGGGCAGAAAATATCGCTGGAGCAACTACTTCATTCTATACCACGTCTGAACAGACTGTTTACCTTCCCTATAACGCCTACTCTGCAGCCTCTCCCACCAGGCAGATGCTCCACTCTTCAGTCGATATGCCACCAATTTCACCCTTTTCTCTTGAGGAATATCCATATACTCAAAAAAAGGTCTACTTCGGTGATCCAATCAACAAAGTCCTCAATGTTCAGATTACCAGAGAAACTAGGAATATCCACTTTCAACCTGAAGTCGCTTCCTTCATAATAATCACGATTAGGATGATTATTATTGTTATTATATCTGTCGCCTCGATCTCTCCTAGCAGGGCTGCCCTGATCCCCGGCCATAACCATATCCTCCTCCTCGTCATTGGAGTCACCACCAGCAACCCGACCTCTAAAATTCGCAGCCACTGGTGTAATAAGAGCATCGCCTCGAGCACACTGATCTCTTGGACATTGTTCACCATCACCCTCGTGTCTGTTGGCATTCACCCCAAGGGCGTCAAATCTGTTAATCACCGCATCAAGGCGCTCGTCTATACGCTGGAATTGTTGATTGAGATTTGTCTCCAAGGTTTTGATTGCTGCCTCTTGAGCCTCCACTTTGGTTCACAAGGCTTCAACATCCTGAACGACGTTCGGAATGCCACCGCTTCCACCGGACATCGTTAGCACGAATGGAATTCACGCTCTGATACCAACTGACGCAGTGTAAACGCTTAAACAAGGAAAATCCTTACAGTTTTGAAGAAAACTGAAATTGAAATAAATTGATAATAATTGATAATAGTTGATTATGATTACAGCCCTAATCATGGCTTTATATAGCCCATTAGAAACTCTAATCCTTCTATGACTCAAAACGTAATCCTTCTACGACTCAAAATACCTAATCCTTCTAAGACTCTAAAACGACTTAAATAAATCCTTCTATGACTCAAAATGCATAATCCTTCTAAGACTATAAAAACGACTTAAATAAAGTAAATTACGAAAATACCCTAACTGAATAAAAAAATAGAAAGTTCTTGATAAAGCCCTAAACTCAATCGGATTCTGGATCAAAAGTTACGGAATAATCCACCCCGGGTCGCTGATGAAAACCTTTAGCAACCAAATGGGCTTTATATTTTGAAATCGAGCCATCTGGATTGCGTTTGATGCGAAACACTCACTTACAACCAACAACATTTTGAGTTGGCGATGGTGGAACTAATTCCCATGCGCCATTAATGAAGTAAGGCCATCAACTCATCAGACATGATGTGACGCCATTCCACATGTTTAATTGCTCGTGTCACACAACTAGGTTCAATAGAGATGGGAAGATGATGTTTTGTAAATTGCCTGATTGAGTTGTTTAGGCTTGAAGATAAATTCTTGGAGTGGGTTACTATTGGCTAAATAGAGGATGATGTAGGAATAGTCGCTGATGATGTGGGAATAGTCGTTGATGATGAAATTGACAAATCAAGAGGAGGATTGGATAGGGAATGGGAATTACCTTCTGTATCGGATGAATCAAGCATGAAATTCGGTGGTGGTGACTTTGAATCGGTCGGCAGTGCACACGCAATGTCGTGTAAGGTAGTTGTGGATGGTGTTGGATCTATTAACAGTGATAAGGATGGTATATGAGTGATGGGAGGCCAAGATGCAACAAGGAATGAAAAAGATGGTGATTCAGTTGGGGTGGTATGTGAGGGAAATATATGTTCAACAAATTGAACGTGACGAGAGGTGTAGATTTTGGATGTAGTGAGGTTAAAACATAAATATGCACTTTTTTTTTGGTAGGACATAAACATGCACTTTCATGGAGGGAATACTACCTGAGAAAAATACATGGAGAGGAAGATGGTTCAAGTTTATTTGAATTATATGGAGTTTTAACATGGAAAACATAGACAACCAAATATATGCAGCTTATTGTAATTTGGTGGAACAATAAATAATTTTTGATAAGGTGAAAAAGATTAAGTGTTGGGGTAGGAAGACGATTAATCAAATAAATAGCAGTTTGAAAAGCATATGTCCAAAATGTGGAAAGGAGTTTGGCGCTATGAAGGAGTGTGAAACTAGTGTGAACAATGAGCTTATGACAAACCTCAGAGGCACCATTATGTTGTGGTGTGTGAGGTAGTGTTTGGAGATGTTGAATGCCTTCATCAGATAAGAGTTGTTTTAAGGATGTATATTCACCTCCACCATCAGAATAAAGTGTTAAGATAGGTTGTGAAAAATGTTTCTCGACATGAGGTTTAATTTTTCGAAAAATAGTATAAACATCATACTTAAAACGCAATGGATAAAGCCACACATTTTTTAATAGTGATCCACAAAAATAACCTAGTAATGAAAAACAGTAATAAATTTTACTAGAGAAGGAACCCAAACATCCAAATAAATGAGATCGAGAGGACCCGAGCTAGTGAGAGATGACTGACCAAATGGGAGTCGTTGACTCTTATTACACAAACAATATTCACAATAAAAATTGGATGGGATATTAGATGAAAAAGAAAAAGAACTAGATTACGCCAAGGATTGCATGATGGTGGAGTGGGGGTGGCCAAGTCCACCATGCCAGATAGTTGGAGAAACAAATGAAGAGGTGGTGGTAGATAAAGCAATGACATTGCTTAGACTGCAACCTTTCATAGTTCGCCACTCGTAGAGGTCATGCATATTCCTGCCACTGAGAAGGGATTTTTCCGTGCGAAGATCCTTGACAACAAAATGAGAAGCAAAAAATTCTATGGAGGCATTATTGGTACGACAAAATTGTGAGATGGAGATTAAATTATTATGAATTAGATGGGACACAATGAATATTTGATAAGGTAAAAGAAGGATAAAGATTGATATCACCAATGTGGGTGATGAGTAACCCGGTACCATCCCCAATGCGAATGTTATCAGGGCCATTATAAGCTGAGGGTGAGAAAGATTCTGCATTTGTGACTTGAGAGGTGACATGGTGAGTGGCCCCGGAATCTAAGATCCATGGAGAGGAGATCAAGGACTCGTTGAGTTGAGCATTGTTGACAACGGGTCATTGTGGACGAAGGTTAGGAAATAGCTTATAGCATTTCTTGACGTCATGACCATATTTATCATAGTATTGGCACACACAGGGGAAAATGAAGTGACTGAGAAGATAGAGTGGTAGGAGTGTGTAGAAGTGCTGGTTCAAAGGAGAGTCTTGACTTACGATCAGAGGAGACAGTGGAAGTGGCCATTGAGAGGAAAAAAATTTACTGGATCAGATCTCATCGAGAAGAAACTCTGATACCATAAAAATAATACAATTCAAATAAGTGAAAATGCTTGGATAATGTTTATTGATGGAATACAAGGTTATATACAGTTATAACAACTTTATATCACGTCTTACAAGTTTAAAATATTGTTACAACAGAATCTTGTTCCTAATAAAACTGTAATTCAAAAGTATTTGAAAAGGCTTGACTTCTTCAATGACTTAGCAACTTATCTCACAAACAGATTTGTTGTTGTTGAGATAATTTTGGACAGAGTCATTATCCTTATCAAATTCATGACTTTGTCTAGTGAATTGATGCAGTTGTGGGTTGTGGGTGGTGAGTCTCTAATGTCTTTTCTTCAATCTAGCTCCAATTTCAAGGGTTTCAATGGAGTCTTTCATTATTTTAGTATAACGCCCCAAATTTCTAAATCTAGCAAATTAGTCCTAGCATCGGGGTATTTTCGTAATTATTTGTGTGACGGTGTGATTATTGATGCATATTACATATTATTTTAGGCTTAAGTGAGGCCTTAGTTGAGATAAATAAACCTAACCGATTTAGGATTTGGCCTAAAACATAAACTATCACCACCCAAATCTCTAGCCTCATTTTGATTTTCTTAATCAAGATCACCGACCCATCACGTGGGACCCACACCGTGATACGCACACCGACCGAGGCACGTGGCCGAGGTATATGATATTTTTGTATTGATTGTATGTCTAGTGTAATGTAATGTGTAGACTTAGTAAGTCGGTTTGTACAATGTAGGCATCAAGACAAGAGCGAGAATGTGCCTCGAGTTGCGTGCGAGCCAGGGAATTGAGAGTAGTTAGCACTTTGGTGAGTCTTGTTTAATATTAATATGAATTTATAGAATATTCATATGCATTAAGGAATTTATTTAAAAGCCTATGGTAGTATTATTAATGTGAATCAAATCAAAGGCCTATAGTTTTGGTTTAAAAAGCATCAATTATGAGACTTACCTCGGAATATGTGCCAACACACTTCCATAAACTTGTGTCAACATATGGTGTCACTAAAACTTGGACAACTCAATTAAGAGCCTTAGGTTCATCCTTGAGATGAGTGGTACACATTAGATCAAAACACTTAACTATTTAAACCCATTTTCATCTTCCTTGCTTATTCATGCATGTTTGAAGCTGGAAAATTTAGAGCAGTGGAGAACTCTTTTAGTTGGGAATTGGAGAGATCATTCAAGGTTCTTAGCACCAAGATTTAGAGAACCAAACACTT
Organism: Stephania japonica; assembly: GCA_039657345.1. Lineage (NCBI taxonomy): Eukaryota > Viridiplantae > Streptophyta > Magnoliopsida > Ranunculales > Menispermaceae > Stephania > Stephania japonica. The sequence goes on along the minus strand of CM077557.1, from coordinate 63,312,979 downwards.
CAACCATAGCTACAACCTTAGATATTGTGTTCTTCATTCTCATTCATTCAATTTGTAGTATTTTTCGGTTTAATCCAAGGGCTTTCTGTTTTGGTTATGTGTAAAATTTCTAAGCTTGTTTTAATGTCCTTAAAATCCCTTTCTCAAACTGGAATTTCAAAATTTTAAAAGCTTGGCCAAAAATGGGGTTTTTTCTTGTGATTTCGGTTTTGAGAATTTTGAGCTATTTAATGAGGCTATTTTCGAAATCTAAGTTCATATTTGAAAACCTTGTAGAAAATCACTTGAGATATTGCATAACTTTTCAAAAATTAGTGGTGTTTTCAAAATTGAAAAAAAAAGGTGTTCTTAGTGTTCTTCATTAAATTTTTGAAATGCATGCATGAATCCTTGTTTATTTGATGTTTGAATGTAAATATGGAGTGCTTGGTGTTTGTATGTTGTGGAGGAGGTAATTGGATCCCTGGTGGTGGTGAACAGGGATCCAAAGGCTTAGGTGATGGCAAAAATCGCGTTACAGGAATCCCAGAAAATTTATGGGAGACATGAACAACAGGTTTTTATGCAACCTGTCCAGTTTTCCTACAACACTAATACCTACTTAACACCCATTTAAACCAATATAATCAACATAAAAACATGTCTAAACCTTCTAGGACCCTAAGGGAGTGTTCTAGGAGTTTGGGTACGAGTGTCAGGGTATCGAGAGGCTCGATAAGCTAGGGAATTGCTTGTTGTGAGTATACTAATTGATAACTTTACTTAGCATTTCAAATCCATTAACTTGTTCTTATATGGTCATTGTTGACTATTTTACCATTGTATTCTGATATCATGAGTTTGGTTGTGTTCTATGCTCATTTGATTGAATTTTATTATCATGATATCCATTTCCTTTTGATTTTCATTGCTTCTATCCTAGTGTCATGCTTATGCCTTGTTGTCTAGTTGATTAATCAAATGTTAAATAACATGATATTAGGTTAGTGAATATCTCACAATTGTTTAATTGGACTTGTCACTACAAGAAAATGCACTTTTTGTGGCAGCTTTAACGCTGCCACAAAAAGCTATTTGCTGCCACAAATGACCTTTTGTGGCAGCTATGTGACGGGATGGATGGTGCCACTAATACGCCCGTCACAAAAACTTTTGTGACACCAGATGCTGCCACTAAAAGTATTTGTGACGGAATTTGTGGCAACTTCTATACTGCCACTAAAAACTGCCACTAAAAATTTTTCCTGCCACAAAAAATAACATTTTTTGTGGCTGCCACAATAAAGATTTATTTGTGGCAGCTCAAAGCTGCCACGTAAAAGATATATTTGGGGCAGCTCTCAGCAGCCATAAAAAAGAAAATATACTTGTGCCACTTGTTACCTGCCACAAATGACAGTGCTCATCGCAAAGTTAATACATAGTTTGTAATATTCAAAAACCTGTAAATAAGATAATGCTGAAATAGAAAAATATTTAATTTTTTGCTAAATTTACAAAAAATGAGAATTCAATACCAATATATTTATTAAAACTCATCATAAAGTCTCAATTACAAAGCATTTATTACAAATTACAAAAAAACTCGCAACTTATAATTCAACTTGCATCTTCCTAGCAACGAGAACTCGAATTCTTCTTCCCAACTATCACATGAGCAACACAAGGGAATCTCGCCAGTTAGCTGAAAAATAAAAGAGAGATCACTTGTCAAGAGCAATAATTCTAAACAAAATCCGACAATTTATAGTTGGCTATTAAGCAAACACAAGCCAAAAAATACAAGGATTAAGTAAAATATCTCAAGGAAGGTGTCAATAAACAAACCGGGGTTATCAATTTGACATAACTTCTTCTATTGAAAATTTCAAGATATGGAATAAGATTGATGAATGGAAGCGCACCTTTATCATCGAATCTCCATTCCATTTACCAGAAATATGGTTCCACTTCTCAATCATTTCATCCTTCTTCCAGTCAGATTTAACCAATCGTTTTTCCATCCATCTACATTAGAAAAACAAAAAAATTATAAATAGACAAGCTTCAAGGAAACTACAGAATATGCGAGTAACTATAATAAAATGTTTCTCAGTCATCCATACAACAGAATAGTAACAAATTAAACTTCGCAAGAAAGTGCATAACTTGACAAGAAGATATTTTAAAGTTACAGTTGCAATTCATTGAATAAGATGGGATATTTGATTCTTCAAGCAATACATCTAGACTGGGTTGTCTAAGTAAATTGACTAAACATCCATAACTTAGGTTCGAACAAGTAATCATCGCCATATGAAGAGAATTTTAGAGTTTTGATCTGTCATTTGTCATTGGAAGAAATGGATATTATTACAGGAAAAGAGTACAAATATATAGCATATCGGTCTTGGCCTAACCTTAGAATCTGATTTTGTTGATGTCGCACTGGCCTTTAGATCAACATCCTATTCATCACAGAAATAAGGCTTCATAGAATTATTAGAATGTGAGTTTCCGTAAGGAAAAACCTGCTAATTAGAATACCTGCCAATTTTTCTTCAGCTTCTGCTAGTTCATCTTCTCTGTTAGATGAATTAAAATCAATAGTTAGTGCATCCTTCCATATATAAGATATTTCCAGCTAATACGATATAATATTTATCATCTAATATATCCATTATACTGAATGTTGGAAGAGCAAATAAGACAGATAAAATTCATCGTAAGACTGATAAACATCAATCCTTTTTTTTCTTTATTAGAAGATTAATCAAACAAGAGCACATGATCAAATACAATAGCTTGCATAGTGGCACACTAGTACATGGTTATGAGTTTGAACCAAAAACTAAACAAATAAAAAAAAATCAACCAATATTGGTTGATTTTTTTTTGAGGAAAACCAAAACAAGTAATTAACTTTTAGAATCAACAACTCCATAGACAATGTATGAAACAAAGAATGATGAGTATACATAGATAGCCACATGAATGATTGAATCATAAAATACAGACTTGATCAAAAAGTGAAGTTAAGTGTTTCATTCTCAAACAAATTAACATATTTAGTATAATCGAAGGTTCAGATTCAATAGGCTAGAATAGCTACTTATGTATGATTGAACACATGACAAAAATCTATAATTAGAACTGTATTAAGTAGAGCATTCCAACTCACATGGTATTTTAGACTACAATGCTCTCAATAACATAAGTTTAGGAAATCATATGCCGAGTCTAAGCAACACATCTCAAAATAACATAGATTCACGGAGTTAGAAGTTAGAACTATATGAAATAGAGCAAACCAATGATATTGTCAACATAAAAATGATATTAATCAATAAAAGTGAAATCCATTAGACATGAGAGAAAATTACATCAAGTAGTTAAAGTGTTTCCGTGGCAAACCTAAATTTGTAGTTCATAATAACACGAGTAGACATAGAGAGTATCAAATTTTAAGAGCAAGAAAACAAAAAGAGACAACTCCATTAGAAAGATCACATGACTACAAACAAAATATATGAGAAAATCATGGCTACCTTGTTCATTGTGTTGTCCTTGGTCTTGTCCTTGCACTCCACACAACCTGCAAAATTAGTTAAATTCCCTCAATAGTAGCTTACTCTCCAAACTCTAAGGCACTATTGTAGGCGACTAGATGAAACTGCACTTTATGTAAAAGATACTTCTTAAGCAATCTTGTGAGCTCACTCTCCAAACTCAGTTTTCTTCCCCTTTATCCTTGACCACATGCTCACAATATTCTTACTATCCCAAAAAATAGCATATCTAGTAAAAAAATAGCATATCTAGTTAAAAAATTATGTTGGTAAACATGACGTCAATCCCTTTTGACAGGCAACAATGAGATCAATATCCTTCGGAAACTTCTCTTCAGCCTTAGGTATGAGTCGGTGTAGCATGACTAGAAAACATGCAAATTAAAAAAAAGCAAAGAAAAAAAAAAAGGAAAGCTGAAGCAAATGCATGAGAAATGAGATCTAAATCAGAATAAAATAGCTAGAACAAAGAATCCAAGTAAATATGAGGTTCTTCAAATTTGGTGAACTGTTTCATATTTTCTAGCTCATTAAACTTAACTCACAGTCTATCAATCCTTTCCAAACTAAATATATCCAACCCCAATATTTCTACTGATGACATCAACCTACTGTTGACATTTGCATTAATGACCAGTAGAACTTAAACAATTTAGATATTATATTAATGCAATTGAGACATGTGAATTGAAGAGACACACACCTTGACCACCAAAGTCCTCGCATCCTGCGCGCTTCGTGCTTCAGGCATTTACTACAAAAAAATCAAGATAACTGAAAATTGAACTCAGATCCTTGTTACGAGAAAAAACAACATGAAACGAAGGCAAGTGCCACATAAATTTTAAACATGATGGATGGATGAGGAGGCAACAATCAGAAAACAAGTCCTTCCTAGAAATTACCAGCACACATAAATTAGTGCATAGTTTATAAAGTTTTAGGTGAATAAACAGTTGAGAATCCAGAGAAATTACAAGATTAAACTAAAATTCACTACCTTTAGCTTTGCCTGAACTGCACTACAGAAATCCTCCAATCCATCACCAGACAATGCAGATACAACTAAAATTCACAACTGCTTCATCCCTTTCTTCAGTTTAGACGAAAGCTTCGCATTTACCAAGACTAAACTTTTCATTCTTACCAATGCTTCTGAGACATTTATTCATACATGTCGTTTACACACACATCAAATTCTACAAAAGATAACAAAAGCTCACCAAGATATCACCTATGCATTTATGCAATAGTCATTTATAATGGGCATTACATCAAACAACTGGCAAGTCTTAAGCTGCCTTAAATAATTTATAACAAATTATTAAGAAAATATTTGACTTCTTACTTATTTAATAGTGGCAAGCAATCCCTTCCACAATAAATGTTTTTGTGGCAGTTTTTTTACTGTCATAAAATAGCTTGTCACAACAAGCAACTTTTTTTGTAGTGGCAGTTAAATTATGCGTTTCTATTGAGTATATTGTTTTCATGACTGTGACGTACCACATCTAGAAGAATATCAGATGCTTTGACACATCGAAGGATAACTTGTTTGTCAAGATAATGCAAGAAAAAGAGGACTCTAGCAACACCAATAGCAACTTTAAGCTTTATTTCCCATGGAAGTTTGGTCGCGTCTCTTTAAAAGAAGGAATCAAATTTAGATTTTGAATCATAATCGGTTAGAAATTTTTAAGGTTACATAATTCGAAAGAAGTCTCAAAATCCTTTTACAATGAAAACATGTTTAATAACTTGTCATAAAAGTACTCTGATATGTATAGATTTGTACCAAATTCATGTCAACTTGATAAGTGCTATAGCATACAAAATAATTAAACAATGGTGTTGAAGCAAAAGGTTTACATACTCCTGAAAAGGCGATTGTCCAAGCTTTCGTTTGGCAAGAAGTCATAAACCAAAAGCCAATATTTGTCGTTAAAGCAGTACCCAATCAGTTTAATTAAATTTTGATGAAGCAAAGAACTAAGATAATTAACTTCAGACTGCATTGAATTTCAATCGAAGTAACTTCTAAGTACTAAAGGAAAAGTTCAGAAAATAAGAGAAGTAACAAAAACCAATTGACCAAAAAAGTAACCCACCAACCATTCGTTGCGGTCAAGAAAACCTTTCGGGTTATCCTTTTTTATTGCAACAATCATTCCAAATGCAGGTTTGAAGGCAGAAAGGGTGTGCTTGTTGAGCCATCCCTTAAATACACAACCACACCCTCCTTCTCCAAGAAGGCTGTCACGTCCAAAATTTCTTGTGGCCTTTTTTAGATCTTTAAAGTAGAACACTTTCAAAGACGGTGATGATGGTATCACACCTTCAGAACTTGGAGAAGGAAAAGCTTCAGCACTACTTTTACTACCAATGTTTGAGGCCCCTAAAAGACTCAATCAGAAGATCAACATTATTTCCATTTTGCTAGACTAATCTATATGTATAGCTCAGTCTTATATGTTGTTTACCAAATGAGAATATTCAACAATTGAAACATATAGACAATCTCATAAAGGAAAACTCATTATCAAAGCACTAATGTACCACTATGAAAGGAAAATCCATGAAGATATCATGTTCCCAATACAGCTCCCATAATTATGACCAGATTCATGGTACAAATATTCTCATTTTGAGTTCAAAATATTACACACGAAAAAAGCCAGAACGTTTCTCATTTTGAGTTCAAAATATAGCAATGGTAAGGCTAACTCAGTATTTGAAAGAAATATAGCCCCGCATGCTTAATGGTCAAAGATCCTTCACAATTAGGAAATACAATAAATCGAGCTAATTCCATATTTTCATGTTTCAATTCAACATAACAGGTACAAGGAATGCATTACATTCAGTTGAGCAAGAAATGGTTTGATTCATAAATTTTCTTGTTTGTATGAAACCAAACAAGCAAAGATGCAATGATGAAAGCCGAAATTACATACATCAGTATTTCAAAAGAATTTCCCCTTCCATATAGAATTAAATAAATAATACCAATTCCAACCCCTGCAATACGCCCTGATAATACATCAATCATTGAATGATGAAAGACCTATAAATTCATACGAATACAAAATCCAATGGTCAAGATATTAGACATGAAACAACAAACAAGAATTTCACAAGTTCACCAATATTCACATAATACACATAGATTTGCAACAAATGTGTAAATGATATTAGCATGCACACCTTTAGAAGGTGGGGAAGAAAGTGTTTCATCACTTCTGTCTTGAAATCGTAGGAGAGGAAGAGCAAGAGCTAGCTCTTCCAAAACCTAGGATTCTCTCTTCAATCATGCAGATCAATCAATCGATTAATCTATATGATCAGAAATTGAGATTTCAAAGGGTCCATCAGATCAAACAGAGATGATGAAGTAGGTATACTTACCGAATGAGCCGATTCAAAGTATCTGAAGATTGAACTCCTAAGGCTTCGGTTATGTCTCTGTTTTAGTGATCAAAGAGAGAGTCTGAGGAAACTAATTTGAGATTTGAAGACAAGAGGCTTAAATCGATGAATCACTCACTGCGATGAGGAGGTCTCGAGCGAAAAAGATGAGAGTGTCAAGATATCTTCACAATTTCAGATATAGAAACTCACCTGCGAAAGCAAAACCTCACCTTTGAGCGTCTCCTTCAATCGAGTGCCTCCAATCTTCGATCCAAACCTAAAACCACACCAAAGACAAATGCAGACATAGATTCCCTTCAATCACAAACAAACTCCTCAAAACCCTCTCACCATGTACAAATTCCTCACACCAGACATTCCCAAGCATCAAATTAGGAAACCCTAGCTTCGGAACAGGTAGGGTTTCAGATCCATCAAGCAGAGACGACAAGGCTCAGAGCAATCCCCAAAGAAATCATTGTTGAACTACAAATCTATAAAGATAATACTTAGAATCACAGATCTTCAGATGAATTTGCAACAACACGAAAAAGACGAGGACGAAATCGAAGAACACAAATAACGAGAGGGTTTAGTTTGATTTTTGTGTTTTGAAGTAAGAAGACTAACTTACCCTCTCGGTCACAAAGTCGTGCGAATGAAGCTTCCGCGCTATTTGGTTCAACGTGAGCGGCACTTGTTTTCAATACTTTTGTTTTGGTATTTTTTGATTTCGATTTTTTATGGCAAGTCTTAAGCTGCCTTAAATAACTTATAACAATCACAAAGAAAATATAGGACTTCTTGCTAGTGCTTCTTGCTTATTTAATAGTGGCAGGTAATTTCTGCCATAATAAATGTTTTTGTGGCAATTTTTTGACTGCCAAAAAATAACTTGTCACAATAAGCAACTTTTCTTGTAGTGTGTATTCCTTATTTGCTAATGTGTGTAGATGTGTCTATGCCTTGACATTCCATACTTAGTCTTTCTTGAAAATACAAAAGTAGTTTTTGCAAATTAGGTCTCGTACTCGAACGAGGTGTGCACGACTCGCGAGGTTAAAGTCCCTGGGGAGGTTGGCATAGGTTATCTAATATTGTATGACATTGGGGTTAGAGTCCCTGAGGTGGTCTATACACCGGAGTTAAAGTCCCTAACAACATTTGGGTTAAAGTCCCTTGTGATTTGTGATTATGGAGTCGGAGTGACGCGGATCACTACCAACTGGACCTAATTCACCACTACTTAGCCTAGTGTCAGTTTCACTTGTTTAACTTTGGTATTCATTTGCATATGCTTTATTTTTCAGCTTTCCTAGTTATATGCTTTTAAATACCAATCAATTATATTTGGAAATGCAATTTAAACTTGTCATCGGGGATTACTGTTTATTTCTTGAACTCACCGTCCTTTTTATGGCGGTGGGTGTAGAGCCGACTATCAGCAGGTCGGACAAAGAAAAGATAATTGATTATCTCCGAGCAGCGACACGTCACGACTTTTGTTATAGGTCCATTTTGATATTTTGTCTATATTAGATACTATATGTCTTCTTACACATTTGGGATGTATATTTGGGTTGACGTTAGTTCCCCGACCAGACTTAGACTGCTTTATTGTATTTTGAGGTTATCCAATATATATGATCTCATTTCCTAGTTTTCCACACTTACAATTTATATTAATTAGCTTAGGCATAACATTACAATTTGCTTCTGCACATTTTATTAAGCTTCCGCATATTTGAATAACTAAGACTTCAGTTAATAATTAACCATGTTAATAAAAGTTTTAATTAACATTAAATGTCATAAATTGAATAGGACACGAGAAACAAGATGAAAGGGGTTGTAAGACTAACTAGTACGTAGTTAAGTCCTACGAGGCTAGGATTATGGCTTAATTATAGGATTAGGCCGGGCGGTGCCCTAGATTAAGAGAGGGGTCGTCACATAAACAATGCAATTTTGGTAAATAATTGAAAAATAATAAAATATGGACTTAATTGAGGTCATTGAGATGGTCCTACCACTTAAGATGGTTAGATGAAGGGTCTTGATTTTGTCACTCAAAATCTTAGTCTTCTAGCTTATCCATAAATAGTCCTTAAACGTTACTAGCCTCTTTTTTGTTCTAAAATTTACAAGCAAAGTGAGGAGAGTGGAGAGTTCTAATGGAATACTTTGATGGTGGAGCATATATTGTAGAGAGGGAACTTGTACCGACCCTATTAAATTAGTACTAATCTAGAGTTGTCGATAAATAAATCAGTGAGTTTAACACATGTAAAAGTCCTATCAATTTCTCAGCAATGTGAATTTACGCACAAATTCCTGGAAAAATTAGCAATAGAGAGTATCAGCGAATTGCCAGCGAAGTAAAGACTGTACTCAAATCGCTACCTAAATTGCTTATCAACGGAGAGCTATTTTATAGAGGACTCCAACAATTTTTCCAACGATTTATCTAAATACTCAAATCGTTGAGGAATCGTTGAGGTCAGCCAAGAGAATTTCAGATTAAAACAAGAAATTTGAGTTTGATTAGGATATAAATTAGTAAATATATATATAACAGTCTAAGGCTTCAAAATTAGAATACACACAATATCTCCTAGCATCCTCTATCATTAATTTATTTTCATATTTTCATTGTCTTTGCTTTGGAGAACTCGTTGGAGATTCAAAGTTATTAATAGAGCTATTTTTCATTAATGTCTTTCTTTTATTTTATAATTTTTTTAAGTTTAATATGTGCGAGTAGTTTGTTAAACTAAACCGATATATGAACTAAACCAATTGCAAAAGTCATAGTTTACGAGGGTGTGAACTTTTTTTTTGAAACCTACGGGGTTGTGAGCTTAATTCTTTAAATTGATATTATATTCTATAATTCACCGTGTTAATAGATTATTTTTGTTAGGTTTGTGTATATATTGTTTGCAATATGTGGACCTACTTATTATTTGTCACTGTTTATCAAGAACTCTAATTATTTGGAAGTATTTTACTGCAACTAGAATTTCTATTTAGAGTTTGGCTACATCAAAGAGGATAAAGACATGCTTGCTTGGAGTTCTAATAGAACAAGGATGTCGAGCTACTTGACGTTGTAACTTATTTGTATTCGACTACAATTACAGATAAATTGGAGAGAAGACAAATGCGTATGTGTGATCGAGACGTGCTTGACATGCTTGAGAAAGACATGTTTAATTAGAGATCAAGTTATGTCGAACCCTTGGAACGTACGTATAATACGTCATGGAGATATAATATCCGTCCCGATCGCAAGTCTAGATGATATGTTCCTATGCCAAAAATATCTGCAATCAATTGATCTCCCATGAAAACTTTTCGACTTTCAATAGGAATTCGACAAAACTCAACATACCTTGGTTGACTTCTTGTTATGTGGTCAGTTGCTCTAAATCTACAACCCACAAATGAGAAGAATGAGCAACTAAAATTTAACTTATAACTAAACATTCAAAGGTTAAAAGTTGAGATGCATATACCTTCTTTCGGTTCAGTGCAGTCACGAACAAAATGTCACAACTTTTTGCAATTATTGCAATTGACTTTAGATTTATCGCGTATTCTACTTCTTTTGCCTCTTTTGAGCTTCTTAAAATTTCCCTTTCTTGTATAAGGAAAATTAGAATTATTTTTTTTTATTTTTGTGACTCTTAAATCGACTATGCGAACTTGTTTCTACAACATAAGCCGAACCATCTGTCTTGAGAGAGTCAAGACGTTTTGCTTCTAGTTCCAAATGACATGAAATGTCCTCAAATGCCGGACACTTTCATTGTGAATCGTGTTCAGTTTCACTTGATCCCATGAATGGGCGGCGATCTCAATGCCGCTTGAACAAGTTGGTCACCGGTTAAATGATGTCCAACTACTTTAAGCTTCTCAGATCATTGCCATACAGTGGCTTTTTAAAGTGATTGGTCTTCTTCTAGCATAAATCAAATTTCATAGTAAGCCCATATAATTTGGCAAAAGAAGTAATACCAAAACGATGTTTGGTTGCTTCACACATATCTGTAGCAAGGGAATATTGCTCAACCTCGTCGATCAAGTCATTGTGTATGCTACTTAGCACTGTGAAAACGAGCACTATGAAACTTGCCAAGTCATTATTTCTTATAGACTTCTTGATCACGTCTATGTTGAGTCACATTTCTATCTTTAGAAGGAGCCATTATTTGGTCAATGGTAGTGAGAACATCTTGCTCCTTCAAGAGATACTGAAGTTTACGACGTCAAATATTGCAATTCTACCATCCAACTTTTCTCCCTCATTCAAATTCGCTAGGAATTTTTTATTTATTTATTTAGTATGAGAATTAATGAATGACACCACACAATTTATGTGCATAAACTCCTAATCATCACATGCACACAAGATTAAAATTCTAATTATTATTTATTTAATGCAATATACATTTCAATATTGGTTGCACCACCTTTTGGGCAACTCCAACTCAAAATAGGATGCATACAAAAATTTGTATGCATTAAAAAGAATTCTATGAAATATGTGTATACAAGCATGCTTGTATAAAAAAAATATCATATATATTTATATAAATGTATGCCATTAATTAGCACATGTATTATATATCCTTACAATAAAAGAAATATTATTGCAATCATACAAGTCCAACAACATTAATTAACTAGTATCAATACTTGAGGTCAACATAAAAAGAGTTGCACTATGTGCACCCCGATATCCTCTCAGGGCACCCCATTGATCAAGGCACCCCAAAACTTTTACTAAAATGCTCCTAATTTATGAAGCAATGCACCCCACTACCCAAGACACATGTTAAAGTAGTCTCGATCATGTCTTGCAAACACTCGTATTACAGTGTCGATCTATACCAACCGACACCCAAATAAGGGTAGTTAAACGTCCAACTCGATGGGTGACCACCGAGACTATAAAAGTGGTTTCGATGGCCTTGTGCCGAGACATGTGAGCATGTCTCGGTTGCACCAACCGACACAACAACCTATGTCTCGGTCCTGTGTGTTCGAGACCATAGGTTCGATCATTTCCCACCAAGACCTGAAATGTAATGTTAGTTAATGTAATGTCCCGTTATGGACACCCCACCGATTACTCAGGGCACCCTGGGGCAAATGTAATGGCCCAATTATTAATTGTCATTATTTATGACTGTAACAACCCTCAAAATTTAACCTGACTTGTGTTACACTTGTCAGGACCGTGACCCGACTATCGTGATGCATCAAGTATTTCGAACTTCGGGAGTCGACATTGAGGTAATTTTATGATTCTGTGTTGTTTTGTATTAATGTGATAGTCTAATACGTGTCTCGAGCTGTAACGACCCGTTATAATTTTAACGCCATTAATTTAATTATTCAGATTAGTACGCCAGCTCGGACGACATGTGGATGCGCGGATAGGCTAGACCGGAGACTGACTTAGGTGACTGACTTTGTGTTGATGGTTTGTCAGTTCTGTGATGTATATTTATATCATTTATGTAATATTCATCACAGGTGTGTATTTATAATTACTTTGTCGGGTGAAAGTGAGAGCTGGGGTTTCGGTTCATAGAACGCATCAACACGTGGGGTTGGATAGTTGTAGACTGGGTGTTGGGGATTAGATTTGAATTAAATAATAAAAATGTGAATAAGGTTGAGGAATATAATTAATGAAATTTAACAATAACTTTAGGACAAGATAAGAAAATTACATAGGCACACTAAGTGTGGGACCGCCTCAGGGTGCGTGCCGAACATGGGGCACGAGGTGTCGAGTGGTTGGGAAGTTAATGTGACCTCAATTACAATTTTATGGAATTTATTTGAAGGCATAGATAATTTATTTAAGTTAAATCAAATGATATCAATAAAGTCCTATAGTTGTAGCAGAATAAATCAGCACACCTAGGATTATTCTTGAGATGCACAACGGGGAGGTTCAAGGCAGCCAGTGTCATGATAAGGTGTCAAGAATTTCAGTGACACAGGATGATCAGTGACCACAGGATGTTCCTCGAGATGTGTGCACACAATAGATCAAAAACCCACTATATATATATTGGTTTGATCGATCAAACAATAAAGGACGAGTGAAATTGAGAGAGGAATCCGTGGAGAAGAGGAAGGAGATCATTAGCTGGAGTAGGGAGAGAGAGAGAGAGAGTGAATCAAGGCAATCCACAACAAGATTTAAGGTATGGATTCATCAAAAACTTGAGTTTGGAAAAAAATATGGTTTTTGGTGAATCTCAAGGAAATTCAAATTTTTGAGAAATTCAACACTGTATTTGTTGAGATTTCATGCTCATGAGCTTAGTATTACATGGTTTTGTGGATTGAATCAAATTTGAGTGAAGTTGGATGATTTTGTGAAAATGGATTTTTGGACGTGAAATTATGATTCTTTGATTTTGGGGTTTAATCTTGATAAATTCATGTTTGATGATGTATTTGGTGTTGTTGATGTGTTGTGAAGGTGTGTGGATAGTTTAAATGGATTTAAGAGGTGTTTGGTGTTGGGAAATGTGCCCTAGGTCAATCCATTAATAGTCTTTATGAATACATTTTAGTTAATAAAATAGAGGATTTCATTTGTTGTTTATTATAATTGATTTGCATGTTTACATTATAATAAGATCCATGGGTATTTAGAAATATCCTAAATGTCCCTAGTCGATTATTATACTTGGGAACTATAATGAATTAAGACTAGTGTGAGTCTTGATTGATGATCATACGATGATCATACGTATAGGAATACGAATCAAGATCATGAGTACTTGTTAGGGAACAAATCTTGGACCGGCCGCTATGAGAACATCACATGAATTAAGTCATAGTGTTTCTCATGATAGGTATATTTTTCGGTCCTCGACTTGAGATTACCAGAGACTTCAACATTATGAATACAGTGATTTGACGCAATCAAACATTGTCTTTAACCGGATGATTATAAAGGTTGTGATTGGTTACTGTGTGAATAATGTGGTGAAGTTGTGTAATCGAGATAGAATTTGTCCCTCTCATATAAAGAGAGATATCCAGTGGATCCCTCAATGTGTTAGACTGTTAAAAGGCCTAGTCTAAGTGAAATTGATATTGATCAATGTCACTTAGATGTTTTCAGTCTACCTAGAAATCGAGACTAGTACGATTGAACATGTTAGATGACAATTCCATACCTTATGTTTGATCAAAAGGATATCGTGTGACAAAAGGATGTTATATACACTATTGATTAGGTTATATCGATTTGATATTCGTACAACTTGGGTAGTCACAATGTCTTGCTAGAGGCCGCTTATGACTTGTATACCAAAATGTGTTTTGGCACACTGCCAACGTTGTATGAGCCTATTGGGTCGCACACTGAGAATGGTTTTGCGAGATTTTAAGATGGTTCAGAAAAATGAATTTTATATGATAAAATTCATGACAGAAACGTCCTTGTAGTGTATTACACTTATACTTCTTTAAGTAGGGGTATATGTGTAATTTACTTAACCGTCTACATACAAGGGTTGTATAAATAGACGATTTGAGTTAGAATACAAGTACGAAAGATTTTAAAAGGGCTGAAACTCTATTTTCGTTTTAAGAAACAACTTAGAGTTTTTGGTATGCTCTGGATCGTTTTGGAGAGAAACAAAAAGGTTTGGTATTCTCTCGAAGCTAGCACTTCAAATCTCGGCCGCCGTTCGTGTGTGGACTGCTGATAGAGGGCGTTCGTTGTTGGCAGCGCCTTAGAGATCGATTAACCTTCAGAAAGGTACATTGCGGCGAGGTATGATTAAGTTTTCATAGTCTAAACGTGTTTTAATGGAATCAGATTCGGATCCTGTTGGGGTTTTTCTCAAAATTGTTTTGAAATCTCCGCTGTGCATGAACCCCAAAACCCAACAGTGGAACCCAGAGATTTAAATCTAAAAATTCTGGACAGAACGCTATTAGCGCGCTAAGTGATGAACACTAGCGCGCTAATCACTCTGGGAAAAATGATGATGAACAGTGACTAAGATCAATTAGCATGCTAATTGATTTGATTAACGCGCTAATGTCACTCTGGATTTTAATTAAATATGAAATCGAACCTAACCGATTATAAACCAAATTAATTGACAAATAAACCTCGGAATTAGATCCCAGGAGTCACGAGACAGTAATTGGAGACGGGGAATATTCGAGGATCGGACCAGGGGTATTTTTGGGGTTTTGAGCGCGGTTTTGAGGTACGTAAAACCCAATTGAACACCACTATTGCATTTACTTATTCTATTTCATTTGAGTTGTAAATTTATTTATAATCCATGAATCATTCTTACTGGAACATTTTAGTTTCTGTCTATGCATCCTGGGTTGTGTGGTCGCTTAGTACGTGTGTGGTCTAAGACACAATTGTAGGGTCGATGGTGTAAGCCACGACAGGGCTCCTGGTCCTCAGTACACATCTTGGATAGCTGGTTCACTCCCATTTGATTTTCTTTGTGTTTACATTCATGCGATGAGCTTTGAGCAGTCGTCTGCAATTTCTTTCTGTTCCACATGTTTGATTTACACAATTTATTGATTGTCATTTACATTTCTAAATTATGATGTATGGTGGTTTTCCTTGGGATTTTACTTACTGGACTCGTCATCTGATTTTTTTGATAACTGAGTGTAGATCCTAGTACCAGCAGGGGTAAGGAGATTCTTGGCGATTATATCTGACTTACCTACGCCGAGGCCTGCTAGTACGTGCGCTAGTAGTTATTTCTTTTTGATATTTTGTATTATGTTTATTTTGGGATGGGAGACCATATTCACTTATGTACTTGTATATATTACTATTATAGTTTGATCGCCTATATACATGTACAGCCAGGATTTCCACTATAGGTTGAACAAGTTAGAGTAATACAGTGCAATTATTTTGTAATCACAAGACTTTTGCTTTTACTTATGGATAAATGGTATGAAATTCAAAATTATAGATAATAGGATGGATGAGTGACGTGGTAGGTACTTCTGGTATATGGGTTGGAGAAGTATCTGTTGCACGGGGCGACCCCAGAAATTGGGGCCGTCACAATTTGGTATCAGAGCGAGAGTTTCGAGGAACTCGGAATAAAATTTGTCAAGAGCATAAACTTTAAAAAAAATAGATGTGGAAACCCGATGAATTGCCTAGAACTTTTAGTTGGGAAGTGAAGGTAACGGGTAAAGTTAGGATTGTTATGTGATGTATGTATTTGTCGTATATATATATATATATATTATACACATACGTATATTGGGAACTAATCAAGATACGCAAATCGATGCAGACCACTATGGACGGGCAGACTCCTACTACCTCGCCGACTACATAACAAGAGGTCGGGTAGACTAATGATCCTACCATTAGAGAGGTAGCCGATCTGCGAGCCATGGTGCAAAGAGTTACGGATCAACAGTTATTGCAGTAGGCACAGATAGCTGAGCTCATGGAGTACATACGGAGCTCGAGGATACCTGCAGTAGCACCGATCACTGAGTTAGCTGTACCTACCCCTTCGGCGGCGATTACACCAGCAGTTGACACACCGACAGCTGTAATAGAGACATTGATAGAGAGGGCTGAGCCTAGTGGGACACCAGTGGAGACTACTGAGGTGACGCCTGCTACTACAGAACGGCGGGTAGGGGTTTCGACTGCCAGGAACAGGATGTCAGAGGCAGCAAAAATGGTGAAGGATTTTATGAGGTTTAATCCCACGTATTTTACTGGAGTAAGTGATCCCGAGATTGCAGGGCGTTGGTTGATGACACACCAACACCAGCTGTTAGAGGTACCAGAGCCAGATCAGACGCGTATCTCGGGATATTGTTTGAGAGGTCAGGCAGCAGTTTGGTGGACCACCTACACTGACACGCATTCCACACCATCGACGTGGGCAGAGTTTCGACAGTTATTTCTCGATGAGTATATTCCCACTGAGGTGTAGTTGAGGTTGAGAGAGCAATTCTTGGCATTGAGACAGGGTACCATGATAGTATCACAGTACATGGATAGATTTCGGTACCTTATGATGTATGACATGGACGTGGCAAACACTGAGAGACTTCTGATTTATTATTTCATCAGGGGTTTGGATGAAAGGATTGGTGTTATGATTGTCGCAACTGGAACTGAGACGTTACAAATTGTTTATGATAGGCCATTGGCTCGCGAGACATACCTACGACATAGAAGTGAGCCGATAGACAGTGTAGGCAGAGTTCTCGATCTGATTAGAGGCCGAAGAGACTGAGGGATCAGTTTGATCGGCAAAGGCAGGATCAGGGTCGACGAGATAAGCGTCCAGATCAGCGGAGAGGGGATGATAAGCAGTTAGTGCATACGATAGCTCCAGCACAGCAGCAGCGACAAGCCGCAGCAGCAGTACCAGGATAGACATCAGGGTGACCGTGATAGGGGTTAGAGGGACCGGGGTCATGGTCAGGGATCTGATGACAGGCGGACTGGGAGGCGGGAGACACGCAGATGTTATAGGTGTGGCCAGCGTGGACACTTGAGGTTTGAGAGCAGAGCACCATCGCCACGACGGGATCAGGGTCCGAATAAGGACAGAGTGCACGCGGTGGCACAGCCAAACATAGGAGCTACCAAGCAGCTAGTTGAGGGTACGTTATTTACGCACAGTAAAATTATTTATGCCATGTTTGATTTCGGTAGTACATTATCATTTATTCCTGGATGGTTAGTTGGGGAGTTAAGGTTAGTCACACACACATTTGAGACCCATCTTGTTCTCAGCACAACTGCTGGGTATAAGATTTATCCTAACCGGATAGTTCGGTACGTCATGATTGAGGTTGTCGGACATCAGTTGCCAGCTGACCTTCGAGTACTGGAGCACTTGGAGTTTGACGCACTTTTCGGAATGGATTGGCTGTCAGCTTACCACGCATGGATAGATTGTTTTAGGAAGAGGGTAGAGTTCAGTATTCCGGGTTTACCAGATTTTTCTTTGACTGGGACTGCGACAGAGTTACCTATTACGAGGGGTAGATTAGCGACTACTCAGGAGATGGAGGAGTTTGCAGCGGTTGTTGAGCCTGAGACTCGAGTATTTACCAAGATTGAGGATGTACTGGTAGTTCGAGATTTTGCTGATGTTTTTCCTAATGATTTACTCGGATTACCACCACTACGAGCGATAGAGTTTATTATAGAGTTGATACCAGGGATACAACCTATTTCTAGCAGACCTTATCGGATGTCACCGGTGGAGCAAGAGGAGGTTAGGAGACAGAGGATTTATTGGCGAAGGGATTTATTCATCCTAGTATGTCACCCTGAGGAGCGCTAGTGTTATTTGTGAGGAAGAAGGATGGATCAATGAGGATGTGTATAGACTATCGAAGTTGAATCAGGTGACAATCAAGAATCGTTGCCCACTTCCGAGAATTGACGATCTGTTTGACCAACTGAAGGGTGCACAATTCTTCTCGAAGATTGATTTACGCTCAGGATATCACCAATTGTGGATTCGAGAAGAGGACATTAAGAAGACTGCTTTCAGTACCAGATATGGTTTGTTCGAGTTCACGGTGTTACCGTTTGGGTTGACGAATGCTCCAGTAGTTTTCATGGATTTGATGCACTGAGTATTGAGGCCTTATTTAGACCGATATGTGATAGTTTTCATTGACGATATAATGATATACAACTAGACGCGAGAGGATCACGAGAGTCATCTTCAGTTGGTGTTGACAACGTTGAGGGAGCATCGGTTGTATGCAAAATTCAGTAAATGTGAATTTTGGATGAGGGGGGTGAAATTTTTGGGACATGTTATCAGCAGTCAGGGCATATCTGTTGAGGGAGACAAGATTAGAGCGGTGATTGACTGGAAGAAACCAGAGACTATTTTTGAGATACGGAGTTTTTTGGGTCTAGCAGGTTATTACTGTCGATTTGTATAGGATTTCTCCATGATTGCAGCACCGATGACGAGATTGACGAAGAAGGATGTTTCTTTTGAGTGATCTGAGGAATGTGAGCATGCATTTCTGGAGTTGAAGAAATGGTTGACGACTGCACCAGTGTTGGCATTACCTGAGTCAGGGAAGGAGTTATCAATTTACACCGATGCTTCAGGGATTGGACTGGGATGTGTTCTGATACAGGAGGGACGACCAGTGGCATACTTATCCAGGCGATTGAGGCCACATGAGTGTAACTACCCCGTACACGATTTAGAGCTTGCAGCAGTTGTGTTTGTGCTGAAGGCTTGGAGACATTATCTCTACGGAGAGAAGTTTGTACTCTACACAGATCATCAGAGCTTGCGCTATATTTTCACGCAGAGAGATTTGAATATGCGTCAGCGGAGGTGGTTAGAGTTACTGAAAGATTATGACTTTACGAACGAGTATCATCCTGGCAAAGCCAATGTAGTGGCGGATGCTTTGAGTAGATGTGGAGTCGACAGTCAGACCAGTAATTGACATATGGGACTGTTGGAGGCAGCATTAGTTATGAGTATGTCAGATGTTGTAGTTACGCATGATGTACATATTTGTGGTAAGATGAGAGTACTGACAGTGTCACTAGAACGGGTATCGGAGTGTCAGAGGATTGATGGCCTCTATGAGCGGTTCAGTGGTTTGGCACGGGATCCCGAGTGCACTGATTGGACAGAGATGTCTGATGGATGTTTGCGGCATCGAGGTCGACTATGGGTACCAGCAGTGCCAGAGATACGAGATAGTATATTAGAGGATGCTCACTGATCGCGATACACAGTTCATCCTGGCAGTTTCAAGATGTACCATGATTTGCGGAGATTATTTTGATGGCCGGGGATGAAGGCTGATGTTGGTAAATATGTTTGAGGGTGTCATATATGTCAGCAGGTGAAGGCGGAGCACAGACGACCAGGTGGATTGTTGCAGCCATTACCTATTCCTTAGTGGAAATGGGAACACATTACCATGGATTTTGTCAGTGGATTACCGCAGACTTCCAGGCGACATGATGCTATCTGGGTAGTGATAGACAGACTGACAAAATCGGCGCATTCTATACCAGTTTCGATGCGATACACGTTTCTCAGTTGAGCAGACTATTCGAACAGAAAATTGTTAGATTGCATGGGGTGCCGGTTTCTATAGTATCAGATAGGGATCCCAGATTTACTTCGAGGTTTTGGGAAGCGATGCAGGAGCAGTTTGGCACTAGGTTGCAATTTAGCACGGCGTATCATCCTCAGCCAGATGGTCAGTTAGAGAGATCGATACGAATTTTAAAGGACATGCTGAGAGCTTGTATTTTGCAATTTGGAGGTTCATGGGATAACTATTTACCTCTGTGTGAGTTTGCCTACAACAACAGCTATCAGGCTAGTATTAGAATGCCACCATTTGAGGCACTGTATGGGAGGCCCTGCAGGTCACCAGCGTGTTGGTCAGAGCCGGAAGATACAGTTACGATTGGGCCGGAGATAGTTGTTGATCATACATAGAAAATTCGATAGATTCGTCAGAGGCTTCGAGCAGCACAGACAGACAGAAGAAATACGTGGATAGATACCACGAGAGTCTGAGCTATGAGGTTGGCGATATGGTTTACCTAAAGGTTTCTCCTTGGAAGGGCCAGCAAAGGTTTGGGATTAAGGGGAAACTAGCGCCAAGATTTATTGGACCATATCGAGTTGTAGAGAAGGTTGGCAGTGTGGCGTACAGGTTGGATTTACCAACGGAGTTGGCATGGATTCATTCTACTTTTCATATTTTGATGTTGAGATTGGCTAGGATCGGGCCACGACCCATGGTTGACGTGCGACAAGTTGATATCCAGCCTGACACGACTTACGAGGACCGATCGTTGGAGATATTAGATCATAAGATCCAGACTCTCAGGAACAGGGAAATAACCAAGGTACTCGTACGGTGGCAGCATTACGATATGGAGGGACTTACCTGGGAGTTGGAGTCGACAATGCGCGAACGTTATCGCCAATTATTCCACGGTATGTCTAGACTAACTCAAATTTCGGGACGAAATTTCCTTTAGTTAGGAAGAATTATAACGACCCATTATAATTTTAACGTCGTTAATTTAATTATTCAGATTAGTATGCCAGCTCGGACGACACGTGGATACGCGGATAGGCTAGACCGGAGACTGACTTAGGTGACTAACTTTGTGTTGATGGTTTGTCAGTTCTGTGATGTATATTTATATCATTTATGTAATATTCATCACATGTGTGTATTTATAATTACTTTGTCGGGTGAGAGTGAGAGTTGGGGTTTCGGTTCGTAGAACGCGCCAACGCGTGGGGTTTGATAGTTGTAGACTAGGTGTTGGGGATTAGATTTGAATTAAATAATTAAAATGTGAATAAGGTTGAGGAATATAATTAATGAAATTTAACAATAACTTTAGGACAAGATAAGGAAATTACATAGGCACACTAAGTGTGGGACCACCTCGGGGTGCATGCCGGACACGGGGCACGGGGTGTCGAGTGGTTGGAAAGTTAGTGTGATCTCAATTACAATTTTATGGAATTTATTTGAGGGCATAGATAATTTATTTAAGTTAAATCAAATGATATCAATAAAGTCCTATAGTTGTAGCAGAATAAATCAGCACACCTAGGATTATTCTCGAGATGCACAACGGGGAGGTTCAAGGCGACTCAGTGTTATGATAAGGTGTCAAGAATTTCAGTGACACAGGGTGATCAGTGACCACAGGATGTTCCTCGAGATGTGTGCACACATATCAAAAACCAACTATATATATTGGCTTGATCGATCAAACAACAAAGGAAGAGTGAAATTGAGAGAGGAATCCATGGAGAAGAGGAAGGAGATAGTTAGCTGGAGTAGGGGGGAGAGAGTGAATCAAGGCAATCCACAACAAGATTTAAGGTATGGATTCATCAAAAACTTGAGTTTGGAAAAAAAATATGGTTTTTGGTGAATCTAAAGGAAATTCAAATTTTTGAGAAATTCAACACTGTATTTGTTGAGATTTCATGCTCATGAGCTTAGTATTACATGGTTTTGTGGATTGAATCAAATTTGAGTGAAGTTGGATGATTTTGTGAAAATGTTTTGGATGTGAAATTATGATTATTTGATTTTGGGGTTTAATCTTGATAAATTCATGTTTGATGATGTATTTGGTGTTGTTGATGTGTTGTGAAGGTGTGTGGATGATTTAAATGGATTTAGGAGGTGTTTAGAACCCAGAGATTTAAATCTAAAAATTCTGGACAGAGCGCTATTAGCGCGCTAAGTGATGAACACTAGCGCTAATCACTCTGGGAAAAATGATGATGAACAGTGACTAAGATCAATTAGCGCGCTAATGTCACTCTGGATTTTAATTAAATATGAAATCGAACCTAACCGATTATAAACCAAATTAATTGACTAATAAACCTCAGAATTAGATCCCAAGAGTTACGGGACAGTAATTGGAGTCGGGGAATATTCGAGGATCAAACCAGGGGTATTTTCGTAAAACCCAATTGAACACCACTATTGCATTTACTTATTCTATTTCATTTGAGCTGTAAATTTATTTATAATCCATGAATCATTCTTACTGGGACGGTTTAGTTTCCGTCTATGTATCCTGGGTTGTGTGGTCGCTTAGTAGGTGTGTGGTCTAGGACCCAGTTGTAGGGTCGATGGTGTAAGCCACGACAGGGCTCCTGGTCCTCAGTACACATCTTGGATAGCTGGTTCACTCCCATTTAATTTTCTTTGTATTTACATTCATGCGATGAGCTTTGAGCAGTCGTCTGCAATTTCCTTTTGTTCCGCATGTTTGATTTACACAATTTATTGATTGTCATTTACATTTCTTAAATTATGATATATGGTGGTTTTCCTTGGGATTTTACTTACTGGACTCGTTATCTTGTTTTTTGTGATAACTGAGTGCAGATCCTAGTACCAGCAGGGGTAAGGAAATTCTTGGCGATTATATCTGATTTACCTACGTCGAGGCCTGCTAATATGTGCACTGGTAGTTTTTTTTTTTTGATATTTTGTATTATGTTTATTTTGGGATGGGAGACCATATTCACTTCTGTACTTGTATATATTATTGTTATAGTTTAATCACCTATATACATGTACAACCGAGATTTCCACCATAGGTTGAACAAATTAGAGTAATGCAGCGCCAATTATTTTGTAATCACAAGACTTCTGCTTTTACTTATAGATAAATGGTATGAAATTCAAAATTATAGATAAAAGGATGGATGAGTGACGTGGCAGGTACTTCTAGTTCATGGGTTGGAGAAGTATCTGTTGCACGGGGTGACCCCAGAAATTGGGGCAAGCTAGAGGACTTTCTGTGATTACAATTGTTCCCTACTCATACATTTGTTTATATTATTTGTTTTCTATTGGGCTTATGGGACATGAGAGCTTTTGGATTTGTATATGACCTGTTGAGGTCCGTTTTGATGTTTTGATGGAAATGGAATATATATAATAACTAAGGGGACCGGCGACCCTCGACCTGCACCAACAAGTCGACTATTGTTGTCTATCCCTTCCATCCCTTCTTTCTTTTTTTCTCTCTTTACTTTCTTGCTACGACCATCCTCCCCCCATTTCTTGTCCCCTACCTTCACTAAGATCTTCCTCATCTCACCATTTGTAAACCTAACATCCCTCATCTCATCTTCCTCTACACAATATGTCCTATTAAACTCAAATCTTCTACAAAATTCCATGATTTCCATGATTGTCTTGTTGTATTCTGTAGGTTCACTAGAAGAGTTTTGGCATTTAATAACATACCTAATTGATAGGGTTTTGAGCAACCTTTACATAATATCTGTATTAGCAATTAAAACACGACCCGTCAAACACGTTTCTCACATAACATTTAACACCCATATATTTTTAATAGGGGTTTAAAACCTCTATTAAATACCAAAAACGTTCTAGTAGTAGAGGCTTAACAAATCATCGCCCAACTTGTTAGGTCATCTCGAGGGGTTTATAGATGGGGTTTGGCTGGCCACACACATACCAATATCTCATGACCTAAGGATGTAGGTGGGGTGGGGAATCCCCATTCCCTGCGGGGATCTGCCCCGATAGGGCAAGGATTCCCCGTCATCAATCCCCCACGGGGCAGGGGATGGGGGGATTTCACCCCCACCATGCGGGGCGGGGGCGAAAGTGGTATTATTCGTCACCCCATGGAGAT
This sequence comes from Stephania japonica, assembly GCA_039657345.1. Lineage (NCBI taxonomy): Eukaryota > Viridiplantae > Streptophyta > Magnoliopsida > Ranunculales > Menispermaceae > Stephania > Stephania japonica. The sequence continues at coordinate 63,288,772 of CM077557.1, read as the reverse complement.
TCTCCGCCCCGCCTTAATATAGGGATTCCCCCGTGGATAATGTAACTAAATTTATCGACTCTAAAATAGTACAACTAAATTTATCAAGAAAAAATGAATATAACTTGAAATTTATATATTATAATGCAATTATATTATTTAAAGTATTTGTATAGATTCAAAATCTTTGAAAAAAGTGACTTAGAGTCGTGAAGAAAAAGATTTTAATGATTAAATTTTCTATCTATAATTTATTTAATTTTTTTAGATATTATATCAAAAAATAGTAGGGGTCGGAAATTTCCGTGGGATGAGATCTCTTCTGGGTGGGGGTAGGGGTTGAAAATTTCCCGATAGAGAGTTTTAAGCAGGGAATCCTCGCCCCGAACCTACCCCACTTGCATCCTTATTATGACCTCTATATGTTTGTGCTTTCGGCTTTATGCATTCATAAATTAATAAAATATGCCACCAACCATGTGGGTGGTCCAGTGGTTAGGTATGAGGTTATGAGTGTAAGAGGTTGGGGGTTCGATTCCTGCAAAAAGCAGTTTCTTTAATAAAATAAATTCATATTTATGCCCAAAATCTCATCAAAGGGATGGGTGTGGGCTCGGTTTATGTTGGAATATATAATCCCACATCAAAAATATATTAAGAGTTGGTGTGGTATATAAGTGGTGTAGATTGGAACCTAGCAAAAGCAAATTAGTTTTGTGTAAGATAGGCTCCAACCTCATTTGTATATCCACCATGTGCGTGTATGGCCCAACATTTTTCGGGCCCATAGATTTCTATATGATATCAAAGCGGAATGATCTTGGACTCGTATTTGATGACCTTGTTAGACTAGCGGTGGAGTCTAGACCCGTTTATAGACCTAGAAGCCTATAAGAGTAGGTCTGTGTTTGGCAAATGACAACTGGTCCAGACCCAGTTACTTGAGGAGGAGTGTTAGAATATATAATCCCACATCGAAAATATAATAAGAGTTGGTGTGGTATATAAGTGGTGTGTAGATTGGAACCTAGCACAAGCCAATTGGTTTTGTGCAAGATGGACTTCAACCCCATTTATATACCCACCATGTATGTGTGTGGCCCAACGCTCTCTGGGCCCATATATTTCTATAGTTTACCCCCTTTTTTTAGGTTACTATCGATTTACGCTCTAAGACAACATAGAATAGATTAGGGCTGGGCACGAAACCCGAGCCGACTCGGGTCGGGTCACCCGAATCGGGTGGCGGGTGGTGGGTCGAGTAGGATGAGTGGAGAAAACGAGTCGAGTCATCAAAACTCGACCCATCGGGTGTCGGGTCAGGTTCGGGTGTGATCATATTAGTGTCGGGTCGGGTCGGGTGTGATCATATTAGTGTCGGGTCGGGTTCGGGTGTCATCATGACTTTTATAAGGTTTTTGTGGTTTTTGAAACTATGGATGGTAGTTGATACAAACTCGAGATGATTCAGGTCGAGTCGGGTCGGGTCGAGTTCGGGTATCTTGTGTGGCGGGTCGGGTCAGGTTCGGGTATCTTGTCTGGCGGGTCGGGTGATGGGTCATTTTTATACCGACCCGAGATAAGTCGAGTCGTCGCGTATCGGGTCGGGTTGACCCAAATCCGACCTGTGCCCAGCCCTAGAATAGATGTTTTTCATGAAATAGAATCAAATAAACAAAGTTCATTTTCCTATTAAAAAAACTCAGTTCATGAACGTGAAATATATTCTTGAGCAATGCATATACATGCACATGCTCAATTGCTCAGCATGATAGCTAATCAGATATTTTCTCAACAAGTTGGCTCCCTTCATACATTGTTGCGTAATATAAAAATTAATTAAAGGACTATATAATTAGGACTTTCAACAAGTCAACATTTAATTTAGTTTCTAGTAATAAAATATAAACAAATCCACTAACCAATTTTATTTGCCTCAAAATATTCAAGAATAAAGTAGTAAAGTGCTTTTACGTACATAAATCTTTAAGAATAAAGTAGCAAAGTGCATTCAATAATAGATAAGTGATATACATGCATATGGTTAACAAATGCTTTTTGACGAAAATCTATGAGCAGCGAATCTTACGTAGGATAATAACGTCCTAATTACTATAATCATAATCAATTAAATAACTTAATCCACATGACGATGATTTGTGATTCTAACAATGATAGGACTTCGCAAGATTCAATGTGTGAAACTGCGAATATAGTTAGATAATTATATGGCGCGTAGCGTCAATATCCTGGAGCATAAGATGTGACCTAATAGCTAGGTAGTAGCATCATCATGTTACACAGATAAATTAATTTTGTAACACATAATTCACTGTCACATTTATATGTACATCGAAGCTTTTGTACGATGTGCATCGAGATGAGTCCATTTAGTTATCGCTATGTGTATATTGGTTTTAATTTTTTTTTTTTTTTTTTTTGGTAGGAATATTGGTTTTATTTGTATATTAAGCCGTAACACAACTGATATCAAATCGAATTAAGTGACTTCGGTTTCTATTCGGTATCATATTTGTTGCTATACGTTCTAACCATATTACTGTGCATGTCAACTGATAGGTGGTAGTGTGAAATATTGTGTTTGCTTCGGTTGTCATTTGTGTGATTCAGTGGATCAGCGTGACGTCACATGTGCGTGACACTAGGGAGAGAGGACACGGAGTAGTCAATGAAGCAGGTCTCACCCGAAGACCAAAATCAGTGGCTGAAAATGCACACGTGCGCCAATCATGAATAGTCGCAAATGTAAAACAGCCAAACCCCCCAAGGGCCCCAACTTTCGCTTTCCACAAAAATACACAACAGTCTCTCGCCGCCCAACAGACCTCGAGATCTACAATTACAATATATCAGGTACATCTGACAGTCGTTAATACATAATGTTTTGGCTTTCATCAGGACTGACCATTCTATTAATTCTGGCATTTCTCAGCCATCAAAAAACACACACACATGTTTGAGGGCGACAATTAGGTCTCTAAAAGCCATCTTTGACTGTCCACGTCCAATGCACCCCCAAACATCGTCCCTCCCTCAAAACTCCACCACGTGTGCACTCCCTGCCACGTGGACCAATCCCGTTGTCCCTTTTCCCTTCTTTATATTTATAGCGGCTTTAAATAGAAAGTACTGGCAGAGATCACTTATAAAACTTGCTCTTGCCACTGCTACTACAACCACCACCACAACTGCATTGCTACTAGTAACTACAACAGCGATCATAGAACTTGTTAAAGAAGTAGCTATAATAAGCTAACTTGGATACTAAGGGGCATGGAAGGAGGTCGAAGGGTGCCGACGACGACAAGGACGCCTTCGACGTCAACGAATAGAGACGAAGGGGAAATTCGATATCGCGGAGTTAGGAAGCGTCCGTGGGGGAAGTATGCAGCAGAGATACGTGACTCTAACAGGCAAGGTGTGAGGTTGTGGTTGGGAACATTCAACACAGCTGAAGAGGCTGCGCGAGCCTATGATCGCGCAGCTTTCGCAATGCGAGGTTCCTTAGCCATCCTCAACTTTCCCCACGAGTATCCACCTCCTGGCGCTTCTTATTCATCTTCGTCCTTTTCATCATCCTCCTTGCCTTCCAATGTGTCAACTAGTACTGATCATGGAAGGCAAGTAATTGAGTTCGAGTGTTTGGATGATGCATTGTTGGAAGAGCTATTGGAGTCTGATGGGAACGACGGAGACAAGAACAAGTAACTTTTGAAGAATGCTAGTTACTTGTAACATTGCATCTTTTCACGCTGTTGCTTCGGGAGTTTCGGTTTTGAAATCTACAACAAGGGGCGTGCATGTTTATTTTCTTATAGGAACGAGAACTTTATTCTATTACAGCTAATATATATATATGATTTTTCTATGATGGAGCCCAAATATATATCCATGCCTCAATTAATGTATCGGATTATAATCTAATAGTTATAAATAGTGTAGCTATGACATGAGTATATATTTGGTTCCCATGGTAGTACCCTATATACTAGTTGATAAACGTGTTTCGCACGAACGAACCTGCTCGCTGCGCTCGCTGAAATTAATTCAAGTATGAGAATATGCTTTTATTGTTCAACAACAACAACAACAATATAGCCTCAATTTCAAATTAATTGGGGTCAGCTATATAGATCAAACTATTTCATTGTGCTCGGTTTAATGCAATTGATGGTGAGCTATTGACGCGCGCCGAACGCGTCAATAAAATATATTTCCTACACCAACTATTTTGTAGATAGCGGTAAAGGGTCGATCCCACAGAGATTGGTTTCTTTCTTAGGTAAGAAAAATAACAAAATGGAAATCGGGGGATTTAGAGAAAATACGTTAATTACCTAATCTAAATATAAATAAAATCAATAAAATCAATTAAAATAAAGTTAAAAACAATTAATAAAAATAACACCTAGGTCAAGACATGCAAGTTTGGTTCGATAAAAAGATTGAATTTGGTCGTCAACTTATGTCAAAAATACAAATCACATTATCCTAGTGTAGCTATAGACTCGGTGACGTACGCGGTTCCTCGCACTTCCTGATATCGGCAACCAAGGTACGACCGTTGACTACTTCCCTAACCAAACACGCAACCTGATCGCTAGTGCTCCAGATTTAACGCATTGGTCGCATTACTTCGATTTGTGAGTGCACTACACCTAGACAACCAGATCGCTAGTGCTCCCGATTTAGCCTAGATCCCTAAGGTATTTAACCGGTCCCAAAAGGTTTTAATCAATTGGTACGGTCAATTGCCACTAGTGTGGTCTTATCGCACAAGCACGGGTGCTTACGACTCACTGACATGTAAATCAAGGTTTAAACTAGTGTTTAACCTTAATTATTTAAATAATACCAAAGAAAATAAAATAATAATGAGAAGCTTGAAATTAAAATATAAAAATCTCACAAATTCATTGAATATGCGCAGTTGAACCTCCCTCGCAGTCTTGCCTAGGCTATGAACTTAGTCCTTCATGGTTGAAGAACTCAAAATACAAAGGAAAAAAAAAAGAAAATGGAGAGGGAGAGAGATCCGTCCTTGAGAGGAGAGAGCCGATCCTCTTTTTTCTCTTTTTGTTCTGATCGTTTCTTCCTTTCTCCTCCTGGTCGTTCTCCATCTCTATCTACATATATATAAATATATAAATATATATATAATATCTATATATATAATAATAATCGATCTATATATATCCTATATAAAACTAACAAATCTATCCACTTCCAATTCTCTTCTTCTTCTTGAACGGCATGCCGTAGTGTGTGGGTCCACCGAAGCCGTCTCGAGATACGCGTTAGCACGCTTTTCGATGTATAACATATCTAGGCATATGTATACTCCATTTTGCATAGTTTTTCAGCCCGATTTCAATCGCGCAGTCTATAATACCTGAAAATGACAAATACAGATAATTAGACTAATATTTTGGAGACTTTACTACAAAAACACGTAAATACATAAAAAATATTATGACACTATTACCGACTTATCAAATACCCCCAAACTTAGGATTTTGCACGTCCCGAGCAAAGGTGTAAATAACAAAACACAAATAAACTAGACTACTAATATAGATATGTACTGACTCGACTAATCCTATACCCGATTCCGAAATTTATGGAGTCCCTTTGGTTTACATAGCCGCCAAGTTAACAAGCCACTCAAGAAATTTCAGAGTTATGATATGTCAAGAACCGCAACCCAAACATAACTAAGATCACACTTTCAAGACAAAGATGTAGTCAAGACAAACACTATCAACTACTCGCGGGTTTTCTTGGTCTATACATTCAAGCACGCAAGTTTAAAATCCCACATAATTTAGTGAAAGCACTCGAGCTAAATCTTTTTTATTTGAGGAGTTTTCATAAACTTCCGCCTTTATTCTTTTTTTTTATTCTTTTCTCCATTTTTTTTTCAAGTAACACGGTCCCTGCTCCATTTCCTATGGACCGATTTTCTCACTTTTTTTCCCACCACAAATTTCCCTGCTCCATTTCCTGTGGAATCTGTGGGACTCTCTAAAATTTTTTAGAAAACTCTTGTTAGCCCTTCTCACTTTCACTATAATCAAGCAAATTTCCCAATGTGGGTTAAAATATTATCACTTGTACAATTTTGACCGTCTGCCCATTTTGGTATCTAGCACAAGCTCAACTAACATACTAAGTCTCTAATCATGAATTCCTAAGAATGTTGGGCTACGACTTGATTAAGTGTTTCTCCTAATTTCTCATAAGTTTCAAGTCAACAGGCAACCATAAAGTACTCATCCATAACCAAAGGCATGAAACAAAATCTCGGGTGACTCTAAATGCAACATATGCAACATATGACACTATGTAAGGTCTAAATGCAAGAACAAACATAGATAGACATATGTCTACTAATGATAATACTAAAAACTATACTAAATGCATGCATGAAAGTGTATCAACTCCTAATGACATGAGAAAGAGAAGTATGGAGGAAAAATAAATGGAAGAAATGAGAGAATGAGTGATACCAAACACCGCCATTACCATCCATCAATTGCATATACCCGCATATAATTAAAAAAAACTTAAACAATCTCACCTGCGGTCTTTCGCATAGAAAACCATCCAACTCAATCCACAAGTCCTAAAGTACCCCCAAACTTATTCCGAACCTTGTCCTCAAGGTTCAAAACAAGTCAAGAAATCCATGCAACAAAAGAGAGAAAAGAGTGGTGAAAAAGAACATGGATAAATAAATAAGAAAATGATACAAACGCATGCAATGTTTTTTTTTTTTTTTTTTTTAAAGTCTCCAAAAACTAGTGAATGAACAAAAAATCTCATGTCTGGGTGACTAAGGAAACAAAAAGAATCATAACAAGAGCAAGAACTAATAAGCAGAGGAGTTAATCTAAATGATCTCAACCAAATCTTGCGAGCCCGAAGTCTTTCAACTAAGGATGAAATCAACCAGTTGGTATAATGAAGTTCAGGGTTTTGGAAATAAAGATCCAACCAAGTCTTAAAACACCTAAATCTTAAAAATCAGCTAACGTCCTGAAAGTGCTCAAATTATGCTAACAAAAATAATAATTCAAAGTCAAACCAGATGAAATTTAGGATGCTCTAGTGTCTCCGGTGCTCATGCATCAACCATAGCGCCTGAAAAAGTCCAAGAAATAGAAGTTAGAATTTTATTAAAACTAAAATAACTAAAAACTAAACTAAACTAAAATAATTGCTAGAAAAAAATGAAATAAAAAAAAAAAAAATAAAGCTGGGCTACCTCCCACGAGCGCCTTTCTTTTAAGTCTTTGGCTAGACTTGTTGTGATTCATCAGGTGATGCCCTCTCCTTTGGAGATATCTACAACAAATGGCGCATCAACATATTTGGGCAATGCAGCCTGCACGCCCTCCTTCAGAATCAGGAGCTCATCCGGGACCTCTAACACATAAGAATCTGTCAAATCATGGTCATCTGACACAAAGGTGTCAGCCGTGTAGAAGATCTGCGAACGTTCCTTTACGGCCCCCCCTTGTAAGGTCTAACAAATATGCATGGGAGGGTGGGTGGCTTCACCAACACCAGAGGTTGGTCTTCCTTGCTCTCTTTTTGCGGTTCCTCCGGCCTTTCTACAATGACATCAATTTCTTTCTCGGCTTCATCCGCTTCATTCTGTGCAATGCTAATGTCCGGCTCATGTAAGGAAACTTCAATTATTTCCTCTGATTCACTCCAATAGTCCTCAATCGGTGTAACCTCGTTTACCTCAACACTCTCCGATGGGATTGCACTCATGGTCTCAGCTGATATCTTTCGGAGAATTGACTTTATTTCTTCTTCAGCTTCTTGATCCCTTTGTTCAATCCATTGGTCTAATTCTTGCTCAGTGAGGTTCATGTCTTGCTCAGTCTCTAGAAGAAACCTTATTATATCCCTTGAAGGTTGATTTCGCATGGAACTATACGTGTCCTGCTGATATGATGAATTACTCCAATCATCAAAGGGGTACTTTTTGGTGCTTGGAGAAAGCCAATTGGAGATCATATCTTTCTCCATGTCTTCAATGGTTCTCCGTTCTTGTTGAGGACTCCGTGGACTTGGCCTAGATATATAGAAGTCGGGTTGTGGCGTGTTGGGAAATATGCCCTAGGTCAATCCATTAACAGTCTTTATGAATACATTTTTGTTAATAAAATAGAGGATTTCATTTGCTGTTTATTATAATTGATTTGCATGTTTACATTATAATAAGATCCATGGATATTTACAGAAATATCCTAAATGTCCCTAGTCGATTATTATATTGGGAACTATAATGAATTAAGACTAGTGTGAGTCTTGATTGATGATCATACGATGATCATACGTATAGGAATACGAATCAAGATCATGAGTACTTGTTAGGGAACAAAGTACTGGACCGACCCGCTATGAGAACATCACATGGATTAAGTCATAGTTGTTTCTCATGATAGGTATATTTTTCAGTCCTCGACTTGAGATTACCAGAGACTTCAACATTAGGAATACAGTGGTTTGACGCAATCAAACGTTGTCTTTAACCTAGGATGATTATAAAGGTTGTGATTGGTTCTTGTGTGAGTAATGTGGTGAAGTTGTGTAATCGAGATAGAATTTGTCCCTCTCATATAAAGAGAGATATCCAGTGGATCCCTCGATGTGTTAGACTGTTAAAAGGCCTAGTCTAAGTGAATTGATATTGATCAACGTCACTTAGATGTTTTCAGTCTACTTAGAAATCGAGACTAGTACGATTGAACATGTTGGATGACAATTCCATGCCTTATGTTTGATCACAAGGATATCGTGTGACAAAAGGATGTTATATACACTATTAATTAGGTTATATCGATTTGATATTCGTACAACTTGGGTAGTCATAATGTCTTGCTAGAGGCCACTTATGACTTGTATACCAAAATGTGTTTTGGTACACTGCCAACGTTGTATGAGCCTATTGGGTCGCACACCGAGAATGGCTTTGCGAGATTTTAAGATGGTTCAGAAAAATGAATTTTATATGATAAAATTCATGACAGAAACGTCCTTGTAGTATATTACACTTATACTTCTTTAAGTAGGGGTATATGTGTAATTTACTTAACCGTCTATATACAAGGGTTGTATAAATAGACGCTTTGAGTCAGAATACAAGTACGAAAGATTTTAAAAGGGCCGAAACTCTATTTTCGTTTTAAAAACAACATAGAGTTTTTGGTATCATCTGGATCGTTTTGGAGAGAAACAAAAGATTTGGAATTCTCTCGAAGCTAGCACTTTGAATCTCGGTCGCCGTTCGTGTGTGGACAGCTAGTAGAGGGCGTTCGTCATTGGCAGCGCCTTAGAGATCGATTAACCTTCAGAAAGGTATTGCTATTGAGGTATGATTAAGTTTTCATAGTTTAAACATGTTTTAATGGAATCAGATTCGGATCCTGTTTTTGGGTTTTTCTCAAAATTGTATTGAAATCTCCACTGCGCATGAACCCCAAAACCCAACATGGCGATGCATAGCTAGGACTGTGATGATTTCCATACCTCGAATGGTAAGGACAAGCATACGTGGGATGAAAGTATTCCCCACAAAAATCACAAGCCTCGACCTATTGCATAAAAGAATGTGAGTTAGAAAATTGATGTGCATTATGTGACATACCTACCCCTTTCTTACCATGGTAGTATGAGTCTTCGAATCGATCATAATTATGGTAGTAGGAAGGCCATTGAGAAATTTCCTGCAAAAGTATTAGAAACAAGGGACTATATACAAAAATAAATAAATAAATATATAACAAAAACCAAAGAAAGAAAAACCAATCCCCAGCAACGGCGCCAAAAATTGACGCGCGCCGAACGCGTCAATAAAATATATTTCCTACACCAACTATTTTGTAGATAGCGGTAAAGGGTCGATCCCACAGAGATTGGTTTCTTTTTTAGGTAAGAAAAATAACAAAATGGAAATCGGGGGATTTAGAGAAAATACGTTAATTACCTAATCTAAATATAAATAAAATAAATAAAATCAATTAAAATAAAGTTAAAAACAATTAATAAAAATAACACCTAAGTCAAGACATGCAAGTTTGGTTCGATAAAAAGATTGAATTTGGTCGTCAACTTATGTCAAAAATACAAATCACATTATCCTAGTGTAGCTATAGACCCGGTGACGTACGCGGTTCCTCGCACTTCCTGTTATCGGCAGCCAAGGTACGACCGTTGACTAATTCCCTAACCAAACACGCAACCTGATCGCTAGTGCTCCAGATTTAACGCATTGGTCGCATTACTTCGATTTGTGAATGCACTACACCTAGACAATCGGATCGCTAGTGCTCCCGATTTAGCCTAGATCCCTAAGGTATTTAACCGATCCCAAAAGGTTCTAATCAATTGGTACGGTCAATTGCCACTAGTGTGGTCTTATCGCACAAGCACGGGTGCTTACGACTCACTGACATGTAAATCAAGGTTTAAACTAGTGTTTAACCTTAATTATTTAAATAATACCAAAGAAAATAAAATAATTATGAGAAGCTTGAAATTAAAATATATAAATCTCACAAATTCATTGAATATGCGCAGTTGAACCTTCCTCGCAGTCTTGCCTAGGCTATGAACTTAGTCCTTCATGGTTGAAGAACTCAAAGTACAAAAAAAAAAAATGAAAATGGAGAGGGAGAGAGATCCGTCCTTGAGAGGAGAGAGCCGATCCTCTTTTTTTTCTTTTTGTTCTGATCGTTTCTTCCTTTCTCCTCCTGGTCGTTCTCCATCTCTATCTACATATATATAAATATATAAATATATATATAATATCTATATATATAATAATAATCGATCTATATATATCCTATATAAAACTAACAAATCTATCCACTTCCAATTCTCTTCTTCTTCTTGAACGGCATGCCGTAATGTGTGGGTCCACCGAAGCCGCCTCGAGATGCGCGTTAGCACGCTTTTCGATGTATAACATATCTAGGCATATGTATACTCCATTTTGCATAGTTTTTCAGCCCGATTTCAATCGCGCAGTCTATAATACCTGAAAATGACAAATACAGATAATTAGACTAATATTTTGGAGACTTTACTACAAAAACACTTAAATACATAAAAATATTATGACACTATTACCGACTTATCAGCTATTAAGTTCTAATATAAGAAACAAAACAAAACAATTATGATTTTACTATTCAAAAAAAATTATGAGTTTTTAAAGGAATATAAGACAATTAAATTCTAATATAATTAAGAAACAAAATAATATATAAATACGAAGAATGAAAGTGGCATATCAATTTAACAAAATATTTTTTTACCAACAATTGCGATAAAAAAGATTAAAAAGAAAAAAATTCTTAATATGAAAAAATATAAAGACGTAATGGGAGACTTTTTTTTTGATATATGAAAGTGGATAGCTAGACTTTGTTATCTATAAATAGGGAGAATGTATTTCACTAAGAAAATCGTAATTGTTAAAAAAAAATAACAAAAAGAAAGGAAATCTAATAAAGGATAGAAAGATACATCAATATTTATGAAATTGATTTTAAAAAAGGTAAATTTGTCAAATTGAGTGAAAGATGAAAAAAACATGGATTTGTTACTTGTACAAGATCGATTTTTAAAAAGGGTGAAATTGATAAATTAAATGACGGATGAAATAACTAACATTCGTGCTTATTATATTACTTATATATCACGAAATTAAAAAGGGTAAGAGAGTAATTTTACTTACCACTTAAGAATTAATTATTGGCTCTTTTATATAGTTGATAGATACATGTGGTAAGAAACAATGTGTTTCTCTAAAATAAAGTTAATTTCCTCACAAAAAAAAAGAAATAAAGTTGAAAAAAAACCTATTGACCCATATAGACAGTTTTATTACTTGCCTTCAACCACCGTGAGCAAGTATTAATCCTACATGCTGGACAAGCGAATTCACGTTTTGTAGAATATCCAGATAAATTTCCGTAAGCTGGAAAATCATTTATAGTCCACAACAAAACCGCTTTTAAGTTAAACGTGATGTTACTTAAGGCATCAAACGCAACTGCTCTGTCATTCCACAATTTCAGCAAATCCTCAATCAATGGTTGTAAATAAATGTCTATATCGTTTCCTAGTTGCTTACACCCTGGAATTAACAATGCCAACATCATACTGTCTTCCTTGAAGCATAGCCATGGAGGGAGATTGTATGTTACTAGCATTACAGGCCAACAACTGTACCTAGTGCCAAAGTCACGAAAAGGGTTAAATCCATCAGCAGCAAGGCCAAGTCTAAGATTTCGAGGCTCGAAAGCAACTTCGGACCACTTGAGGTTAACAACATCCCACGCTGGAGAATCTACTGGATGTCGCATCATCTCATCATGGCTCAAGTGGGAAGAATGCCATACCAAATTCTTTGCCATTTCTAATGACTTATACATTCTTTTAAACCTTGGTATGATAGGAAAGTATCTTAAAACCTTAGCAGGAATTTTTTTTTGGTCCCCCTGTTGTTTCTATTTTGCTTCCATCTAGATGAGTTGCATTTAGGACATGCATCTAAAACAACATTTTCTTTCCAAAATAAGCAACAATCCTTCACACAAGCATCGATCTTTTCGTAATGAAGCTCGTGCTCTTTTAGCATCTCCTTCACCTTCCACAAGGACACGGGGAGGGTATTATCCTGTGGTAACATGTCTATCAAAATCTCCAATAGTTCATTAAACCCATTGTTAGATAGACCATGTCGAGCTTTATGTTGATACAAAACCACGGTTACTGAAAATCTTGTGTACTTTGTGCAGCCAGAGTAAAGAGGAGGGGTTTTGTCTTCTCCAAATATTACTTCATCGTCAACTTGAACATTGTCATCTTCTTCTTGTTCTTCATTGAAGTCAACATTGAAATCATGTTCTTCGTCCCATGTAGTTGGATCTCCTTGATTCCAAGCAGTATGATCAATTTGGTTCCACTCAGTTTGATTTGTAAAATCTTCTACGACTCTATAAGCGTCATGGTGCTCCCCCTGTCGCTTGAATTTGAACTCTCAACATCATCACTAGCTGCATTGGAACTACTTTTATCCCCATGAAGAAACCACGTAGTATATGTGTGATCCCACCCTTTAGTAATTAAATGATTATAAACGGAATTATAATCAAAACGTTTCAAGTTTCGACACCCTCCACACGTACACCTAATCTTTTCGGGGTTCCCTTCATTTACTTAAACCCAATTCACAAATGCCCTTGCTCCATCTATATATTCTTTAGAAACTCTGATAATTTAAAATAATGCTATGAATAGTTAGCACACACCATTTATTAATAAAATAACTATGGCTAGTAAAGACAATAAACTTAATGACCTGGAATGTTTGACCCAATCTTTATCCATATTGATCATGAGATCTTCAACCTGAGAAAGTTAAAACTTCAATACTCATTTCATAGGTGATATGAGAAGAATGATGAGTAGCTTTTCTACTACTTCATCAAGTCAGAGAGAGTGCCTACTAAGGACCCTCAAAAAGGAATCATAATTTGTGATCAATGGGGAAACAACCACCTCAGAAGTTTTACATTATCATTGAACACTTTTCAAGTGACCAATGGTTGCTTGTGAGTGGTTGATGTCATTGTTTAAGAACTCTAAAGAAAAAAATCTATTTCATAGTTCTCAAAATGAATGACCTCTATAGGTTTCCTTGGAAGGAGAAGCTTGTGTTTCAAGTTGATGATGTGAGTCACCAACTTCAACTCACATCAAACATGTTCAAAATGGTATTACTAACAATACTACAATAGCTTCAACTCAGCTTGAACAACAACAACAGATACAGCAGCAACAACAATAGGCATCATCACAACAACAACAGCAACAACAGCAGAAACAGAACAAGAAGCAGTTTCAACAACTTCAACAACAGCTGCAGCAACAAAGACTAGTTTAATTTCTGATCATGAGGTATCCTAGGTGTATTAGTGACCAATACCAACGAATAGAATTAAAGGACTCTGTTCATCATTGAACACTTATGAAGACCTTAAAAAAACAAAAAAAAATCTTGCAGGAGACTCGTCATACAACAATGCATGAGCCAAACCCTCAATTTAGTTCAATTCAACTCATTGTTCTAGGAGGCAACAACAACCTAAGAATTCAGCTAGAGATTGGTATCACCATTGGCGATGGATTGTTTAGTGACATATTGTTAGTGCACAACAGTTCTTTTTGTTTTCCTTGTTATAACTTGGTATTTTGTTTGATCATAAAAGGGAGCATGGATAAGCCAATTTGGTTTAGTAGGTGTAAGGAAATTCATGATCATGTATTCAGACACTGTTGAATTAGAATGACTCCTACTCCTAGATGTCTTCATTATTAATATATCCTTGTTTCCTATCAAATTTTATTTTTTAGAAAAAAACACTTGTGAGTTTTTAAAGAAAAAATGAAGAATTCCAGGAGTCACACCCCTACCCAATGCCTTCTGATGTGCTTATACGAGTTCAACTCACCACGTGGTTAACATTTCAGAGTTAGCATTTCAGACCTCTGAAGTAAGAAAGATTTAAAAAGGCTATCAATACAACAATTCTTATTAGGAAAGAAGAATTTTCTCCCCAACTACTTCTCGGTCCTCAGTCTCCAAATCTTAAGAATCAACACGGGAAACAATATTTTGGTATTTATTGTGTGGCAACAAATTATTTACCTCGTGAGATGTGGTATTAAGATTTTAGTTTCCTCCAAAAGGCATTTTGTATTAATACGAAGTATAGCAGAATGAGTGCCGGCTGCCGGCCGTATTGAGCAAGGTCTTAGAAGAACAGTATTTGTTGCCTGTCCCTTTCTTTTGTCTTTCATTGTAGAAATAAAGGTGCAACAAACCTATCCTTTTGACCATTTTGCTTGATAAGATTTAGTGGTGAGGGATTTCTGGTTTCTCATTTGAGGTGACTAATTGTTGAAGCCAATGAAATCTTATTTTTAAAATAAGACACAACAAGAGCTACTTGAAATGGGATCATGGATTTTCTAGTGCATAGGTAAGCATCGCCCATCATTTGAATATTGCGATTAGAGGCAATTATATTTCAGTACTCATCAACATGATAAATTTTATATGCAAGTTCTGAAAAAAATATTATATGCAAGTTTACTGTGAGACGGAGTAAATAACATGAATAATTTGAGAATCTCAGTCCAAGATGATTCTTATTAGAATCTATGGCTACATGATCATGAATAATTTGAGAAGACAGAAGTACTAATGAATTTGATTTTGTTAGTTCATGACCTGAATTATGCTAAGACATCAACTTTTATCACTACAACAATAACAACAAAAAAATCGTAAACCATATGAGATCTGCTACTTTGATCAAAATTTGTTTTTTAGTTGGGCATGCCATTCAAAAAGGTAGAAGCTACTCTAGAAATCAGTAGAATATGCCATTAATCGTATGCATCAACACAATGGTAATGAGTAGCAGTCAATTTTCGTGGTTAATAGATGCTCTTGATCCCTAACAAAATATAAGGCTGTTCCTATTATTATGTTGCAGTTTTTTCAGACTAGCAACACAAAACACACAAAAGACACAATGAAAACCTAGATCAAAACACAAAACAATGGCAGCAACACAAAACAATGGCAGCAAAAATCAAACTAGTGATAAACCATGGCATGCCAACATTCATCCCCAAATGAACAATCAACTTAACCTCCAAATCATGGCAGCAAAGATCGATGGTTGAAGGAATTGATGAGATTGAAAGGATTACATACCTTATAAAGGAGATCTGACGAACATTGAAGCCGACGAAACCACCTGATGTGAATCGCCACAAGGCGGACGCCGAAATGTCAAAGCCAAGATCGATCTGGTGAGGTTGCGTGAGCGAGCGTTCAATCGGAAGTGATAGATCTAGAGTGAGATCATGAAGCGATTCTTCACAATGCACAATCGAATCGATCAAAACACACAGAAGACACAATAAAAACCTAGATCAAAACACCGAGAGAGAGAGAGAGAGAGAGAGAGAGAGAGAGGCGAATTCGAACCTCCACCTTGAGAGCGACGAGCTCTTGAGATCCAGAGAGTTTTGTGATTTATGCAGCGAGAGTCGGGAGAGAAATGCGGAGAGAGTCGTGTGAGGTGGAGATGCAGAGAGAGGTCGTGATAGAGAGAGAGGTCTTAAGAGATTTTTAGATTTTGTTTGAACTATAGATAACGGTAGCCGATATCAAAAACTAAAGATAATGGTTACCGTTATCTTTTCTTGTCATTAATAACGGCCTAACCCAACCTGCTATCTTTGCTACTATTATTAACAGTAAAATATGTTGTAGTGTAGGAGAAAAACTGGTAAATGTGCTTCCCTTTCGTACATTCAGTTTTTCGGCGTAATTTAGTTTTCATCATCCAATTCGGGGCATGTATAACTGTTTAACGGTACCTTAATTTAATTGGGTCAGTCTTTTTCAAATAAGTTGAATCATTAGATTTTTGGCCTAACGACATCATGCGAACGTCATAACATGCATGCACGGTACTTTGTCAAATGTATTATAAGTCTAGTGATGTGTTCGTTCAAGTTGACTAAGTTGTCAAACTTTTAAGTCCGATAAAGGAAATACACATATATTTCCTATTTTGCCATCCCATTTGTTTCAAAATATTCCCAACCAACCCTTCATTGTTTTTGACTTCCCCCATAATCGAAATCGAGCATCTCCTCTTGCACGCACGAAATTAGGAGTGCACACGAATTGCACTAATTCGCAGATTCAATTCAATCCGAATCAATTATTACTAATTAGATCAAATTTTTTTGATCCCTTAGATTGGATTAGATTGAAATATCACTAATCCGACTGGACTGAATTGGATTACAGATTCTACATTAAAAAATCACAGATCTAATCCGTTTCGCACATCAACACATATACATATATGATCATGTGTACTATAGTATCTTAAAGAGTATCAACTTAAACTATTAACTCTAAACTATAATATAAGTTTCACAAAAAAAAAACTCTAAACTATAATATCTAAAAGATTATGCTTGTTCTTAACTCTTTTATTATGCTTTCAACCTTTTTTTTGTAGGTTGTATATATGTGCACTTTTTTGTGCTTTTGTGAGGGTGTATGGTGAAGATTTGTGGATGACATATTAATTTATTTATGTAGGAACTTGCATTTTGAAGGTTATTGTGATGACAAGTTTGCGAGAAATATGCTATATATAGATTTGTGGAATGTATATTGTAAATTTGTAACGGCCCATTTTCCAAATAAACCGCCACAGGGGCCAATGCGGACCCACAGTCTGTCTTACTAGCGACAGCTGTGCTCTACATTGGATTACATCCTCCATTTTATCTTTTTAAACCTTATTAATTATCCATTTATTGTTTAAGTTGTTTTGAAGTCAAATTATATGTTAAATCATTATAAAATCCTCAAATTCACACAGCGGAAGCCTTTCTAATGCATTACTCGAGTAGTGATACTATAAATGTGTAACCTAAACCATAAACCTAATGTGGAAAACCCATGCACAATCATAAGTACCTCTGAAATCACCAAAAAGTTCAATTTATATAAAGTTTCTCCAAAACCCCAAACCTATAATAAAACAAAGTAAATATAATACAAACGTACGAGTCAGGCTATCTCGTTCAACGATGATTTCGCAAACTTGCCCTTGCCCCTGCTCGTACTAGGATCTGCACTCAAGCCATCACAAAAAGCAGATGACGAGTCCAGAGTGAGTATTCCCAAGGAAATTTTGTGAGCATCTCTAAAAGTAAATACTGAAATTTAAATAAAGCTATTAAATAAACATGCGGAAACAAATACAGGCAACTGTGCTCATCGCATGAATAAATAATAGAAAAAACTCAAAGTGTGTTCCTAGCCCCTAGGGTCAGACTACACCATAATTCGGACTCTTCCACAGAATACTGCCGGCGAGTCCAACTCAAGCAGGGCAAGCATCTGGATCCGCTCGATGGTCGGCGTTACACCTACGGCGCACCGACACGCCACGACGTGACACTCGGGTCGTACTATTCACCGAGATCGATCAGGTAGTACGTGCTATGGTGTAGTGGACATACACACAAGAATGGTACGGAGGGAGCCTCGCTCAACGTCCGCCCATATAACCATAACCAGAGTAGAGTATTGAAACGAAAGAAATTGAATTCAAATGCCAAAAGGAATAAATACTCAATTAATTTCAGTTGGGATACTACACACCTCAATCCGCACTCCGCGTCCCGAAATCCAACCACGTCTAGCTTCAATAATCATCCGATAATCCCAAATTATCACCCCAAATGTACCTAAGATTATTTATCATTGAATTAGCTTCAATTGGACATATTATGTCAATTTTACGTTTTTCGAGGTAAAAACCCCGACACATCTCGCCAAAATCCCAAGAAAATCCCAAAACTCATTTATGAACCCATTTCCTAATTTATCATATTTTTCTGGATTTTTTTCTGAATTTTTTCATAATTTTTTACTATTTTTCTCAATTTTTCTATATTTTATTTTATTTAAAAACTGTTTTTAGTTATTTAAATAAAATAATAAAATAAAATAAAATAAATATTATTTAAATATTATGGTGGGTCCCCTGAACCGGGTCCGACCCGACCCAACCGGGTCGGCCCGGCCCGGTCCACCTGGACCCACCTGGACCGGTCCGGTCGGACCCGTCCGGGTCGGGTTCGGTCCCGAGCCCACCGGGTTGGGCCCGGCCCAGCCCACCCGGGTTGGGCCTGGTGGCCCGGCCAGTGGGGGGGTGCACGCACGCGCGTGCGTGCACCCACCCCCCATCGTCTTCGGGAAACCGAGAGGCGCCTCTGGTTTTTTTTTTTTTTTTTTTTTTTTTTTTTTTTTTTTTCTCTTCCTTCTCTAATGGAATTGGGAGGGTGAGAGACCACACGTCATCTTCCTCCTCAACAAATTTCAAATTCTCGGCCATGGCCGAGCTCACCACCTCCACCACCACACAACAACAACGCACACAACCACAACAACTGAACAACACCACTCACCTCGACGTCACGAGCTCCTCGAACTCCACGATCACACGAGCTCTCCTCCTTCTCTTCCCTTCCTCGGTTTCTCTCCTCTCCTTCTCTTCTCTCGTTTTCGATTTAACGAAGAAGAAGAAGGCGGTTTAATAATGAAAATGTCCATTTTACCCCTCATGTTTATCTCTTTTCTTCTTTACTTCCATACCCTTTTTGGTAATTTCACATTTATTTATTTATTTTCCTGATTTCCATATATATATTTATATATATATTAATTTACCTATATATATATAAATATACACATTCACCTATATTTTCGCCTATAAAATTCCGCCGTGCACGCCAACGAGCGTACTCGGACTTGCACACTACTGTACCACCCACGCGTGTCGACCACGACCCCGCGTGTCCCTAGGCACCCACCAATTTACCATTTTTAACACATTTAATTCATTTAATGTGTGTAATATTTTCCTCGGCCTAATATTTCATCTTTTTGTCTATTCGGTACCCGCGTCGACACGCATATCGAGGCGAATACTTAACACACAATCTCACACGTCAATTAAAATATAATTACACACATCACGATGTCGTTTAACCTATTTTTAACATAAACATCGCAAATTAAACATAACATCACACAAAATAACTATTTACCTAACTCCAGGCGCGCTCTAACCTAATTGTGGGTCTCATGGGTGTCTGAGCTGTCCGCCACGTCTGCAATACATCACAAATAACGGCGAATTAAATTCGGGCCGTTACAATTCTTCCCAACTAGGTGAAATTTCGTCCCGAAATTTAGATTAAACTTAAATACTTACTGGCAAATAAGTGGGTATACTGTCGTTGCATCGTAGACTCGAGTTCCCAGGTGAGTCCCTCAGTTCCATGATACTGCCAACGAACTAAAACCTTCGGGATCTCCCTATTTCTCAAAGTCTGAATCCTCCTATCCATGATCTCCACAGGCTGTTCCTCAAATGACACGTCTGGTCGCACCTCAATCTGACGTACATCAATCATAGGTCTCGGTCCCGACCTTGCTAGCCTCAACATGGATATGTGAAACACTAGATGTACCCCCGCTAAATGTGGCGATAACTCTAAACGGTATGCCACTTTGCCGACACGTTCCTCCACTCTGAACGGTCCAATAAACCTTGGTGCTAATTTTCCCTTAATTCCAAATCTCTGATAACCCTTCCAAGGTAAAACTTTCAAGTACACCATATCTCCAACCTCGTAGCTCAGATCCCCGTTATATCTATCCGCATATTTCTTCTGTCTATCCTGCGCCGCCTGAAGTCTCTGTCTAATCTGCCTCACCTTCTCAGTGTGATCCACAACCACCTCAGGTCCTATAGCCGCTGTATCCTCCGGTGCCGCCCAACACGCTGGTGACCTGCAGGGCCTACCATATAATGCCTCAAATGGTGGCATCCCGATACTCGCCTGATAGCTGTTGTTGTACGCAAACTCGCACAACGGCAAATAATCTTCCCACAATCCTCCAAACTGTAAAATACACGCCCTGAGCATATCTTCGAGAATCTGAATCAACCGCTCTGACTGCCCGTCAGTCTGAGGATGGTACGCAGTACTAAACTGTAGTCGAGTGCCAAACTGTTCTTGCATACTCTCCCAAAGTCTCGAAGTAAACCTCGGATCTCTGTCAGAAACAATGGAGACCGGTACACCGTGCAATCTGACAATCTCTTTCTCGAAAATAGTGCTCGGTGTGTAATCGAATATCTCATGGCGATCGGTATGAAATGTGCCGACTTCGTCAACTTTGTCGATAACTACCCAACCGCGTCGTGTCTCCTCGTAGTCTGCGGTAGGCCATCGACGAAGTCCATGGTCACATGTTCCCATTTCCACCGAGGAATAGGCGTGGTGTAGCAACCCAACCGGTCTTCGTGCTCAACCTTCACTCGTCGGCAAATATGACAATTCCGGACGTACCTCCCCACGTCAGCCTTCATCCCTGGCCACCAAAATAATCGCCGAAGGTCGTGATACATCTTGGTTCGACCCGGATGATGAACGGTAAATCGCGACCGGTGTGTGTCCTCGAGAATACTGTCTCTGAGCTCCGGTACCTCCGGTATCCACAAACGACCCATGTGTCTCAAGCACCCGTCTGAACCCTCAGACCACTCGGTGCACCCCGGATCCTGAGCCAGTCCACTGATCCGTAAATACCGGTCATCAGTTCTCTGCAACTCAGCAACCCACTCTAGAGACACCGTAGGAACTCGTATCTGGCCGCAAATATGTAGCTCAGCAATAGACTCTGTTACACACAACACCGATGCAGCCTCAAGCAACCCATGCTCATGTGTCATATGCCGCAGGCCCGTTTGACTCTCAATGCTGCTCCTGCTGAACGCATCAGCTACGACATTTGCCTTTCCTGGATGATACTCGATAGCGAAATCGTAGTCCTTCAGTAACTCGAGCCATCTCCACTGTCTCATGTTCAACTTCCTCTGAGTGAACAAATATCTCAAACTCTGGTGGTCGGTAAATAGTATAAACTTTTCACCGTACAAATAATGCCTCCAAGCCTTCAGTGCAAACACGACCGCCGCAAGCTCCAAATCGTGCACTGGATAACTCTCCTCATGTGTTCTTAATCGTCGCGATAAATAGGCCACTGGATGTCCATCTTGCATCAACACGCATCCCAACCCAGTGCCTGACGCATCAGTATAAACCGAGAAGCCCTTACCTGCCACAGGTAATGCCAAAACTGGTGCAGAAGTCAACTGCCTCTTCAACTCCCAGAAAGCATCCTCACACTCCTGCGACCAATCAAATATGACATCCTTTTTGGTCAACCTCGTCATCGGCGCTGCAATCAACGAAAAATCCTGTACAAAGCGCCTATAATATCCTGCCAAACCTAAGAAACTCCGAATGTTCGAAACTAACTTAGGTGTCCTCCAATCAATAATCGCTTGAATCTTGTTCCCATCAACCGATATCCCTTGATTACTGATAACATGTCCGAGAAACTTCACCTCACTTAGCCAAAACGCACACTTGCTGAACTTGGCGTAAAGTCGGTGCTCTCTCAGCATCGTCAACACCTCCCTGAGATGACTTTCATGCTCCACACGAGTCTTGCTGTAAATTAGGATATCGTCAATGAAAACTATGACATATCGATCCAAAAACGGTTGGAGCACCCTGTGCATTAAATCCATGAAGATCGCTAGCGTTAGTCAACCCAAATGGCATGACTGTAAATTCATACAATCCATATCGCGTACTGAAAGCGGTCTTCTCAATATCTCCCTCTCGAATCCTCAACTGATGATATCCTGATCTGAGGTCAATCTTCGAGAAGAATTTGGCTCCTGCCAACTGATCGAACAAATCGATCCTGGGAAGTGGGTAACGATTCCTAATAGTCACCTGATTCAACTTCCTATAATCCACACATCCGCATCGAGCCGTCCTTCTTCACAAAAAGAACTGGAGCTCCCCAAGGTGACATGCTAGGGTGAATGAATCCTTTCTGCAGTAAGTCCTCTAACTGAGTCATCATCTCCCTCTGCTCCGATGCTGACATCCTATATGACCTGCTATAAAGCGGTTGAGTTCCAGGAATTAGCTCGATAATGAATTCAACAGCTCTCGGTGGTGGCAATCTTGGCAAATCCTCAGGAAATACATCGGGAAATTCACAAACAATCGGGACATCCTCAACCCTAATCACTGTCTTAATCTCTGGCTCCACCATAGCCGCATACGCCTTCATCTCCTGCGTCGTAGCTAGTCTGCCTCGAGTGATAGGTAATGCTGACGCATTTTCGACAAATGAAAACTCTGAAATTCCCTCGATGTGAAATGTCACTATCTTGTTAAAACAATCAATTTGTGCATGATACGACGATAACCAATCCATACCGAGCATTGCGTCAAATTCCAAGTATTCTAATACTCTAAAGTCAGCAGGTAACTGATGTCCCTCAATCTCAACCACACAATCCCGGTAAATTCGGTTAGGATAAATCTTATCCCCAGCTGCCGTGCTGAGAACAAGATGTGTATCTAAAATTTGTGCATCTAATCCTAATAATCCTACCATATGTCCAGATATAAAGGAAAGTGTGCTGCCGGAATCAAACATCACTTGCATAAAAGTATCACAGACAGATAACATACCTTCAACAAGCTGTCTGGTCGCCTCCCGGTCTGGCTGTGTAACCCCAAAAACAGTTGTTTGGGCCCTATCAACTGATGTAGAGGCCGCAGAATACATTACCTCGTGATCATCGCGTCTATCTCGATTATCTCGACGATCTCTGTCACCTCTGCGACCCTGATCTGACTGCCAATCACCTCTACCTCTACGAGGTCTCCGGCTCTGTCCCTGTTGACCTTGATTTCCCATTTGTCTCTTCGGCCTCTGACTAAACCGAGTACCCTGAACTGAGCGACTCTGCTGACCACGTAGTGCATTCTGAATCGCTAACAACTGTGTGAATCTATCATCCATTGTCCGCGCTAACGATTCTAACGTCAATGTTGACCTAGCAGGATCGCTAGTATTCCCAACCTCTGGCTGAGTTGTACCTGAAGGTTACCCGTTCATCGGTATCTACATTGAAGAACGTGCCTCGGTACGAATATACGTGTGACATAAGTAATATACAAACAAAAACATAACACGTATATCCCTGATTTCTACCCATCTCTCATTGCTTCCCAACTAAGACTTTAGGCAACTCCTTTGGGTTTCCACATCTAAAGCTTATTCAATAAGTTTATGATCAGGTTTTCCTCAAATTCGAGCCCTAGGTTTTCCTAAACCTAGGCTCTGATACCAAAACTGTAACGGCCCATTTTCCAAATAAACCGCCACAGGGGCCAATGCGGACCCACAATCTGTCTTACTAGCGACAGCTGTGCTCTACATTGGATTACATCCTCCATTTTATCTTTTTAAACCTTATTAATTATCCATTTATTGTTTAAGTTGTTTTGAAGTCAAATTATATGTTAAATCATTATAAAATCCTCAAATTCACACACAAATGGAAGCCTTTCTAATGCATTACTCGAGTAGTGATACTATAAATGTGTAACCTAAACCATAAACCTAATGTGGAAAACCCATGCACAATCATAAGTACCTCTGAAATCACCAAAAAGTTCAATTTATATAAAGTTTCTCCAAAACCCCAAACCTATAATAAAACAAAGTAAATATAATACAAACGTACGAGTCAGGCTATCTCTGTTCAACAGTATTCTGGCAGCTTGCCCTTGCCCCTGCTCGTACTAGGATCTGCACTCAAGCCATCACAAAAAGCAGATGACGAGTCCAGAGTGAGTATTCCCAAGGAAATTATGTGAGCATTTCTAAAAGTAAATACTGGAATTTAAATAAAGCTATTAAATAAACATGCGGAAACAAATACAGGCAACTGTGCTCATCGCATGAATAAATAATAGAAAAAACTCAAAGTGTGTTCCTAGCCCCTAGGGTCAGACTACACCATAATTCGGACTCTTCCATGAGAATCGCGGCGAGTCCAACTCAAGCAGGGCAAGCATCTGGATCCGCTCGATGGCCGGCGTTACACCTACGGCGCACCGACACGCCACGACGTGACACTCGGGTCGTACTATTCACCGAGATCGATCTGGTAGTACGTGCTATGGTGTAGTGGACATACACACAAGAATGGTACGGAGGGAGCCTCGCTCAACGTCCGCCCATATAACCATAACCAGAGTAGAGTATTGAAACGAAAGAAATTGAATTCAAATGCCAAAAGGAATAAATACTCAATTAATTTCAGTTGGGATACTACACACCTCAATCCGCACTCCGCGTCCCGAAATCCAACCCCGTCTAGCTTCAATAATCATCCGATAATCCCAAATTATCACCCCAAATGTACCTAAGATTATTTATCATTGAATTAGCTTCAATTGGACATATTATGTCAATTTTACGTTTTTCGAGGTAAAAACCCCGACACATCTCGCCAAAATCCCAAGAAAATCCCAAAACTCATTTATGAACCCATTTCCTAATTTATCATATTTTTCTAGATTTTTTTCTGAATTTTTCCATAATTTTTTACTATTTTTCTCAATTTTTCTATATTTTATTTTATTTAAAAACTGTTTTTAGTTATTTAAATAAAATAATAAAATAAAATAAAATAAATATTATTTCAATATTATGGTGGGTCCCCTGAACCGGGTCCGACCCGACCCAACCGGGTCGGCCCGGCCCGGTCCACCTGGACCCACCTGGACCGGGTCCGGGTCGGGTTCGGTCCAGGCCCACCCGGGTTGGGCCCGGTCCAGGCCCACCCGGGTTGGGCCTGGTGGCCCGGCCCAGGTTGGGGGTGCACGCACGCGCGTGCGTGCACCCACCCCCCATCGTCTTCAGGAAACCAGAGGCAGAGCCTCGTTTTTTTTTTTTTTTTTTTTTTTTTTTTTTCTTTTTTTTTTTTCTTCCTTTCTCTAATGGAATTGGGAGGGTGAGAGACCACACGTCATCTTCCTCCTCAACAAATTTCAAATTCTCGGCCATGGCTCCGCCATGGCCGAGCTCACCACCTCCACCACCACACAACAACAACGCACACAACCACAACAACTGAACAACACCACTCACCTCGACGTCACGAGCTCCTCGAACTCCACGATCACACGAGCTCTCCTCCTTCTCTTCCCTTCCTCGGCTTCTCTCCTCTCCTTCTCTTCTCTCGTTTTCGATTTAACGAAGAAGAAGAAGGCGGTTTAATAATGAAAATGTCCATTTTACCCCTCATGTTTATCTCTTTTCTTCTTTACTTCCATACCCTTTTTGGTAATTTCACATTTATTTATTTATTTTCCTGATTTTTAATATATATATATATATATATATATTAATTTACCTATATATATATATATATAAATATACACATTCACCTATATTTTCGCCTATAAAATTCCGCCGTGCGCGCCAACGAGCGTACTCGGGCGTGCACACTACCATACCACCCACGCTTGTCGACCACGACCCCGCGTGTCCTTAGGCGCCCACCAAATTACCATTTTTAACACATTTAATTCATTTAATGTGTGTA
Organism: Stephania japonica; assembly: GCA_039657345.1. Taxonomy (NCBI): domain Eukaryota; kingdom Viridiplantae; phylum Streptophyta; class Magnoliopsida; order Ranunculales; family Menispermaceae; genus Stephania; species Stephania japonica. The sequence goes on along the minus strand of CM077557.1, from coordinate 63,262,571 downwards.
ATATTTTCCCGACCTAATATTTCATCTTTTTGTCTATTCGGTACCCGCGTCGACACGCATATCGAGGCGAATACTTAACACACAATCTCACACGTCAATTAAAATATAATTACACACATCACGATGTCGTTTAACCTATTTTTAACATAAACATCGCAAATTAAACATAACATCACACAAAATAACTATTTACCTAACTCCAGGCGCGCTCTAACCTAACTGTGGGTCTCATGGGTGTCTGAGCTGTCCGCCACGTCTGCAATACATCACAAATAACGGCGAATTAAATTCGGGCCGTTACAAAATTTGTCATTTATGAGATATATAATTCTTGTGATTCATTTGATTAAGTCTAATTTCATGAATCTTTGAATAGGAAAACATCAATCTGTAGAACTTGATCCAATTAGGTATGCATTTTGCAAATTGGATTGAGTTGGATTGATGAATTATTTGGACTGGATTGGATTGTAATTTTTCAATCTGCAATAATTGGATTGGATTGCGGATTGACCCTAATTGGAGTGGATCCAATCCATGTGCACCGATACGTGAAATCATTCCATTGTTAAGGAGCTTCCTTTGCATCGCCTTTCCTTCAACCGTCATCCTCCTTCTCTCGTTCCATTGTGGATTTCCTCCTCTTCACGAATGTAAGTTCCCTCATCCCATTTAAGGTTTTTCTTTGACATCGTTGTATGTACACAAATCTCCACTGTCGTTCCATGGACACCCCTTCTTGTTTCTCCTCAAAATTTGTTGATTTTTACTTGTTAGGCCCTTTTGAATGTGTGTTTGTTTGTGTGTTTGTAGTTAGTTGGTTGTTTGGGGATTGAAGGATTTATTTGGTTTGGGTTTGCTATGTTTGTTTGTGTGCTCGGTAGTGATGAGGATGAAGATGTTGTGTTGGGGTTTTCTATGTGGTGTAATGATCCAAATTAATTAAACTAGGATTAGCACTAATATCGGAGACTAACGGTCATAATTCGGGCATTACGTGGACAACTCAGTTGACTCGAACATGAGAATCGAGGGTATGTGTTATTTATGGATGATGTTTGTCTATTTTGTGGTGTTTAAAATCATTATTTATTATATTGTATCGCGTGTGCACGTTGTTATACCAGGCGAGTTGGTGTGATGGGCATTTACTTCGAAGTGCCTGTCGACGTGGGTAATAGGTAGGAGTGACTCGAGGATGCTAGACTAGGCTAGGAAATGGTATATGGTGGATATTTGAACCATAGCCTAAATTAGAAAATTAAATAATATAAAATACTATAAAATACGATGCCTCGAGATGCGTGTTGGGACGTAAGGCACCGGGTGTCGGGTAGTTGGGGGTTAGTGTGGCCCTATATGTGATTTATTGGCCCAATGTGACAATCCTGAGGTAATTATGTGTATTTAATTAAATTGAATCAATCTTAGGCCTATAGTTTAGATTTAAAAATCAAGGACCTTAGATCAACATAGTGATGATCCTAGTAATGAAGTCTAGGATGGATGAGTCATGAAATTGTGTCGTTTGGTTTGTGGACAGCTCATTTAAGGACCCTAGGACAGGCCTCGAGATTCGCACACACTTGATGCGTCAATTACTATATATATGTACACAAATGAGTGGGAAAACACAACATGCACATTGTATCCAAGAAATTGTTAAGTTTGATCTGTAAAAACCAGAGTTGGGAGCTGAAATTCATGAGAAAAAAGGTGTTCAAGGGACCAAATCTAAGGAATTCATCAATAGGCAAAATATATTTTTTGGTCCTTCAACTTTGAGTCTTTTATGCGTTTGGTCCCTGAACTTTCAGTAGCGTACATTTGGTCATGAACTTTTGAGTTTTATGCTTTTGGTCCCATGAACTTTTGAGTTTTATGCTTTTGGTCCCTGAACTTTGAGTTTTTTATACTTTTGGGGGAAATTAAAAAAAAATTCGAGTTTTTTTTGTCGATGCGAGTCGTCCGACTCAGTAATATAAACTACTTTATTCTTCTTAACTAGTCGCGCGACACTTTTGTTGCCCACATTGGCATAATTTAACACTTTAAATGGTGAAAGGACTTAGTGTAGATCTTTGTGAATGTTCAAGGACCAAATGTGTAGTAATAAAAGTTCAAGGACCTAGAGCATAAAAAACACAAAGTTTAGTGACCAAATAATGGGTTTTGCCTCATCAGTAAGGTAATCAATCCTCATCTCCATTTTCTTCAAATTGATAATGGTTTAATGATGGTGTTGTTGATTTTATGGAGGAAATGAGACCTTAAATGGTGGTGTTGTTGTAGTTGTGTTGTTGGTGTTGATTTGTTGATGTTATTATTAAGGAAATGAAAAAGAAGAAAAGAAAAGTTTTTTTAAAAAAAAGGATGAGGCAAAACCCATCATTAAACCACAATTTGAAGAAGATGAGGGTGGAGCCATGGGCTCCCCAACTCATGGGCTTGGGGGTTGGGCCCAAGCCCACCTAAAAAAAGGGGAGTGGGGGAGGAGGGCGCGACTCGGTTGGGTCAGACCGGACCCGTTTCAGGGGCCCAACCCATATAAAATAATGTTTTTATTAATAAATATAAATTAAATATATTTTTAATCAAATAAATTACAAAAAATTGGGAAAATAGATAGAAAATCATTAAAAAAATCAGAAAAATCAAAACAAATATAAGAAATTGGAAAAAAGGTAGGAAAGTTGGTTTTGAGCTTTTTCTGGTGTTTGGCACCCCTGTGTTACTCGAAAAATGTATCACTACTAAAAATTAGAATAAAATTCTAATTTTTAGTTTAATATTAATAATTGACTTAATGTGGCTTTAAATCAATTAAAATGATACATTTGGAATTCAGGAGATCGTAGCTCGGGTACCGAGAGCTAAACGGGGTCAGATTTGAGAGTTTGGGGAAGTCGGACGCGTATTGAGGTGCATCAAACCTTTGAGAAAGCTTCACTATATTCAAGGCATAGTTTTTATCGAATATAGTTTATGCTTGACTGTTGGTGGTCATGCATGAGGTTTTCACTTTTGGTTGTTGCTAGATCTCTTGTGCGAGTTTGCTTGCGAAAGCGCTCGTGTCGATGAGTATAATATATTTATGATTGTCGAGAGGGATTAGGGGTTCCCTTGACTTGAAATAGCATCTGGAGGGGTTCACTTGGTTACTAAAATTGAGATTTAGTCACTGCAAGCCTGAAATCATCTGTGCAATGCAGCGCTGGATTCATGTCCTTATTTTAATCGTATCGATTGGTTTAGATCGGGGTTTACTCATGTGACTAAACTATTTATTTATTTAACTGTTATACATTTGAGCTTGTTTAATAAATTTTTTTCTTTTAAGTTTATATTAATGTTGATTACCTGTTTATTCGCATGTTGCCTACATTCGTAGGAGTATGTGTCTGTTGCCAATAGTCATACTTGAATGTCTCATAGATTATCTGTTTTATTCATGAATGTTGTGTGGACTTATCTTGGAATTTTACTCACTGGACTCGTCACTGTATTTGTTGGGTGACTGAGTGCAGATCCTTCAACGAGCAAGAGCAAGGGTAAGGAGGCCTTGGACAATTACCTTTGAGTTCGTTGCTACTACAACTCATGTTTCACTATAGTATGTATATATTTACCTTTTTTGTTGGGTTTTGGGGACTGTAGAACACCGAATACATGTATATAGATTTCTGTTTATATTCGCATTACTTATATGCATGGTATTTTGCCGGGTTTTCCACTACTTAGGATCGCTAAATGTTGTATAATCTACTTATATTAAAACTTTTGTTATGTAATCACTTTCGTATTAATTAACTAGTTAACTTAACTAATAATTTAACATTTAAACAATTGTTAACAGAATAATTAGTTAAGTTAGGTTTTTATTGGAAAAAGTGTAAGTAACCGAACAAGTTTGCAGGCCGTCATCGATAGGATTGTAGACGTGGCGGAGGTTGGTGATGTGTTCGGTGACCTGACAGTGCCTGGGGTTGCGTTAGAGTTCAGGGTTGCCGCATGGGGAAAGGTAAGAAAGTCGTTTTGGCAAAATCACTTAAAATCCTACCCTATCAACCGAACAAGTCTCCAAATTCAGATTAGCCCTAATCCATAGCCAACTAATTCGAAGCAACTTAATCCAACATAATCAAGACAACCCTATCAACCCAAACGAATTATGACGGCCCATTTCTCCAAATAGGGCACCACCCGGCCTAATCCCGTCATTAATCTCTAATCTCAATCATGCAGGACTTAACAATGTATTAGTCAGTCTTTTGTCCTATTTACCTCGTGAATCATGTTAAGGATAAGTACTATTCATATATCGTCATTTGTTATTTTTAGAGTTAATTAAAACTTTTTAATAATTTATTGAATAAAGCGAAAGTTTTAAACAATTAAGCGAAAGCAATTAAAATAGAACATAAGTGTGGAAACCATGAAACAATGATCACATGTGCATATAACAAAATGGCGATAAACAACGTAATGAGCATGTGTCAGATCAGGGAACTATCGCTCAACCCAAATATACAACCAAAAAGTGTATAAAGACGTATAATATGTAAATACAAACAATATAAACAAAACCTACCAAATAGTGAGAAATGACATGCAGAAAGCTCAGAGATAATCACATATCTTCTTCTTCCCTGGCCTACTATGTTGGGTTTCGAGGATCAAGCGCAATGAAATTTTTTGAAACCTTTTTGAATATCCCCGAACCAGGATCTGATTGATTCCATTAAACATGTCTGCCTTGTTTGGTCTTGATCAATTTTTTCAAAATGCTACCAGAGATGAACTTCCTCTATTAGAAATCCATATACGAACAGACGATCACGATCTGGAATGCTAGCACTAAGAATTCTAGGGTAAATAATTCTCATAAAAAACTCTAGAAAAATCTCTCTACAACGACTGTGACCCTAATGTCTTATTTATAGTACAATAGGTCGAGTTGTAAAAAAATTCATCCCGTAGTCATACCCTAAATAGAGTCTTAGATAAAGTCGAACTCTAAAAAGGATAAAGTCATAGATAATCTAGAATCGAGAGTTGTAATTTACTCGAAAAAGAATTTTAGTCATACTATAATCTCAATAAGAGTCCTATTCAAAATAGGATTTACCAAGAGACAAAGTGTAGCGACCCCAAAATTCGAGGCTCGCCATATCGTACACCCTGGACCCACAACACTACATATACCGGCCTAGTTATGTTTTACGTGTACCAAATCATCCATCAAACCTTATTAATGTTAACTTTCCTCAAATTAATTCAAAGAGTTAGTTTATGGACTACAAATCATCTGTTAAATCTTAAACAATTCAACGAAAGACTTTAATAACTAAATCATTATATCAAAGAACTAAAATTTGTGTGAGAGCATCATTCCTAATGTGGAAAACCCATTATAATATATATATATATATATCATTGTCCGAGCTAGAACACATTCTGGGGATTTTTTCGGACCCCCTCAACTCATTGTCGCAGTCCGCACTAGTCCAAGCCACTCACAAAACATTCGATATACCATAATCTAACAAAACCCCTCGACGAAAATTGTGCAAAACCCAAACCCTAGGTTTTCTCGCCAAAATCGGAAAAATCCACTCACCCTCATAGCAATAACCTTAAACAACATCACAAACACATCCAAATTGCTTCAACTCTACACATTGAAACCATAGCAACACCTTAATGGCTGGAGTGATCAACACACACTCCCGAAACCTCGTCAAAACCCAAGAAAATAGGTCCGAAACATAGAGAAAGAGATGGGGATCGAAGATCTAACCATTTTATCGATACTCCAAGCTCCCTTATGCTCCAAATGATCTTCACAAACTCACAAAACCCTAAGCACCATGTCCCTTTTCGTCCAAGTGTTAGTGAGGAGAGAGAAAAGGTTGTGAGAGAGTAATTTTTGAGATATTTATACTAAAAAGTTCATCCAACACAGACCCTCATCTTAAGACACATTTAGATGGCCAAGATATAGTCAATTGATCTTCATTTGGTGACTTGAATGGAATACTTGTGCTCAGACCTCTCCCTTGTTCTTACAACCACCAAGCCAACTCTCAGGCGTTCCGACACCCGGTCCCGAACCGTCTCAGCTATCTAGCGCGTACACTCGCGTCACTCACATACATTCGACATATTATATTAATTATTTAGTGCATATTGTCGTTTATTGTATGTCACTCACATACTAGGAGAATTTTGAATCTTAGACAAACTAAGACACTTAATGAGAATCTTCAAAATGAGTTTTATCAAATAAAATTCATCAACCTAGACAATATAAAATTGCACAAATCCGTTCTTTGTATGCGACCCAATAGGTTCATACAACATTGGCAGTGAACCAAAACCTTTTCGACACACAAATCATAAGCGGCCTTTTGCAAGACATTATGACTACCCAAGTTGCACGAAGATCAATAAATCGATACCACCTAATAGACAGTGTATATCATATCCTTTTGTTACGCGATATATTTTGATTGCACATAAGTAATGGAATGTCACCCTTATTGTTCAATCTACAAGTCTTAATCTCAGAGTAGACTGAAATTGTCAAGTGACATTAATCAAACCAATTCACTAAACATAACCATTTATTAGTCTAACATATCGAGGGGCCCAATAGATATCTCTCTCTAAAAGAGAAGGACAAATCCCATCTTGATTACACAACTTCCACGCATTAGTCGAACAATGACCAATCACAATCTTTAAAATCATACGATTAAAGACGACGTTTAATTGTGTCAAATCATTGTGTTCCTAATGTTGGAGTTCTGGTGATCTCAAGTTGAAGGACTAAATGATATAACTATCATGATAAACACTTATAACATTGACCCTGTAGTGTTCTCAAAGCAGGTCGGTTCAATATTTGTTCCCAACAAATACTCATGATCATGATCAGTATCCGTATACGCATAATCATCACATGACTATCAATCAAGACTCACGCTAGTCTTAATTTATTATTGTTCCTACAATAATAACTAACTAGGACGTTTAGAATAATACAATAATTATTCATGGATACCATTATAAAAGAAACATGCATGTACTAATAATAGTTAAACAACATTTACGGAATTGGCCTAGGGCTCATCCCCCAACATGCTACTTGAAGGATCTACACCTATTGTCACAAGTAAGAAGGTGAGTACAGTAAGTAAAAGTAAATTGTAACAGTCCAATATTTATTGGTGTTATTTATTAAATTATTTTCAGACATGGACGCCAGCTAAGGTCCACAAAAACGCCTCAGACAGGCTAGGGCACGTTTGACTAGGCGTGAATAGTTAATTTTTTCTAATTAGTTGTGTAATTGTGATGTTAATTGTTATTTTCTGTCTTATTGCATCAGATGTGTGAGTTTACGTTGATAAATCGAGCTAGATAGTGTGACAGGTATTCGCCTAAAAAGCGTGTCGACGCGATACCGAGCGAGCGAATTACGGTTACACTAAGTCAGGAAATGGTTCACATAAAATAAACAAATTAAATGTGACAAAAATAAATATGAAACAATAGCCTAGCCAAAAATTATTGAGAAAGTAGGTGACGATGTGAGGCACGGTGCAATGTAGGGGATCCGAAACACTGAAAAATTAATAATTGAGGATAAGACCAAAGAGCTAAGTGCCCTATTAGAGTCATTAATTTGAGTTAGATGACCCAAATCATGGCCTTTGGATGTCCTTGGGATCCGTACATCACTTAAGATTAGATTTAAAGTGATAAGCTTCGACTTTGTGATATAAATATCACCTTTTCTCTCTCACCAAGCATACAATCCAAAAATAGAGAGTGGAAGTGAGGGTTTTGGTGGAGGAATCTTGGGAAAATAGTGAGGATTTGTCCAAACAATTAAGAGATCAAGGTGGGTTCTAACCTCCTTTTTCAATTCCATACAAATTAAGCTAAGTCTTGGGGTTTTAATGAAAACTCGAGTTTGTGAGTTGAGCACACTAATTTTTGGTGTTCTTTTGGTGTTTTGAAGTCAAGTTTGCTATTGGTTTTGTTATTTCAATTGTGGTTGGAAAGTTTTTTCAATTGTTGGAAAGTTTTGTATTTTTGTTGGATCTTTAATTTGTTGTATATATATGTTGTTTTTATGTAGCTTCTAGCTTTTTGGGAGTGTTGTGAGTCTCTCACGAGTCAAAGGTAGATTCGACGGCATTGGAGGAGGCCACGGACATCAAATTTCCAGTTTTCTCGTGTCTAAAAATTTTGGGTTAGATGCAGGTAGCGCAATGGGCAGGGGGCTTAGTGCACTACCCATTCTAGGCAGGATGATGATCTTGAAGAACACCCAACGCGCTAGGCCAGACCCCTATCACGCTAGGTGCTAGACAGGGAAGTTTTTTAAAAATCACATTAAGGAGTTGTTTTAAGAAATAACTTATAAAATCAATTAATTTGACAATAAATCACTTAAAATGGTTTATCTGAACATCAAAGACATAAGAGACTATACTCGGGTGTCGGACGTGAATCCTGAGACGTGAGCGAGATCTGATCGGGGTATTTTTTTGGATTTTGAAACGTGGTTTGAGGTGCGTAAAACCCTTAAAAAATACACTTGAGTATTTATTTGCTTGTTTCAGTTGATCTCTTACTATTATTGTTAATCATTTGTATTATATCCTCATGCTTGCCTTGGATTAACAGTTGGTTACTTGGTTCGACGCCAAATTTTTATTATGTGGTGTGTATGGATTTGGGCACGCTAGACAATAGGGACGGACTAAAGTGGTAGACCAGTGGAGGAGTTGGAGAAGCCCACTGGGGAGATCCTTATATTCGAAGTAGGGTATAGTCTGCTACACGTCGCGCATTCATTTGGTTACATCGGTATTATTTATGCATGCGTTACCATTTATTATTGCTTGTTTATTACGCATGTTTAGTTAACATTATTATTGGCTTCCATATTATAAATGTTTGGTGGTTTTATTTTGGGGATTTACTCATGATTGGACACGTCATCTAGCTTGTTGTGATGGCTCAGTGCAAATCCTTCTACGAGTAAGGGCAAGGAGGTGTAAGGCGATTATCTCTGACCTCGCTAGTGTTTGACACAAACTCATAGGTGTTTATATTTTGATATCTTGATTTATTTTGGGGTATCAGGGGATTTGAGAGACTTGTACATGTATATACTTTACTTTTGAGTAACTTTGTCACCATATATACAGTGTACATTATGTCAGGTTTTCCACACTACGATGATGCTCTATATGACATGAATTTTATATTTATTTCATGTTATTCATGTCTATTAAGTCTTCCATTGAATTATTAAACATGAATGATAAAACTCTAGATCTAAAAGCTGCTATAAAGGGTGTAGTGTAGTGGTAAAGAAAAGATCACTTCAAATCTAACTAAGGTAGAGGTCATAGGTTCAATTCTTTGGAGCAACGTTATATTTTCTTGATCTCTCGCAGGTTATGAGGTTGGGGCGCACACATGATTAACTGATCCAGACAATGAAGAACGAAGGTCAACCATCGCAAAGTCAACGCAGGCCTCTGTTACGACCCTAAAATTCTAATTCGTGCCACATGTCATTTCAGGGTCGTATTGTAGGCTCAGCTAGCCGTAGTGTACTTGTTTCGGTCCTCGAGAGTCGACACCGAGGTATGTTATAATTATTTGGTAGTTTGTACTATTTATTAATTACCCGAATATTAAATTCAATGTTCCAAACATGTGAGGTGTTTATGAGTGCACATTAGCATTCAGGAACGAGTTCAGTTCGGAAAAACATGCGAAATAGGTATCGGATGAACTTCACAGTGTTTAGGTATCCGGGGGACAAATTGAACTAAAACACTGAATTAGACGATAAAATATGATAAAAATAATAAATTAGTGGGCGCCGAGTGATACGCGGGGTTGTGGACGACACACGTGAGCGGTATGGTCGGGCTCGTTGGCGTGCACAACAAAATTATAAGTGCAAAAATACAATTGTATATATATATAAAGAAAATGTGAAATGACCAAGAGGGGAATTGATTTTATAAAGGAAAGTGGATAAGGATAGTATTTTGGTCATTTGACCTCAAAATATCACAAATTCACCACCGACACCCCATTCTCACCAAAACTGAAAATCAAGATCGAAAGAAAAGGGAAGAGAAACAAAGAACGAGAGGTAGATTGAGAGATTGAGAACTTAGGAGTTGGAGGCGGTGACAAAGGTGAGTTCATGGTGATTGGTGTTGTTGTTGCGTTGTTGATGTTGTTGTGGTCGATGGTGATAATGGGTCAAATTGGGAGCTCGGACAAACTGTGTAGTTCGTCCAAGGAGGGAGATGACGTGGGGGAGTCGTCTCCCCTCTCAAAATGAATTGGCGTGGAACCCTAATTCGTTCAAAAAAGCTCTCTATTCGTTCAATTGGAGAAAATGGTGGGTTAGTGGGCCGGGTCAGGGTAGACCAGACTCGACCCAGGGACCCACCCACTATTAAATAATTAATTATTTATTTATATATAATAAATAAATATGATTTTAAAAGAAATAAATTTTAGAAAAAAAAATCCTGAAAAAATAAGAAAAATCTTGAAAAATTATATTTTGACCAAATAAATAGAAATTTATGAATTTCTATGAAAAGTGAAGTTTTCGGAATTTCTTGGCTAGTAAAGCGTGAAATTAGCGAAAATAGCCAAAAAATCAAAAAATCAAGGAAAATATGAGAAATTGAAAATACTTAAGAAAAATTATAGGAAAGTTAATTTTGAGGATTTTTACACCGAAAACTCTCATCGAAAAGTGTGTCATTGCAGTAACTTTCTAATTTGAACAATTTTGGGAGTTATCTAAGTTTTCCCAAATAGGTTCTAACATGATATAAATTGGACTAAATGACTACCAGGGACATAATCTACTAGTGTCGGGTATCGAGGACCGATTTTGGTGGTGAGTCGGAGCTACGGGAAAGCGATATAGCAGGATTCGAGGTAAGTAAAGGCAACAATAGAATCAACATGAATGCTTTTCTATTTCTTGAGTGGCTAGTCCCTGAAATGCGAGCCATTTGAACTCCATTCTAGCTCAGGTGATCGAGGGTTTAGGTAGTTCGCCTATGGTGAGAAGTCTCAACGAGTTTAGCAGTCGGCATAGCCTGTGGCTTCTCGTTAGAGCCTATTGGAAGGATTTAGCATCCGACTTGTAACTGTGGCTTTCCTTCGGTAGTGTGTTAGAAATTTAGCGACCAACTTTGTCTGTGGCTTTTTCTAACATAGTGTATATTTAGTGGAGGTGACCTTTAAGCCCACTAGTTTGTACGTGGTGGATTGAACAAGGGAGGTGGTTTTGGGCCCATTGTGTCGATCGCAAGCTGAGGAGGTCTTGTGACCTTTGATTTGGGACTATCTCTTCGCCTATCCAATTATTTTCCGGTCACTTTATTATCGTTGTCTGAGCTTGTTGAATCTATTTATCATGCAATTTGCTATTTATTTTAGTTTCTTGTTATACACCGCATAATTCATAGATTTGTTGTTTATTAAGGATTAAGTAGTTTATATTGAGATATCTATTGTTGACATTTATTGTTATATTTTATACTCACAGTCATTTTTATAACGGTAGGCGTAGTAGACAGACGAGTCGAGGTACTATGCTTGGCGATATCCTCTGAGGCACGCTAAGAGCCATTTCTTTTGCTCTTACTCAGTAGGTGTGTATATGTTGACTATGTATTCATGCATTTTTTTTATCTTTTGGGATATTTGGGAAGTTGGAGCATTGGATAATACATGTATATATTTGTTTTGAGTTTCATTTGATCATATATATATATACATGCGGTGTTGTTTGGACAAGATTTTTCATATCTAGGTTGATTGAGTTGTAATGGTTTGAATTTGTCGTTAAGTTGATGTTTTAAGTTTCCACTGCACACCTAACTGAAATTGAGGATGTATGGTAAATTGATAGAGTTAAGGTGAATCTAAAAATTCAAGAGTGAACCATAGTGAGTAAGCGAATAATGTACGAAATAATTAGTAAGTTAAGGCTGACTAAACTTGCGTTGACTCATCGAAGACTGGCTCGGGGGTCTACATAAGTTTAGGTCGGGCAGGGCCCAGTTTGTGGCTGTTGGGGCCGTCACAGCCTCCAATTCCATTATTTTTATCAATTTAGTGTTTTAAAGTTGAGTTATCAAGTTATGAAATAATAGCAGCGAAAAAAAACTTGAAACTAGTGATATATCTTGAATAAGTATCATGACAACCTATGGCGCAAACATATAGATAATCATGCATATCTGGTGATAAATAGTAAGGAAGTGCAATAATATACATGAGTCTATCTCTCAATCCTAAAATACCCCCAAGTACATCAAAATAGTATGTATATATAATACAAAAATGCAAAACCTACAAGTGAACAAGATGAGAAGTTGCCCTAGGAGTTGTTAGAGAAAGTCACCAATCACCGGCTCCTTGCCCTTGTTTGTTTGCGGATCTACACCTCATCTCAAAAAACAATGACAAGCCACACAGAGTAACTCCGTTAGAGATTCAATTACAATTCATGAATTTAAATAATGAAGTCTAAGTATCATGCGAGAATTTCAATATCAAGTTTTGTAAATTTTAATGAATTAACAGCGGAATGTAAACTTAAACAATCCTAAACAACTCAAAATACTAAATTTGAATAATAATAGAACGAAGGCTGATTAGGCTTGCGTTGACCTTGCAAGGGCTGACTCGAGGGTCCATGTATGTCTAGCCCGGGCGAGACTCAGTTTATGGGGACGTTACATATACCAAGTCTCTAGTTATATTCTCAAGAAAGTGAAAAATCTCTTCTATTTCTTCTGAGTCTGAAGATAAACAATTTGACCAAATTTTTACTCATCCACAATCGAATTCAAGGTTTTAATCATGGGTACGACTCTACTACTACTAATCTACTAATTCATGCATGCTAAGGGTATTCATTTCTAATGGAATGGAATGAAAAGACAGAAATGGAAAGAAATGATAGAAACGCCACTATGATTCCCTCATATTCGCAAGAAAATTGAAAATTTTAAGCTTATACCTGTGAATCTTCAACCAAATGTCCGTCCAATGATTCACTTACCTAAACACCTCCAAACTTATTCCGAACCTTGTCCTCAAAGTTCAAAAATAAGCTAGGCATATCAAACATAAAAGAAAATGTAGGAAAAGAAAAATGGATATATATAATAAAAAATTAATGCATCTTTTATGCATGAAAAAGGAAAAACATGATCGAGATAAATCGAATAAAAGCCGATAAATACTATTAACTACAAAAAAAATTTATGGGTTGTCTACCAATAGCGCCGGTATTTATTGTCGATGACCCGACTATCAACCTTCTTCAGCAACCACAAGGGTGGGGAACCTGAAACAATCAAAATAAGGGACCATAGGGGAAATCATTGTGTCATATTCTTCAGGCATTTTTATCTCTTCTCCATCTCTCATAAGCATGAATTCATCGAGCCTTCGTAACATTTTCATCCTTTGAGAGACGAACCAGAGGTTTCCATAAAGGGCCTCCCTAGTATCAATGTTGGTTCATCTAAATGTGTATGGGGGAGCTAGTAAAGTCGGCTTTATAGGAAGGAAAATGATAAAATGACTCACTTTCAAAGCACACTTTGGGCGCACACCCTTGTCTTTTAGCCATTTATGACTCTTTCTTGTCTCCCCAAGTGTGGACCCCACATCTGACAAAACACCATAAATGGCTAAAAGATAAGGATGTGCACCCAAAGTGTACATTGAAAATGGGTCATTTTATCATTTTCCTTATAGGAAAAGTTACAAATTTAGATTTGAACGTCTTGCACACGACCGACAACATTGATTTGACTTCCATCCCCTATTCTTATATAAGCATCACCCAGGACATTGTATTTTAGTTTTGCCTAGCGGAAGAAGGATTCTGACATTATGTTCATGGCAACTCCAGTGTCAATCAAGGCATACTCGAATATGATAATGTCCTTCACCATATGAAAGACAAGACTTTAGGAAGGGTTAACACCATGTTCTAGGATTTTGACTCAATTAAGGCCATTTGATGGGATATATATATATATGAGATTTTTGGCTCATTCCACCAACTTTTCTTTCTCCTAACACTTTTGGACGAAAATTGAGAGAGAAACTTGAGGGTTTTGGTGTTCTTTGATGATTTGAAAGTGGTTGAGCTAGGGGCTCGATGATTCGAGGTAAGATTCGTTGTCTCCTCGACGTACTCTATCTTTCAGAGTGAGTTTTGCGTGTTTTGGCGAGGGTTTTTGAAGGTTTTCAATAGTGGTTTTTGATCTTTGGTGTTGGATTTGTGAAGTTGTGGTTGTTGTTTTAAGGAAAAATTGGTTTTTACAACATTTTGACGGAAATCATTAGGTTTATCGATTCAGGCATGATTTATTGAGGTGTGAAGGCCTACTATGGTTATTTTGGAGAACTATACGAGTATGAAACGGGTCCGAAAAATGACCCAGTACAAAATTGTGAGGACACCGCAAGCGGCACCGTGGAGAGCAATTCTCCACGGCGCCACCCACGACATGACATCCAGGGGCTTACTGTCATGGACACCTTATGTAACACTCACGGTGGTGCGAGCCACGGCATGACAGACAGGGTCTCACTGCCCTAGAAGTTGTGAGCTGTGACGGCCCCAATTTCCACATTGGTCCGCCACGGGAGGCCACGCGGGCCCACAACTGTCCACGTCACTGCCAGCTATGTCCCACGCCCAATTATACATTATTAATCAATTTTAGGTTAACTTTGATGTTATGAGTTAACTTTTATTCCTTTAATATCATTTAACCACAATTTACGTTGCAGAAGATTTACTAACATAAAGATTGAACATTTGTATTATGAGCAAAATACCTAAGTGGGAACCATACCAACTGTACATCATATACATATCATCTAGATCCTCAAAATATCAAAATATACAACCTATCTCTCAAGTCCCAAAACCCAACATAAAATAAGTAAATATAAACATACGTACGAGAAGGGCTAGAGCTGTCAATCGATGTAGTCCTCAAGCTTGCCCTTTCCCCGGCTCGTACTAGGGTCTGCACTCAGCCATCACAAAAAGACAGATGACGAGTCCAGAGTGAGTAATCCCAAGGAAATTCACTAAGTAATTACGGAGGTAAAAGTACTGGAATTTAAAATATTATAATTAAACATGCGAAACAAAAGAATACAGACAACTGTAAAAGGATCATCGCATGCATAAATATAGTAATGAAACAAAGTACGTGCACAGTAAAATCAAACCAAGTTATACTTCGGGTTTTTCCCCAGGCACAGCCCGTGAAAACACCTCTACCGGGTGACCCTGGACCCTCTAGGTGGTCGGCGTAAACCCACGACGCACCTACACAAGCCTACCATACTCGGGTAGCCTATTCACCGGCGTATGCCTAGACAAGTGCTATGACTTAGTAGACTCTATGGCCGTAACGAATAAGCACCAGGAGGGGAGTGATCTCAACACCGTAAAGACACCAGGTAGGAGTAACTCCACTACCGTAAAGTCACCAGGTGAGAGTACTCAGCCACCGTAAAGCAATAACGAAATGGAGTAAAGAATAAATAGAACTGAATTCAAATAAATCAAATGGTAAATACTAAAGTGAAGTTCAATTAGGATACTACACACCTCAATACGCACTCCTCGTTCCACAAATCAACCCCCGGTTCAATACCACCAAATCCCCGATATTACTCTCGGTTTGATTTCCGACTAACCCCCGACTCCAATTACTATACCGAGACTCCTGGAATTCATTTATGAGGGTTATTAGTCAATTAATTGGGTTAAAATATTAGTTAGGCTCATTTTCCTATTTTCCAATTTTTCAGATTCCAGTGAACTATTAGCGCGCTAATTCGATGAATTAGCGCGCTAATTCATCTGCGTCATTGTTCATCATCATTTTTCAGAGGGCAATTAGCGCGCTAGGTCCTCCTATTAGCGTGCTAATGACGCTCTGTCCAGATTTAACAGTTCAAAAATCCACACTCCAAACTTCCTCATACACTCATTCATTCGATTCCAACACCTCCAAAACTCATCATCCACCTCAAAAACACCATTTAAACACAAATTTATCAAAGTTTAAACTCAAAATCCAAGAATCATCAAAAATCACATTTTCAAACCCATTTCCCAAATTCCTCCAATCTCTCCCAAACTTGATCAAACATCACAACAATGGATTACCAAGCTTATAAACTCAAAATCTCACCCAAATACATAGTTTAACACCTCAATATTTCGGATTTCACAAATCCCTAACCCACACCAAAAATCTCATAAAAATACAAGATTGATGTATCCATACCTCTTGGTCTTGTTGTAGGATGCCAAAATCACTTTCTTCACACCTTGGTGGCTGTTCTTCCTCCTCTTCTTCTTCCCACCGATTTCTCTCTTCTTCACTTCCAAAACCACACTCTCACTCTCCTTATTTGATCGATCATCATGTATATATATATATATTGACACTTGATCAAGTGTGTGTGTCCATCTCGAGAACGATCCTAGAGCTCTTGACCACCCTGTGTCACTCCAACTCCATACACCTTATCTTGACACTGATGACCCTGTTGTGCATCTCAAGAATCATCAAACTGTTGTTGTTTTATTCACCTTAACTATAGGACTTATTGATTTCCAATTGATTTAGCTTATAATAATTATCTACTCTATTCAATAATTTCCCAAAATTTGTGAATAAGACCACACTGGTCTCCCGACTACCCGGCACGCCGTGCCCCGTGTCTCGTGTCCGCACGTACCCCGAGGAAATTCCTCACTCGTCAATATTCTACTTTAACACACATATTGTAATGAAATTTAACTAATTAGAATATTTTCATCACAATTTATCACAAAAGCATACAAAACGGACTGTATACCTAGTTCGAGGGTGTTCCGACCTCGCTGTGGGACCCACAACCGTCCTCGCTGGCGTCCACATCTGCAATGATGTCATAATTAATGGCAATTATAAATTGGGTCGTTACATGAGCAGTTGCTCATAGCGATGCCAGCCACGGCGCCCTGCACAGAAAATTTAAATTTTAAAATAAAATGAAAATAAGTTCATAATTGATTGAATTTCCAAATTTTGGGGATTTCAATGGTGTATTAGGATATCAAGGACTTAGGAGGACCTAATTGGATAGCAGGCACGTATCACGAAGCAAAAATGGGATTGAACTGGGGACTAATATCGGGTATAGGAGTGCAATTAAAATGTGTAAACCTCTTAAGGAACACACTCGAGTATTTATTTATTGGTTTTCATTTGATTCAGCTATTATTATCGTTGTTTACTCTTTTCATGTGCTTACTTATGTTGCACGGTTGGCTGTCTAATTTTCTGTCGGGTTCTGGTTTATTCCGAGGTGTATGGGTGGAATCGGGTAGGCTTGACAATAGAGACAGACTCAAATGACATGCCAATGGAGGAGGTGGAGAAACCCACTGTGGCGGCCCCAGATTTTCCCGGGCCGCCCCGTGGTCAGCCACTTCCTTGCCTCAGCACCTGAAGCCTCTGCCACGTGTCTCTCTGCCTTCGCCTTTGTGTAGTCTTATCTTGTAATTTATTAAATTTACTTAATTTGTCATTTTAAAGGAAATTAACAGCGGAAGAATTTAAAGTTTAACAAAATTCATTCATATACATATATATATATATAAGTTTTACTGATCAAACCTATAGTAGAAAACTCGACTGTACTGTGCATACAGGCGATCAACTATAACAGTGTGTATACCAGTACAAGTGTGTATCTAGTTTTCCCAACCCCAAAATATAATACAAAATATCAAAACATGATAATATCTACATACATACCAGCAGGCCTCGGCGTAGGCAAGTCAGATGAAATCGACGATGATCCCCTTGCCCCTGCTAGTACTAGGATCTGCGCTCAGCCACCACAAAAAGGCAGATGGCGAGCCCAGTAAGTAAAATCTCAAGGAAAACCACCGTGCATAAATAATGAAAATAATTAACAGAGCCAATAAGTAGTGTTAAATAAACATGCGGAAAGAAGGAAAATATGCAGACAACTGCTCAAAGCTAATCACATGTATATAAACACATAGATAGACAAAGGGGTGTGAACACAGCCACTAAGTGTGTACTAGGACCAGGAGCCCTGGTCGTGGCCCATGCCTCCGACCCTACGACTGTATCCCAGTGGCATTAGCCCTAGTGGGCTAATAGAACGCGTGAAATGGAGTCCAACTCGGGATAAAATCTATCGAGTCCTATATCACGCGCTACACACCTAGCCAGCGACCTCAACTACCCATGGATACATAGACGGAACCATAATCCGTCCCAGTAGGAATTTGAATCACAGATTTTCAAGGAAATAAAGCTCAATGGAAATAAATAAGTAAATGCAGTAGTGATGTTCAGTTGGGTTTTACGTACCCGAAAATATGCACTCCGACTTTCCAGACCTGTCAGTACGCCCCACCTAGCTCCTCGATGTCCGAGCTGTGGTTTCTCGGTCCCTGAAGTCCATTTATAGTGTTTTATACTTTTTGAAGACATATCATATCATTTTATGATATTATATTATATTTTTAATTTTTCAGTTGTGGTACCTCTCCCGGACTGTGCCGGAGTTCCAAAAATACCCGAAAAGTCTCGTACCTACTTTTCTACCTTTTTTAAATTTTCTATATTTTTCTAGAATTTTTTCCAATTTTTTTGATTTTTTCACTTATTTTTCTATTTTCCAGCAAATAATATATATATATATATATATAATATTTTTTATTTTTATTTTTATTTATTTTTTTCTGCGGGACCCACCTGGACCGGCCCGGTCTAGGTGGTTGGACGGGCCCTAGGCCGGTTCGGCCCGGTTTGGGGGGATGCACGCGCGGTTCTTCTTCTTTTTTTTTTTTCTTCGATCTTGTTCTCCTCTTCACTCCTCTCGATTAGTCTTCACTCTCACACCATTGAAGACCTCTAAAACCTCAAAATTCCTCCACAAATTCACCAAAACAAACCCCTAATTCTCGGATCAAAATACATGCAAATACACCCAAAATTTATCAAATCACCTCAATTTTTCCACAAATTCGAACCAAATCAATGTAAATCATCAAAACCAACTTCAATAACACCGAATTCATCAAAATCAGTGATCAAATCTCTCGAAATTGAAATTTCACTCCAACATCCATTTTAATGGAAAATCAACAAAAATGAAGGTAAATTACCTTAGATCGGTTGTTGTGAAGCTCAATCTCCTCTCCAAGCTCAATTTCGTCCCTCCCAAACCTCGATTTCTCTCACAAAACCTTCAAATTGTTTGAGAAAAATATTGGATTTGCATGCATTTGATCGATCGATGTATATATATAAGTGTGTTTTAAATCTCACGTGCACACGCATCTCGAGGTAAATCGGTCAGCCACTGATCACCCTATGTCACACAGTTCTTGAAAACCCTATCATGACACCATGTATCTCAAATTTTTCTTTTTGTGCATCTCGATGACAATCCTAGGTGTACTGATTATTCATTTTAAACTATAGGATTCTATTATAATCCAATTGATTTAATTCATAACACCTATTCTAGTCATCAATAAATTCCATAAATTTGTAAATATGGTCACACTAACTCTCCGACCACTCAACACCCCGTGCCCTATGTCTGGCACACTTTCCGAGGCGGTTCCACACTTAGTGTACCCAATTTAATTT
Organism: Stephania japonica; assembly: GCA_039657345.1. Lineage (NCBI taxonomy): Eukaryota > Viridiplantae > Streptophyta > Magnoliopsida > Ranunculales > Menispermaceae > Stephania > Stephania japonica. The sequence continues at coordinate 63,242,760 of CM077557.1, read as the reverse complement.
TCTTAGTTTAGCCTAAGGTTATATATCTACATTTAATTAAATAAATCCTCAACCAAAGCATGTTTAAATAATTTAAATCAAATTAAACCCTAACGCCCAGCCTCACTGCTACCAAACCCCGCGTTGGCATGTCCTACGAACGGACCCCGGCGCTCAACCTTGCCCGACAAATATTACCTTTACACACCGGTGACGGATAATACATCATTATCAAGAAAATGAAAATATTAATAAATTTACTGAAATTAGAAAAACAACAATACACAGTCAATACCTAGGTCCAGAACATGCCTAATCTATCCGCGGCGTCCACGTGTCGTCCGAGCTGGCGTACTAATCTGAAATAAGGTAAATAACGGCGTTAATAAATAACTGGCCATTACACCCACTGGACGGAGCCTGATATATGGATTAGGGTTCAGTCTTGCTACACCACACTCATCCATTTATGTTACCGGTGTTATTTTTTGCATGCGTTTCTTTACAGTTGTCCGTTTAATGCACATTTTTATTTAGCATATTATTGGCTTTTGTTATTATAAATGCTAGGTGGTTTCCTTCTGGGTTTTACTCACTGGACTCATCATCTGGCTTTTGTGATGGCTTGAGTTCAAATCCGGGCATGAGCAGGGGCAAGGATACTCTAGTAGACTACTTTTGACTTGTCACAGACTAGACTGACTCGTATGTATATATATTTTGTTGTTTTGACTTTATTTTGATTTTGGGGACTTATGAGATACTTGTACATGTATGTAAACTCTTTTGTTAAGTTATATACAATGCACATTACCGATTTTTCCACATAAGACTGATGTTCTTAAATTTGATGAAATGAAATTTCAAATTATATATTTTTAAGGCTTTCGATGAATTAAAGTATTTTAAATGTTAATAACTCTTATGAATGAGGATTAATGACGTATGGGTTGCACGTGGGACACGGCAAGGCAGTGACGTGGCAAGGCTGTAGGCCCACAGGGAATCACGACGCTACACCGTTGCTAATTGGCGACAAGACTCTGGACCCGTCTGTCATGGCTAGACCAGTGCAATAGGCAGGCTTGGGCGGGCTCGTGTCAGTCCTAAGCGGGTTTTTTTTAAGACCCTTTCCAAGCCTGCCCAAGCCCTTTTTTGATAAGGCGGACCCAAACCCAATACGGGTCGGGTTTGGTCGGGCCTAAATAGGCTTGCCATTTTGTTTTAAAAAAAGAAAAATATAAACCATTAGCCTTTATAATTTAACCTTTGCATTGTTTTTCATTGGTGTATTACAAATCTACATGTCAATCAAATAAGTCAAAAAAACATTTTACTTCTGCCAATATAAATAAAATAAAAAACGCTCAATGCCTATAAAGGTGTTGTGTAGTTGTGTAGTTTTAAAGGTATAATTACATTAAATATGCTTAAGTTCACACAAGTGGAGTTGTAGCGTAGTGTTAAGAACTATTATTCCACCCAAAGACCCATGTTCGATTCTCACCTTTGCTTGCTTTTTTATCCCAAGTTGGGCGAGCCGAGCAGGTGCCCGACCCAGTGAGCTGGTCTAGTCATGACCCAAATTTCTAATAATAGATTTGGCCGTAATCGGAATTACCGACCCCTGACATCCCAAGAGCAGGTACACGAAGATCGAGAAATATTTTATATTTGTGGTAATATGTTCCTAGTGTGCAGTATATATGTAGACTAGTTAAGTCACTTTTATAAGTGTATGGGCGTCGATACGCGAGCAGGGACATGCCTCGAGTTGTGTATTGGAGACATGGGGCACCAGGTGCAGGTAGTCGGGGTCGGTGGGACCACCTATATGACAGCCAAGTGACTAAAATACTAACCCTATGTAAGTAATGTGCCTAAGTTTATCCAATTGATCAAAATGAAATAAATGGCTTATGGTTGGAAATTAATTGTTAGAACCATATATATATCTTGTGATGATCCTACCTTATGGATTCTAGGAAAGATGAGTCACGTTGTGTCACCAAGAGTTGAGACAGCCCATCTAGAAGCCATAATCTCGAGATGTGCAATGCACACTTAGATCACAACAAGAGTATAAATACCAACTTGTGGATTTTTTAATCAAAACCAAAGACCCATGTTCGATTCTCACCTTTGCTTGCTTTTTTATCCCAAGTTGGGCGAGCCGAGCAGGTGCCCGACCCAGTGAGCTGGTCTAGTCATGACCCAAATTTCTAATAATAGATTTGGCCGTAATCGGAATTACCGACCCCTGACATCCCAAGAGCAGGTACACGAAGATCGAGAAATATTTTATATTTGTGGTAATATGTTCCTGGTGTGCAGTATATATGTAGACTAGTTAAGTCACTTTTATAAGTGTATGGGCGTCGATACGCGAGCAGGGACATGCCTCGAGTTGTGTATTGGAGACATGGGGCACCAGGTGCCAGGTAGTCGGGGGTCAGTGGGACCACCTATATGACAGCCAAGTGACTAAAATACTAACCCTATGTAAGTAATGTGCCTAAGTTTATCCAATTGATCAAAATGAAATAAATGGCTTATGGTTGGAAATTAATTGTTAGAACCATATATATATCTTGTGATGATCCTACCTTATGGATTCTAGGAAAGATGAGTCACGTTGTGTCACCAAGAGTTGAGACAGCCCATCTAGAAGCCATAATCTCGAGATGTGCAATGCACACTTAGATCACAACAAGAGTATAAATACCAACTTGTGGATTTTTTAATCAAAACCAAGTAATTGCATGCAAATTGTGGACAGAGAAGAGGGTTGAGGGTTGGGTTTCTAGTAGATTGGAAGGACTTTAAGAACAACTTAGGAGATCAAACTAGGTAATCATCTTCATCACCTATCTATGTTCTAAAAACTCCATTAAATGAAGTTGAAATTTGGGGGTTTTCCATTTAAAACGATTTTTGGGATTTCTCACTGATTTTATGAGATCTTTAGGTGTATTTGAGTTTATACTAGCACTCAAATAAGGTTTTTAAACTGATTTGGTGTCGAATTTGTGTTTTGGGGGAAGACATTGCATGCATTTGGGTATCTTGAAATTGATTAATAAATGGTTGAACGCATGTGCCTCTGGCTTGTTTGGAGTGTTGTTGTTCCCTTACGAGTTAAGGATGGGCTCAATGAAGGCGAAGGAGGTGGCCATGGGCGTTGGAAACGCCAGAATTTCTTGCTGGAATTTTGGGTTTCAACACAAGTAGTGCGTTGGACAGGGTCCCTACCACGCTACCTGATTTGGGGAAGACGATACTGTTCACGAAGAACAATAGCGCCCTGGAAAATTTCCCCCAGTGCGCTAAGTCTCCTAGCGCACTAAACAGAACCCCAGTACGCTAAGCACTGTTCAGTCACATTTTTTACATAACTAATTAAAGGGCTGGTTTGACTAAGTGAATATAAAACCTACCCAAACGACCTAAAAACACTCTAAACCATACCTAAACATAACAAGATCCTATGGAAGCGTTTCGAGAGTCTAAGTGCACGAGTTTGGGGTGTTGGGAGGCCGGTTGAACTAGGAATCTTGCATGAAAGGTGAGTAGACAGACTAGACACTTATTTACATTTTATCTTCGCTTTGAATTCTGAATTTTCATTTTATACATGCGTGTTAATCCTTTGTACTTGAAATGTCATGTTTGTTGTATGATATGCTCATTTATGGAGTAATTAGTTTATGGCATTCCTTTTGAATTACTATTCATTCTTTGTCAGTATCTTTCCTTAAATGCTTACATAGATGCACACGGCTCACGGGGTAAGGGACCCAAGGTCTCGGGATCTATTTAGCTAGTTATACAAGCCTACTACATGAGGTTGTTAGACAAAATCTAATACCAATTAGGGTAATACCGAAGTGCACGGGTACTGACCTATTACATGAGGTTCATGTGTGGCCAATTAGGATAGTACGAAGTGCTCGTGTACAAACCTATTACATGAGGTCGTTAGGGCGATGGTCTAAAACCAATAAGGGTAGTACCGATGTACACTACAAGTATATTTATATCCGAGTCAGTTTTACTTGTTTTCTAAGTGGTATTTACAAGCATGTTTTCTATTTCAAGCAATATTTCGTTGTTTGACGTTGTTAAATACCTATTTCTTGTATTTGAAAATGTGGATAAATGTCTATTCTGGTCTACTGTTATTTTATTGTGTGCACCGTCCTTTTTATGACGGTGGGTGCAGATCCGTCAACTAGCAGACCGGGCAAGGAGAAGATTGACTATTATATCTGAGCCTTCGACGTACCACTACATTGATTTACGTAGGTTTTTAGTATTTCGATGTATCTATTTACTTACGTCCTTTTTATATACATTTTGGGTTGTATATTGGGTTGAGCGATTAGTTCCCCGACTTGACACATTATCATACTGTTATCGCCATCTGACTATATTGCATGTGATCGATGATGTTTTCCTGGTTTCCTCACTTAGGGTTAAAATTTGATTGCTTCTGTATAAACTGTTAAGACTTCTGCTAATTTAGTAAACTGTTAAGAGTTTTAATCGACCCTAAATTCAACAATGGTATTACACGTGTATTACTTATCCTGAATGTGAATAATAAGGAAAATAGGTTAAAAAAAGATGGCAATATATAGTTAAGTCCTACGTGGATGGGATTAGGATTTAATTACGGGATTAGGCCGGGTGGTGTTGTGTTTAGGAAAATGGGTCGTCACACCGTCGCTATCCGAATTAGCAACGAAGATTTTAGCGACGGGAAAGTAGGCAAGTGTTGTTTTTGTAGTGTTTATTTTGTTTGTATGTGTAGTTGTAAATGTAGTTGTTCCTTAATTGAAACCCTTTTTCTGGATTGAGATTGATCATATGATTGCAAACATTGATTTATGAGGCAGTACTTAATTGAAACCATTTTTGTTGAAAATCTCATAACTTTAATTGCACTGATTTTATAAATCTTTTGCTTGCATTAGATTAGATTGATTGCATTCATTGTATGTAGTGGCCGATGCATATAAGAGTGTAGGATATCTTTACCAGCGAACTTACCTCACAGTAAGGGGGATCACGTTAGATGGCATATAAATAGGACCATGTATTTTGGCATTTGATGTGTCCTTGTGTTTTTGAAGTATGAGTTGGGTAGCGAGCACGCTAGTTACCGATTTTCACAATGCTGCTAGGTCATAATCTGCAGAACACTCGGGTTTTCACAGTCTAGTTAGTATGTTGTTGTATCGCGCGTTCCTGACACTGACTATTGGAAAACTAGGTGTTTACACTTAAAATTGACTACGAGATTTTAATATGGAAAAGGTACTTTTAGTAAACCAATGATTAATTCATCACTTTTTGCATGATATGATTTTGCTCTCAATCCAGGTTTCCATAGCAGTCGATGAATTCGGGACTGTTATTGGTGTATTCGACAACGCATCATATATCAAAGTTCGATCACTTGTGACACATTGATGAGAAATGACTTAAAGGATGTGGAAAGTACACCAATAATTGCACTAAAGGTTGACTTATGTAGCCGACCCCAACTAATTTGCGATTGAGACTTAGTGGTTGTTTTTTTAAATTGTACTGATTTTATTGATTAATTGATTGAGTTTTGAAATAGAATTTTAATTGTAACTGTAATATAACCATATACAAAAGAAGGTATATAATTGGTAAAATTTTATGAATCTTAATTTACGTCAAAGATAATTTGAGTAGATTTAAAAATAAAATAAAATAAAAGATAATTTGAGTTGCCAAACACAAACGGCCCAAATATCTAATTTTGCTCTAGGCCTGAAATATGGCACGATCGGCCCGGTAAGCTGGACTAATTAATTAAGGTGCAAATTTTCTCTAAGCAATAACCAACACACAAAAAAGTTTTAGGTCAAGCTACATGCCAATCTTCTATAACTGAGCCCTAAAGATTTTGGAAAATGCTTTTGTAACCTGGCCACCATCCTGTTGGCATTCCTTAATGATTTTTGCATCGTGATGCATACACGAATCACGATGTCTATCAAAGAGACAATAAGTGTGTGTCATTCATGCTTGGCACTGTTGGCTTACAATATATAGCATGCTCCAACTTTTTTTAAAAAAATTTTGGTGAAGGAGAAATAAACAAATAGATGATGAATTGAGAACATTCTTCTCAAAAAAAAAAAAAAAAACAAGAAGAAGAAGAAAAAGAATTGAGAACATTGTAGTGAGAAAACTTCTGTTTGCATGTCTCACATCATAGAGACTATATAGTCAATGAATTATAAATTAATGAAACAAACAAACAAAAAAAATGGACAAATCGTTTGGTAATGTAGCTGATTATTCCAAATTCAGAGATACCCTTGTTCCTTTGGCTTTGTTCAGAAAGAGTTGTCCTAGTCGTACTCTTGGCTTGTTTGCATCATGGAACCGTTCTTTCGTGACATGAATAGAGCTTGTGACGTCATTCCCGTTTATTTGGGGTGGGGGGGATGTACCTAGCTAAATCATTTAAGTCATTTGTATAATGTATTCACACACTAGAACTTCATCAACTACTTTACTCGCTTTAGTTTTACACTATTTGCTATGTGAAAATGTGAAATATATTAAGCTAGTGCAACTAATTTACATATAACTTTATAAGATCACTCGTCCGATTTTTTTGCATATATACCACTTTGTGGCAAGAGATTACCACTCATCTCAAATTAATGATTTGTCTTTATACCACCTTTCTGGACATTTTGACTAGTTAACAACCCAACAAAACTAAAGGCGCATTTTGAAAACTCACCTTTAATTCATCAACTTTAAACTTCCACACATATTTTGCACTGAAGGCTTTAGCTTTGTTGGGTGTCTCCTGACAAAAAAGAATGTGTTGACCCGTAAAAATGTCTAAAAGTTGGTATAATTACAAATCATTTGAAATGAGTAATAAAAGTGTCAATCTCTCACTACCAAAGTGGTATATATGCAAAAAAAAAAGAGGATGCGACTATATGCACCCCACAATTTTATAAGGGCAAGCCACTAGATAAGGGCACCCTGTTCAAAATATTTAGTTCCTTAATTGTAATTGTGTCTACAAGAGCACTCCACCTTCAAAAAAAATCAAAACAACCACCACAAAATATACACGATGAGTGCATAAGCCTTACGACTTGTTTCGATCGTCGCGTCACACTCGAAGGCCGTGGTTGATCGCGGAGTCGAAGGTTGGCGGTTTGTGTGGGTGCACAACGTGAGAGACAAAGGAACATGTGAGTAATTGTGGGAGTTATAAGGGGTAACTAAGTTATTTCATTTGTAGGCATATATAGAACTGAAGTGCCAAAAAAAAATGTGGTTTACCCTTATGAAATTGTGGGGTTCACATAGCAGTGTGCAAAAAAATCCTCACTCTTCACTCGACCGAAAAAAAAAAAAAAACATAAATAAATAAATACGAACTGCCTAATTGGACTTTGCCGCCACGACTATTTGAGACTTTGACCTCGTAAGGACTGTAAGGACTTGCGCAGGCTCGTAATAAATAGTGGGCCCCATCATCACCCCGACCGACCATTTCAACAAATTAAAAGTAGCACGATGAATTAATTTGTTTCCCTTGTTTTCCCATAATATATAGTGAAATGAAGATAGAACAAAGCCTTACTTCAACATGAGCACATCTTCTTCTTCTTATTCTTATTCTCCCAATCAAATATTGGATTATTCGAATTTCTCACTCGATTCTTCCATGAAATTGCAGCCTCGAAATATATCATCGTTCCCTTGGGGCAACCTTGCCATGCCTAACGACGATCATATGTTTCTTCCCTTCAATGAAAATGACCCCGAAGAAATGTTACTCCTTGATGTTCTTGCCAAGGCCTCCGTGGCGAAGCAATTGGAACAAGAATATCATAGCAACAGCATTTCCTCATCCAGCACTAACACTATAACTACTAATAATAAGCATTATGGCGAGGCTAAAACGGTCAAGGAAGAAGAAGTCAATTCCGAAGAGAACCGAGAGAGTGATGATACAGGGAAGAATAGCAAAAGGGATGAGCGCTACAAAGCTTACAGAGGCGTGAGGAGGCGGCCGTGGGGGAAGTTTGCGGCGGAGATCCGGGACTCCACAAGACATGGGATTCGGGTGTGGCTTGGAACCTTTGACAGTGCAGAAGCGGCGGCAATGGCGTATGATCAAGCTGCTTTTTCCATGCGAGGGTCCATGGCAGTTCTCAACTTCCCGGTGGAGATGGTGAAGGAATCGCTGCATGGAGTCAAGTTGAATGTGCTTGATCAAGATTGCTATAATTCCCCCTTGCTGGCTTTGAAGAAGAGGCATGCGATGAGGAGGAAATCCGAGAGTAGTAATGCTAGAAAGAAAGCTAGAGATCAATATCAGTATTACAATGCTAAGTCTAATCATAATCATAATCATAATCATAATCATAATGTTGTGGAATTGGTGGATTTGGGTGCAGATTACTTAGAGGAGCTCTTGATTGCTAGTACTAGTAGTGATAGTCTGTCTGATATGTAAACTCACGCGATTCCGCTGTTATCTTGGTTCTTTAGTGCTACTAGTTTTTAAAGACGTGCCATGCATTTTTTTTTTCTTAAAATATTTAATTATCATTAACTATAAATAATAATAAATTTTCAAAATAGAAAGGCAATTGACATTAATCACTTTTGAACTTCAATGTCTATTAAGCCACTTAGAGCATCTCCAATGGAGATGTCGATTGGGTGTGAATGAGCGCTAACTACAAGATTGAATAGACATTAGAACAAAAAAATCATCTCCAATGAAAATGTGTATTTTCGAATGTAGAGCTGACTTAGCATATAAGGAATATGTAGACAATGTTTATTTTCGACGTCTACTTCTAAACAGTGCAATTCATTACCACATCAGCTTTTCTCTCTTCTCTCTAAAATATACTTTAAAAATGATCGATGAAACTATAAAATAAAAGTGCAATCAACATTGACCATTGGACAGCACTTTTAAACTTCAATGTTTATTCAAGCTACTTAAGATGGATATCAATCCTCTAGATGTTGATGTGGTATCGATCTACACCTACAATTCATATTTACTATTGGAGATGCTCTAATAAAAATTATTTTACTATATCAAAAAAGGGGTTCATATGAGAAAGGGGTCTTGTATGTTTTATAAACATACGGATCTCGAAAAAAAAGTGTTTCTTTTCAAAAAGAAGAGTACAGACAGTATTTTTAGTCATTATTAAAGGGGTGTTCGAACACCTTTTATTTCTGCCGTCACTAATTATTAATTAGTGAATTTTGTGATTAATTTGTCATATTATTTCTCAAATTGAAACTAGAAGATGAAAACAATTTTAATTTTGCCAGAGGAGACCGGCCAATTCGACCACGCAGTAATTGTGAAATGCAATCCTGTGAGCATATGGAGTTGCATTGGAAGCTGAAATTTTAGTGGAACGAAATTGATACAGATTAATAATGTTGTTTTTCTTTATTGGTGGGCATACTGTTATTTTAAAACTTTAAGATTTTTATACGAAGCGGCTAAACGGACCCTATTTCTTACTAAACGTAACTCGTTACTTTTTTGTACCTCACTTTTTTACATTTTAATTTTGCTATACAATAGTTAAAATTGAGAAAATTGAAAAGTGTTGGGGGTGAAGGTGAGGGTATTCTTGGATTTTTTTTTTTTTTAAAGTAAGGTATTTAAAGTAAAAAAAGGGGTACATGAAGTAAAGTGCTAAGTTTAGCAAGAAGTGGGTCCATTTAGACACACCCTTTTTATATGACACAATCGCCTTAATCATGTATTAAAATTATGTTTTTTTTTTACCAAAAGATACATTAATTCATATACATTGTTCACTATTACATCTGATAACAACGAAATTACATCTATAGCAGTCTTTTACCACATCTTGGGATCAAGTGACATTGTGAAAGCTTACAAAATTATGTGCAACTTTTATACACTTTTTTTTATTTCAACTTATATGCACTCGTTGAATGTGTCAAACTTGTCCATTCTATATACTTGTAATTATTTTGCTTCTAAGTCAATAGTCTCAAACACAAATTAAGACAGTCTTAATTACAAGGGTAATTTACATATACGTCATTTGACATTAAATGAATTAAAGAATTGAAGAATCATTAATGTTTGGGTTACACAAGAGCCAAAAAGTTTTTTTTTTTTTTAAAAAAAAACACTATATATGCTCTCAAATTTTGAAAACAACTTATAATTTGAACAAAGAATTTTTGCTAGAATGACTTATATTATTAACCAAAGGGAGTAACTGATCGAGGGTTGTCAAGCCCTTGACAATTTCAGCTTGTGCCATTTGCAGTTCCCGACTTGTATGCTTCACAAGTCTAATCCATTTCTTGCAAGAACTCCTAAACCTCACAATAATGAGAGAAAAAAAACTCAAAGCCTCCTGACAAGGAGAGAAAAACTTAAAAACTCTCAATAATAGAACTCAAAACCTCCCGACATGGAGAGAAAAAACCCGCTTCTATTTCTCTGCAACCCATAGAAAACATGAGTTATAGCAACAGAAGAAAAGAAAAAGATGAGAGGAGGAACGGGCCCTTGATGAAGATCGCACCTTTCGTCGCTAGTAGCCCCAAATCTGAAAAACCTTAAATCTCTTATCTTCTCCAAATCGCAGAAAGAAAAATCAAAAGGAGATGGGGAAAAGATGAGGGGGGACCGAAGGAAAAGAAAAGTTATTCAATATTTACTTTTTCCCCAAGACGCTATTTCATTAACAAAAAATCTATTTGAACTATTAAAGTTTGAACTCACAGATGGTTTTTTAAATTTTTACAAGTATCAAAGGAGAGTTATAAGTTGTTATTTCGAAGTCATTTATTGTTTGAGAATAACTTTGAAATTAAAAAAAAAAGAAAAAAAAATTCAAAAACTTCATCAGAGTCCAAATAGCACTACTCTTTCATTAAATATGCACAAATCACAAAAAAGGATCCTTGAGAGCCAGAATAGGCACTTACCTTCCCAATACATATACAAAATTTCAAGGCCCAATGAAACTCAATTCATGTACATACAAAGTTTCGAGGCCCCCAAATCAATGGAGTTCACATTATGATACAGGAATACAAGAACCATAATTGTACCTTTGGACTCTTGATCCTTTTATGAGATTGAAGTAGGTCCTGAATTATGGTGCATCAATACATCACCTTCAATTGTCTCCCGAATTTGAGAAAGAAGATAATTGATCTTCTAGAACTTCCAGCAGATCATAGTATTCAACGAAGGAAGGGTGCGACTGAAGGAAAAGAAAGTCGTTATGTCAGATGACAGAGTATGGTTATCACTGATTATTCAAGCATTTTGACACATATATACCTGAATGGTCATGCTATATGCTTTCCATAACCTCAAATCATGCTGGAAAAGGTCAAAAAGAACCTGCACAAGAGGGATAGTTGCTCTGTGAACATTTAGCAAGGTGTAAGAAAAGATGAAACACGGATAATGTGAGCATTTTAGGCTTTTCAGAAATGCAAACCCCATATGACTAGGCATGGAAGTAAAAGAATCTCACAATTAACAGAAATTAAAGACACAAAACTATGATGGCTAAAACGTATTATTGAGCTTAAAATGGTATTGAAATAAGAACGCAGAAAACAGAACTCAGTCACCACGTGTTTCATCCAATTAGTGAACCAGAAGTAGTCTCTTCCACTAAGTTCCCAGCTTGTTATCTCAATATCTATGATCATGATACTGCCGAAGGATAGTCAATGGCAATTCATGCTCTCGATGTTGGACTAAGTGATTTGCACCTATGAGTTTGACATCAACAATATGTGATGGTACTAATGAGTTTGGCAATATGTGATGGTGCTAATAAGTTTGGTTAGGGTTTAACTACATTATATTCACTTAGACTAATAAAACAATCAAGACTAATAAAACAATCAAGAAATTCAAAGGTCAGATTCTAGATTTAGTAGACAAATTCATCAACCGGGGAAGTACACTAGGGCAAGAACTAGACGAAGCCAAGACTAAGAACTATGTCCTAGTCTTGTAAAAAGCATTGTTAGACACAAGTTCTCATTTCACATGCCAATGCACTAGGCCCATTAATTTTTAACAAAAACACGGTTTTAAGCCGATGCTCATGTTGATCTTAAACTTAATTTTCATATGACGCACGTATTTGATTGAAATCAATTTGAGTCTAATCTATAACTCTTATTGCGGTTTCTATATCACAATCACATTTACGAGGGATTTGTGCTCATAATTAAGTTTTTATAAGTCTGAGATTGATAGCACAATTTAAGCTTAAGTTTGGAATTTAAAGAGGCACTGAAAAAAATGAAAACAGGAAAAGCATGTGGCCCAGATGAAATACCCATAAAGGTTTGGAAATGCTTAGGAGAAATTGGATTGACTTAGTTACCAAAACTTTTCAACAAAATTTTAAAATCAAAACGAATGTCAATGGATTGGAGTAGAAGCACGCTTGTACCGATCTTCAAAAACAAAGGAAACATTCAAAGTTGTTCAAACTATCGAGGAATTAAACTTTAGAAGAGGATAATTGACAATAGGCTAAGAACAGAAACAAAAATATCAAACAATCAATTTGGCTTAATGCCTAGAAGATCAACTATGGACGTGTGGTAAAACTCGTAAAGATATAATAAGAAGGCAAAACGTATTTTTTGGTCCTTGAACTTTGAGTCCTTTATGCTTTTGGTTCCTGAACTTTTATTAGTATACATTTAGTCCCTTAACTTTCATTGTTATACATTTGGTCCCTGAACTTTTGAGTTTTTATGTTTTTGGTCCCTAAACTTCGAGTTTATGTTTTTGGGGGTAAATTTTTTTTTTCAACTTTTGTTGGTCGATGTGAGTCGCCCGGTTTAGTAATATAAACCACTTTACTCTTCTTGACTAGTCACGCGACACTTTTGTTACGCATGTTGGCGAAATTTACCACTTTCAATGTTAAAGGACTAAATGTAGAACTTTGTAAAAGTTCAAGGACCAAATGTATAGTAATAAAAGTTCAAGTGGCAAAAACATAAAAAACACAAAGTTCAGGGACCAAATGAGGAGTTTTGCCTAATAAGAAATATAAAGATTCAAAGAAAACGAGTAGCACCAATTGACACAAAGATTATGGAAGGGCGGTTGACGGCTTACAAATGCTCCCACTAGAAAACTTGACTCAATAGAAACTGAAGAAATTCGACAAAGTAGGGATAAACCGAAGTTAACTTGAAACTCATTAATTAGGAGAGATTTAAATGGTTTGGAAAGCTTACCATTTATTACAGTAAATCGAGTACAATGGAAGTGTTGGATTCATGTAGCTGACCCCAATTAATTTGGATTCATGTAGCCGACCCCAATTAATTTGGATTCATGTAGCCGACCCCAATTAATTTGGGACTAAAGGATATGTTGTTGTTGTTGTGATGTAAGCTTAAGTTTGCATAATTTATAGTGCACCGCATAACCATTTATCGAAACCATTTCGAACTAGATCTATATTCCCTTGACGGGTTTCAATATTAAGAGTTGGGCCTATAAAAATCAGTTTTATTAGGCATATCATTTGGCATAGTCTCACTTGCATTTCATTTTGATATCATAGTTGGTTATGGAGGATATAATCATTATAGTAATTTACTGTAAACGGTAACTGTGCTTATTTGTATATCACTATATTGTGGTTAAGTCCTATTGACAAATAGGCAAAGGGAAGTCCCGGTTATGTTCTAGGCAAGTCTAAGTCATATTTGAGACTAGTTGGGTCCAAGCCCTTACTCCAATAAGGCAAGTGTAAAGCCCCAGTTGATGCTAGGCGGTTGTACAAGACGCAGTTGAGGATAGACAACTGTTTTGGAAAGCTGACTATTTTTTTTTTCAGCTGTTTGAACCTTTAGAACCTCACAAACTGATCCAAACTCTGCTTCATATCAAACTTAAGAAAGATTAACCAGCCACCGAGAGCCTTTAAGCTTAAAAACTACTAATTGATAAACATTTCTATTTTGCCTTTACACTTGATTGAACTTCACTAGCTACAACAAATTAACGATTCTAAGTTTCTAACGTTTCATGACGTTCATAAAGACGATGCCTTTAGCAAATATTGAAACATATCTTTAATTTTGCTATCCAAAAGGACCAAAACAAGAAAAAGAAAATGGAGATGAATGCAAAGCATCAAATGTTTAAAACTCAAAATTGCAGATGATGGCATGCATAACTGTTGATGGTTCTAGAACGCAAGAAACTAAATGGTAACAATTTATGGGTTCAAAGAAGCCTGGATATACCTCAGAACGTTTAAGAAGAGTTGCGAGAATGACTATCCACTCTTTAAACTTGACAGAACACATATGTGACAAAAGAAATTCAGCGTCCAGTCGACTCTGCAGTGTACCTATTTGGAGCTGCATCACATATGGTAAAAGCATACATCTATTATTCAATGTTTACAATTTGAATAGAACCAACAACCAAGTATAAGCCAAAAACAATATCATAACAATTCGTAATATTTACAATTTGAATAGAACTATATCAGTTCAGTGATACTACCTTCTGTGAAATAAGCTCAAGCCCAAAAGCAAAGTTCTCCAAACGAGCACATCCATTCCTTTCTCGTTGAAGAAATTCCTAAATGAGATAGGAAGCTTCAGCTACATGGTTCCAAATGATTCAAGAAAGGTGTCTTGAAAAGGAAACAAAAGAAGCTCACCACAAGGTCAAACTGTGTACCCTTCACAAAAGCAACGAGTTTGGATAGCTCTTTTCCTGACATTAAATAGCTAGCATGGCTTTCTAGGATGCTCTTCACAGAAGCAACATGCGCGCTTTGCTCTTTGAAAGAGGTGTTGCTAAAACGGTAAACAAAATATACACACAAAAATAGACAATCAATTTAACATCAAAACTAGTATGGGCAACAAATGTACATTACATAATTCCACATGCTATGTTACCTGGACTCGGGTGCGGGTGTCGGGTACGGGTATGAGTTTAAAGGTCGGACCCACCTATTCTCTAATTTAAGGACACAGAGACTCGGCAAAAAGTATCTAAAACTTGCGTGCATATGCTTATATATATGTAATAGCTTATACACCTATATTTTTTCTCATTTTTCATTTCTTACTCTACACTAGAAAGTTCATGTTAAGTTTTTTTTCTTTATTCTCTTACATTTTAAATCTTTTTATACAAAGAGCTCTTCAAATGGAGTATCCATGTCTTTTTAAGTGTCAGACTCGTTTCAAGTGTCCGACATGGGTACTTTGGGTTAGAGTGAAGGGTCCGGGTAACATAGTTCACATGTACACTACAGTTTGGTTAACTACACTACTGAATGAAACCACCAAAAAAGATAACCTCAAGAATATCATCCTTATCAGATCCCCCAAAAAAAAAATCTGGATGTCTCCGAAGAGACTTATCAGATCCCAAAATGATAACAGAAAATATTACATGGAATAATAAAATAAAACAAATCCATAAATTAAATGGCGGGACTAAATTCAACAAACCTTTTGGAATCAGACATTTGCCTCTTGTAACTTGGTCGAAAAAGAAAATAACCCAAAAATCGTGGTGAAAGTTTATCCGATTCTGTACTTGAATGTTCGTATTCCCGTCCAGATCTAAGCAAGAACCTAACCTGAAAAAGGAAGGACCAAAAAATATAAAATCTGTATAGCCAAAACTTGTACAAGAAAATCATAAAAATGACACGTGATGATAGTAGTTACCAGTTCACCAGCGAGTTCATATAAAGATTCATCAAGAGTTGCCTGCATTCAGTTATTATTAGAGCCAGAAAAATCATGGACGTCAATAAATTCAATCAAGTGTAAAGAAGGAAAAAGAAAAAATTTCACCTATATTAAAGGCAGTTACATACCTGTAACAGGCGCAGAGCACAGTACTGACTGACTGCAGGCCCTTCAAGTTTGGCAATCACCTAAACATTCAACAAAAGATAAATCTTACTCTTTGTTTGAAGCATCATATATGACCACATGTAACATAATCTAATTAAAGAGTAATAAAATTTAAACATCTCAGAATGCTATCCCCCTATTAAAAATAACTTTCAATGTTTCATACAACTCGTAAAGGCTTAAGGAAACAGAATCAATACTGTTACAACAGCACAAGAAATGCCCTTGGATAAGCAACATAGGATTGCCAATCTCTGTAGCAGACCATTAAGTCAAATACACATTAGTGCAAGTTAGATAGGATCAACTGATTAAATTACAAAAGAGCTTACAGTCATAGCAAAGAGCTTCATTTTCGGTCAAAATAAACTTGCTTGAACATTCTACCGAATGGTGAATAAAGTCATGGAAAGAAGATTGTTTTAACTACTTAACCCCAGATGTCATTGCCACCATATACAGCTTTTACCAAGCGGTGCTACCAGCAGTTGTGCTAATTATTATATTACCACTGCTAGAGAATTCCCATTGTCCCTAACTTTCTAATTTCCAACTTATTGCATGAAGAAAGAAAAAGGAAATACCATCCAAAAGGATTGAAATCATTAACATCGAACCTCCAACATAAAATCATAAACAACATACTTTGTTAATTTGACTTGACAAGCTTCGATGTAACTAGCTCTAGGATGAAGTTATTTATATTTCTTTTATACTCTCAGAAATTCAAAAAATCTCCACACACTGCCACACACTGAGTTAATTCCAAATTTTGAGAGAGGAGCAATAGTCAATGTCAAAATCTAAATTCGTGTTGGTTAGATCAAGGAAGAGATTGAGGCCTATTACATAGAAAATGAACAGAAATGGACCAATCCATGCCCATGCACGGTTTCAAAGCTGAAGCAAGACAAAAACTCAAAAAATAGCAAAATAAGAGTTTTGCAACGGTTTACCACATATCACAAGAGCATGTATTTTAATTGTGCTACATGTGAACATAAGACCACAAACTTCCTATCAAAAAAAAAGACCACAAACTCAAACAAAGGAATCAATTTGAGCATTCCTTACAAGTGTCTTACAAGAATATAGCAAGCTGCAGTTCGATACCATCTTCTCTGAAAACACTCCTCAAATAACCTGGCATGTCCCATCAAAAACAAATAAATTAATATAATTAAAATACAAAGAAAAGCGGAGAAGACAATAAGAGCTTTTTGTGACTAAATTGAAGATCCCACTTCACTTCATCTATTTTTGCAAAATGATGCCATGTTAATGATTACAAGCAATGGTAGCACCTAACACTATGTTCAGTAACGCCCAAAGCCAGGTATATTTGGTTTAAAATAAACCGTATATATATATATATATATATATATATATATATATTTGAGGTTAAATCGTAGGATTTTTAAGATAAAGAGTCCAATAACTTACAGGTGTCAGAATCGACAATGTTGTAAGGATCTGAATGAGTTCAATTATAAAAAAAAATCATAAGATAAAATTAAAGCAGGAAAAGAAACACACATATTATAGATAAATGCCCAATCTCAGCCATGGGTTTCTAGGTACGTGCTTGTAATCATTCATCATTAAAAAAGCTTTCTCAATGCAACTTTTTCTTTTAAATACTTTGTTGGAAATGTGTGGATCAAATTTTAGATCACATCAGTTAAGTGTTACTTTATAAAGAAGTACTCAAGTGTGGATATCTCCCCAAATAGTACCAAGGCCTTTTAGAGTAAATCCCCACACCTAGTCTATAGAAGGTGGTTAAGTTGGGGACAATATCGGTACTAATGAAGATCCATGAGCCTGCATCTGCGTTAGGTGGCCCAACAACAAAAACAACATATTTTCATGCAAGATAAACTTTTGCCGATTTTGTAACCATTGAGGGAATGATGTCATTCTTTACAAACCTTAACACCGAAAAAGAAATCCCTGGTTATAAATCTAACCTTATCAACATTCAACAATACAGCCTTCACAATCAATGACAATGTCTCAATTGCTTGAGCTCTATAGCATACCCTACCAACAAATCGATACTACAAGTTGCATAACAAGTCTAAAACAGACAAGGTCTTCTGACCAACAATTTCCCTGCAGCTACATAAGTTCCTGCATATTTAGTTTTTACTTGAATAACATTTTTCCGCTCTCGCTTTCTGTACAACAGTATCCAATAACTGAAACAGTTTTTTGTTTTACATTCTTCACATGAGAAGAAGCGTCTTCAAAACCAAAGAAAACCATTCCAAATAGGATATTAAATGAAAATTGATCATGTCCAATTTCTTTTGTTGATTATAACATCAGACTTAGAATTCCAACCAACCTAAAACCATGAATCCTCCATTGGCTAAAGAAGCGTGCTTGTATACATTACTTCTGAAACTAAGGATATTTTTTAAACATAAAATCAGACCTCACAATTGTTCAGGTATTCTACATTCCAGTTATGGTAAATAGAGTCCTTGAAAAACTTACCTAAAGATGCACTGTTTGACCTTTATCAAGAAGATCAGGCCATATGGTCAAAAGCTACTAAATCAATGGTTACGAGTAGGAAGAAATCACAAATAGACACTTAAAAATGAGGAAAAAGTCACCTGTTTAAGCATACAACAACAATGACATAGCCTCAGTCCCAAATTAATTGGGGTCAGCAACATGCTTCCATTGTGTTCGATTAAGTGCGATTGATGGTGACCTTTCCAAACCATTCAAATCCTTCATAATTAATGCGTCCAAGTTAACTTTAGTTGCGTCCAAGTTAACTTTAGTCTACCCTTACCTCATCGAATTTCTTTAGTTTATATTGAGTCAAGTTTTTTCTAGTGGGTGCATTTGTAGGCCACGTCTTTGCAGGAGACCAAATCACCACAATCGCTCTTCCCTAATCTTAGTGTCAATCGGTGCTACTCCTCTTTGTTCTTGAATTTTTGTATTTCTTATTCTATCATTACGAGTTTTACCACACATCCACCTAAGCATCCTCATTCAACTTCGTTCATTTTATGTAGTTGTCATTGTTTTACTACCCAACATTCACTTCCATAAAGCAAAGTTGGCCTAATTGCGGTCCTGTAAATTTTCCTTTTTAACTTGGTAGGAATATTTCTATCACATATCACACCTGTTGCACTCCTCCATTTCTTCCAACCAGCTTGAATTCTATGTGACATCATTCTCAATATTGTCATCATTTTGTATGATTGATCCTAGATATCTAAAGTGATTCGCCTCAGGAACTTCTAATTCCCCTAATTTAAGTATTTGACCACTCCATCTCGATGTCTAGTATTTCTAAAATCACAATGCATGTCGGTCTTCGTCCTACTCAACTTAGAACTTTTAGATTCTAATGTATTCCTTCAAAATTCTAATTTCCTATTCACTCTATCTCTTATTTTGTCCACTAAGACAATATCATCTGCAAATAACATACATTTAGATTATAAGGTATATCATCTTGAATCTGCCTAGTTAGTTCATCCATAACTAGAGTAAAAAGATATGGGCTTAAAGCCGATCCTTGATGTAGTCCTATCGTAATGGAAAATTCTTGTGTAGTTCCTCCAAATGTCTTTATACTCGTTACTACTCCCTCATACATATCCTTAATAGTATCTATGTATCTAGCATGCACTCATTTTCATTCTAGAACCCACCAAAGAACATCTCTAGGGACCCTATAATATGATTTTTCTAAATCTACAAATACCATATGAAGATCCTTTTTTCTTCTCTATATTTTTCCATCAATCTCTAAACATCTCTAGGGACCCTATCATATGCTTTTCGCCTCCATAGTTGAATTTTCAGGCATGAAGCCAAATTGATTCTCTGATATTTTTGTTTCTCTTCTTAGTCTATTGTCAATTATCCTCTCCCAAAGTTTCATAACATGACTCATAAGTTCAATTCCCCAGTAGTCTGAACAACTTTGAATGTCTCCTTTGTTTTTGAAGATTGGTAGAAGCGTACTTCTTCTCCAATACATTAGCATCCGTTCTGATTTTAATATTTTGTTGAAAATTTTTGTTAACCAAGTCACAAATCTAATTTCTCCTAAGCATTTCCAAACCTCTATGGGTATTTCATATGGGCCACATGCTTTCCTTATTTCATCTTTTTCAATGCCTCTTTAACTTCTAAAACTCTAATATTGTGTGTATAGTTTACATTTCTTTCTTGGTGTGTGTTTTCATCTACTATGATATCAACTTGGTCATCATTAAATAAACTATCAAAGTAGCTTCTCCATCTCTCCTTAATATCGTATTCGCGTGATAAAACATTTCGATTTTCGTCCTTAATACATCTTACATGACTCGGGTCTTGTTTCTTTATCTCTTAATTTGGCAAGCCTATAAATATATTTTTCGTCATCTCTATTACCTAACTTCATATATAGATCCTCCATGAAGTTTGTTTTAGCTTGACTAACTACTTTTTTAGCTTGTTTTCTAGCCCCTCTATATTGATTGTATGCATCTTCAACCTAACACTTAGGTATTTTCCTATAAATCTCTCTTTTAGTCTTAATTGCTCTTTAGACATCCTTGTTTCACCACCATGTTTCCTTCTTTGGTGGTCCCAAGCCTTTGGGTATACCTAACACGTTCGATGCACCTCTCCTTATGCAGCACATTGTATTAGCACCTAAATCAAGATCCCAAACGTTTTCCTTTAATAGTTTTTCTCTATACTCTACTTGTTTACTATTTTTTAGGTTACGCCACTTTATTATAAGATCCTTGTCTCTTTTATTCCTATTAAGTCGTCGTTTTGCAGTCTCTACATTTTTTACTATCTATTTTTCTTCTTAAAAGAAAATCTATTTGACTCTTGTTATGACCATTGCTAAAAGTAACCATGTATGACTCCCTTTTCTTAAAACTAGTGTTTACTAAGACAAGATCATATACTGTAGCAAATTCTAAGATTGATTATCCTTCATTTCTATTGCCATAACCAAAACCTCAATGAACTCTCTCGAACCTATCATTACTTGCCCCCACATGCCCATTTAAATCTCCTCCAATAAAATTTTTTTCATCTGATGGTATACCTTGCATAAATCCATCCATATCGTCTCAAAATTTGCATTTGATGCTCTCGGTTAATCCTACTTGTGGTGCATAAGCGCTAACTATGTTAATCTTTTCGTCTCCAATAATTAATTTAACCAGGATCAATCTATCTCTCATTCTCTTAACCTCTACGACCTTATCCTTATAATCATTATCCACAAAAATTCCTACTCCAATGCATTTTCTATCTATACCAGTGTACCACAACTTAAACCGTGTGTTTCCTACTTCCCGACTCTTTTCTCGTACCCATTTTGTCTTTTGAATGCAAGAAATATTAACTCTCCGTTTAATCATAGTATCTACTAATTCCATTGACTTACCTGTAAGTGTTCTTATGTTCCATGTCCCCAAGAGAATTTTTTCTTCCTTTTGTGTTTGTTTTCCTTTTTCTATTTCTATTTTGTCCGAAAAATCAAGTCTCACTATCTATGATTTTGTGTTCGTTTTTTGTTTTGAACTAGCTTATTTACCCACACTCGTCCTCTGTGTGGGAACCCTTGCTCATTTTTCTTCACATCCAAGCGGCATTGTGAAGGGACTAGCTCGTTACCCATGCACGTCCTATGAATGGGAACCCTTGCTTATTTTTCTTCACACCCAAGCGACGATGTGACACACACCCTTGCTCATTTTTCACTAAACTCTGGCTCGATGCAGCGCGTCGCTAGGTGGGAACGTCCCAACGTTTACATGTGTCACCTGTTTAAGCATCTGGAAACATATTTGAGGCTTTCTCAAGGGTGCCTACGAAATTTCTTAGCTTCTCAATCTCCTCTTTTAAAATTCTTTAATTCCTCCTATTAAAAAAACAAAATAAAATATATAGATGTCAGCCATCAAAACTATGAATGGAAGTTTCCAATTAACAATATTTCTTCTTCCTCTTCTTTGTCTATTTTATTCTATATTGTTGTCGGATATGTGTGGCTTTCTCAAGGGTGCCTAAGAAATTTCTTAGCTTCTCAATCTCCTCTTTTAAAATTCTTTAATACCTCTGATAAAAAAAAAACAAAATAAAATATATAGACGTCAGCCATCAAAACTATGAATGGAAGTTTCCGCACCATTAACCACATTTCTTCTTCCTCTTCTTTGTCTATTTTATTCTATATTGTTGTCAGATATGTGTGGCTTTCCAATATGCTTCCAGCATGTATCTTTAGTTTTGAGGCTTATTTCAGAAGAAGGGAGGAGGCACCAGTATTCACTGTATTTTCCACAATCTAAGTTCCTAGATGAAGTTATTTCACCTTCTTCAATAGAGTAACAAAGTTAAATCATTTGTCTTTGCAACCACAACTAAAGATCCATCTGCAGTGGACTGTAGAGGATAAATCCTGAACAACTATTTTCTGCTTGAATCATAGAAAAGCTTTATGTATCAAATGTAGCACTCTTTCCAAGAATTAGCAGTCTTAGAATTAGCAGTCTTACTTGATCAAAGTCCACATTCAAACCAAGAAGAAAACCAAACTCCCATTCTTTTTCATCAAATTGTAAAAGTATCAAAGCACCGCTAACTATATCCATGTTCAAACAATAATCGACCCATGGCCATAAACACTACATTACAGATAGATAGAGTTACATTTTTGGTGGATTAACAGATAAGAGTTGAATGTTTGGTGGATGAAATCTTCAATTTTAAATCATATATTTGACAAACATCTTTCATCATCGAGTATGATTGACATGACTCCCCAATTTCATTCTCTGTCATACGAAACATGCATGTTCCACTTATTTCTGAAAGCATAGAGTTCCACAACCATGATATCGTTAGAGAAATCCTTCTCATTGCAAGCAACAAATACGAGTCACTAGAACATAATCATGTCTCTACAAGATGACAAAATACCCTACACCTTTCACAAGTATAAGCACGAATGTGCCAATTATGATCATTGTTAATAATTTCTAAACCAGCCAATACGTGGCTCACAACTCCAAAGTTATCTCAAATTTTGATTTTATGATGTAACACAGATATCCAAGATAATGAATTGAATAAAGGGTTCAAAGAACCAACGAGAAATGGCAATCAAAGCCAAAAAGAGTTCAAGCAAGCACTGAAACCTCAAGGGGATCTTTTCCCAGAGAACCTTCATTGACTCTAGCAAAGTCCCACATTAGATTCCCTGGACTACGGCCCAAGACAATTTTTGATAAAAAAAAATAGCCATATAGTTATATATCCATGCATATGCCTCCTAATGGTGTCCTTTTTTTCTTTGTCTCTGTGTGTAAAACTTAACAATATACATTAGGCAAGTCTGAACTCCGTGACAATCTCAACTCAACACAATTTAGTTTCTTTGAATCAAAATACATATATAAAATTAGTTTGTGGGTTGATTTATTACGCACTATGATCAGTGATTATAAATATTTTTCTTGTAATATTTAAGTTATTGATTAGATTATCTATTGATCTTAAAAATTGTTGGGAAGGAGGATTATTGTAGATTCTTCCAGTATATATAGCAGTTACAAATTTAGCACAAGTATTTTATCGTTAGTCAATCAAATTAGGAGTATTAGCGAATATTTACAGCATAATGTCTAGTTAAATATCATTCGTTAGTTTTTCTTTGTTAGTTTTTCTTTTATTGATCTATAGTATCCTCATTTGTTAGTTTTTTTTTTTTTTTTTTTTAATTGACTTAAAGTACCCAATGCCACAAAGTTCTCAAACTATGAGGGCATTAGTGGGGCATAGTGGCCTTACAGGCCAATCCCACATTAAAATTACGATAACTTTTGCTTTAGCCAGATCCAGAGTGATATACAAAAAAAAATTAACATCATGCAAATCGAAAAACAATTTATTAAAAATAATTAAGTAGCACATAAATATGTGCATGTGTGCATTCTTATATGTAAGAACATATATAATTATTTGGCTTTCAGTTGAAACTTATTGGACGAATTCTTAAGTTCAAAGAAAGGTAAATAATATTAGCTTTAGTCTAGCCCAGGGCAGGAAATTCCTGGCTCCACCTCTGGACACTGTAACTAAAAGGGAAAGGAGATAAAATTAGTACTGATAGTCTGTAATAAAACGTACCCCGTAGCCAAAAAACTAAAAACTAAAAATACTTATCTAAGCTAAATACAGTAAGTTCAACAAGGAAAGTATGAAAATTTTAATTCAAGAAGGTACTTCAGTTAAGTATTCCTGAAAAGTAGGATAGTATCTAACTAATACTCAGTTATTGCTCTCAATCAGAAACTTTTCCAACCGGCTATAACTACTACTCCCTCCAATCAAAAATATATGACGTTTTGCGATTTTTTGGCTTCAAAAAATATAAGACGTTTTCAGAATTCGAGTGAACTTTGTACCTCTTATATCTATTTTACCCCTCTTTTAACTCAAACATTTAATTATAATTAAACACTTGTCTTTCCTTCATTGGATGAAATAAAGAATTAGATGTGGGCAAGGGAATTTAAATTCACAATTAATGCTTTCTTAATGTGTTTTGAGTAAAAAGTCTTATATTTTTTACTGGAGGGAGTACTATTTAGAAGCCATGGAGATCAACACAACAGTACTCAAGGTACCACACCACAAACTTCTATTCATAAAAGAAGCATTATACTTCAGAACTAGACAACTTCAATAATATAGCTTTTATAGATCACACACTAAAGTTCTAATGAAAAGTCTCCAAACATTATGTTATGTACTTGACAACCTTTGAATGACAAAGCTGTTTAAAATTAAACAGTCCAACAGAAAATGCAATATACTCGCAGAACAATGTTTACCGTAAACACCAAATATGAAAATCCATCAAAAAGAAGTACGAACAGAGAAAAATCATAATTCATATCAGAACTAAAATTAAGTCTATAGTTTAAAAATTAAAACAAGTAAAAAAAACTTGAGAGTTACAGTGTTTTGGTCTTGCAATTGAAAGAAGTAATTGACATACTCTCCAAAGCATCACTAGTGCAATGGATGAGGCATCACTTGCAATAGGCAAGCTTAGGGGATGTTTTGGGTTCAAGTCAAGTTGTTGATTTCTTATCAAAAAAGAAAGAAAGAAAAGAAGTTATTGACATACTCTGTAGATCTTCCAGCAGCAGAGAATAAATCTGCCCAATGTCGCCCATCTGTTTTTCTAGCAACACTTACAACTACATCAAGATATTCTGGGAAATTTCTAATCAGATCACAGGTTTTGTTCAAAAGAAAGAAGCTTGCAGCACTTTTAGGAAGCAATGACTGATTCTTTTTTGCATTTTGCCTGTAGAAAACAGTCGTTGTTCAGATCAACGAGTTCAAGTAAAACCCATATGGAATGTGTCAAAAATACTAATAACATGCTTAAAATGAATCTGAAACAAAAAATAAAATAAAATAAAAAATTCATGCATAAATTTAGAGTAATTAAAAGAAAACCACACATGCTTTTAGTGTCCAATCTTATCTTATGACCAAAAATATTTCCAAGAGCAGTAGCTATACTATTTCATTCATAAAAAGTGCTTCTCCGCTAAAGTTGCATTTAGTAAAAGTTAAGTTGACTAATAAACATTACAAAAATGGAGGTAGACCATGAAATTATTGAATACATTGGGAGAAAACAGGCCCAAACAGGAATAACCTACTAAGACTAAGAGTCATGTTGGAGCAGGGAAATCAGATTGACTGCAAGATCGCTTACAAACGAAAACCTAAGCTGCAGCACAAAAATATTGAACTTGTCAACATTTTCTGATCCTTAAACCATGTCAGTTGAACTTTCAATTCTGCCCAGTCAATATATTTCATGCCACATGATTTGCCATCGTTATCCTTGGAACAAGGGTGGCAAGACATTACTATGACCAGCATGCCTTCCATTGGAGGCAATAATTATTACACTAATTCTTGATTTCCTTTCTGCATTTATGCTTCACAATGTACTCACTCACCTGTTATTTTTGTTATCTTGGCTGAAGCTTATTCCATGAACATCTTTTCTCCTTCCAGCAAACATTTGTATCGATGAAGCATTAAAAGCTTCATTATGGAAGATAACTCTGATCAAGTGGGTGTTTCAAAGGAAAGACAAGGGCTGGAGATAGTTCAAGAAGTCCCTGTGGAAGCTACTGTTTGGGCAGAACAAATGTAGGGAAATATAGTCAAGAGCTAGTCAGGAGTTCAGAAAAAGGAATGTTTCTGTACTTACAGAATAAACTTGTTATGGCAGAAAGTTTTAAGTATATTATGCATAGCAGAAGTGAGGGACAACCATTCTAGCTCATCTTTAGAAACGAAAACCTCAAACGGAAACCACCAACCATCTAATCTTCTCACTGCCGGAAACCACCACCCACCATGTTCCAGTCACTCTCTCTGATTCCGGGCATTTACTCTCTATGGAAAGCCACAATTGAGTTACAGAAGCTTCGTGGTCACTGAGAGAACTCTTAGTAAGGGTTCAATCGAAATGGATTAGACCACAATGGAAGGAAAAGGGGTACTATCCACATTAGCAAAGTCAAGTACTAAATGAAACCTTGACAACTCAAAAGGGAAGTAGTCCATAAATCGCATGTTGTATTGAAAAATAACTATTTTAAACAATTGTATCGTGTCTCTTATGCATTACAATTGTATAACTATGTGTATAGAAATTTAAATTTTTAGCATTTAGAATGCAATTCTAAGACTTCCATATACCGGCAAATTTACACACAGCTTCCCCTCGCCGAATTAAACTTTTTCAAATTATTTCTATATTTTAATTACAATGCAAAGTCAAAGTTTTGAACCTTTTCTAGTAACACCACTAACTCCGTTGATTTAGATCTTGAAACACTGACAAGGATTGAAGGAGCATTAGAGAAGCTACATAATGGAAAGTTGGTCGATGAGTTACTGAAATTTGTTGAATGGAAGAAGGCCCACGCCACCATTGAGATAGTTAGTAATAACAAGGTGGGCACCTTAAGGGTCACCAAGTACGAAAGAAGCAAACCAAAATTTGTTCTTCTTCCAACCTATGTTAATAGAGATAGATGGAGCTTCTCGACAAGTTGATTAGGAAAGCCATAGAGCAACTCACTCAAAGATGAGGGATGTACTGGCACTCAGTCAAAAATGTCCAAAATCACTCCCCATACACTTCAACCCACAATTTGTGGCCACGGTTCTTTGCTTGAATGCACAGACATCCTGGTCGAGAATAGAAGATAATTTGATATAGACACTGAAAACGAATACAACCTTACAGGTCTTAGAGGATGATCTTGTTGCACTACACCTAGAATCAAGGGTGGAATGGTATAAGCTCCAACAGCTTAACTACCTTAATAGGTGAACAAAAAGTTCCAATGCTCCAACATGTGGATTGGTGTCCAAGGCTTCCACTAGAATTGTGGACAGGGGATAACTTCCCTAAAAGTTAGGAAATGCATGTGGTGGATTAAGAGCTATTGCAACCAATACCTTCAACCTTCGCTGGCTTTGATATGCAAAGATCAAGGTTAATGGCGAGACAAATTTCACCCAGATTTCGTGCAGATACCTCTTGGGACAACTATAGGGCTGGGGATATTCGTTGGGGGCAGTCAAAAAGTGATCGGAGTATTACAGAAAGTAGGAGAACAATTGGAGCACATGATTTACATAACGGTTCTTGCCACATGGATGTTAGCTATAATCGAGGAGATCAAAAGGTGGATCAAATGACACAAAGGAGTAACATTTGGCAAAGGCGTGACAACCATTTACCTATCTCAAGCTACTGCAAAGGCTAGGGAAGAGGGTTTTTCAAACACATTTCACCAAACAATGTGACAAAAAGGGGAACAAACAAACAACAACCGTTCTTTGTTCACATCGAACCTACAAAAAAGCAAGAGAAAGGGCTTAACCTAATGGACCTTAAAAACGCACAAACAATGGTAATACCGACTAGGGAAAAGGTTGAGAGGGCCAAATCGAAGTTGTCCAAAAAACAGAGCCCAAAAGAAGGCCAACAACTAATGATCAAGAGCATGGTTCAAAAACAACAATTGTGGGCCACACAACTACTCCCAACACGAGTTCACTCGGCAAAAAACGTTGTGTTTGTGTGGAGATAGGGGCTAACTGAGAGAGTCAATCAAGCTATGCTCTACATCAATGAAATGAAAGAATAGGGGCAGAGCGAAGACAATCAACAAGGGGGCGGCAACAAACGAACCAATAGAACGGGGAATTGATATCTAAAGGCCTAACCAACGGAGGCCTTTCAAGCTAAAGCCATTAAAAGCTCGAAAGCTGGAGATGCAAAGTAAGATGGGGAATAAAAAAGCAGCCCAAGAAAATAGACGGTTGGAGCGAGCCCTATCCTAGAGAACGACAACACTCGTGAATGGCTCGCAATAAACATGATGATGGCAAAGGACTTCTTCACCGAAAAGGACATGTCCACCTACCATAAGATGAGGAACAAGAGGACAAGGTTGGATCAAAGTTTTCAAAAATGCTAAGGTACATTCAAATAGTTGAAAATTTGGATGTCTAGGCTTCCTACTAATTCTATTATTCCCAGCCATGGCTCTTCCTAAGCCCAAACTCAACCGAACTCACAATCGAATACCTAACACTTTGATCAACTAGTGTCATAACCCGATTGCTACTCTAGATCCCAGAATAGTGTAAGACCAATCACTTGTATTCCATAGAGGCTCGGGTTTCTCCAACTGAAAACCATGACCACGAAGCTAGTAGTGGGCAAGATCAGGCAGGGCATACTATAGAGGGTGATTCAAAGGAACCAGTGGAGACCAGGGAAATCGAGCTTGCTCTTCAAAAAACTAGCCTTAAACTAAATGAGAAACCAAAAGACAGTAGAAGATATCGAACAATTTGATGGATATTAGTAAGCCAAAGGGCATGATTACAGGGCAAATCTAGTCCAAGGTGGGGAGCCTAAAGTCACCAAATGAAGCTCCTATCCTAGAATGTTTGACGCTACTTAGACTAGCGAAAGCGTAAAACTATTAAAAAGGCCATTAATGGAGCAAGTTACTCATTTTCTCTCATGAGGCATCCTTTTACTCCAAATAGTGTCTATGAAATTCATTTAACATATTGTAAAATTGCATGGGTTTCCTAAGTGTATCATTTTAAACTGAGATCAAATTTTATCAGTCATTTATGGTGAGAGGTTTTTTTAAGGCCACAGTGAGAGGTTTTAGAATAAACAAGACTACTCCTACCGCGAAGCATGTGAATGACAATTTAGAAGGGGTTGCGACATGATAAAGTGTTAGGCTATCGTTGGGATCATTCTAGTACTTCTAATCATCATATGGGCAATGCCACCTGAACATGAAACACTTGGGATTGACAACATCGATCCAACACTTCCACACATAAGCTAAATTGAATACAATTCATGATGTGCTATGATAATTGTTCAATTCCTTTTATTCGAAATTAATGCATTCCAAGTTATTTAAGGTCTATCCCTATATCATCAAAGTCCTTTCAATCTCTATACCGTTGACTTTTCTAGTTAGAGCATTCGCCAGCCCTGTCTATGGACAGGTCCAAACAGCAACAACCCGAGGTTTTAAAATCAACAAATTTCACGAATTTCGACGAGTTTTGTCAATTTTCAAGAGAGAAATAAATCTATATGTATAAAAAAAAATGCAAATATTGCTGAAAATTTGACATAATTTGGGGAAGTCATACCAAATAGTGGCGAAAAATAAAAACTTCCATGACTATGTGGAAGTTTCAAGGAAAATCATGGAAGTTTCAGGAGATTTCACAAAATGTACCGAAAAAAATATAAAATAAAACCTGAACACCTAAAAAGGGAAATAGTTAGCAAATTGCATGTTGTATTGTGAAATATGCTATGTAATTACAAATTGCATGTTGTATTAAAAATAACTATTTTAAACAATTGTATTGCGACTCTTATGCATTACAATTGTATAAGTATGTATATTTTTAACACCTTTAAAGAGAAATTTGAGTTGTTAGCATTGAGAGTGAAAATCCATGGATTTTTATACCTTGATAAATATTTGCACAACTTCCCATCGTCGAATTAAACTTCTCAAATAATTTTAAATATTAAGTGGGTGAATCACAAGGCGAAGTTGAAGTTTTGGACCTTGCAGCAACCTTCTTTCTCTATTTTTTGCTTTGTTAGTGCAACTACTTTTCTTTGGCATATCGTATTTCTTATTCTATCTTACCACAAGTCTACATAAACATTATCATCTTCCCTTCCCTAATTTTATACGTGTTGTTTCTTCATATCCAATATCACACCCATAAAGCATAGCGTATTGTCATAAATTTTTCCTTAAGATGTAACAAAGGTTTTTTTTATTACAAAGGTAGCTATTGAAACTTGTTTTGAAATTCAAAAAATTGACAACTCCTGCACCTGATATGCACAAGTAGGTTAGTAAATATTTGAAATAGGAGTGTAAAGTATCACAAGAATCCAAGTCCATTCTTTAGTATTACGTTTCTTAGGAAGGTAGGACATTGATAAGACCCCAATCAATAAAAGTCTAAGGGACCAAAAGCATGTATGAGTTTGTTAAGATTTTTAGGCAAGAAGGTACAAACTTGAATGTAAGTGTGTCCATTTTAGAGAGAGAAGTAGATAAATAGATTATGAGAGAAGAGATAGGTATTGAGGGTACATTGAATGTAAGTGTGTCCATGTTAGAGAGAGAAGGTACAAACTTGAATCTAAGAAATCGATTGATTCATTTGTCAATCATATGATGCAACTCATTAAATCGATTGATCCAGTTAAGAGAGAGAGAGAGAGAGAGAGAGAGAGAGAGAGAGAGAGAGAGAGAGAATTTGTCTTTATCCTTTCCAACATGGGTTGTTGGGCCAACATAAAGTAAAAATGAACATTTGGTATTAAGCAACTTTTTTTTTCCACAAATATCAAAAATACGCTATACTTTTTTAGGCTTGATAGGCAAATATATTCTAATGTTTCGAGATTTTGGCAAAAATATCCTAATGTTTCAATTTTGGCAAAAATATCCTAATGTTTAAACATTGTGCAAAGTGTATCCTTGGTCCCTGTATTTCCAATTTTGCCTTTAAAAAAATGGTGACGTGTCCTAGAGAAGCTAAATAAGTGCCACGTTGGATAACACCCTAATCTCCAAACTTAACGACCTGAACATCGAAGAACCCTAGTTACACCCAAATTGGATCAATCGCATGTATCTCTTCCAAGTTCGGTTCAATGTCCTCCGAACGATTAGCAAAATCCAATCTCCATTTTTAGTCAGGATTGAGCCACCTCAACCTCTTCTCTTCAGTAGGTAGTGGGTCATTTGACGAACACCAAGTAAGCAATTAACATTTTACTTTATTCGTATTTAATTTGCAGTCCATTTTTTTGTTCTGATGCAAGCAAACATGTTTTTTTTTCATTTTCAGTCTTGCCATTTGAACACTTCAGTGATCTCTTGATCTCCCTCTTTGCTTAATTTCATTGCCAGAGCATTCTTTTGAGTGTCTTTGCAAGTGTTTAGCTTCTCTAAAGCTTATTGTCAAGCACATGGAATTGATTTATAAAAATAAAAAAATAAAAATAAAAATAAAAATAAAAATAAAAAAAAACATTATTATAATGTGTAGAATTACAAGCATAACCAACAGTGGAAAAAAACTTTAAGAAACAAAAAAAAAAAATGCTTGATGTGGCAGGCTAGAGTAGACGACAGAGCAAGGAAAGAGATTCCAAACTGGACTTACCAAAACAATGATCTGAATGGCTAAAAAGAAACATTGATCAAAACGAACAAGGTCAGTTTTTTTTTTGCAGATTTGGGCAGCATGATAGCAAAATGAGAATGCAATGTGTTCTTCAACAGGCCAAAGAGGAGAGATTGGGGTCGCTAAACCCCGACTAAAATTATGAAGATTTTGACATGCAAGTGATTCAATTTGGTAGAACTAGAGTTTTTTCTTTTTTTTCAAAGAATTAGGGTTCTTCTATGTAACGCGAGTGATTCAATTTGGCTTTTTGTGAAAGAACTAGCGTTCTACGATGGGAGCAGAGTTTTGGGGATTTTTTTGGCAAGTCACATGGTTTTTTTGGGTTAACGTCAATAAGTTTGGAGATTATGGTGTAATCCAATGAGGCACTTTTTTACCTTCTCTAGGACAAATCACCATTTTATAAGTGTAAAATTGGAATTACAGGGGCCAAGGATACAATTTGAATAATTTTAAAATGTTAGGTTATTTTTTGTCAAAATTGAAATGTTAGAATATTTTCGCCAAAATCTTTAAACGTTAGGATATATTTGCCTATTAGACCTTTTTTTTACTAAGAGCTTCATAACACTTTAGTAAAGGCATCAAATAAATTCACATAGTGTATTTACAATTTGATTTAAATAAATGTAATGAAATTATAAACTTACACATTTTGAAGTATTTAGAAGTATTATGAAAAAATCTGGAACTCTAGCAATTTACGATTCAATTCACAACCCACGCCTACCAATTTTATGATTCGATCCCAATTCGACAACTTCGGGTTTAACTCACTTGAGTTTGGGCTGAGAGACAAGGTCTCTCTGGGTTATTGTAGTTTGTTCTTGTTTTTTTTCATCACCAATTGAACTATGGAATTCAAGAATTCTATCATACACCCATTGTTACACAACCAAAACAAATTTTCAAAATGGTGCCAGTAGCTTGAGTGGACTTTAATCAATACCATCTCTGTAATTACCACCACACCAACGCTATTATGTGATCAAGTTATCCGAGGATTATTATAGTCAAGAAAACACGCTTGACGATAATATCCACTTCGAAGAGTTTTCTTGAAAAGTATTTGAAAGGCTAATTAATAGACAATTGGGCATTTCATATATCATCAATGAGGTTACCTGGATATTTCAGCGTCAAATACAGTAAAAAGGAGCCACTCCAAACAATGAGAAAAATGAGGCTTTTCTGCGGATAAGCGTGCCAATCGCAAGGCTTCTTCATGTTTCTCCCTCTGAAACATAGGAAAGAAGATTCAAACTTGAAAAAATTACTTTCACGACAAGATATATCTAAGCTTTAAGATATACAGTATTTTAGATGATTGATAACAACAAAATCCCAAATTAATTGAGGTCGAATACATGGATTAGAGTCTTCCGCTCTGCTCGATTGAATGCAATTGTGATATGCTTTCAAAATCCTTTAAATCTTTCCCAATCAATGCATTCCAAGGTATCTTAGGTCGATACCTAAAGCGTCCAAGTTCTTAAATTTCTACTATCAAATGATTTATAAATTTAATATATTTCATCCCCATTATAATGATCACATTCATTACCCAAAACCCCTAAATTTTGACAGAAGAAGTTGGAGCTCATTGGATTTAAGGACATGAAGCTTAAGCTCAACAAACTATTGAAGACTTAAAAATCAAATTTCTTCTTTAGCAAATTCCCTCTCCCCTCTATCTCCTCTTGTGCAGCACCACTGCCTATTGGTTCAACCGCAAAAGTGATAACGTTCTACTATCAAATGATTTATAAATTTAATATATTTCATCCCCATTATAATGATCACATTCATTACCCAAAACCCCTAAATTTTGACAGAAGAAGTTGGAGCTCATTGGATTTAAGGACATGAAGCTTAAGCTCAACAAACTATTGAAGACTTAAAAATCAAATTTCTTCTTTAGCAAATTCCCTCTCCCCTCTATCTCCTCTTGTGCAGCACCACTGCCTATTGGTTCAACCGCAAAAGTGATAACGTTCTTATTTCTAAAATTCTCAAATCATAACAACGCTTGCCAATTATTAAATTTGTACAAAATTAACAATTAAACACTATGATGTTTATATGCATATACCATTATACACAATCTTACTAGTGTGGTTAAAACATGTCAGATTCCGATCCATATACAACTTCACAAAATATAATAGCTCTCCACTTGCTTAGTTCCTTCTAAATTGTGGCTAACTTTTCACTCAATAATAGTACACTTGCACTTGTGAGTGTACAACTACTTAAATCAATTGCGCCTGTTATCTAATCTTTAAATAATATTGGGAAAAAATTGAGGCCGAATGCACAGCCTCATAGATTTCTTAGCCTTGTTTCCAGACATAATGCTTCAATGAATTCTACATAAAAGCATTCTTGATAACTTTGAACATCCAATAGGTAAATGTCTTTGCTTCACGATGAATAAAGCACTTTTTTACATTATACGTAAGAAATAATTTAGATCTTTCATTGCTCCTCTTCTAACTGCATAAATGGATACAGGACATGTTTGGCGCGAAAAACTCAGACATTGACAACAAGGAAAACCTCCAAATAAAATGTGGCAATTCATTACAAGGTCATGCTAGATTCATGCATTTTCCCCTCTCCAGTAAGTTTGCTTAGTGAACAGAAATGACAGTTTTAACTTATATTCCACTTATTATTAGAAAGCTAAAAAAAAATTAAAATAAAAAAACTAAAAGAATGCAATCTTAAAGCATATAAATATTATGTGGACCACAAGCACAAGTAACAAAATAGAGATTCATACCCATATTTAGCAAGCAGCTATACCTGAATAAGGTGCCGCAGTAGGCAATGTAAAATAGTTTGAGCTTGAGGAGAAAGTTCAAAACAAGGAAACTCTGTGCATGCCAAAAATGACATTCTTTGAGAAACACCCACCACAACGCCAACCTTTGGAAGAAGTCCAAGTGGATAGACCTCACGATCAAATTCTAGCTCAGGATCCAACTATTTAAGACACAACTAACAAGAACGTCACTTATGCATTCACGTTATATCTCAACTTCCAATCATCAACTTATCTATCAAGAAAGTAATTCTAACTAACAAACAAATGTAAAAAATCATGATAAGAGAGGACAAGTAAACATCAATCTGCAATTTTTCTTAAAAAAATAAATAAATAACCATCAATCTACAACCCTACAAGTTAAAGAGGATTTCAACAACATAACCAAGGTAAAATTAAAATTATAAAAGGATAGTGCTATGTGCACCAGTCGTTTTTATGGGGGGCAAAGTAGTGGCCTAAATGAGCATGGTTTCCAATATGCCCCTCGCAAACACACAATTCCCCATTCTTGCCCTCACTGTGCTATGTGCACCCCACCTTTGTTCTCCATCATTTGGGACACTGCTCTTTCTTGTGATTTGTGGGGCATTGCCAATTCTGCCTCATGTTTGAGTTTTTTAGGACAAAATGGTAGAGGATTATGTAATGAAAGAATATTTGCAAGAGGAAAAAGAATTACTTTTGACATGTTTTAGGTTTTTTAGGGTTTTTGGAAATGAATGTGAGAAATCTTGTTTTTCGAGTGGTTCAACCTTGGTTGATCCAAACCTCTAATTGAAGAGTTAGCCTCGAAGGTCCAAAATTCTAATTGGTAAGTCGACCAAAGTTGGCGACACTCCTTTTTTTGGTTTGATTCCCAAAGGGGTTCGGTGGTTGTCAACCGAGTTTTAACAAAGGGGTGGTGGGACAACAATGAACCTCAAAGAAAGGTTTCAGCCCTGGGACACCAAACCTCACAAACGACTCAGAAGTAAATCACAAACTCGAAGAACAACCAAACGAAATGAAATAACAACAAATCTTACCAACTAGGACCAAATCGTGAGGATCTCACTTCAACAACTCGAATGACACTCCAACCACCAACAGTGACCAAAGATGATTGAAAACCTAGATTACCGAGACACATGTACAAGTGTCAGGCATGGGTGCATATCTAGGGATAGGACATGTCTAAGTTAAAGAATGCGAGGACTCGGCTAGAAGAGTCCAAATATTTGGACACGGGTACTTGAACAAAGCAAAAATAATAAAATCTACATATAGCATGCATTTAAATAAATTCACAACTTTAATATATTCACTTTAATCGAACTGTAAGCAATAATATCAATTGATTTAAGGTGTTTATAGTGAAAATCTATCATGAGGTAGCATGTATTTGCGTGTCAGTGTGTGTAGAGTTGTAGCATTTTTTATATAAAAATCTTACAAAGGGCCAGAACGTTTAATTTGACATGGTGTCTAGACAAGATAAAGAATGACGTTAACAATCCTTTCTGATGTGAAGAGGATGATGAGGCCTCGAGGCGTGATAACTCCAGATCAACTTCTAATCAAATTCCTTTCTCTTTATAACTAACCCTCTCTCCCTTGGTGTCAATTGGCATAGACCTTGTCGAGTCCAACCCTAGCTTTGCAATCGAAACATATAGTGTTTGGATCCATGTCATACTGTGCTAACTCCGGTACTTTAGCACTAAGTGTCAAGCCTAGGTAACACAATTGGAGACACCAAGAAATGGCACAAACACGCCGTGAAACAATCAAGAAACAATAGCTTTAAGGCTGAAGGAGAGGACAAGTGTGATTTGGGAGTGTTTAAGAGATGTGGTGCGTGACTTGAAAGGGGTCGTTTAAGGCATTTAGTGAAAAAGTTGGGTGCCCAATACTGTCTAATTTGAATGGGTGGTGCCCTTAAAAATTGGCTTGCCCTCATGAAAATTGAAAACAAAGGGGTGCACATAGTGCAACCCTTGTAAAAACTAGAAGAACAAAATCAAAAGTTAATGAAACTCAGACAGAATGATTTAATCTCTGAAGAAACCAAGATAAAGCGAGATGATTAGCTCTTGGAGAATGAAAACAAATATTAATGACAAAGAATAAGGTTGGATGATCAAAAATTAAACAAAGCAGCGAATGGAAAATGGATGGCGTTGAAAACAGATGGAATAGAGGCATTTGCCTTAGAAGACGGGTCTAAATGTAATGAATGAAAAGAATTTTTTTTTTTTTTTTGCAAGAAATTATGTAAATGACTAGAACAACAACTTACTGAAAATAAAACCTAAAACTAGGATTGGATGAATAATACCTGCAAGAAGTCCTCCTGCTTAAAGGGATCAACCCCAGGTGATGGATACCAAACCTGTAATTACATGCCTCCAATATATATTAGTCGATTGGAAAAAAAAAAATGAGTCACAAAACTCACAATACATATGGTCATCTAAAAAACGCAATCACAAACATATATAGTAGGTTACCTGCATTCCTCTGTAACCATAATCTAACCATGAAACTTCCTCAATGAGGTTTGCTTCCTCCTTAGAATGGCCACAAGTTACCCAAAACAATTCAACTGAATCAGTAAGTTCTCTCTCGTGCCCATCATCCAAATCAAGTAAAGAAAGCTCTCCATTGATTCTTAGAATCAAACACCTAACACATATGCATCATACACAACATTCAGCAATCTTAAATGGAAAACATGGTTAGCAATGTTAAGGTTATGCACAGACCTTGCAGGCTGTCCAGACAAAAAACCTTTTGAAGGCGATAAATGATTCTCTAACATGCCTTCTCTGAGATGGTGATCTGGAATAAATCGCATTGCCGCAGGATGGCTCTTAGCAGTAACAATTGAAAGTTCTCTTACTGTGGAAAGCTGTTTGTCATTTTATTACTTAAATTGCGTAAAAGCGTTTAAATCAAGCTCATGGAGGTAAAAAAAAAATACAAAGCTAAAGAAACAAACAGTTAAAAGAATTGACAAGAAAAAATATTTTTACCTGTAAACTTGGATTAGTAGAAGGTGACAGTATACCCAAAACATTCACATGAAAAATATGTACATCAAATGGATGGTAAGTGACGAGTATATAATCTTCAAAAACATCCATTACTATTGGCTTTCCAAGCAAGACTTTCCGACAAAGTAAAGAGCTTTGATCGAGATGATATCGCGGATAGAATAGCAATTCATAACTGCAAAAACCAATAACCTAGTCAATATTGTAACTATAGGCGCGATGACAAGTAGGGTGACAACATCGGAGGGATCTAGGATCAAGAAGATGGAAAAAAATATTTTTAAAAAAATGCAGCAAAGCAGGTACAGAAAATCGAACGATGTTGTCATTGAAAAGACTAGAGCAAAAGAGCTGCTAGCATAAAGTAACAAAATCACAATAATTTACAGAGACTTTTTACAGTAATTCTAAAGAGCCACAAGAAAATATTTGGAGCATTAAAGGAAAACAGTAGCAGAAACTTAGGATTAACAAGAAAAAGAAAATGATGGAAGATAACAATAACATCACAAGGACTGAGAGAAGAAAGGGAAAAATGAGCATCAGCTAATAGAATTCAATTGGGAAAACTATGAATTAAGAAGATAAACTCAAACACCTGCTCACATGGACTTGGATGCATGGTATAGAGATTCTCCAAACTTCTAAAAATTCTAGAACTAATTAGATTTTATTCAGTACAAAATTATAAAATACATGATAAAGAAATCTTTTAAAATCCACATTGAACTTCGGCAAAAAAGGCATTTATTAATTTTTAACAAAATCCCTTTGTTACTATTTTAAATTCAACGTCATACAAAAAGAGCATCAAGTAAAATTTTTAATTAGAAAGACATTTGTGAAGAATAAACGAAAAAAACCTTAAGATTTCTAGAATCTCACACATGATGAGTTAATGTTAAAAAGTCACTAGAAGGAAAGCAAAAGAACATCCAAAATAAAGAAAAGCATGAAAATCGCATTCTGTGATTTCAATTTTCAAGCATCATGTTGCATAATCTAGAATATCAAACTAAGTATGTAAACTTGCTTGTTTAACCATAATACTTAAATACTTAACTTATACTTTCTTTTCAAGTCGGAATTTCATAAGAAAATTCTAAACAAAATAGAATTCTCAAATAATTATAAGTTTTAAGAGATCAAGATTTTAACAGGGTTCGAAACTTCGACTTCATTCTAAACTTTCGCCAACTCAAAATTTGGAAGTAATTCGGGGAAGTTGACTTCAACTGTGGAAGTTTTACAAAAAAATTGTGGGTGTACAAAAGTCTTAAAAAAAAAAGGAATAGAGCAATATAGAAACCAGCTTACCAAAAAAACACCCAAAGCAAATATACACTCACATTCTATAGAAACATCAAGATTTGTGCATGCGCATCACGATAAAAATCTAAAGATACATGTGTATAGTAAATTGATTTGTGTAGTTTAGTGAGTACATACTCAAGAGCAACAATTAGTGTGTTTTTTGCAATCGACTCAACCGACTCGTATTCTTAAAACATCACCCTGTCTCTCCTTGTTGGCGGCTCCGCCTCTGCCCTCTGGTCTTTCCTCTTCCTTGTCGTTCGATCCACTCCTCCTTGGTTGGTCAGCTCAGCAATGGTCATCTCCTTCCTTGATCCTTGCTCACTCAACTCAAGTTCCTTGAAAAATGGCTAGATCTAAGGCATCGCTTGAAGTGCATCTCAATCCATGACTCTTTTCAAGCTCGATGACCAAGATGAACTGGTAGTTAGTTGTGCATCTCAGATTGACTCTCGAGACTCTCAGTCTCTCAGGCCCCAATCGAAACTTTACAACTCTAAGGTTTCTTTTTAAAGGTTTTTTTTTGGTAATTTAGAGGTTTGTGGGGTAAAATCGACATTTTAATCGAAATAGAGCATGTTGCGTTCGAAGTTTTACAATTTTTGGTCAATTTCTCTTTAGATTCGATCGAATTAATCAAATTTCGTCGAAACTTTAGGTCAATTTGTGCAATTTTATTTTTGAAACCATATTTCACTTCACTCACTTTCAAATCGACAAACTTCGGCTGAAGTTCGGTGAAGTATGTCGATTTTTCAAACCTTGAATTTTAAAAGGAAAAAAATATCATAACCTTAGGCGCGACCTGCGTTGGTTACTTAGTTTAGGAGGGAACTTAGAGAGTATAAAAATATACATATTTTGGTTTCCCACATGGTACCGATTAATCCACGCTCGGGCACTATCGGGCCTCATAAGGGGGGCCGCCCTTCCAACCCAATTTTTTCCATTCATAAGACACAAACTCGAGGCCTTGCTTAAGGGGAAAGAATCCCTCACAACTCGTATGGTTTAACCAACCGATTGTTGGTAGAGTATAAATAGATGTTGAGATGTAGCAAAAGGAGTGATGTTGTATTGAGTGAAGGTCTACTACCCATTTGAGGGTTTAGGTTGAGACTCCGGTTGGTTTTACTGAGTACTTTGAGTTTTATGGGTTTCGCTTGTTTTGTCCACCGATTGAGTAATAGAATTCAAGAATTCTATAAAAAAAAATTAAAAAATAAAAAACTACTAAAATTAATCTTTTTTCTAATTTTGAATTAAGATAAAATAAAAAATTAGTAGGCAAAAAAATTATTGGAAAGAGAATATTTTGATAAAAGAAAGGATACAACTTTGAAAATGTTTCCTCTTGAAAGCATGAAAAGGGAAAAAGAGATAAAAGAAAAATAGAGATAACGGTGTTCGGAAAGACAAAAAAATCTTTCAATGGAAAAAGGCTTCCAAATTGCAAAAGCTTATTATTAGTATATAAAGCGACATGGTTTTTTGCTGAATTGAACCATCAATGCTGTTGCAGAACGTGCTAAATATGCAGCCTCTTAGAAGTCTATAGGTGTTCATTGAGAATAAGCAAACATACTTAAAAATCCCTAGATCAATATTGTGTATGAACAAAAGCACTCAAGAAAGAGTCGGAAGGTAACTAAAGTTGATACGCTAGCTCAGTAGGAGGACTAGAGAATAGTCAACAGTCCAAAATGGGACCGCAAGATGTCTTGGAGATGCGAACATGTGTTTTATGTGATAAGTGGAGAAGTGGACATAACAAGGGTGCATCAAAGCCTAAAGGCATGAGAGAACTTAGTACATACATCTTTCAGTAACATTTGGATTTGGGTATTCTTTAATCTTTACTATAAGAAAAAAAATAAAGCATTTGAATTTGGGAAACCAGAGCATCACTAATTGATGTTGGACTGTTTTGGGATTTGGGTTCCAAGTTAATAAGAATCTCCATTACTCGGTTCACTTTTCTTATTGCTTGATCGGAATTCAATACAGTTTTGCGGTTTTATCAAGGATCATGTTTCAATATTAACAGGTTTGTTTCAATTAAGTAGTTCTTTGAAAAACTATAAGAAAGAACAATAGCAGTAACATATTTAACAAACGTTAAATGTTTTTAAACTTTTCAAAAAAAAACAAAAAACAAGAATTAGCATTTAAAGGTTCCAGATACACATCGATTGAAAAATAGACTTTTTTATCTCATTTGAAAGAAAAAGGAAAAGAGAACAAAAAAAGAAACTAGCCAAGAGAAAACATGTATTTACGCCTCCGTATGTTAACCACTTAATTTTTTGCATTAAAAACTTGTGGTAAAACGATATATTCCACATTTCAAAAGGTTTTTCTCGTACGATGAACCATTACAACTAATGTTTCTTGAAGTCAACACAATATTTAAGGGTTCTTCAAGAAAAGAGAAATCAGGGAAGAGAGTGAAGAGATGCACTAACAGCATGTCCCATAATTAAAATTGAGATTGCAACTAACTTCAATACGTGCCAGGACAGAATAAGTTTTAAATAATGATCATTATTGATTAAACTTACATTTAAAGAAGAAGAAGATTTCCATCATTTTGCATTGCATGTTGATTTCAAATTTTACCCTCCAGCTTTTACAACTTGATATAAACACAATCAACAATTTTAATACACAAGATTTAGGATATATTCACCCTTTTCTTTGTGACAAGTAGAAATACTGACATGATTTTTGTGTCCTGTATTTGAATGAGCAATTACGAGTCTGTAAAAATATCTTAATTGGTCTGATAGAGAAGAAAAACAACGATAACATCGCCAGATCAAGTGCCTTTGAGATTTCGCAAGCCCTATGTTGGCCGTACCCTTGCAATGGTAAGTTTTTAGAGTTGCACAATGGGGTTCATGTTAAACCGCTAAGCCAAACTAGCCCATAAACACAAACTAAGATGGGATCTTTTCTGTGATTTAGTTTTAAGAATATGCCGATGCTTCTTGTTTAGTTTCAAATTAGACTACTCCAAAAACCACAAAAACCAAACCGAAACTGAATAAGTAGGCATGTATTACATTGAATACAATATAAAACAACACATTACATCATATTTCAATAAAAAATAAGCTAACTTTCTTATTAACTTATGCTTTAGGATTACCTTCACATTTTAGAAGTTTGACATTCTTACTGTGTTAAAAAATTTCGTTTATTACTTCTTTTCTAGCAAGTTGAGTTATAAAATTTGTTATGTTAATTTTAAATCTCTAAATATCATCTTTCGATAAACCCAAACCGATGAAATCAAACTCTTTGTGTTCTGATTTGGAAGCAGCAGGTTTAAGTTTTACTTAGTCTAGTTTTGACGTGCAACTAAAAAATGATACAAAATATGTTTATGTATAATTTTCATGGGTCTGTTTTTGAACCCACTAGCTATATTCTGGAAGCATGCAGCCTAACAGTAACGTAATAGGCAAATCACTTGTCCAATCAATCTTTCAACGGGTATATTGCATTGGCCTTACTCATAGTATCACACATATGAGGGGTTAGGTCAAAGCATAAGGAAAAGTAAACTATAGATCTATACAAATAGAAAGGAAACACTTACAAGTTTGAAGACTCAACATAATTGCAAACAACAACAATTTTCTCCAGCCATAACAGGCCTCTGCACTGGATCATCTGCTCTTGAGTAATATCTCCAAACACGCGCCACCTTCTGTGGTGAAAATCATATAAGATCAACCCATGGAGACCAGCAACTGCCAAGTACATGCCATCCTTGCTAGCTGCTACATGCAAAATTGGCCAATTTTGAGATATATATGAAACCTGAC
Source organism: Stephania japonica (assembly GCA_039657345.1). NCBI lineage: Eukaryota > Viridiplantae > Streptophyta > Magnoliopsida > Ranunculales > Menispermaceae > Stephania > Stephania japonica. Next base: position 63,199,891 of record CM077557.1, on the reverse strand, counting down.
ATTGCAACAGACAGAAGATGGGCATCAACACGTGCCAGCAATCAAGGGGGGCTTAACAGTAACAATCATGTATCCATTGGAGTACTTAACTGGAAGGTTGAGGTGCACTATTTTAAGGTCATCAGTGTCTTCAGATTGCACAACAAGCAGCCTATCTTCACCATAAATCACTTGGCGAGCATAAGTTGCGCCAGAAACTCCTCTATTAAGGCAACATTTGCCGAAAGAAAATGATAAAATTCTCTCCAAATTCCCTTCCTCAATCACATAAAGCCTATAACCATATTCATCCCAATGAATCAGAGATGTCCCAAACATTAAGGGTTCATACTTGAATGCCTGAATTGGTTTTCCCATAGGTGAAGACGATGAACATAATCCTATTTGGCGGATCGTGCACATCAAACGGCATCCTGACACAGACCAAACAGAAAGTCCTCTTAACTTCCAGCCGACTGCAAAGGCTGAATTGTCAGGCGCCCATGCTATGCAACTGACAGGGCCGGTATCTTCAATAGAGTACCTGCATCAAAGCAATCATATGATGCATATGTAATTCGCAGAACTTTGCATCAATAACTACCAATGACGAAAAACACAAAAGAAAGAAGAAACCAAAAGAATAAAATGAAAATGCAAAGGATGTGGATATCTAGAACTTAATGATGCTTGTATCAGATATCTAGAACTACAAAAACTTAAACGGCAGTGCTCTGTTCATACGAACATATGATGAAGGAAATATTCACAATCCTTTATTCAAAAGTATGCAGGCAACAAAGTTTATTCTAATTTTCTTTCGGGCTAACATATAAAACATTCATTATCTCATCATGAGTATCCTTCTCACAAGCAATTAACAAACTCTGGAACTTGAATCATTCTTATTTTACTTATGCATGAACCAAAATTTAGAGGTCCACCATTAACACCTTCTACATAGGCAATGAGAGAACAAATGGCAGGCACAAGAACGCAAAGAGAGCTACATAATTTTGAAGTCAATGCAGAAGGGTCCTAACTTCTAATAGAATTCAAGGACATTTAAAACCGAGCTTACTCAAGGATAAGACAATAAGAAATGAAACATAATCAAACAATTTAACTATTCGTGTTATTGGCTAGGATATATAGTAAGACAATCTGCATTATATGAGCCAATTCAAAAGGTGCACCTCCTGAACAAGTGAATCTGCAAATGCTGCAAAACTAAATATAATATTTATGTTACCACGAAACTGAGCTCTCTAGTAACTTGTAGGCCTTACCCCCAGTCATACAAAGATACAGTTCGAATAAGTGATGCAGAATCTGCAAGGTTATACAATTCTACAACACCTCTTCGGCTACCGACTGCAAGAATTTGTTGTTCTGAAGCAACTGAAGAACACACAGCATCAAGACAAGGCAAGAGCCTTTCTGCTTTAATAGCTTCAGGATGTCTTAAGCCTTTCTTACTTACAGAGCATAAAGCAAGTTGCCCATTGGAGAACAACACAACCAGCAATCTCAAAGACGACGAGAGCTCCAAATGGACAATAGAACGACTTTGTTCCAAGTCATGATTGGATTTAGAAGGAATCAAATCTGATCCAGAAGCCGAACCATTGTCAAGAGAATGTTGGGCTTCAGCAATTCCATTGTTGCGGCATGCGTGATAGTCAATTTTAAAGCTTCTAGAGAACTGTGCAAAACACCAAGGAAAAAATGCAGAGAAGTAAGGATAGTAACAAAGACATAAAAAAAAATTAAAAAATTAAAAAAAAAAGAAGCAAAGCAATGAAGTCGACTAATAGAAACTCATGAACAACAAATCAGTTACACACACATTCATTCCATATACAGATTCTGCAAGTGAAGATTGATAGTTTTCTTTAAACCATAAAGCAAGGACTAATTGGTGCACATTAGAATCATGAAAACAGTAACATATATATAAAGGACACTTGATAAAGATTGTCATGTTATAGAGAGCTAAAGTGGAAATAGTTAAGTTCGATAATGCGTACCTCCCCCTTCCAAGATATTAGTTGTAAAGAACCATCTGAAAGCCCGAGAATTACGTGCTTTCCATCGCATACCATATTGCTCCTGGGACAACAAAAATAGATAAAATTTCTCAGGCATTGCATTAGATTTGAATATTAAGACTCAATAATTCAGAGAGTGTCTGACATTGTCAAGTTCTCATCAGCAAAAGGCGCTCTCTCGCTAAGAAGAAGAGAAATTGTGGCAAGGAACAATCCAGAAGATTGTTTTCCTCCAATTTGCAGCTTCCTGTCTGTAATCTGAACCTTAAAAATATGCAGAAAGCACGCTGATGTCTGCAGGAAAAATACGAAAGAAAAAATCGCCATCGCCATCGCCATCGCTCAATCAGTTATTAGGTTAACAGATGAAGAAGAGGAGAGCGCATCAAAACGAAACTTACAATAACAGCAATGAACTTGGCATCGTGGCTCCAAACGGCAAGAGAATTTTCGCCTTCGCGCTGCAAGGCCGCGGAATCCCTCTTGTATTTACCCAATCGAACCTTATGCTGCGTTGATTTACCAAGACATAATCAATTGCAAACAAATTTGAGAAATCATTGCCTTGAAAGAATTGAAATTGATAAGAACCTGAGAGGAGCTCCAGAGCTCAATATGAGAGGGAGAGACGAGGAGCAGGAGACGGTTTATGAGTTTTAGGTAGACGATCCGTTGAGAAGAAGGGGGGCTTGATCCAGATTCAAGAGGGATGACCTGAGGCCATCCGTAGGACATGTACATCTCTCGCACTAACTCGATTAGGGTTCTTATCAATCAAATGCTATGCTCACTCCCTCAGCGCCTCTGCTTCTCTCTCGACATGAGCGGTAGATCACACTTCCTGCCGGTGATGCTATTCTTTGTTTTCCTAGATAATTACCATGGAAACCAGAAGTTTTTTTTTTTTTTTTTTTTTTTTTTAAGGGTAATTTGACAAAATAGTTAAACCGACCACAATGGAAGAGTTTGATCTATATAGCCGACCTCAATTAATTTAAAACTGAGGCTGAGGCTATGTTGTTTTTTTTTTAAAAGAAATTAAAATCTCATTAATCATTCATAGCTCAATACAGGACTAGATATAGAGTCAAGTACATTGATTCGCTAATCCTATTTGTGTAAACAAATTGTCATTAATTAGCTTTTTTTTTCGAAATTGAAATAGTTTGACAATCAAGGATTGTTCTCTACAACGTTGAAACTAATGACAATGCACAAAAGTACTAGAACTACAAAACGAATAACAAAACTTTCCCACAAGAAGGAGACACAAAACTTTTCAACAAGGAGGAGACCTAAAACTTTTCAACAAGGAGGAGACTTAAAAACTTCATAACAAAGAGAAGATAAATCAAAGACTTCCAACTAAGGAAGAAAACTAACTATAAAGTAAAAAATTATAAATAAATCAATCTAGCGACATGCCCAAATTCATGCAACACCGTTGATAAAGATGCATTGCAACAAGAATTGACCAATCTCTTCAAATCTGATTAGATATATTGTTTATTAAATGAACAAAGAGCAAAAGAAATTTGATTGGAATCACCGTCAATCGTTGAGATGATCGGCGGTGGTTCAAGAACAAAAATCACAAAAGTGAATCAAAAAAATAATTTTAAGGTTTTGGAGAGAATAAGCCTAGCCCTTCATAGTTGAAGAACGCAAAAACCAAGGTTGAGGCTATGTTGTTGTTGTTGTTAAATTTGACAAAGTAACCTAAATTTCTAACCCATAATAGAAATGAAAAATGATAATCTAACACACTTTAGGTGCATATTTTGGCGCATACTTTCTTTTTTAGCCATTTATAACTCATTTTTGTCACCTCATGACAAAATACCATAAATGACTAAAAAATAAAGTGTGCTCTTTAAGTGTGTTAAATTATCATTTTCCATGAGAAATAGCCACTTTTTACAAACTTAATTTTCTAACCCATTTTAGTAAATGTAAGTTACCCTTTAGCCTGGTTTCAAAAAAATAACGTTCTTCATCTTTCCAATGGTTCCTTCCCTTTCCCTCTCACTCTCTCATCAAACGCTCCCCTTCACCACCACGGTACCACCACTCCCAAGTCCCACCCTCACATCAAGTGTCAAGGAGTGCAGGCCCGTGTTATACGGAGTCAACCATGCATACCTCAAGATACACATCTCGAATATTATGCACTAAAAATTATTTGCGCACATTTTTTTTACATGAGACCTACACGCACACGTCTCCTCAGTGTGACTTTAGGGTGTCAGTGTAACATCTTTCTATTTATTTTAAAAAATGCTACAATGACACCCCAAAGTCACATCGAGGTGATATAATGTATAGGCTCTGCATGAAAATGAATGACTTTGGGGTGTGTATTCCAAAACACGTATGGGCAGCTTCCAAGGACGGGATCCGTAGGCCACTGTCATTGTTACTTTAGATGTAACTTTTGGTTGTCATTGTAATATTTTTCATTTATTTTCTATTAACACTTTTGGTGATTGAAGTGTCTGTGTGGTGTATCATGTGTGGGGTGGGGGTAAAGTTGGAAATAAAGGGGTAAAGTAGGAAATAAAAAAAGACGCTTTGCAATGCGTTTTTCTTTTCTTTTTCTTGAAACATGGACACGTGGAGGACGTACAACCGTGGACCAGAAAGATCGCAAAATATGGTACTGTATGTAAGCTACTTTCCACTTTCGACTCCACCACTACCCCTCAGACGCTTCTACTTCTACTTCTACTCACTTGTTAAACTAGAAATTAAATAAATGACTAATGAAATTCTTTCTCATTACGTGTATTGGTTATTGAGATCACATTAAAACTCACATTAGAAGAAGATGTCAAGGAAGACATTGGCTTCGTTTAATTTAGTTTTGCTAACTTACAGTGCAAGTAGAGATAACTTCCTGGAGTTAACTCATAGTGTAAGTTCATATTTCTTGTTTGGTTCAACTTTGAACTTACAGGAAAGTTACAGATTTAAAAAAATAGTAAAATGGGGAATTGACATAAATACCCTTCATACATAAAAAAAAGTTCAGATTTTAAAAAATAGTAAAATAGGTAAATGAGGATTTTGTGAGGGGTAATTATGTCCATACAACTCTCGAGAGTTATCTTTCCCTGGGGGAGATATCTAACACCCCTCCATGTTAGTTGAGAAATAACTTACAAGGGAGTTGGACAACAAAACAAAATTAGTTTCCAACTCCTGGAAGATATCTCCACCTCCAATCAAACATGGCCATAGTTGAAGCATCCGAGGAAGGAATAGTTTAAGTCATTGTTTAAAAAGAGAAACCAAGGGCACACAAGTTAAGGAGGCAGAGGAAACAAAGTTCAGCTATTATTGGGCATCAACTCTATTATTTGTAAACTTCAAACTGTAATAAAACTTTTTAAGAATGCTTTTGACGTCGAAACTTGTTTGTAATATGACCATAATTGTTTTGAATAATATTAATGTAATGTGGTTTTGATTAGTTAAACTAATTTACTTTCTAGAGAAAACTGAAGATTTTAGCATGAACAAATATGTGCATGTACAGAGAAAATTGACAATCTTAACAATATTAACGATATGAGCAATATTGACAATATTGATGATATGGACAGTTTTTGTCCATCCCGTCCATACTGTCAGCAAGCATTAGTGTAGGCTACTTAAAAAAAATTAGATTTCTTTGTTATTATATGATCATCATAATAAGAAAGCATACATGCTTCAATCAATCACTTTGGTAGTGAATGAAAAAATTAAGATAATTAGTAGTAATTATTATTTTGTTCATTTTGTCTATACCGTGTATGTACATCGTCAATAAACATTGTTGGGTCTCCACTTATCCAAAAAAAAAAAAACATTGTCGGTGTTCTACAAAATAATCTTGTCAGGAGATGTCTTTATTAAATGTCACATTTAATAAAAACTCCGTTACTTTCAACTATAAACATTCCTTTTGCTATTATATCTATCCCCGTTATGATAGAACACAAGTTCTCAGACGAAGATTGAATGGAACAGTGAACTAAAAACAAGTATTGTGTTAAGTTAGGAAAATGGAAAGAACATAATTGATGCAGATGTGAATGGAAGAAGGAACAATAATATAAAAAGAATAGAACGCTTGGCTCAATGTTTGATTTCAATTATTTCCAAATGCAAATCTACCGTCTCTATTACACTAAATTGCCCTATATAAGTTTTTTTTCAAATACAAATACGACAAATAACTTCAAGGATAAAGTTATTATATGGCCATAACGATTATGTAACGACCAAAAAATTTAAATAACTCATATCAGGGGCAATTCAATTTTTTCATATTTTATTATTGCACGGCGTGCTAATTGTATGCATTATACAGCCATAATACTAAATTTGGTGAAATTACTAAATTTACAAATAATTCGGTTTGAAATAATCAAGTAATTAAAAAAGTCAAATGAAGGTGAGACTGACTTAAAACCATAATCTAATGAGTTGGATGGGCCTCGTGGAGCACAAATCTCAAGGCACATTCAAGGGTGGGAGAGAGTACTCCCTAACTAGCCCCAAGTATAAGTACCCCATTATAAACCCTAGCCACCATTTTTTGTCCAAACTCACTAAATTGAGAGAGAAATGTGGAGGAGAGCTTTGTTGGTGTTCTCATTGTTGGAACTTGAAAAATGTTTTAAGTGAGTTTGAATAGAAAAACTCTTTAGTCCCACATTGCTCACTTGAAAGAGTACAAACTCTTTATATACAAACATCTACTCTAAAAATTTACTTTAGAGAAACTTGATGGATAGAGTCCAAATTGGCACCCATTGGGTAATAGGTGTACATATATATATATAAATATATATAATAATTATATTTAAAATCAAAGATAAGGCCTTGGGCCTTTTGGCTTAGATTTGTTAGCCTTGTAAAATCAAATAAATTTTTATTTTTTATTTCGAAATTAATTTTGATAGTTAATTTCGTTATTTTGTGAACAGGTGTGACTGTTGAATATATTGTTTTTCAAACTTGAACAGACACATTGGTTTGAACCAGTGCCTCAAGTTCTATTTAAGTAGAACTAAAACACTGGAAAAATATAGAATTTCAAATTTCATTTTTTCTGAGAGAGAAGGAAAATCACAGTTTGGCAGACTTTTGAACTTGGTGATTTTTGGTTCGAAAGGGCATCCAGTTGTATCCTGGGGGCAGATCTTTGAAGAAAATTCAATCACCGAATTCAAAAAAATTTCTGTCTTAGGACATTGCTTCTGTGCAAGCCTCCGGTTAGAAATTTATTTTCTTGATTGATTATGTTATTAATTATTTGTAAAACTTGTTTATTCATATATATTAGTATCGTTATTTATTGGTCCGAACAACACTCATGGTGGGTACGGTGCTCCAAGGTCAAGAGAACCCTTTTTGAAGGTACATAAACTCATCATCTTTACCTTCTCTTTTCTTGTCATTGTTGATTTACAAGCTTGAGTTGGTTTTCAATTAGTTCATCTACAATTCAGTTGAAACAAAAAATGACAATAATAGCAATATTTCTTGTCAAAGCCTCTCAGATGAGATGATAAAAATATTATTTGCCAAAAAGACAAGACCTTGAGAGATCGTTGTTTGATTCCTAAAAAAAATAAAAAAAATAAAAAATAAAAACAATATTTATGTCATCTAAAGCAAACCAAAACCAAAGACAAATTATTAGACTACAAGCTTATATATGGTGACATTACATAATACTACTTTTAGGATCAAGCAAAATTGACTGTGTATGTCATATTGTCGATACTTTCTCATCGTTTCCTGCATGAAGTTTATTCATAGGTTCGTTTCAAGAATTAATCAAAGGTTCTTGTTACTAATTCAAAGATTAACACTTCTTTACTAATTCAAAGATTAACACCACTTCTCAGTTGGTCAGATTAGGTAACGGGTGAAAAAATCCACATAGTAATAGTCAAAAAGGGGACAACGACATAAATGTGACTCATTTTGTTCGTAAATTCAACGTGAATTTAACTATAGTTTGCTCAACTATTGACTCCTAAATCCACCAAGTGATGCTAGCACTATCTCATTAATCTCAATCGTATTAGCAAGTATTTTTTGCGTAGCTATCAATATCATCATGCTACGCATGATTACGCTAATCAATACAAGTCAGACTTAACTACGAGCTTAACTTAAATTAATTAGAATTTGGATTAACGCTAATTATCAGGTTAAGGACACGAGTCATTACACTAGGTCAATGTAACTTTTCATTGGTGAATATCTAATATGTGTATTATATGATATTTCATAGCGAAGTTAAAGTGCGTTGAAGTGTATCCTTAATTTGTCAGGATCAAGGTTGTAAATACATGTTTGAAGAGCACAAGTGAAAATAAAATTATTAGTTGCTTGAAAACTAATTAATCAAGTGTGAAGCCTCACATGAAGCATTGCCTCGATTTGAGTGTAAGTTGGGATTGGTTGAAATGTAAAATGACAACGAAGTTGGTGTGAGACCTATTCTCGAGTTACATGTAGTTTAGCAGTAGTCGAGGTTAATAATGGCCAAATTGTTGCAAGTTTGGTTAAGTATGGCAAGAGAATTGGTCCATAAGAGTTTGCTATGTCATGGACAAAGTTAAGATTTTTGAGGTTTTGGTTTGACCAAACAAGTATCTATGGACTTTTACGAAGTTGGACTATTTTGTCAAGAGTTTGACTTAATTTAGTGAAAAATAGGATAAAAAAACGAGCATTGGATGTAAAAGCACTTTAAAATAAATTTTTTGGAATTCAATAAGTACAAAGAAATTAAGTTGCTCATTCATGCAGATGAGGGTTTTTACTGGAAAAAAAGACAAAAAAATCAAAAGAACTTCAAATAACAAAACAAATGTTGTTTACGTTCTCTCAACGTCTTCTCTGCAATCTCCCTACGTATGATTTCTCTCTGCAAAATTGTAGAGCATGGCGAGATGACCAGCTTGAGTCAAGTTTCTCTCTTTACCGAGGCATTTCATAATTAAATATAAATTTTATTGTAACGGCCCCAAATCCTGAGGCCAATCAGGAAATGCGTCGCGTGCCCACAACTTTGCCACGTCACTGTCCTGCTCTGTCCTACGCGCAACCCTCATTCTTTATTCACCATTCATCAAAGTATTTGACATTTATATTCAATATTTCAGCAGAAGACTTAACATAAGTATTAACAATTTCATTTCATCATAATTTAGAGCATTAGTCCTATGTGGAAAAACTTGGAACAATACACTGTATACAAGGCGACAACAGTAAATACATACATGTACATGTATCTCAAAAGTTCCCAATAACCTAACATTAAGTAAAATATCAAATGTACATGTAGGAGTAGGTCCTGGAGTGTAGACAGTCAGAGATAGTCGCCCAATGTCTCTACTCCTCTGCTCGTACCTATATATGCACTCAAGCCATCCCAACAAATACAGATGACGAGTCTTGTGAGTAAATTCCTAAAGAAAACCATCGAGTAGATAATAACAAAAGCCAATAAATAGGTTAACTAAACATGCGGTAACTATAAGCAACTATAAATCAACGCATGCGTAGTTAACAACCAATACAAAATGATCAACAGAAAACCATAATGTAACAACAAAACTGTGCAAAAATAATACCGATAAAACCATACGAATGTGTAACGAAAATGCAAAACTAGATTACACTTCGTTAATCCAGATGCACCACCGACCACTCTCACTTATGGTCACATCCGAACCATTAGGGGTGAATCCAAACCAATCCCAACCCACCGGACACATGCACCCTGCAGCTCGGGTCACGATCCACCGAGGGCACAAATACACGTGCTACAATCTAGCTTGCTATATCCCGTACCGCACTGTCCCAATTAATCCTCGACGGCATAACCAAACCAATGTGATGACCAATAAACAAACTAACACATGATCATTAACGGAAAGGAACAACAAGAATAGCCAATGCAAGAACTGAAACATTAAATACTCCAGATGTGTTTATGTTGGGGTTTATGCACCTCAAATCGCACATCAATTCTCGGAACTAATCCCCGGTTCAATATTGTTCTCACATTAGAATACGCACTCAATACCCGACTATGGTATCATAAGTCCCTGGTGTCCGAATGAACCATTTAAATCTGCAAAACTTAAAAATCCAAATATTTTTTTTTCATTTTTATTTTTATTTTTATTTTTAAAATTTATCTATTCTGGCGCTATGAGTAAATCTCACAATGTTTCCCACGGTGCCAACCTAGGCAGTGAGCACTACCCATGCGCCGTGGAGATTTACTCTCCACAGTAATCTCCACGGCATCGTTGGCTGTGTTAGCCCTGCATTTGTGTTGGGTCAATTTGGGACCCCTCGGCTTCGTCGTAGTGGTTCGAGCTTGTTCCATTCTCATATGGTTCTCCAAATTAACCATAAAGTGCTTTCAAACCTCGAATAAAACGAAAAGTCCAATGATTTTCACCAAAAATGTCGGCAAAACTTGTTTTTCTCAAACAACAACCTCAACAAATCCATCAATTAATAATCCCAACCACCATTAAATCCATATAAACATCACCAAAACCATTGCTCAGCTCACTATTCGAAAACATTGCCAAAAACTCGCGAAACTATGACAAAAAGTTAAAGAACGATGAGGAAAGAGCGGATCTTACCTCAGATTATCGATTTCTAGCTCCAATCCTCCTCAAATAACCAAGCCAAGATCATCAAAATCCCTAACTTTCTACCAATTTTTGGATTTCTCATGAGGAGAGAGAAAAGTTGATAAGAAAAATCTCCAAATCAAGTTTATATACTTTAATTTTGATCTCAAATGATGCTCACATCACTAGGCCCATGCCTTCATTTGGTCAAAAGTCCATCCATTGTGACACAAATGGTGACTTGGCCACTTGGTCTTATCCATACAAACACCAATTATTGCTTTCCTCGGGTGCTCCGGTACCCGCACCCGACATCTCGACTTGGCATAATCAATTTTGACGCCACATTTAGCCTACGTCATGTTCCCATATTAACTATTTGTCATATTTAATTGTATTTATCTATGTAAACCCTTTTCTCGACCTAGTGTACCTGTAATTCACCTGCCCAATACCCGCGTTGACACGCTTTTTTAAGCGAATACCCGTCATGCTATCTCGCTCAATCTATCAATATAATTCACACATATGATGTAATAAGTCATAAAATAATAATTAACATCACAGTTACGCAACCAATCAGTCAAAATAACATTTTTTGCCCAACTAGATCTATCCTCGCTTATTCGTGGCGTTCCTGTGAACTTGAGCCGGCGTCTAAGTCCGAAAATATTCGATAATAACAATATAATTAAAATTGGGTTGTTACATTTATCATCTTTAATGAAGTATATATTTTGGCTATAACTTTGCAATTGCAGCTCGAAATTATATATATGTCCCATTTAGACTTAGTTAAAAAAAATGCTTTTTCCAAGTTTTATTTAACAATATTCCTAAATCCATAATTTTTTGGGGGTTTCAACTACACATATATTATTAACATGATTAAATATTTTACCAAAAGAGTGGAGTATCTATAGGGAGTCTCGGGGTGCAACTGCCACTCCTGCCCCCACCTAGCTAGTTCTTCTACTCTTGCTCATAGGAGGGTTGCCAAATTTTTACAATATTCAAGCGACATCAAGGGAGTTTTACAAGTTTTTTTTTTTTTTTTTTTTTTTTAACTTATTTCGTGGGAATCAAATTATGATCTCTCGAAGTCTTATCTTTTTAACAAGTGATGTCTTTACATCTCACTGAGGCTTTGTTCACAACATTACCCGTTATCACCTTATGCACTATTATTAATACATATTAATTCATTGAATATGTTCTAGTTCGGGCTCCGCGATCCGGACTCTTTCCTAATTATACCAACTTTTTCTGGCATTAAAGTTACAATATTTCAATAATACATCATTAGTTAATTACCATTGACGATGGCCACTACACCAATAAGAAGACCTGGTCCACTGCTACCAAGTTTTAAGGTTCTATAATAAGTTTATTAAACTCGATTAGGTTGAATTCATTCTTCATCAAGGAAAACCAATAATCATAGTTCAACCCGAGAGTCAAAAGTGATTCATTATCTTTGGCTCATTATGATTACTTGACTTGACATGTGTATTGGCATTGGCGGACCCAAGTGTAAGCTTTCCCAAGGCTGTAGCTTAGGGGAAGCTACTTGGAGTCCCCATGTTCATATGATTTATCTCAAATAAAATTATAAAATGCTTGTTTCAGTCCATGGCCAAATCTTAATAAACTCAATACATCTCTGTTTTAGCCCAACATAAAATATTTTTACCGATCAACAAAAATAAGATGCAGGCTAAAATGTATGTTCACTCCACCAATATCCAATCCTATCTAAGTTAATTGAAAAGTAAAAAGATAGAGATGTAGGATGTCATTTATGGATACATGCATTTACTACAAATTTATTGGATTTATTTGTTCTTACATTGAAGTGTATGTACGTATGGGATACATAATTCAATGGAATAGAATAATATTACGTAGCAAATGGCTATATTACTGGGTATGTAAATGCTAAACATTTTAAAAAATTAAAATTAAAATTTTAAAAAGAAAAAAAGAAAAAAAGAAAAAAAGAAAAAAAAATCTACTCTATTCAGTTATTATAAAAAATTAACAAGCTTTACCAAAAAAAGAAAAAGTTAACAACCTCATTACTCCATTAATTTTTTTTGTTCAGAACCTTCATTAATTAGTTAATTAAAGATTAGAATGTTTTTCTCAAAAAAAAAAAAACAAAGATTTGAATGTGATTGTGCACATAGAGATGTTATTTTTGTGAGCTCTTGTCTCCATATAGACTGCAACTCGGGGCGAATCTAAAACAATCAATGTGGATATCGAGCGTAGCTTCAACTAAAAAAATGAAAGAAACTTATTTTATAGTTGTTTACTCAATCGAGAGTGATTTTGTGATCAGGATTCACTCTGTATGGTTTAAATTATTCACGACCTAGTCAAGCTGCTAATAGTCATAACGGATCATGATTGAGCTATACCTCACACATATATGGTTAGCCCAAGGCAAGAAAAAATCCTGAGTCCGCCCCTGTCTTGGTGGTAGTATAGAAATTGGATTAATTAATCAATTATATATGCAGATTTTTGGTCAATTATAAACTTTTTGCAATTATACATGCAGAGTTAATTAATTTTGTATGTGTATTTTTTTTTGTTAATTAGTTACGTACAATTTTATCATTATTTTTTTGGTAGGATGTTACGTACAATTTTTATGTGAGTGTATGTGTATTCGGAGCTAGAAAAGGTATACAATTAACATGGAATAAAACAATACTTTGAACAAGTTGCAACATATAAATTCAATAAAAAAGAAAAGGAAATAGTGATATAAACGTAGTTTTCCAATTTCAAATTATTAAAACTTCAATAATAATTAATTGACAGAGGTTAATTTCCTAATTTTACTAATTAATCAATTATTTATAATTCAATATTTATATATTAGCGAGCAGATTTTAAGTGCTACATCAGATGATAGATGTAACATGGTTTGTCTCTCTCTATGTAACATTTTTGCATGTACCAAAAAATATAAGAAAATGATAACCTAACACACTTTTGGTGCATACTTGGTGCACACATTTTATCTTTTATATTATTTATAACTCTTTCTTGTCTCTCTAAATGTGGATCCTACATCTAACAAAACACTATAAATAGGCTAAAAGATAAAGTGCGCACCCAAAGAGTGTTAGATTATTATTTTTTAAAAATATATACTCCCTCCATTCCATATTATTTGTTACATTTTGGGTTCTTTTTTTATTTCACAATACATGTTATATTAGAAAATTAAGAAACCATTAAATGCTTTAATTCATTTTCAATCCTAAGTTCCTAACCTCATTCTATTTACTTAATGACACCACCAATTACTTTTTTAATACAATACATATAATAAATGAGGCCCTTTATTGGAGGGTAATATAATTTTGTTATAAAATTTTAATGGTAATTAATTATCACCTTAATTATGATGTATTAAGTCAAAATGTGACAACAAATATTGAACGGTGGAGGAAGTACAGTGTTTGCGCCATTATAAGAAAGTTGCTTTTTATTGTGTAAATTAATTATTTTCTCTTTTGTTTAATATGGCATTTATGAGCGAAAGGTCGTGGCCGACTAAACGTGCATTCATTTTCGTCATTAAAAATAATAATAAAAACAAAAAAATATACATTCATCATCTTAGTTTTGATTGAATGAAAATAGTTGGTGTTTACAAATTAACCATGCAAAGAGATTTTACCGAGTCAAAACTGTAGGTACAAAGCTTATATATCTTACCGTTTTTAATAAACAGGATCTTATAACATTTTTTTTTTTTTTTTGGTTAAACAGGATCTTATAACCTTGATTACAATGTATATGTGTCCATTATATATATAAATCCAACGGGTTGGCCTAACGGTAAGAGTGAGATTGAGATTGTGTGGGTTAGACATACGGTCTTAGGTTCGATTCTCCATTGTATTAAGATTGTCTAGGCCACTATAGGGTACACTCAGGCCGATTACATCATAGCCTCATGAAAATAGTCAAGTTCGCCTGAATACCTATGCCATGTAAAAAAAAAATGTAGTTAACCAAAAAAAAAAGGAAGAAAAAAATGTGTTTGGGTTCTCTAATTGATCTCCACAGTTGTTACCCCCTTACAGGACAAAAGGGTGAGAGGGAAGTGTGCCCAAAGTGACTTCAATGTATTGATATCAATTGCTCCCCTCTTTTTGTGATTTCCACGAGGTTATTCCTTTGATTACCCTAACTGTAGCGCAGGGCTGGTTTTGTTATTTTGGAGCCTGGGGCGAAATAAAAATTTGGGGTCTTTATATTTGACTTTCCAAAATAATTTTTTTTTGTGCATATAGTTTACAACAATAAAACCATAATCCCAAATAAGTTGGATTGGCTACATAGGTAAAAAAAAAAAATTCCTCTATTTTGCTTGATTTTTAGTGCAATTGATGATGTACAATTTGTACTTATAGTTAAGTTTACATATATTGCTAACTATTCTCTTACTCAAATTTAAATTTTTTAAAAACTGTTTTGATTTTGGTTTTATTAAATTTAGTTAGTGGAGATGTAAACTTCTTTTATTTAGTATTATTTATTTATTGAGACTAAAACTTTATTTATTTTGAGATTGTAGAAAAAAACTCATTTAAAGGAGCAGACATGGCATATAAAAGAAATTATTGTGTTTTACAAATAAATAAATAAATTTGTGTGACATTTAACATGCATTGACTGATTTAGTCATTAAGATCCACTCAATGTGCATTGAGACGAGTACTTACATATTACAATGAGTTTTCATGAATGAACCTCAACAAGTGTACAAAGATGCTACCTTAGCAATATCCCACCAATGCCCAAGCTTCTCATTAAAGAAAAACACTTGCAACATTATTGAAATATAGGGACCTTTCCTACAAAAAAAAGATAGGGGGCCTTGGGTATGGGTGGGGGCCTAGGGCTGTCGCCTGCCCCGCCCATGCCCAAAGCCGGCCCTGCTATAGCGCCTTCATCTCTTACGTCGGTTATTGCCCAAATTCAATAACTGAGTACGGGGAGAGGTAGGGTTTCGGGAAGGAAGGGGTTTTCAGAGCTTCTGTGGGAGGGTTGATAAATCTCTTTAATAGGTATTGCAATGGTGGTTGGTCCTTTAGGTTTTTTTGGGGTTTTAAGATATAGAACAAATTGTTGCATTTCTGTTGGTTTTTGGTGGGGAAAGGGAGGGGGTTTGAAAACGTGTAGATATTTTTGTTGTATTAAATTGAGGAACAAAAAGTCCCAATCCTATTCTTTTGCACATATGTACATCTCTTTCTTATCATAAAAAATGCGGTGACTAATTTTATGTAGGCTTAATTGAAAAATTGAAAAGGTTATGATATAATAGCAAAAATTGTAAAAGGTTATGATATTTTAATCAATTTGACCTTTTTTTTTTTGGTAGGAAATTTGGCCTTTTTATGTATAAGCTATAAATGTAAAAGTAGAATTCATTCCAAAATGTTAAAGACAAGATGGAGTGTTCGCTGCACACTTATAATAAGCCTTATTTTTCTTTCTAAATAGTTGATGTGAGATTATTTCAACATCTCCAACAACTAATTTGTTAATATTTTTTATTTTTTTGGATAATAACTGGTAAATGGTAAATGCTTTTGTGACCTAACAAGTTAACCTACAAATATCACTCATGTGTCTCCACACCATCCATTTGAATTTCGTTGTGTGCGCATCAAGGTACTTTGCACAACATTTAGATAGATGCAGTTAAGTTGCACGATTACAAAAACACTTTCCAATAATGATTTTTCTATAAGCGAAGAAGAAATACTCAACTGTACTGCATTACCGTGCATTTTTTTTGTTTGTTTTTTCCACATTAAAAAGATGGGGAGAAGCACAAGCCACTTTGTTTGACCCTCATTTAGTTTGAAGATACAACTCTTCAAATAGATTTACTCAAAATTAAAGTGTGAACCCTTCGAAAACCTTTCTAGCCGTACTAGCTTCCACTTTCCCTCCTCTTACCTGAATTTGTCTTCCCGCAATCCACTAATCTACTTTTTTCTGACTTCCCAATTACTATATAGCTAATTAGCTATCACGATCTTACAAAAATATTACTCGATCAAGTTGCATACTTTTTATTTTATTTTTGTGAAGCATTAAGTTGCATAGTTTTTTTTTTTTTTTTTTTTTTTTAAGAGAGATTGAAATTTTATTAATCAATCATGGTAACTAGATATAAAATTAGGTACATTGATTTGCTAATCCTATTTATGTAAACAAACATAAATATATAACAAAATTGTAGTTCTTTTTGTTGTAAATTAGGGGCTATATAAGTACGGTGCAGATTTAACTTTGGCGGCCATGGTCTAGCATTTTGACTATGACAAAAAAGGTTCGAGGTTCATCGAACACAAAATAAATTTTAGACATTTAGTTAATATTTAATGGGCTAACTATCCAAAAGAACAAGAAATTCAATCATTTTTATAGATATAACACCAATTTTCATTCCTAAAAAGAATACCAATTTTTAATTTCGTCTGAAATAATAACACGAACTTTCTATTTTTTTAAATTTTAGCATTTTGGGCCTTCTAGGTGGTGATGTGGCAACATGAACTTGATTTTCTCATGGCATACTCGAATCGGGTTCAAAAGAACTCTAATCCCCTTGTTTAATGGGTTTTATGCTTTTTTACAATTAAAAAAAAAAGAAATTTGAAAAAACAATAATACAACAAAATCAAAAAAGAAAAGAACAACGAAATCAAAAATCAAATTAAGTTTGTATTTATTTATTTTTTCTTTCACGGACTAAAAAACATGAATTTGATTCATTCAATCAACTTTCGTCCATAAGAAAACAAATGCAAGCTTAGGATTTTGATATCGTCCATAATCGAAATTTCAATTTGGTTGTGTTGTTATTTTTTTTCATAAAGATTTTGTTGTTTTTTTAATTAGAAAAAATATTGTTGAGATGGGGATTTGGGTTTTTATTGACTCTATTTAAGCGGAATGTGAAAAAACCGATTCATGTTGTCACGTCAATGCTCGTAGCTAGGGTTGGGCATGAGTCGGGTTTGGGTCGACCCGACCCGATACTCGATGACCCGACTCATGTCGGGTCTGTATGAAATGACCTGCCACCCGACCTGTCAGACAAGATACCTGACATATACCCGACCCGTTTATTCTCGAGTCGTTGGGTCGGGTGTCAAGTGGCCCACCAGTGCAAAAAAAATTCAGATAGGAAAAACAACACACTGACTCAAACCCAACTGCCCAACCTGGATCTGGACTCTGGAGTATGGGCCTTATTTTTGAAGTCGGGTCGGGTCGGGTACCCTTTTACTAATATGAGCACACCCGAACCCGACCCGACACCCGATGGGTCAGATTTGGATGACCCGACTCGTTTTCTCCACTCATCCTACCTGACCCACCACCCGCCACTTGATTCGGGTGACCTGACCCGAGTCGGGTACTCGGGTTTCGTGCCCAGCCCTATTCGTAGTCCTAAATCGCTCTCCATGCTAAAATTATAAAAAAAAAAGTTTGTGTTGATTTTGCAGAAATTAAAAGTTAGTGTTATTTCTGCAAAAAATGATGAAAGTTTAATTGTGTTATTTTTTTTTATAGTTAGCCCATATATATATATATATTTAATTAATCCAAGTCCATGATCAATTTCGGTAAAATAATTTAGTTCCACTATAAATCCTAGGAGTTATATATGTTGGCTCGTCGAGCCAACTTGCCTAAATTAAGCTCTTTGGTGGAGTCAAAAAAAAAAAAAGCTCTTATGGTACTATATACAACCAATTAATTATATAGGATTGTCAAATGTTAGTAACCATATAATTACTCCCTAGCATGAGCTTGTAACTAGAATAAAATTGCAGGAGGCAACATATATCTTTATCAAAGTCGATAAACACTTTATTATTTTGAAATTTTTTTTTTTTTCTTAATCTTCAAACTTGTTTCTTAAAACTCTAACCACTTTAAACTTTTAGTCACCCATCATGCAAGATATGCATCTACAATCTCGACCCACATCTTAAAGGTTTAGAACATAATTGCTGAATATTCATAGCCTTCTGTGGACATTATTATTGTAAATTTTTGTTTAGAGGACATAATACCTAGAAAAATAATAATTTAATACATTATAGGCACACACTTGGGTGTACATTTTTATTTTTTAATTATTTTTGACTCTTTGTTGTCACTTAAGTGACGCAACGCAAACGCTTAAACAAGGAATAATCCTTAAAGTTTTGATAAAACTCTAAATTGAATAAATTGATAATAATTGATAATAGTTGATAATGATTACAGTCTTAATCATGGCTTTATATAGCCCATTAGAAACTCTAATCCTTCTACGACTCAAAACGTAATCCTTCTACAACTCAAAAACCTAATCCTTCTAAGACTCAAAACATAATCCCTCTATGACTCAAAAACCTAATCCTTCTAAGACTATAAAAACGACTTAAATAAAGTAAATTACGAAAATACCCTAACTGAATAAGAAAATAGAAAGTTCTTGATAAAGTCCTAAACTCAATCGGATTCCTGGATCAAAAGTTATGGTCTCGTAAAGCATCTGCAACTGCCACGACATCATTCTCTTCCACTTGAGAAAAACTCGACCTCGAGATTTCTGGATACAAAGGCTCATTATCTGGATAAAATGGAAAAACACCCGCCACATTAAATGTTTTGGATATTCTCTGATATGCCCTTTCTGCAGAAACTCCTGCACCTTGTTATGCAAGACCTCACTCTCTTTCGGACTCATTCTGTAATGTAGGAGGTTTGGCAAAATAGCGCCAGGAATCAGGTCAATATGGTGCTGAATATCGCGCATAGGAGGTAATCCGTCAGGCAACTTATCTGGTATAATTTTAGCAAATTCTTCCAGCAATGGTTTGACCTGCCTTGGTATCTCAGAAACTGACTCCATCTCATTCCTTACAAGGATCTGTCTCAGCACCAACGCATGCACCACCTGTGACTCCTTTGCTGCTTCGTCCATCTCATGCTCAGTTTGTGTCATTATAAGGAAAGATCGTTCCTCCACTTTAGAAGTCTTGGAACGGTTACTTACCTTTAAAGGAAGCAAGTTAAACGTCACCCCCTCCTTCTCCAATTTATACACATTATCTCGCCCAGCGTGTTGTGCATTAACATCAAACTGCTAAGGTCGTCCAAACAGCAAATGGCAAGCATCCATATCTACTACATCACAATATACCTCATCCTTGTAAGAGCCAATGGAAAAAGGTACCTATACGCTCTGTCACTGTACTTTCTCAGTTGCCTTTATCCAGCCTATAGAGTAAGGACTGGGATGCTTCTCCACCTTCAGTTTTAATGCCTCGGCTATACCTCTACCGATGATGTTCTCACAGCTTCCACTATCTATGATCAGTTCAAACACCTGGCCATTGATAGTGCATCTCGTACGAAACAACTTGTGTCGCTGACTGCCATCTTCTAGTTTAGGAGTTAACATCAGCCTTCTGACCACACAATTCTGTTCCTCTCCCTAATCATAGTCATTACAATCATCATCCTCTCCATCAGGACCGCAATAAACTTCCTCTTCTTCATCTCGTTCAATCACATTAACCTGCTTTCTATTGGGACATTCATTCGATCTGTGACCAGACTGTCCACAACGATAGCACTTGCCTACAATAGGTTTAGCATACGGATTTGCGGTTGCTTTTTGTCCTTTTTGTTTAGCAGGTTTTTTCCCTGGTCCCTTATCTTCCTTCCGTTCAGTACTTTGATTCCAGCCCTAGGTAGACTTACTCCGCTCTGCAAAACTCCTAGAAGTTTCCTCTCCGCTATTATTCCTCTGGTAATTATCACTACCATAGGTTCACCGATTGCCCTCATATCGATTTTCACCTCTGTCCTGCATCATTAATTCAGCCTTAATGGCTAAATTTTTTGCCTCGATAACAGTTCTTATAACCTGCACTCAAATTTTCTCCCGAACTTGCAGTTTCAATCCATCAAGGTATCGTGTAACCTGATGAACCTCGTTCTCCCTCAAATCATTCCTCTCAGCCAGTCGTATGAAATCTATCGTATATTCATGAACAGATCTCGACTCTCATTGACACAATACTGGTATTATTGAAACAATATCTCGCTCATAATCTGGAGGCGAGAAAATCTCTTGAGCAATCTGCTTCATTCTATACCATGTCCGAATAAATTTGTTTACCTTCTCTCGTAACGCTCTACTCTGTAGCCTCTCCCACCGAGTGCGAGATGCTCCACTCTTCAAACTACAAGCCACCAATTTCACCCTTTTTTCTTGAGGAATTTCCATATACTCAAAAAAATGGTCTACTTGGCGATCCAATCAACAAAGTCCTCAATGTTCTAATTACTGAGAAACTAGGAATGTCCACTTTCACCTAAAGTCGCCCCTATCATGATTACCCCTATCATAATAATCATGATTATCTTGATTATTGTTGTTATTATATCTGCCGACTTGATCTCCTAACTAACAGTCCGCCCGATCCTCGGCCGAACCATATCCTCCTCCTCGTCACTAGAGTCACCACCAAGAACTCGACCTCTAAAATTCGCACCACTTTGGTGCAATAGGAGCATCGCCTCGAGCACGCCGATCTCTTGGACGTTGTTCACCATCACCTTCGTGTCTGTTGGCATTCACCCAAGGGCATCAAATCTGTTAATCATCGCATCAAAGCGCTCGTCCATACGCGAAATTGTTGATCGAGATTTGTTTCCAAGGTTCGATTCGCCTCTTGAGCCTCCACTTTGGTTCGCAAGGCTTCAACATCCTGAACGACGTTCGGATGCCACCGCTTCCACCCGGACATCATTAGTAAGAATGAAATTCACGCTCTGATACCAACTGACGCAGCGTAAACGCTTAAACAAGGAATAATCCTTAAAGTTTTGATAAAACTCTAAATTGAATAAATTGATAATAATTGATAATAGTTGATAATGATTACAGTCCTAATCATGGCTTTATATAGCCCATTAGAAACTCTAATCCTTCTACGACTCAAAACGTAATCCTTCTACAACTCAAAAACCTAATCCTTCTAAGACTCAAAACGTAATCCCACTATGACTCAAAAACCTAATCCTTCTAAGACTCTAAAAACGACTTAAATAAAGTAAATTACGAAAATACCCTAACTGAATAAGAAAATAGAAAGTTCTTGATAAAGTCCTAAACTCAATCGGATTTCTAGATCAAAAGTTATGGTCTCGTAAAGTATCTGTAACTGCCACGACATCATTAAGGTATGAGCCTCACTTCATAAATAATTAAAAACAAAATATACCCCTAAATATGCACCAAAGTGCGTGCGTTTTTTACTTTTTAAAATAGAATAAAATTTTCATTAATCATAATTGTTGAATGTGTGCCCAAAGCGTTATCTCTCTAAGCCGACTTTGGTTGACCAATTAAGAGACTTTGAGTGGGCCTCACATTCATGATGCAGTGAGTTAGCACCGTACTTCAATATTGTTGATGAAAGACAGGACAAATAACAGCTAAGTTCATTTTGACATCATATTTTGCTACTTGGGTACGTTGGGTTTGGCCTGACTTTTCGTTACCTAGTGCTTTATTGCATGACAATTTTTTCATTTGTCAATTGACGCTAAATGTGATGCCTTAGCCAGTAGCCAGTGGCACCAAAAAAATAATAATAGTAATAAACGTAATTGATCACAAGTCTAGATATCTAGAATGACATTATATATCTTAATCCTTGACAAACAAAAAAAAAAAGACATTATATATCTTTATCATTTCAAATATAATAATAACATCAAGACTTGAGACTCGAGAGTGCGGATATCTTGCATAAGAATATGCTCCATTCACATCTTCTTTCCAAGAAGCTGCTGTCATTCGTTGAAAAATCTGCTGCTTTGAACTAAAAAAACACGTTTTGAATCGCTTTTGAGGTCATAAGAATATAAATAGCCTTTCTTGTGCTTGGAAAAGCTCCAGCTTGTGATCCTTGTTAATGAGAGACAGATCAGTATCATAGTAAGCGTTATGTTACAATAATTAGGGCCTAAAAAAACTTATTGATATAGAAAACAAGTAAATATGGTGAGAGCTCCGTGTTGTGAGAAGATGGGGTTGAAGAAGGGGCCTTGGACTTCTGAAGAAGACGAGACACTCATAGGTTACATCCAGTCTTTTGGTCACGGGAACTGGCGAGCCCTCCCTAAACAAGCTGGTATATAATTTCAGACCAACATTAGCATTAACCCTATTATGAGTAGGATGTATATTTAGAGAAATAGTTGTATATATTTAATTATTTTTTTTGTGTAGTACTCTAGCTGATGTTCTACATCTTCCTTGCAGGGCTACTAAGATGTGGGAAGAGTTGCCGATTGCGGTGGACGAATTATCTGCGGCCCGACATTAAGCGAGGGAATTTCAGCAAGGATGAGGAAGAAGCCATTATCAAGTTGCATGAAATGCTGGGAAACAGGTGGGTAAATTGATTGTCGATCCCGTTTGTCCGTGTTTGTGTTTATGTTATTTTTGTTTTTGTTTTTTTATTTCAAAGATGTTTCAAGAGTTATATATATATATATATATATATATATTATGTTTCATCAATAGTGAAGAAACTGTTGTGTATATATATATGTACTATATAGTATTTTGAATTAGTCCTTGATGATCTTCATTTCTTTCTCTGGTTAATTAATTACTTTCACCAAGTGGGTCTGCAAACGTCCACAAATACAAGCTGTTCTGTGTTATTGCTTGTACTTAGTATCTCACGTGTTATCTTTTTTTTTTATTTGGCATAAAGGATCATTTGATCACAGAACTTTCAAACTTTTATTGATTTGGTCTTCAAACTTTCATCAATTCACTTTTAGTCCCAGAGCTTTCATTTCTCTCTATTTTTCGTTCTTTTGTTAAGTTTAGAGAACAATGATTGCTAATAAAACACTTCACGAGCAACTCACGGGTGGTTCACAACTAATTCATCAACTCAAAAAAATAGATTGTAAATCGTTTTGTTAGTATCCGTTACTCTTCAAACTTAAAAGTATGTACGTATACTATTTGCCTTTTTCTAATAGATAAAATGATTTAATTAATTAGTGGCTATGTATGTATATAGATGGATTGTTCTACATTATATTCATAATTAATTTCTAATGCAATTTTCATTCGTTATTTTATCAGATGGTCGGCAATTGCGGCGAGACTTCCGGGGCGAACAGATAATGAGATCAAGAATGTCTGGCACACGCACTTGAAAAAGAGGCTTAAAGCAAACGTGGTGAAGACTACCCAAGAAGACTTGATCAAAATCTCTGAAGAAATTAATCGTAGCAATGTAACGACTAGAGGACTAGAAGAGCACATGCCCATCCAAGAACCACAAATAGAAGCTTATTCACCAGTAATCACAGCTTGTACACAAAATTCAAGTGAATTTGATTTCTCCTCTGCCACTGACTCGTCCATTCTCACCGGGGGCAAGGAAGAGTACATGGATTCATCTCCTGAGACTCTGCCAGAATTCGATGAATCCATTTGTTTATCTGAAGAATTTAGCAGAGAGAATCTGGTCGCAAATACTGAGGATTGGGGGTTTGATTTGAACCAGAGTGTGGAGCTCACAATGGATGACAATAACATGGACTTTTGGTTCAATTTGTTGCTAAAAGCGGAGGATATACCAACTTTAGAACTGCCAGAATTCTAGTGCAAAAACTGATTTTGGATGCTTCATAGTGGATGAGAAAGAAATTTACATTCCTTTATTTTTAACCGTGGCGACAAGGCCAGTGATGTGCTATAGAAAAGAGATTTGATAGGGATTTGGTAGAAGGAAATGACAAGATAAAGGTTTCAGATTTTGTATATGTAGATAGATAGACGGGGAACATGTAGAGGGCAACAATTTAATATGATGCAAAGTAATAGGGTACTTCAATGGTGAGGTTGACGTGCATATATTTTACTAACAAATAAAAGAATTAATGAAATGCATATTCGCAATGTCATGTTGATACTAATTATTGGAGCATGACACCGATTAATATATAAGCAATATCATAATTTGTAACTTGTGTTGAGCTTCAATAAAATTATGATTGATATAAAAAATAAAAAAATAAAAAATAAAACATATATCTTCTTATGGCATCTCCAACCAAAACGCATTTTTGACACTATTTTTTTTTTTTTTTTTTTTTAAGGAAAGAAATCACATTTGCATCCACCAAAGTTTGAACCTATGACCTCTCACTTTCAAATCTCATACCAAATCATTGAGTCAGGGGTGGACCGAGAATTTTGGCTTGCCTGGGTTGTGGCTAAACTTGTGTAATCACATTTTTTTTTCTCTTTAAATATGGTTCTTTGATAATTTTCTTTCAAAATCACTATATGAATAAATATTTGTGTTTTAAATGTTTAATTCACATCTTTCTAAGTACTACAAAACAAATTAAAAAATCATAAGTCATTCAACTAAATAAAGAAAATAAATTCAAATACAACAAGAACATAGCCTCAGTCTCAAATTAATTGAGGTCAGCTATATGGATCAAACTCTTGCATTGCGCTCGATAAAGTGCAATTAATTAATGACAAGTTTTACAAAACTAATTCAAATAATATTCTATAATTAAAGATGAAATTTATATATTTTGAAAGTACCATGATTCATAATATGCAGTTCATCATGGTATAATATACTAACGTTAAAGTGCTTAATTAAAATATATCAAAAGTTGAGGGCTTACTATTAAATCAAATACTATATATCAGTGTTGATATTAAGAACTAGGTTTAAGAATATGAGAGCATTTAGTAAACAAAAAATATTAGAGGATAACTGATACAGTTGATGTGAAATAGAAAAAGTTAAGTACATTATACAGGTAGCCTCTGGAATCTGTGACGGGAGTATTTGGGATTTGATTTTTTTGAAAGCAGTTTGGGATTTGAATTGAATATCTGTTAAACTTAACATTTAGAAGAGTTGATTTTTTTTTTTTTTTTAAATCCAAAAGTAATTAAGAGACGAGGGACTAAAAAACTAAAAGTAGAGAAACAAAGAAGTGGATCTGAAACAACTTAATTTTCATGCAAGTCAGACACTATGTGACACAACGGAGATCTTCTAAATCGGATGTTCGACACTACAAACAATACAATTTAGGGCTAGAGAGAATTAATACCAAATTCTCAAGAAAAGAAATTCAATTCTTTATTAAAATCAATAAAAAAATCTCCTTAAACTATTACATATGTAGTCTATATATAGGCTTGTAAAATAATAACACTCCTAATTCTAATAGAATACCAAAAGACACAATAACTGTAATTCTATTAAAACTCTTTTTACCACTAATTTCTATTTAGACTCTAATTTTGACATAAAAGGACACATGACGTGTAATCCAACTAAACAAAACCATCTTATCTAATAAATAAAAAAATCCTAATCTAACATAAATTCTAATTTGCATCATTCTCTCCTGGTTGAGAAAATTTGTCCTCGAATTCAATGCTTGAATAATTATTTCGCACATGACGTCTATGGTCTCCATCTTCATCATTCTTCCCTTGTTGATAAAAATTCGTCCTCGAATTTTCGTACCCTTGCGCATCTTCTCGGCTTTGACTGAAATCATCACAACTAGTCTCGATGTGCTTGAAAAGATAAAATAAGACATTATTTTGACTAGAAAAGTCATGCAAATATCCATCAACGCATATGCCATCATTGGTTGCAAATTTGAGTACTTTTGCCTTTGCAATGAGGCCATGGGAGTCATTGTTAATGTCGACATCACGAACTGCCTCTTCAAGCTCTTGAGGAACTTCAAACAATGAAACCACTTCGATGACTAAGCCGTCCTCTCCAAAGACTAACTTGTCCTCCACGAAGTCGTACCCATCACTGTCAAACTTTGGCTCTTCGTCAAAGTTTTTGAAGTCCTCCTCAAAGAAGATTGGATCTATTCATCGCGAGTCGCCGTAAAGAAAAAAAACCTCATCTATTTCTTCCTCGGATACAAATTCCTCCTCATCAGAATAGGAATATTCTAATTCTCGTTCCTCACCAAAGCCAAACTCCATTTTCAATTGCATGATTCATCAAATCACGCGTGACGATGGCTCTGATACCAACTGACGCAGCGGAGATCTTCTAAATCGGATGTTCGATACTACAAACAATACAATTTAGGGCTAGAGAGAATTAATAACAAATTCTCAAGAAAAGAAATTCAATTCTTTATTAAAATCAATAAAAAAATCTCCTTAAACTATTACATATGTAGCCTATATATAGGCTTGTAAAATAATAAAACTCCTAATTCTAATAGAATACCAAAAGACACAATAACTGTAATTCTATTAAAACTCTTATTACCACTAATTCCTATTTAGACTCTAACTTTGACATAAAATTACACATAACTTGTAATCTAACTAAACAAAACCATCTTATCTAATAAATAAAAAAATCCTAATCTAACACGTACAAATTCTAATTTGCATCACTATGGGATACGTTTGAGGTGGCTATATCAAAAAAAAAATTAATTAGTTGGCTATATTGTTGTTTCTTTTAGGAGAAATCGAAATTCCATTAATCATTCATGGCTCAATGCAGGATCAGAAAATAGAATCAAGAACATTGATTTACTATCCTATTTGTGCAAACAAACTACTATTGATTTGATTTTTTTCGAAATTGAAAGAGTTTGACAATCAGAGATCGCTCTTTACAACGTTGAAACTCATGACAATATACAAAAGTACTAGAACCACAAGACGAATAATAAAACTTCCCACTTTGTCTATATTGCTGTTAAACAACTTGATTTTCATGCAAGTTGTCATCAACCCATTTTGTCATAGTTTTGAAAAAGCAATGAACTAGGCTTAACATTTTTGGGGGCTGGGCTATATAATATTATGGGCTAACTTTAAAAAATATACAAAGAAATTTTCAAGCTTGCCCGGGCCAACATTACTTGGTTTCGCCACTACATTGAGCTACGCAATTGATTATTTTTGATGCTATTTTAATTAGCGTCCATGAATATTAAGGCGCCACTATTTATGGATGCTAAAATAATGTTCTATTTTTATTTTACTTTTTGATTTTTTTAATTTTATTGTTTTGAGTTCAAGTTTATTAAAATTAATAGAAATAATAATTAAAAGATTATAGATAGAGATCCTGATTGAAGAAGAAATGGAGCTCAATATGAGAGAAACTGTATCATCATTAATGCCAAACCCTAAATCCCAATTTTTTTCTCTTTTGATTTTCTTTATGATTCCTGCATGAACCATCACCGATCTTCTATATGATCGACGGTAGTTCCAGTAAGAGTGTTTACTACATGCATTTTCTTCAATAAAATAAAGATCTATTTAGATATGAGAATTCCAATCCTGCAACGATTGTCAGATTCATCATTGGCGCTACCACTTGCTCGCCTCCATGTGTGCATCTATCATCATTCAAGTCCATCTCCACATTTATTACTCTTGCATGAATCTGTGCTTATAGTAGTTGGTTTGATAGTTTTACTAAGTTATCTTTTTCAATAAGTATTTATCTTCTATTGTTGAAAGTTTGTGTTTGTCTTCTATTGTTGGAAGTTTTATCTTTCGTTTTGGTCTTATAATGTATGTTCTAGACGTTTGAAAAGAGAACAATCACTGATTGTCAAATTGTTCCATTGTTATAGTCACAATTTATGAAAATTAACTCTATGGCAGTTGAATGTTCTGATGAACAATTAGAATTAACGAATCAATGTGCTTTTGTCAATGGTTTTCGAAAAAAATGTATTTTTGTCAAGGTAATTGATTCTATGTTTCATTATGTTCTACTTAATGTATATTGAAACCATCATGATTACTTCAAAATAAAATGAGAGAAACTGTAAAATAGAGGAATATTAAATAGAGTTTGTGGTTGAATATTGTCTTAGAGTGATGCTACAGTGGCCTTTAGCAATGTACATTTGAAATCAGCTTCAATCTCGTTCAGATCTGTCGCTCAAACACTATTGGCATCCCTTCCAAAATCATAGTTAGCTCAGCAATTTCCACATTAAAACACATAGGGATGTGGGGTTTATTCTCTATAAACTGCCTCTTCACCCTAAACTGTCCAGTTTTGACAGTTCATATATGTAGGTGAGTTTGGGCTAAAAATATGGTGTTTCTTTGGTTCTTTTGATCATATCTCTCTTGGGGTGTCTTCCCTATATGACCAAAAATGAGTTCGATCCATTTTCCACAGATTTGGAAGTTGGAACCCCGTACGTTGAGTTTGAAGTGCTCAAAGTGTGATAGTTGCACAGTTTCGTAACAGTCGTAAAACAGTTGAGCATTGAATATCTCACTCGTCTCTCTTTCTTTTGGCAAACTCTCCACATCAATCTCTTCCTTGTACTTCAATCTTCGATAAAAACACTTTCCCATAGGATTTGGAGGTGTGTGCATCAAATTGGAGCCGCGACAAGGGAGGCCGTTTGCAAGAAAGTAGCACTGCAACTGTTTGAGAAAAGTGAGTTAATCACTTTTTCTTCAACTTTCTTGTGTTTTTGGACATAAAAACGATGGGGTAAGGGTGAGATCATGTTGTTTGATGTGTGGATAATCGAATTGGAGAGTTAGGAGGGTGTAAGGACATCAGCTTTTGCTGCTGTTTTATTAAGCCTCTGGATGTGGCTTTTCGCATACCGAGGTGCAATACACGGTGGGATGAGTGCTTTGTGTATTCCATCGTACATTCTGCATTGTCACTCTAGGGCGACGCGTTGCCAGGTTTTAAAGTACACATACACATATATATAGGGTATTTATACCATGGGAGCCAAATATATATTCATATCATGGGTACATTATTTAGAACTTTTGGATTTAAATCCAACACAATAATCGAGGCAACATAAATGCACAAAAAATTTAATGCATAACACATTTTGAGCGGTTCCCATGACATGTGTATATATATGAAAAATTCTACAATGGAGACCAAATATATACTCACGCCATGGGTACACTATTTTCAACCATTGGATTCTAATCCAATACATTAATTGAGGTGACATAAATGCATTGTGCATTTAATGCACAACGCATTTTGAGGGGTTCTTATGCATGAATATATATTTGGTGTCCATTGTAGAATTTTCCTATATATGTGTGTGTTCTTTAGGGTTTAGGGTTTGCATTGTGCATTTAAAACCCTATATATATGTGTGTGTTCTTCTACAATGAAGCCCAAATATATATTCATGCCATGTGAACATGACGCGCGCCGAATGCGTCAATAAAATATATTTACCTAAACCAACTATTTTGTAGATAGTGGTAAATGGTCGATCCCACAGAGATTGGTTTCTTTCTTAGTTAAGAAAAATACAAAAAAGGGAAATTAAGGTTTTAGAGAAAATATATGAATATTTTTAAAAATAAAGAAATTAAATGGAAAAGAAATCTAGTAGGAATGAATCTAGGTATTCGGTTTCAAAGTCTCGCCATACAACTTGGAATTGAATTTATTAATTGTTGGTTCATGAAAAGTATGAAACTAATCTATGATCTAGTGCAGTTATAGACCCGGTAGAGCACTCGGTTCCTCGCACTTCCTAATCTCGATAGCCAAGGTACGACCGTTGACTACTTCCCTAACCAAACACGCAATCTGATAGCTAGTGCTCCAGATTTAACGCATTGGTCGCATTACTTCGATTCGTGAAGGCACTACACCTAGACAACCGGATCGCTAGTACTCCCGATTTAGCCTAGATTCCTAAGGTATTTGACCGGTCTTAAAAGGTTATAATCAATTGGTATGGTCAATTGCCACTAGTCTGGTCTTATCGCACAAGCACGGGTGCTTACGACTCACTGACATGTAAATCAAGGTTTAAACTAGTGTTTAACTTTAATTGTTCAATCAATACCAAAGAAAATAAATCATATAAAAGAATCAATAATAATTAAAAATAAATAAACCTCATGAAGATTCCCAAGTCGTAGGCGCGACTGATCCACCTTCAACCTAGATGGAGGAACTAACTACACATAATTGAAAACTAAACTGAAAGAAAAATAAAAAAAATAGATCCCCCTCTCCTGTTCTATTCCTAATATATATTTATACCCTAAACTTGGTCTCTGGAGGTGAGAAAAACTAATTTTCGTAGTTTTGAGTGTTTCTTGGCGTTCGTGACACGTGGCAGCGTGTAATTGGTGGAAAAACTGGTGTCGCTGACGTGGCAGAAGCGGATTGGAGGAGCTGACGCGCGTGGCGGACATTGATAGGCTGGAACATTCTATGTGACGCGGCTTAGCCAATGGGGGTGCGACACGTGGACCTCAAAAACTCCAATTCACCTACTCTTGTGTACACCCCAAAACAAACCCTCAGGAGTCCGATTTCTGCAAGTGTATACTCTATTTTGAGTATTTTTTCGCCCCGGATCCAACCGTGCACTCCGTTTCTCCTAAAAACAAAAATTAAATATAATTAGATATATATTTTCATATTATTCCAATAAATCACTAATTTCCTAAAATATGCATTTATCACTATAAAATAAAATAAATATAGTCCAATTACACCTAATAACCTATACTAAATTATGCATAAATGAACACTTATCAAACACCCCCAAACTTAGACTTTGCTCGTCCCGAGCAAAGGAGCGAATGAAAACCTATACTCTACTCCTATACTACAATGACTAATCTTAACAAACCTATGCCCTTTACCAAGTCAAGTATGAGTTTCTTTTTGATTTAAATATGCCACTCAAGAGACCATCATCCAAAAGAAGTTCAAAGTCAAATAGTGTGAAAACGGAGTCCAAACATCAATGAGAATCACCATTTCAAAAACTAGAATCAGTCCAGACAAGTGCCTTCAACTACTCAAGATTTTACAGAGTCATTATATCAAAGAACGCAAGTCCAGAATTTCTTATGAATAGTGCATCAACACCGAAAAAGGGATTATGAACGAAAAATACAACTCACTATCTATAAAATGTAGACGAAACACACCAGAGAGATAATCAGACTTAAATATGAAAATGTGGAACAACATATCGAAATGACTCAATTGATCTAGCTATAAACACTCGGTCAAATCTTTTAATTTAAGAGTTTTCATAAACTTCCGCCTTTATGCGTATGTACACTCTATTTTCTCCAAAAATTTTAAAAGTAGTAGGTCCCTGCTCCATTTCCTATGGACCGATTTTCTCACTTTTTCCCACCACAAGATTCCCTGCTCCATTTTCTGTGGAATCTGTGGGACTCTTTTAAAATTTTTTTAGAAAACTCTTGTTGACCCTTCTCACTTTCACTATAATCAAACAAGTCATCCAATGCATGTCCAAGTCTAAATTATTCCCAAAAAGTGGTCAAGTCATATGAATTGATATCTCAAGCGAGCTACATTCTCGTTCTAGCACCCTAGAAATCTGAAAACTTGCAAAATATGATCGCCTGTCTCTTTGGTATCTAACTCAATGCCTAAACTTCATACTAGCTCTCTAATAAGCAACCTCAAAGATGTTGGACACACTCTAAGTTAAGTACAACTCCTAATACTCAAAAGGGTTCAATTCTCAAAAGTAGCTTAATTTGAACTCATATCCACAATAAAAAACATTCAACAAGGTTTCAGGCGACTTTACATGTAACAAAATAACTCTAAACATGCCTAAAATCTATAATGCAACAAAAAAAAAAGAATAAAAATTAAAAAAATGCATGAACTACTATAAACTACTACTAACCTAAATGATATAATGCATAGCATGTCATAACAAGAAAATTATGTGAAAAGAATAGAAAAACACCACCATAACTTACCAAATCCATGAAATACGCATAAAAATAATAAAATGATCATACCTGTCATGCGCTAATTCCATTCATTCAACACTCCACTATACCTGAAACACCCCCAAATTTATCCCAAACCTTGTCCTCAAGGTTTAAAACAAGAATGAAGCTATGAACTACAAAATGAAGAGAAAATAGATGAAAAAAATATGGAAGTGAAAGAACTAAGTAATGGGGAAATAACATGCTAAAATGAATATGCAAAACCTAATGGACTATAATATCTCATGAAATATGAAGTACGGTGATAAAATGCTCAACTCAGGAAATATAGGGAATATACATCTAATTACCTCCAGTAGACTCAAAACTAACCTAATAATCTAAAACCTAGAACTTACCAAATCCCAATCAGACTAATCATGTATACCAGAGAACCTCAACAGTGATATCGGGCTCTCAACTCCGGTGCTTCAATAAACGAGTATCAAACACCTGTAAATAGTCAAAAACGGGATAATGGTGAGTAGACTAAGCAAATATAAAAATAAGCAAGCAAAAAAAAACATAAAATAAATAAATAAATAAATAAAACTTGGGCTGCCTCCCAATAGCACTTTTGGTTAAAGTCGTTAGCTCGACTTGTCGTGAATGATCACGTGATGCCCTCTCCTTTCGAGATGTCGACAACGAATGACGCATCTATAGCTTTGGGCAATTCATCATACATGCCCTCCTTCAGCTGTAGGAGCTCATCTGGGACCTCTAACACATATGAATCTATCAAATTATGGTCAGCTGACACAAAGGTGTCAGCCGTGTAGAAGATCTGCGAACGCTCCTTTATGACCACCCCCTTGTAAGGTCTAACAAATATGCATGGGAGGGTGGGTGGCTTCACCAACACCAGAGGTTGGTCTTCCTTGCTCTCTTTTTGCGGTTCCTCCGGCCTTTCTAAAATGGCATCAATTTCTTTCTCGGCTTCATCCGCTTCATTTTGCGCAATTGTAATGTCCGGCTCATGTAAGGAAATTTCAATTATTTCCTCTGGTTCACTCCAATAGTCCTCAATCGGTGTAGCCTCATTTACCTCAACACTCTAAAATAGGATTGCACTCATGGTCTCAGTTGATATTTTCTGGAGAATTGACTTTATTTCTTCTTCAGCTTCTTGATCCCTTTGTTTAATCCATTGGTCCAATTCTTGCTCAGTGAGGTTCATGTCTTGCTCAGTCTCTAGAAGAAACCTTATTATATCCCTTGAAGGCTGATTCCGCATGGAACTATATGTGTCCTGTTGATATGATGAATTACTCCAGTCGTCAAAGGGGTATTTTTTGGTGCTTGGAGAAAGCCAGTCGGAGATCATATCTTTCTCCATGTCTTCAATGGTTCTCCGTTCTTGTTGAGGACTCCGTGGACTTGGCCTAGACATACAGAAGTCGGGTTGTGGCGATGCATAACTAGAACTGTGATGATTTCCATACCTCGGATGGTAAGGACAAGCATACGTGGGATGAAAGGATTCCCCACAAAAAGCACAAGCCTCGACCTGTTGCATAAAAGAATGCGAGTTAAAAAATTGATGTCCATTATATGACATACCTACCCCATTCATACCATGATGGTATGAATCTTCAAATCGATCATAATTATGGTAGTAGGAGGCCATGGAGAAATTTCCTGCAAAAATTTTAGAAACAAGGGACTATATACAAAAATAAATAAATAAATAAATAAATAAATAAATATACAACAAAAACCAAAGAAAGAAAAACCAATCCTCGGCAACGGCGCCAAAAATTGACGCGCGCCGAACGCGTCAATAAAATATATTTACCTAAACCATCTATTTTGTAGATAGTGGTAAAGGGTCGATCAAAAAAGGGAAATTAAGGTTTTAGAGAAAATATATGAATATTTTTTAAAATAAAGAAATTAAATGGAAAAGAAATCTAGTAGGAATGAATCTAGGTATTCAGTTTCACAGTCTCGCCATACAACTTGGGATTGAATTTATTAATTGTCGGTTCATGAAAAGTATGAAACTAATCTATGATCTAGTGCAGCTATAGACCCGGTAGAGCACTCGGTTCCTCGCACTTCCTAATCTCGATAGCCAAGGTACGATCGTTGACTACTTCCCTAACCAAACACGCAACCTGATCGCTAGTGCTCCAGATTTAACGCATTGGTCGCATTACTTCGATTCGTGAAGGCACTACACCTAGACAACCGGATCGCTAGTGCTCCCGATTTAGCCTAGATTCCTAAGGTATTTGACCGGTCCTAAAAGGTTCTAATCAATTGGTATGGTCAATTGCCACTAGTGTGGTCTTATCGCACAAGCACATATGCTTATGACTCACTGACATGTAAATCAAGGTTTAAACTAGTGTTTAACCTCAATTGTTCAATCAATACCAAAGAAAATAAATCATATAAAAGAATCAATAATAATTAAAAATAAATAAACCTCATGAAGATTCCCAAGTCGTAGGCGCAACTGATCCACCTTCAACCTAGATGGAGGAACTAACTACACATAATTGAAAACTAAACTGAAAGAAAAATAAAAAAAATAGATCCCCCTCTCCTGTTCTATTCCTAATATATATTTATACCCTAAATGTGGTCTCTGGAGGTGAGAAAAACCAATTTTCGTAGTTTTGGGAGTTTCTTGGCGTTCGTGACACGTGGCAGCGTGTAATTGGTGGAAAAACTGGTGTTGCCGACGTGGCAGCAGCGGATTGGAGGAGCTGACGCGCGTGGCGGACATTGATAGGCTGGAACGTTCTGTGTGACGCGGCTCGGCCAATGGGGGTGCGACACGTGGACCTCAAAAACTCCAATTCATCTACTCTTGTGTACACCCCAAAACAAACCCTCAGGTGTCCGATTTCTGCAAGTGTATACTCTATTTTGAGTATTTTTTCACCCTGGATCCAACCGTGCACTCCGTTTCTCCTAAAAACGAAAATTAAATATAATTAGATATATATTTTCATATTATTCCAATAAATCACTAATTTCCTAAAATATGCATTTATCACTATAAAATAAAATAAATATAGTCCAATTACACCTAATAACCTATACTAAATTATGTCTAAATGAACACTTATCAGAACACCTTAAATGTGTTGTACATTAAATACTTTGTGCATTTATGACACCTCAATTAATGCATTGGATTAGAATCTAATGGTTGTAAATAGTGTACTCATGAAATGAATATATATTTGGTTCCTATAGTAGTAGTACCCCATATATATGGGTTCTTTTACAATAGAGACCAAATATATACCCATGCCATGATAACTCCTCAAAATATGTTATGCATTAAATGTTTTGTGCATTTATGACGTCTCGATTAATGTATTGAATTAGAATCCAATGGTTATAAATAATGCACCCATAACATAAGTATATATTTGGTGTGGGTTTGGCCTACTTGACCTATTTATGTAACTACACACACACACACACACACACATATATATATATATATATTGAGTCGATCTATTCGTCTTTAATAGTACTAGTCAGTAGGTACGTGCTCCGCACGTGATGTAGAAAAAAATAAAGTGATTTCATTGTCTTTTTCACCTAATTCTTTGGGTAAAAAAGTTAAAAATTATTTAATTTGAATTTATAGTTTTTATTGAAAGAATTTAAAATCGGCTTTAATTAGAGAGATAGAGAAAAGTGGATTAAAATAAAGAAAAGTTAGATAATAAACTTCCGTTTTGTTTTCAAAAAAAAACTTCCGTTTTGAAATTTAATTAAAAACTATATTAATTAGTTTCCAAAGTTACCCTCATTATTTACTTTTTAAAGTTGTCCCGAGCCAATAGAAAAAATGCATTTAAGGGCAATGTTGGAATTATGTTAATAGGATAGTAAAGAGGATTGCCATTGTAACGGCCCAATTAATATTTGCCGTTATTTTATGATGACATTACAGACGTGGACGCCAGCGTGGATGTTCGTGGGTTCCACAAGCGAGGCTGGAGTGCGTCCGGATTAGGTAAATAGTATTTTGTGTATTGTTTTGGTTAATTTTGTGATGTTTATGTTAAAATAGGTTAACGACATCGCAATGTGTGTAATTATATTTTAAATTGACGTGTGAGATTGTGTGATGAGTATTCGCATCGATATGAGTGTCGACGCGGGTACCTGGTAGATTAAAGAAGAAATTTTAAGTTGAGAAAAATATTACACACATTAAATGGATTAAATGTGATAAAATACGTAAATTGGTGGGCGCCTAGTAAAACGCGGGATCGTGGTCGACACGCGTGGGTGGTACGTTAGTGTGCATGCCCGAGTACGCTCGTTGGCGTGCACGACGAAATTTTAGGCGCGAAAGTATAGGTAAGTATATATATATTTATATATATGTATATAAGGAATTTAATATATATATATATATATATAAATATATTAAAAATCAAAAAATAAATAAATAATAGTGAAATGACCAAAAAGGGCATGAACTTTGTAAAGAATAGTGGATATGGATAGAGGCAAAAGGGTCATTTCACCTCAAAAATTTGATAAACATCACCACCGACACCACAATTTTCTATTTTCTCATTGTTTTGGATCGAAATAGGAGACCGAAAGGAGGAGAAATCGAGAGAAAGTGGAAGAGAGATTGAGCTCGTGTTGGAGAGGCGAAGGAGGTGAGTTGTTGTGTTGTTGTGTGCGTTGTTGGATGGTGGTGGTGGCGGTTTGGTGGTTCGGTGGTGGAGGTGGGGTGGAGCTCGAGAGCTCGGACGAACTGCTCTCGCAGTTCGTCCGAGGAGGGAGACGACCACATGTCGTTCTCTCCCTCTCCCTCTCCCCAATTCAGGAAAAAAAAGGGTTGTTGGAACAGAGCAGAGTCGCTCTGTTCCAAGAAAAGAAAGGGGCGGTTTAACCGCCCCCCTAAAAAAAAAAAAACAGTTTTGAAAAAAAAAATCTGAAAAATTAATAGAAAATTCAGATAAAATAGGAAAATTTTAGAAAAATTATATTTTGATCAAATAAA
Source organism: Stephania japonica (assembly GCA_039657345.1). Classification (NCBI taxonomy): domain Eukaryota; kingdom Viridiplantae; phylum Streptophyta; class Magnoliopsida; order Ranunculales; family Menispermaceae; genus Stephania; species Stephania japonica. The sequence goes on along the minus strand of CM077557.1, from coordinate 63,162,265 downwards.
AGAAATTTGGGATTTTTTTGGAAATGTTGGCGAGATATAGTCGAGGTTTTAGCCTCGAAAAACGAAAAAATTGACATAATATATTAAATTAAAGCTAATTTAGTGATAAATGGTAATAGGTATAATTCGGGTGATAATTTGAATTATCGGGTGTTATTGGAGCTGAGCTGGGGTTTGGTTTTCGGGACGCGAAGTGCGGATTGAGGTGTGTAGTATCCCAATTGAACTTCACTCTAGTATTTACATTTTGATTTATTTGAATTCTGTTCTGTTTATTCATTTCTCCATTCCTTTATTGCTTTACGGTGGTTGAGTACTCACACCTAGTGTCTTTAAGGTAGTGGAGTTTACTCCTACCTGGTGTCTTTACGGTGTTGAGGTCACTTCCCATCCGGTGCTTATTCGTTACGGCCATAGAGTCCACTAATTCATAGCACTTGTCTAGGCATACGCCGGTGAATAGGCTACCCGGGTATGGTAGGCTTGTGTGGGTGTGTCGTGGGTCTACGCCAAGGCCCTGTAGGGTCCAGGGTCACCCTAGAGGCGTTTTCACGGGCTGTGCCTGGGAAAAAACCCGAAGTATGACTTGGTCTGATTTTACTGTGCACGTACTTTGTTTCATTACTATATTTATGCATGCGATGATCCTTTTTACAGTTGTCTGTATTCTTTTGTTCCGCATGTTTAATTATAGTATTTTTAATTCCAGTACTTTTACTTCCGTAATTACTTGGTGAATTTCCTTGGGATTACTCACTCTGAGCTCGTCATCTGTCTTTTTGTGATGGCTGAGTGCAGACCCTAGTACGAGCCGGGGAAAGGGCAAGCTTGAAGACTACATCGATTGACATCTCTAGCCCTTCTCGTACGTATGTTTATATTTACTTGTTTTATGTTGGGTTTTAGGACTTGAGAGATAGGTTGTATATTTTGATATATTGAGGATCTTAGATAATATGTATATGATGTACAGTTGATATGGTTTCCACTTAGGCATTTTGCTCATAATATACATGTTGAATCTTTATGTTGTTAGTAAATCTTCCGCTGCGTAAATTGTGGTTAAATGATATTAAAGGAATAAAAGTTAACTCATAACATCAAAGTTAACCGGAAATTGATTAATAATGGATAATTGGGCGTGGGACACAGCTGGCGGTGACGTGGACAGTTGTGGGCCCGCGTGACCTCTTGTGGCGGACCAATATAAAAATTGGGGCTGCCACAGCCATTATATATATATATATATAGATAATAATGTTATTAGTCTTTTTCTCAAAATGTAATATGGTAACAGAGACAGAGCCGTTGTAGTTTTAGGTCGTTCTGACTCTTAGTCGACTACCCCTTCCTGTGGTGCTTTCTTCTATTGATGTTAATGTTTCGTTCTCGCCTATTTTCCCTTTTCATTGCTTATTCGTCGATCTCCTCTCCTTTGTGATTCGTTTATGATATTTTTTAATTTGTTCGCAGTATCAGTTTTGGGCGTTGCCATCTTCGCGATCTGCTCTTCTCGTTTGTGTTCTCTAATCTGCCCAATCAGTGAGACTTTTGATCTTCTTCTGTTTTTTGTTCCCTCCTTGGCCGAAGTAGAGGCCCTTGTACCCTTGTGCATTGCAGATTTGATCTTCATTCATTCCTCTGCCCGTGCGCACACCATTTTTCTTGCTGTCGAGAGGCTTTTCTTCGCCTGTTTGCCCTTGCATTCTCCCTGTATGACTTTTGTTTGGGTGAACATGAGTTCACATTGATAAGCACGTATTTCTTTCTTTGTTTTCAAAGAGAATTAATATCATCACTTTGAGTCAAATGGATCCCACGTACAGAACTTAAGCCTCAATTGGAGATTAGCCCGATCTAGCTCACGTGTGTTTTCCCATGAAAGCTAGATTGTTATTTGACTTTCTATTATGTTGAATCAATGTTTTGATTCTTGTTTTTTGTGACAAAAAGTGAATTTTTGTGGGGCAAAGTGCAAAGTTTTATATTCACCACAATCATTCTTCCTGGCTGGCCCTTTATCATCGTCATTCTTGTTAGACGATCTCTTTTGCGGCAACCTGCTTCTCATTGGCCCTTCTCTTATGTTGGACGAATATTTTCGCAACAGGCTTATTTGTGTATTTCTAATCGATTTGTCGTTGTTGCTGACTCATAGTTATCGGGTCGTCGCCATTATTTATCGGATGAAATTTTCGCACCAGCGTCTATGTTGTTCTATTATGTATAGGGGTGCACACGGATTGCACTAATCTGCAGATCCGGTCCAATTCAGATTAATTATCACTGATTGGATCAATTTTTTGATTCCTTTGACTGGATTAGATTGAAAAATCATTAATCCAGTTGGACTGGATCGGATTACGGATCCTACATTGAAAAACTGCAGATCCAATCCGATCTAGTCCGTTTAACACATTAACACATATATATATATTTCATCATATGTACTATAGTAGCTTAATTAGCATCAACTCAAACTAACAACTCAAAACTAAAATATCTACAAGCCTATACTTGTTATTAACTCTTTTATTATGCTTTCGACTTTTTTATTGTAGGTTGAATGTTCAACGTACACTTTTTTTGTTCTTTTATGAGGATGTATGGTGAAGATTTGTGGATAACACATTTATTTATGTAGGAACTTATATTTTGAAGGTTATTGTGATAACAATTTTGTGGGAAATATGCTATATATAGATTTGTGAAATACATGTTGTAAATTTGTCATTCATGAGATATATAATTCTTGTGATTCATTTGATTAAATTTAATTTTATAAATTTTGGATAGGAAAACGTCAATCTGCAGAACTTGATCCAATCTAGTCTGCATTTTGCAAATTGAATTGAGTTGGATTGATGAATTATTTGGATAGATTAGATTGTAATTTTTCAATCTGCAATAACTAGATTAAATCATGGATTGATCCTAATTGAACTAGATTCAATGCTAATGCATCCCTAATTATGTACTTTGGGCAGTTACGCTGCCTTAGGTGTTGTCACTTGTCAGGGACTTGCCAGGGTGCACCTAGCATGGAAAGCCCAGGCCATGTCCAGGGTCAGACCAGGGCTTTTGTGGGCCTAGCCTGACCCTAGTTAGCCCAGGGCAGACCTATGGCTAGATCTTCCAAGGCGTGGGCCAACGCAGCCCAGCCGGCCGATTTCAAATATTTTTTCAAAAATTGGGAAATTTGACTAAATGGAAAGGAAATCAACTTATTTTAATAAAAAAAAATGGATTTTGGAATTGTAGCAGAGATTTACATCGGTTATGCCTCAAAAAGTGTACTAAAAACCTCAAAATTGCATAAAATTGAGGAATTAAGCTCAATAAGTATTTAGACTAATTAAATGAAAAACATTGAAGTTATTGGTGTTACAAATGAGATTTAGACATTAGGAATTTAATATTAAATTGGTTTTCGGGGTTTTTAAGACTAAGAATACTGAAATAATTCAAAAATTGACAAAAAACATAAGGAATTCGAATAGAAAACTTATCCGGATTTCACAATAGTTTTAGGCAACATCAAGGATTCCAAAACCACCTAAAACAAGCCTGAGGGAATAGATTCGAAGTACAATAGAGGTAAGTAAACTTTACCGTGACTCTCACATTGATATGGTTTATCTACTTGCATGAATTATATTCATTATTGGTCATGCATGCACAGGAGAAGGGGATAAGCTTGTTTCGGAGTTTCGTTCGCCTGAAATTAGATTTCAATCCTACCTCAAATGCCAGCTAGTGAGACTACTTCCAGAGTCAAACGCGGACAAGTTACCTCTGCATTTCATAAGCTTTTAATATTGTTTCCATACTATTTTTGGAAGTCGACATTTGTTTATAGTTAGGAAACATTGTGTAATTGTATATTTATTTCTTCAATTGTTTTGTTTTATGATTATTCTATATTATCCTGCTATTATTAGAAAAATTTTATAGAACTGCAATTAAACCAGCTATGCTCTACGGAAGTGTATGTTGAGCGGTAAAGCGACAACAATTACATAAAATGAACGTAATAAAAATGAGGATGCTTAGGTGGATGTGTGGTAAAACTCGTAAAGATAGAATAAGAAACACATAAATTCAAAGAAATATAGGAGTTGCACAAATTGACACAAAAATTAAGGAAATATGATTGCGGTGGTTTGGACATATAACGACCCTAAAATCTAACTCGTGTCACGTGTCATTTTAGGTCGTACGTGGGCCCACTTGCTGTGATACACATGTCTAATTCTCGATCGTCGACATCGAGGTATGTTATTTTTGTCTGGTGTTTGTATTATTTATTTTATTACTCGAACGAAATTCAAATATCTTAAACGTGTGATGTGACGACGTCAGTTCCACAACAAAAAATTGGACCTTGCCCAAGCTAGACTTACGTGGACCCCCCGAACCAATCTCGCTGAGTCAACGCAAGCCTAGTTAGCCTTCTTTACCATTTAATTACGAGATTGCGGTTCTGCACTCAGTTAAACACAAGAATGACGAGCCCAGGTAAAAAACGTCAAACAAGATGTATACAACATTTCGAAACAAATAAATCAGTCAATATTCATGCAAATAGAAAGAAAGGTGCAACGAACACATGAATATATAATGACTGTAAATATATATGAATCAATTGAAAATAAGTGTCCAACAAAACAAACGAGAGACACAAGTAGTCCCGACTAAACGGTCGTCGAGTAAAGGAAAATACCTACAAGACTCGGAGTTTAGAAAGCGGTACGCTCACACCATTATAAAATCCACACGGATGAGAGAATTCTCGGTAGTCCAGCAAAGAACTTTCACCCTTATAGAACCAGTAACCAATTAATCCCGAGTTCATGGCTCTGACATATTACTTCAAATAACCCGTCCTTCCAAGGATCACATTGACTTACTTGCCCTTGGACAACTCAAAAGAATGAAGATTCTAAAATAGGAATAGAGCAATAACAATAACAAATTAAAGCTCAATGAAATAACTGTAAAATTCATCACTGGTTTACTTACCTGTATTCAAAACTAATACACATTCGCACTGTAACGACTCGAAAAATGTGATATGTTTATATGGCTTGGTGTAGTACCTATTTATACTCGTGCCTTTGTGACATGATGATGATGTCAGTGTACGAGTAGGGTTTGCTTCGAAAAAAGTGTTGAATAGGAGTCAGGCGAATGAGATATGGGTATACGGTGCTAGGCAAACGATAATTGTGGGTGATCGGCAAATAAAACACAATAATTAATTAACCCGGGAAAGGGGTTGGGTCGTTAATATTTGATTCGTGCGCGACGGGGTGAGTCGTGGTGTGATTCGGAGATGGAAACATGGTCGGGAAGACGTGGTGTCACCCAAGTGAGTCACCGATTAGTGTCAGCATGCTGAAGCGGTAGAGGCGGCTGGTGAGGATGGTGGGCATCAAATGAGCCTCGAGATACGCATTGGCGTATAGATTGAATGATTGATATTTATATTTCTCTCTCTTCACCGCTCAAATAGTCTCGTCTCTCTTTCTCATTTCTTTCTCGTTTGCTCTCGTGAGGAGAAGGAGCAGCTAGGGTGTCGGAGCTCGTGAAGATGCGGAGACACGGTGAACACCCGAGTTGAGGTAAGATCTCGACTCCTCACGCCGTTCTTGTCTTTTTTATGTTAGTTTCACGAGTTTTGGTCCAAGTTGGGAGTTCGGTATAGGGGTGGTTTTAAGTGTTTTTGGTAGTTTTGGATTGGTAACGACGTCACGAGGAGTGTGATAGGCTTGAAACGTGGCGACATGAACTGGGGTGTCGAAAAATCCCGGAATCACGTTCAAAAGTCGACGCCGCGAGGAACGTCATGGAGCCTGTAAGCCACGGCGTTCATAATAGAGCGGGTTGTAGTATTCGTGCTTTAAGCGACACCGCCAAAGATTTTTCCCACGACGTCACTCACGACATCCAGAACAGTGCCAGTTGGGTTTTTAGGTTTTGGGCGACGCCGCCACTAGTTTTGCCCACGGCGTGACACTGTTCACAGCACTAAAATTATGAAAAATGAACGAAAACTTTGGGATTTTTCTCCGGTGTCCATATGGGTTCGAATATGACCTAATAACATGGGAATTTACCCAAAATAAGGGAAAATGAATAAAATTATGGAAAATGGGGGAAACTTGTTAGAAAATGTATCATAGGCCGATTCTTTAAATATTTTTTAACTATTATAAGTAGATGCATGTTTCTTTTATAATAGTATCCATGAATAATTATTATATTATTCTAAATGTACCTTTTCAGTTATCATTGTGGGAACAATAATAAATTAAGACTAGTACGAGTCTTGATTGATAGTCATGTGATAATTATGCGTACACAGATACGGAACATGATCATGAGTATTTGTTGGGAACAAATACTAGATCGACCGGCTATGAGAACGTTACACGATCAATGTCATAAGTGATTCTCATGATAGTTATATCATTTAGTCCTTCGACTTGTGATCATCAGAAACTCCAACATTAAGAGCACAATGATTTGACACAATTAAACATTGTCTTTAACCGAATGATTATAAAGATTGTGATTGGTCATTGTTCGACTAATGTGTGGAAGTTGTGTGATCAAGCTGGGATTTATCCCTCTCATTTAGAGAGATATCTATTGAGCCGAGCCCGGCCCAGGCCCATGGCTTGGTCCATGGGCAAGGGGGTGCACACGTGCGGCCTGCACGTGTGCACGTGTGCATCTCCTTCTTCTTCACCAAACCAAGGACGTTTGTCCCTGGTTCAACTTTTTTTAAAAAAAAATAGGAGGGAGGGGAGACGACGCCCATGTCGTCTCCCTCTTCGGAAGAACTGCTCTTGCAGTTTGTCCGAGCTCCCCAAGCCGCCACCACCACCAACACCACAACAACCCAACAACGCCGACAACAACACCACCACCACCACCAACAACAAAAAACTCACCTCTGATCGCCTTCGCCAACACCCCAACACCACTTCCCCGAGCTCTCAACCTCGATCTCTCTCTTCTCGTTCAAACTCTCTTCCTTTCTCTCCTCTCTGTTGACTTTTTGTGAGGAAAATGGTGGTGGCGGTGGGGTGTTGCTGACATTTTGAGGGATCAAATGACCATTTTTCCCGCATCCTTATCCACAATTCATTCTCACCCAAATGCCCTTTTTGTTCATTTCTCAATTCTAATTTTAATATATATATATATATTTATATATATTTACATTACATATATATATACATAAATATATATACTTGCCTATATTTTTCGCGCCTACAATTCTGTCGTTCGCCCGTCCAGCTCCCGCGTCAGCGTGCATTTCTAGGTGAATACCTGACACACTATCTCACCCGGTCTAGTCAATATAAATTATACCTACGATGTAATGAGTCATGTCATAGTCATTATCATCACAGTTAGTCAAACAATCAGTCAAAAATACCATTTTTTGTCTAATCTAGGCATACACTAGCCTGTCCGTGGTATTCCCGTGAACCTGAACTAACATCCACGTTCAAAAATACGCGAATAACGACCTTAATAAAATTTGGGCCGTTGCATGTATACTATGTTGTATCTTCTCTGACTAGATGTTGGTATACATATGCGGGGTTTCCATACTTTAAGTTGTCTTAAAGTATTTATATTAGTTTGGGTTTAGTTTGCTTCTGCTGTACTTTGGTACTTTTAATAACTCACTAATATATAATAAATCAATATAAAAATTTAATAAATGGAAAAGGGTAAGGAATGTTGACTAGGTTTACGTGGATTGCATGAGTGTTGACTTAGGGTTTGCGTAAGTCTAGGTCGAGCAGAGCCCAATTTAAAGTTGTGGAATTGGGGTCGTTACACACACGTCCCGACTCGTCACCTACGAATCTCCGTGTGTCCCGGCAATGAACTCACACGTCACATTGTCCTTTGATTTGATATACTTGATGATGATATACATATTGTAACGGCCCCTATTTTCGTCTAGGGCACCGCCCGGCCTAATCCCATAATTAAGCCCTAATTACACCACGTAGGACCTAATTATGTATTAGTCAGCCTGTACTACCTATTATCTCGTAAATTGGGTTCAAGGATAAGAAAATTCCCTATAAGTACTATTCATCATTTTATAAGAATTATCAAATTAGCAGAAGTTTTTAACGTATTAGTGGAAACATTTGATATAAATCCTAAATGTGGAAACCAGGAAATAACAATCACAATCTAAATATGCAATAAATGACGAGCATATACATAAAATGAAAGTCAAAAGTCGGGTAAATTAACTCTCGTCCCAAAAACAACCCAAGCAAAAGACGTATATATATATATAAGCATAATACAAAAATGTGACCTACATGTACAATAGCTACGCATTACGAGCTCAGAGGTAGTCGCCGATCTTCTCCTTACCCGGTCTAGTGCTGTTTGACGGACCTACACCCACCGTCACAAACTAGACGGTGAGTATAGTGATATTTAAGTGATAACCGGAGAATTCTATACTTCATTTCCAATTTAAAGACAGATATTTAAATGCATAATAAAGCAGAAAAGGGTGCTGAGAAAGTAATGCATATAAATATCACAGTTAACCAAATTAGATAGACTGACACAGGCTAAGTCGAGATGATCTACGTCCGGTCGGCGGTGAGAAATATCAACCAGCCTTTGTCCACTATCGTATGGAGATACTCTCAACATACTTTGTAAATTTTTTGAATATATATATATATATATAGAACTTGCCAACAACCCCGCAGTTCAAGCTACGTGATGCCACCCAAGTAATAGTGGTGAGTGCCGGAAACCCCGAGGTCCAGTGACCCCGTGAATCCACCCATCTCTCGTGCAATGGACACTAGATAATCTCCAACTTTTGTTTCAAGAATTTTCATTTCTAAGGTTCTACAATATCAACAATAAGTTAAGCTACAAAGCCTCAAAGGAAATGGAATACAAATCAATTACCACAGTAAACCTAATGCATGCATTTCTAACATCAATTATAACATTATTCATAACCAAATATGGCACATTAGGAAAGGAGTCAATGAAATCATGACAAGGCATCATGCTATTTCAACATTCAACTTGAATAGAGTAAGGAAAGCATGATGGTAGATTACTAATAACAAGTCATCAAATTGACTGAAAGAGAATTTAATATGAATAAAATAAAGTAGGGAGTTCCCACAGTTTCACTTACAAGTCACAGGATAGCTCTAACTATCCGGCCTCGCGACACTCCGACTAGCGTTCCCAAACTCCCGTGACACCCCTAAGTCCCTGAAAAGTTATTTCATATCCTTTATTTATTTATTTATTTATTAATATTTTGTTACATAGATATATTTTATGTATATATATGTGTATGTGTATATGTATATATATATATATGTATTTATCATTATTATTTGTTTTATTATTTTATTTTATTCTATTTTTGTAGATATACATGTGTATGTGTATATATAAATATACATACATGTATATATTATGTATACATATCCATATATGCATGTATGTATATGTATTACATATATATATATATAGTATTTTTATTATTATTATTATTTTTATTTATTTATTTTTATTTTTTATATATTTTTTGGACCGGGGTCGGGACCGGTCCGACCGGCCCAACCGGTCCCGGGTCCCCTTCTTCTTCATTGCAGAGACGTTGCTGCAACAGCAGCGTCTCTGCCTCCCCCCCCCCCTTTTTTTTCTCTTTGAAATCAGGATGAGAGGGAGGGGGAGACGACAACCATGTCGTCTCTCCCTCCCGACGCTACTATGGATTGAAGTCGAGATGGGAGGAAGGGGAGATGACGACCATGTCGTCTCCCCCTCTCGACGCCACCATCACCGACCGCCACCATCAACAACAGTAACAACACTACCTTACCTCGCCTTGAGCCGCTGTCGTGAGCCCTCGATCTCCTCCTCCGTTGAGCTCTCTCTCTCTCTCTCTTTCCTCTTCTTCTCTTTTCCTTCTTCCTCTTCTTCTTCCTTTGTTTGGTGCGGCGGTGGTATTGTTTATTAGTGTTTTAAGGTCAAATGACCATTTTACCCCTGCAACCCTATCTTTTTTCATATATACCAGTGCCCCTTATTGTCATTTCTCATTCTTTTTATTTTTTAATTTAAAATGTATATATTTATATTATATATATAAGTTTATGTATCCAATTCAATTAAATTAATTTATAACCATAGACTATGCTCTAATTCAATTCAATTAATTAAGGCTATAGCTATGATCTAATGTACATTAATTTGATTACATTATATTTTACTAAGTTTAAACTTACCGCAAGTCTCACTATTCGATACCCTGGCTTGCACGCAACTCAAGGCGAGTTCCTGATCGCGCTCGACTCGATAGCTACAAATATTGACTTAGTCAGCCTACACACATACAAAACACTAGGAATAGATCAATACAAATATAAAATTTACCTCGCCCACATGCCTCGGTCTGTGTGCGCATCTCATGCGGGCCCCACGTCACGGGTCAGTAATCCTGATTAAGCAGTTAATCAAGATTAGCAAAATTGGGCCGTGACACATATGCAGGGTTTCCACACTCTAGGTTGTCCTAACGTGTCTTGGAGATTATTCTGTTAGTTTGAGGTTTAATTGCTTCTGCCATACTTTGATAACTCACTAACTTGAATAACTCATTTATAATTTTATAATAATGCTTAAATTAATGATAATGGTAAGGAAGGCTAACTAGGCTTGCGTTGACTTCGCGAGGTTGGCTCGGGGGTCTACGTAAGTCTAGACCGGGAGGGACCCAGTTTAGGGTTATTGAATTGGGGCCGTCACAAGACACCTGCAAATTGACCTACAAATACTTCCAATAGAAAACCTAACTAAATGGAAACTGGCAAAATTCGAAGAGGTAGAGGTAGGCCAAAGTTAACTTAGGATGCGTTAATTACGAGGGACTTGAATGGTTTGGAATGCTTACCATCAATTGCACAAAATCGAGTGTAATGGAAGAGTTTGTTCCATGTAGCCGACTCCAATTAATTCGGGATTTAGGCTATGTTGTTCGTGTTGTTGTATCCTGTGTTATTACCAGGTACGTTAGATAGTGTAAAGTTTACTTATGTAATATCATTATTTGGTGTAATGGTGACAGGTTCATCTCGCAACGATAAAGGAAAGAGGAAACTCAAAGACTTTCTGTGAATTCCCTTAAAGCTTACTTTCTCTGTATGTGACTTGTTTGTGTGTACATAATCTATATTTTGGGTTTGGATGAGAGTAGGACATTCTATGAACTAGATTTGTACTTTTTAATATTGGATATTAAGTTTTAGTGTTTATATAACACTTGAGGACACTGTAGAGTTGTTTGTAATGTTAAAATTTTAAGATTGTTGTTGTTTTGTTTATTTGATTATAATCTCTTATATTGAGATGTGAGTTATGTACTATATCATACATTGTTAAAACTTAATCTAGGCCGGCCAGTCGACTTAATGATGAAAGGGCTGACACGCAGTTCAAGGCGTTTATGTGGAGCCAATTTGTGATGAGAATGGATGGTGCAAGCCCATCTCAACCACCACCACTACTACCTCTAAAACAACAACAAGCGCAGACAGACTCAGTTTATCCCTTACAACAACAATAGGACAACGTTGACTGGGAGATCTAGGATTTGGGTGGTGGATGAGCAGCTTGGCGATAATTAGATATCTTTTATAGTTTTATGTGGAACTTTTGGATTGCATCTTCTTTTGTAAATATTTAGATTGTGTTATTGTAACAACCTAGAAAATTCTAACTCGTGTCACGTGTTATCTCACTTGTTCAAAATCTCGAGAATCAACACCAAGGTATATTATTTTTGATTTGTGTTTGTATTAGTTACTTATACCCGAATGTGAAAACTAAGTATCCAAATGTATTATTTCATTGTCTTTAATGCGTTGAATTTACGGGCAACGTTCTCCTAGGAAAACATGTCGATAAGGGTATCGGGCAAATGGAATACGAGGGTATAGACTATGGGAATTTTTTTAAACAATTGAGGTAAATATGATAAAATATTAATGATGAGACCATAGTCTAGCCAATTGATCGAGAAATTAAACAACAACGCGTCTTGTGGTGCGAGCCGAGATGCAAAACACCAAAAAATCAGAAATTAAGAGGATAAGATCAAAGCATAGGAGTGTCATTGTGACGACCCTAACCCTTACAAGCTGGACCCCGCCCAACATAAGCTTACGTGGACCTTCAGACACCTTTCGCTGAGTTAACGCATTCCTAGTTAGCCTCTTAATTCCAGTTGACCACCATTTAGTTGTTTAGTATGTCGTCAAGTTAGTTAATTTAAGCTTTACGTTAACTTACGCATCAAAAATAGTTTATACAATTTAAACAACGTAATTTATGAAATTATGAGTCAGAACAATCCTATATGTGGAAAAATCATGTAAGAACATGTGATCTCATGTGTCAAAGCCTCTCAGGTGAGATGGTAAATACATCACTTGCCAAAAAGGCAAGGCATCGGGAGATCGTGGTTCGATTCCCACTAAAGTCAAAGAAAAAACATGTGATCTCATGTATATAAGTGGTGAAAAGGAAATATATCATCATATACATGTATTAACCACGATATCTCAACTCCCCAAGTACCCAAAAGTACAAAAAATATATATATGAGTACATAGTCATATATACAACAAAAGAATAAAAAAATGACCTACAGAGTAAGGGCATCACCAAGTACAGACACCTTACCCCTGGTCGTCTGTGGATTTGCACCCACCGTTATAAAAAGGACGGTGAGTACAATAAAGTAACAATAAAAGCAACAAAATAGGGATCTCAACACAATTTCTGAATAACAATAATCAAAAGTCTCTAAATCATGCGAGTATTAAAAGAAAAGGAAATAGACAACAATTTGCATGATAAAAAGACTAAATAAATACAAACAACGATAATTAAGCGCAAGGAAACAAACAGATAGACGAATATGTAATTTCGTTCAAATTGCGAATCATAAGACCAACACAGCTTGAATTCGATACAGTGGGCTGAAGGTCAACTTTACTAGTATCGAAGACAATACAGTAATGTCAGCTCCACTGCCCGACATAATGTACTGGGAATAACCACAGCTAATGTCAGCAGCTAAATCCTTATTACAGTACCGAAGAATAGCTACAATCACTGTCCGATGCTAAATCCTCCAATAGGCTCAGTGAGTATCCACAGCCAATGTCGGATGCTAAACCCGTGAGATTTCTCTCTCTTGGTGGACTACCCAGACCCTAGGTCACTCAAACAAGAATAGAGTACAAGTCTGGCACACATTTCAAGAATTTATTACCAAGGAATAGAAAAGAAATCATGTTGATGCTATAGGCTAATCAGCGATGGAAAATTTCATCGCTGGTCAACTGTTTTTTGTTTTTTGTTTTTTTTGTAGTGACGTGTTTGTAAAAATTAAAACGTTAAGATAAATTTGTAAAAAACTTTAAATGTTAGGATATATCATGCTATCTACCCATTAATTATTTACACAATCATTCATTCCAATTAATTATTTTGTCTCCCAATTACCATCAATTATGCATTTATCTAGATCACAAATATGAGTTACGAGTATATATATATAGTTTCGTTACGTACTTCGGACAACTCGCTACACTCGTGAAAATTCATAACTGGACCTTATTGAGTTCATACCATGCGCAAGGTTTAGAATTGTGTAAGGTTACAAGTATACAATTTATAATGTGAATTACATAGTTTACAAATCAAAGAAAGAAGACATAACAAAATAATTTATGAATTGAACATATATAGGAATCAGGTCAATTCACATACATTGAATTATATGAGTGCAAAAAAGGCAAAAAATGTGATTTAGGGATGTATGTAAAATAACACAAAAATAAAGGCAAAAATTTTTTTCCTTTTCCGCTCAAAAATTAAAGATTCATACTTTTATATAATTGATATATACATGAATGCGAACATAATAGTATAAAGAAATCAACAATGAAAAGGTTTTTGTAACCATTGATTAATTTGACCAATTTTTTCTTCAAAAAAAAGTGAACAATTTTAAATTTGTAAGTATGCGCAGCGCCAGATTTTTTAACTTCACGATCTATACTAAAATATCAATAGTCAAAAAGAATATATGGGCATAAACTTTGATTCTTTTTTGGTAGGATTTTCATACTTGTGTTTTTTGTAAGGTTTTCGTTATGTTTACATGTATAAATAAGAGAAATTTTTATCATGTTTACATGTTTCATACTTGTAAATAAGAGAAATTTTTGTTAGGTTTTCATACATGTTTACATGTTTCATACTTGGTTTCTCTCATTGACTTGCTGCAAGTATTTTTATTTTTATAGATATTTTGGATAAAGAGCAAATCGTATATGACACGGTTTGCACTTTGCAGTACATTCAATGACAAAAGCATAGACGTCATCACTATATATGATAGGACGTTTGGGTTTTTTTTCCTTAATTAGATATGACCAGTACATTCTATGATAATAAAATCATAAAAGTTAATTGACCAACATTTTTTTTTTTTTAATAACTTTGGGGTATCACCGCCCGACTAGTCCCCAAGGTAGTTGAACTAGTGCCCGATCAAAATTGACACAGTGGAAAATCGAACTAGTATCATATGTTTAACTTACACAACTTGCGCTCACCTTTACCGTTGTGGCAATCCGACCGAGTAGACCAACTTAAAATATCTCCTATGGTAAATTTGGGATTGTTGTTGTGGGTTTTTGCCGCATCATCAACATAAATGGAAGGGATGTGCACATTATTTTGTGAGAATACATATCCAATACTAAAAAAATTTCCAATGGTGGTGTGGATTGCACCATCTATCTATGGCCATGTTTAGTTTGGGGGGAAGTTGAAAGAAGTGAGATAACTTTAAAGAAAGTTCCAACTCGCCTTGTTTGGTTAGATATTTTAAAAAAACTTCTTTGGAAGTTTAACCTCCAACTTTTTCCATTTAGGGAAAGAAAACTCACTTAGGTGGATGAGTTATCTTCCTGAGGGGGAATGAACACTTCTACCCTCATTTAATGTTTTCTCTCTACCTTTATTCCCTACAATTTCTCTTTTAAAAACAATGTAAAGAGCATTTATGTCAATTATATTATTTTTTTATTTTTAAAATGTGTAACTTCTCAGGAAGTTCAAAGTTAAACCAAATGTGAAAAGTGTAACTTCATTAGTGGTTTACTTCCCATAAAATTTTATATATATAAAAAAAGAAACTTTCCTGAAAAGAAACTTCCCTGAAAGTAATTAAAGTAAACCAAACCAGGTCTATTATGTGACAACTTCTTTTTGAAATTTAATAATTATTGAATTGATTATATTTTTTTTGAGTAAGTATTAAATGGTTATATATTAAAAGTTATTAATTATAAAAATATCATATTTATAAAATGCGGTTGTTATTATTTATATATGACATGCAACATGTCGTTATCCTTGTATTTATCTTTTTTTTTTAAACTTATATATTTATAATTATCTTATGTATGTTAAGTACAAAAAAAAACTAAAGAAAATAAAAAACGGAAAGTATCTATCAATATAAAAAACGCTAGTTTATAGTATATAACTAAAACGAAAAGATTTCACAAAAAAAACTAAAACGAAAAGTATGTAGTAGTTTTTTTTTGTATTTTTAATTTGGTTTTTTATGAGGTAGCATTTGCGATAGATAGTGTAAACGGTTACTTGTACCATATCATCTCCAAAGTGTGAATCCACATCACCACTAAAGAGAGTTTTTTGATGAAGATGTCTATTTTATCCTACATTGCATACATCTACCCCCAATCCACAAGGTCATTGGAGATGCACAGTTTACTATCATCACTCTTACCCCTCTCATCTTTACTTCCCTAACAAGAAAACTATATCTAGGGTTAGCAAGGGGTTTGCGGCAACGCCGTAGCACCCCGATGGTATCGAGCTTGCTGGTAACGTAGCCACCCCTCTTTTTGTATTTCTTGCCTTTATTTCCTTTGCTTTCCTCCTCCCCCTTCATTTTTTCCTCTATTTTTCTTTCTTCTTGGTTCGTCGAGTAGAGAGGTTTAGTGTGAAAGACATTGATTCATATAGCGTGAAGAATATAGCATTTAAAGAGGAGTGGTCTAGTGAGCGATTCTCGTCTGTCACGTCGATGCTCCTGTTAAGATTTTGACAGAAAGTAATGACAATAGTAAAACAAGAAAAGAGAGAAAGAGAACAAATAACCAGAATTTTATATGTGGGAAACCCTCTAAGGGAAGAAAACCCACAGCCGCCAACACAATCTTATTCAAGACTCTCACAGCTCATACTTTTTGTACATCAGAGAGAGATATATATACTTATAGAGAAAGTAAATCCCTATTAGAATACAATCCCAGTTAGAATACAATCCTTATTAGAATACAATCCCTATTAGAATACAATCCTTATTAGAATACAATAGTAAACTAATCATATGGATCATACATGGGCTTTAGAAATCAGGCCCACATACTTAACATATCTCCCACTTGGGACTGATTCTAAAATTATTTTCTCGTATAGTAGCATCTCCTTCTCATGTAGTGTCTTCAGGCGGCGGCTGCCTTGTCGTCTTCAAGTAGCAAGACCAAGAGAAGCTATGCAAAACTTCAGCTTCTCTTTAGGGACTGATTTGGTGAGCATATCTGCAGAATTTTTGTTGGTGTGTACTTTCTCCAATTTGAAAGATCCTTCTTCAAGCATAGCTCGTATGAAATGATACCTTACATCGATATGCTTTGTCCTTGAGTGAAATGCAGAATTCTTTGCCAGATGAATTGCGCTCTGACTGTCACTTAGTAGTCGACAATCCGTTTGCTTATGATCCAGTTCACTCAACAAGCTCTGTAACCAAGTCATCTCCTTACACGCTTCAACAGCTGCAACATATTCACCTCGTAGTAGAGAAAATGCAACAATCTTTTGTAACCTTGATACCCAGGAGATTGCTGCACTTCCAAGAGTAAACACATAACCTGTAGTACTCTTCCTACCATCAATGTCACCAGCCATGTCTGAATCAACAAAGCCACACAGCTGTATTTTTGCACTTGTATAGCACAGTGCCACATCTTTTGTTCCTGCAAGGTACCTTAAAATCCATTTTACTGCATTCCAATGATAAGAACCAGGATTAGACATGTACCTACTCACAATTCCCACTGCATGAGAAATGTCGGGTCTTGTACAAACCATGGCATACATAAGGCTACCCACTGCCGATGCATACGGGATGTTCTCCATATTCTTTTGTTCTTCTTGTTTTGGGACTATGTTGTTTCGAAAGATTTTTGAAATGTCCAGTTTAAAGGTGTGCTCATCGGTTTTGCACAATCCATGTTGAACCTCTCTTGAGCACCTTCGATATGTACTCCCTTTGGCAAAGTTTTAGTAACTTGTTCTTTCTATCTCTTTCAATCTTCAAACCCAAAATTTGTTTTTGCAAAGACCTAAGTCTTTCATTGAAAATTCTTTCGCCATTTTCTTTTTCAAATTTTCAATCTTTTCAATGTTGGAACTTGCAATCAGCATATCATCGACATATAGGAGCAAAATAACATACGTATTGTCAAATTTCTTGAAATAACAAGAGTGATCGCATGACATGACGTATGTACCCTATTGTTAACATGAACTTGTCAAACTTCAAATACCATTGTCCGGGGGTTTGTTTCGGACCATAAAGGCTTTTGTGCAACTTACACACTAGATGCTCCTTACCGGCCTCTACATATCCCCTGTGGTTGTTGCATGTATATATTTTCCTCCAAGTCACCATGAAGAAAGGCAGTTTTTACATCCAACTGTTCTAAATGTAGATTCTCTGCAGCAACAATGCTTAGAACAGTTCTAATTGTAGTCAACTTGACCACAGGAGAAAAAATCTCAGTAAAATCAATACCTGCCTTTTGTTGGAAACCTTTTGCTACCAATCTGGCCTTGTACCTCTGAGAACCATCTTGCTCCTGTTTCAGTCTGTACACCCATTTGTTCTGAATCGCCTTCTTTCCAGTTGGAAGCTTGACCAAATCCCAAGTCTGATTTGTGTAGAGAGACTTCATTTCGTCATCCATGGCTTTCTTCCATTCTTCCTTATTCTCGACTTGCATTGCTTCCTCATAGTAATTGGGTTCACCACCATCTGTGAGCAACAGATAGTGTATGGATGGAGAGTAACGGTTTGGAGCATTGATGGTCCGTCTTTCACGTCGAAGTGCAATGGGTGGTGTCACTGGCTCCTCCTGAACTTCATGTTCATCAATGTGTTCAGTAACACTCTGACCAGGATCATAGGGAGGGATATCGTCAAGTTCAAGATACTTTGATCCTTTTGGTTCCTCTTTCTTCTTGATCCTATCCTTATACAACACATCCTCATTGAATATGACATATTTACTTCTGATCACCTTTTTACTCTCTGGATCCCATATCATATAACCAAAGCTATCAACTCCATATCCCAGCAAGATGCACATTTTGGACTTTGCATCTAGCTTTGACCTATTTTCAGCATTGATATGGACATAGGAAATACAACCAAAGGTTCTTAAGTGTGAAAGTTTTACTTCCTTTTTTGTCCATTCCTCCTCAGGCAGTCTGCAATCAATTGCGGTAGATGGTCCTCTATTGATCAGATAAGCAGCAGTATTCACAGCTTCAGCCCAAAACTGCTTAGGTAGCCCAGCACTCAACAACATGCTCCTAGCACGTTCCATAATGGTTCGGTTCATACGCTCACCTATACCATTCTGTTGTGGTGTCCTTGTATCTTGTCTTTTCTCTTCTGATGCCATACATAGCACAGTACTCATCAAATTCCTTGTTACAGTACTCTCCACCATTATCTGATCTCAAGCATTTCAGCTTTAGACCTGTCTGGTTCTCCACTAGACATTTCCACTTTTTGAAAATTTCATACACTTGAAACTTATTTTTCATAAAGTAAATCCAGAGCTTTCTAGTCGAATCATCAATGAAAGTAATGTAATAACGAGAGCCATTAAGGGAGGATACCTGTGAAGGACCCCAAACGTCCTTGTGCACAAGTTCTAGTTTTTCAGTTTTGGGAGTTCTGCCCTTTTAGAAAAACTGACAACTTTTTGTTTTCCAACCACACAACCTTCACATAGAGACAGATCAACACATGACAGTCCATCTAACTTCCCTTTTGACACCATTACCTTCATTCCCTTCTCACTCATATGCCTGAGGCGTTGATGCCACACCTTTGCACTGACCTCAGAGGAGGCCACATTCATGGAGTTTTCATTGAGAACTCGTAGAGAGAGTACCATCTCTCTCGACCATGTGCTACTACCATGGCACCTTTTATGATCTTCCAAGATGTTTGTAGTGAACTTCATCTCAAGACCTGCATCATCAGTAAGTTGGCTTACCGAAATTAGATTTCTAGCAAGTTTCGGCACATGTCTAACTCGTTGCAACCTTAACTGCGCCCCATTTTCCATTCCTATCAGCACGTCTCCTTTACCGATTATGTCACAGGGTTCATCATCACCAAGGTACACCTTGCCGAAATTGCCCTTCTCATAATTAAGGAAATATTCTCTGTTGGAAGTAGCATGAAATGATGCACCAGAATCTAGTATCCAGCAGGATTCATCTTCATCTGAACTTGATTCGTTTGAGACATTCACCGAGTTGCTGTCTTTATCGTTTTCATCTACCCTTTTCTTTGGTGCTTTACAGTCACGCTTGAGATGACCTTTCTTCTTGCAATTCCAGCAAGTTATCTGGAGGCCCCTTGACTGACCTCTTCTAGATTGTAAACGTCCATTTCCTCGGCCATTCGACCTCTTTGAGGATCTGCCCCGTTCCTCAGTATTCAGTGCACTATTAGAAACATCATCAGAAGAGTTGTTTCTCCTTCGCGTATCTTCATCAAGAAGAACTCCCACTACATCCTCAAATTTCAGAATACTGGACCGTGATGAGTTGCTTACAGCCATAACCAGACCATCCCAACTATCGGGTAAACCCGACAAAATAACAAGAGCCAATACTTCATTATCAAAGATAATACCCACAGATTCTAACTGACTAGTGATTGTATTGAAATCACTCAGATGCTCTTGTATAGGTCTACTTTCAGGTTTCTTCATATTAAACAATCGTTTCATTAAGAATACCTTGTTTGACGCCGATGGTTTCTCATACATCCGTGTTAGGGCTTTCATCACATCTTGTGTGGTCTTCTCTTTGGAGATGTTGAAGGCTACCGATGATGACAGTGAAAGGCGAATCGCACCCAAGGCCTTTCGATCTAGGATTTCCCAAGCCTTGTCATCCATATCTATAGGTTTGTTGCTCTTGCCACCGAGCGGTAAGTAGAGATCCTTCTGATATTGGTAGTCTTCGATCTGCATCTTCCAAAATCCAAAGTTCGAACAGTCGAACTTCTCAACCCGTAACTTCCTTTCTTCTGCCATTACTCCCACTTGAGAATAACCTTGCTCTGATACCAGTTGTTAAGATTTTGACAGAAAGTAATGACAATAGTAAAACAAGAAAAGAGAGAAAGAGAACAAATCACCAGAATTTTATATGTGGGAAACCCTCTAAGGGAAGAAAACCCACAGTCGCCAACACAATCTTATTCAAGACTCTCACAAGCTCATACTTTTTGTACATCAGAGAGAGATATATATACTTATAGAGAAAGTAAATCCCTATTAGAATACAATCCCAGTTAGAATACAATCCTTATTAGAATACAATCCCTATTAGAATACAATCCTTATTAGAATACAATAGTAAACTAATCATATGGATCATACATGGGCTTTAGAAATCAGGCCCACATACTTAACAGCTCCAACAAGGTATTGTGCGTCAACAACGACATCAACACTGTTGGAGGCGGAGCACACATTGTCGTTTATCATGACACGGTCAAATTTGGTATTGTTCGCATCCTCTTGGCTCCGTTTTGGCTTCTCTTCTCTAATTTAGTTGAACCTTCACTACGGAAAAAACTATGGAATAGATTTTGAAGAAGAGAAATTGGGGAAAATTAAGGCACTCCAACAATCTTGATGGACATGTTTTAGGGTTCTATTGAATTCTCACGATCGCGCCTGAGTGCGCGGGCCCGTGGATCTCCTCTGATAGCACTAATATTGTCCCCAACTTAACTACCTTTCAACTTTAAGTGTGGGATTTTATCTCAAATGGCCTTGGTACTAATTGGGAGGAGTTAATCCATTATATACTTCGTTATGAAATTATATTTAATCGATGTGGGAGTAACTTTCGGTCCATACAACTTCAACACTCCCCTTAGACCGAAAGTCACATGATCCAAGGGTTTTTTTTCTCCCAGGTCCCATTTTAACTATGGGCTCTGATACCATGTTAAATTATCACGGCCACGTTGCACACGCATGCGCGAGCTTGTGAATCTCCTCCGGTAGCACTGATATTGTCCCCAACTTAACCACCTTTCAACTTCAGGTGTTGGGTTTTACCTCAAAAGGCTTCGGTACAAGTTAGGAGGAGTAAATCACTTATATACCACCTAAGTCACATTTTAGTGGACTTGTTGATCCTATTAAGACTCTTGGATGGTACATTGGGATACACATATGCAAGAGATGAATTTTTTACAATAAAAGTCATATTTGTCACACTTGCTACCACCTTTTCTCTATCATCTCTCATAAGATCCAAAAATCGACAAGAGTGGTAAGGGTTTTGTGAACTTTGGGAGCTTATTTGAAGGATCAAACGATGTGGAACTTGATAAATGAGGTTAGATCCGACCTCTCCTCTTCGTTCTCTATCTATCGGGTTCAATTTCTTATGTTTTGACGAGGGTTTCGGGGTGTGAGTCGAACACACCAACTTTTAAGGTGTTGCTATAGGTTTTAAGGTTTGATTTGGAGCAACAATGGAGAAATTGTTGGTGTTGTGGTTATTGATTTGGTGTTTGAACGAATTATCGACTTTTGTCGAGAAATCTCGGGGTTTTTGACTCGGACGGGTTTTGTCGAGGGTTTATGATTTCTCATGGTTGGTTTAATGATTCATGAGAGGTTGGAACAGGTTCGGACCGCGACTACAAGCCGGGGTGGCCAAAAACCCAAGGAGTGTGTCCTATGTTTAAAAGCCACCAGGGACATGGGCGAACCCAAAGGTATTGTGAGGGGGGCCATGGCCCCCCCAACCCCTGCCCATTTTATGTGTATATATATATAAACTCATCTCTTCAGCTGCCACCCTCATACTTCAAATGACCCCCTAGTAACCCATGCTCATCCATGTATATGCATAAATCATCTCATTTCTGCTAGTGCTAGAAATTAAAAAAACTTAAGTCTACTTAATTGTCATGACCAACAAATGTGTGGATTTCTCATATTTCACTTAACTATGAAATCTTTATTTCAAACTTCACAGTTTCATACATTTTGATACAAAGTCAGGCTGGGTCCGCCCCTAACTAGGGACGATGTGGGGGATAAACTCCCACGACGTTACCCATGAAGTCAAGACCATGGACACACCACGAACTTATGTTTTAAGTCACGCCTAGGAGACCTACTCGTGGTGGCGTGTGTCATGACGCCATGGACATTGGCTCACTGTCTTGGACGTTGTATGGCAAGTTGTGAGCATTTGCTCACGGTGGTGCCACTCACGGCTAGGGGTGGCAAAAAGTGTCCGGACCCGTTTGTCCGCATTTTTTCAAACGCGCTTTTAACAGGTCCGGACATGTTTTCTTGTCCATTTTATAAATCGGGTACGGGTCCGGACAAAAAATTAAGAAAAAATAGGTACCCGTTTAACGATTAATTTGAATAATATTTTATTTGTTTATAGGGGTATTTGAAAACTTTCATAATGATTGCATTGTAATTTTACTAATGATGATGTTATTTTTATATAGAAACTTGTAAGACTTTAATTTTGAATATATAACATGTCTTTATGTAGTAATGAAATGCATTGTAACAAAGAAAATCATGTATTTTTGTAAATAATTAAATGGAGAAAAATATTTTATTATATTAAAAAAAGGGGTCCGGACAAAAAGCGGGTCTTGTATGTTTTAAAAACATGTGTCCGGACAAAAAAGTGTTCATTTCAAAAACGGATACGGGTCCGAACACTACTTTTAGTTGTAATTAAGAGGGGGTGTTTGGACCCGTACCCGTCCAGAATTTTTGCCACCCAAACTCACAGCGTCCAGACTAAAAAGTCAAAAATAAAATTTAAAATAATTGGTCTATTGAGGGTTCACCTAGGATTTTATACAACCTATATGGTAGGCTTAAATGATGGAAATGACATTGTTAATGTGAAATGGGGAATTTTCAAGGCTTGGGATTTGATTTGTTTTATTGGGAATCAGGTAATTAGGTTCGTTGACGGGTAGCTGACACGCATTTGGAGGCGTGCATTGGTGTTGTCGAACTAGATAGAGCGCGTTTTGAGGTGTGTAGTAACCCAATTGAATTGCACTTTGAATATTTACTGCTTGATTTATTTGAATTCATTTCATGTTATTCCTTTATTCCTATTTTCGAATTTTCATTTACGGTTGGATGAGTTTACTCCCTTCGAGCTATTCTATTGTGTTGGCATGTGGCACACTAGACCATAGCGTATGTTTTAGAAGTATGTCGATGGATAGTCGAGCCGACTGTTACTTCCTATACATATGTCGGTGCGTCGTGGTCTACGTCGTCCATCGAGCGAACTCAGGGATTTCAGTCAGTTCGAGTTTACTCACTGGCGGTATCTAGGATAGTCCGAAGTATGGTTCTAGTCTGACCAAGATCATACATTGTCACGACCCAAATTTCTAATCCTAGATTTTTTGTTGTAATCAGGTCACCGACAAGTGACATGGGACCTGCATTGGGACACGTACATTTATCGAGGCACGTAGTCGAGGTATATTTTATAATTGATGTGGTGAAATGGTTAGTGTATTGTATGTGTGTACCTTATACCCGAAATTGTCAAGTTTGATAGTTTCATTAATTCGGCGCATGCGGGGAAACGCCTTGAGTTGTGTACGAGCCGTGGGATCGGGTAGATTGGGTTATGATATGTCATATTTATTTTAATAAGAACTAGTTATTTAGATAGACTATGGTTGAATTAAATTGCAAATCAAATAAGAAATCCTATAGTTTTGAAGTTAATTAATAACATATAGACTTACCTCAGGATACGTGTTAGCATACACTCCCATGTAAATTGTGAGTAAATTTGTATTACTTGGCTGGAATTAGTGGGGTAGTAGGAGTCATTTGAGGCCACAATATTACATAGCGATATGTGGATGCACTTAGATCAAACCACTAAGTATATATATGGTCTCACTAGTGGGTTTGCTCAACATGCAACCAATGAACCACAAAAATTAGATCTGGAGAGTAGGAATCTTAAGGAATTCGGAGAAATCAAGGAGTCTAAGCCTAGGTAATGATTTTCCCCATCATCATCGTCTTCATTTCGTCACTTGTGAGCTTGAAAAATGGGGTTTTCATTTAAAATAAATTTTGGGGTTGTGATTACTGGTTTTCAGTGGTTTTTCATGATGGGGAGTCTATTTTAGTTCACAAATTAAAAGTTATAAACTGATTTGTGGTTGAATGGTGTTTTTGAACTTCATGGAAGCATGCATGTTGTAGATCTTTGATTTGATGATAATTTGTGATGGATGTATGTTCTGGACATTTTGAGAGGTTGTTAGTTCCTCTACAAGTCGAGGATGGGGACGAAGGCGAAGGAGGTGGCCACGGGTGTCGAAAACACCAAAATTCCTTACTGGAATTTTGGGTTACAACTATGGTAACGCACTGGGCATGGTCCCTAGTGCACTGCCTGATTCGGGGAAGATAAAACTGTTCATGTAAGAACAGTAGCGCGTTCGGAACTGTTCATCCACATTTTTTTAAATAACAAATTAAAAGGGTTGGTTTTACTAAGTGATTATAAACCTACTTAAACGACTTGTATTCAATCTAACACTTGGAAAAATGAACTTCAGGAACTAAGGGAAATTTTTTGGGATCCAAGTGCACAAGTTGGGGTGTCGGGAGGCCAGATTGACTTGGAGTTTGCGTAAGTTTGTGAGTATACTCGATGATACTTCATATTGTATTTCATTTTCAATATTATTGTTATTTTTATAGTCTATTTGACTATATAGCTCTTGTACTCTGATATCATGTGCCTTGTGTTTTGCTCATATGTTGATCTTTGATTTCATGATATATATTCCTTGTATCGGTTCATTGATTTCATTCTAATGCCACGTCGATTCTTTGTTGTTGTGAATTATTAAATTGGTTATGAAAATAGCATGCTATTAGGATGAGAGGATTTATGAATGAGACTATGTACTTTGTACTTGATTTGATTAGTCTAATAGCTTGTCCCTATGCCTGTGTATTCCATACCCGAGTCATTTATTGAACATATACAAAGTAGTCTTAGTATCTAGGTCCCTTACTCGATTGAGGTGTGTGTGACTCACGGGGTTAGAGTCCCTGGGGATGTCGGTACATATTACTTGGATGTTAGCGATGCTTGGCTATGTGAGATATTTGGTTTTATGCAATACATCGAGGTTAGCGTCCCTGGTGACACTTGGGTTAGAATCCCTTGTGATGTTATGACTATTGAGTTGGTGTGGCGCGGCTTCTTACCGATTGGACCAAGATCACTACTACATAGCCGAGTGATAAGTGTATATTTAGGCATTAGTTAGTGTAAAATTTTAGGTGTTTATGGACTCTAAATCTCTCATTTGTGGAGACAAACTCTCACTTCTGTGAATTTTAGGTGTTTCAAGCCTTGAACATGAATGTGAAGCAAACACAACACTCGGGGAAGAAAGTACAAAGTTCGGGATTAAGCAACACAAAGTTGGTAAAGTTTGGTCAACTTTCTTAATGACCTCTCTTTAGTATAAATGCCATAACTCTCACAACTCAAACTCAAATGACTTGCCATTTTTTGATTGGATAGTAGACCTCCAAGCTGAACATTTTCATGTCTATTAAGCTTCTTCAAATTCGACCTTTAAGTGGTCTAAAATTGAGTTGCAAATCAGATATGACAGATGAAGCGCCGCTAGGTCGCCGTCGCTCTTTCTTCCCACTACGCGACTCACATACGACCAAAACAGAGAGCTAATACTTCATGCCGCTAGGACACCGTGAGCCATATTCCCCACAGTGTCGTCGCGGTGCCCAGAACATGAAACTTACAAATTCGGGAATTTTGAGTTTATTTCAGATTTTTTGGTTGAAACCTATTTTGGGGGTTTCCTATAAATGGAAATAGGTTTTATTTCGCAACTATCTTTTTTTGGCATTAGAACTCGTAGAAAACTAGGTTTTTGGCTTGACAATGTCCGGCTAATCTCCTTCCTCTTGGTCGGAGGTGGATCGGATGAGTCTACAACTTAGGATTTCGTTATGAGGCTTATTTATTCCTTTTATTCTTAATTCTCTTCTATGATTTATTTCCTTTAGTATTGTTTTCATCCCGGGGTTGTATCTATTTGTTTGTGAAAGGATCCGCACATGCATATTAGGTTGATCCTTAATCATTGAAGTCAAAACGTCCGTCCTCACACGGTAAACTCATATTTGTGACAGTTGGCCATACTGATTGGTTAGTCCCTTTCGGGACCAGTCAAGTACGTTAGGGATTTAGGCTAAATCGGGAGCACTAGCGATCCTGTTGTCTAAGTGTAGTTCCTTTACGAATCGAACTAATGCGACCAACACATTAAATCCGGAGCATTAGCGACCCGGTTGTGTGTTTGGTTAGGGAAATTGTCAACGGTCGTACCTTGGCAATAGAGATTAGGAAGAGCGAGGAACCTAGTGCGTTACCGGGTCTATAGCTGCATTAGGTCATAGTTGAGTCTCATATCTTTCATGAATCGACGATTAACGAAATCATCCTAAGTTATATGACGAAGTTCGTGATATTGAAAGCTTAGATTTCACTCACATCGAATCTTTCTTTTACAAAGTTTTCAAACGTTCTCTTATTGCCCCTGTTTTCCCTTTCTCGCACGAGAAACCTAAGTTAATAACTTGGTCCTTAATGTTCGACACTGAGCTTACCACTACTGCAGGCTTTGTGGTTTTCGGTGATACATCAGAATTTACTTTGACACGTTCGGCATGCGTCACCGAGTGTCTGTATCATTTGTTTAACTTTAATATTTACCTGCATATGGTTAATCTTTCAGAGTTTCATATTTATATATTTTTAAATACCAGTCGGTTCTATTTGGAAATGTGAGATAAACATATAATCAGGGATTACTGTTATTTTATTGTACTCACCGTCCTTTTTATGACGGTGGGTGTAGAGCTGTCGACCAGCAGGTGGACAAGGAGAAGATCGACGACTATCTCTGAGCAGCGATGCTATCCTGCTTTCGACATTGTAGGTCTTTTGGTATTTTGTTGTATTATCTTACGTTATGTCTTTTAATACTTTTTGGGTTGTATATATTAGGTTGAGCATTAGTTCCCACCTGACTTAGATCATTACACTATTTACTACATTTTGAGGTTATATGCATGTGAGGTCTTTTGCATGGTTTTCCACATTTAGGATTTAATTTAATTGTTTTTATATAAATTACTAAATCGCTTCCACATAATCATCAAGACTTCCACTAAATAACTATTTTAAAAAAAGTTTTAATTAACTTTGAATTTCAATAAATAGTAGACAGGTGTATTGCTTATCTTGAACACGTGTATAAAGGAGTATAGGATGTAAAGGTTGAGTAATACATAGTTAAGTCATACGTGGTTGAGATTAAGGCTTAATTACGAGATTAGGCCGAGCGGTGCCTTAGATCAGGAGAGGGATCGTCATATACACATACATTTATTTCACTACTACTGGATATTCATGCGAGGGTCCTTTACAGTTGACTGTTTACTTTTCTTGCACATGTTTATTTAATAATCTTTTAAATTCTTGTATTTATTTATTGTATCTACTCGATGAAGTTCCTTGGGATTACTCACTCTTGACTCGTCATTTGTTTTGTTGTGAAAATAGAGTGCATAACCTAGTACGAGCAGGGGGAAGGGCAAGCTTGGGGACCTCCTATGATCAATCTTCATGTACCTGACTCGTATGTTTTTTGTTTATTTATTTCTTCGTTTTATGTTGGGATGGGACATGAGAGATACCTGGCATGCATATGATACATTTTGAGGTATTTTTTACATTTTGAGACATATGGAATATTGTATTTATTTATGGTACTTTGGTTGGGTTTCCACACCAGGAAAAATGCTCTTTGACATGATTTTACTACTTTATTTTGATGAATCATGATTATAAGTCTTTCGATGAAAATCTGATTATTAAGGAAAATGATATAAAAGTTAGCATTAAAGGATTGTTAAATGGTACAGGCTGCGCGTGGGACACAGCTTGGTCGTAATGTGGTAGGGTTATGGGCCCGCGACACATGACGTGGCGACCTCGATTTTTGGGCCATTAACATTTGGTATCAGAGCGAGGTTCTAATGAACCTCGGGAAGCTAAAAAAGAGCATAAAACTTAATAAACTTTAGATGTGTAAACTCGAAGTGATTGCCTAAAAACCTAGTTGGGAAGCGTTGTGAGACCGGTAGTTTTAGGATTATATGTACGTGTTATGTTTTGATTGTATAATACATACGACATACGTATATATTGAGGTTGATCTGATGCATATTTTGCGGTGCAGATTCAAATGGACGGACAATCTTCTACTATTGCCCTGCCGACGACTTAGCTAGAAGTCGGCGACACGAGCAATCCAGCTCGAGAGACGTTGACTCTGCAGTCCTTATCGCAGAGGGTCGAGGATTGTCATGTTGTGCAGCAAGCACAAATGGTGGAGATTTTGGAGTATATTCGAGGCTGAAAAGTGGCGACAACAGCGACGACGACTACGTTGGTTGTGCCTATTACTCAGGCAGCTTTAGCCCCGATTATTATATCACAGACACCAGTTCAGGCGATAGGGTCTGAGACTTTGGTTGAACTATTAGCTCCAATTGTGGCACCTGCAGATACGATAGTTATTACTCCTGCCACGACCGAGCAGCCTGCGGTAGCTTTAACATCAGGTAGTGCGATGTCGATGGAGGTGAAAAGGGTTAAGGATTTTATGAGGTTTAACCCTAGTTACTTCTACAGAGTGGGCAATCCATAGTTGGTTTGGCGTTGGCTATTTACACATTTGTGGCTACACAAGTTGATGAAGGTGGAAGAGGCAAACCAGACACGACTATCTAGTTACTGCTTAAGAGGAGAAGCGGCTGTTTGGTGGACTACATACACTGGCAATTGTTTCTTGACGAGCACATCCCTTTGGAGGTTCAGGTGAGGTTGAGGGAGGAGTTTTTGGCTTTGAGGCAGGGTACCATGTTTATACTTCAATATATGGAGAGGTTCAGATACCTGCTTTAGTGCGCTATGAATGTAGCGGGTACGAAGATACTCCAGATCTACTATTTTGTCAGAGGTCTGGATGAGATGATTACGAGCATCTTAGTATCGAGTGGAGCCTGGACCTTACATAAGATATTTGATCGAGCCTTAGCACACGAGACATATCTTCTGCAGAGGTCTAGTTGACCTGAGCCATAAATATTCAGGCTCGGCCTAGTCAGAGTTCTTGGCCTTAACATTAGCTGAAGAAGCAGAGAGATCAGCAGGGTCGACAAGAACAGAGTCAGCGTGGTCGTCGAGGTGATTGGCAGTCAAATCAGGGTCGTTAAGGTGCTATAGATCGATGAGAGGATCAACCAAGGTATAATGACCGCCAGGGGATCTACATCATGATACCTGCACCTATTGAGCAGCCTAGACAACAGTTTCAACAGACCAGAGACCAGGGAGGTTGTGATAGAGGACAGAGGATTCACGGTCAAGGTTAGGGTCAGGGCCGAGGTTAGGGTAAGGCACAGGTTATTGCACAAATAGGATAGCAGGACAGGCGTCGTTACTTTCGATGCCGTCAGATTAGGCATCTAAAGGTCGATTGTTCGAGAACATCGCCACTACCACCACTACATATTGATCAGGCTAGAGATATAACCCATGCAGTAGCGTTTGCGGTCGCTCGGTCGGACCGGAAGGCGAGCGACAGCTAGTTGAGAGTACGTTAGTTATTTGTGGTACTCTTATGCATGTTATGTTTGATTCCGACAGTACTTTGTCTTTTATTGCGGGATACATGGTAGGACAGTTAGGGTTACAGACACTGACTTTAGACACACACCTTATTCTCAGTACGACAGCTGGGGATAAGATATACCTCAACTGGATATGCCAAGATTGCGTGGTAGAGGTCACGAGTTATAAGTTACCGGCAGACTTGCAAGTTTTGGAGTACCAAGAGTTTGGCGCCTTACTTGGCATGGATTGGTTATCACCGTATCTTGCACAGATAAATTGCTATAGTATGATTGTGACATTTGATGTTTAGGGTGTTCCAGTGTTTACCTTTGTTAGGGTAGTGACAGTTTTGCCGATTACTAGTCGATTGGTGGCAGCTCAGGAGATGGAGCCATTTACAGCTGTTGTTGAGCTAGAGCTGAGGACCGTGATATGTGTTGAGGATGTCCCTGTTGTTTGTGAGTTTCCTGATATATTCCCCAATGATTTACCAAGTTTACCACCACCTAGAGCAGTTAAGTTTATTATCGAGGTTATATCGGGGACACAACTGATTTATAGTCGACCGTATAGGATGTCAGCATTCGAGCATGAGGAGTTGAGAAGAAGGGTTTTATTCACCCAGTGTGTCTCCTTAGGGAGCTCCAGTCATTTTTTTAAAGACGAAGGGCGGTTCTATGCGAATGTGTGAGGACTTCAGGAAGTTAAATCAGGTGACAATTAATAATCGTTACCCACTTCTCATAATCGATGATTTATTCAACCAGTTGGCAGGAGACAAGTTCTTCTCAAATATTGATTTACGCTCAAGCTATCATTAACTAAGGACCCGAGAGAGTGATATTAAGAAGATCGCCTTTAGTATAGGATATGACTTACTTGAGTTTACAGTCATACCGTTTGGGCTGACTAATGTGTCGGCGATATTCATGGACTTGATGCATAAAGTCATGAGGCCATTTCTGGATCGATATGTGATAGTATTCATCAATACATTCTGATATACAACAAAACTCGTGTGGAGCACGAGAGGCATCTCAAGGAGGTTGTGACGACATTGAGAGAGCACGGGTTGTATGCGAAGTTCAACAAGTGTGATTTTTGGCTGAGTGAGGTGAAGTTTCTCGGACATGTCTTCAATAAACAGGGCATATATGTTGATGGCGATAAGATTTGATCGATCATTGACTGGAGGAAATCTAAATCTGTTTATGAAATTCACAGTTTCTTGTGATTGGCAAGTTATTATCGGCGTTTTGTGCAAGATTTCTCTTCGATTGAAGCACCGATGACTAGGTTGATCAAGAAAGAAGTCAAGTTTGATTGGTTCGAGGAGTGTGATGACGCCTTTTGGGAGCTGAAGAGGAAGTTGACTTTCGTGCCCGTTGTAGAATTAGTAAAGGTAGGGAGAGAGGCTTCTCAGTTTATACTAATGCTCCAGGCATTGGGTTGGGATGCCTGTTAATGCAAGATGTACACCCAGTTGCACACTTATCTTGACTATTGAGACCACAAGAAGGGAACTATCTAGTGTATGACTTGGATCTTGTAGCAGCTGTGTTTGCACTGAAGGCCTAAAAGCAGCATCTCTATGGAGTGTGGTTCGTGTCGTTCACTCATCACCAGAGTTTGAGGTACCTATTTACTCAGAAGGATCTGAACATACGACAGAGGAGATGACTCGATTTACTAAAGGACTATGATTTCGTTATTGAGTATCACCCTAGTAAGGCAAATGTTGTAGCTGATGCATTCAGCCGGAGCAGCATTGAGAGTCAGACTGTACTGCGGCATATGACACACGAGCATGGAACGCTTGAGGCATCGTCGGTGATGTGTTTGACTAAGGTTATAGCTAAATCAGATTTGTTATCAATTACAGGTTCTAACTGTATCTCTTGAGCGGGTTGCTGAGCGTCAAAAGGCTGACAGACTTTTTAATCGATTCTGCTGTCTGGCTCAGGATCCGAGTTACACTGATTGGTTTGGTTCTTCAGACGGGTTCTTGAGACATAGGGGCAGGTTATGGATACCTAGGGTGCAGGAGCTACAAGACAGCATTATGGAGGACGCACACTGTTCGCGGTACATAGTTCATCCTGGCAGGACCAAGATGTATCACGACTTGCGATGTTTATTTTGGTGGCCACAGATGAAGGCTGACGTAGGTACATACGTTGGGGTTGTCATATTTGCCAGCAGGTGTAGGCTAAGCACAGTAGACAACCCGATTACTTCAGTTGTTGCCCATTCCATAGTGGAAATGGGAACATGTGACTATGGACTTTGTCAGTGGACTACTGCAGACTACAAGGCGACATGATGCAGTTTGGGTAGTGATTGACATGCGATAATATAATATAATATTACGAAGAATTTACAATTGTTTTATCAATTAAAAAAGCTTTTGAACATAAAAATTTTTTAAACCCGAATTTAAAGTAAATCAAGTATGGGCAAAGCAAACTTATCTGAATTTAGTCGGGTCTAGACAACGTAAATGCTTATTTATATTAAGGGCAGTCCAAACCCGAACACGTCCGAACCCAAAAAATTGATAGACATTAGCTCAACCCTAGTAGTAGCCTGGGGGTGTCAATTTTTTGTCCAACCACCTACCTAATTTTTTTCGGCTTGAAAAAAAGGTTTGGATAATAATTTCTTAAATCCTATTGCTATTACATCTGATTTAACAATGAAATTACATCAATAGCAGTCTTTTTCCACTCCTTAATGAGATCAAATTGATGTTGCGAAAGTTTGCAAACTTATGTGCAACTTATATGATTGTCTTTTCATCTACAACAACAGAACTATAACAGAAAATAAAACTTCCAACAAAGGAAGACGAGCAAAAACTTCCAACGAGGGAAGACAAACATAGACTTTCAACAAAGGAAGACAACAACTTATTGAAAAAGAAAACCTAGTGAAAACATCAAACCAACAACTAGCGCAAATCCATACATAAGCATATAGAAGTGGGACAAAATTGAATGATAACATATGCAGGTGTGGAGGAGAGGCAAGTGGTGTCAGTGATGAATTTGACAACTGTTGCAGGCCGAATGAAAGTGAACATCTCAGATCTGAATAGATTTAACTTTTATTGAATAAACAAAAATAAAGATTGTTATTCAAACCACTGCCGATCAAAAGAGAATATTAGCGGTGGTTCTAACTAAATAATCACAAAAAAGCAACTAATGCTCCAA
Organism: Stephania japonica; assembly: GCA_039657345.1. NCBI lineage: Eukaryota > Viridiplantae > Streptophyta > Magnoliopsida > Ranunculales > Menispermaceae > Stephania > Stephania japonica. The sequence goes on along the minus strand of CM077557.1, from coordinate 63,128,759 downwards.
ACCCTAGTTGTCATTTTTCTTCAACTCCACATTTTATTATTATTATCATCATTGTTAGGAAACTACATATATAGTTTGTATGGAAATGTACTCTTTTATTTTTAAGACTTAGCTAAATTGCTTGAGACAACCTTATGTGTTTTGTCTTTTAACAAAAAATGTCATTATGTCTTGTAATTTAAAATAATAAATAAAACTTGGATATTATTTTTTAAAATTATGTTAGAGAATGTAATATTATGAAGAGTTTTCAATTAAAAAAGCTTTTGAATATAAATAATTTTTAAAAAATTCGATAAATTCGAACATTTGGACAACCTGGATTTAAAGTAAATTGGATCTGGTCAACGCACACTTGTCCGAATTTAAAACTGGACTGGGTCTGGACAACGCAAATGCTCATCTGGAACTAAAAAATTGACACCCCTAATTAAGATCTAATTCAAATGACTATTGAAACTATGCAAATTATTTTCTTAATTTTTTTGTAGAGAATTTGAAATTTCATTAATCTTTCATGGCTCAAAACAGGACCAGACATAAAATCTAATACATTGATTCGCTAATCGTATTTGTTCAAATGAATTGTCATTAATTCAGCTGTGATGAAACTGAAACAGTTTGACAATCAGGGACTACTATGTAGAACGTTGAAACTCATTACAATACATAAACACGATTAGAACCACAAAATGAATAACAAAACTTTCCCAACAAAGAGAAGAAAACATAAACTTCCCAATTGAGGAGAAACAAATCAAAGACCTTCCAAATAAGGAAGAAAAACTAACTATAAAATGAAAAATCAAAGACAAGATCAATCCAACGCGCCTCATGAATCCATGCAACATCGTTAATGAAGATGCATCGCAACAAGGATTGACTAATCTCAACAAATCTTACCAGACTTACAGTTTATTAGATGAACAGAGTGCAATGGGATTTGATTATAACTATCGCTGATCGAAGAGAGGATGGACAGTAGTTCAAGAACAAAAATCACAAAAGAGAATCCATTATTTTTTTACTTTAATTACTATATTATTTGAACTTTTAAAATTGTAAATCAACCATTAATATAATAAAATGTTAAATATAAAAAATAATACAAACTTTTGGTACTCTTACAAAAATAACACAAATTTTTAATTTCATCAGAAAAAATACAATATTCAACATTTTTTCAATTTTAGCACCAAGAATAATTTTGGAGTTTAGGCTGTTAAACCCAGTTTACTAGACCATCATTGCAATATTAAAAACAAAACTGAACTTGATTCCCGCTCCCCGAACCCCAACATAAAAAGCAATTTTGAGTCTTAAAAGACCTTAAAGTGCGTACTAAACCATTATGGGAGCTAGAAAAAAGTTTTTGGTGGTTTACTAAAAAAAGAAAGAAAAAAAAGTAGTTTACTCCTATTTCTCTCCAAAACCAAATTTTCTTGATTCACTTTTGTGATTTTTGTTCCTGAACCACTGTCGATCATCTCTTCGATCGACGGTGGTTCCAATCAAATCCCTTTTACATTTTTTCATACAATAAACAGCAAATCTAATCAGATTTGTAGAGATTGATCCATCCTTATTGCGGTGGTGCATCTTCATCAATGGTGTTGCGTGGATTTGTGCAACACGTTGGATTGATCTTGTCTTTTTTTATTATGTAGTTATTTTTCTTCTTTAGTTGGAAGTTTTTGATTTGTCTTCTCCTTTTTGAGAAGTGTTAGGTTTTCTTCTCATTGTTGGGAGGTTTTGTTATTCATTTATTAGTTCTAATAGTTTTGTGTATTGCCATGAGTTTCAAAGTTATAAAGAGCAGTCCCTGATTGTCAAACTATTTCAATTTCGCATTTACAATCATATTAATGACAGTTTGTTTGAATAAATATAATTAGTGAATCATTATACTTGATTCTATTTTTGATCCTGTATTGAGTCTTGAAAGATTAATGAAATTTCGATTTCTCTTCAAAAAAAAAAAAAAAAAAAAAAAAAACCATTATGGTAGCTCTAGCTGATATGTGAATTCATACTCATTTACAAAAATCCCTTACAATAAAACCTTCTCTGCACATCCATTTACTAACCCAACTGAAGAGCTCCTCCAAATCAAAAGAGTGTATATAGCTGCATCCATTGTCACCCAATTCATATGACCATTTGCTCCAAATCAATCATCTATAATGCATGAATCGGTCGCTAAAAAATACATTCTTTTTTGTCTGATTAACTTATGAGTTTTCGATCAAGAATGTGAACTCACTCTAGAGAGCCATCTCAAAAGGATCTTCTCTACATTCTCAAGAATGTGAATTCAAACAAAATTTACATTTTTATTTTCTTAATATCCAATTGGGATTAGTTTCAATTGTCCTTTGTCTTGATTGTTAGACTTGCGGAAAAATATATGCTTGTTGTCGATTCTAAGTTGAGATGTCTGATCATGTTGATCCTTCAAGTTTCTTAAGGTAGTTATATTCGCAATGTGTGTGAAATCTCTTAATTTAATGGATTTTTTTTAATGGTAGAGGAATTGATGATTAGGTGAAGATTTTTAAGAAATAAATAGGATTTGTTGAGTTGTGATTTGGGAGAGAGATTGGGTTGGTTTGTTTTTTATTGTTATATATGGTGGTTAAGTGAACCCCGTTTAACAACTTAAACCTCCAAATCACTTTTTATGTGCTAAAATTGAAAAAATGTTAACCTGCATACGCTCAACACTAACTCAATAATATTTCATATTATTCGTGTCGTGTTATCGTGTAATGACCACTGTCAGATTATCTTGAGATGTTCCTACACATATCATACAAGATAGAGCGATCAATCAATGCAATCAAATGCATGCGTGACCAGTGGCGAACCCAAGATGGTTTCTTACCCTGGGCTAATTATTTGTGTGAGGTGTCATTCAATCGTGATTGACTGTGACTAATGCACATGTTAGCCACTCGACGAGGGCATGACCAATGTAAAATGAAAACCGAGTGAAACCCAATCAAAAACTTCACCCTTTTTTTTTTGGTAGGAACATCACCTTATTTTTTTGTCAATTAAATTTCGTCGTATTTATTAGGTAAATTAAGAACTACAAAAAAGGGAAAGGAAAAAGAAAAAAAGAAAAATTCTCTTACTTTTTATATAGAACGAAAATATATATAAAAGATAAAAGTTGATCACAAACCTTAAAATTCAAAATAATCTACTAAAGAATTTTTTAAAAAAGAAGTCAAAACCTCTTATTAGTGCATGAATAAAAAAGGACCCTGTTACTCACAGAAAAGGGAGTTTTGTAATTAGTTATTCTTTTCATGGGTTGAATGGATGTAAATTTATTTTTTTTTTGTCAAAATTTTACTTTAGTTTCTTTTTCTCAAAAATGTCAAATCGTATATTCCCTATCTCTTTAGTTTTCAACTATGATAGGTGGATAATACTTTTTTCAATTGATTGTAGGAATATTTTAAACTAGTATTTTAGTGCAATTTTGTTAGGCTGAAGTGAGAATGCATTGAATTTTGTAATACTTGGCCCTAGGCTAAAATACATATTTAATTCTTTTTTTGGAGTTAAATCACATTGTACATTAGGAAAATTTTTACATCCGTTTAGTTAATATACTTTTAAATCCGTAAAGTACTGTGGATTTTCTTTTTATTAGCAAACTAAAGTATTCCGTATTTTTAAAAGGCGAAATTAGAGAAGCAAAATCTAAGTAACACGACCACGTAACACGAATAACACCGTTACAAAAGACACTATTCGTGTTATTTAGACAACGCACACAACACACGAATAGCGCTTTCGGAAAAGGAGCTATTCGTGTGATGTGGACGATGACCAATGCCATATAGATTTGTATTGAGATGTTGATGCGCATGGAGCACAGTTGTGTGGTGTTGTGGCAAGGTTGTGGACCCGCGACACATGACGTGGCAGCCAATGGATTTTAAGGCCGCTACATGTACGCAAATTTTCATATATAATGCAGATGGAGATGGAGAAAGAGCCAACCAAGTGCTAAAGTTACAATGAGACCACTTTTAAGTTCTCTTATTTATGAAGAAAAACCTGAATTAACAGTAAGATCTCCAAACTAATTATCTCTTTCAAAACAATCAATATAATTTTTTTGGTTTTTCAATTTGTCTTTGCTATTATGTCATTTGCATTTTCCTTATTATAAATTACTTATGATGCATGCTTTCATAACACTGTGCAAAGATGAAGGTAAAATGTTAATTTTGGCGTGTTGTGTACTTGAAAAATTAATTGTTGGAGGAATTCAATGAAAATAGTGTTAAGTTTGAGAATGCTACACGAACATATCAAAACGCACATTGGTGTGTGAGTTATCCATATGCGTCTCAATTTAGTGTGGAACACACCCAATATGTGTTTTAGTGTAGTTTGGGTTGATGTATGTGTAGTATTTTCAATTATGTGGACGAGGGTGTGGTTGATATAGAAGTTATAGGAATTACTCCTTTTGAAAAGGATTTAACCATACACTTAACATTTTATTCAAATGACTCCTTTTCAAAAGGAATAATTCATGTAATCCACTTGCCACCTCACACTCACCTGCCACGTCACACACACCTACACTAATAACACCTTTTCAAAAGTCACAATACATTATTTTTGTGATTTTAAAGAAATTAGCCCTATTTGATGAATTTAAAAAAAAACAACATTACTTTTTTAATAACTCCTACATCATGGGGTTTGGATATTTTTCCCTTAGCGGTAGCCTAGTGCAGTGCACCACTTGGGTCCGCTAGTGTGCGTTTGTGACATACTGTGTGTGGCTTTAACTGCTTTAAGAGTCATGTAACAACCAGTTTATTTCAAAACTACCTGGTTATTTGGTACAAGTGAAATTACATGACATTTGCGTGGTTAATTAAGCGTTTGGCCATGTAAACGTAATCTCATGGACGCGTTATTTTGAAACACAAACAACCAAACAAACGCTACAAAACAAGTAAACGCGACTCTTGATTTAATTAAAACGTCGTGAGCATTATCAAAATGAAGCGGCTTCCAAAATCCGTTGACTTGAAACCGTGGCAGGTATATGCCCATGAAGATTCCATCCTTTTCACACTCCCAACTCGGAAACTCTCAATAGCTTCTGCGCTATATATAGCTTCTCCACTTCACCCTCTCCTCTCCATGATCCATTCCTTCTCGCAAACCCGCTAGAGAGGTGCGACTGGTTTTTGCTGGGTAAGTGCATGTCAGGATTTTCATTATTAATGCTTCTTTGATCACTTTTGATACATATTTTTAATTATTATTATTATTAATATGTATGATTTGGTTGTTGTAAGGGGTACTGAATAATCTTTCTGGGTAAATTTTTTTTTTTTTTTTTTGCAAGGTAGATCCATCTTGTATATTGGCCATATATTTAGGGAAAAACAAAGTGTTTATGGTTGTTCTTATAGATCTTTGGCCTTGATTATTTCTATTGGAATTTTCGAACTTTTTCTCTTTCTTTTTTTTGGAGGATTCAAGTTTGAATACCAAGGTTCATGAATTTAGGTTTTCTTTTCTATTGCTCAAATTTCTTGGGTTCTTTTTTCCTTGAACCTTGAAAATGACTCTATTGTACTATTTACATCTTCAATTTTTTTTTTACCATACAGTAAAATTAAAGCCATTGGTTCCCGTACTTTCGTATCACGGATTCCTTTATTTTGTTTCTATAAATAAAATTAATTAGTGGTTCCAATTCATCATGATGATCTTTTTTTTTTTTTTTTTTTTTTTTTTCTTTTTGGTGAGAAACTCGTGTTGTATTAAAAATTTTCTGAGGTATATAATGCTTTGAGTGGTGGATTTTCAGGATTGGAGGTGCCTCCAGGATTTTGTTTTTTTTTCTTTTGAAGTTTCTCTTCTTTGTTTTTATTCTCTTTTCCTGCACTCGAGGAGCCTTTCTTGACTTTTCTGCATGAATTTCTCTCTTTTTGGCTTTTGTTTCCGCCTTTTCTCACTACTCTTTTTCTCTTTTGATTAACTTCTCTGACGATTTTAAGTTCACATTCATTAGCGAAATGCTATACTTTGAACACCTAATTAACTACACTCGCCTATCGAATAATGCTTGGGATTAGAATAAAATTCAAATCAGTCTTTTTTTTAAGAAAAATTGAGTTTTTCAGTTTATTTGGGTTAATTATCATTTCTCACTTTCTTTAATTTGTGACCCCAAACCTCCTAATCCATCTATTTGTCTTTATCATTAAGTTCGTCAAGTTGATAACCAAAAAGATATTTCAACGACCTCTTCCATCTGGGCCCCGCATCACATGTCAATACTTGACTTGCTTTCATTAGGTCCTTTTCATAATTTCATGGTACATACAATACATTATTTTTCTCACTCTGCATACTTTTTGGTAACGTGCTTGACTTTTCTTGCTCATTTTCAGATTGGTATTTGGATGACATAGGCTTGAGTTGTTGAAGTCTTTAAATATTTGTATAGATATGAACTTGCACATCTCTATGTACAATGTTATAAGGCAATGATTAAACGGACCAACTCCTTGTTCTTGTACCATACCTTCACCCCTCAATTCACTTAAATAATTGTATTTCAAAAATTGAAGTAAATTTTTGTCAACTGTTTATGTGTATAGGTAGTATTTGTGATAAGATGGAGAAGTAGTGGGTGCATGTAAGGATATTGATCTGTTGAATTTGATGTTGCAGCGGTTGATCATTGATCCATGGCGAGGGATCAACTGCAAGTGCTTAGCGCGCTTGATGTAGCAAAGACGCAATGGTACCACTTCACGGCCATAGTGATAGCCGGCATGGGGTTCTTCACGGACGCCTACGACCTGTTTTGCATCTCGCTTGTAACCAAACTCCTCGGCCGCATCTACTACCACGTCGACGGCCACCCGAAGCCCGGCACCCTTCCCCCTAACGTCTCGGCGGCAGTCAACGGGGTGGCCCTCTGCGGGACTCTTGCGGGACAGCTCTTCTTCGGTTGGCTTGGTGACAAGATGGGCCGCAAGCGCGTCTACGGCATAACGCTCATGCTCATGGTCGTCTGCTCCATCTCTTCCGGCCTCTCCCTGGGCAAGGACCCGAAAGCCGTCATCACCACCCTCTGCTTCTTCCGATTTTGGCTAGGCTTCGGCATCGGCGGGGACTACCCGTTGTCCGCAACAATCATGTCTGAGTACGCCAACAAGAAAACACGAGGCGCCTTCATTGCTGCGGTCTTTGCCATGCAAGGTTTTGGGATTTTGGGTGGTGGAATAGTGGCCATCGTCGTTTCCGCCTCATTCAGAGCTGCATTCAAGTCTCCTCCTTATTCGATTGACCCCATAGGCTCAACCGTCCCTCAAGCTGACTACGTTTGGAGAATTATTTTGATGGTAGGGGCGTTGCCGGCTGCGATGACTTACTACTGGCGAATGAAGATGCCGGAGACGGCTCGGTACACTGCGCTTGTTGCGAAGAATGCAAAGCAGGCTGCGGCGGACATGTCCAAGGTTTTGCAGGTTGAGATTGAGGCAGAGCAAGAGAAGTTGGAGAGATTGGCTCAAGATAAGAAAGGGTCGTTTGGTTTGTTCTCTAGAGAGTTTCTTATGCGTCATGGGCTTCACTTGCTTGGAACTACCAGTACTTGGTTTTTGTTGGACATTGCTTTCTACAGTCAGAATTTGTTCCAGAAGGATATATTTAGTGCAATTGGGTGGATTCCTCCACCACAAACCATGAATGCATTAGAAGAAGTTTTTAGGATTGCGAGGGCGCAGACGCTCATCGCGCTTTGCAGTACTGTTCCTGGATATTGGTTCACAGTAGCTCTGATTGACTACATGGGAAGATTTGCCATTCAACTAATGGGGTTTGCCTTCATGACAATATTCATGTTTGCTCTTGCAATTCCATATGACCACTGGACTAAGAAGGAGCATAGGATTGGATTTGTGGTGATATATGCCTTGACTTTCTTTTTCGCTAATTTCGGACCCAACAGCACAACTTTTGTTGTGCCTGCTGAGATATTCCCTGCTAGGCTTCGCTCAACCTGCCATGGAATCTCGGCCGCAGCGGGCAAGGCCGGGGCAATTATAGGTGCGTTCGGGTTCTTATATGCGGCGCAGAGTCGCGACAGAACAAAGACTGATGCAGGGTACCCACCTGGTATTGGAGTGAAGTACTCACTCATTGTGCTTGGTGGGATCAATTTATTGGGTGCGTTGTTCACATTTTTGGTGCCGGAGTCGAAAGGGAGGTCATTGGAGGAGATTTCCGGTGAGAATGAAGATGAGAATGAAGCAGAGATGCAAGGCGTTCATACCGGCAGGACAGTTCCTGTGTAGTTCAAACAAAGCTTCATGCGTAAATTAAGTATAGTTCAAGCTGCTCACTTGATCTCAAATACTTGTATGTGTTCAACCTAAACTTAAACTATGTTAGTGTTGCTACGCGGTGTACAAACACGTCATTGTTGGGAGGCTATATATGTTTGCTTCTCAGATGAAACTCTCTGATCATGTATGTGTTTTCAACTTGGGGTTTATCTGTTGTTGTTTATTGTTATGAATACTTTGTAATTTCAGACTGGAAAGTGTGTTTTCTTTTGGTCGTAGAAAAAGTGAATCCTTTTTTGCATGATAAGTAATCTCGTTACCCGTGTTTGTTTGAAAAAATAATTAAGCAATTATTAATGATTATGTGGCATTAATTCATATATGCACATTTTTTCAATCATTGCCGAATTCATTGTAACGTAGAGTATATAAGTCAAAAACTGATCAGTTCCAACAATATTGGTATAGTGGTGGAATCAAAAAATTTAGCTAACTTCCACCTATACTCATTAGCTCGGTTTGCCCAAAGTGAGTCAAGCTTGAGTTGTAAGTCTAATATAAACATGATCCTATGCGAGTGTTTTGTGTTTTGTGTGTGTCTGTGTGTGTTTTTTTAAGTGGGAATCAAACTCGCAACCTTCCCAAACCATTCTCTTTTGACAAATGATGCTTCAACATCTAAACCCTATATCCAAGAGTGTTAAAACTCGATAATTTGATAGATAAGTATAAATTTGCATTTATTGAGTCAGGTTGCGCTCTCATAGTACTTATAAATTTGCAACTTTAAGTAGATCGCCTCCCTTTTCTAAAAAAAATTGCACTAAACACAGCTTTCTTTTAACTCACTTATTCAATATTTGGATTCCACTTGGCAAGAAATATCACAAACACACCGTAACCCAAAAATTGTTCAAAATTGATATCTAATTTCACGAAACATTCAATAAACCATAGTCCAAGTTTTCAATCGGATCATACAAACCAACAAACAACAAAACTAGGCCAACAGACCCCATTTCATTCAAGAACTACAAAATAGAACAGATCAAAACAAACTGAGAACTTACTTTCGCCATTTCTGAGACCTTGAGCTTTGACGAATTGACCAGAAGAAACAAGTTTTCATAACCATCTCTTGTTTACTTTTAGAATTCATAGAAAACTTTTTTTGGCTTGATGATGTCCAGATAGTCTCCTTTGTCTAGGCTGAAGGTGGATCGGATGAGTCTATAACTTGAGATTTCGTTATAAGGTTTATCTAATTATGTTATTCTTGATTCTTCTACTGTGGTTTATTTCCTTTGGCATTGATTCTATCCTAGGGTAAAATCTATTTGTATGTAAGGCGTCATGCATGCATATTAGATTGATCATCCTTAGTCATTGAAGTTGAAACGTCCGTCCTTACGCGGTAGACTCAAACATGTAACAGTTGTCCATACTGATTAGTTAGTTCCTTTCAGGGCCGGTCAAGTGTCTTAGTGATCTAGGTTAAATCGGGAGCACATTGGTGATCCGGTTGTTAGGTGTAGTGCCTTCACAAATCAAACTAATGCGACCAACTCATTAAATCGGGACCACTAGCGATCCGGTTGTGTGTTTAATTAGGGAAGTAGTTAACGGTCGTACCTTGGTTAACGAAATCAGGAAGAGCGAGGAACCGAATACGTCACCGGGTCTATAGCTGCACTAGGTCACAATAGAGTCTCATATCTTTCATAAACTAACGATTAATGAAATCATCCCAAGTTGTATGACGGAGTCTGTGATACCGAAAGCTTAGATTGTATCCTATTGAATTCTTTCTTTTACAAGAATTTTATACGTTCTCTCATTACCCCCTGTTTTCCTTTCTCGCATTCAAAACCTAAGTTGACTTATTTAGTCCTTGAGGTTCGACACCCGAACTTACCATTACTGCAGTTTTGTAGTTAGCGGTGATATGTCGGGAAACATTTTGACGCATTCGGCCCGCGTCAATTTGTCACATTTATTTATATTAAAACCATTTGCCATCATATTATGATCAAATTTCTCATGCCATTGTTTTGGAACTTGTTTAAGTCCATACAAAGACTTAACAAGTCTACAAACTTTGTTTTCTTGGCCTTTCACTACAAACCCTTCAGGTTGGTCCATATAGATTTCTTCTTCTAACTCCCCATTTAAGAATGTTGTTTTAACATCCATTTGATGTATTTCCATATTATATAAAGCAGCTATGGAAATTAACATCCTAATGGAAGTTATTCTAGAAATAGGAAAATAAGTGTCAAAGTAATCCAAGCCTTCCTTTTGCTTATATCCCTTAGTAACCAAACGTGCCTTGTATTTATCAATAGTGTCGTTAGCATTTAGCTTCTTTTTGAAAATCCATTTGTATCCAATTGGTTTGATTCCAAGTGGTAGATCAACCAATTCTCATGTGTAATTTTGTAAAATGGATTCAATTTTACTATTGATAGCTTCCATCTATGATGGAGCATTTGGTGAAGTCATAGCTTCTTTATAGGTTTATGGATCATTTTCAATCAACATGTTGACAAAGTCAGATCCATAGCTTTTTGTAACCTTGACTCTTCTTCCTCTTCTAGGTTCTAACTCTTGTTCTTGAACCTTGGAAGTGGATGGTTTATCCATACTCTATACTCACTTCTATAGTTCTTTTAAGTGATGAACCAATTTGTTTTTCCTTGAAAGGAGAAACGCCTTGAAAGGAAAAACATGTTCAAAAAATTCAACATCAACAGATTCTATATTATAATTCTCACTAATATCTAAAATATGTGATTTAACTACTAAGAATCTATATGTTGCACTATTCTTAGTAAAACTAATGAACACACAATTTATAGTTTTATGTCCTAACTTAGTTCTCTTTGGTAAAGGAATTTGTACATTTGCCAAGCAACATTACACTTTCATAGTTTTGTAAGTGAGTTTGTAATGGCCCAAATCTGATTTGTCATTATATAATACATATTTAGAGATGTGGATGACAGTTCGGACATTCGTGGATCTCGCAGCTAGGTTTTAGTATTCCCGAATTAGGTATACAATCTGTTTTGTATGTTTTTTGTTGTATTTGTGACATGTTTGTTCAAATAAATTTATTTATACCGCAATGATTATGTGTTTATTTTGTATATGTCGCGTAAGACAGTGTGACGGGTATTTGCCTCGGGTAGCATGTAGACATGGGAATCGAGGAGGCAAATGGTTAGTACACTATGTCGGGGGTTAATATACATATAATAAATGATAAAATGCATTAAATAATTAATACAAAATGGTGTATATACATTAGTGACGCGAGTGTACGCGTTGGACGTGCGAAAAATTCAGGACCGGATATCAGAACACCCGAGAAATTGTGTGTTGGTTAAGAGAATAATGAATATAAGTGTACAAGTCTTCAATTAAGTCACTAAATGGAGACCCTTTGACCACATCTTGATCATCAAAATGTTCCTTTAGATTGTGTGGACACATTTGATGAAGATTACAAGTATAAAAGTCAAGAAAAATCAACTCTCACCACCTTTTCTCTCTATTCTCTAAGCTTGGATGAAAGTTTACGAGTTGGTTGGGGTTTGAGAGCTTTGGAAGGTGATTCGGAGGTGCTAGCTTGAGTGTGAATCGAATACAAGGTTAGATCATCAATCCCATCTCTTTCTCTACATTTTGGGCATAATTTCTTGGGTTTTGACGAGGTTTATGAGGGTGTGAGTTGAGCACACCAGCCACTATGATGTTGCTATGGTTTGAAGTATTTGATTTGGAGGCAAAAGTGATGTTTTGGTGTTGTTGTTGTTGTTGCAATAAGTTTCAAATGGATTTTAGGGTTTTGGCGAGAAAACCGGGGTTTACGTCTCGAACGATTTTTGTCGAGTGGTTTTGGTTTATTATGGTATTTTAGATGTTTGACGAGTGGTTTGGATGAGTGCGGACCGCGATGACGAGCCAAAGGGGTCGAGAAACTCAGAAAACTTCCCTGGCTCGGACGCCGCCAGTGCGCCATGGGCATTTGAGACCACGACGCCACCTACGAAATCCAAATAGAGACAAATCACCAACCCACGCTTTATATGGCGTCGTGGGGGTTGAGCATGACATCGTCTGGTCACGGCGTCCAGGACGCTGTGGAGGCCTTATTCACGGCGGCGCCTCTTTAGCGGCGTCCAGAACAGTGCCAGACAATAAATTTTAAATAAAATTTGAAATATTGGGGGGTGAACTTAGGGGGTTTATATAACCTATTTGAATGGTTTAATGAGTGTTTTTATTGAGGATTTGGTATTGAATAATAACTTCTGAGGTTTGAGAAATTGATTAGATTTATCGAGAATTCAAGTTTTAGGTTGAATTGACGGGTAGTTGACACGTGTTTTGAGTGTGCATTGGATATTGACGTTAGTGGAGAATGATTTTAGGTATGTATTATCCTAACTGGAATTCATTTTGAGTATTTATTGCTTGTATTATTTGAATTCATGTCAGTTGTTTCAATTACTCTGATTTTCAATATTTATTTACGGTCAGCTGAGTTTACTCCCGACGGTTGTTTTATTGTGTTGTCATTGTGGCACACTAGACCATAACACATGTTATAGGGGTATGTCGGTGGATTGTCGACCCGACTGCTGATTTTTCTTATACTCATGTCAATGCGACATAGTCTACGCCGGCTACCGAGTGGACAACAAGGATTTCAGTCAGTTTGAGTTTACTCATTGGCGGTGCCTGGATGATTGTCCAAAGTATGGTGCTACTCTGACCTAGATCGTGCATGCACTTTGATTTTCACTGCTATTAGATATACATGCGAGGGTCCTTCCCAATTGCCTGATTATTTTCTTCCAAATGTTTATTTAATAGTCTTTTGATTTCGGTATTTATTTATATTATTTACTCAGTGAATTTCCTTGGGATTACTCACTTTGGACTCGTCATTTGTTTTGTTGTGATGGCTTAGTGCAGACCCCAGTATGAGCAGAGGGAAATGCAAGCTTGAGGATTTCTTGTGATTCACAATCGGTTCCCTACTTGTACATTTGTTTATATTATTTCGTTTTCTGTTGGGTTTTGGGACATGAAAGTACCTAAATTTGTATATGACCTATTGAGGTCCTTTTGATGTTTTAATGGAACATGACTGATATATATACATATATATATATGATGATGATTACTTTGATGGGTTTTCCACACTAGGACAAATGCTAATCTATTTGATTTATTTATTTAAGTCTTCCGCTGATTATTTTGAAGTTGAACAGATGAAAATGAGTCCCTAAGCTAATTGATATAATTAATTTGAGGAAAGTTAGCGATAAAATAGATTGACAAATGATTTGGTACGCGTGAGACATAGCTAGGCCGGTTTAGGTATGGTTGTTGGCCCGCGCGACATGATGTGGTAGGCCTCAAATTTTGAGGCCGCTACAGGGTTTCCTACCTTTCCATATCTTAAATGGAGATTTATCAGATTTTTAAAAGGAACTCTATTCAAGATGTGATTTTAGTGAGTAGCTCTTCACCCTAAAAATTCTGGGATAATCCAGAATCATTCAACATGGGATTAATCATATTTTTAAGTGTTCTATTTTTCCTATCTGCTATACCATTTTGTTGAGGTGTATATGGTGCAGTTGTTTGATGTATAATTCTATATTTGCTACATAAATCTACAAATTTAGTGGATTCATATTCTCCCCCTCTATATTTCCTAATGCCTTAATTTTCTTGTCTAATTGATTTTCTATTTTTGTCTTATATATTTTAAACATATCTAACACCTCATTTTTATTTTTAATCAAGAAGACTTGGCAATATTTACTACAATCATCAATAAAGATTATGTAATTTTTCCCTCCCTAGTGGGAATGGATTTAAAATTACAAAGGTCACTGTGAATTAATCCTAATAACTCATTTGATCTCTCTTGAACATATTTGAAAGTTTGTCTTGCAAACTTTGATTCAATGCATATTTCACATTTCTTATTTAAATCACTATTGAACTTAAGCAACAAGTTTAATTTCACCATTCTGTAAATAGATCTTTTATTCACGTATCCTAATCTAACATGTCATAAATTAAATGAATCAACCATGTACACAAAAACGATCATTATATTTCCAGTAGAGTTAACAATTACAACATTAAGCTTAAAGAGACCCTCGGTGAGATATCCCTTACATACATACATTCCACCCTTAGTGAGAACAAACTTATTAGACTCAAACACCAATTTGAACCCTCTTTTGTTAAGTAAAGGGTCAGATACAAGGTTTTTCCTTATCTTTGGAACATACAACACATTGAGTAAAGTGACTACTTTCCCATAAGTAAACTTCATCATAATAGCACATTTACCTTCAACCATTGAAGAGGACGAATTTCTCATGTAAAGCTTTTTTTCACTATCAGCAGGATGAAACTCTGAAAACAAACTTTTATCGCAACAAATGTCTGCCGAGTTGAACCGATGTCAATCCACCATCCACGAGTGTCGAAGTCCATATTAAATTTTTTTTTTGGTAGGAAATTCTATATTAATTTCAGACACAATAACAGTAAAATCAATGTCCATTTCATCAATTTGGACATCAACAACATTAGTTTGATTGTTGAAACCAGAATTGCTAGAATTCTATTCTTTATTGTGATGACAATCTTGGGCCTTATGACCCTGTTTTCCACGCACCTACGACTTCCTTGGATTTTTTTTTAAATTCTTCCCCTTTGGTGCAAACTGTTTGATGGGAGTTTCTTTCTTGAAATTCTTTTCTGGAATTTCTGAAACTTGGACTTGCTTCCTTCCACCATGTTTGTTTTTGCATCAATGTTACTTACTTCCATCTTGACTCTTTTCGGTGATCTCCTTCAACACGCAGCCTCAAGATCAAATTGTAATCAACATATGTTTGTGTTTATGCTTCAAATACACCTTGAAGTCATTCCAAGATGGAGGTAATGTGACGGCCCCAAATTCCACAATCCTAGAATCGGACACCACCCGGCCTGGACCCGCGCAAACCCCCGAGCCAGTCCCGCCAAGTCGCGCGGGGACCAGTGAGCCTTTCCTTACCATTCAACCTATTATCAAGTATTTATATGTGAAATCAATTAATTAACGAGTTATCAAAGTAATAAGCGGGAGCAATTAACCTTAACTAATCAATCAATTTCGAAAGCTTCAACTTAGGACAAGAACATAGGGCGTGAGAACCTCGTATATCATATATACCATGTAAAGTAAGGAGAGTATTATTCAAGTCATAATATCCAACAATCTCTCAACCCATAATCCTATGTACAAAACAATATAAGTAACTAATACGCTAAAAAGTCACCTAAGACAGTAGAGGAGGGTCGCTCAAAGTATATCGCCTAACTGTATGGCTTTTCCTTTGTTGGACTGCGGATCTGCACTTGGTCAAACATAAGAATGACGAACCCAGATAAGTAACGTCAAGCAAGAACAACAATAAAATACAGTATTTCGAATTAAATAAATGAACGGTCAATTCATGCAGATAGAAAGAAAAGGACAGGGAGCGCATGAATATGAATATATAAAGACAGTAAATAAATAAATAAATAATCAAAATTGAGTGTCCTAGAATACGAGGGAAAGGCACAAGTGGTCCCGACTAATCAAGTCGTTGAGCCGAGGATAAAATCTCTAAAAGGCTAGAAGTCGAAGACAAAATCTCCTCTAAGACCCCTACGCGAGTGCAGAGTCCTCAACAATCTGGTGAACTCTCATCGCATACATGTCATCACAACCAAACGCACATCCCCAGCTGTAAACCCCGGTATAATACACTGTGAGTCCAAAATTCTGAAAGGATCACACTTAACACACTTGCCTTGGACAACTCATAAGAATGGAATGACAAGATAGCATTTAAACAATATCAATAAATAATTCAAAGCTCAAGAAATAACTGTAGTGTTCCTCACTGGTTTACTTACTTTCAATTCAAGCTAATTCGCGCTCACACGAACTCCGACCCGCCTTTATGGTCCCCGTATGTACAATAATCTTGATAATGCAATTTATATCAATTTCCTTAATTTTTCTATGATTTTCAAATTTCTGACTATTTTTGCCAATATAACTTTTTTCAAGGCAAAACCCTGACATAACGTCTCGTAAGAACCCCGAATACTTCACTTTTTATAGAAATTTACAAATTTCTCTTTATTTGATGAAAATATAATTTTCTAATTTTTTTCATGAATTTTTACTTATTTTTTCTAGAATTTATTTCAATTAAAATTCTTTTAAATATATTTAATTGAAACAAATAATTATTTATTAATATAATAATGGGTGGGTGGTCCCGGGTCAAGTCTGGTCCGACCCAATTAGGTGGGTCTGGACCGCCCCCGATCGGGTCGACCAGGAACCGGTCCAACCGGGGTCGGGTTCGGGTCACCTTGACCCGGCCTACCTTTTCACCATGTTCATTCCAACCAAACAGCAACAACTTTTTTAAAAAAAAAAAACAACACTCAACAATCCACCATCATCAACACCTCATTTTTACCATCAATCACCACTATTTAAATCCACAACCCTCAACAACAACCTCGACAACAACAACACCAACAACGAAATCAACAACTACCTTACCTTAATCTCGCCTCGACGTCGTGTCCACGCTCTCCAGCGAACCCCCGCTCTCCTCTCCTCGACCTCTCCTTCTTCTCTTTCGATTGAGAATGGTGGCGGTGGCGTGTTGATATTTGGGTATTTTGGTTATTTGACCAAAATACCCCCACCTTATCCATACCTAATTGGGTAACTTTAGTTGACTTGCTCCTCACTCTAGCCTATCCATCTCATCCTTTGTGCAATCTGGACTCGACCCGTGCCGCACCCGCATGTCTTGCGCACTTGGTCGAATTTTGTACCAATTATTTCAATAAATTTAGAGTTTATATTTTATCAGTGTTTTTAATTAAGTTTATCCCCCAGACCACTAGACATCGTGTCACATAACCAACACTTGCACACAAACGTCTTCACACGTTAGAACTTTAAAATTACACAATGAAATACAATATAATACAAACATCACACAAAACTAATATACCTCGGCGTCGACGTTCGAGAATTGATGATTGTATCATGACGGAGGGCCCACGTACCACTTGTATTGACACGTGGCACGGGTTAAATTTTTAGGGTCATTATAGGTAACTTCTCAATGATAGAACTAGTTTGAAAATGCTCATTTATAATATAGCCTTCAACATGTAACTCGTGTATCAAGACTTGCAGTTCATCAACTTGCTTCACCACGGACCTTGAATCTGTCATGTTATATTTCAAAAATTTCCCAACCACGAACTTTTTTGCTCCCTCATCTTCAGTTCTATATTTCTTTTCCAGTAAATCCTAAACATCATTGCATTTTCACACTCAGAATAAACATCATAGAGAGTGGCATCAAGATTATTCAGGATATAATTCCCATAAATGAAGTCAGAATTTTTCCATGCTTTTATGGTTAGTATGGTTTACTTGCTCAATGGGTTCTCCTCTGTCTTGGGAACCTCCTCTCTAATGATGTTCGCTAAAGTCATAGTGGTCAACCAAAAAATCATTTTTTGTTGCCATCTCTTAAAATCCCGGCCTTTAAACTTCTTTGACCTCTCATCCTTCGGATTGGATGTTGTGGCCGGGATTGGTTTTTCATTAACATTATGAGTAGATGCCATTTTTTAGATTCTAAAACATACAAAAAAATAACAAGTGTATGTAGATCAAAAATCAACAAGATGCTACACTATATATTTTAAAACCAAAACAATGAATATATATATATATATAATATTATGTCTTAGATTGTTTGGAACAAGTAATCTATATAATCATAAATCTGAACATGGCACACAATTTAATAATTGATAACAAGAGCTAAGCATGTTGTTCTAAACAGAGACAATAGACTAGTAAATTACACAAATAAAATATACCAGAGGCTTGCGAATTGCAATGTTCTAAGACAAAATATTTCTCTCCAATTCGGTGTTGAATTATACTTGGAGTTTTATCCCAGGATACAAGTGGTATGAACTTTGATTATACACCAATCAAAGAACCTTCCAACTACAGGAATTGTTTCTCTCTCAAAAACACTAAAAACACATAGTTTTACTTCGAAAATCTGTCATAAACTATGTTCATGGACTCTTCATTTATAAAGGATATATGTAACAGTCTCAAAAGTTATTGACTGATTCTAATTCGAGTTTTAGAGCACTCTCCAAGTGGACTTAGACATTTTAATCAACTGTCCATGACCATTAGTGGTCTAGTCGAGTAACTCCTAATTACGAAATACACTAACTATTGGAGCTTTGTTTATTCTTCAAAAAAACAAAAATCAAATTTGAAAAATAAAACAAGGTTTATGAGATGGCTAAATGTTGTATCAAACCAAAGACCCCAAGACCCAAGGCCCTTGTCAAAAATACTTAAATAAGGTGTCTCTCATTATTGAAAACCCCATGGGCCACTCCACTCACTACAACTCACTTGTCACACAAATAATGAGGAAGTATGTTGGATCATATTTGAAGTGAGAAACAAAATCTCTCTTCTATATGGGACTAAAGGTTTTGTTTTCACTTTTATAATACAAACTTAAACCACTATGTTCAACAGTATATACGTGAAAACTTATCAGTTCCAACATTGATACAATGGCGAAATAGAAAATTTAGCTAACTTACACCTATATTGATTAGCTCGGTCTACCCAAGTGAGTCGAGCTTGAGTTGTAAGGCTAATATAAACCCGATCCCATCCGATAGTGTTTTGTATTTTGTGTGTATGTGTGTGTGTGTTTTTAAGTAGGGATCGAATTTGCAACCTCCCCAAACCATGCCCTTTTTGACAAGTGATGCTTCAACTATCTAAACCCTATATCCAATAGTGTTAAAGCAAGATAATTTGACAGATAAGTTTAAATTTACATTTATTGACTCAAGGTTACGCTCTCATAGTACTTATAAAATATTTTGGTATTTATTTGAAAATGAGTTAGTTAGCTTTCAAACGTAGTTATCAAATACGAGGTTGAGTTGGGTCTGCTTAAACCTCAATTTCAAGCTATATCAAACTGGGCGGAACTCACTCAATTTTAGAATAACACCTCTCATTTTTTAGATTTACTAGGGTGGATATTTTTTTGGGGGCCACAGGCTATATAATTATGTCAAATAAAAAACTACATTGATAAAAAATCAAAATTGAATAATAAACTAATAATTGATTTGTGATATAAATTAATAAGAAACAGGCAAAATTCTATGAGAAGAAGTTAATTTTGCAACTTTTTATGATATAAATATATATATTAGATCACTTCTCAATTATTTTTTCTCCTCTAAGCTTTCACTTAATTATTTTATTATTTGAAACAATAAAAAAAAAAGAGATTTGAGAGATTTTTTTTTTTTGGAAAACATTTGAGTGCTTTTTAAACTTTATCTTTATAGAGATATTTTGTAATTAAATATAAATTTTATCAAACTTAATTATGTATTTTGGCTACAATTTTTTAACCACAAACTTGGAATTGAGTTTCATAAAATTTTAGTAAAATTAGGCGGGGCGATCCTAGTTTGGAAATTGGGTTTTACGCTCGAGTTTACTCGTTGACGCGCATGAATATTTGTAGGCGTGAGAATATAGAGATGTATATATATAAAGTGTATACATAAAAATATATATTAAAATGAATCATCTCATTAATACAAACCTTTGGATTGACCTCGAGTTATCGAACGAGTTAAGATTTGTGCCACGTTAAGGAGTTCTGTTGCTTTAAGTTTCACACTCTCGGATTACGTGACATGGAAGATGATGAAATGCAAGCATGAGGAGGGCGTTAGAAGGACGTATCATGGATATATATGTGCAATATTATGAAGTGGAGGACTATATAAAGCAAAATTTGCTCATTTAACAAACATGCAATGCACATGATGTAACATCCCCTAATCTCAATTAGAGAATATTCTTGAAGCCCTAATTAAGTCCCGATAAACCAGATCAAACCTAATTAGAGCCAACAACCTTTTACCAATTCCTAACAACAACTTGTATATCTTGAGATTATATAAACAAAATAAAACAAACGCAACAAAAAATTTAAAACTTTTTAGATAAAACTCAGATATACAATACTGACATGAATATCGGTATCGAGCTCTTATTTCCACCCCAATTATTACAAATCATAAAGCAATACAATTTATATATATATATAAAGAAAACTCATTGCATAGTAGGAAAGATACTAGACTCCTGGTTTTCTCCTTTCTTGAGTTCCAAATTCTAGCGTACATCCATACCTAGAGATGTTAAGGTAGGTAAGCTCCTACATGCATAATAAGTGACTCTCATACCAACCATCAATTATCAACTAATATCAAGGCAATCAGCTTCTATTACACACAAAGAATTTAACTTATGGCATTGGCGTCTTGGCCATGCTTCAAGTCCTGTCGTCACTTCGGTTTTAAAGTCTTGTAACAAACTGGTGTCTGCAAGTAAATCAAATGTTTGTTCAACTTGTCAACTTGGTAAATCGCATGCCTTGCCTTTTTCACTCAATTACTCCAGAGCCCCCAATGCTCTCGATCTCATCCACACGGATCTTTGGGGCCCTGCCTCGTCACCATCCTCACATGGATATCTCTATTATATTCACTTTGTTGATGATCACAGCCGGTTCACTTGGATATATCCCCTCAAACAAAAATCAGAGGCCCTATCCACCTTTCTTCAGTTCAAAACTCTCGTGGAAAAACAGTTCTCTCGACCAATTAAAGTGGTCCAATCTGATTGGGGAGGGGAATATCGCCCCTTCCAATCTTATCTCAACCAACAAGGCATCCACTTTCAACATCCATGCCCTCACACTCATGAGCAACATGGTCGAGCTGAGCGAAAGCACAGACACATAACGGACATGGCTCTATCTCTCCTTGCTCACGCAAACATGCCCCTCACGTTTTGGTGGGAGAGTGCCCAAACCGCAGTATTCATTATCAATCGCCTACCTTCCTTTTCCCTTCAAGGTCTCACCCCCTACCAACTCCTATTTCAGTGTCCCCCGGACTATTCCATCCTTCGCTCCTTCGGCTGTGCCTGCTTCCCATGTCTTCGATCCTACAATTCCACCAAACTCCAGTTTCGGTTTACCAAATGTCTCTTTATCGGGTATAGCTCATCTCATAAAGGTTATCTCTGTCTCACGGCATGTAATCTTCGACGAATACGATTACCCCTATCCATCACTCTTTACCCAAAAACAGCCCGTACCTCAATCACAACCAACCCCTCACACCATTATTTCCCTATCCCCTGATCAGTTCCCTTTACCCATCTCCCCATACTGTCAACCCAACTCCCCTCACCGCGGCTCTCCCAAACAATGCCCATATAAAGCCCTATCATAAGGCCCACAACACCTCCACCACACCCTGCACCAAACAACTCTATACCCCAAATATCGCATGAACCATCTCCAACAATTACAGACGTTATTCCTGTTAATACTCACCCTATGGTCACCAGGGCCAAAGCAGGTATTTCCAAGAAGAAGGCATTCCCCACCACCTCCACTGATGGCCCTGATCAACTGCCGCAGTCTAAATCCGAGGCTCTCTCCATTCCAGTTTAAAAGGATGCTATGCAACAAGAACTCGCCGCCCTTACACGTAATCAGACTTGGCATCTTGTTCCCCCTCATCCTAATCAGAAACTTGTCAGCACGAAGGGGATTTTCAAAATTAAACGTAACTCCGATGGCACTATTCACAAATATAAGGTGCGTCTCGTAGCCAAAGGTTTCAATCAACTACCGGGCATCGACTTCCATGAGACCTATAGTCCCGTTATCAAACCATCCACAGTTCGAGTGATCCTTACCATTGCGACATCTTATAATTGGCCGATCAAACAACTTGATGTTAACAATGCTTTTCTTCACGGCCATCTCTCTGAAACTGTCTTCACTCCTCAACCTAAGGGCTTCTCCGATCCGTCTCATCCACACCACGTCTGTCAACTCTCCAAGGCCCTCTACGGTCTCCGCCAAGCACCAAGGGCCTGGTTCGATCGACTGCGCCACACTCTCGTCTCTTGGGGCTTCCGCAACTCTCATGCTGATAACTCCCTTTTCATCCACAAACATGGCTTCATGGTTACATACATGCTTGTCTATGTGGACGACATAATCATCATAGGTAATTCAGGCTCTCAAATTGCCCATTTTATTGCCAAATTGGACAGGGAATTTGCACTGAAAGACCTTGGGAGTCTCCATTATTTCCTTGGAATTGAAGTTCACCGCGTTCACTCTGGCATCTACTTATCTCAAGAGTCCTACATTGACTCTCTAATAAAGAATGTTGGCTTCTCCACACTTAAATCAGCTACAACTCCCTGCGTATCCACCAAATTCTCTTCGTCTCACAATGATATTATGTTCTCTGATGTGTCCCTCTATCGACGACTCATTGGTGGCCTGCAATATCTTACCCACACACGCCCCGACATATCCTTCGCAGTGAATAGACTCAGCCAATTTCAGCAACAACCCCGCATCACCCATTGGCAAGCCCTCAAACGCATCCTTCGTTATCTCAGTGGCTCTCGTGATCAGTGTCTTCACATCTCACCCTGTTCGCAGCTCAGCCTAATCGGCTATTCAGATGCCGACTGGGCCTCTTCTCTCGAAGATCGAAAATCAGTGGCCGGCTACTGTGTGTACTTGGGCACCTCTCTTATCTCTTGGCAAGCCAAAAAGCAACAGTTCGTTGCTCGTTCCAGCACTGAGAGCGAATACCGATCTCTAGCCCACACCACAACCGAGCTCATGTGGCTCGAATCCCTGCTAAAGGACATTCATTTCAATCCATCCTCGCAAGCTATATTGTGGTGCGACAACCAAAGTGCTCTATCTCTAGCTCACAACCCGGTCTTTCATGCCCGCACTAAACACATTGAAATCAATGTCCACTTTGTTCACGACCGGGTTCTCAAGAAGCTGCTTGAAGTTCGTTATGTTCCCTCGGACGAACAAGTTGCAAATTGCATGACCAAACCCCTTTCCACTTCCTGCCACCAGTTCATGTGCAACAAACTTGGCCTTCGAAACCTCCCGCCAAGTTTGAAGGGGGATGTAAGACACAACCATTAGGATGTCACACATAACACTTCACATCATCTCATACATAGCACATCATAACATAGCATACACACATTCTTCCCACTACTGTATGTGCAGACTCACAGAAAATGTGCCTCTGCCATAACAGCTCTTTTAGTACAATATGTATTCTCAGATTGGGACACGTATACATTGCATCAATGGCTGTAATTAAAGGATTCGAAATATAAATTCAAAAGGTGCTGCTGAGAAAAACAAGCAGACCATTACTCTCCAATGGCTTGATGCTTCTACAGGCCTTAGTTCAATGAACGTATGCATGCTCAAATGAAATACCAAAGCAAAACAAGTAGAATAATAAAGTTTGAATAGAAAATACAAATATCACAAATCACTGTGGGATTTACTTATAGACACCCAACGAATCCTATTTCAATGCCTCCGTTGTGCCTAGTTTGGTGATATCCAGTCGCTAGAATTACCTATTAATCGATCACAATAGATATAATTAATTTCAACTCAAGCCCAAGTAATTTTCGACGACTTTTAAGAGTTAATAAACCATCAATATGATTCTTTTATTGCAATTCTAACCTTAAATCTTAATTCAGGAGGCCCAATTTCCATTAAAACATGTCTCTCATGTTTTTCTAAGTCAATAACTTAATTTTATGCAATTAGGAGTTCAATTAACACGTTTTACGATGCAAAAACCCAACAATGCCTTTCAAAATCAGTTTTGGGGTATTTAGATCTCATTTTTTACTTCATATAATTGTTCGACATAAAAAACTAAGTTTTAGTGGTCTTTAAACCCAAATTTCAAATTTCAAGTCATGTCGAGCATCGTGCCACACTTTATGAGGCAAAAATCAACGTAAGAACCCCAAAAACCCAAATTTTCATGTTATTATTAAAATTACTCCATTTTACAAAAATTTCCAAGTTTTACATTTTTTTTTTGGAATTTTTTTTTCTAATTTTCCCCAAAATTGGCCACATTGGGCCGAATCGCACGGATTTGGACCAAAGTGGCTTGACGGACCTTGGTCCGTCCCAAGGCCTGGCGTGGGTTGGCCCAAGCCAGCCCTGCCCTGTATTCAAGGCAGCTAATCATGGCAAGGGCCTTGTGTCCGTGCTTGGGACGCCCTGATAGTGCCCACGTCGTCCCAAGCCATGGCAAGGCCAAGGCCAGCCATGAATTTACTTGAAACCACTCCACCACCACTCGATTCTTGCCAACTACAACCCCACCAACGTCACCAACCCATCCCCGACCTCAATCCATGCTCAGGTTCCTTAAAAACGCGACACAAAGAGGGGTACTCACTTCACTTTAGCTTCTTCACAGTTCAGCAGTCAAACTTCATCTAGTGTGAGCTGTCACACTATTTCCAAATTCACAGAGAATGGTGGGGAACTGTTGTTGGGTGATGGGAGAAGAGAAGGGAAGGGAAGGGAGAGAGAGAGAGAGAGAGAGAGAGAGAGGAGGCATTGAAACAAAGAGAGCAAGGGATAGAGTCCATTGGTGTGGGGTCTATTCCCTTATTTATTCTTACACCCCTCTAGCATCTCTCTCTTTTATTTTTTTTAACTTTTGATTATTTACAGAGAACGCCCTTATCTTTATTCTTAAATAGAGAAGTCCCTTATCTTATTTCTATTTTCAAATTTTGACATAATATTAAATAAACTTTGTTATTTAACCCCTCCATTTACTTAATGAGCTTAACCTCAAATTTCTACCCCGGGACCTTCGATTGAAACGAAACTCGATGTAAAGACTCACAACGACATTTTAGACTTGCCCCACTACTCCGAATCCCAACTCACACGCAAATCGACGTGTGAGACCCACGTCAATGCATTAAGTTCATAATGCAATTTAAAGTCAAGTTTTCACCCTTTCACATCAACACCAATTCCAAACTTTGAAATACACTTGTAACCTTAGTCCACCAACTAATTAAAATGGCATCGACTTGCACGTGTTTTGAGGCAAACCCTGGGTTGACACCACTTTTCCCCTTTTTACTAATTGAACTTCAATTTTTATGAAACTTTATATGTATGAACTTCGACTCATCACTTTGTCTCATTTTGCAAATTTGATACACACTATTGTCAAGATCTGTAACGACCCAAATTCTCCACGACCCAACCTATGGGTATTTTAGTAATTTCATGATAAAAATATGTTGGGTGTTTGATGTGGAAATACAATTCTAAACTTGTCAAATTAAATATGAGTTAGGGAGTAAGTAAAGTTTTATTTTAAATAATAAAGCCCAATTGAGATTATGACCCAAAAGGGCATTTTAGACAAATTGTAAATAGTCACAACCCTAATCCCTAACCCTAATGCTATTTAAGCAAATCAAAGAAAACCTTAGCCCCAATTTTATAAAACACCCACATGGAGAGGAGAAAAACAAGAGAAGAGTTCAAGCTCAAGAGATATACAACCTCACTTCCCTCCTTGATTTCTTTATTACTTATTGAAGATTTGGAGATCAAAGGGTCGATGGCGTCGACGTCGACAAGAACGCGAGGAAAATAGAAAAGAAAATAAGAAAGGAAAGATTTGATCTATGTTAGAATGAGATTTTTGAAAGGATTTTGAGTCAAAGGCTCCATTGAAGGCATGGTGAGATTCTAATACTCTCTAGATTTATTGTTTTGGTGTTGGTATTGGTAATGAGCGTTGATGATTTGCAAAGTTTGTTCAATTTTTCTTAGATCTAGTCTTGAAATGGGTTATACAAATTTTTAAGCTTTATGATAACGAGTATTATGGATGAATCAATCTTGTTTACCATGGTTTGACGGTACATGAAAGGATTTCCCCATGATTTTAGTAAATTGAACGCGGTTGAAGTTTATTGATATGGATTTGGCATTTAAGGTTGAGTTGAGATTTAAAAAGGGACTTTGAATCTTTTTCTTTGGGAAATAAACTTATTCGATAAATTTGTGGACTTTAACTGAATATTGTCATTTGGGAATTTGAAGTTTAAATTGAGTTTTGTATGGTGATTTGGATTTTTTTAATTATAATTAATCGAACGTCTTCTATTTATGTTGGAAAAACCAAGTCTTAGCGGATTTTCCTTATTTTACATCACCACATTCCTATTTTACTCGAATCATTAATTCTAATTTTAAGTGTCAATTTTAAAGTTGTGAATGACCTTTAGCGAAGTTAACTATAAAATAGGGTGAATCTCTAAGGTCTAGACAATTAATGTTAAACTTGTATGGTTGTAGATACATAAAGTAATTATTCTTTCAAATTGTCTAGATTCGCGAGACGGTTCACATCGAGCCCAAACGCGAGAGGATCGAGATTAGGATTTGCGGCGAGTGCAGGTAAGTGGGGAGCTTGCTCAATTATCAAATATGGCATGATTATTAGTTATGTTTAGGATTCATAATTTGAATTAAAGACTTGGGATTTATGGGTTGCGTCGTGGTATTGGCTCGAACCTACGTATCTATGGAATGTGAATGCACTGTTATCCATGGCCCCAGAATGTGTGGAGTTCCACCAAGGGTCTTATAAGCAAGTGAATCTATAAGAATACCTTAGAATGTTGTGGTACCACCGAGGGTCGTTAACACCCCAGGATGTGTGGAGTTTACCACCGAGGGCTTTACTTGACTAATTGAATTCATAAGTATGTCACGTAGGGACATGAGTTGGAGTTACCTTCTCTTGTACTCTTGAGACATAGGGATGTACATCGGTGATGGCTTGGACGAACCTACTGTTGATTTGATGGGACAAACGAGAGGGCACATAAGGCCTGTGTGCTAGCTGGTTGTTTCCATCACTTTGAGAGTAGGAGAATCGGTCACCGGATTCTTGCCAATATCTAGTATGCATTGAATGGAACATCGACTTATCGTATTATTATATTTTATAGTACATAATCTCACGAAACCCCCTCATTTGTATGAAAGTTAGAAATTATGAAATGATTTGTCAATCTCTTTAATGTTATTCATGATTATTGTTGTTACAATTTGTGACTTACGAATCTTATGTCTATGAAAGTACTTGATGGTTCATCATAAATCTATTTTTTTTATGAAATCCTGCTACCATGCTACTATTTAATGAATCCTTGTTTGTTTTCAAATACATGCTAGACTTTGCATGCTTATTAGGTATTACTTGCATATTTGATGGTTGAGCGGGTTTTCCGCATTACTGAGCACCGTTGGTTCTTTTAGCTCACCCCACTTACAATACAGCTTCATCGACGAGTGCGCTAGAATTGAGACAAGGGAGAAACGAGCTTGAAGTCTTCATTGGATGTAAGCCTTGAGTTGATATATATCATGTATATTCGATTTTGAAACTATTAAACTTGGGTTATAATTAAAATATTTGAAACCTACTTACCTTTAGTTGATCCACTTGGGAGTTTTAATAGTTTAACTCAATACGAACCCATTTATAGTTTCATAGATATTCTTGTGAACTTAAATCTATTGGCTTAAGGATATCTCTTTGTATTTATTTCGCAATTATTATCCTTTGTTTAGCCAATGTACTTTCCGCAAGTTTATTTGTTTAGGCGTACCAGACCGTTATTTGGGCCTGGTTCAGGTATTGGGTCCAAGTGGCAGTCTGGGTCGAGCGACCTAATCCTATGTCGGGGACGGGTCGTCACAGGATCCGTCTCACTAAGCCTTGACTTATCCTTAATTAGTTTTCCTAATTCGTTTCTAACATTTCAAGCCATGAGATATGATTCATTCCTTAAACAATCTCAGTTTTTAACTTCTTAGAGTGGAGCAAATTAAGAAATCATATTGTTTGATTTCTAAGATTTTATAAAAAAAATTCGACAGAGCCTCTCGTAAAAGTGGGCTACCAGCAACAAAAACCTGATAAACAACAACTTGGAGAGAATGCCTAGAAAGACTCACATATTCTTTCTGCATTTCATAATATGATATCAAAATGAAATTTAAACCTCAAATCTAAGCAAAACCATAAGTTTAGAGCTTACAATCCTCAAAGTGAAGATAAACGACTTCTGAATTAACTCACAACTCTTTTAAACTATCAAACCATCATACATCTAGTCTCTCAAGCCATTCATATCAATTTCAAAATATAAAACGCGTCCTACACTTAACCCAAAAACCCAAAACATAATATATATATATATATATATATATATATATATATATATAACCAAAACAATATACAACACTAGGAAAAGAGTTGAAACCAACAAAAATCTTTGAGCTTCCTCTTTCCCTCACGATCTTCCTCAATTGTTGAGACTGACAAAGCCATTTTGAGAACACCAAAGCAATAGTGCATATAAAATAAACAGTGTCAGATAAGTAAACATCTACCTTGCTTCGTACACCTGGTAATAATCAAGAGATATAAAGGAAATAGCGCACAAGATTCAAGGAAAAGAAATTAAACAACGTAAAACTCTTCTATTACCGTTCAAGGTTCACATTCAAGTTGGCCGACCTAAATATGAACCTAAAATATTAATAAAAGTTGAATGCATGCTCTCCGGAATCACTATTGCCTGCTTATAGATTTACTCGCATCTAGTCTTTTTCAACTAGACGGGATACCTGGTCTTGATTTAGATTTGCTCGCACCTTGTCTCTTTCACCTAGGCGGGATACCTCATCGAGACCGAACCTGACAATGTGTCGTATGCCATGTATGCATGATCAAGAAATTAGATGTATTTCCATGTTCAAACCAACATGTGCAAGATCGATAGAAAGCTTTTATTCTCAATGTTGCATCACTAGCTAGCGTTTCTTAAAGAACATCCCTATAGCTAACAATGAGTAACCAACCATTCAATTCAATCCTAAAACTACACACCTTCCACTCATGGCAACTAGAGTTCTTCTAATATGGATATGATGCAAATCATCAAAGATGGACCTCCTAAGTACTAATCTATGTTCATTCATTGAGAGGGTTAAATCTAGTACCCTTATAACATGCATTTGTGCAATTAGAATTCTAATGTTGCGCTCCTCGGGGACTCTTTTCTCACGTTGAGCCAATTTCAAAGCTTTATCCAACATCTCAAAGACAGCTGCACCTTCTTTATTTTTGTGCATGACTAATGCCAGACCATGAAAACGAAATTAACATTCAAATGTTAAGCAAGAAAAAGTTTAAATTGTTAAATATCGCAACACTAAAACGAAGTCGCACCCTAGAAAACAATTTGAAAGTAAAAAGTAAAAACATTTCAAGTAAAATGATTTCATGTTCGAGAGAGACTCATAAACCATAATTAAAGGACATGGAATATGCATATGTATTAGACATATAGGCACCAGAAAAAGAGGTAAGCAAAGTGCCAAGGAGTAGCTGAACCAGAGATGTTAATCATGTATATAGGCAAAGCTTACATCGACATCAATGGATCCCAAATTCAGGCTTCAAATAATTTCTTAGCATACGTAAAACACAGTTAAGTCACTTTACATTGCCTCATTTCTCAGTCCATAAACTATATGAACTAAATATACTACTTTATGAAGCATAATTGATAAGCATACGAGTCCCACTTACCTCGGTTAGCGTTTCCTAGTCTCGTCAAGCCGCTCAAGCCGGCTAACAGACTTCCGGGTAAATCTACACAAACATTAATTAGCCTTTGTCAATTATGATCTTAGACTAGTCCTAGTATCATCCTAAAATCCTAGCCCAAGTCCCGCAACTCTAAGTAAAATATTCTTAACATGTTGAATTTTTTCGTCTTGCAGTCCGTTACCCGCAAGCACTTCTCCGCGAGCCATTGATTTACCATGTTTTTTTTGTACTTTGCGAGGCATTGATTTCCCAAGCGATATTGTCCCTAACTTAACACCTTCTTCATCGAGCACTATTAGAGGGGAGACAATCACTAATATACTTCATTTAGAAGTTTTACTTTCCAATGTGGGACTATTATTTTGGTCCACACATCTCAACATAACAAAAGGCATGGGGACAAGTGAAACTTCCTTTGTTGGTTAGCTGTTATGGCCAATCTTCGGAAAAGTATCCTCCCCCAAAGACAAACATACTAGACAGTACTTCATTAGGAATTATAAGTGCACTTCTCTACCGATACTGCTGATAGCATAATTTATTTGTTTAAAAAAATTATTTTTATTTTGAGAAGTATTTGATCTAATTAATGCCATCGAAATTTTTTGTTTTACTTTGTTTTATTTCTTTTTGTGTAAATTTGAAATTTTTTTCTTGACTCCGTAGCTGCAGTTGAACTCATTGCCTCTCTAAACCTTGCCTTTTTAGCAAGTGGGGATTGAACTCATTCGGGTCGGGTCGGTATAAAAATGACTCTTTAAACCCAATCTATGTTTCAAAAACCACAAAAATCCTATTGACACCGAAGCAAGACACTAATATAATGACCCGACACCCGATGGGTCGAGTTTTGATGGCCCGATCGTTTTCCATCCTCACTAGCTAGAGATGCTTTGACTATAAATTTGAATTCTTACAAATATAAGTAAACATTGTAAACTATATGTAAATTCATTCATTGCTTTTTCTTAGTTTTAATTTAGACATCCATTCAGACCTGTATTTGATTTGTCTTCAAAAAATTGTATTTAATTTAATTTTTAAGTAATTTTAGAAATACTTGAAGCTCAAAAATACTTATTTAGATTAGTCATATGAAAAAAAAATTGTTAATAAGATATTTAAGAAATTATTGTTAATAGGCTCAATATGAGGAATCGAACCCGTGACTGTTTGCCTAACTCACATAATCTCACATCCACCTTTACAATTAGGCCAACCCATCCGGGTTTATTAATACTTTTGGTACCCTGATGGTAGCTTTAATTTTTTTTTTTTTTTCCAAAGTTTACCATAGGTTCAAACCAAAGGAAATAAGTCATCCAATTTTGTATACCATTAGGGATCCGTACCAAGTGTTGTTGAAAGCTTTTTTTTTTTGAAGGGGGAGGCTCCAAAACATTAAAATATTTTCTTTGATTCTCTTGTGCTAAATATCTTAAGCCACCATTGATCTTATCTTTTGATCGGTGATAAGATCATGATGATTACAATTACATAATTTTCGTGTTTGATTCATTAATAAACTACATATCTCTACTTAATTATATGTAAAGTTTGGTTCTATTCTTATTCAGTAAATCTTTCTTAATTATTTATTTATTTATGGTTCTGTGCGTCTGAATTGCTAATTTTCTTTACGTTTTTAATTTAATAGGTAGTTGGTTTACCCTTGTTAAAAATTTTGATTTTTGTATCCCTTATTGGAGGTCTTAGGTTTTTTTTATCGTTGGAAGTTTTGTTATTATGTAGTTTAAATAGTAGTGTTTATATACTATCATGTGTTTTAAATGCTTGAAGAAAATGGTCCTTAATTGTTCATTGTTTCAATATTACTGTGGCAGTTGTATCCACAACCAAATTCATGATAGATAGATGCTCTTTTTTCTTGATAAGAAATAAATATTTGTTCTCCCCATGATTTGAACACATAAATTTTACTCTCAAACATCATATCTAACCATTGGACTACTCAATTGGTTGGTTAGATAGATCTGCTCTTTTGAGCTAATACAATTAGGGAATCAATATACTAACTTGGCACCACCACTCAAACCCATAGTGTTGATTTTCCTTGACTTGTGTCAATCATGCGCAAAACTAGTTCTAGAAGGCTAACTTCCGAGAACTAAACATAAGGCCGTTTGGCTTTTGGGAGGAAATTGAAAGAAGTTAGTAAGATAACTTTAAAAAAAATTCACGTATTTTTACGACCCCCAACTTCCCCGCATAGAAGAAGAAGGAGTTGTACATTTTTACCTTCATTTAATATTCTCTCTCCTACCTCCTTGCGTAAAACTGGTAAAAGGACTATTTTTAAAATGTGAAACGTCCAACAAGTTCAAAATTGAACCAAATGTGAAAAATTTACTACCACACAAATCGGCGGTGATGTGTGATAAACAAATAGAATCAAAAATGAAAGCCGAATCCACTTCCCTTAACTTTGAAGGAAGCTTCAAAACAAAAAGAGAACCAAATGGCATATCCATATATCCTTCAAAATTCTGGCCACACCATTTTTTCATGCACTCACAACAGTAAGCAAAACCCACTAATACAAAGCACAAAATTATAAAGCCGATGGCACTTCATATCATCTACAAAACGTGGTAGTTTTTTCTCTCTCTTACAAAAGCCCTCTCCTCTATACAAGATTCATTAGCAAATTCACATTCACATATCAGAGTACTGTGTATATAACAAACCCATCAAAAGAGAGAAAAGTTGAAAAACAGAACAAATTCTAGTGGGAATGACTTTGCAGCGCAACTCTTTGCTTCCACTCCTAGACTTTGCAGGACAGCCTCGCGCCTCTCCTTTCTTTAAGCCCCTTAAAAGTACGGGATGAAGGGCGTATATACATACAAAACAGTTGATCTTTCTCCTCTCACCTCTCCTCTATACAGTGCACACAAACTTGTGCGTATCAAGTTAGATCCGCCACGGTTCTGGCCTCCCCCCCTGCGTTCACTATCCATGGATGTCCTGTTTACCAACAAAACACTAGTTAGAGAGCTAATCACTAATCTTTCAATCACAAAGCGAAAGTCATTAAGGACCAACCAAAAAAAAAAAAAAAAAAACAGCTACAACAAAATTCCTGAAAAACAGCTAACAGACTAACAATCAGACCGACGGTTCTGTTATTTCCCCCTAAAATTTTCAAAATACAGAGCATCAAAAAATTAGAGAAACAGGAAGATCCATGAAAATCTTGAAAAAAAGCACAGAAATTTTGAAAATCTTGAAAAGAAGCAACAACAAAACCCGAAAAAGTACCAAATTAAAAGAACTTACTTAAAACTTGCTCTGCAGACAATCTTCTAGAAACATCCTTGCAGAGCATCTTCCTTAAGAGATCCTTCGCCGAAGGAGAAACAGAGTGAAAGAGTCGAGTAGGAAATCTGAGATTCCCACGCAGAACGGCCTCGAAAATCTCCGCCGCGGACTCACCGTAGAAAGGCGGAATCCCAGCCAACATTATGTACAAGATAACACCGCAACTCCACACATCAACCTTCTCATTATAATCTCTCCCGGCCAAAACCTCCGGCGCAACATAGTACGGCGTTCCGACGATCCCTCTCATCGATCTTCCCTCTCGAAAGTACTCAGCCGATCCGAAATCCGCCAGTTTCAACCTATTCCGAGAATCAAACAGAACATTATCAGGCTTCACATCGCGATGCGCAACTCCTCTACTGTGGCAATGCGCGATCGCCTCCATTAATGGCGACATGACTCCTGCGGCCTCCGTTTCCGAGAAAAGCCGTTTGGAAACGCGATCGAAAAGGTCAGACGAGTCGCACAGCTCGATCACCATGTCGTGGTAGTTCTCGTCCTCGAAAACATCGTAGATCTGCACGACGTTGGCGTGGCCGGAGACCAGTTGCATGATCTTGGCTTCCTTGTCGAGGCATTCTCGATCGATCGAATCTGAGAGGAGAACCTTTTCGATCGATTTGCACGCCAAGAATTGGCCTGAAACGGAAGAGACGCACCGGTAAACAGTACCGAATCTTCCACGGCCTATCTCCTCCAACAATTGGTACTCTCGCTTCAAACCCTCGCTCATCTGTTCGCTATTGATCTCACTCAGCTTCTCTATGTTTAGGTTCTTCTGTTGCTTATTTATGGAGTGTTAGAGTTGGAGGCGAATTAGGAATTCTTAAAGCGAATATTCGAGTTGTCATTCGCGCAACCGATTGCGGCCACGTGTTTGATCCAACGGCTGCGGTTTCGAACCGTCCTTGTTTGTAACGGAGTTGCCTTGATGTTTGAGTAATTTACTTGAGTGCCATCGGCGTGTTCGAGACTTCGAGTGAGTGATTCAACGGAGTCACTCAATTTCGCATGCGACCGACCGTTACACGTCAGCTCAAGTTTACTGGTGGGGTGGGATGGGATGGTAGTACGAATGGATGGAGGTGGTGTGAGTGTGTGACCTTCATGTTTAATGATTTTACGTTAATGCCATCCGACTTGATCGGCAAGTAACAACTTCAGCTCAAAATCTCATCAAAAAAACTGTAAATGGTCCTTCCTCTTTAAAAACAGAAATAAAAACTAAAATATAATGCTGTTTCCACAAATCACGCATGACTGGCAGGTGGCTGCATTTCGTTTCATTTTTATGCTTTTCATGAATCCAACCAATTAGTTTCATCTTACTAAAAAAACACCCTTTGATTTGATCGAAAATAAATCATTATTTATTTTAGAAGAAAAAATCAAAAAGCCTATTATTATTATTATTATTATTAAAATAAAAAGCCCATCATTGTTACTATTTATATTTCAAAAAACTTATTTTTATTAGAGCTTAAAAAACTCATTTCATTAATACAACAATAGCAAAAATTCGTTAATTTTTTTGAGACTACAAGTAAAAAAAGTAGTAGCTGGCCTTAATTAATTTGTAATTGAGAATGTTTGTTGTTACTGCAAAAAAAAATTATAATAATAAATTAAATAAATAAACAAAAATTATATTGATAAGGCAAGTATTATTTCAATGAATCAAATAATATTATATTCATAATTTAAATGGGTAATTCAAGCTATTATAGTAAATGGATATTATGGCACACTGTAGCCCGTAATATAAATTTTATTCTACACACATACCACTATACCAGTGTGCAAGCGTTGCCAATTTGAGGAGGAACCAAAGCATGAGCGATGCTCTAAATGAAAAAAATAAAGGTCTCTAGATTCATATCCACTGCTTCTAGAAGTTGAGGTTGGAAAAAATTCAGAGCCTCCGCCCCGTTTGTCCGATTTTGAATTATGCACATGCAAGCACTGGGGTTGCTCTCTTGTCGCTTTTGTTGAAAATTGGGCAACTTATCAGGTGCGGACAGAGAAGCTGAGAAGCACATAAGAGGCATGTGAAGTTGGAACACTTATCACTATTTATTTATTTTTTGAAAACCAAACATTACGTTTAAGTAGGCAAAAACTTATTTTCTATAATTATAAGAGTTCAAAAATTTCACACGTCATATACCCATTTCACTCTTTCTTTAAATTTAAATTTTTTTTTTTAATAATGATGGGTATCCACACCCTTCGGGTACGACTAATCCTATGGGACTAAATCGGTAGCACCACACCCATTAGCCAGGAGGAACGGACAAATAATGGCTTCAATGTGAGAGTCAGGTTTTGAATACGAGCGACCCGGTTATAAAAATACCCTTGTACGACCCCGACACCACTCCACCACACCCACCTGGTGCAAAAAATTTAAACATTTAATGGCCACTCAAAAACCTTTTTTTTTTTTTTTTTGTATCAAAGTGCATTAATGAAAAGTGAACTCTAAAATGATCTATGGTCTCGTTCGATTCATTTTTGTCAACTTACGGGCAAATTTTCTTATGAGTGGAAATAACTCCTTGCAATTAACTCATAATACAAGTTTATATTTCATGTTTGGTTAAAGTTTTAAAAATAATAAAATGTGAGAATTGACATAAATATCTTTCAAACATATTATTAAGATGAAAAAAGAATACATTATTATTTTCACCACATGCACTACTATTTATTTATTCATAAATAAAAAACTTGAACTAATTAAAAATAACAAACATAAAATATTATTCACAAAAATATTAAACACCATTAAATAATTATAAATATTTTATAATTGTTTTGAAATAATATTTTAATAGTTATTAATAATAAACATAACAAAATACAACTAATGATAATTGTTAAAAAATACTTCTCTTAGTTGAAAAATACTTTCTTTTTTTATCAAAACAATAATTAGTTGAAGAAAAGTTTTATGTATTATAGCTATATATAATACAAAAAAATAATTAATGACAAAAATAATTAAAATGTTAATTTTAAAAATATTTTTTTATTACTTGACCCATGCCTTCTCCAACTAATTAAAATGGTGAAAGTGTCTTCTTCAATACGGAAGGCACACGGAGAACTCGGTCTAATTCACGCCGTGTTTCAAAGTTTTAATTAATTGATGCACGTTTGTGCAGGAGTTTTTGGAACATATGTTGAGCATATTTGTAAGGCATGCAAACACGCCGAGTCCTTGCCACTTGAACTAACTAGTTGTTGGTAGTTGCAAGAGAAAATTAGGAACTACTAATCTGGTGCGGAGTGGGGGACCAAAGGCGGCGATGAAGATAAGCAGGTTACAATCGGTCACGTACGTGGAGGTCAATTCTTAATAATTAAGTTTGAAAGCAGCTAAACAGACGCCACTTCTTGTTGAATGGACCCCTTTTTAAAAAAAAATTAATGCATTTTTAAAATGACCTAATTGCGTCTCTATATAAAAGGGGTTTTGTTCACCTATACCCCGCTCACCATTCAAGCACCCCGCATCTCTCGAATCACACTCCCTTCTAGCTTAAATTTGATGAAATCGGAGCGAAACTATATCGATTCGACGTCATAGGTACATTCCTCACCTCTTTTCGTATTGGTTTTGAAATTTTCCTTCTTATTTTTTTACTTTTTTTAAGTCGATAGTATTTGTGGTTTTGTTGTTAGGTTTAATGCTCACATTTTTGGCACAAATATTAATGGAATAGAAAATATCTAACAATTTTAAGCAAAACTCACTAATTTTTTAGTCATTTATATATATATTTTTTAGAGTTTTAGAACTTTTGTGTTTTTCTTCTCGTCCGTGGGTTTCTGTTGGAATATAATCCCACATTG
The DNA here is from genome assembly GCA_039657345.1 of Stephania japonica. Taxonomy (NCBI): domain Eukaryota; kingdom Viridiplantae; phylum Streptophyta; class Magnoliopsida; order Ranunculales; family Menispermaceae; genus Stephania; species Stephania japonica. The sequence continues at coordinate 63,091,398 of CM077557.1, read as the reverse complement.
AAAATATACAAAGAGTTGATGTGGTATAAAGTAGTGTAGATTGGATCCTAGCAAAAGCCAATTAGTTTTGTGCAAAGATGGACTCCAACCCCATTCGTATACCCACCATATGCGCGTGTGGCTCAACACTCTTTGGGCCCATATATTTCAATATGGTATCAGAGCGAAACGATCATGGACTCGTATTTAAAGACCTGATTGGGCTAGCGGTGGAGTCTAAACCCGTTTGTGGACCTAGAGCCTATTAAAAAAAAGAGGTCTAGACACGTATTTACGGTCTATAAAGAGTAGGTCTGTATTTGGCAAGTGACAACTAGTTCAGGCCTAGTTGCACTTGAGGGGAGTGTTGGAATATAATCCCAGATTAGAAATATAATAAGAGTTGGTGTGGTATAAAGTGGTGCAGATTGGATCCTAGCAAAAGCCAATTGGTTTTGTGCAAATATGGACTCCAACCCCATTCGTATACCTACCATGTGCGCGTGTGACCTAACACCCTCTGGGCCCATGAATTTCTATAGTTTCGGACATGCACATAGGACTGACTCTTTTATAGATGTCTCGGTCGGCTCCCATCGAGACTAAGACCAAGACTAAGTCCTCTTCAAAGGTTTCAGTGGGAGCTAGTCAATACCTTTTTAGAGGTCTCAGGCCAACGTGACTAAAACTCACAAGCAACTTCAACCTCTCTTTTAGGGCACTAACAAGACCAGATCCGACCATGCTTGACAAAAAAAAGACTCCTTCGTCACTTTTGACTTAGTACAAGTGTTTTATACTGGCCAAAAAAATCGAGAAACAGAGAAGATTTGTGGGGTGATGGGGTGAAGGTAAGGGTAATGGAAGTAAGTATGGGTATTTCTAGAATTTTTGAAAACAAAGGTGGAATAATTTTAACAAAATTGGAGTAGGCTTGAATAATGAGGTATGTTTAGTAAGATATGAGGTTTGTTTAGCCGCTTCTATAAGTTTTTTTTTTTTTTTTTAGCGGGAATCGAACCACCAAACCCTAAACCCTAAACTCTAAACCACGATCTTCGAGGTCTTGCCTTATTGGCAATCTTATCATCTCACCGGAGAGGCTTTGACAAACCACTTCCTTAAGTTATTACGTTTTTTTGGCCTTGTTTGGTTTATTTTACTAACTTCCAGGAAGTTTAATTTTCTTAGGAAGTTAACTACTAAGAAAGTTGCATTTTTCACATTTGGTTAAACTTTAAATTTCTTGAAAAGTTTCACATTTTAAAAATAAAAAAAAATATAATTGACATAAATATTCTTTATAATGTATTTGATATAGAGATTATAGGGAATAAAGGTAGATAGAGCATTAAATGAGGATAAAAATGTTTATTCCCCGCAAGTGAGTTATTTTTTCCCATATGAAAAAGTTGAAAGTCAAGCTTTCAGTAAAGTTATTTAAAAATATCTAATTAAATAAGGTGAATTGAAACTTCTTTTAAAGTGATCTGACTTCAATCAATTACCGCTAAACCAAACGAGGCCTTCATTGAAAAGGGGTTTTTTTTTTTTTTTTGGATGAATATAGGTCCTTTCGGGACCTATGGAAAACTTATATGATAAGTAGTTAAAGTTTTCCTTCGATCATTAGTTTGTAGGTGGCACGGCACCATTAATTCAACTTTTCTTTCTTTCTTTCTTTCTTTCTACGTGTGATGCGAATATGCGATCAACCAAGGACAGAATTGGGCCCTCCTATGAAAATTGAATCCTCACGGCCATCGAGACTTTTAAGACGACACTCCTGTGTCCAAGTGTCTCCGTCACTCGCTGTTCCGTAGGCGAAAGGTACAGGTACCTTACACAATTGTGGACCTTTTATCTTTTCTTTCTTTCAAAAAAGACAAAAAAAATTTAGTGTTGTAAACTAAATTAGACTTGTTAGGGACTTGAACATAGAAGAACAAGCAGAAAAAACGAGACAAAGTGAGGAGAGGGCCTAGAAGGAATTAATTTCTTTATATTGGGACTTAGTTATGATGAGAAGCACAAAGTGTGCAAGTTAAATTAAAGTCACATGTCATACAAGATTATAAGTTACATGATAATACATATACAAGTGATGTACGTTGAAGAAAAATATAAATTAAATAAAGTGTACAAGTTGCATTTAATGTGAGAGTTATACTTGATGTTACAATTTAATGTGTGAGATATGTTTAACAATGTGATCATTCACAATCTTGATTAAGTGGTCTATTTTATAACATTAAGGGATGTTTTGGACATTTTTGTGATGATAGATAAATTTTTTTAGAGGGAAACTTTATTTCTTAGTAGAAAATACACAATGCCCGCCTTGTATACACAATGCGTAAACCCGCATCTTAAGGTGCTCAGGTCAATTGTATCAGTGTCTCAAAAAATAGTCAGGCTCGCCTAAATACTTATAAATTTTTAAAAAATATAACTTAGATTTAAGCCTAGACCTGTTCATGGCTTGGGGGCCACGCGCCCTGTCCAAACCTATGAGCAATTATTCGGACTTGGGCAACCCATTTTAATTAATATTTAATGTTTTACCAAAAAAATAAAAAATTAATAGTTAATATTGTAGGCGAGATTTATCCAATGATCTAACGCACATTACATGATATTCACCATTTGAGCTAGTTACTTCTTTTTGCATAACAAATAAATAAATAAAAAAATATATATATATATATATATATAGACACACACACACGTACACATAATGTAAAAAAATATCTATATAAATTTATTAAACGAATATATAATTTATTATATATATATGTTAAAATATTTATACATGGGTTGGATGAGTCCGGCTTGGGCTTTATATTTTTAACATGGGTTGGGCTTGGGCTTGGGCTACGATTTTTAGATTTAAGTTTGATTGGTCCGACCTTAACCCTGCCTATGAATAGATATATGATGTGGGGATTCGTGTTTAAGAGAGGAGGTCAATCTTTTGAAAGAAAATTTAATTTTTTGAGTGAAAAATGAAAAAAATGCCCCTACTCATTATATATGTATTGCACTATAATACACTTAAGCTCGCAATATTCCGAAGTGCGAATTAATGGTGTTATTTCAACACTTCCCTTTTTTGTCGTCTGATTGACTTATTGATTTATTGACTGACTAACATACTGATCGACAGATTGACTGACTAAAAAGAGGAGCAACAACTGTGTGTCTCTAGTGTACCTCGCTTCATGTTTAATTTAATTGTCAAAAGTGAATTTTTTTTTACTTCAGTGAGAATTGAACCACAATCTCTCAATGTCTTGCCTTTTTGATAAATGACTTTTGTTGAAAGTGAGTTAGTTTAGCAGCTACTAATTAAAAAAATATCAAAAATCAGCCAACAGGTTATTTTTGCCACTCCATTTTCTTTTTCTCAAAAGTCTTCATAATGGATAATCGCTATTTTTCGTCAATATTCTAACAATTTTATTTTTTTTATTTTTATTGTTTTGAATATAGAATACAACCTATACTTGTAAGTTTTGAGTGTGAATTCAACTCGCCTTAACATTTTGAAATAAAAGTTTATATTTTTGAATAACTAATCTCTATACTCTCTTAATTTTAATTTTTTTTTAGGTTCTCTTAATTGTAACTTAACATTAACCGACTACTAACTTTACATGCATGATATATTATTAATGTGCTCAACAATAATGTATATTTATCGATCCAACCTTAAAATGCATTAAAATAAAGTTGTTACGATCACAACCATCCAACTGAAACAATTTGTCTCATGACAAAAAAAACTAAAACAATCAGTCATTTCAATCTTTTAAAAATAAAATCGCTCCTAAAAAACACTCAAAAGTGGATGAAAGTTTTGGCTCACTCTAATGGTTTCCATCTACCAGCCTTTGGTAAGAACAGAGAGTCAATCTCGCTTTTTGAATGGGAACAGTAGCTTTGGAGTACGGACAAGCAACGTACAAAAGCAAGTACAGGACATTGTGGATGAGTGGTAGACACTTCTCCTTCCATCTCCAGTTATATTCGTACACGTGTCCTCATTTGTTCATACATGGATCCCACTTTGTTTCTCTGCGTCTTTCTGTCCGAAATGCAAATGGTGGGACTATCTAAACTATAAGTGATAGGTGTTTTAAATTATCAGAATACAAATAGGCCCACGCATTTATTAGTGTAACTCCTTTCCAAGTGGACTAGTGTCCACTATATCTTAATGTCTTTAGGAGGACAAAAATAGTCCCAACTAGTGCCCATTTTTAAAACAAACACTTTTTTTATTCGAATTTATATGTTTATAAAATATACAAAATCTATTTTTTATTCGGACCTATTTTTTAATATAATAAAATTATTTTTTACTTAATTATTTGTAAAATGCATGATTTTTATATTAACATACATTCCATTACCACAAAAAACACATATTATATATTCAAAATTCAAGTCTTGCAAATTTTTACGTAAACACATCATCATTGGTGAAATACAATACAAACATCATAAAACTTTTTAAATATAACAATAAATAAATAAAATATAACGTGAATTAATTGCTAAACGGGTACCTTTTTTAAAAAATTTTATCTGGGCCTGTACCTAGAAAATATGTTCGAACTCGTGTTTATTTAAAAAAAAATCATATCCGCATCCATTTAAGGTGGGTCCAGACAAATACAAACAAACAAGTCCAGACACTTTTTGCCACTTCTATATCTCCAATCCAACGCCATCTTTGTCAAACTTTGTGCTACTTTGACAAGATGCTACAATATCATACCATATATTTAAAAAAAGAAAAAGAGTTAGTGTTTTTAATTTGTATGGGCCCCACATCACATATTTAAAACTAATAAAAAAGTGAAGATGCTTATAATATTCTATTTTGATGTGAGATTTGCTATTTTTGGATTGAAATGAGAATAGTATTTTGTGTGGTGCAAAAGTTGTACAATTTTGGTGCAAATACATTAGAGATGCCCTTGTTAACTGTACTACTTTAATAACTAACCTTACATTTATATTAAGTAAATCATGCAAGTTAGCAAATTATTTCACAAAAGTTGCGTTCACTGCATTTTGATAATTAATTTAACTAATTAATATGTCAAATTTACTGTTTTCTCTTTTAAAAGAGAGAGGGGGGAGTTGGGTTTGATGCGGTAGTTGGAGGGAGCCGTTGGCGGCCGTGCAGTTGAAGGAGGGGAGGCGACGCTGCTTGAGGTAAGGACCGTGGGGAGGGACAGAAAAACTCACCAATAACCTCCCTCAATAGAGCGCAATAATACTAAACACTACACACGATAACTCAGGCCTCGTTTAGTTCATTTTATTAACTTCCAAGAGAAGTTTTCTTAAAGGGAAGTTTAATTTCTGAGATAAGTTAACCACTAAAGAAGTTGTTTTTCACGTTTGGTTCAACTTTGAATTTCTTGGAGAAGTTTCACATTTTAAAAATAATAAAATAATGTAATTGATATAAATATTCTTTACACTGTTTTTGAGAGAGAGATTGTAGGGAATAAAGATATAGAGAGCATTAAATGAGGGTAGAAATCTATTTCCCCCAAGTGAGTTATCTTCCCTTATGTGGAAGAAATTAGGGTCAAATTTTTAAGAATTTTTTTTGAAAATATCCAACTAAATAAGACGAGTTGGAACTTTTCTAAAAGTTATCTCACTTCCTTCAACTTTCCCCAACCAAACAAGGGCCGAGTAGTCCTCAAAGCCACTCAACGCCTCAAACTCATGATCTAACGGCTCAATATTTAAATAACTTATTTATTTGATATTTTCAGATTAGAATGTCAGCTTGAACCCACATGGACCTGCAAATAAGACTAAAACACGTCTGACTGGGTATAAATTGTTATTTTCGAGTGTTGGTTGGTTTAATTGCATGTTTTGTACATATATTTGCCCATCACCCCATACTTTTAAGGGCTTAAAGAAAGAAGGGACAAGGCTTGATTTTCAGGAGTTAAAGACATTGTCCTGCAAAGTCTAGGAGTGGAAGCAAAGAGTTGGGCTGCAAAGTCATTCCCACTAGAATTTGTTCTGTTTTTAAAATTTTCTCTCTTGTGTATACGAGAGGGCGCTTTTGTAAGAGAGAAACTACCACGTTTTAGAGATGCTATGAAGTGCTATCGGTTTAATTTTTATTTATTTATTTATTGGGCTTTGTATCAATTTTCTCTTGCTTTGTTGTAATTCTCTTTCGATGTGAAGTGAAAAAAGAATATTGGATATTGCTTACTGTTGTAAGTGCATAAAAAAGATGGTGTGGCCAGAATTTGAAGGATGGATATGCCATTTGGTTATTCTCTTTTTGTTTTGAAGTTTCCCTTCAAAGTTAGGGGAAGTGGATTCGGTTTTCATTTTTGATTCTATTTGTTTATCACCCGATTTGTGTAGTATATGTTTAGTTCTTGGAAGTTAGCTACTCTAATTAGAGAATTTCAACTGAAAAAAATGAAAGAATATGAAAACGTTAGAGAATACTTAGATAGATTACTAGTTGTCATCAACAAAGTGCGGCTACTTGGCACGAACTTCCAGATTAAAGAATTATAGAAAAGATTCTTGTCATTGTGCCAAAAAGATATGAAGTATCTATCACCACTTTGGAGAACACGAAATAATTTTTCAAGATCACGTTGGCGAAGTTGTTGAATGCCAAGCAAGCACACAGGGCCGGTCCTAAGTATTTAGGGGCCCGGGGCGAAATTAAAATTTGGGGCCCCTTAATTATGATTAAATAATTAAATACTACTTGATAAACAAATATGCACTTGTACATGCACAAAATTACTTCAAATCAAATAAAACTAACAATACTTCAAAAAAGAAGTAAAGTCTAACGACACTTACAAAATATAAAGGAGACGAGAAATCGACAAACGGTTGGTTGGCACAACTAGAATCGAATTGTTGTCCCTTAAATAGTGACTCGAGTTTGAGTCTTGCGGATATAAACACTAACGTTGGGAACTTCCCCACCTATACGGTGCGTGACTCGGGTGGGCTCGAAGTAATCAAATAGTCCGAATACCGAGTGATTCAAACCATGAAAAAATGAGAGGACAAATCACTTAGGTTCTAAGATGAGAAAATAAGTTGAAAAGGCTAGCTTTTTGAAGTGAAATGAATATATAACTCAATAAGGACCATACATAAACAACTTACCAATTAAGTGGGTGGCTCAATGATTTGCGATTTGATATTGATATACGAGGTTGGGGTTCAAGTTCTAAAAGGGGGCAAGATAAGTTAGTCTCTTTTTTATAAAAAAGTACACAAATCTTTATAAGTGGCATTACATTACATAATCAATAATAATTCTTAAAATAATTTTTTTTTTGTATGTATAATTAATTTTATTGAGAAAAACAATGCCCCAACAGGAGCGGGGGCCCGGGGCGATTGCCCCACTCACCAAAGTTGAGGGTTGGCCCTGCAAGCACAAGACTAACGAAGGTTTATGAGGGAGATCATGTTGTTGAAAGTGTTCTACAAGTCATGCATCTAGATCACAAGAAATCTTACAAAAATGGTCTAATAAAAAGTAGAGAAAATATTGCAAGCGATCAAGTCCAAAGCATGGGTGAAAACTCAAGAAGAAACCATCCACTATGTTATCATTGCGGGAAAAAAGGTCATCTATCACACAAGTGTTGGCAAAGTCCGGATAATTGCGAAGTGCGCCAAGTGTGATAAGCTTCAACATGAATCTCAAAACAATGAAGTTGAGGCCAAAGTTGTTAATTTATAAGATGAAGATCGAATTTTTGTGGCAAGTTGTGACTTAACTATAGATTCTTGCAAATGTCGGTTGGTTGATAGTGGTTGCACAAACCACACGTGTCATGATAAAACCTTATTCAAAGACTAGAATCCATTTGATGTCAAGAAAATGAGAATTGGAAATGGTGGTTACATATATCTTAACAAAAGGAAAAGGCATTGTTGCAATCACAACAGGTTCAGGTACAAAATTAATTTTAAATGTTCATTACATACTCGATATTGATCAGAATTTACTTAGTGGGCGTCAACTGATTGAAAAGGATATAAAGTATCCTTTAAAGATTTGCATTGTGTTATTTTTATGTTGTTGGTCATGAAGTTTTGAGGGTTAAAATGTGAGATAAAAGCTTTTCATTCGATCCAATAGAAATCAAGCACAAAAGTGACAATAATGAAGTCAACATTGCTGAAGTTAGAGGCAAGAAACTTAGCTCGTCACCTTCCATAAATTTTGAATACAAAAAAGAAAGATGTTGCAAGACCTTAAATAAGGCTGTCATTACATGAAAGGTCTTTATTTAAGCTCCAACCAAAGATATTTTCAGAATGTGAGGTATTTTGTTGATACTCCACTAAAAATGAGGAAGGTTAATTGCAACCAAGGAAATTCTTAACTTCTCATGATGTTACCGATTCTTTCGTACCTAGTGTTCTTACAAGTGTTTGGAGTTGAAAAAAATTAACTCATTGGATGTTCCTTCTAAAAGAAAGATCGGTGGTTCGATTTAAGGAGGAGATATAAGAATTGACAGCGATCCTAAAGTTCAAGAATTAGTGGCTAAAATTCAGACTTTAATGTTTGAGATGACGTGCATTCACCACAAATTAATGTGGAAGAATTAGTGGTACAGTTCTCCTGATATTACTTCAAGTCAACAAGTTCATGCTCCTCAATTTAAAAATTAAAGTTTTATAGATCCTAAAGCAGGGAGAAGTGTTGAAATTAATACATTAGATCTACACTATTTGTTTCGATTATTTAATTTTGTTAATTACGCAGACACATCAGTCCCAGATCTAAGGAGTTTATTTTTTGTTAGGAGCGCAGGATTTATTTTTGGGAAGTCCTATAAATTAGGAACTTTCTATGTTTTAGGAGATTACTATGTTTTGCTATTTTTCAGTTATCATAAAATTTTTTTTTATCAGAAAGAGATTATGTATGTATATTCATGTCAAAAGTTGGAAGAGGGCTTTTGTGACCCACTATCCTTTACAACTGTATCTGTACAGAAACTACATAATCAAAATACCAAAAAACGGCTTCATTGAAATTTTAGATTTTAGGAACTTTGTTAGACGTTCTGTTTTTGGTTCAGTTTCGTTGTATAAATATTATGTACGACAATTTAAGAAATAAGAGAATTAAATTCAATTTTGCTAATTTTTTGTGTGGACTGATTTTTGTGAGAACCTAAACATTTGTATTTGGTCTCTATTGTTGATTCTCTCTGAATGCAGAATTTTTACAATTGTAATTTCTATCTTTTATTGGTTTCAAAGTAACATCGTGAAAGTTTACAAACTTATTTGCAACTCATACTCTTATCGTCGAATCTGTTGAATTGACCAATCTTTATACTTCTAATTATTTTGTTTCTACAACAATAGTCTAAGAAAAAAAAGAATATACTAGTTATTCGACCTATATAATTCTCTAGAGTAATGACTGTTGAGGATCCCCATCAGTTCCAGCTTATGTCATTCATAGCTTTCGGCTTGCGTGCTCCACAAATCCTATCGATCCAATGCTTACATTATTGATGTTCTTACTGTCTCTCGGAGTACTTAGCTAAGCTTTACATTGTCATTACGGGTAATCTTCTTCCAGGCCTGAACAGAGTCGCACTCATTGTTGTGAATGACGTTCCAACTATTTGTTCACAGCCAGATACCCAGCAACAAAAGTTTTGATCATCTCTTTAGTTTTTTCAAATTCTAAGATCAATCCTTCACAATCAAAACTCAAAAATAACTTTCTTCCTCCAAAAAAAAAAAAAAAAAGACTCCAAAACCTGACAATAAGCAAAAAAAAAAAAAAAAAAAAACACTTAAACCTCCCTACAAGGAGACTGAAAAGTTAACCTCCCGACAAGGAGAGCTGGAAAAATCAAAACTTCCAAACAAGAAAAGGAAAAATCAAAGCCCTCCAATAACGAAAGGAAAAACTTACTTTCATTTATTTGCAACCCAAATAAAACAAGAGTTAATGGCAAAAAAATAAAAAATAAAAAATAAAAAAAAAGAAGAGAAAGGGTAAGAGGGACTGCAAAGATTGCAGACGTCGTAAATCCGCTTGACGTCGGGCATAGCTGAAGATGTAATTAATTGAGTAGAATTCCTTCAAATGAAAGGGTATTTTGGTAAAAATGTGAAGCGCACTTAGAAACTTAAAATTTGAATTTAGGTGCCACGCAAAATGAGGTGCACTTAGCTAGACTCGAGAACAATTCAAACCAAACATTTAATGCAACAACATTGAGCTCCTCAATGGGGCTAACCTGTAACTAAAAATCTAAAACACAAGTTGCCAGTAGCAAATCCATGCCTGTCAAGGGACTTTGTACATGTATATCTGTGAATACCCTGTCAAAAGACATTTTTTACTAATTTTAGACGGATAAAATGTGAAGACTTTGGTTAAGGGAATGATGAGGGTTCAGGGTGTTTGATTGAGGAATTTCTTCCCGAAGATCAGATAACTTGATTTTACACTTCGTAGAGGACGACAGAGAGAACAAACCTGTTACATGCGCACACACTAATCATGGTTCGCATCAGTAGCTGCTAGTATACAGTGTAAAAGAGGAATTACATGCTTCTTTAAATCTTAGTTTGCAACAAGGAGGCATCGCAAATCATTTTCTTAAGACTGATATGAAAATTTGATTTTACACTTCTTAGTTTCGAAGAACCAAAATGAGTGATGTTCCTCGTAAATTGGCACGCAACGTCTGAGATATTCTTCTGTACCTCCGAATTTTTATACTTTGGCACCAAGGAATGACTGTAACCACGAAACAAACAGTCCTCACAAACAAGTAAATGATTTATTTCATTGAGGAAGAACAATTGATAACAATCCCCAAGCTTCATGGAAAAATGTTGCAGAACAAGAATCTACCGTGTCATGCTGCTATGATCATGGGTGACAAATTAATAAGAATCTAAAATTTACAGTTCTAACTTCAAATAAAATAAAATAATGTACAGTTCCCCTTGTGGCGAGTTTGTGTAATTTATTTTAGTTTATACAGCTTGTTTTCTGATCATCGTCCTACCACCAGACAATGCATTGATAATCAAAACATGAAAGCTTAAGTTGTTTTTGTTGGCCTCAATAAACCTAGCATGGCATCATTTCAGTTGGATCTCCAAGAACAATTACTATCCTCAGTAAACTGGCTGTCCTACAGAACCTTAATGCCATCGCACTTCAACAGTTCTATCCACGGTTTGAAAATTTTCAAACTTTCCTAGAGCAGTTAAATTTTTTTTTGAAAAATCAAGTTAAAGTTCGATTTTTTTTACAAAACATCAGACCTATTTCCACAGTAAGAGAAATTCTGTCAAGCAAAGCATATTCCATTTTTATTTTAAGGGATTTTTATAGAATAAGATGACTTCAAAAGTTTTTCCTTCATAACCCAAATGGATAAGTCAATATATTATTACAACATTTCAACAAGTGAAATGAAATAGTTACTACATCACATGCTAAGCCCAGAAACAACTACCCCACTAAAGTGGACGACCACTCCATGAAAGAGGACCTCAATTTGGCGGAATCATCCGCCTGAGGAGACAAAACCTAAAAAAAAAACAAAAAACAAAACCTAAAACTAATCACAAACAAACCTATAACAATACAAGAACTAAATCCTAATGGAAGAGAAATTGCAGAGAATAAGGATACCACCAAAACATATCACTCAATAGAATGTTACTTGCCTCACAAACGAAGCACTGACACAACGCTGACAATGTCAAAGACACCACTCGCTCCGTCATTTTTTGGGCACCAACACCACAAAAAGGACCAACCCGTCCGCTAATGAAGAAGTTCGGAACCGCCAAAACAGACCGTGACTTCGTCAGAAACCCTACACGACTGCTCTCCTCATCTCTACGCCAGGTTTCTTTTATTTTAACAGTTCTTGAACATAATTTAACAGTTTAGGTTTATAATTTAGACCGTTATAGAGTTTCCAAAAGTTATGGTGCACTCAATTTAGTCTTCATAAGTCTAGGGGCAATAAATATAGAGTTTAAGAAATTCTATTATTATCAACATGCATTTTATTTTCTACTGAGTTTTATGGATCTATAAATATCCATGTTTGAAATGTGCCATAGAAACAGCAAAAATTAATGCAAACATGTGATAAATGTTGCATAACGTGTTTTTGTCTAGAAGACCATGTTTTAAGTTCAGTTACTAGTTGTCGAGTAACTATGGCTTAGTGTATTTCAATTATGTTTTGACTCTCAGTAACTGTTTTGTGAATTCAAGTAAGTTACCAAGTAAAATGAAAAGTATCAAGTTCTCAGTTCATATTCTCAAATTTTGTTCTACCTCTGCCACATCTATTTTTTTCATAACAGTGGTATCAGAGCCTACAATTCTTGAGGTAGTATGAGGGTATAAGACTTTTCTTAATGCAAGTGATTTGTGGCAGGCTGTTGAGGAGAACTACAATGTTCATCTATTGCCCGAGAACCCAACACTTGCAAAACTTAAAAATCACAAAGCGAAGAAACAAACGAAGACGAAGGCAAAGGCATGTCTTTTTTCTGATGTATCATCATCAATCTTTACCAGGATTACGACGCTTAAATCAAACAAGGCAATTTGAAATTTTTCAAAGAAGAATATGAAGGTGATGAGAAAATCAGAGTATTGCAAGTGTTGAACCTCTTAAGGGAGTTTGAAATGCAAAAATGATGGAGTCAAAGAAAATCAAGGAAGTACTCTGAAAAACTTCTAAGCATTGTCAACAAGGTAAGATTGCTAGTGAAGAATTTCCTAATTCAAAAATAATACAGAAAATTCTTGTTACATTTGCAGAAAAATATCTGGCTACAATCGGCTCATTGGAGAACTGTAAGAATCTGTTGTTGAATGCTTTGCAAGCCCAAGAACAGAGAAATCTAAACGGCCAGAAGTTTCAATAGTAGGAGCCTTGAAGGCAAAGTTTCACATCAATCATAACACCAAAGGGAAGAAAAAGTATGAAAAGAAGATTCTTGATGCAAATGAAGCAATTTTGATTGAAAATTGCAGCAGCAGTGGCAACAAAAAGAGAAGCTTCCCTCACCATCATTGCGGGAAGAAAGGACATCCTCCATTCCTATGTTACCTGGACTCGGGTACGGAAGTCTAGCGTGGTATGTGTCTAGAGGTCGGACTTGCTATTATTTAAATTTTAAGACTCGGGGACTCGGCTATATGTGTTCGAAATTTTGGACAAGGGTACTTAGACACGAAAAATATTTAGTGTATTATATATATAACATAAATGTTAATTAAAGTAAATAAAAAAAACGTAAATGTTGATTTATTTTTTGCATAATTTTAAGTGTTCACTTTATTTTATGGTATAAGTTATATCATAAGGAAATATAAAATAAAAAAATAACATAAAGATGTGTAATAATAAAATAAAGATATTATCTTGTATGATATCTTTATTAGAATCTCTCTCCTGTAATCCTTCGCTCTCACACACACCATCGCAAGCGCTTAAATCAACCAAGGCAATTTGGGATTTTCTCAAAGAAGAATATAAAGGTGATGAGAAAATCGAAGGAATGCAAGTGTTGAAGCCCTTAAGGGAGTTTGAAATGCAATTAAGGAGCACTCTGAAAAACTTCTAAGCTTTCTCAACAAGGTAAGATTGCTTGGTGATGAATTTCTTGATTCAAGAATAATACAAGAAATTCTTCTTACGATTCCTGAAAAATATGAGGCTCCAATCGCCTCATTGAAGAACTCAAAGGATCTATTTGCAAGCCTAAAAAGAGAGAAAGCTGATGCGGCAAGAAGGTTCAATAGAAGGAGCATTAAGGGCAAACGTTCACATCAATCATAACACCAAAGGGAAGAAAAATTATTAAAAGAAGATTGTTGATGCAAATGAAACAATTTCTACTGAAAATTGCAGAAATACTGGCAACAAAAAGAGAAGCTTTCCTCCTTGTCATCATTGCAGGAAGAAAGGACATCTTCCATTCCTGTGTTACCTAGACTCGGGTATTGAAGTCGGGTGCGGGTATGCGTTTAGTGGTCAGACTTGCTATATTTTAAATTTTAAGACTCGAGGACTAGACTATATGTGTTCGAAATTTTGGACACGAGTACTTATACACTATCAAATATTTAGTATATTATATATGTATGTATATATATAATTTATTTAACTTATATGTTAATTGAAGTAAAAAAAAAAATTAAACATTAATTTTTCTGCCTCCCTCCTTCGTAATCAATCTTCTCCTCTACCCCTTTGGCCTCTATCATCCGAGATCCTCTTTCTCTCGCAATCTTCTCTATCGTAATCTTCTCCTTTCTCCGTCATGATTTTCTCTCCTACAACTTGTCGAGTTCGGCTTCATAATGGAAGTGTCAACACGGAATTCGTACCCATGTCTGTTTCGTGTCGCGTCAACACGAACCTCAACCTTAAGGGCCACGTCCGGGTAATGCAACTCCTTTCAAGTGTTGTAAAGGCCCAACATCAAATGCAACAAAATCGCATGGGACATCATGAGAAAATCTGTTAAGTGTGGAGCAACTGATTGAAAGAGGATTTAAGGTTATTTTTGAGAAAAACCAATGCCCAATTAAAGATGCAACAGATGAAGAGGTGTTGAAGATCAAGATGAAAGGCAAGAGTTTTTCTTAGATCCATCGCAAAAAGAGCAAGCAGTTTACTCCTCAATTAACAACATAACCAAGATCTGACACAAAAGATTGGGTCACTTTCAACATGTTGTTGTGCTCAAGTTGTAAAGAAAAAGAGCTTGCTCAAGGACTTCTCTCGCTTGAGTCACAAAGATATGCTTGCAAGGCTTGCCAATAAGGCAAGCAAGCACGTGTTCCCTTTCAGAATTCTGTTTGGAGAGCAACAAGCAAGCAGGAGCTTATTCACACAAATCTTGCTGGACCTCAAAGAACTCCTTTTAGGGATGTAAATACTTCATAACTTTTATTGATGACTTCACTCGTATGTGATGGATTTATTTCCTCATATTCAAATCAGAGATTGCTGGTATTTTTTGGAGATTTAAGCCATGGATTGAAAATCAAAGCGGGTGTGCCATTCAAATGTTGAGGTCAGATAATGGCAAGGAGTTCACTTCAAATCATTCAATCACTTTTGTGAAGAAGTCTGCATTGATCATCAACTGACAGCTACATACACTCCACAGCAAAATGGAATCAGTGAGAGGAATAACAAAACAATCTTTGAGATGGCAAGATGTATGATGCATGATAAAGATTTGCCTAAAGAGTATTGAGTTGAAGCAACAAATACAGCTGTTTTTTTTTGTTGAATAGACTTCCTACAAAGCTGCGAATGGAAAACTCCTTTTAAAGCGTGGTATGGTTTTAACCCAGTTGAAATATCTGAAAATATTTGGTTGTTTGTGCTTTACTCACGTGCCACAGATCAAAAGGGACAAGCTTGACAAGAAGGCCGAACCTGCTATCTTTATAGTCTACAACAATACTTCAAAAGCATATAGAGTTTTACAACCTTAGTCCGGAAAAATACTGATCAGCAGAGATGTTGACTTTATGGAGGCAGAAAAGTGGGACTGGAATTTAGCAAATGAAAAATATCCTATTCATGTGCAGCCTAACCAAGACGACATTGATGAACAACCAATCAGAGGAACCAGATCACTTGCACATATCTATGTGAGATGCAATGTTGCAGTAATGGAACCAGTTGGAGTACAAGCAATGCAAGACATAAAATGGATTTTAGCTATGAAGGAAGAATTGAATTATGATTGAAAAAAATCATACATAGCAGCTTGTACCAAGGCCTTCTAACAGAAAGGTGATTGGTGTTAAATTGGTTTTCAAAACAAAACTCAATGCAGAGGGTTCTTTAAACCAGTACAAAGCCAGGCTCGTTGTGAAGGGATATGCACAAATATTTGGCGTTGATTTTTCATAAACATTTGCTCCAGTGGCTAGGCTTGATACCATCAGATTGCTCCTTTCTATAACAGCATAAAGCGGCTGGAAAGTGTTCCAGCTTGATGTAAAATCTGCTTTTTTTAAATGGACATCTCAAAGAGAAGATCTTTGTAGAACAACCTGATGGTTTTGTTGTGCAAGGTCAAGAAGATACAGTGTACCTGTTGAAGAAAGTTTTGTATGGCCTCAAGCAGGCTCCAAGAGCTTGGTACAGCCAGATCGATGATCATTTTAATGACTTGGGCTTCAGAAAAGCTTAAGTGAGGCTACCCTCTATGTAATTAAAGAAGTCACTAACATTACTATTATTTCTATCTATGTTGATGATCTTTTGATCACAAGAAACAATCAGCTGTTCATTTATTAGTTGAAATCTAGCATGCTCAAGGAATTTGAGATGACAGATTTGGGATTAATGACCTACTTCCTAGGTCTTGAAGTACTGAAGCAGAGGAATGAAATTTTTGTCTTCCAAAGGAACTATACAAAGGAGATTTTGAGGAAATTTCACATGGAGAGTTGCAAAGCTACACAAACTCCAATGCAAGCCAAAGTGAAGTTTTGCCAAGATGATGGGACTGCCAAAGTGACTGGGAATCTCTATAGAAGCTTTGATTGGTGGTCTCATGTACCTCACAGCTTCTAGGCCTGACATAGTGGTTGTAACTCCTCTCCAGGTTTATACATTGTGCAAGTGAAGAGCACTTGCAAGCTGCCAAGAGGATTGTCAGATATAATTAAAGGAACTTTTGATTTTGGAATTAAATATGTTAAAAGTGATAAATTTAAGCTGGTTGGTTTTTCTGGCAGTGATTGAGCAGGTTCAGCTCATGATATGAAGAGCATAACTAACTTTTGCTTCAGTTTTGGATCAAGAGTGATCAATTGGTGTTCAAAGAAGTAACAAAATTGTGCTCAAAGCACTGCAGAAGCTGAATTCATAGCTGCAACAACTGCAGCAAATGAGGGCATCTGGTTGAGGAAAATCCTTGAAGATTTGAGTTTGAAGCAACAAGAATCAACAAAAAACTTTGTTGACAACCAGGGTGCCATTTCAATCTCCCTAATCCAGTGTTTCATGACTAGACAAAGCATTTCAAGATCAAGTTTTATTAACTTAGAGAAGTTCTAAAGGAAGGGGAAGTTTCATTAACTTATTGCAAATCAGAATATCAGATAGTTGATGCATTCACCAAGCCTTGTCTAAGATTAAATTTGAAGAGTTCAGGAACAAGATGGGAGTTTGCAGCTCAAAGGCAAGGAGTGTTTGAAAAGTGCCTTAGAAACTTCAAAAATTAATGCAAACATGTGATAAATGTTGCATAACGTGTTTGTCTTGAAGACCATGTTTTTAGTTCAGTTACTAGGTGTTGAGTCATTATGGCTTAGTGTGTTTCAGTTATGTTTTGACTTTCAATTATTATTTTGTGCATTTAAGTAAGTTTCCAAGTAAAATGAAAAGTAGCAAGTTCCAAGTTCATGTTCTCAAATTTTATTCTACCTCTGCCACATCTTCTATTTTTTTCATAACAATCCATGTCTTTGATAGACGTTTTTCCAAAAAATGTAAATAGTATAAACACAAATTATCTACACTTTTAAACAAAAAAGGTTTGAAAATTTTTATACAATGTTGCCTGAAATTATAAATTTGGAATACTTAATCAAGACTTTTAGGGATTTATTCAATTTAGATTTATATGGAGTTTCATAGAGTCTTTTTTTTTTCCACAGTGATTGACTTTTGTGAAATTCATAGATTTTATACACTTCCAAGATAATGATAAGAACAATGTTCGTATACAAGGGAAATAAATTGAAGAATGCCTGAATGATAGGATCATGCTCGAAAAAAGTTCTAGAATTCCAAAGTTCAACATCGTCTCATGAAATTGGTCATATCTCTCATCCAACCTCCAATACAGATGATCCATATCATTTTGGAAAGTTTTCTCAGAGCTCTACAATTTTGTCGGAGAGTTTCCAAGTTTTCATATTTTGAAGGCCAAAAATTGAGTTGAAGCTAACTGATCGAAATGATGACAAATTTTCGTGATTTTGAAAGAGTTTAGTATTTTAATTTGCTACAGTCTTGTTAGATACGATATCAATTATGACGTTAACTAGGATTAAAATTAGAACTGTATATTATTTAGGATGCTTTCTACTTTTGCGAGCTCAAGTTGAAATAAGAAAGTTATAGAATTAGTAAGTTTTATTAAAGTTTTTTTTAAAAAAATTGTTATTTACTACTATGATTCTACAATTATTACAAAAAGAAAATGAGTCTACAATGTAACCTATAAAAAATGCATCTCCGTTGTTGAATAAAGGAGTTGAGAGTTGATTTGAGTATTGAGTTATTCTCTTTGAATGAGAGTTTTACAACATTGTTGGTGAAAAACTTATAAATCCTTGTGTGGATTGAGATATTCGAGATCTTATCAAGCAAATCTTCTTGTGGCAAATTTTTCAAAGAACTTATTGGGCATTCTTTGTTTGTGTCATTCAAATAGCTCTTGCTTCTGCTTATTGACTTTCTAAACTTGGGAGTCTGGGCATTACACATTCCATATCTGCATCATAGATTCTTAAAAATTGACTAAAGAACTATGGGTTTACAGCAAAGAACAAGAAGAACAAATCAGGAGAGATAAATGGAGAGATCACACACAAGTAACACATAGAGAGACACCAAACCCTCTTTAACCCAAACTCTAAATGTTGAACAACACATTATTCTGAATGCCTAACTCATCTCTCATAATCAATGACGCCACGCCATCCCCCTCCCCTTTCCCAAATTTTCCACACTTGTATGTTTACATTTTTTATGTCTAAGCTACTCAACAGGATCACTCACGCTTCAGGTGCTGCATCGATGTTCCCCATTGGCTAAAAAAAAAATTCTTCCCCAAGTGATGATCTCCTGCTCCTCTTCCGCTTTCTTAGAGCCCGGCTAAAGGGGCACCCCACCATTTACTGAGTGCACCCCATCATGCGTGGCACCCAAATTCAAATTTCAAATTATGAGGGCACCCCACATTTTTACCAAAATACCCGTTTTATCCCAACCGAAGCACCCAACTCGAAACCTTAGTCGAGACATCTATTTTAGGTTCGGTGGCATATGGCGGAGCCATATGTTCTAGGCTTGGTGTTGTCCAATTGAACCTTTTTGGTGAAATTTGGTTGACAACTGCCGACCTAAAGGTTCAGTGAGTTCCGCCCGACTCTCAATCAAAGGTTCTGCAGGCTTTGATCGATTCTTCAACAAAAGGTCGATGGTCTCTGACCGACTCTCCAACAAGAGACTTGGACCTACGAGGTTGAACCACTCGATGATGCCCTACAAATCACAAGTAGAGAGTGTGCGGAAGGGTGATGGTGGGGTGCACAAAACGAGAGGTAATGGTGGTGGGGTGCACTAATCGCAATGAGGGACATAAGGTCATTAGCCGGGCTCCTTTATAATATAGACTTTGAAGATTGGAGGCCTATCAGACTCCCCACATTGATATACACCTTGTCCTCAAGATGGAAGGAAATTACTTGTGCAATGAGACCAGAGGGAGATGTCTACCCACAAAGCACAAGGAATCGATGACTGAGAGAGGAAGCTTGCAGGAGCAAGACTGTCGTACTTGCAATGCTAACACACATCATAGGCAACTGCAATTTCCTTGTCATCAGCTTTCATGCCTAAACCAATAAAATTCAGCAGTGATCCTTTTATAAGTATTCAATACCCCTCCCATGACCGCCTATGGGAATGGAGTGGAACTCCTTCGATATTCGTTGTTTCATTGAGGACTGCTATGACAACACAGCCCACCCCTGAAACCGCAGCAGATCATGATGGACACTTCATCCCAGCTTTGAAAAGAGACGTGCAAACACAACAAACTTGATAACATTCAAATATCGGTCCACAAAGACCTCAGAGGCAAGGATGTTTAATCCAAAAAGAAGGCAAAACTAAGAGCATTGAGTTCCCCAACAACCACGAATCGAGAAAAAGTGTCTACCCCTAAGCAACAACCAGACTATAATACATATCAAAATTGAAGCCGAACAACTTGATCATTCAACGACAATATTCCAACGCCACAATCAATTGTTCTAAGATGTAATGAAGGCTACAGTGATCACTTCGGAAAAGGATTTTGTGAGGTTAATTTCACTCAAGATCATCCAACTTTATAAATTGTATCAATTTCGCCACGAAACTTTATTTTATAATACGATGGTCACTCAACTTTTCAAAAAGTTTCAGGGAGGGGCTTAGGTCACTTTCCGGCGACATCTCTAATCAATCAACTGATGATGTGGCATAGATGACGTGGCTATTCTGGTTCAGTGTTTCTCTATTCTGATTTTTTTCTGGTTTTCCTCAATCCCAATTTCCCCTCATCATGATTTCATAAATCAACCCCATGCACTCATTCGTTTTTTCAACCAATCGCGAGAGGAGAGATAACAAAGTGATCGCAAGAGAAAGGTAGAAGAACAACGATTGGAGCTAAGAGGGCGAGAGATCTTCTGCAAATCTATGTTGTTTGCTCATCACGATGTTTAGATCAATTTCATACTTGTTTAGTGTTAGTTTTGTTGTGATTTGTCAATTGAGCTATTTCGTTGTTATGGAGTTGTTTGATTTTTTTATTTAAAGTGGAAATTAAAAGTTATAATGGTGGACTTTTACAATTTTGTGCTAGAGTGTTCGAGAGTTTCTACATCATTGGCCTTTCTATGTCTTAACAACAACAAAAACAACCAAGAAGATTAATAATCTGCACTCACAATGTCAACTACCAAGAATAGATTATTGGAGATGTTGAAGAAGTTATTCGAGATGTTGAAGAAACTTTTTCACTATGATTCCTTGCTAAATGTAAAAATATTGTCAAACCCCGAATCAATTATGAATAGGAAGGGGGTGTGCAATCGATAATCAGCTAGGTCAAGAACGTGTGTAACGTTGAACTGGGATTGGGGAAAATAAAAAAAGGACTATAGAAGCGTTGAACCGAAAAAGACACGTCATCTATGCCACATCAACGGATTGACCAGAGTTGTTGCCGAAAAGTGACCGAGTGACCTTGAAACGTTTTGAAAAGTTGAGTGACCACCAACAAAATAAAATCTTGTGACCATATTGATACAATTTTTAAAGTCGGATGACCAATGAGCGAATTTTACCCGATTTTGAGACCCAACAAGTAATGGCAACACTTTTGCCCTGCTAAGACAACGACCAACAACTCAGACATAGGTAAATTTGCTACAAGACCTTTCAAAAAAGCTAGGGTAAACAAGGAAATAAAGCAGTCGTTTTGAGAGAACACCCCCTAAGATCATCACTTGTTTGAGCTAACTAACAACAAAAGTTGCCTCTCACGACTAGGAAAAATCATCCTTGTGGAGGAGACATAGCAACCATAGAACAAAGCGACTGTAATAGCTAGTTAGGCCCAAAAACCCTCAAAGCTCACGAACCTTCATTATATAACTGTAACAACCCAACTTTAATTAGGCCGTTATTCAAGTATTTTCAGATGTGGACGCCAACTTAAGTCCACGGGACACCACGGATAGGCTACGATACGCTTAGATTGTGCTAAAAAGGTTATTTTTGACTGATTGATTTAGTAACTGCGATGGTAATTATTACATTATGACTTAGTACATTGCATGTGTATCATATTGATAGACTGAGCGAGATAGTGTGATAGGTATTCGCCCCGAAAAGTGTGCTGACGCGGGTACCGGGCGGGCAAATAACAGGAACACTGGGTCTGGGAATAATACACACAGTAAATAAATAAAATGCATTAAATAATTAATATAAATCGTTGCATAGTCGTTTAGTGATGCGATCGTTCGCGAACGGCAAGAGTTTCGACGCGGAGCCGAGTATCGGAATGCTCGGAAATTCAATAATTGGTACTTCAGTATGGATAAGACCAAGAGACCAATTCCACAAATGTGTCACAAAAGATGAACTAATTGACCAAATCTAGACCATTTGATGGGCCTTGAGATCACCACGATACACAAGATCCATCTTGGACTATAAATATGAGTTTCGATTTCTTCTAACCAACTTTTCTCTCTACTCTTGGTGAGAATCCGAAAATTGGTGAGGAAGGCAAGGGTTTTGGTGAGTTCTCTTAATGATTTGAAGCGGATTGAGCTAGGAGATCAAGCGTCCAAGGTATGATCTACTCTCCTCTCGTCGTTCTTTAACTTTCAGACCAGCTTTTGCGGGTTTCGGCACAAGTTTTCGAAGGGTGAGCCGAGCTCACTTGTTTTTTTCAAGTGTTGCTATGGTTTTAAAGGTGATCTTGAGCATTTGTTGGAGTATTTGTTGAGGTTGTTGTTGTGGAAGAAAAATGAGTTTTTATCGGCATTTTGGTGGAAATATGTCAGGTTTCTCGTTTTGACGCGGTTTGAAAAGTTTTTATGGTTGGTTTTGAGAACCATAAGAGGTTGGAACGTATTCAGGTCGCGGCGACGAGGCTAGAGTTCCGATAAACCCCAAAAAACTGAACTACAAGGCTGGTGTTGTAGGTGTAATTCCCACGTGGTAGCGCCATGTACAATAGAAAAAAATCCCAACTTTGTTTAAATGGCTTGGCCTATTATAGACCTATACCGAATATAATGTGGATTTAAAAATAGTAAAAATAGATATAAATTAAATGGGAATTTTCAAATTTTGAGGTATTGTATAGATTTTCGAAAACTAGGTATTTGGAATTATCGACGGGTATTTGGGCACGTGTTTGTAGACATGGAGTGATTGACTTGAGATAGTTGAAGCGTGGTTTGAGGTGCGTAACCCCCTAAGAAACACGCTCGAGTATTTATTTGTTTGTTCAGTTAATCCAGCTATTATTGTTAATCATTTTATACTCTTTCTATGAGCTTACTTATGTTGCACGGTTGGTTGTCTAATTCGACGCTAGATTCTTACATATTTGAGGTATGTGGACGGATTTGGGTAAACTGGACAATAGGGACAAACTCAGGTGACAGACCAGTGGAGGGGGTGGAGAAGCCCATTAGGGGGATCCTGATATCTGGAGTAGGGTTCAGTCCTGCTACACGGCACAAATCCTTTTGGGTTGTTTCAGTGTTATTTATGCATGCGTCTTATTTACAATTGCATGTTTATTGTGCATGTTTATTTAACATATTGTCGGCTTCCATTATTATAAATGTTGGGTGGTTTCCTTCTGGGTTTTACTCACTGGACTCGTCATCTGCCTTTTGTGATGGCTTAAGTGCAGATCCTAGAACGAGCAAACTACTTGTGACTTGCCACTGACTTAGATTGACTTGTATGTTTATATTTTGTTGTTTTGATTTCTTTTTTGGGTTATTGGGGACTTTTAAGACATTTGTACACGTATATAATTACTTTTGGTTAATTTATACACAGTGTACTGTTTCGGGTTTTCCACATAGGATTGATGCTCTAAAATTTGATGTAATGAAATTACAAATTATCATGTAAAGTCTTCCGCTGAATTGTAGTATTTAAATGTTAAAAACTCTGATGAATGAGAATTTAGTGATGTATGGTGCACGTGGCACACAGCCGGGCAGTGGCGTGACGAGGCTGTGGGCCAGCAACGCACGACGTACCGGGCCTCGAGTTTTGAGGCTGTCACAATTAGCCTCGCACCCTTGCCCAAAAAGATGTGCTCCAAGTATTCAACCTATTTGAAGTTAACAAAAAGAGAACTTGAAGAACAGGGCATCTGCTACAAATGGTTGACGTGGTCCTTCCTTGATAGGCAATACACAAGATATAAAAAAAACCAAAACGAACCGATGGATGAACCTTTGAAGTGTCAAATTCATCAAGGCTTGAAATGTTGAAGGTGCGTTGGTCAATCCAAGCGACATAATGAGCAACTCGTAATGTCCCCTGTGTGTTCCAAACACAGTTTTGGGAACATCCATATCTCTAACTCGAATCTCGTTGGACCTAACCTCAAGTCAAGCTTGGAGAATATGTAGGTGCCATGGAACTCATCAAGCACCTCATCGCTCCAAGGGATCAGGAACCTGTATATAACTGTAATCTTGTTAAGCTGGTTATCCACGCATAACCTCTAGATACCATACTTTTTTCTTTCGTTGAGATGTTCTATCTTGGATCATACCGAAACGTAACAGTTCTGCAACCAAACACACAAACTTCTTTTTTATATGAAAACCAACCACTCAATTTCAATCTTCTGAACTTGAGATCTATATGGTTTCACTCGGACAAGATCAATCCCTTCCTTAAAGACAATGGAGTGACCATAACCTTTGCACAGCAGGAAGGGAACTAGGGTTTTGAAACACAACATCCAATACAGCCAAGGCATCTCTTGTTACCCACGACATATCCGAAGTAACCACCCTATTGTCACTTTGAGACACCAACTCCACCATATCCCTTCATGTTCTTATAGAAGAGTGTGACGTAACGACCTATAGGAAACTAAGGCATGATGTGGCATCGGATCACCTGAAATAGTAACAACAATATTCCCACTAAGAATGACATTATGAGATTGCACCACGTCAATTGTTACCCCGATGGACGACAACCATTTCATACTCAAAATGACATTCAAACTTTCCATGGATAACGACATGAAATCCACCACAACTTGCTAGCCCTAAAAAGACTTCCACAACCTACAAACATTCGTACCCCTAATTATATCCCCATTGCCAACCACTACAACATAGCTAGAGGTAGGGGTGTACCTAAAGGTGCAATAAGTTGACTAAGGCAGAGGATATGAAGTTATAAGTGGCTCAACAATCCACAAGAATGACCACTTCCACCCTTTTAACATACCCTTGGATAGGGCATGGGTTGACTTTCATTAGGTTGTACAATATTTCGAAACCCATTTGGTGCGCTACTCTAGGACTCGGTGCTATGGGGTGATGGAGTGGTGGGTTGCTAGCTCCCACTGAGTTTGGCTCATGCGCGTGAATGACGACATTTCTCCTTAATCAGCCTTGCAAATATGATGTCCTCATGCAGCTTTTCTAGAGGATTGATGAGCAATTATGCCTTGATTTAATTTTTCAAACCATTAAAGAACACTTAAATTAATTGCTCTACAAAAATTCCTCTAGATGCAATGAGAAAATATTGAACTGCTCCCTATAAGAAACAAATGTGGTCTCATGGTTCAAAGAGAAAAAAACTTTTAATGAAGATACTAAATTAGGGCTCCCTTAAATCGCCTAGAAAAGGTGAGCTTTGAGATCATCCTATGACTCAAATAGCAACTTCTTTGTGATTGCAACCAAAATTAAAGCAAATCCCAACAAAAATATCCTAGCACCTCGTTGCTTAGTAGCGTCAGCCATCTCCTAGAGATCAAAGTAGTGCTCGGCTTGGTTTAAGTATGCAATCAAATCTTCTCCCTTAAATCAACATCTTGATCTTGCGAAAGTGATAAGTAATCCACGCTTGTCCAACCTTTACCCCTAGTAGAACTTCAGTCGAAGGGGTGGATCTATATCCCCAACCACACTCGTCTCTCCAATTTGCAAGATCGCTAAAGTCGCTGGCAACACAAGAAGAGGATAAAGATGTTCACCATCCTCTGAGTAAGCACCTCCCTAACGAACTTCAACTCCTTAATTTGGCTAGGCACCTCTTTGATTCAACTCTTCATCAACAAGATCTCCTTGAGTTATGTTTTCATGTGACTATTCGTGTTTCCAACTTTAGTGCCATTTCCACGATTCCATGAATCTTGTTGCTTGAATACCACTAAAGAATTGTGTTCTTATTAGAGATGCAAATGGATATGGTAATCCCCACGGGTGATGGGGATTTACCTTAATGGGTAAGAGTATGGAGATTTTAAATGGGTATGGAGGCGGGGAAGGGTACAAAATCTCATACTCACATGGAGAAGGGTAATAAAATATATCCATGGAGATCCTCATATATCAATTTATACACCATATGATATTTATATATAAATATAATATAATATTACATACTTTCCACCCTGAAACACTCATTGTACACAACAAAAAACCTTAAATGAGATTTATAATTTTAATTTATTTGGTTAACTATATTTTTTGTTTTGAATTGTTTGCAACTATATTTATATCGTCCTAAAATGTACTTGAAAAAGATTTCGGATCAATTTTTTTTTTATGAGGATTTTGAATCAATTTTTTTTTTAATTTGGTTAACTATAGCTTATATTTATATATACATGTTATGAATTTGTTGAAGCTTAATTATAAGTGTTAGTACTTAGAAGTTAGAACTTTAATTGCATGATATGTTGATACTTTATTTTTGTTGGGATTCCAACAATTATGTTGTTATGTATGTATATTTGAAACCTTATTTTTTATAATTCTTTTTTTCATAAAAATTAAGTGAAAAGAATATTTTCTCCAAGGTGATTCCACATCCTAGCAAAAATCCCCATAAACATCCCCACGGGGATCCCCAATAGGGAATGGAATGGAAAAAATTTCCCCACGAGGATTCCCCATCTCCGCAAAAATCCTCATAAAAATCCCCGTAAGGATCCCCCATGGGGAATGAAATGGGGAAAAAAATTTTCCATGAGATTCCCCATCCCCACGAGGATTAGATGGGTACGGGGATGGGTATGAGAATTCGTCCCCAAATGGGTATGAGTATGGGGATGGGTGATGAATTTTTAAGTGGGTATGAGTATGTGAATGAGGTCCCCATCCCCTACCCTACCCTACCCATTTGAATCCCTAGTTCTTATACAAGGGAATTCTATTGAAGAATACCAAATCCTTACAAATTGACAGAACTCTGCGCTCACAGTAAAGAACAAGAACAAACGAAGAGTTATATGGAGAGCAATATTCAGTTTCGACTTCACCTTTTAACTCGTTGACCTATATTTCGAAAATAATTCGGGGATGTTTAATTTAACGAGGGGAAGCTGCCCCAAAATTTGTCGATGTATGGAAGTTAGGGAATTTTATTTTTAATGGTAAAACAACCAAATTTCTCAAAAAAAGTTCTAAAAATAAGCATAATTGCACAACCATAATGCATAAAGAATCATAACAAATTTGTTTAAAATAGTTTTTGTAATACAATATACAATTTACATAAAATTATTTCGTTGTACAACGTGCGATTTGCAAAGGATTGTAATGCACCAATGCAACTTTAAGGCAATTTCTTTGGCCCAGTCTAGGCCCCGCCTAGACAACATCTAGTTATATATAGTTCACGACACTAAGAAGATTTTAGGTCCCTACGTAAAACTTATTTGTGTTAAGTTTTCTCGTTGTATAGGAAGTCATAGCATCAAAATAATTATAGTTTGACACCTTTCAATTTTTTAAAATTTATTTAGGAGTACAACGCTTGCCTAAGTAACCAATTAGGCATCACCTTGCAATCACTGCAATTCGCCGACTCTTCCTTTTGAGGGGTTGAGATTTTGTTTCAGACTGATCTGGCAAATCCTCGCAAGATT
Organism: Stephania japonica; assembly: GCA_039657345.1. Taxonomy (NCBI): domain Eukaryota; kingdom Viridiplantae; phylum Streptophyta; class Magnoliopsida; order Ranunculales; family Menispermaceae; genus Stephania; species Stephania japonica. The sequence goes on along the minus strand of CM077557.1, from coordinate 63,063,873 downwards.
TCCATGAAACTTCTATAGACCTTCCATGAAACTATCGTGAATTTATGGAAGTTTTGTGCTTTTTGCCACCGTTTGCTAGCAATAGCATTTTCCCAAATTATGTTGAACTTACTCGACTTGTCTCAATTTTTTTGGGCGAATTTGGTCATTTTTTTCTTTGCACATGAATTTCGTTTCTCTTTGAAAATCAGCAAAATCACTGAAATTTCAAAGAATTTTGTCAGGTTTTAGTACCATGATGGCGAGAACACACAAGCAACCCAAAGAGAGACATTGGACCCTCTCAGCCCGAACTCCTAGAGTCGAACAACTTATTACAATCCACCCCCAAAATGTTACACTCACATGTTTACATCTTCCCACCTAAACTACTCAATAGTCTCACTCATGCTACAGTTGTTGCCCAGTGGCACCCAATGGACTCGTTTTGAGGGGCTTAACATAATTTTCTACCTCAAGTAGTGATACATTGCTCTTCTTCCCCTTTCATACAAAAACATTGGAGATTCAATGACTATAAGGTAATGATTTTATAGACTTTTACATACATTCATTTTAAAATTACTTTTATCGACGTTAATAAACTTTAAAGATTGTGATTGACTTTCATAAACATCCTAAATATGACTTTTATCGAATTTATGAAGTTTATAAAACTCATAATTTCTCTTAAAAAATCAAATATATGGCATTTATATTACATAGAAAAGTGTTATGTCATAGTCATACATAGTTTTATCGACAAACAATGAACTCAAAAAAGTGGTACGCAATGCGATTATTGATTTCGCTTTTTTGTGACTAATCTTTTAGTTTCAGCATCATTTGTATATGGGAAATATTATAAATTAAATTTTAAAACAAAAATATAATAAGTTTGTAATTGGGATGCTAGGAATGAAGTAGTCATCCTCATTCTAAGCCCTCGCCGTTTATATCTACATTATTTATAACAAAAATTTTGAGCCATTTTCCATAGTGAAGCCTTTTTTCCACAACTCTTCACAAAATTTTCCTCAATATATAATTTCAATAAGTCATAACAAAAGATATTATGTAGTTATGAGGCCATTTTAAGAAATCGGGTCGATTTTGGGAAAACTTGCAAAAGTTGAAACATGAATAACAATTTTTTTTTATTTTGATTGGTAACGTTAGCCACTATTATTTCTTTTGCATGAAACTTCTACACATCCAATACTGAAGTATTTCCAAGATCTTCAACTCCATTGTAGATTTTTGAATTAATGATTATCGCAATCATTCATACTACAATTTCATAATTGTGATTCCTAATTGATTTAAGAGCCTCAAGTTTGCATACTTGATCTTGTTTTGGAAGAATTGTTTGTCAATGTATGGTGAGTTTTTCAGTTTTCCTTTATTAAGAATGATTAAATCATGCTTTTATTCCTCCTCCACAAAGAATGATTATTTTGAATTATTGTCCCACTTTGTGTTTTATTTTTACATCCTTTTCCGTTTCAAATGTAAAGTGGTAAACCGTATCCTAAATCGGTTGTTTTATCTTTTGCTTTCAGTATTAAATGCCTAAGTTTCTCACACAAACCGGTCCTCAAAATCAAAACAACATGCTACTCCCCTTTTCAAATATAAAACATAAACTCCTAAGACCAAGGGTTTGGCATCGCCGCAAGAGAATCGTTTCAAGGATTTTGGGAGAGTGTCCAACACAAGGTTTGAAAGCTCACCATCAATTACACTAAATCGAGCACGATGAAAAAGTTTGATCCATGGAGCCGACCCCAATAAATTTGGGACTGAGGCTATGTTGTTGTTGTACAACACAAGGTTTAGGTTTTAGAAGAGTTTGCATTTTTCTACAAGTCAAGAGAATGTGTTTTTTTATTTAGAAAAGAGGCTAGATTGTTGTTTTAATGTTGGTGGTCGGTTTTAGTGAGTAACTTTCCCGTAATTATTGTTGTTTCCTCCTTTTGGTTGCCTCAAGAATTCAGTTCAATCGCATCATCTTTGCCAATTTATGCCAACGTGTAAGCAAAAATTTCTCCACAGTTCACGAAGGGATAAAATTGAAACCATATAGCTTAATCAGAGAGGGAATTTAAGTTTGCCACGAACACCCATTTACCTACTTAAGTTTCTCATGTCGTAATAGATAAAATCGCACTTCAATGAGGTGAAAATAATGCTTCCTACAAAGGCCAAAGATCAAATTTCATTTATCCCCAGCAACGAAACCACAAAAATTAGAAACTACAATTCGTTTCAAACATCATTGTCTAAAACTTATTCATCCTATAACTTTTTTTTTTTTTTTTTTTGTTTTTTTTTTAGACCTATAGCTTAATAATGAACGTTTTACATGGAAATATCACAATTTCCATCATCATACATAAACTAACTGTATAATTTATAACCCGGTTCAGGGGGAAAAAGGTATTGACTAGAGAAACAAGTAAAGATAAAGGGATCTAAGAACTGGTAAAGTCATGTTGATATAAAATGATGCTTTGAAGACATCTAAAACTTAAAAATCTACTTTTACCACTGAAATTATAGATCATTAACAGAGATCAAGTTCAGCTGTACCTTAACTCCAGGTGTTCCAGGCTTAGCGGTGGTGCTGCTGCTCATGCCAAACTTAAGTTGTTTCCTCTCGGCAGGTTTTAGTATTTGGAAAGAACACATTAAAGTATCATCAACACTCATCATTGCACCTGCATTGTCAAACTCCCCACAGTAATTAGGTGCTGAAAATATTGTCACAAGTCGCCTATCAGCAAAAAACTCATATCCATCTTCAACAACCTGCAGGTAACAACAGCACAAATAAGGATTGAATCATCCAGTTCTATTATCACAGCCAACTGAAATTTAAAATATAAACCAACCTGATGTGCTCTGCAGATGAGGTCTAGATCATGTTTCTCAAGAAACTCAAGCACCTTATCAGGACCAAAGGTATGTGAAACACCTCTGTCATTCATACCCCAACCTCTAACATCCTTACTGGGATCAGACCAAAGAAGATCACAAAGCAAACCAGTGTCTGGGACATCTGTTGGGCGTGGTAAATTTCTTATTTGATTCAAGTTATGCAAATCAGGTGATAGTCCACCATGCATGCAGAGAATCTTTTCGTCAATGAGAGCAGCCACGGGTAAGCAATTAAAACACTCTGTGAAGATTTTCCATACTCTGATATTAAATCTTCGCTTGCATTCATCATAAAATCCATATATACGGTTAATCGATGCACATTCATGATTACCCCTCAAGAGAAAAAAGTTTTCTGGATATTTAATTTTATATGCAAGGAGGAGACATATTGTCTCAAGGCTTTGCTTGCCTCGATCCACATAATCACCCAAGAATAAGTAATTAGCCCGAGGGGGTAATCCACCATAATCAAAAAGCCTCAAAAGGTCAGAATACTGACCATGAATATCACCTGCTTAACATATATACATAATTTCAGTTAGCATTGTTGAATACGAGGAAACAGAATAAATATTTACACCAAAAATAACAACAGTATATCAACCATGCTTTCAACATTAAAATAATAGCCAAGAAGAATTTTTTCTTGGGTATTAAAAAAAGAAACAATTTTTTCATAAGATTACAATGAAGACAAGGAAAAAATCTGAAACGCGGATTCTCTACATTAGTTTAGAATGAAAAAAAAAAAAAAAATCCCACCCAGCACAGTAGGATCTAAAAGATACCTTCACAACCATCTCCACGGTAATCAAATTTCCGAAGTCCTGTAAATTTTCATCAAGTTTCTCCTGTTTTTGAAATTGGATTATGAATGAGTTATATATAGGTCGGTGAAAAACTGATTAAGTTCCAAAGCATTTTAAATATCTTTTGAGTAAGAATTCTTGGCATTGTTAGTTTTTTATAAATCTTTTCTCAAAGAAAAAATGCATGTGCCTACAGGTCATATCTTCTCATGCGTTGGAACTACAATGTAACACATTTTTTTAATAAAAGAACTACAATGTAACTCGTGGAAGAAAGAAAATAAGATATAAACTTTACCATCATCAAATTAAGGTCAAGGGTTTGGGGCTGAGGAATTTTAGATATATTGATCATCACGCATCTGATACAATGAAAACATTTTCTATCCATGAAAACCACTCTTGCTGCATTGGAATGGAATTACTTCTTTACAAGCATCTACTCTCAACACAGAAGCAAACGAAGCAAACAAAGAAAACAAAGAGCAAGCACAAAAAAATTCTAAGATCAACTTTGTTCCGTCCTCAAAACAAAAATCACCAAAACAAAAATTTGGCGTGGCCTAAATCTTTTACGAGACTCAAAATTTGACTACTAGCACAATTATAACTCTTAATTACACAAATTACAAAATTTTCAACCAATACTCAATTCTAACAAAACTCAATGACCCTAATGAAAAAAAAAGATTAAATAAAAAACTAAAAGAAAACAACCCAACATCTCTCATTCAACTCAAAAGTCAAAAGTCGAAAGCCACGAGGTTCCAAATTGAACTCTAAAATCTCTAGTAGATAAATACTAAGGAAAACACCAAAACAAATACAAAAGTAAATGACTCTTGAATTGTATTTCTAAAAGATAATCCAGGAGCACGACACTTGGGACGCAATATTGAAGGCATTATATTGAACACCATTTGGAAAATGTCCATCCTTGAATTTTACCTCCCTATTGAATCTTGATATCTAAGACAACCAATTCATCAAAATTAATCATGACTGACAAAGGGATATGGGATCAAAAACATACATAGTAACCTAATTTGAATGATTTAAGACTTCTTTAACTGTTGTGAAAGATCTAAGAACATCAACAAACTCGTTGTATATGGTTTTGACCACAAACCTAGACTGAGGATCTCAATTATCATCAAGAAATTCGCATGTATATGTATACACACAAATTTGTATATATTTTTTAGTCTGACTACTACTATCTAAATTTTTGGACACTTCAAGTCGAGTTCACTTGTTTTTAAAATTATACAATAGCAAAGTGTAACACCTAGATGTCTACCAGTAACCTAAGGTCACGAACCCTTGAGATTCTTCTTTTGGTTCCTCCTTTTTTCTCTCTCTCTTACTTTGAGATTCCTTCTCAACTTTATTCTTTTGTTAGACCTAGAGAGTAGAGATTTATCTACTCAAACTTCTAGGTTCGAACTCAACTTCAAAGTCATTTTCAGCCACCATTAAAGTAATTTTTCTTAGTTTTACTTTGTTAAAGTTTCTTATTCTTCTGATCAGATTTTTGGAGTCAAGAATGCTTAAAATAGATTCCATATATATGTTTTTGTCAATTCATTGACTTTTTTTATGGAATTTGCAATGTATGGATTGTTTTTTACTTATTAAATCCATATTATAAACTTACACACATATTTAAAAGGGGAAAAGGTACAAATACACCCCTGAAGTCTTAGGGGGACGTATGATTGGGCCCTCATGGTTGATTCCTTAGCAACTCGGCCCTTAAATTCAAACATCCTAATAATTTCCCCCCTTCAATCCGTCATTTATCAATGGCCTGTTAAAACCAGTTAGCATATTATCAAAAATAAATAAAAAATAGGCATAAATGTAGACGCCCAAACATTGGCAGTTGTCAACATTGTGAGACTTCAAACTCATCCTTCTACATTTATTCTCTTCTTTTATAGTTTTTCATTATTTTTATGGTATTTTCTTGAAGCCACTATTTTTCTGGTTTTTACTTCTCTTTTTTTCCTCCCTAAAGAAGTTTTAGATCTTCCATTAAAAAAAGAAGACTTAGATTTTCTTAAAATGAAAGCAATCCTATGTAAATAAATAAATAATAATGATAAACTAACACACTTTGAGCGTGCACACTTTGTTTTTTAACCATTTATGGTGATTTGTCAAATATAGGACCCACGCCTTGGGAGACAAGAAATAGTCATAAATGGCTAAAAAACAAAGTGTACGTCCAAAGTGTGTTAGCTATATATATAATTGTCTCAATAGGAAAAGCAGATCTGATCCTTCAAAAATGAAGATAGATCTTCATGGTTTCACAGAGAGGATGTGCGCCAAGACTTCCTTTACCAAAAAGAAAGACCCAAAAAAAGTAAAACATTTGGTTATTAAGTATAAATGGGCCGGGACAGAACGGGGAGATTATTAGCGCGTGTGTGAGTTTAAGGGCCGAGGAGTTGGGAAAACAACCATAAGGGCCCAGTCATACATCCCCTGAGACTTTAGGGATGTATTTGTACCTTTCCCTATATAAAAGTATTTAGAAGTATTTAAAAAATTGAAAAAAAAAATCTTACGATTTATGATTCAATTCATCAACCACTCTACCAATGTTACTGCTTACGATTGGACAACTTTGACTAAAACATAAAAAATGAATTTTGAGATCACATCAGGCACATGACACATTGTCTTTGCTAACAAAAAAAAAGTGAACATTTCAAGATATTGAAGTGAATCTAACACGATCTAAATTTGCATATATTTGTGCTTAGTATTCTAAAAAGCCAAACTTGAACAGAAATGAGGGTGCCAATGATTTCTTTTTAGATGTGGGACATTGTTGAACAATTTCCTCGCTAAAGTGTTTGAATGAAATACAACATCCTACATTGACAGTTTGCAATATGTCAAAGCACTTTCAATACGGAAGCATACCCACTTGCATTGATTAGGCTTCCACTTGGTGCAGATCGATGAAGTGGGTGCAGAATATAAAATATAAATACATTTAATATATCATAACCAAAGAAAGCCTTGGGCCTTGAGGATTTTGACTTAACTTTTCAAACACTACCCATGTTTTTTATTTGAATTTATTTGAAGATTAAAAGAAAATAAATGTTTAAATAAGCTGTTTTTAGTAGAGACAATTAATTAACAGTTAATTTTCTTCCCAAAAGTCGAACAATTATAAAAACTACAAAGTGAACTTTGTAGTAAATTTAGACATTTTTTAATTAATTATCAAAAGAGATTTCAAAATGGAGAAAAACATCAATACCATCTTTAAAGAGATTACGATTTCAGTTTGTTAGATTTCAAAATATGGCGATCTTCAACAATAAAGAAATTAACCAGTTAAATCTTGGGCAATCTTTCGTTGAATTTCATCACCAAATTTGAAAAAAAAATGTCTTTGGACATGGTATTTATTACAGGGATCCGTTTAGTAATTCTTTTTATTTTTTTGTTCTTTAGATTTAAGTGGGTACTAATTTTCATTATTACTTGTTGTTCCCAACAAAACATTCCAAGACAAATGCCACCATTTGTGCCTAGCCCAAATCCAAAGAAGTCGTTGAAAAAGCCTACACAATATCACCCTCGTTTTAACCTTTTCCCTCCTTGCATTCAGTGCTATGGAAATCAGAGTCATGAACTGTAATCCAGTAAGGAGTGCTGCTGAATTAAATTTGGGTTTGTTGCAAGAATCATGAGATTCAACAAGAATAGTGAACTTTATAGTAATTTTTTTTACATAGTCATCAATTTCTTTTATAGTAAGGAGTGCTACTTGTTTTATAGATTTGATGTTTGGTAAATTAAAATTAAAAATGAACTTGAATTTCTTTCGTAAGTCTGTCCAAATAATTACTAACTTAAAGTATCAGTTATAAATGATCCTTGACTGCATGGATCAATGTTCAAATGACGAGGTTCTGTCAAAAAAATGTTCAAATGTTTTATAAGTTCAAAATCAAAGAAAACGAGTTATTTAGGGTTTAATTGCAAAAAAGAAACATCAACAATGCAAAACCCTAACAGATTCGGCTCTTACTCGAGAAAGAATGAAATCCAAAGCAATTGAAACCACAACCAGAATGAAAATTGGTCGAAATGAAAACTAGGTTATTAAAAGGCATTACCACAAATTTTGATGGGCGCTTCGAGCTCCAACAAATTGGGCTGAGTCATGAAAATATTTTTGGAAACCGAACAGAGCTGCTTGATCTCGGACTCCGAAAGCTGCACCAGTTTCCCAGGCCTGCCTCGAACATCCAAAAGCCGAGCGATTATCCCATCGAGAACGCCAGAATCCATGACTGACTGACTGACTGACCGACCAACAAATCAAGTGAAAAACGAACTTCTATTCGTCGAAGAGCACGAGAGGGAGAGAAGTGGTCGTCTTCGTCGTCTTCATCTTCGCTTTATCGTCGTCTCTGCATTGCTGTTTGCGCTGTCTGTCTCTCCGCGGCCCGATTGGATTTCGGAACATTCCTGACTCGCGATCGTGATTTAAAGTTGAAAAAGGGCAGAGATTCGGTTATCCGGCACAGATAGCGACCGATTACTTCTTAGACACAGAAAGCGAAAACTTTTGCTTTAGCCCTCAAAGCCCCAAAACCCACATAGACTATAGAGAATTATAGAGTAGTTAAAGAAAGAGAGAGATGATGAGGTTGGAAAAGTGAGGTGCCGCGGCCGGTGGCGCGTTCGAACCCTCCAAACCAGGTAACGAGTCTAAAGACGCAATAGAAAAACCAAATTTTTTTTATTTTTTTATTTTTTTTGGTGATTTGACGACCCCCTACATCCAAATAGGACACCAGTCACACCACCTAGAACTAATCTACTATTAAACCCTAAATAGAGTTAGGCTCTATTTGTCAAACACACACAAACTAGATTATAAACTGGAGTAGATGATAATCTAAAATCTCATATACTTTTTGATTAATTTTTCCTTTCGTATTGTTTTAGGTGCGGCGAATTGTGTTATTTCGATTGATGAGAATCGACAATTTAGTTAAGCATATCTTTTCGACTATTTAAGTATTTGTGTTCACATATGAATGGTAGTTGTCATCCATAAGTGTGACTTCTTTTGTAGAAGAGTGTTTATATCTTTTTTTGCTTATTGTTTATTGCATGTAGCTAAGCAAATGTGTCATAATTATTTTTGCTATAAGCCTATAAGTAAATTTGGTGTGTTTGGTTCTTCATTTTAAGATGTGTTTTTACCTAAAAATCTTATCAAAACGAATTTGCAAAATTGATAACCATGGAGAGGGATGTTTATTTGAAAAGCATCATTTGTGCAATTTGGGACCTAGGGATCTCATTTGGTTCAATTTATGTTCTTGCTTATTGTTGATGTCGCACTCAATAAGCAGCTTTTGTATCATTTAGTTACATTTTATGTTTTTTACGATTGGCTGACGTGGCAACCAAAACTACCACAATATGTGTTATTCTCAACATCATCTCCCTACATATTTTCTTTCTTTTCATAAGTATTTATTCACGTCATCAAAGCATAAGTTAAAAGCAAAAGCTAAACTAAACGAACCTTAATCGCATATTATACAAACACCCATTTTCAATAGCACTGCAATGCCACATCATTAATAAGTCGGCTCATAAGTTGAACCAAATGGGCCTTATAATACATGATATGCAGATAAAAAAGTGATATACTCTATAGAAAATAAAACTTGACATGACTAATTTTTTAGTCTAAGACATGCTTAACAGTGTTACATTATAATATAGCTATATAAATAAACAAAAAATAAAAATAAAAAATTTGTTTGAAAAACCTTATAAATATATTAACTAATAGTGAATTATGAATATATCATTTTTTTATTTTTCTTAAGCCTAGACATGCCATTAATTTATTTCCAACTCAAACGAGTAAACTAATTAGTACAACATTTTTTCAAAACCTTAAAATTCTTTTTCTTGATTCATTTTTATAATTTTTATTCTTCCTCTTCCATCGACGGTGGTTCTAATCAAATCCTTTTTGTATTTTGTTCATACAATAAACAACACATCTAATCAGATTTATGAAGATTGGTTCATCCTTATTGCGGTGTATCTTCATCAACGGTGTTGCTTGAATTTGTGCAGTACACTGGATTGATCTGACCTTTAGTTTTATTTTATAGTTAGTTTTCTTCCTTAAGTGGAAGCCTTTGATTTGCTTCTCCTTATTGGGAGGTTTTGTTATTCGATGGTTCTAGTAGTTTTGTATATTGTCATGAGTTAATTTCAACGTTGTAGAGAGCAGTCGATGATTGTCAAACTGTTTCAATTTCACATTTACAACCAAATTAATGACAGTTTATTTGAACAAATAGGATTAACAAATCAATGTATTTGATTATATGTCTAGTCTTGTATTGATCCATAAATGATTAATGAAATTTTAATTTCTCTTAAAAAAATTACTACAACATTTCATCGAGTGAAATAAAATAGATAATACGTCACATACTAAAACTCAAAACAATAATTTTGATAAAAAAAAAAAAGCTAACCCATTAAAGGGAACAACTACTCTAATAAAAGGACAACTATTTTGATAAATAAAATATATGATTTAATATTCAATTTAAAAAAAAAACTATTTTAAAATAATACATATGTGTTATGTATAACACGTCCTTTGATGTTATTTATCATTTATCAACTACTCAATCAGTTATTTTTTCCAAACAGTTTTGATCGGCTAACGTGATTATTAGCTCTCAGCTAACAAGTACTAGATTATTAGCTATCAGATAGATCATTAGTTATCAACTAGATTATCACCTAATTATGCTAAACAGAGCCAATTAGCGAACTTCCTCTCCTCTGCCTATATAAAACTGTCAATTCACATAAAGAATATTTTAAACAAAGCCAATTATAGTAGAGAACAGTCCCTGATCGTCAAATTATTTTCCTCTCCTTGTCAAGAGTTTGCTAATTGGGATATAATAACAAATTCAAAAATGTTAGGATATAATAACAAATTATGTATTATTATGAGTTTCAACGTCTTAGAGAGCAGTCCGTGATTGTTAATCTAGAAAGGTTGAATATAATAATAAAATGGATAAAAATGTTAGAATATTTTAACCAATTAATTAAGCCTAAAATTTAGTAAATCGAGTATAAATTACTCTCTATAAAAATAGAACCTGACTTTCAAGTAACGCTCACATGTACATACTCTCTCACAATCACATCCAAAAGAACACAAAATGATTAAAAAAAGTGGGTGTATCAAGATATTGTCTATGTGCACGTAACCCGTTGTATAAAAAAATCAAATTTGTGAGAATAAATTAAAATTAATCAAATTTGTAAAAACATACCTTCCGAGCTTTGACTCCTTAGAAGCCTTATTGATTTTTAAGATATTTTTTTGTGTAGAGCACGCTCGTGCTGATAATGTGTTGTGAAATAATATATGGTGTATATCATTACAAAGATATGACCCTTATAATGATTACAAAGCCTAAGGTCACAAGTTAGTACAACATAACCACAATTAGTCCTTTTGTGGGAGACTTCTTGTTTTTCCTAAACCCTAAATCATAATCACGCCGCCTCCACCAAAAACCTTAACACAAAAATCTAGATATAGACTTGGGGGGCGGTGTTGCCATAGCTTGCCATCGCCGCTGACCCCCCCTCCTCTCAAGAATCCAAGATCCCCATTTTTCTTCTCTTTCATCTTCTTTCTTTTTCTCTCTAGTCTCTACCCTCTTCTTCTCCGCCTTCCTTGTTTTTCTTGTCTTCTTTCCACCCCTAACGCCGTTGGTCATCTCCGCTTCCTCATCTGCCCACTTTTTTAGTTGGTCGTCTCTACTTCCTTGTCCTCGTCCATCCCCTGGTCGTCTCCGCAGCCTTGTGTGTCGCTTCTTGATATGCCTCCTCCGCTCATCTCCCCCTTGTAACGGCCCATTTTCCAAACATACCGCCACGGGGCCAATGTGGACCTACAATCTGTCTTACCAACGACAATTGTGCTCCACATTGGATTATATCCTCCATTTTATCTTTTTAAACCTTATTAATTATGAATTTACTGATTTAATTATATTGAACTCTAATCATATGTTATGTCATCATATAATCCTCAAATTCTCACAACGGAAGTCTTACAACACATAAACTCAGATATTAATAATTGAAGTGAGTGATATAAACCATAAACCTAATGTGGAAAACCTATATATAATCATAAATACCTCTGATGTCACAAAAGATCCAAATATACAAGGTATCTCACAGTCCTCAAACCCAAAATGAAAACAAAATATATAATACAAACGTACAAGTCAGGCTATGTATCTTTGATCAACTGTACTCTAACAGCTTGTCATTGCCCCGACTCATACTAGGATCTGCACTCAAGTCATCACAAAAGGCAGATGACGAGTTCAGAGTGAGTATTCCAAAGGAAATTAAGTGAGCAATACTGAAAGTAAATACTGAAATTTAAATAAAGCTATTAAATAAACATGCGGAAATAAATACATGCAACTGCGCTTAAAGTGTGTTCCTAGAGTCTAGGGTCAGACTAGCACCATAATTTAGACTATTCCACAGAATATTGCCAGCGAGTCCGACTCAAGCAAGGCTGTATCTGGATCCACTCGGTGGGTGACGTTACCCCTACGACGCACCGACACATACCGCGACGTGATATTCGGGTCATGCTATTCACCGAGACCGATCTGGTAGCACATGCTATGGTCTAGTGGGCATACACACTGGAATGACACGGAGGGAACCTAGCTCAACATCCGTCCATTAAAACCACAATCAAGAATAGAGTATTAAAACAACACAAATTGAATTCAAATGTCAAAAGAAGTAAATACTCAAGTAATTTCAGTTGGGATACTACACACCTCAAATCGCACTCCAACTATCGTCACTAGTCCAATTACACGCCTCAACCGCGTGCTCACAACCCGTAATTCCACCTAAAACCATTAATTCTTGATAAATTAAATAAATTTTTAAACTTTGAAAACCCCGATTCAATACCAAATCATCAATAAGATCATCATTTGAACACCCCAAATAGACCATATAGGTCCCTAAGTCAAACCCCAATTGGTAAATTTATATTAAAAATTTTCGTTGCAAAACTATCCAAGACACCGTAAAGTTCAATTCTCCGCGGTGTGTCCACAACGTCTGGATGTCGTGACAGCATTGTCACGTTCTTTTCCCTCTACGATGCCCCCAAGGCGTGAAAAACTGGGTCACTGGTTAAGACATCGTGGGTGGCGTCGTGAGCGTTAACCCCCACGGCGCCCTTGGCGGCTTCTCCGCCAGTGGGTGTTTTTGGGGTTTTCAAACCCCTTCGGCTCATCGCTGGGGTTCATGCTCGTTCAAACGTCGCATATAAACACTAATAAACCATTTACCATTAAAACCCCTCGACAAAATTCATCCAAAACTAAAACCACGACAAAAATCATTCAAAACTTGGTTTTGTCCTAACAACTTGAACAACCACATAACCTCAACAACAAAACCAACTCAAATCCTCAAAAAAATTTCAAAATCCATAGCAACACCTTCCAAAACTAGTGTGCTCAAATCGACTCCCGAAACTCACGTCAACACCCGAGAAAATTAGTCCAAAACGTAGAGAAGGAAATGTGAATTGAAGATCTAACCTTGGTTTTAGATTTCCTTGAGTTCTTGAGCTCCAAATGATCAATCAAAACTCACTAAACCCTCACAAGTTCTCTCAATTTTCGTCCAAATGTGTTAGAGGAGAGAGAAAAGTTGGTGAGAAATGAGAAATTGAGATATTTATAGGCTTCAATTCATCCTTCTCACTTGTGCATCCCAAGACTTGATCCCATGGACACTAATTGGTCAACAAGTCCATCTTAATGTGACTTATATGTGTGACACACTCTCTTGACTTGCCATTGTTCAAACACCACACAAAACCCTCGAGCGTTCTAATACCCGAGTCCCGCTCGTAACCTTGCGTCCCCCACGTACTCTAGCACCATGAACGCATATACGACGTTATTTAATTAATTATTTAATGAATTTTACCATTTATTGTGTATTTAGTCCCTTGACCTAGTGCACTATCATTTGCTACCCGGTTCTCGCGTCTACACGTTATTCGGAGCGAATGCCCGTCACACTATCTCGCAAATCAATAATACAATAACTAACACATATTGCGATATCAATAACCTAATTACCAATAAACATCGCAAATTTAAAGCACAACATAACAAAATTTACTATTTACCTAGCTTCAGGCGCACCCTGACCTATCTGCAGGTCCCACGAGCATCTAAGATATTCGCCACGTCTGCAAACACGTTATTTATAACGACGAATTAACTTCGGGCCATTACAACCCTCATTTTTTTTGTTCTACCTCCTCCCTCCCTCCACTTCTGTCCACTTCTTCTCTCTTGCACTAGGTCGACGACCATGCTGTGCATTTTTGCCTAGGGTTAATGTAAATGTAGGAAGCTGGCGATATGGGTTTGGTTTCCCATTTCAAGTGAAGTGCAATCGGTGGCGGTGCTTGACGGTAGCAATCTTCTTTGAAGCACAGTGGCGATCTTCTTTGAAATGGGCAAGATCCAGACACTCTCTTCTATGTTTTTCTTTGTTTGGATTAGCTACTAGTATTTTTGGTTTAGTTTAAGTTTGTCTCCGCCTACGTGCGGTGGTTGTCCCCGTTATTGGGGTAGTTGTCCCGTTTTAGGGTTGTTGTCCCTCTTTAGGCTGGGTTGGGGCCGCACTATAATGTGTGCGATTTGGAATCAGTTCCCCATGCTTTATTGTTGTAAGTTCTATTTATAATAGATGCTTGTCCGATTGGATTAGAAACATTTTAATGCAATCTCTCTCAGACTTCGACAAACAGAGCCATAGTTGGAAATTGGAACCCCAAGAGTTGTTAATCCATATTGCAGCAGGTTTGACCAATTTAATTCGTAGTCGAAAATTGAGATTTTGAGTCATGCATTGTGTACATGTTAATTAGAGTGTCTTGCATGTTGCGTACTATGTATAACTCTTTGTTTATAGTGTAAACAGTTGATTCGTTGACATTCAGTAAGGGACTTCAAAGGCGCATAAGCCTTTTATTTTTTAATTTTTTTGTTGATTACGCATAACTAGTGTCACCGATCCTCATCAAATCACAAATATGCAGCCTCAAAAAATTCACAAATATCCATAATTCGAGGCATGTATGTGAGATGACATAGAAATTGACAAAGTACGCGATTCGAGACATATCAAACAACGAATAGGTAAATTATGTATATTTGTGTACAAGGTTGGCGAGTATTGCTTAAACTTCTTAAATATTTATATTGACTTCAAAAGTATATGAACAGATATATACTAAAATCTTAAAAGACGCTTGAAGTTAATCTTCTTCCATCTTCTTCCTCTCCCTCTTTTTGGAGGGTCGATTCTGTCGTTTAAAGGAACGGATTCGAGATTAACTGCAACAATACTCAATGGGTTTAAAGGATTTCTATCGCAAGTTCAAGGTAATCTTTACAAATCTGTTTTTCAGCTATTAATTTGTACTTTGATTAATTTGGTCCTCTCTTGATTTTTCTTCCACGTGTTAGAAAAATGAAAAGCCAGATCATTCAAATTCCAATATTACTTTCTTTCTCCTTAATTTTATTTGATCATCATGCATGTTTATTGGATTTCGAGCAGAAAATCGATATGAGTTTCTTCATATGTGAATAAAGTTTAATTTGATGGTTGTGTTTAATTTGGTTCTTAATTTGACGTCCGGCTCTGTTTTGTCCTGTTTGTAAGGTTGGATTTCTTGTCTAGACTGACAAAAAGGACTCATTCGAGTTAGGTTAATTAGTGAGTTTGTATCACTGACTCAGTCGCTGGGATTAGGAGTATTGAAGGCCGGGTTCATGAATCATGCTTTTTTGATCTGTGAGTAGGATGGGTTCAGTTTTTGAGATTAATATATACCGTCAGTTTAGATTATGCACCAACAGCGTGCTTGACACGTGTATGATGATAGCGAGGGTATTTTTGTCCTTTTTTTAAGCAAAACGTGCATGGAAAATGTTGATGAATTGGCATAAAAAAATTTTTATAGAGAGAAAAAATTGTAGACAATTTTCAAAAAGTCTCTGAGATAGTAAAGACATTATTTGTCAAAAAGGTAAGACTTTGAGAGATCGTGATTCAATTCTCATTAAAATAAAAATAAATTATAAACTATGGAGTGGATAAAAAATGGTAATTTTTTATAAAATTAATTTATAGAAACGACTTTTAAGATACATAATTGAATCAAGAAAATAGAGTTAAAGTCTAGTTAGGATTTGGCTACATACCCAATTTGCCAAAGCTAAGTCCATCTAACATTGAACCTAGGTGTAGCTTAGGTACCTGATCCAAGTCTAATTATTTGACTAGTGCCCAAGGCTTGCATTTGTTGACCAAAGCACGGCGTACATGGAACTTATAAAATATTTCTATTGATATTTTACTTAAAGAAAACTGATAGAACTAAGCTTTGAACTTTGTTCTCTCAGGAATAGATACAACTTCAACTACTTAGATATGTGACTAACTTTAAGTTTATTTGTTGATGACACGTATTAAATATATTTACTTTATGAAAAAAAAACATATCTTACTCGTTATTGAGTTGAAGCATGCTTACATATAGAATTGGACATGGACCGGTCTGAATTGAAGTTTAAGATTATATTAGGCCCATGTAAGCTCAATGAGTGTTTGGTTAGTGAATACTTCTAATTTAACCTGAAGTTTATTTTTTATCAAATAAAAGAATTATATTAATACAATTCAGATCAATATTATAACAACTAATAATTGAAATTCTATGAGAAAGGAGTTAAATCGTGTTACTATTTTTTGTCAAATAAAAGAAGGAAGTCGCTATTTGATAAAAGAAGGGAGTGACTTTTTTTGTCAAATAAAACAAGGGAGTGGCTATTTCTTACCCCACTTTTCACTCAATATACCCCAGTCTATTTTTTTTTGTCCATTCCAATTTTTCCATTGCACGAAATGACCAAACTTCATATAAAATGGTTTTTACTCACCCATACCCTACCTCCAAAATGCACAAGCAAGCTCCTTTTCCATCTCTCTCGATCGAACTCCTCACCACCGCCAAATCTGATGATTTTTCAATAGTTTTTGGGCTGAAGCACAAGTATTCTTCTTCCTTAAGGAGATTCTCATAACTTTGCCATTCGATTTTTGTGTTTTTTATGGTGTAATTGTGTTGTTGTTTGGTGTGGGCTTTGATTTAGGGCTTCAATCATGACTTTTCATGTGTTTGTTATGATATATTTGAGAATAAAACAAAACCACCTAGTTTTTGTTCATTTTTAGGAATTTTTGTGGAGTTTTGAAATTTTCTTCTTTTTTTGTCGCCTGTGGGTTTCAATAGCAAAAGGCCAAGACCTTGATGACGTCTTCATAGACTCCCAATGAGACTTATTCATAGGTCTCGACTGACTCAGACTGATGTCTCCTAAAGAAACAAAAACCTTTTAAATGGGTACCGAGACCTCTTCATAGATCTTGGTGGATGCCATAGTTCCCCAAAAGAATTATATCAGATCATATTTTAATGATTTTCATTTCTTCCAAGCTTTCCTATAATGTTATCATGGCATCAAACAAGCCATCTATCTATTTTGGTTATTCACTAGAGCAATTATGATTTGGAAGTGGAGTGAAAACAAGGTTTAAGAGCTCTTTATATTTCATTTTTTAATGAGAGTTTCTCAATTAAATAAAATATTTGTCATTAGGTATTTTGGCCATAACTTTTTAACCTCAACTCATAATTGAGTTCCATAAAATCTTAGTAAAATTAGACTTTCGAGACATTTCCTACAAGTGCCTATATAATCTAATTAAAGTTGTATAAAAATTTGTCTAGTTTTTACAAGTCATTACTTAATAATGCTCCCATACATAAAGAAATATATTATTTTTGTTTTCATCCTAAATTTATAATTTTCATTACTCCACCAAAATACAATCCAAATACATTAATTATATTAACATCAACATTTATAATTTATTAAATAAGAAGGTTGTCGACTGTTAAAGGTGCGAGAGCCAAACGAGAAGCGGGGGATACCCAAATATATAAGGGTACTATATGGGGTCTTGAGGGTTGGGGGACCTCACTCCCTTGTCTCCTTCTAGATTCGCCCCTTCTCGTGCCTACTTGAAGATTGCCACTTACTATATGTTCTCCAATATCTACGTCACATAAAAAGCTTCTTTAAGTGTAATTTCTATCATTTACTTGTAAAAAGTAGCAAGTAGGGGTTGCGAGGGAGGTAGGGAACTCCCACATTTTGTTCCCCATGGGGCGCAGTGCAAAATTTTATTCCACTGTGTGGGGCAAGGCGGAGACAAGGACTTTCCTTGCCCTGCAGGCTTTCCCCGCCAAGTGTCCCGCGAGGATCCTCGTGGGGATTCCTTGTCTCCCGCCCCACTCCCCACATAAAATCTCTAATTTTTTATTTTTTATTAGATTCTTATGCAATAGTTTGAAATTGAACACAAGACTTCCGAGTCGGACCATAAAAACACAATTTTAACCATTAAACTAATCATACCATTATATTATAAGGATGTATAAAATAATTTTTAGAATATTCAAATATATTTGTTACTAGCTTTAAAATCTTTTTTTATAGTAAACTATATAAATTTTATATATTTAATTTAATATGATAATTTGTTACTCAATCAACACAATTGTATCAAAAAGGAAAATTAAATCCAACTCTCGATTTGAGAAAATAGTTTCTTCAAAAAATAAATGAGAAAGTAATCAAGTGATAAATTAAACGAATGAGAAGAGGAAATTAAAATGAACATTTTTATATAATTAGTAGTGCCTTGGGATCTTCATGATCCCAGTGTAGCGAGGCGAGGGGGCTAAAGTTTGCCCCGCAAGGAATTTGTCAGGATAAATCCTTGCCCCGCGCCTAGCGAGGACGGGGATGGGGACTTCAGTCCTAGTTTTGCCCCCCGCCCGCCTTGCCTTGCCTTTGCCCTACTCGTAACCTTACGTGCAAGCTACAATAATCAAGTAATAACTTGCTATAGTATTGAGTATATGAACACATCACAAGATATAACTATCATAGGTTTGCTTATATTACAATTATATATATATATATATAACAAGTTCAAAAATGGCAACAAGATTGAAATGTTAGAACAAGTCAATGCCCTTTAACTAGAAGTTCGGAGTATAGAGAAAATCACAAATTGTAGTCTTGGCCCCAATGTATTAGCATGGTGAGGAGCATAAAAAGAAATTCATTTCTTTTAACGTTGTAAAATTGAGCTTCAAATAAAGCTTAAAACTCAATCATATGTAATTACAAATATTTTTTGATTTTGAGAGAATAGGAGACATAGTCCAGAAAGATATATTAACTCAAAAAATGTATGTACACTAGAGGAGTTGTGTATAAGCCTATATACAAAAGAATGATACATACAAAACAATGCTTTCCTGGTGATGATCCCCATCCGCAAAATCTAGTGCACAAGCTCCCTTAATTAGGAATAGGCCAACGCCAAACATGGAGTCAAAATATTTAAAGGGCATTGACTTGTTCTAACAGTTCAATCTTGTTGTCGTTTCTAGTGTAATTACAAATATGAATGGCATCGACCAAAGTGTTGGACTTTATTAATTTCTGTTTTTTTATATAATCATGTGAGGTGTCGAGGTTATTGATTTATGCTTTTTAATAGACATGTATTGGGTTTATGTGCCTTAGGCATTCCGAGGAACAAAATCAATTGCCAAAGTTGGAGAGAGTAGTGAGAAGAAGGCATTATGGACAACGTCTATATTACATGGATTCCATGTAGTGGAAGATTGTTCTGAATTAGTTGTGGCGCAGAGAGAGCATGTACAAGATCAGCTTGAAATGTGGTTCTTTGGTGTCTTTGACGCTCAAGTTGGAGACAAGATCACCAAGTACTTGCAATCACATCTTTTTGCCAATTCTCTCAGCAAGGTATTCTTTGTTTTTACATTAAAGGTCAAAATGTTCATTCTCTCTAAATTTGGCCTTTTAAACTTGAAAAATTCTAGAATGACATGGAAGTCGCAAAGTCACATCACCCTTGAACCGTCCATACACGCCTCAAGATGTGGACACAGGGGCGGTCCAGGATTTTTGATAGCCTTGGTCTATAAATATTTTCTAAATTATTATGTTTATATATTATTAAATAATTTTAAATAAATTAAACCTCAATATACATATGCATCCATTACAAACATTAAATAAGCATTGTTTATCCCACAAATTAAGTCACAAAATATTACTCCCTCCTTCCATCAATATAAGTCATTTTTGACAAAAGTTGATTTCCAAAATTACAAGTCATTTTCATATTTTGATACCTCATATGCCCATTTTACCCCTCTTTAAGCCTTGAACATTCAATTGTCATTAAAGCCTTCATTTCTTTAACCAATCAAACATGGATGGGAAGGGGCAAATTGGAAAATTAAACTCACAATTAAAGCACTTTTTTTGTGTTAAGAGGCAAAGTTGGAAAGAAAACTCACAATTAATGTTACCTAAATTGGTGAGATTTGGTCTAAACGACTTACATAAATAGATGGAGGGAGAATTAAATAATTTCTTTTTCATATGACTCTAGCTAGCCTCTTAGGATTGAATAACTCCACACAAATGTAAAAAAAGTTGGGATAGAACTTGGGATTAAAGTGTCTCAATGAAAATTGAGATTAAAGTATGTCCTAGTGAAATTAAACAAAAATAATAATTTTTTTCATAAATGTAAAACAAAAATCTCAACAAGATTTTTTTTTATAAGAAAAAGGTTTTATTTGTTAAAACTCTAAAAAAAATAGGGCATGAACTTACGCGTCCCATTGCCCATACATGATACTATATACAACAAAAAATAAGACATCACCCTTTTTTTTTTTATCAAAAGCCGCTAAGCCATATAGCAAGAAACCCCCCAAAAAACAGCCCAAATAAAAACTGGTCCTAAATTGAGCTATTAGGTACCCAGCCAACCTACCTGGAAAACAACCAACACATAAAACGCCAAATGCACATTCAATTTACCATAGCCGACTGTGACTACATATTAATGAACTAAGAAATAAAGTGAATTAGCATTAGTGAACTAAGAACTAGCATACCTCTTTGCTTGCACAATGTAAGAGATTCGTTGGTCTATCCTTGCAACATGTCGCAATCTAGTGAATGTGGAGCAATGAAGAAACATTATTTGAAGAAAATAATCCCAAAGAGATGGATTTCTTTCTTCAAACACTTAGAATAGAGGTAGAAAACATAAAGAACAAAGAAAATTGTAACAAAAAAAAAAAGAACAATGAAATTTGAAAAGGGCCCCCAATTTTTGCTAAATGTACCATTTACTTCTTGTACCCCACTTCAAAGTTTACATTCCCAACCTTAGCTACCAAGAATACCCTCACCCTCACCCTCACCCCCACCCTAACACCCCTCAATCCTCTCATTTTTCTTGGTTTAACCATTGTATGGCAAAAATTAAAATGCAAAAAAGTGGGGTACAACAAAGTAATGGGGTATGAATAGCAAAAAGTGGGTCCAAATAGGCTCAACCTTTGAAAAGACACGTTCAACCAAATTTTTTTTGAAAAGTCATAAAATATGTTGTTATTCTGTGGTAAGTTGAATAAACCTTGAAAAATGTAAAAAACTCAATTCCGCGCTATGCAAGCTTGTGGTGAGTGCAAGAGGAAGTTGGACCATTTTCTTTTTTTTTTCAATGTTTGGGTTAGAGAATTTTTAGGTGGGCTGTCAATAATTTTTGGGGTGGGCTAGGAGAACTTTTAGGCTTTGTATAGCTAAAAATTATATTTTTTTGGGCTCTTGCCCTGGGCTAGGGCAATGTAGATCTACCCCCATGCAGACACAAACAAATCTCATTGCATAACACATGGGTTAAGGCCATATAGACAACTCTTGTGGCTCGATCTGACTTTAGATGTGACTTTCTCATTGTTATTCTAATATTTTCCTTCAAATATTTGGGTTAATTTCTCTAATAATCTCAATTGACATTTTGCATGGTCATAAGGGAGTGAGGTCCCTAATGGGCCAGATTTTCTCCTTTTAAAACTTGAATTTGAGACCTCTAGTTATAGAACATTTTAGTGTTATTTTACTTTCTTATCTTTTTTCTCTCTATGTAGATATTTATATTTAAAAGTAGTGAGAGGGTGCATCCATTTGTTAGTCCCCATCAGTTTTCTGCATTTCTTTTTCCAGTCACTTGATAAGGAATATATATTTGATTGTTAAAGCACTGACAAAAAGTACTGTTGTGAAGAACAATGTTGGGAGAAAATGCAAAGAGGCCATGAAGAAGGCATATATGTGGGCAAGATCCAAGATTTTGAATGAAGAAAACAAAAGAGTCGATATGATGGAAGGATCGGCATCGGTAATTGTTATAAATGGGAAGAAGATTGTGGCTGCAAACATGGGCAACTACAGAGTAGTTGTTAGCAGAGAAGGCATTGCCAATGAAATATGCGAGAAGTACGGCAGGAAAAGACGCTGGTCCCTTAATCTCATTTCAGGTACATTCACATTGCCATTGCTAGCTTTTAAATTCAGTGGTCATCATGTATACATGAAGGTACTCCTTTGTTTTTTTTTTTTTTTTTGATATCCGTGGGTATCCAGGAGAGCCTAACTCTTGAGTTCAGGTATATTCGGTAATTGTTATAAATGTAATTTTTCGTGTGATCAAAACAGGATCATTGCTCATGCGCCGACGAGGCTACACATGTAGTAAGTTGTCCAGGAGCCCGAGGAAACTGGCTGTTGGTGCTGAGAGGATTGGCTCTGAGACAGAATTTGTGATCTTAGCAAGCAATGGAGTTTGGGAGGTAAGCAAAACACTGCACGCTAGCTCGTATCCTTCTTTTTTTTTTTTTTTTTTTTCCAACACCAATTGACCAAATCCTATGATGTTTTTGTTAATACAATGCATATTGCATCAGGTGATGAATAACCAGGAAGCAGTGGACCTAATTTGGCACATCGACGACCCTAAAATAGCTGCAGAGTGCTTGGCAAGGGAGGCCTTGGCCAGGATGAGCAGAGGCCACATTTCATGCTTGGTTATTCGTTTTAATTAGCTGAGACTGAGACATTGCCTTCAACATGTTTTTTTGTGATGACCTGAGCTCTTACAAGAGGTCCATGACAGCGGCTTTTGATGTCTTACAAACACAAGTGAACCAGCAATAATGGTAGTTTCAAAACTAGCCGTTATCAACCGCTTTTCGCTCTACTTCGTCAACAAAGGCAATTAGCTAGAAATATAGGGCCCTCTCAAGGGGTAAATCCTTGAAAAAGGATTGAAAATGCAAACTAAATATATTTCTAAGACATTAATGGATCTGTTAAGCCGATTGATGTAATATTGTTTGATTGAAAGACACACCTACTGTATTCTTGGAAATTCAGGAGTTTTGCTTCTTTTTTTTGGAGAGAGAATAGGAGACTAGCTCCTGAAAGTTATATATCAAAAGTATGAACACAGAAGGATTGTGTACCCTCCACCATTTACAAAAGAATATAAAAGAATAATATGAACACAATGTACAGTTGTGAGCCCTCCGCGAACTTGTAGATTGGAATATAGTAAGGCCATAGCCAAAATGAAGCCACCGCTTCCAAGCCTTCTAGCTCTCCCCGCCGTTAGAATCATGGCTGGAGTCCAAACTCCTTTAGAGAGAAGCTAAGAAGAGGTAAAAAATGATCCCCAGCTAGCACAAACCTATAGCAGACGTTCACTTCTGCATTTGTGCGCAGCCAAGAACATCTACCATCCATTAGTAATCTACCAATAGACGAGAATATGGAAGCAATGGAAGATGCTATATAACACTTATAGCAGACTTTCGAGGCAATGACTACACAAACCTATTAGCAGACTTTCACTTCTGCCATAAGTTCTTTTCACTTCACAAAAATCATGCTGAAAATTGACCAAAATTTCCTAACGAATCATACAAAATTTCTTAAGTAAAAATAACCACATGTAAAATTTATTTATATTTTAATTATACATAACAAATACACAAATGCATGTAAAAAGCACCCAAGATTTGCAGCAGTAGGATATCAATAATCAGTCCATTGTTTATGTAAACACTATATTTTGAGTAAAATTAAATGGTCAAAGTTGACCAAAACACTGTCAGAGAAGCAATTGAAATTCTGCAAAGGCAAGTCATTATCAGGGAAATTAAGAAATGAATTTGAACAAGAAATTGCAAGCGAAAAGTTATGGATATATTGAAAAGATATAATGGCTTTTCAGATAGACAACAAGGCATGTAAAACCAAAACCACAACAGAATCACATCACAGGCCATAACATGGAAATACATCATGCCTCAAAAGCACCATATTTCCTCTAGCATCTGTAAGTCTCAAGCTGTCATCTTCTTTTCATTTGTCTTGCTCCGAAAGGGAGAGAGCAAAGAGAAGGGACGAGAAACTGCAGCAAGAAGAAGGATTTCGACAGTTTATTAAAAACCATTCAATGAAAAAGTGAAAATCACCCATTACACTTATGCAACTGAAACTCACCCTTCTGTGTAGTGCCTGCTGTAGGGGTTTCATCCTGGGAAATGAGATTCTTCAATGTATGAACTGATAGCAATCATTAAAAGGAGAAGCATTAGCAAGTTGATAATTAGAACAACAGCAAATGCAACTGTAAAGCAACTACAAGATCCAAGATCGTCGTATTACTAGATCCTATAGAAGAAAGTAAGCAAATGTGACAAAAACATTTGAGAAAACCATTGAAAGAGTGGTCCATAAGATTATTTACCTTCACAAGAAGCAGAGCTAGTAGCATGCTCATAATCTTGAGACCCGTTGATGCTCAATTTGTCAGAGTCTAGGTCATGCTCACTTTCGGATGAACTAGCAGTTTTTCTTCCAAATTTTAACAACCGTTTAAACCCTTTTGATGATTCTTTTCCCCGAGGCTTCTCTATGGATTCAGGGATAGGTTCTAAGGAACTCATACCTGTTAAATCAGATACATAGGCCTTGGTACTGTCCGCGTCTAATGCAACCAATGAGTTTGATGGGAGCGCTTTACTGTACTCAGAGTTTGTAGTGCAAGGGTCTTCCAAAGATGTTGTCTGGGCATAAGGGGCTTCATATGGTCGAGTTTCAGCGATGTTAGCGCTTGAAGATTTTGAGAGTTCTGCTGCCACACCATATTTTGTCACCTGAGGATATTTGACATGATGTTTTGAGATTAAGTAAGAAGTTAGTAGTAATGAATGTACAACCTTAGTGAAACTGAGTTTAGAAAGAACAAACTATGATACTCAATTCCTTTTCCGTCTTTCACATTCGCATGGCATGTAACTAATGGAAGATGGTTGGAGAACATTTTTATTGTTATTATGTTATAAACGCAGGAGGGCGATGATGTCATGATTAAACACAGCAAGAAATTTGAGCATGGCAGCTGTGACTAATCAAGGTGTAGTTCGCATTTGAATCAATTATTCTAGTCAAATAGTTTATATACAACGGATCCATAAGATTCGTGACACATAGTACTTTCACTGTTTATAACCATATTTATATTGGCAATCATAATAATGTCACAAAGTTCCTCCAAAAGTGAATGATTAACCTATAGGAAGTAACCAACCTTTGCAACTTTTATCTTCTGATATTGTCATTATCTTTATTCATTTTAAAAATACAGATTTGTTTTTTGAAAACATGCAGAAAAATATTAAAATTATCACATACTAAGTACCTCATTAGAGTCTGTTGTACCATCCAATTGGCATGTAGCTGAATCTTCAACAATGTTGGGCATTTTATGTGATTTTTCTGATGTAAGAAGACAAGCTAGATCCTCTGAAACAATTTGAGACTTCTCTCCATCGTCATGTATATCAGATGGAAAGTTTCTTATTTCTCCACTTTCTTTAGATCCTTGAATCAGATAAATTTGGGGAGGTTCAAGCATCACAATAGTTTTATCAATAGGCTGGTAGTTATCTCCATTGCTATCGCCAAGATTCTTGTCATCATTGCTTGACTTGGCATTTTCAGATGTGATAGAAGACCTGCTTCCATTTGTCTTATGTGATAACTCTTTTGTTCCTGATTTATTATTAACCATGCCTGGAGATCCTTTTCCTGTTCTAATCTTCAGTTCTGGAAGAGTTGAAGCCTTAGTTTTGTCAAGCTTCATGATGGCAGATATCTTTGCCATCTCAGCCCCATCAGACGCTTTTGTCTTAAGATCTGGTTCAACTTTTAGAGCCTTTATGGTTGATGTACGGGCATTGGTGCTTACTTTAGGCTCTGATAATCTCCTAATTCTAGCACTACGTATTTTTGGTTCAGGCGTCATGCTATACTTCTCTTTCTTCAACTCGGGCAATGATGACACTGACCGACTCAATCCACTCACTGTAAAATGGCCGCCACTACTTAATCTACTAGTTCTTATTATTTTTTGGGAATCGCTGGATCCCACAGAAGTCGTTCTGATTGGTAATCTTTGCAGTGGCGATGACATTCCAGGCTCTGAATCACTAAATCTGGATCCTTTGTGTGACCCTGGGGAAAGCTTTGTAGACAACTGAGGTTTTGACCGAGGTGGAACTGTCGATTGGGTGGAACTAGAGGCCCCTCTTGAAGCTATTCTCTTTTGCCGCTCCCTCTTCAATGTTTCCAACCGTTTTAACTCTTCCTCTTCCTGGAATTAAACATTCTAAGGCTAAAAATGGTGCAGAAAAAAAATTGAAAGGAAAAGAAACCAGATAAAAAATTAAAGGGAAATTAATTCACCAAAACAAATTTACTTAGTATTGTGCTGAATTGCCTATGATTTCATTTAGCCATTTCTTAGAGAAATAAAATACAATACCATCTGTTTTTTCATTTTCTGAAGATCAGCTTTATAGGCCCTCAGCCTTTCTGCACGAGCCTGTGCTTCATTTGATGGACCCAACTTTGATGGTTTTACTTTCTTTGTCACTTCCCCCACCTTACTCTTCTCTAAACTATTATCTTGTGTAACTTTGGACTTTTTGCCCTTATTCAACCTACTGAGTTTGTTGTCATCAGACATAGCATTCTTGTTTTGGGGATATGACTTTTCGGCATGTTCCAGCATTTCATAGTCAACAGCCGGGTCATAACCAACAGACTCTCTCTCTCCTCCACGGTCATGAATCAAACTCCAGTCTTCTGGTTCATAGCTGAGTTGGCTTTTATTCCTTGTAGATTGATCCACTGTCTTCCGAAGCCCAGATGGCAACTCAATGCTCATATCAATAGCTGATCGCTCTCCCGTGCCTATCTGCTCTTTCGAGCTTGACCTAAGAGGAATTATGAAGGATTCATCAGTTGCATTAAGTAATGAACTTCCATGCATATTATCACGAGTATGCAGAAGAGCATCTCCAGAAATTGTTTCTGATTGTAAATTTGCAACAGTCGATTTGTCTGCTCTATAAATCATGAAGTCATCATTTGTCACTCTTCTACCTCCACCTCTTCCACCCTCCATTTCAACAGCAAGTGCGTCCACTTTGCTCTCCCTAGATGATCCACCGAATTCTCCTGCAGAGATGAGCAATTCTTCACCTGAGGCCCTTCTAATACGGGTCACCTGTTCGCCATTTGAACCAAATTTTGTAATTCTCCCATCATCAACTTCATGCAATTCTCGAGTAAGTATAGGATCAGCTCCTGTTGCATTTTGCCGCCTAATCACTTGAGCATCTTTGTCCATGGAAAACATGCTCCTTCCAGCAGCCTCATTGACACCACCTTCTCGCAACAAACAATTTTGAAAAGCTTGCCAGTTCCCAAATTCTGTCTCCTGTTCAGCAATTCTAGCACTATTATCGGGAGGGTTCCTATCATTATTGGAATCCAAACAGATTCCTTCACTTTTCGAAGATCTAATTAAATTCTTATGCTTCTTTGAAGCATTATCCTGCCCATCCTCCAATTCCTCATCTGTTTCAGTGTCTGATTCTGAATCACTGCATGATTTATTCTGCTTATTTGAAGTGATATAATTAATGTTCCGAATAACCATCGTGCCAAACTTATTTCTACCAGATCGGCCAGTCCTATGTTGGTTTTGATGATCTGAGTTTCCCTTCTCCACCTCAGAATTATCCTGTGATCTCATGCTGGAACCACCTAGCTCCCAAGTCTCCGATTCAGAATTAATTTCTTTACCATCTTTGGAGTGCCTTCTGGGTCCCATTCTTGGCGGAGTATTGAAGTTAGGATTTTCAATTGGAGGGAAAGCTGACTGAAAATATGGACCGCTGCCTGGATAATTGGGATAATAGGGCACACCTTGCATGGGATACGCTTGGAAAACAGGAGGGGCACCAGGAGGCCAATGGGGAAACATGGGATGTTGAAATTGAGCATGAAAGTAATCATGCTGGTCTAGTGATGGTGAACTTTTGTCTGTAAAGAGTGAAATGCACACATAATTGCAGTTTATATGATTGAATGAAGCAACAAATATGAAGGAGAAGCAGAAGCAAAGTAATGGAAAAGCATTTACAAAAAGCTAATTGGTTAAGATACCCTAACCTTCCACAACTTTTGTTATTATATCCAATCCTTTTCAGATTTGTTATTATATCCTAACCTTTCTAAATTGTTTGATTTGTATCCCAAGGCAATTTTTAACTTAAAATTTGATGAGGCGACACATTAATTATAAGTTTAAAAGGCCACCTCATCACTTATAATTATCAAATTATTAATTGTATGATTTAAATTTATTATTTAAGTGTCACAACATCATATTTGGAGTTTAAAAGTGGTTTAGGATACAAATTAAGCAATCTATAAAGGTTAGGATCTAATAACAAATATCAAGGTTAGGATCTAATAACAAATATCGAGGTTAGAATATAATAACAAAATTAGCTAAAGGTTAGGATCTTTTACCCAATTTGAAAATTAGAAGGAATGGTTTTATTCTCTGTTAAAAGTTAAAACTTGCTTACCTTAAATTTTAATTATTTAGTTTGTTATAATGTTTAAAAGGCCTGCAACCTAAATCTTTTCATTTTTCAAACTTTAAAACCAAGTTAACAAGGCACTAGATATTCATCTCAAGTAACCTAATAGTGAATTGAATTTATGCCGTCCAGGGGAGCAATTAGATTTAGTATTTTTCGATCACGTCACATACCGAATTGACTAGGACAAGAAGTGCAAAATGAAATAAAATCTATATACCATTATTTATGATTTCTACTTCGATGAGTTTTTTTTAGTTAAAAGTCAATTGATACAAATTAGAGAATGTAAAACTTTTCTGTCAGGCTACTGAAATGAAAATCAAATGTTGTTTTACTATGAAGAGTTTCAATGCTTTAAACCAAAGGGTTGGCATGATGGTCAAATATTCACCTCAGAAACTGAGTAACCTGAGTTCAATCATTCACACCTATAATCAGGTCACTCCCCTAAGTCAGTTTTTAGTTTCTTGATACATGGGCCATACATTAGCCAGATGGAATAGACACGTGAAAGGGCTTGGATATCTTCTGTTATCAAATAGAAGGATTTTTTATTGTATAAACCACATAACATCATCGATGGAATGTAATAACAGTGAATCATTCTCCATCTATCACAAAAAGTGTTAAGAGTCCATTTTCAAGTTTCAGATAAGTCAAATCACACTAAGATTCAAATAGAGACTAGCGAGACCACCACAATATTATTGGTGTAAGTCCAAGTTAGTTACAAGGGTAGATGAGTAAGTTTGAAATTGTAATATAAATAGAAGTTGTATGGGAGAGAAGCACCTTGTTGTCTTGGTTATAATTTGGTAACTCTTGTGAGTTGGGACTGAGAGAGTTTTAAGACTTTTCTCTGAGTTATTTGGTTATTGTTGTGTTTTTGTTTGTCGGTTATGGAATAAGATCTCAAGATTCTATCATTGGTATAATAGCATCAAAATGGGGCCGAAGATTGATTCTCAGATCGACGTCTTGGAAAGGCAGATGAAACAGATCCCTATCGAGCTTCAAAAGATTCCAGCGTTGGAGAGTGTCATTCGTGAGCTGTGATTGGAGGTTCAGGGCTTAATGCATCAGATCGAGTCCACGTGTCTTCATCCCGGCATGCATGTGTCTAGATCTAGCTAGATTGATGAAGCCAGTGGCCAAACACATCAGATCTGCACTGATCCTCCAGATCTAGCGGCGTTGAAATTGTTTCCGATTTTTAGTGATTCAGATCTGGTGAATAAACAGTTGCATGACCATAGATCTAAGGTGAAACCAAAGTTTCGAGTGCTAGCGGTGAAGATCGACAAGCCTCTTCTTCAACCTCGCACTAACTCATCAAAGGTCTCGAGTATTCATTACATCGAGGAGTCCAATGGAGTTAAACTTTCAGATCTACCAAATCTAGCCCATCTACCACCACAATCTCCAAATCCGATCTTACTTCTAGAAATCAGCGTTGCTCTGTTGCCTAAAGCTCGTCGCCTATATATTTGTCAAACGCACCAATTTGGTGTTGGTTCAATTGTTGTCTCTGGAGTTGAACGAGCTTGGTTCACACTCATTGTTTTGGAGCAATTGCTACGCGGTTGTGGCGCCACCGCCTTGGCCGCCACCGTCTTCCCTACAATCGGCGATTAGCGTCGTCATTTGCAGATTTGATCTTGGTTACCTCTTTTCTGCAGTCGCGTCATTCTCACTAGTGAATTTGGGGAAGGTGTCAATCCAATGATGCATTCGAGGAGATCAAATGGTGAGTATTAACCCACCACAAGTCTGTTGGTGTCCCAACTCTATTTTCCTATCCATGATCATCCTCCATCAACGCATTCCTTATCAAAGTGCAAGTGTGTGGACCACTTGCTTCCCACATGGCTCGAGGATCTTCAAGTGACTCTTGTTTTGTCTTCAGCCTTGCTTACGTTTGCACTTCTTTTTCTCGGCTTCATGGTTCGAATGGTTGCCTCCTCACCATTATTCTACTCAATGTCATCTTTAATGTAACGACCCAAATATTCTCCGACCCATTTTAAAGGTATTTTATTAATTTTATATTAAAATATTGTGAACAAATGAGATTGTTACACAAAATTGATTTTAACAAGACTTGGATTAAGTGAAAATAGTGTTGATTGGGCTTAACGAGGAAATTGGACCCATAGGGGTATTTACGTAATTTTGGGTTAAATTGGTGAAAAACCCTAACTATATAAGGATAAGTTGTAAACCCTAGTCTACCCTAGTTGTTGTTTCAACAAATTTGGAGAGGGAGGAGAAGAAGAGGAGACTTGAACAACCAAGGGGAGGTAAAATTTCGGTGGTTTCTCTTTATTTTCTTTTCTTTTTCTTTTTCTTCTTTTCTTCCTCTTTGATTTGGAAGAGAAAGGAGGGTGGCGGCCCCCTTGGAGCCGCCGGTTTTGGGGCGCGCACGCTCAGCCGACGCGCCGCTGCCGGTTATGGAGGGGGTGGCGTTAGCCACCCCATTATGGGAGGAGGAAGGGGGTGGCAAAACCACCCCACTTCCTCCATCACCGCCACCGCGGCTCACCGGCCGTGGTGGTGGGGTCCCCATCTTCGGCGAGCACTGGGGACCACCCTCGGATCTTGATCCGAGGGTTCGGGGTGGGTGGGGGAAACCCCCCCGTGTGGAGCCGAGACGCCGGGGGCGTCGCCCTGCGTCTCGGACCCAGGGGCAGACAGGCCCCTGGACCATTTCCAGGGGCCAGTCTGGCCCCCGGGGGGGGTGTGACTCGGTTGACCAGGGGCTGGAACGCCCCTGGCCAACCAAATAGGGACCATTTGGTCCCTGTCCAAAATAAATGGAAAAAAAAAAAAAATAAATAATAAAATAAAATAAAATAGGAAAATTTACGATGAGCGTCGACAACCTCGACAAAGCCTTAAATGGCACATCACGTGGGACCCACACCATTTGGGTTTCCAAATATGAATTAAAATTAAAATACTCAACTTTAAATGAGTAAAATGCTTATGTAGTATTATATAAATTGTTTAGATTCGCGAGGCGGTTCACGTGGGACCCCAAACGTATGAGGAGTCGGTATAGGCGTCGCGACGGGTCCAAGTAAGTGGGGAGCTTCGCTCATGCATTAAATATGGCTTGATTATTAGATAATTAGGAATGCATGTTTTGAATTTAAAGACTTGGGAATGGGTTGCGTCGTGATATTGGTTTGGATCTCTATTATCTATGGAATTGTGAATACATTGTCTTGCACG
This sequence comes from Stephania japonica, assembly GCA_039657345.1. Lineage (NCBI taxonomy): Eukaryota > Viridiplantae > Streptophyta > Magnoliopsida > Ranunculales > Menispermaceae > Stephania > Stephania japonica. The sequence goes on along the minus strand of CM077557.1, from coordinate 63,031,725 downwards.
TTATGTTATTCGGTGCCTTGAGAGTGTGTGGTAGTTAACCACCGAGGGCCAAAGACACCCCGAGTGTGTGGTAGTTAACCACCGAGGGTTTGCTTGACTAATTGAATGCATAAGGTGAATTATTTGAGTGTAAGGGTTTGGAGTTCCATCCTTTGCTACTTGATGATTCTTTGAGACGTGTAGCGGTGACGGCTTGGATGAATTTATCTTCGTTTTGGTGCGATTATCTAGAGGGCGTAACGGCCATTACGATTCCACGATTATTGTACCAATACGAAAATAGATGATTCGGTCACCGGATCCTTACCAATATCTAGTTCGCATTGAATGGAACAACGGCTTATATTAATATTTATATCTATCGCATTTTATTTAAATCTTTCGTGTGATTTTATTTATATGTCATGTTTTAATTTATAAATGAAATGTGATGAATATTATTATGCTTGACATATATGAAGGTTTATCAAATGTATTGTGAAAGCTGTTAGGCTTTTATGTATAGTATGGTGATTGGAATATGAATTGAAATATTGATATATAAAATTATTGAATATCTAAATTAGATGTGGAAATAATATTTAGATATTTCTTCTTAGAATATAATTCCATCTTTCATAACTACGATGAGCATAAACCATAATTTTAATTGGATCGAATTATGTACTAAATGATTATGCTTATAAGTTTGTTTTGATTTACATGTATTCAGTTATTACATGTTGTGTTATGCGTATGGATTGAATGTCATGTAGAATTTGCATGAGTAGTAGGTAGTACTTGCATATTTAATGTTTGAGCGAGTCTTTCCTCTTATTGAGCATCGTTGGTTCTTTAGCTCACCTCACTCAACCCACAGGTCCTTCTACCAGCGCGATAAACAAGAAAGGCAAGGGAAAAGATTTATCTTGAAGTGCCTTCATTTGTGAGATTCATACAATGCTAGTTTATTAATATTAATCGTCTTGTAAATCTCGTACGTGGGTTATAGCTTGAGAACTAGTTAATGGGTAGTTTTGAACCTTTATAATTTTAATTTGAGGTTGTATAAGATATTTAATATTAAAGATGATTTATATTAGTATGATATACAGGTTATATGGTTTTGTTGTGATTATTTATCACACACTTTGGTTATTATATATATATTGTTTAGAATGATTATTCGTTATTTAGGCGTGCCAAGTCGTTATTTGGGCCTGGTTCAGGTATCGGGTCTAAGTAACGGTTTGGGCCGGGCGACCCGACCCTAGGTCGGGGCAGGGTCGTCACATTTAATCTCTTGGGATTCTTTGAAATGATGGACCAGAATACTCCATATAAGGTAGGCCTTGTGTTGTATACTTTGGTTTCACATTTAGGTCTCTTTCCGCTCAATAGTATTGGGGTCGCTCAACTAGGTGCTTTTTTGGTGTGTGTCAACTATGGTTTTGTTACAATGAGAGAGGCATACTATTATGGTAGTTTGTGTTGTAGGAGATTGTATTATGAATTACTTCATGTGGGTTGATTCAGATTTTTCACTTGTTCGTTGTGGCACCTTGACTTATTGGTGGTTGTTGGGCACCTTAGTTGTTATTGGGTTCGAGCTATTGATGATGGTTGATGTTGATTGCGTATCTGTAACGAGGTTCATATGGATCTTAGCATGGTCTCCTCTCAACCACACACTCTTTCGATATGTGTTTCTCCTTGCTTTTCTTGCCATTCACAGTGCGCTGAAGGTGTTTGATGAAAAGGCATTGGTGGATATTGAGCCTTGGACTGTTTTCTTTGAAACTTTGTTGACTTACATTCTTGGGTACTTGTTTTCTAACATTTAACCATGTCTTTCCCTATGTGCTTCATGGAAGATTCTTTTGGGGGTTCTTGAAGCTTTGGGCTGCCTACACAAATTTAGATTTTATGCTGATGGATGCTCATGTTGCCAACATCTTCTTGTCCTTATTGTTAATTTGTCATCCTCCTGCAGTGGGCTCTTTTGTACATTGGTCTACATAGAGATTTCTGAACTTTGACGTTACCAATTCTGTTTTCGGTTAAGGCTTTGGGAAATTCAGTTTTATGTTGCACTTTTGGGGTTAAGAGTCTCGTGCCTTCATTTAATATTGAGCCAGAGCACTTGCTTGTTCCACCCGACATTCCACGACTGATATGGATCCTTGCTTGGTTACTGATAGCTCAAGCTCATCTCACCATGTGGATCCATGATCCTAGTTGAATCATTCTCTCTTTACCACCTTGAGGACAAGGTGGATTTTTAAAGGGGGAGTAATGATAGAGGCTAGGGAGACCACCACAATACTATTGGTGTGAGTCCAAGTTAGTTACAAGGGTAGTTGAGTAAGTTTGAAGTTGTAATATAAATAGAAGTATGGAAGAGAAAAGCATCTTGTTGTCTTGGTTGTAATTTGGGAACTCTTCTGAGTTTGGGCTGAGAGAGTTTTAAGACTCTTCTCTGAGTTTTTTTGTTCTTGTTATATTGGTTAAGCAATAAGATCTCAGGATTCTATCAGATTCAAGATTGAAAAAATTATATATGTCATCATGCTTTACTCATTACAATCTCAGATCATAAAAAGTTTACTTCCAATGTTTTCACTTTTCAATGCCACGAGGTGGTTTTAGGTGGTTTAGCCCCACCTAGATGAGGCGGCGCTTAGGCGGGCGAAAAAATATTTAATTAGACCTCCCTAAGATATAACTTAATTTATTTATAGACCCCTCAACAGTATGGGGCATACTTTTTCACACATTCTCACCACCCTATCTTCAACTTCACACTTCACATTTTGAAATAAAAACTTTTTTTTAAAAAAAAATAATATTTTCAAAAAAATAACTAAATAATATTTTTAATGAAAAAATTTTTTTTAATAATTATTTTTAGGCCCGCCACCTGCCTTATTTAAGGGCTAAGCAGTGTAAACCCCCAAATGCCCAAGGCAAGGCCTAGGCGGGGCCTTGAAAACACTGGTTACTTCACACAAAACATGCTATATTAATCAAAAGGAAAGGTTTAGAAACAATTACCAGTCACAACCAAATCTCTTACCTGCATTAGCATCATCAATCACTTTTCCGTTACTCTCGTTGTGCTTGTCAACATTTAAATCTTGCCATGATTCATGAAGGTCCTTTTGTTTCAATGTCTCCATAAAAGGCAAAGTTCCAGAAGCATCCATTGTAGAAGCAACTGATCTGCTAGACATTAGTTCAGCTGCCTCAATGTCAAGCCACTGACCAGATTCATGCTTTTCCTTCCATAAATTCATAAATCTTAAACATGCGTCCCTGGCACATGGCAAAAAATCTACTATCAGAGATGTAATAAATTGTCCAGATATAAGGTAAAATATAAGCCATAAATAGTGAAATAATCTAGTACGGCTTCTCCTATTTTTCCTAGACAAAGCAAGTAGAAGTAAAGGCCACTTACAATAAGCGTGAAGCCCCAAAGCATTCGGCAAAAGATACCAAATTTGCTACTGGATCCATGTCGAAACCAGCAGCAGCAGCACGTGCAAAGGCCATTCCTTGTTCTTTGCGCAGTGCATTTTTGCGTGCCTCGAGGACCTTCAAGAGTTGGACTCTGTTACACACGACATAAGTCATGAATTAGTTCATTAATGCAATATACATAATATAAAAAAACTTATTGAGATGAACAAAGAAGGCATCTTAAAAAGTTCACGAAATTCATATACAGCAAAAACTGTATCCTTCATCACCACAGCCTATTTCAAATTTCTAACTTTCTCACACAAGTATTTATCTTTCGAATAACAATTAAGGAACTCAAGATTAGTTTTGAACTCGACCAGCAAAAATTTTGATGTTCTTCCTTGTTGAATTGTTTTAAAATTGACTTGTTAAATGCTATTTGTTTTCCTTCAATGCAGCACTCAATCATTGCATGTGCATTTCAGACATGCAGTTCCATAATATACTTGCGCAGTACATCTTCTTATACATTTTTACACCCTCAACTTTTTGGAGCTTTGAAAGACAAACATGCATGCACTCAAGCACATGAAACCATAAGTCCACTAAAATGAACGAGAGCAATTACTTAACTATTAGTATCTTGTTTATAGCAACAACAACAAAGCCTTAATCCCACATTAGTTGGGGTCAACTACATGAATCAAACTCTTCCATTTCGCTTTAATACACTTGACGGCGAGCTTTCCAAATCCTCAAAATCCTTAATCAATGCCTCTCGAGTTATCGTCGGGCAACTATATCATCTAGTTTCTTTTGTTCCTACTCAGCCAAGTTTCTAACTAGGGCGCATTTGCAGGTTGTCTTTAGATGTGACCAAACCACTGAAATCGCCCTTCTCTATTTTTTGCATCAATTGATGCTACAACTAATTTTCTTTGAATCTTCAAATTTTTTATTATGTCTTCCCTAAATATACCATAAAAAACCACCTAAGCATCCTCATTTCTGTTACACCAATTCTATGTATGTGTTGTTTTTCTACCACCTACTAGAAAACTCGACTCAATAGAAACTGAAAAAATTTGCCGAGGTAGGGGTAGAGAAGCTAACTTATGACAAATTAACTAGGGGGGATTTAAATGATTTGGAAAGCACACCATTAGTTGCACTAAATTGAGCGCTATGGAAGAGTTTGATCCATGTAGCCGACACAAACTAATTTTGGAATTGAGGCTATGTTGTTGATGATGTTTTTTACCACCCAACATTCACTTCTATAAATCATAACTAGCCTAATTGTGTTCTTGTAGAATTTTTCTTTTAGCTTAACAGGGATATCTCAATCACATATCACACCTATTGCGATCTCCATCTTTTTCCATCCACCTTGAATTCTACGCATAACTTCATCCTCAATATGACCATCTTTTTGTATGATAGATCCTAAATAAGTAAAACGGTTCACCTTTGGGACTCCTACTTCCCCTAATGTTACTCTTGATCTCTTTTTATAGCAATTATAAGAAAAACATATTTGACCAAAAATCAAAGTCTTTTTCATGAAATGCAAAAGAGATAAATTGTGCTTTTGAATTTACAAAAAGTAATAATAAAGCAATAAATGTTGAAGTTAGAATTATAATATAATTCCCAATCAAAGAAAGCCCTATAAGTAGAACAACAACAAAGCCATAACCCCAAAGTAGCTAAAGTCAGTTATATGGCTCAATGCATTTGATGGTGTACTTTTAAAATCATTTAAGAGCTTAAATCCATCCCTATACCATTGAATTTCTTCAATTTCTAATGTGTTGAGTTTTCTAACTAGGTATTTACAAACCGTCTTGGATGTGCCCATACTCCATACCACTACAACCACTTGACCCTATTTTTCACATCAATTTACCACATCTGGTAGGCATCCTCGTGTCCAATACACTTTATACGTATTTTTTTGGGGGGTAATTCATTATATGTAGTATGTTTAGTTTCTTAATGGCCTAGCCTTCACTAAGTATAGTAGGCCTAATAATGAAAGCCACATAATAGAAGATAATGTGAAATGTTACATATAATTTCAATGTTTGAATACAGTTCGTTTGTTTTAATTGAGAATAAGAATGTGAAGAGGAGCTCATTTTAATTAGTAGCAGCACTCTATTTAGAGAACTAAAACTTACAAATTTATGAAATTTAAAAACATAGACCTTATACTAGATCTTAGTTGAAGATATCTTATTTAAATTTAAAGTTTTTTTTAAAGAAAAAACAACTCATCCTTAAATCTAGGACATCAAAGACATTTTCTAATAAGTTCTAATGCATATAGTGTACAAGGAGAATTAAGTGGTAGAAAATGTTTTGAATATAAATATTTAGCATAGAAATGAAAATTTAAAACTACCAAATAATCAAAGTCTCGTTTATGTTTTTATGTAAGAAATGTTGAACTTTATCTTAAAATACTTTCTACAAGACTAAGATTTGGTAATAAAGATGTCGAATGCTTCTCACTGAACCCCAGTATATTTGGAGTCCAGTAAGTAACAATGGCTCACATTTAAGAAAATCACAATGGTTTTACCAAAAAACAAAAAAAAACAAAAAATCAAAATGGCAACCAGCATTTGTCTTTCTTGCCCTTGACTTTTATCTTAAAAAGTTGTTTGCTATGCTTTCAAATCCAGATTGTTTCCAATTTTCTGTATAGGAGATATAGAGTTTGATAGTATTCTCTCATTACTTTGTCCTCTCAGTTTTCAAAACTTGTCTTAAGCATCTCCCTCATTTTTTGAGCAAATTGCTTGGATCTCTTCTTACTCACTACTAAAGTATTCATTCAGAACAAATTATCAAAATTTAAATCACTTCAAGGTGAACCTAGATCCTAAAGACATGTAAACTGCAACTTTTTTCGTATGCATTAATCATTAATAATATATTAATAATCAAAACATACTTTGAGTTTTCCTCAAGTGTGTCAGATCCATTTGATTCAGGTGGGAAAGCTTCAGGCTGCTGCCATTAAACACAAAAAAATCAAAAAATTATCTAAAGAGTAATATGCATGAAAAAGAATTTATTTTGCATTACCTTGTAAAGGACAATTGCTTTACTTGCATCAATATCAGTTGTAGGCTTGCTACCTGCCAAAGAACACCCTCAATAGAATAGGAATGACCAAGACCATAACAACTTCTTTTTCCAACCACATCATAACAAGTTAAGAAAATAAGAATACAAAAAGTTTATACAATCAAGGTTGCTTTGTTGGACTAAATTAACTCACTTGAAAGAGGAAATAGTAGAAGGGAACCCATGTGGGTGGAGGGACTGTGCATGTGACAGCCAAAAAAATATTGACGCAACATATTGGTTAATAATACAATTAAATTTTGATGTTTTCCACTCTTCCATCCTTGCCTAAGTGGCAAACCAAAATGCATGGTTTGAAAAATCGACAAAATTCCCTGAACTTCTCCGAATATGTCGATTTTCAAATGAGGGGAAATAAAACTAGTGTATGAATAAAAATGTCAAACTTTCCCAAAATATTCAACGTAATTTGGGGAAGCTCAACATAGGTTGGGGAAGTCCTACTAAATAGTGGCAAAAACTGCAAAACTTCCATGACTACGTGGAAGTTTCGAGGAGGTTTCAAAGAAATTTTGTTAAATATACCGAAATCAATCTAATATGAAAATTTAATACCTCAAAAGGGAAGTACATGGTGAATTGCATGTTTTATTATGAAAAAATAATATGTAATTGTAAATTTCATGTTGTATTGAAAATAACTACTTAAAATAATTGTATTGTGACTCTTGTGTTGTATAACAAAGTGTATTTTTAACACATTTATATAGTTGAGTTTTTGGCAATTAGAATGAAATTCTATAGACTCCTAAACACCGGCAATTTTTGCACAAATTCCCCTTGTCGAATTAAACTTCTCCGAATTATTTTGGAATTTTAAGTTGGTGAATTACAAGCAAAGTCGGAGTTTCGAACCTTGCCAAAATGGCAAATTGGCAACTAAAGAAAATCTGCCATTGGGGATCATATTTGAACTATGAACAACATCCCAATCCTAAAATATGCAACAAATGAACAAACGCCATTAAAGAAAATTATAACGGATAATCATAATTAAACTAATGTGCAATACAACTTGAATCACACAGGTCAACAGACTAATAGGAACAAAGCCCATAACCCTTAATTTGTTCCCACCAGGCTACCACTAAATTAAATGTGCATTAGGTCAAGGGGGATATTGTCCCTTGGACTTGGAGTCGGATTCGGTAAGGCATGTAAAGACAAAACCAAATCCCGTCCATATCATAACATTATGTCACTTGGGCACATTAATAGGTATGGGTATAATGATAAATTACCCAATACCCACAATCTTAATCCACAAAACTGCTCATAAATGGAAAAATATCCAAAATTGAACCAAGAAATTGAAGAATACTCAAATATTAAAACCATAAATCGGAGAATTCCCAAAAATTATACCCAACAATTTAACTCGCTTATATATTCCAAAAGAATTCAGCTTAAAACTTGAATTGCAAAAACTTTATTTTTGAGTAGTAATCAATTAAACCTATAGTCAAGTTGGGCACAATTATGAATCTATTGTGTAGTTGTGGCACAATACAACAACTAAAAACTGGATTGTCCTCTTCACCTTCACTGGTTCAAAGCTTCACAAGGGTTTGGATTGGCAAATCCTTTATCTTTTTTAAGGATTCTAGCTTCACTAAGGTTTTGTTTTGAATGTTTTTCATAATAGTTGAAGTTAAAGTTTAGGGTTTGAAGCCTTTGTAATCAGTATTTTCAAATTTTCTATTAGGCGGTTTGGGCAACCTACCGCCTAGGCCTTAATTAGGCAGGTGGTGGACCTGAAAATTGTGAAGTATATTAAGGAGGTCTCTGTGATTACCAAAAGTAGTGACTATAACCCTCCTTCACCATCTCTCTACTACTCCTCTCCAACTCTAGTAGGCAACTCTTCAACTTTGCGACTCCTCTCAACTCCGTTCTCCTCTCACGAAATTGTCACTCAATTGTTCTCCATGGAGAATAGAGCAAAACCGGGGTTGCCTTCAATCGATTTGATCCTTTTGCGTTTTCCATCAAATAGTTTGGTGTGATTTCTAATTGGTTTGCAAATCATGTTAGAGCCTTAGACATGCGTGATAATTGATGCACTTATGTTTTTTGCACTTTTCGTATGATAATATGAATAATGATGTGCTTTTTAAGTGCGTGTTTAATACTTTAAGAGTCGCGCTATGTGCACCCCGATATCCTCTTAGGGCACCCCGCCATTTTTAATTAAAACTGGTTTTATAAACAATTAACAAAAATGCCCTCCAACCCAATGATTCACAGACCCATTCAAATGCCCTCTCAGGGCACCCCACTCTCGAAAACTCAATTTTTCTACCGAGTTGAGTCGATTCGTCGCCGGTCGAACATCGCATTTGTCGATCAAAGAGTGCGCACCCACCTTGTCAATCGCGTTTGTCGATTCGTCGTCTGCTGGAGATCCGACGAGTTTTAAGCATTTTTAGGGTTTGATAGTTGAAGAAAATGAGTGGGAGGTGGACGCAGCACACGATAAGGTTAGTTTTCATGGTTTTTTTTTCATTTCCAAAGGTGAACCATTAATGCGAATTTATCGGTCACATAGGACCGAGACGTATTGTAGTGTCTCGGTAACCTATAACAATGAAAAGGTGTCGGTTACTACCAGCCGAGTCTAATACCAAACGTAGTTTTTTATTACACTTGGTTTGAACTAGCCGAGTCTAATACGCTAAACCCTAAACCTATATCTCGGTAATAGGTGACCGAGACCAAACCAGTAGTCTCGGTGATAAACAACCATGTGGTCTTAGGGTCCTTCTCACTTATGTGTCGGTTGATATTAGCAGACACACAATGATATCGGCAATGGACGTCCGAGACCAAAAGACAGATCACGGCCCTGTGTGGCCGAACACTACGAGATTGAAGTTAAACACATCACCCGACCCTAAAAACAACAAATCTACCTTAAACAAACAAGAAAATGAGGGGATTTGGTATATTGAGGCCTTGATATCGTGATGGAGGGAGAAAGAAGGGCTTCATTCGATTTGGTGGTGGGGTGCCCATGCTTCAAACGAAAGAGCATTTTGGTAAAAGTCTCGGGGTGCCCTGAGAGGATCCCGGGATGTACATAGCGCAACTCTACTTTAATTTCAAAAATATATTTTATTTTATTATTTTGAAAAAAAATTATTCAAAAATGTGAGTGAATGTGTGGAAATAGTGGAGGTGAAAATATGTTGATGAGAATGTGTAGGTAAAAAAAAAGAGAATATTTTTTAGTCCGCCTAGGGCCCAATTAAGATCGACTAGTCTAGTAGGTACAAAACTGCCTAGAACCACCTCAAGGCCTTGAAAACATAGTTTGTAATGGAGTTAAGAGGAAGGAGAAATTAATGTAAAATGGTCATTCTCTTTAGCTTTGGGTTTATAAAGTTGGGTGAATAAGTAATTGTGAGTCGTGACCCCCACTAAATTCAAGATACATTTGAGTTGTGGCAAAGGAGACACTTACGTTTGTCCCTTCTTAGGTAGATAGGCTACTCCAACCGTGTCCTTAGTCACTCCAATTAAAAGTCAGGTATCAATTTGTCCTAGGACTAGCATTGTCAGTCCCAACAAGCAACACACATCAAAAGTAAACTTTTTGATACAATGTCTTGTGGGATACAAGATAGTCCATGACTACTTCTCCTTAGGCTGATTTCTTCACAAGTAACTTCTCTTATTCCATAATACTGATCTTTTATATAATTGTTCTTACAATAGAAATAGAAAGAAACTAGAAAAGGAAGCATGCTAAAGGGAAGCTTTATAATCAACTACTTCCTAATAGATAGGAACATTCTAATAAATTAATACTCCTAACTAGTTAACTTCTAATTATGGTCTGTAACTCTGTAAGGGTGAACTTCTTTTGGTTGTAAGGCCCACAAGACATCATATCACCTTAAACCTTTACACTAAATTTAAACCAAGACATGACGCTAAACGTAACTAGAACATGATTGGCATGTTTCACAATTCGTCTCGTTTGCTCCAATAAATTTATCAAATGAGACCAGGAAGAGCATCTCCACCAAACAACATATGTTATGTGCACATCATTCAAAGATTATTAATATAATTAAACTGAACTATGAAAACATCAGTTCCAACTTCCATTCACTGGATTTTTCCTAAAGCATTTGTAAACATTCAGCCAACATGGAAGAAAAAAAAAGATCAGCAAACTACTCAGAGGAAAATCAGTGTGTCAACTTTAAAGTTATCCGTTTGCTAAATAAAAGATATAGAGAAGAATTTACTTTTCTTTCTTTGTTCCATATTAGTATCTGCAATGCTTTCCAAGGACTTTGTTTTATGGTCTTCAACCTCTTTATGGAGTATGTCAACCTGAAACATGAAAAGTATTTTAGACAATCCTAGAGATAATATGATTGATTATCTAACACTAATAAATTTGACTTACAGTGTTCATCCCAAGATTATCATTGTTTTGTATAGAAATAGCCTCTTCAATCTGTAAGATCTCAGATTCTATTGTTGTCACCCGCTCCAAGACCTCTGGAGTGCTCACAAAACGAACAAACCTAACAAATAAACAAAGATGGTTGAAAAAATATGCCTTTTTTTCAGAAAGAAATCATTCGATAATCTTTCTCATCTACCCATTTGCAAATAGAATTGAACCAGTTATGAGAGATTTTGACTTTCACCAAATATTACTTACAGAGCTACATAAAGTGGGTCAACCTAGTAATGCAAAGGCACATTCTAGAGGGAGAAAACTCACTAAATGGGCAAATTCATAATTTTCCGAGATTTGTTACATATTTACAGAAGCACATAATGCCATTTATAGTCTCATCCAAGTGATCACCATGAGCATACAAAAACCAAGAAATAAGATTATTTCGTAAGATATAGATTGTGTCGCAAATCTAGAATATCTTACTTTGTAGAATCATATAGAAGTTTGTCCTCTACAATTCAATGAAAAAAAGACAACTATCAATCTTATAGAATCATGAAATAGAAGCCACAATTGTAATTGACATTGATAAGTTGCTATTAGAGTTATGTAAGAGGATAGTTATTGAAATAGCGTTTATTGAGAGACTAGTTGGGGGAGCGTTTATTGATAAACCCAAACTCGCTTCCATACTTCTCTAGTTCTGTCGTCGACCAGCCAACACAACCATCATTTCCCCTCCGTACCTTATCTTTGTTTCACGTCTTTATTTCCTCTCGCTTGTTCGTGTGCTCTAGTATCCTCTCATCACCCAGTCTCTCCAGCCCCCTTCTTTAGTTGGGGGGGGTTTCTTTCAAAGATGAAGAATATTTGTGCAGAATGTGTGAAGCCGTTTCCTAATTATAATTATTTTAAATAGCATTTGATTTAGACTATGAGTTTTATTTTAGAATCATAATGTTATTAAGCGTTTCTATTTCGATTGAAAGTTTTTATTTAACCAGAATTAGTAATTTTTTTAGTATTTTCGTCACTTTATTTCATATAAATTTAGAAGATGCTTGGAACATCAAAATCTTGTTTCTAGAGGTTCTAAGAATTTGCTTATATCAATAACATACCTAATAAGTGCGAGTTGTTGAAACACTATTTTATGCAATAGTTGTTTTTTTTTAATTGATTTTATGCAATAGTTGTTTTTTGAAGAATTTTTATGCAATAGTTAATTTGCTTTTTCCTTTCCATATTTACCCGGCTAACCATCAATTGTATTAAATCGAGCACAATGGAAGAGTTTGATCCATGTAGCCGACCCCAATTAATTTGAGACTAAGGCTATGTTGTTGTTGTTCCATATTTACCCTCTCATAAGTCAACAACAAAAAATACGCACCATTCCATATACTAGGTTATGTCTGCCCATACAATCACACTACCAAATCGTGTGGTTGGAAAACTCGTCTAAAAATTCGAGGGTAGTTTTTTTTGTCACAAGCATTGACAGTGTACTGACGACACATGGAGTGTTGTCAGCAATGTGAAACTCAAATGTTGACAATGTCACCAAACAACATTCATATTTTTGTTTTCTTATATATTACTACTCGCCCAAATTATTTACGTAAATGCAAGGAAAAACACTTTATGTAAATGCAAATTATGGGTGAGTCAAGAGAAAAAAAAAAAAAATCTCTCAAAACTATATTCTCCATAGTTTAGTTTATCCTATCAACAAAAAATGTTTTCCATAGTTTAGATATTAGTCAATTACTTCTTAACTTTAGATTTTGTTTAAATAATGTATTTGACAGGCATTACTAGTGAATTCCTCAAAAGTATTTACCAATTTGTTCAATTAGTGATGTTTAAACGATTAAAGTTAGTATACAAGTGATTAATGTTTTCCCTAAAGATATACAAATTATCAAATAAGGTAGGGTGCATGGAAAATTGGCAATTCATGTCTAATCAATATGAACATGCCACGGCATAAATGGGTTTAGGTCATTAACATGTTAACTTGCTAAACAATATAATGACCTATTTAACATGAGTTAAACAATACTTTATAAATAATAATTAGGTAATAATAAATAGATTAGTATAAAACTCACTCATTTAATAACATGTTAATTAATGACATAAGTTAAGCTTTATATAATGTGTATCAATAGAGTTTGGTGGTGGAAAACGTGAAATATTATACATACTAATATACATATAATACATAAACCTAGTTATAGTATATCATATGGTATGTATGTATGTATGTATGTATTTATAATCGATATTATAAATTTACATATGGGGATCCCCAGGGGGTTTCCTGCGGGATCTCCGTGAGAATATTTTCTTCCCCATCCCCACGTGAGGAATTAATTTTTCCCCATCCTCATTAAAACTCCCCAACTCTATCCCCGTCAATGGAGAATCCCCATTCCCCATAAGGATTCCCCATGGGCAACCCAATTTTGAGCGCACCCCAAATTTAAATTTTCATTCGTGAGGGCACCCCAACTTATTTACCAAAATACCCCTTCGTCCCAACCAAAGCACCCAACTCTAAAATTTTAGCCCAGACATCTATTTTAGGTTTGGCAACACATGGTCGAGACTTATCTACTAGATTTGGTTTTGTCCAACCAACCTCTTTGGTAAAACTTGGTTGACAACCACCGACCTAAAGGTTCGGTCAGTTCCTACCGACTCTCCAATTAATGGTTCGGCAAGCTCTGACCAACTCTACAACTAGAGATTCAAACCTATGAGGTCGAACCATTTGACAATGCCTACAAATCAAAAGGAGCATACAGAGGGATAAAGGTGGGGTGCACAAAACAAGAGAAAAGGGTTGTGGGGTGCACAAAACGCAGTGAGGGGTATAGAAACCCATGAGCTCAGAGAGTGTTGGATCACACACCCGCACACATGTGGGTATAAAAATGGGGTTGGAGCCCATATTGCACAAAACCAATTGGTTTGTGCAGGATCCAATCTACACCACTTATATACCAGACCAACTCTTATTATATTTCCGACGTGGAATCATATACTCCAACACTCCCCCTCACTTGCCAAACACAGACCTACTTTTAGAGGTTCGGACAAACATACTTAGGCCTACTCATATAGCTTCTAGGTCCACAAACGGGTCTAAACTCTACCGCTAGCCCAACCAGGTCATCAAATATGAGCCCATGATCGTTCCCCTCGATACCATATAAAAACCCATGGGCTCGAATAGTGTGGGGTCGCATACCCGCACACATGTGGGTATACAAATGGGGTTGGAGCCCATCTTGCATAAAACCAATTGGCTTGTGCTACACCAACTCTTATTATATTTCTGGTGTAGGATTGTATACTCCAACAAGGGGCACAAGAATCATTTCATTAGAAACCACATTTTCTAAAGTTTGACTTTTTCGCTAGGTTGCCCTTATGGATGAGTGGGGTGTATATAGCCTGGCTCTAAATTTTTAAATGACAAGGACTAACGTGAAAGAAAAGAAGGGTGCAACAATGAAAAAACCAACGTCGCATTGTTTACAAAACCAAAACTTTAAAGTAAACTTAATCATTTTTTTTCATGTTTTGACCTTCTATCAAGAATATGAACTGCATTAATATAGGGAATAGGGAAAGTTGGGTGTTTATACATCGCTCTAGATCTTTGAAACTTTTTGTAATATTCAACCAATAGGTTCTCCTTTATTTAACATTACCAACTCATTAAACTGGGGAAAAATTGAAGTTTAATAAGGCTTGATGCAAAGATTGGACCTAGAAAATTAAAAATGAAGAAACTCTACACGTTTATGCCATGGGAAGAATTGAATGATATCTTTCACATATGAGTATCACAAGTTTGTATCCATATGCATATCAGATTAGGTTTATCACTTAATTGAACTCTAATTAAGATTGTTTCATAGAGATCTATTTTGAACTTTTGATAACAAAAGCATTAATGCATAAAATGCATAAGAAAACATACAAACCTCTCCATTGTGCCCTTGGTGAACCACAACGAATCATTGTCTGGATCAGGTCTGAGCGTAATAGAGTAGCCACCTTTCGCAATTTGATCTTGGGCTGTTTTCAGGTGGGCGAGAAAAGGACCTAACAGCCCAGACGCAATTTTCTGTGTCTTCCCATTAGCAGTTAATACCAAATCATACCTGATAAGAGAGAAACAATAGTAACATAAAATTGGCAGTGAATGCAAAAATGAACAAAACACACAATCACATCACTCACGTTTCTCTTGAACTAAGCACTCCACAGTCCATCAAAGTCTAAAAACTTAACCCAGCGAAAATCTAAACCAACAAATCCTTGACATCAACACAACTCATTTTCAAAGTTCATTTTCCTCAAGATCTTAATTGATGGCTATCCAATTAATTAGATCAATGGAAGTAATCCTTATTCAATATTGATATTCAGAATTATGTCGAATTCGGCGGTGTAGAGGTGGGGATTATATTCATCAATAGGAGTAGACTATTTGTTAAGGTAACAGAGATCTTAATTACTAATACTAAGGTTCTAAAATGATCAATTATATCCTAACCTTTATAAAAAGCTATCGATCCTCTCCTAGGGACAGATTCTCCCTCGCGTCACATTGTTTGGATCAAAAGAATATGGGGAGAGAAAAACTCATGCTTTGGAGTTCTTTGTTGCATTTGCAGGTTTCTATTTCTTCTTCGTTGCATGTATTCCGTTCTCTTCAACGGACTTGTTCTTGGATCTTCTTCTCTTATGACTTTTTGAGCCCTCCAATTTCAGATGCCTCATAGTTATAACAGGGAACTTCTGAGTTCAGATCATTAATCCGCAAAATTGAATCGAAGTTTCAGATATTGAAAATATTTTATACCATTTTGATTCGTCAGCTTTGAGCATGTGGATTACTAAAGAAATCAGAACACAGTTATGCGTTTCTGTTCTGATTTCTAAAAAAATACAGCAGCTTCACCAGAAAAAATAATTACTGCAGCCAATGTAATAAGCTTGAAAAAATTGCAAACACGAATTGGTCTGTTGCATCTAATTGAAGCAAAAAACTGATGATTGTTACTACAATATGTGAGCTAATGAGCAAGTCTTTATTTTTATTTTTTTTGGTTTACAGTGAGCAAGTCTTTATAGTAATAATTATATGATTTGGGGCACTACAACAAAAGCAGAAACCATTTTCCTTAATCTATGGATAGTTGGAATCAACACTACTTTCTCGCAACACCCACATAACCGTAAAAACAAACAAAAAAAAAACAATAACAAAGAACTCAAAAACTTGCAAATGTAACGAAGACCTCCTCCAACCCATGAGTTCTTCCAAACCAAAGGGAGAAATTTGGCCCCAGGATAGGATTGATAGCTTTTAATAAAGGTTAGGATATAATTGATCATTTTAAGACCTTAAGATATAATTGATACTACTTACAAAGGTTAGGATATATTTGATCATTAAGCCTTTTTTTAAGATTATGGTCAAGGTATCCACATCACAACCTCAACTAATCCTGGACTCGAGGTGAGTAGAACTACATGGGGAACAACCTCTCTCTAAAGGAATTTAATAGCGGTTCCATTCCCAAGGCTCAAAATGGAGACATCTAGTTAAGGATGAAGTCACCCGTGCCATCACACTACATTCTCTAAGCCTCACCATAGTGATAACAAAGAAAGCCAACAGATCCATAACAAAACTGCCAATGCCCTCGCCACATCAATTAAACTAACTAATCTTCTAAAGCAGATGAGTTGTTCAAGCCAATCAACTCATGTCATATACGATTTTAACATAGCCCATCAAATTAAGCACCCAATTGACACGGTCAACAATTTGTTGACCATGTACCCAGTTCAAGAAACAAGTATTTATACATTTCGAAGTCCAACTCAACTAAGCCTTGAAAAATAACAAACAATGAGTGACTCTCCTATTGTTGTGATTCCTAATAGGAAAGCCATCACAAAACTAGCTTCCTATGACACCAATAAAGTCTGGCCCTGAATTCATTAACTCGTTAAGCGGCATTGGCGAGGAACATCATGACCCTAACTTTCCAATCGCTACTTCCTTCCATTTCAATTAATCGAAACAACCAAGAGGAATAACCAAAAAAGACTGAACAAAAAGAGGCAAATTCACGGTTTCAAAAAAATTCAAAACCCTAAGACCTCAATAACTCTCCAATAATCCAAACAATCAACCAACCAACCAACCAAAACTCTAACTCACAAACAGAAACCTCGAAAACCCATAATCTGAAAAAATAAATAAATAATAATAAAATTACCTAGTTCTTGTAGGCGTGAGCTGAAAAACTGCAGAATCAAGCCGAGTTGTAGACTTCATTGTGAAGTGACTCGATTCAACCAACAATGCTTATTTGAGTTCTTCAATATATCAAAGCAAAGCAATCGGAGTTTCAACGAAATTAACCAAACAGAGAACCGAGAATATGGAAAAATAATTCAACAATCAGCAAGAAAAGTTTGGAGATCGAAATCTGCAAGAGCAAGCTTTGAGAAACTTATTAAGAAAGTGGAATGATAGTACACGGAGATAAAAGGCTATAAAGAAAGGTGTTTAAATGGGGTGAAGAGAGAGAGAGGGAGAGATCTGGATTGGTGGAGGCTTTGGATTCCGACCGGAAACAGTGAAAGAAAAAGAGAAAACAAGTATTATTAGTGGCATTGTTCAAACAGCTGAGAGTGGACTCTGAGAGAGTGATGGAGTAAAACAAAACTGAAACAGTGGGAAAATGGGGAAAAGACGAGGGTTAGTTTCGTCAACATGTGAATTGCGCCGAATTACTCCCTCTCCATTTATCAAGAGAATCCGATGACAGGTGAAGACAAATTTTGGACACGTGTTTTTTTCTTTTTTTTTATAGGAAGGCATATCACTAGTCGTGTGTTATAGGCACCCCACCTAATACTAAGGGCACATCAATGTTTTGGTTAATTTCTTGTCCAAATTTGGTCACGATAGAAATGACACAATTACGCCCTCATAAAACTAATCCACACAACCACCAACACACACTCTCCCGATTCTTGGGTACCCCACCTCCATCCTCTCATCTCCAATCAAACTCACTAGTTCTGTCGATAGTAGGATATCGATTTCTTTGCTCTAACACCAGAGAAGAACATGGTAAGACTTGATTTTATCCATTTTGAAGGTTGAATTGACTGTTTTGGCATGGAAAAAGTGGTTTAATGTTATGGTTTTTCATTGTAAGGTTTGCTAGATTCACCCGTTTTTACATTGTTATTCGCGTGAAATGAATGAAGATAATGCAATGGTGCATGACGAGCTACAGGAAGAGGTATTTGTTTATGTTTTTTGTAAGATTTTTTGCATTTATAGTGGAAAGCACGAACACGATTGTGTCGATCATACAAGACCGAGACATATGAATAAGTCTCGGTTTATGGTAACCGACATTGTTGAAAAGATCTCGGCTATAAGGGAATATATATATATATAATATATATATATATATGTGTGTGTGTGTGTGTGTGTTTGGTTTGGTGCCACCGAGACTTTTGCTATAGTCTCGATAGGATGTAATCGATACTAAGTGCATAGACTCGGTGTACTCCCCATCAATTTTATGTGTCGGTTAATTCCAACCGACACCTAAGCATATATCTCAGCTAAGGTTAGTCACACAATGATTCTCATACCTGTGTGGACGAATATCACGAGTTTCTGGAAATGAAACACGCAAATGAACAACTAGAAAAAATGAAACAAATAACTAACTAAAATAACACAAATCTAGCCAAATCGACCTATGCATACTTTTAAACGTTCAAATCAACAAAAACTTAATATTTAAATCCTCCGCGAGCCCTAAGCTACATTCACCAAAGTCGAAATCACTCCCAAATCAACCAAACAAATACAAAACTTGTCAAATACA
This sequence comes from Stephania japonica, assembly GCA_039657345.1. Lineage (NCBI taxonomy): Eukaryota > Viridiplantae > Streptophyta > Magnoliopsida > Ranunculales > Menispermaceae > Stephania > Stephania japonica. The sequence continues at coordinate 63,012,747 of CM077557.1, read as the reverse complement.
AGCTTAAAATAGAAGGAAATGGGAGATTCCTGTAATGGCCCGAATTTATTAAATTGGATTTGATGTTAATTTCGAGGATTTATGGGCCTTAATTCGAGCCTAGTCGTGATACTCGGTTGACTCGGGCACAAGAACTGAGGGTGAATGTTATTTGTGAGTGATATTTGACTGTATTGTGGTGTTAAAAAATTGTTAATTATCGTATTGCATTACATGTGTGTTATATAGCTATCGGGCGAGTTGGTGTGTCTGATGTCTACCTCGAGATGCATGCCGACGTGGGTCTTGGTAGTGCAAAGTACCGGTACATTTAAATGTGACAAAATAATAATAAAATCATAGTTTAGGCCTTTTGATCGAAATATTAGACTATGGCATGCCTCGCGATGCGTGCTGAGGTGCGAGACACGGTTAATCAAAGGACGATCGGATAAAACCAAGCTAGTAAGTGTCCTATTGGAGTTATTAAAGTGAATTGGACAACTCAAATACATACCATATGATGTCTTCGAGATACTAGAGAGCACACTTGATGAGTTTAGTAGATAAACGTGTAGTCGTCCCCTAATTTCATTACGACGATACTCGACCTGAAACCCTAATTAAGCCTGGTAAACCAGATCATACTTAATTAGATTCAACAGCCTTGTACGTATTCCTGACAATAACATGTATATCTTAATATCAAATAAACAATTAAAATAAAATACAGTGAAAATTTAAAACTTTTTCGATAAATATAAGATATACAACTTCGGTATTCAATCCATATTCCCATCTTGATTATTACAAAATAGTATTCAATACAATACCTATATAACAAGGAAACTCAATTCATCAAGAGAGGGCGTTAGACTCCTACTCATCTTTGATCCCTAGTTCCATTGCACGCCCATTTCCTAAAAATATTAAGGTGGGTGAGTCTTATATGCTAAGTAAGTGACTCTTATACTAACCATCAATTATCAATTAATATCAAAGGAAAATGTATAATATCACGAATCTAATGCATATTTAAGGGAGCATTTGAAACATTATAAACAATACATAATGGATGCAAGTTTATTGGTCCATTGCAACTATACCCGTGATTTGTATTTTTAATTTTAATATTTAAACAGTCGCACTCCCATATTGTCAAAAACTAACCACTGATCATCTGCTAGTTCAAATCGATGCGCCGCTAACTCAAATAAAGTAGAGTCGCATTTCCACATCGTAACTAAACCAATAATTGACCATTTGATTAGTTTATAACCGATGTGCTGCCAACTCAACAAAAAAGCATTGATGACGATATTTTCAAGTCACTGGGGTGCGATAATGGATGGCCTTCCCAACACAGTTCCAAACTCCAGGATGATTCGTCCCGCCAAACTTCTTTCTGAATTCATTTTTCAATTTAAAACTTTTTGTAAAACAAGTCAAATCACGTTACATTACCCCATTTCAATCCAAAACACTACATGCTCTAATAATAGTATTTTACATAACATAATTGATAAAAAGATGTGAGTTTCACTTACCTGTTATGAGCTTTTCTAAGTTTATTCCTAGTTTTTCTAACTTTTTGGGGTTCCATTACGCTTCCCAATATTCGAACACCTATGTCATACCCATTGATATCAATTAGGGTTCAATGTATTCTAGTATAAACCCCTAAACCAGACCCAAAGCTCGCATCCAATCATTTAACGCAAAACAGTTTATTTATTATTTACACTAGCCAACGCGCTAGTCGACTGCATGACTGCAACCCAACAAGGTTTGAAATCTCCAAATTTGAACCAACGACGTCCAAACATCATGCAACCTCAGAGAGGGCCCTACACGAGGACTTACAACATTCCTAAATCTAACAACAACAACCCAACGATAACCTCAACAACAACTTACCTCATCCATACGACGTCCTAGCCTCGACACCTTGAACTCACCATCCCTCCAGCGAGCTCTCCTTCTCATTCTCCTTCTCCTTCTCCTTTATTCTTTATCCTGATCTCGTTTTCTTACTCTCTCTATGTTCATAAAGAAGAGAGGTGGTGGTGATTATTCAAATAATTAACTGCCTCAAGACACACATCGTGTCATCCCGATAAGCCCTTAAACTTATTTTTTACCTGCACTGTCCAGGCGCTAGGGCTAACACCCAGCGAGCTGGTCACTGACTAGGCTAATTTTTACAAGTTTTGTTCAATTCTCGTGCATGCCAACGAGTTCATTCAGCGTGCACCCATCCTGGTGACCCACGCGTGTCTCTTCGTGGCCCTGCATATCCCTCAATACCCATTATTATCATTTTTATATATATTTATATATACCATCATATATATACGCCTACAATTACGTTTATCAATATGTAATTCATGCCAACGAGCACATTCGGGCATAAACGTTATCCCGTATCTCATTTTTGTCCTCCTTGATCCACCTACGATATTAGGCATTCTCCCATTTGTCCAGGTTATTCATTTTATAATTAATATTTCAATTCATACAAACATAATCCGACACACAATTCCACACACACGTTAATCATAGCTAATTGGACTTAACCACGAGCCTAACTCACGGGTTAATTAGGATTCGGATTAACACTAATCACGTGCTTATAGTAACGAGTTGTTACAATACATATCAAGTGAGATATTTTTCTTGTCAACTTTTTTCTCTCTCACACTCAAAAATTTAAAAATTGCAAGAGAAAGATAGGAGATTTTGGTGAAAACTTTGAGGTGATTTGATCAAGCTAACACAACAATCAAGGTGAACCATTCCTCCTATTTCAATTTTCCATTAAAATGAGCCAAGTTTAGGGGTTTTTGATGAAAAACGAATTTGAAGTTAAACTCACTGTTTTTATGGTGTTCTAAGGTGTACATGGAGTCAAGATTCATCATTTAATTGAGTTAATTGATGGGTTTTTGAGGAACTTTATGAATTTGTTGAAAAGTTCATGATTTCATGAAATCTTTAATTTGATATAAATTTTTGTTATCCGAGTGTTTTGTTAGAGTTTGTAGTTCCCCTACGAGTCGAGGATGAGATTGACGGGGATGGAGAAGGCCTCGAACGTTGGGGAGCAGGATTTCTGAGTTGGGAATCTCGTTGCCCAGTGCAGGGAATATGCTTCCCGTTCTGGGAAGCGTGGGTGTTCTTCCTCATGAACATGTAGTGCGCTAGGGAAATTGTTTAGTAAGCTAACTATTTGGAGCATGCTCCCTAATAGTTAAACAAGAGTACTAAAGACTATTTTGGAGAATTTTTGACTTAATACACGCCTAACCAACCCGAAACACACTAAATACAATAAAATGGACTTAGGGACTAAAGGGACAGTAGTTCGGGTATCGGGAAGTAGGCGAGTCAAATTCGGGAATCCAGGAAATCGGAGCGCGTATTTGAGGTGTGTAAAATCCATTGGAATGCTTCACAAGAATTCATGGTGTTATTATTGGATATCGATTTCATGTGTGACTGTTGGTGGTCATGCATGGGTTTTCACTATTAAATTCAGTTTTGTATATATTGGTTGTGGCCAAACCTCTTGCACGAAGGATTGCTGGGTTTTCATTAATGGTGTTTGGGGTTCATGGGTTTGAGAAAAATCCCAACAACCAAACGTTTGGTTTCGTCCAAAATAATTCGAACCATCAAATAACCCTAATTCGTTTCTAAAACAAGAATTAGAGTTTTGGCCCTTAATTTTCATACATGTATTGTAACTTAAAACGTCTATTTATACAACGCTTATATATAGACGATTAAGTAAATTGCACATATACCCCTATTCAAGAAGTATAAGTATAATACACCACAGAGACGTTTCTGTCATGAATTTTATCATATAAAATTCATTCTTCTAAACCATTTTAAAATCTCACAAAACCATTCTTAGTGTGCGGCCCAATAGGCTTATACAACATTGGCAGTGTACCAAAACACATTTTGGTATACAAGTCATAAACGGTCTCTAGCAAGACATTATGACTACCCAAGTTGTACAAAGATCAAATCGATACAACCTAATCAATAATGTATATAACATCCTTTTGTCATACGAAATCCTTTTGATCAAATATAAGACATGGAATTGTCATCCAACGTGTTCGATCGATTCATTACCCATGTTGACAACGATAATAAAACATATCTATAACTATCGGAAGGGATTTATGGTGTATCCTTTACTTGAAATAACATCTGAAGAGGTTCATCCGGTAACCGTAGTTGGAGTTTAATCACTGTAAGCCTATAATATATGCACGAAATCTTGTTCTGTTTTATTGACTTATCGACTGGCTTAGGTCGGAGTTTTCTCATATTTGAATTCTTATCCAGTTATTTCATTTACTTTATTTTTCGGTATTTATTTGCGGTCGGTTGAGTTTACTCGCCGGGTTTATTCTATTGCATTAGCATTGTGGCACACTAGGTCATAGCATGTGTTATAGGAGGCATGTTGGTGGATTGTCGACCCGACTGCTAATTTTCCTATACTCATATCGGTGCGTCGTGGTCTACTGGTTACCGAACGAACAACAAAGATTTCAGTAAGTTTGAGTTTACTCACTAGCGGTGCCTAGGTGATAGTTCGAAGTATGGTGTTAGTTTGACATAGATCGTGCACTCACTGTGCTTATCACTGCTATTGGATATACATGCGAGGGTTTTTCCCAGTTGCCTCATTCTTTTCTTCGAAGTGTTTATTTAATAGTTATTTGATTCTAGCATTTATTTATAATATTTACTCTTTGAATTTCTTTGGGATTACTCACTCTTGACTCATCATCTGTTTTATTGTGATGGCTGAGTGCAGACCCCAGTACAAGTAGAGGGAAGGGAAAGCTTGAGGATTTCTTCTAATTGATCAGCTACTCCCTACTCGTATGTTTGTTTACTTTATTTGTTTTCTGTTGGGTTTTGAGACTTGTGCGATATTTGAACATGTATTATGACTGTTGAGGTCATTTTGATGTTTAGACTAGATACATGATTGTTATATATATATGATGATGATTGTTTTGATGAGTTTTCCACATTAGGATAATTGCTTTTCTATTTAATTGATTACTTAAGTCTTCTGCTGAATATGTTAAGGTATTAACAAATGATTTGAAGTCCATAAGTTAACTTACATAATTAATTTGATAATAGGTACGCCCCGCCTAGGGACTCAAACCTATCCACCCAGTACTCGGTGTCACACGGTCACTAAGGGTGGTCACACACTCGTGCGCACGAGTGCCCGCGTTTTATCCCTCTAGTGCAGGTCCTAGTACTTTTGAGACGAAACACTTACGCCGGAAAACACACAACAAGAAATGGAATGGAATACCAATAATAGGGCATAACAAAACTGAATAAATGATAATGAATCACATGGCATTTTCTTACTGGCTTACAAACATACAAATGCTTGTGGCAAATGTACTTATCTGACCAATCGCGACCCATAGACACTCTCACGTTCCTAACGCGTATCCCCTAGTTTCTCGCTACCTTCTAACAATTACCATTGCATTTTGGTAGCGGTTGTACATATCTCTAGGGCTTCCATTATATGATGATGGAAGAATAGTTCTTTTACTCTATCTGCACATGCTTCTCCAACATTTGTTGCATCTTGCAAACCTTGGTATAGTTCAGATCGAAGAGTCTTTTTGTAGTCTTTTAGATACTTCAATCTCAATGATTCCATTTTCACATACATGTCTATCGCATATTATTGTAGAAGACATCCATCTGTAAGCAATAATGAGGTCCGATGGCTCTAGGATCTCGATATGAAAATGTTAGTTTCTTGTCTTAAATAGTGTTGACTTTTAAATTGTTAACGTTATATTTCTCAATTATCTAACTCCCTCCCTCAATTATCTAACGTTATAAATAAAGGTTATATTTCTAAAAAATAATTAGACGTTATAATTATAACGTTTTAAATAGACGTTATATTTATAATGTTTTAAATAGACGTTATAATTATAACGTTTTAAATAGACGTTATATTTATAACGTTTTAAATAGACGTTATATTTCTAAAAAATAATTAGTAACGTTATAGACGTTAGCGTGATTGAGGGAGTAGTAGTTAAGGGAGAGATCAAATAGGTGAGGGAGTAAATCGATTTTAATTAAAACTTGCAAAACGTTGCTTGAAACTTCGACATGTTTCGCCAAACATTGATCAACTTTGATGACTTCCATCGAAACCATTAAAAAAATGTAAAAAAAATCAAAGAAATCAAAGAAGTTTTTTTTTTTGAGGAAGTTTGGGGAAGTTACCTTTAAATAATAATTTTTATTTTATAGTCCGTATGTTACATATTTACCCAACTCCCACGTTCAAACGATGTTCCTCGGTCCGTTTTTCTTTGTTCCGACTCTTGTAACGCGCGTAGTCTCGCCTTGTCTCGCCAACTAATTAATTAAATTAATTAAAAATTCATTTATTTGTACTTTTTACTTGTTTTTCTCTCCCGTTTAACTAGTCGAAACCTCACTCAATTAAATATTGTCCGAACGGCTCGAAACCCGTAAAATACTAATACACACAATCAAAGAATCATAAAATCACTTCGGTGTCGACTCCCGAAGTTCGAAATACTGTCCAGTATTCACGTAGCCGGGTCACAATTTCTGACAAGTGCAACACAAGTCAGTTAAAAATTTAGGGTTGTTACAGTCTCCCCCACTTATTAGAATTTCGTCCCCAAAATTTATCTAATAAGTAAGCTAGATTAACGACTCTTCGCAACTCCTAACAAGACCGATAAAAACTCAGAGTGAGTCATTTCTTGACTCCGAACCGTTCGTGACCCTTCAGTGGAGAGACCTTCAAATATTTATAGTCTTCCCCAATTATACTGAAGCTCATTGTAATACTCGACAAGTATTTCTTCTGCCACTACTGGGCACTCTTAAGTCTCAAACAAAACTATTCACAACTACCCAGATGCTATCGTGACCACGAGGAGATCGGGGCAACCACTAACGAAATCCATATCAATATGTACCCAATTCCATCTAGAAATGGGTAGGGCTGTAGTAGTCCTCCAGATCATCGATGCCCAGCCTCTACGCGCTGGCATGTCACACGTTCGAACAACTCCGACACCTCAGAAATCATCCCTGGCCACCAAAAGAATGTCGCATATCGGCGCACATCTTAGGTCGACCCGGATACACAACAAAACCGAAATGATGAATCTCCTGAAGTACTTCACACACATCAGCCACTAATGGAATCCCCAGTCGCCCGCGATACCTCTAGCATGAGTCTGTCGACCGACTCGTCTGGGCAATTTGAACTATCCACCATCTCACTGCACCGCTGGTATGACGCATCGTCTTGCTGTCCCTCGCGCACAATGCCAAATGAGACGGTCTGCAACATCGTTTGACCACGTATCTAGGTCATAGTAGTCATCGGCATGTCTGCTGAACTCATCAACTTGACTGCCTCATGTAAACCACGCTCGTAGGTTCTTTGACACACGACTACCTCCGCTTCCAATCTTTTGCAGCACAACGCATCAGCAACAACGTTGGTCTTCCTCGGATGCTACACAAAACGAAAAGTTGTAATCCTTCACGAACTTAGACTAAGGCTTTTGTGTCAAGTTCCGTTCCTTCTGAATGAATAGGTGTTTCAAGCTCTCAGGATCATTACGTAACTCGAACGAGCATCGTACCGGTGACGTTCTCATATCATCAGCGTGAACACGATCGCAGCTCACTCCAGGTCATGGGTTAGTCAATTCTTCTTACAAACTTTCAGATATTCGAATGCATAAGCGATCTCACGGCTTAAATCTTCTCGAAATCAATTGCATCACCGTTTGCTCTAAACACGCGTCCTAAAATTTAACCTTGGGTAACAAATACTCGTACGCGATTCAATATCTTAGCAGCGTCGACATCCTGTTTCACTCTACCACATACTCTACCCACAAGGGTCTCAATTTCGTTTTCTCGTATTATAACCCGAACATGAAATGCACCAAACCAGTTCGTACTAAAGGAAACATTGAACCCTAAACTCCATCACGGACTCGCCTGCACTCTGCCTCAACGCAATGAACTCGTTCCTTTTCGCTTAAAAGACAGTCGGCGGAAAGTACTTCTAACTAAACTAGGTCTTGAAGTCAAACCAATCGCTCGGGATACCTCGGGAAGCAACGATTGTCGTCTACTAATCGTCCGCCTCCCCCTGCAATATTGACGAAGAGATCGTCTCCTTCATGCGTTCATCAGTAGCGATGATGGTGTGAACCTTCTCGTGATTCTTCAAGAATAGCTCTGCCGCTCTAATGTTGGTACCACCATAGAACTTCAACGAGTCGTGCCTCTTGAACTCTCTCCACTACCTAGCCTTGGTAGTGGCTCCCGAACTCTTTGTTGGAGTCTTTATTGAAGTAGTCTCAGCATTGGCCGCCGGTGTAGCTAATGTAGTAGGTATCTCCTTTGCTTGTGCTATCGGCGGTGTTTCAGCCTCAGTTTGAGCAACTGACGCAACAACAAATCCCTCAGGTATCGCCGCTAACAAAATCAGAGTCGCGAACGTCGCAGCAATTGGAATCTCAACTCCCCGAGTAGTATTCGTAGGAAGCAACGTAGTCGGGGTAGATGGCGTCGTAGTAGCCTGTGTGGGTGTCCTCAGTGACCGCACTAACTCATCAAATATCTGGTCCTGCGTCGCAGCTCTCTGAGACAATGTATGTATCTCCTAAAGGCATTGTGACAAAATCATGCCGATATCGTCGCTCGGACCTGGCTAATCCGCAATCGTCGTTTGAACAAGAAAATGACTTTCTCGGATCAATGGATAACTACCGATACGATATAATACACACAACAATCATAATATGTACAAAGTTAATTTTGACTAATCCCGAACTCCCCCATCTAAGTTTTTAAAAGGATCATAGGGTTTCCACTCTAAATTCAACCATTCCTAACTTCCGCTGTCTTAATGGTTTGTGTTTTAACTTGAGAATCAGGTCGTTATAACCTTAAGCTCTGATACCAACTATGACGGCCCCAATTTCCCTGTGCAATTAGGTACGCCCGACCTAGACCCGTACAAGCCCCGAGTCATCACTCGGCAACTTGACGAGCCTAATCAGTCTTCAATTTAGTCAATTTAGTAATTTATGAAAGAGTTATTGCAATAATAAACAGCGGAAGACTAAACAATTAAAACAAAGGGGAAATAACTTAATCAAAGGAAATAGAGGAATTCTATAAGTGTGGAAAACCCCGGGTATTCATGTACAATTCGAAATGCAAAGGTACATGATACCAATCTCATCAAAATTTGCCAAGTTTAATAATCCCAAAGCATATATATATATATAACGATATACATAAAAGCAAAATATAAGGAAACCTATAAAATAGTCTCCAAATCCAGCCGCTAATCATCACAATAGATCACCTAGGCAGGGTCCCTTGCCCTTGCTGCTCTTCGCCCTATCTGCACCCACCGTCACAAACTAGACGGTGAGTAACTGAATAAAATCGAATGTAATGCTAGAAGAAGATAACAATAATTCATGATAATACAAGTAAAACAATCTAAATATCATGCAGTAATAAAAAGACAGGAAATTAAATAGACAAGATGCATGATAAACAGACTAATAGATATCAATCGAAAGTCAAGTGTGTTCCAAGGAATCAAAAGAGGCTCATAAGTAGTCTAAACCATAGCATAACGGCGAAGACCTCCCGGGCATCGACACAAGCGAAGGCACAGCTATGACTGGAAGGAACTCAAACCCATCCACCCAGTACTCGGTGTCACACGGTCACTAAGGGTGGTCACACACTCGTGTGCACGAGTGCCCGCGTTTTATCCCTCTAGTGCAGGTCCTAGTACTTTTGAGACGAAACACTTACGCCGGGAAACACATAATAGGAAATGGAATGGAATACCAATAATAGGGCATAACAAAACTGAATAAATGATAATGAATCACATGGCATTTTTTTACTGGCTTACAAACATACAAATGCTTGTGGCAAATGTACTTACCTGACCAATCGCAACCCGTAGACACTCTTACGTTCCTAACGTGTATCCCCTAGTTTCTCGCTACCTTCTAACAATTGCCATTGCATCTTGGTAGCGGTTGTACATATCTCTAGGGCTCCCATTATATGATGATGGAAGAATAGTTCTTTTACTCTATCTGCACATGCTTCTCCAACATTTGTTGCATCTTGCAAACCTTGGTATAGTTCAGATCGAAGAGTCTTTTTGTAGTCTTTTAGATATTTCAATCTCAATGATTCCATTTTCACATACATGTCTACTGCATATTATTGTAGAAGACATCCACCGCGAAGCAATAATGAGGTCTGATGGCCGGATCTGATATGAAAATGTTAGTTTCTTGTCTTAAATAGTGTTGACTTTTAAATTGTTAACGTTATATTTCTCAATTATCTAACTCCCTCCCTCAATTATCTAACGTTATAAATAGAGGTTATATTTCTAAAAAATAATTAGACGTTATAAATAGACGTTATAATTAGACGTTATAATTATAACGTTTTAAATAAACGTTATATTTCTCAAAAATAATTAGTAACGTTATAGACGTTAGCGTGATTGAGGGAGTAGTAGTTAAGGGAGAGATCAAATAGATGAGGGAGCAAATCGATTTTAATTAAAACTTGCAAAACGTTGCTTGAAACTTCGACATTTTTCGCCAAATATTGATCAACTTTGATGACTTCCATTGAAACCATTAAAAAAATGTAAAAAAATCAAAGAAATCAAAGAAGTTTTTTTTTTGAGGAAGTTTGGGGAAGTTACCCTTAAATAATAATTTTTATTTTATAGTCCGTATGTTACATATTTACCCAACTCCCACATTCAAACGACGTTCCTCGGTCCGTTTTTCCTTGTTCCGACTCTTGTAACGCGCGTAGTCTCGCCTTGTCTCGCCAACTAATTAATTAAATTAATTAAAAATTCATTTATTTGTACTTTTTACTTATTTTTCTCTCCCGTTTAACTAGTCGAAACCTCACTCAATTAAATATCGCCCAAACGGCTCGAAACCCATAAAATACTAAAATACTAATTCACACAATCAAAGAATCATAAAATCACTTCGGTGTCGACTCCAGAAGTTCGAAATATCTTGTCCAGGTTTTCACGTAGCTCGGTCACAATTCTTAGGTAGCTATAAGGTGATTGATAGATGATTTGGCACGCGTGGAACATAACTAGACCGGTATAGGTAGGGTTATGGGTTCATGGCGTACGACTTAACGGGCTTCGAATTTTGGGGCCGCTACAAAATATTACTTGGATGATTGATGATAAAACAAGTTTTTGCTTTATTGAGCCGTTAAATTTATAGATCACCCCATTTCTCCCTCCCATGTACCTCAATTCTTGTTCGGGATAATAAAAATGATAAAGTCGTAGCATATAAGCTATTTTCTTATTTGCGAGGTTGATACATTATTATCCATTATGTTTTGGACTCATTATGTATTAAAAAGGGGTTTGTTATGGGTAAATTTTATGAAACCCATAGCTTAATTGTTTATCTCTTGTAAGACTTTTACTTTATTTTCGTATCTTATAAACTTAGAAGGATTTTATTTGCACCTTTATATGCCTTAGTAGTTTATTTGTAAATTGTCTTATTGAAATTTGCAAGTTAAGGCTTACTAGATCATCATTCGACTTGTTAGGTCATCTTAAGAGGTTTGATGATGGTTTAGGTCGGATAACTCGAGGGGTTTGGCGATGATTTAAGTTGAACGACTTAGGTTTAGGTCATCTGGAGGGTTTGGTGATGGTTTATGTAACGCCCAAATTTCACTAAGGTCATTATTCACGTATTTTCTGACATGGACATCAGTTCGGGTCCACGGGAACACCGAGTTGGCGTGAAATGTTATTTTTGATTGATTGTTTAGGTAATTGTGATGATAATGAATATGTTATGAGTCATTACATCGCGGGTGTGAATTAACTATTGATTAGACTTGGCGAGATAGTGTGTCGGTATTAGCCTAGAAATACGCGTTGACACAGGAACCAGACAGGTGACTGACGGGAACACTAAGCCGGGGAATGTTTACATGACTTAATATAATTAAATGTGATAAATAATTGATATGGGAACACGATATTGAGCTGGATTTGTTATTAAAGTGTAGTACGACAATTCGAGTTGCCAAGTGCCGGAACGCTCGAGAAGCAAGTGATTTGGTGTTGAGAGGATGAGACTAAGTCCCCATTTGTATCACCATTTGGTGGACCTTTTGACTCAATTGAGACCATAAGATGATGTCTTGGGATGGGAGTGTCACATATATGAGTTTTCCACTCATTTCACCACATTTTCTCTCTCCACATGCCATTGGGATGAAAATTCTTGAGGAAGGCAAGGGTTTTGTAATGTTTGGGTGGTGATTCGGTGGTGATTGAAGCTAGGAAATGAAGAATCGAGGTAAGATTCGTCATCTCCTTGTCATTATCTATCTTTCGGGTCTAGTTTTGCGTATTTTGGTGATGGTTTTTGAAGGGTGAGAGAGCTAATTGGTTTTCCAGAGTTTTCATATGGTTGTTAATGGTGTTTTTAAGTATAAAGTGGTGAATTTGTAGAAGTTGTTGTTTTTGAAGAAAAATAGAATTTATGACGTTTTGGCAAAAATCGCTAGGTGTATTGATTTTGTCGGGGTTTAACGAGGTTTGATGCATACTATGGTTGTTTTTGAGAACCATAAGGATTTGGAATGGGTTCAGACCACGACAAACGAGTCGAGGAGGTCCAAAAAATTAACCTAATTCGGGACAAGGGAGACGCCACCAGTGGCGTCGTGGAAAACAATTCTTCACGACACCTTGCACAATAAAAATAAAAAAAAATAAAAATAAAAAAAATTGAAAATTGATTGAATTTCTAAATTTTTAGGATTTTTGTGATTATTTAGAATACCAGGGACTTAGAGGACCTAGTCGAGTATCAAACACGTATTACGAGGTGATAATGACATTAGTTCTGGGGATTTGGAGCGCGATTTGAGGTGAATAAGCCCAACAAAAACACATCTTGAGTATTTAATTGTTTCAATTCTTACAATTGTTGTTCTTGCTATATAATTCCATTACTAAGCATGCATTAGTTTTGTTTATTTATTAGTCGATATTGATTGATTTTGTTATCGAATATTATTTGGGACTGTTATGGTATGGGACTGAGGAGGCTAGATTGCAGCGTGTGTGCTTACGCCTTTAATGGATTGTGACCTAAGTTGTGGGGTACACGTGTTTGGTGGGGTGTGACCCGTTCTGGTCACCGTTAGTGGTCCGGGTGTGGCCCAGTCTCATTGTGGATAGATGGAGCATCTAGATTGGCGAAATATGATTTAGTTTGTTAGGTTATGTCACACATTCATCTGGATTTATCATAATTGTTGTTGAACATGTTGTTACAATCATGATTATTCGTTAATCATCTTGTATGGCTTTTGACTACACACGCAGGGTTTTATGGTTGTCGTACTCACTGCATGTTTAGTTAACCTTATTTATTGACTTCTGTTATTATCAACTCGATGGTTTTCTTTGGGAGTTTACTCACTGAATTCGTCACTGTATTTATTGGGTGACTTAGTGCAAATCCAGGTACGAGCAAAGCTGCAAAGACATTGGGCGACTACCTTTAACGGTTTACAGTCTAGGACCTAGTCATACGTGTACATTTGATATATTGTTTTATGTTAGGTTATTGGGGACTTTTGAGATACATGTACATGTATATATTTACTATTGTCGTCTTTTAGACAATGTACTACTCTAGGTTTTCCACATAGGAATGAATGCTCTATAACTTTTGATGAATAAATCACAAATTTCATATTTTAAAGCTTCCGCTGAATCAATGCATTTTAAATGTTTATAACTTTGATTATTGAGTGTAACGACCCGGTACTTTAAGCAGGTGATTAGTGTTAATCCGAGTTAGGCTCGTGGTTAAGCTCGAATCGTCATGACTAACGTGTATGTGGAATTGCGTGATGTATCGATTTTTGTATTAATTACGTGAATAATCGAGACTAAAGAGGAAATGTCTAATACCATGTGTGGGTATTGGAGACTGCTTACGTAATTATGGGCATAATTGTATAAAATATGATACGCGATGTCACGAATGACACGCGTCGGACATACGGTGGTGGGCACGCCCGAGATGTTCTCGTTGGCGTGCCAACCGGAATTTTAGGCACAAGATATCGATAAATATATATATTTATATATAAATTAGTATATATATAAATATATATAATATATTGGAAAAATATACAATGCTTTTACTACTATAAGTTTTCCACATCGATAAAGATCGAAGTGAATGAGAGAAAGCGAGAGAGGGAGGAAGCTGAGACGAAGAAGAGATGAGGAGGAATCGGGAGTTGAATGCTCTATAACTTTTGTTGAGTTGGATGAATAAATGATGAATTTCATATTTTAAGGCTTATACGGGGTTTTACCTCGAAAAGCGTGAAATGGTCAAAATAGGTTAGAAATTAGGTCCCAAGATGTCGAATTCGAAATTAGACATAAATGCATTTTAAATGACTCGTAGCTTTTATCAATTATTAAAATAGTATTATTAGAGCATGTAACTTTGATTATACCGTGGTTTGACCTTGGTTTTATAAAATGTTTTGAAATGATGGATTCGAAAAGAGGTTTGATTGAGTTTGGAAGCGTGGTGGAGTTGCTAACCATGCATGGTGTGACTTGGGAATTATCCCGATCAATGCTTTCCAGTTGAGTTTAGCGGCTCATTAGTCTTAAACCAATCATGATTGGTTTAGTGATGATGAGTAACATTGACAAGAACTGGTTAGATGCCCAGTGATTGGTTCTTGGATATGTGAAGGGGCGACTCAATGCAAATACGAAAAATGTGAAATACAAATCACTGTTTATATTGATTCATATGCTCTGTAGATATGCATTTGATTCATGTTGTTATACATTGCCTGATAGTATTGGTATGGGCGAGCATGTAGGAGCTCAACCACCTTAACACGGGTATGAATGTACGCTAGGACTTGGAACTCGGGAAAGGAGAAGCCAAATACGGTGCGGTGACTCAAGTCCATGGAGTGCCGGTATTGTATAACTTGTGTTTTATCGAAAAAGTTTTAAATTTTTATTTGCGTTTGTTTTATGTCGTCGGACATTCCTTAAATAAAATTAGGGGATGTCACATTGAGGATTGAGTGGTGCATGGTGCGTGTGAGACACAACCATGAGGTGACGTGGTAAGGTTGTGGGCCCGCAACTCATGACGTGGCAGGCCTCAAGTTTTGGGGCCGCTACAGTTTAGGCCAGACGACTCAAGTCCATGGGGTTCGGGTCGTCGTATGGTGATCTTCTTACAAAATTGAGTTTTGTGACAAAAGTGTTACAAAATATGGAGTGACCTTTGGTGAAATTATCCAGATTGTATATTAGAGTTTAGAGTATGAGATTCATAATTGTTTTTGGCCACAGGAAGGAACCAGTTGCCCAAAAAAAAAAAAAAAAGAATCAGAATACGTATAAAAGTACGTGTACGATCATAAATACGTATTCTGCGTGACTCGTGTAAGCCGTTTTCGTTGTTCTAGATGTCCACTTGCTCTCATCTCTCTCCCTCTCTCCTCTCTCTAAGGGTTTCTAGGTCCTAATCTCTGCAAAGAAATAGCAGAAATCCTCACAAATCGCATCTCATCTCATCTCTCACAATTCCTTCTTCTCAATCTCTACGTTCCTTCTCATTTGCTGATATCTTTTCACTTGTCTTATCCAATTTGATCTATGAACCCTCGAATCCAAATCAAAAGAAGCAGTTTTCGAAATCTGCGAGGACGGACGATCGAGCCTTCTTCTGAGGTTTTCTTGTTTGGTTTCTTCGACTCGATTGAATTTGGAGTCGTTGGTGTTGCTCAGGTTTTGAATTGCTTATGTACGGTGTGAATTGGCTCAGAGTGACGTTGACATCTAGGTCTTAATTATAATTTTTTTTTATTTCGGAGTTGGAGGTTCTGTTTCTGATCACTGTTTCGCACAAAAGTTTGGATATTTTTTCGGTGGGTGTTTGTGTTTGAGATCTAGGGTTTTTGGTTTGTATGAGACATAGAAAATTTGGTTATTATGATGGATATGGAAATCGCTGGGGATGTTGCGTCTTTGGATCCTGAATTGCTGCAGCTTCCGGAGGTCTCGCCGTTGGCGCTGAAAGCGAATCCTCACATTGCTGAAGACTTGTTCTCGCAGTGGCTTTCGCTCAAGGATACCGGTCGCCTGGTAATTTTTCTGAAACTTCACAACTCTTTAAGTATAACATGTATTATAATGAAAATTGTGAATCGCATTTGCGTTACGACGTGATTTGCTCAAGACTTGTCTCATTTTGATACTATTTCTCATATTCTAAAGGGTGAATGGAGCTAGTTTATATTTTAAGGCTTTTCATGCCGCATCAAATCAAAAAGATGCAAACAGAGTATTTCTCATTTTGATACTATTTCTCATATTCTAGTTACTCTCTGTAATTAATTACATGTAACTTTCTCATAATGAATTATTGACATAGAATGTTTGTTGGATGAGTTTATGGGTCAGGCTGAGCAGCCAAATTTCAAGAAGAAAAACTAAATACTAATCCTACTTGGATCATGAATCTACTATCTTTTGGCGTTTCCAAATCATGCTAGTTTCCTTTTCCTTAGTTATATAGTTTCTTATCTTTAGTTCTATAAGCCTTGTTATGTAGCAATGTCTAATTCTTTTGTTCTTCCTTTTTGGCGTGGACAAAAATTAACCTCTTTCATATGTGTTTTGGTGGAAACAAGATCAATCAAATATTAACAATTTATTACTCAACTTTGAATGTGAAGTTTTTGTGAGTGAATATTGTTTATCTTTCCTTCAAGGTTAATTGTGTGTTAGCTGTTTCATTATAACTTTGGAGGCCATTAATTCATCTTAAATAGAATTTTGTTCTCTACTCGATCAAAATTGATTGAGTAGGTATTTCTTTGGTTTTAAGTACTTGAAAGAAGTTCTAATTAGGCTATTAGTGGTGTATTTGCCTTTAAGAACTCTGTTTCCTTAATGATTTGTTTGATGCCAAAAATTTCCACTATGGTAAAAATGCTTTTTATGCACACAGTCATTTCTAGAGCTCTGGTCTATGTATTGTAGGAAAGGAGGAGAAAGGTATGGTAAAAGAATCTAGTTTTAAAGTTTAATTTATAATTGTTTTTTTATTTCTGTGTTGGCAACTTGGCATAGGTTAACATAGCCTTTTATATTAGAGAATATATAGGTATGACCTTTAGACACATATCTAGACCCGACACGCATACCCGAATCCAGGTAACATATATGTAACGATTATAACTAATTTTGGATTGAGGCTTATGTTATTGTTGTTGTTGCAAGTTTATTGTGCATTGCATTTGATTGTACTGGATGCATATTGGATTACTGTTTTAAATTTTCTCTGTTTTGTTCAATAGCTAGAGCTATTGTTTTTCGTTTACCACCTATTATGGGGCATTTGTTGTGAATCAAATGGAGAATCTATTAGGAATTAGGATAGCTTGGTGATGTCTTGGCACTAATTATCATGGCTTCTTTAGAAAGTAGAAACATTTAATCGTGCTTTGAATCAAGCACCCAATATAATTTGGGGCTCAAGTCACAATTTCAAAAGTTTTCCCTCTAGGTTGTCGCTTATGCTGGTGTGATGATCCATGAAACATAATATGGCAATGCAATTGAGAAATAGGGGATAATTTATTGTTGAATAGAAATTATATTATCTCTAGTAGAGAAGTACACAAAAATGAGGAATATGTTCTCCACAAAGCACATTGCGACAGGGCTTGTTCTTAATTCTTAGGAAACCCCTCTAGATATCATGGAAATTGCAATTTGGAAAGTGACCAATTATCAAACTGAAGTGTTATGAAAGAATTTGAGCATAGAAACGTCAAAATGTCCTTAATGTTGTCTCGAATTTTAGTTTGTCTCCATCCACAAAAGCCACAAAATAGATATCATGGAAATGCTCCACTGCCTCTCTCTTGGATTTCATAGTTTCAGATTATTGTTTTAGAATATATCAGTGCTTACATTGGATGGAGTATGACTTTCTAGGATTGAATATTTGACTTTATTTATGAATTCTACCTCTTGGAATTCAGAAGTAATTTTGGGATTTTAATTCCATGAGGGAAAATTTTGTAAGTTTTTGATACTTTAGTTATTGTTTATTTCATTTTTTTGGCAATTAGCTAATTCCTCACACTTGAATTTCATTTTTGGTTTTGCATAATATTTTATGCTTCTATGCTGTATGAGTACCTTCTAACAAAATTAACATTAGTTGCAATCTTTATCATTACATATTATCTTTAATTTGCAAATTATGTAATCTCCCCCTTCGATTGATTTTCAATAAACTTTTTTTCGCATTTTGTTCTTAATCATATCTAAATAATGCAGGGAAGTTCAGAGTTGTGTCATCTAAGCAATTGTGAAATGTATTAGCCGAAGGACTATTGTGAGTTCGCCAAGTGGATTTGCTTAACTTTGAGTTAAGAAATTACAAATTCCACTATTCAAGGCTTCAAAAAAAAAAAAAAAAAAAAAAAAAAAACAATTACACCTTCAAAACTTCCCATGTTTGATATACAATATTAGAAGTGCTAATTGAGTACTAGTTTTTTCTTGTTCAATTCCCGATTTAGTTTTTGAAATGTTTAGATTTTTTTTTTCTTTTTTCTTTTTCATAATTGTTATCTATTTTTATGTCAAGTAATGTGTTACTCTTGCTCTACTCGGACTAAATTGATGAAATAGAAGAAATTTTGTGACCAACATTTACAATGATAATATTTGAAATATTTTTTGCTGATAGTTTTTTCCTCAAGAATGTGTATCAAGTATTATAAAGATTGTAAACTTTATTTTAAAGAAAATATTAATGTTATTAATTATCTTAGGTTTATAATAATTCTTGTTTATTATGACAAACAATCAAAAATATTACTTCACTTGATTCTTCATTCATACCAAAAATTGATTAACTTGGTGAAATACCAATAATTCCATATTATTATAACCATGATCTCAGCATTTGAAAGCAACAAAAGAATAAAAATCTCAGCATTTGGTGATTATTCTCTGAGACCCTTTTCGCTGACTTTTTCATAGAAGTTTTCACGTGTTCAATGTTGTACTTCTTTTTACATATAGTAGGTCTTCCCTTCCCTGTATATCAATAACTCCTCATTATTACAACTGTGGTGGCTGTTGACCTTTGGTTTTTCCTGTTGTGACCTCAACAATAGTCAATCTTGTGTGGTAGACAATTGAAACTGAACTGGTATGAAATACTTCATTCAGTTTATTTGGGAAACCATGACAGTGTCAGATAGTAACTTAGGTTTGATGAATTGTGTGCTTATCCCTGCTTAATAGGTTAGAATGTTACTGTTTATGAATATTATGATGAAGGGTTAGTTTGCTGGATTAATCCTACTTGAGGGAAGGTGCCCCAAGAAGTTTCTTTTTGAATGACACTGGAAAATATGAAAAGTACCTTTTTGTGAATCACATTTGTCAAGTTCATACGTCATAGCATTAACATTGATGAACTTGACTTGAACTGCAGTTATTGAACACCCAAATTTTTGTGAATATATTCTTTCTCATGTTTCAAGTATGCTTGCAGGTGAAGTCTTTGCTTGATGATGCAAAGGCTGGTAACCCATTGAATGTCCATGGTGGTTCAACCAGTACAAATGCTGCTTCCAGCAACTCTTTGCCTTCCATGTTTCCTGCGGGAAGTGGGCCGCCACTTTCCCCCAGGAGTACATCTGGTTCCCCACGTATTATGAAACGCCAAGGAGCTGGTCCTTCATCCTTAGGTTCACCATTAAAACTAATCAATGAATCAGTACGAGAAGTCATACCCCAGGTTGCTAATAAATAATATACACTCATCCCTTGTATAAGATTTTTAAAGTCCTGGTCTGCATTTTTGTTTGATGCCAAAGTTTTTATGTGATGTTAGGATGTGAGTTTTGATGTAGCCTTTTGATATTTGTAGTTTTACTTTCAAAATGGTCGTCCTCCTACCAAAGAACTCAAAGAGCAGTGTCTTTCCAGAATCGATCAGTTTTTCTTTGGTCACTCAGACGGACTGCAAGTTAATGGTAAGATATATGCAAAATTATATACCTTATTTGCTGCTTTTATGTTTGATGGGTTTGTAAATCTATTCATCTTGATAGCCACTAAAGTTTTTCCATCGTTGTAATCACAGAATTTAAATCAGTTACTAAAGAAATTTGCAAGCTACCCTCATTCTTTTCGAGCTGTCTTTTCAGAAAGATTGATATTGACAACACTGGGATAGTGACCAGGTATGGATGTACTGGTTTCTAAAATGTGGGTTGAGTTGCTTTACTGCTTTAAAGGAAGCTCTTTTTGTTGTTAGTTTATGGGATAGAACTTTAGAAGGAAGCATATCATATTGCTAGAAGGTACGATGTTCAAATTTTGTGTCTTGTCACCAAAAAACTCAAAAGACATATCAAAGGCTGATAAACAAGTGAATGCCTTCTATGAATCAACAATGAAATAAAACTAAGAGGATCATCAGTTGTATTTTGTAATTTAAATCCAGGGACAAGCTATATGGCTGCCTCTTTCTTTGGTGAGATTATGCTGTAATTTGCGGCTTATTTTTGGTTCCATCCAATTGCCCTTTGTGCTTGGCAAATCTGGAGGTCTAGAATGATCCCATATGCTAAAAACAAGAGGATCGATATAAGTTTTAGGGGATGAAGAAGTGAACTTGCTGTTGATTGGTTGTCGCATGCAAGTGGGAAGACCAAGAAAGCTACAATTTTGTGAGCTCATTTTTTGTGTATATTCCTTACCTTGGTGGAAGTATTAACTGGAGTACAAAAGATACCTGTACTTCATTTGTAATGGAAAACTTAATTGTATCATGTTTTATGTACATTGCGTAATGCAGGATCTGTTGCACTTTCTTATTTATAATGAGTGAATCTTTCATAAAATAACGTGTAGTTTGGTCTGCTTTGATCAAACTGGGAGGAGTTTGGTTTCTTCTAGTTTCTTCAGTAATTTCTGCTTTAAATAGGAAATCACTGGTCTGATTTGGAGGATTAATTGGAATTCTTCAGTAATTTTATTCATTTTCTTGGAAATTGTTTGTTAAGGATTCTTCAATTTTGTTGGACAAGAGCTATTTGAACTAACATGGAAGCTGTAGAGACGTTTTTTAAAAATTTTAGATTATGATGTGAATTATGATGAAAATAAATCTTAGCCTCCTCTTGGTTTGAGTTTTGACATTATTTAACTGCACTAGGTGGAGGAAGTGTACTATATATATATATATATATTTTTTTTTTCATGTGTGAGAGAGGTTGGACATCATCGTGCAGCTGGATTATTTAGTATATTAGCTTTTTTTTTCACGCTTGAGTAAGAGCTAAAAGCTTTTAGAGGAAAATGCTAGATATTTGGAAGAATGATGCTACGTATTTTTTGATCACATGCGGTGTTTTTTGTGGTGTCATGTTTGCTTTGTGCAACCTGTTATCATATTCATCAAATCACTAATTTTTTTTTTCTTTTCAGGAATGCACTTGTTGATTATTGGATCAACAACAACATGTTGACAGTGGATTTAGCTACTTTAATTTTTACAATATTAAAGCAACCGGATCATAAGTTCCTTACTCAGGTATTTATGTGCTTGGCATTCTTTTTATGTAGATTCTTTCTCGACTTGTATCATAATATCATTCAAATTATGAAAGTTACCTCCCTCCCTCCCTGTTCTTTTTATATGTATGCAATGGGGTTACCATTTTCGTCCTCTATGGCATTAGGTTAATAGCCTTTATGATAATTTAATTTAAAATTATGTTGAGTTTTTTATGTGAATGTGAATTTAGGGAGAGTTGCCAAAAATCAGTGTTATTTGAAAGAAAAAAAAACCTGGGAAGTTAACATGCAACGAGTGAAGCTGAATTTTCCATGGACTTCAATGGGTCTTTGGTTGTTTTGTTGTGCCTATTTGCTAATTGTTTTGGTTACCTTGTTCTTTGGCTGTTTGGCAAGCTTGCTTACCTTCTTATTCTGCTTTATCTTAATGCAGGAAGACTTTAAACCTGTTCTTCGAGAACTCTTGGCGACTCATCCTGGACTGGAATTCTTGCAGAGCACGCCTGAATTTCAAGAAAGATATGGTATGTTATTATTGTTGATTTATCCTTCATGATAGTTTATCTTATTAGATGAGATTTATGATATGATATAATCAACATGTACCTGTTAAGGCATATGTGAGGTATTTAGGGTTTGGCCCATTAGGGCCGTTTACCTATAATTATATATTGACCTAATTGGTCCTATTATAAGAACTTCGGTCTTTTTCTCAAAACCTAACATGGTATCAGACTATGAAACCCTAATTCTGAGTCGTTCGTTTTTTGAGTCGAACAACATATTTGTGGTTGTTGTTTTCTTCCATTGATGATCCTTTCTTAGTTTACTCTGTTTTTTTTTTTTGTTTATTTCTTTTTGCTCTCCGGCTTCTCTGTTTGTGCGTCTTCTTGCGTCCGCTAACTGCTTTGCTTGTGTGCACACATGATCCGTGCCCTCTCATTGTTTGTGCATCTTTATTGGTTTGTTGGCACAACTGTTGGTCTTTTGTTGTTGTTTTTGTTTTCTTCTTGGTTTTTTGTTGATGTTTTTGTTTCTCTTCATGCTCCGTCTTAGACATAAATGTTTTTGTGTTTGAATAAATAGACTGTGTTTGTTACATCTCTGTTTTGTCTTTTCTGTCCAAACATTGCCTCTCCGTCTATTTATTCATGGTCTATATATTCATGCGTTGGTGCGTGACACCAACTTTTGCTGTCGTGCCGTGCCGTTCTCCCTCATTGCTTCGGCTCTCTTCCTGGTTTATGAGGAGACTTTCTTCTCTGCTTCTTTGCCGGACAAACCTTCTCGCAACAACTCTGTGTGTATTTCTCGTTGGTTTGTTGTTGTCGTCGACTTGTCGTTGTTAGGTCGTCGCCATTGTTTGCCGGACGAACCTTTTCGTAGCAGTCCCTCGAATGCGTGGTTCTCGTTAGCCCCTCTCGTCGTTGCTATTATTTGCCAGATGAACCTTTTCGCAACTGTCCCCTATGTGCGTGCTTCTCGTCGTCCCCTCTCATCTTTGTCTTGCGGGATGACATTTTCGCAATAGCTTCCTATGTGCTACACTCACATGTTTGTTGATTTCTTGATATAGTGTTGAAATCATGCAATGAATATATATATATATATATATATATATATATATATATATATATATGAACCTCAAAAATTATTTGGCATAATGCTAAAATTAATTTAACAATATATGTGGAAAAACCAAAATTGCATTAAATTGATTGGCAAAATTAATCTAGTTTACTAAACTCAAAGATTACACGTCAATGCCTTAGTGATTTAACTAATTGAGGCAAGGCGACGCTTAAGATGTGCTTGGGTAA
Source organism: Stephania japonica (assembly GCA_039657345.1). NCBI lineage: Eukaryota > Viridiplantae > Streptophyta > Magnoliopsida > Ranunculales > Menispermaceae > Stephania > Stephania japonica. Next base: position 62,989,119 of record CM077557.1, on the reverse strand, counting down.
AAGAAGTAAAAGAAGAATAGTCCCATATTGACACGATTTTCAATGCGCCTTTCAAGGGTAGTATCATTCCCCTTTTACGATTCATCTTGAAACTCTTCTGTAATCCAATACTTTGGATCTTAAAACATTTGCTAGTTTGCAATAGATCCCTAGTTTTAGGAATGCATAAAAATAAATATTTTTTTTGATAGGAATGCGTAAAAATAAATATAGAAAAAGGAAAGATCCTCAAGTAGGAGAGATAAAAACTTGACTATTTGTCAATACCCTTTTAATTTGAAGCTTTGGAAACAAATTCTTCTCGGGCATAACAAATTCCATGTGTTCTACCATGATCATATAGTATGTGGTATTGGTGATCACTATAAAATCATTTTCACTTGTTGACGCCGAGACCTCATCAATTGTGATCGATTCAACTATGTAGGCATAACCTGAGCACAATCTTTTAAGACACTTTTTTCGTGTGATATCTCAACTACTATGGATTCTTGTACATCTTTCCTTAAACTTGCATACTTGCGTTTCTTGTTCTCTTGTAACCAAATCTTTGAGATCATTAATCTCTTCTTCATAGCAACAATCAAAAAATTCTTGAAGCTCCTGCTGTGAAGTACAATTTTTTCTTTAATTAAGCAACTTTTTGTTGGATTGTCTTACTACTTAGTGAATCCTTTTCTTCTCAATATTGCTTGGCAAAGTGTTTTGTGTACATCTTAGAAAGTATCTTTTAGTTGTAGTTTATATCTTTTCTTATGCCCAATATGGTGCTTTATCTTCACTCTCCCAATCACTATTATTGTCGTAGGAAGAATACCCACAAACTCGTCCATACATCATATTCCAATGATAGAAACTTGTGCTCTGGTACCATTTCACATGATCTTCAGTACTCCTTTCAAGGATCGTATCAATGTCACGTGTCAACTAGTTGAAAAGAAGGGTAAAGGCTGATAAGTTTGAAGTTGGAACTATTTTGCCTTGGTATTTTGGAGAAATATCCATTCACAAGCTAAATCACAATAAACTCAATGTGGGAGACGAATTCCATTTTGATTACTCAACTTCCATTGCATTATTCTTATTATAATATGTCACAACCTTTATATTCAATGGTTGAGGATAATGTTAGAATTTTGAAATTGTCGGCATGTTTGCATTATAATATCTATAAATAATTGTACAATCATCTTAGTGTCCCTGGTCAATTAATATTGTTAAATTAAGACTAGATTTAGTCTTTTATGAATGATAATGAGGTGATCGTACATATAGGCATAAATCAAGATCCTAATTACTTGTTAAGTTGTTATTTGTTAGAGAACAAGGTGTTGCACCGACTCGTTATTAGAATGCTTGAATTGATGTCATAGTGGTTCTCATGCTTGGATTGACTCGTTATTGCACTGGAGATAAAATTTTGTTTTACATTTGCAATTCCATAAATAAACAATCTAAAGACAACATGCAAAATATAACTATAAAAGGATTTAGATAGTCATGTTTCATGTGATGGCTGAGAACACTAGAATATTTTTGGTCATACAATAAAAAATTAGTCGCGCTATGTGCACCCTGGCTTTTGCTCGTGGCACGCAAGAATTTTCACATGGCACCCCGAGTGTTTTCCAAAATGCCCTTTTGTTTGAAAGACGAGCAACCCACCATGAAAACACATAAACATGAGTTTGGTCACCCTATACTGAGACTTATTCCAAAGTCTCAGTACTACAGGTTGGAGAATCGACATGCCGTATCGGTACCCTGGTGTTCGACAACCTTTGTCAAGTCTCGGTCCCCATTGTCCGATACATGTACCAAAGGGATTCAAACATGAGTTCGGTCACCCTATACCGAGATTTATTCCAACGTCTCGACTACCTTCAACCGAGACACTACAATATGTTTCAGTCTTGTGCAACCGACAAAGTCGCGTTGTTTACTTTCAGAAATGGCAAGAAAACTACAAAAACCATAAAAACTAACCTTATCGTGTGGGACGTTAGCCTCTCGCTCGTTTTCTTCAGCTATTAGACCTTAAAAATGCTTTAAACTCTTCGAATCTAAGAATCCCTACAATGCAAGGTTGGTGCGCTCTCTTTGATCGACAAACGTGATGTTCGGTCAGCAACGAAACGACTTCACTTAGTAGAAAAATTGGGAGTGTGAGAGTGGGATGCGCAGGAATGTGAAAGGAATGGGGCATGTGCCGGGTGCCCTAATTATGTGTCGGGGTGCATAATTTGTGAGGGCCAAATGTGACATTTCCTTATGAAACCAATTTTTAATTCGAAAATGTCGGTGCCCTGATCATATGCCGAGGTGCAGATAGTGCGACTCTAAAAAATTGGGGGAACTGGTGAAAGAAGATATACTTTTATTTTAAATCATTAGTACATCAAGAAGAAACGAGGGTACGACTGACCACTCGCATTGACAAACAAGGAAATAGCTTCCCTAGCAATAGTATGAGCAGCTACATTCGCTGATCTACGCACCAACATCACACAATAGGACCTCAAGTCCGTTAATAATGTTTTACAATCATAAATTAGGGAGCCAAAATATGAATTATCTGAAGTCTCGCTCCGTAATGCTTGAGTAACCAACTGGGCATCAATTTGCACTACAACTTCCTAGTTTCCTTAAAGTATTTTTTTATAGAAAAGTTTCACTCCACTGCTTGTTGACTTAGTGATTTGGCTAGTAAGTTACCTACGCAATGTGCTAGTCATTTAGAATTTTGGGGAACCATTAATTTCATGGGAAATATGTCTAGTTTCTGCTCAAAGCATCAGGCTCTATTTGTTTAGGGGGTTGCTGAATAAACACACCCAATTGCCTTACACACACCAAAAAACCAACAAGCACCAAATTTTTGATCTTTTGACCAAAATACCATCACCTTTTACATACACTCCCTCACTGCCTCCATCGACCACCATCGCCTGCCCATCCCAGCGCCACCGTCACCCGCCCCTCCCATTGCCGACCTCCCTCTTTCTCTCCTTTCTTTTCCTCCCCTCCTTCCTCCCTCCACCCTCCACCCTCACATTCGATCGACAGATTTGGCCGGATTGGCTAGACTAGGTCGGTTAGACTTGGATCTGTGTCAATCCGGCCAGATTTGGTCAGACGACGTGGAGGGAAGAGGGAGGGGGTAAGGAAAGGAGATAGGGATGGACGGCAACAACGAGTGGGACTAGCTAGACCTAGGTCAGCTAGACTTGGATCTGTGTCAATCCGGCCAGATTTGGTCGGACGAACGTGGAGGGAGGAGGGAGGGGGTAAGGAAAGAAGAGAGGGATGGAAAACAACAACGAGCGACCATGGTCGGTGGAGGCAATGAGAGAAGTGGTGTGTGTGTGAGAGAGGTGAGGGTATTTCGGTCAAAAAATAAAAAATTGGTACTTTATGCCTTTTTTTAGTCTAAACCACCGGTATTTGGACTATCCGACTACTTCGGGTTTGCCTCGAGTCACGCACCGTAGGTGGGGGGAGCTCCCAACATTGTGTATCATCATTTATTCTTCCACTTACTCTTCCTTACTTTTTTGGTTGTACCATTATTTTGTTGTTACCCACTGCTTTCCTACATATGGGTCTTGTTGAATTTTGTTAGTGACTGAAGTTCTTATCCTTTGTTTAGAAGAGTTTATTGTTTTGCTTGTTTTTTCAATTATAATTTCTTTGAATTGATTGTTCCATTTCAAGAAAAGATATTATTTGTGAAATTGTACAATCACTGATTTGTTTAAATTATTTCTTTTCCCAGCTGAAACTGTCATATACAGAATATTTTACTATGTGAATAGATCAGGAAATGGTCATCTTACGTTGAGGGAGTTGAAACGTGGGAACTTGATTGCTGCAATGCAACATGCCGATGAGGAAGAGGATATCAACAAAGTTCTAAGGTGGGTAACCTTGATGGACATCTTATTAAAAGTAAAAGTAGTCTCATGTACATTCTCTATATCTTTGTGAGATATGTACCTTGATGAACAGGATGCAATGGTTGTGTTATAATATTCCATAGGTGGATTCTTCCTCCAATCTGATAATATAGTTCTAGCCAATAGATTTTTGTTGTGGAAAAACTTTACTGTTTTGTGTCCAACTTTGCATTAACACATACGATACAAGAGAAAGACTTGGATTTCATGTTTCCGCATAGTGTTAAGTAGTTAGGGACTTGTGTTGAAATGAGATGTCTATCATTTGATCGACTCATTTATTTCCTAGTCTTTTCTGATGTGTCAATTAGAATCAGCATTGATGTAATGCTCGTCCTTAGTGAATTAGTTTTCTTTGTGTTCCTTGTATTCTGCAGGTATTTCTCTTATGAACACTTTTATGTGATATATTGCAAGTTTTGGGAGCTGGATACAGATCACGATTTCTTGATCGATAGAGAGAATCTTATCAGATATGGTAACCATGCTCTTACTTACAGGATCGTGGATCGAATCTTTTCACAGGTTTTAATCTTGTACTTGTGGCTCAATTGCCTTTGCTTTTTAAGGCTACAATAAATGCCGATAATTATTACTTTTTTGACTTTTTTCTTATTTTTTCTCTTAGATTCCTAGAAAGTTTACTAGCAAGGTAGAAGGAAAGATGGGTTATGAAGATTTTGTTTACTTTATGCTCTCAGAGGAGGACAAGTCATCTGAGCCTAGTCTGGAATACTGGTATGTTTTTATCCATCTATTGTGAAAAATTAATGTCTTATGTGAATTTAACTTACTGATGTTCATTTTTCTATGCCTTTCTTTCTTGCATGACTTTGTCTTGATATTGTTATTTTGAATTTGATTAGTTGCTTAATTCATGATAGCGTTCATATTGAGCTCGTGCCTCAAGTTATTGAGCCTGGCAGTGAAGGAGGATTTTAATTAGCATGATCCTTTTATCACTGCTCGAGTAGAATAAATTACTTTTACTATGTAGGAGTAAGTTGAAACCAGTAACTTGAGTTTAGACTAATTTGCATGCGATCAATTAGTATTTTTGTTCAGATTATTTATCTTTTCATTAACTAATTTTGACTCCTTGATACTTTCACTTTAAAATATTAAATATTTTATTTTAAATTCACAAGATTTTAAGAATTGTTTCAAGATGTCAAGTACTTTAAGGCGCCAAGTGTGATGGAAAATCTGAAATTAAACACATACGGCACAAAATCATGAGGAGATTACTTATTTCAATTGTTTGCATGAAATACTCCATTAAGAGTGTGTATGTATATTATAAGCTATCTCTTATAAATATTTCTTTTCATTTTATTGATGAGCACTCAGATCTTTACTTCCCATCATATTCCCTCATCTTGGAGGCTCTTATTCAGCATAAATATTACATATTTGCTGAGTTAATTACTATTGTCAGGATCAACACTTGAGATATATTGTGAAAATGAAAACCGTCTTTTTTCTTGTTAGTTGATTGTTGGGGTTGCTTTTGCCTCTTTGGGAACACCAAATAATTCATTGCCCCTTCTATTTTCATGTCTTGACAAATTTACTTATTCTTCAATTTGAGCAAGTTTTTGTTACAAGAACTTGTGATATGATGAGAGTGTTTGAGTGTTAAATGGTTCTAATTTGAAATGTGTTTGTTTGTGGTGTGTTGGGTTTTGTTTGTAATTTAAACTTGTTATACGTGTATTTCAGGTTCAAGTGTATTGATTTGGATGGAAATGGTCTTCTTACTCCCAATGAAATGCAGTTCTTTTATGAGGAGCAGTTGCATCGAATGGAATGCATGGCCCAAGAACCTGTACTATACGAGGATATTTTATGCCAAATGGTTGATATGATTGGACCAGAGGTCATAGCTTTACTATTGACTGTTTGCTGGTTTATTCTTTTCAGTGCTTCAGTTTAAAGTGCTTCAGTTTAAAGTGGTTTTGTTTGATTCTTTGAATTTCGTGCAGAAAGAAAACTATCTTTCATTGCGTGACTTCAAAAATTGCAAACTTTCGGGAAATGTATTCAATATTCTTTTCAATCTTAATAAGTTTATGGCGTTTGAAACACGCGATCCATTTATTATTCGCCAGGTATGTACCAAACTCCTACCTGCCAATATTTAGTATGAAGTGGGTTTGTACTGATATGACAATTAGTGATATTTTAAATGTATGCTGAGCAGGAGCGGGAGGACCCAACTCTGACAGAGTGGGATCGTTTTGCACACAGAGAATATATCAGGCTTTCGATGGAGGAGGATGTTGAAGATGCTTCAAATGGAAGTGCAGATGTCTGGGATGAGTCTCTTGAGGCTCCCTTTTAAAGCTGATGAGGTTAATATTTTTGTTGGTGTATCTACTACTGCTATATCTCCGTCTTTGGGTTAACTGGTTGATCTTATTGTTAAATAATAAGAGGACTGTCACATAGAGCACCTAGAATAGTCCCATTTCTTTATCGAAAATAATGCCATTGAATCATTGAATCATAGTGTCATAGTGTCACATAGAATATCTAGAATCCAAAATAATGCCATTGAATCATAGTGTCACATAGAATATCTAGAATAATCCTTACCTCCTTCACTGTTACTGATAGAGTGCTCCATACAAGTTTGGTGAATCTTAATACTAAAAGACGTTTGGAGCCTAATCCGGAGGAAAAAGTAAGTTGGAAATGAAGGAAGAGATGGCCTACTGTTCTCCGTCCTTGCATGAAATAAACACGGGAAGAGAACATTAAGTGCATTCTCTGAAAAAAGTTATGAGCTAACATTCTTTTAGATAAAAACAGTTATGTAAATAAAAAGTTCCTAATACCAGCTGTGCTCAGATCCTATGAACCAATAAACAAATCAAACAAAGAAAGGGATGTGTATGATTGAACTAATGTGGAGAGAGATCAGAGTTTTTGAAGGAAACATGGAAGAACACTTTAGCGATAGTCTTAATAAAATCAAAATACAGATTGCAACAGAATCAGATCAGATTTACAAAGAACTCTATCTGATGAGTGAAAAGGAAAACAGGCAATGTATGCTTAAGGGAGATGGTGCTGAATGCAGTTTTGAGTATTGATACATTCATGAAGAATCAACCACTTACCTTGGTTGGCAGTTGACTCTCCTCCTAACCTCAACGTTCCCTATGATTGGATGTTGGTCACCCACTGGCTTTTAAGCACCTTTTGTCTCAACAAATGGGAACCCTTTGAATAATTCATCCCAAACTAGAAAAGGAATGTCTTCTTTTCTCACTTGGTCCTCAAAAAAAAAAAACTAGAGCCACTTGAGATCCTCACAAAGTTGATAACAACTATGTCCATCATCCTACCCTAAACATTTGCAACTAAAGTCAAGGGAGAGGGGAAACTGGCATGGTATCAAAGAGCCATCTTTGAAACCCAATAAAGATCATGGGTTTCAAATGCAGATCTTGGGTGTACTAGGAGGAGGATCTGGCAAAACTTGGGGACTTGTGGTCTCATAGGTTTAAATGAGTATGGACTATAAAGCATGACCGAGTTAAAAAAAGGAGATTTGATGCCTTTGGGACTTAGCCACACTAGTTTAAGCTAACAAAAGTTTTGAAGGAAACTTCTAGATTCAAGAACACAAGTTTAAGTTGAAGTCCGGCGGCCAAGATCTAAAGCTCTTGAAATAAGAAGGTTCAATGATGAAGGTTTTGGCAAAACATGGAGACTTGTGGGTGTTTCTTATTTGTATAGAGTATGAATCAGACAAATAAAAGTCTTTGGGACTCAAGAACACGAGTTCATGTGAACACAAATTGAAAAGAAACGTCTAGACTAAAAATCGGAGGAAATTCACATTTGGGCTTGGCCAATTGGACTTGAGGGAGAGTGTTGAGAATTTTTATGCATGGTTGGTAGTGAACAAATCCAATGAGTTAGAAGATTGGAGTGGAAACTGTAGAGCATGAAATTAAAAGTCAACGAGCTTCTCCAAACTTCTACGAACTACTTTGATTCTTTGAACAACAAATGAAATATTCACAAAAAAAGATGTAGAGAAGTAAAGATAAAACGACCAGTTACTTGAGAATTTAAATGCTAACCTGTGCTAAAATAAAATTACAACTATCACAAGATTTTCTAGTAGATAGTAATATGTTGGAAGCATGTTACATAATGCATGTTTTGAAGTTAATGTGAAGTATGAGGAATGAATTCGAACTTATTGCCAAAAAAAATAAATGTTATCTATTTGCATTAAATCGGGCACAATGGAAGTTTGATCCATGTAGCCGATCCAAACTAATTTGGGATTGAGGCTATGTTGTTGTTCTCTAAAGGGATTAAAATCATTAAAAGTATAATGTTAAAAGTTTATTAGGTATAAAGAGAGAAAAGATTAGCAATATTTGAAACTACATGTTTCCTTGATGTGACTTCACAATATTTGAACCTTAATAACACATAGATAAAGTTATTTGTACTTCTCTTTAAATGTAGAAATTTACAAAATATCACTACATCGAAGTTGGTTTGGAGACTTCCTAAAGATGGCTTGCAAATGCCCTAGTTAAAATTTGACTTTGTAGAAACTAAAGAAAATTGACGATGTTGGGGTAGACCTAAATTAACTTGAGATGATTAGAAAAAATACAAAGGATTTGGAAAGCGTGCCATTAAGTGCACTAAATCGAGCGCAGTAGAAAAGTTCATTCCATGTTTCCGACCCCAATTAATTTGGGATTGTTGCTTCTTCTTAAGATTACTTTTAGCCTACATGTGAGGACGCCTAGTCCTTCCATTTTCTTGAGAATTGGGCTGAACCCATACATTCACAATCTAACGTATCCCCTTCTTAAGAAGAATTCTCAAGATGGCTAAGTCGACTTCTTGATTTCATTCATAATTGGTTGGCAATCGAAAATCTTTGCATGTTGATATTCCAAATATATGAGGAAGAAAGGAATATAAATCTTGAGTATGGTCTATATTGCGTGTTCGGTACACCACCAACCTAATCCAAAAATCCGGCCGTCTTGAAACTTGATTCCGTCATGGCCAATCTTGCGTTCGATGGATCGCTTTTATTGTGGCTAAGAACACACACTTCCACATCAATTTGACTATTGTACCCTTGCCCATCTCAAGCATCCCCCTCAAACTCCATGAACTCTAGCACAAAGTCAGATTTTGGGTTCTCTATCATTAATGGATATGCAGAGTCCCAATATCACCGTTACAAAGAGACTCGAGTCACCGTTATAAAGAGACTCTAGAACGCCACTAGTGATCTATTGTTTTGTCGATTGAGGGGTTTGTTGTTTTTGGAGTTGGGGGTGGCAGAAAGGAAAGATTTTTCTATCGATTGTGAAGAGGGTGTTGTTGTTGTTGGAGTTGGGGGTGTGGCAGGAGATAGATAGATTGTTGAGGCAAGTTTGATAACATCTTTGGAGAGTTGTATTCTTAGAGGTATCAGAATAGAGATGGGTTCATCTGGAGAGCTCTGTTTATTATGGGATCATATCTTCAAGAAGAAAAAGTGGGTTTGAGTTGATTGGATGAAGCTTAAATAACGTGGAGGGTAAATGGGCCTTTTCTGTTATCGAAAGTCGGCTTCGCTAAAGGGAGGGGGAGGATTTCGAGTGGTGATGCATTTACTATGTACATGTCACTCGCATGTTTTGTGAAAATATGTACCAAAACGCAGGTTTCCGCACCAAAGACGGGCTGTGACGCTAGGAGGCGTATCAAACATGCCAATAAGTGCTTGACAATCATTTTCATGAGAATTGATTTAATTATGCAATGGTTAAATCTTATGTATGGGCTCTCGATTCGAATGTTTCCAAATCTGTGTAGATTATATTATGGAGCAGTTGAAATGTTGAATGGACCCCAATTTTTACTAAACGTACCCCATTACTCAAGCATACCCTGTTTTTGAAATGTAATTGCTAAACCTATCTCACTTTTTTTTTTTGAAATCCTCGAAATACCTTTGCTCACCCCGTCACCCCTTAATCCTCTTCATTTCTCAGATTTTGCCCACTGTAGAGCACTTGTATTCAATCGGAAGTTTCATAAGAGATTTTTCGTGAACAAGGTCGGATTTGGTCTCGCCCATGCCCTAAAAGTGAGGAAGTGTCACTCCAGAGCTTTGGTCACACAGGACTGAGACCTCTAGAGGTCTCGGTGGGAGCAGATATCTCGGCCCCTTTGTTACCTAGGCCGTCATGCGTCAAGAAGGAAGATGAGACTTTTAAAATCGCCCAAAAAATTCATGAAAATGGGTAAAAATTAGGTGGTTTTGTTGTAAGTGACATACTCCTTGAATTCATTCACATTTCCGCCCCAAAAGTAGAGATTGAAGCTCAAAATCAAAGCCCTAAACACCACCGACAACACAATAAACGACTCCAAAGATTGCCAAACAACCCATAAATTGAACCCAAAATGGTAAGAATAGCTTCACTAACGTAGGGTCGACGTGATCTCGCCAAATTCACGGTGGGATTCAGGCAAATTGGACGGTCCAAATCGAGGGTGGGGGAGCTCAGCCTCGGGAGTAGGTTTGGGAGGTGGGGTATAGGTGAGAAAAAACCATGAACACCACCAACAACTCAAAAAATGACTTTAAAGACTGCTAAACAATCCAAAAATCTAACTTAAATTGGTGAGAATAGCTTCACCGATGAAGGGCCAACGTGATTTCGCCGGAATCATACTGGAATTCAGCGGTCCAAATCGAGGGTGGGGGAGCTCAATCTAGGAGTTGGTTTAGGATGTGGGGTATGGGTGATAAAAAACCTTTGTATATGAAGGGCACTTTGGTCATTTCACAAAGATTTGGATACATTCAGTAAAAACTGGGGTCCATTTAGTTGCTCCCTTATTTTATTAAGTACGAAGATCATTAAGGTTTTGAAGACAAATACATTAGTTTTGCTTTCTTATATCAACTTCTCTCTAGAGTTTTTTAGACAATTAGGGACACATGTTTTAAAGGTTTGGATGTGATTTAAACAAGTTTTTAGTGAGTTGGTCTTCAATTTTAATGTACATCCTTCTTGCCAAATCTATTTATAAATATGTAGAGAACATCTTTAGTTGCCACATCGTTATCTCTCTTGAAAAGAATTAAAATAATATTAAAAAAATGCTAAAAGTTATGCATTTTTTTTTGCCAAAAAAAAAATCCCAATTTCAAAATAATAAAAATGTCATTTTTTAAAGTGTTCTTATAAGAACTAAAATGTGTCCCACATTCAAAAGAATTAAAATGTATTTTTTTTAAATACTCATTTATTTTTTAAAAAATTATTGAGTCCCACTTTTCTTGGTAGTCTTAAGTCCCACTTTTAAAAGAAATATAAACATCATTTTGTCAATGGTCTTAATAAGAATTGAAACGTAACATTTAATTAAATGTATAGCATAATGGAATACTAAGTGCCCCATATATCAATGCACAGCTAGGAGTCACAATTTGCATTGATTTAATTAGAAATATTGTTGGTATCCAAAGCATATATATAGAGAGATGTCACGCTCAAATTATCTTTCAATTAAACAAGTTTAATCATTTAGTGAAATATGTTTTTTTGTTGTCTTTCTTTTTTCCTCTCTTCTTCCTTTCTTTTGCCTTATCTTCTATTTTCACAACTTGTTGTCATGGACCTTTACCCCTATTTATTTCGATCTTAGTATTCATTCGTCAGACTTCATCAGTTAAATTATCATTCTCATATCGTTTTGTTTGTCAGAGTCCTCAGGTAAACCACGAATCCCATCATTAACCCTCTTAAGTTTAACTCTTTTTTAAATATTAAATATAAATATTTTAGATTTATGCTTTTTGATTCTAAATAATATGATTTTTTATTTTCTTAATTCGATTTCAAAGATTTAAATATTTATTTATTTTATTCTTTGCATGTAGTCCTTATCTATTTTTGTATGGTTCTTTGGTTGTATGAATTCATCATAAAATTGTTACTATTGTATATTGAAGTGTATTATTCTAACAACATTCTTATGAAAAAACTTTTTCTTTTTAAATTTTGAAACTCTTCTCAACAAAAACAAAATCTTTATCTCAAAATTTTAAAACTCTTCTCATTCTAGTAAATTGATTTTAACAATTTTAAACTCTATTTTGAAAAATAAGTGACTTTAAAAGTTTTTGAAATAACTTTTAGTTACTCAAATTAAAGAAAAATGTTTCAAGGTTCATTATTTCATTTATTATATTTATGTATGTATGCGCTACTTTAAAATATAAGTAAAGAAAAGGTAAAATAGTTATAATAAGTAATATGGTACTAGCTCATTCTGTCCCGTGTGCAAAGCGCTGAATGTCGACAAGTTAGAAATGAAATCCTATTTAGAATATTTTCTTTTCAAAGAAAATCATTGATGTCTAGTGAATGTCATATAATTCTCAAAGGATTAAAATATATTCAAGTAACAATGAATTGGACAATTGATATCCATTTCCTTCAACTAAAATTTATTCTCAGCACTAGCATCTTTTTGATTTTGTATTTTCCTAACATTAATATTTAATATCTTATGGTCTAAAAGTACTAGGTAATTTGAAGAATATTGTCAAAGGGCTTTGCTTTTTTTTTTTTTTTAATTAAAAAAGAGGGCTGCTATTGCAACCCATCCATCATCTCTTCCCACCCAATATAAATTTTTTTTAATTTTTGACCAAAACATCAAGTTAATGATAACATTACCCTTAAACAAAATTCACCCATCTCTCTCCCCAAATACCTCGTCCCACCTTCCTATTTTCCTCTTCTCCGTTTACCAGTCAACATCGTCCAACTTAGGGATGCAGGTGGGGTGGGGATTCCCGCCAACTATCCCCACGAGGCAGGGGGGATGGGGGGGATTTCACCCCTACCATGCGATGAGGGCGGGGCGGGGCGGGGGTGATATTAATCGTCACCCCGTAGGGATTCCCCGCCCCGCCTTAATATGGGGATTCCCTACGGGGATATGTAACTAAGTTTATCAACACTAAACAAATACAACTAAGTTTATCTAGAAAAAACAAATATAACTTGAAATTTTTATATAATAATGTAAGTATATTATTTAAAGTGTTTAAGTATCTTATTTAAAGCATTTAAATTATGTGAAGAAAGAGATTTTAATGATTAAATTTTGTATCTATAATTTATTTAATCTTTTTTTATAGATATTATATCAAAAAATAGTGGGGGTGGGGATCCCCTCCGGGTGGGGAATGGGAGTGAAAAATTGCTCGATGGGAAATTTTAAGCGGGAAATCTCTGCCTCGCCAAAAGTGGGGATGGGCGAACCTGCCCCACCTGTGTCCCTAGTCCAACTAAAGTCCAACCCGACTACCCCACTGTCAGAGCCCTTAAGGCAGTCGCTCCCAAGTGCACCCACTACCACCAAAGGCACCACCCTCAATTTGACAAATAATGTTGTTGCCGCAACTGCTCACGCTCTTACAGTCTCTAGACAATTGTCCCTCAACAATTAAAGTAAGCACCACCACTGTCAAACCAATATCCCCCTAACAATTCGTACACAATTTAATAACATACGTCCTTGATTCTCCATAGTATCAATCACATTCATTAGAAAACCAATTACGGATCTCGAGGTTGATCATGGTTTATTGTTCATCTTCTTCAATGAATAATCAACACATCCAGCCATCTATATCATCACAAACAACCATCTCAAATCTCGAGACACCTACATTGGTGTTGTTCATACGGCTAGCAACAAGATGATATGTTGAGCTTAAGAAAAGTGCGAACTGTGGGCAATTTCTTGAAGGGTAATTTAGGGATTTTGATTTCTTTGTTGGGTGGGTTTATAAGATTTTAAAGTATAACTGGGTGGGCTAAACAGATTGGGTGGAGAGAGAGGATGGATGGGTTGCAATAGCAGCCTCTTAAAAAATAAATAAGATATTAAAAAAAGAAGAAGAAACTGAATGAAGGATATGTTGGTGATTTGGGGTTCATGTGCAGCGGAGATTTCAAAACTATTTTGAGAAAATCCCCACGGGATCCGAATCTGATTCCATTAAAACACGTTTATACTATGAAAACTTAATAATAGCTCTCGCAATGTACCTTTCTGAAGGTTAATCGATCTCTAAGGCGCTGGCAACGACAAACGCCCTCTATCAGCAGTCCACACACGAACGACGACCAAGATTTGAAGTGCTAGCTTCGAGAGAATACCAAGCTTTTTTTTGTTTCTCTCCAAAATGATCCAGAGCATACCAAAACCCTAAGTCGTTTCTTAAAACGAAAATAGAGTTTCGGCCCTTTTAATCTTTCTTGTACTTGTATTCTAACTCAAAGCGTCTATTTATACAACCCTTGTATATAGACGGTTAAGTAAATTACACATATACCCTTACTTAAAAGAGGTATAAGTGTAATACACTACAAGGATGTTTTTGTCATGAATTTTATCATATAAAATTCATTCTTCCGAATCATTTTAAAATCTTGCAAAACCATTCTTAGTGTGCAACCCAATAGGTTCATACAACGTTGGCAGTGTACCAAAACACATTTTAGTATACAAGTCATAAGCGGCCTCTAGCAAGACATTATGACTACCCAAGTTGTACGAATATCAAATCGATACAACCTAATCAATAATGTATATAACATCCTTTTGTCACACGATATCCTTTTGATCAAACATAAGGCATGGATTTGTCATCAACATGTTCAATCGTACTAGTCTCGATTTCTAGGTAGACTGAAAACATCCAAGTGACATTGATCAATATCAATTCACTTAGACTAGGCCTTTTAATAGTCTAACACATCAAGGGATCCACTGGATATTTCTCTTTATATGAGAGGGACAAATTCTATCTCGATTACTCAACTTCACCACATTATTTATACAGTAACCAATCACAACCTTTATAATCGTCCGGTTAAAGACAACGTTTGATTGCGTCAAATCACTGTATTCCAAATGTTGAAGTCTCTGGTAATCTCAAGTCAGAGGACTGAATAATATACATATCATGAGAAACAACTATGACTTAATCTATGTGATGTTCTTATAGCGGGTCGGTCCAGTACTTTGTTCCCTAACAAGTACTCATGATCTTGATTCGTATTCCTATATGTATGATCATCGAATGATCATCAATCAAGACTCACACTAGTCTTTATTCATTATAGTTCCCAGTATAATAATCGACTAGGGACATTTAGGATATTTATGTAAATACCCATGGATCTTATTATAATGTAAACATGCAAATCAATTATAATAAACAACAAATGAAATCCTCTATTTTATTAACTAAAATGTATTCATAAAGACTATTAATGGATTGACCTAGGGCACATTTCCCAACAGGATATAGCAAAAGCATCTGAAATTCGAAAAACCTTATATTTTCTGATTATCTTTGATAGTATTGTTCCAATTCCTTCTCCATTCATTAGTGTTGTTAGGAAGAGGGAATTTTTAAGGTTTGTGCTTTGTTAGCAAGGCCTGTCCTTGGTGATGGGTTAATATGTCTCTTTCGTATTTATCTTCTTTATTTCATTTTCATCTTGAGTATGAGTTTTATTTTGTTCTATAGTTTTGTAAATGTAAACCATTTTACCAATGTTCACTATATATATATTAGCATTCAAGATACTCAATCTTGTCAGACATACAAGTCTCTAAGATATTTCCATAATTTGCCATTGCGGTTTCTATTTTTTGTTGTTACGTAGGTGCCCTATAGAGAGCTATGTTGAACATGTGCAGTGAATGAAGAAACAATTGCTGTATTGAATATGCTTCGACCCTAGCAGCATGCCATCCTCACTGTCAGTGATAAATTCTCAGCTTGGCGCATGAATTCTATTCTTGACATATTTGTTGCAGGCAGCAATTGTGGCTGTTGTACAAGTTCCGTTGATGCTTAGTACAAAGAGTAGTTGAACATGCCTGCAGATGCCTCGGGTGCAAAGGAGGCGGAGTAGCCGATAATCATCTAGCAGTAGTTGCTGAAAATAGTCATTTTTGGTTAGGAAATCAATTTCAGTGCTTTTTTTTTTTCGTTCATATGACATTGTGGCGACTTCTCTTTGGAGACATCCGATAAAATTTGTCATTGGGGTGCTGGGGAAGTGCAATCAGGCTTGTCTTATGTCCTTTTTAGTTCTACCTGCAAATGTGTTTTCAGCTTCACGGAAAGTGACTGAGTTTTCTTGGATTTTATGTCTCTTGCTGTGCTCAGTTCATATGTTATTTTCTTTATTGTGATTCTAGTTGGAAAGCGAATTGCTTGCATGTTACATCTCATCTTGAAATGTTATTTATCTACCAAATAAGTTTTGATTTGGTTTTCAACATCTGCCAATTTCTTTTTCTTTTTTTTTTTTGGTTTAAACTACTTGGTATTTGGATTTAACCGACTACTTCGGGCTCTAGCTAGATCGACCCACTAAGGGTAAAGCTCTCCAGTGGCAGTTTCCGCATTCGTGGGGACTCGAATTCGAGACATCCTATTAAGCTGTAGGAGTGCTGAAGAACTCCAACGCACCAGCTATTGTTCTGCCTTTTTTTTTTTCCTCTCCCGTTTTTTTTCAAGTTCCAACTTTTGTGGCAAGAAATGAAGCTGAGATATACTCAGAACGTTGTGTTTCAACAAACCATTTTTTTTTTTTTTTAAAGAAAATTGTTTCAAGTAACATTTTTAGTTGATACTGATACCGATGCTTGGAATGGCTGTGGAAGGTATTGTTAATTTAATATTTTGTAGTGGAGTTATTTGATGGACTCATTTTTGCGAATAAAAGTGTCGAGAATCAGCTTAACTGTGTTGGAACTATTCTCTTGCAGTTGGCTACCCTTGAGGAGTCGCAAGTAGTGCTGTGGAGCTAAAGGTCCAATCATCCATGTTTTTTTTTTTTTTTTTTTGAAAATAGATTTGGCCCTAGACTATTAATTGGGTGATTTGAGCCATTGGGTCCTCCCTAATCCTTCAACGTTAATAAAAATGATCACCAAACGGGGAGGGTAAGGTACAAAAACATAGGTATCCCAAAGGACCTCTGATCGTGTACGTTTCTAAGGAATTGAAGATTGTTAAGGTTGCCAATGTTGAGTGATCGAATCTGCTAAAGCCCTGTTCTTGTTTATGCAACTTGATTTGATTGCTTGTTACATGGTTTCAATGGATTTGTGAAGGGGTTGGAATCCATTGTCATCCAATTGAGATGCAATGCGATATCCAACTCGTAATCTCTAGAGCAAAGCAACAAATGAACCTAAAACAAAAGAGTGCAACTTTGTTTTCTATTTTTTTTTTCTCTCTATTCGGCTCATAATTCACTTTTTAACTCTTGAATCACTACTTCTGCTGTACACAATTTACTACTTTTGCAGTACACAATGGAATGATTCACAAAGACATACTTTGAGAGACGTGATCAAGGAGGATGGTAAGAAAGAAAAGAACCACTTTGAAACAAGATTTCAACCAAATTTTAAATTCCTTTTTCTTAAAAAATGATCCGTTCCAAATAACATGGTGGTGCAATGAAGATGATCAGTGAGATCCAATTGATGTGTCGGTTGATAGGCAGGTGACTATGGTTAGAGACATTCATGGAAGATGCAATATTGCAGTTCTCATTGAAGAAGAATGCAAGTCGAGGGGGCGAGGGGAAAACAAAGAAGATGGAGAAAACGCCGTTCGGGATTTCACATCATCCGTTAGTTTTTACATTGGGAGTGCCCAATGCAGGGGCGGAGGCACATGTTGTGTTTCAAGGAGAAAATTACAAGTGTTAAAAGGTTGGCCCCCCCTCATTTTGTGTTCAAAGTTCAAGCTAGTATATATATATATATATATATATATACACCTATATCACTTGTCTTCTCAATTCTTTTACTTGGAACACTTGTTATTCAAAAATTAAAAATAAAACCCAGCAAAGCTCATGGTTTTATTTCCATTATCTAGTAAAAAAACCTGATTTTACCTATTTTATTTTGATTTTGATGACTTTACTTTCTAGTTTTTTCTCCAAAGATCGTTGCTATTAATATTGTTTCCAATTGTATAACTTTTATACTAACCATTGGGTGGCCTAATGGTTTAGTATAAGTTATTGGAGTAAGAGGTTATGGGTTCAAACTGGGATGGGTGCAGAGTTTTTCTTTCTTATCAAAAAAATTGTGTACAATTTTCTATTTGACAACATTTTATAGATTGTAATTCTTTTAGTGCAACGAGAGTCGAATCTACGATATCCCAAAGCTTGCCATTTGACAAGTGACGCCCCATTTATCTCATCTTGACATATTTAGTAGTTTTTTTTAAATAAAAATTGATCTAAGATTTTTTTTTCTTTCTGATTAATAATATTTTGCATGTTTATTATTTGAAAGTAACAATTCAAGTAATTATAGGTCATACAAAAGTAACACATTTATGACCAAGGGCAAACCAACCTTAGGTTCAAGGTAAAGCTTGGCCCCCCCCTCTCGCTTGAAGCTGGTTCCGCCCCTGGCCTAATGTCAATCAAAACAAAAGTTGAAAGGTCGAATTCACTCAAATAATAGTACAGGAGTTAAATCTAAAAAAACATCGAAGTGTAAGGGGATTTAATTGGTTTTGCTTGAAATATATTGACGACACTATTTGTTGGAAATGCCGCTGTTTGTAATTGTAGCAGCCAATGCATGCCTGCTTGAATCTATTAGCTTTCAGCTAGGCACGGAAAAAACACTATTCGAAGACTTACAAACCTCTTTGCGCCGAACTATTGGGAGTTAAACATAACTTGCAACTAGCGTGGGATAAAGGATGTAGGAAACTCATTGTAGAGCTAGACTCACAGGAAGCAATTGATCTTATTATGGACTCAACACAAAGCCAATTTCGAGATCTATTGATTCATGATATTCTAAGAGAGACAGACAAGGAGTGTAGTGGAGTTTTCAACCACACATTTAGAGAGAATAATACTTGTGCAGACCACATGGCCAAGGAAGCTTTTCACTATGATGTTGATTTTAAGATTTGAGAACATATTCCAAATCATATTTTTATGTTGCTAGAGCAGGATATCCTGCAATTATAGATGTAACCTAAACCGGATTTGGTCTTTGCTAATCAAAAAAAAAAAAACTACCAAACTAGAAATCCCTAATACTAATTTCAGATTACAACTCTATCGTCCTTCCATAATTTCAATTAGTAATAAACATCTTCCCCATAATTCAAATTAAATAGACCTCAATCATAGCCTTCAACTTCATAAAAGTCTCAATTTTCAAGGCCAATTGGTTAACAAATCTGCCACCTGATCACGTAAAAAGTGATAACGCATGTCAATATGATTACTCTCGCATGTGTAATTGGGTTCTTCCTTAAATCAATAGCCAGAATATTATCAACGTATATTGGAGAATCAATACCCACAATCCTAACCACCTCTTTCCATCATTTAGTCCTTTTAGCATCACAGAAGAGCCACGAACAATGCTTGTAATAGAAATATTTTTTTTCAAAGCACAATTTAAATTGTAGTAGTGGTAAATGAGATTATCTCTGCAGGGATTTGGTTACTTGTTAGGACTAAAAGGTTTTATTATTAAGTTATCTAAACTAAACTAATTTAAACTATTAAAAAACAAGTAAATGCAAGGAATGAATAAGACAAAAGCAATTAAACAACTTAAGATAATCATATTGAAGACAACCTAGACCAAGGACTTTAAACATCACCAATTGTATTGTTGAGGTATAGTTTAATCATCAATCACAAAGGATTATGTTAGGATAGTATTATAATAAGCTATAGTTTTTAAGAATGCTCTCAAAAATCTAATTTTCCTCTTATCGGTGGAAGATTCACGTGTCTCAATCCATGTTCTAATTACATCTATGGTTCTCTAAGGATCTAATAGTGTAACCATATTAAACTTTATGAAAATACCTACTACTAGATAATAACTACGAAAGCCGCCTTACTTAACCTAGATCTTGAAAACATCTAAGAATTCTCAAAAGGGAGTGTACCTCGGATGATCCTAATTACTACTAATATTAGATTTTCTACACAATTACATATGCAAAAACCCTAATTATCAATAGGTTTTATCAATTCCTAACACATTGGCCACTTGAATTTAGGGGTGTACACGAATTGCACTAATCTGGATCTGGTCCAATCCGAACCAATTATCACTAATTGGATCAATTTTTTTATCCATTGGATTGAATAGGATTGAAAATTACTAATCCGGCTGGACTTGATTAGATTACGGATCCTACATTAAAAAATCGCGAATTCAATCCGATCCAGTCTGTTTAGCACATCAACACATATACATATATGATCATATGTACTTTAGTACCTTAAATAACATCAACTTAAACTATTAACTCTAAACTATAACATCTAAAAGACTATGCTTGTTCTTTAACTCTTTTGTTATGTTTTTAACCTTTTTTTGTAAGTTGCATATACGTGCACTTTTTTTGTGCTTTTGTGAGGGTGTATGGTGAAGAATTGTGGATGACATATTTGTTTATGTAGGAACTTGCATTTTGAAGGCTATTGTGATGACAAGTTTATGTGAAATATGATATATATAGATTTATGAAATATATGTTGCAAATTTGTCATTCATGAGATATATAATTCTTGTGATTCATTTGATTAAGTCTAATTTCGTGAATCTTTGGATTGAAAAACGTCAATCCGTGGAACTTGATCAATCCGATCCGCATTTTGCAAATTGGATTGAGTTGGATTGATGAATTATTTAGACAGATTGGACCGTATTTTTTCAATCCGCAATAATTGGATTGGATTACGGATTGACCCTAATTGGACTGGATCCAATCCGTGTGCACCCCTACTTGAATTTGATGGTTAACTCAAACTTCACCTCAATTGAACTCCTTTTCTCGGTTGTAATGATGAGTGCCTTCTCTAACGGAATAGCCATTTCAAAGGCTCGGGACTCAATTGAAGCCAAATTAAACCTTGAACCCGAACTACTCGAATTGCTCCTCGAATTGCTATGAAGTGGTCAAACGAGGGGAGGCTTGACAAACACAAAAAAATTGCAGTTTCGATTGCTACATCCAAAGAATAATCTTCCCTTATTTGGCCCTTCCTTTTTGACTCGCTCATCACAACCAAGCCCTTTGAAAAATCTTTGCACGATCGACCATTGGGACAAGAAACATCGTAATGGTCGTGTAACGACCCAAATTTAAAATTGTCGTTAATTATGACGTCATTGCAGATGTGGATGCCAGCGAGGACGGTCGAGGGTCCCACAACGAGGCTGGAGCACACGCGAACTAGGTATACAGTCCGTTTTATATGCTTGTTGTGGTAAATTGTGATGGAAATGTACAAATTAGCTAATTCCATTACAATATGTATGTTAATGTAGTCTATTGACGAGTGAGGAATGACATCGGGGTGCGTGCGGACACGGACACGAGGCACGGGGTGCCGGGTAGTCGAGGAAACTACGGTGAGTTTACTCATAAATTTTGAGAATTTATTGAATAGGGTAGATAATTGTTATAAGCTAAATCAATTGGAAATCAATAAGTCATATAGTTGAGCTGAATAAAACAATAACAGTTGGATGATTCTCGAGATGCACAACAGGGCCATTAGTGTCAAGATAAGGTGTATGGAGTTGGAGTGACACAAGGTGATCAGGAACCCTTGGATATTTCTCGAGATTCGTGCACACACTTGATGGGAACCAAGTATATATATATATATACCCATGCTTGACCGATCAAAAGAAGAGAGAGAGGAAGTGTGGTTTTGAGAGAGTGAAAAAGGAGAAGAGAGAATCGTTGGAGGAGAAGAAGAGGAGGAAAAACAGCCAACAAGGTGTGAAGAAAGTGATTTTGGCATCCTACAACAAGATCAAGAGGTATGGATACATCAATCTTGTATTTTTATGAGATTTTTGGTGTGGGTTAGGGATTTGTGAAATCCGAAATATTGAGGTGTTAAACTATATATTTGGGTGAGATTTTGAGCTTGGTAATCCATTGTTGTGATGTTTGATCAAGTTTGGGAGAGATTGGAGGAATTTGGGAAATGGGTTTGAAAATGTGATTTCCATAAATTGTGGATTTTGGTGTTTGATTATGGTAATTCAGGTTTAAATGGTGTAATTAAGGTCATTGATGTTTTATGGAAGCATGGAAATTTACTTTATGGATTTGGAGTTCAAACTCTTAATTTGGAAATTTTCTGGACAGTGAGCAATTAGCGCGCTAATTGGAGAAATTAGCGCGCTAATCACGCTGAGTGAAGAAGATGATGAACAGTGATTGAGATTAATTAGCGCGCTAATTGATCTCATTAGCGCGCTAATTGTTCACTGGACTCTCAAAAATTGGAAAATGAGAAAATGAGTC
The DNA here is from genome assembly GCA_039657345.1 of Stephania japonica. NCBI lineage: Eukaryota > Viridiplantae > Streptophyta > Magnoliopsida > Ranunculales > Menispermaceae > Stephania > Stephania japonica. The sequence continues at coordinate 62,966,727 of CM077557.1, read as the reverse complement.
AAACTAACATTAAGAACCCATTAATTGATAATTAACCCTCATAAATGAATTCCAGGAGTCTCGGAATAGTAATTGGAGTCTGGGTTTAGTCGGGAATCGGACCGGGAGTATTATCGGGGATTGAAGGAATCGAGCCGGGGAATTTAACTTGTGGGACGAGGAGTGCGAATTGAGGTGTGTAGTATCCCAATTGAACTTCACTTTAAGTATTTACTGTTTGATTTACTTGAATTCAGTTCCATTTATTCTCTACTCCATTTCATTATTGCTTTACGGTGGTGGAGTACTCTCACCTGGTGACTTTACGGTAGTGGAGTGTACTCCTACCTGGTGTCTTTACGGTGTTGAGATCACTCCCCATCTGGTGCTTATTCGTTACGGCCATAGAGTCTACTAAGTCATAGCACTTGTCTAGGCATACACCGGTGAATAGGCTACCCGGGTATGGTAGGCTAGTGTGGGTGCGTCGTGGGTCTACGCCGGCCACCTAGAGGGTTAGGGCCAACCCATTGGTGTGTTTACGGTTGGTGCCTGGGGAGAAAACCCGAAGTATGACTTGGTCTGATTTTTTATGTGCACGTACTTTGTTTCATCACTATATTTATGCATGCGATGTTCCTTTTTACGCTTGTTCGTATTTCGCTTGTTCCACATGTTTAAATTATAGTATTTTCAATTCCAAGTATTTTTTATTTCTATAATTACTTGGTGAATTTCCTTGGGATTACTCACTCTGGACTCGTCATCTGTCTTTTTGTGATGGCTGAGTGCAGATCCTAGTACGAGCCGGGGAAAGGGCAAACTTGAGGATTATATTGATTGACCGCGCTAGCCCTTCTCGTACGTATGTTTATGTTACTCGTTTTATATTGGGTTTTGGGTTTGAGAGACAGGTTGTACATTTTGATATTTTGGGAATCAGATGAGATGTATATGATGTATATTTGGTATGATTTCCACTTAGGCATTTTTGCTCATAATATACAAGATAAAATCTTTATGTTGATCATTTAATTTTTCGCTGCTAACTTGAAGTTATATGATATTAATGGAATCAAACTTAATAAGAATTGGTGGATAAAGGATAATTGGGCGTGGGACACAGCTGGCGGTTGAGTGGTCAGTTGTGGGCCCGCGTGGCCTCCCGTGGCGGACCAATGTGGAAATTGGGGCCGCCACAGGTCGTGTCTTCCGCAAGTCCAACAACCTTCGCCTTCCATTGAGATCTTGGAAACCATGTTTGTAACACAAATTGCACAAAGCCAAAAAAAAAATTGTAGAGATTGCAAATAAGAAGATGAGGAAGAGAGAGACGAAGTCATGCTTCTCTTGCTTGTACTGAAAGAAACTCAAGGTGACTAGCCGTCTAACGCGCGTGACACGAGGTGAGGCCCATTCATTAGCGTTCCATTTGATTCCATCCACGTTTGGTGATCCCAGGACCTGACAACACCTGCCACATGGGTTGTGTAGCAAATGACTGTATTTAAGGTATGTCGCAATATCATTTTCCATTTAAAAAGCCTAAAGCTACCACGCTCCAAGTGCCATGAACTGATGTAATTTTTTTTTTTTTTTACTTAAGTGAGAATCAAATCACGATCTTTTTTGATAAATGATGTCTTTACCATCTCATCTGTGTAATAAATTTACTTGTCCATTTGACACACATAAAAATAAAAAAATAATAAAAAAAGACACTTATGGTTTAGGAAAAAAAAAAAAAATCTTACGTCTTAACCAAAAAAAAAAAAAAACTTTAAACGGGCAAGTAAAATTTACAAAGATTAACAAAGAATTAATATTGGCTTTGGCTACTTTCAGGAACAAATTTTTACAAACACAACGTGACTGAGCCAACCAAGGAACAGACCTCCTTGGTTAATATTGACACCCGCCTCCGTTTATGTGCCCTCCCTCTCTTTCAAGACACCAACACTCAAGCTGACGCCAGAAACTCCACCCTAGAAAGCCCAAAAGGGGCAAGAGATGAATTTAAAGAAAAAAAAAACATTTACTTAAAAAGGCAATTGATTTGAGTTACATCTCCTTTACAGGTTTCAAGTGTATTTTCTTGGGTTCTTAGAGACTTCTAGCTGGGGCGGCAAGAGGTTGAGAAAGCTTCCTTGAACAGGCTGAGGTTCATCGGCTTCACCTGACTCGCCATCTGTATGATTTTGACAAAAATGGTTTAGAAATTTATGAGAAGTGCGAGGTTTAAGCAAACTAAATCATAAGTAAGCCTCATCAAGTCAAGATAAAACAGATAGTATCATAGGTGTATGGGAGTGAGGAGAGTGAAGTGACTTCTATTGCGAAAACAGGGAAACGAGTGAAACTTATTGCAACAAAGATAAGATTTATGTGCACGAAATGATTTGACACACAAAGCAATCCAAAACATCATTCACCAATAATAATAAATTTAACTGAAGGGTGCGTTGACAGTTGCTATGCAGGTATACATGAAAACAAACTAGGCAACAAACATACAAGTCCAACAATGAGAGCACACATAATAATCAATCACACCAACAATGTTTCAGGAAGACACATTCAGGAACTTCAAAATTTATCACCAAGCCTTTGATCTGTGGGGCATTCACAGAAGCCGAAGTCAAGTGAGTCAAGTTGTTTACAATGTTTTGATCCATCAAAACACATATAGAATGTTACACACAATACTAGCGTGCAGGCCGGTCCTAAATATTCGGGGCCCGGTGAGAAACTCAAATACGGGACCCTTAATATATAGTAATAACACGTCGCATTACAATCGAATTTTACATTTTTTTTTTTTTTGTAAAAGTACAATGAGCTAGTTGTTCATTAAATAAAATAAAATTTTAAAAATAGTTTTAATAAGCAATACAATTGATCTCACAAAAAGTCCTAACAAAAAAAAAAATCTCTAAAAACACACAAATTAACATTTTCCATCCAAAGGAAAAAACTTCAAAAAGGTATTAACGTTAACCAAAAAAAAAGGTAAAATAATGCAAGTCATATAACTAGTGCTAAAAAAGTAGATGAATATGGTACCAATAGTTGAGCTGGAGATGAAACCAAAATCATCAAATCTTAAAGAAGACCATATCGAAACCAAAATTTGTTTGCAGGAGATAGTCAAAACGGACACAGACGTCGTTTCCTTTTCTTTTAAAATATGAATTATAGAATTTGTTTGGAAACTCTTCCAAAAAAAGAAATGAAATTATGAAGTTTATCAAAACAAAAAAGGAAATCGAAAGAAACAACTTTTTTAGAAAAGAAAGAATACATTTTTAGAAATGTTGAGATATGTGGACCGAAAATAATAGTCCCACATCGAATAAGTGAAACTTCGAAATGAAGTATATAAGTGATTGTCTCCCCTCAAATTGTATCGAAGCCTTTTGAGATAAAACCCACACCTAAGAGTTGAAGGGTGGTTAAGTTGGAGACAATATCGGTACTAGAGAAATCAATGGTTTGCGGAGAAGTGTCGCAGACGGCATATCGCGAGACGGAAAAATTCAATATGGTATTAGAGCCGATGGTTCGATTGGGACCTATCGAGAAAACAAAGAACCCTTGAATGGGTTTTGGTCCAAGGTGGAGTGTTGAGATGTATGGATCGAAATAATAGTCCCACATCGGATAAGTGAAGCTTTTAAATGAAGTATATAAGTGATTGTCTCCCTTTAAATAGTACTGAGACCTTTTGAGATAAAACCTCACATCTAAGAGTTGAAGTGTGGTTAAGTTGGGGACTATCGATACTGGGGAGATTAATGGCTCGCGGAGAAGTGCCGCAGATGGCCGCTTGTGGGTAACATACCGCGAGACGAAAAATTCAACAAGAAAGTCGTGTATAGTGCACTAATAATATAGATATACATGATAAATAAATTAGTAGCTTAAATCTCTCCTAAATACTAGCTAGCTTATCTTTTATGGATGTTTATACATGTATTGTTGCTAAGAAAATAACATATATATATATATATACTATATATATAGTAAAATAATTTTAAAAAGTGGGCCCTCTCTAAAAAAGGGGGTCAGGGCGGTCGCCCCATTGGCCCTTATTGAGGGCCGACCCTGCTTGCATGTAGAGGTAAAGCAATGAGCGGATGAACGTGAAAATTAGGACAACTTGCTAAATAAGAAACAAGAGATGGAGTGAATAGGAAATTAGAACTTTGGAGGAATACATTAGAATCTAAAGGCTTTAAGTTTAGTAGGACAAGACCGAATACATGTATTGTGAATTTAGAAATACAAGACATTGAGATGATGAAGTGGCTAAATTAGGAGAAGTAGAAGTTTCTAAGGTGAATCACTTTAGGTATCTAGGATCAATCATACAAAATGATGGCAATATTGAGAATGATGTCACATATAGAATTCAAGCTAGATGAAAGAAATGGAGTTCAATAGGTGTGATCTATGATAGAAATATTCCTATCAAGTTAAAAAAGAAAATTTTATAGGACCACAATTAGGCCAATTACAATTAATTCCGGTTTACCTACTTTTATCCATATGGGGAGGAAGAAACGTTTGTACTCGGCTACAAAATTTATTTTGTTCACCGAGGGGGCTCCATTTCTCTTTTAATGGGAGTTCTAGCTATGCTCTATAGAAGTGAATGTTGGGCAGTAAAACAACTACTATATAAAATGAACGTAGCAGAAATGAGGATGCTTAGATGTATGTGTGGTAAAAATCGTAAAGATAGAATAAGAAATACATAAATTCAAAGACAAGTAGGAGTAGCACCGATTGACACAAAGATTAGAGAAGGGTAGTTGCGTGGTTTGGTCACCTGCAAAGACGGCCCACAAATTCACCCACTAGAAAACTTGACTTAATAGAAACTGCAAAAATTTGACGAGGTAGGGGTAGACCAAAGTTAACTTGGGACACATTAATTATGAGGAATTTGAATGGTTTGGAAAGATCCCCCATCAATTGCACTGAATCGAGCACAGTGAAAGAGTTTGATCCATGTAGCCAACCCCAATTAATTTGGGATTGATGCTATTGCTACTAAATAAGAAACATGCTCCATATGTTCTTGGTCAACAAACATTGCCATGGCATGGCAACTCAAAGAGAAAAACAGAAAACATGCTAGAGAAACTCCACAAGTACTCTAGCAGGGAAAAAACAAATTAAGCCTTCAATAGTAGTCAAAACGGGTTCAATTAATAACATGTAACTGAGTAAAAAAAAAAGATTTTTTTTATAGGAGTAAAAAAGAGGATAAAATACCATGATTTTCCTACAAAGGAAGGTGCACTCCTTATTTAGCAAAATGAGCATTTTTATTGTATGTATTTAGTATTGGTATTCTCACAATAAAATGGTATCTTCGTTGCAACTTGCAACCACAGGATGCGGAGAAAAAACTTACCAAATAGAGAACGGATGGATGGCCTCTTAGTTTTGGGGCTCTTCTTCTTAAGCTCAGCTGTAAAGGATACAAAAGAAAGCAGTTTAGGAAAATGATGGAAGTTATAATAGACCAAAAAGAAAGATAACATTAAAGTTCGTTTAGAAGAAAAAGAAAATGAATAAAAAAGAGAAAGATTACCAAACATATGCTCTTCCATGATTAATGTAAATACCATTAGAATTAAGACTTAATTGAGAAACAACCTAAATTAACTGAATTTGCTCAAATGACTGCTGAACCAAGTATATGGTTTACCAACATACAAGAACAGGGTTCTGAAAAAAAAATGCAAAACTTTTATAGCAAAAATATTTACCGATCCCAGGCACTTGATGATCATTTACAATATCGAAGTTCTTGTAAGTGTAACCCACAAAGTTGATGTCCTTTGATGAGAGCATCTGCAAAAGCGAAAGAAATAAAATCCAGTGACGCCAAACAATTAGCAAAAAGAATCAGACCAATTAATAAACATGTAAACAAGAAGTAACAACAAAAAACAAGACCGTTTTTCTATTTCTTTTTTCATACAATGAATAAGTTCAAAATGTGCAATGTGATGTATATGGTTCAAAATAAGGATACATAGCAGATCGTTACAAACAAATAGCCTTCGGACCAAGGGAGATTTTATAATGAAGAACATATTAATTAATTGACAAGTCAGTAAAAAATCGATTCATGGAGGTATTTTATAAAATGATTTCCCTTTGCAAGTTGCAACTAAGCAGACTAAATATTCTGTATTATAAGATAATCTATATTCTATATATTTTATAAGAATAAGTTAAATTCATGAATCTAACTTTTCCAAGAATCACCTTTTGGGAAAATATAGGAATATCTTAGGCCTCGTTTGGTTTGTTTTTGCCAACTTATAGTGTTAGTTCGGAGTTAACTCCTTGGAGTTCATATTTTCATGTTTGGTTTAACTTTAAACTTGAAGGGAAGTTGAAATTTTTAAACATTAAAAAATATGAATTGACATAAATAGCATTCAAACAAGAGAGAGATATGAGTAATAAAAGGGTCATCATTAATGAGGGTAATTGTGTCCACACCCTAGGGGATTCCACACCCATTTACATCCCTAACCTAAAACCCCTATAACGAGAAATTAAATACTAATTCTTAAAATGCTAATTTCCCTTCTAGTTTTCAGTCTCCAAAGCTCAAACATGTTTTCTTCTTTAGTTTTCCCGAAACTACATTACACAAAAAAATAAGGGGCTTGCTAAAGCACACAAGGAATGCCCTTGCACACACCACTCAAACTTTTTTTTTAATTTTTTATCAAACTACCCTCATCCCTACCACACACATCACCACCTCTCTACACACACCATCACCACCACTATCGTCCATCGCCCGCCTCTTGCCGCCACCTTGTCACCATCATCCATCATCCGCCGTCACCTTCTTCCTCTTTCTTGGTCAGATCTGGCCTAGAGAGTCAGCCAGGCTGTCGGTCAGATCTGGCCACCCTTTCACTGTTGAGAGAGTGAGAAATAGAAAGGGTTGCAATGGCGATGAGGGGAGGCAGTGACGTTGAGGGTGGCAGCAGAGGGCGGTGATGGGGAGAATGGCGTCAGGCAGCGGACCACAGCGGCGGTGGAGAGTAGTGGTGGTGGTGGTGGTGTGGTAAGGATGAGGGTAGTTTGGTCAAAGATTAAAATAATGTATGAGTGGCATGTAAGGGCATTCCTTGTGTGCATTTAGCAAGCTCCAAAAATAAAGATATATATGATGCACTTTAAGTAACAAAAACCATCTGATGGACCTCATTAAGAATGATGCAAATGCAAAAAATGTAACTACCAAAAGAAACGCAAAAAATGTTACAATCAGTAATAGTAAATCAAATAATGTAACTAATGTTAGCTCATTCATTAATAACTCATTGCAAAGAGTCAAGAGTTAGGCATAAAGAGAAAACAAGAGTGAGTCGATAAGGGCACCAAAGAAGTAAATGGCTCGCTATTGTATTATTTCAATAAACGTAGTTTTTATTTTATGTTTTTGTTTTAAGAAAAATCTAAAGAACTCAAATGATATGGTTTTGAATTAGGTCCAGCTCTTAATGAATTCACCATTGAATTATAATCTAATAGCAAAGTCGTAAATTACAAGTGATATAAACCTAATTAATAGTTTCCTCAAATATTCGCAAATATTTTGGCCACTTAGCTACCGTCCTATTGTTGCCCAAAAAACTCATCTTCATTCAACTAATTGTCAAGCCCCCACCATGATACCTTTCCATTTCTTTAACTTGTAATTCTACTAATTTAGTGATAATTAGATAACCTCAGCATAATGAAGATTTCAAGAGATGCTAAACAAGGTTTAAGATTCAAAAGGAAAACAAAGAAAAAAAAAGATGCAATTAACTTGCCTTTCTCCAAGGACCTGATTTTGATGAAGACTGAATCTGGCTGTCAGTCTGCACAACAAACCAACAAAAGCATAAAAGTAAGTCTTTCAAAAAAAATAAAAGTAGGCATAAGTAAATGACTAAAAAATCAGAAACCAATTAGTCCACAATGAAAATTACGTTAATACTTGGAACATGAAAATTATATTTATACTACCTCGTCAAACTTCTCAAAGTTTTGAGTGTCCAGCTCATCGTTGACCTCTGGAATAAATGCGGCTTTCATCTGATAAAGTTTGTCCCATTCAACACCTCTAAACCATGGATGAGCCTAAGATTCCATGAAAATTGAACTGGTAAGTCCTCTTCATTAGCAAATATGTTTTCCAAGAAATCAAGAATCAGAATAGAACACACCACACAACACCTTAATTTCATCAGCGCCTTTTGTTCCAAGCCTTCGCTCCACATTACATAAGAGTTTACTTATTAGGTCCTTTGCTTCAGCTGATAGTTTTGCCTCTTCAGGAAACTTTAAGTGTGTTCTCCAGTTAACAATCTGCAAAGGAGAGAAAAGGAGTGAACAAGGAAACAAGCATTAAGAATACACTTTTGTTTTTTAGTTAGGTAAAAAATACTTATCGTTGGGTGAATCAGCTTTAGATAGAAACATCAAGGGGTAAATTGAATTATTAGAATAAAAACACTTGAAATAAAAATAAAAAGGCATTATCCACTCCTTAGTACAGAAAACTAGGGTTTTTATCACAACAAACAATAGTCATACACAACGTCCAAGAAAGCTTTGAATGACACTACAAGCCAAGCTTGAACTCAACGGCTTGCTGACTAGCAAGAAATGGGTCCAACTCCAGAAATGAAGTCGCATATTCCTACATATGGTCGAACTCATCCATCTCCATATCATTAACAAAACAGGCAACATGAGCACAACAGTGATACCTTCAAAAAATATGGAATTTATTTGCATTTATGTTCAGCACATTATCCAAATAAAGGAAAGTGTACACACATCTCGAGGTGCACACACACATCTCGAGGTGCACACACACACATCTCGATGCATAAATACATTTGCTATATTGGGATTTATTTGTATTTATTTATATTTATGTTCATAATTTTGCTAAATACATTTGCTATACTGGGATTTTTTAACAAACATAAAGGTGCGCACACACACATCTCGATGCATACCCAACCATTGTGTAGCAAAAGTATGTTAATCAATATTTTTCAACGGGAGGAGAAACAGTTCTTCGGCATGCAGAAAACCACATATTCTAGCCTCCTAGCTCACCTTTCTACACGTTGACATTGGCTCATCAGAATAAAAGGGTGGATATCCCACAAGCATTTCGTACATAATAGCTCCTAGGGACCACCTGCATAAAGAAATTTGAGAAGAAAATGAAATTAAACGGTTTGTGTACTATGTCAAAAGTCACAAAATATTGACCAATAGAAGCTCTAGAAAAAGCATATGAATTACCAGTCACATTCCATGCCGTATCCCTTCTTCAACAAAACTTCAGGAGCTATATAGTCAGGCGTTCCAACAGTAGAATAAGCCTAAAAAATTTTTGATGTCAATATAGTTAGCTCCAAGACAGATGATGACATACAATCTCTTTACAATATAAATTACAACCAAAAACATATATCAGTGATGATAATAAACAAAATTCCATAACAATATAAATTACAACCAACATATATCAGAACAAATACAGTTGTTTAAGTTGGTTTCCAAATCTCAACATCCATATTTATTATCCCTTCAGTGAAAAACTGAAAAAAGTGACTAATATATTATCAAAAATTCACTTCAAGTTCCTATTTTGTAGTCAATTGTTCTCCACTCGACCATGATTTCTAAATATTTGCTAAACCAATTTATTCCCAAACCACAAATTAAACTCCACCTCAGTGAGTTTTTTTTTTCTTAAAAAAAAAAATTATGAACCTTTCCAAGTTCAGCATATTTCTCAATCAGGATTTTGTAATTTTCAACAAAAATATACAAGTAGAATGAAATTAATAGCATAATAAACAAAATAATCAAATTTAGTTCTAAGCATGAGTAGAAGAAAGTAAAACAACAACAACAACAACATAGCCTCAATCCCAAATTAATTGGGGTCGGCTATATGGATCAAACTCTTCCATAGTGCTCGATTTTGTGCAATTGATGGTGAGCATTCCAAACCATTCAAGTCCCACCTAATTAACGCATCCCAAGTTAACTTCGGTCGACCTCGTCGAATTTCGTCGGTTTCTATTGAGTCAAGTTTTCTAGTGGGAGCATTTGTAGGTCGTCTTTGTAGGTGTCCAAACCACCGCAATCGCCCTTCCCTAATCTTTGTGTCAATTGGTGCTACTCCTACATTTCTTTGAATTTATGTGTTTCTTATTTTATCTTTATAGTAGAAGAAATTAAAACCATGAAAAGAAATGCATATGCAATTGTTTAACTACTGCAAACCAAAAATTAGTGAACAATACATATACTTTTATAAGAAGTTGCCAAAGTTGTAATGGCAAAACTAGATATGTCAAATGGGGGAATATGTGCCATAGAAAATAAATAAGAAAATGAATTAGTAGGTTAGTTTCTACTTTTGAAGTGGTCTTTGACGGTTTGACCCCTCCAGTAGCGGCAAAACCACAACCAACCCTAACTTTTTTGAAGTCAGGCCACATCAAACCGCGTAGGGGGAAAGCTTTCCCAACATTGTCTATCCTATTCACAAAACTAAGACTTGAGACATTTATAGAGACTCAGACCACCTTCCAACTAGGCCAATAATTGTTGCTTAGAAGCCTGCCATAAGGTTTTAATAGTTTCCAGTTTTAGACTATAAGCATCAACAAAAAAGATGTAATAGGATTGCAAAATTTCTATTATGGTATAGATACAACAAAATAACAACATAGCCTCAGACCCAAAATTATGATATCGATAATTTAGAAAAACATTTTTTAAAGTTTTAGCATGATTAAGATTCTTTTGAAGGATTTTTTTATTTTTTTTTTTTTTTTTATCATGAACGGCAAGATTATTTAAAGGAATTACGCATAAAGAGCTAATGCTTGAAGATCTAGATTATCTTCTTTTGAGGTTTCGATTACATCGTGTGGTGTCAAAGCCTCATTTGGAACCCACCAATCAATCATTATTGAAGATAGTCCTCCTCATCTGACCATTGATCAATTAAATTAAAGAATTGATAAAAAAAAGAAGTAAAAGTAGATGAAGAGTCTGAATAATTTGACGATTGCTTGGTTGCCAAGTCCCAAAAAATTGTTAAATTAAAAAAGGAAGGCGATAAAGCAAGAGGAAGAAAGGGAAAGGTGCATATATTCATTATAGAAAAAATCCAGTATCACGAATGTCGCAATCTAGATTCAGCATTCCAATCATAGCTATCATACTGCACCGTTGAAGAGTTTTTCAATCTACACAAGCTTCTCCAAGAATCAAAACACAACAAACTTACCACTATTTTGGATGAAAGTGAACCTTATTCTGCACTTCAAACAACCACTTAACTACACTTGTAATCATAATAATTACCCTCCAACAACATCCACCTTTTACAAACCAACTACGCCAAATTAGTTGTGTTCGGCTACATGGATCAAACAATTCCATTGCGCCCAATTTAGTGCACTTCAATGGCATGCTTTCTAAATGCGTCTCAAGTTAGCTTAGGTCTACCCTTACACTGTTGAACTTATTCTTCATTTGAGTTGAGTTTTCTAACTAGTGCATTTGCAGGCCGTCTTTGAAGGTCTCCAAACCACCACAACCACCCTTAATTTTTGCGTCAATTAGTGTTATTCCCACTTCTCTTTGAGCTTTTGTATTCTTATTCTATCTTTATGAGTTCCACCACACATCCACCTAAACATCCTCATTTTTGGCGCTACATTCATTTTATGTATATGTTGTTTCTTTACTGCCCAACATTTTCTTCCATAAAGCATAGCTAGCCTAACTGCATTTCAATAAAATTTTCCTTTTAGCTTAGTTGGGATATTTTGGTCATATACCACACCTGTTGCACTTGTCCACTTCTTAGCTTGAATTATATGTAATGTCATCCTCAACAATATCATCCATTTGTTCTTGCATGATTGATCTTAGATATCCAAAGTGGTTCACCATAGGAAATTCTACATCCCCTAATTGCATAACTCCATTATCTTGATGTCTAATATTTTTGAAGTCACAATGCACACATTCGGTCTTAGTCCTACTCAACTTTTTTTTTTGATGATTTAGTCCGACTCAACTTAAAACACTAGAAACCAACAAAGTCCTCATAATTTTCAGCCGTTGTCATTAAACCACTAATTATGGGATGGTGAAAACAACTTCCATTACAAGCATCCCTGTTGCCTCCTTGCCCTACAAGTATTTACTAGTTTCAATTCCAGTTGAAGGAATGAAATCATTGAGTCAAAAATTTTCTATTGTTATTTTATTAATTAAACGTAGTAGTATCATAATAGTCAGTAATATGGTATTAATATTGTACAAAGTAAGAAAAATATATTATTCTCCTGATATTCGAACGTTAAGATAGAGAAAAGAGTTGGAGGCCTAGGAAAGTGACCCTAAAAGTCTAATTCACATCAATCTCAATAATGGCAATTGGGATACAATATCAGCCCATCAAGCATCAGTTAAAACATAAATTCTACAATTCAATGGATATCCACATTTAGGATTTCCTTGATAGGATACCTAACATAGAGCAATTCTTAGAGTGTTTTGGGAGTTCCTCAAATAGAAACATTGAAATTTGTTATTTGCATGCTTACAGGTGTCACACCTTCCTCCTAGTGGTATCAATAATAAATTTACCAATTTTAGCAAGACTTTCGACCGAAATCATGGCTGCCATGAAACAACTGGTGAGGCATTACAGATGACACACCCTCTCCTCCCAATGGGAATAGTTGTCAGAACCTTGATTCAAATCCTTGAATCCCACGATTCAAGATTCGAATCTTTGCTCAACGATTCGGTTCTTTACACTGAATTTAAGTACTAATAAATCTTATGACTCATCGTTCAAAACTTTCATGAGACGATTTGACGTTTCATAACAATCTTGGGGTTTGTTCATTTTTTTTTTTGTTTATAGAGTTAACTAATTCTAGTCTTCTAACATTTTTTTTGTCAAAAGTCTTTTAACATTTCTAAATAGTTTTTTCGCATTGTTGAACTACATGTAAAATAACATATTTTGAATTCAATTTTTGCATTAATAACATTTTCTTAGCATGGTTGGATTGATGATAATAATGCCATATTTTGTATCAATTTATGCATATGTGACATCTCTCTCAATTTTCCTTTTATTAATCATGAATCTATCTAATTAATAATAATATTATGATAAGAAAATAAATTTCTATATGATTCATTATGATAGATTGAATCTCACGATTCATCGTTTCGAATCTCGATTAGTTTTAGTAGAGCCCTTAATGATTAACTTCGATTCACGATTCCAACAACTATAAGTTGGATTAATAATAAATCAACCAATTTTGGCGAGGCTTTCGACCAAATCATGGCCAACCATGAAACAACTGTTGAGACATTAGTACCTTCCAAGAAGTAATGATCGAACTTTGTTAGTGTCGTTACAAAGTCATAAACCCGGTACATATACAATTCAATAGTATGTTGATGCATGATGTCAACACCACCCAGCAATGAATTGTTGGAGTACAAAGATGATAAGACCTTGCTCATGCTAACACAATAAATTGAATAGTGGGACCACATCATTGGCACCTAAAGTGAGCGGAGCTTGTTTCTTAAACTGGGTAGGAACGAATGGACATTAATGTTGCGTTGTGTTTAGAGAATTAGTGTTATGGGAGAGTATAAATATATAGTGAGAGGTAGTGAAGAGAATCTTGTTATTTTGATTGTAATTGGTGAACTCTTGTGAGTTTTGGGCTGAGAGACAAGGTCTCTTTGGGTTCTCTAGTTCTACCAGTGGTATCAAAGCATTACTATTGTGCAGAATGCATTCAAATATGAACTTCCGAATCAATTCCATCAAAGGCGAGCTACTAAAGAGTTCGATGATGGTGGGGTTGCTCGAGGAAGTGAGGAACCAAGAGAAAAGATCTTGGATTTGGAGTGAAGAAGGCATTCACAACCTTGGCACGGAGGTTTGACAAACTTTTCTTTCTTCATTTTGGGATCGTGCTACCTAGCACAAGAGAGCAACAAATCAAAGAGATCCAATGGTGTTTGACTTGTGTCGAATCGATGGAGATCCAGATTCAGTGGTGACCAAGGTGTCTCCGGTTGTTGGTGATCCAGATCTGGTGAAGAAACAATCGCTCGACCGCATATTCGAGGTGAAATCAGAGATTCGAGGGCTAGAGATGAAGATGGACGCCTCTTCTTCAACCTAGCACTAACTCATCGAATGTTTCAAGTATTCATCACATTAAAGAGTCCAGTGGAGTTAAGCTTCCAGATCGCCACATTCAAATTGTCTGTGGATGATTTAAGCACCTTTAGGACAGATCCAACCCCTTTACCAGTACCATGACCACCAAATTCGTCGACTAAGGATGTATCGTTTGCCATTGAACTCGCACCAATTGGGTGTTTGTTCGGTCTTTTATATATGTACAGTTAAAGGAGGGCGAGTCGCACTCATCGCAACGAAGCAATTGTTGTGTGGTTGTTGCACACCCCACCCTGACCACCGCCATCTCTCTCTAGCCAATTGTTACAGAGATGTTTTCTCTCCTCTATTCAAATAGGCATGACGTGACCGGTTCAAAAGTTAACTTGGAGATGCGACTTATAGTGTTGAACATGGAACTCGAAGTGATCGGACAATAAAAGGTATGCAATTGCTTCGATGTGTCCATCACTACACTCATTGATGCACACACTATGAAACCCAATGTCGACTGTATTTGGTCACTTAATTCTCAGGTTGCATACTTCTTAACATCACTTCAAAGATTTGGGCCAATTCAGTTGTGCATTTTGCGAGAATCATTTGATAACACTAATTTTGTCTTCAAGTTTAGTTGATTGTTCTCGTCTTCATAAGAGGATCAGAATTTTTTCCCAGTTTTGTTGACGATTCGTTGCCAACACTGCCCTCGCTTCTCAATAGTGAGTATTGAATGGTTGGTCGATTCAGGTATTCTTTTCCATTCTTGGGGTTTTGTTATGCTCAATCACTACTTTCCTTTGTCTAGGGTGTCACTTTTATGGGCCTCTCAATGGGTTGCGCTGCTTCATATCAGTTGGGTTGCCATGCTTGCAAGCTTTAGTCTTGCTATGCTAAAAATCAGCGTTGGGGACACTTCTTGGGTGACTTTTTGGAATCTACAGTCAGCTCAAGACTTTAAGGCAGACATGAAGACGTTGTCAGTCGATACTGCAAAGCATTTGTTATCCTTAGCGATGCTTACAATTGAGTTTGCAATCACAGCTATGGAGAAAGTGATTGAGTATGTCATCTCGGCTCCTGCATTTGTTCTACCTCTTTGGGCATTTAGTAACTTGAATTCAATCACTGCCTTGCAACCATGTGGTCTTCTTTTCACCAACAATCTTTTTGTGGCAACCTCCTTGTGCTCTAGATCTAGTGGAATTTTTCATGTTGCCTTCATCTTGTTCAAAAAAATGATTGCTAACTTGAGCATTGCAATTATTCATTTTACAAAGTCTTTTCCTCTCATTTTTTCTAGCCCTGTTGGAGTTCTTCAGAGTGTTCATAATGAGGAATTTGGTGCTAAGCACATTTGTGTGGCTGTTACTTGTTCTTTGAGTTGGATTTTGTCCTAGTATGAGAAGAAATCTAACTTTTTCAAGTGCCATTAAGGTAGGTACACACCACGTTCTATTCAACATTCATTACATGGGGCCAACTGGTTCGGGCAGCTTGTTGATTTTTCTGTGCCATTTGGGCTAATTAGTCTACTAGTTGTTCTTCATAATGATATGGTCCATGGGGCTTTGGGATTGGCCGTAGAAACTACCAATATGGCGTTGAGCTTTGTGTGGTTCATTGGTTTAGGTTGTTTATTTGGACGCGAGACTCATTTGGATCTTGGCATGGTTATTTTATCTTGGGTACATTCATGCTCATGCTGTCCCGTAAGCTCACGATCGTGGCATCCTCATTTTCTAAGATGTTTAATCTTTTGCCAACCACCTTGAGGACAAGGTGGTTTTTAAAGGGGGAGTAATGATAAGACCCTGCTCATGCTAACACAATGAATTGAATAGTGGGACCACATCATCATCACCTCAAGTGTGAGCGTTGTTTGTTACTTAAACTAGGTGGGAACAAGTGCACATTGGTGTTGTGTTGTGTTTAGAGAATTAGTGTTATGGGAGAGTATAAATAAGTAGTGAGAGGTGATGAAGAGTATCTTGTTGTTTTGATTGTACATTTGTAATTGGTGAACTCTTGTGAGTTTTGGCCTGAGATACGTTCTATCAGTGTTCTCTAGTTCTCTTTGTTGTTTCATTTGTCAATAAAGCAATAAAAGTTTAGAGTTCTACCATAAGATCAAACTGATGCTTGTTTTCTAGGGCATCAGTCATCTCAATCATAACATACAAGAGAAGCTAGCTGGTAGCAAGAATAATTCTCTGTGATATTCAGTCTTTCAAACCCACTGACAAACCATACATCCAATTCTCCAACTCCAACAGTAAAAGAAAACCTATCAAAAAGCTACCTCAAGCACTATGCTACAGCTTATAATCAGTCCACCATTAGATCTACTCCACCTATTTGATTCACCCCCTATCTCACTCTCAACCTAATTTTGGTTGTACCCAACAAAAACAAGTCCCCCAGATCCCATAATCTTTTCTTAGGCAATCCTAACTCTTGTCAACACCCTCCCAAACCTAAACTACAAGATCCCTTCACCCACTCAAACATGGCCTCATTTTTTAAGGACATTAGACTCATTAAGCTATTGGTTATCGAGGATGACTTTGACAAACATGCCTATGGTTTTGATGGTCATTAAGAAGGTGAGCAGTTGGCTTCTTTATCCACCTTGAGATGAAGATTGTGTTTAATAATTGAGGCGCTGCACCCGTCACCTCAATTCCTAAACCAAATCCAAACAATAAACAATTTTTTTTTCTTAAAAAAAGATTACAAGTAAAAGGAAAAAAAAAAAAATAAATGAACAGGCTTGAATGGATTAATAAATACTACAACTACAAGAGCAGACATAATTTATCTTAAGTGTACCGTACATTCGTACTAAAATAAGAAGCCACAGACAACAAAAAGTCCAGGTTATCAGTTATTTCCATCAAACAATAAATTTAATAAACAAACTTAATTTGAAGAGAGATTAAGTAAAGCGGTACTTCCAACAGAAATTAGATCAAATTGGTGTACAGGTTAACTAAATAAACAAGAAAATTGAAAAAGCTTTAGGTGAGGTAGAAAAGTTACCAGCATCCTTCTGTTTCTTTGCCAATGTTGCAACTGCTCCTGTTGTGAGCGTTTTGGTGCAGAAGCACGATCATCACCCCGCAGGGAACCATTAATGCTGTTACTGACAGAAAAATCCTGCTCATGGATTGTACTGCAATCTAAAGGTTTGCATAATCCAAAGTCTGAAAGCTTCATATGTCCATATTTATCTAGCAACAAATTGTCAGGCTTGATATCTCTGCAATACCGAAGGGTGGAAAGGGTAATAATTCACGCCAAACCAAGAATAATATACACTTCAACTGCATTCAACCATGACAGAAAACTAAATAAGAATTTACCTGTGAATATAATTATGTTTATGGATAGACTCAATAGCTAGAACCGTTTCCCCAACATAAAATCTGGCTTCATTCTCAGTCAAAGTATCCTTCCGCATAAGTAACGTCATCATGTCTCCACCAGGCAGATACTCCATAATTAGATATAGAAATTCTTCATCTTGGAAGGAACAATAAAGCTTGACAATACAATTGCTATCAACCTCTGCAAGTAAATTTCTCTCAGCCTTCACATGTTCAACCTGTACAAGTAAGTCAGACATGAGCAAACTGAAATAATTCAATGTCTCAAACATGTGATCAGTTGCTTACCTGCCCTCTTCTAAGCATTTCGGATTTCTTAAGCTTCTTCATTGCATAAACATGACCTGTAGCCTTTTCTCTACAAACTTTCACCTGCAGACAAAATAGAAGCTACATAAGGGTATACAACAACAACATAGCCTCACTCTTAAGCTACATAAGGGTATAATTGGGAGAAAAACAAGTGAGGAATAGTTACAAGGAACTATATTGAATCAACATAAACCTGAACTACTATGCCATGAGAACAATAATTAGATTGTCTTGTGAACTGCCAACAAGTTTATACCACAAGCGGCCACAATTAAGAGTTATTTGAAAACTTCAACCTATTGTTTTTGTGTTTTTCTCCTTTTTAAATTCATCTATCGATTAATTAAAATCGATATACAAGATACTAAATACATAATTTAAAAATGAGAGAGAAACTGATGGGTCAGAAGAACTATGAAGCAGGCTATTTACAAAACAGTGATCTCGCATCAACAAAAGATTCTATCTTCTTTGACTAAATGTTCCTAAGTGTTATCTTTAAGCATATATGCCAAACCAAGCATCATAGTGCACCAAAAAGTCATGCACGTATCATTGATAGAAAATTTTAATTAGTCGTATCTTAATAAATTCAACACAGGTTTCCAAGTATGTTCATAAGTCAAGTTGTTACATTTGTCTGAGTCTTTCATTAAATATCACATTAATGACAAAGAAAGCAACTATGAGAATGATTCATGGTTCCAAATGACAATTTATAGTAACAAAATCACACCTCTCCAAATGCACCCTTCCCTATCATTGTCAGCAACTCGAAGTCATCAGCTCCCATCTTATGCCTCTGAAGGCGCATGTATTCTGTTTCTTTCTTTTCCAAGTATTTAAGAATATTGTTTTGCTCCTCTTCAGACACGTCAGCATCAGCCAACTTCCTTTCCAGAATATTTCGTCTGATTTATGGAAAAAAAAAAAAAGCATACCAGTCATGGATTAACAATTCAAACAATATTATGCATGCAAGCTAAATACTAACAGAAATGATCGACAGAATAAAACAAGAAAACAATATAGATACGAACATATTAGTCCTTTCATATAATTTGATAGAATAATAATATTTTATATCATATGCACTGCAATCAAAAGGAAAAAATGTAGGATGCTTTAAAAGCACAGACTGTAAAGAAAAACCATTTCTAAAGATCAAAAATCCATAAAGAATCCAAAAACTCTGTGGTCTATTCTCAAAAACAGCATTTAACTTTATGATTATCTAGATCAATTCTATTGTACTTCCAGCTTATTTATAGTACCAGACTGTAGATATTATGTTATTCTATTTATTTCTGAATCTCTCTAATTTTATGATTACATGATACAATAAGTGAACTTTTCTCTCCTGCACATGTAATGTATAAGGTGTAAAACCTATCTTATCCTGTTCCCTTTCAATAAATTTATCAACAAGCATCATACAATGAATAACATATTTCACTAAATGTAATCAGCAAATAAAATTTGTCGCCAAACAGATATGGTTAATAAAATGTACTAACGGAGATGAAGGTTGAAATGTATAGTTTAAAAAGGGAAGATGTAATATTACTAAGAATTTAGAAAGTTCTCTGAATGGAAATCAAGATTATACACGCAATTCAATCTTCATTATTCAACTTTTTTGCATTTTGAACAAACAAAAAAGCCCAAATTCCCAGGTTTATTTCTTTCCAACTTACACAATAAAAGACAACCTTTGCACAATATAGCCTTAAAAGGTAGCCAGAATAAAAAGGACAAACCAGGTAAAAGAGAAGAACCAACTAGCAAGGATCAAGGAATTATGTAGAAATCAATGACTAGTTGGCATTAGTTCAAAGAATCTCATCGGACATATAATGGCCCAAACTCCAAAGATTAGCTTAAAAGTCTTCAGCAACACCAATATGTAACAAAATAATAAGAGTAGAAAATCCAGATTTCCACTGCTTACTATATTTACCAGAAGTAGTTTGGGGTTTAGCGTGCAATGATAAACAAAGATAATGAGTAACCAAAACTAGGTAAACAATAAGAAGAAAAACAAAACAAAACAAAACAAAAAGAAGCCTTCATCACAAGCATATATATTTGTAAATTAGAGTTTGGCTCTCTGACATTCAGAAAGCTCAGGATTTCTATGTTCCATTTCGATGTCGGGCTTCTAGCAAGAAACGACAAGTCAACTAACAAGAAGAAAAGGAAATGACCAATATATGAATAATGCTATTGCATTAAAACAATTTTGGCGACAGTCAAAATCAAATGGCATTTTTGGAATTTCAGAATGTTAAGCTCATGCAAAACCAATTTTATCTATACTATAACGCCAAAACTTTCTGACGTGGTAAATACGTTTTTGGTCATATCTTTCCCAGAAAAACCACTGATAGAAAATAAATGAAATAACCCATTAAAGGCCATTTGCAGAAACGACAATTTTAGGAAAGCACAAGAAACTGGAGAGAGAGAGAGAGAGAGAACCCAGAGAGAGAGAGAGAGAAAGAGGGAATTAGAGAGAGTATTCACATGGGAAAGAGAGAGAAAGTGGGGAATTATCAGGTATTCACATGTGCGGAGCATGTGCATTGCAACTAGTTTAAATAGGGACGGTGCTAGAATGACACCACTAGAACTCACACCCCAACTAACACGCCTCCTCCCCAACCATTCTGTCCACCTCGGGATGCGAGCTTACGCATTTCGAGGTTCAAACTCGGTTGGATAGGGGGTTGTTAGTTGGGATGTGAATTCTAGGGTTGTCATTATAGCATTTTCGTTTAAATAATGCATATTCCTTCTTTGATATAGAAATAAAATATGTTTCTACACAAGACGAATAAAATAAGCCGGGTGCATAAAAAGCAAGCTAATTGAAGCTGTTGAAAAACGAATCAAGACTTTCCATCTATAACATATATCTTTCAAGTCGTAATAACTAAGGCTAAACATGTTTACACTCAATAAGCTATTTTTTTAAAGAAACGCAAAATGAGATATTAGATCGCTTTCACATCATCAATTACATCACACGTCACTTTCACAAAAGAAAAGGTAAAAATGAAGTAGTAGAACGAATAGCCCAGTGATCTTGCAATAGATTTTCCTTTCACATAAAATGCATGATGTGTGAAGAAAAACTAAATATTAATTATAACAAAATAATGTTGTTAATCAAGAAAAGTCAATAATCCCAAAGCTAAGATAAGTTAATAATTCCATAACTAAGATTGATAGTCCATGCAAGGTAGACTGCAATAGACGAATTCATGTTAGAGGTAACATAAGCAGTAGGAAAGGTGAAAAGTGTACCAATTCAATGAAGTCGAATTAAATTTTACACTTTAGCTAAATTGAGAATTTACCACAAGACAACTGGTTATTGGCCTATAGAACTATAGACCAAAAATGGTAGGAGTAGACTAAAAACACAAATCACAACTGGGCATATGCTTCAAATTTGAGTAGGATCTAACTAAAAATAGGGATTTTTGTTTCATCTTGTACTCTTCTATTTTACGTTTCAGCTTTCACTTAATTTAACTTCTTTTGTATAAGAAAAAATTTGGGACTGAGGCTATGTTGTTGTTGTGAGAAAAACTCCGTAAGCTGTCAAAACTTGACAAATTGTTGAATTTAATTTGATATTTAAGAAACCATATCTAGCCACACCTATTTATTTGACAAATTTCTCAAATGAAACATTTAATATCCAATGTAAATTTTATTGTTATTTTTTGGCAAATAATCCAACTTAAATTAGCTAATATTTTTGGCACAAATACAATAAAATTAAAGACAGCCTTCACAAAAATATCATACCATTTTCTATATATCAAGAACACTATTGTAATCAATTGCTAAGATTATTTCCAATTTGATCAATTGATCCCATATTACTAAGATTATTTAATATCTAAAGAAAATAAAAAGTACAAACAAGTTGTTCTAATCATTTTAAATAAAGCAAAGCCACAAATAATAACAGCAACAACATAGCCTCAATCCCAAAAATGAGAACATAATAATGCATGGAACACCAACAACCACTTCGCTCGATGAGTTGGTATCCAGGTAGTCCCAACATTGGTCTATGTTTGTGTCTCAATAGTGCATGTGCATGTAGTAAACTTGTGGGTTAATGGGTAGATATTGTGTAGATTTTATTATATTATACTAGAAAGAAAAAAAAGAAAAAGAAATGTAAAGAATTCACTAGAAACAAAAAATAAAAAACTAAGGCCATTGAAATCGATTTTCTTCCACTCACAATAACAAAAGAAACATATGTATACATTCAAAAAAAGAAAAGCAAAAAAACTATAGTTGAAATCAAATTATTAAAATTCTTCACATGATTGGTAACTACAATAACATTTAAACAAGTTATTTACTTTTGCATTATTACCTAACGTTAATAGCAAAAGTAAACATTACCTTAAATTAATACTAAATGCAAACAAAAATAAAACAAAGTAGAGGACCAAAAATACAAAAGTTATGGGATCCTAAGATCACATAAGATCCTACAATAAAATCAAGACCATACCTTGACTTTGCATTGTAAAATATTATATTCGAGATATGTACAAAAGAGACCTTGTGGGATCAAACAAAATATAAAGACTCCACAACCAGAATCCAAGTTTTAAAAACTGCAATTATAATAGTTAATAATCAAAAACCCAAAAATATTTGCATTAGCCGTTTAAAAAAAAAGACAAAAAAGACAACCACCAATGTATCTGGTAGTCTGGACGTTAACTATCTGTTAAAGACTGCCTTAACATGACATAGTATATCTAGACAGCTTATCTAAAGGAATGCCTTCATGTTCATTAAGATTCCAAATCAAGGGAGAGAAGGAACTGACACAATTGAATAATAAGTGTTGAATATGCTGATTCAATAAATTTATTAGATAAAATGACTAAATTGTTGTTAAATGTTCTCACAAGTTCAGCTATATTTCTAAAGTTGTTTTTATGATTGAGGATGCCAAACTTGGATAAATGAGTCATTATCCCATTACTGCTTAAGATTTCCGTTGTGATGGACAATATTATTAATAAGATGGAAGTTGAACTTGTGACCTTACATCGTTAGGAGCAAGATCCACGTCCATTTCTTTGGCCTCCTTTTTATACATATTGCATTCCTAGACCCCTTGTAAAAAGTATACCTTTCCTTAAATCTAAATAAAACTTCTTCTTAAAGTCTTTATAAAATAAAATAAAAATTGTCTGGAAATTTTCAAAAAGTATTTAAAACGTAAATCCAGTATCTACAGCCCTAAAGGAAATTGTTTAAGGTTCATATTGTGGCATCAAAACACATCATCAACCAACAGGTCACTTACTCCTTTAATGAACAAGTGAACTATTAAAGATGTGCACCTTTCTTCTTTGGAATTGGGCCTGGTTTTTGTTTAAGAAGTTCACACCAATGCCTATACACTTTTCAATATTCCTCATGACATTCAAATTTGAAGCAACAATTCACAGTTGGATGACCTTGCGGCTCTATATGGGTGACGCAATGCTCTCTGTGGCAAAACAAGTGCTCCTTAATAATGTAATTATCAACATCAACTATGCTCTATAAATTAAATTTTCCATCGGAACGTATAAAAATACTAATCGACAAGCACCCATCTCAATTCTAGAACAACGTTTTATTTTCAAGAGAAACCATATAGCCATGTTAAGTGTTAACCTCGTTCTGCAAGCTTTTTAAAGTAACTACGCACTCAGTTATATTTTCAAGAGGAACCCACGGCCCACAATAACATCGTTCTGCGAGTTTCCCTAAGAAAGATACACTCCTCTCTAAACGTTCCAATGAAACGTAGTGAACTCAAAAGTGCTAAATGCTAATTTAAGATAGCACATATTCTTGGCAAAAAAAAAACACAATAAGTAATATTACTGACCTTTTTCATCTATTAAAGCCATTCATAAACAAGAAAAATACATAAGCGCGTAACAAAATAAGGAAACTGTAAATCATTATACATCTGTAAAATTATAAGACTGAAATCATACCGCTCCTTTCTCTCCTGCAAGTTTTTCATCTGTTCCTTGTAATGTTTTTCAATGTACTGCTTTGCAGCCGCAACCCTTTGCTTTGTGACATTTGAAGGAACAACTTCATCAGTTGTATTATGTTTTGACCCTTCTTTTACACCTGTTGGGGAATTATTATTATTTTTCTTAGTTGATGCCCGAACTTTATCTCGTTGTTGAAACTTTTGAAACCAGCTCCGTGCTGAATCCATCACCGATAGAAATCACCCACCGCCGCCGCCGCCGCCGTCGTACGCACATGAACCTCAATTCTCTCACAATCTAGAATCAATATTTCCACAACTGAAAAGGCATTGCGAAATCAAAAACGATCATCAACGAAGAAAAAGGAAAATCAATTCTGGAAAACCCCAGCCCTTGCAAAACTCAATCAAATCAATCAAAAGATGAATCATCCAACCACGGATCAACTGCATTGTACAGCTTAGGAAAAAAGCGGTTACCGCGTGAAAAAAAGTTGTCCGCAGAAAAGGAGACGGATCCGAAACCCTAAAACCTCCGCAATCAACGCTTCCAACAAAGCAAATTCCCAATCCCAACAGCGACGACAACAACTGCAACAAAAGACGATCAACGAATCGAGAATTCAATCTGTGGCGGCTTTGTCCGATTGGTTCGGAAAATCTGCAGTACAACTTTCTCTTTCTCGCTCTGTAGCTGCTTTTGATTTTTTTTTTTATTATTATTATTTTAATGAAAGATATGATGATGATGATGATTTTTGTTGATGATCTCCAACAACAGGTACTTATTATGGACTTTCTTTTTTTTTTTATTAAGATAAACGAAGTAACGAATTTATCGTGAAAATATCGTTTTGGGAGAAATCGAGCTGTCAACAGCAAAAACATGAAAATCTCGAATAATTAATGTAGATTGTGATTGTGGATTCATGTCACATTATCATTATAGAGGGAATGTATATCCTACGTGAACTAAATAGACATTAAAGTTTAAAAATTTTCTCCAATGCACAATGTGGATTGTCCATATGAATACTATTTTTTTCAAAAGAACTATTAAATAAAATTTAATTAAAAAAACTAAAAAAACAAAAAATATATATTTATTCTTTAACGTTATATATATATCTTTGCGATTTTTTTTATTGTTTTGTTTGACGGTGATTTTTGTGTTGTATGTATGTATCAGTTCATATTTTTTAATAAGATTTATATAAAGTAGTGTATATCCTCTATATCCTATATATACATTAATTAGATTGATATAAAGTAGTGTATATCCTCTATATGCTATATATATATATATATATATATATGATCGATATAGTTTAATTTAATGTTTTTTTTTCATGCGCCACTTTTTTCGGGGTTTTTCTAATATGCATTTTTTTCAATTTGATGATGTGGCATCCATACACTCTATCGCACCCTCTAGAAATAGAAGGTGGGATGCACAGTGTGCACGTTTTTTATGCTACATCATCTTCACAGTATGAATCCACCATTGCCATTGGAGAGACTTTTTTGTTAGGATGTCTATTCTATCTTACGTACCCCACATCCATCCCCCAATCCACAGCCCCATTGGAGATGTTGTAATGTTAGATGAACTAGCATGCGCAATGTGGGTCGTGCGCACTTATAGAAATTACTTTTTAAAAAAAAGAAAATGAGATCCTTGCAAATTCCATTTCATCGTCAGAGATCTAGATGCACATAGGAATAGGGGTGACAATTTGGGTCGTGATACGATTAATACGACATGACACGTAACAAATATGTTATGGGTTTGGCATAAGTGGGTCTGGGTCATAAACGTGAATAAACATGTTAACACGTTTATAAACAGTTGATAAAAACGAGTTGTTAACATGTCGACTTGTTTAACTCGTTTATGACTCATTTAATATAATTAAGGAATAATGTATAAATAATAAATATGTTATAATAAATAAATTATTACAAAATTCGCCTATTTGAATAAGTTACTAACATGGCTTATTTTTTATTTACAGACATTTTTACCATACTTTATTTTATTTTTATAGAAAATATTTATTTTACTTTTAATATATTATTTACGTTTAAAATTTTATCAATAATTATTTATTAAGAAAAATATAAAACTTTCATATTTTTTAGAGGATTCTTGTTGTCTTGTATATGTTATTTGTTACGAGTCATTTTTTCTCTATTATTAACACTAAATACTAAAGACTTGAATGAAAAAGTAAAGTAAAACTTAAGATTACATCCCATTATATTTGATTAGCTATTTAATTATGCTCATTTAAATTTATTCATATAAATATATTTAAAAAATAGTAAACAAATTATAAAAATTTAAATAAATTTAAAAGTTTAAATAAAATATTTAATAAACGGGTGACACGAATACTGACTTATTTATAACACGATCCACTTAGACACGAAAACGATTAAAACAATTAATAAACATGTCATATCATGGGTTTGTATTATATGGATCATGATCTGTTTACGACACAACACATTTACAACTCGCGAATTACCACCCCTACATAGGAAGAAATGGCATAAGGACATCTTCAATGCGGCACCAAATTGGTATCGCATTGTGCGTTTGGCACTTGATTAGTGCAAGGTAGGGCCAAATGTAGCACCACGTCAAATTGGTGCAAGGTAGGGCCCTCGGATATAAATTCAAGGAATTGCTTATTTAGGCTTCTTTTTTTTTTTTTTTATTTTTTGGTCCTGCGCCCCACTTACTTTTTTATTTTTTAAATATAGTTTTGAGTGGATATGTGAGAAAGTTTGCAGTGAGCCTTATTTTTTGTATGAGATTTGGTGTGAAGGTTTGAGTTAGAAATAGTGTTTTGTGTACTTTTTACATCAAAATGGTGCAAAAGTTGCACCATTTTGATGCTTTGCATTGGAGATGCCCTACGATCTACCATCTTGCTGATTAAGGGTCTAAGAGGCTCCATTATTGGTGTATTATATGAATTACTTTTGACTTTTTTTTGGTGTCTATTAATTTTAGGTGTCATATACTCTGATTACCTTTGAGTAAACTTGTTCATGGGCTCTGAGAGCCCTTGCCCAAGCCCAACCTTAAAGTCCATTCATAAATTTTAATTAATATAATATTTTTTTATTTTATATTTTTTAGCTTAAAAAAGGCCTATAAAAATAGTAATAGGACTAACTGAAGCTTAGCTTTGACTATCACTACTATGGACATTCTCTTCACATTGCTGACGCAACATCAATCCATGCCTATAATCTATATTTACTATTGGAGATGCTCTTATGCACCAAGATTTATGTATACCAACATTTTGAGGCTCTCACAAATGACTTGAGAGCCTGATGTGACTTTGAGTGTACTTCCCCTTATCATTCTAGCGTTTCCCACTAATGGGTAGGGACCATATCAGGGCAACTTGAATTAGGGACATGTCCCTTATAACTGGGGCACCTTCGAACCATCTTTAGTCATTAATTTGAGTTAGGCATCTGTTCCATTACATATGGTGAACAAATAAAGGGTGTCTCTCATTTCTCAAGCACCAGAAATAATCTAGAATTCTAGATGGTGGGTAGTTGCTATTTGATGCATGGAATAACTCTAATCTATTCCATTACCTAATAGCACCCACTCATATACACTAAACCCACAATGGAACAAGTCCTATAATAATAAGCAGATCTTGTTAATGCATTAGTTCTCGGTCTCAATGATACGATGCCAAAATCAATGTTGCGAGTATGCTCATCAAAACAAAACGTCATGATTTATGATCGAGTCTCAGTTGGTCCTAGTACTCAATTCCCTATATAGCGTTAAGCGAATCTGATTTTGAGTCTCGTGTATAGGGCGCCTGCTGTGCATTAATCACCTCGGCCTCGAAGTAGAAAAAGCTTGAATGAGTCTTTTATGCTTTTGGTCCTTGAAAAAGGCCCTTAACTTTCAAAAACAGTAGTTGGTCCCTAAACTTTTAGGTTTTTTAAATGACACTTTTGTTGGTTGCCTTGGTTTGTAATATAAACCACTTTTCTGGAGCTAGTCTCCAATTACTTCTGTCGGCGAAATTTAAAAATGATGACACTAGCCTTTTGCACATGGAAAAATGTCACTCATGTTGGGAAGGGAATGTATGCCCTATATACATGGAAAATGATAATCTAACGTTCGGACTACAATTTTAAAAAAATGACACTAGCCTTTTGCACATGGAAAAATGTCACTCATTTTTTAATCATTTATAACAAAGTATTTTATTCAAATTTTATCAAATGTGAAGGCTACGCCTTGGAAGACAAGAAGGAGGTATAAATGACTAAAAGACAAAGTGTGCGGCCCAAATGTGTTAGATTATCATTTTCCTATATATAGGAAAATACAGTCTTGCCCCAGGACGGAAACGTGCATGAGGCACGCACCTTGCAACCTCCTTGATTCCTCATAGCATGATCACGAGGTGTATCGAGGGCTTATGATGATGAGATGTGTACCCTTCGTGTGTGTCCATGATGGGACACGCTAGCACTTTCCATATGCAAGAGAGGCAGAAGAGCAGTATGTAACTTGCTCCTATCTAAAAAAATTAACTTGCATAAAAAAAGCATGTGCATTAATTACAAGAGCCCTGTTGTAAATTGAAATGAAACTTGCTAGAACTAGAGAAGGAAAGTAGAAAAACTACTAACTTCTACTACTACAAAGAACTACAAAGAACTACAACTACAAAGTAGAAGAGGAGAAATGAGAGAGTTGAAATGAGAAGTTGTATACAACTTGGTGTGTTTTTACAATGAGGTTGATACCCTTTATATAGGCCTTTTGGTGATGATGATAAATGTATTAAGACAATGTTTACAAGTTACACATACATCACATGCCATACAACTCTTTACAAGCAATGTTGACAACACATGAAATAATGAGTACATTAGATATGGATGCAAGTAAGAGCCATGCTTGATATTACCGCTCAATGTAAGAGTCATGCTTGACAATGATTAGTCATACAAAGTCTTGATCAATTGTTCATCCATATCATAACACTCCCCCTTGGATGACAATTGTTGAGAGAATGTGCCTCGTTAAAACTTCTACTAGAAAAAACCCTGTGGGAAAAAATCTAGCAAAAGAAAAAGAGTACACATTTCTTATTAATCTTAAGATGAGTATAATATTGTTAGGATTGCCTCATTAAAAAAACCTTGCTAGGAAAACCCAATGGGATAAAACCATAGCTAAGGGAAAAAGAGTGCAATACACTAATCAATAACTCCCCCTCATGTGAACATGGGTAAAACTTGTTCAGTTTCTTTACTTACAATGTCTTTAAGTTTACGCAAGTCAATACCATATGTAAGCCTTTTAAATGTCGTAGTTGGTAAGGTTTTTGTGAATAAATCAGCAAGATTATCGCTCGATCGGATTTGCTTGACATCAATTTCACCATTATTCTAAAGCTCATGTGCATAAAAGAATTTTGGTGAAATATGTTTTGTTATGTCCCCTTTTATGAATCCTTCACTTAATTGTGCAATACATGCTGCATTATCTTCATATAATATGGTTGGAGAATCTTTTATTGAAGGCAATCCACATGATTCTTGAATATGTTCAATCATGTTTCTCAACCAAACACATTCACGACTTGCTTCATGAATTGCAAGTACTTCAAAATGATTGGAAGAAGTAGCAACCATAGTTTGTTTTACTGACTTCCATGATACAGCAATATTACCATAGGTGAATACATATCCCGTTTGAGAACGGGACTTATGGGGATCTGATAAAAATTCAGCATCAGCATAACCTTGGAGATTCAATTTTACCCATCTCGAGTAAAATAAACACATGTCACTTGTTCCTCGAAGATATTGAAAAATGTGTTTAACACCATTCCAATGTCTTCGAGTTGGTGAAGAGCTATATCTTGCAAGTAGGTTGACAGAAAAAACAATATCGGGTCTTGTACAATTTGCAAGATACATAAGTGCACCAATTGCACTTAAATATGGTACCTCCGGACCAATTAGCTCTTCATCACTTTTTTGAGGTCGAAATGGATCCTTATCCACTTCAAGTGATCTGACAACCATTGGAGAGCTCAATGGATGTGCCTTGTCCATATAAAATCTTTTTAATAATTTTTCAATATAATTTGATTGATGGACAAGTACTCCACTTGAAAAATGTTCAATTTGCAAACCAAGACAAAGTTTTGTTTTTCCAAGTTATTTCATCTCGAATTCCTTTTTCAAGTATTCGGATGTTCTAACGATGTCGTCGTGGTTTCCCACTATATTTAAATCACCAACATATACAACAATAATCACAAATCTGTTGATGATCTTTTAATGAAGGCACATGGGCAAAGCGGATTATTTACATATCCTTCTTTTAGTAAATAATCACTAAGACGTTTATACCACATTCGTCCGGATTGTTTCAACCCGTACAAAGACCTTTGTAATTTTATAGAATACATGTTATGAGGTTTTGATTTTATTTCATCGGATATTACAAATCCATCAGGGATTTTCATATATATCTCACTGTCTAGAGATCCGTACAGATATGCTGTAACAACATCCATTAAATGCATATCAAGCCCTTTATAGACTGCAAGGCTTATCAAGAACCGAAATGTGATTGCATCTATAACAGGAGAATATGTTTCCTCATAATCGATGCCAGGTCTTTGTGAGAAACCTTGAGCTACAAGTCTTGCTTTGTACCTTGTAACTTCATTTTTTTCGTTTCTCTTTCGTACAAATACCCATTTATATCCAACAGGTTTTACGCCATCAGGCGTTTGGACAATTGGTCCAAAAATCTCTCGTTTTCTTAACGAGTTTAGCTCGCTTATGATAGCATCTTGCCATTTTTGCCAATCAGGTCTTTTTTGACATTCGTCCACTGATCGTGGTTCTGGATCATCATCATTTTCACATATTTCAAAGGACACATTGAAAGCAAATATATCATCAAGAACAATTTTATTTCGATCCCAAATCTTCCCAGAGTTTAAATAATTTATTGAGATCTCATTACTTTCATCTTTTTCATCTTTTTCATCTTTTTCTAGAGGAAGTTGTTCCACATCAGAATCAACTTGTTCTGACAAACCCTTATCAAAGGATTCTTGTGCTTTCTCAGGAGTATTTTGATTTGTATTTATTTTTACTCCCGTTTTCCTCTTTCGAGGAATTGTATCCTTTGAACCAACCGGTCTTCCACGCTTTAAGCGTTTCGTTGGTTCTTGTGCACTTTGTTGCACAAAGACATCAATTCTTGCAAGGAGCATTTACAGTTGGAATATGTGATTTTGTCACTTGTTTTGCATCATTAAATGCATCTGGTAATTGATTTGCAATTTGTTGCAAATGAATGATCTTTTGAACTTCAAGTTCATACTGATTTGTTCGTAGATCATAATGTGATAAAGTTGATGCATTCTAAGCAATTTCGCGTCATTCCTTTTGAATTGACTTCTTATCTCCCTCTAATGGTGGGAAAATTGCTTCATCAAAGTGACAATCAGCAAAACGTGCAGTAAATAAATCCCCTGTTAAGGGCTCAAGGTATCTTATAATGAACGATGAGTTAAATTCAACATAAATCCCAAGTTTCTGTTGTGGACCCATCTTAGTTCTATTGGGAGGTGGTATAGGAACATACACTGTACAACCAAAAATTCTTAAGTGTGAAATATTTGGTTGTTAACCTAAAATGAGTTGCATGGGGAATGTTCATGGTATGCAGTAGAGGCCTATAACGAATGATAGATTTCGCATGAAGGATCGCATGTCCCCAAACTGAAGTTGATAACTTAGTTCTCATGATTAAAGGTCTGGCAATTAATTGAATGCGTTTGATTAGAGACTCTGCCAAACCATTTTGGGTATGCACATGTGGAACAGAATGTTCAATGATAATTCCTATAGACATGCAATAATTTAAATGCTTGAGATTGAAATTCCCCGGCATTATCAAGACGGATGGTCTTGATTGGGTTGTCAGGGAATTGTGCTCTTAACTTAATGATTTGCGCTAAAAGTCTAGCAAATACAACATTGCGGGTCGAAAGCAAACAAACATGTGACCATCTAGTTGATGCATCTATCAAAACCATGAAATATCTAAATGGTCCACAGTGAGGATGAATAGGTCCACATATGTCTCCCTGAATGCGTTCTAAGAAAACTGGGGATTCTACAACAATTTTACTTGGGGATAATTTAACTATCAATTTACCTTGAGAACAACTAGCACAATTATAATCACCAGCTGAAAATATTTTGTGACTCCTTAAAGGATGTCCATGCGAATTATTAATTATTCTTTGCGTCATTGATGATCCTGGATGACCAAGCCGGTCATGCCATAAAATGAATGTCTTTGGATCATTAATTTTCTTATTTAAGACGACATTCATTTCGACATGCCTTTTCAAATAAAATCCAGAAGGTAATGCTGAGAATTTAAATTTTCAGATGAAACAAATAATACTGAATAACTTCTATATAAGACATTGACAACATTATAGTTGTACCAGATATTGCATAAACATTAGCCTCTGCTAAGTTTAAATTCGATAAATACTCTTTATATTACAATGTACATGTAGTACAATAAGTAAGACATGCGTTATTCGCTTTTATTTAGCTCATAATTTGAACACATCTTAATGTGTCAATACTTAATTGAGCTATTTTTAATGGTAAAATTCATAATTTTGCCTTGATTTTGAAGGCATGGTAAAAGATCAAAAATATTTGGGTATGTATATGACAATATTTAGGCAGCATAGCCTTTCGTACGTGACAAAAAAATGTCACAATTATGAGCGCTCCTTGTCAATACTAATTTACCCTTTCTAGTGGTGCACCACTTTTTATTTTGACTATCAATGGAATTGTCAATATGACTTTTACCATATCTTTTCACCTTTTCCACGTCCATAAATTTGTAATTGCGACCATGGTCATTATATGCAACATATGCTTCTTAATTTGAAGCTAAACCAATTGGACATGAGTGATATTATATTTATAATATCTTATTATTTTACTCACTACCACGAGACAAGGATTCAATCCATAATTAATATTTAATGGATTGACGTGCGCGCTCGATAATTTGTTGCAAGTAATACATCGAGGCGAGCCACGTGGCCTTTATTTGTCTCATCAGTCATATTTCTGCATAGCCTCAATATAGAGGTAATTGAAATTGCAGAATAATAAATGATATTTGACTGATATAAATTTTGTAGCGTGAGATCCAGACCCAAATTCATTTTGAGCCTTTTTGGAGCATCACCAATTTTGGCCTTGATATAGATAGCTCCATGAGGTGAAATGATAATATAAAGTGAAATATTCACTTTTCAAATCTCTAAAGAGATATTTGACGAATAAATATTAGTATTATACGCATAGTCTTGCATAGATGTTATATATATATATAATTTGAGCATCCCATTGCCTTAACAAGTAATTAGTATTGTCAATATTGTTAAGGTAATTAATTCAATTATAATTAAATAAAATTTTTATGAAAATAGGGATAAACTAAATAGTTTTCTTTTTATACAAAATAGATAATATACCATTAAATATATGTTCACAACTTGATTATAAATACGCAAAATGTAATACTTGTATGAGTTGGTGGGACAACCTCCAGGTTGGGTGGCGAGATGAAGTTTACTTAAAACCATGCCTCCTCAAACGGGATAACCCGTCTCCCTTTCAATGTTTAGCTTTACCGGGGACAAGGCTTACCCACTATCAACCCAAACTCATAACACTATTTGCAATATAAAAAATCAAGAATGGAGCATAATTAATCGTTTGTAGTATAGCGAGAAAACTAGTTATGTCACATATTGACTTTTGATTTCTGATGTAGAAGATCGTACAAGACGCAACTACAGAGCATACTTTCGCAATCGATGACGTTATAATTCATAGTATATGAATAAAGTATGCATATAAAAGTGAAGCAACCAAGATAATATAGAAATAAACCGAACTCATAAAAGTTATACCTTCCTAGCTTTGTCTCCTTAACAAGCCTTCTTGAACTTCAAGATCTCTTTAATGCCAGAGCAAGCTCGTGCTGATAACGTGTTATAAATTGAAATGAAACTTGCTAGAACTAGAGAAGGAAAGTAGAAAAACTACTAACTTCTACTACTATAAAGAACTACAAAGAACTACAACTACAAAGTAGAAGAGGAGAAATGAGAGAGTTGAAATTGGTGTGTTTTTACAATGAGGTTGATACCCTTTATATAGGCCCTTTGGTGATGATGATAAATGTACTAAGACAATGTTTACAAGTTACACATACATCACATGCCATACAACTCTTTACAAGCAATGTTGACAACACATGAAATAATGAGTACATTAGATATGGATGCAAGTAAGAGTCATGCTTGATATTACCACTCAATGTAAGAGCCATGCTTGACAATGATTAGTCATACAAAGTCTTGATCAATTGTTCATCCATATCATAACAAGGCCAAATTTATTGCAGTATTTTTTTTTATTTTTTAGTACATGCACACTAGAAGACTATGAGAGACAATTTTGACCTAATTAGAAGCACTCATTTATAGCCTAGGGTGAGCTGGGCCTATAGAACCCGCATAACCATCAAAATTCATGGTGAACTTGAATTATTCTACATATCAAGAGCTATAGACTTGGAGTAAATATTACTAAAGGTCTAACATTTATTTTGCAATCTATGAGACTTAAACCTTATACATCATGGTGGAAATACAACACCTCGGCTAACCCAAGTACTCGGTGGTGGTTTGTACTCTAAATTTTAACTGGTGTTCTTAGTTGTTTCCTTTTTTCTCTGATTTCATTTCATATAATTATCATTTGGCATGAGTGCAACGACAATATAACTATTTCATTTTTCAGATTTTATAATTTTGTCTATCTGTCGAATAAGCAAACATTTGGCATGCCACATCATTACTATTACATTGTACGTGCATGGTATAATTGATGCTCTATTCCTCAAAAGTTTTTTATTACAAAATTCACCTATTTTGAATAAGTTACTAACATGGCTTATTTTTTATTTGCAGACATCTTTTACTATACTTTATTTTATTTTTATAGAAAATATTTATTTCACTTTTAATATATTATTTACGTTTAAAATTTTATCAATAATTATTTATTAAGAAAAATATAAAACTTTTATATTTTTTAGAGGATTCTTGTTGTCTTGTATATGTTATTTGTTACGAGTCATTTTCCATCTATTATTAACACTAAATACTAAAGACTTGAATGAAAAAGTCAAGTAAAACTTAAGATTACATCCCATTATATTTTATCAGCTATTTAATTATGCTAATTTAAATTTATTCATATAAATATATTTTAAAAATAGTAAACAAATTATAAAAATTTAAATAAATTTAAAAGTTTAAATAAAATATTTAATAAACGGGTGACACGAATACTGACTTGTTTATAACACGATCCACTTAGACACGAAAACGATTAAAACAATTAACAAACATGTCATATCATGGGTTTGCATTATATGGGTCATGATATGTTTACGACATGATACATTTACAACTCGCAGACACAAATTACCACCCCTACATAGGAAGAAATGGAATAAGGGTATTTCCAATGCGACACCAAATTGGTGTCGCATTGTGCGTTTGGCACTTGATTAGTGCAAGGTAGGGCCAAATGTAGCACCATGTCAAATTGGTGCAAGGTAGGGCCCTCAGATATAAATGCAAGGAATTGCTTATTTAGGCTTTTTTTTTTTTTTTTTTGGTCCTGCACCCCACTTACTTTTTTATTTTTTAAATATAGTTTTGAGTGGATATGTGAGAAAGTTTGCAGTATGAGATTTGGTGTGAAGGTTTGAGTTGGAAATAGTGTTTTGTGTACTTTCTACACTAAAATAGTGTAAAAGTTGCACCATTTTGATGCTTTGCATTAGAGATGCCCTAAGATCTATCATCTTGCTGATTAAGGGTCTAAGAGGCTCCATTATTGGTGTATTATATAAATTACTTTTGTTTTTTGTTGGGGTTTGTTAACTTTTGGTGTCAGATTACCTTTGAGTAAACTTGTTCATGGGCCTCTGAAAGCCCTAGCCCAAGCCCAAGTCCAAGCCCAACCTTAAAGCCCATTCATAAATTTTAATTAATATAATTTTTTTTATATACTTTTTAGCTTAAAAAAGGCCTATAAAAATAGTAATAGGACTAGGTGAAGCTTAGCTTTGACTATCACTACTATGGACATTCTCTTCACATTGTTGACGCAACATCAATTCATGCCTACAATTCACATTTACTATTGGAGATGTTCTTATGCACCAAGATTTATGTATGTCAACATTCTGAGGCACTCACAGACAGCTTGAGAGCCCGATGTGACTTTGAGTGTACTTTCCACTAACGGGTAGGGATCATAACAGGGCAACTTGAATTAGGGACATGTCCCTTATAGCACCTTGGAACCATCTTTAGTCATTAATTTGAGTAAGGCATCTGTTCCATTGCATATGGTGAACAAATAACGGGTGTCTCTCATTTCTCAAGCACCAGAAATAATCTAGAATTCTAGATGGTGGGTAGTTGCTATTTGATGCATGGAATAACTCTAATCTATTCCATTACCTAATAGCACCCACTCATTTACACTAATCCCACAATGGAATAAGTCCTAAAATAATAAGCAGATCTTGTTAATGCATTAGTTCTTGGTCTCAATGATACGATGCCAAAATCAATGTTGCCAGTATGCTCATCAAAACAAAACGTCATGATTTATGATCGAGTCTCAGTTGGTCCTATAGTGGCAAGTACTCAATTCCCTATATAGCGTTAAGCGAATCTTGATTTTGAGTTTCATGTATAGGGCGAACCATGGGTTTTCCGCTGATATAGGGTCCGGTAGTGCCCTACTGTGCATTAATCACGTCGGCCTCCAGAAGTATGATAAAAAGGCCCAAAAAACACTGTAGTCATACTAGGTTTTTTATGACACTTGCCTTTTGTACAACATTCTGGAGCTAGTCTCCAATTCTTAAAAAAATGACACTAGCCTTTTG
This sequence comes from Stephania japonica, assembly GCA_039657345.1. Taxonomy (NCBI): domain Eukaryota; kingdom Viridiplantae; phylum Streptophyta; class Magnoliopsida; order Ranunculales; family Menispermaceae; genus Stephania; species Stephania japonica. The sequence goes on along the minus strand of CM077557.1, from coordinate 62,929,570 downwards.
CACACTCATGTTGGCAAGGGAATGTATGGCCTATATACATGAAAAATGATAATCTAACACACTTTGGACAAACATTTTGTTTTTTAATCATTTATGATATTTTTTCAGATGTGAAGCCACACCTTGAGAGACAAGAAGGAGCCATAAATGGTTAAAAGACAAAATGTGTGTCCCAAGAGTGTTAGATTATCATTTTCCTATATATATAAGAAAATACTGTCTTGCCCCAAGACGAAAACGTGCATGAGGCACGCACCTTACAACCTCCTTGATTCCTCAGAGCATGATCATGAGGTGTATCGAGGGCTTATGATGATGAGATGTGTACCCTTCGTGTGTGTGTATGGGACACGCTAACACTTTCCATATGCAAGAGAGGCAGAAGAGCAGTATGTAACTTGCTCCTATCTAAAAAAATTAACTCGCATAAAAACGCATGTGCATTAATTACAAGAGCCCAAATTTATTGCAGTATTTTTTTTTTTTATTTTTCAGTACATGCACACTAGAAGACTATGAGGGACAATTTTGACCTAATTACAAGCACTCATTTATAGCCTAGGGTGAGCTGGGCCTGTAGAACCCGCATAACTATCAAAATTCATGGTGAACTTGAATTATTCTACATACCAAGATCTATAGACTTGGAGTAAATATTACTAAAGGTCTAACATTCATTTTGCAATCCATAAGACTTAAACCTTATACATCATGGTGGAAATACAACACCTCGGCTAACCCAGGTACTCGGGGTGGTTTGTACTCTAAATTTTAACTGGTGTTCTTAGTTGTTTCCTTTTTTCTTGATTTCATTTCATATAATTATCGAGTGCAACGACAATATAACTTCATTTTTCAGTATAATTTTGTCTGTCGAATAAGCAAACATTTGGCATGTATTACTATTACGTATGTGCATGGTATAATTGGCTCTATTCCTCAAAAGTTTTCTCTATCAGAATTCGTGATAATTTAAAATATGACGCATGGGCCTAAGTTAGGTTCATCACAAGTCACAATAGTGAATCTACCAATCATTGCCTTGGTATAGTTTGAACCCACTAGTTGGTCACTTGTGCCTATATGAAATCTCATATTCAAATCTCCTGATATTTCGAGGAATATCACTTGTAGGATAGGGCATGATATCTTGTGAAATAATCACGGGCAATCATAGACACCATATTATCAAAAAAATAAAAATAAATAATAGGTAGTGAGATTAAATATGCTTGGTGTTGAAGACAGGAATCTCAATTGACCAGGACAAGCAAAATATGCTTACTGAAGTGGAAGAATTGTTGAGAGGACACAGAAGACAGGCTATGTATTGAGGAACTAATATATATATATATATATATATATATATATAAATTGAAAGATGTGTAAAGAAGTCCTGGTCATAGCTCAGAAGACTCCATTTACAATTTTACAAACATGCATAAAACTCTCATGAAAGGAACAAATTCACTCCGAGTTTCTAAGCTTACAGCACAATCTGAAACATTTCCCTCACCAGTTTCATTCACTAAAAAACACATACACACAACGAGTAACTCCGTTGCTCATCAACAATTTAATTCCAAAACTGAGGAAGGAAAAATCATCAATGGACAAGTTATATTAAATAACTTCAATTTTGACTAATTTCAAGCTACAAGACATTTATTTTTCGCATACATATGCTTATAATAATGAAGGAAAAATGATATTTACCGGTAGTAAGCCATGTGCCTGGATGATCTGAAAGGGGAAGTATCAAAGGCAGATGCCTTCTTGAGTTGGGACGGAGGGGCAGTTAATTTTTTAGTTGTGCTCTTGGTTTCTGCACGAAGCCAGGACTCAACAACTGAAAGCAGATTGAGGGCATGCTTCAATTCGTGGAGCTCATAGAGCTTCTCTGACCTCTTCAACACGCCATCCTGAATGTATGCCAAGTCCGTGGCCCATGCCTCTAATCCGTCGAATATATGAGTTGCATAGACAACAGTAGCTCCTCTCTGAAAGGCAATGCAAATATTTGAAGAAGTAGGAATTGGCAAGACACCAGGACTTACACTACAATAATTTTCTCAAACTTACCAGCACACATTCTTCCTTGAAGAAATCGAGCAAATCCATCCTTGCAACAACATCTAGATCAACTGTGACCTCATCTAACAACAGTACCTGAGTTTTGTTTAACATCAGCATGGACATGTATGCTGATAGGACGAAATTAATGCACACTTGTCCAAGAACATAATTTAGAAAAAGAGAATGGGATCCACCAAAAAAAAAAAAAAAAAAGAAAAAAAAAGAGAATGGAATGAATGATTCAATAAAAGGCCAAAAGTACCTTATTACCATATCATGTCAATAGTAAAAGGCAGGAGTATAATACTTAAATTAATCTTTTATATGGAAGAGTTTCATCTATGTAGCCGACCCTAACTAAATTGTGATTAAGGCTTTGTCGTGTTGTTAAGCCTTGTCCAAGTCTTAAGGGGCTTATCAAAACTAATCTAATCGTTTATGAGTAGTAGCTTTAGAGTGGGTTCTTCTCCAGAATTCCAAAGCACTTTAGAGGGTCCACTTAAAACTTAATAAACCTTAGCCTTTCTTCTCAAGTTTCACTAGTTTCTTTTATCTTTAACGCTCCCCACTCAAGCTCAACTAATCTCGTCCATTTTTGAGTCTTGGATACCTTCTCTTCTAGGGTATGTATTCATTGAACCTCAGGCCACAAGATTTCAATTTATCATGGATCTTTCTTGCTGAGTCTTCTTCTCCTTTGAGCTTCAAATTGGATTTATCTCTGTAACTAGTTCTGCTAGCCTTCTGTCTTTTTTTTTTCTTTGGAAAATTGAGTCTCCATCTTTGTTGGACTTCAAAGTCTTGAACCTTGGATCTTTCATGAGATGTTAAGCTATTGTTATACCTCATTCACTTTTTTATTGTATAGGCCTCGTACGAGAGTGTAGAGAAACTAGTTGTTTATATATGGGCTTAAGCTTGAGAGTGAGTTCTCAAAATGACAAATCACTCCAGACGGTTCACTAAAATCAAAACTTATAAGCGTTCATCTTTCTTCTCAATTAATCAATGAGTGATTATTCTTTTATCCCCAACAGAACGTATTCTTGACTGTCGCATAGCAAAATGCAATATGAAGAAGGAATATGAAAGAAACAATAATTGAGGATAGCTTATCTACTCCCAATACTTAAAGATAGCCCTTCCATTCTGAAATCTTTAATTTAACATGAGTAAATTTCTCCAAGTAGGAGCCAGACCTACATTCAATTAGAAAATGATCTTTAAGACCACGCTAGAAGTGATAAGTTATTCTTCTGATTTTATCTTCATCCAAAGGATGCTATCAAATATTTCAATGTTGACATAAGATGAGGTGTATCTTGATTGTAAACACATGCAAAAGCAAAAACACTTGGGCTACTGTGAAAAATAAATTGAAACTGTACAAGGGTGCTTACATAGAATATCAAGACAATGTTTGGATCTAAGACAAAAGCAGCTCAGTGAGCAAAAAAAGAAGTTTCCGTATGAGATAATTTAAACATAATTCACACTTTCATATGTTTGTAACGGCATGAAGGTTAGTATAAATAACCTTGTTCAATTTAGATGAAGAAAATTATGTCTGATGATGGAGGGACATGGGTAGGGGAACCATGAGCATAGGATGTGCCTATTGTTATTTGCTAATATTTTTCATAATTTTAACGTAAATACTTTCCGTTTTCATTTTCCTATTATTATTTTTGATACATAACTCCAATATGAGTCGAACCTAGGACCTCCCTAAACCTTCACTTTTGGCAAGTGATGCCTCATCCATCTAACAAGATATGCTTTGGCTTTTTTTCCTATTATTATCATAGGAAGTTCCTTTTTGGCTTATGAATTCTTGTTTAGCATATGACGTCTTTGGCTTCATGGGAGCTTAAATTGACCTTGGCCTTAGTGCATGTTCTGTTGGTCCTGAACTGCATATTTCTCTACTTCACGCCTAATGGCTTTTTTTCCAAGCTTCAACGGTTAGTGTTCCTTCTATTATTTCTTATAGTACTATGCAGGTTATTTTGAAGCTAGATTGGCTGGAGCCTTTCAGGATATATGGTGTTTGGACTTCTTATTACTAGATCAAACAAAAAGTGGATAAAGGCATACTGTAATCAGATGCAGCCTTCTCTTTGGTCAGTGAAAAGACCAAAAGCAGAAAAGAAAGAACTGATGGCTATTAAGTAAAAAAATAAAAAATAACATGTGTTTACCAGGCTGACAGCCAAAACAAAGATTTAGGTTTAGGCAGATTTTCAATGTTGTCTAGCTACTAATGCAGATCAGAAAAGAATTTCCGGAGATTTTGCCCACAGAGAAAAAGTATGTTTTAGGAGGGATCAAGGATCAAATGAATTTCCATGCAATACCAAAATAGTGTTTCTTTTTCACAAACCTCTATTCTCCAGAATGGCTAGAGAACATAGTTGCTCAATTGCGAGAGAAGAGTGTTACTTCCATTCCACCTCTAGCGAAAATCAAATTAAAGGAGTAGATCTTTTTTAGCATATAATTATCTAACTATCAAAATGATAATCAACAAGCTGTTCCTAATTTTTACCTTGAAAAGCTACTGCAGGATCAGATTACTAGCTGATGCAAGACAATTTGGTAGATATTCCATTTGGCAGGTGCTTTTATTTTAGCGTCAACTTGTTTAATACCAGTACGATTTATCATCTTTTTTTTTTGACAACAAATCACATTTATCTTTTAAATATATTTTGAGCTTTTGGTATTTTTTGTTCCCATAATGAAAAACGTAAGTAATTTGTGACTCTACAATTATTTGGTATAAGAGCTAAACCTGACTCTCTTCTCCTCTTTCTCTTAAACCGGTCTTAAAATTTTATCCTCCTCCCTAATTTTCTCGCGTACAGCCAAAGTGTTTTTACCCATTACTATCTACTCCTCACTTATATATCTTTATTTTCTTTCAGAACATATTGGTCAAAACTCTCAAACCCTTCTCTCTACATGTTTTTACTCTTAGAATTCTTCTCGTCTCTCTTTTCCAAGAATCTCATTCTCTTATTATAATACATTTATAACCCTTTCTCTATCCTTTTTCCCTCTTCAACCCCCACATTGCCCTCCTCTCTATTTCTCTTTAGATCTAACAATTCCCATCTCTATCATGACCTCTTAATTGAAAATTGATCTCTTTGCATCTTAGCTTTCTAGTATCCTTTTAATTTCTCTTTCAACACATAACCATTTTCCTCTTTGCACTGATTCTTTAGGTTTAGTATTTACACTGTGCTTATGAAGATAGATAATGACAACTTGCAATATACACAATCTCAGACATTTTCATAGTTTCCAGAAAAGATCAACATCCTCAAGGAAGAAGTCCACTACCATAAAGTGACAGACTTCAGAAGGACAAATTTTGATATTATAGCTAATTTCTTGACGTCAAATTCTTCAAGCAAAGAAGAGTGTTGCAAAGAAAATTGTGTATGCTTTCTTTTTGCTTTAATGCTACATTGCCAATTATTTTTCTTACACATGTTTCATTTTAGCAGATATTCTTTTCTTTGTGGCGCTTTCATTATAGTTTTTCAAGCCGATTAGTTTAAAGGGGATTTACTTTTTTTTTTGGTAGATAGAGGATTTACTTTCTAAGTATCTTTATAAGTTTTTAATTGGTTTATATTCTATAAATACAAAGTTTCATAAAAAGGTTTTGATAAATTAGATTTGTGTATAATATTTTCTAAGTGTTTTAATAATTTTGTCTCACTTCTTCATTTAATTGTTTTTTTTGGTTTCATATCTTAAAGTTAAGAGTGTGATAAGGCCCCATTCGAAGCATCAAAAAGATGTTGTACATGCATTATTGCCATTGTCATGCAAAAACCAAATGAGAAGCATAATAACTTTCAAAACTTCCTTGTCCATCCAAATCATTAAGTTTTACAATTATTCCCATGACTGCCACTGTTGTAGGTGGTTCTTAGAGTTGGAAAGAAATTTGGGAGCTAGAAAAGATTAAAGACCAAAGGAGATAAATAGGATGGAAGGAGGACTATCACAATACTTTTGTATTCAACTTCTACGGTTTCCTCTTTATGTTAAAAACCATTGTAGGAATTTAATTTATAGTGAAGATGATGGTTTTTACAATAACATAAAGATTAATGAATATGTTTTCTAGTTTTGGTAGTTATATGTGACTAATGCTTCAATCAAATCAATTGATTACTAATTTGTTCAAAAGATAATTACATGAAAACTAGAAAGACATTTGTGTCTCTAGAGATAAGATCTATGCTACCTGGACTCATGTACGGGAGTCAAATGCAGGTATATGTTTAAAGGTTGGACCTGCTATTTTCTAGATTTAAGACTCGTAGGCTCAGGTCTAAGTGTCCAAAATTTTGGACAGGAAAATTTAGACACGGCAAATATATACAATATGTTGTATTTATATGTATGTATATACTGTTAAGGTATATTGGGTATTTAGGCTTTGGCTCTTTGAGCCCATTATGTGTAACTATATATATTGACCTATTGGTCCTTAATAAATTGCTTCAGTCTTTTTCCCAAAACCAAACATGGTGTCGAGAAAGATCCCTAATCCTTCGCCGTTCGACTTTCAAGTCGACAACCGTTTCGTGATGTTCACTTTGTGCATTGCCATTCTTGATTTCATTGATGTTCAGTTTAGTTTTCATTTCATTGTTTGTTAGTCGATCTTCCGTTGATGCTCGTTGTCCGCGCCTTTATTTTGTGTCTTTTGATCTTCTTTTTCCTTTTGTTCATCAGTCGTTGTCTACTTTGCACGTTCTTTAATTAGTGCCTGGTCCCTTTTTGCACTGGTGTCCACAGCCTCTCTATTTGGTTTGTTCCCCCTTTTTTGCAATATGCTAGCTTGTTATTGCTTGGGCGATCTGATTCAAGACGTCCCTCTTCATTGTGCATCTCTACCCTTTGTGATTCTTGTGTGGGATTTTGTGTACCCGAGAGTGCGTGAGATGAAATAGAATTGCAAAGCATTCTCTTATTTCGTTGAAGAAGGAAAGTTGTTTAACTTAAATAGCTTCCTGTTCCATACAATCAAAGCTTTGCTTGGTGATTTGTTAAGCAAAGAACACGTCACTCACTTTGTCTTTTATGATGTGGCCCACAAGTTTCAAATTGCAATTCAAGCTAAGTGTGTGCAACATGAGAGAGTTTCATTCAATCACGTGGTGGTACTCATGAGCAGACAATACTCTTGCACCTTTTCTTAGTTCTCGTAAGCCCCTTTGTCACCCCTTTGTCTTGTCAGATAAATTTTTCGCAGCGGCCCTATGTGCGTGTTTCTCATCGGTATGTCGTGTCATCGGCTTGTCGTTGTCTGGACAGCGCCATTGTTTGTCGAATGACCTTTTCACAGCAGTTCTTGTGTTCTTGTGTGTGTGCTTCTCGTCGGCCATTCTTCATCCCCTTCTTCGTCGTCATTCTTCGTTGGATGATCAAATTCATGGTGCTCACTGCTTCTGCACATCATCGTGTCTTAGTGCTTACGTGAGTCTGTTATTATTATTATTATTATTATTGTTCTTATCAGCTATTATTTCAGTTTATTAGTTTGCAAAATCAAGATGTTGATCCACTTTGAGTTTGAAGGAGGGTGTTAAGGTATATTGGATATTTAGGGTTTTTGGCACTCTGGGCCCATTATGTGTAACTATATATATTGACCTATTGGTCCTTAATAAACTACTTCAGTCTTTTTCCCAAAACCTAACATATACAACTTAAATATGCATTTCTCTTTTGGTGCAAAACGGACTGCATACTAATTACTTTTATCACTCATATTTCGCATCTCTCTACCATCATTCAATCCAGAAGCCCTCTTTCTTAACCGAGATTTTCTCTACACGATCTCTCTCAATCTCCTCTGAAGTCTCTAAGATCTATTGTATCGTATCTCTCTCTCTCTCTCTCTCTCTCTCTCTCTCTCTCTCTCTCTCTCTCTCTCTCTCTCGCACAACCCACTCTTTCTCGACCAAGACTATCTCCATCTCTCCCACAATAGTTATCGAGTCCGACTTCAGATTTGGAAGGGTTGATACGAATTCAATGTTCGAGTCCACGTCATGTCATGTCACGTCGACACGTGCATTTCAACCCTAAGGGCCGAGTCTAGGAAACACATGTTAAAATATTGGCAAGAGATGATGATAATTTGAGTGAGTGAGAATGGATTTAGCGAGGAAGAAGTTTTGAAGGTCCATGTTATGAAAATGCCATACCTTCTTCGAATTTCACCAAATTAATTACATTTTTTCAAACACCAAATTAAGAATTATATTTAAACAAAATATTATTAAAATTCTGTCCAAATAAGGAAAAACAAAAATATAATTTACAAATTTTAGAGTTAACTTGTTAGATAAAGATCACACATATGCCAATCTTTTTAGAAGGTACTCAACAAAATAGAATCAAATTGGATAAGGCAAAACCAGAACGTAATGTCAAGTTCGTTTAACAAAAGTTACTAATTGACTAAAAAATAATGAAATAATTTTTAGAAGGATCAACTTAAAATTGAACTAAAAAAGATTAAATATCTAGCATACAAAGAGAAAGGCAAGAAATATTATAAACTACAAGCTTCTCTTAATGTGCCTTAACGGAATTTGGATCTTGCTAGCACTTGGATTAATTCATTAGTACTTCTCTATGATATCGAGATTTTACGAAATTCCCGACATCAAAATTAGACTTCCCCGTGTTACTTCCAAATTTTAAGTGACTCAAACCTTAGGCAAAATCATCATAGGTTCATAGCTATAAAAAAGCATGAGAAGGGGTTTGAAGGCCATATGGAGTAAAGATATTGAGAACAAATGATGATTTCTTTTTATTTTCAAGTGTAACCTTGTTATTTTCGTTTTTTTTTTTTTTTTGACGGAGTTGTTATTTTTGTTCTTTACTCAAACACCTACTTCCTAACTTCTTCATTACCTCGATTGTGCACGGTGCACCCCTAGTGCATTGGTGATGCTAAGCAAATGACCTCATTCCCCTAGCAGCCTTCTACCATCTCACCAATGCTCTGATTGTCTCTTAAGAAGTCAATCTTTCAAGTATAATGTCATTAATTTGCTAAGTGGTGCAATCATCAGCTCACTAAGAGTAATAAGTCAAAATGCTTCATTTAGTGGTTCAAACCTTTTTCCTAAGAAGCCTTTGATTTCATCTTGAACACGAATTTTGACAAACTTTGGAAGTGATGGAGAGATATACCTGAATGGGTCAGACACAGAAAAGATGCTAGGTTTCTTTTAAAATGTTTTTTTTATCAATGCTTTTTTTTTTTTTTTAGAAAAGAACTTTATAACTAAAATCTTTTAATTTCTATTTCAGAGTACATATCTTTCTTTTTATTAGGATAAAACACAAATATTTCTAAAGAAATGTCAAACAGAGACAAGTATTTTGTTTATTTCAATATCTTGATTCCTACTTCCATAAAAGAACTTAATCCAATAAGCAAAACATGGTAACGATTCTGGAAGAAGTTCACCATCCAGCATGAAAATAAAAATACCATTATCTGTAACAATTACCAAAAAATGAACTGAAGGTGGTAATAATATGATTCCCAATTTGATGGAAGAAAAGACCACCGAAGTAGAAGCTAGAATGCAGCATAACCAATGATTTCCTATTTTGAATGAGAAGAATAATGGAAATACTTCCACAAAGAAGAAAATGACATTTGGAATAAATTACCAGTTTATCACCTCCATGCATGATGATATAAGAAAAAAATCTAGAATAACACCCCTGACAGCATAACAGAATGCCCACCTCCCACATCCCACTGTGTTATGCATCTCGGGATGTGTAAGCTCGCATCCGGAGGTAAAGGAGGTGTGTTATAAATAGATCAATCATATCCCATGGTATAAATAGACCAATCAAGGTTAAAATATAAGTAAACCATTTGAGAAAAATTATCGACAGACTCGTGATGCAAGCTAGACAAAAATATAACTACCTGAAATGGATGAAGAAGGCCCATGCATATTTGTACTCTACGTCGCTGCCCATCTGATACTTTGTGCATCCTCCATTGAAGATCAATATCGAGCAGCTCAATGAGCTTTTCTCTCCTTACAAGATCAACTCCTTCAACTGCCCAATTTTAAAACAAGAAATAATGGGGATAGAAGTTAATAAACAAAGAAAAATTTGCATTCCAATTTACTTCTTTAAGATAAAATGATATTTCTAATTGCTTTTCCCTACAAAATTGAGGCTCACTAATGTTTCACTGCAATATACCACCCTCTATAAGCATAAAAATACCACCTTATTCTAGAAATTTGGTGTTTAAGATAACATTTTTTGTGATACTTTTAGTGTACCATATCATCATGAGAATGCGAATTGCTTCCTGGTCCAAAATATTTCAAAGCAATGACCAAGAACCAAACCATGCAACAAGCATACAGTACTTTTAAAATAGAATCATTACATACCACCAAATATCATGTGCTCAGCAGAGAAATCTCCTTGGAGTGGAACCTCCCCCTATAACCATTCCAAATCCAGAGAATAATTAAATGATGCTAAGAGTGAAGAACTATTAAACAAGATTAGGAAAGTTAATCAGCATGTTAATGACGATGTAAAGGGTTCTGCCTTCCAACTGCATCACAAGTGTTAATTTCATTGCCAAGGATATCATTGGCTCTCCAGTCATATCGTACCATAAAAAATATCTCTCTATTTCAATGGAGCTATTAAACAATTATGTAACAGCAAGGCACCCTCATATAAGAAAATTAAAAATAAAAACCTTGTCAAAACTTGAATACTAGTGCCTAAAAAAGAGTTTTCCTTGATTTTGTTTGAAGTAAAATTCCAAAGCCAGGTAATCCGTTATGAAATCATGAGTTTCCTAAGCTTTTTGTAGGTCATGAACCTTGCTAATTATGTTTTCTCTTTTTTAATTAAGATCAATGTTAGAGCAGTGAAAGATCATGTATTCTACATTTCTTAAAAATAATGGGAAACAAAATTTGTTACCCAAAAATTATTAATTAGTGAATAGTACTTCTCCATTCCTTGCTCAAAGTTATGGCGGAAAAAGTTAGTGATGTTCTATGTAATAATTATGCACTTGTATATTTCTACAATTAAGCGTCGCTTCTCATCCAAATCGAACAGGCAGAAATCCACCTATCACTAGTTAAATTTCAAGTAAAACCTCAGAACAGACTGCCTTGAAGTTCTAGCATTTTGAAATTTACTTCAATCATTTAAGATGTGCTTAGGACACTCTTCAATATGTCAATGTGTTTAAAAGTGATTGACAACACTTCTCATGTTATTTTTTCATTTGGCTTTCAGTTTTTTTTTTCTTGGGAATTAGCAAGCTGCTCATGTTAGTAATAAAAAATAGGGAAGCCAAAGGCCTTAATTTCTCCAAGCTACGCCGCTAGTTAAAGAAAACATAACATTATGTCGATATTAAGAAAATAAGAAAATTGATGAAACCCATAAGGACAGATAGTCCTTTGAGCTGCAAAAAAAATCAACATAGTATCAATAAATCCATGTTTGGTTTTATGTTTGGACGCAATACATTCTTCCCTAGTCTAGTTTCAAACTAGGTTGGTGCTATTTTTCCTAGATTCTAAGAATGCATCTAGCAGCATCAATAATTTGGAACTTGATTGGAAAGCACGATAGCAATTGGTCTACGACTCCTTCTCCATAGTAGATTACTCTTTTATGGACATTAGATTGAATTTGGTCAAGAACAATTCAGGCTTTCCAATTTTCTTGTTTCTTTTGCCCAGCATAGCCAATTTCAAGTTCACACTTAGGACTTGAATCAAAACCCAACTAAATAATTATATTATACAATGCGAGTACAGTTTAAATGCCCAATTGCCCAAGAGAAAATCAATCATTTGAATTTGAATGCTGTTTCACGCTCCAATGTAAATTCATAAATCCAACAGGAGAAAATCTAATCTACAATGGGCAAGAGGCAGAGAAATAGAGATGATTTATCAGTTGTCCAGAGCTCCCCATTTTGTACATGGAGAGAGCACAAGTAGAAGTAAAAGAAAATACTAACTTTTATATACATAATAATTAACGGCTGATTCTGAGGAACTAGTGCTGCAAGTAATTAGGCCAAGGCAATTCCAGAAAGGTTTGTCATCAATGATGAAAATACTAACTTTTAAAAAGAGTTGTTTTACCTCAATGGGGTGCTTTGAGGGTCCAATGAGAATTAAGTCCCACTTTCAAAATCTTTCCAATTTTTTTTTTTTTTTTTGGTATTTCTTTCTTCTACTTATGTTGCATTGCATCACACTAATAATATATTTGTTCGCATCTCATATCATTATTTAACATGGCCAAAATGTGGTAATTAGAACTATGGAATGGGCATGTGCATAGAAGAACCATCTACTTCTCTCTTCTCATTTTTTTTTTCCAATCAAGAACCAAAAATACTCGGCTACTAGGAATTGTTTCATTTATATATATGTATCACCAGTTTTTAAACTGCTGTTTGTGTTGAATTTTCTTAGAATCGGGAAAAGAAAGAAAAAGGTTAATAAACTACAGTCTCCATAGATAACACATGAACTAGTTTGAATAAGTTTTGCTCTTGTTTGCTTATCTGTGTAATAGTATTGTATTATGCACTATGTATTTGTTATTGTTTTATTCGTTAGTAAATTGTGTTAAGCTACAAGAGTATTTCATAAGTTGCATAACTAAGTAACAATACATTTAACCATGTGGGTTGTTGTATAAGTTACTTTTGCTAATTGCATTGAGTATGACTGTCTCTGATTTAGTAGACTCGTCACGATCTATAATTTTATACGTTTTTCCCTTGGCATTTTTTTTCAAGGAAATAAGGCTTATGCCTCATACCGCCTCAAGGGTTATGCCTCACTTCACCGAGTCAAAGTGCCTTGGTTCCTCTTAAATAACTTTAAGACTAAAGGCAGACTTGATTAGATTTATAGCAAAGTAACTCACATAAAATGCATGTAGCTCCAATCTAAGACTTTGATAATGTAAAACATAGATCCTTCATTCAGAGATAAAAGAAGAGCTTCAATGAATGTACAAGCATAAGGTTATTATCTAGTATAGTGTTGATGTGAGAACGACAAAGCAAATAAACAACACTTTTTTTAACAAACACGAAACACCAACTTTTTTATTGAAATTTTACTTCTACATACAGAGGTGCGCCTTTGCTAATTCTACTACTGATAAGCTAAAGGCTAGTTAAACAGAGCTAGCCCATTTGTCACCCTCGGTAGAGAATGATAATTAAGTTTTAATCATTCGATTCACCATGCAAATAGATGGTCCTACACAAAACTTCCTCATGTATCACGAGTTCAAAAAGAAAATGGATTTGGCAAAGTAGAAGATCAAAAAAGAAGAGAACTCACTGCAGAGCCAACTGTTTTACTCCAAGAGCCTCCCAAATAAGCTAGATCCCCGCTACACACAAGTTGTGTGTCATGAAAGGCAGATCGGTTCATTACTCGTACCACATCTCTTCCCCCAACCAGATGCTTTCCAGCAAGAATCTTCAACAAGGTAGTCTTCCCTGTCCAAACAATCAGTGGCATAAATTTTTCTTAGAGATAATGAGATGGGGTTTAGCATTTTTCAATCACAAAGTAAATCATAAAAATGTCACGAGGTGGTCTTCCCTGTCCTACTAATTCAAACATCTAACTTTGTTTGAGAGAACAGTATACAATCAGCATCATAGACAATTTTCTAAACTCTAAGATGTATTTTAGGTCTTAGAATTCAGATCTTGCGTTGAAATCACAAAAATGATGTAAAAAATGAGATGAATTTCAAACTGTATGACGCGTAAAGTTCTAAGAGGCAGTATTTCAAGAACAGCGTCGCAATTGTACAGTTTGATAACATCACCAAGCAAGCCATCCATGAAAATATGTCCCAACTTTCCTTATTTTTTTCTCAATTTTTGAACTTGTGTTCACAACGCACATTTTTTCCCTTACCAACCAAGTGGGTGGCCCAATGGTTTATTTCCTATTAAAATGGCAAAACCCATCATTTAGTCCCTAAACTTTGTGTTTTTTATGCTTTTAGTCCCATAAATTTTATTACTACACATTTGGTCCTTAAAGCTTTCACAAAGATTTACATTTAGTCCTTCCACCATTTGAAGTGTTAAATTCCACTGATGTGGGTAACTGAAGTGCCGCGTGACTAGTTAAGAACAGTAAAGTGGTTTATATAACTGAACCGGATGACACACATCGACCAACAAAAGTCGAAAAAAAAAATTTATTTTTCCCAAAAACATAAAAAACTCAAAGTTCATGAACCAAAATCATAAAAGACTCAAAAGTTTGGAGACCAAATGTACAACAATGAAAGTTCAAAGTTTAAGGACCAAAAAAATATATTTTGCCTATTAAAAAAAACACACACACACATTTTTTCTCTTCACTTAATTTGACAGCCAAATCTAACTATACTACCAATCCGTGCCATTCCGCCTCAACAAAAATCACTTCAATATCACAACAATTTGATCACAGAAACCCTAATCCAGCGACAATGCACTAGTGGTTTCAGAATTCATTCGAGAAAGGAAAAACTGAAAATCAGTTATCATGATAAACATAGAAATGAAAGCATTTACACCAGATCGATCCAAAACATCACCAGAAACCATAGATGTCCAAGTAAATCACTGATAGAGCAAGCGAGAGATGCAGAGATTGTTAGATCGAGGAGAACGAATTACCGGCACCATTGGCGCCAACGAGAAGGCATCGAGAGCCGGGAGAGACGTTGAGATTGAAATTGAGGAAGAGCGGAGAGTGTGATTCGTACGAGAATTGCATAGCAGAGACTTCGATGCTTTTCTCGGCAGATGAAAATGGCGTCGACGAGCTCTTCTCTTCGTTGCTCGCCATTTTCGGGCACCAACTACCTCACTCGGCTGCTCCGTGCTGGCGCTTATGAAGGGAACTCAACAGACGCTTGAGCCAATAGAGTCATGACAAATGTCCAGTGCCAAATCGTCCACGCACCCTTCATAGAGGGCCTAATTACTACTAACTAGTTTTAGACCCGTTCTGAAAAAAAAAAAAAAAAAAAAACATATAAAAACAAACAAAACAAAACTAATTTTTGACCCGGACATTGCGGAATGAATATATATTTTTTATAAATAATAATTAGCAAAATAAACGTTGTATTATGAATTTATCAAAAAACGTTGTATTATTAAATAAAAGATATACAATATATAAGAACGTTGTATTTGTAATTCTTATAATAAATTTTGGAATAACTTCATTATATTATTACAGCATTGAGTTAATTTGATAGCTTGAAAAATTTTCATGAGAAAAAATAATTTGCTTTCAAAAATTCTTTTATAAGGTAAATTTTTTAAAAGTTGTTTGATACTATAAAACTTTATTTTGAAGAAAAAAAAGTGGCGTAGGCCTACCAAAAAAGTGATTTCACCCTTAATTTTCTCCTATTTCATTTTTTAACCAAAAAAAAAGTTAAAAAGTGGGCCCACTTTTTTTCTCTATAGATTGTGTGAGATCACATAAAAAAAAAACACTGCATTCCTTTCTCGATTTTCTCACCTTTTAAGAGATAAAATAAATAAAGAAAATTAGAGATTTTTTTTTCTATACAGTTATAAAGCTATCAAACAATTAAAAAAAAATTGTTTCACTACAAAATTTGAAATCTTTTCTTAGTTTTTTTAATTTTCTTTGCTATCAAACACACCCTAATGGCTTGTTCGGTTCATAGCGTTAGCACGGATTAAGTAGTTTGACTACTTAATCCGAGTGTTCGTTTCTCATATAATATAGTCCACAGGACTAAGCTGTTGGATTTTTGGGGTTCATACGCAGTGAAAAATTCAAAACAATTTTTAAAAACCCCAACAAGATCGCAAATAAGTTCCATTAAACAGTATCTACAAAAGTAAACCATACCTTGATTCGTGATTTTCTTCTCTGATTGTTCGATCTTCAAAACGTTCAAGCGTGCGTCCTCTATAAGAAATCCACACACGAACTGTAACAACCCTCAATTTTAACCCGATTAGTATTGCATTGGTTAGGACCGTGACTCGGCCACGTGCTATTAAATAGTATTTCGAACTTCGGAAGTCGACACTAAAGTGATGTTATGTTTTTGTGATGTGTGTATTAGTATTGTAGTTCATTTCGAGTCTCGTGCATTCAGACAATTTTTAGACTGAATGAGGCTTCACCTAGATAAACGGGGGAGTAAAACACCGTTAAAATACAAATAAATAAATTATTAGATAATTTAAATAATTTTTTGAAGGAACAAGGCGGGACTACGCGCACAAGGAGTCGAACTGGATCGAAGAACGTTGTTTGAATGCGGGGAGCTGGATAGATGCGCGACATACAGTCTATAGGATATGGAATGTTAAAGTGACACAACTGTAATTTGAAGAACCCTTAGATCAGCCTCGAGATGCGCGAATAAGTGGAGATGAATGATCACAAATGAGACAACACATTACCTACTTTACTATTTAAATACTATTCACCATCTCATTTATATATATACACTATTCATCATCTCTCTCATTCTCTCCACACCACCGTCCTCACTCTCACACCACAGTCCCTCTCTCCTCCCCGGGTACACCACCGCTAACCACCGGATCTGGAGTGCCGGAGCCCTCACCGGAGGCGCTCTCTCTCGGTCTCTCACCCTCACTCACCTCACGGTTTCTCTCCTCTCTCCACTCTCTCACTCTCACCTCACGGTCTCTCTCACTCTCACCGCCACCCTCCTCCTCTCGCCGTTGACGAACTGGCAGCCACTAACTCTCATAGCGATGCTGGAGTGTCAAAGCCCTCACTGGAATTTCTCTTCCCTCTTTCCCTCTCGGTTTCTCTCCCCACTCTCTCTCGGTTTCCTCTCATGGCCACACCTCTTTTGTAACGCCCTATTTTCCAAATAGACTGTCACATGGGCCAATGCGGACCCACAGTCTGTCTTACCAGCGACAACTGTGCTCTACATTGGATTATATCTTCCATCTTATATTTTTAAACCTTATTAATTATCCATTTACTAATTAAGTTGTATTGAAATCAAATGATATGTTAAGTCATTATAGAATCCTCAAATTAACACAGCGGAAGCCTTTCTAATACATTTACTCGGATAATGATACTATAAATGTGTAACGTAAACCATAAACTAATGTGAAAACCCATATATAACCATAAATGCCTCTGAAATCTCAAAAGATCAATATACACAAGGTATCTCAAAATTTCCTAAACCAAAAATGAAACAAAATAAATATAATACAAACGTACGAGTAGGGCAATCTCAGATCAACAGTACACTGGCAGCTTGCCCTTGCCCCTGCTCGTACTAGGATCTGCACTTAAGCCATCACAAAGGCAGATGATGAGTCCAGAGTGAGTATTCACAAGGAAATTAAGTGAGCAATACTGAAAGTAAATACTGAAATTTAAATAAAGCTATTAAATAAACATGGAAAATAAATACAGCAACTGCGTTCATCGCATGAATAAATAATAGGAAAAGCTCAAAGTGTGTTCCTAGCCCCTAGGGTCAGATTACACCATAATTCGGACTCTTCCACAGAATACTGCCGGCGAGTTCGACTCAAGCAGGGCAAACATATGAATCCGCTCGATGGCCAACGTTACACCTATGACGCACCGACACATGCCACGACGTGATACTCGGGTCGTGCTATTCACCAAGACCGATCTGGTAGCACGTGTTATGGTGTAGTGGACATACACACAAGAATGGAATAGAGAGAGCCCCGCTCAACGTCCGCCCATATAATCATAACCAGAATAGAGTATTGAAATGAAAGAAACTGAATTCAAATGCCAAAAGAAGTAAATACTCAATTAATTTCAGTTGGGATACTACACACCTCAATCCGCACTCCGCGTCCCGAAAATCAAACCCCAGTCTAGCTCAATAAACACCTGGACAATCAAAAGTACCACCCAAATATACTTAAGATTATTTATTATTGAATTAGCTTCAATTGGATATATAATGTCGATTTTACATTTTTCGAGGAAAACCCCGACAACATCTCGCCAAAATTCCGATAAAATCCCAAAACTCATTTATTTGATCAAAATATATTTTTTCCTAAATTTTTCCTATTTTATCTGAATTTTCTATTAATTTTCCAGAGATTTTTTTTTTTTTTTTGGGTTGGTTCGGCCTGAACCGGGCCGAACCGAGTTCGGCTCAACCGAGCCGAACCGACCCACTTCTTCTTCGTTGGAACAGAGTTGTTTCTCTATTCCAACAGAGAAGAATTTTTTTTTTCGATCTTGATCAGTTGGGAGGGGAGATGACTCTCTTAGGCCATCTCCCTCCTCGGACGAACTCTTGCAGTTCGTCCGAGCTCCCGAAACCGCCACCACCACCACCACCATCACTTCAACAAAACAACAACAGCAAGACAACAACTCACCTCGCCTCCTCGCGATAACCTTTCCAACATAAGCTCGCGATCTCTCTCTGTCTTCGTTCTTCCTCCTCGGTCTCTCGATCAATCGAAATTGTGAGAAAAATGGGTGTCGATGGTATTGTTTATCAACATTTTGGGGTGAAATGACCAAAATGCCCCTATCCATATCCACAATCCTTTACAAAGTTCATACCCTTTTTGGTCATTTCAAAATTATTTATTTATTTTTCTGATTTTTAATATATATATATTTTATATATATACATATATATTTTAAATTATATATATATATACAAATATATACATATATATTCATCTATATTTTCGCGCCTACAATTTCGTCGTGTGCGCCAACAAGCGTACTCGAGCGTGCACATTACCGTACCACCCACGCGTGTCGACCACGACCTCGTGTTTCCCTAGGCGCCCACCAATTTACTATTTTATCACATTTAATTTATTTAATGCGTATATTATTTTCCCCAGCCTAATATTTTGTATTTTAGTCTACCCGGTACCCGCGTCGACACGCATATCGAGGCAAATACTTAACACACAATCTCACACGTCAATTGAAATATAATTACACACATCGCGATGTCGTTTAACCTATTTTAACATAAACATTGCAATTTTAGTCAAAAAACACTCAAAACACAATTTACCTAACTCCAGGTGCAATAACCTAGTTGTGGGTCCCATGGATGTCTGAGCTGTCCGCACGTCTGCAATACGTTACAAATAACGGCGAATTAAATTTAGGCCGTTACATCTCTCCTCCCTGGTTTGCCACCGTCGACCACCGACTGCCAGTCATTGGACCTCTCACCGGAGGTAACTCTCTCACTCTCTCTTTCGATCTCTCTCTCTCTCTCTCTCGGTTTGGTGCTCTCTTGACCTCTCCCTCTCTCTCTCTCTCTTTTCTCGGTCCTTCACCTTTCCATGACTTGGCTGCACAACGTCGACCACCAGTGGATCTGAACTGTGGGACCTCGCCGGAGAATGTTAAGGTCCCTCTTTCCCGGTTTCTCTCGGTCTCTCTCTCTTTTTTTCTTGGTTTCTTTGTTATTTTATGTTATGTTTGTTGACTGTGTTGGATGTATGGTGGAGGTGGGTTTCGATCTCCGGTTGGAGCAAGTCCGAGGTGCATCTCTGGCACTCCACTGATCGGAGATGGCTCCCCCATGTGTACGACAGTCGTGTTTGATTTATGTACGTTTTGGACAACGAAGTGTGGGTTTTTCTTGTGGGGTGTGTATAGTGTTTTTCATTGTTGAGACGTTGGGGTGTGGGGTATGTATGGTGTGTGTTCACTGATGAGATGTTAGGTTGTGGTGTGTGTGTTATGTGTCACAGTTTGGGTTGTTTTTGGTAATTTCATGTATGTTATGATCCTCCTCGTCAGAATCCGTTGCCATGGGCGGCGCCACCACTGTGCCACCGTGACCAAAGATGTTGGGGACCAAGTTAGGTACATATTTGTGTCTCACGACTCTTGGAGTGGCCCAAAATAGCGGCGTTGTTATTTATTTCTATTATTTATATATTTTATGTATGTGGTACATTTGTTGTTGGAAACCACTATCATGGCGACTCTGCAGTCCATGTGATGATTTGAGGGATCGGAGACCTTACCAAGTTCATCATGGAGTCTCACAACCCCCGGAGCGTCTCTATTAGTGGTGGCAAGTTTTGTGAGCATCATTTCATGTAATGTCGTTGTTGCGCATCTCGTTGCAAACTATCGTATATAGTCGGCACTGTCGCCAGACGCCATGACCAAAGGAGTGTCGGGGATCACAATAAAACTCTCATGTGTGTCCCATAACTCTCGGAGCGTCCATATCGATGGTGATGATGTCGTGGTCGCGCCGTCGGTCCTTGAGACCATGGCGTGACCCACACACGACTGAGTCGAGCCTATGGATTGTGAATAGGTTTATATGTACGTTTGTAATTTCAAAACCCAAGAGAAAAGTTATGTTTTCATTTAGTTTTATGAGTGAATTACCAATTGATTTATCGAGTCGTCGAGTCATCAAAACACTGGGAAAATATTAAGGTTTAAACCTAGGTTTAGTTAACGACTCGACCTAATAACACTGGTTTCCAACCTTATCAGGTAGCGGAAAACTCGGAGATACGTGAGAGAGTGTGTTATGCGGGTCGCGATAGTTCAGGTAGGTACATTTGCCTTAAAGCTTATGTACGTTAGTAAACCAATTAAGAAGTTCTCATGTGATTCATTATCATTTATTGCTATTCTTACTATTATCCATTGTCGGCATTCAAATTCCCTTATTTGTTTGGTATGTGTGTTCTTAGCGTACGTATGTCGATATAGTATCATGTGGCTCGCACTGGTTGGGGAGACTTGGGTATTTCCTATTGAAATTACTACTACCTACAATGTTGTGTGAGCCCTGGTACTGATTGTGAAGGTGTCATGTGGCCCGCACCAGTTGAGGAAATGAGAGCCACTCTCTACAGGATTGCCCGGTACTGGATTATTGTGGTTATTGTTGTGGATTTTGACTGCTTATGGCCTCTTTTGACTCTTAGAACACGCATGTTTCGATTGCTATCATTTCAGTTTGCCTATCATGCACTTTGATCTACTTATATTCATGTCTTTAAATTATCGCATGATATTTAGACTGCTTTATTTGATATTCATGAATTACTGTGAAATTCTTATAGCATTACTTTTGATTTCTCTCAATTACTCACCGTCTAGTTTGTGACGGTGGGTGCAGATATCTCGAGTGCAGCTAGGGCAAGTGCCCTCTACTTGATGATTTTCTCTGAGGACCTCTCAGAGTACGCGACTTCAGGATTATGTTAGATTGATTCATGTTTATTGCTTTTGTATGATGTTTTATATATACGATGTCGATTACTGAACTGGAGATCATTTTTGGGATGGATACTATGAACATTCGGGGTTTCACATTTATATAGATTTCATAATTTTTGTTTAATTGAGTTATTTCCCAATACTTGTTTAGTTTTTCCGCTGCGTATAATTATAATAACTCTTTCATAAACTGTTAAATTGATTAATTGGAGGTTGACTAGGCTCGTTAAGCTCGCTGAGTATCGATTCGGGACCTGCACGGGTCTAGGCCGAGCATACCCAAATGCATTGAGAATTTGGGGCTGTCACACAAACGGTGACTATAATTTGGAGTGCTAGCCCCAAGAGAGATTGAAAACGTTTTTCTTTCTCTCTCAAAATTCAGAGAGTTCAAAAATTAGAAAAACGAAAATTCTTATTTTACGTTTTGGGTATCACCCTTTATTTATATTAGATAAGCTCTCACTTAAATCATATTTGTAATACAACTATTGTATTTACGATGTTTAAGTAAATTCAAAATACAACTATTGTATTTACGTTGTTTAAACAAATTACACATATACCCCTAT
Organism: Stephania japonica; assembly: GCA_039657345.1. Lineage (NCBI taxonomy): Eukaryota > Viridiplantae > Streptophyta > Magnoliopsida > Ranunculales > Menispermaceae > Stephania > Stephania japonica. The sequence goes on along the minus strand of CM077557.1, from coordinate 62,907,534 downwards.
TAAAAAGTTATTATATAACGAATCATAAAGACTTTATATTATGAATTTTATCTTATAAAATTCAATACTCTAGACCATTTGAAATTGAGCAAAGTCATTATTTGTGTGCGACCCAATAGGTTCATGCGACGTTGGTAGTGAACCAAAACCATTTTGGTACACAAGTCATAAGTGGTTTCTAGCAAAACATTATGACTATCCAAATAGCATGAATATCAAAATCGATACAACCTAATGAACAATGTATATCATATCCTTTTGTCATGCGATATCCTTTGATTAAATATAAAGCATGGAAAGTCACATTTAATATTCAATCGTACTAGTCTCAATCTTTAAATAGGTTGAAAATATCCAAGTGACATTGTGTTGGGAAATGTGCCCTATGTCAATCCATTAACAGTCTTTATGAATACATTTTAGTTAATAAAATAGAAGATTTAATTTGTTGTTTATTATAATTGATTTGCATGTTTACATTATAATAAGATCCATGAGTATTTACAGAAATATCCTAAATATCCCTAGTCGATTATTATACTGGGAACTATAATGAATTAAGACTAGTGTGAGTCTTGATTGATGATCATACGATAATCATACGTATAGGAATACGAATCAAGATCATGAGTACTTGTTAGGGAACAAAGTACTGGACCGACCCGCTATGAGAACATCACATGGATTAAGTCATAGTTGTTTCTCATGATAGGTATATTTTTCAGTCCTCTGACTTGAGATTACCAGAGACTTCAACATTAGGAATACAGTGATTTAACGCAATCAAACGTTGTCTTTAACCGGACGATTATAAAGGTTGTGATTGGTTACTGTGTGAATAATGTGGTGAAGTTGTGTAATCGAGATAGAATTTGTCCCTCTCATATAAAAAGAGATATCCAGTGGATCCCTCGATGTGTTAGACAGTTAAAAGGCCTAGTCTAAGTGAATTGATATTGATCAATGTCACTTAGATGTTTTCAGTCTACCAAGAAATCGAGACTAGTACGATTGAACATGTTGGATGACAAATCCATGCCTTATGTTTGATCAAAAGGATATCGTGTGACAAAAGGATGTTATATACACTATTGATTAGGTTGTATCGATTTGATATTTATACAATTTGGGTAGTTATAATGTCTTGCTAGAGGCCGCTTATGACTTGTATACCAAAATGTGTTTTGGTACACTGCCAACGTTGTATGAGCCTATTGGGTCGCACACTGAGAATGGTTTTGCGAGATTTTAAGATGGTTCAGAAAAATAAATTTTATATGATAAAATTCATGACAAAAACTTCCTTGTAGTGTATTACACTTATACTTCTTTAAGTATGGGTATATGTGTAATTTACTTAACCGTCTATATACAAGGGTTGTATAAATAGACGCTTTGAGTTAGAATACAAGTACAAGAAACGACTTAGAGGTTTTTGGTATGCTCTGGATCGTTTTGGAGAGAAACAAAAAGTTTGGTATTCTCTCGAAGCTAACACTTCAAATCTCGGTCGCCGTTCGTGTGTGGACTGCTGATAGAGGGCGTTCGTCGTTGGCAGCGCCTTAGAGATCGATTAATCTTCAGAAAGGTACATTGTGATTGAGGTATAATTAAGTTTTCATAGTTTAAACGTGTTTTAATGGAATCAGATTCGGATCCTGTTTGGGTTTTTCTCAAAATTGTTTTGTAATCTCCGCTGCGCATGAACCCCAAAACCCAACACATTGATCATATCAATTCACTTGGACTTGGCCATTTAACAATCTAACACATCGAAGGATCCTCTCTTTACGAGAGCGACAAATTCTTTCTTGATTACACACCTTCACATATTGCTCACATGATTACTAATCACAATTTTTATAATTGTCCGATTAAAGATAACGTTTGATTATGTCAAATTATTATGCTTCTAATATTGAAGTCTATGGTAATTTCAAGTCGAAGGACTAAATGATATACCTATTAAGAGTAACAACTAAAACTTAATCCATGTGGTGTTCTTATAGCGGGTCGATCCAGTACCTTGTTCCTTAATAAGTACTCATGATTTTGATTCGTATCCCTATACGTATGATCATCACATGACTATCAATCAAGACTCAAACTAGTCTTAATTTATTATAGTTCCCAATATAATGACCGACTATGGACATTTAAGATATTTCAACAAATACCCATAGATCTTATTATAAGATAAACATGTAATCATTTATAATAAAACAACAAATGAAAAACCTCTATTTTATTAACTAAAAACTGTAAGATAAATAATGTTTGTAGATTGACCTAGGGCATATGCCCCAACATCTCCCATTTGCACTAGGGCCAATTATTCATGTTCCCAATGACCTAATATGACCATCGTACTTCGCTTGTGGAAGACCCTTTGTCAAAGGATCTGCAACATAGTTTTCTGTAATAACTATGCAAATCTTCATGTCTCCCTCTCAATGATTTCTCTAATGAGATGAAAACGTTTGAGTATATGTTTGGATGTATAGTGACATATTGGTTCCTTGGTCTGTGTTATAGCCTCGTTGTTGTCACAGTACAAGCAAACTAGGTTAGCAATACTTTAAACCACACCTAGTTCAGATATGAACTTTTTAATCTAAACAGCCTCTTTAACTGCATCGGATGTTGCAATGTACTCAGCTTCAGTTGTAGAATTGGTCACAGTCTCTTGCTTCAAAATTTTTCAGCTCAGTGCGCCTCCTTTCAAAGTAAACACATATCCAAACTGTGATATGAAGTCATCGATGTCAATTTGAAAACTTGCATCTATGTAACCATTTACAACAAGCTCGTCTTCCAAACTTCCATAGACCAAGAACACTTATTTAGTCATTCTCAAGTACTTAAAAATGTTCTTTACTGTTATCCAGTGACTCTCACCGGGATCAGATTGGTATCTACTTGTTGCGCTTAAAGCATATGATACATCAGGTCGAGTGTATAACACGACATGCATGATAGATCTAATAGCTGATACATATGGATTCATATTCATGCGTTCTCGCTCATCATTAGTCTTTGGACATTGAGTCTTGCTGAGAGTTATACCATGAGATATTGACAACGACCCTATTTTAGAGTCTTGCATACTGAACCTATTCAGTACTTTGTCAATGTAAACACTCTGACTTAAGTCGATCAACCTTTTAGATCTATCTCTATAGATCTTAATCCCAAGGATGTAGGCTGCATCTCCTAAGTCCTTCATTGAGAAACACTTCCCCAACAAAGACTTGATTCCAATGAGTAATATATCATTAACATACAGTACCAAAAAAAATAACCACGCTCCCACTGACCTTCTTTTATACACAAGGCTCATATTCATTTTTAATGAAACCAAATTCCTTAATTGCTTCATCAAAATGAATATTCCAACTTCGATAAGCTTGCTTTAATCCATAAATAGATATTTGAATCTTGCATACCTTCCTAGAATTCTCAGGATGAACAAACCCTTTAGGTTGTAACATATACACGTCCTCAAGTAGCTTTACATTTAGAAAAGCTGTTTTGACTTCCATTTGCCATATCTCATAGTCATAATATGCGGCTATGACAATTATAATTCTAATGGATTTAAGCATGGCTACAAGAGAGAAAGTCTCATCATAATCAACACCTTTAGTCTGTCTGAAACCTTTTGCTACTAGCCGTGCTTTATAAGTATGCATATTATCATCCATATCAGTTTTCTTCTTGAAAGCCCATTTACATCCAATGGTCTTACTACCTTCAGGTAAATCAACCAGGTTCCAAACTTGGTTATCATACATGAATTGCATATTAGAGTTCATGGCACTGAGCCATTTATCTGACTCAGGGCTAGACACAGCCTCCTGATAAGTAGTAGGTTCATTTTGATCCACAACCAACGCTTCACTACTATTAGTAATAAGAAATCCAAATCTCTCTGGATGATGTCTTACCCTATCAGACCTACACGGGCCTTGTGATACCTGTGGAGGCTCAACTAGTTCAAGACTTTGTTGATCTCCCACTGGCGATTGAGTGTTTATTTGTGGTTCTTGAACTTCTTCAAAACTAACTTTATTCTCATTGTTGTCTTTTAAAATAAACTCATTTTCCATGAAGACACCATTCCGAGCAACAAACACTTTGTTCTCAATGGGATTATAAAAGTAGTATTCTTTAGTTTCTTTAGGATAACCAACAAATACACATTTTGTAGATTTGGTGATAATTTTTCTGAGATTTGTCGTCGTACAAAAAACCTCACATCCCCAAATCTTAAGGAAAGACAAACTTGGTCTTTTCCCAAACCACATCTCATATGGTGTACTATCAACTGCTTTAGAAGGAACACGATTCAGTGTTAACACAGCAGTTTCTAAGGCATAACCCCAAAAGAAAATAAGAAGATTTGCATGACTCATCATAGACCGAACCATATCTCATAAAGTTCGATTTCTCCTATCAGAAACACCATTCCATTATGGAATTGATGGAGGAGTTAACTGTGAAACAATCCCACAGTTTATAAGATGATCATCAAACTCTTTACTCAAATGTTCATCATCTCGATCTGATTGAAGTGCTTTAATAGTTTTGCCAAGTTGATTTTGCACTTCATTCTGAAATGTTGAAACATCTCAAAAGATTCACCTTTATGTTTCATGAGATACACGTAACCATATTTGCGGAAATCATCAATAAAAGTAATGAAGTACTGATAACCATCTCTAACTATTGTGTTTATAGGGCTGCATACATCAATATGTATTAGACCCAATAAGTCACTTGCCCTTTCACTGTGTCCAAGTAAAGTACTCTTTGTCATTTTGCCTATTAAACAAAAGACACATGTTTCATATGATTCAAAATTAAATGAATCTAAAAGTCCATCTTTATGGAGTTTAGAAATGCGTTTCTCATTTATGTGGCCAAGTCGACAATATCAAAGGTAGGTTTGATTCAAATCATTTGACTTAAATCTTTTTGTATTTACGTTAAAGATAGGAGTATCTATAGACCTTTTCATGTTTAGAATACAAAGACTGTCGCACAAATCAACATTTACATAAAAACGTCTTTACGAGAAATTGAGCATTTATTATTCGCAATAATGAAATTAAAACCATCCAAATCCAAACATGAAATTGAAATGATGTTTCTGCTCAAGGCAGGGACATAATAACAATGATTTAAAACTAAAACTAGTCCACTTGATAAAGACAACTCATAGCATCCTACAACCAACGCAGCAACATTTGCTCCATTTTCAACTCGTAGGGTAATTTCTCCTTTCTTTAGCTTTCTACTTTTGGTGAGATCCTGCACATTAATGCAAATGTGATAACCACATTCGGTATCCAATACCCAAGAATCACTAGTAGACAAGTTAACTTCAATAATGTGAATACCTGAAGCAGTAGTCACACTACTCTTCCTTTTCTTTTGATCTTCAAGAAAGAGCTTGCAATTTCTTAACCAATGCCTAGGTGCATGACATAAATGATAATTTCCTTCTTTTTCTTTTTCCTTCTGGAACTATGAAGTAGAAGCAACCTTAGGCTCAACTTGTTCCACAGGATTTGTGACTGGCATAATACCCTTGGCAACTTTAGTCTTACATTTGGTTTTCTTCTTCAAAGCCTTTCCTTTCTGAACCATCAACACATTGGCAGTGGGTTTCTTAACGTTCTGCTCTGCAGTTTTGAGCATCAAATGCAACTTTGAGATAGATCTCTCCATATTATTAATGTTGCAGTTCATCACAAATTGTGAAAAACTATCAGACAATGAATTAAGGATCAAATCTGTAGCCAACTCTTGGTTTATGGGAAATCCAAGTCTGTCAAGATAGTCAATGTAACCCTTCATTTTCAGAACATGAGAGCTAACTAACTCACTCATAACCATTTTGCAAAAATGGAGGTTCATGACTGTCTCGAACCTTTCTTGCCTAGCCTTATATTGGAACATTTCCTTCAGAATTGTAGCCATGTCGTAAGCTTCCATGTGTTCCATGTTCTTCTGAAGTTCAGGAACCATGGTTGCCAACATAATGCATGCAACATCAGTAGAATCGCAGACATACTTGGTATGTGTATCCTTCATGGCTCTTGCAGCATTGGCTAGTGGTTCCTCAGGGATAGGACAATCCAGGACGTACAACTTGCGTTCATGCTTAAGAACAATTCTCAAGTTTCTGAACCAGTCAAGAAAGTTTGTCCCATATAACTTATCATTTTCAAGGATGGATCGCAGTGACAAGGGATTAGTGTGATTGATGAAGCCATTAATCTACAACAAAGATTATGCAAAAGTTCATTTTTAGTATAGATGAATAAACTCCCACTAAATTAACAACTCTCCTTAAAAACACTATGTTAACTTAAGGGACTAAAACCCGTGTTTCATCAAATTCAAAGACAACTAAGGCATGACACTTTAAATTAGGTTATGTAGGTAGGTACCTTTTACCAATTACATCATATGTAACTTTTAGTTGTTTTTATGAGATTATAACATCTTATGTCTTAACATATTTTATCTTATCTTGTGCCTAGAGCTCAAAAACGTTTTGGTAGCTTTATCAAGTATAACCATTTCAAACAATAGAGTAAACCGTTACTCAATTTGCCTCACCAAGATAACACAATACACTCTGCGAGGGCAGACCCATATTGATGTGATCGAAGCCTTGACAAGTGTTTGAGAATGGTTACACTTGACTTAAAATTTATAAGAGGGATTTTATTTGTTTTAGTGATCATAACATAAACAAAGAAAAATATCATATATTACATGGAATGTACAATCATTAAACAAGTTAGGAAATTTCTAATATTATGTACTATACGAATTTCCTTACGCTACGCAGAGTTATCGGGAGTCCAGCTGGCCAATCAGCGGGCAGTGGTCAACGGAGAAAATGAGGGTACATGGGTGCTAGTTTTTTTATTTTATTTTTAGACATCGAACCCCTATTCCAAAAATCAAAATCTTCTAAAATTTCTCATTATTTTAGTCAATTTAATTGACCAAAACTGCCCCTTATTTTTATTTTGAAAATTAATTAAAACATTTTTAATTAATACGGGTCCACCTCTATCTCTATATCTAATTCTAATCCAATTAGAGTTTAAGATACATGGAATTCTAATCCAATTAGAATTTGTTATATATCACATCTATCATATAAGATTTTCTACTATTTTTATCCGATTACAAGTTTATCTCCTATCTAATAGGAATATACTAACAGATAACAACAATGAGACATATAATCAATAGTAATTTCGATTCTTGAATTAAGGAACGAAATATTAATCATGCATTGACTATCAGAATCATATTATATTAATCATATTAACCTAAACATGATTTCTATCAAAGAGACATACATGATTATTTTACAAAACAAACAATGTATTCAACAACATAATCATATTAAATAAATCATATTAACTTAAATATGATTTCTATCATGGAACATACAAAATTTGAATTGTTCAATTTAAAAATATGTTAATCGAAATATACTAAACATGAATTCAATCAATGAACCACATCATGCATATGTATCAAATACACAACATGTTTTAAAATCAATTATTGATAACAACTATCACATAACCTATATGTATATCATATTACCTTAATCACAATCATGTTTTTCACACATATATCACATATACATCAGAGAAAACATGCAAAGGTTTAATAGAATCGAACCTAAGGCTCTGATACCATTGTTGAGTTTTTGGGGTTCATACACAACGAAAAATTCAAAACAATTTTTGAAAAACCCAAACAGGATCGCAAATAAGTTCTATTAAACAAGATCTACAAAAGTAAACAATACCTTGATTCGTGATTTCCTTATTTAATTGTTCGATCTTCAAGATGTTCAAGTGCGCGTCCTCTATCATAATCCACACATGAATGTTGACCACAATTTGGAGTGTTAGCTCCAAGAGATTGAAAACGTTTTTCTTTATCTCCCAAAATCCAGAGAGTTCGAAAATTGGAAAAATGAAAATTCTTATTTTATGTTTTGGGTATCACCCATTATTTATATGTGTAGATAAACTCTCATTTAAATTATATTCGTAATACAATTATTGTATTTACGATGTTTAAATAAATTCAAAATACAACTATTGTATTTACGTTGTTTAAGTAAATTACACATGTACCCCTATTAATAAGTTATCATATAACGAATCATAAGGGCTTATATATATTATGAATTTTATCTTATAAAATTCAATACTCTGGACCATTTGAAATTATGTAAAACCATTCTTTGTGTGTGACCCAATAGGTTCATGCGATGTTGGTAGTGAACCAAAACCATTTTGGTACACAAGTCATAAGCGGTCTCTAGCAAAGACATTATGATTATCCAAATAGCATGTATATCAAAATTGATACAACCTAATGAATAACGTATATCATATCTTTTTGTCGTGCGATACCCTTTGTTTATGAGGTTTGCTATGTGCGTGATTTATAAGTAAATACTTTTTATCATCAATTGTGTGTTTATTATAAGAAATATGAGTTATTATTATGAAATGTAATTTTAATAGTAAAAATATTATTGTATATTCATGTAAATCAATTTATTAACTTTCTCTTAAATTTTTAATAACTCCTGCGCTTTAATCAACATGTTTTTTAAATAATGTTAAAAGTCAAAAAATCTTACAACACCACGCATCTCTAGGAAGCCTTCAATTGCACTTTTGAGGCATTGTCTTGTAGTCAAAGCCCGTCGAACAGCCGAAGCGGCTTCTCTCTCTCTCTCTCGAGTCGATCTCAGCAGATCGAACTGATCGCAAAACCCTAGCCTTCATCACAACACATATCAAGCTTGGTGGTCGTCCAAATCACGATCTCTCCAAAAATGGCCAGAAACCTAGGGTTTCTGTTTCTGATTCTCTCACTCACTGTCTGTCAAGCTGCGATCTTTGAGCCTGTATCCGACAAGCATCGATCTGCCGCTCTACATCTGTTCAGACCAGTCGATGGAACTTTCGGAAGGTCAGATACTTTCTAATTCGATTTCTAGTTCGCTTACATAATCTTTGATGTTTGGTGTGTTAGTTTCGCGGAATTGTTTGGTTAATTTTCAGCTTTCTATGATTAGCGTTGTTTTCTATGCTATTGGGGTGTAAGGATTTTGGTTGAGAACTCAAATAAATGAATATTTTTTTTTGTATTTTTTTTCTATGATGATGTCATGTAAATGCAAGATGTGCATTGCTTTGTTGTAGTCACTATTCGGACGTCATGAGTGTGCAATGATCCGTTCTGAAGACGGCATTGTGCCACTTAATTCTAATCTTAGCGCGGTGCCTACAAGGAGAAAAATTGGGCTTCATTTTAAGAAACAACAATACCTTTTACTGTACCATAGTTCTTTGTATTCTGAAGTTCAGCATTGTTAATGTATTAGTTATTTTGTTTTCTAATATGGGTCACATAGGTAACCTTTCTTTCAATTCTGATTTGCTAATGCTTAAATGGGTAGATGTTGCATGAGTCATTAATAAATTTAATAATATGAAGGGCATCGAGTGGTCGGCCTATAGTCTGTGTTGAATATTTACTTATTAATATTTGTGAAAGTTGCTTGACGTGTGGGCACTTTCTACCCCTTGGTTGCATATATGAAAATCAAAATCGTGCAATGATTGTTTTGTTTTTGTTTAAGCTATTTTTGAATTACACTACCTTATTGCATTCACTACATCTGATGGGTATTTCTGTTAATCAATTATATTTTCTCTAACCTCACTTGTCAAATTTGATGCTTAATCTTTTATGAGCTTACCTTGTGCTATTTCACAGCTTCGAAGAATCATATGAGGCGTTGAGGACTTTTGAGATCCTTGGTGTTAAAGAGTTTGATATAAGTAAATCGACATGCCCTCTTGTTTTGAAGACCCTTGAAGCATTTCCTCCTAGTTCCAAGGATCTATTTGATGCTCTTAGAGTTAACCATATCTTGAGATGTGAGGTTGAGGCAGATATTTTTGAGGTATTTCATATGATTTTTTTTTTTTTTTTCAACAATTGATGAACATATTATAATTTTTTATGTATTTCATATTATAATTTTTTTATTATTTGGATTCTTTTTTCTTGAAGAAAATCGCTTCAAAACTTCAAACCAGTATTAAGGAAGCCAGTTCATTACTTGACTTTTACTACGGTGTTCAAAGCTTGGGCCTTATCAAGGTATTTCTTTTGCATTTCACCTTATTGTTGCTCCATGTATAATGTTTCTAGACGGTGTTGATTTAATTATAGAATAACTGAACAAGTCCATGAGAAAACTGTTGATTTTTGACGAAAATTATATGATTCACGATTATTGAAGTCATGTAGAATGTGCCGTGGATGTTAAAAAATACTAAATTTCATAGAGACATGGAAACCAAAGTACATCACTAGTATATGTAGTTGTGCAGTGGTAATTTGAAGACAATCAGCAATTTATGCAACAAATAATATTGCATTGTTGAAAGTTCAAGCACTTAGTTTGAATTTTGAGCTTGAATTGGCAGATGAAACTATTCTTAGTAAAATCTGATACCTGAATTTCACTTCTAATTCAGCTTATTTCAGATATTACTGTAAGAGTATAACCAGTGCCATGAGCTATGTAACAAATAATATATCACCATTATTTAAGTGCGCACGATCAGCATTGTTAATCTAAATTTAAATTTAGATCAAAATATTCCTACCAAGTTAAAAGAAAAATTTTATAAGACCGCAATTAGGGCAGCTATGCTCTATGAAAGTGAATGTTGGGTGGTAAAATAACAACAATTACATAAAATGAACGTAACGTAAATGAGGATGCTTTGGTGGATTTGTGGTAAAACTCGTAAAGATGGAATAAGAAATATATAAATTTAAAAAAAGTAGGAGTAGCACCAATTGACACAAAGATTAGGGAAAGACGGTTGCAGTGGTTTGGGTACATCCAAAGACGGCTTACAAATGCTCTCACTAGTAAGCTTGACTCACTAGAATCTGAAGAAATTTGACGAGGTAGGGGTAGACGGTAGACCAAAGTTGACTTGGGACACATTAATAGGAAGGAAGTAAATGGTTTGGAAAGCTCAACATCAATTGCACTAAATCGAGCACAATTGAAGGATTCGATCGATGACGCCAACCCCAACTAATTTGGGATTGAGGCTATGTTGTTGTTGTTGTGGTCTGTGCCTTTTGGTTTCATTATAGTGCTTCAAAATTGTTTTTACTTAACTTGCAGCTTCCTTTTTGTCTGTGCTTTTTTATGTTATACTCAATACTCAGAATATATTGATTCCATTTTTTTACTTTATTAGATGACTCTGATTTTATTCTTTTCTATTATCTATTGCAAGGAAAATGCTGACTTACCATTTACTAGCATATCTTGATTGTGAAATGTTGCTACAACGACTTATATGTTTCCTTGCTATTCTGTACATTTGTTGCTTTTTAGTTGAGGAATAAAAATGTGAAATTGACTGGCAAGAAACTTTCCTTATTGAAGCTGGAGGCAAAGAGTATTTATTAACTTGCAAGTTATAAGTAGGAGGAGTTTTCTCTAGCATGAAATTTCCAATAAAGAAGTTGTAGAAAAGAATTGAGCATTTTGATTTTCAAATTCTTTCAATATTTCCAGATCATGGGTGAAGTAGTTGCTTCTAAAGAAATGCGTTAAGCTGTCTTGCCATTTAATGTTGATATAGCAACACTTTTGATTGATTATCAAACGATTTTTCTGTGTCTAAACCCAATGGAGGCAATATTTTCAAGTCGGCAAGGTGGTGCTAGGCGGTTTAGCCGTGCCTAGTCTAAGCGGCGCCTAGGTGGACTAAAAAATATTTACTTAGATCTTCCTACAAAATAATTTAATTTATTTAGAGACCACCTATCCCCATTAAGGGGCATATTTTTCACATATAGTTTCTCATGAAAATATTTTCATCTCCACATTTTTCCACACATTTTGAAATAAAAAAGTATTTTCAAACAAATAAAATAATGGAATAATAAAAGTTTTGAAAATTACAGAGACCTCCTTGAAAGTTTTAAAAAAAATATTTTCAAGCCCATCCCTTGCCTAATTAAGGACTAGAACACCTAAGGCGACGCCGCCTTGAAAACATTGAACAAAGGACTCATTTTCTATTTTCAAAGTTAAGGTGCTAATGATGGTTGGGTTGAGTGGCTATAATTTAATGTCTCGTAAGGTTTAGTTTAATCAAAGCTATTGGCCTTGGAACTCTCTTTAAGGGTTTGTTTCTAAATCCTGATCATTTTCACGTGGAAAACAACTCCCTATTAACGGTTCAAAGGCATTTAGGTAACTTAGGATGAATCCTGATCATTTTCATATGCAAATAACTTTAAGCAGTCTCTAGCAAGAATCTCTACTCCTTTCACTACTAGAATTGTTATCCCTAGCCTCAAATTCCTTATTGGCACACTCCTCTTTGCACCACACCTGGCTTTATTTTTGCATTTTCTTGGTGTTCTGGAAGTGCTTAAAAAAACTTGCAAATGTGCTCTCTACTTGTAACAATGTGACTAGTGGAAAAAGATATTAAAAGGATAAAGTTACTATGAGTCAATGTGCCTTCTCTTCACCCTCTTTCCCATCCTTCTAGTCATTGGATATCTTACCTAGCATTGGCTCCCAAAAAGAAGAGCGGAAGAGCGGAAGAGCGGTATGAAGAATTTCCTCTTAGAGGATACTTAGTTATTTCTTGTGACAACAACTTATTGAATAGTCCATCAAATCTGTCATTTTGGTAAAATCATCTTACAAATGTTGGTTTTGATATTCACCACTGCTTTTTGATATAATTACTCCATGACTTCCTTGAGATCATTGTTGATGTAGTCCCAAGCCTGATGAGAAAATAACATTGTGTCCATAGATGCCTGAAGTCTTCCTTCACGTTCAAAGCTTGCCTCTTTGACCCCCTTCAACGTGTGAGGAGCTTCTAGGATTGGCATTCTTCTTCACTGATTGGAGTCCGATAAATGCTTTTGATCCCTTATCCTTGCTTGAGAAGAATTGACGCGTAGAGCAATTAAAGATCATTTCTTCTAACCGGGGTGGTCATCAATTATCGAATCATCATGTTTCTGATTGCATTCCAAGCATTTCTTCGATTTAATAATGTATATGAAAATATCTCAAGTTATGAACCTATTCCTTGAGCCATATGATCATTCTATTTGATCAGGGCAATGATCCTCTTTTCTTTTTTTTTCTTATGCAAGTATCTGCTAAATCTTTCATATCTTCTTCTATTCTTTTTCATTTTTTTGAACTCTAAATATGGTCTTCAGTTTTGTCTTGCGCAGTCGTCGCCGGCTTCTCCTTTTTGGCTTTTGTGGAACCAAATTGAACTTTCTCACTCTTTATATCTGAATTTAGATCAGTATGTTTCTAGATAAGTCTCAGACTGGCTTTCGTAAAAAATGAACTGGATTATCACCATTGCTAATTCAATTTTGTGTGTCGTTATGTTTGAAGTTTGTAATTTCCCTTCTTATTGCCATTATAGTTTTCTTTTTTTGGTGAACTATTTTTTTTTTAGATTGTTGTCCTGTTGAATTGAAGTATTTGGTTGTGTTTATTTGTACAATTTCTCTACAGGAACAGAGCCCTGAAACCAATGTACAACTTTCAGATGCAAGTACTTCCTTTCATTCCATTAAGGTAAATATTTGGAGGCTTTTCAGGCTTTCATGATCCATTCCCTTCCATTCACGACATAATTTCTTTCATTGCAAAAAATTGAACATATCATCAATTTGATATTGGCAGTCCCTCAGTCAAAGTGATGGAAGGTGGCTTTTTAGCTTTGGCAGTGCGGAATCAAGCACATATGCTGCTGGTATTTACTTGATTTCCCAGCAATTTTATCTATTTTGATGACTTTGTTCAATAAATTTTACACCTTGATAGTTGATCCCAGTTTTAACATGCTAATGCATGGTATGAGGACATCATATTGATCTGTTGGAGAGTGCTTATGCTCCCATGATCAAATATTGCAATATATTTTTTGACTGTGATTAAAACATCGATATTAATTATTAGGATTTAATTTTGTTAACTTGCTACCAGTTTAAATAGGATTTAGTTGTCTTCAATTTCTACAATAGCTCTTGTTTCACTTTATTCATTTATGATTCTTCTTCTTAGTGTCTGTGAAAGTTGTTTTCTGTAATAAAATTAATGTCTTATGTGATGAATGGAGTTGCCAAATTATTTTTTCTTCTTTCCTCTCCTCTTCTTTTCCTTCTCTTTCATGCTCAACTTGTTCTCCCTGTGCATTTCTTGTTTTAAAAAAGTGTTCTCCTAGTGCTTTGCTAATCTAACTTCCAATGGCTATCTTTTCATATATACATCGTCATCTACTTGTATATTTACAAAGTGAAATGCAGGTGAGATTTTTTTATATTAGTAAATTAGTGTTTTCTGGGTATTCTCCACAAGGGCGATGGAGACTCTCCCTAGCTTTTACATATGTAAAACCTCTTTACCTATATGTATAATCTACTATCTTATAGAAAAAAATTGTGGTATTCTCTAGCACTTAATATAGATCCAATTTAGGATCTTGGTCCTGAAGATTCTTGTCCTTAGATTTTCTTACTCTACTAAGTCAGCTGCAAACAGGTCTTGTTGGCAGCATTAGAGCTCTCCATTCATGATAAGCACAACTTATCTTGTATAAAATCAACAAAAACATTCTCATAGATGACTTGAAACGCCCTTCAACTTGGTTATTTATGGATTGCATCTTGCTGTTCCTTGGTCCATTTTTATTTATACGGTTTATATTGGGTTGTAATAAGTTAATCATGGCCATAAATTTGAGCAGGATTAGTATAACTTGCATTTGTCCCCAAGGGAATTTTGGCAACTTCCAATGGATTAGTTGCATGAGTTGGGATATAAATAGATGTGAGGAAGTTGTAATAGGCATTGGATTTTGCTAAAAATACCCTTGGAGTCAGTCAGTCTATTATTTGCAATTTTCCTTCGATTACTCTTGCTTTTGGTCCTGTAGACTGTAGTTTGCCTCTTATGTGGCTGCATCATGGCTGGATTATGGGCTTCTTATTCGTGCATCTTGGGCTGCCAAGTAGATTTTACACTCGATTCTTTCTTGTCGGAGCAAATTGAACTCTAGGGTCCTGTTTAGGCTTCAAGTTTGGCTTAATTGAATCCTATCTCTTACATACAGGGTTTGAGTGACATGAAAATAAAGTGAACTTTCAATCTATTAGAATGCAAATACTTATATTAACTGCTAATGCCGAAGGATACAATTTATGAGAAATTAGATGGTTGCCACTGAATGCTTAATCTTTAGCCTTTTCTTTTCACTCTTTTTTTCTTTTTTATTTTTCAAGTAGAACAAAATATTTAATGAGGACGCTTAGGTGGATGTGTGGTAAAGCAACAACAACTACAACTGCATAAAATGAATGTAGCAGAAATGAGGATGCTTAGGTGGAAGTGTGGTAAAACTCGTAAATATAGAATAAGAAATACATAAATCCAAAGACAAGTAGGAGTAACACCAATTGACTCAAAAGGGAAGGGCGGTTGTAGTGGTTTGGTCACCTGCAAAGACGGCCTAGAGATGCCCCCACAAGAAAACTTGACGTAATAAAAACTAAAGAAATTTGATGAGGTAGGGGTAGACCGAAGTTAACTTGAGATGCATTAATTAGGAGGGATTTGAATGGTTTGGAAAGCTCACCATCAAATGCACTAGATCGAGCACAATGGAAAAGTTTGATCCATGTAGCCGACCCCAATTAATTTGGGATTGAGGCTATGCTGTTGTTGTTGTTGTTTGTAGAACAAAATATTTAAACTGCTCTGACTGCTAATAACTTAACTTTTGTAGGTCTAGCACTTGAAACACTTGCTGGAGTAATCTCATTAGCATCCTCTGAACTAGATCAGTCTATGGTAAGCTTGTTTTCAATGTTTATACTCATGAGTTGACTTTGTTTATTCTTGTAATTTATATTAATTTGTCTGAGATCCTAAAACTGTATTTTTTTCAAAGCAAATATTCCTTTATATGAAACTGTTTGTAATAAAAAAATGTCTGTGATATTGCTTTCGCGTAACAGCTAAATGGGTTTTAGCATGATCCTCAAAGGAAATGGTTTTTTTTTTTGTGTTGCATATCTTAACTATCTCCCTGTTTCAACTTTTCAACACAAAGACCAAAGGGGGAAAAGAAATTACTACCTTCCATGTCCATGATGATCAATTGGGAGCTGATTTTATGTTATCAAGTATCAGGTCCTTGTGTTTCTATTATTAGTAAGGGGCGACCTTGGGTATTGTAGTGTCATTAGTTTTTATCACTGCTTGATGGATGTCTTGAAGTATCCAATGTCAGTCATTAGAGACTATATATGTCAACAGAATGTTAAAATTTTCTTTTGCTACTCCTCATCTAATATTTGTTAGTATATTTCATGATTGCTGTCTCTTTTGAATGATATGGTTGCAAACCAGTGATGCTTGCTTAACTTTCACAGATTGGCACGGTAAAAAGTGACATAGTGAAGCTTTTTGACTCCATTGAGAGATATGGTATGTGCAGAAAGTTATGTTTCTGTTTCTTTCATAAAGGCTAGATTTTTATGTTTATTTATTTATTTATCTTTTTTATTATATATATTTGAGATTGTGGCTTTGTTGTTGTATGCTAAGCCATCCAAGTATTAAGGATACTATTATCAAGGACAATGATTAATGGTCAGCTGTTTCGAGCCAATATCTAGCATGTTTTGCATATATTCTTGTCAGTTGGACAAAGGCAAAAGGGCCAAAGAGGTCCCTCAAGTCTAACCCATTTGGCTACTCAGTCCCTAAAGTTAAAGCAGGGCCAACTCAGTCCCTCAACTCCTCTTTCCCCGTTAAACCAGTCCCTCCATCACTTTTCCTAACCAAACTAGTTAACCGCAGTTAATCCATCTTCCCTCATTCTCCATAGCCTTTGGTCGGTTGATCTATTTGCCAAGAAACCATCGATAATTTGTTCATGTAAGCTGATGATGAATAATTCATTAATTAATTACAGGGGAGAAAAGTTAGACACTTGAAACTTTATAAAAATGAATAGTTCTATTTTTGTGTTTAAAATCTGTAAATTGTGAGTGGGGTTTCTCTTTTATTGTTGCTGTGTTTGAATTATCAAAATGGGTAAGTGTGTTTCTTTGCAAGTTTGATCTTTATGGACCTCAACAGTTCCAAAATTTTTTGCTTTCAAATCAATGAATCAGAAGATAGGCCAGGCCTACTGGGGAAGATAATAGAGCTGTTGAAGGTGAGTGAGTTGAAAGGCCAAAAAATGGTTATTAGGGATTTCAAAACCAGCGATCCCTAAGTTAGACAATCAAGTTGTGTTTCATCTCTGTATGATTTATTAAGTTTTGGATTTGGAGGCGATCCCCATAGGGGGAGGTAGTGAACATTGGAATTGAATGGAATATTGGATATGGTGGCATTTTGTCAAAAGGCATGCCCATTTAAATCTTGTTCATTAGGTAAGTTAGGGATTGATGGTTTTTTTTTTTCTTTTGAAGTCAATGGGTCTTTTTTTTGCTTGTTATTTTGTGCATATGGAAAATTTTCAATCGATTTCTTTTTCTTAGTCTCTTCAATTGACTTTTGGTGAAGGTGAAGGAAGCAAAAAAAAGAAAAAAAAGAAAAAAGAAAATAAAAATAAATAGAGGGTTTAACTGCAGTTAAGCAGTTTGGTTAGGAAAAGAGATGGAGTAATTACGATTTTGTTTTAATACTTGTTTTACCTTTAGGGACTGAGTGGACAAATCGGTTAGACTAGAGGAACCCTTTTGGCTCTTTTTCCATTGGACAAATGACTGGTATATTCAATTTTTATTTGCTGAAGTAATTACGATTTTGTTTTCATAATTTTTCTTACCATGTCCTGTTTCGTTTTCCTTCTTTTTATGTGGATGTCTTATTGCATTCTGGATATTTAACCTCTCAGCCTTTTTCTCGTTGGTGATATATTTCTTATAGTATGCTTTGACGTGACACATCCGATCTTTTTGTATAAATATTATAATAAATTTCAAATGGTCAGATTTGAGTGGAATATATTATTTTATCATAGACGTGTTGGATGAGAAAATGTGATGAATGCTTTTGCTTGTATGAAAGATACTATTATTTTTCCATACCAAAAAAACAAGATACTGTTATATCCTTCATGTGTTCCGTCTTTACTGACATTATGCACTCTATATGATAATTACAAAAGAACACACCAATTTGACATTTATTGTAGCTGCAGCATAGCAATTATGTTGTTTCCATACTTGTTCCTATTCCTTAATTTTGTCTTGAAAAACTCTTCTATTTCATGCATACCACAGAGTTCAATTCATGGCACTGTAAATAATGAGATGTAGTTGTTTAACTCTGCTTAGTACCCCTCCATTTGTTAGCTGGTCAATCATCATATTAAAAGATTGTGGCTTCCTCGCTTTCTCTCCTGAGATTTTTTTCAATTGTCCCATACTCTGTTGGAGATTAAACAGACAATATAGTCTGTTTTTTCTTTATCCAACTAACATAATATGCATCATTGTGGAGAAAAGTACATGAATGGGGTTCTTTGGAGATGATCTTGCATGTTGGCCTTTTCCTGGGCAAGAATCCAAAAAAAACACAAACGTAAGGAGTCAAAATCCATTCCAAATAACTTTATTAAATGGAGCCGTTTGTTCTAAGTTTTTAATTTTTGAATCTAGTCTTAACTTCATAAAACCCATACTTCCAGTTTCCTTTTCTTTTTTCAGTAAGCCCCAAAAAAAGTGCATCCATCTTATGAAAAGCTATTCTGTTGGTGCTTAGTTGCCCACTTCTAAATTTCGGTCACTGGCTTCTTAGGAGATTGAGATCTTTGTTCTTGTTTGAAATCCCAAATGGGCTTCAAAAAAAAATAAAAAATAAAATCCCAAATGACTTCGTTTGAATATACTTAGTTTTTTATTTTTTTATTTTTTTATTTTTATGATATCAAATATACTTCATTAAATAGTGTTAATTTAAGATTTCTTCAAATTTAACCTCTGGTTCGAGCTTTTCAAGTGATAATGTGTCTCCGTAATCTGATATATGACTACTAAATATACTAGATAACTGAAGACTGTTTGACGAATTGATTGAATAAGTGATTGCTATACAAGAATAAAATCATTGGCTAATGTAATAATAGACGAAACTCAGCAATGTCTTAAAAGTAAGGAAACTGATGATATCCATTAGTGTCTTGGAATCATTGAGACCACATTGATTGATTCTTGAATAACCCTCTTGATGCTGACTAGAAAACATAACTTCTCCCCATCTTTCTCTAGATCAATGCACTGAAATATGAGAGATGATGTTTTCGTTAATGAGCATAGTTGGGACATGAAATAAGGATATACATGTACTATGAGATTACACTGTAAATGTTCTGGTAGGGGGATTCATATTGCCTAAACAAAAGATCGAAGTTAATTTTAGTGGCTTGTGCATGTGGGAATATGTAATGATAATAATTTCACCAGAAATTCATGCTTGGATGCAAGTTGAAGTGATGTGATTTGTTAGCAGAAACAGTAACATTTGTGATTAGTCCAAAGAAAATCTTTCCAGGAAGAGGTAGTAACTGAAGAACATGAATAGTCCCTTTCTCAAGGGCTACTGGTCTTGTTGATACTATGCCAGAAGTCCTCAATTATACTATAATAGAAGTCCTCAATGAAATAGGATTACAAGTAACAACTACTTTGGCACATAGTGCTCTGAAACTAGTAAATTAGTTATGCATTGGCCAGAAACATTAGACGCATATTGTCCATGTGTGTCATTCGGCATATCAGCCTCATGAATGCTTCTAATATCTAAAGACGAGTCAGAAATTTCTACAAGGAAGATTGGCTGAGCTTACTACAAATCTGCATCAATTAATTAGAAGTGTTGAGTCAACATATATTTTAACATTTAGTTGTTATGTAAATAACAGCGATGCTGCTTTGCTAATTTACGGTTTCTCGCTCATATTGACGTACTTATCTTAAAATAAACTTTTTTGTATAATTTGTTTTTGTCATTCTTCACTGAGTTGTTGGACAGATGATGGGTCTCTATATTTCGATGACAAACTTCTGGATACACATGGACATCATGGTCCTCTTTCAACTACATCAGCAGTTGTCCGTGGTGTAACTTCATTTTCTGCAGTTATTTCTGGGAAGCTGAATGTGAGTTATCAACAATTACTGAGCTGTTCTCTTACTTGTTTACTTGCCTTTGTTGTTTTATGTGGGATGACTATAAGGTTGCTGCTTCCAGGAGATATTGGTTAGTCATAACATAGCTATCAACTTAATTCAATCATGTATATTGTTTTGACATTTTGGTTTTATTTGTCAGCTCCCCGGGGACAAAATTTTGGGTTTGGCAAGATTCTTTCTGGGGATTGGGGTTCCGGGAAATGCTAAGGACTTGTTCACTCAGATAGACTCAGTAGCTTGTTTGGAGGACAATAAGTAAGTAATTCGTTGGGGATTGAGAAAGTTTTTCTCGTATCGTTTGTGTAACGCATATTAATGCCAATAGCCAGTTTATTTTAACTTGCATATAGCTGCTTGGAACCTTTTAATTTGGGTCTGAGGCTTTGTTGTTGTTGACATTGTGAGAAGGTTTCAATTTTGAGTTCTTGATTCTGATCACTTGTGGTAGTTAAAATATTTTTGTTTGAAATTTATAGGATCTGTATTCTCCTTGTTTAATAATGGTTAATGAAATCACGAAGTAACATGTTTGTTTATGGATCTCTCATCAACCTGTGTGCTTGTCCTTGTTATAAAAGCATCAAAGGGGTGCCTTCACAGTGGGGCATGGTGTTGCCTAATCAGTTACTAGCCAAAGCTCACACAGTAAATATATATTCCGTATGATAGTTATACTGTGTAACAAAAAATATATTTTATTGTTTTCAATTTTATGTCTATAAAAGGAAATATTGTAAACAAAGCCCTAATTGTTCTTCTCTAACTAATAGGATCTATATTATGTTGAGGGTTGTAACATTAATTTTTAGATGTTCTGGTATGTTGTTTTTAGTTAGGAGAAAAGTGTAAATAAGAGAGAGAGAAAGGTGGTGTGGGGATCTTGTGAAGAGTTTTTAGAAAAAATCTCAAATCTCTGTCAAGAGAGTTTTAGGGAGCTGTATTCCTTTCAGAAGAGTACTTTGTGTTCTTATTCTTGCAATTCTCCTGTTTTGATCAATCAAAGTTCTATTCCTGTTTTGGTTCGTACTCTACGCCTAGAATGCTTAGAAAAGGGTTGAAGATGTCTTTCAACAAACTTGGTACAACTGAGGTTTTTGTTACACCATCAAAAGCAAAAATAGAAAATGGAGAAATGGAATGTAAATTTGCATACATGTTTCTAAAGTTTTTTTTTTGATAGGAAAAAAAATTTGTTATTTGAATACATGTTTCCAAGTGAACAATTTTCATTTTCTTTTAAAAAATCTGATTTAATGAGTTGATACCTGCCTTTGGTGCTGCATGCTATTATTTGGCAGCTAATGTGCTTGGTGATGGACTAGTCATTGCCTAGGAACAACCTTGATAACATTGGCGGGGTTTGGAACTTTTCAAACTCATTTTTACCAAAAGATATAAGAAGTACCGAATTATCCTTATTGTAGCACTAGTTAATGGCTCGAGTCTTTACACTTGAAGGGAATTGACGTACAAGTTTTTTTTTTTTTTTTCTTGTAGGGTTTCAATTCCACTCATCTTGTCCCTTCCTGCAACTGTACTCTCATTGACTAAGAAGGACCAGCTCAAGGTGTGCTTTTTTCAATATTTGCAATCTTTTAATGTAAATTCCTGTGTTTTTTAATTCTGTATTCGTTTTTTATTTTTAAAATTTTCTGGTGGCTTTATTGTCTAATTTCATTTGATAACTGTATTTCACTTTTAATTAAGACTGATGGACTGAAGCATTTCCATCAATTGCATGAAAATCGGGTGCAATTGAAAAGTTTGATCCATGTAGCCGACCCCAACTAATTTGGGGTTTAGGCTTTGTTGTTTTGGTTTTAGTTGTGGAATGTGGACTGAAATATTTGATCAACTAATTTATGATTGAGGCTTTTTTGTTGTTTGTTTATGTAAGACTGACGGATGGAGTAAATTGGCAGAGGAAACTTCAGTCAATTGTTTGTTTTTGTGGTTATTCACCTCTTCACATCACTATTCTGTGTGCATTGCCTCATTTTAGGTAAAGGTAAATACTGTATTGGGTTCCAGTGCACCTCCTTTGACTGTGAAACTTGTGCAAGCTTTCAGCTCGGACAATAAAATCCCCGTTTTGGAAAATCAGGTGCTAGTTTGCAGCCATTGTTTCTCTTTACTTTTTAGCTTATTATATTTTTCCTTATTTTTCCTGTTCCCTTGTGTATTCATTTGTGCTGACAGTAGCTGTGTCTTTTTGTGACTGAACTTTTGGGGAATTGAATACAGGAACTCAATGCTGATCCAGAAAGTTCAGACCATTCTCTTGATATCTTATCAAGCAACATTGATGTTGGGAAGTACATATTTTCTTTCAGGGTAATTTGCTACAACTTGTGCTCCCTGGTCTATATCTTGACCAACTTTCCGGATTTGATGATTTGCATTCCTGCAGGTTGTGCTTCATGATTCTGAAAACAAGAAAAATTATGCCACTGGAGGTCAAACTCAAGTGCCTATTTTCATCACGGGATTCATTAATGTCGACAGTTCAGAAATTGCCATTTTGGATAGTGACCTTGGGAGCATAGAAACTAAGCAAAAGTAAAGTTCAACTTTCATCAAGAAGTTATTTATAAATAAGATTTTTTTTTTTAATGCAAAAGAAAGAAATAAAGACAGGAATCTCTTCATGATGGTCGGCAATACTCATTGTTCTATTCTTATCTTATTACAAATTTATCCTCTATGGAGCACATTTATCTCAAGTGGTGCTACTCATTTTTGTTCTTCTCTATTGCATCTATTTGGGTGGACCACTTTTTGCTAGAAAAGAACAGATTGGATTACAAAAATATATGGTTCAACAGTTGAGCTTAGTTCATTAATTGCATCACCATATTCAGTACAGCACCTAATATTTTGCAATCTTTCCTATCAGAAGCACTAATCATGAATTGTTTCAAAAGTGCGCCTGGTTGTTTGTATGCTGATATTAGTATTGCAAAATAGCACGTCGTTTAAAGGCAGCTAAACTTTCATTAGTAGAAATAGATCCAATGTTAACATATTTATCAGTTGAAACAGTTATCTCTTGAGGATTATAGACTTGTATGGGGAGCCTTTAGGCTTTTAATTGGTGTGGAAAGAATCGCGTAGTAAAGAGTGTTTGGTCGTGAGGGAGACAATCTTACCATTTAGTGTTTCTTTCAGTATTTTTTTGTTTTTTAAATATTTCAATTGTTGAAAGTGGATCCGTCTCTCACAATTGTTTCAATTTGTTCAGGCTTGATCTATCTGGGAAAACTTCTCTTTCTCTTTCAGCAAACCATCTGCAGAAGTTGTCCCTACACTTTGAGCTGACTACGCCTCATGGAAATTCTTTTCATCCACACCAGGTCTTATGATCGGCTTTGATGAATCAACTGGTGCTTTTTTTTTTTTTTTGGATATTTAATATTGTAATTCTTCTTGACTTGCAGGTGTTCCTTAAGTTGAGCCATGAGAGCAAAGTTGAGCATGTGTTTGTCGTTGGGAAGAGTGGAAAGCATTTCAAGATAATATTAGTTGAGTTTCTATGCCACACTCCATTTGTGATATATTTATCCTTTGCTATGGCTCCTTTTTCTTCCATTTGTTGAACCAAATAAATGGTAAACAACACTGCATATCTATAAAGCACTAATTGAAAGTGATGTCCATACTACCAAAAAAGAAGAAGAAAAATTAATGTCTCTAATAACCAATTTCTGAGGTGAATTTAATGAACATCCAAATTCAATTTTTAACATTTCTTAATTTTGTGAACTTGATTTACTTCCATATAGCATCAACTGTTTGTTATATCTTCCTTTATGTTAATATCGAGGACAATAACACATAAGGCATGGCCTTTAAAAAACTTGTCTTTATTTTATGTTTTGAAGTTGCAAGTAAGCTGGCGACATTTATATAATATATGGCATATTAATTTTTTCAGTAATAATTATTTATTGGTCATTTTTTGGCATAAGATTTCATTAAGGCTCGTATTTGCCATTTTTTTGTAGGATTTTCTTGGTCTGGTTGAGAAGTTTTACTATCTGTCAGGAAAATATGACCTGCAACTTACAGTTGGTGATGCTGCCATGGTAATCATTGATCTTACTGTTACCCCATCCACATTCTTCTCATGTTGTTAAATGAATTTCCTTTGCTGACATGAAATTTGCAGGAAAACTCTTTCCTTATTGTTCTAGGGCATGTTGAGCTGGATCTGCCGCAAGCACCAGAGAAAGCTCCTCGCCCTCCTCCTCAACTGGTTGATCCCTCTTCAATATATCGTCCCAAACCGGAGATAACCCACATCTTCAGGGCGACAGAGAAACGGCCACCTCAGGAGCTCTCGCTTGCTTTCTCATGTCTCACTGTCTTGCCATTCTTTGCTTTCTTAATTGGGGTGCGTGATATCATTTGATTCTGTTCATACCTAGTTTCTTTAGTGCATACTTGCCTGATTGAGGTGTTAGGGATATGGACTATAATTA
Source organism: Stephania japonica (assembly GCA_039657345.1). Classification (NCBI taxonomy): domain Eukaryota; kingdom Viridiplantae; phylum Streptophyta; class Magnoliopsida; order Ranunculales; family Menispermaceae; genus Stephania; species Stephania japonica. The sequence continues at coordinate 62,882,686 of CM077557.1, read as the reverse complement.
ACTTAAATAAATTGTTTTAAATCTTTGATAGCTTCTTCGTCTGGGAGTGAACCTGAAAAACTTCCCAAGCTCCGCCTTACCGGCTACATTTGCTCTCCTCTTCCATTGTGGCATTGCTGCAGTTCTGTCTCTGTACCTGCTGTTCTGGCTGAAGGTGACCATAGATTAACTGCTTTCTGCATGATGTCTAATCAACCGTTCTTCTTTTGATCTTTCCATGATTGCTTTAAAATTGCTTACTGTTTTATTTCTTTGTTTCCCCAGTTGGACCTTTTTACTACATTAAAGGCACTTGGATTCTTGGGCATCTTCTTGTTGTTTGTTGGCCACAGGACTCTTTCTCACCTTGCCTCTACGTCAACCAAGCTGAAGTCTGCTTGAGGATTGGTGGAAATAAAAAAATAGTGTTCGTCCAATTTTGTTTCCCCTCCTCAGGAAGATTTATGGCTGTTAATTCTGTGATAAATTTTTGTAGTACTTTTAGCGGATGTTGGCAAAAAAGTAGTCATTTATCATGTAATACTTATAATTAGTACTCCTTAAAGGATAAATTATAGCTACCTGGAAATCGAGGTTCTTATTTTCCATTGTGGCATAACTGCTCTGCCGGATTTTTTAGCTGCACACTTTTAGTCTTAAAACATGTGTTGCATCAAGTGGGATAACATCATGAATTTATGTCTTGTAGTTTACAACCAATGCTAAGTCTTTTGTGAAATAAATGACACTGTCATTCAGAGAAGGCTGTGGTTTGGAGTGTTCCGGTGTAAGTTATTCAATGGGGTTGAATTAATTCGAAGTAAGTTTGTTTTAGAAAATACTAGTTAAGTTCTTTTCCTAGCTGTTATGTGTTCTTCTTTTGGTTTTTCCTTCCCTTTTTTCTGTTAGAATTTGAGGTTGAGATTCACAATTAAAATGTTATCTGGCGTCATCTGAAACTGGGATGAGTCATCTTTCATTCCGTCAAGGGTACATGAAGGTATGTCAATGAAACTGTAGTTGGTACTGAAACCTCACAAGTCATAACAAGAAAAAGATGTAAAATACTATGTATTTGGGACTTCCTATTGTTCTTGCACGCATGATGATCTGATTTACTAGGACTATGTTTGGGAAGTGTTCATGTTGCGTTTACCAAGGAAGAAGCACACATTTTTGCGTCACTTTGATGTAACTTTGGATGCGACTTTAGGATGTCATTGTAACATATTTCGTAATTAAAATAAAATCACACCGGAATGCTTACCTATTTCAATCCACTATTCGTATTTACCTTGAGATGCGAGTTTATGCACTTCGAGATTCAAAACACAGTTGGACAGGGGTGAAGCACTGTCTACGAAGCTTGAGGTTTGTAGGCTGGAGTGTTCCTTTTCCAATTTATAGTAGTTTGGTAAGTAATTCTAGTTGATTTTCGTACAGAGCTCCTTATGTATTCTCTTTTGACTAAACTAAATATGTTGCTGAGGTGCACTTGGTTTAAGAAAAAAGGTTCCACGTGCAACTACAAAAATAAATAAATAAATAAAGAGTAATAATTAAATCAAAAGAAATGATAGCATCGAGATGAGGGTGGTGCTCTAAACCGATGAGGGTGGTGCTCTAAACCATTTGCTTTGATTCTCTCTCTCTCTCTCTCTCTCTCTCTCACAGGGTGGTACTCTAAACCATTTTCTTTGATTCTCTCTCTCTCTCTCTCTCTCTCTCTCTCTCTCTCTCTCTCTCTCGTGTTTTTTTATATATTGAATCACATCTCCACTAAATGGTTCCAATCAAATCTCCACTAAATTACCTCATAAAATTTGCCTTAGTTCCACTTACGCCCTTCTATTTTCAAAAGGAAAATGACAATCTAACACACATTCAACGCACATTTTGGGCGTACATCCTTATCTTTTAGTTATTTATGGTATTTTGTCAGATGTGGGGCTCACACCTGGGGAGATAAAAAAGAGCTATAAATGGCTAAAAAACAAGGTGTGCACCCAAAATGTAGGTTGAAAATTAGTCATTTTATCATTTATATATCGTTTGTCTTAGTGCATTGCTGTTACCACTCCAATAGCAGGACCGGAGTATGCTAGGCTAGGCAGCATGATAACTCAGCAAATGATCGAGTCTCGATGGACTCGGAAGACTTCGTGGGACTCAGGTGTTGGATTGGGGTTCAGCGCATGGCTCGTACCTAAGTGGGCACGACGCTTACCTAAGTGGACACAGTGCGTACTTAAGCGAGCACGGGCGCGCGTACCTAAGTGTGCAAGGACGCATACTTAAGTGGGCACGACGCGTACCTAAGCGGGCACAAACGAGCGTATCTAAGTGTGCACGACGCGTATCTAAGTGGGCACGGACGCGTACCTAAGTGGGCACGGATGCATACCTAAGCGGGCACGGGCATGCGTACCTAAGAGCGCACGGGTACATACCTAAGCGGGCACGACCGCGTACCTAAGTTAGCACGGGCGCATACCTAAGTGAGCACGTGCATGGGCAAGGCGCTTTCCTTGGCGCGAGCACATCGACGCCTTGGCACATACCTTAGTGAGAGCATGACATTACTTGGCACGAGCAAGGCCACGCCTTGGCACTGGCAAAACAAGACCTTGACAAGAGTACAATTAACTTTCCTTGACTCTGGCGTTGACTAGGTCAAAGTATGATTGGTTTCACTTTTGGATGTTCTCTATTGGAGGGCCAAGAACGGCTTAACATCTACTATAGGAGGGGGACCTCTCATGGGGGTGGTATAGGTAGGAAGGTAAGGGGGACCCTAAAGAAGGCCTTGGGCGTGCATGTTGGATTTTGGGGTTCATGCGCAGCGAAGATTACAAAACAATTTTGAGAAAAACCCCAATAGGATCCGAATCTGATTCCATTAAAACACGTTTAAACTATGAAAACTTAATCATACCTCAATCGCAATGTACCTTTCTGAAGATTAATCGATCTCTAAGGCGCTGCCAACGACGAACGCCCTCTATCAGCAGTCCACACACGAACGGCGGCCGAGATTTGAAGTGCTAGCTTCGAGAGAATACCAAACCTTTTTGTTTCTCTCCAAAACGATCCAGAGCATACCAAAAACCTCTAAGTCGTTTCTTAAAACGAAAATAGAGTTTCGACCCTTTTTAAATCTTTCTTGTACCTGTATTCTAACTCAAAGTGTCTATTTATACAACCCTTGTATATAGACGGTTAAGTAAATTACACATATACCCCTACTTAAAGAAGTATAAGTGTAATACACTACAAGGACGTTTCTGTCATGAATTTTATCATATAAAATTCGTTTTTCTGAACCATCTTAAAATCTCGCAAAACCATTCTCAGTGTGTGACCCAATAGGCTCATACAACGTTGGCAGTGTACCAAAATACATTTTGGTATACAAGTCATAAGCGACCTTTAGCAAGACATTATGACTACCCAAGTTGTACGAATATCAAATCGATACAACCTAATCAATAGTGTATATAACATCCTTTTGTCACACGATATCCTTTTGATCAAACATAAGGCATGGAATTGTCATCCAACATGTTCAATCGTACTAGTCTCGATTTCTAGGTAGACTGAAAACATCTAAGTGACGTTAATCAATATCAATTCACTTAGACTAGGCCTTTTAACAGTCTTACACATCGAGGGATCCACTGGATATCTCTCTTTATATGAGAGGGACAAATTCTATCTCGATTACATAACTTCACCACATTATTCACACAGTAACCAATCACAACCTTTATAATCGTCCGGTTAAAGACAACGTTTGATTGCGTCAAATCACTGTATTCCTAATGTTGAAGGACTGAAAAATATACCTATCATGAGAAACAACTATGACTTAATCCATGTGATGTTCTCATAGCGGGTCGGTTCAATACTTTGTTCCCTAACAAGTACTCATGATCTTGATTCGTATTCCTATACGTATGATCATCAATCAAGACTCATACTAGTCTTAATTTATTATAGTTCCCAATATAATAATCGACTAGGGATATTTAGGATATTTCTTTAAATACCCATGGATCTTATTATAATGTAAACATGCAAATCAATTATAATAAACAACAAATGAAATCCTCTATTTTATTAACTAAAATGTATTCATAAAGACTATTAATGGATTGACGTAGGGCACATTTCCCAACAGTGCATGCCAAGGCCTTGCCCAAAGACCATTATGCAATCACTTCCGTACCGATAGGACTGGGCTTAGCCGGGCTCCGACACGCACCCAAGGGTGCTTAGGCTCAGCTAGGCACCACCAAGCACGACCTTGAAAACAAGGAGCGTCCCAAGGCTCGAATGGACCAAGTCAAACATCCAGCAAGGTAGTACCTAGGCGGTTATGCAACTACCTTGGTCATGGCTCAGAGCATGATCAGGGCACGTCCAAGCAAGTCCCTAGGACATGGAAGATGTGCTCATTGACTAGGTGGTTGTGGCAGTTATGAGGCCAGGTGGCAACAGAGGAGGCAAGCGGTTAGGTAACTGCTTAGCTACATAGGAGTGTGGTGTGGTTTACTTAGTCTTTGATGCTTGTAAACTAGAACATGTGTCCATTCGGTTATGTAACCACTTCAGGTTGTTTTCTATAAAGCTAACCCCTTATGCTTGGGGAAGCATAAGGTGGTAAAGTTGTAACCCATCAATCAAAGATTAGTAAAATCTCCCTTTGTACCTATTGTTGTTTGTTAGTGTGAATTTTATTGAAGTGTTGAACTAAGGTGGCCTTTAGGTACCACGGAGTGGCATTGAGCGAGAAAAAAATTTCTTTACGATAAACCTCTCAGACCCCGTGACAATTGCCATCTAAGTTGGGAAAATTAATATGTTATCCACTCGGATTCCTGGGACAGTATTTTCCTTCACTTCCACCACTCTTTCCACGCTCATTTTCTTTTTTCTAGTTTTCTCAAAAAATTGACGTCTTTTTTGTGGTTTTTGGAGCACTCAAGGCCTCTCTGATTCAGATGGCCATCTTCTCCCCAGACTACTTTTTCCCTCACTGCATTCCCTTCACCACCAAACCCTCCAAACCTTGTCATCAAAACCTCATTGTCACCTGTAGAACCCTCAACCCCAATGACCCAAATCCCACATTTCAAACCAAATCAAAGATCTCTGCTGAACCAAGAACCACCCATCACCAATCTCATGATTCCAAAGACACCCATCTCTTCAAACTCCTCCAGAGATCCTGCAAAGCAGGCAAGTTTGATGAGTCTCTCTATTTCCTTGAGCTTTTGATAAACAAAGGCCGCCACACAGCAGATGTGGTTCTATGCACAAAACTCATAAAGGGGTTTTTCAACTCTAGAAATGTGAGAAAGGCTGTGAGGGTAATGGAGGTCTTGGAGTCACATGGGAAGCCTGATTCATTCGCTTACAATGCTATGGTTGGTGGGTTTTGTAAAGTGAATCAGATAGGGTTGGCTACAAGGGTCATGGATAGGATGAGAAGCCAAGGGTGTCCTCCTGATGTTGTCACTTACAATATACTTATTGGAAGCCTATGTAGTAGAGGGAAACTTGGGTCTGCTCTTAAAATGTTTGATCAATTATTGGAAGATGGGTGTGAGCCTAGTGTGATTACTTACACAATTTTGATTGAGGCCACTATAGTTGAAGGTGGTATAAGTGAAGCCATGAAACTTCTGGACGAGATGTTGTCCAAGGGGCTCCGCCCCGATATGTACACCTATAATGCTATTACGAGGGGGCTGTGCAAAGAAGGAATGGTGGATGAAGCCATTGAGTTTGTCAAGAGCTTGCTGCCCTCTAGGGGCTGTGAACCTGACGTGATTTCGTATAATGTTTTGCTGAGAGCACTTCTGAGTAGAGGGAGATGGAGTGAAGGAGAGAGATTGGTGGGTGAGATGATTTCAAGTGGTTGTGAACCAAATGTGGTCACTTATGGTATATTGATCAACTTGCTGTGTCAAGATGGGAAACTCGACGATGCTCTAGACGTCTTGAAGGTTATGATGGAGAAAGGATTAAAGCCGGATTCTTATAGTTACGACCCCTTCATCTCCGCTTTCTGCAAAGAGGGGAGGTTGGACAAAGCAGTAGCATTTCTTGACTACATGCTCTCTAATGGATGCGCTCCCGATATCGTCAATTACAACTCCATTTTGTCTACTCTATGCAAGAATGGAGACGCCAACAAGGCGTTGGAGGTGTTTGAGAAACTTGGTAGTACTGGGTGTCCACCCAATGTCAGTTCATACAACACAATGATCAGTGGCTTGTGGAACAGTGGGGAAAGGATGAAAGCTTTGATGATGGTTTTGGACATGGTGAACAAGGGAGTTGACCCTGATGAGATTACTTACAACTCACTCATATCTTGCTTGTGTAGAGATGGCATGGTAGATGAGGCAATGGGTTTGTTGAGGGACATGGAGAGTTGTGGATTCAAAGTAACAGTAATCACTTACAACATTGTGCTCCTTGGATTATGCAAAGCTCATTGGATGATTATGGCTATCGACGTGCTTGCGGAAATGGTAGAGAAGGGGTGTCGCCCCAATGAGACCACTTATGTTCTTCTCATTGAGGGCATAGCCTATGATGGATGCAGGCCTGAGGCTATTGAGTTGGCAAATGCACTTGTTGCTCTCAATGCTCTCTCCAAGCATTCGCTGAAACGCTTGCGCCGGACTTTCCCTATGCTCAATGCTTACAGAGACACTATTCTCTTAGAGAGCAAAAAGTAGCCCTTCATTGCTCTTGTAGTTTTGTTATAACCTGTAAAGAAGCGGCTTGGGAAGAGTTTAATTGAGTGGAACACAATTTCATTCTTCTACATTTTTTTTTTTTCTCCCCGAGTAGACTAAGAACTGTTTGAAGCATGTAACATTTAAAGAGAGAATTATTACAGGCATTGCCGCAGTTTTGGCTTCCTTCCTCTCTATTATTATGATCTTTTACGCAATTATTTCGCCCTCAAATTGGACTGTAGAAACCATCAATTGGGACTTTTTTTTTTTTTTTTTTTTTTTTTTTTTTGAAGTCATGCTGAACAATTTAGATTTGCAACAGGAAACCAGCTGTAGCAGGAGATTTAACAGCTAAATATGTTAAGAAAAATGTTCACAAGCATTCAGTAAAATTTTACATATAATTATCTCCATCCATTGCTTAAACTTCAAAGATGGTATCATGTTACAAGTCTCTCAGAACTATACATCTGCAAAACTTCATAGACCGCGCGGCGTCATGTTACACCTCTCTTTTAACTCCTAAAAATCTGCGAAACTTATTGCCTGGACCGTCAATGCAAGGCAGGCAAGCATCAAAGAGTTCATTCTTTCAAGTGTCGAATGCTCGCCATATAAGTTGTTCTCAGATTCCTTTGCCGAAGAGGAACATCAGGATGGTTAAACATGTCCGTCTTCACTTGAAAAGGGGAGTACAATGTAAAATCGACTAAGAGCTTTCCTGAAATTGATAAACAAAAGGATGAATAAGAGATTCTGGGATCATTTCAGGTCCAATTTCAGATGTTTAATAACAAGGAAGTTGCACCCATAACACATACAAACATGCTTTTCCAATGTTCTTTGCAGGCACTACTCGTTCGAAAATTAGACAGCACACAGTATCACATAAAAACACAAATGCAGTAACTGACAACAATAAAGTCATTGAATCTCAATGTTGAATAACAAAAAACTTATAGCTAAAAACACAAAATTAATAGACATACCAAAAAGAAACACCAATATGATCGGCAACAAAATTGCACCAACAAAAGGCCAAGACAGCACTGCAATTATCTAATATATTTTGTTTCTGAGAAGTTTTCTTTCAACCAACTTCTGATGTAACTTGATAGCCTCCTCATTCATACCATCGGCAGCAATCTCTTTGATCAGTGCCGTATAGATCTTTGGACTTGGCTTCGAATGACTTGAGAGCATCATTTCAAGGACTTCCTCAGCGAGATCAACCCTGTTATTTTTGCACAAGCCCCGGATCACAACACCGTATGTACTTGTTCTGATTTTATAATTTCTCCTACTCATTTCCCTCAGCATCCCCATGGCCTCAACAAATAGGTTTTTCTGGCAATATCCGCCTATCAAAGAACGGTAGGTAACATCATCGGGGCAAACCCCTTCCTCGATCATCTTATGATACAGTTGTATTGCTTTCTCCATATTCCCTTTTTCGTCAATCCACCAATGACAGTGTTATAGGTAACCAGAACGGGAGAACAACCAAATCTTCCCAATGAATGTAGTATATAGAGAGCCTCGTCAACCAATCCCTCCACACATATAGCTCCTAAGAGAGTATTATAGGTTATGATATCAGCAGAGAAACCCTGACAGAACATTTGATCTAAAAAATCAACAGCTCGATCCAAAAGCCCATGCTTGCAAAAACCATTTATCAGGATATTGTAAGTAATATTAGTCGGGGGATTCGAAGTCTTAGCCATGATTAGCAGAAGCTCGTCCACTTTGCCCCAATAACCATGACTGCAAAGGCAATGGAGAATAGTGTTGTACGTGATCGCGTTGGGATCCATTCCATGAGATAAGAGGCTGGAGACCACCAAGCTAGTATCTTCGAAATCGCCTTTTTTACAAGTAAAATTGAGCAGTGAATTATATGTGATAACATCAGGCCAACAACCTTCACTTTCCATGTCTTCCAATACCTCCATAGCGCGTTTGGCTCCACAATGCCGGCAAACTAGCTCAATCAGGACACTGTAAGTGATCACATATGGAGGGCAGCCCTTTCTCAACTGATCCTTCCAAAACTCAACCGCCTGGTCGAAGTTCCTACAGCTGAACATGCAGCGGAGGATCGTGTTGTATGTGATAACATCAGCAGGACAACCACTCAAGCTCATTTCCTCCAAGACTTCGACAGCTGATTTCAACTCGCTTTTCCTACAGAGACCACTGACCAATATATTATAAGTGATAATGTCTGGTATCCCACCAGACATAACCATGACTCGCAGGACTTCCAAAGCCTTCTCAATCTGGTCCATTCTTACAAGGCCTCGTATTATGTTTCTACAGCTGTGGAAATCGGGAATCTGGTCTTTCCTCGCCATCACATTAATCAAATTCGATGCTCCAATTACCTTGCCACTGCGGCAAAACCCGTTAAGTATATCATTGTTGGTTTCTTCATCGTTATCAACAAAAGGCCCATCTATGCTCAATGACATCGAATTCGCTAGTCTCCTAGAATCCAAATTAAATTCTCTCGACCGACTTTGAACACCCATAAAAGGTCTTTCCAAGCTACGATTTTCCCAACTTTTCCCCACATTAGCCACATCAACACACACACTTCTAACTCTCAACTGTGCTTTGCACGTAGACAGCCGCGACCGGATTCTTATCAAACCAAAATCACCCTTCCACTGCATATATGATTTGATTTCTCTCGAACAACTGAATACATCAGTTGATGGTCTAAGAGATGAATTCTGGTTGAGGGAAGAAGTGTGAACATTCACACCATTAGGGCATTTGCACGCGAAAAATGACTCTACCATCTTATCCTTCCAAGCATAAAAAGTAGAATTTATTATTACAAGAGATATGGAACATCTACAACAGATTCCCCAACTTGATAGCTAAAGACTCTCTAATCTACTTCATGGGTTTCTCATTGAAACCCCACAAAATTCATTCATTCATTCATTCAACCACTCTGTAGTCTCCCACTTTCTACTTTCAAAGAACCTATTCATTCAGAGAACAAAGTAATTTAGAGGCAAAGACAAATCAGAGAATGAAAATGAAGAAAAGAGAAAACTCACCTTCTTTGGCCCTTGAAATGATGTGATTGAAAGGAGAAACCATTCATTCATTCATTCATTCATTAAAGAGATGGAGAGGGTTTTAGCAGTCTGTGTTGTGAAGCGGGCGACAATCACTAGGGTTTTATTAAAAAATTGAGGGAAAACAAACTAGATTGATATACTTGGAGCCGTCCATGTGCGCTTGTGATACGTAATCTTAATCCAAGGACTTTTATTTTTTCTTGTCTCTAGAGCCTTTTGTGTGCCCTCATGATACGCACCTTATGTGCATACACTAAGAACCGTGTGCATGCATCTCAAGGAGGATTAGGGGTGCACACAGATTTGATCCAATCCAATTAGGGTCAATCTACAATCCAATCCAATTATTGCGGATTGAAAAATTAGAATCCAATCCAGTTCAAATAATTCATCAATCCAACTCAATCCAATTTGCAAAATGGGGACTGGATTGGATCAAGTTCCACGGATTGACGTTTTACTATCTAAAATTTATGAAATTAGATTTAATCAAATGAATCACAAGAATTATATATCTTGTGAATGACAAATTTACAACATACATTCTACAAATCTATATATAGCATATTTTCCACAAAATTGTTATCACAATAACCTTCAAAATGTAAGTTTCTACATAAATAAATGTGTCATCCACAAATCTTCACAATACACCCTCACAAAAGAACAAAAAAAGTGTACGTTGAACATACACAACCTACAATAAAAAGGTCGAAAGCATAATAAAAGAGTTAAAAACAAGTATAGTCTTTTAGATATTATAGTTTGAGTTTATACTAATTAAATTACTATAGTACATATGATGAAATATGTATGTGTTGATATGCTAAACGGATTGGATCAAATTGGATCCGTGGTTTTTTAATGTAAGATCCATAATCCAGACGGATTAGTGATTTTTCAATCCAATCCAGTCTAATGGATCAAAAAATTGACCCAATTAATGATAATTAGTTCGAATTGGACCGAATTTGCGAATTAGTGCAATCCGTGTACACCCCTAAGGAGGATGTGACTTTGTGCTGTGAGTTTGATGATGTGATTGTAGCATTTATTTATTTATTATTATTATTTTAACTTCAGCAGGGATCGAACGACGACCTCTCGAAACCTTATCTTTTGGCAAGTGATGCCTCTACTATCGGTGGTGAATCTAGAGGAGAGGCAAGGTGGGCGGTCCCCCTTATAGTACCTATATATTTTTATGTCGCCCCGCCCCTTCCCCCCCCCGCCCCGCTACGGTCGACACCTTTTTGATAGATTATGAATATAATATGTGAAGTTGCTAATATGACGTATTTGGAGTGTCTTGAGTGTATTTTATCATGTCAATATATTTTGCATAGTACAATCTAAAAAATAAGGTTTTTTTTATATTTTTTATTTTTATGTATATAGTTAATTAATAAATTGTAAAAATTATATAAAAAAACTACAACTCTAAATGGGTTGTATAAATACTTGTTGGAAAGGTCTCAAAATTTACTTTCACCAAAATCTTACAGATCTTGATTTTGAGTTGCGGTTAAAAAGTTATGAGCAAAAACCTCACTAAGGTTAAAAAACTCGACTTAGGGCTAGTTTTGCAACACCTAGTGACACTCGGTGGGGCTCATATTATGCAAGTTTAATTCACAATTTTTAATATGTAAGAATCAGTGTTAGAAGTGTTGCAAAATGTATATTTTGACGGATATATGAAAGAACAAAAGGCAAGGCATTTGGTAAGATGCAAAAAATGGAGAGCTTTGAATTTGTACTTATCTTGCATTTGATTATCGAAGTGTTGGAATTGACAAATGACTTGTCATATGCCTAGTAGCAAATATATCAAAATATTGTCAATGCAATGAAGTTGATTGCAATTGTAAAAGCTTTTTTGCAAAACTTATAGAAAAATTGATGAGGTTCATTGTTTAAGGAGGTTAATTAGTTTTGTTAAAATGTGTATTCCGATGCCAAATATGGAATATAAGATAACAACTTAATGGTGTATTATATGAACGAGACAAATTTTAAATATAGATGATGAAAAATATTGCAGTGTTTTATTCAAAACATGCAAAATCACAGGATTCAACTCCGTAGAATATAGCGATACTTTACTATCATCAATTGCTTGTTACATAAAAGTCAAAAAGTCACAATCTATGGCCTAAATTTACATTACTATTGGAGATCATTTTGAAATTTGAATGTCTCATCTAATGTCACGTAGGATAGACATCTTCCCCACTTCCACGACAAGACACCAATCCATGGTTTAAATTAGGGATGCAAATGGACGTAGGGGATGAAGATCTCATTCCCATATCATATCCATACCCATGCCCACTTAAAAATTCATCACCCATATATTTGGGGATGAATTCTTGTATCTATCCCCATACCCATCTAATCCTCGTAGGTATGGGAAATCCCTATGGAGAAATTTTTTTCTCCATTTCATTCCCTATTGGAGATCCCCGTGAGATTTTCAAGAGGATTTTTGCGGGGATGGAGAATCTCTATAGAAAATTTTTTTCCTCATTCCATTCCCCATTGGGAATCCCCGTAGGAATTTTCATGAGGAGTTTTGCGGGGATGGAGAATCCCGTAAGAAAAATATTCTTCCCATTTAATTTTTCTCAAAAAAAAAAGAATAAAAAATACATACATAATAACGCAATTGTTAAAATTCCAACAAAAATAAAGTATAACACCATGCAATTAAAGTTCTAACTTCTAAGTGTTAATAATTCAAAATCTCATTAAAGATTTTTGTTATGTATATAATGAGTGTTTTGGGTGAAAACTATGTATTATTTTATTGTATTTATATATAAATATTTATATATAAATATTATATGGTGTATAAATAATAAATACCATATGGTGTATAATTGATATATGAGATCCATAGTATCCCCATTGGTATATATTATCACCATTCCCGTACCCGCACTCATACCCGTGTGGGCATGAAATTTCGTACCCATCCCCGCCCCCACACCCATTTAAAATTTCTCATACTCATACCCGCTAGGGTAAATCCCCGTCACCTGTAGTATTACCCTACCCATTGGCATCCCTAGTCTAAATCCACATTACCATTGGAGATGCATTTAAAATTTGAATGTCCATCTAGTACCACATAGGATAGACATCCTCCCCACATCCATGATTTGACACCAATCTATGCTCTAAATCCACTTTACCATGGAGATGCTCTAATTGGGTTAGAAAAGAATTTTCCAAGAAGTGGAGTCTCCACATATGAAGTTGCACGAGGTGCCTTTACTTTTTCAAATACAATATCTCCTCAACAAGAAAACACAGTAGATAACCCAAATAATTGTACAATGGCAAAAGAACTTTTCAGGTTTTCACAAGATTTCAGTAGCTGATGTAACAAATTCGTGGAAGAAAAAGAATTTAACCATAAACTGATCACATTGTTGAATAATTAAGCATTAAACAAAGAAAGAAAGAAAACAAGCAGTTACCTGCTCGCAATCCTAATCAGGATAGCATAAATAGAACATAGGTTACAAAATTTGACAAAACGGAAAAAGGAGAGGAACAAACTAGAAGAGGGGCAGGCGAAGAGAGTTTTTGATAAAAATGCAGTGTAACAAAGTGCACCTATTCAGAGTCCCTGAGGCCCCCGCTTGTTAGCCACATCTTCTTTCGGATAACAAACACAACTTCATCACCATCCTGCTCTGAACCTGAATCGCTGTCAGCAGTCGCAACAGTATCCCAATGCAACGCTGTCAAATACTTCTTAATGAACTCCACAATTGGCCGCTTGTCCCGGACAATAATGAAACCAGAGGGCCTTAATATGCGGTCCATTTCAAGCAGTAGATCCACTTTACTACAGCCTTTCTTCTCAATGTCGGAGAAAACAGTCCAAGCATGAAGAAGATCATAGGTCCTGGGGTACGTTGAGAAGGCTTCGCACCTGCAGACAACAAAAACAGCATTTTAGTGCCAAGTATAAAACTATAAACGAAAAGGAAATATATCTCATGTCTTTATGCGAATGCATTCACATCTCACATTTTGGCGATGAGAACTAAAAATAATTACATCTATGAGAAGTGTGTCTCTAGACAAAAGGAGCTCAAGAAGTAAGTCTTTTCTATCAAGATATATGTATACATAATGTTCAATGATTTTATGAAGATGAAATAAAATTCTATGATCAGGCTTAGGTAAAAAAGTAATCCATTGGTTTTGTTAGTATATACGCAATGTAAGTTCATATATAGAACTTAATACGCTAAAAGATGAGAGCGTTGTGTTGAATCAAAATCGTGAGTACAATGTCTGAAAACTAAAGAAAATCATCCCACAAAAAAATCCAGATGTTTCAATGTATTTGTCTCACATACCAGTTGTGAATAGTTCCAATTAGGCCTCTGTCATATATTATCTTGAGTGTGTTGGGTCCATCTTCTGGGACAACATTCATCACCCAGACATCTTTGTCCTTCAGAGCAGCTGCAAATGATCCCAAATTCGCTTTCATGTCCATCAAGTTCCTCAGAGTATTCAGTTTAATCTTTGGACTCAAAAGATTCCAGTAAGTATCCACCCTCTGACGCCAAACACCCTGCACAAATTAAAATATAAGACGCCTGGTTCTCATACATGCGATTGAGACGAATATACAAGAAAGAGAGAAGTCAGACAAAAGATTACAATATCTTTCTCAAAATAATCACTGGAATAGCCAAAGTCAGCAAGACGTGGAGGCGGAGCAGTCGCTCGAGCTGGCCATGGAACCAATCCACTTCCTTTGGCTCTGTTGTTCTCTGATAACACCAATCACAAATTCCAGAAATATTTTACTTTAGTAACAACTTGAGGGATTATCAAATGGAAGGGCAAAAGAGTTAAAAGTTGGAGTAAATGCAAAAAGAACTAAAAAAACAACTATACATATGACAAGCAAATCATATGCAACATTGGACCATATGACATGGATTGGATTAACAATAAAGCCATGCACTTCTCTAAAACTTATTCTTCAGATATCATTATTAACATAATTCAGTCAAGACTTCCCATCAAAACGAGGAGAACTGGAAACTCCTAAAATGGCAATCGCAAATGAAGAGTCCAAACTGCAATGTAGATTTGAAATTCAAATGCCGTTAAACACTAGTACATGACCATCCAAGTAATATGTTTTCCCTCAACAAATGGCCACAGGACCAGGAAGAATATCTTTCTTGGACACGCCCATTACTAAAAGACTTGAAAGTTCTTAAGAGGAAAAATACAATTGAAACTTAAATCCAGCCTATACTTAAAAAAATGAGTATGAAAAGAGTAAGCAATGAAATATACATGCATTGACTAAATTCTAGTATCTAGTAGATAAAATAAAAAATAATCATATTTTTGGAACAAACAGAGCAAATGCATTTGTTTCCTAATCAGTTGAACAATCTAGCAAAAGGAATTCCAAATAAAAAATCCAGTAATATTTAGGGTAAGAAAAGCAGCATGTCCTATATAGTTACTGAAAAGTACAGGTGAAGGTTCTGAAATTGAAATTCAGTAATATCCTGTTGGATTTTTTCTCTATTAAAATTCAAATATAAATGTCCATAATTACTCAAGAAGCCAAAATCGAACATAGATAATCACAAGTGTCGCAAAAGTTTTTACTAATGTTACTTTGTTTTAAACATTTCATTCTAGTTTCAAGTTAAGGGAAGAGCATTTCCCTTTTAAAGAAAGAATCTTGAATCTAATTCCAGAAAATATTGAAAACTGTAAAAGAGAAAAGCCAATCCGGGACTTACGGTCAGAATAAGGTGTAATGCAAGCTTCCATTGGCACATTCCAAACTGCATCAGGATCATCATCAGACTTGCAAAGAGGAGGTTGAGTTCCAGGTTCTCTTTCCATGTAACAGTCATTTGTTAGTGGTTTGACCCAAATAACAGTTTGATTTTGTTTAGCAGCAATTTTCCAGCACATGCGCTCTACAAGGGCACTCATTTCTTTCCAAATTCTAAGATCCTCTTCATCCTGCGCATATGCCTCGGGAGAGGAGTAGGCAAAGTAGCCACCAGGCCTGAGCACCCTATCCAACTCAAGAAGAAGAATACCATCCCTCTGAAGCCAATCAATCCTACAACGAGAACAGTGAGCAAGTTCAAATGATCGGCTAGGGTAAGGTAGTCTCTTTGTT
Source organism: Stephania japonica (assembly GCA_039657345.1). Lineage (NCBI taxonomy): Eukaryota > Viridiplantae > Streptophyta > Magnoliopsida > Ranunculales > Menispermaceae > Stephania > Stephania japonica. The sequence continues at coordinate 62,866,661 of CM077557.1, read as the reverse complement.
CCCAGCACACCAAGATATGCAGGGATTCCTCTCTCAAGAGCAAATTGGATTTGGTTTTGGTGCACATCATTGGGTGCAAGAGACATAGTAATGATGTCAGATGAAAGAAGATATGCTCCAAAACTTGCAACTCCGCAGCCCACATCAAGCACAGTTCGGACCCTTCCTTCATTATTTAGAATGTTCTTTGAAAAATTGAGCATCTGTACATCCAAAGCGAGGAAAATAAACTTAGTTTTGTTTTTTTTGTTTGTTTGAAAATTACTTTTATTTATATACTCCATAATAACCTATAGAACGAGCAAACGAGCTGCTGAAATACGCGTCAAACAAGATCACCTTTGTTCAGAAAGAAAAATGATTGAAAAAAGTGTGAAACAATAAGGCAAAGTAAAGTTTCTCGATGTATCCCACAGACAGGAGCAGAGTTATTTATTGAATAACATATTTTCCTAAAAGTAAAGGGGAAACCATCTTACATTTGCAAGTGAAGCAATATACTTATCAGCTCCATAATGAAAATGAGTGCCACCCCCTGGAAATACAATTTTTTCGCCTTTTACAACCATCCAGTTTTGGTCAGACTTCTCATGTGCCAGGTGAGTATGTGGTATGTTTGCTTTCCACACTTCATCTCTGCTTTTAGGCCACTTAATAGGGACCTGCAACAATCACGCAAGAAGAAAGTATTCAATCACACGATTGTGTTAGTTACAAAAGGAGAAAGAAAAACCTCTCCACATTCTATTCCTAGCAAAAGAGGGTGAATATGTAACCTTGTATCCTGAAGGTGGAGGAATCAAGCAATTGTAGCGCCTTTCAGGCAGGGGGCAATGTCTCTCATAATGCTCCATCAAAGATAGATCCAACTTCAACCTCATCTGATAAATGAGGTGTCTGTCTAAGCAGGGTATCAATTCTGAATGAAGATCATCACAAACCTAAAAATGCATAAAACGAAGAATAAATCGTAATTACTAGTTCATTCTATGAAGAAAACTAGATTTTGCAAGCAGAAAATCACTCACAGGAAAGCTCCTTGGCACAATCACATTATCTCCATCATCTTGTCCAACCTTGCTTGAAAAATCATCTTGCCCACCCCCAAGTTCAGTTTCCTCATCACTTCCTAAGTAAGATGATCCAAGTCTTCTCAGTGTTGATGTACCACGGTGCACTTGAGAACCGACTGAAGATCCATAGTATACATAAACAAAACCAATGAAGATTGCAACGAGACAGATTGCAGTGATTAGCCTTGTCTTTTTGCCCCCATCAGCCCTTCCCCTTGACATCATGATCTTCTAAGGGTTCTTCTGGAGTGCTTATATTTCAATTTAGCACTAAAGGGATCACAGAATAGATCGTGGAATGGATGTTTATAATTAAACCTTCACAGGACCACTGCTTTTATTACCAAAGGAGGTAATATGAAACCTAAGCTCACCTAAAATCACACAAAACTGTTAAAACTTAAAAGAGGAACACTCTACCAGAAAATCCGGACACATAGATATAAAATTACAGGGTGCATTTTTCTCTTCATAAATCCAGGTTCACTTGATTAATAGATAAAGCTAATTTAGAAAGAGCGCAATGTGGTTTAAACACCAAACTCAGCTAAAGTTTTCATTATAATGGAGTCTCACTCCCATCATACAACAACTACAATGCCTAGTTGGGGTCAGCTACAAAAATCAAACTCTTCCACTCTTCTCGACTCAATGCCCTTGATGGCACGCTTTCAAAATCCTAAAAATCATTTATGCATCCCAAGTTATCTTAGTCCTACCCATACACCATCTCTCACTCCCATCAGTCACCAATATATTTCATCACATACCAGCCGAACCAAAGAAATTAGCCACTAGACTGAGTTGAGTTCTAATGTAAAACCTCAATATGCCTACGGTCCACAAAGGAACTAACAACACTCCAAATGACGAACCTCAATATATTGGTTCATGTCAATAACATCCACAGAGGGAACGCATCTATCTATAAATGCTGTCAGCCTAACTCCGTCACACAAGGCCATAATTCTCGAAAACACAGATCACATATGATAGTTACAATCACAACAGCAAATTCAATTACAATTACAATTCAATTACAATTACAATGACCATTGTATTAACAATGAGAATTACAATTACAACAGCAAATTCAAGAAAATGTAAAAGTGAACAACAATTACGCAACAATAGATCAAAAGGAATCCAAAAGCTAAAGCTAAGTCATATGTTCTCTTTCACCAAGCAAAAAAAACTCACCTAATAGACCGCGGAATCCTAGATCTGGAATAAACAACTCAGAACTCCATCTTTCAACACTAATTCACCACGAAACACCGAAAACTCAAGAAACGAAGCTACCACAGCTAGATCCAGATCCGACGGAATCCAAATCGTCAAATTTCAGCAATCTACACTCCAATTCATTCAGATCTGAACAGAACCTCAATCACATAAAAAATCACACTGAACAAACAAAGATTCAATTCAATCGAACTCACGCAATGGAAGCGGATCAGATTGCGAGCTTCGCGAGCTACGATTGAGCAACAATAACTAGAGAGAGAGAGAGAGACAGAGAGAGATCGGACAGTCACAGTTAAATAACGAGAATACGTGGAACCCTATCGCTCGCTAGATCTTCGAATGTATCTTCGAAGCGGACATGGGGAGAGAGCGAGAGAGTGCAAGTGAAGCAAACCAAGGCATTTATATAAAACGGAGAGAATTTTCAACGCAATTATAGACACGTTTGTTCCAAGTGTCGGTGTACATCGAGATGCGTTATTTTAAATCTTTATGAGAATAGAGGGGACGTTGTTGTGGTCATTGTAAATGAGGTATTGAGTGTATTGTCAAGTTATGAAACAATGAATAATTAGTTTAATGAGAAATACTGTGGTGTGAGAGGTGTGAGATTGTTAACTTGCAACCAGTCACATCACGTTAAGTTTTGTGAAATTACAGCTTGGATTTTCCGTTGGCCAGTTGGAGCGTGTAAAGTCTTTACTGCGTGTGGGGTTCATTAATGTAACGGTGACCATATTGAGTAAACAATCTCTAAATAAGTAGTGTATCAAAAAGAGACAAAAAAAAAAAAAGTAGTGTAACAAAAAAATACAGGACATCCTTAATCTTTTATTTTAATTTTATAAAAAAAATTTTGAAAGATTTTTATTTTGTTTATGAAGGTTACGGTTCATCATAGTTTCAAATTCTATCCATCACATGAGATATATATACAGGGAGCCACTACAAGCCCCTTATTTAATTTAGCGTCGCGCTAAAAGCACCCAATATTTAGGTAGGGCAAGTTAGTTTTGAGAGCACTTTTAAAATTTTTTAGTGCACTCATATTTTTTGATTGAATGCCCCAAATTGCCTTTTATGTGAACTGAGACACCCCACTTATTGAAACAACAAACGACATCTCCTATCGCACCCTACCTTTCTCATTCGCACATCAACCTAGATCTAGACCACCACCCCATAACAACAAACGACATCTCCTATCGCACCCTACCTTTCTCATTCGCACATCAACCTAGATCTAGACCACCACCCCATAAATTCATTGTTTTATGCTCTTTTTCTTCTTATCTTTCTCATTCACACATCAACCTAGATCCAGACCACCACCCCATAAATTCATTGTTTAATGCTATTTTTCTTTTTTTGGGATTCTCGTGATGGTTGGCCATACAGCCATATATGGCGCGACATTGTAACATATAACATTTTTGTTTAATTTTTTTTGTCTTTTGTGGTGTTTGAAAGTGGGGCCCACTTTATTTAATATTTTTTATGTGATTTTGAGTGAATATATGTGAGAGTTTATAGTGTGGTCTACTTTTGACGTAGAATTTGGTGTGAAGGTTAGAGATACAAATAGTATTTTTAGTACTTTTTATATTAAAATAGTACAAAATTGCGTCATTTTGATATAATGCATTGAAAACGCCCTTATGTTAACAATAGAGGTATGGCCCTTAATGAGTCTTTTATACCTATGTAGAGAATTAGGGTTTAGGGAGACTAAATTGTCACCCTTCATCTCACCTTATCTTGAAATAAGTTCCAGGCTTATGAACGAGACTTGTTTAATAATTTATTTATTATTAATTAACTCATTTACAAGCTAAATTACTAAATTACCTCAATAAGTAAATTTACCTAGCCAAACCAGTATGTGTTGAATCTGTTAATAGGGTTCAACTTGTTGAGTAGGCACCACGTCACCAATATTGCCGAAGTTGTTGCCGAATTCTTACCCGAATGACCTTGGTAAAACCTTTTGACAAATTTAGTGATTTTTTTTAGGCAAAACCCATCATTTGGCCCTTGAACTATGTGGTTTATATACTTTTGATCCTTAAACTTTTATTATTACACATTTAGTTCTTTAACTTTCGCAAAGGTTTACATTTAGTCTTCCATCATTTAAAGTGTTAAATTTCGCTAACATGAATAACAAAAATGTCGTATAACTAATCAAGAAGAGTAAAGTGATTTATATTATTAAACCAAACGACTCACATCAACCAACAAAAGTTAAAAAAAAAAAAAAAAAAAATTAACCTAAAAACATAAAAAAAAAACTCAAAGTTTAAGGACTAAAAGTATAAAAACTCAAAAATGTTAAGAGACCAAATGTACAACAATGAAAGTTAAGAGACCAAATATACACTAATAATAGTTTAAGGACTAAAAACATAAAAAATTCAAAGTTCAAAGACCAAAAAGTCTGTTTTGCCTTTTTTTTTAATACAAACAAAACTTTTGAGGCCAAAACATTACAATTAATAAAGTTGAATGACAATTGGTGTAATTAACCCTTAAATATGATTATTTCAGACTTAAGTTTGATCTAGCACCCGTTTCTTAAAAAAAAAAAAAAAAAAAGTTGAGTCAAACATTAGAACATTACTAATCTAATCATTTGACTCTAGTCCTTTTGTCATAAATTTAATCATCATCTTATACTATTATTACAAATCAGAGCTCAGCCCTTTTATCTCCAATTTCTGCAGATATGGCAATGTACAAAGATACGGGAACATAAAATGGGTTAATGTAATTTTTTTTTGCCAAATCAAGCCTAGAGAGCGCACGAATACTCTTAAAACATTATCTCCTGAGTGAGTTGTTCCAAAACTGCAGTTCGTACGTTCATCGCAGCGCAGAAATCAACAACAGCCACAGCATGCATCTTACCTGCAAACAGTTGAATCTAGAGTTCACTGATTTGAAATGTATAATATGAGATACGACATGAGTTGAAGTCAAATACTACCGACATAAAATGAAGGAAGAAAGTTTGGTTCACATTCACAATCTACCAAGAGCAAGAAAAAGTATGTTCCCAAGTTCGAGTCTCCACAAAAGTTGAAACCACAGCTGGGAGACATTTGCCCCTAAGTGGACCGACTCGCCTCGAGTTTGGAGTAGTCGGTTAAGTCTGAACACCAGGTGGTCTAGACCAAAAAAAAAAAGAGCACGAAAAAGCTCAACTGCTTTGGCTACATACAGAAGATTCACATGGCGACTGTTAGAGGAAAGCACTCAAAATTAAGGTTTCCATGAATGTTATGGACCCTCTAAAAAGAGAGGTTCTCTATCTATACCACCGAGAAGGAATAGAGACACGTTCCACTAATGGAATTGAACCAGTGGAAAAGTTGTTGAGATGCACTAGATTCTAACTGCAACTGCAAATACATTGGCTTATGGTCATTAGGTTGGGGCACTTGACTAATTCTCATGAGATTAGTAGACCTAAGTAGGGAGAGGCTAAAGAAAGGTTCGGATACCCATGATTATATATATATATATATATATATACAACAACAACAAAGCCTCAATCCCAAATTAATTGGGGTCGGCTATATGGATCAAACTCTTCCATTGTGCTCGATTTTGTGCAAACCCACAATTATACATACAAGGAAAAAAAAAAGAAACAAAGAAAAGAGACAAGGGGCAGATTTCCATTATGGTCACATCCGGCTTCTGTCATTTTTTAACTACGCTTGAACATGCTATCAAGGACTAGGAAGTTGAAAAAAAAAAAAAAGGACTGGGAAGCATGGTTGGTGGATACAGCTAAATAGTAAATATAAATGTGACCTCCAATGGATGAAGGTTAAGGAAGAGAGAAAATTTAGGGTGCACTGAGAGTCATATGAAGGGGGGAATAGAATGCCCAACAATCTTATCTAGTTGAAAAACCACTGCTTCTAATCAAAGTCTAAGACCATCTATATGAATGATCCAACAACTTCAGGTTCTGCTACCCAAACTCCAATACTGAACTACTGATAATGTTGGAAACTTGGAGTTGCTAGTCCGCCAAATCAAACCATTCAAGTTGTCTCTCTAAACTTAACATCACAAGTCATTCACCTTTTGACCAAGATTCTTTCCCAACCTTACAACAACACACAGATCATATAGTCGCTGACATTGTCTCAGAAACCCAACAGCAACAGATGGTTCTCGAGGATGATTAGACTACAGTAAAAATTGAATAGAAACAAGCATTGATTCATTTCTTAGGGAAAGGATTTGCCTCATCTGAAGTCAAATCCAAGAGAAGCAAATAATGCAATATGAAGCATTTGAAAAAGCTCCTTAAAGTTCCTCTCGAAAAAAGAAAACAACAACAACAACAACAGAGCCTCAGTCCCAAATTAATTGAGGTCGACTATATGGATCAAACTCTTCCATTGTGCTCGGTTTAAATTAAGAAGGATAACCTTCCCAAGGCACTTGATTCGTTCCTGTGCAAACACCCATGGAGTACGATGGTGAATCATAGGAAGGGCAGCATCAAGCAATAGCAGAAAAAAGCTCCCCTGCTTCACCTCAAATGCTAGATGCTAAGTTTTATCGATTTTTAGCTATTTTTTTTTTTTTTTTTTCTTTCCCGTTTAAATTAACGTGATCAAGTTAACTTGATATATTAGTGTTCAAAAAAAAAATCACCTTATTTTTAGCTATTTTAATTAGTGGCCAGCCATACGTATTTAACAATATTTTTTAACAAACTATAAATTAAAATGTTAATACAATTAGGAAAACAAAATAAAAGATTACATAGTAAATGCTTTTCACATTTCTTTTCCTCATTAAATTCATCTTTTGTGTAACCCACAAGTCATCAACGTTGTTGGGTGATAATAACCTAAGCCTCAAATCAAAAAATATAAGATTATTTATTACGTACACAATTAGGCTTCGACTAATAATAATTAGAAATGTCTCACTGAGGCATACACACATATACTCGGGTGAAAGTAATAAAGTTAGAAATCTTAACCTCATCCATATATAAAATTTAACCAAAAAAAAAAAAAAAAAAAAAAATCTTGCATAAAAGGGATATGGTTTGCATCTTAAACTAACCTAGATACTTAAAAGAATGTGTTTGGAATTTATATTACATACAAATTAAATAGATAGTTAAATAGTACCTTGATATATCTTTTACAATTTAGTTAATAATTGTTAAATGGGTATTTAAGCAAGTTTAGTGTGCAGATAATTCTAATTAATTAATAAGGATAGGGTTGGGTACAAGTTCGTAAAATCCTATGATTACCCTACCTTTTTTTAGTATAGGACATGAGTAGAGTACCCTACCAATTTACATCCATAGAGGAGTTTTTAATTCTAATAGGGTTATTAGAGCGGAGTATAGGTGTTCATATGCATATTACAATCAGGTTTGGGATAGGTATGTGTATTACTATCATAAACGGGTACAAATAGTGTAAATTTTGTCTACAGCCTACCTGTTTACATCCTTATAAAAGCTTGGTAATTCAATAGAGTTATGACTCGGTACAACCTATGTTACCTGGACTCGGGTGCGGGTGTCGGGTACAGATATGAGTCTAAAGGTCGGACCCACCAATTATCTAATTTAAGGACACGGGGACTCATCAAAAAATGTATAAAACTTGCATGACATATGCTTATATATATGTAATAACATATATTATATATATGTAATAGCTTATACACCTATATTTTTTTTCTCATTTTTCATTTTTTACTCTACACTAGAAAGTTCTTGTTAAGTTTTTTTCTTTATTCTCTTACATTTTAAATCTTTTTATACAAAGAGCTCTTCAAATGGAGTATCCATGTCTTTTTAAGTGTCAGACTCGTTTCAAGTGTCCGACACGTGTACTTTGGGTTAGAGTGAAGGGTCCGGGTAACATAGGGTACAACTATATTTTTTTTTTGGTAAACGAGTACAGTTAATCATATGCACATTACAATCGAGTTTGGGATAGGTACGGATATTATTATCATAAAACGGGTACGTGTAGGGAAGATTTCGTAGGTACCTACCCCATGTAAATCTCCATAAGAGTTTAGTACTTCTAATCAGAGTTGTCTAACTAGTACGATTTACGATTCAAATCGTACGAGTTGACTCGGTGGGAGGTAAAACCGAGTTGAGTTGACACTCAACTCGGTTTTCAAAGAAATCGTGCGATTTCCGGTCGAATCGTGCGAGTCGACCAGCGACCCAAAATCGTTTCTTTTTTTTTTTTTTTTTTTTTTTTTTTTGGGTACCTCAACTTATAAGAGAGGAGGACCAACTAAGAAGGCTTCAAAACACCAAAAAAAAAAAGTTTTCTTGCCACTTTGCTCCTTCTTCTTCAACTCCAAGACTCCAAGCTTCAACTTCAAGGTAAGTGGGGACCAAACCCTAGATCTTTATTGCTTTTTCCTTCTCTTTCACTTGGTTTGAGGAATCTCTTGCCCTATCTTTTTGTCTCTTTCTTTTTGGTCAAGATTCTCAAACCCTAGATTTTTGTGCACTTAAGCTTGTTGCCTTGTTGGGATTCTTGGGAATCTTGTGATTGATTGAGGCTATGTATTTAATGATGCTATGTATTTATTGTGGTTTGTTTTTCTTCTTTTTCTAGTTCTTTATTCAATTCAACTATTCAAGTAGTTGGGACTTGGGACTTGGGACTTGGGATTGAGGCTATGTATTTATTGAGGGGCTATGTTGTTGTTGTTGAATCTATGTATTTATTGAGTAATTTGAGTGAGGCTATGTATTTGAGATTGAGGCTATGTATTTGATAAGTTTTTTGATGCTATATTGCTATGTATTTGGGATTGAGGCTATGCAAAAGCAAAATTATGAAATATGAAATATGATTCGTGTTATTTACTTATTTTGCTTGCTAAGTCGCGACTCGCTATACTTTTATAGGGTTTCTTTTCAAGTTAAGTTGCGATGGGGAGATATAAAGTTAGAAAGGATGACATAACTTGGGATCATTGCACAATGGTCGAACCACCCAACAAATCTTACTTGAAGTGCAACTATTGTGGTGAGAAGTTCCAAGGTGGGGTGTATAGAATGAAACATCACTTGGCGAGGACTCGAAATGATGCCAAACTTTGCTCCAAAGTGCCCGATAATGTCAATGCACTATTCGATAAGATGTTGAAGGATAAGGAAAATGAGAAGGCTAAACAAAATGATGAGATTTTTGATTTGGGAGGGAATGATGAAGATAATTTCATTGATGTCAATGCTCCTCGACCTCCTAAAAGAGATCATATGGGTGGTGGAAGTGTTGGTAATCGAGGTAGAAATCGTAGAAATATTGATAAAATATTTAGTAAAAAGGCCAATCAAACAACTCTGAATGAGCATTGGAAGGAGGAGAGAGAAAAGGCTATAAGGAAGATTGCAAGATTCTTTTATTGCAACAATATTGCATTTAATGTGGCAAAGGACTTTTTCTTTAAAGACATGGTTCAATGTCTCACCAAATTTGGGCTGAGATTCAAGCCACCAAGTTATCATGAGTTGAGGGTTCCTCTTTTGAAAAAAGAGGTGGCGTATGTCAATGACATAATGCAAGATTTTCGAGATGAGTGGAAGAAAACAGGGTGCACTATAATGTCTGACGGTTGGACGGATATAGCAGGTCGGACATTGCTTAACTTTTTGGTGAATAGCCCTAAAGGAACTGTTTTTCTCAAGTCTGTCGATGCTACAGAAGTGGTGAAGAACGCAGAACTTTTGTTTACTTTATTGGATGAAGTAGTTGAAGAAGTTGGGGAAGAGAATGTCATTCAAGTTATCACTGATGGGGCAAGAAACTATGTCAATGCGGGAAAGAGGTTAATGGAGAAGAGGAAACACATATTTTGACACCATGCGCTGCTCATTGTATTGACTTAATGTTGGAGGATATTGGGGAGATGCCTATACACAAAGCGGCGATCAAAAAATGTAAGAAGCTTACGGTCTACATCTACAACCACAGTTGGGTTTTGCAGTTGATGAGGAAGTTCACCAAAGGTAGAGAATTGGTGAGGTCTGTAGTCACACGTTTTGCCACTTGTTATTTGACAATGAGAAGTGTGATTGAACAACATAAAGGGTTAGTGGCCTTATTTGCATCAGAAGAATGACAAACATCGCAATATGCAAAGAAAAAAGAAGGGTTAGAAGTTCGAGACTTAATTTTAGCTGATTCTAAATTTTGGAACTCCCTTAAGTATTGTTTGATATGCACCGTGCCACTTGTGAAGGTGCTAAGATTGGTGGATTCTGATGCTAAACCTCCTATGGGATATGTTTATGAGGCTATGGATCGTGCGAAGGAGACCATTGCTAAGAATTTGGGCCATGTGGAAAGAAGATATGTGCCAATTTGGAATATAATTGATGAGCGATGGGACAAACACTTGCATCGGCCTTTGCATGCTGCTGGATTTTTCTTCAACCCACGTTTCCAATACAATCCTGATAGTCAAATGGACAAAGAAGTCAAGGAAGGATTGTATGATACTTTGGATAAAATGGTTCCCACTGTTACAGAACAAGTGGTGGTTGATGAAGAAATTACAATGTTCAGAAAAGATTGTTACAGAACAAGTGGTGGTTGATGAAGAAATTACAATGTTCAGAAAAGCTGAAGGCATGTTTTCAAAAGAGATTACAAAGCTAACAATGGACAAAAAGCAACCAGGTTGGATAAGTTGTTTAAACTTTTAAATTTATTATTAAATTAATAAGTCCATTTGCTAATGCATATGTACTACTAGTCTATTTATATAGTTATTTGATACCCAAAATTGCAGCTGATTGGTGGGATAGTTTTGGAGATTCGACTCCCAATCTGCAACCTATAGCTATCAAAGTCTTAAATCTTACTTGCACTTCCTTCGGTTGTGAGCGCAATTGGAGCACATTTCAGCATGTAAGAGTTACCTAATCACTTAATTCACTGAAATTAAGTTTATTAGTTAAGTGAAGTGAAAATGTGAAAGTATTTTTATTTTGTTATTATCTTTGTCGTTGTAGATTCATGGAAAGAAGTGCAATAGATTGCAACAAAAAAGATTGAATGCGCTTGTGTTTGTCAACTACAATCTCCGACTTCATATGCGCAAGGAATGTAGGATGGAAAAAGGATTAAACCATAATCCAATTTCCTTATCTGACATGGAGTTTGATGATGAATGGATTACTGAGAAAGAAAGTCCGGCACTTCCAAGTGACATTTCATGGTTGGAATAGGGGGATTGCGTTAAAGAAGTGGTATTTCTTTCAATGATTATTTAAAGCAATGATACTTCTTGATTTTATGAGAAGTTAGACTAATATGAGTAATATATTAATGTCTTACGGTCAATTTTTAGGTCCAAATGACTATCTTTATGTAGCTCTGAGTGGCAAAGGCAAAGGAATATTGCGTGATGAAGAGGAAGACCTTAGTGAAGATTCTGAAAGAGATGAAGGAGAAGAGGGATGCTATGAAGAGGATGAAGATGAAGATATGCAATTTGGAGGACCTCGAGGGTATGGAGAGGATGAAGATGAAGATTTGGATGATGATTGAAGGCTTGAAGAGGAGATTTTTTGTGGATTTAGAAACATGTGTTTCCTTTTTTGTTTAGTGAAGCAATATGCATTATGCAATGCCATAATAGAAGTTATGGAACAATATTGAATTTTTGGAGCCAAAAATGCTCAAAATAGTTTGCATTTACATGCTTAATGAATTTACAATATATGAGTACAAGTACAACATTACAACTTGGTTCTTATAAAACAACATTTAAGTTCAACACCACCAACATATTGGATGCTAATAGCGAAGAATCCCTGCTTGTCTATAAGGACCCAAATGATATTATTGTTGACTTGCTTCCATGATAGATGTCAAGTGTCAACACCTCATCCATCTGTACACAAAAGAGAACTTTCAATGAATAAAAAAATAGATCACATAGATTTTTTTGCTAAGTTTATGACTTTTTGTATGGAAATTCATGAAATTTATGATTTATGGGGTTTCTTTTCACTTATAAATCAATATAATAAGTTTATATGTATATTTAAAGTCATTTAAAAATGTTTCGAAAGAATAAAAAAAAAATCTTACGATTTACGATACGATTTACAATTCGATTCAAAAATCCACAAAACCAATTTTAAGATTCGATTCCGAGTTGACAACTTTGCTTCTAATAGCGTTAGGACTAAGTACAAGTGTTCATATACATATTATAATCAATGTTTAGACATGTATATTAGTTTCAAAAAATAGGTATGTGTAGGGGAAATTTTGTGGGTACCCACCCTACTAGTTTACATCTCTAAAAGACTTTGGTAATTCTAATAGGGTTAGATTGGTTACGAGTGTTCATATGCACATTATAATTGGGTTTGCGATACGTACGAATATTAGTATCATAAATTGGGTATGAGTAAGAAACTTTTGTGGTACTCTATTAGTTTACATCCTTAAAAACGTTTTTGATAATGACTAATGCTTCAAAAAATCTCAACAAGAAAATTGAATGGTAATGCTTTTGACTAGTTCACATAGAAAAAAACTTATACAATAAATTTTTTAAAAATTATTTATTAACAAATTTATTTCCATATAGTATTTTGATGCTTAGTCTTGCTCAAGGAACGAAAAATCGATAAAATTAGCCGAATTTTAAGCGAAGTTTATTGAGGTTGAAGGGATCGAAACGAAGTTCACGGATAGTTTATAAATTACAAAACTTCTCCGAAGTTTATGTTAAAAGTCGACAACTTTGAATCAAGTTGATATGGATTGCTAAAAACAAGGAGAAATTGCAAACACTTGGGTCAAAAAATCGATTAAGTGTATAGGGCAGCGAAGGTTTATACTTACCTCACATTAGAGAGAAGAATCAAGTTAGATTATCAAAATTCTACATTTATTATCTTATCTCAGACTTCTATATCTATTCACTTTTGCACAATCTCTACATTGATCATGTGATCCCTTGATTTTGCATCGAGACTTACTCTAATATACTTAGTAGTTTTTTATTGATATTTAATGTCAACAAATGTTTATTTTCTTTTGCTTTAAACATAGACCCATATAAAAAAATATGTTTCATAATCTTAATCTTACTAATGTGAATGTGCAATTGATAACATGGTTAGAAAATCAAATTAAGTGTATTTATTGTCACTAAAAAGTGATCTACCATACAAAAATATGCATGATTAGTGTCAATAAAATTGATTTAAAACCATTAAATTGTGAATTTTTAAGATATAAATGCATAATTGTGCTTGTTTTGACATCCCATAAAATAAGTTGAAGTTTATTAACAATTTAATAAAAAATTAAAATTCTCCACGTCAAATTAAAATTCTCCACGTCCAAGTAAGAAAGTTTTTACCAAAATTCTCCACGTCAAATTAAAATTCTCCGAATTAATTCTAGTTATCTAGAGGCGAAATATAAGGCAAAGTCGAAGTTTCGATCCTTGGTCTTGCTCTTGCCCGTGTGTGAAGCTCGGGATGCAGACAAGTTATTAAATAAAACATTAAAGATCCTTAGAGTCATAGTACCATACTTTTTCTCAAAAAACTAGGTTAACTATTAAGTTTGTTAATTCTTGTCTAACAACAACAGCACAGCCTCAGTCCTAAATTAATTGGGGTCGGTTATATGGATCAAGCTCTTCCATTGTGCTTGATTTAGTGCAATTCATGGTGAACATGGCAAACCATTCAAATCCCTCCTAATTAATGTATCCCAAATTAACTTTGATCTACCCCTACTCATCAAATTTGTTTAGTTTCTATTGAGTCAAGTTTTCTAGTAGGGAATTTATAGCCGTCCTTGCAGGTGTCCAAACCACCACTACCTCCCTTCCCTAATCTTTGTGTCAATTGGTGTTGCTCCTACTTTTATTTAAATTTTTGTATTTCTTATTCTATATATACAAGTTTTACCACACATCCACATAAGCATCTTCATTTTTGTTGCGTTCATTATATGTAATTGTAGTTGTTTTACTGCTCGACATTCACTTCCATAAAAACATAGCTGACCTAATTGTGATCCTATAAAGTTTTTCTTTTTAACTTGGTCGGGATATTTCTATCAAAGATCACAATTGCTGCACTCCTTCATTACTTCCATCCAGATTGAATTCTATGTGATGTCATTCTCAATATTGCCAGAATTGCCATCATTTTCTATGATTGATCCTAGATATCTAAAGTGTTTCACCTTGGGAACTTCTACTTCCTCTAATTTTACAACTCCATCTCATGTCTAGTATTTTTAAACTCACAGTGCATGCATTCGGTCTTCGTCCTACTCAACTTAAAGCTTTTAGATTCTAATGTATTCCTCCAAAGTTCTAATTTTCTATTCACTCCATCTTTTGTTTTGTCCACTAAGACAATGTCAACTACAAATAACATACACCATGGTATATCCTCTTGAATATGCTTAGTTAGTTCATCCATAACTAGAGTAAAGAGATATGGGCTTAAAGCCGATCCTTGATGTAGTCCTATTGTAATGAAAAATTCTTTTGTAATTCCTCCAAATGTTTTTAAACTCGTTACTACTTCCTCATACATATCCATAATAGCGTCTATGTATTTACCATGCACTTTTTTTTTTTTTAGAACCCACCAAAGAACATCTCTAGGAACCCTATCATATACTTTTTCTAAAGCTACAAATACCATATGAAGAACCTTTTTCTTTTCTCTATATTTTTCCATCAATCATCTTACTAGGAAAACCGCTTCCATAGTTGACCTTCCAGGCATGAAGCCAAATTGATTATAAGATATTGTTGTTTCTCTTCTTAGTCTATTGTCACTTATCTACTCCCAAAGTTTAATTGTATAACTCGTAAGTTTAATTCCCCAGTAGTTTAAACAACTTTGAATGTCTCATTTGTTTTTGAAGATTGGTACAAGCCTGTTTCTTCTCCAATCCATTGACATCCATTTTTATTTTAAAATTTTGTTGAAAAGTTTTGTTAACCAAGTCAATCCAATTTTTTTTAAGCATTTCCAAACCTCTATGGGTATTTCATTTGGGCAACATGCTTTCCATATTTTCATCTTTTTCAATACTTATTTAACTTTCAAAATCCTAATAATGCGTGTCTAGTTTACATTTCTTTCTTGCTGTGAGTTTTGATCTATTATCATATCAACTTGACCATCATTAAATAAACTATCGAAGTAGTTTCTCCATCTCTCTTTAATATTATCTTCACGCATTAAAACAGTTTAATTTTCATCCTTAATCCTTATAATCATTATCCACAAGAATTCCTACTCCATTGCATTTTCTATCTATGCTAGTGTACCACAACTTAAACCATGTGTTTCCTATTTCCTTGCTCTTTTCTCCTACCCATTTTGTCTCTTGAAGGCAAGCAATATTGACTCTCCTAATCATAGAATCTACCAATCCCATTGGCTTCCCTATAAGTGTTCCTATATTCCATGTCCCTAAACAAATCTTTTCTTCTTTTTGTGATTGTTTTCCCTTTCTATTTCTATTTCGTTCGAAAGATCTAGTCTCATTTTCTATGATTTTGTTTTTGTTTTTGTGTTTGTTTTGAACTAACTTCTTTACCTACACCCATCCTTTGTGTGGGAACCCTTGCTCATTTTTCTTTACATCCGAGTGGCGATATGAAGGGACTAGCTTCTTTACCCACACAATCCTATGTGTGAGAACCATTGGTCATTAAGACTAGGTTCTTAATTCTTGTCCAAGAGTCTAAAATGACAAAATCAAAATCGAAGGGAGTAAAAAGCATCAAATTAAATGATTGACGATTTCATACTTTTCTTGAGAATTAAAATTGTTCTATTTAATTAAAGAGAGATAAAAGCATCAAATTAAAAGTAAGGAATATAGTCCTAATTTCTTGCATTCAATAGAGATTAGGGAAGGGGCCCCCAAAGGATGTGGTGTAGTGGTAAAGAAAGGAACACTTTAACTTTGACTGAGGTAGAGTCCGAGTTCGATTCTTGGTAACAATATTATATTTCCTTAGTTTCTCCTGGGATATGGGGTTGGGGGGCCCGACTAACTCCCATGGGATTAGTCGAACCAAAGGAAGACGGGACTAAAAAAGGTTCGGGCACCCATGGTTATCAAAAAAAAAAAAATAGACTATGAAAGGGTGGTTGCAGTGGTTTGGACACATCCAAAGACGTCCTACAAATAACCCCGCAAAAAAACTCGACTCAATAGAAACTGAAGAAATTCAAATTCAACAATATAGGGGTAAACTGAAGTTTAACTTGGGAGACATTAATTTGAAAAGCACACCATCAATTGCGCTAAATCAAGCGCAATGGAAGAGTTTGATCCATGTAGATGACCATAACTAATTTGTTGTTGCAAAAGAGACTTGGTTAAAAATAACCAAGAAAAAAGAGGGCAGCTCATTAAACAACATACTGGTGGTTTGTTTTAGAGAACCAAAAAAAGTTTTTTGGTACGACATAAAGGTGATTCCGTTAACAAGACTTGAATGATTAAACAAAAAAAAAAACTTATCGAAATGCAACAAGGTGGTTTATTAAAACTTTTTCACTTGTTTAGGAGCCTACAAGAAAAAAGTTTGTGGGAACATATATGCAATGATACAATGATGAAACAGTTGGCACGAAATTCATAATAAATTAAAAAGAATTACCAAGATTTGGTGAAGTAAAACACCTTGCTTCTCGATCCAGCATTTCCCCAGATTCACTTGTGCAAGACACTCTTTTTTGGCATCTTTGGTTTCTTTTGTGTGTGGAACTACAACAGCCATAGGGGTAAAACAGAATAAACAACACAAACACATGAACTGAAAAGTTGTAGGCATCAGTAAGAAAATGGAACAAGATGAAAGCATACAAGTTTTGATGATTGAACCCACCTTCTGCCTTTGCAAAGCTTCAGCATCTGTTCTCTCCTTCCAATTGCTCTTTCGCAATTTGATAGGACGATTTCCAACATATTTACCTATATATATATATAAATAATGTCAAATATAATAAACAGGATGGGATTTCATATAATGATAAAAACATGATTTTGATGGTTTTAGAATTCATTAGGTACAATATTTAAGCTTGGCTCATAAGGAGAAAGGTCATCAAGTTTGCAGGGGATGACTCGTAACACAAATAAGCTTAGACAAGAGATCATGACAAATATCGCCATTAACTTCAATGAGATTGTTAAATCCCTCCACCACCACACCCTTAATTTTTGCCACATTACAAAATTGGAAAAAGAATCCCACCACTATCCAACCTCATTGAGTTGCTAGAATTGCCAGCCATAAAATAAAGGGAGCTCGTTTTTTCCTCATTATGAAATAAACAGGAGAGGGGGCATCTAAATTCCCTAGAATGCGTCCCACTGTGAGTTGTAAACAAAAAAAGATGTTCATAAAGATCTTTTAGGATCTTCCCCACCAAATACATGAGAAAATCTCACCTGACCAGTCATTCAAAGATTCTTTCACGTGATCTAAGATTTTCCTCACTTCATTAATTTTAATTGGGTTTGGAGAAGAGAAGGAATTCTTTTCCAGAATCTGGATAGATACCATAGGACTTTGTCCACTAATAGTAAAACCCGGTTGGGCCTAGAAGGTGCATTCAGATAAACAGCATGATACATATCACACTTCCATGTAATTAGAGACATGCATGCAACAACATAAAATTGATAAAAATCTAAAATCTAATGATTAAGAACACAGTTCCCAAGCAATAGAGACATTTTGTTGGCTCCATTGTAAACTATCTACATGCGTGTATAGGTAATGTGATGGGAACTATGTTTCAGTGTTGTGTATTTAATTTTGTTATGCATTTATTACTTATATTTAGCAATAAATGCACGTCCTTGGTTTCTCCCGAGTTATGGGGTTGGGGTGCCCGACTAACTCCCATGGGATTAGTCGAACCAAAGTAAGGAGGGGCTGAAAAAGGTATAGACACCCATGGTTATCAAAAATAAATAAATAAATGCACATGTGTATTGACCATTAGATTAAGATCCAATGGCCCAAAATATTGTTCCCAAGGCATGAGTACCTTTTTCTTCCCATTATAATAATACCTTGTATACAATATAATAGAGAAACATATTTTATATAGTTGACAACAACACATGCACCTCATAATTTCATCTCAGGCTGACTAATTCCCATTCATCTAGAGAAGAAAGAATATATGGCTTGATAACTTGACAAAAAAATTTGGTCTATCAAAAAATTTTGACAGCCATGAAGATAGAAAGTATTCTTCAAATGAGGGAGTGAGGCATCATGAATGCTGACCTAATAGGTGAAAAACCCAACCTTTGTCCTATAGTTGCAAGATAATCCTATTTAGACCGTAAAATTCAAACCTTTTAACATTGAGACAATTTCTAATCCAATGACTTAATTGTCCGTGCTGAATGGACTATTGACTTGTTGTAGCGTATTTCCTAATGTTTAATTTGGAATCTTGGCATAAAATCATACGTGTCCAACTCCAGGCATCTTCACACATGCATTTATAAATGTAACTCAATCAATTCATCATGACAAACGCACAAATTTGGTAACTACGCATTGCAGCAAGTGCACCCCATTAAGCTAAGGATTTGGTCAGCATAACCAATTAAGTCATTGGATAGAAATTGTCTCAATGTTTTGGATTTAAAGCCTATTTTAAAACCTATTGATTATTTTGCATTCTTATATAATATATAAGGTTATGATTTTTTCACCTATCAGGCCTTGAATGTTTGAATATCCAATATTTTAGGCTCACAACTACTAAATAATGTTTAGCAGCCAGATTGCTGTCACGTGACTCACAGTCACCTAAGAGCTTGCCCAAGCAATATTTTGACGGCCATAAATATATTAAGTATTCTTTAACTGAAGGAATAAATGGCGATACTAGCAAATTCAATAGTATTGTCATATTCACAATCCATTTTGATGTAACTAGTTGTGGTTGATGCATGACCTTAAGGGTATGACCCTGCATGTTTCTCTAGTATTAAAATTACACAAGTTAAATGACTAAGTAAAAGAGAGTACATTCATATGCATTAAACCATAAGCAATGCAGCTTCACTCACCATTCATTTCTTTAATTGCTGCAGCAAGGTCTGAAGGGTTAGCAAAACTGACAAATCCATAACCTCGAGTTTTACCAGTCCTTTTGTCTCTAACAACCTGGATATGGTAAAAGCATATTTAAAAAAAAATTAAAACAATAAGAACACTAGAATAACAAGATAGCATTGCTAGTGACTGCAAGTAGTTAACTACAGACTAACTGTAAAGATGAGACAGACAAATACCAGTAGAAAAAGTTGCAGGGGTATTTTTTTTCCTTTCGTTCAAAACATGGAACTTCTAATAGATGTAAAAAACTTTGCATCCATAACGAACAACATAAAACATCAAGGACATTGACTTGTATACAATATCAAAAACTAGCATGTGAAACAAACTAAGCAAGGAAAATATGAATGGTCTTTAATGGAATAGTTTACCTTAAATAATTTCATTTATTATATATATTTAAGTGCCCTTCATTAGTTCACCTCCTTTTTACTACATTACATGTACTTTCCTTTTTTTTTTTTTTTTTTTTTTTTTTTGAGTTACATGTACTTTCCTTTTAATCTATTGATAATGTGTCATACAAAAAGTATGGGTATAATTGGGTAAAAAATTCAATTTTGGTAGTAGAATAAGACCTTTCTCTACACATCTACATTACTATTTGTTAGGACATTATAAACACATTAATGCCTCACCATTTTCATCGTTCAATTAGAAATAACCCAACAAAAACCTTTCTTCTCAAAGACAAGTAAGCACCCTGAGTTTTCCAAATCCTAAACAGAGTTGGATGAATTTAAAAATCTAAAAAAAAGGCAGCGAAAAAAAAAGCAAGAAAAGTACAACACCGTACACAAAAATCAACCAAAGTCACCTTGCGATTAAGAATTGAAAAATTCAACTTTTCCCATGATATTAGTCACTTAAGTTTCTGAACAACAACAACAACATAGCCAACATAGCATTAGTCCCAAATTAATTGGGGTCGGCTACATGAATCAAACTCTTCCATTATGCTCGATTTAGTGTGGTGAACAATCCAAACCATTCAGGTCTATGAATTAGTTAAAGCAAAATTAATTTAATGCACATAATTTTGGTAAAAACTTTTAAACTTTTTTTTATAAATATATACAAAATCATCAAAGTTCATAGTATCCAAGTTTTGTCGAAATACAAAAAAAAAAAAAAAAAAATGATAAGAATAATAATAGTAATAATGATAGTAACTGTGTAGTAACTATACTAAATATACAATATGATGATTCCGACTAAGGTGTATCACCTACATAACACAGATACTGTACAGATAAACAATCTATTCACAACTTTTTTTCCTAACATCTTGACTGGATTGTAATATTATACACCCCTTTCGTCATTCAAACCCTTTTAAAGTTTTGTGATTTTACTAGTGTATTCAATAATTATTCCTGTGTTATTGAGGCGCACTCAAGTGCGCTTGAGGCGAGGTGGAGCCTCTGCGCCTCAATGTCACCCAGGCGCATATGTTTCAATGAGGCGCATGTCTAAGTGCACCTCTATGTGCGTTGATTAAAAGTGCATGTTTTTAGGTTGTATCTTTTTGAACTGAATAGAGAAAAGAAATGTTTGTGGTTGTTTTTTTTAATCCAATCAAAGTTTTTGTTAAGAAACAATGTAGCTTCACCTTCATATACAAAAAATAGAAAGTGAAAATACCTAAGGAAACAGAGATAGAGCATAAATCTGAAATAGAAAGTTGATATTTGGAAAAGTTGGCCTACAAAGTTAAAAAAAAATTAGAGTTGCTTCTACATCAATGTTTTCAATGCGGCGAGGCGATGTTAGGTGGTTTAGCACCGCCTAGTTGAGGTGGGGCCTAGGCAGGCAAAAATATTTACTTAGAACTGTAAGGGGCATATTTTCTCACCTACACATTCTCACCACCATATTTTCAACTCCACAATTTTCAAACATTTTGAAGTAAAAAAAAATATTTTAAAAAATAAATAAATAAATAAATAATATTTTTAGTAATTATTTTTAAGCCCACTCGCCCCCCTTATTAAGGGCTAGGCGGTGGAAACATTGTTCTCAAAGGCCTAAGTTGGCGCCTAGGCACCGCCTTGAAAACATTGTTCTCAATTTGAGTTTCTATTCTAGAAATTGTTCTTCTATCTCTCTCTTTTTTTTAATCAAGATGCACTTATGGTAACATTGTATAGCTAGTGTACAATGAAAAGAAAATGAGTAAAAAATAGAAAGAGAAGAATTTGAAACCAATCCAAACAACAAATTTCAAAGATTTTAAGTGATGGTGCCTAAAAGGCTTGAGGCACAAGGTGCGAGGCAAGGTGCACGACTGAGTGAAACCTAATATATTCTAATTTCTACATCTATACATACATATACAAACAAATATTGATGTAACATGTATGTGTGTATGTACGAAAATTATGTATGTGTTATATGTGACATTGTTTACCGAATAAAGATTACAATCTAGAACTGAACAAATAAACACACCACTTAGATGAAATGTATTAACAACGAGAAAACATAAAATCAATTTTAAATTTTTAATAGTGAGGCACACGCCTCTATGTGCCTTAAAGCACCGCCAAGGCAAGGAGAGGCGTGCCTGACTCATTTGAGGCGCATAGAGGGCACCTTGCCTCAAGGTGCACAAAGGTACACACTTCAATAACATTGGTATAAATAGTATAATTGGGAAGAAGTTCCTTTCATAATGTCTATGTTTTTCATTTTTGCTTTGCCTTTTTTTTTTCTTAGAGTTCTTTTTTTCCATTATTTTTCTATCTTGCTTTATTTCTTTTCTTTTTTTCCCGAGTTTCAGTTTTTGTTGCTCCATTGTTTTCTTTCTTTCTTTTTTTCTTTCACATTTGCCACCATAGATCAATGTGGTAAACTTATTTTCCTAAAATTAACATTTTTGTGCTTTCTTCTTATCTAAGTAAAATTCTAGGGGTGGAACGAAGAGAGGAAGAATAGAATGAACATTTCTAAACTTAACATTTTTGTGCTTTCTTCTTATCTAAGTAAGATTCTTGAAACGGAACAAAGAGAGGAAGAATAGAATGAAAAAACACATTTTTTTTTTTTTGAGGATGAAGAAATGCATTGTTAAAATACAATATTATTACCTTTAATCTACACCTAATATATCATACACTTATATGTTTGGCTTCACTCAGGTGTGCACCATGCCTTGAGCCTTGCTCCTCGAGCATTCTAGGCAAATGTCGCCTCAAGTGCACCTAGTGCCTTTGATAACATTGATTATTTCTTTATTCTTTTTACTACTTTTAGGTTGTACTCATTGTGTGGAGATTGACTATTGGCGTGCACTATTAGATACATTTCTATAGTATCATTTGTAAGTACCTACGATACCCGAACTCGAAATTTAGGGTTGGAGTGCCCATGTCGATGCAACGTGACGCGACACGGGCATGGGCACAAAATCCATGTCTATCCTTACAAACTAAAGTTGGATATGACAATTTCAGTGTGAAGAGATCATTGCAAAGATCTCGGTGTAGAGAGAGAGTATTAAGAGAGAAGATCTCGATGTAGGAGAATTGTAGGAGATCTAAGAGATTGAAGAGATATGTTTGAGAGAGATTCAAAAGATGAGAGAGAGAAGGGAGTACTTGATTATAGAAAGGATTGACAATTTCGTGTGCCAACTGAGAAAGAGACGCGTGAAACGTAGAGAAAGGGGGCAGCGAAACCTAGGAATTCTCTTCAATCTTTATCTTCACCATGGGCCCCACATGCCAGTCAACTTAAATTTTTGACCGCTTACAATGTTTTATATCTCTCCACTATAACCCCACATGCAAGTCAAATAAAAATTCCTGACCCTTTAAAACATTATATTAATGCTACAACATTACACACCAATTACATGCGACCCATATTATGTAGTCACCACAAACTCTTAAAATTCAATTAACAATTATGTTTACTGATGGATTAAGTTGAATATATTGAAGTTCTAAAAATATGTATACATGTTAATACGTATATATTATTATTTTTTGCCTTATCCAAGTACTTGTATCCAAGTATTTGGACACTTATAGCCAAGTCCCCATATCCTATAATTTAGAGAATGGCAGGTCCAATCTCTAGATATGTACCCGTACCCAACACCCATATTCGAGTCCATTTAATATAGATAAGTATACTCTTAAAACATGATGCTAGTTAAGACGTTTTTTCGATAACTTAACATCAAAAAGGAGACCAAAAGATTTCTTCTGAATTTGTACTGTTATGACACTTTTTACCCAACCTTAGTGTAATCTTTGCAAAATTCCATTAACATCTAACTCGTACTTTAGTATACAAAAAAAGGGAAAATAAGTAGTTTATTATGAAATTTGGATATTTTTGTTGAAATTCCATGTTTAAGGTTTATTCTTCCATACGTCTTCGGAAAAGAACACTTGAAATGGGAGATCATATTCCAATCCTATAGCTTGAAGGCAAGAGGACCTTGCACTTCTTTTTTGTGAAGATTACTGGTGTGCTAATTTCTTTAAAAAATATTGAATCTTTTTAACAAGACAGATGAGCACTTCTATCACATTCTTTTTGGAGGGTATGACCTGTTTTGGCTTTCTTTAAAGCCAACAACCTCAAGAAAACATCGACTTTATGTGGGATAGGGGTTTTCCAACAGGATAGATCGTAGAAGTAAAAAAGGGATAAGTATGGGCCTAGGGGAAAATGAAACGTAGTTTCTTGAATTTGCATGTATACTTGAGAATCGACTCTTGGGATACAGTGCTAGGGAGAAGAGGGTTGAGAAAACAATACCAAAACTTTGTAGCGCAGAACGTAATGATTTTTGCAGTTCAACTGATTGAAGGAACAAAATAGAAATCTTGTTTAGGATTAAAGCATGACTTCTTGGAGATATGGCCACAGCTGAGCCTTGCACGGAAAAGTGGCTCATGGAGGCAGGGAGAGCTTTTGATTACTACTACAAAGACTAGTGAAACAGGTGTACTTTTATTTACTTTGGTAACGAGCTCATTTGACAATGTTATGCTTTTAGAGAGAGAGAGAGAGAGAGAGAGAGAGAGAGAGAGAGAGCTTACACGGGCCATGTTGAAGGAGGGAAATCTTGAAAATGCCTTGGAAAGAACATCATCATTCACTTCATTCCCAAGATCGCCACAAAACAAACGATAATCATCTGCAAAATAATTTCATAATCACATAACGATAAAAATTAAGCTACTGTAAAATGATAGACAATTTGACAAAACAGTTGCACAATCATAGAAAGTGAAGTAAAGGAGTCCATAACTATATGATCAAACAACAACAAAATCAATATCTGGATTGGGAAACTGTAGTAGTAGCCTAAACAATATTTTGAAGAAAGTAATATGCGTGATGCAGAAAAGAAAAATCCTAAATAATAAAGGTTTAGCTCATCAAAATTCTAAATCAAAGAAGTGATCAACAAGCCCATGCACATGGCACAGTAAAAAAAGATACCAAAGATTCTAGTGTTCTTAGGAATATATAGCAGAACCACACCAAAAATGTCTTCAATATAATCTCTTAAATTGTCTACATAAGTTATTCAACCCTCTCACATCACAAGAACAAGCTTTTAGAAAATAACCAAAGATGAAACATGGACAAACCCAAAATAGTCTTGAACTTGGAAGAAAGAACAAAATACTCATGCCAAATTAGATTGAGCAAATACCCAAACTGCACATGCCATAAAGACTTTAAGAATGTTCCACATATTGACAGGAAACTATGCAGGTAAAGAATAAAGTCGGGTCTAATTTCCTATCAAGAGCAATATACTTAATCTACAAGTGTCCAATCATTACATAGTTACAAAGGGAATACAATTATAAAGAAGATTGCTCCAAAATGTGCTTAGTGAACAATTTAATCTAAATCAAGTTAAGACTTAAACTTATTCCTAGCCCCAAAAAGAAATTAATTTCTTATAGCTTCATAATACCATACTACAAGAGGCTTGAACAAGTAAATTCAGAAGAGAATTACCACCAAATAATCAAAGGCGTCACTTCAGACTCTAAATTTAAATGACTACTTTCTCCGACACCAAAGAGGAAAAGATTTCTAGTTAGTTTATATACTAAGATAAATACAACTTTAATGTAATATGACATGCATCTGTGTATCCCATAAAACAGATAATGCACCTGAAAGATCTCCTTAACTTCATTGAAAGATAGAAAAAAAAAGGCATCGTTACAAAAATAAATTAGTGATATTTTTACATTAAGAAAATAAAATGTTTTATATATACTTAAAGAAAGTGCTATACACACACGAAAAAAAGGCAGATGAATGAGCAAAAGGTAATTAGATTGGAAGACAATGGCTGGCATTTGATTTTTATGTCAGAAAATAGTCCATTTAGTAAACAAGATAAAATGACAGAGCTAATAAACATAAATAAGAAAGTGTGTAGTGGAGCTTCAAGACAAGATGCGTGGTAGAGAATGACATGTTTCGATTATTTACAATAGAACCATGACATCTCACGCCCTATTTTAAGACTGCATGGGACCTGAGAGAAGAATTTTAGAGCAAGTCCGTTTAAGAAGACTTCCACAGCACTCAAGTAAGCAGAGAGTTGAGAGGGGTTATGGGAATGAATCTAAAAACATGATGTTAAGTTGGTAAATGCAACTCACACATTAAGAAAAAAATTCAAAGATTCACTATGCCAAGGGATACAAAATGTATGATGCTGGATGTATTATCATGGATGCCAATTTAAAAAACAATGATGTGTTTGTATCGTACTTTCAGGCCACTCAGCAAGTGTTGGATCCTCCCAACTCTGTCCAGCAGCTTTTCGAGGAATAGCTTTCTTTTTGGTCTCGGCTTTGTGCTCAATCTCACTGCTTGCAAGAGCAGCTTTTACACTCTCAAGAGCTTCTGGTGTGATTGTTTGAGCATCCCTTTGGAACAATTGTTGGGCCTATATCAAGCAAGTGGAAATATTAAGAGACATATAACATCACTAAGAAAAATTGACAAATGTTCAAAAATAGGCAGTAAAAGTAGATTGGCTCGCACCCCCACGTGATTGTTTAACATTAAGTCTGTATTCATTATAATTTTTTTGTCCGTGTGTGTCCATCGGATGTGTGTGGTTAAAGAAGCTAGTGCACTAAATCGAGCACAATGAAAGATTTTGATCCGTGTAGCCTACCCCAATTAATTTGGGACTGAGGCTATGTTGTTGTTGTATGTTGATTGGTAGGTTGGTGAGGGAGCCAAATGTAACACATGCACACAAGACTGACTCATAAGATCATAGTTAAAAGTAAAGAACCCTGCATAATCTAAGCTCAACCTCAATTTTTTTCCCTCTAAGGATAACATGATATATTAAGAAAGGATTAACAAAAAAGAGAAAAACAATACATATATATATATATATATATATATAGAGAGAGAGAGAGAGAGAGAGAGATGGATACATTAAAGAGTGGCGAAGGAAACTAAGGGTCAATCATTCCTGAGACAACTTTTTTTGCCCCCATTTTCGCAAGTGCATAAAGAGACCACAGACCACCCTTTGCAACCACAAAGGTAATATTATTGAATCTAATGCAATAAGAAACTCTTTGATTTATAAAATTAGAAGATTTGGCCCATCTTCATTGATAGTTGGCTTCTTTTGTTCCATTAACATTATTTATATAATTTTCATTAAAAACTTCTTCCGCATGTACTTTCTCCTAGTCCTAGATAAATAGTTGGATTTCAAATCGCTAAATCAAGCTAAAATAAGCTATTCAAGTAGACATAAAATTAGAAAAATCTCTAATAAATGACTTCCAAAGGCACGAAAGGATGGAGATCTTGGATGAATGTTTGACAAAAAACATGCTGGCCACTAGCCTTAAGGTCCAAAGAAATGTTCATACTGGAGTCTTTCGAAGGAAAGCAAGTCTTTGAAACAGCTTCTGCTGCATTTTAAATCCTCTAAAGTGATCCTATGGGAGGAAGGTTTATGCAAACTTGAGCCACATTTTCATTGCAATGAAGCCAGACTTAAAATGTAAAGCAACGACATGTGATTATGTGCAGTGTTTTCTATTGTTCAAGCTATTAAGAAACAAAAGAAACCTCAGAATTCTACACAATTAGTGCAGAAGTCAGCGTGAATTCGGGAGAGGTCTAGAGGTTATTAGTGGCAGAGTGGGACTCAAATTATTATGTTGGTGAGAGTTATTGTTCATAATAGTAGAGGAGTAGATAACAAAACTAACATTATGTTAGGGGAAGCTTTTAAATACAAAATTATCAGTGTTCTCACAACAGAAATAAAGAAAAAGACTTGAGGATGAGAGCAATTATGCAGATTAGTAATTCTCACCACTTTCCGTAAACATGTGGGTAATTTATCGTTTTTACTACATAAGTAATTGAGCTAAGTGACACAATTTGAAATTTTGGACTGAAACAAAAGTTATATGATGATTGATTTCCTATTTTGTAACATGGAATGTAATCAAGTTCCAATTTCGATACCGATGACGCTGAAGACGAGAACATTGATCCTGAGGTGTGATTTTTCCCTTTTCTTGTGAGCAATATACAACAAGCGTTATTTTAATTTAATTTAAAACATGAAAATATATTGGAGGGTATTTTTCTGGACTTACTTGCTGATATTGGGGCATAGAATAAGCGCCCGGCGCCGGCGCCGGCGCTGCTGGCGGATACACGGAAGAGAGATTGGGAGCCACGGGAACTTTGGCAGGCGGCGGCGCGGGGATACCGGGCGGAGGAGCCGCCATGGGAGGGTAATGCTGCGGCTGAGCCATTGAATCTGATTGTTGAAGGTGGAATGGCATCGGAAAGTAAGAACTGTTTGAGTAACTGAATTGCGTCGAAAAAGATGGATTCGAAGCCGATGAGGGATCGGTTGCCATTGCAATTTGAAAGGATTGCTCGCTTGAATTGATGTTTCAAAAGATAGTGAAGGCCTTTTTTGTGAATGGGATTGAATTGGGAATCTAGGGTTTGGGTTTTGAAACAAAATCAGAAAATGGAACAGAAATTCGGGCCTGTTCGTTTGGAGGAGTGGCGAAGAAGGTGAGATGGGCTTATTTGAGTTTTGGAGTGCCCAAGACCGTGTTTTCTAGCTTCGTCAAAGGAGGATAAACGAAGGGGGGCGGCTAAACATACCCAAGTTTTGCTTAGAGAACCCCATTACTTGAATGTACTCCATTTTAAAATTTTGTTTACTAAACGACCCCACTTTTATTTTTTAAAAATTTCCAGAATTCCCATTACTGTATGTGTAATGGCCCCAAACTTTGAGGCCCACCACGTCATGCGCTGTGGGTTCACAACCCTACCTAAAATCGAGCCAGTTGTGTCCCACATGCACCATAACACAATTTCCACCGCAATTATCGTTAACTTTCCTCAAATTAATTAAATTAGTTAGCTAGGACTTCAAATCATATGTTTCTCCTCAAATTTATTCAACGAAAAACTTAAATAAGTAAATCATTCAGATATAAAGTGTAAATCAAATAGAAAAACATTTTTTTCTAGTGCGGAAACCCATCTAAAGTATCATCAATATATACAATCATCCAGGTTCCATCAAAATACCAAAAACAAACCTTAAAAGGTCATATACATATCCAGTGTCACTCATGTCCCAAAACCCAACATAAAAACAAAATAAAGTAAACAAACATACGAGTCATGCGTGGAAGTCGATCAAAGGAAGTCCTCAAGCTTGCCCTTCTCACTACTCGTACCTAGGTTTGCACTTAGCAATCACAATAAAACAAATGACGAGTCCAGAGTGAGTAATCCCGAAGAACTTTACCGAGTAAATATATAAATAAATGTTGGAATCAAAATACTATTAAATAAACATGCAAAAGAAAAGAATAAGACAACTAGGAAGGATCCTCGAATGTATATCTAACAGTAGTGAATCAAAGTGCGTGCATGATCTAGGTCAGACTAGCACCATACTTCTAACTATCACCCAGGCACCACCAATGAGTAAACTCGAACTGACTGAAATCCCTGAGTCCACTCGATCGTAGACCACGACGCACCGACATGTGTATATGAAAAATTAGCAATTGGGTCGACAATCCACCGACATACCCCTAAAACACATACTATGGCCTAGTGTGTCACAATACCAACGCAATAGAATAAACTCAACGAACCGTAAATAAAAACTGGAATTAAGATAAATTGAACAACATAACATGAATTCAAATATTCAAGCAGTAAATACTCAAAGTGAATTTCAGTTGGGATCCCACACACCTTAAACCACGCTCCACTAGCTCACTAACGCCGATGACAATGCACACCACCAATCGTGTGTCAACTACTCGTCAAATCAACCTAAAAACTTGATTTTTGATAAATCTAATCAATCCTCAAACCTCATAAATCCTTATTCCATACCAAATCATCGTTAAAAACACCCATTAAACCCTCCATATTGGTTATATAAACCCTTAAGTAAACACCTAATTTATTTTTTTCCGTCACTGTTTGGGACGCCACTAAAGGTGTCGCTATAAGGAAAGGTTCACGACGTCCTGGATGTCGTGACAAAACACCGTCACGCTTCCACCCTCACGAAGCCATTTAAAAGCGTGGGGTGGAGAATGTCCTTTGGTCTGGACGTTGTGGGTGGCGCTGTGGGCTTTAACCTCCCACGACGCCTTTGACGGTCCCCTCTCTTCTAATCTAGGGCACTGCCCGACCTAATATCATAATTAAGCACTAATCATGACACGTAGGACCTAATTACATATTAGTCAACCTTTACTACCTATACGCCTCGTGGATCGTGTTCAGGATAAGTAATTCACTATTCCTACCATTTATAAATATTCAGAGTTATTAGATTTGCGGAAGTCATTAACATTTTAGCAAAAACATTTATAATAACCTAAGTGTGGAAACCAAGAAATAACGATCACAATATATATATATATATATATATGAAAGTAAATGGCAAAAATATACACAGTGTCATAATCAAAAGTCAGGGAACTATCGTTCAACCCACAAAGTATCCCAAGTGAAAGACATAAATAAAGTCAGGGAACGCGAGTCAAGGCTCAGAGGTAGCTAATCTTCTCCTTGCCTGGTCTGGTGCTGCTCGAAGGACCTACACCCACCGTCACAAACTAGACGGTGAATATAGTGATATTTAAGTAGTAACTGGGGAATTCTATACTACATTTCCAATTTAATAAACAGGTATTTAAAAGCATAATATAGCTGAAAGATGCTGAAAATCAATGCAAATAAATACCACAGTTAAACATGAATAGTTAGACAGACACAAGCTAAGTTGAGATGATATATGTCCGATTAGCGGTAAGAGATATCACTTAGCCTTTACCACTACTGTATGGAGTTGTGCTAAACCTATCTCAACAATTAGTGGAGCTGTGCTCTACGTGTTTAAATCATCTATACTTATCGACAACCCCGTGGCCCATACCGATATGTCGCCTAAGTATAGTGGAAAGTGTTGGAGACCCCGAAGGACTTAACCCCCGTGAATATGTACATCTCTCGTGCAATGGACACTAGATAATCCCTACTTTAGTTTTCAAGAATTAATAAACCTATAACTCTATGATTCGAAAACAAGTTAAGCTACAAAGTCAAAGGAGATGGAATATAAGTCCAAAGTAAATAAATAGACCTAAAACATGTTTTTCTATATAATTATAAACCTCAGTTAAAGCCAATCATCAAGCATTTAGGAAATAGAGTCAAACGATAAACTACACAAGGCTTCAAGTTATGTCAACATTCATAATGAAAGGAATCAAAGAAAGCATGATGTGGGAGTTCAAACAGCAAGTCTACAAATAAACTTATAGATAGTAAATAAATAGAATAAAATAAAGTAAAGAATCCCCTTACAAGTCAGAGGGATAGTCCTAGTTATCCAGCCTCTAAACACTCTAATACCCACGTTCCCAGACTCCCGGTACGCTCTCTTGAGTCCTGGTATGTACAAACACTATTTATGGTCGGTGTGTGTTGGTTGTATACGTCGTATACTCGTTTGGTCAATTTAGCCTTTTAATATTTTATTTTAAAAATGGTTGTGAAAAGTGCCTAGTGCGCTATATACAAATTTAGTGCGCTAACTGTTATTAAGTGAACAATGTCGTCTTCAACCCCAAAACATGTAGCGCACTAGCTGCGCTAGAGGGAAACTGTAACGGCCCCTATTTTCATCTAGGGCACCGCCCAGCCTAATCCTATAATTAAGCCCTAATTTCAACTCGTAGGACCTAATTACGTATTAGTCAGCCTGTACTACCTATTATCTCATGAATTGGGTTCAGGGATAAGAAAATTCTCTATTATTTTATAGAATTATCAAATTAGTGGAAGTCTTTAACGTATTAGCGGAAGCATTTTATATAAATCCTAAATGTGGAAACTAGGAAATAACACTCACAATCTAAGTATGCAATAAACTGTAATAACCCCAAATTTTTAACTGACTTGCGTTACACTTGTCAGGATTGTGACCCGGTTACGTGAATACTGGACAGTATTTCGAACTTTGGGAGTCGACACCGAAGTGATTTTATGATTCTTTGATTGTGTGTATTAGTATTTTAGTATTTTACAGGTTTCGAGCCGGTCGGGCGATATTTAATTGAGTGAGGTTTCGACTAGTTAAACGGGGGATAAAACCAAGTAAAGAGTACAAATAAATGAATTTTTAATTAATTTAATTAATTAGCTGGCGAGACTACGCGCGTTACGGGAGTCGGAAAAAGGAAAAACGGACCAAGGAACGTCGTTTGAACGTGGGAGTTGGTTAAATATGTAACATGCGGACTATGTGATTAGTATTGTTATAGTGACACAGCCTAATGGTGAGGAGCCATGAGATTGGCCTCGAGATGTGTGTGTGTTGAGAAGTGATAAAGGGACAAAAAACTCATAAGGGTAGTGGTTTTAAAATGTGCATGAAATAAGTGAAGGGCAAAATGGTCATTTGACCTTTGTTTTAAATATATAAACAACCAAAACCGTACTATTCATCCCCTTCTCCAAACACCACTGCCGCCACCTCTCCTTTCATCTTTCGCCTCACTGAACTGGACCACGCCGGAGTTGATCGTCGGAGGTGAGCTCTCCCTCGGTCTCTCTCTCTCTCTCTCTCTTTATTCTCTCTCGGTTTCTCTCGATTCTCTATCTCTCGGTTCGTTCTCTCACTCTCACCTCTCGACAGAACCGCCTCTGCCAGACGAACCACCACCACCACCCCTCCTCGACGGCGTTGGGACAACGGACAATCGACGGAGACGGCTCGGCCACCGGAGTAAGGGTGCATCTCTTCCTTTCTCTCTTTCTCTTTCCCTCGTGCTCACGACTGTGTGTTTGTGCGACTGTGACATAGTCTGTCCACGGTGGGCATGACTGCTGGCAACACCACGGCGGTCACCAACATCCCAGCAACTTTGAACCCTCCCCCAACCGCAGAACACACATGGAGACACCTGTATTCCTTCTTCACGAACTGTGGTGTTAGTTTTTACCCTGTTTCATGTGACTTCGCCACCGCCGGACCACCTGGCTGGGCGGCGCCGCCACCATTGATTGCTGTGATATGGGGAAATGTTGGGGACTCTTCCACGAGCATGTGGGTACCTCTCAATCCTCGGAGCAAGTAAAATAATGGCGGGGGTGGTATGTGAACCCATCATTTCATGTGAGTTGTGTTTTTCGTTCTCGCCGGAAACCACCAGTTTTGGTGGCGCTGCCATGGGACCGCCGTGACCAGGGGTTGGTGGAGACCTCGCTACACTCATGCTAGTGTCTCGCAACCTCGGAGCGGTTCACACTAGTGGCGGCAAGCCATTTTCTTTGTTATTGAATGGGTTGTTTTTATGTATTCTTTGTCGGAATCTTTGAACTAGGGTGGGTACATACGGCTATCTCATGTCGTAGTGGCTCCCTCCCGACATCAGATAACACCAGCGAGACACCATGGAGGCTTTGGATGTATTGGTTAATTAGTTTTAGTTGAAGTTTTGACCATGGTGATTCTTATTCGTTTATACAAACTACTTTGAGTTTCCAACTTTGTTTTGAGGTTTTGGCTAGGATATATGGACTTGGTTTTACTTTGTCTAGGGTGCTCGTTTGTGTTGATGAACGCATTGTGTGTGCGAGAAACTAGATATATGTTTTATGACTTCAATATCAAGTGTGGGTGTTGGGAAGGTGTTGTGATGTACATTATTTTAAAAAATAGTGTTTAAAGTTGACGAATAGTCATGACGTCGTGAATACGCCACCGGCTCTCAAAGCTATGGCGTGACCCACATACGACTGAGCCGAGCCTATAGTTCATGAGTAGGCTTACATGCATTGTGATTCTCGATGTTGTGATATCGCTGTCGTGATTATTGTTGTGGTTTTTCAAACCCGAGGGAGTACTCATCTTTCTATCAAATTGTTGAGTTGTTTAAGTCATTAAAACACTTGGGAATACGCTAGGGTTTCACCTAGGGTTTAGTTAATGATTCGACCCATTAATTAGAGTTTCCAACCCTGTCAGGTAGCGGGAAACTCAGGGATACGCGTTAGGGACGTGAGAGTGTCTACGGGTTGCGATTAGTCAGGTAAGTACACTTGCCTTAAAAGCTTGTGTATGATTTGTAAGCCAGTAAGAAAATGTCATGTGATTCATTATCATTTATTCAGATTTGTTATGCTCTATTATTGGTATTCCATTCCATTCCTTGTTGTGTGTTTCCCGGCGTAAGTGTTTCGTCTCAAAAGTACTAGGACCTGCACTAGAGGGATAAAACGCGGGCACTCATGTACAGGAGTGTGTGACCACCCTTAGTGACCATGT
Source organism: Stephania japonica (assembly GCA_039657345.1). Classification (NCBI taxonomy): domain Eukaryota; kingdom Viridiplantae; phylum Streptophyta; class Magnoliopsida; order Ranunculales; family Menispermaceae; genus Stephania; species Stephania japonica. The sequence goes on along the minus strand of CM077557.1, from coordinate 62,832,269 downwards.
GACACCGAGTACTGGGTGGGTGGGTTCGAGTCCCTCCCGTCATAGCTGTGCCTTCGCTTGTGTCGATGCCCGGGAAGACCTCGTGAGGTCTTCGCCGTTATGCTATGATTTAGACCACTTATGAGCCTCTTTTGATTCTTTGGAACACGCTTGACTTTCGATTGATATCTATTAGTCTGTTTATCATGCATCTTGTCTATTTAATTTCCTGTCTTTTATTACTGCATGATATTTAGACTGCTTTACTTGTATTATCATGAATTACTGTTATCTTCTTCTGGCATTACATTCGATTTTCTTCAGTTGCTCACCGTCTAGTTTGTGACGGTGGGTGCAGATAGGGTGGAGAGCAGCAAGGGCAAGGGGCCCTTCCTAGGTGATCTACTGTGAGGATTAACAGCGACATCAGAGAGACTCTATAGTAGGTGTTTATATTTTTGCTGATATGTATATCATTTTATACTTATATTGTTGGGATCATTGAACTTGGTATTTCTTTTGTGAGATTGGTATCATGTATATATGCCTATCGAATTGTACATGAATACCCGGGGTTTTCCACACTTATAGAATTCCTAATTTCCCTTTGATTGAGTTATTTCCCCTTGTTATTTACTGTTTAGTCTTCCGCTGTGTATTATTGCAATAACTCTTTCATAAATTACTAAATTGATTAAATAGGAGGCTGACTAGGCTCGTCAGGTTGCCGAGTGATGACTCGGGGCTTGTACGGGTCTAGGCCGTGCGTACCCAATTACACAGGGAAATTGGGGCTGTCACATAAACGAGGAGCATATAGACAATGAAAGTCAATAGTCGGTTGAACTAACTCTCGTCCCAAAAATAACCCAAGTAAAAGGTGTATATATAAGCATAATACAAAAATGTGACCTACATGTACAGCAGCTACGTGCTACGAGCTCAGAGGTAGTCGCCGATCTTCTCCTTGCCTGGTCTAGTGCTATTTGACGGACCTACGCCCACCGTCACAAACTAGACGGTGAGTATGGTGATATTTAAGTGATAACTGGGGAATTCTATACTACATTTCCAAAGTAAAGACAAATATTTAAATGCATAATATAGCAGAAAAAGGTGCTGAGAAAGTAATGCATATAAATATCACAGTTAACCGAGTTAGATAGACTGACACAGGCTAAGTCGAGATGATCTACATCCGGTCGGTGGTGAGAAATATCAACCAGCCTTTTTCCACTATCGTATGGAGATACTCTCAACATACTTTGTAAATTTTTGAATATATATATATAGAACTTGACGACAACCCCGTAGTTCAAGCTACGTGATGTCACCCAAGTAATAGTGGTGAGTGTTGGAAACCCCGAGGTCCAGTGACCCCGTGAATCCACCCATCTCTCGTGCAATGGACACTAGATAATCTCCAACTTTTGTTTCAAGGATTTTCATTTCTAAAGTTCTACGATATCAACAATAAGTTAGGCTACAAAGCCCCAAAGAAAATGGAATACAAACCAATTACCACAATAACCCTAGTGCATACATCTCTAACATCAATTATAACATAATTCACAACAAAATATGGCATATCAGGAAATGAGTCAATGAAACCATCACAAGGCATCATGCTATTACAACATTCAACTTGAATAGAGCAAGGAAAGCATGATGGTAGATTACTAAAAGTAAGTCATCAAATTGACTGAAAAGAGAATTAATATGAATGAAATAAAGTAGAGAGTTCCCACAGTTTCACTTACAAGTCACAGGATAGCTCTAGCTATCCGGCCTCGCGACACTCCGACTAGTGTTCCCGAACTCCCGTAACACCCCTAAGTCCCTGAAAAGTTATTTCATATCATTTATTTATTTATTTATTAATATTTTGTTACATAGACATATTTTATGTATATATACATATATGTGTATATGTACATATATACATACATGTGTATTTGTGTATACATATATATATTTATTATTTTATTTTATTTTTTTGTAGATATACATGTGTATGTGTATATATAAATATACATACATGTATATATTATGTATACATACACATATATACATGTATGTATATATATTACATATATATATAGTATTTATTATTATTATTATTATTTATTTTATTTTATTTTTTATTATTTTTGGGGAATGGGCCAGGGTCGACCGGTCCAACCGGTCCCCCTTCTTCTTTTCGAGAGCATTTGTTGTTGCGGCGTCTCGCTTCTTCCTTTTGTTTTTTCTTTTTTTCTCTTTCTTTCTTTACTTCTTCAATCCAACACAACAACAACTCCAACACCAACATCAACATCACAGCATCAACAATCCACCATTAACACATTGATTTCAAAAAAATCAACTTCATTCAACCTCACCAACATCATCATTAACGTCTACCACAACAATGACAACATCAACAACAAAAACTTACCTCGCCAATGTCGTCGTCTTCTCGATCTTTCGATCTCTCCTTCTCTCTCGGATCTTTTCTTCTTCTTCTTCTTCTTCTTCTTCTTCTTCTCCTTCTTCCTTTTTTTGTGCGATGGTGGTGGTGGGGGTTTTATTTGGTGTTTTGGGGGTTAAATGACTATTTTACCCCTCCAACCCTATTCTTTTCCATATAAGCCAATGCCATTTTTTGTCATTTCTCAAATCCTTTTTTTTAATTTATAAAATGTATATATATTTAAATATATATATATATATGTCATTCAATTTAATTAATTTAGGGCTATAGCTATGATTTAATGTACATTAATTTGATTACATTATATTTTACTACGTTTAGACTTACCGCAAGTCTCACTATTCGATACCCCGATTTACACGCAACTTGAGGTGCGTCCCCGACTATGTCTCGACGTCGATAATTGCAAATGCTGACTTAGTCAGCCTACACACATACAAAATACTAGGAATACATCAAAACAAACATAAAATTTACCTCGGCCACATGCCTTGGTTTATGTGCGCATCTCATGCGGGCCCACGTCACGGGTCGAAAATCCTGATTAAGTAGTTAATCAAGATTAGCAAAATTGGGCCGTGACAGAAACTCTGATGTTTTGGGGGTTCTGGACGCTACCAATTCATTCATAAACTCGTGCATGACTCCTAGGGACTAAAATCAACACCGAAAAATACCCAGAAACACGAGAAATCCTTGAATTTTCATAATCAAACCATGCATGGACACATTTTCCAATTTTTCACCAAAAACTCCAATTTCTTCAAAATTCTGATTGGAAAACTTAGATAACAATCGAATCAAACTTGAATAACAAAGAAAACACTTCGAAAATTGAAATCACAATTTAAATCCGATTTTCATACAAAAACACCCATATTTCAACTCATTGTAATGGAAAATAGGTGGGGAGTGTGATTACCTAGCACTTAGTTCTAATCTCCTAGCCTCAGTTTCTATTCTCTAGCAATGATCTTCCTCTTCTCCTATGGAATTACAGATTTTGCATGAGAGATTTTGTGTTGGAGTGATGAAGAATTCCACTCACTTGTTTTTTATAGGTTGAGTTGTAATCTAGTGTGCACCATGTATCTCGAGGCAAATCTAAGGGTTCTTATTTGAGCAGTTTAGAATTTTTAGTGACACAAAATAAATGACTCTCAATGTGACGGCCCCAGTTCCCCATAAAACTGGATCCCGCCGCCGTAGTTCTACGTGGGACCTCGAGTCCTTACTCGCGAAGTCTATGCATCCTAGTTAGCCTCAAATCCTTAAGTACATCATTACATTATTAATTTAATGTGAAAGTTATAGGATTATAATGTTATAGAAAATTCACAGCGGAAATTACTATAATCAACTATAACTACAAAATGAAAATCATGAATAATGGACAACCTACTCATGTGGAAATCCTGATAAATGGATAAATACATGCATGTCTGGTGATCAAAGCTATACAAAGCGATCATACATGATATCCTTAGTATCTCAAATCCCAATACATGTTCCAATGTTTAATAAAACATAATATACAATAATCACAGTCAAAAGAACAAAACCTACTCTGAGTAAAGGAAAAGATCGCTCCGAGAGTCCTCAGAGAAGATCATCTAGCATCAGTATCACGGCCCAATTTCCTAATCTTGATTAACTTGCTTAATCAGGATCACCGACCCGTGACGTGGGGCCCACATGAGATGCACACATTGACCGAGGCACGTGGCCGAGGTAAATGTTATATTTGTACTGGTGTATGCCTAGTGTTGTGTATGTGTGTAGACTAATTAAGTCAATTTTTACAAACCATAGACGGCAAGTTGACGCGAGTTGGGACACGCCTTGGAGTGCGTGCAAATACGAGTACCTAGTGGAATTACCGGGGTAGCAAGAGTAGGCTAGGAAATAACAATTTATTTCAAATCTACCTTAACATAAATTAAGCTATTTAATTTAGTTGGAAAATACGACGTTCGACGCACGAGGAAAGTGCCTCGAGTTGCGTGCAAGTCGAGACACCGAGTGCCGGGTAGTTGAGAGTTGGTGTGACTACTTAGATAAATTTTATAAATTTGTGTGACCAATTAATCATGGTCCATATGGGTGTTAATGTGACTAATGTATAGTGGTAGATTAATTGAATAAATTAAATTGATCAATATAAGGCCTATAGTTGAAGGAAAATAAAAAGAGTCATAAGATAAACATGGAGATGGGTGTGTGAGATCTCAAGATAAATGGTGTCATAAAGTTGTGTCAACAAAGCAGCTGGACTTAGTGAACAAAAATCCTTAGATATTCCTCGGGATGCGTGCGTTGAGGGAGATTAGATTGAGGCTATAAATGGGAGGATTGATGAGCAGAACTTCAAAAAAAGAACACATGCAAATTTAATTGTGTAGGAAGGGAGCTGGATCTGGAGGGAGTGAAGTGAAGAAATTCAAGTTAGAATTGAAGAATTCAACCAACACAACAAGGTAATCATTCAAAACTATATGAATTTCTATTAACGGAGCTTCAAAAATGAGGTTTTTTCCATTTAAAATGGGTTGTTAGTGAAATTCGGATTTCTCATGCATGCACTGATTTTTACTGGTTTTTGAGGCTATCTTGGTGGTTGTTGAGTTCTCGTATGGTGAAACACATCGTTTGAATCAAATTTGTGGAAAGAAATTGAGGTGAATTGGGTAAACTGTTAGGTTTTTTTTATACATGCATGTTGAATCTGAAATCTATAGTAACTAGTGTTGTTGATGTTGAAATTGGCCTTGGAGTTTAGAGGTTGGAGGTTGAAGGTTGGGAGAGGAAAGAAGAGAGAGAAGAAAAAAAAAAAAAAAAAAAAAAAAAAAAAAAAAAAATCGAAACCGGAGACGCCGTTGCGTCTCTGGGAATTTTGGGGAGGTAGATGCACACGTGCGGGCCGCACGTGTGCATCCCCCCCCATATGGGCCAGGCCATGGGCGAGCCCGCCCGGCGCTCGGCCAGGCCCAGAGAGCCGGGTCGGGTCGGCAGACCCGACTCCGACCACGGGTCGAGACAGGGTCGGGTCGACCCGACTCGGCGACCAAATAAAAAAAAATAAAAAAAATAAAAAAAATAATAATAATAATAAAAAAGGATATATATATTATTGATTAAATATATATATATAATAAAATAAAATAAGATATATTATTATTATTAATTAATTAATAATAATAATAAATTAATATATATATTTATATATTTATATATAATTATATATATTAATTTAATTTCAGGAAAATAAGGAAAATAGTTGGAAAATTCCTGAAAAATTGAAAAAAAAATTATACAAAATATAAGAAATTGAAAAAAAAAGAGGGGTAGAAAAATAGTTTCGGGACTTTTCGAGTGTTTTTGGTACCCCGATATAACTCGAAAAATGTGTCAAAATTAAAGATTGACATAAAATTCTAAATTTTGGTTAAATATCATGAATCCACTTATTGTGGCTTTAAACCAATTAAAGTGATATAAAAATGAACCTCAGGAAATAAAGGAAATTCTTGGGAGTTCGGGTGCACGAGTCGGGGTGTCGGGAGGCCGGATAGCTAGGACTACTGCGTTGACTGTAAGTGAAACTGTGGGAACTCTTTACTTTATTTCATTCCAGTCATTTATAAATTTTTCAGTCTATTTGTAGACTAGCTAATTTATTTTCCACATCATGCTTTCCTTGTTTCTATTCATATTGAATATCGATATAGCATGATGCCTTGTTTATTATATCATTGACTCCATGTTTCCTTATATGCTCAATTTTTGACTTGAAATGTGGCTAATGGATATTTAGAAAATGCATGCTATAGGGTTATCTGTTATGTTGGACTTGTGTTCTACTACCCTTGGGGCTTTGTAGCCTAACTCATGTTGAAATCATAACATTTTAGGATATATATTCTTGAAAACTAAAGTAGGGATTATCTAGTGTCCATTGCACACGAGATGCGCGGATTCACAAGGATTTCGGTCTTTCGGGGTCTCCGGCACTCGCCACTACACTTGGGCGGCACACGTGGCATGGACCACGGGGTTGTCGGCAAGTATAAATGATTTAAATACGCCGAGCACAGCTCCGCCATTTGAGGGTATTAGAAGAAAAAAAAAGAAGAGATTATTATCATATGTTGAGCACAGCTCCATACAGTAGTGGAAAAGGCTAAGTGATAGTTCTCACCGCCGACCGAACGTAGATCATCTCGACTTAGCCTGTGTCAGTTTGTGTATCTGTTAACGTTGGTATTTACTTGCATTATTTATTCAGCATTTCTTCAGCTACACATGCTTTTAAATACCTTTTGTTTAAATTGGAAATGTAGTATTAGATGTCCCCAGTTAATATCACTATACTCATCGTCTAGTTTGTGACGGTGGGTGTAGGTCCATCGAGCAGCACCAGGCCGGGCAAGGAGAAGATCGGCGACTACCTCTGAGCTCCGAGCGCGTAGCTGCCCGTACATGTAGGGTACTTTTTGATTATGTTTACTTATGTCTTTATCTTTTGGGATGTTATTGGGATGAGCGTTAGATCACCCGACTTTTGGCTTTCACTTCGTTATATATATGTTCGCCGTTATATGCATATATATGGTGATTGTTATTTTCTGGTTTCCACACTTATAATTATAAGATTTACTTCCACTAAAATATTAAAAAAAAAAAAAATCCGCTAAAATATTAAAGACTTCCGCTAAATAAAATAATTGTTTAAACAAGAGAACACAGGTAGTAAAGGCTGACTAATTCGTAATCGGGTCCTATGTGTCCTGATTAGGGCTTAATTACGGGATTAGGCCGGACGGTGCCCTAGATTAGAAGCGGGGCCGTCACAATCAGCTCATCCCCTTGCTTGTCTCATATCTATCTCTATCTCTATCTGCACCACCGTCACAAACTAGAAGGTGAGTGCTTGAAAAAGATAAAGTAATGCAAGAAGAAACTAAATAGTAATTCAAGATTTCAACTAAATAGTCCAAATATCATGTAGTATTGAAAAGCAGAAAGAATAACAAATAGCATGATAAACAGATTGATAAGCTGAGCAACGAAGTTTGAGTGTCCACAGAATCAAAGAAGGCCCATAAGTGGTCAAAGTCAATGTAGTATCACAGCACCACATTTATAGTCACTATAGTGACCAACAAATCAAAGACACCACAACGTCCAAACAATCCAGTACTTAGGGTATAATCTGCTATCAGTGGGGTGGAATAACACAACTGCATAAGTGTTTATGCTTACCTACTCATATGGACCCAAAAGTACCTCACAACTCACTTATGCCAAGACACTCAACCAACAACAATAAGAATGAAATTCCAATAAAGTCTTAATTTAACATAATTGACAATAAAAGGGATAATGAATTAATGCATATTTCCTATCTAGTTTACAATCGTACGATAACGTACCTCGATTAACTGCAAATCTCCGATCCTCGCGTACCTCTATGTTATCGTTTCGAATTCTAAAAGTCTGTCAATTAACCAATTTTACAAATCCTATTAATATCATTATATTTTACTCAATTTTTTATAATTATCAAATTAGTGTAATTGGGTTGATTTTTGGGATATTGGATTGTATTTGAACCCAATTGGATACTCGAGAGATCCCCAAAATTTTCTGAAATTTTTAGAAAATTTGGTCTCTGTGAATAGTGTCACGCCGTTAAGACGTCGTGACATCTTTAGCTTGGGCGACATCTCCATAGCGTAGAGAAAATACACTCAGCCTAACTCGTATGTGGGTGACGTCGTGACCATTTTGTTCTAGATGGCGTCCCCGCGACGTCTTTCTTGATTTTCGTTTGGTTCACTCTGCTCGAGACGTCTGTGAATGGCGTCGTAGGAGATACTTCTCACGGCGTCCCTCGCGGCGTATTTAGCAGAACACCTATTTCGAGGTTTCTCGAACCTCGGCTCGAGTTGCCGCGTTCGAGTTTATCCCAAACCCTTCGGGATGTTCAAAACAACTTAAAACTCAACTCATTTCCGTCGAAACCCCGACAAAACACCCCGATTCAAAAATACCCTAAATTTATTCAAAAATTTCCAAAAATTTCCATTCACTTCCAATCTATAAATCAACTACCAATTCATCGATCAAACCATTAATCAATCCCAAAAAATCAATCAAACTCATTTTCCAACATTTTTTCAAAAATTCATCTAAAACTGTCGTGACGAAAACCCATAAAATTAACGCCAAAATGTAGATTAACACGTAAGGATTAGGAATCCTACATTTTTACGCGTATTCGGTTGCTCAACGATGTCACAACATGCTCGTAAACAACGAAACCCACGTCTCCTCTTCTCTTTCTCGTTCAATCGGAAATGAAGAAAATGGATAAGGAAAGAGAAAAGTTGATATTTATACTTTCCATACATTTCATTTCATGCACGAATCTCAAGGCAAATCTTGTGGCTCCTCTTCATTTGATCCAACAACTCTAACACAATAAAATAACTCCAATAGGTGACTTAATTTTCAAAACCACTCCATTTCTCGCTCAAAACACTTATTACCGAACTGTTTCAACTCTCAACTCGTACCACACCTTCCCAGACATAACCTCGCTCCCACATTTTATTTAATTATTTATTATTTTTTTTATAATTCACTAATTATCATTTTTCGATGTTTAATTATCTATTTTATACCTTAAATTTTCAATTTTCCTAGTCGAATCTCATACAGAAATCCGTAGCGATTTATAAACAAAAACCATATGCACTAGGACACACAGAGTTCTCATTAAGGTATAAATAATAATACAAACATCAAAGAAAAATAAAATATACCTCAGTGTCAACTCCCAAGGCTTGAGTAATATGACAAATCACGATGGTAGGTTACGGTCCTGTAAAACACGACACGTGTCACCAATTAAGTTTGAGGGTCATTACAGTCTTCCTAATTTATTAGAATTTCGTCTTCGAAATTAATCTAATAATTACTCAAAACAACAGCTTACCGGAATTTAATAAATGAGGAAAATACTCGCACATATAGGACTCTAACTCCCAGGTCAACTCCTCGTCTTCGTGGTACTGCCACCTGATGAGTACTAAAGGTATCTCCTTATTCCTTATTATCTTGACCTTCCTGTCCACAATCTGAATCATGCTCCTCATAAGTAATATCATCGCACAAATCAATCTGACTAGGATTTATCGTAACTCGCCGTCCTCGCTTGACTTGTCTAGTTGAAGTATCGAAATATGGAACACTAGATGAACTTCATCAAGCTGATGCGGCAAATCCAACTCATAAGCAACCTTGCCGACTCTCTTCATAATCCTTAAAGACCAATAAACCTTGGCGTAAGTTTCCCCTTGATTCCAAACCTCTTGTGACCATTCATAGGCAAAACCTTCAAATAAACATAGGCTCCCCCATCGTACTGCAACTCATCGTGATACTTGTCATAATACTTTTCTGTCTCTCTTGAGCACCCTTCAGCCTCTAACAAATCTATCGTACCTTCTCAGTATGATCAACAATAATCTCAGGCTCAACTGTCATTGCATCCTCTGACTCGTCCAACAAGATGGTGATCTACAAGGTCTGCCATATAGTGCCTCAAATGGTGCCATACTAATACTAGCCTGAAACTGTTATCGTATGCAAACTCGCACAAATGAAGATACTCTTCCCAAAATCCTTCGTACTCCAATACACACATCCTGATCATATCCTCGAACACCTGAATCTGTTTCTCGGACTATCTATCTGTCTGTGGATGGTACGCTGTACTCAAATCAATCCTCATGCCAAACTGAGCCTGCATACTCTGTCATAACAATGACGTAAACTTCGATACTCTATCTGACACAATAGACAACGGAACTCCATGCAGTCTGACTATCTCACGCTCGTAGAGAATACTCAATCTATCAACTCGTGTGTAATGGATACCAGAATGAAATGTGCATATTTCATCAGTCTGTCCACAATTACCCAGATATTATCGTGTTCGCGAGATGATCAAGGCAAACCACTGACAAAATCCATAGCAATATGCTCCCACTTCCACTACGGAATGGGAAGAGGCTGCAACAATCCTCTAGGTTGCCTATGCTCAGCCTTCACATGCGTTGGCATATCTCACGCGTTTGTATAAACTTCGACGCATCGACTTTCATCACTGGCCACTATTAAAGACGTTAGATATCAGCATACATCTTGGTCCTTCCCAGATGAATAGAAAAATGCAAACGGTGAGCCTTTTGAAGTATCTCAATATGCAAATCATCCACTAATGGAATCCATAGTCTCCCTCGATACCTCAGACACGCGTCTGTGGACCAACTCCAATCTGGATAATCTGAACTCACTGAATCTCTAGTATAACTCATCAGTCTGTTGACCCTCATAGACTACCTGAATGAAACAATTTGCATCCTCGACTAACCATAAATCTGTATCTTGGTAGTACCTAGCACATCAACTGAACGTATACTCATGTGTCATGTAGCACACAACTACCTCACTATCAGATCCTTTCTTGCTCAAAGCATCAACAACTATGTTGGCCTTCCCAAGATGATACTCAAATGAAAAATCATAATCTTTAGGAACTCTAACCAATGTCTCTGTCTTAGATTCAACTCTTTCTGAGAGAATAAATACTTCATGCTATTATGATCAGTGAAAAGATCAAACCTCACCCCATATAGGTAATATCTCCAAATCTTCAATGCAAATACCACATCAGCTAATTCCAAATCATGCATCGGATAATTCTTCTCATGAACCTTAAGCTGTCGAGATGCATACGCAATCACCTTGCCCTCGTCGTGTACATGCCAGGTAGATTAAGGAAACACAACGTCTGGACGGTGCGAAACACAAATCTCTTTTGTTCGACTCATACGTGGGAGACGCTGCCATGCAATGAATGTGCGACGTCCCCACAACGTCGATAAAAATTGAGTTTCCAGAAAATTACAGAATATCAATTCAAAATTCAAATCTTGGCGATCAACATCAACGTGTTTTCGGGAATCAAAACCACCTGAAATCAACTCTGGGTCGTCGTGGGATTCTCGGATTCAATTGGAAATCAAGATACATAATAAATTTGAAAATCCAATAAATTATCATCACATTAAACATTAAACAACAACACCGGCATTGATGTCCCGTGTTGATCACTCCGGGGTTGTTGAGGACACAGGTGGTTCACCAGATTTGTCCCCGGCGAGGTACCCTTGGTCATCGCGATGTAAATTAACGAATAAAAACGCTTAAAATGTAAAGGAAAGACAAGGAGGGTTGAGATCTCTCCTTTTTCGGCGAGGTTGAGTCTCTAGCAACCCTCGACGGAATGGACAGAGCTTCAAGGGATGTCCACAAGTTTATTACTCACCAAGAAGAGAAAGAGAGGAGACGAGAAGAAAAAGATAGGAGAGAAGGAGAGAAGGAGAGAAGGAGAGAAATGGGAGAAAAGTGTGGGGTGGATCCTTATATAGGCCCACACCTCATCCCCACACACACACATCTCGAGGTCGGTCCAACTAACACCACTTTAGTTGTCCACACCTCTCAATGTGAGTCTACTAGGTGACACACTCACCACTTAACTTAACCAACTCTCTGGTTTGTTCTCACGTTCTCGCACTTCAAACACACCACGACTCGCGAGTCACGTGTTTTGGTCTCGCCGACGCTCTCTCGTCGTCAATCAGACCAATTATTATTTTAATTGGCTTATTTATTCACATTTTCAGTGTTTTAATGTCCCATGTGTCGATGCCCGTTTGAGTAGTTTTCTTACTCGTTTACCGACTTCACTGTCCAGTCACTCAAATACGAGTATAAATATATAGTACACATCATCATTCACAAATAGTAAATTTTACGGGTCGTTACACCTCTATTCGCACTTCAACTACTCAAATTATGCCCAATCACACCTCTAAACGCGTGTCCAATCACCAGCCAGTTAATCCAAAGTCTGCTATCCAAAATTATCCATTAATTTCCCAAATTTCTAATTCTCCCCAATTCCCATATATATGGTTAATAATCCTTAATTAAACACCTAATCAAACCTATTTCAGAAAGTTCATTTTTTAAAAAATATTTTATTTATTTTTGTCTCGGACGTCGTGGCCCACGCGCCACAAACATCACCCCCACGATGTGATATAAAGCGTGGGTGTGTGATGGCTCTCTAGTTTGGACGCCTTAAGGGACGTCATTGGAGTTTTCTCCTAGCGGCGTCCCTCGGCTCGTCGCCGATGTCTGAACACATCCCAACCTCTAATATAACCTTATACAAACCATATCCAACCATAAGCCTTTGATGAAATTTGTCCGAAACCGAAACCCCGATAAAACCGATAAAAAAAACCCTATTTTTCTTCCACAAGCCAAACCAATAGCAACAACTCCACAAATCCTCAACAATTGCTCCAACACAACCATAGCAACTCAGCCCAAGCTGGTGTGCTCAATACCCATTCCCAAAACCCACGTCAAAACCTAGAAAAAAAACACTTGACAAGTAAGAAACATGTAGAGGATCGAGGATCTCACCTTAAATCATCGATAGCTCGTTGTTTGGTGCTCCAAATCTCCTCTAGAAATTCACAAAACCCTCTACCACTTGCTCCAAATTTGGATTTTTTGGGAAGAGAAAGAAAAGGTGGTGAGAAATGTTAACAATTGAGTTTATATATACTCTCCAATGCATCTCCCTTCACTTACCAATCTTAAGGCACCATCTTATGATCATACAATTATTCCAGCTTAGGATGACTTGGGTAAGTGACTTGCCTCCCTTGACTTATCTTGTCCATGTAACACACAAACCCTAGGCGTTCCCGCACCCGCTCCCGTGCGTACATTCATGCCTCTCGCGTGCTCCGGTGTCACGAATGCATATACAATGTTAATTATTAATTATTAATTGTATTTTATCATTTTCCATGTGTGTATGACTACCCGACCTAGTGTACTGTCATTCGCCTACCCGGTACTCGCGTTTACATGCTGATCAGGGTGAATACCCGTCACAGTCTCGCACGATCAATAATAAATAAAATACACATATCACGATGCCAATAAACCTAATTAAGCTTGAACATCACAAATTAATACACAACACACTTTTTACTTAGCTCCGAGTGCCCTGACCTATCTGCAGGGTACTGAGTTGTCGTCCATGTCTGCACACACGTCATAATTAACGACTAATTAAATTTGGGTCGTTACTAGTAGGAGTAGCACTAATTGACTCAAATATTAGGGAAGGGCAGTTGTGGCGGTTTGGTCACTTACAAAGATGGCTTATAGATGTCCCCACTAGAAAACTTGACTAAATAAAATGAAAGAATTCGAAGAGGTAGGGGTAGACCGAAGTTAACTTGGGATGCATTAATAAGGAGGGATTTGAATGGTTTGAAAAGCTCACCATTAATTGCACTGAATTGAACACAATTGAAGTGTTTGATCCATATAGTCGAACCCAATTAATTTAGGACTAAGGTTATGTCCTTGTTTGGTTGGAGGTGAAGTTATCTCTCGGGAGATAACTTACAGGGAGTTGGAAACTAATCTTGTTTGGTTATCCAACTTCTCTGCAAGTTGTCTCTCAACTTACAGGGAAGGGAGAGATATCTCCCCCACCCCTATAGGGAGTTATCTCCCATAAGTTGTGAACACAATTACCCCTCATTAATGACTATTTTATTACCTATCTCACTCTTTTATTTGAAGGCTATTTATGTCAATTATATATTTAATTGTTTAAGAATTTACAACTTCCCCGCAAGTTTAAAGTTTAACCAAACATGAAAATATTAACTTCAAGGAGATATCCCCAACTAACACTGTAAGTTACTAGAAATGAACCAAACGAGGCCTATGTTGTTGTTATAGACTTAAAATTGGCATTACACCGTTCTTGTGGATTCGACAACCCAACACCAAATTAGATTTGGTGCCACTATTACACTGTTTCAAGCATTGAGCCATATACTTGCGGTTAGCATATCAGTAACGTGGCGGGTCCAATGTCCACCTGGCAGCCACAGAGCGTGTGGCCGCCACATATAGAGAGTCCACATTACCCCTAGTATTGTAAAAGTACCAATGAACAACCAATCCATAAACCCTAAGCAAACAAAAAGTTCAACAAAAAAACGTGTTTCACCTATGCCTTCCTTGCTCGGCTTTGAGTCTTTCGTAATAATCCCCTCACCTCAGTTAGCTCTATCCAAGATGCTCTAATAGTAGTCTGAGCTTGATTGTTCTCTTCTATTTAAATGTGCTTTGGGGTAGAAAATCTTAAGTGGAAAAGGAGAGGAAAGGGGGTTTAGGGAATAAAGGAGGGTCTCAACTTTGGAGGTTCTCCCACAAATTTTTAAATTTCCCACCAAAATTAGTATTAAATGGGTTCGATTGCAGTCAAAATTGTCTGTCACTCGGTTGACATTTGTAAATCACCTCGGTCGCGCCATTGCAGTCACAAGCGACCGAAATAACAAATTTCAAAACCAAAAAAAAAAAAAAAAAGGAAAGTCAAATATATGAAAGTGAGAGCTCTTAGAAGTGGGACTCACGAGTGCCACATATAAGTAGGTGCTCATTTCGGGTGTTCATTTAGGGTCATCCTATCATTTTCTAATAAATGATGCACATGACTACAGAGTTAGCTAATTAAAATGAGAAAAAAAAAAGGAAAGATTAATTTGATTTTGGATCGCCATAAATTGATCAGGATGCACTAGAAAGATGGCTTTGAAAATCAATTATTGAAAATGATACTTTTCTGTAACAAAAAAAAAATGATACTTTTCAACATCTAGCAATGGAGTGACAAAGACAATTCTTCTTAAAGATTCTCTAAATAATAACATCAAAGTGAGCCACGTGTCCATTTTGTAGAAACTAATACAAAGCAGACTTTAGAAAACAAAATAAAGGTATGAAAAATAACATTTTCGACAGAGATATATTATAAGCTTGATTAATTGGATCAAGAGAGCCCTTAACTTATGGAAGTGAATTAAGTATTATATACGGGGCACTTGAAAGAGAAAGATGCATTATTGGGTGGACAGATGGACTGTCAATCCTTCACTAACTCAATTTGTATATATATAGAGCCATAATTAATTGATGTTAAAGGATCAATCACTTAGGTGATTTAATAGTTTGATATAATATTTGAGAGTAAAAAGTTGTGGGTTCAAACTTTAATGAGGCAAATTATTTTTTTCTTATAAAAAAATAAAGTCAAATGTTTAATTAACTTCAGAGTGTCCAACTGTTTTGCCTTTTTTTGTTTTTTAATAATTCTTTTAAATGGTGTCAAAGTATCTGTTGAGATGGTAAAGACATCACTTATCAAAAATGTAAGACCTCGGAAAGATCGTGATTTATCTCTCGCTGAAAGCAAAGAAATAAAAATAAAAATAAAATAAAATAAAAATTATTTCTAAATGGTTTAAAGCACTAGTTAACTTTCTCTGTCTTACATTATCCCAAACAAACTTTGTATTTCTATAAAAAAAAAAAAAAAAAAAAAAAAAACGTTTTACTCCTTATTTTTTATAGTAACTGTTTATCTCTTAATTATGCTGGCGAGTGCCTTTACTGCGTTTTTGTCTAGAGACTGGCATTCATCGTATAATTTGTCGTATATATATATATTAGCCTTTTTTATCCAAAAAAGTTAAAATAACTCAGTTTGATATCACATCTAAGCATGCAAGAAATGAGCTATCGTTCATTTCCAGCCTTTCTAAAAAATCATAAGTACTGATCCTTTTAAACAGTTGTGTCTTAATCAATTTGATGGACACCATCTCCCTCCCTTGTCGACGGATTCGCAAAATTATTTAGAACACTTGTCTTCACTCTCATCATTGCGGATGATAAAATCATGCATCGAAGGAAAGGAAGTGAAAGTGAAAGTGAAATTGTGGACTGTACTATACCAATTTTTTTTTTTTTTTTGATACACCAAGTTTATATACCATAAATTTTTTTTATAAGAATAACGAAGTTATAACCCCTAGGACGAAACCAGACATTAATAACATCAGGGTCAACTCTAATATAGTAAAGCTTAAATTCCTTTAGATTAAGTGTCAAAGAATTAATAAATTTGCAAAATTTTAAAGATTTATATATTAATTTAACTTATTTTATATCAAATTAGATAAATTAAATTGAATTCTCAAATTTTATTAAGTTGTCAATACAAAGTTTTAACTCGGTAGTGTCACTTTATTTAAGTTGTATACCGCTTGCTTCCGACTTCCTATAAGCCATTTTACGACATGACTCTTTTAGAGGGTCGTCGAGCTACCAAAGTATATTAAAGGATCTCAAATTATTAAAAATTTCCCACCTGTAGCTAGAGGTTGAGGCACTTAAAAAAATATTATTGAGAGAATTTAAAATGTTTGTAGAA
This sequence comes from Stephania japonica, assembly GCA_039657345.1. Classification (NCBI taxonomy): domain Eukaryota; kingdom Viridiplantae; phylum Streptophyta; class Magnoliopsida; order Ranunculales; family Menispermaceae; genus Stephania; species Stephania japonica. The sequence continues at coordinate 62,815,362 of CM077557.1, read as the reverse complement.
TTGCGAATCAATGCTTTTTAATTTATCATAGGGGATATTGATTATATGTCTGATTCTTTTCTAATTGGTTGCATTGAGTCATTACTTGCAAAAATTGAAACTATATAATCAATAATATTTGAAAGTAGCTGGTGCCCTTCTATAATTGGTTGCATTGAGATATTTGAAAATACTTTGTAATTAACCAAACTTTAAGTAGGTTCCTAATTAACTAACACCAAAATATTTGAAAAAAAAATAAAATAAAGTGAACTTAAAAAAACTTAATTAATTGCAAGGACTTTAAAAGCACAAAATCAAAAAAATTTAAGCATTTTGTAACGTCATTCTAGTTCATTTCTAGTTACTTCGTCTAATATTTATCCTAAGTGAAAATTAACAATCAAGCCGAGGTATTAGGACATAACTTTTACATACTATTTGGCCCCCATTTAAGATAGGAGGGACAGTAAATCCCTGTTTGTAACACTTGTTACAGTGAGACATGCACTAATGCAAATTTCAAGAGCTTGTCTCCTTTCTTAGGTCTTGTTTAATTCATTTTCGTTAACTTACAGAGAAGTTAACTCATGCATAAGGACGTTAACTCACAAGGACGTTAACTCAAGGGGAGTTCATCATGTTTTCATTTGGTTCAACTTTGACTTAGAAGGAAGTTGCAAATTTAAAAAATAATAAAACATAGAAATTAACATAAATACCTTTCAAACAAGAGAGAGGAAGTGGGTATAATAGAGATGTGATTAATGAGGGGCATGTAGATATTCATATTAGGGCGACTCATTTTTCCCCTACCATACTAGGACTACCTAAAATAAAGCTAGTCTCGTTTCTGTCAAAGAAAAAAAACATCATCAAGTCTTAGCCTTATATTTCTTACTATCCATGCATGTTATAAATGGGAACACACATTAAAGAGATTAATTTACTCCCATCAAAAACAAATTAATTTACAACTAATTAAATTATCTTAGTGAGATGACGAGGTATCAATTGTCAAAAAGTAAAGTTTTGAGAGATCATGTGTTCGACTCCGATTGAAGTAAAAAAAAACAATAACTAAAAAGTGCAAATAATATTAGACGTAGAAAATATAAGTGATTAAAGTGTATAAACATCAATTTAAGTAATGAATGAATTTTTTCATATTCATGTTTATTATATTATATTATATTATATATATATATATAAAAAGTAATTCTACAATGTGATAAAAAAATATATCCATATATATCATGGAATTATGTCTTAATTTATGTTTTTATTTAATCTTGTGAAGCATTTATGAAGTCTGATTATTAGACCTAATAGCTTGCTTTGATTCTCTAATGACTCAGTTGCCGAGGTGGGATCAAACATAAGTAGATAGCTAGCTAGCTTGTTTATGAGGACCCACAAAAGAAAAGAAAATAAATCATACAAAAAGAAGCTTAAGTGTCATTAATTTCCAACAATATATTGAGGTGATATTTTTTTGGCTATTTGTCTGTATATATGTATACACAAAGCCGTCAAGACATATTATTCATAATGCCACGTCACCAGCTAATTATTGGCAACACAACAAATATTAATCATTCACGAAACCTTCTATTAATCCACCCCAAAAAACAAAAACCCTTCTATTAATCATTACGTTTCAAGAAAACAAGCTAGCTAGCTAGCTAGGGAAAACGTCGACACCAAGGCCAGCATGGATTTCGTTGAACTAGGTGACATGATTTTGGGACATCGATCAAATGTTATAATGTAATTGTATCTTATTGGATGCAATATCGAATTACAATATATATACACACTAGGTGCACGTATAGCTGGCAACTTATATAAGTATAATATATTGTTAAATCATTTCTCGTATCAAAAGTTTTATTTTTATTTTTATTTTTTAATTTTTCATGGGTATCAAAAGTATGTTAATTACTCAATCTTTTCCCATATATAAAAATACAATAAATTAATTAAATTGATGAGTCTAAAGAGTACTTAGAACTGTCAACTGATGTATCATTATCCATATTTTTTGTAGGGTGCACACGGATTGATTAGATTGAGTCTAATTAGGGTCAATCCGTAATCTAATCTAATTATTGCGGATTGAAAAAATACAATTTAATCAAGTCCAAATAATTCATCAATCCAACTCAATTCAATTTGCAAAATGCGGATCGGATTGAATCAAATTCCACGGATTGATGTTTTCCTATCTAAAGATTCATGAAATTAGACTTAATCAAATGAATCATAAGAATTATACATCTCATGAATGACAAATTTACAACATACATTTCACAAATCTATATATAGCATATTTTCTATAAACTTGTCATCACAATGACATTCAAAATGCAAGTTCCTACATAAACAAATATGTCATCCACAAATCTTCATCATACACCATCACAAAAGCACAAAAAAGTGCACGTATATGCGACCTAAAAAAAAAGGTTAAAAGCATAACAAAAGAGTTAAAGAACAAATAGTCTTTTAGATGTTATAGTTTAGAGTTAATAGTTTATGTTGATGCTCTTTAAGGTACTAAAGTACATACGATCATATATGTATATGTGTTGATGTGCTTAACGGACTGGATCGGATTGGATTGGATTGCGGTTTTTTAATGTAAGATCCGTAATCCAATCCAGTTCAGTCAGATTAGTGATTTTTCAATCCAGTCTAATCTAATGAATCAAAAAATTGATCCAATTAGTGATAATTGATCCGGATTAGACCGGATCTACGGATTAGTGCAATCCATGTGCACCCCTATTGTTTTGTATGGAGTATGTACATATATACCATAGAGAAGATTTCTTGTGAGTATGGGTCTCCGACCTAGACACATCATAGATCAATCCAAACTTCTACGTAATTAAGTCTTCTGTCCTATATATAGCACTACAAAACTTAAAAGTTTAGCCATACCTTAACGTGAAGATCCACCAAGTATAATCTGAGCTCAGATAATATAGACAAGATAACATGGGTTTAAGGGACATAGAAGCTACACTGCCCCCTGGGTTCAGGTTCTACCCTAGTGATGAGGAATTGGTGTGCCATTATCTTTACAAAAAGATTGTGAATGATGAGATGAGTCTTTCAATGGTGGAGGTGGACTTGCATACATGTGAGCCTTGGCAACTACCAGGTTGGTCATCAACTTTAATTCAAACAGCTTTAATCAATGTATTGTTTATTAATTTGTTCATTTTCTTCATCACCTTACTATATCCATTAATCAGAAATTTCTCTCTCTCTCTCTCTCTCTCTCTCATCAAATTTAATTTATACAGGTTTAATCAATGTATTTTTTGTTTATTAATCGTACGTGTTGTGAAACAATTAATAAAGTTTATGAAGTTGAGTTTCTATCCAAAAATATAAAATAAGTTGAAAGTAATATATATATATATATATATATTAATGCAAATAGTCACCAAATAATCTATATGTATTAATGAAAATTCCCTCTATATTTATGGATTATAATTAATGCAACTTAGTCATATATATATATATATATATATATATATCTCATACATATAGGATCCATAAAGCTAATCTTATGTAACATGTATTTATATTCTAAAGCTTGCTAATTAATTATTTCCCTTTCCAGCTATCACTTTTTCTCCGATTGGTCCTGGTTGGTTCCTAATCATATATCAATGAGATGGATAGATATATAGTCCTTTGATAAAGCTAGCATTACTATATAATATAAGAAGAATTATTCATGACAAATTAAAGCGCAGACCTTTGGTATATAAGTTGCAATTATATATGTTGTATCGAGATCTACATGCACTTGTATGGCTGTGCAAATATGTTATAATTAATTTTTTTGATAAGATGCAAATATGATATAATTAAGTCAATTATTAGCTAATTAATTGCACTTGATATGATACATGATCTGCTACAGATGGAGATGGTTCTGCTAAAATGACCGCCATGTGCATGTGTTCAATGGATCGATCCCCTAGCCTAGGTAGCTATAGGGCTAGACGTACGACTAGTCTTGCACCAAATTAAATTAAAAAAGGTTTTATTTTAACACATTAAGGAAGGTTGATTTGTTGATTGTTGGTGCCCTTTTCATAGCTTTATCTTCTTAATAGATCAAAGAAAAGTACTTTCTCTGTATACCCAAAAAAAATACTTTCTCCCATCGAACAATTTGTATAATTTTTTAGAATTATTACGTAGAAGTCTCGCTTTATTTTATTCACGTACGTGCATCTTAATATATTTTGTCATCAATATTTTTTTCCCTTGTGTTTATTAAATTAATTTCTTGCACTACATGATATTTAGTTACGAATCTATATGAAAATTGTGAAAATACTTATACGTACCTTGCTACAAAAAATTTGGGGGGCCACGCACTATATATAGTGCATGAGTGATGTGCACCATGCATTTCTATATTGTCTAGTGATGTTGCTAAGTGACAGTATTGTGACGGAGCATGCAATTGTATTATCCCTATACAAAGCTAGCTATACATAGCAAGAAAACATATATAGCAATATATGATCAGTTGCTAACATCTAGAACGGGGGGCCGGCACACACCGCATGCATGAATGGAAGTCATGAATGCATGATAATTTTCTTTTTTCATATGATGAATTTGCACGCGCGCACACACATATACAGATTCCTTCCGTACGTAAACGATGGCTACAGGTCCCATTTTGTCATGCATGCATGTATGTCCATTAGTAGTAGGGCTAAAAGTCAAATGTGAAATGATCATATACATCCCATTTAAACGTTTACAACAGTTTGTAACCCAAGCTGGTCATCATTTTGATTTCAGTAAAGATTTACAACAACTGCCGCAACCCTATTTTTTTTTTTTTTTTTTTGATTAACCATGGATATCCGAACACTTGTTTGACTAGTCTCATGGATCATGAGATTGAGTAAAGAGTCCACTAGTGGTTTGACATTTAGCTGTGGTGCGGATTCAAATTTGAGGCCGTGCGCCAAACCCACAATATCACATCTTGCCTATACCACTAGGCCAACCCATCCGGTCGGGTTGCCGCAATCCTAAAATTTTAACTCCACCTAGCTATAAAGAGTGTTTATGCGCTTCGTCCCAAGTTTAGATAAAAAAGGAGGGCTCCGAACCTAATATCCATATCCGAAAAATGGGGGGAGGATTAGCAATATGTTGATAACTAGTGTAAAAAATTTGCCGCGCTTCTTATGAAATTGATCAAACAAATATAATCGGGCAAGTATTAATTCTTTTAATATTAACCAACCAAGGTGTGCTAAATAATTTGGTATATAATGGGTATTTTTATACCAACCATTGGATTAGCATCAAGATCCACATTTTAATTAGCTAAATAAAGTACACAAAATACATGACCTGCTAACCGGGCCATGGAGCCCAAATATATAGAGATTGAGCATCAGTCTCGTCTCCATACGGTATAAATTGGTTCCCGGCCCGTAAAGAAAAAGAATAATTAATATACATCATGCATGTAATGAAATATAAGTCTTGTGAAGAGTAGGGCTTAATTAGTCTTGTCTGGCCCTTGGAATATTTTAGTCACTGCAACTTATCTGCATATGAAAAATATTTTGAGTGACACCCTTAATTCATAAGAAAAATCACAATGCGTAAAATGTTAAGGTTGTTACTAAAATGCATGCATTTTCCAATATATTAAATTTGTATATCTAATGAGTTTGATGATTTAACTATATATATAGATGTGTCGAAGCTAGGGGGGAATGAGTGGTTCTTCTTTAGCTTGAAAGAGAGGAAGTATGCGACCGGGGCGAGGACGAACAGAGCGACGACAAGTGGGTATTGGAAGGCAACAGGGAAGGACAGGCCAGTGGTGGAGTCGAAGAGCAAGGCAGTGGTTGGGATGAGGAAGACCCTGGTTTTCTACCGTGATAGAGCTCCCCACGGCGTCAAGACCGGCTGGATCATGCACGAATTCCGCTTCTTGGACCTCCCAAGTCTCCCACCAACCAAGGTGATCATTTTCCTTTTCATTAATTACAAAATACATTTGCACAAAAATTATAGTAATTGGTTATTATTATTATTATTATTATTATTATTAGTAAAAGTGAAATATAAGATAAGATTCATAACATTGCAGTACTATATTTCACAGCTAAAAATTATTTTCTTGTGGTGTTTGTATTAATTTTTTCTTTTCATTAATCATCTTCTACTAATCTTAATTGCGCTCACTACAAATTATTTTTTCTTTTCTTAGTATAGATCACTCGGTATCCGAACTAAACTCCGGCCCGAGTTTTCTATTAACTATTTGTTTTTACCTAATTAATTAAGAAATATACCACTTTTATGTTTGCCTTTGAGGAATATAATTTTAGAGATTATCATTTAGCTAGTTGGAAAATTCTTTTTTTTTTTTTTATGGAAGTAAGTTTTATTGATCATCTGGTAACATAATTATTTGCAAGATATTGGGAGCTTTAATTATCCAAGCTGTATTATCTAGCACAATGCCCCTATACACCCATATATATCACAAAAAAGTAAAAAACCATAGACCTTATCTTGTCCCCAAACAAAAAGATATATAGAGCCTTTCCAAGCTAGTTAAAAAATTCTTATCGAAGCCCTCTTGAAACTTTTTCAATTTGCTGTTAATAGATAAAGATATTTTGTTGAATGTATAAATATCCAATCAGAATATCATCCTATCAATTAGCAAAGTAAAAAATGAAAAGTAACAAACGTGATTGACATCATGAGTGCTAGAATGACAACATGTACGTCACACATTAACTCATAGGAGTTGTCGAGAGGCGCGCCTTGGAATGCAGGCATACAAAACTCTCGATGCATAACACGCAGGTCGAGGCCATATAGACGGCTCCTGAAAGTCAATATGTCTTGCAGTTGTTACATAAGATTGTCATTCTAATATTTAATTTCTTATATATATTTGTGCATACTTTCTACAGTTAAATTATTAATATATTAATTTTGCCCACTAACAGAACTAATTCTAACTGCAGGATTGGGTGTTATGTAGAGTATTTCATAAAAGCAAGGGGGAATTGAATACCGATCTACATTTAGAAAATGATTTTATCCATCTATAGATGTCTCCTACGGAATAGTAGACCAAACTGCTATGCAAGATGGATATCATCACCATCTCATCTCATTTTCTGATGAAGTGCCAGGGTATGGTGGTAATGATCCTAGTGAAATCCAAAATCGAACAGGAATGAGTGACAATTTTCTTACTCAAGAACAAGAAGATGAAGACCCACTTAGTAATCTAATAGACTGTAAAAGAGCCGATGAGTATTGTTATTTTTTCGACATGGATTTAGATAGCTAAATTATTTTGCTTTCATTTATGAAATCCAAACTTGTTGGTTTTCCAGATTGATCAAGTTGGCTCGGTGTGGAGTATTTGTTTGTAATACGGCCAATATTGCTTTAGTTATAGAAGATCTATTTGTTAACCCCAATCCACTCTTTTTCTTTTAAGTTGTTAAGTTTTTTTTTTTTAATTAAGCTTAAATTACTAAAAATTATGAGTAATTAAGAAAAAAAATTATACTAAGGTAACAAATGTTATTCGATCAAGTACTTGATTAAATGCATATTATTATAATTTTTTTATCTTTTTGTAAGGAAAAAATGTTGATTTGACAGAATTATCTAATCAAAGAATGCCAGACTCTTAAAACCGCTTTACATCTTAAAAATAATTAAAGTTAGAATAAATGTCAATAAGAAATAATAAGAGTTATTGTTTATATAGGCCAAATCAATTGAAGTTGTAAAGTGTTATAGTTATAGCTGGATTAATCGGGATCCATTGGATGGTTCTCGAGATGCACAACAGGGTGGCTAATGTCATGATAGGGTGTTAGTGAGTTAGAGTGACACAGGGTGGTCAGAGACCACAGGATTATTCTCGAGATTTGTACTCACACTTGATCAAAACCAACTATATATATACATGTTTGACCGATCAAAATGGGAGAGAAAGAGTGTGGTTTTGAGAGAGATCGGCGGAGAAGAGAAGAGAAGATTTACTAGAGTTTGAAGAGTGATTAAGGCGTTCAACAACAACAACAACAACAACAAGATCCCAAGGTATGGATTCATCAAACTTGGGTTGTTTGTGAAATGTTGGTGTGAGTTTGAAATTTGAGGAAATTCGGATTTGGAGGAATTAAATCCGGTATTTTGCTGAGGTTTATGATCATAAGGTTAGTAGTTTATGATTTTGAATGTTTGATTCAATTTGAGTGAAGTTGGATGATTTTGGAAAGTGGGTTTTGAAAACGTGATTTCCATGATTTGTGGATTTTGGGGTTTAATCATGTTTAATTTGTGTTAAAGGATGTATTTGAGGTCATTGACGTTTTATGGAAACATGGGAATTTAATTTATGGGTTTGGAGTTCAAAATTTTAATTTGGAAATTTTCTGGACAGCGAGCAATTAGCGCGCTAATTGGAGAAATTAGCACGCTAGTCACGCTGATTGAAGACGATAATGAACAGTGATTGCGATCAATTAGCGCGCTAATTGATCTCATTAGCGCGCTAATTGTTCACTGGACTCTCAAAAATTGGAAAATGAGAAAATGAGTCAAACTAACATTATGAACCCATTAATTGATCATTAACCCTCACAAATGAATTCCAGGAGTCTCGGAATAGTAATTGGAGTCGGGGATTTGGAGAAATCAGACTGGGGTTTGGTTTTCGGGTAATCGGAGTGCGGTATAGGTGCGTAAACCCCAACAGAAACATATATGGAGTATTTAATTCTTTAAATTCTTGTGTTTATTATTCTTGAAATTCATATTCATTGTGATCATGTGTTGGTCTGGATATTGGTTGGTGTTGAATTTTGTTTTCATGATCGGAGTTTAGTCGGGACGGTTGTGGCACGTGATCAAGCATGCTAGATTGTAGCATGTGTACTTGCGCCACTGGTGGATAGCGACTCGAGCCGCGGGGCGCACATGTCCGGTGGATCCGTGAGTGTTTCCGGTCACCGTTAGTGGTCCGGGTGGATCCCAAGTGTGATGTGTTTCCTTTGGGCGCTCGGATTGACGAAGTATGATCTAGTTTGTGAGCTTGCGTTCTATTTCTGTCTGGTTTTATCGTAATTTTTGTTGAGCATATTGATTTCAGTATGATTATTCGTTGATCATCTTGCATGCTTGTTACCTACACATGCAGGGTTTTATGGCTGTCCATACTCTTTGCATGTGTAGCTAACGCTAGTTATTGGCCTCTGAATCTGTTTATTATTTACTCGATGGTTTTCTTTGGGAGTTTACTCACTGGACTCGTTACCGTATGTGTTGGGTGATTTGAATGCAGGATTTGATATGTGAAGGGGCAAGGAGACACTTGAAGATTATTTGTGACTGACGACGGGGTCTACTTCCCTTATACGCCTGGTTGTTTGTATGTATGTATTTATTTGTTTTATGTTGGGTTTGGGATTTGAGAGATAGGTTGTATATTTTTTGATATTTTGAGGATCTCGGATGATATGTGTATGATGTACATTTGGTATGGTTTCCACTTAGGTATTATGCTCATAAAATTCAGGTTAAATCTTTATGTTGTTCCGCTACGTAATTTATGGTTAAATGATAGCTCATAACATCAAAGTTAACCAGAAATTGATTAATAATGGATAACTGGGCGTGGGACACAGCTGGCGGTGACGTGGTCAGTTGTGGGCCCGCGTAGCCTCCCGTGGCGGACCAATGTGGAAATTTGGGGCCGCCACAATTATTTAGTCAAAGGGGAGATCGAGTACTAAAGGAATTACAAATAATATGATAGGAATATGCAAAGCCCCTAATCAATTAAATTAGTATTAGTAATTTAGTCACAATTGGCTTTTATAAAATGTTATTAATTTGAGCTGTTACAATTGGTTTTAAATTTTGCAATTAAATTTTGCAAGACCTCGTCAGATCATGGTTCAATTCCCACTTAAGTAAAAAAAATGGTTTTTCAAAAAAAAAAGGTTTGTATAGCTCATTCACTCTAAGATGTTAAGTTCCCTAATTAAGACTAATTAATTTAATTGCATTAAAAATATTAATTATTTTACTAATTCATTAAATTAGTATTAATAGTAATAATTATCTTTTTGTAATTAATTAAATTATTATAAGTAGTAATAATTATCTTTTATAATTAATTAAATTAGTATAAGTAGTTTCAACCACTGTGATTTTGTGTCGGGGCGCGTTTCATCAAGCCTTGACTTAACCTAAGTAGACTCATAATCCATTTTATTGATTAATAACCACAAGATTCGTTCTACTTCCTCAAATAATTAAGATTCAATTCATAATTTCTTTAAGGCCCTATTTGATTGGATGAAAAAGAAAAATATTCTAAGCAAAATGGTAAATTTCGTGGTAAAATGACATTTTTTATGTTTGATAGCCAAGATTTTCTCATGGAACATTTTCTCACGATTGCCAATTTTTCATAGAAAGACTCATATGTTTTCTCACATATTATTGAGGGCAAATTGAGTTGTTCTTTGAAAAAATGAGTTTCTATATTACGACACATTAAATTTATATTTTCATTATAAAATTAATATATTCAATATATATGTAATGCCCCAATATTTGTTAACACATTTTAGTCGATATTTACTGACTAGGACATCAGCTCAGACCCACGTATGTAGATGTTGCATATGAGACTAGTTAGGGCACGCCTGAATAGGTATAAATAGTCATTTGTATTTGTTGTTTTGACTAATTTGCGATGTTTAAATTATTTAATTATCATATTGCATCACATGTGTGGATATATTGTCGTATCGGATGAGTTAGAGCGATGGGTTATCACCACGTAAAAGTGTGTCGTTACGCGAGTATCGAGCAGACGATGCACGACAATACTATAATAGCCTCCTAAGTTATTTTATGCTAATGTAAAGTTAATGTAGCCTTGAAAATGTAAGAAAAACATAGTCATCGCCTAAGTTAAGTGAAAATACAAGATATGGCACGCCTCGAGATGTATCTATAGGCGTGAACCACCGAATGTCGGGTAGTCATTTACTAGGGTAGTCATAATGCATAACAAAATACCCTATGTGGACTATTTTAATGTGTCAAAATGTCTATGTTAGATTAATACCAATTTAAGTAAATGTAGCCTATAGTAGACAACTTAAATTAGGAACCCTTAGATCTTATGAAGATAATCTAGAGATGAGAAATACACAAGATGAATGGTTATGATCAAGAGTACCAATATCTATATAAACAAGCATTAGTGGGATTTGCTAGAAAACCACCCATTCTCTACATGCAAAATTGAGAGGAAGAAAGGTTGGATTGCTAGACAAATCAGAGGAGATACACTACAAGAAAATTGATTTTTTACAACATTTAATAATGTTGTCATGCAATACGTTGTTAAAACTTATTAAATCTTAAATTAACGCATAACTAAAAATTGTTTACAACAAAAAATAATGAATAATGAATGATTAAATATTGTACAACAAAATTCTTTATTAAATTTATAAATCATTACATATTAATTTTTTAACTATAGATATTTTTTGGATATTGATCTAAGTTTTAACAACTTAGAGAATAACAACACTTTTAAATATTGTAAGATATACTTTTTCTTATAGTGAATGAGTGCTTGGAGATCAAATTTAAGGGATTCTACAACTAGGTAATCATCATCTTCACCTTCATCTAGTTCAATTCATGTGAATGGGTCTTCTATGCATGATAAATTGAGATTTTATCCTTAAAATGAATTTGACTAAGTCAAATTTTAGGTTTTCAACTCAAATGCATGCACCAATTGGGTTTTCCAACCTGATTTTGAGGGTGCATGAATGTTTTTTAAAATGAATGTTTGAATCTTAGTTGATAGATATAATTGATGATAATTTTGATGACTGCATGCATTAATTTTGTAAGTTTTTGATACTCCACTATATTGAAACCTTTTTGACCTCATTCAATAGATTTTAGATTGGTAAAGTCGAGTTATTGGTTTGTGTGTGAAATTTTTGGAGAAAATGAAGAAGAACAATGTAGTGACTCATTACCTTAAGCACGTGATTAGTGTTAATAGAAACATTAATTAATCCGAGAGCTCGTGGTTAAGTTCGATTTGTCACGATTAACGCGTGTGTGGATTGGCGTGTTGTATTGTGTTTGTGTGGTGTGTATTAATATGTATAAATGAATAACTGGACCAATGAAAGAATGTCTAATACCGTGTGTGGGTCAAGGTGGACACACATGAGATGCGGGATAGCGTTGACACCCGAGTGTACTCGTTGGCGTAAATTACGAAATTATAGGCATGAATATATATTTATATATTGTGGTTATATATATAAATATATATTAAAATAGAATATTAATAAAATAATGGTAAATTGTCGGGGCGCCTAGCGACACGCGAGGTCACGGATGAAACGCGTAGGTCGTACGGTAATGTGCATGCCCAAGGGTACTCGTTGGCGCGCACAACGGGATCGTAGGCGCAACAATATTGATAAATATATATTTATATATAAATTAGTATATATATATATATATATAATAAAATCAGATAAATGGGAAATTGCCATAAAATGTAACAGATTTAAAAAGAAAATGAGATAGGCTTGAGGGCATTTTGGTCATTTTAGGCCAACCGCCTCTTCCTCCTTCGATAAAATGTGAAAACAGAGAGAAGATGAGGGAGACGAGTGAAGGAGACGAGAGGAGGAGAAGGGAGCGAGGAGCTCAAGAGCTCGTGGAAGTCGACGTTGAGGTGAGCTTGAGATGTGCTTGTTGTTGTTGTTTCAATTGTTGTGAGTTCGGTTATTTTCGCCATGGCCGAGAGTGGTGAAGACAGGGGAGTGGTCTCCCTTGTCAGGTCGAGCTGGGGTTGGGGTTGGGAGCCAACCCCAACGATGGAAAACAAATAAAAAAATAGAGCGCTCTGCTTTGTTCTCATGTTAAGGAAGATGACCCTAAATCTGACTAGTTCAGCTCGGTTGAGTCGAACCTAGTTCGGCATGGTTCAGGGCTAAATAAATATAAAGAAAAAAAAGAAAAAAAAGAGAAAAAGGAAAAGAAATTCCGGGAAAAAATCTGAAAAATAGGAAAAATATGGAAAAATACTATTTTGACCAAATAAATAGAAATTGAGGAATTTGTATGAAAAATGAGGAATTCGAAAGCTCGGGGGACTTTATTCTGAGATTTTTACTTCGAAAAATGTGAAATGATCAAAATAGGTTAGAAACTAGGTCCCAGGATTTTGGATTCGAATGAGACCAATTTATGAGTATTGATAAATAAGTATTAGACTTAAATTGATAACAAATGGTCTATTTTAGGTAATGGATCGAGGGAGAAAAGTTTTGAAGACTCTGGGGAGTCGTACAAGTCAATAAACGTAGGAAAACTCAAGACAAGTAGGTGGAAATATGAGCATAACATCGAGGTTTATGTCGATGTTGTATATTTTAGTTTTATCGAAAAAATTTTAAATTTTTCGCGTTTTGTATTAAATTTTTATCGATTATCAAGATATATAGGTTATTGTATTAAATTGGTACAAGGGTGTTGGCTCTAATTAGGTTCGATCTGGTTTACCGAGGGTTAATTAGGGTTTCAAGTCGAATATTCCCTAATCGGGATTAGAGGATGTTACAATTGGTATCATAGCCCATCTTGTAAAGCTTGGGTTAATATTCCTTGATGAAGGTCAATTGAATGATTATGATACGGTGAGTATCATAGGTTGAGGTGATCACTTTCGATGGGTTTCGAAATGATGTGATGATACTGATACCATTTGGATTAAAGCCTTAAGTTATACTTGTATATCAAATAAAAATTAGGTTAACCGACTTGGAGGTTGGTTATCAAGTCCAGGGTAACCTAAAACTAAACAAAAGATTGATTTTATCGATGTTTTGGGGGCAATGAAAGATAAAAGCTTAAGACATGTATTTTGAGTTGATATTATATCTATGCGATAGATATAGCTGTACTGTCTTGCCTAGGAATAAATCTGAAAGTCTTATCTCACATCTATGACTTGGTAATTCAAAGGAAATTAATGGTGAGGGTTTTTGGGAACCTGGACTTCAGGGATAACGAGATAAAAGAAAACAGTGAAACGTTAATAAGATGGTTTGTATCCATCTATTTTTCATGAGATGGGAATGTATATATATATATATATATATATATTAAGAGTTATAGTTTATGGAACCTTGTATTTTAATAATATATATATGGAAAAGAGATGAGTTATAAATAATTCTCTCATTGAGTATTCTTTAATGGTCTTTATTCTTATTGATATTATCTGATTAGAAATAGTCAGTGTAGAAGGAATGATAGATCCTGAACTTAGAGACAGATGTCAAATGAAGTAACATTAAAAGACGAATAAAATATGGAATGACTTACAGTGAAACTCAAAAATCACTTTGAGTAGAAAATATACTAGTGTTGAGACTAGTTGAGTGGGATGAAAGGTCATTCAATGAGGGAAATTAATGGTAAAGGGTGATGAGAATCTAGTTGAGGTTACATAACCACTAGTTAATTATACTTCATGAATGATTATGAAGTATAAAATTTTAGATATAGTGCTAATCTATATTGGAATAGTGAGAAAGAAATTTATCAGTATGGTTGTGGGGTAGCTGCATATATTGAAAGTAAGGTAAGAAAGAGGTTTATTAGTGTTGTTGCAATGTAATTGCACGCATTAATAGTATGATAATAAGAAAGCATGTCAGTATAGTTAGGATATAATTGCACATATTAAAGGTGGAATAGAAAAGGGCTTATTAGTGTTGTTGTGGGTAACCGCACTCACTAATAGAGCAATAAAAAGAAATGAACGATGATGTAGTAGAACCATATATAGAAAAATGAAATGTAAGGTTATCAGATTGATGTGTAGATCAATGTTGGGATGGTAAGGAAATGATGAAAATGATGAAGTTATACTAAAAGTGAAAATTCACAACAACAGATAAGAGTTGATAGATTATAGAGAATCTCGAGTTGTTGGTCAACTATATCTTAACTATTAGAGCTCTATCATTTTGATGGTAATTTCAAATTGAAATTGAAACTTGTAAAAACTTATGTAGTTGAGAAAAACATGGCAATGGGCTAGTGAAGTATGAAATCTGATATTTTAGCTGGTTGACTCACTTGGACACATCATCACTGCTGCCATGACAACAACTCTGTGAAGTGATGCTCCGTTTGACTAATCCTACTATATTAAGTTGTTTAATTTATTTAAACATCCAAGTAGGTTGGCAAATTTTAATAACAATAGCGAAAACGTTTAATTCGTATTTTATGAGAATTTATTTAACTTAAGTAAGTGGAAAATTGGGGAGAATGAGTTGCCAATACGATAAAGTTAAGGATTAAGAATTCGCCTAGCTCCTCGATGCCTGAGCTATGGTTTCCCAGTCCCTTAAGTCCATTTATAGTGTTTTTATACTTTTTGAAAACATATTATATAATTTTAGAGAATGATGTGTGATACTAGAAATGAATAGGTAAGCATCTCGAGAATCAAGCACTATTATATCAAGAGGTTAGTATTAATTGCTACAATTAGATGAAAAAGGTTGAAATTTATAAATTCGACGAAGGGTGATTCGTAGAAATACAATCATCACTAGGAATTCAAAGAGTTTAGGTAATGTAAATCAATTGTGGACATTCATGGGAAATCAAACTTGATGAACAAGAGTTGTGTTGTTAAGGTTTCAAGAAGATTGTTTATAGGAGTTGATTGAAATCTTATCACAACTTAAGTTAGGAATTCATCAAATTACTTGAATTTTTGATACCAAACCAATGATCAATTCTATTTTACTTTGAGGTAATATGAGAATTGTATGAGTTTGAGAACTCAATTCGAGTGATGAGTTAACTTGAATAAAATCATGAATGAATGATTGTTATTTCCTAGAATTGACAATTCATGTCCATAATTGAAATGAAACCTATTGTTCTCAAGAGTTGACTGAGATTTGGTTATCATTGAGTAAAGATCATAATCTAGGAGTATATGGTCAAGCGATAACTTGATAATGTGAAAGATTATGGTATAAACTATAAAACTCATTAGAGCTCATGCTATGTTTAATAATGGAAAGATGTAGAGTTATTAAACTCTATTGAAACAAGTTATCATTAAGTTGACAATTATGGCGAATGCAAAAAAAGTTGAAGAATTACAAAAAGCACAAGCATTATTGTAGAGGATAAATTGGTGTATACCAAAGGTTGTAGGTGCAAATGTTAAGTTTCAACTGTAAACCATTAGAATGTGTTGAATTGAAATTATGAGTCAAGGGGTTTGAGTGAGGTTAAGACAATTGAAGGGTTGTCTTATATTCAATACAAAGATAGAAAAATGGTGAAATGTGGAACGATTGAATGATAAAAACAAGGTATATAGGGAGTTATAGTATGATTGTGTTGTATATTCAATTAATTTCAGAAAAATAATGGAGATAAGTCATACATGATACAATAGATGCCTTGAAAGAGAATTGAAATGTAGTTAACTATAATGGTTGTTTGATTATACTTGGGTTAGGGAAAAGTTGGAGGTTAATTCAATATTTTCTCCAGGTAGTTATTTATTGATACAATAAAGCAAGGGATTGTAGTAAATACATTTGACATAGTTCAAAAGGAACTAATATGAAAAAAAAAATTGTATTGTAAGACATCAACTGATAATGAAAAGTTGAGAATATGTATTTCAACCGATGGATGGAATGAATATAAATTCGGTTGATTAGAAGAATAAGTCTTAGAGGAAAGACTTAAAATGATGGACACTCCATCTTGCCAGAGATGTGGGATACCCCCCAATGGCGTTGTAGATATCCAACAAAAATGGTTGATTGATGTTACGTGGTCAACTCCGAGTTGGACTTGAGGAGGAGTGTTGGAGATGTTGGGATAGTCCCACATTGATTGGATAGGAAGTGCAAGTTCATTAATTCATTATGTGGCCATATGATTTGAACAATTCATTTATTATGGGGTTTGAATACGGTTGTATCATGTACAAGGGTTTGAAGGGTTTGAAAGTCGTTTAGTTATTCCTATGATTATAAAATCTAAGAAGAATCACTAAATGATAGATGAAAATTTTGGAAAACCAGTGAAACAGGTAACATGTGATTTAAGGAAAGCTTCAAACTATGAGAGTTTGAAGAGTATAGTTATGTCAGAGTGAAATAAATTTAAGATGTAATGAGTCACTATAATGGAAAAATAATATATTCACTATGAGGAATCACTCATATAAAGTGATTGACGATGGTCAATACTTGAATAAAAGAAATGGACATGAGGTGTAATTATAATAGGAACTTCTCAATATTATATCATAAGAGAGATAGATAAGATTGATAAATAAAGGAAGTCCTGCGTAGGCATATCATCAATTGAGAGGTTGGAATTGATAATTACCAGTCCATTTCTTTAGAGTTCAGAGGGAGCTAAACTCAATGAATGAAGGAATTAATGGGTGATGAGATTGATTAAGAGATCTAATTGGAACTACCCGATGTGTTAGACATTGGTTATGAATGGATAGTGTCCAGATTAGATCAGTTAATGAAATTGTGTTGGATGTATTAGATTATGTGATGTGATAAGACGTCAACACAATGATAATTTGAGTTGTAGTTGATGAGGGAAGCTAGTCTGTAAGATTTCAGTCAATGAGAACATATGTTATGCTTGAAATGATTGAGCAAAATATCTGTATGGGAGATGTGAGATGGTATAATATTATAATGTTCCGGATAGAGATCTGAGACTTGCTTCCACTGAGGAAAAAAGTTATTGATATAAATTGAAAACCAGTCTCAATCTCGATACAATATATTTCCTTTGTGTTGATGAAGAGATTGTGTTACTAATCCTATTTTAAAGAGTATGATTGAGTTTGTGTCTCGTCATGTTAATCACTGAAAGAATCGAGTTACCTGTGTGAGTTACTTTAATGATCTTAGTAATCCGAGGGGTTACAGAATGAGGTATGCTCATTCTTATCCTACCATAGGGGTGAGATATAAGAATGAAAATATTGTATTAGAATGAATGAAGTAATAAAGAACTACATAGAGGAAATAGAGCAAACTAGGTAATGTATGACTACAATATAAAAGAAATAAATAATACGAGGTTAAAAAAATTAATTATAAGTTGTAGTGTATAGATTGACGAAATCTATAAGTTTCAAGCAAGTATCGAAAGAGATTGATTAGAACGTTGTGTGGTTGACCTTGCCATTCACCGATGGGTGGAATGGAGGTAGGAGACACATATGTTGACCTTGTTGTTCATTTGTAGTGGACAGAGGTAGGAGTCATGATGATTATCGACCTTGCCGTTCAATCATAAGATGAACGGAGGTAGGAGACACAATACTGTTGATACTGAGTGGATTTGTCAATGCTTGAGCTACAACAATCTTTAAGAAAAAGAACAAACGCAACAAATATCATAGGTTGTTAGAGGTATCAAAAGGTAAATTTAATCTTTTAGAAATTTCACCTATGAAAGGGTTGTATAGATTTGGATTAAGCTAAATTAATGTAATGGTGTTATTCACATCCATTAAATAGAAAGAGAAGAATGAAATGGTAATTTGGTTACGTTATTCTTCAAAGTAAAGTTGAGATAAACTTTGTACTAGTAATATGGTGGTGGAATCACATATATTAGACAAACAAAAGAATGGAAAGCTAAGGAACGAGAATTATAATGAAAAAGTGAATTCCATTACTTTTCAAGATTATTGGTGATTGGTACGTACCATTAATTTTGAGGATGAAATTATTGCAAAATTGGGGAGATTGTAATGACCTGTTACCTTAAGCACATAATTAGTGTTAATTTGAACATTAATTAATCCGAGTTAGGCTCTTGGTTAAGTCCGATTTGTCACGATTAACGAGTGTGTGGATTGGCGTGTTGTATTATGTTTGTGTGGTGTATATTAGTATGTATAAATGAATAACTAGACTAATGAGAGAATGTCTAATACCATGTGTGGGTCAAGGTGGACAGGTTGACGTGATAGCATTAATGAGAGTGTACTCGTTGGATGACTATATATTTATATATTGTGGTTATATATAAATATATATTAAAATGGAAGTTGATACGACACGTAAGTGATGAGACGCGTTCGTACGGTAGTGTGTGCATGCCCAAGGTACTCATTGGCGCGCCTGGCGCGCACAACGGGATCGTAGGCGCAACAATATTAATAAATATATATCTATATATAAATATATATATATAATAAAATCAAATAAATAGGAAATTGCCATAAAAGGTAACAGATTTAAAAAGAAAATGAGATAGGCTTGAGGGCATTTTGGTCATTTCCAGGCCAACTGCCTCTTCCTCCTTCGATAAAATGTGAAAACAGAGAGAAGATGGGGGAAACGAGTGAAGGAGTCGAGAGGAGGAGCTCGGGAGCTCATGGAAGTCGACGTTGGGTGAGCTTGAGTTGATGTGCTTGTTGTTGTTGTTCCCATTGTTATGAGTTCGGTTGATTTGGTGGTGGTGAGTAAGCTCGGCCATGGCGGAAGCCATGGCCGAGAGTGGTGAAGACAAGGGAGTGGTCTCCCTTGTCAGGTCGAGCTGGGGTTGAGGTTGGGAGCCAACCCCAATGATGGAAAACAAATAAAAAAAAAAATAAAAAATAGAGCATTCTGCTTTGTTCTCATGTTGGAGAAGATGATGAGCCGGTTCGGTTCGGCTCGGTTCAGGGCCAAATAAATATAAAAAAAAAAAAAAAGAGAAAAAGGAAAAGAAATTTTGGAAAAAAATCCAGAGAAATAGGAAAAAATATGGAAAAATAGTATTTTGACCAAATAAATAGAAATTGAGGAATTTCTATGAAAAATGAGGAATTCAAAAGTCGAGGGGACTTTATTTCGAAGTTTTTACCTCTAAAAAAGTGAAATGGTCAAAATAGGTTAGAAACTAGGTCTCGAGATTCTAGATTCGAATGAGACCAGTTTATGAGTATTGATAAATGAATATTAGACTTAAATTGATAACAAATGGTCTATTTTAGGTAATGGACCGAGGGGAAAAGGTTTAAAGACTCTAGAGAGTCGTACAAGTCAGTAAACGTAGGAAAGCTTAGGACAAGTAGGTGGGAATATGAGCATAACACCGAGGTTTATGTCGGTGTTGTATGTTTTAGTTTTATCAAAAAAATTTAAAATTTTTGCTATGTTTTGTATTAAATTCTTATCGATTATCAAGATATACAGGTTATTGTATTGAATTGGTACATGGTTGTTGACTTTAATTAGATATGATCTGGTTTATGATTTTAGGCAGAATATTCCCTAATCGGGATTAGGGGATGTTACAAACACACCTCCCATGATCACGGTGCCAAAACTTGATGGTGCAGTAGAATGGCGTCGTGCATAAGATAGGTACGACACCAAGACTTTGTTCAGACGACGCCACATTCATAATACCCGAGCGACTTTCGTAAAATGACCATAACTTCTTCATTTTAACTCTGATTTCGACATTCCACCCATTGTCAAAAAGATGAGAGAAAGAGATATAGGACATAAGATCTTTAAACTAAAAAGAATCTGTTATTTGTGTGACGACTCCTCTCTTAATCTATGGCACCGCCTAGCCTAATCCTGTAATTAAGCCCTAATCCTAACCACGTCGGACTTAATTACGTATTAGTCAGCCTTTATGTAACGGCCCAGCCTGCCCTGCAAGGCATGCCATCTGGTAGGTCCAGCTCAGTGGTACACGACTTGCTAAACTCGTGCTCTTAAGCCTCCAGGACGCAAGTTCGAGTCGTGGGAGGCAAAAAACTGTGCCTCACGTGCGGGTCACGTGGAGGGAGGACACAGATGGTGTGGGAGAGACCTGAGGGTGCCCACACTGCTTGTGACTAGCGGTACCAGTTGGCGTGCCTTGTGTGGTGCTTGAAATGTGTGGGGCAAAGAGAAAAAAAAAATGAAAAAATAAAAGAGAAAGCACCGTCTATTTTTGTTCCTTTAAACTTGGACATGTGGAGGCATTATTAGGAAGGACTAGAAAGACTAAAAAAAAAGACCTTATTTTAGCCGCTCCCCTTCTTTAGATCACGAATGCAATGTTCTCCGGACTGCAAATGCAAAGACTTGAAAGCCATGTACAATTTTTCTTTGCTATCTTACTGTGTTAGTTCAAAGTTATCTCTTTGAGATAATATTTTTATGTTTAGTTCAACTTTAAATTTATAAAAAAGTTTCAAAATTTTAAACAACAAAAAATATGAATTGATATAAATAACCTTCGAACAAGAGAAAGACATATATAATAAAAGGACAATTAATGAAGAGTAATTATGTCTACAACTCCCAAGCGATAACTCTCCTAGAAAGAGTGGAAAAAATATTTTACATCCAAAAGTGTTAGTTGAGAAATAACTTAAAGAAAAGTTGAGCAACCAAATAAGATTATCTATAAACTCTATATAAGGCCTCGTTTATTCATTTTACTAACTTTCAAGAAAGTTAACCACTAAAAAAGTTACACTTTTCACATTTAGTTCAACTTTGAACTTTATGAGAAGTTCCATCTTTTAAAAACAATAAAATAATATAATTGACATAAATCTTTTACATTGTTTTTAAGAGAGAGAGAGAAAAAGAAAAGAGATAATAAAAAACAAAGATAGAGAGAAAACATTAAAGTGGGTAAAAATGTCAATTCTCCATCAAAAAGATAACTCACTCACACCAAAGTGAATTATCTTCCCCTACCCTATGTAAAAGAAGTTTAAGGTCAAATTTTCATAAAAAATTTTTAAAAATATCTAACCAAACAAGATGAGTTGAAACTTTTAAAAGTTATCTCATTTCCTTCAAAGAACCAAACAAGGCCTAAGTTTATCTCTCAAATAACTTCACCCTAATCAAACAAGGCATAAGATCTTATGTGCATACTCAATATGTGAAGGAGAGTAAGTTGGGCGAGAAAGGCAAGGGTTTGCAGTTTCTTTCGTTCTTGGGATTATTAATTGAGGGGCTGATTTGACTTTTCTTACCTTGAAACACATACACAAGTTCAAGAATCAACTCTTTCAACAACAAATTTTTGATGATACATAAAAACACGAATACCGACCGATTCGAAGCTTAAACTTTTGCATTAACCTAAAATCTCCAAAACAAGAAAGTCCATGGCCTTCGACAAACCACCAAACACTAGCAGGAATTGTAATATCAAGCGCATCAACCAAAACCAAAAATGTAAGAAAAAAAAAAAAAAAAGATAAGAGAAGTTCTAGTTCAACATAAATCCAGATTTATAATGCTCCTTATGCATCTATTTTATCTACTTCTTCGAGAACAAGAGACTTCGTCGTAGGCTTTGCAAGCAAGTCGGTGTACTCTTGGAAAGGCGATTTGGTGAATCTGGTCTCTCTCCAGAAGTCAGGTGTCAAAAACCCATAAGTTTTCAGCAGACAATCAAAAGTTGCCTGCATTCCACGAATAGGAAGAAAATTAGTACAAGACGCTTAAAAATCAAGACTCTTTACACACCATAATATTTAAGAACGAGCAAAAGCACTTCACACAAGCACCAGACTCAAAGCTTAATTGAAAAACATGTAGGATAGTGAAAAAAAAAAAATGCTCATGAACTTTGACATCACAAGTACATATTGTAGATGAAAGAAAAAAGGGGAGGGGGTTAAATCTGCGAAGTATGGCAATAGCTCTCATTCGCATAATTTTTCATCCTGCTAATCAGAATAGCGTATATTGCCATAGCAAGGCATATAATCATCGAGCCAAAATGCAAAAGAAACAAAAACAAAGTACAAACTACATTGTGACTTGTTTGCAACAACATGTAGAAGTAAAACAACTTTTTTTCTCTTTTCATACAGAAGTAACCTTCAGATACATAAAAACAACTCAAAAATACAAGAGAAGATCAAATACAAAACTTTAGTTCAACTTAAACAACAACTACTAAATAGTAACAACAAACTGTTGCAAGAACAAAAGGAGAGGAACAACTAAAATAGCATATGTTTCATAATACAGGAAGATAAGATCATTCATGAATCAATTAATGATGTATAATAAATTGAAAAAGACTCGATCAGCTTGAAGGAATCAGAGTTGGTAATAATTACTCAATTAACTTTAGATCAGAAACCGGGACCAAAAGATACTCACCATCTTCCACAAAACATTGCTTCATTTGCATGCACTTTTTTTAATAAGAAACATACTTAAATATACGTGCGTGTGCATGTGCGTGTGTGTGTGTGTGGGGGGGGGCGGTGTGTGTGGGGGTGTGGGTGTGTGTGTGAAGTGATTTTACATTTAGGAAAGCTTACCAAGCAAGTAAGAGAGCAAGAATAGAAGAAATAAAAGATTGCATAACAACAAAAAAATCTAAAACCAAATTAGTTGGGATTCGTGACATGGATCAAACTATTCCACTAGATGATACCAAATACCCAAAATCATATTACTTGTATACAAAACAATAAAGTAATCATAATATCTTTATGTGGTGGATGATGACATGTTCCAAATATTTCTCCAAGTGTTCATCATTTTCAAGGGGAATCAGAGTTCGGTAATTGATAAATCAGTCAACTACGTTCAGAAACACGGACCAAAAAGATCAAAGAAGTACAGGGCTATGCATAGACATGAAATCAATTGATTATCTAGCTTTGAAGAACAAAGCCTAGATCCCAAAATTAGCTGGGCCAGCTACATAGATCAAACTCTTTCATTGGCGCTCAACTTAGTGCACTAAATTTATCAATACCAACATAAAGCTACCAAATCCATCAACACGAACATAACACCTAATTTCCACCAAGGAATATCTACAAAAATGTAGCATGTAAAATATCCAAGAAGGACAGGCATATGCACAACCTTACTCAGATCAAGTTAAACATGCATCTAAATTCTACTCCTAAAGCATAAACATGAAATCAATTGATCCCACATTAGCTGGGTTCGGCTACATAGATAAAATTTATTCATTGGCGCTCCATTTATTGCACTAAATTTATCAATAATACCATAAAGCTAGCAAATTTATCAACACAATAAACGAAACAAAGCAAGCAATGTATTAAATCAAAACCCTAGATAACACAAAAACAAAAGAATCAAAAGGAATTTGTTCACAAACCTTGACAAAGTTTCCTAGGGTTTTGGTGGAACCGCGAGAAGAAGTGAACACGTCTTCAATACCGGCAAACTGCAAGACCTTCTTCGGAACCCTAGCGGCGACGATCCCGGCACCACGAGGAGCAGGAACCAGGCGAACAGTCACAGATCCACACTTCCCAGTGACCTTACAAGGCACCGTGTGAGGCTTCCCAATCTTGTTCCCCCAATAGCCTCTCCGCACAGGGATCACAGACAGCTTCGCGAGAATGATCGCACCGCGAATTGCGGTCGCCACTTCTTTGCTGCACTTCACGCCCAATCCCACGTGTCCGCTGCCATCGCCGACCACAACGAAGGCCTTGAATCTGGTCCTCTGACCAGCGCGGGTTTGCTTCTGCACGGGCATGATCTTCATCACCTCGTCCTTCAGGACTGGTCCGAGTAGGGTTTCAACGATCTGGTGCTCCTTCACGGGCAAGGAATGCAGATAGATCTGCTCCAGACTTCTGATCTTACCTTCCTTCACCAACCGACCGAGCTTCGTCACCGGAACCCATTTCTCTTCCTCTTCACGCCGGCCACCGCGACGTCCACCTCGGCCACCGCGGCCACGGTCCCCTCTGCCTCCGCGGCCGCCGAAGCCTCGACCGAAACCGCCTCTCTCACCTCTCTCGCCTCTCTCAGCCATTGTCACTTGTCAGAGTTAGTTATGGCTCGCTGAAGTTTGTTTGGGCAGGATAGGGCTGGCTCAAGTTTAAGCAGCATATATATGTGTGTTCTCGGTTTTAGGGTTTTGCAAACGTAGGTTAGGGGCGTGAAGAGGATATGGGGCGGGTATGTCCTAACCACTGCCCGTCCATGTGTACTGGTGCAACAGGCGGACCCGGGCCGAGACTAAGCAGGTTTTTTTTTTTTTTTTGAATCCCATCTCAGGCACAACCAGGCCAAAACTTTTATTTGTCGGGTCAGGCTTAGATGAGTTTGTCAATAACTTTTAGAAAGTGAATATATATAATAAATATTAAATATCTATTAAGATCTACCAAGAAAAAAGAATATGTATTAGGTAGTGGAGTGTCTCACGTTCAAAACTTTTTCTAGCCTCACTTTTTGAGTATTTTTGAGAAATAAGTATAAAAATTCTACCGCATACCCAACGTGGGTCAGGCACGGGTTGGGCTTAGACTAAAAGTACAAATCTAAAATCGCCCATTAAATAGTCGGACTTTAATGGGCTCGAGTCGAGCTTTGTAGTAAATTTAAAACCCAAGCCCAACCAATGTCGAGTGGACCTGGTAGCCCCTGACCTAGTGTTGGTCTAATTGCTATCCTATCAATAGTACCCTACTATTCTTTTGTATTTTTGTGGAGGCGTGTTTATTTATCAGGACGTGGCCCATTACCAATATGCACCGGTGACATGCACTTGTAGGCAGATTGAGGAGTGGCCATTTATTCTAGAGGACCAAGCACTTAGCTAGAAATTAAGTTAGAAGTAGTACTATAACTATTCCTTCCTCATCTCCTTAAATGACTACTCAAGAAAGAATGCGTACTCCTAATTCAGCTAGATCATTGTTTATTTCTAACATTTTTTTACTACTTTTTATTAAGGGTGGTGAAATGGGTCATGACACGATTACTCGACACAACTAACACTGGAAAATAGCAGGTTAAGGTTAAGCATATACGGTTCGTGTCAGAAACGGGTTGACCAGTTTATGACACGAAATAAATGAGTCATGTTAAAGGTTGACAAGCTAACACGTTTACAACTTGTTTAACTCATTTTATTTTAAGTTGATATTATGAAGGAACTTATATAGTGCAATTTACAAAGTATAGTATAATATAAAATTAAAGTTTAAATTAACGATCCATATATAGAATTTAATTTAGTTTTTGGTAAGTTTCCTCTTCAAGGAAATTGACACATTTAAAAATACCAAAGCAAATATACCATCATTTATTAATTTATTCCACCCATCTCTTTTGGCAACTCTCTTGACTCTTTATATTCTAGTGAAAGTCCCAAATGGTCAAACTCCAAGAACTCATATTCTTCATCTCCTCCATTTCTCATTACATTGGAAAAAAAATTTAAAACACAATTGTGTTCACTTGAACTTTTAATCATGACTCTGACAAACATCTTATTATGTGGTTGCTCTCTATTATGGATGTGATCTAATTTTGTAAAGTTTGTGACTAAGTTCAATGCTTGAATGGTCATTTTTTGTGGGATTTGTAAAATTTTTGAAAAGTCCTTGTTTTTGGATTTAGGGAGTTTGATGAGATAGGATTAAAAGATTGTGTTTGGTATGTTAAATGAGTTTAATGGGTCATGTTGAATATTAAAGTTAACATGATTCATTTAACTTTTCAGTTCCCTGTGTATTTCAGACTCACGGAGTCGAAACATCATCATGGTTCTCGACCTTACTAGGTCGTAACTAGAAAATGCAACTCGACCCGTGTTAACCTTCAGTAGTATGAACGAACGGAGTGAAAGAGTGTTCACTAGCCAATGTTAACCTTTACGATACATTAGGTTTCGGCTAGTAGGAACCGATGTTAGTTTTTCCCTTTCGGTATTGTTTGGTCGAGACACGCGTAGGAGGTTTCGATCATGCTACTCCAAAACACTTATTACTTATGAAAATTTACATTTCTACCATGGTTTCTTGTATAAGTAGTGGTTCTTATCGTCTTTTTAGGCCCCTACGCACGACATATACTGTACATCCAACGAACCCTTCCGGACTTCACCGATACCTTTACACTAGCCAAGCCATTTAAGAGCAGAAAGGAAGTAGTTAATTGGGCACAGGCTACGACAAAAGAGCATGAATTTGTTGTGATTATTCTAAAATCTGACGCTCTTATGGGCGACGAGCCAGGTTGACCATCGATTATGAGAATTTATGTTCATTTACTTTTAAGATTACAAATGGGAAGAAAGTGTAGACACGAAAATGAGTAATAGTGGGGTGAGAATAAGCCTAAAGTGATTGGCTCAAAAAAGTAAGGATGTTAGTAATGTAAAACACAAGGTTGATGACAGATGGCGTATGAGTCGTGCGTAAGGAGCACAACCACAAGTTTTCAAATAGTTTGATTAGTAACTCGTATGTTGGTAGGTGACCAAACTCGATAGGGAGATTCTCCAAAATATGAGCAAGACTAGTCCCCGACCTCGAGACATTTTATCCACCATTCAGATCAAGAATTTGGATAATGTAATTGTAATGAAAACAATCAACAATGAGAAAACTCGGATGAAAGTATTGAATCTGGGTGCAAGTCAAAGATGTAGATGTTATTGCAAAAGTTAGACGAGCATGAATATGTTGATCAACACGTGTTTTAGAAAGGAACGAACTTCGTCAAGAGCCTGTTATTTGCTCATGTTACTTCATTACAACTTCTCCTGTGCTTTCCTAATGTGTTGCTTATGGAATGCACTGTCAAACCCCTCACCATTAGGGCATCTAGTCGGCGTAGATTATCCCCAAATCCTCTAATAATCTAGTTAGCCTTTAAACTCCTTGATTTATTCAATTCAAAACATACAAATTTTGTAACCTTTAATATATGTGTTTATCCATAAAGTTAAATTCAAAGTTTAATTCTCCTAAATAAATTCATTAAAATTTTCAATTATCTAAAGTCTTTCACTCCTCATTATACGTGTCAATTATCAACTCATATTCCAGGTCTTAATCTTCAAATATGAAGCATTTTAGGAAATCATTCTATTAAGATTTCCATATTTTACAAAAATTTTGATGGAGTCTCCCCTAAAAATGGGTTGCGCCACAAAAACCTAATAAACAACAACTTTGGGAGAATGCCTAGAAGGATTCACATCTCCATATTAGTTCATAATATAATATCAAAATGAATTAAAAGATCAATTTCTCATCAAGTCCATAAGTTTCAACCTTAAAATTCATTTTACAATCATGTCAGTTGTAGCGACCTTAAAATGCCGAGGCTCGCCACGTGATGCCCCATGGACCCACACCCCTGCCCTATCACAACCTTGTTGTGTCCCACGCACAATGGACCTGAGGTGACGTCCACGTCAAAAATGCGTGAATAAAGTCCTTAATGAAATTTGGTCGTTTGAGTTTTCCAGGTTGTATTACATGCAAATTTGGAGTGGTTTTAGAGAAAACCCCACCAAGTATGACTCATATACTTGTCATCTAATCTTGTGTCCAATACATATCCTGAGGGCAATTTATGGCTATTATTTAAGATGCATACTTTATTTAATGATTGTAATATAATATTTAATTAAATTTATGCTTGTACTAACTCATACCTAAATACCCGATATCCGATATTTGACAGCCCTAAATCAAGAGCTCGCCACATGATGCCCCGTGGGCCCACAGCTCTACCACGTCAGCGCCCTATTTTAACCCATGCGTAACCCCCGTTCTTAATCCTCACACATCAGAGTTTATAATATTTACATACAACAATTTAGTAAAAGACTTAACATGTTAATTTATAATTTCATTTCATCAAAGATTAAAGCATCAGTCCTATGTGGAAAACTCAATTTAAAATTCATTTCATCAAAAATTAGAGCATAATCCTATGTGGAAAACCCATAACCGTACACTGTATATAAGGTGACAAAAATAAATATATACATGTACATGTATCTTAAAAGTTCCCCAATAACCCAATACAAAGCAAAATATCAAAATGTACACCTACGAGTAGGTCCTAGACTGTAAATCGTCAAAAGTAGTCAGTCACCTAGTGTCTTTGCAGCTCTGCTCATACCCGAATCTGCACTCAATCACCCAATAAATACAATGACGAGTCCAGTGAGTATACTCCCAAAGAAAACCATCGAGTAGATAATAACATAAGCCAATAAATAAGGTAAACTAAACACGCAGTGAGAATGAGCAACCATAAAGCCCTGCATGCATAGTTAACAATCAATACAAGATGATCACAAGTAACCACAATGTAACGAATACATGTGCAACAACCATACCGATAAAACTAGATAGATGTGTGACGCAAGCTAACAAACTAGATCATACTTCGATCCGGATGCTCTAGTTGAGCACATCAAGCCTGGGTTACACCCGAACCACTAACGGTGACTGAAACGAATCACAACCTACCGAACACGTGCACCCCGCATCTCGGGTCGAAATCTAACGACGACACAAGTACACGCGCTATAATCTAGCTCTGCTCGATCTCATGTAATAATTGTCCCGAATAATCCTCGATGGTGAATGTAACATCTCCTATCCTAATTAGGAGATATCGCCCTGAAATCCCAATTAGGCCCCGGGTAAACCAGATCGAATCTAATTAAAGCCAACAACCTTATACCAATTTCTGACAACAACCTGTATATTTTGATATTAAATAACTAAAATAAAACAATCGCAGCGAAAAATTTAAACTTTTTCAATAAATTACAAGATATACAATATCGGCATGAACATCGGTATTGAGCTCTTATTCCCACCCTAACTATTACAAATCATATTTCATTACAGTACATAATAACTAGAAATGATCAACAATAAATTACAAGATATACAATATCGGCATGAACATCAGTATTGAGCTCTTATTCCCACCCTAACTATTACAAATCATATTTCATTACAGTACATAATAATTAGAAATGATCAATACATCGAAAAGAAGATAATAAACTGCCTATTCTTTTCATTCCTAAGTTCTAAGTGCTAGCGCCGGTTCATTACCTGGAAATGTTAAGGTGGATGAGTTCCTACATGCTCAGTAAGCAACTCCCACATCAACTATCAATTACTATAAAGAAATAATATATAACAACATGCAACCAATGCATATTTAAAGGACCATTTGAATCAATATAATCAATACATAAATAGATGCAAGTTTATTGGTCTATTGCAATATACCTATGATTTGTACTTTCAATCTCAATATTTGAATTGAGTCGCCCTCTCACATCATCAAGAACCAGTCACTGGGCATCTGACTAGTTCTTATCAATGTGACGCCAACTCATAAAAGCATAGAGTCACACTCCCTCATCATCACTAAACCAATCACTGCTCATCTGATTGGTTTATGACTAATGAGCCGCCAACTCAAATGGAAAGTATTGATCGAGATATTCCTATGTCACTAGGGGCGCGGTGATGGGAAGTAACTCCACCACAGTTCCAAACCCCAAGCCAATTCGTCCCGCCAAACCTTTCCGAGTTTATTTTTCATTTCAATACAGTTTATATAAAACAAAACCAAATCACGGTACATTACCCATTCCCAATCCTAAACACTACGTGCTCTAATAATACTATTTTACATTGAATAATTGAAAAAAAGTACGAGTCTCACTTACCCGTCCTGAGGTTTCCTAAGGGTTTTCTCCGATTTCCTTAGCTTTTTGGGGTTCCATCGCGTTTTCCAACTCCCGAACACCTATATCATACCTCTAGGTATCAATTTGGGTCTCAAAACACTGATTGAAACCCTAAACTAACCTAAAGCTCTCATTAACACAACCAATCCAAAATAGTTTGGTCACATTTCGCATTTCGCACCAGCCGCGCTAGGGCCAATGCCCAGTGCGCTGTCGATTGTGTTACAGTATACCCCCATGATTGACATCGTGGAATTTGACCCAAACGACGTCCAAACATCTTGCAACCTCAGAGAGGGCCTCTTAAGAGGACTTACAACATGTGTGTGTGATCCCAACGACAATGAATCACTACAACTTCACCACCCGATCCTACATATAACAACTACGACATCAATTGCAACTGAACAACAACCATAACGACAATAACAACGAGGACTAATGAGGATGTTGTGGCCTCGACATCCTTGACATTTCTCCCAAGCTCTCCTTTTCCTCAGCTCCCTCGTCGCTCCCACTATCCATCTCATTCACTCTCTCTCATATATATATATACACAGAGAGGCGGTGAAAATAATATAAACTAATTGCCTCGAGATACGTATTACGACATCTAGAGAATCCTCTAAACTTATCCCAGTTTACAGCACTGTCTAGCGCGCTGAAACTTGCCATATGTATTTTCTCAACTTTTTCTCACTTCTCGTGCACGCCACCAAGTTAACTGCCGTACACGCATCCTATAACCTACGCGTGTCCCATATTGACCCCGCGTGCTACTTCGTGACCCATACATCACGCAATACATGTTATTTTCATTTTAATATACATTTATATATATCGAAAAATATATTAATATATATATATATATCTATATTCCTATAATTACGTCTACGCCACGTAATTATTACCAACGAGCATACTCGAGCGCTAACGTTGTCTCATGTTTCATGTGTGTCCTCATGACCCACACATGGTATTAGGTGTATCATTTACCTGATTATTAATTTATACATATTAATACAGTCCATATAAACACAATACAACACGCCAATCCACACACACGAGTTAATTGAGACAAATCGAGCTTAACCACAAACCTAACTTAGATTAATTAGGATTTGGATTAACACTAATCATGTGTTTAAAGCAACGAGTCATTACAGTGAAAACCAATCAACATCGACCAATCAACATATAAACAAACCCACAAAATGATATAACATGGGAATATACAACAAGAATAGTGAATGCAAGAATTGTAACAATTAAATACTCCACATGTATTTTTGTTGTGGTTTACACACCTCAAATCGCGCTCCAATTCCGCTAGACTAATCCCCGGTCCATTCCCATTCTCATCTCAAAATGTGCGCTCAATACTCGATTATGTTTTCGTAAGTCTCTGGTATCCGAATGGATCATTTAAATTCTTAAAACTTGAAATTTTAAACATTTATTATTTATTTTTATTTTCTTTTTCTTTTTAATTTTTACTGTTTTGGCGTTGTGGGTGGCACTGTCGTGGGTTAATTCCTACAACATGACATAAAGCGTCCAGGGCAGTGAGCCCCTGAACTTCACACCGTAGGTGGAAGCACCGCGCAGCTTGCGGCGTCTCCCTATTTCGATTTGGGTCATTTTTTAGACCCCTCGGCCCGTCGTCGTGGTTCAAACCCATTCTAACCTCGTATGTTTCTCCAAAACCACCATAGTATGCCTTCAAACCTCGATAAACCACGATCGAATGATAAACCCGACGATTTCTTATCAAAATGCCGATAAAATCTCTTTTTTTTCTCAACAAACCACAACAACTTCAACAAATCCTTTAACCAATGATCAAAACCATATAATCAACATCAAAAATCCAGTGAGCTCGACTTCTTCAAAACCTTCATCAAAACTTGCACAATCATGACCTAAAAATGAAAAACGATGAGTGGAGTGCATATCTTACCTCGGTTTCTTGGCCTCCTAGCTTAAACCCCTTCAAATCACCTACAAAGTTCATCAAAACCCTAAGCTTCCATTACGATTTTCGGGTTTCTCATAAGAGGAGAGAGAAAAGGTGATGAGAATGAAAAAATCTCATTTTTATAGTCTCCAAGTCATCAAGTATGTCATGTACATCCCTAGGCCTTATCCAATGACCTAGATTAAGTCAACAAGTTCACCTTGACGACACAAAGTAGTGACTTGGTCTTTTGGTCTTATCTTTACAAATCACTAATACTTAGTTTCTCGGGCATACTAATATCTAAACTCGACACCTCGAACTACCAAACTTAACTTCAACGACACAATTGGCCTACGCCACGTTCTTATATTGATTATTGTCACATTTAATTGTATTTAATTATGTGAACCCATTCCCCGACCTAGTGTTCCCGTAATTCACCCGACCCGCACCCACATCAACACGCTTTTCGAAGCAAATACTTATCACACTATCTCGTTTGGTTTATTAATATAATACACACATGCGATGTCATAAGTCATGAAATAATCATTATCATCCCAGTTATATAATCAATCTGTCAAAAATAACATTTTCTGCCCGACCAAGCATACCGTAAACCTGAACTAGCGTCTCCGTGGACTTGAACTGGCGTCCACGTAAGAAAATACCTGAATAATGACAATAATTAAAATTGGACCGTTATAGTGTCCCCACCCCATTTCCATTGTTGCCACCCCACCCCACCACCATTGTTTGTGTCTATGTTAACCCACCACCCCATCTCTCGGGCTTTCCTTTCTTATTTGCCTACTTCTTTTCTTTTGTAGGTTTCCAGTGTGGTTGTCGTCGATGGTCGTTTTTCCTATGGTTTTGACAAGGCAAGGAAAACGACAAGTTCGAGTCTTGGGATCCTCCACCCTCCATGAAAATTCA
This sequence comes from Stephania japonica, assembly GCA_039657345.1. NCBI lineage: Eukaryota > Viridiplantae > Streptophyta > Magnoliopsida > Ranunculales > Menispermaceae > Stephania > Stephania japonica. The sequence goes on along the minus strand of CM077557.1, from coordinate 62,781,791 downwards.
TCCATCAGGAATATGATCGGTGGCAATGAGCCACGTTTGTAGCGGGAACCAACCAGTGGTGGCACTTAATGGCGATGGCATTCTTGGGAGTGGCATGTCCAAGTCCATATCTTGTTTTTCTTCTCTTTGAGCTATGATTCAAGTGTTTGTTACTTAATTACCATTGTATTTTATTTGTTGTTGTTTTATCCCTTTTTAGAGCGTTTTTCCCTTTTTTAGGGCTTCCTTCTAGTTTTTATCGGCATTTCCCCATCAACTATGCCTTATAGGCCTCTAATGATGGGTCGCAATGATGCTTTATGCCTCAATTGCTCTTGTGGTAAGTCGCAATGAGGTTTTATGCCTTTGTTGCTCTCATGGAGATAGAGCTTTCATATTGTACTATCGATGTAAGGGATCTCATTATCAATGGAGCTTTGATAAAAAAAAAACAATTTAACATTGCCTAGCCTTAATGTTCTTGTACTTCGCCTACGCAATACCTACGTCAACATGTTTTTTTAGACAAATACCCATCACATAATGTGATGGCCCTAGTTCCCACAAACTAGGACCTGCTTGGCCTATACCTACGTAAACCTCTAAGTCAGTCATCGCAAAGTCAACGCAGACCTAGTTAGCCTCTAATTGCTACATTCTCATAAATTTAATGTTTTAGAATTGCATTATTAAGGCATGCAAGTTTTAATAATTATGCAGTGGAAAATAAACTTAAACAAATTTGATTAACTCATGAAAATAGAGTCGGGACAACCTATAGTGTGAAACCTAGCAAATATAGATAATCATACATATCTGGTTATGAACAGTTAAAAATAACGATAATACTATGAATCTATGTCACTCAATCCTAAGATACCCCAAGTGTTATCAAAACAATGTATATACAATAATCATAAACACAAAAATGTAAAACCTACAAATAACAAGAGAATAAACCGCTTCGAGAGTCCTTAGAGGAAGCCACCAATCACCAGTCCCTTGCCCTTACTCCTCTACCGATCTGCACCCACCTTCACAAACTAAACGGTGAGTACAATAAAGTAGAAAGTAATAACCAGTATAATTTAAAAAATAATTTAGAGAATCTAATGAAAATAGTCCATAAATCATGTGGAAAAGGAATAAAAGGGAAAATAGTAAATGTATGATAGACAATGAATAAATGAACAACGAAGAAACGAGTAACGGAATGCAAAAGATAGACACCTAAGTGGTCTTAACACTTTTCAAATCGTGGGCACAAGGCCAGTTCCAACGACTTGATCGATAGTCCTCAAATTGTGGGCTTAAAGCTATTTCCAACAGCTTTAGCGTCAAAACTGTTGGCACTTGGCCATTTCAAACAATTTGAATGTCAAACTGTAGGCATTTGGCCATTTCAAAGAGCTTGAATTTATGACGGTAAGCTTTAGTCCACTTCTAACCACCTTACCATAACTTTGGATTGTGGACTAACTCGAGTCATTTCTAACAGCTCATTTCGCAACACCGAGCACCTAGACTATTAGTCACTCGACATATAGGAATAGATTCCAAGGAAAACAAGTAAATCGATAATAAGAAAGAACAATGGACAATGAATTACTATGCATCTCCTAACTAGTTTTACTTACCTCTAATCCAAACAATACATGCTCTCGCGGCTCCAACACGATCCCTAATGTGACGACCCCAATTTCAAAATCCTAAACTGGGCCTCGCCCGACCTAAACTTACATGAACCCTTAAGCCAATCTCACTAAGTCACGCAAGCCTAGTCAGCCTTCCTTTACTATTTACCATTCATCAAGCAATTAGAAGTTGAGTTAATCAATTAGTGAGTTATCACAATGTTAGCGGAAACAATTAACTCTCAAACTAATCGAAATAACCTCAAATCATTCAAATTAAGACAATCTAGAGTGTGGGAACCTAACATATGTATATCATCATCAATGAATAGTTAAAGGAGAGAAACATATAGATTTACATGCCCAAGATCTTTTAAAACCCCAAGTCCAAATGTTTCAAAAAACAATATATACAATAATACAAGAAGTCACCTATATCAGACGAATGTAAAGACCTGCTCGGTATCCTCAAATCAAATCTCCAAGCTATGGAGCCTTTCCCTTGTTGGACTGTGAATCTGCACTCCATCAAACACAAGAATGACGAGCCCAGGTAAGTAACGCCAAACAGGACATAACTACGACATTTTAAAATAAATGAAACACCAGTCCATATTCATGCCGATAGAAAGAAAGGACAGGGAATGCATGAATAAATAAACCGTAAATAAATCAGCTGAGCAATCGAAAATGAGTGTCCCAAAAACAATAGAAAGGCGTAAATAGTCCCAACCAAACGGTCATTGAGTCGAGGTAATCACCTACAAGACTCGGAGTTTAGGACGCGGTACACTCACGTCGTCCTAAAGTCCACGCAAATGAGATTTCTCTGGTTGTCCAGGCAAGAAAACTTACCCCGTATGGAACCAGTAACAGTGTCGTACATCCCGAGTTCGTGGCTCTGGCATTTTTCCTCAGATAACCCGTCCTCTAAAAGATCACGTTGACTCACTTGCCCTCGGACAACTCAAAATAATGGAATTTCCAAAACAGGATAGAGCAATAACAATAATAATTTAAAGCTCAAGAAATAACTATAAAATTCCTCACTGGTTTACTTACCTGTATCTAAGCTAACTCGCACTCATACGACCTTTGACTCGCTTCCTACGAATCCCGTGTAAGCCGTCAACAACTAAAACTCTTGATAATTCAATTAAATTACAAATTCTATTAAATACTTCCTAATTTAACCAATTTTATATAGTTATTTCTTTAGTGTAATTGGGTTGATTTTCGGGGTATTGAGTCTTATTTGGACCCATTTGGATACCCGAATGATCCCCAAAATTTTTTGAAATTTTTATGAAAATCCCCATGTGAACATTGTCACACCGCGGTGGCGCCGTGGGGTTCAACCCATGGTGGCGTCCTTACGCGTGAATTTAAGGCTCACAGACCCCGATGCCGTGGATGGCACTATGGGCATAAATGTCCATTGCGTCCCTCGCGACATAAGTTTGCACTCACTTTTCGGGGTTTTATAAAACCTTGGCTCGTGTTGCTGCGTTTCGAGCATATCCTAAACTCTAGGGATGTCCGTTAGTACCTCAAACCACCTCCGGTTCACGTCAAAACCTCGACAAAACCCTCGATTTCGAAAATCGTTTAAAAATCTCAAAATTCCCAAAAATTCTATAACTTTTCCAATCACTAAACCAATTTGTAAATTACACATAAATCATCCATTGGATCATAAATTCATCATAAAACCTCATTTCCAACATTTTTCGAAAATCTCATTTGAATTCGTTATGACAAAAACCCACAAACTACAACCAAAACGTAGATAAACGTTTGGAGAACCGGGATCTCACCTTATAATTGACATTGGTCGATTCTTTGGTGTCAAACCGCGTCAAAACTCCCGGAACCCACTCCCACATTTTGTTGTTTCGTTGAGAGCAAATGAGAGAAAGTGGATGAAAGAGAAAAGTTGATGGGGTTGCTTTTATACCCCCATTCATCTATCCTCACACACAAATCCCAAAGCACATCCCTTGGCCTCCTTTCAATCCATCCAACAACCTTGACACCACATGATGACTTCAACGAGTGACTTGCATCAACATTTAACCATTTTCTCGCACAATACTCGCATTCCTGGACCCGTTCCGTACCACGACTCGCTCGTCGCGTAATCCCGGACGTATCAACGTATCGAACGTGATATACAACTTTTAATTATTATTTATTTTGTATTTAGTCAATGTTTTTAATTCATTAAATCCCCCGGACTACTAATTACCCAACAACTGTTTGCTCAAAACCCGTTATTCAACACCAACGCTCACACTCAAACGTGCTCACATGTTTGGGACATTGGAATTTACATTTGGGTAATAAAATATAATACAAAAATCGAACAAAAATAACATGCCTCGGCGTCGACGACCGAGAATTGGACAACTGTATCATGACAAGGGTCCACGTACGACCTAAATTGATACGTGACACGAGTTAGATTTTAGGGTCATTACACCTAAACTATCCCCCAATGCCCGACTCAAATAGTTAAGTCCCTAACATCCATTTTGAATTAGTTTAGGCAAGTTAAAGATTGTTAACTTTGTTATATTTATTGTTTTAGGTATGTTCTAGTTTAACATCAGTTGGACTATAAGCAAACTCGAAACTTAATTAAAGTAGTCTTAAACTAATGAGTAAACTCAAAGACTTAGAGCAAACTCAATATTATCAATCAAACTCATAACTACTTTGAGCAAACTCATAACTACTTTAAGCAAACTAGCTCAAGTTGTTGGTTAGGAAAAAATGTTAAAACCGAATTTAATCTTAGCTCTAACTTCTCAAATTCGTTATAAAACTTCATTAAACCTAGAGAAATGATCAGAGCTAACATAAATACATTTATTATAGTCCAAGCGATCTTAAACCTCACTTTCATCATCCTGCACATAAAAGTGTCACTATTCATCTTCTTCCTCACACAACCACTACTCAACAACAACAATAACCTTTGAAACAATTCCCCAACAAAGGATTCGTGTTAAATGATGGTCAATCTACTCCTATTGACCCTACATATGCCGAAATCCATGAAAAACGACAACTTGAAACATGTATTTGTAGAGATTTGGTGGGGAAACATACTTATGGTTTTAATGGGGTTGTCTTCCTAGTCTCCACCTAGTCTCCACCTAGTCTCCACGAACTCCACCAAGTTAGATCTACACCTTTGAACATTGACCTTTCTTGGGTCTCCAAGAACTTCAACAATTTCTCACACCAAATCACCGATTCTCCACACTTTTCTTTTTTTTTCTTTTCTTGACTCACGTTCTCTTTCTTCTTTTGGGTTCAAGTGGGAAAGAGCAAGGGAAAAGAGAAACTTGAGGCTTAAGTTATTATCATGTGGTCCATATAGCTTCAACACATCCTATCTTAAATGTGTGGTTAGGAAACTCTCCACATTTTTTGTGTCTTAAAATGGGACAACACACCATGTCCTATTCCTTCTAGGATTCCTTTATTTTTATTATCCCAAAATACATCAATGGCTAGAAAAATTAACTTAGGGACTTAATCAAATTAAATTAATTAATTGGCTAGTGAACTTAAATGTAACGACCCTAAAAATTTAACCCGTGCCACGTGTCAATATAGGTGATACGTAGGTCCACGCTGTGATACAGTCATCAATTTTCGGATGTCGACGTCGAGGTATGTTAGTTTTGTATGATGTTTGTATTATATTGTATTTTATTTATGCAATTTCAAGTTTTTAACGTGTAAAGGCGTTGTGTACAAGCGTAGGTAATCCGGGGAATACATTTAATCAGAAATACTGACAAAAATATAAAATAAATAATAATTAAAAAGGGTATAAAGTCTGTTTGTTACGTCGGTACGTCTGTGGTGATGCGACGAACAAAATTAGTGTTATGAGTCGGGTGCAAGAATACCCGAGGGAAAAATTTTAGCGTTGTTTGAAATGGATGAGATCAAAAGACCAAAAGTCAACCAAGAGTCACCTATTGGAGTCATTAAAGTTGGTGGAGGTGACTATGAAATGACCAAAAAGGGCAATAAGTTTGTAAGGGGTATGGATAAGGGTGAGGGTATTTTGGTCATTTGACCAAAATACCCAAATATCAACACACCACCGTCACCACATTCTCCATTTTCGATTAAAAATTTTTTTAAGAAAGAGAGAAATCGACCAAGAGATGGAGAGACCAAGGAGAGGAGAGCGGCGATTCGCGGAGAGCGTGGACGCGATATCGAGGCGAGATCCAGATAAGAAGTTATTCATTTCATTGTGGGTGTTGTCGTTGTGGTTGTTTCCGAGATTTGTTGTCGAGGTTGTTGTTGAGGGGATGGTGGATTTAAATGGTGAAAATGGTGGTGATGTGGGTGTGGAATGTTGTTGTATTGTTGTTGTGTTGTTGCAAAAAAAAAAAAAAAAAAAAAAAAAAAAAAAACGGTCATTGTTGGTTCTTACCTGAAACAGCAAACCAACGAAAAAGAAGAGAGAATCGAGCCGGGCCAAGGTGACCCGACCCGGTTTGGGTCAGACCCAGTTGGACCGAGTTTGACCGGCCAGGCCGGTTAGACCCAACCCGCGACCCACCCACCTATTATTATAATAATAAATAATTATTTATTTCAATTAAATATATTAAAACTGATTTTAATTGAAATAAATTCCAAAAAATAGAAAAAATTCAGGAAAAATTCTAGAAAATTATATTTTCATCAAATAAAGAGAAATTTGGGAATTTTTACGAAAAGTGAAACATTCAGGATTTTGCGAGATGTTATGTCGGGGTTTTTGCCTTGAAAAAACGTGAAATTGACAAAAATAACTAGAAATTTGGAAAAATTATAGGAAATTAAGGAAATTGATATAAATTGAATTATCAGGATTTTTGTACACACGGGGACCGTAAGGGGCGTGTCGAAGTCCGTGTCCGCGCGAATTAGCTTAGATCGAGGTAAGCAAACCAGTAAGGAACACTACAGTTATTTCTTGAGCTTTGAATTATTTATTGATATTGTTTCAATACCTTTTTGATATTTCATTCACATGAGTTGTCCTAAGGCAAGTGTGTCAAGCGTGATCCTTGCAGAATTCCGGGCTTGCGGTGTATTATACCGGGGTTTACAGCTGGGGATACGTGATTGGTTGTAATGACATGTACGGGGTGAAAGTTCTCCACTAGATTATTGGGGACTCTGCATTCGCGTAGGGGTCTTAGAGGAGATTTTGTCCTCGACTCCTAGCCTTTGAAGAGATTTTGTCCATGGCTTAACGATTTTAATTGGTCGGGACCACTTGTGCCTTTTCTTTTGTATTCTGGGACACTCAATTTCGATTGCTTATTTATTTATTTATTCACAGTCTTTATATATTCATGCGCTCTTTGTCCTTTTCTTTCTATCTGCATGAATTGACTGTTCATTTATTTAATTCGAAATGTTGTACTTATTGTTGTTCCTGTTTGGCGTTACTTACCTGGGCTCGTCATGTGACTGTCCCAAATTTCCAATGCATTTTGGTACGCCCGGCCTAGACTCGTACAGGTCCCCGAGTTTGTACTCGGTGGTCTGGCAAGCCTAGTCAGCCTCCAATTAATTAATTTAACAATTTATGAAAGAGTTATTGCAAGTATAACACAGCGGAAGAAAATTTAATACTAAGTAATTAATGAGAAATAACTCAGTCAAACGAAAATTAGGAATCTACATATATGGAAACCTCATAAATGGGAATATTCATGTACAATAAGCCAAGGTCAAAGGAGACATTACATGATATCAATCTCAAACTATAATCCCGAGTTCAATGACTTCCAAAGCATTATAATAATAACAAACAACATACAAACAAAAATATATAACCTACTCTAGGGTTCCTCAAGTCCAGCTGCTAATCCTCACAAAAAGTCGCCTAAGCAGGGCTCCTTGCCTCTACTGCACTCCGCTCTATCTGCACCCACCGTCACAAACTAGACGGTGAGTAACTGAGAGAAATCGAAAGTAATGCCAGAAGAATATAACAGTAATTCATGAATTATCAAATAAGTCAGTCTAAATATCATGGAGGAATTGAAATACAGGAAGTTAAATAAACAAGGTGCATGATAGGAAGACTGGAAATAATAACAATCGAAACATGTGTGTTCTACGAGTCAAAAGAAGCCATGAGTGGTCTAAAATCCACGACAAATCCACAACAGCGATGTCGCAACATCGATAACCACAACAATATCCACAACAATCTAGTATATGGTATCACACAATCACTAGGGGTGGTCAAACACTCGTGCACACGAGTGCTCGCGTTTTATCCCTTCTAGTGCAGGCCGCATGTACTTTCGAGACACACACTTATGCCAATAACACACATACAAGGAATATGGAACGGAGATGCCAACAAGTAGATCATAGCAAACATGATAGAATGATAATGAATCACATGGTATTTTCTTAACTAGCTTACTAACGTATACAAGCTTTAGGGGCAAATGTACTTACCTGACTAATCGCAACCCGCGTATAACAACACTCTCATTCCTAACGTATATTCTTAAGTTTCGTGCTACATGAAAAAATTGGAAACTCTAATTAATGGGTCGAATCATTAACTAAACCCTAGGTAAAACCCTAGTACATTCCCAAGTGTTTTAAGGACTTAAACAATTCGACAAATCGATAAAATAATGAATACTCTCTCTCAGGTTAAAAACCATAACGTATGTAAGCCAAAGCATACATCTTAGGCTCAGCTCAGTCGTAAATAGGTCACGCCATAACCTCGAGGACTGGCGACGTGACTACGATGTCATAACCATTCGCAATGCATAAATCCTACATAGACTCATCACCATAACACATCATAACTCGAAATAACCATGTATTCGAACACTCGATACACACCTATACCAAACAAATATTGTACCCGACCCTTGTATGTTCTCACGTATGCATTAATTCGAATCACCAAATCATGCATTCATGCCATGAGTTTTGAAATGAAATAAACTCAACATAAAATAATGAAATCCCGATGACACATACACATGAAATCTTCGATAACTAAAACCACCATCGATATGGACGTTCCGGGGATTATGGGAAACACACCAAAGTTTAGTGAAATCCCTGACACTTCCCTGGTCATGGCATCCTACGGCAACACCGCCATGCACGACAATTTTCGACGAGGAATACAATAGTGACAACACATGAAATGACACATTCACGTTTACTACTGTGGATTGAGACACTCCGGGGCTGTGAGACACCATGACGAACATGGCAAGGTCTCCGACAGTCCCCTTAGTCATCGTGTCGGTGGCAGAGCCGCCCCAATGGGCGCTTTCCAGCGAGGAGGAGCATTAGACAACCACATAGGTTTAAGACATCAAAATAGTTTCAAACATGACTGAATCGGACACACCAAGGGCAGCAAGACATCATCAAGGTCATGGAGAGGTCCCAGACAACCCCCCACACTTGGTGGTCCGACCAGCAGTGCCACCTACACAGGTATTTTCCGGCGAACAGTCAAAACAAGCTCAAATAATACCCTACCCAAGAAAGCACCACTACCGCCCCTTAACTGACTGCTCCGGGGATTGGGAGGCACCCACATGTTCATAGAAGAGTCATCGACGTGTCCCCATGTCCTGGCAGTCGACGGCGGTGGCACAGCGCAACGCGACAGCCGGCCAATTCGTGGGAAAAAGAAAAAAATAAAGAAAACAGTGAGGTCCGAGGAGAAAAAAAAAAGAAAAAGAGAGAGAAGGAGGGAAAGAGAGATAAACCGAGAGAGAAAGAGAAAGAGAGACTCCGGTGTCTAAACACCAAGGGAGAGCCGAAATGATGGCCGAGAAAGGGATCGAAGAAATGAGAGTCCGAGAGGTGAGATGACGAGAGTGGAGAAACCAAGACTGAGAGAGAGGGAGAGAGAGAATAACGGACCTCCGGTGAGGGTTCCGGCGAGAGGCGTGACGAGGGAGAAGGGCGGTGATGGTAGGAGAGAACGTGAGGTTTGGGTGGGTGTGTGTGGAGGAGATGAGTGAATAGTGGATTAGGTTTTTGTTTGTTTATATATATGGGACAAGTGTGAAATGACCCCTTTGCCCTTTAATTTCATAATTGCTTATTTTTGAACTATTGCCCTTATGGGTCTTTTACCACTTTATCACATCTCATCATATACACAAGTCTCAATGCAAATCTCATGGCTCTCCTCATTTGAGTTGTGTCATTTTAACAATTTCTATTTCATAGCCCATATGTTGCGAAGTTAACCAACTCCCGCATTCAAACGACGTTCCTCGGTCCATCTTGCCTTGCCTCGACTCCCGTAGCGCGTGTAGTCTCGCCAACTAATTAATTAAATTAATTAAAAATTCATTTATTTGTACTCTTTACTTGTTTTTATCTCCCGTTTAACTAGGCGAAACCTCACTCAACTAAAAATTGCCTGAACGGCTCGAGACTCGTAAAATACTAAAATACTAATACACACCATCAAAGAATCATAATATCACTGTGTCAACTCCCGAAGTTCGAAATACTACCTAGTATCACGTAGCTGGTCACGTTCCTAACAAGTGTAACACAAGTCAGTTAAAAATTTAGGGTTGTTACACGTCATTCTTGTGTTTGACCGAGTGCAGATCCGTAGTCCAGCAAAGGAAAGGCCGTGCAGTTAGGCGATATACTTTGAGCGGCCCTCCTCTGCTGACATAGGTGATTTTTTTGTTGTATTATCTACTTATATAGTTTTTGTACATGGGGTTAGAGGTTGAGATATTTTTGGATATTATGACTTAGATGATACTCTCCTTGCTTTACATGATATATATGATATACGGGGTTTTCAAACCCTATATTTTTGTCATAACTTGTAGCTTTTAAGGTTAATTGATTAGTTGAGATTAATTGTTTTCGCTTATTACTTTAATAACTTTCTAATTAATTGACTTCACTTTCAAATGATTACCAAATGATTGAATGGTAAAGATAGGCTCATTAGCCCCGCGCGACTTAGCGGGATTGGCTCGGGGGTCCGTGCAGGCCCAGCCGGCGCGCGCCCAATTCTAAGGTTGTGGAATTTGGGGTCGTCACATTAAACATTCTTTATTAAAATAAATTGGCAAGCCTAAGTTGTGACTTAAACCAATTTATGCCAATCCACCTAGACGTTCACATTCTCCCACATCATGGCCTACTCCATTCTCGTGTTCGCACGCATCTCTAGGCGATTTCCACTCGCATAATTGATGATACAATTTATAAATTCTGCACACGAGTATAAATACACGTCATCACCCACAAGTAAAATATTTTCGAGCCATTACACACAATCTAGCTCGCCATATCAACATTCTAGTACACACATGCGATGCAATATAATAATTAATCAATTTAAACACCGCAATAGAACAACCATCATGAAAAAATTACTATTTTGTGTAGTCCGACGTGTCCTACCCTATCAACGGTGTCCACGTGGATGTAGGTGGTGTCCTAGTTCGAG